>OY728138.1:1290315998-1300315998 GCA_963277665.1 Viscum album | reverse complement strand
TGACATGGTCCATTTTTGTGCTTAAATCGCTTCCTATATTTTCTTTTATCCTTAATAATTTATTAGTAGTATCTGGTGAGAAAAGAGCATTCTTGAGGATGTGTGGTTCCTTAGATTGGGTATTAGGATTCAACCTCCCGAGTTAAGGTGTTCCATATATATATAGGATATTAATCATTAAATTTAATTATTGATAATTGGTCAATTATTTTTTATTATATTTATTTTTTGAAAATATAAATAACAATGAGTTGAATGTGTCAATCCTCACAAGTCTTTTCCTTGATTTTCTAAATATTGATAATGGTCTCTATTCATCTATCTATATCTACACAAACATCATGGATTATTTCAACACAAAATAGGTATACTCTTTTTATAAGGTGGTTCTTGAAGAATCGAGGGAAATGAGAATATAGATTAATAAAATAAATCCTGGTGACGATTTGAGTCGAGATCCATCCTTCAAATCTAAAAGCAACTCCCTCCTTGAAGAATTTAATGGAAAAAATCTATCTAATGTGGATACCTAGAAACCTTATATTTCTAAAAACTTGGAGGATGGATGTTATTCCGTCATTTTTGACCCTGAATATCTTTAGAAAAGGATCAATATATGTAAGTATTCAACTTTTTCGTGTATTACATATCTTATGTGATATAAACTGTGGCCTATTGTTGATATTAAGTCTCAAATCTATAACTATTGGGGAAACAACATTTATAAATTTCTTCCAATTGGGAGAATATATTATCAGATTATTTTTTATTCCCATGGAGATCTAAACTTCTCTTATAAGATTGGAAACCATCAATTGCACCCTGTTTTCTTTCATTTATCTAAATGGAATATATCCTTTAATCCTTTGACACAAAATAATTGTTCAGCATAGATATGGGTTAGGATGAATTGTTCAAATCAGATATTTTGGCATCTAAAAATACAAAATGATATGGCCACAAGTATAGGTATCCCCTTGAAGATTGATCATATTACTATGAATGGAGAGTTTGGTATATATTCACAAGTCATGGATAAATCCAATTTAAGTACGATGTTTACGTAGGTCATAATATTTATTACTAATAGACAAAAAGTTGATATTATGGTTTATTTTGAGTTTAATCCTCCCTTTTGTGAGGCATATAGAATAATTGTCCATTCCATTGGTATATATGATGTAATTAAAAAACAAGTGAATCCACCCTCTGAGAATTATTGGAAAGAAATCAAGAGAAATAAAAAAGGAAAATCCACCACCATTGATAAGGGTAGACCCTTTAAAAAGAATGATGGTGGTAGATGGGTGAATGAAAAAGACAACATTCCCACATCGAAATATAAATCTAGGAAGATTTGAGCTGATCTAGTTGAAGAATAAGAGATGGAGGAAGATGAGGATATCATATAGAAATAAACTGTCCAAGATATTTTTAAGATCATAAATTGCACACAACCTAAAGAAAATTTTGATGATCTAACTCCCATCAATGAAAATTTTCTTGCTGAACCCACTTTTTATGTTTCTACTCAGATGGACAATGGGAAACTTAATAAACCATACCCCAGAATCTGAATAATGTTATATAACCATGATACCCTACTGGGATTGATTCAATAATATTAGACATATTATTTTCTAAAGAAAAATTAAATAATTTCTTCCATAAAAAATGAATGCCTCCACATATCAATGTCTTTATGATGATAAATTAATCACTAAGGGTCTTGAGAAGCAGTTACATGTCTCAAATAATTATGTTGGTAGGCCTATCATACTCACCCCCCAATGAATGGGTATGGGGTTTCTTTATAGGATGAAAAACATGATATCCATGTTGGAGAAGAGAATACAACCCAACAACCAAACTGAGACCTAAATG
This sequence comes from Viscum album, assembly GCA_963277665.1. Taxonomy (NCBI): domain Eukaryota; kingdom Viridiplantae; phylum Streptophyta; class Magnoliopsida; order Santalales; family Viscaceae; genus Viscum; species Viscum album. Next base: position 1,300,314,114 of record OY728138.1, on the reverse strand, counting down.
CTCATCCCATGAGCCCGATTTTTGATAATCTTGTGGATCACAATGATTCTCTAACTTAAAGGGGAAATGGGTAATGCAATAATGATTTTTCTATAACTCTTATTCATAAATATAATGATGATTATTTTACTCCTATTAAGAAAATTAATATTCTAACCAAAAAATACCAATGGAAGAATATCTCTTGAGGTAAAAAGAAGGAGGGTTCCACCCCCAAGAACATGATTAAATGATTATCCTTTATTTGAAATAGTCAGTATATGGAACAATCTAACACTCTAAACTCCTTAACAATATTTATTTATACTCATAAACCTAATATTTTGTCTATTTATGAAACCAAAATTAATTTCTCATATGTTTTTTTAAGATTTAGAACATAAATTTTATGATTTTATTTGTCCTAAAATTAGGGGTTTTTGCTCACTCATCCCAGAACAATGCTTCTGTTCTTAACAAAAAGTATCAGGTGTTCACATGTGAGGTTATATTCTAGAACTATCACATGTTATTCTCCTTTGTATAAGATAAAAATAGATACCATGATAGAAGATATATTTTTTAGAGTCCAGATATTGTTATCATTGGAATACTTGACCCTTGGATTATAATTGGGGATTTTAATGCTATCCTATGTCCTAGTGAGAAAATAGGCACAAACCATTCTTCTATTTCTAAAAGGTATTTTAAATATTAAATTTAAAATAATAACCTAATTGATATTAATTTATTTACGGATAAATAAACTTGGTGTATGTGAAATTAAAATATAATAGTTTCCAGAAAGCAAAATAGAGCCTTCTTTAATGAACAAACTGTTGATAAGTTGGAAACGGTGTACAAAACCACCCTTACAAAGGTAAATTATGTTCATAATTAAATCTTGGTTAGACTATCTATTATATGTTCCAGGTCTTCCCTCCCATTTAGAATTAATAATTCATAGAACACCCTACCCAAATGTGGTGAAATTATAATAGGTTTGTAATTATACGAATTGTGGAAATGATTCTATCTCTTATATCACAAAGGTGATACTTTTTAAGAGTAAACTCAAGGGTTGGTGAGAAAACACATCCAGTCAAATTGAAAATGATATTGCACCTCTAGAAGACAAAATTAATCATTTTCAAGATATTTATAAAAACTTTGACTTTGCTTATTATTTTTATGAATAAATATATTTAACTACAAAGTTAAATTCTCTTATTTCTATTGAAGATAAAATTCAAAATAGATTTTCAAAGTAAAATGTCTAAAATTTAGAGATAGAAACAAAATATTTTACAATTATCTTCAAAGAGCCAAGAAATACTTAATGCCTCTTACTTTTATTGTTGATAGAGATAATATTATTGAAAATGAAGAACAACTTTCTCATCGTATTGTTTCATATTTTAGTAATATTTTCAATGGGTACGATCTAAATAAGGATTTAATTCCTAATATCATTACTTAAATTATTATAAATGATGACAATAACTACCTTACTTGTGTCTCTATTGATGTTGAAATCATAGATTTGGTATTTTGTTTGAAACCTAATAGTTCTATAGGAACTGATGGTTATATTGACCTCATTTTAAATACTATTGGGATATTAAGCATTCATATGTCTTATAATTGGTAATATAATTATTCCCTAATAGAATAATTCCCCATGGATTTAAATCTCAATTCCTATCATTAATACCCGAATTTGAGAATGATTATCAGATTCACCTTTTCAGACATATATTTCCCTTATTAACACACTATACAAGATCATAACAAAACTTCTTGCCAATATATTGGTCTTAATTTCTTACAAAGTGATCTCTTGAAATCAGTTTTTCTTTTTGAAAGGTTGGAAAATTTAGGATTGTATTTTTTTTTAATTTGAATGTATTAATCTTCTAAAGAAATCAAATAGAGGGGGTATCATTTTCATTAAGTTGGATGTTTGTAAGGGTTTTTATAATAACTATTGGTGGTTTATTTAGAAGGTTATTTAGATTTTTTACTTCAATGATCTTCTTTATTAGTAGAATCAAAATCCATTTTCACTCTACACACTTATTTGGGCTCAGAAACAACTCTCCTAAGCATTATTTTAAATGTTCAAAAAATATTTAGCTAGGGTGACCCCATATCTGCTATACTTTTTTATTACCAAGGATTATTAAAGTAGGATTATTATGGAATTGATGGATCACGGTAAATTAAAACCCATTATTGATTCAAGAAATATTTTGGTCCCTTCACATATCCTATATGCAGATGATGTAATTTTATTTCAAGAAGGGGAAAATAAAATTTTCCTAATCTCATGGAATATCTCTCCCATTATGAAGCTATTTTAGGTCAATATATAAACTGGAAAAAATATTTTATTTTATTTTCGAAAATATTTCTAGTTACTTGGAAATTTCATATCATTAATGAATTGAACATCAAAGAAGGGAATGTTCCATTTTTAATATCTTAGTGGTCCTCATTTTTGGGAGAAATCTAGAAGTATCTTCTTTTCCAAAATAGTTTATTAAATAAAAATCAAACATTCTTCATAGATAGTAAAATAACATTATGTGGATGGGGGAATTTATCTTATTAAATCTACTATTTTATCTAAAATGGTTTATTACTCGATGGTTTATAAATGGCTCATTATAACTCCAAAAAACCTCAATGCATCCATCAAAAATTTTGTTTATAGAGAAAGTATTCTTGAAAAAAAAATTAATTACTATCCATTGGAGTAGCTACTATAGTACTCTTACTAATGGTATCCTTAGAATCAAGAACCTAAAATTATTCAATGATGCTAAATAGGTAAAACTTACATGGAATATTTTAAATAATAAAAACATAGATCTTAACTTTCTTAGATTATTTGGACTCCTCTATCTATCCAACCATCAAATATTCATTTGCCAACAGTATGTCTCATTCTAGATGAGTTGTTAACATGGATTCTACTCATAAATTTTGGAAGGATAATTGGAATGGTTTACCCTAATTTCCCATATTTATCCCATGCATTTATCTGTTGATACTCACATTAAATGAAATGTTTTTTAAATCTCCCAGACCAGATATGCCTGAATTCATTACCTCCTGATCAATAATTACATTTTTCTCCAAATCATGTTTTTTTATTTGGGAACCAACTTCTAATGGAATACTTAATTTAATAATTTTTTATAGTCACAATTTCTATGGAACAACCTATTATTCTACTTGGTTAAACTAATTTAACAAACATCATATTAAACATTCTGGTTTTAATATAGTTTAGAGGATTGATCACAATCAAATTCCTATAGATACAACTATGAAATATTTTAGTATCCAATTGTGTTCTAAATGTCAACTTTGTAAACAACATAAAGAAGATGCATACCACATATTCTTATTCTATTATACAACTACTTATTTATAGAAATATCTATTTATCATTTTTGAAATCATATAGGTAGAGGATGTCTCCATTCAGATGCTTCTAAAACAATTTACAAAGGTTGATTCCTCACCTCAAATTAGGAAACTTTTCATGGGTGTTGTGGCTGAACTTTTTAATATCATCTGTAATAAAAGAAATTATTATATTTATAAAAGTGATTCCATCCTCCATGAAGTGAAGGTAAAGTTACTCAATTATATATGGGAATAATTCTCACACCAACATGATATTTGAAACAATTATATCTAGGACATTACTGTGCTATTTTTTTTGGTGTTGGTGAAAAATAAAGCAAACCTAGAGGCACCATTGATGTTTTTTTGTAAATAATCACTTATAGATGGATCAAATTCAATGTAAATGGGGGATCATGAGGTAAACCATTTGATTTGGCTTGTCAAGCCATTTACAGATATCATAATGTATAGATTCTTGGCTATTTTTATGGTTCATGTGGCATTGCTACTTCTTTATAAGCTGAAATGTTTAGCGTTAACTATATGGTTTTTTCTATAAAACAAATATGGCCCAATATATAAAATTAAAGAGACTGTACCACCATTGTGCAAGACGTATGGAATGGAATCAATCATCTTGCATGGCCACTCATAGCCTGATAGATGGACTATTTTGACTTATTATCACAAATCAACTAAATAATCACCCATTCATTCTGAGAGGTGAACCTAGTGGCTAATGGCCTTGCCAACAAACGAGTAAACACTAACATCAACTGGTCAGATGTGATTCATTTGAAGTTATTTTCTTTTTAAAAAAAATATTTTAATAATATTCCATTATTTATAATCTTGTAATTTTTATTTATTCCAATCAAAGTGCCTTTAGTCTTATTGACCAAGTCATAACCTTTTAAAAAAACGAATCCCTAATAAATTAAATTTTTATTTTTCTTAATGAAGATATCATACTGGAAAACCCCAAATTCAATCTCTCATGAATGATCACTATCATTCACTATTGTTTGTGCCAATTTATCGTTGAATTAAAAATAATACTCAAATTTTAAAAAATGGGAGTTTGTAAAAGAAATACAATGATAATATTAAATTAACATACAGTCAATGAAAAGTAAAATGAGTTAAGAAGAGATCTGTTGTACTTAAAAGTATTCTAGTGGTTACTTATAACTATACTTAATAAAATATTCTGATTCTAATTAATTCCATTCAATGAATGAATCAACCCTATTGAATTTTTGCCCACATTTTTAAATTTTTATTTCCTCAAATAAATAACTTTGGCATGATAAATAATCCTACTATTGAGTTATATTTAAAAATTACTTCACCAAACATCAATAAAAAAATCTCTATCTATTGTATAATGTTTTGTGTTAAGGAAAGAATATAGGTTATATTAAATAGATAAAATAAATTCAATAGATATAGAAAAGGAGAAAACAAAACTTTATAATTATTTTAGGTACAATTGAAATATTATAATGAATAATAAGAAGAAATAAAACAATGGAAAAATTTAAATTATCTACAGGTTCAATCCCAAATAAAAGTAATTTAATTCGTCTCCACGAGAATATAGCTATTATGGATTACATCATAAATAAATAAATTCTTTACTTCAAATAACATAATGAGAACATAAAAACAATGGGAATATTTATAAAACCTAACATAGTATTATCGAGGGAAAATATCCTTCATAAAATAATTCATAAAAATATATATAGATAATAAGGTAAACATATGGAAAACCCACCTTGATCAGCCTTAGGTTTCCCTCATCAAATATCTCAATATATCAGGTTCACTCTTCATAAAGCTCAGTCTTTAGTAAGTGAAGTACAGTGACTAAAGCTCCTGTCTTCTAAGGGTTCCACCTCACCCCTCTATGACCTATGAGTCATGAAATTATCTATAAGCCTTTGGGACTTTTAAGGGTTCCATCTCACCCCTTGAAAGGTGGATTATCAAAATAATGAAAAAAATAAAGGCCTTTGGTCCATTCCATCCATCCGATACTTATTGAATCAAATATAGTTTGGATCCACATCAAACTAACTTCAAGAAGCTAACACATGCTCCCATGGATGCTCCCACTCATGCCTTAGGTAACTCAATTTAACTCCACTATAATATCTATGAATGAAGATCACCAAGATTCACATACCAATCCATGGGCAATTGGTTATCTTCATCCCAATTTATAATACATATTAGTATCCATTAAGTAGAAAAAACAAACACTTATTCAATATATCATATTGAATCTTCTTCTAACATCAACTAGAAAACCAATCAAGAAAACAATGAAAAGCATCAAATAAATAAATACCATTTATTTAATCCCAAACCATCAATCTATAAAATAACTTCCAACACAACCCCATCTCACACCCAGGTTTCTACACCAAACCATGGTTGTACATAAACCAACTCAACTAAATAGAAATCAAAATTAATCTAAAAACAATATATTTCAAATTAGTAGAATATATATATATATATATATACCTTTTTCAAAAACAATATAAACTATTTACAATAACCTATATTCATTTTTAGTATCAACAACACATAAGACCTATCGAACTAACTACTTGGAATAAATTTTTCTTAAACTATGTCTAATGAAGACCACTGGTGAGTCTCTAGATCCATCTCTAGAAATATTTGAATTGGAGTGAATATTCAAAAATTAATATAAACTAGGGATTTGAAATCCTAATCGTGATAAATTTATTAAAGGATTATAAAATACAGTAGTATTAGAGATTAACTGTAACACCCCAAGCTTCCTCGGTATGTTTCCTTTCGAATAATGCAATGACGTGCATTGTACGCAACTTCGAGATTTTAACACACCACAACCAATCAAACTAGCCGTTATGAATAGTAATACCTACTTTTTGAAATTATATATATTTTATATTTCAAAATGGACTTTATTTTTGGATTCGGAATATCGAATTTAGCCTAAGGTGAAATTTTGGTACTTTTCGGATAACTTTCATATTTTGATGAATAGTGAGAATTACTAAATTTTAATTAAAAACAACTTTTTTAATCAAAATAATTAATAGTGATAAATTGTGAATTTGAGTGGTTTTAAAGTATATTTAGAATATATTTTTACCATTTAATATAATGTTGGTCATTGGACATAATTTTACAATTAAACCGAACATAAACAAGTGTCAATCTTTTGATAGTTATTATCTCTTAAAAACACGCTTTTTGTTTTGACAGCGGGAATTAATTTTAAATTAATTTCTGCCAATTCTGTGTTTTGAATTTAGAAAAATGGATTCCATATTTGGAATCAGGATGTTCAAATTGTGTAAATAGGTAACTTTTATTTTTAGACATTTTGAATAATTACTGCGGTAAATATTTTATTTACCATGGTTAAGGGTAAATCCGGTAAATAAGGGTTAACAAAATAATATTATAATAATACTAAATTACCCTAAAACGTGTCTTAACCCTATTGGCTGATACATGGTCGACCGTGGGCATCTTTGGGTCTATTTTGGGACCCCATGGATCCACTTGTAAGTGATAATGACACATTATATTAATAAAGCTAAAATAAAAATAAAAATGGCATAAGCTTATATCTTTTAGAAGAACAATTTTTACATAGGGTTATACATGTTGGATTTTCGATTATAAATATTCATTAGAAAGATAAAAAGAGTTGCTACATAATTATATTTTATTTATAATTTTTAGACATTAAATAATTTATTTTATTTATGGCACAATGATGATGCAGTAATTACTATAATAGTGAAAAATTAAAATAAGTGATATTATAAATACCCAAATAAATATAATATGAAACTTTTATTGAATTAAACTAATTTTATAGGATAATATGATATATTAGGATTGATTTAATTTACTTTGTTCGAAGTAATAAATCTGTTATGAGTTTCACAAAAATCAACTATTGAATAGTGTCAAAATTGACATAAAAGAGTTCTTAAAACAAATATTATATTATTAATTGATATTAAATTTCTAAAAATATAAGGTTCGGCCAAGAGACTTATATTATGATATTTTAATCATTAATGGACCACTTGGGGGTCTCTTGGATGTATATAGTAAGTTTATTAACCATATCATATAAAAATACAACGAGACATTGTAAAAGTGAAACTAATTAACTTAGAGTTAATACTTAAAGATAAGGTTAATATAAGTACCAAAACCTGTCTAAATTCTATTGGATGAGTTGTTTTCGACCTATCCCCACCTCATCCTTTGAATAGTCAACTTTGGAGCCTTTTGAAACCGAATATGAATTTATTATAAATTAATATTTCTAGCTTTTCCAAAGGTGCCCCTCACCCCTCTTATAAAAGGGCACTCCTCCTTCTCATTTACTCACACCTCTCAAGCCACTTGGCTCGTCCAAACTCTGCCCAAATAAGCTCCCCACATCCCTCTACTCCTCCTTGAAGCTTCCCCTTAGGAAGAAAGCATTTCAACAAGTCCTTTGGTTCCAACCAAAGTGAGTTACCTAAATTAAAGGTAACGATTTCTCTTAAATTATTTTCATTTATTTTGCTTCTTCAACCCCCAAACTCTTTTTATTTCCCTTCTTTGGTAACAACACCAGTATCCTCAATATACTAGGATGTTGTTATAAAAAGTATTCAAACTACAAATACACACAACTCCATCTAATGGATGATGAACATAATGTTTCTGTGAATGGAAAACTAACGCCTCACGAAACAATGATTGTTCAAAAACATCTTACCGCCTCTCATGGTGGCCATTATGATGGAACTGTAATTAAATATGATATTAATGATATATATTTTATATATAAGCTTCTGTAATTCCATTTTATTTCATACCATTATTCGTTTCATGTTGTATATACATACGATAATTTCATTTGAGGAAGTGCGGACTACCACCCCCTTAAAATGATATGACTCGTTCATACCACACATGGAACGTATAAAGGATGGTGTTAATGAACTTAAGTAACATATATAAAATATTATATTATACTGGAATAGTAATATACCTATGTATCATTTGGATTCGATTATTTTAAAATAAAAATTAAATGGAAGCAGCGTTCGTGCGTACGTACGGACTACCGTCTCCACGAACGTGATGAGATTCATTCTCCATCGTATCCATTCAAGTATAATTATCATTTAATGATTTAAAAATGATTTTTAAGGACTTGATATCATTATGGATATGAATAAGATACAACAAACATGACTTATGTAACAAAACATATAAAAGAAAATGAGTAAGTTAACACCCGAAACGGCGTTAATACTAAGATATTATTAACAAATCAATGTTAAAAGATCATATATGATATCATATTAAAGTAAATTATTCTTGTATTATTAAATAACAATTATTTCACCATTATACAGGAGGTAAACCCACCATCGACCAAGGAAAAAGTACAAAGTAAGGGATTTTCTTATCTCACTTTTAATTCCGTGAGAATTCCATTGATCACCACTTAATTATTGCATGTGGTGTATGTGTACTGCCCATGATTGTATTCATTGTGTTATATACTTTTATTTATGGGTATTTAAATCATCATGGTATGATAATTCTTTCATGGGTGTATGTTTCTTATGTTACCTAATCAATAAGGGAATTTGAGATTTCAATTTCCACTCATTTGGCTTTACGCATATTTCATTGATTATATTACCCCAAGATTATGTGTGGAATCACTATTCATTTGATTATGTCATAATTTCCACTCCCATTCCTGTGGATATAAGTTTGATACACATAATCACTCCATTGATAATTCTCAAGTCATTGATATGAATTTGATAAGAGTAATTTTAACTCATTCTCCATTTATTGAGTTAAACATCCAATTCGTTGGTATTGTTTTTACAAGAATATGTGTGAATATACTTTGATTGATTTACACTGAATATCCAATCATATTTAGTGTATTTATATTTGTCACACATAATTATGTCATTGATTTATCCTTAACCAAAGGATACAACCTTTATGAGAGATTTCATCTCAATTTACATTCCATTGAGACTTCTTTGATGATATACACCAAATCACTTTTATGTGGTGTATATAATGTACTTTGACATAGTATATCATGAATTCCTTTATTCTCATGATATTACAATGTTTTTATTACCTCAATTATTTGTATTCAAGTGTCTCTCTTTTGGTTAGAAACTCTAACCAAAATACCATTTTAAAATGTTTTAAAGAATTATTCTTCTAAATCATGCTCATTAATGTCCATATTTTAAAAATGGTTTTAAGGATTTATTTATATGGACATTAAAGTTTTAAAATTAAAAATCCTTTTAAAAAGTTTCAAAGTGGTATGGGACACTTTGATTCAAAAATCCATTTTTAAATGGCTTTTTGACAAATAGTGTGACTTTTAAATGATTTCAAGAAAAGGGGGATATTTCTCTCAAATAGTTTTGATGATTATTTTCATCTATGTCAACATCCTTCATTATTCTTGATTGAGGTTAATGTGATACAATACAATCTTCCATATTGTATCGAATCAGTTATGTTTGACTGTGGATGTGCTATTTTTATACCATTCAAGGTTTGTGGTAAAAGTATTGACATTTCGTATGCTAGTTTCAATACGAATGTTTATGTTATGTTTAAACTTGTTCATATGAGGAATGCATTGGACTTAATAAGTGACGGGTGGAGCCCGCTATAGCTCCTCGATGCATCGGTAGGTCTCATGGGACAAACTAGTGTCTTGGCACAAGGCCTTGACAAAATCTTATTTGTAGTCTTGGCACGAGGCCTTGGCTATGTGGTTATGATAGTCTGGCATTATGCATTCCAACATTATGAAAGTGGTTATTGATATTGCTTGTGATCATTCGACTAGTAGAATATCCATGTGAGTAAGTAAATGGCATTATTTCATTTTACCTTCGCCCTTTTATGCTGAAGTTTAAATTTAAAAGGCTTTTGTTTTAGTTATAAATTTCCTTAAGTGTTTATGCTTATTTATGAAAGCTTCTGCTATAATGTTATCCTTACTGAGCATCCGAGCTCACCCCTTTCAATGTTTTATTTTTCCCAGGATTATGAAGAAGTAATTTATGAATGACCTGCAGGGATAGTATGAGGGGATATGAAGACAAGATGTTTTTTTTTATGATGTAATGTAAAAATTTATGAATGTATCTAGTTATTCCAAGGCTACAAAACTAATCGGTCTTTCGAGACTTGATCTTTCTCATGATCATGCCAATGTTATGTAATAATGCACCGACTCTAGGTAATTAGGGTCGGGGCGTTACAGTTGGTATCAGAGGAAGTTTAGTACAAACCTTGGTAGCTAGATTTAGATAAACTCTGATTAGAGCACGTAGACCTAAGATGAACTTTTAGGATTAGTATAAAAGAACTTCCTAGAATTTTGGTATTGTAGAGATTTTGTGAGTTTTCCGAGCAATACATCCCTGTCTGGATACGAGCAGGTAGAGGCGGCTCTGGCACAGATGTACCTAGGGGTAAAACCCGAAAACGCCGCTTTGAGCTAGACTCGAACGGGAACTGGTGCATGACAACGGGCCTTGCTGCACTCTTGGTTACGACACTCCCGGGGGATATGCTTAGGATAATTTACATTTTCTTTACAAACCAATTTAAGTAATATATATATAAGATGAGAGTAAATGACCTTGGTTAATCCTAATATGTTTCAAATTGAGAATATGGTGACATTTTAATCTCTAAATGATTTTACGACTACTATTACTCACACAATGCTTTATGGTTTTAGTCAATGGCTGGATTCCAAGGAAGTCATAGTGACTTTGAGAATGATGTACAAGATGGGAACGGTGGTGGCAATGAGCAACAAAATGGAATGTTGATAGGCGTAAAAGATATCGTCTTTATGCCAAATCAGTTTTCCAAAAATATGATCAACAACATATATATTAACCAACTCCCAGAGTCAACAAGGAAGAGAAAGGTGATAAATGATAAGATCTCCAGCAATGGAGACCATGGAGAAAAGAACCCTCAATTTTCATCATGCAGGAAATGTGGAAAGAGACACCCAGGAAAGTGTCTCAATGGGACAACAAAATGTTTTACGTGCGGGAAGGAAGGACATAATGTAAAGAATTGCCGAAGAAAAATGAAGAGTACTATGGAAGAAGATAAAAATGGTCCCAAGAGTCCATTTACAGTCATTTGCCGTAAATGTAGGGGACCTGGCCATTACCCTAGTGAATGTCCTATTCTATAGGATATTTTCTTGGTCAAAGAAGAAGCTATGTGGGAATAAATGGTTGGAGAAATGTTTAAAAAGTATTAGCACTCCTTGTTGATGGGTTTACTATGGAATAATTTTCTCTTGTATTAGTAACCCCGCAGTTTTCCATGTGAGAATGATATTTGAGGAAGAATTGTCTCTTCTCTTGTGGATATAGGTATAAATAACCATTTGGATTTATATGATCATTGGGGTTTCAGAGAATTATAAGTTATTCTAATTTGGGATGAAGATTCAAGGTATGATATATCATTTGTGGTTAAATTTATGATATAGTATTTTGAGGAATTTATCTCATTTTGGAAATATTATAAAATATAGTTTTTGAAAAAGGACAACACGTAGACCGTGTGACAACCCGTCGCGTCGGACAAAGTTATGGGAATTGAACCCACAACCAAAGTGCGATTGGGATTTATCGCCTACCACTGGACTACGTGAAGTCCCTGGTTAGTGTGACTTTTTTTTAGTTAAATGATTTTATTGATCAATAATAAGTTGATTTGGGTTCTTATTTCATATCAAAAGAATACCCTTGGTATAGGAAAATGATTTGGTGATTAAGTGATAAATGTTATTTTGGAAGATGTTCGCTATGTTGGGAACACTATATGCCCAAGGAAAATAGAATACTATGGGGTTTCATTTGTGAAGTAATGATAGATTTTTATCTACGTTTTTATTGTGGATTTATAGTGATTTGGGTTATTTATGGAAATGATTAACCTATAATAGAGAATATGTGATTAGGTTAATTACTTTTGAGTATGTGACTTTAAGAGTATCTGATGTCATTTGGAGATACAATTTAACATGGGAGACTACATAATCAAATTCTTCTTTGTTTTGGGTTTCAATATTAGTTTGGATTATATTAAAGGATTTTAAGGATAATTGGTTATTGAATGGTATCTATTTAACTTTGGGGTATTGTTGGTTTAATTTTAGAAATTAAGATTAGTGCATATTTATCTCAATGAATATCCTTTTGGGGGATCATTAGATCATTCATTGACCATTTTGGTTTTGATTAATCTTTAAAGACAATGTAAATATATGGTTTATCCTTCATGGATTATGTGATTCTATAGAAGTTTATTCTATCTCTTCCAGTGTGACCAAGTCTTCTTGAATACTCATCGTTTAAAAAAATGAGTTAGTGGTGGAAATTTATTAAAGAATGAAAATCTACTTAAAATGTAAGTATATCTCATAATGTTCTTAGTCAATATCATAAATGAATTCCTCTTCCTTATGTAATGTAACTTAAAAAAAAATGTTGTCTGTTTACTTTCCAACTAGGAGACTAATGGTCGTTTGTCCCAACACAAGTTTGTGGTTTTCTCATTGTTAACTTTCTCCTGATCATGATTTCTATCCCTCTCCATCAGAACTTGAAACTTATTTTATCATCCATATCCATGTTTTCTTACATGGAATCCTAGTATGGGTTATCTTGGATGACCCTTATACCTCTCTTTCTTTCTTTTAAAGTGATAGTTTTATTGACTCTTTTTCCGATGTGGGACTTTCCATTATATTCCCAAGAAAAATTTTAAAAATTGCGAGGACGCAATTTATTGAAGGAGGGGAGAATGTAACACCCCAAGCTTCCTCGGTATGTTTCCTTTCGAATAATGCAATGACGTGCATTGTACGCAACTTCGAGATTTTAACACACCACAACCAATCAAACTAGCCGTTATGAATAGTAATACCTACTTTTTGAAATTATATATATTTTATATTTCAAAATGGACTTCATTTTTGGATTCGGAATATTGAATTTAGCCTAAGGTGAAATTTTGGTACTTTTCGGATAACTTTCATATTTTGATGAATAGTGAGAATTACTAAATTTTAATTAAAAACAACTTTTTTAATCAAAATAATTAATAGTGATAAATTGTGAATTTGAGTGGTTTTAAAGTATATTTAGAATATATTTTTACCATTTAATATAATGTTGGTCATTGGACATAATTTTACAATTAAACCGAACATAAACAAGTGTCAATCTTTTGATAGTTATTATCTCTTAAAAACACGCTTTTTGTTTTGACAGCGGGAATTAATTTTAAATTAATTTCTGCCACATCTGTGTTTTGAATTTAGAAAAATGGATTCCATATTTGGAATCAGGATGTCCAAATTGTGTAAATAGGTAACTTTTATTTTTAGACATTTTGAATAATTACTGCGGTAAATATTTTATTTACCATGGTTAAGGGTAAATCCGGTAAATAAGGGTTAACAAAATAATATTATAATAATACTAAATTACCCTAAAACGTGTCTTAACCCTATTGGCTGATACATGGTCGACCATGACCATCTTTGGGTCTATTTTTGGACCCCATGGATCCACTTGTAAGTGATAATGACACATTATATTAATAAAGCTAAAATAAAAATAAAAATGGCATAAGCTTATATCTTTTAGAAGAACAATTTTTACATAGGGTTATACATGTTGGATTTTCTATTATAAATATTCAATAGAAAGATAAAACGATTTCCAACATAATGATATTTTATTTATAATTTTTAGACATTAAATAATTTATTTTATTTATGGCACAATGATGATGCAGTAATTACTATAATAGTGAAAAATTAAAATAAGTGATTTTATAAATACCCAAATAAATATAATATGAAACTTTTAATGAATTAAACTAATTTTATAGGATAATATGATATATTAGGATTGATTTAATTGACTTTGTTCGAAGTAATCAATCTGTTATGAGTTTCACAAAAATCAACTATTGAATAGTGTCAAAATTGACATAAAAGAGTTCTTAAAACAAATATTATATTATTAATTGATATTAAATTTCTAAAAATCTAAGGTTCGGCCAAGAGACTTATATTATGATATGTTAATCATTAATGGACCACTTGGGGGTCTCTTGGATGTATATAGTAAGTTTATTAACCATATCATATAAAAATACAATGAGACATTGTAAAAGTGAAACTAATTAACTTAGAGTTAATAATTAAAGATAAGGTTAATATAAGTACCCAAACCTGTCTAAATTATATTGGATGAGTTGTTTTCGACCTATCCCCACCTCCTCCTTTGAATAGTCAACTTTGGAGCCTTTGGAAACCGAATATGAATTTATTATAAATTAATATTTCTAGCTTTTCCAAAGGTGCCCCTCACCCCTCTTATAAAAGGGCACTCCTCCTTCTCATTTACTCACACCTCTCAAGCCACTTGGCTCGTCCAAACTCTACCCAAATAAGCTCCCCACATCCCTCTACTACTCCTTGAAGCTTCCCCTTAGGCAGAAAGCATTTCAACAAGTCCTTTGGTTCCAACCAAAGTGAGTTACCTAAATTAAAGGTAACGATTTCTCTTAAATTATTTTCATTTATTTTGCTTCTTCAACCCCCAAACTCTTTTTATTTCCGTTCTTTGGTAACAACACCAGTATCCTCAATATACTAGGATGTTGTTATAAGAAGTATTCAAACTACAAATACACACAACTCCATCTAATGGATGATGAACATAATGTTTCTGTGAATGGAAAACTAACGCCTCACGAAACGATGATTGTTCAAAAACATCTTACCGCCTCTCATGGTGGCCATTATGATGGAAATGTAATTAAATATGATATTAATGATATATATTTTATATATAAGCTTCTGTAATTCCATTTTATTTCATACCATTATTCGTTTCATGTTGTATATACATACGATAATTTCATTTGAGGAAGTGCGGACTACCGCCCCCTTAAAATGATATGACTCGTTCATACCACACATGGAACGTATAAAGGATGGTGTTAATGAACTTAAGTAACATATATAAAATATTATATTATACTGGAATAGTAATATACCTATGTATCATTTGGATTCGATTATTTTAAAATAAAAATTAAATGGAAGCAGCGTTCGTGCGTACGTACGGACTACCGTCTCCACGAACGCGATGAGATTCATTCTCCATCGTATCCATTCAAGTATAATTATCATTTAATGATTTAAAAATGATTTTAAAGGACTTTATATCATTATGGATATGAATAAGATACAACAAACATGACTTATGTAACAAAACATATAAAAGAAAATGAGTAAGTTAACACCCGAAACGGCGTTAATAATAAGATATTATTAACAAATCAATGTTAAAAGATCATATATGATATCATATTAAAGTAAATGATTCTTGTATTATTAAATAACAATTATTTCACCATTATACAGGAGGTAAACCTACCATCGACCAAGGAAAAAGTACAAAGTAAGGGATTTTCTTATCTCACTTTTAATTCCGTGAGAATTCCATTGATCACCACTTAATTATTGCATGTGGTGTATGTGTACTGCCCATGATTGTATTCATTGTGTTATATACTTTTATTTATGGGTATTTACATCATCATGGTATGATAATTCTTTCATGGGTGTATGTTTCTTAAGTTACCTAATCAATAAGGGAATTTGAGATTTCAATTTCCACTCATTTGGCTTTACGCATATTTCATTGATTATATTACCCCAAGATTATGTGTGGAATCACTATTCATTTGATTATGTCATAATTTCCACTCCCATTCCTGTGGATATAAGTTTGATACACATAATCACTCCATTGATAATTCTCAAGTCATTGATATGAATTTGATAAGAGTAATTTTAACTCATTCTCCATTTATTGAGTTAAACATCCAATTCGTTGGTATTGTTTTTACAAGAATATGTGTGAATATACTTTGATTGATTTACACTGAATATCCAATCATATTTAGTGTATTTATATTTGTCACACATAATTATGTCATTGATTTATCCTTAACCAAAGGATACAACCTTTATGAGAGATTTCATCTCAATTTACATTCCATTGAGACTTCTTTGATGATATACACCAAATCACTTTTATGTGGTGTATATAATGTACTTTGACATAGTATATCATGAATTCCTTTATTCTCATGATATTACAATGTTTTTATTACCTCAATTATTTGTATTCAAGTGTCTCTCTTTTGGTTAGAAGCTCTAACCAAAATACCATTTTAAAATGTTTTAAAGAATTATTCTTCTAAATCATGCTCATTAATGTCCATATTTTAAAAATGGTTTTAAGGATTTATTTATATGGACATTAAAGTTTTAAAATTAAAAATCCTTTTAAAAAGTTTCAAAGTGGTATGGGACACTTTGATTCAAAAATCTATTTTTAAATGGCTTTTTGACAAATAGTGTGACTTTTAAATGATTTCAAGAAAAGGGGGATATTTCTCTCAAATAGTTTTGATGATTATTTTCATCTATGTCAACATCCTTCATTATTCTTGATTGAGGTTAATGTGATACAATACAATCTTCCATATTGTATCGAATGAGTTATGTTTGACTGTGGATGTGCTATTTTTATACCATTCAAGGTTTTTGGTAAAAGTATTGACATTTCGTATGCTAGTTTCAATACGAATGTTTATGTTATGTTTAAACTTGTTCATATGAGGAATGCATTGGACTTAATAAGTGACGGGTGGAGCCCGCTATAGCTCCTCGATGCATCGGTAGGTCTCATGAGACAAACTAGTGTCTTGGCACAAGGCCTTGACAAAATCTTATTTGTAGTCTTGGCACGAGGCCTTGGCTATGTGGTTATGATAGTCTGGCATTATGCATTCCAACATTATGAAAGTGGTTATTGATATTGCATGTGATCATTCGACTAGTAGAATATCCATGTGAGTAAGTAAATGGCATTATTTCATTTTACCTTCGCCATTTTATGCTGATGTTTAAATTTAAAAGGCTTTTGTTTTAGTTATAAATTGCCTTAAGTGTTTATGCTTATTTATGAAATCTTCTGCTATAATGTTATCCTTACTGAGCATCCGAGCTCACCCCTTTCAATGTTTTATTTTTCCCAGGATTATGAAGAAGTAATTTATGAATGACCTGCAGGGATAGTATGAGGGGATATGAAGAAAAGATGTTTTTTTTTATGATGTAATGTAAAAATTTATGAATGTATCTAGTTATTCCAAGGCTACTAAACTAATCGGTCTTTCGAGACTTGATCTTTCTCATGATCATGCCAATGTTATGTAATAATGCACCGACTCTAGGTAATTAGGGTCGGGGCGTTACATTAACCCTAATTAAATAAGTTCCAAAGATATAATATTATGAAATTTCATGAAATTAGAATATTACACACAATAATAATATTATTTAATTCTCCTTTAATTTATGTCAAATCCATTATGATACATTATTAAAAATTAATTTTAATTAAAACACATAATAGAAATAAAAATAATGTCATACTAATATATCTTTATTAATCTATTCATAATCTCTAAAATCACTTGATAGAGAAGCTATTCAAATAGTCATTAATTTATTAGAACACAAACCTCTCATTAACTAGATACTAAATTATCTTATCCATCAGGTATCTTTGAAATCAAATTCAATGATTTTTATCCATTAATGTGTGTTATACAAAACATCAATTCACAATACCATGAATTTGGGGAAACCAAATAATTTATTCATTAATATATTTTATTGAAACATTACAAGTTTTTTCATTTAATTCATTTACTAATATAAATCCATAATTTAAATTTAAAATTCTACCACTTCAATATAGTTAATAAATTAATAGAAATATTAAAAATTATCAAAATAAGTGTATCAATTAAAAACAAATCACATTATTACAAATTAATTATCAATTGTTGTATATAAATTATATATTAATGCATTAATATATATAAAAAACACATCAATTTATTTAATAGATAAATTTAATACTAAAATATTTCAAACAAATAATTAATTCACGTAAATCCATTAATTTCAAAATAAGAATTTAATATTTTCCCACATCGATTACATTAATTAAATAATAGAAAAATTATTTTCAAAAATGTATCAATTAAAATAAACCACATTATATATTGAAATATGATAAATTAACACCATAGATATAATATTTGATTGGGATATTATTCAGGAATTTTAAATTTCTCATATAATGAATAATGGAAAAAGAGGTAAAGAATTATTTAAACCATATAAGTAATTCTAAAAAGGATCTAAACATCAAAAAACATTCATTAAGAGATATGATGACCTCATTTAAATAAAATAAACTTCCAATAATAAATTCACTTATAGAGAAGTTCAAATCCCTAGTAACCTAATATATCAAAATACTGAAGAAACCCTATATGGATAAATGTCAACAAAAAACCCACTATTTAAGCCTTTATCTTGTGAAATTTAGAAAAATATTCTTTAGACAAATATGCTCAATTTGAGTATGAGAATATAGAACCTTCATTCTAAAAAACTTATATTTTATTTCATTTTTTTATATGAACAACTCCTATAATTTTGATATAAATGTAAAACAACAATATAGTTACTATATACCACATGTGGACTTGACATTATTTCAACAACATAAAAACCATAAATCAACTTTAAGCCACATAGTTTAACAAATGGATTTATAAAAAGAAACATGCACAGATTTAATAGAAGAAGTAACTATAATAATTTATTGAAAAATTATAAATGAGATACCTCCTCCATCCAACAAAGAATAAACCCAAAATTAGGTTATTAGTGTCTAGATAAACCCACAAAATTATCGTAAAAAATAACTAATGACCTGAATTTGATTAGAGTTTTTATATGACCATATAAAATTTTACTGACCTTAAAATGTTTTGAGACAATTGCACTAATTTCTAATAAGATACTTTTGATTGCTCAATCATATAAATAGTGAATTAATAATAAAATGAATATTGTAGAAAATAAAACCTGGGAATTTGTAATATTTTCAATAACGAAATCATTGGATATATTTTTTTCATCACATTTCTATCATTAAGAATTGGTACTATACAAGTGGAGTAAAAACTTATGTTAAACATCATTAGGATATTTTCAATAAATATTCTCTGAGAGAATGTAAGAATTCAACATGACATATCAAAATAATTTTGGATATATACAGAAAAAAGTATAGTTTTTTCATATCAAAATAGTTATTAATTTTTTTAGCCCAAAGTTTTACATAATTATTTTCTATAGTTATGTATTAAACATAAAAAACCTAAAACTTCTCCCATGATTTGAAAAAAATGCACAAATATAATTTTTTTCCCTATATCAAAATTAATATCCAAGGATTATTTCTTATAATCAAAATTAGTTATATTTTATATTTTAATAAAGTACGAAATGTTGTTGTCGAATTTAATAAAAAATAATAATTTAATATACATAATTATTTTTGAATTCAAAATAAATTACTCTAAATACAGAAAAAAAATTTCATATCAAATTTTTTTAATTTATTTTGATCTTCTATAAGGGTATAAAATCATAAAATTATAATGTGGTGGTGTATGAAAATTTTATATACGAACTATTTGTCATCCAAAATCATAATACTGAGAATGAATTTAATATCGATATAAATTTAAAAACATGAATACATCATGTTTATAACAATGAGGATATTGTTTTATAAGAACCTGTGCCTCAACCCAGTTGGTGAGGTCTCTCTAAGCGCTTCCACAAGACCCAGGTTCAAAACCGGGCAGAGGCATAATTCTGGGTACTATAGTATCACTGTAGTAGGTACTGCTTGGTACTGGAGTAGCTGAAACTACTCACCTTGGGTCACCTGTTTAGGCTTGTAGTCCTTAAGTCCTTTGAACCACCCATGACATCTGGTTAGTAAGGCCTTGAATCCACCTTTAAGGACTCCAGGCCACCTCAAGGCCTTCAGACCACATGATTAATGATGTTTCCCTAGACAGACTCAACAAAAAAAAGAAGCATCCCCATAGGAGGATTCAGAGTAGGTGAACTCACTAGATATGAACCAATGGATTTGGAAGAATGAGAGGGTTTGGGAATTCCATCAGGACCATACTGTGCTTGCACGGGAAGCTTAGATAGATGACCATGTGAAGGTGGAGGGATACCATCATGATGAAAATGATGGGGAGGGGCAGTTCCTGGTAGTTATAATCTGGTTAAATTCCCTAAGACCTTCTATTCATGTAATGTCTCTTAAGCCTATGGTCCATGTAATCTCTAAAGCCTATGATATTTTTAATGGATCCCCCTCATCCCTTGAAATGGGGGTTATCAAAAATCAATAAAAAATAAGACCTTTAGGGAATTCAGGAAGGATCTCATTTTATAAAAAATAAATTAAAATATTAGGATGTATTAATTTTCTATTGCACAAAATCTACTGTTGATGGGAATTTGATGTATACATTAATTATAAATAATAAAAAACATAATAGTAATAATAATAATAATAATAATAATAATAATAATAATAATGACCCTAGTTCAAAATAAAATTAAAATATTATGTTGTAAGAATTTGAGGCTACAAATAATCTAATATTGGTGATATTTTTGGATATTGACATAAATTATAAAACATAAATGCATCATAGTACTAATAAAAAAACCTATTCAAAATAAATAAAAATTTAATTATAAAATTTATGAATTTTATACTAGAAAAAATATAATAGTGATAAGATATTTTGTAATTCCCTGACCCCAGAAGCTCGGATATAGTGCATTATTTTAATACATTAGCATGATTACAAGGAATCAAGTCCCAAAGGACCGATCAGTTTAGCAGTTTTGGAAAATAGATTACAAACATGAATGTTACATTACACATTCAAATATAAAATACAACATAAATAATACTTTGATAATGCCATTATTAACCTAGCTTAACCCATGATATCAATCATAACAAATTTCATGGAATCCTGGGAAAATAAAACATATGACATGGGTGAGCTCAGATGCTCAGTAAGGGAAAATAATTTAGTGGAAGATATAAACTTTTAAGGAATGATTTTTAAAAAAACGGCATTTTAAACATAAACTTGAACATAATATGGAGATAATAAATCAAACATTACCATATAAACATGCGAAGGGATATTCTACCAGTCAAATATCCACATGTAATAATTAATTTCATAATGGGGGAATGCCTAACGCCAGACATCATTACTCGATAGTCAAGGCCTCATGGAAAGACTATAAATAAAATTTTTGTCAAGGCCTTGTGCCAAGACACTAATTTTCCTCATGAGACCTACCGATGCATTGAGGAGCTATAGTGGGCTCTACTTGTCACTTACTAAGTCCACCGTATTCCTCATATGAAAATATTGAAACATAACCTAAACATTCGTATTAAAACTAACAAATGAAATACCAATACTTCAACCATAAAACATGAATGGTATAGAAACAAAACATACATAGTCAATCATATCATAACTAATTCAATAAAATATGTAATATTTTATTATAATAAATAACCCATAATCAAGAATAATATCTAGTAAAGGATGATGAGATAGTTGAAAATGACCAGAAAAACTTTATGAGATAAATATACCTTTTTGTGAAATCATTTAAAATTCACACATTTATAAAAGAAGTAATTAAAAATATATTATTGAATCAAAGTGTCCCATACCACTTTGAAACATTTTAAAGGAATTAATATTTTAAAATAATCATGTCTATATAAATAAATCCTTAAAACAATTTTGAAAACATGGACATTATTGAGAAAGATTTAGAAGAATAAATATTTAAAACATTTAAAATGATTTTTAGTTAAATATTATCATAAAATAACTATTTTTAAATTTATTTCATGAAACATGGAAATTTATAATAAATATTTCCTAAAAAATACTTACACATAAATAATTTTGGATAATAATGAGATTGAGGAATTAACCCTTACCTTGCACTTTCCTTTGGTCGAGGGCACATTTAACCTCCTATATAATGAATATAGTATGTTATTAAATTATACCAGATCCAGAACCATATTCATATTTATTATATCATACACGATTCATTTAAGACTTTATAATACCCATTTATTAATTATTTCCATGTTAAATTAACATTTCGGGTAATAATCACTTTCTTTATCGTATGTGTTTTAACTTGTTATTCCAGATTATATCTTTTAGATCATGGTTTAAATACTTACAGAATATAAAAAATGATTTATATGTAATATATATTTAGAATTTAAATATGTATAATAGATAGATATATGAAATGGAAAACACTGTTTATAGAGACGGTATGTCGTACGTACGCATAAACACTGTTTCTATTTTCATATTGTATTGAAAAAAGTAAGTGAATAAGATATATGAAAGTACATATATATATATATATATCTCTTCAGTAGAATTATTATGTCATATATTACATACTTATTAATAACTTATATTTTTACAATCATCGTTGAATAGTGAATGTGGAAATGAGTCTCATCACGTCGTGCAGATGGTACGTCGTACATACACACGAGAGACACTATCATTTTCTTAATGATTAAAAGGTGTGTAATTGGATGGTATATTAATTGTACAAATAAATTATTATGTTATTTTCATTATTTATATACATATTACTCATCCTTATATCCATACAAATAACATAGTGTTTAATAACAAATTACACCACAATATAGAGACGGTAAGCCGTACGCACGCAAGCACGGTGACATTATCATTCATAGGATTGAAAAAATAATGAATATGGTTATACCATATTTATAATAACACCATATTATGTATAGGGAACTAGAGTTATTATTTATTATGGAAATAATAAAGAAAGAGAAAGTGGAACAAGAAATGAACTTTGACAGAGGTGATAAAATAATTATCTCTTCTTTGGGTGTTTCCTTTTAATTTTAACAAAAGTGCTCCTTAGGTTGGATTTCTACTCAAGTTAAGGCCTCTATTTTGATGTTAGGGAAGTTGGTAATAGATTTGGTAAGGGTTTGTCTGATCCAAATGTCTTTGGAGGTGTGATTTAGAGAAATGGTGAAGTACCCTTTTATAAGAGAGGCGAGGGTCACTTTAGGAAAAGTTTGAACTATTATTTTATTATAAAATAATTTTCAGTTTTTAATGGATCAAAATTGATTTATTTCTATGATAAGATGGGTATGGGTCTAAATCCTCCCAAATAATAGGTTTTATACAAGTTTAGGTCACCATATTAACCATATCCTTTACATTTAACTCTTAGTTAAATAGTTTAACTTTTACCATATCCTCTTGTATTATTATAATAAATGGTTAATAAACATATTATAAAAAGATAATTAAACCTCTAGTGGTTCATTAATGACATATATATCATTATATAAGTCCTTTTTCCAAAATTTCTATTTTTAGGTTTATTATATCATTTAATAATATAATATTTGTTTTAAAAACTCATTTACGTAAATTTTGACACTATTTGGTATTTGGTTTTTGTGAAATTCAAAACAAGTTGATTAATTCAAAAAAAATACATTAAATCTACTCTAACATGTAATATTCTCCTAGAAAATTCTTGTATTCCATAAAAAGTCTCAATTTACATTTATTTTTATTTTTATAATATCAATTACTTTCATCGTTCATTAAGAAGGTAATTACTGCATCATCATTGTATCAAAAATAAATTAAATTATTTAATGTCTAAAAACTATAAATAAAATAAAATTATGTAGGAAATTATTTAGCATTCTAATTACTATTTATAGTCGAATTTATCTTATGAATAACTTAATATTAAAAATAGTTTAGTTATTAAACTTGGAATTTAATACTTTTAAGTCTTTTATAAATAAAGTAATTATAAATTTACTAATCTAAACCAAGTGAAAAAAGGATCATATTTTATTCCTAAGGTTGGTTTTGATCAAAATACACATATCAAATAGAAATAGTACTTTTGTTAGGGTAATTATAATATTATTATTTCTTCTAATTAGCCTATTAACTTTTAGCTGTGGTATATTAAAGTAAAAAATTACTATTAAAAAAAATTATCTTATTGAACCACATTTTAATTAATGATCTCAACCATTTCTATCATATTTTTTAAATTCAATTCACAGAAGTTGTAAAATTATGTTTTATCCAAATTTGGAAATGTGCCTAGAAAGTGATTAAAAGGCATTAAAAAGTTCAATAAAAGTTTATACATATAATTTTATTATAAAATGACTTCAATGAATTAAATTTAACTTATATAGGTACTATATATCTATTTTTTACTTAAATTTAAATAAAATTTATAATTTTTTAAATAAAAAGTCCTTTTTAAACAATAACATAGTGTTTTTTCACTATCCGTCAAAAATTGAATGTTTTCAGAAAAATAAGAAAAATTCACCCTAAGGTAAATTTGATATTCCAAATTCAAAAATGAATTCCGTTTTACCAAATAAAAAACAAAGAAGTTTAATTAAATAATTTAAAATTAATACCCATGGTCAAAAACCAAAAAAGCTGGTTTTTAAAAAGTTAAAACTATCAAAAGATTGACATGTGTTTATGTCAAATTTAAATATGAAATTACTTATAATTACCTAAATTGTATTAAATGTTAAAAATATAATCTAATTATACTTCCAAACCATTAAAATGTATAATTTAGCGTTATATTATTTTGATTAAAAAGGTTATTTCCAATTAAAATTTAGTATTTTCCACTATTTACAAAAATATGAAAGTTATTAGAAAAACACCAAAAATTTATCGAAACTAAATTTTTATGTCCCAATTCTAATGATGATGTTTACTTTGTAAAATTTAATATATAAAAGTGTCAAATATTGGATTTATAAAGGGTTCTCCATTAAAATGTTGTAAAATTTCATTTTTTGAAAAATACTTCCTTTATCTGAAAAATTTAATTTATTCTTATATTATGTTTAAGAAATAAATAATATTGATTTTAAAATTAAATGGAGTATATAAAATTCAAAATACAGATAATACTATTCACAACTAGTTTCTGAACAGCTAGTTTGGTAAGTTGTGATGCCTTCGAACTCGATGTTTTGTGTAGTGTAATCTATTGAATTATATTAAAGAGATAATATACTATAAAATCATGTGGTGTTACATTATCCCCTCCATCAACAAATTGAATCCTCGTAATTTGAAATTGTTCTTCGAAAATAAATGGTTTAAAATAGAAAATACCTTTGTGGAAAACCCACATCAGAAAAAGGGTTCAAAAAATTTAGTCTCAATAAGAGGGAAAGGGAAATAAACAAGTCACCACCAAATTTGGGTTTTGAATAGGTGACCATTGGTGGAAATTATAGACACATAATTAGAGGGAAAACATAAATATTTATTGGGAGTGATTGAGGTTATCTATCATAACCAAGTATAAAATTGAACGCCTCAAAGCCTTAAATCTATGATGATTTAAAATATCATCTATTCAAGAAAACATTAGGATAACAGATTGTTTTTTTATGATCCCTCCACTAATATTTACGAATTAATTGATTTATTGAATAATAAGAAAAATATATACTTGACAAGTAGAGTTTCATCCTTCAAATTAATCCTACCACAAACTCATCTTTCAATCCAAAAGATAATAGAATTCAAAAATATTCTATTTATCCTAATCGTATAGGGTTACAAAAATAATTAATTTATAATTAATTTGTTAGAATATTTAAAAAAACTACATTATACAAACTAGGATATCTTGTAGGCCAGTGGTAGGTGATTCACCCCTGTCACCATTTGATTGTGTGTTCAAGTCTCGTGTCCTTGCCGGACACGACGGGTTTTCACCCAACCACCAGGTTGTCCTTTTTATAACAATATAATAATAATATCAAGAAATGTTTTAACCATAAATAATAGAATAAAGTGTCCAACTTAATTCATTCAAACCATTAGAATTAACCAAAATACTTCTATCTAAACTCACAGTCCAAAAGTTATAAGGTAGGTAAACATAATGAAGATCTCTTTTCCCACGTAATAACATGAGAATACCTTCATCATGCATTCTTTTAAAACATGGTAACACCCTAAATTACCATAAAACATTATTAATTACATTCATTCTCCATTATTTCTTATATAATACTATATATACTCCTTATATCCAAAAATGCTGTAAACTCCAACAATAGTGGAATAAACAAATAATTAATTAGTTCCAAGTTAGTCAATAATATACAATATACTTTATCCAATTTAGTTAGATATTATTCCGACATAATTATCTCACATTCAGAAACAAATTATGTGTTATGTTTCCATAACCATATATTTTCCAAAATGTTTAACTAGAAACTATGTCACTTTACTTGGTACCATAAAATCTCAAATATTTAATGTAAATGTAGTACAATACAATCCTTATATACATTATAATTATTATAAGTTGTACATCATTAATATAATACTCAAATGACACATTTCATTAATAATAACATAAGAACACATATAATTCAACTTTATCTGTGATAGTATGATAACTTGATTATTATCCAATTGTAGCATTTGTGGTATACTCTAATGATTAGGACATTGATTCGCGTAGTGTCCCAACTCCTTATAGATAAAGAATTGTACATTTGAAACATTTTTCCTACCATTTCAATCATGTACTTGGTGTCCTTTTTTACCACAAAAATAAAAAACTCCCATTCCCTTCAAACATTTACCAAGGTGATTCTTTCCAAAGTTATCACATATGGGAAAATCCTTTTTTACCCTATTCCCTTTATCTATATTTCTCTCTACCATACTTTTCTTATATTGCTTCCCTTCAAAGCCATAGGACTCAAAGAATTATTTACTTATCTTTTTAACACAAGATACTATTTAATCATATGATGAGAATATGTGGGAGACTATTTTCCTTCTAAATTTTGGCTTAAGGCCCTGAAAGATATGATCCTTCTTAATCTTTATATCATTTATATTGCTAGAGTTCACATTCCTTCTACTATGAGCCATTTCTGAACAATGTCATACACTAGGTTAGTTTATGAATCACAATGCATATTTCCAAACTTATAAAATACCTAATATAAATTGAAAATATTATGTATATAATCTATAATCATAAAAAATTATTTTCTTTGAAGAAGTTTTAACTCCTAAATCCTTCATAATGGCTTGTAAAGAAAATTTGAATTATCCTAAGAATATCCCACACGAGTGTCATAACCGAGAGTGCAACAAGGCCCATTGACGTGTACCAGGATACCCAGGTTCAAGCCCAAAACTCCTTTTCTGAGTTTTCACTCCTAGGTAGATCTGTTCCAGAGCTACCTCTATCTGCTCGTATCCAGATGAGGATGTATTTCATGGAAAATTCACAAAATATATACATTAAAACAATTATATGAATTTCTTCTATACTAATCCTCAATGTTTATCTTAAGGTAATGTTCTCTAATCAGAGTTTATCTGAATCTATTTATAATGTAATTGCTAAAATTCCTCTAATACTAACTGTAACGCCCCAACCCTAGAAACTCGGAGCTGGTGTATTATTTTAATACGTTGGAATTATTATAAGGAATCAAGTCCCAAATTACTGACCAGTTTAGCAGTCTTGGAAAATAGATTACATACATGAATGTTACATTACACATTCAAACATAAAACACACCATAAATAATCCTTTGAGAACACCATTATTACCCTAGATTAACTCTTTATATTAATTATAATACACTTCTTGGAATCTAGGGAAAATAAAACATAAGAAAGGGGTGAGCTCATATGCTCAATAAGGGAAAATAATTTAGAGGAAGCTACAAACTTGTAAGGCAAGATGTGTAATAAAAACAACATCCATTTAAACATAAATCTGAACATAATATAGAGAAAATAAATCAAACATTACCATATAAAAATGCACATGGATATTATACTATTCAAATAATCACATGTAATAATTACTTTCATAATGAGGAAATTCCTACCACTGGACATCATTACTAAATAGTCAAGGCCTCGAGCTAAGAATATAAATAAAAGTTTTGTCAAGGCCTTATGCCAAGACACTAATTTGTCTCATGAGACCTACTGATGCATCGAAGAACTATAGCAGGCTCCACCTATCACTTACTAAGTATACTACATTCCTTATATGAAAATGTTGAAACATAGGATAAACATTTGTATTAAAACTAGAATATAAAATGCCGATACATTAACCATAAACCATGAAGAGTATAAAAATAGCACATCCAGAGTCAACATATCATAACTCATTCTATACAATATGGAATATTTTATTATAATAAATCAACCTTAATCAGGAATAATATCCAGTAAAGGATGTTGACATAATTGAAAATGATCTGTAAAACTATTTGAGAGAAATATACCTTTTTGTGAAATCATTTAAAAGGCACACATTTATAAAGGAATTAATTTAAAAGAGATTTATGAATCAAAGTTTCCCATACCCCTTTGAAACTTTTGAAAGGAATTAAAATTTTAAAACAATCATTTCCATATAAATAAATCCTTAAAACCATTTTGAAAGCATAGACATTAATGAGAAAGATTTAAGAGAATAGATAAATAAAATATTTAAAATGATGTTTTAGTTAAATAGTATCTTAAAATAATAATTTTGAAACGTATTTTATAAAACATGGACATGGATAATAAAAATTCCCTAGAAAATACATACACATAAACAATCTTGGATAATAATGAGGTTAAGGAATTAACCCTTACATTGCACTTTCCTTTGGTCAATAGTACGTTTAACCTCCTGTATAATGACCATAGTATGTTATTAAATTTTACCAGAACCATATTCATATTTACCATCTCATACATGATTCATTTATGACTTTATAATACACATTTAATAATGATTTCCATGTTAAATTAACAATTTGGATAATAATCGCTTTCTTTATCGTGCGTGTTTTAACTTGTTTTTATTGATCCTATCATTTAGATCATGATTTAAATAAATCCAGAATATAAAACATGACTTATATATAATATATATTTTGAATATAAATATGTATAACAGAGAGATATATGAAATTGAAAACACTATTTATGGAGACGGTAGGCCGTACATACGCTTAAACGTTGTTTCCGTCTTCATATCGTATTGAACAGAAGTAAGTGAATAAGATATATGTAAGTACACAAACAGAAAGAAATATATATATATATATATATATATGAAGTAGCATTATTATTTCATATATCAAATACTTATTAATAATATCTATTTTTATAATCATCATTTAATGATGAACGTGGAAATGAATCTCATCGCGTCGTGGAGACGATAAGACGTATGTACACACGAGTGATGTTATCATTTCCTAAATGATTAAAAGGTGTGTAATGGGATGGAATATAAATTCTACTTAGAAATTATAATGTTATTTTCATTATTTATTTACATATTACTCATCATTATATCCATCTTAATAACATAGTGTTGAATAACAAATTACACCATGGCATGGAGACGGTAAGCCATACATACACACGCATGGTGAAATTATCATTCATAGGATGGATAAAATAATGAATATGGTTGTAACATACTCATAATAACATCACAATATGCAGAAGTTACTTGAGTAATTCTTTTTTATTGAAATAACAAACAAAGGGAAAGTGGAAGAAGAAAATAACTTTGAAAGAGATGATAC
The DNA here is from genome assembly GCA_963277665.1 of Viscum album. Taxonomy (NCBI): domain Eukaryota; kingdom Viridiplantae; phylum Streptophyta; class Magnoliopsida; order Santalales; family Viscaceae; genus Viscum; species Viscum album. The sequence goes on along the minus strand of OY728138.1, from coordinate 1,300,283,806 downwards.
AATAATTATCTCTTCTTTGGGTGTTTCCTTTTGATTTGAAAAAAAAGTGATCCATAGGTTAGATTTATGCTAAAGGGAAGGACTCTAGTTTAATTTGAGGGAAGTTTGTAGGATATTTTCATAGGTTTTTTCTGAGCTAAATGGATTTGGAGGTGTGATTTTGAGAGAAGGGGAAATACCCTTTTATAAGAGAGGTGAGGGTCACTTTAGGAAAAGTTTGAAATATTATTTTATTATAAAATCATTTTCGGTTTATAATGGATCTAAATTGATTTATTTCAAAGATAAAGCAGTTATGGGTCTAAATCCTCTTATCCAATAGGTTTTAAGAAAGTTTACATTACTATATTAACCCAATCATAATGATTTATCTCTTAGTTAAATAGTTTAACCATTACCATGTCCTCTTGTAATATTGTAATAACTGGTTAATAAACATACTATAAAAATCCAAGAGAACCTAAAGTGGTTGATTAATCACATTTATATCAATATATAAGTCATTTTTCCGAACCTTATATTTTTTAGGCTTATTATATTATTTTATAATATAGTCTTTGTTTTTAAAACTCATTTTTTCCAATTTTGACACAATTTGGTACTTGGTTTCTGTGAAAGTCATAAAAAGTTGATTAATTCGAAATAAATACATTAAATCAATCCTAACATGTCATATTCACCTAAAATATTCTTTGATTCCATCAAAATTCTCAATTTACATTTATTTTTATATTTATAATATTAATTATTTTAATCTTTCATTAATAAGGTAATTACTGCAACATCATTGCGTCCTAAATAAATTAAATTGTTTAATGTCTAAAAATTATAAATAAAATACCATTATTTATGAAATATATTTATATTTCTAATGAATATTTATAGTCAAATTTATCATATGTATAGCCATATAGTTAAAATGGTTTAGCTATTAAACATTGAATTTAACACTTTTAACTCTTCTTTTAATAAAATAATAATGAATGTCATAATCAGATTCGAGTGGAAAAAAGGATCATATTTTATTAATAAGGATGTTTTTGGTCGAAATACACTTATCCAAAATAATTAGGACATGTTTTAAGGTAATTATAACATCATTTTTACCTTTAATTACCCTATTTACTTTTAATCGAGGTAAATAAAAGTCAGAAGTTTCTATTCAAAAAAAATTATTTTTATCTTATTGAACCACATTTAACTTAATTATCTCAACTGGGTCTCTTGTAGTTTTCAAATTAAATTCATAGAAGCGATAAATTTACTTTTTATGCGAATTTGCAAATGTGCTTAGAAGTTGGGTAAAAGATGCTAAAAAGTTCAATAAAAATTTTTACATATCATTTTGTTATAAAATGACTCCAATGAATTAAATTTAAATTATATAGGTATTATATATCTATTTTTACATAAAAAATATTTAATGAAAATAAATAATTATTTAAATAAAAAGTTAGTTTTAAACAATAACGAAGTGTTTTTCACTATTCATAAAAAATTTAATGTTTTCATACAAATATGAAAAATTCACCCTAAGATAATTTTGATATTCCAAAATCAAAAAATAATTCTATTTTACCAAATTCAAAACATATAAGTTGTATTAATTAATTTTAAATTAATTCTCATTGTCAAAACCAAAAAGCGAGTTTTTAAAAAGGAAACAACTATCAAAAGATTAACATTTGTTTATGTCAAATTTAAATGTGAAATTACTTATAAAGACCTAAATTGTATTAAATGATAAAAATATAAAATAATTAAACATCCAAACCATTAAAATATATAATTTAACACTATATATTATTTATAATAAAAAACTTGTCTTCAATTAAAATTTAGTATTTTTTACCCTTCACCAAAATAAAAAACTTATCTAAAAACACCAAAAATTTATCAAAACTAAATTGTTTATGTCCTGATTATAAATAAGAACTTTATTTTTGTCAAATTAAATATAAAAAAGTATAAAATATTGGATTTGAAATGGGTTTTCCATTAAAAGGCGGAAAAATTGCACTTTTTTAAAAACACTTTCTTTATATAAAAAATTGAATTTGTTCTTATATTATTTCTAAGAAACACATAATATTGATGTTCAAATTATATGGAATATATAAAATTCAAAATGAAAATAATACTATTTATTACCGTTTTTTTGAACGGCTAGTTTGGTAAGTCGAGATGCATTAAAACTTTGTGTTTTGTGTAGCCTAAGCTATTGAATTACTTTAAAGAGACAACAAACTATGAAATCTTGGGGTGTTACATATTTTGAAATTCATTTAAAATATAAACACACACACACACACACACATATATATATGTATATAATCATAATTATAAGTATCATTGTAAACAAATTTAGTAAATAAACCATTCAAATTTTTTAATAATTATTCTTATGATATCTGAGTTCACAAATATTCAAAAAATATGAAATGTATTATTTGTTTACAAATTTTATTACTTAAACCATATATAATAACAAAAATTATTATACTAAAAAATTTATGTCTATTATTCCCATAATATTTGAGTTCGTTATTATAGAAAATTTGTCATTAAATTATATAAAATAAAATCTAATTAGTTACATCATTTATAATACAAATTATTATTTTACACAACATTTTTATTAATTATTCCCCTCATAAGAGAGTTCATAGTTAAAAAAAATATATAGGAAAATTATATTTACACAAATATAATAAATTAATCCATATATAATGATAGAAATTATCATATAATTTTTTTTCATCATTATGTCTTTGATAAGATACTTCATAACTAAAAATATATATCACAAAATTATATTTATTATTATATGGTTAATTATAACATATATTTTCAAAGGTAATTTAAAAATTTTATATCAAATTTTTTAATGAAAAATATTTTCTATAATGAAAATAATTCAAACCTCTTATGATCATATTTTTTTTTTGAAATTGATTATATTGAAAATAAATTCAATAAGATTAGAATATTATATAAATCCCTAAACTTCAACATATATATATATATATATATATTCATGTTTCCAAAACCATTATGAATTGTGTGCCATCACAAAAAAATTGATACTAAATTATGACAAACATATTAATGATGGATTATGGATTAAAATGAATGGAATTATAGGTATATATTTTTTATAATATTTATTTTAATATATATCATATTATACAATATATATATTTAATAATTTATAATTATAATACATAATAAGAATTGGAAAAATAAAATACTATTCTTATTTTTCAATAAATTCATAGAGTATTAAAATAATATATATATATATACACACACACACAAAAACATATTTTTTACTATGCATGATATGCGAAACAAGATATCATAGATTTAAATTATTATAATTTTTCCATGTGTCATGATAATCATGTTTATTGGAAAAATAAAAGAAATAATTTTTTGTTCAACGAAATTAGAAGAATCAATTCAAATACAAATAATAATAACATATATATTAATCCATGATGACTTTAACAAAAATTAAAAGAAAATCGTATTAGGGATAATTCTAATTAAATAAGGATCCATGGTATATGATTATGATATGTCATAAAATAAGAATAGTGCACACAATAATAATATTATTTCATATACCTATCATTTTTAAAACTCCATGGCGATACATTCTTTCAATGGATTATTAATGAAAACTAATAAAATAAATAAAACTAAAGGTTTACTAATATATCATTATTTAGTAATTCAAAATCACTGAAACCACATGATGGAGAAAAACTTTAAATAGGATTTCATATATGCGAATATGGACATTTAATTGAATATATAAAAAATTATCTAATTTGTCTTGTATCATTTAAATGAAATTGAATATTTAATATCCATAAATACATGGTATACAAAACATCAATTCATTAAACCATGAATGTGGGGTAAGAGAAACATTAATCCATTGTTGAACATAGTTGATAAATTAAAATTTTGGTATTTAATTAATTTTTTAATTCAAATTCATAATTTAAATTCACCATTATCCCACATGGATTTCATTAATATATTAATATATATGTATATATATTAAAAAACACAAAAAAGTGTATAAATTAATAACAAATAATTTTTTTTAATTAATTATCCATTAATTTTCATAATTGATGCATAAATCCACTAATATATTTAACCAAATTGTTAAGGTATATAATTGATAAAATTAATATTAAAAGTTTCTAAAAATTAATTAATTAATTTAAATATATTAATTTTAAAAAATAATTAAACAAATAATATTAGAGATCAATGACTATGTTGTTCTAATGAATGAATGTGTGATGAAAATGGAAATAGATTAGACTGACATTCCTTATTATTATGTTGTTCATCTATTTTGGACAACCCATCATCATTTGTACAAATATCTTCTTTAATAGGCTTGACATCACCAAGGCACAAACCCCCAGTTTCATTTTCTTATAATTAATATCATAATTTTTATATTATGAAATTTTAAATTAAAATGTGTTATAAATATCATTAAAATACCTAAACAATTATGGATTATAGATTTTAATTCAAATGTCTAATAATATTGAAAATACATTTAATATTATTAATAATAATCAAATGAAACTCAATTTATATATCATAACCTATCAACTCTAAATTTATTTTATCATTAAAAAATATGATTTAGGATGAATTCAATTAATTCACTTAAAATAAGAGAAAATGTGAAAATGTAATATTACCAAAGAAAAGAATATGAAGTATGGGATTAAAATATCCAGTTAAATAGAAAATATTATGGTGATAAATTCTTTGTCTCTACACAATAGAGGTTACTAAAAGAGTGATAAGTGAGAAAAAGTGTTTTCCCATGTAGATTTTATTATCTAAAATAGTAAAAGGATGAAATAAATTTTCGGAAATCATATGGAAAATTCTAAAGAGGTTGAAATATAGTAATGAGATAAGAAATTCCAAAATATAGTGTTTTGAAAGTTATAAATTTTTTATATTTAAGGACTTTATTTCATGAGAATTCTCCTTTAATCCAAAGGAAATGAATATTTTTATCCGGTTATAGATTTTGTGTCCAAGTGGGTTTTCCCCACTACTGGTGGTGGGGTGGTAAGGGTTTGGTTTGGGTGAGGGGATGGTTGTGGGGTAAAGTCTATAAGCCTGTGATTCACTATAGTTTTCTATGTTTTGTCGTGTATTATGGAGGAGGATGTAACTGGCCTAGTATATGTGTCCATGTGGGTTAAAGAAACTAAATTAAAAAACAATTCAAGAGACATTATTTGGAAATTTTTGGGAAATAACATATTCTATAGATTTTACGTGATTATAACAATAATTAGGGACATTAAAGTGAATTTCCAAAATCATTTTTAGAACTTTATTGCAGAAATATGGATGTAAAGACAAAATTGGAATAATATATAATTATAAAAAGTGTGGGCATTTTGAAATCAAAAATTAATTTTTCCATGATATTTTTGAAAAGTCTCTAAATAACTCAATAAAATACTTGTCACTTAATATAGATGATGTGTCTTCGGTGTATAAAGCAACCTAAAAATCCATATTGGAATGTCAATATATATATATTCTAGTTGAATCAAAGTATAAATATTTTTGGTTTTTTAATGTAACTGATGTATGATTTATAATATAATATTTATAAAATATTTCTTTATTTTAAAGTGTTAAAAGTGATAAGGATAGATTCTTCTGAAAAAGAAATATTTTTTTCCACAAAATGAATAATGAATTTAATGTTTTTATATAAAAAATAGAGAATTTAATGATGGTTAAAACTTTATTCTATTCAAGTCCAAATTAATAAATTATTTAGGAAATTTAATTTCAAAATGGAACGGTGTATTTAAAGTATTTATGGTATACCTATTTAGATATGTGGTAATAAATGTAATTGAGGATAAAATGAACTTTGTAAATGGTTAAGGAAAAAACCATATATTTAATGCAATTTTAATGATGAACTATTTTAAGTAAATTTTAATAATTATGGGAATGTTTTTTGGTTGAAGACACCAAATAGACCATTCATTAGAAGTAACCTAAGAAATTCATTATTTTTACTTTTTGTTTATTTTTATTGTTAATTATCCCCATTACCCAAATTATCTATGATTGATTTATTTTTTAAAAATATTTTACATGGATGAGATAAAAAGGAAATGTAACCCACCTACACCTTTAAATAAGAATCATTAAATTGAATGGGATTATTCTACTTACCTATCCATTTTGATATCTTTATGAAATATAATAAACATGAAATTGTTTTATTCTTGTATTATTTAAAGAACATAGATATAATATTAGATAAGTATGGGAGTAGAGGTGTTTGGTTAAGACATTAGAGAGTTTATTATCTATCATGAATAAGAAAACATGAAACTATTAGGAGTTACATAATTACCTAATTTTGAGAATCCAAATCATTGAGGTATAATTGAGAAGATAATAATTGAATATATTTTTTATCAATATTTTATATTGAAGAATGATTAATTAGGTTAATTAGTGCATCTCAAAAATATTATTTTAATAAAATACTCTATAAATAGTTAAAATTATACTAAAACTAATAATGTAGTGGTTTGATAATTTTGGAACTCGATCACATAGTTTCTAAATGAAATTTTTTCATAAGTGAGTATATAAAAAAATGAAAAAAATAAAGAAATAGAAATTCATAAATTTATTGAGAGCCACAAATTTATCTGGAATTTATGTTTTTTCTATCAAAATTAATCCTTGGGGTTTCCTATTAAAAAGGATTTAGTTCCAATGAATTAAAATCAGGTTCTAGTAAATTTAAAAACTCATTATCTCCCTATCATTTGTTTCATGACAATAACACATTGTTTCATGGGGAAATTATTTTTGGGAACAAAATTTGTGAATTTTTTTGGCTCCAATGCTTACAAAAAAGTAAAAATTGTGATTAAGGTAAAAAGAGTGTGGGGTGTCTGTATCAATTTAAATATAAAGTGAATGAAAATAGATTTTAATTTCTCAAATGAAGATGAATTAGTTTCAAGAATCAATGGATTTGTATAGGAGTCGATTTTGCGGATATTGAACTGTTGAAGTGTCTTGTTTATTAATTGGTATGGAGTTCAATTTTTTTTTCATGTTTACTAGATAATTCAAAATAACTCTAAATATAATAGAATTAAATAGAATATTACTCATACAGGTAAATATTATGAATCATTTAGGAATATTAATAATGAATTTACAAGAGGATACATAAATACACAAGGTTGGTAGAATAAAATTAGTGTTAACATTATGTAATTTAATAATATGATACCATTGAAAATTTATCTTATTTATTTTAAATAATGATAAAAAATGGAAATTAAGTTTTCTAATTTTCTGGTTAATGGGTGAAATATGTAGGAATAATTGAATTGTTGGTGTATATTTTGATAAATCATAATATATTTTTTAATGTTTGAAATATTATGATTTATAACATACTGGTGATTAATATTTAAATAATAAGACATTTTTTTTTAAAATAAACTTTTAATCCAGTACTAATGTTTTTCAAAGTTTCTGGAGCTAATTAAAAATCCATATGCACCTCCAAAAAACTCTAATCTTACTGTGAATTATGACTCCAAAAAACAATGAAGGTCAACCACCTAATAATTATTGTTATTCATATTACAAGGAACCATATCAATGGTATCCTTGAACTTATTTTGAGTCATAAAATACAACCAATGATGAAAAATTACTTATATTAATATGAAATTAGTATGACCAAAATTCAAATGAATATTGAAACCCAAACAACTAACAAAGAGTTAAACCTGGACTTTCTATTGAAGATAATTTCAACCTAAAGTGACCAATAATTTAATTTTCTACAAATCAAATTCCATAAAAGGTTCTTCCTACCATGAATAAATTGTATGATATTGTTAAAGTAAAAATCCCAAGTATTTTTCATGATTTTTTTTGTTTTTTAATCAATGATTCAAGTTACCATCTTACATCTCCTAAAATATTTTTAATCGTCACAACAAGAAATTAATTTTTATGAATAAAAAATTCTAAAATTTTAGTAATGAAAAAAAAAAAACTATTTTAAACTTTAATAAACTTGTTAAAGGATAACACCTATGTATCAACACATAACATCTTTTGATTCGCTATATCTTATTCACACCATACACTACTAAATGATTTTAATTTCTATCTCAGATACTATTATTTGATTAGATTTTACTTTTGATAATGCCTAAGGTGGATGATTAAGTTTAATTTAGTGGCACAAACTCCTACTCATTGGTGGGGTGTTACAAAAAGAAGTGGAATATGAAAAAGTTTTTCTAGTTATCATCAAACAACAATAAATCACTTATTAACAATCTCACAATCCATGAGATATAATGTAATAATTCAAAATACCTATAATTATAACTACATATTACCTAAATAATATGAGTCCTATGTTGTTTAATTATTTAATCACAGTTTCTAATAAATTATTCTTGGTATGTATTGAGAATAGGTATCCCACGATTATCTAAGATGATTCACACACCAGTGCAGAAAATGTTATTTACGTCACTATTTTTTATGTCGGTTATATATAACCGATATGGTAATCTGTGAAATGTGGTTTTTTACATGGGTTATTTTAATAACCTACATTACAAATCGCGCACGTTCGTTTTTTATGTCGGTTATAAATTAACCAATGTAAAAAACCAAAGCGCTGTTGTTTTCGATGCTTTCACCGGGGCGCGCGCATCCATCTGTGAGGACGTGCTGATGTTGCCCCGTATTCCTGCTTTCCTAAGGTGGGAAACATCCATTCCTTACTCAGGGATATCTTCTCCTTGATCGAAATCAGGATGATGGGATGTTGGTTATTCCTTTTATGGATTCCTCCTCAGAACTCGTCACCTAGTCCGGGTCTCCCTCATAGATTTAATACGTTGTTCGTGAATCTCATTCTCGGTGCCATATCTTCATGGACACAGGTTAATTACACTACTTCCCTCAAGACATTCCATGGGGTCTTGACATGGTAGCGACCTTCAGTCGGAGTAGACGATAACATCAGGCATGTCGAGGCATCTCTGGGTGCGTGGACATTGGGGAACATGTATTCTTCCTCATAAGAGGGCATCTCAAAGGTGCATAACCCAAGGCATCCCACGTCGAATGCGGGGAAACATATACCATAGGCATTCATATGAGGTTTTCCTCATCTTCCCATGTTTAACCTAGGGTATGTTGCACGATTAACATCCAACAGAGACAGTTATTTCAAAGGCATGTCATCCGATGTTTTCCTCAGACATCTCATGTTTATCATGAGGTAGGTCGCGAGTTTAACATCTTGCGGAGACAGTTACGCCAAAGGCGTGTCATCTGAGGTTTTCCTCAGGCATCTCATGTTAATCATGAGGTAGGTCGCGAGTTTAACGTCTTATAGAGATGGAATGAGGATGATCAAAACGTCCCATAGTGACAGATCAGATTGGTATATCCCTAGGAGGGAACACCTAAAAGGTTTACCAAGGGGATCAGTCAGAATGCCCAATGAGGACAGATCTGAGGTGGTGCACGCCATGGAGGAGAGATGTCGCACTGTAATGGTTGATCTGAACACCACTGAGGGCGGATCAGGGAGAGTACACCCTAGAATGGGGGACACCAAGGTCTACCATTGGCTGGGATTGAACCTCATGAAGGTTTCCTATGTACCCTGTGTAGAGGACAGGGATCAAAACCCGTGCTGTTCGAATGGGTGATGAATCGGGGTGTACACAGAGGACAACAACCTATAGACATGTTGGTTCTTATACGTGGATAGCGTCCCAAGTGCTGCTAGGAGCAGCTAAGAGGGTGGATGACCTGAAACCACCGGTATGTGGCGGCCTGGGTGAGAATCAAGATGGATGATGGATGGATGAACGAAGTGGAGTGGGAATGAAATGGGACTATCACAAGGGTGACAGTGAAGTTGGGCTTGATCCTCGAAGAGACCTCCTACATATCCCCGTGGTAGGGAATCAAAGTCTGCGTAGTTCAGAATGGTGCCGGTGAACCGACATGAAGATGGACCTTGGTCCGATGGATGTTGGGCTTGTACCTCGTTAGGTTTCCTACATACCATGCCTTGACATGGATCAAAGTCCTCGTAGTTCGGGTGGGTTTTCCGGAGGACCGACGTGAATGTGGACCCTATTCTGATGGGTGCCGTCAGTGAACTGACGTGAAGGTGGACCTTTTTCCAATGGGCATCGTCAGCGAACTGACGTGAGGGTGGACCTTGGTCCGATGGGTGTTGTCAATGAACCGACGTGATGGTGGACCTTGGTCCAACGGTGGTGGGCATGAACCTCGTGAGGCTTCCTACGTACCATGCCTTGACACTGATCAAAGACCATGTAGTTCAAATGAGGTGTGGAATACAGTTTAACATCATGAAGGAAAGGGGTGAACCGACGTGAGTGAGGTCAGAACGACCAAGTGATGGGCTTGAACCTTATGGAGGCTTCCTACGTACCATGCCTTGACATGGATCAAAGATCTCGTACTTCAGGTGTGGACACTGGAAGGCCAATGTGAGCGAGGACCAGGGGTCTACGTGGTGGTGGGCTTGAACCCCATGGAGGTTTCCTACATACCATACCTTGACATGGATCAAAGACCTCGTAGTTCATAATGGTGTATCGGCGAGCCGACACGAGTGAGGACCTTGTTCCAGATGGTGTGGGTATTACACACTAGGCTGCCTAGGTGTTGATGAACCGACGTGAAGAGGGCCAGAGTGACCAACGGGTGGTGGGATTGGACCTATGGGAGGCTTCATACGTACCATGCCTTGACATGGATCAAAGACCTTGTAGTTCAAAGGGGCTTTGTCAGTGAACCGACGTGAAGGTGAACCCGGGGGTCCAATAGTGGTGGGATTGAACCTCGTGAGGCTTCCTACATACCATGACTTAACATGGATCAAAGTCCTCATAGTTCGGGATGGTGGGTGTCGGTGAACCGATGTGATAAAGGGACCTTGGTTCAATGGGAGATGGGATTGAACCTCAGGGAGGCTTCCTACGTACCATGCCTTGACATGGATCCCAATGCTCATAGTTCAGGTTGGTCACAACGGCTTGCCATCAGACTGGAATACAGATTAATGTCATGCTGGACAAAGGTATAACTCGACGTAAAGAAATGACCGGTGGGCTTGAACCTCGTGGAGGCATCCAACGTACCATGTCGTGACATTGATCAAAGACCTCGTAGTTCAAATGGGTGTGTAGTTTAATGTCATGCGGGACAAGGGAATATAGTTTAACGTCATGCTGGATGAGGGCATATAGTTTAACGTCATGCTAGACGAGGGAATATAGTTTAACATCATGCTAGATGAGGGCATTTACATGGCAGATGCTCACTCTAAGCCCACGTGAGTCATGATCGGTGTGAGAAATAAGAGGCAGCAAGGACCGGATGATCACGTCGCGAAGGGTGCATCCGTGAGAAGCGAAGAGGGACTTACACATTAGGAGGCCCATGGTGCTGGGACGTACTCCAGGATGGAGGCCCAAGGAAAAGGATGATGATAGTTTCGGTCTTGAGACTTGAAGAGGCTTCCTACGTATCCCCGTGGAATTGAATAAAAGTACACGTAGTTCTTCTGATGATGACTTATCGCCGATTGGGGGTTTCAATGGCTTACTGCTGGATTGGGTCATAACGGCTTACCGCTGGATAAGGATGTGAACGGCTTATCGCTAAATGGGGTCGCAACAGCTTACCACTGGATTGGGTCGCAATGGCTTACTGCTGGAAAAGGATGTCAACGACTTACCGCTGTATAGGATCACAACAGCTTACCGCTGAGTGGGATCACAATAGTGGATGGGGCTTACGCGAGGAAGCTGCAGGGTGCTGCTATGGAGCGGCAATGGTGAATGGGGCTTACGCAAGGAAGCTGCTAGGGTGCCGATATGGAGTGGCAATGGTGAATGGGGCTTATGTGAGGAAGCTGCCGGGTGCCGCTATGGATCGGCAATGGTGAATGGGGATTACGTAAGGATGCTGCCTGGGTGTCGATATGGAGTGGCAATGGTGAATGGTGCTTACGTAATGAAGCTGACCGGGTGCCACTATGGAGTGGCAATGGTGAATGGGGCTTACACAGGGAAGCTGCCCGGGCGCCGCTAAGGAGCAACAATCATGGATGGGGCATACGCTAAGAAGCTGCCTGAGTGCCGCTATGGAGTGGAAAAGGTGAATGGGGCTTACACAGGGAAGTTGCCCGAGTGCCGTTATGGAGCGACACTAGTGAATGGGGCTTACGCAGGGAAGCTGCCCGGGCGCCGCTATGGAGCGACAAAGGTGAATGGGTCTTACGCAGGGAAGCTGCCCGGGTGCCACTATGGAGCGGCACTGGTGAATGGGGCTTACGTAGGAAAGATACCCGGGCGCGGCTAAGGAGAGACAATCGTGGATGGGGCTTACGCTAGGAAGCTGCCTAGGTGTCGCTATGGAGTGACAAAGGTGAATGGGGCTTACGCCGGGAAGATGCCCCGGGTGCTGCTATGGAGCGGCACTCGTGGATGGGGCTTACGCTAGGAAGCTGCCTGGGTGCCTCTATGGAGCGACAAAGATGAATGGGGCTTATGCAGGGAAGCTTCCCGGGTGCCGCTATGGAGCGGCACTGGTGAATGGGGATTACGCAGGGAAGATTCCCGTAATGTCTTCTTCAGGTCTGTCCATGAGGGCATCCCAACTCACTGGTGAATTGAGGCCCTCACCTTTGCACTGGTGCACAAGAGGGATAATTCCAAGGGGCATTGGAATTATGCCACTGTAATCATGGCATTGGGCGTCTTATGCTTGGAGCATAAGGCATCTCTTATTTTAGTAAAAGAGGCATCCTATGATTGGCACATAGGGTGTACTATAGTTTATAGTCTTGTAGATAAGACTATTGGCATCTCATACTAGGAGCATAAGGAATCTCTCGTATGGGGTAAGAGGCATCCTAGCATTTGTTAGATAGGGAGTACTACAATTTATAGTCATGTAGATAGGACTATTGGCATATTATTCTTGGAGCACAAGACATCTCTTGTTTGGAGCAAGAGGCATCCTATGTTTGGCACATAGGGACTACTACAGTTTAGAGTCATATAGAAAGGACTGTTAGGAAGAAGGTGCCTAGAAATGGTTGGTGTTGGGACTTACGCAAGGGTGGCCCATTATGGTTCAACCTGGCATATGAGCCATGTGATTGGGTTTGGAGGAGTTTCCTGAGGAATGGTTCGAGTCAAGCTAAACGGGGAATTGATGATGAAAACCTCAACTCACGACATAGGAAATGAACCATGAGGAATACATCAACTCTAGGTGTTTCATGGTGTGTGGAGGAGTGTCTCAAATCATGGTATTCTATAGGTTGAAGGTGGGTGCGTATGAGGGCGCAATGAAAAATCCCGACGTGTCGGCCCAAAAAGTTCGCGGTGTGACTTTCCAATTTTCATGGGGGTCTGTGACAGTAGAGAAGGGACCGGCCGAAAGGGCTGGGACCACAGCCCGGCACTGACCCCAAGCGGGGGAGCGGGGGCTGCGCCCCCACTGTATAGACTGGTGGGCACGAAGGTAGGGTCTTCGCAAAGGATAGGTCTTCACAAAGTAGCTTCGCGGAGCATGGCCTCATGGAGAAATGGTCTCTTGTGGAGCAAATGGGTCTCGAAGAGTAAAGGGGTCTCACGAAGCAGCATCGCGGAGCATGGGATCGCGGAGCATGGACTCACGGAGCCTCGGCTTGTGGAGCAGCAACACGAAGGAAGTTGCTCGCGAAGCATGGCCACGTGGAGCCGCAATGCGGAGCTCCGCTCGGCCGCCCAAGGGGTGAAGTGGCCATGGCACTCTATTGGGAGAGGGTGGTGAGCTGGGTATTTATAGGCAGGGGCTCCATGAAGTAGAGCTCACGCAGCGTGAAAGGGAGGTGGTTGCCTCACGGCAGGTCGCGAAGGTCAAGCGGTTTCGCGGAGTGTTCCCGCCTCTGGGGCTTCACGGCGGGCTCACAAACGTCAGGGTATTCGCAGAGCGTTTCCGCCTCCTCTGTTTTGCGGCGCGTCACGAACGTTAGATGGGTTTACGGAGCCTCTCACCTCATTACTTTGCGGCGGCGCTCCGCGATCACGGAGGGGGCTTCACGAATGGGCCTTGCGAAGTAGATTTCTAGCCCAACTTCAAATGTCCATAACTCATAATCTGTAGCTCCATTCCGGCCCTAAGACCTACCAAATCGAAGCTTGTGAAATGGACTACGATCTTGGTTCATGTATGGAAGCATTTGGAAAATTTTGGGAACGCGTTTTTTGGGGTCAAAAGAGGTGTTTTTTTGTTGGTTATTTGATAACTGACGTAAAAAATGAGATATCTGCGAATTGTTTACGTCGGTTATAAATTAACTGATGTAAAAAAAGTGGCTTTCGAGGCCTTTTTGACATAAGTTATTTGATAACTGATGTAAAAAACAACCCGCTGAATTTTTACATCAGTTATAAAAACACATATGTAAAAAACTGTGATTTCTGATGTATTATTTACGTCAGTTATTCTATAACCGACGTAAAAAATGAACACACGGATTTTTTACGTCAGTTATAAAATAACTGACGTAAAAAAATCTGTATATAATACATTTATAACGTCGGTTATTATAATAAATGACATTATAAATGTTAAAAAATAATTTATAACATCGGTTATTAAATAACTGACGTTATAAAACATTTAAAAAATTATCAAGCCCTGTGGTTTTTCATTTATGATTTTTCGATCGACAGTTCGGCGACTCGTCTCTCGTGCGCAGTAAACCCTAATCGACTCGTTAATCTCGTTGCATTAAAATCGTTTTTTCCATCATTTTTTATCATCTTTACTCTCCTTGGATCTATCATCTCAACTTGAAACACTCAAGTAAGCCTCCCATGACTTTATTTCGTTCATTTTTTTCTCGGATAGTCTATATTTATGTTTTGCAATTTTTTTTGTTTAAAAGAGGTAAGATTCTTTGATTTCGAACCCTCTTACCTCTTTTTTCCATCATCATCTTATTTATCATCCTCGGATCTATTAGATCAACTCAAAATATTCACGTAAGCCTCAACTACTTCTATTTAGTTTGTTTTTGTTTCGCAAATGCCCAACATTGATGGTAATTTTTGTTTTCATTGACAACTAATGATCCCATTCACCTATATTACTGCAAAGAATGGTTATTGATTAAATGTACGAATTAGGAAATGATATTTCATGTGTTTTTATTGCTTATGTTTATCCTCTTTTATATGAGAATCTATTAAACATATAATGTAATGGCTGTTGACCTCTATGGCCCTTCGATGCATCGCTATGTCTCAACTCGAAACACTCAAGTAAGCCTCCCATGACTTTATTTCGTTCGTTTTTTTCTCAGATAGTCTATATTTATGTTTTGCAATTTTTTGTTTAAAAGAGGCAAGATTCTTTGATTTCGAACCCTCTTACCTCTTTTTTCCATCATCATTTTATTTATCATCCTCAGATCTATTAGATCAACTCACAATATTCACGTAAGCCTCAACTACTTCTATTTAGTTTGTTTTTGTTTCGCGAATGCCCAACATTGATGGTAATTTTTGTTTTCATTGACAACTAATGATCCCATTCACCTATATTACTGCATAGAATGGTTATTGATTAAATGTACGAATTAGGAAATGATATTTCATGTGTTTTTATTGCTTATGTTTATCCTCTTTTATATGAGAATCTATTAAACATATAATGTAATGGCTGTTGACCTCTATGGCCCTTCGATGCATTGCTATGTCTCATGATTCCAAATTAAATTGGGTTCTGCTGAGGGCTTATTTTTGGAACATTTATTTTAAATAAAAAAACTTTTAATTATGAAAAAGGAACTTTGGTTTAATTTTGGAAATATGAAACATTAGATTTCATAAATGATTCAATGACCATTATCCTATATTTTTACCATAATATAATTTGTTTCCTTATATTTTTTAATATAATTAATATATTTATATCTTAATAATTAGTTATAAAAATTAATTTTGAATCATTTTTCATATATTATATCATATTCGTACACAATTTCATTCTACATGCCATAAATGAATCAGTACTAACCTTTCTCATTTTTGTGACAATTAGATCTTATTTAATTGGGTTTGATGATATGATTCATGTTTGAGAATTTGAAATTAGTTATAATTATTGAAATATAATTTTTATAATTTTATGAAAATCTCACATGGGACCAATAAGTGGTTTGTTCCAACATGTAAAAAATGAATCAAATATCATCATCCTAATTTTTTGGACAATCCAATCTTGTTTTCTTATTTTGACCATTTGTTGACCAATTATGTAATTTAAAAGAATAAATATTTTTAAAATATACATTGTATCATTTTATTCATATAATTGTTTGGATTGATGTAAATTTTTTTCCTCTATATTAAATACAATTCAATGATTTTCATCCTAAAATTTTGTGAATATATGAATTGTTTTATTGGTTTTAATCATTTAACTAATGTTTATTGACCACAAAAGAACATATATTATAAAAATATACATTAGATCATTTTAAGAAAATAACATTATAAATTTACATGAGGGTTATTATTATCTATCTCAAAAAAATTCAATATATTTATTCTATAATTTTGGGTTGACATAAAGATTATTTTACAAATGAAATAATTATTATTTTCCTAAATTTATAATAAAAAATTATTTTTTTTCTTATTTTTGATTATATTACTCATATTTGAAACATATAAAGAGTTTATATTCTAAAAATATACTTTATAAAATTCTGAGAAAATTAGAAATCAAATTAATGTATAGTTTTTTCTAAAAGTAAAAAAATAAATCAAAAACTTATTTCTAATTTTTTTGTGACTATAAGATTTGATTTGATTTATTTTGATTTTTGATGTGTGTTTATAGAACATGAAAGTCAAATAATTGTAAAAATACACTTTGAATCATTTTAATCATATCACATGTCAGATTTAGGTATGATTTTTCCCAATGGTCACAAATGAGTCAATTATTTTAGTCGAAATATATAATGACCATATGAGTCTCTTCACAAATTTTATTATTTGAGAAAAATTTTATAGATCTTATAAAATAATAATAGTTATAAAAATAAACTTTCTATTATTTTTATAATGTTATATGTTGCATTTAAAAATAGTTTATTAATATAGGTAATGAATGAGTAAATGATGATTATGTTATATTTTGTAATAATCCAATCTTTTTTACTTTATTTTGACCATATTATAGTCATTTTTGATGATAAGTAATTTTTATTATAAAAATTCACTTTGAATCATTCTATTCACATTGTATATTATATTAACAAGGGGTTTGTTTCAATAGGCTAAAAATAAATTAAAGATATTTTTCCAAACTTTTTTCAATTATCAGAGATAATTTCATCAGTTTTGATTATATGATGTGTGTTTTATGCAATAAAAAGTGTTATAATTTTGAAAATTCACATTCAATAATTTTGAGTGAATTTAACTTCATATTGATGTATATTTATTCCCTACAAGACAAAAATTAATCAATGATAATTCTACGATTTATTTATGACAAAAAGAGATTATTTACATGATTTTGATCATTTTACACATGATTTATAAAATCAAAATACTAATAATTCAAAAAATTAAATTTGAATCATTATAGTCACATTACACATCATATTTATGTGTAATGAATTCCTAAAATTAAAACATGAATCAATGATTACTATAATTTTTTTACTATTTGATCTTTTTTCATTGTTCTAACCATTATATATTTTTTACAAATCATACAAAACACATACTTCTACAAAAAGATAATTCAGATCATTCTCAAAAAATTTACTTTTGTTGGGAATGAAGTATGTTCCTATGGTTCATAAATAAATCAATTATCAATTTCTATTTTTTTGAAATATATAATTTTTTTTCAAAATTAAATTTATTTGGTACACATTTGTCGAACAAAAAGGGATTATAATTGTAAAAATTATTTTTGAAACTTTCTATTTATATCAAAAACACTATTGAAGTGCTATTTTATCTTATATATAAAAAATAAATGAGCTGAAATTTTTTATAAATTTTAACCTTATGATATAATTTTCATGTTTTGTATCATTTAACACATGTTTTAGATCTAAAAAATGCTTAAATTTGTAAAAAAAACTTCAACTCCTTTCAAGAAAAGTTAACAATAGATTAATACGTTGTTTTTATAGGGAAAAAATAAATCGATGGGCATTGCTATAAATTTTTTATAGGAATAAAATATTATTTTATTTTAGGAGTGGTTAATTTGATGGAAATAGGAAGATTTGGACAAGACTAGATGGATTTAGCCTAAAAATGATTTATCAATTTAAGATTGAATTTAATACGATGTAACAAAAATAGATTTTAGTTTGGTATTAATTTTATGTGAATCAGTCCACAGGATCACCCACATTTCTAAATATGAATGATTTTTTTGAAATAAAAAATTCATAAAATTAAATAATAATTAGTATTTAACTTGTTATAATTATAAAATATGTGTTAATTTTATGAATTCCTATCACATCTCACTCAACATTAGACACATTAGAGAACCACATAAACTCAAGAACACCTACCCATATCCTAGAGACTACCAAATAGTAGTGAGGTTCTATGGTCATATTGTACGGATACTATAACCAAATATAATAGTAGAAAAAACAATTAACATGAAATAATATCAGTCACCCCAATATCCAATAAAATAAAAAAGAACTAATATAGCTAAGTGCTAAGAATAAATAAATAAAAAACTTTATACTATATTAGAATGAAAAATCAAAATGGTACATGATTTAGGTATAAACTAACATGATCTCCCATGGGTAGTGTAATGTTTTTAGTTTTCAAACCCTCCTTTGGGGTTTTTTTGGTCATAGGTGTCAAGGGAGTGCTAATGGTCGTTTAAACTTGAGATTTATAAGTTTTTTTCTCATAGATAGTTGAATGAATTTGAATTCTATTTATTGATTATGTTTTTGGTAGATTTGTTCATGAACTCATTATATCCATTCATGTCTTCAATTATTCCCTTCATTCAATCCCTTGGGTTTGTCCAATGGTTTTTTTCTCTTTGTGTGGTCATTTGTGTTGGTCGTGTAGTTTATTAGGTTTTTCTGGTCATTGCTTGGTTTTTTCATGTGATTTCTTGGGTCAGTATTATGATCACTTGGGTTGGTCATGTGGCTGGTCAGTTGGTTCATGATGTCTCTTGGTTTGGTCATGCGGTAGGTCAATTTTTTCATGAGGCCTCCCACTACATCATGTGGTTGGTTGATTCCTTCCTGAATTTAGTTAGTTTTTTCTTTCTGTTAGTTGGTTCTTTCATATAGTTGGTTAGTTCATTCATATGATCTATTGACTCCTTATCGTTGACGGTTGATTCCATTATATATTTGGTTGGTTATTTATATGATAACTTAGTTGGGTCATGTAGTCTGTCCAACAATTTGAAAATTTCCATTTTTCAAAATACCTTGAATTTCCAGAATGATGTGGATTTTTTTGTGGATTTTGAATTCTCTAAGGAGTTAGAATAAAATGTAGTGGAACCACTTATCCCTAATTTGGTGAACTTAGATAATGAGGGGTAAGGGTCTGAAATCTCCCAGACTGGAAAGGAGATGATGATGTCCGATGAGTGGGAAACCATCATCAACTACAATGAAAAATTCTACAAATGGATCGGGAGGTCAACACTATATAAGAGGAGTTTTATAGGCTGGATGGGAGTCGTACTCAGGTAAACATTAACATAGAGAAAGGTCTAAGGATCAAAAAAACATGTCATATTGGCATGTGGATTCAACAAAAAGAATATTATTGTTGAAGATCTCATTCAAACTTAGGACAATATGGCAAGCCATTTTGAAAACCTCCTAAATAACGATATGGAAGAAATAGATTCTTATCTAGAATGGAGTACCCTTATAGATAAGTTATCTAAAATTCTAAAACTACAATTCATAGACTAATAATTACTTATGATGTCGGTTGATTGTCTTTTGGGAACTGGTTTCCCACTTTTTTCTTTAAAAGTTCATGTCTTAATATTTTTTTTTGAAAAACAGATTAAATAAATTTTTTCAAAATATGTTTCGTTTTGATTAAATACTATATTAAAATTCCTTAAATACAATGATTTTAAACGATTCACTCCACATGTTTTAAATGATATCAAATTTAGGGAAATGTGAAAAGGAAAGTTGTCCACATTAATCATTAGAGTTATTACAAGATCTATATCTAGAATATTAAATTATGATATTTACTCCAATCAAGTATTTTTTTTTGTTTTCTTTATGTACAGACGAATGGAAACCTTGGTCTTGAACCTTATGTTTTTTTCTCTTACCTAGATCATTCCTACTCATGATTCTAGTCATGTACAATAGCTTGGTTCTCTCTATGTTTTCTATAATAGTCTGTCAAATTTGAGGTAAGAGTTTTTATGTGATGTTCCTCTCTTTACGACAAGTATTTTATGATTTTTAGTACCCTTACCATTATAATATCTTTGTGGTTAAATCATCTCCCTTTTCCATTATATTTAGTGTAGTGTGTTTTCAAACTTCTTTTCAAGGGAGCGGATCCTTGTTATCCTATTCTTTTCTTCCTCAATGTAATTAACATGAATATATTTTTTAGTAGTTTAGTGTTATAAATTAACCAATGAAGATAATGAATCTTGCTAAATTTTAATTGGAAGGAAAGACTAGTAATTTCATGCCTTCATCTATTTCATTATTATTGCAGATTATTTTATCTTGAAACTTATAAACTATTGGGACGTAAATGTTATGGATACTCTGAATTGTATAACATTTGTGTAGTTAGAGAACTTTTCAGTGTTAATACCAAAACTCATAAATTGAAAATAACTTATATACAACTAACAAATGGATTCAACATGCATATAGAAACTATGTAAAATTACCCATGCATGATATGATGAATTGATGAGACAACCCCCCCCCCTAATAAAAGAATTTTGAAGTAATTTTTTTTGGAAATCATGACTTTTTTACTTATAGTACATTTTTTTTGAATTTTGTGTTTATAGTATTTTTGGGGATTGTACAATGATGTTCATGATCAGTTCAGGTGAGGGAAGCATTGAGGTATAGAGATATGGTGGTTGATGTGTGGTTGTTTTTTCTAGTTTTTTATTACTTGTTGTTGTTTTATTTTCAGGTATGTTTTGGTTATGATATGTGGTATGGTTTTGACTATAATGTATGGTATTAGAGATGAAATGATTTTTCTGGGGAGACCTGATAGGTTGTTTTTTTTGAAACTATGATGCCTTGGTGAAAATTCCAATGAACTATAATATATAAAGATAAAAAAAGGTTTCAGAAGTTTGATGGAAGAAAATTTATTAAAATATTTTTCATAAAATAGGATGGGATATTCTAGGAGGTTTTCTATCCACATAATTTTGCTATTAACACCTTTATTGTTAAGACCATCCAACAACATTTTCTCCTTGTGATAAGCATTAGAGATTACATGGTTGATATCTGAGAGTTGTTGGAGGCAAATAATCCATCTAGTTGTGACGGACCACACCAGGTGAACCACTCCATGTCTAAGGGTATGAATGATGGTAGTAGAGAATCTTTCGATCCAAACAATATTCCTACTTTTTTCCTTGTTGAGACCAATGACAATGATGATGTTGTACGTCTCCACTTATAGAGAGGATGAAAAATCACATGTAACATAATAGAATCCCAACATATGACCATTGTGATTTATGCACATGATTCCATAGCATTTATGGAATGGGATTCCTTTTGAGGCACTATCCACATTTATTTTGATCTAGCCAGGGAGAGGAGGTTTCCAGAAGACTACCAATATAACTTTCGACTGACTGAATCTACCTTTGATTCCGATCTGATGAAAAATAATAAGATCTCTGACATAATTGTGACAAGTACCTATTCATATTATTATACCTTATTTTTTCATTGTGAATATCGTATAATGAGTTTCATGAAGATTTAATGTTTTATTATTCTAAATTTTAATATTTATTTCATACCAGATGATGTGAATCCGTTTCTCCATGATAACAATGAAAATATATTCAATTTGAGGAGAGCCAAACATAATAGTTCATTTTTAAAGTTGTGCCTGAATTAGGTCCAAAACTATCCATATGATATCAAAGTTTTCAAATATGTATTTCAATAACACATAAGAATTAGAAAAAGAAAATAACATCTGTTCTACATCCTCTATGTGTGGATTAGACATACGACACATTGAAAAAATTTCAATACCAAATAATTGAAGATTTCAATCAGTGGAATCTCTATTGTGAGATATTCTCCAAACTAGGGAGACTATAGAGGGTCTAAAACATTATTTTATAATCTCTTTAACCATGATAAATTATGGATTTTATTAATAAAATTATTATTGTTAAAATGTTTAGAGTTTAGAATACACATATGATCCGGTTCCCAAATCAATAAAATCATACGTGTTAAGAAAGTGTAGTTGTGAGAATATTTATTGATCTCATCAAGTAAATCCAAATCTGTAGAGTGTGTGAAGACCTTTATAGATATATTAATATCAATATTAATATGCAAAGAATAAATCATAGATCAAAGAGGGTAACAATTCAAGTTAACCAACCAAAATTTCAAACAATATTTTTTGTTAGAAATCCATCTAGAATGAGACATAATTTTAGAAAAATAGTGCTTAATGAGCGGCCAGATAGAAGTGTACATGTTTAAAAAGTTTTATTATCATATATTTTTATAAAATCATCTTCTAAGGAAATCATTGTCTATGGATTTTTTATAACATTCCACATAAGTTTATCTTGAAGTGCTTTATTAAAAAGGCCAAGGATCTTAATACCGAGGCCATCTTTGCTGAGGGGGTTTCAATAATTATTCCAAGGAACCTTGAAAAGATTCTTTTTGATAGTGCTTCCACTCTAGAAATAGTTTTTTATTCTACCATTAAGATTTTTAATCAAATCATTATGCCATTTATAAACCATAATAGTATAAACCATTTTAGACACAATTGTGTAATGGACATAAAAAATATGTTCTTCCATCAATTTTTTTATCTTTTCTATGAAAAAATTTGATTATTAATATGGTCAACTATATGGGAAAATTAAGTTCTTTTTATATTCTCCCAAAACATAGGTACTTCAAGTTACCTTAAGGGGAAGTATCCTTATTTTATACCAAGTTCATCTATATTACTAACTTTTCTAGATGTGGGAAATCATTTTCCAAAGAAAATGGATGATTTTTTCCAATTTATGGATTGAACAAAAACTTATACAAATTGATAGAGATCATTTTTATGATTTTGGATGATACTTTTGTCCCCTTAAATAAATAAAATAATATCTCCCAGATACAAAATATGATAATAAATAGTCAGGTTTTTAGAGGAAATGATGGGCTTAATTTTTCCTTGCTTAACCAAATTAGTGATAAGTTATCTAAGCGAGTCCTAAATAATAAAAAAATCATGGAATATAGAGGGTATCCATATTTTAAACTTTTTGATAAATATAAATAGCCATTTTGGGTACTATTAATCAAAATAGAAATGTGAGAAGAGCCAAATAGGGTTTTAAGTTTCTTAATAGGAATGTCACTAAAAGAAAACTTGTTTAGGACCTTGAAAATAAATATTCATTTTATTATGTCAAAATATTTTGTAAATTCAATCATAATGGAAATTATACACACTATTTGAGACTTATTTAACATGTTTAAACTTTCATAGGAATGACATATGCAGTCATTTATATTTCTTACTCTGAGGAAGCCAAATTGGTTTGAAGAGAAAACATTTCTAGGAATGTGGGAAAGCCTATTAACTTAAAGTATATAATTGATTTTATAAATAGTGTTAAAAATTGAAATGGGTCTCAAGAGATAAATTTATGAAGAATTATCCACTTTAAGAATTATGGAGAGGAATTGAACATTAATACCTTAAAGAAGGTATCCATTAGAAAACAATGATTTAACCAAATTACAGACATCATTTAAAACAGTATCATAATAGTGTTGGAAAAAATCATTAGTGAAACCATCAGGAATTGGGGAACTATTAGTTTTGAAGCTAAATATGACATTTTAATATCATGATCTATAGGAACACTAGTCAAGATAGTGTTTTCAATGTCTCCCACTATGCTAGGAATGATATCCGTCTTTATGTCCTTATTACGATCAAGACAATTAAATACATTTCTGATGTAGGAGACAACATTATTGACCAAGAATTCCTCCTTATCAATGATGTTATCCACATATTTATAGAATGTAAGAGGTCTACAATCTTTCCTAGTTCTTCTTAGATAATTTTAAAACATAGTGTTTTTGTCATCATATTTATGATTTTTAATTTTGAATGCTTGTTTCTGATGATTATCTTTTATTGTGAGAAGAGAATTAAGTTTAGTACAAAGCTTAATTTTTTGGGTGGGATCTTTAGCAATGTTCGTGTTCATTGAGTCTACCTAAATTTGGTTGAATGTTTTTTCAAGGGAATCAATTTACCTATCAGTTAGATTGATTCAATTTTTACATAGGATTTTCTCTTTTTCTTTAAAATATTTAATTTCATAATATTATAAAAAGTATCATTATTAGAGTTCATTGAGTACTAGATGTCATTGAAAATCATATCAGAATCTAAAACCGAGCTCCAAGTATTATTAATCCTAAAGGAAAGGAAAGGGTTGTAACCCCTATTTTTAAGACTAACAAAAATAGGGTGATGCTCCAAATTTAGTCTGGCTATATGATGCTTGAAATAGTATTCCAATTATCTAGGTCTTGGTTGTTTGTGAGAGTTATATCAATTTTATTTTCCATGAACCTATTTTGATGCCTTTTGTACCAAGTATATTAATCAAAAACTATATTTATCTCAATGAGATTGTTGTCTTCAATACATGTTTTAAATTCCATGGAAGAAAAGTTTGAGTGTGGAGGGACCGTCCTTTCACTAGGCACAATAATAGGATTGATGTATCTTGAGATGATCCAAGGGTCTTGGATAGTGTTGTTTAAATAATAAAAGTTATACCAAATATATCTTCTATTATGGTACCTATTATTTTCATAAATAAATGTACATAAGATATGTGGGTTGTGAAAAGTTTGATCACATGTAAAAGCTTGAGTTTCAATGTTAAAAACATGAAAATTGTTTAGATAAGAGTGAGAAAATATCCAAAGAGAATACACTGAATCATTATTAAATGTACCACCATTAAAATTGTAAGTATGCTTATCTAAACCATTAAAACTAGTAGAAAAATTCATTTTAGGCTTACAGATAGATTTTTTTTTGTTTTATGAGTGAATAAAAACAGGTTTAATGTTATAATGGTGTCTCGGTTAGCAATACCCTGACAATTCCAATATAGTGTATTCAATTGAACCAATATTTGGCGATGTTCCCCCTTTATTTTTTTCCTTAAAATTCCTTCCTTCTAGTGGATTTCATAAGGGGATGGTCTGACTCATACTTGATATGGGGTGGTTCCCTACCCTAATTAGTCATGGAAAGGATATGATAAATAATATTATCATGTTTACCTATCATGTCCCCTGTTCAAGTCTTTGATTTTTCACCACTAGCTTGTTAAATATCGAACTAACTATCATCACCATCCTTGTAATTAAATTTTTTACCCATTCCTCCTATTAAAATATTTCTTCTATCACCTATATGCATATGTTCAGATCGTGGAGAACTTATAATTTCCTCATGAGAGGTTTTTACATACACCAATTGTTGTTCAGGTGTGCATTATAGGGGGAATCTTATCCACAAGGGGTTCTGTGTCCTTCATATTTCTTGAATGTAAAACTGGAGGGCATTTGATTAAGATCGGAGTGGTAGCATGCATTTTGTTCTCATTTTTTGTGTGAGAAGTCATGATGGGAAGAATTAAAAGCTATTGGTGTTTCTTACAATCTCTAGTAGAACAATATGTATTATTATTCCTCCCAGGTAGAGTGTGTAGAGTAAAACACTATCTATTGTATTCTTAGGTCACAATTGAAGGGGAAAGATTAATATGAATGTCTCCATCAATATTATGTTGAGTGTCTGGACCTTATGGTGTTTATTACTTAACCTCTTCAACAATATGGGTAATAATAGATCCATTAGAATCTGTGGAGGTAGATCCCTTTCCTAGCTACTTTTGTGAGGTATTTGTATTCCTAAAGCTACCGTCAGGGATGGTGTTCTCATCAGCCACATAGACCATATTCCCAATACTTGTTGTTTGATAAGATCTTCGCATAAAAAATCTTTGATCATCATTCATGTCCTCTTCTTTAAACACATTATAGGTCATGGAGTCTTCAATTTCAACTCCCTGCTTGGACTTTTCGATAGTTTCCATAACAAGGGTAGAAATATCCTCAACAATACCTTATTCCTCATTTTACTCTACTCTTTTTCAACCAATTATTCCCATGAATTTCTAGGGGGTTCTTTTGAGGTGGATGGGTCACCAATTATTTTACCCTTTTTTCATTTATTTTCATGGATGGCTTAGTCTTCTAAAAAACAAGCCCTTTATCCTTCTTGTGCCACTCAATTTCTGTCCAATCCTTATTAGTGGATGGATTAACTTCTTGTTTCACAACTCCACAATTCCTAATATATTTTCGAATGATCTTTCAATAATCACAAAAGGGTGTCCTTTGATAATATTCTATCTTAACCTCACTTCTTTAATTTTTTGCATTGAATGTGATGACATGAGGTATCTTTGAATCCGTATTCTCTTCTAACATAACTCTTCCATATAGACCCAATTCTCCATTCAATGTTCTTTGGAAAATATTTAATAGTAATCTAATGTAATAGGTGATATCATTCAATATTTTCAGGTGCCAAAAATCAAATTAAGATAATGCAATTGAACAAAAAGTTGATCCAAATAGTTCTTATGGGTGAATGTGTTGAAGGAAAAATCCCATGCAGGTAAGTGAAGTAAACTCAGTTTCAATTGAATGTTGTATAGTTACTCATTATATTAGATTAATACATATGAAATATGAGATTGGTAATGATTAAAGGTTCATCATGAGGATTATAATTTAATAAAATTGGATGAGAATATATAGGTGGAAACTAGTATAATGAATTTAATAGTTATCAATAGACTATACATATATTTGAATTAAATAATTATTTTAGTTATAGTGGTTTATCATTGAATATGGGATTTAATGTCTTAATTTATGAACAATGGATGGTAATTTAATAATAATGAGAAATGTTTGAATATGTAATTGAAGGAAATGAAAGTGGGTAGTGTGTGGCTATTTTTTGTGGTGGATTTTCATTGAGTTATGGTAGTTTGGGGTAATGGTAGTATGACGTTGGTGATAGATGAAGACGATGAAGTATTTATGTGAAAACATTAGGCCAGACTTGTGTGTTTTCAATGTATATATTCTTGTATTTCTATGTTACATTTATAAAAATCCCACATGTACTATGAAATATGTACAAACACCCAAATGTTTTATTGGAATGTTTTATTAGATATTTGGATGGTGAGGAAAGGATGGATTATTAAACAATACTACCCACTACTAATTTATTAGAAGTACGTGAAAGTGCTACCATTTGGTGGTGATAACTAATAGATAATGGTGTTGTAGATTGAGATGCTTAATGATGAGAGGATGTTATATGCAGTGATGGTCATTTGTGGTAGGAGGAGGGAATGATTTTGATACCCTCCATGTTCATGATACCCAACTACTAGGGATATGAGGTTGTGAATTAATCCATGATGTTGTGTAAGTGGCATGAGATAAGTTGAAGATGAAATTGATTCTATCATAGAATGATGGGATCTTTGGGAAGCTAGGGTAGGTAGGGTTTCAACCTAACTCATACGAGATATGACTTTATACACGGTGATAAGATTACTTAGAAGGGATATAAGCACATGATGTTTGGGATTGGGGATTGATAAAGGAAACTCATTGAGGAAGTGGAAGTGGGAAACCTTTATCAATGTTATCTTAATATTATATTACTACTTTATTAAGTTTTTTAGTGAGTGAGTATTGGGGATGCTGGGGTAGATAGCTAACATGTTTGGGTGTTGTTGGTCATGTGGTTTGTTCACTAGAGAATTGGTGTTATCTTTACACATTTTCAGGGGGTGGAACTTGGGTTTGATCCCTATGAGTATACATGTTATTATCATCCCAAAAGAATAAATTGTTTTTTTATGTTTCTAATAAGGTTATAGGGATCGAGTTAAGAATTAGTATCTTCAATATCAATGATGCTATGGAGACTCCATCTTTGTTTTATTTTTAGTATTCACTTTGGAGGTTTTATTTTTATTCCATGATATAGATTGTGTTATCATTTTGTTTCTTTAATATTAATGTGATGGAGGTGTTTAGTGGTTTTTAATTATATCTGTCAACCACATTGGAGTGTTTTATGCCCTCAGTGCTAGTTTCCAACCTGGGAACCACTAGAGGTGGGACCAGAGGAAACTATTTTTCATCACTTTTGGCCTAATAGGGGTACCAGGGGGGTTGTGATAGAGTGGTATTAATTGTTTTGGTTGAGATATAGGATGACTTTTAGAGTTAGGAATCAGTTATACTTGGATATTTTTGTTGGAAAATAATATTATACATGCATAATTTATAGTTTAGTAAGAGAGAATGTATATGACAGAGTTGTTTAATTACCCCTCTGATCCAATGAATTGAATTTATGCCTAGTGACCACCCTAGGTGCAACCTCCTTGAACTAGGAGCCACTGAAATAGTTCCCCATGCCAGGTCATCACATAATATCAAGTGTGCCTCCCCTTATGCTAGAGGATTCCGAAAATCAGCAAGGGATTAAGAGTCCTGTAAGGAGACTGTAATGTCTTTACTAGATTAATCCACAACAAAAAATAAAGATAATAACAGAAACAATATAGAATAACCAATGTACATGAATAAATAACTATCTCCCAAAATGGGAACAAACTACACGAAATATTAAATATGTCATGTCATACTACAATTCTAAGTGAAAGAAATCCCAATGTAAAGAAAAATAGTGAAATCCCCAAAACGGTCCTGACTCGACGACTATAACCTCATCCATGTACCTCTCAAGTATATCTCAACTCCCAGGCACATGGCCCTTTACCCTTTACTGAGTAGCAAGCATGAAATCTACTCAGGTACCCAATGGCAGCACAAAAAGGGTGTGAGTACAACTCATTAAGCCACCACTAACGGTGTCTACAAAATATCAAGTGTAAAAAAATAGTGCATGAAAGTATTAAATAAATGACAAGTAAATAAAATATAGTATGGATGTTTTTATCAAACAACCAGTACATTCACTATTAATACCATTAAAACAGTTCATCATTTCCACCTTCTTCATTACTTAGTTCATCATCAATATGTAATCCATAGGTTAGGAAGTTACATCTATTACATGGTGATTTAAGGCATTCAATATTTTGAATAAGGGAATAAGTAATGTCCCTATCTCACTAAGGATAATAAATCACAACATCACAATGTACTCACCTCAAAGTGCCTGTCTGAGTGCAATAAAACTATTAGGAGAATAGAGCACTGCCCCTTCCCTAACCCATGGATTGTGGGTGGAGTTAGAGATCAGTCGAACTCGACCAATGGGAGGGGCCTCAGTACATTATTCCCCTCCTAAATCAATGTTCACATGATTATCCATCCATTCACCAAACACAAATCATATCACAACCAACCACAACCAATACATATAATAATCATAATCTATATCTATCAACACAGGAATTAACATTATGCCATAACCCATTAAAACATTTCCAATTTACATTACCTAGCCTATTTATCCCAATTTCTATTCTCATGATTAGCTCACTAAGAATATTTAGTAATTACCTTATATCAAAAAATTTCATATATTCATTAATTCCCTTATAAAATCCCATTAAACATATTTCCCATTTCACATACCATTACCAATTTGACATAATCACTATTTTTATATGCACTAATTCTCTTAGTCACTTCTAATATATTTCATAAGCCACATGGTAGGATCTCATTTAACCCATTTAGAACATTTTTTTCTCATGATAAACAACTGCTTTATCCATTAAAAAATATTGAAACAATACCAAAATTCCATTTTCACTTCCATAAAATGCATCAATATATCAAAAAGGGATCAACATTATCACATAATGACCTTTCACTTACACAAAAAAATTCAAGGTCTGGGAATATCAGCACACCCAATGGATAGATCAAAATTAGCCAAATCAACCTTGATGCATCCCATGAGGACCATATGGGTTTCTATTCAACATTTAGACAATGATATTACCAAATCATACCAAATTAATCATAATAATAACAATGGATAACCAATAATAGAATCTAACATGCATCAATATACAACAAAACTAGGGGATATAACTTGTAGACAACCTACGTCAAATCCATTGACAAAATAACTGTTAATTGTAGTCTTAGATCTGGGTTCAACCAGAATTTAAAGACTCAACCAAGATCTCACCATAAAAAATAGGTATTTATATCTTCATATGGAGGTAAGAGGTAGATGAAAACCCTAAACAAAAAAGAGAAGAAAGAGAGGGATTAGACTCACCTGATACTTCGATCTGCAACCAAAGGCAATCCAAATGGATTTGGATCAAAGGAGAATCACCTCATGGAAGATTCAGTATCTAGGTTAAATCACTATGTCTTAGAAGAGGAGAAATTGGAGGAAAATAAGGCAAGGTTCTTAAATCACATAATTTTAATTTTGTAAATTTTCTAACATTTACAAGGGTGTATGGTTTACCCACACAGTTTTCCAAACCTTGCGAAAACCATAAACAAGCCACTGTCTAGGGGAAAAGAGGTTTCTTGGTTAGAGATTAAGCTTCACATATTTTAAAAACTATACCCCAATCGTGCTATATTCCACTATCTCAAATTTCATTGTTTGGACGTCCCCTCACATGGGTTTCACTAACCATGCGTTAACCGTGAAATATTCCATAAAAGCTCATTTTTTCCTTCTTTTTCATGTCCTGAACTCCCAGGATACCCCGAAGACTTCTCAAGAACTTGGGAAACATATATTTATATAAAGGAATGAGTATTAAATCAAAACATAAAGAAAAAATATTCATAAAATCCAGGGTATTACAACCTCCACATCTTTGAATGGATCATCCTTGAGCCGCACATTAAAGAATTATTGAGTTTCTAACAAAAAGAGATTGGAACCTAGGTCCAACACATTAGAATCTCACTCCTGGGTTTCTTTATGAACTTTTCCATGTTTCAATACAACTTAAACTTTGGATATAGTCTTACCTTGGAATACCTTCTCACTATGATTCACAATAGAAACCGAATAATCCTAAAAGGACACATCAGCCTCAAGCACAATATCCTCAACACTTATCACATGAGATGGACCATGTTGATAATTTTAGATTTTTAATACATGAATAAAATCATACATGTAACAATACCACTATGGAATGTCCAATCGATAAGCCTCTAGTCTGATCCTCTCTATAATCTATAATCGCCCCACCTACCTGGGAACCAACTTTGCCATGTTTCCAAATTCGATGGTCACCCAACCTAGGAGACACACGAAGAAAAAAACTGTCACCCACCATAAACTCAAGAGGCCTACAATGCCGATATACATATGAATTATTCCTACTCTGATCCATTATCACATTCTTCTGAATCACTAGAACCTTTTTAGATGTCTCTTACATGAGATTTGATCCCAATAACTCAGACTCCCTAGCTTCTATCCAACATAATGAAGATCTACATAGTATCCCATAGTGTTCCTGAATAGGTTCCATTTAGATCATGGAATGGAAACTATTATTGTAGGGAAAATCCTCAAGCGACAAATATTTTTCTCATAAACCACAAATATTTAAGACACAATCTATCAACATATCCTCAACCACATGAATTATATTATCTGATTTCCCGTTAGTCTACAGGTGATAAGATGTACTCAAAAGCACCTAGTTTCCAAGAGCCTTCTATAACCTAGGAATTAAGTGAGATGTGTAACGTGGATCATTATCCAAAACTATTGTTATCGGGACACCAAGAAACCACACAATCTCACAAACATATAACTCACCCAACTGATCAACTATGTTTGTCTCCCGAATTGGTAAGAAATGATCCACCTTATTTAATCGATACCTAACCAACCAAACTACATAAGTATTTTTAGGTGTCCTCAAAAGACCCACTATAAATTCCATCATTACGTCAATCCACTCCCACTACAGAATTATGAATGATTTTAACAAACCACATGGGTACAAATTCTTGGCCTTCACCGATTAACAAGTAAGGAATAATTTGAAAAAAACCCCACAACCTATTTCTTCATTCCAGGACACCAATAATGACTATGAAGACCACGATACATCTTTGTCAAACTGTGATGCACTGCCCACTTCGATTTATGGAACTCATGCATCAATTGTTCCCAAATACACAATGGAACCACCACACTACCACAAACAGTGAAAATTCCATCATCACAAATATCCAAACTAGAAGGTGACACCCCACCTTTAAGACTTCCCATCCTAGACAGACACTCCCAATCCTCCATGTGACTAT
Source organism: Viscum album (assembly GCA_963277665.1). Classification (NCBI taxonomy): domain Eukaryota; kingdom Viridiplantae; phylum Streptophyta; class Magnoliopsida; order Santalales; family Viscaceae; genus Viscum; species Viscum album. The sequence continues at coordinate 1,300,250,922 of OY728138.1, read as the reverse complement.
CCTTTACCCAAATAAAAAGCATGGAGTCAACTGTTATAGATGCATGGTTTATTTAACCATTCCCATCCTATAACTCCAAGTGCATCTCAAAAAACATAACCATAATTATCCACTTGGATTTTTATTCAGGAACCACCTAATTCTAAGACTTCCATCTGAGAGAATATACAATAGTATTCCATTATTTTTATGTGTAAACCAACTCAAAATAAAAGGATTGAAGATATTGGTCCCAAATTCACTAGTGGAGATTCAAATCCCACTGATAGAAGATGTACATAATACTTTTATGATTAGTAATCACCATGAACCAGTCTTCCAATAAATAATTCCTTCAACACTTTAAAGCATAAACACCATCACGTAGTTCAAGATCATGAGTAATGTAGTTTCTTTCATGAGGCCTTAACTATCTTAACCCATATTCTATAGCCTGATCATCTTACATCAACACTGTAATATGTCCAACACCAGACACATCATAGAAAAATGTGTTATGTGGTAGTCAACTAGTTCTTTAACTCTTGAAAAGAATTATTGCATGCCACTGAACACTCAAACATAATTATCTTCTTTGTCAAGCATGAGAGTGAAATTTACAAATAGGAGAATTCTCAAATGAATCTTTGTTAATAAGCTGCCAATCCAAATAAACTCTAAACATAAAAAAACATCCGTTGTCTCCTCCCAAGAAACCACTTCCAACAATTTCTTTAGATAGACCAACACACCTGACTTGGAAATGATGTGACCTATGAAATTAACATTATCAATCCATAACTGACATTTTTATAGATTGGAATAAATCATAATCGCTCTCAATGTACTCATGACGATGTCATGATGTTTAGAATGATCATAAAGAGTTCTAGAGTACCCAAAGTGGTCATCAAAAAGGAAAATCGTGAACTCATCCAGGTATGGATGAAATATTCAGTTCATTAAATCCCTGAACATAGCTGGTGCATTAGTCAACCCAAATAATATCACCATAAACTCATATAACTCATAAATACTCTAAAATGTTTCCCAAACTATTTAATATGGTCTCACACTCAATTGATGGTATCCCAATATCAAATCTACATTGGATAACTCTGAGGAACCCCTCAGTTAGTAAAAAATGACATCAATTTTAGGAAGTGGGTATTAGTTCTTAACCTTCATCTGATTCAAAATTCTACAGAAAAAAATCTCAATGATCTATCTACCTTCTTGGAAAATATCATGGGAGACCCCTAAAGAGACATACTTATAAGAGTGAATTCATTTCTCTCTAACTCTTCTAGGTAAACCATAAGTTCATGTAGTTCTATCGGTTCCATCCAATAAGGTGGGATGGAAACCAATTCTTCCCCATGAAACAAGTCGATCATAAACTCAATATCTCACTCAGGTGGTAGCCTCAATAAATCATCAGGAAAAACATCTTGAATTTGACTCACAAGGGGAGGGAATATTGGTGGATCCCTTAATCCTTCATCTAGAAATAGACAGACCACTTGGTCTATTAGTTCTCCCAACTACTGAAAAACTAACCCTATATGGCTTGCTCGAATGCCCCATGGAGGACATAAGTGTCTCTATAGAGAGATTTAAATGTTACCCAACATCATTAAAAATTGATATGGTCATGATAAAGCACCAACCAACACATTCAAAAAATTAGGACAAAACCTAAAATCTCAAGGAAAAACATGTTCCACAGAAAATGATATCCACCAACCTCAAAAGTAAAACCATTACATCGTTTAATATTCTCAACTCACACCACCAAAAGAGTATAAATTGACATAACCCCACAACTACTTTCTAGAGACAGACCCAAAAAAACCATGAACTGTAAAGAATTAAAAGAATGTGTAGAACATATGTCAAATAAATCACTAAGGAGCGTGGAAGCTATAATAATCATACCTTGTATGGTAGAAATTCTAGCCTCACCACCTCTAGGTGTAGATGGAACTACATGAAGATGACCTGACCCTATACCTTGGGTTCCAACCCGAGTACCTTACACTGCACTTCCCTACTGGTATAGTTGATCTCACCCCAGAGTTACATGTCCACCAACACCACCGATATGACCCATAGAGCTCCAAATAACTTCCTCATATTGGGTGACTAACCCCCTTATCACAGTTAACATCTATCTCTGACCTCCATCTGTTCCCTGTTGTTGATGTTTATTACAGAACCTCTATAAATGTCCCAACCTTCCACAAAACCGACACTCCACTATTGGTCAGGGAAGCTAACCCCCCATGTTACCTAGCATGGAACACTGGTAATAAAACACCTGATCACCACCCTGCGGAACTAGAACTCACTTCTGACTACTCTTCCCACTTTTTCACTATTGGAAATTTCTAAAATGGTACTTCCTTCCCATATAAGCTTCACCACTTTTCCACATAGATGGCACCAAAATTCCACCACCTGAAGCTCCCTTCAGGTTCCCTTATGAGATAAGTTCCTATTCTACTACCTCCTCAAACCTCTTCAAATAGAATATATTCATCTAGGACATGACCTCATGCCTTAACCCATCCTCAAATCATATCACCATAGTCACATCATTCCCTGCCAACATTTTAATGAGGTGGTGAAAGATAGTGAAATGACTAGAATAATCCATCAATGATGCAACCCCTATGTATATATTATATACTATTTATACCTCTCTTATATCATGGTCAATGGGTAGTAATGTTCTTGAAACTTTTTTTGAAAATCCTTGTATACCATTCATTGAGCCTGCTCTGTCTGAACCATAATGTCCCACTAGTGTTTTTCCTATCCCTGTAAAATATATGACTCTATATCGAGTCACCTATTGGAAGGTGTCTCCAGATGATCAAGAATTGTTTGTATAGAATCTGTCCAGAACTCGGCTACCTATGGCCCACCCTCTCTAGCAAAGATCAGAGGGTGCTGTAGCTGAAACACCCTGGTCAGCTCAAACATACTCAGTGCAACCTGTCCTGGGTCCCATTCCATCATCTACATAAAACAAGAAAAGTTCTCATAGAACTTCTCTTCACTATTATCTTGAAAATTTTGATCTTCTTGCTCCACTACTGAGGGATAATTCTCTAAAACATCTTCTGGCCACCCAACTGACACAAGTATTTGTGGTTACATTAATATATAATTTCAAATAAGAGCTTTATAACACAAACCATAAATGTTCTACAAAAATATAAAGTAAGTATCACAACCATCCATAAATAGACCATTTCAAAAAAAAACTCTTTAAAAGGGCCCTATAATACATGGAACACTACCCTTGACTGTAGTTTCCATGGTTCATGGTTAACATATGGCAACTGACCAATAAAATTATAAGCCTTTGCTTCTACACCATCCAAAACTATTTCAGTATCATAACATACTTCAAGATCATTTTAATTCACTTAAAACCCCTTGTTAAGAATGATTCGTTAATCATTATTTAACATTTTACCTATCTTTTTACCCATTTTTATCTTTTTATTATACACCATTTTAATCAATTTTATGAAAATCAAATGTATCCTACCCTTGATATCCCCCACAACCACACCATGTGTGTGCCAACCATGATGCATGTGACTCATTTACATAGGTTCCTAGAATGAATCATGAATAAAAAAACAAGTGACATTTTGTTCATGATCAAAATATATTAAACCAGTCGCATCACACAAAAATTACATCTCCCATTGGTGAAATATCATACAATGTAACAACACAGAAAAAGAACAAAAATTTATAAATTGGGGGACTTGGGTTTTCCCACATACATAGTTAGATACTCCCAACAAAAATATTATTACAAAGGCCTGACACCTTTCGAACCTCGCATTTACCATTCACCAAATTATACTTCAAATAAAAGATCTTATCTGATACCACTTTATAATGACATCGACTAGGGAGCTACTAAATTGGTGCCCTGAGTCAGGTCATTACATGAACTCTAGAATGCCTCCCTATATGCTAGAGGTTGTAGACTAGCAATGAGGGTCTAAGAGAAACGTGAAAAAACTATACCCTATTTACTAGTGTAAGACACAATAAACAACAAATAGAATAGCATAAACATTATAGAATAACCAATGAACATGCATAAATAACAATCTCGAAAAAAGGAAAAAACGCAACCAAATTTAAATATTTGTTGTCATACTATAATTCCATGTAAAACAAATACCAATATAAATAAAAACATATAAATCTAAAAAAATGATCATGAATAGAAGTTAGGAAACTCATCCATGTACCTCTCAAGCATATCTCAACTCTCACATATAAGTCCCTTGCCCCTTTCCTAAACTGATAGCAAGAAATATGCTTGGTAACCCAATGGAGGCCTAAGAAGGGTGTGAGTACAACTTAGTTGGCCACCACCAATGGTGTCTAAAAAATATCTAGTCTAAACAGATAGTTCATGCATGTATAAATAAATTTCAAGTAAATAAAAGTCAGTTCCGGTTCCATTAGCTAGGAAACATTAAATTAACTTCTAATACCATTAGAAAAAATCACCATTTTACCTGCTTCATTAATAATTTCATCACCAATATGTAATATATAGGTTAGGAATTTACATCATTCACATAATTATTCATGTAATCCCTCATTTCTAATAAGGATAAAAGTCAAGTCCTTATCTCACAAGGGATAATACATCACAAAATAATAATGTCCTCACCTGAAATCCTCAGTCTAGGTTGAATTAAAATGTTAGTAGAATAGAGCTTCATCCCCTTCCATAAACCATTCATTACAGGTGGAGTTAGAGCATTGGTTCATCTTGACCTATGAGAGGAGCCTCAGACCTTTATCCCACACCTTAAGCCATTTTCAAATGCTTATCCATCCATTCACTACACACAAAACATATCCCAACCAACCAAAATGAATATATATAATAATAAAAATCCATAATAATCAACAATGGAATTAACATTATTCCATAACCAATTAACACATTTTCCATTTAAATTACTTATCTTATTTATCCCAATTCCAATTAGCAGTCCTATCTCACTAAGCATATTCAATAATTCCATTATATTAGCCCATATAACTTATTCATAAATTTCATTATGAAATCCCATGAAATATATTTTACATTTCACATGCCTATACTAATTTAATATATTCATTATTTTTATATGTACTAATTCTCTTATAAAATTATAAAATATTTTATAATCCACATGTCACAATCTCGTTTAACCCAATTAGCCTATATTTGTGTCATCCCAAACAACCCCTTAAACCATTACCCAATCTATAAACACTACCAAAATTCAATTTTTAATTTCATTAAACATATTGACACACTCAATAAGGTCTCCACATCATCACATAATGACCTTGCACTTACATAACCAATTTCTAGGTTCGAGAATATCAGTGTACCCCATGAATGGCCCTAAATTAGTCAAATCAACCTCAATGCATCTCATGTGTACCATAATATTTTTTATTTATCATTTAGATACCCATTTTACCAAAAATCACAAAATTTATCGAAATCCTAATAACGTATAACTTAGAACAAACCAAACATGAAAAAATCTACAAGAAAACTATGAGATATAACTTATAGACCACCTACCTCAAATATATTGGTGAACACACTCTTAATTGTATCCTTAGATCTTGATTAAACCACACTTTGAAGCCTCAACCTATATATCACTTGAAAAAGTGGGATTTAGAGCTTTATATAAAGATAAGAGGGAGATACAAACCCTAAACCAAAAAGAGAAGAAAGAGGGGGCCAGACTCCCATGGAGCATCGATCTGCAACCAATAGTTCTCCAAACGTCTTAGGATCAAAGTATAATCACATATTATAATCTTGGGTTGATATGTTTTTTCAATAGGGATTATAGGTGGAGAAATGGGAGGAAAATCAGGTGAGGTTATTAAATCCTGTAATGTAAAATTTCTAATTTTTCTAACTTTTACTTGGGTAATTGTTTACCTCAATGGATTAAATTTTTTTCACAAACCATGAAATATGACACTATCTCAAATTGAATAGTTTTTCCCTCCCATCTTATGATTTTCACAAACCATGAAGAAACCATTCATCATGCCCAGGAGGATCCTTTTTTCCTTATATTTTGTGTCATGAACCCCCTAAACACCCCTGAGCCTTCTCTTGAACTTGTGATACATTTTCTTATCCAAAGAGAATATAATTAAACCAGAACATAAACAAAAACAAACCTAAAAAAAATACTAGGTCTTACACTAGGTTAGATAATACAAATTGTGTGGGTAGAGACCCATGTTTGGTATATGCATCATGATTTTTGTTATTGTGATTGATTTGGGTGATTTTGAGAAGTAAATGAACCCAATTAAGAAGTTTAAATGAATTCCATACTACCAGTCTTGGGTTTTTTCACTATTAATGTATATTAATGATTCAAGTGTACAAAGAGGGTAGACACTTATCCTATTATGAAAAATTATTTTTAGATATATTTTAAATCCACGATGGTGTGAAATGAGTGCCTAAAGAATACAATATCATTGTATATTGTATTGTTTCCTTAAATTTGTATGTTTTTCGATTTTATGTTATGCTGATATATGTGGTTGTGTTGTCTGGGGTAATATAATGTATTAATGACTTAAAACTATGATAATTAATGATACTCACCTATAGTCAACACTAAATGAAAGATTTCAATTTTTTTTATTTGTTTTTGATAATTTATGATATATTAATAACTTGGAAGATCTTTAAACCTAACAAAGTGAACTATTTCAACCTCATTTTTTGTGAAGCCTATTATGTGTTAGTTTTGAATCTCTAGTTCTAGAGTTATATACATTGATATTATCTTAACAAAATGGATTATTTATTATTTTTATTGGTGGGCATTAAATATATTACATTATATAATAGGTGAATATGTTTTATAGATTTAATAATTATTGCATGAATTTTTTAAATCATGATGAGTTTTTCTAGGTGATGGGTTTTGTTTTCAAAACAGTTAAAATTATTTTTAGAGTGATTTAATAACTAGTTTAGAGTGTTTTATAATTTTTTTATTAAACCACATGTTTTTAATGGAAATTTATGTTTTTTAATTTAAATATTTTTTAAAGGATTATTTATGAAGTTATAAATATAAATATTTGTGATTTATTAATATTTTTTTGATGCATGGGTTTTAAGGAATATTTTTTTTTAAATAGAAATTTTGTTTGGTGCCTTTATAATCATTATCCATGTGATTGAAATTCAATAGGGTTCCCAAAAAATTCTCATAGTGAAATTTATAATTTTATTTTTGAGTATGTTTTGAGTGTTTTCTTATGAAATAGTTTATTAGTATGATGAGTTATTTAATAATAAAATGCATTAATGTTAAATTTATAAATACTAGTTAATACATGCTTCATTATGAGTTATGAGATAATGATATTTTTATTTTTTATTAACACTATGACATGATATTATTAAAATCTCAAAATGTTGATTGAAAAATTATGAGATAATGTTTGTGATTTAAATTAATATTTTAAAAAAATATAAGCAACTTTCTAATATGTTCATTAATTAAGAATCATGTCCTATAAATTATAATTTCAATGAATATTTTTAATAAAGTATTTTTTGACTCAATGTTCCTTTGATATAAAATCCATATTTCTGTAAGGGAATGTTTAAACAACATTCTATAGGTTTCTAAATTCCTTAAAATGAAATTTCATTGCACATGTTAAGTTTAATTGACTAGAGTTATCACAAGTTATAAGTGTGATTCATTTAATTAATAATAATTCTGTGGTTTGTGGGTTATTATGGACTAACTTGTGTGTCTCAAAGAAATGTTGCGGTGTATGTCTACTACATATTTCATTGAAATAAAAATAAATTAATGATACAATATTTAAATTGATAAATTATGTACTGATGAACTCTTTAAATGTGTTTCTTATTCCATGTTAAGATTTATGAGTCCCAAATGTGTCCAAATAAGTTTAATTCATGATTTCTATTATATAATTGATTATATATTAATAATTGAAGGGGAAAATGTAGAAATTATGTTATAAAAGAAAATAATTTTGATACATTAATGACTATTTAATGTTGTAAAAATATTACCATGTAATAATTATAATTATTTTGTAAATGTATAATCATTAAAAGTGAATCATACTAGGAGAACCTCCCAAGAGATTTTGTTGGAATGTATTATATCAATTGTTTATACCATGATTTCTATAAATTTTATTCTATTCAAAAAATTCCTCTTTAATATTTAAATTCATGACATGTTGATCTTCTTCAATAATAGTTGTTGTTATGGGTAAATCATGCTTTACATATTTTATTTAGTGTAATTACTAAATTGAAATATTTTATAAAAAAGTTAATCTTAATATATATCTTGTTTATAGACTGAAATTAAATTTTTTTTCTATGAAACTTAATTTTTTATGAGTTTTCATGCCCTGATATGTTATAAACATGTGTTAAAAATTCATTCATGGACTCATACTTTTAATTTTTTCTTATGAAATTCCAAGATGATAGAGAGAATTCTTATTTATCATCCATTCATATTTGAAAAAATTTAATTGAAAAACCTGCTTCTTATTTCCAATCATGGATAATGTTTTATAATGGTAAAAAATTTGGGTGTTATATGACAAGTTACAATTACCATGCCATGTGTGTTTTTATAGGATTGATCTACATGGTCAAGAGAATGTTGTTTATTTAAATAGTTATTATGAAGGTGAAGAGTATATATAAAAAGAATTAAAATGATGGAATGTTTATATCTATGGACTTTTTACATGAGTTAATTGGAATCATTGTATAATCCATATTACACACCTCAATCATTTTGTAGTAAAATATTAATGTAAAATCAAGTCATCACTTATTTAACCAAAAATAATTTATTAATCGATCGTTAAAAGATTAAAGAATCATTAGTTGAGAATGGAAAACCTGAATTATGAAATTAATACATGAATATTTTTATTTTTAAAATCTAAAGGCATGTAACCTATCTTTTGGAATGTTTGGAAAATATTTTGTAAAGTCATCGTCCCTAGTAGCCCAAATCTAGTGCCTTAATTTATTACATTGGTACTAAGTACAAGAGATCACATCCCGAAGGACCTAATAGTTTAGTATCTTTGAAAAAACTATATAAAAACATAAGAGTTTCATTATAACTTGATGTTAAATACAAAATAATAACTCTATTAGAGACACCCTTATTCTTTTAGTTTATCCTTGCATGTCAATAATATGATACATCTTGGAATCTTGGTAAAAAATAAAACATAAGAAATGGGGGACCTCATATTATCAAGAAGGTTAATCATACAGTGGAATATAAATAAAAATAAACAATAAGGCAAGGTGAATAAAAAAACACATTCCATTAACAAATAATATTTACTGTAATATGTTAGGAATAAAAGTTGATCAAATAATTCCATATAAATAATTCCATGAGAATGAAACATAAACGTTGATATTATACTATTATAATAATCACAAGGATTATAAATAAATAATCTCATAATGATTTAATGTATAATGAAATATGTCTAAAACATAAAATCAAGGCCTAGACCAAGAATTCTACCTAAATGGGAAAGGCCTCAGCCAATACCTGGTCTAGTTTGTCTTATAAGATAGACTGATGTATTGAGGGTCTAGATTAGGACGCGACCATCTCCTACTAATTCCAGTACATTCCTCATATGAAATGGGTGAAACATAATCAACATATACATTCATATTCAAACTAGTCATATTAAATGTTAACAACTTCCCAAAAAAAAATTATTATAAACCATTTAGTGTAATATGATGAATTGTATCAAAATTAGCACCTCCATAGTCAAACTGAATATAAATAATTCAATAAAATATGGTATTTTGTATCAAAATGGATAAAAATAAATTAATATTAATATCTAATAAAGGGTTTTTACATAGATGAAAATACTCTAATAAAATCATATAGAAATTATTGAGAGAAATACCACCTTACATTGAAAGCATATATTAGATGAAATGCGTAATTATATAAAAAATATTTATTTTAATATAAAATTGTAAACATTTAAATGATTCCTCTATAAATTAAGGTTTCATGAAAATTTGAAATATTTATCTTACTATATATATATATATATATAAAAAGATCACTTTAAATTTTGGAAAAGAAACATTTAAACAAGTTTTTTAAAAATAAAGTCTAAGAGTTAACCAAATTAATCGATTATGTGTATTCGATATAAATCCACAAAAAAATCAGTGGAAGTAAAATGTAATATATTAATATGTAGTTTCACAATTAATCTTATCATGACATAATAAATGGTGTATATGATTAACCCAAAGAATAAAAATTGGGTTAATAATTCCCTTACCAATTGGTAAATAGTCAAACCGTATGACCCAAAATGATAATGATAATAAAATGAAAAATTTAATGCTATAAAGATATATTGACTCATGATATGATACATTAAATGTTTGTATCTACACTAAAAAAATAATTAAGGTTTGAATAAGGAATATATCTCCCAAAAGTAAATGTGAGATGAGAAACCTTTACCTCAGGCCCACAAGCATTATGTACTTATTCTTAATGTATTATATTATTAAAATAGATTCATTAAATACTAAATTAAGAACCTATTAGACATGTATTTTATTAATTATATTTTTATTAAGTCCAATTATTTCCATTTTTATGTGTTATTATATTTAATTTTATTGTTCTGGGAGTGTTCGTTTGAGGGTTTTATAGTCGGTTCCCTTGAGTATAAAATATGGGAGTTCTTTTCAAATGGGAATAAAATATCAAAAATTTAAATTATTAAGAATTAATAAATATAAATACGTTTAAATGACTTCATATATCATTTGGTCTTATTTTATGAAAATATTCAATTGAAAAAAATATAGATGAAAATGTCTTAATTTATTTTGGTGGTTTTTACAGCCATCACAAACTTGTGTAATTTTATTTAATATTATATATATTTATTGGTTCAAAAACATGATATAGATTATAATAATTATATTAAAATCTAATTTAACCATGAAAATAGTTTTATGGCCAAACATGAAGGCGGTAACGAAAAATTAAAACTTATCATCCATAAAGGTCGTGAATCGACACATCGCAGATGATGTTTTCATTTTGAAAATAAAAGTACAGGAGAAGGGATTTGATGATGGATAATACATTAGTATAACAAAAATACATTTTATATATGAAAATAGATTTACCATTCCACTTTTTATATATAATGCTAGGATATGATAAAAAATTAAATAATTTAAAAGATACAGAAGGACAATTTTACCTCTTGAATATCATCACATTGGGAACCTCTTTAAGACACTTGGATTTGGTATTTTGGAAAGACCATCAGGTCTTGGATGTGGGGAAGTGGCTTGGTAAGGTAATTATACATAATTTATACAATATTCATTTTTAATAAGGTGTGAGGATAATGGGTGGTGTGGGGTAGTATTTATAGTGGAGGAGAGGGATGTTTTTTGATTATTTTATTCATTTGTTTGTTATTTTGGATCAGGAATATCAATAGGGTTAATTCCCATTGCTAAATATAGTAACTATAGATTTTGAGTTTGAAACAATGAGTACTTATCACATCTATTAATCATCCATGACTCAATAATTTATTTATTTATTTATAATGTTAAATATCATAATTTAACATATTTCAGTATTCACAAAAATTCAACTATTTCAAAAAAATACCAAAATTAACCCTAAAAAGTTTAAAAAAATTTGAATTCAAAAATAGAATATAATTTATGAAAATAATTTTCTAAATATGATAAATTTATTTTCTAAATAAAATAATAATTTATTATAAAAATATCGAGTGTAATATTATAACTGTTTTTTCGACACATTGAAAAATTAATTACGGTCTTATAAAATTATATTATAATTAAAATGAAATAAATTATTAACTTATGAATATATTTTATGAAAATTAATACTCTTTTAAATTTTTATATTAATTATAAAATTGTATATAAACATTTACATTTCAAAAAAATAAAAACACCTAATTAATCATTTAAAACATTTATTTACTTATTACATGATATAAATATATCATATTTTAATTTATGAGATAAATAAATTTTATTTATAATTTCATAGGTGAGGTTATTATTAGAACTCTGATGTTACTATTACTAATATTCACTTTACTATTTCAATGGTAATGTTAATATTAAATAGTATATCATAGTTTGTTTAAGCTCAACGTTACGTGCAACAAAATCCATTGAATAAATTTCATTTATTTGAGAAGATTTATACCTTAAAATATTGGGGTGTCACATTCCACACTCCTTTAATTAATTACATCCTTGTAACTTAATCTTTTTTTTGGTAATCCTGGAGTTTTCATTTTAAAATACCCCCATGGAAATCCCACAACATTAACAGGGTTAATAAAACATCCTCTTAAATGGAGGTATATGATAATGTGATGGTCACAAAAAACTATGTTTTCCTATAGGAGAAAACTAGTGAAAAGGGAATACATGGGCATGGAAAAGAAATTTAACTATCAATTTATGATGGAGATTTATAAAGAAAATGGTCATTAGAAAGTCTACAATCAGAAAACTATAAATTTTTGATTGGTAAGAAGACCATTGATATCTTCATTTCAAAAGTCAACAGATAATGTTTTTGTTCCAAAATCCTTTTCCTAGATTTGATGGATTATTTTAATATATATAATGTTACTTGAGAAAATAAACTTACATTATTTCTTTCCATTTCATAAGCATAATATTATCATTTTATTATGATTTGATCTATGTCTACATCATTTCTTATTCCAAAAGATGGATATTCAAGATGATTTTTTATGCACAAAGAACATTTATCAAATGATCCATAAGTGATTCCTTTGAAACTAAAATATTTACAAAAAAAATAAAAATTGATAAAACATGTTACCCAATATGATAAATTGTAATTTAACCTCAAACAATAATATGAAAAGTTAAATTTAATCCATTCCACACGTATCTACCATAATACACATTCAAAAAACATTTTATCCTAAATAAAAGTCCAAAAATTTAGATATAAGGCCACTAAATTTCCAAAATAAACTTAACATAAGATTTCCCCATATAATGTATCTCTTATTGTCAAAGAATAAATATATTAATATATCAATCTCATTTAATACTTTATTAATCATGAATTCTTCCAAGACTAAACTATTTGGTTGATGAATATATTCCATAAATCCAAACATCTTATAATTATAGCATAACATAAACCATCAAATCACTTACCACCGTCATGGTAACCAATACTATCCCATAAACATCTATTTACTATTATCTCAATATTAAGAACATTTTTAGGGTTACCTTTCCCAAGTCATTTGTTTTAAAAAAGATCCAATTGAAATAGAATAACTTTTATTAATTACTGGTGTCATTTCTCACATGCTTCTGATTCCTTAAATAAGAAGTAACATAATATAATCCTTATATATTTCATGATTATTGTAACAATAATATCATTTATAAATTACTTTTATTACATTATTCATTACTCAAAAAAATAAATACTTTAATTATTTCACATCGACTATAGTAACAATATAATCTTGACATTGATCTCTTTGCTACTTCTGAGCTATATTCCCTTGATGATTATGACATTCATTTTTATAGTGCCCCGTATCCTTATAGTTGATGCACTCTATGACTTATTTATTTCATTTTCAATTAAGTGCTTCATTTTCTTTCTCTCCACACTTCTCGAAAACTATCATTCCTTTCAAGAATGTACTATGGTGTTTCCTTCCACAATTATCACATGTTGGAAAACCCTTATATCACTTCTTCCCTTTATCCATAATTTTCTCTTCCATCCTTTTATTATCTCACTTCATTTATAATTCATAGGACATTGAGAATTATTTCTTTGTCTTGATAGAAAAAGATACTATATATTCATATGATGATATTTTTGGGAGACTAGTTTCCTTCAAAGAATTAGTTTAATTCCATCAAACAAAGGATAAATATTGATCTTTGAATTATGTACATAGTATGTAGCATTCTTAGATAACCTTGTAAAGTTATATTCATACATGGAAACATTTTATTATTCTTTTTTTTCTAAGAATCAAGAAATGTATTTCCATATCTTTTTATTATTCTCTATGAAAATATTTTGTAATAAAACTCCTTAAAATACTTTCAGATGATGTTTTTAGTTTCCTATTACACCTTATTGTTTTAAATCAATGACCACCATTTATCTTCATTACCCAGGAGATGATAAACTACCATGATAACCTTGTCCCTTTCATTACATCCCAAAGTGATAAATATCTTTTCTAAAGAACTTATTCATTTCTCATCTACAAATGTATTTTTTCCCTTATTGAATAGTAGAGTTTATTGTCATGTGAAGTGTTCTTAAATTATTGCACCATATTGTGGATCAGACTACTCCATACATGTAATTATATTTCTCAAAACCTGAGTCAGTTGTCCTAGTTTAGTTATAATTTATTCAGATACAGCTACAGTTCTAGCTCTAGCATCATTATCTTTCATAGGTAGCAAATACCTATATGGATTATGTTTTTTATATAGTTTCCATTAATTCCTCTAGAATCCTTTTATAAATAAATACATGCACTACATTTCATTATAACACCACGAAACAAAATTTATAATCTAAAACTAGTGAAACACTTAACATAAATTGAAAATTTAGTTATAAATAATCTCTAAATCATAAGGGTGGTTACATTGAGAATATTCTCAAAATCAGTTATAAGTTTATATTCCCCAAATATTTGTTTTCAAAAATCCAGTATCCAATGTTTATACTAAACATTCTATAATACCAAATGTAAAGACCCTGATCCCAATAGCTTTGAGACTGCACCTTACTTTATTACATTGGTACTAAGTACAGGACATCCCATCCAAAATGACCAAATAGTTTATTATATTTGGAAAAATAGATATTAACATATGTATTACATTAAAATATTAAAGTAAATACAACATAGTAACCCCATTAGAGACATTTAAATTCTCCAAAATTATCCTTCCATGTAAATAATAATATATATCATGGTATCATGGGGAAATAAAATATAGGAAAGAGAGATCATAGATTCCCAGTAAGGGTAAGCATACATCAAAATATAAATAAACATAAAAATAACAAATGGTGAATAAATAAAAACAAGTTATATTAGAAAATAATATTTTGCATAATATGGTAGGAATATATGTTGATCAAATAATGACATATAAATAATCACCTGAGAATGTAACTTAACCATATAAATTCTACAAGTTGAATAATCACATGGATTATAAAAATATAATCTCATAATGAGGGAATGAATAATGTGAGAGGTCTAAAATATACCATGAAGTAATCTACCAATAAGTCTACATAAATGGGTAAGGCCTCAATGACTACCCGATCTAGTTTGTCACATGAGACCCACCGATGCATCAATGAGTTAAGCATTATGCACATATACTTAATATCCAGCATAATCAGATCAGATTAATTAATTACTTAATTTAGAACCTATTAAACGTATATTTAATTTATTATAATTTTATTATGTTAAATTATATACATTTCAATGAGTTATAATTTTTAATTTTGTTTTTCTAGGAGCATTCGTTTCATGGGATTATGATGGGTTCCCTTGAGTATAAAATATGTGAGTTCTTTTCAAATTGGAATAACTTCTACAAAAGTGAAATTATTTATTATTAATTAACTTTAATAAGTTTAAATGGTCTTAGATATCATTTGGTAATTTGGTATAAGGATTATTCATTATATACAATGTAGATAAAAATGTCTTAACTTAATTTTGGTGGTTTTTTCGACCATAAAAAACTTGTGTCATTTTATTTAATATTATGGTTATATATTAGTTTTAGATCATTATATAGATTTTAATATGTATATTAAGATTTTATTTGAAAATAAAAATGGTTTTATAAACATCCTTTAATGTGTTAATTGAAAATAAAAACTTGTCGTCTACAGATGCGGTTAATCGACACATCATAGACGATGTTTTCATTTTCAAAATAAAAGGATGGGCGATGGGATTTGATGATTGATAATAAATTATCCAAATAAAATTAAATTATATCTATATATATATTATAATATAGTTTTCATTAAACCTTGTTTAGGGGAGGTGAGGAGAGGATAATAAAAATAAATAAATTAAAAGAGAAAGAATGAGGATTCTATCTCTTGAATATCATCTCCTTGGGAACCTCTTTAAGATATTTTGATTTGGTATTTTGGTAATAATAATTGGTCTTAGACTTGGGTTAGATTATTGGGAATGGAATTGGAAAATTTAGGAAATTTTCATGGCATTGAAGGTGTGAGGATAATGGGTGGTATTTATAGTGGACGAGAGATGTGTTTTTTATTATTTTAGTCATTTGTTTTTTATTTAGGATCAAGACTATGAATAGTGTTGTTTTCCATGACTAAATAATGTATCTAGATAATGTGATTTATAACCAATGGGATATTACATCATCCATACATCATAAATGACTCAATACTTCAATTATTTACTTATAATGTTAAATACCATAAATTACTTTATTTTACTATTCACCTAATATTCAACTACTTCAGAAAAATCCCAAAAATTTACCCTAACAATTTATTAACATTTAAAGTTCAATAATAGAATCCATTTTATGAAAATAATTATATATATATTATAAATTTAATTTTTAAATAAAATCATCATTTATTTAAAAAATACTGATTTTAATATTATAAATGATTTTCAACACTTTGAAAAATTAATTATGGTTTCATAAAATTAAATTATAATTAGAATGTAAAACAATATTTATTTAATAATATATTTTTTTAAAAATAAATTTTATTTTAATTTATTATAAAAATAATAAAATTTTAAATAACCATTTACATTTCACAAAAATACCATCACTTAACTTATCATTTTGAGACCTTTTAATTAAATATTACATGATATAAATATATAATCTTTTCATTTATGAGATACCTAAATATTATTTGTACTTTCATAGGTTATGCTATTATTTTAATGACCAGATTACTATTCGTAATTGTCACATTACTATTCCACCTGTAATGTTAATATTTAAAAGTATAATAGGGTTCACATAAGCTCGGTGTTGCGTAAAATATAAACTATCAAATAAATTGAATTTATTTAAGAATATACATACCATAACATATTGGGGTGTTTCATATTTTATTGATCTTATCAGATATTATGAAAAGGAACTTAGAATTTGTATAATTTTAACAGTTTTTTTTGAAAGCTTGTCAAAGTAATACTATTGATGTGAAAAATCAGATTGAGTTTCAGGAAATTTATGTAAAATATCTAAAATATTTTTTTAAATATTTTTGATCATTTTATTCTTTAAATTTTATGTTTTCTATGAATTTATTTAGTGATATGTTTTTTTGTTACTATTTTTTTAGAACCACCACACACAAAAAGGTTAATAAATTAATTTTTTATTGAAAAAGGCTGTTTATAAATCTGGAAACTGGTTATGTAGACCTAATTTCCCCAATTTAGTTAAGAGAATAATTATGAATGGTGTTAGTAGAGGTGATCAAATTCTAGGTTTTATTTATAGTATACTATGGTTGGATGTGTTTCCATTTCTATGATATATATAGCCCTAAAAATAAATTGATGTGGCCAGTTTTTAGTGTGGTGTGTGATGAGTAGTGGGTATTATAATTTTTTATAGTTTTTGGGAAAAGAACTTATAACCTTAGTGTGCCAATGATGGTTTGAATAGTTTTTTGGGATACGATAGATTATTGTGTTTATATAGTTAGTGAGATATTTGGGGAGATTATTATTTGGGTTTAATGTTACTTATTTTATTATATTGAGGATAGAAGGGAGTGTTGAGTGTGGTTATCCTATATTATTCGTTAGGCTACAACCATATTAACAAATGATCTATTTGATAGGTATATAACATGGTTACTAGTTTTAGGGTATTCTTTATTGGAGTGGATAGAATATGATTAAGTATCAATAAGTTGAAAGGAGTGAGTGTAGAATTAATATTCACCTTGAATAGGTTCTCCTTTTCAAAAGTTGGGGCGTGTTTTCTCTTAGTGGGGAAAATTTGGTTGAGGAGGTTTTTGTCTTAATGGAAATATTTTTGGTTATTTGGAGGAGAGAACTTTGGTGTAAGATTCACATATTCACACTTAATAGCCAGAGTTGTTTGACGATTGATCCATCTAATTGTGCTAGTTTACATTTTTCCTCTTATTAAGATGGGTTTTTAACCTTATTATTTATATGAATTTAAATCTCTATAATAGTTTATGATGTAACCTAGCTATGTGTTTCGTTAAAAAAATGTGTGCCTATGTTATTCTTATAGTTAGATCCTTAAGAGGTATCCTATGAGTCATTTCATAGACCCACATTCCACATTTTTTGGTTTTATTTTTATTCTAGAATATGAGAATTGTTTTAGAGGTGTCTAATTTACTGTCATGGGGTTTTAAACCCTCCCTTTATTATTTTCAGGGGGTCAAAGCGGTTAAAAGTTTTCTCATGGTCATTTTCCCATGAAATTTACATGGGGTTTCTCATGGTTAGTCAACAGATCCTATGGTCGGTCTGTTTGTTCAGGTGATTGACTAGTCCCTTTATGCGGTCAATTAGTCTCTTTTATTGGTTAGTAGGGTTAAAATATTTTTTCTTATATCTTTATGTGGTACCCTGTTCTTTTCTCAGGGTAGGTCATTTTGTTCATGGGGTTTGTCATGAAATTTCTTGGTTTGGTCCTATGGTTGGTCAGTTTGTTTGTGTAACTACTTGGTTTGGTCATGTAATATGTTCATTTGTTTGTGTGGTATCTTTTTTCCTTCTTATTGTCAATTAGTTTCTTCATATGTCCGATCAGACTCTTCATATAGTTAGTTTTTCTTTTATTTAATTGGTTGAGTCTTTCATACATCAGGTTAGTTCGTCATGTTGTAGATTTGTCAGGTCATGTGGTTAGTCCTACAGTTTTAAAATTTAAAAATTTTCAAAATACCTAGATATTATATAATGATGTTTACAATTAGTTTAATGTATAATGTTTTATTAAACGAATTAAATATCACATTTTAATTCTATAAATTCCATGATTTTAAATTAATAATTATGTGTGTTTTAAATGAAAAAAATATACAAATATATGAAAAATGAAATTTGAATATGTTAATCGTCTGGGATATTCAAAGATCTATATATTGAATATTAATGTATAGTATAGAAAAATGGGCTTGAAATACATGTATATTACATCATTTTAGATGAATATTCAGTACATTACAAAAATACATACCCAAGGAACATTATAGTTTAGTGTCTCTAGAAACATGGAAACAAAATTTTCTATCCTAGTATATGATATTAAACATCTCCCATAAATATCTCCACCTTTAGTACTTATACCAAAAAAAATTATTCATAACATAGGGAAATGAAACATAAGAGCGGGTGGATCTCAAATGCACATTAAGAGTAAACATGGGAGATACATGAGCATAATAATGTGTATAAGGGCATGAGAACATGATCATGAAAATAAAATATTCCGACCCTACATATCAAAGATCATATATGTGAATCATGGCATATATATTGGAAGTTCATAAGGAATGAATCTTAAAGAAATAAAAAACATAATCCATGAAAGAAAATCATAGGAACGAAACAAGGAATTGTGGTAGAAACATAAGAATATATAATAACTTCCATAGAAATCAAGGCATTACTGCTAAGACCACCATAGTGGAAAAAGTCCTTTACTAAACCACGTTCAGACCACTTTCTATCCCTATATTACGGAACTGAGTTCACCCCTCATTCCACCCCTATACCATTGAACCATGTTCACCCCTAATTCTAGACTTGTATTACTAAACTGAGTTCATTTACTATTACAGACCTATGATATAGAACCGAGTTCATTTATCAATCCATACATGTCTATTCCATATGATATAAATATTTACCCAATGCATTAGAAGATGACATATGTCCTACCCATCTTATAGTGAAAGAATTCATACATGTTTCACAAGACCATAAATAAATATATCATAACACATAAAATAAAATGGGCATTATAAACATGTAATCATATCATAACCTATAGAAAAAGACTAGTTTCATAATCATTTGATCACGAATATAACCCATGAAAAGAAGTGGATTTCAAAAAAAATAATTCGTTAAAGGTAAATAGATTTCATAAACATATAACACATGAATGAGGAAAAAATTTAACAAAATATAAACCGTGAAATAAAAATGGATTTTAAAAGCATATAACCCATGAAGGAGAAATGGATTTCATAAACATATAACCGATGACTGATAAATAGGTTTTATTGACATTAAGCATAATCTATTCATAGAAAGAATATGAACAGAACCCTTAGATAATTTTCTATAAGAGAATGAGTAACAATAAAATATGTCATCACATATGTAATATATTCATATTTATTTGAGAAATTATATTTTACTTTATAAAACCATTTGGATATCATTTTCTTATAAAATACCTTGAAAACATATATATAATACTTGAAATCATTTTTAAATCCTCTTTTCCTTGAAAACATATAAAATAAACTTCGAAAAATTTTAAAAACATTTTTATTTAAAAACACTTTGGAAATATCTAAATTAATATTGAAAATGATTTGAAAATAATTTCCTTGAAAATAATCTAAAAACTTATAAATGATGCTTGAAATAATTTTCAGAATAGTTTTACACAGAAAATTATAAAAGAAACCTGAAAACTTTTTGAAAAAAAACCATGAAAAATTATAAAAGAATCCCGAAAACATTTTGAAACCCATTTCTTTGAAAATATCATTTAAAAATATTTTTGAAAAAACAAATCTCTAAACATAAAAAGAAATCTTTAAAGGATTGATGAGAGATAAATCCGTTTATGTTGTATGAGGTATAATGAACATTCCTTTTTCATAATAAAATGTTTAGAAAAATTCTTCATTCAGAAAGGGAAAAGTATATTCCTATGATAAAATTTAAAAAAGAAATATTGGTATAGATGTATTTTAATGATCATAAGATAATAGTAGAATATTCCTGTCAATTGTATTTGGAAGACATGATTTTAAAGGACACATATTTCTAGCTGAAGAGAAGGTAAAGTCAGTATATCTTAAAAACACTTTATTAACTATATTATGTACCAAAAAGTGGAATAAATTGTACCAATATATGAATAAATAATTAATAAGCATTTTAGAATAAAATTCATGAATTTTCTTGAGATATGGATCATAATATTTCATCAAAGGAAACACAAATATAAACAATCTTGAAAAGTGATAAGATTGTCTCAATAAACTCTTATAACATGGTATAACATGGGATCATACACTCCATGAAAGAAAAAGAAATTTAATGAAGATTAAAATATCATGAAAATTTGTAAATTCATGATAAACATGTATAATGTAATTTTATACACCTCGAACGAAATTTATGTGCATAAAAAAACATGAGTCTCAAAGAAGGAAATTTGAGACAAAACTATTTCACCAATTTAGTAACATTTTGAATTTATTCCCCATGAAATGAAGATCACAAAATAGATATGTGAATACCCAAAAATTTAATTATAAGTAACATGTAATACAATCATGGTAATTACATACACCACTCAAAAGTAAAGAGTGGCGAACATAGCATGTATCTCAGGAAAATAAAAAGTGATATAAAATCTACTTACCTTGTGTCTTAAATCTCATCATACATACTCAAACCACCTGTATAATAAATAAAAATTTATTATATATATTTTAAAGAACCATATTGTAATATATAACACCATATATTCTTTATTTTACATTTTATTACCCTCTTTTTAACCATCATATGTCAAGGTTTCACTGTGGGTAATATTCTCTTTATTCCTCACACATGTCTTAATTTGTTATATATTTTGTCCTCAAACTTGTATCATTATTAAAAAATATAAGCCATTATATAAATATCATATATATACCTTATATGTGTATTATAATAATCTATATAATATATATGTATGAAACGAAATACACCGTTCATGGAGAAATTATGTCTTACATACACATGAACACTATTTCTGTATAATTGTCATGTTGAACGAAAAAAAGTAAAAGACATATATGTATATATATATATATAATTATTATAGTATCTTTATTATATCATATCTATCATATATATTCACTAAAACCATCTTTAATACAATCCATGTAGTGTATGAAATAATCTTATCGCTTTGAGGGGGCGGTAGTACACACTTCCTCAAACGAAATTATTATATTAACATAAAATGAAAAGTAAAGAGATATGTGTTGTAAAAAGAAATAAATAATCTTAAAGACATAATATATATAATATAGTACATATATAAATATATTTTCCATCATAATTTCCACCATGATAGGTGGTAAGGAAAAATTGAACAATCATCCTTTTCTAAGAAGGTAGTTCACTATACACATAAATATTATGTTCATTACCCATAAGATGGAGGTGTGTGTATTTTTAGTTTGAATAATTAGTATAAGAATAGACTTGTATATGTATTATACTATTTTTTAATACAATAATAGAATGAAGAGAGTGTAGGGGTGGAGACGAAAAATAAAATAAAGGATATTGAGAGAAGGCGTTACCTCTTAATCGGGAAACTCCTTTTGTTTTGTGCCAAAAAGAAATTCTTGAAAGACATTATCCAAAATTAGGGATACAATGATGAAGTTAGATATGTTTGGAAATATATTGGGTGGATATTTTCTGATCCTAATAGGTTTTATAGGTATGAAGAATAGTGATAGGTGGTGGTCTTTTATAGGGAAGGAAAATGACTCACTTGGAATTTGTGAAAACAAGTTAGCTGTACACATGTTATTAACAAATAAAATTAATAAAAACAATTATAAATCAATAATTTAAGGTTTATGGCAGAAATATGGACATAAAATGGGTTTTTTACATGTTTATAGGTTAATTCATCGCCTATGATTAAGGTTTGGTCCCAAATTAAGCTTATTTTGTCCATAATAGCAGTGATTAATTTTAATCACATTTACTATTATTTTAGGTAAAACTCTAAGTTTATCTTATTAGAATATAAATATTATAATTATTAAAATGTTTTATTTCCATTTTTATAAATTTAATTCATATAAGTGTCAAAATTATGATTAATACTAATCATGCAGACGTGATGAAATTACGAGTTTTTAAGGTAGAATGAATTTCAAAAGTTTACTAATTTTTTATATCCAATTTAAATGTTATATTGAATCTAAAGACCTAAATTGTATTAGTAGATCTATAAATGATCTAAAGTGATCTTGAACCAAATTTAATGTATAACTTATCATTAATAATTATTTAAATGATAAGGTCGTTTCTAACTAAATAAATTTTATTTTCTACTATTCATCAAGAAATGAAGTTTCTCCAAAAATCCAAAAAAGTAACCCAATGAAAATTTAGAGATAATAAATTAAAAAATTAAGTTTATTTTATCAAATAAAATTTCTAAATTTGTATAAAATTAATTTTATTATTAAAATCTGTGCATTATAGAAAACTATATTTTTAAAGATAAAACTACTTTACCAAAAATAATATCATTCAATACCAATATCTTTTATCTATATAAAAACTATATATTATATTTTAATATTATGTATCTCTATTGATATAACTATGTTCAATTTTCAGGTTATAATTATCTGATTTAAATAATTATAAAAATAAAATTATGTTTCTTAGAAACATCTATGTTGTGTGTAAGATATTCCAAGTCGGTGTTACAGGTACTGAAAGCCAAGTCGGTATTTATTGTAGTGCAAGTCAAGTCATTATTTCATGTAGATAAAGGTAAGTTAGTGCCATTTTAAAGGAATGTTTTACTTTTTGTATTAATATATTATATAATAATTATTCCCAGGGTCATGTGAAATGAAAAATATCCAAATGATAAATTAATTTGAAAAAAATAATTCAGAAAATCTTGGGGAATTTCATTCTAACCCTTTAAAAACAACTTCACCCTCAAAATATGTCTAGGTGAGGAGTGGTTTAATATATGAAAGTTTCATTCATAGAAACCCACATCATAAAAATAAATACTAAAACTTCCCATAAAAGAGATATTTAGGACTATAATGGCTTCCCAAAGTAACATATAACAGGGTTTCCACATCGGAGAACATAGGTTGGGAGTGATGATTGTACATGAAGGAAAGGAACAAATATTTTTATGAAGTTAATGAGGTATTCAATCACAAACAAGTGAATGATCACAGAAAATTTGAGGGCCCCAAAGTCATAAATATGTGAGGATTTAAAAGCCAATCGATTCAAAAAAATTAAGGTATTATGATAACCCATTTTCTTTTGATCATTACAAAAATGATGAGTAATTCTACTATTGACCAATAATAAAAAGAAGTATACTTACAAGACATATTTCTATAATTTTTTCCTTATTTAGTTTTTGTTTTATCAATTTCTAATTCATCTATTACTTTGTGTAATGGATGTATATAAATTAACTTTTATACCAGATGTACAGAAATACAAAATTTAGAAGATCTTAAGGCATATAATAGAAAGAAAGAAATAACTATATATATATAAATACTCTAAAATATCAACATGGATAATACATTAATCTCTAAACATACAAATTAACAGTACTATTTTATCCTACATAATTATTCATAAAAAATAATTATACATTATCCATGGAATTGCGTAGGCCTATGGTAGGCGTGAGACCCTTATCGTCCCTAGATCATGGGTTAAAGAACCACATACTTTCTTGACTTGACTAGCTGTCACATGACTTACATGGTTTCCTTTTATAAAACCATACAAATATAATTTTCAAAATATGATAGGCTTCCATAAAATGAGGTTCTTCACTAAATAGACTTTTAACCAAGGCATTTAAGAGAATCTCAATACAAAATTACTTCCTTAAATGTTTAAATTAATCATTTCATGAATGGTTAACCTTATGAAAATCCCACAATTTTAAAAAGAGAGTCACAAAATCAGGTTAAGATTGATTCCCCCATATATCACAAAGTAGCTCTTCGTTTCCACATTCCAAACATGTGAATACCCTAATCATATATTCTATAGAAACATGGTAATAACCTGAATTACCATTAATACTTATTGAAAACATCCATTCTTTCTTATTCAATGTAAATGGATTAATTCTATAAATCTAATAATGATATAAACTTCATCCATGATAGTATAAATTTCTTTCTGACAAGTCCTTATTTAGTTCTAATGTAAACAATATCATCAAATTTACCTATATATATCCCACATGTCATTATCAAAAAGAATTATCATAACATATGGAACATATTTAGGGTTATGTTTTCCTTAATCAAGTGTTTTATATGGAAATTACCTTTTCGTTATATGAATTTTCTATTCCACTAGAACCATTTAATGTGTTATTGTAAATATTTGGAGAAAAACATTAACTAAACAATAATTTTTATTTCAAAATTCAAATAACAAAATTCTTGAATCCAAATCAATAAATTATTTTACTAATACACTTCATTTATATTCCATTAATAAGGCCACCTCATCTTATTGCACAATACCACTTTCTATTCACATTTCATTTATTAACTCTTCATCATCATGAATGTAAGCATTACTCATAACACCTTTCATATCCTCTTTAGAATATTTCTAATTGAGACACTAAGATTCATAATGACCTTTTATTCTATACATAAAACACATAAACTTCAATGATGTCTTAATGAGGCCAATATTCTCATCCATTTCATTAACTGAACTAATCATTTTCCCCTTATAGTCAGTTTCTCTATGTCCTTTTTTCCATAGCTCTAAGACATTCACTTAGGTGATTCTTTCCAAATTATTTGCACAAATGAAACTGAATATTCATTCCTCCGTGGTCTCCATTACCCAAACTCGCAACAAAATCCTTGTTTATTTTCTTTGGTGAATCAAAGAGTTGGTTATGGTAGACATTGTTAATCATGTTCCCTAAAAATGGATTAAGTATGATCACAACATCTTTAATTATAGTGACCATCCAACTTGATTACTCATCGACAAATTTTCTATCACATTAAACATTAATCCAATTCCTTATAGTTCTCCATATTGACTAAAAATTAAAGCATAGTGTGTTTATTACATATCATGGAAGAAAACCACATAGTCATGAAAATATTTACTTATAATATGTCTAAATCATGAAACCTTCCTTAATAAATGACACAAAAGGTTCATCCAAGTTCT
The DNA here is from genome assembly GCA_963277665.1 of Viscum album. NCBI lineage: Eukaryota > Viridiplantae > Streptophyta > Magnoliopsida > Santalales > Viscaceae > Viscum > Viscum album. The sequence goes on along the minus strand of OY728138.1, from coordinate 1,300,224,429 downwards.
TTCATAGCCAACATATATTTAAATCCTTCCTGATGGTTCATGAATAGTTTTTGAATTCCCAAAACATATCCCCCAAGAGTGTTAAACCAGGTGTGAAGCATTGCCTATTATTGTATAACAGATTACCCTGAGTCTGGAACGAAACATCTTGTTAGAGTTTTTACCCGTAGGTACATCTATGATATATCCACATACACTTATAGTATCTAAAAAAGTATATATTTATAAGAATCCACTTACTCTATCCTTTACCTAAATTCCATGACATTTTTCTAAATCTTATCTCTTCTATATACTTATCCTTATAGATATTTCTTAACATATCCTTATAAATATACGTAGGTATATCACTAAGGTGTTATCATCCTAGATACCAATGGTTGAATAAACATTTCCATTGATACCAACCATAACAACCTAGGCTTGAAATACATAGATATTACATCATTTTAATTGAATATTCAGTACATTATAAAAATACATTCCCAAGGACCATAAAACCATAGTGTGTTTGGATACTTGGAAAAAAATATTCTATATTGGTGAAATAGCTTCAGAATCTCACATAAAGATACCCTCCTTTAGTAAATCTACTTAAAACCATTATTTATAACCTGGGGAATCGAAACCGAAGAAAGGGGTGAGTGAAAATGCTATGTAAGTGTAAATAAGGAAGATATGAATACATAATCATGAGTATCAGGGTATGAGAACATGATCATGAAAATAGAATATCATGCTATGTATATAAAAGATCCTATACATGAATCATGACATAATGATTGGAAGATCATAAGGAATGAATCTGAAGGAAATAAATAACGCAAGGCATGAACGAATATAATAGGAATAAAACATAGAATTGTGACAGACACATAATTATATATAATGATTTCTATATTAAAGAATAAATTCCTATAAAGACTGTTATAGTGGAGACATTCCTCTTGTGAACTTTTTTCACACCCTATTTCAGCACTGTATTACTAAACTGACTTAACCCCTCATTCTATATTTGTATTACAGAACCTAGTTCACCCATCATTCCGTCCATATATTATTGAACCGAGTTCATTTCCCCTTCCATCAACTTAATACCAAACCAAGTTTATTTCTCATTCTATCCATGTCTATCTCTAGATATATAAATATTTAACCAATGCATTGGAGGGAGATATAGGTACCACTCATCTTATAGTGAAGTCATACACACATGTTCCATAAGGTCATACAAAACTCTATCATAACCCATTAAATTAAAAGAATTTTATAAAAAAGTATTCATATCATAACCTGTGGAAATATATATGTTTCATATTAATTTCATCATGAACATACCTCATGAAAAAAAGTAGGTTTCAAAAGAATATAACCCATTAAAGAGAAATAGTTTTCATAAACATATACCCCCAGAAAGAGAAATTAAATTCAGAAACATTTAATCCATGAAATAAAAAAATATCATAAACATATAACTTGGGAAAGAGAAATGGATTTCATAAACATATAAACCATGAAAGAGATATAGTTTTGATAAAGATCATGATATTATGCATAACCCATCCATAGAAATTATATGAATGGAACTATTAGGCTATTTCCTAGAATGGAATTATTAACATCAAGAGATGTTATCTTATATGGAAAATAATTTTTAAATATTCTTAAAAAAAATTCTTATAGAAAATATCATTTCTTCTTTAAAAAAGGATTTTAATGCATAAAACCATTTGAAAATAATTTTCTAATAAAATAACTTAAAAACTTATAAATAAGGCATGAAATCATTTTCAAAACATTTTTCCCTGAAAACTTATAAAATAATATTCGAAATATTTTAAAAACATTTGTCATTGAAAAAACTTTAGAAATTAATAAATAATGATTGAAAATGTTTCTAAAACCATTATACTTGAAAACATATGAATGAATCATGAAATTTTTTGAAAATAATTTCTTTTAAACAGTATAGAAAATTTATAAATGTGGCCTGAAATCATTTTTAAAACCTTTTTCCTTGAAAACATATAAGAGAATCTTGAAAATGTTTTGAAAACAATTATCCTTGAAAACATATAAAAGAAGATTTATTTTTTTAAAACCTTTTCTCTAAAAATATCTTTTTAATTTTTTTCAAAAAATTATCCTTTAAACATGAAAATAAATCTATAATGGATTGATAGAGGATAAATCCATAACATGTTATATGAGGTTAAAAAAATGTTCTTTTTTTATGATGAAATGGTTAAAAAAATTCCTTATTTAGAAAGAGACTAGAGGAATATTTTAAAAACATTAGAAAAATAAAAAAAGGTTAAAATAATTATCTAATTACAATATATTATAGTATAATATTATTGAAAACCCTTTTTTTGAAAACATTATTTTAAAAGAACATAGATTTTTGACAAAAGAAAAGGTAAGGTTTGGATTTATTAAAAAACAATCTTAACTATATTATGCTCCAACAATGGAAGAAACTGTAAAAATATATGAATAAATCATTAATAACCATATTATAAGAAAATTAATGATTGTTTTTGAGATTTGGATCATATTATTTCATCAAAGGAAGCATAAACATAAAGAATCTTGAAAAGCGATAATATTGTCTTAATAAACTATTATAACTGGGTAACTTCAGATCATACCCTCCATGTAAGGAAAGAAAATTGAATAAAGCATAAAATATCATAAAAAAAATTAAATTCAATATATAACATTAATAATGTATGTATATATAGGTCGAAGTGTATTTTGGTTCATAACAAAGAATGAGTCTCAAAAAATGAAAATTAATACAAAATTATTTCACTAATTTGGTAGCATTTTAAAATTATAACATGTGAAAGAAAGAACATAAAATGGATATTTTAATACCCATAAATTTAAGTATGAGATACATTTAGTACAATCATGGGATATACATACACCAAAAAAACGAAAGATTGGAAAATGTAGCATGTATCTCAAGAAAATAAAAAGTTAGATAAAACTCCCTTACCTTGTGTCTTGACTCTCGTTGTACTCATTAAAACCACCTGTATAAAAAATATAAATTTATTATAAATATTCTAAAGAACAATATTATTATACATAATACCATATTTTTTTATTAAGACCTTATATTATTTTCTTGTTAATCCTCCTATGTCAGGGTTTCACTTTGGGTAATGTTCACATTATTATTTAAGGGTGTCTTAATTTGTTATATCAATGGTCATTATACTTATATCATGATTTAATGATTGTAAACCATGATATAAATATCATTTATATATATTATATGTTTATTATAATAATATATATTATATATAAGTATGAAACATAATACACTGTTCATGGAGAATGTAGGTCAAACGTACGCATGAACACTCTTTCAGTTTAATTGTCATATTGAAATAAAATAATAATAATATATATATATCATCATTAAAGTAGATTTATGATATCATATATATCATATAAGTTCCTGAAAACTATTTTTAATACAATCCAGGTAGTTTATGAATGAATCATATAACTTTGAGGGGGTGGTAGTCCACACTTCCTCAAATGAAATTATCATATTAACACAAAATGGAATGTTAAAAAATATATTTTGAACAAATGAATATAAAATCTAAAATACATAATCAATAATATATATATATATATAGTTTCTATGATAATTTCTACCATGATAGGTAGTAAGGAAAAACTAAACAATCATCCTTTTTGTGAGGAGGTAGTTCACCGTACCCATAAAAAATATGTTTATTACCCATTAGATGGAGGTGTGTGTAAGTGTTGGTATAATCCATGGAATAATAATATACTACTCTATTTAGGATACTGGGGTTGTTATATAGTAATGGAATAAATATGATGGAGGGTGTGGAGGTGGAAAATAAAAGGAAGGAGTTTGAGAGAAGGCGTTACCTCTTAGTCGGGTAACTCCTTTTAGTTTGTGCCAAAAGGCTTCCTTGGAAGAATTTATAAACAAATTTAGGGTTCAAGTATGATGGGATGGATTTTGAAAATTATAGTGGGAAGATATTTGATGATCATAAGAGGTTTTAGAGGTGTGAAGAAGATGGTGAGGTGGGGGCCTTTTGTGTGGAAGGAAATAACTCACTTGAAATTTTAGAAAAAAAGTTACGTGTATGCATCTTATTACATATAGAAAGCAATAAATAACCAAAAAAACAAATAATGGAAGTATTATGGCCTAAATATGTCTATAAAATATGTTTTGGACAAGTGGATAAGTCATTTGGGCCCCTAAATTTAAGGTTTAGTTCTTAATTTGAGTTTAATCGTTGTGATTAATTTTAATCACTATTAATATATTATTTTCAAAGATTAATCAGATATTATTTGACTCTAAATATTATATTTATTACAATGGTTTATTTAATTGTTCCAAAATTCAATTCATAAAATATGAAAAATTAATATTAATGCTAATCCCGCAGATGAGATGAAATTACGGGTTTTTAATGTAAAAAGAAGTTCAAAAGTTTATTATCTTTTTAAATTCAACAACCACATTAAATTTATTATAATGTCATACATTGTATTAATAGATGTTTAATTGATCTAATTATACAATAATTTTTTTAAATATAATTGAAAAATAATAATTATTTAAACAAAAAGGATGTTTTTAATTATAAAGCAGTATTTTTCACTATTCATCAAAAAATGATGATTCTTAGAAAAATAAAAAAAGTAACCCGATTATAGTTATTATGGTATAAATTATATAATAAATTTTATTTTATGAAATTAAATTTCTAAATCTATTTACACCTATTTGTATTATTAAAATTAGTTCATTTGAGAAATCAATATTTTTAAAAATAAAAGGACTTTGCAAAAAATCAAATCTTTCATTATCAATATGTTTTTTCTATATAAAAAAGTATTAATAATATTTAAAAATTTGTTATTACTATTAATATAACTACGTTTAATGAATATATTATAATTATCTCATTTAAATAAAAATAAAAATACAGTGATGTTTCGTAGAAACATCTGTGTTGTGTGTAACTTATGCCAAGTTGATGTCGTGGGTAGCGCAAACCAAGTTGGTATTGAGTGTATTGAAATTAAAGTTGGTATTATTTGAATTTCAAGCCACATTGTATCCATGTGAAAGGAATGTTTGATTTATATTTTAAATATATATATATATATATATATAAATAACTATTTCCAGTGTCATGTGAAATGCAAAATATCAAAAAGACAAATTAATCTGAAAAAATAATTCACAAAATATAGGGGAATTATATATAGTATTTCTTACATTCAAGTATATTATTCTTTACTTTTATGTCAAACAAAGAAAAACATTGTTCTTGAACCAAGAGAGTTGTTTTATTTCACCTTGATACTTTTATCTCACGATTCCTCTTATGTTCAAAAGATAAGTTCCCTCTATATTTTAAGTTTAATGTGTCATGTTTGGGGTATCTTATTTTCTCATTCTTATTACTCCCTTAATTAAATGTGTATTATGATTGATCAAGACCTTACCTTCTCAATATCCTGGTGGCCACATCATCTTCTTTATCCCTTGTTTTATGTGCATCACATTTTAGAACTTCTTTTCCAGGTATGGGAACCTTATTCTCATCTTATTTTATGAATCTATTAAGTTAACATGTTATTTATAGTGGGTGGGTGTTAAGCATTAATTAATGAATATTATGAAACAAATTAAATTTTAATTAGAAATGAATGAGAGTATTCACAAGTATTTATGTCCATTATTTTTGTCTTGTTTTTTTTCTCTGGAAACATATAATGAATTTGGAAATGTATGTTTTGGGCAATATGAATTAAAAATGATTATAGTGGATATAGAAACTTTATATGTTAATCCAACCACTTATTAATGGTTAATAAATTTTATGTGGATAACTAACTGGTTGAGTGAAAATATATAAACTGTATAAAAATACCCTAGCATGAGATGCTGAATCATTGAGAAAACCACCCTTAAAATAAATTGCAAATTTAAATAATTTTAAAATATATTATTTTTTATTTCTATTATATATTTTTGTTATTGTGGTCATATTTCCTATATAGGTATTATCATGTGGTGGTGGTGGATGGTTTTGGTGAGGAAATCATTGAGGGATGGAGATGTGGTGGTTGATGTGTGGTTGTTGTGGTTTGATGATTATTTCTTGTTGTGGTTTTGGTAGATAAGTGGGGTTGTGTGGTTATGAATAAAATGTGTGAGATATGTTATGTGATGGTTTTATTGTGATACCTAATGTGTTTATATGTGGTTCATATTATAATAACCCCATAGCAATGTAATATGAGGTTGAATATGATGGAAGTGTAATGGTATTTGAAGGAATTTAATAAAAGTGGACTATAATCTACATATGGTAACTGGTGTAGTGAATTTAATAACCATGAATAATCTATAATTATATTTTAATTAAATGAAAATGTTGGATGTAGTGTTTGGTCATAAAATATTAGGTTGAAAAACTGAATTAATGAATGCTGACTGGTAATGTAATCGTCCAGAAAGTGATTGAATCTAAAATTAATGGAAAAGAAAGTGGGTTATGGGTGGATAGTTTGTGTGGTGGAGAATTAATTTGGTGTGTGAGTGTGTGTTAATGGTAGTTTGGTTATGGTAGTTTATGTAGATGATTAAGTATTTATTTGAAACCATTAGTTTAGTCTCATGTGATATCCATTCATATATGATTGTAATTTCATGTTACTTTTATACGCACCCCACCCATGTTGAGTACTATCTACAGGATTAAAAATGTTTTTGGGGTTTTTTTCATTAACATATGGATGTTGAGGAATGGATGTATATTTCACTCATCTTCCCCGCTCTTCCTTAGATAATGGTATGAATAATAGATACCCAGTTTGTGGGGTGTATTGATCGATGATGGAATAATTAATGGAGATTCTTAATGATGAGATGATGTGATATATAGTAGGGGTCATGTGTAGTGGTGGGAGGGCAGGATGTTCATGTATTTAACATTCATGATACCCGACTACTCTGGATATGAGATTTTAGAAGGATTTGTGATGTTATTTCAGTGTTATGGGAGATGTTGATGACAAATTGATTTCATTATAGGATGTTTGTACTTACAGGTGGTTGGGGTAGGTAGGGTTATGACCCGACCCACATTAATGATTGCTAATATGTGGTGAAAATATGACTTATACAAAATGAGAGCAGAGGAAGTTTGATTATGGGTCATGAGAGTAAAATATTAGCGAGGAAGTGGATTTGGGTCACAATTATTAGTGTTCTATTGATATTACCATACTACTTTCTTGTATGATTTGATGAGGGTTCCTTGAGGTTGTTAGGATAGATAGTTAACATATTTTGGTACTATTTTTATGTTGTTTTTACCCTAGAGTATTAATATTCCCATTTCACATTTTCATAAGAGACCCTAGGTATAATCCTACTAAGTATAAGTGTTATGTTCAACATATGTATCTGAACTATTTTTTATGTTTGACGGATGGTTAGGTGGACTGATATGGGTATTACGAACATGGAGATCAACACTAGTATGGAGTCATTTACCCAGTTTTCTTTTTGGTATCCACTTTGCGGAAAATATTTTTATTTCCTAAAATACATAATGCGATGGCTTGGTTTCAATTATATCTATATAATGGAGTTATTAAGTGGGTTTTTATTCTCTCTCTTGATTATTTTTATATGTTGAGGGTAGTACCTCCCATTTGAGTGTTTTACACCATCGGTGGTAGTTTCCAACTGGGGGCCTACTGGAGGTGGGCTTGGGAGTGACTCATTATCACTATTGCAAGACCTATAGGGGTCCGAATGGATGTGGGTTCATGATAAGCAGACCATATAAAACACATACCAAATGTATATAAATTTAGACCAAAAACTAGTCTCATGTCTTCAATTGAACCCATATCCTGATACTCTCTATGCTATGTAGCTCAACCATAAAAAAAAGGCCTAAACCCTTCCTAAAACTATGGTCAAGAGGTTTTCTCAGTTACCAATGTGATATGATTTCCCAGGTAGGGTTGGAGTATAACTCAGTAGGCCCCACCAATGGTGTCCCTAACATATCCAAAATTTACTATGCATGAACAATTTGATATGCTAAGAATAAATGAAACATCAACAACTATAAACATAATACCTATCACAACCTATATTTCTTTCCAAGCCACTAGAGTTTGACCAAACTAAGATGAGTCTTTTCCTATGACTCATTAAACAGGTCACATACTTATAACAAAGGGTAATGTAGTGCACATAAATATTCCAAAAACATATCATTGGTACCATCAATAACTTATGTTAGAATGGTTCCCATCCTAATTACATAATAAACCATATATACTATATGTTTGAATAAAACCAACCCCTAGTTATATTACACACCATTAATACTCTAGGTAAGAATGGATACCACCGCCTTTTTTCATCACACACTATCAATATGCTACTTCGGAGTGGTTCTCATGACCTGTTCTATCACATATAATAATTACAATAGGTTGTAATAACATCTACACCCAATTCCATTACATAGTGTCATTAATATAATTTAGAATGGAACCACCCTAGTTTTCATCACATATCATCATTACACTATGCATAATGGTGCTTACCCCTATTTCCTTCACACACTATCAATACACTGGGTCAGGGTGGTTTTTCCCCTTATTCTGTCACATATCATCATTACACTTGGTCAGAATGGTTCCCACCCTTAGTTTCATCACATATCATCATTAAAATGGATCAAAATGAAACCTTCCATAGATATCATTTCTTATAATGAATGTGTTTTAATAGTAATTTTCCTTAAAACCAACTCATCTGATGAGTACTAAAATATGGAATGTCATCCACCCTTGATATTATCGCATGTCATCACTTCCCAGGGGTTCTAATGATACCAATTCCTCATTCCATCTATTGATGATAATTGGCATAAAACCCATATTTTCCCACATTCCCATCCATGGTTGGAATGATTTCTCATACCATTATAAAATCCATTACCATTTATCATATGATGTCCAATATTTAACATAATATAAACCATATATTAATTAAGCACATAAAAAATTCATAGATAAAAAATCCCATATATCACGAGGATTACATAGTTAGAAAAACACCTAAGATTGATATACATTTCCTAAATTAGAAACTAAATCACACAACGAATTTCAATATTCCACTCATATAATTATACTACAACGATTTCCTTAAATTATAATTCTCTCAAAAGAAAAACCAATAATAAAATAGGGTACCTTCCATTTTCTACATGATCACATCATAATTGGGACACCCTCATGGGTTACCTTGTTATATATATAAACACTAGGGTTAATGACCTCTACTCAAATGGAATATCGTCCCTTTAGAAAAGCACACTAAAATAAAAATTTTATAAATTTCATAGACATAACAGTCTTGGAAAATCACATAAGGGGTGATACATCATCCATATTCCTCATAATGTTTAGCAAGGTTGGTCCTCTCACACCCAACCTATACATAAGTCTACTATGAAGATAAAATCAATCATAAACTATATGATAATGAGGTAGGGAGACCGACTCTATACACTAATCGACTATCCATGAGGCTATAGTAGAAATCAATGTTTCGCAAGGCCTAAAACTAGGAAAACCATTCCTAATCCATCACACACACCGGCTGAGAGGGCTCTTAGGGAACCCATTCTATGGTACACAATGTTTATGTTTATATAGTCATCCCACTATGTTTAGGTTATCATATTACATATTACTTAATCCTCATGACCCTCGATTTCTATAGAATCATGTCACACCACTTTAGAAGACATACATGGTCCAATTGGGTTATATCCATTATAAATTGGAAAATAATAAACCCTTTAATTTAAGTAAGATCAATAACACATGGTTTTTGTGAACACATATCACATGAAGTCTGATAAAATGTATAATCTATAAGGATATAATTAAGGCCCCCCTATAATGTACCTCTGCTAATCATTGAATTAAGAGTGTGGGGAGACATTACTATTGTAACATCCCAGGTAAATACAGAATAATACATTTTCATATTTATTAATATTTGCGAATTAATTATTAATTTTACTTTAAAGGGGTTGCTATGTTCGATAGCGTACCCGATACGCAACAAAGAGTTTCTTTGAAATCGAACGTTGCACACTAGTAATAAAATAATATTATTTTAAATGTTAGTTATCACGTAGCCATTGTAATGGCGGGAATGGATATAAATAACTAAAATATGATTATATATGTTTGTTAAATGTTTTTACATTTATCTAATAAAGGATAACGTCTTAAAATATGAAAATAATTCAATTTTAGGCTTATATACTCTAATTTTCACGAAAGGTCCACTTATCAACATTTGATGGTGAACCATCATTAAATATAGTTTTGGTCACTATTATACATTGTATTGTACCAAATTAAACTCTTCTTTAGAATCGGGACATCAAATTTTACTTTGTGTAATTGTTTGGTATTTTTTCGATAAAGTTCATTTTTTAATGAATAGTGAAAAAATGTTATATTTTAATTCAAACCCTCTTTTTAATCTAATTTGTTTATATGATTAGATTATCTTTTGAATTGGTTTAAAGTTAAATTAGAATATATTTTTACCATTTAATCCAATGGTGTTCATTGGAATCAATTTCACTATGAAATTGGACTTAAACTAGTGTCAATATTTTGATACTAATTATTTCATAAAAACACTCTATTTGTCAAGACAACGGGAATTAATTATTAAATTAATTAATGTGACTTATATGATTTGAATTTTCTAAAATATACATCATTTTTTAATTCAGAATATCAAATATAGCTTAGGGTGAAGTTTTGGTATTTTTCTGAAAAATTTCAATTTTTGATGAATAGTGAAACCACAATGTGGTAGTTAAAGAAACTGATTTTTCATTTAAATGAAACTTTGTCACTTATGTGATTTCATTTTCAAAAATCCGACATACATGGTTGTCATTAAGAAGTAAAATGTGGTTCAATGAGATTAAAATAATTTTTTTTGGTGAATAGTAGCTTTTAAGTTCTTAATCGTGATTAGAGGTAATTAGTGTAGTTTAAGGTAAAAATAATGTTTTAATAAAATGAGATGAGCTTGACACATGTCCTACCCTCATTGGATGTGTCATGGACAACCAGGAAAATCCATGGGTCAACTTGGGGACCCCATGGATCCACTTTGGTTGGGAAATGACATAAATAACTTTTTATTAAATGTTAAAGTAAAAATGACACAAACATGAGATGTTTTACTAAAACAATTTTTACATGGGGTTATAAAAGTAATATTTTTTACTATAAAAATTAATTAGAAATATAAAAAGATATTATACATCATAGTATTTTTTTTATAATTTATAGACATTAAATAAATTAAATTATTTATGACACCATGATGATGCAGAGATTACCTAATTATTTAACGATTTAAATAAAATGGAAAGATAATGTAACATTTAAGACCTACACATGTAAAAAACCTATTTTATGGGTGGATTTAGAACCCTTATCACCTTATCCTAGAAACACATCAATGTGGGACCATTAAAATCCGAAAACCATTCTATAATAAAGTAACATTTCTTTACATTCCAAGAGTGCCCCTCCTCTCCTCTTATAAAAGGCCTCCACCTCTACCACATTACCCACACTTCAAAAGCATTTGGCCCAGCCAACCCCGGCTCATTTTGTCTCTAAACATCCCTATATAACTCCTTGATGCCTCACTTTGGGCAGAATTCTTCCCAAGGAAGCCTTTGAGCTCAAATCTAAGAGAGTTACGCGATTTTGAGGTAATGTGTTCACTTGTGTTCTTTTGTATTATTTTGCTTCTCCAACCCCCTAAACTCTTTTTATTCATTTATTTTGTAACAACTACAGTATATTAAATATACTAGGATGTTTTTATAAGACTATTTAGTGCTACACTTACACACATCTACATCTAATGGTTAAAGAACATACTGTTTCTGTAGTTGGTGAATTTCTGCCTCACGAAACAATGATTGTTCAATCTTCTTTTAAACACATTTAATGGTGGACATTAAGATGTCACTATATTTATATATGATATATGTTATGTTTATGTTTTCCTTATGCTTCTTTATTTTTCATTTTTGGTATACCTTTATGGTTTCCATTGTGGGTAAACACGATAATTTCATTTTAGGAAGTGTGGACTACCGCCCCCTCAAAGTGATTTGATTCGTTAATGCCATATGTGGGATGTATAAATGATGGATTTAAAGGTATTATATAGGATTTTATACTATAATTATAATATAACTCTGTATAATTATTATTTCTTTCCATTAATGTATGAGATAGAAATGATGGTAGCGTTCATGCGTACGTACGGCTTACCGTCTCCATGAACGGTGCATTTCATTTCTTATCCCCAAATGTAATGTACTATTATAAGTACATATATATAATGGATATATATGATGTATTTTACATCTAAATTATTAATATAATTTTGTAATTGAAATATACATACCTCTCATTTAGTTTTAATTCCAATAATATGACATAGAAATGAAAGTAGCGTTCATGCGTACGTACGGCTTACCATCTCCATGAACGGTGCATTTCATTTCTTACCTCTAAAAGATTATGTGATATTATAAATACATGTATATGATAGATATATATATGATATATATGATATCCAATTCATGAATTTCATTCTGGATATAATGAACCTTTGACCACACGAACAACATGTAATTGTAAGAAGTCTACTTTCGACTTAAGGACCAAATATCGACAAAACAAACATTATTAACTTAAATTATTACATAATGTTTATAACATGGAAATTAGTGATATAAAAGGAATAATGAACTTGAAAATGGTTCTTAAGAAAATATAAATTTACTCATGTTTATTATTCAGGACGTTAAAGAACGATCGAGTCATATCGGACCCGAGGTAAGGGACTTCGTCTCAATCTCCTTTCATTGAGGCATATTTCTTTTTATACACAAATTTCTTTTATACGGTGTATAAACCCCTTTGACATTTACTTTTATACAAAAGGAATCTTTTTCTATGAAGCATTTCACAAAACGACAAAAAGGAATGTTTCTTTTAACGTACGCGGTGACAACGACCTTTTCCGCTGCCGCGAGTATTATTTGGTCTTTGGCTTCCTGAACAATCTGTAATGATTTTTTTAAATGAAATAAATACCATATACTCATTTATGTATTTTGGTTTTGAAAATGGTTTTTTATAATGGATTTTTTATGTCAATATATTTAAGTGATATATTGTGATCAAAGTGTTGAAATGTTTTCTTTCAATTATATTTGTTTTATGTCTTATGATTTTTTATAAGGGTACTTGGACATTTGACGGGTGGTTACATGATAAACCATAGGACAGGTGGTGCCATGAATACCAGGTTGGGTGGTTACATTATAATCTCCAATGCATTGGGTATGGAAGTCGGCCATATGGCTATGCCATTAAGAATGTATGGAAGTTGGCCGTATGGCTATTCCATTAAGTGATATGTGTGGAAGTCAACCGTATGGTTATTCCACTTAAGTATGTTTATGTCCCAAGTTACCTTTATGTGTTATGTGATCTTTTTATGGGTTTTATGGTAATATTTTGGTTACAAAAGGGTAAGTAATGATCTTTTATTCAGTGAAGAGTTTTTAATACTTCATAAAGGTGAATAGTATTACTTTGATAAAGTATAAATGGTTTACTTGATGTTTGAAAAACTAACAGTTTTCATTCTTTGTGTATCCCTTACTGATCTTTTTATGCTCACACCATGTTTTTTTGAAATGTTCTTCACAAGAATTATTGTGGAATATTGTCAAGGATGGGATCAAGGGAATTTCAAGCTGTCTAAAACATGGAACTAGACATGTTTCTTTTTAAGAGTTTTTATTTTATGGAAACATAGTATACTTTGTAATATTTTGAGATGTAACAGTTATGTCCTAATTCACTAAAACTATAAACCTGAAAAGATCCTCAATTTGAATTATTCATTTAATTAAATATTAAGAGATTTTTAAGGTCGGAGCCTTATAGTTTGTATCAGAGGTCGGTTTAGACAACTTTAGGAGTTAGAAAATTGTTAAATTATAAATTAATTTATGGTATGATTGAAATGATATAGCATTTGAAAGATTACCATGTTGCTTCGCCTAAGATATTTCTTAGTTAAGAATGGTTTTTCATAGAGGAAACAAAACAACTTTTCTGGGAAGGCATATAGAGGGAAATGACCTTTTAAATCAGTATCCTGAGATGGTCAGAATAAGAAATAAACAGTTTGTTGTAGTGATGGATCAGTTGAATCAGGTTACTACCGAAGGAGTTGAAAAGAAGATTGGTGAATGCGCCAGTTTTGGCATGGTTAGTTTGTTATATACACAGATGCTTCGTTGAAGGGACTTGGCTGTGTCCTTATGCAGAATGATCACGTAGTTTCTTATGCTTCACGTCAGTTGAAAAATCATAATGTAAATTACCCTATACATAATTTGGAATTAGCTGTTGTTGTTTTTGCTTTAAAAATTTAGAGGCATCATTTGTATGGAGTAAAGTGTGAAATATATACTGATCACAAAAGTTTAATGTATATATTCACTCAGAAAGAATTGAACATGAGATAGAGGAGATGGCTGGAATTAATCAAGGATTATGATTTTACAATTCATTACCATCCGGGAAAACCAAATAAAGTGGTTGATGCTTTGAGTCGAAAAAGTAATGCTTCATTAAACATATTGCGTGTTTGGAACGTGATCATTTGGTTAAGGATTTGATGAGAATTGGCATGGAAGTTGTTGGTGAAGGAAGTTCTTCTGTTTTGTTTTAGGTATCAGTGAGGTCATACCTATCATACAGAATCAAGCAAGCATAAAAGCAAGACAGTGAGTTGCAGAAAAAGGTAGAGATGGTTCAGAAAGGTAAGTTGCATGAATTCAACATTGATAGTGATTGTGTTTTGAGATTTGGGAAGAGATTGTGTGTGCCTTGTGATTCACATTTGTAGAGAGAGTTGTTATGTGAAGCTCATAGTTCTCCATTTTCAGTTCAACCTTGCAGTACTAAGATGTATAGAGATCTGCGGGAGTATTACTGGTGGGATGGAATGAAAAGAGATATTGCTGATTTTACTGTGAAGTGTTTGACTTGTCAGCAGGTTAAAGCAGATCGGCAATTACCAAAAGGGGACTTTGTTGAGGGATTACTGAGGACATCTCGAGGTAATAATGCAATCTGGGTTATTGTTGATCGCTTGACTAAATATGCTCATTTCCTTTCTATAAGAGATACTTTTTCACTAGATCAACTTTCCCATTTGTATCTTAAAGAGATAGTCAGGTTACATGGAGTTCATCTCTCCATTGTGTCTGATCGTGATCCCAGGTTTACTTCTAATTTTAGGAAAGGCCTTTAGAAGTCGTTGGGTACTGAATTAAATTTTAGTACAGCTTTTCATCTTCAATCAGATGGGCAGTCAAAATGAACAATTTAGACATTGGAGGATATGCTACGAGCTTGTTCGATGGATTATCAGGGAAGTTGGGACCAACATCTTTCTTTGGTTGAGTTTTCTTATAATAACAGTTTTCATTCCAGTATACATATGGAACCATTTGAGGCATTATATGGGAAGCGGTGTCGAACTCCAGCATTTTGGGATGAAGTGGGTGAAAGGAAGCTGATGGGACTAGAATTGGTAGAAGAGATGGCAGAAAAAGATTAGTTGATTCAGAAACACATGAAAACAACTCAGAGAAGACAGAAAAGTTATGCAGATAACCGGAGGAAGGATCTATCTTTAGAGGTAGGTGATCATGTTTTTCTCAATGTCTCACCACGGAAGAGTGTGATGCGATTTGGTAAGAAAGGAAAGCTGAGTCCAAGGTTCATTGGACCATATGAAATTCTGGAGAGAGTTGGATTAGTTTCTTACCGAGTGGCTTTACCTCCTAGTTTATCTCAAGTACACAATGCTTTTCATGTTTCGATGTTGAGAAAGTATATGCCAGATCCATCTCATGTTTTGTTCCCAGAGGTAGTTAAATTGGAAGAGAATATCTCTTATGAAGAACAACCAGTCCAGATTCTTGACCGAAGAGAGCAAGTATTGCGAAATAAGGTAATTCACCAGGTAAAGGTTTTGTTGAAAAACCATATGGTTGAAGAGGCAACATGGGAATCTGAAAATGCTATGAGGGATAAATACCCCCACTTATTTTGATAAGTGAATAAAATTGCGAGGATGCACTTCCCAAAAGGGGGGAAGGATGTAACATCCCAGGTAAATAAAGAATAATACATTTTCATATTTATTAATATTTTCCAATTAAATATTAATTTAACTTTAAAGGGGTTGCTATGTTCGATAGCGTACCCGATACGCAACAATGAGTTTCTTTGAAATCGTACGTTGCACACTAGTAATAAAATAATATTATTTTAAATGTTAGTTAACACGTAGCCATTGTACTAGCAGGAGTAGATATAAATAACTAAAATATGATTATATATGTTTGTTAAATGTTTTTACATTTATCTGATAAAGGATAAGGGCTTAAAATATGAAAAGAATTCAATTTTAGGCTTATATACTCTAATTTTCATGAAAGGCCCACTTATCAACATTTGATGGTGAACCGTCATTAAATATATTTTTGGTCACTCTTATATATTCTATTGGACCAAATAAAACTCTTCTTTATAATCGGGACATCAAATTTTACTTTGTGTAATTTTTTGGTATTTTTTCGATAAAGTTCATTTTTTAATGAATAGTGAAAATATGTTATATTTTAATTCAAAACCTCTTTTTAATCTAATTTGTTTATATGATTAGATTATCTTTTGAATTGTTTTAAAGTTAAATTAGAATATATTTTTACCATTTAATCCAATGGTGTTCATTGGAATCAATTTCACTTTGAAATTGGACTGAAACTAGTGTCTATATTTTGATACATATTGTTTCATCAAAACAAGCTATTTGTCATGAAAGCGGAAATTAATTATTAAATTAATTAATGTGACTTATATGATTTTAATTTTTTAAAATAGACAACATTTTTGAATTCACAATATCAAATATATATTAGGGTGAAGTTTTGGTATTTTTCTGAAAAACATCAATTTTTGATGAATAGTGAAACCACTAAGTGGTAGTTAAAGAAACTGATTTTTCGTTTAAATGAAACTTTGTCACTTCTGTGATTTCATTTTCAAAAATCCAACATACATGGTTGTCATTAAGAAGTAAAATGTGGTTCAATGAGATTAAAATAATTTTTTTGGTGAATAGTAACTTTTATGTTCTTAATCGCGATTAGAGGTAATTAGTGTAGTTTAAGGTAAAAATAATGTTTTAATAAAATGAGATGAGCTTGACACATGTCCTACCCTCATTGGATGTGTCATGGCCAACTGAGATTATCCATGGTTCAACTTGGGGACCCCATGGAGCCACTTCGGTTGGGAAATGACATAAATAACTTTTTATTAAATGTTAAAGTAAAAATGACACAAACATGAGATGTTTTACTAAAACAATTTTTACATGGGGTTATACAAGTCAGATTTTTTACTATAAATATTAATTAGAAATATAAAAAGATTTTCTACATCATTTTATTTTATTATTATTTATAGACATTAAATAAATTAAATTATTTATGACACCATGATGATGCAGCGATTACCTCATTATTTATCGATTTAAATAAAATGGAAAGATAATGTAAAATTTAAGACCTAAAGATGTCAAAAACCTATTGGATGGGTGGAGTTCGAACCCTTATCACCTAATCCTCGAAACACATCAATGTGGGACCATTAAAATCCGATACTCATTCTATAATAAAGTAACATTTCCTTACTTTCCAAGAGTGCCCCTCCTCTCCTCTTATAAAAGGCCCCCACCTCTACCACCTTAACCACACTTCAGAAGCCATTGGCTCGGCCAACCCCTGCTCATTTGTTCTCTCCATATCCCTCTATAACTCCTTGATTCCTCACTTTTGGCAGAATTATTCCCAAGGAACCCTTTGAGCTCAAATCTAAGAGAGTTACCCAATTTTGAGGTAATGTGTTCACTTGTGTTATTTTGTTTTATTTTGCCTCTCCAACCCCCTAAATTATTTTTATTAATTTATTTTGTAACAAATCAAGTATCATAAATATAATAGGATGTTTTTATAAAATATTTAGAGCTACACTTACACAAATCTATATCTAATGGTAAAGAACATACCGTTTCTGTGGTTGGTGAATTTCTGCCTCACAAAACGATGATTGTTCAATCTTCTTTTAAACACCTTTAATGGTGGACATTAAGATGTAACTATATTTATATATGATATATATTATGTTTCTGTTTTCCTTATGCTTATTTATTTTTCATTTGTGGTATACCTTTATGGTTTCCATAGTGGATAAACACGACAATTTCATTTTAGGAAGTACAGACTACCACCCCCTCAAAGTGATGTGATTCGTTAATGCCATATGTGAGACATATAAAGGATGGATTTAAAGTTATTATATATGATGTTATACTGGAATTATAATATACCTCTGTATCATTATTATTTCTTTCCATTAATGTATAGCATAGAAATGAAAGTAGCGTTCATGCGTACGTACGGCTTACCGTCTCCATGAACGGTGCATTTCTTTTCTTATCCCCAAATGTAATGTACTATTATAAGTACATATATATAATGGATATATTTTATGTATGTTACATCTAAATGATTAATATAATTCTGGAATTAAAATATAAATACCTCTCATTTAGTTTTAATTCCATTAATATGACATAAAAATGAAAGTAGCGTTCATGCGTACGTACGACTTACCGTCTCCATGAACGGTGCATTTCATTTCTTACCTCTAAATGATTATGTGATATTATAAATACATGTATATGCTAGATATATATATGATATATATGATATCCAAATCAGGAATTTCATTCTGGATATAATGAACCTTTGACCACACAAACAACATGTAATTGTAAGAAGTCTACTTTCGACTTAAGGACCAAATATCGACAAAACATACATTATTAACTTAAATGATTACATAATGTTTATAACATGGAAATAAGTGATATAAAAGGAATAATGAACTTGAAAAAGTTTCTTAAGCAAATATAAATTAACTCACGTTTATTATCCAGGACGTTAAAGAACGATCGAGTCATGTCGGACCCGAGGTAAGGGACTTCGTCTCAAATTCCTTTCATTGAGGCATATTTTGTTTTATACACAACTTTCTTTTATAAGGTGTATAAACCCCTTTGACATTTAATTTTATACAAAAGGAATCTTTTTCTATGAAGCATTTAACAAAACGACAAAAAGTAATGTTTCTTTTATTGTATGCAGTGACAACGACCTTTTCCGCCGCCGTGAGTATTATTTGGTCTTTGGTGTCCTGAACAAGCCGTAATGTTTTTTTTAAAATGAAATAAATACCATATACTCTTTTATGTATTTTGGTATTGAAAATGGTTTTTTATAATGGATTTTTTATGTCAATATATTTAAGTGATATATTGTGATCAATGTGTGGAAATGTTTTCTTTCCATTATATTTGTTTTATGTCTTATGATTTTTATAATTGTACTTGGACATTTGACTGGTGGTTACGTGATAAACCATATGACGGGTGGTGCCGTGAATACCAGGATGGGTGGTTAAGTTATAACCTCCAATGTATTGGGTATGTAAGTCGGCCGTATGGGTATTCCATTAATTATGTATGGAATTTGGCCGTATGGATATTCCATTAAGTGATATGTGTGGAAGTCGACCGTATGGTTATTCCACTTAAGTATGTTTATGTCCCAAGTTACCTTTATATGTTATTTGATCTTTTTATGGGTTTTATGGTAATCTTTTGGTTACAAAAGGGTAAGTAATGATCTTTTATTCAGTGAAGAGTTTTTACTACTTCATAAAGGTGAAAAGTATTACTTGATAAAGTATACATGGTTTACATGATGTTTGAAAAACTAACAGTTTTCATTCTTTGTGTATCCCTTACTGAGCTTTTTATTCTCACCCCATGTTTTTTTGAAATGTTCTTCATAGGAATTAATGTGGAATAGGGTCAAGGATGGGATCAAGGAAAAGTCATGCTATCTAAAACATGGAACTAGACATGTTTCTTTTTAGGAGTTTTTATTTTATAGAAACAT
The DNA here is from genome assembly GCA_963277665.1 of Viscum album. Classification (NCBI taxonomy): domain Eukaryota; kingdom Viridiplantae; phylum Streptophyta; class Magnoliopsida; order Santalales; family Viscaceae; genus Viscum; species Viscum album. Next base: position 1,300,204,120 of record OY728138.1, on the reverse strand, counting down.
AGTATACTTTGTAATATTTTGAGATGTAACAGTTATGTCCTAATTCTCTAAAACTCTAAACCTGAAAAGAACCTCAATGTGAATTATTCATTTAATTCAATATTAAGAGATTTTTAAGGCCGGGGGCTTATAACTATGACTTAAAAACCATCCCGAAGATCCTAAAGGCTGGAAATAAATGATTGATTTTTTTACATTTCTCACCATGGAGTTTTTCATTTATGCAAACTAACTTTTTTGTATTTACATAATCAATTTTTGGTTGCAAAAATCATTTCCAATTTCATTTTTTATAATTCTAGGAACTAGTTGCTAACCCGTGGGGATCAAGAATGCCCTTCAAGCTATGTTAATACTAACTCAGTTACAAGGTTATAAAGGTACCCAGATCGGTTCATGAAAAATTTAATAGCTCAACTAACACAATAATGATACACCACACATAGTGGAATTCAATAATTCCCAATTCATTGAATCCTTAAACAAATGGAATGCATTTCTTGTTTTGAGTAGTAAATCTCCCACTCGACAATACACTCGAGAACCTCAAAACTATTAACTATAAACACCACTTACTCACTTTTGAGATCATACCCCTAGAATGAATCCCTATTTAATTATGAAAATCATCACACTCTCCCATGAGTACTGACATTTTATGAACCTAACACCATATACCAATCAATTTCTTTATATTTATACATGGTCATCCCACAAAACTATAATACACAACATGTACCCACTAAATACTGAATGTACATACTATACCTAATCCCCATTAACCGATACCCTTATATGGGTATGTCCTAGTCACTTTCTGTAACCTGACCACTTGTATCTACATTCCAACATAAAATTGAAACCACCTCAGAGTTGGCCCACCTAACTCATCACTCCATATGTTTACAAAAAATAACTTGAAATGAGAACCACATGCTTAGAAAATCCATGGTGTGCTCCCCACCATTGAATTTCCTTTATCACTAATCTATGAGAATTATACATCCTATAAACTTCCACCATCCAAATTCTAATATTCATGAACCCTGCTCATATTTCTCAAATAGGTTTACATTTAAATACCCTCTCTAGGGTGTAATGATACCACAATTCCCTACAAAATTTCTATCATATAATAAAAAAATTCAGTATCATAACACCATGTATCAATATATATATCCCAAAAATCATTGAATTTTCTCACTATCATGAAAATATTTCATTCTAACCCACTACAGACTCCATAAAGTCCCACCAGGAACTCACAATCTATCCGATTATCTACTCACCATGAATGGGACACTCTCTAGATTTCCAACTCATTAGGCTGAGATATTCAAACCCTTGATGTCTCATTATTATTAATGTTCATCAAACTATATTTTATTTTCTATAAAATATGACATATTATCTCATACATGATCAGATATTCTTAACATAACCAAATCCTAATGACCCCTTGATCATTTAATGATCGCTTTACAGATATATTGTCTCATACAACAATTATACCTTGATGCCTTAGTTCACATCAGTCAAACCAAACTTGATAATCTACAAGGAAACCCCTACATTGACCCATGTATGAAATAATGTTAGTGGTAAACACCCTTTTCCACTCATTGATCCCAAAAATGCATCACACACCTTTCCACTCTCATCTCATATCTAGTCAACATCCAAGTGTGATCGACCAAAAAAACCCATCCACATGAAAAGACCTAGATCTTTGTATTTAGGGAAATTAAGGAGTTCTAGACCCCACCAAAACATATAGGAAACTCTCAACATCATAACAATAATTAGGTCTCAAGATATTGAAGATTCCCTATACCAATATATCAATATTCTAAAAAGTCAAAAAACACAATGAATATGTATTGAAATAAACCATCAAGACCTCACCCCAGATGTAACATGTTCTACATTACTCACTTTACATATGCCATATATTTCCCAAAGTCTATCCATCTAATACAAAATTATCATTTAACAATGCTAGTAATAGGACATTATCCATGATTATGAAAGGATGACTACTACACCAAGGTTAAAATCCCACAATTATCAATGCTTTTAAAAAATAATACATAAAAGGGTATTTATCATATCTTTTTTAGTATTGATAAATGGGGTCTTTATCAATGATAAAAAGTTTTGAAAAAGGAAACCTTTATTTGTGATTTTTATAGCACCATTAAAGGGTCCCTTTGTTAGTGATTTTTTCAAGCTCTGCTAAAAATGATTTTTTTACCCTATATCAGTGCTTGAGACCCCATTTATCAGAGATACACCAATTTATCTACACCCACTCCCTTCCTCAAAACTCACGACCTCTCTTCCATAACATAAGAATACGGGTCACTCACCCATGTGTATGCATATATTTGATCCTAGGACCTCAATGTGAAAATCGAAACACTCTACCATTGCCCTCACTTGATTTATTGTGTATTATGATCTAATTTCTATTTATTTATATATATTTGTGTACATATTTGTTATTCATATATGTAATTATTTCTAAATAAATTAATAAAATATTGGTTTGTGTGAGTGTACATGTGTATATTATATATATACATACACTTAAATTTGTTTAAATATGTTATATATTAATATCCATTTACATAAATTAGAATATTAATATAAATATATATCATTTTATCAATACACATTCATATATATTAATTATTATACATATATTAGTATATTTTTATTATAATATCATTTATATACTATATATAATTATAATTTCATATTTACATAAAAATATATTTATATATGAAGTATACACACAAAAATGATACATGCATATAGAGAAATGTTTACACACACAAGTAATCATTTATATTTCTCACATATAAACACAAATATTTACACACACACACATATATATATATATATGTATGTTTTTACATATATTTGAATATACACAAAAATATATATTTGTTTTATTGACACACACACTTTTATATATAAACACATATACTTGTATATTTTTATATATAAATACTAATTAATTTTTATGTGATAAATAGTTTGGAAAATTATTTATCTAAAATTATATTAATAATAAATATTTATTTCCATAGGGATTATATATTTAAAAATACAATTTTATGTAAGTATGTATTTATAAAATTAATTTATTAGATGTAATTATAAGAAATATTTCATAGATTTAATATAAAAAAAGTAAATTATGAAAAAATGAAAAACATCAAAACTATAATACCAATGTGAATTTAATACCAATTAATAAATTTTTTCTCCACTAAAAAAGTCAATAAGACCCCATTAAATGACGTTGAAATTCCATTGAATGTTTAAAAGTTAGGATATTACGACATGAAACTCAGCTTTAGAAGCCTTTTATGTATTTTTTGGCCTTTATAAATGCCACATGAGGTTCCTTTGGTCACCATGGTGTAGATATCTTTGTAGGCTTCAATTATATATATGGTCAATCCCAAATGGACACCCAAATTAAATATTTTGAATATTTAAAGTTCAAGTCATATTTTTATCTTATCTTAGATCGTTGATTAATTAATTAAAATTTTATGCCATCAAATTGTTATTACATTATGATTACTCAATAATAATTAACAATTTATTAATTAATATTATTTTTTAATTATTATATAATCCATTTTTATTAAATATCTTATATATTAAGTGTAAATTCATACTTTGCCTTATCTATATTATATTTCTTAAAATATAATATATTTTTATCAGTATAAATATATTTATATATAAATATATTATTTTTAATAAAATATAAATTTTTAATGAATATACCACTTATCGGAACTAACAAAAATGCAAAGATAATGCCCCCCTTTATGAATTATTTTTACTGAAACTGATAAAGGCCCGCCCTTTTCAGTTTTTTTGACAGTTATGATAAAAACCCCCTTTATTAGTTCTTTTTATTAGAACTAATAAAGGGATCCCATTTATTAAAAAAAATTTAGTAGTGTTGATAAAAAACCCCATTTATTTGGGTTTTTTTATTAGTGCTGATAAATGACCCCCTTTATCCGCACTTTTTTTAGTGTTGATAAAGAACCCCATTTTCCAATGCTTTTTTCATTAATAAATAGGGCCTTCATCAATGCTTTTACTAGCACTAATGAAGGGATCATTTATCAATGTTTTTAGCTGGTGAAAATAACGTCGAGCTATGTTAAAATATTATTTTTTAGTAATGTCTATTAACAATCTCCACAAATCATTGAAGGCTTACTATTCCTAACTAAACACTAAACTCACCATCCTCAGGACAATCATACGATATACCGAACAACACACCCACATGTTAATCCAAACTCACTATATTATCCCTAATAAGAGTTTATTTGACCATCACCCTCTCAACAGTGATTAATATCCTCCATCAGCACTCACATAACTAATAATTAGGTATACCCCCTAGCACTACCATTAATAAAAACTTTGATAAAACCAACATGTTGTATATTTTACCGGTTCTGGGCACATTTTCCCAAATGACTTGCTGACTATGCCTCCGATTCATGTTATGCAAATTAAAACAAAATAACTACCCCATTATTTCAAATATTATAATAGAATCAATATCATAGGCTCACCTCTCTCTTGGTTTACCCTTATATATCACAAATGATTTAAAATAATAATAGGAAGACACCCTTCTAGTTGATTTTGAGACCTGACACTCTGATACCCTGAGTGGAACCTCAACACCACTAGGATTTATCACCCAATATATAGGTCATAACTCATTATTTAAGATCAAAATACCCATATAAAATATAAAATTCCAATTAATAGGTTAATACACTCACTCAAGGTTTCTCATTAAGATCATATTCTCATATCGATGCCCACTACACACTCTAGGATGTCAATCCCCACAAGACATCTATATCCTAGACTATCCCTATAAAAGTTCAATCAAATATATATGTGTATATATATAACAAAATCACCATATGATGATCTTTATTGTGAAAATAATATACACATGGTTTAGTTAAGTTGAATTCCACCTTTATGTTATTTGGGGAAACTCTCGAAAACTTATTATTGGAACTAAAAATAACCAAAGCTATTTTGTTTACAGAATCAATACCTTGATCACATAGAAACATATAAATGTCATGTAAAACTACATTCCTAATATGATGAATGTAATAATTCCTCTTTTCCCCATTTTTTATGGAAAAAACTAGAAATCCATAAATAAAAAATATCATTCTTATCAGTAATAAACTCAACTATAAGATCAAAAACCATGAAAAAATCTCAACTACCCGATAACATGGATTTAAAACCATACAGGTACAATCTTGGTACATAATATAACATTCATTATACACTATTGGAAAATAGGTCTATACCCACAGTTTTGCAAAAAACCAAGGGTATAGAGTACCCTTATCCCCACGGTTTTCCAAAATCATGGGTATAGGGATAGTATGTGAACCTATACCCACGGTTTTCCAAAACCATGGGTATAGGTCACTTATACCTACGTTTGTGCCAAAAACCGTTGGTATTGTTTTCATTTAAGACCTATACCCACGGTTTTGGAGAAAACCGTGGGTATAGGGTATTTTCTGAAGACTTATACCAACAATTCTTCAAAACCGTAGGTATTGCATTTTTTTTGAAGAACTATACCCACGGTTTTCTAGAACCGTGGGTATAGATTTTCCACATTATGGCGGGAAAAAAACATTAGGCAGGACATGAAAAAAATTTGGTGGGGAGACATTTTTTCATGGATCATACTAATATATATAAGAAGATGAATGCATATATAATAAGTAACGATGTCAGCTTGGTTGGCGCTTTACTGAAATACGCTGTTGTCTCCCTTTGTGAGATGCCGGTTCGAGTCTCCATAATAGCTGTTTTTGAATTTAATTAACTTTTATATTAATATATATAGGCAGATATATGAATAATTTTCAGATTAAATTCACAGCTTGTTTGGTTCGACGAAGGGAGCTAGCGGGACATGTTGCTGGAGGCGCGGGTTCGAATCCCAGAGGTAGCATTTTTTGATTGAATATGCGATGTGAGCAGATTAAGTTATATTAGTATATATATGTATATTTAACATATAAAATTCATAGCTCGGTTGGTTCAGGGTCTTGCTCTCAGGTATCGGGGGCATCGTTCGAACCTTGCGGAGTGCGTTTTTTTAAATTAATATATTCCCCATGGTTTGAAAACCGTGGGGAAAGTGGCTGCCACGGTGTACACCGTGGTGTTGCTGTGTGACACACCTATACCCACGGTTCTACCAAACCGTGGGTATAGGTCAATACCCTTATACCGATGCCGTTCCAGCCCACGGTTCGCAAAACCATGGGTATAGCCTATACCCATGGTTTTGGGGTCTATACCCACGGTTTTGAACAGTGGGTATAGGCCCTTTTTCCAGTACTGATATGTTCTAACTAGTCTAATGGAATCATGCCTTTTGATTACATAAAATTTCATTATATGGAACAAAATAAAGGATCTTTTAAAGTTTAGTTTCCTCGATATTAGTAAGATAATACTTAAGAAAATAAAAAATTATTCTAAATCCACTTTTACGAAATATTAATGGGTTCAACCTAGTATAATTTTACTACATATCATTTCATGTGTACATACATAAATGGAAACTGGTGAGCTTGAATCCAGGTATGGGAATAGGCCAGGGAGGTATATGACATGGGATCACAAGGCATTCCAAAAAGGACATGATGCATAATAATATTGAAATAAAAATAGAATGCATGGAATATCATAATAAAAATATCATGAATTATAACATGTAAATGTGGAAACAACATTTAAATTATAAATTCATAATAATATCACCACCATTTATCACCATGGATTCTTAAATGAAAATTACCCAGTTTATTCACTAAGGTATCATAAAAAATGTCATCTCTAGTTATTAAATTATTTACCCAATACAATGGAGCACTATCATAGAAAACCCATCATATGTTTTAATTTCCACTTATCCACATATATAATAATAAATCATTTCATTAATTACCCATGGAACAAAAATAATGGGTTTCTTATCAATATCATGGTGTAGAGAAGCACTTAATAGTATAATCAATACATAATTCTTTGCCAATGAAAAGGGTGTGTGGGTTTGATATATGTAAATAATAAAATTAATAAATATTTTTTCATAGATGGGAATAACTAATAAAATGTAAGAGGTTTGGGGATTCACAATTATTAAAAAAAATGATAATTTCTCAAGTTAAGGAGAGAAATTTGAGAGGGAAATTAACTAACCTAATAGATGTAAAATATTAATTTTTAAAAGGGAAATTGAGAGAGGAATAAGGATTAATATTACTAATTTTTTATAAGTGTATGATAAAAATAAAAATAAAATAAAGTAACTTACCCTTTAGAATACGTACAAAAAAAGAATTTATTCAATAGAAAAGAAGAGAATGATAATTCCATTAACTTGAATCGTTTCTCCTAAATCTTGAGGTTTGGAAGCTTGGTGCTTAAGGAAATATTGGGGGGAATCCTTGGGGGGAAATACCACCATAATTTCCTAAATTATGGATTGGGAGTAAAGGGTAATGGTGAAATTTTTGTAAATTAATTTCAAATGTTGAGGAATTGTTTAATGTTTTCAAAATATTTTTATTTAAAATATAGGTTGTGGAAAAAAAACAAATTATATTTCAAATATTTTTTGCCCATTTTTTTGTACATTTGAGTCAAATTTTTTATATTTTACTTTAACATAACCAAAAACCATTTTGAATACTTTTTTTTTCTTGTAAAATTAAATTTTCTATAAAGGAATGTTATTAAAATAAAAATATTCATTGTAAAATATTTTAGGTAGTGTATTATGGTTAGTTAATTATTATATCATTTTAAATAAATATGAAGGCATAAAACATTCAAAAAACCCAAAACTATATTTTTTATTATTAACAGAAAAATAAAGTATTTTATAAAATTATAATAAATTTACCCTAACATAATTTCATTGTGATGATTTAAAATATAAATTTTATTTTATCAGAATAATTCTCTAAATATGAGAATAAAAAATTTTCAATAAAAAAATCATTATTTATTAAAAAATAATAGTTTCCATGGAATAATAAATTTTTTGACACTTATAGAAATTTCCTACAAAATTATAAAATTATTTTATAATTTATATTTAGATAATTATGTTCTAAATTATTATTGAATTTAAAAATAATTATTCATAACACCATTAAGATTTATATATTTTCCAAATACACAATTTTGTTTTATTTGTTTCCAGAAAACAATTTATCAAATCGTTTTCAATTGAACATATATTTTATTAAGAAAGAATATTCTTAAAATATAATTAATGGATAAAAAATTTTATTTATATAATGAAAATTAAACTATATATAACAACCATGGTATTTATTTCACACTTAAACATAATTTATAACATAAACTTTTCACTTGATACGACATAAAAGATTCATAGGTCTAGTGTTTTTGGGGATTATAAATATTACATAACAACTTAAAACATAAAATACATATCTTTATTGAAAACTTCTTTTACATGGCCACAACATTCCTTTATACTTAGCATTACATTAGATAACCTGGGGACATATATAAGAAAATGGTGATCTTTAAAACCTAGTAAGGGAGTAAAAAGGCATAACATGAGGAATGAATTACATGTTAGGAAATAGGTATATAAATGGAGAACAAGAGAAAAATTAACATAAAGACATGATATAACATGATTATCATAACATGGAGATATGGAAACAACATTTAACATGATATTATCATGATACAATGCTCCTTGAACATGGAGCATGTGTTAAACCTCATTGCACTTGAATGAGCATGAGTAAACCCCCATTTCACTTGACGCATCATGATACTAATCTTTACCCAATGCATTGGAGTGTTATCAGGGCGCGCCCTTTACAAACATTTCATTTCATTTCATGCATAAGTGAGGCTCATGGATCATATAACAAGGAATAATTAAAAATAATCATTTATACAATGATAAAGTAATGTAGAATAAAAATATGAAACTATATAATAAATATGTATATGTTTATAAAGGTGAATACCCTTTATAGAAAAATGAGTATTGTATTCACTTACATGATGATTTTGGCATGAATTTGTTGGCAACACAACGATGTCAGATTGAAATTTTCAAATGGTTTTATGAGAGAGAAAGTTGTATCTCATCATTTATATATGAAATTAACAATAACGGGGTCCTGTAAAATAATATCTAAACATATGTAATGGAATTTAGATGCATAATATAAAAGAATTTCTTTAATGTAAATGAGAAGAGAGAAATTCCATACAGAATTTTGGCATGGTAAGAGGTGTACATGGAAGGAATTAATGAGTGAGAAAGAGAACTCTCATAATCAAAACTGAGGAGAGAAGTATGAGGGAGGGGAGAAATAATACCCCAAATTTTTTAGTGAAAATAAAAGGGTATAACAACATAATGAAATTTGGACAAAATGAGAATAGAAGAAATATCTTACATGGATGTGTGATCTCAAAGGAATGGGAGAGGCTTGAGAGAGGCTTATTGGGAATTTGGGGTGCCTTGGGAGGATTATAGAGATAGTATATAAGATTAGGGATTTTCTCCAATGGTTTTTAGTGAAGAGAGGTGGGAGATTGGGTGGGTTTATATAGGAAAAGAGAGGGAATTCTTTGTTATTTAGGTTCTGAACACTACACATTAAACTAATCCAAACCACAAACCAACCCAATGTTTTTCCCATGGTTTTTTCAACAGTTGAGTTGAAAAATTATTTTATAATGCCAATGGAAAAAATTACTAAAATATTAAGCTATCTTATGTGGAGGTGATTCAGACTCTCAAGGAAATCATTTTAAAAAGTTCAAATATTTTATTAGTCTTGGAGGGTCAACTAAGGCACCATAAAATTAAAAAACAAATATGAAATCACATTATCTTAAATGAAAATAATATGTTGGCTGAATATTCCTTTTATAGTATTTTATCACATCACTTTTGGGTTATTATGATGTCATAAAACACATTAAATATTTAAATGGTATTTAATTTTTAACCAAAAATTTTAATGTCTCAGTAAATTATGAAAAATTCACCATTGGATAATCATGATGTCATGATTCAAAAAATAATATTTATTTTATCTAAATAATTTTATAAATATGTGCATTTTTTATTTTAAAATAAATACATATATTTATTGAAAATTCATGGGTTTTGACAAATATAGTTTCCAAACCTTAATAAAAATTAAAATTGTATTCACAAAAATTATATCATCATTTAGTAATAATATTATTTTATTAAAATAATATTTAATTCAAAAATCAATTAATTAATCAAAATCGGTTTCTCAATTGAATATTAATATTAACTAAAAATACTATTTGTGATTTAAAAACTACTTACAAAGAAACAATGATAAATGAATGAATATATTTTATTCAAAAATAATGAACATGATCATAGTGCTAAGGTCTTGTTACATAACCCCTTATAACACCAGCATAAGACCTAAGGGTATGGTCTGTGATAGTGATAGACTCTTGGGGTGGCTCAGATAACATCACTCGGGTGGCAATCTCTATTAACATCCACTTCTCCCGTAGAAGATTCTGTTCAAGATAAACATGTTGATGCTCTATTTGGGCTTGGTCAGGAGCGAAGACCAGTGAGGCTACATTTTTTTAGATCTCCAATAAATGATCTTCGTATGGACCAATTCTACTGGATAAGGCCATCAATTACATTGTCTGAGTAAACTTGATTTGTTAAAGCCTCATATTTATATGAATCATGGGATCACTATTCAAAAGATATATTAGAAATATTAATAATTATTAATGGTATTTTAAAAATCCAAAAACATAAAACCAAGGAAGTGAATATGTTTTATATATCAATTTTACTTAATAATACTTTTAATTATATTAAGATGAATTTTTATTAATAAATGTTTGGGTCGTTACAATCTCCACACCCTTAAGAAATTAAATCCTCAAAATTTCATTTCCCGACACTGAAAAAGATGTGGGTAACTCCGCCTCATCACTTCTTTCCGTTCACACATTGCTTCTTCAAATTTTTGGTTTCACCACAAAACCATTATGAGGAGAATTTTCTTATTTAATGGATCTTTTACTTACTATCTATGATCTTTACCAACTTCTCTTCATAGGAGAGGTCATTATCCAATGGTACCACCTTTGGATTGAGTACATGTGATGGATCAGGCAGATACTTTTTCAAGAGTGATACATGGAATACATCATGTACATAAGACTGGTTCAGTGGGAGTTCTAGTCAATAGGTCACTCCTCCAATGCGATCAAGGATATCAGAAGGGATGATGTACCTCGGACTAAGCTTTCCATTATTCTTAAATCTCATAACTCTCTTCCATAGTGATATGCGGAGGAATACCACGTGAATAACATTAAACTCTACATCCCGTCGACGATTATCAACATAACTCTTTTATCTACTATGACCATCTTTAATGTGTTGCTGGATGTTCTTAACATCCTCCACCATTTAATCGACCATTTCTGGAACTAGGAGTTTTCGCTCCCCAACTTCATCCAAATATGTTGATTTTTTACACCTCTTTCCATAAATGGCTTCATAAGGATCGATTTAGATTCATGAGTTGAAACTGTTATTGTAATAGAACTCAATCAGGGGAAGATACTGATATCATACTCCTTTTAATTCTATTGAGCATGATCTTAATATGTCCTATAGTGTTTGGATAGTCTGCTCGTATTGGCCATCATTTTTAGGATGATAAGCTATTCAGATGATCAGAAAAGTATTCAAAGAATGTTGGAGACTCTTCCCTAACATAATGTTAAATCTTGGATAATTATCTTATACTATATATAGTGAAACTCAATCCTTCCCTACCACTTTTTTGATGTATATTTTTACAAATTTATGTAATGAGAAATCCTGTCGAATTTCAATGAATTGTGAAATATTTGTAAGAGGATACACAACATCCTAGATAAAATTGTTTTCTTTAGATGTATTCAGAAGTCTAGTTACAATGTTCTAGGTGATTTTCTTCCATTTCCATGTTGGTATGGGAAAAGGGTTGCATCATCCACTTAGATATCTCCTCTAAACCATCAATTTATAATATTCAAAACATTTTGATATATACTCAGCAATCTCTTTTGTCATGTCATCCCACTAACAATGATCTCAGAGATCTCGATACATCTTTGTGTTTCCTAGGTGAATAGAGAAATTCGAACTGTGTGCATCATCCCAAAGTTCTCTATTTAACTCCATATTTTATGGAACAGATATTCTTGACCCAAATATCACAATTCATTCTTCATTAGCATTGGACTCTAAGGATTTCCCTTTTTTTATAGTTTCCACATTCTTTTGAATTCCTACATCATATTTCCGAGCATCCTTTAACCTTTAAAAAAATATGGTTGAGAAATAATTTGTGAAAGGATTGACAATGTCCCCTTATTTATGATTCCAAGGTCCATATTCTTCAAATCTAACATGATTAGATCCTTTTCAATTCTCATCATTGATAGAATCACTGGGTCATTTCTACTAAGGGCATCCTCCACCTTGTTTTCTTTCCCAAGGTGGTAATGGATTGATCAATCATAGTTTTTGATATGCTCTAACCATCTTCATTGGTGCATGTTAAACTCAGTCTTCATAAATATATACATGAGGATATTGCGATCTGTATATATTTTAAACTTCCCCCCAAAGTGGTAGTGTCACCAAATTTTTAAAGTGAAGATTTCTACAGGCAACTCCAGGCCATGTGTTGGATAGTTTTACTCCAGAGCCTAAGCCCAATTGGTTGGGACTCGGAAAGTGCATCAAAGAGACCCGAGTTCAAATCCGGGTGGAGACATATTTCTGTGTAACTGTAGTAGGTACTATAGCAGATAATGTTTGGTGTTGTAGCAGCCATAACTATTCATCTGTTTGGGATTTCTGGCCACTGATTTGGGCCTCAGGTCCTTTATGTCCTTTGGTCTACCCAAGTCCTTCAGGCCAGTAAGGATTTAGAGCCACCAAAAGGCCTTTAAGCCACCTCAAGGCCTTCAATGATCACAAAAAATCTACCAAGAGCGGTCTCTAGATGAGGATTAGAGCATGCACATTCACTAGAGCAGAAGCTAAGAGGATTTTTCAAAAAGAGAGGGTTTGGAATTGCTATCGGGACTAGCCTATGCTTGCATGAGAAGCCTAGCTGAAAAGCCATGCGAAGGTGGAGATTTGATATCATGATGAAGAAGCTAGGCGGAGCAGTTCCATGTATCATCTGTATAATTTCCTAAGGCCTATGGTTTATGTAATCTCTAATAATACGGGCCTTGAAAGGGTTCGCTCTCATCCCTTGAAGGGGGGTATCAAAAAATAAATAAAAAATAAGTCCTTCGGGACATTCGAGTATATGTTTGATAGTTTTTCTCACGAACATTCAATTTCCATGAAGCATAGGCAATGACTTTGTCATTTTTCATCAACATACAACCCAAAACATTCTTAGAAGCATAACTGAATTCCACAAAAAGTTCTCCACTTTTTGGTAGTGTGAGGACTGGATCTGTGGTAAGACTCCTTTTTAACTCTTTGAAGCTATATTTACATTCATCTCTCCAAGAAAACCTGAATCCTTTATGAGTTCTCTTGGTAATAACAAATGAAAATCATGAGAAATTTCTCACAAATCAGCGATAATATCCAGTTAACCCCTTGATGTTTTAGATATCCATCATCGATGTTATCCCCAACTATCCCTCAATTACAGCTATTTTGGAGGGATCCACAGATATCCCATTGCCTGTGATGAAATGACCAATGAATAAGACCTTATTCAACTAGAACTCAAACTTCTATACTTTTCAAAGAGAATATCCTTTTGCAAGGTCTCTAGTAAAGTTATTAGATACTCTTCAAGATCCTCCTTGGTTTTAGAGTATATTAAATATCTTCTATAAAGAAAACCAAATTTTTTTTCGAGGTAATCTCTAAAGACATTGTTCATCATGTTCATGAATATTTTTGGATCATTTTTGAGTCTGAAAGGCATTACTATGAATTCCTATTGACCATATCTTGGATGAAAAGCAGTCTTGGGGATATCCTCTTTCGTCACCCTTACATGTTAATATCCCGACCACATATACACTTTATAAAAATATTGTGATCCACATAGAATATTGAACAGTTTAGTAATTAATAGAAAGGGATTCAAGTTCGTTATCATGATTTTGTTGAGCTCACGATAATCAATGTAATGTCACATTGACATCCTTTTTCTTGATGAAGAGGAATGGTGCACCCTATGGTGAAGCATTTGGGCATATAAAACCTTTATCCAGATTCTCCTGTAGTTGTTTCTTTATCTCTTCAAGCTCCACAACAGCCATTATATATAGGGTCTTAGATATTTCCAAATCACCAGGTATATGATCAATAGAGAATTCAACTTCTCTTCTTGTAGGAAGACCAGACATTTCCTAAGGAAGCATTTTAGCAAATTCCATCAAAATAAGCATGTATTAAAAGATGGTTTCTTCCTTAGACTCAATCATTGGAGAATGATACCAGTTCTCATAGGGTAGTAATATCAACACTAGAGATTATGGCGCTAAATAATATTCATCCTCCTGCTTGCACTTGTACAGAATTAGGGGTCAATTTTCCATATAGAGAGTGATTTCCCTCTCATGGAAATTTATGTTAGATCCATACAGGGAAAGCCAATCCATTCTAATAATTGCATCAAATTACAATAGAGAGAGTATGATGAAGTTCTCTAGGAATTTCATAACTCAAATAATGAGAGGGGAGGAGTTATATTAATGGGATGCAATGATTGCCCCATTTTTCATTCACATCAACATCTATACGTCTAGGATTTGTGGTGGTGTTGGGATTGTTCTACTAAACTTCTGGAAAATAAAAGAATTCATAGGACTAGAATAAAAATGTAAATTCAATATTCTTGAATTAGTAACTAGCGTACTTGTCCCCACTTCTAATTTTTTGGTTCTCTTTAGTGGTAGTAATTGAAAAAAGCTCTCCCTTTCTACCATGGAGGTTATTGGTTTCCTCCGAAAATGCTTTTTTTAGGGAACTAGTTTGCAAAGTCCAATGATTTTTTTGCAGTTGAAGTAATGAACAAAGTGTTAAGTTATTAATGAATCATTTCACTACACTTTCGCAACAATAAGTTTATCTTGTCAGAAGTTAATGGCTAGGGTCCCTTCTCTTGCACACCTAAAGCATTGCCTGGTCCCCTTCAAGCAATTTCGTGGGTGCTTCATTCCACACCTTTGGGAAGTAGGGTGCTGTAATTTCATAGCACCATTGGATTTACCCATCGGACTGCCATAATTAAAGACCATATTAAGATTTTTATCCCCATGATACCCATAAAATTCTTTGATATCCATTTTTACATTAAGGGAACATCAGACAATTTGTTCATACCTATCGAAGTCATGGATTATTAGGGCTATCCGTAGGCTAGGTTTTAGCCCACCAATGAAGTAGTCAACCATTCATTCTTGAGTAATGAGAAAGTTTAAGGCATATTATGCTAGGCTTGTGAAGTTTTCCTAATATGCTCAGATGGATTCATTATCTTTTTTCTTGAGGGAATGGAAGTACCTTTCCATATTAAGTCAGAGTGTGAGAGAAAAATATTTGTCGATTTTTTTTGAAAATCCTTCCATTACAATGCGTCGATTTCTTCCATAGGCTAATTAATTTTTATCAATATCCACCATTAATCATATTCACCCTCCATACGATAAGCAGCCAGAAGAACCTTCTCTTGTTCATAACATCGAAGGATTGAGAAGATCCTTTTCAATGGAGTTGATCCATTTTTTGGCGACTAAGCAATCAAATGACCCCTTAATAGTTTGAGGCCTTTTTCTCATGAAGCTCTTGATTGCAGATTGTTGTTCATTGGGGGGGGGGGTGGACATTCCTCTTGACCCATGATTCTATTCACAACATGATTTAATTGATAAAGTATCATGATAAAGTATGAGATTCCCCCTCCCATTAGATTGGGCATCTCATTAGAACCGTCATCACATTGACCTTTGCATAGGTTATTAGCCCGATTACTGATATTACAGACCATTGGCTGGAATAAAAGGAAATTTAGGGGTAACACGTAATGTGTAATCCAATGATAAAAGGGATAACATATAAATCACATTTATTTATTTAACTTATGAATTTATAAGATCCAATCTCTGTTATCCATGATCTATTTCCCAATATATATTCATAGGGGGATTTTTTTTATCCCCTTAATAATAGTTCATACTATTCTTATGAATTCACCAAAGAATATCCCCAGGATGTGTTGTAACCATGAGTGAAACAAGGCCCATTTTTGTGCTCCTGTTCCCGTTTGAGTCTAGCTCAATGTGGGGTTTTCAGTTTTTACCCCTAGATATATATGTGTTAGATCCACCTCTACATATTAATATCTAGACCAGGATATATTTTCTTGATAAACCACTTAAAATATACTCACAAAAATTTAGGGATGTTTTTATTATACTTAGACTTATCCATAATGCTTTCACTAGGGTTTTCTAATCCTAATCCCACAAATAACTAAACCAATCCTATAAAACTAACTATAAAAACACCGCTCTTTATTTCCCACTCAAACATAATTTATTACAAAAAATTTCACTTCATACAACATAAAAGATCAAGAGGTATGGTGACTTTGGGGCTTAGTAAAATTACATGACAACTTAAAATATAAAATACAGCATCTTTATTGAAAACTTCATTTACATGACCTCAAAATTTGTTCTTACTTAGCATTGAAAGGGATAACCTGAGTACATACATAAGAAAAGGGGATCTATAAATCCTAACAAGGGATTAAACAAGTCATACCATGAAGAATATAGTACATGTTAGGAAATATGAATATCAATAAAGAAAAAGAGAGACATGAACATAAAGGAATGATATATCATGATTATTATAATATGGAGATGTGGAAACAACATTTAATGTTATATTAGCATGATCAAAGGATCATTGCACATGGATCAAAAGTAAACCCTCATTTCAGATGAATTAGCCTTAGTAAAACCCCATTTAATTATAATGATCATGATTAAACCCTATGTACACTTGATGTATCATGATAATATTCAATACCCAATGCATTGGAAATATACCATGGCACCCCTTAATAAACATTTTTTTCATGCATAAGTGTAACACATGGATCAAATAACATGGAATAATTCGACATAATAATTTGTTCCATAATAAAGGAATGTGTGTAAAGACCCGGAAATTTCAAGGGAATTTTTTTAAAATTGTCTTTGGAATTTTACATGAATGCAGTTTCTGACGGCGCCTGTTTCCGAGGCCCGGTGTGCCCAGAATCAATTTCCGAAGTTTGGCTCGGGTACGATCAGTGAACAAACGAGCGGGTTTTCCTACATTTTGAACCGGTGCCCGGAATCAAATTCCGAGGGCACCGATGAACTCGCAGCAGCGATATTCGCTTAAGGAGACCTTTTCCGAGGTTTCTTTTTATGCGGGTTGAGAGTTAGTTTTGGGGGAAATAAAATGAAGTTATGTAAAATGTGGAAACACAATGTCATTTTTTTTATCCATGTTGGTTATATCCTCCCAAATGGAGTTAGAGGTGGGAACCACATCCACTTAACCTCCCTTGAGAGGATTAAGTGTGGTGGGGCCCACAAGAACCCTAACTCCTCAACTCCCCTTTAAACTCCCAATAACTCCACTCAATTTAATTTTGACAACTTGAGTTTTAATTGAGATGAGTTATTGATTTTCAAACTTTTGAAATTCAAGTGGTTTAGTTGTGTAAATAAAATAAGCCTTAGACTTATTTTATTTTGGTTAGATTTCTCTTGCCACCTTGAGAGAATTTGAGAGATTTCTTCTCCTTCTTCAAACCTTGACGATGAACACGAAGAACACTTAAGCTCCGACGAATAATGCTGCATCTCTTCTTCGTAGCCGGTGTGTTTCTGAAGATCGACGGCACCGCTTTCTCCTCAGACTTTCTTCATCAGCATACGAATCTTCTCCAACGACGCAACCTCTTTGGACGTACCTCGACGTCAACAGAATCAATGTTTGTTTCCCGCGACGCCCGACCTCCGCGACGCTTGTCTTCCGCGGCTCGTTGACGTGCTCCGCTCTTGAAACTGAGGTAGGGGTTTGTTTTTGATAATGGCATCTTCTTCCCTTCATTTCCCCCCCTTTTAAAATAATGAATGCGGATTATCAAGGGAAGATTGTTTCAATATTAATTGTTATGAAATTGATACTTAGTTGTCGTTTTTGAAAACTCTTATCGCGGAGGGTGCGGGCCGTACGAACACGGCCCGACAACCCTCCGCTATTTTCTCTTATTGAACGGTTTTCTGGGCGATGAAGCAACGGGACCGCAATAAGGATTTGAGATCACTGCAGTGTAGTTCTTGACCTAAGGAGAGCATTGGCGTAGGTGGAGGTCAAATCAGACCACCGGTGTGTGACCGGTGGTCCGCAGAGCTCGACGGCGGCGCACCACCCTTGCGCGGCGGCGCGCCGCCGAAGAAACCAGCCGCGGCAGTGCCACGGCGGCCTTCAAGGCGGGCGGCAAAGCAGGCCGCGGTGGTCAGGGCGGGACCCCTTCTGGGTCCCGCGTGTATGAAGAATGTCCGGCCATATGCCGACCGTTACCCTGAAGACCCGGGGGTTGAACCCCTAGTTGGCTGGAGCGGGCCCCCCACGTGGGGGGCCGTTGGTTTCATTAACATGGGGGGGGGGTGGCTGTGCCCCCCGTTTCCCTCGACCCGACGCTCAGCTAAATGGCCGAGCTGAGCTGGCGCCGGGCCGGGTCGACCCGGAATCGGGTCGGGTTGACCTGGTTCTGGCCGACCCGGGGGGGGGTCTCGGGCCGGGTCGGCCCGGGCCCAGACCCCTGTTTTCGGACCACTTTTGTTCAAATGGCCATAACTTGAGCTATGGGCCTCCAAATGACTCGAAGTCAGTGGCAACGCGATCCTCGGATCGAGATAGTCATTTCGGTATATCGCACTCAAGGTTTCAGATTACTTTGGGTTCGGCCGGGTTGGATCGGATACGAAACCAACCGGGCCCTCGGAGCGAAAACGCTCGTAACTTGAGTTCCGGACGTCCGATTGGCATGCCGTCGATTTTGATGGATTCCTCTAAGTGAGACGGATCTTTTGGCTTACTCCGCTCGAGGTTTGAATGCCGTAGGAGTGTGGTCGGGTTGGTTTGCTCATGAAACCAACCGAGCCCCTCGAACGAAAAAGCCAATAACTCACAGACCGGGCGTCTGATAGTAGCGTCGTCTGTTCCGTTGAATTCCTTTTGATGAGATGGAACATTTGGCATACTTCGCCCGAGTTTTGGATACAGTTGGATAGTGGCCGGGTTGGATCGCACCCGAAATCCAACCGGGACCTTGGAACGAAAAAGCTGATATCTTTCAGACTGGACGTCCGTTTGACGAACCGCCAGCGGCGTTGGTGATCACGTAGAGAAACAATCCCTATGAGTATACCCTATGAGAGTTCGGGGTACAGTTGAGATACGGCCGGATTTGGTTCGCTAATGAATCCAACTGGGCCCCTGAGATGAAAAGGCTAGAAGCTCACAGATCGGGCATCTGATTGACGCGTTGTCTATTGCGTTGAGACCCCAATGACGAGGCGGTCCTTTGAGATACTTCTTTGTGAGAGTTTGAGATACTTGGAGTATCAACCTTTATCTTGTGGAGCGGACCCTCCCAGAGACGAGCATGCGAAGTACGGAGACTGTGTAGCTGGCTGAGACCTAACGACTGCTTGACCGACTCGACTTGGAGTGAGTCGACTAGCCCAGTGGATGGAGCACTACTTTCTGAGGTGCAGACCCATGGCAGACGGAGCACTACCTGTGTGATAGTGCAGACCTGCGGTACTCGTCCGGAGAGTACCTCAACAGGCTACTAGGGGGTGTGCACTACTATGTTTGGGTGACATACCTCAGCGGGAAGCACTACTGTGTTTGGGTGGCTGACCCGCGGTACTCGATAGGAGGAGTACTTCAGCAGTCTTAGGTTAGCGAGCAGTACCTCGGAGTCGTGACAGGACCACTGTACACTCCAGAGACGGAGCTCTTCATCAGTTATGGTTTCTTTAATGAAAATCCTGGTTTGAGTTGAGACTTTTGACCTTGTGTTTACCTCATGATTGAAATGGGTCACTTGCTAACTTAGGTATATGTATGGGAATATACCTGGGTTGTGGTTATCCGCTGATTTCACAATCCTTGCGTTTCCTCATGATTGAGATGGGTTACTTGATAACTTAGGTATATGTATGGGAATATACCTAAATAGAGGTTATCTGTTGAGATCTTCTTTGTGGTTATCCTTGTTGGTTTAGTGAGACCTTGAGGGTCCCAGGGTCCCTACTGAGTATCGTTATACTCACCCCTGCACGGGCTATGCCCGCACCTCGTTGTGTTGGTTGCAGACGACGGGCAGTGCTGACGGAGGCCGAGTGTTCGAGGACTGGACGATACCCGGAGGTGGACTACACGACGAGTCAGTACCCGGAGGTGGACTACACGACGTGATGACTCACAGATGAGGTTGACGGACGAGAGCGTCGAGGAGGCTATATGTACCTACCCTTCATGTAGGATTCGTGGTGGACGACCAGGAGCTGCGCTATTTGTACCTACCCTTCAGGTAGGACCCGAGGAGGACGACCCAGGAGCTGCTTCCTTCTTTCAGCTGTTTGTCTTTTTGTTGGTGTACCTTGTTCGGTTGTAGTCGCTCTTTCTTTTGGGTTTGTATTCTGGCCCATTTACTTTTCAGCTTTTCTTTTGTACTTAGTGTTTTGCTTCCTCTTGTACTATGTGGTACTTGTTTTCTTTTATAAAGGCAATGCCTTCCTAGTTATCGGGATTTTACGCCTTTGGTGCTAGTCGCCAGCCCCTGGACTATGGAAGGCGGGCTTGGGGTAGTCACTGCACGAGCCCCGAGGACGGGTCATGACAAATTGGAATCAGAGGAGTCGGTTCTACTGTAGAACTTATAACTCTGATATTTTCTTTCTGTGAAGCAATAGTGTTAAGAGTACCGAGTGTGGTTTTTAGTTCAGGGAGTCCAGTATTGGTGTGGGTGGCCGACATATCCATACACTAGGACCCTGACAACTGATTTCCGACTTTGTGAACGAAAAAACTGATTGCGTGTGTGTTTTCAATGGTTTCCCCTTAAAACAGCTCAAACCAGGTCAGCTCACCAGGTATAATCGTTTGACCGTGTTACGTTGTTTCTTTCAGAATGCCTTTTCTCGGACGACCGGCTAGAGCCCAGAGGGATGTGCGTGCTGATAGCCTATCGAGCGACGAGGCTTCGGTACAGGGCCCTCTTGCAGTTGAGGCACCGGCGGAGGCACCAGCGGTACTAATACCCATTGGGCCACAGATGCCACCAGCCCCAGCAGTAGGTGATGCACGCCGCTTGAGCACGCTACATGAGTTCCAGCGCCAGAGGCCACCCAGGTTCCGGGGAGGGATGGACCTGTAGGCGGCTGAGGTTTGGCTGGAGGCTGTGGTGAGAGTCTTCAGGCTAGTGGGGATGCCAACAGACTTTATGGTGATCTTTGCTTCCATCCTTCTTCAGGCAGCAGCAGGTAGGTGGTGGAGCCACTTGTTCTAGTTTTGCGATAGGATGACCTTCGCATGGGAAGACTTCGAGACCTTCTTCAGGGTGGAGCTTGTGCCAGTAGCTCTACAACCCGAGCATGTAGTGGAGCTTCTGCCTTTGCCGCGTGTTTTTCGATCAGTAGCCGAGTCATCTGTGGGCAGTAGACAGATGATACAGAGGTCTAGGAGGACCAGACCAGCAGTTGGATGATCTTGGGTTTTAGGACCGGTGGTGCGCGACACCTGGGGTGGAAACAGAGCTAGGCGTGCCAGAAGCAGGTTGTGTTAATAATGCGGCAGAAAGGGTCACCTGGAACCTGACTGTCCGACTCCTCGTATAGTTGATCTACATGCATTGGAGGAGCCACTGAGGAAGAAGCAGCGGCAAGTGCTTGAGAAACAGCCGAGCAGTGGACAAGGCAGTAGAGCTCCGGAAGTAGGTGGACATGAGAGGAACTAGTGGATACGTCCTTTGTACTTCTAGTTCCATGTTGCTTTTATATTCGTGTCTTTGTACTATGAGATGCAATAATAAAAAGACACTTATCTTTGTTTGCTTTCCTGTCCTTTTGTTTGGTTGATACTAAGTGGTCCCGGTTAAACTGTTGACGTGACCCTCGCTTTCGAGATTTCTACTGGAGGGGACCCAGTGACCTCACACTGATGCCGACAGTGTGACTCGACCCTTGGAGGCGAGAGTGACAGTTGGGTCTCTTAGTAGTTACATCGAGGACTTACGACGTCATCCATGGCATGAATGCATCATTCATGATGGGATTGACTATATTAGGCAACGAATGTGGTTCATCCAGGGGATGAGACCAGATTTCTCTTATTGGAAAAAAAGAAATCATAGCAACTCTTGTGAGACTAGAGAAGGTGCAGATCATCCAGGAGCGGATGAAGACTGCACTGTGCAGTAAGAAACATGAAACCAGTGCCAGTATTAGAGACTCGGGCGTGTTAAATGTTAATGAAAAGGAAGCTTAAAAGAGAGATGAGTCTATGAACCAGCAGACGTGGAGGCATATCTAGGAGAGCAGCATGAGGTGGTGTACATCCTAACATTGTACAACCACCCGCCTTAGTTATTCCTGCAAGGCTCAGGGAGATAGAGGGCGGAGGAAGAGTACGGCTGCCTGCAGTCAAGGAGTGTGACCCAATGGCTCTAGAAATGATTCAAGGGATAGTCTGTGTCCACTACTAGCTGCTGTAGTAACGGACGTCGATGTGAATCATTCCTTGCTTTCAAAAATCTTGTTCCAGACCTAGAGTTTCCGGTAAGCCGTGCACTTGACCCTCACGTCTGTGATACCTTGGGAGGAGACTCGATGATCACACTTACGCCGACGGTGTGGTCAGACCCTCAAGGTGAGAGTTACGGTTGGAATCTCTTGGTAGTAGGGTCGAGGCCTTACGATGTTATTTTGAGTATGGAATGGGCAATAACTATTCATACTCAAATTGACGGTTTTAGGAAAATGTCGGGATGGGTTTTCCTTGGTCTGCGAAAAGGAAACCCCAGGCAGCACAGGATAAACTCTTTCACAGGAGGGTGTGACCGATCACTCTTGATTCGGTCAACCTTACCCTCGTAGCGGATGTCATTTCGAGTTCCAGTTCAAACATAAAATGGATACCTCTGGAGTTTGAGGATGACGATCCCGTCCTTATACGGGTCTCACCTCGACGAGGTTTACGGAGATGTGTCCCAGGCGGCAAGTTATCTCCGAGGGTCAGCGAACCTTCTTAGGTCCTCATATGGGTAAGCGTGGTGGTTTACAGCTTGACCCATTCACCGCAGTTGCACCAGGTTCATGACGACTTCCACGTATCTCAACTGAGGAGATACGTGCTCGACCCTTCGCATATCATCGACCATGAGGAGCTGGACGATGGCGATGGGGTGTCTTTCACGGAGGTTTCAGTGGGGATCGAGGATCGGCAAGAGCATATCCTACGAGGACGATCGATTCCACAGGTGCACTTTCTCTGGCAGTATAGGAACCTCCAGGTAAGCACTTGCGAGCGGAAGGCTCAGATGCGTGATTTGTACCGCTTTTGTGACCCTAGTATGTGTTGAAGCTTTACGGGGACGTAAATCCCTGAGGTGGGAGTAATGTAAAGACCCGGAAATTTCAAGAATTTTTTTTTTCAAATTTTCTTTGGAATTTTACAAGAACACGGTTTATGACGGCGCATGATTTCGAGGCCCGGTGTGCCCGGAATCAATTTCCGAAGTTTGGCTCGGGTACGTTCAGTGAAAAAATGAGCGGGTTTTCCTATCTTTTGAAACGGTTCCTGGAATCGAATTCCGAGGGCACCGATGAACTCGCAGCGCCGATATTCGCTTAAGGAGACCTTTTCCAAGGTTGCGTTTTATGCGGGTTGAGAGTTAGTTTGGGGGGAAATAAAATGAAGTTAAATAAAATGTGGAAACACAATTTTATTTTTTTTATCCATGTTGGTTATATCCTCCCAAAGGGAGTTAGATGTGGGACCCACATCCACATAACCTCCCTTGATAGGATTAAGTGTCGTGGGGCCCGCACGAACCCTAACTCCTCAACTCCCCTTTAAACTCCCAATAACTCCACTCAATTTAATTTTGACAACTTGAGTTTTAATTGAGATGAGTTATTGATTTTCAAACTTTTGAAATTCAAGTGGTTTAGTTGTGTAAATAAAATAAGCCTTAGACTTATTTTATTTTGGTTAGATTTATCTTGAAACCTTGAGAGAATTTGGGAGCTTTCTTCTTCTTCTTCAAACCTTGGCAAAGAACACGAAGAACACTTAAGCTCCAATGAAGAACGCCACTTCTCTTCTTCGTAGCCAGTGTGTTTCTGAAGATCGAAGACGTCGCTTTCTCCTCGGACATTCTTCGTCAGCTTACGAAGCTTCTCTAGCGACCCTGCCTCTTAGGATGTACCTCGACGTCAACGGAATCAACGTTCGATTCCTGTGACGCCCGACCTCCGCGACGCTTGTCTTCCACGGCTCGTTGATGTGCTTCGCTCTTGAAACCGAGGTAGTGGTTTGTTTTTGATAATGGCATCTACTTCCCTTCGTTTTTCCCCTTTTAAAATAATTAATGCCGATTATCAAGGGATGATTGCTCCAATTTTAATTGTTATGAAATTGATACTCAGTTTCCATTTTTGAAAACTCCTAACGCGGAGGGTGCGGGCCGTACGAACACTGCCCGACAACCCTCCTCTATTTGCTCTTGTTGTACAATTTTCTCGGCGATGAAGCAACGAGACCGTGATAAGGATTTGATATCACTACTGAAAAGTTCTAGACCCAAGGAGAGCATTGGCGCAGGTGGCGGTCAAATCGGACCACCGGTGTGTGACCGGTGGTCTGCAGAGCTCGACGGCGATGCACCACCCCGGCGCGGCGGCGGCGGCGCACCGCCGGAGAAAATAGCCACGGCGGCCTTCAGGGCGGCCGGCAAATCCGGCCGCGGTGGTCAGGGCAGGACCCCTTCTGGGTCCCGCGTGTATGAAGAATGGCTGGCCATACACCGGTCGTTACCTTGAAGACCTGGGGGTTGAACCCCCAGTTGGCTGGAGCGCCCCCCCCCCCCCCACGTGGGGGGCCGTTGGTTTCATTAACACGGGGGGGGGGGGGGGGGGGGGGGTTGTGCCCCCTGTTTCCCTCGACCCGCCGCTCGGCGAAATGGCCGAGCCCGGCCGGGTCGACCCGGTTCGGGCCGACCCGGGTGGGGGGGGGGGGTCTCGGGCCGGGTCGGCCCGGGCCCAGACCCCCGTTTTCAGACCACGTTCGGTCAAATGCTCGTAACATGAGCTACTGGCCTCCAAACGACTCGCCGTCAGCAGAAACGCGATCCTCAGATCGAGACGGTCGTTTCGGTATATCTCACTCAAGGTTTCAGATTACTTTGGGTTTGGCCGGGTTGGTTCGGATACGAAACCAACCAGGCCCTCGGAGCAGAAATGCTCGTAACATGAGTTCCGGGCGTCCGATTGATGTGCCGTTGATTTTGATGGATTCCTCTATGTGAGACAGATCTATTGGCTTACTCCGCTCGAGGTTTGGATGCCGTCGGAGTGCGGTCGGCTTGGTTCGCTCACGAAACCAACAGGGCCCCTAGAACGAAAAAGCCAATAACTCACAGACCGGGCGTCCGATAGTCGCGCCGTCTGTTCCATTGAATTCCTCTTGATGAGACGGAACTTTTGGCATACTTTTCCCGAGTTTTGGATACAGTTGGATAGTGGCCGGGTTGGATCGCACCCGAAATCCAACTGGGACCTTGGAACGGAAAAGCTGATATCTTTCATACTGGATGTCCGTTTGACGAACCGTCAGAGGCGTTGGTGATCACGTTGAGAAATAGTCCCTATGAGTATACCCTATTAGAGTTAGGGGTACAGTTGAGATAGGACTGGATTTGGTTCGCTCACGAAACCAACCGGGCCCCTGGGATGAAAAGGCTAGAAGCTCACAGACCGGGCGTCCGATTGACGCGCAATCTGTTTCATTGAGACCCCTATGACGAGGTGGTCCTTTGGGGTACTTCTTCATGGGACTTTGAGATACTTGGAGTATCTAACTTTAGCTCGTGGAGCTGACCCTCCTAGAGACGAGCGTGCGAAGTACAGAGACCGTGTAGCTGGCTGAGACCTAACGACTGCTTGACTGACTCGACTTGGAGTGAGTCGACTAGCCCAGTGGACGGAGCACTACTTTCTGAGGTGCAGACCCATGGCAGACAGAGCACTACCTGTGTGACAGTGCAGACTCATGGTACTCGTCCAGAGAGTACCTCAGCAGGCTACTAGGGGGTGTGCACTACTGTGTTTGGGTGACATACCTCGGCGGGAAGCACTACTGTGTTTGGGTGGCTGACCCGCCGTACTCGACAGGAGGAGTACTTTAGCAGTCTTAGGTTAGGGAGCAGTACCTCGGAGTCGTGACATGACCACTGTACACTCTAGAGACGGAGCTCTTCAGCAGTTATGGTTTCATTAATGAAAATCCTGGTTTGAGCTGAGACTTTTGACCTTGTGTTTACCTCATGATTGAGATGAGTCACTTGCTAACTTAGGTATATGTATGGGCATATACCTGGGTTGTGGTTATCTGTTGATTTCATAATCCTTGTGTTTCCTCATGATTGAGATGGGTTACTTGATAACTTAGGTATATGTATGGGCATATACCTAAATAGAGGTTATCTGTTGAGATCTTCTTTGTGGTTATCCTTGTTGGTTTAGTGAGACCTTGAGGGTCTCAGGGTCCCTACTGAGTATCGTTATACTCACCCCTGCACGGGCTATGCCCGTACCTCGTTATGTTGGTTGCAGACGACGGGCAGTGCTGACGGAGACCGAGTGTTCGAGGACTGGACGGTACCCGGAGGTGGACTACATGACGAGTCAGTACCCGGAGGTGGACTACAGGACGTGACGACTCACAGAGGAGGTTGACAGACGAGAGTGTGGAGGAGGCTATCTGTACCTACCCTTCAGGTAGGATCCGTGGTGGATGACCAGGAGCTGTGCTATCTATACCTACCCTTCAGGTAGGTCCCGAGGAGGACGACCCAGGAGCTGCTTCCTTCTTTCACCTATTTGACTTTTTGCTGTTGTACCTTGTTCAGTTGTAGTCACACTTTCTTTTGGGTTTGTATTCTGGCCCATTTACTTTTCAGCTTTTCTTTTGTACTTAGTGTTTTTCTTCTGCTTGTACTCTGTGGTACTTGTTTTCTTTTATAAAGGCAATGCCTTCCCAGTTATCGGGATTTTACGCCTTTGGTGCTAGTCGCCAGCCCCTGGCCTATGGAAGGCGGGCTTGGGGTAGTCACGGCACGGGCCTCGAGGTCGGGTTGTGACAATGTGGAATAAAAAAAATAAAACTTTATAATCAATAATTATATGTTCATAAAGGTGAATACCCTTGATAGATAAATGGGTTTGGTATTTAGTTACACGATGATTTTTTATGGGAAAGTTTTGTAGCATAATGATGTCAAATAGAAATCGAAAAATGAGATGATGGGAGATAAATGGGTATCTAGTAATTTATACATGAAATGGAATATAAGGGGGTCATAGAACATAATAAACCAACATATGTAATGGAATTTAAATGCATAATATAAAATAATTACCCGAATGTAAATGAAAAGATATAAATTCCTTACCGAATTTCATATTGGAATCATGTGTACATGGGAGGCATTAATGAGAGATAAAGAAGTATATAATCATTCAAACATAAGGATGGAAGTATGGGGTAGGTGAAAAATCCAACCCCAACATTTTTAATTGAAAATAAATGTGTATAACAATATAATGAAATTTTGACAAAAATGAGAAATGAAGAAATCCATTACTTTGAAGATGGGAGATTGGGGTGCCTTGTAAGGCTTCTATGGAGATGGGAGAAGATTGGGGACGTGATACAATGGGTTTTATTGATGAAAAGTGGGATATTGGGTGAGTTTATATAGGAAAAGTGAGTGAATTCTTTATTATTTAGGTTTTGAGCACTACACATTAAACTAATCAAAACCACAGACCATCCCATGGTTTTTCCCATGGTTTTAGACAAAGTGTAGTGGAAAAATTTATTTTATAAGGCCAATGTACTATTTTATTAAAATATTAGGCTTTCTTATGTGGAGGTGTGTCACACTCTCAATAAAATCATTTCAAAAAGTTATAATATTTTATAAGTCTTGAAGGGTCCACTACAACACAATAAAATTAATTTAACAAATAAAATTTCACATTATATTAAATTTAAAACAGATGTTATCCGAATATCTCTTTTATAGTATTTTATTACATCAGTACTTGGTCATAATGATGTCATAAAACACATTATATATTGAAATGGTATCTAATTTTTACCCAAAAATTAAACTATCTAAAAAATTATGAAAAATTAACCATTGGATAATTCGACGTCTTCATTCTAAAAATAATATTCAAATTTCTAAATATTTTTATAAATATGTGCATTTTCACTTTTAAAATAAAAACAGACATTTATTGAAAATTCATTTGTTTTGACAAAAACAATTTTTAAAGATTAATTAAAATTACAATTGTATTCAGAAAAATAATTTGATCATTTAATTATAATAATATTTTATTAAAATATTTTTTAATTAAAAAAACCATTAACTAATCAAAATATATTTCTTAATTGAATTGGAATATTAACTAAAAATTATTTTTTTATTAAAAATCACATTCATAGTAACAATGAAAAAAGAATGTAAAATTTTTATATAAAAATAATGCACATGATCATAGCACTAGGGTCTTGTTACATAACCCATTATAACACCTACATAAGACCTAAGGGTAAGGTTTTCTATGATGACATACTCTTGGAGAGGCTTGGATAACATTTCTTGGGTGGTAATCTCTATTGACTTCAACTTCTCCCGTAGGCGATTCTTTTCAAGATTAACATGTTAAATCTTGGCTTGGGCTAGTCCAGAGTGAAGCCTAGTGATGCTACATCCTTCTTGAGCTCTAAAAAATGGGCTCTATATGGAGTAGTTCTGCTGAATGAGGCTATCACTTCCATTTTATGAGTAAATTGGATTTGTTAGAGCCCTGTTTTTATACTAATCATGTGATCACTGTTCAATGACTATATTAGCAATAGTAATAATTCTTAATGGTTTTTTTAAAAATAAAAAATCACAAAACCAAGGAAGTTAATATGTTTTATATATCTATTTTATATAATAATACTTTTAATTAGATCAAGAGGATTTATAATTAATAATAGTTTGGGTCATTACACTATAAGTAACTTTTTCATTGAAATGTAGCCCCTTATTGTATACATATATACCATAAGGTTAACATGATTGAGGGTGGTAGATTCTTGGGGTGTCTCAGGTTACATTGACCGAGTGGTAATCTCCGCTAACATGAACTTCTATAATAGAAAATTTTAGTCGATATTTAATTATTGAATCATAGATTGGTCTTGGCCAATAGTGAAACCCAATGATGGTACCTACCTCCCATGTTCTTAAAAATGGGATTCAAATTGAAAGACTTTATTAACTGAGGCTATCGTTTCTACTTTATGAATAAACTATCCTTTTTAGTTACTACATATAAACACTTTTTATAATGACAATATTATTTCCAAACTATATAAATACCACACTATTACAAAATATATTATTATAGGGAAGACATCATAAACTTGAGGCAGATTTTGTGGAAGTGATAGTCAATAGTCCACTAATCCAATGTGATCCAGGATTTCATAGTGGCTAACATACTTAAGAATAAGCTTACCTTTATTTCAAAATCACATGACTCTATTTCATGGTGATATATGAAGGAAGTGTTTATCTTCAATATAAAACTCCATACTCCTTCAGTGTTTTTTCAACATAACTCTTCTGCCAAATCTAATCAGATTTTATATGTTGTGAGATAGCATGAACCTTTTCTATTATCTCTTTCACAAGATCAGGTCAAAGTGCGTTTCTCTCACCAACTTCATCCAATCATATTGGAGTTGTACATCACTTCCCATATAGAGATTTATTGGGTTCCATTTTAAAACTATAGTGGAAACTATTTACGTATAAAAGATCAACTAATAATTGGTGTTGATCCCATATACATTTAAATTCCATTGATCATGTCCCAATATATAATCCAGTTTATGAATAGTCTTTTCCGGCTATACATCAATTTTAGGATGATAAGGCATACTAAAAATCGATTTAGCATTTAGAGGATGTTGAGTAATTTTGCTAGAATTTATATCTGAAACATGGATCAGGATAAAAAATAATAGAGATTAGCATCAGATTCAGACTAAACAATTATATATTGGCTATTATTTTAAGAGGTAAATCTTCCCAAATAGTAAATAAATGGGTAGTCTTGGTGATTCAATCAACTATAATCCATATCACGTTGTTTCCTTTGGATATAAATGGGAGACCAGTGACGAATCCCATAGTGACATTTTCCCACATCCATGTTGGTATGGGTAGTGGTTGCAATTCCCATTTATTAAGTTTATTCTCCTTATCCACTTATTGACACACAAAACACATTGAAGTATTGTTGGAAATATTCCTTTTTATATTATCAAAAAAATAATGATCACAAAGTTCTATATACATTTTAGTGATTTTAGGTTGTATAGATAATGTAGATTTATGAGGATCATTCATCACCTCCTTATTTATCTCTCGGGTAGATGGGAGACATTAACCAGTATAAAATTCATGTACACCTTCGTTATAATTATTGAACTTAAGAAACAGCCCATTTTTCACAACCTATATCTTTTTTTATGTCAAAGGATCATCTCTTTGAGAAATATTGATTTTCTCAAGTAATGATGTTTGAGAAATAATTTGGGATAGGATTTATGATTCCTCTTCCCTCATTATTTCCATGTAAAACATTAACTGGTCCTTGATAAATGGATCTACTTGAATCCTTATTATTTCCACCACAACAAGTAATTTCTTACTTAATGCATCCGAAACGTTTTTTTCTCTTCTATGGTGATAATGAATTGAACAATCATAGTTCATAATAATATCAAACCATCTCTTTTATATCATGTTTAATTCAATTTGCATGAATATATATTTTTAACTTTAGTGGTATGTTAATATATCATAATTCCATACATAAATATAGTGCCTCAATATATTTAGATAAAATATAACTTAAACTAAATCTAGGGAATGAGTAATATAATTCATCTCATGAGGCTCTAACTATCAAGATGTATAAGTGATCACCGTGTTATTTTTTATGAGTATGTACCTAATACCTTTCCAAAACACACCAATATAAATAATTTTTTTTTCTTTGGCCAAGGGTAGAGTTACAAAAAGTATAATAACAAATATCTTCTTTAGTTCAGATAATCTTTCTTCACACTCCATTATGCAGAGGAACTTTTCTCCTTTACGAGTTAACTTGGTTAGTGGATTAAAAAGTCATGATTTTTTTAAAAACCTCCTATAATATCCAGATAAACCAATGAAACTATGAATCTTATTTACCATTGTAGTGTGAGGACACTTCTCTAAAACATGGTATTGATAGGGTAAACTAAGATTCCTTCATTCTTTACAATGTTACCCAAGAATGGGACTTGTTGTAACCAGAATCCACATTTGTGGAATTTTCCAAACAACTTATACTTCAATATAGTTTTCTATATAATCATTATATGATCTTCATACTCCTCATGGATTTTAGAATATATATGTATATAATTAATAAACATTCCCATGAATTTATCAAGGTAGTCCTTAAGGACTATTTTCATCAAATACATACATATAGTAGGAGCCTTAGTCAAGCAGAAGGGTTTAACAACAAACTCATAATTCCCATATCTTGTTCTGAAGGTAATGTTTGGAACATATACTTTATTCACCAACATTTGATGATACCCAGATCAGAGGTCAATCATAGAGAAGAATTGAGCCCCATTAAGCTAGTCAAATAAATAATAAATTCTTTGGAGTGGGTATTTTTACTTCACTGTAATCCCATTAAGTTCAATAATATCAATGGATAGATGAATTTATCCATCCATCTTCATCAAAAAGATAATAGGTGATACCCAAGGAGACAAACATGGTCAGATGAGACCCTTCTCCGGGAGATATTGATGTTGTTTATTTAATACCTATAACTCCAAATTTTCTATTATAAATGGGATATTATATATTATTTTGGATCCATGTATGTTTTTAATGGATAACTCTAAATCTCATTCTAAGCGAGGTCCAGGTAACTCTTTAGAAAACGTGTGAAAGTAATTCTGAACAACCATGAAATTTTCAGTCCCTACACATTCCTTTCCTTATCCATCTTCATCTGTCATATCTATAAAAAATACAATGGGAGGTTCTTCTAGAAAAATCTTAGGTAGGGATAACAATCATTTAACAGTTACTATAGGTTATCCATTTAAGGCTACTAAAATTTCCTCACTCTTACAGCTGATATTAGAATTATACTTTGAGAGAAATTCTATCCCTAGTATAATGTCATATTTCACCATGGGTATGACTAATTTATTTTTAATGAAATTGTACTCACCGAAGTTATTTATAGAGTTTTTATACACTATTGATTTTAAAATAAACCACGCATAAGTATTTCCTAATAAACATACTTCTAGAAGATCACGTATTTATTCTATATTCTTCTAAAACATAGCTGAAATAATGGAAGGCATAGAACTAGAATAAAAAAAGTACTTTATAGCTTTGAGAGTAAAATGAGTGTACCATCCACCACATAATTTAGAGACTCTATTTACTACATCTTGATAGATAATGTATGACTAGTCTCCCTTTACTTATTAATAGGTTGATGATGGGTTCCCTCCATTATCTTAATATTTGTTCATCGATTGGATATGTGACCATGATTTAGACACATGATACATTTATCTTCTAGTTGGGCTTCCCTTATCTTCACTATTTCATTATTGTTTAAAAGTTTAGGTTTCACATTACCACAATATTTTCTAACTATATTCATTTCTCTTATTATTTTATAAAACTTTCCAATCCCAAAAAATAGCATCGTGAATGATTCTTACAATATTTGTTTTACAAGTGAAGTTATAATCTATTTCCTCCTCTTTTATAACAAAATTTATTCTCTGAGTTTGGATCCATTTATATCTAATTTTCATTAAACCTATTTGAACGATACATCTCTCCAAATTACAATTAAACTTTCATTTCACTCCCCACCATATTATCGTATCTTTCGTAGCCTATATTTTCCAAATTCTTTAATAGATTGGTCCTCAACCTAGTGGATAATTGATCAACCTTTCCCTTAGGATCCATAACCCAGTGAGAGGTCTCTAAAGGATGTCTTATAATTTCTATTTTATAGATTCATACTAATTAATTTTACATTTTTATTCAACTCTAGGAATTCCTTATCCATTTTTATTCACATCGAATGGGGAAAACATTTATTAAAAAGGATTCCCCAGAATTCATCATACTCTATTACATCAATATCCATTCTTGGATATGTGTTTTTAATTAGTGCCCATCACTGATCATCTTCTATTTATAAGTGTCATACTTATAGGCTGAATTTCTATAGCTCTAAATAGTATAGTATATTTAGGATCTTCTATATTGATATAATCCATTGTTTTAAAATCAATGGATTCATAGATCAACTAAAATATGGGTGTCATTGACCTGTGATATAATCAATGGAAATTTGTTCCCTTCAAGATATATTTGGTCAATAAACTTGATTCAAGTTATCATTCATAACTGAAGATAGTAGATTCATCATCATCACAAAGTTTTCCATTCCAACTTACATTGGACGTCTATCAATGCATCGTTCATTATACTCATCATTTTTGTAGTTCCTCTTTTTTACAACCAATTTTCTAAAAGAAGAAAACATTTTGAGAAATGTGTTTCATTTAAGAATATTATTATTATAAATGTATTTTATGTCATAAAACATCATTCTTAAATATGTTATTATTTTTTTGTAATAATAATTACATTTTCTATATATCCTTTATAGTGGTTCATAAAAATATTGGGATTAACCAAACATATCTCCTGAGAGTGTCAAACCAGGTGTGTAGTAAGGAATGTTTTCATGAACAAGTTATCAATTGATTGAAGATAAATTTTGTGTTTTTATTTTTCACCCATAGGTACATTTTTTTTGAGACATACTTTAACTTGTAGTGTACAAATATGGATGTTCTTTCTTGAAAACAAAAATTCTCAATGCTAATAAAAAAACATGTTTTTTCCAATATTTAGACTTCTACCTAAGGTTATTAATAATGTTTTCAAGTCATAATTTACACAAATAAAAAATTCATACATTGAAACCAACTATGACATTATGTCTTTATATTACATAAAAAATTCATTACATGGAAGAAAACAAATGATATTTTATAGGTTATGTTTTATGAAATTAGAAACATAATACATAAATTTAAACAAATCGAATTGTAAGACATCTTAGAGGGTTCATCCTAGGTTACTTTTAATGCATCTCATATATTTGGGACATACATCAAATAAAAAGGGTGACATGGAGCCCAGAAAG
This sequence comes from Viscum album, assembly GCA_963277665.1. Taxonomy (NCBI): domain Eukaryota; kingdom Viridiplantae; phylum Streptophyta; class Magnoliopsida; order Santalales; family Viscaceae; genus Viscum; species Viscum album. The sequence continues at coordinate 1,300,169,191 of OY728138.1, read as the reverse complement.
TAAATAATTCTGGGAGACATATAAAAGGTGATAATAAGGCATTCCAATAAGAAAACGAGGCATAAAAGTATTAAAAAATAGAAATTGAGGAATATTATAATGAAAAGAACATGAATCATAATACGGAAATGCTAATAAAATATTTAATGTATACATTAATAATCATGTCACTAAGGTTTATCACAAAGGTGTCCAAAATTAAAATTACTAAGGTTATTCACCATGGTATCATCAAATATGTAATATATAATGATTAAATATTTTTCCTAATTCATTGAAACACTATCAAGGAACACAATTAATATGTATCAATTTTATATATTCTATATAGATCATAATAAATCATTTCATTATTAACCAATGGAAAATAAATAATGAGTTTTTTTAAAATCCTTGAGTAGAAGAGTGTTTAAAAGAATTATCATTACATTATTCTTAACCCACAAATTTAAATTGGATACATATATGTAAATAGACGAATAAATAAATAATTTTTCACTTATTTGAATACCCATGGAAAAGGAAGAGGTTGGGGTATTCAAAAAAAGAATGTAAATGAGAATTTCTGAAGTAAAAGAATAAAATTTGAGAAGTAAATTCGGAAACATGATGGGTATAAAATAGGTCTTTGAAAAGGTTAAAACAAGCGAGGAAGAATGCCTCATTTTGATAAAAAATATTTTATCAGTAATTTTATGATCAAAATCATAAGAAAATAAAGAAACATACCCTTTATAATACATACACAAAAAGAATTTCATGAACGGAGAAGAATAGGATGATAATTCCCTTACCTTGAAAAGTTACTCTTAAATCACGAGGTTTGGAACCTTGTGGTCTTAAGTAAACATTAGAGGAATACATAGGATAGAAAAAATAAGATATTCATGGATTACAGATTGGTAGTAAATAATAAAGGATAAATTGGTGGGTATTTATTACAAAAGAAGATGAATTGTTTAATGATTTCTTAATACAGAATGTAAAAATCTATTTAGCATAAAATGAAACACCATTGGATTACCCATAGTTTTTTCTCATGTTTATCTAAATGTGATTAAAATTTTATGATATTTTAATTTACAAAAGCATAACAAAACTTTTAAATACATGTTTTTCCATGGAAAATTAAATTTTCTATAATATAATGTAATTAAAATCAAGATATCAATTTTAGCCTTTGGAAAGTCACTTAGAGGTTTTTAAATTGAAAAAATTTATTAAAATACCTAATAATAATAAAATAAAATATTTTAAGTTGTGGGTTGTGGCTAATTAATTATTAAATCATTATGAAATAAATATAATGTCAAAAAACATATCGAGAACCCAAAACTATAATTTTACAATTCATTAAAAAATAATGTATTTTAAAAAATTATCAAAAAATCAACCTAACAAAATTTTGATGTATTTATTTCATATTTAATGATTATTTTTTTAATATTATTATAAATATACGAATTTTAACTTTTAAATATAAAAATCATTTTTTATTAAAAAATTATAGTTTTAAGGAACATTGAATTTTTTGATAATTATAAAAATTCCCTAGGACATTATAAAATAAATTTATTGATTAAAATTATATAATAGTGTTTTAAAATATTATTTCATTAAAAAAATATTATTAAAAATACCATTAAAATTTATATCATTTTTAAAAATTCAATTATGATTTATTTGTGGCAATAAATAAATTTATCAAATATGTCTGAATTAAAAATATATTTTATTAAGAAATACTATTATTAAAATGGAATTTATATAATAAACAATTTATTTATACAATGGAAATTACACTTTAATTAACTATGGCCTGCTCAGATAACATCTTATTACACCTTCATACATCATAAGGGTAAGGTGTGTGATTGTGGTTGTCACATGGGGTTGCTCAACAAACATCGAATGAGTGCTAATATTCACTAACTTGAACTTCTCCTGTAGGTAATTTTATTCACCCTTTAAATTTTTATTACAAGATTGGTATTAGTCAAGGGAGAACCACAATGATGTGACTTTCCTCCCAAGTTCTAATAAATGGGATTCAAATAACATGACCCTACTGGTTGAGGCAATCATTTCTCCTATCAATATAAATGTGCCTCTGTCATTACAACTTAAAAAAACTAATTATAATGGTAAAATTATTAAAAAAGGTTATAGTTACCAAAGTTAAAATTGAACAATGACCATATTTGAGTAATTTTCATATCACAGTTAAATCCCAATGGTCACATTCCCATTTATAACTTATAAATACCAATTCAATTTTCAGTAGAATTTTTCTAAAGGATATATTTTAATTTTCTTAAAATTTTTATTGGTTTAAAAATATTTTATTTTATTTATATTTTGTTCTATATGGGGGATTTTATTCTAATGGATTTTGGGGATCTATATATTTCACAAATCATCCTTTTTATTTAATATTTTTGTCCTGTAATAATGTTTGACTTTTTAATTGGTTTCACAGATGGATAATATAATTATCATTATTTATGAAATAAGGTTTTTTTGGATCCTATATTTTTTATAACTTTATAATATTATATATAACAAATATTTATTTAGGAAACAAATAACATTTAAAAATCTTGGGTCATTACATTCTTCCCACCTTTTGAAATTTCACCCCTAAAATTTCAACCCATTCTCTTAGTTGAGAAATGGTGAGGGTAGTTCTATCTCATTTTGTCTTCTAGTTCCCATGTTTCTTATTCATATTAATGCTTCTTTAATAAACCTTTGAAAAGGTTAGTTGTCTTGTTGCGTAGAATCTTGTCTCAACATTCCAATATCACCACCTAATTCTCCTCATAAGAGAGGTAATGTTTCCGCTTTAGCTCCTCCAGATTCATTACATATGAGGGAACATGTATGAACTCCCTCAAGATAGATACATAGAAGAAATCATAAACATGATGTAGATTTGTTTTAAGTTCTAGCTAATATACCACTGCTCCTATGTGATCAAGGATCTTAAAGGTGATAATGTACCTATGAATAATCTTTTGTTTCTTTCTAAATCACAATACTCTCTTCCATAGGGAAAACAGAAGGAAGAGTTTATCTCCAACATCAAACTAAAAGTACCTTTGATGTTATTAAACATATATATTCTTCCATATCTTATTATATTTTATAGGTTCCCCGATAATATGTGCACTTTCAGTCTTCTTATGCACAAGATCAGGCCCAAGTATCTTTCTCTCACAAAATTCATCCCAACATGTATGAGTTCTACATCGCTTCCCATAGAGAGCATCATAAAGTTCTATTTTAATACTCAATTGGAAGCTATTTATATATGATAACTCAACTAATGGGTGATATTGATCCCATACATATTTAAATAAAATTCAGAATATCCTCAAAAAATCCACAAGTGTATTAATATTCCGTTCAGATGGTCCTTCAGTTTGGGGATGATAAGTAATATAGAAAATCAATTATATATTTGGAAAATGTTGAATAATTCTCCATAATATAGAAGAATATCATTGATAACAATAAAAAATGATGAATTTTGGAACCTCGTGTTGACTCACCACTTCCTTTACATATATATTGGAATGTTGGTAAAGAGATAAGTCTTACCAAATATCAATGAAATGGGATGTCTTGGTAAGTCGATCCACTGCAAGCCATATAGAATTTTTTTCATTAGATGTTCATGAGAGACCAGCGAAAAATTACAAAATGATATTATCCCACATCCATGTTAGTGTGGGTAGTTCTTTAAATACCCTATTAATAAGTTTTCACCCCACTTCACATGTTGACACACCAAGTACTTTATAGTGTAGTCAGCAATCTCCCTTTTGATATTATACCTCCAATAATAATCATAAAAATTCCTATACATTTTAGTGATTCTAAGATGTATAGAGAATTTAGATCTCTGAGATTCATCCATCATATCCTTCTTTATCTCTAGAATATATGGGATGCATATCCTTCTATAAATTTTAGTACGCCTTTGTTATCAATATTGAACTTATGAAACTTCCAACTTTTTAGAGCCTATATCTTCTTTTGTGTCAAATGATCTTCTCTTTGTGGAATCTTTATAATCTCTAGTAATTATAGTTATGAAATCATTTTTGATAAGATTGACAATGTCCCTTCTCTCATGATTCCCACGAGAAAACATACTAGTTTCATGATTAATGGATCTCCTTAAATCCACATAATTTCCCTCACAACATGGTATTTCCTACTTAATGCATCAGTAAATTTTTTATCTTCTAGGGTGATGATGAATTTAAAATTCATAGTATTTAATAAACTCCCACAATCTGTTTTGTCTCATGTCAAATTCTTTTATACATTAATATATACTTCAAAATTTGGTAGTTTATGTAGATATCACAATTCCCCCAAAAAGATTGTATCTTTGTATCTATAGAGGAAAAATTACTACAACTAACTATGTTTCACGCTTAGGATAATTTTGATCATGTGGATTTAACTACCAAGATGCATGAGTGGACACCTTGTAATTTTTCATGAGGATGAACCCAAGCCTTCTTAAAGACGAATCATTATAAATAGAAAATATTTTTTTGATAGAGGGTATAATTAACATAGTTGTTGTAACCAACATCTTCTTTCGTTCTTAGAAACATTAATCACACTTCTTTATCAAAATGATATTAGCTCATTTTTTAGTTATTTTGGTTAGTGGATTAGATAGTTGTGATTATTTTCAAAAATATTATATAATATGGTTCTAATCCAGGGAGACTAAAAATATTAGTTTATATTGTATGAGAGGCCACTCCTCTACAACTTTTATCTTTGAAGGGTTAGTTGAGATTCCTTTATTGGCTATAATGTACTCCATTAATGTTACTTTTTGTAACCATAATTCACATTTTCTAAATTTCCAAACTGATTTTCCTTCCCTAGAGTTTTGAGTATAACCCTTAGATTAACTTAATGATATATATGAGTTTTGAAATATATTAGTATATCCTAAATAATAATTCCCACAAATTTATCAAGGTAGTCCTCAAAGACTCTATTTATCAAATTCATAAATATTACAAGAGAATTATTATAGAAGAATGGAATAACAAGAAACTCATAATGGATATATATAGTTCAAAAGTGTATCTTCAGAACATCATCATTCTTCACCCTCAATTTATGATACATAGATTAGATCTCAATTTTGAAGATGGATTGATCCCCATGAATTTGGTCAAAAAAATAATCAATCCTTGGGAAAGGGTACTTTTTATTTATTGTGATCCCATAAAGTTATCTATAATAAATGCATAACTACACTGATCTATAATTTTTCCTCACAAAGAGAATATGTTATCTCCAAGGAGACACACTTGTTCAGATAAATCCTTTCTCTATAGGATTGTGAAGTTTCTTCTTTAATACTTATAAAAATAATTTATTCATTCTATACAAGATCTTCGACGTTGACATGGATCCATGAATGAGTTCAATAGAGAACTCTAACTCTCATTTGTGGGGAGGTCTAGGTATCTCTTTAGGAAATACATTATGGTATTACTAAATTATGTTTACATTTTTTATCTGTATACTTTCATTTCCTTCTCCCTCTTCACTAACCATCTCTATAAAAAATTCTATGGGAGGTGCTTATAAACAAACCTCAGTCCTAGATATATATCCTTTGAAAATATCTATAGGTTTTCCATTAATGACTATTGGAATTCTATTACTCTTATAGTTGATATTATAATTATACATTGGGATTTGGTTTATCCCTAATATAGTCTTGAATTCCACCATGGGAATGACTATTAGATTTTCAATGAGATTGTACTCACAAAAAATATTAATAGAGTTTCAAAAAACTATTTCTTAAAGGATAATCTCTCCAATGGTTTTGAATAATAACTATAATTATATTATATTTGGGATTGATTCTATATTACTTGAAACATTGTTTAAAATAAAGTAATGAAATGAAATCGAATCAAACAAAGTACATGGTAGCTTTGAGAGAACAATGAGTGTAACATCCCATTTTCTATCTGATAAGTACATCTTAGACCTTGTTTTGGTTTCTTTTTTTTGGTATAGTTTGAGTTTGTATTTTGAGGATACCTATACATGTGAAGTAAGAGTTTTGTTGTATTATCTCTTTTTAAAAAATTCTTTTGTGCAGGAAATTCCAGGATTTCACGTTGTATAACAGAGTTTCATGTAGTGTAATGGCTCTAAAAAAGGTATGAACGAATTTACACTATGATGGGTACACATCATGATTGATCGTTAAATTTCAAGAAGGATTTAATGATCAATTTTTAACTTAGAGAATTGGGATTTATGTCGAAACAACGTGTTTTTTGGCGGTTACAAAATTTAAGTATTTCACTACATGTATTAGGATTAGACATCATGTAATAACCCGACATAATATTTAAAACTCGTAGGGAAGTTGGTCATTTCTTTTGTCTCCTCTATGATTTATTCTCTACCAACCCAAGGATATTTATAGGATAATTTGGACCTTTCAAAACATTCCTAATCCATTCATTCAACATTCGATCATCACTTTTCTTGTAGTGTAATTCTCGAGTAAGAGTTCTCCCTCATTATTAATATTTCTATCATTCTCCTCTCTTTGGTTTTCAGTGGATCGTCTTGGAATTGATTGATATATTCCTAATGGTTTTGGATCTCATATCTAGGTTGGGTTTGAGGTCTTACCCACCTTCTTTCTCATTTATGGGTGCTGTTGTGAGTATTGATTTTCAGGAAGAGGTAGGTGGTTCTATCCCATATGGACAAATTGATTACCTTTAAATTTCATAATTTATTTCAACTATTGAATAAAATTAAATTGCTCAAATTTTTTTTTCAATTGATTTGATAAAACCCAACTCCAATGAATTAGAATATTTGAAATGGTTTTGGTATATAAAATAGGGAAAATCACCAATTCTATTGAATTGGGTTGTGTTTATGGAATTTGGTAAAATCAATTTTGTTAATTTTTATTATGTATATGATGAAAATGAATTCAATTAATTTTTTTATTATATTTTTGAAAAGAATTGTGAATATTGATGGAATTGGTTTTGAATGAATTTAATACTTTTTTAAATGGATTTAAAAAGTTTTGATAAAGTCATAGAGGTTTAATCTTGGAAAGGGGCATGTTTTTTTATTAAAACCGATATTGGTTTTAAATGGAAAATTGATATTTTGAAATGGGAATTGGATTTAATTTTATTTTAAGAAGTCTGAAAATAAATTTCCCATCCTTGGTGATGTAAGAGTGCATGCAATCCTTAGGCAGTTGGTGATTTATTTGGACCCAATCTAGACTATTACAACAGTCTAAAACATACTTGTAGTGAGTCACATCTCAAAAAAGAAGGGTGATGAGTCACCTTTATACAATGTCATGGGGACATGTGTATACACATATTTCTAAGATCACATAGAGAGTGAGGAGTCCTATAGCTGTAAATACTATAGTATCTATTGGATAGATGACCATATTTCTCCCTTGTTATTTATATTTGAGATATAAATGTATGGAAATGTTATTGAGCATTTTTACATGCCTTATAGATTTTGGTAAACTAATTAATATAAAGTTTTTATATAATCAATATTTCTAGAAATATTACATCATATATAAGGCCTTTTCTTATAGCACTTTCCATCATTTTAACTGTATAGCATGATTTTTTAAATATGCTTTAAAATTAAAAACATGTTTATTTCAAAATTTAATTAATTATTTAGATTAATCTATATTTGCAAATAATTATGGAATAATTGGTGAGACCCTACTAGACGTTTTACCTCACACCCTACTTGTGCCTTTGAGTGTTTGTAGATTACCTTCTTCTTGGTTTGAGCAAAGGGAAAGGATCTCTTGGAGGTGGATCTAGCAATGGACCCTTGATCATGGTGAGTTGTGTCCTTAAGGGCTTGGGTTGTTTTCCTATCATGGAACTGTGGTTATTGTACTTTGGGATTTTTTATTCCTTGTTGTATTCATGTACATCACTCCTAGTGGAGTTTCTTTAATATTCATATTGTCTTGTTTTATTTTTCTTCCACATTTTATTGGAAAATCATCCCCACTTGAATGTTTTATGATGAGAAGTTCTAGTCGTCAACCCATGGGGATTAGGAATACCCTTCGTGCTATGTATGGGTCATCTAGGATATTAGGGTACCAGGGTACCTGAGTGGTTTGTCAAAAAATGGTATCACAACCATGTTTTTGAGTTTTTTTCTTGCATTTAGTATGAATTTTAGAAATCTTATCAGTACTTATGAGGTAGTTTCAATTGAGTGGCTAGACAGATCTCACCGTAATGGAACATAAGTCTCTAGGGGTAGTTAGTGATGGAAATATTATAGATTTTTTCTAGTTATTTCCCTATTCTAATTTGGATAGAGTGGAATACTAATCTGTTGGTCCATCCATTAGAAAAAACATACCTTGTCAATCAGTTCAAGTGTGGATATAATGTCTTCAATGTTGTATGATGATGTTGTGTTGCATCATGACTCTGAAAATACCTGAAAATTAGATCCAAAATATACTATTTAACCATAGTGAGATAATCCTCTAATAGAAACAAATCTAGTTGAGGCGATTATTCTCACTATTAATGCTCTGAGACAAGAACCACCAATAGTCACCATTGTAGCTCTAGTTGTGGATCCTGAAAGGGATATTCTTAAAAATCTTTCTCAGGAGTTCCTTTTACAGAATCCATCAGTTTTCAAACGCTCTAATGATCCCTAACATATTGATCAATGCTTGGGAATGATAGAATGTATTTTTGATTTATTGGTGACACAGGATGTGATCATGGTGAAGTGTTCCACCTTCGTGCTGGAGGGACCAAGAAAAAGATTGGAAAATAAAAACTAGGCATAGAGTAGAAGTAATTCAAGGTTTTTTTCACTGACAAGTTCTATCCAAAGTCAATGGTGTCGGATGAGGCTGTAAAGTTTTTCAAGATTGAGAAGGATGATAAAAGCATGACTGAGTATTCAAATTGCATTGCTGAGTTGGTTAAGTTTTCCCTTTAGATTGTATCTAATGAGGGAATGAAGGCTCTAAGGTTCGAGTTGGGACATTGATTAGATATCCATTCTTAGGTTTTCTTACTGAAGCTACCCACTTATGCTGATGTGCCAGATAAGGGGATGATGGCTGAGACGGACCTGGATAGTAATTTATGGTTATTAAGAGTTTTTTTCTCCTATAAGAAGTGTTGGTTACTTCAAAGGAAAATGGAAGTGTGTTGATTTTCAGAACAGTTGTCGAAAATAGGGTCAATCCAGACCTCATATAGCACTAAGATGAAGTTCATTTATTTTCTACTTATGAGGAAATCTAGAAAAATCTAAGAGGATTTTCCATAAGGAAACCAAGAATTGTAGATCCCATGAATATTCACGGAACATACAGATACTCTTCCATTAATTATCTACTTCGTGTAGTAGAACTCAATCATAATATTCTCCTAAAACTTTTGGGAAATCAGATGCTTCACGTAAAAAAGGGTTCTGACCACAAGCATCTAGAGTGAATCTTCTTTAGGAAGTGGAAGAGTCTCAAGAAGAAATAGACAGGGACCGAGAATTCGTGAGATGTACCATTATTATAGCATCATCATTAGTGACTGCTCTATTTGATACCAGTTCATATCAGTAATTTTTTTCAACCTGTATTTTTAATCTACATAATATTCCTATATAGATTTTATTATGTGAAATTGATATTACTACACCCCTTGGTATGAAGAGAGAGGAGTGTTTCTATATCCCGAACTATGTCTTGTCTCTATCAGATGGTGATTTTTTTTATATTTTTCTAATTCTCAACATGAAATCTCTTGACGTTATATTCGGGATGGGTTGGATCATTTCCAATAATGCCTGATTTGATTGTTATCTTTAACGAGTTTACCTTACAACACCCAGTGGTGTGCCTCTTGTCTTTATAGGATAAAGGGAACCAAGTTCGAGTATATCAGGACCCTAATATACATAGTTAGAAAAAGTGATATCAGTATTTTCTTTTGATTTGGAGTGAGATCCAATGATTGGAGATCTTCCTTGAGTCATCAATGAGTTTCTTGACATGTTTCCTTATATGTTATTTGGTTTTCTGCAAATAATGGTTGTTGAGTTTTCTATCGATTTAATACTCGGTACTCATCCAATTTCAATTCCCTCTTACCGCATGTGACCAACTGAATAAATAGAGCAGATGTTCTAGGTGAAATATCTTATTGATAAAGTATTTATATGCCTGATTGTTTAAACTTTGGTGGTTCCAGTTCTCTTTGCTAAAAAGGATAATGGTTCTCTTCACTTATATGATAATTATGGAAAGACCAATTGATTCCTAGTAATGAACAAGTATCTGTTTCCACATAATGATTATATATTTGAGTAGTTGAAAGGTACGAAGTGGGTTCCAATTATCAAACTTTGATCTACCTTTCATCAGTTAAGGATAAAGGAATCTGACATTCAAAAAACCTCCTTACAGAGTAGTTATGGACATTATGTATACCTTATTACGCCCTTTGGTCTGAAAAATCCCCCTATATTTTTCATGGAATTGTTGATCATGATTTTACATGAGTACCTAGAAAACATTATGGTAGTATTTGTGGATGAAATCATCATTTTCTCTAAATACAAGGAGGATCATGTGAAACATCTGAGAACAGTTCTGAGTATATAGAGAAATCACCAACTTTATGCCACGATTTCAAAGTATGATTTCTGGATTTGGGAAATAAAAATTTTGGGACATGTTGTGTATGAACTGGGTATATCAGTTGATCCCGGGAAGTTAAAGGATATTATGACTTGGATGTAACCATAGTATGTATTCAAAATTTGGATCTTCTTGGGCTTAGACAGATACTATTGTAGGTTCTTGAAGGACTTCTCAAAGTTGGCTTCTCTGATGGCTACTCTGACTCAGAAGGAGGTGATGTTTTTTTGATATGATAAATTTTATAATTATTTTGTTGAGATGAAAAATATATTGACTAATTCACTACTGTTGACTCTTATAGTGCATATTCATGGTTATGTGGTATTTTTCGATACATTAGGTTCTGTCTTGGGTTGTGTTCTTATACAGGGAGACCATGTAGTTTCTTATGGATATCTTTAACTAGGGCCACATGAGAAGAATTATCCAACCCACGATCTTGAATATGTTGTTGTGATGTATCTTCTTAAAAGTAGGTATCATTATATTTATGGTGAATGGTTTACTATGTTGTCAGACCAAAATATCTTGAGTTATATATTCTATAAAAAATATTTGAAACTTCACCGGTGGCATTAGGTGGAGTACCCACAATCGTTTTACATTGACATCACCAATCCCATGGAGAAAGGGAATGTTTTTGCAGATGTGTTGAGAAGGGACCTTCAAAACTAGGATGTTTAAGAATCTTAGAAGGAATGTAGTTTTATAGATCTTTTTGCACAGTTTCATATTAGATTTTAAAAGAAAGAGGTTGAAGTATATTTATCCAATTCCTATTTGAAATATACTATTCTTGAGATTATTCTTTAAGAATAAGAGATAGATGATGAATTTTGTATCATTAAAGACTTTATTATTGGTGGGGAGACTAGTGGTCAGTGGTCATTCTCCAAGGAGGGTGCTTTGTGTTATTAGAACAATTACATTGTTATGTAAGTGGAAAGGAAGGTTGTAATGGGAGATTTCATAATTCCCAGTGTTTTGTGAACCTAGGAACCACTTCGATGTTATACAACATGAGGCAAAAGTTCTTCTATCTAGGTATGAGATGGGGCATTGCTGAGATTTTTTCCTGTTTATTTACATGACAACAAGTGAAAGCTGAGAACCAGAAACCTTCAGGTTTTATTTAAGCACTTCCAGTCCCGACATGGTAGTGGAATGAAATATCTATGGAATTTTTTGTTGGGTTGCCTTATACCCAGGGGAAGAATAATGCGATGTGGGTTGTGATCGACAGACTGACCAAGTCAGATCACTTTATAACCATTCAAGATATAACCAAATTTCGGAGTTGGAAAATATCTATATGAAAGAGATTGTTTGTTTTCATGGAGTTCCATATACTATTGTATTTTATGGGGATCCTCATTTTACTTCACACTTTCGAAAATATCTTCCAGATGTAGTGGGATCACAGGTTCGTTTGAGCACCACCTACCATCCGTAGTCAGATGGACAAACATAGAGAGCTATAAAGATTATTGAGGATATGGTTCGTGCTTAACTTATTAACATTTAAAGTGATTGGGATGATCAGTTGGGACTAGTTTAGTTCTTTTATAAGAATATTTACTGATCCATGATCATAATGACACCTTTTGAGTCCTTATATGGTCAGCCTTTTAAGACTCCGCTGTGTTGGTCATAGGTTGGTGAAAGATCCTTAGTGGGACTGAGTTTTTTACAAGAGATGAAAACTAAGATTTAGTTTATTCATCCGATAATTTTGACAGCATAGAGCTGGTATAAGTATTATGAAGTTCTTCCCTGTAGGCCTTTGGAATGTCCAATTGGTGACCAAGTATTCTTGAATGATTCAACCCGGTTGGGTCATTGATGGTTTGGGAGACAAGGGAAGATTACTCATCATTTTGGGTAACCTTTAGAGGGTTTTAATTAGTTGGGGAATGTTTCTTACCATTTAGCACTACCACCATGGATTAAATCAGTACATAACAAGTTACATGTATCACAGTTAAGAGAGTATGTATCTGATCCATCTCACATTTTAATATTGAGGGATGTTGATATTGAGCCTGATTTATAATTGACTAAGAGGATAATCAGGATAGTTGCTTATGAGGCCAAGGTAATTCATGGGAGGATGATTACATTTTTTCATGATCTATGGGATCACATTTCTTATAATCATGAGACGCAGGTATGTGAGGAATTGATGAAATAACATTGCCTAATCTCTTTAGCATGTAAGCTTATTCATAGGCTTTCTGGGGAGAGAATGTCTTTATGGTGTGGAGGTTGTAACATCCCATTAACAAAATTAAAGGTACATATTAAACCTTTTTGTGAATTTCCATTTTCATGTGTTAAACACCTTATGTATTTATCATGTTTTAATGATCACAAATTCTATTCAGTCTATAAACCTTTTTAACTCTATGTAATCTATCTCACACCAAGTGTACAGTAGTTTAGTAAAAACTATCCAATGCTCTTAAGTGTTATACACTCATCCTGGTTACTGTACATTATCTTTTTTATTTACATTATAATTATTTCTCTGACAAATGATTATGTTTAATCAATTCCATAAATATCAAGGATTATATCTGAATACAGATATTTGCCTAAGTCATGAGACACCGTGAACAAGCAGACACTGTGAACAAGCTGACACCGTGACCATGAGACACCATGAACAAGAAGACACCATGACCATGAGACATCATGAAAAAGAAGACACTGTAACTATGAGAAACAGTGAACTAGACACCGTGAAATAGACAGCATGACCATGAGACACTGTGACCATGAGAAACCATGAACAAGCAGAAACCATGACCATGAGACACAGTGATCCAGACAACATGAACCAGACACCGTGAACAAGACACCGTTTCCATGACATACTATGACACCATTTCTTAATCTGTTTTTTAGTCTTTCAATTTAATCTCTAATGGTCATATTTGAATATTTTAAATACATTTACATACTTAATGTTTATTTTTAGACATGTAATCTAACAGTATGAGGTACACGGTGAAAAATACATGCAACCTGTTAGGTCAAACACACACACTCCAAGATAAAAGAGTAGTGTGGCCCAGAAAAAAAGAGCGTTACATCATTAATGAAAGCGATAAAAAATGGGCATAAGTACAATAATGAAGAACTCAATAAGAGAATAATTTTGAAGAAAGAATTTTCACATGCAACTTGATGCAGCACTAGAAATCATGAAGAATAATTCAATCCCAGAATCGAGAATATCTTCGCACAGTCAAACATCACAAAGAACAGAATCCACATCTGTCTAATTTGCAACACTCTGTTTTCCATACGAGGAATTAATTTCTAGATCTACATCATCTTAGAAGTCTAGAGCTGCAAAGACTAACCTTCAGAGCATTTCTAAACCTATCTAAATTTTTATGCTCTATTGTGTATCATTTTACTATCTTTTGAGTAGTGTGTGTATCTGTATAACAAAACACTTTTTCTCTAGAATTAAACTAAAGGACACAAAATATCCTTACAAAAACATCTTTTTACACTTGTGTATACCCACTGATAAGTGTGGTAGAGATCCTTTTGTGGCCTGGTTGTTTGTACCCATGATGAACTGTGGAAGAGGACCCTATGTGACCTCGACAGTCCTGTGTACTATTGTTTAACCCCAATCCAGGGTGTAGATCAAGTTTATTTATATAAAATACTTGGTGGAAGGTGATCACCAAGTGGAGTGGATTATGTCTCAGCTTGAGACTGAACCACTTTTTCCATATCAGATATTCTCCTTAATTTAGCCTTTTATGTTTAACGACATTATGGTATAATTTAGAAATCACTAAATTCACAATGATATTTAATCGTCGAAAGAAGTTATAATTGTCTTGTCTTATTATAATAGCTTCAAAAGTAATATTAATAACAGATATTTAGATTTCTATGAATTAATCAATCTTTTAAGTATTTATTTAAATAGTCAAACCTTCATAACCGTATTACATTGATTAACTGGGTTATATTTACCTTTATTAGGGACACTTTTTAAGAATAATTTTTAACCGATTATTTTTTATAGATACTCAATTTCACCCAATATTGAGTAATCTACTCTGACAAATATTTGGTATCATAGGTTGTTTTGTTAAAAACTCTATTTAACCTTATGAAACTTTGATTGTAGTTATAATTCAACGATCTGTAAATTTTTGTTAATTTAAATTTCTAGCTCTTCCAAATTATTTCTCTATTATGGATAATAGATTGGAAGGTTATGAAACCAACATACCACCATTATTTAATTTAACCAAATACAATCAATGGAAAATTAAAATGAAAATGCATTTAGAGAGTATGGGTTTCGAAATTTGGTCATCCATTATAGAAGAATATAAGTTTTGTGCTACTGATAGAATCACATGGTATGGACCTATCAAAATTGTATACAATAACAATTTCTAAGAAAAGAATTATTTATACTACTCTTTAAAAGATGATGAATTCAACAGAATTTATTCTTGTAAGATAGCCCATGAAATTTGGGATACCCTATCATTCTCACATAAAGGAACATATAGTGTAAAAGAAATGAGACTTAATAATTATACTATTTAATATGATAACTTCAAAATGAAACCTAATGAGCCTATCTCTGCTATATATCTTAGGTTCAATGTGATTTTCAATACAATGATTTCACTTGGAAGGGAAGTCATTGCCAAGGAACAGCTCATGAGAATTATCAGTTGTCTTCCTAAAAGATGGAGTGAAACCTCTATCTCTATTAGAGACTCAAGAAACATCAGAAAGATACTTGTAAAAGTACTCATTGGGAGACTGATGATGTATGAAGAAGAGTTGAAAGTCAATAAGGAAGAGAAGGATGAACCAAAAAGGAAATTTGTTTCATTCAAGACCACCACCTCTAAACACAAGGACAAAACGAAAATTGGAAGATTCTTTATAAAGTTCCATTAGTGAAATATCATCACCTGATAGTGACGAAGAGATGGTTCAATTATCCAGAAGATTCCACAGATTTTAGAAGAAGAAGTAATTTTTCTGAAAGCCTAACTTCAAGGGAAAATATTACCAACAAGGAAGTTATAAGAATGATTGGAAAAGAAGTGAAAATACTGATGAGATTGTTTACTTTGAGTGTAAGTGAAAAAGACATATCAAGGCAGACTGTCCAAAACTCAAGTACAAAAAGAGATACGAGGACAAGGACAAGAAGTATAAAAAGGCAATGAACGAAACCTGGAGTGCTTTTAAGGATAGTTCAAGAGACTCAGAAACATCACATGATAGAAAACCTAAAAAAACCAATATGTGTTTTATGACAAACACATCTGAGGTAACACTGGACTCTTCTGTACATAATTCATTCTATTATGGAGATGAGAGTGACTCTAAAAATATGACTAATGATGAAATGTTTGAATAATTCAACATGCTTGAAGAAAAATGAAATTAAATAAAAGGAAAATATAAATCATTGAAGAAATAGTATGCTCTTACCGTGACTATTAAATCTGAACTCACAACTAAAAAAGAGAAAAATTCTCAACTGCTCAAAGAGAACAACGAATAAAAAATGTCTAATTAGAAATTGAAGAATGACCTTGAAAAGTTTACCAATGGGAAAAATACCCATACTCAAATGCTAAGTAAATTTTTTCCCTAAATACTACACTGGAATTGGTGATCAACTTGAAAAAAGAAACCTTTGTAGAATAAATTTTGTTTCTAAATCTAGGATATAAAGGTTTACTCCCTGTTCTGGATACAAATCAACTAGTTCAATTTATGATACACTTTCTATTATTTCAAGTTTTTATGGACCAAATAGAGTTTATTTTTCAAATACTTTACATAATTATTATACGAAACCGATGAGGAAGATATGGGTTTCTAAAGAACTTATTACTAATATTACTGGACCCAAACAAGTATTGGTACCAAAATCTATTTTTTATTAATCATTTTGTGGGAAAGACGCTTAACGAGTTCTTGTAAAAGTATATGGTACATGGACAATGGATGTTCAAGACACATGACAAGAGACTACTCATGCTTCAAGAACCTAATAAAAATAGATGGAGTAAATGTCACATTTAGTGACAATGACAATGATAGGATTATTGGCCTCGGCCAAATCGGTAACTCTAACATAGTTGTAATTTCTAAAGCACTATTTTTTGAAGTATTAAAATATAATCTACATAGTATCTCACAATTGTGTAATGATGGATTTCATGGTAGATTTAGAAAGGATGCTTTCAATTTCGTTAATTTGAAAGATGAATTAGTGTTATCTACATTATGAAATGAAAATGTTTTCTCTGTTAACATAGATTCCATAGCTTCTCAAAATGGTTCATGCTTAAGTGTATTTCATAAATATTCTTAGATCTGGCATAATAGACTAAGACACTTTCATTTCACTCCCTTAGAAATATAACTAGAAAAAGATTAGTTAAATACTTACGCAAACTTGAGTTTCCAAATGAAAAAGTGTGTAATCCCTATCAAAACAGAAAACAACACAAAACTTCTTTCAAATAAAATAAAAAAGTGTCAAATTCTCAACCTTTAGAACTGGTTGACATGGATTTTTTTGGACCATCCAGATTTTATAGTTTAAATGGGAAGCAATATATTGATGTTCTTGTAAATGACATTTCAAGATATATTTGGACATTCTTTATGGGTCACAAAAGTGAATCTTTCTCTTATTTAAGTAAATATACAATGTCTATGGAAAATAGTAGTGTTCTTATAATTAAATCATTAAGATCTTATCATGGCCGTGAGTTTGAAAATCAAGAGTTTGAATCCTTTTTCACACAAAATGGTTATAGTCACAATTTCTCTTCCCCTAGAACACCTCAACAAAATAGATTTGTAGAAAGAACAAATATAACCCTGTAAGATATTTCTAGAACAATGCATAGTGAATATGACAAACTTATTTATTTTTGGGCTGAAGCTATCAATACAACATGCAACATAATCAATAGAGTATTGATCAGACCTATTCATAAAAGGACACCTTACGAGTTATGGAACTATCAAATACCCAAGGTTAACTACTTCAATGTTTTTGGTTTCATAGACTATATCATTAATACTTAAGACAATCTTGACAAATTTTCATCCAAAAGTGATAAAGGTATCTTTTTAGAATATTCCATGTTTAGTAAAGCCTATATAGTGTTCAATAAAAGAACAAAATGCATGGAAGAACTTGTCCCTGTTAATTTTTATGAAATAGATCCATGTGAGTCTGAAACAATTATAGAGAAACCAGAGGATGATGTATCAAATCTAAGCATTAAATCAAAATCCTCAAACCATTCTGTGAAAGAATCTATGAAAAATTACAGTTTTGGAAATTCCTTAGACTCAAGTCACAATGATCCTGAACCTGTTGATGAACCTAATATCACTAGTCCCTTCCTTTTATGAGCTATTAGAACTCTTAAGAACCATCCCTTAGATGTTGTTGTATGAGACCTAGATAAATGAACTCAAACATGAGATTCTCTTAGAAATCAATTTGAACATAAAGTCTTCTTTACCCAACTTGAACCTAAAAACATTAATGATGCTATCAATGATGAATTTTTGGTACGGGCTATGCAAGAAGAACTTAATTATTTTGAAAGTAACATAGTTTGGAAACTTGTTGAAAGTCCCAAGGACACATTCTCCATAGGTACTAAATGGGTTTTTATAAATACGGTAGATGAAGCCGGTAACATAGTTAGAAACAAGGCTAGATTGGTTGCACAAGGCTATCGTCAAGAATAAGGGATTTACTATTAGAAGACCTTTGAAAATATTAGCTGGACTTGAATCCATCAAAATTCTTCTTGGTTACAATGCACATATAAATTTCAAACTATATCAAATGGATGTTAAGAGTCCATTCTTAAATGGGTATATAACTGAGGATGTCTTTGTTGAACAAACCCTAGTTTTAGAAACCCCCATTTTCCAAATAAGATTTTTAAATTATCAGAAGCTTTATATGGTTCAAAAAAAGCTCCAAGATCCTATTTTGATAGGTTGAGTACTTTTCTTATTTCCAAAGGTTTTAGAAAAGGAATATCTGATCCAACCCTTTTTATAAAACCAATTTCAAATGATATTTTAGTTGTTCAAATCTATGTAGATGACATTATCTTTGGATCTTCATGAATTTTTTTATTTATTTTTATAAAATGATGCAAAATTAATTTGAAATGAGTTTAATGGGTGAAAAAAAATTCTTTCTCAAATATAAAATATTTCAAAATGTTGATGGTATTATTTTAACTCAGAGTAAATATAATAGAGATATTCTAAAATGTTTTGAATTGGATAACAATAAATATAAGGAAAATCCCATGTGTACCACTTGTATGTTGGATCTTGATGAATATGGAAAATCTACTGATCAAACCACTTATAGAGGAATGATTGGAATTTTACTCTACTTAACTGCACGTTGACATGAAATTATGTTTTGTGTGTGTATGTGTGCTTGTTTTCAAGAAAATCATATGGAATCTAATTTAAAGGCTGTAAAATAAAATTTCAAATACCACAAGCATACACAAAATTTAGGACTATTCTATCCTAGTGGAAAATCATTTGAATTAGTTAGTTATTCTGATGCTAACTATGGTGGATGTAATTTAGATAGAAAAATCATCTCTGGATCGTGTCACTTTTTAGGCAGGTCAAGAGTATCATAGTGTAGTAAGAAACAAAATTCTGTTGCATTGTCTACTATTGAAGTTGAATACATTGCTGCTGGTAGTTTTTGTGTACAAATCTAGTGTATGAAATACAGATTACTAGATTATGGATATCAATAATAGCATCTACCTATAAATTGTGATAACAAAAGTGCTATTAACATCTCAAAAAATCCAATTTCACATTCTAGGAAAATGCATATTGATTTATGACATCTCGTTTTGAGAGATCATTATCAAAAAGGTGATGTCACTTTTGAATTCATTGGTACCGAATATCAGCTTGCTGATATATTTACCAAACCATTAAATTCAGAAAGAATAGACTACATCATACATGAACTAGGCATGATAAATCTTAAGTAAATGTTTTATTGTTTTATATCTTACTATTTTATATCTTATTGTTCCATTTTTACAGACTCATAGTTAGTATTTCGTGATTACTCAATGACAGTCAGTGTCTCACTGTAAGGTTCAGTCACTGTCTCACCGTAAGGTTTAGTCATTATCTCACCATAATGTTCAGTCACTGTCTCACCGTATAGTTCGTTCAATGTCGCACCATAAAGACATGCTATGGTCTCAATGTAATGATTTCTTATGGGTTTTATTTACAAAATAAACACTATATCACTGTAATTATTCATTTCACCTTTTTTACTTTCCCGCAATTTTATTTTTGCGACATTTAGTATTCCTAAATGATAAAATGATGGAAGTGTCACTTATTCATCACTTGAGCTTTCTTCTATTCACTCAATTCATAACCCTTATTCAACCCTACAACCCAAATCTCTCTCTCGAACCTTCAGTAAATGCCTACGATGAAACACCCTTCGTCGTCAACTCCTTAGAAACATAGCTTAAAGAAGACAAAGGTCGGACCTAAACTAGAACCCTAAGGTCCTCTAAATCCAAATCTATTGAACTGAGTAGTAGTAGATGAGAAAGTGATATAACCTAAGTGTCTTCTATCGAGTAAGTCTCTGGTTTTGAATGTTTTAAAATAGCAAGGCTGGTTAGAATGATTTTCAAAGGAAGATAGACATATCAACCCCAAGCTAGTGGCTCAATTTTATAAGTATGTTTAGTTCTCTTTTGATTCTGGTGATAGATATGTTATAGGAAGCTAGATAAATGGATATATATGGACATTCTCTTCGAGGTTATGGGGTGCATGACTTGGGATATCTCATAAAGGGATCTGTGAGCACTATCAGAGAGGACCTCCACCTTTTAGTGAATTATTTGATTTAGAAGATTCTTTGAAAAGATTAACCTGAAATGGCACCAAGTAGAGAGCCATTGCTGCTGAACTAGATGGAGAATCTAGACTTCTATTTATGTTTATTCAGAACATGATTAACCCCAGAAAAGGTGGTATCACAATTCTAAAATATCATGAAGTGTTTCTGATTAATCTTATGAAAAATGGGCATAAGATTAACCTACTTTAGAAATTCATACACCATATGTGTGAGCTGATCAAAACCACATCCATGTCAACCTCCCTATTTTATTTTCATCTTATCTCAGCCATGATTCATGACAAAGGTAAGGTTGGAACTGTTGAAAAATCTATCAAGGATTGTGAGTTTGGCCTTTCAAAATTCATTATCAAGAGGATAAAAAACAATTGGAATCCTTGGAAAAGGCATGGGTGGCAGACAATGATAGGATCTATAAATATTTCAATCCAGTGGAACATCCCTTAAGACCAAAATATATTTCTGATCCTTGTTAGGAACTAGATGATGTTGTTGAGTATTCTAAAGAAGAAGAAGAAAAGTATACTGTGGATGAAACTGAAAGGAATGCTATAAAAGATCTCATAGTAGAAGAATTACCTATTATGCAAGAAGTGGACCTTGAGGAAGTCACAGTGGAACAATCTGTTATTGAAGTCATTACATCGGCGGAGGAAAGGCTAGAGCTGGCTTTTCAGTTTGATAACAAGAAATGGGTGAGTAACTAAGAGATGAATTCATGGAAACAGATTAAGACACTAAACCTCTCAGTCTTGAGAAGGATGCAACTATTGTGGGGGAGAAACCCCCAAATCTTGAATCTATTGAAGTACCAAACCAAGTTGATACAAGACCTGTAGAATCCTAGTATAAATTCCCCAGTTTTTATTATGAGAATGACTCTTAGGAAGTCTCAAAAAAAGGCCTTGAATTTTTCACTATGTTGCAATTGAAATCTGTCTCTAATCTTGCCCCTGAAAAAGAAACTGAGCCCATCTTAGTCCCTATCTCTGATCCTTCAGCAGAACAAGCATACATATTGAGTAAAGATGATCTGAAAGAACATGGAGCTACCCTTTTGTCTGGAGTTGAAAAACTCTTGAATATCAAACCAGTTCATATAACAAATCTAAGTGAGAGAGATGCATCACTGTTGATGGAAAAAGTTATTTGGTAGAATCAACCCAAAATGAATCCTGAGATTTAGGAAGTAAGAGTTGAAAACAGTGTACTTAGTGATGAAGTGAAGACTCTAAGAGGTATGATTGAAGACATCGAGAAAGTGAAAAATTTGAGATCAGAGATTGTTTCCCATCCTTTGGATCCTATTGTTCATCAAAACCCATATAATATTTTCACTCCGATTCAACCCCATTTAGCTTCCTTAGATGAAAAGGTCGCTGAAAGAAACTAATAGATTGTGAAAGAGATAGGAGAGCTTGTTGTTAATCTTAACAAGCTCACTAATGAGTATACGGGGTGCCCTAAAAAGTACCAAATCAACTGAAATATCTTACCTTAGCTGTCACTGCTTCCAAATCATCTGGAAAATCATCTCAACCTTCCTTAGACAGTGACCTCCTCAAAACAGTGGTTAAAGAAGAACTTCAGACTATGCTTAGTGGTTTCAATAAAGAGTCTCTATTTGAAGCTATCAAGAACAGTGACAGAGTTCTTGATTTGGTCCAAATTAATTCATGAATTTCTAATGATGCTCAACAAGAAATTTCAAAGAAAGTGGATTTCTACTTCAACCTAACCTTCTCAATGATTGACATGACTAATAATTTTAAATATATTGTAGAAAATATGAGGATTCCTCCTATTAATCAAGCGTTCAAGACTCAAGTCCAAAATATCATAGAGTTCACTTGTCTGTTGGAAAAGGTTATTGAAAACAAGGATGACGTTGAGAAAGCTATGCAGTATGGTGAAGAGATCCTTGCGGAATTTATCAAGATTTTGAGGCCCTATATTCATCTCCAAAGTGCATCCATTTTTTCTCATACAGCTGCACCTCACAGATCTGGTTTGCCTACATTCACCTCTTCCCTCACCTCCACTTCATTGTCTGTCAGTCAGTCACTGAGGTAGATCAGGCCTGTGATCCATGATCAGCAACTGCCTTGGTCTTCTACTATACCTACATTGGATCCCTCTATCTTTGAAGGACTTCCTTTTCCTTCTCTCTCGACCAACTCACTCCCTTCTTCTACCTCAACCTCTGCTTCCATGGATTCCTCTTTTGTTGCTGCTGCTAAGGGAAAAGAGAAGACCATCCCATGAAGAAGGACAATGATTACTCTCTTTTGATAAGAATCTTGTTACATTTGTTTTACTTTTTTTTAATTTCCCTATTTTTACCATTACGATATGCAATTTTCTTTTCTCTTTTGTCTTTATTTTTCTTGCTACTTTTTGATAATCCCAAAAGGGGGATAACTCTCGATAGAAGATCACTCTCAATATGAGAACACTCACTCTATATATGTTATATGCACATTAAAACTATCTTGTTAGAACCAATATAAACTCTAAATATACATGATTTGTGATCATCAAAGGGGAGGATATTGTTGGAATCCTCATGTATTAATCATGTTTTATAATCACAAATACTATTCAGTCTATAAACCTTGTTAACTCTGTGTAATCTATCTCGAATCAAATGTACAGTTGTTTAGAAAAATCTATTCAAAGCTCTTAAGTGCTATAAACTCATCTTGGTTACTGTACACTATTTTTTGATGTACTTTATAATGATTTCTCTGAAAAATGAGTACGTTTAATAAATTTCATAAATATCACTACTTAAGTATTAATAAAAATATTTGGCTAGGTCATGAGAAACCATGAACAAGAAGAAACCATGACTATGAGACACCGTGAACAAGGAGAGACCATGACCATGTGGCATGGTGAACAAGCAGATACCATGACCATGAGACACCATGAAACGGACACCATGAACCAGAAACCGTGAACCAGGCATCGTGACCATGAGACACTATGACCATGAGACACCATGAACATGATGACATTGTGACCATGAGACACCATGAACAAGAGACAGTGAACGAGACATCATTTCCATGATATAATGTGACACCGTTTCATAATCTGTTATTTTTTTGTCTTTCAATTTATTCTCAAATGGTCATATTTGAAAACATTAAATGCATTGACATAATTAATGTTTCTTTGTAGAAATGTCATCTGAATGTACGTGGTATGTGGTGTAGAATACATGCAACATGTCGGCTCAAACACATGCACTCCAAGATAAAACAGTAGTGCGGCCCAGAAACAAAAGGAGTGTGACTTGATATATGAAAGCGTGGGAAAACAGGCATAAGAATGATAATGAAGAACTCACTCAAAGATTTATTTTGAAGAAATAATTGCACATTCAACTTGACACTGCTAGGGAACACAAAAAGATCAATTGAATCCTAGAATTGAGAACATCTTCACACTTTCACTTATCAAAAAGAACACAAGCCTAATCTGTTTGACTTGCGACACTCAGTTTTCTATTTGCAGACTTGAATTCTGCATTTTCTTCATCTCAAAATTACAAAGTTGTAAAGACTAACCTTCAGAGAATTCCTAAACCCTTCTAAATATTTATGCTATATTGTGTATCATTTTACTAGCTTTTGAGCAGTGTGTGTATTTGTATAACAACACACTTTGTCTCTTGCATTAAACAGAAGGATATAATATATCATTACTCAAACAACTTTTTACACTTGTGTATACCCACTAATAAGTGTGGAAGAGGCCCGGTGTGGTGTGGTTGTTTTTACCCATAAAGAACTGTGGAAGAGGTCCCTGTGTGACCTAGACAGCCATGTGTACTGTTGTTTATCCCCGATCCAGGGTGTGGATCAAGTTTATTTATATAAACTTCTTGGTGGTTGGTGATCACCAAGTGGAGTGGATTAGGTCTCAGCTTAAGACTGAACCACTTGTTTCATATCCTATGTGCTACTTAATTTAGTCTAATCTTTTTTACTTCATTACTGTATAATTCAGAAATCACCAAATTCTCTTTGATAGTTAATATTTGAAAGAAGTTATAACTGTCTTGTCTTAGTAGAATAGATTCTAAATTAATATTAATAAATGACAATAAGATTACTGATAATTAATTAATCATCTATGAAGTTATTTAAATATTGAAACCTTCATAACCATATTACTTTGATTAATTGGGTTGTATTCAACCTTATTAGGGACACTTTTTAAGAATAATTTTTAACCAGAAATTTTTTATAGATACTCAATTCACCCCCCTCTTGAGTTATCTACTCCGAAAAACGATTTTTTGGGTATGGGTTGAGTTTGGATTGGTAAGATACATATAGTGGTGAAGTCATAGGTTTGGTGGATTATCTCCTTTAAACAAATTTTTCATGAAGGCTTCAAGAGGATTCCACATCATGTAATAGAGTTACACATCATGTAATGGCTCTGCAACCTGTCATGAAAAACTTTACACTGTGATGGATACACATTGTGATTGTTCACTACACATCTTGATGGATTAAGTAATTAGTTTTTAACATGGAGTGTTTGGATTTTAGTCAAAGTGATGTGTTTTTCATAAGTTATGAAATTTTAGTATTCAATAACGTTTATTGATATTACACATCATGTAATACCTTAAGTACATTTTTAAAATAGGCAGTGTAGATGGTCTTTCCTATAAGACCCTCTCTTATTTATTCTCCCTCAAACCATGGATTTTTTTAGAAAAACATAGAGCCTTCTAATCATTACAAATCCATTCATTCTACATTCGATCATCACTACTCTTGAAGTGTAATTCAAGGGTAAGAGTTCTCAATCATTCTTCAAGTTTCTCTCATCCTCCAATCATCGGTTTTCAACGGATCATCTTTGAATTGATAGATGTATGCCCTGTGGTGTTGGATCTTACTTCTAGGTTTGGTTTTGAGGTCTTCTTCATCTTCGTTCTCATTAATGGGTGCTATTGTTAGTGTTGAGTTTCAGGAAGAGGTAGGTGGTTCCGTCTCATATGAAAATATTGATTACCTTTGAATTGCTTGATTTTTTTCAAAAATTGATTTAAATTAATTTTTTTAAATTTTCTTTCAATTTATTTAATAAAACTCAATTCTAGTGAATTGGGATATTATAAATGTTTTTGGAATGGAAAATTGGGGAAACCCCAAATTTCATTGAATTCAGGTGTATTTATCAAAATTAGTAAATTTAATTATTTAATTTTAATTATGGACTTGATGGAAATGATTTCAATTAAAATTTTGAATTTAATTGTGGAAACGAATTGTGAAAATTGATGGAATTCGTTTTTAATGGATTTCAAACTTATGGAAATTGACTAAAAAAGTATCGATAGAAACACAGTTGTTTTATCTTGGAAAGAGGAATGTTTTTATTAAAACATATTTTGGTTTTAAATAGAAAATTTGAATTTTCAAATTGGATAATGAGATTTAATTTATTTTTAAGTAGTCTTAAAATAAATTTCCCATCAATGATGATGTAAGAGAAAATGAAATCTTTTGGTAGTTGGTAAGTTATTTTGACACACTCTATGTTATCACAATGTTCTAAAATGTACATGTGGTGGGTAACATCCCTGATGGGAGGATGACAAGTTGCCTCTATATAGTGTTAGGGGGACGTGTGTATAAATGTATTTATAAGAGAACATAGAGTGTGTTGATTCCTATAGCCATAAATACTATCATACTTATTTAAAATATGACCATGTTTCTCACTTGTCATTTATATTTGAGATATAAATGAATTCCAATGTTGTGAAACTGATTTACATTCCGTCTATATTTATATAAACTGTTTTATATAAATTTTTTTATATATTTTTTTATTTAATCTATTTCTTTAGAAATATTCTATCATTTTCAAAGCCTTTTCTTAAAGTACTTCCCATCATTTGTGTTGTATAACATAACTTGTTTAAATATGATTTAAAATTACAAAATAGTTTATTTTAAAATTGAAAGAATTTTTTAGGTTAAAATATATTTTGAAACTATTATGGAATTATTGGTGAGACCCTACTAGAATTTGTATCTCACAACCTACTTGTGACTTCAAGTGTTTTTAGATTACTTTATTACATGTTCGAGTAAAGGAAAAGGATCTCTTGGAGGTGGACACAGATGTTGAACCATGGTTGTGGTGAGTTATAAACTTATGGGAATGGGCTGTTTTCTTATCTTAGTACTTGGATTGAGGTACTTTTGTCTTTTTATGTCTTGTTTTATTCTGGTACATCACTCATAGTGGAGTTTCATTGATATTCATAATATATTGTTTTCTTTTGCATCAGCATTGTTAATGGAAAAATTGTTTCCACTTGCATGTTTTGTGATGATAGGTTCCGGTATCCGACACACGGGGATCATGAATGCCCTTCGGGCTATGTCCAGACCATCTTGGTTATTGAGTTACCAGGGTACCCGAGATGGTTTGTGATAATGAGTTCACCTACCACCACATAATTCAGAGCCTATATGTCTACCATCATGGTAGAAAATGCTTTACCATAATCCCTTATACTTTGTTTATGTTGTTGGTGGGTTCCCTCCATTATCTTTTGATTTCAAAATTTATTAGAAATGTTCCAAATCTAGCCCAAAATAAAGAAATCAACTTCGGGTTGGCCCTACACCATCTTCCCCTTATCGTTAAAGTTGATACGTTGAATCTTCACCTCGCCTAGACTATTACGAGATATATTCTCATATCTTCCATTTTATCACTTGACAATAATAAGAAATCAATTCTCTAGATGCTTCCTATTACATTTTTTGGATATGGGAAATTGAAATTCTTTTCCTTCACTTTCACAATCAAAGTTCTTCACTAATTTTGTCTCTAGTTCTCTATTCTTTTCATTTTAACCATATGAAAAATTTATCCCTCCAAACTCAAATTAAAACATTATAGCATTCCACACTATCTCCTCAATACTATTAGAGAATATATTTACCAAATTACTCCATATATAGGGTATTAGTACACCGAATAATCTATCATCATTTCCCTTAGGATCCATAAAAGTGTTCGAGTTATATTAAGTAATTATTATAAATTTCATTTAATAGATTCCCACTTATTAAATTTCACTCTCCCTCAATACTAGAAATCCTTATCCATTTATATTGGCATCAAATCTGAAAAATATTTTTTGAAATGGATTCCCCTTAACACATACAAATCCCTAACATGAATCTCCTTTCTTGGATTTGTGTTTTTAATCAGTGTCCAACATT
This sequence comes from Viscum album, assembly GCA_963277665.1. NCBI lineage: Eukaryota > Viridiplantae > Streptophyta > Magnoliopsida > Santalales > Viscaceae > Viscum > Viscum album. The sequence continues at coordinate 1,300,141,155 of OY728138.1, read as the reverse complement.
GATCAGATTCTCCTTCTAAGTGGTATAATGAAAGGGTGAATTTACCTAGATATAAACAAAAATTTATATAAATTTTTTTTTCTATATAGATAATAAAATTTTCAATAATCAATGGGTCGGTAGATTCTCTAAAGGATGGTTATAGTTTATTTATGAAGGACTGAGTGGAAAGCTTTTCCCTTTGAGCTGAATCTAGCCTCTAAACATCATTCAAGTTATTATTCATAACTCAAGTTAGATGAATCATCATACTCATGATGTTTTCAATTAAGTCATCCACCACAAGGCCATTATTACATCATATATTACACTCAACATTTATGAAATTACACCTATTTTCTTCCATTTTCCTAAAAGAAGAAAAACATAGTGAGAAACATGTTACTTTTAAGAATTTTATTATTCTAAAGGGATTTTATTTCATTAAAAATCATGCTTACATTTTTATTAATATCTTCTAATAAAATTATATTTTCTATATATCCTTTAATAATATTTATATAGATATTTTTATTATCCAAACATATTCCTAGAATTCTAAAACTTGGTGTGCATAAACACCCATTAGCGTGAAATTGTTTTGGATTTGGTCTAGCTCAATGTGGTGTTTTCGAGTGTTACCCCTAGGTACATATGTTATAGATCCATATCCACTTGTAGCATCCAGATAGTGATGTATTTTTTTAGAAACCACTTACTTAAAACAAACAAAAATACTAGGATTTTTCCTATATTTATACTTTTCTCTATGGTTCTAAATAGAACTTTTAATTCCTAATTTACATAATTAACTAAATCATACTTTGAAAAAAACTATGAGATCCCAAATTTTTATTATATAAACATTTACTTTTATGGGGAAAAATAAAATATCATTTATATTTTAGTTTCTTGGAAATTAGGGTCACAATAAATAAAAACATAAAACATTATTCAAAATACACTTATAAAACAATGTCATGGTTGCATCCTAAGTTACTTTTACTACATCTCATATCCAGGGGATATATAGCATGTGATCATGAGGCATATCAATTATAACCTAAGGCATAATATTATTATAAGAACAAGAAAATATGAGGCATATCCTAATACAAAGAATGTGAATTGTAACAATGATATGTGGATACACCATTTAAATGATACATTCCTAAGAATACCACCAAAGTTTATCACTAAGGATTCATAAATTAAAATTACCAAAGTTAATAACCAAGCTATCATAAAAAATGACATCCCTAGATATTAATTTTTTTATACAACTCATTGGAGTGCTATTAGGATACACCCTTCATAGTAATTAATTTTATGGGATCAATGTATATCATAATAAATCATTTCATTAATAACATGTGGAAAATAAAAATTGAGTATCTAATAAAAATCATGGTGTAAAAAAGTTCTTGAAAAAATGATCATTAAAATATTCTTCACATGCAAAAAAGAACATGGGATATGTATATGTAAATCTCTAATTAAATATATCATTTTTAACTGGGTTAATACCCATGGAAAAGGTAGAGATTTGATAATTCAAAAAAAGAAAATAAATTCGAATATCTCAAGTGAAAGAGATCAATTTGAGAAGAATATTTGATAACATGACGGGTATAAAACATGATTTTATAAAATGGTAAAATGAGATAGGATGAGGGTATCATATTGATAAAAAAAATATTTTAGAAGTAATTATATGATGAAAATCATAAAAAAATAAATAAACATATCCTTTAGAAGAGGTACACAAAAATAATTTCATGAATAGAAAAGAAAAGGATGAGAATTCCATTACGATGAAGAGTACCTTGGGGGGACTCCATGGGAGGGAAAACCACCAGACCATTATGAAAAATGGATTTATAGTGAAAGGGAATTGTGAAATGGTTGGGTATTTATAAAAAAAGAATAGGAATTTTTTAATAATTAAAAAATATAGTTATTGGAAATCTAGGTTGTGAGAAATGCAGAACTATATGTATAGACATAGTTTTTTCTCATGGTTTTGGAAATATGAGTCAAATTTTAGGATATTTTAATTGACCCAAAACAAGAAAATCTTTTAAATAAATTTCATGACATAAAAAATTAAATTTTCCACAAAGTAATGTTATTAAAATAACAATTTTCATTTTAGACTTTGGAAAGTCACATACTAGTATGTAAGTTGATTAAAATCAACTAAAATACCTAAAATTAATAAAATTACATATTTTAGTAGGTATATTATTGTTAAATAATTATTACATCATTATGAAATAAAATTGAATTCATGAAACATACATAAACCCCAAAACATTATTTTTTACAATTCAATGAAAAATAATGTATTTTATAAAGATATTATAAATTCACCTTATCCTAATTTCAACATGATGATTTAAAAAAAATTTATTTTATTTAAATAATTCTATAAATATGAGAATCATGAATTTTAAATATAAAAATACTTGTTTATTTAAAAATATTAGGTTTTAAGGCACAATAATTTTTTTGACACATAAAAATTTCCTTGGACTTTATAAAATTATTTATTCATTAAGATTTAAATAAGTGTGTTTCAAAATATTATTAATTAAAACAAATATTATTCACAATACCTTTGAAATGAATATATTATCTAAAAAATACATTTATGTTTTATTTGTTTCCCGAACTCAATTTATGAAATCTATCCCAATTAAACACATATTTTACTGTGAATAAATATTCTCAAAGTGGAATTGATAGAATATAGATTTTATTTATAAACATGAAAGTACACTTTATGTAACTAAGTCTTGTACATGTAACCCATTTGTACATGAGAATACATAATTAGGGGAAGGTTTGTGACAATGGTAGTTTCATGGGTTGGATCGACAAACATCGACCAGGTGGTATTATCCACTAACATGAAATTATCATATAGGATATTTCTTTCAAGGTTTAAATATTGATGCTAAAATAAGGATTGGTTAAGGGCAAACCCCAGTGACACCATCTCTCTCCTATTTTCTAAAAATTGTGCTTTTAACGACATGAAACTACTGGTTGAGCCCAATGTTTTTTCTTTCTACATCAATTTTCCTTTGTCATTACTACTTATAAACACCAATTATAACAATAATATTATTACCAAAGGGTATATTTCCAACGTTAAAATTGGATACCAATTATATTGATAAATGGTTATATTTTACCTTATGTCATATGATGGTCAAATCCAAATATTAATAATTTCCTTTATATCTTATAAATACCACTTCATTCATTCACTAAAATTCCAATTAAAGTTATTTTTTTATTTTCATAAGATGTTTATTATTTAAATATTTTTTTTATATCTATTGAATTAGTTGTGTAGGTTATGTTTCTAATGGATTAGGGTAATCCATGTTTTTCCATTTTTCATTTTGATATTGGGTTGTAATTTTTGGAATTCTAATTGGTTTCATAGATCAGTAATGTAATGATCATTATTAATGGGATATGGTTTTGTTGGATCCTATATATTTTGTACATGTATAACATTTTGTATAAAAAACATTTATTAAAGGAAAAAATATCATATAAAAATACTGGGTCATTACACGTATTATCACACATCAACCATATCCCCAAAAGTAAGACATAGAAAATATTGATCTAATTCCACTTTGTAATCTCCTAGACTAGTTAACTAAATAATATTTAGATAGGAGTTCCACATGTCCTTTGGCATGCCCATAGTTATTTTAGAGGCTATCAAATAGAATCCAAGGTTTATGGTGATACCATATGAAGACTATACCCTCATATTAGAGTAAAATTATAATAATAATAATATCAAATCAGTATTGTCAATACCTTACTAAATAAAATAAAACCAATAAAACTATGTTCCAAACATCATTAAATAAAATACCAAATACTATATTATAATGAACTATCAAAACTCCACATAAGTTAGTCTAACACCACTAAGATGTCCCATGGATACAACTTATTCTAATAGTAAATAAACAAAAACAAAAAACTAGTCCCATGTTTCGAACCTGTACTATATCCGAATTTTATCTAAGGTATCATGCATAACCATCCAACAAGAGGCCTTAGACATACTAATAAATTTGATAAAGATTCTGTTCAGGTATGAATGTTCTAGGGCCACCTGAGTAGGGTATGATTAAAACATAGTATGACACCACTAATGATGCTTCTTACAAATCTAAAATATATATTCGTCAAACAATGTGATATGATCAGAAGAAATACAACATCAATAATTGAAATCAGAATACCTTTCACAACCATGATTACTTTCCATGACACCCAGGAGTGACCAATCATGTTTTTTCTAGTTTTGGGATGTATCTAAACATGGTACATACCAATAAAAAGGTCAATAGTAACACCCACTTACATTACAAACACATATATACCATCTATTATCTAGGTCTTAATGATGCCCAAACTCGGTTCTATCACACAACAACAATATATCATACCAGAAAGGCACCCTCACCCCAATCCATCACACAACATCAAAACATAGAATTAGAGTGGCACCTACCCTAGGGTCCGTCACATATAATTATTTTACTAGGTTAGAATAGATCCCCCCTCTATTCTATCATATTTGGTTATAATTGTGTCTTCCCATAGTCCTTTGAAATATAACCATTACATCATTTTAGAACATCTTCCACCCTCATATCCACCACAATATATAAAAACATTGTTTTATTTTGGATCCTTCCATTGATTTAGTCACATATCATCAATACACTTGGTCAGAATAACATCTTCCTATGGTTTTAGCACATATCCTCGTTACACTAGGTAATAAAGGTAAAATCCCCCAATAACATTCCTTATCATAAATGATAAGGGTACAAATGGTGATCAACCTTATAACCTTCTCATCTCATCAATACTAATAGTCAGAATGGATCCCACCCTTGATACCATCTCATGATGCCACTACCAAGGGTTAGAATAGATCTTCTCCATAGCGGCATCTATTGGTTAAAGTTGGTGTGGTTCCAAACACATCTAACATTCCCATACATGGTTGTAATTACATCCCAACACATTATATAATTCGTAATAATTTATAATATAATGCATAATCATTCAAATAATTTAAATAGTTTCTTAATTAAACATGTATGAAATAAAAAAATCAATAAACAAACATATATAACTAGGATCACATGGTTTAACAACCCACCCATTCTCAATATAAATTTATATGTTTGGTATCCTAATAGGAAAACAATTTTAAATATTTCCCTCATAAAGGCTACAACTATCCTAGCTTTATATTTCAATCCTATCAAAAGAAAATCCACTTTAAGACTAGTGTGCCTGTTATGGTCCACTAGGCTACATCATAATCAGGACACACCTAATGCATTCCCATAACCATTACCAAAAATATATGGTCAAGGAATATCACTCAAATTGAATAATTTATTTTTAAATAATGACACACACATAATAATTTAATAAAACAGATAGATAACATGGTCTTGAAAAATCACATAATGGATGAAACATCATCCATATCTTTTATAGAGTCCATCTATGTTGGTAATCTCATTCCAAAACTATGTATAAGTCCATTATATTGGTATAACCACCCATATTATACATGTTAATTGGGGATTAACACACACTTAACACTACTCAATTATCCAAAAGGACGTACATTAGAACAATGTTTTATAGGGACTACCTATAAGCTAACTATTCGAAATCAATTATAGTCTTATACTTAGAAGGGACTAAGGGAACCTATCCAAAGGACTGAAATGTTTTATTTGAAAATAAAAACCAACTTTGTTTTAGTTATATTATTCCATATTACATATTATGACCCCATTACTTTTGTTTTCCCTGGCATTGAGTCCCACCACTTGGGAAGCCATACATGGTACCATTGATCCACATATATTCTAAATTAGAATAGAAAAAATCTATTTATTTTAATAAATATCAAGAACATGTGTTTAGTGTGATCACATATCACATAACACATGAAAAAATTATAAACTATAGGTTATAAATTATGAACCACCAACATCAAGAGATAATGTTATTCCCTTTTCAAATCACAACGACCATATCTGAACAGGCTTGATCATCTACTAACCAACAATACATGACCCTAAATCTTAATATCTAATAACTTTAATTAATCAAAAATAATTATAATTAATTTTAAAATTAATTCCATAATTAATCCAATTATTAATATGTAATGGATAACCCAGTTTGCAGAGTAACAATGTTGAAATTTCAAGCAATGGGGTGTGGTATACCCCCAATACATCCTTGAGAAAATGATCGATAAAGTCCAAGAAACCATACATTGGTATTTAAACCAAAATATTTATTATTTTTATGAATCCTTATAATATTATAGTATATGAGCTCTTTATAATTAAAACCACATGAATCCTCGAGTGATCGTCCTCCCAGAATCACCATTAACCAACCTGAGAAAAAGCCCCAATGTTTAGAATGATTCCACCTTACTTGAGTTGAATTGTTTCTCAAAAACTATCACTGGGACATTGAAATTTTATTATAACAAAGAATAATAATAATGGATAAATAAGAAGAAAAATATACCTCAAATGATAAGGAAACTCACCTTCAATCACCGCATATCAAAGAAGTTCAAGGGGAGAAGAGAATGGAGAGAGGCGGATATTCATCCTCATGTTTAAACTTTCTAAAAATTAATAACCTTTAATGGGTACTTGATTTTATATCACTAAATAGAACCCTTCCACTAACATTTAAAAATTTTTGATAATATACCCATTATGACTTGAACTAAGGGGATCACTACACAACACACCTCATCTAGTGTTATGCTCTAGTGTAACCCATAGGGTCATGATATCACTCCTACCCCTGGCCATAAATAGAGGAATTTCCCTAAGATACATGATACGACTAGTGAATTGGAGCATCCCAAAAGCATTACCTCCTTATAAACCTTCCGAACACAACCTATACACAATGCTATAAGCCTTCCCCCTTAAGAACCCCTCACGGTATAGCCCGTCAGGCTATGGTGTGATCCTTCCTATGATATTAAAATTTTAATATTACATAGAATATACATGAATTAATTAAATAATTTAATCTCACATATTTACCAAAGCTAATCTTACATAACATCCTTCAAAGTGTAACCCTTTTGTTGTGGTATAACATGACATACATGGGTAGCCCTCCCAAACCAATGCACAAGATTTAACATGATACATACATGAATCTATTTCTAATATCATGAATAGGTTTCTATGGTGTTATCCCCATATTTCATAGCACAAACCCGTACTATCCTTCATTTTTTTTAATTTAACATAACTACATCCATGTGAAAAAACCCTAGTTATTGTATAATATACCACTCGTAGTATAAATATATATTAGAAACACACAGACCATATTTTGAAATTTACCCAATCACTCGAGAAACCTCTACAGCCTATGAAAATATAAATAACTAATCATATTGATTTCACAACCCTTATAATCCCAATCCAAAACATAATTCTCAAAATATCCCTTGCACCCAGATAATAAAATTCAGATTTACTTTGAATTAACCAACCCATAATGATGCATGTTGTAAAAAATTTATATGTACATTCATCATGTGATTAAATATATATATTAAAAAATCAATACTGAATTGAAAAAAATTAAAATATAAAATTAACATATATATTATTGGTCTGTAAGCTGGGCCTCATTTGTTGAACTTAGTATAAAAAAATCTTTTATTCATTTCCTCCCTTTAATTTAATATTGTTTAAAATGTCACCCATTTCTTTATGGTTCCACTCCACCCTATAAATCATAAATAACCAAAATTTCTTTTGAGAACAAGGATGTATAAGAACCCCTATCTATTTAGTCTTGATCATTTAGCAGTTTCTATATGACTTAAATGTATTTTATTACAAAAATTTATTTTTAATTATATTTGGATCATTTAAACTTTTATTGGAGCACTATTTATTTATACATGTCAAAAATTAATTAATATCCCTTCACCTAAACTAATGTGAAAATTGAATATCATTTTCTTGAATTTTATCAATTGATTAAATTTCAAAACATAAAAAGGAGTTATAATTATTATATGAAACTTTAGGTCATTATGGGAATATTTCATGTCAAATTGATGTGTTATTTATCCCTATATTTCAAAAATGATTCAATAATTATCGTCCCAAAATTTGAAAATATTATGAGATAATTATTTTTATTTATATAATCTTATGAATGTTATAGAACTTAAAAAAAATATAATTAAAAAAAAAATATTTGGATAATTTGGGAAAAATTACCCATCAACTTCACTTGTGGTTTTGTTTAGGTCTCAATCAAATAAATGATATTTTTAATAAAAATTTACTTCAACCAGAGTACATTTACATGATTTTTATAACTTATTACCCATTTATTTTACATAAAATACTTATAATTGTAATATAATTTAAAAAGTGATAGAAAAATATGTCTTTCATAGGCATAGAAATATTCTAACACCATGTAATGAGTCATTTTATCCTTGAAGGAATCTATTTAACATTATAAATATTATTTATCTTAGGAATCCTCATAGTATTGAAAATATATAAATAAATAAGGTGATCATAAATATATTATATGAAAATTAATATATAAAAAAATGAAACAAATTATAAATATATTTTGGGATATGTAAGAACCAAAATATTTTTTTCAAGTATGTATCTTTATTTCCTGTTATTTTTGTGGAAAATGGATAAAGTGGAAAGTTTTCTATGTACACTCTATTTACCCAGGTACTATGTACAGCCATGTACTGGCCTTGTAATAACCAATTACATGACTATCTAGGTGACCTAGTAGACTACCTAAAGCAGGGGTTGGTTGAGGCTAGTACACGACATGTACATTAAATGAACACACTATGTACATTTTTTTATTTTTAATATCATTGTGGGGTCGTGTATCATTTCAAAAACCATATTATTCTCCCTGTGATTTGTATAGGAGAGCAACGAGACGATCACGAACTTCAAACCCCTACCGATTCGCCATCTGATCTCAGATTAAGAGGCTTCCGGGTGCATTGGATTCCCAATAGTGAGTTATCTAATTCCATATATCCTTTCTTTTTGATTCATCCTCTCTCATGAATATTTCACGGATAATAATCTTTACCCTTTCTTTTCATCTACGTCGTTCTAGTCTGATTCAAGGGCCGATGTTCATGAGTGTTCATCATACAACATCAAGGTAGGTGGTTTGTGACTTTTTTGACTATATTTGTAAAATATATTCTTAAAGTGACGAATAACCATGTTTGTGGTATTTTGTATTTTGGAATTGAACTCTATTTAATACATGTTGTTGTTTTTTTGTTTGAGAAAGGGTAATTGCTTATGAATAATGTTTTAATACCTTATTATGGGATACCCCATGGGTGTGTTCATCTGTTTGACTATTTATGGTCATTTTTACTAGGTTTCCTTTAAGGCATACCTTGTTTTGTTTCCTTGAATTGTATAGGATCAATTTTGATTGATTATTTGAGATGCAGATGTTTCAAATTGTGAATATTTGACCAAAGGGAATTGACTGCAAGAGCTTCCTGATGTAGGTCCTTTTAGGTATTAAATGTTGTTATGTTAACCCAAAGGAATTGACTATTAGATCTATTAGGTGGTCATAGAATAGAGGGGTTAGAACACGAGAGCTACCTAGGGGGTTGTTATTAAATGAATGTTGGACCCTAGGGAATTGACCGTGAGAGCTGCCAGGTGTTCATTTTAGTTTTTAAGTTATTGATGCCATGTTGAACCAGGGGTATTAACAATGAGAGTTTCCCGTGTGTTAATTTTTTAATGATTAGTGATTTGTAAAACCATATGGGTTATACTATGAGATCTTTTCTAGAGGGTAATTTTTGGTTGATTTCATGAGCGTGATGAGTTTTCCATGCCAAAGAACACATTTGGACTCGGTCCTACTAGAGTGTTTAGTTGGTCTTCTAAGACATCTATTTTTTATTATACAAGGGATAAAATGCTTATTCTAGAGCCCAAGATTTCATTATTCAATATTTTGAATAATTAATAAATGTAAATTAATGTAATGGAAAAATGTTTGACTATTAATTTTGAGTACTACGTAGTTTATTGCTTTATTTTTCATGTTGCCTATTATATTTCTTCACTGATAGTTTGGCACAGATCTTTTGGTGGTTCCCTATTGGGATTATTCTCACACCCTAGTTGGGTCTTGCTTTTAGACCCAAACAGATTATATGGTTGCATGTATAGGTAGGGTAATTCACACTTCTTCATCAGGTACTTGATTATTGTTGGAGCGGGAGAGCATGTGACCAAGATGAGGCTTGAAATGCTGTTGGAGATTATTACTTTTCTATACATTGGTTTAAATATTATATTTCTATCATTGTGACTTATTTGGCTGATTTTCTAGATACATGTGACATGCATCATTTATATATGCTCCATTTTTTATATTACTATCAATATTCCACTGTTTACTTTTGTTGTATGGAAATACTTCTTCCACTACTACTTTTTACTATTGTTTTTACTATGTCACTCTGCCAATGAAGGCATTATTTTCCCAATGTCACACCCAAGGACCACTCTTCTAGTCTTAAGCCTCTGGAAGTCGGGAAAATTCTCTTGAGGCCATGTCACCAACCTAGCACGGGGCACCTTTGGGTAGCACCATGAAATGGAACGTTATAAAGTTGTATCAGACAGTTCTATTCTTCTTTTTCTTAATATTTGGAGCCTATAGACGTGGATAGGAAAGAATAGGTAGTTGGTAATATTTTGTGCCCAAGAGTAGAAAACCCATGTACAAGGAAAATCCAAGTTACCTTGAATATTGCAATTGTTTCTTTCTAGTTTGGAAATTTTTACAGTTGATTTGATTTCACTATTGGGGGACTCACTTGTTTTGTACTGTTATGATTAATATAATTATGGTTCTATTTCTATTACAACCCAATGAGATGAGGGTATTCCATCTCATGCATCATATATACACTTTCTAGAGATCACATGTCTTGTATTCTCATCATGCCATTTAGGGTTCATTATTGATTTCATACTATTGTTATAGATGTTGTGCTAGATATTCATGCTATTATGATAGATACTTTGATAGAATACTGGTAATTTTGATATGGTATTGATATATTTAATGTTTCATTTGGATGGGCACCAAACTTTGGTGTATGAGGAGTTATGGGCCCTCTTAGATCATAATTTGGTGGGTCATGTTTGAACTTTAAATTGGATTTTGTCAAGTTATGATTTGAAAAAGAATTCCAAACATTGATTCGTGGGGAGTATGAGATCCCATGGGTTTGGATTTGTCATGACTTGGACAAAATTATATGTTTTAAGGGTTCTATATAAGTTTCAGTGGCTTACCCTATAAAAACCCAGACAACACGACATGTGAGGTTAAGTACAAACACCATGTGTTCTTCTGCTTTGGAAGATACAACTTTTCTTATGTACATTTTGTGTACTGTATGTACACGCCACGTAGTCTTTAACTATGTGACTAACTATGTGAACCAAGACATGGGTGTTGGGAATATTTTTCTAAAACGCTTTGTGTATTTGGGATAGATGTTGTGCCTTAAACACCATGTGTCTGGCCATGTGACTAACGACACAAGTGGATAAGACTTAGGTGATATACACCAGGTATAGTTTATACATGCCTTATTGAGTCGACCTAGTATCCGGCCTTGTGACATATGTCAGGGGTGGATGGAACTTAACTGGTATACGTCATGTCTTGGGTGAGCATGCTATGTAGTGTTACACCTGCAGAACCATGTGGTTTGTGCCTTGTAGAAGTACTTGGGTAGGAAGGAAAATTCAAGTGCAAACCTTATCTTAGAAACAACATGTCCTATAGTACTTATACACACAAAGTAACCCTATTTTATAAAACTTCAATGCTTTTTCTCCTATTCCTTTATTGCACTTCTAAGTTGTTGTCCTTTATAATCTTTAACTGAGGTGTGCGCTTGACCATGTAGAGTCATCCCACCAAGACATCCTCTAGTTGTACGCTAGTTATAAGGCAATGATCAAACACGGGAAAGAGTAGACTAGGGAATACCAACAAGTCATTCTATTGTGCTAATCTTAGTAAAAGTTGTTATACTAGATGAAGGTGGTGATGTAGGGTTCTGTGAAGGATTTTTAAGGATATTACAGAATGTTCAGAGAGCACCGCATCCTACCCCATCTATGGAATTGCTGACATAGGTGTTCCAACAGTATCATCCTCCCACTTTTTCTGTGGATGGAGGACCACAGGCTATAGAGTTTGGTTGGAGGCCATGATTGCTATCTTGGAGCATATAGAGACACCAATAAAGAGGAGGCCGAAGATTTCTATGTACAAACTATGTGAATTTGTGAGGAGATTGGTGGGATTTTATATCACATACCATGATGTCAACGAGATATGGCTTTGGAAGAGTTTTAGAGGACCTTCTATGATTACTTCTACCCTGAGATGTTGAGGGCTGATCGATCCTGAGAGTTCATGCATTTTTAGTAGGGAAGTATTTCATTGATGGAATACTCTTCTCATTTTACAGAGCATCAATTCTTCGCGCATGTTTTGGGAGTTGAGGATTTATCATTGGATTGGAAATATGAGGATGGTATTAGGTATAATATCTTATCATAGCTGAATGTATTCATCCTAACTTTAGTGACAACTATAGTGAATCAAGTGCTGATTAATGAGAGAATCTTTGGGAGTCGGGGGCTATGAGCTAGTGCAGTTTAGCATCCAGGTCTTGTACTCCTTTGACAGATCACAAGAAGCACCATAGGGAGATTTCACGTGATGTATCTTCTGGTATCCAGGTGGTGTGATACTAGTGCAGAAAGAGTGGGTATATGAGACCACATTTCCATAATGACATAGTCGAGTGTCGGTCTTGCAGGATTATGGGAAATATTTATTGTTTTTTATTTCACGCGATGTATCGTCAGGAATCCAGGTGGTGTGCTACATGTGCAGAAAGAGTGGACATACGAGACCACATTGCCTGAAGGACATAGTTGAGTGTCATTCTTGTAGGATGATAGGAAATATTTAGTTTTTTTTTCAAGACGTTCTAATTATCAATAGGTGATAGGGGTTCTGTAATGAATCTACATTCTGGAGCAGTACCACCAGTTTCTCATTGGTCAGGGAACTGGAGTTCATCTGGCTGTTCAGGCTGAGGAGGTGGTCATGGATGTGGTAGTCAGGCTACAAGTTTTAAGTGACAGTAGGGGGATCATCTTTGGGTAGTCTAGAGGGGTTGTAGGGCTATGGTATAAGCCAAACTTTTGTGGTGGAGTAGATCCAATAAGAGAAGGATCTCAGACCCTCTATAGTTAGAGGTACGATTCTAGTTACCATAGTTTTAGTTTCTTTCTTTTTGATATAGGTTTTTCCCATAGTTTTATATATGTTGTTTTTATGGAGATCCTTGGGCTCTGTATCTTTACTTATGAATAACATAAGATTCTAAACACTCTGTTGGAGATTAGGACGGCATGTATATGTTTGTTCAAGGAGTACCCTCTTGAGATTTGTGAGGGTCAATTCTTATGGGACCTCAGTGTCATAGAGATGGTAGGCTTCGATGTCATTCTATAAATGGACTGGTTGGTCTGCTTTCATGCCTTTGTTGACTGCTATCGTCAAATCTTGAGTTTCACGTCACTAAAGGGAAAATATTTTCTACCCAAAGGAGAATGGGATGTCTAGGTAAGCAGAGTTGGACCTGAGAATCATGGGTTGGGTGGAATTATAGACCATATTTCTAATTTTTATCTCTATTGCTAGGGGGATTAAAAAATTTACTTTACTATAGCAGTGTATAGTTTCAGAGATTTATTTCTATAAAAATTTTCAGGTTCACCTATGGTGTGTAAGGTAGAATTTTTTATAGGACTTGTGCCAGGAGCGGCATCGGTGTCCATCCCTCTTTATTGGATGGATACACCAGAGTTATAGGAGATCAAGATGTATTTAGAGAAGTTTCAGGAAAAGGGCTTCATCCGACCACGTACTTCTTCATAGGGTTCACCTATCCTATTTGCAAAGAAAGAAGATGGTACCCTCAGACTTTGTGTGGATTATCGAAAGTTGAACTAGTTGACGGTCAAGAACCAATATACCTTACCGAGGATCGATGATCTCTTTGATCATATTCAGGGACCCCGAGTGTTCTCAAAGATTTAATTGAGATCTGATTATCATTAGTTGCATGTTATAGAATCTTATATACCTTTTATATACTTTCAGAGAAGGTATGGTCTATAAAAGTATTTGGTTATTCCATTTGGTCTCAGGAATGCGCTGGCAGTTTTCATTGAACTTATGAACTGAATATTCTATCCTTACATGGATTCTTTTGTGGTAGTCTTTGTGGAAAATAAATTGGTTTACTCTCACACTCAACGTTACCATGCCACCCATGTTGAGTTCGTATTTAGTACACTGAGAGAGCATTAGTTCTATTATAATCTCTCAAAGTTCCCCTTTTGGATGGACCAAAATATATTCTTGGGTCATGTTATCTCAAAGATAAGAGTATCAGTTGACCTGGAAAAAGTAAGAGTACTAGTTTACTCAAAGTATTCGAAGAATGACTTTGAGGTATAGGGTTTCATGGGGATATCTAGTTACTATAATCCCTTTATACAATATTTTTCATTCTTAGTAGTGCCAGTGATGGGCTTGACTAAGAATGGTGTAATGTACTTGTGCACATATTCCTATGATTTTGCCTTTTTGGTGAGGAAAGAGAGACTGAATTCTACACTGATACTGATTTTGTCGTATTTGGGAAAGAGTTACACCATTTACTATGATACGTCAGGTATCAGGCTGGGAATAGTGCTTATATTGGGGGATGGATTCATTGCATACGGGTCTTCGAAGTTGAGTCTGCATAAGAGGAATTACCCGATTCACAATATCATGTTGGTTGCAGTTGTGAATTCTTTGTGCTATTGGAGAGATTATCTTTTGGTGGAGAATTTCGTGGTTTACACTGACCAAAATGCCTCATGTATATCTTAACTCAGCATGATCTGAATTTAAGAATGTGAAGGTGGGTTGAATACCTTCAGTCTTTTGACTTTGCGGTTTCTTACAATCATGAGAAAGGAAACAAAATGGATTATGAGTTTATAAGAAGGATTTAGATATAAGTGGTTCAAGAGTCTAGTAGTGAGTGGAAGCTTATGGATCTGTTCTCTAAGATGCATTTGGAGAAGCATGACAGACAGGGGTAGATGTTTCATTCTTCTATAGTTGTTACCTCAACTCTACAAGATAGAGCAAGAATATGGAATCTATTAGATTCCAAAGGATAAGTCCTACAGAAGAGAGAGTCATGGGAGGACCCTACACTTGGGTGGACAATAGGTGATGATGAGGTCTTGCATTTTCATGGATGTGTATGGGTGTCAGTAGACATACGTGATAAGATGACACAAGATTTTCATGTCTCGGAATGGAAGTTCATCTGGGTGTCACCAAGATGTATCAATATCTATATAATTAATATTGGTTCCCATGTACGAAGAGGGATTCCACTGGTTTTGTTAGTATATCATCCACTAGTTAGTAAGTGAAGGTAGAGCATCAGTGAATGGCATGAATTTTATAGCATTTACCCATTCCAAAGTGGAAGTGGAACGATGCCAAGATGGATATTGTGGCAGGTTTATTGAGGTCTCCCCAAGTGAATGTGTGATTTGGGTGGTTATTTAAAGACTCACAAAGGTATATATTTTTCTTCCGATCAAGGAAACCTTCAGTGTTGTTGAGCTATGAAGGTTTTACATCTGATAGATTGTGTGTTTTTATGGGGTTCTGCACACTATCATTTCAGAAGGGGATGTGCATTTTACGTCTCTTGTCTGGTAGGGACTACATAAGGATTTGGTTACAAAGGTACTATTGAGTATAACTTACCATTCCCAGATAGATGGCCAATCTGAGCACTTGATTCATGTTTTGGAGGAAATGCTATGAGCATGCATCTTGGATTTTGGGGGCTCTTTGGAGAGAAACATACCCCTAGTAGAGTTTTCCTATAACAATAGTTTATAGGCAACAATTAAAATGGAACCTTATGAAACTTTGTACTATAGGCCATAGCGATTACCCCTATGTTGGATGGAGGCAGGAGAGGAAGCTATGTTGGGATGTTGTCTTGTCAGGAAGACCCCTGAGAGTGTGGAGTTGATTCAAAATATTATGGGTAATTCAGAGTCTCACGATAAATATTATAATGATTTCCAAAGATAACCTCTGATGTTCAAGGGTGGATATCATGTTTTCTTATGTGTCACACCGAGGTTGATACACAAGAGGATTAGAAGACAGGGGAGGCTTTCACCGAGATACGTTGGGCCGTTTGAGGTTTTGGAGAGAGTCGAGCCAATTTCCTATCATCTGTAGTTTCCTTAGAGGTACCATGATATGAATTATTTCTTTCATGTTTCTCAGATACATATTTACTTTTTTGACCTGTCTCATGTTTTTCAACCCAAGGAGGATTAGTTGGAGGTGGATTTATCCTTCAAGGAACATGCTATTCAGATTGCGGATCACAACATGAAGTATCTACATGGCCAGTCTGTTCCTCGGGTATGTGTTCCATGGAAGCATAACCGAGTATAGAATGAGGAATGGATGAGGGATTCCAACATACGATCAGAGTGGCCTGATTTTTTTTTGATGTTTCTTCATCGTCACCCTTGAAAGGGAAATTTGGTGATGAAATTCTTTAAGATGGTATGTTTTTAAGAACATTGATCTTCTATTCCAATAGAGGTCATTATTTCTAGTTGTTTTCTAGTAAAAAGGAAGAGGTGTAAAATTTTCTATGTATACAACGTTTAATTATGAATACACACTGTGTACCCAGGTACCACGTACAACTATGTACTGGCTATGTAACGACCAAGTGTGTGACTGTGTAGGTGACTTGGAAGACCGCTTAAAGCGAGGAACAATTAAGACTAGTACATGGCGTGTATATTAAATAAACACGCCATGTAATTTTCTTTTTATTTGTTATATTAGTGTGGGGACATGTCTCACATCCATAACTATCATCCTCTCCTTGTGTTTCATATATGAGAGTGGCACGACAACCAAAAACTTCTAACCCCTACCGATTCTCTATCCAAACTCTGATTGAGATTCCACTGGGTGTGTTGGATTCCCACCAGTGAGTTCTCTCTTTCTAAAGAGCCTTTATTCCAGATTCCTCTCATCTCATGAGTATTTCAAGGATAATAATATTTACCATTTTTTAGATATAAATCCTTCTAGTTTGATTCAAGGGAATGCATTCTAGAGTGTTCATTGTACAATATCAAGGTAGGTGGTTTGTGGCTTTATTTGATTGTCTTTGGATTATATATGATTTAAGTGGTGAATACCCATGTCTGGGGTATTTTTTATTTTAGAATTTAACCATTTATAATACCTTTTGTGGTTTGTTTATTTTAGAAAGAGTAATTTCTTATTCATATGTTTTTAATACCTTGTTATGGGACACCCCAGGCGTGTGTTACCCTATTTGACTATTTATGGTAGTTTGGCGTAGGTTTCCATGGAGGAATAACTTATTTAGATTCCTTGAATTGTTTAGGATGGGATTTGGATGATTATATGAGATGCATGTGTTTTTCATTGTGAATGTTTGACCAAGGGGAATTTACCGTGAGGGCTTCCCAAGGTAGGGTTTTTTATGTATGAATTGTTGTTATGTAGACCCAGAAGTATTGACTATGAGAGATACTAGGTGTTCATAGAATAAAGGGGTTAGACCAAGAGAGATACCAATAGGGATATTATTAAATGAATTTTGGACCCTAGGGAATTGACTGTGAGAGATTCAAGGTGGTTATTTTAGGTTATAAGTTATTGATGCCATGTTGACCTAGGGGTATAAACCATGAAAGCTGACGAAGTGGTCATTTATTAATTATTATTTCATTTTTAAACAATAGGGGTTAGACTATGAGAGAATTGCCAGATGGTTGTTTTTTATTGATTGCACAAGCATGAGGATTCTGCCAAGCCAAAGCACAAGCTTGGACTCAGTCTTACTAGATTGTTTAGATGGTCTTCTATGACATCTGTTTTCTATTATATAGGGGATTCAGAGCTTAGTCGAGATCCCATGATTTCATTATTCAATGGATTGAATAATTAATAAATATAAATGAATGTAATTGAAAACTGTAGGATTGTTTACATTTGAGTACTTCCTAGTTTATTACTTCCTTTTCCATATTGTCTGCTATATTTTGCCACTAATAGTTAGGCATAGATCTTTTGGGGGTTGCTTACTAGGATTCGTCTCACTCCCTAGTTGGGAAATGCTTTTTGAACCATATAGATTCTGTAGTTGTATGTATAGATAGGGGTAGTCACTCTTCTTCATTAGGTACATGATTGCTGTTGGAGATGGAGAGCATGGGACCAAGCTGAGTCTTGCGATGCTGCTGGAGTCTACTAATTTTCTGTTCTTTGGTTTTAGTATTATATTTCCAACATTGTGACTTTTTTGGATGATTTCTTAGATACATGTGACATGAATCATTTATATATGCCCTAGTTGTTATATTAATATGAATCTTCCACTGTTTTATTTTGTTGTATGAAATTACTACTCATGATATTGTTGTTTACTATTGTTTCCGCTATGTTACTCTTCCAATGGGGGAATTTTTTCTACACTAGTACACCCAAATCCATTGCTACTAGTCAGTATCCTCTAGAGTTCGGGGAAATGTGCTTGAGGCCATGTGACCCACCGGGTATAGGGCACCTTTAGGCATCACCTGGAAGAGGGACGTTACAGGGGATATCTTTTTTATCATGGAATATGATATCATTCATAAATCTACAAATGTATTAGCCACAATAATAACTCTTTATTTTTTTGAACACTATATTAACAATAAAAAATATTAAATAATATTTAAGTTATATTCTTAAATAATGAAATGTTATTATCACAACATTACTAAATAAAATAATTTTCTTAATTCATATAATAAAATATGTTATTTAACTATTATATTTATAATATTGAATATATTGTATTAATAATCTAAAAGTTACATCATCTGTGTCTAATTTTTCATATATCTAAGTATTAGATCCATAAAATATTTCATTAGTTTAATTAGATTTATCATAATGAGCACAAAATGTTTTGTATATTTTTCGAAATAATTAATCAGTAACTCATGTTAATTTTTTTACTATAGTAGAAATAAAATTATATAATTTATCCTTTTCATTGAAGCCACTATAAATAGTTTATCAATTTTTTATTTGAAATTAAATACATTAAAAACTTGTTGTTATCTTTTTATAGTTTCAAGTGAGCCTATTTCACTTTATGTTAATAAGTAATATGATGACATATAAACGAAAAAAATATCATCATTTGATGGGATTATGAAATTTACATGTTAATGTCTACAAAAAATTGAATACTATTAAAATGTAAATAAAATTATACATCAATTATAAAATAGTATGAATTATGATAGTATACCTTGTATATACATTAATGTTGGAGGATCTTAACCACTCATGTTTAAGAGTATAATTTACATTCTCATGAGTGATAATTCAATGATTCTTTGTGTTGTATATTTTTTGAAGATATAATTTCTCTTTTATTTTCATCATTAAACAATTTATTTGAAAAAATTGTAATATATTCAAGAAGTTTAGATTTTTATGGTAAAATAACTGCTATAAATAATCTTTTGAGTCTAGGAAATGATCACATAGAATATATTGACATTATCATTTCCTCCTATCATTACATATAATAATTAAAATTTTTTTATTCATAATTAAAAAGATTTATTATAATTTAATTTTGATACGATATATCTCTTTTTTATCATATAGATTTATAATAGTTAACTACGATGCTATAAATGTTCTAATTCCATGTTAACATTTTGAATACCAACATCATAAATAAAAACATGTGGACTAAATCTTTATTCATGTGATACATTAATCCAAACTCCCACATTAATTATATTTTGTTTTATATAACATAAAAAGTTTATTATAAATTAATAAGTACATTTCAGTTGTCTTCTATGTCCAATATACCTTATCCTTGATTTATGATAGGAGTATAGTTATTGCATTACATGTTGTTTATCATATAATATTATTTTCAATTTTCAATTTTAAAATTAGGATGGTGAATAATTTAGACATTTAATTAAAAATGAATTAAAATTAGTAACAATTTACCTTAAAGGTATCCTCATCATGACAACAAACTAAAAAATCCCATATTTCATAGATTACGATGCTTGCATATATAGTTTGTAACACCCAAAAATTTTAAAACATGAACTTCATTTTTGATAGAATAAATGAAACAAAAAAAAATATTTGAATAGAATGTAATACCCTTATATATTATGATATATTTCATTTTAAATAAATTCAATTTTTTTTGATATCTTGCAATGCAAGAGACACCAAGTTTAAATGAAACACAATACACTATGCAAATATTATCATTTAAACATGACAATTATAACCTAGACATTAATTTGGAGGGTTTGAATATGAATAACTATATTATGAAAATAATATTATTTAAAAATGTTTAAAATAAATTCAATGATTATACATTGGTTGTAAATAAAATAAATATCATTTAAAATAAAAAGGAAATGTTTTTTGGAAAACTGTATTTTTATAAAAGGTGTTTCAGTCATGATTTGACCGTATAATTTAAATTTTAATTTTTTTGGAAAATGTAATTTATTTAAAAATATGTTTTTAAATCATAATTTAAATAATAATTTATGGTAATATTTTATTATATTTCAAAAAATATTAATTTTTCAGTGAATAATAAAAGACACCAATTTTTATAACATTCTAATTTATTTACAATAAATCAAGAAATATTATTATTTTAATTTGATTTTATATTAAAATATTATTTAATTATTAATATGAAATAAAATTAATTACATTAAAATCATCTTTATATAGGATTTTAGTATATGTTTATTTTTTGGTCTTAAAACAAAATGTTTCAGAAAACTGATTTAAACTGCATAATGACAGTAATTTTTAATTAATTAAACTAACCGTAATTATGATTAATATAAATTAAATGAAAATATTATATA
Organism: Viscum album; assembly: GCA_963277665.1. Lineage (NCBI taxonomy): Eukaryota > Viridiplantae > Streptophyta > Magnoliopsida > Santalales > Viscaceae > Viscum > Viscum album. The sequence continues at coordinate 1,300,119,880 of OY728138.1, read as the reverse complement.
TTAAGAAATATTAATTTAATTTCATACACTTATTATTTCTAGTCATATAGTTCATATAAAATCATTATTTTCTTGAAAAACACACTTCTTGAGAAACCATTTTTTAATAACGCATGTGGGTTTAATTTTTAATTAAATTATAAAAATTCTATAAAATTAATTAGGAAAATTAGATTAAATTTTTGGAATAATAATAATTTATATTATCTAATAAGGTAAACTTATTTTTTCACCATAATATTTTTTGAAGAAAACAACAAAATATTTACCGTGATTAAGGTAAAAACGAGCTTTCCATATATTCAATTAACACAATAAGGGTTACAAATGAACCAAAAATGATATATTTAATATTATATGGTCATATTTAGAACTTATATATTAATAGGTTATAAAATTGTGAATTCTATATTCTTTTTCATTGAGTTAAATGTAAGTGTAATTCTTCCTTTTAAAAAATACCAAGTGTGCCTTCTCCCTCACATATAAAAAGCCACCTGTCATCCTCTTCTCTAAGAATATAAAAAACCATTTGGATCAAAATATCACTACCAAAATCACTTCCTCAATTCCCTCAAATCATCCTATAATTATTGGTCCGGTTATAAATCCAATAAATGAAGGATTTTGGTGTAAACCAAAATAAGTTGTCTGAAGAAGAGGTAACCTCTTTAAAAGAGAATTTTATTTTACTTTTTCCTCCACCACATTAAAATATTATTCAAAAATTATTATACAATAAACTTAATATATTAAATATACATATATATCTTTATGTTAATGTAAATACCTAAAACCTTATCCTTTTTCCTTAAATTGGAAACGAAACCATTGATCGTGTGTAAAGTGGATTACAACATCGTGAACCTACATAATTCGTTTTCCATAACGACTTCTCACATATGGATTTAATGATGTATTTAATGTTTATATATAATAATTAATATATTATTATAACTAAATAATTATAATATCACATTACCTTCTTACTTTCATTTTCATAGGTAATATGAATACATCCCTCATGTGTATGGATGACTACTACCTTGTAAAGTGATGTGATTCGTTTTTCACTTATACATTACATAGAAGGAAATAAAGATTAATTTTATATTGATATATGATATTAATTAAATATTAATAATTATGGAAAATAAATATATCATATAATATTTTACCATACCATCCATTGAATAAAGTATAATGTCATTTGTGAGTATGACCGACCACAGCCTCACGATGTGATTTGATTTATTTTTCACTAACAATTTACATAAATGTTTATAGAGGATACATTTATTGACTATATGTGATATATATGACATGAAATTGATTCTGAACAATTTATTTAAAATTCACTTTCATATCCTTTCACCTGTTAAGGAAATGATGACATCTCTTGTGTGTATGCACGACCTACCACTCAACAAAGCGATGTGATTCATTCTCCATGTTCAAAATTTAATACTGATTATAAAGATGTATATAATAAAAAAATATACTTATAATAATAATATAAATTTATATATTATTTAATATATATTATATTTGAATCCTTAACATTCATGATAAAATATGCATAATAAAACTAGGCAATTAACACACAAAACAATTTTGATAATGAAATATTATTAATGAATGGGTAATAAGAGGCTATAAAATGATCATGCATGATATTATAAACATTAATATGGTTATTTTAAATGTTAATAATTTTTCAAATTATAAATACAGAAGTTGAAAGAGTTCTCAACTAAAGGTACATGCGATGCAAGGGGTTTCTTAACTCCATTTACATTAATTGGGTGATATGAATATTTCATTGATTGTGTTATGCCAAAATTATATGTGAAATAACTTTTGATTAATTTATAATTTATTTTCCCATGTATTTATGTGGATCTAATTTTTTTAAAATAATCACCATATTGATTAACTATCACTTCAATGACATGATATTTGTAAGGGTTTCATCTCAAATGTCCTTATTTGAGACACATGTTACTTTATGCACCAAATTTATTTTTAATGGAGTATATAATTACCATTTACATAATGTATCAAGAATCCTTGAAACGGCATGAGATTTTAATTTATAATTTCTTTTCTTATTTCATGGGAATTTATGATGAAAATATCACAAAAGCTTTAAGGGTTTATATTTCAATGTCATTTTAATCAGTATTTCTTATGATTGAATTTCCATGGAAGAAAATTAATTGATAATTGTATAATAATAACCTTTAATTTTATTTTCATTTGTTTATTCATTAATTTTTCATATAATAATACTATTTACACAATTTTGTACTTAAAATTAATGAGAAAATATTTTTAATAAAACCCAAATTCAATTATCACTTTGATCAAAAATCCATTCTCTTCCAAATCCATGTTTTCTAAAAATATTTTCAAATTTTTTTTACTATAATTGTTTAAATTCATTTTACCCTAATTTATTTTTAATTTTTTAAAAGGAATCATCCTATGGTTTTCTGAAAAATGTAATTTTTTACATTTATTTAAAAAATATAAAAGGAATCGTTTGCATTTTTAATTTATTTAGTATGAACAAAACACATCCTCCATAATGACCACTAAATGTTTAAAATTATAATCATTAATTTCCAAATAATAATATTTTTTTAAATTTTTGATAATGTTTTATATATTAAATAAGTTTTCTCAAATTATGAATGATATTTTCTTTTATAAATGTTCAAAATGATCTTTCAAAATAAATTCCCATATAAGAATACATCCTTTAAAGTTACACAATGTTAAAATGTTAATTTCCTCAAGAAAGATTTAATATTTTTAAAATTATTTTCATCATTGAAAATAAAAATTGATGTTATGGATTTCTTCTGAATTAGTTATATATATTTCACACATATATACCTTATTATTCTACCTTCATTTTACTAGTTAATACATTCATTAGGGTCATTTATCAAGTTCCTACCATAAGAAATTTCTTTTGAATTTGATATGAAGAAACATTATACAACACATTTTGTGTCTATGTGAAATTTTTATGTTATGTATTATGATTTTTTAATTTATGTGGTACACATAGATCCTGAAGATGTTATGATTTGTGTTCTTAAGTAAAGAACCACTATATTGGGTAAAAATTTAGTCTCATGAGATTTCATGTTTGGGATTAAAGAGTTAACCTAATCCAATATGAGACAGTTTCCACCATGTGATGTTGTCTTCTAATTTAACCTCGAAATATGTTTTTTTCACGTTTTTTGTGGCTGGAACATTTATTATATCACCATGATACTATGATACCTTGTTCATTATATTATTCTTCCATTTTATTACTTACATTCCTTCTCATAATGATATCATGTTATAAATTATACTCATATGTTTTTTTATTTCATATTCCCCTACTAGGTTTTAAATATCACAACTTTTTATATGAATTCTATTTGTTATCCGGTATAGTTTAAGAGATCAAAAGGATTTAAGAGATTCTTATGTAGAATAAAATATAATTTTTTATTCTGAGTCTCACATTGATGTATTATGAACCTAGTGTTTAAAACACACTATGACTTTATAGTCTTTATGTTGAATCAATATATATTTATGTTTATAAATAATTTAATATTATTAGTAAAAATATGATGTTATCATATTTTGTATTTAAGAATAGGTTTAGTTAAAATTTACTAACAAGGATGAGAAAAATTTAGTGAGACACCTAATGATATGTATAAGGATATTTATAGGGATAATTATAAGTATAATTAAAGGTATATTAAAATATTTTAGAATTTTTGTGATGTTTAGATACAATGATTTTTGAGTAATGAAATCCCTATTCGGATACTATAATTGGAAGTAGTTTAGAATAAATATAAATAGGGGTAATAAATCCAAAAATCCATGTCAATATTGACTTGAGAATTAATTGGTACATGACAATATGACTTAATCAACACAAAGTTTGAAAATACCATGGGATTTGATTTGGAAATTAAGAAAATCATTATGAAGTATCATGAAGTATTTGAAAAGATGATAACTATGAAAGAAATTTAATAAACTTAAGGTTTCATAGATTGAAATAATGTGTTGCGATTTATATATCCTACGATGCTAAGGATCCTGTACCGAAGTGGTACTGGCTCCTGCTTAGCATCTAAAAGATTCAAGATCAAATCTGGGCAACGATAAAATTCTGGCACTGTAGCAGCACTGTAGCAGCGGTAGAGGTACTGTAGCAATGAATTTAGTGGTGGAGGTACTGTAGCAGTCTGGGTTCTGTAGAATTACTGTTCAAGGAGGGGTCCTTTGGGCCAAAAAATGGGTTTTTATGCCTTGTATTTAGGCCACTTGGCCTTGGGAATTCGGTCAATGTAATGGGTCTCCCTCTACTGAGTCAAAAAGTGGTATTTTATTTAATAATAAAATGATGTTTCAGACACAACTATTAAAAAAATTTATACATTCTATAAATGATTTTCTATAATTATTTCATTTAACACAATGATTATTATTTCTCATATTATTCTTTGTGGTTTTATTAAATGTCTAGATATAAAAGGAATCATGAAAACATTAAATGTGATGGACACTTCAATAATTATGGGTAAAAAAATTAGATGATTAATGGAGTGAAAGGTATTTTGACTAAGACTAATTTATATCATGATATTTGATTAATAACATGTACTTTAATGTGTTTTTAAATTAGTTAAATAAGAGTATCGTGGAATTTTATGAATGTTTATGTCAAAATGAAAATTGAGGAATAAGGATTCAACTTTTTACAAGTCAAGAAGGTGGGAGTAAGAACCCAGAAGAATATCTCAAATGAATAGGGTAATATTTTATATGTGGAAATAGATATCATGTTGTAACAAATTTCAATTTAATTTTATATCATATATGTACAAAAGATGGTAATTATCTAAATGAATTCCCTAAACTAAGGGTTACACCCTAGAGCAGAGAAAGAACAATATTAAACCAAATCATTCAAGTAAAAGGGATGAAGTATTTATGTATTGGGATTCAAAAATTATTCTGTAAAAGTATTTATACCAATGGTATTTTGGTTATAAAAATAATGAAACATCGACGGATTGTGTTAATTTTCGAATCATAGATGTCTCTATGTTAAATTAAAAGTTAGGGACACCATACTGGTTTTATTAGTTTAAGGATGATCATAAGTTCAAAGTATTATACAACACTTTTGAGGTTTTAAGTAATTATTTTTCGACTGGAATAATTATATTTAACGTGACATTTTATTATGTTGAACTATATATATCCATTTTTTATAACATAACAGATTATTTTGGAAGAAAGCTATTATGATTTTAGATATTTAAGATAAAGGGTTTTATAGGTAGACACTTTAAGAATGGATTAAGTTGAATTTTTTGAGTTATTATTGAGGTATTATAGAATAACGTTTTATATAACTTAGTGGTAGCTGTTTTTGGTTTTAATAGAAATGGGAGAAATAAATTATAACTCATTTATGTATCTTATGGTCTTATAAAAGTTAATTTTAGTGATTTAGGAGTAATTTTTTTTTAAATATTCATTTCTTGGTGTATGGGATGATGTAAAAATTAATAAAATCACAAATAAAGGATTTAATTTTTCATTTGAAATAGAATCTTAACATTTATGTATATTTTCGTATATTCATGGAGAGTAAAATAACTTCACAACATTCGGAAAGGATCTTAAACTAAAATGTTATCATATTACCTTTATATCCAATAATTCAACTAGCCTTTGAAAATCATCATTTTTTTGGTTTTGAGGTCATTAAATTTCTATTGATCATTATATTTCTTATGATAAATGATCGTTATCAGACTATAATTATTTACGCTTTTCTTCTATACCCTTATCATTAATTTTCAATATTTTTCTGCTATGTGGAGAAATAATAATGTGTTATTATATATGACCATTATAAATCCATTTATATCTTACAAAGTGGTTGTTTTATGAATCCTTTTGATGATGTGATTTTCTAACAATGGTATTTTCATATGTCAAACCTTCATTATCATGATTATTATTAAATTGTGAGGACACAATTTATTTAAGGTGGTAGAATGTATAACCTGAGATTTTAAAAGAGGAACATCATGTTGGATAACATATATGATTTGGAAAACCAAGATTTTAGGAGAATTTAACACATAGAGTCTTTAATATATATATATATATTTAAATATATTCAATCTCCTTTATATCTTTTCAAACATAGAATACCCGGTTTACAAGAAACACGGTACTCTATTAAAATATTATTATTTAAAAAAGGCCATTATTTCCTTGTCATTATATTCGTGGGTATGAATATGAATAAATAAATTATAAAAATTATTTGGGTTACACATGTATAAAAAAAATCAATTATCATATACCTTTTGAAAATAAAATAAGAATCTTTTAAAATAAAATGAAATAAATTTTTGAAAAATTGTATTTTTTAAAAGGCGGTTGAGTCATGCTTTGCTAACAAAATTTAAAATTAATTTTTACAAGTTTTAGAAAATTTTATTTAAAAGATAATTTATTTTTTAAATAAATATATCAACATTAACTTATGGTGAAATTTATGTATTTTTTTAAAAAAATTAATTTTTCCATGAATAGTGGACATTAATGTTTTTTATAAAATTAATTTTTTTAAAAAATTAATACCAATTATTAATTTATTTTTATTTAAAATTAATATAAGTGTCATTAATTTATATAAAATAAAATTTATTTCCTTTAAATCATATTTATACTATATTTTAGAATTAATTTATTTGTGGGTCATAATAGAAGATTTTTCAAAAAATTCTTTTAATTTGTAAAATGTTTCTCCATTTTAATTAAATAAAAAGCCTAATAGAGAATAATTAAATTTATTTTTATATTATATATATATATATTAATTTAAATTCATAAAATGATCATTACATGTCACAATTTTAATATTAAAACATCATTTTGTGAAAAATACATTTCTTGGAAAACAACCTTTTCATCAAATATGGGGGTTTATATTAATATAATATTCATCTAATTTTGTGAGTTGAATTTAGAAACATTATTTCAATATTATGAATTAAAATAATATATATTATCTAATAATTCGAAGATAATTTCTTACCATAATGAATATTGAAAATAATAAAAATTATTTATCAAGGTTATGTTAAATACAACATTACCTGGGTGTTAAACTAAAATGGTTTGGATAAAAAATGACTAAAAAATTATATAATTTCTATTTATGGTAATGTTTTTACCTTATATCTTATAAATTTCTAAATTGGCCCATTTTTTTCCTTTCTTCATTAGAAAAACATCTGTGTAATTCTTTCTTTTCAAAAATACCTACGGTGTCTTCTCTACTACTTATAAACGACCAACCCATATACACTCTATTAATCACATATAAACCAATTTGATTTAGGAAATAACTCAAAAAATAAATTCCATACTTCCATTATCTCTTACTAGAATCCTTTTTATCCAAAAATCAATCATTTGGATTGATTTTGTTTCATACCAATCGGTGTTTTCCGAATAGGAGTTAACATCATTAATCATTTATTTTATTTTATTTATTATTACACCTCATTAATTTGTTATTAAACCATGATTATATAATAAAATCAGTATATTACATAAATAATTTTTTTGAATATCATTACCTACAACCATATCCTCCTCCCATAAATGGTAAATGAAACTTTTGATGGTGTGTACGAAATATTTCCACCTCGTAAATCGACATAATTCGATTCCTATCACCGATTATAATGGATAGATATAATTATGTATTGAATATTTATATATTATATTTGTGATATAATTATAACACTTTAATTATAAAATCACATATACCATATTAAATGTTATTCTATAGGGTATACAATAATGTTGCTCATGTGTACAACAGACTACCACTTCATGGAGCGATGCAATTCGTTTTTCATTTATGATTACCATGGATGGTAATGAAAATTAATTTTATGTTGATATATAATAATAATGAAATATTAATCATTATATAAAATACATATATCATATAATTTCTTACTTTACCATCCATTTAATAAATGATAATGTTTCTCGTGTGTACGACGGACTACCACCTCATGAAGCGATGTGATTAATCTTCCACTAACATGTTAAATGGAATCTGAAAAAGGATAAATTTTATGAATATATGTAGTATCTATCACATTTTTTTTTATTTTATAAATTTAATATATGATCTACTTCCTTACCCTTTCACCTGTTAATTAATTGATAACATCACCCATGCGTATGTAAAACCTACCACTTCCAAAAAGCGATGTGATTCGTTCTCCATGTTCAAAATTAAATAATGGTTCTAAATATGTATCCAATGAAAATTATATTAATAAAATTAATAAAATTATATTAATTATGCAACTATATTTTATGTCTGTTATCTAGAATTTTCATGATAAAACATGCATGAGAAAACACGGCAATTAACACATGAAACAATGGTGATAATGAATGATTATTAACGAACTGAAAAAATGATGTCATAAAAGGATAATATGTGATTTTAGAAATATTGATAAGGTAATTTTAAAAGTTCATAAAATTTTTATAACCTCTATGCATGTGTTTAAATAGATCCAAACTGTAGGGAATCTTGGGTTAAGGGGTTTTTTAACTCAATTATCATTCATTGGGTTGTACGACTACATAAATGATTATATTATGAAAAAATTATTTTTGAAATGAAATTTTAATTATTTATGCTGTATTTAAAATTTTAATAATTTGAATATAAAATTTTTACACATATAAATGAATTTATTAACTCTCACCTCAATGATAAAAACATTGTATGGATTTTATCTCAAACTTCCTTATTTGAAATACATGTTATATTATCCACCTAATTTATTTTTGAAGGGTTTATATACTCCCCCTTTATATAATATATCAAGAATAATTCATGTATAATGATATTTAATGTTATAATTCATCTTCATTATTCATGGTAACCTATGATACTAAATTTACCAAATCACTAAGTGTTTATGTACCAATCTAATTTTAATTTCGATTACTTGTGGTTGATTTTTCATTGAAGGAAATAATTTAATAATTGTCTAATTAAACCGTATAATTTTATTATACTTTTTTTTATTTATGATATTTTAAAGTAATGGTCCCATATTTCTCACTTTGTTACCTAAAATTATTTATAAAATATTTTTAAGAAAGTCCTTCTAAATTTATCTCTTTGGTTAATAATAATTTTTCATCCAAATCCTTATTTTCTAAAATATTTTATAGAATGTTTTAATATAAATATTTAATGTCTCTTTTACCATTAATTTGTTTTTAAAAAAAATTTAATGGTAGATTATGGTTCCATTCTAAACAAGTTACTTTTTGAATTTTCATATAAAAATGTGAAAGGAATATTTTCCTTTTTAATATATTCAATAAGAATGAAAATATTCCAACGTCGCAAAAACTAAATTTTTTAAATATTTTTTTATCTATCAATTTTTTTCCATTTTTTTTATTTTGGTGAATTTTTTATATTTTTTATATTTTTTTTAAATGGAAATAATACTATCCTTAATATATTTTTATAGTGATTATTGAAAATAATGTTATATATAAGATGAAATACCTTGATTTTTCTCAAAGTGTGGAGGTTATTTTGATCAAGAATTTTTTAATATTTTTAAAAGTATTTTCATCAATAAAAAATGACTTTGATGTTATGGATTTATACTAAATTATGTATATATTTTTATCTCTCTCTCTCTCACACACATAGACATATATATACATAGTTATTCTCTCTTAATTTTATGGGATAATTCATGCCTTATGATAATTTCCCATGTACCTTAAAAATGAAATTATAATTTAATATGATATGATGCAAGATTATGTAACACATTTTCATTTCAAGGGTAATTATTAGGTTATTTTTTTGTGATTTATTTACATTATATTGCACACATATATCATGAACATGTTGGGATAGATGCACCCATATAGTTCTCCAATACAACGGGTAAAGCTTTAGTTTCATGAGATGTCATGTGTGAGAATAATTTGTAAATATAATCCACTATGGGAGACTATCCACCATTTGTTTCTATATCAGAAATTATACTAAACATATGTTTATGTCTTGTTTGGTATTGCATCATCATTTCTTATATCTCAATCATCTTATGACATCATGTTTTTTTATCTTATTCTTCTATGTGATTACTCACGAGCCACATCATTATGATATCTGGTTATAATTTTCACTCAATCATTATGTTTCCTTATCATGTTTATTCCCTTACTAGGAGTTTTACCACACCCATTTTGTCTATGTATTCCATTGGTTATCCCATGAATTTTAGTATCATGAAAGTGTTTTAGAGTTTCTTATGGAGAATAAAATAAAATGAGTCTTATTTTTATCCTCACTTTGAATTATTTGGAACTTAATATTACAATGAAACTAGGCCTTTACGATCCTTATATTGAATCAATCAATATTTATGCTTACCAATCATGTGATAATATGCTTTAGAGGCTTGGGTCATTGCATAGTTCGTGTGTGAGAATTATTGTTCCTATAAGAATTTAATTTTTTATAGTGTCATTTATAATTCTTTATGACTCTTAAGGACCTATAATATGCAATTTAACTAATATACATATTCTATAAATGTGAATTATAATAAAAAAGGACAAATATTCAACATTGAATGTTTTATTCTATGGAAAAAATATTAATAGTGTAAATTTGTTTCCTATAATATCTTCTTAAATTACAACCTATGGTATAAAAACACTATTTTTGAACAATCTATATCAAATAACATATTAATTCAAATACCAACTTTAATATAAGTAGTAAAAATGAGATTTTTGATAAGTATATTTTAAAAATAAAATCTATAAAACATAAAAAATTGGAATCTAATTATTAGTTTAACAACATTAAATAATTATATAATATAGAAATACTATTTCCTTTCATCTATTTAACAACATTTTTCATAATAATCAGTTTTTTTATCATTTTTATATTGATCGTTGATATATTTAGAACAAATAAGTTGATAAGTCTTCGATTATAAAATGTGTGAGTGAAAAATATAAAAATTCATAAACATTATATTAATCATATAGTATATATATAGATCACAGGATAATATACATAAAAATATAGAGTAATCAAATCTACTTATATAAATCATATTATTTTCATTAATACTTGATGATATTTCAATTTATTGTTTGTAAAAATCCCATCTTTGTCATTACCTGTAGAATACAATATATAAATCCATTTAGTACACCATGAATTTAATTGATATCTCATGTAAATGAAAATCCTACAAGAAATTATCATTTGATTCTATATTTATTTTTGTTTCCAACAAAACAATGAATTGTTTTTTGTTGAAATGATCATGTGAATAAAATGATCATAGTTCTTGTGATTCCATTATAAAAGAGTTTTATTTATATTATTCTATTTTGAAATTAAATTTCTATATCCAAATTAATAAAATATTACTAAATTCTTACCATTAACACAATTTTATTAAAAATTTATTAACTAAAATACCATATAATCTGGCTCCCTTATTTTTTTAAATAATCACAAAGTAAGACTTGTTTGCATATATGAGATTTAATTTTCATGAAACATGATAAATGAATTACCTAATCCTCAAGAGTAATTTAATATTTTTCATTACATTTACCTATATTAATATTAAAATAATTAGGTTATTATTAGGGATGAAAATTAGGAATTTATATGGATGAAATTTGGACTAGTTTGAATTTTTGGATTTTGAATTACTGAATGATCATTATGGATATTTTAGGAAATTTAGAGTGAGTGTTTTAAGATAGTAGGATAAAAGATGTGTTATTTTTCTTTTCTTTTTGAGATAAATTTCTTAGAGGTGATTGTATGTGGCCATTAGGCACCTAATATCATATCACCATGAAGTGAAACAAAATTTTCTTAGATAATTATTACATCTTATTAGAGGAGTATTCATTATATATCATTATAACACATTTCACAACCATAAAGGTTTTTGTTACTTTATAATCTTGGATACATGAAGAAGTAGTATAAAAAAATCTACATCATATTAGATTAAAAGTTTCATAAATCTCACTCTTTTCAGTAATCTCATAATTAATACCATTGTTTATATCTAGGGGAAAAGGAAACAAATGAAAAAGTGATCTCAGATGCTCGGTAAGGGTAAACAAGGAAGATATTATTCAAGAAACTTTCTCTTTGAAGAAGAAGGTATTATTATTTCCAAAAGAACTTCCGAGATCCCCAAACCATTTTAGAGATTAATTAGATAAATCCTCTAATGTCAGGAGGCTCAAAGACAGTGGTTTTTCTATGGTCACAGATCGAGAGGCTCTTCAAAAAAGGTATACTTTATGAAAATTTTCAATATTGGGTCGAATCATCTACTCAAAGAGAGATTGACCCAAGTCTTATTATGATCTCAAAAACATAATATCTCATTATTGGTGCATGAAATATTGGAGGTTAATACTGATAGGAGGAGGATTATTTCATATAATCATTTAAAATAAGAAGGCGATGAATACTGACTGGGGAATTGGAAACTTACAAATGAAACTTGGATTTCTCAGGTTATCTGAGTGGGATATCAATTTTAATCCATTTAAAGTTAGAAAATATGACGCCCAAATTTGGGTAATGTTTTATGGTTTGAATTGGTTCTTTTGGATTCCAAATATATTGAATGATCTTGTGTCTTGAATTAGCATACCAATCAGAATGGATCAAAGAACCATGGATGGAGAACTTGTCTTCTCTACTCGGATGCTAGTGGAAATCAATTAGGAATTGAAACGTCAGTCTAGCATTGCCTTCATTTCCAATGGTAAAAAATCTAAAGTTAAAATTGAGTATGAGAATGTTCCTCCCTTTTGCGAGGTCTGCAAGGTGGTTGGGAACTCATTATCTAACTACAGAACTCTCCAAAAGAAGGTAAGTTCTCCTATTGTCTCAAAATGGTATGATGCAAATAGTTAAAGAGGGAATAAAAATGTTCCTGCTTAGAAAAATGGTACTAGAAAGGAACAATCTGGGACATCATTAGTCACTATGAAGACTCGCAAGGATATTGTTTCTATTATTCATAGAGAAGCACAACCTGCTTCTTTTAAACTTTTTGAGAATCAGCCTGGTCTGTCTAATTCTATGAAGCTATCATGGGTTGATTTAGTTAAAGAGGAGGAGAAATTACCTACTTCGGTGGAACCTATGGTAATTTATCCTATAAATAAAGAGTCTGATGAAAATCACATGTTAGAGTCCGATTTGTCCTCTGAAAAATTTAAAATGGTGTTAGGCCTTCAAAATGTAGCAGAGGAAGAATGCATTTTTATGGAGTTGTACAGTGATATAAAAAATCTTGTACTGAAGGAGGGTATTGAATCAGACTGTGATTTACATGATGTAACTTAAAAATTAGCAGTCTCAGCTAAGGGAATATCTCCCGGAAAGAATCTTCAAAAGTCAGAAGCTCCTGATAAGAACAACTTGATCATTCCAGTTGTTTGGCAGGAAATCCAACTTAGTGAAAGGCTGGTCATATCTGATACCCTCACTGATTTGGAGCTCACGACTCTGAAAGGATTGCAATTTGGCAGCATATGCCAAGAGGGTTGTGAAAATAATGTTGATGATTTAAACATCATTCCATTAAAGGAGATTCAGACAGATTTGGTCAGTGTAGGACTGAACATTAGTAGCAAGGAGGTCATGACTATCATGATTGATATTAGTGATCTATTGCAAAGATCCACTATTCATAGAAAGAATGATGGATGACCCCCGAAAAATACAAGGGGGAAAAGGGTTCATAACCTCAGTTTCAGTTTCAAATTAATATTTTATTTTGGATTTGACAAGGTCTGGGAAATCGGGAGTCCATCAGATCCATTCGGTTTTTTATCCAGAAACATAAGCTTGTTATCATTGGCCGGACAGAAACTAGAAAAATATTTTCCTCTTGTATCTTTAACTTTGAGAGGATGGGTTTTCACCTCATTGACACCAATAGGTGTTCAACTGATATCAGACATCTATGGGTTCTTTCTCACTCTTGTCTGGACAACATCTCCATGGTCAATAATAGTGATCATCATGTCACTTGTTCTATCAGCTACCTTGGTTATAAATTAACATTATCCTTTATTTATGCCCATAATAGGTATCAAGATCACAGGAAACTATGAGTAGACATAGTTTTTTATCAATTAGTTCATTTCTAGACCATGGATCATTTTGGGGGACTTCAATGCAACTTAAAATCTGGATGAGAAAATGGGGGCTAAAACCAACTCTATTTCCTCTAGGGAATTCAGAGCATGCAGTGATCAAAATGTTTTGTTTGAGGTCCATCAGGTAGGAGGTAAATATACCTGGTATAGGAATCATATTAATAGTTTTTGTTTCTAGTAAAATTGATAGGGAATTCATCAATGATTCCTAAAGGGACACTTGGGGATCCATATCATGCTCTACCCTATCCAACCTCAATTCTGATCATCATCCAATAATGGTGGATTTTTCTAAAAATGAAATCAAGCCTCCTCTTCCATTCAGATTCAATAGGGCTAGGATCTCTCATCCATAATGAAAGTTAATTGTTCAAAGCACTTGGAATTTAGTGAACTGCGGTAATGATTCATTTTCTTGTAACACCAAGATCAAAATCCTTAAATAGAATCTGAGACATTGGATCAAGAGTCGATTCAGATCGCTTGACATTGATATTTTTCATCTCAAAACTTCTCTTCAGAATGTCTAGGATTTTAACACTAATAATGAATACTTTGAGGGTTTTCATAAGGAATCTATGTGGACCCTCAATCTCAACAAACTCCTTGACATAAAATATTCCTTACAAAGGGATTCCTTTATGGTAAAATGGCTATCAAATGGTGAAAGTAACACAAACATCTTCAATTTATTATAGAAAATCAAGAGAGTTCTTAATCCTCTGTCCTCGATCAAAAATGGGGATATGATTATTGAAAAAAAATGGATTTCTATGAGCATGTCATATCATACTTCAAAGACCTCTTCAATGGATCATTAGTCACCACTAATCCTGTGTATGATGTTATTCCGAAGCTTGTGAATCAGGAGGATAATTTCATCATGACTGCTATTCCGTTTGAATTAAATATTAATGTGGCTATTATTAATCTGAAATTTGATAGTTCCCCTAGTCTGAATGGCTTTGGTAACTACTTATTTTAATTTTTTTGGGATGTTATTCATGCAGATGTTTGCAGGCTGGTCACACACTTTTTTAGAGGTGGTACTCTTCCTAAGGATCTAAATTCCCAATTTCTTGCCTTGATTCCAGAGCTAGAGAATGACAATGAAATTAATCTATTCAGGCCAGTTTCTCTGTTTAATACAATCTACAAAATCATCTTCAAAATTCTTGATAATAGGATTCCTCATGTTGCAGGAATGATTTTATTTTCAAATCAGTTTGGCTTCATTTAAGGGAGATCAATTCATGAATCCCTAATGAATGCTTCGGAATGTTTCAATCGTCTCAGAAGTCCAATCAGAGGTGGAAACATTGCCTAAAGTTGGAAGTTAGTAAAGCTTTTGATACAATGGATTGGGGTTTTATATCAAAGATTCTCAACATGTATGGTTTTTATGGTGTCTTTATCAATTAGGTTAAATCTATATTGAGTTCTACACATATCTCAGTTCTCAGTAATGGTTCTCCAAAAGGTTATTTTGATTGTTTGAGAGGGGTTAGGCAGGGGGATCCTCTATCAGCGGTCATTTTTCGATTGCTGAGGACTATCTCAGCAGGTCTCTTTCCATCATGGATGATAAGGGAATGTTGAAGGCCATTCATACTGGGAGAGGGATTGTTGCCCCTACACACATTTTATATGCTGATCAAATTATCCTTTTCACTCAAGGGGAATGTAGAAACATTAAAAACAACGAGAGATATATTTTTCATTATGAGAGGGTTTATTTTTAAGAGATTAGTTGGAGGAAATATTTTGTCTTCTTTGGAAGGAATATTTCTCATAACACGAAAATTGACATCACTAGTGAGTTGGGCATTCGGGAAGGTGCTCTCCCTTTCAATTATATGGGAGTACCCATGTTCTAAGGATGACCTAAGGTATGTCATTTTTATGGAATTGTTAGCATGATTAAAAGGAAACATTCCTCTTGGAAAGGGAAATCATTATCCATGGTCGGCATGGTGTGTCTTTTTAATTCAAAAATTATTTCTAAATTTGTGTACTCCTTCATGGTGTAAAGATAGAAAATTTCTCTTATTAAGAGCATCAATGTGTGCATTAGGAATTTCATCCAGATAGGTAGCATCATGGACAAGCGGCTTGCAACCATTCCATGGAATTCTGTTAGCAAGCCTTATAAGGAAGGGGGTCTTGGCATAAAAAATATCAAATGCTTTAATGATTATTTGCATTTGGGGTTCTTGGAGAGGCTCCTCAATATTCTATTTGATGATTTGGGATTCCTTAGGGCCAGATTCATGAATAGAATCAAATAAGGAAATCTAAATTTCTTTAACTCATCGATGTGGCATAATATCTGGAATATTTTCTCTAAAATTGATTCGGATTCGCAGTGGTTGGTCTCTAGGGAGTCTTGCCTAAAATTCTGGAAATGTAATTGGGCTGGACATCACTTGTAAAACCATGTTCTAGAGGACAAGACAAATTTGAATTTGGATTTATCTATCAAGGAACAACTTGGATGCATGGAAAATCTCCCAATTCAAAATGTTTCCATTGTTGAAAAAATATTTTTTCTCCCTTAAAGGAGATTTATGTGTTTGAGAGCCGGCTGTTAATGGATTAATATAATCTAATGATTTTTATAGGATGTCTATTAGTAGTAATCTTGAATACAAGTTGATTAATAGAATGCATAAATGCTTCATGAAACCTTCTCTGTCCACCCCTGTTTGGCGACTAGCACATAAGAAAATTAAAACTGATAATTTTCTTCAATCTAGTGGAATATATCTATGTTCCAGGTGTGTGTTATGTCATCAGTACAGAGATGATATCAATCTAATTTTTTTAAGCTGTCCAGTGGCTTCAGCAATGTGGAAATCATTTTATGAAATCATCGAATTTCACCTACCATGAGCCAGCACGATTTGTGATTTCATTAGGCGTTGGGTAGAGTTGAATCATTCTTCACAACTCCTAATCCTCTTTCAAGCTGCTGCACATGAACTGGCACACTTCATTTGGACTTCAAGAAATAAATCTGTGCATGAGTCTTGGACCTTTCATGCTGGATCTTCTTTATCCTATATTCTCACTACAGTATGTGAGGTGAGTGTCACGTGAGGTAATTGTTCTTTCAACATTCTTCATGATATCTTGGTTCTCAACTGAGTTGGGATCAAGGGTATTTTTCCCCTCTAGCTAGGATTCATGATGTCTTTTGGCAGGACCCAATTCATGGTTGGATTAAAATTAATTCAGATGGTGCTTCAAGAGGGAATCCAGGTCCTTCAGGTTTTGGTGTGGTTTTTAGGGACCATCAGGGTGAGGTTCCTGGATGCCTTTAGGGTTCATGTGGCATTGTATATTCTCTTGAAGCTGAAATTATTGGGGTTATTTTTTCAATTGATCAAGCTGAGGAGAGGGGATGGAATAAGATCTGGCTTGAATGTGACTCTACAATTGTTGTCCTGACCATTCAGACAAGCTCTTTGCATCTTTCATGGAAGCTCAAATATTCATTGTATTAGATGTCTTGATCTTCTTTTTTTCAAAGAAGAATATTGTAACTCATTATTATAGAGAGGAAAATTCATTGGCGGATGGTCTTTCTAACAAAGGTGTTAATGAGGTTCCTTATCATTAAGATGATCAAGTGTCAGGTGATCTTCTTCCTATTTTTAGTAGAGATCAATGTAAACATTATATCTTTAGACTTGTGTACGTTTTTTTATTAATAAAGAGGTATTGATTTTATGGGCAAGATCCTAGCCTAATATTAAAAAAATGAACACGAGCCATGAGAGAATAAAATTGGTATAAGTTCATGTTAAAAAGTGTAGTATAAAGTGTTTCATAATAGTAATCATTAAAATGTTATGTCAATGGATCCAACTAAGATATTTATCACATGATAGTATTGGGCTAACCACCCTTGTATCTACTTTGGGCTTGGCATAACCTCCTAGGTACCATTATTTTTCTTGGGATAACAACCAATTTACTCTATTATAGGCTTGATAGAACAACCCATATACCATTTTAACCAATAAAAACATTACATTTACTAAATTAATTTTAGATCTAAAATACAAAGACCCACCACATCCATTATTATACATGCCATAAGATCCTGAAAACATTTATTGTTCCATCACAGATTCACCTCTGTAAAAGAAATCTGGTTTTGTCAATATTTCAATATAATAATAATAAACATTCTAGAGAATAAATAAGGAAATTATCATTTTTTTAATGATTACATTTAAGTATTTGTAATATAAAATGATGTTATTATAGATAAAAAATTCCTTTAAAATATCAATGTTATATGTTTGAGGAAAACACACTTTTAATTTTCAAATCACTTATTAAGAAGATAAAAATTTCCAAACATATTAAGGAAAACACCTTAATTAATAATAACCATGAAAATTCATAAATGTGTCTTAAAAAAACTAAAGGGTCCTAATAGTGGGAAATGTTTTTCTTGTGGTATACGTTAAAACTAAGAATCCTTTTACAGATTTAATTAAAAGAAAAAAAGAAATGTTTTAGAAAATGATAATAAGATTCGATTTAAAACTTTTTATAGAAATTCATACATGGTTAAAAATTACGTAAATATATCATGACATCATTTCAAATAAAATACGGATATGGAAGGAAAACATTCCTCATGGAATAGTGAAATAAATTTGGATTTCCTTAAAAAAAGTATTCCACACTTTTGAGTACATAGAGAGGGGAAAATAAAAATAAAAAAAATTATATAAATAATCATAGGATAATAAAATATTTAATATTTTTGAGAGATATATCATATAATTTCATTATCCTATATTTAAGTATAAGTAATTTTGATAAAAAGTGGGATTTTAACATAAATCCTTTACCACTCTAATACCTTTTGAATCATAACCTCCATGAAAGAAATAAATTCACAGAAAACATTAAATATAATTAATTTAAATAAAATCAAGATATATAATATCAAAGGGGTAATATATGCGTCACATTGAATAAATAAATAGCGAATATAGAAAATGTCTCGCAGAAATAAAAATTAGACGAGAATCACATACCTCAAGTTTTACTTTTTTCATAAGCCCTATTACCCCAAGTAAAAAAAATGTAACTTTATTTTATTATATAAAAAGAAATATCCATAATTATATTACCATTATTGGTTTAATTATAACATTTTATCACCCATTCATTAATAATTCCTTATTAAATTGACAATTTAGGGTGAAAACTATTTTGTTTTACATATATGTTTCTATTCAGCATTTATAGTCCTTGCATATTGAGAATAATTCAATAATATAAAGAATTATAGTCATGATATAAATTTTACATATATTCAATTTATACATACATATAAATATCAGTAATGGTAGATAAATAAAAATAAAGTACACCATTCATGATGTCGGGAGTCTGTACATACAAATTAATGTTGTTTTAATTTTCTAAAAAATAGAATAAAAGGATGATAAATAATTTTTTATAATTCTTGAATCATAATTCGATCATAAATATAAAATATATTTAATAAATACAACATTTTATTCACCAATTTTATGATTTTATGGAAAATGAATCATATTGTTTCGTGGAGGCAGTAGTCCTCTCAAACACATAAGCGATACATTAATTTCAAATTTCAAGGAAAAGAGGAGAAAATTAGTTATACCATAATCATAATAAATTAACAGTATATTTATGATACTTGAGTTATATTGATATTATTTATAAAATATATTTAAAGGTTTTAGAATAAGAAATAAATGTTGAAAGACTCAATAAAATCAGTTACATTTTCTTTAAGAGACATCATTTGGATTACACCATTAGCTTTTTTAGGATATAATTAGAAGAATAAAAAAAATAAAACATGGGGATGTAATATAAAAAGAATTTATGGTAGGTATTGGATGAGATAGAGTGGTTATAGATTGCGAATAATGGATATGTTGAGTTTCCCTTTTATAAGTGAGGGAATGACACATTAAAATTACATAAAAGATTAAAATATAATATATATCATAATCATGTCATGTGGAACCAAATAACCAAAAATTATAAAATAATAAGTCATAGGGTAAAAATAAACACAAGAAAAAAAAATAAAAATTAGATTTGGGATTGAGGTGTTTTCAATCATATCTTCTTTTAAAACAACTTTAAATCCATTTTAACCTTAACTGTGATAACATAAAATTTTTATGATGGCAACATATTATCTGACCTAAATTAAAGGAAAATTTTAAAAAAATTAGAACATGATGATTTATAATTTTTAATACATATTTTCGAATTCAATTTTATAGGTTTTAGAAAATTATTTTATTATATGAACACGGAATGCATGAAAAATGGTTTTCTGGAAAATACCTGATTTAAGTATAGGAATAATTTTACATTAAAATTAATTAAAAATATTATATAAATGATTTTTTATATAATTAGTTAAAAATAATTTTTTTTATACTTTTGGATCAAAGAAAAACTGAATGGAACCTTTAGAACAAACGAGTAAATTTAAAACCTAAAAATAGTTTTAAGATGATGAAAATAAAACATATGTTCACAAAAGTCAATATTTAGTTACCAAATCCCTAATAATATTTTCAAATAATTATTTTACTCCATAAATATATTTTGTTGATGATCCAATGGTTTTAAAATATATTAATTCATTGTTACATCTTACAAATTTCGTAAAAGTTATAGTATTTGAAAAATCAGTATTTTTCAGCATTCACTCAAAAAACAATATTTTGAAAAATTCACCAACATTTATCCAAATTCTATTAACAAATGATTCTTTACAAAATTTTATCTATTATTAAAAAAAATAGAATATATTAATACATTAATAATAATATTCATGAACACAATATAACATAAACCAATTGGAAGGAAATGTATTTTTGAAACATTCAATGATTTTATCTTCGTTCCTTGCTTAATAACCATAACTAAGTGAATATTAATATATTTTATTGAATATATTATATAAAAATTTATTTAGACTTATTCATAAATAGTGAATAATTAAATTTATTAATATAAAGATACATTTCATGAAGAAAATAATAATTTTTGTTTCAGAAAACCACTCTTTTATCCTTTAATTGATTCTATTTTATTTTCGCAACAATTTATTTCTAATGAATTACTTTTATATCGAGGTAAAAAATAAATTTTTCATAAATTTTTTCCCTATTAACAAATTACAATCATAAGTTTAGTGATAATGGTCATATTAAATTGTATTATTTTTATAGTATATCGATGTTCTCTAAAATCTTAATTTTTCATGTTAAGCATTCCATTTAAAACTATTTTTTAAGGAAACATATCATAAAATATTGGGGTTTTCCTTTATAACCTCATTAAAATAATTTCACCATTGAAAGTACATAATTCTGATTCAAACAACTACCAATACATAAGACTCATCACATCCTCATGTTCCCATATAGCTTGCCAATATTTATGTTTTTTTACACAATTTAGTGTAGTTATGTGCTCTTGTTTTGTAGAAATTTCACTCTTTGGTATAGGAACTACACCAATAATTATTTATAATAAAGATGATAATCCAAGGGTATGGCCTCTTAGAATAATAAATGTGAAGGATCTTGTATGTACTTCCTCAAAAGAGATATATATGGTACATCATGAACTTGGGAGTGGTTCAATGGAAGCACCTAGAGATAAACTACCATCCCAACCTGATCAAGAATTTTAAAGGTTCTAATATGCCTAGGGATATAAATTCTATTATTTACAAATATAATAACCTTTTTTACATAGAGAAATTCACCTAAATAAGTTTTTACCAACTATGAATTCCAAATTCCAACAATGATTTTCATTCTAACTATTCTATAGACTCTAAGATGCCTTGATGTAATACGAAATGGATATGAAATTATATTATATTTTTCATCTATATTTGGTCTCAATAACATTCATTGTACAATATCATCAAAAAAAATTAATTTTTTTACTTATTTCAATAGAGATATATATATGGATCCACATGAATGCCCAAGTAAAATCCATTATTATAAAAAACATCAATGAGAGGAAAGTGCAAATCCTAACCACCATTAAAATCAATAGGGAATGATATTATAATATCTTCTAAGGATTTATTATTTCCCTCAAAACTGAATATCTATCTAATCATGATATACAATACTAAAATACAAATCCATATCATGATATTGAATAATATTTCTCTAAAAAATTCATGTAAACCTCATATATCGATATGATATAATTGAATTTGGCGTTTTATAAAATATTATAACAGAATTAATACATATCAAAGAAACATGATCAATATAGAAATATTATCTAAATGAAATAAAATGCACTCATTTCTTGAGGTGATCGATAACAACCCAAATATTATTTATCACTTTATATTTCATTTAGAATAATATAATAAAATCCATAGTGATATTTTCCTATTTCCATATATGAATGGGTAATGTTTGTAACATTAAATTATAATTTTACCACTCAGCCTTATGTTTTCTCAAAACTAAGAACTGAGATACATACTCCAAAATATCTCTCTTCAAGTTATCCCTCATGGAATGGTATTTAAAGGACATATATATCTTTTTACTCCTAGGATGAATAGATAATTATGATATATGAGCTTTATTTAACAACTCTATATTCATATCTATTATAATAGTGGTACATGGTCTATTCCTAAACCATACCAATTCATCACAATCAAGGTTGAAATTAGAAACATTTTTCACATGCTTTTATATTTATTCATATTTTTTTGTGCCTCTTTAATATTTACATGGATTGATGATTAAATGGTCAATTGAGAAATATAAAATTTTTCCCCTTTCTTTATTATTTCCATGTCCATCCTTTTTAAACCCAGAAATATAGAATATTTTATAATCCTCATTACATATAATCCAACATGATCATTTTAACACAATTAATTATCTATAATTTTAAACTTCCCATAGTGGTAATGTACCCAGTATTCATAATCTTTAATCAACTCCAACCAATATTTCTAGTAAATATTAAACTATTTATGTGTGAATATAAACATTAATATTTTATGATCAGTATATATGTAATACATGTCTCAATAAATTTAGTGCTACCATACCATTAAATCAAATATTAACACTGTAAATTCAATGTCATGAGTCAGGTAATTATTATTGGGAACCATTAATAGATGAGTGATGAATTCTATTACTATATCATTTTTTATAATAAAAAAAATCCTAATTCCTTATTTGATTCATCATTAAAAATAACTGACCATTCTCCACTAGATGGTAATGTTATTAAAGGTGCACTAAGAAAACTTATATTTACCTCCATGAAATTTTAACTAAATTAATCTATCTAATGAAACTTGAATACATTCCATATGAACTTGGTGAGTGGATTAGAAAACTATAGTAAATTATTCAAAAATAATTGATAGGATGTAACCAATCCAAAAAAACTATGAATCTCAGTCATAATGTTTTGTTTAGGCTACTTTTTAATGACTATCATCATAGGAATATCTATTGATATTCCCCCACATATGATCATGTGTCCCAATAATGATACATTATTTAACTAGATTTAACATTTCCTGAATTTCACATATTTCTTCTCCTTCCATAGTGGCATTAACAAAATATTCAAGTGATCTTCGTGCTCTTTATTTCTCTTAGATTATATCATAATATCATATACAAAGACTTCCCAAAATTTATTGAGGTAATATCTAAATACATGATTAACTAAATACATAAATATAAAAAGTGAATTAGTATCTAGAAATGGAGTCATTATAAATTTATAGTTTCTATACCTTATTTAAATGGAATTATTAGGAAAATTTCCGCTTTTAACTCATTGTTAATATTATCCAAAACAAAGGTAAATATTTGAGAAGTACATATATTTACACAATTGATCCCTAAAATCATCAATATGGGACATGGGACACTTATTGTTGATATTTATCTTGTTATGTTCTAGATAATCAATATAGTGTCTCATAGATCCATATTTCTTTTTAATAAAAAGAATAAGTGAACACCGTGGTGATTCACTTGGATTAGCGAACCCCTTTTCATGGTTCTCCTTGAGTATCTTCTTAACTCCCATAACTTAATTAGGGAAATTCTATATTGATTATTTAAAATAGGTTATGCATAAAGTATGAGTTCTATTAAAAACCAATCTTAACTATTCAATGGAAGACTAGAAAAATCATCCCAATAGACTTAAACAAACTACCATATAATTGGTATATCGTTGATGTTGAGTTTATCCCCAAATATTTTAGGAAAATACCATTCATCAATAAGAATGAACACAAATAAAATTGAAGCAATTTCTGTTGGATGTTCATATTCATCCTCACACCGATAAATGATCTTAGGTTCATTAGAAATAGGAAATGAGACTTCCCTTACTAGAAAATTGTAATACCATACATATGAAGAGAGATAATAAATTACCAAAGTCAAATCATATTCAACAAGAATGATAACAAAAATAATTATAGGAATCACATTCCAAAAAATTTTAATTAAAGAAGAGTCATTGACTTGGGATGTTATTGTCATAACATAAAGATTTTCACTGTTAATTGAATGTATAATCATTAACGTGGTAATGTGATGTCTAAGTAAAATTATTTTGTAATAAAATATTTAGTAGAAACATAATAAAATAATACATTACAAGTTCTATAATGGGTAGAAAATTCACATCTCACCACTACATTCTTGTATCCCACACTGGAAATAGTGATCATAAGAGAATTACCTTTATCTATGAGATTATGTGGTTGATAAATTTTATCATTTTCATTAACAATAATAATTTAATGTTTTCTTGCAAAATTCTCATACACCAAGCATTTAGAACAAAAGTGTATGAGTGGGAAATTATAGGGAACTCTCTATCTATTCAAATAATTAGCATACTTATTCCAATCAATTTCTCATTTGATTCCCTAATGAAGTTCCTTTCCACACATAAAAAATTTACTAGTCCCCTTAAGAAAATATCCTCAAAGATTCTTTCCATACTTCTAGAATGAAGGAAGACTCATATTTTTTCCATCATGGTTTTTTATTATAATTCATGATCAATTACATCATTCTTTTCTCATTAAAATAATGAGAATTATTGGTGACTCAGACCTCCATTTCTACCTTGAGAACACATTGTTCAATTGATTAAAAGTGATTAAAGTCTATTATGGATAGCATCAGAGTGGATTACTCAATATGGAGGTGTTTTGAGTATCAAATAAATATTTTGTTTAAAAAAATTATTAATCATTATCCCATAATTAAGAAATCACCTGAGTAAATAATCAAATAGTTATATCTAATTTAATATTATCAAAGAACCACTCAAAATATTGATAAAAATCTAGTAATAATAACTTTTTATTATCTTACTCTTTTGATAATATTCTATTCATATTAAATAGAAAATATATCAATTTTAAATGTAAGTTATCAAAGTCTAATTCTAAAAAATTAATTTTAAAAATTGCTTTTTAAACATTGTAAGATGGAATTTATATCACACAAGGGAAATAAATAGAAGAATTTAAGTCTCATGATAAGACATATTACTCTATAATTAAGATAATATTTCTACCACAAAAATTTTATAAACAATATATCAATCCACAACCTATTATTTTTATTCATAAAATAACGTACAATGATTTCCTGAATATTTACAAGCCTCATTTATTTTTTTTTTGTGATTAAAGATATATAATATATAAAAAGTGAGTATATTATTTCTCTTTTATGATCTACATGAGTATGTTATTTAATATATTTAATGTTAAATATGAATAAATTCTAAAAGGTAATAAAAATATATAGAGAGACAAATAAAAGTTTTAGACAACAAAAGATCAATGTTTAGTTATTTTGTAGAAGAAACTTCTCGTATCAATGACTTATTTCAATTATGAGATGGGATGAAATGGCATGAACATATTCTCATATATTTCCATAAGGTTTATATGAAAATAAGGTTCTGAGTTATTGAGAAAAGATTAAAGGTTTATATTTTCATATACTCTTAAAAAATCTACCAACAACCTAAAAATTTAATATGATTTGAAAGAAAGTATTCCTCCAAAAAGATCCATTGAAAAATAATCATTATGAATCCTCACTATTGGCATGAAATATGTGAGTATTAAATTCAGTTTACCCAACATTAAATTTTTTACAGAATGTGGTTGGAACATATTATTAAAATATAATACTAATTTTAGACATTATCTCTTCAAGTGTGTTAGATCATATTATACATTGTCTCCCTAACATTTAGTGAAAATTCTTTGTACAAACCCTTATAAATTCATTTTTTCAGTACATTGAATTTAAAACCACTTTATTACTATGCCAAAATTTATTTCTATCATATAGTCACTTAAATTCATTACGTGGTCGATTAAAATGAAAATTTGGCCACTCTAATACTTGAAAGTATTTTGAAATAATGATATACCATATAGTCACTTAAAAAAACTTATTGTAGCTTGAATCGGTTTGGTTGATTAAATACTGAATGTGAAATATGATGTTCCATCAATGAGATAAAATGTGTGGTAACTTGGTTACCGGGTTGATTAGTTGATGAGATTGTGAAAAAATCCATTATGGTTGATCAGATAGTCATGTCGTCTATCCATTTTCAATATAGATGATTCATCAATTTAAAAAAAATAATGATTTCAAAGATACTTCATATGGTCTATTGAATCCTTTTTGTAGTTGATCAATTATTCTATCATTTTCTTATTTGGTTAGAAATTTTCACACTTTATGAACCACAACAATTTTTTAGATCATCTGAATTTATGATCAACATGGAAAATAGAAAATTCTCTCTATAACAAGAAAATTTAGAGTTATGACATAAAATAAATAAATCTATTAATAATGAAATAATACTAATTTTAGATCATTAAAATAATTTTGTTTTCAAATAATCCATAAAAATTTCCCATTTTGATGGATTAAAATCATGGGATAAATAAAAACTAACATTTCACTAGGGTAATATTCATAGAATACCTTGAAATATAATTTAAAATTCTACAATATTATCCCCATTTTTTGGATTATCAAAATTATGTCACAAATAGAATGTAAATTGTATGAATATATTGAAAAAATAAATTATGGAATATAAAGATAAATAAGATAAAGAGATGGTTTTATTGATGATAAAGAATGATTTCCATAGTCCAAAAATATGTGTTTTGTCCAAATAATTTGTGCAAAAAAACTACATCTAGCAATGTATTATTATTTATTAGTGGACAATGAAAACAATTATGTTTTTTCACACTATAATACCAGATGCGTACCCAAAAAGTGACATGTTTCATAGGTGGTTTTTATATCTACCTTACACCCCCAATGTTATCATCACAAGAGGTAATTAAATCAAAATAATGTCTTCTAGAATAAAATTTTCCTAAATTTGTACTACTTATGAGGAATTTAAAAATTACATAAATAAAAATAAAATGAGATTCCCTTGGGGTTTCTTAAAAATGGTCAATTGTACACACACTAAATATAATATCAGTATTAATATATTTTATGTAAAGTAAACTCTCAATCATTACTCAAAACATGGTTTCATAAATTGGTTTCTATGTTTAATTAATATCTTATTTATAGGTGGTGATAATTAGATTATCAATTTTTTTATTTATCCATGAAAAAGTATTTTAAAATATATTTAATATGATTACTATTTTTTATATAATTATTTCTTTATATTAAAATATTTTAAAACCATGAAATAATTTAAATTCACCCATCATGATTATTCAACATTAAATTTTAGCAGTTTTGTAAATTTAGTACATAATGATGTTCATGAAGAACCAAAAAATATATCATCAACCTAAATTGGGGTAATGAAAATATATTTTGAATATATTTTGATAAAAATTCTAGGAGTATCAAAAAATTTTATTAAACCATTAGAAAAAAAAGAAAAGTTCTAGACCAATCATACCCATATCTACGTTTCTGTTTTAAACCACAAGGTTCATTAGAAAATTTAAAAACATTATTTGGAAGATGGGGATTTTAAAAGCTTGGGATTGTTCAACAAAATCATCCTCAAACACATAATAAATTAGAAAATGAATCCTTCCAACCATTTTATATAATTAAAATTTTAGAAATTCTGAATATGAAAATAGTATCCTAATAGATTCATATCTATCTATAGGAAAAAATGTTTCTTAATATACAATTTATTTTTCTATACTATAACTATGAGAGACCAATATAGATTTATCTCTAATTAAATTTCAAAATTCACCAACCTTGTTTCTATATACCAATTCGGTTCTAATGGTAAAATATTATTTTGTTCCTTCAACTAGTTCTTATACTCATTTTCATTAAACATAATTGAATTCATCTTTCATATGAATCAAAGAATTGTTATCATTTATTTCCACATTACTGTTATTGTATTTAAGATGTGAAAAGAAATAATAAAGTTCAACTTCATTTTTAAGTGATGCTTGTCTTTGAGTTTCACTATTTAAATCTCTGACAACAATACCTAACAAATGATCTCTATGGGTTTTAATGTATCTTGGTGTACCATATTACTATATGTTTCCATTAAGCCTTGGTTCCTTTATGTGGTATATTATGATATATTTTAAAGAAGATTAGCAAAAAAATTATTATTGGAGGATTTATTGTTATTGAAATTGGACATATCATTCCCTATGTTTTCTAAGGAATCTCTAGGTTCGCTTGAATTTCTCTCATAAAATATAACATGAGTATATTCTTCCACAAAATTTTTTATTTTACTAAAGTATATATATGTTAAAATGAATATATAATACCCAATTAAGTTTCCATCGTCACTCTTGGATGAATATTTTCCATATTATCCTTTTTTCATTTTGAATGGAAATTTTGAATTCAAAAACATTAAAATAATTTATATTAGGATTTATCCCATTAAATAATTTATATGGATTATATTTAAAAAAAGTATTATTAGGACAATTTTAATTACCTGAAATTAAATATTTATAACTTCAATACGAGAATAGACTGGTATTTTATATTCACTAAGCATAGTTTGGGCTATATCTTAAAGGGACCAATTTCTTTTTTCAACCCCCCCCCCATTAAATTGAGGTGTTTGAGTAATAGATAAATTATGATTATATCAATGTTGTGATCATAATGATTCAAAATAATTATTATAAAATTAACATCCATATCAATTTTTAAAATCCCAATGGTAAGTCCACAATGGTTCTGTATATATTTCTTATACTTTAGAAAAAAATACAAACATCAATTTCATGACAAAGAAAATATACCCCTCTAAATATTGAATAATTAACAAAAATTAAATTTATATACGGTTTACTAGGTAATATATAAGCTCAATATGGACCAAAAAAGTCCATATTAACTAGTTATAGTGGTTTATAGGTAGAAACCACGTTCTTCTGTTTGAAAGAAACTTTATGTTTCTCTCCCTTTGGACATGGATTTCACATTTTTTCATTTGGGAAATATAGTTTAGGTAGATCCATGACTAAACCATTTCTAACAAAATTTATAAGAAACTATATATTAAAGTGGCCTTATATATTATTCTACAACCATGATTTATGATGAAATGATTATAAATAATTAATATTTAGAAATTACAGAATATAAAAAACTATATAAATATTGTCAATTCTAAAAGAAGTTAATATGAAATTTAAATAAAATGATAAATCATACAATAATAATTATCAAACATGACATAAAAATCATAAAAAATTTAGATATTAATTCAAGATATTATTTTAAGTCACCAATAAATAATACTTTATAAATTAAGTAGGTTTTAGAATTATCAACTTGACAAAGACTAATAATTTTGGCTTTGGTATTGACACCAAAAGGAAAATGTCGACAATATACTTTTCCAGACATTGGAATATAGATAAATCCTCATTCATATGTATATAATACCTACTATCATGATACCATAACATCCTATCAGATTTTTTCAATAAGTTTTCATATAATCAATCAAATAAACATTGATTTTTGTACCCAGATCTGTTTGGATCTAGAAAGGTTGTTAATTAAATATTTAAGAATTAATATATATTTGAAAAAATTAATTATAGATTTATGAATAAAATTAAAATAATTTTAAAAGAAGATATTTTTGGTACAAGTTGGATTACTCAAGGTTAAATATTCTAGGTGTATGGTTTTCTAGACATTTATTTAATACATTTGAAGTTGGAAAAAAAATATTTTTATAGAATTTATTTTTCTCTCTAGGTTGATATCCATTATCATATTTTGGTTTATGTATAATATGATGTCCCCAAATGTTCATGATATTTTTAATTATTAATGATAAACCACTAATATAATACTTTTTTTCCCATTTACCAACTTAAAATCATTATTTTCCTTGAGAATCTATTCTTCATTCTCTAATTCAACATCAAGATCAGATTGAACTATATGACCTAGAGTATATTGTTTCTATAAATACTTATATTTATCTTTATGATCATTAAAGGCCACTTTCAAAAATATTACAATATTTGAAAATAATCTCATTGTACATATCAAATTAATCCGGTTTTTATTTTTAAAAGATTTAAGAATAACATTTGATACCTTGGAGGTTTTTCCCATAATTTATATATTATATTATTTATTTTAATTTTCTCAAAAAGTATTATGTTCATTAGAGATATCCTCAAAATCTTTCCAGGTAGAATTAATTGATTTCTAATACTAATTCACTTTGTCCTCATACAAATTATTGTATTTTACCTTTGGAAAATAATATTTAAGGTGTCCTTTTCTCTTACACTCATAATAAGAATTTCTCAAAAGTTTCCATCCTTAATCTAAAATCATTAATTATCATACTTTACATTGAAGTATGATTTCCTAAAAATCATCTTTTTATAATATTTATTGAATATTATTGAAAAATTGGAATCTCTTCATCACTATCAAAGTCATAAACACTAACACTCATTCTCTCTTTTTTGATTACTTCTTTGGATTTTGAATGAGATTCTTTGAATGAGATTTAAATTTTAGATTTATCATGTTCACCATTCACTCTAATTTATTCCTTATACATTATTAGTTTTCATTTATGTTTTTTATTGTAAAATTACTCACCTCAAAAGATTTATAAATAGATAAAATAGTGACTATCCATCGGTCGGTTAGGTAACCTCAAATCCTCAATACTTGATACTTATCATTAATAAATTTTCCAAGTACATGCAACATATTTTTAATACCATTAAAATTGAGATAAATTTTAGAAATAGACTAATTTGGATTTATCTTAAATATATCATAAATAATCATATAGGTATTGAAACACATTTCTTTGACATAATATATTCCTTAACTAGACATATATATTAAATAAATAATTTCAAAAGACGTAGCACTTGAATATATTGTACTAAATTCATATTTCTCTAGTTAATTATATAAATAATTCATTCCATTATATTTATATTCATAGGAATAATCAGTGGTATCACTCCATTTATCTCTAGCATATTTTGGTTATTTATATTGCTCTTCTATTTTATTAAAAATATCAAAACCCATACATTCAAGATGTATTTTCATTTTTATGTTATATTGAGTATAGTTACTACCATTAAAAATTGGAGGTATGTTCGAAGTATTTTCCTCAGTAATAGTATTTTTCATATGGATAAATATTTAGAATAAACAAAAATTTATATATTTTGGTTAAAAACATGATCACAATTAATGATAAATAAATAAAAATAATAATGAAATAAAATTCCTATGATAGCCATTATTGGTCAAAGTGAAGTACTCAAGAGGGTGGTAAATTGAGTATACGATTGATTTTTTTTTGTTTAAAAAATTTTATATGAAAAAATACATTAATTTAGAAATAACTATGATAACTAATATAGTAGGTATATCAAATTTGATACTATGAAATAACCTCTCAAAATATTGAAAAAAACATAGTTAGAATAAATTGCGGCTTTCTGAATCTTTTTAAATGATTCTATTCACATTAAATAATAAATATATAACATGTAACTACATGATATCAATGTTCCATTTTTAAAAAGTTATTTCAAAATAAGTTTCAAAATTGAGGATGTAAAACATTAAAGCACACTGCCTAAATAAATATAGGAGCTTCAGTCTCTTGATGAGACCTAGTATTCTCCATTTAACAACAATATATTTCCAAGTGCATTAATTAAGAAAACTGATCCACAACCTAGATCGGGTATACATATTATAATATTATACCATTCTTGATAGGCTATTACCAAGACACTTTTATAGTTCCAATATGAGTGAAAATATATAAGAAATACAAACTGTTTATCTGAGTATTCTTCTTTGATCTAAACGAGTATGTGATTTAACCAATTTATTAAAAAAAGATCAATCACAAATCATATTTTGATAAAATAGAGATAAGAAATCAAAACACATCCTCTAAAATAAACAACATTTTAAAGGATGAATTCCTCCTAAAATATTCAGAAAAAATAATCAATATGAATCATATTACTTGGAACGAGTTACTAGAGAATAAAATTCCTCTATTTTAGAATATAATTATATATAGATATTGGTTGGAATGTATTATTGAAATATAATTTTAATTTTATACCAAATTTCTTGAAGTGTGAAATTTTAGATTCTCCACGGTCACTCCAAAACATAGTGATACTTTTGAGGTAAGAACCATTAGAATATTCTACGATCATTCCAATAAATTTATTACCTATTTTGTAGTCTACCAAAATGTAATTATGATATTTAGTCACTTAAGTTCATCATGTGGTCAATTGAAAAAAAATCTGGTCACTCTAACACCCAATAGATTTTTCTAATAGAAGTATATACCTTACTGTCAAATTACATTAACATGTGGAATCTTAAAGTCATATGGTGGCATAAAAACATGGTGAGAAAATTAATAGACCATTGAATAGATACAGAATGCAGTATCTTCATTACCTATGTGGTCATTTAAGAATTTTAATAAAAATATATCCTGATTGATCCAATATGAATGAATTCAGTACATTTTTTATGTAGTTCCTTCAACCCTGTACAAAAAAATAGTAGAGTTCAAAGTATCTTCAGAGAATAAATTGTATCCTTATTTCTGGAAATTTGTTATTCTTATTGTCACGTAAAAGATAAGAATGCTTCACTATTTCTGACTCATGATATATTTTCTAGCTAATTTATCTTTTCTGCCAATATAAAAACTATAATAGTATCCATATAATAAGAAAATATAGATGTATAACACAAAACACTAAATACATTAACATCAAAATAAAAATCATTTGAGACCATGAAAAAAATTATTTTCTAGATTAAGCCAACAATTTCTTCATAGACACAGATATATCATATGTCTAATACCAATTTTAGACTAGGTTATAAGCCATTGAAGAAAAATCAATCTTAATTTATAATTCAATGATAATATAAGAATAATACCCCACTATCCATGAAAAATTCTTCCACATAGTTACTAATGGATTCACTATCCTTATTTTTTAAATAAAGGAAGTGATTCACTATTTTCACATAAGGATTAAAAGTAATGTACATATATAATAATAATCACCTATAACCATCCCACTCCATGTATTCATTTCATTCTAGTTTCCTTATTTTCATGCTAAGAGTCTACCATTGATCTTCTCCACTATCCAAATGATATACTACAAAACAATTTCATGATCTGAGAATTGAATAATAGAAAATATATTTTTATTGGTATTTATTTATCTCTAAACTAATACATGATCAATATACCACTAAAATAAGGTGGATGTTTCCTCAAGAAGAACACAACAATTTTTTTACCCCTATTTTTTTATTTAAAACGCCATATGATTCATATACTGAGATATTTATATCAGTGTAACAAAAATTTATATCATTATAATTACAATAAAATTTGATTGATCAGGAGGAAAATTATTTAATTATCTAATAAATTTAGTGTTAATTTGATTTATCTTATTTTAAACAATTTAATAAAACTCAAAATCACGGTGTGTGCCATAATAATCATAGTGAGTAATCATGTAACTATGAAAATCATTTATAGGTGATAAAATCATGACACATTATATTTAGTATACGAAACCTTATATTTAACCTATGTTATATGTGGTCATTATCTATTCATCTCAATCATAATGGATTAATAAAATATGAATAAAAACAATCATATCTATCGAGACTCTCTAGTTAGGTGTGAATTCTTAGGTCTACTCAAAATTCACCTATAAAGATTGAGTTAATAACCAATCCACCCTTTTAAATTATTTTATCTACATGTGAATATATTCTAAAACCATATCTACTTTACAGTATCCAAATATGGATTCATTTTCTAATAAAACCCCACTATCTCGGCTTTACAAAATCTTTAAGTATTTGTCACATTCCTAGACCTATCTCTAGATTTTTCCACATAGTTCTACATTCATAATATCTAAAAGAAAATAGGCCACACTATAATTCCAACATTTAAGATCCAAGAATTCCATACATAAATATAATATCTTATTAGAATAATTTTCATTTCATATCATTATGATCCACGTAGCAAGAACATGAAAAAATTTCTCATTTTATCATAGTTTAACATATGGAAGAGAAAACATGTTCCATCAATATTTCATCATCATAATTATAAACCAAGTAAATAAAAAACTAATAAGGTATACTATGAT
The DNA here is from genome assembly GCA_963277665.1 of Viscum album. NCBI lineage: Eukaryota > Viridiplantae > Streptophyta > Magnoliopsida > Santalales > Viscaceae > Viscum > Viscum album. The sequence goes on along the minus strand of OY728138.1, from coordinate 1,300,084,668 downwards.
CATTTAACCATTAATAAATTATTAACTTAAAGGAATACTATAATAGATGAAAAAGATCTTTAAAAGATTGACGGAAGATTTCTTAATGAAATAACTATTTTTTGTTGAATGAAGTCATTAAAAATGTAAAAATTTCTCGAATATTAAATAAAAAATATTATTTTAAAATAAAAAAGGAAAATTTTAATGTGATCTTCAAATTATTAAATGTACATTATGATGGTATGATTCATTCATGTGGTATATATTAACACTAATATTCCTATCATGCATTCCATAAAAATTTAGAAGTAAATTATTTTAAAAATAAAAAGAATATTCCATTAAAACAATTTAATAGACTGCCCAAAATGGGTAAATATAAATTTAATATATAATTATATCATATCATAGGGGTTTTAAATACACCAAATGAATGAAAAAAGTATTAATTATGTTATATTTCTTATAAAAACAAAAATGAGATGAGAAACCCTTGCCTCAAGTTTATATACTTTCATAAGAACTATAAACTACTATAAAATAAATTTTAAACTATTTAAATTATATAAAATAACAACATCCCTACTTAAAATAACATACTTGGTCACTTATATAATATTATCACCTATTAATTGGTATTTCTTTATTAAAATCACCGATCCATATGATAATTGTTTTGTTTTCAGGTATGTTTCGATTCAGAAGTTATGGTAGTAGAATATTTATCATATTTAAAAAATCTACATAACAATTATCATGATATAAATTTTATATATATTAATTATATACACATTTAGAACTATCCATAAATAGTAGATAATAAAAAACAAATTATATCATTCAATGAGATGACGGTTTATACATTTGTTTAGACATTTTCTCCATTTTATAATGAAAAAATAAAAGAAATATGAATAACATAATATCTTTATAGAATCATAATTATATATAAAATATCATATATATTTATTAAATTATTCATTAAATTAATCAATGAGAGGATGTGATGTGAACTAAATCGTATCTCTACATGGAGGTGAAAATCCAGACCTACTGACGAGTGATAATTTAATTTTACATTTGATGGAAAGAATTTTGAAAATGGTTGTACCATATTTATAAAACAAATATTATTATATTTAATATATTGGATACAATATGTTAGTATGGATTCAAAAAATTTAGGGGATGTATTAGATGAAATAAAAATTGAAATAGTGAGGTGACCTGATTAAATATTCTTTGATAAGAAACATTTTGATTACAACTTAAGACTTATTGGGATAGAATTTAGATAAGAATAAAAGGGTTAGAATATTGGGTATGAATCTAGTAATGTTTATTAAAAGTTATTGCATGATATAGTGTGATTAAAATTTGTGAATAAAGGATAATATGGGGTTCCCATTTATAATGTGGGAAATGAGACACTTAGAATTACTCAAAAGTTTTAAATATAATTCATATCCTTATCATGTATAGTAGAAAAAAAGCACACAAAATTAAAATATAATATGTGATAGGGTAAAAAAAATCAACAAATCACTTTTATATATTTTTTTGAGAAATTTGTATCCTCATTTCATAGTTAAACAACATAAAACCTATTTTATCCTTTACCGAGATAATGTTACATTTTAACATGATTAAATAATTATATGACCAAATATAAAAGGGAAAATTAGACTACATTTATAAATTATGGTTCCAAAATTTTAAACTATTTTATCGTATTCTATTTCTATTGGTCGCATAAATTACTTTTAATATAAGAATAATGAAAAAGAAAAATATTATCTAGGAAAATAATCAATTTATGAATAAAAATAATATTACATTAAAATAAACTAATAAAGTTGAATTACATGATTTTATCGTTTTTAATTAAAAAATAATTTTTATAGACTTCTGGTTAAATTCAAATAAAAATTGGACCTTCTAACCATACCATTAAATAATAATACTCAAAAATTGTTTTTAATTTGAATAAAATATTACTTATGTTAGAAAATGTCAATCTAGTGTTCAACATTTGAAAATAACATATTAAAAAAATTACTTTGCTCTAAAAATATATATTTTGTGGTGAAACATGTTTTAAAATTTATTAATTCATTCTTACATCACAATAATGTCATAAATTTTTTTGTATATGAAAAATCAGTATATTTTATTATTCACTCAAAAATCAATATTTTCAAAAAAAATCCTACAAATTAATCCTAATTTTTTTATGTGATGTTTATTTCAAAATTAAATTCAATTTATTCAAATAATGTTTATAAAAATGGTAGAAATTAAATATAACATTCTTTCAGAAAGTACAATAAAAATCCGTTTTTAAGAAAATGTATTTTTAAAGCCTAAAATGACTTTATAGTATTTCCTTGCCAAATAACCACAATTAAATAAATATTAATATATTTTAAATAATATAAAATCTAAAAATTTCATTAAAATCATTCACCTATAGTGATTACATTAATTTATTATGATAAAGAGGCATTTCATGCATAAAAAAGTTCTTTTATATAAATATCTATTTTATCTTTGAAATTATTTTGTTTTATTCTCTAATAAATCAATAAAAATGAATTTACTTTATACCTTTATAAGTAATAATATTTTCATAATTTGTTTTTGATATATTCGTTTCTGAAATCCAATAACTAGATGATCACTTCTTTATTAAATAATAATATTTTTATAGTATATCACACTTTTATTCAAGCTCATTGTTTCATGTTAAGAAAGCTATTAAATACATATGATTTATTTAATGAAAAAAATATCATAAAAAATCATGATTTTATACATCGAATATTTTGGGTCAATTTAGTGGGGTGGTATCCATTAGACTGCTACTAAGTGGCCTTTAGATAACCACTTGGTACCTGGTGGAGAGTAGATTGTTTTTTAGACGGTGGAAATCCATATTTTATTTTTATTTTTTATTTAATTTACTCTTAGGATATTGTTAATTTGTTCATATATATGGAGGTGATACCTCCCTTCGTTAAATGGTGAACATTATTAACCAAACCAAACAGACCTAAACTGGTAAAATATAATTTAAACAAATTAATCAGTTCAGGTTAGTTGTTTTTTTCATTAATTTTTTTTAACTTTAACTATTCATAACCATTATAAATTATAATAATAATTAAATTAAAAATATAAAATAATGATAAAATAGTAATTGTGACTATTTTTATATGATCAGAGTTGAATAAAATATTATTCATTATTGGTAATAACATTTGTGATTCTTAAGTGAATTTTAAGTCATCAATGAACATTTAATTCCCAATACTATTTTTAAATTCTATTAAATTATTGAAATAATTTTATATTTATTATATATAAAAATATTTTTTTTATTTTATTAATATAATTAGTAAAATTTTCTAGAAATATTTCTTCACAATTGTTTATTGTAATATAATCTTCATATTACCTTTGATCCCATAACCTTGAATGATTATGAATTTATCCTTTTTAAATAAATAAATCATATATATTGTAATTTTTCTCTTTTTTACATAAATGATATATGTCACATATCCGTTTTTCTGTAAAAACATTCATTTTTCCATGTTTCTATCATCTTTAATTATTTTTTTCATTATTTCTTTGTGTTTTCTATTTACTGTAAAGCTATAACATCCAATGGTTTGTTGGTTATGGAATTTCTTGATGAGGGTTTGTTATTTAGGTTTTCGTATTTACTATTTGTTGTCTCTTCTAAATTCCATTTCTAGAACCCAACTGGTTATTAATTATGTCTAGTGTTTTAGGTAGGTGGTTTCATAAAATGGTTTATTCATATGAATCTTTATTTCTTATTTTTAAAATTGGTTTTAAATTGTTTAATCTAATGGTTGTGGTTTCTAGGAATCTATTTTGAAAGTATAAACTAAATTGATAATGAAGTTGATTTTTGATGAATAGTTGTACATGATTTTTTGGATGTTTGTGTTACTTTTATAAATCTAGTTTTTTTATGGATAAAATATCCCTTGTAAATTTATTGAATTAGAAAATGGTAATTTCCGTTAGGATACTGGGTATTTGGTTGGTAGACTTGGACATTCATGACTAGTTAGTATTAGTTCTACCTAGATTTGGACTTATGCTAAGATTGTTACTAAAGACTGATGTAGAAGGGAGACACATGATGGTGATCTCTAGTGAGTCTGCACCAATATTTTTTTTAACTTGAGGTGGTAAGATCATTGATATGCCTAACATGATTTACCTTAATCATCCTTATTAAGGTGTTAAATTATTTTAAAATATTTTATTTTCCTCATTGGTTATTGATTCATGTTTTATAAATGATTTAATCATATATTATTTGTGAACTGTTATATAATGTTTGATTACCTTGTTTTCCATTAAATCATGAAAATATTTTATTCCTGAATTTATTTTAAAATTGTTGAAATGATGTTATTTTTCCTATCTTATAAAATATTATGAAAAGTTTATCTCATACATGTTTCTATTTATAAATTGAGTGTAATTAATTTGTCTAATACATTATACCTATATAAAACTTGGTAGGACTCTATTAGGATATTGAACTAACACCCGACCTACATCCAAAGGGTATATGCACATTTTTTCATGTTTTATGAAGGCAGGAAAAAGGTACCATGTAGTGGTGGTGGGTATTAAAGAGACATCAGTTTCTTGGTGTGTTGGTGACTTTTTGGGATGCTAGCCCAAAACTCATGTAGACATGTGTTATAATATTAATCTTTATCTTCTTATTCTTAGATCATTTTTTTACTTTCTATAAAGAACTTCTATCTTTCCCTTTAAAATATATGTATCATTTTATTATTATTGCACATTTGTTTGATGTTTTAATTATTTATTTTCATGATATATGTAACAGGGTTTTTACTCTCTGATTTTTATAGATGCTAGTATTTATTTCCTTTTATGGAAAAAATCACTCCCAATGTATTTATTTAGATGCATAGATTCTTGCTTCTAGCTTTTTGGGTTGACAACAACCATTGGGCCTTATCACATGCCAATTCAATGACCTATTTATTAAAACCCTCAGAAAATTTGTGAGAAATTGTTATCAAAGGTGGGTTTTATTTAATGTGATTTAGTAACTCTTTCTAGATAAGTGTTTGGACTATTAGTTTTTAAGGTGTAGGTTGTGAGAGAGTTATTGTCCAGCTATCATCTTAGAAACATTATATTTTAATGGGAAATCTAGTAATGTGTGTTCTTAAGTTCAGATTTTATTTTATTTCATACTTTTTCATGTTTTTTATCATGTATAACATTTTATCCTCTTTATCTAGTGTTTTTTTAGTATTAATCGTTCTAGAATATATCCAATAAATCCTTTAAATGGGAATGTATATAACATTCAGTGGTAAAATTATTTGGTTTATCAAAATATTATCTATGTGGTGGTGTTAATACCATTTTCTATGGACCGAGGTGAAACTCTAGTTCTCACTAAAGCTAAATATGAAGATATAGAAAAGGATATGATTATGGATATATCCCATGTGGTTATCTACTAGAAACTATAGTCTATAAAGGGGAATAATTATCCTCAGGAATTAGATGAATCGTTGAGGAATATTGAATGTATCTTTGACATCGTGGAGACTACATATTAAGTTATAGTGTTATATGATGTCTTTCAGCATAAAGGCCCTAGTATAAGGTGGTGGGGTTCATTGTTTCTAGAAAAAATTAATGGTGGTATGGAATGAAATGGATTTAAACCATATTTACCCAATAATTTTTCCTAGATATGATATTTAAGGAAAAATCCTTAGAGTTCCAAACTTATCATCTATGTGACCAAATATAAATTTAATATTCCACCCATTTTTCATAAATTTACTATCTCTCAGCTGATGTTGAATTAAATGAAAATCTAACATCTCAATTGTTTCAAATGGGATTGAATAAATTTTCAATTCTCAAATCCTCATAGTAAAACATTATTTCTATTATAAGGTAGTTAATAGAGTAATTATGGAAAATATTGACTATCTAGACAAGTTTTGATTGGCTGGGATTCCAACCATGTTTGGTGGTGGTAATAATACCAGTTATAGAAGGAAGATAAAGTGAAATGTTGTTTGTCAGGGAGGTAATAGTGTATTCCAACAAATAAGTATTTTGATGACCTCTGAAGTAGTTGGAGGATAACTTCTCACATGATATTAGTGAAGAAATTTAGGTCATAAAAAATGTTATTTCCTAATAGTATCAAAATTTTACCTCTACAATAGATGTGTAGGGAATCATAAATGTTTCAATCTCGATCTTCATTCCAATAAGAGTGGCTTCGGATTTTAGAAACAAATAAGATCAGTGGTGTAGTTTATGGTAAAACAGTTGCAAATAGTGACAAATTATCTAGTAGTGGATGAGGCATTCTCTATAATAGTGTGAGGCAAAATTTCAATTAATTATTTTATAGAGAAAAATTTATTTTATTTTGGTGCCTCTGACTCTTTCATTTTAACCTACGTTATAAATATTCTATGTCTCCCTATGTAACTCATACATTAATTTATGTAGATAATAATTTTTATTAGAATGAAAAGTGAGTAATGTTTCAGATTCCACTTATGTAACTTTCCTATATCTGATATGGACTTAAATTCGGAATTCTTAGTCCTTGATATCGATCTCATTAATGTTATAATCAAAATGGATTGGATTATTACCCATAGATATTGGATTAATTGTTATCATTGGTGGGTGTCCTTTACTACCCACGATGGGGAACCTCATGTTTTTCACAGATATTGGGATCTATGGTAACATTGACTAGGACATTATATACAAGTGAATATTAAATTCATATCCTCATTTTGAGTTGAAAATTATAAGAAAAACTTTATTTATAAACTACCTAATATGGTTAGAGAGTATCCTAATGTGTTTCTATGATAAATTCATTGTCTGCATCTGGTTAGATAGGTTGATTTCTTGATTAAGATCATACTGAGGACCCAGATAATATAAATAGATTCTTACAATATGAAACCAGAAAAATTTAAAGATCCAAAGATTCATTTGGATAATTTATAAGCTAAGGGTTCCTAAAACTTTGAATGTTACCAAGGGATACCCTAATTCTCTTTACCAAAAAGGTCAATAAAACTACTATTTTATGTATTTTTTATTATAATCTAAACCAAGGGATAATCATGATTATGAATTTGATAACATAGGTTGATGATTTATTTGTTAAATTAATTATAGAAAAGTGGTTCTCAAAGATTGATATTTAATCAAGATACCACCAACTTATAATTAATGATTCAAATGTTCATAAGACTATATTTAGAAGCAGGGATAATCACATTGATTATATCATGATGATTTTTTTGAATAACACTCCTACAATTTTCATTACAATAATGAACTACTCATTTCCCAATTACATAGATTTCTTCGTTGTGGTATTTTTGGATAATTTATTCATTTATTTTAGATCTAAATAGTATCATAAGTTCCATCTATATAATATTTTGTTATACTAGAGAGATCTCAGTCTCAATGATAAACTACCAAAGAATCACTTCTTGATCAGGAAGTTAAATTCATAGGGAATGTGGTCTCAATACCTATCATATTAGTTGAAACTAAAATGGTGATATCTATAATTTGAAGGAAATATCTATGATTTTTTTTCAATATTATGTTCTTTTTGGTCCCTGAATGATGTTACTAGATGTTTGTAAAAGATTTTTATAACCTAGAATCACCATTTATAGATCTCACTAGGTTATGGGAGAAGTTATCATGGGATATGAGATTATAATATTACATTGTAGAAATGAAATAGAATTTTCCCTCCAACCCAATTCTAATCTTTTGAAAAGTCGTAAAGAGATACATGGTGTTTTGTGATGCTTCAGGTCTCAGTATAGGATGTGTTCTTATGAAAAGGGATCACATGGTGGTGTATGGTCCTCATCAAATTTTGATGTATGATAAGAACTAACCCACTCATGATGTAGAATACTTTATAGACATGCATTCCCTTAATTTTTAACACCAATAAATTTTCTGGGGAAGTTTCATATTCATTTCTAATTATATGAGTCTGAGGTATATATTTTCTCAAAAGGAATAAGACCAAAGGTAGAGGTGGTGGATGGAATACCTTCATTCATTGGATTTTTTTATCACCTATACCACATGAAATAAGAATTTTGTAGATATATCCCATATTATAATGTTTCCATCCTATAATATAATGTAGTTAAAGGAGGAATGAAAGCTCATGGCACTTTTCAGTTGGATAAACATTGATGCAAATGATTCAAGTATAAATGTTTCTATAGTGAGTATACAGTTATCACCATCTCTTCTCAACATGATTTTCTATGAGTACAAGAAATATTTTTAATTCTATAGTATTAAGAATTTTTATATGGTGGGGAGACCATTTGTTAATGTTAATTCTCCCTAAATGGTATTCTTTGTTGTTTTAACTAGTGTGTTGTTACTTTACCTATGAGGAAGGTTTCAATGGAGTAGTTTCATCACTCTCAATAGGTCATTCACCCAGGAACTACTATTATGTATTATGACACATGGAATTATTTTTATTCCCCCTTTTAAAGTGAGACCTAGATAATTTTTATCCTATTTTTATACATTCTAGAAGATTAATACCAAGAACAAAAATCCTTCCAATTATCTTCATATTCTTATTATACTAGAATAGAAGTTAGGAAATGTTTCAATTGATTTTATGATTGTATTACAATGGAATCAATAAGAAAATAATACCACATGGGTGGTGATTGAATAATAGAATAAGTAATCTAATTTTATTCCCACTGGGGATACCCCTATAGATGAAGAATTTAATAGGTTGTACATGGTGTAAATTTTTAGGTTTTATTAGGTCCCTTCAACTATAGATTTAGATAGAGTCCCCCTAGATTACCTATTGGTTTCTGGAAGGCCTCTAGAAGGTGATGGGTAATCAATTTAGGATGAGAACATCCTAAATTCCATAAAAAACTGTCAAACCATGTGAACAGATCAGATTCTTGAAATTTCACTATGATTGTTTCCAAGCCATTGGTTATACATATGATTTTCTTTTGGGACTTATAGTATTTTCTTATAATAATAGTTACTTGTCATTCATCAGAATGGATTCCTTTTAATCTCTATATTTGAGGAATTGAAAATCGCCAATTTTTTGGTATTAGGTTATTGAAGATTATTTTCATAGAGTGACTATAATTTATAAGACTATAAATATGATACATACTATTCATAAATTATGGGAGATGGCTCAAATACAAATAAATGTTTTGAATATCATCAAATTTTTCTTAATAATTTTCAATTGGTAACCTGGTGTTCTTGAAATTCTCACCATAGTTGGTTCATGATGGTTTATGAAGCAATAAAATTTTTCTTCGAGATTCATGGGTCATTTTGGGGTTGTCATGAAAATTGGATAGGTGGAATACTTATTGAAATTACCACCTCCGTTAAGTAAAATTCTTCATGTGATTTATGCATCTTATATCAAGAAGTATCACATTGTCATGTCAAATGTTCTAAATTCTGAGAAACTCAATATAGAGTTGTATATTTCCATAATTGAGAAACTGGTTGAGGTAATTGATTCCTATTTGAATATATAATTTTGAAGTTCTATTTATTTGCTATAAATTCTATGGTATCACATTAAATATTCTCATAAAACGTCAGAGTAATAATAATTTTCATGTGGAAATAGACTCACTACTTTTTAGACCAACCAACTTTTACTGGGATTTATGGGGATAGAAATCTATATGGTGGGGAGATTTCAGAATATTAATTTATCATTCTAGTAAGAAACATTATTTAGGTTTTACACCCCACTTCTATTATTTACCACTTACTTCTTATATCTTGTTTCCCATTATCCCTATTAAAATAGAAACCAAGGGTTGGTTGGATCTATAATTATTTATGTGGGTTTTTCATTTAGGGTGTGATATTTCCATCTTGAATTATCTTGTAAGTGTGGTTTGTGGAACCCATATAGTTATGGGTTATATCATGTGTTTTTGGTAGCTGTTTTGAAAAAAAAACACATTTTTAAATGTGAAATTATAGGTTTTTCTCTTCATAAGTGGGTTCAAATTTCTCAATGGAATGGAATTGATTTCAAGAAAGCTATTTTGAAAGAAGAGAATTAGTTGATGCAAAAAATGGGGTTTCAACCACAATTATACCTATTTTGAGATATTTTTATTACTTTGAAATATCTAGATTTTTATTGATAAAACACTCGTTTAAAATGGTTTGAATTGTGAAAATAGTAACATCCCATGTAATCTTAAGTATTAGGTGGGTAGTATTATACAAGAACACCTAGGAAGTATTATCTCTACCAAAAATTTGGTTAATTATACTACTCTAATATAACACCATTATAAAAGAGAGACATAATATAGTGATAAAAAGTTACTGTGAATCCCTTTATTTTAATTTCATTTGTTACATGGGGTGTGAGGATCCTAGTTTTCCCAGATCATATTTACCAAATAACTCAAAATCTTGGTGATAAAATATTTTAAAATTTTCATTTTAAGCACCATTCACTGAATCATATTTGAAAAATTATTTATACATATATGTTTTAAAAAATGATATGGAATAGTTAATTAACATATTTTTATTTAAAATGTGAAAAGCTATTCTTCATATCATTCTTTTAAAACTATTTTAATGTGTCTATTTCATTGTATTTTGAATATATATGAATTTTTTATCTCCTTCAACAATATTTATATAGAATAATAATAATTTATTTTTTTAAGAATTTATTCTTGTGTAACACTTGGTGGGGGCCTACTGGGATATTAGTATCACACACTGTATACATCTAATGGGTGTATGCAGATTATTCATGTCTGATGTAGGAAGGTGTAAGGCATCTCCTGGTGGTTGTAGGTATTTAATCTAGATCATGTTTATCATTTAGAGGTAACATGTTGGGATGTTGAACCACATGTCTTATGGATATGTGTTACAATAATATTCTTTTTCTACTTGTCCCCCAAACATTTTTTTATATTCATTGTGCCTATTATATATCACCCTTTCATGTATCTAGATATTTCTTCTTTTGTTTCACATTAATTCAGTGTTTTACGTATTTATTTTCATGATATATGTTTCATTTTTTATTGTAATCTTTTGATATATCCTATTATTTATTAAATTTGTATGGTGAAATCATTTCCAAGGTACTTCTTCTAATGCCCATGTGTTTTTTCAAACTCAGGGGGATACGGAACACCCTTCCAACCTTTCCCCTGGCTAGTTGAATTTTTCTTTTTTGGATAGATATGAATGGTTTGTGATAATAAAAATAATATATTATTGAAATAAAATGACTAAGTTTGTTTATTTCATTCTAGGACTAATCATCATTCATCTTGGGTTTTTATATAAGATATATTTTTTCAATTGATTGATTGAAACTAGTGTCTATAATCAATTTAATCCTAATATTCCAACCCATACCGTCCTTTTTTATCTTCCTCACACTTTTTTAACCTATGTATTAATAGATGATTAGACTCACCAAATCAGTAATAATATTTCAATTTCACCTTCATTTATTAGTATTCTACTCCATTATCTAATTTTGTTTTAGGGGTTAGGGATATTGGTATATGATTCGACCTATGTATATAGAATATCTTTGAATTATTAAAAATTTTCTATTTCATATTTAGAGGATACCAAGGGGGTATATTTCATTCATTTTAAAAAAAATTCTACCATTTATTTTTTTATGATTTATTATCACTATTATTTCTTGATTAAGGGTTTAAATTTATTATTATATCGATTATAGAAATTTTGGATTTAATAATTAGATGTGTTAGATGTTCTTTATGAGTTATTTATGATTTTTTACTTAGTAGGTTTTCTATTAATTTTTAAATTCTGATTATATTGGTTTAATTTGTTTTAAAATATATTTTATATATTTATAGAGTTTGGTTTTTGGTTTTTTAACAAGGTCATTCTTACTTGGTGTAATGAACCTCCATTATTTTGAAACGGGTTGTTCATGTGATTTTCGAAGAACTTAATTTACAAACAATTAATAAATTTTAAATACATATTTCTCAAATATAAATGGATGGTTTTGAACTGGAATTTCCATACTACATTAAAATTTTATTTTGTTTTAATCTTACCTACCCATGTTTAATTATTTGAAGTATAGTTATTTCATTCAATAAAGAAAATTATTTATTGATAATTAATTAATAAATATTTCATTATTGATATTAATGTTTTGTATCTCAAGAGAAATGTTTAATTGTTAAATTAATTTAAAAGGGAAACTCGAAAGATTTATTTAATGCTATATAACATTGTATCTCAATGGTTGTTTATATTATTTTTCACATGCATTATTATTTGATATTGAATCATGTTTTTTGGTTTATATCTATTTAAAAGTTATTATTAATCATTCTCTAATAATTTATTTGTTTTTTATTAATGGTTTAGACTATCCCTTTCAAATATAACATCAATAAATCACAAGACAATGTGTGACACTTAACATTTGGTTACACTGTTTCATTAATAGGGATGCATTTACTACGATTGATAAATTAAAAATTTATTATTTAGTATCCTGATAATAATAAAATTTTTATTAAGTAAATAATTTTTTTTGATAAAACAATTTTCTATATCATTCTTCCTTTATTATGATGTGGAATTCTGGGGTATCAACTTTAGAAGAGGGAAATTGATTAAAAAGTTATCTTCTTGGGTAACTTATGATGACCTATTGGGAAGTTTTCATTAAAATATGTGGATTTCAATTTGAATTCATTTATTTATTATTTTTCTTTCTATTCATAATTACATATTTGTTTTATTATGAATTAGTCTTTTTAAACATAATTCCTCTTCGATATCCTTAATCAGATACTTGTGTTAATTGGGATTATTCTCCCAAACTCATTCTTCAATTCCCCGTTAGAATTTTTATTAGATATATATTTGGTATGATTTATATTTTTAACTTACTTATTCTTTTTTACAATTACTATCTATTATACCATTATTAATTTTTAATTTAATGTTTTTAGTATTTATTTGGCTAATATATTGGTGATATCGAGGACTTTATTTCTCGTTCTTCTTTTATTTCTTATAGTTTATCATTGATGTATTTTTATAACATCCTAGTAGTCTTTAGGTTTGACATGTTTATTGTATTTTGTCTCAATATTGATAAAATATTATGTTTATGATTGATATAAATCTAGGATGTTTGCGAAAGGTAGCTGTTATTGAGATTGAGGGAAGAGATATTGGTGGCGTAATATACAGGTCCGGATGCATATGTAACTATTAGTTCTATTATTTTTTTATAAAAAAACGTTTTCATGGGTTTTTGATAGACTATGATATGATTAATTTAAAGGGTTAAATGACTAATTGGTTAAGATTAAGTGAATGTGAATGGAGGCATTACTTGAGGTGATATTCATAAAGTGTTGGTTTTTATTATCAACACATGAATCATTATCAAACTCATGAGAAAGAAAATAATTTGGAGGTTTTAAAGTGTGATTTTATGTGAATAATGTGATGTATAAAAATAATAGATAATATTGGAGTGATGGGTGAGGTTGGATGATTTGTTTTGAAAAAATAAAAAACGACCCCACAAAATTCAAATAGTGGGACATGAATTATTTCAAGAATTGATTTAGGTTGTACTAACCTTTATAAAACTCGTGTCACACAGTAATATAATTAGTTTTCTTCATATTTGATCAAGATATTTTTATAGGAATTTTATTATACATTAAAGAATGCAGTTGCACTTTGAATCATTGAATTATTCAGTAATGAAAGGTTATAATAAAATCAATGATTTAATGGTTATTATAGATTTTAACATGATTAAAATGCACAATTGTAGATTTAATTAGATATTCCATATTAATATTTTTCTATGACATAACAATTATAATGAGAAAGTTGGTTTCGTGAGAAATTTTAATTCATAGTATCCATACTAAATTTGTTATTAAATAATAATATGATTATAGTATGATTTAGGTAAGGTTATAGTCTTCATCTATTTTGGATATATGGATTAGTGTATGCCATATAATTCATTATTGATTGAATCATAACATCTATTTAATAAATTTAATGTGATTTGGAATTAAATATTAATCTATTGGATAAAATGTTCTGTGGGAGATTATTAAAGTTGAATATAAAAGTTTATTTTTGAATTTTAATTTTAAAATTAAAATTTTATATTGTGAAAAGTACTTCTGTGAGGGTTTTCATAGAATGGGAGCTTATAAAGAAGAATATGAGAGTAGAAATGATGTGGTGACAATAAAGGTATGTAGAGAATAATTATAGTTATTTACCATCATGGATTCTGGATGATGTAATCCTCACATAAAAAAAATTGTTGCCTTTGTGGATAAAGCTAATCTTCCCTTGTTTTTAGTGTGTTTAATTTTTTTTATTTGATGATGAATAATTCTTCTACAAATTCTAATCATTTAGTAGAAAAATAATAAATATGTTTGGTGATTTATTAGAAGAGTTTAGTTATTTAATATTAGATTTTCAATGATCAAAGTGAAAAAAGAAGTGATATTCTTTTAGGAAAATTTTAGCGACAATTATTATAGATTAAAGACTCTACAATGATATTAATTTTGAATAGATAATTCATTTTTTTGGGGGAGCTCATCAATCTAGTTGATAAAAATTTATAATCACGTGAGTTCCAGGATAAACCCTTCTCATTATAATCCAAGAAACACTTTAGAAGATTAAATAACATTGGATTATACCATGCCATGATAAGTATATATTAATTTATTTTGAATATAATACCATGTACATAAGTGTGTTCTCCTTGATTACATTAATGATTAAAATAAATTACAAAAATAAATTTATTAACTTTATAAACTATAATTTCTAATGTTAATGTAGATGATAATATTTTTGTAGTCATAAAACCATGATGATGGTTCATTAGTGAGGAATCATAAAATATTTATATTTATTGATTCAAACCTTAGAGAATATGGTGTTTGGGAAACCTCTATAATTGTGGATATTGTTTCTTATAATTGGTTTTAGAAAAATATTCAGGTTTCCTTCCATGACATCAAGGTTGTTTAATATTGAATGTTTAAAGTACAATATATTTATTACTGACATTGGTTTTATATTTTTATATACATCGTTGATCATTTTAATATATTCAATAGAAAACTAGTTCCCAAACATTATATGAAATATTTAAATGTTTTGAAAGAGATAATGCTACAATTATTTCTCTTATTTGGTTTGGAAGTAGTTGAAATAATAATTGACTGTTTTATTCAAGCCACAGATTATAAAATGATAACTATAAAGGATATAAATAATACTAAAAATAATGGACATATAAATAATTAAATCCTATCCTTTCCTTTATAAAATTAATACATAAAATATTTGGGGATCCAAATGGGAAAAATAAATTTTTAATAATCTATGAAATATTCATGAAGGAAATGTTTGAGTGAAGGAGGAAAACCTTCAAATATAGTGAGACTAATTCAAATACATCCATATTCTAAAGGATAAATAGTGTAAGATTTAATTACTATAGTTTAGGAGATTCTGGTCACTATTGGTGGTTGTAGTGAAACTGTACCAGATTTAAAAAAATTTCATGAAATTACCACATTAATTATTGAACTATATAATGATAATTTTTTTTTTCTCTTCATGATCATAATTAGGATATATTACATCTATATTACATGTATTAAGTTTTCTATGTGCATGGTATGAGATAATGAGATTATTAAATAAACATATGTAATGTAGAGTATGAAATATATTTAAAATATATTGGGATTGAGTGGAATTTTATTATGGTGATAAAAGAAGATAAATATTTAGATCTATAAGGTGATATTGAAGTGAATTTGGATATGTTCACATCAATTTTATTAATAATTTTCTAAAAAGAAAAATGTAAATATCATTGAAAAATAGCATTTATATGTTTCATTTATGGAGGAATTTGAAATATTTATATAAATTATCTAATGGTAATGAATGTGGAGAGTAAAGATGGAGATAGTTTATCAAACAAAATTTACACAAAGAAACATTAAAAATTTAGTAAATATAATCCCAATTCCAAGTCATATGACAAAAAGCAATCTAAATTCAAAAATAATATTTTTGTTTGAAAGATATTGGTGAAAATATGTAATGACAGTGAAATTGAATTTATTAGTTTGTGGATAAGAAGGAAAAATTCGTATTAATAAGGTAAATAAAGAGGAATTACATAATAAAGGATATAATAAAGAAATAGATATGGAATATAATTTTATGTTTGAATTTAAGGAATATTTCATTTAAATATCTAAGCTAAAAAAAATGTGTAATTTACAAACCAAGATCAGTTAGCTAATAAGTGGACTAGTGAACCTTATAACCTTAAGAATAACTCAATATACATTAGAGTTTGATGACTAGAAACAATTGAATACAATTATATCATGGGTATACTATACACGCTGGTATAAAAAACATAAACATGGTGGAAGTAACATATAATTAGTCATCTCAACACTTAGATGAATAAAAAGGAACCATTATATCTAGGTAGTTAACCAATAGTAAATAACCTAAAATAGGATGAAAAATAATGATATATCTAAATGAAACATATTTCTATATTACACTAATGATATATCCCTTGGGAAGATCATATAAAACACAAACCAAAATAAATAAAACCAAAAATATCTACCATCTGGTCTCGATTCTTTGACCTGGTACCATATCTTGAATTTATTCATGACATCTAGAATAACCATACAACTTTGGGCTTCTAAATTACCGGTGCATATGATCAAGAGTTTTGTTTGGGAAACCATGTTCTAGGGCATTCTGATCAGGGTTTGATTATAACTTAATAGTAAAACTCGATGGTTTTTATAACATATCCAATATATATATTTCACAGACAAAGTGATATGATAAGATTAAAAAATAAAATAACTATAAAGATAGTACTTATCACAACCACTACTGCTTCCCTAGACACTAAGGTGTAACCATATCTACTTCTACTAGTGACATAGTGTCTCTAACCATGTCACAAGAATACCAACTAGGCATGATGTCATAATTAATGTATCATAATAGACCATGATTGTTAATGAAAAACTATTATCACTAAGATGAAACATGTGCAACCCATATCAAATAATTCTAAGAAAGAATCACATCTAACCAACCACATCAAAATCATTTTGATATGTATCCGTCTACCCACCACATCACAACTACCCCTGGCAGAATCATGGAAAACCTTACACGTCAGAACGACCTTATGAAGCATCACATCTTACCTAAATCACATGGTTATCAAAAGGTGTCATGTCCAACCCACTATATCACAACCGTCTTAAGAGGATTCATTCCCAACCATCCATATCAAAGAACCACCTTAATAGGAATCATGTTCCACTCGCCACATCACAACCACCTTATTTGGATTCACATCTAACCTAACACATCACAACCACCTCAAGAGGTATCATGTCCAACCTGAAACATCAAAAACACCTCTATAGTTATTATGTAAAACCCTCAATATCAAAACCTACTCAGGAGGCATTATGCCCATCCATCCACCTCATAACTACCTATATAGACATTATGTCTATCCAACCACCTCATAACTAAATTAAGAGTAATATCATCAAAACCATTAGATCATTCCATATATAATGGAAATTATATCCAACAAAATCCATCACTAATCAGTATCCCATATATCCTAGACAACAATCCATCAAATTCCATCCATAGTTGGTGCGATGGAAAACATGTAACATAAACTACCAATAGTTATTGTGATTCCCAATCTATAGTGTAATATATTATAGAACACCATATATCTACATGGATTGAATGACCACCTAACCCATTTTATTTGTCTTTTCCCATCACATCTCATTTTCTAGTGGCTGGAATTCTCAACCAACCCTCTTTCCCATTATATCTTGTGAGTATGGTTAGAATGATTTCCCACCACATAACATAATCTAAAAATATTTAAAATATCATGAACAAGCATTCAATTAATTTAACTCATTCTTTAACTATACATTGATGTAGTAGAAAAATATAATAGTCACACAAAAATAAAAATGGTTTTAGAGGATTGTACATTATATTTAATAAACCATATGGATTTTACTATTCACATAACTTGGGTAACGTCACCACTATGACGAAAGACTGTTTTTTATCTATAAAGTCACAGTAGTGCTCTGAACTAAGGGACATGATATGTCAGCTCAGGCTGGTTAATTTCATGTAGTGTCAAATCCTAGATAATAAAAGGTCTCTAGGTTTTGGAAGCACTCTCTGGTTATTTGTGGATTCATGTAGAATAGATATGATATTTTAAATATTCTAGAGTCATGTATAGGGAGACTCTAGAATGATCTTCTTCACCCCGATCCTTCTTCTTTTTGGATTTATTGGGATTGAAATTCTATTTTTATTGTTCTTATTGGATTAGGGTTTGAGGTGTTGATATTTTGACCCTTATTGAAATTATATGAATTTCCCCAGGGTTATTCTTGTACTTTTGTGATGTAAATGGAAATAAGTGTTAAAGGTGTGGGGTTTTCAGTCATGTCCCAACAACACAAAAATTAACTAAATGGTTTATTTGGGATAAAATTTAAGAAATGTGAATGATTGCAACAGGACCCATCAATTCATACAACTAAGTCTTATATTGTTCTCAATATCATATATTTATTTATTTAAACCCCATGATTATGGGATGGTTGTGTAGTGATTTTTAGTATTGGGAAATGAATCATGTGGGTTATTGGGATGTGATGAGATTTTTGGAATAAATTTTGTCTTGTATTCATTCACATATTCAGGTGGCGTGGAACTTGTATTTTCTTGAAAAAGGATTTATTATATGAATATTTCTTGGTTTTAAATTATTCCATGGGGATTATTTATAAAATATATTTTATTTTTTTAATTTATTTTTAGATGTTTGTGAATTAATTATGAAATCTAGAAATCATTTGGTTTTAAAAAACAATTAATGGGTTTTTTACACTCTTAGCATGTGTTCCAACAATGGTCAGTTCAAAATTGAAAATCAAGATGGTTTTTGTGTTATTTTAAAGGCTGAGGTGTTTAAAATAAGAGTAGATTAGACAAGTTCAAATGTGTTTTGTATTTTTAAAGAAGTGTTGATCTTCAAAACCAATGTTTTTGGTTTGTTTGGTATTTACCATTCTTAAAAAGTGGTTTGATTTGAAATATTTTAAAAAGTATTAAGTGTTGTGAAATGGTGTTTTTATTTTTTATAAGTGTTTATAATTAAGGATGATGATATTGAAACATTTAATTAATATAATGAAAATTATTTATTTATTTTTTCTAAAAGTGGAGAACTATTAGAAAAAGATTTTAGCTTATTTTTAAAATATGTATTTCTTTCTAAATGTGGTTGAAACCCAGGGGTGTTGTGAGTTAAATAGTAATATATTTTTGATAAGTTACAAAATTAGAATTTTATCTTCATTTAAACTAGAACTATTTAATGTGTATTAGTAGAAATTTATAGTTTGGTTTTATGTCCCTTGTTATTTGCAGTAATAATTCTAGAATGGTCTTGAGTAAAGGATAAGTGTTTATCTTTAAATGTAATTCTTTTATTATTTTTGGAAATACTGAGACTCTATATATAGTGGAAAGTTTTGTTTTCAACCATTATTGGAGTAGTTATGTTCTGTGTTTGATTACTGTTCTCTTTGGTATGGTTTCATTGTGAAATATATTAGGACTATTGCTCGATGGGTTTAAGGGGGCTTTTGATGGTGTGTTCCTTGGGTTCCATTTTTTGATGATATCTTGTGATTGGTGGTTGTTTTAGGAAATAATTACCTTGATTTTATTCTTATGTAGATGGATTCATGATACAAGCTTGTAGTGAGAGCTATGTGTTAGATTTTATTGATGGATTGAATATGGGGAAGTCGGAGGTAGTTTCATGGGTAATTGGTAAGTGTGTTTTTTTACTAGTTAGACCATAGGAGATATCAGGTTGGCATTATCTCTGTGAATGACCCTGAGTAGGTGTTCCATGAACATAGACCACATTACCCTACAATGTTGTTTCTTGACCTATGGTTAAAAACATATTTTTACATGTCAAGATATTTTTTCAGTTTAAGCGTTATTCATTTGTTTTAGTTTGTGATGGTTTTAGTGAATCTATTTTTTTATCCTTGGATGTTACTTAATTTTAGGATCTGATGATTGGATTTTTGGGGCTATGCAATCTAGTGGTGTTTTGAGATTTTCCTTTGTGTTTGTATTCAGTGATGGTTTGTGAAACTATTTTTTTGGTAACACTAAACTTATAAGAGAGGTTTCTTATTGTCCTACAATAATATATGAATTCAAAATATTTGGGGGCTATGTTAGGTCATTGTTTCTATAGATATTTTGTTAAATGCTTATAGTTTGGATATTATTTGATTATTATTGGTGGATCTAAATGATTTACGCCGTTGATTTTGAATAATGGTGTTGCGAACAGTTTTCTCTCACGGTAAGAGATTTATAAATTTTTAAAAGAATTCATGGGGGTATAAAGTGGGATGGTGGGGAGAGTTGTGACTCATATATGCCACTATTTAATTTAATATTATTTAATTTTTGATTATTTGATGTTTTCAATGTTTTTCTTGTATCTTGGTGATTTTTTGAGTTTTTAGTTGTTGGTGATCTCACCACACCATTGTTAAGGGTTGACCACATTTTTGTTCTATTATGGGGCTGAAAATAGGAATACCCCAATATGTTGATATTTTAGTTATAGGGTTTCCCCAGTGGGAATCACTATAACCCAATATACCATAGCCAATTATTAGGGTGAATTTTAATGAACCTTAAGAAATATCCTACCATGGTACTTTTCTTTTTGGTGTGGTCGAGACCTATATCTAAAATTTATAGAACCGGAAACCCAATATTAGTGGTTGGGTGTATTTTGATACCTAATGGCACACTATGCCATGGTGCTTAGGGGGATTACTATGTGGGTTCCTTGTATTTTTTTGAATTTATCTTTTTCACCCATTATAATTTTACTACATTTTGGCTCCATTTT
The DNA here is from genome assembly GCA_963277665.1 of Viscum album. Taxonomy (NCBI): domain Eukaryota; kingdom Viridiplantae; phylum Streptophyta; class Magnoliopsida; order Santalales; family Viscaceae; genus Viscum; species Viscum album. The sequence continues at coordinate 1,300,063,409 of OY728138.1, read as the reverse complement.
ATACTCCATATCATTCATTCAATATAAATGAGAAACAAGGGACAACCACTCACCATTACTATACTATTCTAACAATACCTACTTTGATTTTAAGTGGATATTTTGAGGCATTCACCTTTTTTTGACTTCCACTCATCTCCCTTCACCCTATTAGTCATGTTTCATTCTCCCACAAAACCCAATAGGCTTGGGGTTAAAAATTAAGGATTTATATTGGTCTGATATGGGGGTTATAGGTGTTTAGTTTTTAGATAAGAAATTTACATACATGGTTTATATTTAACTATAAAATGAGAAATATTTTAATTTATTTATTATTGACTGATATAGGTTATTCTATTATAATTTCCTTATATTTCATTTCATCAAATGATTGAGTCCATAAATAATTTTATAATATATAATAAAGAAATGACCCACCTCTATTGGGATAGAAAATGGTTCTCTAATGGGGTTTGTAGGTAGAATGAAAATATATTTGTATGAATTCCTAATGTTGATTTACCAATTGAATGTTTGTGCACACTAAGTTTTTTCTATAAATCATTAATGGATTTTGAAAGGGGAAATTTAGAATTTAAATGGGTGTATGGAACTGATTAATATTAAAAGAATAGGGTTAAATAATTTTAAATCGTTTTTATCAAAAAGGGGTATATTAAGACCATGTCCAAAAAATTTTATGCATTGTTATCCCTCATTGTAATATTAAAGTGATTCTTGGAAATCGTTGATTTCCCGATGTATTTTAATGAATGTTTTCATGAATTGGTTTCAATATATTTTTAATGTATTTTTTAGGGAAGATATGACATGAAATATTTGTGAGAGATATATAAGTCTTATTATAGATAATGTAGTTTCTTATAATGTGGGAAAATATTCTATTAGTTAAGAATGTCATGGAATTTAATGGTTAATGTTTTTGCAAAATATTAAAAAACAATAACAGTAAGGGTTTATTCTAATTATGATAGTGAAATATTTTACACAAATCAAATTATTATAGGATATTTATATCTTTGGATTAATACATAGTATTAAAGTAGATTTTGGATAACATTTCATATTAAGAATGTTATCGGTAAAAGTTAATTATGAAGTTAAAAATGAATTCAAGAGTTGATGAGTTCACATCTAACATAATTAAAATTATATGTAGATCCATTTATGTATATTGAGAAAATAGTAATTACTTTTTGTGTTTTTGGAATTAGGATGAGTAGAATTGAGTGAAAAACCAATAAATAAGTCCATGTATGAAAAATTAATCAAAAATTATGGTAAAGGATTGAGTGGTTCTTCTAAAAATTATATCTATTTAAAAATAATTGAAAGTGTATAAATTTTTAGCAAAGATACACATATGGGTAATCCCAATAAAAAGAATGGTTTTGTATTAACCTGATCCTAACTAGATGCAAAATAAGTGGGCCAATGACTTCACAACTAGTCAGACACACCCTCCGGATATTTTTGTGAAATTTTTATGCACTTTATGAACCAATATAAAGAATTTGAATCTATTTGGGAAGAGAACCAAATAGGTAATGACCATGGATATCCTAGATTAATACATATACATTCATGAGTTTGGTTATGCATGACAATTAAGAATTACTTATTCTATGTTATAGTTTACTTATATATATATTTTAAATTTCATTACCGAAATACTCTGTTATTTAATTAATGACTAGAGGAAGGAGAAACTAAGTTAAAAATATATGTGACAAGAAATGAGGTGATTATCCCAATGAGTAACCCAAAGAGATAATATTTTGAATGATGAATCTTCGGATTATTCCAAACCAACTACTATAAATTATGATTTTCAATATAAAGATAGTTTAATTACAAAACACACCAAAGAAAAGAATTATAGAGTCTAATTGAAGTTCATGTGAGAAATATGGTGAAGTAAATAATATTGAGTTTCCTATATTTCAAGAATTTTGGAATAGACACTTAGGTAAATTTAATTATTTAATTGTTATATGTTTTATGTTTAGGAAAAAAGAACATATAATAATAAATTATAGAGGTAAAATGTGGAGTTTATCTAACACTATGGAGGGATGTATTGTTTATCCTAAGGTAACTCTAATAGTTCAATTCATTAAATTTGTGGAAATAGGGAATTAACCAAGTCATTTCCCTAACCTAAATGATAACAAGGACAATAGAACTCTTTAACCTCCTCAACCGTGGGAATAATGTGGATCATATGTAATAACTACCACCAAATCCAATTTCTATAATTAGGGTACTATATTTCTCCACCATAGAGTAATGGATGTATTATTGGAGTTTTATTCTAGGCACTCTAATATATATTGGATTTTTTTAAGAGTATTCAATCACCACCTCAATTATTTAGGGTATAATATTTAGGGAAATATTCTTATATATGATTATTGTATCCCAAGATGATGTTAACGGGTATATACACAGTGAAAACCTTATTATTCATTCCATAGATTAATTTAATTTGATTTTGGAAATGAATTAAATATACCTACATTGGGGAATAATTAATTTTCAGAATAAAGAAATCCCATTTCATGTTAACCTATTCTAGTTTATCAATGCAATGATGATTATGAATTCACATAGGAAGGAAATTATTTAATATGGTGCATAAAACTGAATAATGAAAGACTTTTGAAAAAAAAAGTTTGAAATAAACAAATTATAATGGATATGAAAATTATTAATTAATATATGAGATTCTTAGAGATTACCAAAGATCAAAAAGATGATATCTCATTAGTAATTACACCTTGATTTTTTCATATCATTGGGATACCATTTACTATTTTCATTAGTAAGTAATAATCGAAAATATATGGATTCAATTTATTTTAGAAGGATGGGAATTTGACACCCTTTTATTCTAATATACAATCCTCCAAAAAATAAATACGTCGTTGGATATCTTGTTTCACATATTACAAAAAAACTAAAATAAAATAATTATACCTTTTTAAAAGATAATATCATATGTATAAAATGAGAATGTTATAATTTATCTATTTAATTGTTTTCTATAAATATAAGTAACCTCATTTTTAAATCTATATATAAATAAAAAATGGTTATTTTAAAATTAATTCAACTATAAATTCAATTAGTATAGCCAAATAACTAATAAGATCATTTTAGGATAAAAATGAATTTTCCCAAACATTACCTTTTTTGGTGAAATATAATTTAATTTTTCGGAATTAAGTATATTTTTTATTAAATAATTTATTGATATGAATGACATATTAAATCTAATTAACTTACTAATTGATAAGAAAAATAAATAAGAATAGTTAATAAGTAAAAATATATTTTATTATTAAAAACATTTTTTATTATATAATATATTTCCACATCAAAGTTAAACTAAATTTTTTAAATTAAATTTGAAAAAATGAAATTAATTTTTTTATTGTAACATCAAAATTATCTTTGGGTGTTTTTTTGTTTTTCTCTAAAATAGTGGTTTTAAGTGAATAGTGGAAAATACCTTTTTTACCTATATTATTGATATTATGAATATAACATAAACTAAGTATAATTATAAAACTTATACATAATTTCATGATAAAAAAATAAATTTAATCACAAAAATTATTCATTTAGAAATACCACGATTTTTTCTGAAAACCCATGTTTTACAATTTGAAAATTAAGAAGTATTTTTCAATTAAATCAAATGTTTTATTAATTATTTAATTAATAATTATCATGGTGAAATTGGGTTGTGGTTTTACTTTAATGTCACATAAATATCCCGTGGTTAATAGTAATAAAATTGATTCTATAAAAACAATAACTTTGTTAATGTCTTCCTAAACAATACATTTGTACTTATAAATATACTTGTTCTAAAAATATGTTTTCATATGTTATATGAGATATTGATAAAATTAACTTTTATTATATGTATAAATTTTATTTAATTAAATGACTTTAATATTATTGAATAATTAGGTCCAAAATTTGTTATATTTTCCATTTTATTTTTAAGAATTTTACATGAATTTCATATGTAAAAATTAATTACCATATTAAAATCTAAACATGGTAGAAAAGAAAAATATAAGATTAAAATACTTAAAAACCGATTAAAAATATTTGTGAAAAATTATGGATGGGGATTTATATAACTTATCACTCAAAAAACACAATTTCTATCCATTATTGGATGCATTTTACCCTTGAATAGTTACTTGTCCTTTCTTATTTTTACAAAAATACAACTCTCTCCACTTATAAATGTATCATTCACCACCCCTCTTCTCCTCATACCCAAATCCACTTATTTCAAAAAAATAATTATTCAAATCCAACAAAAAATTTCTATCCACATATTAGCATCTTTTTTATTCTTAAATGGCCACCCATAAATGGTTTAATCCCTCTTCCATGTATTTTTTCACAGAGTAAGGTATATATTTATGATTACTCCTTTTTCATTTCAATTTATTTATTTCATCTTGATACTTATAATGATATATTTTACCAATTATATAATAATAAAACTATTATTATTAGTCTATTTAAAATGTATTATTATTATTTCTTAATAATTAGAAACCCTTTCCATTTTACTTAGAAAAAAACAAAAAAATCTTCAGGCATACATTTAGACTACTGCCTTTATGAATGTCATTTTTGATATTTCATCACCACCTAACAAAAACATTTTATAAAAAATATTTAATAGATAAATATGATATTTATAAAATTATTAGGATATAAAAATTATAAAATCATTCCTTATCTTTCTCATGTTGTGTGTAAAATGAACATGTTTCCCCTGCCTATGTGGGGACTACTATCTCTACAAAAAATAATGATTTTAAATTTTCACTATATGTTTTTATTATTTATAAAAATATATTATTACCCAATTAAAAATATTAAATATAATAATAATATAATGATTATTATATAATGATGACATTGTGACAAAATAATTACTTTCTTAACCATAATCACCCCTAAATTATAACTTGTTCTTGGTTGGGTCAGTTTAAGTACCCATGAAAACAATGTTATAAATTTATTTCATAGATGATTAAGTAAAATTAAATATTAATTTTATTATAAATTATTATCAAATAAAATATATTTTATGGTTCTAGTATATTTATATTAATATTTAACTAATAAATATTGCACATCGTTTTTCTTCTTTATAAATTACAGAATCAAGATCGTTATCAACTTCATCAACAATTTTTTTACTAAAGTACTTAAAAATGAAATTACGAAATTATGAATATTTTTTAAAAAACCATTATAGTATTTATAGTGATATAAAAATGATGAAATTTTATTATATAAACAATAATTGACACCGCTATTACGGAGCTAGTACAAAACAAACTAAGTTAATAACATCTAATAATTACCATAAAATATATCTTACCCATATATTTTTAATAAATGGTTCCAAATGAATTTCATAAAAGTTTATATTAATGAATAAGATATTAAAAAAAATTGTATGAAATTTATTTTTATCATATAGGATATTATTGAAAATTTCACAAATCTATGTTAAACTTAAGGGTTTTTGCATCTCAAATTTTCTTTATTTAGATTTGATGGGTATTAATCATGTGATTATATTTTATGGTGTATATAATGTAAATTGATATATCTTATCATACTATTCATTAAATATAATGGACATAAAAATACATATCATATTCTACCCTTCATGAATTTTCACTTCAAATGATAATGATGATGTAATGGTTTTTTGTTAACTCAAACACTATTTCTTAATTTTATAATGTTTCATCTTCAAATTATTACTTATATGATTTGTTTTTTATAATATTATATTTTATATTGTAAATTATATTTTTATCTATCTAAAATGATACTTTTGGTTAAAATATTAATCCTTGATGAATTTATTTCCTATAAAGGTATAAAATTATTTTGAATAATTCTCATTCTCATTAATAATGATTTTTCAAGGTTTATATTTTCGCATGCCCCCAAAGTTCAGTTTTATATTTGGAATCCTAATTTTCTGTCATTTGATATGAAGATAATATTTCCCTTCATATTTTTTCAATATTATTTTTCATTATCCTTTTTTTGATATAATTTTCAATAAAATTGTTTTAAAATATAAATATGTGTTTTCTACCATGATAGTATATTTTATCTTGCACTCCAAATTTCTTTTCAAAATCCATTCTATTTTTTAAAGGTTCTAATATAGTATATTATTTTTAAAATTAAATATTTTAAAAAAATACATTATATTTTTGAAAATGTAATTTGAAAGTGACTCATAAGTTTTAGTTTTTACCATACTGTTTGAAATGTTGTATGATGGCACATTTTCCATTTGGATTTTATTTTCCCCATTATATTGAAAGGGGTTTCCTACATTAGAGTTATTTTTCAAGTATTAAAATTTAAATACTATCATACTATTATAATTCTCAGAATTAAACAAATTTTATTAAAGAATTTAACTATTGATCAATAACAACCCAAAATCTATACTTCCGGATCCAGTGCAAAAAACGTATACATTACATTACTAACACTAATACAGATAAATGTGACCAAATTTTATTCCAAAAAAACATACAATGTATAACTGAAATATTTTATTACACAGATAACCAAGGTACATTAGGTTTACATTTTTATAGAAATAGGAAAAAAATTAAACTTGTTTTTATAAACATCTGTTTCAAAACTATCAACATTACCTCATACTATACCTAACTTTCAGAATAGGTCATCAACATAATTCATGTGAAATATTTATAGCCAATGTTTATATAAAATATTCCATCATCACCTGGGAAAAATAAAACATAATAAGGGTGAGCTCATATTCTCAGTAAGGGTGGACAAAATAGTAAACAAATTATGATCATATAAAATAATAATGTGAGAATAATAGTTTCTGATCATGAACACAACATTTGTAAATTATACCACGTATATCAGAGGTGATGATATTGAGTCGTGAAATAAAACATGGATATTAATAATACCTGAGTTATAATACAATAAAAGAACATAGTCCATGAGTGAATAACATAAATCATTGAATTGTGGAAATAACATATAACACGACATAATCATGAATCAACGCTAACTACCAAGATAATTACACATGGCAGACAATGTCCTATAATGGAATTAGGTTCACTTCATATCTTAACATTCTGTCTCATTATACTAAACATTACCCAATGAATTATAATGATATATGGGTGAATAAATCACAATTTATTCATTAATATATGTTCCACATAAGGACTCAAACAAAAGGAATAATAATAAGGGTTTCATATGAAATTGATAAAAATAATTCTATCATAAACATAAACCATTAAAAAAATGAATAATAATTTTACCATTCATAAGGAATGAGAAACACCAATGGAAGTCATCAAAGATAGAAAATACATTATAAACATGATTTTAAACATTTATGGAGGAAAATACCCCTTCATCTTTGAAAAATTCATTCTAAATCAAATGACATTTATAATTTTTTATTTAATTGTAAATTTGGAAAACATAAAATGGAATATTTGAAACGCATTTTAAATGTATTTGAAATTGTTTTTCATTAATATTTTGAAAATATCATTTGAAAAAAAAATTAATTTTATTTTAAAAACATTGTTTTTTTAATAAAAAAATTACAACCAAAGAGAAAATTAAATGAAACTTTTAATATCATTAAAAGAATTAAATTCATGATAAAATGTTTAATGTTCAATACACTCTCTTTTTATATTAATATAGGCGCATAAGAAAATATTTTTTTCAGAGATGGAAAATTTAGAAAAAAATACCTTATCGATTTGGTTAATTTTGAATTTTAAAAGCCATGAATGATATATCATCAAACGAATTAGAAAATACTTATAAATATAAAAATTAGTATCATATAATAACTTAATTGTTATTATATACATATCATAAAAAGTTAACAGTGGTGAATATAACTTATGTCTTGTAGAAATAAAAGTGAGACTAGAAATCCCTTTCAAATTATCATATCATTGAAGTGAGAATTAATAAATTAGGTAAATTATGTGTATTCACTATAAATTCAAAAATTAGATAAAATATAATATATTAAAAATATAATTTCATGCATAATCATATAACGACATAATCATTGAAATGGTAGTTTCACCCAAGGAATGGAAAATTGAGTTAAGAATTCACTAACGCCTTGTAATCTGTCAAATCGTATAACCAATAAAAGTAATACATATCAGGTGAAAAATTTAATACTATGAATATAAATAGATTCATTATATTTATTATCAAATTTCATTACATATACACCATACAAAAAAATATTTGTGAATAAGGCATATATCTCATAGAGGAAAAAAGTGAGATGATAAACCTCTTACAATTGTGGTAACATCTGGATCGGAGGCCCAAAAAGTAATAATAGTAAATTAAGACATTTAAAAAAATAAATATAAAATAATTCATTATATTATATATCAAATTGGTATGTATATACACCACACAAAATAATGACGTAGTGAATATAAAATTTATCTCATAGATATAAAATTACGATGAGAAAACCTTACAATTGTGGTAACATCTGAATCAGAATACTCAGAAGTAATAATCATAAATTGAAAAAAAATATTTATAAAGAAGATTAAATAATTAATAACATTATATATCAATTCAAGTATTATATACACCATAAAAATCAATGAAGTGGTGAATATGAAAATTATCTTACTAATGTAGAAAGTGAGATAAGAATCCCTTTCTCAAGATTTCCTTTCATTTTTCATACATAAACCTCCAGCATAATGGTTTAATGATTGTTATTTTCTCATTAAATAGAAATATTCATATTTATAATACCAAATGTGGTGATTTTATAACATATTATGACCCACTCATTAATAGTATTTCATGATTCAAATTGTATCAGGTGAGATTGTTTCAAAATTTTCATGATTAGTTCAATTATTTACAATTATAGATTTCCATGTCCCATTAAAATAAACCCACTAAATTGTAAAGAAATGGTATTAATTAACTTTAAGATATTTAAATTGTACCATTTATTATTTACATTTCATACTTGAGGATTATTCATTATAATAAATGTTAATGATAAATGATTAGTTTATATTTGTGGGTTTTTTGAACATCATGAACCAGTTACATTTTATTTATGATTATGAGTATATATTACTTAAATAAAATTATATTGGTTATAATATTACTCTTAAAATATTATTTTATAGAAATTATAGTTATATGAACACCCTTTAAGGTGGTAATGGAAAACGGAAAAGAAATTATCCATGGAGGTGATTAATCGACATAACACGAATAATAGTGTTGTTTCATTGAATAAGATTAAGTAAAAAGGGGTGGAAATAAGATATTACATTATCAAGATAACAATAAATTATTTAAATTATTCTTAAATTAGTATGAATTTTTTGATAAAGGATATGGGAAGGAAATAGAATAATAAAATAATATAAGAGAGGTGTTTTGAGAAACTTACCTCTGGAATAAGACCGCCTTGAGAGACCCTTGAGGGACTTGGATTTGGACTTTTTGTGAGAAAAGAATAAATGGGATATGGGGAGTGTGAGGATGAGATATTTGTGTAGATAGTTTAGGATAAATAAGTTTTTTGGGTCAAAATGGGGTAGTGAGTAGTGGTATTTATACATAAGGAGAGGTTAGTGCAAGTGATTAAAATAATGAATATTTTATGTTTAAAGCCAAACACATTGTGGTAAAATTAAATTCAAAGAATTTTTATAGAAATTAATATTTTTGGGGATGGATAGGGTCAATAAAAACATTTAAAATCCATTAAATTTCTATTTTTTAAGCCTTTACGATTTTAAAAATAACCCGTTTAGTTTTTTACCTATACCGCGATATATAGTTTTTTGTTTCCATGGTAAATTTTTTAATTCCTAAGAATTATATTGACCATAAAACCAAATTTTTATCAACATATAGAAAATATGGAATCCATTTTATATACTTTAATTTATATAATTTTCAAAACTAAATATAAAATTAATGTCGCTAACAAAATGAAAAATCTTGTCTTAAAACTGAATAATTCAAATGTTTGAAATGTTTTTATATCCAATTTTAATCTGAAATTTATTACAATGAACTAAATTATATTTATATAAATATAATTCATCTAATTACAATTTTATTAAAATTTAAAACATAATTAAATTATAAAAATAAATTTTATGATAAAGTAGTTTCAATTAAAATGTAGTAATTTTCAATATACATCAACGAATAAAACATATCAAAAAAATACCTAAAATTAACCCTAAGATAATTTTCATTTCCTGATTTGAAAAATAATTTGGTTTTTCTAAAATAAAACATAATAAATTGACAATGTTAATAATGAAAATTTTCTATAAAAAATAAAAAAAATTGTATTTAGAAAAAATATAGCTTTTTATGTTTACAATAGGATTTATTCTTAACATAATAACATTAAAGATATTGAATGAATTTAAAAAATTGGTTGGAATATAGAACAAATAAATTTCACTAATAAATTTAACTAATAGTTCTTTATTGAATTTATTGAGATAAAATTTCATTATGGGCATAAAAATAGTTTTTATAAAATAATACTTTATATTCAATTGGCTTGAATTTTTATTTCCTATTAATTGGTAACAAATTAATTAAAATTTTTAAATATGTTCAAAATATATTTTAATAATTTAGTTAATCTAGTTCATTATCTCCATTCTAATGGTTAGGTGATATCCATCATTAAAATAATATTTTTTGAGTTAATTTATACTCAGTGTTTTGTGCAATGTAATTTATCAAAGAGATTTAATTTATTTTTAAAAAAACTATGTAAAATATTAGGGTGTTAAATTCTACTACCTATAAAAAGAATTTCTCCCAAAAAATTTCTATCTTGGACATAAAAAAATGGTGATACCTAGGATCCTAAATCTCCACTCGTCGTTCATTATAAAAAATATCTTGCTCCAGCAGTATGCCCTTTGATTTTAGCTCATGAGAAGGATTGGGTATGCTCATACTCCCGAGAGATACATGGAACATATAATGAACTTGAGAGAGATTTAGGGGAACCATCAAACAATAATATACCATTCTAATACGATCAAGAATTCTAATAAATTTAATCCTTTAAATTTTAAATTTCACTTCAAAAATCTAAGTGGAATGCTTGAAAATACTATTAGTGGAAAACCATATAGAAAAATGGGTAAATAAAACATCCACTAAAATAGAGGGAATGTAATATTAAAGGATCGCCACATAACTAGGATTATTATTAGGATAACACTAGTGTGATGTAAAAACTAGGACTTGGATGTGGAATGAAACCAGAAAATTCTATTGGAAATGGATAAAGAACATGGTAATCAGAAATTATATCATTACAAAACTATAAATACGTGATAGGTTAAAGAGTCCATATAATTATTTATAATAAAATTAAATGAATAATTTTTTTGTTTCAAGATCATTTCCATAGAGTTGGGGAATTACATTACTTCCCTATATATGAAGATGAAAAAATTTACTTACTTGACAAGTATTGTTTAATCCTTCAATAGAAATCCACCACAAACTCATATATTTTTTTCCAAATGATGAATATGAATTTTTTTTATTCCTTGATAAATATAACTAAATTTTGATGATAAATCAATCGGTGAAATATAATTATCGATTTTTCAAATTTCTAGGCATTAACTAAAAGAAAAATGGTTAGTAAAAGATATAATATTCCACAATAATTACACAATTATATGTTGAAAAACAAAATTAATCTCCAAATTAAATATTAATTCAAAATGATAAACATATATCATCGATAAATAACTATCCGTAAACTTCCAAAAAACTATTCTAGAATAATATTGAAACCCAAAAATTAGAATGATTTGATCACATAGTCTTCCAAGATAAATTTTAATATTTATCTCAAAATAACATTAATCACTATTAATGTTTTATATCCAAAATGTAATCTCCTAAATAAAATAATATCCATGATGTGATAACTATTTCCATATATAACCTGAATCACAAAAAATACACAATAAAATCATATATTCTTCCAAATATATAAATCATTCTTTATTAAGAAAAATACCATAGTATTATATTTACCTTAATTATAATGTGTTCCAAACATTATGAAAATAATTAAAAATGAAATTAATCTCTTAATTTACAAATTATTTTCTAATCCTATTATTATCAATATAATAAAAATATGTTCCCAAAATGAACTTAACCTTTATTTTTTATATTTTTTAATAATTAAATACAATTTCATAGAAACTAGGACATCACATATGCCAGTGGTAGGTGATTCACCCATTCACCCTTTGGTTGTTGGTTTGATCCACACGACATTTCTTGACATTATGAGTTATTTCCCATCATTTGGGTTTTACATTTCTCAAAACTATATTATTATAATCCTTATAAAATTTCATACATGTGTGAAATATTCAAAAAAATAACCTTAAAATTTTTTAACTTCAAAGGTTATCTCATACATTTCATTTTTTTCCCAAAATATAATAACCCATAATAAACTCAAAAATGAATGTATCCAAAAATAAAATTACTCACCTTAATTTTTAATAAAATAATGCCTTAAAATAATATTCTTAAACACTTAAATTATGGTCAACTTGAAAATTATATACCCATGGTGATAATTATAACTATTAAGAGTGACACAAAAGAGAACATCATAATCTCTAAAGTTTCCTAAACCCATCTTGAATACCAACTATAACATTCAATAATATGCACTTCATAATCTGGTGAAAATCATATACATTACATTCCTAACATTAATAATGATAAATGGGACCTTATTTTTTCTAAAAGTACATAAAACCTAAAAATGAATTATTGTATTACTTATATACCCAAAGACTTTTTAGGTTTATAGTTTTAGAGAATTAGAAAAAAAAACTCTTAACAACATGGGTTACAAAACAATTGGCTGATAACGATCAACATTATCTCCCACTATACCAAACATTCAAAAATTTTCGTCAGTGTCATCCATTTGAAATCATTCTTGAAATAGTTCATTTAGAATATTTCCTCATACCCTAATGAAATGAAAAAAGAAGAAGGTGAGCTCAGATTCTTAGTAAGTGTAAAAATAAGAGTAATTGAACCATTATCATATGAAAGAAAAAGGTGAGAATAAGGGTATATGATCATAGACATGACATTTGAAAATTATAACCTCTATATAAGAGGTTAAAATTTTGACTCATGATATAAAACATGGATATTAATAGGACATGAATTATAAAATAATAAATGAAGATGACCCATAAGCGAATAAAATAAAATGGAGAATTGTGGTAATAACATATAACATGAAATAATCATGAGTGATGGCTAACTACCAAGAAAGTTGCACAAGGAAAAGAAATTAACATAAAGTAATTAGGTTCAACCCTTGACCCAACATAATGTCTCATGAGATTAAACATTACCCATTGAATTGGAGCACCATATGGGTGTACCCATTATAACTTGTTCATAAATGTGTGTGCCATATAAAGAATCAAAAAAACTGGGTAATCATAAGGGTTATACATGAAATTCATAAAAATAATGCTATGATAAACATAAAACATTCAGAGAAATAATGAGAGTTATATTATCGATAAGTCGTGAGAAACACCAATGGAAGTCATCTTAGATAGAAAATAATTTTTAATGATCTTTTAAAAAAATTTGTTGAGGATAATATCTATTCTACTTTGAAAAATAATTTTTAAATTTTAAAAAATTTAGAGAAATTTTTATTTTAAAATAAACTATTAAAACTTATAATGGATTCATTGAAACCCATTTTCAACCTTATTGAAATATTTTTCTGAAATTTTTTGAAAAAAATTAAAAAAAAATTGAAAACATTTTTATAAAATTTATTTATTGAATAAAAAAATATCATACAGAAGATAAAATTAATGGAAGGTTATAGTATCTGGTATGGAAGAAAATTAATGATAAAATATGTCAATGGGAATTATCCACACCTTAGAAATTAATGTAGGTGCATAACATAATATTTGTTTTAAATTATGAAAATTGAAATAATATTAGCTTGTCAATTTGGTGAATTTTGAATAGTAAACCCCATGAAATGGATATGATAAAATATATTAGAATATACCTATAAAATTTTGGATAAGGATCATAGAACACATTAAATGGTATTATACACAACTATTGAAAATATACTAGTAGTGATTATGGTGTAAGTCTTACAGAAATAAATGTGAGACTAGAAATCCCCTTATAATTATCATATCATTGAAGTGAGCATTAATAAATTGGATATATTATTTGTATTAATTGTAAATAATTTTTTTCTAATTAGATCATAAGATAATAAAAAGGTATTTTAACATATAATAATTGAATTAAATAATCAATGAAATTGGTTTTTAATCTAATGAATTGAAAATTGAGTAAAGAATTCACTTACCACTTATAATCCGTCGAATTATATAAAACATAAAAGTAATAAATATCACCTTAAACATTTAATACCATTAAAATAATAATATTCATCATATTTTTTATCAAATGTGAGTATATTTATACCACACAATAGAAACTAAGGGTGAATAAGGCATATATTTCAAATAGGTAAAAAGTGATATGAGAAACCCCATACAGTTGTGGTAACTTCTAAATCAGAAGCCCAAAAAGTAATAATCATAAAATGAAACATTTAAATAACATTAATATTAAATAATTAATGATATGATATATTATATTGGGATGTAGATACAACACAAAAAATAAGTAAGTAGGGAATATGACTTTATCTCACAGATGTAAAAGTGAGATGAGAAACTCTTACAATTATGGTATGATATGAATCAGAATCCCAAAAAGTAATAATCATTAAATAAAAAATTTAAATACGATGAATATAAAATAACTAATGATATAATATATCATGTTGGTTAGTATATACACCCAAACAAAAAATACAGTGGTGAATATTACATTTATCTCACATATGAGAAAATTGATATGAGAAACCCTTACCCAACACATCTATTTTGTTTTGCACTCTTAAAACTACAGTATAATGGTTAAATAACGTTATTAATTACTTAGTTAACTTTATATATTTTTATAATAATTTATGTGATGATTTTAAAAAATATGATGTCCCATTCGTTAATAACATTTTATGATTTTCACTGTTTTGCGTGAGTTAGTTACACAATTTTAATGATCGATTCACTTATATATAATTATGGATATTCATGTAGAATGGTAATAAAACAATATAAGTTTAATTAAATGGTATTAATGAACTTGAATAAATTTAAATTGTCCCACTTATCATTTTTATTTCAAATGTGAGGATGATTCATTATAAAAAATGTTAATAATAAATGATTAGTTTATTTTGGTGTTTTTTCTGAACATCATGAACTAGTTTCGTTTTAATTACTATCATGAGTATATATTATTTAAATAACATGAAATATGTTATAATATAAATATTAAAATATTATTTAACCATAATTACCAATTAATGACCATCCATGAATTCAGTAATGAAAAAAAGAACTAAAACATTACACACAGGGTGATTAATCGACATTACATGAACAATAGTTTAACTTATCTGAATAAGAGTAGAAAAAGGGTTTGAAATATGATATTACATTATAAAAATAAAAATATAGTATCAATATTATTTTCAATTATAATTCATTTATTTATGAAGGATTTGAGGAGGAAGTAGAAGATAATAAATAAATAGAGGTGATTTGAGAAAATCTTCTTATGAATATCACCTCATTGAGAGAAAATTGAGGATGTTGGATATTTTATTTTAGTGAGAAAAGAAGAAATAGTATGTAGGGATAATGAAGTAGAGAGATTTTGGTAGTTATTAAAGGAGATACAAGGCTTTTGGGTAGAAATGGGGGGTATTTATACTTGAGGACATGTGGGTATAAGTGATTAAAATAATGAATATTTTATACTTAAAGTCAAAAACTCTGAGGTGGCATTAAATTCAAAAAATTTGGATGAAAATTAATATTTTGGAGTTTATATATGTTTAAGAAATACCTTAAAAACAATTAAATAATTATTTTAGTTATTTTAATTCGTTAACATTTTAACTTTAACTCGTTTAATTTTTTTACCTATTCTTCCTTAAGTAATGTTTTTTATCATGGTATATTTTTTAAAACCTAAAAATAAAATTAATATTAAAAAATAATATTTAAATTATGATTAAAAATATTTAATAAATTTTACAAAATTCAATTCACATAATTTTCATAATTTTATTTAAAATTAATCTCGCACACATTATGAAAAATGAGTTTTTAAATTGAAAAGTTTAAAAGTATGAATTTTTTATATCCAATTATTATGGCAAATTGATTCCAATAACATATATTGGATTTACTGATTTAAAACCTATATAATTATACTTTATTTAAAATTTAAAATATGAATTAATAGTATAAATAAATTACATGACAATGAACTTTCTAATTAAAATGTAGTATTTTTCACTATTTTTTGAAAAATGAAACTTTCAGAAAAATACTAAAATTTCACCATGAGATAATTTTGATATCCATATTTTAAAAAAAAAATTAATTTTTGAAATATAACTTATAAATGATTCAAAATACGTATTTAAAATTAGAGATCCATATAAAGGTTGCAAACTACCTTTACAAAGAATGTGTCTTTTATAATTAAAATTGGAATTACTCTTATCCTAAGCCTGTCAAACATATTTTATGAATTCAAAAACATTTTATTGAATATATAAAATTTAAATTTAATTAATATATTTTAATTAAATTTTTTAATTTAATATAATAAGATAAAATGACATTGTAGAAAAAATTGTTTTTTTTTCATAAAAGAACTTCTTTTATGTTCAATTAGTTTTCAATTTTACATCATTTTAACTGGTAATAAATGAATTAATATTATAATCAAGTGTAAACTATATTTTTATACTTTATAAAATATCATGAATTGTCTCCAATCTAATGGCTAGGTGATATCTGTCATTAAAATAATATTCTTAGAGTTTGTTTCTGGTAAGTGTTTTGTGAAAAGTTTGTTTCCAATGTGATTTAATTTATTAAAAAAATACATATCATAAAATCTTGGGTTATTACATGATCCCTTAAAATTTGATAATATTTGATGATTTCTTCTTGTGAATATTTTATTTATCTCATTAATCATCCTTCCAAATTTTCATTTTACACATATGATTTACCTTAAAAATAAAATCCATTTTATTAATTTGAATGGATTATGATGATGTAATTACATTTATTCATTGGAGAAATTATTGACCTTGTTATATACCCATCACTATATACAGTTTTAGTTCAAGAAGGTGGTTATATATAAAGCTATTCCATTTAATGTTCTGGGAAATTATTTATTTAACCATACTCCAATTACTCTATACAGTTATTTTTTGAGGGATGAATACATAGAAATCAATTCCATTTTTTATTTGGGGAAATATTTAAAGTTCATCTTATTATCATTTAATTATGAATATTTATTTATTAATAAGAATATTGGTCATGTATTGTATATATTATTAATTTTTTTCATATAATGAATTCTATGGGGTTAATTAGTGTTGAGTGGTGAATGTAATTTCACCTTGATTCATTGGTTGGTATCATTAAAAAAATTAGACTAGGTATTTGGTGTATTCATACCCATTTACTTACATATGAGTTGTTATGGTTAGTGGATGAGGGTCATGTGCAGTTACTTGACTAGTTTCATAAGTTTCTATTTCATTTATTTTCTTTATTGTGGATTTATTAGAAACCTCCACCAATAACTGCACTTATTTTTGGATTTATATTATAATGTACCCATTATATATGTTTTGGTTTATTTATGTTGATTTTAGATATTTTTTTATTTATAATATTCCCTATTTGTCTTTTCAGTTATTTTGTATCTTTTTATTTCATATACATTGATTTCTAATGTATAGATATTTCATATTGAAATCATAATAGTTTCCACTACTAGTTTATATTATTATGTGAGTATGAATCCTTTCACAAAAGTTTATTTTTGATACCCAAGAATTTATACATAGACCATGGGGTTTAGAAACAATCCGCAGTCTTAGTGGATGACTATTTTAGGTTACATGATAGGTTATCCAAATATGGTTTATTATATTATCCAAAACTAGAAAACATTCCACCTTTGGTTGGTCTCCCAATAATAGAACCTCAACCCATGTCTCATTCCTCTAAGGCAACCACCTTGCTATCCTTTTATCACAAAAGTCTAAAGATTCAACATAAGGATTTGGTTCCAATAATGGTCCACTAGGTCACCTCATTCTCAGGATTCCCATTAGTGGGTAGAGTATCTCTAAAACAATACTAAATCCATATTGTAACTTAATGATATATTAAAAATCATAAACTAGGATGTTCAAAAAATGGTGGTATAGAGTCCATCCCACTTCCAATGTCCCACTAGATCCATCATCTCACACCCTACATATACATATGTAAATTACTTGGTATACCCACCAATACATGAAGATACCATTAGTGAAGGAACACACAACCAACACAATAATCAATTATCCATGAGGCTAGAATGCAACTCAGTGTTCCACATGTTCATCCCCTAAGCCAACAGTTCTTAATCAATCAAAAACCTTACTCAAAAGATGCTAAGGGAACTCGTCTAAGACTCATTATACTTTAATTTACTAATTACATTCCAATATTGAGCTTACACCACATATTACCCGTACTTTTTAGTCAAGCATATAGCCATTAGTGGCGAATAATTCAAGGCTAAGTGATCAAGCTTCTCTCATGGCTCTAAAAATCCCGATCCTACTCATTTTGGTCAAATGAATCAAATTTATATTATTTTTTGTAAATCATAAAATATGGTCATATTTTTTATCAAATTACACATTACATATTGCATAAATGATAAATAATGATTTGTGGATAACCTAATTAATAAATGAAGTTATTCCCTTAGTAAATCCAAACCACCATCATTGTCCAAGCGTTTTTGGGCACCATCCATTATTATAAGGAACTAACTCCATAGATGAATAATTAATTTATTTGAAGAAAATTATATTAAATTTATAAATTAATTCAATAAAATTTAAATAATTAATATCTTAGGAGAAATTTAATAATCAGTTAATAGGTTATCTTTTTAAGACTAAACCAAAAAAATGGGGTGAAAATCACTCCCGAAATATCCCTGAGTTAATGACAAACAAAGGCCCAACATATGACACTAATTCATCAATTAATTCATTATGAAAAATTTATAAAAATTTAAAATTAATTTGGAAGGGTAATACAAAAATAAAAATAAATTAAACGTAGATTATTTATCTATTAGGAAGCACACTTTTCAAGAAATATCAAATCCCTTTCATCAGGGCCTAATTTCACCATGCTCTAGTGGAATTAGTATAAAACCTATTTAATAGCCAAATAATGTTAATGAAAAAACTCCTATAAATGGATAATAGAAAATAAGAAATATGGAATAAGAGGGAAATAGTCTCCCCATTTTGATCCATGGAACACAAAATGGTTGAAGTTATTATCAAACAAAAACTATGAAAAAACCAAACTAAACCACCATTAACAAGTGGGTTCTTAGGCACACCAAGTACTTAGTAACCCAAAACTGACCACTCGGTGATCTAATGGGTAAAAAGTGAAAATATTTGACCATAATTTTAATTTAGGTAGAGGGAAACCCACCCTTAGAAGCTCACGGATTCCTAAGTACAACCAAACCATGTACTTATTGTCCTGTTACAACCACCAACCCTCTTTTTATCATCTCTTGAGCTGCTAAAACATAACTTGATCATCCTATTCCGAAGAAAATACCATAAAAACTATTTTAGAAAATTTAAAACGCATTCCAAAATTGAATTTTCTAATCTAGAACCATAAATTCAAATTGATTCTAGTTACCCTCTCTTTACAACATAGTTCCAATCTAAATCCACTAGTATGAACCAGTGAAGGTGTATATGACCTCCCCAATGTAAATATTTATATCATGATATAGTATCCATGTGAATATATTATATAAAACACTGAAAACAGAAAATTTTTACATAATATAATTCCAAAAAAACTATAGCTTTGGCCATGTCACCATTACACTCCTACCAAAAAAACTATCCAATAGCTCGAATACCTCTTACTCTGACTCATCAAAAATATTGGTCATCACCCAAATGATTGATTTTTATTCACATATAAACATTCACCCATGATTTCTTAAGAAAAACACTATTTCATAACCCACTGCACTAACCATTCCCAAAAAACCATGGGCCCATGCATCATGGAGCTAAATAATCACACAAACTATATAATGATTCCCTACTCTCAACGAAATTATTGAATTCCCAACAGATTAACGTCAAATACAGACAATTGAAATCATTGGTCTAAATCAAACCATCCCCAATAAGATACAACGTCAAAGAATCTCTTGATCATCCTTATTGGACACTACTATCTCACTCTTAATTATATATCAGGATATTTAAAATAAAACTATTTTCAATAGCATATACGACACAGAGCTCCGAGCATAAAGGTACCTCAAAAAGTAATTATTTAAATATGAAGGCTATAACCATTCCATTAAATTGGATTGTATGAATAATAGTTCCTACATTATGAAATATTTATAAATGTTATAATCAATAAATATATACTGACTAATGTTTAGGAAATAAGAAATCAATTTTTTTTGTAAAGCCATTTTATTATTAAAAGAAATGTTTTCCTCAAAAATGGTATGTATTGCTTTTTTTTTGTGGATGAATAATATAATTAATATATAGAACTGTCATAAATATTATTTGATGAAAAATTATATCATTTTCAAATCACCATATCAAAATTATTCTATAGTGAATTTTTTTAATTTTTGAAAATTTTTATTTTTTTAATGAATAGTGAAAATTAATGTCATTTATTTAAAATTATATTTTATTAAAAAGTATTATAAAATTAATATTACATTTTGGATTAGCTTAAAATTTTTATTTGTTTCTTTTGATAAAATATAATTAAATTACCTCTTTTTAATGAATTTTATTCCTCTACTTTGTAAGAAAAATATACTTAAAAAGGAATTTTCTGAAAACGGTTTTCATAAATTTTTGTCTGTTTAATTATTAATTAAATTATTCAACTTATATATTTTTAATATTAAAAAAATTATTCTATATTTTTAATTTGTATGTGTGAATTTGTTAAATTTCCCCAATTTATTTGTAGTGAATATTAATAGTAACCTAAGAAATTTTTTTCTCCCCAATAATGGTAAATTAGTTAATTAAGGTTAACAATAATTTGATAAGATTAAAAACATGACTATAACACATTAAATTAAATTATTTTATGTTTATATCTCATCCATAATCATTAAAATATCTAATATATGATTTTTTGTTGTAATTTGGCCAACATATTGACCGTTATAATATTTTATATAATGTAATTTGAAAAATATCATTCCCTTTTTTATTAACATTATTTATGAAAAAGTGAAAAAAATAAGTTATGTTAGGTTATAAATATATATTTTAAATATAATTTTTTTTATTTATCATGATAAATTATTTTAAATTTTTATGGATGAAATAATTACCTTAAATTATTATATAATGAATATAAAACATTTATTCAATTTATAGAAAAATAAAATAAATGATATTAAAAATATCAAAAATGAAATAATTTGGAGGAATTTATGTGTCAAAATAATTTTTAGATAAAAAAGTATTATTATATAAGTTTAAAATTTCTATATTTTAATTCAATCATTGTTTTGGTGTTTTTAATGTCGAATTAAATGAATAGTTATAAAAATGACAATAATGATATTTTATAATAAATAATATTTCAATAAATAATTGAAAATTACTAAAAGTATTTTCATCAAATAAGTGATTAGGTTATAGTTTAAAATATAAACAATGGTTGTTTTAAGTGTCATTTTTCATTTTAATTTAACTATATTTTCCCATAACGATTAAAAACCTTATTATTAATGTAATTGTCCAAAAGGGTTAACACGGGTTAAAAGAAAATTATATTTGTAAATTTTTTTTTCTAAACTTGTCAAAAATTTATTGGATGATAGTAATTTGAAATTTACTCATATTATATCCAAATATTATTTATTTTAGTTCCTTTTATCAATAAAATTAATTTTTATTAATTTAATATTTGATGACATTCCAAAAGGGCCCCTCTTTTCTCGTATAAAATGGAACCTCCTCTCTACCATTCAGTACACCAAAAGAACAATTTTGATTTTACAATACATAAAAAAGACCTTCCTATCATCCTTAACCACATTCTATATGTCTTTTATTGGTTATAATACATACATTATAGTGATTAAGGTGTAACGAAAAAGAGGTAGTATTAAGAAGAGGTATAATTATTAATTGATCATTTTAGTGTTATTTCTTACTCCTACTTCTTCAAATAATCTCTATACATGATGATATAACAAAATAAGTATCATAAATATACTGGGATGTTATAATTTAAGTTCATTTACCATTATCCTTAATCAATATACAACAAATGGGAAATAAATTCCCCATTCATGTGTACAACGGACTACAGCCTCACGAACTAGTGTAATTAATTTTCTATCAACACCTATAAATGATCAATATAATAATTTAATTAATGTTAATAAATTATATTAATTCAACATTTATCATTATATAAGGATATTATATCTTCGATTTTGTTACATTCCTATTAATTGAAAACTATTAACGATATTTGCGCATATGCGTAGACCCCCACCACCAAGAAGTGATGTGAATATTATTTCCTCACAATTTCAAATAAATTATTTATTTAAGTTTATTAATAGAAATAATAATATATTTATGATATAATTATAATTAAATAATGGTAAAATAAAACATATCTTCTTTCCATCATGATCGTTTAAAAATGGAAAATTACTTATCTATAATTACGACGTACCCTCTCTACAATGATAACACAGTTCATTTTTCCTAATTATTATTAATTATTGTTTTTAAAAGAATAACTGATAGATATAAATGATAATTTTTTCAGGATTATTTTTATGGAGAATATTGAATAATTTCCAGTTTAACCATAACCTGCACACCGAAACTCTTTTGAAATTATTAAATGAACACCCTCAAAATATCTGATATAGAATTAACAAAATAAGTAATTAAATATTTCCATTAAATAAATAAAAAATAAGTCTTATGGTATTAAACATTGAATATATTATTAATAAATAAAATATTTAATTGGTTCTTATTATACATGAGTTAATCAAAATATATCAAAAGACTATACTTGATGAAAGGGAATTTTGTCTCGATTTTGCTTCATATAGGAATATTTTATTTATATACACCTACTTTATATATATATATAGTATTTATTTACCATTATACATGTTATATCATTAATCCTTCATTATTAATGCTATATTATGTTTTAATTTGGATTATTTCTTCTAAGGGGATTTGACTTGGAAGTTACAAAGTGAAAAAATGTTTCTTAACTCAGTTTCTGTTGGTTGGGTAATACCATTTAGTCAATCACATTGTTATACCACGATTATAGGTGAATTTTTCTCTAATTTTCTGATTCCATATTTAAAATTTTTTATAGTTTTTTAAATTTGTTACAAATAAACACTCTATTTATTAATTCTCAATTCATCATTTTGATCTTTGTAATGGTTTTCTTTGTCTCAAAATGATTTGCCTAATAAATTATTCTTGCTGTGCACAATTATTTACTTGTTTGTTATAAATAATACCTCAGGAATGAATTTTTTTTATAGTAATTCATAGAATTTATTTTATTTAAAACTCCATATCATATTCTTACATTCAATAATTTTTTATTCAAATGATACCAAAGTCATAAATTATTTATATTACAACCTCTTTTTTGAGGTTTATTATATTGATGGTTATTTTGTAGTAAATTAGTTGATATTATTTTTTAGAAACAGATATATTTTCCTCCATACTAGTTATGAATTTGTTTTACATGTTTAATTACAATTTCATCCATTATCAACTCAATAAAAATAATAATTGTTGTTTGTAGGTGATACTAATCTAGTATCTTCTTTTAGATTGGGAATATTTCTGTTCTATTTCCATGTTTTCTAATTGTTTTAAAAATATTATTATTAAAAAATAAATGATTTATTAATTTTATTTTACATTATATTTTACATTCTTTTAAATTTATTTAAAATAAGATTTATTAATATTTTCCAAATGGGTCACCTTTGAATTTCTTTAAAAAATGTTTGAAAGGAATGTTTATTTTTAATTTTTATGATATGAAATATTTTTACCACTATTTGGACCATTATTTTATTTGATTATTTATTTACAGGTTTTCATTTTTATTTTCAAATAAATGTACTTTCAAAATAATTTATTATTTTTTTTTCTAAAAGTTAATTTCAATGTGAAAAAAGGTGTTTCCCTCTAAAATTAATTTGATGATATTTTAATAGAATTTATATTCATCAATGTTAACAAAAATTATTGTTACTTATACTCCAATGGGAATATTTTCAAATAATACAATATTCATTATTTCCTTTTATGTATTACTATTTTTTAAATATATTTTCACAGAGACCATTTCATTTCTATGGGGAAAAAACATATATAAGGAAAATTTGATTCTTAACTGATTTCATAAATGTAATGAAAGCACTGTGTACCTAATTCATGTTATAGTTCATGGAAATTGCTTATTATAATTGGACGTTTCATTATAAACCAAACTCATATTGGTCTATTGTAATCCAAGGATTACTGGTTATATTATAAACCAAGGATCGGTAAGTCTGTGATATCCCACTAATGTAATGGGTAAAAATTTTGTTGGAAGTCAATTATGTGGTTATTCAAATTGTAAGGGTTTTATGGGTTCTATGAAGATAATTTTATAGATACCAACATCTCTTTTATACTTTATAAGATTTTTCAATTATTACATTGATGAATATTTACATCCCAAGTCTTATGATTATTAATTATTATGACTCTTACCATTGTTAAAGATTTATGTGATGTTTCATGACTGATAATCCAGGTATAGATGGCTATGAATTCTCATATATTATAATCATGAAATTTAATTATGTCATCATACTCTTGTTCTCTTATAATTATGAATGATGAAATTAAATTCTTATTACTTATATTCACCCTTACTATGAATTTGAACCAAGCCTTATAAAGTTTCTTATTTCCCATTTTATGAAGAATGATATTAAATGATTTTATTCTATAAAAGTTTAATGTGTAAATAATTTTATGGGATATGTTGTAGAATTATTTTGAAATATAAAAATATTAATTAAGTGGAATAAATGATCTATTAAGTTCTCAGGTATTGTTATGTAATAGTTTTTCCTAGTTTACTAAAACTATAAACTAAAAAGGCCCTTAGATATGTAAGTGATCTAATATTCATTTTGATGTTTCATGTTTTGGATGGAAAAAACACGGTCACATTTATAAATAAAAATTCAAAAAATGCAAGTTTTTTTATTTTTAGTACCTTATCCATGAGTGATGGTTTGGGGATGTTATAGTTTGTATCAGAAGAGGGCTTCGAAAAATATGGATATTAGGATGTTTTCATTACAGGTTATTTTTAGAGTTATGTATAACATAATGGGTTAATGGGTTTAAAGATGATAATAATTTCAAACTATTACAAACCCCTTCTGAGGTTAGATGTGATGGAATTAATAGGCGACTAATGATATTTTGGGAGACTATATAGTAGATTGTGGAATATATAACCCATAGGTTTAAAATAATGTATTATATATGGAGTCATAGTAAAGTTATATTTTTGAATAATTTATTATCATAATATGGATTTATGGTGATTCGAGTTATTTAAAGAAATTAATAAAATATTTTGGATATTATATGATTAGGGAATATACATTTTTTGGTATATAAATTTATGGGTGGAAAAAGTTACTTTGAGATAAATGTTAAACTTATATTAAAAGAATATGTTATTAAATCCTTATAGTTTTAGGATTAAATGTTTTTTTGAAATATTTGGATGAATTATAAGGATTTTTATTTATGGAATGATTTATCTTGAATAGTAAGTATTATTGTTTGATTTTGGATATTAAGGTAGTATTTCTTCGTGTAATGGATTTTTCATTTTGGGAATTATCTTATGTTATTATAACGACTTTTTTGGTTAATTTATATATATAGTTAGTTTTTTTAATCTATTTTGGGAATTGTGGGATCCATTAGAAGTTTACGTTAGTACATCTAGCACGAAAACTTCATTTTGAATAATCATAATTTGGGAAATAGATAGGGTTGTGTTGGAAAGGGAATGAAATTTACAATTATACAAGTCAAGTAAGTATATTTCCACATTTTATTAGTCTAGATGATAATGGAATTACTAAAATATATAGAAAGTGTCTTCAGATGATACTTTTATCCTATTACCTTAATTTTTAAGGAATCAGGGTTCTCTTTCCAATTCATTGGTTTATAGTTCTTTGGTCATTATCTTTCTCATGATCATTAACATTCTTAAGTTAAATGATCTCAATCACCCTCAATCATTATTTTGAAATTATTATTTTATTCTAATTACATATCATCACCTCCCACTAAGGTTCTACTCTTTGGAAACATATAATTTTTTATTTCTAGTTAAAATTTATACATCCCTTTCCATATTTTAAGTGGATATATTATTAACCACTTTACGATCTGGGATTTCATGAAAGGAATTTTAAATTTTAAAACCATTTATTACTAATTTATTGTTCAAATTGTGATTATATAACTTATTTAATGGGATATGATATAATATCATGATATTTTATAAGAAATCTATGTTTGACAGCTTGTATGAAAATAAATACTGAGCCTGAACAAACCATGAAATATTATTACTTAAATATTAAAATTATAATGAACAAGATAACTAATTTATGAAATATATATATTTATTATAATCAATAATAATTTATTAATTAATTATTATGAAATAAATAATCGATTTTTTGAAAAGTCATTTCATTCTTAAAAGATAATTATTCTTAATATATTCTTTTTATTAGTTTCTATGCAAGAATAATATAATTATTATGTGAAAAATTTATAAAATTTATTTAAAAAATAATAATTTTTCAATTCATCATATCAATATTATCCTATGATGGAATTTTAAAATTTTTCTAAAAAGTTTGTTTATTTAATGAATTGTGAAAAAAACTTTATATTGAAAAATATATATTTAAAGTATTTTGAAGCAAAAATTATATATTTAATTAATTTAAAATTTAATTATTTTATTTTTACAAAATTTAATCAAATTATAGTATTCTGAATAAATATTATACTTTAATTTATTGAAAAAAAAAATTTAATACCTCTGTTTTTTAGCTTCTGAAAAATGGTTTTTCATCGCATTTTCATAATGAATTATAAAATAAGTTCTTCTAATAATGTTATTTTATTCATTAAAAAGGAATTAAATAATCAGAATAAGGTGGTAAAATATTTTTTAAATAGTACCTATTTATTTTTTTCATTATCGATAGTAGCCATAATATATTGTTAACACATCGATATAGGAATATAAGGTAATTATGATTAAAAATAATATAGAAAAGGACTAAAAAATGACCCTAACACATGACTTAATTTTATTAGATGAGTATATCTCATTAATAATCTTTAAAATTTATAATATACTACCTTTTTCCATTTATCCATCATTTTGACCATTATAATATTTTATGTAATGAAAATTAAAAAAGGTATTCTCTTTGTATTATTATACTTATAATTTTAATATAGGGATTAAAAGATGTTTTGTTCAGTTATAAATATTTATTTTAAATATTATTTATTTTTATTTATCATAGTAATTTATTTTTAATTCTTAGTAATGAGATAATTACAGTAAATTCTTACACAACAACGACATAATATTTATTCAATTAATAGAAAATTCAATGAAATGACTTTATAAATACTAAAATTTAAATAACATGAATGATTTATGGTGTTCAATTAACAAAAACTAAAAATATTAGTTATGTTTAATTTAAAAATATTCTAATTAAATATTCATCTTGGTATTTTCATAGTCATATTAAATTAATAGTTATAAAATTAATATTACGAATAATTTGAAATAAATAATATTTTAATAAATTATTTAAAATTAAAAAAAACAATATTTAAACAAATGAGTTATATTAGATTTAAAATACCAATCACTTTTCATTTAATATATAGTTTCAATTTTATAGTTTATATATTAACCTCCTAAATAGTATAAACCTTGTTATCACTCTAACTGTATAAACATGGTAACACGAGTTCAAAAAAAGGTCACTGTAAAAAACTTGCCTAAAATAGTAATAAAATTATTATATAAGAGGATTTATACTCATAATAATCTTATATTCTAATATAATCAATTTGGATCCATTTTAAAATGAATATTAAATTATATTAATTTAATATTTTATGAAATTTCAAAAGTGATCACCCATTCATTATAAAAGAGAACCTTGTATCCTATTTTTTCACACTTTAAGAACCATTTGGATCAATGAATAAAAACACAAATAACTTCATAAAATCCCTACCGACACTATAGAGGTCATATTTCTTCCATAATTCCAACCTTAGATGGATTTAGGTGAAAAGAAAAAGAAGATTCTAAAATAAGATGTATTGTTCTTAGCCACTTTGGTTTATTTATTCTTTTAATTCCAAAAAATAATTTTTACCATGATGAGAAAATAAAATAACTGTGTAACATATAATATGATTTTTTATGTTAGCTTTATAACCTATATCCATCTCTAAACTTGATCAAATAAGGAATTAATTCATCATGAATGTGTATGGCGGACTACTACCTCACAAAATGATGTTTCCTGTCTTCCATCACTACCTCTCATAGATTGATATAATGATGGAATTAATTTTTATTTATTATATTCATGAAATATTTATCATTAATAATGAATAATATATCACCAATTTTCTAATTATTCCTTTCATTGAAAAATAATATCATTATTCTTGCATACATGTGGACGAACACCTTTACGAAGTGATGTGAATCATTTTTCGTCACCACATAAAATGTATGATTTTTTTATATTTTTAAAAAATACTATATTTATGATATAAATAAATTTCTAGAAAAAATTAAAAATTTAATTCTTTCCATGACGATCGTTAAAAAATAGAAATGGTACTCATACGTTTGTACGACATACATTATCCATGATTATCTCTTAGTTTATTTATCATAAAAACATTTCATTAATTTTTTAACATATAATTTATGTACATAAATTATAATTATATCATGATTATTATTTTTGATATTATGGAACAATTAAATCTTTTTTCAAGGTAAAACCACCGAAGGTGTTTTTGGAATTATGAACCGAAAGTTCTTAACATACCCACTGTAGACATAACAAATTAAGCAATTAAATATATACATAAAATAAATGAAACAAAATATTTAAAGGATTTAACTAGGAAAATTATATGAAAAATAAAAAAAAATTAAAATGAGTTTATTATAAAGGGGTTAATGGATACACATGGAATGTCCAGACTCAAGGCATGCTACTTTTTCTAAATTTTCTTTTATAGAGGAATATTTTAGTTCCAAGCACAAATCTTTTTATATGTTGTATATTATTCCCCTTTTACTTAATATATCACTATATATTGATAATTAATTTAATTTTAATATTTCATTTGAATTATTTAACCACAACGGACTATCAATTAATGTTACCATGTGATTAAATTTTTCTTAAATAAATTTACCTTAATTGGGTTATAACTCTTCTTCACGGATGTTTTTATTCCTTGATTATGTGTGAAATGATCACAAAATGTAGTTCTTATAATTTTTTACATTTTTTATACGTATTCAATTTTTTATATGTTATCATACCCTCATTAATTTTTAATTCAATGATAAGATTTTTGAAAGGGTTTTATTTTTCTTTGTCTCATTTTCTTGAGACTTAATTCATGGCATGTTTGGTGTAGTTAATAAGTCTTGAATATGTTTTTTCATATTATTTCAATATATTTATGTAATTTTAAAATCCATATCATATTCATAGTTTCAAAAAAATTTCATTCAAAAGTTATCAATGTGGAAAAGACTTTATCTTATAATATCCTTTATTTTCAAAAATGTTTATGTTTAAGTCTCTCTTAGAGGATTTTATATGAATTTATTTTATTGAACCAAATATGTTTTCAGATTCACTAGTTATGAATGTGTTTTAAAATTTTAATTTCTATTTCCTAATTTATTCATTATATAATCTTCAAGAAAGTTGTTTGTAAGTGATACCGATCTTATATATTCTTTTATATATGTAATTTAATCTTCAATATCATTGTTTTTTTATAATTTATAAACATTATTTTATAAATAAAATTGATTCAAAATGTTATTTTACATTATCTTTGACTATATATTAAAATTATTTAAAAAGAATTTTGTTAATGTTTTCAAAATAGGTTAGTTTTCCACTCTTATAAAAATGTTTGAAATAAAGATTTAATTTTAACATTTATGACATGAATTGATTTTACTATTTTAATGATTACTATTTTCCTTGATGTTAACTTCATAACATTCTGTGTATTTTTTTATTTTTTTAAAAAAAATTAGCATTGAAAATTTATTTTCAATGTGAAAAGGATTGTTCCCTCAAAAATGTTTTTAATAATAATTTAACAGAATTGTCATTCATCAATTCCAACAAGCATTGATGTAATTTATACTACAATGTGGATATTGTTTAATGATACCATCCTAATTCCTTACCTTGATGGACTATTATTGTTTCATAATGATTTTAATGAATCTTATTTCTTTTCAGTGGGTTAATCATTAATTGGGATTTGAGTTAAATTGTATTAATTATCAATATAAATGATTCGTTTTGATATAGTGTTGATATAAATATGTTAGTTTTAAGGAAATGATGATGATTTTGGTTATTAGAATATCCTCAACCTTTATTGTGATGATTATAAAGATGATTTGAAGTTCAAAATAAATGCTTCATTGGTTTTTTGAATTCAAACATTGTTTAAAAAATGGATGATTTAGAGAGTTTTAAATTGAGATTGAATTCCAATTACAAGAGAAATTATGTTCTATGATTTTATTTTGTTTTTTTTTCAATATATAAAATTTATATGGGTTTTATATGGAGAGTATATTAAATAATATCACACCATACCAGCCAGATAAGGGACCCATAGATATTCTAAGGTGGGTTGGTGTTATGTTGGCCAAGACATCTAAGAGAGGCCAATAGATTGAATAAAACATCCCATAGAGACTTATAGAGTGGATTCTATCCACCATGTGGGGTGTCATAATGGATAGAGAGCGTGGACATGGAGTGGTGCTAGTAAGCAGTTGGAGTAGAGTAGTTACAAAATATGGACCACTACATGCACACATTATATTAAAATTAGCATGGTATTGAACCCCATTTCGACAGGGGATTAGTATTTTACGGTAGCTATTTATCCATTTTAAAAAACACATAAAGAACCAAAACCTTGTGAACATCTCAATATGACCATATTAATTCATACAATCTGATAACCGCATTCTCTTCATCTTCGATCACCCAAGGAGTTCTTCTGTATGCTGATATCATCATGCGACATCAATAGAAGATAGAACCATGATTTTGGAGCTCTATTTATTTATTTGTATGATTTTAATGAGATCAAAATATCTTGAAACTCCATTTTCAGGGGCTAAAATAGATCAAATCGATAATTATTATTTTATAAAAAATATGAGACTATATGATAATGGTGTTATCTTATGTTGCATATACACTGAGGAAGTGTCAAATTAGATGATGAAATTGATGTTTCTCTATGAATTTAGAAGTTATATGTTAGTGACGTTTACCGATAAATACGCAAGACCATTTTAATTTTTATTTTATCTTATCTCACATTCGAGAGATGAGAACACATTAGAGAGAGAAAAATTGAGAAATCGAAGAGAAAAACAGAGTAGTACTTACACTCTATATTCACGATGGAATTTTCATGAATTTGATTTCCATATATATGATCACATGTTGTTTATTTAAGTTTATGGGAACCTATTTTTTCAAAGGACATAGAAGAAACACATACACTAGTATTATGCGTTGAATACAGAAGCACTGTGTATCCTTTTATATAAAGGAGAAGAAGGGGTATATTACGATTGTTCGACTTGTTCTTATCAAACTCATATTTCTTCAAAAATATATGATCTATAATAAAATAGTAAAGAATCTCAAGAATCTCCATTCCCTTTTGCGATGTATATTGAGAACTGTGAGACAATGTTATATACACTATTTGGCGAATAATCTATTGATAAATCCATGCACTCACTATTGAGGTAGTGTGAAAAAATAACCATTAGTTTTCCTTACATGAAAAATAAATAGAGATGTGGGATATATGATGTTCAATGGAATAGTTTTGAAACAATGAGAAAGATGTATTTTCACACAATGAATACATAATAGTATTTACATGATGACAATGAGGAACTGACAAGAACATTTGTTATCATTTATTGAGGAATACTTGTGGATGAGATGCATGTTGTATATAATATTCATGCGCGCATATATTGTTGAATACCCATGAAGTGTTTTAATTTGTGAAGGAATAGTTAATCCATATTGTGATTTTATGATATATTATGTGTATATACATTAAGAATTATTTATATGCACATGAAATAAAACCTGCATAAGAAATTATTGAGATGATCATGCATTATTTTCAACATGAATGATTATTGAGAATGAACATGAAATATACATTGTATAGTGAGAATAGGTTTTTGAGGATGAAGTTGGGAACTAATTCAGAAGACATATTTCCATATTTTCAGTGAATTGAGTCAATTTCAGATTAGTTGATGATCATGGGACAATGAACATGATTAAACATTTTTTAGATTGTTACTATAGTTATTGAATATTGTACATGAATATATCATGTGATATAGTTTTTTTGTGGAGAAATATATCATCTTGAGGAAGTGCAGAAGAAGTCTAATGATGATAGTGATATTTTCTTCAGTGGATCTCATCTTATGTAGCACAACATTAGTGTTATTATTTAGTGGGACTCTCATGGAGAAGAAGCCTCTAGTTGGATTATAGAGAATACCAGTTGGATTTCAATAACACGATGGGATGCATTATAAATACCCTCTTATAGGACTCAATAGTTTCTAGTGTATGTGAGAACTTGTAATCTCTAATGGGATTATAGAGTAGAACACTATGGGACTCAATATTGAATGGAATTGAACTTTCTCTTATTTTAACCAATTGTATATAGTGAAAAAACTACAATGAGTGAGTATAACTTGTTTCAGTAAGGATGTAGGTCTTACTACTATTCTTGATAAAAATCCTCGTGTATTATGATTTCTTTTTATTTTTTCTTGTTGGGATATTAATAAAATTAATTACTTGGGATTAAGACATTAATCAATCATAGAGATTGGATTAGGAAGAAATAATTTTTAAAATAGTGTACCACATATTCATCCGTCCACTATGTGGTACTTAACAGATATATGTACACACTAGTTAGTACCATATACAGGGTCCCCTCTAAAGATATTAGAAATTTAAGAGGGATGGAAAATATAAATTCATTGAAAATTTAAGTAATTACTACATTTTATGGAAATTAATACCACAGTTAGAGGAAAATAAGGATTCATTTTCTTCTATATATTGGATTGGATGTGGGAGATGCAGAAACAATTGGATTACCACCTTTTTCTAATAATACTCATATAAATAAAGATAAAAATAGACATCTAGAAGTATATTTAGTGGATCATAATGAAATCATGGTTGATTTATTAGAAAAAATATACACTAATGTGATGGGTATCCAAACTTCTAAGGATACTTGGTATAAATTGAGAAGTAGTTATAAAGTAAATCTTAATGTCAAGGAAGCTAACCTAAAAATATTGATATGATAGTTTGAAGATATTAAAATTAATGATGAATAGATAATTGATGTATATTTTAAAATATTCAATGAAATAGTATTTATTATTCATGGATTTAGGGAGAACATAGAAGATTAACCAAATATGTAAAAGTTAATGTGAAATTCCCCCCAATAGATTAGATGCCAATATATAATCCTTGGAAGATAAGGAAGACATTTAATTGGATGACTTACATAATATTCTTTTGTCTTACAAAATAAGAAAGTCTACGGGTTTAGAAAATAATATAAAAGAAGTGACGACCATTGAGACTATAATAAAAGGAATGTTCAATGAAATATAATTTGAAGAGCAATGTGATCCAAATTATGATGATGTTGATAAATAATATAGTGTCTTTTTCTCTTATTACAAGAGGTATCCAAAAGGGTAAATGAAAATGAAAAGGTATAAAAATACTCTAATTCCTTAGATACAATAGAATTGGCCATTTTCCATAATTATTTTAAAAAAATGGCTGAATCAAAATATTGTGTTGAAAGTGGGAAAACTCATAAATAGAAAAAGGATAATATGAATAAGAAGTATTCTAGTTACAAAAAAGTGGAATTTTATGAGTGTATAAACAATAAAATCATCCATCTAGTTATTCTTTAGATGATGAAATCATATTATTTTCTCATGATGAGAAATTATTGAATTAATTATGTATTGATGATGATAGTGATTTTAGAATAGATATAGAATGGAGGAATAAGTTATAGTTGGAAACATCTCTTGATAAAAAAACTATGCTCAATAAAGGTATTTGTAACATTGAAAGATGAAATAAAAAATTATCTAATAAAAAGAATGATTACGATAGATGTGAGAAAAATCATGTTCATAAAAATTAATAAAGATATATTATAGGTACCTAAGCTAGAGAATATGGTTAACGATAATGAAGAAAAATAGGCTCATAAAGAGGAATATTTTTCTCAGAAACAATTAATATATCCTAGAGTGTAACATGGATTGAAGAAGATAATATATGATTTCAATAAATCTAATAATATAAAAAGACGATTTCTTTCAAGATGGTTAGATAAAATGATTCAACAGACAAGGTGAATCTACATGGGAAAAAAAGTAAAGATAAGTTTAGTTTACCAGATCACATGATGAAATAAAGATTCTTGGAAGACATTTTCTTCTAAGAAAAACCACAAATGGCTCAGAGCAAGACAAAATTATGAATTTACTGAATATTTTTATAAATATAATAGAAGATCAAAGTTTAATGATTTTTTCACGTGTTATAGAAAATATAGAAATAATACATATTATTACTGGTAAAAGGTGCCATTTTAACAATAAATATTGATTCTAGGGTATGTTATAATGATCAAATGAAAATAATATATTAAAAAATCCTTAAAAGGTGTTAATGAAAAATATGTATGAATTCATAAAAAATTGTGTGGCATATGTGGATTAGAAGGTCCTACATATAAGGTATTAATGATTAAATTACCTAGAGAGGTTACCTATGATTTGAATAGAATGTAAAAGATGAATAAAAAAGTGATAGAGTTGTGAACATCAAAGAATTAGTGTGAGACACCCAAAAATTTTGAATATAAAAAGATTGAATGTTTTAATATTTTACTAGATAAACTGAAATTTGATAGAAAAATGGAGAAAAATAAAAGTGATGATATAGTTGATGGTAAGAAGGTTATTAAGGAAGAGGATACATAATTTAAAATGAATTAATCAACTTGTGATAATATGGATAATCAAAATAATATGAGTGAAAAAGTTGGTTATGACATGAATAACTCTTTGAAATAAGAAGAAAAAAATTTATCTACTTAAATCAATGTAGAAAATAGCTCCACATGAAGAAACAATGTATGAAAAGTTTAATTATTCAAAATCTGAGATAGAAAAGAAAAAGGGAAAGACTATAATGGGAGTAAACTCTCAGCTTATGTTCTATTTCTGAAAACTAAACTGGTTTCTCCATATTCACTTTTAATATTGTTTTTTAATAAAATGTACGGAATTAAATGAGATGTATGCATCCATTGAAAGGGAGTATAAATGATTTTATATTATTAAGTATTCAAAAGTTTGGGTAATATTATAATTAATTAAAAATTCATAGTTTTAATATTCTTGAAAAACAATTATTAAAAGTGTGTTAACATTAAGGGTTTGAATTATGTTTATTCACTTGAATCATTTGACATGTTTATTAAAATTATGGAAGGATAAACATTATCACATTAATTGATTGTTTAAAAATATTCATGTCTTCATGTGAGAGTTTTTTAATATTAGTATCACATGTATGATTGTTAATGGTCATCCTTGATCACCTTGGTAATACACTGGTGTTTTCGAAATTAGGTTTTTCTATGTAGACTTAGAGTTGTCTGGATAAAGTATCTTTGAAAAAAAAATTGGTATCATCTTGAAATTAAAATAATATATTTTATGAGAAATAACAGAATCTATATGTCCTATGTATTCTATTTCAATAAGGGTATAATTTAAAAAAGACATATTGAGCTTTTCACTGTTTGGTGGTATTTACAATAAATTCAAGGGGGGGATTGAGTTTTATTTGACTTAAAATGATTTTTATTTCAATATTGATGATTGGATTTGAAATATAGTTTATATCAATATTTTATTTTTTATGGAGTGATGACGACTATGGCTATGAAAATATCCTCACCCATTATTGTGATGACAATAGACATCATTTGATGTTTAAATTACATGTGTTGTTGGTTATTTGAATTAACACATTGTTTACAAAAATAGAAGACATATAGAGTTATAATTAGGACTGAATTCTAATTATAAGGAATATTTTGGTTTAGGAGTTGACTTTGTTTTCTTGAGACTATATGAAATTTGGATATGTTTGTATATGGATTGGATTTTTAAAAGTATCCAACCATACCAGCCTGCTAAGGGACGCACACCACTGTTGGGGTGGGAAGGTGTTACCTTATCGATTCCATTATTAAGAGGACCATGTCAATAATATTAACCCACATAGATTCATACAATGGTGTTTATCTATCATGTGGGTAGAAACAAAAATTGATGAGATCACTAACACAGTGTTGTACCAGAATACAGGGGGAGTAGACTAGTAAACAATTCTATACCGCTATCTGCACACAATGTATTATTAATTAGTGTGGAAATAAATAATGTTTTGATGTGGGATAAATATTTTTAGGTTAAGATTTCAATATTTAATAAAAACATGGAAATAACCAAAACTCTATGATCCGTTCGATCTGATCATCAATATTTGTCTGATCGGATCAACCCATCTCCTTAAACCATGATTACGTGAGTACTTATGTACACCAATATCTTCATTCAATATTAAAGTAATATCAAACCATGAATTTCAATATCCCTTTCTCATTTTTTATGATTTTAGTGAGATCAAAATCACATGAAACACTATTTTATTTTGTTAATGAATATAAAATTAAGAAATTTTAGTGTAATGAAAATATGATGTTATCTAAAGATGTTGATATCAAGAGATACATAACAATTGAGGAAGTTTTACATGAGCTAATGATATGTATAGTTCAATATGATTTTTCAGAGGGCTATGCCAGTGAGGTATGTATATAAATAAATAATATTGACTCCTTTATATTTATTTCATACCGCATATCTGAGAGCCGATTAAACTTTGGAGAGAGAAAATCTGAGAAATCCAGAAGAAAGATAGAGTAGTTATTTCAATCTATTTTTGAAGGAAATTTCATGAATTTTAGTTCCATATACATAATCACATGATGTTTATTTGACATTATTCAAAACTATTTTGTGAAGGAGGTATAAGAACTGTGTACACTCGTATTACGTGATGAAGAAAGAAGTACCACATATAATTTTTCACTAATGAGAAGAATGTGTATATCATGAGTGTTCAAAAAAATACTTTCACAATAATATTGGTTCATGAAGATTTTATCCATGATGCAAATAGGATATTGTTGAAATCATTTTTATTTTCTTGTGTGAAGTACACTGTGAACCATGAGACAGTTCTATCTACACTTTATTTTGAAATAGTGATTTTGATAAGGCATCATACTCACTCTTGAGGCAGAGTAAAACATAAATATTAAATTTCATTACTTGAAAAATAAATAGATTCACATGATATATGTTATAAAAAGAAAAATTGAAGAAAAATTGAGAAGTCCATATATACTCACAATGAAGAATGAATTGTATGAACATTAAGATAGTGAATAAGTGAGAACAAAATTTAAAATAATTTCATGAGGATAATGTTCATATGAGATTCATGATGTTTATAATATACATGGAATCTTATAATGTTGAATACCTATGATGTGTTTTAATTTCTAAAGGAAAATTAAAGAGGTGGTGTGATTTTGATACATTGTATATGTGCATACATTACACAACATTTATTTTCACAGGAAATAAAAAATTCATAAGAAAATATCGAGGAGATCATGAATTATCTAGAGCACTAATGTTTATTAATAATTCACATAAAATATAAATTAAATAGTGGGAAGTTAGTTTGTATACTAAAGAGATACATTAATTCAGAAGACATATTTCTGTTTTGTCAGTGATTTGAGTCATGTTTAGATAAGTTGTTGATTAGTTGATTGTGAAGATGATCAAGAAGATGTCAACAATTTTTTGAAGTTCATAGATATTATACATGAGTATATAAGGTTATCCATTTTGTTTTTAGAGAAATAAATCACATTGATATAGTAAAGAATAAGGCTGAAGTCAAAAAATATATTTCTATTAGTGGATCATATCTCAGTAACCCATGATTGGTGTACGCCTTCAGTGGGACTATGAAGAAAAAGAATCCTCCAGTTGGAATCTAGAGTATGATAATGGGATGATGGTAACACTTCAGGATGTAGTATAAAGATCCACCAGTGGGAGTCATTAGTTGGATATATAGGTGCGAACATGTAATCTCTAGAGGGACTCTAGATTGGGACATTATAGGACTTAGTTTTGATGGGAACATGACATTCCCCTATTGAGACCATCTGTATATAGTTAAAAATCTATAACTAAGGAATATAACTGGGTGCAACAAGTATATAAGTATTAATACCTAAACATGTGAAAATCCTTGTGTGTTGTTCCTACACTTAATTATATTTTTAGGGAGATGCATATACATAAAGATTAGGGATCATGAAATTAATCAGTAGAAAATGATGGATTAAAAGGAAAAAATTTGTAATACAGTATAACAATTCTCCACCCCCATTCAGTGCTAACTAACTGATCCATGGACACTCCAAATCATGATATGTAATGAAAAATAGAGTTTTCAATGAATTTTATGATCAAATGAAAAATCTATGTACTTTATTAATGTTATTGTTTACGGAAATCATATATGATGATAAGTGGATTTGTTATAAATTAGAAATAGGTGGTTCAGTTATAAACCAGGAATGTGTAGTAACATTATAATCCATATGTTTTCACACCTAGGTTAAATACCCAAGGGGGTGGGTGTAATTGTGGTGTGACATATTGAAATTATTTTCCCTTTCTTCAATGTTTCATTGTTATCCAAAAGACTCTCCATTCTCTTTCACACAAAAAAGTAAGAACAAAAATTAATGCATGAATGAGACATAAAAATTTTACTTGGTTCATCCTCCCTACGATACATCAAAAGAGTACACAATAACGATGTGTTGATGTAAAAAATCAACTAAAAGCGGAATACTATTTTCAATGTTTTCAGATGAAAAAAATCCCACAATGTTTACAACCAATCAAAATTGGAGGGTTCAATTTTCTATAAAATTATTTTAACTCCCGACATCTTTAGAAGATCTTCCTTTTATTTCTTGAATCAATATTTTTTATACCTCATTTAGTGTATTATTAAGTTCCACCTTCATCTAATTCATGAATACCTCTTTACTACATAACTAATGGGAAGCATCAATCTTTCACACAATCTTTTGGGTTACGTACACACAACATTAATGCCTTTTTTATAATATTTATGCCTTTCACCAAATAATCTTTACAAACAACACCATTTTCATGCAACTCTCTCTATGTGGAACTCCTATTGTGTGCAACTGTTACGCACTACAGAGACCATATTTTCTCTAAGGGTTGAGATTCTGAAATTAGTGGGTAACCATATATTTATAGACCCAGGAAAACCTATAACAAATATTATGACACATCTTTTCTATGCGCATACGATCCTCTATAATCACGTAAAACCCCATTTGACATCGCATTGGGCATGTAAGCCTCTTTCACACAAACTCATCTTTCATGAAAAATCCTTTTTTGTGCTTCCTACCTATTTTATATTTTGATAATGTGATACCAAAACATGCCTTGAACGCAGTATTACAAAGCACCTTCAATCTTGAACGTAACATCCTTTTCCAAAAACACCTTTTCACATTCTCCAGATTTTGAGGCCCAGAAATTTGGCAACCACAAGGAAAAGACACCACCTTTTGAATGATCTTTTTGTAAAACTACCAGAGTATTCATTGATTTTTCTTGGATCATTCATAACATAAATTTTCAACAATATATATAGAACTTCACAAAACACCCTAGAATCTCTCTTTCTCAACAAACATAATCATACCAAAAATAATTCAACATTACTTTAAGGTATTTTTCCCAGCAATATCCTCTTATAGATTTGTTGACCACTCTTCACATTTTGATATGTCATTAATGATTTGTTTATATTCTATCACTATATTCTTCTAGTTATACATATAGAAATCAATGATTTATTCAACACATAATTTAATCCCACACGAGCCATGATTGGCATGAGAAACAATGAGAGCTTGAAAACATTAACAATGAAACATTTCATTATTGAAACCATTCAACTGATTTCATCCAAAAACACCTTCTGTCATAATATATATCCCTTAATTGATCAATTTTAGAATCATTAGATTTAAATCTCCCCCTAATTCAATTATTGTGATCTTGTATAATGGAATTCTTAAATATGTCCAAGCTAAAGTTTGATAACTCTGCTTTGGAATACTTGAAGATTTCCATGCTTGGATCGGATAAATCTATTTATTAATTCCAAACTATATCCAGGATATGCTCTAATAAATCTACTTTTTTTAAATCTACCCCCATCTTCTTCTCCCATTTCTCTATTAAGACATTTTACCAATTTGTTATCCATAATTTATCCCCCATTGTTAGTGAACCTGAAGGCCAATCCTCTAGGGTCTGTGATAGGGTATATAAAATAGATCAATATATTAGGTAAAAAAATACCATACATTGGGGATATGAAGTCCCACATTGACACTTTTTCATGTACAGGGAGCCGAATGAAATCCCAAATCCATTTGATGTCATTTAAATGATTCGTTGGGTAAAGCCTTTGTCAGAATGTTCACAGCCTATAGTTCTATAGGCACATACTCCAAATTCACAAGCCCTTGATCTACCTTATCCTAGATAAAAAGTTATTTTATTTTAATGTGATATGTCCTTGATTGTTAGACTAGATTTTTTCTTATATTTATAGCACATGAATTTTCACGATGGATTCTGATCGGATACTTCACTTCAACAACCATATCATCAATATACTGCTTCATCCTCAATAACTGTGTGAATTCTTGAGTGGAAGAAATATATTTAGATTATATGGTGTTCAATCAAATTAAATATTGCTTCTTTATTATCCATGAAACACCCAATCTTCAAAGAAGTAATTCATCACTAGATGTATATTTTCTATCATCTACTAGATTAACCCAATATGTATCTTTAAATCCCAAAAACTCTTACTGGTATTTTTCATTATAAAGAAAACATAAATACACCATACCCTTGATATAAATAAGTATTATTTTTTACTATAATAAATTTGTTTTCCTAGCCATTTTTTTGATATCTCAATATTTATCATGTGAAAAAAACAATATTTGGTCTTATCGCAATCAAGTGCAATAGTCATCTAATGATTTTACTATATTTTATGATATTATTTTCTTTTCCTTCACCATCCCATGAGAGTTTAATTTGGGTATCCATCTATGTCATAATCTATTTGAAATTACCCATTTTAATGCTTGTCAAAATTTACTTGGAATATTCATATTTAGAATTGAAGACATTATTTCCTTGTGTCATATGTAAACAAAGGAAAAATTTTAGTTTACTAGTCATTGACATTTCAAACTAAATTTGTATGAATTTTGAAAAATTCATGAACTACACTTCATCAAATCCACCAAATATTATGTCAATAAAATATACCTGCACTTTCATCCTTTTATTACTATAATTGTTGAAATATAGATTGCAATCAACTCCACCTTGTTGAAAACCAAGATTCTTCAAAAAAATTATCTTATAAGGCCCCAAACTTAAAAATTACATAATATTTATATTAGTCAACAATTTAATTTATTTAACATAAATAATATTTTCAGGTTTAATGTATTATATAATTAGTCCATCATTAATAAATAATATCCCATAATCATACAAAAGGAAACTACCAAAATAGAATCCCTTTTTCCACCAAATGAAACAATTTTAAAAATAAAACATGATTTCATTTCTTGATAAAAATATTTGTGACTTATGCCTTTCTCTTAATCAGCATTATACCCTATGAAAAAACTTTATAACATGGGATTATTACAAAAAAGCTCAGTAAGGTACATAGAATAAAGAAAGAAAAACGTTAGTTCATGAATACTAGAAACCCATGAAATCATACATTTCACCCATAAAACATAAGATCATTAACATACCTCATGAAGTCCTAAGATTCATGAAAAACTTCTTAGAAATCATAATTAATAGAGTTATCTTGTGGAGTCCATATCATACTTACATTGTAACATTCACAACTACATGGGAGTAAATTTAATGGTCACATTTAGAATACCCATCAAAGTATATTTACTAAATATATTAGGATAAATCCATTAATTTTAATATGTTTCATCACCCAATGCATTAGAGAGATATCACAAGACCCCCATACATGGATTATCAAGGAACCACTTATATACAAAATATATTCCCAATAACCAAAATATAATCACCATACAAAAATAATGAAAAAGAAAAAATAACATTTCTACATTGCAATCACTAGATATCATTTCAAGATATTGACATAATTAATCCCTTCTCAAAACCATTTTTAATACCAAAATACATGAAAATAAAATATGGTATTCATTTTTCTTTTTAAAAACATTATGTCTTATAGAGGAAGCCAAATATCAAATATCGATTGTAGTGGTAGAGATGTTTCAGTCATGGTATATGATAAAAACATTTATTTTGTCATTTTGTACAGAAAGGGAAATATTCCATATAGAAAGATTATATTTAAATAAAACATTTATTGAAATTAATGATATAAATAAAATA
This sequence comes from Viscum album, assembly GCA_963277665.1. Classification (NCBI taxonomy): domain Eukaryota; kingdom Viridiplantae; phylum Streptophyta; class Magnoliopsida; order Santalales; family Viscaceae; genus Viscum; species Viscum album. Next base: position 1,300,019,655 of record OY728138.1, on the reverse strand, counting down.
TAAAATATAAAAATTCATTTTACACGTAATATTTGAACAAAACAGTCAAGAGGTAAAAAATTTAACACAAAGAATAGAAATTGGTTTATAAAATTCCCTTACCTCAAGTCCAAATTATCTCATACATTCTATATCTTCTTGAAAAATGGAATTAAATTAATTTATAATTTTTTAGAAACTTTTTCAGGTTTTTTATTCATTTAATATAACTTCTTACCATGTTATAAAAATTACATAATTATTTAAGATAATGTTAGACGTGTTTTCGATATTCAGTACTTGAGTCAAAAATGAACTTGGTATGATGCCAGTTACCCTTGTGGTAATAAGTCCATTATCTTTATAATATAAAAAATTCCATAAATATATTATATAAAAATTATAAACATATTTATCATAATATTTTATGATAAATTAAAAACAATGTTTATGGAGATGGTAGGTCATACGTCCACATGAACACTATTTTCATTTTTCCTATCGCATTGAAAAAGTAATATTAAATGAAATGTATATAATTATGTATACATATATAATATCATTAAACTTCAATTAATATTTAATTTATATCATATATTTTTAATAAAACAATCCTCAATACATTCTGTGTGATTTGTGAATGAATCACATCATCCACATGTCCCCAAATTTAATTATCATACGACAAAAATGTGGAAAGCAAGAAGCTATGTTAAACATAACATATCATGAATTTGAAATATTTTATAATATAAGTATTAAAATAATATATTACTAGAAAAATTGTTTTAAGACCTACCATGAAGGTGGTAAATGTAAATGAAAAAAACTTTATTCACGTAGGCGATTAACCGACATAACATGGTAAACAATTTCATTTATTTGAATAAGAGGATCTAAGAAATGAAATAGAGATGAGAAATTGAATTAGAAATATAAAAATATAGTATATAAATTATTCTAGGGAAATCATGAATTTATGGATGAATGATATGTGGATAAAGTAGAAAAAGAAATAAATTAATAGAGGTACTTTGAGAAAATTACCTCTTGAATATCCCCTCCTTGAAAGACACTTGAGGACCTTGGATTTAGTAATTTGGTGAGACCAGAATAACATTTATGTGTTTATAGTGATGTAGAGTTGTTTGGGAAGAGATTTTAGGAGATAAAATAATTTTTTTGGTCGGAATATTGTGGTTGAGAGGTTGTATTTATAATTGAGGATATGTGGGTTCATGTGATTAATTTATTGAATATTTTTTATTGAAATCCAACCATATAGAGGTGAAATTAATTTCCATAAATTTGGATCGTAACTAAAGTTTTTATAGGCTGGTTAGATTTGATAATCACCTCAAACAACCATTAAATGTTGTATTTTTTTATGTATTTTATTTTTTTAACTCTTAACATTATCCCTTGTCAAAATTTCACTTTTACTACGATAAATAATTTTTTTACCATGGTAAATTTTTCACACATAAAAATGAAATAGACCTTACACCCTTATTTGGAGATTATGATTTCAAATATGAAATATATTTTGCCTAATTTCATTCATAGAACTAGGATATTTTTATTTAAAATTAATTCTGCACATAAAACAAAAAAAGAAGGTTTTTATAGTGGAACGTTCAAATGTTTGAAATGTTTTTATAATGATTTTCAACTTAAAATTGATTAAAATGATAGACATTAGATTAAATGATTAAAACTTGTTTAATTATCCTCTAAAAAAAATTAAAAGGGAACTCTTACTATATAAATACAATAAATGAAAACACAATTTTGAATTAAAATGTAGTATTTTTCACTATTCATTACAATATATATGTTATCAAAAAAATACCAAAAGTTTATCCAAAATAAATTTTGATATCATATTTCCAAATAAGGAGATTATTTTTACAAATAGAATATATATGGTTTAAAAAAAAATAGACTTATAATGGGTTCTTCTTCAAAAGGTAGTAAAACTATCTTTTAAAAATATTGGAGTATTTATCCCTAAAATTTGATTTATTCTTATTTTAATCACATAAAATTAATTGTATGAGCGTAAAAAAATTTATTAACATGTGTAAAAATAATATAGTTAGTTATATTCATTCCATTCAATACAACAACTAGGTATTAACTACCATTTAAAATAATAATATTAATAATTTATTATTTTGGAATATAACTCAGTTTTGTGTGAAACATAATATTTTAGAGAAACCCATTGTTGTGTGTCAAGTAATCTATTTGACATGGAGTCCCAATTAATTTAATATTAATATATAATTCATAAATATTAATAAATATTAAAATGTATTATTTTTTATTACCTCGTATGTTATATATATAGCCTTGAATACCTTGCTCTTGGTCCTTTCATTAACCCATAGAATTCCTTCATCAGTAGGAAAACTCTATTATCATATTCAGAAATTATAAAACCCTATGGATGATAAATATAGAATTTTTCTTCAAAAACATCATTTATAAATTCTATCTTGATATCCATCTGGAAGACATTGAACATTATTTGTACTAATATGGTTGGGAATAATCATATTGTTTCGAGCCTTTAAATGGTTAAAATGTTTCTTATACATTGATACCCTCTATCTAGGAGTACCCCTTGTACACTAGTCATGATTTGTTTTTAATCAATGTAAAAACTTTAGTCAACTTATTGGGAAGGACCCATTTGGATCTAGTGAAAGTATTATCTACTAGTCTCCAAACAATCTATCATGTTCGATTATTCTAAATATGGTCAATCTCATTATTCATATCTGGAACCTAGTTTTCTTCATCAAGTACATAAAATAAACATTTTGGCTCTACCTATGATAAGAATAATGGTTGTTGTAGAGTCTTTATACTCATTATCTTTACTGTCACTATCTGATCACTAATGAAATTTTACCTATAAATTTATCTCAATTCTTTTTATTTTTCTCAAATATTGATTTAACTTCCTCCTACTCAACATCAGTATCTTCCTATGAATCTGTATTTGACACATTTTCTCCCTTTGTGTTACTTTCCCCATTGCTTTCATCAGGGAACTTTTCACTGTATTTTTAAGTCTCTTTTCATTTTACACTATAGTGAAATCACTAGTTTTAACTTATTTTTCCTACCTATTATTTAAGAATTTATATTCATTTATTTTTCCTGAGTATCCACGGAATATCCCCTCATTTACCCATGAATCAATGTTCCCATATTTATCATTATTGAGAATAAAGCACCTAATTTCAATTTTTTTCAATGTCAGATTGTTTCTATAGAATATATATTAAAAAAAACTATTTTCTTCCATTATCAACAATAGATCCCTATTGGATAGGTAGACCGACGTCAAGACATCTTCCTTCCAAAATTTCTTTGGTAGGTTTTTTTCAATAAGCATTATTCTAGGATTATTGTTTATTATCTGATTGCTCCTCTCAACCAAACCATTCTGTTGAGGAGTTCTCACTGAAAAAACATTATTCCTTATCCCATGTTTCTTTATAAAACCTTTGACTTTAATTTTTGTAAATTTCATACCATTATCAGTATGGAGCTTAAGTGTTTTTGTCCAAGCATCCTTTCTGATTCCCTCTTATATTTTTTTACTCAACTAAACACATAAGTTTAATGGGAAATGAAAAATATACATGATATTTTACTGAAATAATCAATGAAAAGAATGTAATAACTCTTTCAGCTAATGGATATTGGTGAGATTAGTCCACAAAAATTTTCATGCACCAACTCAAGCACTCTGATTGACTTCATTTCTTTTACTTTGTACATTTTTCTTACCATATTCTCTTATTGACATGATTTTAACAAATGAGTATGATCCCATGATATCATAATGAGGTATCTAGCTACATCACATTTTACTAAATCATCCAAGGATGGTTGGAATATATTACCATGTTGTTTAGGACATGACATATGTTCTTCCTGTCAAGATAAAATAAACATATCTTTATCTCCACTTAAAAGGTATAGATTACCATATTTTGTTTTTCCCTTAAGAACAAATATACCATCTCTGCCTTTCACAATACATATCTTCTTGGTAAATCTTATAGAATTTCTCAAGTCACATATTTTATTAACACTAAGAAATTTGTGAATGTGAACTTCTACTACTATGACATCAGTATGTCTAATTTATTTTTCCCAAACCTCTATTTTACCAAGCCAATTATCTTCATGCCTTCATCATTTCCATATTTGACAAAAACTTCTTTGTAACATGTTATTCTTATAAAAATATTCTTATTATTGGTCATATGGGATGTGAATCCAATCTCAAGGATCCATAAACTAGAATGATTTGATTATTTATGGGTTATTTTTGAAAGCACTACCTTCTTAGTTTTTTTTCATTTTGATCCATGATTTTTAATTCATACATGGTATCGATTGATAATCCTGGTCTTCATTAGATTATGATGGAGCAACATCATCTTCCAGAGTTGCAAATTTATTATTCACTTTCAGCTCATCTATTGACTATTTAATTTGTTGTTTTCCACCACTTTGGTTCTATTTTTTCATATTACTCTGTAATATTTATGTTCAATAACTAACCATGCTCCCAAATTCTCTTCACCAAAAAAAATTTCAATATAAATATATTCTAGATTATTGTGATCTATTTGGCTTCAACTATTGTTGTTGTGTGCTTCAGTATCTCATGGCTATGGAACACACATTTTATGGGTATCCCATATTTTCCCCAATAATAACACACAATTTAGGGTGCATTCCAGTGCATCACTTCTACACCATTGGTTGTCCCATGGGTTTTTTAACTATTCTGGTTCTTCTTCATACCCAAATCAATATTAAATCTCAAAGTAGCTACTTGCGAGCTAACATAAATTATCATATATTTTTTTCCGGTCAAGCCACACATCAGCCTTAACATTTAAAAAAGTCTATTGCTTCTTTTCTACTAGAACTCTATGCTGTACTTTTTATTTGTCTATCACATAAATAATATGATTTTTTGATAACATGCCTAGCATGAAAATGTTTTCATGATCAATAACATTTCTTCTCAAGATGATGACTTATTATTCTAGTTATTTAATTAATTTGATTTTTTTCTTTTGTTTTGTTATTCTAAAAAATCGATCAAACTTTTCTGTTCTTCAACTTTGTGATTATTCCCAAAAGTTATTAATGAGTCCTCCAATAATGAAGAATTGGGATTCACAATTTCTTCCATTAACTCATACTTCTCTTCTTGTTTTTGCTGTATGTAGAGTTTGGTATCCTGAAACACTTTGTTGTATTTCTTTGTTTTAGATATCTAAAAATCTATCGCTTAATGAAAAGATTTTAATTCGACTTTCATATAAATTATTATATTGAACTGTTCTTCATAAATTCCACATTATTCCATTTTCTAGGTGTTCACTACAACTACAAACTTAGTATTCCCACTATAATAGTTGCATTTCTCAACCTATTCATCATCATATTCTTCTGAACTATCATTTTATTTTTCCATAAGATTCCTATTTTTGATGAAATTTCTCTTGAAATGTTTCTTACATTTCACATATGTTAGAGGATTCTTCATTATCATATTAACTTCAACTTCATCATTTCTTGTAACTTCTTGGGGTGCCTTACTGTAAGATAAGCAAACATTCCACATCAAAATCATGAAAGTTGAAATTTCACTTTAAACATTCCTTTTACTCTTTCTAGATTTGAATAATGGAATAAAATAACCTCATCCACCTATTTCACTTCCTAACAATATTTAATGGTGATATTCTTCATTGACATGAATTACACCTCTTTGTAATTCCAATTTTACACAATCTCAATGTCCTCATTTATTATCTCATATGCAATAAGACTGTTGTGAATTCTTTCAAAAGTAATATACTTTAGATATTTATCCTCTAACATAGAAATACATTGATTAAATTGAGGGGATGTACTGTCAACATGTGCTTGAAAATCCATACATATTCAATAATTTCTCCAAGACCACATAGGGATTCAAAAACAGCATTCACCCTATCAAATAAAGCATCAATATATTCAATGGGGTTCATTCTCAGATCCTCAAATTTGTTCTATAGAACATAATGTTTTCCTTCTATGACTTTAAAATCAATGTCATAGATATTAAAACACTTTTCCCACATTGGAAGAGTATAACTACATGACATCACCTTTTTATAGATTTCATTAGATAAGGGACCTCATAATGCATTGACGCCTCTAGCGTCAGTATATAATTCTCTTATGTCAACTTCTGACATGGAATTAATCTTTAAACTGGCCATGACTCCATGTTTTACTTTTGTATAAAGATCCATACCTAAGGATCAGAAATAACACTACCTCTAATTCATCAGTAATTGAAAATTATTTCCATCAAATATCAGAATCCCTTTGTGATTAACAACCTACATGAGAGAAGAACTAAAATTAGTAATTGTCTATGATACCAATTTCTAGCCTAACTAGGTTACATTACATGCGAGGGGGGGGGGGGGTGAATCAAGGTATAATAAATGGAAAGTACTACACCTTTTTTATCTTGTTTCATTATTAGGAAAAATTCTCATCTCTATATTTCCTGTAATAACATATGAATAAAAATTAAGTAATGAACAAGACACATAAATTTTACATGGTTCACCATCACTAGGCTACGTCAAAATTGAATACAATGAAAATGTGATGGTGTACATAATCTACTAAAATCACAATACAGATTATAATATTTAGAGAGCACTCAAATTCCCTCATGGTTTACAACCAATCATAATTTGAAAGCTCACCGATCTTTCAACTGAAGTGTGATCACTTCTTCTTTAGAAGACCCACCTTTTATTTCTTGAATCAATATCTTTTAAATATCATTTTTGGTATCATTAAGTTCCACGTTCATCCTATTGATAAAGACCCCTTTATTATAGAACTACTGGTAACATCATCCTTTCATGAAACCTTTTGGGTGTCTTGTGCGCATCATTAATTCCTTTCAGGAAACATTTATGACTTACACCAAAATCTATTTATATGAAACACCTTTTTTAAGAAACTATATTCCAGTCACCTCTTACATGATTTAGATAATTGATTTTCTCTATGGATGGATCTTCTTCAATAAGAGAGGTAGCCATCAATTTATAGGCATGGCCAACCTTGCACTCAAGATCCTTAAAATGTCTTCCTCTAGGTTTGAAATATCCTATCAGAGTGCATAAACCCCCATTTGATGTCGCATTAGGCATGTAATACTCTTTTGCAGAAAACCCATATTTTGTGAAAAATCCTATCTTTCAGGGACTTCATTCCTTTTCCATATTTTGATATAGTGATCCTATAACATATCTTGGATGAAACATTCCAAACCACCTTTAATATTATGCGCAACATCCTTTTCTAAAAACCCATTTCTCCATCCTCTAAATTTTTAGGGAAAAAAATTTTGTCACCACTAGGAAATAAAGCTACCTTGTATATGGTCTTCCTGTACTACCTTCAGAGTATCCATTCCTTTGTGTTAGATATTTTTAAACAAATATTATAAGAATTATATTTATAACTCCTCAAAAAAAAAACTTTGTATACCCACTTTTTCAACAAACACAATCAAGAAAAAAATATCAATGTTACATTGATGGATTTTTTTCACAACATCAAAGATGGGCGGGTTTGTGATATCCATCCAATTCATTGAGTAAGAATTATTTTTCATTTCCACCGTATGGTTATTTCAATTATTAGGGTTATTTAAGGACTATATGAAGAAAAATTTCCAATATAGCAACTTGATTTTTATTCTTATATTTAGTTTTTATTGATTGGTTCAATCTATATTGAAATCCAATGGATCATGATTATTTATTTTTATTACTCTTACCTTCGTTAAATTATTATGAAAAGTTTCATGATTCATGATCAATGAATTGATGGGTATGAATTCTGTTATGTTATTCTCATGCAATATAATTATGCCATCATCCCCATATATTCATCTTATTCTCACCAATGAAATTCAATGGCTAATTCATATGTTTACACTTACTGAGAATATGAGATCACCCTTAGTTTGTTTTCAATTCCCCATGTCATGTAGAATAATGATAAATGATTTATGTATCGAAACAAAACATGTGGGGTGAAGTTAAGGGAAGATATTAGGGAATTATTGTGAAACAATTAATATAGGGCGTAAGTGGGAAAAATAATCACTTAATGTTCTGAGTATTATTATGTAAGATTTTTTACTAACAATATAAAACAATAAACATAAAGGGTCATTGGGTATGCAAGTAATCCAATATTTTGTTTTTGATGTTGTATGTTTTGGATGGAAAATATGGGGTGTCATATATGGATATCAAAGACAGAAATGTAATTTTTACATTTTTAGCACTAGATCTAGGAGTGTGGGTACATGGATGTTATACAAAATCCCATATACATAACATAAATCACCGCTATATCACACCAAGTGTCATACTTAAAAATAAATATCAACGTTAAATAGATCTATTCATTATACTAGTCTACTTACCATGACCCATAAATGGTCAATAACAAGACTACAACCGAAAATTCTTTACAATTAGTTACTGAACACACAACCCTTACCCAATACATATTGGTCAATACCCATTTCTATTTTTTCATAGTCACTCATCATATCCCTACTGCTTGTATCCATATGCTATCATAACAATACAATCCCCTTCATTTTGGATCTTCCATGGTTTTCATGACTAACATTCACTAATTAAAAATTCATAACCAAGTTCAAACCCAAATCATCCAATTAAAAGGAACCATACTATAGACTTTCCCTTAATTTTGATTCATGTGCTCATCCCTACCTAAAAAAAACTATTCCCTATAAGTAAATATCATAATACAAAAACATATTTCTTGAATTTATGTAGCATTATACATAATAAAATATTTCCTATTTTTAGTTCGACATCACATCAATTACTAACTCCCTATAGTTTATGTACTCTCCTAAATCACTTAATAATCACACCAAGGCATTGATTCACTCGACTCCTCACCAGGAATAACTAAAATTACACCATATTTCAATTTCCATAATATATTATTGTTCATATCTCTCCGGAGGTAATATCCTTGACACATCCATAACCATGTGAACCCTTAGTTAATTCTTCGTCACCTTACATGGACTTTATTTGGTGCACAATTGATACCATGATGTAGCAACATTTCACAATCAACTACACCTGAATACCCCCATAGAAACCCCTTCATTGATCAAAACATGATACAACATCAAGGTATAACACCCTTTTACCCTTCCTCAATAAAAACTGATTCCATATGAAATCATAACCTCATACATATAAGTCAAATGTCCTTCACATCATAATCTCTCCATCTTAGATTATCTAAAATCCAACCATTGAAATTCCCCACTTGTTTTACAAGTATGATCATGCTTAACAATTCAAAATTATTACATTACTATGGCTAATTTTAGGTAACTTCAACCTACACAACTTGAATTTTATGAAATAACCCACTATACTATTTCAAGGTCAGAGAGAATCCAACAACGTACTCATAATAGTGTGTCACTACTACCATTATCAATTAATCACATCTTCAAAAAATGTATAAACAATAGTTCACCCATGCTAAAAAACTAGGATTAAACCAACATGATAAACATCTCATCAATTATAGTCTCACTCACCTAATTAATAAGGTTACCATTCCATTCCTACAAGTTAGAACTACAAAAATACAAACACTATTGGAAGCATCAAATTTAAAAAACCTAATGCATCCACATGCTTAACTGAACACACAACCATAACTGATTCCTAATTGAATACATGATCAAATCAATCCCGCATGTTTTCTCTATATCAATAAGTGAATAAAAATGATTTCCATCTTTGAGGGCACTCACTAGACTAGGTTAACCCATCTCTTAGGTTAACCCAAGACATGAAAACTCATTTAAAATAATTACACGAAAGAACCTAAATTTGAACTCCATTATGTGATGGATAGAAACCTCATTCGAGTGGAAACAATTATCAAAGAAGAGAGGCTTGTATTCATTGAGGTCCAATCAATCACCCATGAAAATTTACCCAGTTTTTAGAGTGAACCTTGTTGATACTGATTAGATCTACTTGTATAGGTTCATTTCTACACCAACACATTTGTAAAACTCAATTATGGGAGTGTACCTACACTCCCATCATTCACAACTAGCTCCCACTCCCTAGTTGTATAAGAACTTCATTCTTTAATCATACCACATGTTTAAATGTCTCATTGTTTCTATAAATAGAATCCATGGGTTACCATTTTAAACAAACATATGGAGGATGAGAGACCCAAATGTGTTAAGAAGCCTATACATGTGCCAAATTCATCCCACCCCATTCTAGTGACTTATCATGAAAAATCATCCTAATGAAATAACTAAATTCCATATAATTTAAAAAACTAATGGTATGATACATCAAATCATTCTTGGGGGACCAGTTATCCCCAATTTCTACAAAAATCGAGTGATAGACCCTATCCTAGATGAACTACACTATAGATCATGTGCCAAAGTCATACCCAGATAACTATACTAATGAAAATTAAGCAGATATGTATCTATATTATGTTAATCAATCACCAAAAACTATAATTGGGGAGACTATTTTCCCTACCCTCCAGCTAGGGTACAACTTTACTCGACCCTCTAGCTAGGGGGAACTATTCCATAACATATGACTAGGGTGACCCAAAACCCTACTTATACTAAGGAGATAATTTTATCTACCATATGAATAGGGATATAATTCCTCTACCCTATACTTGGGAGACACCCCAACATTCTTCATAATAGTTTGGGACATCATTCTTCCCCAAACAATGGCACAATCCCACTCTACTCCAATAGACTAGCAAAATATCTCCCAAGTCCACTAACTATGAACCTATCAAGGCATCCTCCATAACCTATTAAAATTCTTGGAAATTCTCTTCACACTAGCATTCAACCTATTGATCATGTGATTACTTCCTAAAAATCCATTCTTGGGTTTTCGTACTATACCCATATAACTCTAAGTGATTATAATAATTTTTTACATTGGTAATGATGGTCCCTTTCATGAGGATACTGGTGCAACCTCCACCAGATCTTGCTTCTTTAATGGTTTAAGATATATAAAAACTCTAATTAGCCAAATAACATGGTAAACCCCTTAGATCAAATCAATGATCCTATGATAAGCAAGGTCCACCAACTAGGTATAATCTCCAACACTTCTTGCCTTTAACTAAGTCACCCACTGAGCTAGACACATCTAAGAAGAAAATCCATAATCCTCACACATATCCTTCCATCTACAATGTATTTATAGAGCATCATTAAAGGTATAATCCCTAAATACCTCCACATTGGGGAAAATTACCCATTAATCCATTTTCCCATATTGGTTATATTATCATGAGATAGATGATAGATGACTACAACAGTAGGCTTCCTATGCCTATGCCCCAACTCATTCCGCAAATGGATATATTCCTGGGGGGTAATGATTCCTCAAATGACCATATTTAATATGATAAACCATTACTTAAAGGTCTATATTCCAAGTGAGTGATCATTCCTCAGAGGGAAATATTCCTTGTGAGTTACTATTCTTTGATGGACAATGTTACATGCGAGTCATCATTCCTTAAAGGGTAATATTCTATGTATGAAATCTTTCCTCAAAGGTGAATTTCCCTATGACTCGTCATTACTAAAATGGGAATATTCCATATGATTCATAATTCCATATGGTAAATATTCCTTATGATACAACATTTTATAAAGGTTCATATTGATTGTGAACTAATCATTCCATTTCATGTATATTTAATAACAAATATGACTAATAAAAAAGGGATAACAACATGTACAACCCGCAACAAAAATTTTTATGCACCCATCACATAGTAATACCAACTACTTGACATTAAAATGTATATCATAAGATCTCAATTAACAATGTTAAACTGGATGGGTTGGTTCTATCACAAGATCTTAAACTATGTAATATGAACTATATAATATTTTGATTCAAGTCAACCATGATATATAGGATGACTCTTTTAGTAGTAACTCAAACACCCCAGAGGACTTGTATTCATAAATTTAAAATAAACATCACTGGTTCATTGATAAAAGACCATAAAATAAACCACATTAGTCATTGTCACAAGAATTTAAAAGGAATGAAATGTAATTTTAAGAAAAAAATATACGGGTTTTAATAACATTCATAAGGATTTATAGGAATACCTTTCTTTAGACTAAACTAACCATCACGTCACCTACTATCTCCCTTGATAGAGATGAATTACAAAGAAACACATTGTGAGACTTTATACCATAAAATAAACAATTATAATGAGATAATAATGGAGAAAGTACGATATCTACAAATTTTTTACATTGATTCATGCTTTAACTCAATAACATATATAATGGTAACCGATCCCACACAAGTACTGGCGACGGTTTCATGAGTATATCTTAAATATTTTAGAGTGTCCCAAAGTAGGCCATAATTCCCCTCAAAATTATTTCAGGGACCTTATACCATTCTCTTGAATAATGAACAATCTAATGAATCAATGGTAAAATATCAATGACCATCTATATATGTAAAAATGGTCCATGTAGACTTAATATGAATACAGTCATAACAGGACATAAGAAATAAAATGGTGAACCTGATGTAAAATTTGTTGACCATGAGTACTTGATTCTCATTAGGCACTAAGATACATTACCCCATAAGGCATTAGTTCTGAATCATTAATAAAATGGTGAAATCGATCTGAATTATTTACCTATGAATGATATCAATCAACCATGCACAATTACATGATGAACTACGTTAATGTGTTATTTTGTTTTTTGTCACTTATATGGACCCGCTTTTTGGAAAACTCTAAGAACTTTCATTGATCAAACTGTATTCATTGTAGCATACATTATCCAATGTATGATTCCTTGGATAGAAATATTCTTTATCAAAAAATGTATATTATGGCCTTGAAACCTAGGTGGGTAGGGATATAAACCTGATAACTCCTACAAAAATCAGTGAACACCTAGTTGTGAGAGTATCCCCACAACAGATCCATCTCAAACATGAAAGTATCTCATGAAAGCCTCTAAGTGATGAAACCACCTTGGCCATTCTTTCAATGATAAGACACTAAGAAGTATCCTTACCTTACTAACATATCTTATCACTTTATAATATTATCCCTAGTGCATGAATAGCCATGCCTCCCTTATGATATGCAGGTAAAGAAAGACATGGAAATCATCCCCATGGATACTCAAAAACATCCTTGGGAGACTCATTATATTCTTCATTGTCACCAATGACGTAAAACCATAGCACTTATGAGTTTGATAAAGATTTACCTTTAGAAATTCCAACACCATATATTGGAACTAGTGTACATGGGAGGACATATTTTCATGTGAGATAGATTATTGAGTTAGAAGAAAAGGTTCATATTCATGTCCCCACTCAAAAGTTCTATTAGAATATCCTGGTTGGGAATATAGGGAATTCTCATATACCTATTCAAACCAATAATTATGATAGAAGTATTCTAGTGGAAACAGTCAAGTTGGAACATATCCCTACTCACCCAAAAACGTATTATAAACATATCCTAATAGAAACCATTTGACATTATTTTATTTCTATACAAATTAATGAATCTCTACATCATATTTTGGTAATTACTGTGATGTTGGACTATACTCTTATTCTTATTCAAGGATCCCACCAACATATCTTATTTGAATAAATATTTTAGGACTATATCCCTACCTACATTTAAGAAAGACAATAATATATTTTGAATATGAAAAAACAACATGCTAACATCTTTCACCTAACACATAGATCCCTTCAGCATATCTCTGTTACACCCAAGGAGTTGGTCTATATCACTAATTTTATCTAAAATATTAGTTCGAATTATTTTTATAGATTACTAAAAGTTGGATTAAATCCCTTATCGACTTCAAATAAAGGATGGATACCAATATATCCCAACAAAATCATAGTAATGTTCTTATATCCCTCTCATGGACCAAAATGATCACTGGTATATCCAATAAACTACCAAGGAATCCCATTGTAATATCTTAATGGAGACCAAGGGGCAAGCTTCTATTCACTCCTACACCCAAAAAGATCATTAGAATATTCTAGAAGAAACATAAAAGTATCATATTAGAAATACCACCCATAAAAACCACCAACCACATCACATAACCACACCATTGATTGAGGCTTTGATCATACTCACCCAGTAAATAGCATCTAGAAGAATAGATTATCAAAGAAGGATTTAATTAAAAAAACATTTTATTATCCTCATTATATATTATTTTTATGTATTTATCAAGAAACTCACAATAATAGCATAAAAATCTTCTAACTGCTAATAAATTTAGAAAAGAAACAATAGTCACAGTGTTCTTCCTCATGATTCCATGACCAAAATATATAGAGGTCATCCCTAGACAACTTGTCTCAGCGTTCCTCCACATATAGATATAAAAAACATCCACGAAGGTCATCCTCATTGTGATAGTTGAAAATACCTTCCAATAGTGACCTATCATGTGTAAATAAAGGTTATTCTCATGTCAGCACTGTTAAGAGTTTTCCCTTATATCGAGAGGTACTCTATACGACCGTGTTAGTGACACAAAGAACCTACTTGTTGACTAGTGAGATTTCATACTAGTTAAAGGATTTTCTGAGTAATCTATCCTCATCTATGTCTCCCCTAATCAACATACCCTAAAATACAACTAGGAATATTTTAATTAGTTAAAAACATGATGATAAAGTAGAAAATAACAGACAATTTTGGGTGAATTAGTTATAGGAATCCCTCATAAATTGTTGGGATAATTATTTGATCTTGTGGAAGAAATTGGTCAAAAATAGAATACCATTAATTTTATGACCTATGATCATTTATTGACATGAAATTTTTGGTGAAATTATATGGGATTGAATATTCTATCTACAGTTTAATGTTTATAAGTATCTTTGGCATCCTAATGAAAAAAATATTTTTTATGGTAAGTAAACTATCCACCATGAGACTATAAAGAAACAATGTCACTATGTTGAACTCACTTCCTTATTAGTGTCCCAAAACCCTAAGGAAAAAAATCAGTGGTATTTCCACTAATAGACCTACATTAGAAACCTGCATGATCTCCACTTGATAATTATATATACATGACTTGATGTGATCATTAGAGGGTTGGTCCAATATAGTGTCTTTCACTTCACTAAACATTCTATCTAGTAAGGCTCATCAGTGGATTCAAAATGAAATTTTAGCACTCTAGGCCATGTCATAGGCTTCTAAACAGTATATTCTGGTTGTTCTACAAAAATATTCTATTTCTAAAAAGAGGTGTACTAAGAGATAACAAGCTATTGAAATACTCCTACATTAGTCTACTAAGAATGTGTAGATGGCCTTTACTATGGGGAAATTAAAACCTATAACTACATATCAGCCCTCAAATACAATAATCTACCTCCCTAAAATGGAATTATATCTTTCTACAACGTGAATAAATGCTTGAAAATAAATAAAGGATGAGATATCAGTTTCCATAATAGAACTATATGAGAAAATATACCCTATATGGATGGGGGATTTCTAACCACCACCACCACCCATCGGATCATCAAATACAAATCATCTCCAAGATGTGACGGTGGTTTATGCAATTAAACCCCATCCCATAGGGCTTGAGGAATTATTAATTGTTCATCCTCTAAAAATTAGATATTCTCCAGACTTAGAGGCACTTCACAGTAAACTCCATCACTATTTATTCCACTATGTAATCTCTCCACCACATTGGGAACAAATTATGTGAAATCTATTAGAAAGTCTCTCATGATTATAATCTATCATGTATAATACATGAATTCGCATAGTGTCTATTAGAGGGAAAAACTTAAAAGAAATAATATATCAATGGAAATTATGATTTGTCTCTTGAAGGG
This sequence comes from Viscum album, assembly GCA_963277665.1. Taxonomy (NCBI): domain Eukaryota; kingdom Viridiplantae; phylum Streptophyta; class Magnoliopsida; order Santalales; family Viscaceae; genus Viscum; species Viscum album. The sequence continues at coordinate 1,300,003,561 of OY728138.1, read as the reverse complement.
AATTATGATGATGATAAATAGATATACATCATTGTTGGGGATATGATTACTCCTATACACTTCCCATCAATAAATTTTATTGGTGTTAGTATAATATATAAAATATATCATAAACATTACATCGAAGAAAATAATGAGGATACATTTGATCAGAATATGTTCTGGATTGAAGTCCATGATGAAATCATACATACCAGACATTAAAGGAGCTCTCAAGACTAGGTACCTCCTATGCATATTCAACTATGTAATTCTTGGTGAGTTTTTAGAAAATTTTAAGGGCTAGGCATTTCTATATCCCACCCACCAACCTAAAGGGATAAAAACCACTTTATATAGGGAAATATTGACAATTAAAAACTTAATTTGGATATAATTAATTGAATCAATAATGAATTAATTAGAGAAAATATTCATGTTAAGTGTACATACTAGTAAGAAGTCAAAATCTCCCCTGTAGTCCATATCCATTATATAGAGAAGTTTTTTATCACATGAGAATATAGTCAAGACATACAACTTTATTTGGATAAAAAATAGTTTATCTGAACCCGATGGTTGAAGATTATCATTAATCTCATCCATTTTGGATAAAATTATCATTAATTCATGAAATATTTCCAATGCTACATAAAACTGTTACTTGAAAAATTATCATAGAGGTGACCATTTAAGGTTCCACCTAATTCCAATACACAGCTGTCTGCTAAAGTGATAGTTCTAAAGAAACTTTTTAACCCAATTGAGTCCTTTTCTACTTGAATAGAAGCCATGTATGGGAACAACAGACTGACACTTCTAAATTGGAAGGGATATCAAAATTGGGTGGACTTGAATTCACACCCACCAATTTTTTGAATACCTCCTTGATAATATTTATTAGAACATGATATATGGAGTGATATAACTTTCACTTTTTTATCTCAAAATGGCCACATAATGAAAATTCTTATGAAAATAGATGTTTTAAAGATCTATTATTTTGTATAGAAATTAGAGGGACCCACATTTTTTTGATATAATAATTTTCTATAAAGGTCTTTATACAACATGTATGATCTATGATGAAAATTAATTTACTAGTCTATCTCTATGATTATCAATATTATGATCATTAATCCATTAATGTGTATGAAGCCTAGAAATAAATGATTATTGTAATTAATAAATAAGTGAATATGTTTGAACTATTAAATAATATTAAAATATTACCAGAACAATCATTACAATGTTGTTAATAAAACAACCATGATGATTTAATAGTTATTTTATTCCATTTAAAATATAATAGAGGATTTTGAGCATTTTTATTAGTTCAAAAACACTTGGAGGATTCAATATGGATGTCTAAGGAAAAATATCAACCAATATGGATAGCTCATGTGATGAAACCTAGAAGAGAAAAGATGAAAAACATCATTATTATGCTTGTTATTGTTCCATTTATAACTTCTTGGACCATGGAATATCATATAATGCCTCACCATGAATAATGATAACAACAATAACACCCTCATAAATAGGGAAGGAAAAAATCTCATGATATATAAAGAAATGAGTTATACAACCTATTCCTTTAAAATGATTTCCTGGTATATTTTATTTTTATATTTAGGGATAACCTACTCAAGCTTTCAGATTTTAGGAAACCCAAAGATATCTGTCTAAATTCCCTATATTATTAATTCCCCTTCAATATGATATTAGGGTATAATATCAAATATTCCTTTTTCTTAAAGGACACAATCAAGAATATGGTTGGCTATGGAAATTTGAAGACAAGAAACCCTAAACATTGGATTCATGTGTCTTCACCACATTTATAAAGTAAGAATGAGTGTAGAACCATGTTTCAGATAGTCATGTATAGAAATTTGATGATTAGATGATATGAAAATCAGTTCAGTGGACACACACTTTACTTAGGTATTAACTGAATAAACCAATTGGGTCCCTAGTAACCCCTAAATTTCTTGAGGCTCTACATTATTCAACATCACAATAAAAAATTAAATATATCTATCATTAATAGAAAATAATAGTGGAAGAAGAGCCCTTATTAGTACCCAAATTAGTTAAGATCCTCAACGAATTATTATCTCTATTATTGGAGGTAGAAAAACTATCCTACCAAAAAAATTGAGAATAACTAAACTAGATGACTGGAATCTACCCATAAAATGATATTATCATTATTGGAGGAGTCTCAATACAACTCAATTAATGTTATAAATATTATAGATCCATTCATTGATGAATATAATTTTTATAAACTTTTGACCCCCAACCATAATTCATGGCGTGGTATGAGATGTTGTAGGAGAAAAGGAATAATAGTTCCTCATAGACCCCAATATTTTGGAATCATTTTTACTAAATATATATATATTCCTTAAACTAGATGATTTAAATATTAATGATACGAAAAAAACACATAACACAGTTGATGTAATTCATATCGCATTTATAGACAAAATACTAGAATAATGGTTATGAAATATGTAATTTTCTACCCAATATTGAAATACTAGAAGGTTTGTTCATCCCAACACATAGAACAAAAAACAACCCCCGGTTTTATTCAAGGGAATGAGAAACCAATGGAGTTATATTTTACCCATAAGCCTCAAAACAAGGATCAATCTCATGGATTGAATTATCAACCCATGGTCCAAAATTATAACATCTATAAGCATATGGTTTTCATTCTGGTAAGGATATTAATTCTATTTTCATATCACTTGTAAAATGAACCCATAGAATCCATTATTGAGTTCCTTTTAATCCCACAAATGATTGAGGTAGACATCATTGAATTTGAGAAATATCACTTCAAAACTATCTCTATTGAATTTTTTGTATCATTTTCTCTCATGAATAAAGAGTGTGAAGATTCCATTCCAAGTCACATTAGACCCTTTTACATATTTAGAGGGGTTAGAAATATTTATGATTGATGAGACCTATTGGAAAATAGTTTTGGGATCAAAATCACTATAACTAAAACCATTGAGATTTTAAATTAAATTAAAGATGACTTGTATCCCTTGAAACATAAAATATATGGATTTGAAATGAACGGGCCTAGATCCCTTAGAAAGATTATGACAAGGGCCTATTTTAATGACGTCAATTTCACTACATTAAATATATATATTTTTACCAGGACATTGATTTCAACAAATTCCTAGGATATACATGGATCCATATACATTTAAAAGTTCCATTTTTATACCAATACTTCTTGATGTACTTAGTTGATATAAATTTTGAGGTACTGTATAAGGAGAATTCCCCCGTTGATTTTTTAAGCGTAATAGTTAGAAACATGGTTCTAATAAATATAGGGAATAACAAATAGTAAATCACACCATTCAGATCATTACCCCTAGTGGCTTGGAAATTGATCATATTAATTCTTGGAGTGAACTCTATAAAGACCATGTTCTATCTATCTACTAAATCATGGAAACAATTCATGGTCTATGTAGTCATCAAGTCATACAAGTTCTATTAGAAAACAAAATGAATTATCCAACTAGTTTCCTTATATATTATTGTTATGTGGACATATCCATTGAGATACTACCAATGTTGGGGTATCTAATCCTGAAATATTACATGCAAATCATCCTTCCTGAGATTGAATTTATAAAAAACCAGGTCTGATAGATATTTATTCCACCTGACAAATATTCTTCAATAAAAAAGATATAATTGTTAGGAAAAGAATAAATGAATAGGACATTCTTTCAAACTCTATCCTTCCTTAATTGTTTCAGTTTCATATGAAAATCCCATCTATTCTGGAGAAGGATATCATTTTGATGGGAATGAAAATTATACCCCAAATCATTATTAGGGAGGAAATATATCCCCACACCATATTTTTCATATCAAAATACCGAACCATAATCTGATTTTGAAAATAGTGAATCATAATATAAGAAAACAATCTTAGAGATTCCACTCAAACATTCATGAAAGGTGTCTCAACCCCCATTGAAAAACTCAAATAGACTAATCTAGGAATATGAGAAGATCCCCAACCTATATTTTTTAGTTCATCCATCACCTTTAGGGTATAGTTAGAGTACATATCATTCTTTAAGAGACAGAAATATGATATTCCCAGAATTGTACAAATTTTAATGTTTTAGATCCTGATGTGGCTACCCATTATTTTGGTTTACCAGATGACCACCATAGTTATAAACATGAAATAAAAAAGATTCAGTTGACTTATACATCCAAATTGAGAGATAATTTTTAAAAAATAATTAAGATAATGTTCATTAGGGAAGTGCAATACTATCAGTGGATCTTCAATATTATCACTTTTGATAAAAAAAATAATTGAAAAATGGCGGTCTATATTGATTTAATGGATCTCAATTGGCACTACCCGAAGTATGCTTTTCCTTATTAATCAATGAATAACATATCAATGAGATGACTAGATTTCAATACCTTCCATCAATATATGTATATTCTAGATATAAATAAATCCACATGGTTAAGTAGTACATATATAACACTAACTTCTTATCACCCTAAGTGGTATATGTATATTAAGTAATTACCTTATACTTGAAGAATGATGGCACTATGAATCAATAACCCCTTCACCATATATTTAAGCCATTACCAATGGATAATCATGGAGTGCTACATGGATGTTCTAGAAGTTAAATCAATATAACACTATGATCCCCTTTCAAATCCTGAAATACTTTTTAACAGATGATGGAAACAAAACCTATGTCTGAATCCATGAAACTCACTTTTTGAGTCACGTCCAAGAAATTTCATAGGTTCATGGTACACTACTATGGAATTGAAGGTGAATTTGGGAATACAAGGGAGATAATTAATATGTTTCCACATTTAAAACATTAGTAGTTGATAGGACTGCATGGTAATATTGCTTATAAATGGTGATTTATATTCTGACATACTAAAAAATGTAAACCCTTCACAAAATTGATAAAGAAAAGGATCACCAAATAATAGATGGATATTTTTATAACAACTTTCATGTTCACAAGTATTATCTCCTACAATATCTAGTCATAATGTTTCCCATGGTAGAAATATTGCTTGTTCTATATGTGGATCGCTGAGGAGATTTCTTCTCATGCTTATTACACAGAATAATGATTCCAAAAATGATAAAATAATATATTTTCTCAGTTTTACAATAATAAATGATGATATATAATACTCAATTCATCAAAGTAGATTTCTATCATTGATTTTCATAGTGATGATGTCAAATAACTACCATAAGTACTATGAGATCTACATCATTTCTCATATAGTAATAATCAAGTATATCCCCAATATTTTGATACTAAATAGGCCTCTAATGTAGTGTTAAATCATCATGATTTAATTTAATATACTACTTTTTATTTTATATGGAAATAAAAGGGAATGCGTAAGTAGATTTTCTGATTAGTACATTATATCATATAGAAGTAATTGTAAAAAACAAGTCTCCTTAATGAAGAAAAGCATTCCATCCATGATTCTTCCCATGCAAGGGAAATGTATTTGAACAGAGTTTCTTAAAGGAAAATAAATAGAAGGATATGAAACCTTTGAAAAACTGGGTTTTCTTGGAGATTTTCTTTTTATATACAGTAAAATTGATTATTACTTACTACATTTTTCTATCAAAATGATAAACAAATAATGAGGCAGAATAATATTCCATCATTACAGTCTAGGTATTGTCCCAATAGAGACAACTATTTTGATTAAATGTATATGGATATTCAATGTTTTTAATCACGAAAATAAACAGTAAAAACACCTTAAAAAAAGGAAGTATTGATTCCATTTCATGATTATATATGAGGGTTGATAGCTAAATTCCCCTCAGATACAATAAGATATCGCATTCCTCATTCACCAAAAACCAATGCAGATTCCTTGGACAATGTTTCTATAACCCAGAAATATCCAATGAATGAAGATATGGTCATTTTCATGGGACACTTCATGGTATTATTAACATTCATAGACACTTAAATAGACCTGACCAGTGAAATAAACAGTTTCCATTAATAAGGAGAGCCCATATCCTTATAGAATAATACCAAAATTGGATGGATGTACACTATAATAGATTACCTATAAAATGGAATTCTCCCACTATAGTGACCCAAAAATTACACATATAATTATTACTTATTATTATATTAATATTCTGAAAACATTGTTATGATCCAAGTTGAAGCTATAGAGATTTATTTTATTTGGAACATTGAATACATAAACATCTAGTTCATTAAATTATATAAAATCAAAAAATATTTTCTTCACATATATTTACCTTATTATTCCATAACATATATAAAACGTTTCTTTATATCCACTAGAATATAAAATAAAAGAAGGGGTGAAATCAGATTGCCAATAAGGGTAAACATGGGAGATAAAAGTCAATGATAAATTTTATGAATAACTTGAGCATAAAGGTATGAGAATAGGATAATTATGAAATAAAATAATACAAAAAAATTTATAGATCATAATAATGAGTCCTAGCGTAATTCTTGTATTTTGGTAATACATAAATTAGAAGAGAAACTAAATTCATGACCAATGAGAACACATTATATGAATAAGATGAGATCATAAATTAATGGAATAAAGTGTGGAATAATAATAATCATAGAAATAAATTGAAAATGTTCAATATAAATTTCTTCATCTCTTATTTAAAAAAAATCATTATGGAAAATATTACCCCATCAATTCAAACATTTTTTTGCAGTAACTTCCATCAAGTTAACTCTTTAATCATTACCCAATTCATTTGAGGTCTATAATAAAACCACCCATAGCATAAAAATAATTATTTCATATTTATAACACATTATAATTTCATCATAGATTAACCCATGGAAAATAAAATGGTTTTCATCTTTATTTCACCATCATAATCATAAAAGCATTCATCATGGCATAATTGACCCATGGAATTGAAATGGGTATCTTGTCAATTTCCACTTCATCAAAAATTATCTAGAAAAATAATATAGATGGTATAATAAGAACATATATCGTGTGTATCATAAGAAATATTAAATGATACTGGCATAAATGAATAATGACTTTAAAATAACATTTAATAATTTTTTCGAAAACATGGGAAAATAATTTTATTCCAATATCATTTAAAATAAAATTTACTAGAATATTGAGAAAATATTTTCTCATTCAAATAAATTTGGAAACATTTAATGGAATACTCAATGTAAATAAAGACGTTATTATTGGAAAAGCTACTCATTCTTGTATGTGAAAAAAATTATTTCCATTCTTTTTTAAAATTTGAAAAAGTTCCTTGATCAAAAAATGACAAGTACATTAATTCTAAAACTTTTCAAAAAAGTTAAAACACTGTTATAAATTACATAAAACAATAAATATATGTATGAAAATTGTATAATATAAATAATTTTAACAAATATGGATATTGAGAAAATATTCTCTAAAAGATGGAAAATAATGTCAGTTTTCCTTAAAGAAAAATTTATACATCATTTAGTACCAAAGAATGGAAAATGATAAAAAAACATAAAAAATCCATAATTAACTAGAGGATATGAAAATAAATAGTATTTTAGAAGATTTAATCATTCATATCCCTAAAATGAAATTTAAATATGAATGATTCCAATTAAATGTTAGCTCATTGTGTCACGACCCGTCCTCAGGGCCCGTGCCGTGACTACCCCAAGCCCGCCTTCCATAGGCCAGGGGCTGGCGACTAGCACCAATGGCATAAAATCCCGATAACTGGGAAGGCATTGCCTTTATAAAAGAAAACAAGCACCACAGAGTACAAGCGGAAGGAAAACACTAAGTACAAAAGAAAAGCTGAAAAGTAAATGGGCCAGAATACAAACCCAAAAGAAAGTACGACTACAACTGAACAAGGTACAATAGTAAAAAGAAAAACAGCTGGAAGTAGGATGCCGCTCCTGGGTTGTCCTCCTCGGATCCTACCTGAAGGGTAGGTACAGATGGCGCAGCTCCTGGTCGTCCACCACGGATCCTAACTAAAGGGTAGGTACAGATAGCCTCCTCCACGCTCTCGTCCGTCAACCTCCTCTGTGAGTCGTCACGTCGTGTAGTCCACCTCCGGGTACTGACTCGTCGTGTATTCCACCTCCGGGTACCATCCAGTCCTTGAACACTCAGCCTCCGTCAGCACTGCCCGTCGTCTGCAACCAACACAACGAGATGTAGGCATAGCCCATGCAAGGGTGAGTATAACGATACTCAGTAGGGACCCCGAGACCCTCAAGGTCTCACTAAACCAACATGGATAACCACAAGAAGATCTCAACAGATAACCTCTACTTAGATATATGCCCATACATATACCTAAGTTATCAAGTAACCCATCTCAATCATGAGGAAACACAAGGGTTGTGAAATCAACGGATAACCACTACCTAGGTATATGCCCATACATATACCTAAGTTATTAAGTGACCCATCTCAATCATGAGGGAAACACAAAGGTCAAAGTCTCATCTCAAAGCAGGATTTTCATTATCGAAACCGTAACTGCTGAAGAGCTCCGTCTCTGGAGTGTACAGTGGTCCGGTCACGACTCCGAGGTACTGCTCACTAACCTAAGACTGCTGTAGAACTCCACCTATCGAGTACTGTGGGCCAGCTGCTACAACCAAGCGCTCCCATGTGCCGCTACAACCAAGCGCACCTCTGTCGTGGGTTTGCCATGATAACCAAGCGCTCTCATGTACCGCTACAACCAAGCGCACCTCTGTCGTGGGTCTGCCGCTACAACCAAGCGCTCCCATGTGCCGCTACAACCAAGCGCACCTTTGTCGTGGGTCTGCCGCTATAACCAAGTTCTTCCATGTGCCGCTACAACCATGCGAACCTCTTTCGTGGGTCTTCCGCTACAACCAAGCGCTCCCATGTGCCATTACAACCAAGCGCACCTCTGTCGTGGGTCGTTCGATCAGCAGTCGTCGGGTCTCAGTTAGCTACACGGTCTCCGTATTCCACACGCTCGTCTCCGAGAGGGTTCGCTCCACGAGCTACTGGTCAATACTACAAGTATCACAAGGTTCCACGAAGAAGTATCTCAAAGGACTACCTCGTCACTGGGGTCTCAACACAACAGCTGGCGCGTCAATCGGATGCCCGGTCTGTGAGTTATTAGCCTTTTCTTCCCAGGGGCCCGGTTGGATTCATAAGCGAACCATCTCGGCTGTATCTCAACTGTACCCCAAAATCTCATGGGGTATACTCATAAGGACCGCTTCTCGACGAGAGCACCAATGCCGCTGACGGTTCGTCAAACGGACGTCCGGTCTGAAAGATATCGTCTTTTTCCGTTCGAGGGGCCCTGTTGGATTTCGTGTACAACCCAACCCGGCTATAACCCAACTGCATCCAAAACTAGGAAGAGGATGGAAAAATTTTCGTATCATCAACAGGAACGCAACGCAGCAGACGGCGCGTCAATCAGACGCTTGGTCTGGAAGTTATTGGCTTTCTCGTTCCGGGAGCCCGGTTGGTTTTTAAGATAAAACCATCCCGACCACACTCTGAAGGTATCCAAACCTCGAGCGGAGTAAGCCAAAAGATCCGTCTCACTTAGAGGAATTCAACAAAGCTGACGGCACATCAATCAGACGTCCGTAGCTCAAGATATGAGCATTTCCGCTCCAAGGGCCCGGTTGGTTTCGTGTACGAACCAACCCGGCCGAACTCAAAGTATTCCAAAACCTTGAGTGCGATATACCGAAACGACCGTCTCGATCCAAGGATCGCCTTGCCGCTGGCGGCGCGTCTTTGGAGGCCCGTAGCTCAAGTTACGGGCATTTGACCGAAAACTGTCTGAAGACGGGGGTCTGGGACCGGGCCGACCCGGCCCGACCCCCCCCCCCCCGGGCCGACCCGGCCCGACCCCCCCCGGGCCGACCCGGCCCAACCCCCCCCCCGGGCCGACCCGGCCCGACCCCCCCGGGCCGACCCGGGCCGACCCCCCCGGGCCGACCCGGACCGACCCCCCCCGGGTCGACCCGACCCGGTCCGACCCAGCTGGCCCGGTCCGGTCCCGCCAGGGCGCGGCCTAGCTCGGCTGGCCGGTCCGGCTCGGCTCGGTCGAGCGGCCGAGTGCGGAAGCTGCGGGGGCGCGCTGCCCCCGCGTGAGGAACTCGCGGCCCTGGTTGGGGCCACCTTGCCAGCGGACGCGGCGGCCGGGCCGCGTCCCTCCACCGGTTCCGCGCAGCCGCGGAACCATGTCGCCGCCGCGGCTTCCGCCGCTGCGGATTTTGCCGGCGGCGCGCCGAGCGCCGCCGCCGCGCTGGCGGGAGTTTCCGCGGGCCACCGGACGCGCTCCGGGGGTCCTTTTGGTGTGCGGTCTTCGCCAGTGGTCCCCCCGGGACCCGATCTTCACTACGAGGCCCTCAAAATCACCTTGCGGCCTCGTTTTTCGTCGCCCGTCGATCCACACATCAATAAACAATCTGCGGAGGGTTTTCGGGTCGTGTTCATTTGGCCCGCACCCTCCGCGTTAGATAATAATAACAGAAGAAATTTATTCCTCACATGAATACATAATCAAAAACAATTTTAATGAATTAAAATCGTTCCTATTATCCTGGTCCTTCACATTGAACGGAAACATTCACGGAGTATAGAACATTCAAATAAAACCCCTACCTTGGGTATAAGCTGATCGGATGGAGGCGTCATCGTTCAAAGTTCGTCGCGGTATGGCGTCGAGAGGATGACGACGTCGAAGGGGGACATCGGCATTCGTCCGACTCGAGGGAAGGCAAAGCCGTCTTCTCTTGCTACCCGATTATGCTTCCGTGCTTGTTCGTCAAACTCCAACAGATGATTGAAGATTTTTTTGCGGAGGGTGGAACGTCACAGAAGAGGACACGTCGACGTCGTGGCACACGGCGTCGCGTCGTCGATTTCTGCGGTTCCAGCGTTCTTTGTCGGAGGTCAGAGCGTTCTTTGAGTTCTTCGCATTCTTCACATTCTTCGCGTTCTTCGTCGAAGAACAATGAATTCTCTCTCTTCTCTCCCGAAGGTTTAACAAAACACAAACCCTCTCAACCAAAATAAAATAATTCCTCAACTTATTTTATTATCAACTTAAGATTTGAAAAAAAAAAGATAAGAAACGACCCATTAATTCGCAGAATTAATTCAATGAAACTAACCGCCCAATTAATTCAACGAAGAAAACCACCCAATTAATTCAACGAAGAAAACTGCACAATTAATTGGTGCGTTAAGAAATTAAGAAAACGCGTCAGTTGACTTCCATAAAGACGGGTTTTCGTGGGTGCGTTACTTAGCGGAAAAGAAACAGTGGGGCTCGTGCGGGTCCCACCTCACAAATATCCTACCAAGAGGGTAGGATATTTTTGGATATCACCCTATCCGTAACAACTCCACTTAAGAAGCTTTAAGTGGCTTTCAGGTGGCTTCCACGGGGCTTAAGTGAAATAAAATAAAGTTTGTCGTACAATTATTTTATCTCTTAACTTTAAGCCCGAAAATTAAAAACCACACCCGAGCAAACGCAACTCCGAAAGTGGCGTTTCTAAGAAATTACCGGCACTATGATTCCATCGGTGCCCTCAAAAATCGATTCCGAGCACTGGTTCAAAAGTTAGAAAAACCCGCTCGTCTGTTCACAAAACGTACCCGAGCCAAACTTCAGAAATTGATTCCGGGCACACCGGACCTCGGAATCAGGTGCCGTCAGAAACTGCGTTCTTGTAAAATTCCAAAGAAAATAAAAAAAATTCCTTTTAATTTACGTGTCTTTACATTACTCCCACCACAGGCTTTTACGTCCCCGTAAAGCTTTACCACAAACTTAGGGAAACAAAGGCGGTACTGAGCACGCATATGAGCCTTTCCGCTCCCATGTGCTCACTTGGAGGTTCCCGTGCTGCCAAAGAAAGCGTACTAGAGGAATCGATCGTCCTCATAGGATCTGCTCCTGTCGATCCTCGATCCCCACTGGAACCTCCACGAAAGACACTCCATCGCCATTGTCCAGCATCTCATGGTCGATGATATGCGAAAGGTCAAGCACGTATCTCCTCTGTAGAGATACATGGAAGTCTTCGTGCACCTGGTGCAACTGAGGTGGATGGGTCAAGTGGTAAACCACCTCGCCTACCCAACTGAGGACCTAGAAAGGTCCATCGAACCTCGGAGATAACTTGCCTCCCTGGACACATCTCTGTAAACCTCATCGAGGTGAGACCCGTAAGAAGACGTGGTCGTCATCCTCGAACTCCAGAGGTCTCCATTTTCTGTTAGAACTGAAACTCAAAACGACTACTGCTACGAGGTTAAGGTTGACCGACTCAAGAGTGATCGGTCACAACCTCCTGTGCAAGAGTTACCCTAGACTGCCTGGGGTTTCCTTTTTCGCCGACCAATGAAAACCCATCCCAACGTTTTCCTAAAACCGTCAATTTGAGTATGAACAGTTATTGCCCATTCCATACTCAAACTAATGTCCTAAGGCCTCGACGCTGCCAACAGGATATTCCAACCAGAACTCTGGCCTCGAGGGTCTGACCACACCGTTGGAGTAAGTGTGATTATCGAGTCTCCTCCCAAGGTATCTCTAGACGTGATGGTCATGTCCACAGCTTACCGGAAACTCTAGGTCTGGAATAAGATTTGTGAAAGCAAGGAATGATTCATATCGACGTCCGTTACTACAGCAGCTAGTAGTGGACACAGACTGTCCCTTGAATCATTTCTAGAGCCATTGGGTCACACTCCTTGACCGCATGCAGCCGCACTCTTCCTCCGCCCTCCAGCTCCTTGAGCCTGGCGGAAATTACTAAGGTGGGTGGTTGTACCATGTTAGGATGTACACCACCTCATGCTGCTCTCCTAGCTCTGACTCCATGTATGCTGCTTTGCAAACTCATCTCTATTTAAAGCTTTCTCTTCTTGAAACATTTAACATGCCCGAGTCTCTAAGACTGGCATTGGTTTCCTGTTTCTTACTGCACTGTGCAGTCTTCATCCGCTCGTGGATGAACAGCACCTCCTTTGCATACGATCTGGAAGAGCTGATAAAATTTCTCCTTTGCCGAAAAGAGAAACCTGGTCTCATCCCCCTTGGATGAACCACGCCCATTGCCTAATACAGTCAATCATGACATTAATGATGCATTCATGCCATGGATGACGTCGTAAGGCCTCGACGCAACTACCAAGAGATCCAACTGTCACTCTCACCTCCAAGGGTCGAGTCAAACTGTCGGCATCAGTGTGAGGTCAATGGGTCTCCTCCAGTAGAAATCTTGAAATTGAGGGTCAAGTCAACAGTCTTAACTAGGACCACTCAGTATCAACCAAACAAAAAGGACAGAAAAGCAAACATCACAAGATAAGTGTCTTTCTATTATTGCATCTCATAGTACAAGGACACGAATACAAAAGCAACATAGAACTAGAAGTAAAAAGGACGTATCCACTAGTTCCTCTCCTTCCCACCTGCTCTCGGAGCTCTACTACCTTGTCCACTGCTCGGCTGTTGCTCAAGCACCAGCCGCTGCTTCTGTCTCGGTGGCTCCTCCAACACCCGCTGATCAACCGTACGAGGATTCGGACAGTCACGTGCCAGGTGACCCTTTCCGCCGTATGAGTAACACAACCTGCTTCTGGTACGCCTAGCTCTGTTCCCACCCCGGGTGACCCACACCACCGATCCTGAAACCCGAGATCGTCCAACTGCTGGTCTGGTCCTCCTAGACCTCTGCATCACCTGTCTACTGCCCACAGATGACTCGGCTAATGATCGAAAAACACGCGGCAAAGGCAGAAGCTCCGGTACATGCTCGGGGTGTAGAGCTACTAGCACAAACTCCACCCTGAAGAAGGTCTCGAAGTCTTCCCATGCGAAGGTCATCCCGTCGCAAAACTGGAACAAGTGGCTCCACCACCTGCCTGCTGCTGCCTGAAGAAGGCTGGTAGCAAAGATCACCATGATGTCTGTCGGCGTCCCCACTAGCCTGAATACTCTTACCACAGCTTACAGCCATTCCTCAGCTGCCTGCGGGTCTGTCTCTCCCCAGAACCTGGGTGGCCTCTGGCGCTGGAACTCGTGCAGCACACTCAAGTGGCGTGCATCACCTACTGCTGGGACTGGTGGCATCGGTGGCCCAACGTATGGTAGTACCTCTGGTGCCTCTGCTAGTGCCTCAACTGCAATAGGGACCTGTACCGAAGCCCCATCGCTCGACAGGCTGTCAGTACGCACATCCCTCTGGGCTCTAGCTGGTTGTCCGAGAAAAGGCATCCTGAAAGAAACATCGTGACATGGTCAAACGTTTATACTTGGTGAGTTGACATGGTTTGATCTGTTTTAAGGGAAAACCTTTGAAAACAAACACGCAATTAGTGTTTTCGTGCACAAAGTCGGAAATCAGTTGTCAGGGTCTTTGTGTATAGATACGTCGGCCGCCCACACCAAAATTGGACTCCCTGAACTGAAAACCACACTCTGTACTCTTAACACTATTGCTTCACAGAAAGAAAAATATCAGAGTTATATGTTCTGCGGTAGAACCGACTCCTCTGATACCAATTTTTCACGACCCGTCCTCAGGGCCCATTCCGTGACAACCCCAAGCCCGCCTTCCATAGGCCAGGGGCTGGCGACTAGAACCAAAGGCGTAAAATCCCGATAACTGGGAAGGCATTGCCTTTATAAAAGAAAACAAGCACCACAGAGTACAAGCGGAAGCAAAACACTAAGTACAAAAGAAAATCTGAAAAGTAAATGGGCCAGAATACAAACCCAAAAGAAATTATGACTACAACTGAACAAGGTACAATAGAAAAAAGACAAACAGCTGGATGTAGGAAGCAGAACCTCCGTCGTCCTCCTCGGATCCTTCCTGAAGGGTAGGTACAGATGGCACAGCTCCTGGTCGTCCACCATGGATCCTACCTGAAGGGTTGGTACAGATAGCCTTCTCCACGCTCTCGTCCGTCAACCTCCTCTGTGAGTCGTCACGTCGTGTAGTCCCCCTCCGGGTACAGACTCATCGTGTATTCCACCTCCGGGTACCGTCCAGTCCTCGAACACTCGGCCTTCGTCAGCACTGCCCGTCATCTGCAACCAACACAACGAGGTGCGGTCATAGCCCATGCAGGGGTGAGTATAACGATACTCAGTAGGGACCCTGAGACCCTCAAGGTCTCACTAAACCAACAAGGATAACCACAAGAAGATCTCAATAGATAACCTCTACTTAGATATATGCCCATACATATACCTAAGTTATCATGTAACCCATCTCAATCATGAGGAAACACAAGGGTTATGAAATCAACGGATAACCACTACCCAAGTATATGCCCATACATATACCTAAGTTATTAAGTAACCCCTCTCAATCATGAGGTAAAAACAAAGGTCAAAGTCTCAACTCAAACCAGGATTTTCATTATCGAAACCGTAACTGCTGAAGAGCTCCGTCTCTGGAGTGTACAGTGGTCCTGTCACGACTCCGAGGTACTGCTCACTAACCTAAGACTGCTGTAGAACTCCACCTATTGAGTACTGCGGGCCAGCTGCTACAACCAAGCGCTCACATGTGCCGCTAAAACCAAGCGCACCTCTGTCGTGGGTCTTTCGCTACAACCAAGCGCTCCCATGTGCCGCTACAACCAAGCGTACCTCTGTCGTGGGTCTGCCGCTACAACCAAGCGCTCCCATGTGCCGCTACAACCAAGCGCACCTCTGTCGTGGGTCTGAAGCTATAACCAAGAGCACCCATGTGCCACTACAACCAAGCACACCTCTGTCGTGGGTCTGCCGATACAACCAAGCGCTCCCATGTGCCGCTACAACCAAGCACACCTCTGTCATGGGTCGTTCGATCAGTAGTCGTCGGGTCACAGTCCGCTACACGGTCTCCGTATTCCACATGCTCGTCTCCGAGAGGGTTCGCTCCATGAGCTGCTGGTCGATACTACAAGTATTACATGGTTCCACGTAGAAGTATCTCAAAGGACCTCCTCGTCACTGGGGTCTCAACACAAAATACGGTGCGTCAATCGGACGCCCGGTCTGGGAGTTATTATCCTTTTCGTACTAGGGGCCCGGTTGGTTTCGTAAGCAAACCAACCCGGCCGTATCTCAACTGTACCCTGAACTCTCATGGGGTATACTCATAAGGACCGCTTCTCGACGAGATCACCAATGCCGTGGACGGTTCGTCAAACGGACGTCCGGTCTGAAAGATATTGTCGTTTTCTGTTCCAGGGGCCCTGTTGGATTTCGGGTACAACCCAACCCGGCTATAACCCAACTGCATCCAAAACTCGGGTAGAGGATGAAAAAAGTTCTGTATCGTCAACTGGAACACAACGCAGCAGACGGCGCATCAATCGGACGCCCGGTCTGGAAGTTATTGGCTTTCTTGTTCCGGGGGCCCGGTTGGTTTTTAAGTTAAAACCAACCCGACCACACACCGACGATATCCAAACCTCGAGCGGAGTAAGCCAAAAGATCTGTCTCACTTAGAGGAATTCAACAAAGCAGATGGCACTTCAATCAGACGTTCGTAGCTCAAGATATGAGCGTTTCCGCTCTGAGGGCCCGGTTGGTTTCGTGTACGAACCAACCCGGCCGAACTCAAAGTATTCCGAAACCTTGACTGCGATATACCGAAACGACCGTCTCGATCCAAGGATCGCATTGCCGCTGATGGCGCGTCTTCAGAGGCCCGTAGCTCATGTTACAGGAATTTGACCGAAAACGGTCCGAAGACGGGGGTCTGGGCCTGGGCCTTCCCGGCCCGACCCCCCCCCCCCCCCCCGGGTCGGCCGAACCGGGTCGACCCGACCCCCCCCCCCCCCCCCGGGTCGGCCGAACCGGGTCGACCCGACCCTGTCCGAACTGGCTGGCCCGGTCCGGTCCGGCCAGGGCGTGGCCTGGCTCGGCCGGCCAGTTTGGCTCGGCTTGGCCGAGCGGCCGAGCACTGAAGCTGCGGGGGCGCGCTGCCCCCGCGTGAAGAACCCGCAACCCTGGATGGGGCCGCCTTGCCAGCGGATGCGGCGGCCGGGCCGCGTCCCTCCACCGGTTCTGCGTGGCCGCGAAACCGTGTCACCGCCGCGGCTTCAGCCGCTACGGGTTTTGCCGGCGGTGCGCCGGGCGCCGCCGCCGCGCTGGCGGGAGTTTCTGCGGGCCACCAGACGCGCTCTGGTGGTCCTTTTTGTGTGCGGTCTTCGCCAGTGGTCCCCCCGGGACCCGATCTTCACTGCGAGGCCCTCAAAATCACCTTGCGGCCTCGTTTGTCGTCTCCCATCGATCCACACATCAATAAACAATCTTCGGAGGGTTGTTGGGCCATCTTCATTTGGCCCGCACCCTCCACGTTAGATAATAATAACGGAAGAAATTAATTCATCACATGAATACATAATCAAAAACAATTTTAATTAATTAAAATTGTTCTTATTATCCGGGTCCTTCACTTTGAACGAAAACATTCAAGGAGTATAAAACATTCAAATAAAACCCCTACCTTGGTTATAAGCCGATCGAAAGGAGGCGTCATCGTTCGAAGTTCATCGAGGTATGGCGTTGCGAGGATGACGACGTCGAAGGGGGACGTCGGCGTTCGTACGACTCGAGGGAAGGCGAAGTCGTCGTCGCTTGCTACCCGATTCTGCTTCCGAGCTTGTTCGTCGAACTCCAATAGATGATTGAAGATTTTGTTGCGGAGGGAGGAACATCGCAGAAGAGGAAACGTCAGCGTCGCGGAACACGGCGTCGCGTCATCGATTTTTGCGGTTCCGGCATTCTTCGTCGGAGGTCGGAGCGTCCTTCGCGTTCTTCACGTTCTTCGCGTTCTTCGTCGAAGAACAAAGAATTCTCTCTCTGCTCTCCCGAAGGTTTAATACAACACAAACCCCCTCAACCAAAATAAAATAAGTCCTCAACTTATTTTATTATCAACTTAATATTTGAAAAACAAAAGATAAGAAATGACCCATTAATTCGCAGAATTAATTCAACGAAATAAACCGCCCAATTAATTCAATGAAGAAAACCACCCAATTAATTCAATGAAGAAAACCGCCCAATTAATTGGTGCGTTAATAAATTAAGAAGACGCATAAGTTGACTTCCATAAAGACGGGTTTTCGCGGGTGCGTTACTTAGCGGAAAAGAAACGGTGGGGCTTGTGTGGGGTCCACCTCACAAATATCCCACCAAGAGGGTAGGATATTTTTGGATAGCACCCTATCCGTAATAACTCCACTTAAGCAGCTTCAAGTGGCTTTCAAGTGGCTTACAAGGGGCTTAAGTGAAATAAAATAAATTTTGTCGTACAATTATTTTATCTCTTAACATTAAGCCCAAAAATTAAAAACCACAGCCGAGAAAACGCAACTCCGGAAGAGACGTTTCTAAGCAATTATCAGCGCTACGATTCCATCGGTGCCCTCGAAATTCTATTCCGAGCACCTGTTCAAAAGTTAGAAAAACCCGCTCGTCCGTTCACTGAACATACCCAAGCCAAACTTCGGAAATTGATTCCGGGCACACCTGGCCTCGAGAATCAGGCGTCGTCAGAAACTGCGTTCTTGTAAAATTCCAAAAAAAATTAAGAAAAAAAAATTCTTTTGAATTTATGGGTCTTTACACATTGAATCAATCCTTACCACTTTGGAATCATATAAATCATAAGCCCCATGAAAGAATAAGTTAACCTAAATTTTAAATATTGTGAACATAATGATATTATATTTATGAAATATCAATGGATTTTTATTTACACCTAATAAAATAAGATCTATGTATAACATATGTCCCAAAGTAGATGATTTTAAATGAGAAATTATTTCCAATTGGGTAAATTCATTATCAAATCCCCTTGGATGAAATAATATATATTCAACTATAAATTCCATTTATTGATAATAATCAATCATATAACATGTTAAAATATCATTATATACACCAAATAATCATAAATAGGAATATATAATCATGCATGTCTCTACAAAATAATATTGAGATGAAGAACCCTTACCTAATGCCCGACTTGCTTCATAAGTGCTCTGAAATCATGTAAAATAAAAATGTTTTTATAATGATATAAAATGACCGTATTCAAAATTATAAAATAATATATAATCCAGTTATAATATTTTAATAACCATTTATAAATAATTATTTATTAAAATATTCTTTTATAAGTTTAACTATTTCATTGTTAATGTAAGTTGTTTAACAATTGTTCTGTTCCTTACATATTGAGCAGGTTCTATATTCTGCATAATATTAATATATATAAAAATATTCATATATATTTGTTACATATTTAAAAACATAAATGAATGATAGTGATAGAAAAATAAATTACACCATTCAAGGAGACGAAAGTATAATCATACACATGAACAATGTTTTCATTTTATAATAACAAGTAGAAAATATATATAAGTAATATTTTTTCATAAAATAATATTAATTAAATAATAAATAATATATATTACATTAATTATGTTAAAAAAACTTTTGTGAGGTGATGATGGAAAATGAATCGCATCACTTTGTGGTTTTGGTAGTCCACACATATTCACAAGAGATACTTTTATTTCCAATAGGATGTATAAAAGAAGATGAAAAAGGTTATAAACCTAACATAGAAATATTTAATTATATTTTAGATACTAATTTAATAATATTCATTTTTTTGGAAATAATTTAATGTGGTATAATGAGATGTAATATTAAAATGCTTGGTTGAGATAATTTCTTACTCTTTGAAGACCCTCCTTTAGATATCCATTAAGTACCATAGGGATAGACTTTTAAGATGAAAACCACTTATTTAATTTATCTATTTATGTAATGAAGATGTTTTTAGTGTTTGATTGAGATAGATGGATCATGATGTGTGAGTAAGATAGAAGAGGTGGCATCCTTATATAATAGAGTAGAGGGGCACCCTTGGAATTATTTATATCATTAAATTAATATAAATTAATTCTCATATTCATGTGGATAAAAATAGATATATTTAGTTTATAGGGGGAATATAAATATAAATAACCTCATACAATAATATTTACACATTTTATGTTATTTTTAACATATATCATCCAGTTTTAACCCCAGGTCAACCCCTTTGAGGATTACAATGATATCATATATTTTTACTCTTTATGGGTCGTTGATATTTCTATAAAAGGAAAAAATACCGGTCATTGGAATTTTGTTGATATTATTTACTATCTCAATTTCACTTGAACATGTATAATATTTTAAATAATTTTAATTCGTTTCATAAAATAGCAATAACATCTGATAAAATTAATGTCATTTTCAGAACTATTCACATAATTGAATATACAAAAATCTAGATTATAATGTCATTAAAATATAAAATTTTAAAATAACCCTAAAATATTATATTTAATCGAAAGTATTCATTTAAAACCATTAATCCCCCAAAAAATACAACTTTTTATGTTTTAAATATTTTTTTTATTTTTTACCACTTTTACAAACACATTGTTGGCATTTCGAAAAATGTTTAGGTAATTATGTAATCATTAACAATTAAATAAAAATTACCATCATAAATAAAATTTATTATTATTATTAATAGCCTTTTATAACTATTAAAAACTTGTTTATACCATTATAAAATTGTTTAATAAATTCTAAAAGAATAAAAAAGACATTTTAGAATTTTCCCCTACGTAAAATATTATGAATTCCCTTACCAAAGAATCACGACGTGAAAAAGAAATATTTTAAAATATTTGATTATGGTGATCTAATTACACTCATAAAATTAAAGATGGGGAAGTTTGAGGATTATTTTTAATCCTTATATCAAATTTTTAACCACGTTCTTCCAAAATTTACCTAATTCTGACGATAACATTTTTACCAACTATACTAGTCATTATGAAATATAATAATGTTGAATTATTTAATAAAATAGGAAATAATGATTCCAAATATTGAATCCATTTTTTAAAATTCAATCTTTAGAAGTGGTATATATTTCATCCAAAATAAACGCAAAAAATGAAATGAATTTTTTTTTCAAAAAATTATATTTTTATGTATAAAAATGTATTTATACCCAAATTAAGAATATTTTCTATTCTAAAGACATTAATATGATATTATTTAATAATTAATATATAATTATATTTTACGATAACTTCCAAATAAAATAGAACTTTATAAATATAAAATCAATATTTTTTCATTAATAAGTGAAAAATCCCTCCATTTTGAAATTTTACAGAATTTCAATTTAAAGTAAATTTAATATTCCGATTTCATAAATGATATAGTTTTTTTGAATATAATATCCAAAATTTACAAATAATTATGTAATATTTTCTAACAATTAATAATAATACAATTTTATTAAAGAAAAATTAATTTTTGAAGCATAAAATGACTTCACTAAAAATTGAGATCTTATATTATAAGAATTAATAAAAACATTTTTTCTGAGAAGGACCATTTTACATATATTTCATAATGTTGTTAGTCATATTAATACAATCCAATTATTGTACCATGACCCCTCCCCTCAAAGGTACCACTCCTGAGAAAACAATGAGGGTAGAGTGATGGTGTAATATCGCCACCCAACCCTTTAGGTTGTGATTGGTTAGAGGTTCCAAAAAACTAAGGTGATATCCTGAAGACATAAAAGGATAGAAATAAATTCCAATTGATTACCTAAACATTTCAGGATGATCTATCCTTTATAAAAAACTATATCTCAAGAAAAATTATAAATAGGAAAACTTACTAGATGTTTCATATATATAAATAATATAACTGTAATAAAAAATTTTAAGAAAAAAATAATAAATTTAAAAAAGTATGAAAATAAAACATAGTAAATTGAAAAGTAATCCTTACATAACAATAATAGTGTTTCATCACTCTAATTTACCTAAAATAGAAACTCAAATATCTAACTCAATCCTATGAAACTAATATCACGACTCTCTAAAAGAGAAAGATAAAACCTTTTCATTACCTATTTTTTAATAAATGATGTTTGAATATGAATTGAA
Source organism: Viscum album (assembly GCA_963277665.1). NCBI lineage: Eukaryota > Viridiplantae > Streptophyta > Magnoliopsida > Santalales > Viscaceae > Viscum > Viscum album. The sequence continues at coordinate 1,299,981,427 of OY728138.1, read as the reverse complement.
GTGATCATGAACTGGTGAATAATCATACACAGTAGGATTTATAAAATATAAATCCCAACTTACACCAATAGGATAATAACACATTTCCTCATAGTTAAAAATGTATTTTGTATTAAGAGAAGAACCTAAAAATGGTTTATCAATTTACAATAATTCAAATTATGATCATTGAAATTTATTGATCATTACCACATGGAATACATAAAAACATATATAGAATCACATAAAAATTCATGTTTAATGAAAATTCCAATAAGTGAGATAAGAAATCCTCTTTTAACCAAGTCATCAAAAGGTGAAAAACCCACGTGCATTTCAATTCTGGCACTAAGCACAGACTCCAAACCCACAAGGCCTCATATATTCAATATGAACACATTCAACTATACAATACATGTTTACATACTAATTTATTACACATAAATAAATCCTTCCTTTTAAAAACAATTCAGCGATCATCTTGTTTTCATTATAAAAAACTCTAATTTAAAACAATAAATTTAAGTGGTTTTAAAAAATCCATTAAACTTACCATGTTTCACATATAAAAAAAGAAAAATTGTTTTACTTTATGACATAATTAAATATTTAATTATAAAATCCAAAAAATTATTTTTAGAAAGTATAATCCATCATGGTATTGAATATGTGGATAAGATAGAGAAGCCAACTACCTCTCAATGTGTGGTGAAAATGATGATTGACACTATGAAACCACTAGTTTTGAGATCACATTACCTTCGTTTAAATAAGATGAATCTAGATCCCATAAAAACAAATTATAGACAATATATCTATCCATAAGAGGTTAGATCTAAAATTTCATGTTATTGGAGATGAGAATATCTAAAGATAAATAGAGAAAATGAATACTTAACATTTATTCTAGTGATATAGAATACATAAATGTATCATAATTTCCTTCTAGATCCAAATGAACTTCTACGAATTAATAGGAGGTAAGAGGAGTTCAAGAGCCTAGGGTAATAGGGTAAAAATAAGATTTTTGGGGATAAAATAAAGTTAAATGTAATTTTCATAATATTTAATCTATTTCACATGGTTAATCTCACAGTTTAACAAACCATGTTTTAATCAAGAACATACTATTATACATCACATAGGGATCCACATGGTTGAGCCACATGGTTGGAAAAATCATACACCAACTATGTACTACTACTGTCCATATAACCTGATTTCACAAGGTAAGTTTTAGGGTTTTTCTAAACCATACACCAACCCAGTGCCTTCCTAGTGACTCTCAAAACCACATGGCATGGATTAATAGATTAGGTTCATAATTTCCTCTAACAATTATCAAACTATGAACCATTAGAAACATTTCTAAAACACCCTGAAACTATACAGTCAACCATAAAACTCAAGTAAAGTATTACATAACATCAAAATTCATAATAAAAGTTAAGATAACTTAAAACATGAGGTGTTAAATTTGTAAATACACAATATTTTTTGAATTATTTTTTTCAAATTAATTTATCTTGTTGATATTTTTCATTTCAGCTGACGCTGGAAATAGTTCTATATATATATATATATTAAAAAAATAAACAAAAATTCGTTTCACATGGGACCAAAATTTTCTTATTCTACACTCAATACTATCTTGACTCATGCTACATGAAATATCGAATTGTCTTGTGTAACCCGGAACACTAACTTTGCATATGATACACGCAAAATAGATGTTTTTAAGAAATAACATTTTATTGATATAATTTATTAAATATGATAATTATAACCTACTAGTTAAACATAGTTATATGGATAGTAATAAATAATTATCAAATATTCCCTATAATTATTTTATATTGATAAATCATATCAGTAATGAATGAATTATTTTTGGTAAATTCATTTTATGTTTAAAAATATCATTTTCTCTAATGAACTGATTTTAATAATAAAATTAATTTTAGAAAAATTTATGAATTTAATTTGATAAAATAAAAAACATTTTTTTATAATATCTAAATTATAGTAGGGTAAATTTGTGGGGTTTTTCTAAGCAACATAATTTTTGGATTAATAATGAAAAATACCACTTTTTGTAAAAAATTGCCATTTAGTTTAAATAATTATTAATGATTAAATTATATTATTATTTTATAAGTTCAAATTATCTTTATTTTATAAATATTAACATGATATAGGTCATTATAATCAATTTTACCTTCAAATTGAATCTAAAAACTTAATAATATTTTGAACTTCTTTCTACCTTAAAAACCCGTAATTTCATCCCGTATGCGAGATTAACATTAGTCATAAGTTTTCTTCTTATAAGAATTGAGTTTATAATATACTGCATACAACATTTCAATAACTTTAATATTTAGATTCTAATTAGATAAAAATAATTTTTTACCAAAAAGATTAGTAATGTTTATTTAAATTAATCACAATGATTAAAGTCAAATTAAGATTAATTAGGGACTAAACCTTAATCATAAGGGAAAAAATGACCTTTACACTCTACTAAAACCCTTTGGATGTCCATATTTAAGCCATTTAACTTCTATTATTTATTTAGTTTATTTTTTTATGATTTTTTAGGTAACAACATGTGTACGACAAACTTGTTTTCAAAAAATTTAAGTGAGTCCATTTGCTTCCTTGTAAAAGGAAACCACTTATACCTCTTATTCAAACCTCTCATGCCTATAATTTTTAGAACTTATCTGAAAAATATATTTCCCAAAATACCTCCCTTCATCCTTTGAGCCTTCATTTTTGTATAAATTCTTCCAAGAAAACTTTTCAGCCCAAACGAAAAGGAGTTACCCGATTTATTGGTAACACCTTCTCTTAAGATCCTTTCTATTATTTTCCTTTTCTACCCATAAAATCTATTTATTATATTAATTTATAAAAAAACCATTATCCTGAATATAATATTAATTTTTAATGATATGTATTTTTCCTACACTTACACACAGATCCATCTAATGGGTAACAAACATATTGTTTATGTGTATGGAGAACTACCGCATCACAAAACGATGGTTGTTCATTTTTTCCTTACCGCCACTCATAGTGGAAATTATATTAGAAAATATTGTTATATATTTCATTAATAAATTTATTATATTTTATCTTATTTATTACTTTATACATTACATATCTTTTTTTACATTCCATTTTTTTTAATACAATTGATTTATTTGAGGAAGTGTGCACTACCGCCCCCTCAAAGCGATATGATTCGTTCATACACTATAAGGATTGTATTATGGTTTCTAGTGAATATATATGAAATATATGATATCATATTTCTAATATAATAATTATATCTATATATATATAAATATATTTCTTTAATTTTTTTTCTTTCAACATGAAAATTAAACTGAAATAGTGTTCATGCATACATATAGCTTACCCTCTCTTTGAACGGTGTATTCTGTTTCATAATTATATATTATATAGATTATTATAATACACATATACATTATATAAATTATATTTATATCTTTTTTAAATTATATAAATCATGAAATAAGTGTAAGGTCCAAATAATAATAAATTAAGATACCTATAAAGAATAAAACAAATATTACCCAAAGTGAAACCTTAACACATCATGGTTAACAGGAAGGTAATATAAGTTAATTATCAAACCATATATGGTATTAAATATAATTATATACTTATGTGAAATATACATAAAAAATATATATTTATTATACATGTTGTTTCAATGAGTATGATGAGAGTAAAGTGACAAGGTAAGGTAATTTTATCTCACTCTTTATTTTTGTGAGATAAAAGCATTACTTGATACTATTTATTTTTGTGTGGTGTATGTACTGACCATGAATTTATTCAATTTCTCTTATAAGTAAATTTATTTGAATTCAAATATCTATTTTATGATATTTCTTTCATGGGTATAAGTTAAAAATTTCACAAAATTAGTGAAATAGTTTTCTCTTAATTTTCCTTCAATGAGATTCAGGTTTTTTTATGAACCTAAACTATCATAAAGGTGAATATAATTAAATTTAACATTTTATGTCAGGAATTTACGTATTCTAATGATAATTTAAGTTTAATACAATTTTCATTATTTACATGGAGAGTATGATCCTCAATTACATTGTTATAAGGGTTCATTGAGACAATATTATCGCTTTTTCAGATTGTTTATGTTTATGCTTCCATTAGTGAAATATTATGATCCATATCCCATGAAAATTCATGAGTTGTTTTCTTGAATTCATATAAATTATTTATTAATATATTGGTAACACATATTCTACTTTTTGATACATAATATAGTTCACAAATTGTTTTTAAGATAGCCCGAGATTACCTTCTCTTCGGTTGAAAATCAGCGTTGATTTAAATTCAAATTTTATAAAAATGGTTTACAATAATATATTTAATATTATCCTCTTATAATTAATTTTTTTAACCTTTATTTATTTTTCCAATGTTTTCAAAGGAATCGTTTTTTCATTTTCGGAAGGTGGCAGTTTTCTAACTTTTTTGTCATGAAATATAAATGTTCTTTTTACCTCGTACAACATGTATGGATTTATCCACTATCAATTCCTAGAAGCTTTATTTTCATGTTTAAAGGTTAATATTTATGGATTTTTTTGAATGATATTTTCAAATAAATCATTTTCAATATTTTTTCATGATTCCTTTATAAGTTTTCAAGGAAAAGGGTTTTCAAAATGATTTCAAGAGTCATTTATATGTTTTAAATTCATATTCAATAAAATTGGTTTCAAAATATATTCATTAATCATTCATATTATTTAAAGTATAATTGTATTAAACACATTTTCAATCATTCTTTATATGTTTTTAATGTTTTTTAAAATAAAAATTGTTTTAATGTTTTTTAAGATTATTTTATATGTTTTTAAAGAAAAAAGTTTTTAAAATCATCTCAAGTCTTATTTATATGTATTCAATGTATTTTATAAGAAAATGATTTTCAATTGGTTTTATGAATTAAAAATTATTTTTCAAATATGAAAGAATATTTTCATAAAAAACATTTTATAAATATATTTAAAAATTATTTTCCATCCAAGATGACATCTGTTGATGTTAATCATTACCTTATAAGAAATGATTTAAAGGTTCTATTCATATTCTATAAATGAATAAGTTATAATAAATGTCACAATCTATATCAATCCAGTTTCTCTTTCACAGGTTATATTTTTAGGAAATTTTTTATCTTACATGGGTTATATGTTTGTGAAATCCATTTCTATTTAATGGGTTATATGTTTAAGAAATCAGTTTCTCATTAATGGGTTATATGTTTGTGAAATTAATTTCTCATTTATGGGTTGTTGGATTTTAAATCCCACTTCTTTTCATGGTTTATGTTGATAAGTAGATGATTATGAAACCTTTCTCTTTCCACATGTTATAATATGATTACATGTTTATAATATGAATTTCATTTCATGGGTTTTGATATGGTTATTTATGATCTTGGGGAATATGTATATATGATTTTACTACGTGTTGGGTGGGACCTATATCTCTATCCAATTTATTGGGTAATGATTTATATCTCATGTGATAGACAAGGATAGAATGATAAATTAGATTGGTTAAGGAATATAGGTAATGAATAGGAAATAAAATTGTTTCAGTAATATAGGACTAGAATAAGGGGTGAACTCAGGTCAGTAATATAGGGCTAGAATGGGGGGTGAACTCAATTCTGTAATACAGATCTAGAAAGTGTTGTAATCCCAGTTCAATAATGTAAATTGACCACTAATATGGTCTTCGCAAAAATTCCTTGACTGTTATAGATATCATTATATATTATTTTGTGTCTACCACAATTTTATGTTTTAATCCTATGATATGCATTCATGGATTATGTTCTTTATTTCCTTATGATTCATGCCATATGAACTTCCAATATTTATCCTAGGATTCATCTATATGGTCTTTGATATTTATATTTTGATTTTATATTTTCATGATAATGTTTTCATACCCTTTTACCCATGATCATGCTCATATATCACCCTTGTTTACCCCTATGAACAATTCAATCTCACACCTTTCTTTTGTTTCCTTTCACAATGTTATGAATAAAGGATTTACATAGAATTACTAAAGGTGGAGATATTTATAGGGAATGTTGAATAACTTTCACAAGGATAAAATATTTTGTTTCCAGGTTTCCAAAGACACTAAAATATTATAATCCTCGGGTGTGTATTTTTCTAATGTACTAAATATTCAACAAAAATAATATAATAAACATGAATTCAAAGAATGGGTCTCTATTGGTGGTATCAAAATAAAGGTTCAGCCATAATTTTGAAACTGGGATAAGAATACCTTAGTTAGTGCCTTATGTATATTTATATGTACCTTTCTAGTGATGTCTCTAAGGATAATTATTAGGGAAAATAAATGTTTTGTAAAATATCCTAGAATTTTGGTGAAGTATAGAGTAAGTGGTTTCCTAGTGATACATCCAAATCTGGATACTAAATGTCAATGTGGATTTGGAATAGATGTATCTAGGGGCAAAACTATAACAAGATGTTCTGAGCCTGAATCAGGGTAATTTTGTTCATGATAATGAGCCTTCCTGCACACTTGGTTTGACACTCCTAGGTGATATTCTTTTAGAATTCAAAAACTCATCATGAACCATCATGGAGGATTAAAATATAATTTTTCTATGAATAACCTAAGATGAACTTAGGTTGTCATATATTAAGGAAGGATTCATGATTTACAGATCATACAAGAAATTGTTTTCATGAGTATATGGTTATCTGCTAGGATAAGTAATGCTCAAATTATGCTTATGGTTTTAGTCAATAGCGGGAACTAGAAGGAACTGAATTTCCATAGAATTTGATGGAAGATTTCTTTTAGGTTATGTAAAGTGAGATGAGAAATATACTGAAAAATGTAATGATAATTCCAAATCAGTATTTGGGGAACATGATTAACAATGTTTAACTTAACCAGCTTTCAGACTCACCAAGGAAGAGAAAGAAGGAGTTCAATGGGAGTTCCAGTAATGGAGACCATAGATGAAATAAGATTTATTTTCCATAGTGTCAGGAATTTATAAAGAATCAACTAAGATAATGTCTTATAGGAATTAGAAGATGTTTTGACTTTGGAAAATAAGGACACGTAGTAGGTGACCCCAAGGAAAAATGATGAGTTTTGATAATGAAATGGATGAGAATATTGGACTCCCTAATACATCATTGAAAGTATGTGTTTTAAGTGTATAATAAATGGTTATTATGAAACTGAATGTCCCAAGAGGAAAGCTATATAAGAGGGTAATCATTGTTGTATGAGTAATGGTTACATTGCTAATGATGAAGAGACAATACATAAAATGTGAAAGGCGAGAGGTATTTGTAATAGGATGAGGTATCATTGTCAATGGAATAAGGACGAAGTGTAATAATAATTGTTTTTAAGTTTTTGGATTCAGAAATTATGTTATATGAATGGTGAAACTTATAAGGAATGTTTAATTAATGTTTTTTGATACAAATTTACATGAACATGTTGAATGGTTTTGATGGAATAGAAAAGTGATATAATGGAATTTTCATGTCCATGGAAAACACATGATTAATGAAAAGATAACCCTTAATAAATTCCTTATGTTATGATAATGTTTTCTGGATAATGATATGTGGTATATGAATAAGTAATGTGGATGATACTGATTACCTCAGCACTAATTAAGGACTTGTCAACAAGTTGAATATGATATCATGGATGAATTTGATAACATTTAAAGATTTATGGAATAAATCAAATATACCTTGATTAAGGAATAATTCTTGTTTTAAATAATGGTTAATGGTAATTCATGTTACTACTATAATTCAGTAGAATATATGATGAGGGTATTCACATTTTTATAATTTGACAAACTAGAGATAACATGTTATATATGGGGGGATCAATATTAATCGGATTTTGTGATAGTATTTTTAAATGAATTAGATTTTTATAAGGTCAAAAATTCATCAAAAGTTTATGTTAAACATCAATGGAAGTATTTATGTATTGATATTTTCTTGAAAACCTTATTTAAAAGGATATTTAGTGAGAAACCTTATTTCAATGATGTCTATCATATTTTGGAAATTATATTAGTATGGTTTTATAAAAGGACACCATGTATGTCAAGTGACAACCAATCATGTCCAGAAAGGTTGTATGTCTTGAACCAATGATCAAAAGACAATAATGGGTTGACACCTAACAATGACTTACATAATGTCTAGGTTAATTTAAAATTATTTTTGAATTATAATTATTTATGATGAAATAGTAGTGTTACTTTTCATGATTCAAGATTAATGTATTAACCATATTCATTTTTAAGAATATTTATAGATAAATTATAATGCATTTCAATCTTTTTTGAGCCTTAAAATACGATAAATCTTATTTTAGCACCTCATGAATAAAATGTAATTTCTAGATGACCATTACATAACGTAATGGATGAATTAGAAATTGATAAAAGCACAAATAAAAATGGAATTTAATTTATAGACACATTTCAAGTAAATGTATTTCATTATATTATTGGTCTATAAAATAATTACTCAACATTTGGATAATGATAAAAATAAAAAAAAATAAAAATACCTTATTTTTTTTAAACGGTTGTCGTTTAAATCATCATAGATTTAAGGCATTTTGGCACCCTTCTTTTCTTTGATCATTCACTTGTTTGTGATTGATGTCCTCAATAACTACTGATAAATATTTAACATTTTACTCTATGTCCAATATTCACTCCCAACCTATGTTATCCTATCTGGAAACCCAATTATATGCCACTTTGAGTAACCATTATGGTCTCAACATTCCCTTTTATGGTAAGTTTTAGTATTCATTTTTATGATGTTGGATTATTTTAATGAAACATTCATATATAAAACCTCTGAAAACTCAAATTAATTTTTATGGAGAAATTAAATTTAAGGGGTGTAGAATGTAATTCCATGAGATTTTTTGAATTACCTTTTTAAAAAAATAAATATTTTTGATAATTTTTATTTCACTTGACATTGGAAATATATATATATATATATTAAAACACTATTTCAAACAATTCTTTCACATGGAACTAACTTAACTTGTGATACATGAAATACCGAATTGATTTTCACTACATGCAATACTGACTTGCCTTGTGCTACTCGTAACACCGGCTAGTCTTACATTAAACGCAACATAGATGTTTCTATGAAACATCCTTTAATAATTATAAAATTTTAAATGATAGAATTATAACCAATCTATTAAACCTAATTATATAAATAGTAAACACTAATTTTCAAATATTATTTATAATTAGTTTCTATTGATAAAACATAATTATAATGAACAATTTGATTTTGGTAAAGTCCATTTATGTATAAAAATACAGTATTATGGAATTAACCAATTTTAATAATGAAGTTATTTTTTTACACATTTATAAATTAGATTGGTTAAAATAAATATAATTTATATATTTATAATGTTGAAATATTATTAGGGTAAATTTTGTGAATTTTTTTGAGGAATACCATTTTCGATGAAGAGTGAAAATTATTGCTTTTTAGTTAAGAATTTTCTTTTGGTTTAAATAATCATTAATGATAAAATATATTTTAAATTTTTTCTGAGGTAAAATTAAATTAATTAAAATTATATTAAAAAAATTTAGGCCATTATAATTAATTTTACTTTGAAATCGAATATAACAACTTAATGAACTTTTGTCCTTAAAAATCCATAATTTCATCACTTCTATCAGATTAGTATTAATATTAGTTTTTTTTCTTCTGTGAATTGAATTCTGAAAAAATTTCATACACCATTTAACCATTATCATATTTATAGTCTAAGGAGATTAGAATAATTTTTTTTACCAAAAACACTTGTAAATGTGATTAAATTTATTCACAATGATTAAGGTCAAAATAAGCCCAATTAGGGACTATACAATAATCTTAGGGGCCCAAATTATATGGTCCCAAACATAAAAATTTCCTATTCTTGAGATAAGTCAAAAATTTAACATTCATTACCATCAACAATTTTGTTAGGATAATATTTTTGAGAATTAGACCATAACTCATACATAACAAATCAATACAAATACAATGTGGACACTTCCTCCGGTATCCATTTCATCCACAAAACTAAAAAATTTAAAGTGACATGTGGTTTAATTTCATGTTTAAAAATATATATTCCTCGATCCAATCCTTGACTCTATTCTTCTTTAAATCTTATAAAAAATATCAAAAAATGGGATGATCATAAAAAATCCCAGTAAGGGATACAAAAACATGGAAAACTGTTAGTCTTGTAAAAAAATGAAAACCATGAATACTTTATCATAATGTAATATTTTACACTTTAATAAGTAGTAAATAAACATCACAGGATATGTTCTATTTTTTTTACCACTTTTTAAACCAAAATATTACCATCAAACCCTTAGAAAGAAACATATTACATATAAAGGTAACATGGAAAATAATAATACTTAAATAAAACAACTATACAGTCAACTTCCACACATATCACTAAATGGAATAACCATATGGACTACTTCCATAATCATTGTATTCGAGATTATAACGTAACATCCCATCCTTGGTTTATCATGGAACCACCTGTCTTTGGATTAACACGTAACTACCCATCATTGGTTTATCATGTAACCACCTATTAAAGGTCCAAATACTATTATATAATCATAACACAGAAAAAATTGAAATTATCAACATGTATCCCATAAAATTTCATTTGAAATCATACGAAATCATTTCAAGTTTTTGAAATTGTAAATACACATTCAAAACCATTTTCAATACCAAAACACCCAATTATAGGATAATGGAATTATATTCCTTTTTTAAACATTAAGGATTATTAGGGAAACCAAATATCAAATAACAGTTACAGTGGTAGAGAACACATTATCATCGCATACCGTAAAAAACATTTTTTCATTTAGAAACACACTTCATAGAAAACGATTCCTTTAGAAATCCTTTGAATGAAATTAAAATTAAAAGGGGATAATTATACACTTTATAAAAGAAAGTGGTGTAAATTAATGAAATATTCCCCAATTAAAGAAGATTGAGATGAAGTCCCTTACAAATATTATATAATTAGACTAAGGATAAATCAACGAAATAATTATGTGTGAATAATATAAATACACCCCATATAAGTGGATATTTAGTGTAGAATAAGTATAAGTCATTCACACTTAGTCTTTAAAAACCAAAACCAATGACATGGATATTTATCTCAAACAATAGAAATTGAGTTAAGATTTCCTTTACCTTGAGTTCGAATTGTCTTGTACGCTTTTTATTTTCTTTAATAATAATCATAGGTTAATTTTTACTTTATTTAGAAGTATTTTTCAAGTATATTATTCATTTTATATCAATTATTAATAAGTTATAAAAATTATATAATTATTTATGTTCATATCAGATGTTTTATCGATATTCGGTACTTGAGTAAAAAATGAACTAGTTTTGATATATGTTGTCCATGTGGTCAAAAAATATATCATCTATAGAGTATTATTCATGATTTAAATATCATATATATCAATATATATGTATTTATAATAATCCATAATATTTAAAGATATGAAATTAAATGGATCGTTCATAGAGACGGTAGATTGTACGTACGCATGAACGCTACTTTTATTTATTTGTCATATTAAAAAATATAAATATATAATATAATTAAAGTATTTTAATAATATAATATATGTCTAATAGGTTTAACAAAACCATCCTTTACACGTTACATGTATAGTGGGAACAAGTCACATCGCTTTGAGGGGGATGTAGTCCACACTTTCTCAAATAAAATTATCGTATTTACACAACATATAAGGCATAAAGGTATGTTATAAATATAAAAAAAAAAGAATATAGGAAATATATATATAATATATATCATATTTAAATATATTTTCCATTATAATGTCCACCATGAGAGGTGGTAGGGTAAAATTGAATGATCATCATTTTGTGAGGTAATATTTTGTCGTACATAGAAATAATATGCTCATTACCCATTAAATGGAGGTGTGTGTAAGTTTAGATTTAATAAATATCATAACAACATCCAACTATATTTAGGATATTTAATTTTGTATGTAATCATAGAATTATAAGATTATAGGGAGTGGAGAATGGAAACGAAAATAAAAAGCATAAGAAAAGGTGTTACCTCTTAATCAGGTAACTTCTTTTGATTTATACCAAAAGAAATAATTGGGAGGCCTTATATTATATTGGAGAATTCTAGGAGGAGGGGGGATTATAAAAATATTTTTTGGGTTGGGATTTTATGAACCAAATGGTTCTTTAGGTGTGAATATTATAGAAGATAGGGAACCTTTTTATTGAAGGGGGGAGGGGCACCCTTAGAAATAATTAAAATTTTAAATTAATATAACTTCATTTTATTTATAAAAATGAAAATGACATGAGATATTTATAAGATAATAATAATAATGTTATAAATCCTCTCATAGAATAATTTATAGACATTTTTTGATTTTTTTTATTCCTTATCTTATTGGTTTAGACTTAATTATTCTCATTTAATTTTAATTATGGTAACAACATGTTAATTATTTTGAGGCTATTAATTTTAATTATATGGGAAACATTTCCCATAATTGGATAGTTAACAAAATTTTAGATCTTATAATAGTCTCTTTGTGATTTTAAAAGATTCTTATAAATTTTAAATTAGTCAAAAAATTACTAATTTTACAGAACAAAAATTATTTAAATTTTTACACTATTAATTTTATTGAATGTTTATAAAATCTAAACAAATATATACAATAAAAATACCATTTAATATTATTCTATCATTTCAAATTCAACTAGAAAAATCATGGATATGAAAAATATAAAAAATATTATTTTTTTTAATTTTTATAAATCATTAATTTTGTTCCTTCATTAAAAAAGCAATTAGTACATCATAATTCTGTCATAATTAAATTTAATTATTTAATATATAAAAATTATAAATTAAATATATTGATGTATTAAATATTTTTATATTTATAATGAATATTTATATTTGAAGATATAATTTATATGAACCAATATTTAAATTTTTTTAGTATGAATATATATGTTTATAACATATTTTCCTTCACATTAAATTAAAAGTTATAAGTGTCATAATCACACCCAAGGGGCTTCCAAAGGCCAAATTTTCTTCTCGATGGTTGTCTCGATTGGATATATATCTTCCAATAATATTTCTACATGTTTTATGATATTTTTAAATTATTATAATTTAATGTTCACCCTTATTTAGTTGGTTTACCCTTTAACTATGGTAAAAAAACAATTAATAAAGTTACTATTCACCATGTCCAAAAATAAAAGGGAACTATTTACATAATTTGAACTTATAGATTCTAAATATAGAATCAATTTATCCAAATTCAAATCACAAAAGTTATAGTAATTAATCAAAAATTTATTCCCATTATCAAAATGAGGAAATGAGTTTTTTAAAAGTAAAAACCATCAAAATATTGACACTTGTTTATATAAAATTTCAATGTCAAATTACCTCAAATGAAAAAAATGGATTAAATAATAAAAAATAATCCAATTATATTTTAAATAAAATTAATGGGATAATCTTACTATATAACTTAATTAGACGAAAAAATAGTTTTGAAATAAAATGAAGTAATTTTCACTATTCAATAAAATATGTATTTTATTAGAAAAAATAAAAAAATTAAACTAAAGTAATATATGATTTCAGGATTCCAAATAATTAGATTATTTTTTCTAATAGAACTTATTAAATTTTAAAAAACAAGATTTAAATATGGTTCTCTATCAAAAGGTGGTAATACTACCTTTTAAAAATATTCGAGTATTTTAGGCTTAAAATTAGATTTATTCCCATTTCAGGCATCTAAAAGTTATTTAATTAATATAAAATGATTTTACAAACATGTGTAAACATAATATGGTTAGTTCTGCTAATTATTTCCAATATAATGGTTGGGCATTAACCACCATTTAAAAAAATAACACAAATTTTGTGTTATTTTTCTTTATAAATCAGTCTTGTGTAAAACATGTGATTTTAGAGAAACCTATTGTTGCATGTTGAGGAAGGTATTGAAAATTTTTTCAACATTAAGATAAAATTAAAATATTATTCAAAAATATAAATATATTTGAAAATTTATTCTTCTATAATTACCTGGGATGTTATATCCTTCCCCCTTTTGGAAATTATGTCCCTGAAATTTTTTCCACTTATCAAATAATTGGGGGTATTTCTCATTCATAGCATTTTTAGATTCCCATTTTGTATCTTCAACCATATGGTATTTGTAGAAAACCTTTTCCTGAAAAAATAACCTTATTCCACAACACTTTTTCTCTACGGCCAAAAATCTGAAATGGCTATTCCTTATAAGAAATATTTTCTTTCAAATGAACTACTTAGTAACTCAAAACATGTGGTGGATCTGGTATATACTTTCTTAACATTTAAATATAAAAAACATTATGATCCTAGAATAAACATAAATTTAAATCCACTATGCGAGAATCTAATCCAACCTTATCCAAGATCTATTAGGGTTCAATGAATCATGGACTCATATTCCCTTTTTTTAACAAAATGAATCACATTTTTACATAGAGAATATTTGAGAAAGCCATGTTAACCTTCCTCAAATGAAATATCCTTCCTCTAGTTATCCACTTAACTATTCTACCTGCATTGTACTATCCTCATGTGTCTCTGAATGAACTAAACTTTCTCTACCATTTACTGTAAAATTTTTGGTTTCATCAATATCCTTTCACCTACTTCATCAAAAAAATAGAGTTCGACACCGCTTTCCATATAGTGCCTCAAATGGTGTCATCTGTATACTAGAATGAAAAATGTTTTTATATAAAAACTCAACCAAAGAAAGATATTGATCCCAACATCCCCTGTAATATATTGATCAAGAATGGAGAATATCCTCTAAGGTATGAATTGTTTGTTCAGACTGCCCATCTAAATGAGGATGAAAATTTATACTAAAATTTAATCCAGTACCCAACGACATTTGATGGCCTTTAAAAAAGATATAAGTTAATCTAGGATCATGATCTGATACAATGCAGATTGAAATTCCATGTAACCTCACAATCAATTTAAGATATAACTGAGAAATTATAACTAGAGACAGAGTATTTTGAATTGAAAGAAAATAAGAACATTTATTAATTAAATCAACAGTAACCCAGATCACATTGCTACCTCAAGAAGATTTTGATAATCCCCTTATTAAATCCAAGGATATATTTTCCCATTTCTACTCTAGCACTGGAATAGCCTGAAGCATCTATTTTGTTAATTTTTATTCTTCTTTCACCTACTATGAAGTCAAACACTTCATAAAAAAGTAGCAGTATCTCTTTTCATTCGATTCCACCAGTAATACTCTTTAAGATATTTGTATATTTTAGTACATCCATGATGAAGTGGAAATAATGGACTATGAGTCTCACATAATAAATAATTCTTCAATTTTGAATCACTAGGAACACATAATCTATTTCTGAATCATGAAACACAATATTTGTCAATATTAAATTCAGGTAACTTGCCTATCTAAATAAATTCTCCCTTTTTATGAAACCCATAGTCTTCTCTCTGAACATTCTTAATTCAATCTGATAGGGATGATTTCACTTCCACCAGAAACAAAAATGGAGTAATTCTCTACACCAACAACTTCCAATCCAAAATTCATCAAATCATTAACCAAAGGATCTTGTTCAAAACATAGCATGGTAGTGTAGTGCCACGTTTTCGACTCAAAGCATTGAGCACATTATTTTATTTTCTCGGATGGTAATGAATTTTGAAATCATTATACATGACTAATTATAGCCATTTTGTATGTCTCATGTTCAATTATTTATAAGTGAATATATATTTCTAATTTTTCAAATTAGTATATATTTAACACTTTACACCATACAATTTATGTCTCCAAATTTATAATGCAAAAACAATAACAACTAATTGAAAATCATGTGTAGGGTAATTTAACTCATGATGTCTCAAATGACATTATGCATAAGAAATTACCCAATCATTCTACATTATGAAACAACCATGTCCTTTCAATAAATCATCACTGTAGATAACAAAGTCAACATTTATAAAAGGTAATTAAAAATAGAGCATTTACCAATATTCTTTTTTGTTCTTGAAAACAATCATCGCATTATTTAGTCCAGATAAACTTAACTCCCTTACCTGTTAACATAGTTAGTGATCCTGATAAATGAGAAATGTTTTCAAAAAACCTTCAGTAATAAACCAATACTCCAAGAAAACAATTATTCTATCTGATATTGGTAGGTCTTGTCCACCATTTAAAAACATTTGTTTTAGAAGATTCCACAGGCATGCCATCAATAGAAACAATATGCCCTTGGAATGAAATTATTTACAACAAAAATAACTCTTACAAAACATTCAATATTTTTTTTAAGGATTTTAACACAACTATTATGTGACTTCCATGTTCCTCTTAAATTTTAGAATATAAAAATACAACATCTATATACATAACCATAAACTGATCCAAAAAATGATGAAATAATCCACTCATGAGCTTCATAAATATAGTATGGGAATTAGATAACCAATGAAGAATAAATAAATTCTCATAATTCTAATATCTTGTTCGGAACACTGTCTTTGAAGCGTAATCCTCCTTGAACATAGTTAATGGTTCCCATACCTCAAATCAATCTTCAAAAAATATGAATCTCCCTGGAGATTATCAAAAAAATCTCAATATAAGGAAACAAATAATTATTCTTAATAGTGATGTTAATCATGGTTATATAATCAATACAAAGTCTCATAAAACCATCTTTCCTTTTCAAAAATAAGAAAGGAGCACCCAATGGTGATGTACTAGGTCGAATGAAACCATTATCAATTAATTCTTGCAACTATTTTTTTCCATTCAACCATTTCTACTTAAGCCATTCGGTAAGGGGGTTTAGAAATAGGCTTATCATTTGGCTATAAATCAATGGTAAATTCAACCTTCCAATCATGAATAATTTTAAGCAATTCATTTTAAATAACAAGTGTGAATTCATTCAATATTGTAATTTCACTAATCAAAACTATTTCAATATTTTCAACAATATGAGCTAGATAACATTCACTAGTATCTTTAATCAATATCTTAGCTTAATGGTATGTTATAAAAGGTATGAAATCATTGAATAAAACTTTATTATCTTTAAAATCTATTTTATCATTATAAACTGAAGGCCAATCCATACCAAAAATGAAATAAATCATTACTATGGGACTATCAACAAGATTTTTAGAAAGGATAATCTCAATAATCATAATAGAAAGATTCCTATAAATCTTGGTTATTTTAATACTTCCACCCTGGGTTTTTACCGAAATTTATATATCACATTCATGAGGTTCTATATCTTTTTTACCTATAAATCTCTCATAAATTATTAAATGTGATGATCCCGAGTCAAATTGAGTATTGGCATATTTTGAAAAAGCATGTAACATACCAGTTACCAATTCATTTTATTATCCCACATCAACTATAGTAGTAGAAAATGATTTTTACATTCCCTTATGGTTTTGATCTTGCCGGTTTCCACTGTAGGTAATCAACATTGGACACACATTTACCTAATGACTACAAATAGTACAATTAAAGCATCTTACTACAAGTTTTTTATTTCCTTCATGATGATCTTATTTATAGTTACAAGAAATATAACTAGTCTTTCCACTTCAGAATCACTTGACAAACTTTGATAGAAATTTTCTAGGATGATTTTTAACACATCTCACAAGTTGGAAATTTAGTAATCTTACCTCCAGGATTCTTTGATGAATGCCTTCCCATTTCCTGCCAACTGCATCACTTATTTTTTTCTCTCTCATGGAACACACGATTATCAGAAAAAAAAATCCATTTCTACCTTCTCAAGTCACCATACTAGTCTCTCATAGCTTTTGACGTAATGAGAAGAAAATTACCTTATATATTTCAGCTCTAATATTGAGTAAAAATGATTTATCATACTATCAATATCTTGAAAAAAATCGCGACATACCCTGAAAAATGTGTGAAATTTTGTTCATATGAAGCCACATAATATTCCTCCTTTTATCTCAATTCCTTGAATTTATTTTCTATCCTAAGTTGTATTTCCTTAGGAAAATATATCTCAAGGAAGATATTCATACATTCACCTCATTCCATTGAGTCAATATCTTCACATACTCTGATATTTTTAATCATCGACCATCACTGATTAGCTTCACCTTCAGAATGACAAAAAACAAGACTATACTTTTGATTATAGGAACCACCCATTACATAAAAAATCATTTCTAGTGATTTAATACAGCCTTCATCTTTCACAGGATCAGTTGATTTTCTAAATGATGGGGCACATTGTCTCATGAAATGATCCATTACCAATATATTCTTCACTAGTTTATCTGGTTGATGTCATGCATGAAAACCACTACTATTTCTCTCTTGATTCAATTGATCCATCACTGCATCAAATTGTTCAGTTCATATTCGGACCATCTCATGATGTGAGTTTGGAGGGTTGTTTTCCTCTATATTCCCTCCTAGTACAACATCCCTATTTCCACTTCAAAAAATCATTTTTAATAGAAATATATTAGATGGACCAACATGGTAATATTAACATACTATATCACATCAATTAGAGAACAGTGTGAAAATCATTTATGGACATTCTATTAACAATATCCTAACCCTAATGTTATCTAAAACGACCTTTGGTACAAACTATAATGCCACATATTTAAACATTATTTAATCTAGATATAAGTGAATAATTTTAAATTCATTCCCATTAAGGATATTTTTTTGTGTAGAGTTTAAGAGAATTAAGCCATAACTCATACATAACAAAATTATAGAAATACAGTGTGGACACTTCTATCATTTTCTATTTCTTCCATAAAATAGAATCTTTTAAAACACAATATGGTTTATTTTCATGTTTAATCATAAATTTTCCTTCATCCCATCCATCACACTATTATTTTTTTAAATCCAGTGAATTTGTTTTTGAAACATGGGATGAGAATAAAAAATCTCAGTAAGGGATATATAAAAGGGAAAAATGTTAGTCTTGAGAAAATCTGTAAACTCTGAATACTTTATCATAGAGTAATAATTTTCACCATTATAAAGTAGTAAAAAATATTTAATGAATATAATCTCATTTCATACCCATTGTGTTACCAAAATATAACCATGAAACGCAAAGAAAGAAACATATAAAATATAAATGTATGTTTGGATACAAATATACTTAAATAGAATAACCATATAGTCTACTTCCAAACATATCACTAAATTCAGTAGCCATATAGAAGACATCTATATACAATGCATTAGAGGTTATACCATAACCACCAATACGTGGTTTATCATGGAACCACCCATATTAGGTTTATCATGTAACCAACCATATTTGGTTAATCATGTAACAACCCATCAAGTTTTCAAGTACCATTATATAATCAAAAAATATAAAAAATTTCAATTATTAACATTTCACTCATAAAATTTCATTTTCAAACCTAAAAAATCATTTCAAAATATTGAAATAGTAAATACACGTTAAAAACCATTTTGAATACAAATATAACCAAAAAGAGAATAATATAATTCATTTCATTTTCAAAATATTTTGGACTATAGAGAAATCCAAATTTCAAGTAATTATTATGGTAGTGGAGAAGTTATTTCCACCGCATACGTTAAAAAACATTCCTTATGTAATATAGAAAAACAATTCATAGAAAATGATTCATTTCTAAAACCATTGAATGAAATTAAATTTCAATGGGGATAATAATACACTGTATAGAAGAAGGCGGTGTAAATTATCGAAAAATGACTCAATGAATGGAGATTGAGATAAAGATCCTTGCAAAGATCGAATCATTATATTAAGGAAAAATAAATTACATAATTATATGTGGAAAATATAAATACACCCAATATAAGTGGATATTCAGTGTATAAAAATCAGAGTTCATTCACACATATTCATGAAAAAACAAAATCAATGACATGGATATTTAACTCAATAAATGTAAATTGTGTTACGATTTCCCTTAACTTGAGTCCGACTTGTCTCGCATGCTATTTATTTTCCTAAATAATAAACTCAGGGTAATTTCTACTTGAATGAGAAAATTTTTCGATTTTATTATTCTTTTTATATCAATTATTACCATGTTATAAAAATAACATAATTATTTATGTTCATTTTGGACTTTTTGTCGATATTCGGTACTTGAGTCCAAAAGGAAATTGTTTTCATATAAATTGCCTATGTGTTAAAAAATTATATCATATCTAGAATATTATTCATTATTTAAATATCATATATATCCATTATATATTTATTTATAAGAATCCATAATATTAGGATATAAGAAATGAAATGCACCATTCAAGGAGACTGAAGGCCATACATACGGATAAACACCACTTATATTTCTTTGTAATATTAAATGATATAAATGTACAATATAAATATGGTATTATATTAATGTCATATATGTCTCATAGGTTTCAAAAAACCATCCATTATACAATTAATGTATAGTGGGAATGAGTCATGTCGCTTTGAGGGGGCAGTAGTCCACACTTCCTCAAAAACAACTATCGTATTTACACAATATGGAAAGCATAAAGGTATGTTATGAATTAAAATTAAAAAATCATAGAGGGAATATAAATATTATATATATCATATATAAGAATATTTTCCACAATAATGGCCACTATGAGAGGTGGAAGGAAAAAAAATGAGCAATCATCGTTTCATGAGGCAGTTGTTTGCTGTACACAGAAACAATACATTCGTTACCAATTAAATGGAGGTGTGTTTAAGTGTAAATTGAAAATTTGTCATAAAACCATAAATTTATATTGAGTATACTAGTTCTGTCATGTAATTATAGAATAATAATATTATAGTGAGTGAATAATGTAAATGAAACTAAAAAGAAAGAGAGAAGGTGTTGCCTCTTAATCGGGTAACCTTATTTGGTTTATACCAGAAGGATTCATTGGGAGGATTTTGGTCTTATGGGAGACATATAGCATTAATGGAGGGATTCTAAGAAGAGGTTTTGTTAGGGATTGGAAAACCAATGGGTTCTTGAAGTTTTATTATTAGATAAGAGAGTGCATATTTTTTCAGAAGGGGGGAGGGGAACCCTTGAAATGTATTAAAATATTAAAATAATGTAAATTATTTTTTAACCAAAATGGATCTAATATCAGATATGTTTAATCTAAGATGAGGATAGTTCTAAATCCTCTCATAAAATAAATTTTAGATATGTTTTTATTTTATTTTAAACGTTATCATTTTTTTACCCATAATTAATCTAGTTTAACATTAATTATAGTAACAACATTTTAATTATTAAGAGGCTATTAATTTTAATTATATGGGGTAAAGTTCCCATAATTTTAAACATAATGATATTTTAGATCTTATAATATTAATTTTGGGATTTTAAAATATTTTTAGTATTTTAAAATATTTTAGTAAATTAATATTTTTATAAAACATTAAATATGTTAATTTTTACACTTTATTTTATTAAATTTCTGTAAAATATAAACATAGATATAATCTTGAACCAAAAAATTTAATAGTATCATAACATGTTATATTCTCCAAGAAAAATATATTTTGGATTATATTATGAAAAATAATATTCATTTTAATATTTATAGTACTATTTATCTGATTCCTTCATTAATAATGCAATCACTGCATCATCATTGTGTCATAATTAAATTAAATTATTTAATGTCTAAATATTATAAATAAAATAACATGATTTAGTAAATATTTTTTTATTTATAATTAATATTTATAGTTTAAGATATCACATATATTATCCCGTATGAAAATTATTTTAGTTAGAAGATATATGTTTATAACATATTTTACTTTACATTAAATTAAAATTTTTAAGTGTTATAATCTCAACTATGCGGCTTCCAGAGGGCAATTTTTCTCACCTAGGGTTTTATTGGCCGTCCATATCACATCCAATAGGATTCATACATGTTCTAAGGTAGTTTTATATTAATAAAATATTATTCTTCCCTTATTTACATGATTTACTCATTAACCGTGGTAAATAAAAATAATTATTAAAGTTATAATTCTTCATTTCCAAAAATAAAAGGGACCTATTTAAAGATTTTGGATCTTATGATTCCAAAAATGGAATCCAATTTTCAAAATTAATAACATTGAAGTAAAAATAATTAATTAAAAAATAATTCTCCTTGTCAAAATGATAAAACTATTTTTTAAAAACTAAAAACCATCAAAAGATTGGCGTGTGTTTATATAATATTTCAAGGTGAAGTTACCACCAGTGACCAATTTTTTATTAATTGATGAAAAATAATCCAATAACCTAGTAAACCCAGTTAAAAGGAAAATATAACTACCAAAAATAAATTAGACAAAAAGATAGTTTGGAATAAAAATGTATTATTTCCATTATTCATTAAATATAAGAATTTTATTAGAAAAATACCATAATTTAAACCAAAGTAAATTTTGATGTTGAGATTCCAAATAAAAAGTTCATATTTTCAGACTGACCTTATCAAATTGTCAAAAAATATATTTAAAAATGGTTCACCATGAAAATGTGGCAAAAATACCTTTTAAAAATATAAGAGTATTTAATGCTAAAAATTGGATTTATTCTCATTTTAATATAATAATATATATTTGACAATTGTAAAAAAATTTACCAAACATGTGTAAAAATAATATTTAGTTATGTTCGATCCTACCAATACAAAGGCTAGGAATTAACTACCATTTACAAT
Source organism: Viscum album (assembly GCA_963277665.1). Lineage (NCBI taxonomy): Eukaryota > Viridiplantae > Streptophyta > Magnoliopsida > Santalales > Viscaceae > Viscum > Viscum album. The sequence goes on along the minus strand of OY728138.1, from coordinate 1,299,958,371 downwards.
AATAAAACTAATTTTGTATTATTCCGTGGTATAACTCAGTCTTCTATGCAACATAATATTTTGGAGAAACCTCTATTTTCATGTCAAGTTTGATACTAGACAAATAATCCCCTTTAATAAAAAAATTATATATTATTAACAAATATTAATAGATATGAAAATGTATTATTTTTTTATTCCCTATGATTTTACAAAAATGTCCTTGACCCTTGTTCAAAACCCATTGTCTTGCAATATTTCATCCATAAGCAATACATTATTGATTTAGAATGGGTTGGTATATCTTTTATTAGGTATGAACATGTGCACACCCATCCTTTTATAAAAAATTCAATGTGAGTCCTTTTCATACCCTATAAAATGCCACAATATATACCTCTTCTTCACATTTATAAAACCTCTTAGGATAGGACATGATCTGACCAATATACTTCCCAAAATTCCTACATTCTTCTTTGAAGCCTTTTTGGGTAGGATGTATTCCAAGGAAGCCTTTTTGCACAAACCAAAAGGAGTTACTTGATTAAGAGGTATCACCCTCTCTTAAGCTCCTTTATTTTATTTTCATAGTCTACCCCTCCACACTCTTTAATACATTATTTTATAACAAATCCAGTATACTAAATTTATTATAATATTTTTATTATGTTTATTAAACCTACAATTATACATACCTCCATCCAATGGGTAATGAACATACTGTTTATGTGTACGGTGAACTACCACCTCAAAAAATGATGATTGTTCAATTTTTCCTTACCACATTCCATGGTGTAAATTATGATGGAAACTCTATTTAAATATGTAATATATTATATTTATTAAGTATTTAATATTTTTTTCCATTTTGAATCACATATCATGATTAATTTTCATTTTGTGTGAATACGATAATTGTACTTGAGGAAATGTGGACTATAACACCCATAAAGTGATATGATTCATTCATGCACTTCATGGATAGTATTAAGGATGATATTAGTGAATATATATGATATATATGATATAAAAAATATATAATATATATATATATATATTCATATATATCTCTTAAATTTTTTCTTTCATCATGACAATTAGACATAAACAACATTCATGCATTTGTATGGCCTACAATCCCCATGAACTGTGTATTCTGTTTCATACTTATATATTATATTGATTATTATAATACACATATAATGTATATAAATGACTTTTATATAATGTTTTAAATTATATAAATCCTAATATAAGTATAAGGACTACATATATAAGATATTATGAAACATGGAAAGAGGAGACCGAATATCACACAAAGTAATACCTTATCATAGGATGGTTTACAAGATGGTAATATAAGCTCATAATCAAAACACATGTGGTATTATATATAACAATATGTTTATTTAAAATATTTATAATAAATTTATATTTATTATAAAGGTGGATTGAATGAGTACGATGAGAGTCAAGACACAAGGTAACATGATTTTCACTCACTTTTTTTAGTGTGATACATGCTATGTTCACCACAGTTTCCTTTTGTGTGGTGTATGTACTGATAATGATTGTATTAAATTTATTTTATTCATAAATTCAGTGGTATTAGCATATCCATTTTATTTTATTTCTTCTATGGGATATATGTTTTAAACGTTACCAAATCGGTGATATATATTTGTCTCAATTTTTCTTTATTTGAGACGGATGCTTGGTTATGAACCTAAAATCAATTTGAGATGTTTACACATCCATTTTAAATGTTATATCACAAATTTATTTCTTTTCATGATATTTTATGATTCATGAAATTTCTCTTTCTTACATGGACAATATTATCTGAAGTTACAAAGTTTTAAGAGTTTATGGGTACAATCTTATTAGTTTTCATGATTTTTTATGTTTACAATTCCTTTAATGAAATATTATGATCCATATATTATGAAATTAGATGAATTTTATTATCCTATTGTTATTAATGGTTTTTTAATACATTGATGCAATTTATTCCACTTTTTAGTACATAATATATTTATGAATAATTTTTAAGAATTCTCAACATTACCTTCTCTTCGGTTGGGAATCTATGTTTCTTTAAAATCATGTTCTCCAAACAGATTTTCCAAGAATATTATTATATTATACTATGATCATTAAATTAATTTTTTCCCTTTTCGCACTTTCCAATGTTTTGGGAGTAATATTATTATCTATTTACAAATGAGGCATTTTTCTATCCTTTTTGTAGTGAAAAAATAGTTTTCTTTTCACCATGTACGACATGTACAGATTTATCCACCATTAAACCTTTGAATATTTTTTTTTCTGGTAAATGTTTAAGAATTTTTTTTTAAAATTTATTTTTAAAGAAATTATTTTGAAAATGTTTTTAAGCAACATTTATAAATTTTCAAGGAAATAATTTTTTAAAATATTTTCAATTATCATTTATATGTTTTTAAAGAAATATGTATTAAAAATGATTTCAAGAAACATTTATTTTTTTGAATGTATTTTTAATGAAATGTGTTTCCAAATATTTTCAATTTTCTTTCATATTTTTTAAAGCTAAAATGATTTAAATAAATATTCAATCATTCATTATAATTTATCAAAATATTTTCAAAGGAAATGGTTTTTAAATGTTTTGATGATTATTTTATAAGTTGTCAAGGTTTTTTTTTCAAATCTGTTTCAGGTATTATTTATAAGTTTTAAAGTAAATTTCATGGAAAATGATTTTCAATAGTTTTTATGCATTTAAAATTATTTTTAAAAGAAGAATGGATATTTTTATCATTAAATTTTTTTGAAACATATTTTCAAATTAATTTATATCTAAACTGACATCCGTTGATGTTACTCATGCCCATTTAGGAAATTATATAACAGTTCCATTCATATTATTTCTATGAATGGGTTATTATTAATGTCATGGATTTTATCAAAACATCTTATCTTTAAAAGGGTAATATGGTTATGAAAATCCATTTCACTTTCATGGGTTATATTTTTGTGAAATTCATTTCTCTTTCAATAGTTATATGTGTTTGAAATATGTTTCTACTTCAAGAGTTATATGTTTATGAAATATGTTTATATTTTATGGGTTATATTCTTTTGAAGCCCACTTATTTTAACAGGTTATTTTTGTGATGAAATAATTATTAAACCTATCTATTTAAAAAGGTTCTCATATGATTATAGGTTGATAATACCCATTTCATTTCATGGGATATAATTTGGTTATTTTTTATTATGCGACACATATATATATGATTTCACAATGATATGTGTAGGGAATATATCTCCCTTAAATGCATTGGGTTAAGATATATATCCCATATGATAGACATGGATTGGATGTGAAATTAACAAGGTTCAATTGTAAAGTGCTGGAATGGTAAATGAACTCAGTTCCATAATATAGGGATGGAATAAGTGGAGAAATTAGTTCAATAATACATGGTTGGAATGAGGGGTGGAACTTGGTTTAGTAATATAAGGCTGGAATGGGTTGTGTACCTAGTTCAGTAAAGTAATTTTTCCACTAATATAGTCCCAGCTGCAATGCCTTGACTACTATGAAAATCATTTTATTTGATTATGTGTTTTCCAAAATTCTTTTTTAATATTATATGATTTGATGAATTATATTATTTATTTCATTATGATTCAAGCCTTATTATCTTCCAATCATTATTCAATGATTCATGTATATTATCTTTAATAGGTAGGGTATGATTTTTTATTTTCTTGATCATATGCTCATACCCTTATACAAATGATTATGCTTCCATATCTATATTGTTTACCCTTATAGAGAATTTGAGCTCGCCCATTTCTTATTTTTACTTTCCTCAGATAATGAATAATGGTTTTAGTGTGAAATAATAAAGGTTGATATCTTTATAGAAGATCTTGATGATATTTCACTATGATAGAAGATTTTGTTTCAATGTTTCCATAGACACTAAAAACATATAGTGATTCGAAATTAATTTTTAATGTACATAATATTCATCTAAATTGATGTAATATCAATGTATTCAAATCCCATGTGGCTGTAAAATTCTCTCTACTATTGGCTTTTCCATCCTACGAATGTTGGCAATTTTCAATGTTGTGGAAATGTTTAGGACATTTCTATAGTATATAATCTGCTATTTCCCTTTCCTTTTCCTAAATATGAATATTATTCATCATATCATGTATGAGGATATGTCCAATAAGTTATGTCCTAGCCATTTCCCACCACTAAAGTGGATAACTACAAGGACAACCATACAAAAATGTAAAAGGCCCCATATGTATTTAGGTCAAGTAATTGATATTTTATGAGAACCCCACTGATGATATATGATCCTCCCCTAAACCTCTAAATTGATAATGCATGGACCATTAATTTATTAAATCAATAATATAATACATTGATGTTTTATATCTATTTGTGGATGAAAATCTATGCTCATGATCGATTGAGTTCCATGGACATGTTGTAAGGAATTCAAAAATAGTGTTGTAAACCTAGTGACTTAGTTAAAAAATTAAATTGGAATGATATTAAATATTAAAACTTCTCAAATACATAGTTTTTCCACGTATTCCAACATATTAAATTTACGAATAAGGATGAAGTGATCCAACAATTTTAGTTGATCTAAAATAACCCATATGGTATCATGTTTTTGAATCATTTTTGATAGACCTATAAAAGAATTTGAAGCCATTTTTACCATTTCCAAATAGAAATTATTAAAAATTTGAAACATTCTAATTGGTTGTTGGTGCTTGACCTTGATATACTGATATGTGGGTAATCTAAATACATACTCCACCACCCTACTATTCAATCCATCATACTAGCCAGTTAATGGTTAAATGTTGTCATGGATGGGACTACGATAGCTAACTAAAAATCATGTGTCAAAAAATTCTTATCATTCACCCTAACATTCATGACCCATAATCTTAAACATGATATTCATGTATGAGAAAATATTCCATACCAGATCCAGTTGCATCCCAGTAGACCATGTAACATCATCCTTACTCTAGTAACATATGGATGGGAGATGATGTATGCCAAATCATAAGCATTTAAAAATATTTTTGGTACTAATTGATCAATTGGAAATAAATGAATTTCTAGATAAAATATTACTCCATAGAAGAAATTAATGAAAAGTCATATAGAACGAATTGGTAATACCATGATAAGATGAGGATACTATATATCATAAATATGTTCTTTATTTGTCACCAAGACATAATAGATTCCACATTTTTAAGATCTACTAAGACTCCTCCTTAGGAAATTACATTGTTATAGAAACGTACCCCTTGTATCCAAGAATCACACATTGAATGCATATCATAAAGGTGATAGTCCCTCTAGATACCCTTTATTATTCCTAATTATTGGTCATTATCAAACATATTCCAAAAATACATAACCATATCATTGATTAATACCACCAAAAAAATGAGTAATTGTACCTTCAATAAATACAGATCCTTATTAAATTTGCACAAAAAACTCATCTTTCCCAATAATTATGCCACATGGGTTTTCAATATAAACTTCTTCATCCAGACATCCACTAAGAAATACTGACTTAACATCCATCTAGATAATTTTATATCTCAACTATATTATAATAGTAAGCAATATTTTGATAGTTCCAAAAATTTCCATTATAGACAATGTTTCCTAAAAAATCAATAACTTTAATTGTATAGAAACCATTAAAAAATAGTGGTTCCTTATATATCATAAAATCACATTATTTATTAAACAATTTTTGGAACACCAAATTTCTACCAATAAAATTTTTATTATTTGGAATGGGTATAAGTTCCCAAGTATCATTCTTCTAAAACTGATGTAGCACTTCATTCATTACAACAACACACTCCAAATTCTCTATTTCATCATTTAAATATATTTTTTCAGATTGTGAATATTAAAAATTATATGATAATAACTTTTATGTCATTCTAGTTTGATCACATTTTTGTTGATCAATAATAATATTTTGAACATCCAATTTCTTCCTCAAACTCATATTATATGTATAGTGTTATTTATCATCACATGAGAAGTATGAGTTTGGATTATCATTTTTAAGAGCTTCAAAATTATTAATATCATTGAGAAATTACTCATGTTTATCATCTAAAACAAGCTTATCTTTCCCATATTACACATCTATAACTTTTTTTCATACTTTCATATTAAATTCATTTAATAAACATTACATATGTATAATCTAGTATCATTAATGTTTCTTTAAAAAAATATATGTAACCTCAACCATTAAGAGAGTATCCAAGAAATATTTCTTAAACATCACTATGATAAAACTCCAAAATATTTGAACTCGTTAATTTTATAATGGAAGGACATTATAACACCTATAGGCACTTCAAACTTGTTATTTCATGGATTTTTATTGATAATTATAGATATCATTGTTTAGTGTATAGAAACACTGAATTTTTAAATAAATTTATATATTTCAATCGATCCCTAAAAAATAATGAGAATTATCATGTCTAGTTAACATGGTACATGATATTTTCACCAAAATTATATTTTTTTCATTCATAAATACAATTTTTATGGGGTGTGCATGGTCAAAAAATTCATGATGATTTCATTTTTTTAAAGATCATCTATGAACATCTCATTTTTATATCCACCACCATTACTAGTTTATAAATTCTTCCCTGAATATCCACATTATATATCTTTCCTTTTCCTGAAATTCTTATTCATTTATAGTGCCTATGAATTATGTTAGAAAAAAATTTGATGTGAGTAATTTATTTAATGAATGAAATAAATTATTCATCTTCATTTTCTATTTACTCATCAACCCATAAATATTAGAATGTATAAGATATATAGGATTAGTTGAATGAATTTCAATATTCTTATGTAGTGAGTTTCTACTCTTCCCTTTTTTAAAAATGGAACAACACTAACTTGTCCATCATTTAATGTCATGAATATAACATATACTATATAAATTTTTATTCTTATCATTTTTCTTTGACACATATGTCCAATACTCTTATACCATAACAAATTTTATTCAATTACATTCTTATAGATTAAACCTTATACACTAACAACTTGATATAAGTTTCCCTTGGTTCTATTTACATTCCTAATAATTATCCCATATTCAAATCTCTTAATAGTAGAACAATATTTTTTAGAAATTAAATTTATTAACTTGATAACAAATTTTGGAAACATATATATAATTTTTGTTTATCCCATTAATAAACATGAAACTTTTTGGATTTCAAATTTTCATCCCTAGTGATGGAAGATCAAACACCATTGATTTTCAGTGACTCAATATTTCTAAAAGTCACTATACCTTCTTATAATTATTTTAAATTCTTAAAAATATAATTATTGTATCATATGTGAAGAGAACGTTCAATCCAAATCCTGGTTTTTCTCCTTTTTTAGCATGGGGAGTAGATTCATCAACAATAATAGTCCTATTTTCTTTCCCCCCTCCACATATATCTTGATATATTTTTAATATAATATTTGTTATAAATTTATCATTTTAATAAATCCATTTAAATGGTTTCCATGTTGATCCCATCATTGACTAATAATTTCCAATTTTATGAATCTATTATAAATGTTTTGACTTGCATTTTCATATTGTTTTTTAGTTGGTTGAACCCCAAAACATTTTTTCCAGCTTCTTATAGATTATTTATAATGTCTATGGTTTAATTGAAACATATATTCTCTATTCCCAAATCCATGAAAATTATAGCAGTAACCCTAGAAAGCATATCTCCCACTAAAACATGTACACTATTTAGAGTTGTGATTGTATTTTTTATAAGTTCCCTTACCTTACACTTTGATATTTTATTTCACACCAATGTTTTTGTTATCTCATATGATTTTCTTATTTATCATGTATTTTTTTCTGCCTTAACATAATTAAATATAATTGTTTCATTGGGTTTAGACATTGTATTCAAATAAACATATAGTTTTTCATCTATGTTTATTTGATCTATTAAAATATTATACATAAATTCCTTTTCAATCATACCGTCTTCATTTTCTTTATCATATTTTAAGGATAATTTTTTATCTTTCTTAGGTATACTCTCCTCCTAAAATTCACCAAATTTAGTAACTATGTTTTTTAAATTTTTAAATCCTTGAACAATTATAACTAGTTTTAAATGAACATGTTTTAACTCTTTTTCATCCACATTAAACATTCATTATGAATCAATGTTGTGATTCTTCTTCACATTAAAAAAAATTATTACATATTATAAATCTATTTTAGAAACTTTTATTTTCAATAAAGAAAATATTATTGATTATTTTAAGAACAAATCTCTTTCATCAAATTATATTTTCTCTTTAATATCTCAAATTAGTTTTTAGATATTATATCAATATTATTTTCAATTTAATCACTACTTGAGTCAGTTTTCCTTACAAATAAAACATTCATAACCGGTAAATTTTTCATCATTGTCTTTTGAAATAAAAGTATTTTCAGCATCATCATCACTGAAGTTAGCATATTCTTCTTCCATTCATCATATTTTTCTTGTTTAGACATATATGTTCTAATTTTTTATTTAGGGAACATATTATCCATTCCCCCAGGTCAGGACTTATAATTTGGTTCCTTCATCTTAAATGATCTTCTTGACTTTATTTTATCATTATTAATTTCCTGAAATTACTTTTTTGACTAGAATTTATATAAAAATTCATAATAAATATACAATGAAAATGTTTCAATGGTAACATAATTTTTGTACATTTATGGGCCTATTTTCATATTTTTATAAAATAAACTAATAAATTTTTAAAAACATGTACTAAACTTGTTTTGGAGTTAGAATCATAATATTTATCATCTTTGAGAAAATTCTTATATATTTTTTTCTCAACATATTTGAAGGAAATTTCCCAGTAAACCTTATCCATATTCTTTAAAACATTTTCTATTATCATTTTATAAGTAATGAGAGACCTATATACTTCATCCCAAGATATAATTTATAGATATCTATCTTCCAAATATGAATTTGAGGAATTAGAATTGATGAAAATAATATTTTTTTAATTGTTTTCAATATATTTGTTTAATGAAAAGAAAATGTTACAATATTTGAAGTATGAGGATCTGCCATTAAAATGTTCTTTAGATTTATCTACATGTTGGAAATGATATTTTGATTAGTATATGTTTCTTAAAATAAAGAAAAAATAAATTTGATTATTTTAGAGCTATTCATATTGACTAAAACATGTGATAATTTCATTAAGAAAATGAATATTGTTTACCTAATTTTTAGAAGACCATATATAACTGATTACCCATTATTAAATTGAGGAAATATAAAAAAAATGGGTTTGTTTTTTCTCTTTATGTTTGATCTACAAATAGATGTTTAGTATAGCTATTAAAATAAAAAGAAAATGTTATGATCATGTAATATATTTATTTCTCAGGAAAAATATTTTGAGAAGTTGTATTTTCAGAATTTTTTTCTTATACCATAAGTGAGAATGTTTTTGTAAGTATACACAATGATAAAGGATCAACACACTAGCTAGAATAAAGGAGCTTCACCATTGTGGGATGCCAAGACCAAGACCCCAACCTGACCATTAGGGCTAGGAAAACAAATTTTCAATATAGAGAGGTGAATTAGGGTGGTGGCAGTGTGGCACTACCATACAGGGTGGCATGGCAGTGGAGTAGAGTGCCCATCACAAGAAAAATCTTGGAAATGTTATGAGTTTATGATAACTGTTTCGTGTGTTGGTGGGATGTTCCTTGTATTATAAGTAGGTGCTCAGTTTTACTAGATTTACATGTGACATCTATTCATTATATCCTTGAATAAACAATAATCATTTAATTTTTTCATCTAAACATCTTATCCTTGTGTTCTATTTTCCTTGTATTCTTCTCAATCGATCCCATCCAAGAATTGTATTCTTTAGAAACCACTAATTATTTTATATTTCAAAGGATATCACCATGAGTGACATCAAAAAAAGATTTATATAGCCCAAATGACCATCATTTGGGTGTTTTTAAAATACAAAGGTTGTCAAAAAGTTTTTCAACATTGTTTTCATGTGAAAATGTAGATCAAACTAAAGCATTATAAAAAATAAGAAAATATCATATCTCATCTGATGGTGATATTTTATAAAGAATACATGATATTAGAAAAAAATAAATTATTTTTCATGATTCTAGAAGGTTCTGGATGATTTATTGTACCTATAAACTCTACGAACGAGTTCACATACAATGTGCATTTTATCTCCCATCATAATTTTTTTGATAAATATCGAGAGAGAAATAAATAAAATGAAATTATATTTATTTTAATGAATGTTCCTGGTGTTTACATTGTTCATAAATGTTAATTTCAAATGATATTTTAGCTAATCCATTCTATGGTTTTGTTTTAGTTTTATTTACGATGGAGAATAGTGAACATGGGAAGAAGATCAATTATCACGAAATGTTACTTGAAAGAATAGTTAATGTAGATGAAGAAGAAGGGGATAAAACCAAATTCTCCATGAAGCATATTCATTTCAAATATCTCATATATGATTTTTTTAAAAATAGGATAGTTGATACCTCATACTATTTGTGGAAAGAAAAAGAAGACTATTGATGCTATTTACGGCCGAATGAAGATAATGTGTTATTTTTTCAAAAAATGATTATCTCAAAAAAATCCATGAATGAATATACATGTGAAATAAATATTACATGAAGGTTTTAAGACTCATCCTTGAGAATAGATTGTACAAATTGTACAAATGATTTATGTCAATTACTTGAAAGAGTGAGTAGATTCTAGTATTCTTTTTTAGTATAATGTAGTGTAGATTACTTAAAAACTCTGTTGAGCGGAAGTGATTAGTGTGTAAAAGGAGTAAGGAAAATGAAATTACTTATAGGTCTGTTCAAGAGTAAAAGTAGGAGAAAATTCATGATTTCTATTATTGAAACAGAAGTAGTGTTTTTATGAAATCGAGGTTTGAGAAGAAGAAACAAATAATTTCACATCAATTCTTTTTTGTACAATTAGTAGAGAATGAAATTCATGATGTATGGATTATGTATGTAATATTTGTAGACTATACATGATGAATATGTTAATATTAATTCATTTTAAATGTAAATTGAAAGGTAAATTAAAGGGAAACATTATTTTTGGGTGTGTGTACTAGCATTATATACATTCACAAAGAAGGTCAAACGAATATATATTTATGTAAAAAAATTATTTCATAATGAATATATATAAATATTTTATAGAATTACATGCTTTAAAAATTTTCATGTGATGTTGAGAACTATTTGCATGGAGAACACATGATTTTGATGTATGTAATAATTTATTTGAGGTGAAAAAATATTTTTTAGTGAAGAAAAGAAGAATAAAACTTGTAGTCTATTAATATATCTTTATTTTTTTCATTCTATTACAATAGTGAGTTGAATTAAAAGTGAAAACTTCTATAATTTATAGGAGTATACTAAAATAGCTATCATGTTGTGTTTTTGACTATATTCAGTGTTACCTAAATTGGTTCTACTGATGTGAGAATGTGCAACATCAGTTTATTCTTAATGGCTCAAAGAAGATGAAAAATTTTGCGTCGTAGTAACAACGGGATGTTCTTGTGATCTTTAACATTGTCTTTGTATTTTGTTTGTGATAAAAAAATTGGCACAAGTGTAGAAATGAATTTCACATAGGTTATTTTTCATTATCACATCGGTTATAAGACATTGTTATTCAAGTAGAAGTTCTAAATATGTATTGAATATCTTTTAAAAAATGGACATTGTAAATGAATAATCAATTTTTTAGATTAGTTATTTGACTACTATCGCAAAAAAAACTTTTTTAATGGTTTTTAATGTTGGTTAATTAATAATCGATGTGAAAACTCATTTTATCCTCGGTTATCTTATAAATAATGTGAAATCTATAAATTTAGGATTTATCTCATTTTTTTTAAAATAAAAGATGTGAAAAATATATTTTTTTAAATATTTTTTTAACCTTCCTCTCCTGAATCGTCAAAAACAAAAACCTAGAAGAATACCTGAATAAGCAATAACAAAACAACTATTAATACATTTACAATTACAAAATAAAAAATTAAAATCTACTAAAAAAACTAGAATTATACCAAACTTATAAAATGATTTTCCTATTCAACTTGTATGTTTTTGATCACTTGTTAACTATAAGTCCCACGATCATAAAAGTGCTATAAATTAAAAGGAAATAATTTAACATTTTTTATGAATAATGTAAATGTAATATTAAGGAATAATTTATAATGAAATCTAACAAGATAGAACTTTGAAACTATCACAGTTGAAATTATTTCATAAAAAAATATTAACAGATAATAGCTACATTCTTTTACATATTATTACTTATAAAAATGATTTTAAATGAGTTTTTCAATTCAAAATAACATTACTATGTAACATATCTAAAATATACTAACTATAAATAAAACTTCATATAAAATTTTTCATATTTGATCTTGGAACTATTTTTCTTTTAGGTCTCTAGAAAGAAATTTCGTCTCTAATTTAAAAATATTAAGAATTAAATAATTTTAAAATTGATTTTATTATAAACTAGTATAAATATATTCAAACATACATTTATAATAAATCCTAAACATATTGTTGCACTTCTGCATGGATAGAGAATAACTAGTAATGTGTCTTCTCCCATGAACATAAAAATCCTAACATCCAATGGATACTAATATAGAAAACAATTTAATGTTAGTGGTCATTTTTAAAAAATATTTATATCAATTTTTGAGATTAATGTTTCATACTATTGATGATAAGGAAACATCCATCAATGAATAATTACTTCCTTTTAAAATCATTTAGAAATATAAATTGGTCATTTCTCTTTGTAAATTTTCATCTCTACAGGTTAAATGAACTATGTGTTCATAAATCCATATACAATTGTATTTTAATTCTCCTTAAACAATGAATAAAAATACCTTATAAAAAATAAATATAAGAATAAATTTTCAATAAATTAAATGCATGGAAGTATTTATGTTAAGACTTACAACAACAAAAATTTCACAGTGCTGATGCCCAACTCATATATAGTTATAAGCTCCATGATATCATTTTTAAAATTCACCATAGTCATTGCATGACCCAAAACATCAGTTTCCAATGGAATCTTCGAAATACCTGACAAAAAATTTTAATATCTTGACATCTATAAAGATTACTAGAATCTATAAGTGAAGTCATAAATATTTGTATTTTTTTGACTATACAATATTCATTCCATTTAAATTATTCATAAAAAAATAGATAAATATACAATCTTTGAAATGTTAAAAAAAATTATACAAAAAAAGATAAAATATACACATACCTCTCTGGAAATATGTTACAGAAGTATAAATGACCATACATAAAGTGGACAACACTTTGTCTAACTATAATCACCTCATCTGTAGGTAATGATAATCCATATGATATTTCTATAATATCCAGTACAATGACCCTGTGATGCTCTATCTCTAACTATTGATGATAAGTGGTATATCCAATATAAAATATCATACTATGTGCAACAATGTGATACTATAGATCCTCATCATATAACTAAAAATAAAGGGGAGCTATGGGTGAGGGGGAGTAGGGTTAGGATAAATAGTGTGGTCTTTAGGATGAGTGGGAGCGGCTGGCGGAGGTTGAAGATTAGCATAAAACTATATCTTCATGTATGAAAACATTGATATTACTGATGCTCTGATATTATCCCTCATCATCACATGAATATCATGAAATTGAGCTACTAAATACTCTATTAGTATTTTTATAAACACCCACCATTTCAATAGCTGAATAATGTGGAAACACTTTTTTCACTTAATAACCTTTAGGATATCCTCATATATGACCTGGCTATTTAGGCTTTCCCAATGCTCTAGCTAAAATATCTAGCATACAATTAGCTAAAATTACCCCTTGTGTACTCTTCACCCCAAATAAAACAAGTGTGATTTATTTTCAAAAATCTATTATGAATCAAAATACAGAAGGAATTTAATTAACAATAATAAATAAATAAATAAACAGAACATCTTACAGGCCTCTCAGATACAACCCTTGACTCTTTGGTGAGATATTATCCTTTTTTTCTCATCTGATCCCACTTTTATTTTCGATTCCCAGTAGGGGAGAACCTATCTTGAGCATGGAGACTCAGCTATATATTATGAAAATGTTCATCCATAGTTTTTTCTTCCAAAAACATATACCCTCTATGAGATAACGTATGAGGGTTTACATTTCTATATTGGATATCTTAATGAGATCTCGTAAATTACTATAAATTAAGAATAAATAATTCAATAAAAAATAATTAATATGATCCTTATTATAAAATAATATCTAAAAGGTATCACTTCACTAAAAAAATTCTCTTTTCTTATAATTTATAAAAAGTTATTATATGTATCTTAATCTATAAATGTATATATATCTTATGGATTCTGATGTTGCATATGCCCAAAAATGATATCAGATGTGAGTGTTAATTTTAAATCTCTCCATATCCTAACAGCAAATTATAGACATGTTCTCCTGGTTCATTCAATGTCATGTATAACATATGTCTTCCAATAATAAGGGGGAAACATATTTCACAATAATCATTTCTAGATAAGTAAAATAATAAAACATTATCTTACCAAAAATTTTTCTAAAAATTGAGATTGTGTCAATTTGTTAACACTTATCTAATCAGAAATCAAAATATTGAATATTTTTCTAGTGAAGAGTGAAATAAAACTCTTGAATTGTTTTGAAATAGGATATCTTGGAATATAACTATCATCAATGTATAACAGTATCCTCTAGTCATAGATATGAACAACTCATAATTTTGGGAAATGTGTGCTACCATTTATTCTAAAACTTGATGTTTTATTTGTCTCTATAAGAGTAGATATATCTTGTAAAAAGGGATAGGGCTTATCAAGAAGAGCATGTGCATGTTCCTCCCCAGAGGTATGACTACACCATCACCAGAACTATGCGATGGATCAGCTGATTGATTTGTAATTATCCTACAAATCAATGCAATAAAAATTTGGTTCCCAAATATACAAAATTTACTGTTATAATACTAATTTAGAAAGGTAAAATATTATCAAACAATAAATTAAAATAAATTAAACTAACATATTTTAATTCATATATTTTATAGTTGACTAAAATGCCAATAAAAATGAGGTATGAAATATAATGTAAACGAATGGAATCAAATTATCCAATATAATAAATAATCTTTTACAGAAATTTAATATTTTTTTAATATAATCATATAAAATATTTTTCAATTTATTTGATATATTATATTGAAAATAATTGTATTTATACAAAATCAGTTATTAGATAAGTTATGTATGGGTAAACAAAGTAAAAAAAACTAAACTGATATAAACAAACAATTTAATTTATTTGTTAAAGTAGTTGTTTTTATATATAAAATAATATAACATTAAAATATCTAAAATTATATGAAATTTAAAAAGGTAAAAGAGAAAATAACAAATGTTATGACCTCTAATATTCGAAATGTACAAAAGGATTATTTTCAAAAATTCATTAATCATTATCATTCCGTATGGAACAAACCATTTATTCAACATGCTCATCAATATTATATATTAATATTTTCATGGATGTAGGGATATCACATAAATTATCATCTTCCTCATGTTTAAATTCAAAAAAATACTTTTTTATTTTTAAAACAACAGACCACTGTATATCAGATTGATCTTGAAAATATAAATTTTTTGCATGTTTTTCCATTATAAAAGGCTCTGATGTGTATTCCAATCAAATAAAATTAACAAGTATCATTCTAAATTCATTATGTCTAACACTATGGATACTAATAAACCATTTAAAATTATTCACTAGAACATTAAATTTAATATAATAAACCTCAAATATTTCTTCAATTACTACATTATATTCATTTAATACCGAAATTGTATTTTCATCATTACCACTAAAGAAATTAATTACTTATATACACACCAATACACTGCTATTCTGAACATCACTTCTACTGTATTGAGATTTTGTGTGAAATATATTTCCACTAATGTTATACATTAACCATGTTATAACATTTAAACCTAGACCACCCACTAACCATACCAATGTTTCTAATTCATGTGATATACCAAGAATGGTCCCTCAAAATCACGCAAAAATAGTTTTTTTATGGTCCTTGAAAATCCATATATTTTTCATATTTAGATAACATTATTGTAATACAATAATATGAAATTTTATATATGGTTGAGAATCAACAAGGTTATTCAAGATGTATTAACATACCTTCTTTATCTTTTCACCTAGAAAAGATTTGTATTTAAAGCCATGGATCCCCTTTCCAACTAAATTAACTTCTTCAAAGTCAGATATATGAAAACAAATGTGCTCCATTGTATACAATTAACTTTAAAAAACTCTCCAACCTCCTTAGAAATACACTTCTTCACAATAGAGGCTTCAGGTTGATATTGATTCTTAACCTACCCCTTATTTATTTTCATATAACATCAAAAGGATACATATAATTTAGATATAACGGTGTTAAAAATATATTTCTTTCACCAAATGAATCGTTAAATGAAACATGATATTATAAAATTATGGAGGAAAATACATCTCCAATTGACTAAGTATATAAATTTCTTTGTTTTTGAAATTTTTCCGAGGACATAGTTCCATCACCTTATTAAAAATTGAATTGAAAGGACAAAAAACCTTTATTGTAGTCATTCTGAAATGGATGGAAAATATTTCATGCAATGAACCCACTATGTGTTATTTGCATCATGAAGTCAAAATCATGAGATTTAACACCTTTCAACTTCATATTCATTAAAGACACAAAATGTTTTATATTTAAAGAATTACCATTATACATTTTGATATCTTGAAGACACTTAAAAAATATAATTTTCTCAATCTTGGACAAAATATCGAATTCCAGGGGTAGAAATGTTCTTCATTTTTCTGGAGTGTGAGATAACTCTTAAAATTTTCCCACTGATATTATGCCCAATATATCATTACACCCATCTTTCATTTTTTTATGAATTACAATGCTTCAATAAAGCTACTACATATATTATTCTCCATGTGTATGACCTCAATTTTATGTTTGACCTCATGATATCTCCAATGTGGTAACTCCAAAAATATGGACCATTACTTTCAAATATTTATATCATTACAAGATTTATGTGTCTTTCTGAATGTCACATGAAAGTTTTTCACCCTCTAAAAATACATATTGGTGGATAAAGGACTTCAAGCATTAGAAAATTATTTTTGGAAATTGAATTCCTTTTTAATCATCTATATGATTAATCTGTAGACAAAAATGTTCTATGACTCACATATTATATTCTTCTCCCATGATACAGTTGATACTATGAAGTTTGTTGTTTACAATTTGGACACACTTTTTTCCATTTAACACATTATGCAGACAAAAAATCTATATGTTGTAAAGTCAATTGTAGTGAACATAATCATTGCATTAAATTTTAAATATTCCATTTTCTGTAATGCCCCGACCCTATTTACCCAGAGTCTGTGCATTATTACATAACATTGGCATGATCACAAGAAAGATCAAATATCGAAAGACCGATTGGTTTAGTAGCCTTGGAAACACTAGATATATTCATAAGTCTTACATTAAATCATAAAATGAAAAACTACAACAACAACATATTGTCTCCATAATCCACACTCATATCCCCACATAATATCCCTGCAGGTCATTCATAATTTACTTCTTCACTTCCTGGGAAAAATAAAACATAGAAAAGGGGTGAGCTCAAATGCCCTGTGAGGATAACAATATAGCGGAAACTTTCATAAATAAGAATAAACATTTAAGGCAATGTATAACTAAAACAAAAGCCTTTAAAACTTGAACTTTAAACATGGTATGGCATAAATAAAATGAAATAATTCCATTTACTTATTCACATGGATATTCTAATAATCGAATAATCACATGTAAAATTAATAACCACTTTCATAATGATGGAATGCATAATGCCATACTATTATAACCACATAGCCAAGGCCTCATGCCAAGACTACAAATAAGATTTTGTCAAGGCCTTGTTCCAAGACACTAGTTTGTCCCATGAGACCTACCGATGCATCGAGGAGTTATAGTGGGCTCCACCCGTCACATATTAAGTCCAATGCATTCCCATATGAAAAGGTTTAAACATAACATAAACATTCGTATTAAAACTAGCATACGAAATGTCAATAATTTCCCCATAAACTATGAATGGTATAAAAATATCACATCCACAGTCAAACATATCAAAAAACCTTCAATACAATATATAAGTTTTGTATCATAATAAATCAACTTCAAATAAGCGTAAAATCCATCAAAGGATGTTGACATAGATGAAATCAAAACCCTTTTTAGAGAAATATATCTTTCTAATTTTGAAATCATTTAAGAGCCATATTAATTAAAACATTTTCTTTGAAAATATTCTTATAATCTTGTAAGTAAAGCTCTGAAGATTTTATAATGGCGGAAAATAATTGCACCCGCCGTATAAGTTAAAAAAACATTCTTACCTTAATTCTGTCGAAAAGATTAAAAAGGACCTTGTTTTGAAAATGACGGAAAGATTCCTCTTATAAAAAGTCAAACAAGGGTATAAATGACATTAACCCATATTCTTGTAAATAATAAAAATGTTTTGAAATACATTTTTAAGAAAACATGGATGTCGATGATAAAGAGATCCCAGTAGATTATTACATATAAACAACCTCGGATAATGAAGAGATTGTGAAATAACCCTTACCAATTTGGTAAATTATGAAACATACAAACCATGAAAGAGGTATCATACAATGAAAATGTAAATACACATAAATTAGAGTTTATTACACACAGAATATAATTATTGGCAGTACATACACCACACAAAAGGTGATGGTGGTAATATGGCATGAATCTCACGGAAATAAGGAGTGAGATGAAAACCCCTTACCTTTTACTTTTCCTTGGTTGGGGTAGGATAACCTCCTGTTTAATGGTGAAATAATTGTTATTAAATTTTACACGAATCATATACATTAATATGATATCATATATGATCTTTTAATATTGATTTGATAATAATATCTTAGTATTAACGTTGTTTCGGGTGTTAACTTACTTGTTTTCTTTTATATGTTTTGTTACGTAAGACATGTTTGTAAAGGATAGGTTGTATATTATTCATATCCAGAATGATATCAAGTCCTTAAATATCATTTTTTTACATCCTCACATGATAATTATACTTGAATGGATACGATGGAGATGAATCTCATCGCGTTCGTGGAGACGGTAGTCCGTACGTACGCACGAGCGACAATATCATTCTTTTGATATTAAAATAATATATAAATGGATGGTATATCATACATAAAGAATCATTAACATGTTATATTTATTATTTACATGAGTTACACATCATTATTATACCCATCCAAATAATATTATATTGAATAACAGTTACACCACGACGTAGAGACGGTAAGCCGTACGTACGCACGTATGGTGACATGTTATTCAAAGGGTGGATAGAATACTGAATATGGTTGTACCATATTCATAATAACATCACAGTATATATATGATACTAGAGTTATTATTTTATAATTGTAACAACAAAGGAAGAAGAAGTTGAAGAAGAAAGGAACTTGGAAAAGGGTGGTGAAATCATTACCTCTTCTTCGGTTTCTTCCTTTTGATATGATCAAAAGAGCTCCTTAGTTTGAATTTCTGATCAAACTAAGGCATCTAGGTTGTATTGAGGGATGTTGGGAGAGTATTGGGGAATATTTTGGCCAAACCAAATGGCTTTGAAGGTGTGAATAAATGAGAAGGAAGAGTGCCCTTTTATAAGAGGGGTGAGGGGCACCTTTGGAAAAGCAAGAGATATTAGTTTATAATAAATTCATATTCTGATTCAGATGGCTCCAAAGTTTATTATTCAAAGGTTAAGGTGGTTATGGGTCGAAAACAACTTAACCAATAGAATCTAGACAGGTTTGGGTACTTATATTAACCTTATCTTTAAGTATTAACTCTAAGTTAATTAGTTTCACTTTTACAATGTCTCTTTGTATTTTTATATAATATGGTCAATAAACATACTATATACATCCAAGCGACCCCAAAGTGGCCCATTAATGATGAAACTATCATGATATAAGTCTCTTGGCCTAACCTTAGATTTTTAGGAATTTAATATCAATTAATAATATAATATTTTTTTGAAGAACTCTTTTATGTCAATTTTGCAACTATTCAATAGTTGATTTCTGTGAAACTCATAACATATTGATTACTTCAAACAAAGTCAATTAAATCAATAATAATATATAATATTATCCTATAAAATTAGTTTAATTCATTAAAAGTTTTATATTATATTTATTTGGGTATTTATAATATCAATTATTTTAATTTTTCACTATTATAGTAATTAATTCATCATCATTGTGTCAGAAATAAGTTAAATTATTTAATGTCTGAAAATTATAAATAAAATATCATTATGTAGGAAATAGTTTTATCTTTCTAATGAATATTTATAATCTAAAATCCAACATATATAACCCTATTTAAAAATTGTTTTTCTAAAAGATATTTGTTTGTGTCATTTTTGTATTCATCTTAACTTAATTAATATAAAGTGTCCCTATCACCTACAAGTGACACCATGGGGTCCCAAAAATCGACCCAAGGATGCCTATGGTCGAACATGTATCAACCAATAAGGCTAGGACACGTTTTAGGGTAATTTAGTATTATTATAATAATTATTTGTTAACCCTTATTTACCGGATTTACCCTTAACCATGGTAAATAAAATATTTACCGCAGTAATTATTCAAAATGTCCAAAAATAAAAGTTACCTTATTACACAATTTGAACATCCTGATTAAAAATATGGAATACATTTTTCTAAATTCAAAACACAGATGTGGAAGAAATTAATTTAAAATTAATTCCCGCTGTCAAAACAAAAAGTGTGTTTTTAAGAGATAATAACTATCAAAAGATTGACACTTGTTTATGTTCGGTTTAATTGTAAAATTATGTCCAATGAACAACATTATATTAAATGGTAAAAATATATTCTAAATATACTTTAAAACCACTGAAATTCATAATTTATCACTATTAATTATTTTGCTTAAAAAAGTTGTTTTTAATTAAAATTCAATAATTTTCACTATTCATCAAAATATTAAAGTTATCAGAAAAGTACTAAAATTTCACCTTCAGAAAAATTCAATATTCGGAATCCAAAAATGAAGTCCATTTTGAAATATAGAATATATATAATTTAAAAATTAGGTATTACTATTAATAACGGCTGGATTGATTGGTTGTGGTGTGTGTTAGAACTCGGTGTTGCGTACAACACACGCTATCACATTATTCAAAGAGAAGTGTACCATAGAAGCTTGGGGTGTTACATTCTCCCCTCCTTCAATAAATTGAGTCCTCGCAATTTGAAATTGTTCTTCGAAAATAAAAGGTTGAAAATAGAAAATATATTTGTGGGAAAACCCCAATCGGAAATTGGGTTACTAAAATTTAGTCTTAATATGAGGAAAAGAGAAATGAAAGGGTCACCACAAAATTATGATCTCGATTAGGAGAACATTGATGGCAATTAGAGACATATAATTGGAGGAAAAACGTAAATATTTATAGGTAGTTATTGAGGTCATCAATCACAAACAAGTATAAAATTGAGGTCCTTAAACTCATCAATCTATGATCATTTGAAATACCATCGGTTCAACAAAACATAGGGTATTGGGATAACACATTTTTGACGTTTCAAAATAGCTTAGTTGGAATCCCACATCGAAAAATGAATTAATGAGGCCTCTATTTAAAATAAAGAGTGGAAAGTATGAGGATTACAGAAAATAACACATACTAGGGTTCCATGTAGGAAAATATGGATATGGAAGAGAAATATAACCATCAATTATCTGATGGAGAGTGGTAGAGAACATGGCTATGAAAAGGCCAACAATCCCAAAGCCATAAATTAGTGATGATTTAAGGGACCATCTAGGACAACATTTTTGTTCTATGTTCCTTTTATTAATGTTGAGGAATTTATTTATGAGATTGTCTAAGATCATAAGGAGATATACTTACCTTATAATTAGAGTTTTATCTATTAATAAATTTCTACCACAAACTCATCTTTTACTCTAAAAGATAATAGAACGTAAAAAAAATTCCTATTTATACTATTCGTACAGGGTTCCAAAATAAATGAATTTATAATTCATCAACCAGATCTTTTAAAAAAACTACATTATTTAATCCAGGAATCTCGTGGGCCAGTGGTAGGTGATACACCCTTGTCGCCCTTCGGTTGCGGGTTCAAGTCTTGCAGCCTTGCCGGACGCAACGGGTTGCCGCCCGACCTCCAGGTTGCCCTTTTATGGCAATCCAAAATAATCCAAACTTGAACTATCCAAAATACTTCTATCCAAACTCATAGTCAAACATTTATATGGAAGGTAAACATAATGTAGATCCTTTTTACCCCGTAAAATCATATGAATACCTTCATCATGTATTGTTTTAATACACTGAAACATCCTGAATTACCATATTCCTTATTGATTACATTCATGCTCCCATATTCCATATAGAATGCTAGATATAATTCATCAATCCAAAAATGTTTTAATACCCAACAATGATGGAATATACAAATCATTAATCAGTTCCAAGGTAGTCAACAATATCCAATATAATTTATCCAAAACAATCATGTATTATTCCGAAATCACTTCCTCGGTATCAAACTTATATTATGGTTTATCATTCTCTCAACCATATATTTTCCAAAAATTTATCCTGCTATTGAGCCAATTTTCTTTGTTTCACACAATCTCAAGTCCTTAATGAAATAGTACTGCAGTACAATCCTTATATACTCCATAATTAACATAAGAAATAGTACTGCAGTATAATCCTTATATACTCTATAATGAAATAGTACTACAGTACAATCCTTACATTGTTGATACAACACTCAATTGACATAATCAACATAAGAACTCTAATCATTCCTCTTCATATGTGGTAGTATTATAACTTGATTATTATCCAATAGCATCATTTGCGGCATAGTTTGATGACTGGGACATAGGTTCGCGTAGTGTCCAAACTCCTTGCAAATGAAGCATTGTACATTTGAAACCATTTTCTTACCCTTACAGTCACGTACTTTGTTCCCTTTTCCTCCACACTTATAACAAACTCCCATTCCTTTCAGGCAAGTCCTAGGGTGTTTCTTTAAACAGTTATCACATATGGGAAAATTCTTCTTTTCCCTCTTCCCTTTATCCATCTTTCTCTATTCCATCCTTTTCTTCTCTTGCTTCCCTTCAAAGACATTGGACTCAGTAAACTATTTACTTATCTTATCAACACATGATATTATTTCTTCAAATGATGATAATACATACGAGACTATTTCTCTTGTAAATTCTGGCTTAAGACTATAAAATATATGATCCTTCTTTCTCTTTGTATCATGTGCATTGCTAGAGTTCTCATTCCTTCTACTGGGCTCCATTTCTAAACAATGGCATACATTAGATTAGTTTATGAATAACAATACCTGATCCCAAACTTGTAAAACACATAACATAAATTAAATAGTTTATGGATATAATCCATAATCATAAAAATGTCTCCTTTGAGGAAGTATATACTCATAAACCCTTCATAATGATTTGTAAAGAAAATGATAGTTATCCTAAGCATATCCCCCGGGAGTGTTGTAACCAAGAGTGCAGTAAGGCCCGTTGTCGTGCACCATTTCCCGTTCGAGTCTAGCTCAAAGCGGAGTTTTCGGGTTTTACCCCTAGTTACATTTGTGCCAGAGCTGCCTCTACCTGCTCGTATCTAGACAGGGATGTATTGCTCGGAAAACTCACAAAATCTCTATAATACCAAAATTCTAGGAAGTTCTTCTATACTAATCCTCAAAGTTCATTTAGGTCTACATGCTCTAATCAGAGTTTATCTAAATCTAGCTTCCAAGGTTTGTACTAAACTTCCTCTGATACCAACTTTAACTCCCCGACCCTAGTTACCTAGAGTCGGTGCATTATTACATAACATTGGCATGATCACAAGAAAGATCAAATCTCGAAAGACCGATTGGTTTAGTAGCCTTGGAAGCACTAGATATATTCATAAGTCTTACATTACATCATAAAATGAAAAACTACTACAACAACATATTGTCTTCATAATCCACACTCATATCCCCACATAATATCCCGGAAGGTCATTCATAATTTACTTCTTCACTTCCTGGGAAAAATAAAACATAGAAAAGGGGTGAGCTCAAATGCCCAGTAAGGATAACAATATAGCGGAAACTTTCATAAATAAGAATAAAAATTTAAGGCAATGTATAACTAAAACAATAGCCTTTCAAACTTGAACTTTCAATATGGTATGGCATAAATAAAATGAAATAATTCCATTTACTTATTCACATTGATATTCTACTAATCGAATAATCACATGTAAAATTAATAACCACTTTCATAATGATGGAATGCATAATGCCAGACTATCATAACCACATAGCCAAGGCCTCGTACCAAGACTACAAATAAGATTTTGTCAAGGCCTTGTGCCAAGACACTATTTTGTCCCATGAGACCTACCGATGCATCGAGGAGCTATAGCGGGCTCCACCCATCACATATTAAATCCAATGCATTCTCATATGAAAAGGTTTAAACATAACATAAACATTCGTATTAAAAGTAGCATACTAAATGTCAATAATTTCACCATAAACTATGAATGGTATAAAAATAGCACATCCATAGTCAAACATATCACAAAACCTTCCATACAATATAGATGTTTTGTATCATAATAAATCAACTTCAAATAAGAGTAAAATCCATCAAAGGATATTGACATAGATGAAATCAAAACTCTTTTTAGAGAAATGTATCTTTCTAATTTTGAAATCATTTAAGATCCATATAAAATAAAACATTTTCTTTGAAAATATTCTTATAAGATTGTAAGTAAAGCTTTTAAGATTTTATAACGGTGGAAAATAACCGCACCCGCCGTATAAGTTAAAAAAACATTCTTACCTTAATTCTGTCGAAAAGGTTAAAAAGGACCTTGTTTTGAAAACGACGGAAAGATTCCTCTTATAAAAAGTCAAACAAGGGTATAAATGACTTTAACCCATATTATTGTAACGAAAAAAAATGTTTTGAAATACATTTTTAAGAAAACATGGATGTGGATGATAACGAGATCCCAGTAGATTATTACATATAAACAACTTCGGATAATGAAGAGATTGTGAAATAACCCTTACCAATTTGGTAACTTATGAAACATACAACCCATTAAAGAGGTATCATACAATGAATATGTAAATACACATAAATTAGAGTGCATTACACAAAGAATAAAATAATGGGCAGTACATACACCATACAAAAGGTGATGGTGGCAATATGGCATTAATCTCACGGAAATAAGGAGTGAGATGAAAACCCATTACCTTGTACTTTTCTTTGGTTGGGGTAGGATAACCTCCTGTTTAATGGTGAAATAATTGTTATTAAATTATACAAGAATCATATACATTAATATGATATCATATATGATCTTTTAATATTGATTTGATAATAATATCTTAGTATTATCGTTGTTTCGGGTGTTAACTTACTTGTTTTCTTTTATATGTTTTGTTATGTAAGACATGTTTTTAAAGGATAGGTTGTATATTATTCTTATCCAGAATGATATCAAGTCCTTAAAAATCATTTTTTTAAATCCTCAAATGATAATTATACTTGAATGGATACGATTGAGAATGAATCTCATCGCGTTCGTGGAGACAGTAGTCTGTACGTACGCACGGGCGACAATATCATTATTTTGATGTTAAAATAATATATAAATGGATGGTATATCATATATAAAGAATCATTAACATGTTATATTTATTATTTACATGAGTTACACATCATTATTATACCCATCCAAATAATATTATATTGAATAACAATTACACCACGACATGGAGATGGTAAGCCGTACGTACGCACGTATGGTGACATGTTATTCAAAGGGTGGATAGAATACTGAATATGGTTGTACCATATTTATAATAACATCACAGTATATATATGATACTGGAGTTATAATTTTATAATGGTAACAACGAAGGAAGAATAAGTGGAAGAAGAAAGGAACTTGGAAAAGGGTGGTGAAATCATTACCTCTTCTTCGGTTTCTTCCTTTTGATTTGATCAAAAGGGCTCTTTAGGTTGGATTTATGATCCAACTAAGGACTCTAGGTTGTATTGAGGGATGTTTGGAGAGTATTTGGGAAGAGTTTGGCCGAACCAAAAGGCTTTGAAGGTGTGAAGAAATGAGAAGGAAGAGTGCCCTTTTATAAGAGGGGTGAGGGGCACCTTTGGAAAAGCCAGAGATATTAGTTTATAATAAATTAATTTTCGGTTTCAAATGGCTCCATAGTTGATTATTCAAGGTTTAAGGTAGGTATTGGTCGAAAAAAACTTAACCAATAGAATTTAGATAGGTTTGGGTACTTATATTAACCTTATCATTAAGTATTAACTCTAAGTTAATTAGTTTCACTTTAGCAATGTCTCTTTGTGTTTTTATATAATATGGTTAATAAACTTACTATATACATCCAAGAGACCCCCAAGTGGTCCATTAATGATGAACCTATCATGATATAAGTCTCTTGGACGAACCATAGATTTTTAGGAATTTAATATCAATTAATAATATAATATTTGTTTTAAGAAATCTTTTATGTAATTTTTGAAACTATTCAATAGTTTATTTTCGTGAAACTCATAACAGATTGATTACTTCAAAAAAAATCCACTAAATCAATCCTAATATATCATATTATCCTATAAAATTAGTTTAATTCATTAAAAGTTTCATATTATATTTATTTGGGTATTTATAATATAAATTATTTTAATTTTTCACTATTATAGTAATTAATTCATCATCATTGTGTCATAAATAAATTAAATTATTTAATGTCTAAAAATTATATATAAAATATAATTATGTATTAAATCTTTTTATAATTATAATGAATATTTATAATCTAAAATCCAACATATATAACCCTATGTAAAAATTGTTTTTTCTAAAAGATATATGCTTGTGTCATTTTTGTATTCATTTTAACTTAATTAAAATAAAGTGTCCCTATCCCCTACAAGTGGCACCATGGGGTCCCAAAATCGACCCAAGGATTCCTATGTTCTAACATGTGTCAACCAATAAGGCTAGGACACGTTTTAGGGTAATTTAGTATTATTATAATATTATTTTTAACTCTTATTTACCGGATTTACCCTTAACCATGGTAAATAAAATATTTATCGCAGTAATTATTCAAAATGTATAATAATAAAAGTTACTTATTAACACATTTTGAACATCCTGATTACAAATATGGAATTCATTTTTCTAAATTCGAAACACAGAAGTGGCAGAAATTAATTTAAAATTAATTCCCGCTGTCAAAACAAAAAGCGTGTTTTTAAGAGATAATAACTATCAAAAGATTGAAACTTGTTTATGTTCGGTTTAATTGTAAAATTATGTCCAATGACCAAAATTATATTAAATGGTAAAAATATATTCTAAATATACTTTAAAACCACTCAAATTCATAATTTATCATTATTAATTATTTTGATTAAAAAAGTTGTTTTTAATTAAAATTTAGTAATTTTCACTATTCATCAAAATATTAAAGTTATCCGAAAAGTACTAAAATTTCACCTTAGGCTAAATTTGATGTTCTAAATACAAAAATGAAGTCCTTTTTTAAATATAGATTATATATAATTTTAAAAAGTAGGTATTACTATTCATAACGGCTAGTTTGATTTGTTGTGGTGTGTGTTAGAACTCGGTGTTGCGTACAACACACGCTATCACATTATTCAAAGAGAAGCGTACCGTAGAAGTTTGGGGTGTTACATTTTCTATTAATCAAACAATCTAATACCATCCTCCAATAAGAGTTTTAAATAATTAATTAATAGTGATAAGAAAACATCAATATAATTTCCAGACAGTTTTGGTCCATAGATCATCAAACTTAAGATGACATATTTTCACTTCATACAAAATTCAAGAGATAATTATTAAATTTCCAATAAAACAAGCCACTAACTATGTGTGCTACTAAGTATTTGATACATATTCATTCTAAATTTTCATTATTCATGTATAATATTTGTAACTTCATTTCCAAATGTAAGAAACTGGTGGTCAATTTTCTTCCACTATAGATAATAATATAGATACCTTAATTTTCCATCAAATATCCTCTCATCTACATGCCATCATATCCTTTTTTACATAATGTGAATTTGAAAATAAAAATTTCAATCAAGTAATTATAAGAAGATACAAAAATTCCATGTTATGGGTCTCTCTAACTACTAAATCCACATGTAATTTTTCTTTGAACTTATACTGAGATGTCCCACATTTAGGACACATTGATAGAAATTCATAATCCTTTTTATATACAAAAATAATAATTTAGGTAATCATGTTTTATTTTGTACCATAATCCCACCTGGAATATTATTTTATTATATTAAAATGTGAGAAACAAATATCACTCTCTTTAGAAAGATTAATGTTCTACACCTATATAAAATTAATAAAACTCTTTTCACTCCAACAAAGTTTTACCTTCAATTCAATCAATATTATCAACGATGATAAATCCTCAAATTATGTATAACCTGGATATAATATTTTTGTAGCATCACCATCTAGATGCTCAATTTTCAGTTCTTTTTTAAATTTCTCTACTTTAGTATCATGAATTGTTTCTTCAATTTTGTTAGAGTTATCATCTTGCAAAGAAACATCATTAATAGATCTAATATTTCACCTAGCTTAAAAATTCCAAATCGATGGGCTATAACACAGATAAAATCCATGAGAAATTAAATGATTCTTGATCTTTATTCTTTTCATATTTTTCATTTGAAATCATTTCAGGCATGGAAAAAACATGTCATTGTTTAAAATATTTCATTTATACAATTCCAGAAAAGAGTCAATACCTTCCTCATATTCATCACTTTTCAAAGTTTCCTAATCCAACTTTGACTAGTTACTATCAAATTAAAAATATCAAAAATAAATATCTTTTAAAAGTAATATTATGGTGGTAAAAGTGAGAATAAATTATTCAAGTCATACAAGGTTTAAATTTTTATAATTTATTTTATAATTTGAATGTAAGAAAACATTTAAAATTAACAAAATATATACAGGTATTTGAAATTTATAATTATAAATTATATAAAATAATATAATATAAGTTTAAATATAATTGATAAATAAAAATTCAACACACTTTACATTTCAAATCCCAAATATTAATACTTATTATTTATATTTAAAAAACCTCATTTACATAAAATTACATTAATAACAGTATGTTACAACAGTTTTTCAAAAATAATTTTTTAAAAAATTCAAATAATATTACATTATAATTTAATTAAAAATATACTAAATGTTTTACATTACAAAAATGAAACTATTTGAAAATATCCAACACATTTAAAATTAATAACAAATTTAAATCTATGGTTTAATGAATTGTTTCTTTTAATTGAATAAATTTCCCCATTGCTAAAAAAATTTCAACAAAAAGAAATTCATATAATTATAGCTAAAACACAATGATTACCCATTATTTTGAATACTTTTCAAATCCAGATACAAAATTATCAACATAACAAACCGTAATATTCTATATTATATAACATTGAAAAGAAAACATATAGGATACCATGTAATCAAAGAACGAGTAGATGGATGGTAACTTTCTCAAGAATTCAAACTATATAAATATTATATAATACAATTATAAATAGTATTTACCGAATTAATCATAACATAAAAAATGACATAGTGACCCTAATTAATTAACGATTTATAGTAAGGTTTTTAGAAGAGTTATGATGAATTTATGAGTTGATATTTAATAAATCATGGGAATTCGTATATAACAGTTATTATAGAAAAGGAATGTAGATAACCTAATGTTCAACTAAATACATGATGTATGAATATTCATTAACATTGTCTCCCAAGTGGTTATAAATAGTTTATTATTCCACAAGTAAGATGATTAATAGGAAACATCTATCATTATATAATACATCATCATGACTTATATTTCTTCAATATTGTGTAGAGGAATATAATTCAGTCTATATGTAGTGTATAAATGAAAATAAATACAATAGTGCATCGATAACTAGGTTAGGCACGGTTATATGAGTAAAAAATAAATGGGATCTATAACTATTTCTTAAAAATACAAATTCATGGGGAAAACTAATAGAATTAGCTAAGGGATTTAAAATAATTTACAGTAAAGTAAACAACAAGAAAGGTTTTTTATATGGAAGTGTGATTTAATATTATATCATAGTTCAATAAAAAATCCTTTAGAATGATAAAATTAATTAAATTAACATACCAATGAAATAACATCCAATCTTGCTTTCAAAAATTATTTCCCTCATTGTTACTATTTTTAAAAAAATGATGTTGTATGCATGTCATCGGAATAACCCAAAATTTCACCATGAGGGTTAATACCACCCACTATTTAAATTAGATATCATTAAAAATCCAAATGATCATTGATGATCTCGTTAATGAAACAAAACATATTAACAAAGGTAACCTAATAAACCATTTATCCCAACCCAAAATTAATAAATGTATAAAACCATAGGTGGATACCTAAAAAATGATTTTAATTCCATAATAATATTTACAGACAACTTGTTTAAGAAGATTATAGTTACTTCTTATCGAAATGATGGTAATGCAAGATTTTTATAAACAGAATCATAAAAAACAAGAGTGAGGGAATCCACAAGCATGGAAGAAAAGATTCCAATTCAATAATTGATTTACAAATAATTGTATAATTATAGAATATTCAATACACATAAAAACTATGGTGATGTGAGATTTGAATAAACAGAATCCAAAAAAACATGAGTTAGATCTCAAATAGTGAGTATGGATTTACGAGACTTACATTAGAGTTGTTAAATGAGACAATAAAATTCACAATAATCAGTAAGAAGAAACCTTATTATTTATATAGATATAAGATTGTGATTTGAGACCATTATACCAAAAACGGTGGTTGAATCTTCAATTTGAGAGAAATGATTTTTCATTTGTGATATCAAGTAGCATAGAAATTACACAAAATCAAAATTCAAATTTTTTTAAATTTTATATAAACTTAGTTATATTATAACTGTCATGATAATTAGTTTTTTACTATTTTATCACACCATTTATACTATTAAAAACATTTAAATAATTATTTATCACATCGTCTGTTGAGATAATGGAATATGATCTTTTTTATTACATTGGTTAAAATAGAACTAATACGAATAACCTCTTCATCCCATCAGTTATATAGAAATTAACATGATAAATAGAGATACTAGTTTTTTCACATTGGTTATATGATAACTAATGTGATAAATCAATATACATGGATTTCCACATTGGCTATAGATAATTAATGAGAAAATCTAATGCACTAAATATATTTTGTACTATTGTGGGATGATAGTGTAAAAAACAATGGTGGGATGCTATTATAATTTAGAAAAAGGTTCATACCTACACAAAATGGTTTCAATGTGATACCTGACAATCCCACATGTATATTTTGATTGATTCATCATGGACAATCTATGTCTGAGATCATCTGAAACACCTAAAGGATGTAGTCACCCACATCATTGGAGAACTTTGAAAAAATACTATATAATGTTATTTTTTTACATTCTACATTTCAAGTCGTAGAATTTTTTCTGTAAACAAAGAAGACATATTCACTCTGACAAGTGAATATGTTCGAATTAAAAAATTGTAAGCGAAAAGAAAATAAAATTGGTTAACACTTTTGTACACTAATTTAACCCCTCCAGTTGTACTTGCAATATCCACTGGGCACTTCAACGGGCATCTGATCCCAGGATAAACCATTAATTGGATCTATATTATTGTCCCAATTGTTTGTATTAGAATTATATGAAGCCTATATTTTAATTTTATGAAATAATAGAGTTTTATTAGATGAATAATTTAGTTCCTATCTCTATCAGTGCAAAAAATGAGGAATCTTCAAAAAAAACCTAAAGAATTGGTAAGATAAAGATGCAATAAATATGAGAAATAATTTGAAGAAAAAATAGGATAAATCACAAACTAGATGTAGTTAGAATATTATTCCATAAATATTTTTGGTTAAATCTATTGATAATGATACTTTTGATCAGTATTTTCAATTGTTGATGAAAAACAATTTATTAAGTCATTCAGTGATTTTTATAACCAAATCAAAAATTATCTGAAGATTATTCCTACTAACATTTTCACATACATATTTTATTTTATCAATGGAATATATGACGAAATGTTATAGTTTTTTAGAGACTCAGGTTTTTGGCCCTGTCAGACTTTGGAATATTTCTACAAATAATTCCAGAGCTAGGCGCGAAGACGGCGTCAGATTCTGAGGCCCAGTGTGGCCGGAATAAATTGCATAAAAATAATATGTATATTTATACTATCATAGGTGGTGTGATATCTACTAAAAGGTAGCTCATATCATGAATTTGAGGGCATGGTTGCGTCTGGAATGTGTCGTTTACCCGAGGCGAGGTGTAATCTTTGCGGGAGCATGCCTGCCGTGAGAAATGCCACCATGTGCATTTTCGTAAATAAATGGAGAAGTTAGTGTGCGAGCGTCAGCTCGAATAACTTCTGAACGGAGTCTCAGATGGAAAATATGAGCCCGCCATTGCGTTCAGAATGGTGCGTTTACCCTAGGGGTGACCATACCTTTGTTCACATCGGGCGTCGGGTCCGAGGCGGGTTTGGCGCTGGCGGGTGGCTGATATAAATATCAGCACCCCCTCCTTTTCATTCCTCTTGGCGTTCTTCACCATTCTTCGCCGCCGATCCGCCGAATCAAGCAAACAAAGAGCCCACGAGCTCGGATTTCGACGGCGGACGTCCCAGGAGCGTGCAGCGGAAGCTCTGGAGCGCGGATCTAAGGCAGAACGTCGGCGTTTCACCCGCGAGGTAGGCGGATTTGAGTTTTAACCCCTAATCCGATTTTTGCTGTGTTTTGCTGCAAACAGAAGCTGTAGTAGTGTAGATCGAGTCCTGAGGGTCATGTAGACGCCTCCAAATCACAAAACAGACCGTCGGGGAGCCCCCGGCTGTCTGCGGAAGATTCGCCAGTGCGGGACCGGTGCGGCGGTGCTGAGCGCCGCGCGGCGGAGGGCCGCTGGCCAGGGTGGGGCGACGGCAGCGGCGGGTCCAGGCCAGCCGGACCGGCCGGTCGAGGCCGGTACGACCTCTTTTTGTTATTCGGGGGTCTTTAAACCCCTGTATCTTGCAATCTGGGAGTTGGATTTGCGTTCTGTTTGCGGCGACGTGACCCTGACGACGAGGCGAACCCTCCGGTGTGGATTTTATGGTTTAAGGGTTCAGGATCGTGGCCTGGGAGTTAGAAACGTTGTATGAAATAATATTATTTAATTATTTTATGACATCGGGCCGTTGTAACTTCTACCCGGAGCGTCCGACTAACGTTCAGTCAGTGGCGTTGAGACCTTGATGGTACGGTGGATTTTTTGAGATGATTTTTGGGTGTTGGGAGTGAGAACGGGGTGCGGGCCCATGAGGCCGGGTTATGGCGTTCACACTAGGAGTCTGATCCGTTCGATGAGTTTTGGGATCGAGGCGTGGGCCCCACTTGAGCTGACTTCAATGAATAATACCTTTTTTGTAACACCCGAGAATTTTATGTTATATAAATCATTAAAGGAATCTTTTTCTACACAACACTTGCTTGGCTTGCTTTACACGCAATCGCGACCTTCGTCGATAGCTTGCGTCGTACGCAATACCGAGTTTCACTAAACAACAATATGCTATTAAAACTAGCCGTTATGAATAGTAATAACCACTTTTTGAAATTTTATAAATTTTATTTTTCAAAATGGACTTCATTTTTGGACTCAGAATATCGAAATTAGCCTAGGGTGAAATTTTGGTATTTTTCTGAAAACTTTCAATTTTTGATGAATAGTGAAACCACTAAGTGGTAGGTTAAAAACTGAATTTTGCATAAAACTTAATTTTACCGCTTCTGTGAATGGAATTTCAAAAATCCGAGAGACACGGTTAATATCAAGGACTAAAATGTGGTTCAATGAGATGAAAATAATTTTTTGGTGAATAGTAACTTTTTACTATTTTTACCGCGGTTAATAGTAAATAGGGTAACTAAGGGTAAATATGATATTAATATTACCCTAACACATGTCCTAATTCTATTGGAAAAGTGTAATTCGACCAAAAACAAACATAGGAATAAAATATGACCATTTAGGCCCACTTGGATTAGATTAGGACATTTATTATTAATTTATTTAAAGAAGGGTTAAAATAGTTAAAATCAAAGTTTAATAAGTAAATCATTTTTAATATGGGGTTATACATAAGATAAATTCGATTGTAAATATTCATTAGAAAGCTACAAAAAGATTTCCTACATGATGGTATTTTATTTGTAATTTTTAGACATTAAATAATTTAATTTATTTATGACACAATGATGATGCAGTAATTATCTTATTAATGAAATATTGACATAATTGATGTTATAAACACCAAAATAAATATAATTTGAGACTTTTTATGAATTCCACTAATTTTCTAGGTTACTATGATATATTAGTGTTGATTTAATCAACTTGGTTCGAACATATAATTCTGTTATGACTTTCACAAAAATCATATATCAAATAGTGTCAAAATTGACACAAAATAGATTTTAAATCAAATATTATATTATTAATTGTTATTTTATTCCTAAAAATCTAAGGTTCGGCCAAATGACTTAGATAAGGATATATATATTAATAATAAACAATTTGGGGTTCGTTTGGCATGTTATAGTAAGTGTATTAACCATATAGTGAAAGAAAACAAAAAGACACGGTAAAAGTTAAATTAATTAACTTAGAGTTAAATCTAATTGATAAGGTTACAATAATACCCTAAACTTGTCTAAATCCTATTGGTTGATAGGATTTCGACCCATCCCCACTTTAGCTTCGAAATAAGACCCTTTGGAACCATTATAAACCGATTTTGACTTTAATATAAAATAATATTTTGAGATATTCCTAAGGTGCCCCTCTCCTCCCTTATAAAAGGGCACCTCCTCCCCCTCCTCCTCACACCAATTTGAGCACTCAAGCTCGGCCAACCCCTGCCATTTTCTCCTCTCCACTTCCCTAGAATAATCCTAGAGGTCTTGGTCTTCTCCAAAGACCAATCTGAGTTCCTTAAGTGGAGGATTCAAAGAGGCGTTCCAAAGAAGAGGTAATATCCATTACCGATATTTTCAATTTCTTTCTTCTTAAACTTCTTCTTATTTAGTTGTTTCATGATAAAGTAATAACATCAGTATTACTTACATACTGATATGTTATTATAAATATGAAACAACCCTAATTCACCTTCTATCCATCCTACGGAAAAATGAAATCACCGCGCGTGCGTACGTACGGAATACCGTCTCCACGCCGTGGTGTAATCTATTTTCCACCATCACCTTACAAGGATGGGTATAATGGTGTAATGAGTAACTATATATGATTATTATTAAGTAATATTGATACTGAAATAATATATATATATACTCCAATACAATTCCACGATCATAGGAACGATATCATCACTCGTGCGTACGTACGGAATACCGTCTCCACGATGTGATGCGACTCGTTCTACATGATCTTCATTTCATAATGATTATATAAATGAATTGAATGAATTAATATGGTATATACTACACTAATACCATTCTGGAAATGAATTATCTATAACCTAAAGATAATAATAAGAATTTATTCGACAAAACACGCATAAGAACAAAAAGTTATAAAGACCCGAGTAACAAGTAACAATGAAATATTACTAACAAGAAGCTAATAATATGACCATATATGATCTCATATAAATATGTATAATTCTGGAATATGTCAATAACATTATTTAAACCATTATACAGGAGCTTCGGACACGAACAAAGCAAATCAGACCTAAGGTAAGGGAAATATCACAATCTCATTTTTATCCAAGATTGTTTATTCGTAAGTATTTAATGGGGTGTATTTTATCATCCCCATCCATGTTTCATCAATATGTAATATTATTTCAATCCACCTACAATTGTTTAAATCCATTTTTACCCTTCGGTGAGTTTTTAATAATATCTATGAAAGGAATCTTTTGTCATACGAGGTACTTTTTGACTTTTCCGACAAAAGTACGAAGAATGTTTTTTTTAACTTATACGGCACGAACGGATTTCTACTGTTTTATAAAGCCTTATTTTCATGAAGCTTCCTCTAAAAGATTTCATGACTATTTTCAATAAAATCTCTTTCTTTTAAAATTTCATGATGTTTTGTGAAAAGAAATTGATTTTGAAGAAGAAAGGATATTTTCCTCAAGAATTCAATTCAAGTGTTTTATCAAAATTATTTTCCATCTAAGATAATAAAGAGTTCTGTTTCTATCCATATTTTTACATTGATTTGACTATGTTGTGATGGAATTATGTTTATGAATTCCTTTATCTTATATGAATTGATTTATGATGTCATGATGTTTCAAGAATCCCATTTTTCTTACATGTGTTATGCGATGATGTATGTTTTATGATTATGTGGCACACATAAGAAAGGATTCATTATAAGATGGGTGGGACTTATATCTCCCTCCAATGCATTGGGTAATGATTTTATATCTCATGAGATAGACATGGCTGGAACGGAAGGTTATTTCGGTTCAGTGATACAGGACTGAAACGAGGAGTGAACTCGGTTCAGAAAGGGACTTTGTCCACTAAGATAGTCTTGGCAATGAGTCATGACTAACAAGAAATGATTTTCCATGATTATGTGTGCATTCCACAAAGTTTCAAGTTTTATGTTATGATTATGGGGATCTCATTTTCACTTCTATGATTTATTCCATGTTAAGATATTATGATCTCTTTTGCAGGTTTTGATCTTCATAAAGATATGATATGATTTTTATTTCCTTTATTTGCCCTTACTGAGCATTTGAGCTCACCCTTTTATGTTTTCTTTTCCCCAGGTCAGGAAGATGGATATTAAGTAGAATATGCTAAAAGGGACCCTAGATATGATGAAATAAATGGGAGACACTGTAGAAGATTTATGAACCAGTTTTTTATGTTTCCCAGTTTCTAAAGACACTATACCTATACGGTCTTTTGTGGTTTTGTCATATGTTGTAATAAGTGTGCTTCAATTTCGAAGTATTAACAATGTATGTAAAGTGTGGGTCGTTATAGTTGGTATCAAAGGAAAGGTATAGTCAACCTTTGGAAACTAGGATGTGAAAGCCTTAGTAAGAACCCTAAGGATAAGTCTAAGCATAGAACACAATCTTAGAAATGGCCATGAATAACCTAGGATAAGACCATAAGCATGAAAATTTTATTCTTGAATAATGTGGTTTCCTATTATAATTAGTGTTGCTCACACTATTCTTCTTGGTTTTAGTCAATGGCTGGAACCCGAAGGAACCGTGTTAATGCGGAATGCGATGGGCAATGCAATGATTGTCCCCCTGAGCAACCAAACGATATGGGAGCTGGAATACAAAATCTTGTAGCCATTCTCACACAACTTTCTCAAGCTATGAATCATGCAGGATTTCCAAACGAACAAAGGAGGGAGCAACATTCTGTTGAATCCTAATGAGGCAGCGTCCACCTTCTTTCAGCGGGTCTACTGATCCATTAGTTGCTAAACAATGGATTAGTACTACTGAAAAGATATTTTCAGTTCTTCAATGTTCTGAGCATGATAAAGTCATCCTAGAAGTGTATCGTTTGGAAGGAGATGCGGATCAATGGTGGAATCTTGTTAAGAATACAAGGCAAAGGGATGAAATAGAGTCTATGGAATGGGACGAGTTCAAGAACTTATTTTTCAATAAGTACTTCCCTCGTATTCTCCGAACAAAGATGGAGAAAGAGTTCCTTGAACTGAAGCAAAGGGATGATGAATCTGTTAGTACCTATGAAGCAAATTTTACAAGACTTGCAAGGTACGCTTCTGGTATTATTATCCAACCTGAGAGTAAGATCGATCGATTCTTTAGTGGCTTAAAACAAAGTCTTCGAAGGGCGTTATCCATAAGGGACTTCAATAGCTACGAGGAAATCGTTCGATGTGATCTCAAAGTCGAGATGGAGATTGGAGTAACCCATCAGTCACATGGGTTTGATAAGAAGAGGAAGATGGAATTCAAAGAAAAATCTAAAGAGCACACGAAAAAGAAGATGAACTTTCCCTTATGCTCAAAGTGTGGAAAGAAACATGGAGGGAGTTGTCTTAAAGGGACAAGTAAATGTTTTAAATGTGGAAAGGAAGGTCATCGGGCATTTGAATGCCGTGATAATGGGAAGAAGATGTCTAATGATGCAAACAAATGAAGGGATACACAGAATGAACCTACTACACTTCAATGTTTCAAGTGCAAGGAGATGGGGCATTATGCCAATCAATGCCCAAATCCAAGGGTTGATGATGATGGTCGACGTCAACAAACTCTTAAGGCTAAAGACAAAGGAAAGTCACATGCAATTTCTATCAGCGATGTGGAGTATGATAACGATGTGGTGAAAGGTACACTTACCATCCACTCTAAAGTAGCAAATGTTTTATTTGATTCTGGATCCACCCACTCTTTTATTTCTGAAACCTTTTCTAAGGGTATCACCGTATTACCTCAACAATTAGATGTTGAGTTAGCTGTGACAACACCTAATGGCACATCAATCCCATCAGAAGTTTATAATTCTTCTCCGATCGAAGTTTGTGGGAAAGTGCTTCCTGCAAATCTTGTGATCCTTCCTTTAGTGGAATTTGATGTGATTCTTGGCATGGATTGGATTTCTCTACATGGAGCTCATATCAATTGCCAAAGAAGGGAAGTCACATTTCATATTCCAGATCAACCTACGATCGTCTATCAATGCAAGGATGAACATAACCTTCCAGTGGAAATTTATTCCATCTTATGGGTATTGATTCCACTAAATGAAGGTTATTTATCTCAAATAGTTGGTGAGAAACTCACGATTAAGAATATGCCCATTGTACGGGAGTTTGATGATGTCTTTCCGGAGGAATTACCGGGTCTTCCACCAAATCGTGAAGTTGAGTTTTCAATAGAACTCGTACCGGGTGCTTTGCCTATTTCAAAGACACCTTATAGAATGGCCCCAATTGAGTTGCAGGAATTGAAGAAGCAACTCCAAGAGAATCTTGATAAGGGATTCATACGCCCTAGTGCGTCACCTTGGGGAGCACCTGTTCTATTTGTTAAGAAGAAAGATGGATCAATGAGACTCTGCATTGATTGTCGAGAACTTAACAAGATCACTATCAAGAACAAATATCCTCTCCCACGCATTGATGACTTATTTGACCAACTACGCGGAGCTCAATACTTTTCCAAGATTGATCTTCGTTCAGGGTATCATCAATTAAGGGTCAAAAGGGAGGATATACCAAAGACGGCTTTCCGTACAAGGTATGGACACTATGAATTTATAGTGATGCCATTTGGTCTTACTAATGCCCCTGCTATCTTCATTGATCTAATGAATAGAGTCTTTAGAGACTATCTTGATCAATTTGTGGTAGTCTTTATAGACGATAGTCTTGTCTATTCAAAGAGAAAGGAAGAGCATGAAGATCACTTGAGAATTATATTGAAGACCCTGAGAAAGGAGAAGCTTTATGCCAAATTTACCAAGTGTGAATTTTGGCTTCAAAAAGTTGCATTTTTGGGTCACATAATCTCAAAAGAGGGGATATCTGTGGATCCAGCAAAAACAGAGGTTATCGAAAGATGGTCAAGACCAATAACAGTAACTGAGATCCGAAGTTTTCTTGGTTTGGATGGATATTATCGACGTTTTGTAAATGATTTTTCACGATTATCTAATCCAATCACCAAGTTGACTCGGAAGGGAGTTAAGTTTGTCTGGACAGAGGAATGTGAAGAGAATTTCAAGGAGTTGAAAAGAAGGTTATCCAGTGCACCTGTGCTCACACTACCTTGTAGTGGAGAAAGGTTTGTGATCTACAGTGATGCATCCAAGAAGGGATTGGGGTGTGTTCTTATGCAAAATGATATGGTGATAGCTTATGCCTCACGACAGTTGAAAATCCATGAGCAAAATTACCCAACACATGATTTGGAGTTGGCTGCGGTAATCTTTGCATTAAAGATTTGGAGGCATTACCTTTATGGTGAAAGGTGTGATATTTATACTGATCATAAAAGTTTAAAGTATATTTTCACACAAAAGGAGTTGAATATGCGTCAAAGAAGATGGTTGGAGCTGATTAAGGATTATGACTGCTCAATCCATTACCACCCTGGGAAAGCAAACAAGGTGGCAGATGCATTAAGTCGACAAGACCATGCTAGTTTATCCATGATGAGGATCACAAAGGATCCAATATTTATGGATTTACAAAGGATGGATCTTGGAATTATAATGGAAGTGGAAAAATCTTATCTTTCTCAAATGAATGTTCAACCATCTATACATGTGAAGATTAAAGAGGCACAGAAAGAAGATGTCGAGTTACAAAAGAAGGTGAGAAATGTTCCTGAATTCAACCTTGATTGTGATGGGATAATAATGTTCAGGAATCGGGTTTGCGTTCCTCCCATCCCCGAATTAAAGAATGAGCTGCTGGATGAGGCTCATAGTTCATCATTTTCTATTCATCCTGGAAGCACGAAGATGTATAGGGACCTGAAAGAGTACTTCTGGTGGGATGGCATGAAAAGAGATGTTGCTGAATATGTCTCTCGATGCTTGGTTTGTCAACAAGTTAAAGCTGAGAGACAGAAGTCTAAGGGGATGTTACAACCATTACCCATACCCGAATGGAAATGGGAAAACATCACTATGGACTTTGTCACAGGACTTCCAAAAACATCCAAAGGCAATAATGCTATCTGGGTCATAGTTGATCGTCTTACAAAGTCTGCACACTTCATTGCTATTAGAGAGGATTTCTCTCTAGATCAGCTTGCCAGGATATATATAAAGGAAGTGGTAAGATTGCATGGAGTACCACTTTCTATTATATCTGATCGAGATCCGAGATTTACCTCGAAGTTCTGGCGAAGTCTTCAGCATACTCTGGATACAGAGTTGAGTTTCAGCACTGCTTATCATCCCCAGACAGACGGTCAGTCTGAGAGAACAATTCAAACCCTAGAAGATATGTTGAGATCTTTCTCTATGGATTTCAAAGGAGGTTGGGATCATCACCTACCTTTGGTGGAATTTTCTTATAATAATAGCTTTCACTCCAGTATTCAGATGGCTCCTTATGAAGCTCTCTATGGAAAGAAATGCAGGACTCCAACTTGCTGGGATGAAGTTGGGGAAAGAAAGCTATTAGGACCTGATCTCGTTGATGAAATGGCAGAAAAGGTCAGATCTATTCAACAACACATAAGAGCAGATCAGAGTCGACAGAAAAGTTATGCCGACAACCGAAGAAAAGACCTAGAGTTTGAAGTGGGCGATAAAGTGTTCTTACGAATATCTCCCTGGAAGAGGGTTATGAGATTTGGAAAGAAGGGGAAGTTGAGCCCTAGATATATCGGTCCTTTTGAAATACTGGATCGTGTTGGGAAGGTAGCTTACCGATTGGCGCTTCCACAGAATCTCTCTCAAGTTCACGATGTGTTCCACGTATCTCTCCTGAGAAAGTACATACCAGATCCTTCACATGTACTCAGCTCAGAAGTTGTACCACTAGAGCAAGATCTTTCTTATGAAGAACAGCCGATAGAGATTCTGGATCGTAGCGAAAAAGTCATACGAAACAAGACCACTCGCTTGCTGAAAGTTTTATGGAGAAACCACCAACTTGAAGAAGCTACATGGGAGCTTGAGGATATGATGAGGGATAAGTATCCTCATTTGTTTGTTGCAAAGTGACGAATTTTGAGGGCGAAATTCTTTTTAAGGGGGGTAGAATGTAACACCAGAGACTTTTATGTTATATAAATCATCAAAGGAATCATTTTCTACACAACACTTGCTTGGCTTGCTTTACACGCAATCGTGACCTTCCTCGATAGCTTGCGTCGTACGCAATACCGAGTTTCACTAAACAACAATATGCTATTAAAACTAGCCGTTATGAATAGTAATAACCACTTTTTGAAATTTTATAAATTTTATTTTTCAAAATGGACTTCATTTTTGGACTCAGAATATCGAAATTAGCCTAGGGTGAAATTTTGGTATTTTTCTGAAAACTTTCAATTTTTGATGAATAGTGAAACCACTAAGTGGTAGGTAAAAAACTGAATTTTGCATAAAACTTAATTTTACCGCTTCTGTGAATGGAATTTCAAAAATCCGAGGGACACGGTTAATATCAAGGACTAAAATGTGGTTCAATGAGATGAAAATAATTTTTTGGTGAATAGTAACTTTTTACTATTTTTACCGCGGTTAATAGTAAATAGGGTAACTACGGGTAAATATGATATTAATATTACCCTAACACATGTCCTAATTCTATTGGACAAGTGTAATTCGACCAAAAACAAACTTAGGAATAAAATATGACCATTTAGGCCCACTTGGATTAGATTAGGACATTTATTATTAATTTATTTAAAGAAGGGTTAAAATAGTTAAAATCAATGTTTAATAAGTAAATCATTTTTAATATGGGGTTATACATAAGATAAATTCGATTGTAAATATTCATTAGAAAGCTAAAAAGATTTCCTACATGATGGTATTTTATTTGTAATTTTTAGACATTAAATAATGTAATTTATTTATGACACAATGATGATGCAGTAATTATCTTATTAATGAAATATTGACATAATTGATGTTATAAACACCAAAATATATATAATTTGAGACTTTTTATGAATTCCACTAATTTTCTAGGTTACCATGATATATTATTGTTGATTTAATCAACTTGGTTCGAACATATAATTCTGTTATGACTTTCACAAAAATCATATATCAAATAGTGTCAAAATTGACACAAAATAGTTTTTAAATCAAATATTATATTATTAATTGTTATTTTATTCCTAAAAATATAAGGTTCGGCCAAATGACTTAGATAAGGATATATATATTAATAATAAACAATTTGGGGTTCGTTTGGCATGTTATAGTAAGTGTATTAACCATATAATGAAAGAAAACAAAAAGACACGGTAAAAGTTAAATTAATTAACTTAGAGTTAAATCTAACTGATAAGGTTAAAATAATACCCTAAACTTGTCTAAATCCTATTTGTTGATAGGATTGCGACCCATCCCCACTTTAGCTTCGAAATAAGACCCTTTGGAACCATTATAAACCGATTTTGGCTTTAATATAAAATAATATTTTGAGATATTCCTAAGGTGCCCCTCTCCTCCCTTATAAAAGGGCACCTCCTCCCCCTCCTC
Organism: Viscum album; assembly: GCA_963277665.1. Lineage (NCBI taxonomy): Eukaryota > Viridiplantae > Streptophyta > Magnoliopsida > Santalales > Viscaceae > Viscum > Viscum album. Next base: position 1,299,914,407 of record OY728138.1, on the reverse strand, counting down.
CTCACACCAATTTGAGCACTCAAGCTCGGCCAACCCCTGACATTTTCTCCTCTAAACTTCCCTAGAATAATCCTAGAGGTCCTGGTCTTCTCCAAAGACCAATCATAGTTCCTTAAGTGGAGGATTCAAAGAGGCGTTCCAAAGAAGAGGTAATATCCATTACCGATCTTTTCAATTTCTTTCTTCTTCAACTTCTTCTTCTTTAGTTGTTTCATGATAAAGTAATAACATCAGTATTACTTACATACTGATATGTTATTATAAATATGAAACAACCCTAATTCACCTTCTATCCATCCTACGGAAAAATGAAATCACCGCGCGTGCGTTCGTACGGAATACCGTCTCCACGCCGTGGTGTAATCTATTTTCCACCATCACCGTACAAGGATGGGTATAATGGTGTAATGAGTAACTATATATGATTATTATTAAGTAATATTGATACTGAAATAATATATATATATATACTCCAATACAATTCCACGATCATAGGAACGATATCATCACTCGTGCGTACGTACGGAATACCGTCTCCACGATGTGATGCGACTCGTTCTACATGATCTTCATTTCATAATGATTATATAAATGAATTGAATGAATGAATATGGTATATACTACACTAATACCATTCTGGAAATGAATTATCTATAACCTAAAGATAAGAATAAGAATTTATTTGACAAAACACGCATAAGAACAAAAAGTTATAAAGACCCGAGTAACAAGTAACAATGAAATATTACTAACAAGAAGTTAATAATATGGCCATATATGATCTCATATCAATATGTATAATTATGGAATAAGTAAATAACATTATTTAAACCATTATACAGGAGCTTCGGACACGAACAAAGCAAATCGGACCTAAGGTAAGGGAAATATCACAATCTCATTTTTATCCAAGATTGTTTATTCGTAAGTATTTAATGGGGTGTATTTTATCATCCACATGCATGTTTCATAAATATGTAATATTATTTCAATCCACCTACAATTGTTTAAATCCATTTTTACCCTTCGGTGAGTTTTTAATAATATCTATGAAAGGAATCTTTTGTCATACGAGGTACTTTTTGACTTTTCCGACAAAAGTACGAAGAATGTTTTTTTAACTTATACGGCACGAACGGATTTCTACTGTTTTATAAAGCCTTATTTTCATGAAGCTTCATCTAAAAGATTTCATGACTATTTTCAATAAAATCTCTTTCTTTTAAAATTGCATGATGTTTTTTGAATAGAAATTGATTTTGAAGAAGAAAGGATATTTTCCTCAAGAATTCAATTCAAGTGTTTTATCAAAATTATTTTCCATCTAAGATAATAAAGAGTTCTGTTTCTATCCATATTTTTACATTGATTTGACTATGTTGTGATGGAATTATGTTTATGAATTCCTTTATCTTATATGAATTGATTTATGATGTCATGATGTTTCAAGAATCCCATTTTTGTTACATGTGTTATGCGATGATGTATGTTTTATGATTATGTGGCACACATAAGAAAGGATTCATTATAAGATGGGTGGGACCTATATCTCCCTCCAATGCATTGGGTAATGATTTTATATCTCATGAGATAGACATGGCTGGAACGGAAGGTTATTTCGGTTCAGTGATACAGGACTGAAACGAGGAGTCAACTCGGTTCAGAAAGGGACTTTGTCCACTAAGATAGTCTTGGCAATGAGTCATGACTAACAAGAAATGATTTTCCATGATTATGTGTGCATGCCACAAAGTTTCAAGTTTTATGTTATGATTATGGGGATCTCATTTTCACTTATATGATTTATTCCATGTTAAGATATTATGATCTCTTTTGCAGGTTTTGATCTTCATAAAGATATGATATGATTTTTATTTCCTTTATTTGCCCTTGCTGAGCATTTGAGCTCACCCTTTTATGTTTTATTTTCCCCAGGTCAGGAAGATGGATATTAAGTAGAATATGCTAAAAGGGACCCTAGATATGATGAAATAAATGGGAGACACTGTAGAAGATTTATGAACCAGTTGTTTATGTTTCCCAGTTTCTAAAGACACTATACCTATACGGTCCTTTGTGGTTTTGTCATATGTTGTAATAAGTGTGCTTAAATTTCGAAGTATTAACAATGTATGTAAAGTGTGGGTCGTTATATTTTTCACCGGGTGTCCATTTGGGACGAGCGAGTAGTCGATTCCGCTAGTTTTTTTGAGGGGATAGCCATGTTATCATCCTCTCGATGGGTTTAGAGATCTTTGTGTGGGCCCCACATGAGCTAGCTATGGTGAATAGTGCCTTTTTTCACTGGTGCTCTGTTTCGGGTAAGTAAACAGACTATCCTGCATGTTTTTTCGCGTAGAACGTGATGGGGGCCTCAGTATTGGCCCTGGAGTTGCGCAGTGTGGCATTGTTGTGGGTCGCTCGGGTAATGACGTTTTGGTCCAACAGTGGTTGAGGGTACGCCCTTGGATCATTCCCATGAGGGTTTGTGTGGCATCATAAACTTCGTAGAGGTTTGTGATCCTCTCGATGGGATGTTTAAACTGTTAGAGTTTTGACATCCCTCCGGTGGGCCCGGAGCGGGATCCTCTAGCATCTTTTCCCTATATTGGGTTCTTGGTATCGTTGTGACCGCTTATTCATTGGCGGTGATCCCCTATCTAGCTGGTTAACCCCGTAGGGTTTGTGGCATCATCCAGATTATGATCCCCTATGCGGTGGGTCGTGCTCAGTAGGGTTGTGGCATCGTTGGGTATATGATCCCCTACTCAGCATGAGGTGTATAGTATGGTTGTGGTATCATTGGTTATGTGATCCCCTACTCAGCCTGTGGTTTCGGTAGGGTTGCGGCATCATTGGTTCGATCCCCTACATCGTGAGTTATACCAGAAAGGGTTCTGGTATCGTCATGACGGCCTTTAAATGGGCGATGATCTTCTATCTAAGTGAAGTGTTTTTTTCAAGCGCCAGATCGGGTTGTGGTATCCCCCATCGGATCCTGGGAGTGATCCCCAATCTGTTAGACCTATGAATGCAAGATCGGGTTGTGGTATCCCCCAACGGATCCTGGGAGTGATCCCCTATCAGTGAGACCTTTTTCTAACAGAGTGGGTTTTTTATCCCCTAGCGGACCCCAGGAGCGATCCCCTATCTGAGGAGTTTGGTGGTTTTGTTGTTTCAGGGAGGTTTTCTCAGTGATGCTATCTGATGACCGTGATCTCTCAGGTGAGCATCTGAGAGGTTTGTGAGAAACCCTATGGAGTGTATCTATGGGATGAGTGTCATCTGGGATGACAATGTTCGTGTGGTGTACTCTCTCCTGGTTGTGGACAATTGCTAGTTATAAGGTCGGTACCACTTGTGGCTTGTGGCGTGAGCTGAGTATATCTGGATTGTTCAAGGTGTATGTATGGGCATACACCTGAGTTGAGCTGACTAGTTGTGTTTAGGCAAGGAATGTCACGAGATGGATTTTCTCTCTCGTCTGGATTTCCTCTGGCTGGGATGAGCGGACTGTTTCCTTTCTTTTGCTCTCTTTGGTTTTGGGTTTTTGGGGTGCCTACTGAGTATGTTTATACTCACCCATGCACGGGCTTTACAAGCACATGTTTGTGTCTTGTGCAGACCACATGCCTTTCGACGGAGTCCAAGGAGGACCTAGAGCAGGTGGAGCTGAGTGAGCTAGACTGACCGGGGTGTTTGCTGGTGCGGTGTCGAGGGAGCCTTCCGGTGGTGTTTGTGGAAGCGTCCCCCTTTTTCAGAGCAGGTTGGATGCGCTTTGTAGTTTTTTTTGGTGGACCCTGTTTTTCCCTTTTGTACTTTTATTATTGCACTCTAGTTTGGGATAGATTGTATGCAATCATTTACTTTTCAGTTTTCTATATGTCTGCACTGTTTCATGGAGGTGTTTGTGGGTGCGTGTGTACGGGTACCTATGTCTAATGCCTCCCATGTGTGTGATAGCCTACTCGGCGCTGGACGCTATCCCCTATCCTATTGGAGGCGGGCTTGGGGAGTCGTGGCTCGAGCCCCGTTGGGTCGGGTCATGACAGTTTTAAAAGGTAGTTGAGGATATGGAGATGGATTTGGAATGAAGATTCAAATATTTAAACTTCTATCACAAATTATTAACGCCAAAGAAGAAATCATATCACTTTCTTATGAACATTTATCTTGTGTAAAATAAAAATTTCAAATAAATTCATGTGAGAAAGAAGTAACTAAGAAGGATCTTACTGTGACGTGTCATTTAGTTAAAGAATCTCATAAAGCTACATTGAGTATTAAGGAATCCTAGTTTCAAATCAATGACAATAATTATACATTCAGTCTAGATGAATAATCAAAAGAAAAATATAAATTTCACTTTAATGAATGATTCACTTTGGTTGATGATTAATTCTAAATTATTTTTTAATGAGAATGATGCTACTAAGTAAGTTTATACGAAAGTCATCTATGCACTATATAAACTACACAAAAACTTCATGAATATTAATGAAGCATAGATTAAGGATAATAAAAAGAGAATTAATGAGCTGAATAATTCTCTACTAGCTTTAAGTCAAATTTATAATATTCATTTTCATAAAGTGAAGTGTCAATGGGAAGACAAACTGAAATCTGTTTGAGATGAGAAACATCACCTCAACATGAAGTATCTTAAAAAAGTATTCTGAAAAACTAAAGGGAAAAAATAAAATACTTCATAGAGATAATGTGAATACTTGGTGAAATCACTTGATTAATAGAAGAATTACAAAAATATGAAATATATTGAGTTGGAGGTCATGTTCAAAAATCATGAAAATAATCAAGGTGAATCTTCAAAAAATTATAAGATTATAAAAGATTCCAATATTAATTATAAAAAAGAGTCTTTATTATGAACATAATCATTCATGTGGTAAGAAATGTTAGAGAATATCTAACATTAAATCTATTATAAGAATATTAAAATAGGTTAACCATGTTCAAAAACTTTTTATTTACACTAATAAATTTTTATCTACATATACATGTTCGAAATATAATTATAGTCAAACATGGGTTAAGAGTCTGAGGTTAAATCCACTATATTATAAAATTTAGACATGAAGAAGAATAAGAATTATTGTTCCCAATAAAGAGTTGATATGAATAATCATATTATCTAAAACCAACGTGATGTCAAATCTAGTCAAGTCATAACACAACATAACAAGTCAATATTTCTTGGCTATTTTTGGTGTTGTTTGAAATTTGGGCATTACGATATTGATTTTTGGAATAATATTTTTATTCATGATAATTATAGAAGGCCTACATTAAAGGGATAATATCTTATTTAATGATAAATCTGGTAAACTTGAAGCACGATTCCAAAATTAAGAAGTATTGTTCTATTAATAAATTATTAGATTATCTTGATGATATAAGATATTATTGAAACAAAAAGTTGTCACAATTTAATGAGTTCAAGTATATACAAACTATTCACTTTACATATGATAATATGATGAAAAGACCTCAACAAATTAATTGGTAGGAAAAAAATAAAAAAACTTTTTTTACGGTATAAACAAGAGATTAATGTTAAGAAAACTATGAAGAAAGATTTAAATAATAAGAATGATTAAATGAAATTAACACTATATAAGATACGAATCAATATTGGAAGAAATTGGCATATCATGGACCATTGTTGATAGTTCATAAGCACCAATACTAGCATAAGTATGCCGAAGAAGAAAACGAAATTAAACATAGAAAGAAATAACATGATTGATTTGGTGTTTTACAATCAATATACAAAAATTGAATTTATTGAGTGTTTGTCTAAAAGGGACAATCTAATGATTTATTTTGATTTGTATGGAAGGTTGCAAATGTTTGGGCACATTGATAAAAAATGAATGACATGGTTACTTGATCAAATAGAACTAGTGAAGAATAGAAGATAAACACATGTGGCTTTATGTGATGAAAATATTAATATAAATAAAGAGAATACATAGAAGAAGAAGTTTTAGAATATAGAAATAGAATGCTTAGACATAAGGCCAAATTTTTAGGAATTGGATAAAAAGATGGAACATGATAAAAATAATGAAATTTCAATACTTTCTAATATGAAGAATCCAATTAAATATATTATTACAATTGATGAAATCAAGAAGACATGTTGTCCATAAATGATAGAATTTGTAAAGTCGGTGAATGTGAAATAATAATGAGTTTCCATTAATCTAGATTAGAATTGTAAGGACTTTTTGGGTTCAGTGATAAATCTCATCCCTATTACTTTAACAAAATATAATTGAAAACCCACCTTATTACCAAGTATATTTTATGTTTGATTCTTCTATGTAGGGAATTAAAATTGAGGCATATATTCACCTGAATTCCTAAAGATATTACTACTATTAAATTATTATTCAAAATCCAGGAGACTATCCATCATAGAGTTCATTGTATAAATTTCTATTAAAATTGTTCATGGAATTCACTCACGAGGAAATATAAACATGATGTAGAAGATGGATGAAGATAAACCTTCCTATAGAGAGTAAAGATGAATTACTATTAGAGTTGAATATCTCAATTGTTATCAAATTATTATTTGATGTTTTAGTAATGTATTAAGAAGATAAATTCAAATTCTATAAATTTAATCTTGTCATTAAATAAATCCATGTTCTTTGTTTCATTTTGAAAGAAAATTGTGAATCAGAAAGGAAGAAACTGTAAATTTGATGATTAAATAAAAATGAATTGATAAGGGGGAAGTAAATTCATGTAGTTTGTTATTTTTAATCTATTTTTTGAGATAAATGTAGATGTTTAGATGAAATTATATTGAACAACCTTTGAAATAACATTTCAATGTTGGAATAATATTATAATAACTTTATTGATAACTATGATTTCTAGATTGACCACTCATGTTTTCTACACCGAGTTAGAACACATAAACTAAGATATGATTATGTAATGCATCATTCCTTTAATAAAAGAGATTATTTCCTTCTCTGAAGTTGATCAACATGAATTTCTGACAAGTGGCATCTCTTATGATATGTGGAGATTAGAGGAGAGAAGAAGAGAAGTCCAGTTGTAAAAGAATGACATATTTTTAATTCCATCTAATATATATATATTTGGTCATATTATCAAGTACGAGGGAGAAGAAAACATTTACATTGAAAGTAAAATGTGTATTTCAAACAAATCCAAATGAGGAGATTAAAGAACAAAATTTGATTAAAATAATATTTTTGTTGTTATTGTTGTTGATATATCTTTTCGATAAAAATTCAATGTTATAATATTTAGTGTATGAGGTTTCTCCAATGACTTTCTCTTGAGAATTATTATCAAGTCGGAAAGGTTGTTTCGATTAGAGGAAGTCTATTTAAAAAAAATAAAAATTAATATGATAATTTTAGAGATATTATTATTAACCAAAACATGTACCATTTTCATTAGGAGAATAAAAATTTATTACCACATTTTTAGAAGACCAAATCATATTGATTTTCAATCAGTAAATTGATGAAATTTTTAAAATGGATTCATTTTTTCATTTCCAATTTGATCATCAAATGGTTTATGAGTTAAGGTGTTAAATAAAAGATAAAGTATTATGATCGTTTCAAAAAAATCAGTTTTCATGATGAATATTTTGAGAAGTTTTATTTTGTGATTTTATTGTTATTATAGGGAGGCACTCAATCGTATCATGTTTATAAGGTGGGATCTATTCATTGTAGATACAAATGAACCACATTCATCTAATATATCTGTCTGGATATCTTAGTACTCCATTCTCTTTTGTGTGTCTTTGTCGCCATCGATCCCATCTGAATGTCATCCTCTCCAAAAATCTACCATGAATTCATTAACTCAAAGGATATCTCCATGACTGTCGTCAATATATTCTCAATTTGATCTTACTGATCATATTTTGAGCATTCTAAAAATATGAATGTGATTAAAATATATTTCATGTGAAAATTAAGATGAAATTGAAGCATTAAATCAAATAAGAAATTATCATTTCTCATGTGACAGTGATGGATCCTAAAGGCTTTAATCTCTTATGAAAAAATCATATGAGTCTTCATGATTCTCAAAGGATCTGAACAATATATTCTATCTATAAATACTATGGGTAAGTTAATTTTTATTTGAGTTTTATCCCTCATCCATGAGAAGTTTGTGAAATATTGAGAGAGAAACATATCAAATGAAGTGCTTTATATTTTAATGATTGGTCTTGGTTTTTGAATAGTTTAATCAACTTCTATTTTTTATTGTGTTTTCTGTAATGAGTTCCATGGTTTAGTTTTTTCTTTTTTTAGAAAAGGAAAATAGTGAACTGATGAAGTAGGTGATTTATCACACACGGTTTTTCTAAATAACAGTAAATGAACATGAAAAATAAGTGGTACGAATCAGAGTGTCTATAAAGTATACGATTTGAAAAGATATCATATGTGATCTTTTTTTACAAAGGATATAATAGATACCACATACTATTTTTATGAAACAAAAGAGGACCATTATAGCTTTATGTGGCTGAATGAATATACCACATAATGTTATAATAAATTGATACACTCACAAACCATCATTATCATGAAATTATATACTTGTAAAATAATTATTTCATGAATTTTTTAAGATTAATCTATAATATTGGGTTATGTAAAGTCTACACATGATCTATTTCATTTACACAATAACGGAAAGATTCCATATATTTTGTATTGAGTATAGTGTAGTGTAGAATAGTGAAAAACTCTATTGAGTTCAAAGGATTTGTGTGTACAAGGTATAAGGACAGTGAACATACTTCTAGTTGTGTGCAAGAGAGTAATTACATGAAAATGCATGATGTCCATGATTAAAACATAGGTAGTGTGCATTTATTCCATAAAGGTATGAGTAGAACCAAAAAATACGTGCATTCATTTTTTAGTGTGTGTAATCAGTTGAGAATAAAATGAATGATGTGTGCAATATTCATGAAAGATTTGTAGACCATACATTATCCATATGTTAATACGCATACACGGGTAAATTCAAGTGTGATGTAAATCAATTTGAATCATTATATGTGTTGTGTGTTAGCATTGTGTTCTTATATAAATAATTTCAAAAAATTATATATTTTTGTTAAATTTATCTTGCACAAATAATACATAAAAATAATTTAGTTAATTATGTGCATTAAATATCTTAATGTGATGTTTAGAACTATGTTCATTAAGATAAGATAATGTTGATTTATATAATAATCGAGTTGAGCTAATGAAATATTTTTTCAGTAAAAAAATTAAGAAAAAACATGATTTTTATTTATATTTCTTCGGTGGGTAATTCTATAACAATAGTGAGTTGAATTAGATGTGTTACCTTCAACTATTTATGAGAGTATATTGAACCAACTTGTATATAGTGCTGTTGATTATATTAAATGTTAGTTGAATTATTTTAGTTGAAGTGAGAATGTGAATTATTAGTTAATTAATAGTGGCTCAATGAAGAAGATATGTTTTGTGTTGTAATTTAAGCATTATGTTATTGTTATCTATCTCATTATGTTATTATTGTGTTTGTGAAACACTTTTGGGATTCCATTATAGAGAACAATGGTGTGATTCCATTTTAATTTATGAAAAGGTACATAACTACCCAAAATGGTTTCATGGTGATACCGGACCAAACCACTTGTAATTGTTGATTGAATCATAGTGAAGAATTGGTGTATCTAGTCATCCCTAAAAAAACAAGGACATAGTTAACCACATCCAGGGTGAACCTTGTAAAAACATTGTGCGTTGTTCATCATTTACTTTATAGATTGAATGTGTTATAATATTTTTTTGTAAAAACATTAGATCTGTTCATTCTAACAAGTGTATTGGTTTTAATTAAAGAAGGTGTAAGAGAAATGAATAGAAAATTTCTTAGAACATATGTACCCGGATTCACCACTATATCGATTTATTTACATTATATACTAGGAACATAGGAGTCTTTCAGAAAAAATTGATCCGGAATAATTCATAAGTTCATTTAAACATTATTTAAAAAATACACCTTCTCACCAGGACACATATGGTGATAACAATATCATTCACTATTGTATAGAAATCACTAATTGAATCCTAATCACAAATTTTATATCAACATACATCAACCTCCATATTTTTATCTTTTCCTTATTTATATTCATATTAACTTCATTGATGTTTTTCATTTACTCCCAGAACACTTTAGACATTGCAAATCCATTAAATCTAAATAAATAACTTTTAGAGATTAATGAACATATAAATTATTTGGTGTTCCCATTATTTTCAAAATAATTATTATCAATATATATAAGGGAATAATTCTTCACATGATGAGGAAAACCATCTTTAGAATATTTCAGAACTTCATAAAAAAGGGAAAAATGATAAGGAAACATTATATTATTAAATATATGATAGTTCATTCCATCAAAAAATTGAATCCCATTAATATTCATAGAATTATAAACATCCATAAAAACTTTACCTTTCTTCAAATAACAGTACATATCTTATGAAGGAAACTTTCCCCAAAATACCACTTTAAAGGGTCAAATATGATCATGAGGAGGGTGAATGTGATTCTTAATAATATTTTTTTAATTTTTTTTTCTTATTAGACAAACATCAACTCTAATAATTTTTTTTACCTTTAATAGAAATAAAAATAAAATCAAATTCCATAAAATGTTATAATTTATAAGGCTAAAAAATCATTAAAAGTATTTATTCCTTAGAATCATTTGGAAACAATTTAATACCACAAAATCCACTAGAAAATAATAATTTAATATTGTTAAATCAAGTAAGATGTATCCAGAGACTTTTTTTGTACTATATTCAAAATTACAGCATATGTGATTTACACACAGATAAAATGTAAAATCGATTTTGTAAGAACTTTTTTAAAAATTATCCAACAGGTTTGAATAAATTTTATGGTGTGGATTGTGCATTATTCCCTTTTTTTATTCTTACAAAGAAATTTTCTTTCACTTCTTGCACATCAGAAGGAAATAAACTCTTCCATACATTCACAATTCATAGGATTTATATGTCCGATTTTATCATTTGAAAATTCCATATGAAATGCTCATTTAGAATTTTTATTCGGTGTGTTTTGATAGTATACAACACTTTATTAGAAAACATTTATATCTAATTTTACCAAATAAAAATGATTTCTTAATGGATGAAAACATAACCATTTAATGATCCCAAAACCTATGATCAAAGAAAAATTATTCTTCGGTCTCAACCAAGACATTCCATTAATGGAAATTTCAAACTCTAAAACGTCATTCAAAAATTGTCCAGTATCACAGCTAGAAACCAATTCATTATAACTTCCAATTTTTCACAAGTTAATAGTACACATTTTAATACTTTTAAGTACACCCTTTATATAGAAATATTTTTGGGGGAATAGATGGAAAATCCATTTTTATTTTCCACTCAATGAAAACATGAAATTCAAATATCATTCTCAAACAAATTCACCAAAACATTCTAAATAATTATAGAATATTATTGAATGTGTATAAGAACCTTCAATGACTATAAGATTATTAAATTTTCATAAAAATTATTATGTATTATGATTTTACTCTGTGTTATTTGGAACATTAAAGAGAATATATAAATTATTAATTTTTTTCCTTTACAAAGACATCATAATGATTTCTTGGATTAGTAAAGAATTATATCACAAAATTATAATCCACTCTTAATCTTTGTAATTATTATTCTATATGATGATATTATTCATCAAAATATTTATTGAAAAGATTTCTTTCAACTTCTCAAAATAATTTTCATTAATATTATAATATTTTATGACTTGTATCAATAAAGTCTATTTAATTCCTCAAATCATAAACCTTTATTTGATGTTCCTTATGTATAACTTTTTTTCTAATCATCCTTAATAATATTTATCTTAAAAAATACATAAATATTTTATTGATAGACAATGTAAAAGAATTTTTTCTGATGGAATTTGTATGAATACAATTATGATGATATCCCTCTATATCACACTTTGCAAATAAAAAATGATCCTCTATCTGCTAAACATAGATAGTACCCATCACATACTACATACATCTATAACATTGAAAATTCATATACATACAATTCAAAATTTCCTTAGACAAACATCAATATGATTTAATCAATCTGGTAAATAACCATTTAACTTCATAGAAGGATATTTGTTAACTCAAAAAAATGTATCCAACATTATACAGAACAATTGGTTTATGATATTTTTATAAATCATGAAGTGGAAAAATTTTAGAAGAGGAAATCAACACCGTATTTAACTCATTGAAACACCTTTTACAATGAAGCATTACACATTTAATTGAGTTGGTTTAGAAGAAATCCTAACCATATCTATATGATGGTCTTTCTATTTTTATGTCCTTTATTTTTTTGGTGTTCATTCATCATTTGATAACATTTTTTGAAAATATCATTCATGTTTATTGATTTATGTAATTAATAGTGTTAGTTGTGTTAATGTTTATCAGCAAACATAAATAATGTAAGTAACATTCTATTGACCAAAATATTCCTTAACATCATTCATTAGCTTTATAAAATTCCCACCATCATTGTACCAACACTCTAAAGGTGTTATGTTATATACTGACATCATAATTATTGAATAACATGATTGTAACTTTATCCCAAACATGATCTATCAATAATGGGGTAGTTCCATATCATTTTTTGGTTTGATATTAGGGTACCATTCCAGAACTTTGAGAAACACTATTGGATGAATATCTGATAAACTCAAAATCCACAAATCCATCAAGAAAGCTAAGTATGGAACATCCATTCTTCCTATGTGAGGATCGTTCTTGGAAATAAACACATAATAATTTAATTTAGCATCATAGAACAAAATCTTCTTTCTAAATCAATAAATGATATCAAACATTTACTATATCAAATCCACGATGATGATGATATTTTATGGATGTATCCACAAACATATAAAGTCTCCCAATTAGTGATACTCCCCAAATACTAGCTCATTGTCTCTATATACTTCATATAAAACTATTTGTCCAAAAACTAGCATACCCAATTATAGGTGAATTATAAGTCTCTCTACTTAATATCCTAGAGACCAGTCTAGGGATGGTGAAATTAAGTAGTGTGTAGCTACTAAATAAAACAAGGCATGAAATTAAGTATAAAACATAAAATGGAACCTCATATGATGTTCAAATCACTATGAGATAGAAACTATGGACCATACCTTTAACACCCCGAGCTTCCATGATACGCTTCTCATTCAATAATGCAATAGCTTGCATTGTACGCAACTTCGAGTTCTAACACACCGCAACTAATCAAAGTAGCCGTTATGAATAGTAATAACCACTTTTTAAATTTATAGAAATTTTATATTTCAAAATGGACTTCATTTTTGTATTCCAAATATTGAAATTATCCTATGTTGATTTTTTTGTAATTTTCTGAGAACTTCCAAATTTTTATGAATAGTGAAAAATACTGAAAACAACTTTTTTAATAAAAATAATTTATAGTGACAAGTTATACTATTGAGTGGTTTTAAAGTATAATTAGAATATATTTTTACCATTTTATCCAATGGTGTTCATTAGAATTAATTTCATTTTGAAATTGGACATAAACAATTGTCAATCTTTTGATATATATTGTTTCTTAAAAACACGCTATTTGTTGTGACAGCGGGAATTAATTATAAAATTAATTAATGCAACTTATATGTTTGGAATTTCATAAAATAGACATCATTTTTGAATTTGGAATATCAATTATTGCTTAGGGTGAAATTTTGGCATTGTTCTGAAAAACTTCAATTTTTGATGAATAGTGAAACCACTAAGTGGTAGTTAAAAAACTGATTTTTCATTTAAATGAAATATTACCACTTCTTTGGTTTGATTTTCAAAAATACGACATACATGGTTGTCATTAAGAAGTAAAATGTGGTTCAATGAGATTAAAATAATTTTTTGGTGAATAGTAACTTTTATGTTCTTAATCGCGATTAGAGATAATTAGTGTAGTTTAAGGTAAAAATAATGTTTTAATAATATGAGATGTGCTTGAAACATGTCCTAACCTCATTGGATGTGCCATGGACGACCAAGAAAATCCATGGGTCATCTGTGGGACCCCATGGAGCCACTTTAGTTGGAAAATGACATAAATACCTTTTATTTAATGTTAAAGTAAAAAATGAGACAAACATGAAATGTTTTACTAAAACAATTTTTACATGGGGTTATACAAGTCATATTTTTGACTATAAATAGTCATTGGAAATCTAAAAAGATATCGTACATGATTTTATTTTTTTATAATTTTTAGACATTAAATAAATTAAATTATTTATGACATCATGATGATGCAGCGATGACCTCATTATTTAATGATTTAAATAAAATGGAAAGATAATGTAATATATAAGACCTAAACATGTCCAAAACCTATTGGATGGATGGATTTCAAACCCTTATCACCTTATCCTTGAATTATATAAGTGTGGGACCTCTAAAATCCGAAACTCATTTTATAATAATGTGACTTTTCTTTACTTTCCAAGAGTGCCCCTCCTCTCCTCTTATAAAAGGCCCCCAACTCTACCACCTAATTCACACATTCAAGCCATTTGTCTCGGCCAACCTCTTCCCAAATACTCTCCCAAATTCCCCCTCTCACTCCTAGAAGCCTCACTTTGGGCAGAACTCTTCCCAAGGAAGCCTTTGGCTCAAATCAAAAAGAGTTACCCGATTTTGAGGTAATGTCTTCTCTAATGTTGTTTTGTTTTATTTAGCTTCTCCAACCCCTTAAACTCCTCTTATTCCTTTATTTTGTAACAACAACAGTATATAAAATATACTAGGATGTTGTTATGATATGTATTTGGTTTACACTTACACACACCTACACTTAATGGTTAATGAACATACTGTTTCTGTGGATGGAGAATTTTTGCCTCACGAAACGATGATTGTTCAACACTCATATAACACCTCTAATGGTGGCCATTATGATGACAATATTTTTATATATGATATATATTATGTTTTTTTCCTTATGATTTTTTATTTTTCATTTATGGCATACCTTTATGGTTTCCATTATTGGTAAATGCGATATTTTCATTTTAGGAAGTGCGGACTACCGCCCCCTCAAAGTGATTTGAATCTTTAATACCATATGTGGGATGAATAAAGGATGGAGTAAATGGTATTATACACTATATTATACTGGAATTATATTATAACTTTATATAATTATGATTTCATTCCATTAAATATGAAATAGAAATGAAAGTAGCGTTCATGCATACGTACGGCTTACCGTCTCCATGAATGGTGCATTTCATTTCTTACCTCTAAACGTTATGGAATATTATAAATGCATGTATATACTGGATATATATGAGATATATGATATCTATATCATGAATATAATTCTGGATATAATGGATATATCACCACATGAACAACTTGTAATTATAAGAATTTTATTTTTGACTCAAGTACCTAAGATCGACAAAATGACCGTTATAAATTTTAATAATTACATAATGCTCATAACATGGTAATAAGGGATATAAAAGGAATAATGAACATGAAAAAGGTTCTTATGTAAATATAAATTAACTCTAGTTTATTATTTAGGAGGTTAAAGAATGGTCGAGTCAGGACAAGATGCAAGGTAAGGGAACTTCTTAACCTAACTTCCATTCTTTGGGTTAATCTCCTACTTTCAAATTATGTCATGATATTATTATGTCCTATTTTGTATTTTTACATTATTTTTGTGTACCTATAGTGAATACACATAATAGATCGATTTTATTTTAAAAATTATCTTTTTAAAGACTTCGTCTCAATCTCCTTTCATTGAGGCATATTTGGTTTTATACACAATTTTCTTTTATACAGTGTATAAAACCCTTTGACGTTTACATTTATTTAAAAGGAATATTTTTTATACGAAGCGTT
Source organism: Viscum album (assembly GCA_963277665.1). Lineage (NCBI taxonomy): Eukaryota > Viridiplantae > Streptophyta > Magnoliopsida > Santalales > Viscaceae > Viscum > Viscum album. The sequence goes on along the minus strand of OY728138.1, from coordinate 1,299,898,323 downwards.
TTACTAAACGACAAAAAGTGAATTTTTTTCATTTTATACATATGCGGCGACAATGAATTCTCTGCCGCCGTGACCATTATTTGAGTTTCGGCTTCCTCTACAAGCCATCACTTTTTTAATGAAAAATAAATACAAAGTTTTAACATTCTTTTATTTTGGTATTGAAAATGGTTTTGAAAGAATTTTTATTATATAAATGTGTTGCATTGATATCTTGTGATTGAAATGTGTAAATTTTATGTTTCCTTTATGCATGTTTTATGTGATACGATTATGTTATGGTTTATGATATGTTTAAACCTATTCATATAAGGAATGCATTGGACTTAACAAGTGACGGGTGGAACCCGCTATAGCTCCTCGATGCATCGGTAGGTCTCATGAGACAAACTAGTGTCTTGGCACGAGGCCTTGACAAAATCTTATTTGTGGTCTTGGCACGAGGCCTTGGCTACGTGGTTATGATAGTCTGGCATTATTCATTCCATCAATATGAAAGTGGTTATTGATATTGAATGTGATTATTCGACCATTAGAATATCCATGTGAAGAAGTAAATGGAATTATCTCATTTTACTATGGCCATATTATGTTGATGTTCAAGTTTAAAAGGCTTTTGTTTTATTTATACATTGCCTTAAATGTTTATGTTTATTTATGAAAGCTTCCGCAATATTGTTATCCTTACTAAGCATCTGATCTCACCCCTTTCAATGTTTTAATATTTTACAGGATGCGAAGAAGTATTTTATGAATGACCTGCAGGGATAGTCAGAAGAGGATATGAGTGTGGACTATGAAGACTTTGTTATTATTTTTTCCCTTTATGATGTAATGTAACATTTATGAATGTATCTAGTGTTTCCAAGGCTACTAAACTAATCGGTCTTTAGAGACTTGATATTTTTTGATCATGCCAATGTTATGAAGTAATGCACCGACTCTGGGTAGCTGGGGTCGGGGCGTTACAATACTACTAACCATGACTAGATACATAACCTCCCAAACCCTAATGGATACCACCCCTAGACACACAATACTATTTGGGGATAAGGAGTATCACTAGGATATCCTCTTTATGCCACATATCTCCAATGTTGATTAAGTGTCAGAGAACCCTTCTACTACCACCATGTATGATTTATCAATAATAGTGGAAAATGGAGTAGACCAGTAACTATATGATACCTATTTTGAAAAGTCTTACACTCCCTCCACTTATGACTATGAAATCCATTATAAAAGTATATGTCTGGTCTATTAGAAGGGTCCTAAGAGCTATTGACCTAAAAAAGATTACATTAAAAGGGATGAGATCTACCCCTAGACATATGAGAACCCTTTTGTCTAGGTAAATGAGTACCTCAAACCATAGCTCTACTATGAGGATAATATGGATGAATCCCCTCCCATGATGAACCGGTCCTTGCCAACATACTCTCAACAACCTATTCTCTCACCATCACATCAAGATATATAAAATTAATAAATGGGGTAATGTAGAATTTTATATCCTGATGAAAATCATCCACAAAACGAATTATTCTTACCTTCTCGTATAGAAATAGTACAAATGTATATTGGATAAGGTTATTAAATATATCATAAACACATGCATGTTGGAGCTCCCCTATCAAAGGGTAAAAAAAAGTAGTTTCCCTTGAAGTATAAGAATGAAAATCAACCCAGTTTGGATCTGAAAACTTCTCCAATGAAATGTCGTCTCCTCATGATCCTTGAAGAACAAGAACTACCACTTTATAGCTACCCCACACATCATCATTAATGATATTGAGACCCAATGATGCTTCAAATCATTGATAAAAATAATATAATTCTATAACACCTCCAACCAGCCTTTTTTCAATGAGTCCAAAATAGATATCTCATAATTCTATCAAAATTCATGTTGAAACTCTTAGAGTATCCCCCTCCATGTATTGTCATTGTCAAACTCAACTCTTTAGCGATCTTCCAAAACATTATTTTAAGCATATTCAATGAAAACCTGATGAAGACATCGACTAGGACCCTCACCAATTAAATAAAAAATTATTAGGGACTCCAAGACACCTAATATAGAATATTTAAGACAAATTAGTTGATTAATATTAAATATAACTCCAAATTCAATTCATTTAAAACACAAGTTATTATAAAAAATTATGCATGATCCTTTGCTTGTAATCTACCCTAAAATTGATCCCACTTATCCTAATAGGATTTTTAATCTTGAAGATCCATGAATTGGTTCATATGGTTCTTTAAGCACTTGTGTCCTAACTAGCATCCCTTATTTATATCCCATACTAAGATTAGATGACACCATTTCTCTTCCAACCCATATAGTCCTCACCCATGCCTACCTCAAAGATTCATCTTATCCCTCAACCAGAGCATTGGATACCACTTCATAATGATCCCAAAAGTTACCTTTCTTAGGATGACAATGACTATAGTGGGATGGTGCCCCTGAGTCCCACCTCCAATAGTCCAGATGGTGGTGATATTTTCTAAGGGTATATCATACAAAAATATCGTAGGAATTACACTGTAAGATGAACCTAAGGAGTGAGAGTTGAGATAAAACGACAAAATAAATCCTAGTCATAACACATATAAGATCCCAATAATGTAATGTTATATGATACAACTAATTAAATGAAAAGTAAACTACATGTTCCAAAAAGGAGATCCTCAATAGTGCCCTCAAAGTCCAAGAACCTCCTGGAAAACCAATGATCTATAAATGTACCAACCAATTTCCAATCCTCCCTTATAGAACTAAAACACTATTCATATATATATATATAGGGTGAGAACAAAAAATATACTATATATGATCCTTTCTAGATCATCTCAAGATTAACTAAATAATTCATACTAAATCCTAGTAAATAAAAAATTAGACTAACTCATCAACTAAAAATGTGTGCTACATTAACAAACTCACCATCGATCTCTCACCAAGTATTTCATAAAGGTAAAATATAATATCCAACATTATTAAAAAATGAAGGTATCCGACTATAAGTTCTCCACTAGTTTACCCCTATACCAGAAAATCATAGATTATGATCCATCTATCTCAAATAAATGACCATTGCTGAGAAAACCAAGGAAACTATAACATATCATAAACCCCATTCAGCACATCATCATATAATCAAAAAGAAAAAATTCATATAGTAACTATGATGTTTTAGGGAGGAAACACAAATTTTATTTCCAGTATTATACCTCAAACCGTCAAAAACCATACAAAAAACTATACTATTCTTAAGATACTATATCCAGAGATACATGTTTGTGAAATAGAAAAATCCATTTCATCTATATATACACTTTTATGAGAAAGTTTACAATTGTGCATACCAGAAGATAATATTACCAAGAGAAGAGAGTTGGTAAAGAGTAGGAAGTTATCCATCCATTCCACACCAATGAACATGATGGGGAAAACACTATCCCAGAGCCCAGAGGGTGTCGATCTCCCTACTGATATGGGTGGGGTAGAAAAATAAATCACATAACATAAAGAATATATATAACTGGAAACAAACTATTGGAAAACTACATTGATTTATTACCAATTAAAACTATCACTTATCGGACCCCTGAATGCCACTATTAAAGACTATATACCCATTATGCATGAAAATATCTCAAAAAACATTCATTAAATAAATATTTCTATAAAAAATTTATTACTAAATAATTATCAGCAAAAAAATTCCCTCCAATCCTAACATGCCTATTATAATACTTATGAAGAATTATTATCAAACAACATGCCATTACCCCATACCCAAATAAGGTAAAATATTAATTATTCATTTCCATTCTATAATTCAGTTTATTCTTGGACTAATCCTATGATACCATAAATATTAAAAAACTAAACATAAATATATTAATTAAATACTGTGGAAGGAAATTTAGAAACAATAAACCTGTATAAACAACCATTAAAGTAGAATCATCAACAAGCAATCACCCAAACATTCATTAAAAAACGAAAATCTCATCTTTAAACTATAATATATGTCTTGGTTCCATCACTAACACCACCATACCTATCATAATATGTCCCTCCAAAATAGGCTCCAACTATTTTGAAAAACCTGAGACTCCCTACCCATTCACTCAAAACCATAATCTATCGAAGCCTCAACACATGTCTCATATAAAGTTTAATGTCCTGACCTAGGTTCCACTAAAACCAGTTCCCCAAGATGATTCTAAATAGTAACTCAAGTGTGCCTCCTTGTATTCTAGAGTCTACCAACTATTAGATTGGGTCTAAGATGGTAATGTAAATATATTACACCCCTATATTAAAGTGAAAAATAGTAATACATATAAGCAAGCATCATACACATAAAATTACATAGAATAAATAAATAAACAATAAATACCATAATATAATTAAAAACAAGAAAGTACCAAACATCCAGTTCATACATAAAACATCGATAAACCACTTTTAAAACTGCATAAATTAAATTATAAACTATAAATGAGTACATTTGAACCTATAACATCACTGATTTCAAACTCCAAAAATCCACTAATAACTTCTCATCTATCCATCATAACCATGAAAATATCAATATGGACCTCAATTCAAATCTATGATTTTAAAAACTTTTGAGAGATGCTCACATATTTAAGTACAATTGGGGAATGAACATGGTATGATTAAAACTCGATAAGCCACCAGCAATAATGTATAAAACAATACAAGTCAGTACGATAGTGTATGCATATAATTAAAAGATAACAAAATAGTTATGATAGTTAAATAATCAGATTTCACCAATAAACATTTATCATTATAATTTTATTCATTTTGGATCTACAGGGTCACCCAATAAATTGATCATAATCCATCCATGATGATAGTCTGAGCCATATATAATTGTGGTCATAATCTTAATGTCACAAGGTTGTATTTATTTCACAATTATAGTAATTCAGTGTACCTTCATGCATTAGTAAAGGTACTCAAACTGAGTATTTTGAATTCAATATTCAATAATCCCAATCATATATAGTATTATGGTTCATTGATTATCCATATGTTTAATCTTAAACACTATGGTTCATCGGGGCACCTAGAGCTTTAGTCGGGTCTTCCCAAAATCATGGATGAGTAAATCCATGTCTATCTTCTTAAATATTATAAAATGCATGTGGTTCCTATAAAATTAGTCTAGTACCAATACATTGAGTGAGGGAATCCATGTCAAATATTCTAATCTATTCCATTATTACCCAATTATATAACACAAGATTCAACATGGTTTTCTTTTTTAAAATCTTAAAATCAATGGTGAACTGCCATTAATTTATCAATATTCATTACACTTTATCGTTTCATTTATATCAAGTTCTCAATGTGGATTAAAATCCAAAAATATTCCCCAAAAGGACAAATCCATTCCACATATCATAAATTACTAAAAACATACATCCTTATTAAACATTTTTGAAAACTTCTATTCATAACACGAGTCTTTCTCGTTTAAAACATAAGAAAGGTCTAAGCCATTATTTTCTATTTATACCATCACAATATCCGTCATGTAATATTCACTGAAAACATAGTTGTACACTTATTTAAAATAAAATATATAAATCCATTTGAAATCTCTTTTTATAAACCACTTGGAGGTAAACAACTCATTTCAAATAAAAAATCGTTTAAAAATGTAGATTTCTCCCCATGTTCAACAAAAACATGGTCAAACCTAATGCACGAGTTTAAAACCATTTTAATAGCCTCATAGGAATTTAAAAAAATGTATATTAAATAAAACATTTTAGTTAACCCTTTCAACATTTTATAAAACACTTATTTTCGAGATCTAGCATTTATCCCTTATCTTTTCATTCACACCAACCAACGAGCTTAAACTGTTTATGCTCGTAACCCACTTACTTTGTCATTTAAAATATCAATTTAACATTTTCATAAAATGGTACACCATATGAGAATCCATTTGTTCAATATTAAAATCATCAAAAAATCTAACGGGGTCTTGGGGAGGTGAAATGTATCAATCAAAAGCCCATATCCAGATTAATTATGCTAATGAGGAAAACACACAACCCATAGGCTTTAAGAGTGAGATTATAACTGGAATAGAAATGGTGGTTGATAGGAAGGGCCTCACTCCTTTCCCGTTAAAGAGAAAACCATGGATGGTCTATTCTAAAACAACACTAAATATTTCAACAAAATTTTATTCTATGTTTTCAAGCAAGGTCAATGAATACATCCTCGTGATCTTTAACCAGGGTAATTCTCAATCTAAATGGGAACTGCTGATGAATTTGATAATGGAAATGGAATGTTCTACTATGATATTTGATCATATGGTCTGATGGATGAAGGAAAGTCCTTTTTTTCACCAATCACATCTCCTTTTGTAAATTTTCATTTATATATAATAAATGGTTAAAATCTTAGCTTCTGGATAGATTTGTCTGTTTTAAGGCATAAAATACATTCACGTGGAAAATAATTAAAAATGATATGGGAAAAACTCTTTGATAACGTACCATATTTTTGAATCAGTCCAAAATGTTTCCAAATAATATTGTCCTTTTTAATGCTCATCCAAGTATCATCTAAACTCTTTAGAATGAAAATAATTTGTCTCATACATCCAATCCCAAATCACATTCCATGAAACAAAAATTAATTAATTGTAATAATAATAATAAATAAATAAATTTACCCCCAATGAATCATAATACCAAAAAACTAATTCGGGGATCGCCACTGACCTAAGAAACCAAAATATTCCATGGGAGGTCCACAATGGACTCCCAAAACCATCCCCATGAAATTTCCTATGAGTTGATATAATTTTCAAGGTTAATAAAAAAATTCATTGAAAAACTAAGAAAATTCACCATGACCATATTGATTGACGATGCTCCCAAAAATGATGTGTATATACTATATTAGGGTCCCATATATGTAATCTATCCAATATCTATATGAAAAACTAACAATACCACTATGTTATAGTGGAATAACAATCAAATCCCGAAATAATGAACACAAAAACATGGGAGGAATAAAAGTAAGGTGGGAAGAGTCCACTTAAGGAGAAGAACCCACCTAAAACACTATGAAATCCCCATGAACGCACCCCAAAATCAATTGGATAAATAAGAGGAAAAGGTTTGTGGAGACCCTGGTTTATGCGTCTCTACTGGGGGAGAAAAGGGTTGAATAAATAAAAATCTAAAGGTGGTATTTTGGTTATTTCACATTTCTAATGAAACACTTGGCAGCAACATAGTTTTTCTACATAGTTAGGCAAACCATGTGATAATAGTGTCCCCCTACTATTTAAACCTCATAAAAATCTTGATTAGGCCAAATATTAAATTCCCTTTTCTAGTTGTGTTTTCAGTACTCCCTCCCATCTACAACATGGATCGCGGTTTGTCTGAAACCATGGAAAGGTCAGTTTGCATGTCCCTGAACCTATTCATAATTTCATGGTTTCACTTCAATCCTCACACGATTTTTAATTAACTATAAAGTAACCATAAAAGTCTACCATGGTCAGTAGAAAATTAATTGAAAACCACTTGAGCATTAAGGTGTCAAACAATTCCTCTTAAACTGTGTATACCAAACTATCCACCCATTCTAGAAAACAAAAACAAATCTTGAAATTAAAATAATAGCCTCCAAAACTCATCATATCATCCAAGATACCTCTCAATACTCATTAATAATATCATAATTATACTTTTAGGAATTACTAATCTAATATTTTCATTCCATGTATTGATTCAAAATTTCAACCATCCATTAAATTAAAATTCAAATTCCTTCATATTTTTTCAGATTACGTGGATGCAAGGTCTTACAACCTACCAACCATAATACTTGTAATCCCAAATAAGTCTTGGTGGTCATCAATATAGAACACCCTAAATACATCGGTAACCATTTATCACCAATTGCCTCATTCTATTTCAAAATGTTTGAAACACAACAAAGGCATCATCTCCAACTCAAGAAACTTTACCAGAAAAACTAAGAAAATTATAAGTTATAAAATCTAAAATTCCAAGATGGTGAATTCGTAATATCATCTAATAGAAAAAATGAAATTTTTATTACCCAGTCACATATGATAGAAATGGTATTCCCCACCATAAGTCATAACATTTCACTAAAAACATGCCAATTTATAACCTTCTCCTATTGAAAATCCTCGATGAACCTTAAACTCATTGTCCTATAATGAAAATGAAAACATTTCCAATATATCATTCCCTAACATTTTTTACAATTCCAATTTCCATTATTACCCATGTATTTCATCGAAAACTAATATAAGTAGACTAAAAACTTCAATTAACACACAAACTAAGAATATACCATCATTTACATGAAAGGAAACCTTAAACCCAAAATGCACCAATCATTTCCAAAATGTCAGGTTAGATTTAGCTTGAAACCTTTTACACCCCCATTGCGTGATAACCCCAGTGAGGAAATCCTAGATTGACTCATCCTAAAAACGACCAAATCCAAATACTGGACCATCACCATATCACTTTATCATGACGTCCTCACACTCAGAGTCATTCCACAACCACCCTAACATACCCCATGATGTCCAATCCTGACCCGCAATGAGATTTCCCAATTAGATCCTCTATAGAAACAAAACCATAATCATTCACTATCACTCAACTGATGCACCTCAGACACATGATCCTCTATCCAAAATCCAAAATATTTATTGATCATTGAAAAAAAAAATTCTGACTAAAATTAGAAACATATTTGAATCTTACACCTCAATGGATTTTCAATAGAATCATAATGCCCCCATATCTAATCCAAGAAAAGTTCCACCTTCATGTGACCATTATAGTATGATGGTCACACCTCCACAACTAATACATCAATTCTCATTATAGGAGAGTAATTTTCACCAACTCTTCTAAGAAACCTCAACCACCTCACCCTACACCCCAACCATTGCTAACCTAATAATCAGATGTGGTCATCTATCCCTCACACATGATATCAAATAAAAAATCAACTATCATCCATTCCTGGAATCATATAAAGAAACCCTTGGTATTCATTCATATCCAGTCCATCATAAGGAACTCACTAACAAATGGATAATGGGGTTCATCCCACCATATGATTATGCTGACACCACTCCATGAGAGAAACTATAAGGAGACCCCTCATGAAACATGAAAAGACATTTACGAAAGATGGAAAATATCTATTTTCTCTCATCGATCCCAACATGATGTCACAATATTGGGTATGATCATCAAAATATAAGAGTATTCTTTGGTGTATTCGATGAATACCACCAAAACTTCATCCATTAATGATTTCACCTTTTTCTCTAGGGACCTATAAAACCTATATGATAGTCCTAGGACTCACTACCTATATTAATCACATCACACCCACATCAGTTCTCAGCCTACACATGGCTTCCAAAATAACATAAAAATATTAGAACATAATAACATATCATCAAATCCATATGTTAGTTAAATAGAACGTCACCCTCACTTATTAATCAAATAACCCAATAATTATAAACCATTACATACTCTTCTGTCACCCAACTACATAACTTGTTTACAACCTCATCAAGTCACATCTCATGAAAACTCATCCTACAAGCCCTATCCACTAGCCATGACTACCCCATATTCCCATCTCGAACAACATAGATCGCCCTTTTTTATTCCCAAAAAAAGGAATATAAATGATCCAACCCATTTACATGACCACTCAAGACTGGAGTGTCACTCAAAAGTTCCACTATGTTCATGTAAACTCTCACTCCATTCCTAGAGACACATCCCAAGTTAACCAGAATAAGAACTCAATTGGTCCTGCCCCCAAAAACTAGTTCTTCTACTGAATCATTTTCACTACACCTAATTTTTATCTCAATTAATATAGACATCTCCATGTTCCTCTCACTATGAACATTCTGGTTATACCTTACATGTACAATTATTTTACAAAGATGACCTACACATATAGAACCATAAACCTTTATCACATCTTAGAATTCCAATCTAGCTCAAAACCACAAAGCACAACCATTAGTATGTCCATTACATAGTCTAGGAATTTAAATCAACAGTCCCCTCTAGAAATCAACCAAAATATTAAAACACTTTCATGGAAGTGATATTTCTTAATGCCAAAGTCATAATATAAGAGAAAATATATATTGGGTTGAATAATTTTTAACTATTTCCAAATATAAAAAAACATATATCTTCATATCACTAACCCAAAAGAACACATGAACCATCCAAATCCTCTTATAGGTAACCCTCAAATACCACACGACACAAACTCCCAAATATAAGGTAATGTCAAAATGGTATTGGGGTCTAACCACCTAGGGTCTATAAAAAACGATAGAAGGAAACAAATCATGGGGTACCAATAATGATATCATCTTATCGACACATGACATTAACAATTAAAAAAACCCTCCTATATGTTGTCACACCTTGAAGGGGACATATACAAATAAACAACCCAAAAAAATGGTTTCCATACTATTTGATCAAATTTGTTGTAGACCACTTCTTAGAGGTCCCAAAAATGAAACCTATTCCAAAAGAATCTCTAACATGGGGTTCGATAGTCCTATACATACACCATGATGAACCACTGGGGTCACTACTAAGACCATGCACAAGGACAATAGGCAACACCTTCATCTTTGTGCATCTCAATATAGATCCATAGAACCAACCAAAAAAGGAAATCTATAAAATCACACACTAGGAGGTTTATAACACGTTGATCCAATGTTCCTATCATGAAGAATGAGATGAATCATTACTATAAAGGCTAACAGTCAAAATAATCTTGGATTATTTAAAATAGAATAAATCTAGAAATCCATCACAACTCAACAAATCTAAACAAAATGTGAATTTATAGGAGGAAAAATCATATACAACCACAACATAACAAACCAAAACAGCATTCCCTACCATTAGAAAAATGGAAATCCTACAAGAATATGTGTTTGGAATTCAAGAACCATATATCCATCACAATCCCCAACTAATAAAACTATATCTAGTCTACCAAACCCCAAATAGTAATGAGTCATGAATGTGAAACATCGATACGACTTTGTAAATGTCCCAACCAAAGTGCCACTAAAACCTGCTCTATGAGCTTGTTTTCTATAAGACCTCAAGCACATATCCATGTACTTTGGATGATTACTATTAGCATGTGGTCTATGATGGTACTATGAGGAGAATATAAAACCTTATCAGAGTGCATAATTGAAATATAAACAACTAATCATCATATATATAAAATTATGTGGAAGGAATAAACCAATTGGATATTCTATAATAAAATGAAATTCAATAAAGGTATGAAAAAATAAACCATACATACAAAATAAATATTCAACTAGGATGATCACATATATAAAATAAAAAACTAAAAATAAGTACATCTATACCTATAGAATCAATTCTTTTATCTTCACCAAATCCCTTGATACATTATGATCCATCCATCCTAACTATGGAAAACTAAACACTGAACTCATCCCAATCCTATGGTTGCAATACCATGTGATAGCTACTTGGGTACCAATGTGAAATGGTGTCCTTAGTATAATGTGAGTAGAACTTAATAGGCCGCCACCAATTCCATCAAAATAAATAATATTTAGTACAACAGTGTATGTAGATAACTAAACATGAAAAAAATAAATTAGACTTTAAAATAAACATCTTACACCTTTTAAAATTTATCATTAGACTTTTAATAATTTATTTTTTACTCGGTCAACCAATTATTTGAGCCTAATATGGCCATGCTAAAAGTCTAAGCTATATACTATAGAGGTCACAATATTTATGTCACAATAGGGTATTCATTTTTCATTTACATTAATCCAATGTACCTTAGAGCATTAGTCTAGGTATTCAAACTGGGGATTTTGAATGTCATTTTCAATTTTCCCAATAATATATAATACTATTGCTGCTTTGAGAATTAGTCTAGAGAATATACCATGGACGAAAAAAATTCCATGTACAACATCATAATCTATGATTTGAAACACCCTATCCATACCATTGGAGTCAAGAAAATTCATCCATCCTCCAAAAAATACAGTGCACCGAGGTACCTAGATAATTAGTCTAGCCCACCCAAAAACATGTATGAGGAACACTACGGTAAACATCCTAAACTATATATAATATTAGTGTTTCCTCAAGAATAATCTTGAACCTATATTATAGATGAGGAATTCCATGTCCTAAATCCCAATCCATTCCATAATTATTTAGTTCCATTAATCAAATTTCGATGTTCGCAATATTTATTAGCATCTTAGAATCAATGACATACAATAGTTCATTCATTAATATTCATCAACCTTTATAATTTCGTTAATAAAAATGTCCCAATGGTCGTTCAAAACAAAATTCATACATCAAAAAGGCCGGAAACCTTTCACATGTCATAAAATAAATAAATTAAACATCATAATTAAAAATATTGAAAAAAAACATTCCTAAAATGGGTCATTTTATTTAAAAACTGAGCATGGTCCAAAACATTCATTTTTATTTAAACCATCAGAAGAGTTGTTACAAAATTTTATATAAAAAGGGAACCACTCACACATTTCAAATAAATATTTTAAATCCATTTAAAACACATTTTTATGAACCACTTAGAGTTCAATACATCATTTGAAATCAAGAATCATTTAAAAATGTATATTTCCCCACTTTTTACACAAATTTGGGTCAAAACATGACACATGAATTTAAAACCATTTTAGTGTCCTCATAAGAATTTCATTATATTTTAAAACATAAAAAATTTCAATTCATACTTCCAACATGTAATAAAAAATATATTTTCAAGATTTGTCATGTATACCATAACTATTCATCAAAAAACATACATGAAAAACCTGGTCAAGATTATAACCCACTAAATTTATCCTTTATAATTATGTTTTAACATTTTTGGAAAACGACCCACCCCATCAGTGGTTATAGGTTATGTCTTAATATCACTGATGGATCCAAGCGTTCTATGGGAGGTCTGAGGTATGAATCCAAATACCATAGCCAAATTACATAAGCCATGAAAGAAGACACAAAAAACATGGGCTTTAAAGAAAAACCAATATACACATGCAAATTAATCAATAAGACAATGGGTAAATCCCACAGACCAAATTATTTATTTCTAAAGCATTCAGAATTGTTTCCAATAAACATTGGACTTTCCAAGAAGAGTACAAGTATGATCTAAATCCCTTATCTCTCATCTTAGATAATCTCAAACATCTGACCTCTATCCACATGTTAAGAAAAAAAATTATAAAAATTATAATTAATTATGAAATTAAACCACAACAAAAAGTAATTCTAGAAAATTCATTTGGGGTTTACCTCTTGAAACAAATCCAAGAAACTACCATGGAATGTGCATAATGGATTCCTCACACTAACTCTAGGAGAATAACCAATATTTGGTACCATTTACAAGGTTAATAAAAACCCCATTTGATGGAAATTGTATTAAAATTCACTATGACATGATACCTTGATGAAACTCCACACAATGACATGTGGAATTCGTCATGGAATCTCTTTAATTAAGGCCAACCAAAATCATCAAGTGAAATGGATGATTCCACAATGATCTAATAGAATCTCCAACAAAAACTAATTTTGGGAACTAAAAAAAATATTGAATAAAAAAGGAAATGAAATATGGAAAAAAGATGAGAATGAACCACCTCAAATCCCCTTAAATTTCCATGAATTCACTGCAAAATTTTGGGGGTGATGATGGGGAAGGGATTCTCAGACCCCTGGGTTCATGTGCCTCTTCTGGGGGAGAAAGGGGTGGGATGGATAAAAATCAGGAGGGATATTTTTTTCACGTTACCTTTTTAATTAAATTCTAGGTAGTAACATATTATGGTAACATTGTTAGAAAAACAATATGCCAATCCTAACCCCTTATTTTTCAACCCAATACCCTAAACAATTATACTGCTTGATTAAACAAACCATGATGTCAACACTCCCGCCTTTATGCTACATGGTGCGTGGTTGATTGAAATTAGACACAAGCTGTGTTCTGTTTATCAGGCCCTCCTCCTCCTCACATGGTTTCCCCTTGAACCTAAAAGGGATATTCTATAACTGTTTAGTAATCATGAAACACGGCGATGCTCATTTAAAGAATAAATAAAAACCTCTTGAGTATCCATGTGTTACATAGTTCCTCCTAAAACATGCACACTAAACCATGGAACCTTTCCAAAAACATAAAAATTCAAAAAACATAACTTGAAGCCTCTAATACTCATCCAAAAACAAGATTTTATTCTCATTCCTCAATAGACATCTAAAAAACACATTATTGAATTCTAACATCAGGACTGCCATTCTGAGTCTCAATTAAATATTTGACCCTTCTTGTAAATGAAAATTGATAATCCTTAAAAAAACATCATCTTGTGTGGAAGGGGGATATTAAATTATGGTTCCCCATCCATAGGAACCCCACAATGTATCAAGACAAAAACATATAATTATTTGTTTGCATATGACCTAGAACCAAGGTATACATCCTTCATAAGAAAATAAACTCACTCGACCAAAACTATTATCAATATCAAATTACTAACTAGTTACTATATTTTATTTACATATTAATTTATCAATGGTTACCACCATAGCATACTTATGTAGAAACTATCAATTGATAATAAAATTATTTAAACAAGCTTCAAGTATAACATCCAAATTACATCAAATCAAAAGGAATGATAACAATTTATCATGAATATAGAAATTTTATCCATATATAATTACTATATTTATGTTCAATATATAATTTCCAAAAATAAGAAACATACTTAAACAAAGCATAAATATAGACAAAAAAATTCTTAAAAATTAAGAGGAAAAATAATAACATTACATAAACACATGAAATCACTATATCCAAAAACCATTTAATTTGTTAATTTTGATTTGATATTAATTTAGGTTAATTCAACCATTACTCAATGATATAAACCATGTTAGATTTATTATTTTGTTTAAAATAGAGAATAAGAAATGTATCCCAAACCTCACGGTTTTCAATTCTCTTTGAACCAGAATATAAATCTGACACAAGTCTCTGATAATCTATCCTGTAAGTAATCAATGGTCCCTATGGATTCTACATCGAAATCTAATGACAAAACATCTAAATATCTCCATGATAATAAATTACAATTACAGACATATCATGGTAAGGTTAAACAAGAGAAAACGATTCCGAAAATAAGAGAACCCACAAGAAAAAGAGAGAAAACTAACCTTAGATAACCAAAAGTTAAACATGAGAAGATGGAGGTCAACAAAAACTGAAAGGGAAAAAAATTAACCTACAAATCTCCATCGAGATGCTAATTTTTGGAGAAATTTGGGGGTTTTGGGAGAGTTCAAGTGTGTGATGAGATTAATTTTCATTATAACAGAAACATATTTATGGAATGAATGGGTCATTCATGTCATGAATGGGTTATGAATTATGACCCAAAAAAAAACAAGTCACCCTAATTCTATAAACCTAGATTGATTTAAATCATGAACTTAATGTTCACACCATGAGATCTCTATGGAAAATTTATCGAAATATGAATGCTCATCCATTCATGTCTTGAATTAATGGTTCACATCGAGAATCACACCTAGTGAAATACCCTAATTAAATCTCTGAATATATATTTTGATCAGGAATCACCCTCTCATATCATGAAAAACTTTTCACATCATAAATCACTCAAATTTTTAGTTTTTAAATCATAAATTCTTGTATATAATTTCTAGGATTCCATGAAGAACCTTGTTCCTTAGAAACATGTAAAGTAATGTGATATAAGTGTTTTAGCCCTTAAATCTAGGGATTGGTTATAAAAGTTTCATTTAAATAATAATATTTATATAGTATATTATAATTTGTATAATTATTTATGATGCATGTTAAGTAATCTATTTAGATTATTTTTCTTTTAAAATAAATTTTTAGGTGTTACACCCCATGGATTAAGGAAAGAATGAATAGATTTGAAGATATGTAGAAAATATAATCCTTTATAATTTCCTAAATTCTATGATTTCACTCTAAATGGGATGCTTTGAGAGAGTCCACCTAAGATGAATTAAAAGAGGTGAGACCCTCACTATTATACAAGAAGACCATGATGGTTCATCCAGTTCCCACAAGTCAGGGTCCATGTAATTTTATAAAACTAGGAGACTTGTATACTTCTAGTAATCAGTGATTGAATGAAACATAGAGTTCAATAAAAAATTACATTCTTGTTTTATACTCTAAAATTAGTCTATCTGTACCAAACTTTCATCAAACCGTAAAATACCACTAATATTTTTTGGTGGAATACATGTCCTAGGTATGTATCCCACAACTTCAAATAGGAAAGTAATGTTAATACTTAATAACATTAATTTATTATCCAGTTATTATGTAGCTATATCCATCAAGGAAGTTAGAAAAAAGGATATCATCAACTTCAAAAAGACCAATATAATAACTAAAATTGGGGTCCCTCGCATAATATTGATAGAAAATGGCCCCTATTTATGGATTATGAATTGAAAAGGATTTGTTAGGAATATAATATTTAGTCCAACAACTCTGATTGATATCTTACAATGACAAATTAATAGATATATGCCTTAAAAAACAAGTTTAATATCATTCAGAAGATGGTGGACATATATATTAAATTTTTTTCTAAAAAGCTCATATATTTTATATGTTATTTTCAAATCACATTCTTTAATACCATTCATCAATACCCTATTCAGTTTTATATGGGACATAATGATCATTAATATTTATCTCCAATTTCCCTTACTCTGTATCATCATCTACATGTAGTTATCTAAATATGAGCAGTCCAAGATCCAATTGGTAAAATTATTGTTAAATGATGAGAAAAGGTTGCACACACCACAAGACCTAGAGATCCATCAAAATTGACCCATGTGAACATTCAATAAGAAGGCTCACCTCAATAAATTCATCCAAAAAGAATTAATACTGTCTCTAAGAACTCTCATGATACTTTGGAAGAACCTTTGAGATTTGTTTCAAAATGGGATGACCATATGTCATTCATAAGTTCTACCCTAACAAAGAAACTTCATTTACCACCATGGATAAGGAGTGTTTCACACCAACCATCAATATATGGATTAAAAAAAAATTCATTTCATAGATTTTATTTGGGTACACATGTCCACATAATATAAAGTTAAACTAAAAGACATATTTCCCTCACTACAGGACTTTGTAATACATAACATAAAGCTCCAATAATATGACACTAAACAATATTTCATTTGAGTCATAGTCACATGATGTTATAATGAGTTAAATGTCATGCACTATAAATATCTTTTAAATCTATTGAATATGGTTTGTTTGGGGGACCTTCTTTCCTCATATGAGATCATCTCTGTATATGAATGTCTAAATCCTATTTTTCTTGAAAGTGTCCAGTCAAAGTATTGTATCACTGAGATGGTGAGGGGGTGAATTAGTTAGACTAATTTTATTTTATGTTTCTTTTCGATTGAAACAGTCTTCAGATACTGTTTAGTATTTAAATTCCCCGTTGAGAAACAAGTCAACACACATCTAAAAGAACACAGAGATTTACAAGGTTCACTATTAAATAAGAATAGCTACGTCCATGGTATCCTTTGGAAATGATGAAAAAACATAAAATGGATTGAGAAAAAAATCCTTGGATTAAAACAAGTAGGATGTACCCTTTCACTCATGTAGCACTATGAAACAATCCCAATAGTTCCTATGATACCTCTTAGCACAATAGAGTAATACAGTTGTTTTGTAACAACTCATGTTACATGAGATTCTTTTAAATTCAACAAATGTATTCAAATTTTAATAAAATTCATCAATTCCTTAACCAGAAGAAAGGTAAGAACCACCTAGACATTGTTATGAAACACTGAGTCCAATTCCTCTGAGTTCAATTCATTTAAAATAGAGCTCCCAATCCGATTCTTTTAAAACAAAGCTCCCAGTTCGATTCATTCCATATAATGATCCCTTATGATTTTATAAAAGAAAATAATAGAGTATAATCAACACCACTTCAATTCCGGAATAATTGTTTTGATATTAATAGAATACAAATGAATCAGACCCACCAAAAACAATTATCAATATGAATATAACTGGTCTCTTCTTATATCTATAAACCTGAAGCCTCTATCCCTTCTACAAGTCACTCATGTACAATATACTTCTTTCCTTTTATAGGTGACCCACAACATGTTTAGGTGGGAATCCCCAAACACTTTCCCAATCACATAAATTCACCCAAATCTGAATTTCTCTTAAAATCTTAGAGCAATTATGACTTCGTCAATGCTTCTCGATTCTTCTTCAATCTTCTATAATATTAATCTATTCTTTTCCAGAATCCCATTTCAAATTTAAAAATGATTACAATTAATGAGAAATACCTGAGTCTAATTCCTATTATCTCATACTGATTTCATTAAAACAATGCATGAAACCATACTAATTGAATGTGTTTAAAGAAATTCACTTCTACACTTTAGATACAATCACTCTTTTCAATGGAAGGCTTCCTCTTGAAAATTCATTCATCAATATTCACTTTCATTTCTTTTATCTTGAACCACTCGAGAAAACACATCATCTCCAGCAACCACCTTCATTCACCTACATGTGCCTGTATCGTGACATCATTCATGACATTGAATTCATTGGGTATCATCTTCAACATCTCTTGATTTCAATTGGAAAATATTATAATTTTCCATTCATTACTACTTCTTTATTTTCATATCATCCCAAGTATAATCCATTTGAATACAAACGGTTTAGATACTATTATCTTGAATAAGATCATATCTGGTTACAATCATTCTGGTTATGATAATTTTGGTTACGAGCATGCTAGATACGATCATTCTGGATATGATCTTGCAGTATATGATCATTCTGGTTATGATTGATGGTTACAATTGCTGGATATAAAAAAATACAATCTGATAAGGATGATCTGCCTAGATACGATGCAAAACAATCAGATATGATTTATTCTCAATCAACACCGTCTCATTCTTTTTCTTCTACCTGAATACGATTGTTTTGAGAAACAATCGATATATCATATTCTATCGGTATCACATCATCCATCGACAATACTTAGATCAAAACAATTTTCCATCAAAATCACCTTTCATATCGGCCTCACCCCTTTCGTCAGCATATCCTTTTCCTTCGGCACCATATTCATCAGCACCACCTTTTCATCAGTACCACATTAATCAACGCCATCTTTTCATTAGTACCACTTCGATTACATTCAATTAGAATTCAATTTTTTTCAAAGGAAATCGATACAATATGGATATGATTGTTCTGAAATATAATTGATATAATTTTTATATGATTGTTTACTAATTGTTTTAAAAAATGATTAAAACCACTTCTTTCCCTCTGCCTTCGGGTAGACAAAAATATGAATACAATTCTTTTCTAATTATTTTGAAAACAAATAAGCACCATTGCATTCTTTTCTGACTGTTTTGAAAAACAATATGAATATGATTCTTTTTATATTATCAGCAACTATTTCACTCCCCTTTCCTTCCACCAAGCGTGTATCACAAGTTATCATTCCAACTAATGATTTATATAAAATACAAATCATCAACGCATCTTCATAATTAACATAGATTTGACTCATTTCAAAAATAATTGAAAAACAATGATTTCCTTTCTTTAAAACATACATTGACAGTAAAAGAAAACACTTGAAAACATCATCTCTTTGATCATCATCTTATTCCCAAAAATCTCCCCCTTTGGATTTTGTTTTCAACAACATTTCATAAATAACTAAACTTTTAAAACTTGTGAAATGGATTAATTATCCACAATTATAAGCCTACATGAGCTAACTCATTGTAAGAAACAATAATTATTAATAGAAAACCCATTCTATCCATAATATTGATCATGACCACATCTTTCTATTCTTCATTCATCCTAAAAACAATTAAATTTATATTTGTAAAACCAATCCAAAAAATAGTTAGAATAGTTCACACACTAAACAATACTGAATTCACTGCTTACCCATAGCTCTCTATTTTGTGCAATATATTTATGAAACAAAACAATTATCCCCCTTGACAAAACAATCCAAAGGTAAGATGAGAGATGGAAGAAATACACATACCTCATCCATGGAGTGAAAGAGGTTGGAAACCCATTTTCAAACTCATTTTTGAGAATGATTCAATTGATAAAGGTTTTGTGAATATATAAATAACTTCTTCTGATGATGGAACATAATATAACTTCAATTCATTTTTCTCTGCATGCTCGTTTATGAAGAGATATTTGAAATCAATATGTTTTCAATGATAATGTTGCACTGGATTCCTGGTGAGTTTGATTGTACTTTGATTGTCACAACCTAAGAGAAAGAATTTCATAATTTCTATATGTAAATCTTCCAATTGTGTTTTCATCGACATATGTTGAGTAGCGGCTTGAGTAGCAGCAACATAATCAGCTTCTATAGTAATAAGAGTTGATGAGTTTTTTTCCTTAAATTCTAACTAATAAAATTCCTTCCCAAGAAGAATACATCACCAGATATATGTCTTCTATCATCAATATTTCTTTCCCAATATACATCATAATACCCAAATAAATCAATACTATATGAGCTACAATACCTGATTCTAAATTCTATTTTTCCATGGATGTATCTTGGAATTATTTTCACTACAATAAGATGCGATTCTCGTGGAACAAACTGAATTATTTCACACAAGGTAACATCATATACATTATTGGTTCTTGAGGTATTCAAATAATATAAACTAGAAATAATATTTAGATACTCTTTCTGATCTAATTCTTTTCCATCTCCATCATTACTCATCTTTTTCCCACTAAAATAGGTATGTAAATAGATTTTTCTTATTTTATGCCAAACCTCTTGATATGATCTTTTTCATACTTTTCATGGGAGAAGAAAATGTATTATTTCTTTTAATAGATTTTTAACAAAAGAAAGTATTTCATCTCTCCCAACATGGACATTTCAAATACATTCTTCATATCTTCATCAAATCTCTCATATCATCCTTCATCATTCCCAGCAAAGATAAAATCATCAACATAATCAATTAAAATGAGTGCATAGTCATAAAATTTTTAAATGTATATATTTTTATCCACTATTCATTTGTTGAAGTACATCTTTCTTATGCATGTATATAATTTGGGATACCATGACCTTGGATATTTTTTTAGTCAATACAATTCCATTTTCAATCTACAAACTTAACCTTTATCATATTAAATAACAAATCCAAATATTTTTTCAATAGAAACCTATTCTTCAAGATCACCATTTATGAATGAAGATTTAATATCCATTTGAAATATCCTATAGCCACGTTGTTCAGAAATAGAAAGAATGATTCTAATTGTTTAAATTCATTCCATAGGAGAAAAGGTTTCATCAAAATCAATACCCAAAATCATTGAATACCCTTTTTAATCCAATCATTCTTTGTTTCTTATAACTTCACCTTTTACATTCATCTTTTTCTAGAAAACACAATTTGGGCCACTAATGTTTTTGTTTTCATGATTGGGTATGAGTTCCATGTATTATTCTTTTCAATATAATCCAATTCCTCATTCCTTGATTAAACCCATTTTGGATGATCAAAATCTTCTTTTACATCATTTGGTTCCACCTTTGAATACAAATAAGAATGTGTAATGGAATTGGTTGTTCTTCTTCTTAGACTGTTATAATTTTGATCACCAGTTATATTTTTTGATTCCATATATTTTCTATGTCTTTGATAAGATTTTTAATTTTCATACTCATCAAAAGAAATAGATGAGTCTGATTCTTCACTTTTATTAGGATTACAACTATTTGTATCCTTATCATAATTATTTATTCAACTTACTTTACTTCATTGTCTACCTAAACATGTTTCTCTTTCTCAGATACTTCAATCACATTTACATCAACAAAATCAACAATTTTTTTTTCTCGGTTAAAGAATATACATCCTCTTCCTTTTGATGAATAACCAAGAATGATTCCATCCTTACCTTTCTGCTCAAACATACCACGGTTTCCACCAATCTACTTTGTAATACAAGGACTCCCGAAAACTCTAAAGTGCTTCAAACATCGAGTTTTTTATTAAACAATTCATATGGATTCATACGTGATTGAGGATTATAGAAACAACCATTATGAATATAAATATTAGTACTCATATCTTCCCTCCAAAAGTAATGAGAAATTCCATGCTCAAGTAACATGATTTTTCCCATTTCCACAAGGCTTCTATTCTTCCTTTTAAGAACACCAATTTGTTGGGGAGTGTATGGATATCTATACTCATTCTGAATTCCATGATTCATAAGAATTATTTTAGACTCCTAACTTCAATATTCTCTAACATTATCTGTTCTCAAATTTTTTATAGAATAATCACATTATTTCATAGCTTTTCATCCAAGGATTTTAATCATTTTCATAGCATCTAATTTGTGTTTTATGCACTTTATACAAGGAATGTGAGTACAATCATCAATGAATGTAATGAAGTAATTATCTTCACATGTTGATTGTTTTCTCATTGGCTCACATATATCAGAATGGATCAGCTCTAGGGGTTGTTTTGAACAAATATCAACATTCTTATGCATAGAATTTGTAATCTTTATTTTTTGAAAAATAGTGCTACACCAATCTATACATTATTAAAAAATATGAATGATTAAGACAATATCTTTTTTGAATAACATTATTGTGTTTCTCTAACACTTCGGTCCAATCCTTTTATTTAATAATTGATTCTATTACACTATACTCATGTAACAAGAGTTTTGAGAATCACCAACTTGAAACAAGATTCCTTTTAAACATTATCCTCTTGTAAAAATCTTAACATCTTCTTAAATATTTATAAAAAACCATATTTCTTGAAGATAACCTTGTTACCATCATCACACAACTTTGAAACACTTGGAGATTGTGTTTTAGCGCATCAACATACAATTTTTTCGTATGTTTCATCTTTTATTGGCAAATGATGGATGAGCCAACACAATTTATATTCAATGATTCGTCATTTCCAAATGTCCCCATGCCTTCTTTAAAATCATTCACATACTTCAACAATTTATTATCTCTAGTAATGTGAGATGAACACCTACTATGAAGTATACAGGGTTTCCATTATTTCATGGATTTTAATGCAGTTTCAACATAAACCGCATTTTCTCCATTCTTTTCATTATTCAGCTTTGAATTTTGAGAATCGACAATATTTTGATGATCCAATAAAAAAAGGCATTGTTTTTCAAGGTTTCATGGTTGTTCACATCTTTCACAAATAGTTTCAAAGGGTTAGAAACTATTTTAAATATTCACTTCATTCCTTTCATATTTCTTAAGGACAACATTCCGATTTTTCTTTATTTTAGGAGATTGACTCTCCCTCAATATCTTCATTCCATAACCTGTGGGATAATAGTAATGTTTTTTATTAAACCATCACATAATTGTTTTAGTCTTGAATCCCCCACAATACTAACATTACACATAGAAAAAGTATTTTCTTCTGAAACCTCTATACTGATCAGAATTGTGAATGTGTTTCTTAGCCACCTTCTTCTCTTTCTTTTCCAATTCACCAACCATTATATTATCAATCAGATTCCTTTTTTTCTGAATTATCAGAACTAGAATTATTGGAATCATTTCCAGATTTAGAATGTTTTAAAATATTCCCAACCTAGTTCGTCTTGGACAGAAACGTAACATTACCAACATTCAACACTTCAAAAACAATTCCAATCTTATACTCACCCATTAAAGGAATATTTTTTGAACCTTATCATGTTTCTTATTACTAGAACATTCTCCAATACCAATGACAGAGTTTTAGAAACATATAATTTTCTTTTTTTTCTTTATAGAGTTTTTGTTTGACATTTACAAACTCTTCTTCTTTTACTTCCAACATCACCTATGAATGCTCAATACGATTATTTTCTTATTCAATATGTTTTTTCAAGTCATCAATATCTTTAATCAAATTTTCATTATCACCAGAAAAATATCCCTTGATTCTTGATCATTCATCTTCCATCTTTTTTTTTCTTTTCAAGTTGTCTGATCTTTCTCAGACATTCTTTAAACACTTCTTTCATATACATTTCAAGCTGAGTTTCTTCTTCTTCAGAACTACTACTTTTGAATTCTTAATCATTCACTATAACAATGAAATTATTTTCATTACCATACTCAATGGATTTTTCAGATTTAGCATCACTCTCTTATTCATTATCATCTTTGGACAAAATAATTCTTCTTTTATATTTGAAAAATTTCTTTTCTTTTCGTTTGTCTCCCTTTTTCTTCCACGATATTCTTGCCTTTAATTCTTGAATATCACTATTCTCTTCTTTCTTTCTTTGGGGAAATTTTTTTGCAATGTTATCAACACAATGAAATTCATAACAATTCATTGGATTTCTTATTATGCATTTCCTTATATCAGTCTTCACATTGTTAGAAAACAAGGGTTGGATTTCATGGAGATTTAAACATACCTTATCATCAAAGATAGAATCACCATCTTCATCTTCAATAACAATATTATTTGTCTTTTCTTTCTTCATAGACTTGAAAGACATTTCTCTACCAACCTTTGTTTCACTCTTTATAGAATTCTATCTTCTAATTTAAGATGTGGTAAGTGTTCTAGATAAATCATCAAGAGATAATGATTTAGGATCTCTGTCTTCCAATAATGAAATTTTTTCATTGAATTTTTCATGTAGGATTGTCAATAACTTTTCAATAACTGTATAGACTTCGATCTTTTAACCAATACATCTAATAGTTCACAAAATTTCATTCACCCTCTTAAAGAATTCCCCAATAGATTCATGCTGACCCATCTTCAAATATTAATACTTCAATATCCATATTTGTAACACTTCCATCTTCGATTTTTTATTTCCTTCTTATATGTTTTTTAATATATCCTATATACTTTTAGATGTGTAAACAACATTCAATCTCAATAATTAAATTTTATAAAGTGATGATAATATAGAAATCTTGTCCCTTATATCATTATCAAGAAACTTCTCGTCAAAAGGTGTATGTGGGGAACTATCATCAATAGGAGAAAAGCCAACTATTGCAGCTTCATGAACATCATAACTGATAGACATAAGATATGGCCACATTATATATATCCAAATATGATAGTTCTTTTCTTTAGAGATTAGAATACCCTTACTTTTCACATAATTCACGTTCTTCATCAGCAATGTATAGAGAAACAAAACCTACCTGTAAAACCAATTGAAATTGCCCAGTCGAAGTATTGTATCACTGAGAGCGGGAGGGTGGATTAGGGATACTCTTTTTCTTTTATGTTTCATTTAAATTGAAACAAACTAATCCTCATGTTAAGGATTTCAATTCCCTACTAAGAAACAAATTAAGAGACATCCAAAGGAACACACAGATTTAAAAGGTTCACTATTCAATAAAAATAGCTACTTCGTTGGTATGGTTTAGAAATGATCTAAAACCATAATTTACACTAAGAAAAAATATCCTTGGATAAAAATGAGTAGAGTGTACCCTACAACTTTTATAGCACTATGAAAAAATCCCACTTGTGTGTGTTCTCACTCATTACACAATAGAGTGATAAAATTGTTCTATAACAACTCATGTTACTTTCACTTCTTTTCAATTCAACAAATGTATACAAGTTGTAATACAATTCATCAATTCCTTACCTTGATGAAAGGTAAGAACCACCTGGAATTTGTTATAAAACATTCAGTCTGATTCCTCTAAGTCTAATTCATTCAAAACTCTAACACACCAAGCTTCCACAGTATGTTTCCCTTTGAATAATTCAATAGCTTACATTGTACGCAACTTGGATTTTTAACACACCACAACCAATCAAACTAGACGTTATGAATAGTAATTTTCAATTTTTAAAATTTTATAAATTTTATTATTCAAAATGGACATCATTTTTGGATTTGGAATATCAAAATTCGCTTAGGGTGAATCTTTTGTATTTTTCTGAAAACTATCAATTTTTGATGAATGGTAAAATACACGACGTTATTGTTTAAAAATGACTATTTATTTAAACAATTTATTGTTTTATTTAAATTTATATTAGGTAAAAATAAATACATAATACTTATAGTAGATCAATGTAATTAATTGGAGTCATTTTATAATAAGTTTAGATGTATAAAATTTTATTGAAATTTTTACAATCTTTTACCCACCTCTCAGGCACATTTGAAAATTTGCATAAAATGTAATTTTACCACTTCTGTGAATTGATTTTTAAAAATACAAGAGATACGGTTGACATCAGTAAGTAAAAGGTGGTTTAATGGGATGAAAATAATTTTTTGTGAATGGAAACTTTTAACTTTTATTTAACAAGGTTAAAAGTAAATATATTAATCAAAGGTTAAAATGATATTATAGTTACCCTAAAACGTGTACTCATTCTATTTTATAAGTTTATTTCAACCAAAATAATCCTTAGTAATGAAATATGATCCTTTTGGTCCACTTGGATTTGATCAGGAAATTTATTTTTATTTAATTTAAAGAATAGTTAAAAGCGTTAAAATTCAAGTTTTCATAATTGAAACATTTTTAATATAGGGTTATACAGAAGAAAAATTTGACTATAAATATTCATTATAAATAAAAAATATTTCTTAAATAATTTTTTCTTATTTATAATTTCTAGACATTAAATAATTATATTTATTTATGACATAATGATGATGCAGTAATTACCTTATTAATGAAAGATTAAAATATTAGCAATTATAAGTATCCAAATAAATGTAATTTTAGACTTTTGATTAATTACAATCAAATTTTTTGTTAATATTTCATTTTAGGGTTGATTTAATGAATTTTGTTTTGAATTAATCATGCTTTTATGACTTTAACAAAAAAAATACCAAATAGTGTCAAAATTGACATAAATTACTTTTTAAAACAAATACTATATTATTAAATGATATAATATTCCTAAAAATATATGGTTTTAAAAAATACTTATATATGGATAAATATCTCATTAATTAATCCCTTGGGGTTATATTGGTATTTTATAGTATGTTTATTAACCGTGTAATATAAAAATACCAGAAGACATTTTAAATGTTAAACTATTTAACTAAGAGTTAAATCTAAAAGATATGGTTAATATGGTGAACTAAACCTATATAAAACCTATTGGTTGAGTTTTTTTCGACTCATACCCACCTTATACTAAAAGTAAAACCTTTTTATCCTTTATAAACAGAATATCATAGTATAATAAAATAATATTCGAAGCTTTTTCTAAAATGACCTTCACCTTTCTCATAAAAGTGTACTTCCCCTTATACCAAAATACCACATATAATGCCATTTTTTCATGGCCAAACCCTTCCAAAATATCCTAAAAACTATCCTAACTTAGACATAGAGGCCTTAATTTGAACATAAATTCAACCTAAGGATCCCTTTGGATCAAATCAAAAGGAATCACCCGAATAAGAGGTAATAATTTCATCACCTCTTTCAAAATTATTTTCTTCTTCCACTTCATATTTCATTGTTATTTCCATATCAAAATATAAAATCAAGAACCTTTTTCATACTGTGAAGTTAATATAAATATGGTACAACCCTATTCATTATTCTATCAATCATATGAATGACAAAGTCACCATACGTGCATACGTACGACTTATAGTCATCACGTTGTGGTGTAGTTTGTTATCCAACACTTCATTATTTGGATTTTTATAAAAATGAGAATAATTCATGAAAATAATAAATATAATATGATAATTATTCTGTATATATGATATAAAATACAATTAAATATGAATTTAATGTCAAAAGAATGATATTGTCCCTCGTGCATACGTACAGATTACTGTCTCCACGAATGTGATTAGATTCATTTTCCCATCGTAATAATTGATGAATAATTTTCATTTTTTGATAAAAAACAATTTATAAGAACTTAATATCATTATTTATATGAATCAAATACATCCTATCAATAAAAAACATGATATATATAACATAACATATAAAGGAAAATGAATAATTTTACACCCGAAACAATGATACTACTAAAATATTATTAATATAAAAATAAATAGAAGATCATATATGAAATCATATTTATATAAGTGGTTCTTTTATAAATTAATAACAAATATTTAACTATAATAAATGTGGGTAACGTACCATTGGCCAAGGAAAAGTACAAGATAAGGGGTAATTCTACAATCTCTTTATTTATCTCAGGTTGTTTATATGTAAGTATATACTGGGACTTCTTTATAATCAACATTGTTCTTTCCAAAAAATGTATTTCAAAATATTTTTATTATTTCTTAAAATATGGGTTAAAGTCATTTATACCTTTGTTTTAATTTTTATAAAATGTTTTTAAAGGAATCTTTCCATCATTTTCCAAAAAGGTAATTTATAAACTTTTTGACTAAATAAAGTAAGAATGTTTTTTTAATCATATACGGTGGGTGCAGCTACTTTCTGCCATTATAAATCATTTGAAGATTCCATTACAATATTGTAAGAATATTATCAAAACATGTGTTTTCATCTACAATTAATTTACTTTTAAATTATTTCAAAATAGAAAGAGATATTTCTCTCAAACAGTATTGATTTCATCTATTTCAACATCCTTTATGGATTTTACACTTGTTTGAAGTTGATTTATTATAATAAAATCTTCTATATTATATTGAATATTTTGTGAAATGTTTGACTATAGATGTTTTATTTTTATACCATTCATGGTTTATGGTAAATGTATTAACCTTTTTATGCTAGTTTTAATATGAATGTTTATGTTATGTTTCATCCTTTTCACATGAGGAATGTGTTGGACTTAATAAGTTACATGTGGGGCCCACTATTGATCCTTGATGCATCGGTATGTCTCATGGGGAAAACTAGTGTCTTGGCATAAGGCCTTGACAGAATATTATTTTTAGTCTTGGTATGAGGCTTTGACTATGTGGTTATGATATTCGGCATTATGCATTCCATCATTATGGAAATGGCTATTGATATTGAATTCGATTATCCGACAAGAAAAATATCATTGTGAATTTTTAAATGGAATAATTTGATTTATATTTTCCATATTAATCGAATGTTTATGTTTAAATGGATTATGTTTTAGTATTATACTTTTCCTTATATGTTTATGCTTATTTAAGAATGTTTTTGCTATATTGTTATCTTTACTGAGCATCAGAGCTCACCCCTTTCTATGTTTTATTATTCCTAGGATGTGAAGTAATATTTTATGGTTGACTTTTATGGATAGGCTATGAGATATAAGTGTGTTTAATGGGGACATAATGTATCTATTGTTGTTAATTCATGATGTAATATAAAAATATGTATGTATCTAGTACTTCTAAGGCTACTAAACTAATCAGACGTTCAAGAATTAATATCTTATGATCATGACAATGTTATTTAATAATGCACCGACTCTGGGTAACTAGGGTTGGGGCTTTATAGTTGGTATCAGAGGACGTTTAGTAAAATCCTTGGAAGCTAGATTTTGAAAAACCTTGAATATAGAACATTATCCTAAGATAGACATTGAGGATTAACATAGAAGAACATCCTAAAATTTTGATAATGTAGAGATTTTATGAATTTTACAAGAAATACTTCCATGTCTAGATATGAGAAGGTAATGGAGGCTTTAGAATTGATGTACCTTAGAGTGAAAACCCTAAAAAGGAGTTTCGAGCTTGACCTGGGATATCCTAGTACACAACAACTTTCCTTGCCTCACTCTTGGTTATTACACTCTTGGGGGATATGTTTAGGATGATTCAAATTTTCTTTGAAAACCATTATGAAATATTTATGAGTTTATACTTCATCAAAGAAAACATTTTTTGATTGAGGATTGTATCAATAAACTATTCAATTTATGTTAAGTTTGTTTACGAGTTTGGAATTATGTATTGTGATTCATAAACTAATATAGTCTATACCATTGTTTATAAATGGTTCCTAGTGAAAGGAATGAAAACTATATCAATGCATGTAATCCATGTAGGTACTTTCCTCCTACTCAATATAATTATAGTTCTGTTAGTGATGTAACTAGTATTAATCAACTTATCCCTATACTAGGACAACTCACTCCGGTTATGAATAATAACCTTACCTGAATAGAGCACCCTTATCCACAACGCAGAGGATCAATGCTAGAATTCTTCATAAGGCAACAACCACCAATATTAAATGGGACTAAAAATACATTTGTATCCATGCAATCGATAAGTTCCTTATAGAAAATTTTTCATCCTTTGGGGAGTAATGAAAGGGGAAAAGTTTTCATGGCAGTTTATCACCTCATAAGAGATACAGATCAATGTTGGTCATTAATTAAACACACAAAAGGATATTAAGAGGTATAAAATATGGAATTGAGGGATTTTAAATATATTTTGTTAGAAAAATACTTTCCTTGTGACCATCGAGTGGATATGGAAAGGTAATTTTTGAGTCTAAGTCAAAAGGAGATTAGAATATCACAAAGTATGAGGCTAACAATACAAGGATATTAAGGCATGATGTAAATTATATATGTATCCCAAGGAGTAAGATTGATCGATTCTTTTATGGGTTAAAACCTTTTATCTGTCAAATCATTAGTCTCACAATCATTCTCGTTGTACGTAGATATAGTCTCATGTGATATCCATACCGAAAAGGAATTCTCTAAGTGTTAAGACTTTAATGAAAAGAAAGAGAATAATAAGTCTTCCGAACACTGGAAATGAGAATAAGGGGACGAAAGGAAAATTTGAATATCCATCCTGAGGTAAATATGGGAAGAAACACCCCGGTACATGCCTGAAGGGAATTTGAGTGTGTTATAAAAGTAGTTAAAAAGTCCACCAAACACGTGATTTCTAGGGAATGAAAAAGGCTTTCAATTTTGAATGATACAATTGTAGAGAAATGGGGCATTATGAAAATGAATGTCCTAAGTGCCATGGAAACATACCTCAAAAAAAGGCCAAGGGAGAAATGACAAGATTATGTGATAACTACAGCTGAGGTTGAAGTTCCTAAAGATGTGGTGGAAGGTAATCTAAGGGTTTCATCAAGTTTATACAATACTTTATTTGATTTTGGATCATATCATTGTTTCATATCACCCTAGATTGCAATGAAAATTATGTTTTTCCAATTTTAATTATCAAGGGATTTGTCAGCCAAACCTCCTAAGAGAAGTATCATTGCAACAATGTTTTGTGAATCAGTTCCCATTAGGTAATATAAATGATCATTATCTGATAATATCATCATCATAACAATGATTCAATTTTATATAATACTTGGTATGTATTGTATTTCATACCATGATGGAAATATTTATTGTAAGAAGAAAGAGGTTACAGTTTTCGATGATGATAAGGAGTACCTTATCTTTATAGAATAAATGTCAATATCTAATTCTTATCTAGATCAACACCCAATTGCTCTAGTAAATTCAATTATTAGGGAGGAGGAGAATGAAATAACTACGGGTGAGAAAGAAAATGTTCGAATAGAGGAAGTACCTATTGTAGAAGAATATGTTGATGTGTTTCTAGAGGATTTACTAGGACATCCTCCAAAACAATAAATTGAGTTTTCCATTAATTTAATTCTTGGTTCAAGACCCAGGTCTAAGACCCCATATAGAATGTCCATTGTGGAATAGGTGGAACTAATGAAACAACAAGAGGAATTGAGTAATAAAGGATTTATTCTCCCTATTGTTTCTCCATGGGGATCCCCTATTCTTTATGTTAAGAAGAAAGATGGATCTATGAGGTTGTGCATTGATTATAGGGAGATCAATGATATAACAATAAAGAACAAGTATACCCAACCTCGCATTAATGATTTATTCGACCAAATTCATGGAGATAAATATTTTTCAAATATTTACCTTTGATCTGGATATGATCAGTTGTGTGTGAATAAGGAAGAAATTCTGAAAACAAAATTTCAAACCAGGTATGGGCATTACGAGTTTACGATAATGCCTTCTGGGCTGACTAATGCACCCTCTGTTTTCATGGATTTAATGAATAGAGTTTTCAAAAAATATCTTGATGACTCTATAGTGGTATTTATTGATGAAATCTTGGTTTACTACAAAAGCTATGAATATAATGAAAATCACTTGCTCACTATTCTAAAAACCCTCAGAAGAAAAGAATTATATGGAAGTTTAGCAATTGTGGACTCTGGATTCAGAATATTTTTTTTCTTGGCCATATTGTCTCTAAGGATGGAATCTCTATTGATCCTTCACATACCAATGAAATCTAGGAATGGCCAACACCGACAAGTATAACAGAGGTACATAGGTTTATTGGTTTCATAGGTTATTATCGACGCTTTGTCCAAAATTTTTCCCAATTGGATAACCCATTAACCAAGATCACACGTAAAAGGGTTAAATTTGATTGGACAAAAGAGTGTAATGAATTTTTTGAAAAATTGAAAAAAGTATTAGTCAATGCTCTTATATTGACTCTACCATAAAATAATTATGGGTTTTTAATTTATAGTGATGCTTCAAAGAAAGGAAATGGTTGTGTCCTTATGCAAAATGATAGAGTTATTGCATATACATCACGACAACTAAA
This sequence comes from Viscum album, assembly GCA_963277665.1. NCBI lineage: Eukaryota > Viridiplantae > Streptophyta > Magnoliopsida > Santalales > Viscaceae > Viscum > Viscum album. Next base: position 1,299,865,340 of record OY728138.1, on the reverse strand, counting down.
AATTTATTAAAAAAAGTATTCCACACATGATCTTGAGTTATTAGTTGTAATATTTAATTTGAAGATATGGAGACACTATCTATTTGGTGTAAAATTTGAGAATTATACTAATAAAAAGAGTTTGAAGTATATTTTCTCACAAAAACAACTCAACCTGAGTCAAAGGCGATGGCTTGAGAAACTCAAAGATTATGATTTAATTATACACTACAACCTAGGGAAGAGAAATAAGGTGGAAGATGATTCAAGTAGAAAAGATCATGGATTTTTTAATAGGATGTGAGTTGAAATGGATCCTATGTTCATGGATCTAGTAAAGATGGATATGGGAATAATCATGGATGTTGAAACATCAATAAATTTTCAAATGGTTTCTAAACCATCTTTATTAGAAATCTTAAAAAAATTTCAGAATCATGATGAGGAGGATCAAAATAAAAATAAAGCTGTGAATGATGGGAGATTGATTGACTTCGTATATGAAGATGGAATTTTGAAATTTCAGAAGAGACATTGTCTTCCCAATATACCTGATATAAAAGGGAATTGTTGGATGATGCTCATAGCTCCAATTTCTCTATACACACTTGTAGCACTAATATGTATAGATATGTGAATGAAAATTTTATTTTAGGACAACATGAAGAGGGATATTGCTGATAATGTGTCATGATGTATGGTTTGTTAACTGGTGAAGGATAGAAGACAACATCCTAGAGGAGGCGTGCAATATTTTCCCATACCTGAGTGGAAATAGGATGATATTACAACGAACTTTGTCATGGGACTACCAAAGAATCATAGATGGAGTTATGCTATATGGTTCATTGTGTATCTTCTTACAAATTCAACACATTTTAATGCTATAAAAGAAGATTCACCACTTGAATGTTTATCAAGACTATATATTAATGAAGTTGTAAGTCTTCATAGAGTTCCACTATTGATTTTTTCTGATTGGGATACCCATTTTACATAACGATTCTGGAAAAGTATTCAGAAGGCCCTGGATACTGAACTTCGTTTAAGAACTACCCACCACCGTCAAACAATGGGACAATCAGATATGACTATAAAAACCATAGAAGATATGTTTAGATCTTGCTCAATTGACTTTCAAATTATATGGGATCAACATTTGATGATGTCAGACATTTCCTATAATAATGGATTCCATTCAAGAATTTATATGGAACCATATGAAGCGTTATACGGGAAGAGATGTTGCAAACCAACTTTTTTGGATGATGTCGGTGAAAGAAAACTCATAGGCCTAGAACTTGTTTAAGAAGCAATGGAAAAGGTGAATATTATCCAAACCCAAATCAAAGATGTTTATAGTTGGAAGAAGAGATATACTAATAACTGATGGAAGGATTTGGAATTTCAAGTAAGAGATAATGTTTTCTTGAATGTACCTACATGGAAGGGTGTTATATGTGTAAAGACCCATAAAATTTAAGGGAAAGTTTTTATTTATTTACTTTGGGATTTTACGAGTATGCAGTTTTTTACGACACCTAATTCTGAGGCCCGGTGTGCCCGAAATCAATTTCTGATGTTTAGCTCGGCAACGTTTAGTGAACGAACGAGTGGGTTTTCCTAACATTTGAAATGGTTCTCAGAATAGAAATCTGAGGGCACCAATAAAACTGTAGTGCCAGTATTTTCTTAGGAACACATTTTTCTAGAGTTTTGTTTGCTCGGGTGTGGTTATTTAAAAAAAAGGTTAAGTAATGAATAAAATAAAAGTTGTGCAACAAATTTTTATTTTATGTTCTAAGTAGTTTAAACCTACTTATGGAAATTGAGGTGGGACCCACTATAACCTAACCCATCTTTATAGGATATTAGTGAGGTGGGACCCACACGAGCCCCGCCTATTAAACTTCCTCAAACCCCCATTATTTTGTAACACACCTACACCCCCTTATTAAATGCCAAGTCAACTCCCACATTAATTCGATGGTTAATACTCTTCAATTAATTTAATTAATTGAATGAATTCTTCTGAATATCAAATGGAATGTTGGATTGTGTGTGGTAACTAAATAAGACAATGTCTTATTTCATTAGGGGTTGCTTTGTTGTGTTGAGGGGGAGAGTTCCACGAAGAACATCATCTTCCTCCTTGAAGAACGCGAAGAACGCACCGACACCGACGAAGAATGCTAATTCATTGGAGATCGACGACGTGACACCGTGTACCGCGACAACGACGATCATCTTCACTGCGACACCATGTACCATGACGTCGACGATGCTTACAGAGCCTCCTTCCATGACACTGTCTTCCACGACATCTTATTTCTGCAACGAACCACGTTCGACGACTTCATCGAGGTAGGGGTTAATTTTTGTTCGTGTTTTCTTTGCCGTTCATCGAATTTTATATTGGGATGCCTGTTATCATCATAACGGGAGGACGTCGGACTGCACGAACATGGCCGACCCTCCCCCCCCTTTGATGTTGTACTTATTGCGGCATGAGCAAAGGAAGCGTGGTGCTACGACACTGCGCAGAAGCAATAGGAATGGGAGAAGATGTGTGGCGCCATCGTGTCGCGCCGTTGAGGTCGAATGAAGCTGCGGTGCCATAGTGCCATGCCGGAGAACCATGAAGAAGCTGCGGCCAGAGTGGGGCCGCGGTAGAGGGGTACGGCGCCATCACATCGTGCTGGTCGGACAAGGCCACGGCCTATGGACACGGTTGTGAGGGGAGCGGTGGCCGGAACCACTGGCCACTGGTGCAAGGATGGCGGGACCCGTGGGGGGTCTCGCGGTGACACACCGGCTGGCTTGGCCGGCCGGTTTCTGAGAAAGCCGGGGGTTGTAACCCCCACCTGGAAAATGGTGGGCCGCCCTCGTGGGGGGCCGTTTCTCAAACAGGGGGGCATCATGCCCACACTTTCCACAACGGGTTGACTAGTGCCGAGCTGGCCATTGTAGGCCACGCCCGCGCCAGGCCAACCTGCCGCCCAGGTTGGACCAGCCACACCGGGATGCGCCGCACCCACCGGGCCAGGCCGCGCCTTAATGGGATGGACCCGGACCCGGTTCGGGTTGACCTGGTTCGAGCCGACCCTGGGGGCCTTTGGCTGAGTCGGTCTGGGCCCAAAACCCCTATTTTCTGGACAATTTCATTCAAACTCCCGTATCATGGGTTACAGACCTCCGATCGAAGCACCGTCAGTTGAGATGTGATCCTTGGAACAAGGTGGTCATTTCAGTATATTAAACTCATGGTTTCGGAGAACTTTGTGTGTGGCTGGTTTGGTTCGAAAACGAATCCAACTGGGCCCTCAGAGCGGAAACACTTATAACTTGAGCTCCGGACGTCCGATTGACGTGTCGTCAACTTTGTTGGATTCCTCTTAGTGAGACAGACCTTTTAGCTTACTCCACTCGAGGTTTGGACATAGTTGGAGTATGGTCCGGTTGGTTTTGACTTAAAAACCAACTGGGCCCCTGGAACAAAAAGGCCAATAACTCTAAGACCGGGGGTCCAATTGACGTGCCGTCTGTCGTGTTGAGTTCCCTTTGTCGAGACGGAACTTTGGGATACATAAACTCCGGACTACGTGTTAGTTGATGTATCGACCCCTTCGCTTGTGGAGCGGACCCTCCCGGAAACGAGCAAGCTGTGTGTGGGAACCCATGATCCGGCTGTGACTACGACGACGATGATGACTGCCCTGAAATCCTCCGTGGGTTCAGCAGTGACGATGGTTGCACCGAAATCCTCCGTGGGTTTAGAAGCAGTGAAGACTGCAATGTAATCCTCCGTGGGTTCGTCAGTAATGAAGGTCGTGCTAAAATCCTCTGTGGGTTCGATGGCGATGACTACTGTTCTTGTATCCTATGTGGGTCCAACAGTACTACTGTTCTTGTATCCTACATCGGTCCGGCAGTGTTTGACTCTGTTCCTGTATCCTACATGGGTCTGGCAGAGTTGATGGTCTGTATCTTATGTGGGTTTGACAGCTTAGCTGGTTTAGAATCCTACATGGGTCCCAACTTAGATGAATCAGTGGCTACATATGATCATCTCTATTACCTTACGAAGAAGTATACATGTGTGAGCTGAGTCATGACTTTCAATCATTATCTTTGATATGATTGACTTGATTTCCTTTATGGATTGTGTTGTGCTTTCCTGTGTTGATTGGGTGATACTATCATGTGTGGATGTGATTGAACTTAGGCTCGGATGTTGGATCCAAACTGGAATTGATGACTTAGGTATATGTATGGGCATATACCAAAGTAGTGTTGGATGTTACTTTGTGATTGTATCTTTCCTTTTTGGATTATCCTTTGTGGATTCATGGAGACCTTCGGGGGTCTCGGGGTCCCTACTGAGTAGCGTGTACTCACCCCTGCATGGGCTAGGCCCACACTATGTTGTGTTGGATGCAGACGATGAACAATGTTGATCGTGATTGAGGCTTGTGGATCAAGTCGGTGCCTGGAGGTTGACCACTGGGTGGGATGTACACGGAGCGGACGACTGGACCTAAGGAGCTGAGGAGACTATCCTTACCCACCCTTCAGGTGGGAATTATAGTGGACAGTTGACGTTGCTGCTTTACTTTCAGTTGTTGTACTTTCTTTCCAGTTGTACTTTACTTTCAGTTTGGGTTTGCATTCTGGCCCATTTACTTTCTGCACTTACTATTGTACCCAGTTTAACTTAGTGTTTACTTATTCTGGCTTACTCTGTGATGTTTTTTTACTTTATAAGGCAATGAATTCCCCTTTTTATTGGGATTTATGCCTTTGGTGCTAGTCGCCAGCCTCTGGCCTATGGAAGGTGGGCTTAGGGTAGTCAGGACACGGGTCCCGAGGACGGGTCGTGACAAATTGGTATCAGAGGAGTTCTGTTTTACCACAGAACTCAGGACTCTGATCTTCCTTCTAGGTGTGGCAATAGTGTTAAGGGTATTGGGTGTGGTTATCAGTCCAGGGAGTCCAGTGTTGGTGCGGCGGATGATTTATCCGTACACGAGGACCCTGACTTTTGATTTCTGACTCAATTCACGAAAACATTGATTGCATGTGTGTTTCAAAAGTTTTCATTATGATTACTTTGTGTCAGCTCACCAGGTATACTATTTTTACCATGGAATACATGTTTCTTTTCAGGATGGCCCCATGATGGCAGCCAGCTAGGGTTCATATATTTTTGGGAGATGACATCCCACCGAGCGACGAGGCCTCGGTGCAAGGCCCTTTTTCAGCGAAGGCACCAGCGGTACCTCTACCCGCCGAGCCACCGATGACACAAGCCCCAGCCGCTGAGAGTGCATGTCACCTTAGTTCACTGCACGAGTTCCAGCGTCAGAGACTACCCAGGTTCCATGGGGAGATGGACCCTCAGGAAACCGAGGATTGGCTGGAGGCGGTTGTGCGGGTTTTCAGGTTAGTGGGGACACCAGCTGAACTCATGGTGATCCTTACAGCGAGCGTCCTGCATGTGGAAGCATGAAGATGGTGGAGATTGATTCTCTAGATGCACAACAAGTCATCTCTCATCTAGACGGACTTTGAGAGCCTCTTCTGCTCGGAGTTCGTCCCAGCCACCCTCCGTGCGGTGCGCATCCAGGAGCTACTACAGCTATGACAGGGCAGCATGACGGTCGCCCAGTACTCGGTGAGATTTACAGATCTCTCATGCTATTCGAAGGACATGGTACGGGACCCATTCTTCCGGGCCTGGACCTTCGAGCAGGGACTGAGGCATGAGATCAGGGCAGCGATGATCTCCCTCAGCATTCCAACATAGGAAGGAGTACTGGAGCGAGCCCTTCTCGTAGAGAGATTTTTTGTTGTTCCTACACCAGCAGAGAGACCTACCGCAGGGTGGCATGCAGTAGAGTCGTCTACAGCTGGCAGTCGATGGATGTCACGGGGTCCAGGCAGACCAGACCATCAGGTGGGAGACCTCACGACATTGGCTCAGAGGTGCGGGGAACCCGGTGTAGAGCCGGCCTTCCGAGGAGGAGACAATGCTACCCATGCGGCAGGCAGGGCCACATGTCTCATGACTTCCAGACCCACCATGTAGGGGTGCAGTAAACGGTTGAGGGGCCACCCAGTCAGAGGCAGAGGGTCGACCATGGCAGTCCGTAGAGAGAAGGTGGACGACGCAGAGGAGTTGGCCGAGCAGCGGGTGGTGGGTGACGCTTTGAGGCTTTACCACCACCATCACTAGGAGGTCCACCCCGACCAAATGGAGCTAGCGGGCAGAGACAGGATCAACTTCATGTAGCGGAGGCCTACGACAATGGTGCCCCGGAGATGATTCGAGGTACTATATGTGTCTACTCCACCCTAGCTGCAGTTCTTATAGACACAGGATCGAGTAATTCTTTCATTACCACTTCCCTTGTTCGGAGCTCGGAGATTCCGACGGAGTCGTTGGCTCAATCATTACGGCTAGAGAATCCTAACGGAGCAGACTCGACGATTAAGAACTGGTGCCAGCAGTGTGAGCTTACTCTAGGAGGTGAGAGCTTCAACTGGGATCTTCTTGTAGCGGCACAAAGGCCTTACGACATCATCTTGGGTATGGATTGGTTATCTACAGTCCATGCACAGATTGACTGTATTAGGTGCACAGTGTGATGTGTTCACACCGATGGGAGTAGGTTCACCTTCACCGATGAAAAGGGAGCCTTAGCAGCATAGGATAGACTCACGCAGAGGAGAGGACAGTCGATCACTCATCAGTTGGCTAGCCTCATCCTAGGACCAGTTGACGTGCAGAGTCCAAGTTTTCCTGTAGTGGTGGATCAGTATGCAGACGTTTTCCCTGACGACGTTCCAGGACTACCTCCTCACAGAGAGGTAGACTTTTATATTGACTTGTACCCCAGGACAACCCCGATATCCACTCCAACATATCGGATGGACCCTGCTGAGCTTCGAGAGCTATGGGTACAGTTGGAGGACATGTAGGGAAATAGATTCATCTGACCCAGTGTTTCACCCTGGGCTTCCCCAATTTTGTTCGCCAAGAAGGTGGACGGGAGCTTGCGACTGTGTGTCAACTATCGTCGTCTGAACCAGGTGACTGTGAGAAACAAGTATCCGCTACCGAGGATTGACGACCACTTCGATAAGCTCAAGGGATCACGGTGGTTCTCAAAGATAGACCTTAGAGCAGGCTATCATCAGCTTAGATTTTGAGATGAGGACGTGCAGAAGACGACCTTCAGATGTCGGTATTGCCACTATGAGTTCTTGGTTAACCCATTCGGCATAACGAATGCTCTAGCCGTGTTCATGGGTCTCATGAACAGGATCTTTCAGCCATACCTCAATCAATTTGTCGAGGTCTTCATCGACAACATTTTGATATACTCGACAATAGAGGAGGAGCACACCTACCACTTGCGGGTTGTACTGGACACACTCTAAGAGCACCAGATTTATAGTAAGCTCTCAAAGTGTCAGTTCTGGTTACGTGAGGTCCACTTCTTAGGAGGCGTCATCTCTGAGGTCGGAGTTGCGGTGGATCCAGTTAAGATTGAGGCAGTTCTAGCTTGGGAGCCACCCAGGAGCGTGACAGAGGTGCGGAGTTTCTTGGGTCTAACTGGATACTACCGGAGGTTTGTGACAGACTTATCCAGAGTTGCGGCACCACATTCAGCTTTGATGAAAAAGGGGAAACCCATTGTGTGTTCAGATAAATTTCAGTAGAGCATCCAGGAGCTGAGACATAGGTTGTTCAACACACCTATCTTGAGGCTACCAGAGGAGGGAGTAGGGTACGTAGTCTACTGCAATACATCTGGGAACGGGCTCGAATGTGTCCTGATGCAGGAGTGAGTAGTGATCGCCTATGGATCACGACAGTTGAGGTAGCATGAGCAGAACTACGCTACCCATGACCAGGAGTTAGCAGCAGTGGTCATTGCTCTGATGATGTGGCGACACTATCTGATGGGAAATCTCTTTACAGTATATTCTTACCACTAGAGTCTCAGGTACATCTTCTCGCAAAAGGAACTGAACCTGAGACAGCGATGATGGCTCGAGTTCCTCTAGGACTATGACTTTGAGATAGTCTATACTCCTGGAATGGGGAACGTAGTAGCCGATGCACACAGCAGGATGACGGGAATTCAGCTACTTAAAGAGGCGACGGAGTAGCTAGCCGCTTTGTAGATATCCTTCATGGATAGAAATGGAGCAGCCTTTCTTCAGTCACTCATAGTCACTCCTCCACTACTACAGCGGGTCAGAGAGGCACAGTGTGGGGATGTTGACTGTGAGACATGGCATGCATAGATATCCTCAGGACAGACACCTGATGGATTCTCTACAGGAGGAGAGCACGATGTCCATTTCAGAGGACGTACCATGGTACCGGCTGCTTTTCGGGAGGAGGTGCTAAGGCAGTTTCACATTTTCCCTTTTGTAGTACATCCAAGAGTGGAAACTATGTACCAGGATCTCAGACGATAGCATTGGTAGCCGGGTATGAAGAATGCTGTAGCAGAGTTCGTTTCCCGATGCCTCACCTCCCAGCAGGTGAAGGCAGAGTATCAGGTACCAGCAGGCATGGTACAACCCTTAGAGGTCCCAGAGTGGAAGTGGGACGAGATATCATTGGATTTCGTGACTGGACTTCCACATACTTCCAAGGGTCATGACTCCATTTGGGTGATTGTCAACCGACTCATCAGGTCATCCCACTTCTTACCCATCAGAGAGCAAGGATCAGTAGAGAGATTGGGACGTCTCTATGTTCAGGAGATTATACAGCTTCCTGGTGTGCCATCATCTATCATCTCTGATCAAGATGCTCGCTTTACTTCCCATCTTTCGAAGGGGTTCGAGGTGGAATTTGGGACCCAGCTACGTCTGAGCACCACCTTTCACCCACAGATTGATGGTCAGACGGCGAGGACTATTCAGACTCTCAAGGATATGCTCCGTGCATTTGTCCTCTACCTTGGTTGCAGCTGGGAGGACCACCTTCCCTTAGTGGAGTTCGTGTACAACAACAGCTACCACTCCACCATCGGGATGGCACCATACGAGGAATTGTACGACCAACCTTGCAGAACACCTCTTTGCTGGACAGACACTGGGGAGTCATCACTTGTAGGACCAGAGATGGTCCAGGCGACGACAGAGAAGGTCCAGGTCATCTAGGAGTGGATGAGGTCCTCTCAGAGCTGGAAGAAGTCTTATGCTGACAGGAGGCGGAGACCACTAGAGTTCGAGGATGGCGACCACGTCTTCTTACGGGTCTCACCTCGACGTAGATTACGGAGATTTGGCCAGGATGACAAGTTATTTCGGCGTTTCATCAGACCTTTTCAGGTACTCAGCAGGATAGGTGAGGTGTCTTATCACCTGGCTCTACCACCTCAGTTGCACTGGGTGCACGAAATCTTCCACATATCTCAGCTGAGGAGATACGTGCATGACTCGACACATATCATTGACCATGGGGAGCTGGACATTGACGATGGGGAGACTTTTGAGGAGGTCTCGGTGGAGATGGAGGATTGACAGGAGCGGGTCCTACATGGGCGGTTGATTCTTTTAGTGCGCATCAGATGGCAGTGCGGGAACCTCCAGGAGAGCACTTGGGAGTAGGAGGCTCAAATGTGTGCACAATACCCACATTTGTTCCCCTAGTTTATGATGTATATTTACGGGGATGTAAAGCCCTGAGGTGGGAGTAATGTAAAAACCCATAAAATTCCAGGGGAAGTTTTTCTTTAATTTCTTTTGGATTTTATGAGTACACAGTTTCGGACAGCACCTGATTTCGAGACCCGATGTTCCCCGAATCAGTTTCTGAAGTTTAGCTCGGGTACTTTCAGTGAACGAACGAGTGGGTTTTCCTAACATTTGAAACAGTGCTCGGAATCAAAATCTAATGTCACCAATGAAACCATATCACCGGTATTTTCTTAGGAACACCTTTTCTAGAGTTGTGTTTGCTCGGGTGTGGTTATTTAAAAAAAGGGTAAACTAATGAATAAAATAAAAGTTGTGCAACATTTTTTATTTTATGTTCTAAGTAGATTAATCCTACTTATTAAAGTTGAGGTGGGACCCACTATATCCTAACCCATTTTGATAGGATATTATTGAGGTGGGACCCACACGAGCCCCACCTATTCAACTTTCTTAGACCCCCATTATTTTGTAACACACTCGTACCCCCTTATTAAATGCCAAGTCAACTCTCACATTAATTCGACTGTTAAGACTCTTCAATTAATTTAATTAATTGAATGAATAAATTTTAATTTAAAATGGAATGTTCTCTTGTGTGTGTTAATTAAATAAGACAAAGTCTTATTTCATTAGGGGTTGCTTCATTGTGTTGAGGGGGGAGAGTTCCACGAAGAACATCATCTTCCTCCATGAAGAACCTGAAGAACACACTGACACCGACGAAGAACACTAATTCCTCAGAGATCGATGATGTGATGCCATGTACCGCGATTCCGAAAATCCTATTCACCGCGACTCCATGTACCACGACATTGAAGAAACTTATGGAGCCTTTTTCCACGATGTCGTCTTTCGCGACGTCTTATTTCTGCGACGAACCATGTTCGACGACTTCATCGAGGTCGGGGTTAATTTTTGTTCGTGTTTTCTTTGTAGTTCACATAATTTTATATTGGGCTGCCTGTTATCATCATAACGGGAGGAGGTAAGACCGCATGAAAATGGCCGACCCTCTACCCCCTTTGATGTTGTACTTATTGCGGCACGAGCAAAGGCAGCGCGGTGCAACAACACTGTGCGGAAGCAAGAGGAACGGGAAAAGATGTGTGGTGCTGTCGCACCGCGCTGTTGAGGTCGAACGAAGCCGTGTCCAGAGCGGGGATGCTACGGAGGGGTGCGGGGCCATCACGCCACACCGGTGGGACAAGTCCACGGCCTATGTCCGCGATGGTGCGGGGAGCGGCGACCGGAACCGTCGGCCGCCGGTGCAAGGAGGGTGGGACCTGCGGGGGGTCCTGTGGTGACACACCGGCTGGCTTGGCCGACCGGTTTCCGAGAAAGGCAAGGGTCATAACCTTCAGCTGGAAAATGGCAGGCCCCCCTCGTGGGGGGGGGGGGGGGGTCTGTAACAGGGGGGCAGTGCACCCACCCTTTCCGCAATGGCTCGGCCAGCGCCGAGCTGGCCATTGCGGGCTGCGCCCGCACTAGGTCAACCGGCTGCCCAGGTCGGACCGGCCGCACCGAGCCAGGCCGCGCAGGCCGGGCTGGTCCGTGCCCTAATGGTCCGGAACTGGACCCGGTGTGGGTCGACCTAGTTCGGGCCTACCCAAGGGGTCTCGGGCCGGGTCGGTCTGGGCCCAAAACCCCCTATTTTTCGGACAGTTCTGTTGAAACTTCCTTATATTGGGATAATGACTTCCGATCGACGCATCATCATTTGCAATATGATCCTTGGAATGAGAAGGTCATTTTGGTATATTACACTCAAGGTTTTGAATTACTTTGGGTATGGCCAGGTTGGTTCGAACGCGAAACCAACCGGGCCCTCGGAGCAGAAATGCTTATAACTTGAGTTCCGGATGTCCGATTGACGTGCCGTCGACTTTGTTGGATTCCTCATAGTGAGACGGACCTTTCGGCTTAATCTTATCGAGTTTTGGATGCAGTTGGAGTATAGTCAGGTTGGTTTTGACTTAAAACCAACTGGGGCCCTGTAACGAAAAAACCAATAACTCTCAGACCGGGCGTCCGATTGACACACCGTCTGTTGCGTTGAGTTCCCTTTGTCGAGATGGAACATTGTGATACATCAACTCCGGACTAAGTGTCAGTTGATGTATCGACCCCTTGGTTCGTGGAGAGGACCCTCTCGGAAACAAGCATGATGTGTGTGGGAACCCTAGAGTCGGCTGCGACATCGATGACGATGATGGCTGCATTGAAATCCTCCGTGGGTTCGACAGCGACGAAGACTGGACTAAAATCCTCCGTGGGTTCTGCAGTGATGAAGACTGCATTGTAATCCTCCGTGGGTTTAGCTGCAATGAAGACCATACTAAAATCCTCCGTGGGTTCAATGACGATGACTACTGTTCTTGTATCCTACGTGGGTACAGCAGTACTACTGTTCTTGTATCCTACGTGGGTCTGGTAATGATTGACTTTGTTCTTGTATTCTACGTCGGTTTGGAAGAGTAGCTGGTCTATATCCTATGTGGGTCCGACATCTTAGCTTTTTTAAAATCCTATGTGGGTCCCAACTTAGATGAATCAGTCGTTACATCTGATCATCTCTATTACCTTACAAAGAAGTATACATGTGTGAGCTGAGTCTTGAATTTCAATCATTATTTTTGATATGATTGACATGCTTTACTATGTGGATTGGGTTGTGCTTTCCTGTGTGGATTGGGTTATACTATCCTGTGTGGACGTGATTGAACTTGGGCTTAGATGTTGGAGCCGAACTAGAATTGATGACTTACGTATATGTGTGGGCATATACCTAAGTAGTATTGGATGTTACTTCGTGATTGTATCTTTCCATTGTGGATTATCTTTTGTGGATTCTGGGAGACCTTCAGGGGTCTCGGGGTCCCTACTGAGTAGCGTGTACTCACCCCTACATGGGCTATGCCCGCACTACGTTGTGCTGGATATAGATGACAGATAGCGCTGATCGTGGTTGAGGCTTGTGGAACAAGTCGGTACCTAGAGGTTGACCACTGGGCGGGATGTACGCGGAGCGGACGACTAGACTCGAGGAGCTGAGAAGGTTATCTATACCCACCCTTCAGGTGGGACTTCAAGTGGACGAATCGATGTTGATGCTTTACTTTCAGTTGCTGTAATTACTTTTCTGTTGTACTTTACTTTCAGTTTGAGTTTGTATTTGGCCCATTTACTTTAATCACTTACTACTGTACAAAATTTTACTTAGTGTTTACTTCTTCTGGATTACTCTGTGGTGTTTTTTTACTTTATAAGGAAATGCCTTCCCCTTTTTATTAGGATTTACGGCTTTGGTGATAGTTGCCAGCCCCTGGACTATGGAAGGTGGGCTTGGGGTAGTCCCAGCACGGGTCATGAGGACGGGTCGTGGCAATATGATTTTGTAAGGAAGGTAAATTGAGACCCAGGTAAATCAGAACTTTTTAAATTTAGAATAAATTGGAGCTATAGATTATCATTTGGAAATTCCTTCATGTCACTCCAAATTTCATGATGTCTTCCACATAACACTATTGAGAAAATACATATATGACCCAACACATATACTCACCTATGAAGAAAATAGAAACGTAACCTGATTTGTTTTATTGCGAAGAGCCTATAAGAATTCTTGATACCAGAGAACAAGTGTGGAGAAACTGGATGACTCATCTGGTGAAAGTTCTATAGGGAAATCATAAGATGGAAGAGGCAATGTAAGAACCTGAGGATCTTATGATGAAGAACCACCCAAATATTTTTATTCAGAAATATTCTAGAAATTTAGAGGATAAAATTATTTTAAGGAGGGGAGAATGTAATACCCCACGTTTCCACGATATGGTTCCATTTGAATTATGCAATAGCTTGTGTTGTACGCCACTTTGAGTTTTATCACACCACAACCAATCAAACTAGCCATTGTGAATAGTAATACCCCATTTTTGAAAGTTTATAATTTTTTTTAAATGGACTTCATTTTTGGATTTGTAATTTTAAAGTAATCTTAGTCTGAATTTTTGGTATTTTTCAGAAAACATTCAATTTTTGATGAATAATGAAAATATTGTGTTATTGTTTAAAAACAACAATTTATTTAAATAATTAATTATTTTATTTAAATTTATATTAGTTAAAAATAGATACATAATACCAATATAAGTTCAATTTAATTAATTGGAGTCATTTTATAATAAGTATTGATATATAAAAATTAATTGAACTTTTTATTGTCTTTAACCCACCTACTAGGCACATTTGAAAATTTGTATAATACGTAAATTTATAGCTTATGTGAATTTAATTTAATAAATCGGAGAGATGAATTTGTCATCCTTAAGTAAAATGTGGTTTAATGGGATGAATATAATTTTTGTTGAATAACGACTTTTAAATTTTATTTACCACGGTTAAAACTAATTAGGGTAATTAAAGTTAATCATGATATTATAATTACCCTAACACATGTCCTAATTCTATTGGATAAGTTTATTTAGAGAAAAATCATCCTTAGGAATACAATATTATCCTTCGGGTCCACTTAGATTAGATTAGAACACTTATTATTATTTAATTTAAGGAAGTGTTAAAAGTGGTAAATTTCATGTTTTTATAACTAAAATATTTTTAATATAGGGTTATATATAAGATACATTATGCTATAAATATTAATTATAAATATAAAAGTATTTCCTACATAATGGTATTTTATTTATAATTTTTAGACATTAAAAAATTAAATTTATTTTTGACACAACGATGATGCAGTAATTACCTTATTAATAAATGATTAAAATAATGGATATTATAAATTTCCAAATAAAGGTAATTTGTGAATTTTGATGAATTCAACTAATTTTATTAGTTAATATTACATATTAGGACTGATTCAATGATTTAATTTCTAATTAATCATACTGTTATGACTTCAACAAAAACGAAATTCCAAATAGTGTCATATTTCACATAAATATGTTTTCAAAACAAATACTATATTATTAAATGATATAATATTTATAAAAATTTAAGGATTGTCCAAAAGACTTATATAATGATAAATATTTCATTAATTAACCACTTGGTGTTCTGTAGGAATTGTACAGTACGTTTATTAACCATGTAATATAAAAATACAAGAAGGCATTGTAAAAGTTAAGCTATTTAACAAAGAGTTAAATCTTAATGGTAAGGTTTATATGGTTACATAAACCTGTCTAAAACCTATTGGTTGAAGTTATTACGACCCATCCTCACCTTATCCTTAAAATAAGTTCTTTTTGAGCCTTTAGAAACTGAATATGATTGTATAATAAAATAATATTTCTATCTTTTCCTAAAATGACCATCACCTCTCTTATAAAAGGGTACATCCCTTTCTCTTAGAATCACACCTCCGAAGCCCATTGACTCGGCCAAACCCTGACCAAATATCCTCCCAACCCCCAAAAGGTTTATCTAGAGGCCTTACATTGATCATAACGCCAACCTATGGAGCGTTTTTGATCAAATAAAAAGGAATTACCCGAAGAAGAGGCAATAATTTCATCAGCTCTTTCAATGTTGTTTTCCTATTCCACTTCCTATTTTTTCTTATTTCCATATAAAAATAATTATTACAGTACCTTGTACATACTGTGATGTTATTATAAATATTGTACAACCATATTCATTGTTCTATCCATCACAAGAATGACAAAGTCACTATACGTGCGTACATACAACTTACAGTCTCCACGCAATGGTGGAGTTTGTTATTCAATAATATATTAGTTGGATGGGTATAATAATGAGTATAATTGATTTAAATAATAAATATATCATGTTTATTATTATTTTTATATGATATAACATCCAATTACATATTATTTTAATATCAAAATAATGATATTGTCTCTCGTGTGTACGTACGGATTTCCAACTCCACGAATGCGGTGAGATTAATTTCCCCATCTTAACCATTCAAGAATAATTTTCATTTTATGATTAAAAAAAATGTCTAAGAACTTAATATAATTGTAGATATGAATCAAATACATTCTATCCATAACAAACATGGCTTACATAACAAAATTCTTGAATGAAAATGAACCATTTAACACCCGAAACAGTGATACTACTAAAATATTATTTACAAACAATTATTAAAAAATCATATATGATACCATATTTATGTATATGGGTTAATTTCATTTATACTATTGATTTACTTTTTATAATTTATTTCAAGACATGATTACTATTTACTACTATATGGGTTAATTTCATTTATACTATTGATTTACTTTTTATAATTTTTTTTGAAAGTAATCTTTCCATCGTTTTCCAAACAAGGTACTTTATGAGCTTTTCGATGAAATAAAGTAAGAATGTTTTTTAAACTTATACGGTGGGTGTGGCGATTTTCCACCATTATAGAACCTTTGAATATTCCCTTACAAGTTTATAAGAATATTTTAAAAATAATTGTTTTCTTATAAAGTTATAAAACATTTAAATGACTTTAAAATAAAAAGAGATATTTCTCTCAAATAACACTGATTTCATCTATGTCAAATCATTTGACGAATTTTACACTTGTTTGAAGTCGATTTATTATGATAAAACATTCCATATTATATTGAATGTTTTGTTACATTTATGACTATGGATGTGTTATTTTTAAACCATTTTTGGTTTATGTATAAAGTATTAAAATTTATTATGCTAGTTTTAATACGAATATTTATGTTATGTTTCATCTTTTTCGTTAGAGGAATGCGTTGGACGTCGTAAGTGATGGGTGGATACCACTATAGCTCCTCGATGAAACAATAGGTATCATTAGACAAACTGGTGTCTCAGCACACTGACTTGAAAAAATATTATTTGTAGTCTTGGCACGAGGCCTTCACTATGTGGTTAGGATGTCCGAAATTATGCATTCCATAATTATGAAATTGGCTATTGATGTTGCATGTGATTATTCGAATAGTAGAATATATGTGTGAACAAGTATTTTAAATTATTTGATTTTTATTTGAAATATTATGAAAATTTTTATGTTTAAAAGGCTTATAGTTTAGTCTTATACTTTTTTTAAATGTTTATGCTTATTTAAGAATGTTTCTGCTATATTGTTATCCTTACTGAGCATTTGAACTCACCCCTTTTTATGTTTTTTTTTTCCAGGGATGTGAAGACATATTTTATGGTTGACCTATAGGGATAGGAAATGATATATAATTGTGTTCAATGGGTATAAAATGTTGTTGTTTTGTTACATCATGATGTAATATAAAACTTATGTATGTATCTAGTACTTCCTAGGCTACTAAACTAACCAGTCTTCGGAGACATAATATCTTGTGATCATGCCAATCTTATGTAATAATGCACCGACTATGGGTAACTAGGGTTGGGTCATTACAAAAAAAGAGCTATCAATCTGATTCTATCAAAACACGTCTCCCAGTCCAATTATTTCAATACAAAGCTCCCATTACTATTTTTGAATAGATAAAAATAGAGTAGAATTGTAACCACTTCAATTCCCAAGTAAAATTTGTTGAGTGGAATAGAATATGAATGAATCAACACCACCCAAAACAATTTTCAATCCAAATGGAATTGACTTATTCTTCTTTATCGAAACCATGAGCCTCTCTATCTTCTACAAGCCACTCATGTACAATGTACACCATTCCTTTTATAGGTGAACCCAAAAATGTTTAGGTGGGAATCCAAAAACACATTCTCACTAACTTAAATTCACCCAAATAGGAATTTCACATTAAATCTCGGAGTAATTAGGACTTCATCAACACCTATTGATTCTTCTTGTATCATCTAAAATCTTCATCTCTTATTTTCCAAAACACCAATTTAAATGTCCATATGATTATAATTGATGGGAAATATATGAGTTTGAATATGATTCTCTCATACTGAATGCTTTAAAATAATGGTTTATACCATACCAATTGAATTTTATTGAAGAAATGTACTTCTACACTTGAGAAACATTAACTCTTTAGAATGAAAGGATTACCCATGACAAAAAATTCATCAATCTCCATATTTTTTTCTTTTCCCATGAACCACTTCAAAAAACAGATCATCTTCAGCAACTACCTTCATTCACAAAAAAGTTCATGTATCATGAATTAATTAATGACATTGATTTCATTGAGTATCACCTTTAACATTGATTGATTTTAATAGGAAATTATTTTAGCTTTCCATTAATTCCTGCTTCTTTCATTTCATCTCATCCTAATCATGATCCTTTATCAATACAAATGGTTTGGAAAATATTATCCTGAATATGATCATATCTGGTAATGATCATTCTGGTTACGATCATTTTAGTTACGATCATGTCTGATATGATCATTTTGGATATGATAATGCCGGATATGATTATTCTAGATATGATCATTTTGGTTACTATTTCTTATCATGATAGCTAGATATGATACTATACAATCTGATAAGGATATTATTACTAGAAATGATGCAAAACGATATGATATGATTCATTCTCAATCGACACCATCTCATTCATTTTCATCTACCCAAAAATGATTCTTTTGAGAAAAAATCGGTATCTCATCTTCTATTAGCATCACCTTTTCCATCCGAACCACATCGATCGGAACCACTTTCCATCAGCATCACCTTTCCCATCGACAACACCCTTTTCATCGGCATTTACTTTTCCTTCAACACCACCTTCATCGAAACCACCATTCCATTAGTATCAATATTCATCAGCATCATCCTTCCCTCGGTACCACTATGATTACTTTCACTCAGAATCCAATTATTTTTAAAGATAATCGATACTATCTAGATATGGTTATTTTGAAAGACACTTGACACAATATAGATATGATTGTTTTCTTGTTGTTTTAAAAAACAATCGGCACCAATTATTCTCCCTGGATTCAGGTAAAATATATCTAAAAATGATTCTTTTCAGATTGTGTTGAAAACCAATTAGCACCATTACATTCTTTTTTTATTATTTTGAAAAAAATCTGAATACAATTCTTTTTATATTTGTATCACTCTTTCACTCACCTTTACATTCAACAATCTTGTATCAAAATTTCTAAATCCATATAATGATTTATATGAAATAAAAATCTACAAAGCATCATTATAATTAACATGGTTCTTATTCTTTTGAAAACAAATCCAAAACAATTTTTATCACACAAAAAAGTGAAGTGAAATCTTTTCTTCAAAACATACCTTGACAATAAAAGAAAACACTTGAAACCTTTATCACCTTGATCATCATATTGGTCCCAAAATTTCTCCCAGCCATCAATCTAAAATGAGGTAAAATTTCATCATATTATTTGAAGTATATATTTCTTTATTCCTCCAATTATTGGATATGTATTGATTCTTAAATTTCAGTTTTTGATCCCAATCACAAATCCTATTGCAATTTCTCATGATCCTCGTGATCTTACTCTTTCATGTTGTATTTCTTATAACATAATAGAACCCAAAAAAATCCACCCACATTCCCTTGAATATAATCTAGATCTATGAAAAAACATTATTAGAACTACCTACATCATGATTCATGTTATTACATGATATATAGTGATGTCCAAACTATAATAATCAAATGCAAGTTTCACCCCAGTTAAACCCCTTACTTCATCAAAATAACAGAGACTAAATTCATTCATGGTGGGTCCCTCCCCATTTTTTAGAAACTAATATGAATCCCTTTTATTTTTATCTAGAGGAAGATCAATAAAATACTCCCAATATGAATTTAACATCATCATACAAACCTAATGTATATGATATTTGAGTCCTAGTCGCACAACAAAAGTTCCATCCTACATGTCCTAAAACTATATATATTGATCAATTCCAAGAGACCTAACACCATTATATAAAATCTAGATTTAAATTATATCCCATATCTGAAAAATATTTATCCATGAATATATGTTAAGATAAAACAATTCCCCTAAACTATGTTAGAGCTTCATCTACATAGTGGACATTTTTTATTTCATAGGGGATTACATGGTTAGGGATATACTAGTCAACCCTCCTGTTATGGATAACATAACATATACCCCAAATTTACCCTTTATAGAAACAAAATATACTTGATTCATGAAAAATAAAGATATATAGTTATGTCTATATCTACTATCCTAGGACAATCCATGAATTACATTTCCTTTCATTTTTATGATCTAGTTATTAGCCCTTACCTATTTCGCATTAGATTTTCATTAATGCTTACATCGCACATGAAACAATATATTTGACCTCCATTCTATTGAATGTGGTCCATATATTTGTAGAGAAATCATATATAAGAATTTAGGTTGGATTGATTCATGTTAACAAAATATATTTAGTGATTCACATATCTCATATCATGTTTCTATCCACAAATCATATTAATATAATTCTTCTATCCATCAAGGGGATT
This sequence comes from Viscum album, assembly GCA_963277665.1. Classification (NCBI taxonomy): domain Eukaryota; kingdom Viridiplantae; phylum Streptophyta; class Magnoliopsida; order Santalales; family Viscaceae; genus Viscum; species Viscum album. The sequence goes on along the minus strand of OY728138.1, from coordinate 1,299,845,191 downwards.
GGAATTTGTTATTCATGTGAGCTTTATCATTGTCACTACATTATGATGAAGTAATATCCATCCCTCCCCTTAACATAATAATGAATTATGAATAAACAAACATATAAGATCTGCACATGGTTTGATTCATATTATCACTTGACATATAGAAATGGTTGCATTACTTATCCTGGACCCATTTCTAAATTTCACTTTCACCGAAAAAGTATTATCCTAGTATAGGGTCTTTTTATTAACATTAGTTATTTTTGTTTTAGGCTTTAGGATGAGATGATTCTTCTTTTTCTTGAACTACATGTGGCATGATTCTTGTCAGCATGAGAAAGATAGTTATTCATGGATCCTTAATATTGTGCATAACGAAAAACCACAACTAAATCCCTACGTCATCATGATTTTTGATACCTCTCATGAACATTGGGTTTCACTCTATGGATCCAATATAATAATGAATCCATTTCATATTTTCACATGACATCGATACGCACAAACACCCCAAATAAATTTTCCCATCATACTACCTTAAACTATGAGATACATAAGTTTACTCAATATAAATCTAAAATTCTCATAATTGTTCCTCGTTATAGGAAATTAAATTACATTACATATTATTCTTTCTTTAATACTATAAAAATGAAATCCAAATATACTATCTTGTAGGAGCCTAAACTATTTTGAGTGGTCATCCTATATTTATCAACTTCCCTACTTAAGTGTTAGATCCATTTTAGGGTAACATGAATATAGTTTTTATCCATAAAATTATAGTAGGGTAAAATTAGCTAATCTGATGGAAACCAATATCTATTATCCTGGATAAAATATAAAATTTTCTCTTTATTACAACCCCAACAATGATGTATACGATGTATAATGATGACCCTCCCTGAATCTTAGAAAAAGTGTAATGACCCAAGAGTTATCTATAGAAAAATCACATTAAATTGATACATGTGTAAAATATTGTAACATATATGATAATAACTACAATAATCTCATAATTAATTTAGATCATAATATATTTATAATATTACATTTGGATGAAAAAACTTGATATGTGTAATCGTAATAATATAGACATATTTCATGTTTTAAAATGAATTTAAAAAAACAATATTGGAATTATATCTATATAATATATAAGTTTAATATAATTAATTTTAATTAATTTTTCTATTTAATATTTGAAAAATATCGTAGTTTTATTATTTTTTATTATCTTCTAAAATAATAAAATTTTAGGTGAATAGTGAGAAATTCATGTTTTCGTCAAATAATGACTTTTATCTATTTATCATCATATGTACGAGAACTAAAAGATTGTAAAATATTTTAAATGAAAAAAAATAATTGGGTATAATTACTGAATATAAAATATTATTTGGAATATATAAAATCTATTTTTAGAATTTTATAGCTTAAGAAACATTTTATTAGAATATAAAAACAATTTTTTATTTATTATATTAATTAAACATGTTCATGGTGAAATTTTATTTTGAATTTATTTTAAAGAGACATAGATTTTAATTGTTTTAATATATGACCATTAATTTCATTAAAATCAAAAACCATGATAAAATTATCATATAATCATTTTTAATGTTTTTTATAATTTTTTTTATTGAAAAACATTTTTTGTGTATTATTTGTTTAATTTAAAATCACATATTATCAAATTTATGAAACGATGAAGGTAAAATAGAACCCAAATAAAGAATCATCATATATATGTTTGGTTATTAGGGTCTAATTATATTTTCAGAAATAAGATAATTGACACAATTAATATTTAATTAAGAATAATAAATTTTTTAATTAATAATCTAAAGTGGACCGAATTATCATAAATTAACATGTTCTAGAAACATCTTCTTGTTTATAAAGTATTAAATACTTTTATTTCTAACATTCCCCCACCTAACACATATTACTCACCTTACATTCATGCCTTTTCATTCATACCACTTAATTACATTGGTTTTCTATGGAAATACCCTCTTCCTCACTTATAAAATGGGGACTACATCCTCCATTTCAATACCTGACTAATTTTATAAAATTACCTTAAAAACTATCAAAATTTCTATTATATAAATTAATTTACATTACTTAGTTCCCATAGTACCAAAAATACCACAAGTACCTCAAATCTAGGGCCTTATTCTAGAGGACATTCAAGATCTCAATGCAGGTAATACTTCTTTCTTAACATTTATTTATTATTCATTCCCTTATAAAATAACCAAAAACATATTTTGATAAAAAACACAGAATAATTTTTTTTCTATATTTTATTTAATAACAATTCAATCATTATTTATTTTCTTTCACATATAAATAAAAACAAGAACCATCATTAGTGTGTGATTGTGGATTACTATCTCTAAAAGGAGACATTTTCATTTTTCACCACTACCTTTCATGGATTTTTCAGAAAGGATATTAAAAAAGATAATAATATAATTATAATATTTAAATAATTCTTAAATTATAATATATTTTATTTGTTTCAATAGTTACACTCTATGAAAATTTTAGTGTCGTTTATGTGTATGTGTATGCTACCACCTCTATGAGATGATGTATCTCTATTTTTCAAATAAAATAATATATATGGACTTAAAAATGTATGTAATGTATAAAAATGTTTATTTAATAAAACATTAAAATTTTATAATGATAATATTATATATTCCTTATGTAATAAGATTAATAATTAGCAATTGTAAATTTTTCTTCTAAACGAGAATATTAATGTAACTTATCTAAATTTATTCAATTCATATAGAACATTAATAACTTTATAAATGGTATGTAAAGTTAATATAAATTGACATAATAATATTAAATTATAGATATTATGAAATTTTCTTACCCCACCTTCTACCACGCCCACTAAAATGAACGTATTATGGATAAATAAACCAACCAACCCAAACTGACATGATATATGAAGAAATTATATTAATAATAAGTATAAAAAGATAATTAATAGTTATTATGAAATTAAATATAGATGAATTAGGTTATTTTTTTATATTATAATCCAAATTTAATTTTATAGGAATTTATTTTAATGTGAAAAATTATTTTTTCACAAAGTCATGGGATCCTTCGAACCACCCCATTACCTTTTGATTACACAATTTACATATTTCTATGCATTTTACTTTATAATTTTAAAAATTATAACATATATATATCATATAATTATTATATTTAAATATAAAAATATTTTATATTTCTTTTCTTTGTTTGGGAATGTACATTTTTATGTTTCCATAGAATCGATTTCCTTTAATTTAACCTGATGTTTAAGGGAAAATCCATTTGTCTACAATCATGTCACGTATCATCCACATTAAAGGTATTAACCTATAATGGTTTTATAAAAAAAATATTTATTTCATGAATTTTTTTATTTTAATTCTATTTTTAAAAAGAAAAATTTACCCCTTTTTTCTTTAGATTCCCTTTCTCTCATTTATGAATGCATTATCTAATATGTTTTTTTAATTATTACTTCTTCAAGTTGATTTAAGTATAATTTTCTAAAATGAATACCCATTTTCATGACCTATATTTATTTTTTAAATAATGAATGTCTAAATGGATTTATTTCCATATTCTCTTGTAAATAAATTTGACACACCCTTCATTTATTTCTTAAGACAATGTTTTGAAACCCACACACTTTTAACACGTTTTATCATGCTTATGTTTTATATACAGGTTCAATGTTTCGCCTAAATGAATAATATAATGAAAATTATGATGGTGGTTATTTAATATTGTGATGAGGGAGTCTGTTATATCCCTATATTGAATTGGGAAATGTTAATGTCTCTTAAGAACAGAATTATGATATTTGGGAGTAAACCTAATAATTTTTGATGGCCTAGGGAATAATCTTTGTAATATGATAATATACTAGAGAGTAATCATTGGAATATGATGGGGATGACTAATAAAGTAATAATTGAAATATTATTATGATTTATTTTTATGATTTTACCAAATATTTATGATTTCATGGTCTTATGATTTAATTTCTCTAATCTATACCCTCTTATTTATGATATTTATTTTTATGATATCACATTATACATGTTGACTCTCATGTTATGATTTATTACCATTTTTATTCCCATTCTTGAATTTTTATCTCACAATTTCATTTATGTATTCTTCCCCAGTATAAACAATGTAATTTTAGAGGACATATGTGAGTATGATAACCATTTGGAGTTTTAAATAATGATGTTCATTTTTTGTTCAGGATGTTGTATATATAAATATATCAAGTAATTAAAATACACAATATTTCTTGATCCTTAGTGTGTATTAATTTAATATTAAGTTAATAATCATATAATAAAGAATGTTTAATGATTTGGTTATTATATTGGGCATAAATGGGTTTTTTAATTTTTTTAGAGATTTAAATTAGAGAACATTACAAAAAACCTTGAGGGTAATCAAAACAATATACTAAGATCATAATGATTTATAATGGTAGATGTTACATATTTTTCTTAGTAATAAATCCTAATCATGATACTATAACTAGAAATTGTTTTTGAACAAAATCAAAAAGTGTTAATAACCCTATAAAGTGTTTTCAGAGTATATTTTAACCATCATTCTGGTGCACAGTGAATGAGCCACTATCATGCACCTAGTTTCACACTCATTAGGAATTTTTTGGATAATTGAAATGTTATTAACCAAAAATAATGAAGGATATAAACATATTATTAATAAAATAGATAATGATAACCTAATAAAATGTTACAATAGATTACATATATTGAATCATACAAATTTATACATTAGGATATGATTGGTAATTAAAAATTATTTCTTCAATGTTCATGGTTTAATTTTAAATGTTTATTAAATCATAGATTATCATAATTAATATCCCATTATTCTTTAAAATGTATGAATATTGGAGAAACCATGTCGAAAACGTATTTTTCAGGAAATGGGATTATTTTTCTAATGAAATTCCTTACATAATGGGATCTTTACTCTAAATCATCATATAATCACTATCAAAACATTTTATGAGTATGGTTAGTAACAAGAATCAGTTGGAACTCCCTCTTACTCCCACGAGATAATTGGTTTTGGTGGAGTGATTTATATTTCAAAGGCACCATGAATTTCAAAAATATTCTTATTCGTTAGTCAAGAAAATATGGATAAACATCATTGAGAAGATATTCACATACCTATTATTTTCTAAGAGGGAGAAAGTTACACTAGTAGCCTATCATCCTAAGGGAGAATGTGATATGTGATAGACACTGATAAAGAATAAAAATACCATAGACTATATTTAATCAATGTAATAGAGACAATTTTATGGGATATTATTAAAATTTTTTTTCCCACACATAGTTCAACATAAAATTGATGTCCAATTGCTTGAAAATTAGAAAAATGATAGATAATCTATGGGGTCTAATGAGAAAAAATTTATAAGGATTTCTACATACACATATAATTTTTTTATATACACTAATATTAAAATTGAAATCATTTTTTAGGGTTTAAAGGAAAATCATCCGGAATCATTGGTAGATTAGAAATTTTATTCTTATGATGATGTTTTTATATGTGACCTCAATTTATGTATAGAGACCAGTGATTAGAAATGGAAAATGGTGTCTAACCAGGGAGGTTAATCATATAAATCTCATGATTTAATGATATTCCAACCGCCCACTTGTCATACAATGAGATGAAGCATTATGTAAACCAACTCAAGGATATAATAAATGTTTTCATGTGTAGAAAGGAAAAAATAATGTTAATAAATTCTGAATATAAATAAAGAATCCCTATAATTAAATATATGAAAAGAATGTTCCAATCAATCATCATAAGGTAGTCGAATATGATAATTAAAGATTCAATATATTTTAGAGTTTATGATAATTAAGACATAACTCTTTAATAAATAAATATTACATCACAATGTTGAAACATCAACTTAGAATCCATTTTCCCCAAAGTACCAATATTTTCTAAAATAAAAAGTTTTCTTTTTTATGACATAACTTTAAAAATTTAATCTTGAACCATTATGTGCCAATAATAATCCATAAAACCTATATAATCACATTTTAAAACATAATATTATTGAAAAAATCTAATTAAAGAAAATAAAAAAAATAAATAAACCCTTTAGTCCATGAATAATATTAGAAAATTTGTTCTTCAAAATAAACATTTTCCCTCAAAATAAAAATTTTATTACCAATGAAATCAACTTTACTACACACTGATTTTAGTAAAAAATTTCTTCAGAAATATTACATGAAAAATAAAACTCAAATAGGTTTGTTTTCAGTGATGAAAAAAATTTAAAAACTTATTCAAAAGGATATAAATTCAACCCTTACAATGTAAAATGAATTATAATTTAAAAATAAAATCATTTATATACATTATAAAATCATAATACTCTTATAATACTCATAAAAAAATATAAGTCATGTTTCTATCTTGGGACATTATTTTCATATCACTCTTAAAATCACTCTTACAAATAAAAAAAATCAATTTTATAAATTCTAACAATTTATTCGGGGAATCCGGACTTGTTAACTCCATCCCTTTACACAATACATTGGATCACTATATTGAGGTCACATTTTATCATGATTTATATCATGATTACCAATCATCATGAGGTATATTTTTATCACCATTCATGATAAACTATTCCCAAGAACCATACCATATGTATAGAATATAAAATTTTGATTTTTTGTTATAAAAATATTTTCTAATTAATAAGAAGAACATTTTTTGATATCAAAATATTTAATTGAATTAATTTTTTTTGAAAATATATATAATAAATCGGTGAAAAAGTTTTCCTTGAATTAAATGGACATTTTAGAGGAATTGAATAATCATATAATGGATATGGTAGAAGTAAAAATTATTTATTCCATATATATTAAAATGAAACATTCACTTAGCCTTTTTTCAAAATGTTTCGTATAAATTATGTTTTATGGTTTTGTTTTAAAAAAATTGAATAAAATTTAAAATAAATATAATATAAACGTTATAATTTATTTAAATAAATATAAATTTATCTATAAAATTATTTTAATATTATGTATATATAATAAAAATACATAGAAATTACATCATTAAAATAATTGAAATAAGGTATTTAAGATACTATCCCTAACCTCAAGTTAGACTCATCATGTTAAATCTTATCCTAAAAACTAATAAAATTATGTACATTATTCAGTTACATATTAAATGTTTTCCAATTTATTATTACTTTTATTTTATGTATTACCATGTCATGTACAATTACGTAATTTATTATGTTCATGTCTACTGTTTTGATAATAGTTGAAACATATGTCCAAAATCACATTGGTAAATCAACTATGGTCAATGACATAATTATTTCATAATATCTAGAATAAAATACATGATATATTATCATTTTAAACATTATTTACACTTTTAAAAATAATAAAATAATGATTGTTATGAAAAATGATTTTTGTTATAATCATGGAGATAATAGGTCATATATGCGTATGAGTATTATTTCTATATTTCAATGCACATGAGGTAAATAAGAAAAATATCATTTTATCTTATATAATGATGATTATATCAAAAAATAAAATATTATATCTTTAAATTATCTTATATGTATTCTATCCATGTGATGCATTGATGAAAAATGAATCACATTTCTTTTTAGAGTTTGTAATCCACATGTATGCACAAATGACATAATCATTTTTCAACTAATGGATTGGTAATGAAATAGATAATATATTATATTTATATAATTATAAATATTTATATAATATCATATATATACATTAAATACATCATTATTACTATCAGTGAGAGGTGGTGATGGGAAAAAATATTACATCAGTTCGTGAGGTAGTAGTCTTCCATACACCCAAACAATGATTTTATTTCCCATATGATCAAATAAGAAGATAAATATAGGTTATTAAATCAATATAAAGACCTTTAAATATATATAATATATTTTATTTATTATTTAATATTATTTTATGAACATAGAATAAAAAATAAAAAAATTATTAATCTAAAACTGTAACTATTATTTAGACCACATCTTTAGGTTTTTATCTAAAGAATTACTAGAACAGTATTATGAAATAAAAAAGGGAATCTATGATGTGGTGATGGATTCATGGAATGTTTTTTTAGGTCTTGGTACAAATAAAAGGTCTCTTTATGTGTGGATAAGAGAAGAGAGTGTGTGGCTTTCTATATATGGGGGAGATGAAAGAACTGGAATTTTTTTAAAAATAAAATTTATTTATATATTACTCAAGAAAAATGGTTCAAAATTTGATCATTTATGCATATGAGATTCTATAGAGTCTAATAATATCCATAAAATATTATTTTAAAGGTAATGTGGAAGATAATTTTCCTCATAAGGTTTTAATTAACACGGAACCTAAGTAACGAACTGTTCATTATGCATTAAAAAAATATTTCCCTTAATGAAGAATAAATGTAGATAAATATTCATCATTTTAGTATGAGAGGGAAAAAATTAGTGTATTCACATAATATTTTTTCAAGTCCTTGAATCAATCATCACATTTGTTTCTCCAAATTAACCTATCTCATTTTCTGTTATAATAATTTTTGGGAAATATAACCAGGAAATGTTTTAAATATACCATAAGTAACAGCCTAATAATTCCGGGGAACTAATAATATCATTAACATTTATTTGTATCAATCATATATCAACTGCTATTTTGATGAAAAATAGATGACCAGACACCCTCAATGACCAAAAAATGGTTTCATAAGAACATACCATTATATCCATTTTATGTTGTAAAATAGATGTCATGATTCAATAAGTTTACATCAGGTTCACCATTTTTTTCGAAAAAGATGTGACCATGGTGAATTAATTTTGTCATGATGGTTAACTATGGGGGCATGTTTTCTGGCACAACCATTAACATCTGGTCACCTTTTTTATTAATGGAAACATCTAATGTTTCCCACATCCATAACTAGGTATAGACTATCATTCATAAGGTAAGAGTTAGTTGGGGTTTCATACCCAAAGATTCTTAGGAACTCACATTGGTCGAGGGGATGGGGGGTTAGGATCATCACACCCTTGGGGGGATTTTTTCATACACCGGGACCCTCATTTATATTTAAGTCATGTTCACGAATTTCTTCTTAATCCCAATAGGGGGTTGGATACCAAAACAAAAAAAATCATAGGTTAACCCCTTTCTTGCCCAAGAGAGAGGGTTATCATAAGTAAATCCATCTGTATGTATCCCAGATTCATTATCAATTTCATACCATCAATAGCTACTTGTATGCTTAAGATGCATAGTCACACACATTAGAATTTTCTTCCATGAAGGGAGTCAGTTAATATTCAGTGGTGAGTATTGAACCATTATGAGGAATCCAACCAATCGTTTTTTTATTTTAAGAATGAAAACCCATGTAGTTATTTTAAACTCATACAGTTTAACATCATGAATAAATTACATATGTTCGGGCACTTAGTCATTGTGTATTTGAGCTCGAGTCTGAAAGAGAAGACCTATGATTCCAGTTTAATGAAGGAATCATAGTTATCGTAGTTTGATCACTCCATTAGGACTAGAAAAAACGTAGATACCCAAATATGCGGGATTTTTTTATCATGGGACTCATTACGGATTACCAACAAATATTTTCATGGCTGGTGGAGATCCATGGTGAAAATGACATGACCATTTCAAATCCCTATGCCCACGTCAGATATGATCGTTGTGAGAAACTAGGGATAATTAAAAATCAATATGAATACATATGGATGTAAGACATATGTTATGGGATCCCATGGGATGTTAATATATTGAACTATACTTGTGGATATATCATACGTTTCCTAGTTATATAAGGACTCGGTTTCATCATAATTTAGTTGGATTCAATTTTCATTAATCGACGAGGAATGATGATCATTCAATGGGAGAGATTGGGTCTAAATGGTTCAAATGTCCTATAAATAAGCTAATTTTCACTGAAGTCAATTCCCATTTGAGATCGGTCCATAAGAAGTTATCAAATATTCTCTAGTTATTGCATGAATTAGAGTTCCCATAATTTAATTAGTTCTCAATCTGTTGATGAATGGTGTAACGCCCCGACCCTAGTTACACAGAGTTAGTGTATTATTACATAACATTGGCATGATCACAAGAAAGATCAAATATCGAAAGAAAGATTGGTTTAGTAGCCTTGGAAAGACTAGATATATTCATATGTTTTACATTACATCATAAAATGAAAAACTATTACAACAACATAATGTCTCCACAATCCACACTATTATCCCATCATAATATCCCTGCAGGTCATTCATAACATACTTCTTCATATCCTGGGAAAAAAAACATATAAAAGGGGTGAGCTCAAATGCCCAGTAAGGATAACAATATAGCTGAACATTCAAAATAAGAAAAAACATTTAAGGCAATGCATTACTAAAACAAAAGCCTTTTAAACTGGAACTTCAACATAGTATGGAAAAAGTGAAATGAAATAATGCCATTTAATTATTCACATGGATATTATACTAATCGAATATTCACATGCAAAATCAATAACCACTTTCATATTGATGGAATGCATAATGCTAAACTTTAATTTCTTTGTCAAGGCCTCATCCCAAGACCTTGAGGCTAACTGTAACCGGAACCCAACCCGGAGTGCCTCTAACAACCGGACACCAACCCGGAGTGCCTCTAATAACCGAACACCAACCCAGAGTTCCTCTAATAACCGGAGAACAAACCAGAGTTCCTCTAATAACCGGAGACCAAACCTGAGGGCTTACTTTTACAGGTCCCCAACCCGGAACATACTTGTCTAACACATTCATCTGAATGAAAGGTTGAAATATAACATAAACATTTGGATTAAAAATAACTTATGAAATCTCAATACTTTAAACAAAAACCATGAGTGACATAAGAATAACTTATCCACTATGAAAAATATCACAAAACCTACAATAAAATATGGATGTTTTGTATCATAATAAATCAACTTCAAATAATCATAAAATCCATCAAAGGATGTTGACATAGATGAAATCAAAACTATTTTGGAGAAATATCTCTTTTTTTAAATCATTTTAAAAGTAATATAATTATAAAATAATACATTAAATATGAAAATATTCTTATAATCTTGTAAGGGAAGCTTCAACGATTTTATAATGGCGAAAAATAGCCGCACCCGCCGTATAAGTTAAAAAAACATTCTTACCTTAATTTCGTCGAAAAGATTAAAAAAGAACCTTGTTTGCAAAAACGACGGAAATATTCCTTTATAAACCTCTTATAAAAAGTCAAAAAATGGTATAAATGACTTTAACCCATATTCTTATAAATAGTAAAACTGTTTTGAAATAAATTTTTAAGAAACATGGGTGTGGATGATAAAGAGATCCCAGTAGATTATTACGTATAAATAACATCGGATAATGAAGAGATTGTGAAATAACCATTACCAATTTGGTAACTTATGAAATATACAACCCATGAATGAGGTATCATACAATGAATATGTAAATACACATAAATTAGAGTGTATTACACAAAGAATATAATTATGGGCAGTACATACACCACATAAAAGTTGATGGTGGCAATATGGCATGAATCTCACGGGAATATGGAGTGAGATGAAAACCCCTTACCTTGTACTTTTCCTTGGTTGGGGTAGGTTAACCTCCTATATAATGGTGAAATAATTTTTATTAAATTATACAAGAATCATATACATTAATATGATATCATATATGATCTTTTAATATTTATTTGATAATAATATCTTAGTATTATCGTTGTTTCGGGTGTAAACTTACTTGTTTTCTTTTATATGTTTTGTTATGTAAGCCATGTTTGTAATGGATAGGTTGTATATTATTCATATCCAGAATGATATAAAGTCCTTAAACATCATTTTTAAATCATCAAATGATAATTATACTTGAATGGATACGATGGAGAATGAATCTCATCGAGTTCGTGGAGACGGTAGTCCGTACGTACGCACGGGTGACAATATCATTATTTTGATATTAAAATAATATATAAATGGATGTTATATCATATATACAGAATCATTAACATGTTATATTTATTATTTACATTAGTTACACATCATTATTATACCCATCCAAATAATATTATATTGAATAACAATTACACCACGACGTGGAGACGGTAAGCCGTACGTACGCACGTATGGTGACATGTTATTCAAAGGGTGGATAGAATACTGAATATGGTTGTACCATATTTATAATAACATCACAGTATATATATGATACTGGAGTTATTATTTTATAATGGTAACAACAAAGGAAGAAGAAGTGGAAGAAGAAAGGAACTTGGAAAAGGGTGGTGAAATCATTACCTCTTCTTCAGTTTTTTCCTTTTGATTTGATCAAAAGGGCTCCTTAGGATGGATTTATGATCAAACTAAAGCCTCTAGGATGTAGTGAGGGAATTTGGGAGAGTATTTGGGCAGAGTTTGGCCGAACCAAAAGGCTTTGATGATGTGGAGAAATGAGAAGGAGGAGTACCTTTTTATAAGAGGGGTGAGGGGCACCTTTGGAAAAGCTAGAGATATTAGTTTATAATAAATTCATATTCGGTTTAAAATGGCTCCAAAGTTGATTATTCAAAGGTTAAGGTGGGTATGGGTCGAAAACAACTCAACCAATATAATTTAGACAGGTTTGGGTACTTATATTAAACTTATCTTTAATTATTAACTATAAGTTAATTAGTTTCACTTTTACAATGTCTCTTTGTATTTTTATATAATATGGTTAATAAACATACTATATACATCCAAGCGACCCCCAAGTGGTCCATTAATGATTAACCTATCATGATATAAGTCTCTTTTCCGAACCTTAGATTTTTAGTAATTTAATATCAATTAATAATATAATATTTGTTTTAAGAACTCTTTTATGTCAATTTTGACACTATTCAACAGTTGATTTTTGTGAAACTCATAACAGATTGATTACTTCGAACACAGTCCATTATATCAATCCTAATATATCATAGTATCCTAGAAAATCAGTTTAATTCATTAAAAGTTTCATATTATATTTATTTTGTTATTTATAATATCAATTATTTTAATTTTTCACTATTATGATAATTACTACATCATCATTGTGTAATAAATAAATTAAATTATTTAATCTCTAAAAATTGAAAATAAATTATCATCATGTAGGAAATATTTATATCTTTCTAAGGAATATTTATAGTAGAAAATCCAACATATATAACCCTATGTAAAAATTTATTTTCTAAAAGATATATACTTATATCATTTTTGTTCTTATTTTAACTTAATTAAAATAAAGTTTCCCTATCACCTACAAGAGGATCCATGGGGTCCCAAAATCGACCCAAAGATGCCTATGGTCGAACATGTATCAACCAATAAGTCTAGGACACTTTTTAGGGTAATTTAGTATTATTATAATATTATTTTTTAACCTTTATTTACCGGATTTACCCTTAACAATGGTAAATAAAATATTTACCGTAGTAATTATTCAAAATGTCTAAAAATAAAAGTTACCTATTTACACAATTTGAACATCCTGATTCCAAATATGGAATCTATTTTTCCAAATTCAAAACACAGAAGTGGCAGAAATTAATTTAAAATTAACTCCCGCTATCAAAACAAAAAGCATGTTTTTAAGAGATAATAACTATCAAAAGATTGTCATTTGTTTATGTTCGGTTTAATTGTAAAATTATGTTCAATGACCAATATTATATTAAATGGTAAAAATATATTCAAAATATAATTTAAAACCACTCAAATTCATAATTTATCACTATTAATTATTTTGATTAAAAAGTTGTTTTTAATTAAAATTTAGTAATTTTCACTATTCATAAAAATATTAAAGTTATCTGAAAAGTACAAAAATTTCACCCTAGGCTAAATTCGATATTCCGAATCCAAAAATGAAGTCCATTTTAAAATATAAAATATATTTAATTTCAAAAATTAGGTATTACTAATCATAACTGCTAGTTTGATTGGTTATGGTGTGTTAGAACTCGGTGTTACGTACAACACACGATAGCGTACCGTGGAAGCTTGGGATGTTTCATTTTAAATTTTTGATGTCCCCATTTAGTAAAAAAGTTTAAAATATAGTATTTAAAAAGGTTTCACTATTAAACGTTGGTAAAAGTGCAATACTAAAAATGAATTTGTTCTTACATTATGTCTAAGAACCTCATAATATGGATTCTAAAATTATAAGGATTATATAATGTTTAAAATTTTGTTAACACTATTCATAACCTCTTTTGAACGGCTTTTTTGGTAAGTCGTGGTGTGCTTGAACTCGGTGTTGTGTGTAGTGCATGTTATTGTATTATTTTGAAGAAATAACACACTATGAAATCTTGGTGTGTTACATTCTCCCCTCCTTCAATAAATTGTGTCCTCGCAATTTGAAATTGTTCTTCGAAAATAAAAGGTTGAAAATAAAAAATATCTTTGTGGGAAAACCCACATCGAAAATTAGGTTACTAAAATTTAGTCTTAATATGAGGAAAAGAGAAATGAAAGGGTCACCACCAAATTATGATCTCTATTAGGAGAACATTGGTGGCAATTAGAGACATATAATTGGACGAAAAACGTAAATATTTATAGGTAGTGATTGAGGTAATCAATCACAAACAAGTATAAAATTGAGGTCCTTAAATTCATCAATCTATGATTATTTGAAATACCATCGGTTCAACAAAACATAGGGTATTGGGATAACACATTTTTGACGTTTCAAAATATCATTGTTGAAATCCCACATCGAAAAATGAATTAATGAGGTCTCTATTTAAAATTAAGAGTGGAAAATATGAAGATTACCGAAAATAACACATACTAGGGTTCCATGTAGGAAAATATGGATATGGAAGAGAAATATAACCATCAATTATCTGATGGAGAGTGGTAGTGAACATGGATATGAAAAGGCCAACAATCCCAAAGCCATAAATTAGTGATGATTTAAGGTACCATCTAGGACAAAATTTTTGTTCTAAGTTCCTTTTCTTAATGTTGAGGAATTTATTTATGAGATTTGCTAAGATCATAAGGATAAATACTTAATTTATAATTAGAGTTTTATCCATTAATAAATTTTTACCACAAACTCATCTTTCACTCTAAAAGATAATAGAACGTAAAAAAAATTCTATTTATATTATTCGTACAGGGTTCCAAGATAAACGAATTTATAATTTATCTACCAGGTCTTTTAATAAAAACTACATTATTTAATCCAGGACATCTCATGGGCCAGTGGTCGGTGATACACCCTTGTCGCCCTTCGGTTGTGGGTTTAAGTCTCACGGCCTTGCCGGTCACGATGGGTTGCCTCCCGACCTCCGGGATGTCCATTTATGGCAATCCAAAATAATCCAAACTAGAACTATCCAAAATACTTCAGTCCAAACATTATAAGGAAGGTAAACATAATGTAGATCCTTTTACCCCATAATATCATATGAATACCTTCATCATGTATTCTTTTAATACACTGAAACATCCTGAATTACCATATTCCTTATTGATTACATTCATGCTCCCTTATTCCATATAGAATGTTGGATATACTTCATCAATCCAAAAAAAATTTAAACCCCAACAATGATGGAATATACAAATCATTAATCAGCTTCAAGGTAGTCAAGAATATCCAATATAATTTATCCAAAACAATCTTGTATTATTCCAAAATCACTACCTCGGTATCAGAACTATATTATGGTTTATTATTCTCTCAACCATATATTTTCCAAAAAGTTAACCTGCTATTGAGTCACTTTTCTTTGTTCAACACAATCTCAAGTCCATAATGAAATAGTACTGCAGTACATTCCTTATATACTCCATAATTATTATAACAAGTACATTGTTGATACAACACTCAAATGACATAATCAACATAAGAACTCTAATCATTCCTCTTCATCTGTGGTAGTATCATAACTTGATTATTTTCTAATAGAATCATTTGCGGCATAGTCTGATGACTGAGACATAGGTTCGAATAGTGTCCAAACTCCTTTCAAATGAAGCATTGTACATTTGAAACCATTTTCTTACCCTTGCAGTCACGTGCTTTGTGCCCTTTCACTCCACACTTATAACAAACTCCCATTCCTTTGAGTAAAGTTCCAGGGTGTTTCATTCCACAGTTATCACATATGGGAAAATTCTTCTTTTCCCTCCTCCCTTTATCCATCTTTCTCTCTTCCATCCTTTTCTTCTCTTGCTTCCCTTCAAAGCCATAGGACTCAGTAAACTATTTACTTATTTTATCAACACATGATATTATTAATTCATATGATGATAATACATGCGAGACTATTTCTCTTATAAATTCTAGCTTAAGACCATGAAATATATGATCCTTCTTTCTCTTTGGATCATGTGCATTACTGGAGTTATTATTCCTTCTACTGGGCGCCATTTCTAAATAATGGCATACACTAGATCAGTTTATAAATCAAAATACATAATACCATACTTATAAAACACTTAACAAAAATTGAACTATTTATGGATATAATCCATAATCATAGGAATGTTTTCTTTGAGGAAGTATATACTCATAAACCCTTCATAATGATTTGTAATGAAAATGAGAGTTATCCTAAGCATGTCCCCCGGGAGTGTCGTAACCAAGAGTGCAACAAGGCCCGTTGTCGTGCACCAGTTCCCATTCGAGTCTAGCTCAAAGCGGTGTTTTCGGGTTTTACCCCTAGGTACATCTGTGCCAGAGCCGCCTCTACTTGCTCGTATCCAGACAGGTATGTATTTCTCGGAAAACTCACAAAATCTCTACAATACCAAAATTCTAGGAAGTTTGTCTATACTAATCCTCAAAGTTCATCTTAGTTATACATGCTCTAATCAGAGTTTATCTAAATCTAGCTTCCAAGATTTGTACTAAACTTCCTCTGATACCAACTGTAACGCCCCGACCCTAGTTACCCAGAGTCAGTGCATTATTACATAACATTGGCATGATCACAAGAAAGATCAAATCTCGAAAGACCGATTGGTTTAGTGGCCTTGGAAACACTAGATATATTCATAAGTTTTATATTACATCATAAAATGAAAAACTATTACAACAACATAATGTCTCCACAGTCCACACTATTATCCCCTCATAATATCCCTACAGGTCATTCATAACTTACTTCTTCACATCCTAGGAAAAATAAAACATAGAAAAGGGGTGAGCTCAAATGCCCAGTAAGGATAACAATATAGCAGAACATTCAAAATAAGCATAAACATTTAAGGCAATGCATTACTAAAACAAAAGCCTTTTAAACTTGAACTTCAACATAGTATGGAAAAAGTAAAATGAAATAATGCCATTTACTTATTCACATGGATATTCTACTAATTGAATAATCACATGCAAAATCAATAACCACTTTCATATTGATGGAATGCATAATGCTGAAATTTAATTTCTTTGTCAAGGCCTCGTCATAATACCTTGGGGCTGACTATAACCGGAACCCATCCCGGAGTGCCTCTAATAACCGGACACCAACCCAGAGTGCCTCTAATAACCGGACACCAACCCGGAGTTCCTCTAATAACCAGACACCAACCCGGAGTTCCTCTAATAACCGGAGACCAAACCGGAGTTCCTCTAATAACCGGAGACCAAACCGGAGGGCTTACTTTTACCGGTCCCCAACCCGGAACATACATGTGTAACACATTCATCTGAATGAAAGGTTAAAATATAACATAAACATTTGGATTAAAAATAACTTATGAAATGTCAATACTTTAAACAAAAACCATGAGTGACATAAAAATAACTTATCCACTGTGAAAAATATCACAAAACCTTCAATGAAATATGGATGTTTTGTATCATAATAAATCAACTTCAAATAAGCTTAAAATCCATCAAAGGATGTTGACATAGATGAAATCAAAACTATTTTCGAGAAATATCTCTTTTTTTAAATCATTTCAAAAGTAACATAATTATAAAATAATACATTCAATTTGAAAATATTCTTATAAGCTTGTAAGGGAAGCTTCGATGATTTTATAATGGCAGAAAATAGCCGCACCCGCCGTATAAGTTAAAAGAACATTCTTACCTTAATTTTGTCGAAAAGGTTAAAAAAGCACCTTGTTTGAAAAATCGACGAAAAGATTCCTTTATAAAACTCTTATAAAAAGTAAAAAAAGGGTATAAATGACTTTAACCCATATTCTTATAAATAGTAAAAATGTTTTGAAATAAATTTTTAAGAAACATGGATGTGGATGATAAAGAGATCCCAGTAGATTATTACGTATAAACAACCTCGGATAATGAAGAGATTGTGAAATAACCCTTACCAATTTGGTAACTTATGAAAAATACAACCCATGAAAGAGGAATCATACAATGAATATGTAAATACACATAAATTAGAGTGTATTACACAAAAAAAATAATTATGGGCAGTACATACACCACACAAAAGTTGATGGTGGCAATATGGCATGAATCTCACGGGAATAAGGAGTGAGATGAAAACCCCTTACCTTGTACTTTTCCTTGGTTGGGGTAGGATAACCTCCTGTATAATGGTTAAATAATTGTTATTAATTTATACAAGAATCATATACATTAATATGATATCATATATGATCTTTTAATATTGATTTGATAATAATATCATAGTATTATCGTTGTTTCGGGTGTTAACTTACTTGTTTTCTTTTATATGTTTTGTTACGTAAGCCATGATTGTAATGGATAGGTTGTATATTATTAATATCCAGAATTATATCAAGTCCTTAAACATCATTTTTAAATCATCAAATGATAATTATACTTGAATGGATACGATGGAGAATGAATCTCATCGCGTTCGTGGAGACGGTAGTCCGTACGTACGCACGAGCGACAATATCATTTTTTTGATATTAAAATAATATATAAATGGATGGTATATCATATATAAAGAATCATTAACATGTTATATTTATTATTTACATGAGTTACACATCATTATTATACCCATCCAAATAATATTATATTGAATAACAATTACACCATGACGTGGAGACGGTAAGCCGTACGTACGCACGTATGATGACATGTTATTCAAAGGGTGGATAGAATACTGAATATGGTTGTACCATATTTATAATAACATCACAGTATATATATGATACTGGAGTTATTATTTTATAATGGTAACAACAAAGGAAGAAGAAGTGGAAGAAGAAAGGAACTTGGAAAAGGGTGGTGAAATCATTACCTCTTCTTCAGTTTCTTCCTTTTGTTTTGATCAAAAGGGCTCTATAGGTTGGCTTTCTGATCAAACTAAGGCCTCTAGGTTGTATTGAGGGAAGTTGGGAGAGTATTTGGGAAGAGTTTTGCCGAACCAAAAGGCTTTGAATATGTGAAGAAATGAGAAGGAGGAGTGCCCTTTTATAAGAGGGGTGAGGGGCACCTTTGGTAAAGCTGGAGATATTAGTTTATAATAAATTCATATTCGGTTTACAATGGCTCCAAAGTGGATTATTCAAATATTAAGGTGGGTATGGGTCGAAAAAAACTCAAACTATAGAATTTATACAGGTTTGGGTACTTATATTAACCTTATCTTTAAGTATTAACTCTAAGTTAATTAGTTTCACTTTTACAATGTCTCTTTGTATTTTTATATAATATGGTTAATAAACTTACTATATACATCCAAGAGACCCCCAAGTTGTCCATTAATGATTAAACTATCATGATATAAGTCTTTTGTCCGAACCTTAGATTTTTAGGAATTTAATATCAATTAATAATATAATATTTGTTTTATGAACTCTTTTATGTCAATTTTAACACTTTTCAATAGTTGATTTTTGTGAAACTTATAACAGATTGATTACTTCAAAAAAAGTAAATTAAATCAATCATAATATATCATATTATCCTAGAAAATTAGTTTAATTCATTAAAAGTTTCATATTATATTTATTTGGGTATTTATAATATCAATTAATTTAATTTTTCACTATTATGATAATTACTACATCATCTTTTTGTCATAAATAAATTAAATTATTTAATCTATAAAAATTTAAAATAAAATATCATCAGGTAGAAAATCTTTGTATCTTTCTAATGAATATTTATAGTTGAAAATACAACATATATAACCCTATGTAAAAATTGATTTTCTAAAATATATATACTTATGTCATTTTTGTACTTATTTTAACTTAATTAAAATAAAGTGTCCCTATCACCTACAAGTGGATCCATGGGGTCCCAAAATAGACCCAAAGATGCATATGGTCGAACATTTATCCACCAATAAGGCTAGGACACGTTTTTGGGTAATTTAGTATTATTATAATATTATTTTTTAACCCTTATTTACCGGATTTACCCTTAACCATGGTAAATAAAATATTTACCGCAGTAATTATTCAAAATGTCTAAAAATAAAAGTTACCTATTTACAAAATTTGAACATCCTGATTCCAAATATTGTATCTATTTTTCCAAATTCAAATCACAGAAGTGGCAGAAATTAATTTAAAATTAATTCCCGCTGTCAAAACAAAAAGCGTGTTTTTAAGAGATAATAACTATCAAAAGATTGACACTTGTTTATGTTCGGTTTAATTGTAAAATTATGTCCAATGACGAACATTATATTAAATGGTAAAAATATATTCTAAATATACTTTAAAACCACTCAAATTCATAATTTATCACTATTAATTATTTTGATTTACAAAGTTGTTTTTAATTAAAATTTAGTAATTTTCACTATTCATCAAAATATTAAAGTTATCCGAAAAGTACCCAAATTTCACCTTAGGCTAAATTTGATATTCCAAATCCAAAAATGAAGTCCATTTTGAAATATAAAATATATTTAATTTCAAAAATTATGTATTACTAATCATAACAGCTAGTTTGATTGGTTATGGTGTGTTAGAACTCGGTGTTGCATACAACACACGCTAGCGTACTGTGGAAGCTTGGGATGTTTCATTTTAAATTTTTGATGTCCCCATTTAGTCAAAAAGTTTAAAATATAGTATTTAAAAAGGGTTCACTATTAAAATTTGGTAAAAGTGAAATATTTAAAATGAATTTGTTCTTACATTATGTCTAAGAAACTCATAATATGGATTCTAAAATTATAAGGATTATATAAATATTAAAGTTTAGTTAACACTATTCATAACCTCTTTTGAACGTCTTGTTTGGTAAGACATGGTGTGCTTGAACTCGGTGTTGCGTGTAGTGCAAGTTATTGTATTATTTTGAAGAAATAACACACTATGAAATTTTGGGGTGTTACAAATGGGGTAGAATGATCAGCCCATGGAAATGATTAGGTCCTGATGGTTGAAATGCCAGAGACATGGTAAGATTTTCACTAATGTGGGTTCAAATTTGAGTTAAGTATTAGGACATAGGAAGGTATACTATGTATCTTGGTTATGGAAGGAATTATAGTACCCTTAGTTAAATAAAATGTCAATCCATTGGTGGATGAGGAATGATGATCATCCCTTGGAAATGATTGGCTCCTGATGCTTGGAATTTTGGAGACATAGTGTGGAATACACTAAAGTGGATTCCCATATGAGTTTGGTCTCAGGACTTATAAAGGTGTCTTATATATCTTTCTCATAGAAGGAATTAGATTCCTCAAAGATCAATTGGCTAGGCCTAACACATTGAAGTTTCCCTTATATGAGGGACATGTCATATTATGCTACTGATCGTGGCTTACATAATTAGGTTTCCCTTTCCTTTATAGAGACCTATGAAATTAATGATTTGATCATTGAAACTACCTAACCCCAAGTGATCGATGGTTAATGTTAGAACCAAAGGATTAAAAATAATCTATCTCATTGTGTATAGATACAAGACTTTTTTAATGGGACAACCCCTCAGAGGTTAATATAGTTCTTGGGCCTCGAAGAGGTTTCCTACATATTCTAGTTATGGAAGGAATCAGATTTATCATACATATTTCTAGTGGGGCTCACATACTAATATTTTACTTTGGGACAGGGCTTACACAATAAGTATGGTTAAGGTTATCATTTTCTGGGATGGAAGATTGACCTGGCCTACATGCCTTCTTGATAAGCGGTGATTGTCTCCTATACGTGCATTTATTGTCTGTATGAAATATTGGTGGATGTCTAGAAGGCAAGTCCAATAAAATAGAATGATATATTTTTATTATCTGAGAGATATTGCATAACCGGGATGACAAGTCTAAATGTTGTCACATAATTAAGGTTTTGTTTTATGAAGAACAATGTGAGACTTATCCGGCTAAGCTTAGAACCCATCACATGACCTCAAATGAAATTCATAGAGGGATTTTAATAATACAACATAATTTCCATGGTTTCATTGAAAATTATGGTTTACACACATAGATAACATCTTGAGTATCAATGCAACATGCATGGAGTGAAATCCATGATCTAGGATTACATAACCAGAGAGTACCATGAAAGAAAACCGACTTATCTAGAGGAAATCATGATTTTTGGATGGTATATCCTGACGATGTCTCAAGAGCTAGTTGGAATACCCCAATTCTATCACAAGGCTCATATGAGATATACTAGTTCCACATTGTGTGTTGAGTGAGATGTCTGAAGGACAACCCAAGTTCTAGATGGAGATCCCAAATGGTTTCATGAGACTTGGGTTACACTCTTGAAGGTGTCCGTCTAAATTTATGTTTCCATGTCCATGGGACTTCGCATGATCGAAATAATATACCAAAGGAATGTCACATGATTTTGGTGACATTTCATGGTGTTTTCGTATAACCTGGGTGGTTCATGAAAAGCACATGAGGATTAATGTATGTGTTCTTCACATAAGTCTCCCATATTTTAGTCATTTTCCCATCCTTTTACTTCACATGCCCTATATTTTTTCAGTGTTTGATTGTCTTAAGTCTCACATGTTTCTGCATATATTTTATAAACCCTTCACATTACCCAACAGAAGTCCCTCATGTGATCAATGAGTGATCATTTTAATTTACTATGCATGTTTCTTGATTGATCTGATTGTTCTACAAATCATAACTGATGTAAAACATCCCTGTCGTGAGATTAGCCGCTCTGAAAAATCCTATCTGATGTCTAGGAACACTAGTGAAGGGTTCTAAGGGTTCATTAATATATGTTGGGATGTATTTTTTGATTCTAGGGTGGTACATTTATATTCCTCACAACCAAATTTATTCACTTATTTTTGCAGAATGTATCACACAAATCCAGGATGCAGTAGGTGGAGGAATTTAACACCACACGACTACAAGATCCTTCTATAGTTCATTATTGGGGAGTTATATGATATTTAGGGACCTTGAGACTATCCCATCAACAAATTCATCATTGTATTATTTCAAATTATATGGGTCTTCCCAAAACATGAAGATATTTCGTAGGTATTCTATATTATACGTCCAACATATCTATGGACATTCTCAAATTAAGATACCCACTTAAGGGCGTTCATAAGATCTTTAATTCCTGCTTTGTGATATTCCGTGTTATAAGGATAAATGTTAGGGGGAATTTGTGAGTTCAATATGGCTTCTTCAAGTGGTTTTCTGATATCATTTAGTTGTGTCACATGAGTTTTACCACTACAAGCAGTTCCCACATTTTCCATTTTATTTCAAAGTAATTTTACAATGTCTTAAAAGTTTTTGAGAGATTTTGTGAACATTTTCAGTGAAAATCACTCTCCCCATTGGATATTACTCACATGACCAATAAATGGTCCTATGAAGATACACATGACATTTATGGACAAAGAATTCTATTTGTTTTGTGGAACCAATGGGGGGGGGGCAAAAGGTCACCTTGACATTTTATAGGCCCTTTACATTGTGATGGTTACATAACAGTGGGATTTTCTGAGATGAAGAGGAAATTTTCCTAGACACTCTTGATGTCTCGAGAACCTCTTGGGGCATGTCACATTAGTTTTATGACCAATAGAGGAGCTGAAAACTAAAATTTTTATTCCATTTTTTTATAAAAAATTATTTGGAGATATTGAGAGATTGAATGAGGGTTTTTGAAGGTAAAAACACTACCTATCAGTGATCCAACTTGTTGAATTTTTCTCCACAAGAGGATAATACCTTTTGGATTTTTCCTCCTATTTTCCATTGATTTTTGGATGGTTTCATGGAAACTCACCGGTATAGAATTCGGCTGACCTATGGGAGGTTTGTTTGGATGACATAACATGATCAATGAGTTACTAGGATAACATCACAACATTAAAGAGGATTTGTAAATGTGGATTTGAGGGATCTCATACAGTCTATATGCTGTGTAAAACCGTCTGTATGAACTTAAGCACGTCAAGTGATCGAATTTATTCTGGGGGTTGACGTGATCATGTCTACCTTCTTCATCCTTTTCTCTATAAGGAAAATAATAACCATGTTAAGGTATTTATTTCTCTATGAATTTTTCGATTCTCATTTAGTGGGAATCAACAAATCCCCCCCCCCTCCAGAGTGACATCTATAGGGACAATTTCTTGGTTATGATGAAAGTAAATACCCTTCTAGTTTTTTGGTGATTTAACTAATTCATTATTTAGGTGATGATTGGTCTACTAGGTGATGTTTTGTATTCAATGGAATGCCCTATAAATAAAAGAGAAGATCTGGAATCATTCCCCTACCACTTGACACTCTATAGATCATACACCCTACATTTTCTATAACTCAATGCCATGAGACCTTCTTATAAGAACCTATCATGAAACATCACCATGAGGACATTTGGTGAAATATCCAAAGCATGAATTGTCTCACCCAGGATCTATCTCAAATCAATCCCCAAAATTATGTTCAATAATTTTTTTTGACATTGGTCATGGGGATGTGATTATTTTGTGGGTTTTTATGGATCTTATAACTTTATATCATGATCCTCTGACAATTTTGTGGATCACATGACTATGTATAGGTCACCCGATCACATGTATCTTGAGGGGTCATGCCGTTGTG
Organism: Viscum album; assembly: GCA_963277665.1. Lineage (NCBI taxonomy): Eukaryota > Viridiplantae > Streptophyta > Magnoliopsida > Santalales > Viscaceae > Viscum > Viscum album. The sequence continues at coordinate 1,299,819,968 of OY728138.1, read as the reverse complement.
TGATTACATGAGGGTATAAGAGAACCATGAGATCGTCTGAAGTCAGGAAATTCGTGATCCTTTATGCAATTCACAAATGCCCTGATGATTTATATGATGTGCATGATGTGGTAATTTTACTCCATTTGAAATGATTTTATTTTATCAGTATTCTATATACCACAATCATTTTTTTTAATATATTCCATATCTCATCATGGATCTCACAAGACATTGAAGGAGGTAGAGACAGTGATGGTTCATTGAAATTCTATTGGTTCAATCATAGATCCAGGTCACCACCATTAGGTTTTTTGATTTATAATAATTATGGTATTGTTTATTGAAAAGAAACATAGGGGCTATCCACTTTAAATTTTTATACCTCTTTTGGGGGTTTTTATTAATAATGGATCATATATTCTACTACTATGGTCATATTCATAGAATCCTCTTGGGTTCATAAGACCCACAATACCTTAAGGGTGATCATCTATCAAGTGGGATACTTTTTTTCAATGGATGACCGCATAGACATGCATATATAGACGTAACTGAATACCATCCTTTACATGAAAAATCATGAGAATTATTTATATGTTGATATATAACAATCGATAATGTGAAATTCTACTTCCTACCATAAATTCGAGTGGGGTCATAACTTCGACTTCCAATCAGGAGGCACTTACTGAATGGACTAGGGCTAACCCCTCTGAGAATAATACATTGCATTTGAATTTTCTAGGGAGATAATGAAAATTGGAATGTATTAAGATATTTGGATATCACAAAAATTTTACAAATGTAACAAGGGTCCAATTATGGACCTGTTTAGGAATTGGAGTCTATACAAAAACACATTGCACCTCAAGCATGGTGAGGATGGCATCATCCTATGGTATGCGAAGAAGATATGTGGTGAACCTATATTTGGTGGGATGTATGATGAGTTTTAATCACTTTTTTCATATTGGGTTGATGTAACGTTTACTGTTCCTCTCACTCAATGAACTAATCAGTCTATCCTAAAACGACCACCAAATAGAACCACTTCATAGATCAAATATCTTGACTAAGATGTGGGTGGGATACTTCATCAATAAGTCTCACTCTAATCTAGAATATAATAATCTGAAAGATGGTATTAAAAAGGAATCATATAGTACACGAGGTGCTTACTGACATGTGGTTAAAGAAGGGAAATTTAAATAATTGGAATGGGATGTTTTCCACAGTGTTGACCAGGCTTTCCAAAAAGTAGGTTTCCTCACCTTGTAATTTAGTGGGCACATAATTCCTAAAAGAAAAAACATGGAGTTAGAGTTTACACTTTTATGATAGAGACCACCATGAAGGGGGGTAGGGGTGGATGGGGTAGTTCATCATTCTATCAATCCATATGATGGAAAAACAATATCACCTTATTCACGATGTTTATAATGGTATATCCACTTATAATATCTTCATCCATGTTCGGATATTAAGGGGATGGATATGTGATCATCTATGAGGATATGAATATACTAACATCCAATACATCCCCAACATTCTCTTAAAACTGTACTTGTAGTGCATCATTGGGGTAAGAATAGTACCTTGAATGTTCAAGAAGTTAGGGATTATATGAGCTATTATGACCATTTCTTCTTCAGTCCATATGAGCTAGTGATAATGAGTGATATGGTTGATGGTGGTGGGCCTAGTATGACAGCATAGTCTTATATGATGTAACTCTGTGAGGGAATTATTTCAATCCACACATACGGAGACCATATATGTGAATGGTATGCACCATTCTAGTTCCTATATGTATAGTTAAGATGTCCTAACACTTTTTATGTTAAATATGTGGAAGATATGATGGAAAATTGCCAATTTTGGATGATTTTTACCATAGAAGAGACTTTTGTTGAAACAAAACATCCTCTATTTGATCCAACGATTGGTTTACCTCAGCATTATGATATGTTTTGGACTCGTTCATATCCAAATAAGATGTTATGAAAATTGGTATGAAATGAATACCAACTACCAGATGCTGACCATACTCCCTGACCTAGAAAGAAACTAGATTCTATAGGTATATCATCCACAGAAGAGCCCAACAAAGAAATAATAAGTTTTACATTGTTGATAGAAGCACCAACTGATATAGCTACATCGATTATAGTTCCATAGGGAGAGGCCACACCAGACATATTATTTCATATCACAACTTAACATCAGATTTGTTAGAGGATGAAAGCCTCATGGACTAATCTCTGGGGTATATTTATCAAATCAAAGTTACCTTTAGAAGGTTTTTCCTAGGTTACCACTTCTCTAAGTATCACTTTAAATGTCTAACCTGAGGAGGTCAGTGACTTATTCGGAGACCATGACATAGCTCTTTAAAGAATTAAAGGTCAGATATTTTATTCCATGACGGTCCACAAAATTGTGGTTCAGGGTTTGCTACAAATTACGATGGACAAATGAGAAAATCCTATTATTGAGGAAGTATTATGTATGAACTCATATCTATGATGGATGTTTCATGGTTCCATTTAAATTTTAATAGATCCCATTTTTTCTTTTTTTAAATAGTGGTGTTTTTTAGAGGATGGTCCAATCCTTCCATCCCCTATATATTCTCCCCACAGTATGTTATGGGGTTTGATGTTCAATAGTGACTGGGAGATGATGATGATGGATTCTCAAATTGATTGGAATAGATAAGTGTGGTGTTTTATAATTATTAATAAACAATGTCGGTATCAGCACTCTCTATGGATCCTATCCTAGAAGGGAAGAAAAAAGTAAGCCCTCTAAACTATATGTGTCCTTTTCTTGGGGATGCCATGTAAGTGTGTCATTTCATCCTTTGATTTTTAGGGTTATGTGTGTACCACATCTGGAGTTGTAAAAAATGTGAAGGTCCCCACTGATCTCACATAGTGAAGAATGAATACACTGCTGAGGATAGAATAGGAATTTGGTTTCTTTATCATAACCTTCATTGACAGACCCAACCCCTCAAGAATTGGGTGTGGCTGAGGTTCTAACTCAATCACACCCATTTCCCACTGCAGATGTCCCCATGATCGCACCACTAGATCTGGCATGGGCGGACACACTTTTAGAGGATTCATAAATAGATATATATTCTTTTAATATGTTATCCTTGATGGAAGTGAGAATTATAGAAGGTGAATATATCTTCAATACTGAACACATTGTTTATTTTTGTTATTTCACATTATATTATCATTTTTTTGTAAGCTCTCAAGGGGGGAGAGTGATGTTCATATTCATGAAAATCACCATAGGTTTCATTAATTTTCTCATTAAACGAGGGTGTCTCCCCTTCACTCAAAGATAGACTTTGAGTAGTCATTGTTTCTACAAATAATACTTATAAAGGTATGTTGTTAACATTAATAATTTATTTAAATTTCTGTGTGACGTCGTATGATTTACCATTTGGCTGATAAACCCTTGTGATCCAAGTTTTTGTGTCTTTATTCTGAAATCATAGAGTTTAGTCCCTTGCCCCTTCGGGGTTATTCAAACTAGATCAAATAATATTATGACTAGTTCACCTCCCACTTAATCCAAGACCTTGAGCACAACACTAACTCAGAACAACCTAGTCCCAAAATATGTAACACGACTCATGGTCTGCATCATTCTCCTAGTTGATGTAGTGTAAATATAGAGGGATATTTTCGCCTTATTTTCATAGACATACATAGAATAGTTGGAATATTTGTTGGGTGTCCATCAATTTTTTTTTTCTACCCATGGTTATGAGGGATTTGATTATAACTCCATCCATTCCAAGGTAAAGGAGAAGGTATCTCTGAGAGATCAAAATATGGACCTTGAATTGAGGTTCCTAATTATTGAGGATTCCTCCTTAGTGAAGAAGAACTGGGAAAATTCCATAGATGAAGCTTCCAAATAGGTGGTTCATGTAGTAGCTCATCAGAACATGGTTAATGTCAGGAGGATATAAACTAACCTATCGAGTATATGGTCATTAATCATTAATCTTTGGTCCACCATCTTCATGAAGACTTATCCCTGTTCAAACATGTAATCCATATATCAATGAAGATTGTTCTTGAGAAACATAGACTTCTTAATGTGGAGGTGAAGTTGAGGCTTGATGCCATTACTAGGGTAGAGGTTTTATAATGGGTTGCAGAAGTGGAAATCAAGTCTATTGACTAGTTACACAAAACTATTACATCTTAGGGGCATAGGATTGCATTGTTCAATGATTATTCCAAGAACATGATTTAGTGGAGTTTTAATTTTTCTACAATGGATTAGCCTGCATGTTTGTGGGAGAGACCCTTGTATGTGGGGATTCATAATTTATTATACCACTAATAAATAGATATCATTAAATATATATCTTATTGTCTGTTCTTCTTTAAATTATGATGTGTAAGATTTTTCAATGATCCAATGTTATGTGAGTCACCAAATATACCCAACCTTTTATTAATATCAAGTAATCCTAAATGTTTAGATCTGAATATTTAAATCAAAATAGATTCTTATAGGGATGTTCCCATGAATTCCCACTAACATGAGATTCATTACTGATATATATACCCCATATATCATGAGATTTCTAGATTCACTAAAAGATAATTTGGGTAAAATATATTTCCTAGATGGAAGGTTCTTTTCTATTTCCAAATTATATAGTATTTTATAGTGTAGAATGTTTTTTCCTTGGACATATAGTGGGCCATATCAGAATTTCCATTCTATCAAAATAAATTGTGGTTATGTTGTATTTTAGGGGATTTATGGTCAGATATTCTATTTATGTAATTTAGGCTATTTTAGATCAGACCTTCTATTGCTATAGTTTTGGATCTTCTAGATCAGACCTTCTATCACTACAGTTTAGAGACTTTTATATTAGAACATATATCAAAGTATTTGAGGTCCTTTTTGATTATAACTTATTTTATATTACTTTAAGGACATTTATCCCCTAACATCTATCACATTAGTTTAGGGTCATTTAGTTCATACTTTCTAAAACATTTGTTTACGATATTTGTTCTTAGACCATCTGTCATTGTAGTTTAGGGTCTTTTAGCAAAAAAATTCTATCACTATAGTTTATAGTCTTTTATTTTATACCATTCAATTTAATTATGTTTAATGTATTACTTCAATGACTTAATTGATGATCATGGAATATGGTAAAGAAATTATAGAAATAACCATAAACACCATAAAGATTGAGTTATTACATGGTGTTTCTAGGGCTTATGAGGACTATACCTCATTTTCTATAAGGATGATATGCATATTGTTGGTAGGTAAAGTACCTTATGCATTAGTTTCATTGTCAGATATGGGTGTCTCCACTCTTTTTCAAGGGTCATGGTGGATTCATGTGGGGGAAATTTGTTGCTGGTAAAATACTAGGGATTCTAGGTCCACCTTGATAATTATTAAATGGGTTGTATAAGTGATTTCCCAAAAGTTTGAGTCTATGTAAATGTAATGGAAAAAATATTACGGGGATGACCCATGAAACCCTGAGGTTCCAAGTTCTACCATGGTGTTTCTATGGCCCACATGGATTGACAATCCTTTCTTGCAAGGAGGATATACTTTCATTTGGTTGGTCAAAGCCCTTATTCATTGATATCATGGACATGTAAATTTGATCCCCACCCCATTATGAGGTTCATGAACAGTTTTTCATGACTCCAATGTCCATATGATGATGTCGGATATGGGAGGTAAACTATCCATGAAGGGTCCTCAAACTATAGTGAAGTTCATATCATAATTGTAATGCTCGATCCCTATGCCTTGTGGATTCAAAATATGAGCTGTAGTCCATTAATGTTTTGAGAATGGAGTGTCACATTACTTATTTGAGAACGAGTACAAAACACAGTGATGTGACATCAAGGATTTAAAATCCTCATTGATTATTTGGTATATAGATTGTAAATCAAGGTCCAAAGTGCTTGGATTACAAGGATGATATTGAAAAATCATAATGAGAATGAACCAAAACACACAGGGGTGTTGAGTTCTAATATGCATATGTCATAGATCACAAGGATGTGAATGGAATTTTTATAGAGTGAAAAATTTGGATGAAGACCATAAGCACACATGTAGGATCCATAATATACATGAATATTCATGAGAATGGTTATATGTAGACATGTATCCTTTTCAAAGGTCTATGAAATATTTACAGTGATCTGAGGAGAGAATTATTGAACTTTTATTTTTGGAAATTGTAATATCGAATAAGGGTTTGATAATACTAGAAGTTTTGTCACTTTTTAGATAATATATCCTCATAACAAGTTAATGTGAAAAATATGTACTATAACACTTTCCTAAACTAGGGGGTCCAATGAGCATAGCATGTCATTTACTAGGGCTGAAGTATATACCTAAAGATATTTATTCCTCATTTATTCATTCCATAATTTTTTCCTAAACTCAATAGATGATGTGTTTAGAGACTGAATAATTGATTTTTCCATAGGCCACCCATTTTGGGTTTTCAACATAATGAGTTTTTTTACACTTTAATTAGTAGTTTAAGGTATTGTGATTTAAACCATTATAGGACATAGTTTAAATTCATACAACTTTGACTAGAGTGTAGGAATTTAAAGGTCATGACATAAATGGACCTAATATGTTGGATATTACTCAAGATATAAATTAGGATACCTAAGGTTTATAGAACACTAAAATCTTTCTGAGTGGGAGATAAAAATGTTATAAATCTGGTATCAAGGTTCTCAGGTCATAAGGAATGATAAGGGTTCTTTCTTGGAATCCAAGAGACCCAGGTTCAAAACATGGTGGAGGAAAATTTCTGAGTTACTGTAGGAGTGTTGTAGTAGGTACAATTCAGTACAGTAGCAGACATAACTATTCACCCAAATTGGGCCTTCGGGCCACTAGTTGGGCCTAAGGGTCTGAAGGGCCTTCAGGTCATTAAAGGCCTTCGGGCCTTAGGGCCTTCGGGCCTCAGAGACCACAGAGTAGCCCAATTCACACATAACAGGCCTTAGAAGAGGATCGGAGCAACAAGAGTCATAGTCCCCCGAAGTAGAGATAACCAGATTGGTAGAAAGATAGCGTATGAAAACTACCAATGAGGCCAGGCACCTTGAAACTTTGTATGGGACAATGCTACCCAATCAGCAATTCAATGTGGGGGTCTAGGTGATCAATGATCGAGAAGCAGGGAAGGGTTAGTTTTAGTGTGATGGGCCTTCGAGCCATGTATTGGGCATGGTATGCCTTTAGGCCTTCAGGTTATGTATTGCGGGTCATGTTGGGCCTTATGACTCAGGCCTACAGGTTATGTATGGGTTCTCCTTCATCCCATAAAAGGGGGATTGTCCATAATAAAATAAAAATATAGCCTTCTATCCATTAGGGAATATGGGACAATCATAATAGGAATGACCAAGAACACACTAAGGTGCTTAGTTTTTCTACTGTGATTTCAGGGATGTCATGCATCACGAATATCTTTTTGTATAGTGATTCATTTAGTTGAAAACCATAGTTGTATATGTTGGAGACATAGCCATTCATTCAATGTAAAAAAAGGGTTTCATAAATCCGTATATCCTTTTCCATGATCGATTAATGATTTGTGAGAACTTTATATGATTGAGATATGATGTTTCATTTATAGATTGTGATACATATAATATGGAGGAAGTAACACATACTCTTGTTGATCGAGGGGAGACTCATTTGGTCCTTTGATAAGAGATGATAATGGGTGATGGAATATGTAGTTTAACATCATAGAGTAGAGACATATGTTTTTCAATTTTGATGTCATGCTACAAAGAAAATTTCCTTGCTGTTTAGCATCATGTGGTATAAACATTTTTGTTTATTCAAGGTTTTCACATCATGAAATAATTTTTTTGAAATAATCCTTAAAAATAGTGCATGATATGTTTCATTCACAAGAAAGGATTTCTCATTTATGACTCTTATGTAGGAAAAATGATATTTTATGACTTAGGTGTCTTTTTTTGGTTGTTGTAGCTGGACCTATGATTTGAGTTCCGAGCATCACTACATATCAAGTGACAATAAGAAGTAGGACACACACTGTTCATGCATGGAAAACTCTATACGTAGGTCTAAAATGTATGTAGTTGTGAGAATTTTTTATTTTGATAATTTCATCTAGGCCCAAGAATGGAGATCTAGGCACCACTATGTATTCAATGATGAACGAACTGAAGGATACATAATTTTCGAGGGACCGTGAAGTTTAACATCATGAAGAAAAAACATTGGTTTCCTAAAGGGAAAATGGCTATTGTGGTTGGACATAAGGATGGAAATATGGGTGTCACTACATATCCTATCGTAATAGGAATCAATAAATAAATTGTTCTTGAGGAAGGACCACCCAACACAAGTCTGATTGATACACAGAGTGGGTGATTTTTTTTATTTATTGTGACTAGACATAGGATTAATGATTCGGTTGTCACTATGTATCTTATGATGTTTGGAATTAAGTCACATATAGTTCCTGAATGGATTTGTGTTTGGGGGCCAACACCAACAATAGTGGTCCTCTCAGGAGAGGTCCACAAGAATATGCAATGTTAGGCCATGCAAGGGACATCAACTGTGCAGTTTGACATCATGAGATGAGAAATAATGGTATTCCTTTTATGACCTTGCATTCAGGTCTATGTTGAGCTTGGCATGAGATGTAAGACCTCTTTTTTGGGGGAATACCTTACTTAAATTCCCATTCTCAGGTGATCTAAGATCGATGCGAGAAATAAGAAATAAGAAGGGTTCCTCTCAATATGAATACATGATTATGTTTAGTACATGGGAATTTTGTATCATATGGTGGCTAGAGCATGATATTTGATCAAATAATCCAAATATATCTCATAAAAATGAGAATCAACCCACATAAAGTTCATGAAATCCCATGATGTTTAATGTTGTGTAGAAAGGACATTTTCTGTGCAATTTAACATCATACATTAAGGATAAGGATCAAACAACGAGGAATTAATATTCATGTCAAGGATCTATGATGTTTTACATCATGAGTTAAGGAATTTTACCATGGATTTTAATGTCATGCAATAAGGAAAAGGATCACATGATTTTAAAGGAATGGAATATTGTGGTTTTGCACAAGAATATTGGTTCAAGCATTAGTACATATCATGTGATGGTAGGAATCGTTCTACACATAGTTTATGAATGATGACATTCCCCATATGGAGATAATTATCACATGGGGGAGAGGGTATTTTATCCTTCCTTCACCCAGATAAATCTCATGTATGGTGAGTCATTAGTGAGAGGATGCTTCTTATAACTTTTAATGTCATGTGGTGAGGATGAATCTATTCCATTTATTGGTATATGGGCTGGACATGGGACGCCGTGTAGTTTAAAGTCTTGTTTATAGAAATTGGGTTGTGCATTTTAACAACTTTCTGCCAAGATGAGTTTATTTTATTTAATGTCCTTAAACTAGGAGAAGGGGTTCTTGGTGTCATCTATAAGAAGTATTTATTGATAAATATCATATTTTTGGGAGAGGGGTGACATGTTCCCCATCTTTTATGACTAATGAGTAAGATCCATTTTGATAGACCTTATGTTTGATGTCAGACCCTTCACATTTGGGTTCTAGCTTCGAAGTCTTGTTGTATGGCATCAATGGTTTCTTGAGACCCAACACCAGTTATCCTTAGAGGACTGAATGAGGGGTAAATTTCTTATTTAAGGCTTGTGTGATCTTATTTTTATGGATATGAAGGTTGTAAAAAGTACGCAACTGTCTCTCACCGTGTTCCTTCAATTCATCATACTTCATTTTGGATTTCTCATTATACATGATTCATCCAAAAAAGGATATTTGGAGAGAAGGAAGTTGGAATTATATGAGTAATAATACCTCAATACCATACACTAATGAATATGGAATTTCTTGTTTAGTAGTACCTTTGGTGGTATAGTTGGCCCCTAAAGCATGGGGGATCTTTTTCTTCAAAGATTTTATTACTATTTTTTCAATATTCTATAGTATATTTGAAAAATTATTATTCATGGCCCCTATATAACCATTTTCTATTTCAAGATAGCAAGATAAGGGATTGGGCTCGATGTTGTACTCCTGGTACAGTTTCATAAACTTTGTTGAATAGAAGTTTGTTCTTTTGTCTCTCAAGATATTGTGAGGGACTCAGAACCTAGTGATGATATAAGAATTTATGAAGTTAATGACATTATTAATCCCAAATTACTTGAGGGGTATTTTCAATTCCCATTTGGAAAATAATTCTACAACAGTAATAATGTACTCTAACTGCTTAATTGTGGCTAGGGGATATGTCCCCACAACATCCATTTCCCAAAAAAATGACCAAGAATATTTAGCTGTATAAACTAATTTTGATGATTTATGAATGATTTTTTCATTTATATGGAATGAAATTCATTTCTTGGGGAATTTGAAAAAGTCATGTATCATAGTTTTTTAGTATTTACCCACCATCTTTATTTAGTGGGGTACCTGGTCCCAGACTAATAAGTGCCACATGAGCCTACATAGACTTCTTCTTTAATGGCGTGAATATCACTTTCTATAATTCATATGAGGATGATTTTATCAAATTCTCACTTGTAGAGAGATATTTTCACATTTGGATCATCCAACATGGTAAAGTTCACTGCACAAATCTGAATCTATTCCCTTCCAACTCGGTCCATCAAGATTGTCCCAATTCATAGATAACTAATTACAGACTCCATCCATCTAGGGGTGGATATGAGTACATCACACTCTGAGGTAGTGTTGACCTAATTGATTTTTTCAGTATTAAAGATGATGATCGATAAATCCATTCTCTAGTACATTATATTGAAGACTTCTTCATCCTGATTAGGGTCATCTATTACTATGGATGCATTAGAAAATGCATCAGCACAAGCATTCTATAACCAGGGATCAAGAAAGAATATTGGTTAAAAAGGAAATATTTTATTATTACCCTCATTTAGCCTATGAGAAGGTCCTTTTTTTTATTTTTGGTGAAAAAATTACCATTTATATACATTTTAACTATTTTCGAGTCCCCTCATATATGTAGGTAGGATGTTTATAGATGTATGGAAATGTCCAAACCAGTGATGTGGGCTTGGTATTATTCCTTGTAATTAATGTAGCCTTTAGATAGTGATAAATAGTAGGGAAAATTTTCTTTGTCTTGAGAGACTCATTCTTGTGATAAAGGCATGGAATTCTAATGGAACGGTCTCCACTCTATATCCCTTGGATGTAACAAATTTTGTCTTGATAAAACATTTCATCTAGCTATAAAGTAAGACACCCACTTATTTTCACATTGTTTTCATTTCATTTGGTCTTTGATCATAAATTTCCTTTGTGTAGAACTAAATAGATAAATAAATTAATTAAGAAGGTCTTCCAATCCTAAAACCGATCCTTTTGGTATACTATTGTACCATACAAAGGGAGGACCTATCAGTTTCTGTAAAAACATCACAGTTTTGTTTCCTTTTATTGTTTTTGAGGGCCCATAATTGACCCTCATGAAGATATAGAGTGCATAAGATTCTCTTCAAAGTAACCTAAACTATCAAATGTATAGAATTTAAGATTTTATTATGTGCGTGGGTGAAGAGTATCATTCTCTCAATTGGGATATGACTTCCTCTCAGGCTTCACATCTATGTGTTTCCTTTCATGGAATCCATTCGAGTATGTAGGAAATTGTTTCCATTAATATACTCCACATACATTAATTTCTGGGTTATCTCCCATCTATAGGGAGCAGGTGAGTCTCAAGTAGGTGGCCACATATTTTCATCCCACTTATTCTCAATTTTTTTTATGAATGAATGAATACCCAGGAGAGGGATATTTTTTCCCTAACGAAGGAAATTAATGATAATTTTTTGACATCCTAATTTATGTAAATTGGATACCTAGATCCTGAGATAGTCTGAGATCAAATAGAACTCCTAGTGTCAGAATGGTTATGGTAGGGTGGATATTTGTGTCTTCATGAAGATGATACCTGGTGGGAATATTTCTATAGAGTAGTTTCTTATTGAGATGTATGAGAGTATGTATCTCACTCTCATATATTGGAATCTATTTCACCATAAAAGGAACCTTAACTTTTCTATGTGGTGATTGGGATATAACCACACCATTCCACTTATCTATGGTAGTGTTCTTCTAGATAGGGGGAAACATGATATTTAGAGGGTCTAGGATTTAGAGCCTCATGTAGTTCTAAGTTCTTAAAACCTCAGTTAGTGTATTGAAATCACCCTACACTTGGGGTATAAATTCCATGTTGTTGAGCTCTACATTTTCATATTGATCCACCATATCTATTTTATTGACAATTACAACATTCAGAAAGTCATATCTAGTAATGGATGTTTTCACATTACATTCAACGTAATGGTATGATTCTGCTCTACCTTCATTATGGTTGTTACTTAAACCCTTGGCCATATATCCTTTTTTGTATTGCAGACCCATTGGGATCTGATTTCTTTTATCATACACTCCTCATCTATTATATTATGAGTGATGATGTTGAGGGAGTTTTTTCTCATGAATGCCAAAATTTCCTCAAATAGTAGAGGCTTTTATTGTGGTGGGAGGAATGAATGGGATGCCAACCCTTGATAACTACCTCCTAACCTAGATAATTCTAATTCTCTCTATGGAAATTAGAAAAATTCCCCATCTTTAATTCCATGAACATTATTATAACATTAATAATAGTATTTTTTGTTTTTTTATAATTCTTTTTTAAATGAAAATATGTGTGTTTTATTTCAAATACACTAAATAGAAAGAGATACATTTTATTCAAGCAATGAAATATTACATTGATACTAGATATTATGAATACACAAGAAAACTCATTGCAGAACCCGGTAGAATAAATTGAAGACTACCAAGCATGAAAATATGGTCGATGGTGTAGCTGAAATCCTTTGGATCTACTATAAAAAAATTATGGAAAGTAGTATAGAAAAAATACTAAGAGTTAAATAAATATAGAACACCATTATTTTGAAGCGAGAAAAGACCTTTGATATTTTTAATACCTTGAATGGGTATTTATATGGCCTAAATTAACTATTATAAATAGTCATTGGGTTTCAAGGTGACCATTGATGTTTTATAATTGTTGGTAATTTTAAGTGTTTTAAAGTTAAATACATTTAATGTTTAAAAATAACTCATTTGATGAAATAAAATTATTTGTTTTAATTATGGGTTATTATTTAATTTTTGGATTTTAAAATAAAAAACATGGGTATTCATGATTTCTAAATCATTGTATTTTTAATGGTGGGAGTTTTAAAAATCTATATGAATTTTAATTTAATAACATTTAATGTTTTTATTAGTAATGTGACCATATAAATTAAGGTATTGGGAAACCAATATACATAAGTAAGAAAATATATAATTCTGTAAGTTAAAAAAATAAGAATATACACATTTATTTACTTTCTAATATTTATGCAATATATTTTTACTAAAAAATTGTTTTGCACCCACCAATTGAGTGCATCTTTATAGGTAAATCCCTCAAGGTCTGGGTGGGAGCTTATCAAAATACTTGAGTAGCATAAGAGCATGACCATGCATATGGAAAGGCACATGCAGAGCATAGGGTATCCCAGGTCATGCACTAGTTCACAGGAGAGGGTGTGTAGAGGGTGGGATAAGTCCTTGTGTTGGGGTCATGTGTATATGAACCCCATGATGTGTCTTCTTGTGTCATTGGGCTTAAGCGATGCACATCGAGGATTATATGGAAGCCATTGAATTTTGTGTTTTTATAATGTGGGATGATTTTTTTGTGTACACAATCCCAATCATATGATCTCTCTAGGCGAGATCTAGACTGTCTACACTAGTTCAACATTTTAACCCCCACCGCTATATCACAATCGTTGTGTTTTTATCAACCGCCCAATCTGGCTTCACCAGATTTGGACCGTTTATCCAATTTTAAAATGTGTTAATATCTATGGTTGTTCAATCCTTCCCTGATCTAATCACATCCATCTGCTATTTTTAAACCATGCAGATCATCCTAGGACATCCGATCTGATATACGGCCGATGCTGGGCTATCTATTCCTTGACACATATCCCCCTTCATTATTTTTAAGGGAAAATTATAACCCTTGGATTAGATCAAATTTGATATGAAACATCCATTCTCATTCCCTTCTTCTTCATTGTGAATCCACATGAGTCCCCATCCGACCATGTAGCCGTAGAGCCCTATTAATACACTCTTTTCCGTGATAATATCATTCCACCCTCATCACGACTTCTTCAATTAATTCCTATAATGTTGGTCAACTTAAGCCAAAAATAACCATCCCTAACATAGATCTCTCTTATGGATTCACTTTAATATTTTGGATGTTAATTAATCATGTTTCACATAGAATTTTCGCTAATCAACATTTTTGTTTGAGTATTTTCTGTCTATTCAGATCAATTATTGAACATTGTTTTTATTTTAAAATAATCCATTTTTATACCCATGTGCTTCTCGAAAAAATATTTTTTTCAAGCTCTCTATCTCTCTATTCCCGAAACTCCAACCCTCTTATGATCTGAATCAAGTATGGGGATTTTATTATTTATTTTTGTGTAAACTAATATATGTTCATATATATACATATGTATATATAAATATATATGTATTCCATATCTTTTTAAACGAAATGGTATATATTAAATGTTTTCTCAATTTCGAATAACTATATCTAATGTATTATGGTTTTAATAATGAAATATCATTATTGAATAATGTTATTTTTTACAAAAATTACATATATATATATATATGTGAATATACATGCATATATACCCATATATAGCTTAATATATTTAGAATATATTTGTATATATGTTAAGGGTTTCTTCTCCATGAATCTTAAATAAAAAACTTATGTATTAACTTATTTTTCAAAATTTATTTTTATAAGAGTGATATTCATATATGTGGGTATGTGTGTAGTCATGCATGCATGTAAACACATTTACATTTATTTATCAAATTTTTCATTATTTGTGTCCATATGGGAGAGTTCTTGATTTAAAATTCTGAAAGAGTTTTTTCTCTAGAAACCACATACACTTATGTAAGTATATATATAGTTATATATATATATAGGAATTTATGTATAAAAAACATATGCATATATATTTGTTCTCTAATATTTAGAAATTTTATTTATCAACCTTTAAACTAATGTTTAGTTAGTTTAAACTCTTATAAACACATTGTTTTCTCAACTGCATGGGATAAATCATATCATTTTATGAAAAATTACGATAAAAGGTATCATTCATATGCATACTTGAATCTGCATCATCTACCAAGTCAATCATGCATAGGTATCACCATTATTTATTCCATAGATGAAAATATAATCATTATGAGATCATGCACACATTTAAACCATGTATCTACCCATTATGGTTCCTAATTATTAAAAAGGTTTTCAAACATGGGATTCCCTCTTAATTTGATTTATAATATTTGATATTAATTTGGTTAAATGGGTTATTTTTTTATTATTTTAATTGAATTTAGTTCTATGTAAGTACTTTAGAAATGTTTTGGGATAGATATGAGAAAGGAATTCCATGGGAAAATGTTTTTGAAAAATTATTCACTATTGAAATAAATGATGCTGAGGGGAGTGAACCCGTAAGTCTATGAATTTACTGGTGGCCTTATGTATGGATTTTATACATGGCCTTCCAAGTAACATTAATAACCCACCTAAAATTATTATTTTTAAACATGAATCACCAAGGAAATTTTCAATTTCGATTATTTTAGTGAAATAGTTATTTTCTAAAGATATTTATGAAATAATCTTTGAAGTAAATTTTTAAAATTACAAAGATATGTGCTATTTTTTTTGAAAATCCCATTAATTGGAATTTATATTCTCACCCCATGTATTAAAATTATTATTACTCGTTTAGTGATCGTGATATGATAAATATATAATGTGAACGATGTGCATTGAAAATTTGCGGTTTAATGATTACTATGTTTTGTATAATTTTTTTGATTTTATTTTTGGATTATAAATCTTTAAAACCTAGTCTGGTAAATGATCATGATATGAAAATTAAATATTGTGTGTTTTTTAAGTTTCTTTTTATAAAAAAATAAACAGCTTTTTTAAGGGATGATTCCGGTTACATAGGATCATTTCTTTACAGTATCACTATAGGATGAGGGGTTTTGGGGCCACAATTGGATTTTATTGATCTTATTGATGATGAAATGATGCTTTTGATCATGGTTTTTTGGCACCTAGGATTCACATTGAGATATATATGCCCATAAGTTGACATGTTGGGGTAGGTCTAGAATAACAATTGATTTCCCCAGGATCCTTTTAAGGGATAATGAACATGGTGATAGTGGTTGAGAAATAAATACCCCATCCTAGTTTGATGAGGATTATTTTCAAATGCTACCAATATGTGCTGACTCCTATCAAGAATTGATGATCCAAGGGGTGGAGGTGATAGTAAATATTACCCCAACCTGGTGAGTATGGTCCTCTTTTAGACAACTATTATGGTAGCTACAACATGGGAATTGTTTATGTGGTGATGTTATTCTCATATAGGAGATGGGTGCAATGAAAACCAATGAAGGGAGTCCACTTATATAGGATGTTTTCATGTTTATTTCATCATAGTATTTTGTGTCTAAAATAAATTCTCATTACTTCAAGAGGATCAGTTCCAAGACATTATGGCTATCCACTATCTTTGTTCATGATTTTTGGAAATGTTTGAAGTGGGGGAATTCTATTGTAGCAACAAAATAGATCGTGTGTTACCTAATCCCATAATTTCACTAGAGACTATGAAATTAGAGGACATCATATCTAAATGGTCATGTTGTTCTTGGGAGATAGTGTTGTGAAATTCCCCATATTCCTCCCATCCATGGAAACACTAATCTAGTTGTGCTCTTGAAATTAGTCGGTGGAAGGTTGTTGTGATGCACTGAAAAATACTATATATGGAATTTTCATACTCATCCACTCCTCGGTTATGAGATATAGAAATGTATCCATATCATGTTGGAAATATAGTTTATTTATGAGACAAAGGACATACTCACATCCTAGAGAGGGGATAGGTCTATCCATCAGTCTTGGGTGAGTAACCCCCATATTATTTAGTAGATAAGGTTGGAAACAAATTTCTAGCATGTCTGAGACATCATATTTAGATGTAGCAAGGGGAAACAACACTATAGTGAAATTGTTTCTGGATTAATCTATCTACATATCAATGTCAGCCTCCTCTTCATCATACTTACAAAACTCCAACAAATCTGAACATATAATATTTTTTATAGGGTCACTAGAATACTAGAGTGGAGAGATGATATATGTTGATGGGGAACTATATGTGGTTGACCTTGATATTTTTGAGAACATCTATATAAGGAGTCTCAGTTTTTAACAACTCTCCATTCAGAGGCTTCTCGGAAAGGGTTGGATTGTGTATTATGTAGGTGATATCACTATGGTGAGGCTGTTCATGACATATGATAGTAGAAGAGCCCTATGATCTATATCTACACTCCCATGTGGAGTAATATCATGATATTGATCATCTTCCACTTAATTTGAAGGGTTTATAAGCAATTTAGGTGTTGAGAATTTATATTGAACAACCTCAAGGACACTAAAATTGATTTAATTTTAGATATAAGCCTCATTTGGTTGTCGTGTCTAGAATATGTCGAACTGCCTTCTAGAATTGTGAATGGATCTGATCCAACTATATCAAGGGTTTAGGAACATTTTTAAAACTGTATGGAATAGTGAGAGTATGATCCCATTATACAGAAACTGTTAGAATATGCTAATTATCTTTTTTTATTATTGACTATAATATGAACCTGTCTCGTGGCATGTGACATTATCACTTAATGAGACTAAGTCATAATAGGAGTATTATCTGAATCTTAAGGCATTGAAATATTATAGTAGTCTTTTGTTGGAGGGATTGAGCATGTCCTGAGCCATTTACTACTCTCACATGGTGAGACCCAGTGGGAATAGGAATATAAACCTATTTTGAATATACATTCCCTGCTAGAATATGATGACTGACCTCTGGAATGGGAGAAGGGATATGATCTTCTTCATGTACTTCCTTAGAATGATATTCGTGCAGTCGTTCATCGATAGAAGTTGGAATATTTTCCTAGATTTTATGGTATATAGGAATATTCTAGGAAGATTCACTAATAGAAATATGATCTTGTCCTAAGGATTGTTCCCTTCACACATGGTGATAAATTTTTAGAACATGGATATGTTCCTGATCCTAGGAAATTGGAGTATTCCTTGGGTTATCATTGAATGGATGATCAGTTTATCTTGAGGTTTGTTCCCCAATTTCATGGGGATCCCCATCCAGAATGGGGATATGAGCCGGATATTAGGCCTGTAGAATATGTTGCCAGAATATTTCATCATTCATGTCCCCTATCCTAAGGCATATTATGCTCCCAGATGGAAATCCCTAGTTGTAAAAGAAATATGAATCGTCCTAACACCTCGTCCTTTATAAGATTATTCCGATAACCCTCTTGGATGGGTGTAAGAATGTGTGAATTCTCTAAAGCAACCACTTGTTCATAATGTTTAGAGTCTTGAAAACCCCTAGATATATGGATAAGAATATTCACTTTTCCATTTATCTATACAAGTGTTAGATTGTGCTGGCAGAGTTTTACAGCTACTTCTTGGATGTATTGTCATTTTAGAAAAGCGTGCATTGGGATAAAAGCATTGGTATTTCATGTCTCTACTATATACTAGAAGATATCTTTTATTAATGTGGATATGTGAGCACACTTATTTTCTCCTTGTTCCACCAGAATACGATATTGGGATTAATTCATGGGACAAGGGATATGCTGCCCGTTCCTATGGTAGGAATATTCCCACAAAGGTATATCGAGTGAGTGAGGATATGAACCGAGTTGCCGGTTACTGTTGGAGTACACCTACATACATTATAAGTTAGAGTGTGGAAATGAGTCTACTCATGGATATCCAGAGCATTCCTTTCATGACATGTCTTCTTTATCTCATGTGTTTGAGTATCATAAGTGGATGTGTGTCAGGTGGTACCCTCAACAGGTGATTGATTGGTACCGATGCGATAGTGCTGGTGATGGAAATTGACAAGATCACTCCTTAGTGTAACCTAAACTAGAAGGGATACATATTTAACTCCCTGATAATTCTTCATTAGATAATTAATGTGGTGATTTTCATGCTACATGGATAAGTTTGTAAAGTGGTTGTGTATGGAAAAGAGGGACATTATATTAGCTGCATCTTTCAAAAAAATGTAAACTCATCAGCATCAAATACAATAATACCCTCACAGGAAAATGTGGGGGTTGGGATTGCACCATGTCGATTGTACTCTCAGACTATTGTGTTTTCCACTTGATGCTAATGTTTTTTGGGAATCTAAGAATAGTTTACAACTCGTAGGGGTTGCATCCGTAAATGATTTTCTAAAACAATTTATGGATGAATACATTATATCAGACTGAGTTTTTTTGATGACTATAGTATCTTTATTCATGAAGACCACAAGGGTCAAGGTTACTAATTAGTGAAGTATCATAGGCATGATCTTCTCAATCAGATATTCGTGGTTAACAAAATTTTCCTTTTTTTACTAATCCTCCCATTTTTCTTATAAGGAATTTTCTAAGGGATGATGGGATTATTTCATGGGAAACAGGGTTTTAGAGGATCACCTATATTACTCATTTCATGCTTATCATATTTTATTGATATGATATGAAAGTGGCCTCAAACATGGAAAACTTATTATCTTGTTATCAGAGGGGTTTATGCCGGACACATTGCTAGCATGTAAAATGAAAAGGGAAATGGCATGACACATGATTAACTGATCATTCTATTATTTGAGATATTCACATTGGGTTCAACATTTCAATTTTTATGGAAAATAGATGAACATGAACCCTCATTGAATTAAAAAAATGGTTTGAGAGAAATGATAATTCTATTCATTTTATGTTATGATGGAGATTCCAGGATTAAATAAGTTCATGTCAGGTTCACCATTTTTTAGACGGAAAATACAAAAACATGTTGAATTTAGTTTACCGAAATATTGATTATGGACGGTATGATCTCTTTCAAAACCACTAAAATAGGGTTACAATCTTCATTATTAATGTAAAATACCTATAGTTCCCATATTCATTACTGGGTACGAAACTACTTTCCAAAGGAAGGTGGTATGTTTTGGTTTCATACCCAATGATACTTATGAAATCACTTGGGTTGAGATGATTAGAGGTCAAGCTCATCAATCCTTTTTGAGTGTAATTTTTTCCTCTTCTAGGAATCTCTTATATATTTAATATCAGTTCACAAATCTCTTCCAAAACCCAATATTGGATAATTTACCCTAACAAAATGATCATAGGATAACCCATTTTAGGTGAAGGGGATAAAAGTTTTATTAGTGAATCCATCTATATGAATCCAAGGGTCTTTATCCATTTCCCTATATAAATATCTTCTTATATTCTATAGCTACATAATAAGAAACTTCATAATTTTCTTTCAATCATGTAGGTGGTAAATATTTGGAGGAGGGGATTGATCCATTAGGGTGAATCATATGTATCATGTTTAATGATTTATAAAAAACCAAGGTACCTTTTTAAACATGTTCAGTTTAACATCAGGAAAAAGGACTTGTATACGGGCACATAGGAACTGAGTATTGGAGCTTGAGTCTCTAGGATACATCATATGTATCATAGTTAATGTAGGAATTAGAGTTATTGTAGTTCGATAAAACCATTGGTATTTTCCCTAATGAAGAGAACCATATATGGGAGTTGTCTATGTCATGCCACTCATTAGGATTAAATACTTAGATTTCTTTTACTAGTTGAGAGCCATGATGCAAATTACATGACCATTGCAACCCCCTAATACAACACAATATATGCTTGATTTGAGAAATGAGGGATAAAAATTAATCATTCTCAATGAAAATGGATGTCAAATTAATGTTTTGTGACAACACATTTGATGTTAACATGGAGGTAATGCATCAAGGAGACACCCTACGTGTGTTTGTTTTGGAAATAATAAAATTTATTATAGTTTATTTGGATTCTCAGTCCACTGATGGATGAGGAAGGATGATCAACCCATATGAGAGATTTGGTCATGATGTTTGAAATGTTGTAAACATAAGGGTACTTCCATTGTAGTTGATCCCCATTTGAGTTTGAGCCTTTTTAAGGAATATTACATGTCCTGGTAATTTTAGTAATTAGAGTCCTCATAGTTCAATTAGTTTTCAATCCATCGATAGTTGGGGTAGAATGGTCAGCCCATGGGAATGATTGGGCCCCAATTGTTGAATTGTTAGAGACATGGTGGGACATACAACGAAGTGGTTTCTAATTTTATTTTAGGCTTAGTCATTAGAAAGGCATCCTATATATCCTTGTTTTGGAAGGAATTAGTTTCCCCAAAATATACTTTTACCTCAATCCATTGGTGGAAGAAGAAATATGATCATCTCATGAGAATGATTCAGTCCCGATGGTTTGAATGTTGGAGACATGGAAACATTTACACTAAATTGGATTCCCATTTTATTTTTGGATCTATCATTTTTAAGGAAGGATATATATCTTCATTATAGAAGGAATTAGATACCTTCAAGTTTAATTATCATGTATTTCACAATGACATTTCCCATATATATATGACATGTCATATTATGTAGCTTATTAGGGCTTGCATACAGAGGTTTCACTATCCTTTTACGACATGAATAACATGATCATTATAACTCATTAATACCATGTGTGTAATTATTTTTTTGAGAAACAAGAGATGTCAAATAATTAGTCTCATTACCTATAGAAGTTTGACTTATGCACTGGGAAGGACATTTCAGGGTTAACATAGAGCATATGCCTATGAGAGGTTTCATACATATCTTAATTATGGGAGGAATAAAATTCATTGTAATTTATCTTTTTGGGGCTTACATATTTTAGTTTTCCTTCTAGTTGAGGCTAACACATTGAGGATGGGAATGGTTACCAATTCATGGTATACCATATTGACCAATCCTACTCGCCATCCTAATATGGAGTGATTTTCTACCTGAAATTCCTTGATTTCCTTCATGATAGGTCCGAGGATATCTTCATGAAATGTCTGAAGACATTTTTATGATATAGTGCGATTATCCAAGTGATGTTGCATAACCTGAATAGAAATTCTTGAAGGATATTTCATAATCATGGATAGAATTTTCATAGGATACTATGATACATATACCGCAAATCCTGGAAGACATTCTACGATCCCAACATATATATTTAGAGGGTGTCACATAATCTAGCTCACTAGCCCTGGTGTCATAGAAAAAGTTGGTTGGAATACTTGGAGGAAATCTTGAGAGTCAATGCGATATGTCTAGAGGGGAATGTATGATATATGATGACATTAACAAAGGTAGTTGTGAAAGATAACAAACATGTCTGTAGAACATTGTGTGTTCTGGATAGTGTGTCTAGAAGATGTCACAAGATCCAATTGATATACCTTGGTGCTATTGTGTGACTCAGGTGACATTTACATGTTCCACAATATGAGTAGGGGGACATGTCTAAAGGATGATACATTGCTTTAATGTCAATAATAGAGGGTTTCATGGGACATTAGTGGGACACCGGAGGTCCACCATGTGTCTTTCTCTTGACATGTTCATGGAAGATCACAAGATCAAAATAGTATACTAAATGACTATCTCTTGATTTAGGTGACATGTCCTGGTGTTGTTTTAGGACATGGATGGTTCATGTGAAGCACATAAGGTTAAACATAGGTGTTCTTCACATAATTATCTCATATTTTAGTCTTTATTCTAGCATTTTATTGAATATGCCTTATATTTTTTAGTGTTATCTTGTTTTATCCCTCACATGATTAAACATATATGAATGTTGTCTTATGAATGAACAAATATAATTTCTTTATAAGTTATATGAGTGATGAAAAAATATCTTATACATGATGTAAGATTTCTCGAGTTCTTCGTCAGATCTTACTGGATGAAAAAAATTCATGTCCACTAGATCAATCACTCTGAGAAATTCACCACAAATAAAAACATGGTCTATCCCCACAAACCTATCCCAACAGTTTTCCCTAACTGTTGGGAAATGCAATTATACTAAATTATATCCCAATGGACATAGAAAAAAAAATTAGGATAACCATGACTATGCTAATTTTTTTAATATTGTTTCCATTGATCACTTCTATGTTCCCTAAACATCACACTCCCCATCGTGCTCCCCTTCCCCCATCTCAAGTCCTATAGCACCGCTCCCGTCTACCCATTGTGTTCCCTAGAAGCATTGTTCACCTTCTCCCATCTTGAATCCTACCAGCATGCGCTCCCCTCAAGATCTAATCCGAAGCCCATAGCATCATGCACCCCTTCCCCCCTCTTATCCAGATCTAATCCATGGCCCATATAGTAGATGCATTTTACTACATGACTAACTGAATAAGTGAAAATTATATTGATTTCCATTCAATCTTATTCTAAATTAAATTAATGGGGGAAAATTATTGAGGTATTCTATGAAAAATAAATTTTTTTCTTTAAAAAAACACATAGATTCTTATTTTTGTGGGAATTTATTTTATTTTGTTACTATTGTTTGATTTTGGTTTTATGATATCCAGTTTTTGTGTATTTGAGGCTAGTTCATAATAGTTTGTTTCAGTTTGGTTCATTATTTTAAATTTTTTATTGGTTAATTATTTTATTTTCTATTTTATCTTAGTTCTAGATAATTTATTCCAATATCTATATTTCATTTTGATGTTAGTATCAATATATTATTTATTGTAAATTTTTATTGAAATCAAAACAATAATTTATTATATTTTAATATTTTCTAATGTTTTTCATATGGTTAGAATCATCTTGGTTAGTTGATGTTAAAGGAGAACATTTATCTGATTTTTCATCAGAAGATTTATGCGATTGAAGATAATCATATATATAGATTACGGTTTTTGAAAAAAATTAAGAGCACTGAAATTGACTTTCTCATGCAGTATGTATTATATGATTTTTTCTATAAAGATTATATATTTCCAATTTCTACGTGATCTATGTGAAATTTTCACTATATAAATATTATATAGTGCTTATTTCAGATCCATTATATTGTAGTTTAATATTTAAAATCATTACATATCATTTTTTATTGAGTAAATTGTTGATCTGATGTGTAATAATACAAGTACCTCTTTGATATGATTATAAAATATATTATAGTGAAAGTACTATTGTTTCAAACTAGAAAGGGTAAGGAATAATAGACATTTTAAATCAAAGAACATAGTTTACGGTTCTTCCATATTTTTTCTATTTGAGTGAGATGTAATAATGAGTCCAGCTTTTAAATGTTATTGCTCAAAATTACACCATATTCATGAAAATAGTTGAAGTGAAGAGATAATTATTTTTATATAAATAATGAATCATATAACTGCCAGTTAATAATGGATATAGGAGTAATGGAATACTAAGAAAAAAATCTACATGACAATTAATAAAGAATTCAAAAAAGGATAAATATATACTTCTGTAAGGAAATTTCCGTCGTTATTGAACATTAATATAGTAGTAAACTATAAAAAGCCAATAATAATATGAAGAAACTTTAAATCAATTTTCATCTAAATATTATAATCACAACTATCAAGAAATAATCAAATGATAATCAACGACAATCATTATAGGAAAACCTTGGATTCCAAGAGACAATCGAGGAATGCATAATTATGATATCCATATAATCAA
The DNA here is from genome assembly GCA_963277665.1 of Viscum album. NCBI lineage: Eukaryota > Viridiplantae > Streptophyta > Magnoliopsida > Santalales > Viscaceae > Viscum > Viscum album. The sequence goes on along the minus strand of OY728138.1, from coordinate 1,299,794,921 downwards.
AATCTAACGAAATTCAACTACCCCAACACTATATTTTATCCATCCTTGCCTGAATTCAGTGTGAGATCCACAAAGCATACTATGATTCCCACTTGGGAAAACTATCCATAGTGGCTTTATAACTAGTGAAATAATTATTACTAGATTTCTAAACTCGAACACCATGGTGTCCCAAGACACTAATCCAAAGTGAGATATAAAAATATTATAATATATATATACATGTATATATATGGAAAAAATCATAACACAGCCTCACCTATGACCACCATTTACAGAAGTTTTCCCATTTCAATGAGAATAAAAAATATAATAATCAAGTCCCCAAATGGTCTTGATTTCATCCACTTTACGGAATATCAATATAAAATTATCCTTTATACAACAACATGAAGGATCCCAAATTAGGGGTATACATGTATAAATACTTCTCATTTTATCAAGTTATATCTTGGCCATTATAACATCTTTAAAGAAACCATATTATAAAAATATCTTTTGAAAATAAACCATTGAAAAATTATTCAATCACAACTAAGTTCATAAAATATAGAAATCTCATCAACGTATCTAAAATAATCAGTCATAACCATGTTTTTTTTTCAAAAATCTAAACTAACCCATAATTTTAAAATCATTGCTTAAAATATTTAGTTAATCCTTTTAAATATTTTTAGAATCTATTCTAAACCTTTGATTCAATATTTTCATTGAAAGGGACTCTTAGGAATTTCTATACACACTTGGATTTAATAATAAAACATATTAGAATTAATGATATAGGAAATCATGAAACCAATTTAATCTAAGTGATATTTAGGAGAAAACAATATTCCTTTAGAAAAAAATTAATATATACACATAATATATCCTCAAAATCGTTCAAATCATGGGATAAAAACCACTAAGCATTCATGGATTTATGTTTAAAGGTTCATTAATAGATATGCCTATATTAAATTTATAAACTAGGAAGCAATAATTTAATTCCACCACATATGGGAGAGTCACTATGTCACCTATGTGAAGGTCCATTATGCCTCAATAGTTTATTCACTCAATTACATCTCAGTTAAATAACACCCCTAGGTATTTATATTCCATAATAAAAAATTTCAAAATTAAATCCACGAACCTAAATTGATTTTAAACATTATTACTAAATGATATTATAGAATTAAATATCAGGGTTTTATATCTATTTTAGTTATATATATACTATTTTTTTCTTTTATATTATGATTCTCATATAGAATACTAAGTTAGTTAATGTTTCTAATAAATTTAACCATTCTCGTTTCCTTAAATATTTGTTTGATTAAGCATCAATCTTTTTTAATTTATTTTACCAAATAATATATAAAAACATTTTTATATAATGGATACATGTTTAATTTATGATACCAATCTGATATTAAGAAACATTAAAAACAAGTTGGATTAAGTTATAGATTTTTCATTTCATAATGTTTCAGATAGTGGTCACATACACTACCCATGTTATAATTGTGTTGGAAGACCTATAATGAGATGTGAATAATTTAGCTACCAGATAACCAAATATGGTATTCAAAAAATCTACTATTTGTGTTATCCCAATAGGGATAAAATTTAGTCCAAAAATTCCCATGATCCATATGAGAGGACTCGATTTGGGAATTTATAAGATGATCAGTTTCTATTTATTCATAATCATCAGATGTAAGGGGTTCTGAATTAAGAACACTTCTATATGAGAACACATGATGTGTAAAATGAAAATTATGTTGTTTATAGAGTCAAAATATTGAATGATTATTCCATGAATCTAGTATATCAGCAATATAGTAAAAATAATAAACAATAATTTTTAATCTGATTGTTTTAAGGAAAAACAATTATGAGATTTCTAATAAATTCATCAATTTAATTCTTATATTTTTGAAGAACATTCTTCTATATGATATAAATATTCCATCAAACCACTATATGTAATGAAAGTTAGTTTAGGAAAATGAATTTTCAAAAATAAATCATCCTATCCCAAAATTTTACCGCTTATTTTGGGAGGAAACTACTAAAAAAATGATTGTAAAAATATGAGACATCCTATTGGAATTAAAAAGATTATAGAAAACCATATCATGATCCATAAAAAGTAATGTTTCACATTACATGGATCTCCATACTCCAAAATCATTTATTATTAGATGAAATATCAATAAAAACGGGTTGAGATGATACTATGAAAAAGATGAATAAAGATGTGTTGGTTTACCCTATAGATGGATTTTCATTGATGAAATTTGATGCTATATATCCTAATTTCATAGTTGATGTGTGTAATGATAGGTTGGGTATTTCATGTAATGGTTGTAATATGTTTGAGAAGATTCATATTTAGAAAAACACATGTCCAGTTTTTATACAACATTATATCCTTCATCCATTAATCTATATGAAAAAACATCCAATTTCGTGAGTATATTCATATTTTGATAGTCTGATCTCAACAATTAAATAGATTTATAAATTCAATATTTAATAAAAATATTTGAAACATCTTGGGAATATCAGTGTTCACACAAACAATGAATGTTTAAAAGATGCATTTCAGATTTGTTCTACGTTTAAGTTGACAATCAATTATTATCTTAATTATACCATGATGTATGGATGGAGAATGAAGGGAAAACTATAATGCCCTATTTTTATGAAGAATAAATGATCTAGAAGACTAAAATATGATCAAATTTTCTATTTAATGGGGCATCATAGGTTCTTTCCAATGGAACATCTATATAGGAATAATCATTGAGGTTTTGATAATATCATGGAGACTAAAAATCCACATCTGGTTATGTTTATAAGTGATATTCTTAATGAATTTCAAGATTTCAGTTTTTCATTTGATATGGGTTAGTTGAAATCAATAAATATGAAGAATTATTCCACTGAAACTGGTTACAATTAGACGAAGATTAGTTTTTTCTTTGAGTTTCATTATTGGTCAAGAAATTTTTTATGTCATTTCTTAGATCTAATTTTCATTGAAAGGAATATATGAGAAAAGATTAATTCAACTATTATAAATTTCCTGAGAATGTCAAAATAATATTTATAATCTTGGTGTGACGTGATGGATTAGAGTATCAGACCAGTGTTGCATCCTATATGTATTAGTTAAAATTAATGGAAAGTTCCATGTTCTTATTATGTGATGACACATTTAAAAAAACAATTGTAAGTACTAGAGGGTATTAATGTTCTTGATCTCTATTTAACAAACATATCTAAATTTATCATTATAATAGATTTGATGATAAAATCATTGAACAATCATGACAATCACATTCTAGTGCATGAGTTGATTTCAATAGCAATCAATCATATTATTTCCATTAATATAAGGGTGTCATTTATTTGGATGATCCATTTATTTAGAGATCATTTTTTTTAGAATATGTCAATGTCATTCAAGCAAAAAATGTTGGTAGAGGAAAAATTAATATTGTTCAATTAAGAGAAAATATTACCTCCACCATTTTCACATGCATGAGGAATATAATTGTAAATATTTATATAAAATCACTTCTTGGAGAACCTCTTTCTCTTCATTGGATGTATCCAACTGAAAGAAAAATGTTCACAAATATGTCTTATGTTCGCAATAGAAATCATCATAAAGGTGCTATCATAAAAGGTTTACTTGCCTTAAGAATGTATGGATTTATGTTCAATGTATCTATTAGATATGACATTGAGATGAAACAAACCAATGAGAAATGAAGAGTAAAATATGAGAAAACTGAAACCATCTTTCCATCAGTTCCCCAAACAAGGGGATTTTTTATATCAGTTACATTGACCACATGGATTCTTGAATAGAAGAAGATAACACATCCCACCATTTTGTTTAAAAATGTTTTTTTTCAATGAATACATCATGTAAGTAAATTAAAAATTTATATATTATGTCTTCTCATGTAATTTTACATATCATATTACCTTTTTCTATTTTTTCTGTAGGGAATAAAAAAATTATTTATAGAAAGCATAATTATTCATCTTTGAGAATGATATAGACTTTTCATAGAAAATAGTTTTCTACTTAGTTTAAATAAAATGTATAATTATTTCTATAATAAATAAATAAAATAAATATTTATGTAAAATTAATATTCATTTATATATTATGTAATGCATTTTCCTATTGACTATATATCTGAAGAAATTGAAGCTCCAGATTTTGGACCAAATTATGTTGTTCGTGAATGAAAATCAATATTGATCAATGGGTACAAATTTTTTATCACTAAATGAGAAAAGAACATTAGAACGAAACATTGTGGTTTTATAGTAACCTCAAAAATAGACTATAATGCCAGTGCATCAGATAGTAGGACTTGATTTGAAATTGTATCTTATAATGGAGTCGTTGACAAAACAAAAATATTGGATTATTATTCACATGGTCATGTCACTATGATGAAATTAAATTTTTTTTGATTCAATTAAAAGTCATGTAACATTTATTGATGATTTTGGATTTTGAGTTTTTAACACGACTCGCACCCTTTCTACTGATGAACCGTATATATTAGTTTCAATGAAGAAACATGGTTTTTATGTCAACGATCATATTCAACCTGAATTTGCTGTCACAATTGATGTAATCCCAAGGAATATTATTAATGATGGTGATAATGGAATTGACAACATCCTTACTCCAATTAGCTCTAATATATTTATTACTTATGAGGACTCCAATACTACAATTATCAATGTTGTTTGTGAAACTATTGTTGGGGGGGTATATAGAATCATACATCTAGGTTCTCAGTTAATTTGGTTTATATAGAATTGGTATGGTAATTTTGTTTCTATACAAGATGAATTACTCTTGATTAAAAATTCCTTTTATCCAACAGGACATTCTGTTGCATTTTCAATATTTATTTGTTTTATTTTTCTTTGGTATGAATTTTTTAATGTTGTGTTGAACTGTATTCAATGCTACCTAACAAATCATTAATTAAAAAATTAAATTGTAAAAAATAAAATCAGGAATTGAATTGGACATAATTAAATAATTAAAATGAAAATCAAAACCTATGAAAATAATGATATAAAAAAATGGAGAAATGACCAAGTCAATTGAATAAAATTTTTCAAATGACGCCAAAAAAATTACAATAGACAATTTACCAAATCAATTTACCATTTTGAACCAAATGACCTACCCAAAATTGAATTGGATATAATTATAAACAGAATAAAACTATATCATACCCATGATAAACATTATAATTTAAATGTATTGTTTTTTATATGACATGTGTTCTGTTTTGATATTATTTCAAGTAGATATAAATTATTTTGTTATATTACTGTGTGTCCTATATTTAGTTTTTAAAGTGGTATTTATTAATTTTTTCATGCATTATCATATTTCTTATTTTGTTTATACATTAGTTATGGATTTATAAATAATTCCATATATATTTTAAAATGTAGGGAATGAAAAATACATTGGAGATAAGAAAAAAAAGGATGGTGGACAATAATCGTTGAATGAGTGAGATGGGAATCACTCCTTTAGTTCCCAATGTGAGTGTTTTATTTTAACAATATATGTCAATAAAATATAACATCATGTGATGAATATTGTTTTTAATATTTAACAAGGATCCACAAGTAAGGTTTTTTTATTCACCAACTAGCCAAATGGTTCTAGTGCTTAGGCTAGATATATAGGGGGTATAATAGCTAGGCGCTCTAGTCGGCTTCCCCGATCACACCCCATCCTTTCCGAAATACCATCTACCGCACATTCTAATTCCAAAGTATTGTTACAGACAATCATGATATTTAATCCACCCATGTTTGTACGACAATTTTCATTTGAGCCTCTTTATCTATCATTCTTGCATCTGAAGATGATTACTACTCTTCATCTATGTAATTCATTTTCATAACCATATATGACAATTTCTTTTACATAATATTCTTTCTCCCCAAGATACTAAAATCAAGATTCATTAACTCATGATCTATCACATTTTGAGCCTATAGTGCTGACACTAAGACCCAATCCATTTGTAAAGGTTGATGTTCCTTCAGTACTCGGGGATCCAGCGATGCCCACTGATCATCCAACCTCAAGTATATTTAAAGAACCCCAGTAAAATTTTTACCATAATTTTTTTTTCATTATAATATTTATAGACATAATATTTTTATTATTAATTAAAAATTGAATATTATGATAAGCGGTGTGGGAGTACACATATGCATTCAGTGTAGAACTTCCAGGCACATCTAATGGTGGAGTACAATGATTATAACCATATGATTGAAAAACAGAGCGATAAGGTAGTAATATTTTTGGAGAAGCTTTCCAAATACCCCTACATCATTCCTATCAGTCCACTCTCCACATGACACCTACCAAATTAAGTAAAGGATAATTATTGGAGAAAAATATGTGAAAAAATCAATAAATTTATTAATATATAATTATTGTATTGATTGGAATTAATATTTTGCAGACAAATTCATTTTAATTTTCTTGATGGTGAGACTGTGGGGCCAACAAGAGTCATGGAATTAGTTGAGTAATAGAGAGGAAATAAGCATGAGTTTTATTGTGACAAGTATGTCTGAGCTGTCTTTGATTTAAAGGCCACACTACTCAGGGATGACTATCGAGTAGAAAATTATCTTGAAATGATTACTCATTAGGCGAGTACCCAGTTCAAGGTATTAATAAATTTTGATGTTTTCAAATGAAAATTTCAATTATTTAATTAAAAAATTTCTTTCTTTATTATTGAAACGTATTTATTATGATTCATTCAAATGAAATAAACAAACATGGATTCTATAATATAATTTTATACTTTTTGAGAGACTACGATTCCATACCATGAGAGGAAGTAGGAAAAACACTCATTTATAATTTTTCTTTATGAATTTCACTTTATTTTTTTCCTTAATATTTCATTCCATTTTTAAGTAGGATTGATAATTCATCATGTATTTTTTAGTTTTTATTGAATGATCTTGTAATGAAAATAAAATTTTTTAGAAGAGGATGTAGTTTTGAATATGAATTGGGGACTTTTATAGTTTTTTACTTCAGGAGATGAAAAAGGTTGTAATAAAATAAAAATAAATATGTACTCAAAATTTTTAGTCAAAAAATTGAAATCAGGATCTCAAAACATTCATGATTTTTTCGTATTATTTTATAGAATTCTTATATTACATATCTATAATTAATTTTTTATATATCTGGAAAATCTGGGGGTCAATTAGCTTATGAATTCCCCTACCCAAAAAGTAGTTAAACTAATTTATTTGGTCTTTTAGAGAGAATTGATTCATTTTTTATCCCTTCAGGATAGGGAGGGAATTATTATACCTCATATTTTAAAATTTATTTATTTCATAGTAGATAGGGAGTTATTCCCTCAAGTTTTAATTCACTAAGAAATGATGATATTAAACAAGCTGATAAATATGGAATTTATGGGGACCAAAAAACACAAACCATATATAATCAAATAGGGATCACCTAAACTAGAGTATCCATTTTTGAATCGAGTCAAAAAAAAACAAACAAACTCAACATAACATGACCGAAAATAAATTGAACTAAACTAAAAGGAAATAAAATAAACAAAATTTACCTAACAGGACTGAACTAGTACTACATGACCGAAATTAAACTTTTGAAACCTTACCAAAACAATGTATTCCTGAATATAAATTATGTACATCAAATACATTCAATCTGAACTAAACTAATATAATTCAAACCAAACTAAATTATCCTTGCATAATTCAAGTTGAACCATGCCAAATTTAATGAAATCATAGAAACATAATCAATCATATAACAATAAATTTATCTAAACTAAATAAAATTTAATAAAAAATTAAACCAATGAAAAATAAAAGAAATTATTCAATATAAAACACTAAAAAACTATAATAATCTTAGATGACCCAACTCATCCCAAACCACAGTAACTTAAATTAAACTGAACTAAATATAATTGTATCAAAACATACAAAATCAAATACGTTTGAACCAAAATTCATTGAAATTACATGACATAAATTCACATGAATAAAACCTAAATGAATCAACCCAAACCAACTAGACCTAAATAATATTCCCTTCAATGAAACCTAATTAAATACGACCAATCTAAACTAAACTATACCATAAATTCCTAAACAAAATTTAACTAAAACAACATTTATACACTATTTTATGTAGTGGTAAACCAAATGAAATTGACTAGAAGGGAATATATTTGTGTAAAAAAGACTAAAACCAATCTACACTCAATAGGACCAAATATTATTGAATGAAACCACACTTAAGAAAAATATATATAATTGAATCAATATGTAAAAAAATGAATACATGATTTCATATTGTATAGAATACAATTGAAAAACTAAAATCTAACCAAATAAAAATTAATTCAATTGAACCAAAATGAATTAATTTGTGCAAAATAGACTCAACCAGATCTGAACCAAATTGAAAAATCATAAACTAAACTAAATTAAAAAATAATAATTTAAATCCATAATAATAAACCCAAATTGGATTGCACAGAAATGAATTAATACAAATTGTTCTATACAAATGTCTATATATTTGAATTTGATAGGAATAAACCATACTAATCTAAAGGAAATGAAAATGGATCTAACTAAAAATAAACCAAATAACATAAATATAACTAAATTAAATTTATTCAACATATTAAACTAACCTATAATAAAATAAAGAAAACTAAACCGAATATCTCTCTAAAAAACTATGTCAAATGAAAACAATAGACTTTAAAAATATATAATGAATTAAACTAGCTAGAACCACCCACAATAAAACTTAAAACAAACTGAACAGAAAAAAATTGAAATGAATCATGTTGGAATAAATTCTACTTAGAAAATATGAATGATAAGTCCTAATATGTAATGATTAGAATGGAAATATACTGGATTTAATTAAATTGAATCAAACTAAAGTAAATTTATATAAATATTAGAAAAACATGAAAAATAGTTCTTTTAGTGTTGATTTGGATAGTAGTAATAGAATGAGGTGTTCCAATAAACACTAACACCTCATGTTATGGAAAAAAATTCACTTGTATATTTAAATTAAGATAACCCAATTTATAAATTTAAACTATCAAAATAAATTTTAGGGAATGAAATGTATTTTATTAAATCATAAAAAATATAATTCCTTTTTGTTATTATCATGATAAGAGTGTTAATAACCAATTCATGTATATTAATTTATGTTATTGTAATACCTATTCATAAAATCATTAATTATGGTGATCAGACAACCACCTTATTATCGATTACATCAATCACCTGTTAACATATATATTTATATGTAATATCTATTTATAATCCATTCATTAGTACTTAGATATAATTAATACACCATTTTATTTCTTTTTATCTTTATTTATAATTAATATCCATTTGATTTTAGTTATAAAATTCATTATTAGTAACATATTTTTAATTATGGTTTCATACATTCATTGTTATTATAGAGAGTGTTTTTAAATATTAAAGGATTCCTTCCCCAAGAAAAGTTATTTTTCTTGAGCTGAATGAAAATATACGAACAACGATAAATGTACTGACAAAATAATAAATCATATGTTTAACTTCATTGATTTTAAAGTATAATATATATTTTTAACTAAATAGTATATATATATATTTGTAACAGTTTGAATTGGAGGCCCTTGATACCGAGGAAGATGAAAAATTTGTCCCAAATGATAACTGATGTCATGTATTAGCATATGATAACCAGGGAAGATTATGCTGCTGACAAGTGAATAGTATTATCTTGATGAATTATTGGCCCAGTTCCGGTGCAGGTTCTAGTAACATCATGTTGGAAAAATCTAATGAATGGGAATCACAGGCTAAGGCAAAAGTATAAAATTCCTAAAAAGTGCCATACATGTAGATGATGATAATCAAAGAGAAAGAACTAAATATATTAAATTTATGGATGTTTTATGTCTAAAAATTCCAACAGATACCACAAAATCTTTTGAGGAATATATGTAAATGATGCATAAATTATATAGTGCACCATGTGTTAGTCCAATCAGTGGTTAAGATAATGATGTTGCTGGTGTTAGTGAGGATGAACTTGAGGATGATAAATATGGTAATGGTAAGGGAGAGGTTGAGGCCAAGTACAAGTATGTGGGGATGAAGAGGAAGAGGATGAGGCCACATATGAGGATGAAGATGAGGCTAAGGGTGATGGTGATAATAGTGATGGGGATGAGGGACAAATTGATTCTTTACATTTTATACTAATATGACATTTGATGATTGATGATTTTTTCCGAATGATTATATGTGATGTGTTTTATTTGTTTTACCGCTAGTGGAATGCATTAATTGGTTTCATTGTGTTTTCATTATTTGTTTATTGGCATGTGATGTATGTTTTAAGGAAATTGACTAATGTGGGGTGACGATGTGGCTTCTCATCTATATTTGAGAACATTGATTCTATGTTGGTATGTAATTCCTACATGTTTTATTGGATTTTTGTTTTCTATTTCTGGATTATTTTGATTTTTTGTTGGTTTTGGGCGAGTATGAAGGTTCTACTATGTGGAATTGTTGGGGGTCCATACCAACATTTTAATAGTTTTTGGTATAACATTACACCAATGGTATATATTAAAACATTGTGATATATATACCCTATTGATTGAAAACTATTTCTATTGAACTATCACAATATTTTAAACCATTAGGATTGGTTTATGCCAATGGTTTATAGGAAACCACTGTATAAATTGAATATTGATAACTATATCCTAATGGTTCTTCATGATTCCTTGGTATATGGATTTCCCAATGGAATATTAACCAAGAGTATAGAGAACCATTGGAATATGATATACCAATGGTTATATATCCTATTCCAATGATTTTAAACCATTGGTATAACCTCATATTCCAACAGTGTGCTATGATGCTTGGGTGCACCAATGCATGGTCCCAAGGATTTTCCCATTCGTGTTTGGATTAATTTTTTAATGTCGTGGTGGGGGATTTATGGCCCTCACCGCCTTGGTTTTTCACTGATTTCCATGGTGCATTTCATCTTAATATAGGCTGATGTTAGTGGAGGGTTTTAATGTAACTCGTCTATGAGATCTTTCTGTTGGTCATTTTGGGGGTGTTTCTTGACTTTAAACAATAATAATAAGATCTCCTCAATTATTCCATTAATAAATTATTTCCAATTAATGGGGACATTCTGAATCATGAAGACATACTGAATGTATTTTATATTTTCATAAAAATATATCTATTGTATTCCACATGTTTAGGATTCCTACAAAAAGGAATTAGTATGATCTTTGATACCTTTTCTAGGATATACCATGAGACACAGATGGATTGCCTGGGAGACTTCTTGTAATCAATCCAACTTTGTCAAGTGGGTTTGTGAGAACGTTCTATTGAATTCCATGTATTTTATGATTGCAATATGATCCATCAATTTTCATTTTGTTTTCTTGGTTATCTTAGAAGTACATTTATGGTTTTTTGTCTTTACATTAATGTTGTCGAAGACAATCACTGTCCACATTAATAATGCATCACATTAAAAACTAAAAGAAGCTATTGATATATGATTTAACATCATGAAAAATACCTTATGTTTGTATGGTAGATCCAATGTGGGCGCACGAGGTTGATTGTACATGGATGAGGCCCATAATGTAGTGAAGGTTACATGCCTGTGGGATTTTGTAGGTTGAGGTAGTCATTTCAATGGGATCCTGAAGTTTCTAGGGAACCACCCTTGGTGTTTCGCATGAGTGTTAAGACTATAAGAGTCTCCCACCGTTCCATTTTATTCCTTTAATTTATTTTAAAAATATGGGAGTTCCACAGGGTTGTATGAGTGTTTTCAAAGACAACCACTCGACCTATCAGGGATGCATCATGTGATATCTATGATCACAAAAGGCTCATACAATTTGGATATTTTCCTTATACATTCCATATATTTTTGGATTGATTTCTAGGTATATACTGGTGGATATGTCATCTGACATGGGGGAGATTTATTTGGATTCCACCATGTGATCAGCGAGTTCCTCGGATGATTTCATAAGAAAAAAGTGGATTTTTTGGAATGGGATTCACAGGATCTCTGAAGGGAGATTCATTTCAAGAGACTATCTGTAAATCCTTCAATATGTCATTTAATCATTTGTCTTCTATGTGATTATGTGATCCTCATGATAATGACTACCTTCTTCTTCATTTTCTATACATAAAAAATAATACACGTATTTAGGTACTTTTTCCTATTTGAATTTGAAGATTCTCATTTTGCAAGTTTCAACAACCACATTAGTTTTTTTGGGATCAGAAGTTATGAAAATATTATTTATAATATGTCCATGGAGTGAAATATACAATAACCAATAATCAAATTTAAAAAATTTTCAATATAAACTAGTTTCATTTAATGTTTGAACAATATTACCTAAATGTCTTTTTTGATCCTCAAAACATTTTGAATAAACTAAACTATCATCAATAAATATAAAAAATATTATCAAAATATTAATTGAAATCTCTACCGATAAGAGCCATGAAAAAATATGGATAATTCATTAATCCAAATGGAATTAACAAAAACTCATAATTTTAATACCTTAAATTAAACATTTTGTTTGGGATGTACTCCTCCTTCACCATCATTTGATGGTACATATAACTAAGATCAAAATTCAAAAAAAAATTAAGCTCCCTGGAATTGATCAAATAATTAATCGATATAAAGAAAAAATTGATTATTATGAATATTTATATTATTGACATCCCAATAATAAATGAATATATTCATGGAATGATCTTTATTTTTTTAAACAGCATCACTCCATGGTTCAATAGTTGGATGAATGAATCCATTATCATGAAACTCAGGTAAGTACATTATCAATTATATATATTAATATTTTTCTATTCGATATTGGGGTTTGGAAATTGAATTAGAATTAGATATTAAGTAAATTTTAAATTTAACTTCTAAATTTGGAATAATACTAGGAAAATAACATAAAAAAACATTCATATATACTTTTACTACAAGAAAATCATTCATTTGAATAGCTTACTTATTTTAAAAAATTTGAGAAATATAACATTCCTATACATATTTTAAAATTTTATAATATACTTGATATAATATAAAAGGTATTAATCAATTATTACATGAAAAATGATGATCATTTTTAAGAATATGTTCTTTGAATCTGCATTCTCTATTATCATGATTAGAAAAATCCAATCCATACAAAGAATGAAATAAAATTTAATAATGAGAAAGAGAAAAATGTTTGTAATGAAATACTTCCATAGATGATAACAAGAATATCCGTGTAAATTTATGTATCATTAATAATACTACTATGGGTTTTTACTAAAGATACTTACATTATTTCTTGAGGTGAAATTCTCATTTTATTAGAAAATTTCTAAAAACTCAAAGAATATATAAACACTAAATAAAACAAGATAATAACATTATCTAAATATAATGTAATGTAATGGTTACCATATCATTTGGAGGCCCAATATCAATCAGTTTAGTTTCAAAGGATTTCCCCACAACATCTTTCTTATATTATATCTCCTTCCCATTATTTATTCCCTTTTTTGGATACTCATCCACATACTAACCCATCTAATTCCATTTTAAACACCTTACTACCTACATATTTTTTTTTCTTACCACGGCTAAGATATTTTTATTTAAAATAATTATCTATATTCCCAAACATACCCAATTTGGAAAACATCATAGATATCATAAGACACTCTAAAAAATCATTTCTACTACAACTATCACAGATTAAAAAATTAGTTTTCAAACCTTCATATTTTTTGAGATATTCTTATCATTTTTCTTCCACATGCACCATGATTTCATCACATTTTAATAAAATAAATGATTATAAAAAACTCTATTTCATACTTCACAAAATATAAAAAAATTATCAAACCTTTTAAATTTTTGAGAGGCCAAATCACTTTTTCTTATTATATTTAACCCCCAATAGAACTAATTAATTTTACCATCAAGGTCATGAATATAATTGGGGCATACCATTATAATTTCTTGATGTTTTCTTTATGAACCTCCAGTTGAATATTCATCATTCTACCTCAATTAATTTTTTTTTCTTATATCATAAGTAAAACAACCATAGTAAATTATTTATCAAGGAAAATATTATTAAATGTGTCAAATTTCATGGAATCAATATTTTCTCATTCAATAGTATTCTTAACCATAGTCTAACATTGTTAAACTTTACCTTTAAACTGGTAAATAAAAACATATACTTATTTATACTTCAGAAACCCATTGATTTAAAAAATATTCTAGAGATTTAGTCCACCCCTCATATATCACATAGTAAAAAGATCCACTAAATATTTAAGGGTGGTGTATTATACAATTATCTTCAATTAACATGTTCGTCTATGGTAGATCTAATTTCTCTTTAGAATAGATTCTAATAAAATTTATATCACATTTCAACTGATTCATCAAAAAAAATAGCTCGGTTCTAATTCCAACCAATCTGGGTTGAGAATTTGGAATGATATTTTACTCTTGGTGTCGTCCTACTTCATTTTCTATTTTCCTCAATAGAAATCCATTCTGAACATACATATCATTGTTGAAGCAACATGGTAATATACCAAATATATACCATGATAACATTAAATTAGAATACATTAACGTTATTTGCATATATTATTCTCACCTATAAATTATCTATACTTTAACTCTAATACAGGCTAAAATAATATTTCCAAAAAAACATTCTATATGAACGATTTCTTAGTAAATTATTTGGAATCAACAATTTCAAGATTCATTATTATTTTTAGTTTTACAGAATTATTACATAATTCTCACATAAATAAATATAACATTTCCAAATTTAAATTTACACTATTTATTTTTTTGCAAAAGAAAAATATATAAACCATGTTTTATTTTCATAAAACATCTTCAAAATTTTAATCATGAACTCATAATTGTCCCTGAATATCCTTAAACCCCTATGAAAAGTATTTTAAACCATGGGATGAGTAAAAAACACATAGTAAGGGATATATTAAAATAATTTATGAAACCTTTTAGTCCTAGAATACTCATTGAAAATTTCTTTTTTTATAATAAACTTTGTTATTAAAGTAAATTTTCTCTTACCCTATAAATTAATATCACTATGAAATTATTTTCATAAAAAATTTCATAGAAATCCTTGAGTCAAAAATAAAAAACATAAAGGATTATATAGAGTAAAAAACATATGATAAATTATTCATAATGTTATACATTCAACCCATAATAAGTTGCATAAACCTTCTTTTAAACATAATCTTTTAAGCTTATCTTGTGAAATTATAATATTATTATTAAAACCCATCTGTTTAATAGAGGAAAAATCTAGGTAATTTTGGATATAATTTCCAAATCACTCTTATAATTTTTATTAGAAATAGAATAACATATCCATTAATTTATAATTAATTATTAGGAAAACACCAAATGGTTAACTCGATACCTTTACCTCATTAATTGGGGAGATTATCTGGCTCACCTACCTTCATGAGATATATCAGGTTAACTAATCAACATGATCAATATCAGTCTCACATTTCAGCATAATTGATATCAATGAACTATAACATAATCATAGTATATGAAATCATGTGTTACAATTAGAAAAATATTTTTTTAAATAAGAATAATATCATTTATGGATATCAAAATACCATTGGATTTCAAAAACATTTTTAAAATACCTAGAATAAAGGGATAGATTGTTTTTCACCGAAAATAAATGGAACCTAATAAAGGGAATAGATAATAGAATATGGTTTATGGTTATCAGAAAAAAAATCGGTACCAAATATGTTAAAATAGAACATTCTTTTATCATTTTTGTCAAAACATATCATATGAAATACATAATAAGATTTATTTTAAAAAAATATGTAAATCATGTAAAAAGGGACCTAAAATTTCAAAAATAATTCATTTATATTTATAAAAATAAATAAATAAAATATTCATATGACTATTAACATGTAAGAAAATGATTAATGACTTAAATATTTAAAAAAAATTAAAATGTTGTTTTCAAGGTAATGTGTTAGTTACTTCGAGACAGGCTTATCACAAATTTTTATAATATTCCTGAATAATTAATTTATGATTTTTTTTATTTTCTTAAGAAACTATTTAATAATTTTTATTTATTTCATTTTATATGTTATTACTTACTCAATTATGTTCATATAGGATGTTTGGATGATATTCAACACATTTATCTAAAATGAATTCGGTTAGTCAACTGTAGTCAAAATGGTTATTATTTCATCATCTATAAAACAATAATAATAAAATAATTATAATTTCCATAAATTAATTATCATTTATAAACCAACCTTGATGTAAATACATGGAAAATTAATTACGTTATAATCATAGAGATGATATGTTTCACATACACATGACTAATGTTTCCTATTATCAATGAATATATTGGAAAAAGGTAAGTATCATTATATATTTCCATACTTTTTATTAAATAATTAATATCATGTTATATAATTAAAAATACTTAGACATGTAATCAATTTAATGAAGTGATGAAAAAATAATCACATCATTTTGGGAAGGTAGTAATATTAACTTATTTATGAATGACGTTATCAATTTTCAATGAATGTAAATGTCAGAGAAAAAATGATATATGATATTTAAATAATGATAAATATGTAATGAATATCAGATATATATAAAAAAATACACAATTATAACAATCTATGAGAGGTAGTGATGGAAAAATAATTTCATTAGTTCACATGGGGGTAAACTTATATACACACAAATAATGGTTCTGTTTGACATTTGATGGATTAATAAGATGTATATTGATTATGAATTAAAAATAAAAAATATTACTATATTTAATATGTTATTGGAATAAATTAATAATTCATGCATAATATTTAAAAAAATTAAAAGAAGAAATAAAAAATATCTGCTAAGAACTACACCTCTCCTTCAGAAAACCTTTTTAGGTATATATATAAAGCATTCCAAGGTCAGTTTTTAATAATTCGTGGATAAATGTTTAATCAAAATTCCTATTTTCCAACTCTTAAGGGAAAAAAATTATAAAAAATTATTATTTTTCACTTTTCATTGAACAATAAAACATTTCAAAAAACTCGCAAAAAATAATCCCATGATAATTTTAAAATTTTGAACTCAAAAATAAATTTAATTTTATTAGATTAAAATTATATATTTTTGAATTCATAATTTTAAATAAAGATATATATTATATTAAAACTAAATTTTGAATGAAATAAATCCATTTCCTTTTGACCAAAAAATTACCTAGAAATCAAATGAAGAATAAAAATTTATATAATATAATTAATGAATATTAATAAAAAAATTTATTTTTAAATAAAATGGGTAATGAAAATTAATGTTTAAGTGTATCAGGATGATGGTGTGATGAAAATCATGCTAGTTATTCGTTCAATAATAATGAACATATCATTGGATTTTGTAACTACACATTCTTTCATATCATGCTAGTTTTGATGAATTGATACAACCCTATGATAAAAAAAGATATGATATTAGTGAAAACATTAATGGAGAAATTGTTTCATACAAATTAAATTATTATTCATCAATTAATATATATGGGATTAGTCTCCCAAAAAATATAGTCGTACTCTCTACAGTGTAATTCATTACTGTTTTGGGATTGGGCTGATATTTATTATATAGAACCTACCTATATTGCTAGGAAATAAAATCAATTTTCCAGTTCAAAATTATCCATTGATTATACAAAAGGATAAGGATGGTAAATATGAATCCCTTTTTTATTTTTCATCACATGCTTGGATATTGTTTCATTATGAGCATTCATATCATTGTCATATGATTGAAACAAAGGAGTGGCAGACTCTAGGGGAAATTTCTATTGTAAGATGATAATGTTGTGTTTTTTACAAATTTTTTATGGTATTCCTCATGACTAATAGTTTCATATCTAAATTGATTATATACTTAAGTCCTTTTCCATATAGTAGTCTCGTTATAAAATAAACCTCACTGAATTAGAATAATTGAAGAATCCCCTATAATGGAATATTGAAAATGGATTCATATTCCCTCATACTTGACCATATGGTGTAATGACTCTTTTATTTGATATTGATGCTTGGGTTGATGAGTCTATAATTCAATTACAATGATAGAAAAAAACTCATGATCAAGAACAAGTATCCATTTATGTTTATTAATGAAATGTTCAACCAATTACGTGGAAAAAAAACTTCAATAATGTTTATCCTTCATTGGGATATCCCCAATTAATGGTTGTTGGGAAAGATATTACTAAGACAACATTCTTATAACATTCACACCCTATAATTTTAGAGTCATTCTATTTATAATAAAAAATGCTCCAAAAATCATCATGGACATGATAGAGATAGTGTTGAGAGACTACCTTGAGAAATTTGTGGTAGTATTTAATGAGTATATTCTTATATTCTTCCAAACAAAGGAGGAAAATGAAGAGTATTTCTTTTCTGTACTAATGAAATTAAGGTATTAGAACTTATATACAATGTATAATAGTTATGAGTTTTTGTTAGAGAAAGTATCAATATTGTAGAATGATGTCACAGATGTAGGGATATATGTGGATCCTTCAAAGATTATGATAGTATAGGAATCCCCATACCAACATTTGTTTAAAAAATCATCATTCACATATATTTTCTAGGTATTATAATTTATATTTTTGCAATTCCTCATGATATTCAAACTTAATAACCAATATAACTTGGAAAGGAGTAATGTATAATTGGAATGATTAGTATGAGGAAAAAATAAAGGAGTTTATGAAGAGGCTAATCAAAACTCCTATAATCAAATTGCCTTCATATTAAAGAAGAAAATTTAACTTAAAATTATGATTCAAATAATGTCCTTTGATTTTTACTCATATATAATGGTAGAGTAAGAGAATATAACTCATGATATTTGAAGGTGAATACAAAGAAAAATCAAACACATTATCTAGAGATATATATAATAAAATTTTTGTCAATGATTTTGAGAAATTATATATTTGTGGAAAATTATGAAATATACACAGAATAAAGAATCTTATATTATATATTCCTAATGAATGAACCCAATAGATATCAGCAATTATGGAGAAAGATGATCAAATATTAAAATTTCTTAGTCCACATCAATATTGGGATGTAGAATAATGGTGTAGATTAACTAATCAAAAAGGAAAATACTACCTTATCCATGATAATATCTAGAAATAATTCAATTTTAATATAAAATAAATGGTTAAAAATCAGATTAATAATAGGGGGATCATTATCCTAAATGTTTTTGAAATTTTCTCAAACATATCTTCTAGAAAAAATTCAGAAAGCCCAAAGGAATGTTGTTAAGATACAAAATAAGGATGATGTTGTGAGAATGGGTAAATATGTTGTGTCCATCATAGATGATAGAGGAGTGGTTATATTTAGTATATGACAATGTGTTTCATATGATACATAGAAAAATAAGGAGCTGTTGAATAAAGACCATATGTTAAAATTTTTAATTCACTAGGAATAATAAAGATGTGTAATGATTTCAGAGAATTACATTTGTGGGAAAATTTAAAGAATGATATATTGGAATATACATTTAAGTAAATGGAATCAAAGCTAGTGTAGGCTGTGAGTCCAAAATCTAAAGTGATGAATCAACCATTTTTTAGACATAAATGGATATGGGAAAGCATCACTTTGGAATTTCCATGGTTCTTCTAAAGACTTAGAAAGGGAAAAATTTCATATGGGTTGTGGTGGAATATATTATAAAGAATTATCACTTCATTTCAATTCAAGAGGACTTATCTCTCAATTAACTGGAATGGGTATACCTTAATGAATATGGCAGGCCTCATTGAACACCAATATCAATTGTCTCTAGTTGAGATACGAAATTCATCTCAATGTTTTTGAAGAGTCTTCATCATGATCTAAATATAGTGTTTAACTTAATTTTAAACTATCATCCACATATTGAAAAAAAATTAAACAAATATCTAGGCACTTCTGGATACGTCGAGATCATTTTCTATAGATATCAATGTAGGTTGGGAATAACATAATTTTTAGGACTAGTTCTTATAAAAACATTTCCACTTGTGTATTCAAAAGGAACCATAAAAAGGCCTGTAAGGGAATATATGTAGAACATAAGTATGTTTGGAGGAAATTTTGGAAAAAAAGGATTCTAGGAGTAGATATGTTTAATGAAATTTTATAGAAGTTCAAGACCATTTTAGAACACATTTGAACAACTCAAAGATGATAAAAGAGAAATGATGATAACAATCTACGAGACATTATGTTTTTTCTTTGTGATATATTGGTTCATTGTACTTCACCCTAGAAGAGAGTAATGAGGTTTAGAAAGATGGGAAAGATATGTCTAGGGTACATTATCCCCCTTTATATCCTCTATTATGAGGGATCGCTGGCCTATCAACTAGAACATTGATTGAATTTATAACAAGTGAATGATTTATCCCATTCATCCCTATTGAGTATGTCCATATCATATCCCTCACATGTACTAAATCTAGAGGTAGTATAGTTGGAGAATGAACTATCATATGAGGGGAATCGTATTATGATCTTGGACTATAGATACAAATTTATTCCCAAAAGGAAAACTCACCTTGTCAATGTACTTTAGAGAAAACATGGGTTTAAAAAAGGAAACATGGGAACCCAAGGAGATAATGAAACAAAAGTACAATCACAATTTTTCTCCTTCAGGTTATAAGGGTTTGGAGAATGTAACAACGTAAAATTTAACAATATAAATTATATTAATGAATTGATACATTTTCCAAATAAGATAATACATTTGATAAGAACGAAATAATCCATTTCATTAAATTTTAACATCATATTTTTACAATATTGCCTTTTCATAAAAAATATAAATTCTGTAATTTTAATTATATATAAATAGTTCATATTTTAAAATTAATTTATGATAATTTTTTTATTATATTTATTTCTGAAACTAATTTTTATAACATATATATGTAATGGAAATAAAAAATAGTCGTAGAAACTTTAACTGCTAAAATGATATATTAAGAATTTTTTTAATTGAGTACATTTAGGGAGAAGATATTTAAATGTATAAAATATATTATTTTTTAACGTTAAATTAGATAAATAGTTTACAATTTTTGTATTATGAAACTATTTTAAATCACCTTTGAAAATTGTAAAAAGCTGAAAGTATTATGAAGATATTAACCGAACAAACCAAAGTGACTAATATAAGTGGTAACTAAGGAAAACATTAGTACCAAATGATAAAAAATGGTAAATATAAAATTAAATAATGATGAATAATGTTCATGGTTATATATTTAATTAACTAAATTTAATTATATATGATATTAGTATAGGTATAGAACAATTTATGTCAATAATGTAAGAGATCCACAAAACCACCACTGTTACCTTTCAGTTACAAGTTCCCTTTCATTATACCCATGTAAATTTATCTCAATAATAATTTTACCATCCATATTCAATATATATGTTATGTTTAAATTGATAAATAAGTAAAATTACATTTATTTATAGGTGAAAGATCAGTTTTATATTCCTGTAGAGGATTTATATTTTATGTCAAACTAATTTTTAAGGGAACATCCCTTTGTCAACTATCATGTTGGGTATTACCCCATCAAATATTTTAACAGTAATTATTTTTTCTAAAAATAATATTTATTTGATGAAAACATTTTTTATTTTAATTTTGGTTTTAAAATAGAACTTTTTTTATTTTTATTCTTTAAATGTTCCATCACTTATTTTTGAAAGCATCGTTTAAGAGGTCCTTTTTATCCTTTCACATTTGAATATTTTTGTGAATTAATTTTCAAAAAATATACCCATTTTCTAGACATATATGAATTTCCAGAATTATAAATATTCAGAATAATTAATTTCTTCCTTCTCTTGGAAATCCATATTTTATATCCTTTTGTTATGCCTTAAGAAAAGGTAGTGAAACCCACATTCTTTTCATGGGTTTTATCATTATTATGATTTTGGTATTTTTTAAATTATTTGTATAAGTAATATCGAACATATAATGATGGTGTTTAGACTATGTTGTGTTATGTGAGTTTGTTATAGCACTCCATTGAGTTGGGTAATTTTGATTACATATGAGAAGATAGTTATTGTATTTCTGAGTAAAATAATCCTTTTATATGTCCTAGGGAGTAATCTGTGGTATACGGTGATGAATCAAAGTGTAATCCTTAGAATATAATGATGATTTATTGGGGATTAATCCTTGGAATATTATTATTATGTTTTCTTTATGATGATTTAAAATATATTTTAATATATTCTCTTATGATATCATTTTCATAGACCATGTTTCATTACTTATGATAATTCTCTTTAAGAAATCATTTTATTACAATTAAATATGATGTTTTTATATTTATTTTCATGTTCATTCCACTAGTGGAATATTTAGCTTATCCTTTATATTTTGTATTTTCCCTAGGATATCCCATGCATTTTTAGTGGACTTATTTGAGTATGAGCATAATATTTTTTAAATAAAGTCAATGAGTTTCTATTTATGATATTATATATTTGTAACCAATATTATAAAGAAACCAACAATCTTGATCCTTTGTGTGTGTTTCTTCAATAGTATGTCTATAATCATGTAAGAAATATGTTTAAGGATCATGTTGTTTTATAGACATATGTGTATAATCTTTTTAGAATAAGTATGAGTGGATTGAATAATGTTATTTGGGAATGTATTTTGATATATAAACTATACATTTCAAACCCTAGTTCAAATTATTAATCACCTACAGTCCTTTCTAAAAAGAAAATTACAACCCAACCATGCCTAGCTCGATAGTAGAATGTAAGTATCTCTTTTTGAATATCACTTTACAAAAAAATCCAAATTCAAAAATTGATTGTTTGAGTCATTGAAAACCAATAATGTCTACTGGTAATGAGTGAATTCCTATCCAAGGGACACATATACTTGATAATAATTTTCATATTTCTACATTTCGCATAAGAAACTAGAGGAATGTATTTATCCTATGGTGGAGGTCCTCAATACTTATATTCCATTGAAAATATTGTCATATAATCCACCATTTAAATATCAATAACTGGTCAACCTATATATACATATCCTATTTCATCATTTATTAATTCAAATATCATATGTTTTATATTATATCATCATTAATCTCTATCCAAAATGTGTTGTGTGATATCAGATATTGAGCCACATCAGGGTTATCATATTACATTCCCAACCTTTTTTTGGTCACTAAGAAATTAAATTTTATCCACTCTCCTTTGAGTTATTATATATTGGAATTTATCTTTGATTTCTACCATGTTATCACATTTCCCTTCATATATAGGATATATCATTTTTCACCCAAGTTGTGCAACCATTATACAAAAGAAAATCATGGTCCCAAAACTACGACAGTAAACTATGTTCAAAATATCTATAAGAGGGAATATAATTACATTGGGACCTTCATTTACATTGGGGCTTCCCTTTAATTTTTGAGAGATATCATATCATTTTAGTCAAGATTGTGTGACAAAAAACCTAAAAAATCCTTTGTCAAAGAACCATGACATTAAGCTGTGTACAAATCTCCATGAGGTTTTTTATAATAGTTTTGGGTTATCCATTGAAGTTAGGTATTCGAAATCCATTCTATATAGATCATCTCACCCTTTATAAAATGTTTTATGAATGTAAAAATCACCACAAGATTTTCTATTTTTAAATACCTTAAACAAAAAATTAATTAGGTTTAAATTCTTATTAGGTTGAAACCCTATTAATTAAGGACAAAGAAAATGTAATGTATCCTCGTAGAAGGTAATCCCATTTCATGTAATGGAAAAATATTAGAGTTTGAAATGAAAAAGAATAAATGTTTTTGAGACAAACATTATGGACCAATAAAAATTAATCCTATTCATCGTAGACCTAATGGAGCTGAAAAAGATAGATCAGAACATCTTTATTCTTTCTAACATGAATGCACAAGAAATTTAATGATATATCTTTTTTCAATCTGAATGTGTTCAATACATGGTTTCATAACTGTCAATATTATTTAAATATTCAGTGATTTCATTTAATATATAATATTATGTAATTCTTTAATAATTTGAATCTTAAAAAATCATTTCACAGTTATTTCTAATGATCCGATTTTCTTCAATGGGAAACATTTGATTTGTAATGATGTACAATCCACTATATTATTCATTGGTAATTGAGTCAGGTTTTTATCTTGAAATGAATTCTTCTCAGATCATACACCCCCAAAAATGTCTAAAAGGAACCTATTATTCGAATTTAACATGTTCTTATTCCCAATATAATTATCTCATACCATAATATTATAATTTAAATGTTTCATGTTTTGATATAGATATTCCATAACATAGATATTAAATAGTATTTAGGTACCCTTGGGGTTAAACACTTATGCATTATACTCATTTTCAAAGAGGTAATTTAACATCATATTCTTTGATCTTTACTCTCCTCATCATGTAAACCTCCATAAGATAACACAAAAATCTAATCATTGAAAAATTAAATTAAATTTAAAATTCAATGAGACAATCTATATTAGTGACATTTAGATTTCATTCACATTATTTTTTCTTCACCTATGATGCTATATAAATTGTGTTAACTTTTGGTCAAAGTTTTTAGAACTTAAAGAGAATCCATGATGGTACAACCTACATTACATTATTCTACCCAATGGAGAGCCATAATACTCTCTCGGTTGAAAAAGAACAATGGGAATCCTAGGAATGAATATATCCTCTTCTCTCTAGGCCCACACTTTTAATAGCCTGGATAAAAAAATTAGGCATTTGAAAAAGAATGGAAAAATAGGTCAGGTTGAATTCCTATAAATTTAAATCTAAGAAATAGGTGAGTTCTTAATTCTTATGTTCCCCCCATGTGAGGATTAATAAAAATTTATTTCTTTAAAAAAATGATGAACTTATTTTATGTCCAACCATACGACTCTTGATAAGTAACTCCATGAAAACATGGCCTCTCAAATTTTTTAAAAAATATACCACCCTTTCTTTTTAGACTTATAAATTTAGTATATTTATAGAAAAAGTGATAGAGTGCAACTTTCGTGTACTTGAGCCCTGATGAACATTAAACTCCTCATAATAAAGTATCCCTCCATGAAATTCATCATATTTAATCACTCTACTCCTATATATGAATAATATAGAGTTATCTTATGGTTATGGTTAATATACCTCCATATGAGGATAACCTATTACTGTGTAAGGGAACAAGTCTTATAAGAAACCATATTTGAATGAAAAATGAGCTAAACATAGCATAGAATGATGGGACATGTCCCATTATATTATGTTCACCTGTACCAGTTTATGTTTATATACGTAGGAGGGAACAAAATTTTATTAAAATTTATCCTAGATTATGTCCCCACCTTGTGGTGATTATACATATGATACCATATCTTTCCTACCTATATCTATCTAAGAAAACATGTCCCGGAGATAATGGGTTTATTAATAATTAATTAATGACTCAAATATTTAAATATCATTATTTAATTGATATATATAAACTTTCCAAGTTTAATATGATTCTATTTTTCATAATATTATACATTGTGAGTTTTAATGATTATCTCGTATCAATGATCAATATAAAAAATAATATTAAAAGTAGTTCAGGGAAAAAATAGTTCTTATCATTCACCAATAAAAATAAGGGTATGCTCGTGCCAAATATGGGTTTCCACTGTCTCTTTATATTTCGATAAAATGAATAATGAATTACAATACTGATAAGATGAATTCTGGATATAATCCAGAGGTTTGGTTATGGAATATTCTCAATTATTAGTATCTTTTCATAGTTTAACATTCATTATATCTGCATCATCTTTATCAAGCGGCAATATTTCACCCTTTCAAATATAATTATTATAGCATTTTTTTACTCTATAATCAAGTCTTGTTAATTCCCTCCTATATTAAAGGTAGTGGCTATGTCCAAATGGACTTGGTCTAGATATTTGTTGAATCATTCCCCCAAGGAACATAATTCTCTAATTTAGTACTCCTACTTGATTGCCACCATCTTTTTTTTAGAATCTTTATAAATCATGGAAAACTAGATAAATATAGAGTAAACTATTGATTATTCTGGGATAGATTTAATTTTAATTCACACTCATGTTTTTGTTCATAAATGGCCTCCTTCATGATAGTATCTATGGATCGATAATTGAACAAATATCAACTAAATGTTGTGAATATATGGGGAATATGATGAAATTTCCAATTCAAACCCTCCATAGGGGTTTCATAGATATAAATAAATATTTATTTTAATTTTTGTTGTCATAATTTTTATATAAAGTGATAATAATCTTGACATAATATAGATCCACATTAGAGACTATGATATATTTTGGGTTTCATTCACTTAGAGAGAAAATCTGGTCATCATAGTATATCTTTATTACAACTGAATCAACACTAGTATTTTCACAACCAATAAACTAATGTATGATATTCCCCATAACACCCCAATCATACATGATATTCTTCTCATTGAATAATGCAGTAGCATGTGTTGTATGTAATTTCGAGTTCTAACACACACCAAAACCAATCAAACTAGCCGTAATGAATCATAATACCCACTTTTTAAAATAATATACAATTTAACATTCAAAATGGACTTCATTATTAGATTTGGAATATCGAAATTAGATTTGGGTTAATTTTTGGTACTTTTCAGATAACTTTCATATTTTGATGAATAGTGAAAATTACTAAATTTTAATTAAAACCAACTTTTTTAATCGAAATAATTAATAGTGATAAATTATGAATTTGAGTGATTTTAGAGTATAATTTGATTATATTTTTTCCATTTAATACAATGCCTATCATTTTACATTGTTTCACATTTAAACTAGACATAAGCAAGTGAGAATCTTTTGATAGTTATTATCTCTTAAAAACACGTTTTTTGTTTAAACAATGGGAATTAATTTTAAATTAATTTCTAACAATTATATGTTTTTAATTTAGAAAAATGGATTCCATATTTTTAATTAGGAGTTCAAAATTGTGTTAATATGTAAATTTAATTTTTAATCATTTTGAATAATTAAATCGGTAAATATTTTATTTACCATGGTTAAAGGGTAAATCTGGTAAATAAGGGTAAAAAAATAATTTTATAATAATATAAAATTACCCTAAAACATATCCTAACCCTATTGGTTGATATATTTCCTACCATGGGAATCATTGGATTGATTTTTAGACTCCATTTATCCACATGTAAGTGATAATGAAACTTTATATTAATTAAGTTAAAGTAAATACAAAAATGACATAAGCATATATCTTTTAGAAATAATTTTTTTATATAACTAAATATATGTTATATTTTTGACTACACATATTCATTATAAATATATAAAAATTTCATACATAATGGTATTTTATTTATAATTTTTAGACATCGAATAATTAAATTTATTTATGACACTATAATGATAATGTATTTTCTTTATTAATGAAAAAATCAAATAATTAGTATTATAAATGTTACAATAAATATAATCTGAAATTTTTGACGACATAAAAATATTTTATTGGTTAATAATACATGTTAGTATTTCTTAAATGAATTTTTTTAATTAATAAAGTTGGTAAGACTTTAACAAAAATCAATTTTTAAATATTGTCAAAATTGACATAAATGAGTCTTCAAAAAAATATTATATTATTAATTGATATTATATTCCTAAAGATCTTAGGATCGGCCAATGGACTTATATAATGATAGGTGTATCATTAATGGACCACTTGGGGGGTCGCTTTTATATGTATATTATGTTTATTAACTATATAATATAAAAATACAAAGAGACATAGTAAATGTCAAACTAATTAATTAAGAGTTAAAACTAAATGACAAGGTTAATAAAGTGACCCAATCCTTCCTAAAACCTTTTGGTTGAGTTTTTTTCGACCCATGCCCACCTTAAAATTTAAATAATACACTTTTGAGCCATTATAAACTGAATAAGAATTTATTATAAAATAATATTTCTAGCTTTTCCGAAGGTGCCCCTCACCCCTCTTATAAAACGACACTCCCCCTTCTATCAAATTTATTCAATAAATTCCTTTTGACTTGACCAACCCCTGACCAAATATTCTCTCAACATCCCTAACTTTAACCTAGAGGCCTTAGTTTGATCAGAAATCCAACCTATGGAGCCCTTTTGATCAAGTCAAAAGGAAGAACCTGAAGAAGAGGTAATGTTTTCACAATCCTCGTTCAAGTTCCTTTCTTCTTCCACTTCTTTATTATTTTTTATTTACATTATAAAATAATAAACCCAGTATATTATATATACTATGTTGTTATTATAAATATTGCACAACTATATTCATTATTCTATCCATCTTATGAATGATAATGTCACCGTGCGTGTGTACGTACGGCTTACCGTCTCTACGTTGTGGTGTAATTTGTTATTCAACACAATGTTATTTCGATGGATATAATGTTGAGTAATATGTATATAATTAATGAAAATAACATGGTAATGTCTCTACAATATTAATATACCATCCAATTCCACACCTTTAATGAAATGATATTGTCGCTCGTGCGTACGTACAAATTACCGTCTCCACGACACGACGAGATTCCTTTACACATTCCTCATTCATCGATGAATATAAAAATATATATTACAAATATGTTTGAATTATATGAAATAATATTGATACTGGAGATATATATATTTACTTACATATATTTTATTCTCCTAGTTCTGTTCAATATGTTATGAAAACGGAAACAGGGTTTATGCATACGTACGGACTACCGTCTCCATAAATGGTGTTTTTCATTTCACATATATATATATTATACATAATTATATTGTAAATATATATGATATATAAATCATGTTTTATATTCTATAAATATTTAAATCAGGATCTACGTGACACAATCAAAAATAACAACTTAAAATATGTATGATAAAGTAAGCGATTATTACCAGAAATGATAATTTAACATGGAAATTAATATTAAATGGGCAGTAAAAAGTCATAAATGAATAATGTATGATATCATAAATATTAATATTTTTCTGTTATAATTTAATAAGATACTACGGTCTTCATAAAAGAGGTTAAACATACCCTTGACTAAAGGAAAGTGCAAGGTAAGGGGTTTTCATCTCACACCTTATTCCCGTGAGATTCATATCATATTGCCCCTATTAACATTCTTGTGGTGTATATACTACCCATAATTGTATTATTTGTGTAATACAATTTAATTTATGTGAATTTACATATTCATTGTATGGTACCTCTTTCATGGGGAGTATGTTTCATAAGTTACCAAATTGGTAATGGTTTATTTCACAATCTCTTCATTATCTGAGGTTGTTTATACGTATTTATCTACTGGAACCTCTTTATCATTCACATCCATGTTTCTTAAAAATGTATTTCAAATCATTCTTACTATTTTATAGAATATGGGTCAAATTCATTTACACCCTTGTTTTACTTTTTATAAGATTCTTATAAAGGAATCATTCTTTCATTTTCCAAAAAACATCCTGTTTAACCCTTACGACAAAATTAAGGTAATAATGTCTTTGTTTTTTAACTTATACGGTGGTTGTGGCTATTTTTTGCAGTTATAAAATCGTTGAAGCTTCCCTTAAAAGCTTATATGAATATTTTCAATGAAAATGTTTTCTTTTATAATTATGTGACTTTTAAATGATTTCAAAAAAAGAGATATTTCTCTCAAATAGTTTTGATTTAAATTATATCAACATCTTTTGATTGATTTTATGTTTATTTGAAATTGATTTATTATGATACAAAACTTCCATATTGTATTGAAGTGTTTGTGATATGTTTTACTATGGATGTGTTATTTTTATACCATTCATGGTTTATGGAGAAAGTATTTACATTTTGTATGGTAGTTTTAATACGAATGTTTATGTTACGTTTAAACCTGTTCATATGAGAAATGCATTGGACTTAATAAGTGACGGGTGGAGCCCACTAAATCTCCTAGATATATCGGTAGGTATAATGAGACAAACTAGTGTCTTGGCACAAGTCCTTGAAAAATAATATTAGTATTCTTGGCACAAGGCCTTGACTATGGGGTTATGATAGTCTGGAATTATGCATTCCATCATTATAAAAGTGGTTAGTGATATTTCATGTGATTATTTAACTAGTAGAATATCTATGTGAATAATTAAATGGAATTACTTCATTTTATTTTTTCCATATTATTATAAAGTTTAAGTTTAAAAGGCTTTTGTTTTAGTTAAACATTGCCGTAAATGTTTATGCTTATTTATGAAGGATTCCGCTGTATTTTTATCCTTACTGAGCATCTGAGCTCACCCCTTTCTATGTTATATTTTTCACAGGATTCCAAGAAGTGTATTGTTAATGATATGCAGTGTTATTCCAATGGAATAATGGTGTTTGTGAAGGATTATTTATGTTGTTTTGTATGTTATGAAGTGTAACGTAACATTAATGTATGTAATCTATTTTCAATGACTGCAAAACCGATCGGTCATTTAGGACATGATTCCTTACAATCATGCCAATGTATTAAAATAATGCACCGACTCTAAGTAACTGGGGTCCTGGCGATACAATTGGTGTCATAGGAAGTTTAGCAATAATCATGAAAGCTAGATTTAGATATACTCTGATTAGAGCATATAGACCTAAGATAGACTTTGAGGATTATAATAGAAGAAATACATAGAATGTTGGTAACGTATAGATTTTTTGAGTTTTCCAAGAAAATACATCTCTGTCTGGATACGAGTAGCTAGAGGTGGGTCTGGCACAGATGTACCTCGGGGTAAAACCCGAAAACACCGCTTTGAGCTAGACTCGAACGTGATCTAGTGCATGAAAATGGGCCTTTCTACACTCTTGGTTACGACACTCTTGGGGGATATTATTAGGATAATTATCATTTTATTTACAAAAAATTATGAAGGGTTTATGATTATATACATCTTCAAAGAAAACATTTTAATGATTATGGATTATATCCATAAACTGTTCAATTCATGGTATGTGTTTTACAAGTTTGGATTTATTTATTGTGATTAATAAACTAATTTAGTGTATTCCATTGTTTATAAATGGTGCCTAGTGAAAGAAATGGGAACACTATCAATGTACGCACTCCATGTAGGTATTTCCCTCCTGTTCAAGATAATTATTATGAAGCTGGTGATGCAATTGGTGCTGATCAGCTAATCACCATACTGGGACAACTCACTCAGATTATGAATAACAACCTTACCCATATAAATCACCTTAATCCACAATGTGGAGAATCAATGTTAGATCGCATCATGCGGCAACAACCATAAACATTCAATGGGGGTACAAATCCACTAGTAGCTGAGCAATGGAAAAATTCCTTAGAGAAAATATTTTATTCCATGGGTAGTAGTGAAAGGGAGAATATTATCGTGGCAGTTTACCACCTCACTAGAGATGCTAATCAATGGTGGTCATTGATTCATAACGTGAAGGAAGATTATGAAGTATCAAATATAGAATAATGGGTATTCAAAAATATTTTCTTAAAAAATACTTTCCCCGTGACAATCGAGAAGATATAGAAAGGAAATTTTTGAGTCTGAGACAAAAGGAGGATGAGAATGTCGCAAATTATGAGGCTAGCATTACAAGGATATCTAGGCATGCAATAGATTATATACGTAACCCAAGGAGTAAGATTTATCATTTCTCTGATGGGATAAAAGCTTTTCTTTGTCGAGCATTAGTCTCACAATCCATCTCATCGTATGAAGATATTGTCTCATGTGCTATCAAGAAGGAAAAAACAATTCTCTAAGTCTTATGACTTTAATGTAAAGAAATAGAAGAGGAGATCATCCTATCACTCTGGGAATGGAAATAAGGGGAAGAAGGGAAAGGTTGAATATCCATCCTGCAATAAATGTGGGAAGAAACACCCTGGTACTTTCTTGAATGGAATGAGAGTCTGTTACAAGTGTAGAGAAAAAGGACACCATGTATGTGACTGCAAGGGAAAGAAAAAGGATTCAAATGTACAATGCTTCATTTGCAAGGAGTTGGGACACTACGCGAACCAATGTCCAAAATCATCAGAGTATGCCAAAAATGATGCTATTGGATAACAATAAAGTTATGAAACTACCACATATGAGGAGGAATGATTAGAGTTCTTATGTTGTTATTAGAGAATTAGTTCATTTTAGTGTTGTATCAACAATGTTCTTATTATAATAATTATGAAGTATATAAGTATTTTACTATGGTACTATTTCATTATGGACTTGAGATTGTGTGGAACCAATAAAAGTGACTCAATAATAGGTTAATTTTTTGGAAAATATATGTTTGATAGAAACATAAACCATAATATGGTTCTGATATCAAGGTAATTATTTTGGAATAATACATGATTGATTTGGATAAATTATATTGGATATTCTTGACTATCTTGAAGCTTATTAATGATTTGTATATTCCATCATTGTTGGAGTTTACAATATTTTTTCATAGAATAATTATATCCAGTATTCTATAAGGAATAAGGGATCATAAATATAATCAATAAGGTTTTCTGTTAATTAATGATGTTGCAGAGTTTTAAAAGATTACATGATGAAGGTGTTCACATGTTATAATGTGGAAAAAAAGATCTTAATTGTGTTTACCTTCCTTATAAATTTTTGACTGTGAGTTTGGATAGAAGTATTTTGGATAATTCTAGTTTGAGATTATTTTTGGATTTCCATAAAAGGACAACCCGGAGGTCGGGTGACAATCGTTCGCGTCCGGCAAGTCCGCGATACTTGAACCCAAAATTGATGAGTGACAAGGGTGTATCACCTAACACTGGCCCACGTGATGCCCAGGATTGAATAATGTAGTCTTTTTTTAAAAATAATTCTAGTTTGTGAATTATAAATTCATTTTTTAACCCTATACAAATAGGATAACTAGAATATTATTATTAAGTTCAATTATCATTTAGATTGAAAGAAGAGTTTTGGTAGAAATTAGTTAAAGGATGGGACTCTACTTGTCAGGTATATATTTTTCTACTTCTCTTATTCTAAGAAGAAATTAATTCTTATACTTTAGTGAAGGGATCTTAAAACCAAAAATGTGTTATCATAATACCATTTGTTTTGTTGAACCGATGGTACTTTAAATCATCATATATTGATGAATTTAATGCCCTCAATTTTACACTTGATTGTGATTGATGACCTTAATCACTACCTATAAATATTTATGTTTTTACTCCAATTATATTTCTCTAATTTCCACCAATGTTCTCCTAATCGAAATCATAATTTGGCAGTGACACTTTCATTTACCTTTTCCTCTTATTAAGACTAAATTTATTAACCTAATTTCTGATGTAGGTTTTTCCAGAAATATTTTCAATTTTCAACCTTTTATTTTTAAAAAATAATTTCAAATTGTGAGGATGAAATTTATTAAATGTGGGGATAATGTAACACCCCAAACATCCACGGTACACTTCTCTTTGAATAATGTAATAGCGTGTGTTGTACGCAACTTCGAGTTCTAACAAACACCACAACCAATCAAACTAGCTGTTATGAATAGTAATACACACTTTTTAAAATTTTATACATTTTATCATTCAAAATGGACTTTATTTTTGGATTCAAAATATCGAAACTAGATTAGGGTTAATTTTTGGTACTTTTTAGATAACTTTCATATTTTGAGGAATAGTGAAAATTACGAAATTTTAATCAAAAACAATTATTTTAATCGAAATAATTAATAGTGATAAATTATTAATTGGATTTATTTTAGAGTATAATTAGAATATATTTTTACCATTTTATAAAATTTCATTCATTGTACATAATTTCACATTTAAACTGGACATAAGCAAGTGCCAATCTTTTGATAGTTATTATCTCTAAAAAACACGCTTTTTATTTTAACAACATGAATTAATTTTAAATTAATTTCGGCCACTTATGTGTTTGGAATTTAGAAAAATGAATTCCATATTTATAATCAGGAGGTCCAAATAGTGTAAATAGGTAACTTTTATTTTTAGACATTTTGAATAAATACTTCGGTAAATATTTTATTTACCATGGTTAAAGGGTATATCCAGCAAATAAAGGTAAAAAATAATATAATTATAATAATAAATTACCCTAAAACGTGTCCTTACCCTTTTGGTTGATATTATTCCGACCATGGTCAAATTTGGGTCGATTTTGGGCCCCCAAGGATCCAAATGTAAGTGATGATGACACTTTATATTAATTATGTTAAAGTAAACACAAAAATCGCATAAGAATATATCTTTTATAAAAACAATTTTTACATAGGGTTATATATGTTATATTTTAGACGATAAATATTAATTAGAAAGATAAATCTATTTACTAAATAATGGTATTTTATTTATAATTTTTATACATTGAATAATTTATTTTATTTATGACACAATAATGATGCAATATTTTCCTTATTAAAGAATGAATAAAATAATTAGTATTATAAATGTTAAAATAAATATAATCTGAAAATTTTGATGAAAAAAAAAATTATTGGTTAATAAGACATGTTAGGATTTCTTAAATGAACTTATTTTGAATTAATATAGTTTTTAAGACTTAAAAAAAATCATTTATTAAATATTCTCAAAATTGACAAAAATTAGTTTTTAAAATAAATATTATATTATTAATTGATATTCTATTTCTAAAAATATACGGTTCATCCAATGGAGTTATATTATGATAGGTGTATCATTAATGGACCACTTTGGGGTCATTTTGATGTATATAGTATGTTTATTAACTATGTAATATAAAAATTCAAAGAGACATGGTAAATGTCAAACTAATTAACTAAGAGTTAAAACTAAAATGTGTGGTTACTAAATTGACCCAAACCTATCAAAAACCTATTCGTTGAGTTTTTTTCTACCCATACCCACCTTCTAATTCAAATAATACACTTTTTAGAAATTATAATTCTAATAATAATTTATTATAAAATAATATTTCAATCTTTTCCTAAGGTGCCTCTCACCCCTCTTATAAAAGGGAACTCCCCATTCTCTAAAATTCATACCTTCAAATCCTTTTGTCTCAGTAAACACCTAGAAAAATAGTCTCTAAAATTCCCTCACTTCAACATAAAGGCCTTAGATTTATCATAAATCCAATATAAGGAGTCCTTTTGATCAAATCAAAAGGCAGAACCCAAAGGAGAGGTAATGTTTTCACCACCCTCTTCTATGTTCCTTTCTTCTTCCACTTATTATTTATTTGTTATTTCCATTATAAAATAATAAAACCATTATCTTCTATATACTGTGATGTAATTATAAATATTTAACAACTATATTCATTATACTATCCATCTTATGAATGATAATGTCACCATGCGTGCGTACGTACGGCTTACCGTCTCCACGCCGTGGGGTAATATGTTATTCAACACTATGTTATATGGATGGATATAATGTTGAGTAATATGTATATAAATAATAAAAATAACATTATAATATCTCTGTGAAATTAATATACCATCCAATTCCACACCATTAAGGAAATGATATTGTCGCTTGTGCGTATGTACGGATTACCATCTCCATGATGCGATGAGATTCATTTCCATATTCACCATTCATCGATGATTATAAATATATATATTACTAATATGTTTTTAATATATGAAATAATAATTCTAATGGAGATATATATATATATATATATATGTATATATATTTACTTACATATATTTTATTCACTTAGTTCTTTTCAATATGTTACGAAAACGGAAACAATGTTTATGCCTACGTACCGACTACCGTCTCCATAAACGGTGTTTTCCATTTCACATATATAACTATTATACATAATTATATTGTAAATATATATGATATATAAATCATGTTTTATATTCTAGAAGTATTTAAATCAGGATCTAAGTGACACAATCAATAATAACATGTTAAAACACGTATGATAAAGAAAGCGACTATTACCCGAAATGTTAATTTAACATAGAAATTAATATTAAATGGGTAGTAAAAAGTAATAAATGAATAATGTATGATATCATAAATATTAATATGGTTCTGGTATAATTTAATAACATACTACAGTCATCATACATGAGGTTAAAAGTTCCCTTACCTAAAGTAAAGTGCAAGGTAAGGGGTTTTCATCTCACTCCTTATTCCTGTGAGATTCATACCATATTGCCACTATTAAATTTTTTGTGGTGTATATAATTCTCATAATTGTATTATTTGTGTAATACACTTTAATATATGTGTATTTACATATTCATTGTATGATACCTCTTTCATGGGGAGTATGTTTCATTAGTTACCAAATTGGTAAGGGTTTATTTCACAATCTCTTCATTATCTAAGGTTGTTTATACGTAATTATCTACTGGGACCTCTTTATCATTCACATCCATGTTTCTTAAAAATGTTTTTCAAATCATTCTTACTATTTTACAGAATATGGGTTAAAGTCATTTACACCCTTTTTTCACTTTTTATAATATGTTTATAAAAAAATCGTTCCGTCGTTTTCCAAGCAATGTCCTTTTTAACCTTTTCGACAAAATTAAGGTAATAATGTCTTTTTTTAACTTATACATTGTGTGCGTATATTTTCCGCTATTATAAAATAGTATAAGCTATCCGTACAAGATTATAAGTATATTTTCAATGTAAATGTATTATTTTATAATTACGTGACTTTTAAATGATTTTAAAAAAGATATTTCTCTCAAATAGTTTTGATTTTATCTATATCAACATCCTTTGA
Organism: Viscum album; assembly: GCA_963277665.1. NCBI lineage: Eukaryota > Viridiplantae > Streptophyta > Magnoliopsida > Santalales > Viscaceae > Viscum > Viscum album. The sequence continues at coordinate 1,299,757,650 of OY728138.1, read as the reverse complement.
TGGATTTTAAGTTTATTTGATGTTGATTTATTATGATACAAAATTAATATATTTTATTGAATGTTTTGTGATATTTTTCACTATTTATGTGTTATTTTTATACCATTCATTGCTATGGAGAAAGTATTGACATTTCGTATGCTAGTTTTAATACAAATGTTAATGTTACCTTTAAACCTATTCATATGAGGAATGCATTGGACTTAATAAGTGACAGGTGGAGCCCTCTATAGCTCTTATATGCATTGGTAGGTCTCATCAGACAAACTAGTGTCTTGGAAGAAGGCCTTGACAAAATCATAATTGTAGTCTTGGCACAAGTCCATGACTATGTTGTTATGATAGTCTGGCATTATACATTCCATCATTATGAAAGTGGTTAGTGATATTGCATGAGATTATTAGAATAGTAGAATATACATGTGAATAAGTAAATGACATTAGTTCATTTTATTTTATCCATATTATGTTGAAGTTCAAGTTTAAAAGGCATTTGTTTTAGTTAAACATTGCCTTAAATGTTTGTGCTTATTTATGAAGGATTCCACTGTATTGTTATCCTTACAGAGTATCTGAGCTCACCCATTTTTATGTTTTATTTTTCCCAGGATTCCAAGAAATTAATTTTATTGATATACAGGGTTATGCCAAAGGAATAATGGCATTCGTGAAGGATTATTTATGTTGTTTTTTATGTTATGAAGTGTAACGTAACATTCATGTATGTAATCTATTTTCCAAGACTACTAAACCGATTAGTCTGTCGGTACTTTATTACTTATGATCATGCTAATGATACATAATAATGCATCGACTCTGGGTAACTGTGGTAAGGGTGTTACATTCCCAACCACATAAATTGGTACTTATAGAAATTATAGCATTGATGCAGGTGATATTATACATGCATATTTTAACATGTGAATGCAAGAGTCAATAGAATGTATTTTTAATAATCACCCATTTTCACTAGACAAATTCCGCTTCAACTAGAAATACTTCCACTAATGGTCCTATATAAACATATCCTCTAGTAGAATATTCCACACCTTTCATGATATGAACATCATTCATGTATGAATTCTCATTATTTAGAACTTCTATATGATCCAATTCATTTTACACAACCGTATCAGGTAGTAGATTTTGACCCCATCCCATGATATTTTCTTCATATATTTATCAGATAAGGGAATCAGGTGGAGTCAAATGCTCTGATGGGATCCAATGGGTTACCATTAGTATGTTATAGGGATCCTTCCTCCATAATTCTTAGATCATTAATTTATCTACTTGAAGTGGATAGATGTATTTAATACCCCATTAGTGGATTAAGATGGATATATTTTTAACAAACTGATATGTATAATCTATAATTCTCTATCAAAAGAATATGTAAGGAAATAGTCATACCTATAAAGAAGACTTATTCCCATATCAATCTTCAGTTATTTCTAAAAACTCATCTATGGGGATATGGGTGTTTATTACTGAGACAATATATTCCATTATTATCACAAATTTAGTGAGTAAAATTAATCCTATATGGGAATGGTATGTTAGTAAGGTGATACAAAATATGATTTTTATATTTAGATTCTTTATCTAATCTAATTGATCCTAAACTAATTGAGGTGGTTGAATTAGTTTTCTTTATTTTCCCTTAATCGAATGTGTAACTACATCTGTCATTGGAGGTGGATTTCTATTTGATGATCCCCTCAAACATCCTTTATGGATACCTCTTAGGGATCCCTTATAGAGATAAATTATTATGCAACTAGATAATAATGATACTAGAAAAATTATTTGGATAGGTATTAATAGATTAAATGAATGACGTATTTTTCCCATAAAAAACCAAGATTGTATGTTAGCATAACACCAATATTTGAGAATTGGTTGAAGGTTACACTACCTTGTTTCGGGTGAAAAATATTCTAGTTGTGGGAAGTTGGAATTTATATATATCCAATAGAATTCAATGATCACCCTTTTACCATAATAAAAATCCTATTCTGTTATGGAGGACAATCATGTAGAATATATTGGCTAGTAACAGGAGGTTTACTCTTGAGATTCAACTAATATATCAACTATCCCTATCTAATAATGAAAGGTAAAAGTGGATATTCTGATGGATCTTTTGATAATTGGATATAATATTCAATAAGAGGATCGTCACTGTAAATCTTTGTTGTGGAAGAAATCATCCCATTATTTATGAGGAGGCTTGTATAGGAACCCCTTAATGGTAACTTAATCCCCCATATATTTTACTTTCCTTGTGATATATACCCTATCATTAGTACAACTTATATAAATTTCCATATCTCTTAGGAAATTTTTATCCGGAATATGATTAGTATAAAAATTAAATACTTCATGGGACTACACATTACCATGTCATGTATTTATGCTACTAGTCAGGAGGGAGGATTAATGAACCATGCTAACAAGTTCCAATGAATACTCAAACCAAAAATAGAAATCATAAAAGAATCAAGAGTTTGAAGGGAAATAAAATTAACCTCCTTCATAAAATAAAGACATACTTATCTTCTTTGACATTAGTTTCATCCTGGACATCTCGTGCTAAAATAGGTTAATACATCATTGTAAATGGCTATACCATAATGTCCTTTCCTCATTATGTGTTGTACATTCAATTATGAGGTACACATAATCCCATGGGAATGGTTGTACAATGAGACTTAGTTGGATCACTCATTTTTCATTTCTTATATATATTTTGAGTTTCTATCACCCTTTATCTATGGATGATGAATTCATAACTCTGAGGCTATTTCCAATCAAAAACACACGAGTGCATTGAAATTTACCAGAGTGGGAATAAGTGGTTTTCACATTATTGGACACACATTGGGACGATTAAATTATTATAAAATAAGTGTTTTCTTGATCCATCATCACCTAGAATTTACATGTTATCATTGGATGATATTCTATTATAACATATATTATTGGTTCCATGTTTGGTAGTTGATTCCCCCAAAACTGGGGGGGAAATATACAAGGTGTATAGACCTCATAGATAAATTCTTAATCAATCTTGTCTACTATGTTGTAGTCCCTCATGAATGAATTTTTAACATTATTTATATTCAACACTACCATCATCCAATTTTTTTCAAATGGATGATCACCTTATGGTACAATGTTAAAGCCATAGTAAAACCACAAGAGTTTCACTACAACTCACCCTTTAGTGATACAGACATGATACAGTAGATGATAATGATAAATGGATTTAATCTATATCCCTAAATACTCAAATTACCATATTGATCATATGTATTGAAGATAACTTATATAAGACATTAATGTACTTAAAATGGATAAGATATATGAAATGTTGACTTTTCATTAAAGAAATTTCGATAGCATTATTGAATATTGGTAAAAAAAATCACAAAAAAGACAATGAATTCATCCTCTAAAAGTCTTGGGTTCTTTAAAAAACATTTAGGTCTAACAATTTAGTGGTAATCATGGAATAAATGTATATATATTCTCATCCATTTAGAAAGAAACCCATCAAGGTGATTTTAGGGAGGTATTTCGATGATGATGCCAAATACCACTCCCTATAGCCGCCACACTCTAACGTTTACCAATACATTTATGAGAATCCCCTAATAAACCTGGAACAAAATACCATTTTGTGTTTATAGGATGAAATATCTTTATGAGGGACTATAGATGACTTTATTAATTATTGAATGTTCTTATTAGTAAGATGTAATGGAAAATTATTCATATTATTCAGGGACACCATCAGCAATGTTTGGGAAAATGACTAAATCCACCCAATATCTCCCCATGAATGATTTTGGGGGTTGTACTCATAATATATAGAATTGTGTATCAGTTCACTAGAGGTGTTTTGGATACCCTAAAATTTTATACCCACTCCTCCATGAATCAGATGGAATGTTTTTTGATAACTTCAGTGGCCTAAGAACAGTAATATTATATCTATATTCTTATAGACATATATTTGTGAGATAAATATATATTTTTAAAAACACTACCTCCCTCAGTTGGTTATCAAACTCAACATATGTGTGCCAGAACCAATATTCCCTTATCAATTTGTTCTTAACAACATCTATATAGAATAAATTCTAATATTCTTTCAACGCTTTTAGTTTTTAAATAATGAATAAGTAGAAAATTGAGTATTAGAAGTGTGTTTAAATCTCTAACATATAGGCTCATTTGGATTGTGTGGTTTCAAAGTGGTAATGTAGGAATACTTGGCTAGCTTCTCTAGCATTGATGTACAATATCCTTAATGAAATTTTGGCTTTACAAATGTTGATGTAATTAGTGAAATTATAGATTTATATATTATTATTTGACCATGAAAGGTTTACATCGGTTAAGTTATTGTTTCTATACAATAGAAAGATGTTGAATAATTAGTATTCTCATGTATTATTAAACAAAACATGCTAACTACTAAATCATGTGTATTAAACTACTGATGGTAAGCTTTTTTGAAATCATTAACCATATCTTAATTCTTAAAAACAACTTCAGTATGCAAAACAATATGAGGATAATTTTTTATTTTATCTAGATGATAATTTAGAAACATTTAATTAAATAAATAAATATGGTAGTATAATGGGAGAGAAAAGTTAAATTATAAAGACATCCAGGAAAAAAATTTAACAATAAAAAACATTCGACTATATCAGTTCACACTTGTGACTTCACCCAAGGGTCGTTACCGAGTCGCTTTGCTCTGGTCACATAGCCCATGTAGATTGTGCACACCCAACATAATTATTATAAGGGTATGGAGAACAATGTAGTATGGATGACTATCTTGATTAACACATGAGACTTGAGTGAATATATAACAAAACAATATAGTTTTTTAATAGTCTCAAATGGTGTGTTAAAGTGAGGTGGTCCCCCTATTTATATAGGAGACCACATTATATTCCAACTTATCAATACAAACCATACATATGTTCTTGTTCATTATATTCACAAAGAATAACATTCATAGTGATTAACATATATATATCCCATTTCATATTCCCTTAAAATATGTGTACCATAATCCTCTAAAAGGATGTTATTGATAGAGTCATATTTACCTTAGGATCATACACTATTTATTATGATTGAATATAGTTTTGAGGGGGAGGGGGTTGGCTGTCATTTTCCCAATGGATAGAGAACGCAGTTAGGTGGAGTAAACTCTTAGAGAATATGGGATTGAATTTTCATAAAAACAATTAGTTTCTTAGGAAATTTATAATATGTCACTAAATATTCTTTTATGACCACATTCGAGTATATTTTCATGAGTAAGATGATGAACTTGACCTTTCTCACATCTTTTTTTCAAAAAATGCACCTATGCATCCGGATCCTATGCCTATATTACATGCCCTACTTCATGTGAGAACCGCTACTCATGCTCAACCCTCATTTGACCTTCTCCCAATAATTGACTATAAATAGACTCAATGGGTCCCCTTTTTGAAAAACCATATGTATGAAGTGACTCAGATGATCCAAGAGGCCCCTCTATGTGCCCATGTCTTAAATTATTCATTGGGGTATTTACAAGATTAAATTAACCTAAGGAATTAACCAAATTTTAAGGTAATTCAGTTTCTGATAGGTTTGATATATGAAAACCATTTTGATTTAACCATTCTCCCCATGATTTCTAAAACTAAATTGAAGTACCCTTCCTAAATGAATTATACTAGGGTTACACACACCTAAATCATACTAAAAGATATATAATCGGGAGAACCATATCCAAGTACTGTACTAAGGTGAAACATCTCCCATGCCTATAACAACGGCGAAAAATTATCCTTACCTCAAACTAGAGAGACACTTCTCCCCACTCTATAACCTTTGGATATTTATTTCTATTTCCCTTTACTAGGTATAAACCTCTTGATACCCTAACTCGGGTGATGATTCACTATAACTAATGAATAGGGTTACCTTTACTCCCACCATTAATTAGCGAGACAACATTACCAAATCGATACCTGTGAAATTCTTCACACAAACCCCTGATTAGTGAAATGACTCATTTTAGTCCCATGGATGAGTGTTCCCATACCTCAGTCCCCTATCTGGAACCTAATAATCAAGGCCCCCTCTAAGTTCACATGAAATTATTGTCTATTTTTCCCCCAAGTATTCATCCCATCAATTATGTATTCCCATGATAAAAGGCACACCCTAGTTTTTCGCCTATATCTATTGGAACCTCTGTGAAATTATAATAACGTATTCCTTTGATAATGATGGACTTTTTCATGAGGATACATGTAAATCCTCCTGAAACACATACATACCAACATGGATGACCCATATTGAGCACAAAATTATCTTATACACCTGGTTGACCTATTTTTTACACTCAATAACCGCAGGATTGGAAAGGGCCTCGTACTAGTTATGGTACCTAACTATTAATTTATTTTAAAAAGTCACTGTCTAGTATAGGAAAATATAGGATATATATAAATAATCCCTCAACACATCCTTCCCACTCACTAGTAAGTCCAAGCCTCTAACTAGGTATGATCCCCAAATCCGTCCTCATTAGTTTATATTCCCAATTAGTTTAATTTCCCATCACAGTATTCTAATTAATTGATGATGGGTTTTTATTTTTACCACTATTATTCCCAAGTATAATAACCTTTTAATTCTTTAATCGTTAATATTCTATGTGAGTAATGACTATTCCCTATGAGTCGCCATTTTTCAAATGAAATATTTTCACTGAGTCATCATTACTCAAAGATCAATATTCCCTATGAGTCACCATTCATAGAAGAACCATATTCCTTATAATTTAATATACATTAAACGTGCATGTTACCTGTAAGTCATCACTCCTCTAAATTATGTAATACTGAGGATCCATCATTTATAAATGTTCCATATTCCTTATGATGCATAACTAATCAAAGTTCTATATTAACTATTATTGAATTTTTCCATCTCCTATATTTTTATAAAAAAATAAGATGAACTATAAAGGGTCATATAAACATAAGACCCACTTCAACCACTTTTAGGAACCCATCACCTAGTAGTCTCACTACATGGCACTAAAAACATGGCACACATCCATAGAACCTGATGTTAAACTGCATCTGTTGGCCTTGTCACCCTACTGTAAAATTTTATATCCAAACAGGGTAGGTCCTGATTCCTATTAACCACGATACATGGGAAGATGCTTTGAGTTTGAACCCTATCACCATATGGGTCTTGGATGCATGATCCTAAAATGGACTTAGATTTTTCATGACAACATGACCATAAATGAAATCACATCATTCAGTGTCATAGGACCCTAAATTGTAATAAATGTGTGACTTTATAGAACAAAACTACACAAGGTATGATTCCTTTTAAATAGAAATATAAAAATATAATTCATAGGCATGGTTCTAATATCCCAACACCTAACACCTATTTGGAAGGAGAAATTTTTTAGAGCACCCAACTATAATGCTTTAAACCCAAACATATCTAGCTAATGAGATAATTATGGAAGGCCTTCAATATATACATATATTTATATCGATTCATGTTTTCCATCAATAACTTATAATGTGGTATCTGGCCTCACATAGTGATTTGGGAAGGATTAATGAATATGACTTAAATCATTAAGTGAGTCTTGGTGAATGTAGTAATTACCATAAAAGAGTGAGATGATAAAAAAATCATATCATATTAGCCAATGAACAACCCAAATATTCTCCAGAAAATTCCATGTGACCACATGCCTTTGTAATGTATTTCCTATTGACTCAAAACATGATCCTGAGTGAAAATGTACCTAAAAATAATGGTGAACCATATGTGAAATTCATTAACCATTAGTAGTTGATTCACATCCCGAGTAGGGAATCATTCCCCAAAACTTTATTGATTTAATACTATAAATTATCCTACTACTCAATTATTACACTCAACTCACCACAAATATTTAGTTGTATATTGATATAACAAAGATCCATCACCTTATATACAAGTCACATCCCATATAGGTCAAAACTTACAAAAAAAACCAAAATCTCATCATATAATACATAAGGAAAATCACATGATATAAAACCCATTATATTTCTCTCATATATATCACACATCCCTTAACCTATATAGCAACCCAATATATGGATGTAATCCTCCCTATGTACCCATAAACCATACTACCCCCTTGGGGATCAAAATCATATCATGTGAATATAAATTAAATTTACCTATAATGATAAATATCAAAAAAATCATTACCATATAGTTTAGTTAATTATTCTGGCAAAAATAGTTATTTTTTAAATCACGAAATAAGTTATTATTGAAATTTAAAAAAACTATTTACATTATAGAAATACATTTCATATTATCATACAATCATACAAATTTCATGTTATCCTATATGATTCATTTGATTCATTAACACTCTCTCACTTTATACCATAGTCTAAATGGAAACCCTATATATTATATATCCCAAACAAAGATTCAGATTTGAAAAAAACCACAAAACTACAACATTATAACAATGATTATTAATCAAAACTCCATAGAAACATTTATTATAACTCGTGAAGGTGCTATCCAAGCATGAGACATTGATTCCATCATAATTTACAATAAATAATATATATTTTTACAATATCATAAAAAATTAACATAATATATGGTTTTGATACCACTTTTTAGCATCATAAACCGAATAAATAAGTTAGTAACTAGACCAGAGTGCTACATGACCTAAGAAATACCTCCCCTTATGAAAATGGTTTTTGACTAGTATATGGGTTCTATGTTGATACCATATAGAGACTAAACTCTTTAGTAATAATAAAAAAACATGATAGATGTTATATATTAATAATCCCCGTAATACCCAAAAAATAAAAATGTACCATCATTTTTTGGTATCCAACTAAAATAAAATATTATAAAACACACTATACTAGAATGAGTTACATAAATGTCACAAGAGTTTGATATATTCCATTTATATCTCATATGGTAGGATGTTATACAACCTAGAAAAAAAATGAAAAATAACCACCACTATGTCAAGAGTCCCAACCATGTACCTTCTCCTTAATCCTTCTACGAAATCCAAATCAACTATCCAACATCAATCCTCTAACCTACCCAAACCTAAGATCATAAAATCTTCTTCTGTATTATAGTATTTTGGATAACCGAGAAGGCTATGAGTACAACTTAGTAGGGCCCCATAAAAAATGTCTCAAACATATCCATCAAATATAGTGCTTGAAAAAATTGATATTCATAGAATAAATAAATTAAAAAATGTAAACATAATGCCTATCATTATCATGAGTGAAATCCATATCACATGGGAGTGACCATAAATTCTTTGAACATTGTCAATGTGTCTATGAACATGTCCCAAGAATAACAACTAGTCATAATGTCCCATGCCACATCACATAACAAATCATATTTAATCATAAACCACAATTATCACTAAAGGGATACACATCCAACCTATATGATAAGGTCCTCTAGAGGCATTATGTTTAACCCTCCAAATCATATGTAAATACCACGACCCAGGTTACCTAGAACCCATGTTTATGTTTTTACATTTTTACTAGATATAAGGGATCAAATCCCAAGAAACATAATAATTCATTACTCTTATTAAGTAATATTCATGCATTATTCCCATGTTACATTGAAAATAAAATATGAATCATAGTAAAAGTAAATATTCTTCATAATTTAACTCATTAAATTATACATTTTTCTTAACATGGGTAAATGAAATATATAAAATAGTGATTTTAGATGCTTAATAATGGTTTTGTACAGATGAAGTTATCATAATCAAAATATTAAATAAATAGTACTGAATGGTAAATAAGAAAAAACATTCTATTTAAATAATTACATGACCATGTAATGCATCCATTGAAAAAATAATTGGAATAATCTCATAGATAATAATAATTTCATTCTCAACGATGGAACTACATAATGTTTGATGACAAAATATCATAAAACATAATGTCAATACCTTCAAATACTAGTTACAATACAGTTTGATAACTAGGAATTTTTTCAAAAAAACTCATTTAATATGCTTGGCTAACTAGTTTATCTTGTCAAATATGTCAATGCATCGAAGGGATATATAATTCTAGGCCCACCCATTTCTGTATGTACAATTCATTCCATATTTATTGAATGTTGAATCTAATTCATAAAAAATATTACATATTAACAAATATCTATATTTGAATAAAGGATACATAATATCATGATTTTCCTAGTCATTCAAATATTTTCATAATAAAACACTATATTTTAAAATTTTATATGATTTAAGAAATAATAATATCTATGGTTCAAATAATAGGGATATTTAATTGAAATATAATTTATATTTATAAGTGACAACATGAAAGTGAATATTTCAATAGAAAGAAAATAATAATGAAATTAATCAAGAGATATTTAGTGGGAATTAATTTATTATACAATTTTATTTTTTAGTAAAACAAACTTATTTCTATAATAATATAAAATAGAAGAAATACATTAAAATATGTTTTAATTTAAGAGTTTTTTAAAAAACAATTCAAAAATAACACAAGAATAAAAATAGTGTAAAAATAGTTATGGTGGTTGGAAAATTTTTTAACGTTGTATATATTAAAAAAATTACATTTTACATTTTTTAAATAAAGATGTAATGAAAATTTTATTAAACATTATGAATAATCTTTTAAAACCATGTAAAATTCATGTGTAACATATATTGTTCTTGATAAATATATTTTTAAATAGAATCGAATTTTGTAAAATCATTTTGAAAAATCTAGAAATTGAAGATAAATATACCTAATAAAAACAAAAAAAATCAGATTTCCTTTTAAAAATTTAATTGATTTAATGAAGTTACAAAGTGAAAAAAAATTAAAAATAATTATGGAAAAACCTTAAATATTTAGTGTATAAGAAAATATTGTGTGTTTATGAAGTACAGAATGTAATATTCCTTCAATAGAAATTATATTAATCCTAAAAATGAGATTGTAAAATAAATACTTACCTCTTAGTTACATATAATATTCCAACCCATTGAAAGAAAATATTTTAATTGAAACATTCATCATAATTTGTTATTCGATATCTATATAAAATATATAAATGTGGAAGTGTATATAATACCTAATAATCAATAGTTTCATAATATGAAATATGACTCACTAGAGTGGAAATTAAGACTGAATATCTTTGAAGCATCTTATCATTGAATTGAGAATTTTTAAATGAAACTATTATCTGTAAAAAATGTAAATCCACATTAATTACATGTAAATACAACATCATGAAATCATTTTTCATTTCACCAATAATCATAGACAATGATGTGGAAGCACAACCTAATGGGTAGATTCTATAATGTTTCATATGGGATACCCTTATGAAAGGTAAACGACATTAGGTATCATGGGGATAGATGGTAAGGCCAATCTAGGAAGGTGGGATCAATGTACGAAGGACAACCAACACCCTTCGCCACATGAATACAATGATAGCATGGGAAACTCATGATCAATGTACCTAATGGGGTAAAAACATCTACATGAAATTCTCATGTATCTCAGTGATAATTAAATGGAATGTTTATAGTTTCTGTTCTATGTTATTCCCCTTATCATAGCTCTACAACCTCACACCCGTTGGATTTTTAGGAAATGTGATCTGTCATTTTGGAACCATAACTGGATAGGCATGATTATCAGTTTCCTAGGATTCTCAACCACTAATATTTCTTTCAGGGGATGAAATAATACACTCTTCCATCATTAAGGTTGTTTTGGATAAAGTCAAATATGACTTCTATAACCTCATTGAAATTAATTTGGAACATGAGGGGTGTGGGTTCCCTCCTTCAAACGTGGGGACCTTCAATACAATTGACCTTTTTTGGTCTTTTTGTCCACACGATCAAGTTGAAAATTGGAATGTTATTTTGTGGTCCAAAAGAATTACAACAAAATATAACTTCTGAACCCAGAGGATAATGAATAATGTAGTTCCTATAGAAAAAGAACAATAAAATATGTGGTATCAACATTTTTTCCTATTGTCCATGTTATAAAAACCCCCAGGAGGAGAGTATAGACCTTGTCATATTTGAGAGTGAATGGGTGCATTATTTTTGGAGCTTATTTAGAGAATTTACTACCTTCTCAAACCAAACCCTTATTGAGTTCCATTACTAGGATTGATGGTTCCATGGTTTAGCTGATAAGGGTATGGAGAAAATTACTCAAACCATTGTCTCGAATTCTAGATTATGGTGGATATGAAAGGATAAAAACAAAGAGAGATATGTGGAGATCCAAAGAATAGTGGGGTCATCATTGTAAGAATAATAAACCATCTCCTTCAAATGGCCAGACTCATCAGCAACTGGTGTGAATCATTGATCCTTTATCAGCTTCAAACTCATACTCAAGCAACTAATCTCAATAGTAGTTGATTATGGAGTCAATGGGTTTGATTTAATCCATACTCTATGGTGATTAAACAAAACAAACATGAGTCTTTAATCTTGGTAGTCATGAGAGGAGGGGTTGTTTGTGATTCCAGGGGCTCTTTCATCTTGGAATTTTAATCACACCTTGTTCACGGCTCATCTCTTCAGGCGGATGCTAAGGATTTTCTCAATGGTTTTAATTTATTACACCAGGGGGACATTTTTGTATTCTAAGCAGAAAACGACTCTATGACCCATGCCAAACTCCTTTCCCAGCAACTCTTCTATTCCGCGATCGATATCTTACACTGTAAGAAAATGCGGAGGTTTTCATGACAACATGATTAGAGTGGTTAATTTGTTGTGTGAGGGAAACAAGGTTGTGGACCACCTTGCATAGGAACTCTTCAAGACTCTAATGCTACCTACTTCTCTATTTTGAAATTTTGGATGCCGGGGGTTAATATTATTAGAGGTGATTCCCATAGGTCACTCTATTTTTTCCTCTATGAATCATACATTTTCCTTTTTTCCATTTATCTATTTATTTTTATAATAAAAAATGATACGATGATGATATAAATTGTGTTTAGAAATCGATTTCGTTAGGTTCTAATTTCCTAATAAGTTCTTATAACCCCACATAAAATAAATTTACATTTTTATTAATAAATAACAGTATTCTATAAAAATTTATAATACAATATATGATCAATATAAAATATTTTATCACCTATTTTCAAATAATCTTTTATTACAATCATTATTTCAGTAGTTAACTACATTGTTTTCCATGAGGATTTATGTTTTGTAATTCTAGTATATATTCATTTATAATGGTTCCATAATAACTAAATATTAATAAATAAATAATTCTAATATTTATTCATTGAATATAATTATATTTATGTTCATTCATAAAATATAAATATAAAAAATAAATTATAATGTTTTTAGAGTTGGTAGGCTGTATGTACACTAGAATGCTGATTTTAATTTTTAATGGACATAATGAAAGAATGGTAAATAATAATTTAACTTATCAGGATCATTAATATATAATATAAATATTATATATTCATTAAATATATCACTATTACCATCTATATGTAGTTGATATATAAAATGAATCACAATGCTTTGTGTAGGTGGTAGTCCACACATATAAATGAGCGGTAGTGTCAATTTCCAAAAGATTGGAAGGTAATATGGAAGACAAAAAATAATAATGTATGATGAATAATTAATTCATAAATATCCTATATATTATTTAGTTCCACCTTTAATTAAAATCAAGTAAACTAGTGTTGATAAACGAATTACACTACTTTACAGAGATGGAAATTCATATGTACGTATAAGCGCTATTTTATCTTTTATAAGGATAGAAAAGAGATGGAAAATGGTAATCCTATAATAATAATTAAATGTCAAAATACTGATTGAATTTAATTTATTATTTTTAATTTTTACAATATATTTAGAGAATGTATAAAAAGAATGAAAATGGAATGAATCTATAGAGAGGATTATCTCTTCTTTGGTGGAATTTCATCAGATTCCTTTTAAGGGACCCATAGAATGATATTTTAAGAATAATTGAATGTCTAAAAATTATCTAGAAAATTTGAGAAGATGCATTGGTAGGATTTTTTTAATCAATTAATATTTAAAAAATCATACTATAATCGATAAGATAGATGGCATGCTACATAGAGTTTAAATGAACCTTGAAATAATATTATTTTAAATTTGAAAGATATAACCTAGTGATTAAATAATTTGGTATAAAAAATTATATATTATATGAAATATATATAAATTTTATATTCAATTTAAAGTTATTTAAAATTATTTTTAAATAATCAATCAAATTTTAGTCAAGTCATATTCTGCATCATAAATATGTTTTCATCAAAAATGATTTTATTTTCTTTTTTTGAGAAAATATTATAATTAATTATATTAAATTTTAGTACAATTATTGAAGAAAATGAACATAATTTTTGAAATTTTCATATAAAAATTAACATAGATTCATAATTTGGGATGTTTTAGAAAATATTTATTTATTAGTGGATAGTGAAACATAGAAATTTTGGTAAAACATCAATTTATTTTCAATAAATTATGATATTTAAAAGGCCCAAAATACTATGAATTTGATTTCAAGTAAAATAGGTAATAATTATTTATTTTTACTCAATAAATCACATTATAATAATCATTATACAATATTATAATTTATGTTTATTTTTTGGTTTAAAAATGAATCATTTCTTAAAACTGTTTTACAGTGTATTATGATTATCCCTTTTAAATAATGAATGTGATGAACTCACCTGTTTTGATAATCCCAATTATGCTTTAATATGTTTTGATAATCCCAAATAATGTTTATCTATATATTAATTCTTTCAATCTATGATATTCTATTATTAAGTTGATAAAAATATCAAAATAATCATTAGAATATGTTAAACAATGTTTATCTGTGTTTATACATACTTAGAAATAGTTTTAACTCAATCTGGACATATTGTTCATAGAAAAAATAAGTGTTAAGTCCATTATTATAAAGTGCACTTATATAGATAGAATAACTCTACCGATACAAACAAATACAAAACTACTGATAAAACTAAGTACCCCGGTACAGAAGTCTACTGATATGGTCATGGTCACTGATACACATAACATCTACCAATAGAACAAGGTCACTGGTACGTACAAGTTGAATAATACAGAACTACCAATACAAACAGAAAGACAAAGTCTATCGATACGAGATACCGTTATGAAGTATACCTGTATGCAAGTCTACCATTATGAAGTCCATCATTATCATCATTATTTAAGTCTATTGATACAATGAGCTACTTATGGAAGAGATAATGATACATAGAGATACTGTTATAAAGAGTTACACATATCGACAGAAGATCACTGATACAATGAGTCACTGACAGATACAAGGAGAAACCGTTAGTATAAGTTACAACTACCGTTACAAGGAGTAACAGCTACTGATAGAAACCAATCACTGTTATCTAAACTCTATTTCTATTTGTTTATTTAGAAACAGTAATATTTGATTATTTTAATGCACCTGCTATTAATTAATGAGAGTGGTTGGAATTTCAGGAACCGTACCTTATACCTGTAAAAAGGCAATCATTCCCATTGTCGGAGCGGAGGATATATACAAGAGGAAACGTTGAAGACACACACATAATGGAGTGGAACACATACACAAGAAAATATATACACATATACACAAAAAAGCGACATTTTTTCTTTCACTCTCTTACTTGAAGAACATTGGACATACATGAGGCCATTTAAACAAGAAGAGAACACAATATGACCGTTAATAAATGACTGAAGAACTACAATGAGCTCTTCACAAACTCAAGATGACCAAGTTGATCCTGAAATTCAAGGAAGCAAATGACACTCTGTGTTCATGACAAAAACTAGAGAAGGACTCATAAGCATTTCTGATAAATCAAAAAGAAGTCCAGATCTGCATTTCAAATCACTAGAGCATTTTAAAATCATATTTACTCACTCTTAGTGATTATTTTACTTAATTTTGAGCAGTGTGTATACTCTGTACAATCCATAATCACACTCTATCCTGTTCTAAACTAGAGGATTTATAATTCCTCACTCAATCTTTCTTATACTCTTTGTTCCCTCTGTGGATAGTGGTAGAGTTCAAGTGTGTCCTGGATAGCCGGTGTGCTATTCTTCTGTTCCCCACGTAGAACTGTGGTAGATGTTATAGGACCTGGAGAGTGTTAATACTATTTTTTAACCCCGATCCAGGGTGTGGATCAACATTTTTATATATTTTTTGAGAGGAATAAATCTCAGCTTGAGACTAAACCTCTTGTTTAAAACTGATGTGCTTATTTATTTTGTTTAAAACTATATTGAATATTCCACTACTAATTACTTTAAATACCAAATCTATTATAAAGTATCTCTAACAATTAAAATTGAAAGTGTTTATAACTTTTTTTAGTCAGTAAGTTAGTTTGAAAAGTTAACTAATATTTAAATTGATATAACTAAGAAATAATAAATCTCTTGAGAAACTAATTGAAAACATAAAATCTTTATAAATTCACTAAAGCTTAATTTTTATTCAATTTGGGGGTTTTAATCATAAAGTTTTTAATATAAATTTTTTATTGGAACTCAATTCCCCCCCCCTCTTGAGTATCCACTCCGACAAACATTTGGTATCAAATGTAGTTTTTTATTTATAAAGGATTTCCAAATACTCTGTTTTTTCAACTATGATTTTAAGTGTATCATAAAGATCATAAATTTATATTAGTTCTAAATTTTATCTCTTTAAATATAATTTCTAAAATCTAATTATCAATAATAGACATGAAGGTGCTGCTACCAACAAGCCACCTTTCTTTAAGGGTGTTAATTATTCCCAATGGAAACTGAAAATGAAGATTCATTTAGAATCTATGGGATTTTACATCTGGACTGCAATAGAGGCTCAATATAAGATTCCAGAAACTAAAATAACTACTTTGGATGAACCTACTAAAACAGCTTACAATAATAATTGTAAATCTATGAATGCCTTATACTATGATTTAGGAGACGAATAATATAATCGCATATCTGCTTGTAAAAATTCTTACGAAATATGGGATACATTGGATGTTTCCCATGAAGGAACAACCAATGTTAATGAAGTGAGATTGAACACCCACACTATTAAATATGATAATTTTAAAATGAAGCCGGATGAACCTATTTCAGACATGTTTCTCTGGTTCAATAGAATTTTAAATAAATTGAGTTCACTTGGAAAAGATATTCCTACAAAGGACTAGATTATGAGAATACTAAGATGTTGTCCAGAAAGATGGAGAGGCACATTAGTCTCAATAAGAGAATCGGGTGAAATAGGTTCCCTTCCTATTAAAGAACTGATTGGTAAGCCAATGATTTATGAAGAAGAACTCAAGTTAAACAAGGAGGAAGATGATGAACCAAAAAGGAATTCAGTAGAATTTAAATCTACTACCTCAAAGAGTAAAGACAAGGAGAAAGTTCAAATTCCCAATGAATGCTCAACAAGTGATGGTTCAGATTTTGATAGTGATGAAGAGATAGCTCAGATAGATAGATAGTTCAAGAAGTTCTATAAGAAGAAGAAATTCTTCAGAAAACCAAATTATAAAGGAAAATATGACAATAAATGTCATTGTAAGAAGGATTGGAAAAAGTCTAATAAGAGTGATGAAATTGTATATTATGAATGAAAAAGGAAAGGAAACATTAAGGCTGACTGTCCAAAGTTAAAGTTCAAGAAGAAATACGACTAATAGGGAAAAAATATAAGAAATCCATGACGAAAATCTAGAGTGATTTAGAAGACAGCACATGTGAATCTGAGGCTTCTGATTCTGAAAAGAATCATTTCAATATGTGTGTCATGAAAAACACATCTGAGGTAACATTGGATACTCATGATTTAAATTCATATTATTCAAGAGTTGATTCTGATTCTAAATCCAAAAAAATTACTAGTGAAGAGTTGTTTGAATATTGTAATATGCTAGAATAAACCTGTAATGAATTGAAGGACCAGTATAAGACCTTGAAGATATAGCATGCTTTGACCAGCTCTCTTAAATATGCCCTTGATATAGAAAAGGAAAAGAATTCTCAATTACTTAAGTAAAATATTGAACTAAAATTGTCTAATGATAAATTAAGGAAGGACTTAGAGAAATTCACAAATGGAAATAATATTCAATATAAAATTCTAGGAAAATATGTGGCACCAAAATATACCAAAGGAATAGGCTATCAGCCTAGATAAAGACGGATTACTAAAAATAGATTTATTCTAAAATCTGGATAGAATGCTGCTAGTTCTAGTTCTAGAAATTCATATTATTCAACTAGTTATTCACATGGTTATAGATCAATTAAATTTTATCATTCAAAATATTTTGAATCTATTGATTGTATATGACCCATTAGACAAGTGTGGGTACCACTAGTTTTTCTTGCTAACCATTCTAGACCCACAATACTCTGGGTACCAAAATCATTTTTTGTTTAAACCTATTTTGTAGGAAACTTGATTGAAAATTTCCTATAAGAAGGTATGGTACTTGAAAATTGGGTGTTCAAGGAATCTGGCTAGAGATTACTCATGTTTCAAGAGTTTAATCAAAGTTGATGTAGGCCATGTCACCTTTGGTGATAACTTGAAAGGAAAAATCATCGGCTTAGGCCAGATTTGTAACACTGATTCCATTTCAATTTCTAGAGTTCAATTTGATGATGGCCTTAAATATAACCTCTTAACTATTTCTCAGTTGTGTGATGATGGTTTCAAAGATAAATATGAAGACGATTCTTGTAATGTTTTTAATTCTATTTTTTTAGTATTTTCCCCTTTGAAAAATTAAAATGTTTATCAAGTTGATTTAAAATCATTATCCAAAAAAATGTTACCTATTTAAATGATTTTCATAAAGAGTCATGGATATGGAACATAAGATTAGGACACTGCAACTTTCATTCACTTAGAAAACTGACATGGAAAAACATAGTTATAGACCTATGTCAACTAAAAATTCAGTCAGACAAAGTTTGTAATCCCTATCAAAAGGGAAAGCATCATAATGTTTATTTTAAATCAAAGAAAGAAGTTTCAACTTCTCAACCACTCGAGTTGGTTCATATGGACTTGTTTGGACCTTCTAGAGTTTCTAGTTTAAATGGGACGCACTATGTCTATGTTGTAGTAGATTACTTTTCTAGGTACACTTGGGTATACTAGTTATCTCACAAAAGTAAAGCTTGTTCTTACTTTATTAAATACTCCATGTCGGTGGAAAACATTAGTGGACATAAGATTAAGACCGTGAGAAGTGATCATGGCCGTGAGTTTGAAAATCATGAGTTTGAATCTAACTACTCACACAATGGCTATAGTCACAACTTTTCTACCCCTAAGACTCCGCAACAGAATGGTGTAGTAGAAAGAAGAAATAGAACCCTTGAAGAAATTACAAGAACTATGATAAATGAATATGACCTACCTATTTATTTTTGGGCTAAAACTATAAATACAGCTTGTTATATTATTAATAAAGTCTTGATTAGACTTGTTCTAAAAAATACCCCTTATGAATTATGGAATAATAGGAACCCTAAAGTGAGTTACTTCAGAGTTTTTGGTTGCAAAGACTTTATTCTCAACACTAAAGATAATCTTGAAAAGTTTTCTTCTAAAAGTGATGATGGAATATTTCAAAGATATTCTATAACTAGAAAATCTTATAGAGTTTTTAATAAAATAACCAAATGTGTGGAATAACTTGTTCACATCAAATTTGATGAAACTGATACATATGAACCAAAGTATTCTCTTGAAAATCTTGAAGAAGATTTGTTTGTTCTAGACCATAATGACAAAATCAATGAACATGTTGTAAAGACAACCAATTCTAGATATAATCTAGAATCTACTTCTGGTGAACCCAAACTGAGAGAAGAACCATAAATTTCAAGTCCTACCTTTACTAGATCAACTAGGATTCTAAAGAATCATCATTTAGATGTTGTGTTTGGTAATTATGATAGAGGGACATAGAATAGAGCTTCTCTAAGAAACTAGGTTGAACATCAAGCCTTTCTTTCACAGTTAGAACCTAAAAATATCAATGATGCAATCAATGATGAATTTTGGGTAATAGCTATACATGAAATATTAAATCAATTTGAATGAAACAATTTCTGGGAATTAGTTGACAGACCTAACGACACTTTGACAATATGCACTAAATGAGTTTGTAGAAATAAATTTGACAAATCGGGAAACATAGTTAGAAACAAAGAAAGGATAATTGCACAAGGGTATAGTCAAGAGGAAGGAATAGACTATGAGTAAACCTTTGCATCTTTTTCTAAATTAGAATCTATTAGGAATCTACTTGCCTATACTACTCATTTGAATTTCATGTTATATCAAATGGATGTCAAAATTTCTTTTTTAAATGTTTTTATAATTGAATATTTTTTTGTTGAACAACCACATGGATTAACTAATTCCCATTTTCCAAATCATGTTTATAAGCTCTCTAAAGATTTATATGGGTTGAAACAAGCTCCATGAGCTTGGTATGATAGACTTAGTAGTTTTCTTATTTCAAAAGATTTTACTAAAGGGATTGTTGATCCAACTCTCTTTATCAAAATATTTTCTAATGATGTTTTGATAGTACAAATCTATGCTGATGATATTATTTTTGGATCTTTGAAAAATACTTTTTGTATTGATTATTCAAATTGTTTTCAAAATATATTTGAAATGAGTTTAATGGGAGAACTCTAATATTTTCTTGGATTTCAAGTTTTTCAAAATGATAATGGTATTATTTTAAATCAATCTAAATATATATAGGATAATTTAAAACGTTTTGGTTTGGATAATATTAAAAAATGTGATACACCCATGAGTACCACCTGTTTGTTGGACATTGATGAATATGGGAAACTAGTTGATCAAAAAATTATAGAGGTATGATTGGATGTCTACATTACCTTACATCTAGTCGACCAGATATTACGTTTAGTGTATGTATGTGTGCAATATTTCAAGCTAATCCAAAAGAGTCAAAATTGCTTTCTGTTAAAAGAATAATCAAATATCATAAACGTGCTCCTAACATAAGATTATTTTATCCAAAAAGACAATATTTCTATTTAATAAGTTATTTAGAAGATGACTTTTCTGGTATCAAGTTAGATAGGAAAAGAACTTCTGGAACATGTCATATTCTTGGTATGTCCCTAGTATCATGGTGTAGTAAAAAGAAGAATTTTGTTACATTTTCTACCACTAAAGCAGAGTATATTGCTGCTAGTAGTTGTTGTGCACATATTATGTGGATGAAACCAACTTTGTTGGACTATAGATATTATTTTTGACATGTTTCAATAAACTGTGACAATACTAGTGCTATTAATATCTCTAATAATCCAGTGTCTCACTATTGGACAAAACACATTGATGTAAGGCACCATTTTTTGAGAGATAATTACCGAAAATGTCTTATTAATCTTGAATTTGTAGATACTGAACACTAAGTAGCTAACAATTTCACCAAGCCTTTTATGCTCAGATAGGTTAAGTTACATTAGACATGAATTGGGGAAATAGACTATGTCTGTTATAAACCTCACCATTAGAAACCTCACTATTATAAACCTCACCATTAGAAACATCACCGTTAGAAACCTAACCATTAGAAACCTCTCCTTTAGAAACCTCACTGTTAGAAACCTCACCGTTAGAAACATCACTATTAGAAACCTCACTGTTAGAAACCCTACCATTAGAAACCACACCTTTAGAAACCTCATCGTTAGAAACCTCGCCATTAGAAACCTCACCAGTATAAATCCTCACTATTTTACCTCACCAGTATGAATCCTCTTTGTTATATCTCATCGGTATGAACCTCACCATTATACCTCACTATTAGTGGACTTCACCGATAAGAATACCCCCACCGTTAGGAATTCTCATCAGTATACCCTACCGTTCAGTTTGCGATGTTTTTAAACTTCTGTCTTTAGCTTCCGGAATCTGTATCATTTATAATTTACTTATTTTATTTTTATTTATTATGGGATTCCTAAATGATAAAAACTAAGTCTCAGTTTCTTATCAATGAACCAAACTCTCCTATCTCAAACCCAACTCCTTGAATACCCAAATCTCGTGAAAACCCTATGTTCTTCAATCCAGATATGGAAAAATCGAATCTTCCAACAGTTAGAGATGAATTTGATGAGCCGAATTCGAATATATAGAGGACATGGACTGAATCAAGTATCAGTTTAAATCAAACAAGGTCATGGAGGTGTCAAGTGATCCCACACTTGCAAAATAGTGGAATTGTAATAGAGAAGGTGTTGTTTGCGGAGTGTAATTTGCCAAGCAAATCACCAACCCTACGAATACTGGAGGTACAGAAATGGGTAGAATGTTTCACAAACAATAATGGTCTTTATTATCCGAAGCTGATAAAAGTGTTCTAGGCTTTTTTTTCTCTTTGAGAAATATCATAAGGAGAATAGAATGTTTTATGGTAAATAGAAAGGAAATAGATTTTTCATCTGCTGAATGGTCTAAATGGATGAAGGTACCACATGAAGGATTATTTGGGTATTCATCAAAGACAATTCCTCCTACCAATGACTTATTTGACTATGAGACCGCCTTAGAGGAGCTCACTGGTAGTGTAAAGAAGATAAATATGGTGGCTTCTAAGATGGATTGGGAAAATCGATTGATGTTCAAATTTATCCAACATGTGCTAAGTCCAAGAAGAGGTGACTTTTCATATCTGAAGTATCAAGATATTTATTTTTTGCATCTTTTAATGCATGGTGTGAAGGATAATCTCTTCAGGTTGTTAATGATTCATATAGTGGATATGAACAGACCCAAATAAAAAACCAATTTCCCAAATTGATTTAGATTATGATTAAAGTAACGGGGGTTGCTAAGTCTCAGGATGAGACATTGGTGGTAAGGAACAATTTTTTTATCACAAGCACAGTATACAGGTATATGAAGATTAGCTGGAACCCATGGAGAAGCCAGTGGGTTACTGATGATGAGAAGATATATGACAAGTTCAATCTAGTGGACCATCCAAAGAAACCAAAAGATAAGAGAGATCTAATTCTATGACCTGATGAGGAGAATCCACAGTATAGTGATGATTCAGATGAGGAGGATTCCACTACAGCAGATAGAGGAGAGCCAGACATGCCTCTTAGCCTAACTCCTGAAATTATATCACAAGAAAGGGAAAATACTTTTTTGAATCTACCTTCTACATAAACTATTTTGGGTGTAAGCAATGAAGAGGAACCTGTGGATGAGAAAGACCAGCAGAGATCAGATCATGAAGAGCTACCCCATAGAATGAGGAAGAAGAAAGAGAATCTGAAACTGAAGTATCTGCTTCTACAACCTTGATTTTGAGTCCTTTGATTGGAATTACAGTTGTGCCTTCAGAGGCTGTCCTTGATGAATTATATAGACCTTCTCCTATTCCCGAGGAGGCTCCTGGTGTTAGAGATATGGAGATTATTGAATAGGATTCTTCTGAGGAAGACCAAAATGTTGAGGGTGTTGTTGCTATACATGTAAATGAGAATGCACTAGTTAGGGGTAGCATCCATCTAGACTTGGAAGTGTTTCAGAAGCTGATGGAATTGAAGACTGGGCATCAGACCCATGTTTTGTGGTTTATGGATTGGATTATCCGGATTTTGATAATGAGGAATCCCTCATTAGACCTAAAGTCAATTATGATATTATCTCGGAGTTATTAACCAATGATGTAGTCAGAAAACAAGATATGATTTAGTTAATGTCTGAGCTAAAGGCTTGCATTGTGGAATAAGTAAGGAAAATAGAAACTTCACTGATTTCATCTATTCAATCTATTATGAATGAATCTGTGGCAAGTATTGTGACACAATGAGCACCTGTTGTTGTGCCTACTAGTATGATAACTGAGGCTAACTTTGAGTCTTTAAAGGGTAAGATGAAAGAGTCTATGAATGCATATATTACCGATTTAAAGAAATTTTTTTGTTGAGAAGATAAGAAACATGGAAAAATCTTTTTAACTTTATCTTGGATGTACTATGTCAACCCCTATGACAGAGATGATGAATGAGATCAGAGTATGTCATACTCTGATTGAGAGTTGTAAAAGAGCAATTGTTACCTTGAAGCAGTCTATTGCTTCCTTATCTTCCTTGAGTAGTTATCAAGCTCAAATGAATGCTGATATAAATTACATTAAAGGAGTTGCAAGACAATTTGTGGATGTATTTGAAGCTTTTAAGAAGTCGTTCAAAGAGCATGTGAGCACTCATGATTTGGTTGTCTAGAAGCTGATAACCAACATAACCCAATCATTCAAGGAGACTGTTGCATTCACGGTCAAACCTCTTGCTTTATCCAGTGCTTCAGTAGAGTTGGATCAGATTCAAGCTTTAATGAAAGAGGAGCATGGTTCACCATCAACCAGTGGCTCTGTGGACTCATCTTCCCTAACCCAGGTGGTAACCACCACTAGAGATATCATGAAACTTGTTCAAGATTATATGATAGAAGCTTCTGCCTCTCAAAAATAAGTAAAGGATAAAGTTGATTCTTATTTCTAGAATGTGTATACAAAGCATCAGTTGACCAACCATTTCATGATTCTCTTGGAAAATCTGAAATTACCTACATTCATTCAAGCCTTCAGAGAACAAGTATGCTAGCTCAAGGAACTGACTCCAGCTTTGGAAAAATTTAAGGAAAACAAGGATGATTTCATTTCTTCTATGGAGAGAGGAGGAGGGATCATTATTGACTTTAAGAATCTATTTATCCCATTCCTACATGTAGACATCACCCATATCACTGTACCTCCAACCCTGCCTCCCTCTGCTCTGTCTAGATCAATTCCTCAGATTACTCCAACCCAAGCCATTCAGAGCCTCACTCCTATGATCACCCAGACACCTACACAATATAGGCCAGACACTATCTCAGTAGCTCAGCCTACTCTGATTATCTCTGGTATTCCAAAGCCTTCACCTGCATCCACCACACCTGAATCCTCTTCTTATCCCATGGTAAAATCTCATGTTGAAGAGGTGGTTTGATTGGTGGCTAGGATATTCGATAGGACTCACTTGTATTATTTTTTGGTTCACTTTTTTATTTCTAGGTATTTTTACCTCCATTAATATATAGATGCTTTTCTACTCTCTTTTACCTTCTGTTCCTTCTCTTTTACTGTATTTTCTCTCTGTCCCACATTTTTGTAATCACAAAGGGGGAGAAATAATACAATAAGGGAGAAATAATACAAAGGGAGAGAACTGGAATGAAGAATCATTATATTTTATGAGCATACAACATTTACCTCTAGTACATTTGTTTTATATTTTCACCTATGATACATGTGTTGTATATGTATGATACTGTTGTTTCATACCTATGATAAATTAGAATCTTATAATATATTCTCTAATACATTTATTTTTTAACTCTAGGACATTGTTCTTACCAGTACCTCTGATACAATTGCATTTAATACGATATCCTCTGATATTATTTTAAAATCTCACATTTGAAAATGCCATTACTCAAACCGAGAAATAAGAACCATTGAATTTCATACTAATACATTAATGAGTATTTTGGGTTACAAATACCATAATTTGTTATTATCAAAAAGGGGGAGATTATTGACCTCACCTCCTTTGATAATCCCCATTATGATTTAATAAGTTTCGATAATCCTAAATAATGTTTATATATATATTAATTCTTTCAATCTATGATATTATATTATTAAGATGATAAAATTATCAAAATAATCATTGGCATATGTTATCCAAAATTTATCTGTGTTTATACATACTTTGAAATAGTTCTAACTCAATTTGGACATGTTTTTCATAAAATAGATAAGTGTTAAGTCCATCAGTAAGAAGTTCACTGATATAGATAAAATAAGTCTATCGATACAAACATATACAAAACTACTGAGAAAACAATGTACACAAGAATAGAGGTCTACTGATATGGTCAAGGTCATCGATACACATGAAATCTACCGATAGAACAAGTTCACCGATATGCACAAGTCGACTAATACAGACCTACCGATACAAATAGAAAGACAAAGTCTACTGATATGAGCTACCGTTATGAAGCCTACCGGTATGAAATTATACAATTATGAAATCCACCAGCATCATCGCTACATAAGTCTATCGATACAAGGTTCTACTGATGGAAGAGCTAATGATACATAGAGCTACTGTTATAAAGTGTTACAACTATCAACAGATGTTCACTAATACAATGAGTCACCGACTGATACAAGGAGCTACCGTTAATAGAAGTAATAGCTATCGTTACAAGGAGTAATAACTACCGATGGAAACCAGTCACTGTTCTCTAAACACTGTTTCTATTTGTTTATTTAGCAATAGTCATATTTGATGATTTTAATTCACCTACTATTAATTAATGATAGTGGTTTGAATTTTAAGAATCGTACCTCGTACCTGTAAAAAGGCGACCATTCCAATTTTCGGAGCTGAGGATATATATAAGAGGAAACTTCAAAGACACACACAGATAGGAGTGGAACACATACACATGAAAAGATATACACATATACAAAAAAAGAGGATTCATTTTTCTTTCACTCTCTTACATGATGAACACTGGACATACATGAGGCCATTCATACAAGAAGAGAACATAGGATGAACTTTAATCAAGGAGTGAAGAACTACAATGATCTCTTCATGCACTCCAGCTGATCAAGCTGAACCTGAAAGTCAAGGATGTAAATGACACTCTATGTTCAATACAAAAACCATAGAAGGACTCAGATGTATTTTTGATTAATCAAAATGAGTCTAGAGATGCACTTAAAATCATTAGATAATTTTAAACTCATATATACTCTCACTTAGTGATTATTTTACTTACTTTTGATCCATCTGTATACTCTGTATAATCCATTCATTCACTATCTCCTGTGCTGAATTGGAGGATTTATAAATCATCAATCAATCTCTCCCATACTCTCTGTTCCCACTGTAGATAGTGGTACAGGTCTAGTGTGACCTGGATAGCCTGTGTGCTATTATTCTATTCCCCACGTAGAACTGTGGTAGAGGTTACAAGACCTGGACAATCTTTGTACTATTGTTTATCCCTGATAAAGGGTAGGGATCAAAATTTATATAAATTTTTTGAGAGGACTAAGTCTCATCTTGTGACTGAACCTCTTGTTTAAAACTGTTGTGCTTATTTATTTTGTTTTAAACTATATTTAATATTTCACTACTAATTTCTTTAAATAAAAATCTATTTTAAACTAACTCTGATAATTAAACTTTTTAGTGTTTATAACTTTTTTTAGTAAGTAAGTTAGTTTCAAAAGTTAACAAATATTTAGAATGAGATAACTAAGAAATAATCAATCTCTTGAGAAACTAATTGAAAACTTACAATATTTATAAACTCACTACAGTTTACTTTTTACTCAATTTGGGGGTTTTAATCATAAAGTTTTTAACAGAAATTTCTAATTGGAACTCAATTCACCCTCCTCTTGAGTATCCACTCCGACCAACAGAAAGTAACCTATAATGAAAAATGATTTGAATTAAATTTATATATTATATATCTATAAATATGTTTTATACTGATATAATGATTATTACTAGCCATAGAGGAAATATAAAATCCCCTTATGACTGAAAAATACATTTCCTGAAAAAATCACTTTTATGTCACATTTGCGGGTTTAATATTAAATTATATCATGAAAAACATGTAAATTGAATTTTGAATAATTGATCCCATATTTTAATCAGAATAATTTATATTATATTACATGATCAAAATAATTTTTGGTCATGATCAATAGTACAAATTAATTAATGCGCATAAAGTTAAAATAGGCTAACATGGTGGTCAAACTAAAAATATAATATTTAAAATTAACAAAAAAAATTATCTAAAATATATCATATGACCATATGTAATAAATATAATATATAATTATCATTAATGACCAATTTATTATCCGTTAAAAGGTTACGTTATGTGGGTATCCTTTTTTATTTTCAAATATTCTATGCTTGTCTTCTCCCCAACTTATAAAAGGCCACCCCTCTCCACTCTTATTTACACATAAAACCCCATTTTAATTCTAGAATAACAACAAATATACCTTAATTACATCCATAAACTTGACCTAGATCCCCTTTTTTGATCATAAATACATTTTAATAATGTGTTAGTGCTAACTAATGGAGGTTATCTGAAGAAGAGGTATTGTGTATAACCGAGCATTTTTATTTCATTTACTCTGAAACCTCTTTCAATTATTCATCTATTATAACTATATAATAAAAATAGTATAATCCATATAATGAGATGTTATTATTTTAATCTCATATCCTAAATCCATATCCTATCCCATCTACTGGGAAAAAACTATTATTCCTTTGTACAGAGGTCCACCACCTCATGAACAGATGTAATTCGTTTTTCATTATTTCCAATCAAGGGTTGTTTTAAAGATAGATTTGATGTGTCTCTATATATATATATGATATATGTCACTTAATCATAATTCCAGTTTTTATATAGAACATATAAATTTATACATTACATTAAATTGGGTTCACGATAATGTTGCTCATGTTTACAGTGCATTATCGCCTCACAAACTGAGGGGATTAAATTTTTAGTAACACTTAATATAAAATAGAATACGGATACATTCAAGGATTATATGAGATATATATGAAATAATTACTTAATTAACCACATATTTATCATTCTGAAATTATAACATGTCTTTTTATTTCTTACCTTTCCAGACACTAAAAACGCCCACGACATTCATGTGTACGTATGGACTATGGCCTCTATGAAGCAATGCGATTATAGTTTCCATCAACACATCAAATGGATAATATATAAGATTATATTTAAATAAATATTTTATTATTTATGTTATGGTTATAATTATGAAATGAATCAATAATATGAACCTTATTTCTAAAATTATCAATGAAAAAATGGAAATGTTAGTCATGCGTACATACGACTTACCATATTCATGATTGTAACATATTTAATTTTTCATAACCAACATTCATGATTGTTTTTAAAAGTAAAATTAATCTATAAAAATTATAATTATTTAATTGTTATTATTATTGATATTATTGGGTAATAACCACTTTGACTTCACTCAACACAGTAATGATGTTTTGAAAGAATAAAATAAATTTCCTCAATACACACAACATGCACATAAATGATTAAGTATTTAAATTTATTAAACTTTTAAAAAATAAATCATATATAAGGTATTAAACCTTGAAAATTTTATTAATAAATCAAATAATCTGGATAATCTTACTATATATGATTTTAAGGAAATATATTGAATTCTTGAACTTATGTTAAAGGACTTCATTTCAATTTTCCTTGAATGAGGCATATTTTAATGATATACACCTAAATAATTTCATATGGTTTATATTATATATCCTATTTATGAAGTACCATGATTTATTTATACATCATGGTATTTTATGATTATTTTTGAATTATTTCATCCAAGGGGATTTGACATGAACGATACCGGGTGGTAAATAATTTAATAACTCAAATTTGTTTTAGTGGGAAATGTGGATTTTAATAGTGTTTAATATTTTATGATTATGTGTACAAATGAAATATATTTTATTATGATCTATTCACTCTTTATTTATGTGGATTTAAATTATATATATAAACGAATAATTGATTAATTTTCACATCATTATTATGATCATTGTAAGGGTTTCTCATAGCATATTATCTTCTTCTGGACATTTGTTATGTTATACACCTTAATTTTTTAAGAGGTTTATATACTTACACTCTGATATGTTATATCATGAATTTTCTAATATTATTGATATTTATATTTCATATTGTAATATTCTGTGATTATTATTATTATGGTTGAGGTGTTTCAAAGGAATAAGAAACTTAATGATACAATATCCCTTCTTATAAGGATTGTTTATATTAAAGGTTCTTCGGTCATACATAATATGATATTATTTTCTTAAACTATTTATATTTCATTTTAATCCGGTATAATATTAAATTTATAAGTATTAGTACCAATTTCATTTATTTTTCAATTAAAATTAATGATTAAATATCTATAAAAAATCTAACTTGATTTATCTTTTCGGTCGAAAATACAATTTCAACCAAATCCATGTTTTATAAAAAAAAATTAAAAATGTTTTTACTATTATTTTTTAAAAAAAATTATACCATTATTTGATTTTTAATTATTGTTAAGGAATATTCCAATGATTTTACAAATGTGTCAGTTTCTGAGTTAACTAAAAATGAGAGAGGAATCATTATTTTAACATACTCGACCAGAATAAGGTTTCCCACCATCATGGACACTAATTTTTTTAAAATATTATATTTTGTGTTTTAATGGTTATCTTCAATATAGTTTTTTTAATCTTTATGATTTTATATAAGTGTTTTCTTAAAGGAAATGTTATTTTCCTCAATAAAGGAAACAAGTTATCTTTCAAGATCATTATCCATATAAGAAGGCATACAATGAAGTTACTAAAAGTGAAAAGGATATTTCATGAAGTTTGTTTCTAATTATCATTTAATTGTATTTCCATTCATCAATGTCAAAAATATATGATATTACTTACAATAAACTTTAGAAATGTTTTATTAATAATATCCTTAATCTTTTTTTGGATGGATTGTGATATTTTCTTAGAACATGTTTTTTCTAGGGGATAATTGATCTTTGACTAAATTTTTATTATTATTATGGTTTAAATGTGAATGATTCTATTTTTTATTTATTAATGTCAGTTAGAAAATATTTATGATGAAATGGTGATCCTGATACATCTTATATGAATATTTTAGAATCATTATATCTCATTATTGATACTGATATTGATTATATGTTGGGTGTTCCCTGATAGTGTTGGGTGACCATGATACAACTTATTTGATGGGTGCACCTATATAACACTTTAATTCATTGGGTAATGTTACTTATATTAACAAGAAATATTGAGGGGGTTACTAGAGAGTTTCTCCTATAGATTTATTTAGGATCCATATATTTCTGACATAAGATTAAAATAGGTTACCAATGTGATGATCTATGTTTCTAAAGGGTTTTTATTTTATTACTACGGGGTTTTATGGTTTTCATTGAAAAATATTTGTTTCTATTTTTCATATAGATTATTTTAATTTGATTTGATCAAAGAAAATTTAGATAAAGATAAACATTTCCCTGGTATTCATATTTTTTATTAGACTAACAAGTTTCTATTTTTGGATGCCACACTTGGATATTTTTGTATTCTTCCCATGTTTTGAAATATCATTTATAGGGTGTAAGGATGTGTAAGAACAAGGAAGGAGAGAAGTTGAATGTTGTGTTGAATTTTTAGTAAAATTAATCATGCATTATTTTAAAAGATTTATATTTAGGGAAGATGGATATTAAAAAGAATTTGATACTTTATATATATATATGTTTGTTATGTGAGAGTAATGAACAAATTAATTAAATATATGAAACAAAAAGAACTTTAGGAATGTAAGAAACTGGATTATAGTTTTAAGTAACTAGAACATTTAATTTATAAAGAAGGGCCCTTAACATTGGTATGAAATATTTTTTAAAAAACACTAGTAGAAATGTTGTTGTTAGAGATTAAGTTAAAAGACACTCTAAACAAAATCTTAGTATGCTAGGATAATTAAAATTGTTTTGGATAAATAAGTGGATTTGGATAGAGGATTACATGGTTAAATATATCATAATATAGATCCTCCACTTAAGATTTTTTATTATGGTTTATTTAATATACACACACTAACATTTTATTTTATTATAGTAAATGGATGGATCATATTGGAACCAAATTAATAATTGATATGAAAGAAAATGTGGCGGTTGTTAGAACAAGAAAACGAATAGAATGGGTGTTGTAGTGAAAACTTTTATGGTAATTCTTCAAATATATCATGAGATATAGTTAACACCGTAGAACTATGTGTGTTTCTTAATGCACCAAAAAAGTGTAAAATAGACTTCCATAGATGTTTAGGATATAAATATCACAATGGTTAACATATTCAATAACATATGTGTCATGAATGGGGGGAGAAGAACCTGAAGACATATCCTTAGAGAACTAGAAGATGTTTTTTATATGGAAAATAGAGGAATTAATATATAAACATCCAATGAAAAAGAAGTGTTCTGTTAACACTGTAAAGGGGTGTAAAATTATTCGTAAGGTGGAAATTGAATGATTTAAAATGGGTATTTTGATAATTTAAAAATTTATTTCTAATAGGGAATTCTCAAAAATATAATCAACAAGGCTATAAAGATAAATTCTAGAGATTCATCATTCCATTATAGTTAAATAAGATGAAACAATATATGACATATTAATATTTTAGATATTATCCTAGATTATGTTTATAAATTTTATAATCTTAGTACATGATTCATATTTTTTATAGCAATAAATTATTAAAGAATCAGATGAAAAAATCATGATTAATGGATTTTAAAGAAAATTGATTGGTTAATTTTTATACATCAAGGTATTCAACAATTATGATGTTGGGGTATATTTATGGATGATCATAATTTTAAATGAATAAATAATATTTTGATGTTTTGTGTGACGAGAGTTCTTTTGGAGAAATTTATTATGTTTTGATTAATGTTTAATGTGTATATAGCACTATTTTTAACAAGTAAAATTGTTATTTTTGGGAGAAATCACTTTTTTTTGTAAATTAGTGTAAATGTATTGAAAACATTAGGGTTTATGCAATGATCCATGATTTAGAAATAATATTTTATTCCTAGGAAAATATGAGTTATATTGAATTATACAAAACAAAACCCTATCTATTTAATGAATTGAATAAAAAGGGAAATGTTACAATATTATTTTGACTGTTACTTCACCATTGGGAAATTATGAATATTAGTCAATATGACTGTTGGAAACTATATTCATTGTAATAATTCTAATGTTATAATTTGTATGTATAAATGATAATGAATTATTAATTTAGAATGGAGAAACAATTGAATCAACAATTTGATTAACACCGTATGAAGCCCATTTATTGCAGCCTTTGAGGGAGGCAAGATGTTTTTACTTGACCAGGAGATATTCAAGATTAAAAAATTAAATCTTGAATGAAATAACTAATAATATAAGTTCAAGTTAGTGAAATTTACCACACGGTTGATATTTGCTATGCCACCTCATAATTCTATCACCATAAAACATGATAAACATAGTTCATATGTGGGTGTAATATGGGTTATGTGTTGATTCTCTAGTTATGTAAATTTTAATTCCATTATATAAATAAAATTTTTATTCCATCAATTCATTTGAAGAATAGTTTTTCTCTATAAAATTAGTATGCAATTTAGAACATTCATTTTTCAGACCGAAATTTTACCTTCCACAAAAGATAGAAATATTTATAATAAATTATTAATTTATGAGTGATAAATATTTTTATGAAATAGAATGAATAAAAAATAATTTTTAAAAAATAAATGATAGAATATGTTTTTTTCATAGTGTTAGAAACATTAGTATAAATTTTCAATCCACAATTATTTTTAATAAATAAGGATTTTTATATTTAAAATTTATAAGTATCACATTTATAGAATTATTCTATGAAAATAAATGTCATTTTTAAATTTATGACCCCAAAATTATTTTAGGATGAATTTATATGAATTTTCTAAAATACACTATTTTTTCATGAATAGTAAGAACAAAATTTGAGTTTTTCAGTATGTTTAATGACTTCTTAATTATTTCATAATGTTTTAAAATTTATAAAAACATAATATCATACTCAAAATATTATATTTTATTAATATTAATTACTTTAATATATTTTAATCAATTTCCAAACCTATAATTTATATTCTAAAGCCTAAAATGAAATCTTTGACAATAAAATATTTATTTTTGTAGAAATATTACTTTTTAAAGACAAAATAAGTAATATAAAATGATTATAGTCAAATTTTGACTGAAATAGAGTGCAATATGAACAATGTTTCCAAAAAAAGGCATATACCATGGTAAATCCCATGGGTTTTCATTTTCCACATCCTATGTTTCTAAGGCCTGTATTTGAAATTAATAAACAAATCCTTAATATTTAATAAAAATACCCACACATCTATACATTTCCTCTCACTGCCAATTAATAGTCCATGATTATGTTTTAGGTTCACCTCCCAAGGTTTCCTTAAGCCCCCAAGTTCCCAATCCTTATGTTTTTGGAACAACGCTTCAATAAAAGGGAATTATCCTTCATTTCCTGTCGATTCAAGATACTATTCTCATATATGTATTCTAAATATTTTTTTAATAACTTATAAATAAATTTTAGTCATAAAAATACTTCAAAATTATTATTATTTTCAATGTGAGACCCATTTACCCTCTTATTTTACCGTTTCTGGATACGTTGTTGTATACCCGTTATGCAGCCAAAATAACATCTCGAAATTTCCATCTTCTCCAATATAATCATCTTTAATTTTCTTTTTGGGAATATAAAAGCTTATTTATTTTCCAAGGGTATTAAAATAAATGTAATTTTTTTATTCTATTATTAACATACATTGAACCGAAATTCTTTTTTTGGGTTGAAAATGATATAATATTCCTTTTTAAGCACTTTTGAAATGCCTTGGTTTTGATATGAAACCCTTTTGTTAAATTCCTGATAGTTTTTTATATAAAGTTAGATTATGAACTATGTGGATAAAATTAATTAATTCATATAAAGGGTGATCTAGGATAACTCTCCAATGGATTGTATAAATAATATAATATCTAGATATGACATATTTTAGAATACTGTGGGGAATAAACTTGGTAATTTTTATGAAACCTTAGGAGAAAACCTTGGTGATATGATTATTAATATCTCATTAAATTTTTTTTCCACATTTACACATCATAATTCATTCTCCTTTTGTTATTATATTCCCCATTTTCCTCTTATCATGCAATTATTGTATTCCTCATGTTCATATTGATATTTCTCATGGTTACATGTAATTTATTTTCCTTACTTTCACCTATTGGGATTTATTCTCACCCTTTCCTTTGATGCGTGTCACTAGGTTATGAAATATTTTTAAATGTTCTTAAGACGAACCTTTCATAAAGCCTTTTATGTGTATTAGATTTTTTTTCAATGTATTATTAACATTTTTTCAAGAAACAATACTTGAAAAGATCCTTTATTCTCACATTTAACGAGATGTTATATAATAAAAAGGCTGTATACAATAGTACATATCTGAGGATGGTTTTGTTATTTATAAAAAATTAGTTTTTAAAAAAATATGAGGAAACCCATATAAATGTTTAAATATATGAAAAACATCCTAGTATTTTGTTGAAATATAAAATAAGTGGTTTCTAAAAATAGAAATCATTATCTAGATACAAAGAAGTTGAAGTGGCCCTAGAATGGATGTATCTAGAGGTAATACAAAAAACACCACATTTATGTAGACACAAATGGTAACTAGTGAATTAAAATGGTCACTATTTCACTCTTGGATTGAAACTCCCACATGATACGTTTGATTAGTATCAATCTTTTTATGAACTATTATGAAGAATTTATTAAAATTGTAGTTAATATTCATTAATAACATATTTAAGCATGATGTTTTCAGACATAAAAATTGAATTAGAATTATAAGATCTTTAAAATTTAAAATTTTCTCAAAATGGTTTTATTATTTTCAAAAATGGCTGGAAATAAAAGGACCCACGTAAATGGTGAGTGCAATGGACCATGTGCTGACGAAGCTCAAATGGAATCCGAAATGGAAAACATTATGAGAAATCTTAGTCTACTGACTCGAGTTATAAAAAATAACCTACATCATGTTGTGTGACCTAATATTCCTGAAAAGAAATATCTTTCCATTAAAACATTTATATATAAACAACCACCTTTTTTCAATGGCTCTACAGACCCATTTATTGTGAAATAATTTATAATCTCTTCAAAAAAATATTTTATGTACTCTATTGTTTAGGATAACTGAAATCCAACATTTCTATCTACCACATAGAGTGAGAATATTATAAATAGTGGTATCTAATTAAAAACAGAATACAATAAGTGAGATTGAGGTTATGGAGTGGAAAGAGATTAAGGGAAACTTTTTCAAAAAATATTACCCCGTTCAGTGTGAACAAAGATGGAGAAGGAATTCCTAGAAATGAAGTAGAAAGAAAATGAATATATGGGATGCAACAAGATGAAATTCATAAGACTTTCCCATTACACATATATCCTTTTCATGGATCCTAATTGAAAGGTTGGTATATTATTTGGTGGGATAAGACTATATCTAAGGAAGAATCTTTCTAATCAAGAATATGACAGCTATGATGAAATTGTGAGGCATTCTACGAAGGATGACCTAGAGGTTTGAGAGACATAGATTTTCCAAATATAAAATGAGAAGAAGAGATAAATGGATCCAAGATAAGTTAGGAACTCTTATCATGGAATAATATGAATGAAACTGAAACTTTTATTATGAAAAAATGCGGGAAGAATCATTCCAAGAATTGCAATCTCAAGAGTACGAAATGTTACAAGTGTGTAAGATATGTCTATATTACTCGAAACTATCCTAGTGATGAGAATCATCAAATAATCAAAAGTAACAGAAAAATAATATTGTGAATACCCATACTGATGTCCAATTATTCTTGTGTTGATATCATGGGAACTTTTCCAATAATAGACCAAATAAGAAGGTAATGGAGGGGAATCACTATCAACCACATCTTAGTATAAGAGAAAATGGTATGGTTTTTGTTATCATGAAGGATGAAGTTGAGACTCCAAATGATGTAGTAGAAACTACCCTTATTTTTCACTTAAGGATATAAAGTACATTGTTTGATTCATATTCTATGCATTACTTTATTTCCACTAAGTTCAAAATAAATATTGAATCAATCCATAAACCCCTAAAATAAAAGATATTATTCAAGAATCCTATAGGGATTATCCAAAAATAAATAGTGTATAGAAACTCTACTTTTAAATTTGGATAGAACAATATCATTGGAATTATAGTAGTTATTTCCATGATGAAATTCAATACTATACTAAGGATGGACTAGAAAGTTTCTCCATAATTCAAGAAAACATTGTCATATTTTGTATGGAGTTTCCCAGCCATCCCCAAGAAAGGGAGGTAGAGTTTCCATTGAACTAATACAACGATCTAATCTAATATCAATGACCCCATATATAATAACAATTGTAGAGATAAATTAATTAAATAAATAGCTTCAATATCATTCAGTTAAAGGGGTTTATCTAACCATGGGTGTCTCAATAGGGATCACCTATTCGCATTATGAATAATATGTATGGATCAATGTGGATATGCATTTATTATAAAAAATATAATGATATCCTAGTGGAGAAAAAGTATACTTTTCCAATGATTGATTTTTTATTTGATCAACTTCATGGGGATCAATTATTCTCTATTATTGATATTTTATATGGTTTTCATCAATTAATGGTAATGAAAGAATATATTCCAAACATTGTAATCACATCATGATATGGGTATTATGATATTTTTGTTATGACCTTCAGAATTAATAACTATCCTTCTATATTTAAGGATTTGAGGAATAGAGTCTTTAATGACTACATTGATAACTTTCTGTTAGTTGTTATTGATAATATTTTGATATATTCAAAAATTTGTGAGGAGCATAAGTATCATCAAATGGTTATATTGAAATCACTATGGAATGAGAGGATATTCGGAAAGTTTAAAAAATTTGAATTTTATTATAATATTTTGTTTTCTTGGGTCACATTATAAATAATGAAGGAATATCAGTTAAACCCAAACAGAAAAAGGATATGAAGGGTATTGCCTCATCCTATAATAGTAACTAAGATTCATAGATTCCTTGATTTGGTAGGTTATTGTGGGTGGTTTGTGAATTTTTTTACAACATTCTGAAACAATATCCATGTTAAATAAAACGCGACATACGTTAATCTAGACAAAGGAGTGTAAAGAATGTTTCTAATAACTGAATAAGAGATTGGTTAATACACTTTTTCTAATTATACTCTCTATCAGAGAAGAATTATTTATTTTTAGAATTTCATATCTAAATTGTCTTGTGTGAAACCTAGTAAAAAAATTAAAAGACGATTTCTTATGGATATTGATAGTTAAAGACTCATGAGAAGAATTATCTTATACATTATCAGGAGCTACCTATGATTTTTTTCTTTGAAGGTATGGTAGAACTATATTTATGGGAAAATGTTATATATAGGAAGAAAAATGATTGAAGATTCTTTTCACACAAAAGAAATTGAAAATTAGATAGAGGATATGGTTGGAACTTCTTAAATACTATGATTGTTCAATTCATTATCCCCCTGAAAGAGAAAAATGTGGATGATGGATTATGTAATAAATACCATGTTAGGATGGAAATAATGAGGATTCAAGGGGAACTTTTGATTAAATACCTTGTAAAACTAGGCATGGGAATCGTAAGGGAAGGGACATCACCAACTCTATTCTAAATTATTTATCATCCATCATTACTAAAAAAGATCTTGAATTCTCAAAGAGAATTTACCTTGTTACAGAAGAAGATAGATGGATTGAAGGATGAGATGTTTCATAAGTTTAATATTGATAAATAAAGGTGTACTGAAAGTTCATACAAGATTATGTGTTCAATATATTCAATAAATAATGAAGGATGTAATGGATGAACCTTATTGCTCAGATTTCTCTCTACATTACGGAAGTATTAAAATGTCTAGAGACCTTTGGGATCATTATTGGTGGGATAATATAAAAATGGAGATTCTTGACTACACTACAAGGTGACTGGTCTGTAAATAAGTGTATCCAGAGAGATAACTTCTTAAAGGAGTATTATAACTACTACACAAACCATCATGTGTCTGGGACAAAATCACTCTGGATTTTCTCATAGGTCCAATGATAACATCCAAAGGAACAAATTTAATATGGGTTATAATTGATCTTGTCACCAAGACTACCCATTACATTGCTATTGATGATGATTTCCCACCTAAATAAATTTTCATGATTTATATAGAGAAAGTGGTGAGGCTCAATTGGATACAAATTTCTATGAATTTTTCTCCTAATTCAAGGTTCACATAAAAATTATGGAGAATTATTTAATATGATCTGAATACTATGTTTAATTTCTATATGGAATATCACCCCTATACTGATGGCCAATCATAATGGACTTTTTGAAGAACATAGGACATGATATTAACATGCTCAATAGAATTTAATGGTATATTGAATCGACACATCCCATTAGTTTAATTCTCATAAAAAATTTCATTCATTCAAATATTCAAATGGAACCCTAGGAAGCTCTATATGTTAAGTGGTTTAGAACTACTACTTTTTGGAATGTAGTTGGTGATAGAAATCTTTTTGGTTCTGGTCTTTTGCAAGAGATGAAAAAATTCGTTCATGCAATCAAACAGGAAATTAAACCTATATAGAGTTTGAAGAATAACAATGTTTACAATCATTGAAGGGATTGAGAGTTTAATGTTTGTGAAAAGGTTTTCCTTTGAATATTACCTTGGAAGAGAGACATGGGTATTTGAATATAAATTGAAGAATTTCCAAAGTATATAGATTAGATAAAATCATTGATTCTATAGAAGTACTGGACCAGTAGATTTAACTTCCATCAAATATATACCATGTTCATAATGTATTCCACACATCTAACTTGTGGAAGTACAAACCAGGCCCTTCACATGTACTGAATATTAGGGTGGTACAACTAGAACCTCAACTATATTATGAGGGCAAGCCGGTAGAGATCATGGAATGTAGGGACATCATTCTATGATTCAAGACATCCCAACTCGTGAATGTCTTATGGTGGTACCATATAAAAGATGATGCAACATAGAAACTAGATGAGGAAATGGGACTAATGTACCCAGACATTTTCTCAATAGAGGGAATGAGTAGAAATTTTAGGGATCAAATTTTTTATGGGAGGAAAAATGCAACAACCCAATTTTTTTAATTAATATTGGTTTCCGGATAAAATGTGTGTTATATAATTTTATAAAAAAATATGTCACTTTACTGAAGTGAATATAAATGTAAACATAATTATATGATTTAGACTATTATTTTATTGGTTTCCAACTATGAATGTTGTTCAATATCATATTTGGAAACTATATACATGGAAATATTTTTTATATTATAATTTTTATATAGAACAGATAAAGAATAATTAAAGAAAATTGGAGAAAAAAATATCCTCAACTAGTAGAGTCATTTCGTATGAATGAAAATTATATTATCTTGGGAGGAAGGTATAATCGTTGGGGTTTACCATTGACCATGCCCAATCTATGTTTCAAAAAGGGATGTTTGAATTAAAGCACTTACTAGAGAAGTTCATGTTAGCGGAAATTGCAACTTAGGAGATACTAGCTGAGACTCTTTAAGAATCTATCAAGATCATAAAAATTACCCTTCAGTCATATTATAGTGTTATAAGGGGTTATTTGTTGAGAAACAACTTACTTTTAATGCAATTCCATTTTATAAATAAAATTTGTTATTCCATCAATCCCAATTTAAGAATATATTTTCTTAATAAAAATTTGATGATATTTGACAAATTGATTTTTTAGACAAAAATTTTACTTTATAGAAAGGATATGAATAATTAAAATATACATTGATATTATGAATAATATTTATTTTAATAAAATATTATGATAGATTTTGTCTTATTTAAATATAATTAATAAAATATTTTTTTTTCAAGCGTCATAAATTGAACTTTTCAATTAGTTATTTTTTTCATAAATATAGATTATTAAATTTAAAAGTTATAATTATAAATTTTATAGAATTATTATCATAAATTAAATTTCATTTTTCAAATCATATTTCAAAAATTTGGTTTGGGTGAATTTATGAGAATTTTCTAAAATGCTTCTTTTTTTCGGAATCCTAAAACTACAGTTTTTGTTTTTTGTTATGTTTAATAAATTTATAATTATGTTATAATGATGTAATTTTTAGATAACCGTAATATAATAATAAAAATTATTTTATTGTAAAATCAATTATTTTAATAGATTTTAATCAATTCCCAAACCCAGAATTTACTTTCTGAAATCTAAAATCGAAACATTAACATTAAGAACATTATTATCATGGAAACATTACTTTTCCTTGCTAAAATAAGTAATATAAAATATTTATTTACAATTTTGGATTAAAATACCATAAAATATTAACCAGGTGTCTAAAACCATTAGAAAATACCATTGTAATGCACCTGGTTTTCATTTTCCCCAACCTAGGTTTCCAAGGCCTATATTTGGAAATTAATAAAAAAAACCTCCATGTTTTCTATAAATACTCAACCCTTTTACCATTTCTATTAACGCATAATCCATCCTTCATGATGATCTAGTATTTTTACTTCTTATGGATTCTTCCTGAGGTTTTATCAACCCTTAATATTACAATCGTCAAATTTTATGAAAAAACATTTACGGGTAATATAATCATCCTTCTTTCCTTATCCATTCAAGAAACTCTTTTCATATATATATATATTATAAATGTTATATTTACTCTGTTATAAAACCATTTTTATCTTAACCTTAATACAAAAATATGTTTTTTAATGTGAGACTAGGTTTCTCTTTATTTTCACCAATTTTACATACCACATTTTATAACCATTTTTCGTCTAAATTTAATTCTCAAAAAATCCCTATTATCCCCAAGAAATTGTCTTTAATTATCTTTTTGTGAATAAACATGACTCTTTATTTTTTAGGGGTATTGAAATAAATTTATAAATTATTTATTTTATTCTAGTTTTAACATAATTGAAACATAGATTCCTTTTCCTTTGGTTGAAAATATTATAATATTCATTTTTATGAAATTAATAAATACAATGATTTTGATAATAAACTTGTTTCTTTTTTTTACAGCGGTTATTTTTGAAATTTTTTATTTTTAACTATATAGTTCACATTCATTAATTAATATAATTGACTCTCACTTATATTTCTCTAATTCATTAGGTAATAAATTTAATCTCTAGATATGTTTTATAATACCTTGGTAAATAAATTTTGTAATTTTTATGACACCTCGATTGACAACCTTAGTGATATTAATATGAATATATCATTTTAAAGATCTAAAAAAAATTCATGTCATGATTCATCTTATTTTTATCCTAATATTTACCATTTTATTATGCTCGTGGATTTATGATATTCATCATGTTCTTATTGATAATTTTGATGGCCACATGTAAAATGTTTTCCTTGATTTCCTTGACTAGTCCTTTTGCTCACCCTTTCCTTTGATATATGTACCCAGGTTATGAGATGAAGTAAATATACTTATAATGGACCTATAATTAATCCTTTTAAGTATATTATAATTATTCCTTCTGTTATC
Source organism: Viscum album (assembly GCA_963277665.1). NCBI lineage: Eukaryota > Viridiplantae > Streptophyta > Magnoliopsida > Santalales > Viscaceae > Viscum > Viscum album. Next base: position 1,299,714,762 of record OY728138.1, on the reverse strand, counting down.
ATTTAATATGTAACTTTTTTCAAGAAAATAAACATTAAAATATTGTCTATTTATTCAATTCCCTAAAAAGTTATGTAATAAAAAGTACATATTAAATATTTAATATGTTATTTTTTTTATTAAGAATATTTTTTAGGATGTTAACTATATTTATGGAAAATTTATAATAAATATATTTTTTGGGAAAAGGAAACCCCTATGATGGGTGATTAACCATCCCATCCAGTAAATCCCCCATTATTGAGCCCCCCAATGAGGGGATATAATGGAGAAACACCTACATCTAGCCTATGGGATTTACTAGGTCGTATGATAGCACTTTTTTACATAACAAATTTCAAATTAAATGATTAGGATAATTTTATAAATATATGTTTTATGTTACATATAACCATGGCATTGAAAAGTGGTTCTGTGATTAGTTGATTAATGTAATTTTAAAAGAATCTTAGGATTTTTTAATCCTTATATGATAAAGGCAAATATATCATTATTGGACTTTTTTTAAGGAATAAATTTTGAATTATTTTTTTAAGTTTGATATAATGTGATATATGCTATTCTTGGAAAGGATTAATCATATTTTAATGATTATATGTTTAAGATAAATATATTTTTGGGTATATGAATTTATGAGTGTCCAATGTGATTGTAGATAAACATGAAGTTAATCTCAGAAGAATACGTGACACAATCATTTTTATTTTTCTGTTTTAAACATAGTTGGGAATATTTTAATGAATTATTTTTTTTAGTTATTTATCAAATTATTAACGTTGATTTTGGGGAGTTTATAAATTATTGGTATATTAATGTTTATTCTTATGGTTAATTATATTATCATGTGGCAACCATTTTGGATTTTTTTAGTATTTAAGGATAGGAGGAATATATTTTTCTCAATTTCTAGATTATTTGATGAATTTGATGATTATTTTAGTTCTACAAACATGAAAAATAATTCTGGATTGTTTATTATTTGGAGAAAAAGATGAGATTATAGAGGAAGTTGAATAAGGGATAAAATTAAACTTATCAAGTATGTATATTTATGTATGTTTTTTGTATAAATTATAAGGAATTCCTCAATCCTATGAAATGGTTATTGGAAATTAAAATTTATCAAATCATGTTCATTTTTGATTAAGTGATGGTGTTTTTCACATCTATTTGGTTTATGGTTTTATGGATGGTGACTTTATCATGATCATTAACATTATTGTGATAAATGATCTCTGTAAAAATCGATCATTATTTGGAAATTATTCTTTTTCGCACGCTCAAATATTCACTTCCCACCTATTTTATTCCATTTGAAATCCAAGTATCTGTTATTCTAGATAACCTTCATAATTCCTTTTGTCTATTATCAAATGGAATTTTTAGTTACCCTTTTCATGATGTGGGACTTTTTGAGAGGTATTTTAAAATTCTAAAACCTTGATTACTGATATTAAGAAATCTTTTGAAGAAATAATTTATTACATATAGGTTGGTGAATGTAACACCCAGATTTTTTTTAAAAGGAATATATTCTCGATAGCATATAGGACATATAACACCGAGCTTAAACAAACTAGGAAAAAATATTATTTGAAATATATTCATTATAACCTCGCTATTAAATAAGAAGGTATAAATAGAGTTAAATAATTTATGAAAAATATATCAAATTCACACTCTATACATTTTCAATGATAAATTCATATTAAATAATAAATCAATTCATACAAAAGTCTTTATATACATAAAAAAATATATTTTCATCATAAATGTTTTTTATTTGATTCTAGGAGAAAACGTTTTAAATAATTATTATCAATTTTATAATTTTTTTTGAAAATAAATATTTTTTAATAAATCATATGTATATTAACTTAGGGTAAAACTTTGGGGGTTTTAAAAATATTGATTTTTCAGCGAATAATGAAAAATATAATTTTTTTGTAAAACTTTTATTTATTTTAAATAAATTATTTACTTTTAAACCAGCTTTATAATTTGAATTTGATTTAAATTATCATAAGTATTATTTTTTTATATTTAATAAAATTAATTACATTTGATCCATATTTATTCTAAATCTTAGTAGATGTTTATTTTTGGGCTTAAAAACACATTTTTCTAAAAACCTTTTGACAATGTATAGTGTTTCTCAATATTAAATAATTTTTTTACCCATTATGGGTGATTATTTTTGATAGGGTTATATACATTAAATCTATAAATATTAATTAAAATTAATATAATTTCTAACATTAGTCCTATAGTAAATATTAAATCATATTATAATCTGAAAATAAATTTCCTGAAAATCCAGAATTCCATCTATTCTCTATGATTAATTTTAAATTAAATTCCATAAATTAATGGAATTTAATGGATACCATATTTGGATTTAGTGTAAATAATATTTTCTAAATGTTCCAATTAATTATTTGGTCATAATGAATACTGAAAAAATAGGTTAAGGGAAAAGAGTTTCTACTGTAACATCTCTATTTGGAATTGGCAGTTTGAGAGGGTATGGCTAAATCCATCATTTCTAGACTCATGTAGTTATGCATGAGACAATTTTCTGAACAAACGTGGAAGGTGGAAGCTGAATTCAATGATTTTGATTATGGGAGGGGTTTTTCTCAGGTAGTTTGGGTTGTTTATAGTTATGGACTTTTGGATTGTTGGGGCCTTTTTTGTATAAGTCTTTGATTTGATAACAGTTTTCCCTTTTTCCCCTAAAAAAGTTTTTATCTTAATAAAAAATTAATTTTTTGTCTATCAATTATAAAAACAGAAAAAATTAATTATTGCAATTAAGGTGGAAATGAATTTTTATTGGGTTGGACTAAAATGATATGTTTTAAAATGATCAAAAATCTTGAATAAAATAGGATTTTCTGTATGTTGAGATTATAACATCAATGAGTTGATAAAAATGTGTTTTAGATCATTTTAGAATGATAAAAACATGGGAATTACCTTCCATTAACTAAAATTCCACGTGTACCCTCTCCCCCACTAATAAAGCACCAGACCATATCCTCTTCCACTCACACCTAAATATATATTTTGTTCAGAAAATAATAGAAGAACTCCATTAATTCCATTAAAAAACTTGTATCCCCATTTTTAATCGTAAATATATCCCATTAAGTCTTTTGGTAGTAAACTAAGGAGGTTATCTGAAGAAGATATTTCATTCCTTATCCAACTATTTTATTTTATTTATTCTTCCACCTCATTAAAAATGTATTCAATTATGATGATAAAATAAAAAATATATCCCATATAATGAGTTATCATTATGATAATATCATTACCAAAGTCCATCTCCACTTATATGAAATGTTAAAAGAAATCATTTTTCATGTGTATGGTATACTACCACCTCGTGAACAGATTTAATTCATTTTTCATCATTGCCTCTCAAGACCTGTTATAAAAATGGATTTAAAGTATATATATTTGATATTTTTAGCATAATTATATTTATTTAAATATTATATCATATAAATCATATTATATTCCTTTCCACAGGGGACACAATAACGTCATTGGTGTGTATGGATGACTATAGCCTTATGAAGGGATTTGATTTGTTTTTCACCAAATCATTACATGGATGCTACTAAGAAAATATTAAATTAATATATGTGACATATAATAAATAATAATTATTTTAATTAAATATTTATATTTCTTAAAATATAATATACCATTTTAATTCATACCATTCTCCTCATTAAAAGATGAAAATTTTGTTCACGTGTACTTGTAGACTACTGTCTCCATGAAGCGTTGTGATTATTTTTTTGATGAACACATAAAATTGATGATATATATGATTATAATTAAAAAATTAATAGGTTATTTATGATATTATTATCATTAAGTAATTATATAATAATACTTACTTTGATTTCATACTTATCATTTGAAAATTACAACGTCACCCATTTATACGTAAGAACTAGCCTATCCTTGATTGTAACATAGTTCAATTTTTTCATACCCACCATTTATGATTGGTTTTAAAACTATAACTCATGTATAAAAATAATAATTTTTTTTGATTACTATTCTCTGTATAATTAACAATTACATATTTTACCTTAGTCCACACACACAGAAGCAGTTTTAAAATAATGAACCAAATGTCCTCAAAACACCCAACATGGACGTAACCTCTTCAGTAAATAAATATTTTATTAATATATATGAAATAAATTACTTATTTATATGTTATTATACCTATATAATTTTATTAATAAAAAATTATTTTATGCTTATTATGAAGAATTTTAGGGACGTACATAGGAAATTTGGACTCGAGGTAAGGGACATCATCCCAATTTACTGTTATTAAGTCTTATTTTGACATTATTCACATTATTCACATTATATGGTGTATTTAAAGACCAGTTTAAATTTATTATAATGGAAAATTAATACATAATGGTGTTATATTTTTTAGTTTGAAATATTTTATTCAAAAGTATTTTACTTGAATGTTATGAAGTGGTAAGGAATTTCATTACTCAGTTCCTTTTAATTAAGTTATAATACTTGTTCAATGTATTTTATATTACAACATTATTTTTGTAGTGAATTTTGTTTTTGTTATGATGTAATTACACTTTTTTAAGGAGTATTTACATTTGAAACATGTAGTCTTCAAATTTATTCATTATAAAATCAACATTATGATCATAGTAAGGGTTACTCATCTCAAATTATCTTCTTTCAAATATTTGTTATGTTACATACTTAACTTCTTTTATGAGATATATATACTTGTAATATGAGATTTTATATAATCAATATTCTTATTTTCAGGGTATTTAATGTTTTCTCTATTTTATTCTTTTAGGAGTTTTACAATGAAAGTGTTTCCAAAATGAAAAAGGATTTCTGATTCAATTTAATTTCTTTTTAGGATTGTTAATGCTAAAGGTTATTTAGGAGGAAATAACGTGATCATAGTTTCATGAACCACAAATTTTTTATTCGACTACATTTTTAGGTAATTTCTATTTAATAGTACAATTTTTTTATTTTTGAGTTAAAATTTCTTAGAAAATGTTTTTAAGAAAAGATGACATCATTTACCTCATCTATCAAAAATCTCTTTTTCATCATGACACTTGTTTTCTATAAATGTTTTGAAAATGGTTGAATATGTATTTTGAAATATATTTTTACTTATAATTTGATATGTAAATTTTTTATTAAATTTAATCGTCACATATTCTTCCATTGGAGGCACATTTTGACTTTTATTGAAAATGTTAATAAAATATTTGTTTTAATGAACTCAGCATAACAACATTATCCACTAACATGAACACTAAATGTTTTAGTGATTAATTTTTTATTATTAAATGGTTATTTATAATTATGATGATCTCTTTTATTTTTATAAATATTTATATTTTGAATATGTTTTTGAAAAATAATTGATATTTTCCCAAAGAAATGTTCCAAATTATCTTTCAAAATCATTTTCCATATAAGATGACATCGTTTGAAATTACTCATTATGAATAGTTTTTCCCCATAAATTTCCTTATATATATATTAATGGTATTAAAATTAATTAAAATAGAAAACACTTGATGTTATACACAGATGGTTTGGATATGTTTTATTGATAACACCTATAATATTCATTTGGATAGATTTTGTGATTATAATGGAATACATATCTCTTCAACATGTTATTAGAGAAATGAAAGTATATTGATAATTATTATGATTTATAATTGTATGATTCAATTTTATTTTTAATGAATGGTACATGTATATTATTAATGATGAAACAGAGAGCCTAATATATCTTATTTTAAAGGTGTGAGCCCCATTATATCACACGAGTGAGCCTAATATAGCTTTAATTATTTGTGCACAAAGATAAAACTAAAAAACATTGGGTAATAATCCTTGTATTAAAATGAGAGAATGATTTATTTACTTGATGGTTTATACTATGTATTTAACAAGACAGTAGTTATTTATGACATGGGTTTAAAAAGAGTTGTGAATATGATTCTATATGTTTCAAAAAGGGTTTTTATTTGATTGTTATGGTTTTTAAAGGATTTATTTGAGAAAATAATTTGTGTTTATTTCAAGTGAATTTTTTTAATTTCATTCGCTCAATAAAAATTGAGATAAACGTAAAAATTTCATGGATTTTAATATTTTTCAATGGAAAATGTGTTATTTTATTTTTTAACCCTTTCCATGATTTTTGTGTTTATCATTCATTTAAAATGTTTTTAATAGGGTTTAATGATTGGTGTAAAAAATGGAAAAATAAATTTTAATTTTTTAGAATATTAACACTGGCAAGAAATCATGTTTATTTTAGAGTACTATTATGGCTGGAAATAATGGATATTTATTATAATTGTCACTTTTTATTTATATGAATTAGTTATGTAAGAATTATAACGTAAATCAATAAAACAATAAACCTAAAAGATATTTCAGATTTTAAGGAATTGAATAATAGTTTCATGTAAATAAAATATGAAATATATAAGTTTAGGTTATTATAACTGGTAAATATAGAGCGATCAAAGTGGTTCAAATAATTATGACCTTTTATAAGTAAGTTATAAAAGAGACTAGAAATTTTATAAATTAATAACATATAATGTTGTTATTCTCACAAAAAAATTCTTAAAAATGTCCATGGATTAAATAATAAATTGGAAGAGGTTGATGTAAAATAGTATAATTAGATTAATATTAGGGTTTCCTGCCCTTTAAACCATATTTTATATTTGAACCCCTAGGTTAAATAATTTTATTCTTAACCAGGGTAAAAAGTCATTCATTTTTAATGAGTCATTATTCTACTAATAAAGTGAAAATTGTATCATAAATAGAATAGTTTTGATCATGGATAATATATCTTTTCAACCTTATCCAATTTAAATATTTTTATTAGTTTTATATAATTTAATAAAATATTATTTTCATAAAATCTAATTTCTGTTTTTTTGACATTATTCATTTAATTTGACATTATTGACACCAAGAAATAAATTTAATTTGAATACATTAATCTAACACAAACCCAATATGTATATCCATCTATAAAATCTGTGGAACACTATTAATTATCCAATTGTTTTACTTTTAATAATTTTAACATATTCAATTTTATTTTTCTGTGAAATTAATAAATAATGTTTTGGTGTAGTGTATGCGTTTAAGAAAATTATTTACTCACTATAAATTTTAAAAAAATTCCAAGACAAAAAAAGTTAATTCAATTTTCAAATGATCATTTTAAATTTATCGTCACCTCATTTTTCCTTTATAAAAAAATATTATATTTATTGAAGTCATTATTGTGACATTTGTTTCCTATACATTTCTTAATGTAATATAATGACCAAATACAAAGAAATATGAACTTGACTGTCCATATTTTCGAGAATTGGTTGTAAATGGATGAAATATATTCCTAAAATATGATAAAAGAATATTTTATTTAAATATTAAATCTCATCCAATATATTGGATAATAATTTAATAATTTTATCGATACTGGAGAGAAAATGATTTATCATGGTTACTATTTATAATGACCAAAAATAAAAATGGGAACTATTCAAAAAATTTGAATATCATAATTGAAAATATGGAATATATTTTTCAAGATTCAATTGTTGATGCTATAGAAATAAATTTTATTATATATTTTTAGAAAGCAATATTTTTTTTTCAACAAATTATTTTTTAAACCTAAAAATTAACAAATATAAAAATCATGAATATAATTAATTAAAATAACAATATTATATAATTAAAAATAAAATTGATCCTATATCACTTTAATACCAAATATATAATTTAATTAATTTTTTAATTAGTTTATTTGATTAAAATAAATGAAAATATTTGAAATATTAAGGTATTTCAATATTACCTAAGAAAGCAGTTATTTGAGAAGAATTTTTTTTACCTAAAGTTAATTTTCATATGATGAATTAAAAAATGATGTTTATTTTATAAAATAAAATTTCTAATATTTGAAAAATTTATTTAATATTTCCACACAAATAATGCATAAAACCTCACTTTTGATGAAAATGAATTTTTGAAGGTAAAAATGTATTTAATAATAATTGAGTTCTTATTCCAATGAACTAATTAGTAAATTTTTTAAACAATAAAATTATATAAATATATATTATAACAAATTAACTAATATTAATAATATATAATGGAATAGTTAGGTTGTAAGCTTACAATTTAAATATTTATATTTTAATAGTATATCATGGTTTCTTTAAACATAGTGTTTTATGTAAAATATGTTACCAAAGAAATTAAAATTTTTAAGATAAATATATTATAAAATATTGGGTTATTATTTTCTACACCCTTATATAAATTTAAACCTCATAATTTCTATCTCAGTAAACAAATTTACTATATTTGAAAATACCTATTTTATAAACATATATTGTATAAAGGCATAATAAAACTTATTTTAAACAACATACACAGGAAAGGTAATGGTTTCTTTAATTATCTCATATTTGGGATCCATGATTAGTAAATAATTTATGAGAAGGTGAATTATGGAGATTAGGGAGATAAATAACATCAATGTACTATTATAGAGTAGTCGTGACCTTAGTCATGCGATTGTCATAGAGAAAAAACAATATAAATCATTGAAGGGTGAAAAAACCATCGATTAATAATTAATTAATATAATATGATACAATTTTTTTATTTCAATATAATTTTGATAATTTTTATGGGTTGTTTTAATATCAAGATATACATCATTAGAACATATTCTTACTATATTGTGTTCCATTTGTTAAATAATATTCCATCATACAGTTACGATTTTATTAATTCAAATACATATATTTTTCTATTAAATGAATATACTAGTTGAAATTTTCATCCTCAAAGCACTAAAATTAACTTCAAATAGACCACATAACTCGTTAAAGAAAAAATGTTATTCATATTTTCATTAACTCAACCAAAATGGCTAGAACAATGTAATAAAATACCTAAAATTAATAAACCATCATTTGAATAGATAATACATTAGTTTTTAAAATTCAACAATAAAACAAAATGTTTAACATTGATATTTATGTAAATAATTAACCCTATTTATCAATTTAACTCAACAACCTCAACATTAATGTATATTTTAACCTCAAAAGTGATATCATTAATTTTAAATTGTTTCCGAAAATAATTAGTTAAATTATTCAAAAATAGTATTTCTTGGTAAACCATGTGATCAACATAAAGGATAAATATACATAAACACATTGAAGCACGCTCCAAAATAATCATTAATAACAATGATAAATCATTATATAATGTTATAATTTACTTTAATTCAAACCAAAATACCATCAATCAAACATAGATCCTCACCTAAAAGGTAAACCCTAGGTTAACCATTAATATCTCCATGAATGAAAACTTTTCTATTAATAACCTTTTATTCATCAAAAATATATATAAACCATTATCCAATAGAAAATAATTAACTTAATGTCATGTCTTATATTATCCCAAAGGGTTATTTAAACCATAATAGATTATTCTTTATAATAACCAATAAAATTTTCAAATCCCCAAAAAATCACATATCATAATACCACCAAAGGGGTATCAATACTTTTAAACATAAGATAAAACATAAATATATAAACCCATGATGGCATCCAAAAATCTTATGTCTCACTAAAATGAAAACGATTATTATTCTAAAAACTAAAACAATATTTTTTACTCAAATAAAATCATTGAATATTTCTATAAATAAAAAATGAATCATAAGTCCTAAAAGTTGACATAAATTACATTGTCTTGAATATACTTACTAGTTCCAAGGTCTTTCACACTATCCCATTAACATCATCAATGTCAGTCATCTAGTTATCCCAACTAAAAAATATCATGTTTCACCGAAATTAATAATCATGGTTATCTTTTATTTCATTACATGATTCTAAAATGCATTTAGAAAATATAATGTTGGAAAATACATTGATGGCTCAATATTATTCTATCTATAATATCATTGACAAAACACTTATAAATATAAATTCTTAAATCAAAAAAAAAATAAACACGTTAGTCATTACACTTCAACATTTAGAATAACATAAGTCCTTCCTCAGTCATGGAGTCAACCGCTAGAGTATAGATTTTTATTGGATAATTACCATATTCCATAGATAAAAGAAATTAAAATTTAAATTGTACCTAGGGATGAAAAGAATATACCACCCTCAAAATTATAATATTTTCCTTATCAATTAATTGAAATATAACATTTTTCCATAAGAAACATTTTAATATTATTTTATATCATTCATTTTTGACTATCTATCATCATTTATGACATTAACGAAATTGTGGAATTCTTTCCAAATTTTTTCTCTAGCATCCGATCTCTAGGGAAAACATAATAATCCCTTATATGGGAATTTTGATATTTGGTAAAGGTGTAGGTTATTTATTATATACCATTATACATGATTAGGAATAATAAGAACATCATTTACTCAAGAAAAAATCGAATTTCATAGCACATAATCATTGTATTTTACATTACATTTAGTATTAACATGATTCCTCCTAGTTCTAACCATTAATTAAAAAAATATCATATTATGATAAACAATAGTCATAGTTGGAATCCACATAATCTTGAAAATAAATTAATGGATGTTTAAATCATGAAACCATTGTTTTTATCATTGTTACCTTAGTTTTATCATATGAAATTCATAGTAATAATCAATTAAAATCCATTAAATTTTTTAATATTGATGACATGAATTAAACCATTCATATCTCCTAGGATTTTCCAAACCACTGTGTAGTAAGTGAACACTCAGCATACACCATAATGATGGTTGAGACATACCCGACCAAATATTTTTGGGTTTATTCCCCGTCAATGAATTTTTTCTAAAACCATGTTCACTTATAATATACAAACATGTATTAATTGGTAGAAAAATGTACCGAACATGATCATAGAATCCTGGAGCCGATGCCTGATTTATTAAATTAATATAAGATAGAAGTAATAAAATCTCATTAGACTGAATATTATAATAGTCTTGGTAAACTAGATATATATATAAGTCTTACATTACATGGAATACAAAAATTAGAAAATATATTATTTGATAATAAAATTATACAATCTAGAATATCATTTTTTATTAAATATAGTAGTCTTCGAGGATTCCTGATAAAAGAAACAAAATAAGGGTTAGCTCCAATTCTCAATAACGGTTATGTATAAAAAATATATCATTAATAAAAAAGTATTATCAACATTGAATGGTACATAACTAAGGTATTATTCTATTTAATAATATTGATAAGGAATAATTAATATGGGAAGGTAAATAATTGAAACAAAATCCATTTAATCAAAAAATGAAGGTAAAATGAATACAGAGATAATATCATATAGAAAATATAATTGATAATAACCAGTGAATTCTTAATGATGAAAATTCTTAATTGTTGGATGTCATTTAATTGGCACACAATACATCAACCATTAAATCATTACATAAGATAGTTTAAACTATAGGTAAAACCCCATTTAATTCTAGATTAACATTATTATATAATTATAACTAGTAATGAATTAAGGGTTTATATAATGTCAGGTCCTACATATCACTTCATATCCAAACCATTTCTCATATAATGAACAATTGATTTAAAATAATTAATAATATACCTTATCATAAAATATATATATTAAGTAATTAATATATATTTATCAGTATTTACTCAAATATAATAATATCTTTCAATGTAATACACCATATATAAAATTTATATATAGAATAATAAATTTACATATCCATGTTAAATTATATTTGTAATTAGAGGGAATTTTACATCTAATTATCATAGGAAATTGAATATTTCAAGGGGAGTTTATAACTACAATAAATGAATCAATGATGTGGATTTAAATGCTTTTATTGAACTAAGTGATCATAAACCAATGATGTGAAGAATAATTTTGGTGATAATAAAACATATAGTCATAGATTAATTATAAAAGGTTGTTCTTATTGATGAATTTGCATACTATAAATAGATAATTAAAAACATTCTTCTGGAAATTGTTTTTCATTTTGAAAATAATTTTTAGAACTGAAAATTATTTTTAAAAAATAGTTTTTTAATCTTATAAATGAATAAATAAAACATTTTATTAGTCATTATGGATCGTAATTCCATTCATTTTGTACAAATTAAAATAAATATTTCTCTTAATTTTTCAGTGAAATCCCAATTGGAATTGCATGAAGATGAAATGAAGATTAATTTAAAAAAAATGTAAATATTAAAAATGTGTAAAAAAACATTAATAAACCATTTGGAAAAGGAGAAAAAAATTAATTTTTTTAGAGAACATGGTTTTTGAAGAAAATAGATTTCTGATTAAATATTGAAATGATTTCTGATTATATTGAAAACATTTTCTCAATTAATATATGAAAAAAGAGTAAACAATAGTATTATTACATAAAACTATCATTAATAGCTAGAGGAGATTAAAATTAATCAGTTTATTAGGAAATGGTCAAATAATTTCTTTCAATATAATTTCATTAATAATAAATCTTGATTAGAATGATATTGTGAAATAAATACATAAAATGACCATAATTTTAAAGTGAGAATTAGTCAAATCAATTTTTTGTTTCAACGATAATATGCATACAAAATTTTAAAATTCAATATAAGTTATCCAAAATTTATTATACACATAATCTTATAATGAAATAATTAATTAAGTAGACATTTAATGCAATGAAGATAAATTGATTTATTAAATTCTTTACCATACCGTTCTTTTTAGTTGTATATTACTTAACCTGAGATATTGATTTTTTAAAGATGTTATGAACTTATAAGATATATATATTAATATTTATAATATAATAAATTAAAATTTTAGAACATATTATCAGCATTTTGATAATAATCATTCATTTTTTTCTTTATTTTTGGTGTCAATTCCCTTATTTTCTCATATGCATTTCATCATTATGTATCCAGTTCATTAACATATTTTATATTTTATTCTTCTATATAACAATAATAATTACATTATTTTCATATTTTTACATTAATTTTAATTTTAAAACAAATCATGAAATATGGATATGTAAAATGAACTACGTTATGATCATTGATATGATAACCCGCACATATCCATGGGAAACTTTTCCATTTTCCAACGATTATTATAAAAATAGGGTAAATAATATGTAATCACTATTGATGAATCATAATATCACATATATCATTTTAAATTTATATGAATATATCATCTATGTTTTGTGGTTATGAAAAGAGAGTCACATCACCCCATGAAAATCATAGTCAACACAAACACGAACATTGTTATCATATTTAAGTGAGTGGAAAGGTATAGAAGAAAATGATTTAATTATCCTAAAAAACTGTAAATATGTAATTAATACCATAATTATTTTTTAAAAATCACATATATTGTTTAAATGCCTCCATATTACATTCAACATGAATAGTTCTTGAAAGGCAAATCACATCACTTCCCGATGCGGTAGTCCACCAAACACATGAGAAATTTTATCATATCCCCTAAAAAATTGATAGTAGAACAATTATATATATATAAATGATATCAATACAAAATATGTATAACTATTTTATAAATATCAATTATATACTTTATATCAACAAACATACCCATCATTGAAATGAGGTAATGGATGAACGAATGACATTAGTTCGTGAGGAGATAATCCACCGTACAGGAGAATGATGATTTCAAAACCCATTTGATGGATGTGGAGAAGGTGGAAGTTATTGATATTATAGTAAAATAATACAATTATTTAAAATTTAATGTGGTTATTATAATTTTTTTAATAATAATGGAAGGGGAGAGATAAAGATACAAAATAGAGACGATCATTGAAGAACATTAGCTCTTATCTAAGTATCCTCCTTAGGTTTTCACTAAATACTTAATATGATTTATTTATTACCAAAATAAGGATTAAAGGATGAGATTATGGAAGTTGAGAGGTGATTTTGAAATATATTTTCCAAACGAAATTGGTTTTAAGGTTGAAAAAGAGAGTAGAGTGGGAGGCCTTTTATATGTCAAATGAATGACACACTTGAAATTATTTGAAAATATGCAGTAAAACCGACACATTTATAATTAAAAACTCTTAATAAATGGGAAATTATATAAAATATAAGAGTTAATTCATAAATATTTTCAGCCACTATTTTTTGGATATGTTTTATGTCATTTTAAACCCTTTTATTCATAGTTTAACCCCTGGTAAATCAATTTTTACCTGAACATATGTAATTAAATATTCTTGTTTTCACTATTAATTATTGTAAAAAAATATATTAAAATATTTATAAAGTATATATTATTTTTATTCTAATTACTGAATCCATTTTTTGTTAATTAAATTCATAGAAGTAAAATAATTTAATTTAATTTTAATCGAGCAAACACGATGAGAAAATTGGTTTTTAAAAAATAAAATGTTCAAATGTTTCCAATGTTTTTATATCAAACAAAATTTAGAAATTATTCCAATGAGATAAATTGAAACAAATTATATTTAATTTATCTACATTTAAATTAAAATAAATATTAAATATTGGTTATCATCGTAATTATTTTAAACAGATACATAGTTTTCAAATAAAATTCATTATTTTTTACTAATCATGAGAACATTAAACATTTCATAAAAATTACAATAATTGAAACTAAAATATATCTTATATTATGATTTTAAAATTGAAGTTTAGTTTTTAATGTGAATATTTTAAGAATAATAAAAATTAATTTTTTATTATGTGTGAAAATAACTACTAAACCATATTTCAGAAAAAATGTTGTTTATCTTGAGAAATTTATATTTATTTTAAAAAGGATTATTTTATTTATATAAATAGTTATCTAATTAAAATGTTTAAGGTATATATTTTTATAATTTATTTAATACAAATTCTTACCCTCTATTCTGGTGACAACACGATAAATGTCATATTAAATAGTATTATTATTATTATATAGTTATCTAATTAAACTCAACCATGTGTGTAACAAATGATTTTGAAGAAACAAATTATTCCATATAACAATAAGATAAAATAATAATTGTATGTAACTGATGATATTTATGTCATTAAATTCATTTAAAAAGAAATATATTGACATGTCTCTGGGTATAAAATTTTCTTATATGCTTGGTGTTTTGGCTCATATACTATATCCAATGGAATGTTCTTATTTTATAATTTTGGGTTGTTATATTATTCCTAGTTGAAATAAATTATGACCTTAAAATATAAACATGATCTCAGTATTCAAGGGTTTGATATTTAAAAATAATAGTGTGAAAAAATTTATATCATAAAAATCATTAATAAATTATTCTCTAAATATTATAGAATGTTATGTGGAAAGGTTATATGTAATAATATGTTAATTTGTTTATATGTAGCATGTCGTGTCTGTGATTTGAAGACCTGGATAAGGAATAAATGTGTAAATAATAATATTGATTGATTGAGGTCATTCATCACTCACAATTTAATGTTCAATAGAGTGTTAAGGATCAAAAAACCCAATATATGTGATTATATAAATTTCTATTTGATTCCTTGTATATAACTGCAATATGATAAATGTTTTTAAAATTATTTTCTAGAAGATAATGAATAATTTATCTATATATGAATATAATGATATATAAAAACTTTATACATTTCAATTTTAAAATAATAATTTCATCCTTTGGATGTTCATTGATTATCCACAAATTTATCCATTAATATATGAAATTAATATCCAAAAATTTATTTTTATGCCAAAACAAGTAAAATTTTATTTTAATGAATTTTATGATCCAAAATAGAGTGAAAATTATTTTTATATATCTCCAATTTTTTTCCAAAACCTATATGGATAGTACAATTTCTCTAATATAATTAATTTTTGAAACAAAAAAGTAACACCATTGGATCATCAGTAATATTTATTTTTTAAAATTATTTAACTAAAAATAATCACATATTAACCAGGACATTATTTTTCCAATTGTAGGTGTTAAAACATTATCATTCTTCTATTATTGGTTCAATCCCTCTAGCCATTACGGATACAATGGGTTTTCACATAACATAAAGGCTTTCCCTTTTCAAAAATATTGTCAAATAAATTTTTTAACATTACAAAAAAATATATAATGGACATAATGGAAATTAAATTAGTCATTAAATATCCTTTTTGATTTTTTTTTCATAAAAATTCATTAATTTATTTACCAACAAATTATAATAATCTAATATTAATAGTATTACAATTTTATTAATTATCATATAAACCCTAAAGGATTACAATACCATTAAACATATGTCTATAAAATGTTAATGAATTATTCACAAAAAATCCACTAAATCATATATTTACAACAAATTAACAAGAAAATATACTTAATCTTGTTGGACTCCAATCACATGAAAACTTGCAAAAGTGTTTAACACTTTGAACAAATGATCATCCCTAAACACACAAATCCCAAATGGTATCCATTACCCAAATGTTAATAAAGGCACATATTATTATAAAATTTAATTTAATCATTAAATGTTTCATAATTCTTATAACAAAACACCATTATTAAAATTACTCATAAGTTTTACTTATAGAATCCCAATAAATATATAAACCATTTTATTTATACATTGGTCTTTAAATGGTATTGGAGTTAACTTTTAGATGTGGTAATTGACATGAATAATACCCAAGTTTTCCACATTTAAGACAATGACCTATAAATGGATCCTTAGGATGAGATTTATTTCCCTCCAACATACACATAATTTTATATCTAAATTTTTTTATTATGCAAAAATTTTTTAATCAAAAAAAATCTCACGATTTTTTGAGAATTTTTTTAATCTAATAATCCTCAGTTTTATTTTAGTTCATTAAATTTCACCACATATATAACTTATTCATAATTTTTTGTAATTAAAATGGTAAGTATTATAAGCATACCCACTAGAACGTTCAAACCCGGTGCATAGTAAGGTCTGTTGTCATGCACCGGGTGGTGATCATGTCTTGCCTAATATTTACTTTTTGGAGTAATTACCCCTAGGTAAATTTGTTCCATAACCAAATTCACTTGTTGTATCTAGATCAGGAAGTATTATAAAGAAAACCACATAATCACTACCATACCAGGCAGTTATTATATTCCTTAAAACTTATCCTCAAATTATAATATATGGTTATATTCCCAAATATATAGTTTTCAAAATATAGTTTCATGGTTTCAACTAAACATCATTTGATACCAATTGTAACAACCCTAACCCCAGTAGACCAAATCTGGTGTCTGTATTATTAAATTATCGTACGATACATGTAATCATGTTATTTTGGACTAAATATATTTTTATTCTTGATAAACAAGATTTATACATTATTCTTACATTATATTTGGATTCAAAATTATAACATAATTTTTTTATAGAATACCTTTATTTCATCTGGAATGTCATTTCATATAAAATGTAGTTCACTTTATAGATTCCTAATAAAGAAAATAAAATAAGGATGAGCCCAAATGCTTCATAAGGGTCAAGAAAAATGGAATATATCACTAATCAATAAGAAGAATCAACGTGTAAAGCTATATAACTGAAAAAAGATGGAGTTTAAATAAATTGATAAATAATAATCAATATGGTAATGTAAATAAATGAAAACACATGTAATTTAATCTCTATTTTTAAAATGAAATGAATCCAAAGATAATAACATATATAAAATCCCATGTATTAGAATAATTTAACTTTTACTAAAGTTAATGCTTAATTATTGAATGTCATGTCTCAAGAACATGATATTAAACCTTCAAGACATTTCCCATGATGGATTAAACTACACTTAAAAAAATATTAAATGCTATATAATCATGATTTTCTCATGAGACATAATAATTCATCGAGGGGTTATATATTTTCAGTACACAACCATAACCATTGGTCCTAATCATTCCTCATATATCGGAAAATTTATTTAATTTCTGAAAAATGTTCCTCATCATTAACTATATGTAATGATTAAAAAATAATGATTTATAAATATTTCCAATGATAATAAAATAATGTTAAAATAGTAAAAAACATGTAAATATGAAATATATTTTAAGAAATGAATATTTTCATGATAAATAATTTGGATAATTAGGGGACATTAAACATATAATGATCATAGGAAAGTCAATCTTTTTTTTGGAACTCGATGAAGACAAAAATGAATTAATGAATTCAATTTCGATAATTTCCTTCTACAATATTATTATAAACCATAAAAATTAAAAATAATTATTTTATAAATGCAATATATATAGATTAGAGTAAGAATAAAGAACTGTTTTCGTTGAAAATATAAATACTGAAAAATCATATTTAAAATCATTTTTGATGAAAATATTATTTTCACAGGGAAAATGATTTTTATGACTAAACAATCAAATTATATTTTCGAATTTATTTTTTTGAAAATAAAATTTTTGAGCCTATAATGGAAGGTTAAAAATATTTAATTTATCAGGAAGGCTTGAAATTCTGTTTATTTTGTACATATTAAAGAAAATATTCCATTAATTGTTTTACTAAAAGAAAAAAATGATTTCTATTAAAAAAACTTGTTTAATCCTTTAAATTTTTTAAAAAAAAATGGTATAAAAATATTCAATTAATCGTTTAAAGAAGATAACAAAAAATGTGACGACATTTTTAGAAAAATATGGTTTGGGAAGAAAACTGATTTCCAACCAATGATAGAAATGAGGTGAAAATAAATTAAAAAACAATTATCAATAAGTTATAGTAATCAAGAGTTTATAAATTAAAATATCATATAAAAACATCATGAACTACCACAGTAGAAAAAATTTATTTGTTTTATTATGAAATTATCAAATAATTTCTTTTAATTCAAATTTATGAATAAACAATCTCAATTAGAATTTTATTATTAAATAAAAACCTAAATTATCATAAAATTGAAGTGATAATTATTTAATGTATAAATTATCTTATTTAGATGAAAATAAAAAAAAATGTAAACACAACCTATGATGATCCATATTCATAATGTGAAAAATCATATAAAGACATAATCATTGAAGAATATGCTTAACATAATTAACCAAAATGGAGTTAAGGCATCCCTTACATTATTAATCCTTTATGTTGTACATGATTTAACCTGAAATATATCGTTTTTAGTAATTTTATTAACTTATAATAAAAAATATTAATATTCATAAAATCTTATATGATTATTTAATAACATCTTCTCTCCCATTGGTTAATAATTAGTCATTATTCTCATTTTTCCTAGTGTTAGTTGCCTTATTTTTTCATGGATATTTCATACTTAAAGATATGATTATTAAAAAAAATTACATATTTTAATAATATGAAAAAATAATAAGCATGAAATAATCATTATATTTTTACATTAATTATACTTTAAAATCAATCATGAAAGATAATTATGAGAAATAAATTTTGTTCGGATCATGGAGATTATATATTGTACGTATGCATGAGAAATATTTCCATTTTACAATTCATAATTATAAAAATGGTATATAATATATATATTTTAATTAATGACCATATTATCATATATAAAATATTATATTATTATATATATCATCCATGTTGATTATGGATGAAAAGTGAGTCACATTGATTGACGGAGAAGGTAGTCCACACATACATAAAAGATATTATCACCATTCTAGAATGATAAATATTTCATTAATATAATAATAATTTATTTTATGTCACATATATTTATTAAATTTTACTATATTTCATTCTATGTGATTCTTTTGTGAAAAAAGAATCATATCACTTCGGGAGATGACCATTATACACATGAGTGGTGTAATTGAAAACCCTACCAGATGGAAATTAAAAATATATACACACCATATAATGAATCTAGATATATAAATATGTTATAAATAATATATATATATAACTTATATCCATATACATACCCAACATTAAATAGTGGTAATTGAATAACTAATGACAATGATTCTTGATGTAATAGTCTTTCAAACACACGGATAACGTATTAATAACAAATTTTATCAATGTATAGATTGATGTGGATCATTACATTATTATAATAACATCCCATTATATGGAATATAGTATGTTTATTATATCATTATGTTTTAAAAATAATTTAAGGAGTTGGAGAATGAAATAAAAAGAATTGTACTCGTTAATGAACATTACCTATTTTGGGTGTATCCTCCATAGGTTTGCCCTGAATCCTTCATATGACAGATTTATTATGAAAATAATGAATCTAGGATTAGGTTAGGGAATTTATTAACTTATTTTTATAGTATTATATATTAAAAATGTGTATTATTGTTTAAAATATATAGAATACTATGTAGATTTTAATAAGAGAGGGTACTGGCACACTTGATTTTTTTTGAAAAGATTCAATCATGCAGAAATTATTACCATGAAAAAACATACCAAATAGAAAATTATTGAAAATATAATATTTAAGGACAAAATATAACCATAACAAATGCACTATAAATGTTTTTAGGCCATTTTTAACACTGAAATTAAAATTTAACCCCCATTAAATCAATTTAGCCTTATCTGTGGTAAATAATTTATAATATTTTCAATTTTAATTTTGGTAAAAAATAATTTTGAAATTATTATAATTTTTATACTATTCATATAAAAAAGATTTAATCCATTTTAGTAAATTAAATTCATAGAAATGGGAATGTTTAATTTAAAATCAATCCCACAGACACGACACGAAACCATGATTTTAAATAGAAAATGGTTAAAAGTTTATAATCATTATATATCAAAATGAAAAATAAAAATGATTAATATGAAATAAATTTAACTAAATATAATATTATTTGATAAATTTCCTTTTAAATATAATTTAAAATAAAACATTACAATATAAATTATTTTTATGAAATTGTAGTTTATAATTAAAATTCATATTTTCAAGATTCGTTAAAAATCAAACATTTCGGCCTAATCCCAAAATGAAACCTTAAGATATTTTTTATATATAATTTTCAAAAATAGAGTTAATTTTTTAAAATAAATATTCTACTAGTTGTAAAAATAATTTATATATTTTGCTTGCAAAATGGGACTAAACCCTCTTTTACGAAAAAGGATATCATCTGAAAACATTTCATTATCATTTAAATTCTTTATATTTTATTTATATGAATTAATATATAATACAACTTTTAGAACTATATCTTCTAATAAGTTATTTAATAATTTAATTACTCTATATTTCGATGTTTATAATATAATTGTCACATCAAATTATTAGACTATTAATACATTGTTGTTTAATAAAACACAACCTTGCATGTAATTCTATCTTTCAATGAAAATAGATATTACATGTAATGAATGATAATATATATATTAAATGTAATGAAACTTATTTAATAAGTATAATTAATTTTGAAAATAAATATATCATAAATTATGATGCTTTTATATTTTCTTCTAATATTGGTGTTGTGTCTCATATATTCCATAGAATAGAATATTGTTATTTTAAAATTTTAGGGTGATACATTACGCACCTAATACCTACCATACAAAAAATTTATGATTTTTTACAATAATTACACTTATCCTTAGAGTCAACCATAGGTTTATTTTCCCAAATAAATTTTTTCCCAAAATCTAGTTCCCAAGGGTTCTACTAAACTTGCTCTATTATTAACTTTAAAGACCCCAACCCCATCATCCTTAAGGTTGAGGTTACTTTATAAAATTGGTATTAGTTATAAATATACTCATCATAAGTAACTGAATTATTTTTTAGCCTTATTAGTCTAGATACACAAATGATTCACATATTACATTCTAAATAAAATATAAAACATTATGAATATAAATATCATGCATCCTTGAACTCATTCAAATATTCCTTCATCAAACATCGGTGAAAGTAAACAAATTAAGTGTGAGAACATGTTCTCATTTAGGGTTATGTATTGTGTAATATATCCTAAATATACATGGATTAATCAATAAATAAAAGTAAATAATTGAAAAGATACCATTTAATCATTTACTCGGCTATGTAATGTATCAATTTATAATATCAATATAATAATCCGATAGGTTACAATAAAAAAATTTTCAAAGATGGAAATATATAATTTTAGAAATAATGATCTCATACATCATGATATCCATATAGTAAAATCCTTATTCCAAGATATTTTAGACAATGAGTTGGTATACACCAAAAAACAAATTAATTTAGTTAGCCAACTTGTTTGTCTTATGAGACCTGTCGATGTATCGAGGGGCTATATAATCTATATACTCAACCATCAATGAATGTTCAAGTAATTCAACATATATTAGAACATCAATTTAATTCATAAATAACATTCCATAAAAACAAATATCTATATTCGATTAAAGGATAATGAGTATCAAAATTACCCTAGTTAATAAAATAAAATTCCTAATAAAACACCATATATAAAAATTGTATATAGCTTAAAAAATCAGAATATCTACCATGAAATTAATAGGACTATATAATAGAAATTTAACATCCAATTAAATATGATAATAAGTAATTTATCATTTCAAGAGGAATTTAATGACCACAAAACTAGTCAAGGGATATAGATGAAAATTAATTTATAAAATATTGGTTTTTATAATAAAAATTGGCATTTTAGTAAATAATATAAAAAGTAAGACAGAAATTAAAATAAATTTTTTGTTAAAGTGTTTTATTTTTAATACTATTAAAAAATAATATATGAATCTAAATAACATAAAATCATAACAATGGAAAGAAAATTTTCTACCAACATATATTTAAAATATAATCATTTTGACATTTTTAAAAGAAATTAAAAAAATACCATATTTTAAAAATCTATAAAGATTCATTTTAAACCTTTTAAAATCAAAGGGTAACATAATATCTCAATATTAAATTAATTTAATAATTAAAATGGTATATTGCAAAGCTATCATGAAAAATATGGACATGGAAAAATATATACCTCATCAAAGGAAAAATATGATCGACTTTTAGTTCAAATATTTCTATAATTGACTCAACATCAATATAGGGGACAATATGGAAGAAAATATTTAAACAACATAAATATTAATAGTATAAAAATATATGTATTTTATAAAAGATATATTATATTTTTACGTTAATGAAAATAAGAGAAATCCCAAAAAATGAGATAGTAAAATAAAATTTTCCCCCTTTGGTAACATTCATATTTTAATCCTTGGAAATTACAAATAAAATAAGAACATATATCATAATTAATAAATAGATATTCTAGTTACATATTTAATGGAAAATATATACAAAACATATATGTAAACAACTATATTATACCAAACATGTCTTAATGGAGGGGTAATTGAGAGGAAATCCCTTATAAAGATCATATCATTGAAGAATAAATTATTCAATTAAGTGGTTATGTGTAACACATGTTAATAAAAAACAATTGAAAAAGTAGCAGTAAAATATTATGGACCATTTAACGTATAACCACATTTAATGAACGAGATGTATAGAATAATGAATGTGAATTTAGTTAAGGAACCTATTAGTACACATTCGATACCCCTAAAAATTTATTTTAAAGTAATGTATAAAAATGGATTTATTATAATTAAGTACTAAGAAACTATATTTATCAATAATACCATATATGATCCATTTATAACATCATATTACAAATTTTTTAAAAAAATTTATTTTTTCAATCTAATAGATGACAACTACTTCATTTTTCATGTAACACCCTAATATTTTGAGAAATTTTTTTTCAGATTATTTTGAACATTTCAAAGTTCCACATTTCACACAACACTAAATATATATTGTGTTATATGTGATCACCAAGTTATTCTTTCTATGCACACAAGAGCATTTTTATCATTAAATATAAACAAAACATATATTTGGTTGATTTAAATTCCAAAAATATATTTGGATTGTGTTACACCCAATGCTGAGATCATTTGATATCTTGCGACATAAACAAGGCCTAGATTTTCTAAACAATAATGTACTATTGATATTGGTATTAAAATATTTTTATAGTAACCAAAAAATAATTGGAATGGATGTTATGAATGATAATAACTAAATAATAGAAAAATTATTTTCATTTGTATATAAGATTAATCTTTTGGTTATAAATTTTTTATAAATGAATGTAATAACTGCTTGAAAATAAAAAATTCAATTTAAAGAAACATTTTTTCACGGTATAAACACCATTTTATCATCATAAATTAGAAAATACAATTTTGATAATTTTTTTAATAAAAAGTATTATTATGTATTCAATAATTATTTATACTATTAATTCAATAGGTTTTATATGCATATGATTAGAAAAAAATCTAATTTTATGAATAAAAGGAAGTATTTTTTCTAAAAGGTTATTCTACTTCCAATTATTGTCCGACTCATTTCAAATTTTTTTTGAAACATTTATAATTTTAAATTCCCAAAATTATATTAATTTTTGTAATTTGAATATAATAATTTACTTTGGTTTATTTTTTGGTATTTTTTAGATAAGATTCATTTTGTGTTGAATAGTGAAAAAATAGTGAATTTTAATTTTAATCTGTTTTCTGACCAAAACAATATATATAGTTAAATTATAGTTTAAATTTATTTTTATAGTATATTTAGATATATAATAAATTATTCAATATAATTTATTTCATTATAACCAATTTAAAATTGAAAATGTATACAAAAACATTTCAAATGTTTTAACTTTTTCAAATTAAACACTTGCCATCTCATCCCCTCTCCATGATTACTATTAAATTAATTTCTTCCACATATGGGGTTAGAATTTATAAAAATGTATTCAATATTTATAATCAATTTAATTTATAATATATAATTAGATAAACTTAGTTTCGACCAAAATTATTAGTAAAAGTAATTAATATTAATTATAGTGATCAAGGAAAAAACTAGAAAAATTAATGACAAAACAAGTAATATAAGGTGTAAAAATTAAAATATAAATGTCTAAAAATTATTAAATGTAAATATATAGACCATAAAAGTGATAAGTATCTATAGTAGTATATTTTTAACCCTTATTGTACTTGTTAAACATGTGGAGCACTCAAATATCTTCAAGAATACCCAATACGTCCCTTTATGCACTTATAAAAGGCATCCTCTCCTACACCTCCCGTCATAACTCGAAATCCATTTTTCTTAACCAATAACTTCATAGATATCCTAAAACATCCCAAAATTAATCCTAGAATCCTCCCATTGGGATGAAATACAACCATAGAATCCTATTTGTGCAAACCAAGGAAAGTTACCCAAAGAAGAGGAAACATCCTTCCACAAGCTCGTTTATTTTATTTTCATTCCCCACCCCATAAAATCATATTATTACATGATTATAAAATAAAAAAATAATGATCATTATTGTTATATTTTTTAATCTAATGGTTTTAACTACACCTACATAAAAATCCATTAAATGCCTATTGAACTTATCACTCGTGTGTACGGTGGACTACAACTTCACAAAATGATGTTAATTGTTTTTATATTTACCACCCCTCATAGTTGGGAATTATGACATAAATAATGGTTTTAGATGTTATATATTATATTTATGGTTTATCTATACATATATAATTTTTATGTATCACATAACTTCATTATTTCCTTTTTTTTGTAAATTTGATAACTTCATTTATGGATGTGTGTACTACCTCCTCCTCAAAACTATGTGATTAATTAAAACATTGCATGTAATGTATTAAGTATGGGTTTAGTAAAAATAAATGAAATATAAGAAATAATAATTATAATGTAATTATAGAATATATAAACATATATATCATTTACTTTTATTCTTTTAATATAATAATAAAATAGAAATATCGTTTATGTGTAAATAAGACCTACCATCTCTATAATGATATATTTTATTTTCTATTTAAAATTTTTATATATTTTCATAAATTTTTATATTATTATTATTTATGATATTTATATCATGTTATAAGTTCCATGACTAATTAAATCATAGTCCGTGTATTAGGATGAAGAATAATAACTCAAAACATATAGGAAAAAGAAAGCAGATATTACCCGAAACATGACATTAACATGAAATTTTTAAAAAGTGGGTAATATAAATTCCAAATTAATTAATATAAGTTATTAGATATAATAATATTTTTTATGGTATATGTGTAATACAATTATATTTATTATACATGTGGTTTGAACATGTTCGATGAGAGTCCATACATAAATTTGGGGTTTTCACTTCTCACTTTTCATAATCATGAGATATAAGTCATATTCACTAATCATTTACTTTATAAGGTATATATACTTACATAATACATGTTTTAACATGAAATATATTTATCTTGTTAAATTAAATGTTTCATTTTATTTAATTCTTTCACAGGGATTATGCTTATAATGGTACTCATGTAGTATGGGGATTTGACGTCACATATTTATTTATGTGAGACTTATTCTATATATAAAACATACAACTCTGGTGTCGTGTATATATATCATATTAATGTATTCTATTATTATAATCCTTAAATTTAGAGTAATTTACATATCCATTTTATTTTCTCTATTTCAGAGGTTTTATAGTTAAAAAGTTTCTTAACCATGAAGATAATTTTGTCTCAATTTCCCTTCATTGAGACACATGTTTTACTATAAACCTATATTATTTTAAAAGGTGTATATACAATATCTTTTATATGATATATAATTCATATAATTATTTTCAGGATATTATAATATTTTTGAAATTTCAATATCTCATTCTGATTATTATTTAATATAACAAAAGTGGTAATAGTTTATTATTATAATTTTATCATTTCTCAAGATTGTTTACGATTATGCATCTATTTATAATGTATTATATTCCATCTCTTAAGAACTCTCCATAATTTTCGTATAATATGGTTTTTAATTTTAGATCCAATTAATGGTTCCATTTTTCAACTCTTTTTAAATTAAGATAAATACGAAAATGTTTTAATGAAAATATGACTTTATATTCTCATTTTGGTCAAAAATATGTGTTCTTTGAAAATTATGTTTTCTAAAAATGATTTCAAAAATGTTTTACAATTATGATATGATTTTTAAATGAAATATCTTGAATTTTTTTACCATTATACATGTTTTTCATAATGTAAATACTCTTTTCATTTTCTAATAAAGAAACTTTTGTAAACATTTTAAGGTGAAAAAGAAATACTCAGTATATACAAGCTTACCCGCCGCCATGAATTTCATTTCCTTAAAGTAGTAATTGTATGTTTACATAGTTATTTTAAAATAATATTTCTTCCAAATATTATACAAATTAATTATTTTAAAGTTGATTTCAATGAAATAGATTTTGAAAAACAAATTATTGAAAATGTTTATTAAATGATTTATAAAGATTCTTTTTTATTCTTTAAAATGGGTTTTTCAATGAAATTGATTTCAATGATTTCAAGAATAATATATACATTTTCAAATATATTTTCTAACAAAGGCTTTAAAAATTATATCATTCCTTAATTTTATTTTTTAGAATTTTCTTAAAGAAAAAGGTCTTCAAAATATTTTCAATCTTGCTTTATATGTTTTAAAAACTATTTAAAATAAAAAAGGATTAAAAATTATTTATTATTTAAATATTATTTTCTATAGAGAAAAATATATGTTATAAGGACGTTTTTTAGATGAAATTGTAAATATTTATTTATAAGAAAAGGATTTCTGGAATGTTTTTAGGAATATGATTTTCAAAGGCAGGTTACTTTCTGTAAGAAATGTTAAATGTGATATTTTAAAATACTTTTCCATATAAGATGAAATAATTTTTATAGTGTATGTTTTAATAGGAATATGGTCTTAGAATATGATTAATATTATTTATTGAATGGTTTATGATTGTATGTAATGATACTTATGACATTATGTTCCCTTCCATGGGTTATATGATTTTCAGACCCATAATTTTTCACATGTTATGCATTAATGAAATTATTATAAAAGATATTTATCTTCCATAGGTTATGATATGAAGAAGTCTCTAGGATACTAACTTTATCTTGAGTTATGATATTATGTTTATGAAACCCATCTCCTTTTATGGGTCATGATATAATATATGTTTTATTACCTTATGTTATATGTATGTATGATTTTATTATCCAATGGGTGAGACCAAAATAACCTTCCAATGAATTTCATGTAGATTAATATCTCATGAGATAATGATGTGGGAAATTCATATAGGATTTATTCACTATGGGATAATGGGGAAATTCAATCCATTATGGTAAGATGTGGAAGCTCAGTCCCTTATAAAGAAAGGAATGAAACTGGGGATGGTGGAGTGTCCTACCCAGTAGGTTTAGTCCACATGAAGTGCCCTAGTACATTTTTTGGAAGTCAGCCTTAAAATATTTGAAATTACATTTCATGTTTATATTCATGCATAAAATTCAAAGCATTAATCCTATATTATGATCTCATAGAATGATTTATTAATACCATATGATTCATGTCTTGTGACATGCCTATATTTATTCCATGTTTCTAGAGACACTAAACTATTAATGTCCGGTGACATGTACTTTTTTAGTTTGATGAATTTTAATAAAAAATGAACTAATATCCATGTATGTTAATCTTGGGCCTCTATAGTTGGTATAATATGAATGGTTTACTCAAAAATTGGAATGTAAGAAGATAAAAAATTAGTGAGATATCTAGGTATATTAACAAATATATATCTAGGGATGTATCTAATTATAATTCTAAGGTTGAGTCACCCTTTAAGAAATGTCCTGGAATTTTTGGAATGGATAGAGAAAGTGGTCTCCTAGAAATAAATCCTTTTCTAGATACTATAAGTGGATGTGGATCTGTAATAGCTACACATAGATGCAACTACCTCAAAAACACCATATTGAGCAAGACATGATCAATAACTAGTGAACAGTAATAGTCTTAATTGCAAACCTCCTTTTACACTACTTTGGGATTTGATTTATAAATTCACAATCACTTTATAAACCATCAATAAGGATTTAAAAATAATATGGATATTAATAACCTAGGATAAACCTAAGATTTCATATATTAAATAAGTATGAGTAATAGTTTATAAATACAATAATTGATTCTAATGATTCTTTGTATTCTTATTATTATTATTGTTTCTCACACTATGATTTCTAGTTTAATCAATAGTGGGAACTAGATATAGTTAGGATAAAATTTAATGTGAAGGAAAATTTAATGATAAACATTCACAAGGGATGGTGACAAGATTAATGGATGTTGTGATCATACTTAATCATTTTTAAAGGAACATGATTAACAAAATGTGGCTTAACCAAATCTCAAAATCCCCAAATATGAGAAAGACGAGGTTCAATGAAATTTAAGGTAACAGGGACCATGGAGGAAAGAAGTTTCAGTTTCATATATATAAAGAATGTGGGAATAATCACCCAAATGAATGTATTAGAGGAACAAAATGATGTTTTGTATCTAGAATGGAAGGACACAAAGGATATAACTTCAAAGGGAAAATGTAAATTTTTTTTAACATAATGAAAGTGAATACTATCATCCCTACGGTATTATAAATTGTAAATTTACTTAAATGTTTTAATTATAAGAATAAACAAATAAATGTTCTGTATTGAATAATCATGAAGATAATCATGATGGTGGAAAATGTAATGGTTTTACTGATTATGATGAATATATAATGAATGAAATATGAAATTTATGTTTTATTAAAATAGTATTTTTTATTGGAATTATTAAATTGAGATTGATAAATATTAATACATGATTCGTAATTTATCTTTTATGAATGTGGTATTAAATAGTAAGACAAAATATCCAAGTTAATCATTTGAGAAGGAAGTCGTATGAACGATGTATTTATGTTTTGGAAATCAATGGTTATATTATAGGAATCATGAAATATATATGAATTTTTAGTATGAGTTTTCATTATTTTTTGAAAGGATATGTTAAATGGTGATGATTATGTAGAAATGTGATTTCCTATAAATATGATATTTTTTTAAAGTAAGGTAACCATTAATTGTTTCCCTCTATTGAGATGACTGTTTTTTATAAAGATGTGTTGGATATGCATAAGTAAATTGGATAATACTAACTAACATAGTACTGATAAAGGATTCTATAAAAAAGGGTTTTCTATATCATTGAGAATGTTTACAAAATATGTGGACTTCAGGAATATATGTAATTATCTCTAGAATAAAGCAGAATCTATATTTTTAATAAGGATTTAAGGTAATACAGGATGTTACTATAGTTCAATAGAATATATGATTAAGGTATTCAATTTTTTGGTATATAAAAAACAAGATATACATTATAATATATGTGGGATCAATGTTAAAATAATTTTCAAAACTTTATTTAAATTCTTCCTAATTTTTTGGATTTTTATATTTTACAAGGGTTACAAGGTTGAATGTTTATGGAATGGTTTTTGTTATACTTCAAATATGGTTTTATATGTCAATGTATTATCTCACCATATAATGATTTAGCCATATTATCTAATCTATCCTATAAATTTTAATACGATGATAATGAAAGATAGTTGGAATGACTTATCATTCTATATATGGATCTAATGATGTTTTAGTTCTTAGGTAATGTCAAACTCACCTTCTTTTCTTGGCGTAGGAGTTGAAGTTCAAATTTATCAAGGAACAACCAAATGGTGATATTTTTCTTATAAAATGTAATGAAATGAGGTATGTATATCTTATTGTGAAAAACACTTGAAATTTAGGCATAGGATCATGAATTAAATTTTTTCATATTCTAATCATTTTTTGTGATATCAATGACCTCTTTTACACTTCTTCATATTATAGTTTTGTGATAGTTAACTTTCTATAGATAACTAACCTTCTTGTGGTTAGTGATCTTTATCAATCTCTATGATTATTTACACTTTTCTTCCATGTATCTGTCTTAATTTCATAAATATTACCTCATATGTGGAAACCAAGATATGTTCTCATTTTGGTTACCATTATGTTTCTAACATCACTTTTTAAAAATATGTTTTACTAATCATTTTTATGATGTTGGTTTATATAAAAGGATATTTCATGCATTAAAATATCCATGAACTATTTGATTTTTAGTGGAAACATTCATTTAAGGGGGGTTGAATGAAACTCCCCCATATTTTTTACATTATTTTTATTTATGTTCAATATTTTTCATTTCACACAATAGTGAATATAACTTGTGTTATATGAAAGAAAAATGTAATTCTAACTAAGTATGAAACACCATGTTGAGATTATTATACAAGAGACACTTATATTATCATGTTCTTTATGCAACAATATGTTTGAATTTTCATACACATAGTGAGATGTTACATTTCTATCTTCTGCTACCCACAAGACCTATTTTTTAAAAACTACATTATTATATATATATTATTTTTAAAATATTATTATAGTTAACACTTATCCATTAGGATGGATGTTATGAATAAGATTAACTAATTTTTGGAAATATAATTTACAGATGTATATAAAAAATAATCCTTTGGTTATAAATTTTTTATAAATTAAGGTAAGAACTATTTGAAAATAATGAAATTCCTTTTCTAAAAAAATATATGTACGAACACCATTTTATATAAATAAAATAATAATAACAAATATTGATGAATGTTCTTAACAAAACATATATATTATATATTAAACCATAAATTTTTGACACTCATACAGTTGGTTTGATAGGTATAGGATAATAACAAATCAAATTTTATGAATAAATTGATAAATTTTTTAATATATGGTAATTTCACCTCTTATTAATAGAGTACCGATTTTAAATGTAATTTTAGAATATTTTATAAGTTTTATATTAAAAAATGAAAAATATTTTTTAAAAACTATATATCGAAATATATCTTGGGTTAATTTTTTGTACTTTTTAGTGATGTCTTGTTTTTTGATCAACAGTGAAAAACACAAAAATTTAATTGAAAACGAAATTTTCTTCTAATTTATTTATATTTTTAAATTATATTTTACATTTTTTATGAATTATATTTAGATAAATATTACATCAATAACACCAATTTATGTCATTTTAACCAATTCAATAATGAAATTGGATACAAAAACATTTCAATCATTTTGAATTTTTTTCGCATTGAAAACTCATCGTCTCATCCCATTTGTGGGAATTCTTTTATATTACATTTAGTGAAATAAATTATTATAATTTAGAAAAATATATTCCATATTTGGATTTAGAATAATTTATATTTTAAAAAGGTATAATTCGTTTTTATCAAAATATTTATTGAATGTAATTAAAATAAATTAAAGCTAGTAAGAAAAAAAAGAAAAAGGCTTAATTAATCAAAAAACATGGAGAATAAGTTGTTAAAATGAACATAAAATTTTCTAAAAATTATTTTATATCCATAAATATACCATGAAACATATAAGAATCTTGAATGGCCAATTTGGAACCGTTTATCGATAAGTAAAATACGAGGATCACTCAAATCATTCCATGAATACCCCATGTGACCTTTTCCCCATTTATAAATGACCACCTCTCATCCCCCACATCTCAAACATATCAAGACATATAGATCAGAAAAGACCTGAACAAATATCATACAAACTCCACTATATTAATAATATAATCCTAACCTTGGGAATAAATTCAATCCTGGAAGCCCATTTCAAAAAACTAATTGGAGTTACCCAATGAAGAGGTAATATCCTTCCACAAGCTCTTTTATTTCATTTTCATTATTCATCCCCTAAAATCATATTTTTACATGTTTATATAAAAAATTCAGTATAAATACTATTATAATATATTGTTACTATATGTTTTCTACTTACACCTACACACACTTCCATAAAATCAATAACAAACATACAATTCATGTGTACAGAGGACAACCTCATCACTAAATGAAGTTAATCTATTCTTTTAACACCTATCATTGTTGGAAATTATGATGGAAATAATGTTAAAAGATTATATATATGGTACATATAATGTATTCATTCTAATTTCTTTATAATATTTTTCTTATCTTCATTCTATCCATTTTGTGTAAATATGGTAACTTTTTTTGTGGACGTGTGTACTACTTCCTCTTAAGAGTGATGTGATTCGTTCACACAATACATGAAAAGTATTAATGATATGTTTAGTAAAATTATATAACATATATGAAATAATAATTTAATATTAATTATTATATATATACATATATTACATTTAATTTCATTCCTTCAAAAAGATAATAAAATTGAAACATCATCCATGTGTATGTGTGACCTACCATCTTCGTGAATAATGTATTTTATTTTCTATTTATAAATTTTATAGATTATTATAAATATTTATATAATGAATATTTTGGATATTTATATCATATTTCACGTTCTATAAATAAGGAAATTATAATCTAAGTAAGAGGATCAAGAATAATAAATCAAAATGTACCCAAAAACAAAGAGGATATTACCCGAAATATGAAATTAACATGTAATTGTTAATAAACATGTACTATAAAGTCATAAAAAATAATATATTATATTATATAAATGAATAATGTTCTTTTTTTTATATTAAAATTATATCTATTATGAAGGATTTTTAAATGAGTAGGATTAGTGTCAAGACACCACGTATAGTTTTTCTAATCTCACTTGTCATTTTCATGAGAAACATGACATATTAACCAATAGTTCATTTAATATAGTTCATATACTACCCTAATAAATTTTATGTCATGAATTACCTTTATTTTATGATATTAAATGTTTTAATTGATCTTATTCTTTCCTGGGGATCATTTATGTATTGTTACACATGTATTAAGTGGATTTTTTGTCTCAGGTTTACTTCAATGAGACTAATGCCATATTTACAAATAGTATGAATTTTGATGTTTATATACTGTAAAATAATGTATTATATGATTACTATACCAAAAATAATTATTAATAACATATCAAATTTATAATCTCACTTTCATTGGGTTTTTGGTTCAATAGTTTCTAAATCCATAAGGAAATTTTATCTCAATTTCCCTTCTTGGAGACACATGTTATACTATGCACCACTTTTATTCTACAATGTGTATATAATATCCCATTGAAATATTATATCATGAATGTATTTATTTTCATGATACTATAATATTTCTGCATTTTTATTCTCTAATGGGTAATATGATTTAATGTTTCCGAAGCAGTAGGAGTTTATTGCTACAATCCCATCATTTATTAGGATTGTTAACAATTATTCTTCTATTTACCAAATAATATAGTCTTTATCTTAAGAAATATTTTTAATTTTATTCTCCTTTGGAGATTCATGTTATTTACATGCAATGGTTCCATTTTTCTCTCTTTGGTATTTAGGATAATTAAAAAAATATTTTTATGAAAATATGAATTTATTTATCCTTTCGTTTGAAAATATGTGTTCTTTTGAAACTATATTTTATAAAAACTATTAACATTTTTGTAATATAATAATATAATTTTTAGGTCATTTATTCCCATTTTATACATTGTTACAGTTTTCTTAAAATGAATCTTCTTTCCATTTTCCAATTAATGAACTATTCTAATTTTTTTAAGGTGAAAAAATTATATTTGGCATATACAAACATAACTCCCACCATGGGAATCATATCCCCTAATCTTCAATTTTAATTTTCTAAGGTTATTTTTAAAGAATATTTTCCAATAACATTTTTGAAATTTATGTTTTTTAAAAATGTTTTCTATGAAATAGTTTTTTGAAAAAAATTATGTCTAAAAAGTGTTTTCAACGAATTTCAACGATTTCTTTATATACTTTGAAAAGTTAATTTTCAAAGAAATGTATTTAGTTGATTTAATGATTTCATTATATATTTTAATATATATTTTTAGAAATATTTTTTGAAAATGATTTACATCCATCTTTTTATGTTTTCAATGTATTTTCCAAGAAATGGTTTTTCAAAAAAAATTGATTCTTTTATAAGATTTCAATGCTATATTAAAAGAAAAAAGTATTCTAAATGATTATTTTTTGAAATATATCTTTTCAAATAAAAAAATATAATTTCCTCAATAATTTTATCAAACTAAATTTTAATGATTTATTTATAAGAAGATGTTTTTTGAAATGGTTTTATTTTAGGTATTTTTAACGAATGGTTTTTTCCCTAACGAAATGTTCTATATGATCATTCAAATTACTTCTCCATCTATGATGACATACTCGGTTATAGTTTATTATTTACTAGGTTTATTATCCAAGAACACCTTTCATATTCATTCTTGAATGGTTTATGTTTTCATGGAATGATTTTTAGGAAATATCCTTCTCTTATAGAGGTTTATGTTTTTTAAACCCACTTATTTTCATGGGTTACGATTTTATTAAATTATTATAATAACTATATATTCTCCATTGGAAATGGTTTGATTAAATGTTTATTATATAATTTTAATTTCATTAGTTATGATATGATTTTTATGAATGATGTATATTTTGTGGGTCATGATATGATGAATATTTAATTATCTTATGTTATATTCTTCATTTTATTATGTGATGTGTAGGAGCCATTTCTCCCTCCAATGCAAGGGTATAGATTTATGTCCCATGAGATAATTATGAGGAACAAGTTGATGAAATATATCCACTATGTTAATAAGGGTAAACACAATCCAATATTGGAAGAATGAGAACCCTAATCTACTATGGAAATAATGGGAAACCTGGTCTCGTATAAGGAAAAGACTGAAAATGGGGATGGTGGTCTGTCCCACCCAATAGGAGTAATCCCTATTAAGTTCCCTGACAAGTATTTTAAATTATCCTGGACTTATAAGGAATTATATTTCAAGTTTATGTTTGTCACAAATTCTATTTCTTAATCTAATATTATGCTCTTTTGGATTAAGCTCTTGATTCCCTTATGATTCATGTATTACAAATTGATAATATTTGCGGCATGATTCATTTTTTATGATCACTGATATATAAGTTATGATGTCATATTGTTATTTTCATATTATTATACATTTATTCTTGTTTATTGTTTAGGTATCTCATTTATTTTCCCTTAATGAACATATGAGCTCACTATTTTATGTGATTCATCTCTCCATACTATGAAGAAAGGTTTCAAGTAGAATTTTTAAAGAGGAATATCATTGTGGGAAATATTGAATATAATTCACCAAGTTATATTTTTTGTTCCATGTTTCCAAATACCCAAAAATATTATGGACCTCTGGAATTTACTTTTGTAATGTGGTGAATATTAATAAAAAATGATGTAATATCCATATATGTTAAGCCTAGGTTTCAATATTTCATCCAGATTTTATTTTGGAATTTCCAATTATTTTACATTGATTATAGTAACATAATATCAAGAATGATAATTCTGATATAAATATAATATATTTTTATTATATATATTGAGTCATCCATATAATATTGTCAAAGAAAAATAAAATATAACATTCATAGAGATGACAGACTGTACGTACACATAAAAAAATGATTTCACTTTTCAAAGAAAGAAAAGGGAATGAAAAGTAATATTTTTTCATTAAAATATCATTTTTAAATCAAATAAATATTTTATATTAATTATATATATCATTATAAGTATCTATGTAAATCATAAATGAAAAATGTATGATATCGATTTGTGGTGTGGTCGTCCACTCACACATACAACTAACATTACCCATTTAGAAAAAATTGGAAGGTAATAAGTTAGATGTAATATTATAATTTTTTAAAAATAATTACATCATATATATTAAAAATATATTTTCATACCCATACTTACAAGAATCTATGTAAAGTGGTGATGAAAAATGAATTTCACTGCTACATGTTGATGGTAATATATACGTTCACAAAAGTAATGTTTTCCCTTATTATTAGATATAAAAGTGATGGATAATGGTATTACCATGATAATAATAAAAACTTAGTATATTAATTATTAAAAAGTATTATTTTATAATGGGCACAAAATATATAGAGGAATTATGAGAATAAATAAATTTAAAAGAGTTAGTAATGATAATTTCTTATTCTTCAGTACACATCTTTTAGATTACTTCGTAATGACCCTTGTAATTTTGTTTTAATAATAAAAACTATAAGGACACAGCATTAAACATTGAATAATCTTGAGTTAATATAATAATTAACATTGAGGATCTTTGCAGGTTTAGGGTTTTAGAGAATTTCTCCATAACTATTTCATAACAACTCAAATAATACAAGTTGACACTTCTACTCACTATCCATTTTTTTCATGATAGGAAACCTTTTAAAATAAAACATGATTAATCTTCATGTTAAAATAACTCTTGATGAATTTTTTTCACTTACCCAACTTTATAAAATTTTTAGAACATTTTAAAAAAGTGATGGCCAAAAACAGCTCAATAAAGGATATATAATAATTAATAACCATTAGTCCATAAATATTTTAAACTCATGTAAAAATTTTCATAAAATCTTAATTTTCACCCATAAAAACATTATCAATTTAACATACCTCAAAAAATCATAAGATTCATGGAAAAATATTAAAAATCATAAATCATATAGGTAACTTATGGCATCCATATTATACATACATTTTAGCTATCACTGCAACATAGGGAATAACCTTCAAGGATATGTTTGGAAAACCCATCAAAGAATATTACCTAAATATCTTAAGAGAAACCCTATCGTTTAACTCCATAACATTAAACAATGCATTAGAAAGCTATCACAGGCTCACCCACCCTTGGTTTATCTTATAATCACCAGTATAAATAAGTAATTCCCATAAAATATATTATAATCATAGAATAAAAACTATAATAAAGAAAAAATAACATTTCCAAAATGAAATCAAATTTCGTCTTCACAAAATTGTGCACTAAAAAATGAAGACAATTTATTTGAAAATAAAAGTGTAAATTTTTAAATTATACATCAAGAAATTAAATTGTCATAAAATTAAAAAATTGGTTTCATGGAAGATATGTTAGAAAATACATTCAAATCCACGGAAATAAGAAATCCATATTTAAAACACATTTATTTAATTAAAAAACATTATTTTTGAATGAAATTATCCCATACCACATTGAAAACATTTAAAACTATTTATCAGTTTAAGGAATATTTTCCATATAAATAAATTCATGAATCCCATTTTGAAAAAACTGACAATAAAGAGATGGATTTACATTATTAAATCTTTAAGACATTTGAAATGAATTTTTCATTAAAGAGTCCCTTACATAGATCATTTTGTTAGAAAAATAGATCGATTATGTGTATTCACTATAAATTCTCATAAATAAATTATATATACAAGATTTGATATCCAAAATTTATTTCCCACATAATATTAGCTTGAAATAATCAATATATATAAGTTTAACCCAAAGAATAGAAATTGGGTTAAGAAATTACAATAAGACTTGTAATTTGTTAAATTGTATGACCTATAAAATTAATAATCATAAAATGAAACATTTAACCAAATAACAATAAAGAGATTCATGATAATTCATATCACAATTCATTATATATACACAAAACAAAAGTAAATATCGGTGATTAATGCATATGGTTCATAGAGGTAATAATTAAGGTGTGTAAATTATTATAAAGTTCATATCAATGACCAAGAATTTATTAACCGAGTTATAATGTATAGGTATATCATATCTTTAAGAACCCAGTTCTTATTCTTGAGGTACGAGTTTCTTCTTTTCCTTTTCCTTTAGAGTTTTGGAGGAAATAAGAGAAATGTGGGAAAATCCAAAATTTATCGGTATACATCGTGTACTTTTGTACACACACCATGTACATTGGTCATGTGGGTTGAGAATATAGGGCATGTAGGCTTGGGTGCGAAAACAAACTACACGCCATATATTTGGTTCACATATCATGTACCACGACTGTGTGGGATGAGAATACATGGTGTGTAGGATTATTGGTAAAAAGGTGTAAAAAATAACTACACACCATATAATTTTTAATACATGTTGTGTAATAATTCAACAGATGAATAGTGAGGTGGTGCAATGTAGCCACTAGAGGAACAATTAAAAAAATAGTACAAATCTTGTACATGAGAGTATAAGATGTGTAGTTATGTTTTTTCGTTAAAAACAGGCAGTAGCCTCCTTATTTGATGGAGGAGGCAGAGGGCTCACCAGGAGTTTTGGAAGAAGAGGTTGATACTTGGAGGAACTCCCGATCGCTCATTGGGACTCCGATTCATCAGTGGTTGATCTCTCTTGAACCACGCAGTTAAGGTCTTACCTCTTCTTGAATCATTCTTTAAATTCGTTCCCTAAGTGATGTTAATTAGGTATGAACAGGTAATTGTTTATCTCAGATCTACATCATTCATGGTTGTTTCAGGAGGCACCTTTCATGTATATCGATCAGAGGAGATCGAGGTAGGTGGTCTTGTGTTTAATTTCACTTGTCGAGTTGTTTTTTTATATTGTTGTGCCACGTGCCCAAGTTTGGGGTTGCGCATGGTTGAGAACATATCTAGTAAGATACCTAGAATTTCATAGTTAATCAAATAAATAAGTATAATCTACTGTTTGGGATCATTGATTTGACCTAGGGCCACACAGAGGGTGCGTTTTTCTTGTTTATCCATTTAGCCAGGATACCCATGGGTTTTCCATTATTATAGCATGGTTTGAGTTCTCTTGAGAGGAAAGTTATATAAATTTCTTGATTATGGAATTCCTGTGGCCAAGGTTTTATTTAGCCTGAGTATAAGATTTTTTTAGCATGAGAGCAATGTTTCTTATGCCTGAGGGCAGTTTTTGTTTAGCTTGAGGGAAAGGTTTTTTTTAGTATGAGGGAAACGTTTCTTATGGATTAGGGTAGTGTTTGTTTATCCTGAGGGAAAGGTTTTGTTTAGCTTGAGGTCATCATTTATTTTTCTTGAGGGCAATGTTTTTTAGCCTAAGGGCAAGGTTTTGTTTAGCCTGGGGGCAATGGTTCTTACACCTGAAGGCAATATTTGTTATGCAAAACGGTAGTCACGCGTGGGGTTCATTTATGTTTGCTTGAGGGAAAGTAATTACATGACTGAGGACAATGTATACTTGAATATTCACTATGATGATTTCTTATGTTGTACATGCCAATATAAAGCACAGGCTTGGTATTATTAATATCTTTTACTTGTTAGACAACATGTTGTAGTTTCTGATGTGGCACTAGTATAATAGATTTTTGGATGAGGCTGAGTCTTGGAAAACTCAAGAATTAATTATATGGATTGTAATATAATTATTAATATGGAAATGTAACTAGTAGGTATGGTTATTTTTGATTAATTCCTAGTTTACTACATTTTATTATTGCATAGTGTTGTTGCACATTTTCAATGACAGTTGGGCTCGGACCTTCAATGGTTGCCTACTGGGATTTATTTCACAAACCCTCTTTGGGTAAAGTCTTGGTCCCAAATATATTATATTTCTACAGGTGTCGATAAGGGCAATCGTCCCTACACATGTACATGATTGTTGCAGAAGAGTAGGAGAGCATGGGTCCGAGCATAGGATTGCGATGCTGCTGTGTTACTATTGCACAACTTTCATTTTATTTTTCTTTACTTTGTACCTTGTGTTGTATTGTATCAGATTGCAGTGTATCATGTATTAGATTCTTTCTTATAATTAAAGACATATTTCATCATCAGATATATGACTATTGGTTATCTTTTACATCAGTTATGTTGTCCACTTCAGATATATATTGTTTACTACATCTTCTTTTGAATGTTTATATTTTGATCCATTGTGCTACTCTTTAACAAATGAGGGTATTGTTTCCCCACTATCAGTCCTAGGCCCTCGCTTCTAGTCGGCAGACTCTATCATTCGGGGAAGTGCGCTTGATGTCAAGTGACCAATCGTGTTCAGGTCACCCATTGTGTGGCTCCCGGATCTACGACATTACAAAGTGGTGTCAAAGGGATTTATTTTATATGACTTACTATTTGGAGCCTATAGCCAGGGATAGGATAGAATTGGTACCTAATAATAAGCTGTTCCTGAGATTAGCTAACCCATGTACAAGGAAAAGCTAATTTACCTCAGGTTTCAATTTTCTAGTTTTGAAATTATTACAGTTGATTTGATTTCACTATTGGGTGACACACTTGTGTTGTGCTATTTAAATTTTATACCTGGATTCTATTTAGGTGTAACTAAATGAGATGAGGGTATGTCATCCCTTACATCATTTAGGAACATGTTAGAATCACATGTCTTGAACAGTTTTCAGGACATGTAGGTGCATTATAAATTGCATGTTGTTGTGATAGTTTCCTTGATAAAAATACCTACTGTTTGATAGGGTAGTTTTTATGAGATTTGTTTGAATGAATGACAAAGTCTGGTTCTTGAGGTGTTATATGCCCTCTTTTATAGGAATTTGGTGGATCATTGTCTTTTTTACCTTTTTTATAACATTTATAAGGTGCCATGTTTTTATTTCAGGGGAGTATGGGCCCTCCCAGATTATAATGTGGTACTCTGGTGTTTGTTTCAGTGTTTTTATTAGATCTGATGTAGTTTCTAAGGCTTACTATCTAGAAAAACCCAGAATACACACTTTGTAGTTTTGACTACATGTCATGTGTTCTTTTGTTCGGGAAGAAACTATTTTTCTTATGTACACGTCGTGTGGAACTTATACATTCCATGTAGTCTCTAACAATGTCATAGGCCATGTGGGCAGAGACACAGTATAGGGAAGTTCTTGTGGGAACACGCCATGTAGGGTTGGCCCTATGTCCACCAGGGTGACTAACAACATGAGCAAAGAAACCCTAGGGGATACACATAGTGTCAGTTATAAACATGTCATGTAGTGTAATTTTGGAATCCGTCCATGTAACTAACAACATGAGTCAGAGCTACCTATCTAGTACCTGCCGTGTACCTATAGGACACATTTTGTAGGCATAACTGGTGAGAAACCATTTAGAATTGGTCGTGTGGCTGGGGAAACCAGGTAATGTACACGCCGTGTGCGGGTGTTACATGTCGTGTACTTATGGTAGAGACACGCCCCGACCCGCATCAGAACACGACCATGTAAGAGCTGAAGGGTACATGTTGTGTCGACCTTATACAAGATGTGTAGTCTCTTTTTGGATAGTTCTTAGGGATCTTTCCACATTTAGTTGGCATTCTTAAGTGGACAAATGAAACCTCGACAGTAAATTAATCAAAGGCATGTGTTTGACCTTGTAGAGTCATGCCACCAAGATGGCCACGAGTTTCACACCAAGAGAGTGGCAGTGATTATACTCCAGAGATGGTAGGCCATGGGCAACCGGTGGATCCTCCAGCAGTGCCAGATGCGGCACCAACCGTTATACCGGACGCAAGCACAGATGCGCAGTTTCGTGAAGGCTACATGAGGTTCATGCAGACCATCTAGTGAGCACCGCCAGTTTCCACATCTATGACAGAGCTGACACATATATTCCAGTAGCAGCATCTGCCTACATTTTCAGGGGATGTCAGAAAATAGCTTGCAGAGTCCTGGCTAGGTTCTATGTAGAAGATCTTCGAGAATAGTAAGACGCCTCATGGGAGGAGGGTCAAGCTTGCTAATTACATGCTACATGATACTTCCAAGATATGGTGGGATGATACCACCCAGACTGGGCATCACTGAGACGTGGCGTGGGAAGATTTTCAGGAAATATTATATGACTTTTTTTCGTAGATGCTAAGGGTAGATTGAGCTTGAGAGTTCTTGAATCTGCAGTAGGGCGCCATGTTAGTGATGGACTATTCTTTCCACTTCACCGAGCTAAAAAATTTTGCACCTTTTCTAGTGGGTGATGAGACGTTTAGGGATAGATTCATTGGGTATGGTCTTCGATATGACATCCAAGCACTGTTGAATGTTTTCAAGTTTCCTATAGTGCATGCTATTGTGAAACAGACGTTGATTACACTGTGGAATCTACAGGACGCTAGTGGTGTGGACTAGGGCAGTTCGACACCGGTCTCTGGTAATATTTATATAGGCAAGAGGAAGAGGAAGATGGATTTCTCTCACGGTGTAAGTACTAGCCAGAAGAATTATTCAGGTGGCTAGATAATGTGCTACCAGTGTGGTAAAGATGGGAACAAGTGACCTCAATGTCCATGTGACCAAGTGGAGTGACGATCTTGCGGCAAGATGGGTCATCTTCTACGTTTTTGCAGGGAGTTTCCTCCAGTGACTAGAGAGAGGTGTTATATGAAGACTCTGCATATAGGAGCAGGGTCATTAGCTTCTTACCATTCAAGGAATTGGAGTACGTCAGGACATTAAGGCTGATGTGGTGGTTGTGGTCGTGGTAGCTAGACACCAGGATCTCAGAGACAGCAGGGCGGGTCAGCACAGGGGAGCCAAGTTATGTTGTAGGTTCGTGACATTGTCTATACATATTCAGTGCGACATAACCGAAAGGAGTAGGATATCAGACTTTCCACTATCAGAGGTACAATTCTAGTATCCTCAGTTTTATCTTCGGTACATTCTGATACTGGTGCTACACATAGCTTCATATCTGTGCCTATTGTACAGATCCTTGGAATCTGTGTTTCTTCTCCTTCTGATATCCTGACACTAGACACTTCGTGGGGAACTAGAATGGTAGATGTGTATCATTGCAACGTGTTCCCCTAGTGGTTGTGGGTGTCACTTTCTATGGGACCTCTATGTCTTAGAAGCGACAGACTATGATGTCATTATTGGGATGGACTGGTTGGTACCCTTCCGAGCCTTTGTGGATTGCTATTGTTGCAGGGTAAGTTTCACATCACCAGAGGGAATATAGTTTCTATACAAGGGAGAATGGAATGTCCAGGCAAGCTGAGATGGACTCGATCATTGTGGGAAAGGTGGATATATATCCCAGATGGAAAGTTTATATCTGGATGACCGAGAAACATGTTAGAAGTATTTCCCTCCAGTGGTTAATCATTTTAGGGATCTCTTCCCGGAAGACTTTTTAGGTCTACCTCCAGAGCGAGAGGTGGATTTCTCTATTGAGATTGTGCTAGGAGCGGCACCAGTGTCCAGTCTTCTGTATAGGATGGATACTCCATAATTAAA
This sequence comes from Viscum album, assembly GCA_963277665.1. Lineage (NCBI taxonomy): Eukaryota > Viridiplantae > Streptophyta > Magnoliopsida > Santalales > Viscaceae > Viscum > Viscum album. Next base: position 1,299,670,262 of record OY728138.1, on the reverse strand, counting down.
GGAGCTCAAGAGGCCGTAAGAGGAGTTACAAGCCAAGCGTTTTATTCAACCCAGAATTTCTCCCAGGGGTTCGCCTGTCCTTTTCGCTATGAAGGCATATGGTACCCTCAGACTCGAGGTGGATTATCAGAAACTGAACTAGTTGAAGGTTAAGAATCGATATACCTTACCAAGGATTAATTATTTTTTTGATCAACTTATGGGAGAACAAGTGTTATCTAAGATTGTCTTGAGATACTCATATCATCAGTTGCGTGTTAGACCATCAGACATACCTCTTACAGCCTTTCAGACAAAATATGGTCCATACAAGTACTTGGTCATGATGTCCGGACTCACAAATGCACCAGTAGTTTTTATGGATATGAAGGATCGTGTGTTCCACCCATATCTGAATTCTTTTGTGGTAGTCTTCATGGGAGATATCTTTGTGTACTCTAAAACTTGATATGATCATGCCACCCATCTTGAGATCGTATTGAGCACACTAGGAGATCACCAGTTATATGTTGAGCTCTCAAAGTTACACTTTTTGGTGGACTGGATTCACTTCTTGGGTTATATTATCTCAGAGACAGGAGTTATGGTAGACGCAAAGAATGTGTGAGCAGTAGTTTCCTAGGAGAATCCTTAGAACGTGTTCAAAATACAGAGTTTCTTGGGGATGACTGGTTACAACAGGTGCATTATACATGACTTCTCCCTCATAGCAGCGTTGTTGATGAGTTTGACTAATATGGGTATGATGTTCTTTTGGTCAGAATCTTGCGGGATAGCCTTTCAGAAGCTGAAGGGAAGGTTGACATCAACACCAGTCTAGATACTTCTATAGTAAGGGAAGAGCTATATAGATTACTGTGATGCATCAGGTATTGGGATGGGAGCAGTGTTGATGTAGGGAGATTGAGTAGTTGCATACGGGTCTCGACAGTTGAGGACACATGAGAGGAATTACCTGTTGCATGATCTCAAGTTGGATGCATATGTTCATGTGTTACGCTATTGGAGACATTATCACTTATGAGAACATTTTGTGGTGTTTAAAGACAAAAATATTCTTAAATATATCTTTACCCAATGTGACTTGAATTTGAGACAGAGAAGGTGGGTTGAATACCTTTAGTCCTCCAACATTGAGCTTTTTAATACACCTGTTAAGGGTAATGCAGTGGCTAATGTACTGAGTAGGATGACTCAAATACTGGCAGTGCAGGAGGCCAGTGGTGGGTGATAGCTTATGGCTTTGTTCCCTGAGATGAATTTGGAGGTGCATTATTGTCATGGGCGAACCAATCATTCAACCTTAGAAATAATTTCTACCATCCAGGATATATTGAGGATGAGACAGGTATCAGATTCAAAAGGCCTAGTTCTGCGAGTGTTAGTGGCAAGTGAGGACCCTCCTCCTGGATGGATGATAGGAGATGACAAGGTTTTATGTATCCATGGATGAGTGGGGGTTCCAGGTGATATACACAAAGTGTTGATGCAGTAATTTCATGCTTCAGCTTGGTCAGTGCATCTGGAAGTTACCAAAATGTACTGTTACTTGAGACATCAGTATTGGTGGTCAGGTATGAAAAGAGCTCTAGCTGGTTTTGTTACGAGATGTTCTACCTGTCAACAGGTGTAGGTGGAGCATCAAAGGATAGTCAGATAGTTACAAGAGTTACACATTCCGGAGTGGAAATACGATGATTTCCCGATGGAATTTGTGACCTGGTTGATAAGGACACCTCAAGTTAATGATGCCGTATTAGTTGTTGTGGATAGACTAATGAAAGTATCTCACTTTATTCTGATCAAGGAGTCCTTCGATGTTGAAGAGATCAAGAAGTTTTATATCCAATAAGTAGTATTTATTCATGGGGTCCCTCATTCTATTGTTTCAAATAGGGATTCATGTTTTACTTCTTGTTTCTGGAAGTGTTTCTTGAGGGCACTATGTACACAGGTGCATCTAATCACAGCTTTCCAACCTCAGACCGATGGCCAGTCAGAGCATACAATACAAGTGCTGGAGGAAATGCTTCATGCATGCATCTTGGACTTTGCAGGATCATGGGAGAAGCACATAACCTTAGTCGAGTTTTCCTAAAATATTCGTTTACAGGAAACTATTTATATGGCACCTTACGAGGCTTTATATGGTAGGCCATGTTGATCACCCTTGTGCTAGTTGGAGGAAGGTGATGCAGCTTTACTTGGACCATGTCTTGTGAAGGAGACATCAGAGAAGGTCAAGTTGATTCAGATGTAGACAACTACTGCACAGTCTTTTCAGAAATATTAATTTGATCGATACATATGGCCCTTGGAGTTCATGGTCGGGGATCAAGTTTTCTTTCATGTTTCATAGAGGTTAAGACATAGGTGGATCAAGAGATAGGGTAAACTTTCACCAAGCTATGTATGGACGTTTGAGATTCTGAAGAGAGTCAGATTGGTTTCCTATCGGTTCCAGTTACCACAAAGGTACTGGGCCACACATGATGTCTTCCACATATCTCATCTAGCTCGTTATCACTCAGACTCGTATCACGTTTTTTAGCCCAAGGAGGTTGGACTTCAGGTGAAGAATTCTTTGAGGTGCACCCTGTTCGTATTGTTGATAGGAGCACAGTAGTTCTATTAGGCCGGTTAGTTCCTCTCGTACGGGTTCTATGGTAGCATGGCCTAGTGCAAGACGAAACCTAGGAGCAGGAGACTGACGTACGTGCTCAGTGGCCATAATTGTTCTCAGCTTTATCTTCACCACCCTTGGAAGGGCAATTTAGGGACATATTTCTTTAAGGAGGGATGTTTGTAAGAACTCGGTTCTTATTCTTGAGGTATAGGTGTCTTAATTTACTTTTCCTTTAGTAATTTGTGGGAAATAAAGTAAATGAGGGAAAAATCTCAAATTTATGGGTACATACAGTTTATATTGGCCATGTGGGATGATAATATAGGGCGTGTATGCTTGGGTGTGAAAACTAACTACATGTCATGTACTGTTGTGCACACGCCGTGTACCAGTGCTGTGTGGGATGAGAATACATGGTGTATAGGCCTCACGGTGATAAAGGGTGTTAAAACTAACTACACGCCATGTACTTTGTAATACACGATGTGTAATAAGTCGGTAGATGAATAGTTAGGTGGTACAAAGTAGCCGACACAGGAACAATAAAAAATAGTACATGCCGATTACGTGAGATTACACGCCGTGTAGTTATGATTTTTAAAAAAACAGGCAGTAGCCTCCTCATTCCGTAGAGGAGGGAGAGGGCTCACCAGAAGTAGTGGAAGAGGAGGCCGAGACTAATAGGAACTCTCGATCACTCACCGGGACTCCGATTCATCTATCATTGAACTTGTTTGAACCACGCGGGTAAGGTCTTCCCTCTTCTTGAATCTTTCCATCCAATTATTTACTTAAGGTAATTTAATTAGGTTTGAATGGGTAATAGTTTATCTCAGATCTACATCGTTCTTAGTTGTTTCTGGAGTCACCTTTCATGTATGTCGATCGTATGAGATCGAGGTAGGTGGTCTTGTGTTTAATTACCACTGTCAAGTTGTTTTTGTGTACCATTGTGCCACGCACCATTGTTCGGGGTGTCATATGGCAGAGACATTGACTATTAATATACCTAGAATTATTTAGGTAATCTCATAAAAAATCATTAACTTCTATTTTTGATCGTTTCTTTGATCCAGGGTCACCTTGAGGGTGTTTTCCATTGTTTATCCATTTGTTTAGGATACATGTGGGTATGCATTGATTATAGAATTTTTTGAGTTTTCTTGAGAGGAAACATATATAAATTGCTTGCTTGTGGAATTCTTGTTGGAAGGGTTCTGTTTGGCCTGAGGAAAAGGTTTTTTAGACTGATGGAAACATTTCTTATGCCTGAGGGTAATGTTTGTTTAGCCTGAGGGCAAGGTTTTGGTTAGCCAGACAGAAACGTTTCATAGGCCTGAGGGTAGTGTTTGTTCTGCCTGAGGGAAAGGTATTTTTATCCTAAGGTAAATGTTTCTTATGCCTGAGGGAAGTGTCTGTTTAGCCTGAGGTCATGGTTTTGTTTACCCAAGGGAAATAGTTTTCATACCTGAGGGAAATATTCTTTTTGGCTAAGGGAAGTCACCTGAGGTTACATTTATATTTTCATTATGGAAAGGACATACATGTATGAGGACAATGTTTACATGAATATTCATAGTGATGATTTATTATGTTGTGCCTGGAATGCTCAAGAACATACTTGGTATTATTAATATCTTTTACTTCTTAGAAAACCTATTGTATTTTCAGTTGTAGCACTTGTATAGGAGATTTTTTGTTGATGTCGAATCTCGGAAAACTCATAAATTAATTATATGAATTGTTAAATAATTATTAAAATGTAAATGTAACTCATTGGTATAGTATCTTTTGACTACTTTCTAGTTTACTGTATTTTATTATTGCACATGGTTGTTTTGCATTTTCACTAATAGTTGGGCATGGGCCTTCGTTGGTTTCCAACTATGATTAATTTTTCACACCCTGTATGGGTCATGTCTTAGGCCCAAACATATATATTGCTTCAGGTGTAGATAAGGTAACAGTACCTACATAGATACATGATTGTTGCATATGAGTAGGAGAGCATGGGACCAAGATTAGTCTTATGATGATCCTGGGTTCCTGTGGCCCACCTTGGGTATTGTTTTGCTATACTTATTACCATGTGATATAATGTATCATATTTTAGTGTATCCAGTTTTGGCTACATTTTTAGACATATTGCATCATCATATATATGATTGTTGGTTATCATTTACTTCAGTTCCATTTTCCATTTTAGGTCTATATTTTTTACTGCTTCCGCTTTTATATGTTTGTATTTTGATCTGTTGTACTAAACTTTGACAAATGAGGACATAGTTTCCCCCACTATCAGTTCTAGGCCCCCAATACTAGTCGGTAACCTCAGGCGTTTGGGGAAATTCACATGAGATAATGTGACCAACCGGGTTTGGGGAACCCTTTGTCTGGCACCCAGATCCGGGACATTACAATATTAACAAAAATAGATTATAAAAACTACACAAACCAATAAAAAATGATCCCACACATAATCATAGAATAAAAAATCAATGAATTAGATGTATAACCCAATGAGTGGAAATTGATTTTGAATAATCTCTTACCTCGAGTCCCACTCGTCTCATATGCTCCTTGTTCATCATGAATAATAAACATAGGTTACTTCATTTGTACTTGAGAAATTTTTTACTTTTATTATTCATTTTATATCACTTCTTACCATTCATAAAAATTAAATAATTTTTTATGTTTATACTGAACATTTTTTTGGTATTCAGTACTTGAGTTAAAAATGAACATAGTATGAGGTTAATTATCCATGTGTTCATACATTAATAATATCTATAATATAATACATGATATGAATATATTATATTTTTTTAATAAGTGTTTTTAATATTATTTTGAAGACAAACTAAAAACATCGTTCATGGAGATGGAAGATCGTACGTACTGAAAAACTATATTTTTATTTTTCCTGTCGTATTGAAGAAAAAAATTTAATGAAAAGTATTTTAATATATATAAATATATAATATCATTAAATTATAATTAATATTTAATTTATATCAAATATTTATACAAAAACAATCTTTAATACATTCTATGTGATGTGTGAATGAATCAAATCATTTTGAGGATGTGATAGTCCACATGTCCCCAAATGATGTTATCATTTAACAAAAATATAGAAAGCATGAAGTTATTTTTAATATAAAATTCACATAAAATTAAATATGTTATAATATATATATATATATTTGAATAATATTTTACATGAAAAATATATTTAAGACCCGGCATGAAGGCAGTATTGAAAAATGAAACAAAATATTATTCATGGAGGTGAATAACTGACATAAATTTGATAATAAATTCATTTACTTGAATAAGAGGAGATGAGAAATGAAATGGGTAAGATATATACTATTATAAACCTACAAATAGAGTATATAATTGATTTTGGAGTTATCATTAACTTATGTATGAAGGAAGTGAGATGAATTGTGAAAATAAAATGATATTCAGAGAGCTACATTAAGGAAAATTAACTTTTGAATATTCCCTCCTTGAAAAAACCATGAGGACCTTGGATTTGTTCTTATGGTAATACCAACAACACATAAACGTCAGGAGGGTTAAGAGAAGAGGTTTGGGATCATATTTTAGGAGGTAAAATGTTTTTTGGGTTTAAAATGGTAGGTTGTGTTGTGGTATTTATACTTGAGGAGAGGCGGGTTCATGTGATTACTTTATGGATTATCTTATATTGAAAGACAACCATATAAAGGTGGAATTAAATTAACTGAAATTGGATTATAATTAATTATTTGTAGGATAATTAGGGTCGATCCACAACTCAACCACTCTTTAAATGTTGTAGTTTTTTATAGGATAATATTTTAACCTTTTAATTTACCCCTTGTCAAAATTTTACATTTATTACCTTAAATATGTTTTTACCATGGTGTAATTTTCATTCCCAAAAAATTAAATTGAACTTACAACCTAATTTATACCTTATTATTTGAAATATGGAATCCATTTTACCTAATTAATGTCAAACTATTAGGTGAATTATATTTAAATTAATTCTACAAATAAAACAAAAAAGTGGGTTATTAAAGTGAAACGATCAAAAGTATGAAATGTTTTTATATCTATTTTCAAGATGAAAGAGGATAAAATTACATAAAATGAATTAAATGATGAAAACAATTATTATAATTATATTGTATAAAAAATTGAAATGATAATATATCATTATAAATAAATTTAATGAAAAATAATTTTTGAGTTAAAATGCAGTATTTTTCAGTATTCATTAAAAAATGAATAATAAAAAAAATTACTAAAAATTTTCCCAAAGTAATATATTATGTACTTTTTCAAAATAAGAAGTTTATTTTGTAAAATATAACTTATAAACTTGTCAAAATTGTATTCAATATGGTTACACCATCAAAAGGCGGAAAAACATGACTATTTTTGAGAAATAATTCTTTTATCTGAAAAAATTTATTTGTTCTTATTTCGTGTCTATAAAACATATAATATGATTATTAAATGTTACATTGAATATATTAAATATATATTTCATTAATAAAACCAATAAATAGTGATTTATTACTTTATAGACCCACATATTTTCTTTCAAAAAGATTTATTAGAATGATATTTCCTTTTATTTAAAAAGGATTTTACTTTCATTAATAATTAGTTGCGCCGCAAATAATTAATTATAAACATGTGTAAAATTTTTTTCATATTTCAGTAAATACTATTCATTCCTTTTATTCTAATAGCTGGGTTATGTGGGTAATATTAAAATAACAATATATAGTTGTTCATTTAAGCTCGATGTTGTGTATCATGTATGCTATTGAACATAGTGTTTCTTTTATAAAAATTTAGATGTTATATCCTCTCCCTTTAAAAAATTGTGTCCTTATAGTTTTATTTTTGGGTAATTAACTAAGGTATGTATTTTAAAAATACCTTTATCGAAATACCATATTGGGAAAATTATTAATAAACTACCACATTAAAAGAAAGAAAGAGAAGTACAATGATAACTTGAGATGAAAATTACTAGGCCTCCATGTAAGAAAATATGGATGTGGAAGTGAAAATTAACCATCAAGTTCTAAAATAGAGTGATAGAAAATATTTTCAGGAGAAAGATAAGAATCAAAAAACCATAAATTTTTTATTGGTGAAAATGCCATTGATTACCCATTATGTAAAGAAATAAGATAACATTTTTTCAGATCCTTTTCACAGAGTTGAAGAATTGTTTTCTTACTTAGACAATGAACATATTTAATTATACTAACATGAAAAGTAGAGATTAATACTTAATAAATTTAAACCATACACTCATATTTTTCTTCAAACGATGAGTATTCATGATGAATGAACTTCTATAGAATAAAATCACCCAAAAAAGACTAAAAATCAATTTCTAAAACCTTAAAAATTGAGCCAAAACCAATATGGTTATGTTAAGATAAAATAGTTTTCCAAAAATAATAAAACATTTGATTATAAAAACTACATTAAATCTCAAAAATTCAATTTTATTACCAAAATTTCAACATATTCCATTCAAAAAATAACTGTATTTAAAATCCCTCAAAAATAATAAAATCTGTCATTGATAATGAAATCCACTAATCATTTTATTGCAGCATCTTTTAGGATAAATTTTAACATTTATCTCCAAATAAAATCAATAAATCTCAATGTCCCAAAACAAAAATGTAATTTGAAAAATCACATTTTATCCATGATTGGAAAATCATTTCAATAAATATCCTGAATCACCATAATTCCATAACAAAAACATATATTCTTACAATGTAAAATTATATCATTACTCCTCAAATAAAATACCATAGTTTTCAATTTATCATAGTAATATAGGGTTCCCAAAATAGAGTATTTGTTCCAAAATTTTGTTTATCACTTAATCCCAAAATCATTTTCCAAAGCCAATGGTATACATTAGATTAAACATAAGTTCCCAAAATAAATTTATTCATATTACATCAACTCATTTAATTAAAACTAATAAGTCATACAGATAATGAACATCACGTAGGTTAGTGTCAATAAATAATGCCTTATCACCATTTGGTTGTGGGTTCGATTCTCGCACCATTACATGACACAATAGTTTGTCACACGGTCTACAAGATATCCTTTTCCGAAAACAATATATTATTTATAACATTCCGCAAATGAGATAATATCCCCAAAAATAACCATAATAAGTTTTAGCCTCTAATGTTATTTCATAACTTTCATTTTAATCCCATATTATAATTAATTCAATATTTTTATTCATTAAGTCTTGTATAAAGTTATTTTTATTATTTCATCTCTAAATGATTTGATAAAACTATTTCAAAAAGAAAGGATATAGTACCTCGATCTTGGTGTCCACTCGGTTTTATCAAAATTTTGTTCACATGGATAGAAGGTACATGCATTTCAATAATGATTTAGAGATTATTCAAAATCACTTTATTTCTTTATCCAAATAAACATTATAGAACATGGTTTCTATGGGTGTTTTTTGAGAATTATTTTTTGAAAACAATTTTTTATGACATATAATTTAAAAACATTAAATAAGACTGTATTTTTATAAAACATTTAGATGAAGTTTGACTTGAAACATTCAATCAATGGTCCTTTTAAAATACCATTAATATGTGCACTAAGGCTATATTTTAAAATAATGTATAAATTAGTTTCCCAAGGGACTCTTTCTTCAAAAGCTTTTGGAAAATCGTAATATGCTTCTTAATATTGTGAAAATGTAAAATATTTTAAAACTCCTTGATAATATTTAATTTTTTTAAAAAAAATATGACATTATTGATGAAATATGTTTCTGATTAAGAACAACCCATGATTCATGATGGAAGTGTGATATATATTTTGTGTTTGATATCTCATATAACTTTTTTCAATAGAGTTGCATGTTAAAAAAAGTATCTGAATCATCTAAACATGACATTGCAACAAATATTTCAAAAATTCCATATGGAAGAGATAGAATTGTTTTTGTGATCATCTTCCTTTCACTTGTAACCGACCTTTCTCAATCTATAAAATTTATAGAATAAGTATTCATAAAAAAAATAATAGAAATAGAAACTTTCCATCTTTTAAACTAAAATAGTTACTCCCTAATGTTTTCTAAACCATTCTGATGATACCAACTACAAGTACCCAGTATTAAACATTAAATAATTTTGAGTTAATTCAATAATTCACATTGATAATATTTTCAAGTTTATAGTTTTATAGAATTAGACCATAACTATTACATAACAAATAAAATATTATATGCTGACACTTCTAATCACTATCATTTTTTTATAATATACCACATTTTAAAATAGATAACGATTTTCTTATTTATAATAATTTTCTTGACTTCTTATTTTCTATTACCCATCCTTATACCCCATGGAAAACATTTCAATTTAATTGGTAATGGAACAAAAATATTAGTAAGGAATATAAAATAAGAAATGAAATTATTAGTCCATGTATATTTTGTGTGGAAATATTATATACACAGAAATAAATGTGTAATTACAATATAATACCAAAAAATTAATTCCACACCTTATATTTTCACAATAAAATCAGGTATGTTGACGTATAACACAATGACATGAAATTAATTCAGCAAAATACCTTACCCCAAGTCTCATTCGTCTCGTATGTTCAATTTTCTTCCTGAATAATAAAAATAAGTTAATTTAAAATTATTTGATAAATTATTTATTTTCATTATTCATTTTATTTCACTTATTACAATGTTATAAAAATTACATAATTATTTATGTTTTTGTCGGACGTTTTATCGATATTCACTACATGAGTCGAAAATGAACTTGGTATGATATAAATAGTCCCCGTGATCATAAGTTCATCATCTACATAATATAAAACATGATATAAGTATATTATATATTTATTATATAAGTATATATAATAATGTTTTGAAGTCAAACTAACCACACTAATCATTTATATGGTAGGTCGTATGTACACATGACCACTATTTTGGTTTTTCCCATCGTATTGAATGAATTAAATTAAATGAAAAGTTTGTAAATATGTATAAATATATAATATATTTACCGTATATTTAATATAATATATATTTCATATATTATTACTAACAATACTTAATAAATTACATGGGATACATGAATGAATCACATCATTTTTAGGAGGCGGTAGTCCACACGTCCCTAAAAAAAGTTATCGTATAACAACAAAATGGAATGCCAGAAACTATTTTTAATAAAAAAATTAAAAAATATTAAATTGTTTATTATATACATATTAAAATATTATTTAACCTCAATAATTGTTTAATGATTATTCATGTTGGTAGTAATAGAAAAATAAAAAAACATTACTCAGGGAGGTGAATAACCGACATAACATGGATAATAAATTCATTTCATTGAATAAGAAGAGGTGATAAATGAAATGGGTATGCTATAGTCAATTATAAACATAAAACTAAAGTATATAAATTAATATATATTTATAAGGATTTTTTGGTTGAAGGAGGTGGTAAGAAAGTAGAAAAACCAAATAAATTAATGAAGGTATTTTAAGAAAATTAGCTATTGAATATCCCCTCCTTGAAGGACCCTTAAGGACCCTTAAGGACCATGGATTTGGAATTTTGGGGATAAGATAAGAAATTTGACATGGGCATACTGATTATGAGATATTTGCAAATATATTTGAGAAGCTACATTGAATTGTGGTTATAATATGGGAGGTGGAGTGGTGTTATTTATACTTATGGAGAGGTGGATTCAAGTGATTAGATTATTGATTGTCTTATATTAAAATCCTTCCAAATAGAGGTGACATTAAATTCCATGAATTTGGATTTTAATTAATTCCTTATATGCTGGTTATGGTCAATCTAGACCACAAACACTCATTAAATGTTTTATTTTCTATGTAGGATAAGCTTTTAACTTTTTATTTTAACCCTTTTCAATGAAAATCTTTTCTTACGGTAAATTATTATATTTAACATGATTAATTTTTAATAAATAAAAATTAAATTTACCGTAATACCTTATTTATAAATTATTATTAATATTATGGAATCTATATTACCTAATTCAATACAAAAATTGGAAAAGTGTTATTTAATATTAATTCTGCAGAAAAAATAGGTATTTCAAATGAAATGTTCAAAAGATTGAAATGTTTGTATTTCTATTGTCAACATAAAATAGGTTAAAATGAATTAAAATGTATTAAATGGTAAAAAATTAACCAAATTAGACCTTAAAACTAATTAAAAATAAAAAATAACTATATTAATAAATTATATGAAAAAGAAATTTTCAGTTAAAATGTAGTATTTTTTTCTACGAACCAAAAAATGAATATAATTTAAAAAAATGTATCCAAATTATAAAATTGTGTATAACTACCAAATAAAATTTTTATTTGTAAAATATAACTTATAAAAGTGTAAAAAATTAAATTAAAAATGGTTTCTCTATCAAATGGTGGGAAAACATAATTTTTTCGAGAAATACTTCGTTTATCCAAAAAAATGAATTTACTCTTCTGTAATATCAATAAAACATATAAGAAAAATATTAAACACTAAATTTAATATTTTACACATATATATATATCATTATTAAAAACAAAAAAGGGATATTTTTATGTCATAAACTCACTTATTTTCATTTAAATTATTTTTTGGAAAAACATTTCCTTTTATTTAAAAATAGTTTTACATTATTTTATAATTAATTATGTAAAAATGAATTAAATCATCTGAAAATAATTATTTCATAATTATGTTAATACTATTCATTTCCCCTACTCCAATTTCTATTTTATAATCGTAAGATTTAAATAATAATATTTAACTGTTCATTTATACTTGATGTAGTGTATCATATACATTATGGAACATTGTGTTTATTTCTCAAAACTTTGGATGTTACAAAAACACTACTAAATAGTGAATATAGATGGTGTGAAGATACATTTTTTGGGTTTGGTCGATATATATGGCCCAATGTTGTGTGAATAATTGAGATAAATGGGTGTCCTTTTATAAGGGATGGAAATGACACTCTTGGAATTTCTAAGAACATGAAAATATAATAAACAATTCCAATGAAAAATTATTCCAAATGGCCACATATTTTATGAAAAACAATATATGGTCATTATATCGCTATGAAATAATATTTGTATTGGTTTTTATATCATTTTAATCCATATCTTTTGGTTTTACCCCTTGGTAAACCAATTCAAATCGTAACAATGGTAACATCCTTTTAATATTAAAGGATTATAATTTTACCCCTAAAGAAAAAATTTCCTCACAATAGAATATAGGTAAAAAAATTTATTTCATATTACCCCTTATACTATTTCATGATTTTACTATTTTTTAATAACTTAATTAACTATTTTTTTATAAAATTTAATTAATTCCATTTTTGACACTCTTCAACAAATTTGACATTAGACACTATGGATAAAATTTAATTAAAATATAATCCCTTAAAACATCCCTAATATGATATATTCATATATAAAATTTTGTAATAACTATAATTTTTCTAAATTGTTTTAATTGTAAATTTTTTTAAATCATTTATTTTATTTTTTTATTAATTTAATAAAAACCAGGTTGGTGCAACATAAGAATATAAAGTAATGATTAAATCGATGAAAATAAAAAAAATAATGATGAGAAAAAAATAAATAATATTTCAATTTAAAATTTAAATTATAACATAAAAACTTTTTGTCCTTATTGAAAAAATTATAGTTATTAATGTTAATTGTGTGACATTTTACTTCTATTATATTATAAGTTTAATGTAACGGCCAATGTAAAATAAACATTTTCCGAGAGGGCATAATTTCAATAATTTGATGGAAAATGATGAAATAAAATAAAAAAATGGGAATTAGTTTTGAGTTTTTCAAATTTTGAAGCTCATTAAAAATTTTCACCCATGTTTTATGCATTTTACCCTTATCTAAGAGATAAATATTTACCACAATAGCTAATCATAAGGACAAAATAATAAATATTCACCAAATATAAAAAACTGATTCCAAATATGGTATAAATTTTCATATACTCAATTAAAAGAAATTTTATAACCACTTTTTAATAAATATGAGTAAAAGACATTGAAAATAGTTTTTATAAAAATATATTTTTAAGCATGAATATTATCTTATATCAAAATCATGAATATTATTAATTAAAATGGAATTAATTCAAATATGATAAATCAAATTGATCCTATTTAACTTTAAAAAAATAAAAAATATATTGATAGTTTTTATTAGTTATTTAAGTAAAATAAATGATATTATTACGAAAATCAGGAATTTTCCCTATTTATTAAAATATTAATTATTTCAGAAGAATAAAAAAAAATCAACCATAGTAAATTTGTATACTATGATTTCAAAAACACTTTTTATTTTATAGAATAGAATTTATAATATTTCTAGAAATTAATTATAATTTTCACAGAAAAAATGCAAAAAAATTGCTTTTTGAATAAAATGAATTTATGAAGCCTAAAAATGAATTGAATAAAAAGTGGATGATTATTTCATGACAATAAATCAATAAATATTTAATGATTCAGGACACTTTACATCTACTTCATAATGTAGTTACAAATATTCATACCTAACATTTCAATATTCATTTTTAAATAATTCATTTTTAGTAGTATAATGTGGTTCTTTTAAACTTAGTGTTGTGCGTAATGTAAGAAATAAAAGAAAATTAATTTATTTAAATAGAAATATATTCTCAAATCTTTTGATGTAACATTAATACTATATTAGGAGGTATCATGTTGATCATACAACTTCAAAACTACCTATGTTGGTATCATATCCATCCTATATAATAATGTTATTGGGAGGCATCACATCCAACCCCCCACATCATAACCATCTTTGGTAGAATAAAATTTGATGCACCATATCACAACCACTTTGAGAGGTATCATGTCATCTGACTATATAAAAACACTACAATATGAATGACATAAAATCATCCCCATCACAATCCCCTCAAGAAGCATCAATTTTTACCCATCATATCACAACCACCTTATGAGAAATAAAACTCAACCATCCACACGAGGAGCACCTTGGGAGGCTTCAAACCCAAACATCTAGATCATTCCACACATCATGACCAATATATCCCACAGAAGACCATCACTTACTATAATTCTATACAACCCATATCACAATCCATAAAATCTCATCCCTGGTTATCATGACCCGCAACCCATAACACGACCCACCCTTAGTTGGTATGACACTCAAGATACATCACATTCTATTCCATGAAACCATGCATCAATATGGTTGGAATGATCTCTGAAACTATAAATCATATCTATTCCCATCAAGTATTTTTTTTTGTTTTCATGATTTTCCAACATTTTAGATCATAATATCTCATCATCATAATTATAATGAGCAAAAAAAATATTACACATTCCACAACAATTTAACACCCCAATAATAAAAAATCAAATAACACAACTCATTCTATAGTTAATCACAAGTGAAATGTGTTAAATCCATAGTCAAAAAATAATCATAGGGCACACATGGGTTGGACCCTCACCTAACTCCATAATGTATTCCACCCTAGGTTATTCTCCAAAGAAGACAAGCTCTTTTCATGCAATAATCATCTAGGTCTACAACCATGTTATCCTCTTAGAAAAAAATTATTAACTTCCAAAAAAAATTTGGGTAAAAAATGATCTTATAGGTCAATTCATGTTAAATGTAACCTTTAGTGGGTATAATGTTTATCAAGTGAGATCACACCCACACAATTGGTGAGAACACATATCACATTTCAAGTGAAAGGACACAAAAACCATACAAAAATGTATAAGGATCACCTACCTCATGTAATGGAGTTATTCCTATAAAAATAACAATATTCAATGACTAATATTTACCAACCACATTATATCGATATAATTCCATATCATCCTTAGTAACCACATTAATAAAAAATAAGTCAATTAAAATTATTTTTTATATTAAAACAATATTTGTTTCATAATTAATCCCATAAGAAAAACCATTTACTAACTCACTATGATACCTTAAATGAGATAAACTACCAAAAAAATGGTGATTATTACTCCCATTACACCACCATAATCATCCCAAAAACAAAACCCCACTATCTGACAATAATTAATTAATTATTTATATCCCAAAATGTGCAAAATGAAACTTTAATCAAGGAAGTGTCATAACTCAATAAAAATCCATGAATCCAATAGAATTCATCCTCTTGAGAATTATTGGATCAAAAAATATATTTTTTATAACTATCATAGGTGTAAAAAGTTTGTTGGGTGTATTATAAAGGTTTATTTTTTTCATTGGAAATGGTTAAAAAATATATAATTCTATAGAACAAGATGATTATTTACCACATATAAAATTCATCATGTCATAGATGGGTTTAAGATTTTTTTATATTCACTATATAGATGTGGTTGTACTATAGTTGATTAAACAAAATATTTAAATAGATCCTAGAGATTGATGATATCCAGGCCACTATCATAAAATACATTGGAGTATGAATGGAATAAATAAGTCCATTCCAAATAAGTTGATTATATTGTAGAGTGTCTGGATTCAACTAGTCAAAGAAAATCCTAACCTCTAAAATTTAATGATGTAATTTGAAATAGTTTAAGTCATCCATAATTCCAAAGAATGAGACATGTGTTTATTGAATATACTATTGATTATGCTATAAAAGGGTTAAATATGTATTTATTTTTACCATGGAGATGAGGTTAAACTATAGGTTATTGAAAAATAATTTAAATAGATCATATTGATTAATGATATCCACAATACTATCATGGAGTACGTTACAGAATGAAAGACATGGATTACACTATACCAACTTAGTTGATTATGTTTTAGATAGTCTACATTCAATTGATCAGTTATAATAAATGAATTTATTTATTTTTTAATATCTAAATATTTCTATTCCATATAGAATTTTTAATTTAATAATATTCTTGTAGGATGATGAGTTTTAAACCATGATAGGCTTCTATACAACAATTATTTGAGTAATGATGTTTCCATGTTCCTAGAAAATCATGGCATCTCATGCAATATGTCATGAGCTATGACAAAAGAATTAATAACATTTGAATGTTACTACTAAAAAACTTCTAGCTAGAACCTAATAGACAGTTCTATTCCACTATACATGTTAAAATAGCTCGTTTGGATAACAATATTGACTTTTCCTTCTATGTTGAATTTGGTAGTTTTTCAGATATCTCTTAAATAACATTAAAAATTTAATAGGTTGTATGATACTAATGGATTATCTGAATGTTAATATTAAAGGGGACTAAATTGGTAGGTTATTGTTTTTAAAATTTAAAATTTGAAATTTAAAATTCTTAGTCTAGTTAAGAAAAAAATACTATGTAAACATTAGATAATATCACACACAACAAAAAGGGGATATCCCTAGAATAATGTGAACCAGGGGAGTTTAAAAAATATACAATATATTAAAAGAAATTATTAAAATAGGAATCTTAAATATATATCTTTGGAGGTCTATAATAGAAATATTGGAGAATCATAGAATTATACTCCTGTTATTTATTTTTATTTCCTTTTATAAGAAATATTTATGGGGATCAACATGTGTGTTGAGTAAAACACTATCCCTATTGAAGTGAAATGTGTGGAAAAGAATTATAGGTCTTTGAACATAGATGATTAGTGGTATTTTTAAAAAACAATTAATCACATACTAGTGACGATATAATTCATACATTTCATTCAAATCATCCACCAATTGCATTTAATTTATAATATTAACATTATAAAGAAATAAACGTATAAATTGTATTTTTAGAAAAACATCTCATTTACATTAAGTTGATTTTTATTTTTATATGTAATAAATTAATAACCAATTAACTCACAATATACATGTATAAACCATAAATGTTTCGTAATTTATTTAGTACTATTCAAAACCTCGAATAGAATATATAGGAAGTAACTGTCACATTAAATAATACTATTTCAATAGTATATCGTGATTTGTTTACACTCGACATTGTGTGTATTAATAAATATTAATTAAAGTTAACTTATATGAAAATAATTAGCTTATAAAATCATTATTTATAACATTATACCCTATATAAATTGAATTTATAAC
Source organism: Viscum album (assembly GCA_963277665.1). Classification (NCBI taxonomy): domain Eukaryota; kingdom Viridiplantae; phylum Streptophyta; class Magnoliopsida; order Santalales; family Viscaceae; genus Viscum; species Viscum album. The sequence goes on along the minus strand of OY728138.1, from coordinate 1,299,652,362 downwards.
TATAAATTCAATCACTATGTCACAAAAAATATATTTCATCACATCCTCAGGTTCCCATGTATCATATTTGAATTTCTTAATTCATCTAGAGAACTTTAATTGGGTGACTTGTCTTGTTATTTAATAAATTATGTCACTGTTCTAATATTTATTTCAGTTCACCAATATAAGAAATATCATTCTCTATTGGTACAACCATAGATTTCAGTACATGTGAAGGATAAACTATGTACTTCCTCAAGATTAATACATTTATCACATCAAGAACTTGCGAGAGGATTGATAGTAGCACCATGTGATAAGATATCATCACTACTGAATAAAGAATCTAAAAGAGTACAATGTAACTACGAATCATATTTCCTATATTTTTGTTTCTCATAACCTTCTTTCTAATGGGAAATTCACTTGAAATCCTTATCACTAATGAAAATACTTGATTTCACTAGGGATTGTTAGTATACTTTTTTTCATCTCTATTATTAGTTGAAATATTGTTGAATGGATCTGAATTTCTATGATATTCAACGACCTAGATCATGTACAAATATATTTTTTTCAAAAACATCGTCCCTGAAAATTTTAGTTCTATACATATTTCCATATAATACATTATATGGATCCATATGAATTATAAATTGAATGATATAATTATAATAAAATTTAATTAGATGAAGGTGTTGATCCCAACCAGTATTCAAATAAGAAGAAAAATATCTCAACATATCTTCTTGGATTTTAATAGTTCTCTCAGACTGAACATATTTTTTAGGATAATAAATAGCACTAAAACTCAATTATTTATCATGATCCTCTTGAAGACTTCATTAGAAATTTGATTTAAACCTTAGATAATAATTATATAAAATAGAATGTGGTACTCCAAGAATATATACGACTTCTTTAATGTTTACCCTGGTAATATGTTCAATAGAGAAATATTATCTAATGGAAATAATGTTTTCTAACATCATAACGAGACATACTAAACCCAATTAACATAATGTCCTTTAGATGTTTTTGGGGTTCCAACAAAAAAAATATGGTGATATATTCACATTTCAAATACAGTATGGGTAATTGTTGTGACATACTATTAGGATTCTATCACTCAGCATCAAATTTCTTACACACCATTCTTCAGTATACATAATTTTTAAATATCTCTCATTGAGTTTTCCAATAAGAATTACTAATTAATGTCTCTATAAATCTTCACACTTACACAATAAATAGTGAATTTTTAACTATGAGCATCATCCAAAAGCTCCTTCACCGAGTGTCGTATTGAAGGGACACATAAAAATATCCTAAAACATATCATTCCATTATAATATAGGATGAATTCAAAAGCATATTCGACGTTATTATACAGATCCACATATGAAATCTACCCCTCTTTAATCCTCAAATGGATGGCCAATTGAACACTAATTTGGGAAGGTTAATATTTACAACCTTTATTAAATATACTTTCATATCTATCCTTAAAAAATATGGAAATTTTGGATCTTTTCTAATCCCCATCTTAGATAGGATTTCATGATAATTTTTTACTCAAATAATTAGCAAGCTAGATTTATTTCCTTGGGTGGTAATGTATTGAGAATTCATAATCATTAATCAAATCATACCTTCTTCTTTAGAGGATAATTTATTATTTTTGTTTGAATATATTCTATAAAATTATTTGATCAGATTATATATCAAAATTTTCTACACAAAGTCAATTCCCCTATAAGAGTAATGAAAATTTTACCACAACTAATTGAAAATACTGATTTAAGTAATTTTTATCATCAATATTGAATTGTCAAGAGAAGTAAACTATAACCATATTATCCTGAATTAGGATATATAATATTCCCTTATTTGATGAATCATTATAAAATACAATTCATTCTCTGCAACAGAGTGGTTTAATAATAGCTAAGCTGAATAACCTCCCATTCAGTTCCTCAAAATTTTCTTCGTATTCATCTATCCAAAAACAATTCATCCCTTCCAACTTATCATTGTATGTTTAGTAGATTAATGTGAGAAATTATACAAAACATTTTAATAATATCTTGGAAAATCAAGAAAATTATTGATCTCAATCACAATGGTTGGACTGGGAGAATGTTCAACAATTTTCATCCGAAATGGATCCATCAGTAATAAAATTATTCCGTTAAAAGTGCTAGCTAAATGTACACTTTATCAACACAAGGAAAATTTCTAAAAAAGGCCCCCTTTATAGTCAATAAAAAGAACTAATAATGGTTGGTCTCTATTCGTACAAAAATATGTGCTGAAAAAGGGGGCCTTTATCAATTCTAATAAAAGAAATGTTGATAAAGGTGGCCAATTATCATCACTTGTAAAGAATCACTAATAAAGAGAGCCTTTATCAGTGATAGTAAAAATGAATTGTAAAAGGGGTCACTTTATCATTGCTTGTAAAAATCACCGATAATGGGTTTCCCTTTAAAAGTGCTAGTAAGAAACAACAGAAAAATTGGGCCTTTATCAGTGCTATAAAAAAGAATTGATTATTTAAGGGACTTTTTCAATGCTAGTAAAAAAATCAATGAGATGGGGGGGCTTTATAACTACTTTTTTACAAGAAATTATAAATAGTAAATTTAATTAAAAAAATTAAATCATTAAAAACAATATATTAACAAAATGTTTATTTATATTGATATATATATATATATATATTATTTCATTAGATATTAAGTATATAATGGAAAATATGAATATAAAAATAATATATATGATATTTATTAAAAAATGGATGATAAAATAATTAAAAGAATAATTTTAATTAATAATATCCTAATTATTATCACATAATAGTTATATAATAAAAATTTGAAAATAGAGAAAAAAAATAAAAAAATTAATAAACCCTCTAATGTAAGCAGACAATGTGACTCAAACTTTAAAAAATCATAAATTTTGATACGGGTGTCTATTTGGGCTCAACCACATATCAAATCTAAGCCTATGAATATATTAATACTTTGGTGACTTATGGAAACCCTAATCACAATACTTAAGGCCATAAAAATTCCCATATTCCACCAAAACTATGTTTCTAGTAAATGTACCACAAATTTATGACATTCGATGGAATTTTTGAATCAATTAAGTGGGTTTCATTGTCTTTTTTTGGGTATGGTGATTGTATTCACAAGGATTATATTCATATTGATATTACCATTTTGAAATTTTATGATTCAACACAATAAATTTGTATTTAAAATTAAATGTAGGCATATTTTTTTATATTCACATATAAAAACATAGTTGTATAAACAAATAATTAAATATATATATATATATAAAAATGTATTTTTTTAATATATAAAATAATTTTTTGTTGTTCAATTTAATTAGAATTAAAAATCAACCATCTTATTTACAATATAAAAATTCATTAAAATGTATATATACCTATAAAATTAATGTTTTTATATAAACATGTGTTCCAAAATATATATATAATATATTTATATTCTAAAAAATGTAATTAAATGTTTATTATATAACCATTTGTATGTGTATGTGAGAAATGTAAATGTATAATTTTTTGTGTTTATATGTGTGTTTGTGTGTGTATTATGTGTATATATATCGTATATAAATTTATTTTTATAAACGAACAGTTATCATTATTATTATCACTTTATATTGTAAATAAACTTATTTTATAGTAAATATTTATAAATACATTATTAATAATTTATATATAAATATAAGATTATATGTGAATATATAAATATATTGATAAATATATATATTACTGGGTAAAATTTATATCAAAATATACAATATATATAGATAAATTATAAAATTGTATTTAAAACAACATCTAACCATTTTTACACTAAAAATATATATGAATATATATACATACTTATACAAATATATATAGTATTTATATATACATATATGTGTGTATTAATAAATAGAAATATATATATATGATATTCTTGTATATGTAAATGAAAATTAATAACTAATAAAATTAATTAAATATAAGTATATATATATATCATAAACATAATCAATAATATATTTTAAATATTTATTTAAAAATAATCACCTAAATAAATAGATTATCTATATATATGTATATATATATATATATACTGGAATAAAGTAAAATAGATAATAAAACAACATATTGAAGTTGTAAATACGTTCATGTTACAATAGAAAGGTACAAGGATTAAATTTAGGTGTTCACTTCTTGATGGAATTATATAAATTGCTGAGAGGGGGAGCACCACAATGACTGAGTAAAAAAGCACTAATAAAGGAGGGTGGGAAGAAATGATAAAGGGTGGGGCCAGAATAGGTCCAAATAATTATATAAAACACTATTAAAAGGGTCCTTTATCAGTTATATACTTAGTAATGATAAAAAGGTACTTTAGTAGTGCCAAAACATGCACTAATGAAGTTGTCTTTTAACAGAGAAAAAAAAATTCTAATAAAGTCCCCTTTTATTAGTGATTTTTATAGAACAGTTAAAGGGTGTCTTCATCATTACCTCTTATGAGAAATCTTAAAACCAACCATTTAATATCACTTGTATTATCAGTACTTTTATAGAGATAATGAAGCCCTTTAACTAGAACTTTTAAAGGCATGATTTGAACTTATGCATATATATACCCATTCTAAATTTTATATGACCAAATAATTAAACTTTTTGTGTCCAAAATTTAAACTATATAAATTTTTCATACATATTCTCATTATTTTGGTTTTGTAGTACAATACTCAAGTGATATTCTTTAACATTCTTTCTATTTCAATTTTTAGGAATCCCATCTACAAGGACTACAAAAGATAGATCATGGGAATCTATAAAGTGTCAATTCATTTAATCCATGAATATAACATAGTAATTTTAAGACCAAATGGAATTAAAATTAAATTATAGTGTTGATTCCTTGTAAAGAATCTTATCTTGGGTATATCAACTTCCTTAACCCTAGACTAATGATATCCAAAATAATGTTCAATCATGGAAAATCATTATGCTCAATGAAAATAATGAAATAAATTATTAGTGTGAGGATTAGGATAATTTTTCTTAACATTGATCTTGTAAATTTTTCAGTAATCAGTGTAGATATACATCGATAAATATTTCCTAGTAAGATGAATAACTTCTCCACAAAGCGATTTACATGTATAAAAGAATCATTTTCCAATATTCTCTTTTATATTATTCTTCATTTAATTAAACTGATTCAAGTCCATTTTATATGGATTCATTGAGATCAGTGTAGCATAATATATCAGTTCCATAATGAAATAAAAATCCAAAATATGTAGAACCCCATGAATCTATTCCATAAAACCATCATCATAATACTACATAATAGAAAAATATTCAATGGTGAGTTTCTCCCCAACCAAATCATACATAACACCACTTTTCCAATGTAATTAAGACATATATAATGGATTTAATTTCCCTCATACGTTTATATTTATTTTCACACTGATTTATGATCGTTGGTTGATTCTGAGTATCATATATGACCTCACATCCTTTGAAATCAATGTCAGATTTAGGTATTGAAATCTAATCTATTTCTAAGATTACATCAAATTCAACATGTGTGTGATTACAAATATAAACTGGAAGAACATTCCCACAAACATGAATCAGAGAAAAATCATAAACTTATTGTGAAATAATTATTTCATTAATTGTTTTCTCTATTAATTCAATATCTACTCATTGAGGTGATACTATGATACCCTTAAAAAATTAAACAGATATTAAATATTGGGTAGATAAATAACTAAACAATAAATTATATATTCTAAAGTGGATATTATCTGTAATATTCAAAACATCATTATACACACCAAAAATATGGTTTATATGATATTTCCATTTTTCTATGGGATTAAGAAGTCCCTGACATTGATCATAATCATTAAACATTATATTTGATCAATGGTTATCATAATTTCCATACTCCATTCGTTTGAAAATTAAATTTTGGGGGTGAATTATGTGGATCTTTATATATAAAGTTAGCTTACATATTCTTATAATAACATCAATATCTAGTTTCATGATGATTATCCTTTCAACACAAACCAAATTAACATCCGCCATTGGAATATTTTATCCTTGTTTCCTTCCACAATCCAAAAAAAGTAATGATCATCTTATTTTTTCCATGTTTTTTGGAATATAATTTTCAGTCCATCCTTCTTTTCATCTCAAAACCTTGATATTTATGGGTAACTCCAATATCTATTTCAATATTGATAGCTCATTGAATGTAATCTTCATAGTAAATGAAGTACATTATGACTAATTCCACACAATACATGGTTTTATACCACTGATGAATCAATCAAACATACTTTTAGGTTGATTGATAACACTACAAATGTACCTCACCGGTCTTGAAATGTTTTTCTCATAAAAATGAGTTGATTAATTATCCTACATCTTCACATTAAGTAATTCCTTCTCTATTATTATATGATGAATAAAATAAAATAACATATTAAAAAATAATCTCTCTAAATCCTCATACTCTTTGGAGTCAATTTATCCCTATTGCATTCTGTTCTTGAAAAGGGTCCACTATTGATTTTCTTTATGTTAAAGATGACAAACATCGAAAATAAAATTTTTATATTCTAAACAATGATGAAATAAAAAAATTATTCCAAGGGTACTAATCTATTTCATAGAACCATTGGATCTATTATCCCACTAAAAGAATGTAGATATTTCAATTTTATGGAATCAATAGAAAATTTTCGCCTCCTTTTCTCATTTGAAAGTTCATTATTATTGATATCTTGAGTATTTTTATTAAGAATAAAATTAATATTTTTCATTCCATATACCCTATAATTTAGTTTATAAGGTGGAAAATAATTTCTTTTTTCTTAAAAATATTCATTCACATGATTTCTATAGTTTCTATCCAATGAATAAAACAAAAATGTATTGTGTTAGCAATAATAATCATAGTGTGAAACAATATAATTATGAAAAATAATTTAGAGGTTTTTTAAATAAAGAACCATAAATTTCCATATATAACACATTATATTTTATATATTTCATTTATGGTGATCATAAATGCATTTTATTTATAATGGATTATAAAAAATGTAAATTAGTATAATAATATACTTCAAGAGTGTCAAACATGGTGCACTGTAAGGGAAAAATCACCGTGAACCATAATGATGGGTGAGATATAATCCACTAACTATATTAAGGGTTAATACCACTAGATACATATATTTCAAAACTATGTCCAATTTTAGTATCTAGATAGGGATATTTTTCTTTGAAATACAGAATCTATTATTTACCATAACATATGATGTTATTATATAAATTAAATAAATCTATGGGTTCTCACTAACATTTTTCCCATTCTAGATTCCAATGAAATCTAATCCTTCCTCTAATACCAAATAAAGTTAATTGTACTTTTCATTCATAAATATCACATTTTATTATAATAATATTCAATTCCAAACATTTAAATCCATGTTAAAATTATATAGCACTAGTATCATTGGAAACATGGATACATAAATTTTTTTTATAAGTGAACTACATTATCTCCTACTATGTTTTTCGTAAATATCACACTTCTTAATGTATCACACTTAAAACCATTCTTCATAGCACTGGGAAAGGGAAAATAAGAAATGGTGATCTCTAATGCTCTGTATGGGTAAAAAATGGAGATGTAATTGATATATTAAACATTACTAGAGAATAAGGGTATGATAAAATGATTATTACATTAGAAAAACATAAATTTCATATCGTAGATCATAATCTTGAGTAATGGAATAAATTTTTTAAGATCATAATACATAAATCACAATGGAATAAAATAACACGAACCATGAGAGATTAAAAATTGAATATGACATAAATTTCAGTTAAAATATAAGAATATAAAATAATTTCCTTAGTAGTGAAGGATAACTTCAAAGAATATCATATTTGATTGGGTTCACATCCCATTCCTTCATATTGGTCATGGTTTACTCCCAATAGTATCATTATGATCAATGTACCTTATTAAACTGGGTCCACACCCCTTTTTGGAAATGTTCACCTCATTAGATATCCATATTTTTCAAATGAGTTAGAGTTTTATATAATTTTAAGCACATCCATCACATAATCATAATACATTTATATGTGTGTGACAAAATCATAAAATATTCATCATATCATAACACAAGAAAAAGAAACATTATTCAAAAAGATTTTAACATTTCATCATAGAATTACCCGTGGAAGACAAACAAGTGTCATAAACATTATATCGTTATAATCATAAACCATCCAATTAAAGATTTGGGAGGGTATATTTTTTATTATATCACAATTAAATGTTCTGTAAAATTAACATATTTCATCTTATATGAGAGAATATATTGAAATATTACTTGGTATATTTGCTGAGGAAAATGACCATTTCAAATTAAAATCAAATGTTTAAAATTTAAAAATATCTAAAATGTTAGGGAAATCATATTATTTGGAATATAACATTAAAAACATGTAATGGAAACATCAAATACTTGATCAGTAATGATGATAGGATATTATTTTCATGTTGTTCAACTTAAAACATATATTCCAATCACATATTTGATAAAAATTTAAATATAACTACTACTGAAAATCAAATGATGATTTTTTAAAAAAAATTGGTAATAGAAAATATGGCTGTACAATAATTTAAAAATGATCTTTTTTATCTTAAAAAAATATTATAAAATAATTTAAAAAACATGGGTTTGAAAGAGAAAATATTTTTTACTAAAGAGAGAAAGTATGTTATTCTTCATTAAAAACATACTTTTGGTATCATATGTATATAAAGAGAGTAAAATGAAAGAAAACCATGTAATTTTTAGAATTAACTATATTATATGATAATTAATGGGATTATTGAGTGGTATATCATGAAACATCATCTTTAGAAACATAATAATTGTAATGCCCTGACCCTAGTTACCCAGAGTCAGTGCATTATTTTAATACCTTGGCATGATTACAATGAATCAAGTCCCAAAGGACCGATCGGTTTAGCAGTCTTGGAAAATAGATTACATACATGAATATTATATTACACTTTATAACAAAACAACAAAAATAATCATTTATCAATTACATTATTCCCTTGTCTTAACCCTGCATATCAATCACAATACACTTCTTGGAATCCTGGGAAAAGGAAAACATAAAAAGGGGTGAGCTCAGATGCTCAGTAAGGATAACAATATAGCAGAAAGTTTCATAAATAAAGATAAACATTTAAGGGAATGTATAACTAAATCAAAAGTCTTTTATACATGAACTTCAGTATAATATGGGAAAAATAAAATGAAATAATTCTATTTACTTAATCACATGGATATTCTACTAGTAGAATAATCACATGGAATATCAATAACAACTTTCATAATGATGGAATGTACAATTACGAACATTAATTTCTGTGTAAAAGCCTCATGCCAAGACCTAACAGATAAATGTAACGAAAACCAACCCAGAGAGCCTCTATAACTAGACTCCAATCGGGAGTGCCTATAACAACAGGACACCAACCCGGAGTGCCTATAATAACCAAACACCAACCTAGAGTGTCCATAATAATCGGATACCAACCCAGAGTGCCTCTAATAACCGGACACCAATCGAGAGTGTCAGTTGTAACCGAACCCCGACCCAGAGGGCTTACATTTACCGGTCCGCAACCCAGAACATACTAGTCCAACACATTCATCTTTAGAAGAGGATGAAATATAATATAAACATTTGTATTAAAACTAGAATATGAAGTACCAAAACGTTTATCATAAGCCATTAATGGCATAAAAATGACTTATCCATAGTCAAACATATCAAAAAACCTTAAATACAATATTGAAGATTTTTATCATAATAAATAAACTTCATATAAGGGTATTATTTATCAAAGGATGTTGACATAGATGGAATCAAAACTATTTGAGAGAAATATCTCATTTTATTAAATCATTTAAAAGTCACCTAATTATAAAAGGAAAAAATTACTTTGAAAATATTCTTATAAGCTTTTAAGGAAAGTTTCAAAGATTTTATAATGGTGGAAAATATCCAAACTCACTGTATCAGTTAAAAAAATACATTCTTACCTCAATTTTGTCGAAAAGGTAAAAAAGGACCTTGTTTAGAAAATGATGGAATGATTCCATTATAATCCTCTTGTAAAAAGTCAAACAAGGGTATAAACGACATTAACCCATATTCTGTAAAATAGTAAGAATGTTTTGAAATACATTTTTACAAAACATGGATGTGGATGATAAAGAGGTCCCATTAGATAATTACGTATAAACAACCTCAGATAATGAAGAGATTGCGAAATAAACCATTACCAATTTGGTAATATACGAAACATACACCCCATGAAAGAGGTATCATACAATGAATATGTAGATACACAAAAATTAAAGTGTATTACACAAAGAATACAATTATGGGCAGTACATACACCACACAAAAGGTAATAGTGGTAATATGGTATGAATCTCATAGGAATAGGGAGTGAGATGAAAACCCCTTACCTTGCACTTTCCTTTAGTTGAGGGTATGCTTAGCCTCCTATATGAAGACTATAGTATGTTATTAAATTATAACAGAACCATTTTAATAGTAATGATATCATATATTATTCATTTATGACTTTACACTACCCATTTAATTATAATTTCCATGTTATATTAATATTTCAGGTAATAATCGCTTTCTTTATCATACATGTTTTAACTTGTTACTCTTGATTGTATAACTTAGATCATGATTTAAATAATTCCAGAATATAAAACATGATTTATTTATCATATATATTTGGAATTTAAAAAATTTCTAATAGACATATATATGAAATGGAAAACACCATTTATGGAGACGGTAGTCCGTACTTACGCATAAACGCTGTTTCTGTTTTCATATAGTATTGAACGGAAGTAAGTGAATAAGATATTTGTAAGTAAATAAATACTTATATATATAAATATATATATCTCTAGTAGCATTACTATGTCATATAATACATACTTACTAGTAATATATATTTTCATAATCATTGATGAATGGTGAACATGGAAATGAATCTAATCTCGTCGTGGAGCCCGTAATCCGTATGTAAGTACGAGTGAAAATATCATTCTTCTGATATTAACATAATATATAATAGGATGGTATATAATATATACATAATCCTTATCATGTTATATTTTTTATTTACATCAAATAAACTTCATTATTATACCCATCCAAATAATAATGTATTGAATAAAAATTACACCACGACGTGGAGATGGTAAGCCCTATGTACGCACGTATGGTGACATGTCATTAAAAGGGTGGATAGAATAATGAATTTGGTTGTACCATAATTATAATAACATCATAGTATATAGAATATACTAGAATTATTATTTTATAATGGAAACAATAATGAAATAGGAAGTGGATGAAGAAAGGAACTTGAAAGAGGGTGGTGAAATCATTACCTCTTCTTCGGGTTCTACCTTTTGATTTGATCAAAAGTGCTCTTTAGGTTGACTTTATGATAAAAATAAGGCCTATAGGATGAAGGGGGGATAATTTATAGGGTATTTGGGCAGGTTTTGGCAAAGCCAAGTAGCTTAGAGGGTGTGAATTAGAGACATGGGGAGTGCCTTTTTATAAGAGTTGTGAGGGGCTCCTTAGAAAAAACATAAAATATTTTTTATAATAAATTCATATTAAGTTTTTAATGGCACCAAAGTTTATTATTTAAAGTCTAAGGTGGGGGTAGGTTGAAAAATACTCAACAAAAAGGTTTTAGACAAGTTTATGTTACCATTTTAACCTTATAATTTAGATTTAACTCTAAGTTAAATAATTTAACTGTTATTGTGTCTTCTTGTATTCATACACTATATGGTAAATAAAAATACTATATACTGATAGTAGAACCCCAATTGGTTCATTAATTTCATATATATATTATTATATAAGTCATTTTGCTGAAACATAGATTTTTGGGACCATTATATCAATTAATAATATAATATTTGTTTTAAAAACTATTTTATGCTAATTTTTACAGTATTTGGTATTTGTTTTTTGTTAAAATAATAAAAACACGATTACATCAAACAAAATAAATTGAATCAATCCTAACATGTCATATTCAACTAGAAAATTAGTGTATGTCATAAAAACTTTGAGATTATTTTTATTTTAATATTTATAAGCCATTTATTTGATTCTATCATGAATAAGATAATTACTGCATCATCATTGTGTCATAAATAAAATTATATATATAATTTAAAAAAAATATAAATAATATACCATGATGTAGGAAATATATTTATATTTCTAATTAATAATTATAATCAAATTTATCTTATTAAAAACCCTATATTAAAAATGATTTAGTTATTAAACATTGATTTAAACTCTTTTAACTCTTCATTTAATTAAATAATAATAAATGTCCTATTCTAATCCAAGTTGACCTAAATGATAATGTTTTAATCTTAAAGTTGTTTTTGATTGAGATAAACTTTTCCAATAGAATTAGGACATGTTTGAGGGTAATATTATTATCATTTTTACCCTTAATTACCCAACTTACTTTTAACTGTGGTAAATAAAAGTAAAACGTTACTATTCACCAAAAATTATTTTCATCTCATTGAACCAAATTTTACTCCTTGATATTAACCATGTCTCTTGGATTTTCGAAATTCAGCTCACAGAATTGGTAACCTTATGTTTTATGTGAATTAGCAAAAACTCCTAGGAGGTGGGTAAAAGATGGTGAAAAGTTCAATAAAATTTTTATATATCTAAAATTATTATAAACTGACTCCAATGAATTAAATTGAACTTAAATAGGTATTATGTATATATTTTGACATTACATAATTTATATAAAATAAATAATTATTTTAATAAAAATTCGGTTTTAAACTATAACTCAGTGTTTTTCACTATTCATCAAAAATTAAAAGTTTTCAGAAAAATACCAAAAAATTACCCTAATCTAATTTTGATATTCCGAATTCAATAATGAAGTCTATTTTACCAAATTAAAAACATATAAGTTGCATTTATTAATTTAAAAATAATTCCCGCAGTCAAAACAAAAAACGAGTTATTAAAAAACAATAACAATCAAAAGATTGACACTTGTTTATGTCTGGTTTAAATGTGAAATTATGTCCAATAACCAAAATTGGATTAAATTGTTAAAAGATATTATAAATATAATTTAAAACCACTCAAATTCATAATTTTTCACTATTAATTATTTCAATTATAAAAGTTGTTTTTAATTAAAATTTAGTAATTTTCACTATTCATCGAAAATATGATATTTATCTGAAATGTACCAACATTTCACCCTATGTCGATATTTAGAATCCAAAAATTAAGATCATTTTGAAAGATAAAATGTATAAAATTTTAAAAAGTGGGTATTACTCTTCTTAAAGGATAGTATGATTGGTTGTGGTGTGTTAGAACTCGAAGTTGCGTATAACACACTCTATTGTATTATTCAAAGAGAAGCGTACTGTGAAAGCTTGGGGGTGTTTCATTCTCCCCTCCTTCAATAAATTGTATCCTCACAATTTAAGCTCAGTATTGGAAACTTGGGGTTGACATTTGAAAATATCATAGTTGAAATCCCACATCAAAAAATGGATTAATGAGGCCTCTATTTAAAATAAAGAGAGGTAAGTATGAAGTTTACCGAAAATAACACATACTAGGGTTCCATGTAGGAAAATATGGATATGGAAGAGAAATATAACCATTAAAATCTGATGGAGAGTGGTAGAGAACATGGCTATAAAAAGGCCAACAATCTCAAAGCCATAAATTTGTGATGATCTATGGTACCATCTAGGACAACAATTTTGTTCTATGATCCTTTTCTTAATGTTGAGGAATTTATTTATGAGATTGGATAAGATCATAAGGATATATACTTACTTTATAATTAGAGTTTTATACATTAATAAATTTCTACCACAAACTCATCTTTCACCCCAAAACATAATACAACACAAAAATACTCTATTTATTCTAATCGTATAGGGTTTCAAATATAATGAATTTATAATTCACATATTAGAACCTTTAAAAAGACAACATTATACCATCCAGGAACTTCACATAGTCCAGTGGTAGGAATTAAATCCCAATTGCACTATGGTTGTGGGTTCGATTCCCGCAGCTTTGTCTGATGCGATGGGGCATCACATAGTCTACGTGATGTCCTTTTATAAAAATCCAAAAATAACCTTTCAAACTTAATCCATTACAACCTTTAAACTTATCCAAAATACTTTTGTAAACTCTAAATCCAAAATGTATATGAAAGGTAAACATAATGTAGATCCTTTTTACCCCGTAATAGCATGTGAATGCCTTCATCATGAATTCTTTTAAAACACTGAAACATCCTGAATTACCATAATACCTTATTTATTAATTTCATGCTCCCTTAATCCTTATAGAATACTGGATATACTTCATCTACCCAAAAATGTTGTAAACTCCAACGATGAAAAATCAGTAATCAGTTTCATGGTATTCAAGATTATCAAAAATAATTTACCCTAATAAACCATTTCTTATTCCAAAATCAGTACCTCAATATTAAGACCATATTACGGTTTATCTGTCCTTCAACCATGTAATTTCCAAAAAGTTTAACTCCCAGTGGATTCACTTTTCTTAGTACCATAAAATCTCAAATCCTCAATGAAATAGTACTGCAGTACAATCCTTATTTATTTCCAGAACATCATTGATACAACACTTAAATGAAATAATTCCAAAATGACAACATAAGAATACCAGTCATTCCTCTTCATTTGTGGTAGTATCATATCATTATTATTATCCAATAGCATCATTTACGACATAGTCTGATGACTAGTACATTGGTTCGCATAGTGTCCAAACTCATTGCCGATGAAGCATTGTACATTTGAAACATTTTTCTTACACTTGTAGTCACGTACTTGGTGTACTTTTTCTCCACACTTATAACATACTCTCATTCCCTTCAAGCATTTTCCAAGGTGACTCCATTCACAATTATAACATTTGGGAAAATCCTTCTTTACCTTCTTCCCTTTATCTATCCTTCTCTCTACTATCGTTTTCTTCTATGGCTTCCCTTCAATGCCATAGGACTATGAGAATTCTTTAGTTGTCTAATCAACACATAATACTATTTTTTTCTTATGATGATAATACGTGGGAGACTATTTCCATTCTAAATTATTTCTCAATACCATGAAAGATATGATCCTTCTAACTCATTGGATCATAAGTATTACTGGAGTTCACATTCATTTTATTAGGATCCATTTCTGTATAATGGCATACACTGGGTCGGTTTATGAATCGCATTTAATAATTCCAAACATGTAAAATACCTAACATAAATTGAATATTTTATGGATATAATACATAATCACAAAGAAAATTCTTTAAGGAGGTATATACTCATAAACCCTTATTAGTGGTTTGTAAAGAAAATGAGAATTATCCTAAGCATATCCCTTGGGAGTGTCGTAACCGAGAGTGCAGCAAGGCGCGTTGTCATGCACTAGTTCCCGTTCGAGTCTATCCCAAAGTGGTGTTTTCGGGTATTACCCCTAGGTACATATGTGCTAGAGATACCTCTACCTGCTCGTATCTAGACAGGGATATATTTTCATGGAAAACTGACAAAATCATTACATTACCAAAATTCTAGGATGATCTTCTATACTAATCTCCAAACTCAATCTTACGGTAATGTTCTATTATTAGAGTTTTTTCTAAATCTAGTTTCCATGTTTATTGCTAAACTTCCTCTGATACCAACTGTAATGCCCCGACCGTAGTTACCCAGAGTTAGTGAATTATTTTAATACATTGGCATGATTACAAGGAATCAAGTCCCGAAGGACCGACCGGTTTAGCAGTATTGGAAAATAGATTACATACATGAATGTTACATTACACTTTATAACAAAAGAACATAAATAATCCTTTATGATTTCCATAATTCCCTTGTCTTAACCCTGCATATCAATCACAACACACTTCTTGGAATCCCGAGAAAAATAAAAAATAGAATGGGGTGAGCTCAGATGCTCAGTAAGTATAAAAATATAGTGGAAACATTCATAAATAAGCACAAACATAAGGAAATGTATAACTAAAACAAAATCCTTTTCAACTTGAACTTCAGCATAATATGGAAAAAATAAAATTAAATAATTCCATTTACTTATTCATATGGATATTATACTAGTCGAATAATCACATGAAATATCAAGAACCACTTTCATAATGATGGAATGAATAATTATGAACTTTAATTTCATTATCAAGGCCTCATGCCGAGACCTAAGGGATAATTGTAACCAGAACCCTACCCGGAGAGCCTTTGTAATTGGACTCTAACCCGGAGTGCCTCTAATAATGAGACACCAACCCGGAGTGCCTCTAATAACCGTACACCAACTCGGAGTGCCTCTAATAACCGAACACCAACCCCGAGTGCCTCTAATAACGGGACACCAACCCGGAGGGTATGCTGTAACCAGACCCCAACCCAGAGGGCTTACTTTTACCGGTCCAAAACCTGTAACATACTAGTCCAACGCATTCATCTTACGAAGAAGATGAAATATAACATAAACCTTCGTATTAAAACTAGCATACGAAATTCCAAAACATTAATCATAAGCCACTAATGGCATAAAAATGACTCATCCATAGTCAAACATATCACAAAACCTTAAATACAATATGGAATATTTGTTTCATAATAATTCAACTTCAAACAAGTGTAAAATTTATCAAAGGATGTTGACATAGATGAAATCAAAACAATTTGAGAGAAATATCTCTTTTTTTTGAAATCATTTAAAAGTAACATAATTATAGAAAAAAAAGATTTACTTTGAAAATATTATTATAATATTTTAAGGGAAGATTCAAAGATTTTATAATGGTGGAAAATAGCCGCACCTGCTTTATAAGTTAAAAAAATACATTCTTACCTTAATTCTGTCGAAAAGGTTAAAAAAGACCTTGTTTGGAAAACGATGGAAATATTCCTTTATAAACCTCTTATAAATATTCAAACAAGGGTATAAATGAGTTTAACACATATTATATAAAATAGTAAGAATGTTTTGAAAATCATTTTTAAGAAACATGGATGTGGATGATAAAGAGGCCCCAGTAGATAATTACGTATAAACAACCTCAGATAAGGAAGAGATTGCGAAAGAAACCCTTACCAATTTGGTAACTTACGAAACATACACCCAATGAAAGAGGTATCACACAATTAATATGTAGATACACACAAATTAATGTTTATTACACAAAGTATAAAATTATGGGCAGTACATACACCATAGAAATGGTAATAGTGGCAATATGGTACGAATCTCATGGGAATAAGGAGTGAGATGAAAACCCCTTACCTTACACTTTCATTTAGTCGAGGGTACGTTTAGCCTCCTGTATGAAGACTATAGTATGTTATTAAATTATACCAGAACCATATTAATATTTTTTATATCATACATTATTCATTTATGACATTGTACTACCCATTTAATTATAATTTCCATGTTATATTAATATATCGGGTAATAATCGCTCTCTTTATCGTACGTGTTTTAACTTGTTAGTATTGATTGTATCACATAGATCATGATTTAAATAAATAAAGAATAAAAAATATGATTTATTTATCATATATATTTAGAATATAGTAAATTTATAATAGACGTATATATGAAATGGAAAACACCATTTATGGAGACGGTAGTCCTTATGTACGCATAAACGTTGTTTCCGTTTTCATTTAATATTGAAAAGAAGTAAGTTAATAAGATATATGTAAGTACAAAAATACTTATATATATAAATATATATATCTCCATTAGAATTATTAGTCCATATATTACATACTTATTAGTAATATATATTTTTATAATCGTCGATGAATGGTGAACTTGGAAATGAATCTCATCGCGTCGTGGAGATGGTAATTCGTACGTATGCACGAGAGAAAATATCATTCTTTTGATATTAATATAATATATAATTGGATGGTATATAATATATACAGAATACTTATCATGTTATATTTATTATTTACGTCAAATACACATCATTATTATACCCATCCAAATACTAATGTATTAAATAAAAATTACACCACGACGTGGAGACGGAAAGTCGTACGTACTCACCTATGGTGACATGTGATTAAAAGGGTGGATAGAATAATGAATTTGGTTGTAACATAATTATAATAACATCATAGTCTATATAATATACTAGAGTTATTATTTTATAATGTAAACAACAAAGAAAAAGGAAGTGGAAGAAGAAAGGAACTTGAAAGAGGGTGGTGAAATCCTTACCTCTTCTTTGGGTTCATCCTTTTGATTTGATCAAATGGGCTCCTTAGTTCGACATTATGATCAAACTAAGGCCTCTAGAATGAAGGGAGGATATTTTATAGGGTATTTAGGTAGGGTTTTTCCAAGCCAAATGGCTTAGAAGGTGTAAATTAGAGATAAGGGGGAGTGCCCTTTTATTAGAGGGGTGAGGGGAACCTTAGAGAAAAACTTAAAATATTATTTTCTAATAAATTCATATTCGTTTTATAATGGCTCCAAAGTTGATTATGTAAAGTCTAAGGTGGGGATAGGTCGAAAAAAACTCATCCAATAGGTTTTAGACAAGTTTAGGTTACCATTTTAATCTTACCATTTAGATTTAACTCTAAGTTAAGTAATTTAACTTTTACTATCTCTTCTTGTATTCTTACACTATATGGTTAATAAACTTACTATATACTGCCATTATAACCCCAATTGGATAATTAATTTCATATATATATTATTATATATGTCTTTTGGCCGAACCATAGATTTTTAGGACCATTATATCAAATTAATAATATAATATTTGTTTTAAAAACTATTTTATATCAATTTTGACACTATTTGGTATTTGTTTTTTGTTAAACTAATAACAAAATGATTAATTCAATAAAAATAAATTGAATCAATAATAACATGTCATATTCATCTATAAAATTCGTGGATGTCATAATAACTTTGAAATTATATTTATTTTAATATTTATATTTCCATTTATTTGATTCATTCATGAGTAAGGTAATTACTGCATCATCATTATGTCATAAATAAACATATTTATATAATTACTAAAAATTATAAATAAAATACCATGATGTATGAAATATTTTTATATTTCTAATGAATATTTATAATCGAATTTATCTTATTAAAAACCCTATATTAGAAACGTTTTAGTTATTAAACCTTGATTTTAACTCTTTTAACTCTTCATTGAATTAAATAATAATAAATGTCCTAATCATATTAAAGTGGACCTAAATGATCATATTTTAATCCTAAGGTTTTTTTCGGTCGAGATAAACTTATCCAATATGATTAGGACATGTGTGAGGGTAATATTAATATCATTTTTATCCTTAATTACCCTATTTACTTTTAACCGTGGTAAATAAAAGTTAAAAGTTGATATTCACAAAAAATATTTTCATCTCATTGAAAAAAATATTACTCCTTGATATTAACCATGTTTCTAGAATTTTTGAAATTCAGATCACAGAAGTTGTAAAATTATGTTTTATGTGAATTTGCAAAAGCTCCTAGGAGGTGGGTAAAAGACGGTAAATAGTTCAATAAAATTTTTTTATATCTATAATTATTAAAAACTGAATCCAATGAATTCTATTGAACTTATATAGGTATTATGTATCTATTTTGACATTAAATAATTTAAATAAAATAAATAATTATTTAAACAATAATTTGGTTTTAAACTATAACTCAGTGTTTTTCACTATTCATCAAAAATTAAATGTTTTTAGAAAAATACCAAAAATTTAGCCTAATCAAATTTTGGTATTCCAAATTCAATAATGAAGTCCATTTTACCAAATTAAAAACATAAAAGTTACATCTATAAATTTAAAATTAATTCCCACTGTCAAAACAAAAAGTGTGTTTTTAAAAAACAATAACTATCAAAATATTGACACTTGTTTATGTCCAGTTTAAATGTGAAATTATGTCCAATGAACAAAATTGGATTAAATTGTATAAATAAATTATAAATATAATTTAAAACCACTCAAATTGATAATTTATAACTATTAATTATTTTGATTAAAAAAGTTGTTTTTAATTAAAATTTAGTAATTTTCACTATTCATCAAAAATACAAAAGTTATCCAAAAAGTACCAAAATTTCACCCTAAGCTAATTTCAATATTCCAAATCCAAAAATGATGTTCATTTTTAAAGATAAAATGTATAAAATTTCAAAAAGTTCATATTAATATTCATAATGGCTATTATGATTGGTTGGGGTGTGTTAGAACTCGAAGTTGCGTATAACACATGCTATTATATTATTAAATGAGAAACATACCGTGAAAGCTTGGTTTGTTACAATAATAGATAATAATTGTAAATAATTAGATTGTAAAATAAAACCAATACAACATGTTCCACTTTCTTTGAAAGAGAACCACACTCTTGTATAATAAATTAAAATTTATTATAATTATATCACAGAATAATTTTCATATTTATAGTATCATATATGAAATCTTTTTAAGTTTTAAATAATCATTTATTAATAATTCAATATTAAAATCGTCATTTTTGGGATTAAACTGATTATTTCTTAATTAGAATTTTATTTTGGTAGTTCAGTTCATTTTACATTGATCATGGATTCATTTTCACAAACTTTTTGATAATTTTATAAATATAATATATATTAATTATATATATATATATATATATATATAATTTTTCTTAAGGGATAGAGTTATAAAAATGAAAAACACTATTCATGGAGACAATAAGTGGTACACATGCATGCACCCTATTAAAATTTTTGGTGAATAGAACAAAAGAAAGATAAATATATTAAAATTTTGAAGATAATTATATCAAAATATATTTAATATATGTTCATTAAATCTACCAATATTACCATCCATGTAAATTATTAACAAAAAAATAAATCAGATCACTTCATGAATGTGGTAGGCCAAACATATGAACGAGTGATGTTATCATTTTCCAATAGATGAGAATAAGATGGAAAATGGTTCTTCCATAAAAATAATGGAAAATTAGTATTTTAAGATACCAAATTAATTATTTTATAATTTATACAATTTATTTATAAGAGTTATAAGAAGAAATAAAATTTAAAAATATCATTTGTGAGTTATACATCTTCAATGAGAGACCCGCTTCAAATTATAGCTTAACCCTTGAAAAGATTTTTTTATGACTGGAATATATAGAATAAGTTGATGGAATATATAAAAGTATTATGTTAATTATAATCAGAGATATACAGATAATGATTTATTAATAATAATGGAGAAGAATTTCCATTTTATAAGTTTCAGAAAGGGGCACTCGAGATATTGCATAAATTATTACATTAATGTAAATTAATTATCAAGGAAAAATATTTCCAAATATAAATAATTATAATATAAGGTGAGGATGATTAATATTATTCTTATATAATAATATTTTAACATGATTATGCTATTTTGACCCTTATATCATTCTTCAAACCCCCATTAACCCTTTTAATAATTACAAAAAAATCAATAATTTTGACTCTTTATAGCTTATGAATGATACCAAAAAAAGACATGTGGCCAATAAATAGAACATAT
This sequence comes from Viscum album, assembly GCA_963277665.1. NCBI lineage: Eukaryota > Viridiplantae > Streptophyta > Magnoliopsida > Santalales > Viscaceae > Viscum > Viscum album. The sequence continues at coordinate 1,299,630,490 of OY728138.1, read as the reverse complement.
TTTCTGTTATAAAAATTATCCCACTAAATATTTGAATGGTTCAATTTTATTAAAAATTAAATCATTTAAGAAAATATTATTTTTTATAAAATATCTTTAATATCATTTTCGAACTATTCATTTAATTTGAATTTAAAAAGAACTTGATAGTAGTGTATTTATAATATAAACCATTAAAAATTCCAAAATATGTTATATTATCTATTAAATTTTCTTATCACAATAATTCATCTGAATTTTAATAGTTTTAATATTTTTAAAATTATTTTTTCTATTAGTTTAATAAGTATTATATAAATGTTGCATAATAATTTAATGTAATTATGTAATCACTATAAATTAAAAATGAGTTACAATGATATTAGAAATAATTTTTTATTTAAAATAAATATTTGAAATTTAATTTATTATCTTTTTTTCTTATAACAAAATGTGAGATTTATTAATGTCGATATAATGACATTATTTTGTATACTTTTCCTCAATTAACATAAAGAAAATAATCAACAATAAATGAAAACAATTGCACATATATTTATGGAATATATGGATATTTAAAAACTCCAATGATACAATAGGATAATGGAAAGTGTTAGGAAAATTTTTAATCCTTATCCCATTGTTTTAACCCTAATTTACCCATTTCACTGGTACTAAGGTGATACAAATTCACTAAACATATTATTCATAATGAAAAAAATAAAAAGGATATATTTACCAAATTTGAATAATCTAATTCAAAATATGGGATAGTTTTTCCCTAATTTCAATCTCTATAAGTAGAAAAAATTCATTTTAAAATAAGTACATAAAATTATAGGTATTTTTTGAAAGAATAAAATTTTAATTATAAAACATGTCTAATCTTATTCTATTACAAAAAAAAATAAATGGATGTAAAAAATATTATTGAACATAACATATTTAATTTTTGTTAAAATCAATCACCAATGGTGATTAATCTAATTTATGAAGATAAAAATAGATTATGCAGATAAAAATATTTTCTCCCCAAATGCAACTAATCTAATTTAATATGCTTTTTTCCGTTATAATCAATTGATAACCAATGGATTGTTGTAATACATCTTTAAAACATTAATTTTTTATAATTTATTTGGTCTTATACACACTCATTAATCCGATGGCTAGACCGTAACCAGCATGTAAAATAAAATCACTTAAATAGTTTATCACGATTCACATAATCTCAGTGGTACTTATGTCAAATGTTTTTGATGGAATTAAATTTGTTTTAAAAGAAATATATCATAAAATATATGGTTGTAATATAAATTATATGGTTTTCTATCCTTTCCATATTAATTTTAATGAAGCATAAAAATATCAAAGAGGAGAATAAACAAGAATCCATAAAATGTGTTTTGAGAAGAAACTCTTCATATCAGGGAATATATTATTTCTATGCCTATAATTTAAACCATTGAAGTGTTAGAGATAAATCAGTTAATCATAGGAAAGGAAGGGGAATATCTTTATATGAAATATAAAATAAAATTGATGCTATATAGTCTAATTTAATTTCATTTAGTAACATATTATACTATATATTAATGTATTATTTTACATAATGTCTCATGCTAAAAATGATTAAAAGTAAACAATAGAAACCTCAAATTAATCATGAATTTCATTAATGGAATACAAGAAGTTTTAGAAGGAAAATTAGGATTAAAATTATTTAAAAATAATTATGGTATGAAAAGTATTTTAGGCAGTGTTTGTTCATCTCATATGATTGATAATATTGACATTTTGAAGAATTTTAAAAGGGAAATCAATATAATTTTTCATTTTGGAAAGAGTGGTATATTGAAAATAAAATGAATAAAAAATATTTATTTTGATTGAGATGAGTTTAGAAAGAATTTTGTACTTTATATACATTGTTTATGACTTATTTTATTCTATTTTGGTTAAACTTTTGACCCAATATTATAGGACACATTTGGTATGAAAGGATGTTATATCCCAGGGAAATCAATATTATCATTGAAGAATTTTATAAAAAACCTGAAATTTATATCATGTTGATAGTAAGAGTAAATTTTTCCCATAAATAGTGGGATAAATAATTCATTTGAGCCATCAGTGGCTAGTCTATGTCAAATAAAAACTCATGGTGAACATAAAAATATTAAAAATGGTGACAAATATCATTAAATTTATTAGATATTATGAAATTATTGGTGATTATTCATTTGAAGAAAATTTATGGGGAATCCATATAAAATAGATATGAAAGGAGTATCAGTTTTCCTAAATTTTATTCACAGTAATGACTGTTTTCAGAAAAGTACGTTTGGTACCTATTAGGAGTTGTATTTCAACTTATTTGGAGATGGCTATAAGAAGTTTTTATTTTCAATTTTTATATATTTAAAAAAAGTTTTGCATACCGAAAAGGGGATATAAAGAGGAAAAAAATTAAACTAGAAGGAATATAATTTTTTTGAAAATATATAATGGAACAAAATACAAAAATTTTAATATTGAAAATTAACTTGAAAAACATGTTACTAAATATGAAGTGTCACAAGTGAGAACCCCTTTACAATATGTAAGGAATAGAAGATAAAATCATGTGTCTAACAATATGGAATTTATTTACATATAGTGTCCTCATACTTCACTATTTGAATGAAAAATTTCAAGAATATTTCTAAAATAAAAATAGATTATTAAATATGTCAAGAGTATATCGGATGAAATTTGAAATTTGGAATTTGAGGAATTTTTTTTGAAGCATCTCAGAGTATTTTAAAGGAACTGTTCTGTATAAAATAAATAATTTATTCAAGTTATGTATGGTGATTAATTAGATGAAGGTATCATTTTAGATCTCTCAATAAAGAGTATGGAATAAAAATTTCTAAATAAGAGGATTAAAAATATTTTTGAGTTCAGTGATGTAAAATTTATTGAGAATGAAGGAAAACTAATGTCTATAAATTATTTTTCAGATATAGTATTTTACGAACGAGAATGAAATATATATTTGGGAGAAAATAATGACCTTTGGGAGGATAAATATTGAAATATTGAATCCATAGAACATAAAAGTGAATAGGTGAGTCATCCTATGACTTAGAAAAAAAGGAAAATGGATTAAGATGATCTAGGTAATATCATTTGAGAAAATTATATTCTAAATTACTAAAAAATAATAAAATTAGTATATTATAATACTCTATTTTACATGATTGATCATATATAATTTGAATAAGTGAAAAAGGAGGATTCATGGGTGAAATATATGAACAATGAACATGATCTAAATGATATAAATTAGAACCAGAATCATGTGGAAAAATATTATAAATAATAATTTAAATGAAAAAAATTGGGTGTTTATGATTAAGTTGGATGAAAATGGGGATGTTATCTAGAATAACAAAATATTGGTTTCTAAAGGATATAATAAACTTGAAGGAATTAACATTGAATAAAAATATGATATGATATAAATTATACTCTCTATTTGGCTTTAATTAATAGTATCTATTAAATTAATGATCAAAGTGTTTCAGATGGATGTGATGATTGTATTTCTAAATTTATTCATTAATGAAGAGGTATATATTGAACAACATATTGTATTTTTACATGGAAATTGTGACACAAAAGTTTTTTGTTGAGATAATATTTTCAATTCTAAAGTAAATAACTTGATTCTTAGAATGAATGGTTTCAATCATTTATGTAATAGATGGAGTTTTATAGACTACAGTTTGATCACATCCTCTATATAAATGTTTCTGAGGAATAGATGTTCAGGGAACTGGATTATTTTGATGATATTATATTTAATATAAGAAATTAAAATTCTATTGAAATTTTTTCAAATCTATTATGTACAATGTTTGAAATTTCAATGATTGGGGAGATGGCATATTTTCCAGGTTTAAAAATTCATCAATGTGAAGGAAAAACATTGAATAAAAAAATTAAATTATTAAAATGAAGTATTGAGTAAATTTAGAATGCATGTGTAGAAACATGTTTCGTCTCCCATTATAGTGGGACCTAAATTGAGATCATATGATAACAGTGAGGGGGTAAAAATAACCCTATAAATAATAATCTTTTGTAGTTTACTCGACCTTATTATGACTAGACCAGATGTTTTCTATGCTATATACATAGAAGTGGTGTTTCTATGTAGTACTAAAAAAGAACACCTCAAAGATATGAGATTAATAAAAAGGTAGGTTCATGTTAGTGTGCCTTATGGTTTTTATAAATATAGATGGAACAAAGATTAATTAGAATACCAAGATACTAATTTTTTTAGTGAAATTAGAGATAAAAAATCAAAAAGTAATGGAGATTATTTGTTGGAAATAATTTTTTTTGATAGTTGTAATCAAAATTGAATAATGGTTCAATATGAACAACAATGGTGGATTATGTTTCAGATAAAAATACTTTTGAAAATATATCTATATGATGAAAAAATTGAATGAAATTTATAAATATATGAAATAACCAATGTTGATTCATTGCAAAAATTAATGTGTTATTAAGTTTTCTAAAAATCTAATTCAACACTATCACATAAAACCATCCAATATATGATATCATTTCATAATGGAGTATTTGGTTCACAATTTAGTAATTTCAGAGTTTATTAGATATCATGATCATGTGGATGATATCTGAACTAAATCATTGGTGTCACATGTTTTTGATAGTCGTATATTTATCGTTCGATTTCAACCAGTTTCATCCAAAAAAAGGTTTAAAGGTAATCATATCCTCATAAAATTTAAGGATATTTCTAGTATTTCAGTTATGTTATAATTTCATCTGTTTTAATAGGAATCAGATATATGGTATACTATCCAGTGGGAGTTTCTCAAAGAGTATGGATTATCTAAATTTTTTTACTACATTATAGTATTTGGGACTTTTTCATATTTCTTTAAATTAACTATGCTTCACATAGTCATAGAGAATATATAAAAATATTTTTTTAGTTTCTAATAAATGGTATATTATAGAACCATTTTCATTTTATTGATAGGTGGGTGAATCCAATAGCTTTATTATATGGACTGATTTAATTACTAAATAAATTCAAAGAGGAATACTATTATCATCAATGGTATGAATTTTTTTATTGGTTTTCTCCAAATTTTTGTTAGTATTAATGGTTTTTTGTATGTAATATAATGGGTTTTTGGATTACCTAGTAATAGTATAAAAAATCACAACATATAGAGAATGAGAAGTTTTCTATTAATGTAAACCATTTTTTTATACCACAAAAAGGTTTAATATTTTTTTAAATCACTTTAGAGTCTAGGTTACACTATTGTTTTAGGTTAAGAGTATTTTAATTTAACTCATTATTTGATGATTTCCATACCATAGTCATAGAAAAATTTATATTATGCATGGAAGTTATTACACCATGCCATTGAATTGTATTAAATCCTAGAGTGTCGGGAAACAATAGATCAAGGAAATTTCATGATCTTATTTTTGTCTACAGGTTTACATGCTATGGATGATATTTTATCTATATAGAGTCTTGTAAACTGATAAATTTTTTACTATGATTCACTTATACACTATTACCAGTGTAGTAATTTAGTTTTCAAGGCCCATAAAAATCATCTGGTCCCCACTCCATGTCAGTAATTAAATATTAGAGTATATAACCTATTAAAATTAAATATTAAAAATATATTTGACACACTATAAATCATAGTTCCATTATATTAAACATGAAAATAATGATGTTTTAAAACATAATTCTTCCTTAGCTTTCTATGGTGAGTTTTTTATTTTTTGTGACATATTTAATCTATAATTATTCATTCAACTGAATGAGATTAAATATAGGACTATTTGAACGTTATGATTATAGGATAAGAAGCTGGGTAGTTATTATTTCTAAATTTTAAATTTCAAATTTAATATTTTTTATGGATAAGAAGATCCTTATTTATAAAAATTTGATCGCATCACACAAAATAAAAAAGAGATAAACCTCGAATATTAGAAATCAGATATATGTAGTCAAGATGAAATATATATAAGATAAGGATTAAAATATTAATATGAAATTCATATGCTTGAATATATTGAATTAATATATTGATGAATAATGTAATAATAGACTCATTGTTTTGTATTATTTATCTTAATTAAAAATAGTTTTATGGTCAATTATTAGGTCTGCTCTATCTTTAAACCTATTAAAATAAGTGTACAAAATAATGGAAAAAATATTATATAATGGTTTAAAATTGATCTTTTCCCAATGCTATAATTTAATACTAGTGATGTAATGATTTTTTGAAACATCTAAAAATTGTTAATAAGATCCCTTTATATTATCTTTTTATATGGGAAACAAGTAAAACAAATTTTCTGTTGATATTTTCATCTCTACACATTATGATTATAAACAAGAGGTATGTTTCCTTTTATACAGTGATGAATAGATAAAATGTTAATTAAATTATTATAATTAGTTTTATCAGCCCAATTCACTAATATTATGGTATATAAGGGGACCACGGTAAAAGAACTCCCTTAAGGAAAGAATAATGAAAGCTTTATCATCCCATCCTAGTTCCACAATGATCTGAGGGAATCAATATCCAAGTCCTTTAAATAATAAAAATGCTACTAAATACACTTTTATTAATAGATAATTAGGTAGGGGAAAAGGGATTAAGGGGGATACAACCAAACCCATTTATATAGATAGTACACTAAAATCCCGAAGGGCCTATAAAAAATATCTAAAAAATTAATAAAGTACATCTTTAAAATGGTTGGCTTCAGGGGAACAACATGTACCCAGTTACCCAAAATTAAGCACACAGTGCTATATTAGGTACTTTATTCTATGAACAAGAACCTCGATGACCCTATATACAGGGAGAACCTCCCCTAGATGATCACCAAGTGCCTAGTACTACTGAATAAAGTATTGGGCTTTCGACTATAGCCACCCAATAACCAGTTTCCATCTCCCAAACCCCCATAACTCAACCTTTTTCTTATCCACATGATAAAAAACATCTTAAAACACTATATAGATATTTAAAATTCACTCCCAAATTATAATTTTTATTTAAAATAAAAAAAACTCATATCATTTTTTAGGCATTATTTCTACCCTAGTTTGTTTTTGAATCCACAAACACAAACTAGTAAAATATTTATTATTGGGAAAAATAAATCAGGGAATATCATCAAGTGTCAAATACGGATGAGGAATCCCAAGGGGAAATAGAGAATAAGTTGGTAAAAATTGATTAACATTTAAGAATATCACATATTATATAGAGAATTTTGAATGATACAGTCAAGGATAAATATAAATAAAAATAAGAATAACATTCTGATTATTGGAAAAAATTTAAAGAGATGAAGATAAATTAATAAAATATTAATATGGATTTTTGGAAGACTGATCATAGAGTCGGTGAATGTTCAAAGGGAAATGGGAAGATTATTGAATCATCTAATAATGTTATCAATATCTTAATTAATAAACTAAATACAATTCTATGTATTCCAAATTTCAAGAATTAAATTTGAATAGGAATAAAGGTAAATAATATATAAATATTTAATATAAATTTTCCTCATACATTATATATTAAAATTTTAAATAATCATGAGATGGTAACTTAATGTAGAAATAATCTCTAAATGGGAGAGTATAATGTTCATGAAAAATGATTAATTTAATAATAATAATTTCATAAAAACCATTTATATTTTGTTATCAAAAGCATTTGAGATTAGTCATAAAAAATATAAAGAAATGAATGTGTCATTCTCTTGATAAAGTAGTGTATTCCAAGTTATTTTAATTTTTTCCAATATTATCGGTGATTTAATTACTATTGACATATTGTAATGAAATTCTAGTTTAGTATAAATTATTTTAATAATTGTAGATACATGAAATGTATATAGTTTATTTTGTGAAAAAACACTCAAATAATAAAAATTAAAAAATCACTTAAAATTCAACAGTTGAAGAGAAGAATCAGTTTCATGTTCAAAATAACGAATGTCAAAGATGTGATAGTCAGTTAACCTTTGAGAGGTATTACTAAATATTATTTAATTGTAGTTGACTATAAATAATGGTCCCATATTTTAAAAAAAGAGATAAATAATAAAGGGAAATGGTGACGTGGTATAATTTTCGTTGGACGAATCTCAAATGAATCAGCCTTGGTAACATGATTGTCGTTGTTCATCACATATGATAAGTGAAATGAAATTACTAGATTTGAGAAATAAAAATAATTACCATTAAAATTTAATAAATAAATAACCCTAAAATGTTAAGGTATTAGATAAACATAAGTATTAAAAAATAAGATGAAGTCAATGATTACTCTCTTTTTTGATGTTTTAAAATTCAGAGTTATGAGTTTTTATTAACTAGGTGATGAATAAACTGTAGTGATAATTCCATGAAATGTATAAGAGGATAAATGGTTAATATATATATATATATTATGAATTAATGATAGAGGACTATTGGAAAACTATTTCAAATTGATGAATTTTAAAATTAATGTTAGTTGGGAATGAAAAATTGAAAGGAAATGTGGCATTAATGAACTGGCTATATTGGACTAAAGAGAATATATAAGTTGACTCATAGATATAATTTTTTGATGTTGAACTATTTATGATAGAAATAAAATAAAAATGATTAATTTTAAAATAGAAGTATTATGATTTTTTCTCATAAAAGAGTGGAGATTAAAACATCCATTCTCTTATAACATGATCACTTTGATTTTTTGGGCAAATAATAAACAAATAAAAAAAGTGACAAATAATATAACTCATTCATTAATGAGTTTACCCATATTAACTGAATCATGTTAGGGAGGTATAAATATTAAATATTTTATAGGATAAAGAGTTTAATGATAATTTCATAAAATGAATGTGGCTTTTCTTTAAAGACATTCTATTAAAATAATGTAACTAAATACATATGTGAAATATCTTAAGTGTGTTTTTATATTTATGGTACTGTTTATGAGTACAATTCAACATAGTCCCAAAAATAAAATGGTTTATTTTAGATCAAGAAACTATTTCTGAATGGGAAGAAAAAAAATGAATGTTCACTAAACATAATACTTATTATTTATTTTGGTGGTAAAAAATTTCTTCATAGTTATTATTTTCCAATCATTTATATATATTATGAATTTTTATATGTTTTAAAATGATTTTTATTACAAGAAATCCCCATTATAGAGGTATTTATGGGTGTTTTAATATGATTTTATAATCAAAATGATGTTTTTAAATACGATAATGTTTAAGAAATGAGGAGTTAAAGGGATTTTCCATGGATATGCAATATTTAAAAAAAGGAATATTATTAGTTAAAAAATTAATATAGATGTTTTTTGGATACTATTGATGTTGATTTGTTTTATCAGTCACATAATGAGTTTAAAAAATAATTAAAATATTCAAATGTTAATATATGAGATGAAAAATTAGATAGAAAATATAAAGAAAACTATAAAAGTTTAAAAGATATATGTGATTGGTATAAATAAATTTTTAAGAAAATTTTATCAAGTGATAATGAAAGGAAAAAATTAGTACATTAAATAAATACATGAATGTGGATGTCTAGAAAATAATTGGTGATCATGGAAAATCATTTTAAAATATGATATATTTGAAGAAAACATCTAACACCAAATATATTTCTCTATTGGAACCATTTAATGTGAATATAATATTTAATTTTTAAAGGAATATTAATTCTATAAATAATTAATTGGACTATTTTGACAATATAACACATTGAAGTAGCATCCTAAGATGAAAAATAGGAATGTTATTAGAATACAATGGGTGTTCTTATGAAAGTTGATTAAGAAATGATAAGTGACATGGAACATATCAATGCATGTATAAAAATTATATTCTCAATATTTAGGAATTGAAATTAATAAGGCATTTACACTAGATTATAGGCTAATAAATATAAGTATTTTTCTTTCTATCACAACTCAAGGGAAAAATATGATTTTCCAAATTATTTTAAATTCAAACATTGTCAATATAGAACATGAATATATGATTATATTTAGAAACTATAAGGACTTATTTCGGTAGAAGAATAAATATGTGTTTATATGTTAAAGAATTTACTGTTTGTGTCCCAAAATCACAGAGTTATTAAAATTCTAAGATTTAATTATCATCAAATTCATTGAATTTTAGGTTATGATAAGGGATCAATAATCTATACGTCAAATAAATTAATGAGGTATATCTAAATATTATCATATATATTTTTGATAATATATTTTATGGAAATTAAAAATATTTTTCAATAAAAAATTTATACTTAGATAAAGAAGGCATTTGAAATGTAATTGTTGTGAGTAATGAAGTACTTATTAATACATCAAATTCATTATGTGAAGGATCTCAATTTTTTATCATGATAAGAATGATGATATACATTAATAGGATTTTTAATGATAAAATCTATGATTTTTTTACCAAAATTTTAGTGGGAACTAAACATTCAAACCCACAATATGGAATGGAGGTTAATGAAATGGAGTTTAAAAAACATCTTAGGAGTCTACACTATTTGAAATATTCAATATTATATTTTTTCTATATAATTAATATGTGGATATGGTTTCAATGTGGTCCAATGTAATATAAATACATATAACTAGACGGGTTTTTAATTTAAATTAATGTAACTAAAAAAATGGATTGAAATATATTAGTAATATAAGTCTAAATATGTTTATATATACTTATGTTAACTGGAAATGATGTATTGTTGAATATAATTACATTTATGGTGATTTATATATTGGGACAAATATATGGGACAAGGAATATAAAGAATAAAAATATTATCACCAAATGTACAATGGAAGTATTAGTTTCCCATTGAAGATATAACTCACTTGATGTAGTAAAAGACACATTTATTATATATTAAAGTGGAAGTGATGTTACCTATATTTGTGGGTTATAATAATCAAAGCGCTATCAATATTTTGAGAAATTTATTCCAAAATTATCAATCATTTCATATTTCTATGAGGAAATATTTTAATAAAGGTTTGGTGAAAAAATGTTTTTTCATTATGGATTATGTTTCACAAAAATGGAATTTGTTTGATGTTATTTACAATATAACTTCAAAATGACATGTTTTACAAATTTCGGTAGATGATGTGAGTTTATAATTGACATTATTATGTATTAGGTAAGATGATTCATCACCTTCTACTAATTTTCCATTTTATTATTAATTTCAAAGTAGAATATATATATAAATATAAATCCAAATGAATATTTTTATTATAAAAGTATCTTATTTATAGAGATTATTTGTTTAAGGATGTTACATTAAAATGGGGAATGATTGAGTCCAGTTTACACATTTTTTATGTGTATGTGATAGAATCTATTATTTCATCCAAGACATATAGATTGATTTTTGAACTATTGTAACATTTCATTTGAGTATGTGTTCCAAAATTAGTGTGACACATAAATAGGTATAGTTTATGATGAAATTATTTATGAAGAAGAGTTCTGGGTGATGTTTTTGATGTGAAGGAAATTTTCTCTTTTGGATATATTAGACATTATTATTATGTATTTGTATTTTCAATAGTGTGTTTGTTTAATAAATATTGAATATTGATTTATTCATATGTTTGAAAATAATATAAATTTACTTGTAGAAATAAAATACAGAGGGAGAGATTTTAGTGACTAAGATGATATTTAAGGTGTTTTTTATAAAAATATATGTGGTTTATTTTAATGGGTAGTTGATTTACTGATGATGATTAAGTGAATTTTATTAAAGGTTTTAATTGAGATAAAATCAATCAAAAGTGATGGATTTTGTTTTTAGACCATGAAAAATTATCTATATAAAGAAAAATTCAGTGAATTTATTTTTTTGAAGTGTTTTTGAACATTCATGAAGTGATATATGAATAAATCTGATAATATTTGGGTGAAGGATGAGGAGAAAAGAATTTTTAAAGAAGTAGTAGAAATAACTATGAAATTATCGTATATTAAACCATGATTTAATTTTATAATTTATGAGTCTAATATTGATTTTCATGAAATTTGTATCAAGCCTTAATATAGAGGCCCCAATTAACACTTTTTCATGAAATTTTTTTATGAGTAGGTTGATGCATCTTTATGGATGTGGTTATAAAATATAACATTAAATTACATTAAAATGTAAGGATGTAACAAATTTATCGATATATTAGTCATTTTTTATTGTATTTAGTTTCATTCATTAAAGTCATAGTTACTAAAAAAAATATTGAAATGTAATGTTAATTTGTTATTCTATAACACAACTGATGAGAATGTAAATATGAAGATATGTTACATGAAACCTTTTTGTAATTACATTCATTGCAGAATAATAAATATGATCATGTAATGATTTATATATGGAGAAAAAATTATAATTTTTAGTGACATCACATGATATATTCCCCATTGATCAATTTTTACATGATCATTAATATCCATTTAAAATATTTAAGCAGATTATGATATTCGGATTAATTTAATAACGTGAATTTAAACTATGAGATGAATTGTGTTAAATATGGTATTATATTTCTGAATTAAAAAATATAAATTAAAATTTTTTATAAAGAAAAGTTCCACTATAAGGGTATATAAGGATATGGAGTATACAAAGAATAGATATAGTATAGAAGAAGTGGACACATTAAAGATAAATATATAATATATATAGTTATTCATTATCATTGATTCTTGAAAGTAGGAATCCATATATAGTAATGATAAAAATATAATATTAAATAAGGTGTACTACTTTGGATGTTTTGTGTATTAATAATTTTTTCATAGTTTGAAGAAGTGATACTATAATGATAGTATTTTAGATACTTTCATATGATATTAAATACTCTAATATTATATTAATCATGAATTTTTATCTTGTTTTATTTCTGGAGAGCATTACATAGTTGTGATAATTTTTTACTAACATAAGTTGATGTATAATAATTATATTTCACACTAAGGATGTATCCTTCATTTTATTTTAGTGAATATTATATATTTTGTTCTGTTTGATTGTGTGGATCTAAAAATAAAATCAATGAACTAAATTTTTTATCCTAAAACTATTTATTATTGATGAATAAAGTTATAAGATAACTTATTTTCAATATTATGAACCTCTGATAAAGTTTAGTTTGTGAGAAATCATAAAATATTTCAATTCATTATTTCAAAAACTTGTTAGTGAATACCATGTGATTTAATACATTGGAATTGGTGGTAGTGTTTAATAAATTTCAACATAGTTGATTAAGTAAGTGTTAGTGGGTAGGGAGTATATTTTATAATTTTTAAAGGTGGTTTTAGGGCTTCGTTGGGATGAAAAAATATGGTTGCAATCGTGGTCTAATAACTAATATGTAGTTTTTATAAATTTAAATTTATCAATTGAACATGAGGGAATCATTGTACCTTTCATTCTATGGATTATATAAATTATTCCAACAATAGTCATTAAGTAGTATCATGTTGTTGTAAACATCTTATGACATCATTAACTTGAAAATATAAGTTTATGCATATTTATTTTGTATATCATAACTATATATGGGTTTTAATTGGATTTTTATCATGAAAATATTAATATGTATTACTTAAGATGGTAATATAGGCCATTGATGATAGTTCCCATTACATATGTTTATATTCCAAATAGTTATTATAACAATTATTATGTATATACTACTAAAATTTTTCTAGTAGGTTAAAAAACATTGTTTCTATACTTACTGAATAGGTCTTATATAAGGATTAATATATAGTAATATATAGGGGTGACTAGGGAAATCAATTATTTTTTACCCTCCACTATATGTCTTTTCATACTAGCACATGATATGGTTACCTATTTCGTATAATGGTTGTCCTCAAAGAATATGATTTTCAATATTATGAAAATATCATTATATTTTTCAATGTGCATGGTTTCCTCATGCACTCAAATATTTTCTAATGAAAAAATGTTCTTTATCTACCTATTATGGTTGATAAGTTAGTATCAAAGATGTTTTTGATCCTCTAGGTGGTGTGAGAGTAATCCTTTGCCTTGTGATTATTACATTGACTAATGTCTTGCATATTATCTCTATTTATTTGTTGTACATGATAAATAAATATTTTTATTTGTGAAAAAATATATTCATTTGTATTCAGTTGCTTAATCAGCCATGGTATTTATAGTATCATGGAGGTTCTTACTAAGAGTTTTGACCTAAAAACATCATTTGAACCTGAAAAAATGAAGTTTCAATTCTTGAATGTTAGGTATGAGAAGTTATACGAGGATAAATTCCTTGAAGTTAGATAGATTATAATGATGTTAGAGTTGTAGGTTTTGAATCTATTGACATCAGGATTGATAGTGTACGAGTTTTCCATAGGTGTATGTTTATTATTTCTAATACGTTCAATTTTTAGTGATTTATAATTTATCATTCTATAGTAATATTTGGATTTATGGATTGCAATTATATTTTAATGTATATATATATATGGTTTTTTTATTTTTGTATAGGTAGAGTAAGAAAATTTAGGTGCACATGATGTATTTCTTCAATAGTCAATATATGAATGAGTCATGGTGATGTTTTGGAAAAATTTGGCATTGATCATGTTTTTCAATTGATATGGGAAAATCATTCACCAAAGATTTACTTTGACCCTTGGTGTTAGTCTCATCCCATTTGAGCTCATGGAATGTTTACGGTGTTAGTGGTGGTTTAGTTTTTTTAAATTGAATAGATATATTTTATCACTATAATGTTTTATTAGAGTGGTGATTAGGTTTTCTATGATTTTAATATCCTACCATGGAGTATCGAATAGTGTTAGACTAGTGGTTTCACATAACCATAGGGGAATCTCCCCATATGATAGAGGTTTTTGACTAGAAATGATTGTCTGTAGAACCACATGTGATACCATACCATTAAGTGTCATCACAGAAAAATTAAAACCGCATAAAATGTAAAAAATATTAGGGATAATTATGGTATTATACATAAAATAAACAATAATAAAAACATTACCATTCTAGAAAAAAATCAAACTCTTGGAGGTCACCCAATTATACAAAAAGTGAAATATTCCCACATCATTAACCATAAATAGTATAGGAGAAGAGAAAATAAAACACACAGAGGCCAAACCACTACCTTGAAATCACCTGAGACTAGTCAGCAAAACCCATGTAAGATACCATGTCTCATAAGGCTATACTCAGGTTATCTCTAAAACTGACATAAAAATAATATGGTTGGACCCACACCATATTGCATGTGGAAGATGTGAGCATGAAAATCAATAAAAGATTTCAACAAAATTCCCTAATAAAAACTAGTATATATATCTATGTTTGTGTGAATTCATTACTAAACAAAATTTATATATAACATCAAATTCAAACAGAAATCTACCCATTGAGTAATCATGGAGACACACTAATGGATGAAATATACATTCTTCGAAAATTGATTGGATGATGTTGTGATTACATAATAAAAAAACATAGTTATGGTCAATCAATCACAACCCCTATCATTGATAAATAAGAATAATTTGTCCTTATAAAAACCTATCAACGAATAATGAATCACCTATATACTAGTCCAGGTGAACTATACATCACTAACACAGATCATTTGTGAAAGATATATCACCATCCATCATTAAAGGGGGATAAGGGACTACAAAAATATATGGAGAATTAGGTATCAAATTTTGAATTAAGTATCACCATATTAAAATGATGGAGAATGATTCATCTCTAGGAGAACAAAATAAAACAATGTATTAATAATGATGGGAAATAATATATCACCAGGTGAATGAACATTCATAAATGTACCCAAAATAATGGGTGAAGGATACATCACATAGTTAATTTTTTATTAAAATGGTTATCTCGCATGGGTAAATGATTTATAATTATATGAATTATGTATTGAAACAAATCAATAAGAGAAAAACAACATATCTCATGGTGATTGATTTATCACCAATCAATAATAGTACTGAACAATGCATTATCAAGTGAATGATATACTACCAGTCTATAATATTCATGTTAATGAAATATATATATATATATATAAGAATCTCCCTAGGAAATGACACACCTCTAATTCACATGTTTCTTTGTGGATGATTTTCAATCACTATCTCACACATGGTAAATGAACCATCATTATGGGTCTAGGTTCCTGGTGTAATAGAAGCACCAATGATGGCATGTCCAACTCGAATATTTAGTAAAAAATTATGAACAATCATTAATATGCATGAAAAAAATATTTTGTCTAATGAAAACCACAAATTACATACCAAGGGAAAAATATTGGAACCATAATAGGAGGATCATTGTATGTAATATATAATTATTTTATTAAAAGATAAAGAATTTCCTTAACTTGTAATTCCTTCTTTATTGATTATAAAATTGGATAGATATTATCATTACATCACTTAATTATATGATATAATTTAATAATCATTATAGTGGTGATCCAAATGTGCACCCAAATCTATAAATGTTGTCATAGAATCACTAGGTTCTGGCACGACTGATCAGTATCATGCACATTGTTCATGGTTGATTGCATCAAAATTATTCTTGAACAATGAAGAATTCTTGTTGTTATCTCGATGGATTGAAAGAGATAAGAGAAATAAAATATTAGATATATAGACCTCTACCTAGATATTTATAAGGTTTATCCTTGTATATGTTTCACCCAAAGGTTGATTATGGAATGTGATGTAATTTAATATTTATTATGGAATGTTTAAGGTTGAAAAGTTGTATAGAATCACATTTCCACCTATAGAATTCATAGTTAACCCCTTGTCCAACAATAATAATAATATTATTATTATTAAACTATTGACATATAAAACCCATGAATAATATTAATAAAGATCATTTATAGCATTTCCAATAAGACAACTATGATTTATCCACTTTCCGTCAGTTTCTTTTACAGATCCTTCAATAATGACTATTTAAAAAATAAATATAACTACATTATTCATTGAAAAATATGATAAATATTTTATTCACTAAACATTTAAAATAAATATTTTTTATTAATATATAACTCCGTTATTCTTTTTAATCCCTTGTGAAAAAAATTTTGGGGATCAACCAAACCTGAATATATATTATTTATTATAACTTGTAAAGCTTTATAATTTAATTTAAAATGATTGCATATAGACTTGCTGTCAAACCCTATAGGCCTCTTTCTCAGTTTCACTAGGAATAAAACCTAAATTCCAACATTAGAATCTTCTAACACCTCAAGGATCCTATAGTGAAAGATGTAAATGTCACAGTGATATCCAACCTCCTATGAATACTCATAATGTAATGTAATGTTATTATCACGATATCTCAAATAAAGCAGGTTTCATGTTGGATCCATAAATCTTTATTCTCGATGAATCATTCATTTATATTAAATAAATCTACTCACTAACTAAACACAATGTCTATGGATTTATCCACGGAGTTTAATTTACATCAATGGTCTTGAGATATCAACTTGTACCAATTAAAATAAGGGGTAAATAATTTTTTACATAATATATTAATGAAATATAACTCGTGACACTCCCAGTGTATCCGATATCTCATTAAGAATATTACTTCATGGTTTTCTCCAAAAGATAAATGTACAAGGTCCACGATATATATTAATGATAATGTTGAATTCTTCAGATTAATACTCCCTATTATAGACAGGAACACCCAATGACACATGGAAATATGGATTTACTTTTTATGGGTCTGTTATCATAATCTCATTTCTAGAAGGTTTCCAAGGGAAAACAACATGAGTCTGTGTATAAATGTATTATGATCATTATAAACTAGATATCATGTCTCCTATGAGTCCAATCTATCCATATCATCCTTCTATTAAAAAATATTCATGAATATTATCACAAAACCTCTTTCTTCTCATCATAGTGGAGAAGTACCATGACCTTTCAGTGTAACATATATTATTATGAGAATATCCTATAAATTTATATGCATTGGAACTATCATCATATGACAAGTATCTTTATTATTAATGAAAATACGATCAGGTAAAAAATAATTTTATTCCATGTAACTAACTACATAAAATTAGAAGTTTTTTTTGTAAATTTTTTAATTATAAAACATCTTATTAGATTTCAAGAAAAAAATTAAATGGATGTAAAAAAATATTATTGAACATAAAATATATAATTTTTGTTAAAATAACTCACTAATAGTTATTAATAATGATCATTTATAGAATTTTCTAATAAGACCACTATGATTTATCCACATTCCGTCAGTTTCTTTTATAGATCCCTTAATAATGACTATTTAAAAAATAAAAACAGCTGAATTTTGTCATAGAATCACTAGGTTCTGGCATGACTATTCAGTATCACTCACATTTTTCATGGTTTATTGCAACAAAATTATTCTTGAACAAGGAAAAATTCATGATGTTATCTTGATGGATTGAGATAGAGATAAAATAATGATCATTATAGATATATAGACCTCTCCCTAGATATTTAGAAGGTCTCCTGTTATATATGTTTCACCACGAGGTTGATTATGGAATGTGATATAATTTAAAATTTATTATGGAATGTTTAAGGTTGAAAAATTGTATAGAATCCCATTTCCATCTATAGAATTATTAGTTAACCCCTTGTCCAGTTATAATAATAGTATTAATATTAATAACAAACTATTGTCATCTGAAAAACATGATGAATATTAATAAAGAACATTTATAGCATTTCCAATAATACCACTAAGATTTTTCCACTTTCTATTAGTTTATTTTACAGATCACTCAATAATGACTATTTAAAAAATAAATACAACTACATTATTCATTGATAAATATGATAAATATTTTATTCACTAAAACCTTGAAAATAAATATTATTTATTAATATATAACTCACTTATTCTTTTTAATCCCTTGTGAAAAAATACTGGGGATCATCCAAACCTGAATATATATTATTTATTATAAGTTTTAAAACTTAATAATTTAATTTCAAAATGATTGCAGATAGACTTATTGTGAAACCCTATAGGCCTCTTTCTCAGTTTCACTAGGAATAAAACCGAAATTCCAACATTAGAATCTTCTAACTCCACAAGTATCCTATATGGAATGATGTAAATTTCACAGTGTTATCCAACCTCCTTTGAATACTTATAATTTAATGTAATACTATTATCATGATAACTCTAATAAAGTAGGTTTCATGTTGACTACATTAATATATATTCTAGATGAATATTTCTTTTATACAAAATAAATCAACTCACCCACTAAACACAGTGTCCATGGATTTATCCATGGAGTTCAATTTCCATTAGAGGTCCTGAGATTTAAACTTCTACTAATTAAAATAATGGGTAAATAATTTTTTACATAATTTATTAATGAAATATAACTCATGACACTCCCAATGTATCCTATATCTCATTAAGAATATTCTATCATGGTTTTCATCAAAAAATAAATGTACAAGATCCATGATATATATTAATGATAATATTAATGTCTACAGATTAATACTTACAATTATTGATAGGAACACCCAATGACACATGGAAATATAGATTTAATTTTGATGGGTCTATTTTCATAATCTCATTTCTAGATGGTTTCTAAGGGAAAACAACATGAGTCTGTGTCTCAATGTATTATGATCCTAATAAACTATATATCATGTGTCTTATGTGCCCCATCCAACCATATCATCCTTCTATTAAAAAATATTCAAGAATATAATCACGAAACCTCTTTCTTCTCATCATAGTGGAGAAGTCCCATTATCTTTAATTGTAACATATATTTTTATTGGAAAATCCTATGACATTTTATACTATGGAACTATCAGCATATGACAAGTATCTTCATTAATAATGAAAAAAATCATGTAAAAACGAAGTTTATTCTATGTCACTAACTATAGTATAATCCCAAATTTACTAAATCCAACTAACAACAATTATTTTCCCACTAGCTCTCACAAGATACTAATTAAAATACTAATATAATTCCTTAGTAAGTTGGTCCATGATGATTTACATTAGTAATAATTTGATTACCAGAACTTCCCTTCATTGATAAAAATATCTCAAGAGATAAAACTTCTAAAGTATGTTATTTATCTTTCGATGTGACCTTGTCACTTTTTAATGATCCACCACTACATGAAATCTTAGTAAACAATTATAGGATATGGATTGATAAGAACCACATCAAGATCATGGAAAATATCATGAATTTAAATCACTTCCTTTGATGCATCAAGAGTTTAAATATAATTGAACTCTATTAAGAAATTAGTGACAATCAACTTTTTTGAACTCTTCCATCTCACAAATCCTCCATTACAACAACAAAAATATCCTTGATATAAAGTCATATTACCGAAATGTATCTAAATGTTAGTATCTTTATAACTTCTGATGACTATATCTTTATCTCTACTAGACCCCAGTAACATGTCCTTATATTTAATCAGATACATTAGTATAGCCATGACATTAATCCTATTATCTTCACCTAGATTTTATTGATATCTACCCACCATGATCAATATGTAGTAAACATTATGCATCATATATAACCTAGAATGCATGATATATCATATCATTGAATCATATGGTATCTTACCCATTATCTCTCCTTACTGTTGAGTCTACAGACACATTTTCTTGGAAGCATATATACAATGTGACATAGGAACCAATCCCTTATTGGATTGTTCTATAACAAACATATTACATACTTGTTCTATGTATGTTCCTTTACAAAGTCCAAGTATCCTATTCGATCTAAAACACATGATCTAGGTCCCTAGAATGTAGGCATATTCACCTATGTACTTTTTAGAAAATAATTTTCTCATCCATCCCTTAACCAGATGTATTTATAGTATCTCATTTAAAATTAATTAACTTTTATTATCATATACATATATAAAAATAGTTACTGAAATAGTAAACCTCTTATAAAAACATGGATATCATTAATTCATAATGAAATTTTTTATGGCATCAAAAAACAAAAAAAATTAAATGACCATGATGCATTAATTAATCCTTAAATGGATCATTGATTCTTTCATATCTTTTGGAAATTTTGAAGAGTCAAAAACCCTTCTGTTTATGTCATATACATAACTTACTAATGTTTTCTATTATGAAATTTAGTTTTTATATCTAATTTTTTAATTATAATAGTCATTATAAGGTACAATGCGATGAAAATTTACCAATGTCCTAAATAAACATGATAAAATGATTCATCATACCCAATTCCTGGACATTTTATAAAACATTAAACATTTTCCATGAATTATATGTATTTAATTTTTGTTCCATTTCCATCATTATTTTAAATAACGATTTACACCTATTAATAATTACATCAACTAGATGATCAATTAGAAAGAAAATATAATTTTGTTTTTTTGATTCCGTGTCAGAATTCTTGGATTCATTCAATCATGCAACATCCATGAAATTTAGTACATTTTATATGAGATATGATCATTATTTTCAACCAATAACTAGTCACCATCATCACTAAATATAAATACCTATCTATTGAGAAGTATAAACTCATTATAAATCCTAAATAACACTTGTGTTTCAGGGACACCTTATTCCATGAGGACATGTGGGATATATTATAGTAGAAAATGTTGTGTATCTTGATTATCATTTTAATTTGATTCAATATTTATCCCACTATCTTCTTGAGTATGAGATCCCTCTGAAGAAAAAAATTATACCTTATAATGGTTACATTATTATCTAAGTGGGTGGTATAGACAATATCTACTTATTTAATTAAGAATCCATAACAAGATACAATTTATGGTTTATGGTTTTATTTTATTCATTAATACAACCTTAAATAAAGTCTCACAACATTATGTATATTAAATATAAATAATTATAATCCTTAAACTCCTTATAATGTAGGGAATATCATTTATATATTAATTTAGTAATCATATTTTTATGTATGATGTTGTAGGAAATTTGTATTAATAAAAGGATAATGGAAGGGTTGTGCAAATAAATAACAACATTATTATGTTTAGTATTTTTTTAGTTCCTCCATTCACTAATACAATTCCACAACGGTGTATAATGCCGAGTGAGTTTAGATAAAATCCTTAACGCCCATACAAATTTAATAATTTTATGGTTTAGATATTCACAACCTTGATCCGATAAAATTATCTTTATCTTCTTACCAAGCTTATTATCAACATCATTCTTAAACTCATAGAATGTATCAAATGATTTAAATATATACCTCATCACTTATATATAACCATTCCTAATAATGGTGTTATAAAAAGTTACACAAAATAAAAATCCACCACTATATTCTACATTGAAAGGTCCACACACATCATTGTGTATAAATTATATATTCTCTATAGGCCTTTCAGTTTGACTACTGAGTGCTGGTTTGGTCATCCTTTCTTTTAAAAATGTGTGACATCATTCAACTGGGTTTATCTCAAAACAAACTACGTGACCATCATGATAGATATTTGTAAAATAATTCTCATTTATGTGACAAAGACCATGATTCCACAACATGGTGTTATGTGAATCAAATTTATTTCTTTCATTATCCACATCCAATATTTGGTTTTCATAGTTTAATGAATAAATACAATTAATTAACTTTGGCATTCCATAACATATTGTATCTTTACAAAAGTAGAAACTATTATCTTCAAATATGTAAATAAATCAATCCATGTATAAAAAAGAAATGGAAATGATGTTATATATAATAATATAAACATAATAAATATACCATAAAACAAAATTCAATCCTATTGGTAATATGTAATTGTATAGTCAATGGGGTAGAAGATCTATCCCCACTCCATTAGCTCCCTATTGATCCACCTTGCATCTAGAAACCTTTATAAATCTACATGGAACCTTTACTGGGATACAAATGTGATCCCCACATGTAGTATCTAATACCCGTTATGTAGATACAGAATTATTACACTTGATAGAAAACATACCAAAATCATTCAATTTTTTATTTGGATGGATTGAATAAATCTTCAATTTGTACTCCTTGCCAAAAAAACAACCCACTTCTGGTTCTTATCATTTCCTCTCATATTTACTTTATGGAAGGATATAACTATGGAGCCTTAGGCTTGGAATGATTTTTCATACAATTTTCCTTATTCCTTCTCTTCTTATTTACTATAAGGATCGTAGGTTTGACACACACCATGTCTCTATGAACACAGATAATAAGAGTGAGATGTTTTGAAAATTTCAACTCACTATTTTACCGAATATAATTCTAAATAAAAAAGATAGGTTTTGGGGTAATGAGAAAAAATTGGATCTATACAAAGATGAGCTGGGATCTTAAACCTCATAACTTCATTGCACTGAATTTTGGCAATATTTTTGAACACATGTGTATTATCTATCACAAAATTTTCAAGTAGTTGCATAAATTATGCATGAGAGATCTCATATATCTTTGATATTGCCTTCACTAGATATTGATGGTAATAGTCTGAAATGATTCTATTTGCATCTATATCCTCATATTAGATTATAATATTACTGGAAATTTAGGATAACATAAAAATTTTACATCATTTTCATCATAAACATGATTTAGTAAGAGTGATATTCTTCCTCAATAGCCTCCATGGTAGGAGACTTAGTATATTGGTTACCAGAATGTATATGTTACATTGTGCGTAGAGTATGACATGTAGGAGCCTATACTGTTCTGGAAAATTAATAATGGTGGGAAAGTAATAATTATCTAGAATGAATCATATTGATATTTTCAAAGTCATTCTAACATAAATTTATATAAATTAATAGCATATAATTAGTACTTCTTTGGTAATAAAAACAAATTAATATATTTAAAATTAATTAAATTACCATAATGTCACACTTTTATTCTAAACCTAATAGCCCACACAATTTATATTAGAATATTTTTTTGGTATTATTGGTACATTGATCCATATTACCTTTCTCATAACCATAGCATAGGTCTTAAATGTTATTGTAATGTTCTTAGGTTGGAATAATCTAACATGTACATTAAAATCATTTCCATGATCTATTTAGTGGAACCCATAATTTTAAAATCATGGTTAAATAATTTTCCACCATTCCTCTCAGTTTCGCCAAATACTGATAAGGATTTCTACCCTTAATTTGAACTATGTTATGTCAAAACCATACATAAATATAATTGTTCCATTATCATTGAAAGAACCCTACATGGGATGTTCAAGAACATTTAAATTTGAGGCCGATTATATCATATATAATCGAAGGATATAATGAAATAATATTTTTTTGAGGGGATTTTTATCCTTATGAGTGAATATTATTTTATCATTATCACACACCATTTAAATATTATGTGGATTTTACATAATTGATGAACCATTTTTGATAAAATTTACACATAATATTGTTTTATTTTATTCAATATTTTATTCTGGTTAATTTATCTATTCGGTGATCACACATAATCAACCAGCATATAAAATTATTCATGAAACTAACATTAATGAATTAATAGTGTAATTATAATGATATTACCTTATGATTAGTTTATCTAGAGGATGAAAAAATAACCCTAGAGCCTTAGGGTAATACACCTTGAACATCACGTTGGTTCATATTGCAGTATTCCACCATTGAATTCTTTGTATCACCATGATTCGTGTCACCTTGGATCCTTGAGTTAGACCACGTACTCTCACCTAGGAGCTACATCCTTACATATCATTTTACACATATTTAGATGAGGAGATATAATGGGTTTGATAAATTTGGTTTTGATAAAATAAATGGTGATCACATAGCCCCTTACATAATAATCATATTATTCCTCACAAGCCATAAATGTTAATTGAATCATTAAAAATTAAAAGAAACCAGTCAAATATATGTGGTTGTTATAATATCATGATCATCCAAAACAATATGATATGAGCATAAATTTAAAATCTGGTTATAAATTACATTAAATCATTCTTTAATTAAAATAATATTACAACAATTAATTGAATTAATTAAATTTATCTTATTTCCATACAATCATCATTCACTCACAATCATCTATAATTTTTGTCAAAAATAGTTTTATTTAAAATTAATGAATTAAAAAGGAGTACATATAGGAAAATTAATTTGATAATCCAAAATTTTAACATGGAAATATATTTATTATATAATTATAAATCCAACCATATAGTGTGTGTAATGTCCTAGGTTTTTAGTAAGGTGTGTTTTATTTATTTTATGAGAAATCATCACTATGTTTTCTCCTTGTGTTAGACCCTAGTGGTCAAACCCATGGACCAGTTGGATAGTATTTGGGGAGTAAGTTACCTAATGGATGGAACCTAGAAGAAAACCAAGTACATAGTGCTTATTGAATGCCGGACATGTATTTTTCATGCCAAGAACTTTTCACGTCATGAGTTGAGGTTTCCCGGGTAATAGGTCCCTAAGCATTACATGATGTGTAAATGCCTGACATGGTTTTCAAAAAATTGGAAGAACCCCCTTATATTTATAAGGGAGTTTTATTATATTATAGAATAAAAAATGAGCAGCACACATATGCTTCCTTCTCTTCCCATGATATGTTGTACTAGATATACTCCTTTGAGTATCTATTCTCTTCACCATAATGTGCCTTGGAATACACTCTCTAATCTCTCCACATATTTATTATATTAATATTCTATGTTCCTAAATTTTTTCTATATTGATTCAAGATTATTTTCTATATTTTTAGATTTTTGATATTCTTTTCTTTTTCTATCAATTATAACTCAAATCAATGGCTGAAAATAGATGAGTGGTATTCAATGAAACTAATGTAAGTGGTATACCATATTTAACCATGTTTCATTTCATTCTATATCATGAAATATTTTGGATTTCTCCATAACATTACAAAGACTATTACAAAATGGTTAACAAATTTGTTTGAATGTATTTCTATTACATTTTTTGTCTTATCTAGGTGAGAATCACCCATTTGGTCAGTCAACCTGACAGAAACGACCCCTAAAGGCGTGTCATTCCAAAAATGACTAACTTCCTTGTCTAGAAGATAGTTAAAAACCATTTGAGGAGATCTTTCCCTTTAATAAACACACTAGAATGTGAACTATATTAATAGGGTGTTTAGATGTGAGTCAACTCCTTTGATTATGCTATAGCATGAACTACTTAATTATAAAAAACCATCTGACATGAATAATGTATCCCAAATAAAATGCATTGTTGAATCATATGCAATGTTGTTAACAAGTTTAATTTTAAACTATACTAAGGGAGATAAAATATCCCTAAATTAAAGATGTATTGGATGTTCTCATCAGACATGATATATAAGACTTCTTATGCTTTTTAAATTTAGAGGGATAGACACTATCTATGATTAGACCCAGAGCACCATGTGTTAAACTTTACCCCTATATGAATGATAATGGTTCTCTTAGAGAGACCCCGCAGATGGGATCTATGGAACTATTATTACACCATGGAATAATAGATAATTGGACCCCAACTTGTGATACTAGGGATAAATTGGGAGGTTGGATATTATTATATTCAAACCATGATTGGAGTGAAACGATGGATCCCATTCTTATATCACCATGGGAATACTACCATGATAGGAGAAATATACAATTCCCCGAGAGCAACTCATGGGATTCTATTTCAATCTCCTCGGATAGACTGAATGTTCCTCTTAAAAATTTACAAATATGATAAATAAATTAAAATGTAATAAAGTGAAACTAGAAATTCTAGGATGATCCTAGAAATCCAAATCATAGGATTGGGTATGTTCAATCCATTGAAAAAAAATTTATAACGTCTTTTACCATATTTTACAATTGTGTAGGTTACATGGGAAAAAAATTATAGATTAGACTAAAGTAGGAACAGGTTGGACAGGTGTCCCATGTGGAAAACAATCCAACAAACCCTATTTATTTATATCCTTTCACTTATTACTTTCTTGAAGATTGTTAATTTAATTTTTCATGAAATGGATTGTTCTTGAAACCATTAGTGGTGGCGTACTGAGTGTATCTCACACCATTTTTTGGTTTTATCTGGTACCCAAGAACACAAATGATTATGTGTATAGATAAAGGGTAGATGTTATACTATTATTCTTGGTTGACAGTTATAGGATGGAATGCGTGAGAAGGAGACTGGTCTTATGTTCGTGAAGCTAGTATTTTCTACATTTTGGCCGATTTTTTTTTTATTTTGTTACTAGTGGAATATTCATCCTACCCTATATCTCACATCATTATTTTTTTATAGATACATTATAATGATAATCATTTTTTATCTAGAATTTATTCTTCTTCCTATCTTATTTTTTCATGGTTAACTATTGCTTCTAATATGATGAGTTACCAGTTTTATTTTCATAGCGGCTTTTATTCCTACTACAATTGTTTATTGTTTTCTTAGATCATCTATGATCCACACTAGTCTATGAGGGAGTAGTCTCCCCATAGACACACTCTAGTCCCTCATGACTAGTTAGAAGCCTCTTGCACACCGAGAGGCACACTTTAGGTCTTCTGGACCACAGTCTCAAGGCACCACTGAGTGGAATCCAAGGGGGAACTCTATAATGAGGTATTATATGAAATTTTTCCATTGTAATAATATATGGGTTTTAGAAAGGACACTAGGAATAATGGAGTTTGGTAATGATCCCATTCCTAGCAATATATAATCGATGTATAGAGAAAACCAAATTTAATGGGGATGGGTAAATGATTTTATTTCTCGCACAATCAACATTGATTTTATTTTTCCATTGGGATATGCACTTGTTTTGTTTTATTATTAATGATGATATTATTATAATAGGTTTTTTAACCTTGTCCTGATGATATGAAGGTGTACTAAATTCATGCACCATACTAGGCACATTAGAAGTTAAATGTCATCCGTTTTATTATTCCATATATAATTACTATACGCATTTCTTATATTGAATGTGTTGGTTGTGGTGTATTATTTTTTTCTGCATTATAGAGTGCTAGTGTGTTTTTTGGAATTACATCGTTGGATTAATTAAAGTTCCAAAATTAATATAGATGGTTATTTCTTACATATATTGATCGTGACACCTTAATTAAAAAAATGATACCATCATAGTTGATTTTATTGATAAATTCCAATAGAAATACAAAAAGAATGGTATTCCATAAATTGAGAGTGGTATTCATTCTATAAAATTAATAAATTGTAGCTTCTATATCTGAATACTAGACGTGCAGGCCAGACCAATGTAACTTGACATACCAATTTTTGTTTATCAGTGTATGTGAATAATAAATTTATAATTGGAGGTACAATTATCTAGGTTGATATATATATATATATATCTAATCATATGTAAATTAATTCTAATATATTTGAGTTTTAAAATGGTTAATGCATGATGATGATTCCAAATGAAAAATAAAGTGTTTTCCTCTATACCTTGCTTTTGAAACACCATACACCAGAACCTATGCAGTTTTGTATGAGACCTTGAACATGACTTGACCTTAGTAGTGTGCATTAGGTGGTGTCTCTAATGATCCTTATGTTAATTTTGTTATCATCTAGACCTTGCTTTAGGAGTAGTCATAGGGGGTTTTTCTTATAGTAAGGCCTTATGTATGTCACTTCCTTTATTTCTTTCCCCATATATTTCAAATATTATCTTAGGAGTGCACTTGGAAATTATAGATCTATTCTACCATGATTTCCTACAACCATTGACCAATAGAGTGGATATGATCACACTATGATGTTTGTAGGACCTAATGCACTAGTGATACCTTAGGTAGTTCCACCTGAGGCACAATTTACACCTCTTCCTATAGGAAATGATTCTCAGTTCATTTTTAGTGCAGTCAGTGTAGGGTACTACCTAACCTACCCATACATTGGAATACTTGACTCACAAGTTTTAGCTATAGCATCATCCAACCTTTTTAGTGGATGGTGTACCTTAGGATACTATGTCTTGTATAGAATACATGATGTTTATCATTGAGAACATTAAGAAATATCCAGAGCATAAGGTTAATCTAACAACCTATATGCTCTATAAATCCTCATTGTGTTAGTTGGATTTTGCCACTAATGCTTGTATACATTTCAGAATGTTTTAGGTGGACTTTCAGATATCCTTCATCAGCAACTTCTTTTTATTGACCTTGAGGAATGAAAATGCCCATGATTTTTTGTTCTTTTAGTAAGGTAAATTTTCAGTGAGGGAATATTAAGCTCTCTATACTGAATTAAATCATTTTACGCTGACCATGTTCAGGGATGAGTTGTATACTGTGAGATTATTCAAGGATGGGATTTAATATTTCATCTGATTGTATGTGAATGATTTCAGTCTAACCACTATTTCATAGATAGTGAATCAATCCCTCATCACTATGGGAAACCTTATGGAATCTAGAATACTGAGCCAAGCCAATTCAGCATCCATGTAGGGAAGTGGTTTATACAATGGTAAGAAGCATACTTTTTATGGTGCATGTGGAAGTACTACCAGTAACGTGGCACACATAAACATGTATGTCGTGTGTCACTAGTGTGGAAGAGTATTAGATAATAATCTCTAGTGAATGATGAAATTGAATCACTAATGAGCTTACAGTAGGAAGGGTTACCTACAACCCTTCGAAAGTTCATTTCCTCCAGTGCATCGTGACTGAGGATACATACTGACACTACTTTTAGGGGTAGGATAAGTGACCCCATATCAGGCTAGGAGTTGATCTTCTACTGGATGAATCAGCGGGGGAGGTGGCCAGGGACCATGAAATTAGGCCTCAGAGCTTTAATTTTAGTTGGGTGGACCTTCTTAGGATTGTTATTTTGCATCTCAGGTTCTTGGTTTGGGAAATATCTATACAGTACATCCTTTGTTTAAAGAATAGTGTTTATGACCATCTACGGTATAAGGTACTATTCTATAGAATCTCCTTTAGTTTCTTCCCTTTCCTATACAGGTGTATTGAAAACATTTATATATGTTGTGGCTATAAAAATTTTAGCATATTAATATAGTAATTATAATGAATTATGATTCTCCACTCACTATTGGGTGATATTTCTAAGAGTGTACACCATTTCAAGGGGGTACCCCTTGAGATATGTGGGTTAATCTTCTTGTTTAGTTTCTTCATACAAGATATGACTGACTTTGACATCATTCTAGATATAGACTGGTATGTGGTTTACCATGACCATGTAGATTTCTACCATTGGCATGTGTTATTCACATCACTCGACGGAGGCATGTATCTTCATAAGGGTGAGTTTAATATCCAGGATATCTAATCTAGAATCGAGTGTACTAGGATATGAAGAGTGACATCCCAATTGGTGAGTCTTTTTATGAGTGATCTCAGAATGATGCTTATATAATTCCCTCCTATTTGGAATCCTATTAGGGACATATTCCATGATGTTTTCTCAATATTACCTCTAGATAAAGTGGTAATGTTAAACATTCATCTATTTCTAGGTGCCACACTAGTTTCCATTCTTCTATATATGAAAACACTTAAAATGCTCAGGGAACTCAAGAAGTAGCTTGTAGATCTTGATGAAATAGGGTTTATCCAACCTGCCACTTCACCTTGGGGTTCACCACTCCTTTTATCTATGAAGGTGGGTGGTAACATTAGATTATGTGTGGATTACTACTAATAAACATTGATTATAGTGAAGATCCAATATCTACTACCTCTTATTGACAACCTCTTCAACAAGCTTGAAGAGAGACCATTTTCTCCAAAATCGATTTGTGGTCTAGCTAGCATAATGTTAAAGTGAGGCCATTATAGAAACCATGTACAATATTTTGGATTATGTAAGTCATTTATGGGTATCTTGTTATGCTATTTGAACCTTTTGAACATGCTGATAGTCGTTATTTGTACAATGACTTCTGTTTTCCACCCATACATTGATTCATTTGTGGTAGTCTCCATAGATGACATCTTAGTGTATTATTTCACAAGAAACGACTATTCCAACCATATTGAGATCATGTTAAAAACACTATGACTTAACTAGATATATGAAAATCACATATAATATATATTTTTTACTAGTTTTGTTCACTTCATGAATTATTTTATTTCAGAGGCGGGCCTATCTATTGACCCGGAGAATGGGAGAATTGTTGTTTCCTAAGAAAATACAAAGACTATGTTTCATATATATATTTTATTGGGACTAGAACTCTATTACAAGTGATTAATATAGGACTAATCATTTATAGAAAATCCTCTTATGGGCCAGAATAAGAATGGTGTAAAATTCATCTAATCTATAGCTTGTGGGACAACCTTTCAAGAGTTTAAGGGATGACTAACATCAGTAATAATATTGATTATTTTAGAGACATTTAAGAGCTATATAGTTAATTTTGATGCTTGAATGATAAATCTTGAAACAATTTTGAAGAAGAGTGTTTCTTTTGTAGAGTTTTAGTCAGAAAAACTGAGATCTCATTAGTGGAATTACCCTATGCACAACCTTGAGAAACTATCTATGGTTCATACCTTACATCAATTGAGGAAATACTTACAAGGTGCGAAATTTGTTGTTTACATGGACCATAAAAGCCTAAAAAATATATCTATATAGAAATAATTCAATCTCATTTAACATAGGTTTGTTGAATACCTGTAGTCGTATGAATTTGAGCATGATTACTCTCACGGTAATGGTAATTATGAGGCTGGCTCATTGAGCCGAAAGACATAGAAAATATTC
This sequence comes from Viscum album, assembly GCA_963277665.1. Taxonomy (NCBI): domain Eukaryota; kingdom Viridiplantae; phylum Streptophyta; class Magnoliopsida; order Santalales; family Viscaceae; genus Viscum; species Viscum album. The sequence goes on along the minus strand of OY728138.1, from coordinate 1,299,598,428 downwards.
ATCATGGTATCTAGTAGTGAGTGGTAGTTGATGGAGTTTTTTAGACGCACCAACAGGTTTAGAAATAAAATGGGAAGAAAATTTTAACATCTCTAGTTGTGACATCCACTCCTACGGATAATTTTCTAATGAGATAACTTTCACATGTTGGGAAAATATTCATGAGGGAAAGTGTCTAGTAAGAACACACCGATTATTTTGGTTGTTGGTCAGGATGTGACCTTATTCAACCATGGGTGTATTTGGGTGCCATAAGCTATATAGGAAGAATTGATGAAGGAATGGCATGACTTAGTTTGGGTAGTTCACCCAGGCCTTACCATGTTGAAATGAGACATGCATCGTTAGTATTGGCAGCCAAACATGAGGAGGTAGATAACATGATATATCAAAAAGTGCTCCACTAGTTACCATGTAGCGACTGAGCACTAAAGACCTTATAGACTTCTAAAATATCATTCTATTATATAGAGGTAATAGAATGACGTCACTATAAATATTTTATGGGATTTCCAAGATCCCATCGAGGTAGTGACGTATTATGGGTGATGATGAATAGGTTAACCAAGATCACTCAATTTCTATCTAAATGAGATACCTTATCCATTTATGATCTTGGTGGGATTTTGCATTAGGTATATAGTGCACATTCACGGTGTTACCTATTCTATCATGTCAGGACGTGATGCTCAATTTATCTAAAGGTTTTATAAATGGTTAAAGAAGCCATTGAGTTCAGATGTGTTAATTATTATAACATATAACCATAAGATCGAAGGGAAATATGAAAAAATGATATGGGTATTAGAGGAGATAATCAAGGTTTATTAACATGATTTTGGAGGTTAATGGAAGAAACACATACCACTTTGGGGAGTTTTCTTATAATAATTATTTTAAAAAAAAATTAGATGGATTCTGGTGAGGCCCTTTATGGTAGGTCTCTTTGTTCATTTATATGACTTTTAGACACAGGTGAGGCCGTAATACTAAGCCCTTATATAATTCTGATGACATCATATTGGGTACAGTTGATTTAGAAGCATATGTCTAAAAATCTATCTAGGAATAATTCATATACTAATCGTCGCCATCAATCTCTAGAGATTGTGGTGGGAAATATGGTGTCTTTACTAGCATAAAACTGGTTAGGAGATAGTTTAATTTAGAGACAACTAATGTAATCGCCTCATTATGCTAGGCCTTTCGAGATACTATAGAGTGTCTGGTAGATAGCCTATTGGTTGTAGTTACCTTAGAGGTATGGTACCATGCATGAAGCCTTCCGCATATCATATGTTCACCGTTATCTTGTTCAACCATATAATTCCCTTTATCCTAATTATACTTATACGGATAGAGATTCTTCCTTACATGATAATCTGATACAAATTGTTAATCGGGGCATGAATTGAATCCATGGAAGGTCGGTTTTGATGGTCTGGGTGCTATGGAATCAGAACCATGTGTCAGACAAGATCTAGGAGAAAGTGTCCAATGTATGTGATCACAGGACATAACCTCTCATAGATGATTCATTATTACCCTTAGAAAGAAATCCTGGGGATGTATTTTTCAAGGAGGGGAGGTAGTAACATCTAGACAATTTAACGAGGTGTGTTTCTTTTCGTTTCTCCAAAGAACTCATTATGTTAAATCATTGGATTAGAACCTTCAGTCCAAACCCTTAGGCTGGTTTGATTTTCTATTGGGAGATAGTTACAAGTGGGATGAAACCTATATAACAACCCAATTCATGATGTGTATCTAAATACATGATGTTTATTGAATAAATGATATGTGTTTGGCTAGCCAGACATTTTTCACATCATGAGATAACTCTTCCAATAAATGGGACCCCAATATTTACATGACATGTATAGCATTTATAGGCCATGTAAATACCTAATTTAGTTTAAAAAAATGGGTTGAACACCCTTATTATTATAAAGGGGGTTTAATTTTATTCGAATAAAAAGAAGGAATAGTGTGAACGAGAGTCCTCCTTTACCAAGTACAGGTTCTACCATATCTTTTTTTATTATAGATCTATTCTATTGATTTTCAGGTGCATTGAAAACCTCTAAATACACTCTACACTCTACTATAATCTATTCCGTATTTATCATCATAAATCATGATTTATTTTTGTGAAAGATCATGTTTTTTCATGTAATAGACAATTCTAGAGATGCTCCAAAATGTTCAAAAAATTATTTTGAAGGGGTTTCTATGAACTTTGTGTTCTTAGCTAGCAAGGAATCATGCATTTTGTTGATTAACCAGACATGAAGCATCCCAAAGGTATCTCTATTCAGTAATTTCCTAAATACCTTTTCCTAAGGATATTCATAACATTTTTTGATATGAAATTACCTTTTAATTAACATAGTGGAATGCTAAATGAATTTAAAGTGAGTTTGGTTGTGAGTTTGGTCATTTGTATATTCCATAGATTTAACTAATTAATTTAATAAACTAGATAACTTGAAAATGTATCCTACTAAAAATGAATCATTGAATAATTTGATTTGTTGATAATTAATTATCTTTTAACTATGTTGAGGGTGATACAAGGGTCCCGAATTAAGGTTGTCTTTAATGGGGTCATCTTTATTTAAATATGAGACTTGTTATGATTTGTAAATTTTCCGGGAGAGATACTAGATAATCCAAGGATGGGATCCCCATGAATGATCCATTACCTCTAGATGAGTGATACCAATTTCCTTGGATAGACCACATATATGGGCTATATGGAATGAAAGTTGAACCAGTCAATAAGGGAGACTTGGAACCCAGTGTGCAATACCATGGACAGACTTATAGGATTGTTCCTATCGTCTTTACATCATGACTTGAGTATCACAAGGGAGCTCATTCTTGGGTGGCCTAGGATGGGATCACATGTCATGGGACGTATGTAGACCCCCTAGAGAGATAATTGGAAATCACTTGGAATCATATTGGATGGGATCATGGTGCCTCTTAATTATTTACAATGATGATATATTAATTTAAATTTAAAAAATCGCCACTAAAACACCTGAGATGAACCAACTAGGTCAAATCAAATTCTTGGCGATGTTCTATCAACTGAAACTTGTTTAATAGAACCTTTTAACATATTTTATACATGTGTAGGTTACCTTAATTTAGAGACATCTAGCATATTCCAAATAAGGTATAGGTTTTATGTGTGTCCCTAGTGGAACCCAGTTCGATGAACCTTATTTATTTATTGGCTTTGATTTATTTTTTATTAGAACACCGTCTATTTTTTATTTCATGAAATGTATTGATATAGATAGAATTGTGGAGGCCTATAGAGTATTATAACACCCTACTTGGGCTACCTTTCATACCCAAAAATAAATCATGATTACAGATATAGATAAAGGGATACAGTAATATTCTTATGATTGATTGAATATTATTGGATGGATTATGATTGCAGAAGACCGATACTATGCTCAAGATGATAATAGTTCCTTATTTTTTTATTTCTTTATTATTTTATAACATGTTGTATAATCTAGTTCCATTGCATATTGTTTCGTTAATTATTTTTATTTCAATATTATCATCACCATAATTTCTTATCTAGTATTTATTCTTCTTCTGATCATCTTTTATCTACAATGGTTTACTATTACTTATTCTATGATGGGTAATAGGTCCTAGAGTGATAGTTTCTTCCATTACTTATTATACCATTTCTTATATTATATATATATATATATTCCACTCTAATCAATGAGGCATATTCTCCTCATAGGAACACCCTAGGCCCTTTCTACAAGTTGGAAACCTATGGAATCTCAAAGACATACATGAGGACTTCTGTCCCAAGGTCTCAGTGGACAACTATATGGAATATACGGTTGAATGATATGGTGTGTTATATTTAATGATTGAAACACAAAACACATGTCTAATAGTTTAATTGTATATTTAATATTTCTCTCCATAAAAAATTGGACACAATCACTACAGAATACTAAAATATCTGTACTTTTCTACATGATGTGTACTATCGTCATCCCGTTTCAACAGCCAATTCCTAGTACTAGGTGTGTTTCATACACTTGATAAGTTGTAGGTACATGGATTGTTTTCAATACTATAAGTAATATGGCCTCCTAGTTTTCTATCATGGTAGTCCTTGTGTTTTGAATCTGATATACCACATGATGGGATACCCTTTGTTCCCGGACAAGATAAAACAAGGAATAGTCTTTGTGTATAGTTGCTACACGATGTGTAGTAATTTAAACTATGTCACAACCTATCTAGATCAACATAACTGTCCACTTTTTTGGATCTCAGATCCAATTTCATCTATTTTTTCAAATTTTATAATGAGATACAGATTGGAAAACATTGATAAATGATATGCATTTTATAGAGGTTTATATATACTAATTGTTTTTTGGAAGAACCTTTGGTACCTCAAAATGGGGTTTATAGATTATTATTAATTTTAATATAAAACTTTTATTGGTTATGTTCATGTGAATTGACAGGGAATATACCACAATATTCATATATTTAAAAGGAATTGATCTAATTTAAAAGGAAACATAAACACGTGCAAACAATGAACGAATGATAAATAATATAAATTAAACATGTGACCACATTAATACCATGTTTAGTTTTTTAGAAATGCAAAAGTGCCTATGATGGGTTGAAAAAACCAAGTTTTTTAGTCAAAATTTTGAAATTATCCTTGTTGTACATGAAAAAATGTCATATATAATAAAATTCATATATTTAAACGAATAGAGAAAAATGAATGAACTAGAATAGGAGGATATTCACATATAGTTATTAATTAATTTTTGTGCCGATATAGAATTACCTTATCTTAAAATTTCCTATTATTTGAAGACCATGATGACTAGATATATTTATAACATCATTGTGTTGTAGGATACATGTGTCGAATCCTTAGGGTGGTGATACCAAAGTGCATCATAATATCTTAACATTTTCTTCAAATAAATGGAATCTACCATGGTCGATTTGGATCGATTTTGTTATTCTTAATTTATCACAATAGAGTTATTTTTGAATGGGGAAGAACAATTGTTGTTCTCCAAATCAGTTGAAGGAGGAAGAAGATGGATCACATGTGTGTTCTTCGTAACTCTCTTTAGGTATTGAGAGAATCTCTCACAATCCTTCATCCACACCAAGTGTGATTATGGAAAGTGATATAATTAGAAAATTATTACAGAATATTTAAGGTTTGAAAATTAAACACAAGTACCATTACAACTTTAAAATTCATAGTTCACACCATGTTTAATAATAATAAATATATTATTAAACTATTAACATGTGAAACATGTTATTAATATAAATAAATATCATTTAAATTATTCCAAATTGGACAATTATGCTCAGTACACTTTCCATCTATTACATTTACAAATACATGAATAATGACCATTTAATATATAAATATCAATTCATTATTCATAAAAAATATAATATATATTACATTCACCAAACCTTGAAAATAAATATTTATTATTAGAATAAAAACCTGTTATTCTTTAAAATAACTAATGAATAAATAATGGAGATAAACCAAACAAAAATAATTATTATTTACTATAATTTAATAAATTCAATACATGAATTTAAATGATATTTTAGTTACACATAATGTGTGACCCTCTAGGCCTCATTCACCGTGTAATTATGGATACCTTCCTAATGTCTAAGTTGGGAATCTATAATTATATAAAGGATCCAATAGATAACGAGGTTAATGATATTTTAACATCCATCCTCTTATGAATATGTATCATATAATATAATCCATTAAATGATATCTAGCTAATTAACTATGATTCATGATAGTTCTATCAACCTATGTTCCTGGTGTCTCTTTGTTTTAATTTTAGAAAATGAACTCACCTACTGAACACGATGTCCATTGGTTTATCCAGGTAGTTTTGTTTCCATAATAGGGGCTAAGATATAATATTTTTTTGAGGTATAAATGGGATACATCTATTCTCACAATATCCATTTATACAATATGACTCATGATACACCCAATATATCCTTACATACTGTGAGAATATTTCATCATTGATTTCATCAATACTTGAATGTACATGAGTAATGATAATAATTAATGATAATATTTGGTCAGTATGGCCCATAAGAATTAATTTTTTTTGATAATCCACCTTTCAAGGGGTGAGATGGAACCCTTATAAGGATCGAAGGCATAGAGACAATTACATCACCAGTAGGTCTTAGAGGGAATCACACAGACAAGAGAACATGGAACTACTTCTCCCCAGCATATTTCATGATATGAGTACTCCTCCTTCGCAGGGTTGATCGGCCACCTCTCCTTTTCACACTTGCACATGCCTGTTACCAATGGCAAATCCATACCCTCTAATTCTTCAAAATCTGGTTATCACTGCTCTAGTTAATGCGCCAGCCCTGTATCCTCATCTGAAGCCTTACTCCGTGTAGTCAAATAGGTGCATCTGAATTAAAGTGTCTCGAAGGCCTTGGGGTGGCCCTAAGGCCTTAAAGTTCTCCGAAGGCCTTGAGAATCAACGGGCATAAAGGCCTTGGGTGGCCGGAAATCCTTGCAGGACCCAAGGCCCTAACCGGTGGCCCAAAGGCCCAAAGTATGAATATTTCTAGCTACTACATTACCGAACATTACCTGGTACAGTGATAGCTACAGTACTACTGCGGTACCCCCAGAAATACGCCTCGACCCAGATTTGATCTCGGGTATCTTGGATGCACCTATCGAGTCCTCACCAACCTGGATGAGGCTCATGTGAAATGATAATTTTTAGAAATATTGATCAATACACATATTTAAAAGTTGGATGATCCAATGAAAAATGGAAATATAGATTTCTTATATAATGGTCTTTTCTGATAACCTCTTTTCTTGGATATAAGCAAGGGAGAAAACCAGGATAGGCTGAATCAATGTCTTATGAGCCTCCTATATTTTAAAACATATATCATATTTTTCTAATCATACAATATCACTTATCCATAGAGTAATATTCAAGAATTCAATCGTGTTACCATTAGGATATAATCATATTAGGGTAATTAATGGTCCTTTAAAAGTAACATATATTCTTAGGAAGTAATTATATGATTTTTTTTTTAAAAGGAACACTCATGATGTGATAAGTAACTTCATTAAAAATGAAAACATATAGTTATGTACAAAGGAAGTCAGTTCTGGGGAACTAACTATGAAAAAGTAGTCATAAATTTATCCAAGGACAAATCATTATAAACAGAAGTATATAAAAACATGTTATATCCTTTGTTAATAAGTTATATTCTTATGAATCTGTCTCACTATATTCATTTCATGAAATAATTCACACACCCATGACATACCATGATAAGAACACATATATAAAGTATGAAATTAAATAGATCCACTATTGTTCTCTTATAATTTTCAACCTATCAAGTTTCATTCCATAGAAACACTTATTATTATGAGGTATAATGACACTTGATAACTTGTTAATTAGACAAACTAAAGCATAAGTTCATAGGTATATGCTTAACACAATGATTCCATATAATACTCTCCAAGTATGTTATGGATAATGAAATATTCCATGGTTCTATTCCTGGTGCATCTTTCCACTTCCCCAAGGATACATGGTCATTGGAAACAAATTATCAATACATAAGGTCTATAAAGTGCTCATAGAATCATGAAATGGAAAAGAAGAGTGGTGAATTAATGTTAAATGGATTCACTAAATTTTTTAAAACAAAACTTTTACCGATTTTTTCATCTAATAATATATAAATGTTACAATGAATATATCAAATATGTTTACCAACACATTCCGACATCATGTAATAAATAAATTTAACAATGAATAGTATATTCTAATTTTACAAGGTTTTTTCCAATCTGGATATCTAGTAATTTTTTGTTCTATTTCAACCCAAGACAAGGGATATCAATATATGAGGGTTCAAATTATTAAATTAATTTAGTGTTCACAATTTATAAATTTTTATACTGAAGGTTTCTCATTGTCACAAATTATATTATCATCTTCTATAATCACGTCTGTAATACATTAGAACTTCAAGTTCTATATTTTAATTTTTTACCCATTCAATATATTTAATTGTATAGTCTATATATCAATCTATTATTGTAGAGACCATTCTATCTATGAATCATCTCTATCTAAATAATATTTCATGACTTTGCAACCTTAATGGAATATTAAAACATACAAGAAGTTTGACACATCCTAAATCGCATGGTTATCCTTCCAAAAAAAATTCTTGATAATGACATCTCCACACTTTATTCATCAATTAACCTACATAATTAATCCTTAAATACATAAATGAATAAAAAATACTACTCTTGATTTTTATATATTGAATTATATGTTGTCTTCCTCAAATTTAATTTTACTTGATATAAAATTCAATTTAAATCACTTAGCTTCAATATCAATAAATTATTTTACTTTCAATTCAATATATTCAGATTCCATCCCTTCTTATGCATTAAAAAATCATCAAGACAATTCTTTATCTTAAAAATAAATTTTATATTTCTCTTAATATTTTGGTGTTCTTCCTCTATATATATAACAAATCATTAAATCTCTATATTGTGGAATCCCATCTTCGGGTTCGGGTTTTATTTTTTTTAAACCTCTAAAGATATGAAAATCCTGGATTTTTTGTCTTATTATGTTGTAAAACCCCATAATGATATCATATTAACCTTTGGTCGTACTCTTATTTTAAACATCTCATGTTATAATATCCAAATATTTCGATTCCCTTATACGTTGATCTATAGATCTTGGGACAAAATTCATCTTGAAAAATCACGAAGAATTTACATAAAAATATTCAACATCAGCTTTTGATTCTTCTTTATAATCCATTAATCATTACCAGTCTCAATTTTTTTTTTCTTTGACTCCATAGAGATCAATTAATAATATTTCTTTTACTCATACACCATCAAATTTACAAGAACTAAATTTAATTTTAACATGAACTTATTTTCGTTCCACTTATGCTCTACACTGACCTTCAGTACATGAAATTGTAAGAGCATCCATAGTTACCATTACATGAGATTCTAACTTTTCTTTATGAAACCATGTTTCCCCATAATCTTTTATAATTCTCTTAGATATTTATAGTTCTTCCAAACTTATTTATTTTTAAATTCTTCAAGAAATGTACTAAATTAATATTTTATAATATAGTAATATAAGGATAATATTATTCCTGACATTATCTATTCATAGAAATAATCAACCCCAGAAAATAAATTTCAATAAAATACCTCTGAATGTTATGTTTCGGAATAATATCTTCTTAGAACCACTTTTATGCTTCTTTTAGTTTCAATTAGCTTGAATCATAATTGATAATAAAACATAAATTATGTTTTTTTACTTTTAATGATTTGTATGATATTTTCCAAATTATCTTTTTGAATTATAACACCCCATGATTTTATTTTATGTCTTTTTTTAATTTAAATTCTTCGACAACATTGGTTTCACACTAAAAAATGCTCAAATGAACAATGATATACAATTAGATATCATTATTTTTAAATGACCATTATAAAATAGGCATTAAATTGGTTTGATGTAATAGTATAAACAAAGTTATAAAATTTATATATTAAATATGTAATCAATTTTTTTTAATTCTACCAGTTTATTTTATTGGCATATGATTTGAATGAATCTTATATGGATTAAAAGCCTTTATTTCTTCTAAACACAGTTTCACCAAATTCTAATGGAACAAGTTATTTTAACAATATATTTTGATTGTTTTGAAGATTCTATTGAAAAAATAAACATCATTTTGAATGTATGAATTTCAAAATTAGCTTTGGGATAAATTTTTGGTATTTTTCTGAAAATAATTATTTTCTAGTGAATGAATGAAAAATCATGATTTTTAATAGACATTTGTTTTCATTATATTAATACAAAATTCATTATTTGAAAATTAACATTACTAATGAAATTATAAATACAATTTAGTAATATTTTTAAAGAAAATATAATATATTTAAATCATGGAATATATTAATAAATGTTTTGATAATGATAAATTAACTATTAATATTTTTGTGAAATATCAATTTTTATTCAGAATTTTCTAATAAAAATGATTTTTCAAAATGATTTTTTTCATTAAATAGAATAATTTATTAATATTTTTTATTACTATTAGATAAATTTATTGGAGCTTAATTAATTTTTCAGTGTCTTAAAATCTATTATAATTTTAAAATTGAAATTTTTCAAATAAATGATGATATTAATTATAAATTAAATTTCTAAAATTTAGAAAATTGTTTTCAAAAAATTGAGTTCATTTTTTAATTACACAAATTAAAATATCCTTTGGGTGGGTTTTTTTGGATTTTATAAAATATTTTAATATTTTAGTGAATAATAAAAGATGGTAAAATATGGTATATATATTATAAGTAAAATACTCTATTCCTATAGTCATAACTAATTCAAGAACATTAGAAAAATCCATATGTTTTTTCTATATTTATACTTGTAATAATCACTATTTTTTTCTTGACTGAAAATAATAAACTAATAAATAAAAGTTTCAAAAAAAATCTATCTCCCCCACACTAAATATCACTAATCACCACCTCTTTTCCTAAAACCACTTCATCTGTGAAGCATTTACAATTTCTAACCAATAATCTTAAAAATAATCTCCCTCATGTCCATGATCTTTGGTTGTCAATATAATAGAAAAATCAAATACCCTTAAGGAGGTTCTCAAATAGAAAAATTGACGAGGTAAAAATCCTCTTTCTCTTTCGTTATTTTTATTTTACTTTGGTTTCTTTTCTTATGATCTCCTCACCTCATTGATCAAAACAAACATGAAAACTCCAGTGTCTTATATAAACTATAATTTTATTATATCAATTTGGAATCTACCATCAAGTCTATTAACCTCTTCCTTTTATTGTAAAAATGATAATACCATCCATAATGTGCCGATTTACCGCCCTCGTGGGTGATGCATTTTAATTGACAATTAAAACCTTCATATATGGTCACAAAACATTATTATGGTTAAATATGATTTCTTTATAAATATTATATGTCATATAATGCTCTGGAACCAATATATATATATATGTATGATTAGTTTATAAACCAAAAATAGTATGTGATACTAAAAAATTAACGAAAATAAACAAATTTTCATCATTAAAATTTTAACTAATGAATCATATGCATATTTAAAAAATGATATATAAAAAATTAAATATTTTTAAATTACATTAATAACATATAATTTTAATTCTAATTAATTTATCAATTTTAAAATAACTTCTATAGATGTATAGAAGTGAATTAATTAGGAAAACCGAAGAAATGATCACTCCTGAACAATAATGATGAATCTTTAAACTCATAAAAATGTAATAAATTAAATTAATAAAATAATAGTAAATGAATAAAATGTTTAATGGTTTTGGAATTAAATTATTAAGGAATCTAATTTCGTTAACTAGAATGTCAGGTTAAAGAGTATAATGATTTCATACATTTGGTATGAGTTTCCCACCGAACCTCCATTTTCCATTCAGGTTATGATTTCATTCCCATTACCCCAAAGTATTTTTTAATTATTTTAATATAATTCTTATAAATCCTATAAATGTTTTCCAAATTCATGATTCCAAATCAGTTCGTCTTTATATTAGAGGCAAATACATGTTTTATAGGGATTCCTTTTCAATTCCTCTTATTAATCAAGACCAATTAAAAGGAACCTTCTGATTTCATTCATATTTTTATGTACACTCTATAATTTATTTATAAAACTAGTATTTTGGTAAAATAAACGTTATTACCATGAAATATATCTTATCTCATTTCTAGTTTTATGTAAACAATTAGTCCCTTTTCCTTTTTAAGGGCCATTTTATATTTTCCTCAAATTGTAGTGGACTATTTTTAATGTTTATCGAAAACACTTTTTACTAGATTTACACTAATTTGGAAAACATTTATACCTTTATCATAATTTAATTATCATTCCCTTTAATTTTTTTGAATATTAATGTTTATAGACTGATTTTATGAATCATATTGAAGAATTTTTTAAAATAACCCTTCAATATAATTAAAAAAAGTGTATTTATCTGATGAATTCATCAATAACTTTATTAGATTATTTAAATATATTTCAATTCCATCTATTGTAAATTATGATTAATCAGTTTTTAACATTGATGATATCATCTTCTATGTTTCATTAAGTGGTTTATGATCAGTTTTTCTATTGATGTTCTATCATAATACCATATCATAATGGTTAGTGAATATGTTTATTGTTTGAGGAATGTTATTTAAATTTAGTATGTCTATTTTATTTATGTTTCAACCTATTAATTTGGGGAATGAATTATACTTATTAATATATTTTTTTTCATATAGAGCCCCTATATGCATATGTAGGTCTCGTGGGAAAAAACATAAATGGATTTTGATGAGGCCTTAACCATTTATCTTCAGATGTCTTGGCCGAGGTGTAGATGGATTGTATAAGATGTTTGGTATTATATATTACCTTATTGTGATATTACTAACTAATAATCCCTAGGATTATTCAACTAGTACAATATCCTTGGTTATGTTCCTTTCTCACGTGATTATTTATATGAAATTATTTATTCTTCTCATATTACTTCTATAATAAGCTCTTGACTATGTTCAAATGTCATTTTTTTAGTCATTCCCCATGGAAAATTATTTATGATATCTTCCTTTTTGTTTCATACCATTAAAAAGTCTCTAATCTCATCCTGTTCTAATGTTTTGTTTACCATAGGATGTGAATACATATATAATGAAAGACTTGTATGGATAATATAAGATTTTGTGGATGTTTCAAATGGAGTTACATTTTTGTTACTACTTTAAATTTGAAATGAAATAATTATATTTTTATATGGATTTCAATGATACTAAACTGCTCAATAGCTTGGGGTGAGACTTTCCTATTTATTATACCAATGTAATAATGTAAGGCATCGTCTCCATGCTACAAGGGTTGGGGTCTTTATAATTAGACTCAAAGAATGTTTAATAGAAACCTTGGAATCTAGAAATCATATATTAGTGAACATTACCCAAATATAGACATTAAAGATAATAATGTAATTTCATCCTAAAAATTTAGTAAGGTATAGATAAAGTGGGTCATCCTAGAAAGACATCACTATTTCGATACTACAAATGGGTATGGTTTTGGCACAGATGTACCTTGGATTGACATCCTATACAAGTTTCATCGATCCTTACATTGTGTAACCTGGTATAGTAAAATGGGCCTTAATGTGTACCCATTTTAACACCACTAAGTATATTCCTTGGATAATACCCATTTTCTTGTAAAAACCATTATAAAGGTTCAAAAAGTAAATATTCCTCAAAAACCAGGATTTTCATTATGAAATTAACTATGCATAATATTTTATCATTATGTTTAGTGTTTTTCTACTTTGAAATTAAGAACTATGATTCATAAAATATTTTATTATAGCTATTGTTTAGAAATGTCTCCGAGTGTATGGAATGGAAATCATTTCAACACACATATTCCATAAAAGGATTTCCCCCAATTCAAGATAATGATTTAGAGATGGATCTACAACTGGAGACGGGAATCTTATAATGATACCAGGACTACTGAGTAATGTTATAAAAAATTACTTTACCCATGTGGAAAATCCTGATCCACAAAGTGGTATAAAAGTGTTATAACTCATAATGAGAAAACAACCTACGTCATTCAATGGTAATATAAACCCGTTTGTAATAGATTAGTGGATAAGTTCAATATAAAAGATATTTCTCACTTTTGGAAGTAATGAAATAGACAAGGTTATCATGCATATTTATAATCTATAGGGAGATGTAGATCAATGATTTTAATTTATTCAAAACATAAAGGAGGAGAAATAAATAGAAAACACGAAATGGAATAATATTAAAATAAATTCACAGAAAAATATTTTCCTCACAAATAATAAACAGATATAGAGAGATTACTCGTGAATATAAGGAAAAAAGAGCATAAGGATATTGGTTGGTATGAATAAAACATCACAAGGTTTGCAATGAATTTTATGGTTACATAATTAATCTAATCAAAAATATTGATCGATTTTTTGACATGTTAAAACAATTACTCCAAGTGGAATTGGTTTCCAAAAAATTCATAATACAATGATATAGTCAATTGTGGAATCAAAAGAGAGAAATAATACTCTATGTATAATGACTTTAAGGGAATGCTAGAGGATAATGGAATGGTAGAGAAGGAGTAGGATAATTGGAAAAATGAAAAGAAGTATTTTTAAACATATACTAATTCTGGAAATAAACACCTCAGAACTTTTCAAGAAAAGAATGAAAATTAATTAAAAAAATGGAGATAAAGGTCACTAGGATCCTGAATGTTAGGGAAATAAAGAAGTTATAAATATTCAAATTATCAACTGTAATGATATGGGGAACTATGTAAATGAATTTCCCAACCATCAAGGAAATATAGCTCCAGAAAAGAAAGGGGATCAACGTCATGATTATGTTAATAATATAGTCAATGATGAATAATTAATGTATATTTGATTATTGATTTAATAATTATAAATCATGAGATATAAAAATATTTTACTATAGTACTTCTTATTTAATGATATAAAAGAATTCATGTTTCAATTATGGTTTTATGGTGATCAAGGTTCTCATATATTTGTTATGTGGGATTATGATCGTCACTGTTTGGGGAATCATATGTTATGTTGATTTTGTAAATTCAGTTTATTTCTTTCTAAATTTTTATAGTTGAATTAGGGAAGACATGTTTTAGATGAACCTTATGATTAATTAATCGTAGAATGGATCAAGTAAAACATTGAATTTATTCAGATATCATGTGTTGACCTTCTTAGTTTTGGTAGACATTTGATGGGAGAAGTAATGAAACAAGGACCATATGATTCACCAAATGTATGTATAGTGTGAAAAATTAAACCTGAATATTCATTTCCTGGTTTAAGGGATAACATGAAAATAGATCTAAGTTTAACCAAAGGATTAGATAATGCTTATGACATGGAAAGTAATCAAGTAATCTTATTTTCTCATGTGCTTACTAGAATATTAAAAGAATACTTCATCTCTAGGAAAATGATTTTGGAATAGAAACAGTTTCTATTTTCATTTTTTTCTATGAAATCGATAGTACTTTAACTGATCATAAGATCTACGGTTTCTTGATTACTAATATTATAATGATTATATCCTCTATCACTCTTAATAATAACTTTACTATTAGATCTATATTTCATGCCAATGTTATAACTTTCCACTAATGATTTCCTATATGAAATACTAATTTTTTTGTCACCACCACATTTCAATTTCATTCTTATTAATAAGATATTGTTTTAACATTATTTCCGATGTGGATTTCCCACAAAGGAATTTTGATGTGTCAACCATTGATTTTCAATGTATAATTTAAAATTGTGAGTTTGTAATTTTTTGTAGGAGGGGAGAATGTTACACCCTATGATTTTATAGAATTTTATTTTTTAAATTAATTTCTTTGACCACATAGGTTTCACATAACACCATACTAAAACAAACAATGATATACAATTAAATGCCCTTATTTTAAAATGGTTTTTATAACCTAGCCCTTATCTTGGATAGAATGAATAGTATTATTGAAATTATAAATTATATAAATTATATATTAAATAATTTTCCTTAAATTCATCCGAATGATTTTATAGTTATAGTGTAAAAATTAATCAAATATTATACATTAAAAGGTAATATTTTTTCTAATGGTAATTTAAATTCATTTTTATAGAAAAATTATTTTAAAACTAAAATTTTAATCTTTTAAAAGATCTATTGAAAAAAATATTCATTTTCAAAATTGGAATTTCAATATTATATTACGGTGATATTTTGTTAATTTTTTAAAAATATTTATTTTCCAATGAATAAATGAAAAATCCAGATTTTTATAAAACTATCATTTTCAATATATTAACAGTCTACTCAATATGTGAATATTAATATCTTGTATATATGTAAAAATAAAATTTTTTAATACAATTAATGAGAATATAACATATTTATATCCCGAATTTTGTAATTGAATGATTTAAAATGATAAATTTATTATTGCAATTTTTGTGAAACATAAATGTTTATTCACATGTTTATAATGATAAAATACATTTTAAAGAAAATTTATTTTCATGAAAAAGATAAATAAATTAATTATTGGTTTTATAAGGAATATAAGATAATATTATGGGACCTTAATTAATTTTTTAACGTGTTATAATATCATTTATAATTTTATAATTGAAATTTTTCGAATAAATGCTAATTTTAATTTACAAATAAATTTATCATATATATAAAATTATTTTCATAAATTGGAAATCATTTATGAATTATAAATATCAAAAAAATGGTTATGGTTAATTTTTGGTATATTTCTAAAGTAGTTGAATTTTTTAGTGAATAGAAAAATATAGCAATTCTTAGTATATATATATATATTATAAGTCAAATAATCCATTAATTTAGTCATCACTATAATAAGATACATAATCTCAGAATATAATTATTTATTAACTGTATTTTTTCCTGGAACCATCTATATTTCATATATCAAGGAAAAATAATAAACCAATAAATAAAATAATAAAAACACTGTTATCGTCCGGTATAAATACCACCTCTCGTCACCTCTTCTCCTCACATAACTTTTGCCTTGAATTTTTTCCAACTACTACAGAACAAACTTCCAAAAAATATTTCCCATGTTAAAGAGGTATTGGTATCAACATAAATGCAAAAAACAAATCACTTTAAGGATGTTCTTAGTGAGAATAATTTAAGAGGTAAAATCATCTTTTTATTTATTTATTTTCTTTTCATTTTCTTTTCATTTTCTTTTATTTTCTTATTATCCCCTCACCAATTCTGTCCAAAAATGAATGATAAATCCATTATATTATATATATTTTATTTTAGTATTTCAATGTAAATCAACCATTATGTCTATTCCCCTCTCCCTTTTATTCTAAAAATGAAAATATCATCTGTGATGTGTTGATTTACCACCATAATAGATGATGTATTTTGATTTTCCATTACTTCCTTCATGTATGGTCATATATCCATTATTATGTTTAAATATGTTTTTATTATACATATTTTATGTCATATATTTTTATGAATCCATTTTATATACATAATATTAATTTATAATACAAAACTAGTTCGTGATAATAAGAAATTCACCCAAATAATCCAATCTTCATTATTAATGTTTTCTCTAATGAATCATACTCATATCAATAAAAACTCAAATATATTGAAATATAATATTATTTAAGATAAATAATAATATTTAATTCTAATTATAGTGATTTAATCACACATAACACAATGTTTCATACATGCATACAAGTGAACCAATCATGTAACCAAGGAAACAAACACTCTTAAATGACTAAGTTGAAACATAAAACACATAAAAAGAGGAAATTGAGCATAATAAAATAATTATAAATAAAATAAAATTTTAATAGGTTCTTAGTTTAGTTATTAATTAATATCATCTCATTATCTAAGAAGTTCAGTACCAGAGCAGAACACTTTCAGACATAAGGTAAGGGTTTCATCCCAGACCTCCATTTTCTATTCAGGATACACATTATTTCCCGTTATCCAAATGAGATTATTATTTATTTTTATATAATTATTATAAATTTTGTAATTATTTTTTAAAATCATTTATCTCTATCATTTCATCTTTTTTATAGTAAATACATGTTTTATAAGGTTTCCTTGTTCAATTCCTCCTAATAAGAAAGTCTGATCTAAGGGAACCTCCCGACTTCTTTACACATTTTAAAGTACATTCCATTATTTGTTTTAAGACACTAATATTATTTAGAGGTCACATTTTTTATCATGAAAATATATCTTATATAATTTCTAGTTCTATTTAATCAACTATTCCTTTGTCCTCTTTAAAGGTTTTTCTATATTTTCCCTTAAACCGAAGTGACCCATTTGTAATGTTTTATAAAAAATATTTTTAACATGTTTTCACATCAGTTGGTTCTCATTTATTCCTAAGACATAATTCAATTATAATTAACATTATTTTCTATTATATACATGTTTACAATATTATTTTATTAAAAACAAAATTGAATCTTTTGAAAAAACTCTTTTCAACAATGTAAGAACGATATTTCTCTGAAGAATTCCCCTAATGATTTTATTAGAGTATTTTCATCTATTTAAACAAATTATGTCGAAACATATTATTATTTTTTTATCTATGATTATATAATCAACAATATTTTATTAAGTGGTGTATTAAAAGTTTTAATTTGGATGTGTTATCTTAAAAACATTCACTAGATTACTCAGAATGTTTAGTGATTGTTTTTACTATTTAGGAAATTTATATACATTTCATATTTTTATGTTGTTTATATTTTAGAAAATTAGATAAATATTTCATTGGAAATTATAAGTGATGTGTAAGACCCAATATATCCCCTCAATGCATTAGAATGTCTCATGACACAAAAATGATATGGACATAACTGAGTTCTTTACCATTTATTTTCAGATGTCTTAGACGAGGATTTAAAAGAATGTTTATGATGTCTCACAATATTAATTACCCCATGGTTATATTAATAATTTATAATCCATTTGATTGTTCAAAAATTATAATATCCATGGTTATGTTCTATTCTTATGTGATTACTTATATGGCACTATTTATTAAGCTATTATACCTGTCGTACTTTGATCAAGATTATGTTCTAATGGAATGTGTATTTAGTCATACATCTTGAATTATTATTTATGTTATCTTATGGTGAATTTATTTCACTTACTGGTCATCTTTGAACTGAAATTTTTTATTTTTTATTTTCCCCAATATTTAAATATATATAATATGAAGGACATACAGGGATAGTCTAGGATTTTATAGATGTTTCTAATAGAGATTATTTTCTCTTCTTCCTTTCATGTTATAATGTAACAATAATGTTTTATATTATTTTCTAATGATACTAAACTACTTAGTCCTATGAGACGTGGCTTCATTGTTTATTTTATTAATGTAAAAAATTAAGGAATTTGACTCTGGCTACTAGGTTCAAGGACATCAAAAGAATCTTTTTATATGAACCTGAATTTCATTTAATGTAAATTTCTATGATGTTTTAAAAACATGTTTTTTCAATTATTTATTTTTCATTAACTAGTTACTCTTAAGTGACTATTTATGAATTTTAAAATTTCCATAATATCCTTAGGAAAATATGTTCCATATAAATTCAATTATCTTTCGCATAAATAAGATTTCTTTTCTATTCCAATTCTATATCTCTTCTAGCTTCTATATGCACATTATCTTAGCATCCATAGCTCAACATGTAACTCCCAATAAATATCATCAAGAATAACACCCTTTTATACTTAAAATTAATCATTTTCAAAAAATAACACCTCTATAATTCTTATATTTAAATTTCTAGACCCTCATTTCTTATTCTGGATGTGTATTTTTCTGAACTGTAACATCCAAATATATTACAAGGACTTCCAAACTTTATATAGGGTGAATCATACATAGATCTTGAGTATTAACATTATTTCTAAATTATATTTTATTTTCTTTAGTAATGATCATAGTATATAGATCTCTTTAGAAACTGGAACTTACTTTATATCCATATATATATATATCTTATATCATAAAATTTATATTCAACATCCTTCCAAAAGTCATCTTCTGAAACTGTATTAGGATGTGATTTCGAAAAAAAATTCCCACACCTTCAAAAATTTCTACTAATTATCATTATGTTTATCTAAAAAATAATCAAATATATCAGTTAATGAAATTTGAATCTATATTTTGACGTTTCATTAAAAAATGCATTAATATTTTATCCAGGTAATTACATTCATAGAAAATTATCTTCTATCAGTTATATTAATCATTAAAACTTATAATATCCTTCAATGTTACTTTCCAAAAGTGTTTTTCGAGTCCTAACTTTGTTCTAAATTTTTAAATTTTAAAATACCTTAATGTAAATCCATAGTCATCATCTATATTCCTTAAATACTAATTAAATTTATCAACTATTAAAAAATTAAAACTCTCATCACCACAATCTATTGGCTCTATAGTCTCCCACACTTTATTTTCTTCAATAATGTATAAAAACTAAATTTAATGATCAAACAACATTTTCACATTTTTTATCCTTATTATTGATAAAAAAAATCATTGTTTTTTATCCCAAAATTAACATATTCTTGTGTAAGGTAATATTATTATCATCACTTGACCAACAACACTATATCTTCCCTACAATAAATAAAGAAGAACATAATTTTTTTGAGAGTAGGATTAAACCTCCTTCCATAAAGTATTAATACATAAACTAACCAAATCAAAGTCTACATGAGGAATTCTTTATTTTGAAAATAATATAGTTTAATTATAAAAGAATATTTATCCTGATTTTATTTAGTGTGTGATACAAAATCTAAAATAATCTTTGAGTTATTTTAGAAATATTTTTCAATAAATCACCTTCCTATATCTCAAAAAATGGAAACCGTGAAACCAATGTATGTTTCTCCCCATTGATATTTCATTTTTAATTATAAAATTATCAATCTAAACTAATTAATTTTAATATTTATTTTTGTATTAAATAATATATTTTAATCAATCTACACAATCAATGAAAAAAAAATCAATTTCAAGAGTTTCAACATCCGAATAGTAATAATCATATTGTCCTTTTCATCCAGAATCCAAACATATAAATCTATATTCTTCTAGATATTGAAAATTTCCTTTTTCTTATATCCCCTCAACATTAAAAAAATTCATGACCATTATTTTCAACACTCACTCTAATTTCATATCTTTGATAGATATACATATGCAGAAGCTATATAATCTAAATCCCCCTCATGTTTAAATATCCTTCAATATCCTTCATCATAGATGATACCCACTAATATTTTTTGGTTGATACACATAAATGTGTCTGAAGGGGGAAATATGTAATACCAATTAGAGAACTCAACTATTAATATATCATTTAACTAGAATGTGTTCATATATTTTTAGTTCTCTTATTGTTCTCCCACTAAACTACATCACATTGAATTCTACACCCATTGAAAATAAACATAAAATATATAAAAATAAGATATTTTAATATTTTTTTAATGAGGGAAATAAATCTGAGAGATATTTCACAACCCTACAACATTGTTAAATTTATTTTTATCTTTATTACCACTCTTCATTAATTCATTCATTTTTATTTTACAAACACGGAAATCAATTTTTGGTGGGAAATTTTTTATTCCTCTATATTTTCCTTATGTAGAATTTTTTTCACATTCTCTAGTAATGAACATGAATTCGTTCATGTTTCTTCCATTTTCATTGAAACTTTTTACTTGTCTGGTTATTTAGTAATAAATACATTAGGAACTTGATCAACCTTCACATTTTGTGAAAATTATTTTTATTGTAAATTTTTGTAGTATATGGATCCCTTGATTCATTCCTCATACTATTCACTAGATTTTATTATCCCATTAGTAATTATATTAATATTTGAAAGTGTGAAAAAAAATTCCTCTTTATCAGAGTCTCTTATCTTTTTGAAGATACCTTTTTAATGAAAATAATCTTATTCTTTAGAGATTTCTTCGACTAGAAAAATTGATTTTTTTCATTCATTGATTATTTATATTTTTTATTCAATATTTTTTTATTTGAATTAATATTCATAGTTTTTTTGTAACAATACGTGATAAGGAATTTCATTCCATAATAGAAGAATCACATAATTTCTATTTAATTTTCTATTTCATTATTCAAAAATGTCCTTTTATAGTATATTCCTATTATTTACACCCCATGGTTAACTCAACGTATTTACTTCCTTGTTTGTTCTTCACCTTTTGTTTCCATCTTACATTATTAGGAATTTAAACATGCTTGGTGCGTGAGAATCAACAGTTTGTCATCATAATGACTAATTGTATTACAAATTACCTACAAGTTCTTAAGATATTTAAATATATTATATTTAGAAAAATTTACCATCTTTTGTGTAAATTGGTTCAACATTGTCTGATTTTTGTAAAATTACCTTTGATAGTCTTTAATGTAGGATTTATTTGTCATGTTATACAAATGGTCAATAGACATTATTTTAACGAAGATGATGTATCCAGGAAACCATCACTGATGTGGTTTTTTTCGGTGTATAGTCGATTGTAGGGGGGCTTTATTTCTTACATAATCATTAAAAATAGGATATCATTCTCATTATTAATTTAAACTCCTAATGGTTCTATAATCCATAACTTGGTAAAGATCAACATTCAAATTGCTTGTAGTTAATTATTATTTCATACATAATCATGCTTAGGAACATGCATCGTTTGAGGGGATTGATGGTTGGGCACATCATGCCCTTTTTCGGTGGGATATTTTTCCCACTCCATGACTCTCAAATACATTAAGGATATGTTCATGAATGAATTCCTTATCCCAATACATGACCAACTACCCTACCAAAATGATTATAGACTAATTCAGAATTTATACAAAAGGAACGGTCCTCATTATGGAATCAATTTATGTATCTAAGATTATTTATCCATTTACCAGTGATGGATAGATACTTATATTCTAAATTTTTATAACTAGGTACATCGTAATATTCTTCCACGAATGGAGGTTGATAATATTCTAAGAAGGGGATTGGCCATTTTGAGGCATCCTGTATATCATAATTATTGATTAAATTAAAATATGTTAGTTCATTAATCACATTTAGATTTTCATTATGTGGAGTGTAAATATGTATGGGAACTTGTGAAATAAATATTTGAGCCCGAGTCTTAAAAAGACATTCTATATATCCTGGTAATTATAGGAATCATAGATATCAATTTTTGATCACACCCATGGGATTTGATGAAAACTAGATGCCCTTATATAGGTGATATTATTAACATTACACTCATCTTGGATTATATACTGGGATTTTACTGGAAGGTGTAGATTTATGATGTGAATGAGATGACCATTGTAACTCCCTTAGACAACATAATCTATGAACGATGTGGGAAACAAGCTGTGAAATTATTTAGGATCATTGCATATGGATATGAGACTTACAAACTAAGAATCCCCTTGAAATATTTAATATGTTTATCTAGACATGGTAAGGATTCTTACATATATTGTTATGGTTGGAATTAGAGTCCCAATACATCAATTGGTTTTCAATCCATTGGTGGATGAGGAAAGATGGTCAGCCCCAGAAAATGAATGGGTTTTGATGGTTGAAATGTAGGAGACATGGAGGGACTTACAATAATATGGATTCCAATTTGTGTTTGGGATCAGTCTTTAGGATGGTGTCTTATATATCCATACTGTGGAAGGAATATGTGTC
Source organism: Viscum album (assembly GCA_963277665.1). Classification (NCBI taxonomy): domain Eukaryota; kingdom Viridiplantae; phylum Streptophyta; class Magnoliopsida; order Santalales; family Viscaceae; genus Viscum; species Viscum album. Next base: position 1,299,574,754 of record OY728138.1, on the reverse strand, counting down.
TTTTTTATTCAATGGGATCTCAGTCTATAGGTGGATGAGGAAAAATTATCAACTCCTAGGAATGATTGGGTCCAAATGGTTGAAAGTTCATAGACATAGAGGGACTGAAACTGATGTGGATGCCCATTTTTGTTTGGTTTCGGGCCTTAAGAAGGCATACAATGTATCCAAATTATAGAAGGAATCAAAGTCCTCATAGTTAAATTGGTTTCTCAGTCCACTGATATATTAGATAGAATCCTCAACAAATGGGAATGATTTTTTATCGATGGAAGAAATGTGAGAGACATTAATGGACTTACAGAGATGTGGATTTCTAGTTGAGTTCAATCTTGAGCCGTTGGAATGAATCCTACATATCTAGATTCTAGAAGTAATCAGATTCTATATAGTTTAACTCCTTAATTAGTCCACTAAAGGATGAGGTAGAATGATCATCATAGGGGATGATTGGGTCTCAATTGTGGAAATGTTGGAGACTTGGATATAATAACACTAATGTGGATGCCAAATTTTGTTTCTAGATCAGAAGATAGGAAGGAATCCTAAATAACCTGATAATGGCTAGAATCAGACTCCTCACAGTCCAAATCATAAGGGCTTACACACTAAAGCATTCCCTGAATTTGTAGGGTCTTAAGACCGAAACACTATAAAAAACATTACATTAGAGGAGGTAATTTATAGGGGGTTATGAACAACCCCCCTCCCCCCCAATTCATTTTCAGTTACATTCGAGGGGGTTCTGTACAAACCCCTCTAATCATCGAATTTAGTGGGAATTATGAACCCCATCTAAATTCATTTTCTATAAAAATGGTGAGGGATTTTGTACCACTCATGCAAATTATCGAATTTAGAGGGGGTTATGGATCCCCTTAATTTCTTAAATTAAAGGGGGGTTTGATCCCCCTCTAATTTGTTTAACATTATTTTTTTAATATCTAGTTGGATTTTAGATGGGATTCAAAACCCCATCTAATATCAAAAATTAGAGGGGGTTGAGAACCCCCTATATTGTCTTAAATTAGAGGGGATTCAACCCCCCCCCCCCTTTAATTCTATAAATTAAAGGAGGTTCCAAACCCCTTTAATATATTTAAATAAGTGGGGGTGAAAACCCCCCTCTAATGCCTTTAAAATAGAGGATGTTCAACCCCCCCCCCCCCAAATTCCATTAATATAGAAGGGGTTGAATCTCCACTATATTTTCATTAATTTATAGGGGGTTTAAAACCCCCATTAAATGTCTTAATTTTATAGGGGGTTAAAACCCCCCTCTAATTTAAGAGATTAAAGCTGTTGTGAACCCCCACTGTTGAAAAAAAACTTCCATTATATATGTACATATATATATAATTAAAACACAATATATAAATTAATTAAAATACATTATTTGAAAATATTGTATAAAATGTGTATATGGTTTTATTTATTTGTATTTATATGTATACATAAATAAAATTGTATAATATTATGTAATTTAATATATATTTATTTTAATAAATTGTATTTTATATAATATTAATTATTTATAATATAAATGAATAAACATATTATATAAATATATATATAAATATAATTTATCAAAAAATATATCATATAAAACCCCAAGCTTGTAGTTTTCCTAAATTACATTATTATTATAATAAATATATTTATATCTAATAGGTTTATGCCTTTATATTATATATATAATTAATATTATATGAAATATATTTTATACAAATAAATGTATATTAATGTATATTTATTGAATGTTAATATATATTAATGCACAATGTAATAAATATATGTATTGAAATACATGATATATTTTTTTAAAATTATATTTCTTGTAATATTAAGTATAAATTTCTATAAATTGCATTTCATATAATATCGATTACATATAATATTCATATTAGTTATATATAATAAAAAATTGTATTTCATATAATATTTATTATATATAACATATTATTAGATTTATATAATATAATATTAATTATATATAATAGAATATTAATTATATATAATATAATATTAATTTCATAAAATATTATTATTTGTATAAATTGTATTTCATATAATAACAATAATTAATTAATTTTATATGATATTTTTTAGTTTATGAAAAAATATATTTTTATTAATATAAATAATAATATATATATATATGTATTGAAAGACAATATAAGAATATATTTTTGAAGACCTTATATAAATATATTAGGTAAATACTTATATAAATATATATTCTTTAAATATGTAAATAAGTAAATGTATATATATATATATAATATAAATGTGTATTTATGTACATAAATAATTTACATAAATATATAATATAAATTTATTTAATATAATATATATTTGATATAAATCCTAAAATAAATGAATAGTATTTATACAACTAACATATAATTTTTATAGATTAAAACATAGATTTGATGATAATGATAATAATTAATAATATTATTGTTATCCCATGAACACACACACATATATAAGCACAATATATACATAAATACTTGTGTAATATATTTAGGTGACATATAAATATATAATATAGTGTATATATCATTGCAAATTCAAATAAATCTACTAAATAATATATATATTATTATTTAAATGTATGTAAATATATAAATGTAAAAATATTTATTATAATAAATAGTAAAATATATATTAATAGTATAATCTGTAGAATATATTTAAAAACCAATTTTCTTTAGATGTGCGTAGGTAAATTTCAGTGGAGTATATAACATGGCGGTGCAGGTTCAGATCCCAATAGAGATTATTTTTCTGTGGTCTTGCTTAGAGGAATAGTTCAAGTGGGAGGAACCAGAGGTGGGGCTCGACATGGAGGCATGAGGCGTTCGGGAGGTGGGAACTGGGGAACTAGAGGTGGGGTTGGACCAAGAGGTGTTGGAACTGGGTAACTGGACTGGAGGCGCTGGGGAAGAACTGGACTAAAGGCGTTATTGAAGAACTACAGGCAGGAACAAGGGAACACGGAGGCGTGATACGCCTGGTTTGGGAGGTATGGATGGGGGAAGAGAGGGGATGGGAGGACTATGCTGGGAGGGGGAGAAAACAGAGTGGATGGGGTGGGATTTTTTTTCAAAAATGTACAAAACTTTATTGGCGGTTTTCAAAACCGCTCGAAAAGTAACCACATTATTTGGGCCAGTTTGAAACAGCACAAAAATAACATCATCTAGTGGCAGTTGAATTTGAGGGATGGTGAGTTTATGTCAACATTAGAGGGGGTATAAACACCCTCTAATGTAACTGCCGCTAAAGTCATCATAACTTTAACAGTGCTTACTCAAAACCACCACTGAAGAAAGTAGGTGGCCAAGTTAGTAGTGATTCCTTACAACCCCTGCTAATATCTTTCGAAGGGGTTATAACCCCTTCTAATGTTAAAAATATCCCCTTATGAAGTGCCCATTTTATAGTTAAATAAAATGATTATTTTAACTCCCTAATCCCACATGAGATATGATATGTGTGAGAAACATGGTATCAAAAAATGATCAGTTTCATAACTTATGGATCCAAAAATTACATATAGAGATAATACATTAGAGTTTGGTTCGGAGATTCTGCCTTAAAAAGGAATTCAACAAATCCTATGTATTATAGGAATCATTGTTTGATTTTTTTAATTTGACTAGGGATTACACACCATTGTTTCTCTTATCTTTAGGACATATAAATTATTCATCTAGTCAAGGATTACTGAATATCATTGTGCTTTTAATCAGGACATACCATACTATACTACTGGTTAGGGATTACACACTGAATTTTCACTTATAATTGGTATATATAACATTATGCCACTGGTCAGGGCTTATACACTAGGGTTTCCCTTATAACTGGGGCTACACACTGAGGATAAACAAGACTATCAAGTCTTAGTATTCCCTTTTAACATGGCCTTATTTTCTGTCTAACAAGTGTTTATTATCCACTCATCATGCCCTAACTGTCTGTTGTAAAATTTAGAGGTTGTCTTCTTGACATATCTTATGAAAATCACAAAATATATTTGACATATCAGAAGGATGTATAATATACTAGATAGAATGTTTGGGGTTTTTTCCAAGATCATAAATGAGTTTTTCAGAGGACATCATGAGAAACAACCGACTTATTATGAAATCCCTCACATGACCCCAGTCGGCATGTCTTGGATGGCATCGCATGATCCAACTGAATTACCTTGGTGTCATCATGAAATATGGGAAACACATTTTGAGGATGTCTTAATAGTTATGGTTAAATTTATTATATGGGGATTCATGTCTAGGATAACATATCGGGAGGAAATTGGAAGACCTTGCTGACATTCCCTGAGGGCATACAAGTTATAGTCGACATGCTCGGTTTCTATCATAAGACTTAGTGGTCATGTATTGGTGTATTTATATGACCCAATAAATATGTTTGAAGCACACCATAAGGTTTGGATTGCGATCCTTATGGTTTTTTCCAAACAAGGTTTGAACGCTAGCAGGGTTCCATGTTACATTTTTTTGACACATCCATGGGACATTACATGATCTAAATTTTATTCCAATGGTGCATCATGTGATCTGAGTAATAGGCCATGGTTCTATCACTTGTCCTAGGTGGTTCATGGGAAACACATGGGGATCATTGTGTGAGTTCATTTCATAAGTATCTCATCATTTATTTTTAGTTCTAAATGTCTTGTGTTAGTGTCTTATATTTGGTTAGTGTTAGCTTCTTTTAAGACCCACGTGATCCAAGAAGATATGTGAGGTGATCTTCTCATTTCCTACGAGAAGACCTTTTCATGATATATAGTGGATCACACAAAGTTCTTTATGCATGGTGCTTGATCACTAATGATGCTCCCAATTTCATACATGAAGGGATGTTTCTCCAGTTTTGAAACTATTCGCTCTGAGAAATACACTCTGGTGCTTTGGTGAGTTAGTGCTTCTATATTTTAATGGAAAATCACTTCTCTGAGGCTACAGTTGGGAGATTTATATGGTCACACACCCTATCTATTCACTACATTGCATGGTGTATATCTGGATACTCCAAGATATATTCGGTTTGAGGACCTTAAGGTCACACATCATCATGAGGTCCTACATTGAATTACTCTAGAGGAATTAAATGTCTTTCAAAAACCATTATACTTTTTAAAAAATTCACAATTTCTTGGGTTATGGAAAATTAATGGGGGGTTTTTTAATCACACAAATAGATAGAGGGGATTCAATATTTTTTGGATGACATATCCAAGGGCCTTTATGAGATTAGGATGCCTACTAAAATCTCTTCACATGATCTCATGTTACTTTAATGGGACTTTCTATGAGTTAAGGATGAATTTTTAGGGCTCCTTTGTGAAATCAAACCATCTTTTCAAGGGATATCGAGTGACAATGTTATGGATTTCCTGGGAATGTCACATGTGTTTTATTACAACGAGAGGCCCCCACTTCCTCCCCTTTTAATTTACGTTTTTAATTTTACTATGTTTAGGGATTTCATGATATTATAAGAATTTTTTTGAATATAATCAGTCTTCTTCTTGGTTATGTTTTTTGAAACAAAAAATGTTCTTATGGATATGCGTGTACATTTCAGGAAAAATCCCATATGTTTGTCCTTATAGATCTAAAGGAGGAGAACCTAGTCACATGAACATGCATATGGCTCTTCGTGTGATGACGGTGACATGATAGTGGGATTTTGTAAGAGATGGATGGTGAATTGTTGGGTACTTGTACTGTCTTATAGATCAACAGGTGTGAATCATGGGACATTCATGAAAAACTGAGGCTTCACCTCCTCCATTTTTACATCATATTTTTATTTTACAAATGCTTTGACTCTCTCATGTTTTCTGGAATGTTTTCAAGTACAATAATTATTTCCATTGGTGATGCATCACATGAATTTTTAAATGGAAGGAGAATAAACCTTTTTGGATATTGTTTTATATTTTATGAAGAATTTGTATGGTTTTCCAAATATTCACTGGTTAAAAAGACATGTAACCTAGGGATCCTATATGAATCCAACAACGTGATCAATAATTGTTCAGTGCACATTCACAATTGGAAAGGACTGGTCAAAGGAACTTTGTGGGGCCTTCCATAGGCTATGCGCTTCTCATTTCTCCTTCAGGTAGCCTCATGATGGCTACACAATTACATGTATATTAGATTATTTTGTGATTGTAAGTATTTGGATAATATATTTTTGTCAGGAATGATAATAACTATATTTATGTATTTCCACCTTTATAAATTTTCCACTTCTCATTTGGGAGGAGTGACCCCCCCCCCAAAGGGAGACATCTACGGGGACAAGGGATAAATTTTGTGGAATGTAAACAGATGCCTTATTCTTTGGTGTTATCTCCAATTTGTGTCTTGGGAAACGTTTGGTTTTCCAAGCATCCTTTCATATTCTTCAAAATACCCAATATATAAGAGATTAGAGACATTTATCATTTACTAGATACTCAATTATTTAGATTTACTAAATCTGGCTTCTGTAATGTGATTATATCACAAGACTCTCTTGAATGTTGGATTTGTAGTTTTACATCATTAGATTGGCTCATTTATTCACCACAGAGACTCAAGAAATTTGATATTCACGATTTTGTATTATTTCAATGAATAGATCTACAAAAATGTATATGTTTTTATGGTTTTCTGTTATTCTTATTATGCATGATTCTTCAAAGATCTGATATTATGTGAATTACTAATTATACCGATCCTCTTCATACAATCAAGAAAACATGAATGTCTTGATTTAAATATTGTAATTTTAATAGATTATATTTGATAATTTATCTTGAATTACAACTAATAGGATATTATATATTGATATATCTACTGTATCATTAATGAGACGACATTATTTATAGAAGGATCATTGGTTATAATAGATGTTCTAGATAGAGACTGATCTATACTTTTCTGAAGCTGAAAAGAATGGATATCACAACCTGATTTTGATAAGGCCATATAGTGTTCTTTAAAATATTTTTCATAATTCCAGACTAAATCTGTAATATGTTGTAGTTTAGGTTCCTATTTCTCATATGTTTTATTGCATTTTCTTAGGGTATTTTATCTCAAACATTCAATTTCTATTGTTTAGGGTCTTCTACATTGGACTTTCCAATGATATAGTTTGGGTTATTTTATCTTGGAAATTCTATTATTTTTTAGGGTCTTTATTTCAGTACTTCTATTTCTATTTTGATGGTATTTTAGTTTATACCGTCTATTTTTTTATATTAGGTTATTTGAGCTCAGACCTACTATTTTTCTAGTTTAGGATCTTTTAGTTTAGACCTAATATCATTTTAGTTTAGGGTATTTTAGGTTGGACATGATTTATGATAATGGAATACTATGCATACATTCCTAGAAAAACCCAATAACTATAGGGTTTTAGGTTCCTCTATGGATTTACAAAGGCTCATGAGGATCAAATCTCCTTTCTTACAAGGAAAAGGTGCCTATAGATGCTGGATAAATTCCCATATTCATTAATTTAATTGCCAAATAGAGTTCAATCCATCCTTTTACAAGGGTTATCGAAAGTTTATGTAGTAAATAGTGATTGAGGTAAAAAATCTTGGGATGATAGGTCCATCTAGATAGCTGGAATATGGGTGATGTAATTATTAACCCAAATGTTTGAGTCCATGAATATGGGATGGGGAAAACATGCTTCAGATGACCCAAATCACCCTGAGGTGCTCGGTTACACCATGATATTAAGAGGTCTTATATGGACTAAAGATAATTTATGTCAAGGAGGATATTCTTTTTTTAGTAGGTCAAGGCCCTTATGCATCGACAGCATGGCCAAAAAAGATGATGTTTAATCCTTTCCAAGGGACCTGAAAGTATTTTCAAAATCAATTTCCCATATAATGGGGTTGGGTATAGAAATAAAGAAATCCAGGAAGGGTTTTAACATCATAGGTTAGTTCATATCTTGATTAAGAATCTTGATCCCTATGCCATATGACTTCAAATCATGAGGTGTGGGTCATTAGAGGTTCATTAATGAAGTATCGCCTTCCTTACCTTAGAAAGGGTATACAATTTGGTGATGTAACATATAGGATGTTGAATTCATCTTGATATTTTTGTCCAAAGATTATAAATCATGTTCAAAAGGGTTTGGGTCATGAGGATTAAAAGGTATAATGATACTAGGAGTTACCCAAAACATACAAAGGCGTGGGTTCTTCCACAGTGTTGTTAGGGCTTAAAAGGATCCCAAAGATCATTTTTGAAAGTGATGGATTTTTTTGATGACCATATTTGTATATTGAAGATCCATATTCATACATTCACTATCAAAAAAAGGGCCCCTTTAAGTATCGTATCCTTTTCCATGGTCTATGGAGGTTGTGGTGATCTAAGGAACACAAATCATGAAGTGTGATGTGTGGATTGTCTAATTTCCAACAAGGGTTCAGAGAACCATACAATTTGTTTTATCGCTAAGAGAACACAATATCTCCAAATGGATATGTGAAAACCCATTACTCTAACATTTTACTAAACCATATGGTCTAATGAGAATATCTTGGCTTTTACTAGGGCTACAGAGTAGGCCCTAAGATCTATATTCCATGTTTATTTACTTCTATTTTTTTTCCTAAACTCTAAAGATGAAGAGTTTAATGAGAGAAGACTTGAATATTTTTTAGGAGACCCTTTTTTGGTTTTTAACCTAAAGTTTTTTGTTTCTCTTATGCTTATAGTTTAAATCATTTCAATTTATACTATTATAGTCCAGAGTTTAAATCCATATATAATTGATAGAAGTTGAGAGATTTTATGTTCATAACGCACATATATTAAATATTTATGATGATAAACATGAGCCCAATTAGAATACCCTAGCTAAAAAGTTCCCCATCATCCTTCTGATAAAAAAATGAACATATTATTTATCATGGATCTGGGTTCCTTGTTCACGAGTAATGTTATAGTATAATTAGGCTAGAAGTAACCCAAAACATAGTGAAGTGTTGGGTTTTACTGTAGTGATGTTAGGGATCCAAAGGATTTTAAACACCTTTTTACATAATGACACATTTGTTTGATTTCTATAGGAGTATATTCAAGAGCCACATGTATATATGCATTGAAAAGTAAAGGGATTCTTTAAGTGGGTTATCTTTTTCGAGGTCCATTGAAGGTTTTTTGAGACATGAGGCACTAGAGACATGACATATGATTTATGTATTGAGGTTATTTAAAATATTATAGATGTAAAACATACATTCGATTACATGGCTAAGAATATTATGTTACATTTACAATTAATGATGATAAATCAGTGATGTACTAAAAATTTTAACCACATGTAGTAGGAAAATACATACATCTGTATATTTTTATCATCATGTTGAATGAAAGTTTTTTTATATTTTATCATCATGAGGTAAGGATGTTTATTTTATAGTTCTAATGTCATTTTATTGTCATTTTTTCTATTCAATTTAATATTTTTTTGTGTGAATCTGGTAATCAACATAAAAAAGTGCGAATAAATCCATATATATTTTTAGGGATCCCATGCATGTAATGACCCAAACATTCATTAATGAAAATTCTCCTTGATATAATTAAATGTCTTATTATGGTTATATAAAAATTGGACTTCATTGGTTGTAGGTTTTTAGATTTTAAAAACCCATTTTGAATTGTGTTTTTTGCTAATATAGCCTTTTAACAGTGATCACATGATTAGTATAAATATAGGGCTTGAACAAATCCAAATTACTCAGAAAAGGGAAGGGGTGACCTCATCCAATAGACATTCCCCGTCCAAATACCTTTTTCGGAGCTCAGAAAGGAGGTGGTGTCATTGGGATTCACTCTTGACCAAACCAAATTTGATCTTGAACATGTTAAGCTTAAGTTGAACCGACTACGGGAGAAGTGAAAGTTAATAGAGAATACCATCTGAGCGATGTTATCCGTGCCACCCCAAGAGTCTGTCACCATCTCACACCTTACCGTTCAGTCTTATGTGGGTGTTATAATGGGTTATGTAACAAGAACTTAGCACCATGACTATGTACATTATTGTGGTTTAAATAATGTCCATTCATTTTATTTTTGTTACTTTGTAAATAGTCTTTAAAGAACAAATAGTATTTTTTGTTAATATTCAACTAAGAAATATATTTTGATGAATTAATGTTTTTTTGAATTAAATAATATTTTAATAAAATCTTATTATTAAATTAAATTTTATTAAATATAAATGATTGTATAATTTTATGAATGCAATTGTAATTTTTTAAGGTTTCAAAACGGTTTTTGTCAGAACCCATGAATTTTCGGAAAATGTCAGTTTTTAATTTAAAAGTAAAAATTCACTTATTTAAAAAATTATTTAGATAAAATTAATATTATTTTTGGAATCAGGATGTTTAAATTATCTAACTGTTAATTTTTCATAATTTTCTAAGACAGGTGAATTTTTGAGTAAAAATTAAATACTGTTTAAATATATAATGTGTTTTATGACTTCATAATGACCCAATAGTTAAGCAATAAATAATATAAATACTATTTTCAGCCAATAAATGTTTTATAATTAAAATAATGTGGTTTTAGATTTGTTTGATTTATTTTACAAATCTTTCGTGGAGCCTCCGATGCTTATAAGACATTTTTTTCTTTTCAAATTATTTTCCTTGAAAGTTTGACTCACCACTACATAAGCATACCTATTATTTTAAGAGTATCTTCCATCGTCCTTATAAAATAATTTTTTCCACTGCCCTTTGGTAAAAACCATGGGCAAAAACCACAAACTGGTTTGTGGTATAGATTAGTTTAATGCGAGGTGTCCCAAACCAAAATAATAAAGAATTCCCACTCCTTTCCTATATAAACCCAGCCATGATCCACCTTAATCATCAATAATATCCTTTTTAGTTCGACCAACCCCTGACCTCCTCTCTCTAGAATCCTCCCAAGGTGCCCCAAGCTCCCAAGAAGCCTCTCTCAAGCCTCTCCCAAGCCTTTGGGATCACACTTCCAAGTAAGATATTTCTTCCATTCAGATTTTTTTCCAATTTTATTGAAGCTATTCTACACATTTGTTTTAAATTTAAAAATTTGGGGTATGATTTCACACATCTCCCATACTTCCATCTTTATTTTTGGATGATTGGAGACCCCTTTATCTATCATTAATGCCTCCCTTGTACACCCATTACCATGCCGAAATTCTGAGAAATATTTCTTGTCCTCTTTTACATCCAAGTAATTATTTTGTATTATGCATCTAAATACCATTACATTTGTTTGTACATGTATATATATTACCCCCTTACATTCAATTTCATGTAAACATGATGAGGAACCCTTTTCTATCTCATCAACCATTTTTATGAATCCTTATGTGACACTGGTAGGAAGCTGAAATTGAATAACGTTTTTCCAAGCCAAGATCTTTGTGTAGTGAATACCATACCCATGACTCTATCAAGGGTATTAAAGGTTATTCCCATATACATATTTAATGGTTCTTACATGTATTTACTCCAAATTACTTAATTGTGGAATAACTTATGATGTTTATTGATTCCAAGTTATAATATCCTTGTGGAACACTTATTCATGAAATGAAATGTTTAAGAAGGGTGTGCCCTGGTAGCTCTCCAATGCATTGGTTATAGTATTGTATCATGATACGTCATATGAAATGGGTGTTGAGTCATTAAATTTCATGTGCAATGTGGTTTTACTCATGCCTCATGTGGAATGAGGGTTTACTCATGCTCCATGTTCAATGAGTATTGGCTCATGCTAATTCCATGTTTAGTGTTGTTGGCACATTTCCATGTTACTATTATCATTCTTTATCAAGCCTTTATGTTCATGTTTCTCTGGAGCTCCATTGATATTCCTATTGTCTAAAATATATATTATTACTCATGTTATTTCTTGTTCATTCCCTTACTGGGGTTTATAGTTCACCCTTTTTTTATGAATGTCCTCAGGTTATCCCATGAAATGATAAGTATGAGGGAATTTAGTTTTCATGTAAATGAAGATTTCAATAAAGATGTTGCATTTCATGTTTTAAGTTGTTATGTAATGACCCTATGTCCCAAATACACTATACTTCTCGATATTCTATGTTGTATCATTTGAAGAGATTATGTAATAAATCAGGTTTAAGTGTGTAAAAAAAACCAGGGTTGTGATAGTTTGTATTAGATGATAGGTTTAGTTTTTTTTGGTATTAGGATTAGAAAACCCTAGTGAAGACTAAGAGATAAGAATAAGTATAAAAAATCACTAAGTATTGGAGAGTATTGTGTATGTGGTTTATCAAGAAAATACATCTCTCTCTGGATATGAGCAGGTAGAGGAATCTCTACCACAAATGTATCCTTGTGGTAAAACCTGAAAACACTGCTTTGAGATAGACTCGAATGGGAACCGGTGCCCGACAACGGGCCTTGCTGCACTCTTGGTTACAACACTACTAGGGGATATGATTTCGTAAATTCAAAATCATATTATGAACCATTATTAAGGGAATGAAAAAAATTCCCCTAAGAATATATGATAGAAATTAGATCTTTGATAATTTAGATTAGAGATGATATATTCATTTATTAATGAAAATAAAGGTTATTTATATGTCATCCATTTTTTCCTCAGAATTCCCTTTATGTGTTTAATAGTTTAATGTACTTATCTCTTGTCAATATCAGATAAGGTAAAACCTGAATCAAAAAGTGAAAGGTAATGTTATAGTTCATGATTCTATTCATTCTTTTATATCCCAAAATTTTAGTAGAACAATCCCAGCACCACCACAAATCATGGAGGTAAATATTTTGGTGAGTACGGAAAATGGGGAAATCATTAAATCCCATGAATATAACTCCTCGCCTATCATAATATGAGGATTTAATTTCCTGAAGAATCTCATCATACTTCCTCTTGTGGAATTTGATGCAATTTTGGGCATGGATTGACTTTCTATATATAGAGACAACATAAATTACCGTTAGAGGGAAATCACTCTCCATGTGGAGAATCGACCCCCGATTCATTACAAGTACAAAGAGGAAGATGAATATTCTTTAGAACCATAATCTCAAGTGTGGATATTACAGCCCTATGAGAACATGTGTCTGGATCAGATGATTGAGTCTAAGGAGCCAACTATCCTTGAAAACATGCTTATTGTGATGGAATTTGACGATGTTTTTCCGGAGGAATTGTTTGGTCTTCCACTTTGAGGAGATGTTGAATTCTTTATTGATCTTATACCTAGGGTGTTTCCAATATCCATGACTCTGTATAGAATATATTTGGTGTAGCTTGAGGAGCTGAAAAAATAACTACAGAAGAACCTGGATATAGGGTTTATACGCCCATGTTCTTCACCATGGGTTGCATCAGTCCTCTTCGTCAAGAAGATTGATGGGTCAATGCACCTTTGAATCGATTATTGTGAGCTTAACAAGATCATGATAAAGAAAAAGTGTCATATCCCATGAATCGATGAATTTTTCTATTATCTATGTGGAGCACAATACTTCTCCAATGTGGATTTGTGGTTGGGATATTACCAAGTAAGGGTGAAGAAGGAATATATCCCAATACTACTTTTCGTACAAGATACAGGCACTATGAATTCATTGTAATGCCTTTTGGACTCACTAATACTCCAGCAATCTTCATGGTTTTGATGAATAGAGTCTTTAGGGATTACCACGACAAATTTGTGGTACTATATACAGATTATATTATGATATAATCCAAAAACCAAGGTGGATCATGAGGAGCATATAATAACTATACTAGAGACCTATCGGAAGGATAAGCTCAATGAAATGTAGATCAAGTGTGTGTTCGGGTTGAAGGAGGTCTCATTCTTGGTCCATATCATCACAAGAAATGGGATATCTATGGATCCCTCCAAAACAGATGAGATTGAGTGATTTTTGAGTCCAACATCGGTACTGGATATTCATATATTCTTGGGGTTAGATAGATATTATTGATGATTTGTGAGAAATTTCTCACAATTGTCAAACCCTCTTACTAAGATATCTCAAAAGGGAGTAATGTCTGCTTTGAGTGATGAATGCAATGAAAGCTCCAAGGAGTTAAAAGGGAGGCTTATCATTTCACATGTTCTCACATTACCCACATGTGGAGAAATTTTTTTAGTATTCAGTGATGCTTTTAATAAGGGAATAGGCTATGTGTTGATGGAAAATGAAAAATTTATTGCCTATGCTTTAAGGAAATTGAAAGTTCATGAGTAGAATTATCCAACACATGTTTTTGAGTTGGCTGCAGTGATCTTCGCTTTAAAAATATGGTGGAATTATCTCTTTTGGGAGAAGTTTGAAATATATACGAACCACAAAATCCTCAAGTATATATTCACATAGAAAAAATTGAACATTCAGCAATAAAGAAGGGTTAGATCTAATCAAAAACTATGACTGCTCAACCCATTAGCACCCTGCGAAAGAGAATAAGGTGGAATATTCTCTATGTAGAAACAACATAGAAATTATTTCATTGATGAGAATGGAGAATGACCCAATCATCTTAGAATTGATGAAGACGAACATGGGAATCATCAAGAATGGAACATCATCAATCATTGGAGAAATGATTGTTCAACCGTCTTTTTTGGAAGGGTTAAAGGATGCTAAAAAGGATGATGTCAGAATTCATAAGAGAGTGGAAGATATCATAAAAGGTAAATCCTTGGAGTTAAATGATAATGAAGAAGGAATTGTGAGATTTGGTAAAAGACTATCTGTTCCATCACGTGTAGAACTGAAGAAGGAACTTTGGGATAATGCACATAGTTCAAATTTCTCTATTCACCCAGGAAACACAAACATGTATCGAGATCACTAAGTGTATTATTTTTGGGATAATATGAAAAAGGATATTGATGAGTATAAATCAATGTTCCTGGTGTGTCAACCATTGAAGGCAGAGAGGTAGAAGTCTAAAGGGATGATGCAACCCTTGTCCATACCAGTATGGAAATGGGAGAACATCACCATGGAATTTTTCACCAGACATTCAAATACATCTAAAGGAAACAATGTAATATGGGTTTTTGTGGATCGTCTTACAAATTTTGCAGAATTAATTACAATTTGAGAGGATTTTTTATTGGATCAACTGGCAGAAACCTACATCAGGGAAGAGGTAAGGTTGTATAGAGTACCACTATCTATTATATCCGATCAAGATCCAAGATTCACCTCTATGTTTTGGAAGTGTCTTCAACACGCTCTAAATCAATTGTTGTACTTCAGTACAACTTATTATCCTCAAACTGATGGACAATCTGAGTAAACTATTCAGAAACTGGAGTATATGTTAAGATCTTATTCAGTGGACTTCAACGGAGGGTCGGACCAACATTTTCCACTGGTTGAATTCTCCTACAAGAACAGTTTCCACTCAAGCATCTGAATGACACCTTATGAAGACCTTTATGGGAAGAGGTGGAAAACACTGAAATATTGCGACGAAGTTGGTGAACATAAGATGCTAGGACTAGAAATAGTCAAAGAAATGGTTGAGAATGTGAAAACCATTCAGTATCATATCAAGGAAACCCAGAATTGAAAGAAGAGTTATGCAGATACCTGTAGATGAGATCTTGAGATTAAAGTTGTAGACATGTTATTTCTATGCATATCTCTATGGAATAAGGTCATGAGGTTTGGAACAGAAGGGAAGTTATGTCCTAGGTACATTGGCCCCTTCAAGATTCTTGATCGTGTTGGGGCTATGGCCTATCGACTGGCACTTCCACCTACCATGGTCAATGTACATGATGTATTTCATGTATCCCTCTCAAGGAAGTAAATACCAGACCATTCACATGTACTATCATCATAGTTATTATAGCTAGAGGATGATCTTTCATATAAGGAGAAACGAGTGAAGATATTTGATTGAAGAGAAAATGTTCTACGAAACAAGTCAATGTCCCTCATCAACGTGTTGTGGAGAAACCACAAGTTTGAAGAAGTGACATGGGAATCAGAATATGTGATGAAGCAATGTCACCCAAATCTATTTTAGTGTTGGAAAAGGAAATTTTGAGTGTGAAATTTCTTAAGGGGGGAAGATTGTAACGACCCAAACATTTAATAATGAAAATTCATCTTGATATAATTAAATGTCTTATTATAGTTATATAAAATGTGATTTTCATTAGTTTTATGTTTCCATATTTTAAAATACCATTATAAATTGTGATTGTTGCTAATATAGCTATCGAACAGTGATCACATGATTAATAAAAATATAGGGCTTTAACAAAACCAATTTACTCAGAAAAATGAAGCGACGAACTCATCCAATAGAATTGACCCATACGAAGCCCATTTTTCTGAGCTTGAAAAAGATGTGGTGTTATTGGGCTTCGCTCTTGACCAAGCCTAAGCCAAGCTTCAAAAAATTAAGCTTGAGCCGAACTGACTACGGTAGAAGTGGAAGTTAATAGAGACAACCCCCCGAGCGATGTTATCTGAGCCACCCCAACAGTCTGTCACCATCGTACACCTTACCCTTATGTATTATGCAGGTGTTATAAGGGTTTATGTAACAAGAACCTATCACTATGACTATGTACATGATTTTTTTTAAAAATAATATTCATTCATTCTATTATTGTGACTTTTTAAATAGTTTTTAAAGCACAAATAGTATTTTTAGTTCATATTCTACTGAGAAATATATTTTGATTAATTAATTGATTTTTGAATTAAATATTATTTTAATAAAATATTATTATTAAATTACTTTTTATTAAATATAAATGATCATTTATTTTTATGAATTCAATTGTAATTTTTATTGAGTATTGAAATTTTTTTCTGTCAAAACCCATGAATTTTTAGAAAATGTCAGTTTTTATTTTAAAAGTGAAAATTCATCTATTTCTAAAATTATTTAGATAAAATTAATATTATTTTTGGAATCAAGACATCAAAATTATCCAAAGGTGAATTTTTCATAATTTTTTGAGACGGTCGAATTTTTGGGTAAAAATTAAACACTTTTTAAATGTATAACATGTCTTATGACAGCATAACGACTCAATAGTGATGTAATAATATAATATAAACATTATGGCTAGCCAATATATGTTTCAGAATTAAAATAATGTGATTTTAAATTGGTTTAACTTCTTTTAAAAAGCTTTTGTGGACCCTCCAAGACTTATTAAACATTTTTCCTTTTTAAATTGTTTTCCTTGAGAGTGTGACTCACCTCAAAATAAGAAAAACTATTATTTTAATATGTTAGTCCAATAGAATTATAAAATATTTTTTTCCACTCCCCTTTGGAAATAACCATGTGAAAAAACCAAGGACTAGTTTGTGGTATTGATTCGTTTAATGTGAGGTGTCCCAAACCTAAATAGTAAAGAATTCCCTCTCCTTTCCTATAAAATCCCACACAAGCTCCCACTTCATCATCACTCAAAGCCTTTTTGTTCGACCAACCACTTCCCTATACTCTCTAGAATCATCCAAATGTGTTGCAGGCTCCCAATAATCCTCTCTCAAGCCACTCCCAAGCCTTTGGTATCACAATTCCAGTTATAGGATTTCTTCCTTTCTCATTTTTGTCCAAATTTCATTAAGTTGTTTTTCCATTTTTTTTTAAATTAAAAATGTTTGGGTATAATTTAGCACCTCCCCATACAGACCTATTTATGTTTGGATGATGGGATACCCCTTCCACTCTAATTAATTCATCCCATGTACACATGTTAAAATGCCAAAATTCGGAGAGGTATTTATGTCTCCTCTTTTACATCTAAGTAATTATTTTTTTATTATGCATCCAAATTCCTATAAGTTTGTTGAGAAATGTATCTAAATGACCCCCATACTATAAATTTCGTTTAAATTTGATGATACCCAATTTTCTATCTCATAAACCATTTTTATGAATCTTTATATCACGTCATTATGCTGCCGAAATTGCACCTCATTTTTTCATGAAAAGATCATTGCGTAATGAAAACCATACCCATGTCTCTATAAAGGGTATTCACCTTTAGGAACATATACATATTTAATGGTAATTTCATGTATTTATTACACATTACTTAATCTGAGAATAACTTATGATGTTGATTGATTCGATGTTTTATGATCGTTGTGGAACACTTATACATGAAATGAATTGTTTAAGAAGGGTGCACCCTGATAGTTCTCCAATGCATTAGGTAAAGTATTGTATCATGATACATCATGTGAAATAGTTTTTCACTCAGGCTAATTCATTTGGAATGAGGTTTTAGTTGTATTTCATGTTCAACGAGGGTTTACTGAACGTCTATGGGCAATGAGCCTTGTCTCATTCTAATTCCATGATATGTTTTCTTGCCACATTTCCATGTTATGGTTATCATAATTTATAATCCCTTTATTTTCATTATTATCTTGTTATCCATTGATATGCATATTGTCTAAAAAGTATAGTATTCATCATGTTATTCCATGTTTATTCCTTTATTAGGCTTTATATCTCACTCTTTTCTTATGAAACTCCTCAGGTTATCCCATGCAATGCTAAGTATGTGGGAATGTAGTGGTCATGTAAAAGATGTTTCTAACAAAGATTTTTCATTTCATTTTTTATGTTGTTATGTAATGATCCTAATCCCCAAATACACTAGACCTCTCGGTCTTCCATGTAGTATCACGTTATGATTTTATGTATAAATCAGGTTTAAGTGTGTAATAAAATGGTGGGTTGTTATAATGTAGTTTTATTTCATGTGGAAAAGACATAAGTCAGGACGTTTAACTCATTTCAGTAAGGATGGGGATCAATCAATGTGAATATATCTAGATGTCATGGGTCCGTGCTATTTTACTGCATGTTGTTAAGACAATATCAGTGAATTTTAACATAATGAGGTAAAGATAAAGATCACACGGTGTGAATGAAAAAGAATATTGTGCATGGGCCCAAGACCCGAGGCTTGGGAATCACGGAGTATCCAATGATCAATGGAATAAAGACACACATAGTTCATAGATGAAGATATTCCCTATAGAGAAATAACTCTAAAACATGGATGGGGGAACCTCATCCTTCCTTCGCACAGATCTGGATCGTGTGTAGTGAGTCTTTAGGGAGATTATTCCTATAGTGAAGCTTAACATAATGTGGTGGGGACATATTGCATATGGTTTTATCATCATATGGTTAGGATGACTTCATATGGTTTAATTTCATATTCTAAGGATGCGGGGTACCATGGCGTTTAATTTCATTCTTTCAAGACATGAGGTGTTGTATAGTTTATCATCTTAATACTAGTATGACTCTATAAAATTTATCATTTTTTGGTTTGGATGGACACACATATATTAACAACATTAAACCTGTAAAAATGGTTCTTTATGATAGCTATGAAAATTATTTACCAAGTAATATCCAATTGGTGGGTGGTGTGACACTATCCCTATCAATCATGGAAAATAAGTAAGATCTGTTGTGATAGACCCTATGTATGATTTAAGGGACTTCCTATTTGTGATGTAGCTTAAGAGGATTCTTCCCTAGTATAATAGGGGTTCTGAGATCCAACACCACTTTCTGTAGAATAATGAATATAGGAGAACAATTTTATTAATGTCTCATGTGATTCAATTTTATTGGACTTAAAGGTTGTGCAATGTACGAAAACTATTCTCATCAAGCCACTCTAATTAATCAAGCTTATTTTATGACTTTTCATCACCTGAGAGGTATCTATATATGAATATTTTGAGTAGAGGTAGCTATATTTCCCGGGGAAACACTTCCTTGATCTTTTACCCTAAAGGGAATGGTGTTTCCTGGATAGTAGTATGAATTGTGGTACGGTAGGCCCATAAATCCTGGAGGGGATTGTCCGAACATGACTTCTTATCCATGGTCACCATCTTCTAGAGTACATTCAAATAAACCTTATTGATAAAATATATAGTTTTTTCAACTTCATGATATCAAGATTACTGATAAGACTTGATATGGAACTCTTGAGGTAGATTCTTCAACTCTATAGAATATATGTTGTCTTTTTTATACATAAATATTGTGTGAAGGACACTGAACCCACTATTGATATGATAATTTATGAAGTTGATGGTATTATTCTTCCAAACATCCTTGAGGGGTATTTCCTCGGTACATTTGTAAAATATGTCATTAATAGTAAGGATTTACATGAACTGTTAGTCTATGGAAAGGTGATATGGCCCCATGACATCCATTCCACAGATGGAAAATGACCACGAAAATTTTGATATTTGTAGCAATTTTTAGTGTGGATGGATGATGTTTTCATGCATCTTAAATACATTACATTTTATGGTGAATTTTACATAGTTATATATGAGGGTTTTCTAGTAGTAACCCAGCCCTTGATTTAGGGGGAGAACCTAATTCTTGATTTATGAGCATCATAGAAGTCTACACAAACTTCTTCTATGATGGAGAGAATATCTCATTCTACAATTAATCTGGGGAGTATTCCATCGAATATACGCTTTTAGAGGGCATTTTATTTATTTGTACAACCTTATAGAGTAAAAATCACTCAATGAAATCAAATATGTTCCCTTCCGGCTTTACTTATCAGGTGAGACTCATTTTAAAGATAACTGATTATGGGATCCATCAATACATGAGTGTTTTCCCATTCATCATGGTATGGGGAACTATTAAATTTTATTAATTATTAGACATTGTAGTTCACTATTGATGAGAATAATCATCAGTGCATGATATATATGATTAATTCCTCTTTATCTGGGTCAACCAGGACTATGGCTGCAGTTTCCAAGGTGTCAGACCAGAAATTAATTGATTGAGGAACATGAGGCAATGATGAATTGAAGGGAACTATACAATTATTCAATTAATATATCCAAATATTAGGGCTAGTTATTCCATTTTTATGAATTTTTAACCAATGATCTACATTACCGAAAGCTCTAAATCAACTTTTATATTTGGGTAGGATATCTGCAAATATATGGATAATTCCAAAACAGTGATGATGGAATGGTATTATACCTTTTTATTTATGTAGCCTTAGAATAGTGAAATATAGTAGGTAAAAATTCTTTATGTGGAGCGAAAAAACAATCCACAAGAAACCTCGATTGAGGTACAAGTATTCCATCATTTTAATAATAGCTCTTTGGGAGGTTCCATCAAAACACACCTCGTAAGTCTAGGGAGTGAATTAGGTGTAGGAGACCTCCTCAGTTGGATGCTTAGTGTACACTAGTATATGGCCCCAGCCTCAAACATTAATTAATCATTAATTAAATTAATAATTCACATAGAGTATCTTTTCAGGTTTAGAGTTTTATAGAATTAGGTTATAACTATTACATCTCAAAAGATTATATAGTAGACACTTCTACTATGTTTCCATGAAATAAAAAAACAAATAAAAAGAAACATGTCAAGTTCTATGTTTTAGATAGAATGTCTTTCCTTGATCCCATCCATGACCCTATTCATCTTTAAGTCATGTGGAAAACACTTCAAAAACATTGGATGAGCTTAAAATGCAGAGTAAAGGATACACAAAGAAGGAAAACTGTTATTTTTTCAAAACAACTAGTAAACCATGAGAACTTTACCAAAGTAATACTTTACACCATTATGAAGTAGTAAAAACTCTTCACTGAATAAAAGACCATTACATACCCTTTTGTAACCAAAAGATTACCATAAAAAACATATAAATAACACATAACATATAATGGTATCTTGGGACATAATCATACTTAAATGGAATAACCATACGGTCGACTTCCACACATAATTAATGGAATAGCCATACGGCCGACTTCTATACACAATGCATTGGAGGTTATAACATAACCACCCATCTTGGTATTCATGGCACCACCTGTCATATGGTTTATCACGTAACCACCCATCAAATGTCCGAGTACCATCATAACACATAAAACAATTATAAAAGAATGAAAACATTTCCACAATTCAAGCACAATATATCACTTAAATATATTGAAATAAAAAATCCATTATCGAAACCATTTTCAACACCAAGAAATAGTATATGGTATTTATTTACTTTTAAAAAATATAACGGCTTGTTGAGGAAGCCAAAGATCAAATAATACTCGCAGCGACGGAAATGTCACTATAACCACGTACGTTAAAAAGAAACTTAATTTTTTTCATTTAGTAAAATGCTTTGTATAGAAAATATTCCTTTCGAATAAAAGTAAAAGTCACAGGGGTTTATACACCGTATTAAATAAAGTTGTGTATAAAACAAAATATTCCTGGATGAAAGGAGATTGAGATGAAGTCCCTTACAATGTCGGTGTCCTTAGATTGTGGATAAATAAATTACATGATTATGTGTGACAAATATGAATACACCAAATATAAATTGATATTAAGTGAAAAACAATCATAGTACATTCACACATAATCTTGGAAAAACAAAACCAATGACAGAGATATTTAACTCAATGAAATGAAATTGAGTAATGATTTCCCATACAAGTTCGTCTAAATGACGTAAGGATTTATCGATGAGATGATTATGTGTAAAAGTAGTATATCCACAAAAAGGTTTGTGGAAAGTAAAAAATATATATTCCACACATAATCTTGGCATAATGAAATCAATAAGTAGAGGTTTAACCCAAAGAATTGAAATTGAGTTAAGAAGTTCCTTTGCAAAAATTCGACAGCCTAGCAGCATCACTTCAAAATTACGAAAATTAGTCGATGAGAGAGAGAATGGTATCTCACCACATGGACATAAAATTTACATCAATAAGGATATAGAAGAACATATACCAACATAATAAGATTTAAATTAAAATACATAACAAAAGAGGTCTTTTAAAAAGAGGAGGGTGAAAGGTTCCCTTACCGATTTGGGTAACTTTCGAATCGTACACCCCATGAAAGAAAGACTATACAACATTGATGTAAATAACCATAAAAGAAAGTATAATACACAAAGAGTAGAATAATGGTCAGTAAATACACCACTCAAAGGAAATGGTGGAAAATGCAGCATAAATCTCACGAGAATAAAAGTGAGATGCAAAATCCCTTACGAAAACTCAGCAGCCTAACGGTGCCACTTAAAACATCAGAAATTGGATTTATGAGATAAAATATGGTATCTAATAATATGGACATAAAAATTATAGAATTATGAATATAAATAACAAACCCAAACATAATAAAGATGAGATTAAAATAAATTACATAAAAGGGAGTACTTATAAAGAAAGAGAGATGTAGGATCCCTTACCTCAAGTCTGACTTGTCTTGTATGTTTCTTTATATTAATGAATAATAAACTTTGGTCAATTTATAATTTCATAAGGACCTCTTTTAAATATTATTATTCAATTCATATCACATATTATAATTTTATTATAATTTGTTAATAATGCGAGTTCATATCAGACGTTTTTGTCGATGTTTGGTACATTGGTCAAAAATGAACTTGTTTGAAAATGATTGTCCATGTAGTTATAAGTAAATCATCTCCAAAATAGTATTAATGATTTAAAAATCATATATATACAGTAAATATTCATTTTATACTACTCCATAACATTTCTAAATAATAAGAAATGAAATGCACAATTCATGGAGACGGTAGGTTGTACGTACGCATGAACACTACTTTCATTTCTTTGTCATATTAATGGAATTTAAAATAATTGATATATATATACTATAATTACAGTATGATATATATGTTATATAGGTCACATATGTTCATTAATAGCATTATTTATACATTCCATGTATTGCATGAACGAGTCACATCACTTGAGGTGGCGGTAGTCCACACTTCCTCGTATGAAATTATCGCATTTTCACAACATGAAAATCATTAAGGAATGTTTTAAATATAAAATTAAGAAGAATATAGAAAACATAAATACCATATATATCATATATAAAATATAGTGAAACATAATGGCCACCATGAAAGGTGTTAAAAGAAGATTGAACAATCATCGTTTCGTGAGGCAGAAATTCGCCATCCACAGAAACAGTATGTTTTTTAACTATTAGACCAAGGTGTGTGTAAGTGTAGCTAGAATCCTTAAAATAAAAACATCATATTATATTTAATATACTGGTTTTGTTACAAAATAAAGGAATAAAAAGAGTTTATAGGGTTGGAGAAGCAAAATAAAACAAAAGAACACAAGGGAAGACATTACCTTTAAATCGGGTAACTCTTTTTGATTTGAGCTCAAAGGCTTCCTTGGAAAGGATTATGCCCAATGGTGAGGCTTCCATAATGAAGAGAGGGATGTGGAGGGATGCAATTGACAGTATTTTTCCTATCCAAAGGCTTTAGAGGTGTGGTTAAGGTGGTAGCGGTAGAGGCCTTTTATAAGAGAAGAGAAGGGGCACTCTTGGAATGTTATAAGTTATTACTTTATTAAAAAATGATTTTTAGGATTTTAAAGGTCCCAAAATGATATATTTAGAGGCTAAGGTGATATTGCTTCAAAATCCACCCATCCAGTAGGTTTTGTACAATCTTTGGGCTTAGAGTTTACATTATCTTTTCATTTTATTTATATCGTTAAATAATGAGGTAATCGCTGCATCATCATGGTGTCATAAATAATTTAATATATTTAATGTCTAAAAATTATAAAAAAATATCATGAAATAGTAAATGATTTTTTATTTCTAATGAATATTTATAGTCAAAAATATGACTTGTATAACCCCATGTAAAAATTGGTTTAGTAAAACAATACATGTTTGTGAAATTTTAATTTTAACTTTTAGAAAAAGTCATTAATGTCATTTTCCATCCAAAGTGGCTCCATGGGGTCCCCAAGTTTACCCATGGATTTTCGTGGTTGGCCATGAATCATAAAATAATGGTAGGACATGTTTCAAGGTCATTTCATATTATTAAGACATTATTTTTATCTTAAATTACACTAATTACCTTTAATCCCGATTAATAAAACTTAAAAGTTGTTATTCACCAAAAATTATTTTAATCTCATTGAACCAAATTTTACTTACTAATGACAACCATGTATGTAGGATTTTTTAAAATAAAATCATAGAAGTGGTAAATTTCATTTAAACAAAAAATCAGTTTCTTTAACTACCACTTAGTGGTTTCACTATTCATCAATAATTGATGTTTTTCAGAAAAATACCAAAAATTCACCCTAAGATATATTTGATATTCCAAAATTCACAAATGATGTCTATTTTACAAAATTCAAAACATCTATTTTGCGTTAATTAATTTAATAATTAAATCCCGCTATCAAAACAAATAGCGTGTTTTTAAGAAATAATATCTATTAAATGATTAACACTAGTTTAAGTCCAATTTGAAAGAGAAATTATTTCCAATGACCAACATTGAATGAAATGGTAAAAATATATTCTAAATACACATTAATATCAATTAAGAATATAATCTATCCATATAAATAAATCAGATTAAAAGGAGGTTTTGAATTAAAATGCAGCATTTTCACTAAAAATTATCTTTATCGGAAAATAACAAAAATTTACACAAAGTAAATTTTGATGTCCAAATTGTAAAGAAGGATTTTATTTTTTCAAATACAACATATAAAATTGTCAAAATTATATTTAAAAAGGGTTCTCCATCAAAAGGTGGTTAATCGCCCTTTTAAAGAATATAGTAGAAGATTTATGCTTAAAATTGGATTCATTTTCATTTTACGCCTTAAACATTTATTGGATAAAAGGAAAAATATTTGACAATCATATATAATAATTTTTTAGTTAGTTACATTCTTTCCCTCCATTACAATTTCTAGGCATTAACTACCATTTAAAATAATATTATTTTATTATTAGAGTGCAACGTATGATTTCAAAGGAACTCGTTGTCGCGTATTGGGTATGTCATCGAGCATAGCGTTACCTTTAAAGTAATATTAATATTTTATTCACAAATATGGATAAATATAAAAATTTCATATTCTTTATTTACCTGGGGTGTTAAATCCTTCCCCCCTTTTGGGAATTGCATCCTCGCAATTTTAAAATTGGGCTCGAAAACTTCATTTAAAGCCCCACATCGGAAAAGGCGTAAATTAAACTATCACTTTAAAAGAAAGAAAGGGAATTACAGAGGTCACTCATGTTAACCCATACTAGGATTCCACGTATGAAAATATGGATATGGAGGAAAAAACAAAGGGTCATGTTATGATGGAGAGTGATAGTAAACACGTCTAGGAGAAAGTTAACCACAAGAAAATCACAAACTTGTGATGGGTTAAACGGTATTCTATTCCCCAGTAGGAAAAGTTAACAAACAACATTTTTTTAAGTTACTTTTCATTGAGGAATTTATTTTAGAGCTTAACTAAAACATAAGGAAACATACTTACTTGTCATGTTGACTTTCAGCTTTTACTAGATTTCTTACACAAACTCATATATTCTCCAAAAGATTAGTATTTAGGATGACTTGTTTACATTAAGAGAACTATAATCAACTTCTAGAGAATCACCTAATCCACAAAAGATAACTTTATACATCTCATTTCTTTAGACCTTAAACAAAACTAAAACCAAAAAGGTTATTATGAGATCAGATAATACCAAAAAAGGATAATCCTTTATAAAAATGAAATCTTTTATTTATCTCCAAAATTTGTCCAACAAGACACAAAGTTCAACTAAGACCAAAAGTAAACCAAACTAAGATTGAAACCCAAATATTTGGAGGATTTAATCACATAGTCTTCCCAGTTAAATTGTAACATTTATCTCCAAACAACATCAGTTTCTCTTAAAGTCTTGTATTGAAAAGTGATTATCCTAATCAAATATCCTCCATGATAGGTTAATAATTTCCATAGATAACCCAAAATAAACTTACTCATAATTCATAAAATCAACTAACTAAAAATAATTAGTCAAACTAACTAGGGACTTTACGTAGTTTAGTGGTAGGTGATAAATACCAGTCACACTTTGGTTGTGGGTTCGATTCCCGCAGTTTTGTCTGACGCGACGGGTTTTCACATGGTCTGCGTGTTGTCCTTCTTCCAAACTATAGAATTCTCAAATCATTCCCCAAAAAAGATATAAAATCATCATAACTTAATTTAACCTCAATTTTATCTTATGCCTTTCACTTTCCATCATAACATATAGTAGCCCATAATTACCTCAAAAGTAAGGATCATATAAACCCAAATGGTTCTTTATAACTATGTCCACAAAAGAACAGATAACTATTCCTGGAATAAAATTTTCATATATCAAACATCAGGGTTACACATATTATAAAAAGTCTTCTAATGTAACCCCATCATCAAAAGAGACATAATACTCATAGGAATTTCACCATAACTCTTGAAGCCATTATATATTGACTTCTTACTCATTCAACATTCTTAATGATCCATTAACCATTCATTTCCATCTTATTCTGAAATAGTTCTTTCCTACAAACAAAATCAGTAATCATATCCTAAGATTCCAAAATAGAAAAACAAATGTTAATAAATAATCCATACCTATGATTGGTCATTGTCAGTTTCTTCATCCTCAATTGTAATGGCATTAGGTATTGGTAAACGAATATTTGTACGATATTAGTGATACCATTCCTGAAACTTCTTCATAGGAAATGTGTTTGCATAATGACCATGTACACCACATTTAAAACATTCAATTGATCCCTCAGAAAGAACTTCTTTCCCTTTCCTCGAGTCAACTAGATGATTCTTTTTTACATGGTAGGTTCTTGCTTTATGAACTTCATTTCCACATCTATAGCATATTTCTATCCCTTTGAAACATTTTCCTAGGTGTTTCGTTCCACATCCTTGACACCTAGGTTTTTTAACACACTTACCTTTATGATTATTACCTATAGTTCTGTAGGGATTTGTTTCTCGCATATATGATGCCTTATAGAAATTGCCAAGGTTTAGTTGGTCAATCATGACTCCAGATAGTTAGTTGAGGATAAACACAAGAGTTCTCCTTACAGCTCCCATATCATTCAGTTTCTCTCTCAGAAAACTGTCACAGTTTCCTTCACATCCACTGTTACTTTCCTTCCTGCTAGATCCAGCCATTTACTAAAACCAAAATGGTTGGTGTGAGTATATCAACAAAACCATAATTTACTAACGAGGAAGATAGAAACTAAGATATGCTTACTCATTCACTTTATCTAAAACATGGACTCTTTCTGAAGTCCTAACCATTATGGTAATGTCACTTATGCTTAGAGAATACCCTAACCTTTAAAGTTATCTAATCTGACCTCAGATACCTAC
The DNA here is from genome assembly GCA_963277665.1 of Viscum album. Taxonomy (NCBI): domain Eukaryota; kingdom Viridiplantae; phylum Streptophyta; class Magnoliopsida; order Santalales; family Viscaceae; genus Viscum; species Viscum album. Next base: position 1,299,546,337 of record OY728138.1, on the reverse strand, counting down.
TATAAGGATCTGGCCTTAAACATTACTTAATCATGAATTAAATGAATAATTCACATCGAGGATCTTTTCTGGTTTACAGTTTTTGAGAATTAGTTGATAACTATTACATCTCAAAAGATTACATAGTATACACTTCTACTAAGTTTCCATAAAATAAAAAAAACACTTAAAAAGAAACATGTCAAGTTCCATGATTTAGATAGAATTTATTTCCTTGATCCCATCCTTGAACTTATTCATCTTTAATTCCTATGGAAAACATTTCAAAAACTTGGGACGAGCATAAAAATCCCAGTAAAGGATACACAAAGTAGGAAAACTATTAGTTTTTCAAAACAACAAGCAAACCATGAGAAATTTACCAAAGTAATACATGTCACCTTTATGAAGTAGTAAAAACTCTTCATTGAAAAAAGACCATTACTTACCCTTTTGTAACCAAAATATTACCATAAAACCCATATAAAGAACGCATACCATATAAAGTTAACTTGGGACATAAACATACTTAAATAGAATAACCATAAAGTCGAATTCCACACATACTTAATAGAATAGTCATACAGAAGACTTCCATACCCAATGAATTGGAGGTTATAACGTTACCACCCGTCCTAGTATTCACGTCACCACCCATCATATGGTTTATCATGTTACCACTCGTCAAATGTCCAAGTACCATCAGAACACATAAAACAATTAGAAAGGAAAGAAAACATTTCCACATTTCAAGCACAATATATTACATAAATATATTGACATAATAAATCCATTATCAAAACAATTTTCAATACCAAAAAAGAGTATATGGTATTTATTTATTTTTAAAAAATATAACGGCTTGTTGAGGAAGCCAAAGATCAATTAATACTCGTAGCGGCGGAAAGTTCATTGTCACCGCGTACGTTAAAAAGAAACATACTTTTTGTCATTTAGTAAAATGCTTCTTATAGATAAGATTCATTTCGAATAAAAGTATAAGTCAAATGGGTTTATACATCGTATAAAATAAAGTTGTGTATAAAACAAAATATGCCTCAATGAAAGGAGATTGAGATGAAGTCCCTTACAAAGTCGGTGTCCTTAGATTAAGGATTAATCAATTACATGATTATGTGTGAAAAATATGAATACACAAAATATAAGTGGATATTAAGTGTAAAACAATCAGAGGACATTCACACGTAATCATGGAAAAATAAAACCAATGACATAGATATTTAACTCAATGAAATGAGATTGAGTTATGATTTCCCATACAAGTTCATTTAAATGACGTAAGGATTTATCAATGAGATGATTATGTGTAGAAGTAGTATATCCACACAAAGGTATGTGAAAATTAAAACATAGATATTACACACATAATCTTGGCATAATAAAATCAAGAAGTATAGGTTTAACCCAAATAATTGAAATTGAGTTAAGATGTTCCTTTTCAAAAATTCGACAGCCTAACGACATCACTTCAAAATTCAGAAAATTAGTCGATGAGAGAGAAAATGGTATCTCATCACATGAACATAAAATTTACATCAATAAGGATATAGAAGAAAATATAACAACATAATAAGATGTAAATTAAAAGACATAACAAAAGAAGTCTTTTAAAAATAGGAGGGTGAAAGATTCCCTTACCGATTTGGGTAACATTCGAATTGTACACCCCATTAAAGAAGGACTATACAATATTTATGTAAATACCGATAGAAGAAAGTATATTAACCAAATAGTAGAATAATGGGTAGTATATACACCACTCAAAATAAATGGTGGAAAATGTAGCATAAATCTCACGGGAAAGAAAGTGAGATGCAAAATCCCTTATGAAAACACTACAGCCTAACGGCGCCACTTAAAACATCCAAAAGTGGATTTATGATAAAAAATAGGGTCTCTCGTAATATGTACATAAAAACTAAATAATTATGAATATAAAATAACACCCCTAAACATAATAAAGAATGGATTAAAATAAATGACATAAAAGGGAGTACATAAAAAGAAAGAGAGTGGTAGGATCCCTTACGTCAAGTCTGACTTGTCTTGTTCGTTTCTTTATATTCCTGAATAATAAACATTGGTCAATTTATAATTGCTTAAGGAAATATTTTAAAGATTATTATTCAGTTCATATCACATATTATAATTTTATAATAATTGGTTAATAATGTCAGTTCATATCAGACTTGTTTGTCGATGTTTTGTACATGAGTAAAAAATGAACTGGTTTGAAAATGATTTTTCATGTAGGTATAATTGAATCATCTCCATAATAGTATTAATGATTTAAATATCATATATATCCAGTAAGTATTCATTTTATACTACTCCATATCATTTGGGGATAAAAATAAATGAAATGCACCGTTCATGGAGACGGTAGGCCGTACGTACGCATGAACACTACTTTCATTTCTTTGTCATATTAATGGAATTAATAATAAATGATAGATATATATATATATTATTATTCCAATATAAAATATATGTTATATAGGTCACATATGTTCATTAATTTCATTCTTTATACATTCCATGTATTGCATGAATGAGTCACATCACTTGAGGGGTGGTAGTCCACACTTCCTCGTATGAAATTGTCGCATTTTCACAACATGAAAAGCATAAAGGCATGTATAAAATATAAAATTCAGAATCATATAGAAAAAAATACCATATATATAATATATAAAATATAGTGACATCGTAATGGCCACCATGAATGGTGTTAAGAGATGATTGAACAATCATCGTTTCGTGAGGCAGAAATTCGCTGTCCATAGAAACATTATGTTCTTTAACCATTAGACAAAGATTTGTGTAAGTGTAGCTTGAATACTTCACATAACAACATCCTATTATATTTAAGATACTGGTTTTGTTACAAAATAAAGGAATAAAAAGAGTTTAGAGGGTTGAAGAAGAGAAATAAAACAAATGAACACAAGGAATGACATTACCATTAAATCGGGCAACTCTTTTTGATTTGAGCTCAAAGGCTTATTTGGAAAGGATTCTGCCCAAATGTGAGGATTCAATTATGAATAGTGGGATGTGAACAGATGAAATGGGCAGGGGTTGTTTGAGCCAAAGGCTTGAGAGGTGTGGGTAAGGTGGTAGAGGTGGGGGCCTTTTATAACAGAAGAGGAGGGGCACTCTTGGAAAGTTATAAATTATTACTTTATTATAAAATTATTTTCGGATTATAAAGTTCCCAAAAAGATATATTTCAAGGATAAGGTGATACAGTTTCAAAATACACCCATCCAATAGGTTTTTGACAAGTTTAGGTCTTAGATTATACATTATCTTTTCATTTTATTTAAATCATTAAATAATGAGGTAATCGCTTCATCATCATGGTGTCATAAATAATTTATTTTATTTAATTTCTAAAAATTATAAAAAAAATATCTTGATGTAGGAAATATATTTATATTTCTAATGAATATTTATAGTAAAAAATATAACTTTTATAACCCCATGTAAAAATTGTTTTAGTAAAACAATACATGTTTGTGACGTTTTAATTTTAACTTTTAAAAAAAAGTTATTAATGTCATTTTCCTACCAAAGTGCCTCCATGGGCTCCCCAAGTTGACCCATGGATTGTATTGGTCGGCCATGACTCATCCAATAAGTTTATGACATGTTTCAAGGTCATTTCATATTATTAAAACATTATTTTTACCTTAAATTACACTAATTACCTTTAATCGCGATTAATAAATCTTAAAAGTTACTATTCACCAAAAATTATTTTAATCTCATTGAACCACATTTTTCTTCCTAATGAAAACCATGTATGTCGGATTTTTGAAAACCAAATCACAGATGTGGTAAAGATTCATTTAAACGAAAAATCAGTTTCTTTAACTACCATTTAGTGGTTTCACTATTCATCAAAAATTAAAATTTTTCGGAAAAATACAAAAAGTAACCATAAGATATATTTGATATTCCAAATACAAAAATTATTTCTATTTTAAAAAATTATAAACATATAAGTTGCGTTAATTAAATTAATAATTAATTCATGCTGTCAAAACAAATAGCATTTTTTTAAGAAACAATATCTATTAAAAGATTAACAGTAGTTTAAGTCCAATTTCAAAGTGAAATTAATTCCAATGACCACCATTGGATTAGATGGTAAAAATATATTCTAAATAAACATTAATCTCAATTAGAAATATAATCTATCCATATAAATAAATCAGAGTAAATAGAGGATTTGAATTAAAATGCAGCATTTTCACTAAAAATGATCTTTATCAGAAAAATAACAAAAATTAGCACAATGTAAATTTTGATGTCCAGATTCTAAAGAAGGATTTTATTTTGTCAAATACAACATATAAAATTTTCAAAAGTATATTTAAAAACAGTTCTCCATCAAAAGGTGGATAATCAACCTTTTAATGAATATTAGAAGATTTATGCTTAAAATTGGATTCATTTGCATTTTACGCCTCTAACATTAATTAGAAAAAAGTAAAAATATTTGACAAACATATATAATCATATTGTAGTTAGTTCCGTTCTTTCCCGCAATTAAAATGGCTAGGCGTTAACTACCATTTAAAATAATATTATTTTATTATTAGAGTGCAACGTTAGATGTCAAAGGAACTCGTTGTCGCGTATTGGGTACGCCATCGAGCATAGCGTTCTATTTAAAGTAATATTAATATTTTATTCACAAATATGGATAAATATAAAAATTTCATATTCTTTATTTACCTGTGGTGTTACAACTAGTGTATTTTTTTGGGTAGTATGTATGGCGAGGAAATCTTTTAGGGATTTCCCTTTTCATATATATATATATGATATGAACTAAATGTTTTATTTTAATAGAATTATGACCCATCAGTCTAGGAACCTAGTTATCATATAATGGTAAAATATTTATGTGATTTGATGAATATGGTAGACTATATGGACATTGTGGTGATTAAATAAATTCCTCAGCCTATTCATAAAAAGGATGAGTGCAAGATAGTTCTTGATATGAGAGTGTCAGGGCTTAGTATATAGAAATGTTCAGTTGATGTATAAGATACTATTATTTATCCCTGAATCATTTTTCTTTGTGAGTAGGGTTCCCATTGATCATTCCATGTATCTATAAAAAATATTAGTGGAATCCCTTCCACTTGAGGAATGAGAACTTGATAGGGACGTAAATACTACTTGATACTTTCATAAGATTCTTAACAGGAATCATCCCATTGTTTAGTGATTCCCATCCTCACTAGCCTATTGAAGGTGAGATCTGTGATAGACTGATTGGCTATAAACCTCAAAATTTAGGAAAGTTTCTCATAGATCAACTCTTTTATTTCTGATTTCTGGTGGGAGACATTTCTAAAATAGCAATAGTATGCTCTGAGTCAACCTCAATGCAATAATGGAATAAGGAAATGCAAAGGAACTTCCCTGATGTTAAATCGTATGAAAATTTCAATGGATTCATCATCAGAATATACTAGTATATCATTCTAAATACAATTTCATACTCTCTTATGAGCTCAAATCACTATCAAGAACTAACAACCTGGTTATCGATATAACATTCGAGTATTCATCCCAGGTCTAGCATAATGATATGCTGCATGTAACATTGATAAGTTGTGCCAACATTCTAAAATCCAAAAGGGAATAAAAAGATAAAAAAATATCCCCATGGGGCACTGAAGGAAGTAAATTATTCATCTTTAAGGGACATCTTCATCAAATTTTACCTAGAATAACCACCCTATGATGGAAAGGGACTAGATGCTAGAAATTGCATCGATCCTTATTTCTATGATTGACAATAGGAAATCATCCATTTTTTAGTATTAATTAATATATCTAAAATAGATTCATAACTCAATCTTCTTGTTAATTTTCATGATTTATATTATGTCGGTGATCTATATTGTAAATTTCCATCATTAAAAAAAGTTTCCTTTGATCATTTTGTCAACTTCTACCTCTACATTAGTTGTATGAGAGGGGTGCATCCTCTTGTATTCCTTCTTGAATCCTTGATTGCCTTCAGGTAAGACAATATGGTGTGTAGCCACATATATATATATTTAAATTATGTATACTATTATGTGAATAAATATATGCGTTTCTTTAGAATTTTGATGTTCATTTATTTTTATTCTAGGAGAATGGATGCAGTAATCAGTGTAGGAAGCATGTCTTCTTTTGTTCCCAGATTTATCTATCTGGGATAATCAATGGGCATAGAGACCCCTTCTTTAAATTTTGGAGGGGATTTCCAAAGGTTAAAATCATCTTCCTCTAAATATATGTCTATGAATACATTTCCATATGATGTTGTAAATCTAGGTAAATCTCTGTCACTTTCAGGGTGACATGGTCCATGAGAAGAGACGTTATCATCCCCTTATTCCTATGTAACTACAGAGAGATGTCCGAGATGATTTTATTATACCTTTTTACTAGGTGAAGGAGGGGATTAGACTATTGGGTTCATGTTTATCACATAGACTATATTTATGTGTAGAATATTCTTTCTACCAAGATTACTCTAGAGATTCACATGGGAGATCCATAAGCCACTAGGTGATGAAAATTTTACATCATCATCCAGTATTTCTTATTTTCCTTCACTTTTGTAGATATCTACATCAACATATGTGGAATTTAAAGTATTTATAGGTTCCCTATCACCATGAATTATGCATACCTTTCCATCAATGGGGTATTTCTCACACTGATGGAATGTTTAAGGTAATAGCAGTTGGCTATGGGCCAGGGCCTTTTATATAGGACAATATATGTGGTGTCTTTCTAGATAACCATAATCTTAGTATCATATGTGAGATCTCCAAAATGTTATTTGAGCATAATATTATTTATAGGTATTTTATAATGCTTATCATACCCTTTAATAGTCATCTTTGGGGCAGATAGGCCCCCTTTACTATACCCCAAATGTCAGAGGCTTCGAACTAGGATGATGTTGATAATAGAAACAGTATCAATTAAATACCATTGGATGTCAACATTATTGCATCTTACCAAAAAAATATATGGTCTTAATGATACCTTGGATTACCTTTTCATGATCATAATTAGTTAAATATTTGGAGACATGGAATTCTGAGGACATGGTCTCCAATCGATAGACATAGGCTGCAAAAACATTTTTTATAAAAATCCTATGGGATTATGAGGGAATATAAAAGCTCCTACATGAGTTCGTTGAAATGATTTATTGTATCTAGGGTTGAGATAATGGTTGGGAAAATTCACAAAAGTTTTAAAATGTTGTAGTTTTGTTCTAGAGGTAAGCTCTTCCTAAGGTGGGGTTTATCCATAACATGTGTCAAAGAGACGAGTAATTTTTGGTGGATGGGACTGATACATGTGAAGAGGTCACATGATCATCAATTTCTAGTTGATATGGTCATGAAGACCTTCCCTTTTTTTGGTTGATTATATAATCAGACAACTTCTAGGTGGTCATGTATGAAAACTAATAATTGGAAACTACTAGTGAGTTTCTGAATGCTTCATTGTCTCTTCTGGTCCCCCTGAAGTGCATCCCCATGTGTTTCACCTTCATATAGTTCATCTATGTGGAAATGACTAAAATATTATGTCCGAACATGCCCATATAATCTAATGCCCATATAATCTAATGTATCCTCATTTCGAATTGTGTAGGGATATGAGCCTGCTATATGATAGTTTCTAGAACATTTCCATGCCTATATGGTTCCATGGGATTTAGTTACCACTAATGAGAAGTTGATGAAATATTACAACAATTTTATAAATTATTTAATTGATTATGAGCTTGTCCTGTGGAATATTTCATTCTCATAGGGCAAGCCTTGATCAGAACAAGAGTATGAACTCGATTATAAACCTTTGGAATATGCACCTGGTTTTTCTTGGTAGGAGTACTAGCCTTCCCCAATGCATGTGTCATTATCATATATTGATCTCCAGTTGGAACAAGAATATGATCCAAGTCCAAATATGCATTCCACACCTAAATATGCCAATAGACCAGCAGAATGTGAGATGTGATATTTTCCTCCTATATTTTCTCAAAAAGATGCCGGTGCAGTCATTCATAGGATAACGTAGGAATATTATCCAGGATTCTATGATCTTTTGGAGCATGATAGATAGATTCAATGTTAGTATTATGAGCACGTCATGAGGCATGAACCATCCTATATTGGTGAGAGGTATATAGTATAAGGATATATTCTTAATTTTGGGCCATTGGAGTATTCCACTAGACTTATTGTATAGTAATATAAGAATTTTCTAAGGCATGTTCCCCTCTCACATGGTAAGATCTTACTATAATGAGGATATGAGTTCGATCCTAGGTTATTGAAATGTTCCCTGGGAGATTTTCAACATGCATATTCCCCTATCCCATAGAATGTACCTATCTCAAATGGTGAGTCCAGAGGAATGGTAAATGGGCCCAATCATACACCTCATACTTTACTAGAATATTCTGATAATTGTTATGTATGGGAGAAATAATGTGTACTTACTCTAGACAAACAACCTGTTCATAATGATGAGAGTGTTGAGGATCACTAGATATAGGGATTAAAATATATTCATATCCCTATATGTTTACCATTGCAAGAATATTATAGCGGAGTTCATTAGTTGTTTCTAAGATGTATTGAAATTTTATAAAAGTGTGTGATGGGATATAAGCATGTACATTTTCTGTAACAACTATAGAATGGTCGATATCATCAATTGATGAAGTAAAATGATCCTATTTTTTTCCTCCATGTTCCACCTCAATATTCATATGGGCTTCATGCACAGAGGTATGGATATGTGCCTCTCCTATACCTTGTATGGGAATATGCAGGAAGACATGTTTTGAATAACTAGAGATATTAATATGGTAGTAGGATGTAGATAGAATATGATAACAGATATAATTAGTGGGATTGGGTATATGAGTCCACTCAAAATTATCTTGAACCTTCCTAACCCAATGTGTCTTCCTTTATTCATTTTCATGAGAATCAGAGGTGGTTGTGTGTTTAGTGGTGTCCTTACCAGGCGATTGATGGGTAGCGGTGGGATGATGTTTGTGATGATAGTTGGAAGTAACACTCAATGGTAGACCCTAAACCAGACCAGAGTTGGGTTTGGCATCCTATTCCACCTTTATTAGAGATTGAAGGTGGTTATTTTCATGCATTGAGGATAACATCTTGAAGAGGATGGTTGTGGAAATGAGGAGAAATTTCATAGAAACAGAATTCCCCTTACGATGTGGACTCATTATCTTCAGTGTGTGGAGACCCTCATGAAGAGTATTGAGGGTTGATATTTTACCATGTCGATCGAACACTTGTGCCATCTTGTGCACCTCCTACCCTTGAATTTTCACTTCTAAAGAGATCATTTTGAAACCTCGGGGGGTTTCAGCAACAACTGACTTGATAATATAGTATTTGGATGATAAAAATATCTTGTATTGAGATAAATTTGATGAGAGATGTATTTTTCCTTTTATTCTTTATCCGACCATTATGTTTGAATAGACCAGTCAATGTGAAGATGGAATTATTCATTGGAACCCTGGTAATTGATGCATAGTTGTAAGATTTATGTTAAGATTATCAGTATTGTTTGATATGCCAACAAAGTGTCCAAAAATATGGAAAACTAACCATTATGATATTTTAGAGTTTGTGTTTGGTCCACAACTTTTTTTCATATACCAGGATACAAAAATAGCCTGAAAATTATCAACCGAATAATTTTTTTATTTGAGGGATTCACACTAGGTTCACCATTTCTATTTTGATAGAAAAGATGCAACCAGGAAGCTCTCATTGATGTGTGTTTGGTTTGACATGGTGGTTGTATGAGGGGGTCTGATTTCATTTTCAATAGTTGACAATAGGTCACCATTTTTATATTTATTTAAACTACCAATGGATCCCTCATCTATTACTATGTATAAACAAACATTAGAATGGTAGTTGGTCAATTATTGTTTCCTTCTCAATGTTTCTTAGGGACACGTAATGGCTAAGAGGATGGGATGTTAGGATCATCACTCCTTTTAGGGGGAATTTATCCCTACCCTTAGATTCTCTTTTATATTTAATGTTTTTTAGAATCTCTTCTTAATCCTCATACAAGACTGGGTACCCAAAATATTAATTATAGTCTTAGTATCTTTTTATACAATATAAATTGATCTCATTTTTAATCTACCTGTATGTATCCTTGATTCTTCATCCATTTCCTAGTGATTGATAGTTTCATATATGTTGAAGCATTATAAATAGGTTCTTTAGAATTTTCATCCACTTCGGGAGGTAGTTATTATTTTGAAAGAGGGGATTGGCCCATTATGATGCATCTTACATAGGAATCAAAATCCCACATTGTATGTTATACCCATGTATCTTAGTCTCATGTGGTTATGAAATATGTAAGGCATCTTGGGCATCAAATATTTAAGATCTAGTGTCAAGGAGAAATCCTATGTATCCAAGTTATTACTATAATATGTGTTATCATAGTTCAATCACACCCTTAGGATAGTCCCCAAGGTCAATGACCTTATATGGTGGATATTTATATCATGACACTCATTGAGGCATATGTAGTGGGAATCCCCTTGCTGGTGGAGATTCATGATTCGAATGAGATGACCATGATAACTCCCTAAGAATATAAGAGATATGCTTGATGTGGGAAACATAGGGTATCAAGTAATTAGACTCATTGAATATTGATGTAGGGTTTATGTTCTAGGTAAACACTTGATAATTATAGTATGGTTATTTTTCCATGATAAGGAATATTATGTATCAAGGATATGGAAAAAATTAGATACCATATAGTTCAACTAGTTCTTAGTTCGCTGGTGGATGAGGGATGATGATCAGCTCATGGGAATGAATGGGTCCTGATGGTTGAAATGTCAGAGACATGGAAAGACATACACTAACGTGGATACTTATTTGTGTTTGGGTTTTGGACTTAAGAAGCTATCTAGTATATCATGATTATGGTAGGAATCAGAGTCCATATACTTTAATGGGTTCACAATATGTAGGTGGATGGTGAAAGATCATTAGTCTTTGGGATTGATTGTGTCTCGATTGTTGAAATTTCAGAGACATGGTGGAACATACACTAAGGAGGATTTCCATTTTTGTCCATGATCAGAACATTGGAAAGATTCATATGTATAAACAATATGGAAAGATTCAGATTTCTTATAGTTCAATTGGTTTATCTATCTACTTATGTGTGAGGTACAATGAAAAGGTCACAGTAATGATTAGTTCACGATGATAGAAATGTCAGAGACACAGCGGGACATACACTAATAGGAATTCTAATTTTTTTTTGGGATCCAGCCATAGGTAGTTTTCTTATTTGTCAAAATTATGTTAAGAATCTGAGCCGTGATAGTTCAACTGGTTTATCAACTTGCTAACAGATGATATAGAAATATCATCTTATGAGATTGTTTGGGTACCTATAGTTGAAATGTATGATGCATTGAGAGAATTACAATGATGTGGATGCCAATTTATGTTTTGAATCATCCCTTATCAAGGTGTCATATATATCAAGATTGTGGAAAGATTTAAAGTCATTGTAGTTTAATTCATAGGAGCTTACACACTGTGTTTTTCCTTTCTTATTATGGGGTTATAATGAAAATGATATGATTATTACAAATCCCTATGACCATGTAAGCTATTCTTGGTGCATAAACAATTGATTGAAAATGACTAGTCACATAACATGTAGATACATGACATATGTATTGGGACAACCCTATGGAGGTTTAGTATGAAGACATGGACTTATAAAGGTGTCCTTTGTATCCTAGTTATGGACGGAGTTAGAGTTCTTATAGTTCATTTGATTGATGATTAAACACTGACATTGCCCTTATCATTAAAAAAATATTATAGTATGATACTGTTAAAGGATTACACATTGAGGTTTCCCTACTAAACAAGACATATCTTATTATGCTCTAGTCTGGGCTTACAAAGTAGCATTTCCATTATAATCAAGACATATAATATAATGCCATTGGTCACAAAATTTACACTTGAAATTTCTATATAATAAGGGCTTACACATTGAGGATGGACATGGTTATCATGTACTTTGATGTTATTTTGACCATGTTTTCTTTTCTTCATGGCATGCATCGAATATCCACTCTTCATGAATTGATTTTATATTGGACATGTTAGAGGATTTATTCCAAAAATGTCTAAAAAAGATCTAATTGACATTCCCTAGGGACCTAACATATCCTAGATGGAATGTCTCAGGTTTTGACATGGTAATAAATGAATTGTCTGAAGGAAATCATTAGATTCAGTCGAATAATTATAGAATAAATCATATGAAATCGAATGGCATGCCCTAGGGAATTTCCTGAACTAGCCAACATTATGTAGTGTCAACACAAATGATGGATAAAACATTTATAAAAATTCACAAGAGTAAGGGTGACATTTTCTAGATGGTGATGAATTTATAGGATGACATATCTGGAGCTCATCATGAAACCTAGAAGACATTCATGGAGGGAAACAAAAAATCCAATCGACATGCCTTGGTGATGTCATGAGACTCAGCTAAAATTTACTGATTTTATTATATGAGTTAAGAAACAAGTATTAAGGACACCAAATGGTTTGGATGGAATGAATCATGGGTTTTACGAGATATGGGTGGAATTCCCAAGGGGTTCTATGTGGCTTACATTTGACACATATAGGGGACTTCACATGATCTTAATGGTATAAAAATGGAGCATCACAAGGTCTGGGTGACATGTCATGGTATAGTCACATGTCCTGGTTGGTTCATCTAAAACACATGAGGATCAATGTACATGTTCATTGCTTATGTATCTCTTCATTCAATCATTTATCTATCATATTATTGTGAGTGTCATAGATTTTTTTAGTGTTATATTTGTTTAAGTCTCAGTTGATCAATTATATATTTGGTATTTTCTTCACATATCCCATGAGAAGTACTTCACGTGATCTATGAGTGATCACATGAAGCGATTTGTGAATGGTTCATGATCAGTCAAATTGTTCCTCAAATCTTATATGATGTTATGTTTTCCATTTACAAGATTAGCTGCTTTGAGAAATCCACGTTGATTCTAGGGTACACTGGTGCGTCTGGATGAAAACAAGGCTAACCCCATATTTATGGATAAGGTGGGGGATTTATAGGCCTTTCCACCATAATTGTTTCATCTTTTCAGGAAGTTTATTGTATGAAACATGGATAGAGTTAGTTGGAGGGCCTCAATGTCAGATATCTTCATGTGGTCTAGCCGTGAATTAATCCAGAGGTGTCACATGTCATTCTGTGACTAAAATAACATCGCATAAACGCCACATTTATTTAATTATATCTAATAAATGGGGGGGTGGTTAATAAAATTAACATTCTAATAGACTTTCATACTATCCAAATAAATAATCCAAGGGACTTCACAAGATCATGGTTCCTACTGGAAGGCATCTGAATGATCTAAGGCTATTTTTTGGGATATTCAATGAGATAAGGATAAATTATCAAGTTTCCATCATAAAAATTGACTAGTTATTCAAACGGTCTTTCAAGACTGTAACGCCCCGACCCCAGCTACCCAGAGTCGGTGCATTACTTCATAACATTGGCATGATCACAAAAGAACAAGTCTCGAAAGACCGATTAGTTTAGTAGCCTTTTAAACACTAGATACATTAATAAATATTACATTACATCATAAAGTGAAAAACTAATAACAAAGTCTTCATAGTCCACACTCATATCCTCTTCTGACTATCCCTGCAGGTCATTCATAAAATACTTCTTCACATCCTAGAAAATATTAAAACATTGAAAGGGGTGAGCTCAGATTCTCAGTAAGGATAACAACAAAGCGGAAGCTTTTATCAATAAACATAAACATTTAAGGCAATGTATAACTAAAACAAAAGCATTTTAAACATGAACTTCAACATAATATGGCAAAAGTAAAATGAGATAATGTCATTCACTTCTTCACATGGATATTCTACTGGTCGAATAATCACATGAAATATCAATAACCAGTTTCATAGTGATGGAATCCATAATTCCAGACTATCATAACCGCGTATCCAAGGCCTCGTTCCATGACCACAAATAAGATTTTGTCAAGGCCTCGTGCCAAGACACTAGTTTGTCTCATGAGACCTACCGATGCAATTTTTTTAGAAGATACATACGTTTAAAATTGATCAAATATACTCCAGTGTTTTTTCTGAAAACATTTAGCAAGCCTCTGAAAACAAAATAACTAATTCTGAGACTGCCCGACTAATTACACGCCATGATGGGTCCACGCCCAATCCCTTCCATCTACCACACTCGAGAGTCGGGTTTTCTGAAATCATTTTTAAGCTTGCGTTAAATACATATACTTTTTCACTGGATATTCATATATTTGAGAGAAATATCTCTTTTTTGAAATCATTTAAAAATCACATAATTATAAAAGAAATCCTTTTGAATAAACTTAAAAGTCAAAGGGGTTTATACACCGTATAAAAGAAAGTTGTGTATAAAACGAAATATGCCTTAATGAAAGGAGATTGAGACGAAGTCCTTACAAAGATCATTTTTAAAATAAATAAATCTATTATGTGTATTCACTATAATTACACATAAATACAGTACAATTACAAGACAAGACATAATAATATCACGACATAATTTGAAGGATGAGATTAACCCAAAGAATGGAAATTGGGTTCAGAAGTTCCCTTACCTTGCGTCTTGTCCTGACTCGACCGTTATTTATCCTCATGAATAATAAACTAGAGTTAATTTCTATTTACATAAGAACCTTTTTCATGTTCATTATTCCTTTTATATCCCTTATTACTATGTTATAAACATTATGTAATTATTAAAGTTTATAACGGTCATTTTGTCGATCTTAGGACTTGAGTCAAAAATAAAATTATTTTAATTACATGTTGTTCATGTGGTGATATATCCATTATATCTAGAATTATATTCATGATGTAGATATCATATATATCATATACATATATTATATACATTCATCGATAATATTAAGTAAAATTTAGAGGTAATAAATGAAATGCACCGTTCATGGAGACGGTAAGCCGTACGTACGCATGAACGCTACTTTCATTTCTATTTTGTATTTAATGGAATGAAATCATAATTATATAAAGGTATAATATAATTCCTGTATAATATAGTTTATAATATTATTTACTCCATCCTTTATACATCCCAAATATGGTATTAACGATTCAAATCACTTTGAGGGGCGGTAGTCCGCACTTCCTAAAATGAAAATATCGCGTTTACCCATAATGGAAACCATAAAGGTAAGCCATAAATGAAAAATACAAAATCATAAGGAAAACAAAAACATAATATATATCATATAAAAAAATATTGTCATCATAATGTCCACCATTAGAGGTGTTATATGAGTGTTGAACAATCATCGTTTCGTGAGGGAAAATTCTCCATCCACAGAAACAGTATGTTCTTTAACCATTAGATGTAGGTGTGTGTAAGTGTAAACAAAATACTTATCATAAAAACATCCTAGTATGTTGTAGATACTGGTTTTGTTACAAAATAAAGTAATAAAAAGAGTTTAAGGGGTTGGAGAAGCTAAATAAAACAAAACAACATTAGAGAAGACATTACCTAAAAATCGGGTAACTCTTTTTGATTTGAGACAAGGGCTTCTTTGGGAAGAATTCTGACCAAAGTGAGTCTTCTAGGAGTAATTGAGGGATGTTGGGAGAGTATTTGGGTAGAGTTTGGCCGAGCCAAATGGCTTGATGGTGTGAATAAGGTGGGAGTGGTGGGGGCCTTTTATAAGTGGAGAGGAGGGGCACTTTTGGAAAGTAATGAAATGTTATTCTAATGATTTTAGGATTATAAAGGTCCCACACTTGTATAATTAGAGGATAAGGTGATAAGGGTTCGAAATATCCTCATCCAATAGGCTTTGGACAAGTGTAAGCCTTGGATTTTACATTATCTTCTCATTTTATTTAAATCGTTAAATAATGAGGTCATTGCTGCATCATCATGATGTCATAAATAATTTAATTTATTTAATGTCTAAAAATTATAGAAAAATACTATAATTTAGGAAATCTTTTTATATTTCCAATGACTATTTATAGTCAAAAATATGACTTGTATAACCCCATGTAAAAATTGTTTTAGTAAAACATTTCATGTTTGTGTCATTTTTTACTTTAACATTAAATAAAAGATATTTATGTCATTTTCCAACTAATGTGGCTCCATGGGGTCCCCAAGTTGACCCATGGATTTTCTTGGCCTGACATGACACATCCAATGAGGTTAGTACATGTTTCAAGCTCATCTCATATTATTAAAACATTATTTTTACCTTAAACTACACTAATTACCTCTAATCGCGATTAAGAACTTAAAAGTTACTATTCACCAAAAATTATTTTAATCTCATTGAACCACATTTTACTTCTTAATGACAACCATGTATGTAGGATTTTTTAAATTCAAAACACATAAGTGGTAAAATTTCATTTAAACGAGAAATCAGTTTTTATAAGTACAACTTAGTGGTTTCACTATTCATAAAAAATTGACGTTTTTCAGAACAATGCCAAAATTTCACCCTAATATATAATTGATATTCCGAATTCAAAAATGATGTCTATTTTACAAAATTCCAAAAATATAAGTTGCATTAATTAATTTTATAATTAATTCCCACTTTCACAAGAAATAGCGTGTTTTTAAGAAACAATTTATATCAAAAGATTGACAATTGTTCATGCCCAATTTCAATGTTAAGTTAATTCTAATGACCACCATTGGATAAAATGGTAAAAATATATTCTAATTATACTTTAAAACTACAAAATATTATAATTTATCACAATAAATTATTTTTATTAAAAAAGTTGTTTTAAGTATTTTTCACTATTCAGAAAAAAATAGGAAGTTCTCATAAAATTACAAAAAATTCAACTTATGGAAATTTCGATATTACAAATACAAAAATGAAGTCCATTTTGAAGTATAAAATTTCTATAATTTTAAAAAGTGCTTATTAGTATTCATAACGGCTACTTTGATTAGTCGCGGTGTATTAGAACTCGAACTTGCGTACAATACCCACTACTGTATTATTCAAAGAGATGTGTACCGTGAAAGTTTGGGGTGTTACATTCTCCCCTCCTTCAGTAAATTGCGTCCTTGCAATTTGAAATTTTTCTTGGAAAATAAAAGGTTGAAAATATAAAATACCTTTGTAGAAAACCCACATCGGAAATAAGGTTAACAAAAATATAACTTTAAAAGACAGAAAGATAAGTACAAAGATCACCCGAGATAGCCCATACTAGGATTCTATGAAAATATGGATATGGAAGAAAAACAAAGCATCATGGTCTGATGGAGAGTTGTAGAAAACTGGATTAGAAGAAAGATAACCATAAGAAAATCACAAACTTGTGATTGGGTAAACGGTCATTGAATCCCCAGTTGGAAAAGTTAACCGGCAATGTTTTTGTTTTAAGTTACCTTTTATAAAGTTAAAGAATTTATGTAGGAGATTAACTAAGAACGTAAGGGAATATACATACTTGTCATGTAGACTTTCATTCTTTAATAAATTTTTACCAAAAACCCATCATTCACTCTAAAAGTTAATAGAACTCTAAAATATTCTATTTATCCTAATTGTGTAAGGTTCCAAATATTAACACATACCATTTAGATTAGAAAAACTATTTTGTAATAACCCGGGACTTCACGTAGTCCAGCGGTAGGCGATTAATCCCAATCGCACTATGGTTGTGGGTTCGATTCCCACAGCTTTGTCTGACGCGATGGGTTGTCACTCGGTCTTCGTGTTGTCCTTTTTATATATATCCAAAAATAACCTTAACAATAGTATCCAATGTAAAATATAATCCATTCCAACCTTTATAGTTATCCAAAATACTTCTGTCCAACTCACAGTCCAGATTTTATGAGGAAGGTAAACATAATCAAGCTCCTTTTTTTTCTGCGTAACAACATGTGAACACCTTCATCATGTATTCTTTTAAAACACTGTAAGATACTGAATTACCATAAATCCTTATTGATTACATTCATGATCCCTTATTCCTTATAGAAAACTAGATATACTCCTTCTATCCAAAAATGTATACAAATCATTAATCAGTTTCAAGGATGTTAAGAATATCCAACATAATTTATCCGAATCAATCATGTCTTATTCCAAAATCACTATCTCGGTATCAGAACCATATTATGGTTTATCTTTCTCTCAACCATATATTTTCCAAAAATTTAACTTACTGTGGAGTCACTTTTCGTGGTTCCACACAATCTCAAGTACTAGATGAAATAGTACTACAGTACAATACTTATATACTCCATAATTATTATAACCAATACATCATTGATACAACACTCAAATTTCAAAGTTCTTTAATAACAACATAAGAACTCTAATCATTCCTCCTCATCTTTGGTAGTATCATAACTTGATTATTATCCAATAACATCATTTGGGGCATACTCTGATGATTTGAACCTTGGTTTGCGTAGTGTCCCCACTCCTTGCAGATGAAGCATTGTACATTTAAAACCTTTTTCTTACCCTTGCAGTCACGCACATGGTGTCCTTTTTCTCCACACTTATAACAAACTCCAATTCCCATCAGGAAAATTCCAAGGTGTTTCTTCCCACAATTATCACATATTGGAAAATTATTCTTTTCCCTCGTCCCTTTATCCATCACTTTCTCTTCCATCCTTTTATTCTCTTTCATCCCTTCAAATCCATAAGACTCGGAGAATTCTCTACTTATCTTATTAACACATGATACTATTTCTTCATATGTTGATAACACATGGGAGAATATTTCCCTTCTAAATGTTGGCTTAATACCATGAAAGATATGATCCTTCTTACTCTTTGGATCATACGTATTGATGGAGTTCAAATTCCTTCTACTGGGTGCCATTTCTATACAATGACATAAACAAGGTTAGTTTATGAATCGAAATACGTAATAACAAAATTGAAAACACTTATAATAAATTGAAGTATTTATGGATATAATCCATAATCATAAAAATCTTTTCTTTTAGGAAGTATATACTTATAACCCTTCATAGTGGGTTGTAAAGAAAATGAGAATTATCCAAAGCATATCCCCTGGGAGTGTCGTAACCAAGAGTACAACAAGGCCCATTGTCGTGCACCAGTTCTCATTCCAGTCTAGCTCAAAGCGGTGTTTTCGGGTTTTACCCCTAGGTAC
The DNA here is from genome assembly GCA_963277665.1 of Viscum album. Lineage (NCBI taxonomy): Eukaryota > Viridiplantae > Streptophyta > Magnoliopsida > Santalales > Viscaceae > Viscum > Viscum album. The sequence goes on along the minus strand of OY728138.1, from coordinate 1,299,526,937 downwards.
ATCTGTGCCAGAGCCGCCTCTACCTGCTTGTATCCAGACAGGGATGTATTGCTCGGAAAACTCACAACATCTCTACAATACCAAAATTCTAGGAAGTTCTTCTATACTAATCCTCAATGTATATATTTGGGATATGTGCTCTAATCAGAGTTAATCTAAATCTAGCTTCCAAGGTTAGTACTAAACTGCCTCTGATACCAACTGTAACGCCCCGCCCAAAGCTACCCAGATTCGGTGCGTTACTTCGTAACATTGGCATAATCACAAAAGATCAAGTCTCGAAAGACCGAGTAGTTTAGTAGCCTTGAAAACACTATATACATTCATAAATTTTACATTACATCATAAAGTGAAAAACTAATAAAAATGTCTTCATTGTCCACACTCATATCCTCTTCTGACTATCCCTGCAGGTCATTCATAAAATACTTCTTCACATCCTGGAAAATATTAAAACATTAAAAGGGGTGAGCTCAGATGCTCAGTAAGGATAACAACATAGTGGAAGATTCAATCAATAAACATAAAAATTTAAGTCAATGTATAACTAAAACAAAAGCCTTTTAAACATGAACTTCAACATAATATGGAAAAAGTAAAATGAGATAATGCCATTCAATTATTCACATGGATATTCTACTGGTCGAATAATCACATCCAATATCAATAACCACTTTCATAATGATGGAATGCATAATGCCAGAATATCATAACCGCGTATCCAAGGCCTCGTTCCAAGACCACAAATAAGATTTTGTCAAGGCCTCGTTCCAAGACACTAGTTTGTCTCATCAGACCTACCGATGCAATTTTTTTAGAAGATACTTACGTTTAAAATTGTTCAAATATACTCAAGTGTTTTTTCTGAAAACATTAATCAAGCCTCTAAAAATAAAATAACTAATTCTGATACTGCCCGACTAATTACAGGCCATGATGGGTCCACGCCCAATCCCTTCCTGTCTACCACACTCGGGAGTCGGGTTTTCTGAAATCATTTTTAAGCTTGCGTTAAATACGTATAATTTTGCACTGGATATTCATATATTGAAGAGAAATATCTATTTTTTGAAATCATTTAAAAATCACATAATTATAAAATAAATCCTTTTTAATAAACGTAAGAGTCAAAGGGGTTTATACACCGTATAAAAGAAAGTTGTGTATAAAACGAAATATGCCTCAATGAAAGGAGATTGAGTCGAAGTCCTTACAAAGATCATTTTTAAAATAAAATAGATCTATTATGTGTATTCACTATATGTACACATAAATACATTACAATTAGAAGATAGGACATAATAATATCATGACATAATTTGAAAGTATGAGATTAACCCAAAGAATGGAAATTGGGTTTAGAAGTTCCCTTACCTTGCATCTTGTCCTGACTCGACCGTTATTTAACATCCTGAATAATAAACTAGAGTTAATTTCTATTTAATTAAGAACCTTTTTAATTTTAATTATTCATTTTATATCCCTTATTACCATGTTATGAACATTATGTAATTATTAACGTTTATAACGGTCATTTTGTCGATCTTAGGTACTTGAGTCAAAAATAAAATTCTTTTAATTACAAGTTGTTCATGTAGTGATATATCCATTATATCTAGAATTATATTCATGATTTAGATATCATATATATCATATATATCCAGTATATACATTCATTCATAATATTACGTAACATTTAGAGGTAGGAAATGAAATGCACCGTTCATGGAGACGGTAAGTCGTACGTACGCATGAACGCTACTTTCATTTATATTTCGTATTTAATGGAATGAAATCATAATTATATAAAGGTATAATATAATTATAGTATAATATAGTGTATAATACCATTTACCCCATCCTTTATACATCCCACATATGGTATTAACGATTCAAATCACTTTGAGGGGGTGGTAGTCTGCACTTCCTAAAATGAAAATATCGCGTTTACCCATAATGGAAACCATAAAGTTATTCCATAAATGAAAAAAAAAATCATAAGGAAAACAAAAACATAATATATATCATATATAAAAATAGTTTCATCATAATGGCCACCATTAGAGGTGTTGTATGAGTATTGAGCAATCATTGTTTCATGAGGAAAAATTCGTCATCCACAGAAATAGTATGTTCTTTAACCATTAGATGTTGGTGTGTGTTAGTTTAAACCAAATCCTTATCATAAAAACATCCTATTATATTGCATATACTGGTTTTGTAACAAAAGAAAGTAATAAAAAGAGTTTAAGGGGTTGGAGAAGCTAAATAAAACAAAACAACATTAGAGAAGACATTACCTAAAAATCGGGTAACTCTTTTGATTTGAGACAAAGGATTATTTGGGAAGAATTCTGCCCAAAGTGAGGAATCTAGGGGTAATTGAGGGATGTTGGGAGAGTATTAGGGCAGAGTTTAGCCGATCCAAATGGCTTGAAGGTGTGAATAAGGTGGGAGTGGTGGGGGCCATTTATAAGTGGAGAGGAGGGGCACTTTTGGAAAGTAATGAAATGTTATTCCATTATACAATGCTTTTCGGATTATAAAGGTCCCAGACTTGTATAATTAGAGGATAAGGTGATAAGGGTTCTAAATATCCTCATCCAATAGGCTTTTGAAAAGTGTAATCCTTGGATTTTACATTATCCTTTCATTTTATTTAAATCGTTAAATAATGAGGTCATATCTTCATCATCATGATGTCATAAATAATTTAATTTATTTAATGTCTAAAAATTATAATAAAAATACTATAATTTAGGAACTCTTTTTAGCATTCCAATGACTATTTATAGTCAAAAGTATGACTTGTATAACTCCATGTAAAAAGTTTTTTAGTAAAACATTTTATGTTTGTGTCATTTTTTACTTTAACATTAAATAAAAGGTATTTATGTCATTTTCCAACTAAAGTGGCTCCATGGGGTCCCCAAGTTGACCCACAGATTTTCGTGGTCGGCCATGACACATCCAATGAGTTTAGGACATGTGTCAAGCTCATCTCATATTAATAAAACATTATTTTTACCTTAAACTACACTAATTACCTCTAATCGCGACTAAGAACTTAAAAGTTACTATTCACCAAAAATTATTTTAATCTCATTGAACCACATTTTACTTCTTAATGAAAACCATGTATGTAGGATTTTTGAAATTAAAAACACAGAAGTGGTAAATTTTCATTTAAACGAAAAAACAGTTTTTATAATAACCACTTAGTGGTTTCACTATTCATCAAAAATTGAAGTTTTTCAGAACAATGCCAAAATTTCACCCTAAGCTATAATTGATATTCTGAATTAAAAAATGATGTCTATTTTACAAAATTCCAAACATATAAGTTGCATTAATTAATTTTATAATTAATTCCCGCTGTCACAACAAATAGCGTGTTTTTAAGAAACAATTTATATGAAAAGATTGACAATTGCTCATGCCCAATTTCAATGTTAAGTTAATTCTAATGACCACCATTGGATAAAATGGTAAAAATATTTTAATTATACTTTAAAACTACTAAATATTATAATTTATCACAATAAATTATTTTGATTAAAAAAGTTGTTTTAAGTATTTTTCACTATTCATAAAAAATTGGAAGTTCTCAGAAAATTACAAAATATTCAACTTAGGGTAATTTCGATATTATGAATACAAAAATGAAGTCCATATTGAAATATAAAATTTCTATAATTTTAAAAAGTGGTTATTACTATTCATAACGGCTACTTTAATTAGTCACGGTGTGTTAGAACTCGATCTTGCGTACAATACACACTATTGTATTATTCAAAGAGATGTGTACCGTGAAAGCTTGGTGTGTTACAAAGACCATGATGTTGCTAACCCAGGAGTGTTCCATGAATTTTATGACTATGAGAGGCTCATGCCTCACCCTATTCATATCTAGTATTTATTTTTAATAAGATTGTGATTTTGTGAGGTTAAATGAATGTTGTCAAGGACAATCACTCTTACTCTTAGTGATGTTTTGAATGACTACAAAATATTCAATGAAGATGCATTAAAATTTCTAAGAAAAACCCATATTTTTGTCCTTATGGACCAAAAGGGGGAGTGTAAGCTCACTTGGAAATGCCTGCAGATCTTCACCAAAATGAGGAAGACATGTCAGCAGTCTTTCGAAAGATAAGGCGGTAATGTTTCTAGGTGTTTACGACATACTATAGATCACTAGGGGTATTTTTCATGATTTTTACAATTGCAAGAGGCTCCACCTCCTCCCATTTTATATCATTTTATTATATTAAAATGGATAGTATTTTTATGAATTTCCATGAATGTTTTTGAGAACAATCATTCAACCCATCAGTGATGCATCACATGAATTTTACGACTATAAGAGGCACTCACCATTTTGATATTTTCCTACTATTTTCCAAGGATTTTTGTTGGTTTGTCAGCTGTTTTCCATTCAACAAGTTCTGTGACCTAGAAGAGCCTATCTCATTTTCTTCACATCATTAATGATTATACGATGCACTTTCTTGAAAAGGTACTTGTAGAAGAGACATAATGGGGCCTTCCATATGATATGTGATTCTTATGGATCCATATCATGGCCTCATAATGGTCACGTGATCATGTGTATTTTAAAGGATTATAAAATATGTGAGTCTTTGGGAACCTTCTTATTCCTTTTTTAATAGGAAAGATAATACCCATATTCAGGTATTTTCTCTATTGTAAAATTTTTTATGATAATTTGGTGAGAATCAACATCCATGCTTCTAATCCTTTCATAACATATACAATTTAACAAGTGAGACACTAGAAACCTATAGTTAGTAGTTTTATTATATTACTATCACAATATACAAGAAATCTAGAAGGATCCAACAAATTACTTGTCTTAGAAGACTAGATACATACATATCATTCAAAATACATTAGAAAACATAATGAAAACCATAAAAAATCCACAAGAACAATACTAAGTCATTTAGAAGATCCTTGAAAATAAAACATAGTACTCTTCTAGGTTTCATAAAGAAAGGATAATTAAAAAACTGTTTTCTTCGATGTAGAATAAAATTTAATTTAAATGAATAGATATGGGAAAATTGTCCTGGAATATTTAGTTTGCTAAAAATTATATGATTATAATAACTAAATAATCGAATGAAGTTGACGGAAATTATTTCTTTGATAGAAAATAAAAATGGATAACAATTTATGATCACATACTAATGGAACTCATAATATCAGGCTGCATAATAATAACATCTTGGCAATGGGAAAAGTCATCATACAGAATTCAGTAAGATATATGAAAATGCACAATCTAGTTTGTCTCCTGAGACCTACCAATACATCATATAGTTTTATATACTAGGCCCCACATGTTACTAATTATGATTAATTCATTCATCTTAGGAGTGAGAAATATATTCTAAAATAGCCCCAATGTAACTTATTTCTTCATCATGAAAAAATAGTTCACTATCTATCCTTATGATTGAAATAGTGAAACAATATATTCCCATTAAATGGAATAAAATGGTTGTTTAGTGGAATATCCTTAACATTAGCATTGAAACTATGATGTATTCTTAATATAATTAGAAGTAACCTTATCAATGAAATAAATAACAATATCCTTAAATCAAACATATCCATCAATAAAATAACCATAATAGGTAAATCATCCTAGTGATAACTCTTGTTTTATTGCTAAAAGAAGTCATAAAAATAAAATAATTGTGCTATAAAAAATGTAACTTCTGAATGTCACATCTTTATATTACAAGTGAAATATTTCCACATGGCCAACTATAAATAGTATAGGAGAGCAGAAAATAAAACACAATGAGGATTGCCCACTATCGATGACATCACCTCAGACAAGTCACCATAACGCCTCTAAGATCTCCTTTCTCATAAGAATATATATAGGTCATCACCCAATCCTAAATGCCATATATAAGGTTTTCACTCAAACCAACTTTCTTGTGGAGGATGTGACCATGATACTCAATAGGTAATTTATGAAAGTGTCCCTAATAATATATATATATATATGTGTGTGTGTGTGTGTGTGTGTGTGTGTGTGTGTTCGTGTGTTTCTGAGTGTGTGTCTGCATGAATGTAATCAATGTAAGTAAGATGTAATATCAAATTCGAATACTGGACTCCCCATTTTTCACTCCTAGAGCCTCCCTGATGGTCGACACATACATGATTCATCCAGTGTTGAGATGAAGAATTGATCCCATGGAAAAAAAACCTAGGTGTTTTTGATCCATCATCACTCCTAACATCAGTCGAGAAGAATGATCTATCATTATAAAATAACATAGGGTGAACGATTCATCACCCATATGCTAGTCAAGGTGATCAAAACTTTATTTACTCATATCTTTGGTGAGCCATATGTCACCATCCATCATTAAGGGTAGAAGAGGAACCACAAATAAACATTGAGAAAGATGTTTCATTTTCATAATTAGGTATCCCCATTGATAAATAAATTATAATTATGCATCTCTTGGAGAAAAATTGAAAAATATATATTACAAATGACGATGAAAAATGTGTTACCAGTTGAATGATCTTTCAAGAATATAACCATCAATATTGGGTGAAGGATATATCATTAGGTAAATTTCATATCACCATGCTCATCTAAGAAGGTTAAACAATGTATAATCTGATGAATGATGTATCAACTCACATTAATAAGGTTGATCACCATATATCATGGTGAATAATTTATCACCAATCAAAAATTATGGCGAACACGTAATTTTCAGGTGAATGATATAATATCAATGCATAGTCTCTTTGGTGAACAATATATCAATATGTATTTCCATAGTGAATGATTTATTTATAATTCACAAGTCTCTTAGTGGATTCTTTCCCACTGATGTCATAGAAATGGTGAACAATCAACCATTTTTTGTGTAAGTTCTGGGGATATTAAAAGAACCTATGAAGACATGGGCAACACAATTTTTTAGTTTTAATTTATGAATAATAATTGTTTCACATGGAAAAAAGTCATGTCTAATGAAAAATAATAATATTGGACTAGAAAAAACCTCAAAACCATAATATAAGGATGAAAATATGTAATTTATTATTAATTTCCAAGAAGATAAAAAATTTACTTACCTTTTAATACCCTCTCAATTGATGATACATTTGAATATATCTCTTCATACCATCACCACACTATATGAACTAGGTAAAGAATATATGTTGTGGTGATCCACATGCACACCAACATCTCTAAATGTATCCATAGTGTCCCTGGGTCCAAGAGTTGCAGATCATGATCACTGACATTTTTCATGGTTGATCATAATAGAAATATTATTGAACATTGAAGAACTCTTAAATGAATCTTAATGGATTGAGAGTGGAAGAAGAGAGATCACATTATTGATCTCTAGATCTCTTTTAATGGATTTATAGGGTCTCTTCATATTTACTGTGCTCCCTAAGACTGATTATGGAATATGATTTAATTAAATATTTACAATGGTAGGTTTAGGGTGGATAATCGCACAAAATCCCATTTATAACTTTACAGTTATATGTTCACCCAAGTTACAAGGTACAATAATAATAATAATAAAATGTTATTACTAAATTATTGAAATGTGAAACACTTTTTAAATATAAATAAATACCATTTATTTCATTTTTAACCAAAATAGTAACCTAGGTCTTCTTTCTCTCATTATCATTTATCGATCATTAAATATTGACTATTTAAAATATAAATATTACTAAATTATTTATCTATATATTTAATAAATATTATATTTACCAAACCATGAATTCTAATAATAATTATTAAAAATTAACTCTCTTTTTATTTTGAATTACTTGTGATTAAATCTATATGATCTACCAAAAATGAATTAATATTATTTATTATATCATATTTTATTTTATAATTAAGTTTATCTGAAATTGAAGATACAGTTATTCGATGACCCTTTAGGCCTCTTTCTCTTTGTCAAGAGGAATAACCACCTAACATCCTAAGATAGAATCTAGTAACACAAACCAGATCCCATAATGAAATATATTAATGTTATAGTGATATAAACATACTATAAATCCTTTTATTTAATGTAATTCTTTCATCATGATGTTGAAAATCAAGATGGTTGCATTTTGGTCTATCAATCTATCTTCTTGATGTCTCTTTCTTTTACATTACATAAATGAACTATTCCATTAAACTCCATACACTTGGGTTTTACATAGGAAGTTAAATTTGTGTCAATGGGATGAAGATATCAACTTATATCTAGGGATATAAGGGATAAATCATTATTTACAGAATCTATTAATGAAATATAACTCATGACACATCCAACATATCTTACCTCACCCAGAGCATTTGTTTTCATGGTTTTGATCTATACATTAATGAAAACAATTCATGATATAAATTAATGATAATAATTATGTTTAAGGATCAATAAACACATTATTATATATGAAAACCTAATGAGAGGTTGATATTTTTATTCACTTTTCATGTGTTTATTATAATAACCTCAAACCTATTAGATTAGAAATGGAAAAACATTGAAGTTGTATCTCACTATCTTATGAGACTCCTTCCTCATATATCCTATTTCCTTAATGTCCCATCATAAAATATAATGCAGTTATAAATTTTTTATAAGAGTGTCGTCATGGTAGCTCTAGATTCTCATCCTAGCAGGAAACATACACGACCTTTTTTGTAATATATTTTCTTTAGACATTATGATATAGAAATATCATGTAGATGAACATCTATTATGTGAAAATTTACTTCATTAATAATGGAAAAATACAATCAAGTACTAATTATGTTTGTTTTAGGGAACCAACTCCATCATGCTAAAACTTCAACTAGATCTAACTATTGACAACTCTAAATCCACTTAATCTCACATTACACTCATTCATATATTATGATAATTCTTTTGTGAAGGGTTCTATAATGGTATCCTCCATCTATAATATACTTATTGTAACTTCACCTCATTAGGAAAAATCTATCAAGAGATAGAACATCGAAAGTATGATCATTTTCTTTTAAATTTACCTTGGCTCTTTGGAACGATCCACCAATGCATTTTGATCACTGTAAACAATTATATAGTCTAGATTTATTAGAACCAAATCAAGCTAATGGAATTTTATTTAATCCAATCTACATCCTCGGCTACAATGGTGGCCAAAACATACTTGTAATCTATTATATAACCAATAAAAAATTGATTTGTTAAACTCTTTAACTCATATATCCTCCATTGAGACAACATACATACCATAAATGTGACTTCAGATTATTATGTTGTTTTTCAAATATACTATATATATAACCCATGATTACTCTCTATTCTTTTCCTCCACACACCAAGACCATATCCTTTGTTTTCCTCATATAATAAAGGTTAAATATAACATCAATCCAATTGTGTTCATCTTGATTTTATTGATACCTACCTACTATGATCAGATTATGGGAAACATAAAGAATCTCATATAACAAGGAACACATGATAGATCATATCATATTAGCATATGAGAGTATACCTATTATCTCACTTTCATCTTGCATCAAATGATTTATTTTCATGGAAATATATATACCATGTGACATTGGATCCAATCCCCTATAGGATTTTTTCATAATAAACCTCTTCAATATCTCTTCATCATATGTAACATTACTTAGACTAATTAGACTATTGGATCTATTTCATATGATCTTAATCCTTATATTTTCATCTATTTCACCATATTCCTTTTTGGGTATAAATTTTATCAACTATTACTTAACATCTTGTAAGTATACTATATAATATACCATTAATAAAATGTCATTAATATATACTACTATGAAAATCGTTTTCCACTAAAAATAAAAAGTGGGTCATTTTTATTATTAATAAATCCAAATTATTTTATGGTCTCAAAAAACCAAATAATAAATGAAATACATTATTGAGTTATTCCATAAATCGATCTTTGTACCATCCATATATTTTTTAAATTTTTAGGAGTCAGAATCATTTTTGGTTGTGTAATATACATATCATCCTAAATTTTTCTATTAAGGAAAGTAGTTTTGATATACATTATCGAAATGACAAAGTCATGGTAAGCTACTATGGAAATAAAAATTATAATAGAGCTAAACAAAGAAACTATAAAATTAGATTCATCATAGAAAATTCATTATCATTTTCTAAACCCTTTAGGCACTATGAATGCTTTATAGGTATTTAATTTATGTTCTATATCCAACATTCTCTAGAATATCCATTTAAAACGAATGAGTTTTACATCAACTATATGATCAATCAAAATACAAATTGGGTTTTGATATATGGAATCCATCTTCGAATTCATGGATTCATTCCATCTTTTATCATCCAAGCTTCTTACTACCTTTTTTTGACGATAGGATTATTATTTTCCCTCAATAATGATTCACCATCATCACTGAATAGAAATCAATATCTATAGGGTTAACTTACCTCTTTAGTACTTGTATAAAACACTTGTTTTTGAAGATCAACTTCTCCCATGAGGACTCCTATAATGTTTTCTTAAACCAAATATTGTGTTTTGTGAGCACAAAAGCATCAAATTCAATATTTCTTCTACTATAATCCTTGAGGATATTCTCCCTTTAATGAAATAAATATTGTATTATAATCATAAATTTCTGGATTGAGGGGTTTTATAGACAATATAATATTGTATCCTTGGAATACACTATAAATATACTCATCATGCCCCAAGGTTATATATTATTTCTTGATCAGGAATTAAAAAATCGCCACATTGTTATAAATAAACATTTGACCAAATGGTATTCTTTCCACTACATAAATAGAAGGTAACACCATTTGGAAAATTATTTTTTAATCAAATTAATAAGTATGATTCTGTGTGTAATTCATATCCATAAAAGGATAATAAAAGTATTGTGAGAATCATTATAGACCTTACCATGCATAGTATTTTACAGTTCCTACATTCACTAAAACCATTACACAATGGTTTATAATTTGGAGTGATTTGAGATAAAATCCCTTACTATAATATAAATTCAATTATATTTTGTTTAGATATTCACCACCTTTATCTAGTCAAAATAACTTATCATGTTATTAAGATGATTCTCAACATCATTGTTGATATATTTGAACATATCAATGGATTCCGAATTATACCTCACCACGTAGATATGACCATAAATCTGAAATTAATTAGTAAAAATTAAAAATTATGGGAATCCACCGCATGAATCTACTTTAAAAGGCCCACAAATTCAAGAGTTTATCCATTCTATAAGATCTGTGGTCCTTTTACCTTGAACACTGAATGGTGGTTTTTCATCTTTCCTTTTATTAAATTATGGAATCATTCATGTGTGTTTAGATATAAATAGTATTAGTATCTATCTAGATAGATATTTTTCCAACACATTTTATTTGTGTGACCAAAACGATGATGCCATAACATGGTGTTATATGAGGGACAAATATTTCATTCTTTATCTATTTATAATATTCATTATTTTTAATTTAATACATAAACAAAATTCATAAACTATTATATACCACAATATTTAATATCAATAAAAATGTAGAAACTCTAATTTACAAAGATAAAAATATATCCATTATTATATAAATAAATAATTGGAAATGATGTTGTTGGTAACGTTGGGAACATAAAACAAATTCCAATATACAAAAATCAAACCAATTAGTAATATGTGACGGTATTTACTAAAAGATAGATCAGCCAATATAACTATAATGGAAGCCTTTATATCCACCTTATATATAGGAACACGTCAAAATATACTTGGAACATGTATTTGGATAAAAATGTCATCACCACAAGTAGTATCTAATACCCATGTTGTATATATAGAATGATTACACTTGATAGAGATTATACAAGAAGCTTTACCTTGTTTTTATGGATGGGTGTTATTAATCTACATATTGACCACATTTCTACATAAAAACACACCACATTCAGTTTATTTCCTTTCCAATGGATCTTCTTTTTCATAGAAGGACAATGATCAAGATCATTTGTCTTGGAATGAGTATTCATCACCTATTACATATTCCTCAACTGTAAGTGCCTAGTGAGTATAATTGTATCACTGGGAGGTGGAGTGGGTGAATCCATAATAGTATTTTTCATTTGTTCTTCTTTTAGTATTGAAACAACATTTCCCTCCAGACATAGACTTCAATTCCATGCAGAAATCAAATCCAACACACACAAAAAATGACAATAGAATTTACATGGTTCACTATTCCAAAAGTATAGATACATCCTTAGTATGACATGGGGATTATCCATTACTATAAAATACACTAGAAAACATTTATTGTATTACTATGAGGATGGTATTAACTAACACTTATATAGCACACTAATGAAAACCCAAAAGTGTGTGTGCACCCCCTTAGAAAAAATAGGGTAACGAACTTTTTATGCAACAACTCATGTTACAACCACTTCATTTCATTTAAAAAAATGTATTAATTTGAAATAAAATTCATCAATTAATTACCAAGAATAAACGTACGAACCTCATAGACATGGTTGGTAAAAAACATAGTTTGATATTTAGGGGCTGATTTTCCAATTCTTATTCCTGTGAGTCTGATTCCCCCTCATAAAATTCTCTCAGTCCAGTTTTTCTTATAGAATAAAATAGAAATGAATCTTCCCCACATAAATTCCTGAGTACGATGAAACTCAGTATGATTATTCTTCTTTAGTTTGTAAGTAATCAGTATGGTAAAACCTAATAAAGAAATACCAATGTTGATTAATCCAAGCTAATACGATGATCATCCAAATAGAAATTCACTTCTACTAGTTGAAATTTCATCAATAAAAAACAATATAGTATCACTTTCTCCCATTGAAAACTCAGAGCTCCTCTCTCAACTATGATGAATAATAAAACATCTTCATTCAAGTAAAATATACCTTTTCACCTTTTATAGGTTACCCAAAATAGGTTTAGGTGGATAACCTAAAAACTTTCCCGCTGACATAAATGCACCCAAATATGAATTTCTACTAAAATCTTGGAGTAATTATGACTTCTTAAATGCTTCTCAAATCTTCTCGATACTTATACAATCACCGCATCTTCTTTTTCAGACTCCCATTTCAATTTTAATTATGATTAAAATTGACGAGTAATACATGGGTCTGATCATCTAGTTCTGATTGTCTCAATCCAATTTATGAATATGATTCACATAGATGATCATAATCATGTATTTGAAAGTTAATCTCCCTCTAGATAAGTCATTCACCAATCTCATATTCCTTAAAAAACTCATTCAAACAATGTAATCCAACCATTAAAATGATTGACTACATTAGTGATAATATTATCTTCTTCAAAACCTTTCTAGACCCACTTTAAATAAAATACATCTTCTTCTCCTCTTCTATGAACCCAATTAAAACACTGCTTCAAAGGATAGAAAAATTAAATAAATCCATGACACACTTAATGAAGTCATTTAAAAACAAATTATAGTTCATCAATCTCTTTAACCATTGCAATGATTATCATGGATACGATCATTATAATGTTGAAAATTTAAATATTGATCAATATAAGATCGATTAATCTGATAATGATTATTTCAATATTGATCATTTTGATATTGATTATTAAAATATCGATCTTTATGATTGATAGGTATGGAACTTTTTTATTTTATTTGATGGAAAGAATGGTTGATATAGTAAATCAGTACCACCTATTCAATCAATTCCACATTTTAAATCAATACCACCTTTTCAATCAATATCACCTCTACAATAAATTCAGGTCTGATTATCCTGATGCAAATCTGTTAGTATGTGGTTAATAGAAAAAAAATCTATAGTAAATCGATACTATTTTTTTTAATTCACCCAAAATCTAATAAATTTGAAAAACTATTTATATAACTTCTTTCTCTCTTCTACCCTGATGTGATAAATATGGATACAATATTTTTTGTATTGAAAAATTATTTTTTCACTCCTAATTTCATCCATCAAAATTGTATCATAAGTTATCAATTCAACTCATGACTTATATGAAATAAATATCAGTAAAACATTGTTATATTTAACTTATCGGCATCACAAAGACACTAATTCTCTATCAAAATAGACACATAGTTCAAAAAATACTTTTTCTCATTATGAAGGACTATCACAGTGAGTCTAATTTTCTACAAAACATGAGTCTGATTTTTATCAATTCGATGAGTCTAATTTCATCAATACCAGGAGTTGCACGATTGTTTCCCGAAACAAGGTGAAGTTATTTCCTTCCTTCAAAACATACCTTGACAAAAAAAGATAGAACAGAAAACCTTCGCCATCATCATGGTCCTAAAAATATCCCCCTTTGTATTTTATTGTCTACCATATATTCATAAATCACTAAACTGTTTGTCCTCATGAAATAGATTACTTATCCATAATTCTAAGCCTACGTAATCTAACTCAATGGTGGAAATTAGAATCACTGACAACAATACAATTTTTTAAAAAAGTATTTATTATGTAAACATCTTCACCATTCTTCTACAGATCTTATTCCACCTCCCTAGAATACCAAATAAATTATTTCCTACAACCACTCCAAAAACAAGTAGAATAGTTCATACACTAAACAATGCTGAATTAACATCTTTTCGATAGTCCTCTTCATTATGTAATAGATTTATGAAATAATAAAATTCTCCACCGTGATAAAACAATCCAAAGGTAAGACAAGAGAGGGAAAAACGCATACCACATCATTGATGAGAAAAAGGTTGGAAACACTTGTTGAACCTCCACATTGAAAATGATTCCTTTGGTAAATGTATTGTGATAATGTCAGCCACTTGTTCTAATGTGGGAACATACTCTAGCTTCAACTCATTCTTCTCCAAATTCTCTTTGATGAAATGATATTTGATATGAATATGTTTTGAACAAGAATGTTGGACTATATTTATGGTGAGATTGATTGTCCTTTGATTATCACATCCTAAGAGAAAGGGTTACTTCACTTCAATGAGTTGATCTTCTTATTGTGTTTTCATCCACAAGAGTTCATTAGTGGATTGAGAGGAAGTAACATACTCATCATCAAACATACTAAGTGTTACTAAATTCTAAATATTTGAATACCATCTAACACAATTCATTCCCCTAAATAATAATCCACCAGATGTAGACCTTTTATCATCAACATTTACTTCCTAATCTATATCTAAAAACCCAAAAAATTCAATATTATCTGATCTACATTACCTAAATATGAATCCTATTGTGCCTTTTATTAGTATGATAATTATATTTTGGTCAATAATTTGTGATTATTTTGGAGCTCTATGAAATCTTGCATTGAAGGTAACAAAATACACCAAATCTGTTCTTGAGGGAGAAAAATACAAAATGCTTACAATCATCTTTTGATATTCTTTTTATAAAATTAATTTTCTTCTCCATCCTTCCTCAACATGGTTCCCACTAACATTGCTATGGAGACCGGATTTGAGTTTTATAAGGAGAACCACTTGATAAATTCCTTAGCATACTTTTCTAGGGAGAGAAAAATGAATTCTTTCTTTTCACATAATTGTAACATGTAAAAGTATTTCATTTCCTACAACATGTACATTTCAAAGACATTGTTCATTTATTTAGAAAATATTACACTTATTCTTTCATAAATCCCATCAAAAATATTATCATCAATATATATAACTAAAATGAAGGAATGCTCTTAACTTTCTCTGATATACTGATATCTATCCAATCTTCCTTTCTTGAAATTCATCTTCAATATTCATGTTTCCAATTTGGAATACCAATCCCTCAGATCATGTTTTATCCTATAAAAGGATTTCTTCAATATGTACCCATAACATTCATTTTCCCCACAACAAAGACACAATGTTGTTTAATATAAACCTCTTCTTCAAGATCATAATTTTGGAATGAATATTTAACATCCATTTGAAGATATTTTAATCCAATTTTGTAGAATAAATAAAGAGTTTAATTTTTTCTAATTTTTCCACAAGAGAAAAGGATTCATAGAAATCAATTCCTTCAATCTGTGAATACTGTTTGCAAGAAAATATTGTTTTTTTTACTATAACCTCTCATTATTCATTAATCTTATTCTAAAAAATCCATTTTGTGTCAATGTTGTTTTTATTTTTAGGATTGTGTACTAGTTCCCATGTATTTTACTTTTCAATAAAATCCAATTCTTTATTCATGGAAATAAACCATTCTAGATTCTCAAAATCATTATTCACATCATTTAGATTAACTTTTGAATACAGAAAATTATGAGTAATTTCATTTGTTTTTCTTTTGATTTGAACCTTATAATATTGATCATCAACTATATTCTGAGCTTCTATTTGTTTACACATCCCAGGTTGTGTCTTTCAAATGTCTTCCTCAACACTAAAAATATTAGAGCCCAATTCTTCTTCTTGAGAAAGAATAAAATTTTCTATACCCTTATCAGACTTGTTTTCGTCAAATTGATCGTCCTCATTTTCTACCTAATAATATTTATCATTATTTCCCTTTTTAATTACATTCACATCAACTAAATAAAAAATCATTTTTGTTTTTTATTTTGATTCATCTATATCCTTTTCAGTCTAGAGAATAGCCAATAAATATTCCATCTTCACTATTCTTCTCAAACATTCCAATGATTACACCATTCTTCTTTATGATGAAGAACTCTAAAAAACCCCACAAGTGTTTCGAAATTGACTATTTCCATAAAACAAATAATATGGAGTCATATCTAAAAAATTCCTACAGAACCATTGGTTTTGAATGCCAATAGTTGTGCTCATGGATTACATCCAAATTTAATTAGAAAGGATAAGCTCAAGTAACATGTTACTTCCCATTTCCACCAAGATTCTATTAGTTATTTCAGTAATAACATTTTTTAGGTGTATATGGGGGAACTATACTCATTCCAAATTCCATCCCACTCCAGGTAACTTTCAGAGACATCACTTTTATACTCACCACAATTGTTTATTCTCAAATTATTTATAGAAAACTCACATTATCTATTTTATTTCCTTCTGAAAATTTTAATCATTTTCAAAGAATATGATTTATGTTTCATATATGTAATATAATTAATATGAGTAAAGTCATTAATGAAAATGATGAAATAATTATCTCTATTTATTTAATACTTTCTCATTGGCCCATAAATATCGGAATGAATCTTTTCTATGTGGTTTATTCCAAAAATCTCAACTTTCATAAAAACAACATTTGTTATCTTTACTTTATCACAAATAGTGCTACACCAATATAATCATCTTGGAAAATCAATAAATTCACAGATAAAATTTCTAATAGACAAATTTATTAGGTTACTCTACCCCATGTATCCCCAAATTTTATGGCAAAACTGGTTCACTTCTATCAACCTCATAAACCAAGAGTATTGTATTTAACCAACAAGAAACAAGTTATATTGTAAATATTCCTCTTGTATATATATGTTCATATCCTTCCTATTT
This sequence comes from Viscum album, assembly GCA_963277665.1. Lineage (NCBI taxonomy): Eukaryota > Viridiplantae > Streptophyta > Magnoliopsida > Santalales > Viscaceae > Viscum > Viscum album. Next base: position 1,299,509,325 of record OY728138.1, on the reverse strand, counting down.
CAAAAAAATCCATCTTTCTTGAATATAACTTCATTACTATCATCATAAAAATCTTAAATGCATATTTGATTGTGATTGAACCCATCAATATACAATTTCTTCTTGTATTTTATCTTTTCTTTTTCAAGGACGGTAGAACCAATGCCTTTGATAATTAATGATTAATCATTTCCAAAAGTAATAGTGACTTATCTAAAATATTTTACCTCATTCAAAAATTTCAACTCTCATATCATGTGCAAGGAACACCCACTATCATGTATCTAGGGTTATTATCCTTATGGGGATATCAATGTAGTCTCAATAATAAGATATTATTTTCCTTTAATTTTTTGAAAATACTATTATGAGAATTATGAATATTTTTTTGGGATAGTTACAAAACAAGACATATTTTTGAAAATTTTCTAGGTCGTTCACGCCTTTCAAAAATAGTTACGATGGCTTGGAACCTATTTTCAATATTCATTCCATTTTTTCAAAAATCGTCTTTAAGAAAACCATCTCAACTTTCCTACATTGATGAGATTGACTCCCCCTCAAACTCTACCTTGTATAACCAGTGGGATAATACTTATTATTTCAGTTAAAAAATATATACTTACAGTATGTCCAAATCCACCATAATACCAAAAATTTATATATAATGAGTTTTTTCTTTTAAAACCTCTATATTGATTAGAATTCTGAATATGATTCTCAGATACTATCTTTTCATTCTTTTTTAATACACCAACCATTTTGTTTTCAATCATATTCTTCTTCTTCTTTTAAGCCCTATTGGAATAATGAGTATTGGACACCATTCTAGGTTATGACTGTTTCACAAAATTTTTAGAACATGGTTTCTTTGAGACTTCTGAATTCTCAATTTTTTGGTCTTGGCCATGTACAACACATTCCCATCATTACTATTTTTAGAAACAGTTAAATTATTATTCTCACCCATTGAAGGTATTTTTTTTTGGATTCATTTTAGGTTTCTAATTCAGAGAACATTCACTAACTTTGGTGATAGTGTTTTTGAAGCTTGTGTTTCTCAATTCATCTTTAGAATGTTTCTATTGAACAAGTTTCAAATCTTCATCTTTCACTTTCATTTTCACCTCCAAATACTAAGTACGATTTTTTTATTATTGAAGAGATTTCTTCAAATCATCATTCTCCTTCACACTATTTTCTTTCTCCTTAGGGAAAAATTGTTGATTTGTTGTCAAAGAAAATTCACATTCCATCTTTTTGTTTTTCTTTTCATGACATTTGATATTTCTCAGAAATTATTCCAATTATTATTTCTATCATATTTAATCATGAGTTTCATATTCTTTAGAACATATTCTTCTATATTCTTCATCATTCACTATTTCTATAAAATAATTTTCAATATCATGCTAAACTGATATTTCTTTTCAAACATCACGTCCTTCTTCTTCTTTATCATTAATCGAGAAAAATTTTCATTTAGAATTTAAGAATTTCTTTTCTCTCTCTTTGTATTTAATTTTTTATTTGCCTCCATTTTTCATCAATGTTGTCCTTAGATTTAATTCTTCATCATCACTAACCTCTTCAATATTTATTTGAGTATAGTTTTCCACAATCTAACCAACTCTTCCAGATTCAAAATATTTCATTGTATGTATCCCTTTTTCTTTCTTTGTGCCTCTTTTCACTTTTTTAGAAAACAAGGATTAAATATCATTGATATTTTTACATACCTCATTTTCATTGTGATAATTACCATATTCTAAATTAGTAAAAATCTTTTTTGATTGTACTTTATTTATTGTCTTAAAATACATTTATCTATCAACTTTTTTCACCCTTTATAGCATTCTATATTCTCATTTCATAAGTAATAAGGGTGATATTCAAATCATATAGAGACAATGTTTTAAGATCTCTATCTTCTAATGAAGAAACGTTTTCATTGAATTTTTTGGGTTGGAATCTCAATATCATTTCAACAACTGTATATTCATCCTAGTTTTCAACAAGACATCTGGTAGTACTCACAATATAATTTACCCAGGTAAATAAGTCCCCAATAGATTCATGCTAATATATCTTCAAGTCTTCATACATAAATCTTTTTATTTGATTTTTTTCCTTTAAAACTTTTTTTACCTTCGTATATGTTATTCATTTTTTTCCATATACATTTGATAGTGGAAAAACCATTCACTCTTAAGAATTCACCTTCATCTAGAGATTCTAATATGACATTATTCACCCTTACATCATTCTATAAATTATTAAGATAAGAGTAAAATTATCATCAACGGGTGGAAACACAAATATTACAGCTTTAAGAACATCATAACTGATAAAAATAAGATAAGGAAACATTTTATCCTCCAAAAAAGGATAATTCATTCTATCAAAGACTAGTATACCTTTCTTGTTCACACAGTTAAAAATCTTCTTCAGTAATGAATTAGAAAAGGGACACTGGCTCTAATACCAATTATATATTCCTAGTGAGTATAATTGTATCACTTAGTGTGGATGGGGTGAATCAATGATACTCTTTTTCTTTTATGCTTCATTTAAATTGAAAAAACCTTCACCTCCTATTTGATATTTCAATTCCCTGCTGAAATAAAATCCAACTCAAATCCATATGAACAGATGAATTTACAAGGTTCACTATTCAGATTGAATAGCTATATCCTTGGTGTGATTTTTGGACAATACAATTCCATACAATCTATAAAAAATAATCATTGGATTACAACGAGTAGGATATTCCCTTAAACTCGTGTAGAACATTGAGGACAATACAAAAGTGTGTGTCCACCCTGTTGGCACAAATAGGGTAATACAATTGTTATGTAACAACTCATATTAAATCATCTTATTTTCAATTAAATAAATATATTCAATTGAAATACAATTCTTCAACTATTTATCCAGAAGAAATTTAAGAATCTCCTAAATTTTGTTTTCAGAACACTCATTCCAATTTTTGTTGTCCAATTTTCGCATTTTGATTCCTCTGAGTCTGATTCTCCCTTATACATATATCTCAATCCAATTCTCTTATACAATACAATAGAAATGAATTACCACCACTTAAATTCTTTACTACGATTAAAATCAGTACAATTATTCTTCCTTAGTTTGGAAGTTCTCAATACTGTAAAACCCAATACAGAAATCCCAAAGACGATTAACCCACCTAAATATTATGATTATCCAAATATAAATTCACTTTTCCTGTAGAAATTTTTTCAATAAAAAACAATATTTTATCAATTTTTCTCACAAAAAACTCGGAGATACTTTTTGTAACATCCCAGGTAAATAAAGAATTAAACATTTTCATATTTATTAATATTTGTGAACTAAATATTAATTTTACTTTAAAGGGGTTTCTATGTTCGATAGCATACCCGTTACGCAACAAAGAGTTTCTTTGAAATATTATGTTGCTCACTAGTAATAAAATAATATTATTTTAAATGGTAGTTAACACGTAGCCGTTGTATTGGCAGGAATGAATATAAATAACTAAAATATGATTATATATGTTTTTCAAATGTTTCTACATTTATCCAATAGAAGATAATGGCTTAAAATACAAAAAGAATTCAATTTTAGGCATATATACTCTAACATTCCCAAAAGGTCAACATATCACCTTTTGATGGAGAACCGTCTATAAATATAGTTTTGGTCACTCTTATACATTCTATTGGACCAAATAAAATTCTTCTTTAGAATCGGGACATCAAAATTTACTTTGTGTAAATTTTTGGTATTTTTCCGATAAAGTTCATTTTTTAATGAATAGTGAAAATGTTGAAGTTTAATTCAAAACCTCTTTTTAATCTAACTTAGTTACATGATTAGATTATCCTTTGAATTGGTTTTAAAGTGAAATTTGAATATATTTATACCATTTAATCCAATAGTGGTCGTTGGAATTAATTTCACATTGACATTGGACTTAAACTACTATCAATCTTTTGATACTTATTGTTTCATAAAAACACGCTATTTTCTCTGACTGTGGGAATTAGTTATTAAATTAATTAATGTAACATATATGTTTTGAATTCTGAAAAATGGAAAACCTTTTTGAATTCGGAATATCAAATATAGCTTAGGGTGAAGTTTTTGAATTTTTCTGAAAAACTTCAATTTTTGATGAATGGTGAAACAACTAAGTGGTACTTATAAAAACTGCTTTTCCGTTTAAATGAAATTTTACCACTTATGTGTTTTGAATTTCAAAAATCCAACATACATGGTTTTCATTAATAAGTAAAATGTTGTTCAATGGGATTAAAATAATTTTTTGTGGAATAGTAACTTTTAAGTTTGTAGTCGTGATTAGAGGTAATTAGTGTAGTTTAAGGTAAAAATAGTGTTTTAATAATATGAAATGAACATGACACATGTCCTAACCTTATTTGATGTGTCATGGCCAACCAAGAAAATCCATGTGTCAACTTGGGGACCCCATGGATCCACTTTGGTAGGAAAATGACATTAATAACTTTGTATTTAATGTTAAAATAAAAAGGTCACAAACATGAGTTATTTTACTAAATCAATTTTTAAATGGGGGTATACGAGTAAGATTTTTTACTATAAATATTCATTAGAAAGATAAAAATATTTTATACATCATGATAGTTTTTTTATAATTTTTAGACATTAAATAAATTATATTATTTATGACACAATGATGATGCAGCGATTACCTCATTATTTAACGATTTAAATAAAATGAAATGATAATGTAAAATCTAAGACCTAAACATATCAGAAACCTATTTTATGGGTGGATTTAGAACTCCTATCACCTTATACTTTAAATATATAATTTTGGGACCTTTTTTATCTGAAAATCATTTTATAATAAACAAATATTTTCTTAACTTTCCAAGAGTGCCCCTCCTCTCCTCTTATAAAAGGCCCCCACCTCTACCACCTTTCCCATACTTACAAAGCCTTTGGATCAGCCAATCCCTGCCCATTATGTCTCTCCACATCCATATCTTACTCCTTGAATCCTCACTTTGTGCAGAATTCTTTCCAAGGAAGCCTTTGAGCTGAAATCAAAAAGAGTTACCAGTTTTAAAGGTAGTGTTTCTCTTGTTTTCTTATGTTTTATTTGGCTTCTCCAACCCCCTAATATTTTTTATTCATTTCTATTTTAACAAAAATAGTATCATAAATATACTAGGATGTTTTTATAAGATTTAGTCGAGCTACACTTACACACACCAACATCTAATGGTTAGAGAACATACAGTTTCCGTGGATGGTGAATTTCTGCCTCACGAAACGATGATTGTTCAACACTCATATAACACCTTCAAAGGTGGCCATTAAGATGTAGATATATTTATATATGATATATAATATGATTATGTTTTTCTTAAGCTTCTGTATTTTTCATTTAGGTTATACCTTTATGGTTTCCATTATGGGTAAACACGATATCTTCATTTTAGGAAGTGCGGACTACCGCCCCCTCAAAGTGATTCAATTCATTAATGCCATATGTGGGACGTATAAATGATGGATTTAAAGTTATTATATATGATTTTATACTGGAATTATAATATAACTTTACATCATTATTATTTCTTTCCATTAAATTATGATATAGAAATGAAAGTAGCGTTCATGCGTACGTACGGCTTACCGTCTCCATGAACGGTGCATTTCATTTCGTACATCTAAATGATTATGTAATGTTATAAATACATGTATATTATGGATATATATGATATATATGATATCAAAATCATGAATATCATTCTGGATATAATGAAATTTTGACCACACGAACAACATGTAATTGTAAGAAGTCCACTTTCGACTTAAGAACCAAATATTGACAAAACAAACATTATTAACTAAAATGATTAAATAATGTTTATAACATGGAAATAAGTGATATAAAAAGAATAATGAAATTGAAAAAGGATCTTAAGCAAGTAGAAATTAACTCAAGTTTATTATTCAGGATGTTCAATAACGATTGAGTCATGTCGGACCCAAGGTAAGGGACTTTGTCTCAATCTCCTTTCATCGAGGCATATTTGGTTTTATACACAACTTTCTTTTATACGGTGTATAAACCCCTTGGACTTTTACTTTTATACAAAAGGAATCTTTTTCTATGAATCGTTTTACTAAATGACAAAAAGGAATGTTTCTTTTAATGTACGCGGTGACAATGACCTTTTCCGCCGCCGTGAGTATTATTTGGTCTTTGGATTCCTCATCAAGCCATAATGTTTTTAAAATGAAATAAATACCATATACAATTTTATGTATTTTTTTATTGAAAATGGTTTTTATAATGGATTTTTTATTTCAATATATTTATGTTATATATTGTGATAAATGTGTGGAAATGTTTTCTTTCCATTATATTGTTTTATGTATTAAGATTTTATAATGGTACTTGGACATTTGATGGGTGGTTACGTGATAAACCATATGATGGGTGGTGCCGTGAATACCAGGATGGGTGGTTACATTATAACCTCCAATGCATTGGGTATGGAAGTCGTCTGTATAGCTATTACATTAAGTGATATGTGTGGAAGTCAACCGTATGGTTATTCCATTTATGTATATTTATGTCTGAAGTTACCTTTATATGTTATGTGATCTTTATATGGGTTTATGGTAACATTTTGGTTACAAATGGGTATGTTATTATCAATTATTCAGTGAAGATTTTGTACTACATCATAAAGTTGAAAAGTATTACTTTGATAAAGTATACAAGGTTTACTTGTTGTTTTGAAAAACTAACAATTTTCATTCATTGTGTATCCCTTACTGAGCTTTTTATGCTCACCCCAAGTTTTTTTGAAATTTTTTTCATAGGACATAATGTGGAATAGGGTCAAGGATGGGATCAAGGGAAAGTCCTGGTATCTAAAACATGGAACTAGACATGTTTATTTTTAAGAGTTTTTATTTTATGGAAACATAGTAGAAGTGTCCACTTTGTAATCTTTTGAGATGTAATAGTTATGTACTAATTCTCTAAAACTCTAAACCTGAAAAGATCCTAAATGTGAATGATTCATTGAATTCAATATTAAGTAAGGTTTAAGGTCGGGGGCTTATAGTTGGTATCAAAGGTCGGTTTAGACCACTTTAGGAGTTAGAAAATTGTTAAATTATAAATTAATTTATGGTATGATTGAAATGATATAGCATTTAATGATTACCATGTTGCTTCGCCTAAGATATTTCTGTGTTCAGAATAGTTTTCCGTAGAGGAAACAAAGAAGCTATATTGGGACGACATCAGGAGGAAGACAACCTTCCAAATCAGCAACCCGAGATGGTCGGAATTGGAACTGAACAGTTTGTTGTAGTGATGGCACAGTTGACTGAGGATATAAATGGTGCTGGTATCAATGCACGAGACCATCCAGATATACCACATAGGAACATGTCAGTGGTGGAATATTTCATGAGGCAACACCCCCCCTCATTTAGAGGATCATCTGACCCTGTGCTAGCTGAAGGGTGGATTAATGAATTGGAGAAGATTTTTGATATCATGGGGTGTTCAAAACATAAAAAGGATAGTCTTTTTGTTTACCATTTTGAAGGTGATGCAGATCAGTGGTGGTCGATGATGAAAAATATCAGGGATAGTGATGAGATTGATGATCTTCAGTGGGACGAATTCAAAGGTATGTTTCCTGAGAAATATTTTCCTAAGGTGGTTCGTCTTAGGATGGAAAACAATTCCTAGAATGGAGGTAGGAGGATGACTCAGTGGCTTCTTATGAAGCAAATTTCACTCGACTGGAAAGGTATGCTCCAAACTTCATACGAGATCTTGATAGTAAAATCAATCGTTTTTACTCAGGGTTAAAGCCAATGTATTGAAGGGCTTTAGCTTCTCGTGAGTTCAAAAGTTATGATAAACTTTTTCAATGTGCGTAGAAGGTGGAAATGGAGTTTGCCGATGATCAGGTGTTCTTGGAAAAACAACAGAATAAGAGGTCCAGTTGGCAGGAAAAGGGGAAGAATTCATCAATGAAGCAAGGAGGTAAGAAAACCAAATATCCATGCTATGAGAAGTGTGGTAAAATTCATCCTGTAGAATGTTTATCCATGTCTGTAAAGTGCTTTCGGTGTGTTAAGTCTGGTCATATTGGTCGTAACTTTAAGGAAGATAATCAAGCAGGCAATGAAAAGTTGGCGGTAAGATGTTTTAAGTGTAATTAAATGGGTCATTTTGAAAATGAGTGTCTAACGAAGAACTCACTTGGGGGAAAGAAGCTAGACTACAAGCAGAAAGGGGTGGTAAAATCCTTTGCAACTACTTCAGCAGATGTTTGGTCGTCGAATGAAGTAGTATCAGGTACAATGTTTGTTTGTTCAGATTGTGAAAATGTGTTGTTTGATTCAGGATCTACACATTCAATCATTTCTATGAAGTTTTCTAGTAAATTAGGAAATCCATCTCACGATATGAATCCTGAACTTATGGTAAAAAAACCCAGAGGGAACGTTGAGACAAAAATAAATTATAAGAACCTTCCTATACATGTGCGCAGAAAGAATCTACCAGAAAACCTTATTGTTTTACCTCTAGTAGAGTTTGATGTTATTTTGGGTATGGATTGGATGTCTGTTTATCATGATAAGATTGACTGCAGAGCTAAAATGGTTTCTTTTCAGAAAGATTTTCAGTTTGTGTACAAGAATGAACACATGATTTTGATAACATATTAGGAAGTTGAGAAACTAGTAAAAGATGGATATGAATGTTACCATTCACATATTGTTGAAAATAAAGGATCTGTTAAGATTAATGATGTGCCAGTGGTAAATGAGTATCTTGGTGTTTTTCCTGATGAGTTTCCTGGTATTATTCATGATCGAGAAGTTGAATTTACTATTGACATAGTTCCTGATTCTAAGCCAATTTCAAAACCCCCTTATCGAATGCCTCAAGTTGATCTTTTAGAGTTAAAGAAGAATTTGCAGGAGTTATTAGATAAAGGTTTCATTCGACCTAGCACATCACCCCATGGTGCTCATGTCCTGTTTGTTAAAAATAAAGATGGATCAATGAGACTTTGCATTGATTATAGAGCCTTGAATAATATCACTATTAAAAAAAGTATCCTTTACCTCATATCGATGATTTTTTTGATCAGATCTAGGGAGGTTAGTATTTTTCGAAGATTGACTTGAGGTCAGGGTACCATAAGTTGAAAGTAAAAGAAGCAGATGTTTCAAAGACTGTGTTCCGTACTAGATATGGCCATTATGAATTTGTAGTTATGCCTTTTGGGTTAACTAATGCACTTGCGGTATTCATGGACCTTATGAATAGAATTTTCCATGAGTTCTTTGATAAGTTTGTGGTTGTTTTCATTGATGATATTTTGGTGTTTTCTAAAAGTAAGGAGGAGCATGAAAGTCATTTAAGGGTTATCTTGCAAACCATAAAAGAAAAGAAATAGTCTGGAAAATTTAGCAAGTGTGAGTTTTGGTTACAACAAATTTCTTTCCTTGGTCACATTGTTTCAAAAGATGGCATAACTATTGATCCTACTAAAACAAAAGTTGTTGAAGAGTGGCCATGAACCACAAATGTAACCGAGATCTGTAGTTTCCTTGGTTTGGCAGGTTACTACCGAAGGTTTGTCGATAATTTTTCACGGTTATCTAGTCGAATGACTAAGCTAACTTGGAAGGGTGTTATGATTATCTGGAAAAAAGAATGTGATGACTGTTTTCAGGAGTTGAAAAGAATTTTGGTGAATGCTCCAGTTTTCGCACTTCCTTCCAGGAATGGTGTGTTTGTTATATATAGTGATGCTTCATTGAAGGGACTTGGATGTGTCCTTTTGCAGAATGATCAGGTAATTGCATATTCTTCACGTCAATTGAAAACTCAGGAGGTAAATTACCCTACACATGATTTGGAATTAGCTTCTGTTTTTTTTGTTCTAAATATTTGGAGGCATCATTTGTATAGAGTAAAGTGTGAAATATATACTGATCACAAAAGTTTAAAGTATATATTCACTCAGAAAAAATTACACATGAGACAGAGGAGATGGCTGGAATTAATCAAGGATTATGATTTTACAATTCATTACCATCTGGGAAAAGCAAATAATGTGGCTGATGCTTTGAGTCGAAAAAATAATGCTTCATTAACCATGCTACTTTTGGAATGAGATCCTTTGGTTTTTTATTTGATGAACTTTGGCATGGAAGTTGTTTGTGCAGTAAGTTCTTATATTTTGATTCTAGTATCAGTGAAATCTTCTCTCTCCGGAAGAATCAAGAAAGCACAGAAGCGAGACAGTGAGTCTCAGAAAAAGGTAGAGCTGGTTCAGAAGGGTAGGTTTCCTGAATTTAACATTGATAATGATTGTGTTTTGAGGTTTGGGAAGAGATTATGTGTTCCTTGTGATTCACAGTTGAAGAATGAGTTGTTTTGTGAGGCTCATAGTTCCTCGTTTTCAGTTCATCCTGGCAGTACTAAGATGTACAGAGATCTGAGGGAGTATTACTGGTGGGATAGAATGAAAAGAGATATTGCTGATTTTACTGTGAAATGTTTGACTTGTCAGTAGGTTAAAGCAGAGCAGTAGTTACGGAAAGGGATTAATCAGCCATTACCAGTGCCAGAGTGGAAATGGGAAAATATATCCATGGACTTTGTTGTGCGATTATCGAGGAAATCTCTAGGTAATAATGCAATCTGGGTTATTGTTGATTGATTGGCCAAATCTGGTCATTTCCTTCCTATTCGAGATACATTCACTCTAGATAAACTTTCTAGATTATATCTTAAAGAGATAGTCAGGTTGCATGGAGTTCCCCTCTCCATTGTATCTGATCGTGATCCCAGGTTTACTTCTTACTTTTGGAAAGGCATTCAGAAGTCTTTGGGTACTGAATTAAATTGTAGTATAGCTTTTCATCCCCAATCAGATGGGCAGTCAGAACGAACAATTCAGACCTTGGAAGATATGCTACGAGCTTTCTCTGTGGATTATCAGGGAAGTTGGGACCAACATCTTTCATTGGTTGAGTTTTCTTATAATAATAGTTTTCATTCCAGTATACAGATGGCACCATTTGAGGTATTATATGGGAAGCTCTGTCGAACACTAGCTTTTTGGGATAAAGTGAGTGAAAGGAAGCAGATGGGACTAGAATTGGTAGAAGAGATGGCAGAAAAAGTTCAATTGATTCTGAAACACATGAAAACAGCTCAGAGCAGACAGAAAAGTTATGCAGATAACCGGAGGAAGGATATATCTTTTGAGGTAGGTGATCGTGTTTTTCTCAAATTTTCATTGTGGAAAAGTGAGATGCGACTTGGTAAGAAAGGATTGTTGATTCCAAGGTTCATTGGACCATATGAAATTCTGGAGAGAGTTGGATCAGTTGCTTACCGAGTGGCTTTACCTCCGAGTTTATCTCAGGTACACAATGTTTTTCATGTTTCGATGTTGAGAAAGTATATGCCAGATCCATCTCATGTTTTGAGCCCAGAGGTAGTTCAGTTGGAAGAGAATATCTCTTATAAAGAACAAAAAGTCCATATTCTTGACCGAATAGAGAAAGTGTTACGAAATAAGGTAATTCACCAGGTAAAGGTTTTGTGGAAAAACCATATGGTTGAAGAGGAAACGTGGGAATCTGAAAATTCTATAAAGGATAACTACCCCACTTATTTTGATAACTGAATAAAATTGCAAGGATGCAATTCCCAAAAGGGGGAAGGATGTAACATCCCTGGTAAATAAAGAATAAAACATTTTCATATTTATTAATATTTGCGAATTAAATATTAATTTTACATTAAAGGGGCTGCTATGTTTGATAGCATACCCGATACACAACAAAGAGTTTCTTTGAAATATTACGTTGTATACTAATAATAAAATAACATTATTTTAAATGGTAGTTAACTCATAGCTGTTGTATTGGCAGGAATGAATATAAATAACTAAAATATGATTATATATGTTTTCTAAATGTTTCTACATTAATCTAATAAAAGATAAAGGCTTAAAATATGAAAAGAATTCAATTTTAGGCATATATACTCTAACATTCCCAAAAGGCCGACTAATCACCTTTTGATGGAGAACCATCTATAAATATAGTTTTGGTCACTCTTATACATTCTATTAGACCAAATAAAATTCTTCTTTAGAATCGGGACATCAAAATTTACTTTGTGTAAATTTTTGGCATTTTTCGGATAAAGTACATTATTTAATGAATAGCGAAAAATGTTGTATTTTAATTCAAAACCTATTTTTAATCTAATTTATTTACATGATTAGATTATCTTTTGAATTGGTTTTAAAGTGAAATTAGAATATATTTTTACCATTTAATACAATAGTGGTCGTTGGAATTAATTTCACTTTGAAATTGGACATAAACTACTGTCAATCTTTTGATACTTATTGTTCCATAAAAACACGATATTTTCTATGACAGCAGGAATTAATTATTAAATAAATTAATGTAACTTATATGTTTTGAATTTTGTAAAATGGAAATCATTTTTGAATTCGGAATATCAAATATAGCTTAGGGTGAAGTTTTGGTATTTTTCTGAAAAAACTTCACTTTTTGATTAATAGTAAAACCACTAAGTGGTACTTATAAAAATTGATTTTCCATTTAAATGAAATTTTACCACTTTTGTGTTTTGAATTTAAAAAATACGACATACATGGTTGTCATTAAGAAATAAAATGTGGTTCAATGGGATTAAAATAATATTTTGTTGAATAGTAACTTTTATGTTTTTAATCACAATTAGAGGTAATTAATGTAGTTTAAGGTAAAAATAATGTTTTAATAATATGAAATGAACTTGACACGTGTCCTACCCTTATTATATGTATCATTTCATACCAATAAAATCCATTGGTCATCTTGGGGACCCCATGGAGCCACTTTGGTAGGAAAATTACATTAATAACTTTGTATTTAATGTTAAAGTAAAAATGTCACAAACATGAGTTGTTTTACTAAAACAATTATTAAATGGGGTTATACAAGTCATATTTTTGACTATAAATATTCATTAGAAAGATAAAAATATTTACTACATCATGATATTTGTTTTATAATTTTTATACATTAAATAAATTAAATTATTAATGACACCATGATGATGCAGCGATTACCTCATTATTTAATGATTTAAATAAAATGAAAATATAATGAAAAATATAAGACCTAAACATGTCAAAAACCTATTGGATGGGTGTATTTCGAACTATTATTACCTTATCCTATAAATAAATAATTTTGGGACCCTTTTTATCTGAAAAGAATTTTATAATAAAGTATCGTTTCTTAACTTTCCAAGAGTGACCCTCCTCTCCTCTTATAAAAGGCCCCCACCTCTACCACCTTACCCACACTTAAAAATCCTTTTTATCAGCCAAACCCTGACCATTTTGTCTCTCCACATCCCTATATTACTCCTTGAAGCCTCACATTGGCAGAAGTCTTCCCAAGGAAGCCTTTGAGCTCAAATCAAAAAGAGTTACCCGTTTTAAAGGTAGTGTTTTCTCTTGTGTTCTTATGTTTTATTTTTCTTCTCTAACCCCCTAAACACTTTTAATTCATTTCTTTTGTAAAAACACCAGTATAATCAGTATACTAGGATGTTGTTATAAGAATTATTCTAGCTACACTTACACACACCTACATCTAATGGTTAGAGAACATACTGTTTCCGTGGATGGTGAATTTCTGCCTCACGAAACGATGATTGTTCAACACTCATATAACACCTTAAAAGGTTTCCGTTAAGATGTAACTATATTTATATATGATATATAATATGTTTATGTTTTCCTTAAGATTCTGTATTTTTCATTTATGTCATACCTTTATGGTTTCCATTATGGGTAAACGTGATATCTTCATTTTAGGGAGTACGGACTACCGCCCCCTCAAAGTGAATTGATTCGTTAATGCCATATGTGGGATGTATAAAAGATGGATTTAAAGTTATTATATATGATGTTATAATGGAATTATAATATACCTTTATATCCTTATTATTTCCTTCCATTAAAGTATGAGATAGAAATGAAAGTAGCGTTCATGCGTACGTACGGCTTACCGTCTCCATGAACGGTGCATTTCATTTCATACCTCTAAATGATTATGTAATATTATAAATACATGTATATGCTGGATATATATGATATATATGATATAAAAATCATGAATATCATTCTGGATATAATGAAAATTTGATCACATGAACAACATGTAATTGTAAGAAGTCCACATTCGACGTAAGAACTAAATATTGACAAAACAAACATTATTAACTTAAATGATTACAGAATGTTTATAACATGGAAATAAATGATATAAAAGGAATAATGAACTTGAAAAAGGTTCTTAATCAACTATAAATTATCTCAAGTATCTTATTTAGGACGTTAAAGAACGATCGAGTCAAGTCGGACCTGAGGTAAGGAACTTCGTCTTAATCTCCTTTCATTGAGGCATATTTCGTTTTATACACAACTTTCTTTTATACGGTGTATAAACCCCTTTGACATTTAATTTTATACAAAAGGAATATATTTCTATGAATATTTTTACTAAATGACAAAAAGGAATGTTTCTTTTTAACGTACGCGGTGACAAAGACCTTTTACGCTGCCGCGAGTATTATTTGGTCCTTGGCTTCCTCAACAAGCCATAATGTTTTTAAAATGAAATAAATACCATATACTCTTTTATGTATTTTGGTATTGAAAATGATTTTTATAATGTATTTTTTATGTCAATATATTTAAGGGATATATTGTGATCAAAGTGTGGAAATGTTTTCTTTCCATTATATTTTTTTATGTTTTATGATTTTATAATGGTACTTGGATATTTGACGGGTAGTTACATGATAAAACATATGAGGGGTGGTGGCATGAATACCAGGACGAGTGGTTACATTATAACCTCCAATGCATTGGGTATGGAAGTCGGCCGTATGGCTATTCCATTAAGTGATATGTGTGGAAGTCGACGGTATGGTTATTCCATTTAAGTACGTTTATGTCCTAAGTTACCTTTATATGTTATGTGATCTTTGGGTTCTATGGTAACCGTTTGGTTACAAAAGGGTATGTAATTATCTTTTATTCAGTGAAGAATTTTTACTACTTCATAAAGGTTAAAAGTATTACTTTGATAAAGTATACATGGTTTACTTGTTGTTTAGAAAAACTAACAGTTTTCATTCATTGTGTATCCCTTAGCTTTTTATACTCACCCCAATTTTTTTGAAAAGTTTTTCACAGGACATAATGTTGAATATGGTCAAGGATGGGATCAAGGGAACGTCGTGCTATCTAAAACATGGAACTAGACATGTTTCTTTTTGAGAGTTTTTATTTTATGGAAACTTAGTAGAAGTGTCTGCTTTGTAATCTTTTGAGATGTAATAGTTATGTCCGAATTCTCTAAAACTCTAAACCTGAAAAGATCCTCAATGTGAATTATTCCTTGAATTCAATAATAAGTATGGTTTAAGGCCAGGTCCTTATACTTTCTATACTATGATGAATGCTACACAGTCGTCTATCAAGTACAATGTACTTTTTCTACATTTATTGGTGATTAAAAACATGTTTGTGTGAAAATATCAAAAACATTCATGTTCAGTAAATTCACCAAAATACTTATTTCTTCTAAAACATTAGATCAATTATGAATTCTTCAGTACTTAAAAATTATTCTCAAAATATCTAAAATCTTCACCCCTTCTTTTCCAGACTCCCATTTAAATTTTTAGTATGATTACAATTGATGAGTAATACATGGGTATGATCTTTTGAGTCTGATTGTCTCAATCTGATTTCTAAATATGATTCAAATAATTATCAAAATATTGTATTGTAATGTTAATCTACCCCTCAAGAAATCATTCAAAAATCAATTTTTACATGAAAAAGTCACCAAAACGATGTAATTCCACCCTTGAAATGGATGACTACATTTTTGATCAACTTCTCTTCTTCATCACATTTCTTCACCCACTTCAAATACAAGGCATTTTGCTCGACTATTATATTGAACCAATTGAAACAGCAATTAAATGTATATAAAATGTTAATAAATCCATGAAAAAATTGATGATGACATTTGAAATCAAATTAGTGTTCACCTATCTCTTCCACCCTTGGTTCGACTAGCCTAGATACGATCATTGAGATATTGATCATTCTAATATTGATCATTCTTAGATTGATCATTATGAGATTGATCATTCTGATATTTATCATTATGATATTGATAATTATAATATTGGATATTATGGGTATGAAATTTTATTATATCATCTGATAGAATGCCAACATTATATAATAATTTAGTACCAACATTTAAATCAATACCTCCTTTTCAATCAACATCACATATTCATTCAATATGTTTATAATTATCCTAATGGTGATATTTAATTATGTGTTTGAAGGAATAAAACTCTATAGTAAATCAACACAATTTATTTTTAATCTACCCAGAATTCGATCATTTTGAAAAAAAATTGATATCACTTCATTCTCTCTACCACCTAGATAAGATAAATCTAGAAATAATATTTTTCATATTGATACCATCTTCATTTAATCCTCTTTATTCCATCAAGAATACATCACATGATCTAAAATAAAATCATGATAAATATGAAATAAAAATCATCAAATAAACATTACATTTAATTTATCGATGTCACAAAAACTCTGATTCACCATCAAAACAGACACTTATTTCAAAATAGTATTGCCTCATTACGACGAACTATCAAAGTGAGTACAGTTATTTACAAAACATGAGTCTTATTTTTATTAGTCCCAAGAGTCTAATTTTTATCAATACCACTACTAGCACAATTATTTATATAAATTGTTTGTAGTGATCTAATTCTTTCCAAACATCTCTTGAAAACAAAAGACAACACAAAACACATTCATCATCATATAGGTCCTAATATTATCTTTTTATATAACTTAAGGACCAAAGGTGTTTTACACATCATGCCATTATCAACTTGTATAATATGAGTATCATGTTTTCAATGTTTCACATCACTATTTCTCATATTATAATTCATAATAAATCTGGAGAAGTTTTAGGTAGTAAGGATAAATTTTGATCTGTGCACAGATCATAAGGGATATTAAACCTCAATATGTACAAGTGCCCAATGTATCAAATCATCTTGAAAAAATGTGGCTAAACAATCAATGAATGTCTGATCATTCTCATGAATAGTGAATTAGAGATCTCATATCTGATTGATATAAATTTCTTTAGATAAATATCCTAAATGTGAGAGATAATTCTCTATGCACCCGTATCATCATATTGTTTTAAAATCTTACTCAACATAAAGGATCACATAATAAATTGTTATTTGGTGTATCATATGCATGATTTAGGTATAGTTATATATTATCCTCGCCAGCCTATTTAGAAATAAACTTAGTAAGTGGGTTTATGGCCCATATAATTTCTATTGATGTTGGACTATAATGTGTATTCACTTATACCATTCATGAAAATTCATTCAATTTAAATTTTTATTATTCTATTATATGGATCACAATGATATAGTCAAATTCATTTGAATTCCCTTTTTTATAAATTAATAGAACATAATTACTACTTGATCAGTTATAAATACATATTAACAAAAGTATTTTTTCTAAATTCCATATATATATATGACCATTATTTCATACATAATTACCCTCAAAATATATTTTATAAAATTTTTTTTTCTTATATATTCTTTATATAGGGATCCATATTCTCTTTTTCACAACCTAGACATGGACCCTCCAAGTTGTTTGATGATTTTTAGGCTGACACAACCTAACGATAACATTAACACTTTGTTCCATGATCCGTTTGGAGGAGTCACCAATCTTGAAATCACGGTTAATGACTTCCTCAACCCTTGCATCATAGTTACAACATGTCATACATGGTTTGTCAACAAATAATTTGAACTAAGTGATGTCAATACAAAACATCACAAATAATGTTCCATGATAATTTAAAGCACCAAAACATGGGTTATTCAGGAACATTCAACTATGAGGTAAATTCTACCTTAATTAGATCAAGGTTATAATGACATAATATTTTTGATGAAGGTTATATTTCAGTGATTAATCATGTTTGATGAAATGTTTTCATAATAATGTTTTATTTTAATCTATATTTAATTCTTATTAATTAATTTATTTCATTACAACACTGCATCAACCAACATATATTATTAACCCTACAATTGATATAAATGAAATATTAGTTTCTATAAAATTATATTCTCTAATTATTTGTTTATTTTGAGGATGATAAACTAACTCTTGTTCTTAGAAGAAGACATATTGAACCATAGTGTAGCTTAGGTTGCAGTATTTCTCCATTGAATCCTATGTATCAACTTGAATAGTTTTTTCCTTGGTTTCTTGAGTAAGACCACCCCCTCTCTCATGGGATCTACATCCTTACATAACCTGTTACATAAATGTTGGTGAGGGGATGAAATGTTTTTGATAATGTGGGTTTACAGAAAAGAAATTGTGAACCCACATTCCCTTTCATAATAAAAAGTTTTTTATGGATGAAATTACAATAATTTTAATTTCCTAATTATAAATTTAATGAAACCAATAGCATACATTGGATTTTCCTACTATATGGATCATAAAAAACACATGAAATGAGCATAAATTTACAATATGGTTATTAATTAATATGATTAACTATTTAATTAATAAATTATAGTATGAATTAATTATATTAATTAAACTGTTATTAATTCCATCCAAAAAACCTTAACTCCTCATCATTTAAAATTGTAAACAAAAAAAATTCTTTTAAAAATAATTTTGTATATATGTTTACTTAGAGGGAAATGTGTGTGCTTATAAAAAGAGTTAACATGGTAATTGATCTAATATACAATTATAAATTTCACTACATTATGTGTGCTATCAAATAATTGACACATAAAACCCATGTATATAGGTTTAATTATATATTTTATTTCCTCTCCATATAAAATTGGGCAATCAATTTATAGAAGAAAAACTATGTGTACTTTTCTATAGGGTGTGTACTGTTGTCTACCTGGGTCCCCAACACACAACTTGTGATGGGGGAGTTGAATATTATAGATGAGTTTGTGGTACACAACATTATTTCCAACTTAAATCGAATTTGGCCTCATATTTTTTTGGTATGTTAGTCCCTATGTTGTGTATAAGATAAAAAACACACTAGGACACCCATTGTTCTCATCCATAAGAAAATAAGGGCTACACATCATGTATATTGGTTACATAATGTGTAGTTCTTGATAGAATGATTTATCCTATTTGGATCAACAAACTCATCCAATTTTTCTGGATATTATATCTTATTTCATCAAATCTATAAAATTTTATGATGACAAATAGATATTAAAACACTTATTGATGAAATATATTTATACATTACATTCCCTATACTATGGATTTGACTCGGATGAACCTTGGGTACCTAAAAAGTTAATATCTATACAATTATTTATTTTATTCATTACTATTTACAAGTTTTTTCCCTGATAATGAATAATAAAACATAATGATATTAATATATTTTAAATGATTTGATATAAATTTAAAGAAAACTGAAACAAATTAAAATAATTAATTAATAATAAATAATTATAAATTAATCATGTGACCATTTTGATACCACTTATAGGTTTCGATCTCAGAAGAAGTCGATTTGATGGAATGACCAAGTTTGTTTTTTAGTCTTAATTTATGAATAATAATTTCTCTACATATCAACAATTTCATCTGAAAAGAAAACCATATATTACCTAACGAGGGAAAAATTCATAATCCTTAAGACGAGGATCTTAGTATATAATTTTTATATAATTTATTATAAGATATTGAATTTCCTTAACCAGTACTTCACTTTTAGTTAATGATTGGGTTGACTAAATCTCATCATACCATCACTTTACGTCATAACCCATGTGTATAATACCTCATGTGGGCATCCACATTTTCCATAAAACATCTGAACATTATTATAGAATCATTGGATTGTAGCACAAATGATCCTAGTCGCTTTATTTATTCTTCATTGATTATAATATAATTCTTATTTAATAATGAATAAAACTTTATGATCACTTAATGGATTGAGAGAGGAGGAAGAGGGAGTAATGTTTAGAACTCTATACCACTCTCTAGGTTTTTGTGAGAGTCTCTCTCTATCTATTGTTCACACCAAGAGTTATTATTACTTCCTGAAAGACTGAAGGCCTTAATTTTTTTTCAATAATACCCCTTTTTAAATTGATTTATGGGGGAAGATACATGAAATGGAGGACCATTTGGCTTGTAGACTATGATTATGAACCTGAAGAACAAAGACCATTATCTCCCCAATGTAATTGATAACTTTTTCGATCAACAGCCAATCATGAATAGGTGCACAACTAGAAATGCCTTGTGAAAGGGTGCATGATTCTTGGTGTCAATGGATAAGCCATACACTGACATTCTTCCATATCTGATACCCCTGCAAAGAAAATATCTTATTTACTTGAGTCCCATGGATCTACACCTGTGAATGAGGCCCTCAATTTGTTTCTTAGATTATTTTGATATTCTCTTTCCTCTATCCCATATGAGAAACTACGATCGAATATGTCTAGCAGCCTATCCAAGAAATCCCAGAGTTAAGGATGACTACTGAATCTGAACCCCATCCCACCCACTAGAGAATCATTCCAATGCAACCATCCTAATGGATCAACCACATACCGACACTATTAGGTCACTCTCCTCTGAAGCCTCACCAAGAAACCACTACGCCCATTAATTTTTGACACCCTAAGCCAATGTGACAATGTGCATCCCAGAACTCACCTACACAATTCTGACAATCCTACACAGGTCTTTATTTTTCTCCACTAGAAATATAGGGCTCTATGTAATTGAACACAAACATGATTTATGATAATGCGATTTAATTTCCACTTGGACACAACCTGAACTACTAAATAATTATTATCAAAATAGATATAATTATATATTTATTATGAAGGCTTAAATGTTGTAAAATCACACAAAAACCCCTTTATAATAGAAAACATATTATTTAAACCCATGTTCAATAATAATAAAAATATTATTATTGAACTATTAAAAATATAAAACATTAAGAATAAAATTAAATATCATTAAAATTATTTCCAAAAAAACCATTAACTATGTTCCTTTCTCTACAATTGACATATTTCAATTCATGGATAGTGACTATTTAATAAATTAATATCTCTAAAATATTAATAGAAAAATATAATATATTTTTTATTCTCCAAACCATTGAAATAAATATTTATTAATAATATAAAAATAAAATATTCTTTTGAATAAATTGTTATTTAATCATCAATATCAACCAAACACAAATATATATTAATTATTCTAACTAGTAAAATTCAATATTTGAATTTAACTGATATTAGAGATGCAATAAGTGTTTGTCTACCTATAAATATTCCCTAATAATATTAGGTATAACTGCCTAAATTCAATGGTTATCTTCTTAAAATATTCAAAGGATCACATAGAGAAATAATTTTATGTCCCTATGAAATCCAACCTTTAATGATCCCTTACAGTGCAATATAATCCTTTTATTGAGATATATCAAATCATGTTGATTGCATAATAGTGGTATAAACCTTTGTGGATGATGTCACTTTCATTGAAAATCTGGAAATGAACTCACCCACTAAACATATGAAGATAACTTTATCTAGGAAGTTCCATTTCCACCAAGGGGGTTGAGACATCACCATATATCAAAGAACATATAGGATACATCCATTATCACATTATACATCAATATAGTATCAGTCATGTCCTACCCAACATATCACACTTCATAGTACAAATATGTCACCTTGGTTTTCATCATCACTTGAAAGTACGTGAGTTATGATATCCATTAAAGATAATATTAAATAATAAGTATCAATCAACATGTTCTCTAATAGGAAAAACCAATGACACATAGAAATGTGAGTTTCATATTGAGATTTCTATTATAATTATTTCTTAGCATGAATATTACAAATGGAGAATACCTTGAGAAGTTTTCTGAATGTCCTAAGAGACTCCTCCCTCTAATAACATGTATTATATTTTTCATACAAGACAATATCATATGGACAAAGAATAATTCTCAAAAATACTACCACTTAAGCGATATTTTATTATCATATCAGGGAACTACCAAGGCCTTTTAATGAAAAATGTATATTTAGGAAATTAACAAATAGAAATGTATTATAATTAATAATAATGTAGTTATAAGTAACTTCATTAATAATGAAATCATATAGTCAAGTACTATGGAATCATTTTCTAGGGAACCAAATATAATAAAAAGATCATAAATTTATTGATTATAACATCACTATAATCACATACATATTAACACTTGTCATATCAATGGGGAATGAGTGATCTTCTTATGATTCAGTACCAATGTGTCACTTTCTCAATATACCTCACACACCGATGACATACAATGACTAGAAGACACACATGATGGCAATACTCCCATAGATCAACATTAGTACTCTATTAATTTCCCCTATAATAGGGGCTATTCCATAGTGACACATATTAGAAATAGTCTTTATTAAACATGTTAACTCAATAATTATCCTAACTACAATATATGTTACCATGTATAAGTGACACAAAAAATGGAAAATAAGGCTCTCTAATGTGTTATGGATAAGTAAAATTTCAATGGTTCTGTTCAAGATGAATCTTTCTACTTCTCCAAGGTCACATGGTTATTGGAAACCACTTTCTCAATATATAAGGTCTATGAAGTGACCACTAAATTGTAGAGTCACATTGGGTGGATTTAAATTAGTGTATAAATTTTGTAATAAATTCTTTCAACTTATTCATTTATGCATTTTATCATCTGAGTATCTTTACATGTTATAATGATTGACCTCATATGTTTACCAACACATTCACACAACATGTAATAAATACTGTAAATAGAGTATATTACATAGTATTTTTACATGATTTGTTTCTAATGTGGATATATACTCCATGCTCTGTTAGATATCAATCCTAGACACATGTTCTCCTTTAATAATGAAACATTAATAGACATTAGATATTACATGAAATGTTTTTACTATTTTATAAAAAATTTACATTATATCTACTAGTTTATTATGTTGGATCCTATCAATTTATAAATTTAACTGGATCTAAATGATTTTGGACATTAATCTTCAGGTTTTCCCCATAATTAAATTACTTCCACAACAAAAAATTGTGTTTTTATAATACCTCACTGTAATATGAATCTATACGTGTTTTTTTATTTAAGAAGAAACATTCAAACCATAGGTAGGAGATAAATTTCCCTCATTCTCAACTCTTAAACTACATTAATATTTTAAACTTAGATAAGATCATAATACTAGAATTTCTCACCATCATCCATAATTTATATTTTCAGAACAAAATTTTCTTAAATTAAATTAATGTTCCAAAATTATATAGATTTATTCAGAAGGTTGATATTTCCCACAAATATTCATTATATTGTATTCTATAATCCTCTCACTGATACTTAAGAACATCAATTTCTGGATTGTAATTTTCATTGACCCAAACAGTATTAAGAAATTCCAAGTCAAAAGATAATACTATAATTTCAGATCTTTTTTTTCTATATCCATGTTATTCCTATGAATGCTACCTCCTTAGATTATATGATTTAAGGAATATGAAAATATTCAAGAAGTATGCCGCTTCTTCAATATTATTTTCTTCCTTCTAATAAACATGTCTTGCAAAAGAATTCTCCACATTTTATTCCTAGGTTAAAATACATCACCACTCTCTAAAATATCTACACAAATCATAGATTACCATTTGTAATTTTTATATCATGATGTCTAAGTCATCATAATCATCACATTAAAATTGACTTCATAATACTTTCATGTGAAATCACTTAGCTTCTACACCTTGTTTTTAATTTCATTTTAGTTAATTAACATATGATTCTCCCTCTTAATATGATTTATGATATCCCAAACAAACTTTTCATCTATAAATATTTTTTTTCACCTGATATTAAAGTAATAATCCATTATAGATCTAGCACATTATTCAATAACTATCTTAAGGAATCCCACCTTCTGTTTTAACTTTTGATTTTAATATATTATAAAAATATGAACTTGTTAAATGTTTGATCGTCTAATATTATAATAGTCACATATTATGATCATCTTTTCTTTTGAATATCTTCTAATTATGAAGGTCTCATATTATAAAATCCACTGCTTCAAATTCCCTTATCATCTTATCTTTAGGTATTTGGAAAATTATTATCTTCAAATACCATCAAGACATAACATAAAAAACCTCAACATTCGCTCTATATTCTGATTTAGAATCTACTAATATGCACGATACTTAATTGATTCATTTGTCTTTGAATACATATAGATCAATTAATCATAATTTCATTACTCCAACACCTTTAAATTTACATAAACCCAATTTGTTAACAATGATAAATTCTTCACCTTCCTTCTATTCTTGTGGACATACCTTTATTATATTATATTATTAGAGCATCAATATAGTACTAGTATTAATGTACATATAAATTAAATTAATATTGTGGAATACTTAAAATATTACATAAATAGATGCCAAAATATGGAATTAGTTTAGTTTCATTGGAAATAAGGAAATGTAAAAAACCAATACATAATTGACCCAAATTATCACCCACTAGGTTGTTCTTGAATAGAAACCCTGTTAAGAACATCAAACATAATACATATATTTGTAACAGTGGGAATGAAACATAAAAATGTACAATATCAGTGGATTATTAAGGTTAAACAAAGGGGAAATGTAAGATTACACATGATAAAAAGGGTAAGAAAATGTGATCATGACCATAGGAGATCAAACCATTCATATAAGAGATCATAATTGAGAATTATAGCTTAATGATTAGAATTCCATTAGACATGATTCATAAGGAAATAATTAAAATAATCCATGAAGGCATAGTATTGGATTAAAATAAGGAATTGTTAAAAAAACTAATCATATAGTATGATTTCTATAGTAGTCACATTATCTTTTCCAAGACAATATTAGTAGTATGGGTTCACTCCTCATACCATCATTGTAGTCATGGTTCACTCCCATGGCCATTTTAACTGCATATGTTCACTCTTCAAACCATCTTGTTAGTCATAGTTCACTCTCATGGCCATCTTTGTAGTCAAGGTTTACTCCCAAGACCATCTTACTATATTTCATGAGATATAAATAATTAATAAAGTCATGGGAGAGAGATATAGGTCCCACCCATCTAATTTTAAAATTATGAAATCATTTACCAAAAAATCATAAACAATCTTATCTTAACCCATGAAATTTAATTAGTATTATAATCTTGTAATCATATCGTAACCTGTGGAAAATGATATACAATTCAAAATAATTTCATCAACAAAATTACACGTGAAAAGAAGCAAGTTTTTAAGGCATATATCCCATGAAAGAAAAATAGGAATCAAAAAAAACTCTACATCAAAACACAATCCATTTAGAGAGAGAATATTAGTGGAAATATTAAATCATTCCCCCAAAATGGTATGAGTAATACAAATAAGATCATCTTATGTTGGAAATAAATTTGGAATACCTTTTAAAAATATTTACTGTATAATATATTATTTATTATTTTGAAGATTAGTTTTAAAACCTAATACCTTTTGAGAAAGATTTTATTGAAATTAAAATTGAAAACTTATACAGAATTATTGAAAACATTTTTGAAATAAATTTTTCATTAAAAAACATATATATTATTCTTGAAAATAGTTTGAAACCATTTACTTTAAATACATTAAAAAATTATAAATAAAGCTTGAAATTTTTTATCAAACCATTTATTTGAAAATAGTTTGAAAAAAATAAATATTGAATATTTATTGGAAACCATTTCTTTGAAAAATATTAAAAATATGAAAATATATATTTTAAAATGTTTGAAACCCCATTTTATTTAAAATATATTGAAAAGATATTAAAAATTTGAAATTCTTTTGAAAACAATTTCATTGAAAATAGTTTGAAAATATATAAATAAATTTTGATAATTTTTGAAAAACCATTTCCTTAAAAATAGAATGAAAAATTATAAATAAATATTGAAAACATTTTGAAATACAATTCATTTAAAATACATTTTATGCAACTAAATAAATCATGAAAATGTTTTGAAAACCATTTCCTTAAGAATAATTTGAAAACATATAAATAAATCATGAAAAAATTTTGAAAACTATTTCATTGAAAATTATTTTTTAAATCAATTTCTTAAAAATCTAACTTTTTAATATAAACAACAATTTTGAAAGAAATTATGGTGGGGAAATCCATATATGTCGTACGACGTAAAAAGAACGTTCATTTTACTCAGTAAAATGATTAAAAATGTCTTCATAGGATAATGAAAATAAGATTCATTTTAATAAATTTCTAAAATTAAAAATTTGTAAAAATAAATTTTAATTATTTCATACTAATAGTATAATATTCTTCGAAAACTTTTTTTAGAAAACATGGTTTTAATAGAATAAGGAATACTAACCGAAGTGTCTGTAAAGTAAGGCATTCTTAAAAAACGTTTGTTAACTATATAATAATAAAATAGTGGAATAATGGTACCAATTCATGAATATATAATTAATAACCATTGGGGAAAAAATTAATGATATTTATTAGGTGATGGATAATAATATTTCATCAAAGGAAGAATAATTGTAAATAATTTTAAAAGTGATGAGATTGTTTCAATAAACTCTTACCACTTAGTAACTTCAAACCATAATCCCCATGAAATAAAATAAAATAAAATAAAATTTTATATATCATGAAAATACGTATATTCCAGATATAAAATTTCAATGGTATTATTATACCTCATGGAAAAATAATGGTTCATAACACGGAATGTGTATTAAAGAAGGAAAATTGATATAAAATTACATTACCGATTTGGTAATATTATAAAACATAAAGCCCATGAAATAAAGGTAATAAAATAGATATGTAAATAACAATATAATTTAGTTTAATAATCATTGAATTCATTAATGGTTCGTATACACACCCAAAAATGTAATGGGTGGTGAATAAAGAATGCATCTTATGGAAATAAAAAGTGAGATGAAATTCTATTACCTTAGGCCTTGACTCTCTATATACTCATAAGAAACTCCTTTATAATAAATATAAATACTGTATAAATATTTCAAAGAAATATATTCATATATATATTTTGATTTATAGTTTTATTTTGAATTTATACCACCTTTATGTAAACAATTCTATGTTAAGGTTACGCTTCGGGTAATATTTACTTCGTTTTTCACATGTGTCTTAATTTTTCGTATCATTGGTCCTTATAATTAAATCATGATTTAAATAGTTTTCACCATGATATAAATATAATTAATATTTATTCTATGTTTTTTTATCAGAATCTATATATGAATGAAATGGGATACACTATTCTTAGAGAGGGTATGTCATACGTACACATTAACGCTGATTCTGTTTTTTTGTTGTATTAAAAGAAATAAATAAAATGAAATATATGTATATGTATATATGTATATAATATCATTAAATTAAAATTTTTATATCATGTGTATCATATTTTCTCCCGAAACATATCTTTAATACATTACATGTATTTTGTGATAAAATCCCATAACATTGAGGGGGATGTAGTCCACACATTCTCAAATGAAATTATACAATTTGAACCAAAAGGAATGTATAAAGATATGTGTTTTAGAAAGACTAAAAAAGATTAAATATATAATATATATAATATATATCATATATATATATATATATATTAGATTAATTTCCACCATGAGGGTTGGTAAAAGAAAAATGAACAATCATCGCTTTGTGAGGCGGTAGTTCTCCACACACATAAACAGCACGTTTGTTACCCATTAGACT
The DNA here is from genome assembly GCA_963277665.1 of Viscum album. Taxonomy (NCBI): domain Eukaryota; kingdom Viridiplantae; phylum Streptophyta; class Magnoliopsida; order Santalales; family Viscaceae; genus Viscum; species Viscum album. Next base: position 1,299,481,156 of record OY728138.1, on the reverse strand, counting down.
GAAATTTGTATAAGTGTTGGTCAAAATATTATCATAAAATAATCATTGTATATAGAAGGTTTTTTTATTTTTATAAAATCACTGAATTAGAAGAGTTTAGGTGGTGTATAATTGAAATAACTTTGAAGAACTTGAGAAAAAATGTTACCCCTTATTCAGGTAACTCCGATTGGTTTTCACAAAATGGATTACATGGATTGATTTATTCTAAAGGGGAGGATTCTATAATGATGATAGGGATTTTTAGGATATATTTGGGAAGATCTAGGTCAATAAAAAGTGGTTTGAGGGTTATGATTATGTGGGAGGAGAAGGGGCCTTTTATAACGGAGGTGGAGTGGCACTCTTGTAATTTTCGGACATAGAATTCCACCCACGTTTTTCACAAATAAATTGCACCCAATAATGGACCAAAGTGTATCAATGAGATGAAATAATTTAAATATTTCAATAATATTTATTTTTTAATGTTTTCTAGTTCATTTAGTCTTTTATGGTTATGGTTTAGTCCTTAGTAAATCTTAATTTTACATTACTCGATGTAATTCATTTTAATTACATTCAATAATAGTTTTCATCAAAAACCAAGTTGATATTATTAGACATTATAAATATTTATGTTTAAAAATATTGAATAATTATTTCCTATTTCCAATCAATCATTGGTAGAAATTAATTTAAATTTTATCTCATAGTCGTTTCAATAATAAAGGTATTTATAGTAAAAACATTCAAAAGATTGCTATATTTTTGTATTAAATTGAAAAGTAAAATTGGTTAAAATTAAATAAATTATATTTATTTTTAAAAAAATGATCTAAATATACATTTAAATTAATTTTAAATTTAATTTGACTTCATAAATAAATTTGATGAAAAAGATTTTTTGAACATAAATTTAGTACGTTTCACAATTCATTAAAAAATGAAACTTCAATAAAAAATACTAAAAATTTAACCTTATATAATTATTTTTTATATATTCCAAGTATGATGATTATTTTGACCTATTTAATCTATAAATGTTAAAAAATAGATATAAATGGGTTCTTCATTAATACACTGTGAAAATGAATTATTAAAAACATCACTTTAAGCATAAAATTAGGTTTTTTCTTATCTTAGGTGTATAAAATATATATCATGAATATATAAAATAAATTATTGAATATTTAAAATATATATTACACTAATATCACTCCCATGTTTTTTACCATAACAATATTTTATTTTATATTCAATATGTTTTCTTATTAATTTCAAATTAATTGGAAACCATTGAATTCATCTTATATTTTAGTAAATAAAATGTTTCAATAATTCCCCAAATACTATTCATAATCACCTACTTAATGGCTTAGTTTTTTTTTGGAGGCAAAGCTTCTGACCATTTATTAAGAGAAAGAAAAAGGACAACAGAGCGGCGGATGGGGTCAAACAACGGACATGCCCTCATCCACCAAGAGCAAGTCTAGAAATCATAAAAAGACATGTCATTACCATAATCAGAATCACCAGCAGTCTCCCACTCAGATTGAGACTTGTCCTTATTGAGGATTTTCAAGCTATCTAAATCCACTTTCCTTAACACCTTAGACGACGATCTGGTAGACACAGTTCTAGGTACATTAGAATAATCCTTACGTGGTCTCCTATTAAAGGGAGGACCCTCACTTTCAGTAGTCTTTGGCTTGCCACTCAATATTGCATCCTTATAAGAGGCATGACCACCGTTGCCCGAGACCCTGATCGGGGAACGCACCTTCCCCTGTTCATCTTCAGAAATGTTCCCCCATTTCTCAGGTAACTCAGATGACTGAAAATTCTTCTGGATTTCATGTTGATAATCAACATGTAGTTGCACATCACCCTGATTAGAGACATCAACCTGGTGAGAATCAGGGAACACCCGTTCTGGAGTCCGCATAGGGATGTCCTCAACTAGAGGAACCTCTTTAGACAAATCAGATCGAGAATAAGAAGGGCCACTATGAGCCTCCTTCGGAGATTCATCAAAAAGAAGCCCTTTACCATGATCAGGAGCCGACTTTAGAATTGCATCACCATCATGAGCAGAAGACATTGGAAACATCGAATCCTTCAGGTTGGAATTCTTGCGACAGAGGGCTATTGAATGTCCTCTCACACCACATTTCTCACAAGACAGATTCTTCTGGCATAACTCTAAAGAGTGTCCAACAGCCATACATACATTGCAGAAAAGAGGCTTTTTTTCATACTCAACATCAATTTGAATGTTATCATAAGGGGTGGAAAGAGTTACCTTGTCGATCAAAGTAGTACTAAGATCAACCTCCACCAACATCCTAGCAAAATGACCAAACCAAACATCCCCAGTTTCTTTGTCAAGCCGAATAGGAGTCCCAATTGCCATGCCAATATCATGCAGAATTTTGGGATGCCAGAGGACCCAGTTGAGCCCATGCAAACGAATCCAGAGCTGAGAGAATGCATTTCGGGCACGCAAGACATTAAAATCCATAGACCATTCATGTAAATGCAACCATCCAGGTTTTAGAAACAAGGTTCCAATGCTCCATGCCCGAAGATTCAAATCAGTAGATGGAAAAAGACAATGAAAAAAACCTCGACCAAGAGAAACACACTTCCAGTTAGAAAAGCCCCACAGATTCGAAATTCTGCAATTCAGGTCATCAAGCTTCCATGGCTGAGCACCTTTAGGAAGAACAATACGCGCAATCAATGAATTTTTACCCATTGACATTCTCCCTACAAGTGCGGTGGGGTTAGCTTCAACATGAGCTGAAGAACCCTTATGAAGAATTTTGCTCGGACATGAGTCCGTGAACAAACCCAATGAACCAGATCCATCTTGCTTCAACCGGGAATTTTTGGCCCGCACCACACCATTACCAAAATCTTGTATCACAGTAGGGGGAGCTTCCACAACACCATCCCGATGCCACGGAGCACCGTGCTGCGCGCCAATCCCCAAATCTTCTTGCAACGTGGTCTCCGGTCCGACTTGAGGAACCGAGGTTGAAGAAGTTGCCGAGGTCGTAGATTTCACCAAAGCATCCACCAGATTTGCATATCCGGCAAGAGAGTCCGAAGCCAACTTAACACCAGCCGGGAAGCGCGAAGACATCGCAGCCTTAGGGTTTCCAGTAATAGCCGGAGACCGCGCGCCATGAGTAGAAACAGAAGAGGTTAACGCCGACGCCGCACCACCGGGATTATTGAGACAATCGAACCCAATAAAGAAAGGAATCGCCATGACCGAGCACAAACCCTTGAAAAATCCATTGACGCGGAGAAGAGAACCCTCCGCCCACAGCGCCATCCACACCCTTAATGACATTTCTTAATGGCGTAGTTTTATTTCATAATCATAATTAATATAAGTTTTAATAATATATTATTCCCTGATAAGACTTAGTATTGTGTGTTACGAAAGCCATCGTAGAATGTCAATCATGAGTGAAATGTTCAATAACCACATTGGTCAATGTAAAGAATGATAAAAATTATGTTGTGAGTAGTTGATGATTACGTGGTGTTGCGTATAAGGCAAAAAAGCATAGTTATTTAATATGAAACTAAAGTATTTTCAAACTTCTGTGAAATTCAAAATATCAAAAAGATTAAATTAATTCGAAAAAATTATATCACAAAATCTTGTGGTGTAATATTCGACGCCCTTAAAATGAATTTCTCCCTCACAATTCATCCATGTTATGTAAGGTTTAATAATATTAGAATTACTTAATAGATACCCACATCATGAAAATGAATCCTTAAAAATCCTTTAAAAAAGGAAAAGTTGGATATAAAACTATTACCCAAAATAACATATTAAATATTCTTACACATTGGAGAACATAGGTAGAAATTGAAAAAATGGACATTGAGGATAAGCATAAATATTCATAGGGAATGATTAAAGTCATAAATCACAAAAAAGTTATTGATTAATGAAATGTTTATGGAAATAGGGTAATTAATCCATAATGATTTAAGAGGACATTTGTTCAACAAAATTTAAAACATTTGGACAACATTTTTTTGATCACATGAAGAACATTGAGTAATTCTGGATGTATTTATATAAGATAAATTTCATTCTTTTTTTATTGAATAATTACCAATTCATCCATTACCTCATGTAATGAATGTCCAAAAATTAACATTGATGCATAAATCACTAAAATACACTTTTAACGAATCATAAGGCCCATAAAATAATGAATGTCTCAATATTTGTCTATAAAAATTCATAAAAATGAATATTAATTATTATATAACCGGAAAAAGTAACACTACTAATTTAAAATTAATATTTATTTATAAAAAATTAATACATTAACCCAGAAATCATGTACGCTAGGGGTAAACATGAAACCTTCATCGTCCTTTAGACATGGGTTCAAGACCCGAAGCCTCTCTAGACTTGATGGGCTCCCACCTGATATAAATTATGTCATTTTATAAAATCACACTAATATAATTATGAAGTATGATTTAAATCCTTGAAATAAGGTTAATCCCTAACTATCCCTTTAACTAATGTTTTCAATTCAACCATAATGAGAAAATACTTCATTCGAAGTTTAACATAGAATTTCCACGAATTGATAACCATATAACACTTATGAAATAATAAAATCCAAAAAATTATAAAGAAGTATCTGAAATCCAATTAATACTGATACCCATATATTATAAAGTATCACTTGGTTGTCACACTCAAAACATGTAAATATCCACATTGTATATTCTCTATAAACATAGTAATAACCGGAATTTCCCAAAAAAAAATTAGAACAAATGCATGCTTACTTACACTAAAGGTGACTGGATATATTACTTAAATCAAAGAAGTTGTAAAATTCATCCATGACAACAAAAACATCATTTTAAAAAAAATCCATTATCAGTTCTGAGGTAATCATTACCATATAATTTACATGTTCATATCCAATATATCTTTATATGGATAACATTATCATAACATAAAGAACAAATTAAGGGGTATCATCCCTTAGTAAAAATATCACAATGTCATTAAATCCCCTTTTCATTCCATAACAAACATACAAACTAAACTTATAAATACTTAGCAAAAATAATCCCTGTATACTACACCAATCATAAAAAATAAATTTTGAATCCAAATAAATAAAAACATCCATTATTCAACTTCATCAATATGGAATAATAAGGATACCTCATACTTTTATTTAATATTTATTTCCTTTCATATTTCATTTATTTTACCCTCATCATCAGTAATATATCCATTACTCATAACACCATGATGATTCTATTTGGGACATTTCCCATTATGACATTGATTTTGGCAATGACCATTCATTCCTCACATAAATCTTTTTACCTTTAAGGATTTATTACGGAGGAAAATATTTCCATAAATATTATTAGTCAAACCCTTCATTGTTCCATTGTAGTTACTTACTTCATTACCTTAATTACGAAATCTATACACCTTATTTTTTCTCTAGTCATTTACATAGGTGATTATTTCCACATTGATTACAAAAATGAAACAGAATATTATTTCCCCCATGGTCTCTATTTTTTTGAACACTCATCATACTAATTTATTTTCATCTTTGGTGAGTATGAGGGTTGTTGAAGGAATACATTGTGATTCTTGTTCATTGAAAAATGATTAGGCATTATCAAAATATCATTAACTCTAGTGAGAATCCCATTTTAATGCTCATCAATAGATTGTACATTATATTCAATATTAATCCAATTTCATATAGTTCTCCCAATTGACTAATACCTGGAATAACTGAAAAGACATTGTTTTCATAGTGAGTAATCACATAATAATGGAAACCACTTATATGATTTCAACATTATGCTACCTTTATTAAACTAGAATCATTAGGTTTAACCTATGTTATTCATAGAAAAATTATATTTATACCCTTCATGATGGTTTATTGATTTTTTATTAGTTCAAAAATAATATCCACATGGAATGTGAAACTAGGTGTGTTGTAAGGTCTTTTGTCATGTACCATATATCTCCAATTCAGGTCCAGGAGAGCATGTTAGAGTTGTTACCGCTAGGTACATTTTTTATAGAGACACATCCCCTAGTAGTATCCAGATAGAGAGACATTTATGGTAATACACACACTCTAATATTTTCCCAAAATTCTAGGACTATTATTATAATTTCCTATATTCTTAGGCTTATTCATAGATATGTCCTGAGGGATCTCACTAAGTTTTTCTCATCACAATTTTCTAATGTTAACTAATCATTTCATCTAATACCAACTATAAAAAACTAGTATCACTGCATATAGACATTACATAACATTTGTAGAATACATAAAATAATACACAAATAGATTCCCAATTACCATTTTAGTATAGTGACTTTGGAAACATTTAAATGTAAACACTGGTGCATAAGGGAGCTACATTATCTCCCATTAGGTTATTTATAACATGATCCTTTCTTAGACACACCAAACATAATAAATTTTACCATAACCTGATGAAGAAAACATAAAAGGGGAAAGATCAGAAGCTTAGTAAGGGTAAATAATTGAGAGATGTAAGAATAAACATGAGAATAGGTGTATGAGAATGTGATCATGAAAATATAATATCATACCGTTCATATCAATGATCAAAAATTTGAATAATGGAAAATATATGGGCAGTTCATAAGACATGAATAATAAAGAAATAAGGAACATAAGCCCTAAAATAATAACCTAAGAATGAAACTTGAAATTGAGGAAAACACATAAACATATAATATAATATCTATAGTAGTCAAGGATTCACTTATAACACCATCTTGGTATTGTGGGCTCATTCCATGTACCATCTTAGTAGTCATGGATCACACCCATGCATTTAATAGTAGGATTAGTTCACTCCTCATACAAACTTGGTAGTCATGGTTTACTTCATAAGATATATTAGTAGTCAAGGATCACTCCCATGAGCATCTTCGTCTATATTATGAGATATAAATCTTTACCCAATTCATTGTAGGGAGATTGTGGTCCCACCCATGTCATTGTGAAATCATACATATGTGTGACACAAAATCATAAACAATCATACAATAACTGAACAAATGAAATTGGTATTATAAGCATGTAATCATATCCTAACCTATGAAAAAATATATAAGTTTCTTAATTATTTCATCTAAAACATAATCCATGAATGTAAGAGGGTTTTAATTGAATATAACATCTAAAATAGAAACAAGCTTCATAATCATCATTCGATCTAAACATGAAACATTCAAAGAAAAATTATGAATGGAAACATTGAATCATTTCCCTATAAAATCATGAGTAATACAAATAGTTGTCATCATAAATGGGAAATAAATTTTAATACATTTTAAAAACATTTATTTAGGAAAATACCAATTTTTATTTAGAAAATTATTTTAAAACATGAAACCTTTTGAAAACCATATTTTTTAAAAAAATATGAAAACTTATAATGAAATGTTGAGAAAAAAATTGAAAACCATTTTCATTAAAAACATGAGAAATAATATTGAAAAAAAAATTAAGACCATTTATTTGAAAATATTTTGAAAACATATAAATAAATCTTGGAAAATCATTTGAAAAACATTTCAGTATAATACTATAAAAACATATAAAAAACCATGAAAACGTTTGGAAACCCATTTCTTTTCAAATAACATGATTTTTTTTAAAAAGTTGGAAATATTATGAAAATAATTTCATTGAAAACAAATTGAAAACATATAAATAAATGTAGATAACGATTTGAAAACAATTTTATTGAATATACCTTCATAACATTGAAATAAATCTTGTAAACTTTTTGAAAACAATTTATTTTGAAAATAATTTCAAAACATATTAATAAATTGTGAAAAAGTTTAGAAACCCATTTCATTGAAAATTATTTTTAATAAAATTTTCATAAACAAATAACCTTTTAAACATGCAAAGTAATATTTATTTAAATAACGGTGGTAAAATCCATACATTTCGTATGAGGTAAAGAGAATAATAATTTTTTACGATGAAAATGTTAGGAAAATTACATGTTTGAAAAATGAAAAGAATATTCCGTTGAATACATTGGTAAAATAAAAAAGTTTAAAATTTAATTTTTAATTATTTTACTAGAATAATAAAATATTATTTGAAATACTTTCTAGAATACATGTTTTTGAAGGAAAAAAGATTTCCAATTAATGAGAGGGTAAATTAGAGATTTAATGAAAACACTTTTAAACTATATTATGTACCGATAAGTAAAAAAATGGTACCAATATATGAATAAATCATGAATAAAAATAGGATAATAAAATTCCTCAGTGTTCTTAAAATATGTACCATAATATTTTATCAAAGGATCCCTAAAGATAAACAATCTCGAAAAATGATGAGATTGTTTCAATGAACTCTTACAACTTAGTAAAATTGAACCATAAACCCCATGTAATAAAATAAACATACATATAGAATGAAATATCATGAAAATAAATATACCCATGATATATAATTTCAAAGATAGTTAATACACCTCATGAAAAATACGGGTCCATAACATGATATGTGTTTTAAAAAAAGGGAAATTGAGTTAAAATTGCATTACTGGTTTGGTAACTTTTGAAACATAGAACCTATGAAAGAAAGATCAAAAATGGATATGTTAATGGTAATACATTTATGTAAAATAATATAATAATTCATCAAATGGAAGTATGCACACCACAAAAAAGGAATGGGTGGTGAATAAAGCATGAATGTCACGAAAATAAAATGTGGGATGAAATTCCCTTACATTGTCTCCAGAATCTCATCGTACTCATAATAAAATCTAGTATAATAAATATATGTATATTATAAAGATTTTAAATAAATAAATAATTTTATCTTATGACATATTTGGTCTTATTATGACTTTATATTATACTTTTGTTAACAATTCTTTATTAATATTACACTTCAGGTAATATTTTATTTGTTTTTTTTCATGTGTCATAAAGTGTTATATCGTTGGTTCTTATACTTATATCATGATTTGAATATTTTAAATCATGATAAAAATATCTATAATATTCATTATATATTCATTATAATAATATATAGAAGTATGAAGTGCAATACATCATTCAAAGAGATAGTAGGCCGTTCAAACACATGAATATTACTTCTGTTTTATTGACTCACTGAATGAAAGAAGGAAAATGAAATATATTTATATGTATATATGTATATAATATTATTAAATAAGAATTTTTATATTATATATATATCATACCGATTGACTAATAAAATCTTTAATACATTCCATGTAGTATGTGAATGAATGATGTCATTATGAGGGGCCAGTAGTCCACACTTCCTCAAATGAAATTATCATACGTACACCAAAAAGAATGTATAATGATATTTGATGTAAAAGGATTAAAGAAGAATAATGGTGTATTAAATATAATATATATCATATTTAAATTTATTCTTTATCATAATTTATACCTTGATATGTGGTAAAGAAGAAATGAACAATCATCGTTTCATGATGTTGTAGTTTTCTATATACGTAAACTATATTTTCATTACCCATTTGATAGATGTGTGTGAATGTGTAGATAGAAACAAAATAATAAAAAATTAATTTTATATTTTAGATACTGGTTTTATAATTGATTCATGGTATACAATGATTTTAAGTTATGGACAATGGAAATAACATAGAAGTTGAGAAAAATGTTACCTCTTATTTGGGTAACACCTTTTGGATTGAAATAATGGGATTCCATGGAATTATTTATAACATAGGGGTGGATTATAGAATGAGTTTAGGTATGGTTAGGAGAAATTTGTGAATATTATGTTCAAGCCATAGTATCATGAGATATTTTAAGATGTGTTAGGAGATGAGGCCTTCTTATAGTAGTGGAGGAGTGGTACTATTGTATATTTTGGGAATGAGAATTCAACTCACATTTTCCAATGAATCATGGATACAATAATGGCCCAAATTAGATAAAAGAGATTATAGGGCCAAAATATTGTTATATAATTGATTTTTTACAATTTTCAAGGTTATTTTTGTTCTTAAGTTTAAGGTTTAGTCAATAAATATGCTTAATTATACCTTAATCAATGTAATTAATTAGAATTACATTCACTGATATTTTTGGTCAAAAATAAAGTTTACATAATTATATTTTATAAATAATTATGATACAGTAATGGTCCAAATGAAGTTTACATAATTACATTCATATGCTGCTTATATCCCAGGGTGATTTTCATCGGGTCTCGAAATTTGGAAACCTTCAACTTAAATATGGAGTACTTCGAATCCTTGAATGGGAACATTCCATCAATCAGCAGACAACAAGGAATACCATGGATCAAATCTAGGATTGCCTCCATGAACTCAGTTGGTTATTCTAGCATCTGAAAATATTAAACGGAATTGCCTTGTGTATATGTAAACCACTCAAAATCGATCAGCGAACAATTAAGGCTGAGATTGGATTATATTCTAAGGTGATGATAGAAGTTTAAATTGCTTCCAAACTACCTGATGTAATTTTTATCAATGCTAATGACTACAAGATAAATATTTGAGTGTAATGTGAACATATGCATCTATATTGTGGACTCTACAAAATCACAGTACATTATTTGCTGAAATACAGGGTTGTTAGGAGCCAAGTTGCTTAACCAAACGATGATGGGTGGACTGAAATTAGAAGGTAAAAAAATTATAAGACTACTGATTCTGAAAATTTTGAACCAGATAGGAAGATAGATGAAATATTGGTTAATAAGTCAAATTTTATTAGAGAATGTTTGGGTATCGATTGGGATGAATAGGATAAAGAAGAAGAAAATACCAATCCCGATCTTTGTATCCTAGAAGAAATAGATAAGATGGTCTTAAATACTTATAAAGGGCACCAGTCTATTTTAGAACCAAGTCGGATTACCCTTTTTGAGGCTGAACAACATTAGGTAACATATTTTGAGAATCATGATCCAACATCCAAGGTCAAAGAGCTTACTGATCAACTTTTGGATTTGGGAGCTTCAGTGATCGTTAAGACGAACCTAGGTGGAAATAACTGCACAGAGAATTCAATACCACTGGAGCTGGATGAGAATTTATCCATAGGTTTCTTGGTCGATGCTGGACAAAATGTGGTTCTACATACAGGCCAGCCTAGGACTAATGGACAACCTTTACTAAGTCCCAGTGCTTACCTGGAGACTATAGGTATGATTCCTTCAGTCTATTTAGTTACAAATTTTGAGAAATCTAAGGCAATGTGCACAACTATTTACATTGGCAGTGAACTGATCTCCTTGAAAAATAATTTGGTTATGAAAAATCCAATACCCATTGAATCTGTAGAATCCAAATAGCCCCCTATGTCACAAATGTTTTTTCAGGTTTTTAATTCACCCAATGACCTAAAGAATGGTCCTATGACCTCCCCCATTACTAGTAAAACAATTGTTATTATTAATTATGGTACTAATACAGGTGATGCTAACACTTATATTTGTTTCTCCTACGAGTAAAAAGGACAAGAAGTCTACTCTAACCCCCCTAAAATTCCTTGGAGATTAAAAATAAATAAGGTTTCAGGTGGATTCAAACTGAAGAAAGGGGTATCTTCCTCGAAATCTAGGTTTTAATAGATCATTGATTTTGGAACTATCATGGCATAACAAACTACGACATGGTTACTATGCATAAAAGACTTATTTTGATTCATAAGAAATATATTTTCTATTCCTAAACCAAAATCAACTTCTCTAAGAACATTATGCATATATGTTCTTATGGTTATAGATTTATAGTTTCTTGAAAAAATTGTATTGCTATTGATTCCATTTGAATTTTTTACCATACTACATTACAAAATGACAATATCTACAAATTTCCTGATCAAATGTTTACCTGTGATTTCTCCATTTATAACTTACATTGTTTTTTCACAATGGTCTATTCCAAAAATAGATATTATGACCGAAAACCTCCCTGGAATGTTCTATTTGAATTATCTAACACCATTCATGACCCCTGGTTTGTGATATGGGATTTCAATGCCATTTCTTATCCCATTGAGAAAATTATCCCTTCACATTCTCATATATCCTCTAGAGAATTTAGAAAATCTGTTAAAGATTGCATCCTTATAGAAATTAATCTCGTGGGTGCTAAATTTACTCGGTATAGAAGACACTACAACAGAGTTGTTGCGAGAAAACTTGAAAGTGCCTTTATGAATTACCAAACTCTAGATAAATGGGGTACTATCACTACCACAAATTTAACTAAACTAAACTCATACCATCACCCCATCCAGGTTAGTATTTTTAAAAAAAGGACTAATCCCATTCTTCCTTTTAGATTTAACAACATTTGGTCTGCTGACATGGAATGTTCAACTCTCATAAATAAATGTTGGGAATCTATGAATCACAACTCGGATTCTTTTGCCTATCCCACCAAACTAAAACATCATAAATAGTGTCTCAAAGATTGGTGTTGGACAAAATCAAAACACATGGACAAGGACATTTCCATCCTTGAGAAAGAGCTTAATCAAATCCAAAATTCCAACAATCACTCTGATTTCTTTTCTAATCCCCAAAATGAAATCAATATATCTATAAAACTTAATTCTATGCTAGTTCTCAAAGAAAAAATTCATAAACAAGTTTACATAACTATGTTGATTTCTGATGGTGATCGAAACACTAATTTTTACTATTCCCTTCAAAGAATTAGAAAAGTCTACAGACCTCTCTCCATTCATAAGAACAACGACATTCTTATTGATTCTAAGGTGGTCATTGCTGATCATGTGGTTTCTTAATTCAATAATATTTTAAATGGTCCAAATATTAGCAAAGACCTCCTACCTGAGATCATTCCGGCTATGGTTCATGATGATGATAATAAAATTCTTTTGATCATCCCTCTTGATCATAAAATCAATGAAACTGTCTTTATTCTCAACTCTGATAGTTCCCCAGGACCTAATGGTTTCAACAGTAGATTTTTTCAACAATTCTCATAGATGTTCAACATTATTGTTTGTAAACTGGTCAATTCATTCTTCTCAAAGGGTTTTCTAACTCATGGGATTAATTCTCAATTTCTCACCCTCGTTTTAATGTGTCTAACGCCTTTGAAATTCAACATTTCCGACCCATCGGTCTCATCAACTTTATTTATAAAATTGTTACTAAAATTATTACTAATATAAATGCTCCCATATTCAATAAAATAATATCTTGGAATCAAATTGGTTTTATAAATGGTAGATCCATATATGACGGCATTTCCCTTTCCTCGAAATGCAACATTTCACTTAATAAAGTGTCCAGAATAGGAAACATTGCTATCAAACTGGACATCAAGAATACCTTCGACACCATTTACTAGAGCAACAATTTCAATTTTCTCCAAATATTTCGATTCAATGATACTTTTGTAAGCAGGATTAACTCCTTATTTAATTCGACCACTATTTCCATCCCTGTTAATAATTCCCCAAAAGGATACTTTAAATGAACCAAAAGAGTTAGGCCAGGTGACCCCTTATCTTCCATTCTTTTTGCTATTCTGAAAGATTATCTTAGAAGACTAATCACCCACCTGGTTGATCAAAACAAACTCAAACCCATATAGGTGGCTAGAAGCCTCAAGGATCTTATGAATCTTCTATAAGAGGAGGATATTATTCTATTTCTAAATTTTGAAAAAAAAAGAAAATCCAAAATTTGAAAATGATATAACTCATTATGTGTAGATTTCTAGTCAAACTATCAGTTAGAAAAAATATTACGTGTTCGTTAGAAACATTTTCTCTCTTAGTAGGAAAATGAGCATTATAAATATCTTAGAAATCAATGACGGATCTTTCCCCTTCACATATCTAGGACTTCCTATCTTCTTGGGAAGACACAAATCCATATATTTTAATGATGATGTGGAACGGGTAATCAATCAACTATCCTCTTGGAAGGTTAAATCCCTCTCCATGGATGGCAGGATTGCGTTGGGGAAATATGAAATTGTCTCTAAATTGATATATGTGCTGATGGTTTATAAATGTCCTACCATCCTTATTAAGAAAATTAATGTTTACGTAAAAAACATTTTTTGGACTGGTATCATTTTATAGAAGAATATTGTTACTTTTCCTTAGTTTAAATGTTTTAAACCTTTATAGGAAGGTTGTCTTGACAATAAAAATCCCAATGTCTATAATGAATCCTTACAATCCAGACTCACTTGGAGAATTTTTAATAGTAACTCGGATTCCATTGATTTTCTAAAAGAAATATTTCTCGTGAATCTCGAGAAGGGTAATTTGAGCTATATGAACCCTTCCATATAGATATCAATTAGGCAATCCATGTCCAATATTATTAATAAATCTAGATGGATGGTTAGCTCAAACTCCCCTATAAAATTTTGGATGGACAATTGGACTGGAGATCTCCTCTTATCTATGCTCTCTCCCAATTCCAATCTAGAAAACATAAATTGTACTATTAATGAAGTGATTCAATCTATAAATTTCAATCTCCCTGATTACATCTTTCATATTGTTGATAATTATACTTTCTATAATATTGGTGATTTTCTTATCTGGTAGCCTGCCCACAATGGGGTGCTTGATTCAAAAAGTTTTTACAATCACAATTTCACTAATTTAGACTATATCTTTAGTTGGAAGAAACATTTTGATAAGCCCTGGATCAAACCATCATGGCTTAACCTCATCTGTCACATTCCTCACAACTGTATTCCTACTGAGGGTTTTCTTCAATTTCATGGTGTCCAACTCTGCTCAAAGTTCCATTTCTCTCTCAAACATAGAGAGGATCCTAACAATCTAATTTTGTCTTGTGCAATGAATTCTTCCCTCTGGAATTATATTGCTGACAATTTTTTATTAAAGATGGTTTTTACTCGACTATATCCCCTTACAATTAAAATGTTGTGTGGATCTTGACACTATGAAACAAATGAAGAATATCTTCTTATATGTCATTGGTAAGCTTGTGTACGTGATCTAGTATGATAGAAATGACATTATTCACAACAACTACTCATTAACTCCTTATGTAGACCGAATGTAGATTCTTATCACCATTAAAGATGCATCCTCAATCCAGAAATCCCACTATAATGACACTATTTATGAATTTTTGACCCTACATCTTCTTCGAATTGATGTCATCTACAGACCACCAAGGCACACATTTGAGGTGTGCTAGTAGGCCCCACTTCATGTAAGGATCAAAATTAATGTTGATGGAGCTCTTAAAGGCAACCTGGGACCTGCGAGATGTGGTGCAATTATCAAAGACTTCCTTTTCAATTGTTAAGGATGCTTCTTTGGCAGGTATGGTGTTGCTTTTCTTTATAAGAAGAAATGATAGTCGTGATCTTTACGATCGAATTTTTCAAAAAAAAACGGGGTGGAATAACATAAGGATTGAATGTGAATCTACCATTATTGTCCAAGACTTATGGAATGGTATGATGCAGATTAATTGGCCACTTACCACTCGCTAGATAGGCTTCCTTGCTTCGCTTTTAGAGATCAGATACATTTCCACTCATGATTTCTAGGAAGTAAACATGGTTTCACATTGTCTTGCCAATAAGGGAATCAATCTATGTATCACATGGATGGATGATCTGTCAGTTGATTTTATCCCTCTTTATGAAAACGATTGTAATAAAATTCCCTCTTTTATACTTTTGTAATTTTATTTATTAAAAAAATTGTATCTGGTATTTGACCGAGGCACCACCCTTTCAAAACAAAAAATAATTTATAATTAATAGGAAACCTATGAGTTTAACTTATATTTGTGAAAACCACATCTTTCCATAATGTTGTTAATAATATTCATAACTAATATCTTAAAATCTAGGTTATATATCAATATATTGAATAATAATTTTTTTAATAATATATATTATTGTTTTTTAACACTCGATCTTGTGTGTTATGAAATTCATCAAGGAAAGTCAATCTTTCTTGTAATTTACAACAACCTCATTGTTCCTTGTAGAACATGTTAAAATTAATACTGTGTTTAGTGCATAATTACTTAGTGTTTTATATAGGTGAATACATAATTATATCTTTAATATAACAACAAGACCATTTTTGTAAATTTTTAAATGAAAAATATCAGAAATATTAAATTAATACAAAAAAATAGTTCACAAAATCACAAGGTGTTACAAAATCCTTAGTACCCATTGGTTATACTTCAAAATTTTCTTTCTGGACTCTTCTCTCATCGTCAAATTTTATGATTATTTTATAATTTCATAGTTATTCCAAACCCAATTCATTTTAATCTCTTTTGGAAATGAACCTATTTAATATTATATAACAGAGTAAAATGAATGTTATTACTATGAAAGGAATTTTATATTCTAAAAATTAGAAAACCCAACAATGAAAATCTTTTAAAATTATTATGAAGGAATGATTTTTGAACAATATAATTCAATAAAAACTTTTATTATTTTCTTGAGAAATCTTCTAGAATCACATGTGATTCTCAGTCCACTATTCTGATTTTTACTTTTAATGACATGTATGGTAATTTATAAATTATCTTTTTAAATCCACATCTAAGTACAAAAATTTTATTTCATGTACGCAACTATGAATTATTTAAATAAGGGTTTTTAAACTTTTTTAACATTATATAACTAGTGAATCTTATTTTAGGATTTAAATCTTTCTTAATTTCTACAATATCCCTTGCAAAAATATCATCCACATGTATTCAATCATCATACATGTTAATGTAATGTCCTTTATTTTCCAATATATTATCTATTATAACACTAATATACACTTCATTTTAGAATCCATAAATCAACATGTAAATTCCAAAAAATATCTTCTAGAATGAAACCATTATAGAATTAAAACTAATAATTTTCATAAATTTATTCTTCCTAAATTAATGTATAGATAATTTTATATTCTTAGTGGTTATTCATTAAGTGTATCTTCTAGATGTGTAACATCTAAATAAATCACAGGGATATCCTGAAATCCTTCAATGGATTTCATACATAGCTATCAATCATACATATCAGTTATTAATCATTCGGTCTTTACATTAGTAATGTTCATAGTCTATAGAAATCTATGTAAACTTAACTACAATTATCTCTATAAACCCTTATCATGCATCATAAAATTTACATTTAACATCCTTCTAAAATGCATGTTTCAAAACTGTAGTTGGAAGTGGTTCTGAAAAAACATTCTCACACCTTTAGCAAATATGATTAATTATCATCATGTTCATATAAAACTTCTTCAAATATACTAGTTCATTAAATATTCATTATTATATAGATATAGAATAAAATTAATATTCTATATTTTATAATCATTATTACTTCCATAACACATTATCTTTGACGAGTCAGATTAATAATATAGAATTATAATCTCCTTCTGTGTTACTTTCCAGAAGTAGATCCCAACTGCTATATATGTTCCAGATTGTCAACATCCAAAATATCATTTTGAAAATTTATATTGATATTCAATTTTCCTTTACATACTCAATGACATTATATAATATTTTAAACCAATAGAAAAATAATCACCAAAATCTATTGGTTCTTTAAAATATAACTATTTATTATTTTTCAACACCTAATAAGAAACAAATTAAATGATCTATAAACATTTTATCACATTTCATTCACATCCTTATTAATAATATATGAAAATAAAATTTTATTACTAATTTCTATGATTCTAATATAAAGTAATTTAACTCTTATCATATGATCTGTAACGCCCCAACCCCAGCTACCCAGAGTCGGTGCATTACTTCATAACATTGGCATGATCACAAAAGATCAATTCTCGAAAGACCGATTAGTTTAGTAGCCTTGGAAACACTAGATACATTCATAAATGTTACATTACATCATAAAGTGAAAAAATAATAACAAAGTCTTCATAGTCCACACTCATATCCTTTTCTGACTATCCATGCAGGTCATTCATAAAATACTTCTTCACATCCTGGAAAATATTAAAACATTGAAAGGGGTGAGCTCAGATGCTCAATAAGGATAACAACATAGTGGAAGCTTTCATCAATAAACATAAACATTTAAGGCAATGTATAACTAAAACAAAAGCCTTTTAAACATTAACTTCAACATAATATGGCAAAAGTAAAATGAGATAATTCTATTCACTTCTTCGCATGGATATTCTACTCGTTGAATAATCACATGCAATATCAATAACCACTTTCATAATGATGGAATGCATAATGCCAGACTATAATAACCATGTAGCCAAGGACTCGTGCCAAGACCACAAATAAGATTTTGTCAAGGCCTCATGCCAAGACACTAGTTTGTCTCATGAGACCAGATGATGCATCGAGGAGCTATAGCGTGCTCCACCCGTCACTTATTATGTCCAATTCATTCCTCAAAAGAATAGGTTTAAAAATATCATAAACCATAACATAATCATATCACATAAAACATTCATAAAGGAAACATAACATTTCCACAATTCAATCACAAGATATTAATAGAACACATTGATATAGTAAAAACGCTTTCAAAACCATTTTCAATACTAGAATAAAATAATGTTAAATCTTTGTATTTATTTTTCATTAAAAAAAAGTTACTGCTTGTAGAGGAAGCCGAAACTCAAATAATAGTCACGACAGCAGAGAAGTCGTTGTCGCCGCATATGTACGGAAAGAAAAACATTCCCTTTTTGTCATTTAGTAAAACGATTCATATAAAAAAGATTCCTTTTGAATAAATGTAAAAGTCAAAGGGGTTTATACACCATATAAAAGAAAGTTCTGTATAAAACCAAATATGCCTCAATGAAAGGAGAGTGAGACGAAGTTCTTAAAAAGATAATTTTTAAAATAAAATAGATCTATTATGTGTATTAACTATAGGTACACATAAATAAAGTAAAAATAAAAAATAGGACATAATAATATCATGACATAATTTGAAAGTAGGATATTAACCCAAAGAATGGAAATTGGGTTAAGAAGTTCCTTTACCTTGCGTCTTGTCCTGACTCGACCATTCTTTAACCTCATGAATAATAAACTATAGTTAATTTCTATTTACTTAAGAACATTTTTCATGTTCATTATTCCTTTTATATCCCTTATTACCATGTTATGAAAAATATTTAATTATTAAAGTTTATAACGGTCATTTTGTCGATCTTAGGTACTTGAGTCAAAAATAAAATTCTTATAATTACAAGTTGTTCATGTGGTGATATATCCATTATATCCAGAATTATATTCATGATATTGATATCATATATCTCATATATAGCCAGTATATACATGCATTTATAATATTCCATAATTTTTAGAGGTAAGAAATGAAATGCACCATACATGGAGACGGTAAGCCATACGTACGCATGAACGCTACTTTCATTTCTATTTCGTATTTAATGGAATGAAATCATAATTATATAAAGGTATAATATAATTCCAGTATTATATAGTGTATAATACCATTTACTCTATCTTTTATACATCCCACATATGGTATTAACGATTCAAATCACTTTGAGGGGGCGGTAGTCCGCGCTTCCTAAAATGAAAATATCGCGTTTACCCATAATGGAAACCATAATGGTATGCCATAAATGATAAATAAAAAATCATAAGGAAAACAAAAACATAATATATATCATATATAAAAATAGTGTCATCATAATGGCCACCATTATAGGTGTTATATGAGTGTTGAACAATCATCGTTTCTTGAGGCAAAAATTCACCATCCACAGAAACAATATGTTCTTAAACCATTAGATGTAGGTGTGTGTAAGTGTAAACCAAATACTTATCATAACAACATCCTAGTATAATTTAGATACCGGTGTTTGTACAAAAGAAAGGAATAAAAAGTGTATAAGGGGTTGGAGAAGCTAAATAATACAAAACAACATTAGAGAAGACATTACCTCAAAATCAGGTAACTCTTTTTGATTTGAGCCAAAGGCTTCCTTGGGAAGAGTTCTGCCCAAAGTGAGGCTTCTAGGAGTAATAGGGGGAAGTTTGGAGAGTATTTGGGCAGAGTTTGGCCGAGCCAAATGGTTTGAAAGTTTGAATGATGTGGTAGAGGTGGGGGATTTTTATAAGAGGTGAGGAGGGGCACTCTTTGAAAGTAATGAAAAGTCACTTTATTATAAAATGAGTTTCGGATTTTAGAGGTCCCAAACTTATATAATTAGAGTATAATGTGATAAGGGTTCTAAATCCCCCCATCCAATAGGTTTTGGAAATTTTTAGGTATTAGATATTACATTATCTTTCCATTTTATTTAAATCCTTAAATAATGAGGTCATCGCTGCATCATCATGATTGTCATAAATAATTTAATTTATTTAATGTCTAAAAATTATAAAAAAAATACTATGATGTAGGAAATATTTTTAGCTTCCCAATGGATATTTATAGTCAAAACAATGACTTGTATAACCCCATGTAAAAATTGTATTAGTAAAGCATTTTATGTTTGTGTCATTTTTTACTTTTACATTAAATATAAGGTATTTATGTCATTTTCCAACTAAAGTGGCTCCATGGTGTCCCCAAGTTGACCCATGTATTTTCATGGTCGGAAATGTCACATCCAATGAGGGTAGGACATGTGTCAAGCTCATCTCATATTATTAAAACATTATTTTTATCTTAAACTACACTAATTACCTCTAATCGCGATTAAGAACTTAAAAGTTACTATTCACCAAAAATTATTTTAATCTTATTGAACAACATTTTACTTCTTAATTACAACCATGTATGTCGGATTTTTGAAATTAAAAACACAGAAGTGGTAAAATTTCATTTAAACGAAAATTCAGTTTTTATAAGTACCACTTAGTGGTTTCACTATTCATCAAAAATTGATGTTTTTCAGAACAATGCCAAAATTTCACCCTAAGCTATAATTGATATTCCGATTTCAAAAATGATGTCTATTTTAAAAAATTCCAAACATATAAGTTGCATTAATTAATTTTATAATTAATTCCTGTTGTCACAACAAATAGCGTGTTTTTAAGAAACAATTTATATCAAAAGATTGACAATTGTTCAGGTCCAATTTCAATGTTAAGTTAATTCTAATGACCACCATTGGATAAAATGGTAAAAATATATTCTAATTATACTTTAAAACTACTAAATATTATAATTTTTCACAATAAATTATTTTGATTAAAAAATTTGTTTTAAGTGTTTTTCACTATTCATAAAAAATTGGAAGTTCTCAGAAAATTACAAAAAATTCAACTTAGGGTAATTTTGATATTACGAATACAAAAATGAAGTCCATTTTGAAATATAAAATTTCTATAATTTTAAAAAGTGTTTATTACTATTCATAATGGCTACTTTGATTAGTCGCGGCGTGTTAGAACTCGAACTTGCGTACAATACACACTACTGTATTATTAAAAGAGATGTGTACCGTGAAAGCTTGGGGTGTTACATTCTACCCTCCTTCAGTAAATTCCGTCCTCGAAAATTGAAATTTTTCTTGGAAAATAAAAGGTTGAAAAGACAAAATACCTTTGTGGAAAACCCACATCGGAAATAAGATTAATAAAATTTATCCTTAATAAGAGGGAAAGGGAAATAAAAAAGTCACCACCCAATTATGATCTCGATTAGGAGAACATTGGTGGCAATTAGAGACATATAATTTGAGGAAAAACATAAATATTTGTAGGGAGTGATTGAGGTCATCAATCATAATCAACTGTCAAATTGAGGGCCTCAAAGCCTTCAATCTATGTTGATTTAAAATATCATCAGTTCAACAAGACATAAGGTATTAGGATAACACATTTTTTGTTTTTTAATATCCCTTTACTAAAGTTTAAGAATTAATCTATTCATTGAATAAGAGATAGGTATATATATATTTATGCTTGACAATTAGAGTTTCAACCTTCAACTCATCTTTCATTCAAAAAGATAATAGAACTCAAAAATATTATACTTATCCTAATTGTGTAAGGTTCCAAATGTTAAAACATACCATTTAGATTAGTAAAATTATTTTGTAATAACCAGGGACTTCCTGTAGGCTAGTGGTAAAAAATAAAGTCCTGTCGCACTATGGTTGTGGGTTCGATTCCTGCAGCTTTATCCGACACGACGGGTTACGCCCCACCCTGCAGGTTGTCCTTTTCTTAAAACTATAGTATTATAATATTCCAAAAATAATCTTCATAAATTGTTTAACCTTAAACAATAATATCCAAAGATCAACTTAATCCACTCTAACCTTTATAGTTATCCAAAATACCTCTGTCCAGACTTTCTCTAAAAGGTCTCTTAATTCCAAAATCAATTTATCATATTCCCCAAACAAAGTAAAGTTTCTCTTATTTCCACATACTAAAAATATAATTACCTTTATCATATTAACACCTTACTGAAATTAACAATTACTGCAGTACAATTCTTATATATATTTCACATTATTCTAATAACCAGAATATAATCCATGAGTCCAAAATCACCAATACATTAGTTATTCTACTTCAACTGTAGTAACAGCATAAAATTGTCCTTGATCCCTTGGCCTTTTCTGAGGTAAGTTTTCCTGACGCTTAGGACATTCATTTGTATAATGCCCCATTTCCCTACAATTGTATCATTCAACATTGATAGCCTCTTTCTTTCCCTTGCAATCACGCGCATGGTGACCTTTTCCCCACATTTATAAAAAAATCCCATTCCTTTTAGGCAAGTACCAGGGTGATTCTTCCCACAATTATCAGATAATGGAAAATCATTCTTTCCCTTTTTCCATTTATCTGTCTCTTGTTCCACCGTTCTCTTCTTCTCTTGCTTTACTTTGTTGTCAAAAGATTTAGAGAATTCCTTTTCTGTCTTGATAGAACACGAGACAATATCTTCATAAGATGAGAAGGTTTGTGAGACTAATGCTCGACGGAGAAATGGTTTTAACCCATCAATGAAACGATCAATATTACTTCTTGGGTTACATATATAATCTGCAGCATGCCTCGCTAACCTTGTAATGTTGGACTCATACTTTGCGACATTCTCATCCTCCTTTTGTCTCAGGCTCAAAAATTGTCTTTCCATATCTTCTTGATTGTCACGAGGATAGTATTTTTATAGGAAAATCTCTTTGAACTCCCTCCATTCCATATTCAATACGTCATCATCTTCTTTTGTGTTTTGAATCAGCGACCACCACTGATCGGCATCTCCAGTGAGGCGGTAAACTGCCATGATAACCTTCTCCCTTTCGCTACTCCCCAAGGCATGGAATATTTTCTCTAAGGATTTTATCCATTGCTCAGCTACCAATGGATTTTTACCCCCATTAAATGTTGGCAGTTGTTTCCTCATGAAGCGGTATAACATTGATCCTCCACGTTGTGGATCAGGGTGATACATACGAGTAAGGTTATTATTCATAACATGAGTGAGCTGTCCCAGTATGGTAATAAGTTGATCAGCACCAGTTGTATCTCCAGATCCACAATAATTATCTTGAGCAGGAGGGAAATCCCTACACGGAGTGCGTTCATTGATACGGTTTCCATTCCTTCCACTAGGCGCCATTTCTATACAATGGAATAAACTAGATTAGTTTATGAATCAAAATACATAATAACAAACTTGAAAACACTTATAATAAATTGAACTATTTATGGATATAATCCATAATCATAAAAATGGTTTCTTTTAGGAAGTATATACTCATAACCCTACATAGTGGTTTGTAAAGAAAATGTGAATTATCCTAAGAATATCCCCCGGGAGTGTCGTAACCAAGAGTGCAGCAAGGCCCGTTGTCGTGCACCAGTTACCGTTCGAGTCTATCTCAAAGTAGTGTTTTCGGGTTTTACACCTAGGTACATCTGTGCTAGAGCCGCCTCTACCTGCTCGTATCCAGACAGGGATGTATTGCTCGGAAAACTCACAAAATCTCTATAATACCAAAATTCTATGAAGTTTTTCTATACTAATCCTCAAAGTCTATCTTCGGGCTATGTGCTCTAATAAGAGTTTATCTAAATCTAGCTTCCAAGGTTAGTACTAAACTGCCTCTGATACCAACTATAACGCCCCGACCCCAGCTACCCAGAGTCGGTGCATTACTTCGTAACATTGTCATGATCACAAAAGATCAAGTCTCGAAAGATCAATTAGTTTAGTAGCCTTGGAAACAATAGATACATTCATAAATGTTACATTACATCATAAAGTGAAAAACTAATAACAACATCTTCATAGTCCACACTCATATCCTCTTCTGACTATCCCTGCAGGTCATTCATAAAATACTTCTTCACATCCTGGAAAATATTAAAACATTGAAAGGGGTGAGCTCAGATGCTCAGTAAGGATAACAATATAGCGGAAGCTTTCATCAATAAACAGAAACATTTAAGGCAATGTATAACTAAATCAAAAGCCTTTTAAACATGAACTTCAACATAATATGGCAAAAGTAAAATGAGATAATGCCATTCACTTCTTCACATGGATATTCTACTCGTTGAATAATCACATGCAATATCAATAACCACTTTCATAATGATGGAATGCATAATGCCAGACTATCATAACCACGTAGCCAAGGCCTCATGCCAAGACCACAAATATGATTTTGTCAAGGCCTAATGCCAAGACACTAGTTTGTCTCATGAGACCTGCTGATGCATCGAGGAGCTATAGCGTGCTCCACCCATCACTTATTAAGTCCAATACATTCCTCATATGAATAGGTTTAAACATATCATAAACCATAACATAATCATATCACATAAAACATGCATAAAGGAAACATAACATTTCCACACTTCAATCACAAGATATCAATACAACACATTGTTATAGTAAAAACGCTTTCAAAACCATTTTCAATACCAGAATAAAAGAATGTTAAAACTTTGTATTTATTTTTCATTAAAAAAAAGATACAGCTTGTAGTGGAAGCCGAAACTCAAATAATGGTCACGGCGGCGGAGAAGTATTTGTCTCCGCATATGTATGGAATGAAAAACATTCCCTTTTTGTCGTTTAGTAAAACGCTTCGTATAAAAAATATTCCTTTTGAATAAATGTAAATTTCAAAGGGGTTTATACACCGTATAAAAGAAATTTGTATATAAAACAAAATATGCCTCAATGAAAGGAGATTGAGACGAAGTTCTTAAAAAGATCATTTTTAAAATAAAATAGATCTATTATTTGTATTCACTATAGGTACACATAAAGAAAGTAAAAATAAAAAATAGGACATAATAATATCATGACATAATTTGAAAGTAGGATATTAACCCAAATAATGGAAATTGGGTTAAGAAGTTCCCTTACCTTGCGTCTTGTCCTCACTCGACCGTTCTTTAACCTCCTGAATAATAAACTAGAGTTAATTTCTATTTACATAAGAACCTTTTTCATGTTCATTATTCCTTTTATATCCCTTATTACCATGTTATGCACATTATGTAATTATTAAAGTTTATAACGGTCATTTTGTCGATCTTAGGTACTTGAGTCAAAAAGAATTCTTATAATTACAAGTTGTTCATGTGGTGATATATCCATTATATCCAAAATTATATTCATGATATAGATATCATATATCTCATATATATCCAGTATATACATTCATTTATAATATTCCATAACGTTTAGAGGTAAGAAATGAAATGCACCATTCATGGAGACGGTAAGTCGTACGTACGCATGAATGCTACTTTCATTTCTATTTCGTATTTAATGGAATTAAATCATAATTATATAAAGGTATAATATAATTCCAGTATAATATAGTTTATAATTCCATTTACTCCATCCTTTATACATCCCACATATGGTATTAACGATTCAAATCACTTTGAGGGGGCGGTAGTCCGCACTTCCTAAAATGAAAATATCACGTTTACCCATAATGGAAACGATAAAGTTATTCCATAAATGAAAAATACAAAATCATAAGGAAAACAAAAACATAATATATATCATATATAAAAATAGTATCATCATAATGGCCACCATTAAAGGTGTTATATGAGTGTTGACCAATCATCGTTTCGTGAGGCAAAAATTCGCCATCCACAGAAACAGTATGTTCTTTAACCATTAGATGTAGGTGTGTGTAAGTGTAAACCAAATCCTTATCATAAAAACATCCTAGTATATTACAGATACTGGTTTTGTTACAATAGAAATGAATAAAAAGAGTTTAAGGGGTTGGAGAATCTAAATAAAACCAAACAACATTAGAGAAGACATTACCTTAAAATTGGGTAACTCTTTTTGATTTGAGCCGAAGGATTCCTTGGGAATAGTTCTGACCAAAGTGAGGCTTCTAGGAGTAAGAGGGGGAAGTTGGGAGAGTATTTGGGCAGAGGTTGGCCGAGACAATTGGCTTGAAAGTGTGAATGAGGTGGTAGAGGTGTGGGACTTTTATAAGAGGAGAGGAGGGGCACTCTTGGAAAGTAAAGAAAAGTCACTTTATTATAAAATGAGTTTCGGATTTTAGAGGTCCCACAGTTATATAATTCAAGGATAAGGTGATAAGGGTTCGAAATACACCAATCCAATAGTTTTTGGACACGTGTAGGGCTTAGATATTACATTATCTTTCCATTTTATTTAAATCGTTAAATAATGAGGTCATCACTGCATCATCATGATGTCATAAATAATTTAATTTATTTAATGTCTAAAAAATATAAAAAAAATACTATGATGTAGGAAATCTTTTTATCTTTCCAATTACTATTTATAGTAAAAAATATGACTTGTATAACCCCATGTAAAAATTGTTTTAGTAAAACATTTCATGTTTGTGTCATTTTTTACTTTAACATTAAATAAAAGGTATTTATGTCATTTTCCAACTAAAGTGGCTCCATGGGGTCCCCAAGTTGACACATGGATTGTCTTTGTCGGCCATGGCACATAAAATGAGGGTAGGACATGTGTCAAGCTCATATCATATTATTAAAACATTTTTTACCTTAAACTACACTAATTACCTCTAATCACGATTAAGAACTTAAAAGTTACTATTCACCAAAAATTATTTTAATCTCATTGAACCACATTTTACATCTTAATGACAACCATGTTTGTCGGATTTTTGAAATTCAAAACACAGAAGGGGTAAAATTTCATTTAAACGAAAAATCCGTTTTTATAAGTACCACTTAGTGGTTTCACTATTCATCAAAAATTGAAGTTTTTCAGAACAATGCCAAAATTTCACCCTAAGCTATAATTGATATTCCAAATTAAAAAATGATTTCTATTTTACAATGTTCCAAAAATATAAGTTGAATTAATTAATTTTATAATTAATTCCCGCTGTCACAACAAATAGCGTGTTTTTAAGAAACAATTTATATCAAAAGATTGACAATTGTTCATGCCCAATTTCAATGTTAAGTTAATTCTAATGACCACCATTGGATAAAATGGTAAAAATATATTCAAATTATACTTTAAAACTACTAAATATTATAATTTATCAAAATAAAGTATTTTGATTAAAAAAGTTGTTTTAAGTATTTTTCACTATTCATAAAAAATGGAAGTTCTCAGAAAATTACAAAAAATTCATCTTAGGTTAATTTTGATATTACGAATACAAAAATGAAGTCAATTTTGAAATATAAAATTTCTATAATTTTAAAAAGTGGTTATTACTATTCATAACAGTTACTTTGATTAGTCGCGGTGTGTTAGAACTCGAACTTGCGTACAATACACACTACTGTATTATTCAATGAGATGTGTACCGTGAAAGCTTGTGGTGTTACATGATTTGTAACACTACATATTCTCTACCATAGTGAAAATAAAACATGATTTTCTTTATAGTTCGATAAAACCACTACTTATTAAAATAATTACCAATAAATTTATCAAAAATATGTCGCCATAATAAATTCATGTTTATTAAATAATGGAGTTTAATATAAAAAATTATTTAACTTAATTTATTTTATCATGTGTATTATCATTGAAATACTCTGTAAGTAGTTTTCAAAAATATTTTCCGAGAATTCCCCTTCATCCATCTCAAAAAAAAAATTAAAACATTCAAACTTGAGTAGGTTTATACACATTGATATTTAATTATTTTTTATGAAATAATAAATATCACCCCATTAATTTTATAATCGGGTTTGGATATAAAATATGATATTATAAATAATAAACCTAATAAATGAAAAATAGAAATTTCAAGAGTTTCAACATCAAAAATTTCATCATTATATAGAACAACTTTATGAAAAATCCAAAAATATAAAAATAGAAGGTTCTGTAAGTTCATATTTTTCATTTTATATACCTCTCAACATAATAAATACATTTCAAGCCACTAGTTCCAATATTAACCAAATATTATTATTCCTATTAGATATACATTTGTGGAAGCTATATAATCTAACTTCCCATCATGTATTAATGTCCATAAATATCCTTTATCATGAATTTTACCTTAAAATTTTAAATTTTGATAATAATTATACTGTTGGGAGGAGGTAGAAAGTAGTAATAATTATAGAGCACTACTGTGAATATCACATTTTGCTTTAAATGTTTCATTGATTTTCAGTTCTCATTTTCATCTCCCCCAAAATTGCATCACCATTCATTCCAAAATATTGAATAAAATATGAATAAGATGGTTTCTTCTTTTCTTCATAATATGAGAAATAATTATAAAAGATATCCCACAACCCTAAAACATCTTTCAATTCATCTCCATCTTTGAGAGTACTCATCATGATTTTTTTAATTTCATTTTCCAAAAATAAACATCAATGGGTAGTATGAATTTTTTGTTACCTATACCTTTTTCCCTTGTCTAGATATTTCTTGTCTACATCAGCTAGTAAGGAAGATGAATTATTTATAGATTTCCTCATCATCCTCACCACTTTTAACTAGTCTAGACAGTCATTCATGTATACATTAACATCATGCTCAACTTTATCCTTGGTGAAAATCCATTTCTATAATATATGTTTTTAGTACATTAATCCCTTGATTCATTCTTTCTTTTAATCGCCAGATTTTCCAATCATAATAATAATTCCATGAATTTTTATAAGTGTGACCAACAAGTTTACATCATTCACATAGTCACTAAACATTCTTTATGTTAATTTTATCATGAAACTAAACTTCTTTTTTTGATATATCATCCACTAAAATAGTCTTATATTATTTATTGGATTAATTATTTTCGTTATTCATGATTTATTCCTTTATCATTAATATTAATGATTTTATTGAGAAAATAAATTATATAGATGTTCTTTAAAAAATAGAAGAATCACATAATTGGTGTAGAAAATTCCCATACACTATAAATCAGTATATTTTCTTTTGTATATTCCAAATATTTAAACCCCAAGTCTATCTTCCCATATTTATTTCCTCAAATATTCGCTATAATGTTTTGGTTTTATACCTTTATTAGAAGCTTAACCATACTTGGTAGGTGAAATCCAACACTTACATCATTATGACCATTTTTTACTACATCCCTATATTTTTTCATGATAATGAAATTTATTAGTTTTAAAAAAGCCTACCTTCATCTGTGTATTTTGGTAGAACATTATAGGATTTATCATCACTTTATATTTTCAATCCCATAATATAGGCCTTATTTTTCTTTAAATAATTGAAATTTTATACCAATGGTCAATTTCCTTGTTTATAAATGTTTTACAACAAGATCAATGTAAAAATTGATACTATAGAAACCTAGAGTCATTTTTTATATTACAGTATTGGTAAAAAAATTAAACTATTTCTTGTTGGATTAAATAACTCTGATGTAATGGAGTACTAAATACAATCATATGTTTCAAAATATACTTGATAACTCAATGTAAAACAAAAAAAAACTCAATAAGAACTATATTACCTCTTCTATATGATCCAGAAAAATTACAAGTAGTTCTCTTGTTAGTTTCCATGTGAAACGAAAATAAAATAAGTTTGTTATAGTATGATAACTAAGGAATAATGTAAAATAATAATTATCGATACATTTTCATAGATAATGTATTCTGGTAGAAGATAATATTATTAAAACAATGAGATAATAAAATGTACATGATGTAATAAAATTTCTAATATAGTAAAAAAATGGATAATAATTACATATCTCATCATGATGGAATGAATGATGTTAGAAAACATAAAAAACATCAAGGACATGGGATAATAAATCACAAATAAATGGATAATACATAAAAAAAATACCATATCTAGTTCATAACATTAGCCTTTATGATACACCATGAGGCTATATATATTAGATTATATCCATAACTAATTCTATCTATAACAATCATCACATAGGATAAAAAGTCACATCTTAATATTCCCTATTAAACCTAGTTTCCAATCCAAAAAATAGTGAAATTTCTTTTCTTATGATGTAAACATGAAGAAAAATATCCACATTAAATGGAAAAAATGGTTATTTCATAGAATACCCTAAAAATTAACATTGAAAATATGAGTTCTTCTCAATGTAATCAAAAGTATTTTTTTCTACGAAATAATGATTATAATGTGAAGATGATGATTTAAGTATATTGGTTTACCAATTGAATATATTAATTTTGTTTAGTATTTTTCAATGGTAAGTGACCAAATAATTGGTATTAAAATCCTTTATTACTGTTTATAATGATCTTGTGATTTATCCAAAGTGTATCTCTCAGGGGTACCTTGCCTGATAAATATTCTTATCCCCACTCATCATGAAACATGTGAAGATTGTATTCACACTATACCATCCTTTTTATGGTGATTATTCCTAGGTGAATATATTCGACTACCACATCAACATTACGTTATCTAGATAGTGATGTAATTTTATGGAAAGAAACACTATGTTTACATTCTAACATTTATTTATTTTTGGTCATTATGACGGATTACGTAACATATATATTAAAATACCTTGAATAATATACTTTCAAATAGAACACAAATACCAAAAATGAAGAGGGAATCATGTTATAAATATTAATGTGTAGTAATTACACCATATATTAAAAATCATGGTTTATAAGAAAATCATTACTTGATGAATTGAAATTGGGGACAATATATATACACCCTTACTATAATTTAGCTGAATATTTTGGTAACACAATAATAAAAAAATAACTGTCTATATTACCTATTTTAGAATATTTTTTGTTACTATATAATTTTATCAATATAAATTATTATTATTCTTTACATATATTTTAGTAAGTTATTTCCTATTTTAAATATCAAGTGTATGTAATGTTGATTATTATAAAAAGATTCATAATAACAATATTCTTATTCATAATAATACCAAATTTCACAATTAATTATTTATAAAAGCCGTAATAATTTATTATTTTTGGCCATTAATATTATTGTAATTTAAAAAATGGGTTTTTTGGTTATGATACTAAATGTTTCAATTACGAATGGGAATTTTTTAAATATTTCTTTCAAACTGACATTGGTATCATAAATAATGATTCTACTCTTAATGTTACCATTCTAGAATGAAAATAAAATCATTATTTAATTATTTATAATATATAAAACATCTAATTAAATTTCTATATATATATTTAATATAATATGATATTATCATTCAAGTATGTTGTAAAACTGACCCAAACAAGAGAATGTCACAATTAATAGATCATGATGAAGTGATTTATTCACAATATCTTTATACCAGAAGAATAATGACCACATTTAGAGTTTATTAGTATAAGAAAAAATATTTTGATATATTAATATGACATATTAATAGATTATATTTCATTATGTAATATAACGGTCCATTCCAAAATCATATTTTTATTGTGCCTTTGGTAACTTTGATACCTAAAAAATGGTTCTATATGTGAACAAATTTATATCCCATTATGTTCGTACTAAGTATCACTATTCTTGAAAATATTATTTATAATACCTTTCTTCCTAACCTACGTAATGGAATCATAGGAATGGTGAGATCAGTTACTTTGTAAGGGTAAACAAGGGAGATTTCAACAAATATTGATCATAAGGGTATTCATACATGAAAATAAACATTTTAAAACAATTCCATGCTTATCATTTATCTTAAAATATTACAGATGGAATAATTCAGATAATTTAATAATACATGAATTATAATATAATCAATGAACATAATCAATGATATCATAACTTTGGAATAAGTAGTATATCTATGGAATATGTAAAGGCATTAAAAAGAATTTCATTAATATTAAAGGCTTATTGACAAGAATGACATAGTATAATTGGTTAACTACCAAAACAATCATACCAATCAAGGTCAACTCTCATTCCTATCATAGTGGATACAGTCCCTTACTAAAATGGGTTCACTCCTCATTCAAATACTATATATCTCATGAGACATATATCACTACTAAAAGCATTATATGAATATATAATTTCATGCCCACCCATAACATAATTAAAATAAAAAATATGCATTCCAAAAGACCATAAAAAATCCATAATATCATTAAAATTGAATAAAAGTATGTTTGTAAATATTTCCTTATATTTTAACCCTTGGAAAAGAAATGAGTTTTATAATCATTACATTAATACATCATAGAACAACCAATGGGTTTCTAAAATATATTTTCATAATAACAATAATTTATCCATAAAAATCCAATTATTTTACCCTTGGATCATATACATAGTAAATCTAAAGTAATATCAAAGGATAATATCTTATTTGGTAAATTATTTTGAATAATAACGTGGAACACTTCTTGTGGAAAATAACCTTGTCAATTTCTACTCACTAATATAAGATAAATATATTTCAAATATATTAATAAAAATAATTAATTTTAAAATAATCTTTGATTATATTAAAATAAAATGTAAATAATTATGTGTTCCTAATGGAGAAAAATGCAGTTCATGTCATATGTGTTAAAATGAATATTTATTTCACATTTTCGATAAAAAGTAAAAATGGCCATGTTCAAATAATGAAAAAAATACTCATTTTAATCCATTTTTATGAAATATGAACATGGTAAAAAATTATTTAAAAATCATTGATGAAAAGTAAAAAAGTTACTTAAAATAATTTTATAAAATATATAGATGGATGAATAAGGGGCATTAACTGAAGAGAAAAATAAAGAATATGTTTCTTATTAACATTATTTCACTATATTGAGAAACTAAATAGAGAAAAATTAAATAGAAACATGTATTATTCATAAATATCATCATGATAATAAAAACCATGATTTTAGGGAAATATAAATCTTAATAATTCCGCAATTTAAACTTATTCATCAATAACCCATAAAAATAATGAAATTTTTATATAAAACCCTTACGACGTTGATATAATTTGAATCATAAGACCTAACAAATAAATAATATTATATGAATATTTAAATAGATATTTTTTAATAATAAATAACAAAATAAATTCATGGTTATTATATACACCACATAGAAGAAATAGGTGGTGAATATGCAATATTACTTAGAGATAAAAAATGAGATGCAAATACCTTACCTTAACTAACGACATTATTCATATAGGTTTGATAATAAATTATGTTTAGTATATTATTATTCTAAATCAATTATAAGACCATAATAATATATTTCATACCATATATTATATATATTTATCCTCTTATCACCCTTATATGAGGAATTTTATATGAAAATCACGGTTCCAGGTTATAACTGTTTAGTTTTTCATATATATTTTTAATTGATTATTTTTGTACTAGTACATTGATTGTGATTCCATCATATGTGGTATGTTAATTAATATATAAATATAATATATATTGGTTATATATATGTTTATAGTCATCTATAAAATTTAGATGTTGGAAAATGAGTTACACCATTCATGGAGTTGGTAGGCCAAACGTATACATATTGTTGATTACATTTTATCAAAGGATATAAAAAACAAAGTTAAGTATTAATTAACCATTATATAATAATTTTTATGACCAATATTTCTTTTAAAATAATTATATAAACCCTTATTACCATCCATGTCAAAATTAAACACAAAACATGTCACATCGCTTCGTCAAGATGGAAGTCTACATGTACAAATGACAGAAATTATTATTTATCAAAATATTATAATGTAATATCAAAACTTATATATTTAAAAGTATTATAATGTCTTAAATATCATATATATTATTTAAATATATTATTATATGCACTAGTGAGATGTGGTAATGGAAAAAGAATTGCATTGATAGATGAGGCTATAGTACATTGTACACACTATCTAAAAATTCATTTCAAATTTGATTGAATATGATATAGATATAGGTTTATAAATTAACATAAAAAAAATATCATTTTATTTTTTATATGGAATTGATTATATCAACCTAGTTTTGAAATATTTTATATAGTTTGTAGATGAAATAAAAAATATGCTCAGTCAAGAATGATATATCTTCTTCAGAAAACCTTTTTAGTTTTACACCAAAAGATTTCATATGAAATATTAATTACCAAAATAATTCCTCTAGGATGTGGGGATGGAATTAATTTCGGTTCATTGGAAGGAATATCCTGAGATATATATGGCGTGTTATGTGTAGAGTAGAGAGGAGAGGGGTTCTCTATTATAAGTGGGGGAGAGAACATAATTGGAAATTTTGAAAAGAGAAATATATACTAATTTAATAAAAAAATATATATATAAGAATTGATAATTTAAGAAAATTTTATGAAATATGTTTTAAAATCTGTAAAAAATGTAATTTCATATTTTTAGGTAATTTTAACAATTATCATTTTAGTTTAAATCTATATAAACCTGTTTTAACAGTAACTAATGTAATTAATTATTACTATTGATTATGTTTTTAATTTATCATATTATTATTAATTAATATTTTAAATCATATTTATAATATTTTTTAAATTTTATAAAATTCAATCCCTAGAAATGGTGAAATTTATTTTAAAATTAAACCCGCATACTTGATGAAAAATATGGTTTCCAAATAAAAATATTTCTTAAGTATAAATAGTTTTTATAACCAAATTATACATAAAATTGAATAATATAATGTATATAGGATTAATAATAATAATATTAAAATAATTTTTCTTTTAAAACATTTTCAAATAATAGGTACCTCTGTAAATGCTTTAATGAAAATTATTGTTTTCAATAAAAATATTTATTTTTCATAATTCATCGAAAAAATTGTCTTTTAGAAAATTATTTAAAATGTATTATAATATATTTTAGACATGATGAACTCAAAAATGATGTTTATTTTTTATAAATTTTATAATTTTTTAAAAATTAATTTTAAAATAAGTACGTAAATTATGATAAATCGCTCTTTTATAAAAATATACTTTTTAAGCATAATCTTGTATTTATTATTATCCCACACCTAGAAAAATTATTATATTATTGAGAATTTTTTTTAAATATATAATATATAAATTTCATTAAAATAATTAAAAATAATGAGTAATTTAATTTATTAAGGTGAAATTACATTGCGTTCATAAAAAGGTATTTTGGAAAGAAACATTTATTTCGTTTTCAACTTAATTTTATTTTAATTAATTATAAATTAATAATGAATGCATTTATTATATAAATGAGTAAAAAATATAATTTATATAACTTAGATAGTTCTATTAATCACTAAAAATTTATAAACCAGGTTATAAATTTCACATTAAATAATTATATTTTAATAGTATATTACGATTCATAAGAAATTTCATTTATTTAAGAAAAGTATTTCCAAAAATATCCTGGTGTTTGATTATTCCCCCACTAAAACATGTATGAATAATTTATCCTCATCATATTTTTATGTTACCATATAGCTTCTTCATTTTTTTGGATTCACTACAAAACTTTGAACATGCAAGTGGTCTTGTTTCATAGAACATTACATCTATGAGCTGAAATAACTAAATAGTGTTCTTCAAATGAATGATCCGGATATACAAGTAAAAACTATGAATTCATTGCATGTAAAGGGTTATATATTATCCTTCTTAAAATGGATATATAAAAAACATCATTAACTTAAGAGAATTTTGGTTGGAGTGCCAATCTATTCGAAAACACTCTTGATCAAAAATTATGAAAGGAAAAAATATATCTAAGGATAAATATTATTTTATCTCCATATATCATAAAGTTATCAATGTTGAATTTCATAAAAACACATTCTCACTAACTCCAGATTCTATATCTCTTTGATGATGATCAACATATTTATTCTGTCAACATTGAGATGTAGTTATTTTTTTCTAAAAATCTCTAGCCATGTAAATTGTATCGTCGGCAATATTAGGAACAAGATGCTTTATTTCTGCAAACACATCACAATATGATGGAGTTATACCCTTATTTATATTTAGGGATTTATAATTATCCATCTGAATTATTTAGTGAAATAATTTTTGTATCAAAACTATACTAGATGATGTTTTTGATCAAAAAAACATTGGAATTCTAGTGAAAAAGAAATCAACATATCGTCTAGGGTTTAAATTGTTATGTCTAAATAACCATTTTTCTACGATGATCAATAGTGTTGAAACTCAACTACAAATCCAAATCACACCAAATACTTTGAAGAAATAATATAATCCTAATAATACATAATTGATTGTTTTACTCCATATAAGCTAACAACTACATCAATGTATATTCTCTAAAGCACACATGGATATAAAATAATCATTTATAAATATGATGGGTGATGACTTTGTATGGTTATTGAATACAACCCATACTGCAATATAACCATTAAAAATTTTAGAAATCTCAATGAAAAAACCATGTTAATATTTTTCCTTCTCCACTCAGGTATCGGTAACAGTTTTAAAATCCCCATAGACCATTATCTCCAATACCTAACTTGTAGACATACCATGAGCTGAGATACACACATTGAAATATCTCTCTTCATGTAGTCCCACAATAAAAATCATTTAGATCTCTATATATCATTTTACATCCAACATGAATAGAAAATGAAAAACTATGATCCTCCTTGAATATATCCTTCTTCAAATTTTGTATTGTTGAAACACACACACAATTCTTAATCCTTATCAATCTATCACAATTCGGGTTGAACATATGAAATATTCTAACCATATTCTTTAGTTCTACGTATTCATTCATTTCCGTTTTTATCTTCACTTGGATAGATGGTTGAATACCCATTTGAGGAAGATAATATTTCTCTCTTCCATCATGATATCAATGACTATCCTTTTCCAATATATGAATATTATATATTTTTATATCATCATAATTGATAAGGTGGCTTGATCTCTTAGTCTCAAAGAACCATCCACCTTGTTCTCTTTCATAGGGTGGTAATGTATTGAAAAATCTTAATGAATATCTATTTCAAACCATCTTCTCTAGAAAATTTTAAACTCCTTTTCTGTGAAATTTTTTTAAAATTTTATGATCATTATATATATTACACCTTTCTCTACAAATGTAATTCCACCCTATCATTAATTTAAAAACCACCTCTCATAACCTCAAATCATGAGTGGGGTATTTTTTCTCTTGATTCTTTAAGAATTACGAGGCGTAAATGGTAACCATATAATTCTGAATGATAGTTGAATGAAAACTGTCCTATATTCCCTCTCAAAGCTAGTACCCAACCCAACCGTTCTCATATCTATATGGCATTCTCTATCCCAATAGGACAGCGAATACCACCTAGTCATCAAAAAATAACTATATAGAAAAAAGTCACCAAACCCAAAGTAAGAACCTCAAATTTATATGATTAGAAGATAGAAAATATTGAAGATACAAATATATTCTATTATAGGTAGAGTACAATAAATGAAATAAAACTAAAAAGGGATACAAAATAATCAACAATAGAAAAGTCCAACTATAAAGGATGACATAACTATAAAAAATAATTTTATAAATCCATGTGGTATCATGGTAAAACTCCCACCATATCACCACCATGTAATCAAAAAAATACAAATAGAGAACCTAGCCACCTCATAATGATGACTTTCCTTTCCCTAAGACAATAAACGTACCAGGTTATAAGCACCATCGAAGGGGTGAGAAAGGTTTTAGATAATATTATTAGTAGGTTCTCACCGAGGTGTTCCATAACAAGTCTCTATATAATAATCTGTGAAGTCTAACCTTTAATGAAAACAAGGCAAGATAACATTTTAATATTTTATACATCAAAATCATGAAAACAATTTAATTAATCATTTTTAAAATTTTCAAAATAAAAAAGCTAAATCAGTTTCAAAATTTTTTATATCCATATATCTATGAATATATATATATATATATCATGTATCAAATCTCCTATCAAAACCATGACAAAAAACTACAACAATACATCCCAAAGTAGTTAAAATCATCCAAAATAATAGGTTACATTGAACCAATGACCATACATGTTTAGGATATCATGGAAAATGATACATAAAATAAAAAATCACATTTGTGTTAAACCTATTGAAATATTATTTGTGTCTAGATAGTTTGGAAACCCCTATAAATTGATATCCCCAAAAGACTAACAGATCATTATAACAAGAATCATATAAAATAGGGGAAGACCCCTTGAGAAAACCCTCAGAATGGGATGAGGCCTATTACTACACATTCCAAATAAGTAATTATGGATTCCCATGGGCTCTATTTTTACAACCATTTCAAAAATCCATTTTCATCAAACAATACATTACAAATTGTTTCAAAAATCTATTCCAAAATGCTTCAAAAAACTATTTTAATATACTCAAAAATATGGTAAATCCATATTTTATCAAAAATAAATTTCCACATACACAAATAAAATCCATAAAATCATTTCATTTATTTCCTTAACTATTTATAAAAACTAGATCAATATAGTTCACCAACACATGCAAGAGCCAGAACAACCTAGCTCAAAACATAAGATGTACATGCCCGTACATGAATCCACCAATATGAAGTACACAACAATTTAAATGGAGGCCCTATAAATAATCTACACATATCAAAATTGATAAAATTTAAAAAATGGATTGACTAGAAAATGAAACAACACATACCATAAGAATGGATACTCGGTGCACCACAATTATCAATGAATCCCCCTCTAGAACAAGATCAAAAAGTCGATCTTTAATGGAATCAATAGAATCAAACCACGAGTTAAAAGATCATATAACAAAATTTAATGGTCAATCCAAGATCAAAATAAATGAATAAATATAAATAATTACTCACCTAGAGATATATAGCCCATCATTAATGGTGATCAATCACTGAATGCAGTGATTCAGAATGAAAGGAGGCTCCTAAAACCACCTAAGGGGAGATATAGGTTGAGAGGGAATTAGGTTATAGGATAATTAATGAATAATAATTCTTTTAGAACCATAGGTAATGAGATCATGACATTTACATGTCATGTAAACTCTTTCCATGTCATGTAATCCATGCTATCTGAATATGCTGAAAACCCTATCTCATTTTTATCATTTTTTATTAGTTGACAACATGAAACCTTTACACAACATGTACTCCCTTCACATTGTGTACAATGTTCATGGAATATTCCATTTATAATTCTCAAGTGGTTTACTCCCATTAAAAATGTGTATTTCTCTAGTAGATAGAATAAATACTAAATTCATACATGAAAAATCCAAAACACCTCCATTGTTATCTGAACATAGGGAGAACCCCATTAATACATGACACATTTTTTTCCCAATATCCATTTAATAAAACACACATACATCCATAAAATTTAGTTAATTTTGGTTAGAAATTGATCTCTTCCATCAGGATTAACAAGACATGCCTAATTAAGGAGGAAAAAAATAAAAGAGATGGAAATTAAAAGAATAGAGGTAACAGGATGTTATGAAATCCAAAATATTAGTTTTTTCATCCTTAAAAATCCACGTATAAGAATGATGTTTGGTAAAGATTTGAGGCCACATATCCATAATCAATGAATAATTCTACCATGTATAATGAGAATCTAATATATGATGCTTCAACACACTGACCAATGGAATCAACATCCCTCAAATCCTATTAGTTGAGAGTTAATGATCTCTACTAGTTTATCAATAATAAAAACAAATAGATATAAAAAAACATCCCACTCAAAATGTGAGAGGCATTGGGATTTATTTTTCTATGTTACAATATCTGGAAGAAACCGTAAATTCATGTGAACTAAACTATTAATACAAACCGATAAGCAACATTCCCCAACTACTTGTTGACATAAAATGGTCAAACATATCTATGAGAAAAATACAAGTTCACCAAGATGATAGAGAACCAACTGAGGAAAAACATTCAAGAATAAATTTTCACCTATAGAAAACTATAAAGGATAATGATACTGAGACACATAATCATTATATTGAATATGAACTATAAAAAAACATTGTATCCAAAATCCTCATAGATGTATAATACACTAAACTCATTCCCACCAGTGATGATTCCCCAACCTCTTCCCAATAAAGAGTTCTTCTGAATGAGAGGCAATACCATCCCACAAAGGGATCCATTATGGTTGATGACTAATATGCATTTCTATAATAAAACAAAATTATCCACATATAGTAATCCCAAGATACATATAAATCTTACACATATGAATGGATCATATCCTCTATAATCTAAAGAGGATTATCCATTTGACCGTTTGTTTCTGGATAATAATTTTTTATCAACCAAACCCAATACACCATTGCCTCTTAAAGACCCCGTAAAAATGTCAATGTTATCTTAGGATACCTTTTTGAAATAATAACATAAGGAACCCCATGTAACATCATAATTGCTTTTATATATAACTAATACAAATCATCAACATTAGTATTTCCCATGATAGGAATAAAATGAGCCTGCTTTTTAACCAATCAATCACCACCTATATTGGATTCCAACCTTGTATGGTCCATGATAATATATCACCAAAATCCATAGATACCATATCCTATTTCCAAATCCTCACTAGAATAGGCTGAAGAACACTTGACGATTTCAAATTCTATGCCTTTATTTGTTTGCTGATGTAACAACAAGACAAAAAATTAACACTGTCACGCTTCATATTTGGACACCAGAATTATTGTGTC
Source organism: Viscum album (assembly GCA_963277665.1). Classification (NCBI taxonomy): domain Eukaryota; kingdom Viridiplantae; phylum Streptophyta; class Magnoliopsida; order Santalales; family Viscaceae; genus Viscum; species Viscum album. The sequence goes on along the minus strand of OY728138.1, from coordinate 1,299,439,831 downwards.
ATGTCATAATACATCTTCATTGTTCACATATTAATGACCCATGAAGAATTATGATAATAAAAAAAATTTATTTCCTCACTAATTCTGGGATGAGAAACAAATCCCCAAAACTGAGAATATCATATGAAGAGTGAGACCAAAAAAAATGGTATCCCCACTATATGGGGTTTCACAAATTATTTTATAGAAATTATCCTACAAATTAATTTGTAGAACAAACTCAATGGTAGTTTATGATAACTAAACACTAGTCTAAACCATACCTACAACATCCTCATGATCTTCTACATTAAACTTAGTAATGAGACCCATAAGGTTGCACACTTCTTTTAATTACAGAACAACTTGCAATGGAACATTCCACCTAAGAGTGTGTGAAACAAAATTACTGTTTCATAGGGTGTAGGTAGTGTCAAAATAAAATGTATGAATGTATTTAAACAACCATCTATATATGTGATTTTTTCATTCTAAGAAAATATATTGCCGAAAATATTATGCTCAGAAATGATTGTGAACCGCTGCCCAAAAAGATTGTGCTTCCAAAATATAAGTACTTCCATAACATTGAAACACTCAGAATAATGAGTGGGGTAATTATTCCAATCAGTTATAAGATAATTAGAGACATAAAATACAACATGGTCAAAATATATGATAAAAACCCCAAACCATGGTTTGATGCATCATAGAAAACAACATACCCATTATAGGGATCTAGTGCCATTAAAAAATGAGTCAATGTTAGAGGTCATTTTATCTTGTTAGAGGAATAATTAAACTCTTTATCACCAATGAATTTCACCCATATCCTATTAATAGTAGTCAATGGTGATTAAAAATTGTAGAAATCATAGAAATATAATTATTTATACCAACAAGACCATGGAATCTTTGAATATCTAAGAAATTTTGTAGTTCATCCCATGAAAAACATTCTTTACCTTATAAGTATCATGTGGTAAGACTTGTTCTGAAATCATGTTCCTAGGAAGACCACTTATTAGATCCTAAAACTGCATTTCAGAATACCTCCATAAAAATAGTGAATCATCATGATTTCTAATACCAAACCCAAACAGTTCACATTCTCACAGATATAACGAAAATGAAAAAAATATCATCCATGAACACTACCATAAAAGTGTCGGAATATGGTTGAAATAAATGATTTATAAAGTCCATAAAAAATATAGGTGTTAGTTAAAAGAAATAGTATCACTCGACATTCATAATAGACATACATTACCTTGAAATTTTTCACAAGTATATCACACTCCCGAACTCAGAGATGATGATAACCAAACTAAACATCGATATTTAAAAACCAATTCACCAATTTATATGATCAAAAAATTCTACAAAATGAGGAAAATTATACTTGTTCTTAACTATTATATTGCTCAACTTTTTCTAATGCAGTCATAATTAGAGTGAACCAACAACCTTCATAGAAAATATAAATGGGCCTGCCTAAGGTGAAACACAATTGTAAAAAAACATTCTCTACAAGATCATCAAACTACATCTGGGTATCCTTTTACTTTTTTGGTTTTATTCAATAAGAATGTATTGAAATCAGATGTATACCATGTACTAGGTCAATCTTAATGTTTACCTTCCTCCCTAAAGGATTCAAAGATAAATCATATAGTAAAACTTTATGAAAATCACGAAAAACATTGAGAACATCAAAAACGGATGAAATTTCATTAGGAATAACCACTATAACATAAAAAACCTATTGAGATCTTGGAAAGAATTACCTATGTGACCAAACCCAGGATAAGAGTCTCTATGAAACATATGTTAACTCCCATCATTAACCATAAACGAGACATGATGTTGATTAAAATCATATTTAACATGATATGAAACAATCCAACCTATCCTAATGATGAATTAAAACATATCCATTTTGAGAATAAGAAAATCCCAGAATAACTCCACATTAGCTCCCGATAGTTCTCAAGAATGAAATTGAAACCATTAATCTTTCCTCTTCAGGAGACGAATTTTCAAATCAACAAATGTGGACATGATATCCACTGGAAATTTAACCATATAAAAAAACAACTAGACATAAATGAGTTGATTGAACCAATATAAAATAATGAAATCACAATTGATGAAGTAATAAAGATTGTACTAATCAATATTGTTGGACCTACATATACCACTACCAAAAACTCATATATTTCATCAATATTCTTCACTAAAGAGGATTGTTTGAACCCTATAAGACTTATAGGATCTGCCTATAAAATAGTAGACTTTTGATCCGATAATCCCTGGCCATATCGAGGAGTATACAAATTAAGAAAAAATATTAATATGAACATAACATCCATAATTATTTGAAATATTTTCTTTTTATGTACAATAATTACTAGCATTCCAAACCATACCACAATGGTATAATGTCAACGGAACACCACTTGAAAAAATTAGAGGTCTCAAATTGTCTTGTTGCTGAGAACCACCTCCACCACTACTATGATGATATTTATAATTCATCTTATTACCTAGAGTTCAACTAAAATGGCCATTAGGTCAAAGAGAAATTAAAAAATATCCATTATTTCCTTCCATATTCATTCCTTCCATAACAGCCATATCCACTATCTCCAAAAAGGTCATCAAATTAACTATAAAACTTATGATATGATATCTAATAGAAAATTAGGAATGTAATTCTAAGATTTTATATAGTCATTCATTACAACATATAGGGAAAATCCAACCATCTCAGAAAACTAATTTCTATTCCTCGAAAATGAAAACTCATCGTCCGGCTAATATAGGAACTCTAAAAACATCACCATATCTAAAAACACGGAAAAAAAAGTAAGAAAATGAGATTATTAAAACCCATACAATCCTAGCCCATGTGTCTATCTGCCAGTACCGTATAGTACCAACATCTCTTTCTAGGAAGATCATGTCTGAACACTACAGTCATTACCTTGATACCCTCAAGTGTATATATTAATTCAAAGATCCGATCGATCTCTTCCAGTGATCTCTACACCTCTTTATTTGTATTCATACCTTTAAAGGATAGATTCTTATCATATTAGATCTCCGAAGATCTATCTCTTTGTAAAATAACTTCTATATGTACCTCAGTAAATGAATTCAAAATTTGGGTAAAAATCATTTTAACATCATGGACTGCAAATAAAATATACTCGATAAAAATATAGTGGACGGGTCAATTCATGTTAGGAGCATCAACTACACCATCTTATGGAACCTGAAGAACGTGTCTTAGAGGCAAAAACGCCACACTAGAATCGAAGAAACAATCATACAATTGAAAATTCTTTTTTAATAACAAATAATAAAAAATAAGAAACACATACTAACAGAAAAACTAAAGATAAGAGAAACACATCCCAAAATCCCACATTCACTTGAGTCTCTTCACACAAGAGCTGGCCAAACACTCACCCAAACCTACATCTCATGTTATGAAAATCCTATATACAATGTATCAATCAAACCATAAAAAGGAATATTATAGACATGAAATAAACCTGACCATTGATATGATTTTGTAACACATCGACCCAGATATCTTCTCAAAACATGAATCGAAACAAAGATTCCGCTAACCGCATGTGTGCTCCTAATCCCTAAGGGATGGAAAATTCCACCTAAGAATTAAAAAAACTAGGGGGAATGGTTTATCCCATTAATAACTAAAAAATGGAATATATAAAAATAATATATAGATACAATGGAAGATAGAAATAAATTTCATAACATAATGAGTACAAAAAAGAGATAAAACTAAAAAGGGTAACAAAACAATCTTTAAGACACAAGTCAAACTACAAAGGATGCCAGAACAAAAAAAAATCTACTCCAATATATCCATCTAATATGAATGGAAAACTACCACCATATAACTTCCAGTTACCGAAAACCCAGTTATTAGAAAACCTTTCTACCTCATATTGGTGCCTTTCCTATCCATACATAAAATATTCAAAACTAGGGATGCACACCACTAAATTGGTGCACAGGTTGTGATCTAATAGGATTAGTATGGTATCACCCAGGTGTTCCAAAACTAATATTAATACAATAATACCATCATTCAAAACATTAATGAAAATAATGAATGATAAAAGTTTAATAATTTTTATATCAAAAGAGTGGGAAAAAAATTTAATTTCACACCTTTCTATATTTCCAAAGTAAAACATGTAAATCAGTTTCAAATCATTTAATATCTATATATTAAAAGTATATATCAAAATAAATAACTACATAGATAATATATTATATCAATACCATGGTAGTAAAATAAAAATAGTACTAGTGAAAATAGACCCAATTAGATAAAAAGAAAAGAAATATCATGCCAAGGACCACACCAGTTTGGGATCTCATAGTCAATCACGCCTAACATATAAAATGATGTACACATTAGTTCTATATACATTTGCATTGATACTAGAGAGGATAGGAACAATCCCAAATTTTACCCCCCAGAGGTCTAACAAGTCCCCAGAAAATTTTCATTCGGACAAAGGGAATTCCCAATGAGAAAACTCCATGATAATTGTTGAGGAATATTATATCACCTTTACCTAAGTTACCAATAGTTCCCATATTCTATATTTTCTATGTAATTTTACCTATATATTTTCATAAAAACATGATTTGAAAATGATTTTACCAAACTCTTTCCCAATTTTTTAAAAAACTCTTTTCAATTACCAAAAACCAGGGGGAAACCATATTTTATCAAACAATAATTTCTAAACCAAAAAATGAAATAATTCATATCAAGAAATTAATTTATAAAACTATTCATAAAAAGGGAAATTAAATTCACTATTATAGTCTATATATATAACCACCTACCTTAACAATAAGGTCACGGATGCCTATAACAAAATCCACCTAGGGAAAGAAAAAAATGGGAAAGGAGGACCAATATTCAATCTAAACCTCTCATAATCGATTCAAATTATAAAAAAGGGTTAGATAAAAATAAAAAACAAAAAATACCATAAGAACACAGTCATGTCGTACTGTAAATAATAATGAATTTGATCATGAAACAGGACTCCATAATGCATTTAGAAATGCAATATTGGAAACAACACCATAGGTTAACAAATATGATAAAAATATGTAACGATATATCACGATCAATGTCAAATAAGAAAAAAGAAGGATTTCTCACCCAAACATATATAGGCCAACAGAAATAGTGATCAATCAATGAATGAAATGTTTAAGATCAAAAAATGGCACCCAAAATCATTGGATGAGTGATCTATATCCAGAGGTAAAAAGGACATAGAAAAATGACTGAAAAATTATATGTATACTACCTTAAATATCCGTATTTATTTATTTATATTGTGTGTAAACCGTATGCATGATGTTTAATCCAAAATTTCCTAATATGATGGAAACCCATAATAATTTTCTTAAAAGGCCAATTTTTTACAATCCATGGCTTGGAATCCCTTAACAAGGTATACTAATAACATGATATATTCCTTGCATAATTTACACATAAAGTACCACCATTTTCATAGTGTGTGTATCTCTAACAGACATAACAAATAACATATTCCTACATGAAAACCCAAAAACACCTTCGGTGTTTCCAAACTCAGGGTGAATACCATTAAAATATTAAAACATAATACTAGGAATCCATTAATGAATATATACATATAATCCTTTTTTTCATTTTTCACAAAACATTTTCTTTTTCTTTGGGAGTCCCAAGACACATCCATTGAAAGAGTAAAATAAAAATCAAAAGTTAATTACAGGAAATAGAGTAACGAGTTGTTGATAGAATTCATCCATTTTGTTTTTCAATGCATAATTATAGATTAGAAACCATTGTCTATTGATGGTATATTTAGTTATAGGTCTACTGACTAACTTCTCTCAATTTACCTAAAATTTTATTCACATTCATCTATAAAATGGTACTTGGATATATTTTATGTAATCTTGCTAAGTGGGTTATTCATTTTATAGAAATTCTCCACAAACCATTGATAATATATAGGGAAATTAAGAATACATTGGATATTAGTCTTATTTGTTGTTCTGTGGAAACATTCATTCACTTCGTTCATGGATGGATAAAATATATACACTATCTTAAGATTATTTGAATAAAAATGAATCTTTTTGTATCCAAGATTCAAAAAGATTAATATTTTCATATATATTATCAGTCCACATGGTTTTCATCATAATTTTAATTTTATATTCACAATATTCATTGTTCTTTGATTATATACGACTATAATCTATAAATACTACCAAAACTAATCAGAGTAATCTCTAAAAACATTATTCATGTAATCCATGAACATAGAGGGGGGATTAATAAGTAAAAATGGAAGAAATATAAATTCATAATTCCGATACCTTATACTCAATTCAATCATGTTAATATCCTCTTTATCGACCCTCAATTAATTTCATGTAGAACATAATCAATCCAATAAAACTATTTATATCAATATAGTTGATCAAAAAAGTTATGAATACAAGGTAATTGAAACATGTTCTTGATTGTGATCTTGTTCGGTTCCTAATAATCTATTCTGAGTCACATTAGTCAATATTTATTCATAAAAATATAACATTTTCACCCTTTAGAGATATACAAGGACAAATGAATCTTTGATTAATTTATCTTCGGTTTTCTTGTCTAATTAATTCAAATTAATTAGGAATATTCTATTCTGATTCATTGAAATATTTGTAGCACCATGTATGAGTTCAATTATAAACTCAACCTAAAAAATTGGAGGAAAATTAGAGAACTCATCTAGATATAGATAAATTTCCTCCCAAATAGTAGGTTATCATTAATGTTTATTTTATCCTCAACCATATGAGATAAACACCACTTAATAATAACAATTAAGACTCATTCAATGGATGTAATTTCTTTTTTAAAATAATACACATCATCACATATATAGATGATCAATGGTTTTTTTGGAATATATTGTGACATCCCATTGTCTAAAATTGATGGTGGCTTTATGTAGAGAAGTCCAATCCATGCATAAAATAATGTCAAATTGGACTTGTGGAAGAAGAATGAGATTTTTAAGAAGCACATTCCCCCAAACATCAAATGGTGAATAATCACAAACATTATATGTGATTATCATACTGTTAAGGGTCATCATTGATAATGCAATATATATTCCTTGATTTCGTACTGTGATACCCTTATAAAATTATGTAAAAATAAAATAGTGGTTAGATCCAAAGTAAAATATGATATTAGATGATATAGTGTGGATGGTAGGTCTATATTTCACCACATCATTATCACACCCCTTATAAGAAATATTGATTTCAGGAGATTTCAATTTCAATGTCAACTATATAGGTTTCTAACATCGATCATTACCATTAATCATTGATTTTTGGAATTTGTTATCATAATTACTATACTACATTAATTTTAAACAATTATTTTTTGGTGGTAAATTTTGTGGGGAATTCTCTAAGTTCATATCATTAGTTAAATACAACCCATTACATTGATATTCAATTTACTGTGGACCTTCCTTTCCAAAAATAACACATTTACCAATACCCTTAAAGAAATTTCATCCATGTTTTCTAATACACGTTGATCATTAAAGAAATATCATCTTCATTTATCGATGGTTTTTGGAGTTACCATAAAATTTCATCTTCATTTTCCAATCAATCCATATTTCTTTTATAAATAGAAATATGTAATTGATGGGTGAATCGAAAATTAATTTTTCCATTGATATCACAGAAAACTATTTCTATATAGATAATAAATTCCTATAGTGACCCATTTTTTAAATACATGGATATTACCTAATTGTAGATATATTTTTACCACATTAAAAAATAATATTCTTGAGGATCATAATATTTTAGTTTCTTTGGAAGAATTGAAGGAATTATTTTAATTTTGGTAAAATATAATAAACATCTTCCATAAGGATATTACCCATCATTACTTCAACTTAAAACCTTTCTTCATAAATTGAGGAAAGGAAACATAAGAATAGGTAGATCTATGATGCTCAGTAAGTGTAAAAAAAATATATATATGTACTCATTATCATGAACATAAGGGTTTGAGATCATGAGAATAACATTTGAAAATCACAACCTTTAAATCGAGGATATTATACATGAATCAAGAAATAGGTTTTGGAAGTACATAATATATGAATTATATGATAATTTGAGAATAACATAGGAATAATACAAATAATTTTCAGCATACTCGTATGTATATAAAATAATTCCCTATATTTCATTGAGTTTTTCAAAAACCTTTCAGGGAACTTCATGGGGGATATACCTGCTAGAAGGGAAATTCCACCATCACTAGTCACAGAACATTCCATTTATTATAATGGGTTAACATTCCAAACCATATTAATAGTGAAGGTTAACTCCCAATATTATCTTAGTATTAAAGGTTCACTCACAATACCATCTTAGTGGAAAAAGTTCTTTATTGAACCAAGTTCACTCCCCTTTCCATCCATGTCTCTCTTATATGATATAAATCATTTATCCATGAATTGGAGGGGGAAAATAGGTCCCACTATTATGATAATGAAATCATATATACGTGCGCCACAAGATAATAAAACACTCAATATATCATAAACCATAAAATAATACGGGTCTTATAAAAATCATATCATAACCCATGATATGAAATTGGTATCATATAAATTTCATCCCATCATCACATGTTGAAACTATATAGTCATTATAATTATTTAATAATAGAATAAACTATGAAAGGAAGTATGTTTCACTCATTTTTTCTTTTTATAACCCATGGAATTAAAATGGGTTTCCTAAACAACATTTCAATTTAATCATAATTTTCTCAAAGAAGTAAGAATTATTTTTTCTTTGGATAACATCCCCACTAAGGCATAAACAAAATCAAGGGATTCCATATTATATGGAAACATATTATGAAATGTATCATGGAACATTTTTTAATGAAAATAAAGGTTTGTTTAAAAATACTATTTAAAAACTAAAATCATTTTAAAAATCATTTTTTTCAAAAAAACATTATAACCATTATGAATTAATTTCTGAAATATATTTAAAAAAAATATTGAGGAAAAAATATTTTTCTCTTATAAAAAATGTTTTCAAAACAAAAAACATTTTGGATAACATTTTCTATTAAAAATACATGCTAACTTATAAAGGATGTTTGAAAACAGTTCTAAAACTATTTATTTGAAAATGTTAAAGAAAAGATATAAATAAAGATATGAAATCACTTATAAAACATTATATTTGAATGATGATTTGAAAACATATAAAAAATAAAAAACATTTAAAAAACCTTTTTCATTAAAAATACCTTGAAAACATATAAATCAAACATAATATTATTGTGATTAGATTTTTCTATGATTACCAGTTTAAAAAAATGAATTTTTAGTATATTAAAAAACATTTAAAATAACATTGTTTACCTGAAAATTAATATTAAAGGATTTGACGGTCCAGATGATGGGTAAATCAATACATGTTGAACATTCCTTTTCAACCAATTTATTTTAGAAAAGTCCCCTGATTAGAAATGAACAATAAGATTAATTTTTTAAAAAAATTTGTAAACATATAAAATATGGGTAATGTTTTTAAAATATCATAGGGGAATAGTATACATATTATAAAAAAATTATTAGGAATCACGAATTTTATGGAAAATTGGTTTCTGAATGAAGAGAAAAATAAAGTTATAATTTCATAAAAACATTTTATTAATTATCATAATTATCAAATAGTGGACAGTTAGTCTCATTAAATGAATTTATCCTGAATTAATATAGTATAATAAAAATAATGATAAATCTTGAGGGATGGATCGTAATATTTATTCAATGTAAGCAAAATAATAAACAATTCTAGTAAATGATGAGACTGTAGCAATAAAATATTACCGCTTTGAAAAACCGAAATTATAATCCCTTTGAGAAAATAAAATATCCAGAAAATAATTATTTTTTTGATAAAACATGTCAATATAAATAATGTATACCATATAAAATAATATAGTAGCAAAACATAACATCTTTCTTAAAGATGTCCAATTGAGATAAAATTACATTACCGGTATGGTAACATTTTAACTATAATCCCCATGAAAGATAGATCATCAATGGTATATATATATATAATGATAAATTTAAGGATAATAATCATATAATAAATTAATTGGCTGTATATGACCATGTAAAAGAAATGAGTGGAGAACATGCCATAAGTCTCACAGAACAGAAAGTAATAGTTGAAAACCCTTAAATTAATTATTGACTTAATTTAAACACATTCAAGAATATGATATATTAAATATATTTTTATTATATATATACCATAGAACCATATTAGTATATATAATATCACATATTATTTTTTATGACTTTATTTTACCAATTTATTAATATTTTCAAATTAATGGTACTTTTCGGGTAATAACCGCTTTGTATTTCGCATATGTTTTGAATTTTTATTCATGATAATCATACATATATTATGATTTAATTATTTAATGAATTTATATCATGATAAAAATATCATATATATTCAGTATATATATAAATATATATTACAATATATTAATTATATAAATAGGAAATTAAATACATCATTTATGGAGACAATACTTCTTATGTACATATGGGCTCTGTTTCTATTTCCATGGTGCAGTGAAATAAAAAAAAATTAAATGACATATATGTATATATATATAATCATTAAATTATAATCATTTATATATATATATATCATATAATTTTTCTAAACCTATCCTTAAAAGAATTTTTATAATCATTTAATGAATCACCTATCTTTGAGGAGGCGGTAGTACATATGTCCATATATGAATTTATTGTATCTTTACAAAATAGAAAGAATGAAGGTATGTGTTATATAATAATTATATAATAATAAATAAATCATAAATATAATATATATATATATAATATAAAAATTAATTTCTTCTTTATTAAAAACATTGAAAATTGGTAATGGAACAATGAACAACATCGATTCACGAGGTTTTAGTCCACCTTGCACACAAATTATTATTGTGTATCCCATTTGATAGATGTGTTTGTGATTTTATATATAAACCATAACATAATAAAACATAACTATATTTAGTATATTTATGGTGTTATATAAGCATGTAATAAGAATAATTTATGGGTGGATAAACCACCTTAACCCCCCAATTAAGTGGAGAGCCTCTTCAACTTCCCATCATTAAATTTACAAATCATTAACTTAATTAATTGGCACATATTAAATTCTTTTAAATTTATGCTAATAATAAAATAATAGAAAAACCTATTATTTATTTTTGGGTTGGAAACTCTCTTTTGGTGGAGCCATAGTGAACTTGAAAGGACACTTAGAGAACTTCATCCTCTCAAAGAAGAACGTGAAGAACCCCTCTTCATCGTCCATCGAAGAAAAACATACATCTTCCTCGATGTTCAACCATGCCAATAGAGAAGGGGTCGACCTCGAGGAATGCCGCCTTCCCACGACTTCATCAATATTCACCAACAAACAAGGTAGGGGTGTGTTTTTGTTTTTAGAAATGTCAATTCTTCTTTCCATGATTATATTGTTTCCTATTGATCTGGTTTTTATCAAACTAATGCTGAAGGACTGGGCCAAACAAACTCGACCTGATTCCTTCCGCCGTTCTTATGAGTATTGGTGTGTTCTTCACGTTCATCATGGGTGACGAACACCGGATGGATGCGAGTTTGATGTGTGATGCAACAATCCCAAATTGAAGATCCAACATCACAACGACCTAGCAGAGGTGCGGCGACGATAGTGGGCGATGAATTGAACCGAAATGGGAAGGACTATCCCTCAACCTTTCTTCTAAGGAGTGATTCAAAATGCATTTTCGGAGCCGATTGGAGGCCCAAAACCACCATAAGCGATTACGACACAATGGGCAAACCTAGTGTCTAATTTTTCGTGAAGAAAGAACCATTAGAATGAATAATGGACTTCACAGGAGGCATGATGGCCAACGGTTTCATTTCTAGAAAATTCCGGAATACACGGTGTGTACTCACCAAGGAAACACAGTGTAGTACGGGAGTTAGGTAGATAGGGTTTCAATCGTTAAACAAGTAACACACGATGTGTGACCCCAATCACATGTTGTGTAATCTCTACACATAATGGTAGAAGATAAGTCTTGAGACATGGCGTCTATTCTGGGACGTACACAGACACGGGTAGAGCTATACGGACAAGAGGCACGATGTGTATTCTCTACGTGGAATGGCCGAAGCGGCTTCAAGAGACACAGCGTGTATCCTGGGGATAAACAAACACAGGGTGGAGTACATAGGCATGTACTCCACCACATGGCTAGGCATGGCCAATGGGACAGGCTACCCTGTGTACGAATTACATTTTTGGGAAAACACAGGTTGAGGTTGTGTACGGACACATGGTCAGCGTACACATAGTCAAACCCAATTGCATGGACACGACGTGTAATCATGCCACACACCGTGTCCATGTTTTTTTACATGATTAGCCTTTTGACATGAGCTGATGCACACGGGAAGTACCCGAGGTCTGACTACACGGTGTGTACCTTATACACACACGCCTTGTACTTTTTGGTAAAAGGCATGGTCATTTGGTACTCAGTATCTCGGATACGTTTTGTTTGGATTATCCCCCTAAGATGTGGCAGAACTTCGGGATACATCAATATGAGACTACATGGTATTTGATGCGTCGACACATTGCTTGAGGAGTGGACCCTCCCATAATTAAGCATGCTTTGTGGAAGCCATGTGGTTGGTTGTGCACTTTTGACTGTTCATGGATCATGCATTGGTCCGACAGTTCCAATGACTGTTCCTAGATAATGTGTTTCTATGACAGTTCTGTATTCTGTTCTGCGATCATGTGTTGGTCTGATAAAATATCTTGACCTGGATCATGTGTTGGTCTACCAGCTCGAATGATTATTCCTTTATCATGTGTTGGTCTGAATGTTTTGACTTCTGATCCTGGATCTTGTGTTGGACTGACAGAATAGCTTTTCCTTGATCATGTGTTGGTATGATAGCTTAGATGATTCAATGGATATATCTAATCATCTGAACCTCTCTACAAAATTTGTATACCTATGTGAGCTGAGGTAGAAACTCTTGTGTTTCCTCATGATTGAGATGGGTCATTTGATAAAGTGAGGTATATATATGGGCATATACCTAGGTGAGGTTTTTATTTGATCTCATACTTTGTGGTTTATCCTTGTTGGACTTGTGAGACCGAGAGTGTCTTGGGGTCTCTACTGAGTATTGTTATACTCACCCATGCACAGGCTTTTCCCACAACTGGTTATGTTGGATGCAGACGATGGACTGAACTGACGAAGGCCAAGAGCGCTAAGACTGGATGGTACCCGGAGGTGGACCATACGATTAGTCGGTGCATAGAGGAGTCTGACGGATGTTGGAAACTAAGGAGGCTATCTATTCCTACCCTTCATCTAGGATCTGTGGTGGATGATCGAGGAGATTCTTTTCACCTTCCAGTTGTTTTTTCATTTCCTTGTACAATACAATTGGGCTTGTATTTCCGTCCACCATTACATTCAGCACTCCTTTTTGTATAATTTTTTATTTAGTGTCTTTCTTTCAATATATACTCTTTTTGTGTGTGATTATTGTATATAAAGTCAATTCCTTCCTCGATTTATAGATTTACGCAAATGGTACTAGTCGCTAGCACCTGGCCTATCGAAGGCAGGCATGGGGTAGTCATGACATGGGTCCCGAGTATGGGTCGTGACAAATTGGTATAAGAGTAGTCGGTTCTACCGAAAAACATAAGACTCTAATATGTCTTTCCATGAAGCAATTGTGTTATGAGTGTTGAGTGTGGTTTTTAGTCTAGGGAGTCCAGTGTTGGTGTGGTGGTTGACGTATCCATACACCAGGACACTGACCTCTGATTTTTGACTCAGTACACAAAAAATCTAATTGCGTGTGTGTTTCAAGAGTTTTCTTTTCGGTCTCTTTGATTCAACTCACCAAGTATAACTTATTGACTGTGGTGCACCTGTTTCTTTTCTGGATGCCTCCACGTAGACAGCCAGCTAGGGTTCTGAGAGTTGTACGAGATGATAGCCCACCGAGCGGCGAGGCCTCTGTGCCTGGTCCTATCACAATGGAGGAACCAGCGGTACCACTTCTCGTTATGCCACTGATTCCCCCAGCCCCAACAGTAGAGAGTGCACGCCACCTGGGAACATTGCACGAGTTCCAGCGTTAGAGGCCACCCAGGTTCACAGGAAAGACGTACCCATAGGAATCTATGGATTGGCTGGAGGTTGTGGTGAGAGTCTTCAGGCTGGTAGGAACACCAACAGACCTCGTGGTGATCATTGCTCTAAGTCTCCTTCACGCAGCAGTAGGCAGATGGTGGAGCCTGATGCTTTAGGTCCATGAAAAGGCAACAGTTCTATGAAAAAACATCGAGATCCTATTCCGGGAAGAGTTTGTTCCAGCCACCCTTCATGCAGTGTAGATATAGGAGCTACTACATCTGCAGCAGGGTAGCATGATAGTGGTACAGTACTCATCGAGTTTCACCGACCACTCGTGCTACACCACAAATATGGTACTGGACCCATTCTTCAAGGCCTAGTCCTTCGAGCAGGTGCTCAGGCAAGAGATCAGAGTCTCGATAATCTTTGTCAGCATCCCGACGCAGGCGGGGGTGTTGGTGGATTCCCTCTTTGTTGAGAGTTTCCTTACTGAGCAGACACCATCAGCGAGACCCACCACAGGACATCACGTAGCAGAGTCTTCTGCAGCTGGTAGAAGGTAGTTGTTGTAGAGGTCTAAGCAGACCAGACCATCCAGTGGATGTCATCAGGATACGGGTTCAGTTGATTGGAGAACATGAGATAGAGCCAGTCATGCCTGGAGCAGGCTATGGTACTCTGGTTGTGGGAAGGGTCACATGGCTCATGACTCTCTCACCTGTCATACTGATGATCAGCAGACAGTTGGGGGACCTCCTGAGAAGAGGCAGAGGCTTAATCGAGGTGGTCCGCAAGGATAAGGCGGACGTGGTAGAGGAGCAGGCTGTGCAACTTGTGGTGGATGATGATTCTAGGTTTTACCACCATCACCAACAGAAAGTCGACCCTGACCATTGGGAGTAGGTGGACAGGGGAGAGCTCACCTCCAGCCAGCTGAGGCTTATGACAATGGAACGCCGGAGATGATTCGAGGTATGATCTATGTATAAACCACCTTAGCTGCAGTTTTTATAGACACAAGTGCCAGTCATCATTTCATATCCACTTCCCTCATTCGGAGCTCGGCGATTCCGATGGAGATGTTGGCCAAATCCTTATGGCTAGAGACTCCTACGGGAGTAGACTCGACAATTACGCACTGGTGTAGGCAGTGTAAGCTTACTCTAGAAGGTGATATATTCAGCTAGGATCTCCTCATAGAAGAATCGAGGCCTTACCACTTCATCTTGGGTATGGGATGGTTATCTACAGTCCATGATCAGATCGACTGTATTAGGCGCAATGTGCGGTGTGTTCGTAATGATCAGACCAGGTTTACCATCACCAGTGAGAAGGGATCCTTTGCAGAACAAGACAGACTTAGACGGAGGAGGGTGAATCCGATCACTAATCTGTTGGCTTGCCTCACCCTTGGGGTGGTTTATTTGGAGAGTTGAACTTATCTTGTCGTGGTGGACCAGTAGGCAGATGTTTTCCCCAACGACGTTCGAGGACTACCTCCTCACCGAGAGGTGGACTTCTACATTGATCTGTACCCCATGACAACACCAATATCTACTCCAGCATAACGGATGGCTTCCGCTAAGCTTCGTGAGCTGCAGGTACAACTAGAGGAATTGTAGGGGAAGGGATTCATCTGGCCCAGTGTTTCTCCCTAGGTAGCTGCGATTCTGTTCTCCTAGAAGGCGGTTGGGAGATTGAGGCTCTGTGTCGACTACCGTAGCCTGAAACAGGTGATCATGCAGAACAAGTACCCACTTCTGAGGATTGATGGCCTATTTGATCAGATCAAGGGAGCTCGATGGTTCTCAAAGATAGACCTAAGATTAGGCTATAACCAGCTCAGAGTTCAGGAAGAGGATGCGTAGAAGATGGCCTTCAGGTGTCGTTAAGGCCACTACGAGTTCTTAGTTATGCCCTTAGGCATATACAATTCTCCAGTAGTGTTCATGAGTCTGATGAACATGATCTTCAAGCCTTACATTGATCGCATTGTCGTAGTCTTTATCGATGATATTCTATTTTATTTGACTACTGACGAGGAGCATGCCTACCGTCTGTAGGTAGTACTGGTCACACTCTGAGAGCACCAACTTTATGGTAAGCTCTCTAAGTTCCAGTTTTGGATTCAAGGGTTTTACTTTATGGGACACGTCATCTCAGAGGATGGAGTTGCAGTAGATTAAGTGAATATTGAGGATGTACTTGCTTGGGAGCCACCCAAGAGTGTGACGGAGGTACCAAGTTTCATGAGCTTGGATAGATACTACAAGAGATTCATTCCAGACATCTCTAGAGTTGCAACACCACTATCATCCTTGATGAATAAGGGTAAACCCCTCATGTGGTCGGAGAGATTCCAGTAGAGATTTCATGAGCTGAGGCAGAGGCTGACTAGGGCCCCCCATCTTGAGGATTCCAGAGGAATTCGTATAGTACGTACTTTACTGTGACGCATCAGGGAACATAATCAGGTGTTTCTTGATGCAGGATCAAGTAGTGATCATGAATGGTTCTCGGTAGCTGAGATAGCATGAGCAAAACTACTCTACCCATGACCTGGAGTTAGCAACAGTGGTCTTTACCTAGAAGATGTGGCGACACTATCTGATGTGATAATGTTTTACCGTGTACTTTGATCACAAGAGTCTCAGGTATATCTTCTCTATGAATGACATGAACTCAAGACATCGGTGATGTCTTGAGTTCCTCCAAGACTATGACTTCGAGATAGTTTATACACTTGGGAAGGGTAATGTTGTAGCAGATGCTCACAGTAAGAGATCATGCATTCAGCTTCTAGGAGAGGCGACAGAGCATGTGGGTGCCCTTCAGATAACCTTTGTGGATAGGGATGGAGTAGCCTATCTACAGTCTCTTATAGTCACTGCCCCACTTCTTCAGTTATTTGGGGAGGCACATCATGGGGATGTTGACTGTGAGGCATGACGTGCCCAGATATCAATAGGGCAGGTACATGATGGATTTTATGAAGGTGGGGAGCATGTCATCCTCTTCAGAGGATGTACCATGGTACCAGTTCCACTTTAGGAGGAAGTGTTGAGGGAGTTACACACTTCCCCTCTATCAGTATATCCAGGAGTGGTGAAGATGTTCCAGGACCTTCGACGATAGCACTGGTGGCCAGTTATGAAGAATTCGGTAGCAGAGTTTGTCTCTCGATGCCTCACTTGTTAGAAAGTTATGGTGGAGAACCAATTTCAAGCATGCTTTTTTAGCCTTTATAGGTCCCTTAGTGGAAGTGGGATGGGATATCCATAGATTTAGGGACAGGTCTACGGCGTACATCCAGGGGTCACGGCTCGATTTGGGTGATTGTCGGCCGACTCACCATGTCATCCCACTTCCTACCGATCAGAGAGCATGGCTCAGTAGAGAGCTTGGGACACCTATATGTGCAAGAAATTGTGCGTTTACATGGAGTGCCTTGTTTTATTGCTGGAGTGCCTTGTTTTATTGTCTCTGAACGTGACATACAGTTTACTTCTTGGATATAGAAGGGGTTTCAGGAAGCTTTCAGGACACATCTTCACTTGAGCACCGGCTTCCATCCTCAGACAGATGGTCAGACCTAGCGAACCATCCGGACCCTCGAGATCCTGCTCTGCGTTTGTTTTCTTGACATCTGTCACAGAAGGAGAAAGACTTTCCTTTGGTGGAGTTTGTATATAACAACAACTATCACTCCACTATAAGAATGGAACATTTAGAGGCCTTGTACGGGCGACCTTGCAGATCATCCTTGGGCTGGACCATAGAAGGTATGTGCTAATACAGAGAAGGTGCAAATCATCCAGGAGAAGATGAAGACTGCAAAGAGTGGGCGGAAGTCGTATGCTGACCGGAGGCGGAGGCCTCTAGAGTACGAGGATGGTGACCACATCTTTCTAGGGGTCTCACCTCGATGAGGTATATAGAGATTTGGCTGAGGGAGCAAGTTATCTTGGAGATGTATCACACATTTCCAGGTCGTCAGTAGAGTAGGATAGGTGGCTTACCCCTGGCTCTTCCACCTCAGCTGCATCAGGTACATGAAGTCTTCCACGTATCACAGTAGAGGAGATATGTGCACGAACCTTCCCACATCATCGACCATGGAGAGATGGATATCAATGACGAGGAGATATTCATGGAGCATCCAGTGTGGATTGAGGATTGAAAAGATAGGGTTCTATGGGGATGGTCGATACCTCTGGTGCGCGTTCACTAGTAGCACAGGAACTTCCAGGAGAGCACACGGAAGCGGGAGGCTCAGATACATGCTCAGTACCCCCATTTTTTCCCTTAGTTTGAGTTGTATCTTATGGGGACGTAAATCGCTGAGGTGGGGAGAATGTAAAGACCCAAAAATTTCGTAGAAATTTTGTTTTTCATAAATAAATAGGAATTTTACGAGCCCGTAGATTCTTAGGGTGCTTGATTCTGAGGCCCAGGGTGCTCGGAATCTGTTTCAGAAGTTTTGTTTGGGTACGTTCAGTAAATGTATGAGCAGGATTATATATCTTTTTAACCATTGCTCGGAAATGAAATATGAGTGCAATGTTGAACTCTCAGTGCCGATATTCTCTTATGGAGACCTTCATCACAATTGCGTTCTAACTAGAATGGAAGTTAATTTTTGGGGTTTTTAAATACAATTAAATAAAAATAAGTGTAACTTATTTTTAATTTTTTGGTGGTTGAAACCTCTATATGGATGTTATAGGTGGGGCCCACTCGCACATAACCTCCTTTGGGAGGATATTATTTCATTCGGACCCACCCGAAGTTTAACACCTCTAGTAATAAAAGAGGTGGGTCCCACACTGGCTTTTAACCTCCTTAAGCCCCTAATTATGTGGATAGTGTCTTCACCTTCCCCTCATTAATGTGCCAACTCCATCACTTAATTAATTCACACATTATTTATTATTTTGAATGCATTCAATAATAAAATAATAGACAAAGAAATTATATTTTGGGTGGGTAACTCTCTTTTGGTGGAGCGTTGGAGAACATGGAAGGAAACTTGGAGAACATCATCCCCTCAATGAAGAATGCGAAGAAAGAATCTTCATCATCCATCAAAGAACAAAAGACATCTTCCTCGATCTTCAACAGTTCCAATAGAGAAGGGTTTGACCACAAGGAATGCAGCCTTCCCACGACTTCGTCAACGTTCATCAACAAATGAGGTAGGGGTGTGTTTTGGTTTTGAGAAACGTTAATTCATCCTTCCATGATTAGATTGTTTCCTCTTGATCCGATTGCTATCAAAATAATGGGGAAGGACCGGGGCAAAACTAACTAGGCCCGATTCCTTCCGCATTTCTTGTTAGTATTGGTATGTTCTTCACGTTCTTCATGGGTGATGAACACCATATCGTTGAGAGTTCATTGTGCGACGCAACGATCCCAAATTGAAGATCCAACATCACAACGACCTAGAAGAGACGTGAAAACAAATGCGGGTGATAGATAAAACAGAAATGGGAAGGACCCACCCTCGACCGTTCTTCGAGTCGGTGAATCAAAACGCGTTTTCAAAGCCGATCAGAAGCTCGAAAACACCGGAGATGATTACGGGACAACAGGTCGACCTAGTGTCTGATGTTTTATGACGAAATAACTTTCAGAATGAAGAACAGACTTCATGGGAGGAGCGCTGTCCAGAGCCGTCATTTTTTGGAAAATTCCAGAATACACAACGTGTACTCTCAAAAGACAGGTCATATA
This sequence comes from Viscum album, assembly GCA_963277665.1. Taxonomy (NCBI): domain Eukaryota; kingdom Viridiplantae; phylum Streptophyta; class Magnoliopsida; order Santalales; family Viscaceae; genus Viscum; species Viscum album. The sequence continues at coordinate 1,299,419,724 of OY728138.1, read as the reverse complement.
GTATGTGTGTTCATTAGCTAGAGTTTCAGACGTTAGACCAGTAACACACGATGTGTGACCCCGATCACAGGATATGTACTCTCTACATAGAATGATATAAGAGCAGTCGTGAGACATGGCATATATTCTAGGAAATACACTGACACTGGAAAAACTACATGGCCAAGAGGTACGACGTGTATTCTCTACACGGAATGGCATGAGTAGCTTCGAAAGACACGATGTGTATCATAGGGATACATGTACACGAGGTGGAGTACACAAGCATGTACTCCACCACACAGCCATGCATGGCCAGTGGAATGGGCTATGCCATGTACCAATTAAACTGTTGGGCAAACATGGTTTGAGGCCATGTACGGGCACATGACTAGCGTACACGGAGTCAAACACAATCGCATGGACATGGCATGTAATCATACCACAAGCCATGCACTTTTTCTACATGATCGTCCTTTAGACATGGGCTATTGAACACTTGAAGTACATGAGGTCTGACTACACAACATGTACCATATACCAACACAAGGTGTACTTTTTGGTAAAAGGCTTGGTCATCTTGTAATCTGTATCTTGGATACGTTTTTTGGATTAGACCCCTAAGACATGTTGGACCTTCGGGATAAATCACCTTGAGACTAAGAGGTAGTTGATGTGTTGACACTTTGCTGGAAGAGAGGACCCCCCCCCCCCAGAATCAATCGTGCTTTGTGGAATCCACATGGTTGGCTGTGTACTGTTGACTATTCTTGGATCATGTGTTGGTCCTACAGTTCCGATGACTATTCCCGGATCATGTTTTGGTCTAACAGTTCAAGATTTTATTCCTGGATCATGTGTTTCTCTGGAAGAATAGCCGGACCTCAATCATGTGTCGGTATGACATCTCTAACGACTATTCTTGGATCATGTGTTAGTCCGACAGTTTTAACTTCTGTTCCTAGATCCTGTATTGGTCCGGCAGAATAGCTGGTCCTGGATCATGTGCTGGTCTGATATATTAGAAGATTTATAGGCTATATCTGATCATCTGAACCTCTCAAAAAATTTTGTATACTTGTGTGAGCTGATTCAGTATCTCTTGTGTTTCTTCATGATTGAGATGGGTCATTTTATAAACTTAGGTATATATATGGGAATATACCTAAGTGAGGTTTTCGATTGATCTCATACCTTGCGGTTTATCCTAATTGTATATGTGAGACCTGGAGTGTCACGAGTCCCTATTGAGTATCATTATGCTCACCGGTTCATGTTCTTTTCCCACACCTCGTTGTGTTGGATGCAGATGACGGACAATACTAACGGAGGCTGAGAGCCCCAGGACTGGATGGTACCTAGAGGTGGACCTTATGACGAGTCAGTACACATAGGAGTTTGATGGACGTTGGGCATTGAGGAGGCTATTTGTACCAACCCTTTAGGTAGGATTCGTGGTAGATGATCCAAAAGCTGATTTTCACCTTCCAGTTGTTTTGTAGTTTCCTTTTACTTTACAGTTCGACTTGTATTTCTGGCCCCCTTTACTTTCAGCACTCCATTTTGAATACTTTTTTTACTTAGTGTATTACTTCCAGAGTATACTCTAATTTTGTCTTTTTGTTGTTTATACAGGAAATGCCTTCCCAGATTTAGGGATTTACGCTTTTGGTGATAGTCTCCAGCCCCTGGCCTATGGAAAACGGGATTGGGGTAGTCACGGCACAAGTCCCAAGGAAGAGTCTTGAAAATATTAATATAATTTATTATAATTTAAAATATGGAATACAATTTACCAAATCATGTTCATATGAGTTAAAGAATTTATTTTAAGTTTTAACGCAAAAATCTGGGGAAAAAAACATTTTCCATCGAACGAGTTACTATAAGGATAATTTTTTTTATCAAAATTCATAATGAAATCGATTTCAATGAAATAAATTGAAATTATAATAATATAATTTATATGATTTTATGTATAAACTATTTTAAAATTATTTATATCTTTCAATATTCTATAAATAAAATTGAAGTTTTTAATATAAATTATTATTTTCTATATTCATTGAAAAAACTAATATTCTCATAAAAATATCAAAATATCACTCAAAGATAATTTTGAGATATTATATAAAAAAGGAATTTTATTTAGTCAAATAATAATTTTTAAATTAGATAAATTAATTTTAAAATAAGTGTACAAAAAATGATGAAAACACTTTTTAGAAAAAATATTTTTTCAAGCATAATACTTCATTTATTCTTATCCCATCAATAGAAAAACTACTAGATGAATGAAATTTATTTATTGAATATAAAATATATAAATTTAATTAAAATAATTAACCAATAATGAATAATTGAATTTATTAATGTAAAAACACATTGCATATATGAAAAAAACAACTTTTTAAGGAAAACATTTCTTTTAATTTAATATTACAGTTATTAAATTTTTTTATCAATTGATAATAAATGAATATATTATATAAATAAATAAATCATATAATTTTCATAATTTATTTTGTTCTATTCACATCTTCCAATTCAAAGGCTCAGTTTTAACTATCACTATATAGAATAATACATTAATAGTATATCGTTGTTCACAATAAATTAAATCTATTTGAAAAGTAATAAAATATTGGGGTATTAAAATAATTTTTCCATATAATAAATAGAAAAAAATTATTATGAATTGTTTATATATTATGGAGAAATCATTTTTTTCTTAGAATTCCTTTTAGGATAGTTGAATTTACCATGTTTGTTTTATTTATCATATTTTAAGTAGGTAATTATACTTTTCATTCCTATATATTAATAATTTGATAAACATCATATCTATATAATAAACCCATTTTCATGAATATCCATGATATTTGGTGATGGAATTAACATAGTTCAACCAATCTCTAGAGGAGACAGTCCACACATATGTATGATAAACGATTCATTCCCATAGAATTAGAGAAATGTCTAATATTTTTATTCATTTAATAATTTTAATTATGTTATAATTAAAATACTTACTTTTTAAATTCACCCATATTAATATATACATTTATGGTGTTTAAAGAAAAATAATGTTGGCATTGTGTAGAGGTGTTAGTCGGCGCATGCACACGAATGTTGTTTCGTTATTTTCCGTAATAAAAAAGGGAAATTTTTGTCAATATTTATTCCCTAATATAAAAATATTTATGTATAGATAAAATAATTAATTTATTATATTTGAATTAGAAAAATAATTTTTTATAGGTAATATATTATATAAAATAAATTAGGTAAATTATAATTCATGTTTAGGACTTGGGCTTTCCATTAAGGGATTCATTAAAAATGGATGGATTAGGCCAATGTATTATGATCATAAGAATACAATGTTGAAATGGGATTATATTGGAAGTATTAAGTGTATATATTCAAGATGAAACAAATTTTTTTAGTGGTATTGACGGGGTTGTGGTATGCCCATTTAATTTTTTGTTAAAATAACATTTTTTATATATTTCAACTTAATATATGGCTGAAACATGTTTCTAATTTCAACTGTCCCTAAAAATAGAAAATAATTGAGTGTATAATGATTTAATTTTGATAATATATAATCCTCTTAAATGGAATAAACTTTTTTATGTGTTTTAAGCTCTTTAATCATAGATTCAATACTGTTACCATTTTTATTTTTACCTTGGCAACATGTTCCTACCTAAAAAAATTATTTCTTTATGACTAAAAATAATATGAAACATATTAAAAAATTTAAAAAACCAATTCAAAATATGAAATCCATTTTTTAAAATAAATTTTATGTATGTTATAAATATATATTTTATCATTAACACATATAATGTACAAACATAGAAATTTAGAACAGGAGTATTTTTAACTGTAAAATTTATGTGTAGTGTAAAATTAAAATTTTATTTGATTTTAATGATATAAAATTGTTTATTTTAATAGTTACATGTATTGAAAATAAATAAAAAATAAAATTTCATCAAAATTTTATTTAATTAAAGGAAATGAAAAAAATAGTTATTATTTTCAAATATTAATAATGTTCTAAAATTATTAATCATAAATTTTATAAATTCATAATATAATTTTTAAAATGGTTAGTTTAATTTTTTAAATACATATTTTTCAAATTAAAATATTTTCTGAACATCTTGGTCTTTATTATAAAGTAATAAAATTCAATGTTGTGTCAAAAACTATAGTTTTCACTATCCACCTAAAAATCAATTGTATCAAAAATATCTCAAAATTAAAACCATATGAATATTGAAATTATAGATATAAGAAGAATTTAAATTGAGTAAAATTAAAATTAATATCTAATCTTTAAATATAGTCTTGAATAATGTCACTTTAGTGAGAATTATTATATGTTTTGGGATATAGTTTTTAACAACTATAATTGAGTCTCTAGTTTTAAAAATAATTGTAAACACTATTGATTTATTAAATTTTGAAATAATATATATATATTGACAAAAATTATGTTTTCGGGTAAATACACCCTCCTTTTAATATATTATTCATGAAAAATGTGCATGGTATTTCTTGCATCCACCCTTGATGTATTGTTAGGTTTCCCTATATTTTTCTTGATTCACATTAATGGGAATTTGATATTTATCCTCCTTAATTAAATGAAATAAAATTATTGTTTATTGAATATTAGGAATTGAGGGTTATATTTTTACATCAAAATGCATTGGATATGTATTATGAAAATTTATTGATCTTCTTGATACAAGAATAAGATTTTTAAGAAGTATAATGATTTGGAATAACATTTATAGAAGTCATTATTCTTTAATCATGATGGGAATATTATTCTTGGGTAACTACCTTATTTTAGAAATTTTCTTCTAGGTCAATAAACACTAAATATAGAGATATTTTTTAATATTCATATATTTTAACATTATCTAAATTCTATTAACATGTTTTCAACTAGATCATCATTAAACTTATACTTCTCTTATAGGGACTGATTATTTCTATTAATTATTTTAACCTTGATCTTAAATTGAGTATCCTTGATGTCAATGCTAATATTTTGGGTTTCTTATAAAGCATGAATCTTCTCCACAAAATCATTATTAATAAAAACTCGATCCCAAATAGTAAATTTCAATTATTCTTCAACTATGGGAAAATTTTCATTAGAATGTAATGAGTAATCTTCCTTGTATTTATCATGTATAGAGAGAGGGTCACACTTTTGAATCTTAATCACCAATTCCTTCCCCATATCATCAGTTTCCAACTATTGGTGAATTTTGTTATCATATAGTTCCATGATAAATACTAATATACATGTAAAAACCTCAACATGAAATTTATTAAATTTTCTATTAACATTTGAGTGCAAATCTTGAGAGGATTAAATAGACACATTCTCTTCATTACAGAGCATTGTTCTTCTATATGATCATTCTCCATATATTTTTTAAATAATTATCAGTTTGAATAAATTCATGTAGTGATGAATCGACTTTATACTTTTTACGATAATTTATTGTCTAAAAAATTTTAGTCGCTGGTTTATATTTTTTTATAGTTTTAGAAAAAACATACAATTTGTTATTAAGTTGAATAAACTCATTATTCTTTTCCTGATTCGTCTTAGTAATTTCCTAAAATTTTAAATTCATGTAAATTATTTAAAAATATGGGATGAAAAATAGATATTCGATTATAGGAAACCGATATTATAATTGAAAACACTTGAATTTCCCACTTGATCATCTAATCACACCAAGTATGGGGGGAGGTGAGTGTGTAATTATAGATAAGTATTATAGAAAATTTGAAATATAGAATTTTGCCTACTTTTGTTATTAGAAACTCTACACCAGTTTGGATGAATGGATCTCATATGATCAAAATAATAGAACCACTGTAGAGACCCGAAGCTTGACGTACTTGGACATTACATTACTTTTACAGAATACTTAATACATAACAAAAACAGACACACAAGTATCGTAATAGTTTAGTATCTTTGGAAACATGGAACATAATCTTCTAATCATGGTGATAGATCTTCAACTTCTCCCGTAAAGATCTTCCCATTTTGTTTTCTTAGAAAAAACCTTTCCTTATGTCCTGGGGAAAAGAAAACATATAAAGGGTGAGCTCAAATGCTCAACAAGGGTAAGCATGGATAAAATAAAACTAATCATATACATTTGAACTAAAAAACATGAAGATAATGTTTAAACATCAAAATTTTGAGAAATGACATAAAACATGGAAGTACATAAGGAATAGATCATAAAGAAACATTAAACATGATAAAATAGCATGGGAGTAAAAAATGTAATTGTGGAAACCATTCAGCATATGTTATGATTTCTATATTAGCCAAGACATTTCAGTCAAGACCATCTTAGTGGACAAAGTCCCTTTCTGAATCGAGTTCACTCCTCGTTTCAATCCTGTAACACTGAACCAGATTAACTTACTGTTCCAGCCATTTATATCTCATGAGATATAAATCTTTACCCAATACATTGGAGGGAGATATAGGTCCCACCCTTCTCATAATGAAATCATTCTTACTTGTGCCACAAAATAAACATACAACATTCATAATAACCCAAAAAATAAAATGGGTTTCACAAACATCATCCCATCATCACATAATCCATATAAAAGAAATTGATTTCATAATAAGAAAAATGAAACCATGTAAATCATAGAGACATTATACTTGAAATGTACACATATGAAATAATCTGATCTTAGATGAAAAATGGTTTTGATAAAACACTTGAAATGAATTCATGAGGAAAATATCCTTTATTCTTTAAAAACATTTTCTTTTCACAAAATGTCATTCAATTTTAGAAGAAAAGTATTTTGTTGAAAATAGTCATGATATATTTTGGAGGAAGGTTCATGAAATTAAGGCTTTCTAAAACTATAAAAATCAGTTTGTGCAGTATATGTTAAAAAAACATTCTTCTCATACTTTTTCCAGAAAAGTCAAAAATCCCCTCATAAAGTTTAAAAAATATTCCTTACATACCATGTAGTAAAAGAAAAAATGGGTAAAAGGACATTAAACATACATAATACACTTTTAGAAAACATGGACTTTCATGATAACAATAACCCCATTAAATACTTACGTATAAGCAATCTTGGATAAAAATGAGATTTACAAAATTATCCTTTACCTTAGGTCATATATGCTTAGTATGGATCCGAACCTCCTATATAATGATTTAAATAACATCATAATCATATTCATTGTTATGATATCATATATGTTTCACTTATGACTTTATATTACCCGTTCTTTTGTAAATTCCATGTTAAAGTAGCATTTTGGGTAAAATCATTTCTTTTATCATATATGTTTCGACTTGTCGTTTCTTGATATTATTACTTATATCCTGATTTACATAATTACAGAATGTAAAACATGATTTATATATAATATATATTCATCATATACATATATATTATAGATCGATAAAAGGAATGAAATACACCGTTCATGGAGATGGTAGGCCGTACGTACGCATGAACGTTATTTTCGTTTCCTTATTGAATTGAATGAAACTAAATAGATGGAATACATATATATATACATAAATACAGTATCATTATTATGTAATATATTTCATTATTACTTATTATATATAATTTATAATCATTCATGAATGGTTAACATGGAGAATGAATCTCATCGCGTCGTGGAGACGGTAGTCCGTACGTACGCACAAGCGATGATGTCATTTCCATAATTATTGAATTCAACTAGAGTGGATGATACAATATATCAGAATTAGAATGATGTTATAATAACTATGTATAGTTATTATTTACACCATTATACCCATCCATGTAAGGTGGTGTTGGAAAAACAGATTTCACCACGGTGTGTAGACGGTATTCCGTACGTACGCACGCGCGGTGATTTCGTTTTCCGCAGGATGGATAAATGGTGAAATAGGGTTGTTTAAAACTTATAATAACATATCAGTATATGAGTTATACTGATGTTATTACTTCATAATGAGACAACTAAATATGAAGAATTGGAAGACGAAATAAAGTTGAAAGAATCGGTAACAAACATTTCCTCTTCTTTGAAGCGCCTCTTTGATACCTCCTCTTAAGGAAATATAATTGGTCTTTGAAGAATACCAGGACCTATAGAATGTTTCTAGGGAATTTTATAAGATACTTTGTAAGGGGTTGGTCGAGATTGAAGGCTCAAATTGGTGTGAGGAAGAGAGGGAGGAGGTGCCCTTTTATAAGGGTGGGGAGGGGCACCTTTGGAAATCTTAAAAATAATAATTTATAATAAATCTAACCCCACTTAAAAACCTCCAGAAATAACTATTATTAGAATATGAGATTATATAGGGTTTTAATCCCATAAAAAAATAAAATTTAGGCATTTTAGGAAATTATTTTAAACATTATCAACTTGTTTTATCCTTACTTAATCAATTTAATTTTATTTGTTGTAATAACATTGTAAATTTTAAATTATAAAAATAATTACTTATTTGTTGTGAATTATCCATAATTGGATAAATTATAACATCTTAGACCATCTAAATTTAAAGTTATAATTTTTATATGTTTTTGTGATTTTTAAACAATTTTATAATATGTTATTTTTATAAAATAACAATAGTGTCAATTTTAACATTATTCATTTATTTGAATTTAAATAAAATATATACAGAATATATGTTCAAACTAATAGATTTAATAGATTAATAAAAGGTCATATGTATCTAAAAAATTAGTTTAGGACATTAAATAGTTCATAAAATATTTATTTTATTATTTTTAAAACCATTTATTTGGTTTATCTCTTAATAAAATAATTACTACAACATTTGTTGTATAATTATTTAATATACTTATTTGTTACATAAAAATTAAAAATAAAATTCAATGATGAAGATAAATCTATTAAATTTCAAAATAATACTTTTAATCGAATTTATCATCTTAAAATCACAATAGTTAAATTGTTATATTTATTAAATTATGAAGGTGACAACTTTGGTATCATTTAAAATAAAATAATATAAGTGTCATAATCACTTTTATAAAAGTAAAAACGGTTATATATTATGTAATTGGATGATTAAGGTGTATATATACACTAACAATATGTTTTGGTCAGGTTTGTGGGCATTTTAATGGGTATTATTATTTTAATAAAAACTATATTACTGATTTTTCACTTAATAAATAATTTCTGAATCATTAATGTATCACCATTAATGAAAATTATTTAATCCCTAAAAAATCTACATAAATTATAATGATGTAGATAATTTTATTATATTTCTGGAGACTATTAATGTTTGAAGTTTTATGATATTTATCACTAAATTAAAATTATTATACTTATAATATTTACGAAAGTGACATGTTGTCACTTTCTTTGGTTTTAATAATAATTAAATTATTTTCATGGTCAAAAGTCCATAAAATGAATCTAATCCGACCCTTAGGTGATATGGGTCGACTTTTATCCATCCAATAGAATTTTGGCATGTGTTTGGGTAATTTTATAATATTATATTTACCTTTAATTACCCGATTTACCTTTAACTATGGTAAATAAAATATACCGTAGTTACTATTCATAATTCCCAAAAATAAAAAGTATCATATTAACATAATTTGGACCCACTGATTCCAAATATAGAATCCCTTTTTTAAAATTCAATACATAGAAGTTGCAGAAATTAAATTAAAATAAATCTCGTTGTCAAATGAAAACTGGTTTTTGTTTAAAACGTTGCAAAAGTTTGAATTGATTTAACCTACGAATTAAATGTAAAATAGATGCTAATGACATACATTATATTAAAAGGTAAAAATATATTCTATTTATACTTTAAAACCATTAAATATTATAATTTAACCATATAAGTTACTACGATGAAAAAAGTTGTTTTTAATTAAAATATAGCGTCTTTTTACTATTCATTAAAATATGAAATTTATCAGAATAATATGAAAATTTTATCCAAGGTAAAATTTTATATCCTGATTCCAAAGAATAATTTTATTTTGTAAAATTGAACTTATAAACATGTCAAAAACTATATTTATAGTGGGAGCGCCATCAAAAGGAGGAAAAACAACATTTTTTTTAAAATACTTATTTTACCCAAAAAAATGATTTTGTTTTATACTATGTTCTATAAAATGTGGAAGATGAATAATAATGGTATAAAATTCGAAATTTAGTAAATACTATTTAGAACAGCTAGTTCATAATAATATTATAATAATATATCATTCTTTAGTAAAACCCGGTATTGCGTACAACACACACTATCGAGGAAGGTCGTGATTGCGTGTAATGCAAGCAATGTCTGGGTTGCGTATTGTGCAAGAATCCTTCCTTGTTTCCTATAACAGAATCCAACCATATTTCATTTATACTTTGAATATATATATATATACTCAATGTTGCGTAGAATAACTATTATCAAAATTGTGTGTAACACGATCCAAGAATAGTGTTGCATATACTGCCAGCTAATAAGGTGTTGCGTATAGCGCAAGGTAATCTTGGTGAAGCATAAAACACAAGACATTAATGAAATTAAAAGAATATTTTTCATAAAATCTCGTGGTGTTACATTCTACCCCCCTTAAAATGAATTTCTCCCTCGAAATTCGTCGGGGTTATAAATGGTTTACTACTCAAAAGTTTGTTTAATAGAAACCCACATCATAAAATGGAATACCAAAACATGGCTTTAAAAACTAAAGTATGAAATGTAACGGTTACCCAAATTAACTCATCACTGGGTTTCCACGTAGGAGAACATAGGTGAAAATATGGATATGGAAGAAAAATCTAACCATCATGTTCTGATGGAGAGTGGTAGAGAACATGTCTATGAAAAAGCCATCAATCACAAAGCCATATATTTGTGATGATTTATGGTACCATCTAATTCATCAGATATAAGGGTACTAGGACAACATTTTTGGTTTTCATGATCATTTCCCTAAAGTTGAAGAAATTGGAAATAGGAGAAATACTTCTGTGATTTTGGTACAGTCTCACTGTTGTTCATTATTTGGACAATTTCCACTTCATCTCTTAAAGAAATGAAGATGAATTTGTCATTTTTGAAGTGTTAGCAGCTCATGTGATAATATGATGGGTCATTCCGTCTATCTCAAACAAAAGGTTATAAAAGTTATCAAAAATACATAAGTCCATATATAGTGAGATTAATCATATATGGTTCCTAAAATGGACTTATAATTCATATATAATACTGATTAATATAATAAATCTAGTTTCTACTAAACAGAGACTTCCTCTAGGCCAATGGTAGGTGATAAAGGCCAGTCGCACTTCGGTTGTGGGTTCGATTCCCACAGTCTTGTCCAACACAATGGGTTTTCACTCATCCTGCGGGTTGTCCTTTTTCTAAAACTACATTACTATAACATCCCATCAATAATATCAAAAAAAATTCTATCCTTAAACAATACTAACTTATGTCCAACATAATCCATTCCAATCTTTAGGCTTATCTAAAATACTTCGGTCCAAGCTCATAGTATAAAGAAAATGATTACTTGAAATGTCATCAACCAAGCATGTGAATACCATCATTTATCCCCTATATATATTTTTGGTCACATTCCAATCATGTGAATATCTTAATCATGTATTCTCTTGAAAAATGAATACCCATTAATCCTTAGTGAAAACATGAATGCTGTCAAAAGTTAACTCTTTCCACATACCAAAATCCAAAAATTTATATACTCAAACCATGATATAACATTCTCCTTATATTAGTCATGAGCTCATTAATACTATTGAATATTTAATTTTCTCCTTATCCCTTCATTATGCGCATATCATCTACATTCCAAAAATATCTGAATAACCATTCATGGATACTGGTACCATTAAACATACACTTTCAAAACTCAAGGAAAGACAACAGTGTAACAATCCTTAGATGTCTCTTTATTCCATAGTACCATGAGATTACTTATACAACATTACACTTGATAAACATGTAATCATTCCACTACCTTCTTAATCCATTGACCGAGCTTCAACAATTCTTTCATCTCAAATATCATTTGTAGTCTCTTCATCATCATCAACATAATTACTACCCATACGGCCGTACTGATTCTCTTCATGAGACTTTCCCTTAGGGAATTGGTTTGCATAATGCTCGTACATTCCACATTTAAAACATTTAACCATTGTTGATGTCGTAGAAATACCATTATCCTCATCCATGGTGTTAGCAAAACCTTTTCTTTTGCACTTACTGGCTTTGTGTCCTTCTTTTCCACACCCAAATAATCTTCCAGTTCCCATGAAACAATCTCCCCGATGCCTCTTCTCACATGATTTACATGAGGGAAATTAAACATTCTTTCCTCTATGATCATCATGCAACTCCATCTTTCTCTTATTAACTGAGTTGGGAAACATACCAAAGTTGAGATTATTGATCATATTATGAGATTGCTAATTAGGCATAATAATGATGTTCAGACTTCCAAATCCCATTTCATTTGGTTTCTCATGAATAATATCATTCCATTGTCCGTCATATCCTCTATTATCATGAATCTTAATGTTTCCAGCCATTTTCTAAAACCCAAAGAGAATAGTGTGAGAGGAAAAAATCATGATAGGGAAAAAACCTAGTAAAGGGGGAGCACCCACAATATCTAACATCTTAGGTTAAATTCTATGATCATTACCGTAGTTCTAGGACTATATCCTATACATATACTTATCCTTAGGTACATCCCAAGACATACCTTAGAAATATCTCTAGGGATCTCACTAACATTTCCGCATCCTAGTTTCCAAAGTTTGACTAAACCTTTTCTCTGATACCAACTATAGAGACCTGAAGCTTGACGTACTTGGAAATTACATTAATTTTGCGGAATACATAATAAATAAGAAAACCAGACACAGAAGGATCGTAATAGTTTAGTGTCTTTGGAAACATGGAACGTAATCTTCTAATCATGGTGAAAGATCTTCAACATCTCCTGTAAAGATATTCCAATTTTATTTTCTTACCTAAAACCTTTCTTTATATCCTAGGTAAAAGAAAACATATAAAGGGTGAGATCAAATTCTCTGTAAGGGTAAGCATGGATAATATAAAACAAATCATATACATTTGAACATAAAAACATGAACATAATGTTTAAACATCAAAAGCTTGATCAATGACATAACACATGGAAGTACGTAATGCATAAATCATAAAGAAACATTAAACATGATAAAATTGCATGGGATTAAAACATTTAATTGTGGAAACCATTCAGAATATGTTATGATTACCATAGTATCCAAGGCATTTCTGCCAAGATCATCTTAGTGGAAAAAGTCCCTTTCTGAATCGAATTCACTCCTCATTTCAGTCCTGTAACACTGAACCGGATTAACTTACCGTTCCATCCATGTCTATCTCATGAGGTATAAATATTTACCCAATTAATTGTAGGGAGATATAGGTCCCACCCATCTCATAATGAAATCATTCTTACTTGTTCCACCAAATAAACATACATCATTCATAATAACACAATAAATAAAATGGGTTTCATAAAAATCATCCCATCATAACATAATCCATATAAAAGAAATGGATTTCATAATAAGAAAAGTGAAACAATGTAAATCATAGAGACATTATACTTGAAACGTACACATATGAAATAATGTCATCTTTGATGAAAAATGGTTTGGATAAAACACTTGAAATGAATTCTTGAGGAAAATATCCTTTCTTCTTCAAAATCATTTCCTTTTCACAAAATGTCCTACAATTTTAAAAGAAAAGGATTTTTTTGAAAATAGTCATGAAATATTTTGGATGAAGATTCATGAAATTAAGGCTTTATAAAACCGTAAAAATCCATTTGTGCCGTTTAAGTTAAAAAAACATTCTTCTCGTACTTTTATCAGAAAAGTCAAAAAACACCTCGTAACGTAAAAAAAAGAGAAAGATTCCTTACATACCATGTAGTAAAATACAAAATGGGTAAAAAGGATGTTAAACATACATAAAAACACTTTTAGAAAACATGGACTTGGATGATAACAATAACCCAAGTAAATACTTACGTATAAGCAATCTCGGATAAAAATGAGATTTAAAAAATTATCCCTTACCTTAGGTCCGATATGCTTCGTAGGGATCCGAACCTCCTGTATAATGATTTAAATAAATTCATAATCATATTCATTGTTATGATATCATATATGTTTAATTTATGACTTTATATTACCCATTCTTTTGTTAATTCCATGTTAAAGTAGTGTTTTGGGTAAAATCATTTCTTTTATCATATGTGTTTCGACTTGTCATTTCTTGATATTATTACTTATATCCTGATTTACATAATACCAGAATGTAAAACATGATTTATATATAATATATATTCATCATATATATATATATTATAGATCTATAAAAGGAGTGAAATACACCGCTCATGGAGACGGTAGGCCGTACGTACGCATGAACGATATTTTCGTTTCCTTATTGAATTGAATGAAACTAAATAGATGACATAAATATATATATATATAAATAAATCCAGTATCATTATAATGTCATATATTTCATGATTACTTATCATATATACTTTATAATCATTCATGAATGGTTAACATGGAGAATGAATCTCATCACATCGTGGAGACGGTAGTCCGTATGTACGCACGAGCGATGATGCCATTTCCATAATTATTGAATTGAATTGGAGTGGATGATACAATATATCAGAATCAGTATGATGATATAATAACTATGTATAGCTATTATTTACACCATTATACCCATCCAAGTAAGGTGGTGTTGGAAAAACATATTACACCACGGCGTGGAGACGGTATTCTGTACGTACACACGTGCGGTGATTTCATTTTTCGTAGGATGGATAAATGGTGAAATAGGGTTGTTTCAAACTTATAATAACATATAAGTATATGAGTGATACTGATGTCATTACTTCATAATGAAACAACTAAAGAAGAAGAAGTGGAAGAAGAAATAATGTAGAATGAATCGGTAACGAACATTACCTCTTCTTTGAAGCGCCTCTTTGAGACATCCTCTTAGAGAAATATAATTGTTCTTTGAAGAATAAAAGGACCTCTAGGATGTTTCTAGGTAAGTGAAGAAGATAATTTGTCAGTGGTTTTCTGAGCATGAAGGCGCAAATTGGTGTGAGGAATAGAGGGAGGAGGTGCCCTTTTATAAGGGAGGGGAGGTGCACATTTGGAAATCTAAAAAATATTAATTTATAATAAATATAACCCCACTTCAAAACCTCAAAAAATGACTAATATTAGAATATTGGATGTTATAGGCTTGTAATGCCATAAACCAATATAATTTAGACATGTTAGGTAATTATTTTAAACATTATCAACTTGTTTTATCCTTAATCAGTTTAATTTTATTTGTGGTAATAAAATTCTAAATTTTAAATTATAAAAATAATTACTTATTTGTTGTGAATTGTCCATAATTGGATACGTTATAAAATCATAGACTATATAAATTTAAATTTATAATTTTTATATATTTTTGGGATTTTTAAACAATTTTAATATTTGTTATTTTTATAAAATAACAATAGTGTCAATTTTGACATTATTCATTTATTAGAATTTAAATAAAATATATACAGAAGATATGCTCGAACAAAAAGCTTTAATAGATTATTAAAAGGTCATATGTATCTAGAAAAGTAGTGGAGAACATTAAATAGTTCATATAATATTTATTTTATTATTTTTAAAACCATTTATTTGGTTTATATCTTAATAAAATAATTACTACAACATTTTTTGTATAATTATTTAATATACTTATATGTTGCATAAAAATTAGAAATAAAATTTTACGATGAATATAAATCTATAAAATTTTAGAATGATAATTTTAATCTAATTTATCATCTTAAAATAACAATATTTAAATTTTTATATTTATTAAATTATGAAGGTGACAACTTTGGCATCATTTAAAATATAATAATATAAGTGTCATAATCACTTTTATAAAACTCCAAACGGTTATATATTATGTAGTTGGATTATTAAGGTGTAGATAGACACTACCAATATGGTTTGGTCAGGTTTTTGGGCCTCTTAATGGGTATTATTAATTCAATAAAAACTATATTACTGATTTTTCACTTAATAAATAATTTCTGCATCATTAATGTATCACCATTAATGGAAATTATTTAATCCCTAAAAATTCTAAAAAAATTATCATGATGTAGATACTTTTATTAGACTTCTTTATACTATTAATGTTCGATGTTTTATGATGTTTATCAATAAATTAAAATTATTATACTTATAAGATTTAAGAGAGTGACATGTTGTCACTTTCTTTGGTTTTAATAATAATTAAATTATTTTCATGGTCAAAAGTCCATAAAATGAATCTAATCCGACCCTTAGGTGATATGGGTCGACTTTTAGCCATCCAATAAAATTTTGTCATGTGTTAGGGTAATTTTATAATATTATATTTACCCTTAATTACCCGATTAACCTTTAACTATGGTAAATAAAATTTACCGTAGTTACTATTCATAATTCCCAAAAATAAAATGTAGAATATTAACATAATTTAGACCCATTGATTCCAAATATGGAATCCATTTTTTCAAATTCAATACATAGAAGTTGCAGAAATTAAATTAAAATTAATCTCGTTGTCGAATGAGAACGGGTTTTTGTTTAAAACATTGAAAAAGACTGAATTGATTTAAACTAAGAATTCAATTTAAATAAATGCTAATAACATACATTATATTAAATGGTAAAAATATATTCTATTTATACTTTAAACCCATTCAATATTATAATTTTACCACATAAGTTATTATGATGAAAAAAGTTGTTTTTAATTAAAATATAGCGTGTTTTACTCTTCATTAAGATATGAAAGTTATCAGATTAATATGATAATTTTATCCAAGGTAAAATTTTATATAATGATTCCAAGGAATAATTTTATTTCGTAAAATTGAACTAAAAAACATGTCAAAAACTATATTTAAAGTGGTTGCTCCATCAAAAGGCAAAAAAACTGCATTTTTTTAAAAATAATTATTTTACCCGAAAAAATTATTTTTTTCTTATACCATGTTCTAAAAAATGTGTAAGATGAATAATAATGTTATAAAATTCAAAAAAAAATTAATACTATTCATAATGGCTAGTTCATAATAATATTATAATAATATATCATTTTTTAGTAAAACATGGTATTCCGTACGACACACGCTATCGAGGAAGGTCGTGATTGCGTGTAATGCAAGCCAAGCCAGGGTTGCGTGTTGTGCAAGAATCCTTCGTTGTTTCATATAACAGAATCCAAACATATTTCATTTATACATTCAATATATATATATATATATATATATTCAATGTTGCGTAGAATATCTATTATCAAAATTGTGTGTAACACGATCCAAGAATAGTGTTGCGTATACTGCAAGCTAATACGGTGTTGCGTATAGCGCAAGGTAATCTTGGTGTAGCATACAACACAAGACCTTAATGAAATTAAAATAATATTTTTCATAAAATCTTAGGGTGTTACAACCACATAAAAGATATAATGTATATAAGGAGAAAAAATGTTATATTTATAAGGTTTGATATTAATTTTGGTATCAAATACTTTCTGTGTTTGGATTCATAATGATTTATATGATCTCCATTAATTAATTAAAAGGAATACACATAGTCCATCTATCTAAACACCATATTTCCTACCTATTGTTTTTCATTCTCATGAAAATTTAATTAAAATTGATCTTATCAGTGCAAAATGATAAATCAAAATAAATGAGTAAGACCCTTTGCCTCCAATTTTCTACAAAACATTAGATTATTCCAAAAAATGATCTTCCATTGAGACATCATAATAATTTGAATTCAGTACAAAATACCTTTTTTAATAATTAAACCCGTAAACATTATATTCGATTATTACATCAATCATTTATCATATTCATGTTCTTCACTATTATAATATTATATTGGATTAAAAAATTATATTACTCCATATATTATAGATCCAATATTTTTAACATATCCTTCTTTTCAACTACTTCAGTATTTTGAATATCTCTATGTTTCTGTTGAACATTGGTATTTCTCATGAACATTCGATTGTAAACATTGGATTATAAACATTTGGAATCCTCTCATTGATGCTTCATAAATTCATGTTTTAGACAATCGAATTCATCAACTAGATAGGCATTCAATACGTGATACACAATGAGAAAGTTTAAAATCTATTTCCTTACCTTATATGTATGCCTTCTAATCTCTTCTTTCCTATTTCTATTTTATATTTCTATTTAATATTTATTTATAATTCTAAACAAAATGATTCTATAAATAATAAAATATAGAACCTATTTAATATTAAATAAAAAATATGTTAATTCTAATTGAGGAATTTTCAATTCTAAAAAATATATAAACTCTGTAATGATTGTCTCATCATTTTATTTTTCAAGTTATCTCCTGGAGAACATGTTTCCAGAAATACCTTTATACATTTTTCAATATAACATAACATGAAAAGAATTTGATTTTCAAACCATTGAGTTGTTAATTTATTTGAATTGTTATAAATTCATTGTGAAACATATCTTCTATAATATCATTTGATAACCTAAATTTTTTAATGTAGATAACTCATAAAAATTTACCATATCAGTTACACATTTTTTAGTTTTATCTGACTAGTGAGCTTTATGTGTAGATTTATACCAATCTAATTTCAACAATATTATTTGGAAAATATCATTGGTAGGAATTAAAATATCATACATATCAATTTATGATCATTTCCTCTTCTAATGAATCATCACATATAATTTCATTACACACTATAGCTCGAAATCAACAGATAAACATGTAACATTTATAATATAGCTTCTTGAATGAGTCCTAGATGATATTAAATGTACACCTTATCCCCAAAAAATATTCTAGATTTCATCTAAAGATATACCCATATACCAACTAATTATTCTGTATGTGTATAATCCAGTAGTGTTACCTCTGAGTGAATCATAAATACTTCCTCACTCCCTTTTGATTAATTGTTACAAAGTTTTAAAGAATCCTAATCTATTTATTAGCTTAGTAATTTTCATATCCTTTCAAACACCCACGAAAATGGAATAAACTTTATATCCTCATATCTATCTCACATATTTTAGAACAAACATTCAACCCCCTTCTAAAATACATGTTCCATGATTGTAACACCCAAATATTTTTATGATATACAATTTTTTTATCTTTATATATTATACTATACACAAATTTATATTTTTACTACTTGAAACATTTTCTTATCTTGTGGTATATAAAACAATAATTTTGGCTAGTGTCACACAAAATTTCAAGTCTTTTTTTATAGATTTCATTTCTAACAAAACCAACTTCAATAGAAAAACTAAATATTATTATATTACCTAATATCATAGGAATTATAATTGTTAGTTAGAACATTATTAAATTAATTATAAAAAATTTCTTCACAGATGTACATATAATTAATTTTTTGCTGAGAAATTAATTATAAATGAAAATAAAACCCTTTTTTAAAAAAAATTATTCTAAAAAAACTATTTAAAGTCATGTAAGTGAGTTTATAAAAATATAAAATCAATTTTGGTTTATTTTATTAATTAATTGTATATTAAATATAATAAATTCAATTTAAAAAATTTATCTTATATGTTTTCAAGACATGATATAAAAACAAAATCATTTTTCGGAGAAATGAAGTATTTTTTCAGAAAATTGTTTTTTCATAGTATTTTGATGGAACACTAATTTTAATCCTATTTTTTACATATTTATATATTATATTTTAAAAAAATTATTCTTTTCAATAGGTGCATGAATATTTAGTTTAGTATATTTGTTGGTATTTTTTTTATTAATCTTCATATTTTGATGGAAGGTGAAATACAAATTTTTTATTACAAACTATATTTTATTTTAAGTTATTTACAAGGTAAAATTGTGTTATGGAATATTTTTAAATATTAAAAAGTTCATTATAATAATAAATAGTACAATTATGTATTTTTAAATCGATTTTATAAAAACATTCATTATGAAATCACTTCTTCTTTTAAAATGACATTTTTCTGACAAATGATTTTTCATGATATTTTACTGGGTTTATTTTAAATTTGATATAGAAACTATTTTGTTGTAAATTTTTCAAAATAGATTTAAAATTTTGATTTAGGAGTTTCAAATTTCCTAAGTATGTCCCTTTTGTTTTTGACCGGTATAAATAGTAGCAATGGTAAATTTTGTTACCACGGTAAAGTGTAAATTATGTAATGGAGGTTATAAGGAAAATTATAAATAAAATTCAAGGACAAATAATGCATTAAAAAATCATTTTGTTAATTTAATTCGACTATTTACACTCAAGGATCAAAATCATGCTATTTAATAGAATATTTCTAATAAAAATGACATAAATAATATTTAAATCAATTAAAGACACATAATGTCATTTGGAGTGTGTTTAATATCTATTATGGGTCCATATAGGGACAAATGAATGGTATCCATGAATATATATTTCTTGTTTTAAATTTTAGAACATATTTCATAATATTTAATCAATTTGGATGTTTTGGTTCAAATTGGGAGATGATATGGTATCAATAATATTTCATTTAATGAAAATTTAAAGATGTAACATTCAAGTCTTAAATAATATATCATTTTTATCGATATAAATAAGATAAATTTGACTATAAATACTCATTTGAATGATAAAATGATTTTATTTATCATGATAATTTATATGTAATTTTTAGTAAATGAATAATTACCATATAATCTTATAAATTAACGATGCAGAAATTATATTATTTATGGAAAATAAAAAATATATTTTTTATTAAAATAATAATAATTATTAATAGGCCAAAACAACTATTTTTTTTGGTAGAATATTTATCGACCATAGTCTTCCAAGGGTCGATTTATTGACCATTTAGAGTCATATGGAAATTACTTTATGACACTTATAATATTTTATTTAAATTTATGTTAATGTTTTCAAATCAATACCTTAATGGATATAACATTTTTAATATATGATTTTCTAGAATATATACTCAACAAAAAATATTCATCTAAAATATAGATGAATTATATTCATTAGGTTATTTTATTTTTAATTAATATTGAAAAAATATCTATATTAAATAATTATATAATATAGATGAATTAATTATTTTATTAATGAAAGTACCTAAGTAATGTTATCAAAAATAATAAAATAAACAAAATTTCAGATAAATAATATTTCTACTCAATTTACAAGATACAATTAACACCTTAGGGATATAATAAAATATGTTTTTCAAGGATAACATCTTATCTTGTTATTTTTTAAAAATCAATAAATTTGATAGTGTCAAAGTTAACACAATTGATTTTTTATCAAAATGTTGTATTATTAAATTATTAAAAAATCATAAATCATTTTAAAAATTATAGAAAAATTATTATATGGTCTAAAATTTGTTGAATTATTCATTTATGGTGTAATTTATATATAAATAAAAATATATTCTATTTCAATATTTAAATATTTGTTACCTTATTTAAAATTAAATATAATAACTAATTGTTAAATTAAAATGATAAAAATTAAATGGATTGAAAAAAATGTCTTAAAATTATTGTTTGCTGAGAATAATAACTTATTGAATAATATATTTTATTTGAATACACTTTGGATGTTTTTTATATGGTATGAATTTATTATTAATTAATATTTTTGGAAGACCCAAAGGTTCACCAAACCTCAATTATAAAAGGTCTCATCTCCCTCACAACATCACTTCACATTGATCCATTAATATCGAATATCCAATAGCCATTTCACTAAAATAATTATACAATAATATTACAGTGGTGTTCGTCATCTCAAAATTCCAACTCTATATCCTTTAAGAGGAGATCTTGAAGATTCGCGTCGAAAAAGAGCTAATCTTCTCTACCGATTCAATATAACATATTTCATCTTCTACACCATATTCTAGAGATATTTTCATACTGATTTAGAAATCTGTATTCACTCATATGATGAGATCTTATTATGGTTATGGAAAAACATTTTCCACCGTCTATCCATCCTGTGAAAAATGAAATCAGTACACGTGAGTATATATGACTTACTATCTCTACATTGTTTTGCAAATATGTTATTTATCTACACATTACATGGATGGTTATAATGATGTAAATAATATTTATATATTATTATTATAAAATAATATTTATTCTAAACTATTATATATAATATCCACATCAATACCATTCCACAATTATGGGAATGATATCGTCGTTCATGCGTATGTTTGACCTACCGTATCCACGATGTGATGCGAATCATTTTTTATGATATTCCTTAAATAATTATTATATAAATGAATAGAATGAATAAATATGAAATAAATTATAATTATATCCTTATATAAATAATATAACTATAACCTATGAAGAGGAACACAAACTTATCTAACAAAAATGTATTAAAAAATAAAGTAGTCAATACCCAATTGATGTGTCATAATGTTATAAAAAAATGTGTAATAATATGATCACTTATGAAATTATAAAATTTAATTTGATTCTTGGATATGTTAATGATAATATTTAAACCCAAATACAAGAGGTTCAGACATGTACAAATGATCTCATACCTCATGTATGGGATTATTTTTAAATCACATAATTATCCATGATTGTTTATACGTATGTACAAACTAAAGATTATTTATCATCAATCACCATGTTTTCAAAAAAATCTACTAATTTTTTTACAATTATCTTATATATGTTTAAATCCATTTTTACCCATCTTTTCTTTTTTACTACAGTATTTTAATGCAATCTTTTTTTTATTTTCCATTGAGGTACTTTCAGACTTTTCTGACAAATGTACATGAAAAATGTTTTTTAACTTATACAGAATGAATGGATTATTACACCTTTATAACGCCTATTTTCAATGAATATTACATTACATAATTTCAAGGTTATTTTTATGTAATTATTTTTCTTTTGAAATTATATAGATGGTTATGAAAAAAATTCAAATAATTAATGACATTTACTTCATGAATTATTTCCACTATTCTATGAAAATGATTTTTTTCTAAGATGGAATTATTTAATATAGATATGTTTCAACCATACTGTATATATTATTATTATTGTTTTATTTTGTTCATTATGGGATTATATTGATTAAATTGTATTATTTTACATGGATTATGTTTTGAATGATGTTTAAGAAACCCATTTTAATAATGGGGTAATGCTATGATAAATGATTTCTATTTCTGTGGAACACAGAAGAATTATTTCATTATGATTATTTTCAGAGATATATCTCTATATAAATCATTGGGTGATGATTTATAACTCATTAGATAGATATGGTAGGAATGGTAAATGACAGTTCAGTAATATAGGGCTGGATTGGTAAGTAAACCCATTTCAGTAATACTGGGTGAGAACGATGAGTGAACTCAGTTTAGTAATAGACTCTGTCTACTGTGACAGTCTTTGATATGATCCTTGATTAATATGAAATTATTTTAAATGCATATTTATTTTCTAAAAAATCATCTTTTATCTCAATTTTATTTTTTCATGGCTCTTATTCCTTTATGTTTTAGGACTTATAGACAACCAATATCTATTTAATGTCTCACGATTATGATATATGTTGAAAATGATATGATTTAAAAAAGTTATATTGATATTATTACATACTTATGTTCATGTTTTGTTTCATATATTCCTTGTTGACACTTACTGAGTATCAGAACTCACACTTTTCATATTTTGTCTTTTCCCTAGCATAAAAAAGAAACATTTTAAGTAGGAAGACTAAAGAGTAGAGTCTTTATAGAATATGTTTGAAGATATTTCACAAAATTTGAAGAGTAAGTTCCATGTTTCCAAATTCACTAAACTAATACGGTCTTTGATAATTTTTTTACTTTATTAATTATTCAACAAAAGTTATTGAATGTCATTATAGGTTAAGATTTGATATTTATAGTTGGTGTTTGAGAAAAGGTTTTTCTATCATTTGTAAACTAGGATGAGAAAATCTTATTGATACCCCTCAATATATTTTTAAGGATATGAATAGGGATATCCTTAAGGATAATCATAACTATAGGTTGCAGTCTTATAATTTTGGTAATAATCATGAATAACCTAATATTAAACCTAAAGTGTCATAGCTCCATATATATTAAGTGATTTCCCTTAGTTGTGTGATTTTTATCTATTAAATTGTTTTTAACATATTTATCATTATAGTGTTATTCAATAGATGGAACTAGACAAAGCATCAATAATATTGAATGTTTTATATGTGGACTATACATGAATTTATAAAATATATTTATGAAGTGGAAATATCATGAAGACAATCATAAAGGTTGTATGAGTACTGGTCATATTTCTAAGAATAAAGGGATTTTAAACCACATCTAAAAGGTTTTTTATGATATTTCAGATTTTTCTACCTTGAACACAAGAAGAATTTTTATATTTAATTGAGGTAACCATAATACATTATTCAAATTTCATATTCATGGAATGCATAAAATAATAATTCTTCAGAAATTGTTTAAAAATAAATTTAGACAATTGAATTGTATATGTTTTTTAATTCAATGATTATGTAAAAGGATTTTCCATATAACTTTTTCATTATGGATTTAAAATGATATATTGAATGGTGGTGTATACATTGAAATGTGATTCAAGGTAAAGGTAATATTTTTATTAAGGGAATGTAACCCTTAATCTGTTTATGATGTGGAGAAAATTGTGTTTATCATGGATAAAAATATTTTGGATATGATCAATTATATGATACTAATTATGGATTTGGTGACATCGGGTTAATGAAATCATGGATGAAGTATAAATTTTTTTTGGTACATTAGGAATATATCCAACATGTTTTTGAATAAGGGTACATGAATTTTTTAAATTGGGATATCTGGTATGTCTTATTATTTTCATGACTCTAGAATATATAATGATATTGTTCAAATGTTTTGAATGTGACCAACAAGAGATAAAATATGATATATGGGAGATAAATTTTAAGTCGAGTTAATGCACCACTTTATGAAGTTTGGGATTTTCATATTTATTAATGATTATAAGGTTTTCAATTTATGTAATGTTTAAGCTAAACACCAAATTGTGTTTGTCATTATAATGTCATAACTCACTTTAGGTGGACTTATTCATATTTGATAACATGTGATAACCTTTTTTATGCAATAAATATTAATGGAAAGACATCTAATTCTATTTATGGTTTTCATGATCTTGTAATTCTTCAAAATGAATAATTCACCTTCATTTATTTGAATAAAAGATAATGGGAAAATTGTTTAAGGGACATCCAATAGTGAGATTGTACCAAAATCAAGTTAGTATATATTCTTATGAAAATTAATCTACATCTGCAAAAAATGATCATGATATAAAATGGTGTCTTATTAAAATCATTTTTTATGATATCAATGACCTATTTCATGTTTCTTTATTTTATGATATTTTGATTGTTAACTTTTACTGGATCATTAAATTTCATATGATCAGTGATATTTATCGATCTCAATCGTTATTTATGCATTTCCTCTATGACCAAACCTTCGCCTATGTTCTAATATATAGAGAGATTGTTATGATTTATATTGGGTAACTGATATTTTGTAGAAATGAAATTTTAAAATGAAGTTTTTTTCTTTTTTTACAATATGATATTCTTTGAATAATAGAATTCATGTACTAAACCTATAGGAACCTAGTAGTTTATTGAGGGTAAAATTCATTTTAAGGGGGTAGAATATGAAACATTGAGATTCTTATGAGATGTAATTTTTAATGTCTTATGTTGTATACTAAACCATGTTAGGTTTTCACAACACACAACATAATATTAGCATGCAGTATATGAAAAACTATTCATGGCTTGTGTAAAAGACAATTTCACATCCTTCTGATAAAATTAATTTCACTCCAAACCACGTTTAAGAGAATAACTAAATATTATTATGTTTCCTTATAACCTATGAATTATAATATTGTGATTGAAAATTTTCAACTAAATTATGAAATCATTCTTTACACATGTATATACAATTAATTCTTTGTTAAGTAATTAATAATAAATATAAATAAATCCCTTTTTAAATAAAAATAACGTATTTTCTAAAAATCCATTTAAATGAATATATGTTACTTTATAAAACAATAATTCCACTCTAGATTTTTTTATTAAGGAATCATATATGTATTATATTCAATATAGTGTTTAAAACCCAACTTATATGTTATATATATATATAATAAAAATAAATTTAATTTTTCCGATAAAAGTAGTATCTTATAAAAAAAATGATGTACGACCTCCTTTTGATGGTGTACCCATTTTAAATCCAATTATTGACACTTTAATATATTATATTTAACAAAGTAAACATTGAATTTGGAATGGAGGAATCTAAATATATTTAAGTTTAATTTTTTGTACTTCTTTGATAAGTTTCATTTTTCGGTGAATAATGAAATAAATTTTTTTTATTAAAAAGTGTATTTTCATTTATGGTATTTACAACGTAAAATTGTATTTTGGATTGGTTTTAAATTTAATTAGTCAAATTTAATTTGAATTATTAAAATTATTATTTTTAAATGGATTTTTTACATAAATTTAATATAAAAACTTTTTCCATTTTAAAAGGACAATTTTCCAAAAAAACTATTTTTTCGTGACATTTTATTAGTTTTATTTTAATTTAAATTCAACAACTATTGTGATTTGGATTTTAAAAATTGTATATAAAATTTGGATTCATGGAGTCCAAATTTGGTAAATATGTCTCTTTTTTACCAATATGAATACTAATAATAGTAAATTTTGTTACCGTTGAAATGTTTAAATTAGGTAATATATGTTAAAAAATTTTAAAAGAAACTAAAATGACGCAATAAAATGAAGAATATTATCCCATGAATTTAATTCAACACTTAAAACTCAAAGATTGAAATTATGTCATTTAGTGGAATCTTTTAAAAGAAAAAGACATAAATAATATTTAAATCAATGAAATACACAATGTGTCACTTTATTTGTCATTAATATATATTATGTGTCCATACAAGGTCGAATTATTGGTATCCATGAATCTAAATTAAATATTTTAACATATTAAACCTAATGCCTAATATAAATTCAATTTTTATATTTAAGGTCCATTATGGAGATATTATGGTATTTATAATATTTTATTTAATGAAAGTTTAAAGATGTCCGATTCATGTTCTAAATAATATATCATTCTAAATATATGTTTATACATAAGAGAAATTCAACTATAAATAAACATTTAAATGCTAAAATATTTTTATTTATAACGATAAATTATTTTGAATTTTTAGGAATTAATTAATTATCAATAAATCTTATATATTAATGATATAGAAATTATTTTGTTGATGAAAACCAATAATATAATATTTATTAAAATGATAATAACCATTAAAAGATAAAAAAACATGAAAATATATCATTGGTAAAGTATATGTCGTCTATAATCATCTAAGGTTTGATTAACTAACCATTTCGTGCCATATGGAAACAACTATCACACTTATAATATTTTATTTAAATTTATGTTAATGTTGTCACATTAATGATTTAATACATATAAAATGTTTATATTAGATTTTCTAGAAGTTATATTAAACTAGAAATAATCAAATAAATTCTAGAATTAGTATACTAATTAAGGTATTTTTTAAATTTTATTCAAGAGATTAGTATATTAAATAATTATTA
Organism: Viscum album; assembly: GCA_963277665.1. Taxonomy (NCBI): domain Eukaryota; kingdom Viridiplantae; phylum Streptophyta; class Magnoliopsida; order Santalales; family Viscaceae; genus Viscum; species Viscum album. The sequence goes on along the minus strand of OY728138.1, from coordinate 1,299,391,723 downwards.
AATTCAATTGTAGTAATTATTTTATTAATTTAAATAACAAATTAATGTTACTAAAAATATTAGAAGAAATATAATTTGGGATAATTTATATATCCAATGAATTTTCAATATGCCTTTTACCTCTTAGGGATATATCAAAATATTTTTTTTTCTATGATAACATCTTATCTTGATATTTCTTAAAAACAATTATTTGAATAGTTTCAAAATTGACACTATTGATTGTTTATTAAAATTATGTATTATTAAATTATTTAAAAGTCATAACCATTTTAAAAATATATTATAATAATGATATAGTACAAAATGGTCATATTTTTCATTTATTTTCTACTTGACATCAAATTAGAAAAAAACTACACTATTTTAATTTTGAAATATTTGTTACATTAGTTAATATTAAATTGAATCACTATGCAAAAAATTAAAATGATAAGATTTATATGGTCTTAAAAACTTATCTAAAAATTATTAGTTAATGATATTACCACACTATCTCATATCATATTCTAATCTGAGACATTTCCCAGATCTCTGGATATGGTTTGAATTTATTATAAATTATCATTTTTGGAATTACCAAAGGCAACCCAACCTCAATTGTAAATATGAACATCCTCTATCACAAAATCACATTAAATTGGTACGTAAATCTTGGATATCCCCTTTTATTTACTTTCTCACCTTCCATTGTCACATTATAGAGGTTCTCATCTTTTCAAAAGACAAACTCTAGTTCCATTAAGAGGAGATCTAGAGGTAGCTCGTTGAAGAAGAGGTAATATTCTCTACAAATTCTTTATAACTTATTTCATCTTCATCATCATATTAATTAGTTGTTTCCATGATACAGTAATAAATAAACGTTTCAATTATATTATGATATGTTATTATGGTTATCGAACAACCATATTACACCATATATCCATGCTATGAATATTGAAATCACCACACATGCATACGTATGGCTTACCGTCTCTACACAATGGTGTAATGTATTATTAAATACATTTATAAATGGATGGGTGTAATGATAGAAATAATAAATGTATATGATAATAATAACATTATATTTATTCTAAAATATTAAATACACCTTCCACATTAATACCATTCCACAATTATGGGCATGATATCAACACTTGTGCATTTGTACGACCTACCATCTACAAGATAAAATGCAATTAATTCTATAACATCTTAAATAAATAATGATAATATAAATGAATAGAATGAATAAATATGATATATATTATAATAATATATTTTTGGAAATTATATGAATTGAACCAAACTAGAGGAATATGAACTTTTCTAAAAACATTCGAAATAAAATAATCGTGTCAATACCAGATGGATGAGTAATAATGTTATTAACAAATGGGTATTAATTTTATCACTTATGATATTATAAAAATGGATATGATCTTGTAATAAGTTAATGAATTTATTTAAACCCTTATACAGGATGCTCGACCACATATGAATGATCCCAAACCAAAGATAATCAACAATTTTGAAATCTCATTATTATCAATGAATATTTATATTTAAGTCTTTACTAGGGACTATTTATCATCCATGTCCATGTTTTAAAAAAATCATTCATAAAATATTTTAATATTCACCCATTAATTATTGATGTCATTTTGACCCATTTTTGACTTTTTACTACACAGTTTGAATGGAATCTTTCTTTATTTTTCTATACATGGTGCTTTTTGAAATTTCAAAAAAATGTATATTAAGAATGATTTTTGAAATTATATGAAATACATATTTCATTACAATTTCATAGTGACTTATTTCGATGAATCTTCCCTTATTTGATTTCAAGGTAATTTTTCAAGATATTTTTTTCTTTTAAAATTGAATGATATTTTAAGAAATAAAAATATTTTTTAAGAACAAATGATATTTTTCATATGAATTAATTTCAAGTGTTCTATAAGGATTATTTTCCATCTATGATGGAATTATTTAATAGTGTCATGTTTCAAGTAAATTCGACCTATTATTAATATGTTTCAATGGTGTTTATGAATGGATTATATTTAAAAAATCCATTTCTTTTATGAAGGATTATGTTATTAATGATGTTTAAGAAACCCATTTTATTAATTGGCTTATGCTATGATGAATGATTTATGTTTTTGTAAAAAATGTAAGAATGATTTCAATATTGTACTGTTGGGACCTATATATCCATCCAATATATTGGGTAATGATTTATATCTCATGAGATATACTGGGTTGGAATATGACATGATCTCGGTTTTGTAATATAGGGAAGTAAAGGAAATTATTCCTGGTTCTAGTATACAAGAAAAGAAAGAGGATTCGAGTTAGTTTACTAATGGAGTGTTTCCACTATGATGATATTTGTAATGATCCCTGACTAATATGAAATTATTTTTTATAATTTTGTGTTTTCCACAAATCCATGTTTGTCACCAATGCTATTTTCTAATGGCTAATGTTCTTGTTTGTTTTATGGCTTATGAACCAGAAATATTTATTTAATGTCTCGTGATTTTGATACATAATGTACATAGAATAATTTTAATAAGTTATTGTCATGTTATTTCATTCTTATGTTAATTTTTTGATTCATATTTTCCCTGTTCATCCATAAAGAGCATCTGAGCCCCCCATTTTTATATGTTTTCCCCCAGAATAAAATGAATGTTTTTAGGTATGAAAACTAAATTGGAGAATCATTATCGGTTATTTTGGGGAACTTTAACCAAATTAAAAATATGTGTTCCATTTTCCCAAAGTAACTAAAAAAATACGGTATTTCGGCATTTTTTTGTAATGTATTATGTATTCCAAAAAATTAATTTATTTTCCATGTATGTCAATATTTGTTCATTATAATTGATATCTGTGTGACGATTTAGTTATCCTTTATAAAGTAGGATGTGAAAACTTTAGTGAGATCCCTATAGATATTTTTAAGGAAATATCAACAGATGTCCCTAAGGATATGTGTAACTATAGGTTAAATTCTTATAATTTTGGTAATAATCATAAATAAACTATGATTAAAGCATAGGTGTAATAGATTTAAATATTATAAGTGATTTCCCTTTGTTAAGTTATTTTTATCAATGATAATTCTTTATGAGATTTTTCATTAAGGTTTTATTCAACATCCAGAACTAGATAGAACATCGTTAACATTGAGTTATTCAGATTTAAAATTTTTGGGAATTTTGAAAATTGATTTCCAAATTGGAAATCTCAGGACTATAATCATGATGTTGGTATGAGTATTAGTTATAGTGCTGAGGATAATAAATTGTAATCAATAAGTGGATGGTATGTCGTGTTATTACAGTGTTGTTTACAATAAACAAATGAAGTATGATTGGATTAATGTTGACTAATCTTAATACTTGATTAAAATTTCATATTCTTAGAATGAAATAAATTATTACGCTAGAGTAGTTGGTTAAGAATATGTTGGAATATTGAGTGGTATATGTTTTGGAATTATATGATTATGTGTAAGTATTTTCAGAATAAGTTTTTCATTATGTAATTAAAATGATATGTTGAACGATGATGAATTCATATAGAATTGATTAATGGGAGAGTTAATAAATTTGTTAAGGGAATTTAAGCCTTAATGTGTTCACAATGTAGAAAAAATTGTATTTATGTTTATTATTGATATGTTGGATATGATTAATTAGATGATACGAATTATACATTTGTTGACACATGGGTTATGATATCATGGACGGAGTATACAAATTATTGGGACTTAATGAATGCATCAAATAAGGTTTGGAATAAGGAAAAAAACATGTTTTCAAAAAGGATGTATGGTAATTCAGGTTATTACCATGTCTCAAGAATACATGATGATTGTTTTCACATGTTTGTAATGTGACCAACAAGAGATACCTTAAGATATATGGGTTAAAAATGCTAGTCTTAGTTAGGGAACCCCTTTATAATGTTTTTTATTTTCATATTTCATAAATATTTTATGGTTATCAATTTATGCAATGTTTACATCAAAATTTAGATTATTTTTCTGGATAAATTATTATCTCACTATAGGTGTAATTATGCATATTCAGTAACTTGTGCTAATCATTTTTAATGATAAAGATGTATGGAATGACCTATCATTATGATTATGGATCACATGATCTTGTAATGCTTTAGGAATGAAAAATTCAACTTCATTTCTTTAAATAAGTACTGAAGCAGAAATATTTCAAGGCTCAAACAATAGATATATTTTATTAAAAACAAATAATTATATCATCTCCCACAAGTTCTTCAACATTAGGGAAAAAAGATCATAATATAAAAGTTTGTATCATCATAATAATTTTTGACGATATTAATTACCTCTTTCATGATTTATTAGTTTGTTATTTTGTGATTGTTAACTATCACTTGATCACCAAATTTCTTATGATTAGTGATATTTATTAATCTCAAAAACATTTTACGCTTTCCTCTACATTCCCAAAACATCACCTATTTTCACCTACATAGAGAGCTATTTATGATTTATTTTGGGTAACAATTATTTTCCAACTATTTCGTTTTAAAAGGAATTTTTTGTCTATATTTTAAAATTTGATTTTCTATGGGAAAAACATAAAGTATAAACCTATGATAACCCAAACGAATTTTGAGGGAGAAATTCATTTTTAGGGGGATAGAATGTAATACATCGGGGTTTTTCTGAGATAAAATTTTATTAATGTATTGTGTTAGATTCTACACAAAGTTCTATTTGTGCTATATGTCACACAGACTAAGCTTGAAGTATATAAAACACAATTCATTTATTCTATTACACACTATTTAAAATCCTTTTTTATAGAATTCATTTCACGTAAAACCATGTTTAAGTGAAAAACTAGATATTATTATGTTAGCATATATCTTAGTAATCATAATTGTAAATATAAAAATTATTTATAGAATTATGAAAATATTCTTTAAAAATGTATATATAATTAAATCTTTGGTGATAAATTAATTATAATTGAAAATAAAACATTTTTTAAATAAAATAAAATGTTTTTATGAGAAACTATTTAAATTCTTATGATTGAAATAATAAAATTATAAAATAACTTATTATGTATTTTAAAAATGAATTATCTGTGTAATACATTCAGTATAATGTTTAAAATTAATTTCACTTGATTTCTATACATTATTTAACAACAAATTAAATTATTTGGATAAAGAAGTACTTTTCAAAGAAATACAGTTTTACCACCTATTGATGCCCCATCCATTCCGAATCTAGTTTTGAAAATTTTATATATTCAATTTAACTAAATAATGTTTTTTAGGATGCATGACATAACAATATATTATTGTTGATTGTTTAGTATTTTTATAAAAAGGAAAATTTTATGAGGAATGGTGAAATGCATTTTTTTATCAAAAGTTGTATTCTCTTTTAAGGTATTTGATAAATAATGTTTTTATGGTATATGATCACGTTATAATTAGTCAATTTTAAACTCAAATAATTTAATTATTGTGTTTTAAATATATTTTATACATAAATTTTTTATGAAACCATTTTTTATTTTAAAAGGACATTTTTTTAGAAAAATTGTTTTCTGTGTCCTTTTACTGGTTTCATGTTGATTTTAATTCTGCAACTTCTGTGTTTTTAATCATGAAAATTTTATTTAAAATTTGGATTCATGAGTTAATAATTTTTTATATATTTTCCTTTTGTTCATAAAAAATATGAATAGTAATAATGGTAAATTTTGTTTCAAATTTAAAGGGTATATTATGTAATATTGGTTAAAAATAAAATTTTAAAGACTGTAAAATGTCCCAAAATATGAAGAAAAAAATTATTTGATAAATTTAATTCAACCCTTAAAACTAAATGATCAAAATCAGGTCACATAATGGACAATTACCCATGAAAATTACTTAAATAGTATTTAAATCAAAGAAATACAAAAAGTGTCATTTTCATTGTCTTTAATATCTATTTTTTGTCATTATAGTATGAAATGGGAAGTATCCACAAATATAAATTTTCATTTTTAACTTAGTGGACATATTTCCAAATATAAATTCAATTTTGACATTTATGGACCATTTGGGGGATACTACAATATTTATGACATTTTATTTATAGAAAATTTAAGGATATCACAGTTATGTTTTAATTCATGTATCATTGTTGATACAAGGTTACAGAGAATATGAATTAGACTACAAATACTCATTTTAAATATTAAATGTTTTTATTTATCAAGATAATTAATTTTTAATTTTTATAAATTAAATAATTACCTTAAAAGAATATACATTGGTTATGAAGGAATTATTTAATTAATTGAGAATCAGTAATATATATATTTTTTATATAATAAAAAAGATTAAAAGACAAAAACACATGAAAATTTCTTATTAGTAGAGTATACCACAACTATAAACCTATAAGGGTCTATTTTTTGCCTGTTTTGAGCCATATGGAAAATATTATGACACTTATAATATATTATTTCAAGTGATGTTAATGTTTTCACATTCATGATTTAATAGATATAACATTTTTAATATATTGTTTTATATAATATATATTCAACTAAAATTATTCATCTAAAATATAGAAGAAATGTATTCATAATAATAGTTAATTTTTAAATTTTATTAAAAAAATAATTATATTAAGTATTTATACAATACCTACTAGAATGGCCCGATGTCCTTCATTTTATTGATTTTTTTATAACCCCCATTTCAAGGGATGAGGGGGAACCCTTGAAAGGCCCGTAGGCACATAGATTACATAGCCCGTAGGCTTAGAAAATTACTTGACCCGAAGGTCTTAGGGAATTCAACCAAAATATCTATAAAAAATTGCCCCTCCCCACCATCAGCATCATGATAGTAGCTCTCCACCTTTTCATGGCCATATAGACAGGCTTTCCATGTAAGCATAGGCTGGTCCCGATGGCATAGCCATACCCTCTAATTCTGACAAATCCCTTTTTCTCTGCTCTTGTGAGTGCACCTACACTGAATCTTCTTATGGGGCTCTCCATTTTTGTATTGTGTCTGGGGAAACTGCATGTGGCCCGAAGGCCTTGAGGTGGCTCGAAGGACTTAAAGGTGGCCCAAAATCCATACTACCCAAAAGGCCTGGGTGGCCCAAAATCCTTATAGACTCCAAGCCCTACCCGATGGCCCAAAGTGAATAGTTCCAGTCACTACAGTACAGAATAGTACCTGCTACAATGTCCATGGAAATATTCCTCTACCTGGTTTTGAACCTGGGTCTTTTGGATGTAGTTAAGGATACCTCACCAGCTGGGATGAGGCTCATGTGCAGTTATACAATACAGATGTAATAATTTTTTTATTAATGGAAATAAAAAATTAATGATATTTAATATTTTAAAATCAATTTAATTCAGGATAATTAATTTATCCATTGAATTTTATAAATGACTTTGTCCCATTATATATATAATAAAATATTTTATTCATGGATAACATCGCATATTGATATTTTTTAAAATTAAATAAATTGAATAGTGTCAAAATTTACAGTATTGATTTTCTATCAAAATCATGTATTGTTAAATTATTTAAAAATCATAAAACATTTTAAAAAACCTATAATAAATATTATACAATCTAAAATGTTCTAAAGTATTCATTTATTTTATAGTTTACATCAAATATGTAAAACCTGCACTATTTTAATATTGAAATATTTTTTACCATAGTTAAAATTAAATATAATAACTATTTGAAAAATTAAAATGAAAAGTACTAAATGGACTAATAAACATGTCTAAAAATCATTGGCTTCTTAGATTACAAATTAATATAATATTATATTCTAATCGAATACATTTTAGAGTTTTTTATATGTTTTTAATTTATTATAAATTAATATTTTTATAAATTCCAATGGTGCCCCAAACTTCAATTATAAAAGGAAACATCCTCCCTCACAAATACACTTTACTTTGTGCCTTCATAATTAACTATTAATTTCTCATTTCCCTTATAATCTTGTATATTCACATTATAGAGGGGGTGGTCTTCTAAAAATACCAACTCTAGTTATATTAAGAAGAGATCTAGAGGGATGTCATCGAAGAAGAGGCAATCTTCTCTACCGATTCTTTCTAACATATTTATTTTCGTCATTCTATTCAATAGTTTTTGTATACTAAAGTAATAAATATGGTGCCACATATATTCTGGGATTTTATTAGGGTAGTGTAAAAACAATATTCTACCTTCTACCCATCATATAAAAAGAATAAGCACCACATGTGCGTATGTACGACTTACTGTCTACACGCCAAGGTGTAATATGTTATTCATCCCCACTTTACTAGGATGGGTGTAACGATGAAATTAATAACTATATTTGATTACAATAACATGATATTTATATTTCAATATTATATACCCCATCCACTTTAATACCATTCCAAAATTATGGGAATGATATCTTCGCTCGTGCGTACATACGGCCAACCATCTCTACGATATGATGGGATTAATTCTATATTATCTTCATTAAAGCGTGATAATATAAATTGACAAAAAGAATAAATATTATATATATTATTATAACATCATTATGTAAATGATGTAAATATAACGTATGAAGAGCAGCAAGATGATATCTGACAAACATGCATTTGAAAATAAAGTAGTTACTACCCAACAGATGAGTAATAATGTTATTAACACATGGGTAATAGAATTATCACTTATTATATTATAAAAAAGAATATAAATCTGTAATAAGTTAATCATATTATTTGAACCCTTATAAAATATGTTTAGACACGTATTAAAAATCCATTACCTAAGGTGAAAGATAATTTAGAAATCACATTATTATTCATGATAATATATATGTAAGTATTTAAAGGGGATTATTTATCATTAATCTACAAGTTTTCATAAACAATTATTTTATAAAATGTTTTACAATTATCCTATAGATGTTTAAGTCACTTTTATCCATTTTAGACATTTTATTAAATGGTTTTAATGGAATATTTCTTTTATTTTTCATAGAAGTTAATTTTTATCTATTCTGGAAAAAGTATGAGATGAATGTTTTTTAACATATACAACATGAATGGGTTCTTATTCAATCATACCACCTTATTTCCATTAATATTCCCTTAAAATAATTCAAGGTTATTTTTGATGAAATTCTTTTCTTTCAAATTTGTAAAGTATTTTGTGAAAATAAAATGTTCTTGAATAAGAATGAATATTTTCCTCATTAATTAATTTCAAGTGTTCTATTATAATTATTTTCCATCTATGATGGAATTATTTTATACTATTAATTTTCAAGTATGCGATCCCTATTATTTCTATCGATTTATTGTCTTAATTATGGGATACATTTTTGAAATCTATTGGTTTTACATAGATTATGTTATAAATGTTCTTTAAAAAACCTATATCATTCCTTGGGTTATTCTACGATTAATGATTTATGTTTTTGTGTCACACATAAGAATCATTTTATTATGATATGGGTGGTGCCTATGTCATCCTCTAATTTAGTGGGTAAATATTTTTATCTCAAGAGATATATAGCGACAGAATGGTAAATGATCTTAGTTTAGTAATACAAGGCAGGAACTATATAAAAACCTAGTTAAGTAATATAAGTCTGAAACACAGAGTGAACATGATTCAGAATGAATTTTTTCCACTTTGATGGTATTTCCAATTATCATCGACTAATATGAAATGTTTTTCAATACTTATGTTTTTCCATAAATCAATGTTTTATACCAATTTTATTTTCTCATTGCTCATGATCCTTCTTGTTTTATGCCTTAGGAACCACGAATTTTTATTTCATGTGTCAGGATTCAAATATATTTTTAACATGGTATGATTTTGATTAGTTATATTCATGTAACTAAATTATTATCTTCATGTTTGGTTTGATATTTTACATTTTTAACCTTTAGGAGCATCTGTGCTCACCCTTTTCATCGGTTTTCTTTTCCCCAGGATATAAATAATTGTTTTAGTTAAAAAATATAAAGTGGAAAAAATTTATGGGAGATGTTGATGATCATTAACTAAATTTGAAAAATGTGTTCCATGATTCCAAAGGCACTAAAATAATACGGTCTCCGGGTATTTTTTAATGTATTTAATATTCCATAAAAGTAATATAATGTACATGTATGTCAAGCATGGGTATTTACAAAATTATTAGTTGGTCGTAATTATGTAACATCCTTCTCACACCTTCAAAACATTTCCATAAATCTCATGATGTAAAGAAAACAAATTCATATAATTGTTCCAAAAATTCACATATTCACCTGTAACTAGAAATAAAATCATATTAAATATTTACTTATGTTAATTAATTCTAGAAATACATTTTCTTATATCAAATAGGTTAATCATTAGGACTCACAATCTTCATCACTGATAGCTTTCAAATGTATATATGGACTACTACATATGTTCCAATCTATTAACTTCCAAAAATAATTTAGGAAGCTCTATATTTTTCTTCAATATCAATTTTCTTACTCATTTATTTTATAAACTATTTAAAAAATGTATATCACTCTTCACTATAATACATTGGGTTCTGAAGCCCCTGGGACCTATCCCGGACAATATTTCTAAAAATAACCCCTCATGAAGTAATTTAACACCATTTGGTTCCAACATGGATCATCCCCACATATCTTATCTAGTCGCTCTATCCAAGGTTGAATTCTAAAATGACTGAATAGACTCACAAATATGTACCAATCTTTGTGAATAAAACATACCACTATTCTAAACTCTCAGGGAATGAGACCCATATCTCAAATATCGGACACCCCTCATGGACCCCCTTACTATAACTAAGTCTTTCACATATGCTAATTATACATATGTAGTAAAAATCACAAAACCATACCACCTAATGTATCACTAAGATCCCCAACAATGAAGCAGTATAATTTCAAAAAGGGGGTCCAAATCATAGTTCCATGAGGGATAAATAACACCCACACAACCATTTTTGTGATCCATAGAATATATACAACACATATAATTTGATGATATTAGGATCCACAAACAAGAAGCATGGAGTTAGCCTTATATAAAAACCTAACCACCATCTCAAAAATTCATATAAACCCATTCTAATTATCTTCCACCTTCTAAAGGTCTAAGACTGATAAAAATATTACATTATTTAATTATAAATAAAATATAATGAACTTGAAAAATTAATAAAAATCATTTCAACATCATAAAATCAATTGACTGATAAATAGATAGTATAAGGATGAAAAAAACATGAATGAAAGGGTGCATAATGTACTAGACTAAACTCACCCAAGTCCCCTCCAGCTACCAAAATCCTCCAAAAGGTCCTTGGTCTAATAAAATACCAATTAAAGTAATTATAAAATAACAATAATTAATTAACATACTTAATCCATATCAATTTAGCTCTGAATGACTGAGGGATAATTCATCAAGTAATTTCATGATCCAAAACCGCTAGGAATAGTGTGTGGATAACTCTCAAAAAACACCTAAATCGATGACCAAACAAACCCTAACCCCTTAAATAAAAATATCAACCCATCCAATCATAATTTGATGGTAAATCCAAAATAAATTATGGTTGAAATAAAAGATAACAAAAAGAAGTTAATTCTATTTATCTAAACATCTTAAAGTCTCCACCTTTTAAGACATGGAAATTATCTATCATCTTAGCTTAATATTACCATGTTCTAGTGATATCGACCCCAAAATACTATTAAAACGACACGAAAATCATATGGGTAGGTGGAGGAATAAAATTGGTTGAAGGGACGGAATATAACTCACCTTAATCATTGAATACATTTTATATAATCCATTTATAGAATAGGGGAGCTGATGCTGGATATTCCTTATTGGTATGGTACCAAAAAAGATGAATCTTTGAAGGTGTATAAGAATAAAGGGTGTGGAAAATGATAGATTTACCATCATTTTAAAAAAGTTTCTGGTCACTATTGAATTATTAGTGAACCTACTCATTCCACCTAGCGGGCTAAGAAAAATTTGAATGCATCTCAAGAACCCCACTAAGTAATCAATTCCTCTCAACTGTGTGGTGACCATGACTTTTGAAATCTATAGCTGATTCCAAATTAATTACTTTGGCACCGATTCAATGTACCAAATCAAAAAAATTCAATTAGTTTAGAAGTACTAAAAACTGTATTCATAGGTGGTCATCATTTTATATTGAAAAATGAAAATAAAACCTAACAATATAAGTTTCTTAATATCCCTAGAAATAATTCCAAGGATTTATCTTTATAACTTGGGGAGAAATGAAACATATCGGTGAGTTCAAATGATCAGAAAGGGTTACACATAATGGAAGTTGTCATGAGTAAAAATTGTATATGAAATATTTCATTGTATATAACTAAAAAACATGTTATTTAATCAATAAAATTAGAATTAATTAAGGGATCATCAATATATTAAAGTAACTAGCTTAACACACATTCCATGAAATCTGTAAAATGATAATCAAATAAAACTATAGATAATATCAATGATAAAATATCATGGATTATAATAAAAAATTAAATTATGAATGAAGGAAATTATTAATTATTGTATTTCATGATCTCATTTGACATGATTCCTCTAAGGTGAAGACTATTCAGAAGAAAACATGAAACTTGAAGTACAACCCCATCTAAATTGGGCAAATAATTTGTCTCATGAGATAATTCAATTTATTAAGGGTTATCTATAACTAGTACCCATCCATGAAATAATGTCCAAATAATTCCTCATATATCAAATAATTTATCTAATTCATGGATTAATATTAATTAACATCAAATATCGATTTTTACAAAAGGATACAGATCTTTCAATATTTAAACAGTTAATCAAATAACATTCAAAGTAAACAATGAATATAAATATCATAAAGTGTTCATGAAATAATCATATAAAACAAAAAATAATATGGATATTTAAGAGAATTTATTTCCTAATTAAAAATCATCATATGAAAGTGATTATTTCATGAGAAAGTAAAGAGTCACAAAAGAATCTAAGATTGAAGAAATGATTTTTATGACTTAGTTAACTTTTTAATTGCAACTCCTTGATGAATAAATTTAAAACGAAACCTTAATAATCATGATTAAATTGGGTTTTATGTTAAATAAATCTAAATTTTATTATATAGACATCATGAAAGTGAATATGTGAATATTAACAAGTATGTATCAATTATATTGAAATTGATATGAAATCCCTAACCATTTAGTAACATTCATGTAAAATCCGCATGTGAAATAATTTAAATTTAAAATTAAAATATAATGATATTTTTAGGATTCATGATATTATATCTAAATTGGATAGTATTTACATCATATAAATGAAATTAGGTTTGGAACAATAATATATGACTCAATGAAGGAAAATTTAGAAGATGTCCATTAACTCATTCTTCGCTCTGGCTAATAGTGATATGAACTCATGTTTAATGGTTTTATGACTGTGAATATTTTTCACCAGAAAAATATTTATATTTATAATAAAAAATATAATCTTATTATAATAAATAAAAAACTAATCTGTAATAATATTTTATTATTTTCATTGTTTTGGTTGTTAATTTCTATGTTTTCTTATACTGGATTTTAATCAATTTTCTAGTTATTATAAATATAATATTAATAATTTATCTCTTGATTTATAATAATGTTATAAATATCACTTTTACTAAGTAGATACATTATTATAACCATTCATAGATGTTGGTCACAAAAAATGAATCATATCGCTTTGAAGAGATGGTAAGTCATACGTGTCCAACGATAATTTCAATCCATTAATTGGTGAAAGGTATGTAATTTTATGGAAAATAAATTTTAGATAATTTATATCATTTTATATATATCCCATATATTTATTAAATTTATATTTATTTATCTACATGTAAATATAAGTTAATAATGAATCACAATACATCGTGATGTTGTATTCTATCAAACACATAAGTGACATTATCATATAATAGACAGAATATATAGTATGAAGAAATGTATGATATTATAACTCTAGAAGTATAATTATATCAAAAATATTATATATAAATATATAAATTATAATAATCATTATATATGACCATGTGAGGTGTATATGGAAAATGAGTTATGTTGGTTTGTGAGGTGGTAGCCTACAGTGCACAAGATGGATGATTTCATTTCCCATTTGATGAAAGAGTAGATAAATATAGGATATTTCATTAACATAACAACATATTAGTATATTTTAAATACTTTTTTTATTATAATATTATGATTTAATAATATTTTAATGAGATGTAATAATAAATAATATAAAAATGGCCATTTAATAACTTTACCTCTTCTTCGGATGACCTCTTTATGTTTTCCTAAGAAGCCTTGGTAGAATGGACTTATGATAAAACCAAGGATGGTAGGATTTTTAGTGGAAATTAATTAAGTTATTCTAATTATTATTTCCCTAACCAAATGACTTTAAAACATTTATGTGGGTTATAGAGTGGGTGTCCTTTTGTAGCTCGGAGGATAAAATAGAAATTGTTTAAAAAATCAATTAGAAAAACATTTTTATCATGAATAAAGAAATAATATGGATAATTATCAATAATTAAAGGTTATGAGGTCTAGAATTTTGATCCAATGGGTTTTGGACAATCTGGTGGGTCATTTTAACCATTATAATTTTTGTTTAAACCCATAGTAAATAACATTTAACCTTAATTACGGTATTTCAATTTCACTAAATATTCCATTCATAATGGTAAAAAATTAATTTGGAAATATTATATAATAAAAATTATTTCAACTAAAAAAATGGAATCCATATTTTCAAATTAAATTCCTAGAAGAGGTAGAATGCAATTTAATATTATACTTGTGCATGTGATGAATATGATGACTTCTAAAGGAAAATATTCATAAATATATAATTTTTTAATATAGAAATTCAATATAAATTTGATTATTATAAACTATATTCTATTCATTATAATATAATATACTAATATTATATTAAAAATAATTATAAATATGATTTAACTTATTAAATAATTTAAAAAAAATCAACAAAAATCAGCAGTTTTCATTGTTCATCAATAAATGAATCTTTTTAAAAAATCCAAAAAATACACCCTAATATAACTTTGATATGATTACTTAAAAATGAGTTTCATTATATCATTTAAATTTTTTATATGTTTTAGAAAAATTATTTTTTTCATAGGTGTACTAGAAGAGATAATAATGTTTTCTTTGAAAGAATATATTTTTTAGAAAACATTTATTTTATATTCAAATGATTAATATTAATATTTATAAAAAATATTAAAATTGATCATGTGTAAACTGTAAATTTATAATAATTTACATAGTCATATTCATAACTTCAAAATTTACAGATATTTTATAATTTCCATGTTTAGAAATAACTTTAATTGAGTATCACATTTCGTTTAAACCTAATGCTATTTTCAACGCTAGCTATTGAAGAGATTGAATTTATTTAAGAGGAATGAAATTATAAATACTCTTGTGTAAAATTATTCCTACTTAAATAAATTTCACCCTCATTTTTTGTAAATCATCTTTTAGAAATATGAAGGTGGTTCTTCTTAATATCATCATCTAGTTCTCATGTTCCATCCTCAATATTTCAATTTCTATGATGTAACCTTTCCATAATAGTCATCTGATTCCTCAATTATTATTCTATAATATCTAGAATCTATATGGATTCACCATAGTAAGATATATATGTCTTCCATTCTATTTCATCATAGGTGAGATCTTGCATTGGGTTCAGAATATATTCTATAACAAAGATATATGGAACACAACATTGACAATTAAAAGATAGGGTGTAATTGGAAAATTGGTAGAAACAACTCCAATAAATTCTAGTTTTTAATGTTTTCCATTGTACATGGTCCTCAATTTCTATTTCATAATGAACAATATGAAACTCTAGTATATATATACTCTTAATAAAAATATGATTTTCCAATAGTAAATAAAAATCCTTACTCTGATTATTAGAATAACTATTTTTCCTTATTCTAGATTATTTAATATAATCTTGAACCTTCCTTATCCTTGTTGTTTTCTATTTGACATGTTTTGGGATTATAGGTTTTATCATTCACTAATGTCATCCCAAAAATATGAAGTATGAATTATATTATTGTATAAGGCTTTATAAAGATCCATTTGAATAATAAAATGGAAATTAATGTTTTAGAAAAACTATATCAAAGGTAAATACTCATCCCACACATTTAATGTCAAGTGAGAATGACCTCAACATGTATTCCAATGTTTTAATATTAATTTATTTACAATCAATCAGTTTGAAGATGGTAGACAGTGCAAAAAATGGGCTCCATATCCAGGGTATTTTGAAGACACTTCCTGAATTTTGATAAAAAAATCAATATAAATACTATAAATATCAAAAAGATTGTGATTCATGAAGTTTGAAAATTTATTTAATAAGTATAATTATGCTCTTCTCAAGATGAAGTCCATCTCTTATGGAGAATTAATGTCTAGATTTATTTAGGTGATAAATAATAAACCATAATGCATCATTATTCCTATCATTCCTTGGTATTACTATGAAAATGTCTACAGTAATGTTATCCAATTTCTACATAGGAATAAGAATAGATTTCATGACTCCTCTAGGATGATGTATCTCACCCTTAACCTATTGAAAAACAGAAAATCATCATATATAGTCAAACATCTCCCACTTCTTGTTATTTCGATAAAAAGTTTCCCTCAAATCCTTATAAATCATGATACTACATGGGTGAATAGAGAAATTCAGTCTATGAGCATCATCCAAAATTTGAAATTTTAGCTCTAGTATAGATGGAACACATAACCCTTCTCCAAATTTCAAAACATCATCTTCACAAATAATCTTTTCTAATTTAGCATCATTCACATCATTATTTTTCTTTTGAAAGATGTCATTATAAAATAGATAACATTTAATATATTTTAATAACGAGGGTTTTACAATCATGTGAAAAAAGAGTGATGTTTATTCTTCTATAGTAATTCAGATATTCATTATTATGAGATACATGAACTAATATGCCTATAACTCCTCATTTGGCTCATAACTTCTTGATCATTCCTACTCAAATCATGAAATACCTTATTGTCTATACCTTGGTGGTAGCGTATCAAGACAATGTAATCCTTGATTCGATTAAGCAATCTCCTTTAACTAAAATTGATATCATTCTATCATAATATGCATATTATTATTTTATGATAAATGTATCTCTCACATAAATCCCTAGAGAGATTATTTATTTATATAATCAATGAAAATATTATAGTTGGAAACTAAATTTCATGGGTTAGAAAGTTATATTAATGAGTCTTAAATTTCCTTGATGCATATTCAATAAATGTGTAAATTTTCATTTGGACACAATTGGATCCCTTATTTTATGAATCGCCAAATAAATTTGAAACAACTTATTTATAGATTATATAATCAAAATAAAATCATTAAAAAAAATCCTCTTTAGTTCAACAAAAAACTATTTACATTCCATTGTACATATAAACATTACCCATTAAGGTGTAATCATTGTTATCGAGTTAACTAATTGGGAAAAACTCTAAATGAATCTACAATATAACCTTCCAAACTAATGAATCTACATACCTTAGTTATGGTGTATTTAATTCTCTAACTAAATTTTTCTTCATAGGATGAACTAAGATTTATTTCATATAGAAAAAGTTTTAAAGAAAATAAACATCTTGAAGCTAAAAAATTGTTTATTAAATGTTCCATATAACTATTTCATTCTATGAGGCTCATTAATGATTCAAATGTAATTTTTATTGTACTTGTATCCTTTAGAATAAACCAAGATATTATTAAGAAATAACATAAAAAATCATCAAGCAATTCCATTAATAATATATTATTTAGATCTATAAGAAAAGACATCGTATTATTTAATCTAATTTGAATTACGGTAAACCCATTATTTCTATACCATTTTCTGAAATCTACCTTAAAAAATCATTCATTATTAACTCAAAATTAATAAAAAAAAATATAATGAAGTTTAATATTTGAAAAATACTAGTATTTATGAAGATGGATGAATAATTCATCAATTTGAGGAATAAGATTCATTTTATTTTTCATAATAAGATTTATTTCCATATAATCAATGTATAGATTCATTGATCCACAATTATTCACAACAATAATAACATTGGTTCCACATGGTGAAACACTAAGGGGACTAAATCACATATCACACAACTCATTTAGTTGTTTCATGTACTCTATTAATTCCACAATATCTATTCTATAGGGTGTCATTGATATTAGTCTTTCATCATGGAATAAATAAATTGAAATATCCTCTTCACATTTTTCTATATGTTGAGAATGTTCCTCAGGAAATATATAAATGAAAACATGAAAAATAGTTACATCCTCAATTTTAAGATTACATTCTCCATTATTCGATTTCTCTAGTATAATTCCCTAATACTATCATTCATTAGAGCTACCATATGTGGATATAGATACGCCTCATATGATGTTGTATCTTTTATAATGATATGGAATTCTACAACTTTTTAAAAAAATCCTAACTTACTTCTTCTTATAATAAAATTTTGTATCATATTTTAAAAGATAATATATACGAAGAATTATATCAAATTAAACCACATTTTTGATAATAGTGACATCCAATAAATCGTGATTTTGTATAATAATGGGAAAGTTATGACATATCCATGTTGTACTGATACATCCAATAAGAGTTTTTATAGAAAACTCATTACTTAATGTTTTATGTAAATATATAATATTCATAGAAACATGAAATATATAAAAGGGTGTGGGGACACAAAATATAATAATGAATAATCTAAATTTTAATTTATAAATAAAGTACAATCCATTGAATCTTTGTGAATTACATCCTTAGTTTTAGTTATCACATAATCATAATTATCATCCATTGGACCCTTTTGGGGTATATTTCCTTGTTGTTTAGGGAATTAATTTATGTTGTTCCCCAGATTCCAATAGTTGAAACAATTAATAACAAAATTTTATTTATTCCCTTTTCTTTATTTAAGCTAATGAGCCTTATATACACACTTTTAACAAACTCACATGTCCTTCAACGATTTCTCATGATGATTCTTTCTATAATTTTCACATGATGGAAATTGATATCTTTAATCTTCATCATTGACACAGAACATATTTTATGGTTCTCACACAATTAATTTATTTCATGAATTCTCTTGAATGTATAAAATATATAACTCATTCTCTCTTTTTTATGGTGAATAAAACTATTTAATTTTCTAATTAAAAAGTTTTAGACAACATACCACTCAGATACATGGATTAATACCTTAAAAATGACTAATGTTTTCATAAATATTGAAAATATAATCCACATCATTCCTGGGTAGCCTTTTACTGGTAGCCAAGTAAACCACTCCATAATATTATTCCTCTCCCTTTAAGATAAGTTAAATTCTCATCATTTTATTTTTCTTCATATGAGGGAAATATTTTTCAATGAATATATCTTTAAAATATTTTCATTCCCTCAGTTCTATTTACTCTTCATCATTAGTATTCTAAATCAATGTCCACCATTAATCTAAATCCCCTTTGAGATAATATAATAAAATTGTATTATTTTTTCATTCATTTCATCCCACAATGATATATTTATTATCCAAATACATAAGTCATTTCTCAACTACTATTTCATTAGTAGTCTCACCAAATTATTGGAGGTCCTATCACATGAAGAGATCATCCATTTGAGAATAATATCATAGAATAAAAGCTAGCACCATTCAATATAATTTATTAGTCATAACATCATTATACTACATTAATATATCTATGGCCTTCTCATTTTAAATTACCACATTATTGACTGGCTCAGTTGGTAAATATATATATTTCCAGGAGTAATGACAAGCTTCATAGTTCTAGGTTCCATTTCCTAATAATAGAATATACTAAATTGGATAATAAAATCATTAAAATTAAATGTATAATTCAAAATATGGCGTAATTTTTAATATAATTTAAAATTTTATGCATTTATAAATCAATAATAAAAAACATTATATCTTTGGTTATATATTTGTCTTTAAAATCTCGAAGCATGTTTTATATATAAAATTTGAATAACCATAAGCATCTTCCTCTAGAGTGTCAATCCACAGGCAATGTAAGGCCCATTATCATGTACCATGTGATTATTGTGTCAAGATAAATGTTCTCTTTTAGAGTTATGACCCCTAGATACATACACACCCAAACAATGCCCACTTTTAGTATCAATAAAGGGATATAATTTTAGGGAAAACAATATAATCTCTTCTTAGAAAAAAATTTAAGATGTCATTCTACACATGTCCTAAATTTATATCATTGGTTTATCTTATCTAATATATATTTTCCCAAATCTAGGAGCTGTGTTTTATACCAAACATCAATTTATATCAACTATAATAACCTAAATTCTAGTAATTAGGAAGAATTTCCCAATTTTTTACAATCTCATAAATACAAAGGCTCAAATCACAAATGGTAACCAGTTAAGAAGTTTTGAAGAACTAGATAAATAATATATACATTTTAAATTTTTAAAAGACAATAAAACATAATAAAAGAACATTCTCATCATTATGAAACTCGTTGAATGGATTCCACTTCATAAGTTTTGGAAAAGAAACAAAATAAGGGTGGGATTAAAGGATCAGTAATGGTTACATACAATGGAAGATATCATGATTAAAACATTTATATTCAATATCAAAAGGGAAATAATTAAAATATATTACATTTAATCCGCAACTTGAAAGAAAAATAAAGGACAATAAATATATATATATATAACAAACTAAACACACATTCCATTTAATATATAAAAAATGAATAAAATGCATCCATAGATAATAACAATATAAAAATCTAATGATTAATAATAATTTCTAAATTCTCATTGAATTAAATTAATAATTATTGAAATTCATAATCTCATACTTTATGATACTTCTACAGTCAATAACATTCAATAGATAGTTTGGAACTACAGTTAAAACCCCAAATGGTGTGGCTAGTTGATTTGTTTAACGAAACCTATTAATGCATCATGGGGATATCAATAACCTTGCCCCATCAAAAATAGAATTACAAAATCATTCATCATATATCAAATAATATTTTCAATTCATGATTCAATATTCCTTATCATCAAATATTAATATTGAATTAAGGATAATGATTTGTCACTATATATCCAGCACATAAAAGTATATTAAAATTTAAAAACTTATGTAAAAACTGTATATAGGTTTGGAAATAATCAAATATATAATAAAATAATATGTAAATTTTATTTAAATAAAATTTTAAATTTCAAATGATCACATGAATGTGATTATATCAATAGAATGTAAACAATCACAAAAAATGTGAGATTTTATAATATTTTTTACATCTTTGGTAACTATTAAATTATAACCCCATGAAGAACAAAAATAAAAAAAAAACTTAATAATAATTAACAAATAGTTACTCATTTTAAATTCATCACATGGTCAATATATACCCTAAATATAAGTGAATATATTCATATAAATAAATAGGATTTAGTGAAATGGAAAGTAAGATGAAATCCCTTAACACTTGGTAATGTTGAAGAAAAATAACCTAGTATGTAATAATTCAATTCGAAACAAAAAATATAAAATTTAATGAATTATTCTTATTTTACTTTTAAATGGGACTGTATTTACCCCACAAAAAAGAAATTATGCATACAATAGTAAAATATTTCTCTATAAAAGAAAAATTTGAGATGAGGTCCTTTCCTAACACTTCCCATTGGTTGAACATGATTTAATTTCATTTTAAGGGATTTACTCATGTTATTTATTTATAGAATAACCATATTAAAATTTATAATATCATATATGATCATATTGAAACATTTTACCACCTTTTGTTAATAAAATTTCATCATTTTAATTATTTTGGGTGTTAATTTCGATGTTTTCTCATGAATCTCATGTCATTAATGTTTCAGTTCATATATAGAGGATAAAAATGCATCATCTCCTAAATGATAATAATTTTATAAATGTAATTTTTATTTAGTATATATTTTATTAGAACCATTTTAAAAACACGGTCATAGAAAATAAAAAATATTAATTTGTGGGAGACGGTAGGATGTACGTAAGCACAAACAATGATATCATTTCCTTAACTGGTGAAACAATATGAAATAATATGATATATTATGTATAAAATAGTACATGATATATTTTATTTATTAAAAATATATAATAAAATATTAAAAATTAATTTCACATTATTAGTTGAATCCAATTTAGAATTATACACATTTATGTGATAAAAAAGTGGGGTTCAAAAAAGAAATTCTTATAGGTGTAGAAGCTTTTAATATCTAAATTCAATATGAAATTGTTAAAAATAAATAAAATTTTAATTATTACAATATAATAGAACTAATTATAGTTAAATAGAATTTAAAATATAATTTAACATTACTAATAATTTAAATGAAAAATAAATTTTCAATAAAAACATTGATTTTTCATTATTAATCGAAAAATGAAACTTTTCAGGAAACCCAAAAAATTAGACCTAATCTAGTTTTGATATTTGAATTTCAAATATGATTTTATTCAATTATATTTAATAAAATTCTCAAAAAAATTAAATTAATCATAATTTTCCAAGAGGTGACATAACTATTTTCATTAAATAAAACATGTTTTTTAGAAAACATTTAATTTTCCCTTAAATTATTATTATTTTCTGTTTTTTATAAAAATATAACAAATGAATATGTGTAATATATATATTTTTTTAATTTATCTGCTATTATTTAAACATTTCAACATAATATCTTTGATCCAATGGTCTGGTTTAAATAATATTTTAAAAGAGTATCATGTTTAATTTAATCCCAGTGTTTAGTACATCACATGATATCAAAGAGGTTGAATTTATTTACATAGAAATAAATCATAATGTCTCAGTGTGTTTCTTACCATGTTCACTATACCCACTACTATACACCATTATGTATCCTGAATATTTTTAACCTATTATATGTCATTTATACTCTTTATATCATCATTGAAACATCCATCCAGGCATTAATAATATTATAAAAAATAATAATCCAAAAGCCTAAATTTGCACTAACTCCACACTTATTGATACACCAGATTCCTCTTTTATCACTGACATAAAATAGTGTATGTCATTACCATCTCCCAACTATAACATTTTTTCATTCCTCACATGTCTCTATATGTGTTTACTATATACCACAATAGTCACTAAAAATGGGTCCACGTACTAACTTCTAATCTCATGATAGTCCAGAAAGGTATAATACTACAAAAATCTATCAGAAATACACAAATCCCTAGTTCCACCCAATATAACTATAATTCCCTAATATTTTTTTATATATCAACCATTTAAATAAAGTAAACATGTTTCATAGCTTTCTCAACACACAATACTGATCTAAAATGAGCTACAATATATTAAGTCAATATTATCAATAAAATTATAAGAATAATAAAAAACATGAAAATAAATAGATATTGACCAATTAAAAATAAATAAATTTAAAGAATATATAATTAATATAATTTAATATTTCAATGGATTATTCATTATCAAATAATTTATTAAAGTATTAATTAATTAAATTGAACAGTTTTAAATTTTTGTGAGTATAATATAAAATCATTCAACATATTTACTAACATATTATCATTCTTTAAATTATAGGTTACTATCTAATAATATTAACATAACCTAATGTATTAGAATCCCATTTTTCAATAACAACCATTTTAATTATATTTTATATTTCAATTAAAATGAAATTTTCTAGATTTTATTAATTTAAATTTGGAAAATTTATTTACATTTTTGAATTTTTGAAATCAATTTTATCTTAAGTTATATTTTTTATATTATTCATGAAAAATAATATTTAATTTAATGTTAAATATTTTTTACTAAAATAATATCATTTAGGATTATAACAATAATTGGGTAGAAATTAAAAAATTATAAATAAATTTAATGAGAAAATTTTTATCTATGAAGTAAAACTATACATGTTTAAATACAATTATGAATTTAAAAAACATATTTTTAACAACATAAGTAATATTTTCCAATAAAACTAATTTTTAAATATTTATTTTATTTAAATATTATTTTGGTAAAATTATGTTTTAAACTGATTTGAATGACACATAACTTTTGTTTAATTTTTATTAAATATATATTTTTTATTAAAATAAAAAATATTTAATTTTTACTACAACAGAATTTTTAAATATAAAATACATATTTTCTAAAATTGGAGTTTTATGCATTACATGGGATAATATTAAAATTAATATTTTTTATAAATATAAAATTTATTTTATAAAATTCATTTAAATTTTGTAATAGATTTGTAAAAAATGTGTAATAATTTTTTTTATTTATGTATAAAAAATAATTAATAAGTGAAAACAGAATTAACATTGTAAAACCCAAAAAAAAGTATAAAATGGTTAACAAATTAGGTAAAAGGCCTATGATGTTGACAAAAATGTTTTTAATTGATTTCTTTAGGATTGGATAGACCCAATGTTATTTCTAATCCATTAATTTCTATTTTTAAATAATTTTGGCATTTGGATAAGGTTCTCTATTTTTATTAATTTAGCATACTTATACTAATCCCATTCTCAACACTTAAAAAATGTCATATCAATAATTTTTCATGATCC
The DNA here is from genome assembly GCA_963277665.1 of Viscum album. Classification (NCBI taxonomy): domain Eukaryota; kingdom Viridiplantae; phylum Streptophyta; class Magnoliopsida; order Santalales; family Viscaceae; genus Viscum; species Viscum album. The sequence goes on along the minus strand of OY728138.1, from coordinate 1,299,366,749 downwards.
CCACCAATTAATTGTTTCCACATGATAATAAAAATGGTTTTACTTTGCCAAAAATCATATTTCGCTTTTTCGAGATTCTGGACACTTTATTTCATCCTAATTCTTTCATTTTTATGGAATACTCTAAGGGACTCTAAATTTTCAAAACATATGTAGTGACATTTTCATAATGTTATTTCAATTAAATTATTAAATTTAAAATTTATTTTTCTTAAAATTATTTGATCAACTCATTATTTAGAGTATACATTATATTGTTATTATGTAGGAATAGTCATTAACCAACCTACACTTATGTATATTACAAGTATTTAATAGTTTAAATTCACTCCAAATATAGATTTGGAACAAGAATTATTTTGAGTTTCTCAAAATTTACCATTCTAAAATTGAACATTCAATGTGACATAAAACATCATAACTTACCAAAAAATGTTAAAAAACATTTCTACCAAAATATTTTATGATTTTACTAATAATTTCCTCTTAATTTCTAAATAAATCATTTCCGTGGATGTTATTTTTAATAAACCGCCCTTTGATTGCTTATATAAAATACTGCTGGGGTGATCGAATTTTCCGTATCAGTAGTTTATATTTTTTGTTTAATTTTGGTGGACCATATGAAAATGTTGTGAAATCAAATATTATTTCGAAGGATTAATTATTTTATGTTTATTTATTATTTTTAAGTGAAAAATATATTTATAAATTATTCATGGGAAGGGTCTTAAAAATCCAATAATAAATTAGTATTTATTTTTTTCTCATTAGATAACAATGTGTTTTGGATGTGATCACAATTTCTTTATTCATATGATTGTGCTTGTACATGAATGTGTATAGAAATGCTCACATGATTGTGCGAGAATGTGATTGTGTATATCTTTGTTTACATTATTGTCTAAGGAAATGATCATATATGGCTTTTTTCATGTGATGGTGTTTGGTCATGATCATATATAGATTCATATATTTGATTATATGAAAACATGATCACTTTATTAATAGTCTATAATATCATTGTTTATTATACATACTCCATTTTTTAATGACATAAGGCTAGGATTATGCTCTATAAATCAATTTTATTATATCAAAGTCTTATCCCATGGTACCTGAGTGTTCATTTTATATTATATTCCCTTTTATACAAATTAATGGATTGATATTGTGTTATTATGTTCTTCTATAGATATATTTATCCTCTACTAATTTTCTCTCTTATTATTATGATCAACCATTGATAAATTTTGGATTAGTTTTTTTTCTTTATTGTTCATTCAATAATTCTGAATTCTTATATTTCCAATCCACTGGTTTTAAACATTAGTATAACTAATAATATATCTAGAAGTGAGTTTATTATGTTTCTATTATGGAGAAATGTTCATAGGATTTTTAAAATAATGTGGCTATATAACCCGTCCCCAATAAAAATAAACATTCTATTCATGATTTTGTGAAATAATTTTGGTATTTTAATGTCTATTTTATAGAAACGATGTAAAATATATATAGTTTCATGTCATTTTGAATCAAATTATGTGATTAAATAAATTTTTCAGTACTAGACCCTAGAGTAAAGGTTTGGGGTTCTTCACCAACCCTTTAAAAACATTTAACACCCCATATAAAATTAACATATATCGAAATTTTATTCATCATATTAAATATTATTTGTAACTCACTAGCTGATACACCAAATTATTGACTACCCCTAAAATCCCTATGACAAATGCATCAAGGTGAAACTACTTTAACTAACTTCCTCACAATGACCCACCTTAAGTGGGATTCGTGATTTCTCAAGTTAATGATTCCATACAAATATGGTTTACCTTATTGGGAAATATCATACAATCACTCACTCGATGTAAGTCCCAAATATCCCTCCACCATTTGCCTCAAACTCCATAGTCTCACATATGAGTCCATTCATATAACAAAAACAATTCTCATTAAATTTAGTTATTATACTTCCCTAAAACCATTTACTAACAAGAGTCCCAATCAACATATTAGTATATTTTATGAAACACATACTTTAAATCCCAATATTTTATTACCCACAACTCATGAACATCAACTTCCAAACATATTTACTATTTCTAACCTTCATCAACAAACATTCATATCTAGGAATTTTTAAAAAACTCATCAAAATCTTCTCAATTGAATCGATTACTTGAGGTAAAACTTTAATCCCCCATGCTTTGGGATTTTGGCAAATCAACAACGATATTTACTATGATTCCAATTTGATAAGTGTCTCACACTCTGACCAAATATGATTTCCATCCCACTATGAATATTTTTTATCTTACTCGTTAAGAACCATCCTACCGTGAATACACCAACAACCAATCATTGATTCTCATAGGACTCAGTAATCACTTCCTGATAGACACATCCCATGATCCCCTCAATTGGGTTTATTTCATCATGGTGATCTACACTACCACTACTTAATTTTATCAATTAAATTATGAAATAACATTCATTATCTATAAAACTATTATCATGCGACTTTCTCATTATAATAATCCACATATCACACATTGACTGTTATACAAATTGTATAATTTATTGGTGTCCAAATAACCCTAATTGAGACACTCTATTTATTCCATATAAATCTCATCATGTTACTCAACTCATCAAATCTTTATAAGATCTAGTGTCCATCAGACAACATTTCCTAAAAGGACATAGATTATCCTCCATACGAGTTAACCATTTAGGAATATTTATAATTCTATTTCCCCTTTAGTCCTTTCACCTTTTCTCTTTATAGATCATTTCATTCACACTCATCAAATCTCAATGAACTAATTTTCACTATTCAATCAAACATGAACATCCCTATAGAACCACCAACGATGACTAATTATTGAGACAACATAAATTTCCAACATGATTCCCATTATGTATCCATGAAATTATTCCTTACAACTTTCTAATAGAATATCATAATTGATCATAACCCATGCATTATTACTAATTGATTTACCTTAAAATTCCCTAACATATATATACATATACATGGAATCTAAGGATTCTTAAACCTCATCATGACATATTGGTGCCCTTATGGGTCCTACATACCATACAGATCTTAATTGACTGAATATAAATCCCATCCAGCCTAATCCATACAAAGAGAATGTATCACTTTAATCACCATGCACAAAAAACATCATTGTGACCTAACCCCCAAGAGTCATGTCACTTTCAAAACTCCATCTTGTAATATTTGTGATTTTTGAAAAATATTCTAATTAGAATATCCCACATTGCATCAAGGTTAATTGTTTCTAACCAATAATAAGCTCATTATTTCTTTGTATGAGATTATGTAACATCAACCAACATACATCACAGGTTAAGTAATGATCACCCTGTTCATTCCATGATAAGGGAGAATTTGGAGGACAGTCACAAGAGTGTATAACTACTCGCATTTCCAGTTAAATAATATCCATGTTGGTGTACACCAAAGTTCTACCCCACTAATAGTTCTACTAATGTTGTAATGATTCATATTCCATTAGTACAAAGCTTATAAACCTAATTAAAAATTGATGATAAATCTCCAACATGATAGATCTATCACTCAAATAAAGAAACACAAATTCCATTGTATCTAATTAAAAAATGATAATTTTTTCACAGGCATGCATTATATACCTGATCAACCACAGATGAATTAATCACATAGTGTGAAGAATCTACTTTTTGTTTCCACTTCTAAGGAATCCATGTCCTTGACTATGACCATACACTGAAGTTATAATCACACTTTTAGAATCTCATTAGTATAATAATAGTTTAACCACTGAGTTTTTATATTAATATGATTGAATCACCAATAAATTGAGCCATACTATAATATCACTACACTCTCCAACCGATTCCAAACTAAACTACCCATATTAGACACCACAAAAAAATCACCCCAAATGTATCTATTTTTAAACTTCATGGAAACTTATATACCATAATCTATACAATGTATATGATCAATAACAGGTATCCTTATACACATACTAAAATTCCAACTCTAAGGATACCATAACCTCATATTTTTACATAATAAAAGATAAGAAATAATAAAATATGCTACACCAGACACTACTGACTCTATAATATCAGGATTCCACTGGCTCAATACATCAGTATAGTATAACCTACCATACTATGGGTCATGTATCAAATACAACCAAATATACATTACCAATTGTCATATATAGAACAATAACTAGAAATTGTAGTTTATTTGAGTAGAATTCCACTAAGAAGCTATATGATAATACACCTCATATCTTATGTTATGATCTATAATGATATATGTTTATTTATGAGGGTGACATAATGCATTTTTGAGTCACAAATTCCCAAACCTTTAATAGATTGAAAATGGTAAAATTAAATTTTTAAATGTACTTATAAATGTTTTATTAGGGTAACATTATTCTCATAATGGTATATTTTTTCTTGGGTATTAATTTAGCAGGATTTTGAGCTGGTGTAATATTTTTGATATTAATATTTATTAAATATATATTTTTTATCAAACATTTGAGAACATTAATATATACTGAATAGAGATCTATATTCATATTATGAATCATAATTTGAGTGTATAGTGGGAGGTTTTATCCAAGTGAGCTATAAACATAAATTTGGTTCTTAGTAATAGGCCTTTTCTTTCCAATGAATTTTTTAATTATATTATTATTCTACCATGAGAATTTCCCCATTCATCTGTTGAAGAGGGGGGGGGGGTACCTCCTATTTCTTAGTAATTGTATAGAATAGATTAGGGGGATTTTCCCTCATTTTTTGAGGGATATTAGAGTTAGATCCGGAATACATAAAAATGGATAGTGGATTTTAAATGTGTGAACCCGAATGTTTTAGTGATTCAAAATGTGGTTGTGAAAGAAATACTGATTTCCAATTTTTAATGTTTTTTTGGATTCATGAATTTGGAATTGAATTAATTTTTGGTGGATTATGTCTATAAGAGGAGTCGTATTTTATATATGAGGTTGATTGATCATATATCTATGTTTCTATATATTCCATCTCTAATTATAGGGCTTGTAGTGATAAGTATATATGTCATATATTTCATCAGCGAGAAAAGGGTAGAAGTTTAATATCACATTATTTTTAGTTCATGCAGAAACACCAACACACACATCATATAAGACCTTTAGAGTATGACATATAGAGACCCTAGACTATTAAATATATCAGTACATGATTTTAAGCACAATAAAACATAAAATTACAAGACATGGATCATAATTAGTAGTGTCTTCTGAGACTGGGTACATAATAAAACTTCATAAAAACTATTTTATTTAATCCCCATAACGATCTTGTGACATTTATTGTGCTCAAACATCTGAATAGGTTAACCTAAGGATAAAATGAACAAAGGTATGAGTTAAAACCTCAGTAAGGGAATATACATAGGAATAATGCTATTTCACATTGATTAGAAATCATGACATAATTATATAATAAAAAATATAACATAATTGAACATATCTAACCAACACATGTATAAGTTGGGATCATATAAACATAGAATCATAGTGATGTGGAAGAAACATAAAACCTTAATTTAGAATGAGTCAAGGCTTATTACACTTAGAGGATCACATGTTAATGTTAATCACCAAAACTATTCCACATGGTAGCTCAAGTCAAGGATATCCTTCAAGACCATTGCACATAGTAGCACAAGTCAAGGCTAACTGCCAAGCCCATTGCACATAACGTCTCATGATACTCAGCTCTACCCAATGCATTGTAGGGATCTCTGGGCGCACCCATCATAAAATGTTCTTGAATATTCTTAACACATTCAAAATCATATATAATCAATCATTTGTAGACATAAGGCTAACCCATGGAGATAATTGTGTATCATAGTCATGCCATAAAGAATAAAAAATGGTGTATTATAAAAGTGTCCATGGAAATAAATTGTTAGATCCATAATGGTCAATAATAAGGTATAATAAGAATATATAATAATAATTTATTCATAATTTATTTTATAACATGCAAAAGTGTTTTTAGAATCTTTAGAATTAAAACATTTTAGTGCTGTTAAATGAAAATATTATTGATAATTTAAAATAGAAAATGCAATGATATTTTAAATAAAAGCATAAGTGAACAAAGAATGTTTTAATGATAAGAAATAGTGGTTTTTTAAAATATAATGGTATTTAAAAATAGACCTTCTAGTGTACTTGAAATTGGATAAGAATTCGAGAAGTTCCCTTAGAACATGTTTTCTTATCAAGATGTATTGAAGAGGGAATCACATAAAAGAATGTGTATCCTAAAAAATAATTATTAATGGATATTGATACATGATCTTGGAAAAACATAAAAAAAATTATAATATTTAAATAAACAGAATATTGGATTTTATTTGGGTAAAAAGAGAGTAAGAATAGCCTGAAAGAATAATGGAGGTTTGGGAAAAATCCCCTACCTCTAGTCCGATGTGGGTTCCTAATTGATATTGCTGACATGAATAATAAAACTATGTTAATTAATTAATTATTCCATAACATATTTGAAATATTATAGATTTATTATAACCTTTTTTATTTCAGTCATAACCTTTTTGATTGGTTATGTTGTTCAATTTCATTGTTCGAATATGTTTCTCTCACAATCGGTTTACTTATATACATGAATTGATAATAAAGTAAAATGAGAATGGTTGTCTATAATTGAAGTTATATTTTATTATTTAATATCCAGAATTTTAAATGATTTTAAATTTAATTTGGTTAATCATAGTGAAGATGAATCATTATATAAAAAATTAGTGAAAACATTTTGGGTAAATTGGCAGTTTTTGATCACAAGGAACGTATTTTGTTTTATAAATCCAATCCATGGGTAAGAAAATATTCATGAACCATATATTCGGCATAATACATATATTATAGTCTGGTACAATGATAATATTGGTTTTAGGACCATAATTGATGACTTTAATGGAAATTGAAAACGCAATGTCCTTGAATGTGGTAAATTAACACATCTCGAATGGTGTTTTTACTAATAATGTAAATTAGGTGTCAAAGTGGGATGATAGTAAATTATTCAATTATCATTAAAAAATTCTAGAACATATAAGGTACAATATATTTCATAATATTTGGATAAGGAGTGCTGAGGATAGAAAAGAACACAATGGAACTTGAAATGAAAATAAAAGAATTAAAAAGAGGAATTTACCTCTTAAACTATTTTTCCTTGAGATCCTCTTAAAGGGAGAGGATTTTGTATTTTAAAAATAATAAGGGATTTTTTATATAGGGGAGGATATTGTGGATATATTTGACAATAATTTAGGCAATGCACAAGGCTTTAGAGGAGTGAAGAGAAAATGAGAGTGTGAGTGGTGTTTATAGTGGAGGGGAGGAGAGTTTTCTTAATATTTTAATATTTAGTTTATTATTTCTCCATAAGACAAGAAATAATGATGATTACATGTTAGAAAATAGTAATTAGTAAAACTTATATTAAAATAATGGTTATTTCATTCAATATGATGCTCTGAATAGTGTATTTAACTATTAATGTATATATACTATAAATTATCATATATCAGTATTCAAAAAAATTCACTTATTTTAGAAAAATCTTGAAAATTCACCAGAATTTTTTTTGATTTGTATTATCTAAAAATGAAATAAATTTTTTAAAAATAATTTTATAAATATTATTAATATTATTATTAATTTAAACCATACTTTACTTAAAAATACAGATTTTAAAATTATCACTATATTTGTAATGCTTTCATAAATTACAAAAGACCTTATAAAATTATCGTAAAACCAAAAGATATAAAATTTCCAAATTATGAACACATTTTAGTAAAATAAATTTTCTTTCAATTTAATTAATTATTTATTTATGACATACAAAAATACCAATACTTTTACTATGGTCATATTGTCACTTATAAGATATATAAATTTTATTTATAGATTCATGGGTGAGGTCACAATTTTTTTTGAAAACATACTATTTACAAGGGACATATTACTATTCATAAGGGTAGGTTACTATTCACCAAAAATTATTTATTTTCCATAAAACCCCAATAACCACCTTGAACGCAACCATGTGTGACGAATTTTCGAAATTCAAAACACAGAAGTGGAAAAATTATGTTTTATAGTGACAGAGTATTTAGGTTCATAATATTTAATTGTGTTTCAAAATGTGATTATACTATAAAACACAATTGTAATAAGAAAATTCCATAGATGAAACATTGGGTCTTCACATTCTCTCACCCTTATGAAATTTTTCCCTTGAAATTTCATTTTACTTTGTATGACATATATAGATGTGGGTACTTTTCCTTCCTTACTTACTCCAGTTCCCATGATTCGTCTTGATACTTATGGTTTATTCATAGTACATTGACTCAGTGACTAGTCTTGTTTCATAGGACATTATCTCTATTGTAAAGACCCGTAAAATTCAAGGGAAATTTTTTCTTAATTTTCTTTGTAATTTTAGAAGAGCGCGGTTTCTAAAGGCACCTGATTCCGAGGCCCGGAGTGCCCGGAATCAATTCCCGAAGTTTGGCTCGGGTACGTTCAGTGAACGAACGAGCGGGAATTTCTAACTTTTTATCCGGTGCTCGGAATTGAAATCCGAGGGCACCGATGAACTCGCAACGCCGATATTCGCTTAAGGGGACCTTTTCCGAAGTTGTGTTTGCCTAGGAAGAGATGTTTAATTTTCTGGATGAAATGAAGAGTAAAATAAATTTGTTATACAATATTTATTTTATATCTTAAAAGTGGTTATAATCTTTTGTTGGAAGTTGGGTGGTTTAACTACCTAAGAGAGGATTAAGGTGAGGAGGGGCCCACACGAGCCCCACCTTTTCAAATTCCCTAACTCCCCTCTCTCCCTCTTAAAGGCTTGTCAACTTAACATTTATTTAATTATACAACTCATGTATAATAAATAAGTGAGTTTAATTTTGAGTTGTTGAAATTCAAACACTTGAATTTCAAAGGTTGGGTTGTGTTAATAAATTAAGAGTAAGCTTAATTTATTTTTGGGTTAGTTCCTTTGTTACTTGAGAGGATTGGGAGAATCGTTGATAGACTTGAAGATCTTCTTCGTCTTCGACGAAGAACGTGAAGAACGGTTCTTCTCCGTCAAGGAACGTCGATCTTCCCCCTCGACAAGGGAGAAGTCGCCGACCGTGGTGAACATCGTCGATGACAACGTACCTCACTTCTTCGTCTTAGCGACAAGTTAAAAGACGTCGTTTCCTCCTCGGACGCACCCCGATGTCCACGGAATCTACGTCTGATGCCACGACGCCTTTCTCCGCGATAACCGACGTGCGACGTCAATTTTCAAGGTAGGGGTTGTTGTTATTTGTTTATTTATTTATCCTTGTTCGTGGTTCTTGCATGACTAACGTAAGGATTTTAAATAAGTGTTATTGTTTAACGTGAGGGGGCCGGACCGCATGAACACGGCCGAACCCCCTCCTTCGTTCTTGATGTTTTATATTGCGGATGAATCATGGTGGCATGGTGTCGTCGCACCACGCGGATATTCGCCCGATTTTTATTGCGCGACGCCGTCGCGCCGCGCCATGGAAGAATCATCAAGAACGCGACGACGTCGCGCCGCGTTGAAGGAAATCAAAGGCGCGGCGGAGGGGCGCGGTGCCGTCGCACCGCGCCGGACGACGAACACCGCGGCCGGTTCCGGGCCGCGGCGGGACGAGAAGACCGGCGGGCGGGCCGCCGGCGTCCGAAGCCGGAAACGGGACCGGTTTGCCGGTCCCGTTGGAGAAAACCGGCAGGCAGATGACTGGCCGGAAGGTCAAAGGCCGGGGGAAATAAATTCACCCGGCCAGCTCTAAAACCACCCTCATTTAAGAGGGGGGCGGTTTCCTTTAGAGGGGCAGGCGGCCCCCTGGTTTATTCAAGCAGGCCCCCACGAGGGGGGCCGATTTTCCAAAAGGGCGCGGCACTTATGCCGCGCCGACACTCCAAGAAGCGGGGGGCTTTGCCCCCCCCCCCTGCGCGCTGCCTCCGTGCGGCGCCAGGCCGCCACGCCGCCAGGCTGCAGCGCCGCCGCCGCCAGGCCGCCGTGCCGCCGGCCGACCGGGCCGGGTCGGCCCGGACCCGGACCCCCCCGTTTCGAATCAGTTTCGATCTTTTGGCCATAACATGAGCCACGGACCTCCGATCGACGAACCATCTGCGGAAACGCGATCCTTGGATCGAGACGGTCGTTTCGGTATATCGCACTCAAGGTTTCGGAACACTTTGAGTTCGGCTGGGTTGGTTCGTTCACGAAACCAACCGGGCCTTCGGAGCGGAAACACTCATATCTTGAGCTACGGACGTCCGATTGACGTACCGTCAGCTTTGTTGTGTTCCTCTTAGTGAGACGGTTCTTTTGGCATGCTCCGCCCGAGGTTTGGATGCAGGTGGAGTACGGTCGGGTTGGTTTTGCCTTAAAAACCAACCGGGCCCCGGGGACGAAAATGCCAATAACTCTCAGACCGGGCGTCTGATCGACGCGCCGTCTGTTGCGTTGAGTTCCTGTTGACGATACGGAACTTTTGGATACATCAACTCTGTACTTTGTGACAGTTGATGTATCAGCCTCTCGGCTCGTGGAGCGGACCCTCCGAACGAGCTTGCTATGTGCGGGAACCCTAGTGCTGGCTGCGACTGCTTCTCTGACAGCGACGATTGTGCAGAGATCCTCCGTGGACTCCGACGACGACCATGCAGAGATCCTCAGTGGATTGCGGCGACGACTGTGCAGAGATCCGCAGTGGACTGCGATGACTACTGCACTCAGCGATCCTACGTGGATCAGTGCTACAGGTCCTGCGTGGGCCCGATCCTGTGTGGGTCCGATCCTATGTAGGTCACTGCGGGGGTTAGTACCTATCGATCCTTCGTGGGTCCGACGACTTAGATGGTTCAGTGATCATCTTTATCGTCATCTGAAGAAGTATACCTGTGTGAGCTGAATCTTCTGTTTTACTCGATAGAGGTGGTGCGCTTAGTTGTAGCGGCAGACCCGTTATACTGGAGACGAGCATACGGAGTACGGAGACCGTGTAGCCGGCTGAGACCTGAAGACTGCTCGACTGACTCGACTTGGAGTGAGTCGACTAGCCCAGTGGACGGAGCGCCCGGTATTTGGCGGCAGACCCACGGCGGACGGAGCGTCTGGTAGTTGGCAGCAGACCCGCGGTACTCGACTGGAGGAGTGCCTCTGTAGGCTATTTGGGTGAGCGCCCGGTATTTGGCAGCAGACCCTCAGCGGACGGAGCGCCCGGTAGTTGGTGGCAGACCCGCAGTACTCGACAGGAGGAGTACCTCGACAGTCTTAGGTTAGTGAGCAGTATCTCAGAGTCGTGACAGGACATTGTACACTTCATAGATGGGGCTCTTCAGTAGTTACGTTTTGATAATGAAAATCCTGTGTGAGCTAAATCCTGTTGCTTTCTTGTGTGGATTGTGTTGTGCTATCCTGTGTGGATTACGTTTTTCTTTCCTGTGTGGAATACGTTTACTTTCCTGTTTGGACTGAGTTGTACTTGGTCTCGGAAGTTGGAGCGTATTTGAAATTGATGACTTAGGTATATGTATTGGCATATACCTAAGCAGTGTCGGTTGTTACTTCGTGATTGTACCTTTCTTCGTGGTTTATCCTTTGTGGATTTTGAGAGACCTTCAGGGGTCTCGGGGTCCCTACTAGGTAGCTTATACTCACCCCTTCACGGGCTTTGCCCGCACTACGTTGTGTTGGTTGCAGACGACGGACAGCGTTGATCTTAGCTGAGGCTTGCAGAGCAGGACGGTACCTGGAGGTGGACCACTGGGCGGGACGTGCTCGGAGCGTACGGCGGGACCCGTGGAGCAGTGGAGCTATCTGTACCCACCCTTCAGGTGGGATTTCCAGTGGACAGCTCGGTGTAGCGGCTTTTACTTTTCAGTTTCTGTTTTCCCTTTCGAGTTGTACTTTACTTTCAGTTTGGGTTTGTATACTGGCCCATTTACTTTTCCGCACTTTCAATTGTACTCTGCTTTTACTTAGTGTTTACTTTTCGCTTTCTTACTCTGTGGTGTTTGTTTACTTACAAAGGCAATGCCTCCCATTTTTACCGGGATTTACGCCTTGGTGCTAGTCGCCAGCCCCTGGACTATGGAAGGCGGGCTTGGGGTAGTCACGGCACGGACCTCGAGGGCGGGTCGTGACAAATTGGTATCAGAGGAGTTCGGTTCTACCGTGAACTCTGATATTTTCTATGTGAAGAAATAATGTTTAGCGTATTGAGTGTGGTTATCAGTCCAGGGAGTCCAGTGCTGGTGCGGCGGCCGACGTATCTGTACACCAGGACCCTGACTTCTGATTTCCGACTTAATGCACGAAAACATTGATTGCGTGTGTGTTTCAAAGTTTTCTTTGTGATTACTTAAATCAGCTCACCAGGTATACTGTTCTGACCGTGGCGCACCTGTTTCCTTTTCAGGATGGCCCCACGACGGCAGCCAGCTAGGGTTCTGAGAGTCGAGCGTGACGACAGCCCACCGAGCGACGAGGCTTCGGTGCAGGGCCCTCTTTCAGCAGTGGCACCAGCGGTAGTACTACCCGCCGAGCCCCCGATACTTCCAGCGCCAGCCGCTGACGATGCACGTCGCCTCAGCGCACTGCATGAGTTTCAGCGCCAGCGACCACCCAGGTTTCGCGGGGAGACGGATCCCCAGGCAGTAGAGGACTGGCTGGAGATAGTGGTATGAGTGTTTAGGCTAGTGAGGACACCAGCAGACCTCATGGTGATCCTCGCTGCGAGCCTACTACACGCAGCAGCAGGACGATGGTGGAGCTTGATGCTCCAGGTGCACGATGAGGCATCTCTACTTTGGACGGACTTTGAGATCCTCTTCTGCTCGGAGTTCGTCCCAGCCACCCTTCGTGCAGTGCGTATCCAGGAGCTTCTTGAGCTGCGGCAGGGCATCATGACGGTCGCTCAGTACTCGGCGAGATTTACTGATCTCTCGCGTTACTCGACCGACATGGTACGGGACCCATTCTTCCGGGCCCAGACCTTCGAGCAGGGTTTGAGACATGAGATCAGGGCATCGCTGATCTCCCTCAGCATACCGACTCAGACAGGAGTACTGGAGCGGGCCCTTCTGATTGAGAGCTTCCTTGCTGAGTCTACACCAGCGCAGCGACCCACCGCAGGGCAGCAGATAGCGGAGTCTTCGGCAACAGGTAGCCGACGGATGACTCAGGGTTCCAGGCAGACCAGACCTACCATTGGCCGACTGCACGACTCAGGCTCAGTTGTGCGGGGAAGCCGGGGTGGAGTCAGAGCCAGGCGTGCCGAGAGTGGGCAGTGTTACTCCTGTGGCGGGATTGGTCACATGGCTCGTGACTGTCCGACCCGCCATGCTGATGATCAGTAGTTAAGTGAAGAACCTCCCAGGCAGAGGCAGAGGTTCGACCGTGGCGGTCCGCAGGGAGGAGGCGGACGAGGCAGAGGAGATGGACGAGCAGTCGGTGGTGGGCGACGCTTTGAGGCTCTTCCACCACCACCACCAGGAGGTCCACCCCGACCACAGGGAGTAGGTGAACATGCGAGAGCTCAGCTTCAGGCAGCCGAGGCCTTCGATCATGGAGCTCTGGGAGCCGATGGACAGGAGCAGAACTAGTGGATACGTCCTTTGTACTTCTGGTTCCTTGTTGCTTTTGTGTAGCGTCTTGTATTATGAGCTGCAATAATAAAAAAATTCATACCTTTGTGATATTTTCATTCCTGTCCTCTTTCGTGATGTTACTAAGAGGTTCCAGTTTTGGCTGTTGACTTGACCCTCACTTGTGAGACATCTACTGGAGGAGACCCAGTTACCACACACTGATGCCGACAGTATGACTCAACCCTTGGAGGCGAGAGTAATGATTGAATCTCTTAGTAGTAGCGTCGAGGCCTTACGACGTCATCCTTGGTATGGATTAGTATCATCCATGTTAGGATTGACTGTATTAGGCAAAGAATGTGGTTCATCCAGGGGATGGGACCGGATTTCTCTTATCGGCAAAGAAGAAATCTTGTAGCTCTGGTGGGACCGGAGATGGTCCAGGCCACGATAGAGAAGGTCCAGGTCATCCAGGAGCGGATGAGGACAGCACAGAGCCGGCAGAAGTCATACGCTGACAGGAGGCAGAGGCCACTAGAGTTCGAGGATGGCGACCACGTCTTCTTTCGGGTCTCACCTCGATGTGGTATTCAGAGATTTGGCCAAGGCGGAAAGTTATCTCCGCGCTTCATCGGACCCTTCCAAGTCCTCAGCAGGCTTGGCGAGGTGGATTATTGCCTGGCTCTGCCACCTCAGTTGCACCGGGTGCACGACGTCTTCCACGTATCCCACCTGAGGAGATACGTGCACGACCCGACGCACATCATTGACCATGGGAAGCTTGACGTTGACGATGGGGCGACTTTTACAGAGGTTCCAGTGGAGATAGAGGATCGACAAGAGCGGGTCCTGTGTGGGCGATCGATTCCTCTTGTGCACATCAGATGGCAGCATGGGAATCTCCAGGAGAGCACATGGGAGCGGGAGGCTCAGATGCGTGCTCAGTACCCTCATTTGTTTCCCTAGTTTTTGATGTATCTTTACGGGGACGTAAAGCCCTGAGGTGGGAGTAATGTAAAGACCCGTAAAATTCAAGGGAAATTTGTTCTTAATTTTCTTTGAAATTTTACAAGAGCGCGGTTTCTGACGGCACCTGATTCCGAGGCCCGGAGTGCCCGGAATCAATTTCCGAAGTTTGGCTCGGGTACGTTCAGTGAACGAACGAGCGGGAATTTCTAACTTTTGATTCGGTGCTCGGAATTGAAATCTGAGGGCACCGATGAACTCGCAGCGCAGATATTCGCTTGAGGGGACCTTTTCCGAAGTTACGTTTGCCTAGCAAGAGATGTTTAATTTTCTGGATAAATGAAGAGTAAAATAAATTTGTTATACAATATTTATTTTATATCTTAAAATTGGTTATAATCTTTTGTTGGAAGTTGAGTGGTTTAACTACCTAAGAGAGGATTAAGGTGAGGAGGGGCCCACACGAGCCCCACCTTTTCAAATTCCCTAACTCCCCTCTCTCCCTCTTAAAGGCTTGTCAACTTAACATTTATTTAATTATACAACTCATGTATAATAAAAAAGTGAGATTAATTTTGAGTTTTTGAAATTAAAACTCTTGAATTTCAAAGGTTCGGTTGTGTTAATACATTAAGAGTATGCTTAATTTATTTTTGGGTTAGTTCCTTTGTTACTTGAGAGGATTGGGAGAATCGTTGAGAGACTTGAAGATCTTCTTCGTCTTCGACGAAGAACGTGAAGAACGGTTCTTCTCCGTCAAGGAACGTCGATCTTCCCCCTCGACAAGGGAGAAGTCGCCGACCGTGGTGAACATCACCGATGACAACGTACCTCTCTTCTTCGTCTTAGAGACAAGTGAAGAGACGTCGTTTCCTCCTCGGACGCACCCCGACGTCCACGGAATCTACGTCCGACGCCGCGACGCCTTTCTCCGCAATAACCGACGTGCGACGTCAATTTTCAAGGTAGGGGTTGTTGTTATTTGTTAATTTATTTATCCTTGTTCGTGGTTCTTGCATGACTAACGTAAGGATTTTAAATAAGTGTTATTGTTTAACGTGAGGGGGCCGGACCGCATGAACACGGCCGAACCCCCTCCTTCGTTCTTGATGTTTTATATTGCGGATGAATCAAGGTGGCCTGGTGCCGTCGCACCACGCGGATATTCGCCCGATTTTTATTGCGCAACGCCGTCGCGCCGCGCCATGGAAGAATCATCAAGAACGCGACGCCGTCGCACTGCGTTGAAGGAAATCAAAGGCGCGGCGGAGGGGCGCGGTGCCGTCGCACCGTGCCGGACAACGAACACGGCGGTCGGTTCCGGGCCGCGGCGGGACGAGAAGACCGGCGGCTGGGCCGCCGGCGTCAGAAGCCGGAAATGGGACCGGTTTGCCGGTCCTGTTGGAGAAAACCGGCCGGCAGATGACCGGTCGGAAGGTCAAAGGCCGGGGGAAATAAATTCCCCCGGCCAGCTCTAAAACCCCCCTCATTTAAGAGGGGGGCGGTTTCCTTTGGGGGGGGGGGGGGCAGGCGGCCCCCCAGTTTATTCAAGCAGGCCCCCACGAGGGGGGCCGATTTTCCAAAAGGGCGCGGCACTTATGCCGCGCCGCCACTCCAAGAAGCGGGGGGCTTTGCCCCCCCCCCCCCCCCCCCCCCCCGCGCTGCCTCCGTGCGGCGCCAGGCCGCCGCGCCGCCAGGCTGCCGCACCGCCGGCCAGCCGGGCCGGGTCGGACCCGGGTCGGGTCGACCCGGTTCGGGCCGACCCAGGGGGGGTCGGGCCGGGTCGGCCAGGACCCGGACCCCCCCGTTTCGAATCAGTTTCGGTCTTTTGGCCATAACATGAGCCACGGACCTCCGATCGATGAACCGTCTGCGGCAACGCGATCCTTGGATCGAGACGGTCGTTTCGGTATATCGCATCCAAGGTTTCGGAACACTTTGAGTTCGGCCGGGTTGGTTCGTTCACGAAACCAACCGGGCCTTCTGAGCGGAAACGCTCATATCTTGAGCTACGAACGTCCGATTGACGTACCGTCAGCTTTTTTGTGTTCCTCTTAGTGAGACGGTTCTTTTGGCATGCTCCGCCCGAGGTTTTGACGTAGGTGGAGTACGGTCGGGTTGGTTTTTCCTTAAAAACCAACCGGGCCTCGGGGACGAAAATGCCAATAACTCTCAGACCGGGCGTCCGATCGACGCACCG
This sequence comes from Viscum album, assembly GCA_963277665.1. Classification (NCBI taxonomy): domain Eukaryota; kingdom Viridiplantae; phylum Streptophyta; class Magnoliopsida; order Santalales; family Viscaceae; genus Viscum; species Viscum album. The sequence continues at coordinate 1,299,349,820 of OY728138.1, read as the reverse complement.
TCTGTTGCGTTGAGTTCCTGTTGACGATACGGAACTTTTGGATACATCAACTCTGGACTTTGTGACAGTTGATGTATCAGCCTCTCGGCTCATGGAGTGGACCCTCCGAACGAGCTTGCTATGTGCGGGAACCCTAGTGCTGGTTGCGACTGCTTCTCCGACAGCGACGATTGTGCAGAGATCCTCCGTGGACTCCGACGACGACCATGCAGAGATCCTCAGTGGACTGCGGAGACGACTGTGCAGAGATCCGCAGCGGACTGCGACGACTACTGCAGTCAGCAATCCTACGTGGATCAGTGCTACAGGTCCTGCGTGGGCCCGATCCTGTGAGGGTCCGATCCTGTGTAGGTCACTGCGGGGGTTAGTACCTATCGATCCTTCGTGGTTCCGACGACTTAGATGGTTCAGTGATCATCTTTATCGTCATCCGAAGAAGTATACATGTGTGAGCTGAATCTTCTGTTTTACTCGATAGAGGTGGTGCGCTTAGTTGTAGCGGCAGACCCGCGCTACTAGAGACGAGCGTACGGAGTACGGAGACCGTGTAGCCGGCTGAGACCTGAGGACTGCTCGACCGACTCTACTTGGAGTGAGTCGACTAGCCCAGTGGACGGAGCGCCCGGTATTTGGCGGCAGACCCACGGCGGACGGAGCGCCTGGTAGTTGGCAGCAGACCTGCGGTACTCGACTGGAGGAGTGCCTCTGTAGGCTATTTGGGTGAGCGCCCGGTATTTGGTACCAGTCCCTCAGCGGACGGAGCGCCCGGTAGTTGGCGGCTGACCCGCGGTACTCGACAGGAGGAGTACCTCAGCAGTCTTAGGTTAGTGAGCAGTATCTCAGAGTCGTGACAGGACATTGTACACTTCAGAGATAGGGCTCTTCAGTAGTTATGTTTTGATAATAAAAATCATGTGTGAGCTGAATCCTGTTGCTTTCCTGTGTGGATTGTGTTGTGCTATCCTGTGTGAATTACGTTTTTCTTTCCTGTGTGGAATACGTTTACTTTCCTGTGTGGACTGAGTTGTAGTTGGGCTCGGAGGTTGGAGCATATTTGAAATTGATGACTTAGGTATATGTATGGGCATATACCTTAGCAGTGTCGGTTGTTACTTCGTGATTGTACCTTTCTTCGTGGTTTATCCTTTGTGGATTTTGAGAGACCTTCAGGGGTCTCGGGGTCCCTACTGAGTAGCTTATACTCACCCCTGCACGGGCTTTGCCCGCACTACGTAGTGTTGGTTGTAGACGACGGACGGCATTGATCTTAGCTGAGGCTTGCAGAGCAGGACGGTACCTGGAGGTGGACCACTGGGCGGGACGTGCTCGGAGCGGACGGCGGGACCCGTGGAGCAGTGGAGCTATCTGTACCCACCCTTCAGGTGGGATTTCCAGTGGACAGCTCGGTGTAGCGGCTTTTACTTTTCAGTTGCTGTTTTCCCTTTCGAGTTGTACTTTACTTTCAGTTTGAGTTTGTATACTGGCCCATTTACTTTTCCGCACTTTCAGTTGTACTCTGCTTTTACTTAGTGTTTACTTTCCGCTTGCTTACTCTGTGGTGTTTGTTTACTTACAAAGGCAATGCCTTCCCTTTTTACCGGGATTTACGCCTTGGTGCTAGTCGCCAGCCCCTGGCCTATGGAAGGCGGGCTTGGGGTAGTCACGGCACGGACCCCGAGGGCAGGTCGTGACATCTATGATTAGGGATCTTCACTAGATTCTCCTCATAAGAAAGGTCATTCTCCAACTGCACCACCTCTACAGAGAGTACAAGAGAAGGATATGGTATGTACATTCATAAGAGGGATACCTGGAAGACATAATGTAGTTTATAAATGGTAGGTGGATGTGTTAGGTTATAGTCCGAAGCTACAAAATGATCATGAATCTCGAAGAGGCAGATGTACCTAGGACGTAGCTTTCCTTTATTTCAAATCCTCATGACCTTCCACAATGGATATATTTATAGCAATACCATGTAACCAATTTTTAACTCAATGTATCATCGATGGATGTCTACATATTTATTTTTTCTATATTGGGATTCCATGATGTGTTTTAGAATGGATTTTAACTTCTCTACCATTTTCAACCATTTTAGGTCCTACCAGCTTACACTCACCGACTTCATCCCAACACACTGGTGTTATGAATATTTTATCACAACAGAATTCATATAGTGCCATTCAGATGCTAGAGTGGAATCTATTGTTATAGGAGAATTCAACTAGTGAAATATGTTGGTCCCACCATCTATTTTTGTTTTTTGAACATACTCCCATCATTTTTTCAAGTTTCTTAAATATTTCTCTTAGATGGGCCATAAATTTGAGGATGATAGGCCGTACAAAATATTAGTTCAATGCTTAGAGCATGTTGGAGAAATTTCCAAAACATCGAGGTGAATATCAGTTCTCCATCTCGTACAATAGATAGTGGTACTCCATGTTGCCTTACCATCTCTATGATAAATATCCATGAAAGTCGATCTAATGAGATGTCCTCTCAAATTGTGATAAAGTGAGATGTCGTTGTAAGATGATCCACAATGACCCATATATCATTGTTTCCTCTAGATGTCCTTGGATGTCTAGTAAAAAAGTCCTAGGTGAGGTTCTCTCACTTCCATGTTGGTGTGGTTTGTGGTTGCATCCTCACCTTCTACATTTTCCTATCACCCTTATCTTTATCACATACCAGCCACTTTGATGTATTGCTCATGATCTTTTTCATCATATTGTCCCACTAAAAGTTCTCTCAGAGATCTCGATACTTCATTGTGATCCCTAGGTGAATGTAAATGGTTCAATTATGGGTGTCATTCAAATTTTTACTTTATATATATATCAGATGGTACACATAATCATGACCCAAATCCTAAACTCCATCCTCATCAATCTTCAACTCATAAGATTTCCCATTACTAATGTCATCCACCCTTTTCTAAATATCCACATCTACTCTTTGAGAATAATTTATTTTCTCCATGAGGGATGGTTGAAAAATCATTTGAGAAAGGATTTATGATGTTACTCCTATACGAATTCTGATATTCAACCTCGAAAAAAATATGAAAATTTAATCCTTTTAAATTATCATCATTGATAAAGATGCATGATTGTTTATACAGAAATCTTATGCCACATTATTTGTATTACCTGAATGATAGTGGATTGAGAATCCATAAACCTTGATGAGATCTAACCAATATTCCAGGCATAGATTATGCTAATTCTATGTGAATATATATTTGAGACTCTTGTGAACAGTATATATCTCAAACTTCACCACATATAGATAATCCTTCTAGATTTTTAATTCAATGATCACATATGTGAACTCCAGATCATGTGTGAAATTGTTTTGATCATAGATTTTCAGATTCTATGAGTTTTAGGGTATCAATTTATCATTTTTATCAGCACACGTCCTAATACTTTCATTGATGCATCCCTATACACCAAAAAAGAGTTCTCCATTATTTGGGAGTGGGAGTATTGGTGAAGTTATAAGCCTCTTTTTGTGCTTCTTAAAACATTCCTCATATTGTTAATGTAAATACCCGAATCCTGACGTACATGGACATTACATTACTTTTGCGGAATACTTAGTACATAACAAAAAAACACACACAAGGACCGTAATAGTTTAGTGTCTTTGGAAACTCGGAACGTAATATTTTAATCGTGGTGAAAGATCCTCAATATCTTCCATAAATATCTTCCCTTCTTTTTTTTACCTAAAACCATTATTTATATCCTGGGGAAAAGAAAACATAAAAGGGTGAGCTCAAATGCTCAGTAAGGGTAAACAAAAGAAAATCAATCACATCATATTCATAAGAACATAACTTTTGGAAATCTTAACCTGTAAAAGAGAGCATAATTTCATAACATGGGATAAATCATAGCAGTGAAATGAAATCCCAATAAGCATAACTTAAAACATGAAACTTTGTGGCATACACACATAATCATAGAGAATCATTTCTTGTTAGTCATGACTCATTTCCAAGACTATCTTAGTGGACAAAGTCCCTTTCTGAATCGAGTCACCCTCGTTTCAGTCCTGTTTCACTGAACCGGTATAACCTACCATTCCAGCCATGTCTATCTCATGAGATATAAAATCATTACCCAATGCATTGGAGGGAGATATAGGTCCCACCCATCTCATAATGATACCATTCTTATGTGTGCCACAAAATCATAAATCATACATCATTGCATAACCCATGTAATACAAATGGGAATCTTAAACATCATGACATCATAAAACAATTCATACTAGATAAAGGAATTCATAAAAATAATTCCATCACAACATGATCAAATCAATGTAATAATAGGGATAAAAATAGAACCCTTTATTATCTTAGATGGAAAATAATTTAGATAAAACACTTGAACTCCATTCTTGAGGAAAATATCCTTTCTTCTTCAAAATTTTTTTTCCTTTCATAACATGTTATACGAATTTAAAATAAAAGAAGTTGATTAAAAATAAACATGAAAACTTGTAAAGGAAGTTTCTTGGAAATAATGTTTTAAAAATCCATTCATGCCGTATAAGTTAAAAAAACATTCTTCGTACTTTTTTTGGAAAATTCAAAAAGTACCTCGTACGAAAAACGACAAAATATTCCTTTCATATCCTTTACTAAAAACTCACCGAAGGGTAAAATTGGATTTAAACAATTGTAAGTGGATGGAAATAATATTACATAATGAGGAAACATGGATGTGGATGATAAAATACACCCCAGTAAATGCCAAAGTATAAACAATCTCGGATAAAAATGGGATTGTGATATTTCCCTTACCTTAGGTTCGACTTTCTTTGTGAGTGTCCGAACCTCCTCTTTTTGACGCGCCTTTTCTTAGCCTCCACTTAAAGAACTAAGGATGGTCTTTGAAGAATACCAGGACCTCTATGATGATACTAGAGAAGTGGAGAAGTGATTTTGGCAGGGGTTGGCCGAGCTTGAGTGCTCAAATTGGTGTGAGGAGGAGGGGGAGGAGGTGCCCTTTTATAAGGGAGGAGAGGGGCACCTTAGGAATATCTCAAAATATTATTTTATATTAAAGTCAAAATCGGTTTATAATGATTCCAAAGGGTATTATTTCGAAGCTAAAGTGGGGATGGGTCGAAATCCTATCACCCAATAGGATTTAGACAAGTTTAGGGTATTATTTTAACCTTATCAATTAGATTTAACTCTAAGTTAATAATTTAACTCTTACCGTGTCTTTTTGTTTTCTCTCACTATATGGTTAATACACTTACTATAACATGCCAAACGAACCCCAAATTGTTTATTATTAATATATATGTCCTTATCTAAGTCATTTGGCCGAACCTCAGATTTTTAGGAATAAAATAACAAATAATAATATAATATTTGATTTAAAAACTATTTTGTGTCAATTTTGACACTATTTGATATATGATTTTTGTGAAAGTCATAACAGAATTATATGTTCGAACCAAGTTTATTAAATCAACAATAATATATCATAGTAACCTATAAAATTAGTGGAATTCATAAAAAGTCTCAAATTACATTTATTTTGGTGTTTATAACATCAATTATGTCAATATTTCATTAATAAGATAATTACTGCATCATCTTTGTGTCTTAAATAAATTAAATTATATGATGTCTAAAAATTACAAATAAAATACCATCATGTATGAAATCTTTTTAGCTTTCTAATGAATATTTATAATCTAATTTATATTATGTACAACCCTATATTAAAAATCGTTTAGTAAATATACTTTGATTTTAACTCTTTTAACTCTTCTTTGAATTAAATAATAATAAATGTCCTAATCTATTCCAAGTGGGCTTAAATGATAATATTTTACACTTAAGGTTATTTTTGGTCGAGATACACTTGTCCAATAGAACTAGGACATGTGTTAGGGTAATATCAATATCATTCTTACCCTTAATTACCCTATTTACTTTTAACCGTGGTAAATAAAAGTAAAAAGTTACTATTCACCCAAAAATATTTTCATCTCATTGAACCACATTTTACTTACAGACATCAACCGTGTCTCTCGGAATTTTGAAATTCCATTCACAGAAGCGGTAAAATTATGTTTTATGAAAAATTCAGTTTTTAACTACCACTTAGTAGTTTCACTATTCATCAAAATTTGATGTTTTTCAGAAAAATACCAAAATTTCATCCTAAGCTATATTTCATATTCCGAATTCAAAAATGAAGTCTATTTTACCAAATTCATAACATAGAAGTTGAATTAATTAATTTTATAATTAAATCCCGCTGTTAAAACAAATAGCGTGTTTTTAAGAAACAATATCTATCAAAAGATTGACACTTGATTATGTCTGGTTTAAATGTGAAATTACATTCAATGACCAACATTGTATTAAATTGTAAAAATATATTCTAAATATACTTTAAAACCACTCAAATTATTAATTTATCACTATTAATTATTTTGATTAAAAAAGTTGTTTTTAATTATAATTTAGTAATTTTCACTATTCATCAGAATATGAAAGTTATCTGAAAAGTACCAAAATTTCACCTTAGGCTAAATTCGATACTACGAATCCAAAAATGAAGTCCATCTTGAGAGCTAAAATTTCTAAAATTTAAAAAGTGGTTATTACTATTCATAACGGCTAGTTTTAATATTATTTTAATAGCATATCGTTGTTTCGTGAAACTGAGTATTGCGTACTACACACGCTATCGAGGAAGGTTGTGATTTCGTGTAATGCAAGGCAAGTCAAAGATGCGTGTTGTGCAAGCTCCTTTTGGTGTAGCGTACAACACAAGACATTAATAAAATTAAAAAGAATATTTTTCATAAAATCTCGGGCTGTTACATTCTACCCCTCTTAAAATGAATTTCGCCCTCGAAATTCGTCGGGGTTATAAATGGTTTACTATTCGAAAGTTTCTTTAATATAAACCCACATCGTAAAAAGGAATATCAAAACCAATCTTTAAAAACAAAATTATGAAACGTAACGGTTACCCAAATAAACTAATCACTGGGTTTCCACATAGGTGAAAATATGGATATGGAAGAGAAATCTAACCATCATGTTCTGATGGAGAGTGGTAGAGAACATGGCTATGGAAAAGCCAGTAATCAAAAATCCATAGATTTGTGATGATATAAGGTACCATCTCATTCATCAGGTATAAGATCACTAGGACAACATTTTTGGATTTCAAGATCATTTCCCTAAAGTTGAAAATTTGCATTAGAATAAATACTTACTTTATTTTGGTACAATCTCACTGTTGTTCGTGCCTTGAACAATTTCCACTTCATCTCTTAAATAAATGATGTTGAATTTGTTATTAGTGAAGTGTTAGCAGATCATGTGATAGAATGACGGGTCATTCCATCTGTCTCAAACAAAAGGTTAGCAAAAATTATATACATAAGTCGATCTATAGTGAGATTAATCATATATGGTTCCTAAAATGGACTTATACTTCATATATCATACTGCTTAATATAATAAAACTAGTTTCTACTAAACAGGGACTTCCTGTAGGCCAGTGGTAGGCGATAAAGGCCAGATCCTTGTCCGAAGCGATGGGTTGTCGCCCGTCCTGCAGGTTGTCCTTTTTCTAAAACTATAATAATATAACATCCCATCAATAATATCGAAAATCTTTTATCCTTAAACAATACTAACTTATGTCCAACATAATCCATTCTAATCTTTAGGCTTATCCATAATACTGCAGTCCACTCTCATAATATAGTGAAAACGATTACCAGAGATTTAATACTGTCGTTGATCCCCATATATCATAAGATATGTCTTGTTGGTCACATTCCAAACATTCAAAGGCCTTAATCACGTATTCTCTTGAAAAATGAATACCCATTGAACCTTAGTGAAAACATTAATGCAGTTAAAAGTTAACACATTCCATATACCAAAATCCTCAAAATTCTATATACTCAAACCATGATATCACTCAGTCCTTATATTAATCATGAGCTCATGATTACTGTCGAACATTTCATTTTCTCTTTATCCCTTAATTATGCGCATATCATATACTTTCCAAAATATTTGAATCACTTTTCTTGGTTACTGGTACCTTAAAATTATTGAAAACCACAATAGACCAATACATAAATATTTCAGTACACCATAAAAGTACCTCAACAACATTATTCTTGAATACCAATACATAAACACTTCAGTCCATCCACTTAAATGATTGTCCTGGAATAATTCCTTCCTTGATTTAGAAGTAACTTTTTAGGTCAGGGCATTGAGTTGGGTAATGCCCATGTTCTCCACAAATAAGACATTGAACTCCATAACAATCTGTCACTCTATAACCCTTTTCTCCACATAGATAACATTGGTCCCTCCATTTGAGGTATTCCTCAAGGTTCTTCTTCCCTTCTTTAGAAATCTCAATCTTCCTTTATTTATGCTCCTCAACATGTGAACATGCATAATAGTTTATCTTCCTCTTCTTTGATGAATTATTCATACCACTAAATTTCACCTTGTTAATCATATATCGCGATGACTGATTCGGCATAATCACAATATCTTTATCTCTAGGCATTACACAATTTTTTTGCTCATAGTCACCAATTTGTCCGTTGGATTCAATGTTAACCGAATTCCTTCTGGTTCCCTCCATTAACTAAAACACAAAAAGAATTTTGTGAGAGGCGAAATCATGCTAGGGAAGACAACATAGTAAAGGGGAAGCACCCTCAATATCTAACATCTTAGGTTAAATTCTAAGATCGTTACCATAATTCTAGTACTATAACCTGTACGTATACTTAGCCTTAGAGACATCCCTAGACATACCTTAGAAATATCTCTAGGGATCTCATTAAAGTTCTCGCATCCTAGTTTCCAAAGTTTGACTAAACCTTTCCTCTGATACCAACTGTAAATACCCGAAGCCTGACGTACATGGACATTACATTACTTTTGCGGAATACTTAGTACATAACAAAAACACACACACAAGGACCGTAATAGTTTAGTGTCTTTGGAAACTCGGAACGTAATCTTCTAATCGTGGTGAAAGATCCTCAATATCTCCCATAAAGATCTTCCCTTCTTTTTTTACCTCAAACCATTCTTTATATCCTGGGGAAAAGAAAACATAAAAGGGTGAGCTCAAATGCTCAGTAAGGGTAAACAAAAGAAAATCAATCACATCATATTCATAAGAACATAACTTTTGGAAATCTTAACCTGCAAAAGAGAGCATAATTTCATAACATGGGATAAATCATAGCAGTGAAATGAAATCCCAATAAGCATAACATAAAACATGAAACTTTGTGGCATACACACATAATCATAGAGAATCATTTCTTGTTAGCCATGACTCATTTCCAAGACTATCTTAGTGGACAAAGTCCCTTTCTGAATCGAGTCACCCTCGTTTCAGTCCTGTTTCACTGAACCGGTATAACCTACCATTCCAGCCACGTCTATCTCATGAGATATAAAATCTTTACCCAATTCATTGGAGGGAGATATAGGTCCCACCCATCTCATAATGATACCATTCTTATGTGTGCCACAAAATCATAAATCATACATCATTGCATAACCCATGTAATACAAATGGGAATCTTAAACATCATGACATCATAAAGCAATTCATACAAGATAAAGGAATTCATAAAAATAATTCCATCACAACATGATCAAATCAATGTAATAATAGGGATAAAAATAGAACCCTTTATTATCTTAGATGTAAAATAATTTTGATAAAACACTTGAACTCCATTCTTGAGGAAAATATCCTTTCTTCTTCAAAAACATTTTTCCTTTCATAACATGTCATACGAATTTAAAATAAAAGAAGTTGATTAAAAATAAACATGATAACTTGTAAAGGAAGTTTCTTGAAATAATGTTTTAAAAATCCATTCATGTCGTATAAGTTAAAAAAACATTCTTCGTACTTTTGTCGGAAAAGTCAAAAAGTACCTCGTACGAAAAACGACGAAAGATTCCTTTCATATCCTTTAATAAAAACTCACCGAAGGGTAAAATTGGATTTAAACAATTGTAGGTGGATGGAAATAATATTACATAATGAGGAAACATGAATGTGGATGATAAAATACACCCCAGTAAATGCCAAAGTTTAAACAATCTCGGATAAAAATGAGATTGTGATATTTCCCTTACCTTAGGTCCGACTTGCTTTGTGAGTGTCCGAACCTCCTCTTTTTGACGCGCCTTTTCATAGCCTCCACTTAAAGAACTAAGGATGGTCTTTGAAGAATACCAGGACCTCTATGATGATACTAGGGAAGTGGAGAAGTGATTTTGTTAGGGGTTGGCCGAGCTTGAGTGATCAAATTGGTGTGAGGAGGAGGGGGAGGAGGTGCCCTTTTATAAGGGAGGAGAGGGGCACCTTAGGAATATCTCAAAATATTATTTTATATTAAAGTCAAAATCGGTTTATAATGGTTCCAAAGGGTCTTATTTCGAAGCTAAAGTGGGGATGGGTCTAAATCGTATCAACCAATAGGATTTATACAAGTTTAGGGTATTATTTTAACCTTATCAATTAGATTTAACTCTAAGTTAAATAATTTTACTCTTACCGTGTCTTTTTGTTTTCTTTCACTATATGGTTAATACACTTACTATAACATGCCAAACGAACCCCAAATTGTTTATTATTAATATATATATCCTTATCTAAGTCATTTGGCCTAACCTTAGATTTTTAGGAATAAAATAACAATTAATAATATAATATTTGATTTAAAAACTATTTTGTGTCAATTTTGACACTATTTGATATATGATTTTTTTGAAAGACATAACAGAATTATATGTTCGAAACAAGTTGATTAAATCAACACTAATATATCATAGTAATCTAGAAAATTAGTGGAATTCATAAAAAGTCTCAAATTACATTTATTTTGGTGTTTATAACATCAATTATGTCAATATTTCATTAATATGATATTTACTGCATCATCTTTGTGTCATAAATAAATTAAATTATTTGATGTCTAAAAATTACAAATAAAATACCATCATGTAGTAAATCTTTTTATCTTTCTAATGAATATTTAAAATAGAATTTATCTTATTTACAACCCTATATTAAAAATATTTTAGTAAATATACTTCGATTTTAACTCTTTTAACTCTTCTTTGAATTAAATAATAATAAATGTCCTAATCTAATCCAAGTGGGCCTAAATGATAATATTTTACAATTAAGGTTATTTTTGGTCGAGATACACTTGTCCAATAGAATTAGGACATGTGTTAGGGTAATATCAATATCATTCTTACCCTTAATTACCCTATTTACTTTTAACCGTGGTAAATAAAAGTAACATGTTACTATTCACCAAAAATTATTTTCATCTCATTGAACCACATTTTACTTAAAGACATCAACCGTGTCTCTCGGATTTTTGAAATTCCATTCACAGAAGCGGTAAAATTATGTTTTATGAAAAATTCAGTTTTTAACTACCACTTAGTAGTTTCACTATTCATCAAAATTTGATGTTTTTCAGAAAAATGCCAAAATTTCATCCTAAGCTATATTTCATATTCCGAATTCAAAATTGAAGTATATTTTACCAAATTCATAACATAGAAGTTGCATTAATTAATTTTATAATTAAATCCCACTGTTAAAACAAATAGCGTGTTTTTAAGAAACAATATCTATCAAAAGATTGACACTTGATTATGTCTGGTTTAAATGTGAAATTACATTCAATGACCAACATTGTATTAAATTGTAAAAATATATTCTAAATATACTTTAAAACCACTCAAATTAATAATTTATCACTATTAATTATTTCGATTAAAAAAGTTGTTTTTAATTATAATTTAGTAATTTTCACTATTCATCAGAATATGAAAGTTATCCGAAAAGTACCAAAATTTCACCTTAGGCTAAATTCGATACTACGAATCCAAAAATGAAGTCCATCTTGAGATCTAAAATTTCTAAAATTTAAAAAGTGGTTATTACTATTCATAACAGCTAGTTTTAATAATATTTCAATAGCATATCGTTGTTTCGTGAAACTGAGTATTGCGTACTACACACGCTATCGAGGAAGGTTGTGATTGCGTGTAATGCAAGGCAAGTCAAAGATGCGTGTTGTGAAAGCTCCTTTTGGTGTAGCGTACAACACAAGACATTAATAAAATTAAAAAGAATATTTTTTATAAAATCTCGGGCTGTTACAATTGAGTCAAAATGAACATCACTGCCTTCTGTGTCATCTTTATTATTAGGCTTGAAATATTTTAGAAGTTCTTCACAAATAATTGATAATACCTGGATAGCCGCATAAATCTGTGGACCTCCATTACAGATGTTGTCATGGGATGTTCTTCAACTTCCCTTATCTTGGAACGGTCTACAGATATCCCTTTTATGGATATTATGTGCCCTAATAATGATATTTCCTATATCTAGAACTCAAATTTATTTTACATTTCATATAGTTTCTCCCTTCACAATGTCTTTAAAAAAGTATTCAAATGCTTCCCATGTTCCTCCTTACTCTTGTTGTATGGCATAATATCATCGATAGAGACTACCATAATTTTTTCATTGTTATCTCTAAAGACTCTATTCATTAGATCGATGAGAATTTCTATATAATTAGTGAGTCTAAAGGGTACCACTATAAATACATAATGTCTGTACCATATTTGAAAGACAATATTTGGAATATCTTCCTTCCTCACCATTTACTCATGATATCCTGACCGATGCTCCACCTTAAAGAAATAACTAGACCCACGAAGCAAATAGAACATGTCATCTATTTGGGGAAGTGGATACATGTTCTTTATCTTGATTTTATTAAGCTCACGATAATCAATGAAGAGGTGCATTGATCCATCCTTCTTATTGATAAAGAGAATTGGCATACCCAATGGTGAAGCACTCGGGCATATAAACCCCTTATCGGAAATCACTTGTAACTACTTCTTTATCTCTTTCAACTCTATAGTGACCATTCAATAAGGTTTCTATGACGTAAGAAGTGATCCAAGAAAAAATTCAATTGATAACTCAGCCTCTCGATTAGTAGGAAGACCAGGCAATTAATTGGTAAATACATTAGTGTAATCTTTCACAATGAGAATGCCTTCGAACATGATTTTCTCCTTTGCTTCCATCATTTGAGAATTGAATGCCTGCTCATATTGAAGTAATATAAAAAATTGAGACAATGATTCCAAATGATATTCAACATCCTCCTTACACTTGTAATGAATTAAGGTATGATTTGGGATGTGATGAGTGATATCCCTTTCCTGATAGTTGATGTTTTCTTTTTATAAAGACATCCAATCAATGCCCAATATAGCATTGTTCTCCACTAAAGGATGTTTGAAGATAATTACCAGGAGGTTCAGTCCCAAAATGTTAACTAGGGATGATTTATATACATTGGACAAAATAATTACCCCATTTTCTATTCCCATAGATACCTATGTCTCCATATTTTATTGTTGTGATTGAATAGTACTACTAAAAATATATGATATGAAAGTTTGTGTAGAAAAAGAATAAAAAAGTATGATCTTTATTCTTGAATAAATATCTATCATACCTATCACAACATCATTGTCCAAATCGTCCTCAGTAGTAGTGATAACATAAGCCTTTCCGTGTTGCATTGGAGGTTGTTGTTGTTTGCCTCAGACAACCCCGGGTTTAGGGTAATTGTTTGAATAATGCCCATGTTTCTTACTGTTGTAACACTGAACCACTGGACGAGTGTTTATCTGAACCTTTTTTATTCTTCCACATTAGCAGGATTCTTCATATTCATTCAACAATTTTTAGCTGGATGTCCCATTCTTCCATATTTGAAGCAATTCTAGTTTCCCTTTAGACAGTTCCTTGGATGATTCTTCCCATAATTTTCATTAATGTAATATTAGATATTATTTCCATCATGAGATTTACATTCTAAACCACATTTACTAAACTATATCTTCCACTTCAGGTCACTAGGACCATAAGACAACTTAGATTATTTGATCTCTATTTCAATCTTGGGGAAACAATGGAAAATCACATTATATCTCTTAATGTCCAGAATTTAAATTTCTTTTTGTAGACTCAAAATTAGTATTCTAAAGAAGTGACACACCATACTTATAGTTTCTAAAAATATTCTATATGATTATCTTTCATGCCTTGTGAATTTGTCTTCATATGCCCTAATGGACGCATCTTCCTTCTACTGTATTCCGAGGAACTCATATTTCTCTCTTGATATGGATGGTTCATTTAAAATATTTATAGAAAAAATTATTTTGAATTGATCATAATCCATAGAATCAATTTCTTACTTAGAATTCATATTGTTGATCAGTTTCCACAACTAAACATCTATTTCATCATAATGATAGACTGCCAGTACAACTTTCTCTTTTTCTGAGCACAAGCGGACATAGAATATATTTTCAATGGAGTTAATCTACTATTCTATGAGGAGGGGATCAGATGATCTACTAAACATGGGATACCTTTTCCACATTAAAGATTCTATGAAACATTGTCATTACTTGGGGGAGGATGGAGTTCTACATGATTTAAGTTATTAGTCATAACATGTTCCAGTTGAGTAATTACTATCATGATGTTTTGGGCAATCATTCACATTATATAAATAATATCATTAAATAAATCATTAAAGTCACTGCCCCATTTATTATTGGAATGTGTTCTTCTATTTACTTCAATTTAATATGATAAATAACGTAAAATTTGAGGTATTGAATACATATCAATCAGTCATAAAATGGAAAAAGTTAACATGAAAGGATAAAGACATAAAATAATTGTCTATCCTATCATGTGATTCCCTAGGTTCCAATATATACTTTTACTGATTAGTTTCCTAACATAAATTATTATTAACATCTCTATTTTTTGTTCTATTAATAATTGTATGTACCATTATTTTGAATTTACCGATGCATGTTCCCCTGAGAGTGTCAAACGAAGATTATAGCAAGGCCCATTGTCAGGCAATACATCCAATTCGGGTCAAGATCAAATAGTTATTATCATGTTTTACCACTATACACATATTTTCTAGATCCACCTCTATCTAATTGTATCCACAAATTATTGTATCATCCTAATAAACAACTTACTCAATACATACCAAAATTTTGGATTATTTTCTTTTAATTAGTGTCACCTATAAGGTTCCCACTAAAGTTCTCTATTCCTAATCTAAAAAAAATTACCTTTATCTGATACCAACTATAGTGACCCTATCCTTTTACAAATATCATTACATGATTTTAATCATAATTAAACATCAAATTATAAGAAAGGATCGTAAAGTCTAGTATCTTGGAATACTAGGTACATAATCAAACATTATGAAAACAACATTTTTTTAGTCTTTATAATGTGATCCTGACTTCAATTGTGTTCATAAATTTTCATTGAAGTACCTGGGGAATACATGAATAAAGGGATGAGCTAAAATCCTAGTAAGGGAATAATCATTAAAATAAAACATTAACAAAATTGTTAGCAAGCATGAAATAATGATATAAAAAGTCATATAACATAATTGAACATATAAAAACATTCCATGTATAACATGGGATCAAATATACAAGGAATTAATGTAATGTGGTGGAAACCTAAAACATAAATTTTGCATGATTCAAGGCTCGACTCACTTAGAGGAGAAAAATTCTTGGTTAACCATGATGATTATTGCACATGGTAGCACAAGTCAATGAAAGATGGAAAGAGCGTCGCACAAAACATCTCATGAGACTCAAATTTAACAATTCATCGTAGTAATATATTGGATTACCCATCATAACATGTTTATGAATACACTTTCATCATAAAAATCAAACATAATCAATCATACATAGACATAAGGGTTACCCACAAGGATAATTGGGTATCATAATCATGTCATAAAAAATGGGTATGTCATAAAAGTGTCCATGAAAAAAAGGAATTATATCAATAATGGACATTCATAAAGTATTATACGGAAGTATCATAACAAGTGATTCAAAATTGAATTGATAAATTGTAATTCAATTTTTAAAAACATTAAAAGTAAAAGATTTTATTGTTGTTTAATGAAAATATCAAAGATCAATTAAAATGGAAAAGGTAATAATATTTTATTGAAAAACATAAGTGAACTATGATTTTTTTCATGATAAAAATATAGTTTTTATAAATATAATGGTTTCGTAAAAATAGATCATATAGTGTACTTGAAAATGGGTAAGAATTCATAATGTTCCTACAAAATAGGTTTGCTTGTTGCGAAGTATTGAGGAGGGAGTCACATAAGAGCATGTATATCCCAGAAAAAAATGATTAATGGATCATGATACATGAGGTTTTACAAATAAATATCAATTAGAAAATTTACATAAATAGAATAGAGGATTTCATTTCGGTAAAATTAGATTAAGAATAACCCGAAGGGATAATGGAGTTTCAGGCAGAATCTCTTACCTTATGTATGAAAGTGTTCTCCAATTGATATTATTGACCATAATAATAAAATAATATTCATTAATTAATAATTAAATAACCTATTTTTCATTTATTTACGTTATTTTTACATTTTAGAGTTTATTCAAAACCTTTTTTGATTGGTTATGAGGTTCAAATTCATTTTTTGGGTCTGTTTGTTTCATCACCAGCTTACTTATATACATGAATGAATAATCATTCAAAATGAGTATAGTTTCCTATAATTGGAGTAATATTTTATTTTTGAAATCCACATGTTTACATGGTGGTAAATTTCATTTTTTACTTGGATTGAAGATAAATCAATACTAAATCAGTAGTGATATACTTTTGGGTTAATTGGCGGGTTTTTATCACAACGAACACATATTATATTATAAATCAAACAATGTGTAAAAAAAGAATCCAGAACCATAGATGAGACATAAAACATATATTATTTTTTGTTTTAACCATAATAACTATTTCATGATCAGAATGTATGATGATAATGGAAATTGAAAACCTGTCATCCTTGATGGTGGTAAATTTAAACATCCCGGATGGTGTTTTTACTAATAGTATAAAATAATGGTAAAGGAGAGATGATGGTAATTTATTCCATTAACATAACGAAATTCTAGTACATATAAGGTAATCATGTAATAATTGCATTTTTACAGATATATATAATGATTCAAAATAAAAAAAAGCATTAAAGGAAAGTAAAAGAATTTAAAAGATGAATTTACCTCTTAAATTAATAATCCTTGAGTGTTTATTAAAGGGGAGAGGATTTGGTCTTTTGAAGAGTGCAATAGATTATGGACGTGGGGAAGGATCTAGGGGTTTTATTTTAACAGAATTTAGGGAAGTAACATGGATTGATATGAGTTAAGAGAAGAGGGGAGTTTGGGTGTTTTCTATAGTGGGGGAAGGAAGTTTTTCTTAATATTTTATCCATTAGTATATTATTTCACCTTAAGGCAATAAATATTGATGATTACATTATATAAAATATTAACTAGTACATTTTAGATTACACCATGGGTTCTTATATTAGACATGATTCTAGGAATAGTTTATTTAACTCATGATGTATATATACTGTAAATTACTGTATTTTAATATTCATAAAAAATTCATGTATTTTAGAAAAATACAAAAAAAATCAACCTAACCATTTTTAAATGTATAGAATAAAAATAAAAGAAATAAATTATTAAAAAATAATTTTAAATTTATGATTAGTTTAATTTATATTTAAATCATAATTTACATGAAAAATACAGATTCTAAAATTAAAACTTCTTTTATAATGCTTTCAAAAATTACACAAGGTATTATAAAATAGTCTTCAAACAAGAAAGCCTAAAATTTTTAATTTATGAATACCTTTTTGGAAAATTAATTTTCTTTTAAATTTATTAATTAATAATATTTATTTATTTTTGACTTAAAAAATACCAATACATATACTATGGTCATATTTTCAAAAATAAGATGTCAAAAGTTAATTTATACATTCATGGGTGAGGTTACTGTTATTTTAGGCAATTTTGTATTCATAAGGGGCATATTACTATTTTATAAGGGTATGATACCATTTTATAAGGGTGGGTTACTATTCAATTAAAATTATGTTTATTTCATCGACCTTGAATATCTTCCTGAACGCAACTATTAATGTCTAATTTTTTAAAATCATAACATAGAAGAGAAAAAATTATATTTAATTGTCACATAGTATTTTGTATCATAACATTTCATTATGTTTCCTAATTTTATTATACTATAAAACCGAATTATATGAAGCTAATTCCATTGATAAAACATTGGTTCATTACACGACCTAGGGTGTAACAGGAAACAGCCAACCACCTTGTGTGATGTACATGCCTAGTAGATTGTAAATTCTATTTCTGTCTAAATGACATTACATGCGTCTTAGTGAATAAAAAATTTAGTCCTTTAGTTCATCATAAATTTTGACCACGAGTGAATTCCATATATTATGAGGCTACCATGATCAGGGCAATGACCATACACACTGTCTAACATACGAGGCATACACCACATTTATTATAGTGGTAATAATGTGTATATAGAGACTACCTGATAAGATGATGTAGGTACATTCAAATAAAGTCATTTGATGTGGAAATATTATGTGTTCCGTAATGACTTCTATTTATAGTGCCCTCAATGGTGATTAACATATTTTGTCATCCATGAGTCAAATTAAGATAAATTAATAGTCTATTTTGAGTGTATTTACTCATAGATTACATTGGTAGGGTACTCTAAAATACAAAATATCATTAATAAGAGGTTTTGTGTCTATTTTATCATCATGGAATGATATTAATACTGGTGATGGGGATTATAGTGATGAATTAGAGAATGCTTAGGGATAATGTTAATCAAGGAAGATCAATGATAACGTGGAATAATATCCCTAAATGTATTTAAAAATTTGTTATTCTATATAATTTTATTTGACGATATGGATTCCTTGAAATAAGATTAAAGAGTTTCATGAAAAAAAGTTCAAGAATATCACTCGTGGTTCCCACGTTGAAACTAGTAAGTCCCGGGGGCCTATAAATCAATATAGAAACAATTTATATTTCATCATCCTATGATATTAATGGTTAGAGTTTATGCTTGTAGATTTAATTGGCTGTTTAGGGGAAGGTTGATCAATCCTAACATTATATGGTGTTTGAAAAAATTTATTCTTGTGGATATTGAGCACCATCTATCCCATGAACAACCCCATGTTAAACCATTCTAGATAATGTGTAATAATTTCATGTAATTTTTAGTGGCCCTTTTACATGATATATTATTTTTATGTCTATAAGAAAAATTAATATGGATATAAGATTTGGTAGTCCCTATAGCTCAGTATCATTGTAGAGTTGTAGGACATACCCTATATTGATGTAGTTAGTATACCTGTAGAGATGTCGTCTATAGGTTCCACATTCTACGAAATAGATTTATATGGACCCTTTATGGTTATTTTTATTTATATATGTATGTAATTAGTAATCTCTTTAATAGATATTGGACTTTTTTGAGGTGTTAGGTCCACCATAGGAATCAGTAACTCCCTAGAAATGTTTAAAATAATTAGAGAGGCATGGGTTCCTCATTATATTTTTAGAATGGTGACATCATGGATATGATATTTTAGAAGTCAAGGTAGTCAAGATATTTGGAACATGTATTGTTCCATGTGATATAGGTTTTACTTTAGTATACAACTATGGTGGATTTGATCTATGTGGGTGGGGATTCACATTAATCTGGGTTTTCTTTCCCTTCAAATTATATCTGGGTTTATAATTTATCCTTTTGGTCTTCTCCCTTTTTAAGTGTCATGGTTTCACTCATTTATATAATGGACAGTAAATATCCCATTTAATGGGATGTGGTTCATCCAAATGTGGGGTCAATGACTCCCTAAATTGGTTTTCACAACTCAGGTGAGGTGTTTGTCCTTACTCTGACCAGTTTATCTATAATGGATTCTACGATTCATATATTTAGATAAGTTTTCTATAAATTGTGACATTGTTATTGGAATAATGATACATTAAAGAGACAAGACCATCTCCATATTTTTCATGTGGGAGGTGATTTTGGTTCACACTAGATAGCTTTTGGTTTAATGAGATCATACTTATTACAGGATCCTTATGATTAGAACCCCTAGTTATTATGTGGTTATTTTGTTGTGATCCCATTATTCAAACTCATAATGGATTTATTATTTTTTTTCATATATCAGTATGAAGGAGTAGTATTCCCCTGATGTGAGGAGTTTATTTTAGATGTCCATATTCTATAGAATGAGTAGACATTGTGGTTATATCTTATTATTTTGGAATATCTAGTTATTGTTTTATTAGGAAATGGTGTTATAGTTTCTTCCTTATCTTATGATTTACACATTAAGGACATGAGATGGGTGGATGTAAAACACTTCTCTTTGATTTAAGAATAATTATAGTTTGTAATAATTTTATGGCGGTGAGTAATATTTGGGTGTTTCATACTCACCCCTGAACAGATGTTTCCACCAACAAAAGTTATTGTTTTTGAAAATGTTTCATATAATTATCATGATTCTACAGGGAGTGGTGTCTTTGGAAGTCAAGCATAGAAGACAAGAAGAGTGTTTTTTGATTGTGGTTCATGATTTAGTGTGGGTTTTGTGTGATGATTGACACATAATTCTTTGTTTAGGGGAATACTTCCACATTATATGTTAAGTTCTAATAAATTTTGTGAGGGTGTTAACCCCGGGTGTCCCCACAAGGATGAACATTTTTTATATACTATTGTCATGTCACATATAATTATAATTCAAAAATGAATTACAAAACTCATCCCCCATCAAAATTAAAACAAAATAATATGCATGATCAACTCTCACTAGTCTTTTGAAATGTGAATCCATTGTTCACTAAAAGCTTAAAGTGAGTTGTACCACCCCCTCCCTCCTTGGAACCCAATAATATATTAAAATCCAAATTTATTACCCTTAAAGTTATTATAGAATTATCCCATATTAATTAATTACTGATCAACCATGAATCTATTCATATAACTAATAGAAGGATGGGAAAAAATAAAAACTATTTGAAAAAGAAAGTAAAAAAAGAATAAAAAAATTAAACACATCCATATTCCACATCTCGAACAAACTCTTGAATCTGTAGAGATTTAATTTTAAAAACATAATTGAATTTCACAAATTCTTGAGAAACCCTTTGGTTAGATCTTCATAATACTGGAGTTTTTAGTTCATAGTTATATAAATAAAAATAAACGGATGGGGTTTCGACATGAAAAAATATTATAAAATTATAATGTATTTATAAAATATAAAAAACTAAAATAACAAACTAGTCCTAGGATAGACAACCCATGAAATTTATTTTTCCCTTTTTATACATAATTCAGTATGCACTATAGCATTTTAATCTTAATTAATATTTTTTTTGTGAAAAGTCTCATTTTCATTGATCATCACATCTGTATTGTTATTTCTTTAGATGATAACAAGTGTTCCATTTCTAGGTTCATCTCTATAATTATTTTAAGAATCATCTACCATTATTTAAAATTCCATCCACTTTCATGTTCACTAGAGTGTTTTGTTTCATGGATGAATGATAAAACTAAGTAATCCTGGTGTGTTTTATAATTTTAATAGATAATAGACTGAAACTATTCATTAGATTTCAGGAGATTCATGAAATGTATCCATATGTAAAAAAAGAATTCATGACCTATTTAAATTCATATAAAATATTCATTGATATTCTAAATAAATCATGGATGTATTATTGATATTTGATAAGGATCAAATTTAAGGTACTATGTTTTAGTATATATTCCTATTCTTTATAGGATACGTTCAATATATATAAATAACATGTTGTAATTCTGCCATGTGCGTTGACATGTGAATTTCATTCCTAAAAAATCATCCAATCTAGTGAAATAAAAGGTTATATCCAGTAATTTATCTGTTTTTATTTATACGTAGTATCTGATATGAGTAATCAATATTGTATAGCTTTTTATTTAATATTATATCACACTTTTAAATTTCTAAGTAATCTCACATGGGTGTCAATTTAATTTTATAAAACACAAAGAGAGTCGTAGTTGATCACATGTAAAACTTACCAATGATATTATTTCTTCCACAGTGTCTATCATGCCTAGTTAATTGTCTGTATACCATTTCCTAGCTGATTTATCTTGACATAATGGCTAAAAAATTATGGATTATCTTATGCATTCTTTGGAATTTTTTATTTAATATCATTTATCTCTATTACGTCAAATTTTAATCTCGTTTAACAAATTAAAAACTATTTCAATCAGAAAAAAGCCTCCAAAATTAATTATATTCATCCCAAAAAAATTTATAATATTTATAAATTTATTTTTAAACAATATTATTGAAAATTATTTCCATGATAAACAAGTCAATAACAACTATGATTTATGGAAATTTTCAATTTAATTCCAATAATTTTTCTAGAACTATTAAAAAGTAATTAATTATTCAAATATTAATTAAAATATTGGGATTTAATACCTTATATTCAATAAAAATTTATGAAAATTATTCTCTCGTCACTACCCCACACATATATTTTTCAATCCAGAAAAAAAATTATCCAAAATCAAACTCAAAAAATTATATACTAAAAACATAGCCAATAAACTCTAAAAAAAATATTATTATATATATATTGAAAAACATTTTTATATAAATTTATCATCTTATATTGATTTTGTTGACCACATGAACTTATACATAATATAACTAAATCATACCTCACATTTATGTCCATTCTAATATTCCCTAACAAATTAAATATCAATTTTGTGATGTCTCATCCCCGAATTCCACTTAAACGGGTTCCCAATGACTGGTGGGCCACATTGCCTCATGCACTCCTCCCCAAACACCAGAGGCTACCAACTGGAAGCGAAGTCCAAAGGTGTGTTTGTAGAAAGAATATGCCCTCATTACCAAAATGTAGCACAAAATGTGAATTTAAATATAGATAAATATAATAGTAAATATAAGTAAACCAAAGGTAGAATGTAAAATAGAGAAAACAATAACAACAAATGAAATAGATAGAATAACATCCAAGAACACAATAACTAATGATTTTATGTCATGTCACTAGAAAACTGGAAAACCTAGATATAAGATAGTAGGAATAAGATGTTCCACAAACTATAATGGAAATCAAAGACTATCCCAAGCATCCTGAGCTTTGTCTTGATCATATGGTGTCAAGCTCCATACTAAACCGTAAACAATCATGTGTTTGAAGTTGTATACATCCCTTTTCCAACATCTACAACCATGAAATCTAATTCGGGTACCAAATGTTGCTAAGAGGGGGTTTGAGATAAATATCAGTGGGAGACCACCAATGGTGTCTATAACATCTGGCCCATGTAATGGTGTGGAAGAATATGAATATGAAGTTATGTAGTACATTTAGGACCCCAGGACACCCTGAGAGGGGAGGGGTGAATCAGGGTGTCAACTTTTTCTTTTAAACTGATCGATCATGTTCCCACATTGGTAGGAACTAGTTTAACCAATATGATTTATATGAGAAGTAGTCAAACATTTACATTCACAGTGATGACACAAGACTTTTTACTTTGTTCACCACTAAGGGCTACGTCCAAGGAGTGTACGCCAGCAGGTTGTCCATCATACCAAATTCCATTATTTTTACCTAGTTGAAGATTACAAAGGATTGGGAACAATAACTCTATCCTAGGCTCATTTCCTCTACAACTGTTTATGGATTGCCCACTGCATCTCTTGAGTCACTCCCATTGACTCCCCCTATCTCACAACCTTTGGTGAAGTCCCAGTCAGTTTATATATATGAAGGTATCTTCAATATATTTGAATTTAAGTCTTTACCTCTACTTAGCATGATAATCTACTTGCATCGAAGTTCGGAAATGATTCACTTGAATGCACTAAACCACTGAACTAGATAATCAGAAACACGCAAATAGTTTATACTGATGATTTCACGTAACTCCTACCCTTTGCGCGAAATATCTCTCTTTTGCATGAAAGACTTGATTTTCGCGCGGAAAATATTTCCTACGACAACCTCTTTTACGCATAGATTTACATGCAACACCTTTTCCATGTATCTTAGTCTTTTTTGCGCTGCTCATAGTTTTTCGCACAACCTCAAATTTTTCACGCAGTTTTTGCGTTTTTGCGTAGCTTTACCTTTTTCGCTCAACTCGATCTTTTTCATGCAACTTGGACTTTTTCAAGTAACTCCCTTTATGTGAACCTTTTACATGCATCAGTCCTTTGATCTTCTCTATGTCTTCAACTGAATGGAATGAGGGGGGTCACCTATTATTTATAGGTATCTCAGACCCCTATGCGAAAAACCTCTTGTGGCATAAAAAACTATCATTCAGCGCATAATATTTCACACAGGTACCTTTTTCCATGCACATCTCCATGATTTTCGTTCATCAAATGCTTTTTCCAATTTCTGATGTTCTGATTTCGAAACACCTCTTTTGTAAAAAAATCCCTCTCCACTATTTTGTGCACCACACAGTTTTTCTCACACACCGCTGTTTTTCGCGCATGCCGCTATTTTTCACGCACGCCACTCTTTTTGGCGCACGCCACTGTTTTTCAGGCATGCCTCAGTTATTTAAAACACCACTTCCTTTTTTCATGTAATTCCTCTTTCCTACAATCTAGGTCTTCATTTTCAAATTTCATGTCCAAAAATATGGTAAACACTGGAGAACAATGTCACCTTCAATAATTTTGACTTCTTGAACTCTATGATCACTTTACTGGCACACATTCTGAACTTCCACTGAGGATTGAAAACACACACAAACCATACTCTATTTCATTTATAGAAATACCATGGTTTTAATAGTACAATGTAACAAAATACTCAAGTACATGCATATTCACTTTGTTGGTTTTTGAACATTTGACCTATTCA
Source organism: Viscum album (assembly GCA_963277665.1). Lineage (NCBI taxonomy): Eukaryota > Viridiplantae > Streptophyta > Magnoliopsida > Santalales > Viscaceae > Viscum > Viscum album. Next base: position 1,299,324,709 of record OY728138.1, on the reverse strand, counting down.
TTAGTTGATTGTTACCAGTTTATAACATAACACATTTTAAGAATAGTGAAGGTTCCATGTTATAATAATGAAACTAGTAATGATATTTAATATTATTGTCCCAAGGTAATAACCAAGGCGACGTAGACCAAATGGGTCACCAATCCAGTAATAACTATAGTATGGGATTGGGTAAGAGTGTAATCCAATGAACATAGTACAAGGAATTTCACAATGAGAAGCCTACCGAGTCCAAGGTGATTGTCCATGGTTAAACATGGATATGAAATGACTGGACCTGATGGGATTTAACCATGGAACCTGCTTATCAATGCTGTATCCAATGACTATATCCAAGGCATATTATGTGTTAATGATGGATCCGAGAAGTGTATCAATGGAATCTTGTAGTATTTTTTGATTGATCCTACAATATCATACTGGGCATCAAAGAACAGACAAGGATCATGATATTGGATGGTTTCAACCTAATAAATATAAATCCATGAATCAAAATGGGGATCTCGAGTGGTCAGGGCATTTTCCGATATGAATCGAAGACAAGCTCGAGTGAGGTTATTTCTTTTTTATTATGAATTCATGTAATATTTCTTTTGCTTCAAGCCTTTCCTATTTTTATTTTTTTAGAGTCATATATCATGAAACCTTTCAACAAAGTTATAATTAATCAATAAATCCATTTGGTTCAGTCATGGCCATTAATTATTGTTACAATTCCATGTAGCATGAAACCATTCATTTAATCCATATAAATAAAATTCATAATTTATGGTCTGTTCCACTTCCTTCAATTAATATTTTCAGGGGTTATATGGATACACAACCCACAATTCATTTACATGTAATGACAATTCATATACTTATTATACTTAGGAATTCATATTTCACATTTCATTATCAATTGATGGTCTTAACATAGGTGCGCCAAGTTGTATACATACATGGAACTTCACATTATTAAATTTACATTATACGAAATCCATTTAATATATAAAATCTTACCCTTATAATGTTTAATTTAGGGAACACACGACGGTGGTGCTAATGTCTCAAAACACTAAACAATAATTATGGAATAAACATAAACATGGAAATGATGAAGTTTTGGTCATAACCACTAATAATTAATCATATATATGGAAATATAATATCCATACAGTTCTAATGATTTTAAACATAGAATATAAATTCTATTAATAACTCCCCATGAAATCAGTGGGCCCCACACAAGAAATCCAAAATCAATGAACTTGAAGGATGAGTTATTTACTATGAAAACTAGTCTTGTGAAACTCTTCTCCTTCGGTATTGGCCCTTGATTTGGCACAGATCAGATGATATCTATGAAAAAGGGAAACATGATAATACACTAAAAAATCGGCCAAGAGAAAGAGAGAATGAGAATAACTCAAGATGAATTGAGTACATACTGTTTTCTATCTAACCTGACAAACAGTAGCACAATAGGATGACATATGAAGTAGATATTCAAATGAATATGTTTTGCCTTAAAAAAAACTCAAAAATTAGTGACATGGAGGTAAATCACTCATAATATAAGATTAAGGAAGAAAAATGGGTCTTAATAGATCATAAAGATAAATACTAGAATATTACTCTAAAAAAGACATTTTCACAGTTTGTCCATACACTTTATCAAATAGAGTGAAAACCACACACATGTACCTGTGAAGAAAGGGTGGTCAAGTGGTTATGTTGTATGGATGTGTGCAGACTATAAAAATTGTTTCAATCTAGAAATTGATCATCCACATGGTTAGTTAAACTATACGACAACAATGAACCAACTGTGAGACTTATCCTGTTTCCCCTCAAATGATGTGATTTCGGCTCTGAACAAGGTCGAGACACATTTGAGTCATTTTCTAAATCATTAGGAATTCATATTAGGTCCAAAGTAAATAATTAGACCAAAATTTAAAGGATCCCTACTTGTGTGAAAAACTAGGTTCTTATAATCTCCCCCCCTTAAAAGAAATATTCCACATGTTCACCTTTCAATGGTTGAGAAATACTATATGAGAACAACTCTATCCACTAGGCACATATATCAGCTTCCCTTCTCCATGTATCCTCTTATAATTGGTCATGCTACCATAACACCTATGCTAGAGGGACAGACTAGGCTTAGAGAGCCTTTGTGCTTTGGTCAGTGATGTGTATTAGATACTCCTCAAAGGTAGCATCGACATCTGACTCAACTTCCACAGGATCAAATGTATGATATGGGTCAACATGGTATATGCAAAGCTATGAAACATGAAACTCATTGTGCATGGAATGATACCTCTAAGGTAGCAGCCACATAAAGGCTACTGGCTTAACTCTACCTAGAATTTCAAAAGGCCCTGCATATTGAGGTGAATGATTTCCCAACATTCATAACATTACATGAACTATCCTGGGTGATACCCAAAGAAAAACATGACCCCTGAAATCAAAATCATGAGGACCTCAATGGTGATCAGCATAAGATTTTTGTCTATACTAATTAGTAGTCATATGAATTCTGATATCCTAAACCTATCTTGAAGTCTCCAGAACAAGATGTGGAATTTGTAGGATGCCTCACCTACCTCTATCAAGAATAGAGGTAAATGATCTGGCCTACCATATAAGGCCTCAAAAGTATCCTTTTTAATTGTTTGATAAAAGCTCTTATTGTAGGGGAAATTTATGAGAGGGATATTATTCTCCCAATAACCACTAAAATCAAAGACACATGATTGAAGCATATCCTCTAGAACATATATTTTATATTATGATTATCCATTGTTCTATAGGTGAAAAGCTGTGGTTAGAAGCACTTGAGTCCTCATTGACATTTGCAATCCTTTCTATAATCGTGATGTGAAACGAGGGTCAAAATATGAAACGATATTACAAGGAACCTCATGTAGTTGTATGATCTCATAGACGTACATTCTTCCCATATAATCAATAAATAATGTATCTCGAATAGGAATGAAGTGGGATAACTATTTATGCGATAAATGACTACCAAGATAGCATCATTGCCCCTCGATGAGCTAGGTAAGACGAATATTAACTTGATGGAAACATCTTCTCATTTCCATGTAAGGACTAGAAGCAGCTGTAGAAAACTTGATGGTCTTTAGTGCTATTCTTTGATCGGCTAATAGGTGGAACACCTAATGATAAAGCCTTCTATCTGTCATTTCACAAGAATCTAACAATGATGGTATCAAATATCTCGATAAGACTTTGAGATGACATGATTACATATTCACATAGAAGCATGTGAATCCTTTATCAACACATATATTATACATATAGGAACCCAAATATATCCACATAGACACAGGATGTTGTCTCTGTACACATAACAATCTAAAGGTGGGTTATATCCTGATATACTATCACCGAGAACAAGGGCATCAGGATTTTAAAACTGTATACTCTTCACCTTCTCAAAGAAGGGATAGGTAACTATCAAGATGAGAGGTAATTCTTCTTGTGACTATCATATTACTCTAGATTAATCTCTAAGAAATTTCCATTAAATTCCATTCAACAATGGATTCCTGTATGTCCTATGTTTGAGTTCTCTAGGTCTGTGAATGAGCTACTAGATTGCCCTTTCCAGCCATATTGGCAAGCTCAAAATCAATGTATTGAAGGTATTCGACACACATTCACAATATGAGGTTCATGTAATTCTATTAAAAGATATATTTGAGGCTATTGTGTTCCATTTACACCACAACGTTCTCACCCAAAAGATAATGTCTCCAGAAATGTAAGGTGTGGACAACTACTGCAAGATCAAGGTTGTGTGGCAGGTATCTTCTCTCATGATGCCTCAACTGCTACCATCCCTTTGCAACAAAAATGTCATCCAACATCAACAATTATCCTAGTCGGATTCCCCATGCATCAAATAAAGAAATATAACATATCCCTAGCTCTGGAAGTGTCATAATATGTACCGATACAAGCCTTTTTTTCATCTCTTGAATGGATTTCTCACATGCTTGTGACTATATGAACCTGACACCCTTATTTTTAAGACTATTATGAGGTGAATCATGGTAAGAAAATTCTTCAAAAAAAATCAATATAATATCCATATAGCCCCCAAAAAAATGTATATGTCAGACTTTTTCATGAGATTCTCTTAAGAAAGTACAACACTACCCTCTTCTGGGTTAACAAATACAAATGATTCAGACATTATATGACCTAAGAAGTTATCATTTTCAATATGGAAGTGGTACACAGTAAGAATGGCATTACGTTTATGTTCTCTTGATGCATTTATAATTATTTAATGATGTTTGGAATGGTCTTTATGAGTGTGATAATACACTATATGTTGTCTAGAATTACCACAACAAAATAATCCAAATAGTGGTGGACAACCTTATTCAACAGAGCCATGAAAATGGTGGGAACATTCATAAGACCAAAAAATATAACCAGGTACTCATAAAGACAATTCATGCTACAGAATGTTGTATGAGCTATGTTTAATGGTCTGACTCACACCTAGTGATGACCTGATATCAGGTCTATCATATAAAAGACATTTTCTCCTCAGAGCTAGTAAAAGTGATCATCGATTCAAGGAAGTGGGTACTGGATCATGACCATATATTGGTTAAACCATATTTAATCCATGCTTAGATGTATATTTACATCATCTTTCTTAGTGAAAATCATGGGTTAACCCCAAGAGGATATACTAGGCTGTATAAATCATTTTCCCAATAAATCCTTTAACTCCAAGTTGAGATGTTGAAGCTTAGTAGGTGGAATCTTATATAGAGGAAATGACACTGGAGATGCTCCGTATACATGATCAATTGTTAAAATTACATATCTATTTAGAGGAAGTCCAAAACAGTAATAGTGAAAGACGTCCCTAAAAAATCCACTACTCGAGGGAAATCAACTTGTTGTAAATACTGATCCCCTTTGAAGAGATTTGAAATCTGGGCAGTCACTCCACCTAGACCATGATGCTCTAGCCTATTTCTACCATCCTAAACATCACACTCACCCATATGTAGATAAATACATCCTTATAGAGATTTATATGATAATCTAAATCGATAATAGTCTACCAATGAATGATAGTGAACAAACTCTCCATCCTGAGTATTCGATCGAATCCAATCATCTTGAGGACAAAGTTGTTTCATAAGAATGTTTAACTACGAACATCAAATGGGAAATCCCTACAATAGTGTATACCCTCTATTCAAGACACTAGAATTGTATCTATGATCATTACATAATAGTAATAATGTGTCTTCAATCCAAGGCTTTCCATGATTGATACAGATATACAATAGGTGGTGCCTCAAGTGGGACTGCAAGAGGTAAGAGTGGTGGCTTATGGCCAACCACGTCTAGAGTCTGGTCTTTTCCACCTTCATGGAATATGATAATAGGGATTTCTAGTGACATTATTTTAAAAATACCAAGAACACACCTCTGAACAAGTATAAATAGAAAGATATCTTCCCTAGAAGAATATGCTTGTATGAAAACTCAACATACAAGTCAAACTACTGAAACTACTTAATTAGAAGGATATGTATTGGTATGTTCACAGGTATAAGTTTCATTTATTTTACATTTAATTACCATGTTCAATCCTTTACCTTTCATAAACATGGGATGGTGGGATAAGGATGTGAAATAATTTCATCTTAGATTCCATGATTCACCTTTAAATGGATTTCCATTTCTGATGAATCAGTTCCCATACAACAAGCACTAAAAAAGGACACCCATCTACTTATAGCATAATAGATAGACTCGGTAAATTACTCATCCCAACCCATGAGGTCCCATACACCTCAGAAATTGAGATAGGCAATCACTCAATCTCAACTAAGAGTAATACAAGTATAATTGAACTATCATATCATCACCCACTAATAATGGGATTATTATGAAATGTATTGTAGTGAAATACACATATATGGCATGTAGATATGCATGAAATGTGAATTATATGTACCTATAATGATGCAAGTAACAATGATCCTGCCCCATTATCATCGGGTTAAGAATGAATGAAAATCCTCAACAGTGTAATAATCAACAACAACACACAACATGTGAGTCACCCAATGATGAAATAATATCAATTGTAGAAGGAAAAATCAACACAAAATTATAATTTCGTAAACCTTGTCTTTTCCCAGAATATGGGCTCACGATATCCAAGAACGGGTTATGACCACATCCCAAGAATTTGAAATCTACAATCCATTCTCTCCAATTATCAAATCAGGAAAGGGAAAGGGTATCCTTTGATACAACATTGTGACATCCTGTAACCGGATTCCACTTAAAGGGGTTCCCCAAGCCTGGTGGGCCACTAGGCCTCAGCACATCTCCCCGAATACAATAGGATGCTGACTTATAGGGACTGCCTATGGTGTGTTCATGGGGAGATTGTGCCCTCATTACCAATGTTTTGTGCATATAGTGAATTTAATCATAAATAAACAATGTAATGAATATAATTATATATAACACACACAAAATAATTAAAACAATGCAACAATAACAAAATTATCTTGAATAACATTCAAGCACATAACCACTGATGATGATATGTCACTTTACTATAAAAATACCAAACATATATTCAATACAATAGGTATAACATGTTCCAAAAAAATATAAATGAAATCAAATACTATCCCAAGCATCCAGATCACCTGATTGGTCATCTTATATCAAGCTCTATAATAAACAGCAAGCAATCATGTTTTTGAAACCCTATGATTTGATTTTCAACAACTATATTCCTATAATCAACTTCTGGTACTAAACAACACCAATTGAGGTTTGAGATAAATCTTATTCAGCCATCATAAATGGTGTCTATAACATCTTACCCATGTAATGGAAATGTGATTGTGTGAAAGCATTCATATATAAAGTAAATCAATAGAATGTAAACAAATCCCTGAGTGCCTGCTTTTTCCCTTAGATGGTGTATGAACATATAAAAATTCCATTTTAGATTTTTACCTATTTATAACATGACTCATTTTAATAATATTTATGGTTCCATGATTTAATAACTCAAACTATAATGATATTTAATAGTGAAGTCCCAAGGTAATAAACAAGGTGACGTAGACCTCAACGGTTTCTAACTCAGTAATAACTGTATTCTCTCATAGGGTAAGGTTGTAATACAAGGAGTATAGTCCAAGTAATTTTACAATTAGGAGCCTACCATGTTTAAGGATATCATCTAATGTAAAATGGGGCTAAGAAATGACTCGTCCCAATAGGCTTTAAACATGTCACCTACTATTTAATGCTGGATCTAAGGAGTGTGTCAAAGGAATCATGTTTCTTAATACTGTATCCAAGGAGTGTATCCACGAAATCCTATAATACTACTTGAGGGATCCTATGGTATCATACTAGTCATACAAGAACATATACAGATCTAGATCATGGTGGGTTTCAATCTAAGCATGTCATATTGTTGAATTAGAATGGGGTTCTTGAGTGCTCAAGGAATTTCTTGATCAGAATCCAAGAGAAGCTAAAGTCAGGTCATTCTTATTAGATTATGAAGTCATGTAACATTTTTTGGTCAAGCCTTTCCTTCATTACTGTGATATGTTCATGTATAATGATACTTTTAGATCGACTCTATCCATTCATTTGTGGGATAAGGTCAAGTAACATGAAACCTTTTAATCAAGTCATAATTAATCAATACATCCATTTGGTTCAAGATGTGTCTTTAATTAGTGTGACAGGGCCACGTAGCTAAGAACCTTTCATTTAATCCATTTAAATTATATTCCATATATAAAGATCATTTTTCTACCTTCCATTAAGTTTTTAATGGGTGTTATAGATATGCAACCCACTATTCATTAACATTTCATGCCAAGTCATATACTTTGTATACTTCCCAATTAACATTTTACATTTAATTATAACTTAATGCATGTAACATAGGTGGGAAACATAGTAAAAATATATCAAACATTCCATTATAAAATATATTTTATAAAAAATCTATTTAATATTTTAAATCATACCCTTAGAATGGTCAATCCATGACACACCCGAAAGGTGGCACAAACATGTCAAAACGCAAGAAAATAATAATGGAATAACCATAAACATGGGAAGGATGGAATTGTGTTCATAACCACCAAAAATTAATCACATATATTTTAAGATAATATCTGAAGGGTTCTAATGATTATTTGCGTGGCATATAAAATTTATCAATGGTGCCTAATGAAATTGGTGGGTCACACACGACAAATTGAAAATCAACAAACTCGAGGGATGTGTTATAAACCACCCACCATAAGATTGTACGACTCTCATCCTATATAATTCACCATTTATTTGGGTCATTTTGTAGTAGATCGATGAAAATGAGAGAAATTATTATACCCTGATTACATGATAGAGAGAGAGAGAAGAAGAAGAACACCTCAAGAGGACTTGAGTACTTACCGTTGCATACCCAACGTGATGAAAAAAATCTCAATTGGATCATAGATGAAGGATATCATCAAATATATATATTTGGACTTCAAAAATCTCCAAAATTAGATCCATATTGGTAAATCCTACATAATCTTGGATAAGGGAAAGAAGGAGAGAACTTAATAAGACACAAAGGGAAAAACTTGAAAATTACCTTGGAAAAAGGAATGTGTATAGTTTGTCTTCATGGTATGAAAAACCTTGAGAAACATTTCCCAATTTCTGTGGAAGAATGTGTTCTATCATGGTTAGGCCAAACATCTAAGAACAAACTGTTTGAAGTGGTTCAATTTAAAAAGTTACCATCTGTACAGTTTGGAAAAATGTGTGCTAACCAGACGACATGCCATTTTTTCCCTCAAAAGATGTCTTTTGGGCTCCAAAAAATCCCCAGACACACCTGATACCCTTTCTAACTCATTAATAATCCAAACTAGGTCCAATTTAATGATTTATACCTTAATTTAATGGATCCATATGTGAGTGAAAAAACCGGGTTCTTTCAAATTTATTTTAATATTTAGAAAATGTTCTCTTACCATTGGATTGAAAAATTATCACTTTTATACATTATGATAAATAAAATGTATTCAATCAAAAGTTTTTATTTGGGTGGTTTCAATGGGTTTGAAATTATGGGATGAATTTTAAAAATAAATTCCAAATTAAGAAGGGTTTACACTAAAATATAAGTAAGGAATGTTAATTCATTTTTTATGAAATTCACCATTCAATTACCCTTAAAAAACAACTCTCATTCTGTTACATCTATTATGTGTCATAATTAATGAGACATGGCATATCTAAGGATATTATTTGATTTTCATTCAATATTTATATATTTTTATATATGTTCACCTATTTATTTTCTTATGTTTATTTTTTTGTTGTTTTGAATGATAATTGAAATTAAAAAATGTAAAATCAAGGGAATTTTTTTCAAGACAAAAAATTATTAATCCACCTCAACACTGACCCATAATTGAAATGATTCCCACTTTTAAAACATTAAATTCCTTACACCACACAAAAACGTGTAATCCTCTTAAAAAATTTTAATAGTATATTTTAGGAAATCAATATTAGCATTTCAAAGTTTCTCATCCTATAATGAAATCCATGGTAAAATAGTCACGACCCGCCCTCGGGGTCCGTGCCGTGACTACCCCAAGCCCTCCTTCCATAGGCCAGGGGCTGGCGACTACCACCAAGGCGTAAATCCCAGAAAAAGGGAAGGCATTGCCTTTGTAAAAGAAAACAAGCACCACATAGTACAAGCGGAAGTAAAACACTAAGTACAAAAAGAAGAGCTGAAAAGTAAAAAGGGGCCGGAAATACAAGCCCAACTGTAAAGTACAACTCGAAAGGGAAAACAGCGACTGAAAAGTAAAGCTGCTACGCTGAGATGTCCACTGGAAATCCCACCTGAAGGGTGGGTACAGATAGCTCCTCTGCTCCTCGGGTTCCGCCATCCGCTCCGAGTATGTTCCGCCCAGTGGTCCACCTCCGGGTACCGCCTCGTCGTATAGTCCACCTCCAGGTACCGTCCAGTCCTCGAACCTTCGGCTTCTGTCAGCACTGTCCGTCGTCTGCAACCAACACAACGAGGTGCGGGCATAGCCCGTGCAGGGGTGAGTATAACGATACTCGGTAGGGACCCCGAGACCCTCAAGGTCTCACTAAAACCAACAAGGATAAACACAAGAAGATCTCAACAGATAAACTCTACTTAGGTATATGCCCATACATATACCTAAGTTATCAAGTAACCCATCTCAATCATGAGGAAACACAAGGATTGTGAAACGACGGATAACCACTACTCGGGTATATGCCCATACATATACCAAAGTTAGCAAGTGACCCATCTCAATCATGAGGTAAACACAAGGTCAAAAGTCTCAGCTCAAACCAGGATTTTCATTATCGAAACCGTAACTGCTGAAGAGCTCCGTCTCTAGAGTGTACAGTGGTCCTGTCACGACTCCGAGGCTGCCGCTCACTAACCTAGGACTGCTGAAGTACTCCTCCTGTCGAGTACTGTGGGTTTGCGGCCAACTACCTGGCGCTCCGTCCGCTGAGGGTCTGTCGCCAAATACCGGGCGCTACCCAGATAGCCTACTGAGGTACTCCTCCTGTCGAGTACCGCGGGTCTGCTGCCAACTACCAGGCGCTCCGTCCGCCGTGGGTCTGCCGCCAAGTACCGGGCGCTCCGTCCACTGGGCTAGTCGACTCACTCCAAGTCGAGTCGGTCAAGCAGTCGTCAGGTCTCAGCCGGCTACACGGTCTCCGTACTCTGCACGCTCGTCTCCGGGAGGGTCCGCTCCACGAGCCACTGGCCGATACTCCAAGTATCACAAAGTCCCGCAAAGAAGTATCTCAAAAGTCCGTCTCGTCACAGGGGTCTCAACGCAACAGACGGCGCGTCGATCGGACGCCCGGTCTGTGAGTTATTAGCCTTTTCGTTCCAGGGGCCCGGTTGGTTTCGAGAGCGAAACCAATCCCGGCCGTATCTCAACTATACCCCGAACTCCCATAGGGTATACTCATCCGGACCGTTACTAAACGTAACCACCAACGCCGCTGACGGTTCGTCAAACGGACGTCCTGTCTGAAAGATATCAGCTTTCCCGTTCCAGGGGCCCGGTTGGATTTCGGGTACAATCCAACCCGGCCATACTCCGACTGTATCCAAAACTCGGCCGGAGTATGTCAAAAGTTCCGTCTCATCAAGAGGAAGTCAACGAAACAGACGGCGCGTCAATCGGACGCCCGGTCTGTGAGTTACTGGCATTTTCGTCTCCGGGGCCCGGTTGGTTTTTAAGGCAAAACCAACCCGACCTTACTCCACCTGCGTCCAAACCTCGGGCGGAGTATGCCAAAAGATCCGTCTCATTAAGGGAAACGCAACGCGACTGACGGCGCGTCAATCGGACGTTCGTGGCTCAAGATATGAGCGTTTCCGCTCCGAAGGCCCGGTTGGTTTCGTGAACGAACCAACCCGGCCGAACTCAAAGTAATCTGAAACCTTGAGTGCGATATACCGAAACGACCGTATCGATCCAAGGATCGCGTTGCCGCAGACGGTTCGTCGTTCGGAGGTCCGAGGCTCAAGTTATGAGCCGAAAACCAAATCTGGTTCGAAACGGGGGGGTCCGGGTCCGGGCCGACCCGGCCCGACCCCCCCCCCCCCCCCCGGGGGCGGCGCGGCGGCCGGCGGCGGCGGTCGGCGCGGCGGCGGCGGCGGCGGGCCGCGGTGGCGGCGGCGGCGGCGGCGGCGGCGAGCCGCGGTGGCGGCGGCGGCGGCGGCGGGCCGCGGCACACGCGGGGGGCTAAGCCCCCGCCCTTCTTCAAGTGGCGCGGCCTACGTGCCGCGCCGATTTTATTAAAACCGCCCCCCCCCCCCCCCCCCCTCACGTGGGGGGGGCCTGCTGGCGCCGAACCAAGGGGGATGGATGCCCCCTTCCCTCAAGAACCGCCCCCCTCTCTTAAAGAGGGGGGTTTTATTAAGCGGCCGGGGAATTAAATTCCCCGGTTTTAAGACATCCGGCCGGCCAGCTGGCCGGCCGGTTTTTACCAACGGGACCGGAAATTCCGGTCCCGCCCTCGACTTCCGACGCCGGCGGCCCGGCCGCCGGTGTCCTCTTCCGCCGCGGCCCGGAACCGGCCGCGGTCTTCTCGTCCCGCCGCGGCCCGGAACCGGCCGCGGTCTTCTCGTCCCGCCGCGGCCCGGAACCGGCCGCGGCGTTCGTCATCCGGCGCGGTGCGACGACACCGCGCCCCTTCGCCGTGCTTTGATTCTTTTCAACGCGGCGCGACGGCGTCGCGTTTCTGTTGTTTCTACCATGGTGCGTGCGACGACATCGCGAAGATATTTGCACGTTCATCCGCGTGATGCGACGGCACCACGCCACTTGCTTCCTCCCGCAAGATAAAATCAACATAAACGTTGGAGGGGGGTTCGGCCGTGTTCATGCGGTCCGGCCCCCCTCACGTTAAATAAAAACTCAACATGAACATTTCAAGCCTCATGTTAGACATGCCAGATCCATGTTCAAGAAATGGAATAATTTAAGAATGAAACAACAATCCCCTACCTCGGGTATAAGTTCGAGGATTTGACTATGTCCGCGGAAGTCGACGTCGCGGAGATCGGGCGTCGCGGTAGTCGTTCGTCAATTCCGTTGACGAAGAGACGCGTCCGAAGAGGCACGTCGTTGGCGAATCCTTGTACGCCGACGAAGGTTGTCCGAGGAAGGTGCGGTGTTCTCTCTCGTTGACACCGAAGACGAAGAAGAGCGGTGCGGCGTTCTCGATAGTCGCACGGTGACGGAGTCGTGGAATATCGGTGTCGATTCCTTTGACGTCGGAGAAAGAGTCGTTGTCGAAGGCGTTCGTCGCGGAAAACCGTCGCGGAAGAGATGACGCGGAAGAAGTACGTCGCGTCGCGGATACGGCGTCGCGGATGGATCGTGTTCTTCGGCGGAGAAGTTCTTCGTTGAAGAACGACGTTCTTCGCGTTCTTCGTTGAGCTTGAAGAAGAAGAGGAAGCTCTCAAAATGACAAACCAAGAACCCAAAATAAAATAAGACCACATCTTATTTTATTATCACATAACACACTAGAATTTCAAAGGTTTGAAATTCAAAATGGATAACTCCAAAATTAACTCACTTATTTAATATACATGAATTGTATAATTAAATAGAACTTAACTTGTCGAGCCATTAAGAGGGAGAGTGAGGGGAGATGAGAGGTTTAGGTTTCGTGTGGGCCCCACCACACTTAATCCTCTCAAGGGAGGTTAAGTGGGTGTGGGTCCCACCCCCAACTCCCTTTGAGAGGAGTTAACCTACAAAAAGTAAATAAAAAGAATTCACACTTTTTATTCAACTTTTTTATAAATCTCCCAAAAACTAACTTTCAACCCGCAACAAACGCAACTCCCGAAAAGGTCTCGTTAAGCGAATATCGGCGCTGCGAGTTTATCGGTGCCCTCGGATTTCAATTCCGAGCACCGGATCAAAAGTTAGGAATTCCCGCTCGTTCGTTCACTGAACGTACCCGAGCCAAACTTCGGAACTTAATTCTGGGCACTCCGGGCCTCGGAATCAGGTGCCGTCTGAAACCGCGCTCTTGTAAAATTCTAAAGAAAATTAAGAAAAAAATTTCCTTGAATTTTACGGGTCTTTACATTACTCCCACCTCAGGGCTTTACGTCCCCGTAAAGCTACATCAAAAACTAGGGAAACAAAAGAGGGTACTGAGCACGCATCTGAGCCTCCTGCTCCCATGTGCTCTCCTGGAGATTCCCGTGCCGCCATCTGTTGCGCACAAGAAGAATCGATCGCCCATGTAGGACCCGCTCCTGTCGATCCTCTATCTCCACCGGGACCTCCGTAGAAGTCGCCCCATCGTCAACGTCAAGCTCCCCATGGTCAAAGATGTGCGTCGGGTCGTGCACGTATCTCCTCAGCTGGGATACGTGGAAGACGTCGTGCACTCGGTGTAACTGAGGTGGTAGAGCCAGGCGATAAGCCACCTCACTAACTCTGCTGAGGACCTGGAAGGGTCCGATGAAGCGCGGAGATAACTTGTCGCCTCGGCCAAATCTCCGAATACCACGTCGAGGTGAGACCCGCAAGAAGACGTGGTCACCATCCTCGAACTCTAGTGGCCTCCGCCTCCTGTCAGCGTATGACTTCTGCCGGCTCTGTGTTGTCCTCATCCGCTCCTGGATGACATGGACCTCCTCTGACGTGGCCCAGACCATCTCTGGTCCCACAAGAGCTGCGAGATTTCTTCTTTGCCGATAAGAGAAACCTGGTCTCTTTCCCTGGATGAACCACATTCATTGCCTAAAAAAGTCAATCCTAACATGGATGATACTAATCCATACCAAGGATGACATCGTAAGGCCTCGACGCTACTACTAAGAGATCCAACCGTTACTCTCGCCTCCAAGGGTTGAGTCACACTGTCGGCATCAGTGTGTGGTAACCGGTCTCCTCCAGTAGATGTCTCACAATTGAGGGTCAAGTCAACAGTCAACTGGAACCTCTTAGTAACATCACAAAAGAGGACAGGAATGAAAACATCACAAAGGATGCGTCTTTTATTATTGTAGCTCATAATACAAGACGCTACACAAAAGCAACATCAACATGGAACTAGAAGTACAAAAGACGTATCCACTAGTTCCTCCCCTGTCCACCTGCTCCCAGAGCTCCAGCATTTGTCGCTGCCTCAACCTCGGTGGCTCCCTCCAAGCCTGCGGATCGAGGAGTCGGACAATCACGTGCCAGGTGACCCTTTCCGCGGCATGAGTAACACAACTTGCTCCTTGCACGGCTAGCTCTGTTCCCACTCCGGGTGCCCTGCACCACTGGTCCTAAAACCCGAGATCGCCCAACTGCTGGTCTGGTCCTCCTGGACCTCTGCATCATCTGTCTACTGCCCACAGATGACTCGGCTTCTGATCGAAAAACACGCGGTAAAGGCAGAATCTCCTGTACATGCTCGGGGTGTAGAGATACTGGCACAAACTCCACCCTGAAGAAGGTCTCGAAGTCTTCCCATGCGAAGTTCATCTCATCGCAAAACTGAAACAAGTGGCTCCACCACCTACCTGCTGCTGCCTGAAGGAGGCTGGTAGCAAAGATCACCATGAAGTCTGCCGGCGTCCCCACTAGTCTGAAGACTCTCACCACAGCCTCCAGCCAAACCTCAGCCGCCTGCGGGTCCGTCTCTCCCCGGAACCTGGGTGGCCTCTGGCGCTGGAACTCGTGCAGCGCGCTCATGCGTCGTGCATCGTCAGCGGCTGCTGCTGGAAGCATCGGGGGCTCGGCGGGTAGAGCTACCACCGGTGCCACTGCTGACAAAGGGCCCTGCACCGAGGCCTCGTCGCTCAGTGGGCTGTCGTCACGTTCGATTCTCGGAACCCTAGCTGGTCGTCTGAGAAAGACATCCTGAAAGAAACAACGTAACACGATCAAACGATTATACCTGGTGAGCTGACCTGGTTTGAGCTGTTTTAAGGGGAAAAACTTTTGAAAACACACACGCAATCAGTGTTTTCGTGCACAAAGTCGGAAATCAGTTGTTAGGGTCCTGGTGTATGGATACGTCGGCCGCCCGCACCAACACTGGACTCCCTGAACTGAAAACCACACTCGGTACTCTCAACACTATTGCTTCACAGAAAGAAACATCAGAGTTATAAGTTCTGCGGTAGAACCGAACTCCTCTGATACCAATTTGTCACGACCCGCCCTCGGGGTCCGTGCCGTGACTACCCCAAGCCCGCCTTCCATAGGCCAGGGGCTGGCGACAAGCACCAAGGCGTAAATCCCAGAAAAAGGGAAGGCATTGCCTTTGTAAAAGAAAAGAAGCACCACAGAGTACAAGCGGAAGTAAAACACTAAGTACAAAAAGAAGAGCTGAAAAGTAAAAAGGGGCCGGAAATACAAGCCCAACTGTAAAGTACAACTCGAAAGGGAAAACAGCGACTGAAAAGTAAAGCTGCTACGCTGAGATGTCCACTGGAAATCCCACCTGAAGGGTGGGTACAGATAGCTCCTCTGCTCCTCGGGTTCCGCCATCCGCTCCGAGTATGTTCCGCCCAGTGGTCCACCTCCGGGTACCGCCTCGTCGTATAGTCCACCTCCAGGTACCGTCCAGTCCTCGAACCTTCGGCTTCTGTCAGCACTGTCCGTCGTCTGCAACCAACACAACGAGGTGCGGGCATAGCCCGTGCAGGGGTGAGTATAACGATACTCAGTAGGGACCCCGAGACCCTCAAGGTCTCACTAAAACCAACAAGGATAAACACAAGAAGATCTCAACAGATAAACTCTACTTAGGTATATGCCCATACATATACCTAAGTTATCAAGTAACCCATCTCAATCATGAGGAAACACAAGGATTGTGAAACGACGGATAACCACTACTCGGGTATATGCCCATACATATACCAAAGTTAGCAAGTGACCCATCTCAATCATGAGGTAAACACAAGGTCAAAAGTCTCAGCTCAAACCAGGATTTTCATTATCGAAACCGTAACTGCTGAAGAGCTCCGTCTCTAGAGTGTACAGTGGTCCTGTCACGACTCCGAGGCTGCCGCTCACTAACCTAGGACTGCTGAAGTACTCCTCCTGTCGAGTACTGCGGGTTTGCGGCCAACTACCTGGCGCTCCGTCCGCTGAGGGTCTGTCGCCAAATACCGGGCGCTACCCAGATAGCCTACTGAGGTACTCCTCCTGTCGAGTACCGCGGGTTTTCTGCCAACTACCAGGCGCTCCGTCCGCCGTGGGTCTGCCGCCAAGTACCGGGCGCTCCGTCCACTGGGCTAGTCGACTCACTCCAAGTCGAGTCGGTCAAGCAGTCGTCAGGTCTCAGCCGGCTACACGGTCTCCGTACTCTGCACGCTCGTCTCCGGGAGGGTCCGCTCCACGAGCCACTGGCCGATACTCCAAGTATCACAAAGTCCCGCAAAGAAGTATCTCAAAAAGTCCGTCTCGTCACAGGGGTCTCAACGCAACAGACGGCGCGTCGATCGGACGCCCGGTCTGTGAGTTATTAGCCTTTTCGTTCCAGGGGCCCGGTTGGTTTCGAGAGCGAAACCAATCCCGGCCGTATCTCAACTGTACCCCGAACTCCCATAGGGTATACTCATCGGGACCGTTACTAAACGTAACCACCAACGCCGCTGACGGTTCGTCAAACGGACGTCCTGTCTGAAAGATATCAGCTTTCCCGTTCCAGGGGCCCGGTTGGATTTCGGGTACAATCCAACCCGGCCATACTCCGACTGTATCCAAAACTCGGGCGGAGTATGTCAAAAGTTCCGTCTCATCAAGAGGAAGTCAACGAAACAGACGGCGCGTCAATCGGACGCCCGGTCTGTGAGTTACTGGCATTTTCGTCTCCGGGGCCCGGTTGGTTTTTAAGGCAAAACCAACCCGACCATACTCCACCTGCATCCAAACCTCGGGCGGAGTATGCCAAAAGATCCGTCTCATTAAGAGAAACGCAACGCGACTGACAGCGGGTCAATCGGACGTTCGTGGCTCAAGATATGAGCGTTTCCGCTCCGAAGGCCCGGTTGGTTTTGTGAACGAACCAACCCGGCCGAACTCAAAGTAATCCGAAACCTTGAGTGCGATATACCGAAACGACCGTCTCGATCCAAGGATCGCGTTGCCGCAGACGGTTCGTCGTTCGGAGGTCCGAGGCTCAAGTTATGAGCCGAAAACCAAATCTGGTTCGAAACGGGGGGGTCCGGGTCCGGGCCGACCCGGCCCGACCCCCCCCCCCCCCCCCCCCCCCCCCGGGGCGGCGCGGCGGCCGGCGGCGGCGGTCGGCGGCGGCGGACGGCGGCGGACGGCGGCGGCGGGCGGCGGCGGCGGGCGGCGCGGCGGCGGCGGCGGCGGCGGGCCGCGGTGGCGGCGGCGGCGGGCCGCGCCGGCGGCGGCGACGGGCCGCGGCACACGCGGGGGGCTAAGCCCCCGCCCTTCTTCAAGTGGCGCGGCCTACGTGCCGCGCCGATTTTATTAAAACCGCCCCCCTCACGTGGGGGGGCCTGCTGGCGCCGAACCAAGGGGGCTGGATGCCCCCTTCCCTCAAGAACCGCCCCCCTCTCTTAAAGAGGGGGGTTTTATTAAGCGGTCGGGGAATTAAATTCCCCGGTTTTAAGACATCCGGCCGGCCAGCTGGCCGGTCGGTTTTTATTAACGGGACCGGAAATTCCGGTCCCGCCCTCGACTTCCGACGCCGGCGGCCCGGCCGCCGGTGTCCTCTTCCGCCGCGGCCCGGAACCGGCCGCGGTCTTCTCGTCCCGCCGCGGCCCGGAACCGGCCGCGGTCTTCTCGTCCCGCCGCGGCCCGGAACCGGCCGCGGTCTTCTCGTCCCGCCGCGGCCCGGAACCGGCCGCGGCGTTCGTCATCCGGCGCGGTGCGACGGCACCGCGCCCCTTCGCCGTGCTTTGATTCTTTTCAACGCGGCGCGACGGCGTCGCGTTTCTGTTGTTTCTACCATGGTGCGTGCGACGGCATCGCGAAGATATTTGCACGTTCATCCGCGTGGTGCGACGGCACCACGCCACTTGCTTCCTCCCGCAAGATAAAATCAACATAAACGTTGGAGGGGGGTTCGGCCGTGTTCATGCGGTCCGGCCCCCCTCACGTTAAATAAAAACTCAACATGAACATTTCAAGCCTCATGTTAGACATGCCAGATCCATGTTCAAGAAATGGAATAATTTAAGAATGAAACAACAATCCCCTACCTCGGGTATAAGTTCGAGGATTTGACTATGTCCGCGGAAGTCGACGTCGCGGAGATCGGGCGTCGCGGTAGTCGTTCGTCAATTCCGTTGACGAAGAGACTTGTCCGAAGAGGCACGTCGTTGGCGAATCCTTGTACGTCGATGAAGGTTGTCCGAGGAAGGTGCGGTGTTCTCTCTCGTTGACACCGAAGACGAAGAAGAGCGGTGCGGCGTTCTCGATAGTCGCACGGTGACGGAGTCGTGGAATATCGGTGTCGATTCCTTTGACGTCGGAGAAAGAGTCGTTGTCGAAGGCGTTCGTCGCGGAAAACCGTCGCGGAAGAGATGACGCGGAAGAAGTACGTCGCGTCGCGGATACGGCGTCGCGGATGGATCGTGTTCTTCGGCGGAGAAGTTCTTCGTTGAAGAACGACGTTCTTCGCGTTCTTCGTTGAGCTTGAGGAAGAAGAGGAAGCTCTCAAAATGACAAACCAAGAACCCAAAATAAAATAAGACCACATCTTATTTTATTATCACATAACACACTAGAATTTCAAAGGTTTGAAATTCAAAATGGATAACTCCAAAATTAACTCACTTATTTAATATACATGAATTGTATAATTAAATTGAAGTTAACTTGTCAAGCCATTAAGAGGGAGAGTGAGGGGAGATGAGAGGTTTAGGTTTCGTGTGGGCCCCACCACACTTAATCCTCTCAAGGGAGGTTAAGTGGGTGTGGGTCCCACCCCCAACTCCCTTTGAGAGGAGTTAACCTACAAAAAGTAAATAAAAAGAATTCACACTTTTTATTCAACTTTTTTATAAATCTCCCAAAAACTAACTTTCAACCCGCAAAAAACGCAACTCCCGAAAAGGTCTCGTTAAGCGAATATCGGCGCTGCGAGTTTATCGGTGCCCTCGGATTTCAATTCCGAGCACCGGATCAAAAGTTAGGAATTCCCGCTCGTTCGTTCACTGAACGTACCCGAGCCAAACTTCGGAACTTAATTCCGGGCACTCCGGGCCTCGGAATCAGGTGCCGTCTGAAACCGCGCTCTTGTAAAATTCTAAAGAAAATTAAGAAAAAACTTTCCTTGAATTTTACGGGTCTTTACAAAAATAATGACATATTGGGGTTGATGTAAATGGTAGATCCAAAGATAATGTGTTTTTTCCAATTATTTTCCCCAATGATTTTAAAAACATTTCTTATGCTCAAAATATTATTGAAAATAATAGACGAAAGTTCAATTTTAAACAAATAATCCATTTTTATCTTAAGAAGGTGAGGGTATCTAGATGAATATGTGAAAATAATATTAATAAACATATTATTAGGAGAAAAAAAATGATTTTTAAGTGCCCATGGGAATGGATTTTTTAAATTATTCAATCACATTACAATATTTGAAAAATCAAGTTAGAGAAAATTTTTCATATGATTAACTATTTAAAATATATTTGTTCATAAATATTGAATGTGTTCTAAAAATCAAGTCATGTGTTCAAAATTACTTAGATATTCATTTAATCATATGTTTTCTTGGAATCACTCAAAAAAATAAAAAATTGAATCAATAAGTGAGTCATTTTCACCAATTATTTTATTTTTTCTCATCCCTAAAGGCCATGCATTGAGATATAGAGAACTAAAATTAAATTAGAAGGAAAGATACAACAAAGTTATTTCCAAATATATAGAATAATATCGTATATTATATGGCATGTGAATGTATATATGTATAAATAGTGGATGAAATATAAGTAACCCAAGGGTACAATGGAAAATAAATAAAACAATAACAATAAATGAAATATTTAGAATAACATATATGAACACAATAACTGATGATTTTATGTCATGTCACTAAAAAATTGGAAAACATGGATACAAGACAGTAGGAATAATATGTTCAACAAAGTATAATGAAAATTAAAGACTATCCCAAGAATCATGAGCTTTGTCTTGATCATCTGGTATCAAGATCCATATTAACAGTAAAAAATCATGTGTTTGAAGTTATATACTTCCTTTTGTCAACACTTAAACCATGTAATCTAATCCGGGTAACAAATGGTGCTAAGAGGGGGTTTGAGATAAATCTCAGTGGGACACCACCAATGGTGTCTATAACATCCAGCCCATATAATAGAAATTTAATAGTGTTAAAGAATATGTATATGAAGTAATGTAGTACAATGTAACAAAATACTCAAGTACTTGCATCATCACTTCGCTAGTTTTTGAAAATTAAACCAATTAATTAATTTTTTGTTACTAGTTTATAACATAACACATGTTATAAATATTGAAACTTCCATGCTATAATAATGAAACTAGTAATGATATATAATAGTGATGTCCCAAGGTAATAACCCAGGTGACATACACCAAATGGGTCACCAACCTAGTAAAAACTATAGACTGGGATTGGGTAAGAGTGTAATCCAATGAACATAGTCCAAGGAATTTCACAATGAGGAACCTATAGGGTCCTTGGTGATCTTACATGGTAAAACGGGGCTAGGAAAAGACTGGGCCTGATGGGATTTTACCATGGCACCTACTTTTCAATGATGGATCCAATGATTGTATTCAAGGAATCTTATTTGTTAATGTTGGATCCAAGGAGTGTATTCAAGGAATCCGGTAGTATTATTTTATTTATACTAAAATATCATATTGGACATCCAATAATAGGAAAAGATCATGATATAGGAGGGTTTTAACCTAAGAAATCCATATCCCTAAATCAGAATGGGGATCCTGAGTGCTCATGGCATTTTTAGATTAGAATCTAAGACAAGCTAGTGTTAGGATATTTATATTTTATTATGAATTCATGTAATATTTTGATTGGTTCGAGACTTTACTTTCATTAGTGTGATAGGGTCATGTAGCATGAATCCATTTAACCATGTTATAATTAATCAATACATCCATTTGGTTCAATCCTGCCCATTTATTATTGTGACAATGTCATACAGCATGAATCCTTTTATTTAATCCATATAAATAAAATTACATATTTATGGTTCATTCCACTTGATTACATTAATGTTTTTAGGGGTTATATAGATATGCAACCCACAATTCATTTACATGTAATTCCTATTCATATACTTAGTATACATAGAAATTCACATTTCACATTTCATTATTAATTGATGCACTTAACATATGTGGGTAAAGTGGTATACATACATGGTATTTCATATTATTCAATTTACATTATATGAAACCTATTTAATAAAAAAATCATACCCTTATAATGGTCAAGATAGGGAACACATGAAAGGTGATGCTCATGTCTCAAAACACTATACAATAATTAGTCATAAACATCAACATGGAAATGATGGAGTTTTAGTCATAATCTCTATTAATGAATCACATATATGGAAATACAATATTCATACAGTTCTAATGATTATAAACATATTATATAAATTCTATTAATGGCTCCCCCATAAAATCTTTGGTCCCCACACGACAAATCCAAAATCAATGAACATGAAATATGAGTTAGTTACCACGCACATTAGGCTTGTAAAACACTCCTCCTTAGGTATTGGCCCTTGATTTGACTCAGATCAGAGGATATCTATGAAAAAGGGACAATGCTCTTGCCCCGAAAACTCGGTCGAGAGAAAGAGAGAATGAGAACAACTCGCAATGACTTGAGTACATACTGTTGTGTATCTAACGTGACAAAAAGTAGCACAATTAGATCACGTATGAAGTATATCTTCAAATCCCTATGTTTTGCCTTAAAACTCTCCAAAATGAGTGCCATGGAGGTAAATAACTCATAATCTGAGATTAGGAAAGAAATAGGGATCTTAATATATCATAAATAGAAAAACCAAAAAAATTACTCTGGAAAAAGGCATTTGGACGGTTTGTCCATACGATTTGACAAAATGAGTAAATACCACACCCATGTACCTGGGAAGAAAGGGTGCTCACGTGGTAAGGTCATATAGTCGTGTGCAATATTTGCAAAGTGGTTATATCTATAAATTGATCATCCACGTGATAAGTTAAACTATACACCAACTATGAACCAACTGTGAGACATGTCATCTTTCCACTCAAAATATGTGCTCTTGGCTCCGAACAAGGCCGAGAAACACCTAAGACATTTTCTAAATCATTAATAATCCATATTAGATCTAAAGTAAATATTTAGACCAAAATTTAAAGGATCCAAAATTGTGTGAAAACTAGGTTCATACAATCTTCCCCCATTAAAAGAACATTTCCTCAAGATCACCTTTATATGGTTGAGAAATAAAATCTGAGAACAACTCTAGCCACTAGGCACGTATGTCGGCTTCCCTCCCCCAAATATCCTCTCTTACATGGTCATGCTACCATAACACCCATACTAGAGGGAAAAACCGGGCTTAGAGAGCCTTTGTGCTGTGGTCAATTATTTGTATTAGGTACTCCTCAATGGTAGCATCGACATTTGTCTCAACTTCCTTAGGATCAAATGTATGATATGGGTCAACATGGTTTTTCCAAAGCTATGAAACATGAAATTCATTGTGCATGGAATGATACCTCTAAGGTAGCATCAATATATAAGATATTAGCCTAACTCTATCTAGAATTCCAAGAGGCCCTACATAATGAGGTGATAGATTTCCCAACATTCATAACATTATATGACCTATCTTGGGTGATACAGAAAAAAAAACAAGATCCCTGACCTCAAAATCATGATGGCCTCGACAGTGTTCAACATAATATTTTTGTCTATACTAATTGGTATTCATCTGATTTCTGATCAGCTAAACCTATCTTGAAGTCACTGGAACAAGATGAAGAACTATTAAGGTTGCCTCACCTACCTTTTTCAAGAATAGGAGTGAACAACATGGCCTACCATATATGGCCTCAAACGTATCCATTTGAATTGTTTCTTGAAAGCTATTATTGTAGGAGAAATTGATGAGAGGGATATGCTTCTCCCAAGAAGAACTAAAATCCCAGACACATGCTCTGAGCATATCCTCTAGAGCATATATTGTCTGTTATGATTATCCATTGGTATGAGGGTGAAAAGCTATTCTTATAAGCACTTGAGTCATCATAGCCTTTTTTAATCCTTTCTAGAACCATGATGTTAAATGAGAGTCCCAATATTAAACGATATTACAATGAACCTCATGTAGTCATATGATCCCACATACATACATTCTTCATAGCTCATCAACTAATAAAGTATCTTGAATATGAATGATGTGGGATGATATTTTAGGTGGTCAGTGACTTCCAAGAGAGCATCGATACCCCTTGACGAGCTAGGTAAGATGAATATTAAATCAGTGGAAACTTTTTCCCATTTCCATTTAGGGACTAGAAGCACCTGTAGAAAACATAAAGGTCTCTTGTGATATGCTTTGACCTGCTGATAGGTGGAACACCTAGTGATAAATCCTTCTATATGTCATTTTATACCAAGCCAACAATGATGGCATCACATATCTCGAAAGAACTTCGAGATGACATGTTTAAATATTCACTTAGAAAAATGTGTCTTTTTATCAACTATTATATTATATCTATAGGAACCCAGATACATCCAAATAGTCACAGGATACTGTCTCTATACACAGAATAATCTGGAGGTGGGTTATCTCTTAATATACTGTCACCTAGAACAAAGACATTGGGATTTGAAAACTGTATACTCTTCACCTTCTCAAATAGTGGGGAGGTTACTGCCCAGGATGAAAGGTAATAATTCTTGTGACTATCATGGTACTCTATATGAATCTCTATGAAAAGGTCCATTAACCTCCATTCAAGATTGGCTTCCCGTACGACCTATGTTTGAGTTCCCTAGTTCAGTGAATGAGCAACTGCATTGTCCTTTCTAGGTGTATTGGAAAGTTCAAAATAAATGTACTTAAGGTATTAGACCCATATTCGCTATCTGAGTTCCATGTCATTCTATGAAAATATATATGTGAGGCTTTTGTGGTTTAGGTACACCACAAAGTTATCTCCCAAAATATAATGTCTCCAGTAATGTAAGGCGTGGAAAACTACTGCAAGATCAAGGTTGTGTGGTGGGTAACTTCTCGTATGATGCCTCAAATGCTAGCATCTATATGAAACAAAATTTTCATCCAACATCAACACTTATCATATTCAGATTCCTCAAGCATCAAATATGGAAATATAACCTATGACTAGCTCTGGAAAATTTTTAATATGTACCGATACAAGCCTTCTTTTCGTCTCTTGGAAGGATTTCTCACATGGTTTTGATTATATGACCATGACACCCTTCTTTGTAAGACTGGTACGAGGTGAATCAAGGTACGAACAGTCTTGAATGAAATTCATATAATATCCATATAGCCCCAAAAAACTCTATATGTCAAAAATTTTCTTGGGATTCTCTTAGTAAAGTACAACACTAACCTTTTCTGTGTTAATAGATACAAATGATTTAGATATTATATTACCAAATAAGTCATCATTGTCAATATAGAATTGGCACTTTTCAAGCATAGGATAAAGATTATGCTCTCTTAGTGTTGTTATATTGATTTCATGATGTTTGTAATGGTCTCTACATGTGTGATTATACACTATATTTCGTCCAGAATGACCACAACAAAAGATTCCAAATAGGGGTGGACAACCTTACTAGTCAGTGCCATGAAAATGGAGGAAACATTCATAAGAATGAACATAATAAAAAGCTACTCATACATGGAATTCACGATATAGAATTTTCTATGAGATATGTTTAATGGTCTGAATCACAGCTAGTGATAACCTGATATCAGGTCTATCATAGAGAAGACATTTAATCCTCAGAGCTGGTCAAAGTGATCATATATTCAAGGAAGTGGGAGATGGATCATGACTGTATGTTGGTTCTACCATATTTAATCCATGCATAGATGTATGTTTACATCATCTTTCTTGGATAAAAGCATGGTAAAACCCAAGATCATGTACTATGATGTATAAATCGTTTTCCCTGTAAATCCTCTAACACCCACTTGAGCTCTTGTAGCTCAGTAGGTTCTATCCTATATTGAGGAATTGCCACTAGATATTCTCTTGAGGCAAGATCAATTGTGAAAATTACATATCTCTTTGGAGGAAGGCCAAAAAAATTATAGGGAAAGACATCCCTAAAATGATCCACTTTTGGAGGGAAATAAACTTGTTGTAAATACAGATCCCCTTTGAAGAGATTTGAAATATGGGAAGTCACTCCACCTAGACCATGATGCTCTGGTCAAGTTCTACCATTCTAAACATCCCACTCATCTATATGTAGATAACTACATCCCTTTAGAGAAGTATGTGATACCCCGCATTGATAATAGTCTCCCAAATAATGATAGTGAACCAACTATCCTTCTTGAGTATTCGATAGAATCCAATCATCTTGAGAACAAAGTGGTTTTATAAAAATGGTTAACTACCTACATCAAAGGAGAAATCCCTACACTAGAATATACCCTCTATTCATACCACTAACATTGTATCTATAGTCATTAGACTATAGTAATATTATGTCATCAATCGAAGGCTTTCCATGATAGATACAGATATACAAGAGGTGGTGCCTCATGGGGCACTACAGGTGGTAAGAGTGATGTCTTAGGGCCCACTACATCTGGAGTCTGGTCTTTTCCATCCTCCTGGAATATGATAAGAGGAATTCACAGTGACATTGTTCTAAACATTCCAAGAACACGCCTTAGAATGAGCATAAATATAAAGATAACATCACTAGAAGAAGATGCACGTATGAAAACTCAATACACAAGCCATACTACGACAACTACTTACTTAGAAGGATAGGCATTGGTATGTTCTCATGTATATGTTTCATTTAGTTTACATTTAATATCCCAGTTCACTCCATTACCTTTCAAAAACATGAGAAGTAGGGATAAGGATGTGAAATCATTTCATCTTAGATTCCATGATTCACTTTACAACAGATGGTCATTTCCGATGAATCAGTTCCCATACACCAATCACCAAAAAACGACACCCATTTATTTATAGCATAATGGGTAGACTTGGTAAATTTCTCATCCCAGCCCATGAGGGCCCATAAACCTCATGAATTGATATAGGCAATAACTCACTCTCAACCAAGAGTAATACAACCATAAGAAAACTATCACATCATCACCCAGTAATAATTGGCTTATCAAGAAATGTAATGTAGTGAAACACACATATATCGAATGGTGATATTCATGACATGTGAATTCTATCTACCTATAATTATGCATGTAAAATTGATCCTGCCCTCATATCATCGGGCCAGGAATGAATGAATATCCTCAACAGTGTAATAATCAACAACAAAACACAACATGTGAGTCACCCAATGATGAAATAATATCAATTATACAATGAAAAATCAACACAAAATTATAATTTAGAAAACCTTGTCTTTTCACGGAACAAGGGCTCACGACATACAAGAACAAGTTATGAGCACGTCCTAAGAATTACAAATCTCCAATCTATTCTCTCCAGTTAGAAAATCAAGAAATGAAACGTGGAACCTTTGATACCACATTGTGACATCCCATGTGTGGATTCCACTTAAAAGGGTGCCCCAAGCCCGGTGGGCCACAAGTCCAATAGCACATCTCCCCGAATGCAATACGATGTGGACTTGTAGTGAGTGCCTATGGTGTGTTCGTGGAGAGACTATGCCCCCATTACCCATGTTTAGTGAATATAGTGAGTGTAAACATTGATAAATAATGGAATCAATATAAGTATACAGAACACACAAAATAAAATAAAGACAATGTTATAATAACTAAAATAACTTGAATAACATCCAAGCACAAAACAACTAATGATGATATGTCACGTCAGAATAAAACTAGAAAAAATCGATTCAATACAGTAGGTATAACATGTTCCAAAAAGTATAAATGAAATCCAATACTATCCCAAGCATCCGGAGCTCCGGCTTGGTCATATTATATCAAGCTCTATATTAAACTGCAGACAATCAAGTGTTTGAAACCTTAAGATTCCCTTTTTCAACAAATGCATCCATGTAATCTACTCCTGGTACGAAACAACACCCATCAGGGTGTGAGATAAGTCTTATTTGGCTATCACAAATGGTGTCTATAATATCTGACCCATGTAATGGAAATGTGATAGTGTGCAAGCATTCATATATAAATTAAATCAGTAAAATGTAACTAAATACCCCAGAGCCTGCTTTAGCCCTTAGATGGTGTGTGAACATATAACCAATTCATTATTTGATTGTTACTAGTATATAACATGACACATGTTAATAATAGTGAATGTTCCAAGCTTTAATATGTCAAAATGTAATGATATTTAATAGTGAAGTCCCAAGGTAATATCAAATGCGATGTAGACCTCAAGGATCACTAACACAGTAATAATAGTATTATCGCATGGGGTATGGTTGTAATACAAGGATTATAGTCCAAATAATTTTACAATGAGTGGCCTACCAAGTCGAAGGTGATCATCTAATGTAAAATGGGGCTAAGAAATGACTCGGCCCAATAGGATTTAACCATGGAACCTACTATTCCATGCTAAATCCAATGAGTGTGTCAAAGGAATCTTGTTTTTTGATACTAGATCCAAGTAGTGTATCTAAGGAATCATATAGTACTACTTGAGGGATCCTATGGTATAATACTAGGAATACAAGAACATATAAGGATCCAGATCTAGGTGGGTTTCAATCTAAGAAAGTCAAATCAGAGAATCGGAATGAGGTTCCCGAGTGCTCATGGCATTCCCCGATCAGAATCCAAGACAAGCTCAAGTCAGACCATTCCTATTGTATTATGAAGTCATGTAACATTTTTTTGGTTCCATAATATCATTTCATTATTGTGATAAGGTCAATTAGAATGCAATCGTTAGGTCAATACTTTTTTTTCATTAGTGGGATAAGGTCATGTAACATGAAACCTTTTAATCAAGTCATAATTAATCAATATATCCATTTGGTTAAAGCCTTGTCTTTAATTAGTGTGACTAGACCACATATAATGGAACCAATAATTCAATCCATTTAAATTATATTCCACATACAAGGTTTGTTCTGCTACCTTAAATTAATGTTTTAATGGGTGCTACATATATGAAACCTACTATTCATTTACATTTAATTCCAAGACATATACGTTGTATAATTTCCAATTAAAACTTCACATTTAATTATCACTTAATTAAGGTAAAATATATAGGGAACATGGTACACATAAAAGGAAAATTCCATTATGAAATTGACATTATTAAAAATCTATATAATATATAAAAGCATACCCTTAGAATGGTCTATCCATGACAAACCCGAACGGTGGCACAAACGAGTCAAAATGCTAGACAACAATAATAGAATAACCTTAAAAATGGAAAGGATGGAGTTGTGGTCATAACCACCACGAATTAATCACATATATGAAAAGATAATATCCCTAGTTTTCTGATGATTATATGCACGTCATATAAAATCTATCAATGATGCTGGATGAAATTGGTGGGTCACACACGACAAATCGAAAATCGACGAACTCAATGGATGAGTTATTAACGACCCACCATAGGATTGTATGACTCTCATCCTCTAGAATTAACCATTTATTTTGGTTATATTTATGTAGATCTACAAAAAATAGAGAAATTCTTATTCCCAGATAACTTGATAGAGAGAAATAGATAAGGAGAACTGCTCAAGAGGACTTGAGTACTTACCGTTGCACATACAACTTGATGAAAAAAATATCAATTGGATCATAGATGAAGGGGATAATCAAATACATATATTTGGCCTTCAAAATTTTCCAAAATCAGATCTATATATGTGAATCCTATATAATCTCGGATAAGGGAAAGAATGAGGGATCTTACTTGGACATTTAGGGAGAAACTGGAAAAATTACCCTGGGAAAAGGGATGTGCACAGTTTGTCTTCATTTTATGAAAAAACATGTGAAAACTATCCCTGATTTCCTTGGAAGAATGAGTACAATCATTTTTAGGACACACATCCATGGACAAATTGTGTGACGTGGTTCTGTTTGGAAAATGACAATCTGCACGGTTTGGCAAAACATGCGCTAACCATGCGACATGTCCTTTCCCCCCCCCAAAGATGTGTTCTGGGCTCTAAAAAATCCCCAGACACACCTGATACCCTTTCTAACTCATTAGGAATCCCAACTAGGTCCAAAGAAATGATTTATTCCGTGATTTAATGGATCCATACATGAGTGAAAAAACCGGGTTCCTTCAAATTTATGCTAATATTTGGAAAGTGTTCTCTTACCTTTGGATTAAAAAATTATCACTTTTATATATTATGATAGATAAAATGTATTTAATCCAAAGTTTTTATTTGGGGGGTTTCAATGGGTTTTTAATAAAGACATTCATTTTAGAAATAAATTTCAAATTAAGCAGGGTTTACACCAAAATACAATCAAAGAATGTTAATGCATTTTTTATGAAATTCACCACTCAATTACACATAAAAAATACTACTCACATCCTGTTACATATATTATTTTTCATGATCAATTATACATGGTATATCAAAGGATATTAATTCATTTTTATTAAATCTTTATATATTTTTTTATATGTTAACTTATTTCTTTTCTTATGTATATTTTTTTGGTGTTTTGAGTGATAATTGAAATTAATGAATGTAAAAACAAGGGTGTTTTTTTTCAAGCCAAAATATGATTAATACACCTCAACACTCACCCATAATTGAAATTATTCCCACTTTTAAAACAATAAATTCCTTAAAACACAGTCAAACATGTAATCCTTCAGATAAATATTATGAGTATAGGTTATGAAATCAATATTAGGATTTAAAAGTTTCTCAACCAATAAGGAAATCCATGTTAAAATAACTACATATTGGGGTTGATGTAAATTATAGGTCCAAGTATAATGTGTTTTATCAAATTATTTTCCTCAATAATTTTAAAAACATTTCATAAACTCATGATATTAATGAATATAATAGCCACAACATCAATTTTAAAAAAAAATCATGTCTATCTTAAGTAGGTGAGGGTATCTAGAAAAATATGTCAAAATAATATTTATAACATATGATTATGAGGAAAAATTGATTTTTTATGTTTTAATGGGAATAGAATTTTTAAATTAAAAAATCACATAATAATATTGTAAAAATAATGTTAGAGAAAATGTTTCATATGATTATCTATTTTGAATCAATTTGGTCAAAAATAATGAATGTGTTCAAAAAAATCAACTCATGTGTGATAAATTACATAGATATTCATTTAATCATAATTTTTATTGAAATCACTCCAAAAAAATAAAAAATATAATCAATAAGTGAGACATTTTCACCCACAATTTTATTTTTTTCCCCTTCACTAAAGGACATGCATTGAGAGATAGAGAACTAAAATTAAATGAGATAGAAAGATACAACCAAGTTATTTTAGAATATTAAGGATAATATAGTAAATTATATAATTTTATATTTATAAGAAAAAAATAAGAAAAAATTATAATTTTTTTCAAAATACATATATTGAATAAAGAGAAAGTTTGAGGAAAATAATAATAATTATATTTGGTTATCTCCCATGAGGTGTTGTGTTTTTACATCTTGAAAAGAAGTTGTTACAGTAGTCCATCCTCAATTTGAATATGATGTAATTTCATCTATAGAAACATGAAATGTTTTTAATTATGTCCTTATCCATATGAACTCGCTACAGAGTTATCCTACGAAATTTTTTTATATCATTTCCCTTTAAAATATATGACAATTTTTGACGTATGCATGGAGTTAAATATAATTCATCTACATCACTAACCTATTATATGGAATTTATTTTGATTTCCCAGAATTCTATTTCTGTAGGTATTTAATTAACACTTTCAACATAGGTTGATCAATGAAAAATGGTATTTTAAACTAATCAATATATGATGAATTTATATTAGACTCGTCTCTTATTATGTTGTTTAGATTGTAACATTTCGTCTCTATATAAGGCCATTGGGATTTCCTCATCATTTAATTCCATAACCAAATAATAAATGTTTTATAGATGTTTTAAAAATTCCTAAATAGGTGTGTTTTTATCTATATAACATTATATCAATGAAATACACGAGATATTTTAATCTTCAACGATTTTAGTACATATGAATTTTGATTGTAAAAACTCTTCATTAGACAATTTTTTATGGTCTTTTTAGATTTTATTTTTTATTTTTTCTTTAAATAAACATGATAAATGATAAATAAGAATGGTTACAATTTTAAAAAGATTCTAAAATGTGACACACCTCACCATATTGAGTGGCATGATAAAACATTATAATTGATGTTACTATTAGTATGAAAATGGTGTTTACCCTAGATTATATCATGAGGAGAAAAAATTGTTATCAACTAATCTCATGATGGTTGAAGTTACTACTCAAATAAAAATTATATAATTTATATGATAAGGGGGAAAGTGTTGGATATAATAATAATTTAAATATGAAAATGAAGAATCAAACACATAATGGTTTTAGAAGGAGAAAAGTTACTAATTGGATTAGTGCATATGATTTCATTCTCTATCAAATTCAAATCAGTAACATACATTGTTACTTTAAAAATCCAATTTATACTTGAAAAAATACAAAAAATTGAAATATTAATGCACAGTTCACCAAAACCTTCAAGTTAGCATTATAACCACCTCCTTCAGAAGAAAAAGATATATTCCTTTCTAAACAGAATACACTATTGGATATCCTATAATTTTCACACAACCTACCAACACATATATTTCATTGAACAATTGATAAAAAAATGTGAATGAATGAATAATATGTACTTATGGGAGAATAATGTAGAAATGGGACAAAAAATAGAATAAAACCACAAAACTACACTCTTAAAGTATCTTACATATAGTAAAGATCAATCGTAAATCCTTTTATAGAAACAAGGTTCCACCTATATTTTTTTGCACAAATATCATCTTGTATCATGAGTATCTTCATGATGTTGGAAATTGAATAAAAAATATATCATCATCTGTATGTGCAAAGAATGTTTCCATACAATGTTAAGGAAATATTATAACATTATCAATTCCTCCCAAAAAAACATAATAAAACATTATGAAAAAAAACATATTAAACAAATTACTATCAATCCTTCTATAACCATAATAATGAAACAATTAATAATAAAACATTGTTGAAAAATATAAAAATTGTCTTTATAAATCATGATAAATTTTCGTTAATATCTCACTTTGAATTTGTTGGAAACATTCATCAACAAATATTATAAAATAACCATGTTTTAAAAAAAATACCCTTTTTATCTCTCGAATTTTTTAGATTTTACAAAATCAAAACTATTCTCAAAGAGAGTCCTATAATACCATCACACTTGATAAAGTAATATTTGATAAATAATTTTATCCCTTAGTTACAAGCATGTTTTTGGAATTCTTAATATCAAATTGACCTCAATTTTATCTTCGAAACATTTTTTTATAAAATTTCAACTCTAAATTTTTTAATCTCCTAAACTTTATTATAATGATATATTTGGATTCATTACTGTATGAGTTGAAAAAATAACATAAAATATTGTTAATTTATCTAACCCCGTATAAAAAAATAATGAAAAGGTGTATATTCCTTAAACTATTTGGATGTCTTGTGGGAAGGATGGGAAAATTTTTTCTTCATTAATTTCAGAAATCACACTATTGGCATAACAAAAATGAAAATAAATATGATTCAATATTTTTTTTTGAAATGTACGGAATCATAATATATCCACCAAAAAACATGAATTTAGAAGGAAATAAGTTTTATAAGGGTGTTTTGTTCTTGAGTAATATATAGTTTTTTTGAAATATCAATAGAGATTTGTTTGTCATATATAATCATTAATGGTTTGGAAAATTTTACTCTCAAATATTCTAGTTATACTTTTATCCTAATCATTTGAGTATAGGATTAGGTGGCAGTAACATATTATGATTTTGATCCTCTCAATGTTAGTAAACTATTATTCCTACTATGCCATCTCACACAACATTCTACCAAGAAATTTGTTTCCCTCAAGTTGAAATTCTATTATTATAATCTAAATTCCAAAAAACATTAGTATATCTAATAAGGTTTATATCACAAATTATTTTGTAAAATATCCCAAGGAAGGACATTTCAGAAACATATCTCAAAATTATTTTTGACGCAAAAATATGTGAATATTTTTCATATATATGTTTTCTTTCAAACAATGTAACAATATAAACAATATCTATTTTTAAAGTTGTATGACATAAAATTAATTGAAAAAACATGTGAAAATATTTTTTACTGGGGATTTTCCCACCTTCATCCTTATTCATCTCCATGGTAAATGAAATATGAGTAGAAAATTATCTAGAATCATCAATAAAATTATTTTTTAACAAATACCTAGAAAACATTTCAAGACATAGGTTAAGGAATATTTACTCTCATTTCACTTTTTAACCATGGATGAAAGATAATTATACATACATTGACATTTCAATTTTTTTTATCATATCTCATAACAATTCTTTATAAACATTATTTATATCCCCATCAAAAATTATTTCCCTAACATTAAACATAAATATTATGGTATCTAGCTTCATCACATTCACACATAATATTCAATAAAATTTTCTATATAAATATTCAACATATTCCCAAATCTATCATGTTTTGATTACTAGTATTGTGGAGATTATTTCCATTCATACAATGATTTATTCAACTTACATATCGTGGATACATCATTTTCATGAAGGAAACCAAAATATTGTTCCATAAAAAATTCTTCATCCATCTATTTATTTATGGGGGATGATCAGAAATCCATCCAATAAACATTACAACTATGATGAGAATACACTAATAAGAACATTATGATTGTTTATAGTCTCATAACATGTGTGGATGATTCTTCAAAATACAAACCTTCTATATATGAAAATATGTTAAAAATGACATGGTTTGTTTATAAAAAACTATAAACATGTTCATTAAAATTGATCCTAATACATAGTATTCCAAATAATATTCTTCTATAGTGGTAATGGAATGAGTTAATATGTTGAATTTTTATCTATTTGATCCAACTCATCATTCATATTGTGTTCCCATTAATTATTTTCAAATACATCATAAACTTATACCATTATATCCTATGAAATAAGTGACATATCGTTCTATAATATAACAATTATTATTGTATAAATTAGAGATGTAATATTTAAAATAATATTTACACATTCAACTAGTTTCTTCAGGGTATGATATTTTATTTTTTTATTCATATTTTATGATACTCAAATCAAATTAATATGAACCCACAATCTTTTGTTTGGATCACCATCTCTTTCATGATTTTTAGTATTGTTGTGAGTATTGAAATTATCTTATGAAAAATTTTAAACAACCTATGTTAAAGAATTAGGGATTTAAAAATCATTCCAATCATAATAATTCACCTTCTTCTATAAATGTTAAATCCATAAATTATAACTTCTTGTATTAAGTGAATATCCCCTGAAGATTCTATCCTTATCCTTTCCATAAAATATTATATAATAAATTTTTTTAGGTAACCACAGAATCCCAAAAACCATGATCTAATTACTAGAAAATTTCTTCTCACATAATATTTTATAAAAATTCATGTTAGATTTCAACCTTAACATACGTCAATTTTGTAAAAGTACAATAGTTCTAAAAACACTTCTTCAGAAAATAATAGAAACATTATACTCTTTATATATAATTCTTCCCATTTCTATTAAGCATCTATATTCATTTTCAAAACTCTATTTCATTTTTGGGTTTACAGAGCACTATATTAATGTTTCATTCCATTATTATTCAAATATGATTCAAAAACTTTACCTATTTAATGCATTTGATTATCTATTCCCATTTCCTTATAAAAACATCCAATGTTTTTTTGAATTGTATTCTAAAAAATAAAACACTTCCATAGCCTATGATTTATGATACATGATTTTAATGTTAGTTAACCGATTGAAATTATCAATATAATTGATAATGAAAAATCTCATTTAATTAATTAATTCCTCATCAATCACCAAAGATAAATGTTAATAATATATAGAGTTATGTAATATTGAAATTAAAAATTAGTAAAACGTTCATAAATCATCTTTCTTTTAAGATATGTTGTCCAAATATCATCTTTATTACATTTCATTGTTGACTTATTTCTTACAACATATATGTTTGAATGTTTGTACATAACTATCAATCCAATATTCCGAATATGGTAATGATAAAACTTATTTTCAACTTTCGTACTAAAATAAAATGAGTTAATGAGTTCTATAATATGAGTTATTGAATCCTATAATATGAAATATATTTCTACTAGTTCTTTATCCATAAGAGATAACATTACTATATTCCACAATTCTGATATTACATTTAAATCACTTGAATATCACTTAATTTTCATCACCATATTGTTGGTACACACATGTTTTTTGTGTGTTATCCGATCAATATATAAAAATTTATAATATATTTTTCCTTCATCATCATTCTTATCTATTTTAATTCCACTAATTTTATGTAATTATAATATTTAAAGTAACCGGTCAACTATAATTATTTTGAAAAAGTTTTTTGATATACAAATCACCTATAATGGGGGAGGAGAAACGAATATCAATAATCCATAGTTTGTTCATTTTTATTTTTTTTATAACCTTTTTCATAAATGAGGATATATCCTCCAAATTTTTTCTAAATTATTTTTCATTCATCTCATTAGAAAAATTATTGGAATTATTTTCATACATTCTTCAGAGAAGTTTCCATAATGGTCACATCATGTACATATATCCTCAGGGAAATAAAATTGTTGTGGTATTGTAAATTTTCTAACATCTTGAGATTTTGATTTCCCAACTTACTTTTTAGTATGGATGTGACTCACTTTTTTACAATATTTTCCCCATTAGTTAATTAATATATATAAGAATACACATAATGTTGAAATATTTTTATGATATTTTATCATAAAATCAATAGCACCATAAAAACCATTTTTTCTCATCATTTTCTAGAAGTATAATATTTCCTTATAGAATAGTTCTTGAGGTTCATAAATTTGTCTTCATATAGTTTCCCCTTAGTGTGTGGAAGCATTCATATTGGCGATATTTTTAATTTTTTTATGTGATGTATTTGTCAAATCATTTGGCATTATAAGATTTCCAAACATTTTTTTATCATGTATATGTTTTGTAAATTATGATAAACTTTTACAATTAGTCGGTGAATATTTCAATTAATTCTTATAATTTTTCCTCAATATCATTAATTTTTTTTAACTTTTACTTATAAATATATGTTGAACTCCAAATTTAACATTATTAATGTAATATCAAGTTCAATATGTTTAGAATTATTTTTAAAAAAAACACTCGAAAAACATGTTTATTTCTGAGATGTTCTCCTATCAGTCCCTACTCAAAAAAAATTAATGTTGTAGTTTATGACCTATTGGACAGACTCATGTTCTTATTTAAGTAATTCATTCCTCCTTTCATCATTCTCTATGCTTTCATTAATCATCTTTTTAATTTATTTCATTATTTTTTTATTTTTATTAAGAAATTTTAAAATTTTATTTAGCACTGATATTATCTTTATGTTTTTTTAAAACTCATACTTCTCTACTATTTTAAGAACCCCCTTTTTCTCAAAACATTCAAATAAAGTTATGAATGTTTCTGAAGATTTATCTTCTGAAGAAATGATTTTTTTGTAGAGTCGTATTTGACTTCCTTACTCAAAGTGATTATCCAATTTCCATAGAAAAATTTCATTCTAAAAGTGTTTTTATTCTATTACATATATATTTTATTCCACTTATTCTATCATGTTTTTTATTAAAATTAATCTTTTAATTCACCAACTTTATTGTGGAAGAAAGTGATAGTGAATTGGCCACTTTTATCACACTATAAACATTTTAGAGTATGCTTGTATCTTACCACAATCTTCCACTAATTTAGTTTTGGAGATAAGATACATGATCCTTTAATTAATTTTTTCAAATTATTTGTCTTTTAAATATCTTAGGTAAACATTCCTAATATCATGGATTTTATTCATTCTCATAACTTTAATATCCTAATCACCATTGATATTTTCTAAATAATTGATATTTCCACACTTCATAATAAGAAATAATGTAATGAAATTATCAAAACATGTATCACAATATATTAATTAAGGTATAACTTTTATATTCAAACCAATCTAGGTGGTTTCCCATGAGTTTAATTAAACGATAAGAATAATCTAATACATCTATAGATACTATGATGTTAAAAAAACCACATTAATCTAGGAATATAACTCATCAAAAGTATCCATTTCTTTTATTAAAATTTAATCCAATATGTTACATCATAATTGTAGTTTTTTTATCGTTCATTATAATGTATCCTTCAATTAACATACAATTTTGACCCATGTTTCAATAGTATTTTTGGGACCCAACACCTTTATTGAAAAATTATTTAATAGAGGAATACGAAAAAAATTTATATCATTCCAATAAATAAAAATGATTGTTTCCTTTAGAAATTGTAGTGGGATATTTATTCTCAATGGGTGGAAACCTAATAATTATTTCCTAAATAATATTAATTCTAAGGGACAATAGATAGGGTATCATTATATGTTTCTAACATTGATAATTTTTTCATTGAATGTAGGAATAACTCTACAATTGACTAAATTGAGATTTTTGAGGATTAGTTATCAAAGGGGGAACCTTTCTCTAATACTAATATAATTTACATAGGATCGTAGAACTAATATGATAGAGGGGGTGTTGAATCAGTAGTGATATTTCACAAAATCATATTCAAATTGAAATTTACCCTATAAACT
Source organism: Viscum album (assembly GCA_963277665.1). Lineage (NCBI taxonomy): Eukaryota > Viridiplantae > Streptophyta > Magnoliopsida > Santalales > Viscaceae > Viscum > Viscum album. The sequence continues at coordinate 1,299,285,869 of OY728138.1, read as the reverse complement.
TGTTAGTGTTTTAACATTTGAAAAATTTATAAAAATACAGAAGAATGATATTATAAGAGGGAAAACAAGGGAAAACATATTATAAGGTTTATCCTCTGTGTGAGAACCTATATTCATTCCTTAGATTCTCCCATGGGTCCTTAGTAATTCACTATAAAAATATTTGAATAAAATTTTGATAAAACTCTAATTAAAATCCTTATATCTCTCAACAAGAATAAATATATTATCTCCAATTATTTTACAATGTTTTTATTAAAAGGGTGCCAACAAAAAAATACTCACCATTTTAGAAACTGTAATATAAAATTAAATGAAAAATGTCTTTTCCAATTTTTTTGTTTAGGTATATGTCTATATAGTTCTCCCTTTCTCTTTATAAACCATTTATAGCTTATGCACCATTCCTTTTCCACTATCTCACTATGGATAGTTTCATATAAGTGTTGCATGGTTTCCACAAACCATACACCACCCATGAACTTGATGGAAATCCCAAAAAACTCTCAAAAATATATCCAATTCTTTCTAACATCACCATTATAATTTATATACTTAAAAATAATAAATAAAGAGTTAACTACTACAAACAAGGGGTTCTACAAGAATTATGACACATATATTCATACAAAAACTTTTCTTCAACCTAAAAATGATCTCAGTTGGAATAAAATACTTTAATAAAAATGATTATAATATAACTATTTGTTATAAAATATTAATAAGTGATATTTCACTCCCCCCATTATACGAGTTCTCAAAATATATTGAAGGTAAGAAAATAAATTAATTTTCATGATCATTGAAATTGGAATATCAAGACTCTTACTAAAATTAAATTCAGTGGATACTTATATATCCATTTAGATTATTTTTGAACATTTTTATAAATTCCGAATGAGAAATATTTTATTATAGTTCAATTTAAAAAAATTTATTTAAATTATTCATCTTTTACTAAACTAGACATTGTGGAATGTTTTTTAATCTTTTTAAACTTCTAATTATAAATTTTCATTAAATTTTCTAATAACACCATTTGGAGAATGATTGTCCAATGTATTGTTCATTCATTTAAGAGAATCTTTCCTTTATTCTCTTTTCTACTCTTAACTTTTCACATAAATAACTTCAATTTTTTTACTTATTTATTCTATATATTTTAATAAACTCTTTATTACCTGAACATCATACTACTTTTGTCATAAAATGCTAACATCTCATATGTTCCGCTTTGTAATGTAAACTTTTTGTATCTTTAAATGTAAAGATTATAACATTAAAATTATGTAGACTTAGACTTTATAATTTTTTATGAATTCTATAATGTTTTAATATTCATATAATCGAAGAAATATTTTATGATTGACTAATGTTTACGTAACATACAAAATATCATCTAATTGAAAACATTTGTCCAAAAAACATCAGCTGCCCTTGAAGATGGTTAAAAATAATATTGGAAGTTATAAAGAAACTTACTTATTAAAATTATTTATATCAATTGTTATCTTCATATCATATTATTCCTCTTGAATCATTAGTTGTATCCCTTATTATACTTCTTTAAACATTGTGTACAAGTGGTTACAAACTCAGAATTTTGGATTCCCCACATATTGTATTACTCATAAATTGTATTCATTTTTTATTTTTAAAACAAATAGCAAATTAGAAACAAATACTTTTTATCCTCTATCAGACTAGGATATTCTGAGGTCCACTTTCATATATTACCATTTTTAAAAACAATAGTATATTCACACTACAAGATTTCATATACCTTATTTATCCTATGATTTTAAGTTTTCATGTCTCATAATTCTTATCCAAAATTAAATGCCTAGAAATAATTTTATACATATATTTATTTATAAAAAATTCATCTTATGTCAAGATAATATTTATGATGTTTTTAATTGAACAAAAACATATAATCATCTTACATTGTGAGGAGCATTTCCTAAAATGGATATGGAAACTTGATATCTTACTCACATCCCCTTTAAAGATCAAACAAAAGAATTATTGGAAAAAATTCTTAATTATATTTCTTAATAAACTTTTAATGAAGTATTTAAAAAATTCATAGAAAATAATATATTAAAAAACATTATTGGAAACAATGACAATGAATATTCACCCACTATATTTAATTTGTATATATCCATACACTCATTGGATGTTCCTTGGTTAATGAAATATCAATTAATGATATTTAATGTTCAATTTTTTATCTATGTTGGCATTGGGAGGATTTATGTGATTAGATAAATTGGATTTTATGGACATCCATGATGTGATTCATGAAGGGTGAGTTTTTATTATTCCATGAGCTTCACATATGAAGGGATAAGTTTGTTTAGTGTTTGTTGGAGAATAATGACCTCATTTCTAAATCCCTGATTGGAGAATTGGGAAAGGTAATGTGTTATTGGTTGGGTTTCATTTCAAATTAATATAAATTTTCATTCCTTTAAAATATGGATGATCTTATTTCATGGGAAATCATATTTCCATATGAATATGGTTTTTAGGATTATAGTTATGTTCCTATGGGTTTTCAGTATTCAAGGATTAATAGACATATAAATGGGGAGTATGTTACATTAATAATTTTCTCATATAGTGGATTCAACTCATTTTGTGTCAGCGGGACTTGAACCTTTAAGATTTATAATGAAGTAAATTGATCCTAGTAAGTATATTCATAAAAAAATTTATATTTTTTCGTTATTCTTAATTATGATAGTTACCTTTGGTCTCAAATTTATCCATATTCCATGTCAGTTGAATTTTTTGAGATATTTAGTATTTATTAAATATATATATTATTTTCCATACATGAGACCTTGAAAATCTTCTAAATTATTCATCTGATGAAATATTAGAATCTATGGCAGAGTTATAAATAATATGTTTTATTAAGGTGACGTATAAATTTTTACTATGTTTTAGGTCATAGGACGTGTCTTTCTTGGGTAATTTTTTTTATTTTTCTCCCATCAATCTAATGTTTTTTCATTTTAATGATGGATATGGGGATGCCACTTTTATTAAAAATATGGGTGTAGGGGAGGAAATATATGTGGAGCCTCATCCTGTAAATGAGATAAAACTCTGTTTTGTGGTTGAATTTATAGAACATAGATTGTATATGTGAAAACAATTAAGCATCAATGATTATCCATGAGCTAATGCATGCTATTTTGATTTTAATCATTTTTTACATCAATTTTATTATTCATATTAAGATGATTCGATACATATAGGGTGTGTTATAGATTGAATAGAAGATTCATCGTTATAGAAATGGTGGATCATTCTGGTTTAAGACATGTCATTAGTTGAGGTAAAAAGCAAATGGAATACATGGATTCCACCTGAAATGTTTCCGATATAAGAAAGCATGTAGTAAGGGCCTACAAAACTTAGGGATTCATCGATACACACCGACTAACACCAATGCCTTAGAAGATGTATATTATAGTTGGCATGCCATCTATATTAATATTAGACTATTCGATGATGTGGGTACCCACATAGCTTTAAAATTTGGGTACACATTCCATTTTTCATATAGTACACATTGTTCAATTTTAACTAGTAGACGTTTTCATATTTTATATAAAGGGATTCATATTTGGAAAATATAATTGTCCATTTTGATTATCATTTTATTTATATCACAATTTTGTGGTCTTAAGTACAATCAAAGGACATTGATAAGAGTTTTAGGGATTATCTTCTAATTTTTTCTCAATGATAATGATTGAGATAGGGATTAGTGTAATGAATCTGGTCAAGTGTAAGGGTTTAACCCCTATTATTATTCATATATAGAAGCATGGGACACACACATGTATTTCAAAATTTTATATTCTATATATTATTATTTAAAATTTTATATTCGATGAAAATCACAAGAGTAGTTCTTAATCCCGTAGTATGATAAATTACTTAGTTATTCCCTCATTATGCTAGTTGATCCCCATGGGACATGTAGATCAAAACACAATACCTTGAGATTGTTTCATCCCATACAATATAAGTTTGGAGTTTTTTCATGTGGTTTTCCTAGATAGATTGAGAGTGGTTTATTCCCTATGTATAAGATATGATCTTAGAGTCTAGTTTATGTTGTTGTTAGAGTGTATTATCTCTCCCATGTACTACTCAATTAATGTCTATTAGAGTTGAAGATAAAATATTTTATTGCAATCATAGGGTTCCTTTCATATTTTACACAATTTTTATTTCTGTGAGGCCAGAATGGTAGATACACAATATCGATAATTCCATCAATCTTTTAATAGTTATTGAGAGGTAGTTCACAGCATATGTTGATAGAGTTTTACTCCCCCATATATGTCATATATATGTTCTCCATGATAAGAAATAGTCTCATATTGACAACATTTAGGTGTATGATATCCTTTGTGAGGAATGAGAAAATACTCTCCAATGAGGCATTGGATCCCGTTCAAGCCTATAGAATGGTGACATGGTGGTTATGGTATTTGAGAATCACATATAATTTGGATGTTATGAACTTATAGTGAGAAAACTTCTAAAGGTTATTATTTAGTTTCCCAATTAGGGGGATCTATTCTATATGGTAGGGGATGCATCATACAATGGTTATCATAACCATTAATGTATATCATGTTAAAAGATATACCTTTTGGTCATTTGTCATTATAACGGTGGTTCATTTTCATTTTTTATGATGGTATAAGAAACTCCCCCATAGAAAGAGTTGTTTATCACCCATTTATAGGTCCAAATACTCCTTCATCAGGTATGTTCCCCTCTGATGTGGTGTGGGTGCTCCACTATGACTATTATATTAGTGCTGGGTTATAGTATTAATTTGATCAGTTTTATTTCCTATGGCATGAGATGTTGTTCATGGAACAATGATAAACCAATGTGATTGGCTCATCACCCTACATATCCAGTGGGGGGTAATGTTGGTAAAAAAATGTAACTCATTGTTCAGAGATCCCACCATTAGTGTGGGATCAACCTAGTCAGAACCCCTAGGTTTTACATGGTTATTTTAGTTATGATCCTTTCACGATGGATTATAAGTGATTGATGTGTTATATGTTAGATTAGTAGGAAACTGGAGTTTTTCACTATGAAATGGTTTTTATTTGATAATAAATTCTACTATAGAATGAGACTATAGTTTAGATATATCTTATTCTTATATGTGAATTGGTAGGGTTGTTATTAGAAAATTAATTTACAACATCTCCCATGTATTATGATTTACCCATTCCATACCAGAGTTGTATTGTTTTATAAAACTTCTCTTTTATGTGAGATAAAAAATGTTTTTATCTTATTTTGGGAAATATATTAGTAATTTTAATACTCACCCCAAAAAGGGAGTTTTCACTAACACAAGATATATTTATAGGGATGGTGCATATGTCAATGGTGATTTTGGAGCGAATGGTTTTGGTGAAGCCAATGTTTAGTGGATATTTTTGGTGTCTCACTCTATTATGTCATGAGTTGGTGTTATTATAGAATAATGATCAATTAACCCTGATGAGTAAGGTCAGATTGTATTATTATATGATTTTTCATGTATTATTCTCTGGTTTACCTTCAATAGTTCTATTGTTTTTTATATTTTTAGTATGTATCACATGCATGATTCAGTTTAGTTGAGTATATATCTTAATCAGGGTTGTGGTTATTATTGTTGTTTGGTATTGTAAATATGTTGTAGTTTATATGGGATAAAATATACCAAGTATGTTTTGCTTTGTTTTTTCTAGTCTCAGGCCCCTAGATTATTGGAGATGGACATAGGGGGCACACATGGCTTGCCACTGGCCTAAGAGGAGTCAGAGTGGTTATTTATTCATTTCTATTTCTTAATCCATAAACCATTACCCAAAATTGTATGAATATATATATATATATATTATACCAATTTGTTTCATCCATGCCCAGAGTATATAAATAATGTTGGATCAGTGGTTCCATGTGACCTCAGATACAATTTCCCATATGTCAACGGATACCAACTAATATTGAGGGTTAAAGAACCATGTGGGGAGACCATACTATCTAGTATAATTTTCATGATAAAAATAAATATTATTACAACCTTTATAGGTATATAATCAAATAAACAAATATTTTATTAAATAAAATGAAAAATATAATAATAAAATATCCATGAATCAATAATATATAACACGTACCCACCACAAAATCTTGAAATATGTGAGAAATTACCAAAAAACTAGCTATAAATAAAATAGGATAAAATAATATTTAAATCCACGGAGACCAAATCACCAACCTAGATATTTACATTGACTTATCTCAATAATGTTGCTGATCTCTTTATGCTTATTAATCTATAACTGGTCAATCCCCCAAATCTAAATGCCAAACATTAGGTTTGTACATGCAGAAATTTTCCCATACATTGTGTGAGATAAAAAGTAAGTGTACCACTACTTATGAGGTTCTCAATAAAAACCAGTATATATATGTGCATGGATGTAATTAATGAAAGTATTATTCAACATCACAATCATACACTAGTTTCCCCTTTGAATTCACATAGAGACACCATAATGGTCGATACATTCCTTCTTTGGATAGTTTTGGGATATGGTGATTATCTTATATTTAGAACACAACCTTAGTGTAAAACTTATTTCAATACTCATATCATATATCTAACAAAATAGACTCACTGAATAATATAACATAAGGGTGAATGATGTATAACCCATATGATAATAAATGTGAAATTTATCTAATTGGCCCATATATTAGGTGAGTGGTATGTCACTATCCATGATTATGGGTACATTAGGTACCACCAATCAATAGGGAAAACAAGGTAACATTTGGAAAGAAATGTATCCCCATATAATAATGAGGATGAACAATGAAGCACTTGGTTAAATATATATAACTATGCAATAATAATGGTTATGAATGTTGTATATACATGTGGTAAATCTATCAAAATATAATAATAGATAATGGATGAATGATGTATCTCAAGATGAATGATCTATATACATGCTGATATCACTAGGGAAAGTGATGTTTCTCTCAATAAATGATATATCACCACACATATCCTAGGTTGAATGACATATCTATTGGTATACTACATATAACTTATGAAAAATAATGGGAAACATAAAATTTTATAATGAAAAAGTTATTAAAAAACAATAGTCTCAAATTGAATTATATATCTATGATCATATCATGGATTAATGATCCATAACTATTTATAAGTCTCTTAGTGAATGATTGATCACCAATACCACATACAAGGTGAAAAAAACTTAATTAAAATATCATCAATTTATGTGAAGGATTAATCCCTACAAAAAAATGTATATAATAACCATCTATATACGTGGTGAGTGAGTAATCACCATAGGAATTATCCCCACAACCCCAATTTCCCCCAAGGCTACTTACACCCCTAATGCACCATTCCTAAAATACATACATGATGTCTGATATCCCATATTTGAAAAATGATCTCATGAAATTACCCACCTCACAAGGTTCATTCCATTATAAATGTTTCATAATAAGGACAAGTCATATAGGCTAAATATCTAATTATCCTAACCAAAACATAATTTCTATATCTATGGGTCACTCAACGATTCCATACATCGATCTCTACACAATATAGAGATAAGGGAATCCTCCGTGGTTCTATTTTCGATGCATCATTCTACAAGACTATTAATGAAATGACATTTTTTACAATATACAAACACATAATGTCTATGAGACCTATAAATATATAGAATATCAAATACTACCATTGATGAAGTAATGTAACCATATTGGATTCCAAATTGTATTTTCACCACATACATACTGAAGCCCCTCCCTCAAAAATTAATTAAAAATGTCAAAATAGTGTCACCCCAAGATACCAATAAATGTGAAAACAATTTACAACTAAATGAACTGACTATGTAATGACTTGAATATATTGATTATAAAATAAAATCACATCATGGTTTCCCCACTCATTAACTAATCCTCACATATAGGCTTAGTAGCCATATATGGCTAAATTAAAAAACTATACCACCCAACGTCTCTCTAAGAGCCTCAAGAGTGAGCAAGCACAAACAAACAAAAGGAAACCCACTAATGATTATATCTAATGCCACCCACACTATATTACCCATTCATAATTTCCATAAAATATATTAATCACATATAATGTAAATATATTTGGAACCACCAACCCCAAGATTTGATTTCTCCCCTTAATCAACACCTGGATATCTTCACCCAAACTCTTCCGAGCCCCTATCATTGACTAATAACCATAATGAGGTATGCTGTACAAAAAATAAATCTTTAATTAATTATTAAATAATTATAATTTGTTATCCAAGTTAATGCATATTAATTCAAATAGTCATAAGTGAGATATAACTCCCAAAACAATGTATATACGTTTAAAACATTATCTACCGAGGTATAGATCACTCCTTATACATCCTTTAAAGAACATCAACGAAAATAAAAAATAACATCAAAATACAAATTTATTCCATTATACTTTTACGTATAAACCAAAAAAAATTACTAAATATAATTAATATAAAAGAAATTGTAAACCTCATGTCGTTTTCTTCTCGGAGACTCCTCTTGCTATGAAATAATAAATACCCATTATACTAACATAATTCTATGATTATTAAATTACAAAAAATACAAAAACCCTATCTCCAAACCCATGAAATTTTATGTATAGGGATATGAAGTGAAGAGGGTAAAGACATGGAAAAAAATTCACATCAATCACTAAAGAAACACACTCTAATCAACCATTAGTAAGGGGGAATCAAAGGGGGGAATAGGATAACTAGTGGTTTTAACTCATTAATGTTATAACACCCCTAAATAAGTAACCGCGAAGTGTTATAACAAGATTGGGTGTGGGGTGAAATATAAAATTCTAACCCAATTTTTTAAAATGGTTATAAGAACTATTGGGTACCCAGTGAACCTTCATCAACAAATAAGTGTCTCATCGGGTACTAGGTGTAATGCACTGACCACTTAGTGTCCCATAAAATATTCTTTCACCTATATAATTCTACCTAAAACCTAATTACATCAAAATAGGTACATAATGGACCTTTATAACCATGAATTTCCCGGTTAGGTTCCTCTAAGACACCAAATGTATTTCATGTCATTTCACAAGACAAACAAGCTGGAAAAAATTTATTAAAACATTTCAAATGTTTCTTATAATATAAATTTCTAAACAATAGAAATAAATTTAATTTTTCCTGGTTCCACATCTATTAAAATAAGGATTTCTTTTATCTCCATTAAAATAAGTCAATGTGAGTCAGTACATGGATTTTGTAGATACTAAATAATATTTCAAGACATTGTGGGTACACTATCTATATTTCTAGCCATCATGGCTATAGTAGAAACCTTTGTTACTAGATATTATTTTATTTCTAGTTCAGATCCTTTAAAATGAATGACAATACAATTTTACTATGATGAGTATGAAATAAAGAAAATTGAGAAGATTCATAATTCCTACTAAGGAAATGATTTTTTAATCAATTGTCCTATTAGTGGAACATATGATAAATGAATATATTTAATTATGTTAATTATATATGAATGAATTTAATAAAATATAGACAATAGATAAATTAATCAGTAAACTCTTAAATAAATTATATGGGACAACATAATTAATCTAATTCATTCAGATATTTTTTAATTTTCAATTATGTTTTTTTCTTTATAGTGTTGTGCATATAAAAATATTTTAAATTTTTGGCCCTAGAGGACTTCAGTAAAATGTTGTGATATTTAAAATTTGAAGAAACTAATTCTGAAAATTAAACAGTCTAAATAAATGAGATTTTTTGATATGATTAACATATTTTTTTGTTAAAATATTTTTAATTATACAAGTAAATGATTCCCTTAAAATGAGATATAAAATCGATTCATTCATGGAAGTATACATATTAAAAGTTTGTTTGGAAGTTGATAATTAAAAATGAGATTAAATTCATTTACAACTAATTCATTTGATTATATATGTTTATTAATATTGATATGTGTTGTAAATACTATTGAAGTAAAATAAACATGATTCTTATATAATGTATCTAATATAATGATAATATTAAAAAAAATATTTTGTAATTGATATTTTCTTAGATGGGAAATAAAAGGTGCTGGTTTTTCATATTTTTTCATTCAAATCATGGGAAAAAATTTGGTATAAAATATAGTGTGTTTTCTATGAATTGGTGTTCATTAAAAATGTGAATTATTTTCTATAAGCATGCGGTATAGATTTTCAAGGTAGAAATTCAATGCAATGGGGAATTTTGAATGACACATGAGTTTACTAAATTAATTATTTAAGCAGTAAAGATATAAACCAGGAATATATATGGTGAATGCTAGAAAATGATTGAGTTTTTTTTATTTTAAACACAATAGTGACAATTATTAGTATTTTAGGAGGTTTATAATGATTATTGAAGATGGTGATATAATTAAAAATCCTAATTGTGAAATTTTTTTTAATCGGAGTTAATATTTTATAAAGGTGGCGAGTATGGGTTTGATAGGATGTGTATATCATTTTGGGTCCTTTATTTACATCTTATGGATTAATTTGCAAATATTTTTAATTATCTAAACACTTTAATATGTATCTTTCTATGTAAGGAATGATTCTTAGTTATATTAAGGGAATATTATAACATCCTTACTCCCTCTATAAAATCCATCACAATAAATTATTATAAAAAATTATTAACAATGATTATTAACAAACTCTCTACCAACTAATTTATTAAAAAATCACAAAATAATCATGTTAATATAAAATACAAAAAAGTAAAATCCATCACAAAGGATCATTAATCTAAAACTTTTAATTTTCTGAAAATATTCGCGAACTAAATTTCACTGCTCACCATGTTTTAAAAATAATTTCTCAACATTTATATATAATTTTGTTACCTTTTATAAATTCACAATGATTATCTAGGTTAATATAGTAACACCATAATAATAGATTAATTAATTTATATAAAATAATTATACCCCTCATTGAAAATAATGTTTATAGAAGAGCTATGATAAACATTAACAAATATTTTCCATATCCAATTTGTTATAAAATTTCACATCACAACTTTTCAATATCACAACATTTATTATAATGATAGCCTTAGATTTGTTATATTAAGAGTTATAAAAATGTCTTACAATTTTGGCATTTTCACCCCCTTGTAATCATAATCCTATGAATAGTTGAAAATTTCTTTATAAACTATTAGAAAGTATTTTCTGGAGCATGAAGATGACGTTGAAACATTAATTCCATAAATATATATTTTGAAATTATAATAAGGTAAATAAATGAAATTTTATATTTTGTTTAAATATACTCAAGAATGACATATCCACCAATAAAATTTTGTTTATTTAATTTTATACTCTATAGAATTGTAGATTGATCATGATTGTAGTATAAGATTCTGGGAAATATCAATAAAAATGTGGATTTTATAAATGTTCTATAATAGATTGAAAACGTTCACTCTCAAATCCTCAAGTTGTACTTTCATCCAATTCATTTGACTGTTGGCTTGGTTGGTGGAAATATGTTATGCTTCTACTCTAATTAATGTTATTGAACTATGTTTCTAAATATTATATATTTCACAATATATCGATAAAAAAATGTTCTTCCTGATGATTTTTTCTATAATTATTATATCTATCCAATTAAATATCAGTATATCCATGAAGGTTTATAGATGGACTTAGTTTTATAAAATAGTCCATGTTAAGATGTTCCATAAACATATATCATAATTCTTTTTTATACTAGTATATATGATTTTATTGGATAACATAGATTTCATGAATAAAAATTACAACCATAAACCATGTCAATTCATGAAGATGTAATATATTGGAATTTTCTATATAATAAATGAATTTTTTTATTCATACTTTTCCGAGCATCGTCTTTACTCAACTTTTTGATAACTGAACTCGGTATATAAAATTATTTATAATCCTTTTAATCAATCTATTTTAAAAAAACATATATGAATTTTCATGATACAAGATAATTATCTTTAATTCTATCGCCCATGTAATCCTATGAATAAAGGTCATTCTCCATGAATTTTTATTTCCAAAATTTTTATCAATTATTAATAAAATAATTTAGAATCAATTTATTTGTCCACTAAAAAAATTATTCCACGAACATAATAATTAAAAATTAGTGTAACTGAGTTCATATCCTTCACGTACAGTTTTTAATTATAAATCACATTATTGAAATTCAATATAGTCAAGAATTTATTTAGTATTGAGAACATTTCTCAAGGATATTTTTTCGACTCATACAAGGATTTCTTCAACATACAAATACTACATCTACATTTTTAAAGAAGGACTCCATAATTCTTTTAAATATAATATTCTTCCTCAATCACCTAATTTATAAATGTTCACTTGACATTAATCCGATCAAATTTTTAACAAAAATCACCATCCATTCTAAGAACATTCATATAGATTCTTATCACATGATAAGGGAAAATATTTCTTCAAAATACACACCTTCCAACTATGACTAGAATTTTAAAACAAATCATAATTTATTTATTAATCCAAAAACATTTTTATTCATCCCATTTTTAAATAATTAGTTTTTGTGATAAAAAAACATCAATAGTTGTCATATAATAGGTTCTATGGTATCATTTTTCTATATATATACTCACTATTCATTCATATATTCTACCCATTATATAGGTCCAGCTAATTATAAAATGATTTCTCTTCCATCCAATGAAATAAATGATGTATAATTATGTTATTATCGTATTTTTTTATGAATTAGGTCTTTTTGATTTATAATAATTTTTTACATTTCAATTTTTCATGTCTAGTTTGGAAGTTTATATTTTTTCTTCAAATTTTTCATTCCTCACAGAAATATTCTTTTGAATATATGGTCATGTGTTTTGTCCAACACTCACCATCATATTTTTTATTAATATTTAATGTATTCAATTTATTTTTCACAACAATTTAAACATCCTATGTTAAGATGGTTGGGTTTTTTAAGTAGTACAAATCATAAGAATAGAATAATATTTGTAAATGGTTATTCCAATAATTATATCTTATACAATTCAGTAAATACCCCATGAAGATTACTTCCATATCTATTTAATCAAATTCTAAAGGATCTATTTTTTTATTTTATGTAGCCATATAATCCAATAATACCTGGCATAATTAACTGATTGTTTTTTGTTACACAATATTTTGTATGAAGTTATGTTGGATTCAATAATTAACATATATCTGTTTAGTACATGTAAAATATTTCTAATAACCTCTGTTCAGAAAACCATATAATTTTTATATTATTCTATTATACATCTTCTTACTAACATTAATATTTTTTCTTTCATTTCCCAAACTCTATTTTATTATGTGTTTTAAGTATCAAATTTTTAATGTTTCATTCTGTGTTTATTCAAATATAATTCAAAAACATTAATTGTGATCAATTTTAAATTATCTTCTCTTATTTTCATTTTATAATAAACTAGAAAAATTTTAAATTCATTTCTTAAAAATATAATGATTTCAACCACCTCAAAAATTATTCTTTATAAAAATATTTTTTAGTTATCAAAGTGAAATAAAATGTCAAAGTGATAAACTAAAATATACATGTTCATGTATGATGTCTCACTAACCCATAAGAATCTATTTGAATAAACCCATGTGTTCTTGAAGATTAATATTAAAAATTCTCATGAATTTTACCGATAATAATTTTTTTGAAATGTGGTAAAAATATCATCTTCATTCCATTGGAGTGTTGAATATTTTCTTACAGTATATACTTTTGAATGTTTGTTCATAATTTTCTATTAAAGATTCCCAATCCTATGATGCTAAAACATATTTTTATCATCAGAAATAAAATTAACGAGTTACATAGTTATGTCATGTGAAATATATCTATTATCATTATTTACGTGATAGATTTATCAAAACAAATATCAACTCATGGTTTCCAAAAAAATTTCTTAACACATGAAAAGATAGTGAAATTAGATGAAATTTTACATTTAGTGGGATACTATATCACATAATTCATTGAATTAGTTTTCCCAATATCATTACATTTTCTCGGTTTTACCACTTTATTTTTTAAAATTAGCATCTAAATTTATGAAGGTTCTTTCAATATCTAGATGTTTACTTTGAGTTTTACAAAATTCATTATCGAAAACAACATGTTCCTTATTGATATCTTCAACTGTATCTACATATTCAACAGTATTCAATTTGATGTTTATGGTATATTGGAAATACTTATATTCATATTTAAGGTAATATTTCCATAATTCACCAAACATTCCATATTTATTCACATTTATTCCTATTTCATTTTTCTCTCAAGATATGATCCATATTCTAATATGTGTTGATATTATTTGTTTGTTTTTGGGCCTCATCCTACTTTATCACCATTGGAAGAATCTCCCTTTTTTAAAATATTTATAGTGAAGGTTATAAATGTCTCTAAACTTTTATCTTTTAACGAATTGTTTTCTATAGAGTTATATTCTACATTTATAACCAACAAGATTCTAATTATTCTGTAGAAATTTTTATTTCCACATATGTTTTAAAATCATCTATAGAAGTTTTTTTCTACTCATTCCATCAAGTTGTTTTTTCAGCATGATCTTCAAATTCAGCAACATTATTATTGGGGTAATTCATTTTTAAATTACCAATTCATCAACACTGAATACCTTTTAGAGGATTTTTTTCATACCTTATTCTTCTCCTAATATAGATTTTGGATATAAGAAAGATTATCCTTGAATTCATTTTATTATATTCATTTTGTTCTGAATTCCATAGGTCAAATTCATGGAATCTTTTTTTCACCTATCTCAATCATCAATATACATTTCATCTATGATCCTTTTCTGAATACTGGATCTTTCCTCATTTTATAAGAAAAATGAATGTCATGAAATTATAGAGATATAAATTACATAGATATTCTAAGGTAGAAAAGTGATATTAAAATTTATCAGTGAAGTTTTTCAAGTGTTTCTTTACAATGTTTGAATATATCATTACACCTCTAAATACAATTATTTTTCAAAAAAATCATTAAAATTGGTATAAAATTCATGGTTTTTTATTTTATCTTCCATATTAATTCCCTAAAAATTTCTTCCTCATATTTTTATAATTTCTTCAGTCACTATTTTTTCCTTCAAATAATAGTCATGATTGAATAAAAAATTTTATAAATTTTGAGACCCATTACCTTCATAAAAATATTTTATAATAGAAAAAAAAGAATAACATTTCTGACATTCCCATTAACTTTAACATTCCTTTGGTTAGAAATATTATTGGGGAAATATTTCGTAGTGGGAGGATACCAAATAGTTATTTAATCAATAATCATTAGGATAAATTATATATGATATGGTATCATATTATCTTTTTTCCATCCATGATAATGTTTTCTATAGAATGTAATAATAGCTCCACTATTGATCATATTGAGATTTTTCTGGATAACTATTCAATAGGGTAACATTTATCTGATAGAAAATGATATTCATTAGGTTTTTTGAGCCACAAAGAGGGGGTGAGGGTGAATCAAAAGTGATATCTGAAAATTTTCAATTCCCCTTGAAATTTTCCACAAGAAACTTATTATTGTTTTATTTATATCAAAATTCATAACAACATAAAAAGAATGAGATAATAAGAGATAAAACATGGAACATAACATTTACAAGTTTCAACATCAGTGTAAGAGTCTACAAACACTGAATGTACACTCTCATGGGTCGAAAATAATTAATTATAGAAATAATTTAATACCATATTGAGAGAAATATCTTTAAAATCAATATATGCCCCAAAAGGAATAATTAATTTATATCCTATAATTTTAAAATGTTTTTATTAATAATCATACACATAAAAATATATAATATTATAAATAATAAAACATAAAAGTTTATCCAAAAAGTATGTTCCATATTATCTATTAGGTAAATATTTGGTCAGTTCTCCCTTTATTCATATAGTGACGTTCTATACATTAAGACTAACCGAAACTACACCTATTTGAAGTAATTATTCGATCCAACAAAAAATATCATTTCAGCTCACTTTTTATGAATAATTCATATAGTATTTTTTATACAAAAATATTCTCAAATTTCATTGAGCACTACCTATTCACTATAACACAGACTAAAACATATGTTCAGTATCAGGAACCAACCCTTTATATAAAACCTTTTCTTCAACCTGAAAATGAACTTGGTTGGTAACATACTTCTAATAAAAATTTCTTAGTATTTGATGTTTTTCTAGATAACTTTTATAAGTAAAAATATTTTTTACCCCTGTTAAATTGGTTCCACTGTTATAGAAAATCAAATAAACTAAATTCATTTTTCCACTAACTGAAATAAAAATTTTAACACTCCTTCTAAAATAAATCTCGCTTGATTCATTTAAATCAAAATATATTATTTTTGAAGATTCATAAAATTTATGCATCACCAATGATACATTATATTTCTTTATATATGGTTTTTTTGAAATTTTTTCTTCCCTTTATATAGTATTCATTGTGGAAATTATTCAAAAATAGTTTTACTTAGAATTAATAATTGTTCTCAAAATTTCTAATTACATCATATAGAGTATGTTTCTATGATTTAATGTTCATTCCATTAGGTAAACCATTCCTATTTTCTTCAACCTATTTATCAATATTGTAGGAATGTAACTTCAATATTTCAACATTTTTTACATGTTCTCAAAAAACATTTAACTACACTTTATAAAGAATCCAATATAAACTCTCATAGCTTTTAAGTTCAACTTTTTAGTTTGATTTTTTTCTTGATACATAACCCTTACAAAATAAGAATTATGTAGTATTAATTTATTTTTATATAAAAATTTTATGAAATACATACATTTTAACATTTCATCTTATTATGAAAATAATGTTTGATTAAAATAATTTTACTTCACTAACAAATATTCATCCAGTTGATAAAATGTTTTCTACAAAGAAACACCTACTATAAAACATGGTTAACAAAATTTTTAAAACATATAATATATTTTATTCATCAAAATTATTTTATATATAAATTATTGGATTTAACTATTGTTTTTATGGTTAATACATCAACCATATATCCCTTTTAACTCTTTTAATCATTTTGTACAAGTGTTTACAAAATCAGAAATTTTTTATATCAAAACTTGTATTACTCTTACTTTTTATTCAATTATTACCTTTATAAACGACAAAAAACATATAAATAAGTACTTATTCTCCTTCATGTGATCAGGGTTTTTCTATATACTAATTTGATATATCTTTCTTTGTAAAAAATTCAGAAAATTTTAATTTCCATCTTTCGTACAAATTCTTTATCATGTGATCTTCAATTTTAACATCTAGTAAACTCCATCCAAAAAATAATTTCTTGGAAATAATGATGTACCTATTCTTATATATTCATAATTAATATATTTTTCATGGTTATTTTCATGTTTTTTATAGTTGAACAAAAAATATTGAATCATCTAATTATTTATCAAATGTTTCTTAACAAAGGAATCGAAACAACATAACTACCTCACACCCAAATGAAACTTCACAAATATCTTTCCTACAGAAAAATCATAACAATGTTTCATAGATAATTTTTTAGGAACTAATTACAAAAATAATAAAAACAATGTTGAAAAATAAAACATATTTTAGAATCAATCATAATGAATCTTCACCATTTCTTTTAACCGTAGTCAACATTAAACCCTATTAAAAAGTTCCTTGGTTAATGAACTATCATTGGATGATAATTAATGTTCAAAGTTTCTTCATGTTTTGATTTGAAGGATTTATGTTACTCAAGAAATGAGATTTTGTGGAAATACTTGATGAAATTCATTAAGGGTGGGTTTTTACTATGTCATGGGCATCAAATTTTAGATTTGAGGTTGTTCAGTGTTTGTGGGGGAATAATGATCTCATATCTGAAATCCTTGATTAGAGTATTAGGAAAGGTAATGTGTTCTAGGTTGGATTTCATTCAAAATATAGATGAATTTATATAGAATTATAGGATGGAGGACATTATTTTAGGTAATAACATCATTTCATATGAAGATGGTTTTTGGGATTATGTGTATATTTATCGTGATGTTAACCTTTCATTGAATAATCAACATAATAATGGAGAAGATTTGTCGATATTGGTTTTACCATATGGTAGATTTTAATCATTTTGAGTCATAGATACTTGAACATTTGGGGTGTTTAAAGTAAAATAATTCTCCTAGTCAAACACATTACATATATTTTTATCTTGTTTCATTTTTACCAAAACATGGTAGTTACCATAGGTTTGAAATGTATACAAATTCTAAGTCAGTATAAATTTTTGATATATTTAATACTAATTAAATAAATATATTTTTTTACCCACACAATATAACATTAATATCTCTTAAATGAATCCTTTATAGAATATTAAGACTCTCTAGTTAAGTCTAAAATAGGCATTTTTGCTGAGTTTGGGTATAAATTTATATAGGGTTCTAGGTACTATGCCATATCTCTATCGAGTATTTGATTAGATTTTTTAATTTTCCCTCCAACCCCTTTAGAATTGTACCCTTTATATGAGAGGGAGTAGGATTCCTCCTTTATTAAACCCATGGGTATATAGAAATTGATAGATGTTGTGCCTCATCCTAAGAGGTTGATTAATATAATAATGTGAGGATGTGATTATGGAATGATTTACCATGAGGTAAATCATGATATATTTATTTTCCTAATTTACATCCATCATATATTTGATTAACGTATTTATGATTTTATGTTGCTAAGTGGATTATGGCATTCAGTAGAGTATCCTTCGACAAAAATCTGAATCGTTCTAGTTCATGACATGGAATTTATCAAAGTAAAAAACACATGAAATCCTTGATTTCCACATGAAATGTTTTTAAGAGTATGAGACATGTTTTACGATTCTACACAACACAAGGTCTTGTTGATACACACTTCATAACACCTATCTCTTACAATCTATGTATTACTATAAAAATACAATGTATTTTGATATTACTAAATGAGATGATGTTGGTACACACCCCACATTATGTTTTGGGTACACACACTATGTGTTCGATAATGCATGTTGTTTAATTTTTTTTATATTTTTTTGGATTTTTCTCAGATTGGAGACATTTTTAGGAAACTTAATGTTATATTCCATGTATCATTATATTTATATGAAAATGGTGTGATCTTAATCAATATCATTGGAAATCCATAAGAGGGTTAGGAATTGTTTTATTATCTTGGCCCCATGATAATTATTGTGATGGGGATTCCTATAAGGATTTAGAAAAAGTGTAGAGACTATACCCCCATGAAATTATTCATATTCAGGGGAATGGGACTCTCACATATATTTCCAAATATTTTTTTCTCTTGATCATTATTGGAGGTTATAGATTCTACGAAAGTCAATGGAATGGTTTGGAAAATAAGATTATGATAAAGTAATTAGTGATTCCCTCATTATAATGGTTAACTCCAAGGGTACATATAGAGAAATTAAAAATTCCTAGAGATTATTTCTTCCTATACACTATATGGGGAGAGCTTTTTATAGGTGTATGGGTAGATAGATGGGATGTTTTTATTTCACAACTATTATTCTATGGTTTTGGGTTTATGTTTTTTTGATCATGGTGGGTATTATCTCTCCCATGTCTGACTCCATGAATGGAAATTAGATATAAGGGAAAACAAATTTTTGGTGTTCATAGTGCTCCTTTCATTAAATAATATATTTTTTGACAATTTTAATATAATATTATATATATATATATATATGATTGATAACTTCCTTGAGTATATAATCATTTTTTAGAGGGATGTCATACCTTATGCTAATAGAGTTTTTACTCCCCCAATGATTTGGGGCATAGGTCCTCCAAGGTCAGTAATAATATCATAGAGCTCCCTTTTAGGTGTATTCTAACCTTCATGATCTAAGAACCAATACTCTATAATGTTGATATTAATCTTTATGAATACATGGGTTACTATTTTGTGGTCATTATCTCCCTCGGTTGTTTTAGACACTCGAATGAGGCATGAGTTTCCTATTAAGCATAAGGAATGTAGAGATGATAGAAATAGTATTTAAGAAGTTCATATAGTTTGTATGTATCGAATTAAGGGTGAAAAAGTTGATCTTGGTTCCCATTTAGTAGTTCAATAATGTGGAGACATTCCTTGTGGAAGAGGATGCATCATACTCTGCTTATCATTAAATTTAAAGTATATCATGGTAAAAGATAATTGTTTTTAATGAAATCATTATTGAGCTAGTTTATTTTCACTTTTCTGGTTAATATATTGTACTCCCCAATGTAACAAGTTATGTATCAGCCATTTTGGGATACAATAACTCCTTTAGCAGGTATTTACACCTATGTTGTGGCATGATTCTTTTAATTTGACAATTCTCTCAGTGCTATATTTTGGGAGAAATATGTTTAATAACATATATTATGGCTTGAGATGTTTTTATGTGAATAATGACACACTAAAGTGATCATTTCATTTCCTTTCATGTCTTGTGAGGGGTGATTTTGGTGAACACAATGTAAATCAATTTTCAAAGATGCACTATTTTTGTGGGATGAACATAATCAGAACCCTTAGTTTATGGGATGACTTTAGTTATGACAATTCATAGTTAATTAATATTGTTTGATCTTTTATATCTATGATTATTAATTAAGTGGAGTTTTCCACAAATGTCATAAAGTATAAAAGATAATACCATATTCTATTGTATGATAATATAGTGGGGATATCTATTATTTTTTCATGATAATTAGTTAGGGTTTAATTGGGAAATTAGTTTACAAATTCTTTCCAATGTTTTGATTTACCCTTTCTTTACCTGAGTTGGGTTACTATATAACTCTTAAATTAAATGTGAGATGACTTATAATTTTTAATATTATACTAGAATCATAAATTTCATTTTTATACTAAATATAACATGTGATTTTCAAGGACCACATGTAATTTTTGTGAAAATGATTCATAGTTCATTAGTGATTTTGGGGGGAATGATTTTGGTGAATCAGAAACTTAATGGTGATTTGTAGTGTTTTGCTTCTATTATGGGATTTATAGGTGTTATTATGGAATCATGATCTCTTATAAAATCCAATTAAGTCCAGTTTTTTATGATGGGATCATCAACCTTGTATTTTTCTTTTGTTTACCATCAATTTTCTATTTTTTTGTTTGGATATTTACCATTTGTCAAATTAATGATTAATTTTAGTTGTATTTGTATCTTCTTCATTTTTTTGTTGATTATGATTGTTCAGTGGTGTAAATAAGTTTCCCGTTATGTGGAATAATACATCACTTAAATGTTATTCCTTCATTGTTCTAGTGACTTACCCATACCCAATTAAAGGACAGAATATGGTGGCACACTTGGCATAACACATGCCCAAGTGGAGTCATTGTTGTTTATATTGAGTCAGGCCCAGTCATAAATCCATCTACCATTTCCCACAATGGAAATACTTATAAAAAAATATATTCTACAACTTATTTAATCCCAAAATATCACTATCTGAACAATGAACGATGTGGGGTTCCTTGTGACCTCAGATACCGTATCCAATATGGCAGATGCTACCAACCAATAGTGAGGGTCTGGAGAACTATGTTAGGATACCACACCCTTTATTATAAGTTATTTACAAAATAAGTAACAAAACATCCTCAATAGATATAAAATCATATAAAAGAAGATTTTATATAAATAAAATGAAAAAACTAATAATATTATTTCAATGATATAGTAAAAAATAACGCATATTGTCCATACATCCATGTAACGTATGTAAAACTACTAAATGACTGACCATAACTAGTATAGGATAAACGAAATATTAAATTCAGGTAGATCATATCACTGTAACTATAATTTCCATAGACTTATCACCATAACCCAAGTGATCTATCATTATTATCAACCTATTCTTGGTCCTTCACCCACACCTACATGTGAAACATTATGATTTTACATGGACAAATGTAACCATACATGGTTTGAAAATATAAACTCAGTATTCCATCACTAATTATTGTCATAATATGTAAATATAAATTAATTAATTAATTGAATTAAATTAAGCTACAACATCATAATGAAAACACTATTTTCCATATTGGGTACAAATAGAACCACCATAATGGTCCATACATTAATTATTTGGACAGTTTTGTGATGTGGTGATGCTCTTATATGTTTAGCGTAACCTTAGATTGAATGTTATATCAATACTCATTTCACAAATATAGTTGAATGGTTTCTCTTTATAACATAACATGATGTCGAATTATGTGTCACCAATATGATATTCAAGGATAAATGAACATAATTAACTCATATATTAGGTGAATAATATTTCATTATCCATGTTAAGGGGTAGATGGGGATCCACCAATCAATATTGAGAACAACATATATTTTTATGATAATGGAATCATCACATAATAACAAGGTAGAGAAATGTGTTACTAAGTTACAAGTATATAATTATAAAAAAAATAATGGGAAAGAATAATACGTATATAGGTGAGAAATCTATCACCCATAAAACCATAAATAAGGATTGGATGATTTAGCTCTAGTAGAATGGTATATCACTACACATAAATCACTAGATTGAATGATGTTTCTTTGAGTGAAAAATATATCACCACACATAAAAAATGGTGCTTGATAATTCTCTAGGTAAATAAAGAATCAACAAAAAACAAATGATGGAAAATATGATATTTAATGATCAACCATATATATCTAATAGATTGTAATATGTGAAATATATATCTCAGATAATATTATTTAATAATGATCCACCACTAATTCAAACGTATCATTGTGTATGGTTGATCACTGATACCACAAACAAGGTGAACGATCCATAATCCATAGTTCATCAATTTATGTAAATTATTGATCCCAAATAATGTTTGTCATATATTTTAATATCTATGGTGACCGAGTTATCACCCTAGGAATGAGTCCCAGAAACCCAATTTCTACCTAGTCTATACACACCCATGCCATACCACGATATGAAAAAAAAACATGATTATGGACCTCCCATGAATTGACATGTGATCTCAAGAAATTACCTAATCATGAAGGGACATTCTATTAATAAAATTTTCATAATAAGGACAAGTCACATTGGAAAAATCTCCAATTAACCTAATGAAAAAATTCTGATCATAATGGTACACTAAATTATTTCTTACATAGATCTATACATTTACTATAGAGATGATAATCCACCATGGATCCATTCTTCATGAATCAATATACCTACCCATTCATGAAATTTTATTTGTGACAAAATGATCAACACATAAGGTCTATAAAACCTATCTTAGTCATGAACAACCAAAACAGTTTTACATTAAGAAAGCTAACCACGTCTTTTTTTAAATTGTATTATCACCACATAACTTCTCAAACCCTTATCACATAGGAAAAATTTCCTAAAGTCCAAACAGTCTCCCAACAAGATACCACTCTATGTAAACACTATTTACCACTACATGAAACTCACAGATCATGAGTTATATATTTTTATTAATGAATAATATCCCCTCCTAGTTTAAATTGTCTTAGAATAATCTTCTCACATAGGGTACGTATCCATTTGTGGTAAATTATAAAAACATACCATGTATGTCTTCTCAATGATCCTCTATAATGACCCAGCCGAACTTCAATTATTGAAACCTAATTATGATTCTATATCAAGTGACCATCACTAAAATAACCATTCATAAAATCTTAAAAATTCATGTAGTATATAAAATGATCTTATATTTGGAACCACCTACCTCAATAATTTACATAACCCCATAAACATTTCTTTCCCACCAGTTCTCAGAGTCATTCAATCCCATATCGGCCACTGATTATAACCATGAGGTATGAGATCTATAAAAACCACAATTAAATTAATTAAAAAGAAACTATATTAAGTTGAATAGTTATAATTGAGGGATAACTCACTGGATGATGTAAAAAGTAAAAAACTTCATGAAACAAGGTGCATAACACATCAAAAACACCATAGAAAAAACATCAATGAAAATAACTAAATCAAAAAACAAAATATCAACTGATTCTATCCAAATTTAATGGATAATACAAAATATTTTGAGAAGATTAATATTATATATGAATGGTGTGAATCCTCATGAGTTATTCATTAAGGATATTCTACTGGAAAATATATAATAAATACCCATCATCCTAACTAGATTCAAATATGATTAAATGGAATAAATACCAAAACCCAACCTCTAACCCCAAGATATCATATGGGTTGAGAGTTGTGGTAAATTGGATGAAGATAGGTATCCAAACTCACCTTAAACGCTATGGAAATACACTCCAATCTTTAATTAGAAATGAATAATGATAAGGGAGAATTTAGGAACCAATGGTTTTATGTCATTAATGATATGACATCACTAAAGAAGAAATAATGAAGGTTTATAAGAAGAATGGTGTTGGGGTGATACTAAAAATTCATACCCCATTTTTTAAAATGTTTTTGGGGACTATTGGTTACCCTGTTTAGTTTCATCAATAACTAAGTAACACATCAAGTACCTCGGGTAATGCACAGACCACTTAGTGGCCCCATATTTTGGACATAAACCGTTTTAATTTTATGAATTTTGATACTAAATAATATTTTCCCTGAAGAACAATTTTTTTTGGTATTTTTCACCTGATATACATTCTTAAAAACATTTATTCAATCTTTTAAAATGATTTTTCAAATTAAAATGCTTTACCAGCATCCAAAATTCTAAATTGGTAATGGTTCCACAACTAATGAAACCATCATTTAATCCATCCCTATTGACACCAATCAATGTTATTCACTATATAGATTTTATAGATATGTTATAATATTTCAAGACAATTTGGGTGCACTGTGTGAATATCCTGAAAACACGGCTGTAGTGGAAATATAATTTACATGGTATTTCCACATTTTTTGTTATAGGCCTTTAGTATGAATGGTATTATGATTTTAGTATCCACATAAAAAAATGAGGAAACTTGAAACGATTTCATAATGATCAATAGGGATTTAAATTTTCAATGAATTATCTTGATGGCAGAGCATAAGCTTAATAAATATCTTTTATTAAAATTATTATATTTGAATATATTAAATTAATTATAAGAAACCAATACATTAATCAGTGAATTATTCAATAAATTACATGGTGTAACATAATTATTTTAATCTATTGGTTAATGTTTATTGATCATATTTTTTTCTTTTTAGTGAGGTATATATGGATATATTTCAAAAACAATCCCCCTGAGAACATAGGTAAAATTTTATGCTATTTAAAAGGTACGGAAATTAATTTTAAAAAAAAATGGATTTAAATAATGTATATTTTGAAATAAAATTGAAATTTAAAATTGTATAAATTTTTTAATTTAGTCTAGGAAAAGTTATCCTAAAATGGGATTTGGAAAATATTTTTTTAGGGAAATATAATGATTAAGAGTAAGTTTAGATGTATATTTTTAAAATTGAGACTAAATTCAAGTAGAAGAGATTTAATTGATTATATGGGTTTGGTAAATTTTAAATCATATGTACCTTGAAAACTAGTAATGTAAATGTGAAAATTATATAGTAGAATCAATATAAAATTATTATTTTATTAAATTTCAAATTTTTTGAATTGTTATTTTCTATGGAGTGTAATTAAATTTGGTGGTTTTTGGAATTTTTTTCCTTAGAATAATGGAAAATAAATTTGGACAAGATTTAACATGTTTTTTTAATTAGTGATTATAAAAATTGATAATTTTTTATATAAGCAAAATGTCCAGATTTTCATCATTGAAAAGGACCATTGTGGGAAGTTTCTAATAACCAAGGAGTTCATTAAAATAATAATCATAATATTAAATATATAAATTGGTAACTGAAATTGTGAAAATCAAAACACAATTGAATGTTTTAATTTTATTCAAGAATGTTACCATTCATAGTGCTTTGTGAAGTTTATACTAATTTTTTGAACATATTAGAAGATTAAAAAGCCCAAAGGTGGTATTTTTAATGATTTTCAATTAATATTTTATCGAGGTGGTTGAAATAGGTCAGATTGGATGATTATTCCATGAATGGTTCCTCTATTTCCATATTCTAGATTGAGTCATAATTATTTTTAATAACCCAAACTATTCAATATGGAATAATAATTATTAATAATTATTTTTAGTATAGTATAAATAAATCACATTAACTATTTATTAAAAATAATGAGCATTTTATATAATGAACATATAAAATTATATATAAATTATGGGAAAACTATATAAAATAAAAAATAATAACGTTTTATTGAATCCAACACTCTCATTCCGACCTGGAAAATAGTGACTAATAATGAGTTCAGAGCGCAAGAGAGGCAGTTAGTAAAGAACCATCCCACCTACTCTCTCCACTACAGTTCCTGCTCCCTGTATGGATTTACCCCAGCTTTCTCTTCTTCCTTTATCAAGGTTATTTTAGGGTGTTTCCCCCACTACTCTCTCACGGATGGTCTACTCTTGTTTGGTCTTGGGTATTGGTTTTCTTTTTGGATCCAGTGATAGCATGATGGTTCTTCCTCGACTGCCTCTCTTGTGCTCAAATGTCACAGTCATCCACTCCATTCCTAGTTGGAATGGGAGCATTAGATTCAACAATTTTTTTCGTCTTCACAATCTAGCGTTCGTGGATCACCAACCATCTATTTCTTCTATTATGGGTTTGATCCCCAATTTTACTCATTTATTTTTATTTCCATTCTTTATAGGGTTTTATCCCTGTTTTAGTTTCCATATTTTATTCCTTATTTTATGCATTGTTGGTTCATTTTTTGGATGTTTTTGTGTTATTGCAATGGGATTGGTCTGATTTGTTTTTTCTACTTTTTGGTCACATTTGGGGTTGTTCTTCAGTTTGAAGGCTTCGAAGAGGTGGTGCAGTGACATCTATAACACATATGTTTCATGGTTGAATAGGATGGTGATGATAGTGCAGGCCTTCTTTGGCATTGTTGGTTCAAGGATTATCATGCCGTTGTTTGGACATAAAATTTCTGTTTTTATCTATACTCTGGATACATGTTTCCCCCAATATCTCTAATGTGGAGTTGTACGATGGACTTAAATAAACATTGGGACATGATTTTGTGTGGGAAAAATCAAGATTAAGAGAATAAAGATGGATTGATCCTCAACGAAAATGTGATATGATTTTGAGTAGGAAAATTCTAAAGGAACATGATGAAGAATTCATGACCTTGAAGACAATGATGAGTTCAGCTCCGGTAATCTCAATAATAGTGATTGGTAGTGGCACACAAGCTTGTGATATCATGATGTAGGCTAGATCACGGCCTGATTATGACCATGTTGATCTGTTTAATTTGTGAATTTTGGATTTCTAATCGGTCCTTGGTTTTTTCAAATTAAATCTAAATTTTGAATTTCTAGTGGGGGGTCTTGTAGTTCTAGAATATGTAATGGTTTTGAGTTTTTTTAGTTCAAACTTACATTTAAAAAGTTTTATTAGAAAATAAAAATACTGATTGTGTGTGTAGGGTCATGATCTCTTAAAAAGATCATTATATTGAATAATTATTTTGAAAGAATATGATATATTAAAATATGAATGGAATTATCTACAGAGAACCTTGAGATAATACAAAGTGATTGATGAAAGAATGAAATAAGAGGTGTTTATAAGAAGTATAACAATTATATAACCATTGTAATAAAAACCTAACCATTAAAATAGTAACATGTATATCAGAATATTAATTTAATCATTTTAATTAAAAACTATCCATTAAAATATTAACATGGCTTGTTATTGCTTTATATCACGAATAAAATAATGGAATATAAAAATCATACTGTCATAAAATATGTGTTCAAATTAGTTACGTTGAATAATGTATAAGTATTCATTTTTAATAAGGTATATTATAACATATTTTATAAAAAACCCTAAATTTTCTATTTAAAATGAAATATTTTAATTCCAAAATAATTTAAAATATATTTTTTTTGAATTAAAAAAGAAAAAATTTCTAAGAGTAATTTTCTCATGTTATTTTGGAAAAACATAAATTTTTAGACGAATAGTAGATAATTTATTTATTTATAATATAGTATTTTTTGGAAGTAATATTTATTTAATAATAATATAATGAAATGCCGAATTTTTTTGGAAACATAAAATATTTTAAAATGATAAAAAAATTACATTAAAATGATGGATTAAATTTTTAATCCTAAAAAAGTAATTTTTAATGTTTTAAAAGATAACATAATCCATTATTTTTTAATTTTATTTCTTTTAATTTTTTTATTTATGAAAATAAGATAATTTATATATTAAATTGAATAAATATAAATTTTATATATATATAATTTAATTATATTCATTGTTATAAAGAATACCACTATTAAAGGCATATACTTCAATAAATATTATATTAGTTCTTTTATCTCGAAATATAAAAAACCATCAAGTAAATAAACCACAATCACCCAATGGAAAATCCCAACAAATATTCATCCAATTTACCAAGGTCTATCTTAATATAACTTACTAATACTCCAAAGAGTCTTGAAGATATTGTTGTCCTTCCCCATTATTTGTCATTTAAGAATTTTTCTCTAAAAAATAGTCTATTTTACAACCTATATGGATGTTCTCAATTATTTATACATAACCACATACGAATATAGTTAGTTATGATTATATATAATTTTATAAATATATTATTATTAATCATTAGGTAATGTATCTAATGGATAAATAAAAATAATAAATACCTTACTATTGAAATGAAAAGAGAATAATTTAAATGAAAAAGATGTCTCTCATTTCTATCTTTAACAAATGATAATTAGTGAACACTAATGATAAAAATGAATAAAAAAGGATTTAAATTAACATATAATATTTTTGAATTTTTTTAATAATAATTAGGTCCATATATAGGAGTTGTTATAATAATGAATCCAAACCAAACCAATGGTAGGGGAATTCTCTCTGGATCTTTTTATTTGAGATTCTATCCATTTATCTAATCCTATTTCCGAAGATCTATATATATTTCCTTACTAAATATCATATTCAATTTTTATTATACTTTATAGTTATTTATAGTTAAATTAATTCAAATATCAAATATTTAACATCATATGATACCTTACAGTGTTCATGCGTCTTTCCACATAATGTTTCTTTACTAATGTTTAAATTTTATCTTTTTCACATTATCGGATAATAAATTGTATTTTTTATTGTGAATTTTTATTCCTAAATATATCGTATATTTTAATAAATTATTCTTATCAATATCCCATTGATTATGATTACCTAATATTATCATAAAAATCGATTCAATCTCTCTTTAATAACAAATTTTCTTTTTAAATTTTCATTGTGATGTTTTGTAAAAAAAATATTTCTCATAATCATTTTTTTTTGTATTTAAATATTTTTCTATAATTTATTCTTCATATTTCTTCAATATTCATATATTAAGAATTTTTAAGAGGAATTTTTCTTTATTACTCTATAGATTTTTATTTCAAATTCAATTATTGGATTTCATTATCTCATTAATGATATGTCTCGACTATATAATGAGGAATGATTACATATCTAGATTAAATATTTCCAAAAAATTGTGTATACCATTATTATTACTTATCTCCCTATTCCAAAGACTACTTCATGGTTTATTATATTTTATGATGTATAAGTAAATTATAAAACCCATTTCCATTTGTTCATTGGGTTTCCATGAAATTAATATTGTTTTATATGTAAATGTTTTTGTACATTACATTCTATATAGACTATAATTTTTTTAAAATATTATGATCTGGTATATGGTCCTAGATTTATTAGCCGGATAATTAATTGGGTAAATCTTTATATGTCATGTGATCATTAGTGATTTCAATGATACAACTATATTTATTTACTTTTCTTTTCATGGGAATGATGAGGTCATCCATGTCTACTATAAAATGTCTAACTGGATGTGATCAATGACTTATGTTTATGATGGATCATTTAATAAATGACCCATATTAGATATATCCTTCAAATGATTTGTATATTAAATTTTTATGATCTTATACTATTAATTTGATAATAAATATCATGTTAACTCATGTGCTGATATAGATTCTTGTATCCCTTTCATTGTTGATATTTTTCCCCTTAATGGGATTTTAGATGGACCATTCTTTAAAGAATCTCCTATGGATATCAAATGTATTAAAAAGATTATTATTTTATATAATATGAATATGATTAAATATTAAAATAATTCATTTAATTTTATGTATATCGATGTCTTCAAAACCTAATTTTCCAGGATGTTAAACCTTTCAATTTTTAGGATGTGAAATAGTATATTTTTTATCTTAAACCGGCTTAATAATTATATAAGTGATGTATTGTTTTCTATGATTGTTATATGAGTAAATTTTACTTATTTTATAAATTATGATAAAGGATAAAACATATTATAGGATAATGTAATAGGTTTTACAGGTGAAATTTATTAAAAATAAGAATTTAATTATTCATGTGGATTATTTTCTTATAAATGGGTTTTTAATGTTTTTTGGTTATTATCTTTTATTTTCTATTTTATAAAATTATTGGATCCATGAGAAAAAAAATGATGTGTTAAAATATTGACA
The DNA here is from genome assembly GCA_963277665.1 of Viscum album. Classification (NCBI taxonomy): domain Eukaryota; kingdom Viridiplantae; phylum Streptophyta; class Magnoliopsida; order Santalales; family Viscaceae; genus Viscum; species Viscum album. The sequence continues at coordinate 1,299,254,805 of OY728138.1, read as the reverse complement.
TACCATTCTCTTATAAATAGTTTTTTTTATTTGACTGTAGCTCAACATAGTCTTACATATCATAAAAATATTACTAGATATTTGGAATCATCTCCATAATTTCATGATGTAAAAATATCTATGAAAACACATTTTTCTTAAATTTTTCAATCCTAATTAATTATATCATTACAAAATAACATTGGTTGGGAGATCATCCCTATAAATCTTATAATTGTGTGTTTTGTGGAATTTTATGCTATATGGGGACTATATTTCTATTTTAGAACAAATATTTTAAAATTTTAACCATTTATCATTTGAAATTAACCCCACAATTAATTTGATCATATGAAATTCCCTCAATTTTTACATATAATTTAATGATGATTTTAAATATTATATAATGTAAATCATGAATTTTAATTACATATTCAATTTGAATTTAATTTAATAATCAAAGAATTGATATTTATTTTTGAAATTTAACTGTTTTAAGGGTTCAATAACAATTATTATTAATAATTCATTTTGATCAATTTGATAAAAATACTACATAATTTTATTTTTCGGTTTTCATGGTTTCTATGTTTTGAAATTTAGAGTTTAAGTGGACTATATGACTTTTTAGACTCCGATTCGATATTTCATTATAATAGAATGATATTTCTACCCATGATAGTTATTTACCAAAATGTCCATGTGTTGAATCCCTTAAAATATTATTAGTCATCACATGTGATATTTCTAAACCCCTTAGGGTATATCAATCCATGATGGATATTTTCTTCTCACATGTTATTTCCTTCATGGAAAACTCATAAGACATTTCATGGACCATAACATGTTTCCCTCTACTAATATCTTTTCATAAGATCCCATATGATGCTTCAATAAACCATATTATAATTTAATTCATAATAATATCATAATATTTCCATAATTTCATAGGTTATTTCCAACCTATAATACATTTTAATGTTTTATAGTGTATTTCATCCCATCTCATGACATTGGATGAATATCATTTTATGACATACATGATAGGTCATAAGAATTTTGGTGTTGGGGAATCATTTCATTATCACTAAGGTTTATTTACTGCCTAATGGAATTATATAAGGGAAATACCTGGAGACTATATTATCCACATAAAGGTAATCCTTTCAACAGACAAGCTATATCAATATCACAAATCTAGTATATAAAGGTTAATTAAATGTGTGATCCATACATTAGTGTGCCTCCACATATTTCCCATGATGTGTAAAGGTTATAGTGTACATATGTGGCACATGAGCCACAACCCGGTTGGTGAGGACTCTTATGTGCATCCAGGTGACCCAGGATCAAATCCAGGTGGAGGCACAATTTCTGGGGTACTGTAGCAGTACATTAGCAGGTACTATAGTGGGACTGTGTAGTACTGTAATAGGCCCTATCACGGGAACTATAGCAGGAACTCTTTGGCACTGTAGTAGTAAAGAATTTGCCACTGTTAGGGCCTTCGGGCCACCAATTTGGTCCAAGAGTCCTTTAAGGCCTTCGGTCCACCCATGCCTTCAGGCCAGTAGGGCCTTCGAGCCACCTTAAGGCCTTCGGGCCACCTTAAGTGAAGATGCAAATCAGAAAACCTACAAGGAACAAGCTCTATAAGAGGATGATCAAGAAGCTTTCACCACAACTGAAGCTATATGGATTGCAAGAATGAAGGAGTATGGCACCTGCCATTGGGACAAGCTAGTTCATGCATGTGATAGCCTAGCCGAACAACCTGGTGAAGGTAGGGAGCTGATTTCACGATGAAGATGCTAGGAGGAGCAGTTCCAAGTAGTTAGTCCAGGTTGTATGTAATGTTTGAAGCCTATGAGCAATGAATTCCTTTTAAGACCTATATGCCATGTAATACATACGCCTACAGGCATTGTAAGGGTTCCACCTCACCCCTTGAAAGGTGGGATATCAAAAATAAATAAAAAATGATGACCTTTCTGCCATTGGATGGATAGTGTACATAAGTTAGGGTATTAAGATTATACTAAATTGTCATATCATTGATACTTATTATATAATTTTAATCAAAAGGATATGTAATGGTATACTATAAATTTAATAGAAAATCAGATAATGACTGAAAATAAATTTCAATTCCCCTTCTCACCATAATTGAGCATGGATACACCCAACCAATCCACATGTTAATTATCAAGATGATGATAAATAATGATTTATTGGGAAGAATATAAATGATTAATATGTTACAAAATTGATCCAGACTATAGATATCATACCCTTGAGCTAAAATGTTTTTATCAACCGGAGAATAAAATAGAGGCATTAAGATCCAAGTGGATATCTGTGATGTTGTATGCGATGAAGTAGGAGGAATATGAGGACATTCTAATCATGTGGTAGAATAACATTTTGAACCATAATGGAACCCCAAACCACTTCAACTATAATATGAATAATAATTGAAAGAAGAGTGATTTTACCACTATTTTATAGAGTTGAGTTTCTACTAGGATTGATTTTCAAAATTTTTATTTTTCTAAAATTAATCTAAGGATGGAACAAGAAACCATTAGTGTTTATACAAAAGAGAATCTACCAATTACATATTGTTGAATACCAATATTTAATGAAATATGTATTTGTAATTGATTTCTATTAAAACTCTTTTTATTTTTTTATATTGTATGATATTTTTTCCATCCCACTTATAGAATTATTTAATTATTCACTAGTTCACACAAACAATCAAATTTTCGAGTCTTCAATTCTAGAAATAGTGATTAGTGAGATGATATAGGGGTCACTGGATATATATATAATAACAATTGTAGGCATTGTTGGCGGATATAGTGATTTTTTGAATACTTAATTCAATATGAAATAATTTTTTTGGGGGTGATTGGTGAGGTTTATTAGTTTTGATGGACATGAATGGGGATTTAATTTGAGTAATTATTCTACATGAGTGTGTGGGTATTATCCATGGTTAGAAAAAAATATCTAATAACTAGTTTTAAAGATAACCCAATTTCATTATGAATAAAATCTAGAAATCACTTATTCTAGGACACAACAAACCCCTATAATGAAAGGAAAACATAATCAAAACATAACCTTATGGAGAAATTGATATTCCCACTTCTTCTATATTTTCATTAGGTTTCAAATAATATCATTGAGGATGCCTATGATATTCTCTCCTTCAACCTAATTTTTTTTCTAGGGAGGTTGTTCAATTTTTTCTTCTTCTCAATTTCATTTAAAATAGTTTTAACACATGACCATATCTAGTTCAGATCATATCCTTGGTATTGATATATAGGTAGAGATAACTATATTTGGATAAATTAAGACTATATGGATTATTACACTATAGGAAAGGGAGTTTATATTGGCCCCATTGAAAATTTTAAATATCTTATTCACTTCTTCTACTAGAGTTACACAATGTAGTTAAAATATTGTATATAATTTAACTCAATATAAAATAAATTTATGAAAATGATATGATATAAATTTTAAAAAAACATTAATTAAATCCAAAAACTAAATAATAAACTTTATTTTAAACTAAAAACATTAGTGATTGATCTTATACCTGAATTTCATGGCTTCTAAGTAGAGAATACCAATTGATACTTGAATGGGATTAATAATTATTGTTGTAATTATAAACCCAAATGAATTTTATAAGGTTATATTATTTGGAATATTTTATTTGTATTTTCATTCAACGGATTGATTAAATAATGTCAATATAGTCAGTACACTGGAGATTTATCCACCTTTTTCATGATTTATAAGTCATTTCTCCTGGCTTTTTCCCTACCTTAAATAGATGCTACCTAATAATGGAGATAAAAAAACAAAAAACACAAGTATAGAAACACTCTATGAGTTCTAGGAGAAATTAATGATATTTATATTATCATTAACACATCATCCTTTTTAAGATAAAAATTTATTGGTATTATTTTACCAAGTAAAAAATGACTTTAACTAATTCCTATTAAATTCTTCCTCTAGTTGTGATCTGATCGAAATTTCACCTACTAATGTTATAGAGTTGATAGAATTTATTTCCATAAATTCCCAAAACAATCAATTAGAGATCCACAAGTAGATGAGTTATTAAATTAGTGTAACGCCCCGACCCCAGCTACCTAGAGTCGGTGCATTACTTCGTAACATTGGCATGATCACAAGAAAGATCAAATCTCGAAAGACCGATTGGTTTAGTAGCCTTGGAAACACTAGATATATTCATAAGTTTTACATTACATCGTAAAATGAAAAACTACTACAACAACATAATGTTTCCACAGTCCACACTATAATCCCCTCATAATATCCCTGCAGGTCATTCATAACTTACATCTTCACTTCCTGGGAAAAATAAAACATAGAAAAGGGGTGAGCTCAAATGCCCAGTAAGGATAACAATATAGCGGAAACATTCATCAATAAGAATAAACATTTAAGGCAATGTATAACTAAAACAAAAGCCTTTTAAACATGAACATTCAACATGGTATGGCATAAATAAAATGAAATAATTCCATTTAATTATTCACATGGATATTCTACTAATCGAATAATCACATGCAAAAATCAATAACCACTTTCATAATGTTGGAATGCATAATGCCAGACTATCATAACCACATAGCCAAGGCCTCGTGCCAAGACTACAAAAAAGATTTTGTCAAGGCCTTGTGCCAAGACACTAGTTTGTCTCATGAGACCTACCGATGTAATATTTTTAGAAGATACTTATGTTTAAAATTGCTAAAAAGTACTCCAGTGTTTTTATGAAATCATTATGCAAGCTTATGAAAACAAAATAACTAATTCTGAGACTGCTCGACTAATTATAGGCCATGATGGGTCCACTCCCAATCCCTTCCTATCTACCACACTCGAGAGTCAGGTTTTCTGAAAACATTTTGAAGCTTGCGTTAAATACGTATACATTTGCACTGGATTTTCATATTTTTGAGAGAAATATCACTTTTTTTGAAATCATTTAAAAATCACATAATTATAAAATAAAACATTTTCTTTGAAAATATCCTTATAAGCTTGTAAGGGAAGCTTTGAAGATTTTATAACGGTGGAAAATAGCTGCACCTGCTGTATAAGTTAAAAAAACATTCTTACCTTAATTCTGTCGAAAAGGATAAAAAGGACCTTGTTTTGAAAACGACGGAAAGATTCCTTTATAAACCTCTTATAAAAAGTCAAACAAAGGTATAAATGACTTTAACCCATATTCTTTTAAATAGTAAAAATGTTTTGAAATACATTTTTAAGAAACATGGATGTGGATGATAAAGATATCCCAGTAGATTATTACGTATAAACAACCTCGGATAATGAAGAGATTGTGAAATAACCCTTACCTTGTACTTTTCCTTGGTTGGGGTAGGTTAAACTCCTATATAATGGTGAAATAATTGTTATTAAATTATACATGAATCATATATATTAATATGATATCATATATGATCTTTTAACATTGATTTGTTAATAATATCTTAGAATTATCGTCGTTTCGGGTGTTAACTTACTTGTTTTCTTTTATATGTTTTGTTACGTAAGACATGTTTGTAAAGGATAGGTTGTATATTATTCATATCCAGAATGATATCAAGTCCTTAAACATCATTTTTAAATCATCAAATGATAATTATACTTGAATGGATACGATGGAGAATGAATCTCATCGCGTTCGTGGAGACGGTAGTCCGTACGTACGCACGAGCGACAATATCATTATTTTGATATTAAAATAATATATAAATGGATGGTATATCATATATAAAGAATCATTAACATGTTATATTTATTATTTACATGAGTTACACATCATTATTATACCCATCCAAATAATAATATATTGAATAACAATTACACCACGACATGGAGACGGTAAGCCGTACGTACGCACGTATGGTGACATGTTATTCAAAGGGTGGATAGAATACTGAATATGGTTGTACCATATTTATAATAACATCACAGTATATGTAAGATACTGGAGTTATTATTTTAGAATGGTAAGAACAAAGAAAGAGGAAGTGGAAGAAGAAAGGAACTTGGAAAAGGGTGGTGAAATCATTACCTCTTCTTCGGGTTCTTCCTTTTGATTTGATCAAAAGGGATCCATAGGTTGGCTTTATGATCAAACTAAGGCCTCTAGGTTGTAGTGAGGGATGTTGGGAGAGTATTTGGGCAGAGTTTGGCCGAACCAAAAGGCTTTTAAGGTGTGAAGAAATGAGAAGGAGGAGTGCCCTTTTATAAGAGGGGTGAGGGGCACCTTTGGAAAAGCTAGAAATATTAATTTATAATAAATTCATATTCGGTTTCTAATGGCTCCAAAGTTGATTATTAAAAGGCTAAGGTTGGGATAGGTCGAAAACCACTCAACCAATAGAATTTAGACAGGTTTGGGTACTTATATTAACCTAATCTTTAAGTATTAACTCTAAGTTAATTAGTTTCACTTTTACAATGTCTCTTTGTATTTTTATATAATATGGTTAATAAACTTACTATATACATCCAAGAGACCCCCAAGTGGTCCATTAATGATGACACTATCATGATATAAGTCTCTTGGCCGAACCTTAGATTTTTAGGAATTTAATATCAATTAATAATATAATATTTGTTTTAAGAACTCTTTTATGTCAATTTTGACACTATTCAATAGTTGATTTTTGTGAAACTCATAACAGATTTATTACTTCGAAAAACGTAAATTAAATCAATACTAATATATCATATTATCCTATAAAATTAGTTTAATTCATTAAAAGTTTCATATTATATTTTTTTGGGTATTTATAATACCAATTATTTGAATTTTTCACTATTACAGTAATTACTGCATCATCATTGTGTCATAAATAAAATAACTTATTTAATGTCTAAAAATTATAAATAAAATATCATTATATAGGAAATCTTTTTAGCTTTCTAATAAATATTTATAATCTAAAATCCAACTTATATAACCCTATGTAACAATTGTTTTTCTAAAAGATATATGCTTGTGTCATTTTTGTATTCATTTTGACTTAATTAAAAGAAAGTGTCATTATCACATACAAGTGGATCCATGGGGTCCCAAAATCGACCCAAAGATGCCCATGGTCGACCATGTATCAACCAATAGGGTTAAGACACGTTTTAGGGTAATTTAGTATTATTATAATATTATTTTTTAACCCTTATTTACCGGATTTACCCTTAACCATGGTAAATAAAATATTTACCGCAGTAATTATTCAAAATGTCTAAAAATAAAAGTTACCTATTTAAACCATTTGAACATCCTGATTCCAAATATGGAATCCATTTTTCTAAATTCAAAACACAGAAGTGGCAGAAATTAATTTAAAATTAATTCCCGCTGTCAAAACAAAAAGCGTGTTTTTAAGAGATAATAACTATCAAAAGATTGACAGTTGTTTATGTTCGGTTTAATTGTAAAATTATGTCTAATGACCAACATTATATTAAATTGTAAAAATATATTCTAAATATACTTTAAAACCACTCAAATTCATAATTTATCACTATTAATTATTTTTATTAAAAAAGTTGTTTTTAATTAAAATTTAGTAATTTTCACTATTCATCAAAATATGAAAGTTATCCGAAAAGTACCAAAATTTCACCTTAGGCTAAATTCGATATTCCGAATCCATAAATGAAGTCCTTTTTTAAATATAAAATATATATATTTTCAAAAAGTAGGTATTACTATTTATAACGGCTAGTTTGATTGGTTATGGTGTGTTAGAACTCGGTGTTGCGTACAACACACGCTATCACATTATTCAAAGGGAAACGTACCGTGGAAGCTTGGGGTGTTTCATTTTAAATTTTTGATGTCCCCATTTAGTCAAAAAGTTTAAAATATTGTATTTAAAAAGGTTTCACTATTAGAAGTTGATAAAAGTGAAATACTGAAAATGAATCTGTTCTTGCATTATGACTAAGAAACTCATAATAGGGATTCTAAAATTATAAGGATTATATAAAGTTCAAAATGTAGTTAATACTATTCATGACCTCTTTTAATGGTGTGATTGAACTCGGTGTTGCGTGTAGTGAAAGTTATTGAATTATTTTTAAGAAATAACACACTCTGAAATCCTGGGGTGTTACATTATCCCCTCCTTCAATAAATTGCGTCCTCGCAATTTGAAATTGTTCTTCGAAAATAAAAGGTTGAAAGTAGAAAATATATTTGTGGGAAAACCCACATTGGAAATTGGGATACTAAAATTTAGTCTTAATATGAGGAAAAGAGAAATTAAAGGGTCACCACCAAATTATGATCTCGATTAGGAGAACATTGGTGGCAATTAGAGACATATAATTGGAGGAAAAACGTAAATATTTATAGGTAGTGATTGAGGTCATCAATCACAAACAAGTATAAAATTGAGGTCCTTAAACTCATCAATCCATGATGATTTGAAGTACCATCGATTCAACAAAATATATGGTATTGGGACAACACATTTTTGACATTTCAAAATATCTTAGTTGAAATCTCACATCGAAAAATGAATTAATGAGGCCTCTATTTAAAATAAAGAGTGGAAAGTATGAAGATTACCGAAAATAACACATACTAGGGTTCCATGTAGGAAAATATGGATATGTAAGAGAAATCTAACCATCAATTATCTGATGGAGAGTGGTAGAGAACATGGCTATGAAAAGGCCAACAATCACAAAGCCATAAATTTGTGATGATTTAAGGTACCATCTAGGACAAAATTTTTGTTCTAAGTTTCTATTATTAATGTTGAGGAATTTATTTATGAGATTGGATAAGATAATAAGGAGATATACTTACTTTATAATTAGAATTTTACCCATTAATAAATTTCTACCACAAACTCATCTTTCATTCTAAAAGATAATAGAACGTAATTTTTTTTTTCTATTTATACTATTCGTACAGGGTTCCAAAATAAATGAATTATAATTCATCTACCAGATCTTTTAAAAAAAACTACATTATTTAATTCAGGACATCTCCTGGGACAGTGGTAGGTGATACACCCTTGTCGCCCTTCGGTTGCGGGTTCAAGTCTCGCAGCCTTGCCGGACGCGACGGGTTGCCGCCCGACCTCCGGGTTGTCCTTTTATGGAAATCCAAAATAATCCAAACTAGAACTATCCAAAATAATTCTGTCTAAACTCACAGTCCAACATTTATAAGGATGGTAAACATAATATAGATCCTTTTTACCCCGTAATAGAATATGAATACCTTCATCATGTATTACCATATTCTTTATTGATTACATTCATGCTCCCTTATTCCATATAGAATGCTGGATATACTTCATTAATCCAAAAATGTTTTAAACCCCAACAATGATGGAATATACAAATCATTAATCAGTTCCAAGGTAGTCAAGAATATCCAATATAATTTATCCAAAACAATCACATATTATTCCAAAATCACTACCTCAGTATCATAACTATATTATGATTTATCATTCTCTCAACCATATATTTTCCAAAAATTTATCCTGCTATTGAGTCACTTTTCTTTGTTCCACACAATCTCAAGTCCTTAATGAAATAGTACTGCAGTACAATCCTTATATACTCCATGATTATTGTAACAAGTACATTGTTGATACAACACTCAATTGACATAATCAACATAAGAACTCAAATCATCCCTCTTCATCTGTGGTAGTATCATAACATGATTATTATCCAATAACATCATTTGCGGCATAGTCTGATGACTGGGACATAGGTTCGCGTAGTGTCCAAACTCCTTTCAAATGAAGCATTGTACATTTGAAACCATTTTCTTACCCTTGCAGTCACGTACTTTGTGCCCTTTTTCCTCCACACTTATAACAAACTCACATTCCTTTCAGGCAAGTTCCAGGGTGTTTCTTTCCACAGTTACCACATATGGGAAAATTCTTCTTTTCCCTCTTCCCTTTATCCATCTTTCTCTCTTCCATCCTTTTCTTCTCTTGCTTCCCTTCAAAGCCATATGACTCAGTAAACTCTTTACTTATCTTATCAACACATGATATTATTTCTTCATATGATGATAATACATGGGAGACTATTTCTCTTATAAATTATATCTTAAGACCATGAGAGATGTGATCTTTCCATCTCTTTGAATCATGTGCATTTCTGGAGTTATCATTCCTTCTACTGGGCACCATTTCTAAACAATGGCATAAACTAGATTAGTTTATGAGTCAAAATACATAATCCCATACTTATAAAACACTTAACATAAATTGAACTATTTATGGATATAATCCATAATCATAAAAATGTTTTCTTTGAGGAAGTATATACTCATAAACTCTTCATAATGGTTTGTAAAGAAAATGAGAATTATCCTAAGCATATCCCCCGGGAGTGTCGTAACCAAGAGTGCAGCAAGGCCCGTTGTCATGCACCAGTTCTCGTTCGAGTCTAGCTCAAAGCGGTGTTTTCGAGTTTTACCCCTAGGTACATCTGTGCCAGAGCCGCCTCTACCTGCTCGTATCCAGACAGGGATGTATTGCTCGGAAAACTCACAAAATCTCTACAATACCAAAATTTAGGAAGTTCTTCTACACTAATCCTCAAAGCTCATCTTAGGTCTACGTGCTCTAATCAGAGTTTATCTAAATCTAGCTTCCAAGGTTTGTACTAAACTTCCTCTGATACCAACTGTAACGCCCCGACCCCAGATACCCAGAGTCAGTGCATTACTTCGTAACATTGGCATGATCACAAGAAAGATCAAATCTCGAAAGACCGATTGGTTTAGTAGCCTTGGAAACACTAGATATATTCATAAGTTTTACATTACATCATAAAATGAAAAACTACTACAACAACATAATGTTTCCACAGTCCACACTATAATCCCCTCATAATATCCCTGCAGGTCATTCATAACTTACATCTTCACTTCCTGGGAAAAATAAAACATAGAAAAGGGGTGAGCTCAAATGCCCAGTAAGGATAACAATATAGCGGAAACATTCATCAATAAGAATAAACCTTTAAGGAAATGTATAACTAAAACAAAATCCTTTTAAACATGAACTTTCAACATGGTATGGCATAAATAAAATGAAATAATTCCATTTAATTATTCACATGGATATTCTACTAATCGAATAATCACATGCAAAAATCAATAACCACTTTCATAATGTTGGAATGCATAATGCCAGACTATCATAACCACATAGCCAAGGCCTCGTGCCAAGACTACAAATAAGATTTTGTCAAGGCCTTGTGCCAAGACACTAGTTTGTCTCATGAGACCTACCGATGTAATATTTTTATAAGATACTTATGTTTAAAATTGCTAAAAAGTACTCCAGTGTTTTTATGAAATCATTATGCAAGCTTCTGAAAACAAAATAACTAATTCTGAGAATGCTCGACTAATTATAAGCCATGATGGGTCCACTCCCAATCCCTTCCTATCTACCACACTCGAGAGTCAGGTTTTCTGAAAACATTTTGAAGCTTGCGTTAAATACGTATACATTTGCACTGGATTTTCATATTTTTGAGAGAAATATCTCTTTTTTTGAAATCATTTAAAAATCACATAATTATAAAATAAAACATTTTCTTTGAAAATATCCTTATAAGCTTGTAAGGGAAGCTTTGAAGATTTTATAACGGTGGAAAATAGCCGCACCTGCTGTATAAGTTAAAAAAAACATTCTTACCTTAATTCTGTCGAAAAGGTTAAAAAGGACCTTGTTTTGAAAACGACGGAAAGATTCCTTTATAAACCTCTTATAAAAATTCAAACAAGGGTATAAATGACTTTAACCCATATTCTTGTAAATATTAAAAATGTTTTGAAATACATTTTTAAGAAACATGGATGTGGATGATAAAGATATCCCAGTAGATTATTACGTATAAACAACCTCGAATAATGAAGAGATTGTGAAATAACCCTTACCTTGTACTTTTCCTTGGTTGGGGTAGGTTAACCTCCTGTATAATGGTGAAATAATTGTTATAAAATTATACAAGAATCATATATATTAATATGATATCATATATGATCTTTTAACATTGATTTGTTAATAATATCTTAGAATTATCGTCGTTTCGGGTGTTAACTTACTTGTTTTATTTTATATGTTTTGTTACGTAAGACATGTTTGTAAAGGATAGGTTGTATATTATTCATATCCAGAATGATATCAAGTCCTTAAACATCATTTTTAAATCATCAAATGATAATTATACTTGAATAGATACGATGGAGAATGAATCTCATCGCGTTCGTGGAGACGGTAGTCCGTACGTACGCACGAGCGACAATATCATTCTTTTGATATTAAAATAATATATAAATGGATGGTATATCATATATATAGAATCATTAACATGTTATATTTATTATTTACATGAGTTACACATCATTATTATACCCATCCAAATAATAATATATTGAATAACAATTACACCACGACATGGAGACGATAAGCCGTACGTACGCACGTATGGTGACATGTTATTAAAAGGGTGGATAGAATACTGAATATGGTTGTACCATATTTATAATAACATCACAGTATATGTAAGATACTGGATTTATTATTTTAGAATGGTAAGAACAAAGAAAGAGGAAGTAGAAAAAGAAAGGAACTTGGAAAAAGGTGGTGAAATCATTACCTCTTCTTCGGGTTCTTCCTTTTGATTTGATCAAAAGGGATCCTTAGGATGGATTTCTGATCAAACTAAGGCCTCTAGGTTGTAGTGAGGGATGTTGGGAGAGTATTTGGGCAGAGTTTGGCCGAACCAAAAGGCTTTGAAGGTGTGAAGAAATGAGAAGGAGGAGTGCCCTTTTATAAGAGGGGTGAGGGGCACCTTTGGAAAAGCTAGAAATATTAATTTATAATAAATTCATATTAGGTTTCTAATGGCTCAAAAGTTGATTATTCAAAGGTTAAGGTGGGGATAGGTCGAAAACCACTCAAACCATAGAATTTAGACAGTTTTGGGTACTTATATTAACCTTATCTTTAAGTATTAACTCTAAGTTAATTAGTTTCACTTTTACAATGTCTCTTTTTATTTTTATATAATATGGTTAATAAACTTACTATATACATCCAAGCGACCCCCAAGTGGTCCATTAATGATGAAACTATCATTATATAAGTTTCTTGGCCGAACCTTAGATTTTTAGGAATTTAATATCAATTAATAATATAATATTTGTTTTAAGAACTCTTTTATGTCAATTTTGACACTATTCAATAGTTGATTTTTGTGAAACTCATAACAGGTTGATTACTTCTAACAAAGTCAATTAAATAAATCCTAATATATCATATTATCCTATAAAATTATTTTAATTCATTAAAAGTTTCATATTATATTTTTTTGGGTATTTATAATATCAATTATTTTAATTTTTCACTATTATAGTAATTACTGCATCATCATTGTGTCATAAATAAAATAAATTATTTAATGTCTAAAAATTATAAATAAAATATCATTATGTAGGAAATATTTATATCTTTCTAATGAATATTTATAATCTAAAATCCAACTTATATAACCCTATTTAACAATTGTTTTTCTAAAAGATATATGCTTGTGTCATTTTTGTATTCATTTTGACTTAATTAAAATAAAGTGTCATTATCACTTACAAGTGGATCCATGGGGTCCCAAAATCGACCCAAAGATGCCCATGGTCGACCATGTATCAACCAATAGGGTTAAGACACGTTTTAGGGTAATTATTATTATTATAATATTATTTTTTATCCCTTATTTACAGGATTTACCCTTAACCATGGTAAATAAAATATTTACCGCAGTAATTATTCAAAATGTCTAAAAATAAAAGTTACCTATTTACACAATTTGGACATCCTGATTCCAAATATGGAATCCATTTTTCTAAATTCAAAACATAGAAGTGGCAGAAATTAATTTAAAATTAATTCCCGCTGTCAAAACAAAAAGCGTGTTTTTAAGAGATAATAACTATCAAATGATTGACACTTGTTTATGTTCGGTTTAATTGTAAAATTATGTCTAATGACCAACATTATATTAAATTGTAAAAATATATTCTAAATATACATTAAAACCACTCAAATTCATAATTTATCACTATTAATTATTTTGATTAAAAAAGTTGTTTTTAATTAAAATTTAGTAATTTTCACTATTCATCAAAATATGAAAGTTATCCGAAAAGTACGAAAATTTCACCTTAGGCTAAATTCGATATTCCGAATCCAAAAATGAAGTCCATTTTGAAATATAAAATATATATTTTTTCAAAAAGTAGGTATTACTATTTATAACGGCTAGTTTGATTGGTTATGGTGTGTTAGAACTCGGTGTTGCGTACAACACACGCTATCACATTATTCAAAGGGAAACGTACCCTGGAAGCTTGGGGTGTTTCATTTTAAATTTTTGATGTCCCCATTTAGTCAAAAAGTTTAAAATATTGTATTTAAAATGGTTTCACTATTAGAAGTTGATAAAAGTGAAATACTGAAAATGAATCTGTTCTTGCATTATGACTAAGAAACTCATAATAGGGATTCTAAAATTATAAGGATTATATAAAGTACAAAATGTAGTTAATACTATTCATGACCTCTTTTAATGGTGTGATTGAACTCGGTGTTGCGTGTAGTGCAAGTTATTGAATTATTTTTAAGAAATAACACACTCTGAAATCCTGGGGTGTTATAATTAGAGTGTTTAAACACTCTATAATAAAAATGAAAAATTGAAGAACTAATCTCTCTTTAGAGATATTTAAAAATTTTATAATGTCAAGAAAGTATCACCTACCACCCCCTTAATGTGTGCCATGTTTTTTAGTTCGAAGAACACAACACAGATGGATGCCCTCATGTACAAGGATTTATTTTTTTGGATGTTTTTTACTAATGTTATTACCAATAGTAATCAATTAGCAATCAAGTATTCAAGGGGTACCCTATAAATAATCTTGGAGGTGGAAAATGACAATCCAAAATGCCATATTTCTAGTAGGATACTATAACTCTTTTAAAAACAGAACCATTTAAAAATAATTAAACTCACCCATAAGCATGTTACAAGAGAGGTCAAGATCAGAAACCTTCAATGAAGGTAATATGAAAACAACATATGAGATATTAGACCAACCAATAAACTACACTCACCACACATTAATCAATTTTGAAGAAGCTAAAAGAAACATTATAAAAAATATGTTTCACCCTTAATAACATATTAAATCATGTATTAGCTAATTCCCTAGGCTAAGAAACCATTATCCATAAGGGTGATGTGGTTTTAGTTCACCACTGAGGAGAATTGATGCAAATAATGTTAAAAAATAACCATTAGGAACTAATGTTGGAAGTGGGTAGACTAAGAAATTTATATAATATATCCTCGAAAAATAAACAAGAGTAAGTATTCCCATGGGATACACCTCTAGTGAAAAAGAAAAATGGGAAATCCTAGTTGGAGGACCTAAAACCACAAAAAATACCCGTCCCCAAAAAACAAAACTACCATAACAAACTATGATATTTTTGTCACTATTATAAATAATAGAAATATTTAAGTGGGTGGATAACAAAATTACTTTACTTGAGTCTATCAACAATATTCAAAGGTATGAAATATTTTATATAATATATATGAACCATTAAGATAATATAAAAATGACATGAAAATGTATTTTTAGGTAGAAATTTCATTACTCATTTACCCCCACAATTACCTAGGTAATGTCATGATATAGGTATATTTATAATTACTTTAAAATTAGTGATCTTGATTTTTAAAATTTATTACACAATTTGGGAACATCAATTAATATTATAACTCACTTATTTGATTACCCTATTAATAGTTGTGATAATTAGAATACTATGTGGTTATACAACACTCAACAGGTGCACACTCATACATAGTTGGAGTTTTAGATGATGTTATGGAAATAGATTAAGGGGTTTTTTAATTATTAATATTAATATTCTGGACAAGATAGAATAAATTGGTAAATCTCATTCTAATATTTTCTTCAGTCATACTTTTAATAAAAAATTCAAAATAAAAATAAATTTTAATGATGCAACACTTTAAATAGATTTTGGGGAATAAATTATATTCAATGAATTATTCTCATGATGATTAATATGTTTTTATATAGAAAATTTAAAATTAATTATTTTTATAAAAATTAAATTGAAATGTTTGATAAATTAATTAAACTTGTAGTAAACCTAGAAACACCAATTTTATTTATAAATTTATTTTTGAAATTTTTTTAGATTTGTTAGTAGTTTTATTTACCGATCCATTTGATGAAATGTGTGTGAAATATTTTTATTATTTATAGAAATCTACCCCTTAAAACTTTTCCTTACATTTTCAAGATATAAACAAAGAGAATACTATGAAAAACCATAATTATATAGACCATCAAATTTATAAATTAATTTTTTTTCCTCAAACATGAAATATGATTTCATTAAGAGAAATAAAAAATATCGTGTCATAATTTTAGACCAATAAGAACCTAAATAGAATTATAAATTACAATAAATATTTGGAAGAACATTCTACATCCATAGGATCAAAATTAGGGGATATAATGGGTATTATCCTTATAACATGTGTACACCAAATTCCTTATGAATCTGATTCTTAACCCATGATACACCCAAAAAAAGGAACAATCCAACCCTCATGGATGTTTTAAAAAATTAAATTGAATGCTTTTTTGGTATTGAAATTATATCCTTCATATTGTACATCAAATATGTGAGTCCCATTCAAATTATACACATGAAAAAAGGATTAAATAATGTGAAAATGAAAATAATGAGTTATTTCCCACAAGGATTCAAAATATTTGGTGGTTCTAAATTAATTATAGGATATCAAATCATGTAACACAAAAAGACCATTTATTTATCAGTTTTGTAGAATAAAATCCAGAATGACCACTTTGGAATGGACCTTGTTATTTTATTATAGCATTATATGTGTATTTTATGGTCTAATAGCTTCTAAAGACAAGTACAATGCCACCATTTCATGTACCTTTTTTATATATTCAAACTAATGGGTTCCCAATAGGTGTTGAAATTCCCCATTTTACTTTATTTTTTGTCAAGTATATTTTAAAAATGGATTTAGATGTGCTTCAAGTTACTAATTGATGATATTACTCTTTATAGAAATTAATTGAAGCATAGCATAAAAATATAGAAAATGTGTTAAATCCAATCAATTAAATGTAGAAGGTTTCATACCTTGAAAATTGTCTTTTCATGGTGGAGACTTTTAATGTTTTGGCAACATAATTCCATATAATAGAATTAGATTAGATATTAAAATGTTTGAAACCATTTCATCACATACTTATACCAACTTTGTGAGCCTTATTAGAAAATTTATATTAAATGGTCGTTTTTATAGTTGGTTTATTAATTAATTTTGAAAAAATTATTTTCCAAAAAATTATTTAATAAAAATTGAAACTAATTATAGTTTATGTTATTAATAATGGATACCCTTTGATGGAATAATAGAAATCCAAACCATAGAACTTGGGTTCTATCCCTCTAACTGTAATGCACCATTTCAGGTGTTCTATGTTACATATATTCAATCTGTTCAAGTAATGATGTCCCAAAGGATTAATTGGAATTAAAAGTTGGGATCCTACACTTCAAAAACATATAAATAACCCAAATTAATTATAAAATAATATAGAATGAGTTTTTTACTATTTTGGTTTCGTTATAGAAATATAATTTATATTTTATAGGAATTAAACTGAATATTTAATTTGACCATGTGACCCTAAGGTATTACGTCAAGGTGGGTGATGCCAATACATGACTGTTTTGATGAATTTTACTTCTAAAATATTTTATTATGAGATAGAGGACAGAAATTATGTTATAAATATCTCATATTTTGTATGAGTATTCTTCCCTATACTACTAAGGTAGAACCATACCTAGATAAAGCCTTATATGATTTCATACCCATTGAAAATATGTACAATTTCTCCCATGTTCCCTTTATACTGACTAGATTAAATATTTGGTCACATCATAGGTAACATCATTTTTTTAAGAATCTTAAATATAAATTCAAATATAAATAAAATTTTTATATCTATCAGAATCATTATTAATAGAATTTATATAGTAACTAAATGATTAAGAGAGATATTCACGAAGAAGAAGTTAAATGTGTATATTCATTTTGTCATGTTGTTTCATGTGTAGTTATTTTTGGACCTAAAAAGAGTTATAATTATGTTATAGGTTGTTTTGTTTTGGCCAGAAATATTTTAATACATGCATGATTTTTTAAATGTTAAAAATTTCAATTCAGTGGGTGGATTTCTAAAAGTTATGTAATTCCAAAATAAGCATTTATTTTTTTATAAAATATATTATCCATGAGGATTATATTTCCAAGGACCATATTTAATAAGTGGGATTTTTCTATATCCAATAACAAGTTGACTATGTTTCCAATTAGATTAAATTAATAGACACCCAATCTAAGGATGAAATTGTAATGATTGACATTTTATGATCAAATTAGTTTTATAGTTTTAGAGTACCTAATACAATAATATATGATCAAGGAATATATTATATCAATAATAACATGAATGTTATTTTGAATAAGTATGTGTGAATTTCAAAACCTACAATACCCTCCACCCATAAACAAATGAGAATGATGAGATTCTTAAAAGAGTGATCAAGGGGATTTGGGAGAGAACAATGAAAATCAATTATTTTGTGACAAGAATCTAAATATGAAAAATTATTTATTGGGATCATTATATCCCATAACAATCATTTCCATTATAAATCGTAGATCATTAATATACAGTTTGAATGAAATTTCAATATCTTTACTTTCATATTTCTTCCTCAAAATAGGAAGATGAAAAATAATGTACTTACACGTCATGTATAACCATGGGTTTTTTATGATTTATTACAATATTACGCAATGGAATGTGATCAATGAATTTTATAATGATTGAATTTATACAATTCTTATATAATAAAATATGAATGTTTCATATCTCATTTCTAAAATATAGACACCCATGATTAATTTTCAGCCACTCAGAAACATATATTTGTTTTTAGAGATTTTCATATTTAATTATATTGTTTACATTCCACGTTTATTTAATTTTAGGATCCAAATTTCTATACATTTATCTAAATCAGTAATTGATTTTAATATATCGGAAAAATTTGACAAACATGATTCTTTTTTCTTATATCTTGATAGATTACACATATATCAGTTTTAGTGAATGGTATTATTCTAAAAATATATTTCATTAATTAAATCATGATATGAATTTCTTATATATCTCAAACCCATGAAAAAAAAATAATTTGGATGTATACTATCAACGAAGACTCTAAACATCAGGTCATAACATATCTTTCAAGAGAAGTGGTAGTTATATAAATTTAGAAACACTGCATTAGTTTACCATTCTAAAATTTTTTATTTTTATTAATACTAGATGCCTTATATATTTTGTAAAACATTCAAATAATAGAATATTTATATATATATTTTACATCAAAAATATTTTTTGGGAAAATTTAATGATTAAATTCAATGGCAATTTTCATTTCAGCAATACAATTTATATAATTATATTCACTTGTACTAATAACATATGATACATAGATTTTACTATTATTCCATTCAGTAGATATATTTATTTATATTATATTGGTATTATTAATTTATATCCACAATAAATTATATAACAAATCTAATGTTATTATAACTATCTTGGACCAATAGTCATTATGTAAGAATAGTGAAAACACCAACATATAATTCAAAAGGGTTGTTTTCTTAGTCCCTTAAAAACATTATTAATCCAACAAAATTCCTATTCTATTTTTTCATATTTGTGTATATATATATATATATATAACATGGTAAAATAGAGAGGGAGATATATATATATATAAATACATATATCATGTCTAAAAATAACATATTAATATACATTTGTAGGTATGATATAAATGTATCAGATATCAATCCCTTTTAAGACAATTTACTCTCATGTTTGAAGTTATTATAAACCCTTATGCAAGAAATAATTTGTGCTTATATTCAAAAATACTCTTTTAGGACTCTATAATTATGTAATAATGAGGCATATGATTAGACACTCTTGTTATTCTATTAGTTATTATGAAAAAACTAAGTGTAATTTATGTATATATATATTGTTTGTAGATATATATATATATATATATGATATTAATATAAATAGTATTTATTATTTTGAATATAAAAAATGGGAACACACACAAATTTATATAGTGATACTCACATTTCACTCATATTTAATATTTTTTATTATTTAGGGGTAATTTAAATTTTTTATGATTTTCACAAGGAATTTGGTAGAATGTGGAATTTTTCAATATGTTTTGGGATTTTTGAACATGTTCTAAGATAAACTATGCATCTCCTCCATTAATAGACCATGCTGCTTATTTTGTTTCTTGAATTATTTTTTCAATGTCCGCATCAAATGATTTGGATCAAATTGTGTGAGTTTTAGTGGATACAATGTGAGGTATTTAGGTCTTTTTATAGTTGAAAATGATAAGGTACAATTATTACAAACGATGAAAGGTAGTCATTTCTTTCAATTTTGTTAATATAGTTCTGTACACATGGATGGAACATTATATTTAAAACCATTCATCCAAATAATGTGTTATCCAAATATAATTTAAAGGTGAAATAATAATTGTACCTTATATTTCATTAAGGATAAATCCTCCATTTTCTTCTCCACATTCTAATTTGAACCAATACACATTGAGGAAAATACATCCCCTGTATTAAAATTTTTTATGGAACCCTCCTTGAATTTCAAGAGGTTCTTCAAAGTAAATCACTTAGTTTCTGTTGATTTCAATTCATCTTCTTATTTATCCATTTTGTTTGGCTTGGAATTCTCCCATTAGACATAAATAGAAGTTCAAATTTGAATCGTTCCTGATAGGGGTTCTAATGTTATTTTTTAGTGGTTATGTATTATATTTGGAATGTTATTTCACAGTTATGAATTCCATACCATAGGCGATATATTTCAAAATGGGTTCAAACTGAATCAACCGGAATAAAGGTATGTGTTTTCTTTCATTTCTTTTAAAAATGAATTGTTCAATGATTTTGGTGTAATGACTCAACCAGAAAATCTTGGATCTAGTTCATTTTTATATTTTAGGGGATTGATTAAAATGAATCCAATCCTGATGGACCAATCACTTTTGCAATCATGGAATTCCAGATTACATACATGATAACCATAATATAGTGGGGAAAGAAAATAAAACATCATACTTAATAAAATTAAATAAAATTGATCCTTGAAATATTATTCATTTTTTTTACAAATTATAATCTAGGGAAATGAAATGTAATAAGGTTGAGCTAAAATTCTCAGAAAGGGTATGTAAAGAAGTAGCAATAACTAATATATGAGAATAAATTAACAGGGAAAGGTGAATAGATGACATTACATTCCATTAAAATAAATAGATAAGTAAAATCAATATGGAAAGGTAAGAAACATAAAAAAATTCATTTAATTAATAAATTGAATATTTGAATCCATTGATAGATATGTTGATGAAAAATCCCATTGATAAGTAATAACCGAATCAAAATGAAGAGAATGCATAATTATTTGATGTCATGTCTAAGGCATGTGAAATCGGATACAGTCAAGACCTTCCACTAGATTATTTAAAACTATAGATAGAAACATGTTTTATTTTACCAAATTATTCATATCATAACAACCTATCATTGCATTGAGGGGATATATAATGTTTGAGACCCACCCTTCATTAGCAGTCTATGGCATTACATATATCAATTAATTAAAATAAATAATATCCCTTATCTAATGTTCTTATTGAATAAAGAATATTATTTTATCATTAATTATTTAGTGGATGACATGTATTAGCAAGGGTTTTTTACTTTGATGAATGGAAATAATCTGGAAATGTCATCAAAATATTATTAATGAAAATAATCTTTAAACATTCCAAGGTGTCCCATGACACTTTGAATCATTTTAAAAAATAATCATCATTAAAGAATATAATAAAATAAAACATATAATGTCATGAGATTAATTAGATTCATGGTATATAATGTGCTATCATAGTATATATACCATATAGATGTGAATTGATGCATAAAAAAATTATTCTCAATGGAATTAATATTTAGACAAAAATAAATTATATTAAAATTAATATTCTGGTGTTGTCTTTATACTCATGTATAGTGGTTTAGAATATGTGACAAACATATGAAAGAACCACACACATGTTTATAATATCATATATTAAATTATTATAATATTTAATTACCTTTTTGTTTACACCCTTTCAAATATTTTAACATTTTCAGGTGCTAATTGATTAGTTTTATCAAGTATATTTTTACTTGTGATTTGTTCTTCCTTTTAATTTGGTCATTATTTAATTATATACATGATTTAAAAAAATATATATAATTATCACAAATATTTGGTACATATGTAATTATAATAGTCCATAATATTTGTAGATATGAAATTATGTGCACCATTCATGGAGATTTTAAGTTGTACGAACATATGAACACCACTTTGTTGTATTAAATGATTGAGAAGTAAATGATATGTATGCATATATTATAAATATAGTATTATTTATATGTTATATATGTCACATAGGATTATGAAAATCATCGTTAATATTTTCCATATATCGTGTGAACGATTCACATCATATTAAAAAGGTTGTAGTCTACACTTCCACAAATGATGTTATCATATTTACACAAAATTGAATGTATAGAGGTATTTGGTATTAAGTAATTATATTAGAAAAAATAAATTATAAATAAATTATATAAAATATTTATTTGTAATTTCCATCCTAATGACCACCATAATATGTGGTAAAGGATAACGAATAATAATGGTTTCGTGAGGCGGTAGTTGGTCGTTCACATAAATAGTATTTTTGTTACCCTTTAGATGGTAGTGTGTGTAATTATAGGTCTATCCCTTATAATAAAATTATACTTGTATATTTGTTATACTTTTTTGGTTATATAATAATTTAATAATAATATTTGGGGGTCTGGATAATGGAAATAAAACTAATGAGCCTGTGGAAATATGTTACCTATTTTTTAGGTAACTTCTTTTGGTTCCCACCAAAGGGATTCATGGGATTTATTTATTCCCAGTGAGAGGCTTAGATAATGGGGGGATATTTTTTGAGGAGATATTTGGCCAGATCATGGTTGACCCAATGTGTCATGAGAGGTGTGAAAAAATAGGATGGGAAGAGGCCTTTTATAGTGGAGGTGAAGTTTCCCTCTAATAATATTATGAGAATGGAATTCCATTCACATTTTTCACATTTTATATGGATCCAATAGTGTACCCAATTATAGAAATGGAGTTATAGGGTATATTTATAACCATAAAATGTATTTTTGAAAAGTTTCAAGGTCTTTTTGTCCCTAATGTTTAATGTTTAGTCTCTTTTTATGTTTAATTTCACCATAATCATTGTAATTAATTTTAGTTACATTCAGTAATATTCTTGGTCAAAAAAATAATTGAAATTATTAGAAATAAAATTATTATAATTCCAAATATGGAATCCATTTATCAAAATTCCGATCATATAAGTGGTTGAAATTATTTTAAATTTAAACTCAGATACATGATGACAGTGTGGTGTTTTAAAGTAAAAATGTTCGAATGATTTCTATGTTTTTAATGTTAATTTCAATGTGAAATTGATTATAAAGTCCCAAATTGTGTTAATTGATAAAAAATTATCTATGTGATCTTTAAAACCAATTTAAAAATTAATTTATCATTATAAATAAATTAGATAAAAATTTAGTTTCAGTAAAAATTTCTTATTTTATACTATTCATGATAAAACTAAACATCACAGCAAAATGAAAAAATATGATAAAGTTAAGTTTATTATTTTTTTATTTCAAATATGTAGTTTATTTTGACATTTAAAATTTATAATATGGTAAAAATTTGATTTTTAATAGGTGATCCATTTAATGGATAAAAGATGCCCCAATAATATTATATTATTTTTAGGTGTAATATTCAGTTTATTTTTATCATAATCTTACCGAACATATAAGATTAGTTTAAAAAATATGTTGGATACATAATATACAATTTTAATATACAAACTCTACAAAATTGTTAGAATATAATTGATTGTGAAAAAAATTGACTAAATCAAATCCTATAGTTACCATATTTCTTCTTCTATATTGTGGTTTGTTTACAGAACCTTTTCCCAATATGTTATTCAATTTATCATTATTTTCACTCTGGTATCTAGAATTGGGATGGGTTATTCAAATTATTAATGTTCATGTTCCAAATTAATTTCAATATAGGTGAACAGATGTTGTGGGTCAAGAATTTACATCCTTAGTAGAGATATATGGACCACATCATGTAACCTTGGGAGATTTTGTGGAATTTACAAATGATTAGAAATTCCTCCAACTCATTCAATAATTTTGAATGGTTAAATATAAATGTGGCTCAGTTTAACATTCTCATCAACTCTAATAATAACCTTCTATGAATATTCCTTAAATAAAATGTGATATTTTTCTTGGAATTCCAAATATTTCCTCTAGTTATTAGCACAACTCTTTTTCACAATTTGAGCAGCTTTAATATTATCCTAAACAGCCTTTACATTTTTTGTCTTTTCTTCACACAATCTTGGCATATGGGTTTCCATTCACCAACATCATCTAAATAAGATATATTACGAAATCCATTTCCATATAATTCTTCAAACATTGCTATTTAAATACATGAATGTAATCTATTATAGTAGTAAAACTCTACCAAAGATATGTAATAACCCAACATACCTTTAATGTCAAGTGAGAATGAAATAAACATGTCTTCCATTATTTAAATTATTCATTAAGACTATCCACCAGACTTGTAATGATAGGTTGTTCTCAAATAAAGCCCATTTTCAAGAACCATTTGGGGAAATTTCTTGAATTTTGATGTAAAGTGGGTATATCGGTTAGAAACAATATATTTAGGTTCCCCTTGAAGTGTTAAACTTCATTAATTCGAAGCCTTGTACCAAAATATAGATTATGGTCTTCTCATATTTCATGGAAATGATCATATTTTTTTAGTTGATTAATAAGATCCCATATTTCCCATTCCTTCAAAGAGTATTTGGATGTCCTGTGATAGTTTCCATAGTAATTTCATCATATTTCCACACAATAATTATAATAAGTTGTATGAATCATTTAAGATGCTTCCTCACAACTTAAAATATTTGACAAACTAATAATATCGAAACATAAAAAAAGACTTTTGGCTTCATGATATCCCACTAAATTATTCCTTCAAGTTTATATACATATTTGTGATCATAGGATATGTAGAGAAATTTTAGATATGTTTTTTACCCAAAAATTATTTTTTATCTCATGTATAGATGGAACAAATTGACTATTTCTAGATTTTAGAACACCATCATTAAAATCAATACTTATAAATTTTCCATCAATCACGCCTTTAATTTTATTTTGAAATTCCCCATTTTTTAATATAAATTTCATTATCCTTTATAATAATGATGGGCATTCAATCATTTAAAAAATTATTGACGTTTCCCCTTCCATTAAATTCCCATATCCATATTTACTAGCTCCCTGAACATTGGATTCATCTTAATCATCATTTAGGTTTGAACTCCACGATCCTTCCTATATAAAACATCTGATAACTTATTCGATTTCCTTGGGTGATATTCTATAGATAAATCATAATATTTTAGTAGCTCGAGCCATTGATTTTGTCTAATGTTGAGATATTCTTATGAGAATATGTATTTCAGACTCGTGTGATCAGTGTATAACTCACATATTTTACAATAGAGATAATGTATCCATATTTTCAAAGAAAATATTATAATCTCTAACTAATATTTATGGGTTGTATAATTAATTGCATGAGTCTATAGTTTCCTTGAGGCATATAAGAAAACATTATATTTCTCCATTAATACACAACCATGTCTCTTCTTTGATGAATCACCATATATGGAAAACCCATCACTCCCTAATAGTAGAGTCAAAATAAAAGCATTCAATAATCTTCTATTTAGTTCAACAAATCATTCTTCACATTCATTTTTTTATTCATACTTAACCCCTTTACATGTAAGCATCATTAACAGGTTTGAAAATCAGGAAAATTTATGAATGAATCCTTGATAGTAGGCTACCAAACTAATAAAAACACATACATTGGTTATTTTTTTGGGAATTATATTCTCTAACTGCATTTGTCTTTGTATAATCAGTTGATCTTCCTTCTTCGGAGACAATGTGGCCTAGAATAGAAACAACATGCAGTCCAAAAGAATACTTAATAAATTTTTCATTTAACTCTCCCATTATATGAGTCTTAATAATGATGAAAAAATGGTTATCATAGTCCTAATATCATTTAGAATACTCAATACTTCCAACAATTAAAATTAAACAGTATCATCATGACATTCATAGAATAATTTTTTCATTAGGTATATAAAAAAATGGGGTGAATTAAAAAATTTATTTGTATTATTTCAAAATCATAATTTCCATAACTCATTCGAAAATATGTCTTTAGAATGTATTCCTACTTCACTAACAATTAATGATACCCAGAATAAAAATCCATATTTGAAAAATATTGGGCTCTGTGATTTTGATCAAATAAGTCATCAACGTGAGTTAAAGGATACTTGTTATTTAAAATAATGGCATTAATTTTACTATAATATGTACATAAACTCATCGATCCATATTTCTTTTTAACAATGTGAATAGGGGATCCCCATTTTGAAATAAAAGGGAGAATAAATCCATTTTTTACAAAATCCTCTAGACGATTCTTCAATTTCACTAATTCCATAGTGGCCATTCAATAGGGATTATTTGATATTGGCCTAGAATTGAGAATTAAAATAATGTAAAATTCTACTTCATACTCTGGGGGATGTTGATTTTATTCCTTTGTAAATACATCAATGTATTCCTACAAAATAGGTACATCTTCAATTTAAATATTACATTTTTCATCACAATGAATATTTTTTCCTTCATCACTAAGAATTTCAATTCAATAGAAATACATGGGATGGATCTATATATGAATCATGTGTGTATGAAAATTCTTCAAAGATCAGGGATTCTATATCTTCCTCATATATTGTAATTTTTATCCTATTTAAATAAATATTTGAATCATATTTTGTTTGGTAGTCCATATTGAGGATTATATAAAAGTAAACCATTAGTATGATTATAAGGTCAGCAGATAAAGAACATTTATGTGTTACAATAGGTATTCTTGACAAATAATTTTTTTAATTGTACTTCCAATAATATTTTTAACTAAAAAATACATTATTAAATCAGAAGTTAATTTTTTTTGGAAAACATTGTTGATATAAAATTTTGTGATGATCAAGATTAAAATAAAGCATTGGAAAACATTTAAGTTAGGATTTATGTTTATGAAACCACATCATTTGGGAATTATACAACTATTGTATTTATTGATTAAGCTTGGCCATATCCCCTTGGCCTCTTTCCTAAAATATCCCCATGACTCTTGGGGTAATCATTTTCATAATTTCCCATATCGTTATAATTATCGAACTATACATCATTGACCGGATTCTTCCCATTGCATTCATAATCCTGGTAAACTATATCTTTGAATTTATTGCATAGTCTCAGTCCCTTCAAGTATTTCCCAAGGTTATTTTTCTCATAGCTTTCTCATGATATAAAAGTTTGAGTCTTCTTACTCTTATTTCATTCATTCCATTTTTCATTATACTCAGATGGCCTCTTCTTTTATTAGTTTCCCTTGAATATATATAATCAAGAAAATTACTTTTCCATTTTTTTGAACATAAAATTATTTCGTCATATGATGAAAAATTCAAAAAAAACTTGTTATCTTGGGATATTTGGCTAAAGACCACTAAAAACGTTATCTATCATGCAATCCATGTTTCATATATAATATATTACATACATGCCTAAACATATAATGTAAGATTCAAATTACAAATAATAATATTCTTATTTCTTATTTAATATAAGGAACATTATCTTCATTTCGATTTTGTTGATCACAAGGGTGGTATTTATTGAATTATTTCACCTTAAATGTTCTCAATTCCATGAGTTAAATTTTTTTCATCCTCCATACTATTCGGGATTATGGACCACCAATAATTAGAATAACATTGAAAATAATAGACATTAAGTGTAAAATTTTCCATTTAACCCCATTCCCTAGATGTAAATATCTTTTTTGAAGACTTAATCCATTGCTCAAAAATAATTCGATTAATATTCCCCCTAAAATATGGGGCCTTCTAACTTATAAAGATATACAACATAGGATTTATTTCTCTATGTAATTGGTTTATCTCTTTATGAATGTTTTTTTAACTTGATTAAGATTCCCTATTATTACCATGGTTTTCTACATCCCAATGTCGGCTGTATTGGTAACCTCAATAGGGAAATAAATACATTTTCCATTAATGTTAACACCATTCATCCTTCCATGGGACATTTCTAGACAATATAATATATTGTATTGTATCATGAAATTATCTAACATAATTTCTAATGTCAAAACTAGTGAAAATATATTAATATATTATAAATGTTTGCCATAAATAATATCATAATTATAAAAATGGTATCTTTGGCGATATATTTACTTTCAAATCCTTTTAAATGTTTTCTAATGGAAATGAAAACTATCCTATGTTTAACCCCATAGTGTGTCTAACTAGGAGTATAGTAATGCCCATTTCTGTGTACTAGGTTACACCAAGTGATGCCCAACACACCTTGTCAGAGTTATTACTCTTAGGTACATCAATTCCAGAACAACGTCTACCTATAGTATCTAGACAGGGATACATTTCTAAGAATACCCACATAATTTCTACCTTAACAAAATCATATTATTTTATTTTATACTTATCATTAATGTTTATCTTAGGGTTATGAATCTGAATCTATGTTTTCTAAATCTATTTTCCAAGGTTACTGCTAAATTTTCTTTGATATAAACTATGGCAACCCGATCCCTAAATCCATGAGACATTGAATTGTAATATTACATTGGCATGATAAATGGAATAAAATACCATTGTACTGATCAGTTTACCAATCTTTGAAAGCTAGATTAGATACATTATACCCATAAAATAGTGGTAAAATAAAATAAAATATGATATATTATAAAATGAATTATAATATATCCTAGAAATATTATTCAATTTTTTCCACTTCATTCTATTGAGAAAAGAAAAATAATAAGGGTGATCACAAATGCTCAATATGGGTATGTAATATAGAATCAATAATAAATTGATGAAAATAAATTAGCATGGTACAGAGAATAACTAATAACAATATCCATTCAAATTATATGATAATGAAAATTCAGAATAGAGTGTTATGAAAATGAAACACATTCCACTTAAAAAATAAACTAATAATTAGAATTCAAGAGTATATATGTCATCACAAAAGCTCATAGACAAGTATTAACTGAATCAAAATAATGAAAATACTTAATTATTGGATGTCATTTATAAAGTACCTGAAAAAATATACTTTCAATAATTTTCAAAATATGGTCTAAAAATACTGAAAGAAACCTACCTAATTTTTCCAACTTATTCATCTTATGAGAACCTATCAATTCTTTAAGGTATCATATGATGTTCGGGTTCCACCCGTTATTACATGTCCAAAGCATTGATCATATCAATTAATGAAAATAAATAATATACCTTATAAAATGTATTTATTGAATAAAAATACAACTCCATCCAAAATTCCTCTATGGTGAAAAGTAATAATATGGTTTTTATATGGATGAATGGAAATACCATTGAAATATCATTAAAATAGTCTCGAGGAAAAAACTTGTTAAACATTCCAAAATATTCCCGTACCACATTGGGACATTTTAAATAATTGTATTCTCGAAGGAATAAAATCAAATGAAATATATAATCTCATGAGAATAATTTTATTCATGATATAACTTGTAAAATGGTTGTATATAAACCCTCTTAATGTGAATTGGTTCATAACAAAAAATAAGTCTTAATGTGATTTAAATTAAGACAAAAATACATTACCTTGAACTTCTTTTTTGTTGTGTGGTATTTATCCTCATAAATAGTGGCATAAAATATGTTAATAACATATAAAATAACCATAATAATTTTTATAATATCATATATTAGCTTCTTATAATAATTTATTACCCTTTTGTTTACACTCTTACAATATTTTAACAATTTTGGGCGCTAATTTCCTAGTTTTCTAAAGTATGTTGTGACTTGTTATTTTTTTTACTATTAATTATATCATGATTTAATCATATTAATATTGTGAAACCTTAAAAAATTATCATATATTTTCGGTGCATATGTATTTACAATTTTCAATAATATTTAGAGATATGAAATGAAGATCACCATTTAGGGAGACGATATGTTGTATGTACGCATGAATGCTAGTTTGTTTTTTAATAAAGAAAAGTAAATGGTACATATGTAAATTATACTTATGGAATAATATCAATGTTATATATTTTACTTAGTTTTATTAAAATAATTTTTAAAAATTTTCACCAATATCATGAACGAATCAAATTGTTTTTTGAGGTGAAAGTCCACGCATCCACAAATGTTGTTATCTTATTTAAACAAAATAGAATGTAGAAAGGTATATGTAATAATAGAATTAAAGAATGGCAAAAAATATAAATATCCACTATATCATATATATATATATAAGTATTTTTCCCTCATAATTAAAACCATGAGAGGTTGTAAAGGAAAAATGAATAATTATCATTTTGTGATGTAGTATTTCTCAATTCACGTAAATAATATGTTTATTTACCAATTGATGAGAGTGTGTGTAATTGTAGTTATAAAAAATATCATAAAAACATTCTAGAGTAGTTAATTTATTGTTTTTGTTACTAATAATTGATTAAGAAGAGTTGAGGGGTGAATAATGAATATAGAACTAACGATCTTAATAAAAGATGTCACCATTTTTTCAGGAAACTCCTTTTGGTTCTCACGAAAAGGATTACATAGTTTTATATCATTCCATGAGGATTATTGTATTAATAGAAGATTAAATTTTATAATCTATTTGGATAGATCATGTTTTATCTAATTTGATTTGAAATGTGTGAGGAAGTGGGAGGGGAGGATACCTATTAATAGTGGACGAGGAGTGGCACTCTTGTAATATTTTGAAAAAGGAATTCCATAAAAAATCACTTTAAAAGTGGATAAAATAATGGGAAGAATTATATCCAAGTAATATGGTTTCTATATATGACCATAATATGGATGTTTTCATGTTTATAGGTCGTTTTGGACCTTAAGTTTAAGGATTAGTCTCTTGTTAATCTTAATTTCCCCTTAATAATTGAAATTAATTTTATTTACTTTTACTAATATTTTTGGTAAGAAATCTATGTTCAAATTATTATAAATTATAAATAATTTTGATTCCAAATATTGAATCTATTTTTCCAAATTTATATAATATAAGAGATAGAAAGTAATTTAAATTTAATCGTGAATATGGGACGAGAATGTAGGTTTTTAAAGTAAAATAATTCGAAAGTTTTCTGTGTTTTTTATAGTAAATTTAAAAGTGAAATTAATTAAAATTACATAATTTATATTAATTGATAAAAAATTATTTAATTTAACTTTTAAAAAAATATGAAATATAACTTCTCTATATAAATAAATTATATTAAAAATAATTTTTGAGTTAAAATTATATATTTTTTCATTATTCATTGAAAACTGAAAATTCTTAGTAAAATACCAAAAATTGGGCATAAGATAATTTTATATGTTTATATTAAAATTATGACATTTATTTTTTACATTTTAATCTTATAAAATAATCAAAAATTGGATTTAAAACAGTTACACTATTAAATGGCTATAAACATGCCTTATTAAAAATAATGTATTTTTATGTGTAATATTGGAATTTTCCTTATCTTATTCATATAAAATATTTTAGATGAGTGTCAAAATATTTTTTGGGATATAATATATAAATATACTATATAAAATCTATAAATTTTCTTGAATTTAATTAACTGTGAAAAATGTGATAAAATATTATTTTGTGTAAATTGGGTGTTGTGTTTATTACAATGAAATATACACAATCTAAAAGAAATTATGGTAATGTATTACAGTGCTTTAGTTGGGTTTAAATTACCTATTTGTTCAAATTAGTTATATATTTTTTATATTCTATATTTAATAAATATATTTAGGTTTGTTTCACATGGAATAACAGTATTTAAATGGGTTTCACAATTTCATATTTGTTTTTTAATTATATGTGTCTTGAAATAATAAAGTCAAGTGTTTTTAAAGTTTAAAATTTTTGTTTTCTGTCTTCACCACCTTTTAGGTCCATTTTAGATGGTGTATGTTTTCATTAATTTCCTTGTTTTTGTTAAAGAATTCTCATTTTGGAATTATATATATTTATGTGATATCTTGTATTTGAAATGAGATTTCAAATGTCTTATAATAACATGAAAAGTGTCTTCAAATTCATAATATATTTTTGTGTCTTGTTTAACACATTAAAGTTGTTTTCTCAAAAATGTTAGTCCATTTCTTAATACCCTTACCCGTGATTACATTTATTGATTAATACCCTATGTTGTTATTTTTTTTGTATTTTTATTCATTAATATGCATTGTAAGGACCCCGAGCTCAGTTTTCCAGATTTGGTGCCTTAATTAAATTGGTATGATTATAAGGAATTGAATCTTAGATGACATAAAAGTTTACTATCATTGGAAAACCAGATAAATACATAATTTTATAAATTAAAATAACATATCAACTTTTCTTGAATCACACATAAAATCCAAGATTATCTGGTTTGGTAAATCATGAGATAAGTATTAGAATCTTGGGAAAAAACATATAAAATGTTGATCTCATCTGATCAGTAAGGATAATTAAATATCATGGAAGTTATATTAATCATAAACATTTGTTTCCTCTAGAATAGGGTATGACCTGATTGATTTATGATTCAAACATTCCAAGCGGTTTCTAATGGTTTTCTTCATAGAATCGAAAAAATCCAATGATTCCATATCCATTTGGACCTACTTTCCAAAGGTAGGTTCTCATTAGTTTTGAAATGATGAGACTTAATAATTTTTATGGGTCAAGAGGATGGGAGGTAGGACTCATCAAACCATTTTTAGGGGAATTATTGTCTACTCTAGAACTCAATTTGTATATTTAAGTTATGTTCATGAATCCTTATAACATTACTAAGAGTAAAATGAGCATTTCTTTAGATCTGACAATAAATGATTAATATGTTTGAGATTTAGAGAATCCATTATATGTATTCTAGGTTCTTCATTGATAGAGAATCATCTGTATTTGTTTAGAGATTCTTAGTCAATGTTATCCTTCAATACATTATATAAAAGTCACATGGTCATTATGATGACCATACTCATTTTAAATCCACTCAGTGGGGCACTTGAAGTTTATTGTCATTCAGAAGGACATGGATTATTTCAGAGTTGGGATCGTACCCACAGATGGGCTACCTACGTATCCTTTGTTTTATAAAAGGAATCAGAACCCACATAGTTTGAGTAAAAATGTATGGAGTTTATTTATGATTGATGGGTCAAAGAAAGGTGTCATAGTTACTTTTACACTCTAAGCTCACATGAGTCATGATCGGTGTGAGAAATAAGAGGTATTGGTAAAACCATACAATTGTTCGATCATAAGAAATGATATGGGACTTAGTTATATATGACTACCCAAATAGGTAAATATTAGGATTTACATCAGGGAATAATTCCCACGAACAAATTCCATAAAAGTATATGTGATTTATGGAGTTTTGGATACTCTAACTTGGGGATTACTCTTGAGGAATGTTCCCAAATTAGGAAGAGACTTATGATTGGGTTTTACTCCTAATAAAAAATCCCAAATCAAAAGTAAATAAAGACTGGTTAAGTGAAATTATGTCTGGGGCTTATTCATAAAGAAGAGGCCTAGGTTAAAGGGAATTATTACTGGGGATTACTCCTCAAAAGTAAGCCTAGGTTAAGGAAATTCGGATTTTGGGAACTTGAGACTTAATCCTATAGAGGACACCCAGATTTGGGAAATTATGACTGGGGCTTACTCCTGAAAAGGAGGCCCAGATTAAAGGGATTTGGAATCTGGGTCTTATTCTTAAAGAAAAGGCCCAGGATAAAGGGAATTATTGTTGGGGATTACTCTTGAAAAAGAAGCCCAGGTTAAGGAAATAATGGTTGGGGCTTACTCTTGAGGAGGATGCCCAGATTTCAGAAATTATGATTAGGGATTACTCTTAATGAGGTTCCCAGGTTAGGGGACTTGGGGATTATTCCTATGAAGGATACCAAAATTAAGAGAACGTGGACTGGGGATTACTCCTGTAAAGGAGGCCAAGGTTAAGGATTATTTCATCTTAAAGAATGAGGTTGAATGAATGAAATATATGACCTTAGTGAAATAAAGATATGTAAATCACTAGGTTTTAAGAGATTTTCCACAAAATTCCTTTCATATATGGAAGCCAACAAGAAAATCATGCCATGAATGGCTGTGGACAGAGTTCTGAAGGCTTAATATTGAATTGGATAGGTGTATAGGCATAAGATAGGTAAAATAAATAAGAGGGGCACTCAAAAGGAAGTTGGCGCACAAGTCCTGCGTGGGCGAGCAAGTCCTGGTCGCACAAGTATACTTGTGTGACACACGGGTACCTGCGCGACGGTCAACCCTTAGGGTAATACTTGGGCGAGACTTGGCTCAATCCCTTAGTATTATCCATAAAGTCTTCCAGAAGAGGTATGTGCAAGTTCTGTTGAAGGATTAAGGAGGCGCGCAAGTGTGGTGATTTCCCTTAAGGGATAGACACTTAGGTGCATAAGTGCTAATGAGTTTCAACACATAGGCCTTACTCCCTCTCTTTAGATCTTCCGTTCTGGGTAAGAAATTACCTTAGAATTGTTTGGAATCTTTGAGAAAAGACTAGGGCACCGAGAGCTCAAATCCGAGTTTCTGGAATTTTTCCTCCCTGAAATGGGAGGCCCACAGGGGGTATTTATAGTCTGTATAAGACCGTGGGCGATATTAAAATAGGGCGCGCAAGTCACCTGCACAACCACAGGGCGGTGCGCAAGTGTACTTGTGTGACCTTGCTGGAACTTGTGCGACCCATGTGTATTTGAATATTTGTTCCTGACATTGTCAATTTTTGATGTTTCTTCAAAGGATGAATCACTTTGGGTTCAAGGTATTTCCCTTTTCAATTAGTTAGACTCTGTGATGGAAAGGAGAATCAACAAAAGCCCCCCCTCAGAGTTAGATACGAAATAAATGAGGATGTAACTATGAGGAAAGAAGAAATAGATTTGACCGAATGTATTTAAATTGACTCAATTCCTTGACAGCTTATCTGAAAACATATTACCACACTCAAGTATGAAGGAATAAATGTAAACTATGACTTAAGAAATTTTGAATCTGGGGAATGATACGAAAAGGGCTAAAAGGAATTAGAAGAAGTAGTTTCTAGGAATGATGTTTCCATTTTTTAACAAAACCGTTAGGGGGATGAATTATACAGGGCCACATAAGGGCATTGGATGCATAGTCAAATAATAGTATCTTTTGGCTGATAAGTCCGTTATGTAGACTAATTATGCAGGGCCGCCTAAGGGCACATGCTGCATAGTCAAGAAAACAAACTCTAAGATATTTACCATTCTACTACTAAAAATATAGTTGATGTTTATGGAGATTCAATTTTTCCAAATCATAGAGTTTTATATATGGAGATAGGTACTTGAATATGGAGAAGATATTTCCAAGAAAGATCGTCTATGAACCAGATGAATGTCCCTCTTATGATGGTCTGACCCAAACATATGGAAGAGAAATATAATCCATAGACATGTATACTTTCAGATCATGAAAAAGAACATGGGACAAATATGTTAAGTATGGCTATTTTTGCAGATCCTTCACATATTGTTGATAAAACCAATAAGGAAAAAAGAGGGTTTCTTCCCAAGAATGAAGTTGCTGTTATTTAACAAACCCGTTAGGGGGTTGAATTATGCAGGGCCACCTATGGGAATTGGCTGCATAATAAAATAATAGCATCTTTTGGATGACATGTCTGTTATGTAGACTATTTATGCAAGGCTTCCTAAGGGAACGTGATTCATAGTTAGGCAAAAGAACTCTCATAAATTGGACATTTTGTAACCATAAGTCATGAAAGGGGTTATGGATATCTAGAAGTATTTAAATTTAGGAGTATGACACATAAAAATGGTCATTGGTTCAATGCATGTAGAGATACACAGACCAATGCTAACCGTAATCATATTGTGGCTAGGTCCTGAATTTAAATGTTGGACTTCAATACGTATCCCATAAGGGTGGGAATCAAGACATACGTAGTTCTTGAAATACAGTTTAACGTCATATGGGACGAAAGTATGGGAGATCTTAGTTTAGGGTCATAGAGCTCAGACCATAATAATGAATACACAGTGTGTGTTTTCACAGGGAATTTTCAGCCAGGGGACTGAAAATGGAATTTTGGGTTAAGCCCAAAGACTTGGGACTAGATTAGAGGGATGCTCGAATGTTCCTAAGTATCCCATAAGGATGGGAATCAAGCCCACATAGTTCTAGAAATTCCCTATGTATATATTTGGTTTGTACAAGTGAAGGGTGAAAAGGGACTTTAGTGCAATGATGGTTTGACCCAAGATAAAAGGTTCAGGCATTAACATGTATGTACGTAGTATTTAGAATATAACATGGTTGAAGATAAATGTAAATAATGATTCCATCTGAGGTTAGGGTATCAAAGAATGTTGTAGTTTATTGTCGTATAGGACAAAAGTGTTTTACAGTTTAACGTCATGTAGTAAGGATAAAGGTGAACCAATATGAAGAGATTGGTTTTGGGATTGAACCTCAGGAGGTTGTCTACATACCTAGCCTAGAATTCAAGGATCAAAGTCCGCATAGTTCAATTAAAAAATGAATTAGTGATCATGTTTTTGTTGGGGACAATGACATAAAAATGGTGTTGGGAATTATGCATGGTTAGCGGCCCAAAGAGGGTGTTATAGTTGATGTTTACTCTAAGCTCACGTGAGTCATACTCATTGTGAGAAATAAGAGGTAGCAACAACCTTAACAATGAAAAGTTTAATGTCATGTATGACATATGAAGGGACTATGCAGTTTAAAGTCTTGTAGTGAGGACTATTTGTGCTTCACAGTTTAGTGTCATGTACCAGTGAAAAAAATATAGTTTAACATCATGTAGGATGTATTAAGGGACTTCTGTACAATTTAGTGTCATGTATCTAGGATGATGGGGAAAATATAGTTTAACGTCATGTTGGACGAAAGGGGGACTGTGAAGTTTATTTCATGCAGTAAGGACAAAAGAGGACACAGTTTAATGTCAAGTTAGACATATTAGGGACTTTTCTAGTTTTACATCATGTAGTACAAATGAGAAGTACAGTTTAACGTCATGTCGAACAAATATGGGGACACAGTTTAATTTCATGTTGGAAAAAAAGGGTGCTTTACAGTTTAGCATCCTATAGCTAAGACGATGGGGAAAATACAGTTTATCGCCGTGTTGGACAAAAGGTATGAAAATAGTTTAAGGTAATATTCTTGGACTGTCGATGGTGTAGTTTAACATCCTGTTGGACGAAATGGGTGGAAATAGTTTAAGGTCATATGCATGGATTGTGGATTGTGTAGTTTAACGTCATGCTGGATGATAAAGATTTTGTGTTACACAAAATACTTTTTCAGAAATCTAGTATTTGTTGGAGTAGTGATGATTTCTCCATCCATTGAGATTAATGAATAAGCTCCATTGGAGTAGAACTTATGTATTGAATAAGGTCCTTCCCATTTTTGCTCAAACATGGGAGGTTTCATTCCTGGTATCATTGGAGTTCTGAGAACTAATACCAATTCGCCTTGAACGAATGAATGAAGACGAACTTTTTTTAGAAAGCTCATGTTATTCGATTCTGATAGACTTCCAAGTGATTCAGGGTGCACAATATTTTCTCATATAGCCATTCTAATTCATCCAATCACTTTTGAGATTGTTCAACTATAGATGATTGCTCACAAATGGATACACTGAGAGAGGGTAATTGAACATGAATGGGCAAGACTGTTTCTGTTCTATTTTCCAATGAATATGGAGTTGACTGCATTGTAGTGCGGGTGGTGGATCGAGAATCCCATAAATCATGAAAATGTTTATCAGGGAATGATTTCTTATCTTTATCCATCATCTTTTGCAATATGTTTGAAAGATTCTTGCTGAAAGATTCTATCTGGACATTAGCCGTAGCATGATACCGAGATGAATAATTGGATTTGATGTTGTATTCTTGATATAACTTCCTCACATGAGATGAATAAAAGTTGGTGCCATTATCCATCAGTATGGTATGAGGGACACCAAATCTGGTAATGATGTTAGACATGATGAAGATAATAATGCATTTTGAACTGACTTCTTTGAGGGGTATTTCCTCTGCCCATTTTGATAAGAATTCAGTAGCAGTAAGAATGTACTTAAACTGATTAGTTGTAGCCGAAGGATAAGGTCCCACTACATCCATTCCCCATGTGGAAATTGGCCACGAGTATTTAGCTGTATGAAGCAACTCTAGGGATTGATTAATGAAGTTGTAATATACTTGGCAAGAATGAAATTTCATTGTGAAATCAACACAATCTTGTATCATTGAAGGCCAAAAGTATCCAAGCCTTCAAATTTGATCAGATAGTCTATGTTTAGACTGGTGGGAAACACAGACTCCTGCATGCACTTCTTTCATGACAACTGTTGTCTCTTCACCATCAATGAATCTGAAGAGAACTCCATCAAGACCTCTTTTGTGGAGAGCTTTCTCTAAGTGATCTGGGCTATCATAAAGAGTGAAATTTACCACACGTCTCTGGACATGTTCTTTATTGGCTATATAAGGTGGAAGTGTTCCATTTTGAAGGTAATACCTACTAGGTGTCATCCATCCTGTAGTATAACCATATGGTTCAAAGATGGGACTAATTTCATTGATTTCCTCTGTTCTGGCATGAACATAAGGTGAAATTGTACGACGGTGGGCAATACGGATGGCTGTCTCATCCCAATTTGGATCTTCTAGAGCTATGGCTATATTAGCCAGTGTATCAGCTTGAGCATTTTGTGATCTTTGGACATAAGAAAATGTCAATTCTGAAAGAAATTCTGCCATTAACTCTCTGGAATAATCATACAAAGGGATTAGTTCTTCTTTTATGATTTCTTAATCCCTAATGTCTTTTTTGATTACCAGGTCTGAATCAACTTTCACCTTTAATTGACTCACTTGTGCTCCATGCACCAACTCCAATCCTGCGATAAGAGCTTGGTATTATGCTTCATTATTTGTACCACCTCCCAACACTGAGAATGATTAAGGTATCACTGCCTTTTCTTGGAAAATGATTACAACTCCTAACCCAACTTTGTTGAACTTAAGATCTTCCATTTTCTTCCCTGTTGGACTTCTAGAAGCACCATCAAAGTACATTTCTCATGTTTGAAGACTATCTTGAATAAAGAATACTTCCTCATCAGGAAGTTCAATATCTATATATGTATCTTCTACTGAAGGATGTTCAGTAAGGAAATCATCCAGAGCATGGACCTTTATTGCCATTTGAGACACATATTGAATATCAAATTGCTTCAAAATAACTACCCACCTTACCATACGTCCTGTAAGCATTAGATGACTAAGGATCCATTTGATCATGTTATTACGAGATACCAATTGTACCTCGTGATGTTGCAGGTAGTGTCTCAACTTCTGAACTACAAAGATTAATTCTAGGTAGCACTTATCAATATTTGAATGTCAGGTTTCTACTTCAAGCATATTCCGAATGAGATAGTAGAGGCTGTTTTCATTTCCAACATCATTCTTCTGAGTAAGAAAGGCACAAAATTATCAATCTAAAGCTGTCAGATAGAGGATAAGTGGTCTTCCTTCAATAGGTGGCATTAACATCGGTGGACTCAAGAGATACTTCTTAAGAATATTGAATGATACTTGACATTCTTCAGTCCACTTGTATCTGACTCCCTTCTTCATCAATTTCAAGAAGGGTAAACTTTTTCCTTCCAAATTGGCGATGAAATGCCGAATATTGGCTAAGTGTCCTTGAAGTCCTCTCAATTATTTTAAATTTCAAGGAGGTGACATACCAAGGATTGAATTTGTTTTCTCAGGATCAAATTTTATACCACGGTGGCATACAAGAAAGCCGAGAAATTTTCCTGAGGTTACCCCAAAAGAACATTTTAAGGGGGTCATCTTCAAATTATGTTGCTAATGTTTGTGGAATATGATTTCAAA
Organism: Viscum album; assembly: GCA_963277665.1. NCBI lineage: Eukaryota > Viridiplantae > Streptophyta > Magnoliopsida > Santalales > Viscaceae > Viscum > Viscum album. Next base: position 1,299,213,991 of record OY728138.1, on the reverse strand, counting down.
ATCAGGCAAGTGATTAAAATGTTGCTTGGATTTAACCACCAAATAGTTCACATAACATTCAACAAACTTTCCTAAAAAGGGTTTGAAGATATGATGCATGTCATGCTGATATGTTCCACATGCATTCTTCAGGCCAAAGGAAATTACCTGATAGCAAAACACACCATGAGGGGCTCTGAAGGATTTCGATTCTTCATCTTTTGGAGCCATTCAGATTTTATTATATCCAGAATATCCATCCATGATGGAAAGTGCTTCATAGATAGCTATTGCATCAATTAAGAGTTCTATAATCTGTAATGGAAAATCATCCTTAGGACAATGCCCATTAAGATCTCTGAAATCAATGCAAACTCTAATTTTCCCATTCAACTTTTCCACTAGGACAATATTATCCAACCACTTGGATTATTGAACATCTCTGACGAAGTTAGTTTTGATGAGATTATCCACTTCAGCTTCAATTTTAGAAGTATAGGTTGGGTGTGTTCTTCTAGCATCTTGTTTGAATCCTCGATGTTCTTCTGGAAAACCCAAATGATGAGTAGCAACATCAGTATCAAGCCATGGCATCTCTGTATAGTTCCATGAAAATATATCTCAATTTTGATTTAAAAAAGAAATATTCATCTCATGCTCTTAAAGAGTCATGGCCACAATAATTAAAGCGTGTAATGGATCTTCTTTTGTAACTAGATTTATTTCTCTGAGTTCATCCACAGTTATAGAGATACCCTCTTAAAATGTTGGAGGAGAATCCATAAGATCATCCTCTTCTTTTCAACATGTGTTATTTCTTCTATTTCTACTTGTATATTAGATGCTGAAGTAGAATTTCCATGATCATAAGAGATGTAAAAATTTGAACATTTTGAAGAAATAGCCTCCATTTCTGACAATATTGGTGAGGAAAGGTCATCCTTGGGTAATATAGAGGAGATAATGGCCTGAGAATTGACATCATCATTCACCTTTACTATTGATATAACTTCTTTTGGCCTAATTGGAGAAGTATAGACTTTCTGGATTTCAGTGGATGAAAAGAAGACATCTCCATTTGAGATTTCATCATTGTTTAGTGGATCACCACTTTCTCTCATGTTGTCTAGTTTGTTTTCCGTAATTGACATAATGGAGGATTCCATAAGAGTATTTTGATTTGGATCTATCCTGTCAATTTGACTGATTGGAAACACATAATCTGCACTCACATTTGTAAATGGGTTTACTAGAATCTTTTCCAGACCATATGGAGCATTAACTTCCGTAATCTCCCTTGTTGCGAATATCTCCTTTCCCTTCATGTGGTAGAATTCCACCTCAATGTGTTGACATTCACATGTCTTGAATGGGGATTTATCACCATACAATGTTCCTAATTGACCATCAAAACAATATTTGAGACATTGATGGTATGATGAAGGGATAACTGCATATTGATGTCGCCAGGGTCTTCCAAGAAAGATGTTGAAAGCTGAGTATTGATCAACAACCAAAAAATCTGAATTATATAAAAGATCTCTAAACTGAGTTCTGAGTGTAATCTCGCCCAGTGGTTATTGTTCATTTTTATCATATCCTTGTAACATTAATGTAGAAATAGATAAATCAGATTCTGTGAGACCCAAACGACGAAGTGTATGAATGGGGATGAGGTTGACTCCTGAACCATTATCAATGAAAACTCTTCGGATGTCTACACCATTGACCTTATTAGATAAGTAAAAAGGTCTAATATTTCTATAAGTTACATAATCTTCATCTTCATATATAAAATATATCACTGCATGGAATTCTGCAGGATTATTCTCAACATGGTAGACTTCAGCTGCAGCAATTTTAGTTTCAAACTTCTGATGACTCGACAAAGCCTCAATGAGTGCCTCCTAAAGATCCTTCGATAAATTCAAATCATCCAGAATTGAAAAATTGATTTTTATTTGGGTCATGTGTTTCAATACATCATAATTTTGATCCAATGGTCTTCATTTCCCAACAAGAAATGTAGTTTCACAGGTGCCTTAGAAGTTGATGATTTGGAAGTAGATGCATCTTATATCAGGGTAGAAGTTGGAAATACTCTTGGCTTTGAAATATTAGACCGAATAGCCCTATTTACTTTCTTAGAGGAAGAATATGGAACCTTCAAATGATCTTCTAGAATAATTGTGCTAGGACTGAGTCTTCCATGTGTGGATGAACTTGCTTGTTCTTGTTGAGATCATTGAAGGGCTCTACCATGAGTTTTTTCCACATAAACAGTTTTAGCAGGGTTAGAATTGGAATAGTGGACTCTGAAAGATCCATGTCTTCCCCTGTATCATGAGCCTCTAGAACTTCCTATGATTCCCTATTTGATACAAGGAACTCAGTTTCATCAAAATCGAAACTGTGAATGGCATATGGATCTGTTAATTGAATCATATTAATAGATGCAAAGATCAAATCTTCATCTGATGAAGACTCTGCCTGATTATCCTACTTAGGTTGTGCTGTTAGGTAGGGCGGTGCCCGTGACTTCGAAGTAGATGGCATAAAATCTGCCAGAGTCAAAGACATCTTAGGCTTTCACACGATTTCATCTTCTTTTGATTGTTCCTCTGTCTTTGAAGTATTTCATTTATTCGAGGATTTTCGCTATGATGTAGAGCGTTTTGCTATGGAATTCATGGGAGAAGATACAATTGGTTTATTTAATTATGTTTGAAAAATGACATGAGTTCGGTTGATCATTTTTCTGACCATCCAATCATCATATTTTTGAGCATTTTTATTCTTGACTTCTTGCCATGCACCTTCTTCCTCTGGATCTGTAGCAGTAACACATGCTACCTAAGCTGAAGAACCTTTCAGTTTTACTTGTCCCAAGTTGATTATTTTTTACAGAAGATCCATGAAGAAAAACACTCTTGAATGGGATGCCACAACATTTAATGAAATGAGAAATAATTGGGAAGGTCTTCATCTCCTTCCTTGTTCAGCCTCTGGGGCCTTAGCAATTGGACCAAATTAATTTCCAGAGCTGAAATGAAGAAAATAGGAATTTGTTCGTTTAGTAAAGATTAAACTTTTCTCTTTAGATCCTCAAATTGTTTTCGTCTTTGATCTCTTTTACCATATTGACAAAACGGCCTCTGTTTTTGGCATTCAGGAGGTGGAGCCCTTCGTGAAGATGAAGGTTTTGAAGTAAAATCAGGTACAAGTGCTTGTTTAATCATAATTGTAGCAGTCTCTACATTACCCATTTTCATCTCCTGGAGCTCATGGTATTACATGGGATTTATCCTTAGTCTTCATAAGATAATCTTAAATCTATTGAGCGATTGATGTATAGTCTCGAAACCCTCCTGTGTATTTCATAGGGATCAGCGGTGTGTGCATCTCATCACGTATATTTGCCACACAAATTGGGAACAAATCTTCTTGGAGGAGTGCTAAAATCAGAGTATATTTTAACTCCTTCCAGCGAGAAATGAATTCGGACACCCTTTCATTCTCCCTTTGCTTACAGTTTGTAAGATCAAAAAATGTTGTATTTGGAATCGTTGAGCTGAACTGAAGAAGGAATCCTTGACAGAGATCCTCCCATCTGGTAATTGACCGGGATTTCAGGCTTGTATACCAGAAAAAGGAATGCCCTTCTAATGACTTTACAAAACATCTGAGCTTAAATTCTTCATGTTGCTGAGGGGTTCCCATCATAGGATCACAACGAGAAACAAAATGTGTTAAGTGTTTCTCTGGGTCTCCTGAACCATTAATGATTGGGAATTTGGTACTTGAAAATTTTGATGGAGGAGGAATTATATCAACCAAATCAGAGTAAGCTATCTTTTTTGGTTGAATATGAGCAAGTTTTCCCTCCGTAGCTTCCAACCGAGCTGTTAATGACTCAATAGTAGTTATTAACTTTTGAGAAACATCCGGTTGAGCTTGGACCTAAACAGGTGAAATGACTGGAGCTTTTACAGATGTGGTTGTTGTTACTACAACTGATGGTAGCACTACCAATTGTTGTTGCACTTGACCCGTAGAATAAGACATGTGAGGGTGTACTAGTAGAGGAGGATATTCTTGATCTATCTTAGTAACCGCAACAAATTCCCTTGGCTGACTAGCTCCAGCATGCTTAGGAGGAAGACTACCTTCAAGTAGCTCTGCGTTCAACCTCCTCAACTCCTTCATTTCTTCCTCTTGTTGTGCAAATATTTTCTCTAGTGAGAGTGATTGGACTTCTCCAGTAGAAGGGTATGTAACTTGATTCATTCCTTTCCCCTTATTGTACACCTTTCAGAGAGGGGGAAGTGGGTTACTTGAAGGATTACATAGGTTTTGGGTAATCCTTTGATTTCGTGTACGCACACCTTCTTCATTTGTGTATGTGTGTACAACGTCTTGAGAAGGAACCTCTTCATCTGATCCCTCTGAGTGAGCCTCATCTGGTTGATCAGCAACAACAACCTTGATGACATTAATTGATGCATAATGTATTGCATCCCTTCTATCGGCATATGTCCCTAATGGGACATTACATTTTGTCGATTTTATCCCTCAGGAACATCTTGACAAACCGTAATTTCGAGGGAATCTCCTAATAATTTGGCTCTTCATTCCTCTTGAGGCTTGTTCCCTAATCAAGAGAAGACTCAATTTCTCTGAGGAAGATATTGATGATTTAAAAAAGTCCCCAGTCCTATGGACTGGGGTTGTTCCTGGTCAACTCCTCGAATCCTATTTGTTGATTTTGAGGGTTGGGTTAAAAGAGTCCCCAGTTTGGCAAGCTAGGGTGGCTCTTGAGATGCTACATCTGAGAATTTCTTGAAATCTCTCCTAATATTTCATACTTTAGTCCAGTAATTAGCTGGATGCATCAACCTGTATCCACTTTTATCACCTGAATCAAAAGACCGTTTGATGACTTCTGACACTTCTGTCACTTGGTGATGTGCTTTCTCCAAAAGAGAGGCCTGTTTAATATTATCGTTTGCTTGATTCTGGAGTAATTCAATAACTTGTTCTCTGTATGCTTGATTTGGAGAGGAAATAGTTGAATCCTGTTCTTGTGAATGCTTTTGATTTCAAACAAAACACATTGACGATGGCCGGCCATGGGAAATAACATTGCATGAGACCATTTTCAGTGGGCTTTGATGACTGAGAGAGAACAGTGAAATGTCGTTATCTATGAACACCACATCCCTTGATATTAATACCAGATGGGGAATTGGCAATTAACTGGACCAATAATCTTAGTGCGCCAAGGCATGAACGCTGAAGGGCTCTCTGCTGCTTTTCAGCCTTTGGATTTTGAAAAACTGAGAGAGATTCCAAGTCAATTTGGCGCTGTAACCCTTCTATTATCTTTACATTATTTTCATATTCATAATAAGATAATATTTTGTTTTTCAACTGACAAAGATTTTACCATATATTGAGACGAATGTCATGAATTCCATCTTCCATAAAAATCTGTGAAATGTCATACTGAGAATCAGCCAAAGGCCAAAACATAACAGGCACTTCACCTTTTGCCAGTTGTTTTCTCATATTCAGTACATCCTCTTTATGATTCAATAATGATTCTTCTAGATGATTAGACCAGAGATGGTGCTTCCTTATTGCTTTACCGAATTCAATAAGATGGATAGAGAATTCACTGATCAAACTAGAAGACGAACGACCTAGGGGTGTTTTGGAGAATGACCTACACCCCATGATATCTTCTGATTGAGAAAGTGTTTCACCTGATAGTGGTAAAGCATCAGACATGACAGGCTTCACATTTTCAAGTTCTTCAAGATAAGAGGGATTTCATTTCAATACATTTTCCATTGGATCATTTTCCAGACAATGAGAATTATTACTTTGGAGAGGACTTTCACATATAAATTCATCATATGGGGAGGACCACCATGGTGGGTTACAACAAAAGATGAAACATTTTCCTCCTTGCTCTTCTAACCACACAGAGGGTTCCTATGGCTCTTATCTGAAGATGAAACTTCGAGATCGACCGCATTGTCATGAATATAGACTTCAATGAGAAGTATCTAATGTAGACCTTCGGAATTAATGTTCCCACTATTGGGAACTAAGAGAATAGAATCATGAGTTGCAACAGATAATTGTCTGAGTGCATCAAGAACTACAGCATCGAGTAAGGCCTTGTTACAAGTTGGCCCTTGATTTCTTGACAATACTGGTTGGTTCTTCTTCTTAGACGCCTTCTTACTCAATTTGGGAACCACTTATTGAAGAAATTGGTCATTATGGGTAGTTGTATATGCCTGCTCAAGAGAAATGATCAGGTTAGGATTATTATCTCCACTCAAATCAGATGTATGTTCCTGACTTGGTTTTCCGTATGATATGGGGGAGTATGACCCAAAACCCTCTTGTACTGGAATAGATGTGTGTGCATGTTCTGGAGTGAACTGTTGATGTGTCACTCCAATGGTAGGGATAGATTTATGTGTCTTTACATGAGATGCTTTTGAAGCTATTATAATATCCTGACAGGCATCCAGAATATGAGATGGGATTTGATTCTGCTCTTTCACTATTGATAGAATAAACATGGTGACTTCAGCTACCAGAAGGGGATATACGTCCATTCCGTGCTTGGAGTAGGTGTGTGTTCCTGAACCTATCCTCCTTTTCCTGCTAGTGAATTTTGAAAGAACTCATGTGTGGGGAAAGAGAGTTGAGTCTGCCTTCTGTTTGTCATGAAAGCTTTCCGACTAACTTCTTCGAATGCTACCAAACGAAATTGTTGGTAGGATTGATCAATACTAGAAGGTGTATGTGCCTACTGATTGCACTCCACCGAACATGGTTGATGAACTTCCTTTAATACTGACAGATGAGGCTGCTGGCAGGATTTATGAGTGTAAGCAAGTGTTTGTTCATGTTTACCAGTTGTCAACACATTGGGTTGGCGGGATCCATCGCATGTAGTCAGACGAGCCTGCTGACTAGATGATGATTTATAAATAGGTGTATGTTCCTGTCTATAGTACTCTGCTGGAATTGCCTGGTGAGATTGGAATGCTGCTGCAAGATGAGTCTGCTAGACAGTGGGATTAACACGGATGAGTGTGTGTGCCCGCTCATTTCTTGCCACCATGTTAGGTTGGTGGACTTCTCCGGATATGACAGAGATGAGAATCTGCTCACTGTTGACTGGATTTCAACTCTGTTGGTTTGTATTTCATGCTCGAGTTTGAGGAACCTGATCCGAATGCTTGGAGATGATACCCTCATCATGTTGAGGGCGCACTGCCACACGAGTCTGGTGGAGACTGTTGATGGGATTCCTCGAGAAGGACTCCTGTCTCCTTGAATTAAGTCCCTGAGGGACCTGCTCATTCACCTCCCCGGAATATGGGAGTGAATGGTGATTGTGTTCTTGGGATAACGACCAGAAACGGTTTGAGATGGTTGTTGGCACCCCATGCTTCTTGATCACTGGTCATCGCTGTCCGGACGACCAGGTTGAATTGTTCACTTGGAGGGCTTGTCGAGTAGCCTCCAGAATTGGAATGGTATAGTGTTGAAAGTACTCTTTAACCAGTGCATTCAATACCCAGCGTTGAAGATGTTGAGTAGGTGATGTCACCCTCAGAGTTGACGATAATCTAGTAGGAGTAGCATCAGATGCATTCACAGCAGAGTTTTTCACAGTAGAGGCATTCATAAATGTAAACTCAAGAAAATCCATTCTTGTAATGAAAGAGATATTGGAAAAGAGTGCATTTTTGATATAACAAACATAATCAAGATAATTTCGGCTGCTCCATTTTTTGGATGAGCACATATATTATTGATTTCCCTCTCATTGAGTTTTAAATAGGGTCCTAACAAAATAAGTAAAACATCATTTTAACTTGGTTAAGGATTCACGTCGGGTTCACCATTGTTTTCATCTAGAATTGGGGATGACCTCATTGATTTAAGAATCAAACATTCCAAGCTGTTTTTAATGGTTTTATTCATAGAACTGGAAACATCCAATGATTCCATATCCATTTGTACCTATAATCCAAAGGTAGGTTCTCATTAGTTGTGAACAGATGAGACATACGAATTTTCATTGGTCGAGATGATGGGAGGTCAGACTATCACACATTTTTTATGGGAATTATTATCTACTCTGGGACTCTCTTTATAGATTAAAGTTATGTTCGTGAATCCTTATTGCATTACCAAGTATAAAATGAGCTTTTCTATAGATCTGAAAATAAATTATTAATATGTATGAGATTTAGAGAATCCTTTATATGTATTGAGGTTCATCATCAATAGAGGATCATCTGTATTTGTTTAAAGATTCTTAGTCAATGGTATCATTCAATACATTATATAAAAGTCACTTGGTTATTATGATGTCCATACTAGTTTTAAAGCAACTCAGTGGGGCACTTGATGTTTATTGTCATTCAGAAGGACATGGATTATTTCAGAGTTGGAATTGTACCCGCAGATGGGCTACCCATGAATCCTTTGTTTTAGAAAAGGAATCAGAACCCATGTAGTTCGAGTGAAGAAGTATGGTGTTTATTTATGATCGATGGCTCAAAGAAAGGTGTCATAATTACTTTTACACTCTAAGCTCACGTGAGTCATGCTCGGTGTGAGAAAAAAGAGGTATTGGTAAAACCAGACAATTGTGCCATCATAAGAAATGATATGGGACTTAGGTATATATGACTACCCAAATAGGTGAAGATTAGGATTTACATCAGGGAATAAACCCGGGAACAAGGTCCATAAAGGTATACGTTCTTTATGGATATTTGGATACTATAACTTGGGGCTTACTCTTGAGAAAGGTTCCCAAATTAGGAGGAGACTTTTGATTGGGTTTTACTCTTGATAAGGAAGCTCAAATCAAAAGTAAATAAAGACTGGTTAAGTGAAATTATGATTGGGGGTTATTCTTAGAGAAGAGGGACATGTTAAAGGGAATTATGACAGGGGATTACACCTGAAAAGGAATCCCAGGTTAAGGAAATTAGTATTTTGGGAACATGAGACTTAATCCTAAAGAGGACGCCCAGATTTGGGAAATTATGACTGGGGCTTACTCCTAAAAAGGAGGCCCAGGTTAAAGGGATTTGGAATCTGGGGCATATTATTAAAGAAGAGGCCCATGTTAATGGAAATTATGACTGGGGATTACTACTGAAAAGGAATCCCAGGTTAAGGAAATTATGTTTGGGGCTTACTCCTAAGAAAGATTCCCAGATTTGGAAAATTATGACTGGGGCATACTCTTAAAGAGGATTCCCAGGTTAGGGGACTTGGGGCTTATTCCTAAGAAGGATGCCCAAATTAAGGGAACGTGGACTGGGGCTTACTCCTAAAAAGCAGGCCTAGGTTGATGATTCTTTCATCTTAAAGGATGAGGTTTAATAAATGAAATATCCGACCATAGTGACATAATGATATGTAAATCACAAGGTTTTAAGAGATGTTCCACATAATTCCTTTCAGATAAGGAAGAAAACAAGGAAATAATGCCATGAATGGATTTGGAGAGTGTTATGAAGGCTTAATCTTGAAGAGGATAGCTATATAGGTATAATAGAGGTTAAATAAGCAGGATGAGCACTCAAAACGAAGGTGGGACGCAAGTCCTGCGTGGGTGCACAAGTCCTGGTCACGTAATTATACATGCGCGCGACACATGGGTACCTATGCGATGGTTAACCCTTAGGGTAATACTTGGGCGAGACTTGGCTCAATCCCTTAGTACTATCCCTAGAGGCTTCCAGAAGTGGGGTGCACAAGTTTTGTTGAAGGAGTAAGGCAGCGTGCAAGTGTGGCCATTTCCCTTAAGGGCTGGCCACTTAGGCGTGCAAGTGTTGATGAGTTTCAACACTTAGGCCTTACTCCCTGTCTTTAGATCTTCCGTTCATGGTATGAAATTACCTTATAAGTGTTCGAAATCTTTGAGAAGTGACTAGGGAGCCGAGAGTGAAAATATGAGTTTCTGGAATTTTTCCTCCCCGAAATGGGGGGCCCATAGGGTGTATTTATAGGCTAGAGAAGACCCTGGGAAAAATTCAAATAGGGCGCGCAAGTCACCTGCGCGACCACTGGGCAGCACACAAGTATACTTGCACGACCTTGGTGGGACATGCGCAACCCAAGTGCATTTGAATCTTTGTTCAAGCGTTTTTCAATTTTTGATGTTTCTTCAAAGGATGAATCACTTTGGTTTCAAGGTATTTCCCTTTTCAATTTGTTAGACTCTCTGATGGAAAGGAGCATCAATAACATTAGGCATGGTTAATAACAAAAATGATATTCCTATATAAATAAACTTGACCATAATATGGAAGGAATAAAAGATAGTTAAATAAATCTATATAACCCATCCTAAGTGATTGAACCATGTTTATGCACATTATAATAGTAAAATATCACATGGTTTATCAATTTATAATATCATAATTTTCACACCCCGACCTATATTTTAGTTTATTTTATAACTTTATTGGCCTTTTTAAAATTTTTGTAGGTGTTCAGGTTGAGTCTCGAATGAAACCTTTTGAGTTATGTTAAATAGTGAACGTTTTTCAGCTGATATCACTGGGCGCAAGGGTGAAGCGCGTTTTTGAAACCTCGTGCGGCTCATCTTAGGCCTCTGAATGATTCTCCTTCCCTCAAAACATTTAAAATTAGTGAAGGTTGAAATTTATTGTGTTGTTTGGAATTTTTATGGTAAATGATTTTATTATTATTACAATTATCATTATTGATCTTAATAAAGATGTTTTAATTATTATTGTTATTTTATTTTTATTTTATTTTTAACTAGAGTTGAGATGGGTCCCAGTCCATTGAGTGGGCACCGTAGGGTTAGCGGTGGCCGTGTGGTCAGCCTAGGTACCCGTGGGGTGGCTTCTGGAGTAAACAGAAGCTACCACATTGTCTGCGCACTACTGATTGTTGCATGCGCGGACCTTCCAGTCATAGTATTCAAATAGATAAACATATTAAATAATGCATAATGATATTGAATTAAATTAAAATGGATACTATCATTATTAGCAAAGTTGTTCTTATTATTAGGAGTATTCGTAATATTATTGTTATCATTTCCATAATTATTATTATTATAGATAGAATTTATTATTATTTTTAATATTAGTATTATTATTATTATTTATATGAGTTATTTTTGTAGATAAATGTTTTTTTGTCTCATTTATTGGTTTTTGTTTTATTTTTGTTTATTTTTATTTTGGATTTATATTATTTTATTTTCCTAAACCTAATCCAATGCCTCCTCATCTCTTTTTTTCCTCTCACACCGCCACCCACTATCTGCTTCTTCTGCACAATACAATCACTTTTCCTCTCCTCTCCTTCATCTTGAACCACACCAGCCATCTCTAGAAAGCCTCCCCCAGTGTCATGACCTCCACCAGTGTGACCCCTCACCAACGCGCACCACCCAGCCGCCAGACTCCCTCTACCGGTCATCCCCCTCGGCGCTGCCTCCTCATGCTGGCCAACACCGGTGATCTGTAGGCTCCTTCCCGCCAGATGACCAGACCCATGGAGATCCCCCCCATGCTATGTGTGACTCCTCCTGGTGACCCATTGGCCTATGAACAGATCATTATGGCGTTCCCCTTGTGCAGAAGCTTTGACCGATTGTGACCCCCCTCGACATCCCTGTTTGGAGACGTTTTTTTCCACCCAAGCGGCCCTCTCCCTCTCCCTCTCTTGCTCACAACCCCCTGATCTGATGATAGTGGTACCCTCTTCCTCCCTTCATGTGTAGCACACCACCCGGCCGCAACCCCTACCATTTCCTAGGCAACCCGTGCGCACCCTTACCCTACGGCCAGCCCTCTCACCGGCAGTGCACCTTCACCGACAATACCCTCCTCCGGTAACGACCCCCCTTGAGATCTCCTTATCTCTCAGCCTCCCATTCTGGTGCCCTCACCCTACTTCTCCCACACATCACAGACCACCCCTCTCCATTGCCGGTACCACCCTTCCAGCTAGTGATCGCCCCTTTCGGTGCTTCCGTGTGGCATGAGACCCCCTGCCGACAACCCTCCGACCAGTCTGACAGAACCCCCAGCCTGTTCCATATCTTGTTCCCTTCCACGCCTCCTACGTCATTCCTTGTTTCATCCGACCGTCATCCAAGCAGCCCACTACCCTCTTTCCCCACCTCACAGACATTGTCCGGTCGTGCCCCTTCTGCCTGCCCCGCACAGTCCAGCTAGCGACAGTCCATTCTTGTGTGCGCTGCCCCTTTCTGACGGTCACGGAACCCTTCTGGTTGAGTGTGTATCCGAGCTGAGGTGAGGTCTACATTGTTCTTTCTTGAATGTTAGATAATTATTTAGGCATGTACTATGTTAAATTAAATTGGTGCGGAATTATTATTTTTTAAAATAATTGAGTTTGTTTAATAAGTTTTGTGCAATGTTATTTTTTTATTAACATAGTTTGTGCTTTTATATTTTGTAGCTGATCAGGTGAGTTAATGTGTGTTTTGGTGAAAACTAGTTGCGTGCTATTTAATAGCTTTTAATAAACTCTGCAATTGGTTATTTTTAATTTGCACGTATTGCATGTTCTAATATGGTGTGTTGTGGGTGCACGTTTATTATAAAAGGGGTCTTCAACTAGTTTTGGGTTTGTAATTTCGTGGGGTTCTCTTTGAAATTGGTTAATAAATTTTAATGTGGGTTATTAAATAGTGCAGATGGTAAGAACTCTGTTTTCAAAACATGTCAAGGTAATTCTTTTGCACTGTTTGTTAGTTTGGATTGTTTTATGTCTTTGTCCATGGATTTATTTATGTTTTCTATTGCACCTCGTTGACAAGGTTTTTATACGGTCCTGCAATTGTTAACTTGTGTGTGCTTGCATGCTCGTGCGAGGAGTGTCGTGTCGTCGTGACTAGTTTGCGAGTCGAGGTAGGTCCCCCACTACACTCACCATTATATTTAGAATTTATAGTTTTCTTGATATTTTATTAATTTTAATAAATAGGAAATAATTTACTATAATTATTTTTTAAATGATTATTTGGTGTAAAAAGAGCCATTTATTTTATACAAGACAATTGAAATATTTTCTTGATGAACGGACTCACAGTAGTGAAAGAATGCCCGTTTGGAAATTAAACCTAATTTATATAATTTCAAATGTAGTTTTGGATTTTTGATAAATGATTTCTTTTGAAGCATGAACAAGTGTTTTGGTTCTCTTGAGAAATGAGGATTTTCATTATGAATGGTGAAGGCCCGTTTGGTAATTTAATAAAATAAATTATTTTTAAAAACTCTCTATGGGGTGACTAAGGGCGATCATTGGTTTACCATGACTTCATTAGTTGTGTGTGATGTTGTGCTACTTGAGTTAATTGTTGACTCACCCCTTTTATTTTTATTATAGGTGCTAACATGGGATCCTATCATAGTAAGTGAATTTTCTGATAACGATTTCCACACTAGTTCAGATTACGCAATGGCTAGTGGCCCTTAGTATGGATTATACTCTACATGGGAATTGGGCCCCTAGGTTAGGCCATATAGGGAAACACCTGGCATGAGGACGTTATGACGTCATCAGGAGGAGGCATGCCTTTTGGATGAGTCACATATATGGTATGTTCTGGAATGTTCATGAGCTCCTAGGTTTGACCCATGATTCCTTTACTATTTATTTGTACGTGTTGGATAATTGAAGTGTCTAGTTCAGTTGCTGGTCCATGTGCGCCATTTCTTTTTTCATTTCCCTTTGTGTGTGTTGTTTTTTATGTGTGGCTTTCCTTTTTTGATAATAACTAAACATTGGGTTTTTAAATTGTTCGGGAAAAAGTGTTTTAAAATGAAATTCACCTTCTCTATTCAAGAGTTAAACTTATTTTTAAATTAATATGGGAAATGGATTGTTAATTGTTTTAGAAATGAATGCTTGTGTGTGGAAACCCATATTTTATATAATTTAGTTCAAACATGGAATTGATAAATTCTTTATTTAATGGTATGTTCTTTGGGATAGAATTAGACGTGTCTACCTATTGATTTTTAATACTCATGCCTTTAGTGTTTTCCTGTTTTTGGTTTCTATTGTAGGTTCAACTCAAGATTTGTCACCATAGGCAGGAGTTGGTTGTGGATCAGCGAGCGACTCTTGATGTCGTGAGGTGTTTCTTCATGGTCAGGTTAGATTGCATTGTTCTACTTTTTTCGTTGATTTAATAATTTACTAATTTTCACTAGGAGAAATCATTCCCAATTGTCCTTTATTGATGCCCTGGCACTTGTTGCCAGCCTGGGTGAATCAAGAATGCATCTCGGTCCTTCTCGCGGAGTGGCTCAGGTGACAGGTTCAGGGTCGACCGGGGTTGGTTTGGGATTAAATGGTATCAGAGAAGGTCGGCTCCTGAGCGGAATATGTTTCTAAGAGTGACCATTGTTATTTGGGGTTTTCATGGTAGAAGGAGTAGGATTGTCAGGACTCTAGGTATATAGATGAGAAAGAGGTCATGAACCCTTTCATGTTCTGAACCTCGGGTTACCCTGGGATGTTCGGGTTGTTGGTATCATTTGGTTTTTTTGAATTATTTTATGTTGGGAAATGAGAAAGCTATGAAAGTGACCTTCATGAGCTTTCATGGACTGGCAAGACATGTGAATCCAGATACATTACCCCATAGTTCACACTGTGATGGTGTCGTGATTGGCATATGACCACCAACCACACATCTGAGTCACCCATCGACACTAGTTTTTCCTGGTGAGTTGTTTGAGCATTCTTTAATATTAAAAACTCTTTGTGAATTTTAGTTTTGGAAATTGTGAAAATTGAAATTTTAAATGGAAATGGCCATGTTGTGATCTTTCTCCTTGTTTTATTGTTCCTTAGTGTTCGCCCCCACGAAGGCTCGATGGATGCCCAAGGTGCAACTTCAGGTGGTGCATCCTTAGAAAATACTCCAATTGATAAACCTAATGACTATGTTCTGGAGTTCCAGAAGTTGAAATATCTCTCTTTTATGGACAAGCAGAGCCTCTTGAGGTAGGGGAGTCGTTGTAGAAGATTGAGAGAAAGTTTAGTTTCATTGGGATGCCTGAGTCGTTAAAGGTGAAGTTGGATACCTTTATTCTTGAAGGCCCGACGTAGAAATGGTGTAAGTCCATTTCTTGAAATAAGCCTCAGGAAGATCTATCATCGGAGTGCTTCAAGTCATCGTCCATCCAACAATACCTCTCTAAGTTGATGAAGCTGAGGAAGAGGATGGAGTTGTGTTGTATTCAGCAGGGCATTGAATCTATACTAGAATTATATTGACATTTCACAGACCTAGTTCCGTATGACCAATAGTTTGTTACAAATGATCCTAGGAAGGCTTGACAATTTGAGTCTGGAGTCTGACCTGAAATACAATCAAAGTGGAAGGGCTCAACCTAAATACCTTCTTAGATGTAGTGGGGCAAGCCTTTCTTTCTAAAGATAATCTAACAAGAGGACTTGAGGTTGAGAATCCATCCTTGGCATTGGGAAGGAATGAAGAGGATGGCAAGAGGAATAATGATAATCGCCCGGATGCTGGTGGGACTACTAGAAGAATTAAGAGGCCTTCAGATCTCCAATCAACATATTCAGTGAATAAAGCCACGATCAGTCACCAGTGTGGTAGGCAGGGTCACAAGAGGCCGACGTGCCCGAGTGCTGCAAGACCCTTCCACACCTGTGGATATTTGGGTCACTTTCATTGATTCTACCGAGGTGTTTCCAAGAAGTGCGTTGAACCTAGACTTGGATCATCAAAGAAGACCTCATCTTGTCAGTAGATTTAGGGAGATGTTTGGGGACCAGATTGAGGTTTTCTCTTTGTAGTGTTCCTTGGATATATGAATCATCACTTGTAGTGTGTTTCAGTGTTTCTTTTCTTTCAGTTGTAAGAGTGGTTGTGGATTCAACCTATTTGGAAGTTTTATTTAATTGGAAGTGTTCTTGGTTAAATTCTGGTTTGGGTGTTATGTTTATGAATTTCTGACGCCTGACTATGGGGTAGGAGATGCTTATATCATCGGTGCTCCAACCATAGGCCCCAGAGTGAAGCTAGCGCATAGTCAAGAGAACCCCCGTGGTAAAGCCTGACTATGGTGGGAGTTTTGATGTTCTATCAATTGCGCCCTTCCCATCATTCCCCCTTGTGGTGGGGGGTTTCAGTCAGTGGAGAAAATTTTAATGTTCAGTTAATTATTCTAGTCCTAATGGTGGAGAGACCCACAGTGGGTCTCACAAAGTCACACCGGAAGTAATTTAGTGTTAGCCTGGTCATTATGGCAGGGAGTCCATTTGGGCCTCCCCGTGTCAGTGTTAGAGTTTCATTTCATGTATTGTTTGGTGATAGGTGGTCTCGTGCAGAACTACCTAATCTTAAGTTCGACCTCTCGAGTAAACATTGAGATTGGAATACACCCGACAGGTTTTTTAGACTATGATTATGGGAATAAATGTCATAGGTAGTTAAATTCGTTCATTCCATGGTTGAAATAGATGGTTTGGTTTTTTCTTGGTGATAATTAAGTTGACTGTATTTTAAAGGATGAGTTGTCTGTCATGGGTTTTTGGTGTCAGTTTGGATCGATCAACTGGAGGCTCTTAAACTTTTTTTGGCGGGTGACACTTAATAAGTTTTATCTTTGGGTCTAGATCTTGTTTTGGATTTCCGAGTGCGGAAAGCGTTATAGTGGGGAGAATTGTAACACAACGATATATCTTTTATTTTATTTCATAATTTTATTTTCTTTTTAAATTTTCTGTTGTTTTTCAGGTTGAGTCCCGAACGAAAAAGCTTTTAGTTATGTTAAAAATTTCATGTTATTTCATCTGACATCTCTGGGCGCATGGGAAAAGCGCATTTTGGAAACCCTGCATAATTCCTCTTAGGTATCAGAAAGATTTACCTGCCATCGAAAAATTTAAAATGAGTGAAGGTTGTAATTTATTGTGTTGTCTGTAATTTTTATGATTAATAATTTTATTATTTGTACTATTATTATTATTGATCTTAATAACGGTGTTATTAACTATTATTTTTTTAATGTTTTTTTTATTTTTTTTACTATAGTTGAGAAGGTCGTTAAATCATTGTATGGACCCTACACGGTTTGGGGTGGCCATGTGGTTAGCTTAGGTACCCATGGGGTGGCATCTTGAGTTAGCGGAAGCTACCACACAGTCTGCGCACAACCGCTTGTGGCGCGCATGGACCACTCAGTCGTAGTATTCAAATAGAAAATAAAATTAAATAAAGAAAAATGTGATTGTATTAAAATAAAACGGATGTTAACATTATTATCCAAGTTGATTTTATTATTAGCTTTATTAGTAATATTATTATCATCATTGACTTTATTATTATTATCTTAGATTAAAGTTGTTATTATTATTAATATTAGAATTCTTCTTTATTATTTATATGAGTTATTTTTATAGGTACATGTTTATTTTGTTTCATTTACTGGTTTTTGTTTTATTATTATTATTATTATTTTTATTTTTTTATTTTATTTTTCTAACCCTAATCCTATGCCTCCTAATCTCTTTTTTCCTCTCACACTGCCACCCCCTGTCTGCTTCTTCCACATAGCACAAACACTTATCCTCTCCTCTCCTCTATATTGCACCACACAAGACATCTGTTACAAGCCTCCCTAAGTGTCACAACCTCCACCAGTGTGACCCCTCACCGGCGCGCACCAGCCAGCCGTGCGACCCCCTCTATAGGTCATCCCCCTCGGTGCCACCTCCTCCTGGTGGCCATCACAGGTGATCTGCAGCCTACTTCCCACCAGATGACCAGACCCACGGAGAGCCCCCCTTGCTGCGCGTGGCTCCTCTGGGAAACCCCTTGTCCTTCGAACAGACTGTGATGACATTCCCCTTGTGTAGCATCTCTGACTGATTGTGACCCCCCTCGGCATACCTATTTGGAGGCTATTTTTTTGCTCCCGTGCAGCCCTCTCCCTCTCCCTCTCTAGTGCGCAGCCCCCTGCTCTGGTGACAGCATAACCCTTCTCTTCTCTTTGTGCATAGCACACCTCTCGACCGCAACACCTCCCCTATCCTAGAAAACCCACGTGCACCCTCACCATTCAGCCAACCCTCTCACCGGTGGCATCTCCTCGCCAGCAATACCGTCCTCCGATAGCAACACCCTTCGGATCTCCTTCTCTATCAGCCTCCCATTCCAGCATCATCCCCCAGCTTTTCCCACATATCCCTGACCTCTCCTCTCCACTGCCGGCGCCTCCCTTATAGCTATTGATCCCCCCATTCAGTGCTTCTGTGCATCTTGAGTCCCCCTTCCAGCAACCCTCCGACCAGTCCGAGAGCACCCCCGACCTGCTCCCTGCCTGACACCATGCCTCGCCTCCCGCACCTTTCCCTATTTTGTCCGACCATCATCTAAGTAGCCCGCCGACCTCTTTTCCCGCCTTGTAGATGTTGTCTGGCCATGCCACTCCTGCCAGCCCCTGACTATCCAGCCAGTGATGGTACCTGCTTGTGCATGCAACGCCTTTCTGACAGTCGCACAACCCCACTGGTCGAGCGCGTATCCGAGATGAGGTAAGGTATGAATTGTTCTTGATTGAATGTTAGATAATTATTTTATCATGTATTATGTTAAATTAAATTAGTGAGAACTTATTTTATTAAAATAATGGAGTTTGTTTAATTATTTTGGTGCGAAGTTATTTTTTTTGTACTTAGTTTGCGCTTTTATATTTTAAAGCCACTAAGGTTAATTAAGGTTCATTTTGATGAAAATTAGTTGCGTGCAGTTTAATAGCTTTTATTAAACTCTCCAATTTGTTATTTTTTACTTTGAATGTATTGCACATTGTGATATGGTGTGTTGCGGGTGCACGTTTTATTATAAAAGGCGTCTCGAATAGGTTTTGGGTGTTTAAAGTCGTGGGGTTCTCTTTGAAATTGTTTAATAAATTTTATAGTGAGTTAATAAATAGTAGAGATGGCGTGAACTATGTTTTGAAAACAGGTCAAGGTAGTTCTTTTGCGTTGTTTGTTCGTTTGGATTGTTTTATCTCCGTGTTCTTGTATTTTATTTGTCTTTGCGGTTGTAGTGAATTGACATGGTTTTTCCACGGTCCTGCGATTGTCAGCTTGTGTGTGCTTGCATGCCCTATTGAGGAGTTTCACGTTGTCATGACTGGTCTGCAAGTCAAGGTAGGTCCCCCACTAGACATGCCTTTATATTTAGAATTTATTGATTTATTGATTATTTATTAATTTTAATAAATTGGAAATAATTTAATATAATTAATTTTTAAATGATTATTTGGTGTAAAATGATCCATTTATTTTATACATGACACATGAAATATTTTCTTGATAAACAGACTCCCAATAGTGAAAGAATTATCTGTTGGCCTTTAAACATAATTCACGGAATTTCAAATGTAGTTTTGGTTTATTGAAAACTGATGTCATTTGAAGCGTGAACAAGTGTTTTGGTTCTCTTGAAAAATGAGGATTTTCATTAAGATTGGTGAAGGCCCATTTGGAACTTTAATGAAATAAATTATTTTGGAAAAATCTATTTGGGGTGACTCAGGGGTGATCATTTGTGTACCTTGACTATATTAGTTGCGTGTGATGTTGTGCTACTAGATTGAATTTTTTTACTTGCCCATTTCCTTTTTAATATACATTCGGACATGGGAACATAGCATAGTAAGTGAATTCTCTAAGAATGATTACTGCACTAGTTTAGATTACACACTGGCAAGTGGACCTTAGTATGGATTATACTCTAATAGGGGATTGGTCCCCTCGGTTAGGCCATGTAGGGGAACACTGGGCATTAGGAAGTTATGATGTCATCAAGAGTAGGCGTGCCTTCATGATGAGTCACATGTATGGTATGTTCGGGATTGTTCCTACGCTCCTAGGAATGACCCATGTTTCTTTTAGTGTTTATTTGTATGTGGCAGATGATTGAGGGGTCTAGTTCAGTTGCAACCCCCTGTGTTCCATTTTATTCCATTTCCTTTAGTGTGTGTTGTGTGTTTTGTGTGGATTTCCTTTTTGCTAATAACTAAACATTGGGATTTTCAGTTTTTTGGGAAAATGTGTTTTAAAATAAAGTCACCTTTTCCTTTTAAGAATTATACTTGTTTTTAAATTAAATAGGGTAATGGATTTCAACTTTTTTTAGAAATGAATGTGTGTGTGTGGAAACCCATATTTTATATAATTTAGTTCAAACTTGGAATTCATAAAATCATTATTTAATGGTATGTTCTTTATGAATAGAATTAGTCAGGCCTACCTACTATGTTTTAATACTCACCCCTATAGTGTTTTCCTGTTTTTAGTTTATATTTAAGTTTCTACTCGAGATTTCACGTCATAGGTGGGAGTTGGTTTTGGATTGGCGAGCTACTCTCAATGTTGTGTGGAGTTTGGTCACGGTCAGGTTAGTTTGTGTTATTCTACCTTTTTTGCTGCTTTACATATTTACTTATTTTCACTGGGAAATGTTTTTCCCAATTGTCCTCTATTGATGCCCTAGGACTTGTCTCTTTCCCAAGAGGATCAAGAACGTCCCTTGGGCTATGTCATAGTTTGGCTCGGGTGACCGGTTCAGGGTCGACCAGGGTTGGTTCATGACAAAATGGTATCAGAGAAGGTCGGCTCCTGAGGGGACCTTGTTTTTCAGAGCACCCATTATTATTTACGGTTGTCATTGTAGATGGAGTAGGATTTTTGGGACTCAAGGTGTACGGATGAGAAGGACGTCATGAACCCTCGCTCGTTCCGAACCTCAGGTTACCATGGGATAATCGGGTTGTTCGTTTCTTTTGGTTTCGTTGAATTGTATTATGTTGGGAAATGAAATGGAAGCTATGAAAGTGACCTTCATGAGATCACATGGTCTAGAAAGCCATGTGGAACTGGAGACATTACCCAAGAGTGCTCCTTGTGATCGTGGCATGATTGGCGTATGGCTGCCATCCATACATCCAAGTCACCCATCAGCACTAGTTTTTCCTGGTGAGTTGTTTCAGTCTTATTTAATTTTAAAAATTGTTTCTGAATTTTTTTTTGAAATTGTGAATAGTTTAATTTGAAATGACAATGAAGAATTTTTTATCCTACTCCTTGTTTTCTTGTTCCATAGCTTTCTCCCCCATGAAGTCTCGATGGATGCCCAAGGTGTAGCTTCGGGTGGTGCATCCTTAGAAAATCGTCTAGTTGATCAACCTATAGACTATGTTATAGAGTTCTAGAAGATTAACCCTCCCCTCTTTTATGGACAACCAGAGCCTCTTGAGGCATAGGAGTGGTTGTAAAAGATTGAAAGGAAGTTCAGTTTCATTGGGATGTCTGAGTCATTAAATGTGATGTTGTCTACCTTTATGCTTGAAGGCCCAACATGGAAAGGGTAGAAGTTCTTGTCTCTTAATAAGCCTCAGGAAGATCTAACATGGGATTTATTCAAGTCTTCATTCATCCAACAATTATTATATGAGTTGATGAAGCTGAGGAAGAAGATGGAGTTGTGTTTTCTTCCGCAGGGCGTTTAATCGGTATTGGAATTTTATGGACATTTCACTGACCTAGTTCCGTACGACAAATGGTTTATTGCAAATGATCCTGAGAAGGCTTGACAATTTGATTATGGACCCTAACCTGAACTATGATCAAATGTGGAATGTCTCAACCTAACCACATTCTCGGATGTTGTGGGGCTATCCTTTCTTGCTGAATCTAATATGACAAGAGGACATGATGTGGAAAATCCTTACCCAGCCATGGGACGCATCACAGAGGATGGTGAGAGGAAGAATGAGAAGTTCCCTGATGGTGGTGGGTCTAGTAGAGGAATTAAGATGCCTTCAGATCTGAAATCAACACCTTCAGAGTGTAACACCGTGATCTGTCAGCAGTGTGGTAGGCAGGGTCACAACAGGCCGACATGCCCGAGTTCTCTGAGACCCTACCACACCTATGGACGTCTGGATCACTTGCACCGATTCTGCTGAGGAGTTTCCAAGAAGTGCGTTGAAGTTATACTTGGATCATCGAAGGTCATCTCAGCCAATCAGTAGGATTATGGCAATGTTTGGGGACTAGTTCTAGGTTTTATCTTTGTAGTGTTACTTGGATATTGTAATCGTTTATTGTATCATTTTTCGATTTTTCTTTTCATCCTGTAGTTTGAATGGTTGTGGTTGACCCTCTTTGGATCTTTTATTTTATTGGAAGTATGATTGGTGAACTTTTGGTTTGGGTGTTATGTTTGGGGATTTCTGAAGCCTGACTATGAGGCATGAGAAGCATCAATCATCAGTTCTCCAACCATAGGCCCCATAATGAATCTAGCGTGTAGTTAGGAGATCCCTGGTAGTGAAGAAGGGCCTTAGTTTAATCTTGTTCCATAGTGTGACATGGTTTATGTTCTTCTGAGGGTCTGATGTTGTTGATATGACTATGGTGGTAGTTTTGATGTTTTATCAGTTTTGCCCTTCCCTTATTTCACCCCCTTATGGTGGGGGGTTTTTTGTCATTGGGGAAAATTTTCAAGTTCGGTTAATCTCACCTGCCTTATGGTGGGGAGACCCACAATGGGTCTCGCAGAGTTTCACAAGAAGTAATTTAGTGTTAGCCTGATCCTTATGGGGGGCAGTCCATTTAGTCCTCCCAGTTTTAGGGTCAGTGTTTCTTTTCATGTATCATTTGGGGACATGTGGTCTTGTGCGAAACTACCAAATCCTAAGTTCGTCCTCTAGAGTAAACGTTGACATTGGAGTACACCCAATACTTTTTTTATACTATGATTATGGGAATAAATGTTGTAGGTAGTTAAATTCATCTATTCCTTGGTTGAAATAGATGTTTTGGGTTCTACTTGGTGACAATTAAGGTGAATATGTTTTAAAGGATGATTTTTATGTCATGGGTCTTTGGTGTCAGTTTGTATCGATCAACTGGATACCCTTAAACTTTAGTTGGTGGGTGACACTTGATATGTTTTATCATTGGGTCTTGAACTTGTTTTCTCATTTCGAGGGTGGAAACCGTTATGGTGGGGATGAATTTTCACACCCCGACCTATCTTTTATTTTATTTTATAATTTTTTTCCTTTTTATAATTTGTGTCGGTGTTCCGGTTCAGTCCCAGATGAAAAACATTTGATTTATGTTAAAATATGCATGTTTTTCAGCTGACGTCACTGGGCACATGAAAGAAGCATGTTTCGGGATCCCTGCACGACTCCTCTTAGGCATCGACACGATTCGCCTACCATTGAAAATTTTAAAATGGGTAAAAGTTGTAATTTATTATGTTGTTTGGACTTTTTATGGTTAATGATTTTATTATTATTACTTTTATTATTATTGATCTTAATAAAGATGTTATTAATTATTATTGTTATTGTTATTTTTTTTATTTTTTTAACTAGAGTTGAGATGGGTCTTAGACCATTCCATGGGAACCTCATGGTTAGCAGAGGCCATGCAGTCAGCCTAGGTACCCAGGGGTGGCTTCTAGAGTAGACGGAAGCTACCGTACGTTCTGCACGCAACCGCTTTGGGCAAGTGAAGACCGCACAATTGTAGTATTAAAATAGATAAAAAAATTAAATAAAGATGAATAATATTGAATTAAAATAAAACAGATACTATCATTATTATCAAATTTGTTTTTATTATTAGGTGTATTATTAATATTATTGTCATCATTGACATTATTATTATTATAATTTATTAATGTTAATATTATTATTATTTTTAGTATTTTTCTAATTATTTATATGAGTTATTTGTATAGATAAATGTTTATTTTGTTTCATTTACTAGATTTTGTTTTATTTTGTTTTATTTTTATTTTATTTTATTTTATTTTATTTTTCTAACCTTAATCATATGCCTCTTAATCTATTTTTTTCCTCTCACTTCGCCACCCCCTGTCCTGCGATTGTCAGCTTGTGTGTGCTTGTGTTCCCATGCGAGGAGTGTCGCGTCGTCGTGACTAGTCTACGAGTTGAGGTAGGTCCCCCACTACACTCACCTTTAAATTTAGAAATTATTTATTACTTTATATTTTATTAATTTTGATAAATGGGAAATAATTTCAGATAATTATTTTTTAAATGATTATTTGGTGTAAAAAGAGCCGTTTATTTTCACATGACACTTGAAATATTTTCTTGATGAATAGACACCCAGTATCGAAAGAATACCCATTCGTACTTTAAACATAATTGACAGAATTTAAAATGTACTTATGGTTTATTGATAAATGATTTATTTTTAAGTGTGAACATTTGTTTTGGTTCTCTTGAGAAATAAGGATTTTTATTATGATTAGTGAAGGCCCGTTTTTCACTTTAATAAAATAAATTATTTTGGAAAACTCTCTATGGGGAGACTTAGGGGTGATCTTTGGTGTACCATGACTGCATGAGTTGTGTGTGATGTTTTTCTACATGATTGACTTTGTTGAATGACCCCATTCATTTTCATTATACATGCTGTAACACCCCAAGCTTCTACGGTACGTTTCCCTTCGAATAATGCGATAGCGTGTGTTGTACGCAACCTCGAGTTCTAACACACACCACAACTAATTAAACTAGCCGTTGTGAATAGTAATACCTACTTTTTGAAATCATATATATTCTATATTTCAAAATGGACTTCATTTTTGGATTCGGAATATCAAAATTAGCCTAGGGTGAAATTTTGGTACATTTCGGATAAATTTCATATTTTGATGAATAGTGAAAATTTCTAAATTTTAATTAAAAACAACTTTTTTAATCAAAATAATTAATAGTGATAAATTATGAATTTGAGTGGTTTTAAAGTATATTTAGAATATATTTTTACCATTCAATTTAATGTTTATCATTGGACATAATTTTACAATTATACCGAACATAAACAAGTGTCAATCTTTTGATAGTTATTATCTCTTAAAAACACGCTTTTTGTTTTGACAGCGGGAATTAATTTTAAATTAATTTCTGCCACTTCTGTGTTTTGAATTTAGGAAAATGGATTCCATATTTGGAATAAGGATGTTCAAATTGTGTAAATAGGTAACTTTTATTTTTACACATTTTGAATAATTACTGCGGTAAATATTTTATTTACCATGGTTAAAGGGTAAATCCGGTAAATAAGGGTTAAAAAATAATATTATAATAATACTAATTTACCCTAAAACGTGTCTTACCCCTATTGGTTGATACATGGTCGACCATGGGCATCTTTGGGTCAATTTTGGGACCCCATGGATCCACTTGTAAGTGATAATGACACTTTATATTAATTAAGTTAAAATGAATACAAAAATGACACAAGCATATATCTTTTAGAACAACAGTTGTTACATAGGGTTATATATGTTGGATTTTAGATTATAAATATTAATTAGAAAGATAAAAATATTTCCTACATAATAATATTTTATTTATAATTTTTAGACATTAAATAATTTATTTTATATATGACACAATGATGATGCAGTAATTACTATAATAGTGAAAAATTAAAATAATTGATATTATAAATACCCAAATAAATATAATATGAAACTTTTAATGAATTAAACTAATTTTCTAGGATAATATGATATATTAGGATTGATATAATTGACTTTGTTCGAAGTAATCAATCTGTTATGAGTTTCAAAAAAATCAACTATTGAATAGTGTCAAAATTGACATAAAAGAGTTCTTAAAACAAATATTATATTATTAATTGATATTAAATTCCTAAAAATCTAAGGTTCGGCCAAAAGACTTATATCATGATAGGTTCATCATTAATGTACCACTTGGGGGTCGCTTGGATGTATATAGTAAGTTTATTAACCATATTATATAAAAATACAAAGAGACATTGTAAAAGTGAAACTAATTAACTTAGAGTTAATACTTAAAGATAAGGTTAATATAAGTACCCAAACCTGTCTAAATTCTATTGGTTGAGTGGTTTTCGACTTATCCCCACCTTAACCTTTGAATAATAAGCATTGGAGCCATTAGAAACCGAATATGAATTTATTATAAATTAATATTTCTAACTTTTCCAAAGGTGCCCCTCACCCCTCTTATAAAAGGGCACTCCTCCTTCTCATTTCTTCACACCTTCAAAGCCTTTTGGTTCGGCCAAACTCTGCCCAAATACTCTCCCAACATCCCTCACTACAACCTAGAGGCCTTAGTTTGATCAGAAAGCCAACCTAAGGAGCCCTTTTGATCAAATCAAAAGGAAGAACCCGAAGAAGAGGTAATGATTTCACCACCCTTTTCTAAGTTCATTTCTTCTTCCACTTCTTCTTCCTTTGTTCTTACCATTCTGAAATAATAACTCCAGTATCTCACATATACTGTGATGTTATTATAAATATGGTACAATCATATTCAGTATTCTATCCACCCTTTGAATAACATGTCACCATACGTGCGTACGTACGGCTTACCGTCTCCACATCGTGGTGTAATTGTTATTCAATATAATATTATTTGGATGGGTATAATAATGATGTGTAACTCATGTAAATAATAAATATAACATGTTAATGATTCTGTATATATGATATACCATCCATTTATATATTATTTTAATATCAAAAGAATGATATTGTCGCTCGTGCGTACGTACGGACTACCGTCTCCACGAACGTGATGAGATTCATTCTCCATCGTATCCATTCAAGTATAATTATCATTTGATGATTTAAAAATGATGTTTAAGGACTGTATATCATTCTGGATATGAATAAGATACAACAACCATGGCTTATGTAACAAAACATATAAAAGAAAATGAGTAAGTGAACTCCCGAAACGACGATAATTCTAAGATATTATTAACAAATCAATGTTAAAAGATCATATATGATATCATATTAATATATATGATTCTTGTATAATTTAATAACAACTATTTCACCATTATACAGGAGGTTAACCTACCCCAACCAAGGAAAAGTACAAGGTAAGGGTTATTTCACAATCTCTTCATTATCCGAGGTTGTATTATACGTAATAATCTACTGGGATCTCTTTATCATCCACATCCATGTTTCTTTGAAATGTATTTCAAAACATTTTTACTATTTACAAGAATATGGGTTAAAGTCATTTATACCCTTGTTTGACTTTTTATAAGAGGTTTATAAAGGAATCTTTCCGTCGTTTTCAAAACAAGGTCCTTTTTAACCTTTTTGACAGAATTGAGGTAAGAATGTTTTTTTTTAACTTATACGGCGGGTGCGGTTATTTTACGCCGTTATAAAATCTTCAAAGCTTTACTTACAAGCTTATAAGAATATTTTCAAAGAAAATGTTTTATTTTATATGGATCTTAAATGATTTCAAAATAAAAGGAGATATTTTTTAAAAAGAATTTTGATTTCATCTACGTCAACATCCTTTGATGGATTTTAAGATTATTTGAAGTTGATTTATTATGATACAAAACTTCTATATTGTATTGAAGGTTTTGTGATATGTTTGACTATGGATGTGCTATTTTTATACCATTCATAGTTTATGGTGAAATTATTGACATTTCGTATGCTAGTTTTAATACGAATGTTTATGTTCTGTTTAAACCTTTTCATATGGGAATGCATTGGACTTAATAAGTGACGGGTGGAGCCCGCTATAGCTCCTCGATGCATCGGTAGGTATCATGAGACAAACTAGTGTCTTGGCACAAGGCCTTGACAAAATCTTATTTGTAGTCTTGGCACGAGGCCTTGGCTATGTGGTTATGATAGTCTGGCATTATGCATTCCAACATTATGAAAGTAGTTATTGATATTGCATGTGATTATTCGATTAGTAGAATATCCATGTGAATAAGTAAATGGCATTATTTCATTTTTATTTTTGCCATACTATGTTAATGTTCAATTTTAAAAGGCTTTTGTTTTAGTAATTCATTGCCTTAAATGTTTATGCTTATTATGAATGTTCCGCTATATTGTTATCCTTACTGGGCATTTGAGCTCACCCCTTTTCTATGTTTTATTTTTCCCAGGTAGTGAAGAAGTAAATTATGAATGACTTGCAGGGATATTATGAGGGGTTAATAGTGTGGATATGAAGACTTTGTTGTTGTAGTAGTTTTTCACTTTGAAATGTAATGTAAAACTTTATGATTATATCTACTGTTTCCAAGGCTACTAAATCAATCGGTCTTTCGAGATTTGATCTTTCTTGTGATCATGCCAATGTTATGTAATTAATGCACCGACTCTGGGGAACTGGGGTCGGGGCGTTACAGTTGGTATCAGAGGAAGTTTAGTACAAACCTTGGAAACTAGATTTAGATAAACTCTGATTAGAGCACGTAGACCTAAGATGAACTTTGAGGATTAGTATAGAAGAACTTCCTAGAATTTTGGTATTGTAGAGATTTTGTGAGTTTTCCGAGCAATACATCCCTATCTGGATACGAGCAGGTAGAGGCGGCTCTGGCACAGATGTACCTAGGGGTAAAACCCGAAAACACTGCTTTGAGCTAGACTCGAACGGGAACTGGTGCACGACAACGGGCCTTGCTGCACTCTTGGTTACGACACTCCCGGGGGATATGCTTAGGATAACTCTCATTATCTTTACAAATCATTATGAAGGGTTTATGAGTATATACTTCCTCAAAGAAAACATTTTTATGATTATGGATTATATCCATAAATAGTTCAATTTATGTTAAGTGTTTTATAAGTATGGGATTATGTATTTTGATTCATAAACTGATCTAGTTTATGCCATTGTTTAGAAATGGCGCCTAGTGGAAGAAATGGAAACCGTATCAATGCACGCACTCCATGTAGGGATTTCCCTCCTGCTCAAGATAATTATAGTGGGGCTGGTGATGCAACTGGTGCTGATCAGCTAATCACCATACTGGGACAACTTACTCAGGTTATGAATAATAACCTTACCCGTATGGAGCACCCTGATCCGCAGCATGGAGGATCAATGTTAGATTGATTCATGAGGCAACAACCACCAACGTTCAATGGGAATACAAATCCCTTAGTAGCTGAGCAATGGATATGTTCCCTAGAGAAAATATTTCAGGCTTTGGGGAGCAGTGAAAGGGAAAAAGTTATCATGGCAGTTTACCGCCTCACTGGAGATGCTGATCAATGGTGGTCATTGATTCAAAATACGAAGGAAGATGATGAAGTATCAAATATGGAATGGAGGGAATTCAAAGATCTGTTTTTAGAAAAATACTTCCCTCGCGACCATCGAGCGGATATGGAAAGACAATTTCTGAGTCTGAGACAAAAGGAGGATGAGAATGTCACAAAGTATGAGGCTAACTTTACAAGGTTAGCGAGGTATGCTGGAGATTATATTCGCAACCCAAGAAGTATGATTGATCGTTTCTTTGATGGGTTAAAACCATTTCTCCGTCGAGCATTAGTCTCACAATCCTTTTCATCGTACGAAGACATTTTCTCATGTGCTATAAAGACCGAAAAGGAATTCTCTAAGTCTTATGACTTTAAAGCAAAGCAAGAGAAGAAGAGACCTGCTGATCAATCTGGGAATGGAAATAAGGGGAAGAAGGGAAAGGTTGAATATCCATCTTGTGGTAAATGCGGGAAGAAACATCCTGGTACTTGCTTGAAGGGAATGGGAGTCTGTTACAAGTGTGGTGAAAAAGGCCACCAAGCTTATGATTGCAAGGGGAAGAAGGAAGCTACCAACGTTCAGTGCTACAATTGCAGGGAGATGGGGCATTATGCAAATGCATGTCATAAGCGTCAGGAGAACTTACCTCAGAAAAGGCCAAGGGATCAAGGCCAGGATTATGCTATCACTACTGCTGAGGTAGAAGCTCCGAAAGACGTGGTGGCATGTAATTTAATGGTTTCCTCAAGTTTAGCAAATGCATTATTTGATTCTGGATCATCGCATTGTTTCATATCTTCCCAGTTTGCTAAGAAAATTAGATATTTCCAATTTGATTTAATAAGGGAGTTGTCAGTTAAAACTCCAAAGGGAAGTATCGTTGCAACAAAGTTTTGTGAATCAGTCCCCATTAGAGCACATAAATTTTCTTTATCTGCTGATCTCATCGTCATACCTATGATCGAGTTTGATATAATCCTCGGTATGGACTGGCTTTTGGACTATGATGCGAAGATTTATTGTAAGAAGAAAGAGGTTACGATTCTTGATGATAATGATAAGGAACACCTTATTTTTAGAGCAGAATCGTCACCACCTAATTCTTATTTAGATCCACCCTCAATAGCTCAACTAAATTCAATTATTGGGGAGGAAGAGAATGAAATAACTGCGGGTGAGGAAAGGAATGTTCAAATAGAGGATGTACCTGTTGTGAAAGAATTTGTAGATGTATTTCCAGAAGATTTACCTGGACATCCTCCAGAACGATAAGTTGAGTTTTCTATTGATTTGATTCCTGGATCAAGGCCTATATCGAAGACCCCTTATAGAATGGCCACTGTAGAGTTAGTCGAACTAAAGAAACAACTAGAGGAATTGAGTAATAAGGGATTTATTCGCCCTAGTGTTTCTCCATGGGGAGCCCCAGTTCTTTTTGTTAAAAAGAAAGATGGATCTATGAGGTTATGTATCGACTACAGGGAGATCAATGCTATAACGATAAAGAACAAGTATCCCCTACCTCGTATTGATGATTTATTTGACCAACTGCATGGAGCTCAATACTTTTCAAAGATTGACCTTCGATCTGGATACCATCAGTTGTGTGTGAAGAAGGAAGACATTCCGAAAACAGCATTTCGAACCAGGTACGGGCATTATGAGTTTACTGTAATGCCGTTTGGATTGACTAATGCACCCTCTGTATTCATGGATCTGATGAATAGAGTCTTCAAGGAGTATCTCGATGAATTTGTGGTGGTATTTATTGATGATATCTTGGTATACTCCAAAACCTACGAAGATCATGAAAATCACTTGCGCATTATCTTGAAGACTCTAAGGAGGCATGAATTATATGGGATGTTTAGCAAGTGTGAATTCTGGCTTCAGGAGATTTCTTTTCTTGGCCATATTGTCTCTAAAGATGGAATCTCTGTTGATCCTTCTAAGACCAAGGCAATCCAAGAATGGCCAGCACCTACGAGTATAACTGATGTACGTAGTTTTATTGGTTTGGCAGGTTATTATCGACGTTTCGTCCAGAATTTTGCCCGATTGGCTAACCCATTAACGAAGCTCACACGTAAAGGGGTTAAATTTGTTTGGACGAAAGAGTGTGAAGAATGTTTCGAAGAACTGAAGAGAAGATTAGTCAATGCTCCTATATTGACTCTACCATCGGGGAATGATGGGTTCGTTATTTATAGTGATGCATCGAAGAAAGGACTTGGCTGTGTCCTTATGCAGAATGATAGAGTTATTGCCTATGCATCACGACAGTTGAAAATTCATGAACAAAACTATCCTACTCATGATCTTGAGTTAGCAGCTGTGATCTTTGCTTTGAAGATATGGAGGCACTACCTCTATGGTGAAAAATGTGAGATTTATACTGATCACAAGAGTTTGAAGTATATTTTCTCACAAAAAGAACTCAACATGAGCCAAAGGAGATGGCTTGAATTACTCAAGGATTATGATTGTACGATACACTACCACTCGGGGAAGGCAAACAAGGTGGAAGATGCTTTGAGTAGAAAAGACCATGGAGTTTTGAACAATATGAGAATTGAAAGGGATCCAATTTTCATGGATCTAGTGAAAATGGACATGGGAATAACCAGGGAAGGTGAAACATCAATGCTTTTTCAAATGGTTTCCAAACCATCTTTACTAGAAAGGATTAAGAGTTCTCAGACCGATGATGACGAATTCCAAAAGAAGATTAAAGCTGTGAATGATGGGAGATTGAGAGACTTTGTGTATGAAGATGGAATTTTGAAATTCGGGAAGAGACTTTGTGTTCCCAATATACCTGATCTAAAAAGGGAATTGCTGGATGATGCTCATAGTTCCAATTTCTCTATACACCCTGGGAGCACCAAAATGTATAGAGATTTGAAGGAACATTTTTGGTGGGACAACATGAAGAGGGAGATTGCTGATTTTGTGTCAAGATGTATGGTTTTTCAACAAGTGAAAGCTGGAAGGCAACAGCCTGGAGGAGTCATGCAACCTCTTCCCATACCAGAGTAGAAATGGGACAATGTTACGATGGACTTTGTCATGGGGCTACCAAAGACTCCTAGAAGGAATGATGCAATATGGGTTATTGTTGATCGTCTTACAAAGTCAGCACATTTTCTTGCTATAAGAGAAGATCTACCCCTGGAACGTCTAGCAAGACTATACATTAATGAAGTTGTGAGACTTCATGGAGTACCCCTATCAATTGTTTCTGATCGTGATCCCCGTTTTACTTCAAGATTCTGGAAAAGTCTTCAGAAATCCCTGGATACAGAACTTCATTTGAGCACTACATACCACCCTCAGACAGACGGACAATCAGAACGGACTATTCAAACCTTAGAAGACATGTTGAGATCTTGCTCACTTGACTTTCAGGGTATGTGGGATCAATATTTACCACCGGTAGAATTTTCCTATAACAATAGCTTCCATTCGAGTATACAGATGGCACCATATGAAGCGTTATACGGAAAGAGATGTCGTACACCAACCTGTTGGGATGACGTTGGTGAAAGAAAACTTGTAGGCCCAGAGCTGGTGGAGGAAACGGTGGAAAAGGTGAAAGTAATCCAAAATCACATCAAAGCAGCTCAAAGTAGGCAGAAGAGCTATGCCGATAATCGAAGGAAGGATTTGGAATTTCAAGTCGGTGATCATGTTTTTCTGAAGGTATCTCCGTGGAAGGGAGTCATACGTTTTGGTAAGAAAGGTAAATTGAGTCCCAGGTACATCGGACCTTTCGAAATTCTAGAACGAATTGGGGTTGTAGCTTACCGATTGGCAATGCCGCCAAGTCTCTCCAAAGTTCACGATGTGTTCCACGTATCTCTATTGAGGAAATACATGCCTGATCCGACGCATGTACTCACCTATGAGGAATTAGAACTGGAACCCGATCTGTCTTATTGCGAAGAGCCCGTCAGGATTCTTGATACAAGAGAACAAGTACTGAGAAACCGGACGACGCGTCTGGTAAAAGTTTTGTGGAGAAATCATAAGATGGAAGAGGCAACGTGGGAACCCGAGGAACTTATGATGAAGAACCACCCGAGTCTTTTTATGCAGTAATACCCTAGAAATTGCGAGGACGCAATTATTTGAAGGAGGGGAGAATGTAACACCCCAAGCTTCTACGGTACGTTTCCCTTCGAATAATGCGATAGCGTGTGTTGTACGCAACCTCGAGTTCTAACACACACCACAACTAATTAAACTAGCCGTTGTGAATAGTAATACTTACTTTTTGAAATCATATATATTCTATATTTCAAAATGGACTTCATTTTTGGATTCGCAATATCAAAATTAGCCTAGGGTGAAATTTTGGTACATTTCGGATAACTTTCATATTTTGATGAATAGTGAAAATTTCTAAATTTTAATTAAAAACAACTTTTTTAATCAAAATAATTAATAGTGATTAATTATGAATTTGAGTGGTTTTAAAGTATATTTAGAATATATTTTTACCATTCAATTTAATGTTTACCATTGGACATAATTTTACAATTAAACCGAACATAAACAAGTGTCAATCTTTTGATAGTTATTATCTCTTAAAAACACGCTTTTTGTTTTGACAGCGGGAATTAATTTTAAATTAATTTCTGCCACTTCTGTGTTTTGAATTTAGGAAAATGGATTCCATATTTGGAATCAGGATGTTCAAATTGTGTAAATAGGTAACTTTTATTTTTACACATTTTGAATAATTACTGCGGTAAATATTTTATTTACCATGGTTAAAGGGTAAATCCGGTAAATAAGGGTTAAAAAATAATATTATAATAATACTAAATTACCCTAAAACGTGTCTTACCCCTATTGGTTGATACATGGTCGACCATGGGCATCTTTGGGTCAATTTTGGGACCCCATGGATCCACTTGTAAGTGATAATGACACTTTATATTAATTAAGTTAAAATGAATACAAAAATGACACAAGCATATATCTTTTAGAACAACAATTGTTACATAGGGTTATATATGTTGGATTTTAGATTATAAATATTCATTAGAAAGATAAAAATATTTCCTACATAATGATATTTTATTTATAATTTTTAGACATTAAATAAATTATTTTATATATGACACAATGATGATGCAGTAATTACTATAATAGTGAAAAATTAAAATAATTGATATTATAAATACCCAAATAAATATAATATGAAACTTTTAATGAATTAAACTAATTTTCTAGGATAATATGATATATTAGGATTGATATAATTGACTTTTTTCGAAGTAATCAATCTGTTATGAGTTTCAAAAAAATCAACTATTGAATAGTGTCAAAATTGACATAAAAGAGTTCTTAAAACAAATATTATATTATTAATTGATATTAAATTCCTAAAAATCTAAGGTTCGGCCAAGATACTTATATCATGATAGGTTCATCATTAATGTACCACTTGGGGGTCTCTTGGATGTATATAGTAAGTTTATTAACCATATTATATAAAAATACAAAGAGACATTGTAAAAGTGAAACTAATTAACTTAGAGTTAATACTTAAAGATAAGGTTAATATAAGTTCCCAAACCTGTCTAAATTCTATTGGTTGAGTGGTTTTCGACTTATCCCCACCTTAACATTTTAATAATAAGATTTGGAGCCATTAGAAACCGAATATGAATTTATTATAAATTAATATTTCTAACTTTTCCAAAGGTGCCCCTCACCCCTCTTATAAAAGGGCACTCCTCCTTCTCATATCTTCACACCTTCAAAGCCTTTTGGTTCGGCCAAAATCTGCCCAAATACTCTTCCAACATCCCTCACTACAACCTAGAGGCCTTAGTTTGATCAGAAAGCCAACCTAAGGAGCCCTTTTGATCAAATCAAAAGGAAGAACCCGAAGAAGAGGTAATGATTTCACCACCCTTTTCTAAGTTCATTTCTTCTTCCACTTCTTCATCCTTTGTTCTTACCATTATGAAATAATAACTCCAGTATCTCACATATACTGTGATGTTATTATAAATATGGTACAATCATATTCAGTATTCTATCCACCCTTTGAATAACATGTCACCATACGTGCGTACGTACGGCTTACCGTCTCCACGTCGTGGTGTAATTGTTATTCAATATAATATTATTTGGATGGGTATAATAATGATGTGTAACTCATGTAAATAATAAATATAACATGTTAATGATTCTGTATATATGATATACCATCCATTTATATATTATTTTAATATCAAAAGAATGATATTGTCGCTCGTGCGTACGTACGGACTACCGTCTCCACGAACGTGATGAGATTCATTCTCCATCGTATCCATTCAAGTATAATTATCATTTGATGATTTAAAAATGATGTTTAAGGACTGTATATCATTCTGGATATGAATAAGATACAACAACCATGGCTTATGTAACAAAACATATAAAAGAAAATGAGTAAGTGAACTCCCGAAACGACGATAATTCTAAGATATTATTAACAAATCAATGTTAAAAGATCATATATGATATCATATTAATATATATGATTCTTGTATAATTTAATAACAACTATTTCACCATTATACAGGAGGTTAACCTACCCCAACCAAGGAAAAGTACAAGGTAAGGGTTATTTCACAATCTCTTCATTATCCGAGGTTGTATTATACGTAATAATCTACTGGGATCTCTTTATCATCCACATCCATGTTTCTTTGAAATGTATTTCAAAACATTTTTACTATTTACAAGAATATGGGTTAAAGTCATTTATACCCTTGTTTGACTTTTTATAAGAGGTTTATAAAGGAATCTTTCCGTCATTTTCAAAACAAGTTCCTTTTTAACCTTTTCGACAGAATTGAGGTAAGAATGTTTTTTTAACTTATACGGCGGGTGCGGTTATTTTACGCCGTTATAAAATCTTCAAAGCTTTACTTACAAGCTTATAAGAATATTTTCAAAGAAAATGTTTTATTTTATATGGATCTTAAATGATTTCAAAATAAAAGGAGATATTTCTTTAAAAAGAATTTTGATTTCATCTACGTCAACATCCTTTGATGGATTTTAAGATTATTTGAAGTTGATTTATTATGATACAAAACTTCTATATTGTATTGAAGGTTTTGTGATATGTTTGACTATGGATGTGCTATTTTTATACCATTCATAGTTTATGGTGAAATTATTGACATTTCGTATGCTAGTTTTAATACGAATGTTTATGTTATGTTTAAACCTTTTCATATGGGAATGCATTGGACTTAATAAGTGACGGGTGGAGCCCGCTATAGCTCCTCGATGCATCGGTAGGTCTCATGAGACAAACTAGTGTCTTGGCACAAGGCCTTGACAAAATCTTATTTGTAGTCTTGGCACGAGGCCTTGGCTATGTGGTTATGATAGTCTGGCATTATGCATTCCAACATTATGAATGTGGTTATTGATATTGCATGTGATTATTCGATTAGTAGAATATCCATGTGAATAAGTAAATGGCATTATTTCATTTTTATTTTTTCCATACTATGTTGAAGTTCAATTTTAAAAGGATTTTGTTTTAGTAATTCATTGCCTTAAATGTTTATGATTATTATGAATGTTCCGCTATATTGTTATCCTTACTGGGCATTTGAGCTCACCCCTTTTCTATGTTTTATTTTTCCCAGGTAGTGAAGAAGTAAATTATGAATGACTTGCAGGGATATTATGAGGGGTTAATAGTGTGGATATGAAGACTTTGTTGTTGTAGTAGTTTTTCACTTTGAAATGTAATGTAAAACTTTATGATTATATCTAGTGTTTCCAAGGCTACTAAACCAATCGGTCTTTCGAGATTTGATCTTTCTTGTGATCATGCCAATGTTATGTAATTAATGCACCGACTCTGGGCAACTGGGGTCGGGGCGTTACACATGCTGACATGGGAACCTGGCATAGTAAGTGAATTTTCTGAGAACGATTCCTGCACTAATTTAGATTAAGCACTGGCTAGTGGCCCTTTGTATGGATTATACTCTACTAGGGGATTATGCCCCTCGGTTAGGCCATGTAGGGAAACATCGGGCATTATGGTGTTTTGACATCATCGAGAGTAGGCATGCCTTCAGGATGAGTCATATGTATGGTATGTTTTGGATTTTTCATGAGTTCCTAGGTTCGACCCATGTTTCCTTTAGTGTTTATTTGTATGTGGCATATGATTTAGGGGTCTAGTTCGGTTGTTGGCCCCTGGGATCCTTTTTTTTCCATTTCCCTTAGTGTGTTTTGTGTGTTATGTGTGGCTTTCCTTTTTGCTAATAACTGATCTTCGGGTTTTTAATTTTTTTTGGAAAATGTGTTTTAAAATGAAATTAACCTTCTCCTTTCAAGAATTAAAATTGTTTTTAAATTAAATATTGCAATTAATCGGTACGTGTTTTAGAAATAAAAATGTCTTTGTGGAAACCCATATTTTGTATAATTTAGTTCAAACCTGGAATTGATAAATTCTTTATTTAATGGTATGTTCTTTGAGAATAGAATTATTCAGGCCCATCTTCTGAGGTTTAATAATCATTCCTATAGTGTTTTCCTATTTTTAGTTTTCGTCGCAGGTTCGACTAAATATTGTTCGTCGTAGGCGAGAGTTGGTTGTGGATTGGTGAGCGACTCTCAAAGTCACAAGGAGTTTGGTCATGGTCTGGCTAGATTGCGTTATTATAATTTTTTTCACTTCTTTGAATATTTACTTATTTTCACTGGGCAAAATCGTTCCCAATTGTCCTCTATTGATTCCCAGGCACTTATCGCCAGCCCGGGTGGATGAGGAACATCTCTTGGGCCATGTCGCGGACCGGCTCATGTGGCCAGTTCAGGGTTGACCCGGGTAGGTTCATGACATAATGGTTTGAGAGAAGGTCAGCTCCTGAGCGGACCTTGTTTTTCAGAGCACCCATTTTAATTTAGTGTTATCATGGTAGAATAAGTAGGATTTTTGGGACTTGAGGCGTACGAACTAGAAGGTCGTTATGAACCCTTTCTCCTTCCGAACCTCAGGTTACCATTGGATGTTCGGGTTGTTGGAGTCTTTTGGTTCTTTTGAATTGTTTTATGTTGGGAAATGAAATAGAATCCAGGAAAGTGTCTTTCATGAGCTCGCATGGTTTGTTATGCCATGTTGAGTCGAAGACATTACCCTAGAGTGCTCCATTTGATGGTGGCCTGACTGACGTATCGCCACCAACCATACGTCTGAGTCACCCATCGACACTAGTTTATCTTGGTGAGTTGATTGAGTATTCATTAATTTTAAAAACTATTTGTGAATTATTGTTTAAGAAATTGTGAAAAGTATAATTTGAAATAGAAATGGCCGTGTTTTGATCTTTCCCTTTGTTTTCTTGTTCCTTAGTGTTCACCCCCATGAAGGCTCGATGGATTCCCATGGTGCAGCTTCAGGTGGCGTATCCTTAGAAAATCCTTCAGTTTATCAACCTATAGAGTTTGTTTTGGAGTTCCAAAAGTTAAACCCTCCTCTCTTTTATGGACAATAAGATCCTCTTAAGGTATAGGAGTGGTTTCAGAAGATTGAGAAGGAGTTTAGTTTCATTGGGATTCCTAGGTCGTCAGAGGTGAATTTGGATACCTTTATGCTTGAAGGCCCAAATTTCGAAATAGTGGAAGTCAGTGTCTTGGAATAATCCTTGGTAAGATCTAACATGATATTTCTTCAAGTCACCATTCATCCAACAATACTTATCTGAGTTGGTAAAGTTGAGGAAGAGGATAGAGTTGTGATGTCTTCAGTAGGGCATTGAATCGATACTATAGTTATATCGACATTTCACAGAGCTAGTTCTGTATGACCAATGGTTTGTTGACAATGATATCAGGAAGGCTCGACAACTTGAGTATGGACTCCGACCTAAACTACGATAGAAAGTGGAAGGTATCAACCTAACTACCTTCTCGGATGTTGTAGGGAAAGCCTTTATTGATGAAGCTAAGCGAAGAAGAGGACAAGAGGTGGAAAATCATACCCTGTCCTTGGGAATCTTTGTAGAGGATTGCGAGAGGAGGAATGAGAAGAGCCTTGATGCTGGTGGGTCTGCTAGAGGAACCAAGAGGCCTTCAGATATGCAATCAACACCTTCGGAGCATAACAACGTGATCTATCACCAGTGTGGTAGGCAGGGTCAGAAGAGGCTGACATTCCTGAGTGCTCTGAGACGCTACCACACCAATGGACGTCTAGGTCACTTGAAGCGATTCTACCGAGGTGTTTCAAAGAATCATGTTGAATATAGACTTGGGTCGTCGAAGGTCACCTCAGCCCGTCAGCAAGAGTAGGGCGTTGTATGGGGGCCAATTTGAGGTTTTCTCTTTGTAGTGATACTTGGATATAGGGTCGTCACTTGTAGTATTTTGTTGTGTTTCTTTTCATTCATTTGTAAGAATGGTTGTGGTTGAACATATTTGGAACTTTTATTTTATTAGAAGCGTGTTTAGTGAAATTTTGGCTTGGGTGTTATGATTGGGAATTTCTGAAGCCTGACTATGAGGCATGAGATGCTTCACTCATCGGTGCTCCAGCCATAGGCCCCGGAGTGAAGCTAGCGTGTAGTCATGAGAACCCCAGCGGTGAAAAAGGGCCTTAGTTTAATGTCAGTCCATAGTGTGACATGGTTTATCTTTTTCTGATGGTGCGACATTGTTTATATGACGATTGTTGTAGTTTTTTGGTTTTATCAACTGTCCCCTACCCTTCTTTCCCCCTTGTGGTGGGGGGTTCTTGGTCACTGGGGAAAATATTCATGTTTGGTTAATCGAGCCAGTCCTTATGTTGGGGAGACCCACAGTGGGTCTCACAGAGTCGCACCAGAAGTAATTTAGTGTTAGCATGATCTTTATGGTGGGGAGTCCGTTCAGGCCTCCCCGTGTCAGTGTCAGAGTTTATTTTCAGGTAGCATTTGGCGACAGGTGGTTTCGTACGGAACCACCTAATCCTGAGTTCGTCCTCTCGAGTAAATGTTGAGATTGGTGTACACCCAACAGTTTTGTTAGACTATGATTATGTGAATAAATGTCATAGGTAGATAAATTCATTCATTCCTTGGTTGAAATAGATGGTTTGGGTTATGCTTGGTGACAATTAAGGAGACTGTGTTTTAAAAGATTAGTTTTCTGTCATGGGTTTTCGGTGTCAGTATGGATCAATCAACAGGAGGTGCATAATCTATTGTTGGTGGGTGACACTTGATAAGTTTTATCTTTAGGTTTAGTCTTTGTTTTGGTTTTTTGAGGGTGGAAAGAGTTATAGTTGGGAGAATGGACACATCCCGACCTATGATTAATTTTATTTTAGAATTTTCTTTTCCTTTTTAAATTATTTCTCAGTGTTCAGGTTGAGTCCCAGACAAAAAACTTTTATGTTATGTTTAAAAGTGCACGTTTTTCAGCTGATTTCACTAGGTGCATGAGTGAAGTGCGTTTTGGAAACCCCTGGCGGCACTGCTTAGGCCTAAACACGATTCGCCTGCCTTCGAAAAAATTAAACTGAGTGATGGTTATAATTTATTATTTTGTTCTAAAATTTTATGGTTAATTATTATTATTATTATTAGTATTATTATTATTATTATTATTGGTCTTAATAAATATGTTATTAATTATTATTTTTATTTTTATTATTATTTTTATTTTTTTAACTAGAGTTGAGATGGGTCTTAGACCATTGTGTGGGCATCGCATGGTTAGCGGTGGACGTGCAGTCAGCCTAGGTACCTATGGGTTGGCTTCTGGTGTAGACGGAAGCTACTGCACAGTACGTGCACAACTTCTTGTGGTGAGCACGGACCGTGTAGTCGAATTATTCAAATAGATAAAAAATTATATAAAGAAGAATGAGGTTGAATTAAAATAAAATAGAAACTATAATTATTATGAAAGTTGTTTTTATTATTTGGTTTATTAATAATATTATTGTCATCAATGACATTATTATTATCATCATAGATTAATGTTATTATTATTATTATTATTAGTATTATTCTTTTTATTTATATGCGTTATTTTTAAAGATAAATTTTTATTTTTTTCAATTACTAGTTAA
The DNA here is from genome assembly GCA_963277665.1 of Viscum album. Classification (NCBI taxonomy): domain Eukaryota; kingdom Viridiplantae; phylum Streptophyta; class Magnoliopsida; order Santalales; family Viscaceae; genus Viscum; species Viscum album. Next base: position 1,299,172,696 of record OY728138.1, on the reverse strand, counting down.
TGTTTTATTATTGTTTATTTTTATTTTATTTTATTTTCCTAACCCTAATAATACACCTCCTAATCTAGTTTTTTCCTCTCATGCCACCACCCCCTGTCTGCATCTTCAGCACAACACCAACACCATTCCTCTCCTCTCCTCCATCTTTCACCGCACCCGAAAAATCCTACAAGCCTCCCCCAGTGTCACGAACACCACAAATGAGGCCCCGCACTGGCGCGCACCACCCACCCGCACGACTCCATATACGGGTCATCCCCCTCGGTGCCGCCTCCTCCTGGTGGCCAACACCGGTGATCTGCTTCCTCCTTCACGCTAGACAACCAGACCTACAGAGAGACCCCCTTATTACGTAGGACTCCTTCGGGCAACCCCTTTCCCTTAAAACAAATCGCGAAGGCGTTCCCCTTGTACAATAGCTCTGACCAGTCCCAGAGCACCCCTGGCCAGAAACCTTCCTACCAGTCCTAGAGCACCCCCATCAAACTCCCTATCATACACCATACCTCACCTCCTGCGTTGTTCCCTGTTTCGTCTGACCATTATCCAAGCAGCCCGCCACCCTCTTTTCCTGCCTCGTAGACTCAGTATGGCAGTGCCCCTCCTACCATCCCTGCACAATCCAGCCAGTGACGATCGTTACCAGTGTACGCCGCCCCTTTTTTGTGGTCGCGCAATCCTTCTGGTCGAGCCTCTATCCGATCAGGGGTGATGTTTGCGTTGTTCTTTCGTTAATGTTAGATAATTATTTTAGCATATATTGTGTTTAATTAAATTGGTGTGAACTTATTTTTTTTTAATAATTGATTTTGTTTAATTAGTTGGGTGGAAATTTATTTTTTTACGAAATTAGATTTCTCTTTTATATTTTGTAGCCACTCAGGTGAATTAAGGTTCATTTTGATGAAAACCAGTTGCTTGTTGTTTAAAAGATATTATTAAACACTAAAATTTGTTAGTTTTCTTTGCAAGTAGTTTGTGTTTTGATATGGTGTGTTGTGGGAGAATGTTTAATTATAAAAGGGGTCTTGAATAGGTTTTGGGTGTGTAAAGTCATGGGGTTCTCTTTGAAATTGTTTGATAAATTTTAAAGTGGGTTATTAAATAGTGCATATGGTGCGAGCGTTGTTTTGAAAACATGTCGAGGTAGTTATATTGCATTGTTTGTTGGATTGGATTGTTTTAACTATGTGTTCATGTATTTTATTTATCTTTATAGTTGTTGTGCGTTGAAAAGGTTTTTACACGGTCCTGCAATTGTTAGCTTGTGTGTGCTTGCACGCTCATGCGAGGAGTGTCGCATCATTGTGACTGTTCTACGAGTCGAGGTAGGTCCCCAACTACACTCGCCATTAAATTTAAAATTTATTGATTTCTTGATATTTTATTAATTTTAATAAATGGGAAATAATTTAAGATAATTAATTTTTAAATGATTATTTGGTGTTAAAAGAGCCATTTATTTTATACAAGACACTTGATAAATTTTCTTGATGAATAGACTCCCAGTAGTGAAAGAATGAATGTTTGGACTTTAAACATAATTCACAGAATTTCAAATGCATTTCTGGTTTATTGATAAATGATTTCTTTTGAGCATGAACAAGTGTTTTGGTTCTTCTGGTAAATGAGAATTCTCTTTAAGATTGGTGAAGGCATGTTTGACACTTTATTAAAATAAATTATTTTTGAAAACTCTCTTTGGGGTGACTCAAGGGTGATCTTTGGTGTACCTTGACTGCATTAGTTGTGTTTGATGTTGTGCTACTTGATTGACTTTGTTGACTCACCCCTTTACTTTTTATTATACATGCTGACATGGGAACCTGGCATTGTAACTGAGTTTTTTTAGAACGATTTCCGCACTAGTTTAGATTACGCACTAACTAGTGGCCCTTAGTATGGATTATACATTTCTAGGGGATTGGGCCCCTCGGATAGGCCATGTAGTGAAACAAAGTGCATTAGGGAGTCATAATGTCATCAAGAGTATGCATTCCTTCAAGATGAGTCACATGTATGGTATGTTATGGATTGTTCACGAGCTCCTAGGTTCGACCCATGTTTCCTTTAGTGTTTATTTGTACGTGGTGGATGATTGAGGGGTCTAATTCAGTGCTATCCCTTGTGCACCATTTTATTTTCATTGCCCTTAGTGTGTGTTGGGTGTTATGTGTGGCTTTCCTTTTTGGTAATAACTAAACATAGGTTTTTTAAATTTTTCAGGAAAATGTGTTTTAAAATTAAATGCACCTTCTCCTTTCAAGAATTAAACTTTTTTTAAATTAAATAAGATAATATATCGTTACTTGTTTTAGAAATGAAAGTGTGTGTGTTGAAACCCATATTTTATATAATTTAGTTCAAACCTGCAATTGATAAATTCTTTATTTAATGATATCTGCTTTGGGAATAGAATTAGTCAGGCATACCTTCTGAGTTTTAATACTCACGCCTATAGTGTTTTCATGTTTTTAGTTTCTGTTGTAGGTTCGACTCGAGATTTCTCATTGTATGTGAGATTTGGTCGTGGACTGGCGAGCGACTCTCGAAGTCACGAGGAGTTTGATCGTGGTCAGGTTTTTTTGTGTTATTTTACTTTTTTCATTTCCTTACTTATGTAATTATTTTCACTGGGTGAAATTGTTCCCAATTGTCCTCTGTTAAGGCCATGTCTCTTGTCACCAGCCCAGGAGAATCAAGAACACCTCTTGGGCCATGTTGCGGACCGGCTCGGGTGACCGGTTCAGGGTTGACCTGGGTTCGTTCGTGACAAAAATTATAGAATGTGTACATACAGCATCTGAAATGTATGATAAAGGCCTCGGCTAAGGTGTTTGAAAATAATATGGTAAGGCCTCTTCCAAAACCCAATTCATTTTTGTCTCATGGGACCTACAAATGCATCAAGGGGCTATAACATGACCCAACCATCACATTATAAGTCCAATTAATTCCACATATGTATGGGGATAAACATAAACAATAATAACAATTGATATCTAAATAACAATAACTAATATGTAAATATAATCACGAACCAAATGGAGTAGTATGGTGAATGGTATTAATATTGCACATCCATAGTCAAACCATTCATTAAACATTTATTAATATTCTATTGATAACAATAATAGGATATCAGTATCAATTAATCATAATATTCAACAATTGTGTTGAAATATATGAAAATACTCTAAAAAATTCATCAAGGAATTCTTGATAGTAATAACCCTTTTAATTTGTAAAGACGAGTTAATTTAGAACAATAAATTTCATTTGTCATAATTGTTTTTATAAAACCATTAAAAAAAATTATTTTTCTCATGAAAAAATTAGTGCCTTATGAAAATAATGGTTTCTTAAAACAGTTGATGAATGGTATTGAAAATGGTATGAAATCGAGATGTTCCCTTTAATTGGGGTTTCAAATCAGGGATAATTAATTAGAGAACCTTAAAAAACCCGTATTTCATATAAAATAATGAAAAAATATAACTAGAAACATGATTTAAAAACATATAGACATAATTTATAAGAATTATATAAAATATTACTACCTACATTGGTTTGTAGAGGTAGAAATCATAACCCAAATGAAAATGGAGGTTCAGGAAGAAAACCATTACCCTATCTTCAAATGTGTTCTACGTTTGACCATTATATCCTAGATAAAAAAAATTATGTTCCAAAATTAATAAATTCATAACATTATCTACATGAATTAGATTTATTATAATTTTTTAAAGTCACTTTTTGAAATTTTTCTAAGTAATATGATTCAATTATTTTGCTGAGGAGAATTCATTTTATTGTTTCTCAGGATTTGTATACTTGTATTTGATAATGGAAGTTCAAGTGGAATTTGTATAAATCATCAAAAATAAATTTATATGATATTATGGAACATCTATAAGTGTAATTGGTTATATATATATATATATCATTTGATTATATGGTATTAGGACGAATCATTAGATTATATATTTAGTGATAATCATTTACATTATTAGGATAGTTATTGATTATAAGAAACTCATTTTTTATCATTTAGTATTTTGTAAATATGTTACTTATATAAAATAGTAATGGTTTTAATACATGTATTATTGTTTGTTTGGACAATAAAAATGATTTCATTGCCATCCTTTAATGATAAATTTAAGAACGAAAACCTGACATCCCCAAAATTTGTAAATCGGAATCTCAAAAATGATGATCTTGTTTTTAAAATAAAAGAGAGAGAGATAAAAGATTTTGATTAAGGATATTACATTAACATGATATAATTCCATTATATGGATTATAATAGAGTTATAATGATCATTTGGATAGAGGGTGTGAGGATCGAATAATAAAAGAGAAGAACATGAAAATAAACTAATAGGAAAAGGAAGAGGATTTTACCACTTGAATACACCTCCTTGAGAACCCCATTAAGGGAATTATTTGTAGTCTTTCGAGGAAACCAATATCTTTTGGAAGTGGGGGAGATTATTGGGAAAAATATTGGGCATAAATTTTACAATTCTTGAAGCTTGGACGGTGTGAGGATTAGGGGTGGTGAGGGTGGTATTTATAATGGAAGAGAGGGATGATTTCTCATTATTTTATTCATTATTTTATTATTTTTTCCATGAAAAGTGATAGTTTTTATTCTTGTGAATAAATAAATTAATATATTCATGTGAGTTCGAACCAAGGCTTCCTAAATAATAAAAACAGTACCTTCTACTCAATAAATCATGTATTAATCATTTGCTATAAATTATATTATTTTACTATTCACAAAAAATTTACATATTTTAGAGAAATCCCAAAATATCATTCTATCCATTTTTAAATGTGCTTATTTCAAAAATGATTTCTATTTTATGAAAATAATTTCCTAAATATGAGAAACTTAAATTTTAATTAAAACCATCATTTATGCGAAAAATATAGATTTCAAATCGTTAATTGATTTGATAACACTTTCAAAAAAATAACATAGGTCTCATGAAATTATCCCAAAATCCAAAGACAATTTTTTTTAATTTTTTAAAACATTTTATTTGAATATTTATTCTTTTAATTCATTTTATGATTCATAAAATTGTAATTAAATACTTAAGAATTACAAAAGTACAAACAATTTATTTAAAAATATTTAAAATATTCATTTCCTTATAATGTGATATAATTTCAGGATATTATCATTTATAAGGTGATTAAATTTAATTTATACTTTCATGGGTAATTTTATTGATCATTATATAGACTTAAAATTCATTAGGGTCATATTAGTATTACTATGTTCAAGTTACTATATCATTGGTACATGTTCCTTGACATCTAGAAATTCCTATTATTTCATTAATTTTTCATTTATGATGTATATAATGTGTTATATATGTGATTTTGGGTGATATATACTAGATAATATAAATTTACAAGGAAAATCTCATTGATAGCGTTTTGGTTTGTTACATGCATTTGTTTTGAAATGAAGTTATTTTCATTGAGGGTATAAAAGGTGATTTCATATTTATTATAATTGTTTTATATTGAAATAATGATTATTTTTTAAATGATTATTATGAAATCCATAGTCTAATTATATGAAATAAGGTTTCTAATTGACTATCTAGATCGATTGTTAAAATAAAGTGGTGTTCATAGATTAGATAGTACCCTATGAGAGTTTCACCATATAAGGTGTTTATTTAGTACTTAGTGACCTTAAAAAGTGTTGAGAGGTATTTTATGATTTCATTAGGGGCCCCCTTATATAGTGTTTTTGAGATGAGAAGGTCATGTATGATTCTAGTTAAATATATGTGTGTTTCCCATGTTATAAGATAATTTTAGGTTGATTTAGGGGATCCTGGCAGACATGTATTTTTTATATCCAATACTCTTTGTATTATTGAAATAAATATTATTATAGTTAGCTATTTTTGAAAGATTATATGTATTTCTCTATTGTGTATATTTTACTATTATTATTTTAGTATGTTTTTAGATCACATTCAAAAAAATATTAAAAAAATTTTGGGAAGTTTATTTTTTAAATTTAAGTAGTGGGTTATTGTTAGAAAGAATGTTTATGGATTTTTTTTGAAATTGAATTATTAAAAAAGAAGGCGGTTAATTTAGAAAAATGAAATTTGGATTGATGTGGGTATTATCTGAACAGTATAAAAAAGAACATATTTTCTATTTGTATTGAAAAAATAATTAATGAAATGATATCCTTAAAAAAATGGAACACAATCTTTGGTTAAATTCTATTGGGAATGTTTTTCTGACAAGTTGAATACACCATAAGGCATTAAAAACACTTCTATCTATAATTATTGTTCTTGGAAATTATTTCCTTATAAAATTTATAATTGGGTGGGACCATCGATTAGTGACAGTTAGAGGGAGTGGGTTTTGGTGGTTTTTTGTTTTTTTAGTTTTATTTTGATATTTAATTGAATTAACCTAACCAACCAAGACCATAATTTTGGTTTATTAATATGTGGATTTTTATTTGGATTCTATGTTGATGTCATAAATTAGTTGCATTATTATCTTTTTTGAGGAGTGACCAAATTTATTATTTCTTTTATTGTATATTTTTATATTTAATATATCTTACAAACAATATATAGATGGGTCATATTGTATTTCTTGATGGAATCCTAGGTGTTAAGATTGATTTATAAGGAGAATTTTATGAATTGCTTATCATATATAGCCTTCAGTTTCAATGGGTTGGTATTTATTTTAATATTGAATTCATGTATCTGTTTTATTATTATCCAAATATTTTTGTTTGATAATTATTTTTTTTGATCCACATTAAAAATAACAGTGATTTTGGAGGGAATATAGAGTTTTTGAGGTGAAAATTGGAAGAGAACCACAGTTAAACAATTATCTCATGTGATTTATAAATTCATGTCAAACCTCTAATGATGTGTCTGAAACCATTATATTGGAATTTTTTATGGTTAGTGAATAGTTGGATAACCAATGCAGTCAATTAATTCACTACTATAATTTCACTTGTACTATATATTTTTAGTTCCCTTTTTATCTATTGACTCTAATGGATCCAAACATTAGTGTGAGGATGTATAGTTAGTTTTTTAATGGTTTCTTTTAATTGGACAGTTTTATTTATCGATTATTTTCACCATGTTATTAAATAATTTTTTGAGGTTGGAGTGGTGTTTGGAGAACATATTTTTAGTTGTACAGAAATTTATTTTTAGTTGAAAATCAAATATTATGGAATTTTTTTATTTCAAAAAAAATTATGAGATAATAAAATATGCTTTTGGATGAAAGAGGTTTAAAATTTTCATTCGCTCATATTTTGTTTTTTATTTGTAATTTTTTGGTTTTGAAGTAAAAAAGAGGGTATCCTAAAATGTCATGGATTTTGAAACTAGGTGATATAGTTGGTTTAATGGATGTTTTTTTTCTAATTAAAAATGTTCTATAAGTGGTTGATATCATTATGTATTTGGGGAAAAATTCTAAAAATAATATATATGGTCTTAAATAGAGGTAAAATCTTGTTTAAAAGTGGTTGAATGTTTTATGAAGTATTTTTGTGATTTTGGGAAATGTTTTCAATGTTAAGCTGGTTTGTTTTAGAAATTGTGAGTGTTTTTGAAAAATTATTTAAATCCCATTGAGAAAGGAGTGTGTTTATAAAAATTTATATACATTTTTTAGTGTTTATTTCCCCAAAGTATTGTTTCTTCATAATTATACCTTAGTGTATATGGAGAATACTATTTTCTTTAGTAAGATACAATAATGAGTTATATTAATATTTTAGTTTTTTTAGTTTTGATTTAAAAAACTTTGTTATATGAGATAGAATGTTTATGTTCGTGGAAAATTCATCGGAAAAATCCTCTTTATGTTTGAATGTATATCTTCTAGAGATTTTGTTTACTAAGAATATGAAGGGAGTGATGGCTATAGAACCATCACTAACCTAGGGCTTCTAGATTCCCAAACATTAATATATTATGTTCAAGGCCTTTTATTTTATTTTTAATGTTCGTATTGTCTTTACAAGTCTTGTTGGGTGCTTTTTTAGGATTTATATTATTTTTCTTTAAAGGGGGTTGAGGTTATTGGGGTTGTTATTATGGGATATATTCCATGGAACTTTTGTGTTATTGAATATACCTCAGTGTGTGAGAATGATTCTTTTGTTTTTAATGAAATTTTTCACATATGTGGGATTTTTTGGAATGGAAATTAGTGAGTCTAGAATTTGTTTCATTCGGGGGCTTGGAAAAATTTCAATGTTATTGAGATTATACAATGGTTAGTGTATGTTTGGATCTTGTTGGGATCTCTATTAGACAATGACTGGGGAATGAGGTCATATATTTCACCTTCCATTCTTTTTTGTTACTCATGGATGCAACCACATTAATTTTCATTATGATTCATGTTTTCATTTTCAAAGACTTCCTATTTTAGTAATATGTGTGGTAGTGGTTTTGGTATATTATTGTTTTATCATTTTTAAATTTTAATAGTTCATCAATTTTATAGATATTAGCTTCTTCTATGAAGATTCATTGATTCTAAGGTGCTTAGTAGTTCCTTTAGAGATGCATAAGGAATCTGGGTTCTTAGTAAAGACTCTTATTTGTGGTTTTCTCGAGTGTTTTAACATTGTCTCCACAAAATTGAAGATTTAAAATGATGTGGAGACCTCATATAGGTCTACATCTTCTGAGATCATTGTCCTTAATGCTGATGAGTTTTTCATGATTAATAATTTTCTTCTAATATTTGAAGAATAAATTGTATGTGATTTTATCCTTTTCATTGGATCCATTTTTAAATTCCATTAACCATCCCAAATATTTTAGAGGTATTGATAATTTCCTCCTAACACATGGTCTTATGAATAAATTTTTTGGGGTATAAATTGCTATCATGGGGTGAAATGTGACTCATTAATATCAGTATTTAATATTATTGTATATTATTTTATCATATTTTGGGTAAATTTTATTTTTTTTGACTATTTCAGTGGAATGTTTCTAGAATATTTAATTTTAATTCTGTTTCATGGATTATTTGCATGGGATAAGTTTAACCATGTAGTTTTACTAGAGAATGAATGTTCCCTGTTAATTTTGTTTTTGTAATGTGACTAGCCTACACCGGAAACTCATTATTTGGGTCAACCCATGTGGTTTCTAGTTAAAACCAGGAAGGAATATTTGGGCTTATAGAAATATTGCATGAAATAATCCAAATTATTAGAAATCATTTAAGGAAACTATTTGATGTGCTACAATTTAGACAGATCATCCACATGATTGGAACATTTTAAAATTGTATCATAAACCCAAATTTGTTTTACATGGTGAAAAGATTATTTTTATATTTATCTTCCTAAATGTGAAACAAAAAAATTTATTTTCCACTAGCTTAGAAAAACAAGATATAATAGAGTGAACCTTCATATAACCCCTTCCTATGATATTTATAGACTCCTCTATTGATTAAAAGATGATACTTGATGTCATGACCTTTGTTTCAATTGATTTATCTTCCTCCTATATCATCATCCTATTTCATCATTTTTAAGAGATTTTATATAAATGGTAATGCGGTGGTCTATTATTTCAAGGGGTCTGAGTGTGTAAAAAAGTGTTTTATTGGTTGTCTGGTCTAATAGATGATCTTATTTTACTCGATTAATAATTCACCACCATAATTTATGTGTTGTGGAATTATTTTAGAATGATTTCACTTGATTTAGTTTCCGTATTTTTGTGGTTATTTTTAAAAAAATGACAATAAATTCTTTTTGGTCAACATGAAATATTTTTCACAATTAAATGTTTATATATGTTAGTCATGGTGGATTGTGTAAAATTTTAAGGTTTTAACCACATTAAAAATTAGTATTTACATGGATATATGGGATGAAAGTAGTTTATTTAATTCAATGTGTCTTGAAATACATAACATGTGTATTTTTAATGTTTGAAATACTGGTTTATGTAATTATCCCTCGTTAATGTCAATTTAAAAGGATGGATGACTTTTTAAAGTTTTTTTTTGAATTAAAAAATTTGTTTGAGAACATAAATGATAATATTAGAAAATTGGTGTTTGAAAAGATACCTGAACTGTTTCATAAATTAGAGTAAAAACTATAAGAACTCTTATAATATATTAAAGTCCCATTTTTATTTTTTTAAATTTTTTCTCAAGTGTGTTATCACCTCATTTGGGACCCTTATATGGGATAATGGTTATAGAATAATAAATAGTGGGGAATATTCATTATTTTTTATTTTTTAGAATTATTTATTGTATATGAAAAATGTATGTTTTTAGACTATAAAAGGCAATGTAAGATTTAATATAATTTTTATATATTGAAATAATATTGATTGTTTTGTGTTTTTTTCTCAACTCCATTATCGTTTCACAAAATATTAGTTAACTAATAGAATATCTATATGTTTGTTACACCAGTTTAGTTTCAATAGCCTATATAGTTCCCTAAGAAAGTTTCAAACACCAACTAGTTTATTTAGAACATGGTGATCATGAGGTGGGTAGAGAGGTATGATCTAGTTTCATTAAGGGGCCCTAGATTAGAGTGATTTTGATTAGACAATGGATTATATCATTTGAGTTGGAGCCCTAGTTTTTTATAATGATGTTTATATTTTGGGAATATTTAGAAGATCTTGATACATATTCCTTATTTTCTACCACATCTATTTGGTTTCTTCATGAACCTAGTGTAATGGATGGTTATTAGAAAAATTTTATTGATATTTTTTCAGTTTATTTTTTCATTTTATTATTTTAGTGTGGTTATTGAATTAATGAAAAATAGATTTGAAAAATAGTTTTAGAAATGTATTCTTGAAATATAAGGGGTACGTTGTCCTTAAAAGCTGTCTTTAAAGAATATTTTTGAATGAAAAATTAATAATCTATGAATGTTGATGTTTTATAATTATTTATTTTATTCATGAAATGTTTTTTATATAAAATTTAGGAAAAATTATTAACTTTTATTTATATTAAAAATTGCATTAATGAAATGATCTTTCTATGTGAAATTTTACAAACCATTAGGTGAAATACTCTTCGATGTATTTTTTCTCACACAATTCATACACCATTCATCGTATATATTTAATATTTTTTTCTAGTTCTCCAGCAATGGATCATAATTTTTCAGAGTTATCATTGAAAAAATAATATAGGTGGTCAGTTTGGACATCAGTGAGTGGCAGTGGGTCACAATGTGGTAGCTTTAGAAGTTTGGGATCAAATTTTTTTTTATTTAGGTATATTGATGTTTGGAACACACATTCTAAAACACACCATTTTGTTTTTACATATATGGATTTACATATTATGTTTTGTCTGTGCGTTGATATCCTGGATGATTTGAATTATTTTCTATTGTTGGGAGTGCTTTTATTTATTGTTTCTTTAACTTTACTTTTGTTTATTTTATAGAATAAATACAAAATATATAAATGGTTAATTCTAGATATTCATATGGAATCATGAGTTATTTGTATTATTTTGATGTGAACAGTTTATTATGTTTCTATTGTGGATGGCCAAGCATTTGTTTACAGCCTGTGGGGATCCAGAATGCCGTTTAGAGTATGTGGACATCTAGGTCGAGAGATATGTCATGTCAGTCAGAGTTGGATCATTCATATATAAACACAAATTTACCGAAAATTTATATAAAAAGTTGGATATTTGGTAAAATAAAATTTAAAAGTATTACTATTTAAATATGGAGTGTTTTATATTTGAATCATCTAAAATCCTAAATAATCAGACCCAATTCTTTAGATCTCCATGTGGAGAAATGTTTTTTGAGAAGAAATTGAAAAATATTCACATATACGGGTTTAAAAAGTAATATATCCACTCTCAAAGCATAAAAATAATGTTCTGAGAAATGATGTATTATACAATGTTTTTTAAGAATTGAGAATATTAGTATTTCATAAAAGTTTCTTAGTATAATAAATTGTTTTACCGAAGAAAGTGTTAACTCATCAGGAGGCCATTTGGGGATAAACTATATCACTCATGTTAGGGATCACTTGAGGAAACACTAAACCTGTCAAACTCAACAAATTTATAATACATTTTATATTTATATATATTTATCATCTGTTATACATATTCATATAAATGTATATATATTTTTATTTAATTATAAATTTACACAAATATATTTATACAATAATTAAATTAAAATATTTATATAATGAGAAAAAAGAGAAAATGTTAAGTAAGATAAAAATGGAGGCCATGAGAATCTATATAAAAAATTTATTTATTTCAAATTAGAGATCCATATTGAAAAAAATTAAATATTCTTTAGATATCACTGAAAGTTTGATAGATAATTGACAATGTCTTTTTATTCTTTAAATATACAAATAAAATTAGCATAACAAACACATTGATAGTGTTTATGTCAAATCATATATGTGAAGGACAATAATGATGAATTTGGGTTAACATGAATCTTCTAGGATAATGCTGAATATATTTTTAAAAAGGATATATAGAGATTAATCGCTTAACAAAGTAAAAACCCATAGAGAATGGATTTTTCATCTATAATTTGGGATGATCCTTGACCTATTTCATTCCTATAATGGAGGAAAAGATAATCTTTATTATTATGAACATACCCTCCAAATACCATATCATTGTAAATATATGAACTATCATAATTATGCTTCAATACATTAAAATGGAGAGACACTTTTATCCATCAAGAATATAGGGGAACACATCTATGAATGAAAACATAAAAAGATATCTATCTATGTTATTTAAAAAAAGTCGAATATTCATCATCATTGGGAAATGTTTCAATCTATATATATAGTTTAATAAATAGAACCATAGTTGGATAATGTGAGGAATGAATCAAAATGTGGAATATTTTATTATCACAACACCAAATATTACAGTATACCAATGAGAAACTCATGAGAGTGATACATACATTTTGAGGACATTGGGTTGATCATGGAAAACATGGAAAGTAATTGGTGGTTGAAGGATTGACAGTTAAGAAAGAAATCTATGATTCTATCATAGTTAATATATAAACTAATGGTAGTTTAACATTGAAAGAATATGTTATAATTATTTTCTAGGAATGGATTTTTATACATTCTATAATTAGAGATATTTGATATTATATGGTTTTTTGATATTAGGGTAAGTTTTAAAATCATTCCTTTAAATATGGAAAATAAGAAAGCATATATATTGTTTTCAATAAACACTCTACAGTTTATGTCAACTTAGTAAACTATTAGGAATGCAAGGATGATACATTTAGGATACACTAATAATGATAAGAATCCTCTAGGATTGATTAGAAACACATGGTTATCAATAAATTAATCTAAAAAAATTAATTCAAATTTCATTTCCCACGATTGTAGATGACTAAAAAAATAAGGTTTTGGAAGATATTGTGATTTTTCCAAAATCATAAATATATTTAATTTTGATTTTATAATATTGTATGATATTATTATGTCATACATAATTAAATACATGTTTTAAAATTTATATTATAATCAACTACTTATATATTTTTAGGACATGGTGATATCAAATCACAACTTCATAATACAATCATAGTGCGTTATTTAGAAATTTTATATAAAAGTGTTATGAGAATAATCATAAATTATAGTTCAAAAAACCCTCTATGATTGATAATTTATCTAAATTATATGTTTTAATGTTCATGTATTCTTCTATATAATTATTTTATTATAGATGATTCATATGATGAACCTTAAGGGAGAATATAATGTATTTATGTGTTTTTTTTAGAAATTAAAAACATGGCCATATGGTAAATTAAACATTATTAAAAAGAAACAAGTTTACACCAATATAACAGAGGATTTGTTTTACAGGAGTCACATTGAAGAATTAAAATTCCTCTAAGTGTTAAATGTAGTGGTTTATGGTGTTAAATATTATAAACACATTCCTATTAATCATATGTTATGAAAAAATAAGTAAATTCATAGAGGTATTAGTAAGTTTGCCTAAACCTAAAGGTGAATCATGAGGTAGAATAACCTTGGAAGGGTGTTATATTCAATATTATGTGCTAATATATCCAATTATGAAAATATTATCGCCCCTTTTATATTTTATTTATGTAGTATTAGAATACCATAAGAGTTGAGGTAGATCCAACACAATTATTTTAAAATTTATCATAATGCATATATTCATCTATATGGAATGAGTCATTTGGTTACTTCTTAGGGAACTTCATCAACCTCACTATTAAAAATAGAATCAAAAACCAATTTCATTGTAACATACACAGGATAATCATTTTATATTAAACATGTTTTATATTTTATATCTTAGTATATATTTGGTATTGGGTTTCATAATACCTTTTTATTCTAGAATTTATTCTATTAGATCCCAAAAATTGTATCAGGTGAAGTTTTAATGATATGGGATCATTATTTTATTGGGGATAGATGGGGAATAATATATGAGTTCTTTTTTAGTTGTCCTTCAATTTCATTCCCATTATCCATAATGAATCTATAGTTTACAATTTTTTTTCCTAGCCTGAATGACATGTCTCCAGATCAGATATTACAGTTCCAATAGATTAAAGTGATTCAATTTGATAGGGTGACTATATTCTTTATTTATAAACCTTTTTATAGAATTTTTATCCTTCCAAAAGATATAAATAACATTTTATAAGCATATTATCAATTGATTAAAAAAATATTAATGTTGAGCTCTTGGATATTATATGGATCTAAAGACATGGTAGATTATCTTTTTAATTAGTTTCATTAGATAGATCCTCGAAACTAGAAGGACACAACTCCAAATGTTTCACAGACAATGCAATTTCACATTTAAATTGTTATTAATTTATAATAATCATTACCTCCCCTGGAAAATGCATACATTATTAATGTTAAATTCAATATATGTTCTTGTTATATTTCCACTATGATGAACAATGAAAACCCTAATTGCTCTAGTTGTATCCACCTGTGTTCTAAAAATATTGGAGTATTGAAGATGTATACCTAAGTTATACCACATAGGATCTAAACATCTTGCGTCCTTCTCCTTTAATCATGGAAAGAATTCATTTTACCTTGATGAATTTTTTCTCTCATTGTATCATTCATAAATGGTTGGATTAGGGGACCCTCTCCCATTCCAGAGGGACTTAATTAGACCATCACCTATAGTATTAAGACAATTCCCTTGAGATAATTTTGTTTTTCAATCCAACTCGCTTACTTAGGAAATGATATAAGTTTTTGTATATACTATAGGCTATAAATTTAGTTCTTTCACAATGTTTGGAAACTAATTTAAATTTTATAAATAAATACAATATATAATAAAAATTATATTATTAGTATTATTATTATATATCATGATGTGTGCTTACTAATGAATATTTTAATATACATTATTGAATAAATCAATAAATATTTTAAAAAAATTAGAAAAATATATCATTTCTGTCGAGAACTGAATTCATAAAATCAATTCAACACATCATTTATCAAACATTGAATAATGTTTTTATTTAAATAAATAAATATGATGATATTTTTTAATATATTAATAAATAATTAGTATATTCACTAAATATCTGATCAATATTTATTTAATACTTACCTCACACATATTCCAAACTGAATGACTCGAGACTGAATTTATTTTAACAATATAAACAATTTTTTTTAATTTCAAGGTCTATAGAATAATATTATTTTTTATATTAATTAAATTTAAAATTTATTTTTTATTTTACATACACATACTACTTGATTCTCTAGGGATCTTTCCTAGTGGAATTCGGCAGACATGCATAGGGTAGATGGTTATTTTCTTGAAACACATCAAGGAACCTATAGAGAAATTTGTTAATGGTGTAAGAATGAATACCACATATGAATGCTTAATGAGTAATATAGTCATTTTCTATGGAAATATAATCAATTAAGATTTATACTTGTGTCATAAACCTTTATGATTGGTGCATATGTATTTGATTATAGTAAATGGACACATCAACAAACTCCCATTTTCATTAACTTAATCTGATAATGCTATTGGAATCAAAGGGATTGAGATATAATTTTTTTTATCTTGGAAGGAAAGAATAATTTCCTGGATAATTTGATCAATTAAAAATCACTTATAACACATTGAAAATATCTTTAATCTATATGAGGATATGTTATCATGGTTTTGGAGAATACATAAAATTAAACAATTAGTGATATAAAATGATAATAATATCATGTTTAAGGACAAATATACACATCGATAGATAGGAATATCTAATGAAGCATATAACATATCAAATTTTTAAATCCTCGTGATTAAAGAGTATACATTCTATTTCAATTAAAAACTAATGAATTAAAAAATTTGAGTATCAGGAAATGCCAAACCAAAAACTAATTGTGAAATAATATGCGACTGTTTAAAATTAGACATCGATTTTGTGGGTAAAAATTGACGTGACAAATGTATGAAATATATTTATAAATAAAAATAATGGTTATTATAAATTATAAGGCATTGATAGATTAAACTTTTATTGATAAATATCTATTATGACTTTTTTATCCTTTATAATTAAACATTAAAAAACAGATTTTTTACTTTTTTCATTATGAAACTAAATACCTTATTTATAAAATATATTTTTATATGAACTATATTTGATCGACAATCTGATAAGGAATTAAAAGTAAAATTTAATATGAATAGATATTATTTGTAATGTATTATTTAAAAGTTAAATAATCAAATTATAGATTTTGTAATTATATTTGATAATATTCTTTTTTAGAATCACCAGGTCAAGATTAGCTTATGTTTAATTTTTGTTCTTTTTCAGAAATTAATTGAATAGTGAAAAATATAATCTATCAAAAGTTGTATCTTTTATAGATTTATAATTATATAATAAATAACTATATGTTTATAAAACCATTTGATTGAAGAAATATATATTTTAGGATTAATACTGTGAATTTTAAAATAACATTAAAATTTATAAAACATTAATTTAACAATTTCAAAAAAAATTATTATTTCAGCATAAACATAGTTATTTTGTTGTATTAAAAAATTTGTTTTCATTAAATAGATAAATTTATATTGGGAAAATGATTTTTTTTTTATTTTTTATCGACATAATCATATTATTTAATATATCCAATTTCTTTTTTGGTCATAAAAGTAAGATTACTAGGTTTAATGATAATGACCATGATAGTGGTTAAAATGTTATTTTAAAGGAATATTTTTATGAATATTTTGTAAAATTTTATTAATAAATTAAATTAACATATATTTAATAATTAAATAAATAAACATTATAAACACATATATAATTATATGAAAACACAATTTATAGTCACTCAATGCCAAATAAGACTAAAAATCATAATCGTTAAAATATTTTTTTTCTATGAAGAGGGATTTCAATATATAAATTGTTTCAAAGTAAATGTTAATTTTATATTATTTATGAATTAAATAAGAATAATGGAGATTACATATAGTTTTTTCACACCCCAAAATTTTATGAGGGGATATTATATATTTTTATTAATACATATGTCACTTGGGTAAAAACTAGTTACCTATTAAAAAATGGTATATGTAAAATATATGAGTAAATCACTCCAATGTTGTTTAAAAAAAGAGTATAAATTCATAGATATGTATAAATCAACTGAGTACCACTACACAAACAATAATTTATCACGTCTGGAACTACAGACCCTTGAATACTATCACTCCATTATTAAAAAATAATGGGTTTTAAATAAAGTGATTTTTTATTTATTTATAAAAGGTTATAATTATACCCATTTATGAAAAACCATTTAATTTGAATTTATAAATAATATAATATAATTTTTCAACTAAAACAATCCTATATCATTTTAAATATCTTATAGTCTCTATTATTTATATGTTGTCCATCTTGTACAAGGAGACTTCTAACAGAATTTTCAAGTCATTACTAATTAATCATTATCTTTTTAAAATTATTTTTTTCCATCTAAACCTATCAAAAAAATAGTTTTTATTTTACTAAGTATTGTTAGTATATTAAATTTTAGTGGAATTAATGGATCAAATTATATTTATTACTTCCCACCTAGTTTCAAAAATAAAATGATGTCTATCATGAATTGTTTATACTATCTACTTCATGGAGAAACATCATCTATTTTTTAACAACACCTATTTTCACTAGGTATAAAAAAGGAATTTAAAATTTAATCTTCATATATAATATAATTTTGAATATTAAGGGAAAAATTTATATCCACCTTCATTCCTATACATTATTTCAGAATTCAAAATGTTAATTGTCTATTGTGTGGACTGCCGCCTCCATAGAATACCAATTTTTTGTTTTTATCCTTATTTTTATTCTTTATAAAACCCACATAAAATATGATTTGAAAGTATAAAAATCCAAAATAGTATAATTATTCAAATATTATAATGATATTATGAACTTTATTTACCATATTAACCCATAAGAATATAGAGTGTTTATCTTTGAAAATAATTTAAACTCTAACCTAAATAATGAAATGAAACACCATAATTAATGACTGTAGGAAATTAAATAGTAATGTTATAAGAAGTTAATATGTCTATAATTTTTTTTAAATGGTTTTATAAAGGATATATTTTGTATTTTACTTAAAATAAAAATATCATCTTTGATCACTAATATTAATGAAAATAACCAACATCCATTGATGTTTTACAAATACCAGGGGAAAAATACAAAAAAACTACTCTATGATAAAAAATGATATATAGTAAATTAAAATTTTCTTAATATGGTTAATAAGATGGTATATGAAATGACCATTATAGATCATTTTAATCTTTTAGATGAGACATAAACACTATTTAATTCTTTTTTTTCTTTAAACAACTTTCAACTCATGTTAGAGAGAATTAATAGAACTGTAAAAAAACAAATGCAACCCAAAAATAACACAATAATTTTAATGTATAGATAATTAATTATAGTATATAGTCCTTTTCATGGTTTTTAAATAAGTTATGAAAAAATAAACTAGAAAATAATACACTATGGTTTAAAATAATTAAGGAATATTAATTATAGGCATAACACTATATCAAATTAAATGTTTATAAGATTCTATAATTGATGATATGGTTAAAATTATTACAAAAAAATAAAATTTAAGAAATAGGCTTAAATATTATTTCATTGTTCTTATTTAATTATTAACAGTTATATTCTAAAAGGTTCAACTTCATCCATTTAAATTTCATTCCCAACAAAATGTTGTAAATTAAATCTACTCTTTTTAAAACATGTCAATATGATAGCTCATACATCTGGTACTAATATATCTAATATACACTATCTAAAATCCTTTTATTCATACCCATCTTTTTATAATATTTTCACCTAAAAAATATATTAATTATCCCCTAACTAAAGATCCTATATTTGGTATATCGACTAAAAGTAAAAAACTCTCACAATTTATGGCCAGAACCTCACCAATACTTCAAAAAAACATCTGACTAGAAAACTAAACAATTCTCATACTCCAATTTTTATATTTAGTGTTACTTTAAATATTAAGGGAGATGAATGAAATTTGAATATAAATATCTTTATTAAAATTTAAATATCCCTCCCCAAACATTCTTCCCCCAACCACTATTACATCTAAAAAAATTTACGCGTTAACAAAAATCATAAGATATTTCATTAAATACAAAAATAAAATATTTAATAAATTTTTTAAAAACCTAATCTAAAATAATTATATTTCCTTCATTATTACTGATTAGTTGATCATCTAGAACAACATAAAAATATTTTATGACATTAAAAAGTATTGTAATGGTCCTTAGTCATCGTCAAATTTTTCTCTATGAGATTTAATTTGTTTGGTAAAGATATATATTGTAATCCTTCAAAATTTTATTAATATTGTTTTATTCCCTCCGTATGATAGACTAACAAACATTATTTTTCTAGTAGGGTTTTCCCATAACATTCTATCTGATAAATTAGAATAGAAATGGATTCCTAATAATTTTTATTAAAACTAATTATCTGTTAATGTTTTTAGGAAGATCATGCTGATTTCCTCACTTGAAAAAATTATATTTTATAAACATTATATTTGTCTTCATCTGGTACCTTTTCATCTACAAAAACAATGATTCTAAATCAATCACATCTTCTATATATGTTCCATTTGATGCTTCAACAACTATTCTATCTCTAATGATCTTACAAAAAAATCTTCATATTGTGGACACATTACTTCTTTTTGTATTATAATATCTGTCTAAAAACCACATTTTTTAAAATTTATGTCCCTTAAAAATTACTAACTTCTTTTATTGAAAAATATTATCTAGATTCATTAATCTCATAGCATAGAAATGATATGATATAATTTGAATAAAATTAACCATTCACCTAATTTTACTTTTTCAAAAATCTCTGTCTAATGGAAATATGAATACAAAAAGATAAACATTTATCCCTCTATTCAATTACCTCAATCTGTTTGTATTTCCTTGGCCTGTATAACCACTAAGATGTTGGCCAGACCGGTGTATAACATAACCTCAAGTGCATCTCCTCAAACACTAGAGGTTGCCGACTAGCAGTGGGGGTTGTTTTTGTGTTCGTGGGGGAGACTGTTTTCTCATAGGTAACATATAATATCCCAATAGAAGTAAACAACAACAAATAATAAAGAGAGGAAAATGTGAATAAATAAATTGCAGCAAAATCAATGTAAAAAATACAACTGAATAATAAAAACCAAGTGAGAAAATACAAAAAAAGTGTGTCATGCTATGATAGGAGTATAAATTGAAATTATGGAGAACAGAACTCAAACAGACAGTAAACTAAATGAAAATACACAAGCCAAAACTGCATCGCAAGCAAGGCCCAATCCTCTGCCCTATTCTCCATCCTAAGTAGTAATAAACAGTAATTCATCATAAGCATCATGCTTCCCCTTACCAATACCTATGATCATGTAATCTAATCAGGTATCGATGATGCCCAAGAAGGGTGTGAGATAAAATCCACGTAGGCCAGCACCCACGGTGTCTAAACCATTCCATTTCGTGCAAAATTTAAAATATTTTATGACATTACATAACAATTTCAAATAAATTAATTGTATTGTAATGAAATAAGTAAGTTGGCTCGGGTCCCAAATGGCACTCATGCCTAGTCACCTGCTTCAGCCTAAGCTGGTTGTCTGAAGGGGTACTTGTCAGCAAAATACTAGAACATGTATATATATAAAACCTAAAAAAGCAAGGTAAACAAGAAATAGGTATATCCCAAGCTTGTTCTTTGACTTGGGGTCTAAATCTACTGTCTATCAGGTGCACTTCCACATATCAGAAGGATATATCAATTCTCAAGAAACTCAAATGGAAATAATATTGACCTTAAGTGCATCATTTTTAAGGTTCAAGTTGAGAGTTGGAGTACGAGCCTGTCCAAAAGGTATCACGATGGAACATTGGTCAATTTATCTAATGTCACATAACCTATCCAAGACAATATTTCATAAGATAATATATCACCTAAGGCATGGCTTTACCCTCAGCCTATCCGGATCAAGCATAAAGGGGTCAAGTGTCATCAGAGGCTGTCTTATCCACATTGCCAACAGATCATTCTCAATGGGACCTTTTTGCACCAGTATCAGTCAAAAATATATTAATGTCTAGGGAATTATCGGTCCGGGAAAGCCAATGACAACACCCCCTCCGACAAATAGAGGTAACCCATCAGGAATGGGGGATCTAAGAATGGCCCTTAATACGAGATCCACCGCCTTTCTCCACCCTGAATTTAATTAATGTTTTCACAATAGCAGATATGACATAATCATAATATAAAGTCGCAGCTTGGAAACTAACCAGATATACCTGTGCATAAAATGGTATAATTATAATAGTATAACACAACAACTTGAAATGAAATATACATATCATATCTACCTCACCAGATAATGCATAGTTAAATAATAAACAGTTCAAAAAAAAACAATTTCCAATGATCCAAAAATTGAAGTTCATGTTCAAGCAACTATTTATTTAATTTAATTACAATAAAATGCTGCATTACAACACACACAATTAATCAAACAATAAACTCAGCTAATGATAGAATACAAAGATCATGTCGGTACGCCTAAAGACGTGTCCAACTTTGTTGAAATAATTCAAACAACTATTCAATTAATTTAAAAACAATAAAAAGTGGTTGTGCAATACCCGCAGCTAATTAAATTAACAACCCGGCTAACCAAAAAATATTCTGAATATATCAGCTCACCTAAACGGGTTTTTGATCTTGTTGAAACCATTCAAACAAATTTAATTAAGATGATTAAGGCTAAAACAATTAAACATGAACATTAAAATAATTAAAATGGTTAGAGTTGCACAAAGATAGTATGCACTAACTAACGTCACAACAGTGCATTTTATTATAAATCGCAACAAATTGGAGGAAAATAGATTTGTAACCCTACCTTGTAGTTGTAGATGATCCTAAGTTCAGTGGTATACTTTTATTTGACATAAAACGAATGAAAACAAAGAATTTTGGAAAAACCCCAAAATAGGTAAAGAATCTTCCATGATGTACTGTGCACAGAATACTCAATAGAATTGAATGATTCCACTTTATCAACATTATAAATTGACTAAGGTTTATTGTGAACCTGATGGTGAAAGAATAAAACATCGGATTGGGGAGAAACATCCTTCCAAAGGGGCTTCTGGTTGTTGTGATGAGATTGAGGGGTGCAACGTGATGAGTGAGAGAGGGGGAGAGGAGAGGAAAAAATAAGTGATAGAAAAAAAAATAAAAACAAAAGAAAAGAAAAATATAAGATAAGAAAAAAATAAAATAAAAAATAAAGATAAAATAAAACAAAATAACGGAAAGTAAAACAATAAAAATAATTAAAAACGGGATTCCCCCATTTAATTATTTTCATTTTTCTCTTAACCCCCTCTTAATTTTCTTTCAGAATTTCTTTTTATCATTTTTGGCTTTCTTTTAAATAATCTTTAAATCTCTTATTACCCTTTTCCAATAATTAATCAATTATTGAAAACCCAAAAATCGTGCCAAGGGCGACGTGACATTTTTTCATGAAACATCTATAATTATTTAAATTGAATAAAAAGCTATCTGGGACCTGTAGTGAGGTGCCATGGTGTGTGCCTTGAGTCACTTATTTAATTAGACTACAATGAAGTATAAAATGGTTTGTACCTGATTATGTCTGGGATGTTACAACCTCACCTCTATAAGACAACCCCTCCACGAGTTTCTCTTCCAAGGGTAGTGGAACATCAGAAAAAACGAGTTCCAGCCACTGTGCATGTACATCCGTCTCTCACTCCTATGTCTTGTCCAGAATGCATCCATGCTTCCATAACACCCGGACCAGTGGGACTGACATTCCTTAGAGTACTTTCATGCTATGGTTGAAAATACATATCGGATGCTCCGCAAAGGATGCATTAGTGTCAAGCTTGATGTCTTCAGGGATAAAATAATGGGTCAGGTCAGGATGATATTGTTGAAGTTGAGATACATGAAAAAAATAATGCTTGGCATGGTACCTATGAGATAGCAGTAACTGATAGGCTACCCACCTAACTCTCTCCACTATCTCGAACAGCTCGACAAATCTCAGTGATAAATTCCCCTGTCTCTTGATCTGCCTTTGACCAAACCTCAGAGAACCATGCAGAAAGACTCGATGTCCCACCTCGAACTTGAGAGGTCTGTGGTGATGATCAGAATATGAATTCTTCCTGGACCGAGATATAGTCATATGCTTTTGAATCAGCTGAACTTTCTCAGAAGTCTCCTGAATGAGATGGGGACCCAACAGAGCTGCCTCACCTTCTTCGAACCTGCATAAAGGTGAATGACACGATCTACCATAGAGAGCCTCATAGAGAGCCATTTGGATTGTCTCATGGAAGTAGTTATAATAAGTAAACTCAAAAATAGCTAAATTATTCTCCTAAGAACCTCCAAAATCAATGATACATGACTTTAACTTATCCTCTTACACTCGCATAGCTCTCTCGGATTTCCCATCAGTCTAGGGGCGATATGCAGTACTCAGAAGTACCTGTGAGCCTAGTTCCTTTTACAACCCTTTCCAGAACTGTAAAGTAAAATGGGAATCCCTATCCAAGATTATAGAATGAGGTACACCATGAAGTCTCACAAGTTTCCAGATATATTTCCTTCCCAACTCATCAATCATAATGGTCTGTCAGATAAGCAACAAGTGCACAACCTTGGTCAACCTATCGACAACCACCCATACTACATCACTGCCTAAAGGAGATATTGGGAAGCCTATAATGAAATATATGGTGATGTCATTACATATTAATTTAGAAATGGATAGATGTTGTAAGAGTCTAGTAGGTTGATAGTGCTCTGCCTTCACCTGTTGGCAGGTGGAGAACCGAGTGATGAAACCCGCTATCTGCGTTTTCATACCAGACCACAAATACTGCGGACACATGTCTCTATACATCTTGGTCAGACCAAGATGAACTTCCAAAATAGATTTGTGATATTCCTTAATTACCTCTTCTTGTAGTCCAGAAGGTACCCATAAATGACCATGGTAAAGGAGAGTTTCGCTATAATCAATAAACCAACGAGGAGGTGGGTTCTCTCCTGTAACACTTTCCCTCAAAACAATACCCTCAGGGTCAATCAATAGTTACCTACAATGATTTTATAGAAAAGAGGATGTCACTGTAAGAGCTAATAGAACCAGTTGTCCACTATACTCCTGAAAATCCAGACGAATCTTTGATAATAAGGCCATCATCTGCCACTCACTCATGGTTACCAGCATGGCCGAAGTCTGTGTCTTGCAGCTAAAAGCATTTTCCAGAGCATTACCCTTACATGGGGTATAAGAATGCTTAAAATCAAATGATTGAAAGTATTCGACCCACCTGTGTTACCTTAAGTTCAAGTCCTATTTAGTGGATATATATTTCAAGATTTTATGATCTTTGTAAACAACGAATCTCTCACCCAAAAAATAGTGTCTCCAATAACATTGAGCATAAACCACAACTGCCAACTCAAGGTCATGTGTAGGATAGTTCTTCTCCTGAGGACTTAGCTGGTAGGATCCATAAGCCAAGACTCGATCACCCTACATCAAAACGGCACCCAATCAAATTCTTGAAGCATCACAATAAACTGTATAGATCTTACAAGTTTTAAGAAGAATCATGATCGAGGCTGATGTCGGTATTTCATTTAATTCCTAAAAGGACTTTTCAAAAGATTCTGACCATATGAAATGTACACCATTCTTTGTTAGGGCTGTGAGAGGATCTGCTAAGCAGTAGAAATCTTAGATGAATCGCCTGTAATAGCCAGCAAGCCCCAAGAAATTGCGAATATCGATGACAGCCTAGGGATTATCCCATGAAAGAATGACCCTCACCTTTTCTGGGTCAACTGATACCCCTACTTCAAATATAATATGACCCAAGAAGTGTACCAGATCAATCTCGAAGAGGAATTTAATGAGCTTAATGCATAGATAGTGCTCTCTCAGCATACTCTGCACAATCTTGAGATGGGTTTCATGGTCATGTCAGAAATGTGAATACACTAAGATGTCGTCCATGAAGACAACCACCAAGGAATCACGATACAGATGAAAAACCTGGTTCATCAGGGCCATGAAGACTACCAGCACATTCGTGAGGCCGAAAGTCATAACTACATACTCGTACAATCCATACCTGCACAGGAATGCAGTGCGTGGTATGTAAGATGGATGCACACGCACCTGGGGATATCCCGACCTCATATAAGTCTTGGAGAAAATAGTTTCTCCTAGGAGCTGGTCAAAGAGATCATCTATACGAGGCAATGGATATCAATTATATATCATGAGTTGTTTGAGATGATGATGATCCATGCATGACCTAAGGGTACCATCTTCCTTCTTGAAAAAAAAAGGATAGGTGTACCCCACAAAGATGTTCTCGGTCTGATGAAACCCTTAGCCTTGAGGTCTTTAACCTGATTTTTTTAGTTTCTGTTGCTTGGTTGGTTCTATCCTATAAAGAGGAATAGACACTGGTGCCACACCTATCATAAGATCGACAATGAACTCTACACCTCTCATAGTATGTAAGAAAGCGAAATCATCAGGGATGACGTCCGACAAAAGATCCAACACTGGAGGGAATTCAACTAGCTGTGTTACCTGATCGCTCATGAAGGGACTTTCCAACTGAGCGGTCACTCTGCCCAACCATTCATATTTAGGCTTAGCTCAGTCTGCCTGCAGGTCCCATTCTCCTTTGTGAAGATATGTGTCACCCTTAGGGTATGTGAAGGACACCTGAAAATGATAGTAATCCACTTGGTCATGGTAAGAAGAAATTCAGTTCATTCCAAGAATGACTTCGATGCAAGACATATTAAGGATATATAAATTACAATCAAAACGGTACCCTCCTATCTCGAGGGGGAAAATTTTTCACTAGGGTATGACCTCTTTCCTAACCCCAAGCGGGGTGTCAAGAGATAGGATGCCACAAATTTACTCAATTAAAAAACCACGACTTTCAACAACAGAAGAAGATATAAATGAGTGTGAAGCGCTAGTATCAAAAAGAACATAAACTAAAGTAGAGGATACTAGAAAAGTACTTATAATTCTATATAGTCTTGCACTCTAGTCTTTTGGAACTGATTGCACTACATACATGGGACCTGATCCACAACCCTGATATGCTACCTGGAGGGTCTGAGTAGGTCCACACTACTGATGTTGATAGTCTTGAACTTTAATTACTCGACCATGACCTCCACCATTTCCTCGGCCTGATTCACCGATGGAAAAAAGAACTTCCTGCCAATTGTGGAGTCATAGATCCCATACCTGAAATAGGTGCAAGTGCGGATCCTCTACCATTGGATGTTGATGAGAAGGCATGGTAGAAACACTAATGATGGTGACCCATCATGCCGCAATCATGGTACTCTTTTGGATCTCTAGTGCACTGTGACTTCTTGTGATCATCCCTACCACACTAATAACAAGTGACATAGCTATCAAGATGTGTTGTTTAGATAGGATTTCCCCTATGTGTAGTTTCAAAATGGTGTTTCCTACTGATAGATCTGACATCACCCTATCTCAAAACTGAACCACCCTAGCTCATTGGTTTATCTTCCCTCAAATTTTTCTCTAAGATTATAGCATGGTTCACAATCTCTATAACAATGGTCAAATGGGAGACGTTCACCTGCAAGTGGAGAGTGTACTCACGTACATCCTCAAAATGCCTCACAGTAGTCTGCACGTTACCAGTCAGAGATGGTGAAAAAATGATAAAGTTCTGTGAAATTAGTGGAATACTCTAACACAGTCATAGTTCCCTACAAAAGATGTACGAACTCCCACACATGATAATCTCTTAGTGTCTGCGAAATAAAGTGATGGTAGAAGGCTACTTGGAAATTGACCAAAGCCATGTCACTGGCCTGCTCATCCTGAGAAACGACATCCCACCAGTATTTGGTGGTGTCACAAAGCATATAGAATTCATGCTTGAGACTTCTCTATAGAGGTGTATCAAGGTGGTCGAAGATAGAAAATACAACTTCTATACAAGATTCTGCCGCATGGGGTCTACCTCTCCCCGGGAAGGTGGGAGGGTGCTGCTGTAGAATGTCTCACATAAGGTCTGCCATAAAAGCGGGGGGGGGGGGGGTCTGGGAATATTCTGAACCGACTACATAAACATGAGGAGACAATCCCTTTACTATTCATTAGGGTCCTTTGGAAGATCGACAGGGTGTAGAGCCACTGGAGGATCTATGTGAGGAACCACTAGTGGTTCAGGACCGACCATCCCTGGAATGCTCTCATGGCCCCTCTTCTGAGACACTGCATAAATATGTCACGATAGCATTAGTCTACGACAACCAAATTCATCGTTAGACAAGGAGTAAAGTGGGTGAGAAAACAAGTAGGGTGAATAATAGGTTTATTACATAGTCAGCCTCTGAGCACTAAACAATAGACAACCCACCCCAAGAGTTGGGTTTCGATATAGAAGAGTCAACTAAAAAGGATTACTAAACATATATATAGCCCACTCCTTGGTTGATTCAGAATAACATATAATAGACTAACACAATTTTATATTTAATAAACCGAAAATTCAATATTCTACCACTATGTATAACATCACTCACATGAAATAGGAAAATGCATGATGAAAGTAGACATGGCACGAAAATATGCATGAAATTTAAATCCTATAGTGTATATCATGATGCATGGGATGTTTTTTCCTTGTATCAACTAGATGTAATGGTAAACCCATTATTTCAATAATACCAACATAATAGAAATGCAATACAAGTGAGTCACCCGAGGTGAAATCATATCAACAGTAACTGGCATAATCAATAACTGCAATCCCAACCCAGGAATTTGAGTTTTCCCTTGTACAATAGTTAGCTAAATCCAAGCATAGAGTACATCCCTAATCCTTATATTCTGGTCTACTATCTAACCCAAACAGTAAGAAAAAAGGAATAACCACCTCTAATATAACATGGTAAAGCCCTGACCCAGATCACCTCTAAGACGGTGGATAGACCAGTGCGTCACATAACCTTAAGCGCATCCCCCTGAATTCCAGAGGATGCCGACTATCAATGAGGGCCCTTTTTGTGTCCATGGGGAAGACTATTCCCTCATAGGTAATAGATAATATCACAGTGGAAGTAAACAACAATAAATAATAAGTAGTGTAAGCATTTGAATAAATAAACTGCAGTGGAAGAAATGTAAAAATCTAATTGAATAATAAAAACCAAGTGCAGAAACTCATAAAAGAGTGTCATGAAATGATATGTGTCCAAAATGAAAGTGTGGAAAACTGAACTCGAACATAAAGTAAAATAAAAGAAATGACACAATACGCAACTACATCATGAGAAAGGCTCCGCCCTCTGCCCCATTCTTCATCCTAAGCAGTAGTGAATAGTCAAGCATCAGAAGTAGCACGCTTCCCCTTATCAATACCTACGAGCATGTAATCTACTCGTTAGTTGATGACTCCGAGAAAGGTGTGAGATAAAATCCCAGTAGGCCGGCACCCATGGTGACTAAACCTTTCCATTTCGTGTAAAAATAAAAATGCAGTGTTCCATTATATAACAATTTAAAATAATTTAATTGTAGTGAAATGAAATAAATAAGTCGGCCTATGTCCCAAACGGAAATTGTGCCTAGTCACCTGATTTAGCCTATGTTGGTAGTTGAAAGGGTACCTATCAGCAGAATGTAGGAACACACATATATATATAAATCCACGAAAAGTAAGGTAAACAAGAAAGCAATATACCTCAAGATTGTTCTTTTACATGGGGTCTAAGTCAAGTGTCAATCAGGTGCACTTCCACATATCAGAAGGATATCTCAATTCTCAAGAAACTCAACTGGTAGTAAAGTATTCCTTAAGTGCATCATTATTGAGGTTCAATTTTATATTTGGAGTCTGATCCCATCTCGAAGGTATCGCTATGAAACATCCGTCAATTTATCCAACGCCATAGAGCACGTCCAAGGTAATATTTCGAAAGACTAAGTATCGCCCAATGCATGGCTTTACCCTCATCCCATCCTAATCTTACAAGAATGGGTTGTGTGTGATATGAGGATGGCTTAGCCACATTTTTAATGAATCCATCAAGATGGGCCCTTTTGGCACTGATATTACTCAAAAGTATTAGAATGTCTAGGAAGTATTGGTTTGGAAAAAACAACAACACCACCCCCCATCACATAGTGGTAACCCGTCAGGAATAGAGGATCTATGTGTGTCCCTTTATACGGGACCCACCTCCTTTCCCAGCCCTGAATTTATTTAAATTTTCATAGTAACATATATGACATAAACAACATATAACGTCACAGCTTGAAATTTAACCAAATACACATGTGCATCCCAAGGCATAAATTGAACTGTACAACACAAAAACATGCAATGAAAAATACATATCATATCAACCTCAGTAGATAATGCATATTTAAATAATAAACAGTTCAGTAAAACAAGATCCACTGATCCATCAATTGATGTTCATGTTCACGCAACTATTTATTTAATTTAATTACAATAATTTTTTTTTCACAACATATTAAATTAATAAAACAATAAATCCAGATAATGGATGAATACACCAATCATTTCGGCATGCTTGAAGGGGAGTCCAAATTTTTTTCAATAATTCAAACAATTATTCATTTAATTTAAAAACAATAAAAAGTGGTTGCGCAATACCCACAACTAATTAAATTGATAACAAGAATAACAGAAAAATATGCCGACTATGTCGGCACACCGAAAGGGGTGTCTGATATTATTGAAATAATTCAAAAAAATTATTTTAAGATGATCAAGGCTTCAATAACTAAACTGTACAATTGTAGTAATTAAAATGGGTAGAATTGCACAAAGCCAGAAAACAACTACTAATGGTAAAACAGTGTATTTTTTTTATAAATCACAACGAAACAGAGGGAAAGGGAGTAGGCACCCAACCTTGTAGTCATAGATAACACTAAGATTTGTATTCAATTTTTATTTGACCTAAAACAGATGGAAACAATGGATTTTAGAAAAACCACAAAATAGGGTAAGAATATTCCATGACAATCTATGACTAGAATACTCAACAGAATCGAATGATTCCACTATCATAACATTAGGATTTCACTAAGGTTTACTTCTCACTTGACGACGAAGGAATCAGATATCAGACGGAGGAGCAGGGACATTTTGAAGGGGTTGCTAGATGTTGTGACATGATTTAGGGGTGCGACTTGATGAGTTGGAGAGGGAGAGAAGAGATGAAAAATGAAATGAAAGAAAAGAAAGAAAAAGTAAATAAAAGGAAAATAATAGAAAAATAAAACATAACGAAAAAAGGAAATAAAATAAAACGATAAAATAAAACAAAATAATGGAATGAAAAATAATAAAAATAATTAAAAATGGGAATCCCCCATTTTAATTATTTTCAATTTTCCCATAACAACCTCTTTATATTATTTCACAATTTCATTTTTCCCATTCTTGCATTCTTTTGAATCGTCATTAAATCTCTTATTACTCTTTTCTAATCATTAATTAATTATTTAAAACCTAAACAGTGCGCCAGAGCGCAACATGAAATTTTTCATGAAACATCTGCAATTATTTAAATAAAATAAAAAGTTTCCTGGGCCCCGCAGCAAGGTGTGCAGGAACGCACCCTGGGTTCCTTAATTATTTTGACTAAAAAAAGTTGGTCCGTACATGACTAAGGTCGAGACATTACACCGTTTTACTCCATCTGATCACCTCAATCTTTTTAACAATGTTATAAAATTATTCTAAAGAAGTCCAAACATTTATAAGTGATTTATGTAATAATAACAAAAGGAAAAAATAAAAAAAATTCTATAAAACAATAATTACATAAAAGATAGTTTTAAATATGAAAAATAATTAAATTTATTTGTAAGGAAGTAAAGTGAATGTACACAGTGAATCAAGATCAAGTTAAGGGTATTGGATAACTCAATTTTCATCCTTAGAAAAATAATATTCCTTATTAACCTCCATTTGTCAACATTAGATAATTTAAACCAACTGAATAAACTATATGGTGTTTCTTCCCTTTTTATGGGGTTATAAAATGTTTCCTAATATCCTCGTTATAAAATTATTCTTACCTCATTGATTGTGTTACACTTAAGGGTTTCTTGTCTCAAATATATGCCACATGAAAATACATTTCTTTTTATAAACTATGATTTCTTTATAAGGGTGTATCTACTACCTTTTTAATATTATTTATTATTCGCCCTACTTCTTTGTGGTATTTATATTATGATTTGAAATAATATCATTTAATTTATTTTTGTTGGAATCTTCCAATTTTCAAAAGTATTTTTGTCTCATTATTATTTCTATATGACATGTTTGTTATTACACACCATCTTTTAATTTATGTGCTGTATTCACAATCTTTTTCATTCAAAAATATTGAATATATTTCACTTCCTTATATTTTAAAGTCATCGTATCCATATTATATCATCCAATCCCTAGCCATTTTCTTTGAAAGATTTAAGGTTTCACTAAATTTAGTTAATATCCTATTGTGCACGAAGGTTAGAAATTAATTCCAAGGGCTTACTAAATCATTGGGAGATGAATTAACATTTTATATAAATACCCCACTATGGAAATAATATAAAATATAATAAAACAGTATATGGTCCATGAAATGTAAATAATATTAATCAAATTATGATAACTAAAGAATATTAGAGTAGAAATAAAAAGTGGAACACTAAAAAAAATAAAAAAAATAAAAGACCTCAGGATGTAACAAAAATAATTTGAAATCACTCCAATTAGTCCACATTTATATCCGTAATATCTATCCACTATCTCATTTATATAGCCTATGATAATACACTAGATATATTGTATAAAATTACTTTAAAAGTTTCATTAATAACAAAATATGTATACACAACAATTTTTATATACACGGGGTCAATATATAAGCTAGAAGACAATCCTCCCAAGGATTGTTACCTTATTCGACTAGGAATTGATTAAGTTATACGATTTCATAAAATATAAATAAAATTATAAATAGAAAAACCAAATTAGTTTACCAATTAATTAGATTTATATTTATGAAGGAAAATAGTTCATTCTGTTTATTTTACTTGGAATACACATTTTGTGTTCTCTTTTACTCTCTCTCATAGAAAAACATGCATTCACTATAAATTCTCGAAATCATTATGGGTAACTCATCCATCCATCAACTTTTTCATTGGTGATAATAATCCATGCACTGGTTGTGGAAACATGTACTATGTCCAAATAAATATGTTCCCATCCATCAAATATAAACACACACCATTCCTTATAATCCATTTCATCATTTCGAAAATTCCAACTTAATGAAAATAGAGATTTTAGTAATTATATCAAACAAATTACATTATATAATTCAAGGTATACAATTTAAATCAGGAATATTGATGTATTTTACTAGTATAAAAAATGGGATTTCCCTCAATAAAAATTAATAAAATATATAAAAATATAAACTGTCAATTTCAATAATGATTGGAGAAGAAGTGAGAGGTCTTCTAATTCACAACAAGTATCATTAAACACAGGGAAATAAATCATTACATAGCCAATCAATATTTCATTTACAACTCATTCAATAAATCCAAAAAATACATTAGGTGTGGAAGATCAAAATGATCTGGAAAAATAAACATGATATATGGTAAAGTTAAAAGGTAAATGAGATGTTCTAGAATGTAAAAAATATTTGGGAATGGCTGAGGATATTTACATTAACTTCCCAGACCAATCACAATTTGTTGCATTGAAATCAGTCTCGGGAGGGAGATGAATTTAAAAACACACCTAATTGAAATATGGGGGTTGGGAACGTAGGCCAAGGAATAAATAAAGAGAGTTTCAGTTTAGTTATAGGGGTAAAATAAATTTTTTGATTTTGGTTAATTAAATTTCATGGTTAGATTACACAATTTACAAAAACATTCACCAACTGTGTGGGAAATTTTTTCTGAAACCCAATAGTTACATGGTTTATTCACATAGTTTAACAAAGCATTCGTCAACCATGTGAAACATCTTTATCCCTATCACAAGGATTATAGATAAATCTTCATAGTTTTCACAAATCATTTAGAATCTATGATCCCTTTCTTAGAATGTCTCCTGATATCACATTGTATCCAAGGGAATCTATATAGTTTCACATAACCATGTCCTAACATTGTAATAATTAAAACACTCCAAAAACTCCCCAAAACATTAGAAATACCACCTTATATGAAACCCAATCAAAGAGAATGTCAATAAAAAATACCATTATAAACCTGAAAATATGTGTATTAAATTATCCCTACCATTAGGGTTTCCAACCTTATAATTATTGAGATGGGAGGTTATTTAGAAAAGTTATGATCATTCCTCAAACATCCATTTATCTCATTCCCACATTTCCTCTTGAATATCTCCATGTTTCTATATAATATAATTTAATGGAAAATAATTTCCACAGAAGTCTTTATCTTATTTTTCCAAAATATGAATCTATGAAAGAAAATATGTAACATTTCATTGAAGACCAATATGATCCCATTAAATCACATGGATAGGATAAGGTTGGCATTTCTTTATTTGATATACATAAAATATATAATAAAAGTAAATGAATTTTGGTGGTAAATATAATAGATAAGTTACATCAAATATTTTCAAGTATCTAAAAATATTCAACCAAAAGGTTCAAAATTTATTCTATTACTAAATAGATGTTTCATTATGTTTTGAGAGAATTCTGATTGTAAATGTTCTCCCATTACAAATTATTATGGGGAAAATGATGATTTGCACAATTTTGTTTTATTGAAATTGGGTTGAAATGATTCTTTTCCTGATTATATAAACCATCTATGTTATTTAATAAAAAATTCATGGTTGAATAAGTAAATCATCCATATATTATATCCAAAAAGTGGATATCAACATGTAAGGTAACATAATGTCTCAAACTAAGATACATATATACCCTGTCATGATAATTTTTGTTATATTAAAATTACACAAATGCCACTTTATCCTCATACAATCTACTAAAATCCATAATACAAACTCTAAGAATGTCTAACAATATATGAAGCATTCCTTTGGACTACCCATTAAATTGAGTAAGACATGTCATTCAAGTTGTCAATATGTAACTTAAATATATCTAAAATGGTAACCAAAATTAATCGGTAAATTGAGTGTCTCAAATGGATATGATTTAATTATGTTTTAAATACAATTTTCCATCTTTTAGAATCTATTTACTTTCCAATTCATATATTATATTTGATTCACTAATCGACATGGAGTGGGATGAATTTTTGAGTCTATAAATAATCCACATAATTTAACCACACATTTATGTTGTTCTTGGAAAACACATGAAAAAGATCATAATGATCTGTTCCCATTTTTATACGGTTATATATTATGATGTCAACAATCAAGCTGGTGGTTGATGCTAATCCTTAAACTATTTGATGTTAAAGAATTTCATAACATAATAGAAACTATTAAATTTATACCTAATTACTGAAAATTGTTCTAGATACTCTTATACATCTTTTGGATTCTTGGATGAATCACCCATTTATAATGGTGACAAGTTGAGCAATGTTTTTCATGGTATGAGGAGATAAAAAATCCAATAGTAGAAATTAAACATTGAATTCAAATAATGTTTCCACCCTTAAATTGTCTCTACAAGATTTAAATTTGACATAATTCTTAAGAAATAAGGATTTAATGTTTGATGATCCTTGACTTTTACAATAAAATCAGTAAAAAGTGTCACCATAAAAAATATTATATCCTTATTCTTCTTAGAAAAATACACATCAATATCAGAAATCATTGTCATTAATTTATATTGATCATAATCATATATACCAATTTGGTTATCTTGTCATTCATCTGAAACAAATAGCCTCCCAATTCCATTATACCATTTTTTAAAATAATTTAATGTAAAAAATTTAAATATATTCAAAAAATATTATCTGTCATAGGGTCAAATCCAATTATGAAGAGATGTGTTCCAAGATTTTATGACCTATTTAAATATTTAACTTCTCATCGTAGAGAAAATGGTGCCATTATTTGAATTCATGGACCACCACATCCAATTACAATTCATTGGTTAGATAATTTTCTTCTTGAATCCAAAAATTTCATGATTCAAAAGATATGAAATGGTCTTCTTGAATGAGTACTTATTTAAGACCAGCCCTTTATGTATCACATTAGGTCACAAAATATTTACTTAGTTAGGGAATGGAATGAATTTCTGTTGAGGTGAGCCTAGAGTTAATCACTAAATGAATTATTAAAAATTATCACTCCGTTTGAATATAGTAAAATTTATCACTAGGACTATCAACAGAGAACTGATGTGTTATCAGTCACAAAATAATGAAAAGATATCAATATTTTAAGACCAAAAAGAAGTATATTTCAAATATTTTCTTCTATGGATTCAATGAGACAATAATATCTATCATTTATAGGGTCTGTTTATACTTATATCATAATAATGACATTCCCATGTATGTATACTTCTTGTATAAAAAATATCATTTATAGACTTGTTTTCAAAAAACAAGTGCTCTCCAAAGGTGATTAATGCAGTCTGTAAATGTTCTTTTTAGTGTTTATATGTTTTGTAATACACCATAAAGTCGTAAAAAAATTGCATAGTGATATAATATAATAATTATTGAAATACAAGATTCATTAATTCTATAAAAACTATTAGTGCATTAGAAAGAAAAAATTTAATGACCAGATATTCATAATGACCGTAGTAGTTTTTAGAATAGATCTTGGGAATATCCTCTTCCCTAATATAGATTTGGTGATATCTTATCCATATATAAATTACAGAGAACCATTTTAAAATATTTAATTTATCAAATAGATCCTTAAATCATGGAAGATGATATCTATTATTGATCATATAATGGTTTAGTTTATGGTAATCAAACTATATTCATAGAGATCCATATAACATCATTACAAAGATAACCATAGTAGCCTATGAAAATGTATTATTTTTTGAAACATTTAATTTATAATTATACTAGATAGATGTTTAATTCCCCCAATCCATTTGGTCCCATTCTATACAGATGTTAATGAAATAGTATTTTCCCCTAAATAATATAAATTGGAAATTCCACTTCACTCAAGATTAGCATATTAAGAGGTTGAAAACTATTCTAGTGTTAATTCGCAACTAGAGAATACGATGTTGGTGACACATGCTAATTTTTCCAAGAAACTAAATTTTTAATGTTAAAGAAATAACGTCAATTTTGTCCCATATTTTTATATATGTTACATGATATTGGTGGTGTTGTATTATTTTCATTCTTATTCATTAAAAAATCAGATTTAAAATTTTCTATTTTATTACTAGGTCATGTAGGAATTGTAACTGATCTAGTGTGTTGATTTTTATGATTATATAACTCCATTGAAATAGGATTTCCTCTTTTTCCATTCATAGATGTATAGTTACCACATGTATCCATATGGATGAATAAGTATACTATAATGGAATTATCATTATGAACCCATTACACATTTTATTCTTTTTTAATCATGTCCACATAATCATTAATGCATTGAATATTTATCCTTGAATGAATTTAATATCACAGCACATACTAAAATATACATTACATAGAGATAAAAAAACTAAAATCATTATATTTGATACATATTACATCATTAAAATATTTTTATTCTTATTATTGATGAAATCCATCATTATAGAAATCATGATAGTTTGCTGGTAGACTTTCTTGGTCAATAATTATTTGGATTATTCCCACATAAGACATTGGGGGAGTTTATCTTGGATAACATAATATTAAAATTGGTGTATGATATCACCAAACATTAAAAATTTAACTTCACCTTTATATCAAACATGTTTTTAGGGAAATCAATGATCCAGTTCATTCTATTAATTCGGGATTCTATCTTTTTGGTCCTCAATACCTTTGGGATATTGGTGGATTCTGTTTTTGAAACTATATATAATGATATGTAAGATGTGGTGCATCATTTTTCCCTATATCAAAAGAATAATATTATTATATAGTTATTTGATTGTGTTTTTTGGTTCTCCTATGGTTTAAGAGAGCCCTCAATTTTTTCCTTATTATTAAGAGATTAGAGACATCTAACTAGTGAAATGTTTCTGTAGTTATAATAGAAGTATTATTTAGTCACCACCTTATTTTGAAACTAAAGTAGCATGATATCTCAAATAATCAAAAAATCATTACAAAAAATCTCAGAAACTCATAAAACAGAATTTAGAGAATGAACTCATAATAGAAATTCCCATTACAAATGCCTAATATGTGACACATATCAGATAAAACAATGATGATGAGGTAAATACACTATTATAGGATTACAAATAGATTTTTTTTACCTTGAATGAAATAGTATCATGAAGTTCAAAATAATGTTTTTAGATAGATATATATATATATATGAAATAAATTCTAATTTATGACATTTCCTATCACCGTATGACCATTCAAATATGATAGACTAATCAATGAAACCATTTGTTATAACTGAGACCTAATAACATTAGTTTAAGCCCATATTTTTAATACCGCCTTTGGGTTTTGGCATTCCAGACACTGGAAGATACCCAAAATGCATGTGTTATCCCCTCTATGAGGTAAACCCACATGGTCTAATGGTTCATGAGAATAATTGATCCCCCACATGCCAAAACATGTTCTTTCATTGTATTTTTTCCTTAAACAAATAACCTAGTAATCATTTTGGGATTTCACCCATCTTGACACTACTCAAAAAAATATTACTTAATAGTGGATTTCTTATCTAGTAATATCTAAAAAATAAATATTTACCATGTCGACATGGGTTGAGAAAATTTTTATTCTAACCCTTTAACATTCATGTGGGGGAAAACATCCTTGCTTCTTTTTATTCTTACATTACCGTTACCATATGGGTTTTTTTCATTTCAATTTTTCATCATTTATACATGATTCATATTCACCCCCTATTTCAATTTTGTGCTAAGCATATTGGTAACATGATACATTCTAATCCCTAAAATATTTTTATCTTTTGGGGTGATTAAAATTCTCGAAATCCATTAATTTATGTTTCTTGGAAAATCATCCTTTATTATAGGGAATATTTTTATTCCAAATCATTTCTTATATTAATTATATTCATATTCATTAATTAAAAGAAATGTGTTCACCAAGAATCTATATTTTAGTTGACAGGTGAAATTATTGACATAACAATATAACCATTACCCTATACGGTTTTAGGTTGAGGAATGTTTATGTAAAGATTTATTATTTTAATTAATTGGAAAAATAATTTAAAATTTGTATACAAGTTATTAAAACATGGAGGTTTCTAGATAAAAATATATTTTTATTATGTATTATTTAATGATGCATGTTCTATATTCAGATAACTTCTGCTTATGTTATCACATTTATTAATAGGGAAAATAGAAATATGACATATATTTTTATATTAGTATTGATATTTGTTGATTAATGAAGAATGTCAATTATGGATTTTATTGATATTAAAATTTTTTAGATAGTTAATGAAACACAATTAATGTAGTAATGGGTAGAGCCCGATATTATATAGCTCCAATATAGATGAATATGTCTCATGTGAAAAACTAGATTTGCTATTTTCGAGAATATGTTCTTATAAACAAATATTTCAAAGAAACAGTTCCTTGACTATAAAACCATGATGTCAATGATAATGATATCTTATCTTAGTTATAAAATTAACATTTAGACACTATGAATTTCATCATTAAGGATAAAAGTTATTAGTATCCTTGTATTTATATTTTTATATGCCATGTATTTTTTATTCTCTCCATTTTTATTGATTATTAATATATTTTAATAATATATTCATGACATTTATTTATTCTCATATTATTCTCACATAAGAACTTTAATTTTTTTTATGATTATCCTTTCTGGGCTATTGATATAACCCCTTATAATATTTATACATCCCAAGGTTATAAATTAAACCATTTAACATTGTATGTTTAATATAATAGCTTCTATGGAGAATTTTTTAGGATATATTAATGACATATTATAGGTTATGTATAATCTTAAAATATAGAGAAATTTAAATATATTGATTTATATATGGTTTTTGTTAGTTTACATTCATTCTAAAATCTCTAAGACTATATGAATAATAGATCCTTGTAATATAAGTGAACTGATTTCTCTAGTGATTGTTTAATTATTATTGGTTTAAATTTGGTATCTTTAGTATTTTTCAAATCCCATATGAAAAGAAGGTGATTATTAACAATAGAGTGAGAGAGTGTGCATTCGAGGTTCAATAGTTGGTGTCTATAGATGGTTTAAATAAATCTAAAGATTTTAATTTTAAAAGTCTAGGATAATTTAATTGTTAGAAATTCCTTGAATAGTTGATAAACTATGTTTGATAATGATTTCATTGGTATAGATAACCAATTAGGTTAGTTGAGGTAATGTGGACTATTTATATACCAGAATAAGATAACTCTAGTGAAAACCCTATGAATATGTGTTAGTGAAATGTTTATATATAAGATAACATCCTAATATTTTGGTAAAGTATAGATAGTGTGCTTCTCCAGGAAATGAAAATCTTATCTAGATACATCAATGTAGATTTGGCTATAGAAAAAAATAACATAGTAGAAATCACCATTAATAAATTAGGTTGAGTATTAACTAATTCTTTATTATAGTGCATGATGTGTGGGCATAAAACATACAACATAGATAAAAAATCATAGGGAAATTATTTAGTTAATTTCATTATCATTGAATATTAATATGAAATATTATTAATGTTAATGAATCTGATTTAGGAATATGACATAACCCAACCATACGAAACATATGGATAACAAAGAGTGATTTAGTTTGAATAGAAATATCATATTATAATTTCAAATTGAAAGATATTTTGTGGTTGAATTTTACATATAATTATCATTATATAACTCTCGTATTTCATTTATCAATCATTTATAAATTCTTTGGGTTTTATTAATTCCCATGGATCAAAGGAAATAAGTTTTGTTATGATCCTACAGACAATGTTGAGATTGACCAAAAAAGAAACCAAATAGGATATGATATGTATGAATAAATAATGAAATTATGAAAAATCTTTTATCAAAAATTATAATTAACAATTATAATATTATTTAATCCCCAAATACAGAATTGTAGAAAAATGTAGAGTATCATGGTTTTCCAAGTGATAAAAATGATGAATAAAAGAACATTCCATTTATTACACATCAAGAATATTGTAAGAAACACCATAACGATTATTAAATGGAATCTGAAATATCTATATGTTTAAAAATAATGCTCATTAAGGTCATAAATTCAATGTAAAGAGATAATATACAAAAATTCATTTA
The DNA here is from genome assembly GCA_963277665.1 of Viscum album. NCBI lineage: Eukaryota > Viridiplantae > Streptophyta > Magnoliopsida > Santalales > Viscaceae > Viscum > Viscum album. Next base: position 1,299,131,316 of record OY728138.1, on the reverse strand, counting down.
TTTAATTTGAATGAAATTAGGAACTTTTCAAATCAATGTAGAAATCCAATGACCAATGAGAAAAATAGTCCCCAAAAAACACATAGAATATGAGAATAAGGAAAAGGCAACATAATGACTATTATTAAATAGAATAGTGATTATTATCTCTATATTTACAAATTTATTAGGATATGTGGGTTTTCATTAACATTTGGATATTAAATTGAAAATTAAAACACATTTTGATATGAAAATCAAAAAATGTACATCATGTTTTATAGGATATTGCATCTTAGAGATCCAGTTTTTCCCTTAGTTTGAGGTGGCATTATGAATAGATTAGTTGTATTGGAAAATGTATTATATCCATTTTATTATTAGAAAATTACACTACCTATCCTAAATAAACACAATATATTTATCTATGTTTACTAAAAAATTAATATAGATATTACATTTATCATATACGGTTTAATAACCATTAATGAGTTTCATAGTATCTAAAATAGTATGGTTGATATAACATTAGAAATTAAACCTTGAATCTTATATATCTTATGGATATTGTTATATATTTTTCCTAGAAACAAATAATTAAACATTTTGAGGAAGCAATTAATTTATTAAGTGAATTTAACACTTTATTGTTAAAGAATATATTTTGTTTCCTTTAGAACCAAATGTGTTTGGAATCTAATTAAACATGAAACACTAAAATAGACCTAAACCATGTAATAATATTTTAATGTTAAAATGTAGCCACATAATTATAGGGTAAAAAAAAATTTAACAAAAATATAAAATATATGTGTGTCTTTAAAAATCCAATGGAATGGATAAAATAAATTAGCGTATAAAAATAACTATTAAAATGTATATATGTTTTAAAAAGTATACATTCTAAAAATAAAATTTTTATGTATTTTTTTTCAAATAAATACATTAGGGATTACAAATATCTTATATATGAATAATATTTCAATACCAACTTCATTAGTTATTCAAATAAAATAATAATAATTTTTTTGTAAAACAGTTAACATTAGATGAAAAAATGATTCATTATATTTTTATGTTATTATTTAAAAGTTAAATTCTCACATTTTTTAATTTGAATTTGAAAAAATATGACTTATTTTTATATTTATAATATAAATATTTGTTAAATATGATTTCTATTAAGTATTTTCAAAAATAGTTGTGTTTTATATGAATAGTAAAACATTAATTTTTATCAAAAATATATATTTTTGGATTTTATAAGTGTATAAAAAAATCTAGAGGATTATAAAATAATATATGTATTTAATATGTAATAATAAAAATTTTTAAATGCCATTATGAATTTATAAAACGTATATAAAAAATTTTAGCAATATAAATAGTATTTTACTTTTTGACTAAATTTATTTTCTTATATTTTAAAAAAATATTTTTTATCATATTGTTGAAATTAAATATAATAAAATATATTTATATTTTAAATCCACTTTATCATATTATATAATACGTTTAATTTTTTTTTGGAATTAAAATTATAATTACTGAGACTAAATTCAATGACCACGATATTGGTAAAATAGTTATTTTCAAATAATTAATGTCATTCATTTTTTATATTATAAATTAAAATGATCTATTTTAAAGAATAACTCATGTAATTTTCAACACATTTATTATTACATTGATATAAATTTATTTAGTAGCACATTTTAAATAATATTATGATCACATAGTGGTTAAAATATCTTTTTTTCTATAAAAATACTTCTTATATATAATTATTTAAATTTAAATTCAAATTTTGATTATTTAAAAATTTAGTTTTCTTCATTATAGAGCCTATATATATTCATACATCAATATAGTATCTTATTTTATCAATATTAAGTACATTACATTACGATCTATCCAATCATCTTATTTATTTAGTGTATTTTGAAACAATGATACAAAAAAACTTATTCATAAGGGTTCTAAATCATATATTACTAGGATATTCATAAGTAGAACCCTTCTTAGAAATATCATAATTAGAACCTTTCATCACAAACTAGTTAAAGGGAACATAAGAAAGGGTGATCTCTGATGCTGAGTAAGGTATATCAAGGGAGATATGAATGATCAATTAAACATAACATCAGAACAAGACAATGAGAAAAGTATATTAACATTTAGAAATTATTTCTACCAATCATATACCATAATCGTGAGTCCTAGAAAATATAAAAAAATTTATTATGAAAAAAATAAAATATAATTCAATGAACTTGTTCTAAGAAAGTATTACATTACCCTAAGACGTATTCTTGTGTCATTTACAAAGGAAAGTAAGATCATTTCATTATTCAAGGATCACTGCCATTTCTATCAATGTAGATTAGGTTAACTCCCCATTCAATCATATCTTTTGTCAAGGTTCACTCCAAAGACTAGAAAAGTCAACATATTACCATACTGAATAAGGTACACTTTCCATTCATATCATTATTATCTCATGGGATATCCATCATTACCCAATGAATTAGATAGGTATATATTTCAAGGTACAAATACTATATATTAATATTTAAACATAAGTGTTACAAAATATCATAACACATTCTTTATTTTATAACTAGTGGACATATAATGGGTTTCATTAACATTTCATCAAATATTTATATCATAACCTAGGAAAAATAAATAGGCTTCATAAAGGATTCATCATAACATAATTAAACAATTGAAAATAACTATATTTCATAGAATCATCCTCAAATAAACATCATCATAATTCAAAATAATGAATTTGGATGGAATAATTAGATCATTTCACTAGTAACAAATAATTAACTTCAAAGTACATCATCATAGATAAAAAAATCCATTATAAGATAATTTGAAGGTTTATTGATGAAAACACCAAGTTCATTTTTAAATCAAGTGTTACAATAAAAATATTTTCAATATTGTCAGGAAAATATATTATTTAAAAAAAAGAAAAATTTTAAATCTATCCTCAACCCATTGAGTGTCTATAGTTTTGGGTAAATTCTAATCATACTATGTACATTAAACCAAATATTTCTTCCAAATATTTTAGTGAAATATCAGAGATACCACATTTGGAAAAAAATGAATATATATTTTAAAACATTCCATTAAAATTCATGGGTAATAATATATTTAAAAAAATTTATGATAAACTTAAAAATAATAAATTTTTTAAAACAATGATATGGAATAAAATGTATTTTTTACCAAATATAGAAATAAAGTCAAATTTCAATAAAAGCATTATTTCTATCTCTTGATTTATTAAAATGAGGTAAATAAAAAGAAAACATGTAATATATATAAATCTCAATATGATAATAAAATAGATGGTATTTATTCTGAAAGGATAACATATTTTACCTCATAGAAATTTTAATCACTAGAAAATCTATTTAAAAAAAGATTGAAAAAGAAATGCCTTACCTCATGTTCAACTTGCTATGATTATTGTTTAAAATCATGTATAATGAATATTAATTTATTTTAATTAAATTGTATAATAATTATAAAATCATTAATATCATATATTATCCAAATATTATATTTTAACACACATTTAACAAAAATTTCTTATTAAAATCATTTTTTCATCGTGTCATATTTTTCTTTTTTTGGGATATTTTCAGTTCAGTAGCTCCAGTACATGTATGTTGAAAATTGTTAAAAACATCCCCATACTGGTAATCATGATTTCGTTGTAATATATATTGTATATATTTATTTATCCATAAAGTATAGATATAGAAAAATGAATTATACTATTCACGGACATGGTTAGCCAATCGTACATATGAATAATTTTTTTTTCAATTGTAGAAAAAAATTTAGGGAAATAGTAATTCTTATTTATTGAAGAATTATTATATAATTTTTATCATATATATTTGTTAAATATTAACACATTAACATCCATGAAAATATAAAATGAAAAATAAAACACATCGCTTCCTAGAGGTGGTAGTCTAGACATACAAAGGAGGAGCATTATCATTTTATAAAGTATGGGAGAGTTAAAATATAGAAATTATATTATAACTCTAAAAGAAATGTTATGTAATAGCTATCTAAAGTAGTGGAGACAACACATTTGGAGTTTAGTTTGTGATTAAAATTTAATAAATTCATTCACAAGAAATATTCTACCAAATTTATAGATATTAAATAGTGGGATAGGATGATACCGAAATATTTCCATCTAATATAATTTATGAATATTTAATTAAAAATATACCAATATATCCTGGTTTTAAACCTGGTAAACCTATTTTTTATTTAACTATAAGGACCCATTGTTAATATTTTTACTATTAATTTTGACCAAAAATGAAGGTGGAAACATTTCTATATATAAATAAATGATTAAAAATAAATATTATATTTTACAAAATTCAGCCAGTAAATTTATTATTAATTATGTATAAAATAAATTCAAAAAAAAAATGATGAATTTCAATTTTCATGAAAACAATGTTTCAATATGTATAAAATGTTTTATGCGACAATCCATTGAAAAGTAATACTAATGAATATAACAAAATTATTAAGAATAAAAAATTATTAATTATACTTTAATTACCATTTTAAACATAATGGAACATTTTATATTCTTTAATAAAATGAATGATTTAAATAAAAACAGCATATATCTTACTTTTTATCGAACACATAATAATTTTAGAATTTTTTAATAAATTCACCCTATGAAAAATTTCACAATTTTAATTCAAAAATGAAGTCATTTTTTTAAAATAAATTTTCTATTATTGGAAAATATTAATTTAATTGTTTTTCACATAATATGCAATAGAAATCATTATTGAAGAAAAATTACTTTTAAAGCATATTATGTGTATACTAAAAATGTATTTTTTATATCTATTAAAATAATAAAAAAATTTAATAACTTTTTTATTCTTATTCATAAAAATATATAAATTTAAATGATAAAAATGTAGTTATTATTATGAATTATTTAGAATCAAGGTTGGATGTTTTGGAAGCTATTTAAACAATTACAAGATTTTTTTTTAAAAAAATCATAAAATATTAGAGTGTTAAACTCTACAATTAATAAAATGAATTTACCACTCAAAATTACTTTACTAAAAAACAAAATATAGGATATTTCTATTTCATCGCATCCTCTAGTTCACATTTTTCTTCATTACATTTATAATTACCCTGAGAAAATTTACTAGGTGATTATTCATGATCCATTGTAATTTTTTCTAAATGATCAAGAATTATATTTGTTGTTCCTCATATTAAAGATCATACTCCAGTGGAACAACATTTAAGTTTAGTACATGTGAAGGATAAAATATTTACTTCCTCATGTAATATTCATGGATTATAATGTGATTTTGGGAGAGGTTTGGTGTAAGAATAAAATGATATTCTACCTTTCATACATGATCAAGAATCTCATTGGGGCCTATATACCTAGGGACCAACATTCAATTATTTCAAAAATCTAATCACCTTATTCAATGTAATAATTCATAAGAATACCTTATCACTAACTGTAAATTCCAAATATCACTGATGATTTGAAACATAACATTTATGTACACTATAAGCATCCAAAATATGCAACTGAGTGGATTTGAATTTATCGTTGATTTCCCCATCTATTTTAGGTAAAAATAGCATTTATTTTCCAAAATCATCAAATTAAATTGGATTTATTCCCTTCCTTCTATAGAGGAATTCATTTGGAGCAATCTAAATGCTTCATCGAAAGCTATTATTATAAGATAATTCAATGAGAGGGAAGTATTGATAACAAAAACATTTGAATTCCATATAACAAGAATGCATCATTTATTTTAGGGATTGAGTTGTTCTTTTAGAATGAAAATATATTTTAGGATGATAATAAGGAAAAAACAAATAATTAAGAGCATATTAACGACTCTATTAGAACATCGAGTATACCTCAAGTTCCAATCATTTATAAACAAATGTGGTGCCCCATGAAACCATTCTACTTACATAATATATATTCTAGAAATATGTTCAATATACAAATATTATCACTAAAATTTAACTATGATGAATTCATAAGGTGATTAACTATAACCAAAATTGAATTATGTCTTTTTGACACTTTATGGAGGCCAATTAAAAAATCCATGATGCCTTTTTTTCAATTTCTATTTTATAATGTGTAATGGTTGAAGATTCCCATATACTTTTTTCTTTCAGACTTAAGACTCTTACATACCATGAACTGCGGTACATACTCTATGATATCTCTCTTTAACTTTCCATCCCCCAAAATAATATTATATACATTTAAACATCTAGAATTAGAAGTGAATTTGAAATACATGATTCATCCAATACCACGTTTTAAATGTATTTTATTGACATTACCCATACATGATTATTGAACTGTAACATCCTGACCCAGAAGCCACTAAAATGGATCTCAAAGCCGGTTTGGCACAAGGCCACAAGTGCGCCTCCTCGTATGCCAGAGGCTATCGACTAGCATTGACGAACTATGAGGTGATTGTGGGGAGACGAAGCCCTCATATCAGAATGAAAAATAGTGTAAATAAGTAAGTATCATACACAGTGGAAAATAAATAGAGTGTGTAAGAAATAGACAACTGAAATAAAAAAGGCTGTAATTGAAAGATTTTGTAAAAGCCTGAACAACTATGCAACACAATACACTATAGGTCACCCACTAGTCTGACCATAAATATAAAAGTACAAAATAATTTGAATGTAAAATTATGGGTCTCTATAACTAACTCCGAGCCAATCTACATAGCCAAAATCCAGACACTATAAAACCAAACCATCCTAATTAGTAGAACCACTAGAGAATCTCCGCTTGATCATACAACACTAGGCCTTAGACCTATCCACTAAGCAACTAGTGATCAACCTAAAAAGTAGTCATAAGGTCTACATGTACACCAAGGAGCACATGAAGGGATGAAATCAATCTCAGTAGGGAACCCCAATAAGCTACCTATTATTATGCTGCTAAAAGTGTATGCAACAACAATGCGATCAACCTAGACAGAACACAACAAAATTAATTAAACCAAATGTGCAACCACAATCAAACCTACGGTTTGTAATCCCAGTCAACTGGACATGTGCCACCATGGATGTCCATATTTATATAGGTATACATGCATAGTCCCATACCTATACACATAGATATAAATATGAATATTAATGAGTATGTGAATCAAATAACAAGAAACCACATCAACAGTCATTCCATAGGTCTATATTCCCGAATACCATGACAGATGTGTAAGGGAATTGTGCAAGACATCGTGCTACACAATCTGTGAATCTTTAAATCTATCTATGTGTCTATAATTCCATCGATATGTATCTGCTTTGTCCAATTCTGGAATTATATCTATGACCACTCTACGTTGCCACATGGGGAATGATCGTCTTGCACTTAGGTTCACTCTTACATGCCTCCAATAAGTAAACAAGTATACCATGTACAGATACACAATCCAATGGAGAATTATTTCAGGAAAAACATCCTGACATCTGGAGAGACTCCATGCTACAGTTGTGGTGTCCCATAACTAATCTGTAAGAACATAGTCATTTTAGTAAAAGAACATCTATCCTATGATCCCATACATGAAATACCTACATGGGAATCCGAATATCACTCGTGTCATAGGAGTCATCATCCAACTCAGTCTATCTAAGGCATCCCCCAACGGGATCCATGTATCACTCAAGATACTTAAGTCTATTACCCACTGAGCTCGTCCAAGGAATCCCTCAACTGGATCAATGTATCACTCAAGGTATGACCATATCCAACCAATGATCTCCATATGGAATCCCGTAACTGGATCCTTGAGTCATTCAATGTTTAATTGCATTCAATAGTCCACTGATCATGTCCAAGTATTTACTACGATGGGAATCCATGTATCACTTAGGGAACATAATTAAACAACCCAATGTGTCCGTCCAAGAAATTCCTACAATGGAAATCGATGTATCACACAAGGTACATAAATAAACTGATGAATGAGCATTTCCATGGAATTCCTATAATGGTATTTCATGTATCACTCACAGTTTACAAGTCAACACATAAGGCTTAATAGCCAAGTCCCCGTTAATACCTCTTGTCCCTCATAAATGTCATAAAAAACATATATCATAAGCTGGATCCCATGAGAACTGTAGAGACCCAAATCTTGACGTACATGGACATTACATTACTTCAGCAGAATACTTAGTACATTACAAAAACACACACACAAGGACCATAATAGTTTAGCGTCTTTAGAAACTCGGAACGTAATCTACTAATCGTGGTGAAAGATCATCAATATCTCCCATAAAGATCTTCCCCTTTTTTTCTTACCTAAAACATTTCTTTATATCACGGGGAAAAGAAAACATAAAAAGGGTGAGCTCAAATGCTCAGTAAGGGTAAGCATGGATAAAATAAAACATACCATATAAATTTGAACTTAAAAACATCAACATAATATTTAAACATCAAACGCTTGAGCAATGACATAAAACATGGAAGTACGTAAGGCATAAATAATAAAGAAACATTAATAATGATAAAATAGCATGCGAATAAAACATGTAATTGTGGAAACCATTAAGCACATGATATGATTTACATAGTATCCAAGGCATTTCTTCCAAGACCATCTTAGTGGATAGAGTCCCTTTCTGAATCGTGTTCACTCCTCGTTCTAGTCCTGTATTACTGAACCGGTTAAACATGCCTTTCCATCCATGTCTATCTCATTAGATATAAATCTTTACCCAATTCATTGGTGGGAGATATAGGTCCCACCCATCTCATAATGATACCATTCTTATGTGTGCCACAAAATCATAAACTATACATCATAGCATAACCCATGTAATAAAAATGAGATTCTTAAACATCGTGACATCATAAAACAATTCATATAAGATAAAGGAATTCATAAAAATAATACCATCACAACATATCAAATAAAATTAATTATAGGGATATAAATAGAACCTTTTATTATATTAGATGGAAAATAATTTTGATAAAACACTTGAACTCCATTCTTGAGGAAAATATCCTTTCTACTTCAAAAACACATTTCCTTTCTTAACATGTCATACAATTCTAATTTAAAAGAAGTTGATTAAAAATAAAATTTAAAACTTCTAAGTAAGATTCTTGGAAATAATGTTTTAAAAAAAATCCATTCATGTCGTATAAGTTAAAAAAACATTCCTCTCGTACTTTTGTCGGAAAAGTCAAGAAGTAACTCGTATGAAAAATGAAAAAAGATTCCATTATTATCTTTTACTAAAAACTCACCAAAGGGTAAAATTAGATTTACAAAATTGTGCGTGGATGGAAATAATATTACATATTGAGGAAACATGGATATGGATGATAAAACACACCCCAGTAAATTCCAAAGTATAAACAATCTCAGATAAAAATGAGATTGAAAATTTATCCCTTACCTTAGGTCCGATATGATTCGTACATATCCGAACCTCCTGTATAATGATTTAAATAATGTCATTGACTTATTACAGAATCATATTCATTGTTATGATATCATATATGTTTCACTTATGACTTCATATTACCCGTTCTTTTGTAAATTCCATGTTAAAGCAGCGTTTTGGGTAAAATCATTTCATTTATCGTATGTGTTTTGACTTGTTGTTATTGATATTATTACTGATATCCTGATTTACATAATTCCAGAATGTAAAACATGATTTATATATAATATATATTCATCATATACATATATATATTATAGGTCGATAAAAGGAATGAAATACACCGTTCATGGAGACGGTAGGCCGCACGTATGTATGAACGTTGTTTTCGTTTCCTTATTGAATTGAATGAAACTAAATAGATGAAAAACATATATATATACATAAATCCAGTAGAATTATTATTTCATATATTTAATTATTATTCATTAAATAAACTTTATGATCATTCATGTATGGTTAACATGGAGAATGAATATCATCGCGTCGTGGAGACGGTAGTCCGTACGTACGCACGAGCGATGATATCGTTCCCATAATTATTGAATAGAATTGGAATGGATGGTATAATATATCAGAATCAGTATGATGTTATAATAACCATATATAGTTATTCTTTACACCATTATACCCATCCATGCAAGGTGTTGGTGGAAAACAGATTTCACCACGGCGTGGAGACAGTATTTCGTACGTACGCACGCGTGGCAATTTCCTTTTCCGTAGGATGGATAGATGGTGAAATAGGGTCATTTAATACTTATAATAGCATATCAGTATATGAGTTATACTGATTTTATTACTTTATAATGAAACAACTAAAGAAGAAGAAGTGGAAGAGGAAATAGAGTTGAAAGAATTGGTAATAGACATTACCTCTTCTTTGAAGCGCCTCTTTGAGACCTTCTCGTAGGGCACTAATATTGGTCTTTGAAGAAGACCAGAACCTCTAGGATGTTTCTAGGGAAGTGGATAAGATAATTTGGAAGGTTTTGGCCAATCGTGAAGGCTCAATGTGGATTTTAGAAGAGAGGGAGGAGGTACCCTTTTATAAGGGAGGAGAGGGGCACCTTTGGAAAAACTAAAAATATTATTTTATTATAAAGCCATATTCGGTTTTAAATAGCTCCAAATTGATTTATTTAGAAGCTAAGGTAGGGATGGGTCGAAATAATCTCAGCCAATATAATTTGGAAAAGTTTATTTTACTATTTTATCCTTATCATTTAGATTTAACTTTAAGTTAGATAATTTTACTTTTACCGTGTCTTTTTGTGTTCTTACACTATAAGATTAATAAACTTACTATAAAAAGCCAAACGAAACCCAAGTTATTTATTATTAATATATATAACCTTATCTAAGTCATTTGGCTGAACCATATATTTTTAGGAATAATATAACAATTATTAATATAATATTTCTTTTAAAAACTATTTTATGAAAATTTTGACACTATTTAGTAATTTATTTTTGTGAAAATCATAACAGAATTATTAGTTAGAAAAAAGATAATTAAATAAATACTAACTTTTAATGTTAACCTAGAAAATTATTTTAATTCATAAAAAGTCTCAAATTACATTTATTTGGGTATTTATAACATTAATTATGTCAATATTTCATTAATAAGATAATTACTGCATCATCTTTGTGTCATAAATAAATTAAATTATTTAATGTCTAAAAATTACAAATAAAATACCATTATGTAGGAAATATTTTTATATTTCTAATTAATATTTATATTTGATTTAATCTTTTTTATAACCCTATATAAAAATGATTTACTTATTAAACATTGATTTTAACTATTTTAACCCTTCTTTAAATAAATTAATAATAAATTTCCTAATCTAATCCAAGTGGGCCTAAATGGTCATATTTTATTCCTAAGGGTGTTTTTGGTCGAATTACACTTATCCAATAGAATCAGGACATCTGTTAGGGTAATAATAATATCTTTTTTACCCTTAATTACCCTATTTACTTTTAACCGTCGTAAAAAAAAGTAAAACGTTACTATTCACCAAAAAATTATTTTCATCTCATTGAACCAAATTTTACTTACTGACATCAACCGTGTCTCTAGGATTTTTTAAATTACATTCACAGAAGTGGTAAACTTATGTTTTATGTAAATTTTCAAATTCTCCTAGGAGGTGGGTAAAAGGCGGTGAAAAGTTCAATGAAATTTTTATATATTTAAAATTATTATTAAATTACTCCAATGAATTACATTGAACTTATATAGGTATTATGTTTCAATTTTTTCCTAAAATACATTTAAATAAAATAAATAATTATTTAAATAAAAAGTCGGTTTTTAAATAGTAACCTAGTGTTTTCACTATTCATAAAAAATTGAAAGTTTTCAGAAAAATACTAAAATTTCACCCTAGGATAATTTCCATATTCTGAATCCAAAAATAAAGTCCAATTTCAAAAATGTAATTTATAAAATTTCAAAAATTTGGTATTACTGTTCATAACGGCTAGTTTTAATAATATTTTAATATCATGTCGTTGTTTAGCGAAACTCAGTATTGCGTACAACACACGCTATCGTGGAAGGTCGTGCTTGCGTGTAATTAAAGCCAAGTCAGGGATGCATGCTGTCCAAGCTCCTTTTGGTGTAGCGTACAACACATGACATTAATTAAATTAAAATGAATATTTTTTTTAAAATCTAGGGATGTTATATTCTACCCCCCTTAAAATGAATTTCGCCCTCGAAATTCGTCGGGGTTATAAATGGTTTACTACTCGAAAGTTTCTTTAATAGGAACACACATCATAAAATGGAATACCAAAACTTGGTTTTAAAAACTGATGTATGAAACGTAACAGTTACCCAAATTAACTAATCATTGGGTTTCCATATAGGAGAACATAGGTGAAAATATGGATATGGAAGAGAAATCTAAACGTCTTGTTCTGATGGAGAGTGGTAGATAACATGGCTATGAAAAATCCAAAAATCAAAAATCCATAAATTTGTGATGAACTGGGGTACCATATGATTCATCGGATATAAGGGCAGTAGGACAACATTTTTGGTTTTCATGATCATTTCCCTAAAGTTGATGAATTAAAAGAAATACTTACATGATTTTGGTACAATCTACCTGTTGTTCGTGAATTGAAAAATTTCCACTTCATCCCTTAATGAAATGAAGTTGAATTTGTTATTCATGATGTGTTAGTAGATCATGTGATAGAATGATGGGTCATTCCATCTGTTTCAAAAAAAAGGTTAGAAAAAGTTATAAGTCCATCATATGGTTAGATTAATCGTATATGGTTCAAAAAATGAACTTATACTTCATATATCATTCCGCTTAGTAAGATAAAACTAGTTTCTACTAACCAAGGACTTCCTGTAGGCTAGTGGTAGGAGATAAAGGCCAGTCGCACTTCGGTTGTGGGTTTGATTCCCATAGCCTTATCTAACATGATGGGTTGTCGCCGTCCTATAGGTTATCCTTTTTCTAAAACTATATTACTATAACATCCCATCAATAATATTGAAAAATGTTCCATCCTTAAAAAATACTAACTCATGTACAACAAAATCCATTCCAATATTTAGGCTTATCTAAAATACATCGGTCCAAACTAATAGTATAAACAAAATGATTACTTGAAATATCACATAACAATCACGTGAATGCCATCATTTATTCCTAATATATCATAAGATATATCTTGTTGGTCAAATTACAAACATGTGAATACCTTAATCATGTATTCTCTTGAAGAATGAATACCCATTGATCCTTAGTGAAAATATAAATGCTGTCAAAAGTTAACTCTTTCCACATACCAAAATCCAAAAATTCCTATATAATCAAACCATAATATCACTTAGTCCTTATATCAGTCATAAGCTCATGAATACAATCAAACATCTCATTATATTCGTATCCCTTCATTATGTGCATACCATCTACTTTCCAAAAATATCTGAATAAAATTCCATGGTTACCGGTACCATTCAACATATACTTTCATATACATTAGGAAAAACAATAGTGTAACAATCCTTAGATGATTCTTTATTCCACAGTACCATACATTATTCATTATAAATATACAATCATTCCACTAACTTCTTAAACCACTAGATAAGCTTCATCATTTATTTCATCTCATATTTCATTTGTAGTCTCTTTATCATCATCCACATAAGTACTACCCATATGACCATGCTGATTATCTTCATGAGATTTTCCCTTAGGGCATTGGTTTTCATAATGCCCATACATTCCACATTTAAAACATCTAATCATTGTTGATGTTGTAGCAATACCATTATCCTTGTTGATGATGTTAACTGATCCTTTTCCTTTGCAATTACTGGCTTTCTGTCCTTGTTTTCCACAACCAAAGCATCTTCCAGTTTCTTTGAAACAATCTCCCTGATGCCTCTTCCAACATGATTTACATGAGGGAAATTGAACTTTTTTTCCTCTATGATCATCATGAAACTCCATCTTTCTCTTATTATCTGAGTCGGGAAACTTACCAATGTTGAGATTATTGATCATATTATGAGATTTCTAATTAGGCATAATAATGATGTTTGGACTTCGAAATCTCGTTTCATTTTGTTTCTGATGAAGAATATCATTCCATTGTCCGTCATATCCTTCATTATCGTGAATCTTCCTGTTTCCAGCCATTTTCTAAAACCCAAAAAGAATAGTGTGAGAGGAAAAAATCACGCTAGAGAAATCAACATAGTAAAGGGGGAGTACCATCAATATCTACCATCTTAGGTTAAATTCTAAGATCATTAGCGAAATTCTAGGACTATATCCTATACGTATACTTAACCTTAGGGACTTCCTTAGACATACCTTAGACATATCTCTAGGGATCTCACTAAAGTTCTCACATCCTAGTTTCCAAAGGTTGACTAACCCTTTCCTCTGATACCAACTGTAGAGACCCAAAGCTTGACATACATGGACATTACATTACTTCAGCAGAATACTTAGTACATTATAAAAACACACACACAAGGACCGTAATAGTTTAGTGTCTTTGGAAACTCGGAACGTAATCTTCTAATCATGGTGAAAAATCATCAACATCTCCCATAAAGATCTTCCCCATTTTTTTGTATTACCTAAAACCTTTCTTTATATCCCAGGGAAAAGAAAACAAAAAAAGGGTGAGCTCAAATGCTCAGTAAGGGTAAGCATGGATAAAATAAAACATACCATATACATTTGAACTTAAAAACATGAACATAATGTTTAAACATCAAAAGCTTGAGAAATGACATAAAACATTGAAGTACGTAAGGCATAGATCATAAAGAAACATTAAGAATGATAAAATAGCATGGGAATAAAACATGTAATTGTGGAAGCCATTAAGCACATGATATGATTTCCATAGTAGCCAAGGCATTGTTGCCAAGACCATCTTAGTGGACAAAGTCCCTTTCTGAATAGAGTTCACTCCTCATTCCAGTCCTATATTATAGAACCAGTTTAACGTGTCATTCTACCCATGTCTATATCATGAGATATAAATCTTTACCCAATGCATTGGAGGGAGATATAGGTCCCACCCATCTCATAATTATACCATTCTTATGTGTGCCACAATATCATAAACCATACATCATAGCATAAACCATGTAATAAAAATGGGATTCATAAACATCATGACATCATAAAACAATTCATATAAGATAATGGAATTCATTAAAATAATTCCATCACAACATAATCAAATCAATGTAATAATAGGGATAGAAACAGAACCCTTTATTATCTTATATGGAAAATAATTTTGATAAAACACTTGAACTCCATTCTTGAGGAAAATATCCTTTCTACTTCAAAAACAATTTTCCATTCTTAACATGTCATACATTTCTAATCTAAAAGAATTTGATTAAAAATAATCTTGAAAAAATGTTAAGGAATCTTCTTGGAAATAATGTTTAAAAAATCCATTCATGTTGTATAAGATAAAAAAAATATTCATCTTGTACTTTTTTCGGAAAAGTCAAAAAGTACCTCGTACGAAAAACCACAAAAGATTCCTTTCATATCTTTTATTAAAAACTCACGGAAGAGTAAAATTGGATTTAAAAAATTGAAGGTGGATGGAAATAATATTACATATTGAGGAAACATGGATGTGGATGATAAAATACAACCCAGTAAATTCCAAAGTATAAGCAATCTCGGAAAAAAATGAGACTGAAAATTTATCCCTTACCTTAGGTCTGATATGCTTCGTACGTATCCAAACCTCCTGTATAATGATTTAAATAATGTCATTGACTTATTACAGAATCATATTCATTGTTATTATATCATATATGTTTCACTTATGACTATATTACCCGTTCTTTTGTAAATTCCATGTTAAAGCAGTGTTTTGGGTAAAATCATTTCATTTATCGTATGTGTTTCGACTTGCTGTTCTTGATATTATTACTTATATCCTGATTTACGTAATTCCAGAATTTAAAACATGAATTATATATAATATATTTTCATCATATATATATATATATATTATAGGTCGATAAAAGGAATGAAATACACTATTCATGGAGACGGTAGGCCGTACGTACGCATGAACGTTGTTTTCGTTTCCTTATTGAATTGAATGAAACTAAATAGATGAAATGCATATATATATATACATAAATCCAGTAGCATTATAATTTCATATATTTCATTATTATTCATTAAAAAAACTTTATGATCATTCATGTATGGTTAACATGGATAATGAATCTCATCGCGTCGTGGAGACGGTAGTCCGTACGTACGCACGAGCGATGATATCGTTCCCATAATTGTTGAAAAGAATTGGAGTGGATGGTATAATATATCACAATAAGTATGATGATATAATAACCATATATAGTTATTATTTACACCATTATACCAATCCATGTAAGGTGTTGGTGGAAAAACAGATTTCCCCACGGCGTGGAGACGGTATTCCGTACATACGCACGCGTGGTGATTTCATTTTCCTTAAGATGGATAGATGGTGAAATATGGTTGTTTCATACATGTAATAACATATCAGTATATGAGTTATACTGATGTTATTACTTCATAATGAAACAACTAAATAAGAAGAAGTGGAAGAAGAAATAGAGTTGAAAGAATTGGTAACGGACAGTACCTCTTCTTTGAAGTGCCTCTTTGAGACCTCCTCATAGGGAACTAAAATTGGTCTTTGAAGAATACCAAAACCTCTACGATGTTTCTATGGAAGTGGAGAAGATAATTTTGTAGGGTTTGACCAATCTTGAAGGCTTGAAGTGGTGTGTGGAAGAGAGGGAGGAGGTGCCCTTTTATAAAGGAGGAGAGGGGCACCTTTGGGAATACAAAAAATATTATTTTATTATAAAGCCATATTCGGTTTTAAATAGCTCCAAATTGATTTATTTCGAAGATAATGTGGGTATGGGTGGAAATAATCTCATCCAATAGAATTTGGACAAGTTTAGTTTACTATTTTAACCTTATCATTTAGATTTAACTTTAAGTTAGATAATTTTACTTTTACTGTGTCTTTTTGTGCTTTTACACTATAAGGTTAATAAAATTAATATAAGAAGCCAAACGAACCCCAAGTTGTTTATTATTAATATATATAACCTTATCTAAGTCATTTGGACGAACCATTGATTTTTAGGAATAAAATTAAAGTTAATAATATAATATTTGTTTTAAAAACTATTTTATGTCAATTTTGACACTATTTAGTAATTGATTATTGTGAAAATCATAACAGAATGATTAGTTCTAAAAAAGATAATTAAAGAAATAGTAACATGTCATATTAACCTAGAAAATTAGTGGAATTCATAAAAAGTCTCAAATTACATTTATTTGGGTATTTATAACATCAATTATGTTAATATTTCATTAATAAGATAAATATTGCATCATCTTTGTGTCACTAATAAATTAAATTATTTAATGTCTAAAAATTACCAATAAAATACAATTATGTAGGAAATATTTTTTTGTTTACAATGAATATATATAGTTGAATTTATCTTATGTATATCCCTATATTAAAAATGATTTACTTATTAAACTTTGATTTTAACTATTTTAACCCTTCTTTAAATAAATTAATAATAAATGTACTAATCTAATCCATGTGTGCCTAAGTGGTCATATTTTATTCCTAAGGTTGTTTTTGGTCGAATTAAATTTATCCAATAGAATTAGGATATGTGTTAGGGTAATAATAATATCATTTTTACCCATAATTACCCTATTTACTTTTAACCGTGGTAAAAAAAGGTAAAAAGTTACTATTCACCAAAAATTATTTTCATCTCATTGAACCACATTTTACTTACTGACATCAACCGTGTCTCTCAGATTTTTGAAATTCCATTCACAGAAGAGGTAAAATTATGTTTTATGTAAATTTGCAAATTCTCCTCTGAGGTGGGTAAAAGACGGTGAAAAGTTCAATGAAATTTTTATATATCTAAAATTATTATAAAATTACTCCAATGAATTACATTGAACTTATATAGGTATTATGTATCAATTTTGACCTAAAATAAATTTAAATAAAATAAAAAATTATTTAAATAAAAAGTCGGTGTTTAAATAGTAACCCAGTGTTTTCACTATTCATCAAAAATTGAATGTTATCAGAAAAATACCAAAATTTCACCTTAGGCTAATTTTGATATTCTGAATCCAAAAATGAATTCCATTTTCAAAAATAAAATTTATAAAATTTCAAAATTTTTGTATTACTATTCATAACGGCTAGTTTTAAAAATATTTTAATAGAATATCGTTGTTTAGAGAAACTCGGTATTGCGTACAACACACGCTATCGTGGAAGGTCACGCTTGCATGTAATGCAAGCCAAGTAAAGGATGCATGTTTTGCAAGCTCCTTTTGGTGTAGTGTACAATACAAGACATTAATGAAATTAAAAAGAATATTTTTCGTAAAATATTGGGGTGTTACAAGAACACATCTGGGCATACCAACACACAAGAATGGCACATCACGTTAGGCTCAACAACCACCATCTATGAAGTGCCTCTAGAAAACATCACTGCATCAGCAGTAAACAAGTGAAACATAACAAGGAGTGAGGGTGGCCCGAACACCCAACCCAATACTACAACCACATCCCCAGGGGATTACTAGTTCATCGTGGGTTCTAGGTGACTCCCAAACATAATCTATACCCCAAACTCGAAGTAAAATTTATGGTCAGTCAAAACATAGTCAACGCTTGGTCCATCAATAAAATACTATGGAGGCATCCAACTCAGGATCCTCATTGTAAACCTGGGCAAAGGAGTCCTACATGGGATCCTTATAAATAAGGAAGGGAGGAATCCTATATGGGAACCTCGAACGAAGAACAACAGAGGCATCCTTCAACAAGGATCTTCTCATTGGGAAATATGAGAGAGATTCATTATGGGAATCCCTGGGTCCACACATAAAGAAATACAACCATAAGTGGATACTTGGAAGCATCTAGTCTAATTTACTCAGAGTCTAGAATGGAATTTCTCACTAGGGTAACATCCTTAAAAGTTTAGGTCATGATAGATAGCTCATAGATCATCTCAGATCAAAGGTCTGAACTATGTTGGTCTGAACACCCAATATATCATCTATTCCAAGTCTCACTCTTAGATGACAACTGAACTCAATAACTAATGGGAGAATGACTCAATTTAAATATAAACCCATATATCCATTAATATTATCTTCGAATGTCAAAAGGATTCCACCATTGCATTCTATATTGAAAAAAAACTTAGAATAGACTACTCACTCACCCAAAATTGTCAACTTGTAAAAAGAGTAATATTCTCTTTAATGATCCCGAGTGGATACCATATATGATTTTAGTTTTAGCACCTAAAATCAGTCTCTAATCGTTCACCATTAATTCAGTTTTGAAACTCCCCTGATGATGTGTCAAATAGACATCAGATGCAGAAGATACGTATGATTAAAATGCATCCAAATAATAATAATTAAAATATTGGTGTGATTATTATGTGAGTTTCATACCACATAGCATCGTGACCAATAATAAAAGTTATCCAAATAACCTTAAAATTTCCTACTCAAAGAAAGTGTTCTGTGGCCATAGATGACATGCAAAACAGACCCATGGATTGATACTTACAGGGGTTTAAAGAACCCCCGAACAAAAACAGGATTGACAAAGTACATAGAATATACTCTGGAGAACATTGGGTCTATCCATGTAAAAGTACATGGGGTGAATGTTATTGTACACAAAATGTTCTACTCAAAAACACCATCCTATGTTGTTTTTTACCCAGACACACGCATGTGTGCCACTACATGGATTGTACTCCCTGTACATGATGTGTAGTGTTCAAAACCACTATTTTGTGTTTTTTTCACATGGCCAAACACACGTTCAACCACCACAAGATGTGCACTCCTAGTACACGACATGTACTTATGAAAAATTCTTCTTCCCCAAATGGGAAGAACACATGGCATGTTCACCTAGAACACACACCGTGTAACCCGTGTTTCCGACAAGTAACCCCTCAAAATGCCTAAAACACCCCCCCCCCCAAAACAACATATTCGGCCTTAAGAGTCAAAAAGAAATAATAAAAAGGGTATAAATACATTAAAAAACATGTTTAATGTGGATATATTGAGATAAAATAAATGGTACAACCTTTTGGTAGAAACTCTCAATTCTTCGGTTGATTTCATGATCCACAGATGTTGCACACCGACTTAGTGCATCGAGAGGTTCGAAATAGTACCGCTCTTTCCTTCCTTCTCTCTCATTTTTTCCCTCTATAATTTATCCCATAATACATGGCCATGGAGGATCCCACATGAGTCATGAACCAAGAGGAGGAGGAAATAAGAAGAAGGAAGAGAAGAGATTAAACAGAAAGAAAGAAAACTAAAATGGAGCTCAGGCCGACCCCAGTGCCTGATAAGATATTATGCCTTTCCTAGGATATAATCCCCATTCCGGACTCAATAGCGAAGATGAAATCTCAATCTGATGTTCCTTTTAAAATTTATCTCTAAAAAAACTTCTAGTAATAATTTAATAATTAATTTTAAAATATTAAATATTAAATATTCTGCTCAAATTCAAACAGCTCAAATTTCCACCAAAATCACATCCTAGTGTAAAACACCCTATTCTGGGACCAACAGAGTTGTAAAAAAATTTATTTGAGGTCATTAATTTTGGTAAAAAGATCATTTTACTCATCACGAGCATCCAACAACATAAATTAAAATTTATGTTGAAAATTGCATTCCAAAAAAACAAATGTCCTTACAGAACCCTATCATTCCATCATATTAATGTTTTAAATTTGTAATAGTTCTCACATTTTTCTCAAATATGCATATTATTTCAATTTTACATTAATCATTACCTGGATATATGGTTGAACACTTATTTTAGAATGATAATATTTTTCCTTTACAATAATATTTTTAGATCCATCCATTGAAAATTTATAAATATTTTGTCTTTTATATTAATCATCATAGACAATATAGTATGATCCTTTTGACAGATAGAATCAACCTCCTTTTCCATGTTACCAAGGTAGTGATGTATTGAAAATTTATAATGATTAATAAACTCCAATAATCTTATAGGGAGTATATTAATCTCTACTTAAGTGAATATAAACATCAATATCAAATTATTAATATATATATATATATATTACACAATTCTTTGTAATTAAAATTACTTCTAATCATTAATAAATGAATTAATATAGTTTACTCCAAATCATTCGTTGGGTAATTTTTCTCATGAACCTCAAAAAATTTTTAAGTATAATATATCACCATAAAATTATACATTCGAAAGAATTTTAGTCCCTTTCTAGATGTATCTCTATAAATTAAAAACCCTTCTTCACAGTAGATTAGTGTAAGAAGAAGTGTGGTTACTAATATTGTCTTCAATTCCTTGAAATTTTCATCACAATCATCTATCAAAAGGAACATGTCTATCTTCTAAGTTAACATGGTGAGTAGATTATCTATTCATGAGAAATATTCATGAATAATCGATATTATCCCAAAAAATAAGAACAATATAGATATTTTTCATAGTGTTTGGTTTGTGAAAAGGATCAAGAACTTTTTTCCTTACTGGATCCATAGATATACCCCCAGTTTCAATTATATGAACAAAAAATGAAAAAGTTTTTACCCCAAATTAACATATGGTGAAATTTGTGTACATATTATACTTCCAAAGGGTGTTCCATAAAATCATAAATTTATCTTGATGCTCATACTTTCTCTATCTATATATAAGAATATTTTAATTAAATAACACAAAAATTGACAATTTAATCTTTGTAGACTCTATTAATTAAATCCATGAAGCTATTATGGGAATTAGTAAGACCAAATGAAATAAATTTAAATTGACAGTGTCTATTGCTTTTATAGAATGTTATATTGGGTATATCCTCCTCCATTTCACTCAATTGATACATCTAGAATGAATATCAGTCATAGAATATTATTGATCTCCATATAGTTGATCAAACAACTCATCAATATAAGGTATATGGAACTTATTATGGATAGTTTTTTTTCATGTTCCCAAATATCGTTAAAAATTCACATTGATTCATATTGATTCTTATAAAAAAGAACAGGTGCATCCACAGTGATACACTCAGTTGAAGTAATCCCTTTTCACGATTCTCATGGAGATTCTTCATCAATTCCTATAACCTATTTAGTGCTTTTCGATATGGAGTATTGTAAATAGGTGTAGAAACATGAATAAAATCAATTAAAAAGTCATCTTCATGATTCTAAAAAAACTAGGAAACTATTCTTGATACACATTATTAATATAAAACACAATATGCATACCATTAATGATGAGATTCACCCAAACCATATTGGATAAACACCACTATAAAATAGGAATCAAGAACCACATAATGGATATTATTTACAACTGATGTTTAAATTTATCCTTACTCTAATTGACAATCATAGGTGGGTTCACAATATAAAACACGAATTAAATTTAACTAAAATTGATGTGGGATTTATGTAATAAGGTCTAATCCATTCTTTAAATTACGTGATATTCAACTAGAGTCAAAATATAAATATTTAAATGAATTATATTTCAACAAATATAAATTCTAGAAGAATCATACACTTTATATGAGATCATCTTACCATGAAGAGTTTTCACTCCTATTTCAACATATAATCATTGAGGTGGTATTGTGTTACCCATATCAAATTCTTTTTATATAAAAGAGTTGGAATATTCATAATAGAATAAGGATTTAGTAGTTATAGAGTGGATAGAAAGTGTAAATTAGACCAATTTAATGTTATACCTGAAATAAAAAATAGTAATAAGATGATATTTCCCTATAACTCAAGTATTATAAGGTTACTAACATTAAATATCAACATTATCCTTCCACTTTTTTCATGGGTTAATATAATTATCATAATCATTGCTTTTAAAACATTAAAATTTTGTTGGTTTATTCTGTGATGATATTCTACTATCATTGAATAACTTATCTCTTTACTATTTCATTCAATTACTTGATTAACATCATTTTTCAAACATAGAAAACATTTAACATATCCCTTTATTAAAATTTCCTCTACGTTTCTTTCCAAACTTTGAGAATGCTTGAAATCTTATCTTATTATCTCTGTTGTTTTTATATTACCGTTTGAATGAAATCTTACATTTCATATCAGAACAATGAGATCAATTGATAAATACAATATTCATATCATCCCTAATAGTATAATGATTATTTTTCGATATCTAATGAAGTCATGTATGGATAAATCTCTTCATAGACTTGGGTTTGAGCCACTACGGAATAAGACAACCTTAAATTCACATTAGATGATCATACCAGGGATGTACCTCACATAGATTGTAGTACTTTCCTCATAAGAAATAACACATTCATCATACTTCTATTATATCTTAATAAATTAATCATCGAAATTATTAAAATTTATATAATGAATTATATTTTTGTAAAATAATCTCATAAACACAACCAACTGAATGTCGTTAAATTATTCACATTGCATTATGTTTCTGATATGACTGCACAATTGATCTGATTCATCATTAGAATAATATATAGAAAACTACACATTCTATATTAAAAATATAGGATGATAGAAAATATCATTTTAGTTGTACTAGTCCACTATAAAAAATTGTGGATCAACATAACCCAAAAATAATGTTGAAGATTCATCATGAAGGGCATAATAGAACATCATTCACTCATTTTTTCATTTCGATGACCGACATGATTTATTTTGGGAGGTAGTTTTGTAAGAATAACATTGATATTTTTCAATCCAGATCCTATATCATTTGGATTATCAGTAGGAAATTCATTACATTATCAATAACAGTCAATAGAAATACAGTTCCTTTTGGATCCTTCATTTGAGTAAAAGAAATAACCACAATATTAGAAACAAAAATCAAATCTGGGGACCATATTATCTGGAAAATTTATTTATATGGAATCTATACCATGATTCATTGTTTTTAAATATTTGACCCCATAATTTTTACCTAATCCATCCATGATCATAATAAATTCAAATCCTTGGTGATGGTTAATACATAAAATGTGAATTATCCAAAAATTTACATTTGGGGTGTAAAACCTGATGCATATCAATTCCATAGTATTCATGCATGAGAATGATGGATGAGATATACTCAAATAATTCTTATTTGTGTTAATACCCCTTGAAATTGTTTTTATATAACCATATCCTCTTGTAATATCTAAGTAGAAATTTTTTGGTAGAAAACCACACACCTTTCATTATAATAACATATATTGTTTTTTAAATCAGATTAATCTAAGGGTTCTCAATTATTTTTTATCTTATTTCTTGGAAAAGTTAATTATAAATTTCTCTAATACTAACTATATTGATCCATTATTTTAATACATGAATATCACACTTTATATGGAGAATATTTACATTATACCAATTCAATACACACCATAATCTTATAGGTCATGCTTCATTAGAATATTTGATATATAAACATTTTTTAATAAGATATATACATACTCTACAACTAAGTTCATCAAAAATAGAACCCTTATGCGAAATAACATACTTAAAACACTTTTTATAATAGGGGAAACAAGAACATAAGAAAGAGTGTTCTCTAATTCCAAATAAGGGTAAACAAGAGAGATATAATGTATCACTTAAATATAACATAAGTAAAAGGGTATGAGAACATGATAATAATATTTTTAAACCATGAACTATATATCATATATCATAATATCGAGTAATGGAATAATGATAATATGTTTATAATATATGAATCATTAATGAATCGAACATGATCCATTAAAAAAATTCATAAGACATAGGGTTGTTTCACAAACATTCAAATAAAAAATCATTTCCCCAGTAAAGGATCACTACCTAGTCTGTAATATTGGATTGGGTTCACTACCAAATAGATAATTTCTTTAGTCAATGTTTAATAAAAATAATATTATAGTGGAGAGAGATCAATGATATGATTGGATCACTCTCCATTCTAGTACTTATTAACTCATGAGGTGTCAAAATTCACACAATGCATTATATGGGTATATAATACTATACCTATCGATAACATAATAAAAATATAATATATATTTTCCATAAGATCATAAAACATTCATTATTTCATAACCTATAGAAATAAAATGGGTTTCATAAACATTTCATCATAACATCATAGCAAACCCCATGGATGAGAAATGAGTTTTAAAAACGTTTTATCAAAACCTAATTAAACCAAGAGAATGTAATGAGTTTTATATAAACATCCTTAAATTATAATAATAAGCCTTATTAATAATTATAGTGGATAATATTTTTGAATCATACCCTTAATAAATTATAAATAAAATAAATCTATGTTAACATATATCAAAAATGACATTAATGTATCACTCGAATATTTCTTGGGGGAAATTCACTTTTTATTTTTATATAACATATTAAAATATAAATTATTTTAAAAATATTATGTATTTTTTTTCTCCAAACTGAATCATGGAAAAATATGAATAATTCTTCAAATAATTGAGTGGTCATAATTTTGGTGAAATTTTTATATTCTCGTGTATGTGAAAATAAAAAATTATTTTCATAATTTCAATAAAATTAAAAAGTACCTCATTCGAAAAAAAAGTAGAAAATTCATTTTTAAAAAAATTATAAAAATTAAATCATGGGTGAAAATTTATTTTTAAAATCATAGAATAATTTTAAAAACATAATGGAAAATATTTTTAGAAAACATTGATGTGGTGGAGAAAGTATTTTTGACCGAAGAGAAAAACAAAGTCAGTTTTCCTTAAGAAATATTGTTTTAGTGTGTTGAGTTATTAGTGGAAGGATAATAAAAGGTAATCATTTTATATCCAAGAATACATGAGTATAATATAATTATTTTATTTATCAAAAAAGTATGATATAATTTCCTTCAATGAAAATTCAATCATAAACAATCTGAATTATAATGAGATTGAAAGAAAAATCTCTTCGGTCAAGTACACTTTCTTTGAACGAAATCTAATTCAGGAATAATAAATTCAAATTTATTATAATTATATAATTAAATAAATAAAATACATATAATATTATATATGATACTCTCATAACATTATAACACCTATTTATTAATAATCACATTTTAAAGACATTATTTCAGTGTGTTAATTATGATGTTTTTCATGAGATTTTTTGTTCAGTAGGTCCAGTCCATATACATTGATCACAGTACTAAAAAATCAATAATGTTTATAATGAACTCAATATCATATATATTCATTATATGTATATATATTGATTCATCCATAAATTATAGAGACAAAAAAATGAATTACACCTTTAATGATGGTGGTATGTCATGTTTACATATAAATGTTGTTTTCTATTATTGATGGAAGGAACAAAAGCGTTGTAAATATAAAGTAAATTTTTTTTATAATTATTATATATATATATATATTTAATATATATTCATTAAATTTATTGATATTTCAATCCATGTAAATTCTAATTGAAAAATGATTCCAGTTTCCTCGTGGAGGTGGTTATCCACACATTCTCACGAGAAATATTATCATTTTATGAAGAATTAGAAGGATTAAAAGAATATATGATATTTTAATTATAGAAGAATAAATTTAAAATAAATATCATATATAACTTTTAAAACCCTTCAAAATAATTATCCATGAATAATGGTGATGGATAATTAATTGGCCCGCTATATAGTAGAGGTAGTCTATACATACACATGAGTGATACTTTCACTTCCCCTTTGATAAGATAGATCATCTATATTATTCTGTCTAGGAAAAAAATAACATTTAGGTATGTTTATGTTACTAATAAAATTATTTTATGACAACTATCTTTGGATTATTGGAGGTATAAGAAGAAATAAATTAAATGAGGCTGGGTAAGATGATTACCTTTCCTTTAGTTGTCATCTTTTAGATTTGTTCATAGGGATCATCAGAATGGTCTTATATGAAGAAAAGTAGAAGTAATTTTTAGCTATAAAATATTAGAAAATATTTTATAGGTCTTTTTTTAAAATATATGGATCATATTATTGTAAATTGGAGAAAGTATATATTATATTTTAAAAGTGGTGGAGAGGACAAAATTTGTATTTGTAAAATATTAAAATATATTAATGTCATTCTGAAGAAAATTTATTCAAAATGGCCTAATATAATTTAATTTTAGCCTGATTTAGGATTAAATATATATATAATATATTATTTAGACTTTCTTATTGGGAAAAGTTACCATTATCTCTGGGTTTAACCCCTTGTCAACCTATTTTAACCATAAACAATGTGAGACATTTTTTCAATTATTACCATTAGTTTTGAAAATAATGAACCTATCCTCATTAAAATAGTTTAATTTTTTGTCTAAATATGACTTAAATTTTATAAAATTCAATATCTAAATGATAATGACATCCCTTTTAATCTAATCTCACAAAACATGACTAAAACCAATTTTTAAAAAATAATGTCTTCTTATGTATATAATGTTTTATAATAAAACCCCAATAAAACTTTTTCTGATGAAAATAATTTGGTAATTAATAATATGAAATAATTAATTTATCTTTAAAACCATTATGATAACACGGAATGATTTGTTATTAAATAAAAAATATATTTTTTTAAATAAAAATTAGAATTATCACTATTAATCGAAAAAATAATCTATTTGAAAAATTATCAAAAATTTTCTCTAAGAAAACATTTAAGTTTGGATCTCAAAAATGAATTTATTTTATTGAAATAAATTTTATTAATGTGGAATAAATTAACTGTACCTTTTTTTGTAGGGAAAAACTAATAACAACTTTTTAGGAAAAAATGTTTTTTTTGAAGAATATAAAGACATTATGTAAAGTGTATTTAATTTATTTAAACCCAATATTAATATTTTTTAATTGTTGTTTTTAAGATTCATTCTTACAATTTAATGACTTATTAATAATTATATTCTATATTAAAATTCATTTGGACTTAGTGTTACATGTATCACAAGTTGTTGAATAAATTAATTTTTTTTAAATTTTATTATAAAATAACTTAGTTTTTGATTAATGGAGATTAAATATCTATTCTACAATGAAAAATTTTGTAGGATGGGTAATTTTATTTGACTTAAAAATGACTTAAAAATGGTTTAAACATGTGTTTAAATACAATGATGATGATTTAACAACCCAATATAACCCATAAATTGATTATTTAATACTTTTATAACTATAAATCCTATAATAGTGTCATTCCAATAATGAAAAATAATGGGTTTCTATAAAAGATTCATTTTCTTCACTTATAAAGAGAGATACTTCCACCCCTTCATTACACAGCAAATCTTTTTAATTTTTTCTTGAAACCATACCATTTATATACTCATAGAATCATCTTTTTTTAAATTGCTCTTTTTTCATTTTGTAAGCCTAATCCCTTCAATTAAAAGGAGACTTCCAAGAGAAAGTTCATTATCCAATTGTGGGTTTTACTTAATACTTATATTCTTATTCATATTCATTAAATTAATACCATTCCTAGAAATAGTGTTATAATGAAATTTATATAATTAAAATAACGATGTCTCATTTAAAGAAATAAATATTATTTATTCCTTCCCATACCCAACACAATTATTGACCATTTCTTCTGTGGACTTCTACCTCCATTAATTAACATCTAAATTTTTTCACTACCACATATATTTACTATTTATATGTATTGAATTTTAAAATACATGTGACCGGAATAATAAAATTATAATAATGAAGGGAAAATTATAATCCACCTTCATTTCTTTTATTTAATCTAGAAATGATTCCATTAACATTTTATTGTGTGTAATACTCCCTCCATGAAATATTTGTTTTATTTTTAAAATGGATTTTCATTAATTAAAATAAAAATATATATATTATTACACATAATAACAAAATATAAATAATATCATTATTTTTAAATTATATTTGTATTATACACTTTCTTTTCCCTGATCACCAATCGATATATAGTTCTTATCATTGATAGGTTTAACACCTACAAACACAATGCTACAAAATTCAATCTTGGATAAATATGATAACATAAATATATATTTTATTAAATGGTAATTAGAAAATAACTATTTTTATGGATCTAAAATGGCTATATTATATATTTATCATATTATTAAACTATCATATCTGATCACAAAATTACTGAAATAAGCCTGCAAAGATTTAATTTTTACTAAAACATAATAAACAAATATAATACATATATAAAATGTTATTGTAAGTGGAATATATTAAATGAAATATATTTGAATAATGTTTCTAATTGTTTTTTAATAAACATTATTTTATTATTAATAATGTTAGGCGCACAGCCATAGTGAATCTGAAACTAGAAAAGGGATTGTGCTAACTCAATATTATTTCATTGAGTTAAAAAATATCATATTGAAATATATTTTACCACATTTGATTTATTATAGAAAATTTATAATTTTATCATATTTCATCCATCATTTATTTTGTTCTGAATTTCTTCCGTAAAATCATATTTTGAATTGATTTTTTCATTAATGATTGAGTTATTTGTTAGGTTCTTGTGTCTCAAATTTTCACCCATTGATACATAATTATTAGTAAACACCAAGGTTTCATTGGAATTTTTTATCCAATACCTTTTTACTATTTTTCAATTATCATCCCTCCGTTAGAAATGGTGTTCATTGTATCAGTTTAACAAATATACATTATATGGTTTTTATTTGAATGTTTTTAATTTTATTAGGGTTTCATTGTCTCATTTTCAATTCTATGAGATATGTTTGATATTCCACACAATACTTTCATTTATATGGTCTATTCGCTACCATATTTCTTCCATGATTAATGAATATATTTCATTTCATTATATTAAATTTCATAGTATCCCTTTAATGTTTTTTATACATACATTATCATTACTATAAGGTATTTTGTACCTCCAATTTCCTTCATTGAGATATGATTTTTATTCACCAATTTTTTCCTTTTTGTGTGGTATATGTTAGAAGATTATTACATTTTAGATCATGTAAAACTATATACTTTTGTGGGATTAAATTGCATAAATCATTCACATAAATTATGTTTTGAAATCATAAATTACTATAGGTATAATTTTTTTTTCAATTTCCTTTCCTCTATAAACACTATATTTCCTTTATTTTATAGATGGGTGTTCACATCAATTACATACGTCGAATGACTAGTTAATTATTAAATTAATCATACACCCACTATTTCAATCATTTATTATTTTATAGAATAATTAATTAAGATATTTTACATTTATTGTTTGGGGAAATATGAAAAATATATATAAATGTTATTTTAATATTGTTTTTTATTAATTAATAATAATCGTTTATTAATTATTGTTTAATTATATTCCATATATCTATAGATCTATTATTTAATTATTATCACATTTTTATTAGGAATGTATTGATGATTCCTATATTTTTGTCTTACTATAGATGTTCATTAATTCCTTAGGAATGTTGATTATGAATTATTTTGTTAGAAATATATTTAATATGTTGAATACATTGGACATAATATACTATTAGGTGTTGAATGATATTATATATTCAATAGAAGTATAGATAGGTCTATTAATATGATATCTCTTTGGTATTTTGGTGAATACCAACCCAAAATAAAATATTGAATAAAAAGGTGACCATGATGGTATGATCATGATTCATAATATCATGATGTTTTACTTTAGGGAATGGAATTAGCAGTCTATATTTAATAAATTCACTACTTTGTAAATATATATTATCATCAACATCAATATGATAAATTTATTAAAAAAAACAACCATAAGTATCCAAACAAGGATAAGGAGGTATGAAGTAATTTAACCTTAGAGAATCACCCATAACAAGATCAAAAGATGCAAGGGAATGAGAATAAATTTAAAAGAATGAGGAAAATGGTAAATCAAGTGAACCCATAAAACAAGTAAATTCATCACATTGCTTCCATCATTCCATGTGTGGGGAAGATCATACATCTATTTGTTTTATAAAAAATGGATCTAGTTAAAAAATATGATCATGAAGGTAGTCGTGGATAATTAAAGAATATTTCTAATGTAAATCCAAAATAATAATCTTCTTTAGAAATACCTGGATTCCTTTTAGAGAATCAAGGCCTATATGATAATTTAATCACCATTACCAAAGGAAATAATTAATGTAACAACCCTAACAACTTTAGAGTATCTAACCACCCCACCACCACAATTGAGGCCATGCACACATGAACTGCATGTATTTCAATTATGGACTCCATTTTGTAGTTTCTATTTAATCTATATGGCATGCTCAATTTTCAATTGAATAGTTGCAACATTACTCCTATTATCCATTATTAACCTTAGTGATGGGGATGTATCACATTGTTTAGTGAAGATACCCAGTTCAAATTCCAACCTATGAGTCCTGGCCACCAAAACCATAGATAAACACGAGGACCCCCATGTTGAGTTTGTTCCTAGTATTTCAGATATACCAACAACCGACAGCTAGAAAGATATTCATTTCTTTTAGTTCTTGTTTATTGTAAGCTAATACACAAATACAAATAAAAAAATATATTTGATTGGAAAATTGAAATAATCACATGAAAGGGTCACCGATGATTCCCCACACTACCTCCACCCATTCACATTAAAAGAATAGGTGTCAAGACCGTTCGTCATTGGAGACCCTATAACAAATATATTCTGAGGCGAGTAGAATAATCTTATACTAGATCCTGTCTTTTGTAGATAAAAAATATCTAATACTCCAAATCATGATATTTTACTTTTCAGGTATTTCCCTGAACCATAGAATACTCCACCAATCACTCATGGTTGCATCCAAATTCATGAGTTGATGGTATGATTTGGATCAAAACATACTCGATGGTGTTCTCATAAGGACCAGTATTTCCTTTTAATTATTCATCAATATATATTTTATGTTGAACATTTTATAGTGATATAACACGGAATTGATAAAATAAGAGTCCATAAATTTTTGAAGAAATGAAAATCTATGATTTGGGAACAGATGAAATCCCAGTAGGTCCCCTGCCCAATTATGAATCTTGAAATTAATGTACACATATCTAATTATCTATTCTAATGGACATTGAAGAAACAAAAAAATGTATTCATATAATTTTACAAAAAAAAATAGGCAAAACCTATCAAATCATTAATAATAAGACAATATTTATGATTTGGGAAACCCTCCAGTAAGGATCCTCTATTAAATGATTATAGGGATTGTTTTTCATTAATGGATTACATGACATCCTTAATTTCCCTATTATTAATACCACTTGTCAGTGTCAACCTTACCATCCTCACCCATGAAACCTAGTGACATTGGACATCTTAATGAGAATACCATATAAATGAAATAGTAATCTTTATATGTAACTCTATAATTTATTATGGAATTTATATACAAAAAACATATAAATTGGTATTGACAAAAGAATACAATTTATTAGAGTTATCGGACCCCTAGAATAAAAGATATTATTTTTCTAATTTTTTACATGATTGTAAATTTTATCCAATAAATCTAGATAATGTTTAATCTAGACCCTACTTGGTTTTGTTGGAGAACCCATGTATTATATTGGAAAATTATGTCTCAAAATACTAATATTTTTTTCAATCATTCTCACTCTTCTATATAGATAATGATTAGAAATGAAAATAAACCCATTTTTAGATTAATAATATATCTAATATATTTACTATATTCTAATAAAATTATTTTAACATGAATATTTTGTCTATTATTTCAAATTAAAATGTACGATATAATCAGTGAAGGAAATATGAGAAATACAATTGAAATTTTAAATTTATATGAAAGGAACTGTACTTCCTTTGGAAATACACTGAATGGTGAGTCTATTGAGAGAGACCTAAAAAATTATGATGTTGGGAAATAATGGATCTCAATGTCTATGCCCAAGATCCACATAAAAACCCACATTTTTTACTTATAACATTATTAAAGATCTAGGGAGATCATAAATCCAGAAATGATGGTAAAACACTGATGCAGAGATTCCCATTAATGTATTAACTTCAATAATTTAACTAATATACACCGAGTCATATTAATTTTCCATGTAAAATTTTATTGGAATATTAGAACCCATATATTTCATGTTGAAGTCAATGATCATTTCCGGATCTGGTCCAATACCTACTTTGGTAAATCTTTCTTTACTGAATCCTATATATTACACTAAAACTAAAATATGAAAATAAGTAGCAAAAATTTGATTTATTATTATAGAAATTATTTTTATAGTGGAAAATGGACATGATAATTGTAAAAAAATTTCTAAAGGAAGAAGGTTATTTAACATTCAAAATATGAATGGAGTTAGTAACACATTCAACCCCTATAAGTGTTCATCCTTAAAAAAATAAGATGCATTCCACAATATCTATCGTAATAAGATCAATTGAATCCATATAAAAAGTAATTTGGAGATCATCTAGATATGGTGAACTTTTGTAGTTTATATAGATAATGATATTGAAAATTCAATTATCATTGAAAATTATACCCAAACATTAGTTGAATGATATAGAATCCCCAATAGAAAAATAATTAAAATATGAATTCAGGGACCTTGACATAACCATCCGACATATGAGTATTAAGATTAGTAAGATGATAAAAAAACAAGACTCATTTATCCCTCTCATAATCTCTGGGTCACTAGTGAATGATTCATCCTCTAGATGAATATTCAGAATATAACATTATCTCTTATCTTTTTTTTGAATAGTTTATATAAGTTGAGATCATGTAACCCACCTTCAACCATAGATCCTTGGACAATTCATGATTTCACCTTTCAACCACTAAAATAATTTTAAAAAAGTGGTTCGTTTTTATTACAATATCACCGAATATGTTTTCATCTCATTGGTATTCTAGACTCTCCTCATCTCATTCTATGTCAATCCTGATAGACTCCGTCTCTAGGCCTGGGGGTGTCCGGTTATTGTTTTAAAAATGTAATTACACTATTAACATATATAGTATATTTTGAAATCTGACACATAATATATCCTCCATGAGATTTGATTACGAAGTGAATTCCTCAATTAGATAACTATTTACCATGGCCCTCGGTTGGAGAAGAAGAACAGTTTGCTGGAATCACCTTTGGATCCTAGCATAACAAGACTTAGAGACCGGTTTGAGATTGATATAATGAGATGAGAAACCAATTCATTATGAAAGGAAGAATGTGACTGGATATTAGTAAAACATCAGTCCATCTAGAACAATGCATGAAAAATTCCTTTCCAATTTTTAAAACATGTAAAATTACCACCAGTGAATCACATATTTTTTATCCCTTTACTAGAATTAACATTAAGAAGGCGTGTCTATCCTTATAAGGATACGAAACTCCCAATTTATTATCTGATTAGTCCAAAATGGTAACAAAAAATGGTTTATATAAGTTTTATGGTTAGGATTCGATTAATATATGATAATTTACAAGTAATGATATTAATTAAGGTTTGATAATTTATGAAAAATAATTATTTCAAAGGTATAAAAACCCTTTTAGGTTGGGTTTTGTAATATTTAATGTTTTATTGATTTGAATTAGGGGACTCTACTGAAAATCATATTGATAAGTCTAAGGGATAATTGTACGTATAGTATAATATCCTAATGGTTTGTTTAATTAAATATTATGTGGTTATCCAAGTAATTAAAATCCTTTTTAGATTCTGGAATGTTGATTCGAATAAATCAAATATTCACCTAGAATTATCTACCCTAGAATTTTCTTGTTGATAATATACTCAATATTTACTCCAATGTACAATGAGTGGACCAAATCCTATACACCCAACTAGAAACTCCTATGGGATATGAATTGGTTAGTGAAAATATATTTCCATGCATGTTGGAATGATTTATTATGTTATAGAATTAGGTTATGGATTATATTATAAAACTAAAAAAAGAAACCTAGTTTGAATTAGGAGTGATTTAGGTTTAACAAAAATCTAATGTAATAATTTTGTTAGAGTATGACATTTTGAATTTTATGTTTTACTATAGTGTTCATAAAATTACTCTCTTACTGCATTCATCACTTTTAATGTAGTTACTTTTTTTTACTAACAAATATGGCATGAAAGAACCAAGTTAACAATTTATGAGCTGGAAAATATAGATATTTTCCCAATGAGAACCCAAACATGATAAGATATATGGTGATAAATATTATTTTTATGAAAAACATAATATCATGAATTAATATTAATAATTTGAATAAAGACGAGTCGTAAAATATATGAAAGAATACAATAGTGGATTCTCAACGAAGTTAGTATGAAAAAGAAAATGGTGGAATGATGAATCAATTTCACATGTGCCATTAATGTTGGAAAAATGACTCATGGATTTTGTGAAGGGAATGGAAATTCACTACATGTATGGAAATATTGGTCATAAATATCATGGGTTAAAGGGAAAGATTTATGATACAAAAATTCATTACATCAATTGTAAATAAATCAGGAACCATACAAATCAATTCAATAATAATATGGAGAAAAGTAAAAAGTGTAACTAAAAACCATCATGTCCATGGGTACAAGGAAAATACTATGAAAATAATACTATTAAAAAGGATAGTTATTCTTCAGTGTAGATTTTAAATGGTCATATGACATGAATGTTTTAAACAAATATTTGATATTTAGTTATAAATAATAACACATAGGGGTATGATTATTAATAATTTTTATTCAATGTTTGTGGGAAGTAATTTTTTTGTACCTCCATTATTCTCATACATTGATGTAGTCTAATGATTGGATTAACTCTCTTGTAAAATGACTCAAATCAATTTTTATAGGTATATCTCACTAAATGTCCTAAATCAACTCAATATATTATATCATTTTTGACAATGAACTTCATATAGAATGTTATTTTATAATGTAGGTATTGATACACAATAATGAGTTTATAAGAATCTAAAATTTTATGTTTGATTTCTTATTATAAATTAAACCATGGATATTGTATATAATGTCGATAGAAGAAAATATTTTCCTTAGATGAAAAGTATTAAAAAGTTCGAGTGAACAATTTATCTAGGATGGGAATGTAACACCCAATGTATACAGATTATAAATTATATTTCCATTAGAACCTATTTTATTTCAAATCATTTAATTTATACAACATTGAACCGTGAAAGGAATTATGAAACAATATATAACTGTTAAAATATTGCTAAGAAAATGGTGCAAAAAATAGATGTAGCTAAATTATAAAACAAATTAATAGATAGAAATAAAATTCATTATCAATTATATGGAAAATAAATGTTAAAATATTATAAATAAATATTTACTAATAATAATTTATTTTTTAAATTTCATCATTCTGAAAATTGGCTTTTTATTTTATTTTTTATGAAACTAAATAAATTAATCAAGAAAATATATTATTTATATTGATAATATTCTAATATAAAATATATTATCAATAAAAATAATATTTAATAACAATTTTATTATTAATTTAGTGGAAATTTAAATAATAAAAGATTAAATTTTTTTAATAAAAAATGTCATTTCCCAATGAAATCATTTTTAATTATATTATTATCAAATATTTTAAAAGTTCACTTTTCAGTATTTAAAATATTGATTTCAAAAAATAAAATTCTATTTTATATTCAACGTGTTAGTATTATATTAAGATTATATTTTCATATTTTTTATGATATATTTCATTTTTAGCTGAATAGTGAAAAATAGAATTTTACCAAAACTATATCATTTATGTATTTACCATTATATAATAAAGATGTATATATTTATAAAAAAAAATTAATTTATCATTTATATTTTTAAACACAATTACATTATATTTTTAAAAATCATACTCAATTTTTAAAACAAATGCATAACAGTTATCAACATAAGTAAAATTTTACATTGAAAACCAATTAATCTAATTACATTTAAAAATTATTTTTCATAAATTGATGGAATTAAATATATCAAAATTGGTTTCATATTTGAGATCAGCATTATAATATTATTTAATAATGTAACATTCACTTTTTAGGAATAAAATTTTGATTACTAAGATTATATTTATTGACCAAGATATGGTAAAAAAGTTACATTCAAATATTTTTTTGGATATTTTTGTCTATTTTTAATCTAATAAATTAATATGATCAAATTTAGAATGAATTAAGTATTATTTTTATAAAAATATATAAATATTTTTATAATAATTTAATTTATAATGGATGATAAATAAAATAAATAACACATAATGTTTAAATAATAGTTTTCATCAAATAAGAGTTTTTATATATAATAATTTTATTAAAAGATAATTTATTCTAATTTATGTTATGTTTCGGGGCCCGCAGCGGAAGCAGGTGGGTAGGGGATTTTAAAATTGTTTGTCTGTGGGATGATGGAACATTTTGCCGCCGACTATCCGAGCCCTAGAGAGGTCTGAGATCTCGTGTAAATTATTGTGAATGGAAAATTAAAATTAAAACATACCCGATTAAAATCTTATGGCGAGGACGACTGCAACTAGCCGATGGTGATCATTTCTTGAATTATCCCAAGCAAGATCCCTCTAGATCATCCACACGCACTCTAAAAATCCACTGGAACGTCCATCATCAAGCTCCGGGTTCTAGCATGGTGATCTGACGATGCTTTTGATGTCCCGATGATCACCACATCGATAAGCCTTCGATACAGAAGATAGATCACGATCCGAGCATCTTGTATCAAGAGAATATCTCTCAAAGAAGTAGAAGAGAGAGAGAGACTCTCAATTCTCATTCCATGAAAAAGAATGAATAGTGAATTGCATACCAAAGAGAGAGACCCTCCTCTCTTATTTATAGAGATGTTGATAAATACCCGGTTGGGTTCCCCAACCCCCATTTCTTTTAATGTCCACTAAATAAATAATTTTGATGGACTATACTACGCCAATATTATTAATTATTTTCATCACAAACTTGTAATATATATGAAATATATTATGTGATAAAATCAATTCCATTTAACTCGACTCGCTACCCCACTTAATATTAAACAAACCTTGAATATGAAAATAATATTTGTTCTATTTATATTTTCTCATATTTACTGAACTCTTAAATAAATTAAATAAATTCAATCCCAAATATTCATAATTTTAATATTAATGAATTTATTTAATTCTTTTGGTGATCGATAACTTGGACAAAGATCGGACACCGTGGTGGGGCCCACTATGACCATATACCTATTCAACTAAATATGGTGGATTCTTCAATACGCTATTGTGTGTGACCCTCTATGCCCTCATCTCGATAAGAGTGAATTGAATCCATAAAAAAATATCAGAGTCTAGAAACACATCCTGGACCCTAAAGAGATAAGGATATTCATAGCAATGACTACCATCCTACGAACACTGACTGTGTACTATAATATCATTTTCATCTGATATCTCATAAATCAGGACACACGCTTGTGTCATCGTCCTTATCTTTCTTTATTATTGGTTGATCTATCTGGATGGATTTTCCTTTCAACTGCTTTGGCCAATGACTTATGAAGGTGACACCAACATGATCAACCATGCCTGAGATATACAAATTCATGAACTTGGAAGCGACATATCCTTTCTTGACCATTCAGTCAACGTCATACCACCAACGACGCACCCAACACAAAATACCTCGCCATGACATCACTGCCATGGTTTTCATCTTGCATCAAAGTATGTAATTAAATTATATACATTGGTAATGGTCTCATGTCAGAAGACGAATAAACATGTCCTCAGATAGGAACAACCAATGACACCCAAAACATTTGTTGTTCCTATTGACATGTCTATTCTCATGATCTCACTACTAGAGATCACTAAGTGAGAACTTCATGAGAAGAAGTATCTGTGCTTATGAGCCCCCAACACCTGATAGACATACATCTCCTGTGTCTAGTCAGTAAGATGTATGTAGACTATAGAACATATATTTAAGATCAATGTCATTTTACCTTGTGGTTCTCATTAATGCATGTGATCTGCTATGACCTCTTAACAAGACAATTAACCATTAGACATTACCATTATTATAGTGGAAAAATAAAAGTCGACACTATAATAGTAAATTATCACCATGCATATCTAAGTATACACATGATATGGTAATCAAATGTACTGCATAATTGGGTCTAGGGAACCCACTATTTCAACACTCCCACTTGCACTAGAGCCAACTTTCTAACTTAACGTGTTATCTACTTACATTATAAATATCATACTTCTTGCTGAGTAATGGATTTAACTGCTGGGCATGCCACATTTTCTCCGTGTGGCATATCTTCTAAAATCGACCTCATCAGCTTAAGTAATGCTTCTCAAGATAAGGTATCTCCGAGTATATAACTTTTTTCCATTGTCATAACTTGAAAACTTGTCTAATAAGAATATCATAATTCTAATTATGATAATACTTTTCTCACTAGTTGTGAATCCACGAATTTGAATAAATCATTGCTATTTATAACTACATCTTAGCTACCTTAGAAGCTGGAACGTACTCAGTATTTGTAGGTATGGCTACCAATAGATTTTTAAGAGGATTACTCGCTCAAATCCTTTTCCTAACAACAATACAAGATCAAATTGATCTAAGGACTACTAGTTTTAGTCCCACCATAACTAGTATACATTTTTCTCCATATTCCAGGTACATATCATTTGTACTTCCCGATGTACAAGATGATATTTCTAACTGCATCACTTGCAGTGCTCCTCGAAATAATTCATATCTTCCTATAATAAATTATATCCTGGAAGTATCAATTAATGTACATATTATTTCATATGTGATTTATCCATCTCTAAAGCATATGGGATAAATTCACAACTTTAATCTCTTCTTATGTTATGAACATGTTAACATGATGAGATAAAACCATGTGACATAGCCAATAATTCTGAACATGAATTGTTCCAACATGTATTTTTCAATACAATGTCACTATATGTATGATTAATTAGGACCAAGAAACCTTTGTATATACCCCATTGGATCCTGTTCCCTAGAACATAGGTTGCTACATGAAGTTAATCATTGGATAATTTCTTTTAACCTGATCTTATCTAACTGTAAGATCAATATCTGTTTTTCATATGTTGCAAAACATATTTCACATGGAAAACATTGGCGCTCCCACTAACCTTTGGTAGACACATAGAAAATATTCATTTATAATTAATTCTATAAGATCGTGTTGCTTACATTAATCTAGAATTGGGTGTCAGAATCTTTCAACCCTTATTGGCATCATTCAATGTCATCATCTCATTTTGGTTGTATCGTATAGACACCTTCCATGAAAGATGATCTTGACAACCAATGACCAATAAAATGATCATAAAAGTTCATCTATGACAAGTAAAATTATAATAGATTTTTGCGTACCAACTTGGTATAACCAATCAAGCCTTATTGGTACCAAACTTGTACCATCGATGTATCATTTCATTTGAATACCCACCACAATATTAAATTTATAATCCCCATTGAAATTTGATACATGGAATCCATTATTGAATTTGAATTGATCTTGTAAATCTTAGCTTGTTTCCATATACTTCTTACTTGTAGTATTTATTATTCATAATGAATAATTTATCATCGGCCATAGTGAATATAAAACCATCACCATGGTTTTATTCTTCATACATAGTATGTGACTCTGGAACATGCATATTCCCCATGTACTTGTGGAACATGTTCCCTATGCCAACCATTTGTGCATCTCGAGCAGTGACTATGACCAAGTCAATTCAGCTCCCACTATCTGTAATATGGATGTGCACCCTTGTATAGAAATGTAGTCTAATACTTGACTACATCTTTTATATCTTAGGGATTTAGGTAATATCATAAGTATGTGTTTGGATAATTACCTCAAATGCACAACATGATTAACTTGATTCATGTTTGTTTAAATCTTAAAAAACAATTTTCATCTAAACATGTCCTATGACATAATGTATTTTCCATCATAATATGACTCGTATGATTTTCATTTGTCATTTTAGTTGGCATATTGGAATGGGTTTAAGTAGTTATTTGAAAAAAAATACATAATGGAAGTATCTGCAGGTTGTAACATTGATACAACTTACATCATAACATTGATGTATAAAATGTGTGTTTACGAATTTCTCCACACTACATTTTTTGATCAATGTTAATATGTAAGACTCGTCATCAATCCTCTTTATGAACATCAATACAGTGATGTAGATAAGGTAACATTCCTTTATGAATTACTCCATGCTACATTATCATGATCGATGATTGTTTGGTCAAGATATTATTTGGAATGCCAATCCAAAGCAACTCATATCTTCTAACCAAACGTATACTTAACCGGTACATTCCTTAATGACTTAAAGGAATTTTATGAAGTATCTTTACCACTAGCTTTCTTTGGAATATTTCACACTGTCTTGTTGAACTAACCTCAAAATTTTTTGTTGCATACCTTTATTTCTATAGGTTTATTTTTTAAAACTAATGATGTCAATAATACCAAATGTGTTTATTTGTGCCAAGACAAAATACGATACTGGGTATATAGTTGATGTCCACATTTAGTTTTACTTGACAATAAATCACATTACCACAACTGGGTAGGTCTTACATTTTATATTCAATATGTATCGCCATTGATTCAAGTAGCAGTGATCTATTTGTTGAGTATGTCACCACAAACAACATTCATTAAAAAAATGGAATAATGTATCATCACGTCCAAATGGGAAAATGAGATAAATGTTTTTGGTTATACTTCACAACTTTTTAAATTTGAATCAATCACTTGGCAATTAGAAGTTATGTGTTTCCCACCAATAACTAAGGAATCACCCTTTCTCAACTTCTTGGAGAAGACACTTTACTTCTAGTAAGGTTTCTATACTTTCTTGGTTAATGTATTTAAATACATATTTTATTGTTATATTATATTCAATACCCAAGAAGTATGTCAGAAACATTAATATACTTGATGAATATAAAGTGAACGAGAAGCGTGTACTTGCTTTTTTTATTTCAGTTTAAAAATTCCATGAATTGATTTTATTATGTGATGCATATAACCACATGTTAAATAACCAACCACTTTTCATTGAGGTACATGACAAAGGTGCCTTTGGCATAACTTTTCATAAGAATTTTCCCTTTTCCATTCAATGTATTTTCCATAAGAATAAAAGATGGCGTTATCTCCAATATTCTTATTACTTGGTGAATATAACCTTAAAGGTAATG
This sequence comes from Viscum album, assembly GCA_963277665.1. NCBI lineage: Eukaryota > Viridiplantae > Streptophyta > Magnoliopsida > Santalales > Viscaceae > Viscum > Viscum album. The sequence continues at coordinate 1,299,088,659 of OY728138.1, read as the reverse complement.
AAGAACATACTCTATACCATTTTTTTACCTTTAAATGAATCTAGAGTAATTGAGTGTGAAATGTATAAGAATGGGATGACATGAAATATTGTGAACCGTCTTTCACATTACACTGACCGAGTGCAACCATCACATTCAAATCTTGCTTCACATTCTTCTCGAAAGGGTCTTGGAGATGAGACTACATGTAACATCATCCATGTATTGATATAGAGACCACAACTAACATTAGGCTTTGATGATAGAATTAAGACAGAACCATCATATTCTTGATTCAATAGTCTCCTGTAAGCAGTTTTACACCCTCTCTTCTTGAAGTGGCTTAACAAGATGGGACACAAGCACCTTGAATTTCCGATATGTTAGTAATATGTGCAAGCGCCTATACTACACATGGAATTGCGTTCTTATTTTGACATTTACTTTGTCTAATAATTATCGTAGTTTTATTGTGGTATTTCTTGCCATTATCTAAAAACTATACTTTAAGAGAGTGTACTTTTATGTTATTACCTAATGTGTCATTACTGATTATTTAATCATTGAATGTCTCCCACTAATTTTACAAATTTTAGGAACCCTCTATACTAGAATCAGAATACTTTTGAGTATTCTAGAGGTAAGGATCCCTAAAACTCCCCCATTATCTACAAGCCATGACTACGCCACTACTAAGAGGGTCCAAGGTAGGCTGTTGGCTGGCCAAACTCATTAAATCATGGTTCCTTGATTTGTTGACTGAAGTCGCAGCTTCAAAAATAATTTACTGGTTTACTAAATGATTTCCCCTAAAATTACAACAAACTATCTAAGGCAATTCCATCTCTGAAATTTTAGCTAAGTCGACCCACCACACGAATAATAACTCCCCAGTAGTAAGAGGCACCCTAACCTGAGGCATGAATGCCACCTCGAAGACCCGGTTTTGTTCAAACATGAATGATGGAAGGCTGTTTTTGACATAATATTTTCTTTGAGGGATTTATTGGTTTTCTATCTCTCAACAAATGTGATCAATTCCTATTAAACTTGTTCATTTACGTTTTTGCGCTCAGAACTAAACATTAACCGAAAAACATACTCCGCTGATTAATGCATTTTATTATCTACTATTTTATGTATTTTTCTCGCTGTTCTAAAATGCATAAACTAATAAATAATTGCCAAAAAGAAAACTATTACCGCACCAGTCTTGAGAATCTAAACAACTTAAGGGCATCATACCTAAGTCAAAGATTGACTCAAAATGCAGCTTTCTCGTTGTCTTGTATTTTTTTAACTTTTGGAACATTGCATTATCTTGGAGGGGTCCATATGATGTCTTGGAGTACCACCTCGTCTTGGAGGAATCCACGTCTCTTCATGCACCATTGTTCACCTCCCCATCTTGGAGAGGCCCACATCACTCGTCGTATTCATCCTAAGTACAAAGATACTCACGCGCAGGTGAAGGGGACTCGGGTATAAATGTATATCATAAGAATTGGACACTCAGGTCCTTATATATTTTAACAAAAAATGAATGATGATACGCAGACCGTATATTTAATTAATTTACAAGCTTTCAATACAGTTAAAATAATTAAATAAATAAAAGGCAACATACAAGGGTCGATGCTCAAGACCAGAATACTGGTAAAATAAAGTGCTATAAAATTAAAATGAAATAATTAAGTATGAGGGTTTATTTAATTAAATTAAATGAATAAATAAATTCAAATAATTCAATTAATCTTTTGTACTCTAATTAATTTAATTTTAATTTTAATATTTAATTAATTGAACTTAATCCAATTTAATAACTAAATTAAATTAATTTTATCTGGGTATTAAAATTATTAACCAAAATTAATTATAATTAATTTAATTTATAAACAGAAATTAAATTAATTAATTTAATTAGATTTGATTAATTTTAAAGTGGTTGATCCCCGAAAACAACATTGCATGGCATGTGCAGGTTGGGCCTAACCCGAACACGGCCACACTGGGCCAGACTAATCCGTCCAAACCCGTTCTAGGTTGAGGAAGTCCGCCCGAACTTTTTTGAGGCCAAATTTGGTCCACCAAAAAACATAAAGACAAAATAATACCTCTCGGGTCTTCAAAAAAGGTGAAGATGTGACATGAAACTCAGCTGATAAGGGAGGTAGTGGGATAGTTGGGAAACGGCCACCGCTGTCCAGTGATAGGGAGGCTGGAGGCATGCCTTTTGCGGCATGCTCCTACGCTGCGGCTGGAGGGCAGCGGGCTGCTTGGCCAGCAAAACAAGAGGCCGACCTGGATGTGGGGTGCGTCCATGTTGGAAGGGGCTGGACGATGCATGTGGTGTGTTGTACAGGGTTTCACTGAGGAGGAGGGACCACAAGGAGGTGTTCTGGGCGGTCGAACCTGCTTCGATGGTGCGCTGGTGAGGTAGAAGCATGCAGCTTGTGCGGTGCGTCGGAGGTGACCGGCTGAGGGCGGGGGCGACCGTGACACCCCTACTGCTGCATGTTCCTAGAGTTCGGAGAAGAAGGGCGTGTAGTTGGAGAGGGGTAGGCAGCAGCTGGGAGAGTAGCAGGTGGTGTTTGGAGTGTGGGAGGGGTCATTGCGGTGCCTCGTGCAGGAGTAGACCGACATAGAACTGCTACGGAGGCTGAGGGGTTCGACGGATCTGCGAGAGAGGGGGTGTGGGACTAGTAGGGTTTTCTGGTAGCCTGCTGCATGCTGCGCTGGGAATAAGTGGTCCATTCTGACCCCTTGATAATTTTTGAATGTTTTTTTTCTTTTTCTGTTTCCACGTGTGAGCCAACCCATCATCAATTTTTTTTGTAAATTTATGATTTATTTTTGAAGACTTATTTTCCATTTTTTTGCTTTAAGACTTCTTATTTTTAAATAAGTATCCCTACCATTTTTATATTCAAGGTCTCCTCCCATTTTATTTTTCCATTGGATACTTAAGAGTCCTTTTAGTATAATAATAATAAAATTATTATAAAGAAATAATAATTTATTATTATTATATTATTATAATTATAAAATTATTCTTAAAAATACTAAATTGCAAAATTTACAATTTTCAAAATTAAATTTATTTTGGATGAACCGATTGAAACTTAACCAGTTCACCAAGATTAAATAAAAATACTCGAGATGAAAACACAAATTTCAATCCGATGCAAAAAAATAAATTGCCTGTATCTTGGCCGTTTGTGATCGATTCGAATCACGGTTTGAACCACTGGGGCCATTTTTGAACCCTCTACTTAATTTTATGCAAATTAATGATATTTAGCTAATAAATTTTTTGTGATCCCTACGATACAACTATTATTTTCTGGGGCTCGCAGTGGAAGTCGGTGGGCTGGGGATTTTAAACTTTTTCGTCGGCGGGACAACGGAACACGTCATCACCTACTATGTGTGCCTCGAAGAGGTCTGCGGATCTCACATAAATTATTAAGAGCACAAAATTAAAATGAAAACGTACCCGTTTTCAATCCGAAGGTGCGCTCGACTGCTACTAGCCGATGGCGATCGTCACTTGAAGGATCAAAATTAGGATCCCTCTAGATCATCCACACGCACTCTAAAAAACTGTTGGAATGTCGATCGTCAGTCTCTGGGTGCTAGCATGGCGATCAAACGATGCTTTCGACATCTTGAAGATCACCGCATCGAGAATCCATTGATGTAGCAGAGAGATCACGATCTGAGCATCTTGGATCGAGAGCTTCTATCTCTACGAAGTGAAAGGAGAGAAAGACTCTCAATTTTCATTCCATGAAAAAGAATGAATATTGAATTGCACACCAAAGAGAGAGAGCCTCCTCCCTTTTTTATATAGACGTTGAGAAATACCCATTTGGGTTCTCTGGTCCCCGTTTATTTCAATGTCTACAAAATAAATAATTATCACAGACTAAACTGTGCCAATATTTTTTATTATTTTTATCACATACTTGTAATATAGATGAAATATATTACGTGAAAAATCCAAGCCATTTATCTCGACCCGCTGCCTGCTTAACATTAAACGAACCTTGAATATTATAATAATTTTCATTCGATTAATATTGTCTCATATTTACTAACCTCATAAAAAATTTAATAAATTCAATCCAAAAAATTCATTACTTGAATATTAATGAATTTATTTAATTCTTTTGGTGATCAATAATTTGGACAATGCTCAGACCACATGGATGGGCCCACTATGTCCATATACATATTCACTAAATAAGGAGGATTCTTGAATACGCTATTGTGTGTTACCCTCTAGGCCCTAATCTCAATAGTAGTGAATAAAATCCACAATCCAAGAGCAGAGCCTAGAAACTCATCATGGACCCTAAAGATATTAGGATAGTCATAGAAACAACTACCATCCTATGAACAATGACTATTTACTATAATCTCTTTGACATTTGATATATCATAAAGCACGACGCACTCTTATTTCATTGTACTTATCTTGATTTCTTATTTTTTGATCAATCTTGATGGATTTTCCTTTCTAATACTTTGGCCAAAGACTTATGAAGGTGGCACCATCCTGATCAACCAGGCCTAAGATATACAGTATCCGAAACTTGGAAGTGACAAATCCTTTCTTGACCATTCAAACAACTTCATACAACCAACGATGCACCAAACACAAACTACCTCGCCAAAATGTCACTTCCATGGTTTTTGTCTCTAATCAAGTTACATAATTAAATGATATACATTGGTAATGGTATTAAGTTAGGAAACCAATACATATGTCCATAGATAGGAACAACCAATGACAACCAAAACATGTGGTGTTCATATTGGCTGGTTTGTCCTTATAATCTCACTACTAGAGATCCCCAAGTGAGAACTTAATGAGAAGAAGTCTAAATGCTTATGAGCCCCCAACACCTGATAGTCAAACATAAAATGTGTCTAGTCAGTAAGTTGTATCTAGACTATAGAACATATATTTAAGATCAATGTCATTGTGTCTCTAGGTTCTCATTATAGTCTGGGATCTGCTATAACCTCTTGACATGACAATTAACCTTTGGACATTACCATTATTATAGTGAATGCAGAATATTCTTAACTATAACGGTATGATATAATCATGCATATCTAACTATACACATGATACGGTAATCAGAAGTACTACAGGGTTGGGTCTAGGGAAACCACTATTTCAAAAATTTATAACTTGAATTTTATTATTGAAGGTTATATATTTATTTCCAAACAAAATAGTGACAATAGTTATTTTATATATTTTTTCAATCATATGTAAATTGTTTAAAAAAAGTTACCCAATAAAAACAACAAAACTATTCAAGTAAAACCATAAGTGTAAATTGCATAAAAATGATTAAAATATTTTTGAGAATGATTTTATTATCATTCATAAATGAAATATCACCCAAGAATCCATTATATAAAACTTCTTTAACTATTGACCAATGAATATTATCATTCCATTTTGGTAAAATAACTGGTGTTCACAAAAGTTCTTTTCTATAAATTTATAAAAGGGATGAATTCTACCCCTTTATGGAGAACCCATTCCTTTTAATAACATCCTAAAAGTATAATATTTATCTCCTCCAATAAAAATATCTCATCTTTATAATATTATTGTCTCAAATATTTATCCTAGACCCTATATTTCTATTGAGACTTCCAACATAATGTTCAAGGTCCCAAAGTGAGAATTACATAATCATTATCGTTTTATTCTTATTAGTTACTTCCATAAAAATTCAAAAAATATGTACTAATTCACTTAAAAAACATTAATAAAAATTTTATTTTAATAAATTAATGTAAAAACCATTATTTATTCATTATTATCAACTTTTAAAAACAAATGAACATATATTGTGGGTATTGCAGACTGTACTTTCTATAAAGCGACCTCTTTGATTTTCCATCACCATCGTTATTTTCTAGTTATAATGATGGAATTCAGAAATTAATGATATATATATATAATATAATTATGATTAATTATGTAAATTACAATCTGTCTTCATTTCATCCCATTCATTTTGAAATGAAAATATTCATTGTTCACTTTGTAGACTCTCACCTCCACAAAATAACAATTTTTTATTTCTCATCTTTATTTTCATTCACTATAAAACCACATAAAATATAATCCCAAACATAATTTTTTTAAATATTATCATGATTATTTTTTTATTATATTATTAAAATATTTTTAACCATACTCTTCCATCGATATATAACATGTTAATGTTTAGGGTAGGTTTTACCACCAACTTGAACAAGACTTTTAAAATATTTCAGAAATGACTATGTGAAATTTTATATTAATGTTATTATAAGTTAATGTGAAAATACTTATTTATTATTGAATTATAATGGATATGTTATGTAATTAATTTATTATTAAAATTTCCTATTTTTTCACTAAAATTTCTGAAATAAGACATCACAAAATCATTTTTCATGCAAACATAAGAAAAAAATATAGAAAATAAATATTATATATTAATAAAAAGTTTATATTAAATTAATTATGCATGAATGTGGTTATTATTAAGATATCAAATAAAAAATATTTGATTATTTAGGAATTTTATAGTAAGCGTAGAGTGAATTAGGTAAAGGGTAAGGGTTTATGCTAACTCAATTTTCTTCCATTGTGTTATAAATTTTATAAATTCCTAAACTATGAAAAAATTTATTTATTCTAAAAAATAAATAATTAATTTAATATTTCTTCATTCTTTATAGGTTTCTATAATTATTCCACATAATATCATTTTTAAAAGATTATTAACTCGTTGATTTATTGTTAAGGGAATATTGTCTATAAATTTCATCCTAAGAGACATATTAATTTTTATACACCTTATTTACTTTAGAATAGTGTAACTAGAGGACCATTAATAATTTTTTATCATTTTAATTCCTTATTATTATTTTTTATTTAAAATAATTTTATTTAAAGGGTTTTGATTCAAATGTTTCTAATGTATTAAGGGTTTTATTGTCTCATTCTAAACCACATTATAAATTTGTGATATTATATACCATGTTTTGAATTATTAAGTATATTTAATACAATATTTATTTAATGTGTAATTAATATGTTTCATTTTTTTATTTTATGGTATCCCTCTAATGTTCTCTTGAGTCTTACATTAATATATCCTTATGGGGGTTTTCATATCAATTTCTCTTCATAGAGTAATTATTAACATTGAATACATGTTTATATTTTTTGTGTATAAATTTTAATTTATTTCTTTATAAATAGTAACATATTTATTTTTAATAAGATTATATCTCAATACGAATGTTTATTGAATCCTATGTAAAGTTTATTATACATTGTATTGACATTAATAACCTTCATATAATGAATAAATTGAAATAAAGTAGTTATTTTTAATAAGTATGTATCTGAATACAGATGTTTATTAAATCCTATAGAAAGTTGATTTACTCTATATATTGATATTTATAACATTAATATGGTTAATAAATTGATATAAATAGTTATGGGTGGGTCCTAATATTATATTTCACCTCTTTTCATTAATATATCTCATGAGACAAACTATCTTGGGTGTTTTAGTGTATACCTACTAGGAATAAAATATTTACAAGACAAAAGGCCATAATAGGAAGAGCATGATATCTATGACCATTAATTGTTGTATTACATTCTGGAATAAGCTATCTGAAATTAGATATTTCATCACTAAGGAACTATTTATTTTGATAAATGTGTAATTCAATAAATTTTCAAGAATAAATATGATTTTCTCAATGATTCTCTTTATTAGGGAATTATTTTGATTATCCATTTATGCCATGTTTTTTATGCTCATATTACAAAGATTATTATCCTTGATTATTATCGCTTATGTTTATCCTCATTGAGCATTTGAGTACACCCATTCTTATGTTTCAATTTCTCTATGTTAAAATTATTTTTTGATACATGATATTTCTAATAAAAAAACATATGTGGATAATTTTTCAGGAGATGTTGATGACTTATTACTGGTTAATTCGTTTCAAATATAGTGAGAAAAAAATTTCCATTTTAGGATATATACATGGGGGTTTTTGAAAAATATTTTTTATTAACTCTATGAAATAATAATCTTAATATTACATTTGAATATAATTAAATCGATATTTTTAGTGTTTTTGTAATTACTAATTTATAAAATTATGATGAACAAGTTAATTTGAAATATTGTATACTAAGAAGGTGTTTAATAACATCGGATTCTAAGAGTGTACATCTGGGGGCTAAAAACTTTATTTTGGTGGGGTTCATTTCCGAACAGTTTTTATTGGGAATTAAAAGGTAAAAATTAATAAGAAGAAATATTAATATATTATTTTCCTCGATCACTAGACAATAAAATTTCATACGTATCCCTTCAAATAGAAGTCATCCGACCATGTAAACTATTATTAAGAATATTTCCATGTATCATCAAGGAACTCATTTTAGTGGTGAATTTATAAAACCATTCAATGTAAAAAATAATTTTATCATATTATCAAATTAATTATATATAAATTAATATTCATATTTTGATCATTTATTTTTTAGTACTCATTTCGTTGAATATTTATCTAATCAAAAGAACATATTTAGTATAATGGTACCAAATCCAACTATACAAACACTTTTAACGAGGGTTGGTCCCTCATTTTCTTCCAACCTCCGGAGGCCAAATCTTCATACTTACATCCCAATGAAAATTCTGGAGCATATTATTAATTGATAAGATGATAAACATAGATACATGTATCCTTTATAATATATATACTAGTTATGATATAAGAACACATTGACCAAATATTATTTTACCCCCCAACGGATAAGAACCTGTTTTTCTAATTGAAAATACATATTGTTGTTTTCCCCAGTGATGAATAAAATAAAATAATCCCAATGTGACTATTTATGAGGGTGAAACCATGATAAAAAAATATAATATCACATGGTGAAAGCTAGAAAAATGTTATAAGATCTCATCCATAGGAGATATATCATTTTTATAAGAATAATCTTTAATATTTGAAATGATAACAAGTTTTCCACTCTATCCAACATATTCAGGGTGAAGGTCTCAAAATTACAAGATACATAATATTTTAATGCTAAAGAAAAAAAGAACATGATCAGTGAAGACATGATGAGAAATTTATGAATGATAATAGCTAACCATATATTTTCAAGTGGATGCCATATCCATTAGTTGATTTAATAATATACTAAATGTAACTTGAGAAAAATAATGATAATAAGGGAAATGGATTATTCTTAACAACGTTGGTAAATGATTTAAAAATATAATGGATATATACATGAGAGAGATAGAGAGACATTATGAAGTGATTTACATAAAAAAATTCACAAAAAACATCAGAGAAACTAAATCACATGAATTCCGAATAATTCCCACTCCACAATATAATAACATTTTATATATTATCTTCGATCATTTGTTTACTACATGAATATAACTATAATTTATTAAATCTATTTATTGGTGGAGTTCTGCCCTTATTTGAATGGTACTATATAATTAAATACTTGTTACTTTTCATTAATATTTTTTAAAATATATGATTAACAATAATCCTTAAAAACACATGATAAAATTCAGTAAGAAAACGTATAAGGGATAATAATCTGAAAAACTAGAATAGATATAGCTTGTTTATTTTTTGATCAATACCAAGTAGATTTCAATAAAAATATAGTCCATTTTTCTCCATTAAATAAACTAAGATTTTCTAGAGTAGTATCATATTTGATAATTATATAGAAACTATAGTAAAATGAATCTGTGTAACAATCAGTGCTCATAAACCTCTATAAACATATACCATTGAACATGTCAATGAGTTATACTTTATTTTTCCATGTTTCATGTGAGATATATAAATTTTTTCAGACAAAAAATGGAATAACATAGGAAATGTCTTGATTCTGGTAATATTAATGAGGTTCATATAAATTTTAAGGACATCCACCTATGATGTAAAAATCGGTTGAAATAGTCATATAACATTGGTTCTAATTTGACAATATTTTTATTCAAATTATCAGCATACAAATGAATATAGGGATTATGAAATATATTTTCATTCATAAATTTCTTGAAATAGGTTTTTTATAACCCTTATAGAGCCATATTGCCCATGAGAATTCCCAAAAAAATATTTTCTCTTTGAGAATATGCTCTAAAAAACACATTTATTCTATAGTAAAAGATCAAAGACATAATAATACCCTTATGACTATAATTCTTAGATAAGATCTATAATCACCTAGTTAACCTTCAATCAAGGATATGTTGGGTTCTCAAAACTATTATCCAATTACATCACCATTTGGCGAAGTTGTTTATGTTTATTTGGTAGAATCACCCAGGGGTAACTTGTTAGTAAAAAGTCCCATGATGATGATATACATGTAATGTAATATTGTTGATGTACCTAGTTATGTAAAAAGATAAAGGAAGCTTCATTAACTAGATAATAACTGAATTTGATAATAAAGGGACCATGATTAGTCAGTATGAAAAAGATATGAACAACATAAATACTTTTGAAACATTTAATATAATATAGACTTTTGAAAAATCTTTCAAACCTAATATGTAACACCTTGATATTTTTTTAATTATTCATTACAAATTAATTTAGTCTTTTTTTATATAGCCATTCAAAAAAAATGAAAAATATATTTTTTATTTATATTAAATAGAAAAGTCATACTTTAATTATACTCTACACCAAGGTAATATTGATATACAAGCAACACTTACATGTTGTACGTTACATACAACACTTGGTGTCCACAAAACATAATTTGGTAGTTATAATTATTTAAACGATATAGTTATAACCTAGATGTTAAAAATAGGAATATAAATAGTGATAAATACTTTTAAAAAAATTCATAATGGTTTTATATAAATAAAAAATATTTACGACGAAAAATATGATTTTAAATATTGTTTTAAACGATTTAAAAAAACTATTTTTAAAATAAACTTATTTTTATGTCATTCTATGAAAAAAATATAAAATCAAATTTATAAACTTTAGAAATTTAATTTGTAAAAAAATGTAATTTTAGAATTCATAATTTCAAATTTTTTATAAGCCGATATATTGATATTTTTCTAAGAATCATTTTTTTGATGAATAGTAAAAATATAGTATTTTAGTTAAAAACGGCCTCTTCGTTTAAAAAATTATTAATGTTATAATATATTTTAAATTGGTTTAAAAAAATAGTAAATAAATAATATATATATTAATACCAGTTAGGTCATTGGAATCATTTTTTATTTTTAAATTAGATATAAACACTTAATAAACATTTAATGGTTTTTAATTTTTAAACCCCCTTTCTCACCACAATAGCAGGATTAGTGTAAAACGTAATTTTTCCAATTTTATGATATGAATTTTAAGAAATGAACATAAATAGTGATATTTAGTTTAATAATTTCTTCCAATAATATTGACATAATTTTTGACCAAAAATGATTAGTGTGACGCCCCAACCCTAGTTACCCAGATTCGGTGCATTATTACATAACATTGGCATGATCATAAGAAAGATAAAATATTTAAAGACCGATTGGTTTAGTAGCCTTGGAAACACTAGATATATTCATAAGTTTTACATTACATCATGAAATGAAAAACTACTACAACAACATATTGTCTCCATAATCCACACTCATATCCCCACATAATGTCCCTGCAGGTCATTCATAATTTACATCTTCACTTCCTGGGAAAAATATAACATAGAAAAGGGGTGATCTCAAATTCCCAGTAAGGATAACAATATAGAGGAAACATTCATAAATAAGAATAAACATTTACGGCAATGTATAACTAAAAAATGCCTTTCAAACTTGAACATTAAACATGGTATGACATAAATAAAATGAAATAATGCCATTTACTTATTCACATGGATATTCTACTAATCGAATAATCACATGCAAAATCAATAACCACTTTCATAATGATGGAATGCATAATGCCAGACTATCATAACCACATAGCCAAGGCCTCGTGCCAAGACTACAGATAAGATTTTGTCAAGGCCTTGTGCCAATACACTAGTTTCTCTAATGAGACCTATCGATGCATCGAGGAGCTATAGCGGGCTCCACCTGTCACATATTAAGTCCAATGCATTCCCATATGAAAAGGTTTAAACATAACATAAACATTCGTATTAAAACTAGCATACGAAATTTCAATACTTTCATTATAAACTATGAATGGTATAAAAATAGCACTTCCACAGTCAAACATATCACAAAACCTTCAATACAATATAGAAGTTTTGTATCATAATAAATCATCTACAAATAAGCATAAAATCCATCAAAGGATGTTGACATAGATGAAATCAAAACTCTTTTTAGAGAAATATCTCATTCTATTTTTGAAATCATTTAAGAGTCATATATTTATAAAATAAAACATTTTCTTTGAAAATATTCTAATAAGCTTGTAAGGGAAGCTTTGACGATTTTATAATGGCGGAAAATAACCGCACCCGCCGTATAAGTTAAAAAAAACATTCTTACATTAATTCTATCGAAAAGGTTAAAAAGACCTTGTTTTGAAAACTACGGAAGGATTCCTCTTATAAAAAGTCAAAAAAGGGTATATATGACTTTAACCCATATTCTTGTAAATAATAAAAATGTTTTGAAATACATTTTTAAGAAAACATGGATGTGGATGATAAAGAGATCCCAGTAGATTATTACATATAAACAACCTCGGATAATGAAGAGATTGTAAAATAACCCTTACCAATTTGGTAACTTATGAAACATACAACCAATTAAAGAGTTATCATACAATTAATATGTAAATACACATAAATTAGAGTGTATTACACAAAGAATATAATTATGGGCAGTATATACACCACACAAAAGGTGATGGTGGAAATATGGAATGAATCTTACAGGAATAAGGAGTGAGATGAAAACCCATTACCTTGTACTTTTCCTTGGTTGGGGTAGGTTAACCTCCTGTATAATGGAGAAATAATTGTTATTAAATTATACAAGAATCATATACATTAATATGATATCATATATGATCTTTTAATATTGATTTGATAATAATATCTTAGTATTATCGTTGTTTCGGGTGTTAACTTACTTGTTTTCTTTTATATGTTTTGTTACTGAAGACATGTTTATAATGGATAGTTTTTATATTATTCATATCAAGAATGATATCAAGTCCTTAAACATCATTTTTAAATCACAAAATGATAATTATACTTGAATGGATACGATGGAGAATGAATCTTATCGCGTTCGTGGAGACGGTAGTCCGTACGTACGCACGAGCGACAATATAATTCTTTTGATATTAAAATAATATATAAATGGTTGTTATATCATATATACAGAATCACTAACATGTTATATTTATTATTTAAACTAGTTACATATCATTATTATACCCATCTAAATAATAATATATTGAATAACAATTACACCACGACGTGGAGACGGTAAGCCGTACGTACGTACGTATGGTGACATGTTATTCAAAGGGTGGATAGAATACTGAATATGGTTATACCATATTTATAATAACATCACAGTATATATATGATACTGGAGTTATTATTTTATAATGGTAACAACAAAGGAAGAATAAGTGGAAGAAGAAATGAACTTGGAAAAGGGTGGTGAAATCATTACCTCTTCTCCGGGTTCTTCCTTTTGATTTGATCAAAAGGGCTCCTTAGGTTGGCTTTCTAATAAAACTAAGGCCTCTGGGTTGTAGTGAGGGAATATGGGAGAGTATTTGGGTATAGTTTTTCTGAACCAAAAGGCTTTGAAGGTGTGAGGAAATAAGAAGGAAGAGTGCCCTTTTATAAGAGGGGTGAGGGGCACCTTTGGAAAAGCTCGAAATAATAATTTATAATAAATTAATATTCGTTTTCTAATGGCTCCAAAGTTTATTATTTAAATTTTAATGTGGGTATAGGTCGAAAAAAACTCAACCAATAGAATTTAGACAGGTTTGGGTACTTATATTAACCTTATCTTTAAGTATTAACTCTAATTTAATTAGTTTCACTTTTACAATGTCTCTTTGTATTTTTATATAATATGGTTAATAAACTTACTATATATATCCAAGAGACCCCCCCAAGTGGTCCATTAATGATGATACTATCATGATATAAGCCTCTTGGCCGAACCTTAGATTTTTAGGAATTTAATATCAATTAATAATATAATATTTTTTTTAAGAACTCTTTTATGTCAATTTTGACACTATTCAATAGTTGATTTTTGTGAAACTCATAACTGATTGACTACTTCGAAAAAAGTCAATTAAATCAATCCTAACATATCATATTATCCTATAAAATTAGTTTAATTCATTAAAGGATTCATATTATATTTATTTGGTTATTTATAATATCAATTTTTTTAATTTTTCACTATTATAGTAATTAATTCATCATCATTGTGTCATAAATAAATTAAATTATTTAATGTATAAAAATTATAAATAAAATATAATTCTAAATGAAATATTTTTATCTTTCTAATGAATATTTATAATCAAAAATCCAACATATATAACCCTATGTAAAAATTGTTTTTCTAAAAGATATATGCTTGTGTCATTTTTGTATTCATGTTAACTTAATTAAAAAAAAGTGTCCCTATCACCTACAAGTGGCACCATGGGGTCCCCAAATCGACCCAAAGATGCCTATGGTCAATAATTTATCAACCAATAAATCTAGGACATGTTTTAGGGTAATTTAGTATTATTATAATATTATTTTTTAACCCTTATTTACCAGATTTAACCTTAACCATGGTAAATAAAATATTTACCGCAGTAATAATTCAAAATTTTTAAAAATAAAATTTAGCTATTTACACAATTTGAACATTCTGATTCATAATATCGAAACCATTTTCCTAAATTCAAAACACAGAAGTGGCAGAAATTAGTTTAAAATTAATTCCCGCTGTCAAAACAAAAAGCGTGTTTTTAAGAGATAATAACTATCAAAAGATTGACACTTGTTTATGTTTGGATTAATTGTAAAATTATGTCCAATGACCAAAAATTATATTAAATGGTAAAAATATATTCTAAATATACTTTAAAACCAGTCAAATTCATAATTTATTACTATTAATTATTTTGATTAAAAAAGTTGTCTTTAATTAAAATTTAGTAATTTTCACTGTTCATCAAAATATGAAAGTTATCCGAAAAGTACCAAAATTTCACCTTAGGCTAAATTTGATATTCCGAATCCAAAAATGAAGACCATTTTAAAATATAAAATATATATAATTTCAAAAAGTAGGTATTACTATTCATAACGGCTAGTTTGATTGGTTATGGTGTGTTAGAACTCGGTGTTGCGTACAACACACGCTATCACATTATTCAAAGAGAAGCGTATCGTAGAAGCTTGGGGTGTTACATTCTCCTCTCCTTCAAATAATTTCGTCCTCGAAATTTCTAGAATATTACCACATGAAAAGACTCGGGTGGTTCTTCATTATATGTTCCTCGGGTTCCAACGTTGCCTCTTCCATCTTATGGTTTCTCCACAAAACTTTTACCAGACGCGTCGTCCGGTTTCTCAGCACTTGTTCTCTTGTATCAGGAATCCTGACGGGCTCTTCGCAATAGGACAGATCGGGTTCCAGTTCTAATTCCTAATAGGTGATTACAAGCATTGGTTCATGCATGTATTTCCTCAATAGAGATACATGGAACACATCGTGAACTTTAGAGAGACTTGGCGGCATTTCCAATCAGTAAGCCACAGCCCCAATTCGTTCTAGAATTTCGAAAGGTCCGATGTACCTGGGACTCAATTTACCTTTCTTACCAAAACGTATGACTCCCATACATGGAGATACCTTCAAGAAAACACGATCACCGACTTGAAATTCCAAATCCTTCCTTCGATTATCGGCATAGCTCTTCTTCCTACTTTGGGCTGCTTTGATGTGATTTTGGATTACCTTCAACTTTTCCACCGTTTCCTCTACCAGTTCTGGTCCTACAAGTTTTCTTTCACCAACGTCATCCCAACAGGTTGGTGTACGACATCTCTTTCTATATAACGCTTCATATGGTGCCATCTGAATACTCGAATAGAAGCTACTGTTATAGGAAAATTCTACCAGAGGTAAATATTGATCCCACATACCCTGAAAGTCAAGTGAGAAAGATCTCAACATGTCTTCTAAGGTCTGAATAGTCAGTTCTGATTGTACGTCTGTCTGAGGTTGGTAATCAGTGCTCAAATTAGGTTCAGTATCCAGGGATTTCTGAAGACTTTTCCAAAATCTTGAAGTAAAATGGGGATCACGATCAGAAACAATCGATAGGGGTACTCCATGAAGTCTCACAACTTCATTAATATATAGTCTTGCTAGACATTCCATGGGTAGATCTTCTCTTATAGCAAGAAAATGTGCTGACTTGGTAAGACGATCAACAATAACCCATATTGCATCATTCCTTCTAGGAGTCTTTGGTAGCCCCATGACAAAGTCCATCGTAATATTGTCCCATTTCCACTCCGGTATGGGAAGAGGTTGCATGACTCCTCCAGGTTGTTGCCTTCCAGCTTTCACTTGTTGACAAACCATACATCTTGACACAAAATCAGCAATCTCCCTCTTCATGTTGTCCCACAAAAAATGTTCCTTCAAATCTCTATACATTTTGGTTCTCCCAGGGTGTATAGAGAAATTGGAACTATGAACATCATCCAGCAATTCCCTTTTGAGATCAGGTATATCGGGAACACAAAGTCTCTTCCCAAATTTCAAAATTCCATCTTTATACACAAAGTCTCTCAATCTCCCATCATTCACACCTTTAATCTTCTATTGAAATTCTTCATCATCGTTCTGAGAACTCTTAATCCTTTCTAGTAAAGATGGTTTGGAAACCATTTGAAAAAGCATTGATGTTTCTCCTTCCCTGGTTATTCCCATGTCCATATTCACTAGATCCATGAAAATTGGATCCCTTTCAATTCTCATATTGTTCAAAACTCCATGGTCTTTTCTACTCAAAGCATCTGCTACCCTGTTTGCTTTCCCCGGGTGGTAGTGTATCGTACAATCATAATCTTTGAGTAATTCAAGCCATCTCCTTTGCCTCATGTTGAGTTCTTTTTGTGAGAAAATATACTTCAAACTCTTGTGGTCAGTATAAATCTCACATTTTTCACCATAGAGGTAGTGCCTCCAAATCTTCAAAGCAAAGATCATAGCTGCTAACTCGAGATCATGAGTAGGATAGTTTTTTTCATGAATTTTCAACTGTCGTGATGCATAGGCAATAACTCTATCATTCTGCACAAGGATACAACCAAGTCCTTTCTTTGATGCATCACTATAAATAACGAACCCATCATTATCCGATGGTAGAGTCAATATAGGATCATTGACTAATCTTCTCTTCAGTTCTTCAAAACATTCTTCACACTCTTTTGTCCAAACAAATTTAATCCCTTTACGTCTGAGCTTCGTTAATGGGTTAGTCAATTGGGCAAAATTCTGGACGAAACGTCGATAATAACATGCCAAACCAATAAAACTATGTACCTCAGTTATACTCGTAGGTGCTGGCCATTCTTGGATTGCCTTGGTCTTAGAAGGATCAATAAAGATTCCATATTTAGAGACAATATGGCCAAGAAACAAAAACTCATGAAGCCAGAATTAACACTTTCTAAACTTTCCATATAATTCATGCCTCCTCAGAGTCTTCAAGATAATGCGCAAATGATTTTCATGATCTTCGTAGGTTTTGGAGTATACCAAGACATCATCAATAAATACCACCACAAATTCATCGAGATACTCCTTGAAAACTCTATTCATCAGATCCATGAATACATAGGGGGCATTAGTCAATCCAAACGGAATTACAGTAAACTCGTAATGCCCGTACCTGGTTCGAAATGTTGTCTTCGGAATGTCTTCCTTCTTTAGACACAACTGATGGTATCCAGATCGAAGGTCAATCTTTGAAAAGTATTGATCTCCATGCAGTTGGTCAAATAAATCATTAATATGAGGTAGGGGATACTTGTTCTTTATCATTATAGCATTGATCTCCCTGTAGTCGATAGATAACCTCATAGATCCATCTTTCTTTATAACAAAAAGAACAGGGGCTCCCCATGGAGAAACACTAGGGCGAATAAATCCTTTATTACTCAACTCCTCTAGTTGTTTCTTTAGTTTGACTAACTCTACTGTGACCATTCTATAAGGGGTCTTCGATATAGGACTTGATCTAGGAATTAAATCAATAGAAAACTCAAATTCTCGTTTTGGATGATGTCTAGGTAAATCTTCCGGAAATACATCTACAAATTCTTCCACAATAGGTACATCCTCTATTTGAACATTCCTTTCCTAACTGACATTTATTTCATTCTATTCCTCCCCAATAATTGAATTAAGTTGAGCTACTGGGGGTGGATCTAAATAAGAATTAGGTGGTGATGATTCTGCTCTAAAGATTAGGTGTTCCTAATCATTATCATCAAGAATCATAACCTCTTTCTTCTTACAATAAATCGTCGCATCATTGTCCGTAAGCCAGTCCATACCGAGGATTATATCAAACTCAGTCATAGGTATAACGATGAGATCAGCAGATAAAGAACATTTATGTGCTCTAATGGGGACTGATTCGCAAAACTTTGTTGCAATGATACTTCCCTTATGAGTTTTAACTGACAAATCCCTTATTAAATCAAATTGGAAATATCTAATTTTCTTAGCAAACTGGGAAGATATGAAATAATGCGATAATCCAGAATCAAATAATGCTTTTGCTAAACTTGAGGACACTATTAAATTGCCTGCCACCACGTCTCTCAGAGCTTCTACCTCAGCAGTAGTGATAGCATAATCTTGGCCTTGATCCCTTGGCCTTTTCTGAGGTAAGTTCTCCTGATGCTTAGAACATTCATTTTCATAATGTCCCATCTCTCTGCCATTGTAGCATTGAACATTGGTAGCTTCCTTCTTCCCCTTGCAATCACGAGCTTGGTGACCTTTTTCACCACACTTGTAACAAACTCACATTCCCTTCAAGCAAGTACCGGGGTGTTTCTTCCTACATTTACCACCTGATGGATATTCATCCTTTCCTTTCTTCCCCTTATTTCCATTCCCAGATTGATCAGCAAGCCTCTTCTTCTCTTTCTTTGTTTTAAAGTCATAAGACTTAGAGAATTCCATTTCAGTCTTGATAGCACATGATACAATGTCTTCGTACGATGATAAGGATTGTGAGACTAATGCTCGACGGAGAAATGGTTTTAACCCATAAAAGAAATGATCAATCTTACTTCTTGGGTTACGTATATAATATCCAGCATACCTTGCTAACCTTGTAAAGTTAGCCTCATACTTTGTGACATTCTCATCCTCCTTCTGTCTCAAACTCAGAAATTTCCATTCTATATCTGCTCAATGGTCATGAGGAAAGTATTTTTCTAAAAATAGATCTTTGAACTCCCTCCATTCCATATTTGATACTTCATCATCTTCTTTCGTATTTTGAATCAATGACCACCACTGATCAGCATCTCTATTGAGGGGGTAAACTTCCATGATAACGTCTTCCCTTTCATTACTCCCCAAAGCCTGAAATATTTTCTCTAGGGAAAATATCCATTGCCCAGCTACTAAGGGATTTGTACTCCCATTGAACTTTGGTGGTTTTTTCCTCATGAATCGATCTAACATTGATCCTCCACGCTGTGGATCTGGGTGCTCCATACGGGTAAGGTTATTATTCATAACCTGAGTAAGTTGTCCCAGTATGGTGATTAGCTGATCGGCACCAATTGCATCACCAGCTCCACTATAATTATCTTGAGCAGGATGGCAATCCCTACATGGAGTGCGTGCATTGATACGGTTTCCATTTCTTCCACTAGGTGCCATTTCTAAACAATGGCATAAACTAGATCAGTTTATGAACCAAAATACATAATCCCATACATATAAAATACTTAACATAAATTGAACTATTTATGGATATAATCCATAATAATAAAAATTTTTTTTTGAAGAAGTATATACTCATAAACCCTTCATAATGATTTGTAAAGAAAATGAGAGTTATCCTAAGAATATCCCTCGGGAGTGTCGTAACCAAGAGTACAGCAAGGCCCGTTGTCGTGCACCAGTTCCCGATCGAGTCTAGCTCAAAGCGGTGTTTTCGGGTTTTACCCCTAGGTACATCTGTGCCAGAGCTGCCTCTACCTGCTCGTATCCAGACAGGGATGTATTGCTCCGAAAACTCACAAAATCTCTACAATACCAAAATTCTAGGAAGTTCTTCTACACTAATCCTCAAAGTTCATATTAGTTCTACGTGCTCTAATCAGAGTTTATCTAAATCTACCTTCCAAGGTTTGTACTAAACTTCCTCTGATACCAAATATAACGCCCCAACCCTAGTTACCCAGAGTCGGTGCATTATTACATAACATTGGCATGATCACAAGAAAGATCAAATCTGAAAAGACCGATTGGTTTAGTAGCCTTGGAAACACTAGATATATTCATAAGTTTTACATTACATCATAAAATGAAAAACTACTACAACAATATATTGTCTCCATAATCCACACTCATATCCCACATTATATCCCTACAGGTCATTCAAAATTTATTTCTTCACTTCCTGGGAATAATAAAACATAGAAAAGCGGTGAGCTCAAATGCCCAGTAAGGATAACAATATAGCGGAATCTTTCATAAATAAGAATAAACATTTAAGGCAATGTATAACTAAAACAAAAGCCTTTCAATCTTGAACATTCAACATGGTATGGCATAAATAAAATGAAATAATGTCATTTACTTATTCACATGGATATTCTACTAATCGAATAATCACATGCAAAATCAATAACCACTTTCATAATGATGGAATGCATAATGCCAGACTATCATAACCACATAGCCAAGGCCTCGTTCCAAGACTACAAATAAGATTTTGTCAAGGCCATGTGCCAAGACACTAGTTTGTCTCATGAGACATACCGATGCATCGAGGAGCTATAGCGGGTTCCACCCGTCACATATTAAGTCCAATACATTCCCATATGAAAAGGTTTAAACATAACATAAACATTTGTATTAAAACTAGCATACGAAATGTAAATACTTTCATCATAAACTATGAATGGTATAAAAATAGCACTTCCACAGTCAAACATATCACAAAACCTTCAATAAAATATATAAGTTTTGTATCAGAATAAATCAACTACAAATAAGCATAAAATCCATCGAAGGATGTTGACATAGATGAAATCAAAACTCTTTTTAGAGAAATATCTATTTCTATTTTTGAAATCATTTAAGAGTCATATATTTATAAAATAAAACATTTTCTTTGAAAATATTCTTATAAGCTTGTAAGGGAAGATTCGACGATTTTATAACGGCGGAAAATAACCGCACCCGCCATATAAGTTAAAAAAACATTCTTACAATAATTCTGTCGAAAAGGTTAAAAAGGACCTTGTTTTGAAAACGACGGAAATATTCCTCTTATAAAAAGTCAAACAAGGGTATAAATGACTTTAACCCATATTCTTGTAAATAATAAAAATGTTTTGAAATACATTTTTAAGAAAACATGGATGTGGATGATAAAGAGATCCCAGTAGATTATTACATATAAACTACCTCGGATAATGAAGAGATTGTGAAATAACCCTTACCAATTTGGTAACTTATGAAACATACAACCCATGAAAGAGGTATCAAACAATTAATATGTAAATACACATAAATTATAGTGTATTACACAAAGAAAATAATTATGGGCAGTACATACACTACACAAAAGGTGATGGTGGCAATATGGCATGAATCTGTTGGGAATAAGGAGTGAGATCAAAACCCCTTACCTTGTACTTTTCCTTGGTTGGGGTAGGTTAAACTCCTGTATAATGGTTAAATAATTGTTATTAAATTATACAAGAATAATATACATTAATATGATATCATATATGATCTTTTAATATTGATTTGATAATAATATCTTAGTATTATCGTTGTTTCAGGTGTTAATTTACTTGTTTTCTTTTATATGTTTTGTTACGTAAGTCATGTTTATAATGGATAGATTGTATATTATTCATATAGATAGTTATATCAAGTACTTAAACATCATTTTTAAATAATCAAATGATAATTATACTTGAATGGATACGATGGAGAATGAATCTTATCGCGTTCATGGAGACGGTAGTCCGTACGTACGCACGAGCGAGAATATAATTCTTTTGATATTAAAATAATACATAAATGGTTGCTATATAATATATACATAATCATTAACATGTTATATTTATTATTTACATGAGTTACATATCATTATTATACCCATCCAAATAATAATATATTGAATAACAATTACACCACGACGTGGAGACGGTAAGCCGTACGTACGCACGTATGGTGACTTGTTTTTAAAAGGGTGGATAGAATAATGAATATGGTTGTACCATATTTACAATAACATCACAGTATATATATGATACTGGATTTATTAATTTATAATGGTAACAACAATGGAAGAATAAGTGGAAGAAGAAATGAACTTTGAAAAAGGTGGTGAAATCATTACCTCTTCTTCAGGTTCTTCCTTTTGATTTGATCAAAATGGCTCCATAGGTTGGCTTTATGATCAAACTACGGCCTCTAGGTTGTAGTGAGGGAATTTGGGAGAGTATTTGGGCAGTGTTTGGCCGAACCAAAATGCTTTGATGGTGTGAATAAATGAGAAGGAGGAGTGCCCTTTTATAAGAGGGGTGAGGGGCACCTTTGGAAAAGCTAGAAATATTAATTTATAATAAATTAGTATTTGGTTTCTAATGGCTCCTAAGTTGATTATTTAAATGTTAAGGTGGGGATAGGTCTAAAAAAACTCAACCAATAGAATTTAGACAGGTTTGGGTACTTATATTAACCTTATCTATAAGTATTAACTCTAAGTTAATTAGTTTCACTTTTACAATGTCTCTTTGTATTTTTATATAATATGGTTAATAAACATACAATATACATCCAAGCGACCCCAAAGTGGTCCATTAATGATGAAAGTATCATGATATAAGTCTCTTGTACAATCCTTAGATTTTTAGGAATTTAATATCAATTAATAATATAATATTTGTTTTAAGAACTCTTTTATGTCAATTTTGACACTATTCAATAGTTGATATTTTTGAAACTCATAACAGATTTATTACTTATAAAAAAGTCAATTAAATCACTCCTAACATATCATATTATCCTATAAAATTATTTTAATTCATTAAAAGTTTCATATTATATTTATTTGGGTATTTATAATATCAATTATTTTAATTTTTCACTATTATAGTAATTAATTCATCATCATTGTGTCATAAATAAATTAAATTATTTAATGTCTAAAAATTATAAATAAAATATAATTATTTAGGAAATATTTTTATCTTTCTAATGAATATTTATAATCTAAAATCCAACATATATAACCCTATTTAAAAATTGTTTTTCTAAAAGATATATGCTTGTGTCATTTTTGTATTCATTTGAACTTAATTAAAAAAAAGTGTCCCTATCACCTACAAGTGGCACCATGGGGTCCCAAAATCGACTCAAAGATGCCTATGGTCGAAACTTTATCAACCAATAAGGCTAGGACACGTTTTAGGGTAATTTAGTATTATTATAATATTATTTTTTAACCCTTATTTACCGGATTTACCCTTAACTATGGTAAATAAAATATTTACCGCAGTAATTATTCAAAATGTCTAAAAATAAAAGTTAGCTATTTACACAATTTGAACATTCTGATTCAAAATATGGAAACTATTTTTCTAAATTCAAAACACAGAAGTGGCAGAAATTAATTTAAAATTAATTCCCGCTGTCAAAAAAAAAGCGTGTTTTTAAGAGATAATAACTATCAAAAGATTGACACTTGTTTATGTTTGGTTTAATTGTAAAATTATGTCCAATGACCAAAATTATATTAAATGGTAAAAATATATTCTAAATATACTTTAAAACCACTCAAATTCATAAATTATCACTATTAATTATTTTGATTAAAAAAGTTGTTTTTAATTAAAATTTAGTAATTTTCGCTATTCATCAAAATATGAATGTTATCCGAAAAGTACCAAAATTTCACCTTAGGATAAATTCGATATTCCAAATCCAAAAATGAAGTCCATTTTGAAATATAAAATATATATAATTTCAAAAAGTAGGTATTACTGTTCATAACGGCTAGTTTGATTGGTTATGGTGTGTTAGAACTCGGTGTTGCGTACAACACACGATATCACATTATTCAAAGAGAAGCGTACCGTAGAATCTTGGGGTGTTACAATTAGTGAAGGTTATTAAAATTAATTATGGTGATTAAGGTAAAATTATGTTTTATAGAGAACTAAAAATTAATCTTAAGAACCCAAATGACCTAGAAACTTGTACAGATGAAATTAGATCCCAATAATTCGACCATATCTCTTCTTGTTTCTAATTTATTCATATATTGTGATAATAATAAATTCATGTCCACTATATAAATGGTTGTTTAAGAAAAAATAAAAAAAAAGAAATTTCCTTACCTTTAACATTTATAAATCATAGAGATATTTGAAAACATCATATTTTAGGTAATAAATATCATTTTAAAATAAAAATGGGTTATTTTAATCTTATTAATTTATCTTTAATTTTAATAGAAAAATATATTATATAAAATTCATAAGAAACTCCAATGTAGTGATTATTAACTAAACTAAATGATATTATAAATATTAATAGTGTGATAAATTGATTGAATTATTGTATCAAAATATTGTTTTAGATTAATACATCATTTTAAATATCTATAAACCTAATATATTTTAATTAAAATATTTTATTTGAAAATTAAAATTAAAATTAAATAAATAATGTCACAATTGATATTAATGTTATTTTATAATAAATATTATTTGATTAAATGATTTAAAATTAAGAAAAACAATTATATTATACCTAGTTATTTTTTAACTGTTAATAAATATTATCTATTTCCTATTCATTAAAAAATTTATATTTTATAATTAAACTCATAGATTGTAAAAACAATATTTTGCATGATTTATATTTAAGTAGTGTTTTTGCATATCACATGAAGTTGTTTTAAAAATATTTTACCGAACACAAGATTTTTTTAATTTTTTTAATTATTTATAAAATTAATAATTATGAGGATATATATTTTAAATATAATATCACATCATTATATTTTTAATGGATAAACTACATATGTTATAAAACTAGTGTTTTCAAAAAAACCAAAATGAAAAATTTTGGAAACAAAAAAGATATGGACACAAATTATTAAAATGAACAAATTTTTATGTGGTTGAATTTTTTTATACTATTATTCCCCATTAATACATTTTTGTTTCATATTGGATCCACATTAGGTAATTTATACCTTCAATTATTGAATACCTTTTGGAATTTACAAGAGTGCCACACCCCTTCCACTATTAAAAGAGAAGCAGCCTCCCCCTTACTTACACCACTAAATGCACTAAAGTTCATTAACAACAGCTCAATATAATTAAAAACATCCCTAAATTCATTCATTAATCATCCATTTGGGTATAAATACTTCAAACAATCCATTTTGTAAAAATAAAAAGGGGTTACCCGATTAAGAGGTAACACCTTCCCACAATATTTGTTAACATATTTCCACGCAACACACCTTAAACTACTCTTATTATATGATTTTATAAAAACACAAGTATCATAAATATTCTATGATTTTTTATGATACATATTATACCTAAACATACACACACTTCCATTTGATGGGTAACAAACATACTATTTATTTGTATGTCAAACTACCACCTCCAAAAATGATGATTGTTTATTTTTCCTTTTTCACCTCTCATGGTGAAAATTGTGATTGAAAATATATTTATATATGATATATATATATATATGATATTTATAATGTGTTTGTTATTTTTTAATTTTATACATTGAACAAAAATATATGATTTCCACCTTCTTTAAATATTAAAATTTCGTTTGAGGAAGCGTGGACTACCACCCCTGAAAGCGATGTGATCCATCCACAAAATACATGAAATTTATTAAGGATGTGTTTTTTAAACCTATATGATATATATATGAAATAAAAATTATAAATTAATGATATTATATACATATATAGATATTTTTCATTTACTCTCTTTCATTCACCACGACAATAACAAAGAAACAATATTCATGCGTATGTACAACCTCTCGACTCTATTGATGGTGTATTCCATTTTAGAAATTTATATTATATAGATTATTACAATGAAATTATAATTAATATTAATTATATTTACTTAATTTTTTACATTCTTTAAATCATGATATAATTATAAGGATTAAATACATAAAAAATTGAGACGGAAGGAAAAAAACAAAGCAATATTACCCAAAGTGTAACCTTAACATGGAATTGTTTGCAAGTAGGAAATATAAATTAATAAAAAAACCATATATGTTATTATATATTATAATATTGTTAAATAAAATATGTATAATGAACATACATTTATTATATAGTAGGTTTTAACTAGTACAAAGATATTCAAGACACAATATAAGGGGAATTCAAGTCTCTATTTTATTCATGTGAGATTAATGTATTATTAACAACTAATATCTTTTGTGTGGTGATTATACTTCAAATGTATATATTTTGTGATTGTTATAATTAATTTTACAGATAATTACATTTCCATTTTATGATATCTCTTTCATGGGTTTTACGTTTCAAGAATTTTCAAAATCGATGAAGTGGGTTTGTAACAATTTGGATTTTTTGAGACACATGGAATGAAATTCAAGAACCCAGATTTCAAAAATGTTTTCAAAGATGATATTTTAAAAAATATGTCAAGGGTAAATGATTTAAAACTATTGAATAATTTTCAATATTCTATTTAGAATTTTCTTTGTATTTTTAAATTAATGTTTTCCAAAATGTTTTGAAGCTTCATTTACATGTTATAATGAAAAATGGATTTAAAAACGTTTTCAATAAATATTAATATTTCATAAAAATGAAAGTCTTCCAAACTGTTATAAAATATTTATATATTATTTTCAGGAAAATGGTATTAATAAGGTTTTCTGTTTTAGAATTATATTTTAAAATTAGAATGTATATTTTCTTACAGAATAGTTATCAACAAATCCTTCTTTTTCATATTACATATAATATTTCATTCTTTAATGTCACTCATTCCCTTCTATTTAAAGGTCTAATGGACCCATTCATATTCCTTGTTGAATAGATTACGTTTTTATTTCATTATTCTTATAACAACTATTTCTATTCTTCATGTTATATTCTTTTGAAACCCACTTCTTTTCATCTCTTATGATTTGATGAAATGATTCTAAAAACTATCAGCTTTCTATAGGTTATGATGTGATAAAATGTTTTCTAACCATTTCATTTCATGGGATTATGATATGATGTTTTTATAACTTATCTCACATATGGTTCATTATAAGATTAATTTTTAATTATCCTGTGGAACATGTATGAATGATTTTATTATGATATGGTTGGAAATATATCTCCCTCCAATGCATTAGGTATAGATTTATATCTAATGAGATAATTATGGAAAAAAATTGATAAAATTTATCAATAATGGGAAAATTGGGAAAAGTAATCATTTATAACGAAATAACTATAACCTAGGATGGTGGTCTGTCCCTCCCAATAAGTGCATTCACCAAGATGATGGAATATGGGGAAACATGATCCATTACGGGAATAAGTGGAAACCTAATCCATTATAATGAAAGATCAATGTCGGATGATGGTGGTGTGTCATTCCCAGTATGTGAAATTCCCATGAAGTTCCTAATATGATGTAGATATTTATCTTGAATTATAGAGAATGATGTCATATATTTATGTACGAATTAATTCCATGTCTTAGTCCTGTGATATGATTTTATGGATTAAGTACTTTATTTAACTATGATTCCTGTCTTATGAAATACAAAGATTTATTATATAATACATGTTTCTATCTTATGATATGTGTGGTATGGTCTTCTAATGTTATTATCATGTTTTTATACCCCTATTCACATGTTTATTATTACATGTATCACTTGTTTTCCCTTACTGATCAGTTGATCTCACCCCTTTTTTGATTCCTTCCCTAGGTTATGAAGATATTTATTATGTATGATGTGTCTAAGAAGGGTCCCAATCTTAAATAACTAAGTGTAATATATTGTATCTTTATTAAGTACCAATGATAATGATTCCATTTTTCAAAATGCACGAACCTAATATGGTCTTTGGGCATCTATTTGTGTAATGGTTTAAGTGTTCTACCAAAGTGATGTATTGTCTATGTATGTTTAAGACTATGTTGTTATAGTTGGTATCAGAGTGAGAAATTATATAAAATTTTGAAATAAGGATGAGGAATAATTAGTGATATCCATAGGTATATTTATAAGGATATTTCTTGGGATGTGACAAAGTATAAGTATAAGGATGAATTAATATTTAAGAAATTGTCCTGGAAAATTGTTAAAGGATAGAGTGAGTGGTTTCCTAAAAATAAATCCATCTATGGATAATACAAGTGAATGTGGAATTGGAATAGATATACCAAATGGTAACATCATTGGGAAGCTGTGTCGATCTTGACTCTATCTAATCTGGTACATGACAACGAGCCTTGTTGTAATCTTGTTTTAACACTCATGGGTGATATGATTTGGAAATTCACAAACACATTCTAAACTATCTTGTAGGATTTTAATAGAAGGTTACTATGAATAACCTAGGATAAACCTATGGTGTCATCAATTAAACATTGTGTTTCATGATTTAGACATCATATAAGTTATTTCTCATGATTATGTAGTTTTCTTCTATGATATTTGTTTCTAATAGTATTATTTTTTGTTTTAGTCAATATAGATAATATGAAGGATCATGGTTAACATTTAATTTTTCAGATGTGGAATGTATGGGAATTATGAAAAATTATTCTCTATAAATAAATCTCATACAAATAGTTTGGATGTTGGTACGAGTATTGGTTATACTTATGAACATATAGAGATCACAAATAACCTGTGAAAGTTATGTGATGTTCTTCCAATACTGTTTTCATTAAAATAATATTAATGACTAGATTGCGGTTGAGGAACCACAAGAAATGATTATTTTTTTATATTATTGAAAAAATGTATTATGGAATTAGTTATTATTCATGTGTAATGGTGTAAAAATAAATTTAGATGAAATAATTATTTATGTTTTGGAATTCATTTATTAAATCATTTCAATCATGAAATATATAAGTGTTCTCAAGAATAAGTTGTCTTCAAGGATTTAAGGGAATATTTCGAATGGTGATAAAGACTTATAAAAGTGATATTTTTATTAAGGCATGGTAACTCTTAATTTGAACATCATTTTGAGAAAATTGTGATTATCTTATATAATGAGATGATTGATTTGGATAAAGTAAATCATATTGAACTATTTTCCCTAGATATGATTACTTATTTTCTAACTATGTTGTCTAGGTAATCATGAACGACGTATAAAACATCATGGATTTAGAAATCTATCCAGTTACCTTTAGAATAAGTTATAATGAATATTTTTCAAATGTATTCTTGGTAATTATTGTTATTAGCATGTTTTAAGAAAATATATGATGAGAATATTAAAATGATTTTCATGTGACTAAAAAGAGATCCTTCATGATATATGATGGATCAAAGTGAAGCTAATTTAGTGTCAATATTTATAATGTTTTGGATTTTTTTCATTTAAATTCTTTATATAGTTAAATTTTTTTTGGTATTTTATGTTAATATTCATATGAACTTCATGATATTAATTTATTGTCTCATTGCATGAGGTTTTATGCATATTGGATAACCATAAATAAATATTTTATGTTGAGGTAACAGAAGAGAGATGGGATGAATTACAATGGATATTATGATATATTAGTTCTTTAAGAATGAAAAATTGACATTACTTTTTGGAGTAATATTTAATGTGGATCAAAGAAATAAAAAGAGGACGGTTTTCCTTAAATCAGGAATGAATTTCATTTCATGAAATTTATTCATCTTTAAGAAAACTATCAATTTTTATAATGTTGTTCTAATAAATTTTTTAACTGATGGAATTTTAAGTCATAGATTTATTACTGTATGAACTTTAATATTTCATTGATGATTCACTTTTTTTTATGACCACAATCTATACCTATAAATATTTACTATTTTCCTCAAATCACATGTTTTCACTTGCCACATATGTTCTCAAATATTAAAACCTAGTTATATGCCACTATGGGTAACCAATATGTTTACAAATTTATATTCATAAAAACATTAGGATTAATTTTTATGATGAGGGTTTCTAGGAAAGGAACTTTCCAGTATTAAACTTTTGATATCCAATTTTAATTTTGAAGTAGAAATTCATTATAAGAGGGTTGAATGTAACAACCTAAGATTATTTGAATTATTTTTTGATAATTAACTTAATATTTTTGATATATAACAATTATCACAACATTGCATATAGTTTTTTTATATTTATAATAAATAATAGGGTTATACATTAATTATATTCTACAACATGGTAATAATCCACTACACACAACTCTAACTTGGCATACATAACAAACAACACTGAATTTCTATAAATCATTATTTCATTATTAAAATAAAAAAATAGATAGTTATATACAATATGTTAAATTGAGAAATATAAAAGTGGTAATAAAATTAAAATATTTTTAATGGTTTTATATAAATAAATCATATTTATTCAATTTTTTGTAATGTTATTATATGTTTAGAAATACCATATTCTTAAATGAACTAATTTTAATGTCTTTCTGTGAAATCCAATAAAATTATTTTTATTAACACTACGAAATTTATTTTGACAAAATAGTAATTATTTTTAAATTCTAAATGTTGAAATTATATAAGGGTGAATTTTTGGTATTTTTCTATGAAAATTTATTTTTTGATGAATAATGAAAATTACTGTACATTAGTTAAAAATCGAATAATCATTTAAATAATTAATACTACTATATTATATTTTGAAATGGATTATAAAGTAAAACTAGATCAATAATACATTTTATTATCCATTTTTTGGACATTGGAATTATTTTAATACTGAAATTCGATATAATCACTTATTAAACATTTGAATGTTTTTTACTTTATAAATTTTCCTTCTCGCCACGTTTGTAGGATTAGCATTAAACCAAATTTTCCCATATAATTGA
Organism: Viscum album; assembly: GCA_963277665.1. Taxonomy (NCBI): domain Eukaryota; kingdom Viridiplantae; phylum Streptophyta; class Magnoliopsida; order Santalales; family Viscaceae; genus Viscum; species Viscum album. The sequence goes on along the minus strand of OY728138.1, from coordinate 1,299,057,173 downwards.
TTTGAATTTTGAAAAAAATACAAACAATGTTGTAATCAGTAGAATATATTTTTTCTAATTAGATTAACATATTTTATTGACCATCAAGTTTTAGTGAAACTGATTAAAAATATCTATGTTGATTAAGGTAAAATTAATCTAAATAAGGGACTAAAAATTAATCCTAAAAACCAAAATGACCTGTAGACATGTCCAAATGACATAATATTGAAATAATTCTACCATATCCTATATTGTATTTGATTTTATCATATATAAGTATGTTATTGAATGGATGTTTTCTATATAAAATGTTATGTATGAAAAAACAAAAAAATGGATCTTTCCATCCCATTAAAATTTATAAAACGTTGAGATATGTAAAAAAACATAATATTTTAGACAATACAAATCCTTTTGAAATATATTTTTTTAATTTCTTTCCTAATAATTTATCATCAATTAATATGGAATATTTAGTTACTTAAAATATGTAAGAAACACCCACATAATGATTGTTAACTAAAATAAATGATACTATAAATATTAAAATTGAAGTATATTGATTGATTTATTATCTAAATTTATTTTAATTAGATTAATATATCATGTTACATAGATGTAAAGTTAATATATAATATTTCCAATATTGTTCTGATATTTTAAAATAAAAACAAATTAATAATGTTATAAATTAAATTAATGTTATTTTAGAATAAATTATATTTTATTAAATGGATTAATATTAATAAAAATACTATATTCTTACAAGTGATTTTTAAGTGTTAATAATTAATAAATGTGGTATATTAATGGAAAAAATTAACTTATATAATTAACATATTTACCCATATATTATAAATATATTTTTACAATGGTCTGAGTTCAACAACTTTTTTACGTGTCAGATAAATTGATTAAAAACTAATTTTCAAAAAACATAAGGATTTTATTTTTTAAATTGTTTATAATATTAATTATTTAAAGGATATATATTTTAAAAATAATATCACATTAATATAGTCATAATTTTTAAACTATGTAAGTTAAAATCAAGTGTTTTTAATAAAAAAAGACAATATTGGGGAAAACATTGAAGCCAAGAAACCAGAACATTAAAATGAACATATATTTTTGTATTAGAGGTTTCTCTTGACATGGATTCCCATTTAATAAATTTATTTCCCATTTTTAAGAACATTAGTTCTGGTATACATACCATTATTGAATAAATTTTGATATTTACTGGAGTACCACTACCCTTCCACTATAATAAGGTAAGCAGTCTCCCCCTTCCTTACACCTCTCAAACCACATTGGATAAAACGAGATCCACCCATTACAATTAATATAACAAATAAAATACTTATTTTATTGTAACACCCCTGGTAAATAAATAATATGACATTTTGATATTTATCCATATTTGTGAATAAAATATTAATATTACATTAAAGGGAACACTATTCTTGATTGCTTACCCAATACGCAACAACGAGTTCCTTTGAAATCATACGTTGCACTCAAATAATAAAATAATTTTATTTTAAATGGTAGTTAACACCTAGCCATTGTAATGATGATAATGAACAGAACTAACTACAAAATGATTATATATTTCTGTCAAATATTTTTACTTTTTACAATAAGTGCTAGAGGATTAAAAATGAAAATGAATCCAATTTTTAGCATAAATCTTCTAATATTCATTAAAAGGTCGATTAACCACCTTTTGATGGAGAAAACTTTTTAAATATTCTTTTCACAATTTTATATGTTTTATTTTACAAAATAAAATTCTTCTTTATAATTGGGATATCAAAATTTACTTTGTGTAAATTTTTGGTATTTTCCGATAATGATCATTTTTAATGAATAGTGAAAATGTTGTATTTTAATTCAAAACCACTTTTTAAAATAATTTATTTATATGATAATATTATCATTTGAATTGGGTTTAAAGTGAAATTAGAATATATTTTTACCATTAATCCAATATTGGTCATGGTAATTAATTTCACTTTGAAATTGGACTTAAACTAGTGTCAATCTTTTGATATATATTGTTTCAAAAAAACACGCTATTTGTTCTAACGGTGAGAATTAACTATTAAATTAAATAATGTAACTTATATGTTTTGATTTTTTAAAAATATACATCATTTTTTAATTCAGAATATCAAATATAGCTTAGGGTGAATTTTTTGTATTTTTTTGAAACACTTCAATTTTTTATGAATAGTAAAACCACTAAGTGGTAATTAAAAAAACTGATTTTTTCTTTAAATGAAAATTTACCACATCTGTTTTTTGAAAAAAAAATATGATGTACATGGTTTTCATTAGGAAGTAAAATGTGGTTCAATGGGATTAAAATAATTTTTTGGTGAAAAGTAACTTTTATGTTTTTAATCGCGATTAGAGTTAATTAGAGTAATTTAATGTAAAAACAATGTTTTAATAATATGAAATGACCATGAAACATGTCCTACCATTATTTTATGTGTCATGGCCGCCCAAGACAATCCATGGGTCAACTTGGGGACCCCATGGAGCCACTTTGGTAGGAAAATGACATTAAATACTTTTTATTTGATGTTAAAATAAAAATCTCAGAAACATGTGTTGTTTTACTAAAAAAACTTAAATGGGGTTATACAAGTCATATTTTTGACTATAAATATTTATTAGAAAGTTAAAAATATTTCATAAATCATGATATTTTTTTAATAATTTTTAGACATTAAATAAATTAAATTATTTATGACACCATGATGATGCAGTGATTACCTCATTATTTAATGATATAAATAAAATGAAATGATAATGTAAAATCTAAGACCTAAACTTGTAAAAAACCTATTGGATGGATTTATTTCTAACTATTATCACCTTATCCTATAAATATATAATTTTGGGACCTTTAAAATCCGAAAATCATTTTATAATAAAGTAAAAGTTTATAACTTTCCAAGAGTTCCCCTCCTCTCCTCTTATAAAAGGCCCCCACCTCTACCACTTTACCCACACCTCTCAAGCCTTTGTTTCGGCCAAACCCTTCCCATTTCATCTCTCCAAATCCCTATATTCATCATTTAATCCTCACCTTTGGGGGTAATCCTTTCCAAGGAAGCCATTGATCTCAAATCAAGAAGAGTTACCCGACTTTAAGGTAATGACTTCACTTGTGTTCTTTTGTTTTATTTTGTTTCTACAACCCTATAAACTATTTTTATTCCTTTATTTTGTAAAAACACTAGTATATTAAATATACTTGGATTTTTTTATGTGAAGGATTAGAGATACACATACACACACCTTAGTCTAATGGTTAAAGAACAAACTGTTTCTGTAGTTGGCGAATTTCTGCCTCACAAAATGATGATTGTTCAATCTTCATTTAACACCTTTAATGGTGTCCATTATGATGTATCTATATTTTATATATGATATATATGGTATTTATGATTTCTATATTCTTCTGAATTTTATATTTAAACCATGCCTTTATGCTTTTCTTGTTGTGCAAATGCGATAATTTCATTAGAGGAAGTGTGGACTACCACCCCCTCAAGTGATGTGACTCGTTCATGAAACACATGGAATGTATAAATAATGAAATTAATGAACTTATGGGACCTATATAACATATATATTATACTTTAATTATGATATATATATCTCTCAATTATTTTTAATTCCATTAATAATACAAATAAATGAAAGTAGCGTTCATGCGTACGTACGGCCTACCGTCTCCATGAATGGTGCATTTCATTTCTTTTAATATATAAATGTTATGTAGTATTATAAAATGAATATTTACTGGATATATATGATATTTAAATCATTTATACTATTCTGGAGATGATTTAATTATATCTACAAGGACAATCATTTTCAAACAAGATCATTTTTGACTTATGTACCAAACATCGACAAAAACGTCTAATATGAACTCACATTATTAACCAATTATTATAACATTATAATATGTGATGTAAACTGAATAATAATATTTAAAATAGGTACTTAAGAAATTATAAATTTACCAAAGTTTATTATTCAGGAATATAAATAAACGAAGAAGACAATTCAAACTTGAGGTAAGGGATCCAACCTCTCTCTTTCTTTTTATGTACTCTCTATTATGTCATTTCTTTTAAGCTCATCTTTCTTATGTTTGGGTATGTTATTTTATATTATTCATACTGTAATTTTTCTGTTCATATTATTAGAGACCCTATTTGATCTCATAAATCCATTTTTTGATGTTTTATGTGGCGTTGTTAGCCTGTCGAGTTTTCGTAAGAGATTTTTCATCTCACTTTTACTCCTGTGACATTTATGCTACGTTTTCCACTATTTCCATTGAGTGGTGTATGTACTGAACATTATTATACACTTTTTTTAGTATAATTTCATTTATGGGTATTTACATCTTCATTGTATGACCCTTCTTCCATGGGGTGTACGTTTCGAAAGGTACCCAAGTCGGTAAGGGAACCTTTCACCCTCCTCTTTTAAAATACTTATTTTGTTATTTCATTTAATTCACATACTATTATGTTGGGATATGTTATTATATATCCTTATTTATGTAAATTATATGTCCATGTGATTAGATACCATTTTCTCTCTCATAAACTCAATTTCGGAATTTTTAAGTGACGCCGTTAGGCTGTCGGATTTCTGTAAAGAAACTTCTTAACCCACTTTCAATTCATTGGGTTAAACATTTACTTCTTGATTTTATTATGCCAAGATTATGTGTGGATATATATTTTGTAATTTCCACAAACCTTTGTGTGGATATACTATTTCTACACATAATCATCTCATTGATAAATTCTTACGTCATTTAGACCAACATATATGGGAAATCATAACTCAATATCATTTCATTGAGTTAAATATTTATGTCATTGGTTTGGTTTTTCCAAGAGTATGTGTGAATGAACTATGATTGTTTTACACTAAATATCCACTTATATTTTGTGTATTCATATTTTTCACACATAATCATGTAATTGATTTATCCTTAATCTAAGGATACTGACTTTGTAAGGGACATTGTCTCAATCTCCTTTCATTGAGGCATATTTTTTTTATACACAACTTTCTTTTTCACGGTGTATAATCCCCTTTGAGTTATACTTTCATTCTAAGGGAATATTTTCTATACGAAGCGTTTTACTAAAAGGAAAAAAGTATGTTTCTTTTTAACGTACGTGGTGACAACGACATTTCCACCACCGTGAGTATTATTTGATCATTGGCTTCCTTAAAAATCCGTTATATTTTTTAAAAGTAAATAAATACCATATACTCTTTTAGGTATTTTTGTATTGAAAATGGTTTCAATAATGGATTTTTTATGTCAATATATATATGTGATATATTGTGATTGAAATGGGGAAAAGTTTTCTTTCTTTTATAATTGTTAGGATTTTATAATGGTACTTGGACATTTGATGGGTGGTGACGTGATAAACCATATAACGGGTGGTTTCGTGAATACTAGGATGGGTGGTTACATTATCACCTCCAATTAATTGGGTATGGAAGTCGTCCGTATGGCTATTCCATTAATTGATATGTGTGGAAGTCAACTGTATGGTTATTCCATTTGAGTATGTTTATGTCCCAAGTTACCTTTATATGTTATGTGTTATTTATATTGGTTTTATGGTAATCTTTTGGTTACAAAAGGGTAAGTAATGATATTTTATTCAGTGAAGAGTTTTTACTACTTCTTAAAGGTGAAAAGTATTACATTGAACAATTATACATGGTTTACTTGTTGTTTTGAAAAACTAACAGTTTCATTCTCTGTGTATCCCATACTGAGCTTTTTATCCTCACCCCATGTTTTTGAAATGTTTATCATAGGAATTAATGTGCAATAGGGTCATGGATGGGATCAAGGTAAAGTCATTCTATCTAAAACATGGAACTAGACATGTTTTTAAGAGTTTTTATTTTATGGATACTTAGTAGAAGTGTATACTTTGTAATCTTTGAGATGTAATAGTTATGTCATAATTCTCTAAAACACTAAACCTGAAAACATCCTCAATGTGAATTATTCAATTAATTCAATAATATGTAATGTTTAAGGCCGTGGCCATATAGTTGGTATGAGAGGTCGGTTTAGATAACTTTAGAGGTTAGAGTGTTAAGTGAAAAGTTGTGTATAACCACAATAGTTATTATATTAGATAGAGTCATTGTTATTTTTGAAGGATGGAATGAGTTTGAGATAACTTGGATAAGTGTATCTTATTTTTTATCTTTTTCTATAGTACATGATGGTTTTGTTGATATACTCACATTGACCTTTCTAGTTTTAGTAAATGGATGGATCTAGAAGGAACTAAAGTGACAATGGGTATGAAGGAAACTATGGTGGTTCTCTGATTAAGAGACTGGATGAAATAGGGGATTCAATGAGAAATCTCGTGGTTATTCTAAACCAACTATCATGAGTTATGATCAACCACTTTAAACTTGGTGAGTTCTCTAATACCTCTTATACGAGAGAACCAACTCGATGTGGAATTTCATGTGATAATTATAATGGTAACCATTAGGGTTTATATGATCCTTACATTTTAGTTAATTATGGGTTACTACCGGAAATGATGGAATACAAAAGGCATGAGATAAACTTGAGGTTAAAATATGTTATGGTTATTTTTGATGATTTTATCTCTTTTTGAGGAATGTTATAAAATAATATTGTTTTGGGAAAAGGAAAACACGCAGACAGTGTGACAACTCGTCGCGTCAGATGAAGCTGCGAGAATCGAACCCACAACTAATGTGCAACTGGTATTTATCTCTTACCACTGGACTACGTGAAGTATTTGGTTAGTTTGACTAATTATTTTTAGTTATAATATTTTATGAATTAAGAGTAAGTTAATTTTGGGTTATCTATGGAAACTACTAACCTATCATGAAGGATATGTGATTAGGTTAATTACTTTTCAATACGAGACTTTAAGAGCAAATGATGTTGTTTGGGGATAAATGTTACGATTTAACATGGAAGACTATGTGATTAAATCCTTAAAATATTTGGGTTTCAATCTTAGTTTGGTTTACTTTTGGTCTTTGTTGAACTTTTGGTCTTGTTGGACATATTTTAGAGATTATGAGTACTTTTTCATTTTATAAGAAAAATATCCTTTTTGGGTATTTTCTGATCTCATTCTAAACTTTTTGGTTTGGTTTTGGTTGATATCTAAAGACATGGGAAATATATAGTTCTCTTTTTTGGATTAGATGATTATCAAGAAGTTGATTACAATACTCTTAATGCGAAAGAGTCTTCCTAAATACTCATCTTTTGGAGAAAATATGAGTTCGTGTAAAAAATCTAGTAAAAGTTGAAAGTCATCATGACAAGTAAGTATGTTTCCTTATGTTTTAGTTAAGATCAAAAATAAATTCCTCAATGAAAATTAACTAAAAAATGTTTTCTGTTAACTTTTCCTACTAGGGAATCCAATACTATTTAACCCATCACAAGTTTGTGATTTTCTAGTGGTTAACTTTCTCCTAAACATGTTTTCTATCACACTCCCTCAGAACATGACCCATTGTTTTTTCCTTCCATATCCATGTTTTCATACATGGAATCCTACTATGGGATAACTCGGGAGACCTTTTTACTTATCCCCCATTCTTTTAATGTGATAGTTTTACTGACTCTTGTTCTGATCTGGGACTTTCAATGGAGTTTCCAAGCCCAATTTTGAAATTGCGAGGATGCAATTCCCAAAAGGGGGGAAGGATGTCACACCCCAGGTAAATAAATAATATGACATTTTTATATTTATCCATATTTCTGAATAAAATATTAATATTACTTTAAAGGGAATGTTATGCTTTATGGCTTACCCAATACACAACAATGAGTTCATTTGAAATCTTACGTTGCACTTTAATAATAAAATAATTTTATTTTAAATGGTAGTTAACACCTATACATTGTAATGATGGGAATGAACAGAACTAACTACAAGATTATTATATATGTTTATCAAATAGTTTTACTTTTTACAATAAATGCTAGAGGATTAAAAATGAAAATGAATCCAATTTTAACCATAAATCTTCTAATATTCTTTAAAAGGTCGATTAACCTCCTTTTGATAGAGAACCCTTTTTAAATATACTTTTGACTATTTTATATGTTGTATTTGACAAAATAAAATTCTTCTTTATAATCAGGACATCAAAATTTACTTTGTGTAAATTTTTGGTATTTTTCTGATAAAGTTCATTTTTTAATGAATAGTGAAAAATGTTGTATTTTAATTCAAAAACTCTTTTTAATCTAATTTATTTATATGATTATATTAAATTTTTAATTGTTCTTAATGTGAAATTAGAATATATTTTTACCATTTAATCCAATAGTGGTCATTGGAATTAATTTTACTTTGAAATTGGACTTAAACTAGTGTCAATCTTTTGATATATATTATTTCATAAAAACACGCTATTTGTTCTAACAGTGAGAATTAATTATTAAATTATTTAATGTAACATATATGTTTTTAATTTTTTAAAATTGAAATCATTTTTGAATTCGGAATATCACATATATCTTAGGGTGAATTTTTGGTATTTTTCTGAAAAACATCAATTTTTGATGAATAGTGAAACCACTAAGTGGTACTTAAAAAACCTGATTTTCCGTTTAAATGAAATTTTACCACCTATATGTTTTGAATTTAAAAAATCTTACATAAATGGTTTTCATTAGAATTTAAAATGTGGTTCAATGGGATTAAAATAATTTTTTGGTGAATAGTAACTTTTAAGTTTTTAATCGTGATTAGAGGTAATTAGTGTAATTTATGTAAAATTAATGTTTAAATATTATGAAATGACCTTGACACATGACCTACCCTTATTTTATGTTTCATGTCAGACCAAGAAAATCCATGGGTCAACTTGGGGACCCCATGGAGCCACTTTGGTAGGAAAATTACATTAAAAACATTTTATTTCGAGTTAAAATAAAAATGTCACCAACATTTGTTATTTTACTAAAAAAATTTAAATGGGGTTATACAAGTCATATTTATGACTATAAATATTAATTACAAATATAAAAATCTTTCCTAAATCATGATATTTGTTTTTAAATTTTTAGACATTAAATAAATTAAATTATGTATGACACCATGATGATGCAGTGATTACCTCATTATTTAACAATTTAAATAAAATGAAAAGATAATGTAAAATCTAAGACCTAAACATGTCAAGAACCTATTGTATGGATTTATTTCGAACTATTATCACTTTATCCTAGAAATATATCATTTTTGGACCTTTAAAATCCGAAAATCATTTTATAATAAATCAATAGTTTATAACTTTCCAAGAGTGCCCCTCCTCTCCTCTTATAAAAGGCCCCCACCTATACCACTTTACCCACACCTCTAAAGCCTTTGGATCATCCAAAACCTGACCATTTCATCTCTCCACATCCCTCTCTTAATAATTGAATCCTAATCATTGGGATGAATCCTTTCCAAGGAATCCATTGAGCTCAAATCAAGAAGAGTTGCCCGAATTTAAGATAATGTCTTCACTTTTGTTCTTTTGTTTTATTTTACATCTCCAACCCTCTAAACTCTTTTTATTCCTTTATTTTGTAACAACAAAAGAATATTCAATATACTAGTATGTTGTTATGTGAAGGATTCGAGCTACACTTACACACACATTCGTCTAATGGTTAAAGAACATACTGTTTCTGTGGTTGGTGAATTTATGCCTCACGAAACGATGATTGTTCAATATTCTTTTAACACCTTTAATGTTTTCCATTATAATGTCACTATATTTTATAAATGATATATATGGTATTTATGTTTTCAATATTCTTCTTAATTTTATATTTAAAACATGGCTTTATGCTTTTCATGTTGTGCAAATGCGATAATTTTACACGAGGAAGTGTGGACTACCGCCCCCTCAAGTGATGTTACTCGTTCATGCAATACATGGAATGTATAAAGAATGAAATTAATGAAAATATCTGTACTATATAACATATATATTATACTGTAATTATAATATATATATATATCTCAATTATTTTTAATTCCATTAATATGACAAAGAAATGAAAGTAGAATTAATGCGTACGTACAGCCTACTGTCTCCATGAACGGTGCATTTCATTTATTTTTATATAAAAATGTTATGGAGTAGTATAAAATTAATATTTACTGGATATATATGATATTTAAATCATTAATACTATTCTGGTGATTATTTACTTATAACTACATGGACAATCATTTTCAAACAATTTCATTTTTGACTCATGCACCAAACATCGACAAAAACGTCTGATATGAACTCACATTATTAACCAATTATTATAACATTATAATATGTGATATGAACTGAATAATAATCTTTAAAAGTGGTCCTTAAGAAATTATAAATTGACCAATGTTTATTATTCATGAATATAATGAAACGAACAAGACAAGTCAGACTTGAGGTAAGGGATCCAACCTCTCTCTTTCTTTTTAAGTACTCTCTTTTATGTCATTTCTTTTAAGCTCATCATTATTATGTTTGGGGATGTTATTTTATATTACTAATACTTTAATTTTTATGTTCATATTATGAGATACCCTATTTGATATCATAAATTCATTTTTGAAAGTTTTAAGTTGTGCAGTTAGGCTTCCGAGTTTTTGTAATGGATTTTTCATCTCACTTTTATTCTTGTGCCATTTATGCTATGTTTGCCACTATTTACTTTGAGTGGTGTATGTACTTCCCATTATTATACACTAGTTGTAGTATAATTCCATTTATGGGTATTTACATCTTCATTTTATGACCCTTCTTCCATGTGGTGTACGTTTCGAAAGGTACCCAAGTCGGTAAGGGAACCTTTCACCCTCCTCTTTTAAAAGACTTATTTTGTTATGTCATTTAATTCAGATAATATTATGTTGGGATATGTTCTCATATATACTTATTTATGTAAATTTTATGTCCAAGTGATTAGATACCATTTTCTCTCTCATCAACTCAATTTTAGAATTTTAAAGTGACGTCGTTAGGCTGTCAGATTTATTTTAAGGAACTTCTTAACCCACTTTCAATTCATTGGGTTAAACCTTTACTTCTTGATTTTATTATTCCATGATTATGTGTGGATATCTATGTTGTAATTTCCACAAACATTTGTGTGTACATACTATTTCTACAAATAAACATCTCATTGATAAATTCTTACGTCATTTAGACGCACGTGTATGGGAAATCATAACTCAATATCATTTCATTGAGTTATATATCTATGTCATTGGTTTGGTTTTTCCAAGTGTATGTGTGAATGACCTATGATTGTTTTACACCAAATATCCACTTATATATGGTGTATTTATATTTTTCACACATAATCATTTTATTGATTTATCCTTAATCTAAGGATACCGACTTTGTAAGGGACTTTGTCTAAATCTCCTTTCATTGAGGCATATTTTGTTTTATACACAACTTTCTTTTATACGGTGTATAAACCACTTTGACATATACTTTTATTTGAATGGAATATTTTCTATATGAAGCATTTTACTAAATGAATAAAAGTATGTTTCTTTTTAACGTAAGCGGTGACAACGACCTTTCCGCCGCCGCGAGTATTATTTGATCTTTGGATTCCTCAACAAGACATTATATTTTTTAAAAGTAAATAACTACCATATACTCTTTTAGGTATTTCGGTATTGAAAATGGTTTCGATAATGGATTTGTTATGTCAATATATTTAAGTGATATATTGTAATTGAAATGTGGAAATGTTTTCTTTCCTTTATAATTGTTATAATTTTATAATGGTACTTGGACATTTGATGGGTGGTTACATGATAAACCATATGACGGGTGGTGTCGTGAATAATAGGATGGGTGGTTACGTTATAACCTCCAATTAATTGGGTATGGATGTCAGTCGTATGACTATTCCATTAATTGATATGTGTGGTAGTCGACCGTATAGTTTTTCCATTAAAGTATGTTTGTGTCCCAAGTTACCTTTATATGTTATGTGTTCTTTATATGGGTTTTATGGTAATATTTTGGTTACAAAAGGGTAAGTAATGATCTTTTATTCAGTGAAGATTTTTTACTACTTCTTAAAGGTTATAATTATTACTTTTATAAAGTATACATGGTTTACTTGTTGTTTTGAAAAACTAACAGTTTTCATTCTTTGTGTATCCCATACTAATCTTTTTACACTCACCCCAAGTTTTTTGAAATGTTTTTCACAGAACTTAATGTGGAATAGGGTCAATGATGGGATCAAGGGAATGTAATTATATCTAAAACATGGAACTAGACATGTATCTTTTTAAGAGTTTTTATTTTATGGAAACTTAGTAGAAGTGTATACTTTGTAATCTTTGAGATGTAATAGTTATGTACTAATTCTCTAAAACTCTAATCCAGAAAAGATCCTCAATGTTAATTATTAATTTAATTAAATAATAAGTAATGTTTAAGGCAAGGGCCTTATATTTATCCTCTATAAGGTTATAAATACTTCCATGTAATCCCTTTGGTGACAACCTAGAAAATTTAACCAATTAAGAGGAAACACTTTCCCTTACACTAATTTCTTTAATTTCCAAACTACACTCCCTAAAATATTATACTTGCATGATCTTATAAAAAATCTAGTATAATAATTTTAATAGGACTTTATATGTTAAGGGTTAGACATACACTTATTCACACTTCCATATAATGGGTATCAAGCATTTTCATTATGTGTACAGTAAACTATCACCTCATGAAACCATTATTATTCTTTTTTTCTTTTACTACCTCTCATGGTGGAAATTATGATGGAGATGATATTTTTATATGAAATATATGATATTTATAATGTAATTTTGTTTCTAATTTATATGTAGAATATACAATTATTATTTCATCTTGTATAACTATTCTAATTTTGTTTGGGAAAGTGTGGACTTCCACTCTCTGAAAGAGATTTGATTTGTCCACATACTTCATAGAAACTAATAAATATAAGTTTAGTGAACCTATATGAAATATGTGACATAGTATTTAAAAATTAATAATATTATACACATATTAACATATGTTTCATTTAATCGCTTTAATTTAATAAGATAATAAAATGTAAACAAAATTAAAGTATATGTATGGCCTAATATCTCCATGAATGGTGTATTCGATTTAATAATTTTATAGTTTATATTATTATAAAAAAATATAATGATTATAATGATATTTATATCATGTTTTAAATTCTTGAAATCAGGATATATTAATAAGGAACACTGATATAACAAATTAAGGTATAAGTGAAAAACCAATCGAATAGTACCTAAAGTGTAATCTTGACATGGAATTGTTAACAATTGGGTAATATGAATTTATAAACAAACCATATATGTTGTTAGATATAAGAATATTATTATTTAAAAGTTTTATAATAAACCTAAATTTACTATATAGGAGGTCAAAATTAGTATAATGAGAGTCAAGACACAAGGAAAGGGAAATTTTAGTCTCACTTTTATTTATATGATATTTACGCCTTATTAACAACTCATCTCTTTCATGTGATTAATATACTATCTCTAGATATATTCTAAAATTTTTACAATAATTTTATGGGCATTTACATATTGATATGATGATATATATTTAATGGGGTTTCCATTTCAATAGTTACCAAATTAGAGAAGTAATTCCGTCTCAATTTTACTTCTTTGGGACACATTCCATGAACTTCCAGAACAATTCTTATAATTTTTTTAAAAGATGATATTTTCATCACATTTTCATGGATAATGAATTTAAAAATATTTTCATTTTTAGTATTTTATTAATAGTTTTTTAATTATATTCTACTAAATGGTTTTGAAAATGATTAGATGCTTCATTTATAAATTTTAAAGGAAAACAGATTTGAAAATGTTTTTGATATGGATTTATTTAAAAAAGGATTCCAAAATGTATTAAAATATTTATTTATTCATCTTCATATTTATACTAATGAAAATGGTACTCAAAATATTTTATGTTTTAAATATTATTTTTAAAATAAGAAAAGATATTTTCATCAAGAAATATTTTCAAAATATCATTTAAAGTTATTTTTTATCTAATATGACATTTGTTGATGTTACTAATTCCCTTATTGAAAATTTATCAAAGGATAGATTAAAATTCCTTTCTGTATAGTTTATGTTTTTATATAATGATTCTTATGACATCTCTTTCTCTTACACAAGTTATATGATTTTGAAGCCTTCTTCATTTCATGGGATATGATTTGATTAAATGATTATGAAACCGATCTATTTACTATAAGTTAAGATGTGATGAAAGGTAATTTTTCCCCATTTCATTTCATGTGATTATGAAAGGATGTTCATAAAAATCATCACTTTTAATGGGTTATAATAAGATGAATGTTTCATCATCTAATGGAATATGTATGAATTATTTTATTATGAGATGAGTGGGACATTTATCTCTCTCAAATGCAATGTGTAAAAATTTATATCTCATGGGATAATTATGTAAATCATGTTGATGGGATTGATACATTTATTTGAATATGGGGAAACACTATCCCTTACAAGAAAATGACAACGATTAAGGATGGTGGTGTGTCATGCCCAGTAGGTGTAGTCACCATTAATATAGAAGATGGAGAAATGTAACACCCTATGATTTTATGAAAAATATTTTGTTTTTATGTATTATGTTATACAAAACACTAATGATTTCTTTCACAACACACAAAACTATCTTGGCTTGCGTTACACGCATGAACAACCTTCCTTGATAGCTTGCATCGTACGTAATACCGAGTTTCACTAAATAATGATATGTTATTAAAATATTATATAAACTAACTGTTATGTATAGTAATACCCACTTTTTGAAATTTTATAAAATTTATCTTTCAAAATGGACTTTATTTTTGGATTCAGAATATCAAAATTCCCTAGGTTGGAATTTTGGTATTTTTCTGAAAACATTCAAATTTTTATGTATAGTGAAAACACTAAGTTATTGGTTAAAACCAAATTTTTATTTAAATAATCATTTATTTTAGGTCAAAATAGATACACATTACCTATATATGTTCAATTTAATTGATTGGAAACATTTTATAATAATGTTATATATATATAAATTTTATTGAACTTTTTACCATCTTTTACCCACCTACTAGGAGAATATGAAAATTTACATAAAACATAATATTACGGCTTCTGTGAATGGAATTTTAAAAATAAGAGAGAAACAGTTGATATTAGTAAGGAAAACATGGTTCAATATGATGAAAATATTTTTTGGTGAAGTGTAACTTTTTTACTTTTAATTACCACGGTTAAAAGTAAATTGAGTAATTATGGGTAAAAATGATATTATTATTACCCTAACACCTATAATAATTCTATTGGATAATTTTAATTCGACCAAAAACAAACTTAGTAATAAAATATTACCCATTAGGTCCACTTGGATTAAATTAGGACTTTTATTATTATTTAATTCGATGGAGAGTTAATAGAGTTAAAATCAATGTTTAATAAGTAAAACATTTTTAATATAGGGTTATACATATGATAAATTCAACCATAAATATTGCTTAGAAATCTAGAAAGATTTCATACATAATGGTATTTTTTTTACATTTTCAGACCTTAATTAATTTAATTTATATATGACACAAATGCAGTAATTATCTTATTAATGTAATATTAACATAATTGATATTATAAATAGCCAAATAAATGAAATTTGAGAAATTTTATGAATTACACTTTTTTAGGTTAATATAACATATTAGGGTTGGTTAGATTATTTTTTTTGAAATAATAATGATGTTATGAATTTAGAAAAAACAAAATACCAAATAGTGTCAAAATTGATAAAAAAGAGTTATTATAACAAATATTAAACTATTAATTGATATTCTATTCCTATAAAAATATGTTTCAGCCAAAAAACATATAAAATATTATATATGACATTAATTAACCAATTGGGGTTATATTGGTAGTTTATAGTAAGATTATTAACCATATAGTGTAAGAATACAAGAAGACATGGTTGATGTTAAATTATTTAACATAGAGTTAAATCGAAATGATAAGGTTAAAAATTTAACCTAAAATTTTCTAAACCATATTTGTTGAGAGGATTTCAACCCATCTCCACCCTACACTAGAAATAATTCACTTTGGATCCATTATAAAAAGAATATAAGTTTATTATAAAATAATATATTATGTTTTTCATAATGTGCCCCTCACCCCTCATATAAAAGGGCACTCCCCCTTTTCTCTAATTCCCACCTCCAAAGACATTTGGATCCACTAACAACTGACCAAATAACATCGCAACTGTCCTCCCTTTATCCTAGTGGCCTTTAGTAATAATAACATCTTATGGAGCCCTTTTGATCAAATAAAAAGGAAGAACCCGATGAAGAGGTAAATATCTCACCACCTATTTCATGTTCCTTTCTACTTCAACTTCCACCTTCATTGATTTTTCCATTATAAAATAATAACTCCAGTATATTCTATATACTGTGATGTTATTATAAATATGTTACAACTATAGTTGTTATTTTATCCATCTTATGAATGTAAAATTCACCACATGTGCATAGGTACGACATACCGTCTCCACGTCGTGGTGTAGTTTGTTATTCAAACAATTAATCATTTGGATTGGTATAATAATGAGAATAAATGATATAAATAATAAATAAAACATTATTATGATTCTGTATATATGATATAACATCCAATTATAAATGATGTTAATATCAAAAGAATGATATCATCGCTCGTGCGTACATACGGCCTATCGTCTCCACGATGTGATGCGACTCGTTCTACATGATCTTCATGAAAAAAATAATGATTATATAAATGAATTAAATGAATAAATATGATACATATTATATAGGTATCATTATTTATATTATATATCTATAACCTAAAAAGAGTAATATGAATTTATTCGACAAAACACGCATAAGAACATAAAGTAATGAACACCGGAATAACAAGTAGCAATGAAATATTACTAATAAGAAGATAAGAAAATGAAAATATATGATATCATAACAATGTATATGATTATTTTATAAGTCAATGAAATTATTTAAATCATTATACAGGAGCTTCGGATACGTACGAAGCATATCGGACCTAAGGTAATGGAAAATCTCACAATCTCATTTTTATACAAGATTGTTTATACTTCAGAATTTACATGGGCCTATTTATCATCAACATACATGTTTCCTCAATATGTAATCTTATTTTTATCCTCCTAAAATTTTATAAATTTTTTTTTTCCTATTGAGTAAATTTTTAGTAAAATACATGAATGGAATCTTTTGTCGTTCTCAGTACGAGATACTTTTTGACTTTTCCCGGCAAAGTACAAGAAGAATGTTTTTTTAACTTATATGGCATGAATGGGTTTATATGATTTCAGAAAAAATTATTTCCATAAAGAATCCTTTAAAAGTTTATTTTTAATTAACTTCATTTAGTTTAAATTATATGCAATGTTAATAAAGGAAAAATGTTTTCAAAGTAGAAAGGATATTTTCCACAAGAATGGAGTTCAAGCGTTTTATCAAAATTATTTTCCATCTAAGATAATATAAGGCTCTATTTGTATCCCAATTTTTACATTGATTTGATTATGTTATGATGAAATTATTTTTATAAATCCATTTTATCTTTATTTATTATTTTATGATGGCTTGATGTTTAAGAATCCCATTTTTTATTACATGGGTTATGCTATCATATATGATTTATGAGTTTGTGGAACACATAAGAATGGGTTAATTATTATATGGGTGGGACCTATATCTATCTCCAATAAATTGGGTATAGATTTATATCTCATGAGATAGACATGTCTGGGATGACATGTTAATCTGGTTCAGTAATACAGGACTAGAATGAGGAGTGAACTCAGTTCAGAAATGGACTTTTTCCTCTATGATGGTCTTGGAAATGAGTCGTGACTAATATGAAATGATTTTCTATGATTATGTGTGTATTCCAAAAAGTTTCATGTTTTATGTTATGATTATTGGGATTAAATTTCACTACTATGATTTATCCCATCTTATGATATTATGATCTCTTTTGCAGGTTACGATTTTTAAAATGTTATGCTTTAATGAATATGATATGATTGATATTTCCTTTGTTTACCCTTTCTGAGCATTTGATCTTATCCTTTTGTATTCTTTCTTTTCCCTAGGTCAGGAAGAAGGTTATTATGTAGGATATTCCCAAAGGGATTCTAGATTTGATGAAATAAACAGGAGACAATGTAGATGCTTTATGAAGCTGTTGTTTATGTTTCCCATTTTCTAAAGACAATATACCTACACGGTCCAATAATGGTTTTGTTATATGTTGTAATATGTATGCTTCAATTCTGCAGTAAGAACAATTTATGAAAAATATGGGTCATTATATTTGGCATCAGAGGAAAGGTATAGTCAACATTTGGATACTAGGATGTGAAAGCATTAGTATGAACCCTAAAGATATGTCTAAGCATTGAACACAATATTAGTGTTTTAGAAATTTCCATGAATAACCTATGATAAGACCAAAAGTGGGAAATTTGATTTCTGATTATGTGGTTTTCCTATTGTAATTATTGTTTCTCACACTATGATAATTGGTTTTAGTCAATGGTCATAACCTGAAGGAACCATGTTAATGTTGAAGGTGACATGCAATGCAATGATTGTCCCCATGAGAAACCAAACATTATGAGAGCTGGAATGAAAAATATTTTATACATGCTCACACAACTTTCTCAAGCTATCAATCATGTATGACTTCCAAATGAGAAAAATAAGGAGCAATATTCTGTTGAATTCTTTATGAGGTAGCATCCACCCTCATTCAGCGGGTCTATTGATCCATTAGTGGAAGAACAATGCATCAGTACCACTAAAAAGATAATTTCAATTCTTCAATGTTCTGATCATGATAATGTCATCTTAGCAGTATATCTTTTGGAAGGTGAAGCTGATCAATGGTGGAATCTTATCAAGATATGATACAAAGAGGTGAAATTGATTCCATTGAATGGGACGGGTTCAAGAACATATTTTTCAATAAGTACATCCCTCGTATTCATCGAACAAAGTTGGAGAAGTAGTTTCTTGAACTAAAGAAAAAGGATGACGATTCTATTGGTACCTACGAATAAAATTTTACAATACTTTCATGGTATTCTTCTGATATTATTATCCATCCTTAGAGTAAGATCGATCGATTCTTCAGTGGCTTAAAACCATGTATTCGAAGGGTGTTATCCATAAGGGACTTCAATAGCTACAAAGAAATTATTTGATGTGCTTTTAAGGTTGAGATGGAGATTAGAGTAACCCATCGGTCATATATGTTTTATAAGAAGTGGAAAATAGAATTAAAAGAATAATCTAAAGACCACACTGAAAAGAAGATGATTATGTTCAATGTGTGGAAGGAAACATGGAGGGAATTGTCTTAAAGGGACAAGTAAATGTTTCAAATGTGGAAAAGAAGGTCATCAGGCATTTGAATGTCATAGTGATGTGAAAAAGATGTCTTGTGATGCGAATAAAGGAAAGGATACATAGAATGCACCACCTACACTTCAATGTTACAAGTGTAAGGAATTGAGGCATTTTGTTAATCAATTCCCAATTCAAGGGTTGTTGATGACGATTGGGGTCAACAAACTCTTAAGGAAAAAGAAAAAAGAAATCTCACATGAAATTTCTATCAGCGATGTAGAATACGATAATGAAGTGGTGAAAGTTACACTTACCATCCACTCTAAAGTTTCAAATGTTTTATTTGATTCTGGATCAACCCAATCTTTTATTTATGAAGAATTTTCTAAGGGTATCACCGTAATACCCAAAGAATTTTCTATTGAGTTAACTATGACAACTCCTAATGGCACAAAGGTTGCATCAAAATTTTATAATTCTTATCTAATTAATTCTTGTGGGAAAGTGCTTTCTACAAATCTTGTGATCCTTCCTATAGTGGAATATGATGTGATTCTTGGAATTGATTGGATTTCCTCTATTAGATATCATATAGATTTCCAATGAAGGGAATTCACATTTCATATTCCAGATCAATCTATGATCATATATCAATGCAATAAGGATGAATATAACCTTCTAGTGGAAATTTCATCCATCTTATGGGTCTTGATTCTAATAAATGAAGGTTATTTATCTTAAATTGTTGGAGAGAAACTCATGATTAATAATATGCACATTGAACATGAGTTTGATGATTTCTTTCAAAAGGAATTTCTAGGTCTTCCACCAAATCAGGAAGTTGAGTTTTAAATAGAACTCATATCGGGTGCTATGCCCATTTCAAAGACACCATATAGAATGGACCCAATTGAGTTGCATGAATTGAAGAAGAATCTCCAAGAGAATCTTGATAAGGGATTCAAATTCATGAGTGAATCACCTTGGGGAGCACCTATTCTGTTTGTTAAGAAGAAAGACGGATCAATGAGACTCTACATTGATTGTCGAGAACTTAATAAGATCACTATCAATAACAAATATCCTATCCCACACCTTGATGACTTTTTTGACGAACTACACGGAGCTCAATAATTTTCCAAGATTGATCTTCATTCGGGGTATCATCAATTAAGGGTCAAAAGGGAGGATATACCAAAGACAGCTTTCTGTACAAGGTATGGACACTATGAATTTATAGTGATTCCATTTGGTCTTACTAATGCCCCTGATATCTTCATGGATCTAATTAAAAGAGTCTTTAGAGACTATCTTGATTAGTTTGTGGTATTCTTTGTAGACGATATTCTTGTCTATTCAAAGAGCAAGGAAGAACTTGAAGATAACTTGAGAATTGTATTAAAGACCCTAAAAAAATAAGCTTTATGAAAAATATACCAATTGTTAATTTTGGCTTCAAAAATTTTCATATTTGGGATACATAATATCAAAAGAGGAGATATTTGTGGATCTAGCAAAAACATCGGTTATTGAATGATGTTCGAGACCAACAACAGTAATTGAGATCAAAAGTTTTCATTGTTTGGCTGGATATTATTGATGTTTTGTGAAATATTTTTCAAGATTATCTAATACACTCACAAGGTTGACTCGAAAAGGAGTTAAGTTCGTTTGGACGGAGGAGTGTGAAGATAATTTCAAGGATTTAGAATGAAGGTTATCTGGTGCACCTGTGCTCACACTTTCGTGTAGTGGAGAAAAGTTTGTGATCTACAATGATGCATCCAAGAATGTATTGGGGTGTGTTCTCATACAAAAAAATATGGTGATAGAGTATTCCTCACGACAGTTGAAAATCAATGAGAAAAATTACCCAACTCATGATTTGAATTAGCTGTAGTAATCATTGCATTAATGATTTGGAGGCATTATCTTTATGGTGAAAGTTGTGATATTTATACTGATCATAAAATTTCAAAATACATTTTTACACAAAAGGAGCAGAATATGTGCCAATGAAGATGGTTGGAGGTGATGAAGGATTACGACTGAACAATTCATTACCATCCTGGGAATGTAAACAATGTGGCAGATTCATTAAGTCGACAACACCACGGTAGGTTATCCATTATGAGGATCAGAAAAGATCAAATATTTATTGATTTGAAAAGGATGGATCATGGAAATATAATGGAAGGGAAAAATCTTATCTTTCTCAAATTAATGTTCAACCATCTATACATGTGAAGATAAAAGAGGCACAGAAAAAAGATGTAGAGTTACAAAAGAAGGTGAGAAATGTTCCTGAATTCCACATTGATTGGGATGAAATAATAAGGATTAGGAATCGAGTTTTTGTTCCTCCCATCCCAGAATTAAAGAATGAAATATTGGATGAATCTCATAGTTCTTCATTCTCTATTCACCCTAGAAGCATGAAGATGTATTGGGGCCTGAAGAATTACTTCTGGTGAGATGGTATGAAAAGAGATGTTACTGAATATGTCTCTCGATGCTTGGTTTGTCATCAAATTAAAGCTGGGAGACAGAAGTATAAGGGGATGTTACAACCATTAACCATACTAGAATGGAAATGGGAAAAAATCAAAATGGACTTTATCATTGGACTTACTAAAACATCCAAAGGAAATAATGCTATCTGAGTTATAGTTGATCGTCTTACGAAGTCAGCACAATTCATTGCTATTAGAGAAGATTTCTTTCTGGATCATCTTACCAGAATATATGTGAAGGAAGTGGTAAGATTTAATGGAGTACCACTTTACATTATATCTGATTGGGATATGAGGTTTACCTTGAAGTTTTGGCGAAGACTTCAGCATACTCTAGACACACAGTTGATTTTCATCATGGATTATCATCCTCATACAGATGGCCAATCTGAGAGGACAATTAAAACTCTAGAAGATATGTTGAGAGATTTATCTATGGATTTCAAAGGTGGTTGGGATCAACACCTACCTTTGGTGGAATTTTCTTATAATATTATCTTTCACTCCAGTATTTATGTGGATCCTTATGAAGATCTCTATGGAAAGAAATGCATAACTCCAACTTGCTCGGATGAAGTTCGAGAAAAAAAATCTATTAGGACCTGATCTTGTTGATGAGATGGAAAAAAAGGTATGATCTATTCAACAACACATAAGAGTATCTTAGAGTCTACAAAAAAGTTTTCCCAACAACCGAAGAAAACAAATAGAGTTTGAAGTGGGTGATAATGTGTTCTTATTAATATCTCTTTTTAAGAGAGTAATGATATTTGGAAAGAAGGGAAAGTCGAGCTCTAGGTATATTGGTCCTTTTGAAATACTAGATCGTGTTGGGAAGGTAGCTTACCGATTGGTGCTTCCACCGAATCTCTCTCATGTTCATGATGTGTTCCATGTATCTCTCTTGAGAAAGTAAATTCTTGATCCTTCACATGTACTAAGCTCAGAAGTTGTACCGCTGGAGCAAGATCTTTCTTATGAAGAACAACCAATAGACATTCTAGATCATAGTGAAAAAGTTCTATGAAACAAGAACACTCACTTGGTTAAAGTTTTATTGAGGAACCACCAATTAGAAGATGCTACATGGGAACTTGAGGATATGATTAGGGAGAGGTATCATCATCTATTTTTTATGAAGTGATGAATTTCAAGGGCGAAATTCTTTTTATGGGGGGTAGAAGGTTACACCCAAAGATTTTATGAGAAATATCTTGTTTTTATGTATTATGATATAAAAAACACCAAAGGAATTATTCACTACACACAAAATTGTTTTGGCTTGCGTTACACGCAAGAAAAACATTACTCGATAGCTTTTGTTGTACGCAATACCAAGTCTCACTAAACAACGATATGTTATTAAAATGTTATATAAACTAGCTGTTAGGAATAGTAATACAAAATTTTTGAAATTTTATAAATTTTATCATTCAAAATGGACTTCATTTTTATATTTTGAATATCTAAATTAGCCTTGGGTGAAGTTTTGGTATTTTTCAGAAAACTTTAAATTCTTGATGAATAGTGAAAACACTGAGTTATTGGTTAAAACCGACTCTTTATTTAAATAATAATATATTTTATTTAAAGTTATTTTAGGTAAAAATATATACATAATACCAATATAAGTTCAATGTAATTCTTTGGAGTCATTTTATAATGATTTTAGATATATAAAAATTGTATTTAACTTTTCACCGTCTTTTACCCACCTCCGAAGAGAATTTAAAAATTTACATAAAACATAATTTGACCACTTTTGTGAATGGAATTTTAAAAATCCAAGAGACACGGTTGATATAAGTAAGTAAAATGTTTTTCAATAAGATAAAAACAATTTTAGGTGAATAATAACGTTTTTCTTTTATTTACCACAGTTAAAAGTAAATAGGGCAATTAAGGGTAAAATGATATTATTATTACCCTAACACATCTACTAATTCTAGTGGATAAGTTTAATTCGACCAAATAAAACATTTTCAATAACATATTACCCTTTTGGTTCACATGGATTGGATTAGGACTTTTATTATTATTTAATTCAAAGAATAGTTAAAAGAGTTAAAATCAATGTTTAATAAGTTAAAAAATTTTAATATATGGTTAAAAATAAGATAAATTCGACTATAAATATTTATTAGAAATGTAAAAAAATTTGTTGTATAATTTTATTTTATTTATAATATTTAGACATTAAATAATTTAATTTATTTATGTGAAAATGATGATGCAGTAATTACTTTATTAATGAAATATTAACATAATTGAAATTATAAATACCCAAATATATGTAATTTTAGACTTTTTATGAATTACACTAATTTTATTTGGTTAATATCACATATTAGGGTTGATTATAGGGATTTTTATTTAAGTAATAATGCTGTTATAAATTTAGAAAAAACCAAATACCAAATAGTGTCAAAATTGGCATAAAAGAGTTTTTAAAAAAATATTAAATTAATAATTAATATTCTATTCCTAAAAATATATGGTTTGGAAAAAAGACATATATAATAATATTTATGACATTAATGAACCAATTAAGCTTTTATTGGATATTTATAGTAATTTATTAACCATATAGTGTAAGAATACCAGAAGACACGGTAAAGGATCAATTATTTATCTTAGAGTTAAAACTAAATGATAAGGTTAAAATTTTATCCTAAAATTGTTTAAACACTATTTGTTGAGATTATTGCGACACATACCTATAATAGACCAAAAATAAGTCACTTTGGAGCCATTATAAACTGAATATGAATTTATTATAAAATATTATTTTATGTTTTTCTTATGGTTCCCCTCACACCTCTTATAAAAGGGAACTCCCACTTCTATCTAATTAACATATCCAAAGCCATTTGGCTCAGCCAACCCCTGACCAAATACCATCACAATTGTCCTCCATTAATCATAGAGGCCTTTATTTAGTCAGAAAGCCAGCCTATGGAGCCCTTTTGATCAAATCAAAAGGAAGAACCTGAGGAAGAGGTAAATATCTCACCACATATTTCAAGTTCCTTTCTTCTTCCACTACCTCCTTATTTTTTTTGTTCCATTATAAAATAACAACTCTAGTTTCTTCTATAAAAATTTATGTTATTATAAAAATGGTACAACCATATTAGTTATTTTATCCATCCTATGAATGAAAAAGTCACCACATGTGTGTACGTACGGCTTACCGTCTCCACGTCGTGGTGTAGTTTGTTATTCAAACATTTAATCATTTGGACTGTTATAATAATGAGAATAAATGATATAAATAATAAATATAACATTATTTTGATTCTTTATATTTGATATACCATCCAATTATATATGATTTTAATATCAAAAGAATGATGTCATCGCTCGTGTGCACGTACGTCCTACCACCTCCACGATGTGATGCGACTTGTTCTATGTGATCTTCATTTAATAATGATTATATAAATGAATTAAATTAATAGATATAATATATATTACACTAATACCATTCTTTAAATGAGGTACTTATTACCTAAAAATAGGAATAATAATTTATTCAACAAAACATGTATAAGAACATAAAGCAATGAACACCCGAATAACAAGTAGCAAAGAAATATTACTAATATAAAGATAAGAATATGACCATATATGATATCATAACAATTAATATGATTCTGTAATAATTCAATGACATTGTTTAAATAATTATACAAGAGGTTCGGATATGTAAGAAGCATATCAGACCTAATGTAATGAAAAATATCACAATCTCATTTTTAGCCGAGATTGTTTATACTTCAGAATTTACTAGGGAAAATTTATCATCCCCATACATGTTTCCCCAATATTTAATATTATTTATATCCTCCTACAATTTTCTAAATCCAATTTTACCAATTCAGGAAATTTTTAGTAAAAGATATGAATGTAATCTTCTGTCGTTTTCAGTATGAGATACTTTTTGACTTTTCGGCCAAAGTATGAGAAGAATATTTTTTTAACTTATATGACATGAATGGGTTTTTATGATTTCATAGAACATTATTTCCATGAAGATTCCTTTACAATTTTTCATGTTTTTTTTAGTTAACTTCTTTTATTTTAAAATTGTATGACATGTTAAGAAAGGGAAAATGTTTTTGAAGTAGAAAGGATATTTTCTACAAGATTAGAGTTCAAGTGTTTTATCAAAGTTATTTTAAATCTAAGATAATATATGGTTCTGTTTATTTCCCTATATTTACATTGATTTGATTATGTTATGATGGAATTATTTTTTTGAAGTCCTTTTATCTTATATTTATTATTTTATGTTGGCATGATGTTTAAGAATCCCATTTCTTATTACATGGGTTATGCTATAATGTATGATTTATGATTTTGCGGAACACATAAGAATGGTTTCCTTATGAGATGGGTGGGACATATATCTACCTCCAATGCAATGGGTAATGATTTATATCTCATGGAATAAATATGTCTGGAATGGAAAGTTAATCTGGTTTTGTGATACAAGACTGGAACAACGAGTGGACTCGGGTCAGAAATGGACATTGTCCTCTATGATACTCTTGGAAATGAGTCTTGACTAATATGAAAAGATTTTCTATGATTATGTGTGTATGCCACAAAGTTTCATGTTTTATGTTATGATTATTGGGATTACATTTCACTGCTATGATTTATCCCATGTTATGATATTATGATCTATTTTACAGGTTAATATTTTCAAAATGTTATGTTCTTCTGAATATGATATTATTGATATTTCCATTGTTCACAATTACGGAGAATTTGTGCTCTCCCTTTTGTATGTTTTATTTTCCCCATGTTAGGAATAAGGTTATTAAGTAGGATATTCCAAAAGGGACTCTATATATGATGAAATAAACAGAATAAAATGTAGATTCTTTATGAACCAGTTATTTATGTTTCCCAGTTTCTAAAAACACTATACCTATACGGTCTTATCGTGGTTTTGTTATATGTTTTAATATGTTTGCTTCAATTCTGAAATAATAACAATGTATGTAAATTATGGGTCTTTATAAGAAACCTATTTTATAATGGGGAGATAGAGAAAATGAATCTCTTAAAAGGAAAGAAATATAATTAGTGATGGTGGATTGTCCCCCCAAAAGGTGTAGTTCCCTTGATGTTCCTGATAAGTTATAGTTACACATGTTATCTTATATGGAATGATATCACATGTTTATGTATGACACAATTCCATGTCTTAATCCAATGATATTTTTTCAAGGTTTAAGTTATTTATTTTCCTCGGACTCATGAATTATCAACCTCCAAGATTTATACCATAATTCAAATTTCTGAGCAAATTACATTTAGGTTATTATCTTCTAATGTTATGATCACATCCTCAAACCATTATTCTCATTTTGTGATTACATGTCTCCCTTGTTTTCCATTACTGAGAATATGAACTATATAAACCTTTCTTTTCTTATATTACCTTTACATCATTTTAAATATATATAACATAATATCATAACACAAATAGGATCCAAATGTTTAGTGTCTTAAGAAAATTAGGATCATACATAACTTTTACAATATAAACAATAATATTTAATTAATTTTATATTCTCTATCTTCTTATTGGCCCTTTAGTTCTCCATAGTACATGTAATAACCTATGTATATACATCAATAAGGGGAGATATAAAATACAGGTAAGTGTATAATTACATGAGATAATATAGTATGGGGTGAGAATAATAATTATTATCATACCATAGGCAAATGATCATAACCATGATATGAATAATTAATAAAAAGCAAGAAAAGTGGAAATTTATAAAATGAAACTCTTTTTATTAGTGGTTAACTAAAACGAATATTTGTGAACAAATCTAGCATCATGTTCAAACATCATTTCACATTAACTTGTGAGATTCATCACTTTACCCAATGAACTGGAGCACTATTTAATTTTGGCTGCACCTGTCATGTCATAACAATAACATTATCATGCATTCCACATAGAAAATAAATCATTTTTCATCTTAAATAACCCATGGATGGTAATGGTATTTATTTCATAAATCATATATTTATAAAAAATGGGTTCCCCAATTAAATAGGGAATAACATACTTGAAATAAGAACCATCAACCTCGAGTAAGAAGTAAAACGTCTGTTTTTGAAGGAAGAATTCTTTTGGAAAAAAACTAATTTAAAATAAGCTCCAAAGTAAAACATGTATATCCCATAAAATGTAAGATAATATTTAATAAATTATTTTACGGAATAACCATACTAAAAAAGGAGTGAAAGAGGTAAAACCAGAAGAATGAAATTTGAGTTTGAGAATTCCCCTACTTTTTGTCTGAATACTTTCTTCAAATTGATGAACATTATAATGACATTATAGTAATTAAAAAAGAACTAAATTGCCTTTAATACCTGCATTTTGTTCATTATCATTTTATTAAGTTATTTTATAAACCTTTGGATGAGTAAAAGTCTTTAAACTCATGGTTTGGGAGCTTTGTTTTTCTTAGTTTTCAATAACAGTTCACTTGTACAAATCAATGGATGTTTATATGCAAAATAGATAAAAAACTAGTGTTTATGTAACATGTCTTTATTTATCGTATATAATTTTAAATTATATTTGAATTAATTATGTTATACCCCATGTGGATGAATTAATCGTTACAATTTTAATGATAAACACTTGGATTAATTTGGTGGTTTTTCTCACAATGAACATGTTTTGTATTATTATTTTATATCATGACTGCATAAGGATTCCAAAACATCACATATAAAAAATTAATTTCTTATGATATATTTAAAACTTTAAAATGGTATCATTACTATTCCCTAAAATGGTAATTAAAATAAAAAACATGTCCTCCTTGACTATGAAAAATTAACACCTCTCAGACGGTGTTTTTATTTATAGTATAAAAGGAGGGGGGAGGTGAGATTATGTTGAACTATCCCATTAGAAAAAAACAACTCTAATAAATATGTGTTTCTAGAGTTATCAAACCATATGGGTGAATGAAGGTGGGAAAAGAAAAAGAAACTAAATGAACTTGAAAGAAAATAAAATAATTAGAATGAGGAATCTACCACTTGAGATTTTCTCGTTTGAGAGCATCTTTAGGGGTGAGGATTTTTCCTTTTGAGGAGACCAAGGTATTATAGACATGGGTATGGAGCTTGGGTAATATTTAGTGAGAATTTAGTTTAGGCTTGAAACTTGATTGGTGTGAAGAAATGAAGGTGGTAGGGGTGTTATTTATTGTGAAGGGGAGGAGAGGGTTTTTAATATTATATTTATTAATTTATTATTTCTCCATAAGAAAAGAAATAGTGAGGATTATTGTGACTTAAAAGAGTAATAATTTCTTATCAGTTCTAACAAATGTCCACTTACATCATCCATTACTTATGCATGATGCATAAATTCATTGATTTAGCATGTTTTCAAAATTATCGAATATCATTATTCACAAAAATTAAAGTAAGTCCGAAAAATCCCAAAAACTCATCTTAAAAATTTAATGATGTGTAGAATCAAAAAATGATTTCAATTTTTCAAAATTAAGATTCTAAATATCTTCAAATTAATTTTTTATTAAAATCAAAATTTACAAAAAAAATTATTTTAAAACTAAAATAGATTTTTGATGCTTTCAAAAATTACATAAGGCCTTATAAAAATGTCTTAAAATAAGAATACATAAAATTATTAAATTATGAACAAAATATAAAAACATATTTTATTTTAAATTAATTATTTATTTATAAATATTTATTTATGACATACAAAATTACTAATACATTTACTATTTCAATTTTGTCTCTTATAAAATGCCATAACATTATCTATATATTCATTGTTGAGGTTACTATTATTTCAGATGATTTAATATTCATAAGGGTCATATTAATATTTATAAGGGAATGTAACTATTCATAAAGATAGGTTACTATTCACAAAAAATTAATTTTCCCCTTTCAGACTCCAAATATCTTTGTGATCACTATCGTGAATGTTAGATTTTTGATATTCAAAACACATAAGTGAAAAAATTTATGTATAAAGGTCACATAATTGTTCATTTATTCATGATGTAGAATTGAGTTTCTTAGTGTGATTTTATTTGATTATGATACTACCTTAATAAAAGAGAAATCACATCGATAAAAGTTTGAGGGTGTTACATTATTCCCCCATTATGAAAATTCAGCCTTAAAATTCCGTTTCACATAAATAGTTGAGTGTACATCTCCTTCATCGCATTATATGGTTCCCAAGTTTTTTATTCA
This sequence comes from Viscum album, assembly GCA_963277665.1. NCBI lineage: Eukaryota > Viridiplantae > Streptophyta > Magnoliopsida > Santalales > Viscaceae > Viscum > Viscum album. The sequence continues at coordinate 1,299,026,780 of OY728138.1, read as the reverse complement.
CACTTATGGTTTCTCTACAACTTGTGGACTAGGTGGGTTGTCTGTTGTGTAGAACCATATATCTCTGGTCCTGAATTTTTATTTTACTTATCATAAGAGAGATCATTTTCTAGTTATACACATCTGAGATTAGTACATGGGAGGGATCTGGTGTGTATTTCCATAGGATTGATACATGAAAAACCTCATGAACCAGAACCACATGTCCTATATGTGATGCTGATATACCACTACTCCTATGTGTTCAAGGATCTCAAAGGGAACAATGTACCATGTGATTAGCTTAATGTTTTTTTTCAAATCATATGAATATCTTCCATGGGGATATTTGAACATAGAAATTATATCAAAATTTGTACTCCAAATACCATCATGATTGTCATGAAATATCATTTGGTCACTCTAAGAGTCATTGATATATTTCTGGATGACTTGAACCATCTTGGTCGTCTCTAGCACAATACCAAGTCCAAGTAGCATTATTTCTTCAACATTATACCAACACATTGGCGTTCAACATCACTTTCCATTCAGAGCTTCATATGGAGCCCTCTGAATACACAAGTGGATGCTATTATTATATTAGAACTAAACCAATGGGAGATGCATATCACGTCCATCTTTTCATTCTAAATAGTGGCATTATATCATATCTTTGAGTCTTTGAAAAGTATATTCAGATTGGCAATAAGTTAGGCGGTGATATGTCTTTTTGAAATTTAATTCAGTACTCCATGAATGTTAGATACTCCTCCATAATTTATATGTGATTCATGGATCATGATCAGAGAAAATCAAGTGTATAACCCCATACAGTCTCACCACTTCCTTTATATATATCTTCACAGGTTTTTAAAGATATATATCTTCCTGATTAGTGATAAAGTGGGAAGTCATGGTGAGTCGATCCCCCCAATGAATATCTTATTATTTCCTTTGGATGTCTTCAGGAGACCAATGACATTGTCCATACTGAAATTCTCTAATTTCCACATGAATATAAGAAATGATTTCATTGCCCCTTTGGACTTTTTCACACTACTTGAAATTTCATACATATCTAGATCATTGAGATATATTCCAAAATTTCATTCTTCATGTTATCCCACTAGAACTATTCTTTGAGTTCTCGATCTATCCTGGTGCTACCAGGATGGATATAGAAAGTTAATCTATGCGCATTTTCTAATAGCTCATTCTTTATCTCGGGTAATGAAGGCAGACAAAGCTATATTTCCAATTGAATCACACCATAATCATTGATTTGGAACTCTTGAGGCATCCCTTACATTACGACATTGACCTTCTTCTCTAACTCCAGATTATCCCTTTTCGCATCCTTAACCTTCTCTTGGATAGTTGGTTGGGAAATCATTTGGGAAAGGTAATATGTATTTCCTGTCTTTATGTTTTTCAAATCCATATTTTCATATCCATGATGAAATGTTCTTTCCTAATCTGCAACATGGGTAGAGTAGCATGTTGTTTTTTACATAGAGCATCATCTACCTAGTTCGTCTTTCTTGGATAATAGTGAATAAGGAAATCACAATATTTTCTTAGCTCTAACCATCTCTTTTAAAGAATAATGAGATCCTTTTTGTGAATATAATATTTGGACTCTTTTGATTGGTGTATATGAAACACTTCTCACCATGGAGGTAGTTTCAACAGATTTTTGAGGAAGAAATCATAGCTTCTAGATATAGATCATGTGTCGGGTTGTTCGGTTCATGGATCATCAATTTCGGGGAGGCGTACTCAATAAAATTTAAAATTTTATGTGTAAAAAACCAAATCCTTTCTTTTAATCTTTACTATATATCATAAAAAATTCTCTACTCTTCAGTAATGTGAGTATATGTGCAGTGATTAGCATTCTTCTTATCTCTTTGATTCTTTCGTCACATTCTTTCTTCCAAACATACTTTACCCCTTTCCTTATTAAGGTAGTTAGCAGGCTTTAAAATCATGGGAATTTTTGACAGAAAACATCATTAGTACCCTGCTAATCTATGAAAACTGTAGATTTTGGTGACATTAGAGGGTCTAGGACACTCGTCAGTCACATTTGTTTTTTATTGGTCCATAGAAATTTCCTCAGTTATGATCGCATGACCCAAGAACCTGACTTCCTACATCCGAAATTCACATTTTATGAACATTGAATACAAATTATCCTTTCTCAATGTCTCCAACACAAGACATAGATGTTCTTAATGATCCTCCTTTCTCTTATAGTAGATTATAATTTCATCAATAAACACTACCAAAAATTTATCAAGGTAATGTCTAAAGACTCTTTTCATCAAATCCATGAAAATTGTAATGGAATTATATATCTGAAGGGCATAAACAGAAAATCATAGTGCCTATACCATGTATAGAATGTAGTCTTATAAATATCTTCCTTATTTACCTTTTTTTTGATGATATCTAGAATAAATATCCACCATTAAGATGTACTGAGCTCCTTTTAACTGATTAAACAATTCATCAATCCTCATAAAAGGATAGATGTTCTTTATAGTGATCTTGATGAGTTCCTGATAATCAGTACAAATCGACATTGATCCATAAAAATTCATTACAATACTGATATAATAATCCATCCCTTTATACTTTGTATTTGGTGGCTGATGACAATAATTACCCCCGAGAACAAAAGGTTTAGTGCACTACCTTGTATAGTTACTTTTCTCCCGATAGTTATAGCATTGGAACATGGGTGGTTCATTCCATTCATCCACCATATTAATTTATCTTCTCATGAATTTTCGACATTCATGAACTTAGTGGCATTTTCTACCACACATGATACTTTTTGCCATCCAATTAAGGAAATTCCCATGATACTTCTTCCCTCATTATTGGCATGTGGGTGGTTCAATTTCCTTCCCTCCTTTATCACTATATCCTCCATCTTGAAACTCCACCATTCTTTTCTTATCACAATATCCATGGGACCATTCTCCAAACTCCATCCCTATATTGAGAGAACATAGATGAACATCTTCAAAACTCTCAATCTCGAATTGAAAGACCATTTCAAAGGTGTGGTTTAAACCCACGAAAGAATATATCAATTTTTATATAATTTTTTATAAGAAAACCTAAAGAGTACCTTACATGCCTTGTGAAATTCTCATCATAGGCCATGATCAATTCTCCTCCATTTTTATGGACCCTTATGAATTCTCACTCCATATTTGTAATATGATTTTGTGGGTAATACTTATTACGAAACATTATCTTAAATGATTCCCACTCCATCCCTTCAATTTTACCCCTCATCTTAGGGTTCATAATAAAAGAACACTATTGGATAGCCTCTTTAGTGAGACAATAAATAGCTAGAGTCACCATCTCCATCTCATAACAGTAAATCATAAAAATGATATTTCCCATCTTGTTGAACCTTTTTTATACAACTAGTTGATCAAAAGTTCTACTAAACGTTGATGGTCGTTCCCACCTAAAATACTCAATAACCAGTTTCTTCCTCTTAGGTGAAGGATGAAGTCCCTCATTATTCAGGTTATTGTTCATAACCTGATACAACTAGGTCACAATTACAATGAATTTTCAAACTCCACCTACCAAATCATTGGGGAAGTCATTTGTGCAATCATTGCATTGGCCCTCGTACAGTTTATTGTTTTAGATTCTCTTGGTTCCCACAATTTTCCAAAATTGAAAAGGTAAGAAAAAACATAAGTCAATGAGTGAGGAATAAATATGTTTTTCCACTATTCAATTAACAACAAAATCATTTCTTATTGGATCCATATTTTTAAAAAATATTCTTTTATGCTTAAATATTCTTAGTTTCATACTAGGGGTTTCACTATGCTTCTCTAATCAATATTCCCAAATTAACCAAATTATGCCTCTGATAGTAATTATATCGACCCTTCTATTATAACTATAATTTTAAATCATTTTAATTATAAAAAACTAAAAATAATTACACAACTCAGATCCAAGTTTTTAGTGTATTGAGAAATCTTTGACCATACATAACTTTTACAATATAATCATAATTATTTATTAAATTCCATATTCTCTAGCTTCTTATTTTCCCATGAGTTCTCCATAGTACATGTAATCACTTGAGGATATACATCAAAAAAGGGGTGAGCTAAAATAGTAGTTAGAGGATAATAACATGAGACAATATAACATGGGGTGGGAATAATCATTATTATCATAACAAAGTCATAGGATCATATCCATGATAGGTAGAATTAATTAAATCATTAAAAAGTGGAAATGTATAAAAAGACACCTTATGTCTTAGTAGTTAACTACCAAACATATTTTTGAACAAAGCTAGAATCATGTTAACTCATAATTTCACATTAACTCAGGGGATTCATTGATTTACCCAATTCATTGGAGAATTATATAATTCTAGGTGCAACCATCATATCATAACATTTAAATTGCACTATATAATTCTGAGCACACATGTCACATCACTACGTTAACATTTAAATGAATTCCACATAGAACATTTATTAATATTGGTAATAAATAACCCATAGAATATAATGGGTTTAATTTCATAAATCATAAATTCATAAAAATTGGGTTCCCAAATGAAAGAGGGAATAACAAACTTGGTAGAAGAACCATCGACCTTGAGTGAGAAGTAAAAGGCGTTTTTTTTTGAAAGAAGAGTTCATTAGAAAAACATTGTGTTTGATATAAACTCTAGTGGAATCATGTTTATCTTATATAATATAAGATAATAATTATTCAATCGTTTTTATGGAATAAACGTACTTAAAATGGAGTGAAAGATGATAACCCTTAAGAAAGAAAGTCGGGTTCGTTAATTCCCCTTAACTTGTGTTTGAACTATTTATTAAAATTAATGTAATATATAATGACATTAGATTCATTAATTTACAATTAATTATCATTTAATACATGAATTTGATTCATTTCGATTTTATTAAATTCTTTTATGAACCTTTGGAAGAGTTATAGAGATTAAATTCATTGTTTGGGGGTGTTCTTTTACTTAGTTCTCAAGAATGGTTCACTAGTACATATGAATGGAAGTTCATGAAGTACATGGAAAAACATAAATAATTCCAACTATATGTTTTTAATGGTCATACAAATGTTTATATTATCTTGTAATGAATTATTTGATATTCCATGTGGATGAATTATTATTTAAAATTTTAATGATAAATGCTTGGATTAATTTGGCAGTTATTTTCACAATAATTTTTTTTGAATTATTACTTTATATCATGAATATATAAAGATTTTAGAACATCACATAAGATATAATAAATATATTATTATCTTTTTCAACTTTTAAAATGGTTTCCTAACTAGTCTATAATGTGGTAATGTAAATTAAAAACATGTTGTCCATGAATGTGATAAATTAACACATCTCAGACAGTGTTTTCATTTATAGAATAGAATAAGAGGGAAGGTAAGATTATTATGAACTATCCCATTATCATAATATAAATCCAGTACATCTATTTTTTTGGGATGTCATACCATTTTTATGAATGTAGGCGAGTAAAGAATAAAAAAATACTAGAACTTGAAAGAAAATAAAAGAATCAGAAAGGGAAATTTACCTCTTGTGTAGATCTCCATTGTGATAATCTTTTGAGAGATGATTTGTTATTTTGAGGAGGCCAAAGGTTGATGGGTGTGGTGAAGGATATTGGAGGAGATTTAGATACAATTTAGTTAAGTCTTTAAGCTTTATAGGTTTGATGAAATGAGGGTGTGATGGGTGGTATTTATAGTGGAGTAGAGAAGGGTTTTATAAATATTATATTTGCTAATATATTATTTCCCCACAAGTAAATAAATAGTGAGGATTGTTGAGACTAAATATAGAAATATGTTCATGTGAGTTAGAACCAATGGTCATTTACATTAGCCACAACCCAAGAATGATGCATAAATTCATTTATCTATCATATTTTTGTAAATTTTCAAATTTCACTATTAACTAAAAATTAAAGAATATCAGAAATATCACAAAACTTCACCCTATTCATTTTCCAATAGGTAGAATCCAAAAATTGAACTCCAATTTTCAATAATAATTCTCCAAATATGAACAATTTTATTTTTAATTAAAATCAAAATTTCCTTTAAAAAATAATGATTTTAAAATTAAAACTGATTTAATAATGATTTGAAAAATTACATAAGGTATTATAAAATTAACATGAAATAAAAAGACATATATAGATAATATATGAAATTTTTTTGAGGAAAATACTTGTTCTTTTAAATTATTTAATAAATTATAATTTATTATTGATGACATACAAAAATAACAACACTTTTAGTATGTTCATATTTCCAATTATAAGATGCCAAAATTTTAAATATACATTCACGGGTGCAGTTACTATTCTATTGGATGATTTACTATTCATAAGAGTCATATCAGTATTTATAAGGGATGGATACTATTCATAAGGGTAGGATACTATTCACTAAAAAATAATTTTTGTCTTATAGGACTCAAAACATCTTACTTATTGCAATCACGAATGTAAAATTTTCAAAATTCAAATCATAGATATAGAAAATATATGTTTAATGGTAAAAAAATCGTACATTTATTCATGATGTTGCATTTTATTTCCTAATATGATTTTATATGATTATGACATTACTTCAAGAGGGCATAAATTTCATTGATAAAAATTCGTGTCATTAGATGATCTCACCACTTTTTATATTTCTATCCCTATGTTAGGAATGTATTTACAAAGTACGATGTGACTAAGAAGCATTCTAGTCATGAAGAACCTAGTGAGAGGTAAGGTTTCTTACTTATGTACTAGTATCTGTGTTCCCATAATCTTAAAGGCACAAAAATAATAAGATTGTTGAGCATATAATTGTGTAATGTTTTAGGTATTTCTCAAAAGTGATATAATGTCTATGTACATTTTAGAAAAGTTTTTTGTATACAACATGTACATTGAATGTGTTTTTAGTCATTCTTTATCTGAATCAGTCACTAGAGGACCTAGATAAAATATTTTCTTAGATTTCCATAAAACTATAGTAATAATCCATTGATTTTTTATGAAATATATCTCCACTATTCTACTTAAATATTTATGTGATAGTTTTGATGTCACCCCCATATTTCAACGGTAATGTCCCATGTTTGATAGAGGCCAATGAAAACCAGATGTTGGTCATAATATTCAAATGAAATTTTTCATAAAAAAAGAGAGATATAGAATATGGTATGAAATATTTACCTTCATATTAAGGTGTTTGTAAAACGCATCCTCAAGATCCAATTTGACATTTCTACACCAAAAAACCCAAATGTGGTTTTTTATGTGAGAAAAATTCAGTTATTATATCAAGGGAATGATCCTAGAAAATCCATTAGATATTATGAGATTTGTTTTTATTCTAAATATCCATAAATGAGATGTTTGATTTATTCGTTTCTTTTAAAATGAGTTATTATTTTGGAAGGGGAACAAAACAATTACACATTCAAATTTATAAAATACAGTATAATTTAAGGTAAGAGTATATCATCTTAGAATTATTACTAGATTTTCCATCTTTGAGCTCAAATTTAACATCATCATGGATCTTAAGGTGATGATAGATCATTTTGGTAAGTATATTTATATAATTTTTAATAATATATTATTATTTAAATAAATCTATGTTTAAAATATTTTTAAAATTAATCTAGAAATGCAAGAAGTTAGATGTCACCTTTTAGTTTAATTGATTGGAAGAAAGGATAATGTCACCTTTTCTGATCATCGTCCTTGATCAATGTCATGAAAAACATTGAATTCGTGATATTTCCTTTACCCTGACCCCATATATTTTGGCTCCCATATCTTCCCCATATACTCAATCATTCCCCTCTATTTAATAACATTTCATCTCTCTCAATGCTTTTTTCGGTGTTCCTTCCCTTATGTGAGGAATTTATAATGGCATAGAAGGAGGGAAAATATTATGAATAATAATTTGGAGGTATATTTTCTAATTCATTTTTATGTTATATTATATATAGTTGTTTCATTTTTAGTTACTATTAAATATTTTCTTACTTTGATTTTAGTTAGTTAGATATATTCTTATAATAATAGTGAATATTTCTATATAATAAATTACTATTCATCTATAAATTTTTAGTTTAAATTTTTTAATTAGTCTTAGTTAGAGATATATTATTATAATAATATTATTATTTAGTATAAAATAGTATTTTGTTAAATATTAGTCACATAATTAAGAATGAAGACTAATTAAATATCAGTGAAATAGTTGTTTACTAATAACTAAATATTGGATCACTAATTATTATATTATTATGATGTAATGACTATGTAATAATTAATTAATAAATATTATTGGATTAATGAATGATTAAATAACGAATAAACTAGCATTAAATTTGGAATAACATATGATCGAATAGTTGTTTATTAATGATTAAATAATGATTAACAAATAATTAAATAATAAAACTATAAAGTACTTAAATATTACATATGTAAAGATTATTGAAATATTATTGAATGGGAAAGGAGAAAACAAAATTGTATAAACGAATGTTTAATGTAATATTAGCTAATAATTAAATAATGAAATAAACCAATTAACTAATGATTCAATAATTCTTAATTAATAATAACATTGTGATCAACTATTAATTAATTTATAATTTACTATAATGTAACTACTTGATATCTATTATTTATGTGATTATTAATCAGTTACTAATGAATTATTAAGGAATAATTTATTAGGGATTAACTATTGTTTGAAAAATGATTTGATAATAACTAACTAATGAAAAAATGATTAAAAAATAATTAATAAATGATAATGTAATAATTTCTTGATGATCAACTATTAATTGACTAATACAAATCCATAACGAAACTACATCATATCTTTTAATTTAGTAATTATTTTCTTGTTATTAATAATTTATTAAGTAATAATTAATATGGGATTAACTAATGCCAGAAAAATGATTAGGTATTAAATATCCACTGAATAAAAAACGATTGACTAATGATTAAGGAATGATTAAGTAATATTTAATTATTGATTAAATATAAGTTAACATATAATTAACTCCAGATTAACTATATAATATCTATTAATTAAATAGTGATTATAAAATTATTAATGAATGATTAATTAAAAATTAATTCAGGATTAAAAAATGATTAACTAGTTATTTTGTAATGATTAAATTATGATATGTAGATAATTAATTAATGGAAAAATAAAAATTTACAAGTGATTAAATAATGAATAAATAATGATTATGTAATGATTAACATGGGATTAATTAACTATGGGCTAACTAGTTAAGTAATGATTACACAATACTGATGTAATAAATAAAATTAATGTTATTATTGAATAAATATTATTTAAGGAATGATTATCAAGTTCTTAAGAAATTATTAAGCTGCATATAGCTAATGATTAACTAAATCAAAATGAATGATTTACTAATGATTAACTAATTATTAACCAATGAATACCAAATGATTAAATAATGATTAAATAATGTTAAAATAAATGTTAATCATAGAATAAGGAATGCTTCTTCAAAGATTAAGGAAAAAATAACTTATAAATAATTAAGAATGGAGTAATTATTAAATGATAATTAGTTTATGAAAAACTGTTAATTAAATTCAATTTAACTACTCAAGAAATAAAAATTAATGAATTATTAACAAATGATTTAGTAATAATCAACTAAGGATTAACAATTGATAAGGGTTGATTCAATTAATTTATCATTGTGTCCCTATGTTTTGAGGAAAACCATATGTTACTCATTTATCTCATATTATGATCCACATAAGAACTTAGTTGGTCATCGAGAAGGGATATACTATTCTTATAGAAGGATATATTCAACTTGTGAAAGAGATTATTTTTTTAAAAATAATCTATTCATTTTTTCTATATAAATTGTCAGATTCTGTCATTAATAATAACTACATTTTTATTAAGAAAAAACTCTAATATGGAAGCCTCTTTCAGAGAAGACTAACTGTCGTACCATGGATGTAATGGTGACAACCCATTGATTATGGGGGTATTTCATCTAAAAATTTAAGAAAATTCTATAAATCTCTATAGTTAAATTTTATATATAGTCTCATTAATAGAATTTATGATAAAATTTCCAATTTGATAAAAATATTATTAATCAATATCAATGTTGGGAATCAAAATTATACAAACACTTTGCTTTTTCCAGATCTTAAAGATTCTAATTATACCATTTATGTGACCTCTCATTGGATGGATAAAATAAAATCATATATGAGTTTTTTTGTCAAATAACTAAATAAGTACCCCTCTACATAACATACAAAATTATCATAACACTACAATTGATATGAATTTTTAAATTAATGTTATGTATTCCACCCATTACACATGTTTCCTACTGATTTTAGTGAAATGATGATTGGATACATCTTTATTTATGGTGATCTTTTTTTTGTATAGGAACCTACCTTCCAATGATTACTTTTTTCCAAATATTTTTACTAAGAGGTAATTTGAGCGAACATGATAATTTGGGAATTTTTTCATTAGAAATTTGATTTATTCATCTATAATCCCTCTTACATAGAGTGTGATGTATTTTAAATTAACGCTGGTGATTTTCTTTATTCAATTGGTATCAACTTATGTTTAAAATGTTTCCTATTCAATCAGAATAGGGATGACACTAGCCAATTATTTTCATAATGTGATATAACTATAACCTCATGGATGTTTTTTTCTCATCTATTTGAATTGGCAATTCATCTTGCGGATATAATTTGGTAAAATGTTTCTAATTATATCAAGTTTCCTCTATCCAAGTAATTATTAAACCTCATTCTTCTAGAAGGTTTTACAGTTATACTTGTTCAATGGACTTGTTGAAATAGGATTATTCACAAACATACTTACGTCTGCACTAAATCATCTCTCATCCAAATTATTAATGCTAAAAATAATTATAACTCTCTGAAAATTGGTTATTTTGAACGTTCCATTGAAGATATTTCAATGATTAAGATATAAGGGATTATAGGAAATTATCATCATTATTCTAAAACATTTGATGTCTTGTGGATATCTTATCCCTTGGGCTGGATCAAATGTAATATATATTGTCATTATTGAAGGATTATTGGACCTTTTGGTTATGGTAAAATTTTCCAAAATATTAATGGAGATATAATGAGATGTGTATACAGTCCAATTATCTTTACAAATTAATTTTTTATTAAAATGATTTCTATAATAAATTATATTCAAATGTAAAATCAATGAATATGACTTAACTTTTATGTTGAATATGAATTTACCAAAATTGTGCAACCTATATTTAATGGAATTATTCATCTTTCTTGAACACTACCTACTATGTGGGTGAAATGCATGGATTTTATTTTATATAAAAATTATATTATCACACATTCAAGTAGAGAGGAAAATTATTTTTATGATGCTATTCCAAACAAAGGGATCACAACTCCAAATATCATTTGGATCAACGATTTACCTGATGATAATTCCTTTTTATTACTGAATTTTTTGTAAAAATACATTTCTAGAATTATTTAACATAGTTTTAAATCAATAAACGAGGATTGACCTTATGGGATACCCCTTATTCTAAATAGTAAAAATAATGATATTATTATAATTGAATATTTATTAAATAATCATTATAATCATATTGATATTGAATTACCATAGGATAAAATATTTCAAACTACATGAGACATAGGCTTAATTACATACATTATTTTTTACTCCCATTATTTAGATGATTCATACATTTTCACACAAAATTTCATACTTTTGATGAATATGTTTTATATGTTTCATATTCTTTATATTTACTACTGAACATTCCTTGAGGACAATTATAATATTTACTATGAAGGAATATGGACATCTTTAAGGAAGTAATATGAAATTATAAAATTTCATTAACAAAATTTTATATGGATATATTTGAAATGAAATCCATAGTTGGATACTACATGTAGAAGTGTATTTCAAACATATGTTCCTTTGGTAAATAACCTTTATAACACTCTATTTTGTAAGACTCATCCGAGAAATGCTTCAGGTCAAAGGTCATTGACACACACCTAGTTTGAAATAGTCGTGGATATGCTTTAGATAAATAACATTCTCATTATAAACTACTGAACATTTCTTTATAATGATTAAAAAATTAAATATGAAAAAAATAGTTTTATAGTTTAGTATATAATATGAGGTTTTATGATATTGAAAAATTAATTATTATGTGTTTATCTAAGAAGTAAAATCAAATTCTATATATATAAGTTGATGTGCACCTCTAATAGATATAAATAGGGGTAACAACCCCTAAAAATCCTATTATGCTAGAATCAATCAATAACTAGGGAATGAAAATAGGTCTTTATCCACACCTAGTTTGACACTCCAAAGGGATATTCTCTATATCATTCACATTTTTTTATAAACTTATAACCATACCATTAATATGATTACAAGTTTTACTTTGAAAAATTAGTTCCATATTTTATGATTCAACAAGTAATTCTAAAATTTTATTAAAGTAATTATTTTTTTTGCCAACACTACATGATTGTTTCTCATTGTCAATATTATTTATCGTACCATAATTTTGATAATTTTATTTTCATGTATAGAATAATATTTCGTTGTGTATACTTCTATGGGGAGGTTATTAAAATAGGGAAAGGACCTCTATATAGTACCCAAAAAAAATTTAGGACATTTTAATTTTTAACGATAATAATACTATATGAATGAATTAGTGGTCCTTTAGATCTGGTACATCATTATAAGATCTGGTCTATAAGCTCTTGACATGTTTAATTCTAGTCCAAACTATTTCAACATGTTTATCCATTAAGTGTTGTTGAGAACTAGGTCCAAGAAAAAAAATTAGATTCTCAATGGTTATATGGGTACATGACAGTGTTTGTTGTTTTGGTTTCTTGTGTATAGTAGCAACAACCAATTTTATGAATATAAACACATGGGATAGTAGTCAAAGAAGTTCCATAAAAATAAAATGAGGCTATTACCTATGATTCATGATAATAAAACATAATTGATCTCTTAAATATATAATAATATAATTATGAAGATGAGGATGTTTCTATTGATGGAGAAGATGGATGCAATGGTGCTAAGGAGGGGGAAGTTACAGAAATTGGGGAAGAAGTTTCAAGAAACTTAGTAGTTATAATGTATCCTTGATACATAATTAATAATCTACCACTCATTATATTATTGTTATAAGTTATGGCACATTATACTGAATTCGTTTATAATGCTAGCACACATAAAATTTATTTTCATGTAGTTATAGATGATAGACTTAGTGAGATAGACACTACATTATACGGTTTAAGAAATTTTAAATGTAATGATACAATGAAAAACATAATGAAAAAATTTCCTATTGATATAAAATGTCAATATCTTGTTTAGGAGTCAAGACATTAAATATATATCATACGGAGTTAAATATATGGGGATGATTGAGGATTCATCATAATGGTGATTAATGACATTACATTTGGAGGTTGGAGAATTTATAAGAATGAGTTACCTTATACATGAATTCATCAAAACCTCACAAAATTTCATAAATCATTGGATTATAATAATTTGTCATATATTATCATTGAGATTATTAAGACTAACCAATATAAACATGTGTCTCTTGTGTGTGAGGATACAACAAAATAGTGGTTATAATATTTTAAATAATAAGGCATTGATGGTGAAATAAAAGGAATATGTCAACATCGATGGTTATTAGGATGATTCATATTGGGTGTTTCCATAATTTTTATCCTTACGAAAATTGAAGGAAGTCATTTTCTTCCATATCAATATAAAAAAATGTGTCTCTAGATAAGCATCTCGATCCATGTCATGTCAAATTTCACCAGTTTTTCAGGGAATACATATCCTATATTTCGTAAAAATTGTAGTGATGTTTCAATATGGCAAATACAGAGGTTTATTGTTAATTATTAAAACCAAAATTGAAACTTTTCACCTATTCTACTGTTGTCTTCCATTACAAAGAAGAAAAAATGCAAATCCAGGAGTTTTATTTTAGCAAGTATCCACAACAATTTCAACCGTATACATAGTATCTAATTGATATATGATATTTATTAGAAAATCCAAAGTGAAATTATTACAAATCAAGTAACACTGGGAACCCATAATTCACATCATTATTACTATAAAAGAAACATTACTAGCAATGTGAGAATACATTTCATGATGACTATACGAAGAAATAAATCACTGGGTTGGGTATATAATTTCTTTCTTATTTTTTATTTACTATTTCAATATAATGATAACATTTATTTATGTGAAATATGATAACATACATATAAAATGTGATCCTGATAAATTATTTTTTGAACACTGTATAGAAGAAATATGTTGAGTTATTCAGAATTTTTATGATTTAATTAGGGGTATTCCAAAATAAAATGGCCATTTCCATGGGATGAGGGGATGTATGGACACATGACATCAAGTATTGTGATGTGTATCAAAATAATATTCATGGTGATTCAAACATTACCTAAAACATTCCCAGATCATGATAAATTTTATCATTTTGTCCCATAATTCATTAAAATATAAAATGAACTATGGACATGATTTAATTGGGGATATGGTAAAAATGAAACATTCAGTGAGAGTTTGAAAATGACAATGAATAATATTAGGAATATTGTGTGTGACTTTTCCACAGAGAAGAATCACAATTTATAGTGAATCAGTGTTTGGAGTCCATCATAAGTCTAAGGGGTCATGTATTTGCGGAATTACTAAATGTGATGCATTTTAATTTTTTAATAATTCAATAATTTTAGTTTTTAGGTTCCCTTATTACATGTTTCCCTTTTTCAAACATTAACATTACATTAAATTTTCATAATAAAATAAACATTAAAAAATAGATGCCCAAAGATTGTATTATTTTAGTGCATCTGAAAAAGTGGAAACATAAAAAATGGTACATGAGTATACTATATAATCACTTACTAGGTTTTCCAAGACCACCACAATTCTCAAACACATCATACCTAATACATATTTTCTTAAACAATGGACTAGAACATTAAAAGGGTTGATCTCAAATTTTCATTAAGGGAAAACAAATGAGTCATGTAATCCTAATCGTTAACATAAAGGGATATGATTACATGATTATAAAATTTGAAGAACATACCCTATATATTAATGATCATAAAGATGAATCATGGATTAAATCATGGTTGTTCATAACATATTTATCATGATGACATAAAGAACAAAATATGTGAATGAATAACATTGTAATAAAACATGTAATTTTTTAATACACTTAATCATAGAAAATCATATATCGAGGATACTTACCTACACCTTTATAACATGTTATTCTTGTTCTATCACCCAGGTAATTTCTTCGGGATTGAGAAAAATGATGTGTACCCATTTATTTTCATTATTGGGTTAAAACCCGTGCACCATCTTATATTCAGATTATGGATACAACCCATAAACCTACTTATTTTTTGGATTGGGCTACAACCTGTTCACCTTATAATTTTCATGAATGGGTTACATCAAGTACACCTACATAATATCTGGCATGGGATTCAACCTAGGTATGTTTTTTTCTTCATGGTAAATACCTCATGTACTCTTTGAGATCATATACCATTTATCATTACCCAATGAATTTAAGTGAGATATAGGTCCCAATAATCATATAAAAAAATTATATATACATAATTTGTAGGATAATAAATCACGAAACCTATCATGACCCATAAAAAGATATTGGTTTCATAAACAATAATTATATCACATGATATTAAATAGTTATCATTAATATTTCATCACATCACAAACTATAGAAAATTGATAGTTTCCTAATCTTTTCATTAAAAATAACTCCTGAAAATAAGTGAGATTCAATACTATATAACCTATATAAGAGAAATATATTTTATAAATATATAACCCCTGAATGAGAAATAGATCTCATAAATATATATCCCATGATAGATAATTGTGTTTTATAAAGACTATGATATTAAGAATAATACATTCAAAGGAAGAATATGAATGAACCTTTTGAGAATTTCATAGAATGAATTGATTAAGATCAACTAATGTCATTTTTTATGGAAAATAATTTTGATATATTTTTGGAAAACTTTTCATGATTAATATATATTTTCTTCTATAAAAAGGTATTTTTAATGCATAAACCCATTTGAAATTAATTTTCATGGAAAATAACTTCAGAAAATTGAAATCATATGGGAAAAAAGTTCCTTAAAATTTAATTTTAATTTTTTCAAAATAATAATCATTTAAAAAATAAAGGAAGATTCAAAACAATGATGGTGGGTAAATAATTACATGACATTCGAGTTAAAATGTATGTATCATTTTCATAGTAGAAAGGTTAAAAAACTGCCCTATTTTGAAAGAGACAAGAAAATATCATTGAAAATATTTTTAAAAAGAAAATATTATAAACATTAAATTTAAATATTATTGATTGGTATTATAATATTCATAGAAATCTCCTTTTGGAAAACATGTTTTGGATGGAGCACAAGTATCCAACCAATAAAAAAGAATATTTAGGCTTTCTTAAAAACATGTTATTAACTGTCACATGTACCAAAGAGTATAATAATTATTCTAATAAATTAATAACTCATGAATATAAAGAGGAAAAAAATTGATTAGTTTTCCTGAGATATGAGTCATAATTTTCTAGCAAGAGAAGCATAAATGAAAACAATCTCGATAGGCGATGAGATTGTTTCAATAAACTCTCACCACATAGTAACGATGAAATATTCTCACCACGAAAAACTGAAATTAATTTAATCTTAAAATATAAAAAAATTAAGGATAATTATTATATAACATTTCAAATTTAGTATAAATAGCTCATTGAAAAATATAGGTTCATAACATGGTTTGTGTCTTAAAGAAGGTAAATTGAGATGAAATTACTTTACATATTTGGTAATTTTTGAAACATAAACCCCATGAAATAAAGAAACTAAAATGGATATTTAAATACCTATAATTTTTATAATAATATTCAAATAATTCATACATGGGTAGAATACACAACACAAAAAATGAATGGGTGGTGAATAAAACATGTATCTCATAGAAATTAAAAATGGAGATGAAATTCCATCACGTTGTTTTTTGAATCTCATTGTACACATTCAAACATGATGTATAAAAATTAAATTTTAATATAACTATTTTATAGAACCATGTTTTTATATATAATATCATTTATGGTTTTATTGCCATTTTATAATAGATACTTGTTAACTATTTCATGTTATAGTTAAGCTTTTGGTAATATTTGCTATGTCTTTCGCTTATGCCAAAATTTGGAATATCATTGGTCCTTATACATATATCATGATTTTAAGAATTTAATACATGATTTAAATATCATATATATTCAATATAATTATATTATAATAATATATATAACCTCGGAGTTTGAAATGGAATATACCGTTCATGAAAACGGTAGGTCATACGCATGCATAGACATTGATTCTCTTTTATAATTGTATTTTAAGGATGTAATGAAATGAAATATATGTGTATATGTAAGTAATATAATTATAGTAAAATTATTATATAATATATACCATATAATTTCACTAAGAACATCTTTAATACATTCTAGGTAGTTTGTGAATGAATCACATCGCTTTGAGGGGGTGGTAGTGCACACATCCTCAATCAAATTTTAATATATTCACATGATAGAAAGAAAAATGGAATGTTCTAAATAAAAATTATAGATGCATAAATTAATTAAAAATATAATATATATCATATATATATTTTCTATCATAATTTCTACCATAAGATGAGGTAAAAGAAAAATGTGGAATCATCTTTTTATGAGACAGTAGTTCGTCGTACACATAAACAATGTCTTCGTTACCCATTAAATGTAAATATATGTCTATGCTGGTAGATAATATTGAATCAAAAATACTATTATGTCGAGGTAATTGGTGTTGTTATACATTAATGGAATAAGTAGAGTTGAGGGTGTAGATAATGGAAATAAAACTAAAGGATCTTGGGGGAGGCTATTGTCTCTTAATCGGGTAGATCCTATTGGTTTTCATGAATGGGATACATTGGAGGGATTTATCCCCCAAGAGATGCTCTAAGATTGAATTAATATATTTGTTGTGGATATTTTCATATATATTTTGGTGGAAAATATTTGGTTTTATATAAGATAATAAGTGTTAGTAGGGGAGGACTTTTTATAGTGGAGGAGGAGTGGCACTCTTGTAATATTCTAACAACGTGATTCTCTACATGTTTATCACATATTAAGTGGACCCAAAAATGCACCAAATTAGATCCTAGCAGGGTAGGGTCAAAATATGTCCATCCAATGGACATAGGAAAATTTTATTGGTAGTTTGGGCTATTATGATTATGTTTTATTCCCTTATTATGGTAAATTATACGTTAACCACTATAATTAATTTTAATTATATCCACTAATATTTTGGGTGAAAAAATAATTTGACCTTTTTAGAAATTAGATAATATTTCTATTCAAAATATGGAATATATTTTCCGAACATATAGTCTAATTTTTATTTGAAATTAATTTTACTCTAATCCTGCTGACGGGATGACATTGTGTTTTTTTTATGTAAAAATGAAAGAAACATTACTAACCGTTTTTATCCAATATCAATGTGAAATTGGTTCCAATTACCAACATTGGATTAAATGATAATATTTTGTTCTAGATAAATAACAAATCCAACTTAAAATATAATTTATCATTACAAATAAATTGGATTAAAAAACAATTTTAAATTAAAATTAAATATTTTTAACAATTAATTAAAAAATGAAAAAATTTAAATAAAATAACAGAAATGTATTATAACCTAATTATACGGGTTTTCATTAAAATATGAATTTTATATGGATATATTATATCAATAAAAAATTTAATTTTTTTAATGTGGGTTCTCCATTAAAAGGTGGTAAACAACATTTGTAAAAATACTGGGTTTTAGGCATATAATTGGTTTTGATCATAGGTTATGTCTGCCAAATATATAGGATGAGTATCATTTTTTTATTTAATATGTAACATAAAAATTACATTAATATTAATCACTAATTTTAATTAATTATTTATTAATATAAAACACATTTGGGTGAACAATAAAAAAATATATCCTCTATATTCAATTTGTTATTATATTTTAATTTCTAAATAATTGGGAACAAATAAATTCATATTATTTATTTTTATACCATATATTTTCATAAGTTGGTTAATAATATTCAAAATATCTCATTTAATGGCTAATTTATATCTTATTATATTAAATAAATACATTTTAATAATATATTATTATTTTGTAAAACCCAGTTTTACGTGTTACATTGGGCTTCGAGGAAATTCATTATTTCATGTAACACAAGCTCAACTCATTGTTATGTGTACCAAAATATAAAATTTATATTGTTTTTATTGCATGATTAACATGGATATTTTTATAACAAAAGATAAACACAATAAGTTTACTAAAAATAAACTATTTTTAGTGTTGCGTGAAATGAAAAATACAAAAAGATTAAATTAATTTGAAAAAAATATATTTCAAAAAATCATAGGGTGTTACAATATACACCACTTAAAATTAATTTCACCCAAAATATTAATATAGGCTATTAAAGGTTTAATACTTTAAAGTTAGTTTCATAGAAACCCATATCATAAAAATGATACAAAAACATCCTTTTTAAAATGATAGTTACAAACATAAAGGTTACGTAATGTAAAATATATTGTGGTTTCCATATAGGAAAACATAAGTGAAAAATAAAATAATTAAATGTAATAGAAATATAACGATCATGTTCTAATAGAGTGTGCTAGAGAAGAAGTTTAGGAGAAATATTACAATCACAAAGTCAAAAATATGTGATGAACAAAGGGGCCAAATAATTTGTTAGAAATAGTGGTACTAGGATAACATTTTTGATTTCAAGATCATGTTTCCAAATGTTAATAAAACTTCATTAAATGTTGTACTTTTATTATTTTAGGAAAACCTCTCCCTTTATTGTTCCTTGATCCAAATCACCTCCTAATTTTTTGAATGAATGTCATAAAATTTTATTAAAATTAATCACATATATCCAAAATTACTAAATGATTTTTAGATTTGAAACATGTGAATACCCTTATCATATATTCCCTTGAAACATGGAAATGAACATAATTACCAAAAATCTTTTTGAAAAACATGCATGATTACTTATTTAAATTATTAATAGATATATTCTTTAAATCCTAGAATTTGTAAAATTCATCCTTGATGATATAGAACAGTTTCTCAATAATAATTTCAATAGATTTCTATACCATACAATTTACTTATCCCTATCCATCACATATTTATCCATAAATTATTAACTCAATTTCAGGCCTTAAGGGTTAACTTCCCTTAATAAAATTATCAACTTTTCACGATATAAATTTTATAGGTCTTCATCACCATTCACCATGTCAATTTCAATACTTACTAGAAAACATTTATCAAATATAAATATATATTTCATGATTCATATAAGTTAATATCTAAATTCAAAAACCTAAATTATTCATTCATCCAACATTATTAATAAACCATTAGTCAAGATTAATAAACATATTCATTAATAAATTTTTCCTAGATTATGAAATATTTATTATATCATAATGTTCCTCAACCTCAATCTAATCATTCTACATATATTTATTTATATAAATAATTTAATAACATCAAATAACGTTCTAATTTCCTTTGTAATCTCTTTATCTTCATATGTATAACCAATATTCATACCACCTTCCAATTTTTCATTATGTGATCTTTACTTGGGAAATCTATTATCATAATTTTCATAAGTTCCACATATGAATCATTAAATATTAACCTTGTTCCATATAGTTATATCCATTGACTAAAACTAGAAATCATAGTTGGTTAAAAATTTGTTATATTATGATACCATATAATCATAGAAAATTACTTATAGGATGTATAAATCATGGATCCTACTTATTTAATTTATGTAACTATAGTTTTATCCTCAGTTATTCATATCCAAATAAAATTTAAATTATTCATGATGGGTTGTGATGGTTTTTTGAATTCCCAGTGCACAACCCCTAGGAGTGTCAAACCGAATGCGCAGTAAGGCTTAATGCCATATACTAGATTACCCTAGGTCTCGCACGAGACATCTTGTTGGATTTTTTATCTCAAGGTACATTAGTTCTAAAGCAACATACACTTATATTATCTATAAATGGATTCATTTCTAGGAAACTAATCAATCAATCCTTTAACAAAATTCCAAGACATTTTCATAAAAATTAACACATACTTATACTTATCCTTATATATATCCCTAGAAATATCCATAGAAATATACCTTGGGATACCACAAATCTTTTTTCATTTTCCAAAGGTGAACTAAAACTTTTATACAGTACCAACAATAATGACCCACACATTTCAAAAATTAACATTAATTTAAATTTTCATAATATTAAAAAAATTACAAAACACAAAATTTCATAGACCGTATTAGATTAATGAATTTGGAAACATAGAAAAATAAACACTAGTATGTGAGTGAGATACATTATCACCCAATAGGTTCTTTGTGACTACCGCCCTTCTTAAGAAACTTCATACTTAATACATATCTTCATAGCCTAGGGAAGGAAACATAAATCCAAGCGATCTTAGATTCCTCGTAAGGGTAATAAAGGGGGACATGTAAGAATAATCATCATTATAGGGGTATAATAATAAGACAATATAATTAGAAGATCATACCCCACATATAATATATCATAGAAAAGAATCAGGGAATATAGTTTGTTTATTGATAAGACATGAATCATAAGAAAATAAAGAATATAATCAATGAAATTATGACATATGAATGAAAAATGTAACTTTTTTATACATATAATCACAGGAAATTCAATTTCAAGTATTCACACAAAGACCTTAATAAAATTTCTGGTATTAGATATGACCCATGTACCTACTTTGGGCATGGGATGACAAAATATGTACCCATTTATTTTCATGATTGGGATATAACCCATGAACACTCATAATTTTAGAGTTTGGATATAGCCTAGGAGCTTTCTTAATTTCAGACTGGGGATACAACCTGGGAACCTAATTATTTTTAGGTTTGTCCTATAACACAATCACCAACATATTTTTAATCTTTTTTTATAACTCTTATGCCATATTTTTTTTGGGATTCAGCTACAACCTATATACACGTTTTGCTCATATACCATTTTTCATTACCTATTTTATTAGTGGGATGTATTAGTTCCACCAATCAAATAATGAAATCCTACATACATGAGCCACATGATAACAAAACATAACAAATATCATGACCTATAAAGAGATATCAGTTTCATAAACAATAAATCATTACCCATTAAATGAAATGGGAATCATTAAAATTTCATTACATCATAACCTATGAAGAAATAAAGGTTTCCAAATCATTTCATTAATGCATATCCCATTAAAAGAATCACGAATCTATAGAATATAACCCATAAGAAGATAAAATGATTTTATAAACATATTACCCATGAATGATGAATGGATTTCTTAAACATATAACCAGTGAAACAGAAAGGGGATTTATAAAGACCATGAAATTAAATATTACTCATTTAGAGGAATAATGTGAATGAAACCTTTAGATAGTTTCCTAGAAAGGCATGAGTAACATCAATGGATTTCATCATAAATGAAAAAAAAATTAAAATATCATTCCAAAAAATTTCTGGATAATAATATCCATTATCCTTTGATAATTTACTTCTAATCAAAAAAACTATTTGAAAACAACAATCATAGAAATTTCATTGAAAACTTTTAAATAATTTTGAAAAAAATTCATTGAAAATTAAATTAAATATTTTATTAAAAAAATAGCCTTCTAAAATGGGAAGTAGTCTTCACATAAATGATGGCGGGTTAATTCATACATGTCGTATGAGGTAAAATGAATATTTATTTCTCATGGGTAAAAGAAAATAAAAATGATTTATTCCGAACTAGATAAGAATAATTATTTGAATACATTGGTAAAGAAATAATTATTAAAAATTCATTTTAAATATTATATTATAATAATATAATATTCTTATAAATCCCTTTCTAGAGAAATTCATTTTTATGGAACACATATTTTCAACTGAAGAGTGTGTAATGGTAGGCTTTTTTAAAACACATTGTTAATAATTTTACAAACCAAAGAGTTAAATAATGGTTCCACTAAATTAATATAGCATAAATATTGAAAGGATAATAAATTTCTTGAATGTTTAGGATATATGGATTATAACATTTGATTAAATAAAGCTAAAACATTAACAATCTTGATAAGCAATCAGATTGTTTCAATAAAATATTACGACTAGGTAACCTTAAACCATACTCCCCATGTTAGAAAATGAAATTACATGAATCGTAAAATATACTAAGAATAAGTAGATTCAAGATATAATATATACTTGGTAGTATATAAACCCCATTGAAAAATATAGGTTTATAACATGGCATGTGTCTCAAAGAAGGAAAATTCAGACAAAATTACATTACCAATTTGGAAACTTTGTAAACATAAACCACATAAAATAAAGATAATAAAATGGATATTTAAATAAACATAAATATTATTAAAATATTCAAATAATTCATCCATGAAAAGTATACACACCACACAAAAGGAATCAGTGGAGGATAAATAAATATCTCAATGATATAAAAAATTGAGATGAAATTCTATTACCTTGTGTCTTGAATCACGTCATACACATTAGAACCTTCTATATAATAAATTTAAGTTTAATATAAATAATTAACAAAACATATTCTTATATATAATACCATATATTGTTTTATTATGACTTTATATTACCCTCTTGTAAACAAGTTCAGGTTATAGTTACGCTCTGACTAATATTCTCTTTTTTTTCATTTGTGTCATAATTTGTTATGTATTTGGTTATTATATATATATATATCAAGATTTACATAATGTAAACCCTAATATATATATATATATCAAATATATTAATTATATTTTTATTATTATAATATATTTAATATATAATTATGTAACAGAATATATTGTTCATGGAGACAGTAGGTCATATGTATGTACGAGTGTTGTTTCAATTTTATTATTGTATTTAATGAAAGAAAGAAATTGAAATATATGTGTATATTTATATATAATAATTATAGTACAATTTTCAGGTCATATATTTGATATAATTTTACTAATCATATGCTTAATACATTACATATAGTGTGTCAATGAATCACATCACTTTGATGGGCAGTAGCCCATAATTCCTTAAACAAAATTATCTTATTTATAGAGGATGGAAAGAAAAAAATTATGTTCTAAGTAAAAATTAAAGAATAAGAAAGAAATTATAAATATTATTTATATCATATATAAATATTAGGTCCATCGTAATTTTCACCATGAGATGTGGTCATGGAAAAATAAACAACCATCATTTCGTGAGGTGGTAGTTCACTGTACAGGTAAATTGTATCTTCATTGCCCATTATATGGAAGTGTCTATATATGATTGTATAACACATAGATAAAAATATAATATTAAATTTAGGATTATTTTTTTGTTATTGAAATCTAGGAATTTAATACTTCTATGGAGTGGATAATAAAAATTAAACTAATGGAGTTTGATGGAGGGTATTACCTCTTAATAAGGTTGATCCTTTTGGTTTGCAACAAACAGATTCCTTGGATGGATTTTTTCCTAAGGGGAGTATTCAATGAGGAAGGAAGGTATTTTTGAGAGATATATAATTAGTTATTTTCTTAAATTAAGTGGTTTTAGAAGTTTTAATATGTGGGAGGGGATGAGGTCTTTTTATATTGGAGGAGAAGTGGTACTCTTGTAATATTTTGACAATGGAATTCCATACAAATTTTTCACAAGTCCTTTGGATCCAATAGTAGACCAAATTCATGATGAGGGAGTATAGGGTCTAAATATGTCTATTTAATGACTATTGGGAATTTTTTTAGGTTGTTTGGTCTATCATGTTCACGGTTTATGACCTTATTAAACTTAATTTTACCTTAATCGATGTAATTGACTTTAATTAATTTCACTATAAGTTTTGGTCAAATATTTTTTTCATTATTATAAATAATAAATTATATTGATTCTATATATGATACCCAATTTTCCAAATTGGAATAATATAACTGGAATAAATTAATTAAAATTTACTCCCACTAATTGGATGAAACTTTTGGGTTTTAAAGTAAAATTGAAAAAAATATTTTTAAATTTTTATATCCAATTTCATTGTGAATTTAGTTCCAATGATAACTATTCGTTAAATTTTCTTTTTTTATCTAAATGGACTTTAAAAATGATTGAAAATGTTATTTTCCTTAAAAATATTAAATAAAAAATTGTTTTAAATTAAAATTCATTATTATTAAGTATATATTTAAAAATGAAACCTTATATAAAAATATTTAAGAAAAATCCTGACCTAAAATTTATTTTTAAATTTAAAAGAATAATTTATTTCGACATATTAAATATATAAATGAAATAATAGTTGGATTTAAAAAGGGTTATCCATTAAAAGGTGGTGAAACTACATTTGTATAAATATAAGATTTTATGCATAAAATAGGGTTTGATCTTATCTTATGTCTTGGTTGAAAGTCAAAAAATTGATTTAATATGTTACATATATATTACATTAATTTCACTCACTAAATTCTATTTATTAAATTTATAATGAAAAAACACCTTTGGGAGAATAAAAATTAAAATATATCATTTATATTCAATTTGTTCTTATATTTTCATTTCATATTAATTGGTAACATATAGATTCATTTAATATATTTTTAAACCATATATATTTCAATGATTATTTAATATTATACACAACCACTAATTTAATGGGTAGTTTAAATCTGAATATATAAAAAACATTTTAATAATATATTATTGTTTAGTAAAACATGACCTTCTATGTTACACAAGGCATCGAGAAAAGACATTGTTTCATGAGTGTAGTATATCCTTGTTGTTCCTTGTAGATAAATATAAAATTTATATTTTGTGTAGTTCATGATTAACATGGTTTTTATATAATGCAAGACTAACATAGTGCCTTAATATAAAATAAACTATTATTAGCATTTTGTGAAATGAAAAATATAAAAATATTTAATTAATTTGAAATCCAATTTAACACAATATTGGGGTGTTACAGCCCACATAATTACAAAATTGGAATTTGTGAACATATCATGGAATGAGTATATTGTTCCAATGCATTATATAGACACCATTGATAATTTCTATGTTTCACCATTGATTCTTATCGGGGAGTTCCGATATTTACCAATGCTCAATGACTAATAAATATTGATACCTAACATCAATATGTTATGATAAAGTGGGAGGAGTAAATATAGTTGGATGTAAAATGAGATGGACTGGCCTCAAGGAAAATATAAACATTTTTGATGTAGTATATTTTTTCGGGAATATCATAATAGGAAATGATTCTTTAAAATTTATTGTTTGAGTTACCACTCCCATCCAAAATAAGTTATTTCCTCCAAGGTGAAATTTTTATATCATCTAATACATAGTGTAATAATAAAATCATTCATTTTTTAGAATTATTTGAAATTTACAAATTCATTTGACTATCAAGTAATAAATAGTTGATAAATTATAAAACTATTTTTATAAATTAAACAAATTCTAGGATTTTATAAGTGTTTTTTTATTTCAATAAAGAACCATTCCATGTATACAACATAAAGAAACAATGTGATAAAATAACAATGAATGATTCCATAATGTGATAAATAAAACATAAATGAAGAAACACACCATTTGGGATCTAACCTAGTGCTATTTTTGCTAGACATGAAATGAATCCTACCTTTAGAGAGTGTATCCAACTGATATAACATATTGGTGCACATTTCAAGGAATATGAAAAATATATGAGATATTACATGAAATAATAATCACATTTTCTATGGATACACAATAAAAAAACCTGGTAATAAAATATTCACGAAATATACAACCAAATGAGACATTATACATAAATGAAAATGACCAAAATTTTTAATCAAACTTATTGGTATAAGTGATAGATACAAATGAAATACTCATTACATTTGGTGGATCCATCAAATATAATGTTTGTATGAAAAAATATGTCATTATTTTAAACCCACTTTAAAAGCATGAATCTATTCCAATAAGAACATAAGAAAACCCAATCTCCATTGGAAATAGATATTAGGAAAATGAAATCTTCAAATGCCAAAAAAGTTCCCAAATAGGGTGTAAGGATAAATTCGTAGTAAGAAATCACAATAAATATATTTATGGTTTTTACCAATGAAAACTAATAAGCAAGTTTGAAAATAATTTGACAACTAATCCAAATTAATACAATAGAGGCTCGCTACTCAGTCACTCATACAAACATCTAGCTCACTCCGCCATTAAGTGAATTTCTATTTCATTCCATTAAATCTGATTAATGTTCGCTTATCAATAAATATTTTACAAACTCAAAATAATAGACTCGACATTACCAAATTAACAAAACTCCATTTTCTTTTGGTAAAAAAAATTTCACCTACCAATGGGAATCAAAATGTTCTATTATACGAATCATAAAATTATGAAGACCAAAAATATATATTTATATTTTATACTTATTTATGGTATATTTCATTTTTATATCCAAATATATAGAATCATTCTATACTCATGAAGAAGTATAGGCATGGTTCCTGCGACATACTGATAGTTCGTGAGGTTATACATATCAGGGTGAGTAGAGCCCACTCTTATCATCACATTCCACCTACAGAAGTGATTATACCATACCTAAACCATTATAGCTTCTATGGTGTTACTTTATGTGATTTAAAATTCCTTGATAACCACCTTATTATTTTCTTCATAGTGAGATGTAGACTTGAGACACAAACATTCCACTTGCCTGAGGGAGAGACGACCATCACCCTTGATGATGTGGATGTTCTACTAAGTCTTCTAATCCACTGGGATACATTTATAGGACCCACCCACATAGATTGGGCTAATCATGTATAGTATTTATATACCTCAAAATAATGGGGGTGACGATGCAACATATGGTGGGATGAAATATATGAGATGGATTGAGATACACTTTTCATAGTTTCCTACTGACACTGACATATATAATGTCATGTGTTACACCCATACATATATCTTATGGAACATTGGAGAGATAATGTGAATTTATCACTCTGAACACATGTTTACATGATGTATCTAGGGATACAGGAGGATATCTATTTGACAGGATGATACAAAAAATGATCTACATTCTTGGAATATAATTATAAGAAATTCATCATAGGATACAAGTCAGATCACATTTATATAAAGTTATGTTTCATCCTTATTCAGATGTGGTCATATAATCACATACATACCCTCTTTAATATTATTTCTAGTTAAGAGATTCATATATACGTTCTATATAATCACTCATCCATATTGTTTTCTGATACTACTATGAGTAATTAAATTAAATTTCTAATTATTTTTTACTTTTTGAACTGTACATTACATGTAGATTCAGTCTGGTACACCACTCAATTCGGATGACAATGAAAAATGTGGGTGTAAATATTCCCATGTTTTATAGTCTAGTATATAAGTATATAAGTATTTATATTCTTTACTTGACTAATAAATTTTATAATACTGTATTTTTTATGAACAATTTTTTAACAAATGACACATGTCACTTCAGATTTCATGGTTTTCATACTATGCTCTATTAGACTGACTTCATGCATACTACCCTGATTTGACATAATATTCCCAGATTGTTTTTCCTCTCTTTCAATTTCATATTTTTGAGTTTCACTATATTGATAGGGTATTGAACCAATTTGGATTTGATCATCATATTCACATTCCACCTATACAGTAAATAATGCTTCATTCCACGAAGTTAAATGTGAGATAGGATTTCAATAGGTGATGATAACATATAGAGTATCCAAACCATTAGTACAGACATGTATCATTTAATATCGAGGGTATCAGTATGATGCAATTCCCACCATTAGATCAGATCATGTATGTGCCATGGTATAGATAAGAATATATATTTTATCTTACTCTACATGTTAGATGACATCTGGATCCATAAAGTTAATAAATATACAATAGATTATTTATATAATTTTTTTAATTTATTTTTAATCACATTATATCATACTCATCTATAACATGATATTTGTTTGTTTGATCTACAAGCAGCAAGGTTTTATCCTGGCTGCATACCATGATGCAATACACGTGATGAAGATAATGTTTTGTGTTCTACATGGTAGTATCATTGATCATCAACCTTGGGGATATATTTTTTTATATGGGGGAGTATTTCGATACAAATTAAACTCCTCTAGAATCTATTGACGTTTAGGATCCATGCTGGTGACGGTGATGACTGCATCATGCTACATGTCAGGCCTCATCTTTTCTACATGAAAAGGCCATAAGACTAGTAGTCCAGCTTCAGCTAATTGGGGATGTGTATTAGGAATCCTAATATCTATTTATATTGTTAATATATCCATAGTTTTCTATTATATTAACTAATCTCAAATTTTAATGGGGTATATTTTCTATGAATTGATCTTTCATGCCCAAGACTTCAAAGGCCTTATGGTTACCCCAATAGATAATGGTTGGTAAATCAAATTACCTAGTGGAAGAATGATGTGGTTCCCATGATGAAATCTAGATTTCATATCCTCTCGCTGATTCATAGGAGGAGCATTAATCATTTCCTGTTACAATGCCTAAGGAAGATCCTTATATTACTCATCGTAGTCCCTCATATCACAAAGGTCAAAAAACATGAGATAGGATCATATTCTGATGGAAGATTACGTGATGGGGTCTCTTAATAGACATTGATTGAATATATTAATTTATATAATTTTTTTTTACTTAAATGAATATAATAAAAAAAATGTATAATATCTGATGTATTATTTTACCTCAATTAAATCAATGAAATTAATTTTATTTTTAACCATATTTTACATGTTTAGGTAGTGTTTTAATATTTATTTCATATTTATTATTGTTTAATTTTTTAGGCATTCAAATTAATCTATTTGAAAAATAAGAAAACTAAATAAATTTTATGTTGATAAATTTCATTGCTTTTAAAATATAGGCTATAAAAAAAATTTAAATAAAACTTAAAACATAGCCTAAACATTTATTTTTTATAAAATTAAAAAAATTATTATTATAGGAATACAAAATACAATTTATTTAAAAAAGTCCTAGTTGATTAAAAATATCATTTTTATAAATTTAAAAAATCACATAAATTATAGAATAATTAAAATATAAATTAAATTTTGATTATTGAAAAAATATATAAAAACAATTGAATGTGAAATAAATTTAAAAAAATTATAAATACCAATTTAATTTTAAAAAAAAATACATAGTTCAACTAAACTTAATTTTTTTAATGTGCATTGTGGAAATATTAATAATTTAAAATATTTAAAAAATGTTCAGTTTGTTGATCCAATTTCATTCCGATTTTATTTCTACATTATCACTTATAGAAATTCAAATACATCTTTGGAAACAATAATATAATTCTTGTTGGTGAATTATAAATAATATAAATTATAAAATTTAAACACCATATAAATGAAAATTTAAAAATAGTATCCATATATAAAATAAATTGTCTATAAAAAATGCATAAATCTAATGATCAAAAGCATATTTATATGTAAAAAATATCTTTCTTAAAATCATAAAAATTTCACATTCAAATACTAATAGACATAATTATTATTATATATAAATTATTAATTTCATTATATTGATGGATTATTTATTATTATGTTATAAATCAATTTTAATCATTACGTAATTAGTATATATTAATTATATGATTAAATATTTGTAGTAATTAATAAAAAAAATCATAATAATTTTTTAAATAATATAATTATTAAGTAAACTAATAATGTACCTAATAATAGTTTTTTAGAATAAATAGTAATTATATTAGTAATATAAAAAATTTATTTACTATTAATAATAGTATAATTACTAAATTATTTTTGTATATATTTATCTAAACAATAGATAATTAAAATAATATATATATATATATATTAACTATACAAACATATATATTTCTAATTTGTTTGTATTTTTTTAATTTGGGAAATAGCGGCCTCCACCTTTCATCCTTTAGACTAAAACCCAAATGTTGAAATTTTGATGCCTCCATTGTTCAATAGTTTTTTTAAAAATATTAGTCTTGTATTATTTCTATATTTTAGTAAATAAATATATAAAAAATCATTTGGTAAGCCTCATGTCTTTAATTTTGTTAAATCATGCCTTACATGGGGACTAAATCAATTTTACAATAATTTTAAAATTGTAATATAATATTATATGGGGTTGATCAATATATGTTCTTCAAGATACTGAAATAGAATGGGGCTCTATAAAAAAGTTTTAATTTAGATAAACCAAATGTGTAAGTGTGAGCATGTAATTTTCATATGAAATTATTTAAATAATCAATGGGAATGAGAATTAACATTGAGAATCACACGTCCATTTAAAATGAAATAAGACACTGGTATAGTAGTGAAATATATGTAGAGAGGGATAGGGTCCGAGTTACACTAATTTATTTAGGAGGAAGATCCAATAAGACGTTGCTTCATAGTGATTGGGATCTCCTAAGATTGGAATCCCATAACATTGAGGGGGAGGAAATCCATAATGAACACTTAAGGAGAAGAATTTGAGATATTAAAGGGTCAAACACTGTAAATTAGTGTCATTGATCATGTATATGGCCTAGTATGTGAAAAAGAAAGACTATTTTCAACATTGATTCATATGAGATATCTATCAGCCCAAAAAATTCCTCTCTTGTATTTATCTATATTGGGAAAGGGAGATGTTTTTAGATATCTAATTTAATATAGATATGTGGGGAAATGTGGTTAATAAAATTATAATACCGATCATTTAATTAATGATAAGTACCAAATGATTCTCTAATCCCACTTCAGTCATTTGGGGTTGGGATAAAAATAAGGTTCACTGGAATATGGATCCCAAATTACGACATGTGAAGATAATGAGACCAATGAAAATCCATTTCAAATTTAAAAAATATGTAATAGATTCTCTTAGATTCTTAATTTATTAGAGGAATTTATTTATTGAATTGTTATTTATAATGAATGAGAAGGAACATTTTTTTTTGTCTAAAACACTGTTTGCTTCCGAGAACACAAGACTCCATGATGATTTGTACCAATAAGTAAAGGAATAGTTGGGAGGGAAACTAGTTACAAAAATTGTAGTGATTATGAGAGAAGGGAACATAGAAACCTTAGTGAATTCATGTAGTGAATGTATGAAATCAAAAACTATATCATGGTTATATTTATCCCTTATAGAATACATGAATAACAAGGAATGATGGGGAGTGATTAGAGGAAATGTCATAGATGATTTGAAAAAATAATCCTAAATGGATTGATGAGATACAAGGGAGATTATAAAGGATAATTGATGATTATGAACCCACTTAATAACTTGTATGGAGTTTTTAATATTGTCCATAGAAGGACAACAACAACCAAGAAAGATATCTATGGAGTGAATTCAAAAAATGCACCTTTGACACAGAATGATATTTATATATACCTATATCCTTTATATTATATAAAAAATATAATATATATATAAACCTATATATATGTGCATTTTTATTTATAAATATTTATATTTAATTATGATTTAAATTGTAACTATCATTTTCATAAGAATAATTATTAAAAATTAAAATTATATTTTAATATATAATTAAAAAAATTATACACATATATGAATCACTTATTTATATTTTTAAAAAATATATAAATTTATATTAAAGTTATGTGTCCTGAACAATATCATACTAGGACTCGTCCACGACAACACATGCTAACTATTATGGTTTTCATCCAAACAGGTCATGATTTTTTCTCATTGAGGGCACTATATTTTTCTAAGTATTGTACACATGGGGAAGTTGAATGTGGCTATGTAGTGTTGGTGGAGATGCTAGGTGTGGTAGGGGAAAGGGCATGGCCAACAAGCATGATCTCAAGTGGGCATGATGTGCATTTGCATGTTTTTTGGGTGGGGTGCACATGGATGCACACGTGACCTTTGTCCCTCTAGACACACACAGACCAAAAAAGTCCATTTGGCTTAGGGTCAATGTTTCATTTTATGTATAAAGACTATTATGCACCTATTTCATTAGACCATGTAATATTCATTCCTACTGGTCATTTAACAGTTCTCTTTTATCCTAATTAAAAAAGAGATTCTATTATCAATAAATTGGATTTTCCATAACATTTTTTGATTTAGTTTATAGTATATATAAATTAGATTAATATAAATTATACATATAAGAAATAAATATTTTATAATATTATAATATATGTTAGTATTTCATAAATTATAGGTAAATTTATAAATTATGTATATACACGCATATATAAATTAAAATATTTATTTAAATATATAATATATATTTAAAAAATTATATATTAATTTTTTTCATATAACTAAAATATATTTAATTGAAAAAATTATATTATTTTAATTTCAAATTTCTATTAGATTTCATATTTATAAAATAAATTGACCGTTTTGGTATAATTATATTAATAAAATTAATATCTAATAGTAAAATGTTAAATATCACAAACACAAACAGATCAAAAAATAATAAATTATTACTTAATTTAAAATTTATTTTCATATATTAAATTAAAACAAATATAATAAATTTTACAAATAATATATAACAAAAAAAATATACACTATCATATTTTCATACACATTTATATAACTTTGATATAATAAATATATATACGACATGTAGTTATATGTAATTAAATATAAATTTTTTTAGTAGATAAGTTTATATCATTTATAAAAACTATTTCCAATAATGGATCTCAATGTCAGAGCTATGTTTTAAAATATAAATAGGGGAAAGTGCTCAGTTCTAAAAAAACACATCAGGAATGGGGGAAAATTAACAACATCCATTAATTTGTATTAGTTTCTATTCCCTATTGTTTTACTTTTCCATGAATTTTAGGTACAAACACCTTCTATAAATTGGGATCGATCATAATTCTAGGAAATGACATTAGAAAGTACAATATGAACAAAAATAGACCTAAGGGGTGTGGAAACCTTTTCAAATCCAGTCTAATCAATATGACGAGATGATTCAAGGATTCCCTATATGATAATAGATATAACTCAATCATAGGATCTAACTCGTGGGTTACTCTAACCTCCACATTCATCTATTTTACTACATAACCCACATATAGGATGTGGAAGCCCCAGTGTTTGTTGTGATCACCATTAAAACCTCTTTATAATCCCACATTTTTAACCCTACATGATCCCAAACCACTATTATCTCTTCCAAATTTTGTAGTGAATCACTGTACAGACTATTTGATACATATTTCACTACTAGAGGGTGATAACATTATCGAACGATTCCAGGGCTATGGTATTGAACCCTTGTAGGTCTAGATCTATAGAATTTAGTATTTATGTTGTATAATTGGGGTTTTTAAATAGAATATTATTAGTTTATTCATCAATAGATGATGTATGAAGTAATAGGAGAATTGTTGTGAAAGATAACTTGTCTTGGTATAAGTGATAGAAACCATAGAAAATGTTTTCATAATGATTAACCCATTCCCTTATGGGGTAGGGAGAGTAGATCTAACCCCTTCATAGGGATGTTGTTTGTGACACCCCATATCTGAATGAGTAATTATTTGAATCTAATTTTATAGAAAACTCATATATTTCGATGAATTAATTATGGTTGATAAGATGGAAGGGTATCGAGAGTTTTTTTGGGAAAATAGAATATGTGAAGAGACAAATTTCCATTAATAGATACCATTGGGTGCAACGAAGACTCAAACTTGGTACCTTGTGGCAGCGGTAGAGGTGGTGACAACCATAGATGGTCCATTATTTTGATAGTGTAATGACATGCCAATTCTCATTGGCTTGACAGTACAATGATTCACTAATATTCCTTATGCGACATCCCCAAGATGCCAAAGGGTTTCAAATACAAGTGGGGGACGATTTACACTTTAATAAATTAACCAATAAACCTACCAACCATAACCAAAATTCATATTATGATTTATGAACAAATGGAAGTCAACTCAAAAACTTTATATTTCTCAAAACCACATCAAAGTAAGCCACAATGGAAGAATAACAAATTATCAAAGTACACAATGTAAACAATACAGTAGACTCTCCGAAGAATCCATTATCCTCAAGCTCCAAGCTCCAAAATCTCGGAACAGCCCAAACATCATGAGGTAGTGCTAAACACACAAGAAAGACTACCTTTTCCCTTATCCTGGAAGATAACATCTGTAAAAGAACAAAAGTTCCAAAGCAGGGGTGAGTATAACACTCAGTAGGTTTTCCCCAATGACTTTCATACTCATGACACTAGGATAGAAGAGTCAGCAACAATTATATAAAGAATTTTATATAAAAAAATTCTAAAAAATAGTTCATAACTAAATATAAACAAGTTTCCATAACCATTATTTACCAATGGATAGATGTGAAATTGATATCAATTTTTCCTATCAAGATACATTTCTAGGAAAATAACTAAACAATATTTACAACCATTCGAAAATATCCCTTTATAAGCATACCCATCCATTCCTCAAACCCATGCAACCAAACATGCTTGCTACGTTATGAAAGTTCCATACTCATGAGTGGTCTCTCGTCAATATACCATGTCGTCACAAGGTAATTGTTTCCCATGTGCCATTAACCCTTTGGCACCAAGCACAATGTCATATTTTAACCATGCACCGTGTATGAAATTCACATGCGCCATTAATACTTTGGCACTAAGAAAAAGGTCATATTTCAACCAACCCCTGAATATGAAACAAGAGCACATACAACATATTCCCAAAAATCATGCCTCAAATCCCTTTCAATAAATCCAAAACCATAAAAATATATATTTATTGAAAACTATTTACCTCAAAACATTTTCAATGCCAAACCATTTCAATTCAAAACCATTTCAATAAAAATATATTTTTATTGAAAACCTCTTATTTTGAAAATATCTTTTCCAAGAACCATTTATCAATTCCAATAAATCCATAATTTAAAATCAATATTTTAAATTCATGAAACTAAACCCCATTTACACAATTATTCACCAAGATCACTCAATTTAACAAAAACCATAAATCATCAAAAATGAAAAATTTTCCAATAATTTCACAGTCAATAAATTAATTTGAATCTAAGACAAACAATTCTATCAAGAGGTGTTGAGAGATAATCCACCTACCTCGAAGGTTTTCAAAAAACATTGACAACAAACGAAAAACGCATAAGAAAGCGGGTCGATTCAACCAGAACATCCTTAATTCCCATATACTAGAAATATAATGACTCAAAATTGAATTATTGGGCATCCAAAAACGTAAATCTACCCACTATAGGTGCATATCTAAAAATAAAGGAGATCGGAGAAGTAGATCTATGTAGATCTTAGAAAACATGACAAAACCAGAAAGAACGGTGACATACCTCAAGAATCAGACTCAAAATCACCATTGTAAGGATTTGGGTTGGCTCCAAATCATGTGGGGAGGGGTCTCCAGCGATCTAGGGAGAGTAATCTTGAAATAGGGGCGTTTTAAATAAAAACTAATATATATATATATATATATATATAGAAAAAATGAGTAAGCTCCTAGAAAATAGAATCTAGATTTGACCACTGTGCAAGGTTTGACCACATGGTTTTGGCCAATAGTGTATGGATCGTGCGACCTTCCTTTTGGTCCTAAAACTCCTTATAAAACTCCCAAACACTCTCATACTCCACCATTATCCTTTTTATGGAAACATCCCACTTTATGGAAACACCCTTCTTTTTGGAAACAACCCGCATTATTGAAACACCAACTTTATGGAAACACCCCAAATTTGGGAAACAACCCACTTTTATGAAGCATCCAACATTACAGAAATCCCCAACTTAATGGAAACAATCTATATTTTGTAAACACTCAATTTTATGGAAACTTTCTATTATTTGGAAACACTCTATTTTATGGAACTCTCTATATTATGGAAACTCTCTATTAAATACACACCAATTTAAAAACACTAGGAAAAGGGTTGTGTATCCAAAACTAGGGGTACTAAATTTTCCACACCTTTTGTCTTTCTATCCCCAAAAAGTAGAAAACAATCACTGGCCAAAAAGAGTTTCGGCCACTATTATTTCCTTTCATTCTCACATTCCCATGTTTCTTTCAGAATCTGACCATGTTGCCATAAAACCTGCACAAAGCTGATGTTTTTCCCATGTAAAACATTTTAATTTCTATATATGATCTGCATTGGGATAGGTACTGGTGATGCATCCAGTTCTATCTCAACGTGATCCCATCTGATCACATGGTCAAAATTAGGGTGATATTTTTTCAACTGGGATACATGGAACAAATTATGCACCAAACTAAACTATGGTGGTAAGGACAACTGATATTCCACCTCTCCAACCAATTCCTACAACTCAAAAGGGCCTATATATCTTGGAGATAACTTTCCATGCTTCTCAAAGCGATGATGTCCAGGCCATGGAGAGATACTCAAGAAGACATGATCACCCACATCGAATGACAATGGTCTTCGGCAGTAATCTGCATAAGATTTCTGATGACTCTGAGCCGTATCCTTCCTCTTTCTAATCAACTGGATCTTCTCCATTGTTTCATGGACCAGGCTTGGCCTGAATATTGAAGTTTCACCTATTTCCACCCAGAAATTTGGAGGATGACAAGGATTCACATACAATGCTTCAAACAGGACCATGTGTAACGAAGCTTGATAACTTTTATTATCTGCGAACTCCACTAATGGTATATGCTCAACCCATGAGCCAAAAAATCCATTACAGAAGACCATAACATGTCTTCCAATGTTTGTATCATCTTTTCGGATATCCCATCCATCTGAGGATGATACACCGTGCTCATAGTCAACTGAGTCACAAGGGATTGCTGAAAGGATTTTCAGAAATGAGACGTGAAACTTGGATCTCTATCTGTTACTATTGAAACTGGTTCACTATACCTCTTTTCAACTTTTTAGATATAGATTTTTGAATTATCCAACACCGTATGAGTTTCAAAAATTTAGTGGAATTGGGATAACTAGGTTAAACAATCCAATATCACCCAAATGGAATTGTGTTTCTGAACCCTTCTTCGAAGACCTATTACAAAATCCATTGCTATAAGATCCCATGTCCACATTGGTATGGGAATGGATTGTAATATAGAACATGCCTCTGATGCTCTGTTTTAACCTACTGACAAGTTATGCACCATGAGATAAACTCATCCACATTACATTTCATTCCACTCTAACAAAACTGTTCCTTCAATGCCTTATATTTCTTATATGTACTTGGATGTACATACCATATCGAATAGTGGTAATAATGAAGGATTTTTTCTTAACAAACCATACATATTACCATCCGATCTCTGAATCACAAAACTAAACCCCCATCAAGTTTCCAACCCTTAATGGTCTCCCCACCATTGAGTTTTAAACATATAACCAGACATTTTGCATCAAGTGTTTGTGACTCTTTGATCATTTTAACTAAAATAAGAACAAGAATAGTAGAAAAGAAAACTACAACATCACCTTGGTCTTCAAATTCCACCTGCATGTCGCCTAAGACTAACATAAACTGTCATTAATTTGAAGCTTCTTTCACCAAATGAGCATATGACATTCTACTCAATGCATCCGCTAAAAAATTTCTTTTCCATAGTATGTACAACATATCAAAGTCAAACATTTGGAGATACTCCATTCATATCCATTGACTCAGATTCAAATCTTGTTGTGAGAATATGTGTTTCAAGATTTTGTGATCAGTAAACACAATAAACATCCCACCAAAGAGATAATGTATCCATGTTTTCAAAGCATGAATGACTACAGATAACTCCAAATCATGTGTTGGGTAATTATTCTCATTAACCCTCAACTGCCTTGAACCATAAGCAACCACATGATCTCTTTTCTTAAGAACAAAACCCAAACCTGATCTCAAAGCATCACAAGTCACCACATACCCCTATCTTGATTCTGGAAAGATAAAGATAGGTGCCGATGTAAGACAAAATTTTAGTTCCTAGAAATACTTCTGACATTACTCTGTCCATTGAAATAGATCATTCTTCTTTGTCAGAGTTGTCTTCGGTGAAGCTAGTTGTGAGAAATCACACACAAACCATATGTACTAACCAGTTAGAATGAGAAAACATCGTATCTTGAAAAAATTCTTTGCTATTTTCCAAGAGATAATGGCTTCTATTTTTTCAGGATCAATATAAACAACTTTCTCATAAATTACATGGCCAATGAAACGTACTTCCTGTAACCAAAAATTGCACTTTGATAATTTGTCATACAAATGATGATATCACAAGATTTTTAACACTGTTTCTAGGTGCACATCATGATCAGCCCTTGTCATTGAATAGATCAAAATGTCGTCCACAAACACCACAAAAATAGAATCCATGTATTTTATAAATATCTGATTCATTAATTCCAGGAAGACCACTGGTGCATTTGTTAGACCGAAAGACAAGACTACATATTCATAGTGGCCAAATCTACTTCTGAAAGATATCTTTGGAATATCCTCTTTCCGAACTATCAATTGGTGATATACTGATCACAAGTAAATCTTTGAGAACCACTGAGATCCCCTTAATTGATCGAAAAGATCATCAATGTGTGGAAGTGGATATCTATTCTTTATCGTAACTCTGTTAAGCTTACAATAATCAACACACAACTGATGACTTCCATCTTCATTCTTCACAAATAAAACAGGTGTTGCCCATGGAGACGTACTTGGTCGAATGAAACTGTTTATTTCCATCTCCTCTAACTGCACTTTCAATTTTCATAACTCTGTTGGTTCCATCCTTTATTATGGAAGGGAAATAGGACTTGTCCCCAGAAGGATATAAATCGTAAACTCCACCTCCCATAGAAGTGGTAACACTGAGAAGTTATTGGGAAAGTATCTGGAAATTGATTCACAACAGCAGGAATACTGTTTTCCTTGATCTCTTCAATTGACTAAAAATTCAATGCTGCCAATTATTAAGAGATCATTCCCACCATTGGTTCCAAAAATCTCTTTTTACCCTTCTTTACAATCCTCTCTCCTCTAAAGAGATGCTTGATGTCTTCCTCAATTATGAAACTAACTGTTCTCCTATAACAATCAATTTGAGACTTGAACGTTGTCAGCCAATCCATACCTAAGATTACATCATAGACATCCATATCCTACATTGAGAAGTACCATTTTAGCTCAACTATATCAATAGTTTTAACACATGCTCTACACATAAAGGCTTGACATTCTATTTCCCCAAGATGAGTTTTTAGTTTCAAAACAGAAGGTACCATTTTAGGTTTTAGACATAGAATATAGGTTCCCTACTTCCACACCATCTTAGTGAGAGTGTTCTCATCTCCTCTAGTGAAGAAAACCGTACTTCCTCCACTTGGATTTTCTACAGTGAAAAAAAATATTTTAAATGGGGTTTTTGGATTCAGTCCCAACTCAACGGTTTGAACAGCCTGAGTGATGCTTTGGACCAACTAGTGGTTAAACTATGGCTGAGGTGCAACCAAATTCCTAACACCCTCTTCTGACTAGTTCTTATGACACCTATCGGGGTCCATTTTCTTATCCATCAACTAAATCTACAAGTATAACTCTCTAGAAACGGATGACTTAGCATTTCAAATTCTATCACATCAACTATAACAACATTGTTTTCCAAAAAAATCCTTTTCCCATGTTCAACTATTTTCTAAACCACCTCACATGATTTTGAAAATTAAACCATTTTCAAAATAAGATAAGATTTCGATTTTTCAAAATCATTCATTTGAAAAACAGTTCCGTACATTTCAAAAATGATTATTTCTTGAAATTATGTATTCACTCCTAGTGGGATGTCATTCCTCTATAATGCATGTCATGCTCATCTCATTG
Source organism: Viscum album (assembly GCA_963277665.1). NCBI lineage: Eukaryota > Viridiplantae > Streptophyta > Magnoliopsida > Santalales > Viscaceae > Viscum > Viscum album. Next base: position 1,298,985,198 of record OY728138.1, on the reverse strand, counting down.
GCTAAACCTATGATAATAATATTTCAAAATCCTAGATGTGTCTCCAAATACGTATTTTCCTAACTCCCTGGTAACATGATCTTCAACTTTTAAGGGTTAGCTATGTCCTTTTATGCTATACATTTCATGTTCTGACAATCCTACTCATTTCTAAGATTCCAACCCATGGAATAGAAAAAACGGGATTTCATCTTCAAAACTAGGAACATTGATGACTACATTTAAGGCAAGGAACGAAAAATATGATATCATTTGTAATGACCCACAAATTCTCATTGGCTTGAGAGTTCAATGAGTCATTAAAAGGCCTTAAGAGGCATCCCCAAGATGCCAAAGGCTGTTAATAAATGCCAATGGGTTTCAAATACAAGTGAGGGATGATTTACCATTTATGAAATAAACCAATAAACCTTCCAAACATAACCAACATTCACTATATGATGCATGAAAAAATGAAAGGCAACTCCAAAATATTATGTATCTCAAAACCACATCAAAGTATGAAATAACAGAAGAGTAACCAAGTATCAAAGTACAAGATGGAAAAATAGCACTAGACTCTCTCAAGACTCTATTCTCCACAATCTCCAAGAATTAAAATCTTCGAATAGTCCAAACATCATGATGTAGTGCTAAAAAATGTGAAGCATTACCTTTTCCCTTGTCCTAGAAGATAGCATTTGCAAAAGCACCAAAGTACCAATGCATGGGTGAGTATAAAACTCAGTAGGCTTTCTGAAATGTCTTTCCTACTCATGCCACCAGGATAGAAGAGTTAGTAACAATTATATTAGCAGTTTATATAAATCAATTTATCAAAAATATTTTATAACTAAATATAAACAAGTTTCCAAAACCATTCATTACCAATGAATACAAGTGCAATTGAAAAAAAAATTTCAATCAAAATATTTTTCCAAAAAAAAATTAAACAATCTTTACAACCATTCCAAAATATCCCTTTATCAGTGTACCCAACCATTCCTCAAACCCATGAAACCAACCATGCATCCTAAGTTATGATAGTTCCATACTCATGAATGGTTTCTCATCAATATACAAAGTTGTCACATGGTAATTGTTTCCCAATTCCCGTTAACCACTTGGCACCAAGCCCAAAGACATATTTCAACCATGCTCTGTGTATGAAATTCCCATGTGCCATTAAACCTTGGGCACTGAGCACAAGGTCATATTTCAACCAATCCCCATATATGAAACATGAAAACACACCACATATTCCTAAAAATCATGCCAAAACAACCCTTTCAATAAAAACACCATTTTATTGAAAACAATTTTCCTTAAAACTATTTCAATGCCAAACCATTTAATTTCCAAACCATTTCAATAAAACTATATTTTTAATTGAAAACAATTTATCTTGAAAATATCTTTTCCATAAACCATTTTGAAATTACACAAAATCCATAATTTAAAATCATCATTATAAATTCATGAAACTAAAACTCCTTTTCACAACAATTCACTAAGATCACAAAATTTCACAAAAACCATAAATCATTAAAAATGAAGATTTTTCAAAGAATTTCATAATAAATTAAAAAAATTGAATCTAATATAAACTATTATATTAAGAGGAGATGTAATAGAATCCACTAACCTCGAAAGTTTTGATGAAACTTTGACAACAGGTGAAACATACACAAGAAAGCAGGTCGATTCTCCAAGAATGACCTTAGTTATCTTATCCTAGAAAGATCCTGACTCAACATTGAATTATTTTCCATAAAAAAATGTAGATCTACCCACTATAGGTGCATATTTGAGAATGTATGGAGATCGGTATGTAGATCTAAGCAGATATAAGTAAACATGACAAAACCCGGACGAATGTTGACATACCTCAAGAATCAGACTTGAAATCACCAAGGGAAGGATCTGGGCAGGATCTAACATGTTTGGGGAGGGTTTTACATATTTCTAGGGATAGTAATATCCAAATAGGGGCATTTTGAAGCCAATCCGAAATATGTAGAGAAAAAATGAATAAAGTCTTATAACAAAAAATATAGATTTGACCTCTATGAAAGGTTTGACCCCACATTTTGGGCCAACCATATATAGATCATGTGAACTTCCTTTTAGTCCAAAAAATCCTTATAAAACCCCTAAACACTCCCATCCATCAACTTTACACTTTTAATGGAAACACATTTTTTATGGAATTATCCCACATTTAAGGAAACACCCCACTTTATGAAAAAACCCCACTTTATAGAGACATCAACTTTATGGAAACACCCCACTTTGGGGAAACAATCCACATTATGGAAACAAACAAAAATATTGAAATACCCAACATAATGGAAACTCTATATAATATGGAAACTCCATATTTTACGAAAACTCCTAATTTTATAGAGAGTCTCTATTTTATGGAAACTCTATATTTTATGGAAATTATCTATTTTATGGAACTGTCCATTTCATGGAAACTCTCTATTAATGACACAAAAATTAAAAAAACTTGAAAAAATGGGTTATATACCTGAAACCGGGGGTACTGCCGATAGTGACCTTAGAGCGAGTACTTAATGGTTATCTGGTAGGTACCTAGTGAATTTGAAGGTGATTTTTAAAAATATTATCATTAGTTTACAACATTTTTAATGGTCTATTAAATAATAATTCATTATCATTTTTTTCAAAATAGATATGATTCCTCCCCTCCCTTTCATCTTAACATATTCTCATTCATTTGGTGAATATAATCCCTTCATCATTGTCCTTTTATTTTGTTTAACATATGAGTTCTTTATCAGTAAGGATATGCTGCATCGTTTCTATATTAATTATCGATCTCATTGTCTCAAAATGTATACTCCATTTACCTAATTTCATAGATTTTTATAGGCTTCTTGAAATTGAATGATAAATCATAATAACCATATGTTTTACAACGAGTAGGATCGTGATATAAAAATTTAGGTTTTCCATTTTTTCATTAGTATTTACTTTTTTGGAATGCACTATACATAAATGATGATGTCACGCTATGTGTAAAAATACTAAACTAAATTATAAAACACTTTTCTTAATTTATATATAATAATAAAGATCATATAGGATCATTGATGGTGCTCCAGGACTCGTGTTATGAATCGTTCGTCACTAATGACCATTCTCTATGTGATTTGGGATGAAATACTGTGACTTTAGACCTAGGATGAGTTTATATAGTTTAGAAACAACCATAGGACACGAATTTGGTGTCCTATGCTATCCAATAATAATAAGAAACTTGATAATGTTTATAATGAACCATTATTTTTGTACATACATATTACAAATTAGTTGAAGAATATTCATTATATTACATAATGATCCATGCCATAATCATATAAGAATTGTGTGTTTGGAAGCATAGATACATAAACAAAAAGTCAATATGTAGACTGTATAATCTCCCATTATTTTTAATCATTACAAGAACCATTAATAGATATATTAAACACAATAAAATTATTGTCACCTTGGGGAAATAATCTTAATAAAGGGTGATCTCATATAGTAATTTAGGTTAAACCATGAAGATATCTACATAACATGATAATAAGAGTATGAGAACATGAGGTTAACAGTTGAGAACTGTAATTTTAATTTCAATAACATTGAGGAATGGAATAAATCATGATAGTTCATAAGACATGAATCACAATGTAATCGATAAATATAATCCATGATTGAATAACATCAGAATATCACATAGATTTTTGGATTGCACCTAATAATTGAAAACTAATTCTTTATTTTTCATGGATAATTTCCAAGGATATAATAGTTTAATGGATTTATATCCAAATAATCTATGTAGTCATGTTTTACTCTGAATATTATCATAGTGTAAAGAGTATGTTACTAAAATGGTCCACTCCCCAATAAATTCTTTTAACGTCATGGTATATCAATATTCTGCTAAGGTATTGGAGGGATACAAAAATCCAAGACAACCCATCACATAAAAAAGATTTATATGTGACACAAGATCCTAAAATATTCATTATTTCATAACATGTTAAAATAAAAAGGTTTCAAAAACAGGTTATCATAGAATAACCCATGGAAAATGGGTCTTATATTCAATCCATCAATTCCTCATTGTATATAATAAGGTAAAGGAATGGGTTTCCAAAACACCATTTCATAACAATCATAAAATATCCTTATAAATAATAATTTTGTTATAATTGGATCATATCCCCATTAAATATTTTTTAGCATAAAAATATACCATCATTTAAGGGAAATTAATTTGAAAATTTACATAGAACATTTCATGAGGAAAAAAATTTACATTCAAATAAATTAAATAGAATCTAAAAAATTACCAAATATTAATGAAAACAATATATGTTTAAAATAACCTTAGAAACATGTAGTGGAATATTTAAATCATTTATTGATCATGAAGGTGGGAAATATATTTCATGTCACACACCTTAAAACAAAGCTTCCATCAACAATTTTCATAAAAAGTAAAAAAGGGCATTGTTTGGAAAATAATATAATTATTACTCATAAAAAATTTATAAAATATTCATACATGAGTAAACAATTTCATTAATCAATCATTGATGCACTTTAAAAACACTCATTAATTTTTTTGAAAACATGGTCGTGGAAGAAAAAGGGTTTTCGACCAAAGAGATAAATAATGTTGTTTTTTTAAAATGCATTATTTTTTATTAAATACATAAGGAGGAAAAATAAATGTGAAAAATGAGTTATACATAAATATATAGTAAAGAATAAGATTCATGTGTATCTTGAATGATATATCATAATATTTCATCCCCAAAAACTGAATCACAAACAACCCTGATCAACAAGGGGATTGTAACATAAAACCCTAAAGACATTGTTATATTTTGAATTTAATAGCGCATGAAATAAAAAAATAGATTAATATTTAAATACCCATAATTTTAATAATAATAATTATAAAATACATTCCATTTTTTTGTATATATCATATAAAACTATCAAGTGGTGAATATGAAATGTGTCTGATAGATATAAAACTGGGATGAAGATCCCTTACAAATTTAAATATTATTAATTTCTAATCCCCAATAAATAGTAACATAAAATTAAACATTAAATATCATGAAAATAATTATTTTCATTATATAATATATCATATTGGTAGTATATACATTACAAAACAGAAACAAGTCTTGAATATGGCATACATTTCGTTGAAATGAAAGAGATACTAGAAATCCCTTACCTCTATTCTCAACATAAATAATACACAATAGAATCCCCTACATATTAAATATTCTTTTAATAAAAATATTTTAAATCCTATATTAATAAATTTCACACCACATATGATTTTATTATGACTTTTTTTATTAACAATACTTTGTTAAAATCACTTCTTGTGTAAACTACATCATTTTCAAGTTAGTTTTGGTTTGGAATATTTGGTCCTTTTAAATTGGTTATGGTTATATAATATCTATAATTTTAATAATGATAAAAATATAATATATACACACTATATAAATATTTAAATTCATCCAATAAATGATTTTGTTTAAAAAACATTAAATTGTTCATGGGGATGGTATCCCATACCTACAAATGAACATTGTTTTCATTTTAATGATAGATGGAATGAAATAATGGTAGATAATAATTCATCAATAAATAAATTTCTATATAATATATTACATATATATTCATTTAATATATATTTTATTACGATCTATATCAAAATAAAATGTTAAATGGATCACATCGCTTCGTGGTGGTGGTAGTCCACATGTAGGAATCCATGATGTTAGCTTCTCCCAAATGATTCAATGGTAAGATGTTGGATGTGATATTATAATTAATTTTTTTATTTATTTCATAAATATACCATATATATTTAATATATAATATTATATAAAATAGAGATTTGTGGTGATGGAAAATGAACAACATCTGTAAAGGAGAACGTATTCCACCATACACCTTATCAACAGTTTCAATTCACATATTATTGAATAAGAGATGGATATCAGCTATATGACTAAAATATTTAAATATAAGTAAATGGGAGATTATTATTTATTAATATAATTATATTTTTTGGAGGTGAAAGGATAATTTAAATGATAATGGCTGATTAAAAGATACACTACTTCATCGGAGAGCCTCTTTAACTTTGTAGCTAAAGCATTATTAAGATGGGTTCTTAGTAATAATAATGATATAGAACATGATTATAGATGTATGTATAATATTTTTTGATGTATTGGATGTAGGAATAGGATATTGGACTATAGATAGGAATGGATTATAAATATTCATTTATAACTGGGGCGTTAATCCCACTTCAAAAGTACTTGTTAATTTTCTAAAAGAAAATATAATGATAAATTCATTCCTAGAAATAATTCTTCAAAATGAAAATATAATATTATTTAATATGTTATTATATATAAATATGGGTATAAAATAGTATTTAGAAACCTATTTTAGGAAAAATGCACTTTTTTTAGTTTATACCACGGTATACCCATTTTAACTATATTCAAGATAATTAATTTAATCTATATTTAATGTTCATTATGCCAGAAAACAAATTTGGAATTAATATGTAATATTTGAAATTATAATTTTAAATATTTAATAAAATTTTCCAAATTCAATATATATTATTTGGAAAAATTAATTTAAAATTAAAACCTAGGACCCAAAAAGTGGGTTTTTGAAGAAAAACATTTCATAAGCCTATGCAGTTTTATATCATATTTCATCATAAATATGGTTAAAATAAGAAAATGAATAAATAAAAATATTTTTTAACTAATTTTACTTTTAAAAAATTTTAACCTTATTAAACATTATAAAATCATTACTAAAAATAATTTTTTTATAAAAATGTGTATTTTCACTATTCAGAAAAAACATTTGATCAGAAAATTCTAAAAAATTCACTCTAAGAGAACTTCAACATGTCGATTTCCATAAAAACATAATTTTTCCAAAAATACTTCATAAAATTGTGAAAAAAATATTCTATATTTTTTTCACGAATATAAATAATTTTTTTAAAAACAAAGTATTTCCGAATCATTTAATGACTTTATGAAAAACTATGTCCTTTTTAATCATGATGTTTTATTTATATAAACCATTATAATTAATTTTCAAGTTTTTTTATTACAACTAATAAATAAATATCTAATTCATAGGTTATAACAATCATGATTAAATAATAAAATTAATAGTATATTATGGGTCATCAAAACTCAACGTTGTGTTTAACACAAGATATCAAATAAAATAAACTTATTTAAAAAAAATTCATAAAATATCATTTTGGAAAATTATTCACCACTAAAAAGTAATTCTACATTGAAATTGTATCCCAATGATATAAATTATTTAGGATACTTCTACATCAACATCTCCCAAGGTTTTGATGTAGTTTCTTCAAGCTGGTGGTTCACCACAAAACATTTACCAAGTTAGTGATATTGGTTCGTAACACTTTATAAATTTAATTTAAAGTATACATAGGTTTTTTTGTATGAATAATCATGATATAGTTTTATTACCTTTATTTTCAGTATATATGAAGGATCATGTATATACTTCCTCATGAGAGGTACATGGAACACGTCAGGGACTTAAGGGAGGTTTGGTAGAAGAATAAATATATATGCATCTGTAACTTCCCGATTAATAATATCAAAGGGTATAATATACTTAAGTCTCATCATTCCATTAAAATAAAATATCATAAAAATCGTACATGAATAAATTTATTGATAAACTATCTTACCAACATCCAAATTCAAATAATACCTACGATTTTCATCAAAAAATTTCTATCAACTCTGAGTTGTCTTGATGTGATGTTGAATGGAATAATGCTTCTATGCCATTTCCTCATCTATATTAACAGTAATAGATAAATTTCTCTATCTTCATCCTTGAATGTTTTAGTTATAAACATAATTTCATATAATGTTTTGTAAGGATTAAATTGAATGCTCGAGTGAAAGCTATTATTGTAAGAAAATGAAACTATTTGAATTGGTTGATCCCTACTACCTTTGAAATCTATAGAACATGATCATAAAATATCTTCTAGGGTTAAAAATTTCCTATCATGATGACAAAATTTCTGAGGATGATATGTTTTTTAGAAACTCAACATCCTCTCTAGTGCTGATTAAATAGCTTAATGGAACTTCAATGTTAACCTTATATCCCAATCAGATATAATTAAAGTTCTTACTCCAAGAAATTATAAAACATTTTAATGGATAATCTGGATAAATGATCATGATTAAATCAACTCTAATAATGATTAATTTTTAACGATTTATAATTATATTGACTAAAAATAATTTAGGATAGTTCCCTTTGTATATTTATTTGATTAAGAAGACCAAATCCATGGTGATGTTTTCCCATTTAAATTTTTGTATGGATAGTGGTTCTAATAACCCCTTATAAATTTTTCTATCATCCTAAACATATATACATACAATGAACCTAGATAAAAAATATTTTATATCTCTATTTATGATATCAAACATGAAATATTTATCAGATCACAATATGCCTTCATAATTCCAGGATTAATAGAGAATGAAAACCTATGAGCCTTCACTAAAATAATCTTCTTCAAATATAGTATGGATGGGACAAATACATATTTACTAAACCATATAATATAATAAAAAAACTTATAATTTGGACCATTTTAAATGTTTTATACATAGCTACATCATCTTTATGACCCTCTATAATCCTCACATAGATATAGGGTTAAACACTCAATTGAGAAAGATAATAATTTTTCATTTCCTTTAGAATTTTTAAATCAATAATTTCAAAATCCTGAAGTATTGGATATATTTTATCATAATTTTTGATAAGAAACCATGGTCTTTCAAATAAATGAATTAACCATGTTTTATATTTTCACATGGTGGTAATGTATTGAGAAATAATAATCCTTAATCAAATTCATCCATATTCTTTTCTGTACATTCAAATCATTTAGTCTGAATATATATAATAAACTCTTATAATCATTACATGTATCCCACCTTTCTTAATAAAGATTATTACTCCATATCTGAAGTGGAAAAATTAAAACATTTCAATCAAAATCATGAGTTGTGTAATTTTTCTAATAAACAATAAATTTTGAAGAGGCATATGTTATAACCATGTCATTATGCATGAAAACACATCATATTAATTTTTTGGATGTATCACTATAGATTCAAAACCCCTATCCAATCTAAATTAATTTATGTATAAGAGAACTAACTATCCTTATATTTATTTTTATGATATTTTACTCACATTGATCATTATATAAGAACATGAATTCATTTAGAGTATACTTGGCGATTGGATTAGAATGTCATGAAATATTATCCACAAACCGTTGATAATATACATTAAATAAAATAAAAATTCATACCTCTATCACTGTAGTTGGTTAGGAAAAACATTGAATAAATTTTTTCATTGATGGATCCACTAATATAGATTATAATGAAATTATATTCAACCAAATTGAATCCTTAGGTTTCTAAATTTAAAATATTGTAAATTTTTCATACGATTTTTACAACCATATGGTCTTCTTCTAAATTCACAAAAAATACTTATTCCCTTCCTTTCTCTTTGAATATATAATAATATCATCTACAAAGACTATAATAAACTGATCAAGATAATATCTTACTACTCTATTCCTTTAATCCATAAAGATATAGGGTGAAGTAGTAAAACCAAATGGGGTCACTATATACTCGTATTTTCATTACCTTGAACAGAATGGTTCTTAGGTTTATCCTACATCTTGACCCTCAATTTATGATATACATAACAAAGAAAAATCTTGAAATTTTTTGAACATCACATATTTGATCAAGAAATCATTAATATGGGGTAGAGTGTACCTATTATTGATTGTAATATTTTTAGATCCAAATAAACAATGATTTTTCATTGATCCATATTTCGTATTAAAAATATATTAGCTGAACCCAAATTTGAATCACTTTCTAGAATGAATAATTTGTCAAGGTTCTTCTAAAACTAAATTTTTAATTCAAACTACTCAATTAGAGAAATAGTATAGGGATTATTTGACATAGATGTATTTCCATGTATGAGTTCTATTATGAACTCAACATCACATTTCAGTGGAAGACCATGGAACTCTTCTAGATATAAATTAACAAATTCTAGTAAAAAAGAATATTTTCAATGTTGAGTTTCTCCCCAAACATTTTAGATAAAAATTATATTTTAATGGGAATCAAGACCGATACAATGGATGCTATTTTATATGATGTTCATATTTATTGTCCCAATTATATAAGATCATAATATATTTTTAATATAAAATAAAACATACCATCCATGGTAAATGATTTGGGGTTTATGTAGAAAAATCCAGTCCATGCCTAAGATAACGACATATTAATAAAATAAATAATAATAATATTTAAAGGAAGTAAATCACAATAATCATAAACTAGAGAAGAATCATAGAAATAATATCTAATTATCAGACCATTATGGGGTTCTATTATTAAATAAATATCTAATAATTGGTGTGGTACTTTTATACCCTTAGAAAATTCGTTAGATGTAAAGGAGTTGGTAGATACAGAGTCGAATAAGGGATTATCAGTTCTAGAGTGGATGATAAGTATACTATTCACCATATACTTATCTTCCCACTCATTAAACATAGTGACCAAATGGGACTTCACTATTCTATTAGATTAAGAGCCGGTTGACATTGATCATCATTATTAAAATTAAAATTTGAGATCATGTTAGCATAATTCCCATACTCCTACTAGAAACCCTAAAGTGTGGGTGGTTCATTATATATATTTTTCCTATATTGTCATAATTATATTACTTTAACCAATACAATTTTACATCTATATTCTAATGTCCTTATGTTCTACAAATAATACATTTACCACTCACCTTATATCAATTTACTCTATGTTCCCTTCCACAAATCTGGTATTAAGGAATAACAATATTATTTTCTATATATTTTTTAGAGTTACCTTAGAATTCCATCTATCTTTTATTATCAAAATGGTTTTTTTGATGGGTAACTCGAATATCCATTTCATGTTAGATGATAATTCCAAAAGTGTGCATTACAAGTCTTGTAGTATTTTCCTCATAAGTACCAAAAAATTTACCATCTTTATATTTTATCTAAAGGAATTTCTACTACATTTCAATACAAAAAATATAGGGAATTTACTTATTGAAAATTAATATCTTAATCTCTTCCCACTCTTCATATTAAATTACATATTGGTTCCTAATAATTCAGATAAAATTTAATCATTGATTTCTTCACATTCTAAACTATAGACAGTCAAAATGACATTTTCATGATTTAAACACTGGATAATGGAAAATATGATTTCAATGGTATTGATCCTTTTATCCCTAAATATTGGATTATTGATACCACTAAAAATGGATGTTAAATCAATAGAACATTGTTTCTTCAATTTCCTTTTTAGATGTTATGAATGATTTATAGTTTGATAATGTTTTGTGATTTTTTAAAACAAACCTTTTTATTCTATCCCAAATTAAATTTGGTTGTTTAGGTAGATGATCATTTCATTATCCATCATAGTCAACTTTAATGTGATTCTTTCATGTTCCATCCACTAAATAAAACCAAAAATTATAGTAGTGGAAACAATAACCATATAAGGAAACAACCTAATCAGGGAGAAAATTGTATAGGATGTCAAAATCATGATTTTTTTTCAATGTATTAAACATTATATTTATCATAGGTTACTCATTGTCATCATATTTTCAAATAATTATTGATGGTTTGTTAGGAGTTTGTAAATTTTTGAAACATATAACCTTGGAGTATCAATCTATGTGTGCATCAAGGCCCATTTTCATGCACTAGGTTGCAATTGAGTCCAAATCAATACACCCTTTCAGATTTATTACCCTCATGTACAACTATTCCACAAACACACCCACTTTTAGTATCCATAATAGTTTATAACATAATGTATACCCTCACTCTATCCTTAACTAATAGAGTATGAAATTTTCTTATAATTTTTATTATCCAATGAATTTCCGTTATAAAAAATATTATGTTTATTCCTAGGGTATCAATTATGTTATCTTATCCTATTTTAAAAAATTTTAACAAAAACTCTTTCCAATACAATGTATAATTACCGATACATTTAATAAATAAATATTACATCTTATAATATGAATATTCCTTTCAATACATAAATATCTATTCCAAAATCATATATGTAAAGGGTATTTGGAAACATGGATATATAAAAACTAGTTTATATATAAACTCCCTCATCTCCCACTGTGTACCTCATAACTAGAAGACTTCATAGATATATTATATGTAATACCTATCTTCATATCCTAGGGAGTGGAAACATTTAAATGCATGAGATCAGAAGTTCAATAAGTGTAAATAAGAGAGATATCAAAATAACAAGTGTATATGTTTATGATAACATTATAGAAACATTGGAAGACCATATCATGCACATCAATAATACTAGAAAATACATAAAAATTTAATTTTAATAAAAAGTTAATCAAGAAGGAGTTGAATTATAAAATCCATGAGAGAAAAACATTATCATAAGACATTGATTTTTGGCATAAAAGTAAATACAGAAAACAAATTTCTTAGATGTGAATAAACATTTCTTAGCCAATCTAGTGGAATGGGTTCACCCCACATACTATAATAGTATCCAAGTCTTCCTAAAGAAACAATCATAATGTTTAATGTCTAATACTAATGTTTGATCACTCTCTATTTTCACCTTATTTCTCTCAAAATATATAAATATTTACCAAATTTATAGCAACACTTTATAATTCTTGGACCAACCATCACATATTGAAAAACATTAATATTTGTTCTAAATAACAAAAAAAACATTCAAAAATTCATAACCCATGAAAAGAATCAAGATTCATAAATATGTCATCATAGCATAACCCATGTAAAAGATGTAGGTTTTATATAAATTTTATCAATTCATAATAGCATAACCTATGGAAAAAGAATGGATTCATTAAAAAAATTCATACTATATATTAAAAATTCTCATGAATAATAATGATGGTATAATTGGATAATATACCTTGTAATGCATAATTAACATCAAAGGATGTATTCTTAGATGGAAATTAATTTTGATACATCACATAGAAGAATTCTTCTAGAAAATATATTTCTAATTGAATATAAAAAATTAAAAATCTAAAATTTTACCAATTTAATGAAGTCATTTTATTTGAAAATAAAAACAAAAACATTTAATGGAAGCTTTATTTCATTTTGTTCATCATGACTGAAAATGTTGTTCATACCATACATTTTTATATAAAAATTCCTTTCACATTGTTCGTAAAAATTCAAAATAAATTATTTTTTGTAAAATGGAAAGATTATTAATTTTAAAATATTTATTAAAAATACATACATGGGAAAAAATGTTTAAATAATAATTTGGGAATAATAATATTTTTATAAAAAATATTTTTTTTGAAAACATGGACATGGAGAAAAAAGTGTTTTTGTTTGAAGAGTGAAATAATGTCGATTTCTATTAAAAATAGTCTTTATGTCACATTAAAACATAATTATGGTGAAATGAAAGTCAAAAATGTATTTTCATTAAATAACAATAGTAAAGGAAATGTAATTTGTTTTTTTACAAATAGATTAGAATATTTATTCATCAGAAACAAAATAATAAATAACATGAAAAATATTGTGATTATAACTTAAAACCCTTTACACTTTTTTATATTTTGAATAATATTCCCAATTGAATAATGAAACTAATTTGGATATTTAAATCACCATAATTTTAAAAAAATAACTAAAAAATATTTATTAGGTAGTATACACATTATATAAATGAAAGAATGGGGGAATATGACATGTGCCTCATAGATGTAAAAGTGAGATAGAAATCCCTAGCAATAATGGAATCCTTAAAATAAAATGTTATAGTAAATAATAATATAAATATAAACTTAATATATAAACAAAATAAGTAGATTAATTACATATCATTTCAATTGGTATTTAAATACACCACACAATACAAACGAGTGGTAAATATGGATGATGTCACCAAAAGATAATTGAGACACTGTAAATCCATTACCTCAAGTATCTAAATCCTTTACAGAATTCAGACCTCATGAATGAAAATATATGCATATTTCACATCTATTCTAGAACCACAATCACATATATCATATAAATTATTATATACATACTACCCCTATTTTAACAATTCTCAATTATAATCATGTTTCGAGTAATAGTTATTTCATATTTATTGTCTGATTTGGTTTAGTAATTTTGGTCGTTACACATTGATTATGGATAAATAACATGTGGATTATAATAATGATATAAATAAAATAAAAAATTTATAAAATTTTAATATAATCCATTAAATCATGATATTGAAATTTTATTATACAGTTAACGATTATAATATGTCGCACATATGGATAAATGTTGTTTCCATCTTCTAAAGTAGGGAATAAAAGAAAGGGAAATGTTAAATGAACTTATAAAAATAATATTTATATAATTTAAATTTTATATATTATGTAAATAAAAAATTATAACCATACTTTTTAATATAAATTAAGAAATGTGTCCCATAGCTTCATGGACTCGGTAGTCAACATGATAGCCCGAAAAACATTATCTTTTTTCATACAGATTCGAAAGTAAGATGTTGGATGTGATATTATAATTCATGAAGTTTATTTATATCATAAATATCAATTAAAAATGTTAAATCCACTATTATATCCATATATTATATGTATCTATGGAGAAATACATACATCTATTTGAGACGTAGTTGTACACTATTAATATTAACGATGGGTTAATTTTAGAATTTATAAAAGTGGAGATGGATATATCATATTTCATTATCATAATGAAATATAATTAAATCGGAGATAATTGTGTCATTATTTCATCATAGTTTAATTATATTTGAATGATTTGTAATAAGAAATAAGATGATAGTGCATATTTAAGAGTCATATCTCTTCTTTATAGAATCTCGTTCAGTTCATACATAAACATTTCCTTAGAGGGATTCCTAAAAAAGTATGCCTCTCAAACACTATGAGGGAATAATAGAAGGTATTTTTATTGGGTTTTTTGAACCTAATAGATCTTGGTGTTTGATGATAATAGTAGAGGAGATATCATTTTTTATGTGGGAAGAGGAACCCATTGGGAAACTACCAAGAAATCCAAAAAAGAACCCAAAATCATAAATTCTATTCCAAAAAACTAGTTTAAAATTAAAATAAAATATAATTTTTGATTTTATAATATTGGAATATTTATTTCTAGTATATATTCATCATTTTTTGTTACAAATAATTCAAATCAATTTTTGTTTAACCTTAGGAAAACCCAGTTGAACCATTACCGTAGTACTAAATTTTTTTTCAATAAACTATTCATTATGACAAAATATTTATTATATAATATTATATATTATTATTTCTAATTATTCAAAAAATTATTCATTTTTTATAAATTCAATTCACATAATTTTATAAATTATATTTAAAATAAACTCACAGAGACAATTAAAACTTTAGTTTTCAAATGAAACAATTTTAATAAGTTTAGAATGTTTATATAAATATTTTAAACCTGAAATCATATCTGATGAACTAAATTGGATTATTAATAATGAAATTGAACTTATTTTACATTTAATAACAATTTATTGAAAACTTATTTTTTTAAAATAATTTAATAAAATATAAATTTTTAATAGAAATAAGTTGTCATCAGTATTTATTAAAAAAATATTTTTTGAAAATTAATAAAAATTGAATAAAATATTATTTTTATATTTGAATTTAAAAATATGTTTATTATTTAAAATATAGATTCTATATGTGGTTAATATTATATTATTTGTTTTAAACAAAATGGAACAATTTTTTTTAATATAGAGTACTTCTGATGCATATAAAGACATTAATAAAAATTATGCCCTTTTTTATCAATATGTCTTCTATATATAAAACCCATATAATGGATTTTAATTTTATTCATTCCTATTCATTTCAACAAATTTAATAACTAATTTATTATAGTCATGTATATATAATAATACTAGTAATATATTATTCTTATTTATAGTTTGGTGGTGTGTTTAATGAAAACAATTCGATGAAATTAAATATATGAGAAAAAATATTTCTTAAAATATCAATTTTTTATAATATACTATGCTGGGTGTGATCTAGATTAGGAAATAATTATTGGATGATTTTTTGTATTAATAAAATGAAACTTATGTATAAAAAAATTGTAAATGTAATGAATAATGATATAATGAATGGACTCATTAGTATGATATCACTATTATGATGGCTTGGGGATACTTCATTAACTCTATATATTTTTGTGTTACATTTAGCCCATGAATTTATTAGTGTCATCATATATTCCAAAATTTTAATCATGATCTATTATTCAACTTTTGGTTTATATATTAGTGGAACCTCATCCATGTTGGAATTATTCATAATACTCCCTCATCCACCTCAGGATTCATTTTAGTGGAACCACATTCAACTTAAAATATCCCTGGTGGTTCTTTTCCCACCAGGGTCACGTAAAAGTGGTATATTAACCCACCAAAAGTTGTACCTCATCCAAATAATTTTGTTTAATGTATATAAATATAGGGACTGAGGATTTTATACATAGATAATACATCTTTTTATATGAAATTTCATTATATTGCAAAAAAAATTAAGGTTTATTATGGTTTTGTATCTTCAAAAACATGTAATCATAAAAAAATGGGTTATTAGTGAGCTATATTGTAAATCCAACACACTAGTTACCCAGAGTCAGTGCATTGTAACATAACATTTTCATGATCATAAGATATCAAGTCTTAAAATATTGATTAGTTTAGTTGCCTGAGATGTACTAGATACATGCATATGTTTTACATTACATCATGAAATAAAACAACAACAACAACAATAAGAACATTTTTCCATTTGAACACACTTATATCCCTTAGCCTATCCCTGCAGGTCAACCATAAAATACTTCTTCACATCCTCAGAAAAATAAAGCATATAAAGGTATGAGTTTAGATACTAAGTAAGGATAACAATATAGACGAAACTTTCATAAATAAGCATAAGCATTTAAGCCAATGTATAAGACTTAAACAAAAGGCTTTTTAAACATATAATTTTAAATAATATGGAAAATATAAATCAAAATAATATCATTTACATATTCAAATGGATATTCTACTAGTTGAATAATTACATGGAATATCAATAGCTAATTTCATAATGATGGAATTCATAATTCCAAATATAATAACCACATAGTCAAGGCTCCATGACAAGCTTAAAAATAAGATATTTTCAATGACTTTTCCAAGACACGAGTTTTTATCATGAGACCTATTGATGCTTCGAAGAGCTTTTGCGGGCTCCACTCGTCTCTTACTAAGTCCAATACATTCCTCAATTGAAAAGGATGAAACATAACATCAACATTCACATAAAAACTAGCATACAAAATGTCAATAAATTAACCATAAACCCTAAATGTTATAAAAATAACACATCCAGAGTCAAATATACTTGAAAACCTTCAATTAAAAAGGGAATAATGTATCATAATAAATCAACATCAAATGAGTGTAAAATCCATCAGAGGATATTGACATAGATGAATTCAAAATTATTTGAGAAGAATTTTGAAATCATTTAAAAGTCATTTATTATAAAATAAAACATTTATTTTGAAAATATTTTTATAAGCTTGTTTAAAATGCATTGTAGGTTTTATAATAGTGGATAATAGCCTCACCCATCGTATAAGTTAAATAAACATTTTTACCTTAATTTTCCAAAAAAGTTCATAAAGTACAATGTTTGGAAAATGATAGAAGATTCATTTGAAACCATTTTATAAAAAGTCAAACAAGGGTATAAAGGAAATTAACTCATAGTCTAGTAAATAGTATGTTTTTTGAAAAACGTTTTAAAAAAAACATAGATGTTGATGATAAAGAGGTCCATATAGATATATACATATAAACAAACTCGGATAATGAAGAGATTGTAAAATTAACCCCTAATTTGTACTTTTCATTGATCGATGGTAAGTTAAACTCTGGTATAATAGCTAAATCATTGTTATTAAATTATACGAGGAACAAATACATAAAATATGGCATCATATATGATCTTATAATATTTAATTTTTAATAATATTTAAGTAGTGTCATTGTTTCAGGTGTTAACTGATTCATTTTCCATTTTATGTTTTATTACGTAAGTCATTTTCTTATGGATTGAATGTATTTAATTTATATCTATAATGTTATTATGTTCTTAAACAATATTGTTAATCATTAAATGAAAATTATTCTTGAATTGTTATGATAGGGAATAAATATCATCGTGTTCTAGGAGAGGGTAATTCTTACGCACGCACGAGTACCAATACCAGTCTATTGATGTTGAAATTGAATATAATTAGATAGATAATTATATATAAAAAATAATAAACATGTAATATTAATTATTTAAATAAATTATAATCATTATTATACTCATCCAAATAGTGAAGTGTGGAATAACAAACTACACCACGATGTGGAGACGGTATGTTGTACGTACGCATGTGTGATGACTTTTTAATTTATAGGATGAATAGAATAATGAATATGGTTGTTCCATATTTATAATAACATCAAAGTTTGTAGAAGGTACTGGGGTTATTTTTTTAAGGAAATAGCAATGAATGAAGAAGTGGAAGGAGAGAAGAACTTTGAAAGAGGTGATGAAATTATTACCTCTTCTTCGGGTGCGTCCTTTTGATTTGATCAAAAGGGATCTTTAAGATGGATTTATGACCATTTTAAGGCATCTAGGGTGAATTGAGGGAATTTTAGAGGATATTTGAGCAGCATTTGGCTGGGCCAAATGGTTTTTCAGGTGTGATTTTGATAGAGGAGGAATTACCCTTTTATAAGAGTGGTGAGGGTCACTTTAGAAAAAAAATGGATATATTATTTTATTATATAATAATATTCAATTTATACTAGATTAAAAAAGATTTATATTGAGGATAAGTTGGGGATAAGTCGAAAAACATCCAAAAAATATGTTTTAGATAGGTTTAGGTCACCATATTAACCTTATCTTTTAGATTTAACTCATAGTTAAATTGTTTAACTTTTACCATGTATTTTTGTATTATTATAATAATTGGTTAATAAAATAATATAAAAAATCATGAGAACACCAAGTGGTTCATTAATGAAATATTTATAGTTAAATAATTTCACTGGATGAACCTTTTATTTTTAGGAATATTATATCATTTAATAATATAGTATTTGTATTAAAATTTCATTTATATCATTTTTACACTATTTAGAATTTTGTTTCTGGGAAAGTTATAGCAACATGATTACTTCAAAAAATTAATTGAATCAACCCTAACATGTCATATTAATCTAAAAATTATTTTATGGCATCAAAAGTTTCACTTTTCATTAATTTTTATATTTATAACATCAATTATTTTAACCATTCAATAAAAAGGTAATTACTGCATCATCATTCTGTAAAAAGTAAATTTAATTATTTAATGTTTAAAAATTATAAATAAAATACCATTATGTAGGAAATATTTTTATATTTATAGTTAATATTTATAGTCGTATTTATCTTATGTATAACCCTATATTAAAAATTTTTTAGTTTTGAAAACATGAATTTAACACTTTTAACTATTCTTTAAATAAAATAATAATAAGTTTCCTAATCTAATACAATTGGTGAAAAAGGCGCATTTATTATTCTTATGGTTGATTTTGGTCGAAATAAACTTATCTAAGAGAAATAAAACATGTTTTAGGGAAATAATAATATCATTTTTACCTTTAATTATCGTATTTACTTTTAATCGTGTTAAATTAAAGTCAAAATTTACTATTCAATAAAAAATATGTTCATCTTATTGAACCACATTTTACTTGCTAATATCAATTGTTTCTCTCATATTTTTGAAATTAAATTCCCAGAAGTGGTAAAATTTCATTTTATACAAATTTGCAAATGTTTCAAGTTGGTGGGTAAAATACTTTAAAAAGTTCGATAAAATTTTATACAACTAATATTATTATAAAATGACTCAAATGGATTACATTGAACTAATATAGGTATTATGTATCTATATTGGCTTAAAATAATTTTATATAAAATAACTAACTATTTAAATAAAAAGTTGGTTTTAAAGAATAACGTAATGTTTTTTACTATTCATCAAAAATTGAAAGTTTTCATAAAAACACCAAAAATTCATCCTAAGATGATTTTGATATTCCAAATCCAAAAATAAAGTACATTTTAAAAAATTGAATTTATAAAATATCAAATAGTGGGTATTAATATTCCAAAGTGCTAGTTTGATTCGTCGTGGTGTGCTAGAACTCGATGTTGTACACAACACAAGATATTGTATTATTCAAAGGGAAACGGACCATGGAATCCTGAGATGTTACATTATTCCCTTCTTAAAATAATTTCTTCAACAAAATTTCCAGAATACTAATGCATAAAATGATTCAGGTGGTTCTTCATCATAAGTTCTTAGGCTTCCCATGTTGCATCTTCTATCTTATGGTTTCTCCATAGAACATTCACCAGATGAGTCGTCCGATTTCTCAACAATTGTTCTCTAGTATCTAGAATTCTGATAGGCTCTTAAGAATAAGATAGGTCAGGTTCCAGGTCTATATCATCATAGGTGAGTACATTCGTTGGGTCAAGAATTTATTTTCTTAACAGTGATACATGGAACACATCTTGAACTTTGGAGAGACTTGGCAGCACTGCCTTTAATAAGCTACAACTCCAATTCGTTCTAGAATTTAGAAAGTTCTGATATACCTAGGACTTATTTTAACCTTCTTACTGAATTATATAACACCATTCCATGGAGATACCATCAAGAAAACATGTTATCCTACTTGAAATTCCAACACTTTCCATCGATTATTAGAATAGATCTTTTGCCTACTTTGAGCTGCTTTGATGTGCATTTGGATAACCACAACCTTTTCAATTTTTTCCTCAACATGTTCTGTGCCTAAGAGTTTTCTTCCACCAATATCATCTCAAAGAGTTTGTGCACAACATCTCTTTTCATATAATGGTTCATATGGTTCTATCTGAATACTTTTATAGAAGATATTGTTATAAGAAAATTCTTCCAGAGATAAATACTGATCCAACATTCCTTGAAAGTCATGTGAGAGTGATCTAAACATGTATTCTGTGATTTGAATAGTCCATTCTCATTGTCCGTCAGTTTCAGGGTGCTAGGCAGTGCTTAAACATAGTTCAGTATCCATGTCCTTCTGAAGACTTTTCCAGAATTGTGATTTAAAATGAGGATCATGATCAGAAACAATCAATATTGGAGCTACACGAAGTCTTGAAACTTCATTAATATATAGTTTTGTTAAATGTTCAAGTGTAAAATCATCTCATATAGAGAGAAAATGTACTGACTTGGTAAGATGATCAAAAATTACACATATTGCATCATTCCTTCTAGGAGTCTTTGGTAGCCCAATGAGAACGACAAACATAATATCATCCAATTTCCACTTAGGAATAGGAAGAGGTTTCATGAATCCTCTGGATGTTGTCTTCCAGCCTTCACTTATTGAAAAACCATACATTTTGACACATAATAATCAATCTCCCTCTTCATGTTGTCCCACCAAAAATGTTCCTTCAAATATCTATATTTTTAGTGCAACCATGGTGTATAGAGAAATTGGAGCTATGATCATCATACAAGCATTCCCTTTTTAGATCAGGTATGTCAGGAACACAAAGTCTCTGCCCAAATTTCAAAATCCCATATTTATATACGATGTAGATCAATCTATCATTATTCACAACTTTACTTTTATTTTGAAA
Source organism: Viscum album (assembly GCA_963277665.1). Classification (NCBI taxonomy): domain Eukaryota; kingdom Viridiplantae; phylum Streptophyta; class Magnoliopsida; order Santalales; family Viscaceae; genus Viscum; species Viscum album. Next base: position 1,298,963,085 of record OY728138.1, on the reverse strand, counting down.
CTCCTTGTAATCATTATGAGGACATTTTATCCATTATAGTAACGTTGTATTTGCAACCATTTGAAAAAGTATTGATGTTTCAACTTTCATTACTATTTCCACAACCAATTTTCCTAGATCCATGGGCATAGGATCCCTTTCAACTCACATCTTGTTCAAAACTCCATGATTCTTTCTGCTCAAAGCATCAACCACCTTATTTTCCTTCCGTGAGTGGTAGTGTATAGTGAAATTATAATATTTTAGTAGTTAAGTCCATCATATTTGTCTCAATGTTGAGTTCTTTCTGTGAGAAAATATACTTCAAACTCTTGTGATCAGTATAAATCTCAAACTTTCACTATATTGATAGTGTATTAGTATCTTCAAGAAAATATTACAGTTACTAACTCAAGTTCATTAGTGTGATAGTTTTGTTTATGAATTTTTATCTACCATGATGCATCAGTAATAACTCTATCATTCATCATAATGACACAACTAGGTCCTTTCTTTGAAGCAACACTATAAATAATAAACCCATCATTCCCTAATGATAGTGTTAACATAGTAGAATTGGGTAATCATCTCTTCAGTTATTAAAAACATTGTTCACACACTTTTGTCTAAAAAAATTTAACCCCTTTAAGTGTGAGCTTGGTTAATGGGTTAGAATATTAGGAAAAACTCTGGATGAAGTGATGATAAAAACCTTCTAAACCAATAAAACTATGTACCTCAGTTATAATCGTCAGTGTAGGTCATTTATGGATTTCCTTGGTCTTTGTAGGATCACTATAGATTCCATCCATGGAGACAATATGGCCAAGAAAAGAAATATCATGATGCCAGAATTCACAATTACTAAATTTCTCATATAATTAATTTCTTCTATGTGTCTTTAGAATAATGCCCAAGTGACATTCATGATCTCCGTAGCTTTCGGAGTACATCAATATTTCATTAATAAATACCACTACAAAGTCATTAATATGTTACTTGAAAACTCTATTTATTAGATCCAAGAAAACAGTGGGTGCATTAGTCAGTCCAAAAGGAATTACTGTAATTTTATAATGCCTGCAACTGATGATTTCCTGATCGAAGGTCAATATTCCAAAAATATTGAGCTCCATGAAGTTGATCAAATAAATCATCAATGCGAGGTAGGGGATAATTGTTCTTTATTATTATAGCATTGATCTCCCTATAGTCAATGCACAACCTCATAGATCTATCTTTCTTATTAACAAAAAGAACTGGGGCTTCCCATAGAGAAACACTAGGGAGTATAACTCCTTTATTACTCAAATCCTTTAGTTGTTTCTTTAGTTCCCTTTATTCCATAATGGAACTTCTATAAGGGGCCATTGATATTGTCCTTGCACCATGAATTAAATCAATGGAAAAATCAATTTCTCGTTCGAGAGGATGTCATGGTAAATCCATTAGAAACACATCAACATATTCTTCCACAATAGTTACATCCTCTATTATAACATTCCTCTCCTCTCCCATAGTTATTTCACTCTCTTCCTCCCAAATAATTGAATTTAGTTGAGCTACTGGGGGAGGATCTAGAAAAGAATCAGATGGTGACATTTCTGCTCTAATGATAAGGTACTCTTTATCATCATCGAAAATTGTATCATCCTTCTTATTAAAATGAATTTTTCCATCATGGTCTAAAAGCTAATCCATATTGAGGATTATATCAAATTCAATCATGTGTATGAAAATGATATAAATAGATAAATAATGTCTATATTACCTAGTGGGATTTGATTAACAAAACATTGTTGCAATGATACTTCCCTTAAATGTTTTGACTGTCAACTCCCTTGTTAAATCAAATTTGAAATGTATAATTTTCATTGAAGACTGGCAAGATATGAAACAATTCGATGATCCAGAATCAAAAAAAGAATTGGCTAAATTTTGGGAAACCATTAAATTAACTGCAACCACATCATTTAGAGCTTCAAACACATCAGTATTGATTGAAGAATCATAACATTACTCCCATGGAATTTTATGAGGTATGGTTCATTGGCCAATATGGCATTCATTTTCATAAACCCCATTTCTATATAACTAAAGCATTCATCATTGTCATCCTCTTTCTTTCTCTTGCAATCACAAGCATGGTGGCCCTTTTCACCACCCTTGTAATAGACTCACATTCCCTTCAGGTAATTACCAGGGTGTTTCTTCCCACATTGAAAGTAGGATAGAAATTCAACATTTCCCATCTTCCCCTTATTTCCATTTCTAGAGCGTTCAACAGATCTCTTCTTCTCATGCTTTTCTTTAAAGTCGTAAGACTAAATGAATTCCTTTTCTGTCTTGATAGAACATAATACATTATCTTCTTATGATGAGAAGGATTGTGAGACTAATTCTCTATGGAGAAATTTTGTTAACCAATAAATGATTAGATCAATCTTACTCCTTGTGTTACGTATATAATATACAACATTCCTTGATTACCATGTAAAGTTAGCTTCTTACATTGTGACATTCTCATTTTCCTTTTTCCTCAGACTCAAAAATTGTCTTTCCATATCTATTCAATGGTCATAAGGAAAGTATTTTTTCTAAGAAAAGGTCATTAACCTCCCTCAATTCCATATTCGATACTTTTTCATTCACCTTTATGTTTTGAATTAATATCCACCATTGATCCACATCTCCCATGAGGCGATAAACTACCCTGAAATCTTCTTCCCTTTCACTTCTCCACAAAGCATGAAATATATTCTCTAAAGAGATTATACATTTTTCAGCTACAAAAGGATTTCTAGTCCCATTGAATATTGGTGGTTGTTACCTCATGAATCATTCTAACATTTATCCTTCACTTTGTGGATCAGAGTGCTCTATATGGGTATGGTTATTATTCAAAACCCAAGTGATTCATCCCAGTATTTTGATAAGATGATCATCACCTTTTTCCTCACCAGATCCATTATAATTATCATTAGTAGGAGTGAAATCCCAACATGGATTACGAGCGTTGATATGGTTTCCAATGCTTCAACTAGGTTCTATTTCTAAACAATTTTATATTCTAGATTAGTTTATAATTAAAAAAACTTTATTCCAAACTTGTAAAATACCAAACATAAATTGAACAGTTTATCCATATAATCGGTAATCATTAAATAAATGTTTTCTTTGAGGATGTATATACTCAGAAGTGCATCATAATGGTTTTTAAAAAAAATTAAATTATACAATGCATATCCCCCAAGAGTGTTGTAACCAAGAGTGCATCAAGGCCTGTTTTCATGTACCACGATACCCTGAGTGAAGGCCAAAACTCCTTGTTGGGGTTTTCAATCCTAGGTACATCTCTTCCAGAGCCACCTCCACCTACTTGTATCCAAACAGGGATATATTTCTCAAAAAACTCACAAAATATCTACATTACCAAAATTCTAGGATGTTCTTCTATACTAATCATAAATTTCTATCGTTGGGTAATGTTTTCTAATCATAGTTTTTCAAAATCTTGCTTACAAGGCTTATACTAAATGTTCGTTGATACCAACTGTAACACCCTGACCCTAGATACCTAGATTCGGGGAATTATTACAAAACATTGGCATGATCATAGGAGATGAAGTCTCGAAAGACTGATTAGTTTAGTAGCCTTAGAAGGACTAGATACATACCTAATTTTTATATTACATCTTGAAATAAAACAACAACAAAAACAACAACATTTTTCCCCTTTGATCCGAGATATATCCCTTACCCGATCCCTGTAGGTAAACCATAAAACACTTCATCAAATCCTGGGAACAATAAAACATTGAATGGGGTGGTCTTAGATTCTCAGTAACGATATCAATATAGGATAAACATTCATAAATAATAATAAATATTTATGGAAATGTATAGGAGTAAAAAATATTCCTTTTTAAACATAATATTCAGTATAATATGGTAAATATAAATCAAAATAATGCCATTTACATATTCACATGGATATTCTACTACATGAAAAATTATATTTAATATCAATAGATTATGTCAGAATGATAGAATGCATAATGTCGAACATCATAACAACATAGTCAAGGAATCATGCAAAGACTAAAAATAATATTTTTTCATGGCATTTTACTGAGACACTAGTTTGTCTCATGAGACCTACCGATTCATTGAGGTGTTATGGTGGGCTACACCTATCATTTACTAAGTGTAATTCATTCCTCATATAAGAAAGTTGAAACATAGAATAATCATTCGTATTAAAATTGTCATATGAAATGTCAATACATTAACCATAAACCAGGTATGGTATAAAAATAACACATCCATAGTCAAACATATCACGAGACATTCAATACAATATGTAATATTCTATCATAATAAGTCAAATTCAAATGAGTGTAAAATCTATCAAAGGATGTTGACATAGATCAAATCACAATTATTTGAGAGAGAATTTTGAAATTATTTTAAAGTCACATGACTATAAAAGAAAACGTCTATTTTTAAAATATTCTTATAATATTGTAATGGAGGCTATGAATGCGTTATAATGAAAGAGAATAGCTGCAACTGTCGTATAATTTTAAAATAAATTCTTACCTTAATTTGAGGAAAAATGTCATAAAGTACCCTGGATAGTGAATGATGGAAAGATTTCATTCAACCCATTTTATAAAAATCAAATCAAGGGTATAAATTACTTTAACCCATAATTTATTAAATAGTAAAAAAAATTTGAAATACATTTTTATGAAACAAGAATGTGGATGATAAAGAGATCCCAATAGATACTTACTTATAAACAACCTCGGATAATGAAGAGATTGTCAAATTAATGCATACCATGTACTTTTACTTGATCGAGTGTACGTTAACCTCCTGTATAACTTTTAAATCATTTTTATTAAGTTATACTAGAACCACATACATAAATATGATATCATATATGATCTTCTTATACTGAATTGGTAACAATATTTTAGCAGTATCACTGTTTTTGGTGTTAACTGATTCATTTTCCTTTATATATTTTGTTATGTAAGTCATGTTTGTTATAGATATGATGTATATGATTAATATACATAATTATATTAAGTTCTTAAACATTATTTGTATTCATAAAATTAAAATTATTCTTGAATGGATATGATGGGGAATGAATCTAATCGCATTCGTGGAGAGGGTAATCCGTACCTACATACGAGCGACAATACCATTCTATTGATTGTTAAATTTGGTGTAATTGGATGGTATATCATATATACATAATAATTAAAATGTAATATTTATTATTTAAATCAACTAAACTCATTATTATACCCATCCAAATAGTGATGTGTTGAATAACAAACTACACCACGACGTAGAGACGGTAAGATGTATGTACACAGGTATGGTTATTTTGTAATTCAAAGGATGGATTGATTAATGAATATAGTTGTTCAATATTTATAATAACATCACAATATGAAGAATGTACTAAAGTTATTATTTTGGTATGGAAATAACAAAGAAAGAGGAAGTGGAATAAGAAAATAACTTCAAAAGAGGTAACGAAATTATTACCCCTTCTTCAGGTGCATCCTTTTGATTTGATCAAAAGGGATCCTTATATTTGATTTATAATCTATGTAAGGCCTATATGTTGAGATTTGGGTAACTGGTAAGATATTTGAGTGGGGTTGGCCAAGCCAAATGGCTTTGTAGGCGTGATATTGAGATAAGGGGAAGTACCATTTTATAAAAGAGGGGAGGGAAACTTTGGGAAAATCTTGAAATATTAATTTATTATTTAATAATTTGAAGTTTATAATGGCTCCAAAAACATTAATTACTAGTATAAGGTGTGTATGGGTTGAGAACCTCTCATAAATTTGTTTTTAGATAGTTTTAGGTCACTATATTAACATTAGCTTTTAGATTTAACTCTTAGTTAAATAGTTTAGCTTTTAACATATATTCTTGAATTATTCTAATAAATGGTAAATAAAAATACTGAAAAAATCAAATATAACCCCATTAGGATAATTAATGACATAATTATCATTATATAAGTCTTTTGGCTGAACCTTACAATTTTAAGAATATTATATTGTTTAATAATATAGTATTTGTTTTAAAAAACTAATTTATGTCAATTTTGACACTATTTAGTATTTGGTTTTTGTGAAAGTTATAACTACATGATTACTTAAGAAACAATTCAATTAATCACCATTAACATGTCATATTAATATATAAAACTACTTGATGGCATAAAAATTCTAAATTTACATTTTTTAGATATTTATAAAATCAGTTATTTTAACCTTTCATTAAAAAGGTAATTACTGCATCATCATTCTGTTATAAAATTTTTAACTTTTTAATGTTTAAAAATAATAAATAAAATACCATTATGTAGGAAATAATTTTATCTTATTAATTAATATTTATATTCTAATTATCATATGTATAACCCTATATTAATAATGTTTTAGTTATGAATATATGAATTTAACACTTTTAACTGTTCATTAAATAAAACAATAATAAATGTCCTAATCTAATCAAAGTGGACCAATAGGGCCATATTTTATTCATAAGGATGATTTGGGTCAAAATACACTTATCCAGTATAATTAGGACATGTTTTAGCGTAATAATAATATAATTTGTACCTTTAATTACCCTATTTACTTTTAGTCGTGGAAAATAAAATTCAAAAGTTACTATTCACAAAAAAATTATTTTCATCTTATTGAACGACATATTACTTACTGATATCAATCACGTCTCTTAGATTTTAGAAATTTAATTCACATAAGAGGTAAAATTACTTTTTATGCATATTTGTAAATGTGCCTAGTAGGTTGTAAAAGGCGTTAACAAGTTCAAAAAAATTATATATCTAATCTTATTATAAAATGACTCAAATGAATTACGTTAAATTAATATAGTTATTATGTAACAATTTTGGATGAAAATAAATTTAAATAAAACAAAAATTCTTTAAATAAAAATTCTTTTTAAACAGTAACACAATGTTTTTCACAAATCAAAAAAATTGAATGTTTTTAGAAAAAATACCAAAAATTCACCATGTGCTAACTTTGATATCCAAAATAAAATAATGATGTCCATTTTAAAATATAAAATTCATAAAATTTCAAATAGTGGGTATTAATATTCATAAAGTCTAGTTTGATTAGTCCTTGTGTGATAGAACTCGATGTTCTGTAAAACACAAGCTTTTGTATTATTCAAAGGAAAACATACCCTGAAAGATTGGGGTGTTACATATGTCAATTCCCTATTAAGATCATCATTAGTAGATCCCAGCATAGATATATCATATAAAATAATGTACTTAATAAGTGATATAAAGGAAACACATGAAAGGGTATTCATAGATGCTTAGTAAGGGTAAAAAATGGATATATCAACACAACATGAGAATAAGCACATTAAAACATGATAATAAAATTAGAAAAATCATTCCATAAATATAATATACCATAATGTATTTTTAATCCCAAAATCATAGTAGTTGATAAGAAATGAATAATATTTCAATCAATAATCGTTATCTGTGGGATTATACAATTAGCTTAGGATATAGTGTTTTGGAAAAAAAATAATCCTTCGAAACCTTATGTTAACGATACCCACCATGAAATTCATAATAAGTTAGAATTTGGAAAACAACCATTGTTCATGATTGATGATTGGGATAAACTCCCATGTACACAAGGATTAGGATTAAGATAACCTCCTATGTACCATCTAATCTCATACAACATTAATCATTACCTAATGTATATAATGAGATATAGTCTCACAAGCCAAATAATGAAAATCGAACATACATGTTCAATAAGATCATTAAAAAGTCATCATATTATAACATAAGAAAACAAATTTCATTAATAGAACTTTTCATCATAGAATAACCCAAAAAAATAAATTGGTTTTATAAAAATGTGGTCATCATAATCATAAACAATTTGGGGAATGAAAAAGTTGGTATCATTGGATCATATTGTTAATATCCAGACTTCAGTATCCCATAGAAAATGGTAAATTTATTTTATTGGAATGATATATTGGGAATCACATCCTAAAGGACTAAATATTTCATTATTATTGTTAAATCAGATAAATGATTCAAATTCACATGAAATTTTAAAACATAAAACAAATAGATATTTTCATGGATAATTCCATTAATTCCTATAGTATATCCCTCTATATATATCAAAAATATTCTAGTATACCAAGGAAAATAAAATATAAGAAATATTTTATCTCATATGCTCAATATGGGTTAGCATGTAACTAATGTTATGATAAAATATAGAATAATAACTATGGAAGGAATAACAACTGAAATAAAAACCATTTAATAAATAAATTGAGAAAAATATGAGAGAATAAATCATGAGAAAATATTTCTATATAAATAATCACATGAGAAAGAATCATAAACACTAATAGTATATCTAATAAATTATCACATGGAATCCCGCTCCCCACAAGCTCGGACGAGGTGGTATAAGTGAGTTGGGGATTGGGGCTTGGATGTAGGGTCAAGTTCCTAGTACAATTATTTACATTTTTTCCCTTGTGTGTATACTTCTTTCCCGATTATACTGAATTTTGTATTTTTTTTAAAATAAGGAATGATAATAAATGAAATCCTAATGATTGGATGAATAATTCTAGACATCTAAATCACATAGTTGAGTCCTTATGACAAGAAATATAATACATTCTATGCGTTTTACCAATAAATCTATATAATTGGGAAATGCCTCAACCAAAATCGAATATAGTTTGTCTCATGAGTCTTATGATGCTATGATAGGATAGAGAGATCCTTTACCATCACTTAATTAATCTAATTCCATCTTCATTAGAAATGGGAGAAACTTGATTCACATAAACAATCCTATATTATTTATCATATAAAATTTAAATACATACCCCAATCAATAAGCATAATCAAAATCCATCCAATGTAATGTGAGTGGTATCAACATAAAATATCCCTAGAGGGATATATATAAAATAAAGTGTTCTTCATTAATGAATAGAAATACCATAAAAATATATATGAAAATTTAATGACGAAAACCACCCTTAATGATTTAAAATAAACGTTTATAACTAAAATTTCAAGAAACAATTTGAAAAAATATTAATCTGAAAATACCTATTAAAATTTTAAAAAAAATTATTAAAAAATGGAGTGGTCATGAAGGTATAAAATTTTATACATTCCAAGCATATTAAGATAATGTTTCTATTAACTTTTTTAGTAAAACAAAAATACTCCATTTTTGTAAATGACATGAATATTACATTAAAAACATTTTGTAAAAATTAAAAATGGGTAATAAAATCTTTATTATATCATTAGGAAAATGATTAGAAATAGTTTTTATTTTCTTTGTGAAATCATGGCTTCAGAATGTAAACGATTTCTGATCGAGGAGAGAAATAAAGTCGGATTTTATTAAAAACAATTACCAATCATTTGAAGTAATAATGAGTGGAAATATTATACTATACCATTAATAAATTAATGAAAACATATAGGAGAACAAAATGAATGGGTTTACTAAAATAAAATCAAATAATTTCCTTCAATTTAAATTCAAGTATATGAAATCCAGGTTAAAATGAGATAATGAAATAAGCCCTTGGCAGTATAATAATTTTTTCATGAGAATTAGAATAATAATACATTATTTGAAAGAAATATAAATTATCATAAATTAATTTTATTTAAATTATAATATAGTCATAATTCTTTACATATATAATCTAATAATATCAAAGTCAACGAAGATGTAATAAAACCCAGTGAATATAAATGTATTTATTGAATTATTTACCAATTGTTAACATATTTTTAAAATATCATTGGATGAAATAATTCAATTTAAAAAATAATATAGTATGAATTAGTAATTAATCACTACATTAGATGTTTATGGGGTGGTATATACACCATAAAAAATAATGTTTTTGTATAACCTTACAATATACCTAAATAAAGTAATATTGAGGTGAAACGCTTTACGTCAAACTTAATTTTGGTTGAATGTGCTTGAAGATCTATTATAGTGGTTTTAAACATGTTATAAACATATAAAAGAATAGTATTTAAATATATAATATCATATATAGTCTTTTTATGACATTATATAACTAATCATTTATAATATTTCATTATCTTCATTGATTCGGGTATTAATTTCCTTGTTTCCTCATTTGTGATTTATCATGAATGTTTCAGTTCTGGTGAATATTTTATATTTACATAAAATATAGAATAATAATATATTTATTTATTTTTTTATACATCATATATAATTTTATGTCCAATGAAAAATATGGTTTTGATAAATGAAGTATGTTATAATAAAGGAAATGGTCGGTCGTACGTATACATGGGAAATATTCAAATTTTTTAAAGTTCATTATGGAAATGAGGTTGGTAATATTTTATATTTTCAAAATTATAGTAATTTCATAAATACAATATTATTTATTTAAATATAATTATATATTTTATATATGGGTTTTTGATGAAAAGTGAGTTAGATCGCTTCAAGAAGGTGGTAGTCCACACGTACATGAATGAAATTATCATATTTTAGTTAGTGAAAATGTCAGAATGAAAAAAGATATATTATTTTTATTATTTATATATATGTAATTAATGTAATTATTATTAAATTTATATCACACATATTCATGAAATAAATCTTTAAAATCTTCAATGTAAATTGTTTGTGAAAATTGAATCGCACTCCTTCGTGAAGCTTTAATCAACCGTTCCCATGAATGAAATTATCAAATCCTATAAAAAATAGAAATTAAAAGGTATATATGATATAATTAATCTATAAGTATAATTAAATTATAAATATCTTATATATACTTTATATCTATCATCATACCCAACTGTGAGAGGAGGTAATTGAAAAACAAATGAAATCGGTTTACAATGTGATGGTCTGTTGTATATATGACTGATGATTTTGTTGCCCATTTTTGGAATGTTGAGATGGTTTTAGGTAAATACAAAAACAAAAAAAAACATACCATTATATTTATTTAATTCATGTGATTATATCATAATGGTTTAGTAAAACTTTTAGGATGTGGAATAAGAAAAAAATGCTCGTTGAAGAACGTTACATATTCTTCATATATATTCCTTAGGATCCCAAAAATAGAATTATGAGGTAGGATTAATTACAAAATTAAGTCTTTTATGATGATAATCGAGATTTTTGGATGTTATTTGGACAATTGTTTAATGATAATCTTTTAATCTATTATGAATCGAGGAGAGGAGGCTGCCTTTTATATGGGAGCTGAGTGACACACATGTAATTTTTGAAATAGAAGAGGTGTACCAAAATTTTTTACAATCCGAAAGTGTTCAAAATGGAGTGTTACAGAGAAATATAGATTATAGAGTCTAAATATTTAAATAAAATTGTTTTTATACATTTTTTATGTCATTTTAACCATTATCTATTTAATATATCCCCTGGTAATCCCAATTTACCTTAACTACGATAAATATATTTTAATTTTTTTTATTAATTATGGTAAAAAAATTTATTAAACCATATCCTCATAGAGTGTCAACTTAATGATAAGGAATGTAAGAGATTAGAACATTACATTCAAAATTGACAAATCTGAGGCTTTTTATACACTAAGATGGAGTTTCCTTTTTGATGTCTTCAAAAGGTATGGGTTATGGAATGATTTTATCAATTTGATTAGTATCATTATAAGCTCATCAAGGCTGTCCATTATTATAAATAAGGCACCTAGAGGATTCTTCTTGTGCACTATAGGTGTGAGGTAATGGGGTCCACTTTCAGGATTGTTATTTTCTATTCTTGATGTTAATTTGACTAGGTTCATAAATTATTTTTATCAGTTTGGCTTTTATTAGAAAATTAGTGCTGAGAAAAATGATTTTTCTCCCTCAAACAAACTCTACGCAGATGAAATAATTTTGTTTGGAAAACCTTCTATGAAAAAAATTTCCACTATCAAGGTGTTGTTTGCACATTACAAAGAGGTGTTTGGATATGTGATTAGTTGGAACAAATCATCCATTATTTTTTGTAAAAGCATTATGGTTGGCAAACAAAATAGGATCAAATGAAGTATTGGAGTGAAAAAAGGGACTCTCCCATTCCAATATCTTGGTGTTCCTCTATTCTGGGGGAATGCTAAAGGCATTATCTAGAAGGTATTTATTCTGGAATTGTTAATCAACTTTCTTACTGGAAAGGAATGGCCGTGTCCCTGGATGGGAGAGTGTGTCTTGTTAACTCAGTGATCACATCAAAGTTTGTTTATTCCTTCTTGTTGTATAGGTGTCCTAGAGGCCTTATCATGGAGCTTCAGTTCACGGTAAGGAATTTTTTATGGACTAGTTCTTCCCATGAAAGGATGTTGGTAACTGTTGCTGGGAAGGAGTGTATCAAACTAGTTGATCTTGTAGGCCTTGGAGTCAAAGATCTAAGGATCTTTAATGATGGTCTCATTGGGAAATTCACATGGGGTCTGATTTCCAATAATTCCACTGATGTATTTTTGTTCAAAATATTTAATTAATGGTTGTTGAATGGGTATAAGTACTATCTTGTGACATTTTTATGGGCATCGATTAGACATGCCTTCAATAAATCATGCATGATACGAAGTGGCTGGTGTGTGAGAACTGCATCCTTAATTGCTGGAATATCACTTGGCTCGATAGGCCACTGCATGATATCATGAGAAACCACTCTGAAATAAGTAATATGACCATTTATGATTTTAGAACTCAATGGAAAAGATTTGACATGATTCTTCTCCCTCAAATTGGGCTTGAAATTAAAACTTACACATTCATGGATAATGACACTCTAATACAGAAACTGAATAGGCATGGGTGTTTGAACACCAAGGAATTTTATAGGATGGAATGTGGGATCTCTACTCACATTCCAACTTGGATTAAGTATTTTTTGTTATTATTCATTCAGCCATCAAGATTCATCCAAATTTGGAGAATCTAGAAAAATAGGCTTCATACCAAGGATCAACTCAAGCTGGCTGGAATTCAGATTTCTTCAGCATGTTATCTATGTATGTGCGCAGAAGAAAATTAACACCACCTGTTCATTGAGTAAATGTATGTGCACTAGCTTTGGTCCTATACGGGATCTCTGTTTGGGCTGGAATTGTGCTCACACATGCAGGTTCATGAGATACATTCAACGATGTCCAGTGCTGGATAGAGTGAGCAAATTCAGAACCTACTACTAGTGGCTGGTGCTGCATTTCTTGAGGCTGTTTGGCATGTGCGCAATGCCATCCTATTTGAGAATGGTCTGATTTCTTCATAGACTAGAATGCTTGCCTTGCATAGGGAAGTGTATGCAGAATCTATAGTGTAAACCGGCGGGTTGAATAACAACTTATTTGATTTGAAGATTCTCATAATTTGAGGTATATCTGGTTTCCCACAGAAACCCAAAACTCTCAAATACATTTCATGGATACCTATGATAGGCTCGTGGATAGAGGTAAATGTTGATGGGACTGCTTTTGGCACACAAGGGCTGTTTGGATGTGGCGTAGTCTTTCGCACTCATCATGGTTTTGTGAAGGGCGTTTTTTTCTTATTACCCTGATACATGGGTGGCTTATGAAGCTAATTTATGGGCTATGGTCCATGTGGTCAGGTATGCTGTTAAATTTAAATGGAGCTTGTTATAGATTGAATCAGATTCTAAAACTGTGGTACACACCTTGAAAACAAGAACACGAGATGTTCCATGGAGAATTTTACCTCACTCGATTGTGTGTCTCAACAAGGCCACTAAGCTCAATCTAGTAATATCATATGCCTATAGGGAAGCTAACCAAGTTACAGATGTTATGGAAAAGAATGAAATAACAGAGAAGAATATGATGTGGTCCTTCACGTCCCTAGGATACTGCACTCCAATAGCAGAGGCAGACATGTGTGGTGAAATGTAGTCTCATTTTTGAAATAGTCCCTTATACTCTTGACTACTCTATAATTTTAAAATAAATTTTTTAGGGCCGACTTTGACCGGATCCTAGACAGTTTGGGTAAATTAAACCATATTATATAATCTAAATTAATATTAGTTAAAATAGTAATTTCATTTTTCAAAATATAATTCACATAATTTTAAATTTTTAATTTTAAATTAATCCCACAGACTCCAAAAGAATGTATGTTTTCAATGAGAAAATATTCACATGTTTAAAATGTTTGCATACCAAAATTCAACATTTAAATTAATATAATGAAAAAATGTGATTGATATATATAAAATTTTACCAAAGTTATTTTAAAATTTTAAAATATAATTTATCATCATATATAATTTTAATAAAAATGGTGTTTTCAATTTAAAATCTATATTTTTCACTATTCATCCAAAAAATAACATTTTAGACAAATCAAAAAAAATAACCCAAATATTATTTTAACATTATGATTTAAAAATTTAAGTTTATTATTTTAGATAAATTTTCAAAAAATGTAAAATTAATTTATAAATTATGTGTACATATCATGACTATACTGCCCTTTAGAAAATTATAGTTTTTAAGAAATATTTAACTTCCTTTTAAATTGCTCTAAATTGTCTCAAAAAATTAATTTTTTATTTATGTTATATATCTATAAAATATATAATTTCAATCATTTTGTTTTTAATATTCATAGTCTCCATGTAACACCCCAAGCTTCTGCGGTACGCTTCTATTTGAATAATGTGATAGTGTGTGTTGTATGCAACACCGAGTTCTAACACACCATAACCAATCAGACTAGCCGTTATGAATAGTAATACCTACCTTTTGAAATTATATACATTTTATATTTTAAAATGGACTTCATTTTTGGATTCGGAATATCAAATTTAGCCTAAGGTGAAATTTTGGCACTTTTCAGATAACTTTCATATTTTGATGAATAGTGAAAATTACTAAATTTTAATTAAAAACAACTTTTTTAATCAAAAAAATTAATAGTGATAAATTATGAATTTGAGTGGTTTTAAATTATATTTAGAATATATTTTTACCATTTAATATAATGTTGGTAATTGGACATAATTTTACAATTAAACAAACATAAACAAGTGTCAATCTTTTGATAGTTTATTATCTCTTAAAAACACGATTTTTGTTTTGACAGCGGGAATTAATTTTAAATTAATTTCTGCCACTTCTGTGTTTTGAATTTAGAAAAATGGTTTCCATATTTGGAATCAGAATGTTCAAATTGTTTAAATAGATAACTTTTATTTTTAGACATTTTGAATAATTACTGCGGTAAATATTTTATTTACCATGGTTAAGGGTAAATCCGCTAAATAAGGGTTAAAAAATAATATTATAATAATACTAAATTACCCTGAAACGTGTCCTAGCCTTATTGGTTGATATAATTTCGACCATAGGCATCTTTGGGTCGATTTTGGGACCCCATGGTTCCACTTGTAGGTGATAGGGTCACTTTTTTTTAATTAAGTTAAAATGAATACAAAAATGACACAAGCATATATATTTTAAAAAAAATTCACATTGGGTTATATATGTTAGATTTTAGATTATAAATATTCATTAGAACGATAAACAGATTTACCACATAATGATATTTTATTTATAATTTTTAGACATTAAATAATTTAATTTATTTATGACACAATGATGATGAATTAATTACTATAATAGTGAAAAATTTAAATAATTGATATTATAAATTCCCAAATAAATATAATATGAAACTTTTAATGAATTAAACTAATTTTATAGGATAATATGATATATTAGTATTGATTTAATTGACTTTGTTCGAAGTATTAAATCTGTTATGAGTTTCACAAAAATCAACTATTGAATAGTGTCAAAATTGACATAAAATAGTTCTTAAAAAAAATATTATATTATTAATTGATATTAAATTCATAAAAATCTAAGGTTCGACCAAGAGACTTATATCATGATAGGTTCATCATTAATGGACCACTTGGGGGTCGCTTGGATGTATATAGTAAATTTATTAACCATATTATATAAAAATACAAAGAGACATTGTAAAAGTGAAACTAATTAACTTAGAGTTAATACTTAAAGATAAGGTTAATATAAGTACATAAACCTGTCTAAATTCTATTGTTTGAGTTTTGTTCGACCCATCCCCACATTAAACTTTGAATAATCAACTTTGGAGCCATTGGAAACCGAATCTGAATTTATTATAAACTAATATCTCCATCTTTTCCAAAGGTGCCCCTCACCCCTCTTATAAAAGGGCACTCATCCTTCTCATTTCTTCACACATTCAAAGCCTTTTGGATCGGCCAAACTCTACCCAAATACTCTCCCAACATCCCTCAATACACCCTAGAGGCCTTAGTTTGATCAGAAAGCCAACCTAAGGAGCCCTTTTGATCAAATCAAAAGGAAGAAACCGAAGAAGAGGTAATAATTTCACCACCTTTTCCAAGTTCCTTTCTTCTTCCACTTATTCTTCCTTTGTTGTTACCATTATAAAATAATAGCTCCAGTATAATATATATACTGTGATGTTATTATAAATATGGTACAACCATATTCAGTATTCTATCCACCCTTTGAATAACATGTCACCATACGTGCGTACATATGGCTTACCGTCTCCACGTCGTGGTGTAATTGTTATTCAATATAATATTATTTGGATGGGTATAAAAATGATGTGTAACTCATGTAAATAATAAAAATAACATGTTAATTATTCTGTATATATGATATACCATCCATTGATATATTATTTTAATATCAAAATAATGATATTGTCGCTCGTGCGTACGTACGGACTACCGTCTCCACGAACGCGATGAGATTAATTCTCCATCGTATCCATTCAAGTATAATTATCATTTGATGATTTAAAAAAATGATGTTTAAAGACTTTATATCATTCTAGATAAGAATAATATACAACTTATCCTTTACAAATATGTCTTACGTAACAAAACATATAAAAGAAAACAAGTAAGTTAACACCTGAAACAACGATAATACTAAGATATTATTATCAAATCAATATTAAAAGATCATATATGATATCATATTAATGTATATGATTCTTGTATAATTTAATAACAATTATTTCACCATTATACAGGAGGTTAACCTACCCCAACCAAGGAAAAGTACAAGGTAAGGGTTATTTCACAATCTCTTCATTATCCGAGGTTGTTTATACGTAATAATCTACTGGGATCTCTTTATCATCCACATCCATGTTTTCTTAAAAATGTATTTCAAAAAAATTTTATTATTTACAAGAATATGGGTTAAAGTCATTTATACCCTTGTTTTACTTTTTAAAAGAGTTTTATAAAGGAATCTTTCCGTCTTTTTCCAAATAAGGTGCTTTTTAACCTTTTCGACAAAATTAAGGTAAGAATGTTTTATTAACTTATACGGCGGGGGCGGCTATTTTTCGCCGTTATAAAATTTTCAAAGCTTTCCTTACAAGCTTATAAGAATATTTTCAAAGAAAATGTTTTATTTTATAGGGCTCTTAAATAATTTCAAAAATAGAAAGAGATATTTCTCTAAAAAGTGTTTTGATTTCATCAATGTCAACATCCTTTGATGGATTTTACGCTTATTTGAAGTTGATTTATTATGATAAAAAACTTCTATATTGTATTGAAGTATTTTTGATATGTTTGACTGTGGATGTGCTATTTTTATACCATTCATAGTTTATGGTGAAATTATTCACATTTCGTTTGCTAGTTTTAATACGAATGTTTATGTTATGTTTAAACCTTTTCATATGGGAATGAATTGGACTTAATATGTGATAGGTGGAGCCCGCTATAGCTCCTCGATGCATCGGTAGGTCTCATGAGACAAACTAGTGTCTTGGCACAAGGCATTGGCAAAATCTTATTTGTAGTCCTGGCACGAGGCCTTGGCAATGTGGTTATGATAGTCTGGCATTATGCATTCCATCATTATGAAAGTGGTTATTGATTTTTCATGTGATTATTGGATTAGTAAAATATCCATGTGACTAATAAAATGGAATTATTTCATTTTATTTATGCCATACTATGTTGAAAGTTCAAGTTTGAAAGGCTTTTGTTTTTGTTATACATTGCCTTAAATGTTTATTCTTATTTATGAAAGTTTTCCCTATATTGTTATCCTTACTGGGCATTTGAGCTCACCCCTTTTCTATGTTTTACTTTTCCCAGGAAGTGAAGAAGTAATTTATGAATGACCTGCCGGGATATTATGTGGGGATATGAGTGGGGATTATGGAGACAATATGTTGTTGTAGTATTTTTTCATTTTATGATGTAATGTAAGACTTATGAAAATATCTACTGTTTCCAAGGCTACTAAACCAATCGGACTTTCGAGATTTGATCGTTCTTGTGATCATGCCAATGTTATGTAATAATGCACCAACTCTGGGTAACTAGGGTCGGGGCGTTACAGTTGGTATCAGAGGAAGTTTAGTACAAACCTTGGAAGCTGGATTTAGATGAACTCTGATTAGAGCACGTAGACCTAAGATGAACTTTGAGGATTAGTATAGAAGAACTTCCTAGAATTTTGGTATTGTAGAGATTTTGTGAGTTTTCTGAGAAATACATCCATGTCTGGATACGAGCAGGTAGAGGCGGCTCTGGCACAGATGTACCTAGGGGTAAAACCCGAAAACACCGCTTTGAGCTAGACTCGAACGGGGACTGGTGCACAACAACGGGCCTTGCTGGACTCTTGGTTACGACACTCCTGGGGGATATGATTATGATAACTCTCATTTTCTTTACAAATAATTATGAAGGGTTTATGATTATATACTTCCTAAAAGAAAACATTTTTATGATTATGGATTATATCCATAAATAGTTCAATTTCTGTGAAGTGTTTTATAAGTATGGGATTATGTATTTTGGTTCATTAACTGAGCTAGTTTATGACATTGTTTAGAAATGGCGCCTAGTGGAAGAAATGGAAACCGTATCAATTCACGCAATCCATGTAGGGATTTCCATCCTGCTCAAGATAATTATAGTGGAGCTGGTGATGAAACTGTTGTCGATCTGCTAATCACCATACTGGGACAACTTACTCAGGTTATGAATAATAACCTTACCCGTATGGAGCACCCAGATCCACAGCGTGGAGGATCAATTTTAGATCAATTCACGAGGCAACAACCAACAACGTTCAATGGGAGTACAAATCCCTTCGTAGCTGAGCAATGGATATTTTCCCTAGAGAAAATATTTCAGGCTTTGGGGAGTAATGAAAGGGAAAAAGTTATCATGGCAGTTTACCGCCTCACTGGAGATGCTGATCAGTGGTGGTCATTGATTTAAAATATGAAGGATGATGATGAAGTATCAAATATGTAATGGAGGGAGTTCAAAGATCTATTTTTAGAAAAATACTTTCCTCGTGACCATCGAGCAGATATGGAAAGGCAATTTCTGAGTTTGAGACAGAAGGAGGATGAGAATGTCGCAATGTATGAGGCTAACTTTACAAGGTTAGCAAGGTATGATGGAGATTATATACATAACCCAAGAAGTAAGATAGATTGTTTCTTTGATGGGTTAAAACCATTTCTCCGTTGAGAATTTGTCTCACAATCCTTTTCATCGTACGAAGACATTGTCTCATGTGCTATCAAGACCGAAAAGGAATTCTCTAAGTCTTATTACTTTAAAGCAAAGCAAGAGAAGAAGAGACCTGCTGATCAATCTGGGAATGGAATTAAGGGGAAGAAAGGAAAGGTTGAATATCCATCCTGTGGTAAATGTGGGAAGAAACACCCCAGTACTTTCTTGAAGGGAAACGGAGTCTATTACAAGTGTGGTGAAAAAGGCCACCAAGCTCGTGATTGCAAGGGGAAGAAGGAAGCTACCAACGTTCAGTGCTACAATTGTAGGGAGATGGGGAATTATTCAAATGAATGTCCTAAGCGTCAAGATAACTTACCTCAGAAAAGGACAAGGGATAAATTCCAGGCTTATGCAATCACTACTGCTGAGGTAGAAGCTCCGAAAGACGCGGTGGCAGGTAATTTAATGGTTTCCTCATGTTTAGCAAATGCATTATTTGATTCTGTATCATCGCATTGTTTCATATCTTCCCAGTTTGCTAAGAAAATTAGATATTTCCAATTTGATTTAACAAGGGAGTTTTCAGTTAAAACTCTTAAGGGAAGTATCATTGCAACAAAGTTTTGTGAATCAGTCCCCATTAGAGCACATAAATGTTCGTTATCTACTGATCTCATCGTCAAACCTATGATTGAGTTTGATATAATCCTCGGGATGGACTGGCTTTCAGACTATGATGTGAAGATTTATTGTAAGAAGAAAGAGGTTACGATTCTTGATGATAATGATAATGAACACCTTATCTTTAGAGTAGAATCGTCACCACCTAATTCTTATTTAGATCCACCCCCAGTAGCTCGACTTAATTCAATTATTGTGGAGGAATAGAATGAAATAACTGTCGGTGAGGAAAGGAATGTTCAAATAGAGGATGTACCTGTTGTGAAAGAATTTGTAGATGTATTTCCGAAAGATTTACCTGGACATCCTCTAGAACGAGAAGTTGAGTTTTCCATTGATTTAATTCCTGGATCAAGGCCTATATCGAAGACCCCTTATAGAATGGCCACTATAGAGTTATTCGAACTAAAGAAACAACTAGAGGAGTTGAGTAATAAAGGATTTATTCTCTCTAGTGTTTCTCCATGGGGAGCCCATGTTATTTTTTTTAAAAAGAAATATGGATCTATGAGGCTCTGTATCGACTAAAGGGAGATCAATGCTATAACAATAAATAAGAAGTATCCCCTACCACGCATTGATGATTTATTTGACCAACTACATGGAGCTCAATACTTTTCAAAGATTTTACTTCGATCTGGATACCATCAGTTGTGTGTAAAGAAGGAAGACCTTCTGAAGACAGCATTTCGAACCAGGTACGGGCATTACGAGTTTACTGTAATGCCTTTTGGATTGACTAATGTACCCTCTGTATTCATGGATCTGATGAATAGAGTTTTCAAGGAGTATCTCGATGAATTTGTGGTGGTATTTATTGATGATATCTTGGTATACTCCAAAACCTACGAAGATCATGAAAATCACTTGCGCATTATGTTGAAGACTCTGAGGAGGCATAGATTATATGCGAAGTTTAGCAAGTGTGAATTCTGGCTTCATGATATTTCTTTTCATGGCCATATTGTCTCTAAAGATGGAATCTCTGTTGATCCTTCTAAGACCAAGGCAATCCAAGAATGGCCAGCACCTATGAGTATAACTGAGGTACGTAGTTTTATTGGTTTGGCAGGTTATTATCGACGTTTCGTCCAGAATTTTCCCGATTGGCTAACCCATTAACAAAGATCACAAGTAAAGGGGTTAAATTTGTTTGGACAAAAGAGTGTGAATAATGTTTCGAAGAACTAAAGAGAAGATTAGTCATTTCTCCTATATTGACTCTACCATCAGGGAATGATGGGTTCGTTATTTATAGTGATGCATCATAGAAAGGACTTGGTTGTGTCCTTATGCAGAATGATAGAGTTATTGCCTATGCATCACTATTGGCGATGTTGAATATGACAACGATGTGGTGGAATGATTAAGTGTTTATGTAATGGGATTCCAAAATAATATTGTATCATGGAGTATTGGAATATTTATGTATTGGTCTAATATGGTATTCAATGTAATTGAGATATTTTTGGAAATAAGATGATATGCGCATAATGAAGGGAAAACAGGAAAACAAAATGTTTAACAGTATTCATGAGCTCATTATTGATATAAGGACTAAGTGATATCATGGTTTGAGAATATAGAATTTTGAGGATTTTGGTATGTGGAAAGTGTTAACTTTTAACTAAATTCATGTTTTCACTAAGGTTCAATGGGTATTCAAAAGAATACATGATTAAGGACTTTGAATGTTTGGAATGTGACCAACAAAACATATCTTATGATATATGGGGATCAACGATGGTATTAAATCTCTGGTAATTGTTTTCACTATATTATGAGAGTGGACTGAAGTATTATGGATAAGCCTAAAGATTGGAATGGATTATGTTGGACATAAGTTAGTATTATTTAAGGATAGAAGTTTTTTCAATATTATTGATGGGATGTTATAGTAATATAGTTTTAGAAAAAGGACAACCTGTAGGACGGGCGACAGCCCATCGCGTCGGAAAAGGCTATGGGAATCGAACCCACAAATGAAGTGCGACTGGCCTTTATCGCCTACCACTGGCCTATAGGAAGTCCCTGTTTAGTAGAAACTAGTTTTATTTTATTAAGCAGTACGATATATGAAGTATAAGTTCATTTTAGGAACCATATATGATTAATCTCACTATAGATCGACTTATGTATATAATTTTTGCTAACCTTTTGTTTGAGACAGATGGAATGACCCGTCATTCTATCACATGATCTGCTAACACTTCACGAATAACAAATTCAACTTCATTTATTTAAGAGATGAAGTGGAAATTGTTCAAGGCACGAACAACAGTGAGATTGTACCAAAATAAAGTAAGTATTTATTCTAATTCAAATTTTCAACTTTAGGGAAACGATCATGAAAACCAAAAATGTTGTCCTAGTGCTCTTATATCTAATGAATCAGATGGTACCTTAGATCGTCACAAATTTATGGCTTTGTTATTGCTGGCTTTTCCATAGCCAAGTTCTCTACCACTCTCCATCAGAACATGATGGTTATATTTCTCTTCCATATCCATATTTTCACCTATGTGGAAACCCAGTGATTAGTTTATTTGGGTAATCGTTACATTTCATACTTTAGTTTTTAAAGACAAGTTTTGGTATTCCTTTTTACAATGTGGGTTTCTATTAAAGAAACTTTCTAATAGTAAACTATTTATAACCCCGACGAATTTCGAGGGCGAAATTCATTTTATGGGGGGTAGAATGTAACAGCCTGAGATTTTATGAAAACTATTCTTTTTAATTTTATTAATGTCTTGTGTTGTACGCTACACCAAAAGGATCTTGCACAACACAAATCCTTGACTTGCCTTGCATTACACGCAATCGCAACCTTCCTCGATAGCGTCTGTAGTACGCAATACTGAGTTTCACGAAACAACGATATGCTATTAAAATATTATTAAAACTAGCCATTATGAATAGTAATAACCACTTCTTAAAATTTTAGAAATTTTAGATCTCAAAATGGACTTCATTTTTGGATTCGGAGTATCGAATTTAGCCTAAGTTGAAATTTTGGTACTTTTCGGATAACTTTCATATTCTGATGAATAGTGAAAATTACTAAATTATAATTAAAAACAACTTTTTTAATCGAAATAATTAATAGTGATAAATTATTAATTTGAGTGGTTTTAAAGTATATTTAGAATATATTTTTACAATTTAATACAATGTTGGTCATTGGATGTAATTTCACATTTAAACCAGACATAATCAAGTGTCAATCTTTTGATAGATATTGTTTCTTAAAAACACGCTATTTGTTTTAACAGCGGGATTTAATTATAAAATTAATTAATGCAACTTCTTTGTTATGAATTTGGTAAAATAGACTTTATTTTTGAATTCGGAATATGAAATATAGCTTAGGATGAAATTTTGGCATTGTTCTGAAAAACATCAATTTTTGATGAATAGTGAAACTACTAAGTGGTAGTTAAAAAAACTGAATTTGTCATAAAACATAATTTTACCACTTCTGTGAATGGAATTTCAAAAATCCGAGAGACACAGTTGATTTCAGTACATAAAATGTGGTTCAATGAGATGAAAATAATTTTTGGTGAATAGTAACTTTTTACTTTTTTTTACCACGGTTAAAAGTAAATAGGGTAACTAACGGTAAATTTGATATTACTATTACCCTAAAACATGTCCTAATTCTATTGGATAAGTTTAATTCGACCAAAAACAAACTTAGGAATAATATATGACCATTTAGGCCCACTTGGATTAGATTAAGACATTTATTATTATTTAATTCAAAGAAGAGTTAAAAGAGTTAAAATCAATGTTTATTTACTAACACATTTTTAATATAGGGTTATACATAAGCTAAATTAGACTATAAATATTCATTAGAAAGATAAAAAGATTTCCTACATAATGGTATTTTATTTATAATTTTTAGACATTGAATAATTTAATTTATTTGTGACAAAATGATGATGCAGTAATTATCTTATTAATGAAATATTGACATAATTGGTGTTATAAACACCAAAATAAATGTCATTTGAGACTTTTTATAAATTCCACTAATTTTATAGGTTACTATGATATATTAGTGTTGATTTAATCAACTTTATTCGAACATATAATTCTGTTATGACT
This sequence comes from Viscum album, assembly GCA_963277665.1. NCBI lineage: Eukaryota > Viridiplantae > Streptophyta > Magnoliopsida > Santalales > Viscaceae > Viscum > Viscum album. Next base: position 1,298,938,615 of record OY728138.1, on the reverse strand, counting down.
TTCACAAAAATCATATATCAAATAGTGTCAAAATTGACACAAAATAGTTTTTAAATCAAATATTATATTATTAATTGTTATTTTATTCCTAAAAATCTAATGTTAGGCCAAATGACTTAGATAAGGATGTATATATGTTAATAATAAACAATTTGGGGTTCGTTTGGCATGTTATAGTAAGTGTATTAATCATATAATGAAAGAAAACAAAAAGACACGGTAAAAGTTAAATTATTTAACTTAGAGTTAAATCTAATTGATAAGGTTAAAATAATACCCTAAACTTGTCTAAATCCTATTTGTTGATAGGATTTAGACCCCTCCCCACTTTATATTAGAAATAAGACCCTTTGGAACCATTATAAACCGATTTTGACTTTAATATAAAATAATATTTTGAGATATTCCTAAGGTGCCCCTCTCCTCCCTTATAAAAGGGCACCTCCTCCCCCTCCTCCTCACACCAAATTGAGCACTCAAGCTCGGCCAACCCCTGCCATTTTATCCTCTCCACTTCCCTAGAATAATCCTAGAGGTCCTGGTCTTCTTCAAAGACCAATCTTAGTTCCCTAAGTGGAGGATTCAAAGGGGCGTTCCAAAGAAGAGGTAATATCCATTACCGATCCTTTCAATTTCATTCTTCTTTAACTTCTTCTTCTTTAGTTGTTTCATGATGAATTAATAACATCAGTATTACTTACATACTGATATGTTATTATAAATATGAAACAACCCTAATTCACCTTCTATCCATCCTACGGAAAAATGAAATCACCGCACGTGCGTACGTACGGAATACCGTCTCCACGCCGTGGTGTAATCTATTTTTCCACCATCACTTTACAAGGATGGGTATAATGGTGTAATGAGTAACTATTTATGATTAATATAAAGTAATATTGATACTGAAATAATATATATATACTCCAATACAGTTCCACGATCATAGGAACGATATCATCACTCGTGCGTACATACGGAATACCGTCTCCACAATGTGATGTGACTCGTTATACATGATCATCATTACATAGTAATTATATAAATGAATTGAATGAATAAATATGATATATGTTACACTAATACCATTCTGTATATAAAGTATCTATAACCTTAATAGAAGAATAAGAATTTATTCGGCAAAACACACATAAGATCAAAAGGCAATAAAGACCCGAGTAACAAGTAACAATGAAATATTACTAACAAGAAGCTAAGAATATGACCATATATGATATCATATCAATATGTATGATTCTGAAATAAGTCAATAACATTATTTAAATCATTATACAGGAGCTTCGGAAACGTACAAAGAAAATCGGACCTAAGGTAAGGGAAATATCGCAATTTCATTTTTATCTGAGATTGTTTTTACTTTGGCATTTACTGGGGTGTATTTTATCATCCACATCCATGTTCCCTAAATATGTAATATTGTTTCCATCCACTTACAATAGTTTAAATCCAATTTTACCCTTCGGTGAGTTTTTAGTAAAGAATATGAAAGGAATCTTTTGTCGCTTTTTCGTACGAGGTACTTTTTGACTTTTCCGACAAAAGTACGAGAAGAATGTTTTCTTTTTAACTTATACGGCATGAATGGATTTTTAAAACATTATTTCCAAGAAGATTCCTTTACATGTTTTCAAGTTTATTTTTAATCAACTTCTTTTATTTTAATGTTGTATGACATGTTAAGAAAGGAAAAATGGTTTTGAAGAAGAAATGATATTTTCCTCAAGAATGGAGTTCAAGAGTTTTATCAAAATTATTTTCCATCTAAGATAATAAAGGGTTATGTTTTTATCCCTAATATTACATTGATTTGATAATGTTGTGATGGAATTATTTTTATGAATTCCTTTACCTTATGTGATTTGTTTTATGATGTCATGATGTTTCAAAAATCCCATTTTTGTTACATGTGTTATGCGATGATGTATGATTTATGATTATGTGGCACACATAAGAAATGATTCATTATAAGATGGGTGGGACCTATATCTCACTCAAATGCATTGGGTAATGAATTTATATCTCATGAGATAGACATGGCTGGAACGGTAGGTTATATCAGTTCAGTGAAACAGGACTGGAACGAGGGTGACTCGATTCAGAATGGGACTTTGTCCACTAAGATAGTCTTGGAAATGAGTCTTGACTAACAAGAAATGATTCTCTATGATTATGTGTGTATGTCACAAAGTTTCATGTTTTAAGTTATGATTATTGGGATTACATTTCACTTCTATGATTTATCCCATGTTATGATATTATGAGCTCTTTTGAAGGTTAAGATTTCCAAAAGTTATGTGCTTATGTATATGATGTGATTTATATTTCTTTTGTTTACCCTTACTGAGCATTTGAGATCACCCTTTTATGTTTTCTTTTCCCCAGGATATAAAGAAAGGTTTTAGGTAAAAAAAGGGGATGATCTTTATGGGAGATATTGAAGATCTTTCACCACGATTAGAAGATTACGTTCCGAGTTTCCAAAGACACTAAACTATTACGATCCTTTAGTGTGTGTTTTTGTTATGTACTAAGTATTCCGAAAATTTAATGTAATGTCCATGTAAGTCAGGCTTCAGGTCTCTACAGTATATAAGAATAATGATTTAAATTTAACTTTATAATAGAATAGGTTGTTGTGGGAGATTAAATTTACCAAAAGACATATTATATTTAAGGTTTTTATTTAATTATATAATCATGGTATAATAATAATTGATGGTGGTGTAGGAAGGAATAAAATAAAAACACTCATTGAAGAATGTCAGTTCTTCTTTGGGTATCCTCCTTAGGTTTGTAGAAAAATACATTATAGGATGAATATATGACAATATTAATTCTTCTAGTAAAATATTATGAAGTTCGAATGTTATTTGGGGTGATTTGGTATGAACCAAAATGGTTTGAAGGTGTGAAGAAGAGAGAAGAGTGGGTGGCCTTTTATAAGTAAGGTGAGTGGAACACATGTTATTTTTAAAACAAAATTGTGTATCCACATGTTAAATAAGAATAATGGCTATTAATTTTTATTATTATAGAGACATAGATATTATAGGTTCAATATGCGTACATAAAAATGAGTTTAGACACTTTTTGTAAACTTTAACCTATATCCTTTTTGTTTAACTACATTATAAGAACATTTGTACCTCAACTACAGTAAATTTTTTTTAAAATTTTTACTATTAATTATACATTTTAAATTATTTATAACATATTAGATAATATAAATTATTTTTATTCAAAATTTTTATTCCACTTTCTGAAATTCTAATCACATAAATGGAAAATTTTAATTTCAAATTAATTTTCTAGTTTCAATGAGAAAGATAGATTCCCAAGTGAAAATATTCAAAAGTTAACAAAATTGTTTTATTTAGAATGAAATATAAAAATTATTAAGATAAAAATAATTGTATTATTAAATATATATTTTTACAAATTTTACATTAAAAACAATTTAATGTATAATTTATCTTTATTAATAATTATAATAAGAATGATCTCATCAATGGTAGTTCATTATGTTTCATTATTCATTGAAAAATGAAACATTTTAGAAAAATTTGAAAATCTCACCCAATTTTTTGTATATGAATATTTGAAAAATTATGTTTATTTTATCATCTAATTTAATAAAATTTTAAAAAATTAATTATATGTTTTGTGTGAAATTTATAACAAACTAGACTTTCAGAAAATATATAGTATTTCATAAAAATCGCCTTCAATGAAATTATTCTAGTTTATTCTCAATATTTATATATTTTATTTATTTTATACATTTTTAAACCCTATTATTTTGATAATTTAGTTATTACTATTATTACCATCTGATTTAACTACTATGTTATAATTATAATGTATAAATAATCTTATTTTATTATAGAATCCCATTTTTCTCAAACACGTTGTTTTATACATTGGAAGCTATCAAATAGATTAAATTAATTTGAAAGTAAATGTATCTAAAAAGTGCCATCTTTTTACATTCTCTTATACACATGATGATTTTTTTCATAAATGCTCTTGAAATTGATGATTAAATTTTGAAATCTTAGGGCATTACATTTTCCCTTCTTAAATAAATTTTTTCCTCAAAATTTAGTCATGATCTCACAAATGATGGTTATTTCATTATGAAATACCCTTCTATAAATACCACTTCATGAAAATTTAAAAAAATCATCCATTTGTTCATAGAGAATGTATGAATATAGTTCTTCTCGTATAAGGCATTAATAAGATTCCTTATAGAGGAATATTGGTTGTAATTGAATACACAAACGTGAATGATAATATAATATCTTAAAGATTAATAGAGAGTGATAAATAAAATAGATCACAATAAAGTTAATAATTAATATAATGATAATGGCCTTAAAAAAATAAAACTATGATGATTAAAAATAGAATTTGTTGAACTTAAATTAAGGTATTAAGATAAAAATTTCATTCAATATCTTTTCCTTAGAGTTGATAAATTAGTTTAAAATATAGATTAAGAATAAATGAAAATATATATACTTGATATTTTTTATTTCATAGGATAAATTTCATCATTTGGTAGGGCATTGATAAATTCTCATTTACTCTAACATTCTAATAAATGAAAATACAAAAATGAATTTGTATGCCTTAGTAACAAAAATTAAATTTTAATAGATCATAAGGGGAATAAAAGAGTGATTATCTATTCAATAAATTATTAGTTAGTATTACAATAAAATTGATAGTATCAGTTATCAAATATGAATAAATCATCATATAGTTTAGTAGTACATTAATCCTTAAAAGCCCATCTAATGGTCAGCTTAAACTATTTCATTAATGGATAACCTTCTAAACCATAGAAAAATATTATGATCTAAAACATTATATATAATGTCATTAAATATACAAAACAAACTTATGAGTAATCCCTAAAAATATGGATTGACTATTAATTATCACAAAATAATCAAGTGAATACCTCAAGCATGTATTATCTTGAAATATGGAAATATCCCGAATTTGAATAAAACCATATTGATAACATGAATGGTTTATTATTCATTAAATAATACATTAATTATAAGATAATATTCTTAAATACATTCATACTATTAACTCAGCCAATGATAACATAAATCAATGTTTTCCAAAAATATTTAATATGTTCTTATGTAGTTTGTAATATCAAATTTAAATTTTCTATATTAATCATAACTTTGTCCCGAAATCATTAACTCAATAAAAGAAAAATATTATATGTTATATTTCATTCCATCATGTGTTTTACAAGAAGTTTAACATAACAGAAAATCATTTTTCATGGTCATGGGTACCGTTTAACATGAACGATCAAATCCATAATTAAAAACTATTGTAGTAGAATCCTTGTACATTTTATAATACATGAAACTTATAAATCCAAGATAAAATACTCAAACTAAATAATTACTTTTCATATGGTATGAGAATAATATTTACTGAGATTAGTTATATAATTTTGAAGTATATTCTTTTGATAGTCTGAGTATTATGTTGTGTATTCCCCCATATCATTAAATTTAAAGTAGTGACCTTTGGAAAATATTTTCTAATATAATTCCTTGAATGGTTGAATTTCTCTCCACACATGTATAAAACCCACATTCCCTAAGGAATGTACCAAGTTGTTTCTTTCTACAATTATCACATATGAAAAATCTTTTCCGTTTTCCCTTTATCCATATTTTTCACTATCATTTTCTTGTTCCCTTACTTCCATTAAAATACATAAAACATAGATAATTTATTCTATATCTTATCACTATAAGATACACTGTCCTCATATGGTGGGATTGATTGGGATAATGTATCCCTTTGATTTATGGTCTTAATGCAGACAAATAAATGGTCATTCTTACTCTTTGGATTGCTTGAAATGATGTGATCCAAATTTTTGCTTCCTGCTTCCATTACGTAAAGGTATAATAGATTTAATGAGATTATATTATTTTGAAACATAATTAGAAAACCCAAAAGTATTTAATTAAATAAAACAAGTTAAAAATTACTTCAAATAAAAGTTCATAATCATAAACATGGTTTCCTTAGGGATATATTTATTTTCAAGTCCTTCATAATGGGTTTTAATAAAAATTTGAATTGGCCAAGGAATATCCCAATAAGAGTCAAACTAGGTATCCAGTAAGGCTTTTAATCATGTATTCATTGATGATCAAGTCAATACCAACACACCCTTTTTCGTAGTTATAACCCTATGCACATATATGCTAGAACCAAATAAACTTGTAAAATCTAGAGAAGTATATATTTCAATGAAAACCCAAATTCTCTCTTTCTCTCTAAGAATTAGGATGTTCTTGTATAATATTCCTCAAAGCCATTTAAAGGTGTATATTTCTAAATATATGCTATCGAAAATATAGTTCACAATATTTCTTGTAAACTACATTTTATTCCATCCCTAGAGACCCAAACCATAGTATCCTAGATATGATGGATTCATTATTAAAAGAGAATATCATACAATTAATCACATAAAAATAGATTGAATGGTTTATTATTAATGGTAAAATTGATACATACCATAAATTCACATTACATTCTTAAAAATTAAATAATAATTTTATTTTATTTTGGAACATAATTTATTACCATAGATTATATCTAAACATCAATCATGAAATACATAATGGTATACTGTAGAATTTTAAATAACTGAAATGGGTGAGCTCATATACTCAGTAAAGGTAGGCAAGCTTCGTAAGCAATGAATAATAAAGATATAATCAATATGTAAAGGAAATGATTTAAAACTCATTCCAATTAATTAATAAATTGGGAATAATATTGAAGGAATAAATGATTATTAAATAATTCCATATAAAAATTCACATGAGTCTGAAACTTATCTATAAATTTTATGATTAATTTAATAATCAATTGGAATATCAATATCTGGATTCACAATTATTGAGTGCATAATGATATACATCTAAAACCAATCTTCATGGACTTATATAAATAAATATAATATTATTGAGGACTTGTTCGAAAAAATATAAATTAATGGTTATGACCTCAGACAAAATCCAATATTATTTGTCATATGAGACATACCAATGCCTTGAGGGGCTATAGCGGGCCACACCCATCATTAACTAAGTCCAATGTATTCTTCACATTAAATGGATGTAATATATTGCACATTAATATTTGTATATAAATGATCTAATGAAATATAAATAATATAACCAATCAATATACCTTTTTATATACCATACAAATTATATGGAATTGAATCAGTACAACATATACCTATAATATTATAATCAAAATAAAGGGTTTCGTGATCAACAAAAATAAATACAATAAAAATATTATTAAAAATATTATTGAGGAAAAAATATTTTTAATTTTGAATAGAATCTTTTAAAACTACAATTGCTCAATACATTTTGAAAAAACTGTTGGTCGGAGTGGATACTCAAGAGGGGGGGGGGGGGTGGATTGAGTTCCAATTAACATTTCTGTTAAAAACTTTTAGTATTAAAATCCCCCAAATTAGAATAACCTAGTCAATTAAGGTAGTAGAGATATAAGTGAGTTATTGTTCAACAGGTTTCTCAAAGGTTGATTACTCCTCAATTGAATCAATATGAGAACTAATTAGACTTTTGAAACATGTTTACTAAACAAATTAGATATACACACAAACTAGAACTAACTATCATAGTGAATGTAAAAATAGATTTCTATCTTTGAAAATATAAACACAGTGGATATATGTTAAACAGAGTAAAGCAAAGATGAACACAACAAATTTAAACAAGAGGTTCAGTCTTAAGTCAAGTCATAGTCCTCTCCAATTTGTGATCACCTTCCACCAAGCAGTTATATTAAAAAGTGATACATAGCATGTATCGAGCTTTACTACAGCTTTCACTAACTGTCTAGGTTTTGAAACATCTACCACAGTTCTACATGGGAAAAACAAACTACCAAGCCACACCAAGCATCTTCCACAGTTATACGTGGGAAAATAATGTAAAGATAGTTTGGTATGGGGATTTTCAGTATCCCTTAGTTTAAGCAAAAATGTTAGTGTGTTTAACACATACACAGTGCTCACAAATGTAAAGTATTAAAACAATGTATAGATAAATATAGTAGGGATAAGTTTAAAATGATCTGTTGTGTTGGTAGATCAGCTCTGGACTCTTTGGAATGAATGAAATGATGTTTTGGTCCTTCTCCGCAAGTTGACTCCAAAACTGTGTCGCAACTTCCAAACTTCTATATGTAAAGATGATCAGCTTCTTGGGATTGAAGCTCCTTGTAGCACACCACTTCAGCTTGAAAAGGATTTTTCAATAGATCTCTCTGAAGCTATATGTTTTCTTAATGAGTGGTTGAAGGCACTTCTTCAGATTATGTATGGGTCTCTCTTTTGTATGTTGTTCTGGTTTTTTCTCTATATATTATATATATCTCTATCCATGTATTATTTTTTATGCTTTTCCAGTTGATCTCTTTCAATTTGGTTTAGCAGGGGCCGATAGGAAAAACTGTTTCAACCACGTGTGGTCTTCCTCGTACATCTTACTATTTCCTGATATACATACAAGAATCATTAAATAATGCCAGATGTATTAATTTGTATAGACATGACTGTTATAATAGTATTAATAAAAATTGGTAATGAAAAGAGTATAATATCATTAGACTGGTAGCAGATGCATGTCACATAGTAGACTTCAACTGTGGTCTTTTCAACTGTGGACTTCGTTAGTAGACTATTCAGCTGTGAGCTCTAACTGTATGTTCTTCAACTGTAGGCTTGTAACGGTGGACTTTGTGTTAGCGGATGTCTTGTAACGGTAGCTTTTATTCTGTGTAACAGTAGCTCCTCATCAGTAGAATTTGAGCAACAGTCGACTATCTCGATAGTAGGAGTTGTCCAGTAGTAGCCTTATACTAAACTTGTCCAACTGTGAGCTTAGAGAGAGACGTTCTCAACAGAAGACTTGAAAAAAGAGTTTGATAGTGGACTTCTAACAGAAGCCTTGTTACAGTAGTGACCCTATGATAGTAACTCTTTATTTGGGAGTTTTGATAAGTAGATCTTTAGTAGGTTTGTGAATGTGTACCAGTAGCTTCCAACAGTGACTGTAAATCTTCAATAGTGATCATATAGAATCAGTGACTTAAGGTGATAGTAAGCTATAATAGTGAATTTTAATAGAAGGCTCTTACAAGTAGCCTTTAATAGTGATCTTATATTTAGATAAATACCGACTGTAAGTTGATGCAGCAAAGTCATGAGTCTTGAGAATATACATTGTTGAGAATAAGATAATTGTATATGTAGATTAAAAATATTAAAGACAGACTTAATATATTATGATCAATATTTAAACATGACTTGGGATTATTAAAACAGGTGAGTCCAACAATCTCCCCCTTTTGATAATTACAAATTATGTTAGTGTGTATTAAAGATAGATGTCATATATAATACTGTTAGTAATACAAAAAAAGTCTCTCAAGTATCAGAGATTAAACAGCACAATATTTCTAGAATTAGCATAGTATGTTCATATTAGTGTCTCAATTTGCACAGTAAGCACAGTATTTCTCCCCCTTTTTGATTAGAAAAATGAAATACAAATGAGAGAAAACTGAAAAGGCTTATATTAATAACATGTTACATTACATGACCAAAAAGCATAAATAGGCCCTATCAAAAGACATAAACAGAGTCAATCTAAAGCATCCATAGGTAACGGGTCTTTCCCATTGGAAGAAGAAGATGGTGAAGGAGCTGGTAGATCAGCAGGTTTAGGAATGGCTATAGGAATGACTAGATGGGCAGCAACAGAAGCTCTTGTGGGTCTGTAGTGCGTAGATTTCTAAGGGATTAGTGGAGTAAGTCTTTTGATAGCTTCAGCAGTAGACATGATGGAAGAAGAACCAATGGGTTGAGATATAGGTAAGGTAGGAGGGATAATGACAGGGGTGCAGTCCACAAGGAGAAAGGGTAGATGAAGGTTTCTGAAATCCATAATAATGTTTCCTCCTCTTTCCATGGAAGATAAAAAAATCATCTATATTCTCCAAAAACTTATCCAATGAATGGGTCAATTCTCTCAGCTTGTTGACCTGCTCCCTGAATTCCTGAGCAAGCTCTTCCTAGATCACAGTCCTGATCAGGTCAATGGTCACAGAAGAACTGGAAGAGGGAAGGGGTTTTACTAAGAAGGCTACTATCTCTTTGAAAGACCGAGTCAAATTACTAATATCCTTATGAACAAGTGCATCTTGACCGTTCAAATGTTCTTTGACTGATGTCTTAAAAGCCTCAAATACTTCCACAAACTTCTTGACTACTTCTTTGATATATCTAATCTCATCAATCACTTGGGTCTGAGAACTGTTCATGGCAGTCAATGAAGAAATCGATTGTCTTAGAACATCCACAGCTCCTGTCCAGCACTCAATTTGAGTATGGAATACTTTAACTTCATCCATAATTTCCTTCACTTGACTAGACACAACACATCCCATAGTTATCTCCAGGGATTACTTCACACTTTGAATCTCTTCATCCAGGTTTTTCTTCAAATCTGCCACTGATTCTCTCAGTTCTTCCTTCATTTCAGCCTTTAAAGACTCAAGGTCTCCTTTGGTTTCCAAATTTTCAGCCACAACAGGTAGGATAACTGAATCCCTTTGGGGCTGGTCTTTGTCATCATAATCTCCATAATTTAGTCCAAGTACCATATATCCTAGATCTGATGACCAGCCTTCGATGTCATACAACACAGAAATTGAACCAAGATGCTCCCACTCACATAGATCATTCTCCTAAGGAATCTCCTCTAACTATTCTACTCTAGGTAACTCCACAACCTCCTCTGCAACTTCAACAGATTCAACAACAATGTGCTCTGTTAGTTCAACAATAGGGTGAGTCCTATCATTTTCGGAGTCATCAATGACTCCCTCATCAATGGTAGTAGATTCCACTCCTGCTTCCTGATCAGGCACTATATTGATTGTACTATAAATTTGAGGGCTCAGACTAAGCTCTTCTTCTTCATTTTCCTCATCATCAGCTTCAGCAATAGCCTCATTTTCGTCATGAGAAAAATGATCTGACTTGGTAGCCTCATCCTCTTCATAGGTGTCCTTGAAAACATTCTGATATGCTTCCACTTCTTCTTCAGTGGTCTCAGTATCACAGTCCTTCAGAATAGTCTCTCTTTTTGGTAGTTCTTTTGGAGGGATAGCTACTCCAAAAGCTACTGTCCTTAAAGTACTATGAGGTAAATTAGGATCACTCCCATCATCAATGGCAGTGTTCTCTCTTTGAGGTTCCACAACTCCTTCATCCTCATCCTCATCAGAATAAACAGGTTCTGGATCATAAAGATTCAGTCCTGGATCTGTTTTGTCTTTAGGCCTAGTTGGATGAGTAGTGGGGTAAAAATTTTCATACTTCTTTACCTCATCATTCACCCATGCCTTTTTCTAGGGATTCCAGCTAATTTTCATGAATTTGAAAATCAGCTTGGAGATACAGAAACTGTTCTTGGCCACTATCATCTCTTCTTGATTTCCAGCCACACCCTTTATCTTTATCATAACTGAAATAAGCTTGGCATGGAATAAGGCATTGGGCTTTGATCTTACCTTGGTCATATACTTCAATTGTTCAATCAGTAACCTGTATAGGTTAATCTTCTTTCCATTCTTTAGTAAGTACATCAGGAATATGTCCTGGTACATCCGTACTGAAATGTCCTCTCTTTTTATACTAAGTACATGCTGAATGAAATTTAATAAGAGTCTGTCTTCTCCATTCATCACATCTATAATGATCCTTCTTGATTTTCCATCTCCTGTCAGTTCTTCAAGATCCTTTTCATACTCAAAAACAGCACTTTTTGGAGGAGCTCCTCCAGAGTAGTAATCAAATATTCCTTTATGAGGAACTCTCAAACAGGCATCCCACTTAGCAGATGAGAAACTAACTTCATTTCCAATGACTTTTGACATCAGATTATGCACGTCCTCTTCCTCTTTGAACGTCAAAATATTCATAGAATTATTTCACAAGCTTTGGGTAGTATGGTCCATTGTTGTTGGAAAAGAATTCGGTCCATCCTTGGGCATCTAGTACTTTCAATACTAATGACTTTCTCGATAGTATCCATTCTTCACTTTACTCCTTCATAGAAAAGATTTGTCTCTTGGTCAGATGCGGGTTTATAGGTCCTGGCGGGGTGTTACTGGTGCCACTGGATTCAGCTCGAGTTCTATTAGGCCTTAGCACATCCTCATTGATAGTCGGGGGTCACTTGGTTCTGACCATAGAGATTGAGAGAGGTTCGAGGGCTCAGGTGAAGGGTTATGGTTTAGGAATTTTGAGAGCAAGTTTCAATATTGGGAGAGGAAAGTGGATTGAAATATGTTCTTTGCCTTTAGTTTTATCATTTAGGGATTAAAACACAATAAAATAGAAATAATAAAAAGGAATAAAAATGGTTCAAATTCCTGAAAAAATAAAAAACAAACAGTGAGGTATCCAACAGTGAGATGTATCAGTGAGGTACACAGGTGAGGTGCAACAACGAGGTATAATAGTAAGGTCCAACTGTGAGGTTCGACTATGAGATATAACTGTAAGGTTCGACTATGAGGTCTATCTATGAGGTTTGACTATGTTGAAATTAATCATACCTAACTCATGTATGATATAATTTAACCTCTCAGAATTAAAAGGCATTGTGAATATATCAGCCAATTGTTGTTCAGTGCCAATGAAGTCAAGAGTGATATCACCATTTTGATAATTATCCCTTAAAAAGTGATGTCTCACATCAATATTCATTATCCTAGCATGAGATACTATTTTTTGGTAATGTTAATAGCACTTGTATTGTCACACTTTATAGAGACATGTTTGAATTGATATCCATAGTCCAGTAAAGTGTGTTTCATCCACAGAATTTGAACACAACAATTACCAGCAGCTATGTACTCAGCTTCGCCAGTATATAATGCAATAGAATTATACTTCTTGCTACACCAAGATACTAGTGACTTGCCTAAAATGTGACATGTCCCATAGGTGATTTTTCTATCTAGCTTGCAACCGGAAAAATTAGCATCAGAATAACTCAACAAATCAAATGATTATTCTTTTGGATATAATAATCCTAAGTTAGGAGTATGTTTGAGATATTTAATAATTATTTTTACAACATTTGAATGAGACTCCTTTGGGCTGGCTTGAAAGAGATCACACATGCATATACATAACATGATGTCAGATCTACTAGCTATAAGATAGAGTAGACTCCCTATCATACCTCTGTAGTTGGTTTGACCCACTGGTTCTCCAGCTTCATCTGTATCCAACTTAGAGGTGGTGCTCATAGGCGTGTCACTACCATTACTACCACGCAAAGAAAAACGTTTTAAAAGATCCTTAATATATTTGCTTTCATTCAATACAATACCATTTTTATTTTGAAAGATCTTAAATCCAAGGAAAAAATTTGAGTTCTCCCATTAAACTCGTTTCAAACTCATTTTGCATCATTTTTTAAAAATCAACACATAATGAATTTTTAAAAGATCCAAAAATGATATCATCTACATAAATTTGTACTATCAAGACATCTTTAAAATCCATTTAATGAAAATAGTAGGATCAGATATCCCTTTGGTAAAACCTTTTGAAATAAGATAATAGTTGAGCCTATCATACCATGCTCTTGGAGCTTGTTTTAAGCCATACAATTCTTTAGATTGTTTGAAAACATGATTGGAAAAATGGAGATTCGTAAAACTAGGAGGTTGTTCAAAAAACACATCCTCATCTATGTACCCATTTTCAAAAGAACTTTTAACATCCATATGATAAAGTTTGAAATTAAGATGAGCTACATAGGCAAGTAGTATCCTAATGGATTCTAGTCTAACTACAGGTGTAAATGTCTCCTCATAGTCTATTCCTTCCTCTTGACAATATCCTTGTGCAACTTACCTGGCCTTATTTCTAACTATATTCCCAGACTCATCTACTTTTTTTCTAAACACCCATTTAGTGCCTATGGTCATGGTGTCCTTGGGTCTTTCCACTAATTCCCAAACATTGTTTCTTTCGAACTGATTTAGTTCTTCTTGCATAGCCTTTACCCAAAATTCATCATTGATTGCGTCATTAATATTTTTGGGTTCATGTTGTGAAATAAAAGATTGATGTTCAACCTGGTTTCTTAGAGAAGCTCTAGTTTGTGTTCCTCTATTTAAATCGCCTACAACAATATCTAGAGGATGATTCTTAAGAGTCCTAGTACCTCTAGGAAGGGTTGAACTAGATTCCTCATTGTTGTCTATTGGTTCAAAATCAGCAGGTGCAGATTCTGGAAAATTACCAGAACTAGACACTTTTAAAGGGGATTCACTATTTTTATCATTAAGGTCCAGATTTGATAGTTCTTACTCAATATTTCCAAGAGAGGTTTTAGGTTCATGTGGATCAGGCTCATCGAATTTGATATGAACTGATTCTTTTACACATTTGGTTTTCTTATTGAACAGTCTATAGGCTTTACTTAAAATAGAATAACCCAGGAAAATTCCTTCATCACTTTTGGGATAAAATTTGTCATGATTATCATATTTATTAAGAATAAAGACATTACAAACAAAAACTCTATAGTAATTAACCTTAGGCTTCCTATTATTCCAATGTTCATAAGGGGTCCTTTTTAAAATAGGTCTAATTAAGACTCTATTAATAATGAAACAAGATGTATTTACAGCTTTATCCCAAAAAAAATAGGTAAGTCATACTCATAAAGCATAATCCTTGCAGTTTCATGAAGGGTCCTATTTATTCTTTCTACAACTCAATTTTGTTGGGGTGTCCTAGGGGAAGAAAAGTTGTGACTATAGCCATTATGCGAGATGTAGGATTCAAAATCATCATTCTCAAAATCAAGGCCATGACCACTTCTTAGGGTTTTAATTTTAAGTCCACTAAGGTTTTCTACAGACTTTGAATATTTGAATAAATAGGAACAAGCTTCACTTTTGTGAGCTAGAAAGTGTACCTAGAAAATCCATCTACAATAACATAAACATAGTACATCCCATTTAAACTTGAAACTCTTGATGGTCCAAACAAATCAATGTGAACCAAATCAAGTGTTTGATAAGTAGAAACTTCTTTATTTGGTTTGAAAGAAACTTTGTGTTGTTTTCCCTTTTGACAGGGATTACACACATTATCATTTGGGAACTCTAATTTAGGTAAGTCTCTAACTAAAAATTTATTAGATAACTTCCTATGTGAGTGCACATTACAGTGTCCTAATATTCTATGCCACAACCAGGATTCTTTATGAAATGCTTTTAAATAAGAAACATTTTGTTTAGCTAAGGAGTTTAAATCAACAACATATACATTTTCATTTCTATATGCAGTGAAAACTAAATCATTTTTGGAATTAAAAAAATTGCATGAATCATTTTCAAATTTAACATTAAACCCATCATCACATAACTAAGATATGCTAAGTAAATTATACGTTAATACATCAACAAAAAGTACTTTAGAAATTAATATTGTATCAGGGTTACCAATCTGGCCTAAGCCGATGATTTTTCCTCTTGCGTTGTCACCAATGGTGACATGACCACCATCAACTTTAATTAGACTCTTAAAGAAAGAATAGTCTCATGTAATATGTATTGAACATCCACTGTCCAAGTACCATAGAGTGTTGTAGGAACTCATTAATCAACTTCCTTACAAAATAGATTAAACATGGGGTAATTTTGGTACCCGTATTTTCTTAGGTCCAGAATGGTTAGCCAATAAAACATTGGGAACCCATATTTTCTTTATAGAGTTTCTGAAATCAACAAAAATATTTTGAGACATAAATAATTTTTTCAGTCCCGCAGAAAAGTGATTCTCAAAAGATTGTCCAGAATTAGCAGTGAACTTTCCAGATTTTGGAACAAATTTGGTTTTGCTAATGTGTCTCTGTCCAGGCTGATATCCTAGACTAGTTGTATATTTTGGAGCAATATGTCTTCCTAGAAACTGTTTCAGGAAATCCCTACCAGAAGTGCACTTCTCAATATCCTTTCTTAATTGTTCATTAGATAATTTGAGCTGGGTATTATCTTTCAACAATTGAGCATTCTTTTCTTTTTCTACACTTAGATCTGTTTTAATGTTACTAGTCAAGACATGATGTTTCTTCAATGATTTATATTTGTCTTTTAGTTCATTGCAGGTATATTCCAGTATATTTCAATATTCAAATAGTTCATCCTTAGTCATATTTTCCTCTTTATCTGAATCACTATTATTTCTAGAATAAAAATAATTTAGAATAGGGGAAAAAGGTACCTCAGATATGTTAGTTATGAATCACATGTTGGCATGATTCTTTTCAGAATCAATAGATTCTGATTCCCTTGTGCTGTCTTTTGAAGCACTCCAAGTTGCTTTCATGGATTTATTACACTTCATGTACTTATAATCATATTTCTTCTTGAATTTTATATTCAAACAGTCATCCTTGATTTTCCACTTGCCTTGTTGATCATACTTACCCTTGTAGTTTGGCTTTCTAAAAAACTTTTTCTTCCTATATAACATCTTAAATCTCTTGGCTATTTGAGCCATTTCTTCATCACTGTCTGAATCTAAATCTTCACTTCATTAGGTACATGTATTTTCTCCATGTCTTTTCTCTTTAAAGTAATAGACTTTAATGTTATGGATTTTCTTTTAGGTTCATCATCTTCTTCTTTTTCACCTTAAATTACTCTTCATACATCATTAGTTTATCAATAAACTCCTTAGCTAGTAGATTGCTAATGTCACATGACTCTCGGAAAGACACAGAAGTGTCTCTCCATCTGCCAAGCAAACATCTCAATATTCTCATGATCTGCTCTGTTTCTAGAACTGCTTTTCCCATTGAACTCATGGTGTTGACAATTTCATTAAACCTAAGATACATATCAGAAATGGGTTTATCAGGTCTCATCTTAATATTATCATATTTAATAATATAATTATTTAATCTCATTTCCTTCACGTTAGTTGTTCCTTCATGAGAAATAGCCAAGGTGTCCCAGATTTCATGAGCTGTTTTACAAGTAGAAATTCGGTTTAATTCCTCATCTGCTATAGAGAAGTAAATGGAATTTATAAATTTATAGTTATTATTATAGTCAGACATTATAGCATCATCCCAGGTAGATCTAGCAGTTTTAGGGATCTCATATTCTGATTCTATAGCAGACCAAATATCAAAACCAATACTTTCCAGATGAATTTTCATTTTGATTTTCCATTGAGAATAATTAAGACCATTAATGAAAGGTGGAATTTTAGTAGCAGCACCTTCTAGTCTATTTTCCATAACTAGATTTTAGAAAATATATTAATGAGAGAAAAGTTTTAACTAATATAAATTTAATATCTTTAAGTAAAACGAAAATCACAGTTTGAAAACAGAGGGTTTGAAAGCTGAATAAGAAGAACCCTCTGATACAAAATGTTGGTCGGAGTGGATAATCAAGAGGCGGGGGGTGAATTTAGTTCCAATTAAAATTTCTGTTAAAATATTTTAGTATTAAAATCCCCCAAATTTGAACAGACTAGTCAATTAAGGCATTAGAGATATAAGTGAGTTATTGTTCAACAGGTTTCTCAAAGGTTGATTACTCCTCAATTGAATCAGTATGAGAACAAATTCAACTTTCGAAACAAGTTCACTAAACAAATCAGATATACACACTTATCCGAACTAACTATCATAGTGAATGTAAAAACATATTTCTATCTTTGAAAATATAAACACAACGGATAGATGTTAAACAGAGTAAAGAAAAGATGAACACAACAAATTTAAACAAGAGGTTCAGTCTTAAGTCAAGACATTTTCCTCTCCACTTGGTTATCACCTGTCACCAAGCAGTTATATTAAAAAGTGATATACAGCCTGTATCGGGCTTTACAACAGCTTTCACAAACTATCCAGATTTTGTAACCTATACCACAGTTCTATGTGGGAAAATTAAATTACCAAGCCACACCAGGCTTCTTCCACAGTTATACGTGGGAAACGAATGTAAAGATAGTTTAGTATGGGTATTTTTAAAATACCTTAGTTTAAGAACAAAAGTTTGTGTGTGTAACACATACACCCTGCTCACAAAAGTAAAGTATTAAAACACAGTAAAGATAAATATAGTAGGGATAAGTTTAGAATTCTCTGTTGTGTTGGCATATCTGCTCTGGACTCGTTGGAATTAATGATGTGAAGGTTTGGTCCTTCTCTGCAAGTTGCCTCCAAAACAGAGTATCGCAACATCCAAACATCCAGATGTAAAGATGGACAGCTTCTTGGGATTGAAGCTCCTTGCAGAACACCACTTCATCTTGAAAATGTTCTTTCAATAGATCTCTATGATGCTCTTTGTTTTCTGAATGAGTTCTTAGGGGCTCTTCTTTAGATTGTGTATGAGTCTCTCTTGTATATGTTGTTCTGGTGTTGTCTCTATATATTATATATATCTCTATCCATATATTATTTTTTTATGCTTTTCCAACTGAGCTCTTTCAATTTGGTTCAGTAGGGGCCGACAGGAAAAACTGTTTCAACCATGTGTGGTCTTCCTCGTACATCGTACTGTTTCCTGATATACCTACAATAATCATTAAATAATTTTAGATGTATTAATTTGTATAGACATAACTTTTATAATAGTATTAATAAAAGTTGGTAAAGAAAAGAATGGAATATCATTAGACTGGTAGCAGATGCATGTCACATGGTAGACTTCAACTGTGGTCTTTCCAACTGTGGACTTTTCAACTATGGACTTCATCAGTAGACTATTCAGCTATGAGCTCCAATGGTAGGTTCTTCAACTGTGGGCTTGTAATGGTGGAATTTGTGTTAGTGGATGTATTGTAATGGTAGCTTTTATTATGTGTAAAAGTAGCTCCTCATCAGTAGACATTGAGAAACAGTCGACTATCTCGACAGTAGGAGTTGTCCAACGGTAGCCTTATACTAAACTTGTCCGACTGTGAGCTTGAACAGAGAGGTTCTCAATAGAAGACTTGAAAAAGTGTCTGACAGTGGACTTCTAATAGAAGCCTTGTTACAGCAGTGACCTTGTGATAGTAACTCTTTGTCTGTGAGTTTTGATAAGTAGATCATCAGTAGGTTTGTGACTGTGTACCAGTAGCTTCCAACAATAACTCTAAATCTTCAACAGTGATCATCTAGAATCAGTGACATAAGGTGATAGAAAGCTATAATAGTGACTTTTAACATAAGGCTCTTACCATTAGCCTTTAACAGTGAACTTATATTTAGATAAATATGGACTTTATGTTGATGTAGCAAAGTCACGAGTCATGAGAATATACATTTTTGAGAATAAGATAACTGTATATGTAGATTAAAAATATTAAAGACTGACTTAATATATTATGATAAATATTTAAACATGATTTGGGATTATTAAAATAGGTGGGTCCAACAAAAACATATCTTTGGAAGTAAAATATAAACATATGATGTATGTTGAAAACATTGGGTGGTAATGATTGTATGAAATTCCATAAATATAGAGTACATTAAAACAATGATTTATTTAACCTTTTTTTTTCTGATATCCAAAAATGTATTTTTTTGAAAACAACATGAATACTAATTTCAAATAATTTTTTAAATTCTTAAAATTGGTAGAAATTTCTTTTTCAAAATCATCTTGTAAAGGGTTAATAAAAAGTTGAATTTTTTTTAAAAAGGTTTTGGAATAAAAAGGATTTCAAAAAAAAGAGAGAAATGAGTAATATTTTATTAAAATAATTTCCAAATCATTTATTAAAAAAGAGTGGTGAAATGATACTATTACCTTAAAAATATTATGAATAACCCAAGGATAATAAAATGAATGGTTTTTGTAAATAATGATCAAGTATTTTCCTTTAATGTAAATTCATGTATCAGAAATACCTATTATTATGGGATTGTAAAATGAAACCATTCCATGATCATAAATATAATGTTATAACTAATCCATGAATAGTTTTGTGTATCAAGTTTAAATTATCGCGAAATAATTATAAATACAATTTAAGATAATCAGACGAAATTACCCACATAATATTATAACGTCAAAGGAAATAAAGATGTAATATTACCGAATCAAAATAAATTGACTTATGAAATTTGAAACCACTTAGTAACTTTTATGTCAAATACCCATGGACGAAATAATTAAAATTGATACATAAAATACCATAAATTATTAATAAACCATGATATTGTATTTCAAATGGTTTGTATATAAAATTTATAAAATATATTAGGTTATCAACACTACAATATGACTTAATGAAGTGTAATTAAGACTTGGTCCCTTACCTCACTCATCTTTTTCATGAACATGATTTAACATGATTTATATTGATTTTATACTATTTATTATCTTATAAAATAACCATATTAATATTCATAATATCATATGTCACATAAATAACTTATTTTAATTGAATTTTTCATTTATTATTCATTCATGCTTTGTTTTTGGGGGTTTCCCATGCATTTTGGTGGAAGTGGTGCGTATTTGAAATTTGGGCCAAACCACACGCCCATTTCCAGATTTAATAATTAATATTGTTTTTTATTAATACTTCATTTTTAACATTTTTTATCCCTTAATATTCTTTAATTTCATCCCCTAAACTATTAACACCACAATTTCAATTTGGACCCTTTCGTAATCCATAATAATGGTGGATTTGTGTATTTATTTAATGAATTGGGACAACCCAGAAGCCCATTTCCAATTTTAAAAAAATATTTGTTTATTTAATAACATATTCAATTTTTATACTTTTTCGGTGATTCCAAGAGTCATACTTGCCCAATTAACCTAGACGCATTACCATTTTCATCCCCCTCTCTTTGGAGCTTTTATGCATCGTGAATTAGGGATGAATATCATATGGTTTCTCAAATCGTACAGATTTAAGAGGTAACTCCTTTCCATAATAACTCTTTCAATTATTACTCTTTTTATCTCCTTTCCATGAATTTTCATTTCATTTTCTTGTAGAAAAAAATCTATAGAGGGTAGGGTTTCAAACCTAGGTTTTTACCTTGTTTTTTCTTGGTCAATTCTTGTGGTTTTAGGATTGATCTAGGTCCCACTAGGTGTGGTGGTGGTGCAATTTGATTTTCACACAAGGATTCATGGGTTCTCCTTAATTTGGAAGGAGATTCCATGTGTATGAAATTTCAATGAATCGTCTTGTTGTTTTTATGATATTTTCATTTTTATTTCATTTGATTTTTGCTGAAAATATTAGTTTTAGTGGTGTTTGTAATGAAAATTAATTTTTATGCCAATTTTAGGTGAATTTGGGGGTTTTTCATGGAACTCTCTTATAGGTTCATTTGGTGACACCCTATCACTAATTATATGATTTTAATGGGATGTATTAGGGCTGAAAATATTTTTTGGATTGTTTATACACTTTATTTTTTGTTGAGAATGTTGGTTTTAATAGTGTTTCTGAAACATGTGAACTATAAATGCCCTGTTGGTTTAAAAATGGCTGGTTTACAAAGATAACTTTTCTTGGCTCACAAGGGGTGGCCTTGAAATTTATTTTTCTTGTTTCATTGAATGTTATTGCGATGAATTTTATGTTTTGGTAACTTATAGTTGTTCACATCGTGTGTAATGTGGGGCCTTCAAAGAGTTTTGGTTGACAAAAAACACAGGTTTTTGGGAAATTGTTTTATGGAAACTCAAAGTGTTTTATTGTGTGTTTTAAACGATATATTGTGTTTATAGCTACTGTATTATTTTTAAGTGACCATTATTGGTGTTTTTATATTAATATGGATTTATGTGTCATGATGAATTTGTTTGATCACAAAGGGAAAATCTCGAGTACCTAGGTTGGGTGGATATGTACTCGTACGACTAGTGAAATAGACGGGTTTTGTCCATGTTTCTCTTAGAATTTGGGTAACAACAACTCTAAAAAATAGCATGGATGATGATTTTTTACCACTATGTTTTGTGCCTATTCCCTACTAGTGGCTCGTGCATGAGAGAATATTTTTACTATGGTCACTTTACACCGAGGTATGAGGTACATGGGGCCAAGACAATCTAGTGCATAGTGGTGTTCCCGATTTTCTTACTCATTGAATTTTTGGTATTTTACCTTGTATTAGGGTGTGTTTGGAAGTATATTATAGTAGATAACATTACTATTTAATCTTTTTATCATTCTGAATGTTTTATCTTGAAAACTATTTTGAAATGAAAGTTGCATTTCTTGGAATTTGTCATCGATTTTCATTGCCTAATAAATTTGCTTCCTTTTTCACCATGTATTGAATGAAAATTGGAATAATTGGGTTGTATTTTATCAGGAATAGGATAAAACCCTACTTCCTTAGGTGTAAGTATACGTTACTATTCTTGACTCAGGTAATGGAAAGGCATTGGATGATGGCGGTTCGGGGTGTTATTTCCGATCCTGGATGCAAATTTCTTGAGACGACGTGTTGGTGACGACCCCTTGTTTTGAGAAGTCCTTGGGGAATTATTTCCATTGTAATTTTTTGTATTTGGTCCTCTTGTATTATATTTTATGTCATGTATTCAAATATGGTTTTGTTAAGACTTGTTTGGCATGATGATTTTAAATTCTTGTTATTGATTTTTTTTAATGTTTTATGCTTTCGTACTCTGGTAAATCATTCCCAAGACTAATTTATTGATACTTGGGTACTTTTTCTAGCCTTTGGGGATAGGGTATGCCATTAGGGCCTTGTCATGGGCTGGTTTGGTGCTGGAATTTGTGGCGAACAGATTCGGTTCGTGACAAAATGATATTATAGGAGGTTATGTTTTTTTATTATCTTAAAATTTTGGGATGAGTCAGGACATGAATGGTCTAGAACTTTCAGGGCCAGGGGTTTTGGTAATGTGTAGATTTCATAGGCCATGCCTATCATAGAAGACCATGAGTCACATGGGACATTGGATATATTATTATTGACATCACTTCTATGTGAGATGTGTGGGATGCAAACCACACATGGACATCCGGTGGGGGTGGAGTAGTTGTTTCTTTTATTATGGTAATTTGTTTCGATTATTTATTTTTTATGTATTTGATTAAACTGTTAAAAATTGTGTTATTGATTATTTTTTTGTGACTATGGAATTTTGTAGCAATATGCCTCCCCAGAATGCTCCCACGTACCCACGAGCGGATGCCAGAGAGAGTTATCCCACACCGATTTATCAGAGGCTAGTCAAGGATACGGTCCAGGTTATCCAAGATCTGAGACAGGGACCGACTCCTTCTCCTATTCTTTATAGGTAAGAAGATATGTTTCCTAGAAAATATAAAGCACAATATTTTATTGAAAACAATCCTCCTACCTTACAAGGCATTTCATAACCCTAGGAAGCAGAGGAATTGTTCATGAAGGAGGAGCACATGTCTGTGTTCATGGAAACACACAAGGAGAAAAGGGTGAAGTGTGGATCCTTTTTGTTGGATGGCATGAGCCATAAGATGTGGGAGTCATTGCTTCATACTGGGAAGATTAAGAATATGCGTTGGGGAGATTTCAATGCCATCTTCAATGAATTGTACTTCCCAGAGGTCTTGGCATATTCCAGGTCCCAAGAGTTCTTGGACCCGGTTCAAGGGAACCTTTTTGTGATTGTGTGTTCCAATAATTTCTATGAGTTGGTTCTTTAACCCTATAAAAGTGTCTCTAATGAAAAATTGAATGCCAACAGTTTTGAGAAAGGATTGAAGCTAGAGTTATACTCTCAGGTCTTCTTTTTGAAGTTGAGGACCTATGCTGAGGTCGTGGATCGAGTGTGTATGGTGGAGATTGATGGTAAAGGCAGGGATGCTTTTTCTAGAAATATGTCAGCAGAGGGAAGTTGTAGCTCTTTAGAGAAGAAGCAGAAGCTGGAGGATTAGGTGAAAAAGGGAGGTCGTAGTTCAGGCCACTCCTCCATGCAGTTTTCATCTATGACATCAGATGTGAGATCAGTCATGTGCCACCAGTGTGGAAAACTGGGGCACATTTGTATAGCATGCTCACTTCCTCGGAATCCATTTTTCCAGTGTGGATGTATGGGTCATCTGAATCGCTTTTTTGGGGTGGGGCATCCACTTCCAGGTGGGGCATGTTCAGTGGCTTCAAGAGGAGTGCCCGCACAGTTAGAGTCATCGAGTTCAAAAGGATCTCATTTTGGTGGCTGTGGTGGTAGATCTGGGAAATCTTCTTGGTATATCCATTTCTAGGCATAGAAATAGTCTAGTGGTCATCCCCAGGTAGAGACCGGAAATCTCCATATTGTGGAACAGGTGCTAGCAGGATCAGAGGCAGGTACATCGACAGTTTGAGGTACATTTTCATTGTATCTTCTTTTGTTACTTCTCTTTTTCATACTGGTGCATCTATTTCTTTCATTTAATCCCATTTTATGGACACATAGAATTTTCCATCCGATTTTTTTTCTTTTTCAATGGAGTTAGTGATGCCGCTGGGAAAGAAGAAGGAGCAGGGTCTCAGGTTCCCTTCATGTGCACGTTAGTGTCAGGGGTTGAGATGGAGTGGGACCTCTTGGTCCTAGATATGGAATTATTTAACATAATACTCTAAATTTATTATCTATTACACTTCCAGGAACACATCAATTTCTATAGTAGGAATGTGAGTTTTACATCACTGGATGGGAGTCGTCAGGTTTTTCATACAGAATGGGATCCTTGGATGAGTCCCGCAGGAACTCCACTACCAGAATTAGGATGTCTTATAATCTAGTTGTCATTTTTCAAGCTAGAGGACAATGGTCATTCCACTAAGGGTTCACTACCTTATTTAATGAATGAGTTTCTGGAGGTATTATGGATTTTTTTATCAGTTATTCCCCCGATGTAGGATATATAGTTTTCGATTTATCTAGTGCTGGGAACACAACCAATATCTCTTCCCTCTTATATCATGTCCCACAAAAATATGAGGGAATTAAAAATATAGCATGATGACTAGAATCCAAATTATTTAATCACCCAAACATATCTCCTTGGGCCACTCATGTGTTGTTAGCGAAAAAGCTTAATGGATCCCTCTGGTTGTGCATTGTCCACCAGAAGCTGAATAAGGTAACAATTAATAACAAATAACCTTTCCCCAGAATAGATGATTTGTTTAATCTTTTAAGGGAGGAAAAGTGGTTCTCGATGATAGGCTTGTGTTCAGGCTATCATCAACTCAGGGTGAAAGATATAGATATCCCAAAAATAGCCTTCTGAAGTACGTATGACCACTTTTAGTACTCGGTCATGTCCTTCATATTGACCAATGCTCAAGTGGTCTTTATGGATGTCATGAATAGGTTGTTCCACCTTTATCTAAATTACTTCTTTGTGGTGTTCGTTGATGATATTCTGGTATACTCTGTCTCTGAGGAGGAACAAGAACATCACTTGAGAATCATTTTGGGTACTTTTCTTGATCACCACCTCTTTGAAAAATTGTCAAAGTTCACTTTCTAGATCAGGGAGGTGAAATCTCTAGGGCATGTGATCTCAAAGTAGGGGGTATTAGAGGATACTAAGAAGCTTTGTGTAGTTATTTCATGGGTGTAGCCAAAGAATGTGTTCAATATCAAGAGTTTCCTTGGATTGGATGGTCATTACAGTTGACTCATTCAGGATTTCTCTCAGCCTACTTCACCGATGACTGTGGTCACCTGGAAGGGGGTGAAGTGTGTTTGGGGCCCCGAATGTCATCCATCAATCGAGGATCTAAAGAATAGGATGACTACCACCCCCGTTCTTATGTTTAAAAAGTCTAGAATGTGGTATGTGGTCTATTTTAATACTTCATGTATGGGTATATGGTGCGTGTTTAGGTAGAATGATCATGTGGTGAAATATGGCTTTTGAAAACTCCTAGCACATGAAAAGAACTACGAGACCCATGACTTGTCGTTGACAGTGATGGTGCATGCTTTGAAGATATTGCATCACTACCTATTTGGGGATATGTTCGTGGTCTACTCTAATCCCAAAAGCATTGCCTATATCTTCTCACAGAAGGATCCCAACTTGATACAGCAATGTTGGATCGAGTACTTGCAGAGTTTTGACATTGAAATTTTCTATACCCCAGGAAAGGGTAATGTGGTGGCCGACGCCTCGAGCAGAATATTATGAGTGCATGCTTTGAGGAATTCTAGTGATGAATGGGCTTTGATGGGACTCTTTTCTTAGATTCATGCCGAGACCAGGGAGCATAGTGGAGGAGCATTCTTGGAGAGCGTCTAGTTGACAAATCTCTTAGATTTGATTCAGTGGGAACAAACTGGTGATGGTATTTTTCAGCGGTTGAGGCAGTTTCTTTATAGTTGGGAGATGTCCTCTGATAGGTCATCATCTATTGAGGGCATCTTGTGCTACATGTGCCATTTAGTACTTCTGTTATCTATGTGAAAGGTGGTGATGTAGGATATCCATCAGTCTCAATGGGTTGTCCATCTGGGTTCCCCAAAGATGTATAATGACTTGTGATGACAGTTCTAGTAGCCAAGTATGTTATAGGACTTAATATACATTGTGTCAAGATGCTACACATGCCAGAAGGTGAAAACAGAGCATCAAAGGCCCTTCGATTTGCTCCAACCATTACCCATTCCTGTATGGAAGTGGGACGAGGTCACTGTGGACTTCATTGTTGGATTTCCTCGTATGCCTTAGGGTAATAATTCCATTTGTATGGTAATTAATCATATTAATAAATCATCCCACTTTATTTCGATAAAAGATACAACTAAAGTGGATGAGCTGGGCTATTTTTATCATTAGGAGGTGGTGAGACTCCATGGAGTGCCATAAATAATTGTATCAGATAGAGACCCCCTATTCACTTCTCTATTTTGGGAAGGCCTTTAGAAGGTCATGGGGTCTTAGATTAAAATGAGCATGACATACCTTCCTCATAAAGATGGTCAGACAGAGCAGGCGAGTCAGATTTTGGAAGTCATGCTTCGTGCATGTTTCATGGGATTTAGAGAATCTTGGGATATCAATTTGGGGATTGTTATGTATTCTATTAATAATATTTACCAATATTCAATTTGAATGGATCTTTTTGAGATTCTCTATGGTGGACCTTTTTGGGGCCCCCTGTGTTGGGAAGAGGTAGGTGAGACCTCACTGGTGGGGTCGAGTCTTCTGCAGAAGATGTCTAAGATGGTCAAGTTGGTCAAGGAGTGTTTATTAAAATCTCAACGTCTCTATAAATCTTATGCTGACCAAAGCCGCTGACAACAAGAGTTTTCTGTTGGTGATAGGGTATTTAGGAAACTGCCCCCTCATCAGGACCATTTTTGATTGGGAAAGAAAGAGAAGTTGATGTTGCAGTATGTTAGAACTTTTGAGATCACTATTAATATTTTCAAGGTGTTGTATTGGTTGGCCATGCCTTCTCAGTTGAAATCCATCCATGACATCTTCCATCTCTCAAAGTTGAAGAAATACATCCCAGATTCATCCCATTTACTGAATTGGGAGGAGGTGGACATAGAGACTGATTTATCTATTGTTGAGTGGTCGGTGTGAATAGTGGAATTCCACAAAAATGTGCTTTAGGGATAGTTGATTACATTTTTATATGTTTTTGGGAAGCATGGGAATGATACACATGCTACATGGGAGCAGATGTCATGGGTTCAGGAAGAGTACTTTTTCTTGTTTTCTGATCATGATTCTGATTGGAATTCTAGGACAGAATTTTTTAATGGTGGGGAGAATTTTCACATATAAAACATATTTTGAAGGAATGATTCCTTTAATTTTAATTATTTCATTGTTTTTGGGGTTTCCCATTCATTTTTTGGATGTTGTGCGTTTTCGAAATTTGGGCCAAATCGCGATCCCTTTTCCATATATAAAAATATATTTTGTTTCGTTAATAACTCTTTCATTTTTCAACATTTTTCATCTATTCTAATTTTTAAATGGCCTATTCTAACCAATTAACACCACCATTTCAATTTTAACCATATAAGAATCAATAATAATGGTGGATATGGGTTTTTATTTAAGGAATTAGGCCATCCCGAAAGCACATTTCCGATTTTTTTGAAATGTTTACTTAATATCATATTCAATTTTTATTATTTTACTAGGATTACAAGTGTCACCTAATACCACTGATCCTAGACACGCACCCATTATCTTTACCCTATATTTCGAGCTTGTATGCATCAAGAATTATGGCAAAACATCATATGGTTTCTCAAATCGTCTTGATTTGAAGAGGTGAATTCTTTCCTTCATAACACTTTCAATTCATACTATTTTCTTCCCATTCCAAGATGATTCTTCTCATTTTCCTGGATTACCAAATTTCTTGAGGGTATGGTTTCAAACCTAGTGTTTAAAATTGGTTTTTAATGGTCAATTATTGTGGTTTTAGGTTTGATTTAGATCCCTCGTGGTCCGGCGGTGGTGCAATTTGATTTTCACACAAAGATTCAAGGGTTATCCTTAATTTGGTTGGTGATTCCATGTGTGCAAAACTTATGTTAATTGCATTGATATATTTATGATATTTTAATGTTCATTTCATTTTATTTTTTCTACAAAAATTTGTTTTAGTGGGGTTTATAATGCTAATACATTTATAATGCCAATTTTAGGTTAAATTGGGGGGGTTCACGTTGAAGTTTATTGTTGGTAAATTTGAGGCTTCCCTATCACTACATATTTGATTTTATAGGGATATATTAGGTATTAAAATACAGTTTTTAATGTTTATCACACTTTTTTGTTGCTACCAATGTTGTTTTTAATTGTTTTTGTGGGACTTGTGAACATTAAGTTCCATGTTGGTTTAAAAATAAATGTTTTACAAAAATAACATTTATTGGTTCAGATGGGGCATCCATAAAACTGATTTTTTGGTTTTATTGAAATTTATTGTCATACATTTTTTGTTTTTGTAACTTATTGGTGCTACATATTGTGAAAATATAGGGTTTCAGATAATTTTTATTGCAAAACAATGCAGGTTTTTGAGAAATTGTTTTGTGGAAAATCAAAGAGTTTTGTTGTGTGTTTTAAATGGTATAGAGTGTGTATATATATTGTATTGTTTGTATGTGGATATTATTTGTGTTTTTATATGAAAATTTATGTTTGTGGAATGTTTAATTTGTTTGAGAACAAAGGGCGAAGCCTAGGTACCTAGGTGTGGCATATATGTACTAGTACGACTAGAGAACTAGATGGGTTTTGCCCCTATTTTACTTAGAATTTGGATAACGACAACTCTAACTAAACTATTAGGATGTAGAATGGGGACCACTGGGTTATGGGTATGTTCCCTACTAGTAGATCATGCATGAATTTTTTTTAACGATGGTCACTTTACATTGAAGTACGAGGTGCATGTGTCCCGAGACTATCAAGTGCATAGGGGTGTTCCCAGTTTTACTGCTCATTGGATTTGTGGTAATTTATCTTGTATTTGTTTTTATATGGAATTATATTATATTATCCAACAGAATATTTAAATTTATAACCATTATGAATATTTTATCTTGAAAACTATTTACAATTAAAAGTTTCATTTCTTGTAATATGGCACCGCTTTTCATTCCATAATAAATATGTTTTCTTTTTCATCATGTATTGCATGCACTTTAGAATCATTGGGTGGTATCCTATTGTGCATATCATCACACATGACTTACACCCCTTGGGTTTAAGTAGAATTTATAATGCTGGAATTAGGTAAATTAAATGCTTTGGGTGATGGTGGTTCGTGTTGTTAGTTCTCATCCTTTGTGAAGATTTGTGGAGTCCTCAGGGCTCTCTTGCTGGTGTCCTTTTTTGTTTTTTGACATCATGTACTGTATTTAAAGACATATATTTATATCATGTTTTGTTATGAGTTTTCTAGTATGAAGATTTCATATTCTTATTATTGATAGTTTGTAATGTTTTATGCTTTCATTCTCAGGTAAATCATTCACAAAACTAATTTATTGATACCCATGAACTTGTGCCAGCCCGTTGGGATAAGGAATGCCCTTCAAGCCTTTTCATTGGCAGGATTTGGTTTCGGAATTAGTCGTGACCAGATTTGATTCATTACATCATATATGCTCAATTTATAACATATTATCACCTTTTGTTTAATAATCATCTGTTTATTTAATTATTTAAGGTGTTAATTGTCTCATTTTCTCTTCTGTGGATTTTTATGAATGATTTTTACCTTATGAATCATATATATATATACATCATTTTTGTTAGAATTATAATTTTATAATTATCATATTTATCCATAAATTATATTTTTAATACCAATCATGAATATTGGTTTTGAAAATTTAAGTACATTATGATCATGGAGACGATATTCCCTACGTAGACATGCGTAACATTTCCACTTTTTAGTGATCGTTATGTAAAAGGGGTAAGTAATTATTATGTTTCTATAATTATACTAATAAAATTAATACCATATTATTTATTTATATATAATTATATATATCATCCATGTGGTGTGGTGATGAATAGAGATTCATGTCACTTCGTGAAAGTGGTAATCCACACGTACACAAACGATGTAATCATCTTCCAATTAGAGAAATTGTATGAAATTAAATGTTGTATTAAATATTTAACAAATATATATCATTAATATAATAATTTCTATATTTATAACATATTTATTCATTAATTTTATTTTTATTTTCTTATGTTTAAATAATTAGTGAAAAACGAATCACATCGCTTCACAAGGCAGTAGAGCGATGTACATAAGACTGAAATTGTCATATCCTATAATAAATAGAATGTAAAAAATTTATATATGATATAATGAATCTATAAGAATAATTAAATTAAAAATATGTTTCGTATAAATTGTATCCATAATCAAACTCATCTGCGATTGGTGGTAATGAAAACAGAAATGACATCAGTTCACGAGGACACAGTCTATCGTAAACACAGATGATTTTTCTATATAACATTTAATAAAAGTGTAGATTATTTTTTTAATAACCTTAACATAAAATATTTAAATTTTATTCATTTTTATTAGGTTATTATTTAATAATATATTAATAATAATTTTTATAGTTGGAGGATGTAATTAAATTGAAACACTTATTGAAGAACATTACCTATTCCTTACATATCCTCCTTGTGTTTTTACAATAAGCCTTCCAAGAGTGAATTTTTTCATAAATTAAGTCTTATAGGATGGGATGATGGAATTTGGGATGTTTTTTTATATATTTGTTTGTTGAAACAAAATGTTTTGAAGGTATGTCGAAGATATGATAGGTGTGTCGTTTTACTTATGATGTGAGTGGCACGGTTGTAATTTTGTAATAGGGAAAATGTGTAGACACATTTTTTTACAGGACAAAAGGATCCAAAATGGATTATTACAAAGTATTCGGCAAGATAGTTTTAACATATATCAATAAAAAATATTTTATTAATGTTTTTATGTAAATTTAATCCATATATGTTTTGTTTAACACCATGATAAATCCATTTTTACCCAAACCATGGTAAATAATTTTTACTACTAAAAATAGGAAAAATAATTTTTTATTAGATAATATAATTTATTTTAATTAATAATATGAATTACATTTTTTCCAAATAACATTAAATAATGTGGTAAAATATAATTTAAAATTCATCTCACATGCTTGATGAGAAATCAGGGTTTAAAGAGAAAATTGTCATATTTTTACAATGATTTTATAACACAATTCAATATGAAAAATATTCCAATGCTAAAAATTGTATTAATAGATATATAATTGAATTAATAATATGTTAATATCAAATAATAAATTAATTTTTATAAATAATTTATTTGATAAAATATAGGTTTTCAATAAAAACTAATTACTTTTTACTATTCATTGAAAAATGAAACATAAAAAAATCCAAATACTTCACCATAAGATAATTTTGATATACTTATTTAAAAAATGAAAATTATTTTTTCATATTATTTTTCTGAAGTTGGTAATAATTAATTATAATATTTGTGTAAAAATATTGAATAAACAATATTTTTGATAAAAAACTGTTTTCCAAAAAACATTTAATTTTATGTTAAATAGATCAAACATTATCTCAATAGATAATCATTTTATTTATTTTAAACATTTGTAAAAAATATAGGTTTCATAAATTACATAATACTATTCATACCCACCAATTTAACAGCTATGTTTTAATGGTAATGTTTAAATTGTAAAATGTTAATAGAGTTCCATATTTCGTTCAAACTTGTTGTTCCATGCGTTGTAAGATATCGATGAGATTGAATTAATTTAAAATTTTATATATACTAAATTCATGGTATATCATATTTCTATAGAGTATTGGTGTTTTTTGTCATACACTCTTTCCAATATGATATTCGTATTTTAATATCCTAGTGTTTTAAATATATCTGCAGTAATAATTAAGTTACATCAAACAATGTCACATAGATAGAAAATGAATTTTTAAGAAACAATAATTAGATAATTTATTTAAGAAAATTAAATGTCATTTAATGTAATCATTTTAAAAGTATAATTTCATAAAATATCAAATAATTTATTTTATTTAAAAATAACCTACAAAAAATATAATAAATGATTTAAAATAAATTAATATATTTGTTGAGGAAAATATCCTTTCAGCATTGATTATTTTAAAAATCATTAAAAAATTTCAAAATGATTTTATTTGAAAAGAACCATTGGAACATATGAGGAAATATATGAAACATTGTGTGGCCATGACCATGGGAAATGATGTACATGTTAAAAAATTCTCTTTAAATTTTTTATTAAAACCCCATGATGCCTTGTTTTGAAAACAAAATTATTATTAATTTAAATGAATTTTATAAAAAAATAATAAACGTAAAAATTATTTTAAAAATATTTATGAATCATCAAATAAATTATAATTTTATTAGAAATCCTAGAAATGGAAGAAAAAATGTTTTTGACTGAAATGATAAATAAATATGGTTTGCATTAAAGTAATTCTTTTATAATCATGAGAACATAAAAACTTAAAAATGAATGTAAACAAGGTATCATCATGGCATACAAATGTGATAATAAAATTACTGAGTTTATCTATTTTTGGATCATAATATTTAAACATCTAAATCATAATCATAATCAATATCCATGAATAATGGGATCATAACATAAAACCATTTCAACTTTCTTAACTTTTGATATGTAATCCCCACTAAATAATTACATCCAAATAAACATTAAATATCTATAATAGGCTTTTATTCATGACATAACTTGTCAAATTTTTTTATATAGACATCATAAAATAATATATGTGAATAACATCATGTATGTTCGAAAGAACAGAAATTGTGACAAAAATCAACTAATGATTTGGTATCATTTGAACTAAAAACACCATTAAAGACTTCTGATAAAATAAAAATATATAAATAACCTTATGATTAATTATAATAATAATAATATACATTCATTGGATGTATATAAACTACATAAATGAAACACATGGTGAATTTGACATGTGTCTCACAAAAAATAAAAATGAGACGAAAATCTATTACCTTAAGACTCAACTTATATCACAGAAGTTTGAGCCACCTATATAAAATATATCATTTTATTATATGTATATTAAAATAAAATATTTATATATATATATCATATCACATATGATTCTTATGGAATTTTTATTACCCATTTATTTATAATTCAATGTTAAAATCACATTTTGGGTAACAACTGCTTTGTTTTTAATTTTTAATTTGATTTTTTATTTTTGGTCATGTTACATTTATCATGGTTACATAATATCTAGAATGTTATAAATTATTTTAAAATCATATATCTTAAATTAATATTTATTTATATTAATCAATAAATAATTTAGATTGAAGACAAAAGACACCATTCATTTTGATGGCCGGTCGTACGTATGCACGAACATTATTTCTATTTTATCGATAGATAAAATTAAAGAAATTTAAATAATATATTAAATTTACTGAATAATTTTGGTTTCAAATATATAACATATAATAATTAAATTAACACTAATTACATTCGATGCAACTTATTAGTGGGAAAGGAATCACATCACTACTAGTGGGGGTTTTCTACCGTACACACGAATGACGTTATGGTATCCATCCTATGAATTAAATGTAAAAACATATATGTGATCTCATAATTAAATATTTATTATTATGTTACAATTTTCATATGCCTTCATTTTTTTCCATCCTTATTACTAACAAAGAAATATATAAACGAAAAATAGATCACATTGTTTTACGAGGCGGTTGTCCATCATACATAGAAGAAATATTAGTATTTTAAATTTTTTTGGAATATAAGGAGTTATATATGATATTATAATTAAATATTTATTAATATATGATAAATATCTTATCAAAAAATTGAATACATCATTATATCCAGTTGTAAGAGTTGGTGATGGAAATTTAATAACATCAATTTGTGAGGCGGTAATCTGTCGTAAACACGATCAAGGTATTTATATTCCAATTTAAAGGAAGAGGATATGGATATAGTTAATTTCATAAATACAATAAAATTTACGTATATGATAGTTATTTCTATGAATATATTGTTGTTATTATTATTAACTGAATGGATTTTGAATGAAAACAATAAAAAAGGAAAAGTTTAGGAAAAAATTTATCTTTTTTATGAATATCATCCATTGGATATCTTATTACGGACACTAGGGTTGGTATTCTGGGATGAATTGAATGTATATAACATGGATAAGGATTTTTGCGAAGGATTTTGTATGTTTTCTTTGTGAGTTAAATGCCATATGAGGTATGAATAAGTTAGGGGAAGAAGTGGCCTATTATAATTTATGAGGAGTTGTATTTTTTAAAATACCCAACATTATTCAATATTTGGGGGACACTCTCACAAAAAGGATCTAAAAATGATAATTAAAGGATTGTATGTAATAGATAGTCAAAACATACCTCTAAAACACAAAAAACATACATGTTTTAAAATGGATTTCCTTAATATCTATGTATCTTTACTTTGACCGATTTAGATTTTAGAATGGTAACTGGTCCTTTCACCTAGGTAATGTATCATTTATGACTACAGATATGTAGAAATAATAATATAATCTGATCCCAATAGATCGAAATTTAAAATAAAATGTTAAAAATAAAAATCCTATGTGTCTGGAAAATTAAATTTATCCCAAGCACATGTAATGTGAAAAACACAATTTTACTCATTACTATTGAAATAATGTTTTTCTATTTACCGTTCAATATAATTTTTATAAAATAAAATTGGGTCTACTATTTCAACATATTTTAAATTTTTAGTAATTTTTAAATCATATTATTAAAATATTATATATTATAAAATAACATTAATGTCAATTCAGACACTATTCATTTAGTTTGACTACAAAATTATCAGGACAATGATGAAATTCAAAATTATTCCGTTAAAACTTGACTAAAATTTTATATTAATCTAAAAAAATCATGAAATACCACAATTAATTCAATTTCAATTACATTTAATATTTTTATCATCATTTATTTTAATTTTAAATAAATTAAATAATTAATTCACTAAATATCCTTAATCATTTAATGTAATTATATAATTACTAAATATTAAAAATAAATTACCCTTGTGAAGTAAATTTAATTACACTCCAAATTTAAATCAATATTCATTTACATCTTAATTTTCCTTATATGAACACAAAATTAAAATTTATAAGTAATTTGGTGTCATTTTTTGCTTTTCTATAGATAAATTATTACATTGGTCAATTTTACGAAAAGGTGTCCCACAATAACAAAAAAAGTACCCAAGTTATTATAAGATGAAATAAGTTTATCCAATAGGAATTGGAAGTGAGTTTAGGTCATTTTACATATCATCTTTTTAGTTTAACACACGAAAAACCCCCTTTATCCTTAACAGCAATAATTATGTTATATTATTTTACTATTCATGAAAGTAAAAAAAATATTAAAAAAATTTGATAAAATTAATTAGGTTGATTCCAAATATGGAATCCAATTTTCCAAATTCCATTTATATTAGTGAAAATATTTAATTGAAAATTAAACAAGTAGATGTGAAAAAGTGTGTTTCCAAAGGGATAACCATTAAAAGTTTAAAAAGATTTTAAATCTATTATTAATATTAAATTAACATTTATCAGGTAAATGAATTTAGTGAATTCTTTTTAAACTATAATTTTCACTATTATATGGAAATTTTATCATTTCATAAAATTCACAAAAAAATTAGTCAAGATAAATTTTAAATTATGATTTCAAAAATGATGTTCATTTTTTCAAGTACATTTTATAAAATTTTCTAAATATATATTAATTACCTTTTCAAAAAAACATTTTTTTTGAAAATAGTGTTTTTATAACATATATATATTTCCAAAAATTATGTTCTTTCTGATCAATATTTTTTTTAAATAAAACCATTACACAATTTATTTGAAATTGGTTTATTCATATTTAAGCGATAATTTTTAAAAACTATGTAATAATGGTTGTATCTAAATATTAATATTAATAGTTTTTTGTGGTTCATTAAAAATATATTCTTCTTGGAATGAACGTTATCAATGATGTATGTTTATTTTAAATTAAAATATTTCATTGAATCTTGTTTTGTTACAATTTACCCCATTAAATAAATCGCATCCTCACAATTTAACAATTTTCTTGATAATCAAGGGTTTAAAATTTGAAAATCCCTATGTAAGAAACCCACATTATCAAAATGGTCAATAAAAAATCCTATTGAAAATAGAAAAATACATATTTTATGGTCACTTTTAATAATATATAACTAGAATTGCATGTTGGAAAACATTAGTGTGAAGTGATAAAATGGAAATAGAGGAGAAACTTAATTTTTAAATACAAATAAAGGGCGATTGAGAACACAGTTAGTAGAAAGATAATAACCAAAAGGCAGAAAAATTTTATAGGTGAAAAGACCATAAACTCATCATAGATGAAAGTAAATGTATTACATTTTATATCAGGATCCTTTTCCTAATGTTGATTTGTTTTTATGAGAAGATATACTTACATGATTTCATTATATTTTATAAGAACATTTATATCATTTGGTTGTTCCACAATAAATTATGACTTCATCACTTACTCTAAGTGGTTATTTTGTCATGTGATAGTATTATAAAATAATGATATCCTGAAATTAATTATAATGAGTTCCCAATCTCTAGTTATTATAAAAAACCAAATGGTTAGAACATGTTATCCAACATGCATAAATATTCATATGGAGAAGTAATACATTAATAACTAAAACCTCATCCAATGTTCATCGTAAACTATTACATAAATATTTAACCTCATAAAATACCCAAAATTCAGTATTAATAAAGAAGGTAAATAAATTTTCCAGAATCAACTTATCATTAATCCCAAATATATTATTATGTATCTTATCATGGTCATATTGCAAATATTTCAATACCTAGTTTTATATATTTTCTTGAAGCATTTTAATAACAAGAATTAGAATAAAGCCTCTATAAAAATAGGAATTTTCCATCGTTTCTAATATAAAACCATAGATTATTTAATATGTTTCTTAAATAAAAAAATAATTTAAACATGATCAATGAGTACATAAACCAATTTCTCAACAATATATAAATTAGTTTCAGGTCATCAAAATTATATAATTTAAACTATAAAAATGCATCCTATCTTTATCAAAAAATCATTAACATAATTGTAGGAACATATTCGGGGTTATATTTTATTAATCACATGTTTTTCATAAAATATCAACTTGTTGTTAATTCACTTTTATAATTTATCAATGCCATTCAATATATTCTAAAAAATCAATAATGAAAAATTCATTTTGAACAAACATTATAAATTTTGTAATTCCTAATTCTTCAATTATAATATAGAGAATTTTAAAGCATTCCACATAATTAATAAACCATTAACTGGGATTCACCATGTTATTTCTTATTACCTTGTTCCCATTATCTGTTATTTTTAGTCCCATTATCATCAATATAAAAACATCTACTTGTACCAAAATTCTTATCCCCTTCATGGGATTTCCCCCAAACTCATTAATTTTTATAATATCTATTAATTTAATATTCATAACATTCACATATTGATGATGCTTTTTAATTACAAATATTCTCCTCCCTTCCATTAAAAAAACATTTCATTTTTCCTCTATAATCACTTATTATAAACCCTACTCTCTAAACAAAAAAAATCATCTTATTCCATTGAGACATTATATAGAGTGATTCTTCCCACATTCATCACATATATGAATCTAAATATTATTTCATCTATGGTCTTTACCACGAAAAAACTCAATGAACTCAATCATACCCTTATTTGGTGAGTCTGAGAGTTATCTGAAGTGCATGCTCTTAATTATATATCATGATAACTAATTAGTCATAATCTTATTATCCTATACTCCTGTAATCATCCCATTTGGTATCTTATCAAAACATTGTCTATCAAATTCATCTTTAACAATGTTCTATGTGTTTCTCACCGTTGAATAATACCAAAAGGTGTAGTGTTATAAAGAGAAATCATACTGGGAACCCAAATAATCATCATAATTCACGTATAAGATTCCTAAATATTTTCACCAAATTTTCAATATATTCCATCATAGGTTTTACCTAGTCCAATCCTGGACATTATTCAAATCCTTCTTGATGGTTCATCAACAGTTTTTGAATTTCACAAGAATATCCCCCAAGGTTTATAAAAACTAGTGTTTAATATAGACAATTTTAGTGTTCTAGGAAAATCACTAGTCAATCATGATATTCCAATTTTTGGAGTCATTACCCAAAGTACATCTGTGGTATAACTAAATCCACGTGTATTATCCATAAGTGGATGTGATTTCATTGAAACTACACACTTTATCATTCAAAAATATTTCGTTATATATTCATATACATAGAATTATCCATATACGTATCCTCATATATTTATATATTTTTATACTTATACATACCCCTAGGGATATAACAGAAGATTTCTCATCCTAGATTTGAACGGATAACTAAACCATTTCTTTTATACAAACTATAGTGATTTAAGATTTAATACATAGATAATACATCTTTTTAGATTCTTATTAATTAATTTTCACAAATAAAAGTTTGGGGATCATAGTGTTTTAGTATATTTTCAAACATGAGAAAATAAAAAATGATTCATAAGTGAGATATTTCATTTCCCACAATATTCATCATAAATATAACACTTTTATAAATATCATATTTATTATCTTTCTTCATTACATGGGGGATGGAAACTTAATAAATGGTGAGAACATATGCTAATTGAGGTAATATAATGGAGGTGACAATATAACATGAGAATTATGGAATGAGAACACGAGAATAAGATTTTTAAAATAATAACACACATATCACAGATAATAAACATGAGTCATTAAATAAATATTGTTCACTCATAAGATACAAATCATAAAGTAATCAAATAACATTATCCATGAGATCATTAAATTAACATGAGATATATATATATATATATATGAGGAGATAATATAATAATTGAATATCTAATTTCCAAGATACCCACTATGAAATTCATATCATGTTAGGCTAGGAAAACCACACATGTACCTACCTTAGGCTTGGGATAACCTCCCATGTACCCCTAGTTCATGCATGGGATAACCTCTTATATACTATATGATGTTATAGAAAATTAAAAATTTCCCAATCGAATAGTGGGTGATATAGTTCCCACCCACTACATAATCAAAATCATACATACAATTCCTTAAGATAATAAATCAATCAACAAAATAAAACCCATTAAAATAAATGGGTTTTATAAAATATTTCATCAGAGTATAACAAATGAAAATTAAACGGATTTGATAAAAATACATTCATCATAAATATAAAACATCCATATAAGGATTAATGAATGCATCGTTGGATTATATCCCCAGTAATGATTAAATAACATAAAAAATGTCATATTAGATGACAAAAAATTTATAGAAAAATCGGATTGAAATTTTCATAAGGAAATTAGCATTTATTTTTAAATCACCTCTTAAAAATAATAAATAAATAAATTATTATATAAATCATGTTATTTGAAAATAAATTTTCAGTATTATAAAAGAATATTTAAAAATTATTTAAAATAGTTCTTGGGGGAAACATTCTATCCACTATGAAAAAGAATTTATGAAAACATATTTTCTAAAAAACCAATTATTTTTAAAAAAATTGAATCTTCTAATATAATTAATAAAAAATTAATAATTCAAGACCACATATAATTTTTTTCCAAATAAATAAATACTTCTTTATCATTTTGGGTAAAAAATAAAACATGCGTCATTTTGATCATGACATGATGATTCCATCTATATTTATTTTTAGTAAAATGTCATGGTAACTATAAAAATGAATTCAAACTATCATGTAGTAATATAAAATCAAATTTGAATACATTTTTAAAAAATATGAGTACATAAGGAAAAATGGATTTTGACCAAATAACAAAATAAAGTAAGTTTTATTTACTTTTTTTAGAATAATGAGTAAATAATGAAAGGGATATTAAGGTAAAACATTTATTATCATGAAATAAATAGTGGATAAAAAATCATATTATCATGAAACATAGATGACTCGATTATCTTATTGAATTCTTTATCATAAACAATACCGATAAATAATGAGATCATAAAATCAAACCCTTTCCACATTGGTAACTTTAGTACCATATACCCCATTAAAGAAAAAAATTATAAATCAAAATTATTTACAAATTAGCCAAGGTGATTCATGAAACAAGGATTTTTTGTGTTTTTATATACACTTCATAAAGAAAGATAAGTTACTAATAAAATGTATGTCTTGAAGAATATAAATTGAGGAAAAAATCTCTTACATCATTAGTAACATTTGAACTGTAAACCATGTGAATGTTTAATCCCTAAATGGAGATATTGATAATGATAATTGTTAGGATATTAATCATGAAATATATTCATGGTATGTATACACATCATGTAAAATAAACACATGGTAAATATTGAATTTATGACATAGAAAATAAAATTCAAATGAAAATCCATCAACATAACTATTAAATTCAATTATAAATATTTGAAACTCCTTGATAATAATATAAGTTTATTAAAAACAAATTATTGAACCATACATATATATATATTTATATATATCATTTTATATATTATTTTTTGACATTTGTTTACCCTTTAATTATCATTTCCATATTAAAATCACCTTTCAAGCAATAAATACATTGTTTTATTTTTTTTATGTTTTTATTTTTTATTTTTCATTGTATTTCATTGATTGTTGTCCATAAACATGAGATTTTTAAACATTGTATGAACATGGTATTTATATTAGTATTAATAATTTAATTTTTGGTATAATTCATTTGTGTTGACCTATTATGGATGCATAGTAAGTATTCGAGGAAACATGGGTTTTAGGGCTTGTTTAAAGCCTTAACATCGGCCAGTGGAAGAATGAACATAGATATAGGTCTAGGGAAAAACATGTCCACCCAACCAACAATGTTTCTTCTAACCGTGGGTGGATTTTCATATGTAAATGCAGGGTGTAGAGTTTTACCTAACTATTCAACCATGGCGATACCCCCGTGAAAACTATATTATGTTTTTATCAGATTTAAATGGCTCAGATGGTGCATGGTTTCTCAAATAGGGAATCCATACATTTTGGGTACACTCATTGGAAACTGAATTGTGTATGGTTGGTACATGATCTGGCCAACCAAGTGGCCAAACCATGGGTCCCATTAATTTTGGGTGATTTTGAAAAAATTCCATTGATGAGTTTTATTATTAACGCTCCTTATTATTTAATTAATTACTGCCACAATAGACCCTCATTTCTCCCCAGTTGAGATCTAAATATTTCTAAGCTAGGTTCATTAATGAGAATCCCTTATATAATCTAATTCAACATCCTTATATCTCATTATATGTGTTCCAAAAATAACTTCTTTCATCATACGCCAATCTTTATCTGTCATCCTCTTTAAGGGGTTATTTAGGTTTATGATCATATGTTGTATTTAGAGAGAATTCACCTATTTTTATATTTTCATCTTCTCTGTAGGAAAAAAAATAATGATAATAGATGAGGGATCCTCTACAAGCATACGATATACAGTCTTTTATGTATCCCTCAAAGTTTATATGTTTTATAGTAGGTGTCATTCTGATGTATAATAGTTTCACCGTGTATTTCCTCTAAAATATAGCTATCATAAATTGGTTTCATTATTTTTGAAACCAATGACACCTATATATCCTAATATGTGCTAGTGGTAATCAAACTCAACATTATACACCCCTTTTGGCGTTACTTTTTAAATTCAAAATTAGCCTTTAAGTTTACATGCCAAAAACACCTCTTGGTGTGTTTTGTTTTACTTCTAAATTAGGTTACCATAAATGAAATGGATTCTTATTTTAGTACATCATGGCTACCACACATATCAATTAATGATAAATGTAATTTAGGTGACTGGTATGACAACATCACCTAATGATATAGATAAATATTTACTCCCTCCTTATTATTGAATGTTAGAGAGTTATAATTTAATGATTGGTTGTAATTTGAACCTTGCATGATTATAATTGATATAATAATACATGGGGACCCTTATCTTATAAAGTGGGAATGAAAAATATTATGAATGTTGTTTATGGGCACAATGGACCATATGATTATGTATGTGTGGGAAGGGAATCCCTTCAAATGTTGTTATTTATGGTCATGGAATCCCTATAATGAGATATGGTCATGGTGTCCATTTATAGTGACACTTTTTAATGGAGACCAATATGAAGAATAATTAAATGGCACAAATACTATTATGAGATATGAGGTATGTACATAGAAACCCTCATTATATGATATTGGGTATTATAACCCTATTGATGTGATATTGATCATAGAGACCATAGTGATATGATTTGAGCAAATGAAGCAATTGATATAATACTGGGAATGATGACACATACTATTATACATGGGTATTATAACCCTTATATATATGATCAAGGCATTGTTATCAAATCGATGTGATACTGGGAATGGTATCCCCTATTCATGTGATATCCGATGTAGCATCAATTGATTCTACTGTGATATTCATGCTACAACATATGGAATCATGAGTTACACCACTGTTCTAGGATTATAAGAGTAGCCATATATATGGTTGAAGAAATAACTTTCATATAGTTCATATATGTGCATACAAATTATAAATAATTCAGAGACTATCCAGCTCAGGCAGAATCGGGTATACATATTCTGGTGTCCTTCAGAATAAGAACTGACCCTATACAATTTTAATTACTACTTAACTTTATTACATGGACACTTCCATATTATGTGCCCAAACTGGATATTTATATACATTGTTTGTTGTGACCTATTGAGTTTTTTCACACCCTATCTTGGACATTGATGGTACCTGAGTAGATTATGTAGATCTATGTATGGAATGGGGGAAACACCCAATGGTTGATACTTGAGTTTTATATAGCATGTGATATGGGAATCA
Source organism: Viscum album (assembly GCA_963277665.1). NCBI lineage: Eukaryota > Viridiplantae > Streptophyta > Magnoliopsida > Santalales > Viscaceae > Viscum > Viscum album. The sequence continues at coordinate 1,298,894,723 of OY728138.1, read as the reverse complement.
CATGCCCGAGATATGTATCATGTTTTTATTGGATAAATATATTATTATTTTTTATTTTGAAATGTGTGATTTATAACATATTTTCTATAACTTTTGGTTATATAAAATTCATTACAACATTATATATATGATGTTTGATAGCATTATCACTTATTATTTATTACCTTCTATTTATTTTCCATCCAAGGTCAGTTAGTTATTATACATCCTCTACTTATCTATTCATTAAATATTGAGATATTCTAATCATGAGGGTATAGTCTACCCTCTCTACCACCTCAGACCCTTTATACTAGTTGTAAGACATTAGTGTATATAGAGTCATCCTTGAGGCCTCAAGGATATCAAGGAATATTGAACCATTTAGTTTCATCTTGGTTTGGGATGTCACAAAGTGTTACATGAGGTATCTTTTCATTCCTTAATCATTTGAAATGGTATATTTGGTTATTTGGATGAGTAAAAAATAGGTAATTAGATGTGCACGTGTGTAATCTACCCATGTACATGGAAAGGTCTAATTACCAAGGATTGGGCATGTTATTTTATATTTATCTTATTATAATTGGATTGATTCCACCATTGGATGACTAAAATGATGTGTTCTATTTTTTTATCTGATTGGTATTTATATTTCATCCTTGGCCTAGTATAGAAAATAATAGTTGATTATGAATCATTTTAGGAACCTTAATGGGTTTATATGTAATGCATTATTCCATGACACGTGTACATTACTAAATTCATTTCTACCATCTTATTTAGTCCCTAAATGCAAGCTCCATGAATTGTGATATCACTTTATGTAGGTTCAACATATATTAGAGGCTACGTTTTAAGGATGATAGATTTCAATTTCAAAGGTTTATGTTCACTTATTAATTAGAATTGTTGAACTAAATTATTCAAAATTTAAAAGATAATTTATTTATAAAAGGAATAAATTAAACTGAATTATAAAATGGAGATTGCCACCATTAAATAGGGAAGAAAATGTCCATTTAAAGTGTAATTTTCAATATAAATTTCAACTGAAACTCTATATACTAGGACCGTCATAGTGAAACATAGATATTTACCTATACATGACCATAGTGGTGAGTAGTTGGTAGGATATTTGGTGTTTAATATAAATGATTTTGTTTGTTAGACATTGATTTTTGAGCAGGAAGAGGGATGTGATAATTATATAGGAAGGATTGTACCTATCTTATCCATGTATATGTTATCTTTAACATAATCAAACCAATATAAGAAATATTTTAGGAATTTTTAGGTTTATTCACCCAATAATTCCTTTATTCATTCATATGAAGGTTGTGATGACCATGCTTTGCATGTGTGTGTGGGGTGGGGATCGAACTATTAGTTATACCTCTAGTAGTGCCACATGTGTCTCGTCCTATTATCGTGGAAGTGGAAAATGATTTTTGGTATTGAGTGGAGTATCCATCTTATTCATAATATCTAAGAGGTTCATGACCCTCCCCTTTTATGGTTGTGACTATCTAGGTGTTTTCATAACATAATCCACCTACGTTTTATTGGAATGGTGGAACTTCGGCTACATAGCTATAACTGGAGGCAATTTTATCTATACTCAGGTATCTTGAGACACCAAATAAGAGGACAATAATGATAACCACTTATAGACTTTTTGGATCAAACAAACACTATTGGGGTATTCTGGACAAGGCACGTCAATATGGAGATGTTATTTATAGGGATTTCCAGTCATTCTTCATGGATTATTTCATCCTTGAGATCCTAAAGGATGATTTTTCTAGGGTGTTCATGACCTTGAAGTGGATTTCATCAAATTTTATGAACTTTTAATATTTTTATAAAGATATTCATCACATTGAATCTATCTATACTGCTGATGTGCTGGCGAACAAGAGACAATTTGAGGATAGCCATAGGAATCCAATTCATTATTTGTAAAAAAATTCTGATTCCCTAGTGTATCTGATATAGTGAAGCAGTCACTTATCATTAAGTAGTACCTGAGGGAGGTAGACGATGTGAGCTATGGTGTATTAGAACCGAGAATCTTTAGTGGGTTGACTAGTGGTTGGAAGGGATGCTTCGAGACAGCTTGTGTGAGAAGCGGTAGGTCAGTGACACCCATTGAAAATTACATAGATTTTCACCAGTGTGGGAAGCATGGGAATAGGAATCTTCAGTGTCCTAGAGATCCCATGGTGTAATGAGGATATATAATATTAGATTATCTCTAGTGGATGTTTAGAACCTTACCATTTGTGCTAAGTGGGATTGGATTTGTAGAAGATCCACCTTCTGGATAAGTACTAGTAACACCCCATCAGGATAGTAGCTGGTGTACTATTGGCCATACAAGAAGAAGAAGAGGTCACAAATAATGTTTCTAAGCATCAGACAAACTGTCCCACTAGTGGAAATCCTCTCATGGTAGTCATGGTGGAACACATGGCTATGGATTAGGCCAGATTTATTCAATGCAGTCTATACTAGAGGAACATGGTTCCAGAACATCTACCGTTTGAGGTACTATCATAGTAGTCTATACTATTTCAACTTCCATATTCAATACATGTTTATCACAATATTTTATTTCTATAGAAATTTTAGAAATTACTTTTCTTTATATTAGTAGTCCTATCGAATTATGACACTTGACACACCATTGTTTATAAAATCATAAATTGTAAGATAGTGTATGGAATTCCCTCATGAGGTAAAGAACCATACATTTTTGGGACCACTTCATATTCAATATGAAGCGATTTTATATCATCCAGACAATGGACTAGTTGGTCACCAATCATGCCAATGTTGATTTTTATCACTAGATGGTGTCGTTCAAATCCATAGAGTGTGGTACCTGTATTCACAAGGGTGAGTGAATTATTTATAAAGGTGAATATGGACTAAAGAATATTTGTATAAGTGTAGTGGCCACCCAGATGGCCAGTATTTTTTATGATCAAAGATTACATCAGACTAAATTATCTCATGTAGTCGTTCGATTGATGGATATTTTCCAATAATAATTTTTTGGATTTCATCCTGAGAGAGAGGTAGTTTTTACTATTGAGTGTTTTACTAGAGCTTTTCTGGTATCAATACCTCCTTATAAGATGGATACTTCTATGTTTAAAGATATCAAGAGGCATTTAGAGGATTTAGAGGCCAATGTATTTATTTGACCTAGTTATTATCCTTATGGTTCACCAATACCTTTCACTATGAATTTTTTTAGAACCCTATGTTTGTGTCTGGATTATAATAAATTGAATCATATTACAATGAAATAATTTTATCCCATAGATAGATGATCTCTTTCATCAAATCAAAATATTAATGGTTTTATTGAAGATCTATTTGAGATCATGTTATATCCTTTTGTGTGATAGACCTTCAGATATTCCACATATTGATGTTTGTAGTTGGTGTGATTTATATGAGCATGTGGTTACTTTTTTGAGTCTTATGAACAATCCTTTAGTATTTATGTATCTGATTAATATGATTTTGCATCCCTATCTGGATTCCTTTGAGGTGGTATTCATATATAACATCTTGGTGTGTTCTCATACTCAAATAGACCATGACACATATCCTAATGTCATTTTGAATACACTATGAGAGAACCAACTATATGATATACTCATCAAATATCACTTATGGATTGAAAATGTTCACTTATTGGGTCATATTTTCTCATCGGAATGAGTTTCTGTTGACATAGAAGATGTGATAATTTTAGTCACTTGGTAGATTCCAAAGAACATCGTTAATATTTTGTGTTTCATCGAGATATTATATAATAATAATGTTTTTATATAGTTATTATCACATTTAACAACACATATTATATAATTTATTGATATGGGTTTTACTTTTATTTAGTTCATAGCACGTGGGATATACCTTCAAGAGACAAAAGGGAGATTGAAATTAGCACTGATCCTAATTTTACTTGATCTAGGAATAAGCTATACTATGTATTGGGATGGATTAGGTGTTCATCTATGAGCATTTCTAATGCATGAAGTTTGACTCATTATGTATGAAACATGACAAATGAGGCCTCATGAGTGGAATTACCCAATGTAAACTATCGAGCTTTCCACTATTGTTTATGATTTTAATTAATGAAGGAATTACCTTTTTGGGGACATTTTTTTTGTGTTTATGGACCACAAAATACGTAGGCTTCTTGGAAAACATAACATGAATATTACTAATCAAAAGTGGGTTAAATATCTTCAATCCTTCGACTTTGAACCTACTTATACCCCTGGTAAAGGAAATTATATTTCTTAGGCTCTGAGAAGGAGATTTTAGACTCTGATGGTTTAGAAGGTCAGTAGTGAGTGGAAGATTATGGTTTTATTTGTCTATGATGTATATAGAATTTCAAGACTATTATAGAATTTCTGTTGCGACATCACCATCTGTAACTTCTTTACTTCAAGAATGTGTTAGGATGAGGTATTTTTCAGACCCTAAGGAGTTGGTCATACGAATGAGTATCCATGGTGAGGACCCACCTTTAGGTTGTTTTGTCAATAGTGATGACCTCATGTGTATACATGGGTATATCTCATTCCCTACCCACATGAGATAGGGGTTTATATGAGGTCCACATGATTCTCATTTCAAAATACACCCTGGTATCCCCATGATGTATTGTGATATGCGTCAATAGTATATATGGCTAGGTATGAAATATCAAATAGTAGGTTTTATCACTAGGTGTTCCACCAATCAGTAGGTGATGATGGAAAAATAGTATTCTATTGGATTTTTATATCCTTAACAAGTCATATAATTTAAATAGAAATAGAGAATGTTATGACTTATGTTTTTAGTCATCTTTCTCTCGATATCTCGATGTTGTGCCACATATTGGGTAGTCATGGGTTGATTTAAAAAGGTATCCCCCTTCCATCCTATCAAGGATAATTTATTAGTTGAGGATCCATGAATAATGAATGATAGGGATATTAATTGACAACATGGGGAACCTTGTAATATTTTTATATGACAAGGATGCACATTTTTTTATCAAACTTCTCGTAGGGGTTACAGTGATCTAAGGATAGAAAGGTTCTTTTAAGCATAGTCATTCACCTTAAATCTAATATCTAGTTTAAACGAACAATAAATATGTTGGATGACCTGAATAAAAATTGTTTCCTTGATATGAGAGTATATTGAGAGAAAAATATCCCTTCTGTTGAGTTTATCTATAATAATAGTTATCAACAGATGATTATGATAGCTCCTTCTAAGGCTATATACGGCATGTCCTTCCATTCAACCCTATACTCATTAGAGGTGTGAGAGGTAGTGCTACTGGGCCCTAATATCATTTATGAAACATTATAGTAGGTTTATCAAATCATGAATCAAATTTTTAATACTCATTATAGATAAAAAACATTTAATGATTTCCTTTGTAGATTGAGGACGGGGATCATGTTTTTTTATGGGTATCACATAAACATGGGGAAAATGGATATTAGGTGGAAGGGATTTCATATCTTAATTAGGTAATCTATTTGATAACATGTATAGATTCATCTCGATATCCTATTAGTTGGGATTACCTCATAGGTACCATTGCATGCATGATGTCTTCAATATATCATTACTTCATTTCTACCATGTTGGCCCATCTCATTTATTTGATCCCATGGATTTTGAGTTATGTGTTGTTTCTCGTTTTGAGGTGTACCCTATATGCATCACTGATAAGAGAATATATACTCTATGAGGATTGTCTTTCCCTTTATTAAAGGTGTTATGAAAGCATAGTTGAGTACATGATGAAATTTGGGATTATGAGGCCGATTGACATGCTCATTGGATGAAGTCGGTCTCAGAAAAAATTCTTCCACCCTTGGAAGGGTATCTCAAGGAAGAGTTATTTAATGGAATAATATTATAAGAACCCTATTTTTGAGGTATAGACCATTTAATTTTCATTATAATTCACTATTTTTGATGTAATATGGATGCCTAGTGAGGTTATGGAATAAACCTTGGTGTCTAGGGCTTGTTTCAATTTCAGAACCCTAGCCAGTGTGAGAGTTAACTAGGACAAATTTTAGTAGAGATAGTTCCTCCTTTAAAATATGATATCTTTTATCCATGTAGGTTATTTTCAAATATAGATTAAGTGAAAATGGTTTTCTCAAACCGTGTGCCTTGGGATGCATGCCCATAAAAAATATATGTAGTTTTTATGATATCCAAATGAAACTATTCAAACACATTTTTTCAAACCATTTAGCCAAATCATACAGGTACCCTCTTTGGAAAGTGAAGGGTTGACATTGAGCTTTTGGTTTGGTTAACCATGGTTCCAAACAATGTGATCTTGTGATTATTTGATTTTAAAAAAAGGCCATTAATGAGTTTTTTTAAAATCATTCTTATTTTCTTCATTCTAGTGATTAGAGACCTTCATTTATCCTTATTTAAGATCTCACGATCCTAAAGCCATGTTATTTGAAAAAAAACATTCAAACTGCGATTTGACTTCTTTTTATCTCATTGAATGCATGCTGGTAACATATTCATTCATCTTGTGCCTTTCCTCATTGTCCATCCTCTCGAAAGGGTTATTTAGGTGAAAGATCATATTCCCTTTTATAGTATGTTTATATATTTTACCATTTTCCACTGATCTATAGGAAACCATTGTCTTATACTAGATGAGTTCTCCTTTGTAGTAATAAGGTTAGTGGCCTAGTATTTATCCCTCAATGTTGATATGTTTTCTAATATTTTTTGTTGTTTTGGATACAAATTTGAATATGAATTACCCTTACAATAAATCAATATTAAACTTGTTTCCCCATTATGGAACCCAATGACACTTATAGATTATACGAGATGTTGTAGGTTATCGACATGAACCTGATACACTTGTTTGGGTGTGATAAATTAAATTATTAATTAAACTTATTGTTTATGTGAAAAAAATACCAACTTCATTGATGGGTATGAATTCTATATTTTTTTATCAAAAATGAAGTGAATAATTATTGTGATATTGAATGGTTTACAAACCTATGAATTAATAATAAATTGAATGGAGGTGATTCATATAACCATGTTTCCCAATTATATAGAACATTGGCTATGCACATTCTATTATTGAAAGATAGTGAGTTTTGAATTAATGGTCGAATCATACATGGTAATTTATAATTTATATATTTAGTAATAATGACCCTTATATTATAAATTTTTTATCACATCCCTTATGTGTGTTGTATACGGTTCTAAAGACCCCAATTTCTATTTTTTGACACACAAATGAGTCCTATCATGTGTTGTTGTAAATGGGAAATGCAGCCCAATAAATGATACGGGAATTATGTCCCTTTATAATGAAACTTGAGAATGGAGACACATACCAATAATAAGGAATTGGAATTGAGACCATTATGAGATATGAGATACAAGCATGGAGACCCAGGAGATATGATATTTGGAATGATGACCCTATTGAAAGGATATTTGGTATGGCTACCCTAGTGATATGATTTTATCAGGATGATACAATTGATATCTTACTAGGAATTATGAACCATACTATTATACATGGGAATGATGACACATCTGGCTAAGATCTATGCAATGATACGCCATAACAATGATACATGGCATAACAACCCCTGTTAGTGGGGTACAAGGTATAAAATTCCTTGATACTATCCTAATTCTCCTATTTTAACATATTGATTCTTGGGTTATGCCTAATTTCTTGACTACTATAAGTATCCATATATATCTCTATATATGTCACTATATATGTAGTTCATATTTGTTTATACACCTGGTTACTTATTTAGAGATTATCTGGCTTGGGAAAAAGAACGTAGAATCAACCGGGTGTCCTTACAGAACAAGAAATGAAACATTAGAGTAAAAATTTTTGTTTACACTATTTTCTTCAAACATACATATTTTTTTATTGATAGGATATTTTTAGACAACATTGGTGGTGCCCTGCTGAGTTTATCTCAAACCATATCTGGTTAACCAATGGTACCACGAAGAGTTTGAGTATCTAATTAGGGAGAGGGGAAAACACCCATTGGTTGATACTTGAGTTTTATGTTGTGTGGGAGTGGGGAATCATAGGAACAAGATATGGGTTGTGATTAAATTGGAGATAGGATTTTTTAAATTTTCTTTTTTTTAAACATGTGATGTATAAAACGCTTTCTTATTCATTTTTGGTAAATACATGGAATTATATCATTATATATATGATGAAGGATATTTTTTTACTATTTATTTATTACCTTTAAATTTTTACCCATTTTTACATTTTATTTATGAATGATCTATTTGTCTACTCATCTCGCCAATGTTCTTCTATGATAATGAGGGCATTATCTCCCCATTGTACGACCTCAAACCCTCACTACTAGTCAATAACATATATCCTACCGGTAGGAACACATGGGGCCATGTGGACATCATGGATCGAGGCACAATTAAGTGGAATTCGGGTTTGGGATTTCAAAAGCATGATATATATATTTCTTATATATTCAGTTTATCTACATTTACAATAATCCAAAAAATTTGAATATAGAAAAAGAAATACCTCATTCATGGATATAGTAGGTCATATGTATGCATAAAAATTGTTTTCATTTACATTATGGATGAAATGATAGAATGTTAAATAATAAATTAAAATTATATAATCTTTTTTACTCCATATATATAACATATATATTTCATACACCTAACCTAATTAACTTACATTCTAAGATTAATGATAAATGAATAACACTGCTTTGCAAATTAGTTGTCCACCGTACACATGAACACCGTTATCATATCCATAATTAAATGGTATATAAGAAGATATATATAAAATCATAATTATAGATGTTTAATTTTCTTACAATTATTATATACTAATCTTTATTTATTACCATCTAGGAAAATATAAATGAGAAACAAATCACATCGGTTCATGAGGGAGAAGTCCACTGTACACACGAGAGATGTTGTTGTTTCTCAATGGGTTGTAAGACAATAATATTGTAGTGATATTATAATTTAATAATTATATTAATATTATAAATATATTATATAATCATTAAATTCAACAGTATATCCATCTATGATATATGGTGATGGAAAAAGAATAACATTAGTTTGTTTGGTGGCAGTCTGTCACACACTAGATCAACTGTTCTGTTTCCCATTTTATGGAATATGAGATAGAAATAGGTTATGAAATAAAAATATAAAATCTATTTATATGTTATATACTGGATTTATTATAATGTAAATATATGAAATAAATAATGATGGTAAGAGAATAATAAAAGGAATATTTTAGTGTAGAGGATTATCATCTCTAAGAACAACCTCCTTTAGATATTTTATTAGGGACCATAGGGATGGTATTTTTGGAAGAATACAATCTCTATAATAAGAATAAGGATATTGGGGGATATTTTATGGTTTGGTTGAGCCTATAGTAATTGGTGGTTTCAATAAGTGAGAGGAATAAGAGGCTATTTATAATTGAGGAGAAGTGGTATTTTTGTAAATACCCAAACTTGTACAATAATTGGAAGTCACTCTCACCTAATGTTCCTAAAATATTTATAAATAAAATAATATATAGATTATAAGGTTTATATATAACTATAATAGACAAAAAACACATTTTTTAAAAAATTATTTTAATTACATGTTTCAATACTTTTAATATTTTACCTTTCACTATGGTAACTACCCTTTTTACCTAGTTATTTTATTATTTAATATTATAGATAAGTGATCAAAATTAAATAATTTTAAAATATGTTATAAATATGAAATATAATTTGGAAAAAAATATTTAAATATTTAGAAAAATATTTTTAACCAAAGTGCATGTAACATGAAAAAATCTATTTTACCCTTTACCATGTTGATAATCTTTTTATAATTTTAGAGTAAATATAAATATAATAAAAACCCATTGGTAAAATATTATAAAATATTTTATGTTTTAATCATTTTTTGGATTACATTCTAGAAGAAAAGACTATTTTTATTTTTTATATCATTTAATAAAATAATTTTTATTTTTAAATGACCTTAATATCAATTTTGACACAATTAATTTAATTTGACATTAAAATTGTCACTATGATGAATGGATTATAATATATTCATTTTACACCTCCCTAAACATTCATATTTTTCTATAAACTTTTTTTAATTCAATAATTCTTTCAATTTATTAAACTTTTTATATTTTTAGTATCATTAATTTTAAATTTCTATTAATTTAAAAATTAATGTGTTGGTATTACTGAAGTATTGAACATAGTTATAATACTAATAAAAATTAAGAATAAATTACCCTTATAAAATTAATTTTGATATGCTAAAAATGACATTCAATATTCATTGAGATCGTGTTTTTTCACTCTGTGATAACATAATTGAAATTCAAAAGATACTAGGTGATATTTTTTCTTTTTGTTTACTTAAATTATTTTATTGGTCAATATCATGGGAAATTATCACACAAGTATATAAAAATATTACATAATGTAATAAAAGTCTAAATATGGAATTAAAATTGTAAAAGGAAACGTATTTAGGTCATTTTATACCATCTCTTTTTAGTTTAACCCTATTTAAACCTATTTTATCATTTAACTCAGTAATTAATTTTTACATTTTTTAAATCTTATTTTTTTCAATTAAATTAATTTTACATAATTATATAATATATAATATATTTATTCCAATTATGGTTTCCATATTTCAATATTATATTCATATAAGTTTGAAATTTTAATTAAATATTAAACACATAGACATGATTAAAATTAGTTCGAAAAAGATAAATTATTAAAAAGGTTAAACATTTTTCATATTAAAATTAAATGAAAATTTGATTAAAATTAAATACATTAGGTAAATATAAATATAATTGAAATTTTTTACTTTTAAAAATGATATTAAATGAAAAGCTATCTTGTAAATTCTTTTTATGATAAGGTAGTTGTTTAACAAAAAAACACTATTTTTAACTATTCTCAAAAAGTATCTTTTCTAAAAAACACTTATATAATAACTCTAAGAAATTTTTTTAATTTATATTTGAGAAAAATATATTAAATTTAGTAAATATTTTTTCTAATAGTTAGAAAAATTAAATTTATTTTTTCTTTACACATTGTAAGACACCCTTTTTTGAGAAAAAAGTAGTTCTTTCAAAAGGTATGATGAATTTAACAAAAATTGAGTACATTTTTTACAATAATATTTATTTATATAAACCCATTATAAAAAATATTTTAAAAGAAATATACCTATTAATTCAACCATGTTTAGATTATATATAATAACAGTTGTGTTAAAATTATAATATTAACTGTTTTTAGCAGTTCTACAAAAGTAAATGTTTTAATATAAAAAGTTATCAAATAAATAAAATTCATTTGAAAAAAAAATATTTCATAAATTATTGTGTTATTATAGTAAATTATCCACTTGGAGGATAATGTATATGGTGGATCATGTACCCCAGTAGCTGGTTCTTATGGAACAACATCCAACTATGGTGTATTTTATGGCTTGTATATTAACAACATTTTTTGTTTCAAAATAGTATAAATTTCACATTAGGATAGTTGGTGTTGGTAAATTTTTCACTAGTTATCATTGAATGATCATATAATAGTAGATGCCTCCTTCCCCATTGGAATTTTATGTAGGAAGAATTTTTAACTTGGTTCAATAGTGAAGGTGATTCATTTTTCAACATGTGATGCTTGTGGGTGATAACTAGTTTCCCCTGAACATGATAAAATGATTATTTAATTATTTATCTTTATGTATAGTTTCTAAAATATGTATATAAACACATTCTATCACTTATTGTATCAAATATGGCCACACATGGTTACATTAAATGGGAGATCATGATATGATGGGATATTTAATTACTATTTTAATAGAATTACATATCGAACATGCATGTGTATTTAAATGGATTGTTAAAGACACCATTGAAGGTGGCCTATCGAGTTAGAAATACACCCTACATGGGCACCCTGGTACTTGAATAAAAATTATGTTATATTAACCAGGTATATACAGGGCCCTTTCTTCTTCCGATGGTTGAGGTATGATAATGAGTTGGTGTTAAGTGATTAGATTGATGTAGGTCTTATGGCCTGATTCGGGGATGCCTCCTTCTACTTTTGTATACTTTTTGACCTAATTGTATGTGATCTAAATATTTCATGCCTTTTTCTACTATATAACTTATGTTAGATACAAAAAATATCATATATATATTTAGATATTTACTATTGGGTGGAACATAGCAATGGTGACTACCATTTATTGATTTTATAATACATTACAACTTATAAGTACTTATTTAACAAAATTTATGTTTATCTATACAATAGGGAAGTATATCTCTACATTTCATAAGTTTACCTTGAACACTAGTTGGAAGACACTATTATATTGGTAGGGTTGCATTAGGTATATTGAAAATAATGTAATTTATATAATTAGTAAACCAGATAATGGATGTTACAAAGTGGTATTAGGTCCTTGACTAGTTTTTTTATTTAGTATATACATGATATTATATAATGTGTTATCGATACATAATGTTGCTCTTATATCACATATCATTGAAGTCACATTTAATAGAATCCCAATTTACTAGGTTTCGTACAATTATTTTGGTCTTATATCATATAGTTGGAAAGCATTTAGTAAATATTATTCATTATTATATTGATTTATGGTTCATGGGTATTTACTCATGCATTAGGTTAGAATAGATAATTAATTCATTTATCACTCATTGAACATAGTCCTCACATGAAATTTATACTATTGTATATTATAGATATTATTGACTAATATTTTGGATTAAATGTAGTTTTGGGATTTTTGAATTGATAAAAATATAAGATATTGTTTTTTCCTACATATATTCATTATAGAACTCTACTTGGTTGATCGATGATTGATAATTACCAATTGTTATGTATTATGGCTATTATGTGATCATGTGTAATACATTACCTGACTTGATAGTTGGTAGGGGTTGAAATACTTCGTCTATGAAATGTGATACCCCTATGGAATATGTTTTGAATTTAGGGTGGAGAAGCGTGTATTTGGTATTTTTTACTCAAAGTTATAGTATCTTGAATTGGGATAGAATTGTTATCTAAGTCATTCAATTTTCAATATAAAGATATACTATTTCATATAATTTTTGTTGAGTACCTAGGGAGAGATGATAAGAATTCGAAATCAAAAGTAGAGTTGAAGACACATGGTGTGCCTTTTCATCCCATAAATAAATTATTCTATGAGTTTTTTCTTCATGAATTATAGTCTAAGAGGTATGACAAATCAAAATTTTTTATGATTTCATAATTGATTAAAACATCCATCTACAGTTTACACTAATCATTATGAATTTGGTAGGACTATAAGATATTGAGTTCTAGATATAATTCCAAACGATTATATAAAACCATATTGAGATTCCCCATAAAAGGTGGATATAATTGGATGTGTTTGTTCGTTTAAGATTAAAAATGAACTGGTGGGAGATGTGGTTATAGGAAAACTAATATTTGGGGAAATCATGGAAGGACTATTAGTCTCATTTTTTCATGAATATCATCATAGAGACCTTGAGAGAATTTAGAGTTGTAGTTCCCAAGCATCTACTATTGGTTTATTTTAGGGATGGATTATGTTCCCTAGTTCATGAATATTCTATGACGTCCACCTATTTTTTTGGGTAAATATACTTCTAGGGTTAAGGATTTAGACGTTATCATGAGGCACTCTATGAATCCATATGTGAATATATATTTTTCCACATCCTTTTCAATGGTTATAAATCAATATATGATTATAGGGAAGAAAACTTCTTCTTGTAGATCATTTGGGAAACATAACACCTCTACCAAAGAATGAAGTGCATTATTAAATAATAAAAATTAGATTATTAAAGAGTATCAATAAGTTGGAAACATGAAAAAAGACCATAGACTTGGTTTTTCACTTCCAAAAATGGGTAAATAAAAAATCAAGTGTTATTATTGTGGTCAACATGGGAATATTCATCCTGATCATAAAATACATTAGATGAAGTTCCTCTCATATAAGGAGTTCGTTCATCTACATATGTATCCTTCTATAAAAACATGTTTGACTATGTGGGTAGATTAGTTAATATGATGGCCTTAGGAGAAAAACTATGATTCATTAATAGAGAAAAACATTAGTCAAGCTTTTGGGGACCCAATGAGAATTTTGATCTAAAGGAGGTCATGGCTCCTACGTTCAGTAGTTGTAGAGCCAATAGGTTGAGTTCCATCATGGGAGTCAGGTGACATGAACTCCTGTCTAGGGTTTAGGCCGACATTATGTCACCGAGTAGACTCATTCCTTATTAGAAATAGATCATTCTATATTTAAGGAATCCATATTATATAATAGATTCCAAATATTATTTTCTTCAATATATATGTGAAAAACTAATTATTATATGTCCAAGATGATAGTAATATTGGAATTTAATTTATGTATCTATATGGGGATATTCCTATCAATATTCCCTTAGTGGATCCTTCAAAGGGTATCTAAATATTTTCAACGAGATCTATAGTTCTTATTTTATGTAGATTTCTCTTGGATAACATCTTATTAGAGATGCACAATTTTTAAGTGATCCCAAGAATATATTCTTTGAATTGGTATTGATAATACACCCCATTCAATCTGGAATTAGATTATTTAAATATTTTGTGGATGATTGTAATATTTTTTTTGGAAAATGGGATATGAGTGTAAGTAAATCAAGACGTATACATTAATATAAAGGGTGATCTTGGCCTAGTCTGAATGTGTTGATTGAATAAATAAGGATACATTCTATGAGGTCTTTCATTCTACCATTGATCATTTTAAGGATAGGTTCCTTGTATATTTATTATTTAGGTTATAAAAACATACATTTATTTCATGTTATATTATTTATAATAAATTATTTTTAGAGAATATACCTCAATAATATGATTTTAATGTGAAGGGGTTTAGTTTCCAAGTCACTTCACCTTATGGTGATCCTATGTTATTCTCTATGAAGAATGATGGATCATTATTGTTGTTTATGGATTGCCAAAGGTAGAACATGGAGATTGTTATGAATTGATAGCACCATCCATGTATTGATGTCTCATTTGATTAGTTTATAAGAGTGAGGTAATTCAATGAGATTGATTTTTCACCAAGATAACATTATTTATTTCTTTTGGAGTGTGGATAATATGTATACTACTTTAAAAAAAATTAGGATCTATATATGTATATTGTAATATAGTTTAGGTTAAAATACACAACCACATTTACCATGAAACTAATGAATGTAGTATTATCTCTTTATTTAGATTTTTTCATGTCCATATTCACTGATGATATCTTTTTATACTTTCATACAATGGAGGACTATTCTATCCTTTTGGGGATCATTATAACTTACCTAAGGGATCATTGGTTGTATTCAATTATCTAAAAGTTTCTATTATTGAGCAATGGTGTGTGAATTTTTGAGGTGTGTTTTATTTGAGTTCAGAATACAGTAAAACCAGAGAAGGATGATGATATGGATTCATGGGAGTTTCCAATGAAAAAAATTCCAGATTCATAGTTTCTATGGGTTTTCAAGTTACTTATAAATGTTTATCATGACATTAACATATTGGTAGTCATGGACGATGTCCTTGACCAAAAAGTGGGTGAAATTCTCATGTTCTGATTATTATGAGAGATGATTTAGAAGATGATATTTAGGTTTATATTTCTAAATATCATTATTTTCATGAACCAACCACAGCTAGGGATCGAGCCACAACTACCAGAATCCCACCTCCATAGGCCAAGGGTTGAGATATTCCCTAATGGAATAATTAACTCGGGGTGTCCTCTAAGTATGTATATATTCACACACACACACACACAAAGGAATATTGATGAAAAATTGTAGAAGGAAATAAAAATAGAAACAACAATGAAATAAAGTAAACCAATAATGCAAGATTCTCTAAATAATATAATAGTATGGTAGTGAAAACAGAATGAAAAGGTGTAAAAATACATTTCCAAAGATAAATGTGTCCAAACATGATAGACAATTGTTGAAACTAAAAACATGAAAGAGTTCCTAACTCTTGAATCCCAAGCTACGACCACCCTACATTCTCCAAATAGCCAGTATCTCTAAGATACTCTATAGGAATGGTTATCCTATCTGTTGTCTTCATGAGAAATTCTATTTTTGGGAATATACAATGTTGAGGTGAGTGTATACATACCATTTAGAACATCCCAAAAGCAGAATTTGGAGTAGTAACATGTGCAATCGAAGAGAAAGACTATAGACAGAACATGTTTAAGTGAAATGATACAACTCAACATAAAACGGAGTGATGTTAATCACATCTAAAAGAAGGGGCCACATAAGTTAAGTAGATGAAGTACTCATTGTTTCTTCACCAACGACAGCAGTATAATAGACACATCCAATAAAGAGAACTAATCATGGAATGCATAGGGTGTACCCTATGCATATTCAACTATCCTAGAAATAGAGTGCCTAAATCTAGGGTTTAGATACAAAATAAAGAGATAAATATATTCTCTGTAAAATAATACCAAGCAAGTGAGTAAGTAGATATCTTTCTCACAGTTCAACCAAAGAAGTAGATTAGAAAAATGTTCCAAAATCACATCATCGATACCTAGTACAGAAGGCGTCTTGAAAAAAGTAAGGGTGCATGTTCAAACATGACTCGTCACTATTACAAATAGCTAAGTGTTCCCAAACTCAAAGTAGAGGACCCACTCCCTAGTACACTAGGATTTACACACTATAAGTTATTGAGGATGCCCTGAATAGATATGATAGAGGGTCAACATAGTATTCATCGAGGAGGCCACTGCCAAGATATGTTAGATGCTCAACTTGTTATCTATATATGTCTCCAAAATCCAATACCAAATGGATGGAACGACTAAAAATATGTCAAAGTCCTACTACCCATCCAAAATATAGGGTAACTCTTTGTAGACATTGATGACCCACTACCCTGACTAGCTGGGGGGTACCACTCTATAGGTGTCGAGGACCCACTACCCAAACCATATGGAGGGTACCACTCTGAAATAATTTATGAATCCACTGACCGTTCCATACTAGAGGTTATAATTTTAAAGCATTGAGGTCTCCACTACCAAATCCCTTATAAAGCTTCTAAACGTATTCTCTCTGCTGATCCTACACAATCCATTTCATCATCAAGCATCGCTTAACCAAATTTCCTGCGCAAAAACTTCCAAATAGAATCATCAAACCTAAAATGGATGGGACCATAGTTTTGATGCATAAAACACTTTCAATATGTTAACTGTGGCCCAAAATTTGATTTTTTATAAATTAGGTACAAAACCTAAGAGTATCAAAAAAACTAGTTACAAGGTATGTCGGGGACCAAAAATGTGTGTGGTACTTTTTTGTTTCCTGGTCATGTATACTCCCTCGCCTAGATTAATGGTTATGTATTCATAAAAAGATTTTTTAGGTACCAAAAAACATTTCTCATGAAAAAGAATGATGAAAGCACAAGGCTTGAGGTCAATCTGGTGTGTAAAAATTTTATTTCACTAATATTCCTATAAAATAGCCTTAGATGGACAAAAATATCACACCTTTGCAATCCTCATAATAAAATTTATGAGATATTCTATTAACATTCCTAAATCAGATACCAAGTGAAAAAGTCACATTTCACCATTTCACACTCGAATGGTTCTTATTATGTTTGATCAATGAACATGAATTAAACACCAAATACTGGTCTCAAACATCTACTTCAATTTTAGTGTAACAATACTACTAACAGTTCATTATTTCGACATCATATGAAGATGATACATCATATCCAAGATTCAAAAATAATGATAATTTTATTATAATTGGGAGTTTCATTGACTCGAGGAACAATTCATAAAAATTTATCCAATATTTCTCTTAAAATGATGGGCATATTTCATTGTTTAGGTCGTCACAGACGACTGGTTAATCCAACATCTTACGATGATATTATGTCTAATTTAGGGGTTTGTAACCAAAATATTAATATAGATATTTTATTATTGTTATTATTATTTATCTTTTAAAGAAACAATAATCAAAAGGAGGGGTGTCCATTCTGCTCCTTCCATGCATTCTCGACGTCGATTGCTAGAAGGATCCAACTATTTTTCTTCTTCATTTTAATTCATTTAAAAAAAATTATTTATTTTTATTATTAACAAAATAATTATACTCTAATAAGATGTTCTTTATGATGCATTGTAGCGAGGCACACATGGGAGAATCCATCCTCCCTTAAGCACCCCAAATTCTCTCTCCTAAATTTAATTTAATATTTAGAAATTTATATATCAATATAAATTTTATTATCCAGTGTTTCAAAATTAAATATCATTTACATTTTATTATTCTAACGCAAATTTTAGGCCAACATTATTACAATTATTTAGTATAATAATTAAAAAAAATCTCTATTTAAAATTTATTAACTTTTCACAAATAATAATAATAATTATTATTATAAATAATGCTGTATATGTTGACCAAATCTGACCACAGTGACATAGATTCGAGTCCAGCTACCACCACCCCAATGCCAAAAGGAATATCCTTTAGAATCAATGAATTACCTTCCACTCAAAATCAATCTTATCACACTATATGTCACTGCCACATGGAAACCAAGAAATTGGGGATCACTGATCTGATCCCAAAAAATCCTCTAATCAAAAATCTCACACCCACCGTAAAAAAATAAACCATTCACCAAACACCATCTCTATCATATATTAATTCTTCCCCAAAGAATTGATCTGCATGAAAATCATTGTACCGTAATTAATTTGGGGGTTCGATTAAACTTGAACCCACACTAACAATGTCGAATCGTGACCCCATGGACCAACGATAAATAACATGAAGAACTGTGGGAGAAAAACATCTATAAAAAAGTGACAAAAATCATTGTTATATAATTAATGGAAAAGATTTTATTCTAGGGATGCTGGGGTGAGAAACATGGCATGGATGTGGAATAAATTTAAGGAATAATATATTTTAGATACATGGGATAATGATAAGGATCAAATTAAAGAATATCAAAGAGAGGGAATTGATCCCCATTGCTAATTTATTTCAAAGGGTGTTAAATAAAATATAATGAGTGATACCTCGATTATAGATTGATTATTGGTGAATAATGCATCTTATATTGATGGGAAGACCCGTTGTTATTGGTACAAATCAGTCCACCCCAATCTGATCACAATTCATCATTCCATATATATCAGCCAACAATGAATGCATGCCTCCACCTCATGGATCTAGCATGGGTCATGCGACTAATACTAAAAAATCTTCATAAGAGGGTTTTATAGAGTTTTTAATTCTTTTGTTTAATTAAACAAACAAACAAATAATTTATTTATTTCAATTAAACATACCAACCATTTGTTTCATCATCTGAATATCTCGTGCCAACCAATTTTAGGTCATGTCTAGGGTAGACACTACATTCCAAAATTAATGGTAGTCTCAAATTTATCATTCATGTCACAATTTGTTAGTAAATTAGGTTAGTGTTATTAAATAAATAAATTATATGAATTAATATTTCCAACTCACACACCAACGATAGTCCCATATGAATGTATCGTGTCGAACATATTAGAAAGATACCAACCATATGATTTTAACAAGTTTAATCATGACATGTAAATATAAGAAATGGGTCTCGATGAATTCAAAGGGACCCACAAGCATATTATAAAATCAACAAACTTTAGAGATTAGTGATAGACCACCCTTCTTATGGTGGATGGACTCTCCTCCACTAGTATCAGGACTTTATTCACCTCGAATTGGTGTAGATCCAAGAAAAGGGAAAAAATTCTCATACCATGATATCTTGGTCTAGATGAAAATATAAGAAGAATGGATCAAGAGGACTCAATGTAAAAACCCCAAAATTTAAAAGGAAATTTTTTTCTTAATTTCTATGGAATTTTACGAGTGCATAGTTTCTAACAGAACCTGATTCTGAGGCCCGGTGTGCCAGGTATCAATTTTTTAAGTTTAGCTCGGGTATGTTCAGTGAACGAACGAGCGGGTTTTTCTATCTTTTCAGCTGGTGCTCAGAATTGAAATCCGAGGGCACCGATGAACTCGCAGCACCAATAATTGCTTAGGGGGACCTTTTCTATAGTTGTGTTTTGAGCGTTTTGAGGTTTAATATTCGGGATTTAGAATAATATAAGTAAAATTTGTTGTGTACAAATTTTAACTAAGGAATGTGGTTTTTATCCTACAAAGGGGAAGTTAGAGGTGGGGCCCACACCCACCTAACTTTCAATTGTAGGGTTTAGTGTGGTGGGCCCCACACAAACCCCTAAGTACTCACCTCCCCATAACTCCCTATAACCCCCTTTGATCTTCCCTTCCTTTTATTATTTTGACAACACTACCATTTATGAGACCCCTCACCCTTCCCTCCCTATCTTTAACTCATCCCAACACTCATAATTAATAAAACAAACTTATTTAATTATTTAATTAATTGTTTTATGTTTTGAATATTTTATGCTTGGCATGATTAATTAAAATAAGAGGAAGTCTTATTTTAATGGGTTGGCAACTAGTGTGTGGAGGATTTGGAGAGCTCTTGATTTTTCTAAAGAGTACCAAACCACCGACGAAGAATGATCACCCTTCTCGATGAAGAACATCTTCCTCCTGTGAAGAACGATGCCTCTTTATCGAAGAATACCGAGGTTCCATCTTCTCCGATGAGAAACCGACAAACGAGCTAGGATCGGTAGCGTGGTGTATGCGCAACGAACTACATTGACTCTGACATCTTCCTCGTGTCAAATCCGATGAACGAAAAACGACACTAGGTAGGGGTTTAAATTTTAGTATAAAAATAATTCCTTGATTATTTACTTCAAAAAATAAAGAACGCAGAACAACTCATTATCAAGTTGATCTGCAAATATTATTAATCGCGGGTTGGGAATATTTGTTTGCAGAATGGATTGCTCCAATTTTATTTAAGAGATTTCAGGATGGTTTGCTTCAAATTTAATTTAAGGGAGCATGTGAAGGTTTGATTCAATTTTATTTAAATAAAATTTATTATTCGTTCTTCATAAAACCCTATTTAATAATGGTTATTTGATAACGCCTAATGTGGAGGGTGTGGGCCGAACAAACACTGCTCGCCGACCCTCCAAATATTGTTGTTGATGCGTGGATTGACGATCGATGATGAAACAGGAATGCAACTACATTTGGAAGCTATCGTAGAGAAGAACGGGTCATGGGAGAGCCGTAGGCATAGTCGGTGGGAAAATCAGACCACTGGAGCGCGTTCGGTGGGCCACGGAAGGAACTGTCGGTGTGTCGGCGACTGGAGGCGGTGGCTAGAGCCGTCCGACCACCTGGAGGTGGCGGTGCCCTAGCGCGCTGCAGGAGAAATCCCACCGCAGCAACAGCCGCGGCGAAGGACCATCAGATTCTACGGTCGCGCGGGATCCCGAGACGGCAGTGCGGTATCATCTGGCGCCGTCATCATCAATTAACGGCAGGGGGCCGCCCCCCTGCTCTGTGGCTTCCGCTCGGCCACGTTTGCCTAGCTACGGCTGGCCCTACGGTCGGGCTGCACCGGCCAGGCCGGGATGTGCCTTCCAGCCCAGGACACACCCAATTGGGCCAGACCTGGACCCGGGTTGGGTCGACCCGGTTCGGGCCGACTGAGGGGGTATCGGGCCGGGTCGGAACGGGCCCAAACCCCCTAATTTCGGACCAGGTTCATTAAAATTCTCATAACATTGGCAAAGGACCTCTGATCGATGAACCATTAGTTGCATAGGGATCCTTAGATCGAATCGGTCATTTCGGTATATTACACTCAAGCTTTCGTTAATGTTTGGGTATGGCCAGGTTGGTTCGAACTTGAAATCAACCGGGCCCTCAAAGCGAAAAAAGTTATAACTTGACTTCCGGATGTCCGATTGACGTTCCGTCGACTCTTTTGGATTACTTTTGGTAAGAAGGATCTTTTGGTATACTTCACATGAGGTTTGGACATATTTGGAGTATGACTGTGTTGCATTGTACCCAAAATCCAACCGGGCCCCTTGAACAGAAAAGTTGATAACTTTCATAACGGAGGTCCATTTGACAAACTGTCCACGGCATTGGTAATCATGTTGAGAAACAGTCCCTATGAGTATACCCTATGAGAGTTCTGGTTACAGTTGAGTTACGGTCGGGTTGGTTCATACACGAAACCAATCGGGCCCCTGGATGAAAAGGAAAATAACTCACAGACTGGGTGTCTGATCGATGCGCCATTTGTTGTGTTGAGAACCCTGTGATGAGGCGGTCCCTTGTGATACTTCCTTGTGGGAATTTGTGATACTTGGAGTATCGACCAGTAGCTCATGGAGCGGATCCTCATGGAGACGAGCGTTCGGAGTGCGGAGACCTAGTAGTTGTGGACTTGACGACTTCTTGACCAATTCTCCTTGGAGTGAGTCGACTAGCCCAATGGATGGAGCACCCAGTGTAATGCCTTGACCCCAGTTACCCAGAGTTGGAGAATTATTACATAACAATGGCATGATCACAAAAAAGATAAAATCTCGAAAGACTGATTAGATTAGTAGCCTTGGAAACACTATATATATTAATAAGTCTTACATTACATCATAAAAATGAAAACTACAACAACATATTTTCTTCATAGTCCACACTCATATCCCCACATACTATCCCTGCAGGTCATTCCTAAATTACTTCTTTACATCCTTGGGAAAATAAAAAATTTAATGGGGTGAGCTCAAATGCCAAGTAAGGATAACAATATAGTGGAAACTTTCATAAATAAGAATAAACATTTAAGGCAATGTATAACTAAAACAAATGCCTTTTAAACATAAACCTCAACATAGAATGTAAAAAAATAAAATGAAATAATTCGATTTACTTATTTACATGGATATTCTACTAATCGAATAATCACATGCAATATCAATAACCAATTTCATAATGATGGAATGCATAATGCCAGACTATCATAACCACATAGCCAAGGCCTCGTTCCAAGACTAAAAATAAGATTTTGTCAAGTCCTTGTGCCAAGACACTAGTTTGTCTCATGATACCTACCGATGAATCAAGGAGTTATATCGGGCTCCACCCGTCACATATTAAGTCCAATGCATTCCCATATGAAAATGTTTAAACATAACATAAACATTCATATTAAAACTAGCATACGAAATGTAAATACTTCATCCATAAACCATGAATGGTATAAAAATAACACATCCATAGTCAAACATATCACAAAACATTCAATACAATATAATAGTTTTGTATCATAATAAATCAACTTCAAATAAGCGTAAAATCCATCAAAGGATATTGACATAGATGATATCAAAACTCTTTTTAGAGAAATATCTCTTTCTATTTTGAAATCATTTTAGAGTCATATATTTATAAAATAAAACATTTTCTTTGAAAATATTCTTATAATATTATAATGGAAGCATCAAATATTTTATAACTGCGTAAAATAGCCGCACCCTCCGTATAAGTTAAAAAAACATTCGTACCTTAATTCAGTCGAAAAGGTTAAAAGAACCTTGTTTAGAAAATGACGGAAAGATTCCTTGGTTGGGGGTAGGTTAAACTCTTTTATAATAGTGAAATAATTTTTATTTAATTATAAAAGAATCATATACATTAATATAATATCATATATGATCTTTTATCATTTATTTGTTAATAATATATTAGTATTATCGTTGTTTCGGGTGTTAACTTACTCGATTCTTTTTATATGTTTTGTTAAGTAAGCCATGTTTGCCATGGATATGTTGTATCTTATTCATATCCAGAATGATATCAAGTCCTTAAACAATATTTTTAAATCATCAAATTATAATTATACTTGAATGGATACGATGGAGAATGAATCTCATCGCGTTCATGGAGACGGTAGTCCGTACGTACGCACGAGCGACAATATCATTCTCCTGATATTAAAATAATATATAATTGGATGGTATATCATATATACAGAATCATTATCATGTTATATTTATTATTTAAATGAATTATATATAATTATCATACCCATCCAAATAATAATATATTGAATAACAATTACACCACGACGTGGAGACGGTAAGCCGTACGTACACACATATGGTGACATGTTATTCAAAGGGAGGATAGAATACTGAATATGTTTGTATCATATTTATAATAACATCACATTATATATAAGATAGTGGAGTTGTTATTTTATAATGGTAATGACAAATAATGAATAAGTGGAAGAAGAAAGGAACTTGAAAAAAGGTGGTAAAAGTATTACCTCTTCTTTTGGTTCTTCCTTTTGATTTGACCAAAAGGGATCCATAGGTTGGATTTCTGACTAATGAAAGGCCTCTAGGATAAATTGAGGGAAGTTGAGATAGTATTTGGGAAGAGGTTGGCCGAACCAAAAAGATTTGAAGGTGTGAATTAATAAGAAGGAGGAGTGCCCTTTTATAAGAGGGGCGAGGGGAACCTTTGGAAAAGATAGAAAGATTATTTTATAATAAATTCATATTCAGTTTCAAATGGATAAAAAGTGGATTATATAAATGTTAAGGTGGGTATAGGTAGAAAACCACTCAACCAATTGGATTTAGATAGGTTTGAATTACTATATTAACCTTATCTTTAAGTATTAACTCTTAGTTAATTAGTTTCACTTTTACAATGTCTCTTTGTATTTTTATATTATATGGTACTAAACATACTATATACATCCAAGAGTCCTCCAAGTGGACCATTAATGATACAAATATCATTATATAAACCTCTTTTCCAAACCTGTGATTTTTAGGAATTTAATATCAACTAATAATATAATATATTTTTTAAAGACTCTTTTATGTCAATTTTGACACTATTCAATAGTTGATTTTTGTAAAAATCATAACAGAATTATTACTTCTAAAAAAGTTAATTAAATCAATCCTAACATGTCATATTAACCTAGAAAATTATTTTAATTCATAAAAAGTCTCAAATTATATTTATTTGGTTATATATAATAGAAATTATTTTACTTTTTCACTATTATGGGAATTACTGCATCATCATTGTGTCATAAATAAATTAAATTATTTAATGTCTAAAAATTATAAATAAAATATAATTATGTAGGAAATATTTTTAGCTTTATAATGAAATTTATATTCAAAAATCCATCATATATAACCCGATGTAAAAATTGTTTTGCTAAAAGATATATGCTTATGTCATTTTTGTATTTATTTTAATTTAATTAAAATAAAGTGTCCATATCACCTACAAGTGGCTCGATGGGGTCCCAAAATTGACCCAAATATGCCCATTGTCGGACATGTATCCACCAATAAGGTTAGGACATGTTTTAGGTTAATTTAGTATTATTATTATATTATTTTTTAACACTTATTTACCGGATTTACCCTTAACCATGATAAACGAAATATTTACCGAAATAATTAATCAAAATGACTAAAAATAAAAGTTACCTATTTACACAATATGAACATCCTGATTACAAATATGGAATCCATTTTTCCAAATTCAAAACACATAAGTGGCAGAAATTAACTTAAAATGAATTCCGGTTGTTAAAACAAAAAGCGTGTTTTTAAGAGATAATAACTATCAAAAGATTGACCCTTGTTTATGTCTGGTTTAATTGTAAAATTATGTAAAATTACAAAAATTGTATTAAATGGTAAAAATATATTCTAAATATAATTTAAAACCAGTCAAATTCATAATTTATCAATATAATATATTTTGATTAAAAAGTTGTTTTTAATCAAAATTTAGTAATTTTCACTATTCATAAAAATATAAATGTTATCCGAAAAGTTCCAAAATTTCACCCTAGGATAAATTTGATATTCCGAATTCAAAAATTAAGTCCATTTTGAGGGATAAAATTTATAAAATTTCAAAAAGTAGGTATTACTATTCATAATGGCTAGTTTGATTGGTTGTGGTGTGTTAGAGCTCGATGTTGCGTACAACACACGCTATCACATTATTCAAAGAGAAGCGTACCGTAGAAGTTTGGGGTGTTACATTATCCCCTCCTTCAAATAATTTCATCCTCAAAATTTCTAGAATACTACCGCATGAAACGACTCGGGTGGTTCTTTATCAGAAGTTCCTCGGGTTCCCACATTGCCTCTTCCATCTTATGGTTTCTCCATAGAACTTTTACCAGATGAGTCATCTGATTTCTCCGTACTTGTTCTCTGGTATCAAGAATCCTGACGGGCTGTTCGCAATAAGACAGATCGGGTTCCAGTTCTAATTCCTCATAGGTGAGTACATACATTGGTTCAGGCATGTATTTCCTCAATAGAGATACGTAGAACACATCGTGAACTTTGGAGAGACTTGTCAGCATTGTCAATCGGTAAGCCACAACCCCAATTCGTTCTAGAATTTCAAAAGGTCCAATGTACCAGGGACTCAATTTACTTTTCTTACCAAAAAGTATGACTCCCATCCATGGAGATACCTTTAAGAAAACATGATCACGGACTTGAAATTCCAAATCCTTCCTTTGATTATCGGCATAGCTCTTCTGCCTACTTTGAGCTATTTTGATGTGATTTTGGATTACCTTCACCTTTTCTATTGTTTCCTCTACCAGTTTTGAACCTACAAGTTTTCTTTCACCAACATCATCCCAACAGGTTGGTGTGTGACATCTCTTTCCGTATAACGCTTCATATGGTGCCATCTGAATACTCGAATGGAAGCTATTGTTATAGGAAAATTCTACCAAAGGTAAGTATTGATCCCACATACCCTAAAAGTCATGTGAGTAAGATCTCAACATGTCTTCTATGGTTTGAATAGTCCGTTATAATTGTCCATCTGTCTGAGGGTAGTAGGCAGTGCTCAAATGAGGTTCAGTATCCATATATTTCTGAAGACTCTTCTAGAATCGTGAAGTAAAATGGGGATCATGATCAGAAAAAATCAATAGGGGTACTCCATGAAGTCTCACAACTTCATTAATATATAGTCTTGCTAGACGTTCTAGTTGTAGATCATCTCTTACAGCAAAAAAATGTGCTGACATGGTAAGACGATCAACAATAACCCATTTTGCATCATTCCTTCTAGGATTCTTTGGTATCCCCATGACAAAGTCCATCGTAATATTGTCTCATTTCCACTACGGTATGGGAAGAGGTTGCATGACTCCTCCAGGCTGTTTCCCTCCAGCTTTCACTTGTTGACAAACCATACATCTTGACACAAAATCAGCAATCTCCCCCTTCAAGGTGTCCCACAAAAAATGTTCCTTCAAATCACTGTACATTTTTGTGCTCCAAGGGTGTATAGAGAAATTGGAACTATGAGAATCATCCAGTAATTCCCTTTTTAGATCAGGTATATCAGGAACATAAAGCCTCTTCCCAAATTTCAAATTTCCATCTTCATACACGAAGTCTCTCAATCTCCCATCATTCACAGCTTTAATCTTTTTTTGAAATTCTTCATTTTCGGTCTGAGAACTCTTAATCCTTTCTATTAAAGATTTTTTGGAAAACATTTGAAAAATAATTGATGTTTCAGCTTCCATGGTTATTCCCATGTCCATCTTCACTAGATCCATGAAAATTAGGTCCCTTACAATTCTTATATTGTTCAAAACTCCATGGTCTTTTTAACTCAAAGCATCTTCCACCTTGTTTGCTTTCCCCAGGTGGTAGTGTATCGTATAATCATAATCCTTGAGTAATTAAAGTCATCTCCTTTTCCTCATGTTGAGTTCATTTTGTTAGAAAATATACTTCAAACTCATTTGATCAGTATAAATCTCACATTTTTCGCAATAATGGTAGTGCTTCCATATCATCAAATAAAAGATCACAGCTGCTAACATGAGATCATGAGTAGGATAGTTTTTTTCATGAATTTTCAACTATCGTGATGCATAGGTAATAACCCTATCATTCTGCATAAGGACACAACCAAGTCCTTTCTTCAATGCATCACTATAAATAACGAACCCATCATTCCCCGTTGGTAGATTCAATATAGGGGCATTGACTAATCTTCTATTCAGTTCTTCGAAACATTCTTCAAACTCTTTTGTCCAAACAAATTTAACCCCTTTATGTGTAGCTCTATTAATGGGTTAGCCAACCGAGCAAAATTCTAGACGAAACGTCGATAATAACTTGCTAAACCAATAAAACGTCGTAGCTCAGTTATACTCATAGGTGCTGGCCATTCTCAGATTGCCTTGGTCTTAGAAGGGTCAACATAGATTCTATCTTTAGAGAAAATATGGAAAAGAAAAGAAATCTCATGAATCTAGAATTCACACTTGCTAAACATCCCATATAATTCATGTCTTCTCAGAGTCTTCAGGATAATGCGCAAGTGATTTTCATGATCTTCGTAGATTTTGGAGTATACCAAGATATCATCATTAAATACCACAAAACATTTATCGAGATATTCCTCAAAAACTCTATTCATCAGATCCATGAATACAGAGGGTGCATTAGTCAATCCAAAAGGCATTACTGTAAACTCATAATGCCCGTACATGGTTTGAAATGTTGTCTTCGGAATGTCTTCCTTCATTCCACACAACTGATGGTATCCAGATCGAAGGTCAATCATTGAAAATTATTGATCTCCATGCAGTTGGTCAAATAAATCATCAATTCCGAGGTAGGGGATACTTGTTCTTTATTGTTATAGCATTGATCTCCCTATAGTGGATACATAACCTCACAGATCCATCATTCTCTTTAACAAAAAGAACAGGGGCTCCCCATGGATAAACACTAGGGTGAATAAATCTTTTATTACTCCATTCCACTAGTTGTTTCTTTAGTTCAACTAATTCTCTAGTGGCCATTCTATAAGGGGTCTTCGTTATAGGCCTTGATCCAGGAATTAAATCAATGGAAAACTCAACTTCTCATTCTGGAGGATGTCCAGGTAAATCATCCAGAAACACATCTACATATTCTTTCACAATAGGTAAATCCTCTATTTGAACATTCCTTTCCTCACCCATAGTCATTTCATTATCTTCCTCCCCAATAATTGAATTTAGTTTTGCTATTGGGGGTGGATCTAGATAAGAATTAGGTGGTGACGATTCTGCTCTAAAGATAAGGTGTTCCTTATCATCATCATAAAAAATCGTAACCTCATTCTTCTTACAATAAATCTTCGCATCATGGTCCGAAAGCCAATCCACACCAAGGATTATATCAAACTCAATCATAGGTATGACGATGAGAATAGTAGATAAAGAACATTTATGTGCTCTAATGGGGACTGATTCACAAAAAATTGTTGCAACGATACTTCCCTTAGGAGTTTTCACTGACAACTCCCTTGTTAAATCAAATTGGAAACATCTAATTTTCATAGAAAACTGGGAAGATATGAAACAATGCGATGATCCAGAATCAAATAATACATTTTCTAAACTTGAGGAAACCATTAAATTACCTGCCACCACGTCTTTCGGAGTTTCTACCTCAGCAGTAGTGATAGCATAAGCCTGTCCTTGATACCTTGGTCTTTTCTGAGATAAGTTCCTCTGACCCTTAGGACATTCATTTGCATAATGTCCTATCTCCCTGCAATTTTAGCACTGAACATTAGTAGCTTCCTTCTTCCCTTTGCAATCACGATCTTGGTGGCCTTTTTCACCACACTTGTAACAGACACACATTCCCTTAAAGAAAGTACCGGGGTGTTTCTTACCACATTTACCATAGGATGGATATTCAAGATTTCCCTTCTTCCCATTGTTTCCATTGCCAGATTTATCAGCAGATCTCTTCTTGTCATTCTTTGCTTTAAAGTCATAAGACTTAGAGAATTCCTTTTCGGTCTTGATAGCACATGAGACAATGTATTCGTACAATGAGAAAGATTGTGAGACTAATGCTCAACAGAGAAATGGTTTTAACCCATAAATTAAATGATCAATATTACTTCTTGGGTTACGTATTTAATCTCCAAAATACCTTCCTAACCTTGTAAAGATAGCCTCATACTTTGTGACATTCTCATCCTCCTTTTGTCTTAGACTCAGAAATTTCCTTTCCATATCTGCTTGATGGTCACGAGGAAAGTATTTTTCTAAAAATATATCTTTGAACTCCCTCGATTCCATATTTGATACTTCATCATCTTCCTTCATGTTTTGAATAAATGACCACCATTGATCAGCATCTCCAGTGAGGCGGTAAACTGCCATGATTACTTTTTCCCTTTCACTACTCCCCAAAGCCTGAAATATTTTTCTAGGGAATTTATCCATTGCTCAGCTACTAATGGATTTGTACTCTCATTGAACGTTGTTGGTTGTTTCCACATGAAGCGATCTAACATTGAACCTCCACACTGTGGATCAGGTTGCTCCACACGGGTAAGGTTATTATTCATAAACTGAGTGAGTTGTCCTGGTAAGGTGATTAGCTGATCGGCAACAGTTGCATCACCAGCTCCACTATAATTATCTTGAGAAATAGGGAAATCCCTACTTTGAGTGTGTGCATTGATACGGTTTCCATTTCTTCCACTAGACGCCATTTCTAAACAATGGCATAAACTAGATCTATTTATGAATCAAAATACATAATTCCATACTTATAAAACACTTAACATAAATTGAACTATTTATGGATATAATCCATAATCATAAAAATGTTTTCTTTGAGAAATTATATACTCATAAACCATTAATAATGATTTGTAATGAAAATGAGAGTTATCCTAAGCATATCCCATGGGAGTGTCGTAGCCAAGAGTGCAACAAGGCCTATTGTCATGCACCGGTTCCCGTTCGAGTCTAGCTCAATGCAGTGTTTTCAGGTTTTACCCCTAGGTACATCTATGCCAGAGCCGCCTCTACCTGCTCGTATCCAGACAGGGTTGTATTGCTTGGAAAACTCACAAAATCTCTACAATACCAAAATTGTAGGAAGTTATTCTATACTAATCCTCAAAGTCCATCTTAAATCTATGTTCTCTAATCAGAGATTATCTAAATCTAGATTCCAAGGTTTGTACTAAACTTCCTCTACTACAAATTGTAACGCCCCGACCCCAGTTACCCAGAGTCGGTGCATTATTACATAACATTGGCATGATCACAAGAAAGATCAAATCTCGAAAGGTCGATTAGTTTAGTATCCTTGTAAACACTCGATATATTCATAAGTCTTACATTACATCATAAAAAAAAGAAAAATACAACAACAAATTATCTTCATAGTCCACACTCATATCCCCACATACTATCCCGGCAGGTCATTCATAAGTCACTTCTTCAAATCCTGGTAAAAATAAAACATTGAAAGAGGTGAACTCAAATGCCCAGTAAGGATAACAATATAGTGGAAACTTTCATAAATAAGAATAAACATTTAAGGCAATGTATAACTAACATAAAATCCTTTTAAACTTAAAATTCAACATAGTACGACAAAAATAAAATGAAATAATGCCATTTACTTATTATCATGGATATTCTACTAATCGAATAATCACATGAAATATTAATAACCACTTTCATAATGATGGAATGCATAAATCCAGACTATTATAACCACATAGCCAAGGCCTCGTGACAAGACTACAAATAAGATTTTGTAAAGGACTTGTGTCAAGACACTAGTTTTTCACATGAGACCTACCGATGCATCGAGGAGCTATAGTGGGCTCCACCCGTCACATATTAAGTCCAATGCATTCCCATATGAAAAGGTTTAAACATAATATAAACATTCGTATTAAAACTAGCATACGAAATGTAGATACTTCATCCATAAACCATGAATGGTATAAAAATAACACATCCATAGTCAAACATATCACAAAACCATCAAAACAATATTTATGTTTTGTATCATAATAAATCAACTTCAAATAAGCGTAAAATCCATTAAAGGATGTTGACAGAGATGAAATCAAAACTCTTTTTAGATAAATATCTCTTTCTATTTTGAAATCATTTAAGAGTCATATATTTATAAAATAAAACATTTTGTTTGAAAATATTCTTATTATATTGTAAGGGAAGCTTCGACAATTTTATAACGGCGTAAAATATCCGCACCCGCCGTATAAGTTAAAAAAACATTATTACCATAATTCTGTCGAAAAAGTTAAAAGCAACTTGTTTGGAAAATGAAGGAAATATTCCTTTATAAACTTCTTATAAAAATTCAAACAAGGGTATAAATTACTTTAACCCATATTCTTGTAAATAGTAAAAATTTTTGAAATACATTTTTAAGAAACATGGATGTGGATGATAAAGAAGTCCCAGTAGATAATCACGTATAAACAACCTCGGATAATGAAGAGATTGCGAAGTAAACCCTAACCTTGTACTTTTCCTTGGTTGGGGGTAGGTTAACCTCCTATATAATGGTGAAATAATTGTTATTAAATTATACAAGAATCATATACATTAATATGATATCATATATGATCTTTTAACATTGATTTGTTAATAATATCTTAGTATTATCGTTGTTTTAGGTGTTAACTTACTCGTTTCCTATTATATGTTTTGTTATGTAAGCTATTTTTGTCATGGAAAGGTTCTATCTTATTCATATCCAGAATGATATCATGTCCTTATACATTATTTTTAAATCATCAAATGATAATTATACTTGAATGGATACGACGGAGAATGAATCTCATCGCATTCGTGGAGACGGTAGTCCGTACGTACGAACAAGGGCCAATATCATTCTTTTGATATTAAAATAATATATAATTGGATGGTATATAATATATACAGAATAATTATCATGTTATAATTATTATTTACATGAATTATAAATCATTATTATACCCATCCAAATAATAATATATTGAATAACAATTACACCACGATGTGGAGACGGTAAGCCTTACGTACGGATGTATGGTGACATGTTTTTTAAAGGGTGGATAGAATACTGAATATGGTGGTAAAATATTTATAATAACATCACAGTATATATATAAGATATTGGTGTTATTATTTTAGAATGGTAATAACAAATAATGAAGAAGTGGAAGAAGAAAGGAACTTGAAAAAAGGGTGGTGAAATTATTACCTCTTCTTCGGGGTTTTCCTTTTGATTTGATCAAAAGGGCTCCTTAGGTTGGCTTCCTAACTAAAGGAAGGCCTCGAGGATTAAGTGAGAGAACATTAGAGAGTATTTGGTCAGAGGTCTGTTAAACTAAAAGGATTTGAAGGTGTGAATTAATGAGGAGGAGTGCCCTTTTATAAGAGGGATGAGTGGCACCTTTGGAAAAGCTAGAAATATTATTTTATAATAAATTAATATTCGGTTTCTAAGGGAAAAAAATTGGATTATTTAAATTTTAAAATGGGGATAGTTTGGAAACCACTCAACCAAAATGATTTACACATGTTTGGGTTACTATATTAACCTTATCTCTAAGTATTAACTCTTAGTTAATTAGTTTCACTTTTACAATATCTCTTTGTATTTTAATATTATATCATTAATAAACATACTATATACATCCATGAGACCCCCAAGTGGTCCATTAATGATACACCTATCATGATATAAGTCACTTGGCCGATCCTTAGATTTTTAGGAATTTAATATCAATTAATAGTATAATATTTATTTTAAAAACTCTTTTATGTCAATTTTGACACTATTCAATAGTTGATTTATGTAAAAAATATAACAGAATGATTACTTCTAAAAAAGTAAATTAAATCAATCCTAAAATGTCTTATTAACCTATAAAATTAGTGTAATTCATAAAAAGTCTCAAATTATATTTATTTGGGTATTTATAATATCAATTAATTTAATTATTCACTATTATGGTAATTACTGTATCAAAATTGTGTCATACATAAATTAAATTATATAACGTCTAAAAATTATAAATAAACTATAATTATGTAGAAAATGTTTTTATCTTTTTAAGTAATGTTTATAGTCGAATATCCAACATATATAACCCTATATAAAAATTGCTTTTCTAAAAGATATATGCTTATGTCATTTTTGTATTTATTTTAACTTAATTAAAATAAAGTGTCCCTATCACCTACAAGTGGATCCATGTGGTCCCAAATTCGACCCAAATATGCCCATGGTCGTACATGTATCAACCAATAAAATTAGGACACGTTTTAGGGTAATTTAGTATTATTATAATATTATTTTTTAACCCTTATTTACCGGATTTACCCTTAACCATGGTAAATAAAATATTTACCGAAATAATTATTCAAAATGTCTAAAAATAAAATTTACCTAATTACAAAATATGAAAATCTTGATTCAAAATATGGAATCCATTTTTCCAAATTCAAAACACAGAAGTGGAAGAAATTAATTTAAAATTAATTCCCGTTGATGAAACAAAAAGCGTGTTTTTAAGAGGTAATAACTATCTAAAGATCGACCCTTGATTATGTATGGTTTAATTGTAAAATTATGTAAAATGACCAAAACTGTATTAAATGGTAAAAATATATTATTAATATACTTTAAAAACACTCAAATTCTTAATTTATCAATATAAATTATTTTGATTGAAAAAGTTGTTTTTAATTAAAATTTAGTAATTTTCACCATTCATCACAATATAAATGTTATCCAAAAAGTTCCAAAATTTCACCCTAGACTAAATTCAATATTCCGAATCCAAAAAATAAGTCCATTTTTAGAGATAAAATTTATAAAATTTCAATAAGTAGGTATTACTATTCATAACGACTATTTTGATTGGTTGTGGTGTGTTAGAACTCGATGTTGCATACAACACACACTATCACATTATTCCAAGAGAAGTGTACCATAGAAGATTGTTTTGTTACACCCGGTATTTTTCAGTATACCTATGGCGGATGGAGTGTCGGGTAGTTGGTAGCAGACCCGCAGTACTCAGTAGTAGGAGTATCTCTGTAGGCTATTAGGGGAACCACTACTGTGTTTGGGCGGCAGACCCCTGGTGAGGAGCACTACTTTGTTTTGTTGTGGACCCGCGGTACTCCACAAGAGGAGTACCTCAGTAGTCTAAGGTTATGGAGTAGTGCCTCAAAGTCGTGATAGGGCTACTGTACTGGACAGATGAGGAGTTCTCCAGCAGTTGTGGTTTCATTATCTTTAATAAAAATTATGGTTTGAGCTGAGTCGTTGACCTTTGTGTTTTCCTCATTATAGAGATGGGTTTAATGATGATATAGGTATATGTATAGGCATATACATAAGTAGTGGTTATCCGTTGACTTCATATCTGAGTGATATCTCAGGATTGAGATGGGTTACTTGATAACTTCGGTATAAGTATGGGCTTATATCTAAGTAAGGGTTATCTATTAGATCCTTCTTTGTGGTTATAATTTTTGAATTTAGTGAGACCTTGAGGGTCTCAGGGTCCCTACTATGTATCGTTATACTCACCCCTGCACGGGCTATGCCCGCACCTCATCGTGTTGGATGCAGACGACGGACAACGCATACAGAGGCCGAGTGTTCGAGGACTGGACAATACCCCGAGGTGGACCTCACGACGAGTCAGTATCCGGAGGTGGAACTCACGATGAGGCAGTATACAGAGGTGGACATCACAAAGAGAGCGTACTCGGAGGAGGTTGACATGCAAGAGCATTGAGGAGGCTATCTATACCTACCCTTAAGGTAGGTTCCGTGGTGGACAATCCAGGAGTTGCTCTATCTGTACCTACCCTTCAGGTAGGATCTGAGGTGGACGACCCAGGAGCTGCTTCTTTTTTTTTCAGCTGTTTGTCTATTCTATTGTACTTTCATTCAGTTGTAGCTGTACTTTTCAGTTGGGTTTTTATTCTACCCATTTATTTTTCGTTACTTCTTTTTTGTACTTAGTGTATTGCTTCCACTTGTACTTTGGTTGGATGTGTTTATGTTTTTTAAATTCAATGCCTTCCTAGTTATATGGATTTATGCCTTTGGTGCTAGTCTTCAGATCCTGGCCTATGGAAGACGGGCTTGGGGTAGTCACGGCATGGGCCCCGAGGACGGGTCATGAGAAATTGGTATCAGAGGAGTCATTTCTACCACAGAACATAGGACTCTGATATTTATTTTCTGTGAATCAATAATGTTAAAGGTACTAAGTGTGGTCTTCAGTTTAGGGCGTCCAATGTTGGTGTGGGCAGCCGACATATCCATACACCAGGACCCTGACTACTGATTTCTGACTCAGTGCATGAAAACACTAATTGCGTGTGTGTTTTCAAAAGTTTCTTTAAAACTAGCTCAAACTAGGTTAGCTCACCAGGTATAATCATTTGACTATGTCACGTCTGTTTCTTTCAGGATGTCTTCACCTAGTCAGACAACATGGGTACCGAGTGGGGAGAGTGATGATAGCGAACCGAGCAGTGACGTCTTAGTATAGGGCCCTCCACCAGTTGAGACACCAGCAGAGAGTGCACACCGCTTGAGCGCGATGAATGAGTTCGAGCGTCTGAGGCCTCTGAGGTTTCGATTCGAGTCAGATTTTCAGACGGTTGGACACTGGCTGGAGTTTGTAGCATGAGCTTTCCAAATAGCTGGGACACCCGCAGAATTCATTGTTTACCTAGATGTTAGCCTCTTCCAGAGAGCAGCTGAGAGGTGGTGGAGCCACATGTTCCAGTTTTGTGACGGGATGACCATCACCCAGGGAGACATCGAGACCTTCTTCACGGTGGGGTTTATTCCAGCGACTCTACAACCTGAGCATGCTCAGGAGCTGCTGCCCTTGCCATAGTGTTTTTTGTCAGTAGCCGAGTCATCTGTAGGCAGGAGACGGATGATATAGAGGTCCAAGAGGACGAGACCTACAGGTGGGCGACCTCGGGTTATAAATTCGGTTATGTGAGGCAAACGAAACAGAGCCAGCCATATGAGGAGAAGGAAGTGCTATTTATGTGGCATGCAGGGTCACATGGCACGTGACTGTCCGACTCCCCGCACAGTTGATCTGTAGGCATTGGAGGAGCCACAGAGACAGAAACAGCGGCGAATACTTGAGCAGCAACCGAGCAGTGGACAAGGAAGTGGAGCTAGAGAAGTAGGTGGGCAGGAGCGGGACTAGTTCCAAGTATGGAGGCCTTTGTTATTGGTTCTTATAGATTCCTTTCTTTTGTTGTTGTGGTTGTATGTGTCTTTGTACTTTGATCTGCAGTAATAAAATACTCCTTTCTTTGTGACGTTTACTTTCCTTTCCTCTCTTAATGATGTTACTAAGAGGTTTCGGTTTGAAACCGTTGACTTGATCCTCACTTTTGAGATACCTACTAGAGGAGACCCATTGACCACACACTACTGCCGAAAGTGTGACGCAGCCCTTAGAGGCGAGAGTAATAGTTGGATCTCTTGGTAGTAGCTTCGAGGCCTTACGACGTCGTCCATGTCATGAAATAGTACCGTTCATGTCAAGATTGACTGTATTAAGCGAAGAACGTGGTTCATCCAGGAGATGAGACCAGATTTCTCTTTTTGGAAGAAGAGAAATCCCAGTATCTATTTGGTGTAACATAGATGAAAAAGGGTAGAGATGAGTTCTTACAATTGGCTAGTCTCACAAATTGTTCGTTGAGCCAACGGTTTACAGTTCTCTCCATCTCAACTAGTCTGAGGTGTATCTATTCTCAGAAGGACATGAACCTGAGACTGTGGTGATGGATTGAATTCCTCCATGACTTTTAATTCGAGATAGTTTATACTCCTATGGAGGGGAACGTCTTAGAAGATGCTCTTAGTAGGAGATCGGGCGTTCAGCTGTTAGGAGTGGTGAGACAGCAGTTGGCCGCATTTTAGATATCCTTTGTGAATAGTGATGGAGTCAGCATGTGTAGAACCATAGATGGATCATGTTACGATGAAGAAGGTGTAGATCATCCAGGAGCGGATGAAGACTGCATATATTAGACTAATGTCCTATGCTGATAGGATACAAGACCACAGGAGTTCGAGGGTGACGACCACATCTTCAGACGAGTCTCACCTCGACGGGGTCTACGGAGATTTATCTAGGGTGGAAAGTTATCTCCACATTTCAACGGACCTTTCCATGTTTGCAGCAGAGTACGTAAGGTGGCTTACCGCCTTGCCTTTTCACCTCAGATGCATCGGTTCCACGATGTCATCCACGTATCTCAACTGAGGAGATGTGTGCATGACCTATCCATCATCATTCACCATAGAGAGCTGGACATCGATGACGGGGCGACATTCACGAGATTCTAGTAGAGGTTTCAGATCAACATGAGTGGGTCCTACGAGGATGGTCGATTCATCTTGTTTGCATTCATTGGCATCACCGAAACCTACAGGAGAGCACATGGGAGAGGGAGGCTTAGATGCTAGCTCAGTACCTCCTTTAGATTCCCTAGTTTGTGTTGTATCTTTATGGGGTCGTAAAGCCCTAATGTGAGAGTAATGTAAAGACCCATAAATTTCAATGAATTATTTTTTTTTATTTTTTTGGAATTATACGACTGCTCAGTTTCTAATGGCACCTAATTCAAAGGCCCGGTATGTCTGGAATCAATTTCCAAAGATTAGATCAGGTATGTTTAGTAAACTAATGAGTGAATTTTTCTATATTATGATCCGGTGATCAGAATTGAAATCTAATGGCATCGATTAACTCATAGTGTCGATAATTGTGTAGGGGGACCATTTTTGTAGTTGCGTTTTGAGCGGGTTGAGGTTTAATATTGGGGATTTAGAATAAAATAAGTAAAATTATTTGGGTGAAAATTTTAACTATGGAAGGTTGTTTTTATCCTACAAAGGGGATGTTAGAGGTGGGGACCACACCCACATAACTTCCCATGGGAGGGTTTAGTGTGGTGGGGCCCAAACGAACCCCTAACTCCTCACCTCCCCATAACTCCCCTTAACACCATTTGACCTTCCCTTGCTTTTATTATTTTGACAACACTCCCATTTCTGAGACCCCTCAGCTTTCCCTCTCTTTCTTTAACTCATACCAACACACATAATTAAAAGATTAAAGTTATTTAATTAATTAGTTAAGTGTTTTATGTTTTGAATTTTGAAATCTTGGAATGATTAATTAAAATAAGAGGATATCATATTTTAATGGGTTGGCAATTGGTGTGTGGAGGATTTGGAGTGATCTTGAGTTTTTTAAAAAGTGCCAACCCACCGACGAAGAAGGATCACCCTTCTTGATGAAGAACATCTTCCTCCCACGAAGAACGGTGCCTCTTCATCGAAGAATACTGAGGTTCCATCTTCTCCGATGAGACAACGACAAACGAGCAGGGATCAGTAGCGTGGTGCGGGCGCAATGAACTACATTGACTCAGACGTCTTCCTCGTGTCAAATACAATGAACGACAAATGACATGAGGTAGGTGTTTAAATTTGAGTATAAAAATAATTCCTCGATTCTTTCCTTCTAAAAATAAATAACATGGATAAAATCATTATCAGGTTGAACCATGAATATTTTTAATCATGGGTTGGGAAAATTTGTTTGCGGAATGGTTTCCTCCAATTTTATTAAAGAGATTGCGGGATGGTTTTCTTTAATTTTTTTTAAGGGAACATATGATGTTTTGATTCAATTTTATTTAAATAAAATCGATTATTCATTATTCATGAAACCCTGTTTAATCTTGGTTATTTGATAACGCCTAAAGCGGAGGGCATGGGCCAAACAAACAGGGCCTGGTGACCCTCCGCAAATTGTTGTTGATGCATGGATTGACGGGAGACAATGAAACGGGACTGAAATGGTGTTTGGAAGCCGTCGTAGTGAAGAACGGGTCCCAGGAGAGCCATAGGGGTAGTCGGCGGGCAAATCGGACCACCGGAGCACGTATGGTGGTCCGCGGAAGGAACTCTCGGCGCAACGCGACGATGCGGCGGCACCGGCGACAAGAGGAGGCAGTAGGAGCTGTCCGGCCGCCTGGAGGTGGCAGCACCCCAGTGCGCCACAACAATAGCCATGGTGGCGGACTGTCTGATTCCTCAGCCGCATGAGATCACGAGACGGCAGGGCAGCGCCAGCTGGCACTGCCTTCATCAATTAACAGCGGGGGGGGGGGGGGGGGGGGGGGGTCGAGCCCCCCGCTCCACGGCTTCTGCACGGCCAGGCCGCGCCGATCGGGTCGGACCGCACCGGCTCAGCCAGGCTGCGCCATTCGGACTGGGCTATGCCCAATTGGGCCTGACCCAGTCCCAAGTCGAGTTGCCCGGTTCGGGCCTACCCAGGGTGTATCGGGTCGTGTAGGATCGGGCCCGAACCCCCTAATTTCAGACGAGCTTCGTTCAAACACCCATAACATGGGCTACGAACCTCCTATCGACGCATCATCATTTGCGTAGGGATATTTGGATCGAGACAGTGGTTTCGGTATATTACAATCAAGCTTTAGGTAATGTTTTTGCATGTACAGGTTGGTTCGAACTTGAAACCCACCGGGCCCTCGGAGTGGAAACAGTTATAACTTGAGTTTCGGACGTACGATTGACATGTCATCGACTTTGTTAGATTCCTTTTGGTGAGACAGATCTCGTAGTATACATCAACTGAGGTTTGGATGCAGTTGGAATATGGCTGGGATGGATTGTACCCAAAATCCAACCGGGCCCCTGGAATGGAAAAGCCAATAACTTTCAGACCAGACGTC
The DNA here is from genome assembly GCA_963277665.1 of Viscum album. Lineage (NCBI taxonomy): Eukaryota > Viridiplantae > Streptophyta > Magnoliopsida > Santalales > Viscaceae > Viscum > Viscum album. The sequence goes on along the minus strand of OY728138.1, from coordinate 1,298,853,786 downwards.
TATTTGACGAACTGTCAGCGGCATTGGTAATCACATTGAGAATTGGTCCCTATGAGTATACCCTATAAGATTTCTGTGTATAGTTGAGTTACGGTTGGGTTGGTTTGTACATGAATCCAACTGGGCCCCCGGGACGAAAAGGGTAATAACTCACAGACTGGGCGTCCGATCGACGTGCCATCTATTGCGTTGAGACCCCTATGACGAGGCAGTCCCTTGTGATACTTCCTTCTAGGACATTGTGATACTTGGATTATCGACCAGTAGCTCGTGGAGCGGATCCTCTCGAAGATGATCATGCGGAGTGCGGAGACCTAGTAGCTATGGACTCGATGACTGCTTGACCGATTCGACTTGGAGTGAGTTGATTAGCCCAGTGGACGGAGTGCCCAGTATTGGACGGCAGACCCACGGCTTACGGATCACCTGGTAGTTGGCAGCAGACCCGCGGTACTCGGCAGGAGGAGTACCTCTATAGGTTATTAGGGGAATCACTACTGTGTTTGGACTGTAGACCTCTGGCAGGGGGAACTAATGTGTTTGGGTATGGACCAGTGGTACTTTATAGTGGGAGTACCTCAGTAGTCTAATGATAAAGAGTAGCGCCTCTGAGTCGTGACAGGGCTACTGTACTAAAAAGAGGAGGAGTTCTCCAGCAGTTGTGGTTTCAGTATCTTTAATGAAAATCCTGGTTTGAGGTGAGTCATTGACCGTTGTGTTTTCCTCTTGATTAAGATGGGTTACATGATAATTTAGGTATATGTATGGGCATATACCTAAGTAGTGGTTATTAGTTGATTTCATATCTGAGTGATATCTCAGGATTGAGATGGGTTACTTGATAACATAGGTATCAGTTTGGGCTTATATCTAAGTAAGGGTTATCTATTAGATCCTTCTTTGTGGTTATACTTTTTGAATTTAGTGAGACCTTGAGGGTCTCAGGGTCCTTACTGAGTATCGTAATACTCACACCTGCATGGGCTATTCCTGCACCTCGTCATGTTGGATGCAGATGACGGACAACGCAGACAGAGGCTTAGTGTTCGAGGACTGGATGGTACCCCTAGGTGGACATCACGACGAGTCAGTATCCAGAGGTGGACCTCACGATGAGGCAGTATCCAGAGGTGGACTTCACAATGAGATGGTAATCGGAGGAGCTTGACAGGAGAGAGTGTTGAGGAGGCTATCTATACCTACCCTTAAGGTAGGATCCGTGGTGGACGATCCCGGAGCTGTGATATCTATACCTACCTTATAGGTAGGATCTGAGGTGGACGAACCATGAGCTGCTTCTTTTTTTCCTACTGTTTGTCTATTCTGTTGTACTTTCATTCAGTTGTAGCTGTACTTTTCAATTGGGTTTTTATTCTGGCCCATTTACTTTTCGTTACATCTTTTTGTACTTAGTGTACTGCTTCTGCTTGTACTCTGGTTGGATGTGTTTATGTTTTTTAAATGCAATGCCTTCCTAGTTATATGGATATACGCCTTTGGTGCTAGTCTCCAGCACTTGGCCTATGGAAGGAGAGCATGGGGTAGTGACGACACGGGCCCCGAGGATGGGTCGTGGCACTCGAGTACTTATCGTTGCACATCCAATATGACAAAAGAAAGCTCAATCAGTTTCTTTATGATGGGGATCTCTTGATCCAATGTTTAGATCTACAAAAATACCCCAATTGAGAAGGAAATATGTCAATCCACATTAAATATGATTAGGGAGGAAGGATGGATCTTAATTAGATCATTGAGGTAAGAAATATTATTTCACCCAAACTTTAGGCTATGCATAGTTTTTCCATGTGGTTTGAATAAATTCGCCCAAACCATGCACGTGAACCTGAAAATAGGGTCACATGCACGTTTAGTCCACATGACCATGCACCAACCATGAAAGGGGGGTCTGTTAGAAAAAAACACTACAAACCATATTCCAAACCATGAGGAATGCCGCATGGTTTACTCTAAATAGTGTTCCAAGACTTTTTTCCAAAAAAATGTGTTTTGGGCTCGAAACATGCCTCATACACCCTTGATACCATTTTTAACCCCTTAGGAATCCATATTAGGTCCACAATAATGATTTAGAACAAAAATTAAAGGATGTATACCTGAGTGAAAACTGGGTTCTTACAATCAGCCGCCATAAATGAACTCTCCCCCTGAGTTCTCGTACCATTGATAGTGAAACACTTTTTGAGAACAAATTTGGCCACAATGCTCATAAATCAGCTTCCTGCTCCCAAGTCTCATCTTGTACTTAGTTGTGATACCTCAACACCCATACTATAGGGGAATAATTGCCTCCGAGATCCTTCATGATTCAGTCAATGATGCGTATTTGATATTACTCAAATGTAGCATCGACATCAAACTCAACTACCTCGGGATCAATGGTATGATGCAGGTCATCTTGATATTAGAGAAGCTGTGAGACATGAAAGACATTGTGCATTGCATGGTAACTCTATAGTAGTAGGAACCATATGATACCATCCCAACTCTATCTAGAATTTCAATCATACCGATGTAATGAGGTAGCAACATTCCCTGCCTCTTTAACAATCTATGCCCAAGTCTAGGTGATATCCGATGTAAAATACAATCCCAAAAGATTAACTATAGATGTCTTAGATGATGATTGACATTAAATTATTGTCTATATTGAATACGTGTCATAATATTCTTGATCATCTAAACCTGATATGAGTTCTCCTAAATGATATAAGGACCTAGTAATTCCGCTTCAACTACCTCTATCCAGCACAAGGGTGAACAGAATGGCCTACCATATATGGCCTCAAAACGAGCCATCTAAATTTTCTCATAAATACAGTTATTATAGGAGAACTCATTGAGATAAATATTCTTCTCCCAAGAACCACTAAAATCAAGGACACGTGTTAGAATCTTGTCCTCTAGAACCTGTATTGTCCATTCTGATTTTCCGTCAGTTTGAGGGTGAAAATCTATGTTTACAAGCACATGAGTTCCCATTACGTTTTTCAAACCCTACAAAAACCGAGAAGTAAAACAAACATCCCTATCGGAAATGAACGTACATGGAACCCCTTGTAGTTGTATAATATCACATATATTTATTCTTCCCAGCTCATCAACTGAGGTTGTATCCTACATAAGAATGAAGTGGGATGAATTTGATAATTGGTCAATGGATACCTAGATAGAATTTCTACCTCTTAATGAACCAGATAGGCCGACTACAAAATCCATAGAAATATATTCTCATTTCCATTATGAGATTGGAAGCTTCTATAATGTTCACGTAGGTCTATGGTGCTCAACCATGACCTACTGATAGGTGGAACAATAAGTGGTGAAGCCTGCTATGTAGTGTTTCATCCTAGGTGACCAATATTGTATTTTTAAATCCTGATACATCTTTCATATGCTTGGATGAAATGACCAATGAGAAGCATGAGACTTCTTCATCAACTCCTATCTCACATATATATGAAACAAAATACATCCACATAGATGCAAGATGTCATCTCTATCCACTGACCAATATGGATGTGGCTTGTCTCCTGATATAATTTAACATAGAACCAAGTCATCAGGATTTGAAAGCTGTCTACTCTTCACCTTCTCAAGGAGGGAAGAGGTGACTTTCAAGGCTAAGAGCTAAGACTACTTGTGAATATTAAGAAGCTCTTGATGAAGAATAGAAAAGAGGGCCATTAACATACACTCACCACTAGATTCATGTATGATATGCACTTGATTTTTCCCACTAAGTTCATCAACAACCTGATTTCCCTTTCCAAGCATATAGAAAAGGTCAAAAATGAAGTTTTCAATATATTTGAACCATATTTGGTGTCTGATGTTCTATTCATGCTATGAAAAGATATATTTGAGGTTCTTGTGCTCTGTGTACACCACAAAGAACTCCCCAAGAAGATAATGTCTCCAGCAATGCAACACATGGAAAACTCCTGGTAGCTCGAGGTTGTGTGTTGGGTAGTTTATCTTGTGAGGCCTCAATGTAACATCCCAGGTAAATAAAGAATAAAGAATTTTCATATTAATTAATATTTACGAATTAAATATTAATTTTAATTAAAAGGGGTTTCTACATTCGATAGAGTACTCGATACGCAACGGTGAGTTTCATTGAAATCTTACATTGCACACTAGTAATATAATAATATTATTTTAAATGGTAGTTAACATGTAGACGTTGTACTGGCGGGAATGGATAGAAACAAATAAAATATGATTATATTTATTTTTAAATGTTTTTACATTTATCAAATAAAAGATAAAGGCTTAAAATACATAATTAATTAAATTTTAGGCATTTATACCCTAATTTTCACTAAGGGTTCACTTATCGCCTTTTGACGGAGAACCGTCATTAAATATAGTTTTGATCAATCATATAAATTATATTGTACAAAATATAACTCTTCTTTAGAATTGGGACATCAAAATTTACTTTGTGTAAATTTTTGGTATCTTTCCGATAAAGTTCATTTTTTTAAATGAATAGTGAAAATTGTTGTATTTTAATTCAAAACCTCTTTTTAATCTAATTTTTAATATGATTAGATTATCATTTGAATTGGTTTTAAAGTGAAATTAGAAAATATTTTTACCATTAAATCCAATAGTGGTCGTTGGAATTAATTTCACTTTGAAATCAGACATAAACTAGTGTCAATCTTTTGATACTTATTATTTCACAAAAACACGCTATTTGTCATGACAGTGGGAATTAATTATTAAATTAATTAATTTGACTTATATGTTTTGAAATTTTTAAAATATAATTCATTTTTGAATTTGTAATATCAAATATAGCTTAGGGTGAATTTTTGGTATTTTTCTGAAAAACTTCAATTTTTGATGAATAGTGAAATCACTAAGTGGTACTTATCAAAACTGATTTTTTGTTTAAATAAAATTTTACCACCTCTGTGATTTTATTTTCAAAAATCAGACATACATGGTTGTCATTAGGAATTAAAATGTGGTTCAATGAGATTAAAATAATTTTTTGGTGAATAGTAACTTATTAAGTTTTTAATCGCGATTAGTGGTAATTAGTGTAGTTTAAGGTAAAAATAATGTTTTAATAATATGAGATGACCTAGAAAAATGTCCCACCCTAATTGGATGTGTCATGGCCGACCTATAAAATCCATGGGTCAACTTGGGGACCCCATGGAGCCACTTTGGTTGGAAAATGACATAAATACCTTTTATTTAATGTTAATGTAAAAAATGGCACAAAAATGATATGTTTTACTAAAACAATTTTTAAATGGGGTTATACAAGTCAGATTTTTGATTATAAATATTAAATGGAAATCTAAAAAGAGTTCCTACATCATAGTATTTTTTTTATAATTTTTAGACATTAAATGAAATAAATTATTTATGACATCATGATGATGCAGCGATGACCTCATTATTTAATGATTTAAATAAAATGGAAAGATAATGTAATATCTAAGACCTACACATTGACAAAAACAATTGGATGTGTGTATTTAAAACCCTTATCACCTTATCCTCGAATTATATCAATGTGGGACCTTTTTAATCCGAAACTCATTTCAAAATAAAGTAACTTATCTTTACTTTCCAAGAGTGCCCCTCCTCTCCTCTTATAAAAGGCCCCCAACTCTACCTCCTTACCCACACTCCCAAAGCCTTTGGCTCGGCCAAACCCTGCTCATTTTGTCTCTCCACTTCCCTCTATTACTCCTTGAAGCCTCAATTTCGGTAGAAGTCTTCCCAAGGAAGCCTTTTAGCTCAAACCAAAGGAAGTTACCCGATTTTAAGGTCATGTCTCCTTTTGAGTCCTTTTGTTTTATTTTGCTTCTCCAACCCCATAAACTCTATTTATTATCTTATTTTGTAACAAATACAGTTTCCTAAATATACTAGGATGTTGTTACAAGAAGGATTCAATCTACACTTACACACACCTACATCTACTGGTTAATGAACATACTGTTTCCGTGGAGGGTGAATTTATGCCTCCCAAAACGATGATTGTTCAACATTCTTTTAAAACCTTCAAAGGTGGCCATTAATATGTCACTATATTTATATATTATATATAATTTTTTTATATTTTTTTAAGCTTATGTATTTTCATTTTTGGTCATACCTTTATGGTTTCCATTATGGGTAACGCGATATCTTCATTTAAGGAAGTGCAGACTACCGCCCCCTCAAAGTGATTTGATTTGTTAAATACCATATGTGGGACGTATAAAGGATGGAACTATGATATTATATATGATATTATACTTTAATTATAATATACCTTTATATAATTATGATTACATTCTATAAAATATGAAATAGAAATGAAAGTAGCGTTCATGCGTACGTACGGCTTACCGTCCATGAACGGGGCATTTCATTTCTTACCTCTAAATGATTATGTAATATTATAAATGCATGCATGTACTGGATATATATGACATATATGATATCTATATCATGAATACAATTCTGGATATAATGGATACATGAACAACATGTAATTATAAAGGGCTTATTTTGACTCAAGTACCAATGATCGTTAAAACGACCATTATTAACTTAAATAATTACATTGTGTTCATGACATGGAAATAAGTGATATAAAAGGAATAATGAACTTGAAAATGGTTCTTAAGAATGTATAAATTAGTGCAAGTTTATTATTCAGGACATTAAAGAACGATCGTGTCAAGTCGGACCCGAGGTAAGGGACTTCGTCTCAATCTCCTTTCATTGAGGCATATTTCGTTTTATACACAACTTTCTTTGATATGGTGTATAAACATCTTTGACTTTTACTTTTATACAAAAGGAATCTTTTTCTATGAAGAGTTTTACTAAATGACAAAAAGGAATGTTTTTTTAACGTACGCGGTGACAACGACCTTTTCCGCCGCCGCGAGTATTATTTGGTCTTTGGCTTCCTCAACAAGCCGTAATGTTTTTAAAATAAAATAAATACCATATACTCTTTTATGTATTTTGGTATTGAAAATAGTTTTGATAAAGGATTCTATTATGATATATTGTGATGTGAAAATTTTATCATTCCTTTATATTGGTTTTATGTTTTATGATTTTATATTGGTACTTGGACATTTGATGAGTGGTTACGTGATAAACCATATGACGGGTGGTGCCGTGAATACCAGGACGGGTGGTTACGTTATAACCTCCAATGCATTGGGTATGGAAGTCGTCCGTATGGCTATTCCATTAAGTATGTATGGAAATTGGCCGTATGGCTATTCCATTAAGTGATATGTGTGGAAGTCGACCGTATGGTTATTACATTTAAGTATGTTTATGTCCCAAGTTACCTTTATATATACTATGTGTTCTTTATATGAGTTTATGGTAACCCTTTGGTTACAAAAAGTTATGTAATGATACTTTATTCAGTGCAGAGTTTTTACTACTTCATGAAGGTGAAGGTATTACTTTGATAGAGTACACATGTTTTACTTGATGTTTGAAAAAGTAGCAGTTTTCATTCTTTGTGTATCCCTTACTGAGCTTTTTTTGCTCACCCCAAGTTTTTCAAAATGTTTTTCACAGGATGTAAAGTGGAATAAGGTCAAGGATGGGATCAAGGGAATGCCACACTATATAAAACATGGAACTAGACATGTTTCTTTTTAAGAGTTTTTTTTATTATGGAAACTTAGTAGAAGTGTCTACTTTGTAATCTTTTGAGATGTAATAGTTATATCCTAATTCTCTAAAACTCTAAACCTAAAATGATCCTCAATGTGAAATATTCATTTAATTCAATATTAAGTAAGGTTTAATGCTGGGGCCTTATAGTTAGTATCAGAGGTCGGTTTAGACAACATTAGGAGTTATAAAATTGTTAAATTATAAATTAATTTACGGTATGATTGAAATGTATAGCATTAACAGATTATAATGTTACTTCACCTAAGGTATTTTAGTGTTAAGAATGGTTTTTCAGAGAGGAAACAGAACAGCTTTTCTGGGAAGGCATACAGAGGGAAATGACCTTTCAAATCAGTATCCAGAGATGGTCAGAATCAGAACTAAACAGTTTGTTGTAGTGATGGCTCAGTTGACTCAGGTGAAAAATGTTGGTTGTTTTTATTGATGATATTTTGGTGTTTTCTAAAATTAAAGAGGAGCATGAAAGTCATTTAAGGGTTATCTTGCAAACCATAAAAGAAAAGAAACTATATGGATAATTCAGCAAGTTTGAGTTTTGGTTACAACAAATTTCTTTCCTGGGACACGTTGTTTCAAAAGATGGCATAACTGTCGATCCTACTAAAACAAAAGTTGTTGAAGAATGGCTGAGACCCACAAATGTAACCGAGATCCGTAGTTTTCTTGGTTTGGCTGGTTACTACCTAATGTTTGTTAAAAAAAATTCATGGTTATCTAGTCCAATGACTAAGCTAACTCGTAAGGGTGTTAAGTTCATCTGGACAAAAGAATGTGATGATTGTTTTCAGGTGTTGAAAAAAAGATTGGTGAATGCTCCAATTTTGGCACTTCCTTCCAGGAATGGTGAGTTTTTTATATATAGTGATGCTTCGTTGAAGGGACTTGGCTGTGTCCTAATGCAGAATGATCAGGAATTGCTTGTGCTTCACATCAGTTGAAAACTCATGAGTTAAATTACCCTACACATGATTTGGAATTAGCTACTGTGGTTTTTGCTTTAAAAATTTGGAGGCATCATTTGTATGGAGTAAAGTATGAAATATATACTGATCATAAGAGTTTAAAGTATATATTCACTCAGAAAGAATTGAACATGAGACAGTGGAGATGGCTGGAATTAATCAAGGATTATGATTGTACAATCCACTACAATCTGGGAAAAGCAAATAAAGTGGCTGATGCTTTGAGTCGAAAGAGTAATGCTTCATTAGCAATGTTGCGTTTGGAACGTGATCCTTTGGTTAAGGATTTGATGAACTTTGGCATCGATATTTTTGGTGTAGGAAGTTCTTCTATTTTGTTTAAGTTATCAGTGAGATCATCTCTATCAGGCAGAATCAAGCAAGCATAGAAGCAAGACAGTGAGTTGCAGAAAAATGTAGAACTGGTTCAGAAAGGTATGTTTCCTGAATTCAACATTGATAATGATTGTGTTTTGTGTTTTGGGAAGAGATTGTGTGTGCCTTGTGATTTACAGTTAAAGAGAGATTTGTTATGTGAAGCTCATAGTTCTCCGTTTTCAGTTCATCAGGGCAGTACTAAGATTATAGAGATCTACAGGAGTATTACTGGTGGGATGGAATTTAAAGAGATATTGCTGATTTTTCTGTGATGTGTTTGACATGTCAACAGGTTAAAGCAGAGTGGCAGTTAACTAAAGGGATGCTTCATCCTTTACCAGTTCCAGAGTGGAAATGGGAAAACATATCCATGGACTTTGTTGTGGGATTACCAAGGACATCTGGGGGTAATAATGCAATCTGGGTTATTGTTGATCGCTTGACCAAATCTGCTCATTTCCTTACTATACGAGATAATTTCTCTCTTGATCAACATTCCCATTTGTATCTTAAAGAGATAGTCAGGTTACATGGAGTTCCTCTCTCCATTGTATCGGATCGTGATCCCAGGTTTACTTCTATCTTTTGGAAAGGCCTTCAGAAGACGTTGGGTACTGAATTAAATTTTAGTACAGCTTTTCATCCTCAATCAGATGGGCAGTCAGAACGAACAATTCAGACATTGGAGGATATGCTACGAGCTTGTTCGATGGAATATCAGGGAAGTTGGGACCAACATCTTTCTTTGGTTGAATTTTCATATAATAGCAGTTTTCATTCCAGTATAAAGATGGAACCATTTTAAGCATTATATGGGAAGCGGTGTCAAACTCTAGCATTTTGGGATGAAGTGGGTGAAAGGAAGCTGATGGGACCAGAATTGGTAGAAGAGATGGCAGAAAAGGCTTAGTTGATTTAGAAACACATGAGAACAGCTCAGAGTAGGCAGAAGAGTTATGCAGACAACCAGAGGAAGGATCTATCTTTCGAGGTAGGTGATCATGTTTTTCTCAAGGTTTCTCCATGGAAAAGTGTGATGAGATTTGGTAAGAAAGGAAAGGTGAGTCCAAGGTTTATTGGACCATATGAAATTCTGGAGAGTGTTGGATCAGTTGCTTACCGAGTGGCTTTACCTCCGAGTTTATCTCAGGTACACAATGATTTTCATGTTTCAATGTTGAGGAAGTATATGCCAGATCCATCTCATGTTTTGAGTCCAGAGGTAGTTCAGTTGGAAGAAAACCTATCTTATGAAGAACAACCAGTCCAGATTCTTAACCACAGGGAGCAGGTGTTACAGAATAAGGTTCTTCATCAGGTAAAGGTTTTGTGGAAAAACCATGTGATTGAAGAGGCAACATGGGAATCTGAAAATGATATGAGGGATAAATACCCCCACTTATTTTGATAAGTGAATAAGATTGCGAGGACGCAATTCCCAAAAGAGGGGAAGGATGTAACATACCAGGTAAATAAAGAATAAAGAATTTTCATATTTATTAATATTTACGAATTAAATATTAATTTTAATTAAAATTGGTTTCTACATTCGATAGCGTACTCGATATGCAACGGTGAGTTTCATTGAAATCTTACGTTGCACACTAGTAATATAATAATATTATTTTAAACGGTAGTTAACATGTAGCCATTGTACTTTCGGGAATGGATAGAAATAACTAAAATATGATTATATTTGTTTTTAAAGGTTTTTACATTTATCCAATAAAAGATAAAGGCTTAAAATACGGAAAGAATTCAATTTTAGGCATTTATACCCTAATTTTCACTAAGGGTTCACTTATTACCTTTTGACGGCGAACCGTCATTAAATATAGTTTCGATCAATCTTATAAATTCTATTGGACCATATATAACTCTTCTTTTGAATCGGGACATCAAAATTTACTTTGTGTAAATTTTTGGTATCTTTCCGATATAGTTCATTTTTCTAAATGAATAGTGAAAATTGTTGTATTTTAATTCAAAACCTCTTTTTAATCTAATTTTTAATATGATTAGATTATCTTTTGAATTGGTTTTAAAGTTAAATTAGAAAATATTTTTACCATTAAATCCAATAGTGGTCGTTGGAATTAATTTCACTATGAAATCAGACATAAACTAGTGTCAATCTTTTGATACTTATTGTTTCACAAAAACACTCTATTTGTCATGACAGCGGGAATTAATTATTAAATTAATTAATTTGACTTATAAGTATTTAATTTTTTAAAATAGACTTCATTTTTGAATTCGGAATATCAAATATATCTTAGGGTGAATTTTTGGTATTTTTCTGAAAAACTTCAATTTTTGATGAATAGTGAAATCACTAAGTGGTACTTATGAAAACTGATTTTTCGTTTAAATGAAATTTTACCACCTCTGTGATTTGATTTTCAAAAATCCGACATACATGGTTGTCATTAAGAAGTAAAATGTGGTTTAATGAGATTAAAATAATTTTTGGTGAATAGTAACTTATTATGTTTTTAATCGCGATTAGTGGTAATTAGTGTAGTTTAAGGTAAAAATAATGTTTTAATAATATGAGATGACCTAGAAACATGTCCCACCCTCATTGGATATGTCATGGCCGACCAATAAAAGACATGGGTCAACTTAGGGACCCCATGGAGCCACTTTGGTTGGAAAATGACATAAATACCTTTTATTTAATGTTAATGTAAAAAATGGCACAAACATGATATGTTTTACTAAAACAATTTTTAAATGGGGTTATACAAGTCAGATATTTTATTATAAATATTATTTGGAAAGATAAAAAGATTTCCTACATCATAGTATTTTTTTATAATTTTTAGACATTAAATAAAATAAATTATTTATGACATCATGATGACGCAGCGATGACCTCATTATTTAATGATTTAAATAAAATGGAAAGATAATGTAATATCTAAGAACTACACATGGAAAAAACCAATTGGATGAGTGTATTTCTAACCCTTATCACCCTATCCTCTAATTATATCAATGTGGGACCTTTTTAATCCTAAACTCATTTTAAAATAATGTCACTTATCTTTACTTTCCAAGAGTGCCCCCTCCTCTCCTCTTATAAAAGGCCCCACCTCTACCTCCTTTCCCACACTCCCAAAGCCTTTGGATCGGCCAAACCCAGCTCATTTTGTCTCTCCACTTCCCTCTATTACTCCTTGAATCCTAACGTTTGGTAGAAGTCTTCCCAAGGAAGCCTTTGATCTCAAACCAAAGGAAGTTACCCGATTTTAAGGTAATGTCTTCTTTTGAGTCCTTTTGTATTATTTTGCTTCTCCAACCCCATAAACTCTTTTTATTCTCTTATTTTGTAACAACTACAGTATACTAAATATACTAGGATATTGTTATAAGAAAGATTCAAGCTACACTTACACACACCTACATCTAATGGTTAACGAACATACTGTTTCCGTGGATGGTGAATTTATGCCTCCCGAAACGATGATTGTTCAACATTCTTTTAACACCTTCAAAGGTGGCCATTAAGATGTAACTATATTTATATATGATATATAATATTTTTATGTTTTCCTTAAACTTCTGTATTTTCCTTTTTGGTCATACCTTTATGGTTTCCATTATGGGTAAACGCGATATCTTCATTTAAGGAAGTGCGGACTACCGCCCCCTCAAAGTGATTTGATTCGTTAAATACCATATGTGGGACGTATAAAGGATAGAACTATGATATTATATATGATATTATACTGGAATTATAATATACCTTTATATAATTATGATTCCATTCTATAAAATATGAAATAGATATGAAAGTAGCGTTCATGCGTACGTACTGCTTACCGTCTCCATGAACGGTGCATTTCATTTCCTACCTCTAAATGATTTTGTAATATTATAAATGCATGCATGTGCTGGATATATATGACATATATGATATCTATATCATGAATACCATTCAGGATATAATGTATACATGAACAACATGTAATTATAAAGGGCTTATTTTGACTCAAGTACCAACGATCGTTAAAACGACCGTTATAACTTAAATAATTACATAGTGTTCATGACATGGCAATAAGTGATATAAAAGGAATAATGAACTTGATAAATGTTCTTAAGAATGTATAAATTAACTCAAGTTTATTATTCAGGACATTAAAGAATGATCGAGTCAAGTCGGACCCGAGGTAAGGGACTTCGTCTCAATCTCCTTTCATTGAGGCATATTTCGTTTTATACACAACATTCTTTTATACGGTGTATAAACCTCTTTGACTTTTACTTTTATACAAAAGGAATCTTTTTCTACAAAGCGTTTTACTAAACGAAAAAAGGAATGTTTTTTTTAACGTACGCGATGACAATGACCTTTTCCGCCGCCGCGAGTATTATTTGGTCTTTGGTTTCCTCAACAAGCCGTAATGTTTTTAAAATAAAATAAATACCATATACTCTTTTATGTATTTTGGTATTGAAAATGGTTTTGATAAAGGATTCTATTATGATATATTGTGATGTGGAAATGTTATCATTCCTTTATATTGGTTTTATATTTTATGATTTTATATTGGTACTTGGACATTTGATGGGTGGTTACGTGATAAACCATATGACAGGTGGTGCCGTGAATACCAGGACGGGTGGTTACGTTATAACCTCCAATGCATTGGGTATGGAAGTCGGTCGTATGGCTATTCCATTATGTATGTATGGAAATTGGCCTTATGGCTATTCCATTAAGTGATATGTGTGGAAGTCGACCGTATGGTTATTCCACTTATGTATGTTTATGTCCCAAGTTACCTTTATATATGCTATGTGTTCTTTATATGGGTTTTATGGTAACCCTTTGGTTACAAAAAGGTAAGTAATGATACTTTATTCAGTGAAGAGTTTTTACTACTTCATGTAGGTGAAGGTATTACTTTAATAGAGTACACATGTTTTACTTGATTTTTGAAAAAGTAACAGTTTTCATTCTTTGTGTATCCCTTATTGAGCTTTTTATGCTCACCCCAAGTTTTTCGAAATGTTTTTCACAGGAATTAAAGTGGAATAAGGTCAAGGATGTGATCAAGGGAATTCCACGCTATATAAAACATGGAACTAGACATGTTTATTTTTAAGAGTTTTTTTTATTACGGAAACTTAGTAGAAGTGTCTACTTTGTAATCTTTTGAGATGTAATAGTTATGTCCTAATTCTCTAAAACTCTAAACCTAAAAAGATCCTCAATGTGAATTATTCATTTAATTCAATATTAAGTAAGGTTTAAGGATGGGGCCTTATAGTTGGTATCAGAGGTCGGTTTAGACAACTTTAGGAGTTAGAAAATTGTTAAATTATAAATTAATTTATGGTATGATTCAAATGTATAGAATTTAAAGATTACCATGTTGCTTCACCTAAGGTATTTTAGTGTTAAGAATGGTTTTTCATAGAGGAAACAGAACAGCTTTTCTGGGAAGGCATACATAGGGAAATGACCTTTCAAATCAGTATCTAGAGATGGTCAGAATCAGAACTAAACAGTTTGTTGCAGTGATGGCTCAGTTGACTCAGGTGAAAAATGTTGGTTGTTTTTATTGATTATATTTTGGTGTTTTCTAAAAGTAAAGAGGAGCATGAAAGTCATTTAAGGGTTATGTTGAAAAACTTAAAAGAAAAGAAACTATATGGAAATTTCAGCAAGTGTGAGTTTTGGTTACAAAAAATTTCATTCCTGGGACACATTGTTTCAAAAGATGGAATAACTATTGATCCTACTAAAACAAAAGTTGTTGAATAATGGCCGAGACCCACAAATGTAACCGAGATCCGTAGTTTTCTTTGTTTGGCAAGTTACTACCAAAGTTTTGTTGAAAATTTTTCACGGTTATCTAGTCCAATGACTAAGCTAACTCGTAAGGGTGTTAAGTTCATCTGGACAAAAGAATGTGATGATTTTTTTTAGGAGTTGAAAAGAAGATTGGTGAATGCTCCAGTTTTGGAACTTCCTTTCAGGAATGGTGAGTTTGTTATATACAGTGATGCTTCGTTGAAGGGACTTGGCTGTATCCTAATGCAGAATGCTCAGGTAATTGCTTATGCTTCACGTTAGTTGAAAACTCATGAGTTAAATTACCCTACACATGATTTGGAATTAGCTGCTGTTGTCTTTTCTTTAAAAATTTGGAGGCATCATTTGTATGGAGTAAAGTGTGAAATATATACTGATCACAAGAGTTTAAAGTATATATTCACTTAGAAAGAATTGAACATGATATAGAGGAGATGGCTGGAATTAATCAAGGATTATGATTGTACAATCCACTACCATCCGGGAAAAGCAAATAAAGTGGCTGATGCTTTGAGTCAAAAAAGTAATGCTTCATTAGAAATGTTGCGTTTGGAACGTGATCCTTTGGTTAAGGATTTGATGAACTTTGGAATATAAGTTGTTGGTGAAGGAAGTTATTCTGTTTTGTTTCAGGTATCAGTGAGATCATCTATATCAGGCAGAATCACGCAAGCATAGAAGCAAGAAAATGAGTTGCAGAAAAAGGCAGAACTGGTTCAGAAAGGTAAGGTTCCTGAATTCAACATTGATAATGATTGTGTTCTGAGGTTTGGGATGTGATTGTGTGTGCCTTGTGATTCACAGTTGAAGATAGATTTGTTATGTGAAACTCATAGTTCTCTGTTTTCAGTTCATCCGGGCAGTACTAAGATGTATAGAGATCTGCGGGAGTATTACGGGTGGGATGGAATGAAAAGAGATATTTCTGATTTTACTGTGAAGTGTTTGACATATCAACAGGTTAAAGCAGAGCGGCAGTTACCTAAAGGGATGTTTCATCCTTTACCAGTGCCAGAGTGGAAATGGGAAAACATATAAATGGACTTTGTTGTGGGATTACCGAGGACATCTCGAGGTAATAATGCAAACTGGGTTATTGTTGATCGCTTGACCAAATCTGCTCATTTCCTTGCTATACGAGATACTTTCTCTCTTCATCAACTTTCTCGTTTGTATCTTAAAGAGATAGTCAGGTCACATGGAGTTCCTCTCTCCATTGTATCGGATCGTGATCCCAGGTTTACTTCTAACTTTTGGAAAGGCCTTCAGAAGTCATTGGGTATTGAATTAAATTTTAGTATAGCTTTTCATCCTCAATCAGATTGGCAGTCAAAACGAACAATTCAAACATTGGAGGATATTCTACGATCTTGTTCGATGGATTATCAGGGAAGTTGGGAACAACATCTTTCTTTGGTTGAATTTTCATATAATAATAGTTTTCATTCCAGTATACAGATGGCACCATTTCAGGCATTATATGGGAAGCGGTGTCGAACTCCAGCATTTTGGGATGAAGTGGGTGAAAGGAAGTTGATGGGACCAGAATTGGTAGAAGAGATGGCAGAAAAGGCTCAGTTGATTTAGAAACACATGAGAACAGCTCAGAGTAAGTAGAAGAGTTATGCAGACAACCGGAGGAAGGATCTATCTTTCGAGGTAGGTGATCATGTTTTTCTCAAGGTTTCTCCATGGAAAAGTGTGATGAGATTTTGTAAGAAAGGAAAGCTGAGTCCAAGGTTTATTGGACCATATGAAATTCTGGAGAGAGTTGGATCAGTTGCTTACCGAGTGGATTTACCTCCGAGTTTATCTCAGGTACACAATGTTTTTCATGTTTCAATGTTGAGGAAGTATATGCCAGATTCATCTCATGTATTGAGTCCAGAGGTAGTTCAGTTGGAAGAGAACCTATCTTATGAAGAACAACCAGTACAGATTCTTGACCACAGGGAGCTGGTGTTATGGAATAAGGTGATTCATCAGGTAAAGGTTTTGTGGAAAAACCATGCGATTGAAGAGGAAACATTGGAATCTGAAAATCCTATGAGGGATAAATACCCCCACTTATTTTAATAAGTGAATAAAATTGCGAGGACGCAATTCCAAAAAGGGGGGGAAGGATGTAACATCCCAGGTAAATAAATAATAATGAATTTTCATATTAATTAATATTTACGAATTAAATATTAATTTTAATTAAAATGGGTTTCTATATTCGATAGCGTACTCGATACGCAACGGTGAGTTTCATTGAAATCTTACATTGTACACTAGTAATAAAATAATATTATTTTAAATGGTAGTTAACATGTAGCCGTTGTACTGGCGGAAATGGATAGAAATAACTAAAATATGATTATATTTGTTTTTAAATGTTTTTACATTTATCCAATAAAATATAAAGGCTTAAAATACGGAAAGAATTCAATTTTAGGCATTTATACCCTAATTTTCACTAAGGGTTCACTTATCACCTTTTGACGGTGAACCGTCATTAAATATAGTTTTGATCAATCTTATAAATTCTATTGGACCAAATACAACTCTTCGTTAGAATTGGGAAATCAAATTTTACTTTGTGTAAACTTTTGGTATCTTTCCGATAAAGTTCATTTTTTAATGAATAGTGAAAATTATTGTATTTTAATTCAAAACCTCTTTTTAATCTAATTTTTAATATGATTAGATTATCATTTGAATTGGTTTTAAAGTGAAATTAGAATATATTTTTACCATTATATCTAATAGTGGTTGTTGAAATTATTTTCACATTGAAATCGGACATAAACTAGTGTCAATCTTTTGATACTTATTGTTTCACAAAAACACGCTATTTGTCATGACAGCGGGAATTAATTATTAAATTAATTTATTTGACTTATATGTTTTGAATTTTGTAAAATAGACTTCATTTTTGAATTCGGAATATCAAATATAGCTTAGGGTGAATTTTTGGTATTTTTTTGAAAAACTTCAATTTTTGATGAATAGTGAAATCACTAAGTGGTACTTATGAAAACTGATTTTTCGTTTAAATGAAATTTTACCACCTCTGTGATTTGATTTTCAAAAATATAACATAAATTTTTGTCATTAAGATTTAAAATGCGGTTCAATGAGATTAAAATAATTTTTTGGTGAATAGTAACTTATTAAGTTTTTAATCGCGATTAGTGGTAATTAGTGTAGTTTAAGGTAAAAATAATGTTTTAATAATATGCGATGACCTAGACACATGTCCCACCCTCATTGGATGTGTCATGGACGACCACGACAAGCCATGGGTCAACTTGGGGACCCCATGGAGCCACTTTGGTTGGAAAATGACATAAATACCTTTTATTTAATGTTAATGTAAAAAATGGCACAAACATGATATGTTTTACAAAAAAAATTTTAAATGGGGTTATACAAGTCATATATTTGATTTAAAATATTAATTGGAAATATAAAATGATTCCCTACATTATAGTATTTTTTTTATAATTTTTATACATTAAAAAAAATTATTTATGACATAATGATGATGCATCGATGACCTCATTATTTAATGATTTAAATAAAATGGAAAGATAATGTAATATCTAAGACCTACACTTGGAAGAAACCAATTTTATGAGTGTATTTCGAACCCTTATCACCTTATCCTAGAATTATATCAATTTGGGACCTTTTGAATCCGAAACTCATTTTAGAATAAAGTAACTTATCTTTACTTTCCAAGAGTGCCCCTCCTCTCCACTTATAAAAGGCCCCCACCTCTACCTCCTTACCCACACTCCCAAAGCCTTTGGCTCGGCCAAAACCTGCTCATTTTGTCTCTCCACTTCCCTATATTACTCCTTGAAACCTCACTTTGGGTAGAAGTCTTCCCAAGGAAGCCTTTGAGCTCAAACCAAAGGAAGTTACCCGATTTTAAGGTAATGTCTTCTTTTGAGTCCTTTTGTTTTATTTTGCTTCTCCAACCCTATAAACTATTTTTATTCTCTTATTTTGTGAAAACTAAAGTATCCTCAATATAATAGGATGTTTTTATAAGAAGGATTCAATCTACACTTACACACACCTACATCTAATGGTTAATGAACATACTGTTTCCGTGGATGGTGAATTTATGCCTCCTGAAACGATGATTGTTCAACATTTTTTAACACCTTCAAAGGTGGCCATTAAGATGTCACTATATTTATATATGTTATATAATATGATTATGTTTTCCTTAAGCTTCTGTATTTTCCTTTTTGGTCATACCTTTATGGTTTCCATTATGGATAAAAGTGATATCTTCATTTAAGGAAGTGCGGACTACCGCCCCCTTAAATCCATTTGATTCTTTAAATACCATATGTGGGACGTATAAAGGATGGAACTATGATATTATATATGATATTATACTATAATTATAATATACCTTTATATAATTATGATTCCATTCTATAAAATATGAAATAGAAATAAAAGTAGCGTTCATGCGTATGTACGGCTTACCGTCTCTATGAACGGTGCATTTCATTTCTTACCTCTAAATGATTATGTAATATTATAAATGAATTCATGAATGTACTGGATATATATGACATATATGATATCTATATCATGAGTACCATTCTGGATATAATGGATACATGAACAACATCTAATTATAAAGGACTTATTTTGATTCAAGTACCAATGATCATTAAAACGACTGTTATTAACTTAAATAATTACATAGTGTTCATGACATGACAAAAAGTGATATAAAAGGAATAATTAACTTGAAAAAGGTTCTTAAGAATGTATAAATTAAATCAATTTTATTATTCAGGACATTAAAGAACGATCGAGTCAAGTCGGACCCGAGGTAAGGGACTTCGTCTCAATCTCCATTCATTGAGGCATATTTCATTTTATACACAACTTTCTTTTATACGGTGTATAAACCTCTTTGACTTTTACTTTTATACAAAAGGAATATTTTTCTATGAAGCGTTTTAATGAACAACAAAAAGGAATTTTTTTAACGTACGCGGTGACAACGACCTTTTCCACCACCGCGAGTATTATCTGGTCTTTGGCTTCCTCAACAAGCCGTAATGTTTTTAAAATAAAATAAATACCATATAATCTTTTAGGTATTTTGGTATGGAAAATGGTTCTGATAAAGGATTCTATTATGATATATTGTGATGTGGAAATGTTATCATTCCTTTATATTGGTTTTATGTTTTATGATTTTATATTGGTACTTGGACATTTGACGGGTGGTTACGTGATAAACCATATGAAGGGTGGTGCTGTGAATACCAGGACGAGTGGTTACGTTATAACCTCCAATGCATTGGGTATTGAAGTCGGCCGTATGGCTATTCCGTTAAGTATGTATGGAAATTGGCCGTATGGCTATTCCATTAAGTGATATGTGTGGAAGTCGACCGTACGGTTATTCCACTTAAGTATGTTTATGTCCCAAGTTACCATTATATATGCTATGTGTTCTTTATAGGGGTTTTATGGTAACCCTTTGGTTACAAAAAGGTAAGTAATGATACTTTATTCAGTGAAGAGTTTTTACTACTTCTTGAAGGTGAAGGTATTACTTTGATAGAGTACACATGTTTTACTTGATGTTTGAAAAAGTAATAGTTTTCATTCTTTGTGTAACCCTTACTGTGCTTTTTATGCTCACCCCAAGTTTTTCGGAATGTTTTTCACAGGAATTAATGTGGAATAAGGTTAAGGATGGGATCAAGGGAATGCCACGCTATATAAAACATGGAACTAGACATGTTTCTTTTAAGAGTTTTTTTTATTATAGAAACTTAGTAGAAGTGTCTACTCTGTAATCTTTTGAGATGTAATAGTAATGTCCTAATTCTCTAAAACTCTAAACCTGAAAAGATCCTCAATGTGAATTATTCATTTAATTCAATATTAAGTAAGGTTTAAGGCTGGGGCCTTATAGTTGGTATCAGAGGTTCGGTTTAGACAACTTTATGAGTTAGAAAATTGTTAAATTATAAATTAATTTATGGTATGATTGAAATGTATACCATTTACAGATTACCATGTTTCTTCACCTAAGGTATTTTAGTGTTAAGAATGGTTTTTCATAGAGGAAACAGAAAATCTTTTCTAGGAAGGAATACAGAGGGAAATGACCTTTCAAATCAGTATCCAGAGATGGTCAGAATCAGAACTAAACAGTTTGTTGCAGTGATGGCTCAGTTGACTCAGGTGAAAAATGTTGGTTGTTTTTATTGATGATTTTTTATTGTTTTCTAAAAGTAAAGAGGAGCATGAAAGTCATTTAAGGGTTATCTTGAAAACCTTAAAAGAAAAGAAACTATATGGAAAATTCAGCAAGTGTGGGTTTTGGTTACAACAAATTTCTTTCCTGGGACACATTGTTTCAAAAGATGGAATAACTATTGATCCTACTAAAACAAAAGTTGTTGAAGAATGGCTGAGACCCACAAATGTAACCGAGATCTATAGTTTTCTTGGTTTGGAAGGTTACTACCGACGGTTTGTTAAAAAAATTTCACGGTTATCTAGTCCAATGACTAAGCTAACTCATAAGGGTGTTAAGTTCATCTGGACAAAAGAATGTGATGATTGTTTTCAGGAGTTGAAAAGAAGATTGGTGAATGCTCCAGTTTTGGCACTTCCTTCCAGGAATGGTGAGTTTGTTATATAAAGTGATGCTTCGTTGAAGGGACATGGATGTGTCCTAATGCAGAATGATCAGGTAATTGCTTATGCTTCACGTCAGTTGAAAACTCATGAGTTAAATTACCCTACACATGATTTGGAATTAGCTTCTGTTATCTTTGCTTAAAAAATTTGGTGTCATCATTTCTATGGAGTAAAGTGTGAAATATATACTGATCACAAGAGTTTAAAGTATATATTAACTCAGAAAGAATTGAAAATGAGACAGAGGAGATGGCTGGAATTAATCAAGGATTATGATTGTACCATCCACTACCATCCGGGAAAAGAAAATAAAGTGGTTGATGCTTTGAGTCGAAAAAGTAATGCTTCATTAGCAATGTTGCATTTAGAACATGATCCTTTGGTTAAGGATTTGATGAACTTTGGCATACATGTAGTTGGTTCAGGATGTTCTTCTGTTTTGTTTCATGTATCAGTGAGATCATCTCTATCAGGAAGAATCAAGCAAGCATAGAAGAAAGAAAGTGAGTTACAGAAAAAGGTAGAACTGGTTCAGAAAGGTAAGTTGCCTGAATTCAACATTGATAATGATTGTGTTTTGAGGTTTGGGAAGAGATTGTGTGTGCCTTGTGATTCACAGTTGAAGAGATATCTGTTATGTGAAGCTAATAGTTCTCCGTTTTCAGTTCATCCGGGCAGTACTAAGATGTATAGAGATCTGCGGGAGTATTACTGGTGGGATGGAATGAAAAGAGATATTGCTGATTTTACTGTGAAGTGTTTGAAATGTCAATAGGTTAAAGCAGAGAGGAAGTTACCTAAAGGGATGCTTCATCCTTCACCAGTTCCAGAGTGGAAATGGGAAAACATATCTATGGAAATTATTGTGGGATTACCGAGGACATCTCGAGGTAATAATGCAATCTGGGTTATTGTTGATCGCTTCACCAAATCTGCTCATTTCCTTGCTATACGAGATACTTTCTCTCTTGATCAACATTCCCGTTTGTATCTTAAAGAGATATTCAGGTTACATGGAGTTCCTCTCTCCATTGTATCGGATCGTGATCCCAGGTTTACTTATAACTTTTGGAAAGGCCTTCATAAGTCGTTGGGTACTGAATTAAATTTTAGTACAACTTTTCATCCTTAATCAGATGGGCAGTCAGAACGAACAACTCATACATTGGAGGATTTGCTACGAGCTTGGTGGATGAATTATCAGGGAAGTTGGGACCAATATCTGTCTTTTGTTGAATTTTCATATAATAACAGTTTTCATTCCAGTATACAGATGGCACCATTTCAGGAATTATATGGGAAGCGGTGTCGAACTCCAGCATTTTGGGATGAAGTGGGTGAAAGGAAGCTGATGGGACCAGAATTGGTAAAAGAGATGGCAGAAAAGGCTTAGTTGATTTAGAAACACATGAGAACAACTCAGAGTAGGCAGAAGAGTTATGCAGACAACCTGAGAAAGGATCTATATTTCGAGGTAGGTGATCATGTTTTTCTCAATGTTTTTCCATGGAAAAGTGTGATGAGATTTGGTAAGAAAGGAAAGGTGAGTCCAAGGTTTATTGGACCATATGAAATTCTGGAGAGAGATGGATCAGTTTCTTACTGAGTGGCTTTACCTCCGAGTTTATCTCAGGTACACAATGTTTTTCATGTTTCAATGTTGAGGAAGTATATGCCAGATCCATCTCATGTTTTGAGTCTAGAGGTAGTTCAGTTGGAAGAGAACCTATCATATGAAGAACAACCAGTCCAGATTCTTGACCACATGGAGCTGGTGTTACGGAATAAGCTGATTCATCAGGTAAAGGTTTTGTGGAAAAACCATGTGATTGAAGAGGAAATGTGGGAATCTGAAAATGCTATGAGGGATAAATACCCCCACTTATTTTGATAAGTGAATAAAATTTCGAGGACGCAATTTCTAAAATGGGGGAAGGATGTAACATCCCAGGTAAATATAGAATAAAGAAATTAAATATTAATTAATATTTATGAATTAAATATTAATTTTAATTAAAAGGGGTTTCTACATTCGATAGCGTACTCGATACGCAACGGTGAGTTTCATTGAAATCTTATGTTGCACACTAGTAATATAATAATATTATTTTAAATGGTTGTTAACATGTAGCCGTTGTACTGGTGGGAATGGATAGAAATAACTAAAATATGATTATATTTGTTTTTAAATGTTTTTACATTTATCCAATAAAAGATAAAGGCTTAAAATATCGAAAGAATTCAATTTTAGGCATTTATACCCTAATTTTCACTAAGGGTTCACTTATCACCTTTTGACGGAGAACCGTCATTAAATATAGTTTTGATCAATCTTAGAAATTCTATTGGACCAAATACAACTCCTCTTTAGAATCGGGACATCAAATTTTACTGTGTGTAAATTTTTGGTAACTTTCCGATAAAGTTCATTATTTTTAAATGAATAGTGAAAATTGTTGTATTTTAATTCAAAACCTGTTTTTAATCTAATTTTTAATATGATTAGATTATCTTTTGAATTGGTTTTAAAGTGAAATTATAAAAAAAAATTACCATTAAATCCAATAGTGGTCGTTGGAATTAATTTCACTTTGAAATCGGACATAAACTAGTGTCAATCTTTTGTTACTTATTGTTTCACAAAAACACGCTATTTGTCATGACAGCGGGAATTAATTATTAAATTAATTAATTTTACATTTATGTTTTGAATTTTGTAAAATAGACTTCATTTTTGAATTCGGAATATCAAATATAGCTTAGGGTGAATTTTTGGTATTTTTCTGAAAAACTTCAATTTTTGATGAATAGTGAAATCACTAAGTGGTACTTATGAAAACTGATTTTTTGTTTAAATGAAATTTTACCACCTCTGTGATTTTATCTTAAAAAATCTGACATACATGGTTGTCATTAGGAAGCAAAATGTGGTTCAATGAGATTAAAATAATTTTTTGGTGAATAGTAACTTATTAATTTTTTAATCACGATTTGTGGTAATTAGTGTAGTTTAAGGTAAAAATAGTGTTTTAATAACATGAGATGAACTAGACACATGTCCCACCCACATTGGATGTGTCATGGCCGACCAATACAAGCCATGGGTCAACTTGGGGACCCCATGGATCCACTTTTGTTAAAAAATTACATAAATACCTTTTATTTAATGTTAATGTAAAAAATGGCACAAACATGATAGGTTTTACTAAAAGAATTTTTAAATGAGGTTATACAAGTCAGATTTTTGATTATAAATATTAATTGGAAATCTAAAAAGATTCCCTACATCATAGTAGCTTCTTTATAATTTTGAGACATTAAATTAAATAAATTATTTATGACATCATGATGATGCAACGATGACCTCATTATTTAATGATTTAAATAAAATGGAAAGATAATGTAATATCTAAGACCAACACATGGAAAAAATCAATTGGATGAGTGTATTTCGAACCCTTATCACCTTATACTCTAATTATATCAATGTGGGACCTTTTGAATCCGAAACTAATTTTAAAATAAAGTAACTTATCTTTACTTTCCAAGAGTGCCCCTCCTCTCCTCTTATAAAAGGCCCACAACTCTACCTCCTTACCCACACTCCCAAAGCCTTTGGCTCGGCCAACCCCTGCTCATTTTGTCTCTCCACTTCCCTCTCTTACTCCTTGAAGCCTCACTTTGGGTAGAAGTCTTACCAAGGAAGCCTTTGATCTCAAACCAAAGGAAGTTACCCGATTTTAAGATAATGTCTTCTTTTGAGTCCTTTTGTTTTATTTTGCTTCTCCAACCCCATAAAATATTTTTATTATATTATTTTGTAACTAATACAGTATCCTAAATATACTAGGATGTTGTTATATGAAGGATTCAAGCTACACTTACACACACCTACATCTAATGGTTAACGAACATACTGTTTCTGTGGATGGTGAATTTATGCCTCCCGAAACGATGATTGTTCAACATTCTTTTAACACCTTCAAAGGTGGCCATTAAGATGTCACTATATTTATATATGATATATAATATGTTTATGTTTTCCTTAAGCTTCTGTATTTTCCTTTTTGGTCATACCATTATGGTTTCCATTATGGGTAAACGCGATATCTTCATTTAAGGAAGTGCGGACTACCGCCCCCTCAAAGTGATTTGATTCGTTAAATACCATATGTGGGACGTATAAAGGATGGAACTATGATATTATATATGATATTATACTGGAATTATAATTTACCTTTATATTATTATGATTCCATTCTATAAAATACGAAATAGAAATGAAAGTAGCGTTCATGCGTACGTACGGCTTACCGTCTCCATGAACGGTGCATTTCATTTCTTACCTCTAAATGATTATGTAATATTATAAATGCATTCATTTACTGGATATATATGACATATATGATATCTATATCATGAATACCATTCTGGATATAATGGATACATGAACAACATGTAATTATAAAGGGGTTATTTTGACTCAAGTACCAATGATCGTTAAAACGACCGTTATTAACTTAAATAATTACATAGTGTTCATGACATGACAATAAGTGATATAAAAGGAATAATGAACATGAAAATGGTTCTTAAGAATGTATAAATTAACTCAAGTTTATTATTCTTGACATTAAATAACGATCGAGTCAAGTCGGACCCGAGGTAAGGGTCTTCGTCTCAATCTCCTTTCATTGAGGCATATTTCGTTTTATACACAACATTCATTAATACAGTGTATAAACCTCTTTGAATTTTACTTTTATACAAAAGGAATCTTTTTCTACGAAGAGTTTTACTAAACAACAAAAAGGATTGTTTTTTTAACGTACGCGGTGACAACGACCTTTTCCACCGCCGCGAGTATTATTTGGTCTTTGGCTTCCTCAACAAGCCGTAATGTTTATAAAATAAAATAAATACCATATACTCTTTTATGTATTTTTTTATTGAAAATGGTTTTGATAAAGGATTCTATTATGATATATTGTGATGTGGAAGTGTTATCATTCCTTTATATTGCTTTTATGTTTTATGATTTTATATTTGTACGTGGAAATTTGACGTGTGGTTACGTGACAAACCATATGACGGGTGGTGCCGTGAATACTAGGATTGGGGGTTACATTATAACCTCCAATGCATTGGGTATGGAAGTCGGCTGTATGGCTATTCCATTAAGTATGTATGGAAGTTGTCCGTATGGCTATTCCATTAAGTGATATGTGTGGAAGTCGACCGTATGGTTATTCCACTTAAGTATGTTTATGTCCCAAGTTACCTTTATATATTCTATGTGTTATTTATATGGGTTTTATGGTAACCCTTTGGTTACAAAAAGGTAAGTAATGATACTTTATTCAGTGAATAGTTTTTACTACTTCATGAAGGTGAAGGTATTACTTTGATAGAGTACACATGTTTTACTTGATGTTTGAAAAATTAACAGTTTTCATTCTTTGTGTATCCCTTACTGAGCTTTTTATGCTCACCCCAAGTTTTTTGAAATGTTTTTCATAGGACTTAAAGTGGAATAAGGTCAAGGATGGTATCAAGGGAATGCCACACTATATAAAACATGGAACTAGACATGTTTCTTTTTAAGAGTTTTTTTTATTATGGAAACTTAGTAGAAGTGTCTACTTTGTAATATTTTGAGATGTAATAGTTATGTCCTAATTCTCTCTAACTCTAAACCTGAAAAGATCCTCAATGTGAATTATTCATTTAATTCAATATTAAGTAAGGTTTAAGGCTGGGGCCTTATACTCAACATCCAAGATCCATATGAAAAAAATATTTCTTAATAAATCTTCAATTCTCTTTTTCCAATTCCTTATGAATAATTGAAAATGGTATAAGCTTTTGCAAGTTATGGAAGAATCAAATTTGGTGTCGAGACAACCTTCACTTTCTACTTCGAATAGGCTTTCTCGTATGCTTCTGACCACAGGCAATTATCACCATTCTTTGTACATCCAGTAAGAGGTGAGAAAATATGTGATATTTACTCTATGAAATGATTGTAATATCTATATATCCCCAAGAAAATCATGATATTAAAAATGTTCTTAGGATGCTCCTAGGAAAATATAGCTCTAACGTTTTAGGGTTGACATATACTTTTAATTATGAGGTAATATGACCATAGATGTGTACTTTATCGATCCATAAGTAGAACATTACAATATGGGAATAAATATAATTCTCTCTTAGTGTACTCAGAATTATCTAAAAATGATTGGTGTGGTAGCTACAAGTAAGAGAATACACCCTAATGTCATCAAAAAGGACCACAAAAAATTATTCTACATAAGGGTGGAAACCCCTATTCATAAAATCCATTAAAACAGTGGTCGCGTTCATATGACCAAGCAGCATAAAATGGTACTCATATAGACTATACATATTATGGAATATTGTATGAGGTATTCCTGATGGTCTTGCATTAACCTGATGATAACCTGATCTCAAGTCAATCTTAGAGAAGAACATTTTTCACCGTAGCTAGTAAAATAGATTAACTATTCGAGGAAGTAAATACTGGTTCTAGATCGTATTCAGGTTAAATCTTATGTAATCCTTTCATAGATGTAAGGTTTCATCCAAAATCTTGGTGAAAAGCATGCGAAACCCCCAAGAAGATGTATTGGGTAGTATAAAAACATTGGCCTCTAAATCCTCTAACTACTACTTGATCTTATAGATCTCTATAGGTGCCATCCTTACTGGAGGAATGGACACATAAGATGCTACAAAAATAATATTAATTGTAAACTCTACCTATATCTTAGGAGGTAACCCAAACAAATCATCAAGAATGAAATCCCTCACGATGATCGGCCTTTGTAACCACATCCCACCAACACTTGTCCAAACCCTAAAGCATGTTTGTGGAAAGCTTGACTCTCTACTCTGGAGGCATTTCCATATGCTCAATGATAGTCTATATAACCTCTATCCAAGGCTCAGCTGCATGATAACCTTCATATGATAAAAAATTTGGAGGATTCTACTGCTAGTACTCGCAGATCAGAAAAGCCACCATAGGTGAAACCTATGGAACACCAAGCATGGACACCCTTAAATGTATGATACTAGAATTGAATTGGGAATTAGTGTCCAAATCATGTATAATTGGTGTTTCCTCATGTTGAACTCATAGAGGTTCGAAGGCGGGATCAGGGCCCACCATGTCGGGAGCATGGTCATCACCACCTTCCTAGCATACATCACAAGGATGTCGGGGCAACATTGTTCAAAAAATTCCAATCACATGACATAAAAAATGTATTAAGTAGATGGATATAATCTCTTATAGAATTTAAACAAATAATGTATCAGTATAAATGATATAGTACCCCAACTACCCGCTTAGATGGCCAGGTATCAGTAAGTGCATATAATTAATTTCATTTCATCTCTTTATTAGTCATTACATTTAATCCTTTACCTTTCATAAACATGACATAGTAGGATAAAGATCTAAAACTATTTCATTTAAAATTCATTATTCACCTTATAATGGATATCCATTTCTAGTGAATTTGTTCCCATACACCTATCAATAAAAATGACACCCATATATTTATTGTATAATGGATTGAAATTGTAAATTAATCATCCTAACCCATGAGGCCTCATAAACATCATGAATTGAGATGGAAAATCGCACAATCCCAACAAAAAGTAATACAAGAACAAGAAAACTATCACAACATCACTCAACAATGAAAATTATATCAAGCAATGAAAATTAGTGAAATTCACTTATATAGAATGTCAATATACATGACATGTGAATTATAGGTGCCTCAAATGATGAATGTAATAATACTCCATTTCCTAATATCATCAGGCCAAGGATGAAATAAATCTTCAAAAAGAGTAATAATAAAAAACACCACACAAAATGTGCATCACCCAATCATGAAATAATATCAATAGTTATAGGTAGAAGTACAACAAAAATTATAATTTAGCCAACTTGGTTTTTACCCCAAAAATGGGTTTGTGACACCCATGAATGACATATGACCAAGTACCAATCATTCCTATTCTCTAATACATTATCATAAAATATTATAGGAAGAAAAGAAACCCACTTTGAGACCACTTTTTTTGGGTCCCAGACCATGATACAACTTAATTGGTTTCCCAATCCTAATGAGCCACATGGCCTCAAGCACTTCTGCCAGAATGCTGAAGCCTACTGACTAATAGTGAGGGTCTCAGGTGTGTCTATTGGGAGACTATTCACCCATTTGAAAAGTGTAGCATAGTGGATTGATAAAGAAAATAGTATATAGTGGATGAAATATAAATAATCAATAGAGGAAAAATGATGCAATATAAAAATGAGAATAACAATAACTTTATGAACTGGAATAGTGATTATGTAATGTCATTTCACCTGAAAACTAGAAATCAATGATACAATACAATAGGAATAACATGTTCTAAAAAGTAAAAGAAAATAAAGACTAGTCCAAGAATCCAAGATCCAACTCATTCTTCTACTCTTATAATCTATCATATTAGTAAGCCATTAAGTGTTCGAAGCTATATAATTTCTATTGTCAACACCTATAGTTAAGTAATCTACACTATGTGTATAACATAAACTAGAGAGGGTGTGGGATAAATATCATAGTGTCACCACCAAAAGTGTCTATAACATCTAGCCCATGTAATGGAATATAGTAGGGTTAATTCATGCACATATAATGTAAGGAAAGAATTAATATATAAAAAAATACCGAAGTACATGATTCAGCCCTTGATTGGTGTCAGAGCTTGTAAGCAGTTCATTAATTTAATTAATTAACATTTATTGTTAGTATGTCATGGGAGGCATATTCATCACTCACATCACATGATGGTAATAAATGTAGTGAAGGTCACAATATGTAATAACATAACTAGAAAATGATATCCAGTGAGGGAGTTCCAGGGTAACAAACATTATAATGTATATCTCATGGAATGTTAACTCGGCAGTATCTGAGTATAGCTAAGGGGTAAGAGTGTAGTCCAAGGAGTGTAATCATATTCATCTCAAAATAATGCACCTATTGAGTACAACGCGGATGAACAAGTTATAACTGGGCTAAGCAAGGATAAGGCACCATGGGATTTAACAATGGAACGTACTAGTAAATGATGGAACCAAGGAGTGTATTTTAGGTATCATGTAATAAGGTAAAGGACCCTACGGTTGTATACTGGGTATCCAAATAATATAATTGAACCAGAGTATAGGTAGGTTTCCACCTAGGAAACCACATCTTTGAATCATAATGGTGTTTCTCAGTCCCAAGGTATTAACCTCTTAGAATCCATGGTGATCTCGAGTCACACCCTTCATATTTGATATTGTAATCATGTAACATTTCATTAGGTTTAACCCTTGTCTTTCATTAGTGTGGATAGTACCAGTAACATTGCAACCATTTAATCATGTATTAATTAATCATAACTTCATATTCAATTATGGAGGTTCACATCACTACATTCCATCAATATAGAATGGGGTGCTACAGACATGTAACCTTTATTCAATCGCATTTGATAAGGCCAAGTTATATACATAGTATACTTTCCATTTCCCATTTAATATTTTATATTTAATATTAAAAAATTACCTTACATGGGTTATGTGGTGAGAATACATCATACAAGCCATTATGAAATTCTCATCAACAACAAGAAATTTATTATCAGAAGGGTTTCCTTTTGGAATGTCAAGAGAAGGCACACTCGAACAGTGGCACAAACGTGTCAAAACACTAAAACCCAAATACATAATCACCTTCAACATGGGGAGGATTGAGTTGTGGGTGTAATATCTAAACAATTATCAAATATTTTGAATGATAATATCCATGAAATTCTAAAATGTATAATCATGAAATGTAAATTTATGAAATGACACCCGATTAAATCGGCGAACCCCACACGAATATTAAAAAATCCATGAACATTATCGATAAGTTTTAGACCGAAAACCTTAAGGTTGTACAAATATACTCCTCCAGTATCATCCCTTTATTTTCCTCATATTGGAGTAGATATAAGAAAATGTGAAAATGATAAAATCATTATATATCAGTCGAGAGGAAAAGTGAAGGATTATGACTCAAGAGCACTCGAGTACTTGTTGTTTCCCATCCGACATGACGAGAAGAAGCTTGATTGGTTTTTGGATGATGGTTATCCATTCATTCCATTTTTATATCTTCAAAAATCCCCAAATTGAGAATGAAATATTCCAATCTCACATAAAATAGGACTAGAGAAGAAGGAGGTTTCTGCATTTGATCATTAATGAAAAAACATGAAATTTAACCAAACATTACGATGTGCAAAACTTTTCTGAATGATTTGACAAACCTTGTTCAAACCATTCATCGGTACCTAGAATAAAGGGCCACTCACATGGTTAGGCCGCATGGCTATGTCCCAACCATGCATGGTGGCTCTATCCAAAAAAACAATATTCGTACGATTTTCAAAATCCATAAGGAATTCAGGCATAGTTTACTCTAAAAAGTGTGCAAATTTTTTTTCTCCAATGAGATGGGTTTCAGGCTCCAACCATTCTCAGACACCCCTAAGACCTTATTTAACATTGTAATAATTCATATTAGGACCAAATTAAAGATTTCGACTGAAAATTAATGGATCTGTACGTGAGTGAAAATTTGCGTTCTTACAATGTGTTTATATCACTATTTCAAAATTTATTATTTGTTGTTCCTAGTCCTATTTATTGTAATTTATTTATAAAAAATCAATTGATTAATGATATGTTATATATTGGTCTCTAAGGAGAAGTTCTCAGTAAGACCTGGCTGGGTGCCTTGTTCCATTTTCATTGGTATTTATTATTTCAGAATACATTTTATGAAATATATGATCGACCACTTCATGTGAATGCCTTAAGATTAATTAGTAAAAACCCTTCATGATTATTTTGGATTGAGATAGAATGTGTATGGCTATGAATTTTTTCCAATGACCTTTCTGGTCACATATTGGTCATTGAAGACCATATCCCATGTGATTTTGGTTGTTAAACAATGGATTTTAGATAGGAATGGATCTTAATGTCTAAGAATAGACACTAGTAGACTAAGGATGTGTTCAATTATTTATCTTAATATTAAATTACTATATAATATGATTTTATATGGATGATATAACTACGGATTAAAACATAGGGATTGTTGTGTCTTGAATGAATAAAAAATATGGGTTAATAGATTTTGATTTCTATGTCAATTATTATGAATGTTTATCTTATTACAATGACATCATTAAAATGACTACTGGTTTCTACCTCATTCACCATCTATATGTTTCTGGAACACTATCTACCTGATTTTTAATGGTAGTGCCATGCACACCCTAATTAACCTGGTGTTGTTTAGGTCACCTGGAGTTTGAGGTAATAGTGGATCCTTATCCAGATTGTGATTGCTAATAGTTGTGAATAATCATCCTTGGGTTTAGTAATGATGATATACCATCCAAATATGACATTTTTATGTTGTTTTTAAAAGAGATATTTTTCATTATTAAATATCACAACTTTTAAGATGAATATTCAATACATTTCATAAATACACTCCCAATGTAATCTACTGTATAGTTTCTTTGGATATAATAAATAAAATCATCTTATTTCATGAAAGGTATTAAACATATCCTCTAAATTTATTTCAACATAATAATCCTCTTAGAAATACCCATCCGAAAATGTTATTTATAAAATTGGGAAAGAAATATTAGAAATTATGAGATTATATACTCAGTTTGGTAAAGATGTTATATATCAATCTATAATCATATGAATGAAAAAGATAAGAATAATATAATTTGATCATATAAAAAACATAAAAAGACAAAACCCAAACGATCATAGATCATAAACCTGATTCATTGCCTAAAAAAATCTCAATTCAAAAGATATTGGTCGTAAGAGTTAAAAATCAATGTAAAACAAACAAGTACCATAATATTATTTAATAAAAGTGTGTAAAAATCAAAATTATAGAATAGAAGTCATATGTTATGCTTAAGTAAAAACAAAACAAACTTATTTGATTAGGACTCATCACTAATATTGCATTGTGTTCTAGGATTCAATTTTTTCCCATATTGAATTTGGGCACACCATTTCCCATAGTGGATCATTCCCATCGACACAGTTCCATTTGTAATCTATATGGATATAAAGAAAAACAATTAATTAAACAGAGATATTGGTCTCACTCATCTCATAATGAACAACATACTTATATTTTACTCAATATTATGAATCATTCATCAAATCACTACATGATAACCCTTGTAAATAAAATTAGTTTCATAAACATTTTACCAGTTTGACATAGCACACCCAATTAAAAATAAGTTGGTCTCAATTTTTTTTATCCACATCGAAATTATGCATCTAGATATTGAATAAGGATATATTCATTCAATATTATATCCTTTTAAGCATAAAGGACATCATTTTTATGTTATATTCGATGGAAAATTACTTTTAGGAGAACAACCATTTGTTGAAACTATTTTTTTTGGAAATATCAAAACATTTTTTTGAAATTATTATTTTAAAATAAAATTTGTATTTAATAATTTAATATTTAAAACAATAAATTATCATGATGTTGGGAAATATTATACACATCAAAACCAAGATTCCTATAATTTTTTTGGTAAATTATAAACATGCATTGTTTTGAAAATGACATTAAAGTACACATTAAAAAAATTAAATTGTAAAAGATTGTTTATAATAGATTTAAAAAATCTATTATATAATGTTCAAAAATTATGTATTTATTTTTATAAAATAAGGATTAATAATAAAAACAAGTATTTTCATCTGATGGGAGAAATAAAGATAATTTATATAGGTATATGCTTTTGAACTATTTAGTACATTGATATAAGAAAATGCAAGGGAACCTCGATAATCCTTAAATAACCATATAACAAGAAAATAAATTCATTTATTGTTATATTATCAATAATATTTCCACATTATATGGAAAAACAAAAAAATTATAATAAATGATGGGATTCTATCGAAAAACTCATACCACCTTTACAATATTGAATCAGAATCCCCATGGGATAAATAAATTAAATATAACTTAAAATATTTTGAGAGTAAATAAAATCATGATATTAAATGTCATAGGGTCTGTATATACACCATATAAAAGAAGGAAATTACATAACACAACATATAGTTCAATGAATTAAAATGGAGACAATACTCCATTACATTATGTCTCCACATCCTTTTTACATGTTCAGACCAACTGTATACTAAATATAGTTATATTATTAATCTATTAATGAAATATTTTTATATATATCCTATGATATAATATTTACATATGATCATTTTTATCCATTTATTAACAATTCAATGTTGAAAAAATGTTTCAGAAAATAACTACATTGTTTTTCTTGTATATTTTTATTTTTTATTTTCAATCATCTTAAATTCATCATGGTTCTATAACCTCATGAATGTTACACAAGATAATAATAAAATATATAGTGACAATATTTGTATATATAGTTATCCATTAATTCTATTATCATATAATTAATAACATCGGTAAAAGAGTCGGTAGGTCGTACGTACACACGAAACTTGTTTCAGTTTTTTAGAAAGATTAAATGAAATGAATGAGAATAAAAAATTATTATGTAGAATAATTATTATTTATTATATATCTCTCATATTAATATAATTTTTCCCTTATTAACATTTGTGTAATCTTATGTGTGAAATGAGTCACATCGCTTCGTAAGGTGGTAGTCTGGCGTAAACATGAACGTCATTATCTTATCCCACACTGAATGGAAAGTAAGAATGTATATGTGATATAATAATTAGAGATTTATTATTATCTAAAAATTATAATATATATTCATTTAATATATCCTTATTACCATACATGTAAATTATAAATGATAAACATATCACATCGATTCATGAGTTAGTAGTCCACCGTACAGAATACTGAAGATATGAGTTCTCGTTAGAGGAAAAAGAAGATGGATTATAATAATGACCATAAAATTATTATTTTTAACTATATTGAATATATATTTGTTATTATATTATAATGGATTATTTGGATTTCATGGATTTGGATAAAGAGAAAAAATAAAAATAGTCATTTAAGAATGTTAACAGTACTTTAGGTAACCTCTTTAGGTTTTCAACAAAAGTTTTCATATATAGGATTTCAGATCAAAATATTGCATCAAGGATGATAGGATAAAGTTAAGGTAGTGCTTTTGGATTTTCATTTCCTATCTAAAAGGTTTTGTTTGTGGGCCAATGTGAGTAGAGTTGGTATCCTTTTATAAATGGGGGAGAGGACACACTAGTAATTTTTGAAAACAAAAAGGAGTAATTTTTTATAATACGAAAATGATATAAAATAGGAAATTAACTAGAATACAAGATTAAATTTCTATATATAGCTATAAATTTTGTATGTAATGTGTTTCTATGGAATTTTACCTCTTATCTGGTTAGCTTAACTACACCGATAAGCCCTTCCCCCCTTATCTGTTGTAATTAATTTTTAGTGTTTTTACTATATATTGTGGTCAAAAATTAATTCGAAATTAATAAAAAATGTAATTTATTATGAATCCAAATATTTGATACATTTTATAAAATACAATTAATTTTTATGGAATAATTGTATTTTAAAGTGGACATATATATGTAATGAAAAGTGGTTTTCCAAAAAAATAAGCATTTCATAAGAATAAAATGCTTTAATATAATAAATAATTTTGAAAATGATTCCCAAGAAGTAAATTATATAAATAAATATATTTAGAATATAATCTAATTTTTTTTAAAAAATTAAAACAATTCTTATTGTTTACATGTTTTAAAGTAAAGGAGAATTCCTAACAAAAACTATTTTTTAATTATTCAGTAAAAAATTTATCTTTTTAAAAAATTACCAAAAATTAACTCTAATATAATTATTAAATTTAGATTTAAAAAAACAATTTTATTATTTGAAATAGATTTTATAGGATTGGAAGATATTACTTTTATTAAATCTTCACAAAATATAGTAAATTGTGTTTTTGTAGAAAAAAGTGTATAATAGAAATATATTAAAACATTTATGAAAAATTATATACTCTGGGTCAATAATTGTTTCTTATAGAAAACCATCATACATAAAATTAAATATTATTTATTACTATTGATCCTTATGCATTTAATGTATAATTTATAATATCTGTGTTCAAAAAATAATATTAAAATATATCATGGTTTGTTAAAACTTTGTGTTGCTTGTATCACATAATAAACATAGTGTTTCATGTAATGGATCATCAAATCAATGTATTATGTAAGGAAATATATCAAAAATAAATAAATATAATCTAAAAAATCATAAAAACTCATGTTATTATATTCTATAACCCTTCAAATGTGTGTATCCCTCAAAATTCGTTACTTTTATACAATAAAATGAGAATGATTATGCCCACTGATTCACTTAATCTCCATTATAAATTCTGAAATCTTGTGTTTTTTTATAAAATCATTTACCAATGGTGTGGTATTTTTTGAAACATTTTATCTATACAATCTGAAATCTCTATTGGTTGTTCCTCAATATAACGATCCTGCTTCTTCGGTATGACCTCAGAGTTCAAAACATTGGAATGATCAGGTATGTACATAATCAAAAGAGATACTTGAAACACATCATGTACTTGAGGGATATTTGGTCATAGCACCAAAAGGTAAGATACTGACCTTTTATTATTGAGAAAATAAAATTTATTGATGTGTGTCAGGCTTAAAATTTACTTCATCCCAAAACTAATAATCTTCTTCCATAGAGATATTCATATAAATAAATTTTCACAAACTACAATTTATATATCACAGTAAAAATTGCTTGTATAACAATTAAAATGAATCTATGTTGGCATGTTGTATTGTTGAGTGGTTCCACATTTTTTTTTTTCAATTTCCTCTTCTCTCTCATAACAAAAAATATTCATTTCTCTATCTTCAATCCCATATGTTAGAGTTATAAAAATATTTCCATCGTGGGTTTCAAATGGATCCATCAGAATTATTCTGTGATATATATTATTTTAAGAAAACTAATTTTAATGATGGTTTTGATCTCAATAACCATAGAAATATTTAGAACAATATATCATATTTTCTTTTTTGTGTCGAATTATTCTCTAATAATTCCCTTTTATCCAAGTATGATATATAGTGATGAAACAATACACCATATTAGGAATAAATTAAATACTTCCCCAAATCAATGAAGTAATCCTCCGATCCCAACCAGATATAGTAGAATGTGTACTCTATGTAATTTACCACATCCTTAATGTGTATTTGATAAATCAGATCAATAATGAAGTCCTATATAATTATATTGAAGTGAGATTCATTTTTATAGTGATTGAAAACAACCTGAACAGAATTATTACCATCAGATGTTTTGTGGAGTTTAATAAAAAAATACATTGTGTATTTAACCCCATTTTTAATATTGTATGGGAAATGGTTGTAACATTAACTTATACATTTTTCTGTTTTCCATAACATTCTCACATAATAAATATAAAGATAAAAACAATGAAATATATATCTCCATACCATCTTAAGAAAAATAATCTTTCAAATCTATATACAAATTTTTAATCCTATGATTAATAGACAATAAAGAACTATGATCTTCATATAATATCTCCTTCTATTAATTAGATATGGATGGAGACCATACAGGTTCTATAACATTATCATTTCATTAATATAAATTATAAACTAATGAATATTTCTCACCTTCTTTTTCAATTCCACATCTTCCATATACTCCTCTTTAATCCTCGTATGGATATATGATTGTCCACTAATTTGGGAATGATAATTTTTTTTATCATTCCTTAATGATCTCATTATGCTTAAATTTAAAATATAGAACTATTAGATCCTTAGTGATCCTTATATTGGATAAAGATACATGATATTTTGGACTCAAATCATCAATGAACTTATTCACCTCCGTAGGGTGGTAATGTATGTATATGTCAAAATCATTGATCTAATACAACAAATATTCTCCAGAGAATATTAAACTTATTATATTCAAATATATAATTTATTATTTTGTGATTGGTATATATCTTATTACCAACACTATAA
Source organism: Viscum album (assembly GCA_963277665.1). NCBI lineage: Eukaryota > Viridiplantae > Streptophyta > Magnoliopsida > Santalales > Viscaceae > Viscum > Viscum album. The sequence continues at coordinate 1,298,814,974 of OY728138.1, read as the reverse complement.
TGATAACTCCTATATTTCCATAGTGAAAAACAATATATTTATAACTCCATATCATGAATTGGGACCTTTTTTCCATGAAAAATAAATTTCATTGTGGCATAATATATCTCCATATAACAATTCATGGGAACACAACCCAATAACATTATTGATTTTCACTATAGAGTACAAACCCTTCCTTACTAAAATCTATTGGGAGGATAGGTGAACTGACCAACCATCTCTCCATAACCTTGATATTTTCCTCACTTTTATCTACCCAAAGAAACTTGACTCCTTTTAGAGTTAACAGAGTGAGTGGATAGACAACAATGAAAAATTATCCATAGAGCATCAATTATACCATTTCAATTAATAAATATATTGATCTCAGTTAGTACGGTTAGTCTTCAACAACATTCAATGGTATGTATATTTAAAGGATCCACTAAATTACCTTCAAATTTAATAATATATCCCAATAATTAATCATTCTGAGGAAAAAAAATTCACACATTATTAAATTTTCATATAAAAATAACTTTCCATCTAGTCCTCTTAATAATAATTAAATTGTCTTCATTCTCTTCCATTCTCTTTGAGAATATAATAATATCATCTATAAGGATCACCACAAATGAATCAACATAATATCTAAAGACTCCAGTGATTATATATAGGAATACAGTAGGTGACTTTATAAGATAAAATTCCATCACTATAAATTTTTAGTGTCCATACCTCATGTTGAAGGGGGTATTGGTTATGATAGAAATTTTGACCTTCAAATGATAGTACCCAAAGTGAATATCAAACAAAGAATAGTTTTTAGAACCTTATGTTTAATCAAACAAAACATTAATATACCATAGAATATACTTTTTCTTGAGAGTGATCTTATTATGTTCTTGACAGTAAGATAATTTATTCATTTAACCATATAATGTTTTCAGAAAATAGAAAAAGTGAACCCCTTGGTGAAACACATGGGAATATAAATCCCTCATTAAGATCCTCCTTGAGTTTTTTCATCAATTATTGCAACTCAATCAGGTCCATTCTCTATATATAATTTTTAATAGGTGAAACACTATGCATGGTTTCTATTGTGAACACAACATTAAGAATCCAATGGAATAAATAAAATTTCTCTAGTTATGCATCAATAAACACCTGAAAAATATGCATGTATTATATAATGAGATTCTCACCGACAATCTAATAGAAATATCCTTTTTGAATAAGAATTAAAACCCATATGGGTAATGTAATTTCCATTGGATGTTTTTACTCCATATCACAATGATAAATGATGCTATTTTCATTTGTAAAACAAAATGTGACTACCCTTTCTTAGTAATTAATTTGTGTTCCTTGTAATGAAATCTAATTCATGCCTAAAATTGTTTAAAATTTTATGAATGTGAGAATCACTAAATAAAAAATAGTATTTTTACATAAACTCAATTTCTAAGAATCTACAAACATGTAATATTACCATTTTTTCAATTTATGTTTTTATATATGAGTAAATATATAATCATTGAGCTGATAGTTCAATAAAATTTTAAAAAATCGTAGATATAAGAGAGTGGGTACAACTGGATTCAAATAAGACAATAAATATTCAAGAGTGGATGACAAGTGCACCTTTTAGTACGTCATTCTAATACCCCACATCATTTATAATGAATGCATGAGATTTCACTATATCATTGCAATTAGGTATACATTGACACTGATCCTCAAATACATTTGTATTTGGGAACTAGATTACATTATTTTCATACTCATGTAATTTTAAGAATTAGATATTGGGTGGGGCATTGGTTTGTATCATATTCTCCATAATTACATTAACTATGCCATTAATCTCATTTAGACATGCATAGGATTTTAGAGACACCTTTCAAAATATTAATCATATCCTCGTTCTATTCAAGAAAATACCTTGATGCTTTTTTGAACATTTATGGCATTAATATATCAAGAATTTAATTCCACTATGTCATTTATTCAATTTATTCATGAGACTTGATCTAACTTTTCTTATAAAATCAATGGGAATGGATACAATATACAATTTCATTTTCAACCATAAGTGAACAATGAACCATTTCATTTTATTTAATAATGTATCTTCTAACCAATTCCTTTTAAAGACATGGTTTTAGTCCACCAAATATTTAAAAAAAATTTCTTATTAAACTGATGATTAAACAAGAATCATACCATTCAATCCTTTGAAAATTAACTTTAGAGGTGCCAATAAATTCATCACCCATATACTTAAACTCAAGATATTATTTATCTATTCTTTTATGTATTATAAAAGGGAGGTACATACGAAATAATATCATCCTAAACTCATCCTATATCATGGTTTAAATTTATTCATCTTGACTTGTATAATTAATAAGGGCCCACTCAATATCAACATCACCATAAAAATAATTAATAGCGAAGAAATTTTTTTCATGTTTATAGCAATGGAGAACATAAAATACTATCTCAATGGTGTTGATCAATTTCTCATTTACTACTAGATTAAAAGACCCACTAAAAAAGGATGACTTTTTCTAATGTAGGATTCATCAGAAAATTCTCTCTACATATGATCTTTTGTAATCTCAACATGGTTCATGGCTTGAGAAAGTCATATGAACATTGGAACAAGGTGATGCATCCCCTCTACCATATAATTTATTTTTTTATATTTAAAACCATCACATTGTGCAAATATTTATCCTGAACATGGTTCCTTCATGTTCTATCTATTTATGGAAACAAAAATTCATTATTTTAGTCATTATAATCACAATTTAAAACCACATAATCAAGAAATATTATTTATAGGTTTTCATAATCATGAAAACTTATTTTTAATATATGACAACTTAGGTTTCACATATGTCATCAATGATCATCATTTATTAAAATATTAATGTATGTTTCATAAAGCTAATGTGGATAAACCAATAAAACAAATTTCCCCTACGTACCTCCATTCTAGAACAATTTCCACATGTAGTATGCTGATAATGATTTATTTCTAGGAATAAAAATTAATATATTTTTTAGGAAAATCATTTGATACTATCCTATTCTAATACTTATCCTTAATGTTTTCAATAATTGTTTCTAATCATAATCTCAATTGATTAATTAATCCATTACTTTGATAACAACTATAATGACCAATTTCTTTAATACATAAATATAAAAACATTTCATATTAATATTCAATACATTTCATAATTTCACACCAAAGGAATATAATAATTTAGTTTCATCTAATACAATAAACATAGTATTCTTATTTCATGAAATATATTCACCATCTCCCTAAAACTACTACACAGATAGTACCCCTCTTAAGAATACACTACCTATTTTTTTAATGCCCATGGTATGTAAGAATAAGAATGGGTGATCTCATATGATCATAAATGTTAAATATAGAATATATCAATATGGGGTCACATGAATTCATAATATAATATAAATTGTATTCGATCATGACCATAACTTATGAAGTTCATACCCGACCAATAAAAGAACATAAATGTGATTCGAAACAAAAAAAATATCAATGAAAAAAAAAATTTCCATGCATGTGTGAAATCCTCATAAACAAATATTTAACCACAATTAAATTTCGTATCAGTGATTGAATACCATAAATAGGGGAGAATATTTCATATTTCAAGGTATAAAAACAATGACCATCAATATAATGGATTGGGTATCATTAGTTGTTTTTTTCTATATGAGTATGTGATTGTTTCCTTTAGTGCATTAGGAGTGAACTATTTCCCATTTTGGATCATGCCTATCGAATTTTTTTCCATTTCATTATAATGAGATATAAAAATTTTAATAATTTATATGAGGGAGATTTTGGTCCCACCCATCACATATTTGAAACCATACTTATGTGTTCCATAATTTCATAAAACATTCATCAAATCATTAAATAATTACACATGTAAGGAAAATGGGTTTTATAAACTTGTCATCAATTAACTATAGCATAATACCTGAAAAATAAAGGGGTGTCATAAAAATTTCAACAAAATAAAAATTTACCAATTATATAATGAATAAATATAGTATCATTTTGTCTTATCCCACAAAAAGAATTTGTAAAATCAAATAATGGAATCTCTAATTGCAAATTATTTTGTATTACAACTTGAAACATTTATTGAGGAGAATTAAAAATCATTGAATATAAATTTTAAAAATAAAAAGTCATAATTTTTTTAATCCATTCCTCGAAAATTATTCTCTAAACTTGTTTTATATTTATTAAAACAATGACTGGTCAGGACGATGGTAAATTCCATATACATTAAAAAATGGTCATTTATTATTATTGGTAAAATCTAAATGGGCCTAATATTGTATTTGAAATGAAGATGAATTTTTAAAAAATAACATTTAAAATATAATACATGGTAAATAATGAAATTAATAAATAATTTTTATATTGTTAAATTTTTTTTTAGAAAACATGTATACTGAATAAAATGGGTTTCCGATAGATGTGAGAAAAAAAGATAATTTTTATTTAAAACATTCTTATGAAATCTTGATTATATAAAGAGAATGAAATAATGGTAAAAATTTTATTGTCATTAAACTTTTAGAGGGTAGGAAAAATAAAGCGATTATTGATTGAGAAATCAAAACAATTCTTCATCAGAAGCATAAATATAAAATATCCTGATAAATGATTTGATTGTATCATAAAACCCTAACCACTTTGGTTACATTAAATCGTAAACCTAGGGAAATAATAAAATTAAATGACTCAAAAAAGATAATTGGAATAAATAAATTCATTATATTAAATGTTAAAAGTGATTTATATATTCACCTAATGAAAGAATATATGTGTATAACACAACATATATTTCAATGAAGGCACATTGAGGTGAAAACCTCTTATCGTAATTCTTGATTTTATTTATTCATGTTCAAACCTCTTATATAAAAAAATATAATTTTAAAATAAATATATTAAATTTATATATTTATAATTCCATATATTATTTACTTATGAATATTTATTAATAATTATTTACTATTAATTGTGAGAATCATGTTTTAAGAAATAATTGTTTAGTTTTTCATATATGTTTTTATTTCTAATTTTCTAATCCACATACATTGATCCTGGTTTATCATATCAATAATTTAAAACATGATATAAATACAATTTATATTTAATAAATATATATTTTCCTATTATTCAATAAAAGATTGAGATAGAAAATTAATTACACTATTAAGGAGACGGTTGGTCGTATATATGTATGTATAAACATTGATTCCATTTTATAAAATGATAGAATGAAATAAAGTTAAACAATTAATTATTCTTAGAATAATTATGTTTTATTATATAACATGTATATTCATTAAATTCATCCCTTATTTCATTCCATGTAAATTTATTTGAAAAATGAATCACATCACTTTCCAAGGAAGTAGTCAATCATACCCATAGAAAACAATAATATATCACACATAGAATGCAATTTATGAAGGTATATGTGGTATAATAATTAATGAAATTTAATTATGTTATATATATATATATAATATATTCATTTAATATATTGTCATTACAATCCATGTAAATTAGAAATAAAAAACACATCACATCGGTTTCTGAGGCAGTAGTCCTCCGTACAGATTAGTGACGTTATCATTTTCCATTTGAGAGAAGTGGAGAGGGTGTAGGTCATTACCATAACATTATATAATATATATATATTTAATATAATTATTTTATTATATTATAACAGTTTAATAATATTTTATAGAGTCGTAGGATGAAATAAAAACATGAATTGAAGAACATTGTTTCTAATTCAGGTAACCACCTTAGGGTTTAACCAAAATCCTTCCTTGTTTTCATTTATGATCAATATAATTCTTATAAAATGATAATAAAGAAATAATTAAGTGATTTTTATAAGTTATTTTCAAAATAAATGGGTTTTGTATGTGTGAATAGGATAAGATATGGGGTGGTCTTTTACAATTGATTGAAATGACACTATTTTAAAATTTGAAATTAATAAGGTTTACAAACATTTTTTCAATAGTATAATATATCTTATCTATATATTGTTTGGAAATGGTTTTTGGGCATGTTTTACTGTTTATTTTTCCCCTAAATATTTTAGTTCAACTCATGGTAAAACCATTTTTACTCTAACCATTGTAATTAATTGTTAGTCCTTTTAATATTTATAATTGTCTATAACTATATCGAAAATATTATAAAATATAATATACACTTATTTATAATAAGGGATCCATTTTGATAAATTTAATTAAAAAAAGTGTTAGAATTTAATTTAAATTTTAATAACTGATGAATTAAAAATTCAATTTTTAGATTGAATATTCTCATATGTATAAAATATTTTAATTTCACATTTCAATATAGAATTGATTACAATGAACTAAAATGGATAAATATAAATAAATTTAAACTAATATTATTTTTATAACCATCTAAAAATAAATTTTTTTTATATGTGGTATAGGAAAACACAATTCTTAATAACTACCATTATTATTCACTTTTCACAAAATTTTTTGACTTTTTAGAAAATTTTCAAAAACATAAATATAGATAATTTCAACATGTTTATATAAAAAATAATATTCTATCAAAAAATGTTTCTAAAATTTTTAAAATATAATTTTATTATCTGTTCAAAAAACATAATAAAAACATTTTTTTGAGGAAAACACTTATTTTTTAAACATATAATGAATTTTCTAGATAAGTATGTACACTTTATCAATAATTTTTATTTTTATAAAGAAATTACACATAATATATAAAATTTGTTATTACTATTCATATGTCTGTGTTTATAAAGAAGGTTATAACAATAATATTTAAATGATTATATTAATAATATATCATGGTTCTTTTATACTAGGAATCATGTGTGATTCATACTAAACATGATATTACATATAACAAAAGATAAAATCATTTTTTTTGTAACATAAGATACCAATTTAACTAAATATATTCCAAAAATACCTAAAAACCTGGGGGTTACAAAATTTCACCCTTAGGGATTGGTATTTTTGGTAAATCATCCTATAAAAGTTTATTACTAGTGGTTCATCATCCACCAAGTGTTTTGTAATGGTGGAATATAATCCACGAAGGGGTTGATAGTGGATCTAAATCATCTATTTTATTAGTTTATTATTTTGGTTCATCTTCCACATTTTGTTTGTTGTATTGGTGTTATATCATTAAACTGTGTTCTGTAATAGTGTAATATCATCCACTAGAATTTGAGTTGTGCTGGAACATCATCCACATAGAATTAATGATTCCTCATCCAATAGGTCACCCATCATTCACCCTAGGTATCTTACATGTGACTGATCATTCATGTTGATGGGTAGTGACTATGATTCATTATTCACCTAGGGATTCTCCATGGTGAAAACTTTTTAACCCTCACCATGAAATAAGGATTCAATATTAATTCATCGCAAATATGTGTTCAACCCATCCATATATAATACTATTATATCACTACCTGAATTTGGTATATTCACACATTGTTTGAGTATATAAAACACCCCAATGAAAAATATTATTTATTTAATCTATTGTTATCATTCATTATCGATTATATAATGGTATTTACTAGAACTACTAGGGAAATTTTATGTGGTGACCAGTTAGTTTAAACTCACACCCTACAACAATTACATGGTCCCCATGTATAAATTATGTTTCATGAACTCAAAAATGGAAATGACCCTGTTACATTATATGGATGTTCTATTAAATTAGGTCTATATTTTTAGACGAGACTAGGATAATGTTAAGAAATAGTATTGTGGATGTATCCATTAATTTTTTTTGTTTTAGTTTAATTATTAAATGATCTTACAATGAGAGATCTTGGTTATACTATATGAATCATTATACATGTATAGATTACCATTTTAAAATTATATGATGGTTGAATTTACTATTTTATGGAATATAGAATTGATGGTTACCTTGTTTTCTATTATGGAATATTGAATTCTTTATGATAAATCATCTGTTGAGTTTTATAGTGACATGTAATATAGGGAATAGTCTTATGACTTCTAACGACCCAATCATGACATAAATTTACATTACATTAATTATGGGGAATATTTAATACGTTCCACGAACATATCCCCCAAAACCGTATTAGTTTAGTGTCTTTGGAAATGTGGAACATAATCTTCTAACTTTGTGGAATATCTTGAATAGCTCTAATAATGATCTAACATTTTTTCTGACCTATAACATTTCTTTATATCATGGGGAAAGGAAAACATAAAAAGTTTGATCTCAAAATCTCATTAAGGGTAAACACTGAGAACATAAAACAAACCATAAACATAAGAATGTACAAACATGAGCGTACTGTTTAAATATCAAAATCATAAGCCAAGAAATGAATATTAGTAGTAGATAAGTCATAGATCATAAGGGAACATTAACCATGATAAAACATAATTAACATAAAACATGGTGTTTTGGAAAAAAATAAGCACACAATATGATTTCCACAGTAGAAAAAGCATTATTTCCAAGACCATCATAATGGACGAAGTCCATTACTGAACCAGGTTTACATGTCGTTCCATCCATGTATTACTGAACCATATTTACTTTCCATTCTAGACATGTATTAATGAACAATATTTACTTTTCATTCCAATCATGTATATTTCATGAGATATAAATCATTACCCAATTAATTGGATTGAGATATAGCTACCACCGATCTCATAATGAAACCATTCTTGCATGTGAAACAAAAACATTTATCATTCATCATAGCGTAACCCATGAAAAAAATATGTTTTCTTAAGAAACATTCCATCATTATATAATTCATATAAAATTCCATTCCATAAGTAAAAGAATAATATCATTGTAATAAGTGGGATAGAAACAAAACCCAATTCAAAGAGAATCATCATAGATGGAAAGTATTTTTGATAAAACACTAGAATTTAGTTTTTGAGTAAAATATCCTTTCTTCTTTAAAAAATCCATTTTCTCAAAATGTCTTGAAATTTTAAAATAAAATAATTTAGTTGAAAATAAACATGAAATAGTATAGAGGAAAAATCATGGAAACAAGGCGTCATGAAACCATTAAAACAATTACATGCCATATAAGTTTAAAAAACATTATCGTCGTACTTTTGTCGGAAAAGTAAAAAATTTCCTCGTATGGTAAACCAAATAAAGATTCCTTCTATAAAATGTAGTAAAATTAAACAATGGGTAACAATTACTTTAAACATTCATAAAATAATATAAAACTTAAAATAAAAACTTTTTCAGAAATCATGTCCATGTAAGATAAATATATACCTAGTAAATACTTACGTATAAATATAAAAAATCTCAGATTAAAAAAAGATTTGCAAAATTATTTGTTACCATAGGTCTGATATGTTTCCCATGTGTCTGAACCTCTTGTATAATGATTTAGATAATTTTATTAACATATTCATGATTCATGCTCATCATATATGGTCATATTATCCATCATTTTTTTGTAACAATTCTATGTTACTCATTATTCGGGTTTTACCAACATTATAACCATATGCATGTTTGGTCGAATTAGTTCTTGTTATCCATATAGGGTTATATTTATATCATTATTAAATTATATTTACAGAATAAATACCATATTAATTCATTTTTAACATTTATATAATCATAATTGAGTGGATACCATGTAGAAGGAATCACATCGCATCAGGGAGATGGTAGGAAATACGTATGCAGAAGCGACGATATCATTCCCATAATTGTTGAATAGTATTTGTTTTCATGTTTTACAGCATTTGTATATCTATATAATTTTATAAGAATAATATATATTCATTACAACCATTTTTATACCCATCCAACAATGGTGGTGGTGAAAAATAGATTACACCATGGTGTGGAGATGGTGAGTCCTACATACGCACGCGTAGTGATTTCGTCTTTCTTAGGATGGACATAAATTTGAATATGGTTGTTCTGTAACTATAATAACAACTCACTATATATATTATATTGAATGTATTATTATGTAATGAAACAAATCATTATGTATAAGTATAAGTGGAAAGATATATGAAAGAATCAGTAGACAAGACTACCTCTTCTTGGACATGCTCTCTTTAGATCACATCATAATGGAACAACAGTTGGTATTTTGAGAAGACAAGAACCTTGAAAATGTAACTAGGTAAGTTTATAAAAAAAATTAAGGGTATAGATGAACATTGTGGTTCAATGTGTTGTTTATAAATGACGGAGGATGATCGCTATTAAGATTGTGGTGAGGGGCACTTTTGGAAACCTAAAAAATATTAATTTATTATAAATTGAAACCCCATTCAAAACAACCAAAATATCCAAAATTCCAATATTATTTGAGAGAGGGTTTTAATATCATCACCCAATTAATTTATTAAAATATTCTATGTTCATTTAAACCTTATTTTTTCTATTTAACAATTAGTTATTCTATTTAATTTTAACTAGCATAACAAATATTTCAATATAAAAAGGGCAAATTTTTTACTTATTTAATGTCAATTAGATAATAATAAAATAATTTAGAACATTTTTTATAGTATCATAATTATTCTATATTTTTCAAAAAAAAATTATGTTTTAAAAAAATTTAAAAAAACACTATTTTGAAAAAATATTCTATTGTGTCAATTTTGACACTATTCAATTTATTGATTTTAAAAAATATAAGGACAACAAGTTAGCTTCAAAAAAAATATTTTATTATATTTCTATAAGATCATTTTGATCTATATAATTTAATAGAAATATTATTTATCTAAAAATATATTTATTTTAATATTGTTAGTAACATTTATTTGATATCTCCATTAATAAAATAATAACAACAATAATATTGTGTAATTATTTAATATACTTCTTCGTTGAGTAAAAATTTAAAATAAAATATTGGTCCGACGATAAATTTAATATATTTCATGTGAATATATTTAGTATAATTTATCTTTTATAAAATCAATAATTAAAAATGTTTACTTATTAAACTCAGAATGTGACAACTTTAACATTACATTAAATAAAATAATATAAATGTCATAATTTATTCTATAAGTCTCTAAATGATCGCTATCTTGTCCCTTGAAATATCATGGTCGGGATATACTCGAAAAATAATAGTTGGTCTTATTTTTCAGAATTTTTATTGTTATCAACATTTTAATAAAAATTGTCTTATTGATTTCTCATCAAATTATTAATTTTTACATCATCATCATCAAAGTTAATTTTTTATTACATGGAAACAAGATAGCCAATAAAAAAACAGAAGCCAAGAAGTATAAGGGGCCTAAAATGGTGAAGGATGAGGACATCCCCTCTAAAAAAATTGACCCCCTTGGGTTTCAAAGAGAAGATATCATGTAGAAAAACTTGATCACGACCATGGACTTCCATCGACACTAGGTAATCTGCCACTTTGTTACCTTCATGATAAGAATTAATACCTTTGTTGTTGTTGTTGTTGATCATGCCTTTTCACTTTTGGGTAATATAGATGATTGAACATGTAGGGGGGGGAATCATTCAGGGAATTATGGAGAATATTTGAGTCCATTTCATCATAGGATAAATTTAAATCCTACTTGTGGAAAAGGATAATACCCATGAGCATAGCCTTGTCGTTGGCATGAAGAGAGGAACCATTTCCCAAGTAAGAGGAAAATTCCAAGAGGACCAAACCCCTAGATTTTCGGACAGCCCCACCACCGTGCAAGACTCCCACCTACAAGAACCATTAGTGTTGTGTTTAAGGCCCTTAGAAGAAGGATTCAATTGCACCCAGAGGCCGCGTGTGCTGCTGTCTTGTGCCAGTGCAACGTGCGAAGCTGAGATCATCCACCATAAGGAGGGGGCATCCCTCCAGTTTCAAAAGATCCAATCCAAATCAAGGAGGGTGTTCGTATTCCAAATGATGATAGAATTGCTAGTATGATAGACCCCTCATGTCTAAACATATTTCTGGCTTTCCCAATAGACTAGAACTCTACCAGAAGGAACTTTGTGTGTGCATCTTCTCATGTACTCTATCACCTAATCCTTGGAACAACCTATCCAATAATGGAAGGTTCACCAGGTTAATGTCATGATGTTTTATAAACTATCCAAAGGGATGCCACACATCACAAGTTGATCCCTACACCCACCCCCATAAGAATAGGTTATCCACACTTTCCTTCGAGAAGTCTTTATAGAAGGGACATTGAGAAGCAAGTGGGATGCCACAACCTTTAATATTTTCATCCATGGGGATATCTCAATACCTGATCCTCCATAAAAAAATGTGTATTTGTATGGAACCACTTCGGGCCAATGGATGTCATTCCATCTATCTTTCTCCTCTATAAAGACCTGATACCACCGATATTATCTAGTGGAGAAATCCCCAGATAAAGATGGGGTGAAGACACAATGATCAGGATCCTATTATCTAGAAATGTGATTGAAAAAAGCATGTTGCTCCACATCCAGAATAGACTAAATGAAACTTGGGTGCATGCTGGCCTCTCTAAATGAAATGATGGGAGTAGGTCACCCTAGGAAGCCAAGCACAGTCCCAGTCCAATTGAGGTGCCAGAATGAAATGTCCCCATTCTGATGATCCAGTGGGAGTGCAAGAAAATATCCGAAAATAGGTTTGAAATGTTTGGCTGTAATGAAAAAACATGACCCTCCATCGGGGTGTGAATACTAAATAGAGGGTTCATAATTTTCCCCCATAGTGTACTATGTTTCAGTGCTTCCCAAGGCAACTGTGCATGCATGAAACTAGGTGTGTCATTAATGTAGTGAACATTAATGCTTCCCTCCCTATTAGGACTCACAACCATACCACATGATGCCCAATGCTTCTCTCGTTCGATAAGAGGATCCCAAAGAAATCCATCCAAGAGGTTATCAATACTAAAAATTACTCCCTTGGGTGCCTTGATGGTAGAGGGAGTGTGGATTTGAGTTTCCAGTAGAATAATATTAATGAGGGCAATGTGTCCTCCAATTTACAAAAACCTATTTCTCCAGTTGTGAATGTGGTCTACAATCTTGCTGGAAGGAAAGTTGAAATCTCGAATCTGCAGTCTAACAGGGGTGATGGGAACCCAAATATATTGCACGTGAAAACACCCCTATTTCATGTCAAGTGTGAGTTGTATATATGAAGACCTTTCGAGGGAGTAATTGTTTGGGATAAAGAAGAGGCACTTCTTTTTATTGATAAGTTGTCCACTACAATGGTAGTAATCATTCAAAATGTTGATTATGTCTCAGATAAAATTTCCTCCCTTTGAGAAAGATCAGGGTTTCATCTATGAAAATTATTTGAGAGATGTTCATGGCCCTCATGCTCCTTCTATAGGGAATAATCTCTCCATTATTTATTCTTAAATTAATGAGCCAGTAGAGCACCTCTTGTGTGGTGATGAAAATACTAAGGGACAAAGGGTAACCCTATCTTAGATAACTAATGGATTTGATGAACCTAAAGGACTTCCCCTCGAATAATACTGCCATCCATGGGGAGTTGAAACATATGAAAACAAGGACGATAGTCTAGGAAGAAAACGCATACATTCTATCACCTTAGTGAGGAATCCCCATTCCACCATATCATAAGATTTAGTCATGTCTAGCTTGAGAGACACATTTCATTTGTTGGTTTTGAAGTTCATATCTCTAATCATTTCATGGGAAAGAGAAATATCACCTTGTATGTACCTACCCATCACAAAACCATGCTACTCCATGGAGATCCACCTTGGAAGACGTATGGACATCTTGGAATTAATAACAGTTTCAAGAACATTATAAGGAATGTTGCACATAGACACTATTCTATAGTGCATGATAGATGAGGGATTCCTGTTCTTGGTAATGATAATCATAGTTGTGACACATTAAATCCCTAGAAAACTACCACCCTAGAAGAATCTTGGATGGCTATAATGAGGCCCCCCTTCACCACATCCCATGATTCTGTATTGAAGGAGCCTAGGAAACCGTCCATTCCTAGGGCACTGTGTAGGTGAAGATTCATCCAGGCATTATAAATCACTTTTTCATCAGGAAGAGAGCACATCCATTTATTTTCATCTTCTAATACACAATGGTAAATAACCATTAAAATACAGTTATCATTTCCGATATAACCCGTGGGCATTCGACTATTGGGACCATTTAGAAAATCCTAGAAATAGCAGAGGTCCATACCTTTAATGATATCCTTATCAACTGTGTAAGATCTATCAGTCATATGATTGTTCGGTTTGATAAGTCTCTTCTTCTCTTTAATACATGCATGAAAAAAGCATGTTTTTCTATCATTGTGTCAGAGCCACTTGATTCTCATAGAGTCCCATGCCAAAATCCATTGAGTTAATATTATAATAGGTAGTGCTTCCTTTATTATAGAAATATCCTCAAAATAATTGTCATCTCATTCCTCTTCCAGCCGATCTTCGTGCCTATCAACCTCCTACATGGTATCATTGATCTCACTATCAACTGGAGGTACGTATTGCATCATGAAAAGAAATTTCCTGAGAACCCCAAATCAACAAGGCCACTCCACAACATAAACTGTGTAAAATCCCTACTAACCCTCCTCTAAAAAGGCCGACATCCTTTCCTTTCCTCTGGATTTGAGACAATATTAAAATCTCTCCTGACATATAATAGATGATTCTCGAGGAGAAAAGTATTAAGGTCACTCCAATGCTTGGTCCGTTGGAGGGGATCACAATTCCTATACACAACGAACATGAAGTATGAGAGATCACCTATACTCACTTTAGTAGTGATGAATTGGTCACCTACATGGACATTATCTACTGAGGTAATATTATTCTATAAAATCTAGATAAAGATATTAGAAGGTTAATAATTCAAAGAACCATACGCCTTGACCTTCTTTGTGAATTCCTGAATTCTGGTAGCTGATTTCTTGTGATGGATAATGGAAAAAGTAGAGGCTTTATTTTTTCTTAATTAAGAGGAGACAAAATCAAATTTAATATAGGCACTATGTCCATGGGTGTTCCAAATAAGTGTAGAAATCATTCGATGGATAGGGCAATAGCATTTTCCCCAGAGCTAGTAGCCACCTTGACGTGGGAGAGTGATATCGCCTTACGATTCCTTTCTTGTGAGTGAGTGAAAACTCCCTCCTGAAGAAACACCTTTCTACCAGATGAGGAAACAAACTCTGTAGCACAGATACTTGATTATCATCGAGTTATTAGGATAAGTGGGGGTGGGATCTCTAAATATGGGTGGATAGAAAACTGGGGTACAATCTATAACTCTTGACAAAACCCATGGGGGCTGACCTAAGGCATACATTATTACTGTGAGGATTCATTTCAGAGGAGACAATCTGAGGTTTGGAGGAGGAAACTACCGGGACATAGGGAGGGTGTGGTAGATCTAGAAGGTCAAAAGACAAGGGACTTAACCCATATAAACATGCTTCCATGCACACATCGTTCAGGAAATATTAAAGGAGGGGGGGCAAGGCCATGCCAACCTGGAGATTGGAGGCACATTTTGGAACGAATGGAACTAATACCTTACATTACACTGAAACGTCATTGAGAAATAATCTTGAAGGAAAAAGTGGATCCAAATCCTCAGAGGTAAGATCCTGTACTGGGAGGTCCTTAGTGGTAAGGGCTTCCAGCAGCAGACCCTCTGTGGGGGAGAGGAAGGTGGAAAAAATGGCATTCTTTTACTGAACGAGGCCTTGGGAGGATGAATTCCATATCATTTCTACGATCTTTGGAAAACCTGGAGAATGTTCCCCTAGAGGAGGTAATGAGATAAGAAATGAGGAAATACAGGGTAGAAAATCTCTGGGTTCCAAGAAAATTCATCATACACACAAAGAGAAAAATTGTTGGGTGGGGGAAGAGAAGTGTTCTTATCCAAAAAATTACACACCATCGATGCATCCCCTCTGCATATAGTCATGACACCCAAGAACATAAATCTTCCTAGATTATCCCCAATCGCTTTCAGAAATCCTCCATTCTAGAAGGAAAGAGGAATAACCGAGAGGTGAATCCACACAGCAGCAAAGGGGTTCTCATTGCCAATGTGGGCATCCAGAGACCAACGAGAATGGTTGAATCACCAGCATCCAAAATCAAAAGGTTGCCTACACCAAACATGCAGGAAATATTCTTCCAAGGACATAAAAATGTTGAAATAATTCCTGTGGAGTGCCATGCTCCAGATAGGGGATTGAAGACCCATGAGTGGGAGAAACGCTGGAACATCGCTAAGGCGGGCTTCATAGAGCCAAAACGTGCAACCAAAGTCAATTTCAGGCACAACACCACCTCTACAGAGGATGATGATGGGATGTCTAGGGAGAGTCCACCATCATCATGGAAGTCCATTTAGGATGAGACATAGATAGCCAGAGAACAAGGACATCGGGTAGGGAGAAGTTATCCACAAAGGGCATCATTAACATATCTACTCCATGAATGTGTAGAAGGACCAACATTGGTTGGAGAGGCTGGATGGATATCCATTCATCCAAGGGAGAAATCCATAAGCTATGTAGAAGACGACTGAAAAAATTGAAAATTTGAAACTCCCAAGGGTGAAAAGGGCGCATTCTTAAGAGACGATATTGTTGTCCATTTAATTTTTACATCACCAATGTATTTGACTTTATGGTAATTATTTATTTCATAAAAATTAATAAAAAATACCAAGATGTATTTAATTATTTTATATTTCCAATGTAATATTTATTTTTTAAGATATCACCTGGTTATCCCTATATAAAAATTATTATACTTATTTGAAATGTGAGTTTGACATTTTCTACTTTCATTGGTTTTGTTAATATCTAAGAATTCTCATAGTCATGTGGAAATTAAATGACTATGTTTTCAAGAAATGATGTTAAGGGTATACTTTTATTCATGCAATGGGATCTTGGAAGTTTTTAGGACAGTTTTATAGTCTTCGTCAAATCATTTGTTACACTAATTTACCCGATTTAACTTTAACTGTGGAAAATAACAAATTATTGTAGTTACTATATATTAAATCCAAAAAAATAAAAGTAACCTATTAACATATTTTGGACCCTATAATTCCAAATATGGTTTACATTTTCCATAATTCAAAACACATAATTTGAAGAAGTTAAATTAATTTTAATTCCCATTTTCAAAAATCAAAATGTGGGTTTTGAAGAAGTAAAAACATATCAAAATATTATCAGGTATTAATGTCGAATTTAAAAGTGAAATTAAATCCAATTACCAAAATTATATTTAATTATAACAACATAATCCAATAATAAATTGAAACCAATTAAAAACATAATATAACGGTATAAATAAATTTGACGAAATGGTTGGTTCGAATTAAAATGCTTTATTATTAACTATTCATCAAAATATGAATTTTATCCTAAGTATACAAAAATTTAAACCAGGATAAATTTTGATGCACATATTCTTATGAAGATGATTATTTTTAAAAATAAAATATATAAGAGTTTTAAAAATGATATTTAAAATTGGTGTGCATCAAAAGGATGCAAAATTTCATTTTTCAAAATAATCTTATTTTATCTGAAAATTTGAATCTGTACTTATATAATGTTATAGAAAATACATAAGATGATTTTTAATGTTATATAAAATTAAAAATTTTGTTAATAATATTCATAAAAGAAGGATTACATTCAATTAAAAATTTATATTGTAATAATATATCATTTTTTAGTGAAACTTGGTATTTCTTACAATCCAAGGTATCATGAAAGGTCGTTATTTCATGTAATGTAAGTCAAGTCATTGTTACATTTAGTGACATAAAATTTGGTGTTGAGTATAACATAATCCAAACATAGTTATTTTATACATTGAATGAATTCTATACTTAGTGTTGCGTGAAATGAATACTATTAAAAGAAATTTAAAATGCTTGTAACACAAACCAAGAATAGTGTTGTTTATACTGCAAGCTAATACGGTGTTTCGTATAGTGAAAGATAAACATGGAATAACATCAAACACAATAGATCAATGAAATTAAAAAGAATATTCTCATAAAATATTAGGGTGTTACATTCTACCCCCTTAAAATTAATATCTTCCTCAAAATTCATTGGGGTTATAAATGGTTTACTACATGAAATTTTTTTCATTGAAACCCACATCATAAAAAGGGATAATAAAACTTCATTTAAAAAAGGAATGTTAGAAACATAAAGGATTCCAAAATTAACTCTTCATTGGGTTTCCACATAGGATAAAAAAGGATTAATGTGAAAACATGGATATGGAAGAGAAATATTACCATCATGTTCTAATGGATAGTGATAGAGATTATGATTTGGATGAAGTTAACAACAAAAATCCATAAATATGAAATGATTTAAGGGATTATTTTATTCATCATAAAATAATATACAATTAATAAAATTCGGGTTTCATGATCCTTTTCATAAATTTGATGATTTTTTTATGGGGGAAAATATTTATTTTATTTTAGTACAGTCTAACCATTTTTTTGTTCCATGAAGAATTTCCACTTCATCTCTTATTTAAAGAAATGAAGTTGGATTTTACATTCATGAAGTGTTAGAAAATCATTCGATCGAATGATATGTCATTCCATCAATCTCAACAAAAATTTAATAATAGGTTATTAAATATGCATAAGTCCACCTATAGTGATATAATACATTATTTTAACAAACATCAATTAGAATATAACGTATACTATCTATAAATGTGTAACATTACAATCCTTACAAAAAAAATATATAAAACATCAGGAAGTGGTGAACTAAATCATCTTAACATTTGTCTCCCATATCTCATTTAGAAGTGCATGTTTGTCACATTCTAAACATGTAAATACAATAATCATATATTATATTAAAACAAGATAATAATATGAATTAATGTAGAATAATAGCGGAACTATGAATTCTGTCAAAATAAACTCTTTCCAGACACCAAAATACCAAAACACCAATATACTCAAACCAAGATATAACTTTTTCTATATATCATACGTGAGCTCATTAATACTATGAAACAACTAATTATATCTTTATCCATTCATTATGGGCATATCATGTTCTTTCTAAATATATTGTAATCACTTTTCATGGTTACCGGTACTATATAATTATGTAAAAACCCAACAGACCAATACATATATATTATAATATTTCATACTACTATAAATGAGATTCCAAAACACTATTTTTGGAATCCATATTACATAAACACTTAATCATTCCTCCACATCATTGTCAAACTCAACATCACCTATGGTGATTGCATGTAAAATTCCTTTGTCATTTTCCTTAAGAGGTTGATGAACTAAATCATCATTAACCCTTGGATTAGGGCATTCGTTAGAATAATACACGATTTTATTTCACTTGTTGCATTTAATTGTTGGTGGTGCATTCTCTGTAGTCTTTTCTCTATTCACATCATTTACAACCATTTTCCCATTACTTCAGTACTCAACTACTTGATGACCTTAATTTCCACACTTGAAATATTTACTAGTCCCTTTAAGACAATCTCCACCATGCTTCGTTCCACAAATTGATCATAAGGAAACATTCATATTCTTTTCACCATTGTTTAGAGATTTTTCATTGAACTCATTCTTTCATTTCATGTCTAAACCATGATATGTCTATATAACACCAACTTCCAGTTCTATCTTGATAGCATAACAAACTATATTTTTATAACTACTAAACTCTTTATAGATAATTAACATTAAATCCTTGGTTTTAACCCACTAAAGAATATATCAACATTACTTTTAGGTTGGATGATAAATCCTGAAGAATATACTATAAGACTTGTAAAATTTACCTCATATATACCAACAGATTCATAATACTTTTTATTAAGCTCATGGAACTTTTTTCCATCTTTTTTTGAATAATACAAGGGAAGTACTTAATAAAAAACAAGTTCTTTATCTCTTAAAATTAGATGGATTCAATTACAGTTTGTTTCCTTGTATTCTTAATTAGAGTCCACCACTGGTCTACTTTATCTTCTGAACAATAGACAGCCAAAATGACTTTTTCATGTTTTTAATATTGAAGGTTAGAAAATATATTTTTAATGGTATATATCCATTTTTAAGAAACAAGTTGATAAGAAGACCCACTGAAAGAAGGTAGATGTTTCCTCATGGAGATCTAAATAGAATTTTATTCCATTCTCTGCTCATTAGGATGTCTAGAATGATTCATAGCTTGTGTAAGTATAGAAATAATATTTTTCATTCCATCTCCCAAAACATTTTGTTGTTCTGGAGGACAATCATTGAATTTCCCAATGTATTGATCATTAACATGGTTCCTTTTGTTCAATCCATTATCTAAAACATAATCAAAGGTAATACATTCAATCTCTAACATCTTAAGTTAGTCCTAGGTCTTTCATGATTGTCCCCTTAATTCTATGATTCTAACCTATAGTTATATGTAACTAAAGTGACATCCCTAGACATACCTTATAAATATCTCTTTGGATCTCACTAAATATTTCACATCCTACTTTACAAAGGTTGATTAAAACTTCACACTAATACTGACTCTAACGACCACAATGTGACATATCTGTAAATTACATTATTTTTACAGAATAATTAATACATGACAGAAACAGATGCTGAAAGATTGTATTAGTTTAGTGTAATTGAAAACCTAGAACATAATATTCTAACTAGATGCAAGATTTTGAACACCATTAATAAAGATCTCCTCTTTTATTTTCTTACCTAATACAGTTATTTATTTATTAGGGAAAATAAAATCATAACAATAGTGAGCTCAAATGCTTTTTACGGGTAAATGTTGAGAGAATAAAACAAACTTTAAACATTAGAATGTAAAAACATAAACATTATGTTTAAATATTAAAAATAACGAGTCATGAAATAAATCATAGCAGTAGGTATGTTATAGATCATAATGGAATATTAACCCTGATAAAATAGAATTGATATAAAACATGGAATTTTTGAAAAAAAAGTAAGCACATAATATGTTTTCTATAGTGGCCAAAGAATTGCTTCAAAGTCCATCATAGTGGAAAAAGTCCATTACAGAACCGGGTTTTCTTGCCATTATTCCATGTGTTAGTGAACCATATTTATTTTCCATTCCAGCCCAATATTACTGAATTGGATATACATTCCATTATAGACATGACTTTTTCAAGTTATGTAAATCATTAGACAATGCATTTTAGAGAGACATAGGTCTCACTAATCCCATAATAAAATTATTCTCACATGTGCCACAAAAACATAAATCATTCGTCATAGTGTAACTCGTGAAATATAATGGGTTTTTATAAACATTCGTGCATCATAACATATTCTGTATGAAATATAATTCCATCATTAATAGAATCAAATAAAATTAATAATATGGATACAAATATAACCTTATTTAAATATCATCATCTTAGTTGGAAAATAATTTTGATAAAACACTTGAATATAATTCTTGAGAAAAATATCCTTTCTTCTGCAAAAACATTTTATTTTCTCAAAATTCCTTGTAATTTTAAAAGAAAAAATTTAAGTTGAATATAAACTATAATTAGTTTAATGGAAGCATCATGAAATTAAATAGTCATAATACTGTAAAAAAACATTCATGTCATAAACGTTAAAAAATTTCCTAGTATTTTTTCAAGAATAGTAAAAAAGTACCTCTTATGGTAAAAAAAAGAAAGATTCCTTCCATACCATGTAGTAAATGTCAAGAAATAGAAAAATATCACTTTAAACATGTTTAGAATAATAGAAAATATTTTATGAAAACATTTTTAGTAAATATGTACATGGATGGTAAATATATCCCCAGTAAATACTTATGTGTATATATATATATAATCTCAGATAAAAATGATATTTTCAAAATTATCCCTTCGTTTAGGTCTGATATGCTTCTCATGTGTCCAAAAATCTTGTATAATGATTTAGATAATGTTATTATCTTATTCCAGAATCATGGTCATCATATATGGTAATATTATCCTTCGTTTGTTTTTAACAATTCATTGTTCCTCTTTATTCGGCCTTGAACCACATTATGAACTTTTTCATGTTTGGTCAAATAAGTTATGGTTCTCCTTCTTAGGTCATATTTATATCATTACAAAATGATATTAACATAAAAAATTCCATGTCACTTAATTATTTACATTTATATAATCATGTATTTGTTGTTATCATGTAGAACAAATCACATCATATGTTGTAGATGGTAGGGCGTACATACTCACAAGCGACGATATCATTCCCATAATTGTTGAATGATATTAATTTTCATAGTGTACTATATTTAAGAATCAATATCATTTTATAATAAAAATATATAGTCATTACATCCATTTTTATACTCATCCAAGAAAGGTGGTGGTGATAATTAGATTACACCACAAAAATGAGATGGTAAGTTGTACGTTTGAATGCGTGTTGATTTTATTTTTTTTAGGATGGATAGAAAGTTTAATATGGTTTTTCAAAAATATTAATTTATAATAAAATAAAACCCCACTCAAAAACCCTAAAAATTTCCCAATTTCAAACTTCATATGATATAGTTTTGTAATATCATCAACAAAAAAAATATATACAAGATTCTAGGTCCATTCAAACCTTATCATTTCAATTTTACACTTAGTTATTGTATTTCATTTTAACTTGGGTAACAAATATTTCAAGATTAAAAGGGCCCATTATTTATTTATATGATATCAATCAGATCTTACATAAATAATAAAGTAAATTTTTAAATATATAATAAATATTCTATATTTAAAAAAATATTTTATGATTTTTAAATAATTTAATAAATCATTATTTTGATAAATAATTAATATCATCAAATTTGACACTATTGAATTTATTTATTTTTAAAAATATAAATATAAAAATTTAACTTCAATCCAACTACTTTATTATATTCCTATGATGTTAAGGATATCTCAAAAATTTATTGTACATATTAATTATACTGAATTATATTTATTTTAATATTGATAATATAATTTATTTGATATATTTGTTAAAAAAATAATTACTACAATAATTTTGTGTAATTATTTAATATACTAATTATTTGAAAAAAATAAATATAAAATACTATGATGAATATATATTTAATATATTTAATAATAATATATGTTGTAAAATTTATCTACTAAAAAATTAAACATTAAAAATATTATACTTATGAAATTAATAATGTGACAAATTTAACACTACTTTAAATAAAATAATATAAATTTCATAATCTATTCAATAAGGCTCTAAATTGTCACTATATTGACCATTGGATGATTATGGTCAAGATATACTCGACCAATAAGATTTTTTCATGAGTTTGGGACTTTTATGTTTCTTAGGATTTTAATAAATTTTTTTTATTGATTTCTCATCAATTAATTTATTTTTACATCATCAAAGTATAATACTTAAGGTAATTATTTATTTCCTAAATTTTTAAAATAAATAACCATGATGTAGTAAATTATTTTTTTACTTCCATTTAATATTGATGATTGAAGATATCACCTTGTTTTCCATATATAAAATTTTTTATACTTATATGAAATGTGAGTTTGACATGTTGTCACCTTAATTGGTTTTATTAATATTTATGTCATTTTCATTATCAAGTGGCCACTAAATGACTTTTTTTGAAAAAAAGATTTGATGGTATAATTTTAATCATAAAATTTGATTTTTTTCCCAGTTTTAGGATTATTTTATTATTCTTATCATATCATTTGTTACACTAATTTTCCCAATTTACATTTAACTCTGGTAAATAAAAAATTTACATATTTACTATTCTTAATATCAAATAAATAAATTAAATTATCTTATTAACATAATTTGGACAAAATAATTATAAATATGAAATCATGTTTTAATAATTCAAAACACAGAATTTTTTGAAATTAATATAAAAGTAATTCCCATTATCAATAACCAAAAAAGAGGTGTTTTATGAAGCAAAAAACTTATCAACATATAGTTATGTATTAAAGTCCAATTTAAATATTAAATTACATTTAATTACCAAAATTGTATTATATGATAAAAAATAATTTAACAACACTTTAAAACAAATTAAAAACATAATCTAACAATATAAGTATATTAGACAAAAAAAGTTTTGAATTAAAAGTCAGTAATTATCACTATTCATCAAAATATGAATTTAATTAGAAAAATAATAAAAATTTCAAGCAAGTTAAATTTTTATGCCCTTATTCAAAATAATATGTTTCTTTTTTTAAATAGACTATATCTAAGTGTAAATAACTAGATTTAATATTAGTGTGCTATCAGAAGGTTTTTTTAAAAAAATTATTATTTTATCTGAAAAATTAAATTTTTTTCATAAATAATGTTCTTGAAAATAGATAACATGAATGTTATTGTTATATAAAATTAAAAATGTGGTTAATAATATTCATATAATCTAGTTTTTATTCCATTAAATATTAATATTGTCATAATATATCATTATTCAGTGAAATAGGATATTGCGTACAACACAAACTATTGACGAAGGTTGGTCTTCTGTGTAAAGAAAACAATGTTAGTGTTACATTTAATAAAAGATTAATTTGGTGTTTCATATAAGATAATAGAAACATAGTTTTTTTATACATTGAAAAATTCTATAATATGTGTTTCTAAAAATAAATTATATCCAAAGAACATGAAATTGTGTGTAACATAAGACAAGAACAGTGTTGTCTATACTGGAAGCTAATACGTTGTTGCATATAGAAGAATATAATCTTGGTGTACAATACAAAAAAATACATAAAATAAATTAAAAAGAATATGTCTCATTGAATCTCAGGGTGTTACAAAACTTGTCATATATTGACACTGGTTTCTATTTAGTAACCTCTAGAATATTATCAGGAGCACACAAGGTATGTAGAGGCATAGTTTGTTCATAATAAAGGTGAAACTAAATGTGGATGTTACATTTTTCATTGTACATAATATAACATGGATCAATAGAAATAATTTAACTTACTATGTTATTCAATCCACTCTTATCATCTACATATATCCTTATTTAACACTCTACCCCCTCTCTCCCACATTTTATCCATCATTGATAGGGAGTCATGATTGAATAGAGGATCTTGAATAATTAATGTTTGAGAAAGAGACTTAATTCCTAATTTTTTTCTGAATAAACCCACTTCAAATATATATAGACATATGGAAGTAATTTTTTTTTGTATAATGAAGGCCTACAAAATAAAATTAAATGATAATAATGGTTTTTGTGGAGGAATATTTTTTGGGGTTTCATGCCCATTGGAGGGGTAAAAAATATAAATCATTAGATACGTGATTTGTTTGATCTATGGAAGCTTGTATATATTTTTATTTGGAAAGTACATGATAAAAAATATAAGCCGATAGACTAGAATATTTTCCTTGGGGTTAATTAGAAGATAATTTTATTGACTGATGCTTGAAGACTCTTGATATTATAACGTGGCATCCACTGACTAGAATCTATGAGCATAAGCTGCTTCAAAACCCTAGATATACCATCTCAAATACAATAAAATACTAACCCATTGAAAATTATAAATCCATGGTGCTATGAGAAAATTACCTTATTACCATATTAATAAGAAATACAAATAAATCTATAAATAATAATACTATACAAAAAAAGAAATATAAAATACCCTAGAATCATATTTCTTGTTTATGATAACTATGTCACATGATATTAAACAACAACATTCACATATACCGTAGGAATTATATATATATATATGAATGTGTACTAAAAAAATATTTATATTAATACTATAATATGATAAAAAATCTTAACTCTTTATGTCTCAGTAAGATAATCCCATACGCCATGGTATTCCCTTAATAGCTCAAATAACATTACCATGATTAAATTAGATCCCAATTATATAACCTTCACATCAACTGGGGAACATGTATATGTGATGAGTAAAATACAGAGTAAGCCACCCCCAATAATAACCTCATATATCGAATAATGTGTTTATGTATTTTCATGTACAAAAAAAATGTAAAATCTATAAAACACAAACATGAAGAATTCATATCGATTCATGATATGAGAAATGGGACACTGATATTCAATAAAAAAATTTCTTTAGTCACCAATTTTGTGTTAGTCATGTTTATATCTATATATGTATACTTAGTGCTGGATTATAGTTTGTCACATAGTCTTACTCTAATGGATCTAATTCTTTCTAACCCTACTGGATTGTATCATGATACATCTAAAATACCATGTCATTGATCCAACTAGTCATGTCACTAAGGGACCCATTTTCTCCTTTAGTGCATATTCAAATTTAATTCTCATACTACATCCCCATGAAAATTACATTAATTTACCTTATGAAACTCACATTCCATATCCTTATTTTTTTTAATTACATTTTTATAATAATTGGACATTTAACTTATCCCCACTAGATATTCATTAACTTGTATACACTATCCAACCATCATATATCAACTTTGTTTGATAAATAATCTTCCTAATTTATATTCTATCTTTTAATCCATTATCACACTACAAATTATTATTTTTTATTACAATTTTATATCAATCAAAAGAATCAAAACACATTTAGTGACCAATTATCATACTAATTACTTAAATCACTCATCAAATAACTCTTATTGGAGTGGAATCCTCATATTGTAACATTTAATTTTTAAATGATAAATTCCTTATTTAATTTAAAATTAACCCCACTATTATATTTATGATACCCATTTAGAACCCATAATAAATATATCCTCCCATATGCCTACCCTTGAATGGAGAATCATCCTAACCCCTATTCACAATACTAATAATTTAATATATGACTCTATCCACTTTTAAGAGATTTATAGACCATAGGCCCCACCTTTAACCTTTTAACACTCTAATAACTTAAAATAAACCATTAATTGGGTCATCATTAAATAAATGTACAAAAACTTTATTATCTTCTGGAAATTCCAAAAGACATATGAGGATTCTTACACATTTTCACATGTTAAACATATTTTTAACACCTTAGATGAATTATACATATCCATTGATTGAGTTTGATCTTTTAAATTTTTATTATCATAAATGGAAAACCTATCATCAATTCAGTAACTGCATAACCCACTTCTTATAGACTCTCAAAAATTGTAACAAATATACTACAATGTTTATCCCATTCATGAATGACTATCCGAGAACCATATATTTATATTACCTCAAAATTAATAAAAAATCTGATTGACAAATTATAAATATCAAACTCTAATGTATGGAATTCCTGTTTTCAAATTTGAATATTTATATTATACATTCACATGATTTCAAACCATTATTCTTCATGTTTGGTTATCCCTTTTCCATTTATTTATGTCCAAATGACACATTAATTGGGGAAAAATGTAATACATGAAATAATAAATAGGAAACCACATACCTTACCCAAGATAAGACCATCCACTTTAAATAATTATACTTATTTTAAATTCATTAGAAATATTATGCAAAAACCATAAAAAAGAGGTTAAATTATATTTTAGAAATTAAACCAAAAAATTTGGAATGAAAATATAATAAATAAGGAGTACATATCATAGAATTCATAGAATGAATCTACTACCTCTGACTGATGACAAATTTTTAAATTGAATAATGTTCAAAAAAATTTAAGGAATAAGGAATGAAGAAAACTATGGATATTCCCCTTCTGATGTTGTCAACATCACCATTTTTCACAACTAACCCAGAACAAGAACCCCTCTCAATCTAATAAAGTAGACGATTGTGACACCCAATGTCCTCCTCTAGTGGGACACATGATGGAAATTAACATCGGGGGTACAAACACTAATACTGTATGGAATTAAAATTATATATCATCAGAATATATAATATAAGAATCAAATGAAATTTATTATATTAATGATTTAGAAAAAAATACCAAAAATTCATATAAATTGAATTCAAAAAATGAATTTTGAAATTTAAATAAAAATTGAAAATCATACTGAAACAAACCATGAACAAAAAACCCAAACTCCATGAGCTATAAATCATTAGAATGACCACCAAATACCCTTTACAAGTCCTATATATATATATAATGTGATGAGAATAAACTTTTAAATAATATGATCTTCCCTAAACCCACTTATGTAGATGACAAAAAATCATAGTAATGCCTCATCAAATAAACTATAGAAACATGTAAGAGAAAAATTATGTCCCCCATCAACTAACCTCATTAAGGTTCTACCACCAAATAAAGCATTCTCATACTATAACATGATATCAAACTAATTTATTCAAACCCCCAGCCTTATTCATTGTATATTCTTATGTTTTGTAACTAGAATTCAAATATGATGAACATTTTTACATTATAATTTTAATGAATTAGTGAAAAATTATGCAAAGTACACCTATACATTAAAATTAGAAACATACATTTACTATCCATTTTTTAACTAAGGAAAACCATTTTAAAATAAAACATTTTATCATTTCATGATATATCATCAAAATTTCCATCTTATTATAATCCTTATAATTAATCATCCATTACCCTATGAGAATCATTTAAAATATATTTATGAGGATAAAATATCTATACCAGACATAAGAAGAACAAAACTATTAGTCGACTAAAAAACATGGAAACATATTTAATTTTCCATGAGTGAAGGAAACAAAACATTTTCATTGGAAAACATCATACACGTTTTCCTCAAAGAAAGCCTTTAAAACCCATTTTAAGAAATGAAAATAATTTTAGTGATTTGAATAATAATATAAATAAATCCTTTTAAAAACCCTTTCAATTGTAATTACCATATGGTCAACATATAATATATTTATTAATCAATGCATTGGATCTCTATAATTATGATCACCAAATATAGAAGCTATACCAATCTATCCTATGATATATAATGGGACTCTACCCATTATATAAACAATATAAGGATTTCTCATTTCCCATGAGCTATAATGGGTCTCAAATATTTTTATAAGTTATATTGGGCTCACCCGTGAGCTATAATGTGGCCCAAACCTCTGTATACACTATTACGGGCTCACATGTGAGTTAAAATAGGACACAACCAATAGTATAATCTATATTTTTCTCATCCACATCATATATTTCTCAAGTACTATTTCATGAATAAAAAATTTTTCTCTATAAAAACCATTGAAAAACAATTTTAATCCCATATAAATTACATTTTCTTATAAAAATACCCTTTTTATTTTAAACCACCATTTTCAATACCAAAACATATTTTTCATTGAAAACCCATTTTCAATTCAAAAATATATAAAAATAGAAATAAATATTTTCATTTAATAAGATATATATTCATGCAAAGGAAGATATAAATTAAATAGTAGTCATATGGGTGGAAAATATGTGGTTGTCATGTATTTTATGAAAATAACACTACTTATGTCATTTTTGGAAAGTTATAATTAAATTCCAAATAAACATACAAATTATTTCACAAAAAATTTATTTTAATTAAAATATAAAATGATATCATCATTGGAAAATTCATTTGGAAATTAAATATATAAACATTTAGAATGATTTTTTATATCTATATGTCCCATATAACGTAGAAATATTTAAATTATAATCCCTATAAAGTATTTAAAATTTAGTGATGTTAAATAATAAGATAATAACTAATTTCTTGTTTTATATGGTAAAGGGGATGTATATAAACCAGAGAAAAGAAATTATTTTTGAAAAAGGCATATATCTAATAGAGGTAAAAAGTGAGATGAGAAACCTTTACCTCACACTTCCCTTTTGTGGTGAATATGTTATATTCCTATATAATGGGTTGAATAATTTAATAAACATACTATAGAATTGTATTAATATTTATAAATCATAGTGTTATACTTTTATAAAATCTTATGACCCATTCATTTATAACATTTCATTATTTTCTATATTTCTGTTCTGTTCATCTCATGGTTTCATGATAAATTCATTTGTGTAAAATTATGGATGTTCTTATAAAATGGGATTAAAACTATATAAGAATAATGGAATAGTATTAATTAACTTCAAAAAATATGAATGGTCACATATATAATATTTATTTCATATATTAGGATGATTCATTCTATAAAATAACAATGATGAATGTTTTGTTTATTTTGATGGTTTCTCCAAACAACATGAACTTGTTTCTTATTATTTAAATAATGTGTTTATATTAGTTCAATAGGATGAAATAGGTTATAATATTCATTTATAAATAATATTTAACTATAATTACACTTTTATGACCATCCATGAAGGGAGTAATGAAAAACCAAAAATCATTATTCTCTGAGACAGTAAACCGATATAATTTGGATGATAGTTTTGTTTCGTTGACTAAGTATATATGATAAAAGAAATGGATATGGTATATTCCATTAAAATTATAAAACGCTATTATATATTTTATTCTAGAGTTATCATTACTCTATGGATGATATAGTTACTTAGAAAATTGAAGAATAAAATAAATTAAGAGATGTGATTTGAAAAAATACTTCTTTATTATCTTATCCTTGAGTGACCCTTATGGGAATTGGCTTTTATTTTTTCTATGAAAAGCATAAAAAAACATGGGAAGATAAAGGACGATAATATTGGGAATATAGATATATATCTTAAATGATTTTTATTTAAAATGAGGTTGTGATGGGTGGTATTTTATCTATTGGAGAGGTGAGATTAAATGAATAAAATAAAAATTATATTATATTTACATATTACCACATTAAGGTATAATTAATTTCCACAACATTTTATGAAAATTACATATTATGATTCTAGTTTAGGTATATATGTACTTTAACCAATTTATAAATGTGTATTTGATTTTTTTATTTTAGGCCCTTATCTTTATACATTTAACCCGTTTCGTTTTTTAAGGATACCGTGATAAATAATTTATTTACCATCATATGTTTTTTGTTCTTAAAAAATTAAATTTACATTTAAACACAATTTTAAAAAATTATTTATTTTATTAAATACATTTTATTTAATAAAAATCACGTAATCGGAATATTATATTTAAAATTAATCCCAGAGACACAATCAAAAACCAATTATTAAATGTGAAATGTTCAAAAGTATGAAATGATTTTATATCCAATTTCAAAAGGAATGTTGTAAAGATGAACTATGTTATTTTTATTTATGTATAAATGAACTAATTATAATTTACAACTAATATAATATATGAATTATCCATAAATAAAAATTAGATAGAAAAAGTTTTGAATTGAAAATTATTATTTTTCACTCTTCATCCTAAAAACAAAACTACATTGAAAAATAAAAATATATCACCATTATCTATTTTTGATATTACTATTTCAAAAGTGATGATTATTTTGTCAAAAAATATTAAAAAATATACAAAATTTATTTTTACAATGCATTCCCTATTAAAAGGCGGAAGAATTACCCTATTGAAAAATAAAACATTTATTAATAAAATTGGTGTTTTTTATATATTAATACTATAAACCATAATAAATGAATTTAAAACATTTTATTGGGCTAAAAAAATAAAAAATTCAATATAAAAATTCACAAATAGTGATTAATTTAATGTTTTAGGATTAAATTTCATTGCCGGAATAATTGTTTTAAAAAAAATCATTTATATTATATAGTTTTCTAATTGAACATAATTAATTTTAATGAATTAGTTCATTTTATAAACATTTAAATACTATATTTTTATAATTTGTTTAATATCATTTATTACATATATCCCAACATCTATGTGATAATAGTCACATTTAAAAAATAATATTTAATCCATTTGTTTATGCTTGAAGTGTAACAACTTTTATGGTATTGGGAACTATCTTTCCTATTGAAATATCAGGATGTCACATTATTCCCCCTTTAATAAATTTATTCTTATAAATTTTAACTTAGTCTCATTAACTTCATATTATGTTTTCAATGTAACTTAGGTTGAATCCCAGATCACAAAAATGGTGAATAAAACATATATTTGAAATAAGAGATAGGAAAGTATGAAGGTAACTAGAGATGAAACAAAATATATATCTCTATATGAAAACATAGACATGGAATTCAAAACTAACATTTATGGACTCATATAAAGGGACAGAGAACATTTTAATGAGAATTTTAACCACCACGAAACCATAAATCAATGATGGGTTATGTAGAGATCCTAAGATTGGCGTACATGTACATTGCATTAATTTTGAGGAATACTTAGTACATTAAAAAAAACACACACAAGGATTGTAATAGTTTAGTATCTTTGGAAACTCAGAATATAATCTTCTAAAAAAACCATGAAAGGACCGTATAGGTATAGTGTCTTTGGAATCTCAGAATATAATCTTCTAATCATGGTGAAAGATCATTAACATATCCCATAAAGATCTTCCCTTTTTTTCTTACCTAAAACCTTTATTTATATCCCAGGGAAAGAAAACATATAAAAGGTTGATATCCAATGCTAAGTAAGGGTAGACAAAAGAAATATCAATCACATCATATTCATAAGAACATAACAGTTTGGAAATATTACGCTGCAAAAGAGATCATAATTTAATAACATGGGATAAATCATGGTAATGAAATGTAATCCCAATAATAATAACCTAAAACATAAAAATTTTGTGGAATAAACACATAATCATAGAGAATCATTTCTTATTAGTCAAGACTCATTTCCAAGACTATCTTAGTGGACAAAGTCCATTTCTGAACCGAGTTCACTCCTCGTTTTAGTCTTGTTTCACTGAACCGGTTTAACCTGTTGTTCCATCCATGTCTATCTCATGAGATATGAAATCTTTACCCAATACATTGGAGGGAGATATAGGTCCCACCCATCTCATAATGATACCATTCATATGTGTGCCACAAAATCATAAACCATACATCATATCATAACCCATGTAATAAAAATGGGATTCTTAAACATCGTTACATCATAAAAAAAAATTCATATAAGATAAAGGAATTCATAAAAATAATTCCATAACAACATAATAAAATCAATGTAATAATAGGGATAGAAATATAACCCTTTATTATCTTAGATGGAAAATAATTTTGATAAAACACTTGAACTCCATTCTTGAGGAAAATATCCTTTCTACTTCAAAAACACATTTCCTTTCTTAAATATTCATACAATTTTAAACAAAAATAAGTTGATTAAAAATAAAAATGAAAAATTTTAAAGGATGATTCTTGTAAATATTGTTTTAAAAATACATTCATGCCGTATAAGTTAAAGAAAACATTCTTCTCGTACTTTTTTTGGAAAAGTCAAAAAGTACCTTGTACGAAAAACGACAAAAGATTCCTTTCATATCTTTTACTAAAAACTCACTGAAGGGTAAAATTGGATTTAAACAATTGTAGGTGGATGGAAATAATATTACATATTGAGGAAACATGTATTTTGATGATAAAATACACCCTAGTAAATTCCAAAGTATAAACAATCTCGGATAAAAATGAGATTGTGATATTTCCCTTACCTTAGGTCTGATTTACTTCGTAAGTGTCCAAACCTCCTATATAATGATTTAAATAATGTCATTGACTTATTCCAGAATCATACTCATTGTTATGATATCATATATAGTCATATTATTAGCTTATTATTAGTAATATTTCATTGCTACTTGTTATTCAGATGTTTATTACTTTTTGTTCTTATGCGTGTTTTGTCGAATAAATTCTTATTCTTTATTTTTAGGTTATAGATACCTCATTTACATAATGGTATAATTTTAATATATATCATATTCATTCATTCAATTTATATATATAATCCTTATTCAATTAAGATCATGTATAATGAGTCTCATCACATCGTGGAGACAGTATTCCGTATGTACGCACGAGCGATGATATCGTTCCCATGATCGTGGAATTGTGTTGGAGTGTATGTATACTATTTCAGAGTCAATATCAGTTCACAATAATCATATATATTCCTTATTTACACCATTATACCCATCCAAGTAAGGTGGTGGTGGAAAATAGATTACACCACGGCATGGAGACGGTATTCCGTACGTACACACGCGCGGTGATTTCATTTTCCGTAGGATGGATAGATGGTGAAATAGGGTTGTTTCATACTTATAATAACATATAATTATATGATTGATACTGATGTTATTATTTCATAATGATACAACAAAAGAAGAAGAAGTGGAAGAAGAAATAAAGTAGAAAGAATTGGTAACAGACATTACCACTTCTTTGAAGCGCCTCTTTGAGACCTCCTTTTAGGGCACTAAAATTGGTCTTTCAGGAAGACCAGGACCTCTAGGATGTTTCTAGGGAAGTGGAGAGAAGAAATTGTCAGGGTTTGGCCGACCTTGAAGGTTCAAAGTGGTGTGAGGAAGAGGGGGAGGAGGTGCCCTATTATAAGAAAGGATAGGGGCACCTTTGGAAAAACTAAAAATATTATTTTATTTTAAAGTCATATTCGGGTTTAAATAGCTCCAAATTGATTTATTTCGAAGCTAAGGTGGGTATGTGTCTAAATACTCTAATTAAATATAATTTAGACAATTTTAGGTTCCTATTTTAACCTTATAATTTAGATTTAACATTAAGTTAAATAATTTTAATTTTACTGTGTCTTCTTGTGTTCTTATACTATAAGGTTAATAAATATGATATAACAAGTCAAACGAAACCCAAGATGTTTATTATTAATATATATATCATTATCTAAGTCCTTTGTCATATCCTTATATTTTTACTAAAAAAATAACAATTAATAATATAATATTTGTTTTAAAAACTATTTTATGTCAATTTTGACACTATTTAGTAATTTATTTTTGTGAAACTCTTAACAGAATTATTAGATCGAAAAAAGTTAATTAAATCAATACTAACATGTCATATTAACCTATAAAATTATTGTAATTTATAAAAAGTCTCAAATTACATTTATTTGGTTATTTATAACATCAATTATGTCAATATTTCATTAATAAGATAATTACTACATCATCGTTGTGTCATAAATAAATTAAACTATTTAAAGTATAAAAAATACAAATAAAATACCATTCTGTAGGAACTATTTTCACCTTTCTAAGTATTATTTATAGTCGAATTTATCTTATGTATAAACCTATATTAAAAATTATTTAGTTATTAAACTCTGATTTTAACTATTTTAACCCTTCTTTAAATAAATTAATAATAAATGTCCTAATCTAATCCAAGTGGGCCTAAATGGTCATATTTTATTCCTATGGTTATTTTTGGTCGAATTACACTTATTCAATAGAATTCGGACATGTTTTAGGGTAATAATAATATCATTTCTACCCTTAATTAACCTATTTACTTTTAACCGTGGTAAATAAAAGTAAAAAGTTACTATTCACCAAAAATTATTTTCATCTCATTGAACCACATTTTACTTACTCACATCAACCGTGTGTATCGGATTTTTTAAATTCCACTCATAGAAGCAGTAAAATTAAGATTTATGTAAATTTGCGAATTCTCCAAGGAGGTGGGTAAAAGGAGGTGAAAAGTTCAATGAAATTTTTATATATCTAAAATTATTATCAAATTCCTCCACTGAATTAGATTGAACATAAATGAGTATTATGTATCAATTTTTAGCTAAAATAAATTAAAATAAAATATATAATTATTTAAACAAAAAGTCAAGTTTTAAATAGTAACCGAGTGTTTTAACTATTCATCAAAAATTGAAAGTTTTCAGAAAAATACCAAAATTTCACCCTAGGATAATTTCGATATTCCGAATCCAAAAATGAAGCCCATTTTCAAAAATAAAATTTATAAAATTTCAAAAAGTGGGTATTACTATTCATAACGGCTAGTTTTTATATTATTTTAATAGCATATCGTTGTTTAGCGAAACTCGATATTGCGTACAACACAGGCTATCGTGGAAGGTCGCGCTTGCGTGTAATGCAAGACAAGTCAGGGATGTATGTTGTGCAAGCTCATTTTTGTGTAGCATACAATACAAGATATTAATGAAATTAAAAAGAATATTTTTCGTAAAATCTTGGGGTGTTACATTCTACCCCCCCTTAAAATGAATTTCGCCCTGGAAATTCGTCGGGGTTATAAACGGTTTACTACTCAAAAGTTTCTTTAATAGAAACCCACATCGTAAAAAGGAATACAAAAACTTGGCTTTAAAAACTAAAGTATGAAACGTAATGGTTACCCAAATTAACTAATCATTGGGTTTCCACATAGAGGAACATAGATGAAAATATGGATATGGAAGAGAAATCTAACCGTCATGTTCTGATGGAGAGTGGTAGAGAACATGGCTATGAAGAATCCAACAATCGCAAAGCCATAAATTCGTGATGATCTAGGGTACCATCTGATTCATCAGATATAAGGGCACTAGGACAACATTTTTTGTTTTCAAGATCATTTCCCTAAAGTTGAAAAAATTTGAATTAGAATAAATACTTACTTTTTTTTGGTACAATCTCACTGTTGTTCGTGCTTTGAACAATTTCCACTTCATATCTTAAATAAATGAAGTTTAATTTGTTATTCATGAAGTGTTAATAGATCATGTGATAGAATGATGGGTCATTCCATCTGTTTCAAACAAATGTTTAGAAAAAGTAATCAAATATACATAAGTACATCTATGGTGAGGTTAATTGTATACGATTCCAAGAATGAAGTTGTACTTCATATAACATACCACGTAATAAAATAAAACTAGTTTCTACTAACTAGGGACTTCCTGTAGGCCAGTGGTAGGCGATAAAGGCCAATCGCACTTCGTTTGTGGGTTCGATTCCAACAGCCATGTCCGATGCGATGGGATGTCGCCCATTCTGCAGGTTGTCCTTTTTCTAAAGCTATATTACTATAAAATCCCATCAATAATATCGAAAAAACTTCTATCCTTAAACAATACTAACTTATGTCCAACTTAATCCATTCTAATCTTTAGGCTTATCTAAAATACTTCGGTCCAAGCTCATAGTATAAAAAAAATGATTACTTGAAATGTCACATAACAATCACGTGAATGCCATCATTTATCCCCCATATATCATAAAATATATCTTGTTGGTCAAATTACAAACATGTGAATACCTTAATCATGTATTCTCTTGAAGAATGAATACTCATTGAACCTTATTGAAAACATGAATGCAGTTAAAAGTTAACACTTTCCACAAACCAAAATCCTCAAAATTCTTTATACTCAAACCATGAAATCACTTAGTCCTTATATCAATCATTAGATCATGAATACAATCAAACATCTCATTATCTTCTTATCCCATCATTTTGCGCATATCATCTGCTTACCAAAATTATCTCAATCACTTTCCATGGTTACCGGTACCATAAAATTATTGAAAACCACAATAGACCAATACATAAATATTCCAATATTCCACGATACTATATACATCATTATTTTGGAAACCTATTACATAAAAACTTAATCATTCCACCACATCATTGTCATATTCAACATCGCCAATAGTGATCGCATGTGACTTCCCTTTGTCCTTTGCCTTAAGTGGTGCTCATGTCGATCATAATTAACCCTTGTATTAGGGCATTGATTAGCATAATGCCCCATCTCATTGAACTTGAAGCATTGAAGTGTTGTTGGTGTGTTCTCTGCAGTATTTTCATTATTAACGTCATTAGCAACCTTTTTTCCATTACTTCGACACTCAGCTACTTGATGACCTTTTTTTCCACACATAATCATTTTCTAGTACCTTTAAGACAATCTCCACCATTCTTCTTTCAACACATTGAGCATAAGGAAACATTCATCTTCCTTTCACCATTATTCTGAGATTTCTCCTTGAACTCCATATTTTGTTTCTTGTCAAAACCATGAGATGGATATGTAACACCAACTTCCATTTCTACCTTAATAGAACAACACACAATTTCTTCATAGCTACTTAAGTCTCTTATAGCTAATTCCCTTCAATGATTTGGTTTTAAGCCACAGAATAATCGAGAAACATTACTTTCAGGTTGGATGATAAAGCCAGAAGCATACCTTGCAAGTCTTGAAAAATTTGCTTCGTAGGTACCAACAGATTCATAATCCTTTTTCTTTAGTTAAAGAAACTCCTTCTCCATATTTGTTTGAAGAATATGAGGGAAGTACTTATTGAAAAACAAGTTCTTGAACTCGTCCCATTCCATGGACTCAATTTATCTCTTGGCCTCGTATTTTTGATAAGATTACACCATTGACCAGTATCACCATCCAATCGATAAACTGCTAAGATGAATTTATCATGTTCAGAACATTGATGAACTGAAAATATCTTTTCAGTGGTACTGATATATTGTTAAGAAACAATTGGATCAGAATACCCACTGAATGAATGTGGGTGTTGCCTCATGAAGGACTCAATAGAATATTGTTCCTTTCTCTACTCATTTTGAAGTCCAGAATGATTCATAGCTTGTGTAAGTATAGCAATAAGAATTTTCACTCCATCTCCCATAACATTTGTTTTTTCATGAGTACAATCATTTCATTTTCCATTACATTGATCAACACAGTTCCTTCGGGTTCCAACCATCGTCTAAAACCCAAAAAGAATAGTGTGAGAGGCAAAAATCACGCTAGGGAAAACAACATAATAAAGGGGGAGTACCTTCAATATCTAACATCTTAGGTTACTATAATTATTTAAATATAACCTATACTTATACTTCACCTTAGGGATATACCTACACATACGTTAGAAATATCTATAGGGATCTCACTAAAGTTCTCCCATCCTAGTTTCCAAATGTTGACTAAACCTTTCCTCTGATACCAACTGTAGAGACCCTAATCTTGATTTACATGGACATTACATTACATTTGTGGAATACTTAGTACATTACAAAAACACACACACAATAACCGTAATAGTTTAGTGTCTTTGGAAACTCAGAATATAATCTTCTAACAAAACCATGAAAGGACTGTATAGGTATAATGTCTTTGGAAACTCGGAATATAATCTTGTAATCATGGTGAAAGATCTTCAACATATCCCATAAAGATCTTCCCTTTTTTCTTAACTAAAACCTTTATTTATATCCCGGGGAGAGAAAACATATAAAAGGGTGAGCTCAAATGCTCATTAAGGGTAAACAAAAGAAATATCAATCACATCATATTCATAATAACATAACAGTTTGGAAATATTACCCTGCAAAAAAGATCATAATTTCATAACATGGGATAAATCATGGTAGTGAAATGTAATCCCAAGAATCATAACATAAAAAATGAAACTTTGTGGCATACACACATAATAATAGAGAATCATTTCTTATTAGTAAATACTCATTGGCAAGACTATCATAGTGGACAAAGTCCATTTCTGAACTGAGTTCACTCCCGTTTTCAGTCATGTTTCACTGAACTGGTTTAACCTTCTGTTCCAGCCATGTATATCTCATGAGATATAAAAACATTAACCAATGCATTGGAGGGAGATATAGGTCCCACCCATCTCATAATGATACCATTCTTATGTGTGCCACAAAATCATAAACCAAACATCAAAGCATAACCCATGTAATAAAAATCGGATTCTTAAACATCGCGACATCATAAAACAATTCATATAAGATAAAGTAATTCATAAAAATAATTCCATCACAACATAATAAAATCAATGTAATAATAGGGATATAAACAGAACCCTTTATTATCTTAGATGGAAAATAATTTTGATAAAACACTTGAACTCCATTCTTGAGGAAAATATCCTTTCTACTTCAAAAACACATTTCATTTCTTAACATTTCATACAATTTTAAACTAAAAGAGGTTTATTAAAAATAAACGTGAAAAATTGTAAAGGAATATTCTTGTAAATATTGTTTTAAAAATCCATTCATGTCGTATAAGTTAAAAAAACATTCTTCTCGTACTTTTGTTGGAAAAGTCAAAAAGTACCTCGTATGAAAAACGACAAAAGATTCCATTCATATCTTTTACTAAAAACTCACCGAAGGGTATAATTGGATTTATAAAATGGTATGTTGAGGGAAATAATATTACATATTGAGGAAACATGGATGTGGATGATAAAATACACCCCAGTAAATTTCAATGTATAAACAATCTCGGATTAAAATGAGATTGTGATATTTCCCTTACCCTAGGTCCGAATTTCTTCGTTAGTGTCTGAACCTCATGTATAATGATTTAAATAACTTCATTGACTTATTCCATAATAATACTCATTGTTATGATATCATATATGGTCATATTATTAGCTTATTATTAGAAATATTTCATTTCTACTTGTTATTCGGGTGTTTATTACTTTTTATTCTTATGCGTGTTTTGTCGAATAAATTCTTATTCTTCTTTTTAGGTTATATATACCTCATTTCCAGAATGGTATTAGTGTAATATATATCATATTCATTCATTAAATTTATTTATATAATCATTATGTAATGAAGATCATGTAGAACTAGTCGCATCACATCGTAGAGACGGTATTTCGTACGTACGCACGAGCGATGATATCGTTCCCATGATCGTGGAATTGTATTGGAGTGTATGTATACTATTTAAGAATCAATATAAATTCAAATTAATCATATATATTCATTCATTACACCATTATCCCCATCCAAGTAAGGTGGTGGTGGAAAATAGATTACACCATGGCGTGGAGACGGTATTCCTTACGTACACACGCGCGGTGATTTCATTTTCCATAGGATGGATAGATGGTGAAATAGGGTTGTTTAATACTTATAATAACATTTCTGTATATGAGTGATACAGATGTTATTATTTCTTAATGAAACAACTAAAGAAGAAGAAGTGGAAGAAGAAATAAAGTAGAAAGAATTGGTAACAGACATTACCTATTCTTTGAAGCGCCTATTTGAGACCTCCTTTTAGGGAACTAAAATTGGTCTTTGAAGAAGACCAGGACCTCTAGGATGTTTCTAGGGAATTTAAGAGGATAAAGTTTCAGGGGTTGTCCGAGATTGAAGGCTCAATGTGGTGTGAGGAAGAGGGGGAGGAGGTTCCCTTTTATAAGGGAGGAGAGGGGCACCTTTGGAAAAACTAAAAATATTATTTTATTATAAAGTCATATTCGGTTTTAAATAGCTCCAAATTGATTTATTTCGTAGATAAGGTTGTTATGGGACGAAATAATCTCATCCAATAGAATTTAGACAAGTTTAGGTTCCTATTTAAACCTTATCATTTATATTTAACATTAAGTTAAATAATTTTACTTTTACCGTGTCTTCATGTGTTCTTATACTATAAGGTTAATAAACATACTATAACAAGTCAAACTAACCCCAAGCTGTTTAATATTAATATATATAACCTTATCTAAGTAATTTGGCCTAAGCTTATATTTTTAGGAATAAAATAACAATTACTAATATAATATTTGTTTTAAAAACTATTTTATGTCAATTTTGAAACTATTTAGTAATTTATTTTTCTGAAAATCATAACAGAAATATTACTTCAAAAAAAGTTAATTAAATCAATAATAACATGTCATATTAACCTAGAAAATTTGTTTAACACATAAAAAGTCTTAAATTACATTTATTTGGGTATTTATAAAATCAATTATGCCAATATTTCATTAATATGATAATTACTGCATCATTGTTGTGTCATAAATAAATTAAATTATTTAATGTCTAAAAATTACAAATAAAATACCATTATTTATGAAATCTTTTTAGCTTTATAATGAATATTTATAGTCTAATTTATCTTATGTATAAACCTATATTAAAAATGATTTAGTTATTAAACATTGATTTTAACTATTTTAACCCTTCTTTAAATAAATTAATAATAAATGTCCTAATCTAATCGAAGTGGGACTAAATGGTCATATTTTATTCCTAAGGTTGTTTTTGGTCGAATTACACTTATCCAATAGAATCGTACATGTGTTAGGGTAATAATAATATCATTTTTACTGTTAATTACCCTATTTACTTTTAACTATGGTAAATAAAAGTAAAAAGTTACTATTCAACAAAAATTATTTTCATCTCATTGAACCACATTTTACTAACTGACATCAATCGTGTCTCTAGGATTTTTGAAATTCCACTCACAGAAGTGATAAAATTATGTTTTATGTAAAATTGCAAATTTACATAGGAGGTGGGTAAAAGACGCTGAAAAGTTCAATGAAATTTTTATATATCTAAAATTATTATAAAATTACTCCAATTAATTACATTGAACTTATATATATGTATTATGTATCAATTTTGAGCTAAAATAAATAATTATTTAAATAAAAATTCGCTTTTTAAATAGTAACCCAGTGTTTTCACTATTCATCAAAAATTAAAAGTTTTCAGAAAAATACCAAAATTTCACCCTAGGATAATTTCGATATTCCTAATCCAAAAATGAAGTCCATTTTCAAAACTAAAATTTATAAAATTTCAAAAAGTGGGTATTACTATTCATAACGGCTTGTTTTAATAATATTTTAATAGCATATCGTTGTTTAGCGAAACTCGGTATTGCGTACAACACACGCTATTGTGGAAGGTCGTGCTTATGTGTAATGCAAGCCAAGTCAGGAAAGCGTGTTGTGCAAGTTTCTTTTTGTGTAGCGTACAACACAAGATATTAATGAAATTAAAAAGAATATTTTTCGTAAAATCTTGTAGTGTTACAGATTAAAAGGTAATTTATTTCTCGATATGAAAAGTAAACAAATAATGTTTTTTTTCCAAATAATTTTTCTAAAATTGAATAATACTTTTAATATCTAAATTAATAATATATGGGAACATAATTACATGAAAAATATAATTTCAACCCTTGATAAATTTCCACTAAAATCACGTCTTTTTTCCAGACCATGAGGATTCAAGAAGAATTATCATACTTGAATCATCAATGTTAACTTATATAGATCAAAAAATAAACAAAAACATATAACTTTATATTAATTATGTATTTAGGCTTTAACCAAAACAAAATGGTTAGTACAAGATATAATGTTCTTTAATAATAAACCTTTACATGATGAACAACTACATTAATGTAAA
This sequence comes from Viscum album, assembly GCA_963277665.1. Lineage (NCBI taxonomy): Eukaryota > Viridiplantae > Streptophyta > Magnoliopsida > Santalales > Viscaceae > Viscum > Viscum album. Next base: position 1,298,771,606 of record OY728138.1, on the reverse strand, counting down.
TAAATTTCAACACAACAGAATAATGATCAGTATAGATCATTCAAAAAACAACTAACTATAAAATTCCTCAAAATATTCCATACTAAAACCAAAACCCAAAAAATAAAAGTATACGATCACATAGTCTTCCAATTTAAATTTATCATTCATCTTTAATAATATCAATCTCTAAGAAAGTCAAATACATAAATGTAATTTACCAAATCCTATATTTTTCATTATATACTACTAACATCCATAAATAATTTGAGTTATCATAAATTTTATATATTTCCCAAATATAACACATCCATCATTTCTTGAATGAAATCCACTAGAATTATACTTACCAAAACAAAATAAGGTTCCCAATATAGTGAAAATATTTCGAAATAACATTAATTCACTAAATTCCAAAACCAAATTAAAATTGCATGATTATGATTACAATAGAGCATATAATCCCTGAATTAAATTAACCACTATCCATCAAATATTTAGTAAAAATAATTTCAAACAAACCTGAAAATTATGTAGGGAATTGGTAGGTGATACACTCATATCTCCATTCGGTTGTGGGTTTTATTCTCACGGCCTTATTGGATATGGAGGGTTGTCCCCATCCTTTGGGTTGTACTTTTCCTAAAACTATTTTATTATTATTCTTTTAAAAATACATAAATTTGAGAAACATCCCTAAAAAACCATAATATTGTTTATACATAAAATTTATCTCATAAAATTTATTTTGGATTAAAAATACCCATAATTACTCAAAAATGTATACCCCCAAAAAACCATTAGTAACTATAAAATTTCAAAACATTAAATCGGAAAATATCATTTCAAAGAAACTATAATTGTGATAAAACAGAAAATTATTAACCCTATATGATATCCATAACTCATAAGAATACCAAAAATGAAAACATCCTAATATACAAAGTTATGTAAACCATCCTCTGATAAAAACTATATATCACCACCTTAAAAATTACTTATTATAGATATTTTTAACTAGTATTCACATTCGAGGATATTTTTAGTTTATAGTTTTATTGAATTTTTCAAAATATTATAAATTATAACTATAAATTAAAATTGGACACTTATATACAGTATCCATTTTTTCCACCAAAGGATACACTTTAAAAATAAAACATGTTTCTTTTTCATGTAATATATTCACAATATTCATATTTCCATAATACTAATCCTTACAATTCATTTACAGTATAATAATTTAAAAAAAACATTTGTTGAGAATAAATATATCATTAAGGGACATAATAAGAATAAAAACCATTATTCCAGTGAAAATAATGAAAACCCATTTAATGGTTTTTGTGTGAATGATACAAAATATTTTCACCTGAAAAACATAGACCTGTTTTTCACAAATAAATCCATTAAAAACCATCTAAAGAAAATAAAACACCATCAGGTGAATTACAATATAATATAAATAAAACCCTTTCGAATCCTTTTTAATTTAAATATCTATACGATAGACATTCAATATTTTTATTACCCAATTCATTGGAGATATTTAATGGGGATCACCAGTCATATAATCTACATCGGGATAACCCATGAGATTAAATGATGCTCAACCATATGTATAATATATATTTTTATTACCTATCCACCGTGAACTATAATGGGAGGAAACCATTTGTATAAGCTATATCAACTCACCTGTGACCTATAATGGGCCTCAACCCTCAATATAAGCTATATTGGGATCAGTCATGAGATATTATGGGGATCAAAACTTCATATATGCTATATCAAAATCACCGGTTACATATAATTCTCACGTAAAATTTCATGAATAAAAGCACATATCATAAAACCCTTTGAAGCACTTTTAATTCAATATGAAAAAAATATACGTATAAAAATAAAATTTTCTTTTAAAACTACAATTTCAATATGTAAACATTATTTTCCTTGTGAACCATTTTAAATTACAATATAAAAAATTATAACAAAATATTTTCTTTTAAAAAAACATGTATTACATCAAAGGAATCTTGTAATTAAATAATATTCATGGGGGATTCATTGTCAACATGAATGTAAAGTATAAAACATTCCTTTCATAATTGTCAAAATGTTCTCTATAGAACTTTTAAAAATATTTATTTTGAATATTGTTGAATGAAATTCCCAATAATAATGAAATTAATTTTATAATACTGTTATATCAATTAAAATTTTTAATAATATCAATAATGGATGACAAGATTTTGAAATTAAATCTTTTAACAATTACAACAAATTTTTTAAATCGAAGTGTCTCATACCACAATAAAATATTTTATCATTTTAACTATAAAGGATTAACATTTATAAAAACATTAAATAATATGATAATAAATTTATTAATTTTATGGTATGTAAATGGGGACATATATGTACCACACACAGTATATTAGTGGTGGAAAATACATATATATCATAGAAGTAAAATTGTGAGGTGAGAAACCATTACCACACAAAGCCCATTAGTGGTTAATAAAGTATAATGTTTAAAAAATGTTATTAAATTATTATACATCTATATTAATATTTAAAATACCTTGTATTATGATTTTATATCATATAATGACGTTTTAATTAAAAGTATATCCACTATTTTCTTGGTTTCACATGCCTTCGTCTCCTGGTTTCATGATCGATTAAATTGTGTAATATTATTAATGCTCTTGTAAAATTTGATTACCACTCCTGATGTAGATTTGAATAGATTTAATTAACTCAAATAATTATTAATCTCCCCATAAATCATTTTTATTTCTCACATGAGTATGATTAATTAGATAAAATAATAATGACCATGGTTTATTTTATATTCGATGGTTTTCCAAACATACCAAACTAGATTAATCTTATTTAATATTATGTATATATAATTGTTTCATAAAATAAAATAAATTATAATATACCTACATAACTGTGATATGAAAATAATTATTTTTTACCATCCATGAAGGTGGTAATGGAAAATTACAAATCACTTTCATAAAGATAGAAAGGTGGCATAATTTGGATAGTATGTTAATATCATTGAATAAGAGGATATGAGAAATGAAATGAATATGATATTATCATTTAGTAACATAAGCATCTAGAATATAAATTATTTCTAAGTTATAATTCCATGATGTATGACGGAGGTGTGGAGAAATTAAAAATTGAAATGAAATTAGTAGAGGTACTCAGAATAAATTACCTCAAGATTATCTCTTCATTGAGAGGCACTTGAGGGCCTCAGAATTTTTCTATTGGTAGTAACAGTAGAACTAGAAAATGGGTAGAGTGAGGAGTATTGGTTTTAGAAGATTTTGGAGATGATTCATGGATTTTGAGTCAAAATATGGGGGTGAGGGGTAGTAATTATACTTGAGGAGAGGTTGGTTTAAGTGTTTAAAATAATGGTTATTAAATATTGAAATCTATCTACATTGATGTTAAAATAATTTACATGAATTTTGATGAAACATTATATTTTATAGAATATTTAGGCTCATGAAATACCTCAAAAACCATTAAATGTTGTTCCTAGGTATTTTAAGCCTTTACAAATTTAACATTAATATGTTTTATTTTTTTACCAATACCATGGTAAATAATTTTGTTCCCTGGTAATAATTGTTTCATAAAAAAATGAATTGACCCTAAAACTTAATTTGGACCATCTTATTTCAAATATAATTTAAATATTACCTAATTGAATTCACATAATTAGAAAAATTATATTTAAACTTAATCTCGTAGACACAATGAAAATGCGGACTTTTAAACTGAAAAGGTAAAATATTTGAATTAATTTTTTTTTCCAATTTTAGTGTTAAATTTATTCCAATGAAGTATAATAGATTTTTTTATTGAATTGAAGTAATTTTTAATGAAATTAAAATATAAAATATATTTGAAAATAAATTAGATGAAAAATCAATTATTAATTTAAATTATGTATTTTCTCTATTCTTAAAATTTTAAACTTCTGTATAAAATAATAAAATTACCCTAAGATAATTTTTTATATTAAAAAATAAAAAATGATTTTTATTTTTTGAAATAAAATTTATAAAATTTATAATTATTCATTTTAAAATAGGTGTTCCATAAAAAGGTGAAAAAATTACTGTTTTTGAAAGATAGTATTTTATGACTAAAAGTGGATTTATTTATTATCATAAGCCTATAGAAAACATTAGATTAAATTAAAACCATTTGATTGAAATTATTACATTATATTTTAATTATAATATTTCACTAATAGAAATAATTTTAATTTATTAGGTTAAAATTTCATTATATGAATAAAATTGTTTTTCAATAAAAAACAACCTTAATATTTAATAGTTTTTTATTTTATTATCTAATTAGTTGATAGAAAATGAATTCATTTTATAAAAATGTTTAAAATATATTTTCGTAATTGGGTTAATACAATTAATTCCAAACATTCCACCTATAAAGTGATAACATCCACATTTAAATAATAACATTTGTTCGTTCTATTAAGCGTGTGGTGGAATAACAATTATGATATTCATGATACTATTTCTTTTTAAAATCTATGGATGGTATAATATAACACAAAGGTACCTTGAAACCACTTCTATACTGATATTTTTGATCTGACACCCCAATGGCGTAATTCCTAGTACTCTCTTCTTTATACGTCTGTATAACCACATCAGAACTACAACCACATATCCACATATATGTACAACCTTCCTCAAACACATCAAACCCCAACCATTGACATATGTAAAATCACCACACCACAAACATGAATTGTATCCTCATATCTTAAGGCTATCATGTAGAGACCCCAAACTTGACGTAAATGGTCATTACATTAGTTTTCCGAAATACTTAATACATAACAAAAACAAACACCAAACGACTGTAATAGTTTAGTGTCTTTGGAAACTCGGAACATAATCTTCTAATCGTGGTGAAAGATCATCAACATCTCCCATAAAGATCTTCCCCTTTTATTTTCTTACCTAAAACCTGTCTTTAAATCATGTGGAAAAGAATACTTAAAAAGGGTGAGCTCAAATTATCATTAAGGGTAAACAAAGAGAACTTAACACAATCCATAATCATTTGAATACAAAAACATGAACATAAAATCTAAACATCAAAATCTTGAGCGAAGACATAAATCTTGGAAGTACGTAAGGCATATATCATAAGGGAACATAAATCATGAAAAAATAGCATGGAAATAAAACATGTAATTGTGGAAAACCATTAATAACATGATATTCTTTCCATAGTAGCCACGACATTGCTTCCAAGAACATCTTAGTGGAAAAAAAACCTTTCTGAATCATGTTCACTCCTCATTTCAGTCCTATATTACTATACCGGTTAAACTTGTCGTTCCATCCATTTCTATCTCATGAGATATAAATCTTTACCCAATGAATTAGAGGGAGATATAGGTCCCACCCATCACATAATGAAATCATTTTTTCATGTTCCACAAAATCATAAACCATACATTATAGCATAACCCATGTAATAGAATTAGATTCTTAAACATCATGCCATACTAACACAATCCATATAAAAAAATGGATATAATTTCATCATAAGAAGAATAAAACCATGTAAATAATGGATAAATTATACTTAAAACATAATCATATTAAATAATGTCATTTTAGATGGAAAATTGTATTGATACAACACTTGAAATGAATTCTTGATGAAAATATCCTTTTTTCTTCAAAATCAATTATATTTTCAAAAAATTCCATGAAATTTTAAAAGAAAATAAATTTTTTTAAATAGTCCTAAAATATTGTAGAGTAAGCTTCATGAAAATAAGGCATTATAAAAATGTAAAAATCCATTCATGCTGTATAAGTTAAAAAAATATTATTCTCATACTTTTGTCGGAAAAGTCAAAAAATAACTCGTATGGTAAAAAAAGAAAGATTCCTCACCTAACATGTAGTAAAAGTCAAAAATGGGTAAAAAGGAATTTAGAAACACATAAAAAGTCTTTTATAAAACATGTACATGGATGATAACAATAACCCCATTAAATACTTTCAAATAAACAATCTCGAATAAGAATGAGATTGGAATAATTATCCCTTACCATATGTCTGATATGCTTCGTATGAATCCGAACATCCTATATAGTGATTTAAAAAATATCATTGACATATTATCGAATCATATTAATTGTTATTATATCATATATGGTTCACTTATGACTTTATATTACCCTTTCTTTTGTAAGTTCTAGGTTAAAGCAGCGTTTTTTGTAAAATTGTTTTATTTATCGTACGTGTTTGGACTTGTTTTTATTGATATTATTATTTACTTATATCTTGATTTAATTACTTCCAGAATGTAAATAATGATTTATATATCATATATATTCAGTATATATAAATATATAATAGATAAATGAAATTTAATACACCGTTCATGGAGACAGTAGGCCGTACGTACGCATGAACATTGTTTTCCATTCCTTATTGACTTTAATTAAAGTAAGTAGATGACATATATATATATATGTATATATAAATCCATTAGCTTAATTATGTCATATATTTTATTATTATTCATTATATATACTTTATAATCATTCTTAAATGGTTAATCATAGAAAATGAATCTCATCGCGTTCGTGGAGACGGTAGTCCGTACGTACGCACGAGCGATGATATCATTCCCATGATCATGGAATTTTATTATAGTGTATGTATAATATTTCATAAACACTATAACTTTAAAATAATCATATATAGTTATTTATTTACACCATTATACCCATCCAAGTATGGTGGTGTTGGCAAACAGATTACACCATAGCTTGGAGACGATATTTCGTACGTACGTACATGCAGTGATTTCGTTACCATAGGATGGATAGAAAATGAAATTGGGATGTTTCATATTTATAATATCATATCAGTATATTATTGATACTGATGTTATTAATTTATGATGATACAAATAAAGTATATAAAGTAGAAGAAGAAATAAATTGGAAAGAATTGGTAAAAGATATTCCCTCTTCTTTGACGGGCCTCTTCTTAACCTCTTATTAGGGAACTAAAGATGGCCTTTGAAGATGACCAGGACCTCTAGGATGTTTCTAGGGAAGTTGATAATTGAAATTGGCAGGGTTTTTCTGATCTTGAAGGATCAAAGTGCTGTGTGGAGGAGAGGGAGGAGGTGCCCTTATATAAGGGAGGAAAAGGGCACCTTTGGAAAAACTTAAATTATTATTTTATAATAAAGTCATATTTGGTTTATAATATCTCCAAATTGATTTATTTAGAAGCTAATGTGGGTATGGGTCTAAATCCTATAAACCAATATAATTTTGATAAGTTTAGGTTACTGTTTTAACATTATCACTTAGATTTAACTTTATGTTAAATAATGTTACTTTTACTGTGTCTTCTTGTTTTCATACACTATATGGTTAATAAAATTAATATAACAAGCCAAACGAACCCAAAGTTGTTTTATATTAATATATATAGCCTTAGATAAGTCATTTGGACGAAATGTAGATTTTTATAAATAAAATAACAATTAATAATATAATATTTGTTTTAAAAACTATTTTATGTCAATTTTGACACTATTTGGTAATTTATTTTTTGAAAATCATAACAGCATGATTAGTTTGAACAAAGTTAATTAAATCAATACTAACATGTCATATTGACCTATAAAATTAGTAAAATTCATAAAAAGTCTCAAATTACATTTATTTGGGTATTTAAAATATCGATTATGTTAATATTTCATTAATAAGGTAATTACTGCATAATCATTGTGTCATAAATAAATTAGATTATTTAATGTCTAAAAATTACAAATAAAATAGAATTATGTAGTAAATTTTTTTATCATTATAATTAATATTTATAGTCAAATTTATCTTATGTATAACCCTATATTAAATATGTTTTAGTTATTAAACATTGATTTTAACTATTTTGACTCTTCTTTAAATAAAATAATAATAAATGTCCTAATCTAATCAATGTGGACCTAAATGGTCATATTTTATTCATAAGGTTGTTTCTGGTCGAATTAAACTTATAAAATAGAATTAGGACTTGTGTTAGGGCAATAATAATATCATTTTTACCCTTAATTACCCTATTTACTTTTAATCATGGGAAAAAGTAAAAAAGTTACTATTCACCAAAAATTATTTTTATCTTATTGAACCACATTTTACTCCTTGATATTAATGGTGTCTCTCGGATTTTCTAAATTCCACTCACAGAAGTGGTAAAATTAAGTTTATGTAAATTTTCAAATTCTCGTAGGAGGTGGGTAAAAGGGGGTGAAAAGTTCAATAAACATTTTATATATCTAAAATTATTATAAAATGACTCCAATGAATTACATTGAACTTATATAGGTGTTATGTTTCAATTTTGACATAAAATAAATTTAAAAAAATAAATAATTATTTAATAAAAATTCGGTTTTTAAATAGTATCCAGGTGTTTTTACTATTCATAAAATATTTAAAGTTTTTATAAAAATACCAAAAATTCACCCTAGGCTAATTTTAATATTATGAATCCAAAAATGAAGCCCATTTTGAAAAATAAAATTTCAAAAAGCGGGTATTACTATTCATAATGGCTAGTTCATAATAATATTATAATAATATCCCGTTTAGTGAAACTTTGTATTGCGTACAACACATGCTATCGTGGAAGGTCGCAATTACGTGTAATTCAAGCCAAGTAAGGGATGCATGTAGTGAAACCTACTTTTGGTTTAGTTTACAACACAAGACATTAATGAAATTAAAAAGAATATTTTTCATAAAATATCGGGGTGTTACATTCTACCCCCCTTAAAACAAATTTCGACCTCAAAATTCATTGGGGTTATAAATGGTTTTCTACTTGAAAGATTATTTAATAGAAACCCACATCGTAAAAAGGAATACTAAAACATCATTTTAAAATGGAACGTCATAAACATAACTGATACCCAAAGTAACTCATCATTGGGATTCCATATAGGAGAATATAGGTGAAAATATGGATATGGAAGTGAAATATAGCCATCAAGTACTGATGGAGAGTGGTAGAGAACATGGATATGAAGTAGGCAACATTCACAATGCCATAAATTTGTGATGATATAAGGTACCATCTGATTCATCAGATATAAGGACACTAGGACAACATTTTTTTGTTTTCAAGATCATTTCCCAAAAGTTGGAGAATTGTTGAATTAAAAGAAATACTTACTTGATTTTGGTAGAATCTTACTGTTTAACATTCCTTGACAATTTCTACATCATCTCTAAAGAATTGAAGTTGAATTTGTCTTCCGTGAGGTGTTAGCAGATCATGCGATAGAATGACAGGTCATTCCATCTGTCACAAACAAAAGGATAATAAAAGTTATTAAATATACATAACTCCATATATAGTGAGATTAATCGTATATGGTTCATAAAATGGAAATATAATTCATATATCATACCGCTTAATATAATAAAACTAGTTTCTACTAACCAGGGACTTCCTGTAGGCCAGTGGTATGTGATAAAGTCCTGTCTCATTTCAGTTGTGGGTTCGATTCCCACAGCCATGTCTGACGTGACGGGTTGTCGCCCATCCTACAGGTTGTCCTTTTTATAAAACTACATATTTATAACATTCCATAAACAATATCGAAAAAAAGTTCTAACCTTAAATAATACTAACTTATTTCCAACATACTTCGTTCCAATCTTTAGGTTTATCTAAAATACTTTTGTCCAAGTTCATAGTATAAAGAAAACAATTACTAAAAAGGTCATATAACATATACGTGAATACCATCATTTATCCATCATATATCTTGTTGGTCACATTACAATCATGTTAATACCTTAATCATGTATTCTTTTGAAAATTGAATACCCATTGAACCATATTGAAAACATGAATGCTATCAAATGTTAAATTTTTCCACATACCAAAATCCAAAAATTCTATATACTCAAACCATGATATAACTTTGTCCTTATATCAGTCATGAGCTCATGAATAATATCAAACATTTGATTTTCTCATTATCCCTTCATTATGCGCATATCATCTGCTTTCAAAATATTTGAATCACTTTTCATGGTTACTGGTACCATATAATTATCGAAAACCACAATAAACCATTATATAGATATTCCAATGTTCCACAATACTATAAATGAGATTCCACAACATTATTTTGGAATCCCTTTACATAAACACATAATCATTCCACCACATCGTTTTCATACTCAATATTGCTAATAGTGATGGCATGTGACTTCCCTTTGTCCTTTTCCTTAAGAGGTTTATCACATTCATCATTATTAACCCTTGGATTGGGGGATTGATCAGCATAATGCCGCATTTCCTTGCACATGAAGCATTGAAGTGTTGGTGGTGCGTTCTCTGTAGTCTTTTCTTTATTCACGTAATTAGAAACCCTTTTTCCATTACTTCGACACTCATCTGCTCGATGACCTTCTTTTCCACACTTAAAACATATTTAAATCCCTTTAAGAAAATCTCTACCATGCTTCTTTCCACACGTAGAGCATAAAGACACATTCATCTTCCTTTCACCATTATTATGAGATTTCTCCTTGAACTACATCTTTTGTTTCTTATCAAAACCATGAGATGGATATGTAACACCAACTTCCATTTATACCTTGATAGCACAACACAGAATTTCTTTATAGCTACCGAAATCTCTTATAGATAATTCCCTTCAAATACTTGGTTTTCAACCACTAAAGAATCGATCAACTTTACTTTCAGGTTGGATGATAAAGCTAGATGTATACCTTGCAAGCATTGTAAAATTCACTTCATATATACCAACAGATTCATCATCCTTTTTCATAAGCTCAAAGAAATACTTTTCCATATTTGTTCGAAGAATACGAGGTATGTACTTATTGAAAAATAAGTTCTTGAACTCATCCCATTCCATAGATTCAATATCATCTTCGAGCATTGTATTTTTAACTAGATTACACCACTGGTCTGCTTCACCTTCTAACCAGTAAACAGCCAAAATGATTTTTTAATGCTATGAAGAATGATTTATCAAAAATATATTTTCGATGGTACTAATTCATTGTTCAGAAATAAGTGGATCAGAAGACCCACTGAAAGAAGGTAGACGTTGCCTCATGAAGGAATCCATAGAATATTGTTCCCTTCTCTGCTCATTTAGAAGTCCAAAATGATTCATAGCTTGTGTATGTATAGAAATAAGATTATGCACTCCATCTCTCACAACATTGGTTTGTTCAAGAAGACAATCATTGAATTGTGCATTACATTGATCAACACGGTTCCTTCAGGTTCCAGACATCATCTGAAACCCAAAATGAATATTGTGATAGGCAAAAATCATGCTAGGGAAAACAACAAAATAAAGAGGTAGTACCTTCAATATATAACATATTAAGGTTAATTCTAAGATTTTTACCATATTTCTAGGACTATAACTTATACTTATACTTAACCTTAGAGACATCCCTAGACATACTTTAGAAATATCTCTAGGGATATTACTAAAATTATCACATCCTAGTTTCTAAAGGATGACTAAACTGAACCTCAGATACCAACTGTAGAGACCACAAACTTGATGTACATGGACAATACATTACTTTTGCGGAATACTTAATACATAACAAAAAAAAAACCGCAAAAGACCGTAATAGTTTAGTTTCTTTAGAAACTCAGAACATAATCTTCTAATCGTGGTGAAATATATTCAACATCTCCCATAAAGATCATCCCCTTTTATTTTCTTACCTAAAACCATTATTTAAATCCTGTGGAAAAGAAAACATAAAAAGGGTGAGCTCAAATTCATTGTAAGGGTAAATGTAGAGAACATAAAACTGTCCATAATCACTTCAATGTAAAAACATGAACATAAAATCTAAACATCAAAATCTTGTGCAAAGACATGATTCTTTGAAGTACGTAAGGCATATATCAAAAGAGAACATCAGTCATGATAAAATAGCATGGGAATAAAACATGTAATTGTGGAAAACCAATAATAACATGATATGATTTCTATATTATCCAAGGCATTGCTGCCAAGACCAACTTATAGGACAAAGTCCCTTTTTGAATCGAGTTCACTCCTCATTTCAGTCTTGTATTACTGAACCGGTTTAACTTGATGTTCCAGCCATGTCTATCTCATGAGATATAAATATTTACCCAATGCATTAGAGGGAGATATAGGTCCCACCCATCTCATAATGAAATCATACTTTCGTGTGCAATAAAATCATAAATCATACATCATTGCATAACCAATGTAATAGAATGGGATTCTTAAACACCATATAAGGTCCCATCCTTAAAACTTACTTAATCTTGAGTTATTACAAGATTAAACATTGAGGATCTTTTCAGGTTTATAGTTTTAGAGAATTTTATCATAGATCATGAATTAAATTCCACATTTAAACAAAGTGGTTACATAAAAGATAGTATTGGTTTTCCCCATCGACGAAAATATATTTAAAATAAAACATGGTTTCTTTATTGAAACATCCTTGACACTATAATCATATAAAGAACCTTTCCCTTGACCTGTGAAAAACATTTCAAAAACATGGGATGAGCATAAAAAGCTCAGTAAGGGATATAAAAGATTGAAAAGAAAACATTAGTCCATGTATGAAATCATACTTTACTCATAAAACATAAGCACTTTAACATACCTTATCAAATCATTAATAAATCATAGAAATCATAAGGCATAAAGGTAACTTGAGGCATTCATAACATTCTTACGTAGGGAGTAGCCCTCTTGGTTACGTTTAGAATACCCATCACAGTATATTCCCTAAATCTCTTTGGAGAAACCTCAACGTTTAACTGCTTCGCGTTACCCAATGCATTGGAGAGCTATATCGGGCTCACCCGCCCTTAGTTTATCACTGAACCACCCATCTTCATAATAATTCCCTAGAACCATAACATTATCGTATCACATAAAACATGCATAAAGGAAACATAACATTTCCACTTTTCAATCACAAGATATCAATACAACACATTGATATAAAAACATTATGAAAAACATTTTCAATACCAAAATAAAAGAAAATTAAAACATGGTATTTATTTTTCATTTAAAAAGGGTATGGCTTGTAGAGGAAGCCGAAACTAAAATAATGGTCACGGCGGCGGAGAAGTCGTTGTCACTGGATATGTACGACAAAGAAAACTTCCTTTTTTCATTTAGTAAAACGCTTCTTACAAAAAAAATATTTATTTTGAATAAGTGTAAAAGTCAAAGGGGTTTATACACAGTATAAAAGAAAGTTGTGTATAAAACAGAATATGCCTCAATGAATGGAGATTGAGACGAAGTCCCTTACAAAGACGGTATCCTTGGATTAAGGATAAATCAATTACATAATTATGTATGACAAACGAATACACAAAATATAAGTGGATATTAAGTGTAAAACAATCACAGGGTATTAAAACATATTCATAGAATGACATATTAAGGAGAACAAGTTTATCCCAATGAATCAAAATTGTGATAAGAAGTTCCCTCTCAAAAATTCGACAGCCTAACGGTATCACTTCAAAATTCAGAAAATGAGTTGATGAGAGAGAAAATGGTATCCCATCACTAGGACATAAAATTTACATAAATAAGGATAAATAAGAACATATACCAACATAATAGTATGTGAATTAAAAGACATAACAAAATAAGTCTTTTAAAAAGAGGACTGTGAAAAGTCCCCTTACCGAGTTGGGTGACTTTCAAAATGTACACCCAATGGAAGAAGGGTCATACAATGAAGATGTAAATACCCATAAATTAAATTAAACTACACAATTTTTATAATAATGGGTAGTACATACACCACTCAAATGAAATAGTGGCAAATGTAGCATAAATGTCACAGGAATAAAAGTGAGATGAAAAATCCCTTATGAAAACTCGGCAGCCTAACGACGCCACGTAAAACATCCAAAAATGGATTTATGAGATCAAATAGGGTCTCCCATAATATGAAAATAAAAATAATAGTATGATAAATATAAAATAACATCCCCAAACATAGGAAATATGATCTTAAAAGAAATTACATAAAATAGAGTACTTAAAAAGAAATAGAGAGGTTGGATCTCTTACGAAAATTCGACAGCCTAACAGCTCCAATCAAAACTTCCAAAGTGGATTGATGAGAGAAAATAGGGTTTCTCATAATATGAACATAAAAAGTACAATAAGATTAATATAAAAGAACATCCCAAAAATAAGAAAGATGATCTTAAAAGTAATGAAATGAAAGACTGTACTTAAAAAGAAAGAGAGGGGTAGGATCCCTTACGAAAACTCGGCAGCCTAACGACGCCACTTAAAAATTCTAAAGAAAATAATTTATAAGAGTAAGAGGGTGTATCTCATCACATAAGAATAAAAAATACAGTATGGTTAATATATAATAACATCCACAAACATAAGAACATGGAGCATAAATGAAATGACATAAAAGAGGGTACTTGAAAAGAAAGCGAGAGGTCGGATCCCTTACCTCAAGTCCGACTTGTCTTGTTCGTTTCTTTATATTACTGAATAATAAACATTGGTAAATCTATAATTTATTAAGGACATACTTTAATGATTATTATTCAGTTAATATCACATATTATAATGTTATAATAATGTTTAATAATGTTAGTTCATATCAGATGTTTTTGCCGGTGTTTGGTACATGAGTAAAAAAAATGAACTTGTTTGAAAATGATTTCCCAAGTAGTTATAAGTAAATCATTTACATTATAGTATTAATGCTTATAATATCATATATATCTAGTACATATTAATTTTATACTATTCCATAACATTTGGAGATAAAAAATGAAAAGCACCATTCATGGAGACGGTACGCCGTACGTACGCATGAACGCTACTTTCATTTTTTTTATATTAATGGAATTAAAAATAAATGAGAGAGATATATATATTATAATTCCATTATAATATATATGTTATATAGGTCACATATTTTCATTAATTTCATTCTTTATACATTCCATGTATTGCATTAACGAGTCACATCACTTGAGGGGGCGGTAGTCCACACTTCCTCATATGAAATTATCGCATTTACACAACATGAAAAGAATAAAGGTATGTTTTAAAAATAAAATACAGAAGAATATAGTAAAAATAAATACCATAAATATCATATATATATAATACAGTGACATCATAATGGCCACCCTTAAAGGTGTTAAAAGAATATTGAACAATCATCGTTTCGTGAGGCAGAAAATCGCCAACCACAGAAACAGTATGTTCATTAACCATTAGACGAAGGTGTGTGTATTTGTTTCTAGAATAATTCACATAACAACATCATAGTATATTGAAGATACTGGTTTTGTTACAAAGTAAAAGAATAAAAATATTTTAAGGGGTTTGAGAAGCAAAATAAAACATAAGAACACAAGAGAAAACACTACCTTTAAAACAGGTAATTCTCTTTGATTTAAGCTCAAAGGCTTCCTTGGAAAGGATTCTGCCAAGAGTGAGGCATCAATTATGAATATAGTGATGTGGAGAGATGAAATGGGCAGGGGTTGTCCGAGCCAAAGGCTTTGGATGTGTGGGTAAGGTGGTAGAGGTTGGGGCCTTTTATAAGATGAGAGGAGGGGCACTCTTAGAAAATTATAAAAGAATACTTTATTATAATATGCTTTTCGGATTTAAAAGATCCCAAAATTATATGTTTAGAGGATAAGGTTATAAGAGTTCTAAATACACCCATCCAATATGTTTTTTACATGTTTAGGTCTTATATTTTACATTATATGTTCATTTAATTTAAATCGTTAAATAATGAGGTAATCGCTAAATCATCATGGTGTCATAAATACTTTAATTTATTTAACGTCTAAAAATCATAAAAAAATATCATGATGTATTAAATCTTTTTATATTTCTAATAACTATTTATAGTAAAAAATCTGACTTGTATAACCCCATGTAAATTGTTTTTAGTAAAACAACCCATGTTTGTGACATTTTTACTTTTACTTTAAATAAAAGGCATTAATGTCATTATCTTACCCAAGTGGCTCCATGGGGTCCCAAAAATATACCCATGGGTTGTCATGGTCGGCCATGACACATCCAATAAGGTTAGGACACGTGTCTAGGTCATTTCATGTTATTAAAACATTATTTTTACCTTATACTACACTAATTATCTCTAATCGCGATTAAAAACTTAAAAGTTACTATTCACCAAAAAATTAATTTAATCCCATTGAACCACATTTTACTTCCTAATGACAACCATGAATGTCGGATTTTTGAAATTCAAAACACAGAGGTGGTAAAATTTCATTTAAATGAAAAAATCAGTTTCATAAGTACCACTTAGTGGTTTCACTATTCATCAAAAATTGATGTTTTTCAGAAAAATACCAAAACATCACCCTAAGCTATATTTGATATTCCGAATTCAAAAGTGATGTCTATTTTACAAAATTTAAGATATATAAGTTACAATTTTTAATTTAATAATTAATTCCGACTGTCAAAGCAAATAGCTTGTTTTTATAAAACAATAAGTATCAAAAGTTTGACACTAGTTTAAGTCCAATTTCGAAGTGAAATTAATTTCAACTACCACCATTGGATTAAATGGTAAAACTATATTCTAATTTCACATTACAAACAATTCAAAATATATTCTAGTAATATAAATAAATTATATTAAAAAGTAGTTTTTAAATAAAATACAACATTTTTCACTATTCATTAAAAAATGAACTTTATCGGAAAAATACCAAAAATATACACAAAGTAAATTTTGATGTCTCGATTCTAAAGAAGAATTTTATTTTGTCAAATATAACACATAAAATTGTGAAATAGTGTATTTAAAAGAGGTTCTCCATCAAAATACAGTTAATCGATCTTTTAAAGAATATTGGAATGTTTACGCTTAAAATTGGATTGATTTGCATTTTTAATACTCTAACATTTATTGTAAAGAGTAAAAATATTTGAAAAACATATATAATCATTTTGTAGTTAGTTCTATTCATTACTGGCATTACAACGTCTAGGCGTTAACTACCATTTAAAATAATATTATTTTTTTATAAGAGTGCAACGTATGATTCCCAAGAAACTCGTTGTTGCGTAATGGGTACGCCATCGAGCATAGCGTCCCCTTTAAAGTAATATTTATATTTTTTTCACAAATATGTATAAATGTGAAAATTCCATATTTTTTATTTACCTGGGGTGTTACATCTTTCCCCCCTTTTGGTAATTGCATCCTCGCAATTTTAAAATTGGTCTTGGAAACTTCATTGAAAATCCCACACCGGAACAAGAGTCTGTAAAAAATCACATTAAAATAAAGAATGAGAAGTACAATGGTCACTCGAGTTAACCAAAACTAGGATTCCATGTAGGAAAACATGGATATGGAGTAAAAAAACAAAGGGTCATGTTTTGAAGGAGAGTGATAGAAAACATGTTTAGGAGAAAGTTTGCCACAAGAAAATCACATACTTGTCGGGGGTTAAACGGTATTCGATTCCCCCATAGGAAAAGTTAATAGACAAAATTTTAGTTTTAAGTTACTTTTCATTGAGGAATTTATTTTTGATCTTACGTAAAAATAATTACTTTTCTTGTTGACTTTCAAATTTTACTATATTTCTTACACAAACTCGTACTTTCCTCAAATGATTAGTATTTAGGAAGACTTGTTTACATTAAGAGAGATGTAATCAACTACTAGAGAATCACCTAATCCACAAAAGTGAACTATATTCTTCCCATGTATTTAGACCTTAACCAAAACTAAAACCTAAAAGGTTAGTATGAGATCAGATAATACCCAAAAAGGATAAAAAAATCTATTCTTAATCTCCAAAATTTGCCAAACAATACCCAAAGTTCAACAAAGACCATTCAATAAACAATTTGTCCATAAAATTATTCAAAGGAAACCAAACTAAGATTGAAACCCAAATATTTTAAGGATTTAATCACAATGTCTTCCAAGGTAAAAATCAACAATTATCCCCAAATAACATCAGTTGCTCTTAAAGTATCACATTGAAAAGTAATTAACCTAATCACATATCCTCCATGATAGGTTAATTATATCCATGGATAACTCAAAATCAACTTACACTTAATTCATAAAATCACCTAACTAAAAATAATAAGTTATACTAACCAGGGACTTCACGTAGTCCAGTGGTAGGCGATAAATACCAGTTGCACTTTGGTTGTGGGTTCGATTCCCACAACTTTGTCCAATGCGATGGGTTGTCACACGGTCTGCGTGTTGTCCTTTTTATAAAACTCCAAAATAACCCTAACATGTTTTGACATCAATATTTTCCTTATACCTCTCATTTTCATCCAAATTCATTATGATCTCAACATCTTAATTCTTGATGTCTTATTTCACCACCATAAGATAAAATAAAATGATTTCCAAAATGAATAACATAATACCTTGTTCATGGAGTCCACTCGGTTTCATCATCATCTTTCTCACATAGGTAGAAGTCCCATGCATTACAACAATGATTTAGAGATCCTTCAAAATCATTTTCTTCCTCCATCCAAATACACCTTGTACAAAATGGGTCATAAGGGTGTTCACAAAAAAACATTTTTGGAAAATAATCATGTATGATATATAATTCCAAAACATCTGATAAAACATGATTTCTATAAAATAGTCAGATAGAATTTGAGTTGAAACTTTCTATTATTGGTCCTTTTAAAATACCATAAGTGTCTTCTGAGAGACTATACTTTAAAAGCAAATATAAATAGGTTGTTCAAGGGTCTCCTTCCTCAGCACCATTTTTTTAAAAATAATATGCTTCAAATTCTTGTAATAAGGTAAAATATTTGAAAATACCTTGATAATATTTACCTTTCTTGAAAATATGAGAATATTGAGAAAATATTATTTGTCTAAATACAACCCATGATCCACAATGATAACGAGGTATAGTGGAGGTGTTTGATATCTTAAACAACTTCTTGAAAGTGAGTTGTGTGCTAGAAATAGTTTCACAATCATCCAAACATTACTTTGCAATAATTATTGAAAGCATGTAATCAGGAAGAAATAGGAATGTCGTTTGAGATCCTTCTCCTTCCATTCATAACTGACTTTATGTGACCTAAAAAAAGTTCTAAAACAAGGATCTAACTAAAATAATAGATACAGGGACTAATCATGTGTCTAACAAAAACTCATAATCCCTAAAGTTGTCTAAACCGACCTCTGATACCAACTATAAGGTCCCAGCCTTAAACCTTACTTAATCTTGAGTTATTACATGATTACACATTGAGAATCTTTTCAGGTTTAGAGTTTTAGAGAATTAGATCATAGATTATGAATTACATTCCACATTTAAACAAAGTGGTTACATAAAAGATAGTATTGGTTTTTCCCCATCAACGGAAACATATTTAAATTAAAACATGGTTTATTTCTTGACACATCCTTGACACTATCATCATATCATGCACCTTTCCCTTGACCTGTGAAAAACATTTCAAAAACATGGGATGAGCATAAAAAGCTCAGTAAGGGATATAACAGTGGGAAAAGAAAACATTAGTCCTTTTATGAAATCATACTTTACTCATAAAACATAAGCATTTTAACATACCTCATCAAATCACGAATGAATCATAGAAATCATAAGTCATAAAGGTAACTTGAGGCATTCATAACATTTTAACATTGGGAGTATCCCTCTTGGTTACGTTTGGAATACCCATCACAGTATATTCCCTAAATCTCTTCGTAGAAACCTTAACGTTTAACCCCTTCACGTTACCCAATGCATTGGAGAGCTATATCGGGCTCACCCGCCCTTAGTTTATCATGGAACCACCCATCTTCATAATAATGCCCAAGAACCATAACATTATTGTATCATATAAAACATGCATAAAGGAAACATAATATTTCCACTTTTCAATCACAAGATATCAATACAACACATTAATATAAAAACATTATGAAAACCATTTTCAATAAAAAAATAAACGAAATGTAAAACATGATATTTATTTTTCATTTAAAGAAAGGTATGGGTTGTAGAGGAAGCTGAAACTCAAATTATGGTCACAGCGGTGGAGAAGTCATTGTCTCCACATACGTATGACAAAGAAACATTCCTTTTGTCGTTTAGTAAAATGATTCGTACAAAAAAAATATTCCTTTTGAATAATTGTAAAAGTCAAAGGGGTTTATACACCGTATAAAAGAAAGTTGTGTATAAAACAAAAAATTTCTCAATGAATGGAGATTGAGATGAAGTCCCTTGCAAAGACGGTATCCTTGGATTAAGGATAAATAAATTACATAATTATGTGTGAAAAATGAATACACCAAATATAAGTGGATATTAAGCGTAAAGCAATCACTGGTTATTCACACATATTCATGGAATGACATATTCAAGGAGTACACGTTTATCCCAAAGAATCAAAATTTGGTTATGTAGTTCCCTCGCAAAAATTCGACAGCATCACAACGTCACTTCAAAATTCAGAAAATGAGTTGATGAGAGAGAAAATGGTATCTCATCACTTGGACATAAAATTTAAATAAATAAGGATATATAAGAACATATACCAACATAATAGTATGTGAATTAAAAGACATAACATAAGAAGTCTTTTAAAAAGAGGAGGGTGAAAAGTCCCCTTACCGTGTTGGGTAACTTTCAAAACGTACACCCCATGGCAGAAGGGTCATACAATGAAGATGTAAATACCCATAAATGAAATTATACTACACAAAGTGTATAATAATGGGCAGTACAAACACCACTCAAAGGAAATAGTGGCAAACGTAGCATAAATGTAACGGGAATAAACGTGAGATGAAAAATCCCTTACGAAAGCTCCGCAGCCTAACGTCGCCACTTAAAACATCCAAAAATGGATTTATGAGATCAAATAGGGCCCTTCATAATATGAACATAAAAAATATAGTATGAGAAATATAAAATAACATCCCTAAACATATGAAATATGAGCTTAAAATAAATGACATAAAAGAGAGTACTTAAAAAGAAAGAGAGAGGTTGGATCTATTACGAAAATTCGGCAGCCTAACAGTGCCAATCAAAACATCCAAAATGGATTGATGAGAGAAAATAGGTTCTCTCATCATATGAACATAAAATTTACAGTAAGAGTAATATAAAAGAACATACCAATCATAAGAAATATGAGCTTAAAAGGAATGAAATGAAAGAGTGTACTTAAAAAGAAAGAGACGAGTAGGATCCCTTACGAAAACTCGGCAGCCTAACGACGCCACTTAAATATTATTAAGATAAGAATTGATGAGAGTAAGAGGGGGTATCTCATAATATAAAAATAAAAATTACAGTATGGTTAATATAAAATAACATCCTCTAACATAAGAACATGGAGAATAAATGAAATGACATAAAAGAGGGTACTTGAAAAGAAAGTGAGAGGTCGGATCCCTTACCTCAAGTCTGACTTGCCTTGTTCGGTTTTTTATATTACTGAATTATAAACTTTGGTCAATTTATAATTTCATAAGGACCTTTTTTATAGATTATTATTCAGTTCATATCACATATTATAACATTATAATAATTGTATAATAATGTTAGTTCATTTCAGATTTTTTTTCGTTGTTTGGTACATGAGTAAAAAAATGAACTTGTTTGAAAATGATTGCCCATGTAGTTATAAGTAAATCATTTACAGAATAGTATTAATTATTATAATATCATATATATCCAGTACATATTCATTTTATACTATTCCATAACATTTGGAGATAAAAAATGAAAAGCACCATTCATGGAGATGGTAGGCAGTAAGTACGCATGAACGCTACTTTCATTTTTTTGTCATATTAATGGAATTAAAAATAAATGATATATATATATATATATATATTATAATTACATTATAATATATATGTTATATAGGTCACATATGTTCATTAATTTCATTCATTAAACATTCCATGCGTTGCATTAACGAGTCACATCACTTGAGGGGGCGGTAGTCCACACTTCATCATGTGAAATTACCGCATTTTCACAACATGAAAAGAATAAATGAATGTTTTAAAAATAAAATATAGAAGAATATATTAAACATAAATACCATATATATAAAATATAAAATACAGTGACATAATAATGGCCACCTTTAAAGGTGTTAAAAGAATATTGAACAATCATCGTTTCGTGAGACAGAAAATCTCCAACCACCGAAACAGTATGTTCTTTCACCATTAGATGAAGGTGTGTGTATGTGTTGCTCGAATACTTCACATAACAACATCTTAGTATATTGTAGATACTGTTTTTGTTAAAAAAATAAAATAATAAAAAGATTTTAGGGGGTTGGAGAAGCAAAATAAAACATAAGAACACTAGAGAAAACACTTCCTTTAAAACGGGTAACTGTTTTTGATTTAAGCTCAAATGCTTCCTTGGAAAGGCTTCTGCCCAAATTGAGGCTTTAATGATGAATATAGGGATTTGGAGAGATGAAATGGGATGGGTTTTTCCGAGTCAAAGGCTTTGGATGTGTGGGTAAGGTGGTAGAGGTGGGGGCCTTTTATAAGAGGAGAGGAGGGGCACTCTTGGAAAGTTATAAAAGAATACTTTATTATAATATTCTTTTCGGATATTAAAGGTCCCAAAAATATATATTTCTAGGATAAGGTTATAAGAGTTCGAAATCCACCCATCCAATTGGTTTTTGACAAGTTTAGGTCTTATATTTTACATTATGTGTTCATTTTATTTAAATCATTAAATAATGAGGTAATCGCTGCATCATCATGGTGTCATAAATAATTTAATTTATTTAATGTCAAAAAATCATAAAAAAATATCACGATGTATTAAATATTTTTAGATTTCTAATGACTATTTATAGTAAAAAATCTGACTTTTATTACCCCATGTAAATTTTTTTTAGTAAAACAACTCATGTTTGTGACATTTTTACTTTTACTTTTAATAAAAGGCATTAATTTTATTATCTTACCCAAGTGGCTCCATGGGGTCCCAACAAATCGACCCATGGGTTGTCTTTGTTGGACATGACACATCTAATAAGGGTAGGAAATGTGTCTAGGTCATTTCATATTATTAAGACATTATTTTTACCTTAAACTACACTAATTATCTCTAATCGAGATTAAAAACATAAAAGATACTATTCACCAAAAAATTATTTTAATCCCATTGAAGCACATTTTACTTCCTAATTACAACCATTTATGTCGGATTTTTGAAATTCAAAACACAGAGGTGGAAAATTTTCATTTAAACGAAAAAATCGGTATCTTAAGTACCACTTAGTGGTTTCACTATTCATAAAAAATTGAAGTTTTTCAGAAAAATACCAAAACATAACCCTAAGATATATTTGATATTCTGAATTCAAAAATGATGTCTATTATACAAAATTAAAAAAATATTATTTACATTAATAAATTTAATAATTAATTCTGGCTATCAGAGCAAATAGGGCGTTTTTATGAAACAATAAGTATCAAAAGATTGACATTAGTTTAAGTCCAATTTCAAAGTGAAATTAATTCCTACAACCACTATTGGATTAAATGTTAAAAATATATTCTAATGTCACTTTCAAAACAATTAAAAATATATTATACTCATATAAATAAATTAGATTAAAAAGTTGTTTTTAATTAAAATACAACATTTTTCACTATTCATTAAAAAATGAACTTTATCGGAAAAATACCAAAAATTTAAACAAAGTAAATTTTAATGTCCCAATTCTAAAGAAGAATTTTATTTTGTCAAATATAACACATAAAATTTTCAAAAAATGTATTTAAAATAGGTTCTCCATCAAAAGGAGGTTAATCGACCTTTTAAAAAATATTGGAATGTTTACGCTTAAAATTGGATTCATTCGCATTTTTAATCCTCTAACATTTATTGTAAAGCGTAAAAATATTTAAAAAACATGCATAATCATTTTTTAGTTAGTTTTTTTCATTCCCGCCATTACAATGGCTAGGCGTTAACTACCATTTAAAATAATATTATTTTGTTATTAGAGTGCAACGTAAGATTCCCAAGAAACTCGTTGTTGCGTATTGGGTACGCCATCGAGCAGAGCGTCCCCTTTAAAGTAATATTAATGTTTTATTCACAAATATGGATAAATGTGAAAATGTCATATTCTTTATTTTCTTGGGGTGTTACACACCATTCTATCATAACATAATCCATATTAAAAAATGGATATCATTTCATCATAAGAATAATAAAACCATGTAAATAATGGAGACATTATACTTGAAACATAAACATATTAAATAACTTCATTTTATATGTAAAATAGTTTTGATAAAACACTTGAAATGAATTCTTGAGGAAAATATCCTTTCTTTTTCAAAATCAATTTTCTTTTCACAAAATGCAATAAAATTTAAAAAAAAGGAGTTTGTTGAAAATATTCATGAAATCTTGTACACTAAGCTTCATGAAAATAAGGCGTCATAAAAACGTAAAAAATCCATTCATCCCGTATAAGTTAAAAAAACATTCTTCTCATACTTTTTCCGGAAAAGTCAAAAAGTACCTCATATGGTAAAAAAAGAAATATTCCTCACACCATGCAGTAAAAGTCTAAAATGGGAACAATCCCGGATAAGAATGAGATTGGAATAATTATCCCTTACCTTATGTCTGATATGCTTCGTACGTATCCAAACCGCCTGTTTAATGATTAAATAATTTCATTGACTTATTACAGAATCATATTAATTGTTATGATATCATATACGGTTCACTTACGACTTTATATTACCCATTCTTTTGTAAGTCCCATGTCAGAGCCGCATTTTGGGTAAAATCGTTTTATTTATCGTACGTGTTTGGACTTGTTGTTCTTGAAATTATTATTACTTATATCATGATTTAATTACTTCCAGAATGAAAATAATTATTTATATATCATATATATTCAGTATATATAAATATATAATAGATAGATAAATGAAATGAAATACACCGTTAATGGAGATGGTAGGCCGTACGTACGCATGAACGTTGTTTTCCTTTCCTTATTGACTTGAATTGAAGTATGTAGATGACATATATATATATATACATAAATCTAGTAGCTTTATTATGTCATATATTTAATTATTATTCATTATATATACTTTTTAATCATTCTAAAATGGTTAATCATAGAAAATGAATCTCATTACGTTCGTGGAGACGGTAGTACATACGTATGCATGACCGATGATATAATTCCCATGATTGTGGAATTGTATTGAATTGTATGTATAATATTTCAGAAGCAATATCATTGTACAATAATCATATATAGTTATTTATTTACACCATTATACCAATCCAAGTAAGGTGGTGGTGGAAAACAAATTACAGCACGATGTGGAGATAGTATTCCGTACGTACGCATGCACGGTGATTTCGTTCCCATAGGGTGGATAGAAGATGAAATTTGGTTGTTTCATATTTATAAAAACATATCAGTATATGAGTGATACTGATGTTATTAATTTATGATGATACAAATAAAGAAGAAAAAGTAGAATAATAAATAAATTTGAAAGAATTGGTAAAGGATATTACCTCTTCCTTGACACGCCTCTTATTAACCTCCGATTAGGGAACTAAAGATTGTCTTTAAAGACGACCAGGACCTATAGGATTTTTCTAGGGAATTGGAGAAGAGAAATTGGTAGGGTTTGGTTGAACTTGAAGGCTCAAAGTGGTGTGAGGAGAAGAGAGAGGATGTGCCCTTTTATAAGGGAGGAGAGGGTCACCTTTGAAAAAACATAAAATATTATTTTATAATAATGTCATATTTGGTTTATAATAACTCCAAATTGATTTATTTCTAATTCTCCTAGGAGGTGGGAAAAAGACGGTGAAAAGTTTAATAAAATATTTATATATCTATCATTATTATAAAATGACTCCAATGAATTTCCTTGAACTTAAATATGTATTATGATTCAATTTTAATATAAAATAAATTTAAATAAAATAAATAATTATTTAAATAAAAAGTAAGTTTTTAAATAGTAACCTATTGTTTTTACTATTCATCAAAAATTTAACGTTTTCAGAAAAATTCAAAAAATTCACCCTAGGTTAATTTCGATATTCTGAATCCAAAAATGAAGTCCATTTTGAAAAATAAAATTTCAAAAAGTGGGTATTACTATTTATTTTGGCTAGTTCATAATAATATTATAATAATATCTCGTTTTGTAAAACTTGGTATTGTGTACATCACACTCTATCATGGAAGGTCGCGATTGCGTGTAATGAAAACCAAGTCAGGGATGCATGTAGTACAAGCTCTATTTGGTGTAGCGTACAACACAAGTCATCAATGAAATTAAAAAAAATATTTTTCATAAAATCTTGGGGTGTTACATATCATTAACATGAATTACATTTACTTTATACCCTCCTAAGTCCATGGATATACCCAACTATGAATCGTATAACAACTTTTATCTCATAATCATTATAACTAAAACTACTAGCCATCATATACCATTAATCACATCCTCGATACACTATTTCTAATACTAAATCTCTAATAATGATAACTGAAAATGGATTATTCCACTAGCCATTCCATCAATAAATCATATGTAAGGGAACGAAATTGAAATCTAAAGCCATAATGGAATTGCTGAGGTTGTAAAAATTCAGTGGTGGTGTGTAATAAATATCATGAAAAGACAAATGATATAATATTATACACCAAAAAAAAAATCGTAAAATAATAGGAATGAACACCCTATTATCATTTACCTAAAAAGGATAATTCCTCACATACGTCACCCATCAAAATCCACCACGACACCAATAAACAACTATACTCAACTGCATCGAACAACAACATAATATATAAAAAACATTACAGTTAATAATATAAATATTCAATTCCATAATTACCCTTACCAAGCACATTAAAATAATTTAACCATATTTAATTTCAAACCACTCATCACTAGCCACAATTTTCCAGAAATGACATGTTTTATTTAAACAACCATTTCAAAAAAATTAATTTAGTCATTGCATTAACTAATATTTAAAATAAATAATTAAAACATAAATACATTCCATTTTATGTTAGTTACATGTTATATTATTTACATCACTAACCATGTTACCGGGAAACTATAATTCTAACCAATCTAAACCCTCACAATACCGACAACCAATAACCACCACTACAATGAAGACAACACAACATTAACCAAAAATCCATCACTGCATCCATAAATACCCCACATCTTCCAAAAAACTACAAAAAATACACCTGTACTCCAATAACCATAATAACAATAGTGTGAAATAATAGTAAAAAGTAGTAAATCATATTGAATAACCATATAATTATTCTCCATTTTATGTTATATCATAATTCAATGCCTAAGAACAAAATATATTATTATGTATTTCAGAGGTAAAATTTCATTACGCAATTGTTATTAGTAAACTTTTATGAATGATAATAGAATAATTTACAAAATATAAGGTCTTTCAAAAAGTTGTTTTCAAGATGTGTAAACATCATAATTTTACAAATAACATATATTATGTAAAGTACATTTGTAATGCCTATATTTTCTATCAATTACTTTATTACTAATCATTATATTTTTAATGGTAATTAAAATATCATACTATTGAATAAATAATGATTAATTAATATTATCATGTAATTAAGGATAGAGAGGTATTATATCCCCTATCTCAATCGATTCCTCAATAAAAAATGATCATATAAAAGATAGTACCAAATAACAAATAAAACAAAACTCATAGTAAACCACCAAATTCCAAAATCCCCAAAAAATGTAATCAAAGCCAGAACCACAAATAAAAAAATTGAATCGAAACAACTAAGGTGTATATTAATAAAAATGAATAATGAAGGATGGATTTAGAGTTCAAGATAATGATAAATAATATCAAATATAGGTTAGTTCCAAAAATTAATGTGGTTTGGATCTATATGGGGATGAATGAGGAGAACCAAAATTTGCCGACACATAAGTAAGGTTTCAAGATAATGGAGGAAAGTTAATAAAAATAAGAGGTTATATCATATTTATAAATAAAATCTGATGTCCCCTCACCATTGTGTGCATATATCCAAAACATTAATTTTAGGATAATTCCATAAAATATCCAAAAATTATGGTCATCAAAAAAGAAATTTAAAATTTTAACAGCAATAATTTTATCAATTTAAAATTTTTGTTTAATAGAACCACCATATAGTGGACATAAAAATGGACATGTCTCCCATAAACATGAATCCCATCAATGGGCCCCCACATAGTAGAGTACCACCATGACCATTTGAATCTCTGATTTTGACAATGCACACTGAAGGTAACTATTGACCACTAAGTAGAGTCACCTCACACAATGAAATGGGAATTTGAAAATTCCCAATTTTACACAGGGATTCCACAAAACATATTCCAACAACATGTTCAATCAAAATACATCACTTGTTTTTTATAGATCAACCATTTTATGGAAATTCAACAAAATAAGTTTATTAGACATCTGTCTCATTAGTTCATTATTGAAACAAATTTTCCCTTCTTACATCAAAATAAATAACTACAAATTTGTAAACTCTCTTTCAAAACATATTTTTTTCATCACCAATACAAAAAAAACCTTCTCACATTCAGATAACATTAATAAATATCGCTAAAAATCGAATGAATAAAAAACAATATGAAATTTTTAGTGCTTTCCTTGTCAATTACACTATCCCCCAAAACCATATAAATAATATGATGTCTAAAATACCCATTGGTAAAAATGGGGTCAGAAAATTTCATCCAAACCATAGTAGACATCATAGGAGTTCCATTAAAAATCATGTTCTCAGTTCACACCATTAGTGTAACATGACAATCCAACTAAACTAATTGAATTTAACCCCAAGATGATTTAGAATGTCACTTGGTCCTCGTTCCATACCCCATCCAGTAATGGCTTTATATTAAACATATAAATTAAATAAAACAACTATAAGGAATTGATTATTAATAAAAAATAATATCGTTGTAAATATAGTACAAAAAAATAGAATAAATATAAATACATACATACCTATATAAATACATGATACTATAATCCAAAAACCCCTAGTAGAAATAATACCTTTTAAATAATAGCAAACTAGAACCAATGAGCCATAATCTACTAGTATCCAAAAGAAAACCTATGTTACTTCATCAAATCCAATTTAGTAATATTCCCTATAACCTAAAAGTAATGAAAAACATTTTCTTCTCATGCATCAAGATGCACATGGAATGTTTAGAACCCCAAATCAAATAATTTCATTGATTCATTCCAATACAACCCATCAATGTAAAAATTCAGTTTATATCTGTTATATAAAAGCATTACCAAACCATAAAATTGATATAACTAAGTAAATAATTTGAAACCCATTAATTACAATTATAATTCAAAAAACATGATATAAGGTATCATTCATACATTCTTTAAGCCACAAATAAGATTCTATATCTAAATATATGTTTTATATCATCAATAAATTCGACAAAACATTTCAAGTAAAATAAACCAAACAACCATACATATTTAAAAACAAAAATATTCTAAATTTCTTGTTTAATAAAAAATACACACCCTGAGAAAAGAAACATTCTTTTTCTCTGAAATTAGAACACACCAATACAATTAATTATAAATAATTTAAATTATTAATAATGTATTTAAAATATTTTAAAAAATATTTATATATAAAACCGACATGAAATTAATCTAATTTTATCTCATAATTATGATAATGAGAACACACCAACCTTAATCAGAATTCCAGAGAAAATCCAAATTTACCAAACCATGAAATATCTTATTTAAATCCTTAAATAAATTATAGAGAAATATAAAATAAATTTATTTTATAATAAAAATCCTTAAAATTTCTAATTATTAGAAAATTAAAAAATATTTATTAGATGTTATAAAATGACATATAAATTATAAAATGAAATAAAATCACATCATAATGACCTTGTTTATCCAATAAGAACTAAAACTATAAATTCCAAGATGGATTCTTTATTAATTAATGAACTCAATGAATTAAAATCCATATTGTTTAATTGATAAAATTTCAATAAAATGAAATAAATGTTTTTATAATTCATTATATGAAATAAAATAATGAAAATGATTATAATATCATTTCAAATTTCTGTATTAAAAAAATAATTAAAAATAAAATAATTGTTTTAAATTTATCTCTATCATATTTGGTTATAATTTTAATAAGAATATAATGTAACTGGAATTTTATAATATGAAAAAAATGATCTTTATATAAGAATATTAATTTTTTAATATTTATTACCAAATATAAATAACAAAAATATTTTTAATTTACCAACTAATATTTATTTCATTATAATGAAAAATATATTTATCATTGAAGAATATAATAATATAATTTTTTTAAAAACTTTTATATTAATGAATTCATAAACCTTATTATAAAGGATAAATATATTTATTTTAAATTCATTCTATATCATTTTTAAATTGAAAATATAAGTGGAATGAAAAATTCATAACCCCACACCAATAATTTCAAAAAATCAACCCAATATTTTGGTGACATAAATACCACTATAGAGATGAAATTTCGTTGTCTCTATATTATCTAAGATTTCATAACAATAATTATATTAATCTTCCCAAGTAATATATATATATATACTCTCTGTGATTTCATATCTTTTATCATTATTTCTTCCCTATCAAATAGGCAACTAAATATCTCCACAAACATGAATGGAAAATTAGAAGAAAAAAAGAGTAAAAGAGAGGATAAACTTATATCCAAAAGTATTTTTTAGGAAAAAATCACATAAAAACCTAGACGAGTCACCCAAAAATGACTTATCCCTTGTGAGGGTTTAAATGTGGGGGATATGGGAGTGATTAGGAAAAAAATTTAAGGGATATTTTTTTAATAATTTGTATCCCAAATTTAATATGCATTTACCTGAATGTGACCATGAATCTTCTCAATTAAAAACCTATGATGTACTACCACCATTCATGGTCAACTGGACCATGGAATTTTTGATTAATTTTCTAATATTTCTTTATTTTTCCCTAAATGTGCCCCAAACGTCACTGGACATCCCCAAATACCTATGAACACTCTAAAATATAACCAAAAACCTCAAAAACCTCAAATAACATGAAAAATCATTTTAATATTACCAAATAGGCATAGTTTTCCTCAACA
Source organism: Viscum album (assembly GCA_963277665.1). Classification (NCBI taxonomy): domain Eukaryota; kingdom Viridiplantae; phylum Streptophyta; class Magnoliopsida; order Santalales; family Viscaceae; genus Viscum; species Viscum album. The sequence continues at coordinate 1,298,740,163 of OY728138.1, read as the reverse complement.
TAAAAATAAAGGATTTATAACAATACACACTATAATGTTTTTCATCCATGAAAAACTAAGAACAATGTAATACTCAAATAATAATCCAAAATAAGGCTATAAAAACAATCAGAATCATCATTATTTTTAATGCAAAAAAGTTTCCATTAATATTGAATTACCTCACCTATTCATCCTATATAAATAATATTATATGTTCTCTCAACTATAATAATACTTCATTCACTAGATTGGACTATTCAGTGATGTGATCACAAAATTATGACTCCTATCACCCCTATAGAAAAGAAATTCAAGGATATAAATATTTAATTAAATTATAACTATAGGTATAATTATGTTTTAATTGAGATACCTTTAAAAAATATATTCTTATAAAGGTATTTGTGTGGTTCCCATAGTTTTCTGATTAAGAGGTTTAGGCTAAACATTCCAAAATTAAAACTTTTGTAATTTTTTTTTGTTAATTGTTATGTAAATTATATAATAATAAATTTTTAGACAAAGTCAAATAAAACTAAAATTATTTTTGAATCTATTTTTACGAAAAAGATATATAATTTATTTAGAATATATGAAAAATAAAAATTGAGTGAAATGTTGTGGAAATGTTTTAACGTTGAGACATTTACTTCTTCATTTCCTAAAAATGTTAATAAAAATGAATAACACAAATTATACTTAAAGAACTCAATATATATATATTTCCTAAAAACCGTATCAATATTTCAAATCTGGGTATTTTTCCTTTTATTAATGTTTCTCAATTATCAAAAGATCATTGAGAATTAAAAAACAATTGATCTTTCTATACGTAATAGTGAGACCACATCCATAGAAATTAAATATAAACGAAAAATATTATTTTTTAAATTTAAAAACTATAAATTAAATTTCATAATAAAACATAAATATAATATGGGGAAATAAAATTTCAATTCAGGAAATAAATCTCTGAATAATTGAAAACAAATTACAAATAATTAAAGAAAAACAATGAAGACAAGTATCCTTGGGTCTCCACATCAAAAACAACTTAGAATTTTTAAATTCATATATATATTACTCTATTTGTACTCCTCTGTAATACAGAATTATACTATTTTATATCCATTTCACCAATTTAACAAACCACTTGAATTGAAGTGGAGAAAAAAAATATATGAAGTGTTATTGATAATTTCCCCTGAAATATTTATCTATAATATTTTATTGAATTCCATCCCAATAGCCTATTTAATTTCATTAGATTATAACATTTAATTTCATTCTAAAATATCTTATTTACTAAACCACAATATTTATGATCCATTTGACATGTGTATGAAATGTTGTCTTCTAGTTACTAGAGTTCATTTTTTCCAAATTAACCTATTTATATTCTTATAATTGTGTACATACGTTGACATCCTTAATGAGGATAATATTTTTATTATAATTAATGGAAACATAAAACATCAATACATTTTTCATTTACAACATGATTGTGATCATTTTTGTGCTATGATACTAATGTTATTCCTCATATGATTCATGTAGTTTACTTATTTTGTCCCAAATATTTTTAAATTTGCAGGATTTATTTATGCCCCATATGGATCAATCCTACTCCTAGTATGGTAAAGTTAAATGAATCCCAATAACAATAGACCATATAATAAAGGTTTTCTCAGTTCAAATTGTTATTTAAATGTTATCAATAAAATATCAATGTGATGAGAAAACATCAAATTCTTGATATAATCCATTTAAACAATAATTCCCAAATATCCATCAAAACAAGATATGGTGTAATTTAAATCCATGAGACAAAACATTGGGGTTACATTCCATGAAATCTGCATAAAATTTAATGAATGGATTCATTATATCATACGTTCATCGAAATAAACTCATTATGTAACTCACACATCAACAAATAAGTCTTGATGTACCAATCCATTAAATATATAACACCACCATAAAACTCAATCATGAATATATTTTTCTATGATAATTATAAACATTTCAAAGTCTAAATTATGAATATGGAAAACAATATATCTATGATATCACAAATTGTTCAAATATATTCTTCAAACCTTTTTCCTTTGAAAATACAAAATCCATATTCATTTACCCCACACATTCTAAATAGTATTTGTTTAATTACCTGCCACAACAATCCTCTATTTATAAAAAGTATAAATATCTCCATAAAAGCACCTCATAATGCTTTAGAAACTATAAACTACCTCATAAAAATAAAATATGATATTTTAATATCTATAAAGTCAATTGTTTTATTTTTTTCCCATGTATATATCAATTGAGAAAAAAAAATTTAATGTAACCAAGAAATCGCCCATATAAAAAATTTGAAGTTAATTAGTTATAAAATCCATCTATTCATCAAATAGAAATAATAAATAATAATTTTTCATGCATTACATATATATTATATACCAAATCCATGTAATTCAACAATCATTGTCATGTATTTCCTCATCTAAACAAGTCATTGAACTAAATTCCATCAGTCAATAAACCACATGTTACATCTTATTAATTTTATAATACTCCTGCGTAATAATAACATCCATTTTATTCCAAAATAATATCCAAAAAAATCTATGAAGAGGAATATATCAATACGTTTCCATAAATTTTGACAATATTCCTTAAACATGGAGAAAATTATTGATTAAACCAAAATCATGATATAACCAAACTATTAAATAAATACATCATGTTAAAAATAATAATATAATAAAAAAATTAGTAACATCATGAAATCATTGGGTGAAATAATACTACAAAATAATGAAAAAACTCTAGTTCCTCAAATAATTAGGTATATCCCCCCAACATAACCGTCATAAAGAATGTTCCCCAAGTTAAATATGAAAAAAAAATATAACAAATAAAATGGAAATAATTATTTCACCAAACTATTTAAAAACTAATATTGGGATACCCCCACTAAAAAACCCAAATGTTCCCTATAACTTCAATGGAGTATCAACATTTATGTCATTGTCTCGTTCACCGCAACCAATCCATATACTATTTATCTAATAAATTTCCATTTTGGGGTGAGCTAGCAGTTCTTATTCCCAAAATCAATCACATTGATAGACATTTGGATGACTCGATCATCATTATAAAAAGTATGCTCATAGATCATGATCCCTGAGTGTTATCCATCACCTATTGATTCATCACCGAGTGAAAATATCACAAAGCCACCTATATAGGTATGTGATTATATTAACTAAATGATAACGTTACGTACCCATATAATTTTTAAATCAATGAGGTTATATAAACTGAAGAATAAATCTATGTTCCCAAATCCTCCATTTATAAATATAATTATTTCAACTAGAAGAGAAATTTTCGTGGTTTGTATGCATAACATAACTCCTCCCATTTCACTTATGTTGCAAGGACCCACATATATAACAACACAATCAAAAGATATTATTTTGAATCCTTGAAATATTTTTTTCAAAACCTTTATATGTATGAAAAATATTTTTTAGGTTGGTCAATGAGAAGCTTCAAGAATTTTTGATTCATGGAGTATTGATAACAATATATTAAAACTAATACTTTATTTTTCCCCATAAAAATGTGAACATGATAAAATAATATATCCTCGAAAAAAGCATTGTATGAGAAATTATACATTGTGTTTACATCCAAAAATCGGGTCTGATCCTGGGGGAAGTGTAATAATTATTTTCATAATACCCTCAAGTAAAACTATTTTGGATGGAATTAATTATTTAAATTACTTGTCTGATTAATTAATTTAATAATTATTCTAACCCTAGATGCCTTTATTTATCCTCCCTTAAGAACACTTGCTTGGTTTTGCCTCCATAAGACCTACTTTAATAGAAGTATAGTGAGATCTAGACAGTGAGAGATATATAGATAAGAGGTGGCGATGATCAAATTATTTAATGGGGATTGCTGACAAAACATGGTCTAAATGGAATCTTCAATAGCAAATGATATTAAATACATGTAGGAATAATTATTTAAATTATTTATCTATAATTTTTGTTTTTTCTAAGACTAGGGATTTACTTTTAATTTATACCTACACATTCCATATCATAAATAAAATTTAATATATTTTATACTATATAACTTTATCTGTCCCCAGTTTAATTTTTTTTAAAATCCAATATAATACTTAGTGGCCGAACCTTCACACCAGAAATAAATAACTGACATAATATAATTATATATCCCATTACAAACCTTTTTAGTCATGTATTCACCACCTAACAACATTATTACAAGTTTTTTGACAATATATTTATTCAAAACTATAAAAGATTTATAATGAGACTTGTTAGAAAATTATTATTTTTTCTAGTTGTGAAAAGAAAGGTGAACTAGAGGATTAGCGAGTAGATAAATGATATAGGTAGGCATGAAAATTTTGTTTCAAAATTAAAAATATTTATAAAACATCAAGATGTGTGTAAATGGATTCCAATAGTTTTTTGACGAGAATGATAATAGGAAAATAGCTACCAGTAGTATAAAATTGTGAATGAGTATTTTAGAAGTGTTTCAGTCATGATAGTAGGGGATAATGGTGAAAATTAAATTATTCCAAAGCATATAAAGTTGTTGGGTTTTGTTTACAAGATTATATGCAATATTATTCTTCAAACAAAAACTATGTTCTTACATTCAGTGGTAGCGAGGGTTTACACATATTTATATATGTCACACTCTATGAGACTAACTGTGACAAACTACATAGTCCAAGTAAGAATAAATCATTAATATTACAATATATATAATATTTTAACCATGTGGGATGTTATATATGATATCTTTGTCGTTTCCCCACTCACAACATGTTTTCTATCCCATAAACTAGGTCAATCAAACACACATGACTTAGGATATTGTTAAACAAGTCAAGTACCCCATCCATCCCCACACTTTTTTTACTATAGTAATGATTCAATGTATACAACACTATACATTCATTGTGGGTATTAGTATATAATGGGGATTTACCCAAGGGGAAACACATCATGTTCCCTAAATGTACATGTTGTGTTATTTTTCCATCCATGGTATCTTTTTTTTATCTACCTTTCAAATACATGAATTTGGGTTTAAGAATAGCCCATCCTTTGAATTTTTCCATATAGAATATAATTTTATATCCCATAGTTGTGACATAGATGATATACTAGGTGATTCAAGTAGTTCGATATTCAAAAGTTCATTGGAATGATTAATATGATTAGGAGATATGGTTTAAGAATGCACGATGTTAGGTAGTCCCTTGTAAGAGTGAGATAGAGAGTGAATGGGTTTATTATATTATTCCTATTTTCTATTATCCCTCCCATATATGTGTAATTATTCACCAAAATTTGGCTAGGGGTTAGTACACTCATGGCTCCCTAAAAGATACAGGTCCTCAATAGAAAAAAGATAGAGTTGGAACTCCCCCCACATATATTGGTAATGAGTCCTCTTTCGAAGGTATTTGGTACTGTCTCTTTTTATAGACACTACATGATGATCCAATTATCCTCCATTATTATTTAGAACTCCATTAACAAACATTTTTACATAAATGATGAAAGGGTCACGTTTTTTATATCCTAATATGTGACATGGATTTTTAGGGTGGGTATTTTATATTATTTGGTTGATTTTCTAGATTTTATTTCTCTTTAGATGGGAAGAATTGAGTGGGGAATTATTCATTATGCTATACTCTTTACCATTAAATAATATCTCAATTAATCTTACTCATGAGTTGCCTGAATTTTTCAATTTATAATTTTTTGCAAATTCCGAATAGGTATGTAAATATATATAACAATATGGAATTTTTCATTGACTTTTCCAGTATTGCATATATAGTGTAAATTATGATGGTGATTTTTGTCAATATGGTATCAATGAATATAGTGTTTCATAGTACCCAAAGGTAATGTTTATGGATGGAAGTAATATATGGATAAATTAACTATGGATAACCCTTACCTTAATCACATTAGGTTGGTTTTAAATTATGTTTATTAGAAATATATTTTCCTTGTTTTAAAATTTAGGTATTATGAACTATTTTTACTCTATGAATCATACTATTTCTCCCATTCAATATATATTTTACTTGGTTATCATATTAATATTGTATTAACATATTCTTTTTTAGATATATGTATTTTATCACAACTTCATTAGGATGTGGCCTCCTATAATGTGTGATATTCTTACTCGGTACTAGTCACTAACCCCTAGTATTTAAAATGTGGTTTTTATAGTGTAACATGTAAATTACTCCCTATATAGATGTGGAATGAATGGGATGGATATTTTAATAGTTGTATTAGAGCTAGTTTGTTTTATAGATTGATTTTAGAATTAGGTGTTTGTGATATTAGATAGGTAACTTAGAGAAATGTGTTTAAGGGGTTTTGAGTTCATATTTTAGTCTAAGGAAATATTTTTTGGTACTAGAGATGACATTTCCATTCACTAAACTCATATAACTGAATTTTTTACTCAGATCTCTTAGAAAATAATTGTAGGGAACAATTAAATGGTACACGAATCATATCTGGATTATTCATTGATTCTTGCTTCCCCATTATATTATCTCAAAAGATATTAATTAATATTCATGGTGTAAGATATCTAAATCATGATATTATCATGAAAATAGGTATCTATAATCCCAAGGAAATGTTACAATTTTCTAGTGCTATTGATTAATCCACCATTCATTGATGGACTATGCTATGCTGATTCTATCCAAAGATCACTTTTTTGATTCCCTTTCTAGGAAATTGAGGATATTTTCCACTAAACATAGTGTTGTGCATAGATCCACCACCCATACTATAGGTTAGAACTCCTCCACCCACTAAGAATAAGATCATTCTAGTGGATGTAGGATGATGATGTATCATGCTAACTAAACATCATGTGTTTTAGATTCAGTGAACACATGTGTTTATACATGAGATTAAGCCCCTTTTAGATGATGATTCTCTTGAGGTTTTGATATAGTGTTTAAAATATTTTTGATGACTTTAGATTAATTGTAATTTCTTTTAGTCACCCTCCATCACAAAATAAGGATTTGGTAGTTGACCATGATTATAGACCAACATTTTTGTTACTCTTCCATGGATATAATTTAGAAAAACTATTGAGAGGATTATTACATTTATAGGTTATAGTTTTTTGGTATCTTGGTGCTTTTGGATGTATAATATCTTGACATACCCATCACATAGAACACATTAAGGTACAATAAGTGAAATATTTACTCTATTAAAATGATGTTTTAATTGCTTATATTGTGATTATTAGATCTATCGAAGACTTGTTGGTGAGATTTGAGATGGTTCCCTTCCCCTCTACATACCCATTTATGTCCTAATTATATAGAGGGATCTAGTGATGGAGAGATTCTTATAAGAAGAGAAGTAGGTAATTGGAGTTCTTGTCTATAACAAGGTATTATATTATAAAAATTCATTCAACCAATGAATGATACTATTGATGTGATTCGAGAGGAATGAGTATGTATATCCCCAATCCCAATGAACAAGATCTCATGATTCAATATGACTAGGGAAGATATGACTAGGGAAGATATGTTCATATGGAGATTTTCATTAGAAACTAATACACAGTAGAGTTATGTAATGTGGTATATGAACCTCCACGTTTAATATAGATACTCAATCATGGACCTCCTAGAAGCTGAAAAGAAATCCTATGGGTGGAATCTTTGAAAGAGGAGCTGGTGGTTCACCCTGACAAAGAGATAAATGGTATTTATTATATGATCCACATCCACCATCTTAACCCTATGGTAGTCTACCTCATCTTCAAGGATTAGGAAACTAGTGAGATGAAAAGATGCATGCTATAAAAGGAAATTATTATGAAAATCATATATTATTTGATTTATGATCTATTTCATCAATACACAAGAAACCACACACATATATATAGGTGAGATAAATAATTTTACTATGGTGTATCTAGTTTTAATGCTATAATCCTTCTAGATCCCCAAGACCAAACATTGTAGAAAAAGACTCATAATAAAAGAAAACAAAAATTAATTCCTATTGGCTAACAATGTTTGTTTACCCATAATGGTGAGATGTTTTCATTGGACCTCATAATGGCTGGGATAAAACCATATGACATCATCTATTATGTGTAATGCCTATCCCCAATCCATGACAAAATAAATTTCTACATTCATAAATTAGAGTTTTTCTAAGTTGATAGATCAAGGTTTTCTTCGTGGATGAGTAATATCTTTATTCACGATGATTTGGGTCTATGAATTGGATGATGTAATAGATCTATAATTAGTTTATGAGTTTGAATCTATGTGTAGAGGATAGTTTAGATTATCAAAATAATATAATTATATAATAGTGTAGGTATATCCATCTCAATGATTTTTTAGGATTTTACCATTATTAGTAGATCAATTTATATTTTTATCAGTACACCTAGATCACTCATATATATTATGTATATTTTCGGTAAGAACCAACTAAGAATTTGGATCTGAAGGTGATTTTACTTATAGAGAGAGGTTTCACCAGATATAGTGTATCCCTTTAGAAGTATCAAATGTTGTTTTTAATGAAATGACATAGGACTTTGATGCCCTGTATTAAGAATAACTGCTTGAATTAACATAACACCAAGAAAAAATATCTTCTATGGAGAATAGAAAATCATTTATAGATAAAAGGAATAAAGTGTTCCTAAAAGATTGATATTACGTATGGATATCACTAACATTAGGTTTGTGATATGTATATCCTACAGAATACATTTTTTTGTTTCTAGGAAAATTAAGATTTTTTATTGATGTATTTTTGAGATATTAATTCCCCAATTATGCTCATAGTCCTAAGGAACATGATCATTCACCCATATATATATATCAGTTAGTAGTTGTATTCAATAAGTAAATATTACTCTATCCTACATCTAGTGATTATCTTACTATGAATCTTGGTAGTTTCATGGACTTTTTTTGGATAATTAGATGTAAGATGAGATTACAAAGTGAAATATTTTGATTTGAGATGTCTATTTAATTGGATATGTAATCGTAGAAGGATGAGTAATTTAGGACCACTGATCGTTGATTTATTTATTTAATGGGATCCACATAAGAGACCATTGAATATTTGGATATTTTTTTGGTTAGATGGATACAACCAGATATTAGTGTCACATCTCTCCAAAATTTTCTCCTCCATGTATGCCCCTAATTGATAAGGGATAACCTTCATTTTCTTCAAGGGATAAAAAAGGTCATTTAGGTAAAGGAAGTTGAGATTGATGAGTGATCATATTCTAAGAATTATAGAGGAAGGTGTTTAGTATGTAGTGTTTATTGATGTCTCTTTTACTAGTCTTTATGTTTTTAATATACAAGGACGAGTTGTGATTTCTATTGTGCCTTAGTTGTAGATACCACTCAGTATGATATACCTAGCATATTATTTGAATCTTATAATAGTAATTTTACTCTAAATTTCTTGGATTAATTACCTTATTAATGATTTATTCATATTTGATATAAATCATAATATCAACAGAAGCATTTTCTCCCAGAGTGATTTTAACATAAGTAAAAATAGTCATTTGGACTTCCAATATGAATACAGAATCAAAAAATTCTATAATAATATGAATGGAGACATATTTGATTATAGAATTACTTGAAAACCAAAATATCATTTGATTGTAGAGGAATCAAATTATTTGATGACATTGTAACCATAAATGGTGGATAAGTGATAAGTGGACTCTATACAATAGATAGTGATGGACCCTCTTATTATTCACTGTATGAAGGAGGCGTTATATAGAGATAAATATTTTGAGATATTTCATTATCATATATCAAAAATCAATATAGTAGATGGTTTTTTGAAGAGTGGAAGAACAATATCCTCTATCAGGGGTGGGCAGTGGTATCAGTAATTTAGAATTAGGAGGTTCTAAGGGAGATACACATTCCTCCCTTAGCATTATAACTAGTTCTGATAAAAAGTTTCAAGTCCTCATGAATTGGTATTAGTGGATATGTAATGTAGAATTATTTTTTGGGGTTTATATCCTACTGTAAAACCTATCAATAGGTGAATGAAGAAAAATATTTCCCAAAAGGTTCTTCCAAACAACTTATTGATATAGAATGTATTTTTGATATAATATTGACAGATTTCATGAAGGTGATTCAATTTTAGTGAAAATACATGCCTCTATTAGGGTGATCATTGATAAAATACATGCCTCTATTAGGGTGATCCTATCGTATGAAGTAGAGAGTATGATTCTTATATATATATATAAGAGATCATCTTGAAGTATGGGAGAATTGTGATGATTATTTCAAACCAAGATGATTGATTCATACACTGATTAAGAAGGTTCTTAAGGGATCCAATTAAGAATCAACTGAATTTGAGTATAGTGTTCCACCCTTTGTGTGATGGCAAGGATGAGTGAAAAATATATGTTCCGGAATACATTTCACATTATTCGATGTTAGTTATCAATAGGATCGGGGAAGAAAATGTACCTTTTTGGAGTTTTAATACAAATATTGTCATCACTACACTATTAGAATAGAACCATTCTAGTACCTCTATAGAAGGGAATTTATGATAACCCTACAGTAGACATAGGTTGGAGAGAAGAATCTAATGGATATGGGGCTAGTATAATTGATGATAAAGAACTTTTATGTGACCCCAGAGTCTATGAGGTGACTCATTTAATTTTGAAGTCACATGAATAAAAAAAATCGAGGCCCATGTAGTTTGAGGTGATAAACCATGTGTTCCAAATGAGCTCCCAACAACATTTTTTGTATTAGTTTTTAGGGTTGAAATCTATCTTTGATGTTTATCAGGTTATTCTATATTTTTTGTGATATAGAATAGGTTCATGATGAGATAGAGTTTCCTCATAGTTGGAACAAGTTAATAATGTATTTATAGTGATACAGTTGATGAGGTTCATGAATGTGCATTAAAATATCATTGATTAGGGTGAGAAATACATCACTGACTATGATTACTTTTGTAAGTACCCACATTCAAAAAATGATAAGGAGACAACCCTTAAAGTTCATGGGATAATGCTTCTCTATATTCTATAGCATAATAAGAACATGTGTGATAGATTATAGGAATAAAAATTTTATATATGCTTCTTATTCAATCCTATTTTAGTATGATACACCTTTCAGGGTAAAATCATTGATGGTGGGGAGGACGTTACATCCCCAACATTTTTTCGGACCCCATTAAATATTTTCTATAATACATTTGAGGTTTTTTAAGACATTTATATTAATTTTCAATAATGATGAATGAAAATTAATATATTAAAATTATGTTTCATTTTCATCAAACACTAAATGGAACATAAGAATGTAACATATCATCCTAATTAGAGACATTTATGGGAAATAATACATCATTATTGCATTTGGAATAGATATCCTACCTTATAAGAGGTGGAAGATTTGTTCCTAGTAATATAAACCAAATTAATTTTAAGATAAATCATTTTAATGTCTTTTAAAATTCATTAATTATATTTTATTGATTTATATTAATTATCATAATATTAGTAAATTTTTAAATAAAAATGGAATTAAATATATTTCTATGAAAATTGGGGTTTCAAGCATTATATGGTTTTAGGTAAATAATAAATTTTCATATTAAATAATATTAACATTATAAAAATGATATTAATTTTTTAATCACTAATTATAAAATTATCATAAGATGAATATTTGAAATGTTTTTAAAATTTTAATTTTGTAATGAATAGTTAAAAATATTGATTTCTATTGAAAATTGACTTTTCATTTCGAAAATTTTAAAAGGTAATTATTTTCATTTTATGTTTTAATTAAAAAATTAGCTCAATTTTATTTATAATAATCCAATTATTCAATTTTAAAATAATTTTATAATATAATTTTCTATTAAAATATTTTTATATATAGAAACAATTGTTTTTTTAAAACATTAATCATGATGCTTTTTAGGTTTAATTTTCAATTATATTTTTCCACTTATTTAAATTGAATTTGAAAAAAATAATAAAATATTGTTAATAAGAATAATTAATATTTTTTACTAATATAAACATAATTTTTTTTACAATTAATAGTAAATATAGTATAAAGAAATTTACCATGGTTAAGGTCAAAATATATTTATCATGGTGTTAAACTAAAACTATAAGTGTTAAAATGACCAAAAAAATTTATATATTTTATTGGAATGAATATTTATGCCTTATCCCATATAATATTTATATATAATCCATTTTTGAGGCATTTGGTTTGAGACATATATTGTTATATTTAAATCAATTAAAAAAATTTATGTGTGTCCTCTACCCCACATATTAAAGGACACCCCTCTCCTCTCATATAGACACTTCAAGAGCCCTTTGAATCAAAAAATAACAAAACAATCCTTACTAAAATCTATACCATTTCCCTATATTTTATTTTTTAATTGAAACCCCCATGGAAAGAATTATGTATCAAACATAAAAGGTTTTCTAAAGATGTTGTATAGTTCAATATCAATATTTTTCCGTTAATTTACTATTTTTCCAGATAAAAATTTTATCCAAACAAGAATAAATAATAATAAATTTTTTTATATATACATATATGTTTTTTTTAATTTCATATGCAATATCTCTCTCATCTACATCAAAAAGAAATGCAGTCAATCGTTCAAGTGTGTGGCAGAGTACTACCTTGCAAACCAATGCAATTAATTTTACATAATCTCCTATCATGGATATTTATGATGATGTATTTAGGGTATATATGTAATATTAAGGTCAAATTTATAATTTTGTAAGGATAATATATGATATAATTTCATACATTTCCATACATTCAAAAATAATAACATAGTTCGTGCATATGTGTGGACTCCCACCTCCAAGAAGTGATGTGATTCTTTTTTATCACCATATCACATAGATGATATATAAATGTATATTTAAAGATATAATACAATTTTTATTTTAAAATAATCATTTTTGAATATCAAAATTTTACTTACCTTCTTTCCCTTGTTCTCTTTGAATAATTGTAGCATTACTCATGCATACATACGACACATCGCCTTCAAGATTTTAATGAAATACATTTTTTATTAATGTATTTCATGATTGGTTTGGAAAGTATAATTTATTTATAAAATTGATAAATTTTTCATTATTATTATTCAATATACTATATAATAATGACTAATTTGACCATAGTAATTCTACCAATGTCATTTTTTACATATGAGGTGAATATCAACAACATGTCTGACATAAACATAAAAAATTATGTAATTGAATATAAAATATAAATAAATAAATAAAAAGAATAATATAAATTGGACATTTTCTTAAAAACTAAAATAATCATGTTAATTACGTTAACTATGAAGATAAAAAATGTACTTGATGAGTTAAACTCCGGGTAAGGGACACTATAACATAAAACATAATTTCAAATCCTTTAATGATTTTTGATCAAAATCGTTATCTTCCATATTCATATTGTTAAAAATATTTTATAGTGGTACATATATAATTTACACAGGAAATTTTATATACCTTTTTAATTTTCATAAAATGTTTTGAAAATGAATCTATATATGAATCCTATATGGAAATTTTTTACTTTTTTTACAAAAGGTAACAATTGTTAAATATTTGAATTATTATAAAAGAATCCATATTTTTGGTAATAAAAAACATATATCCTTTTTTCTATAACATTATGCTTGAAAATAGATTTTAAAATAAAATACCATTTCTATTTATAAAAAGGTTTTACATATTCCATAAAAAGTGTTTTTAATGGTTTAATTATGTTATGGAAGAATCCTAAAAAATCATTCTCGTGATATTGAACATGTGAATTAGAGATGATGATGGGTGAGATCGAATCATTTTATAAGATGGGTGACCCCAATATAGCTTATAAAATGTTTTATATTAATACCACATATATAATTTCATATGTAGATTACGATGATATGGAATGTGAGCCTGATATACCGTTCTAATATATTATGTAATGTTCCATATCTTCAATAGTACGGAATATGTATTTAATATGGGGTGTTAATTATTTAAATTTAATCCGGATTAATTTATTTCTCACATAGTTTATGAATATAATGCATTAAGATTCTTAAAAGGGGTTATATGTTCATTTAATTTGTTTGAAATGTTTACCTTGATGCAAATGTGCATGTCTTTCATGCGGATATGATATATTTCACAACCCCAATGAATATTTTGAAAATTGTAAAAATTCTACTCGTTTTCATGTATTTACTACGATAAAATGCATATTTTTTATATACCTTACTAGGATTTTTTTTCTAAACCAATATTGTTTTTAAAAAATTAATATCGTTTAAGGATGATTAATAAAAGTTAAAAATTAATGTTTAATTTCCTAATATTGTTTCATGAAAATAAAACATGTTTCATCTTAAATGTTAAATATTGTTAATAATTTGGGTACTTAGTAGAAATGTACTCCCTATAATATATGGTCTTTTAATTTTAATAAATATGGAATATTTATCTAATATAATAATCCTACAAGTTATTTGGGAGTGAAAAAAGTGGAATCAAGTCTAAAGACACTAGATAATGTAGTGATTGAAGCATGTTCCATATATATTGTATCTAACAAAATGATTTTATTATTGTAGTGGTGAGGATCATTGATGTAAATTGTCAAATTAAATAATAATTTATTATTATCATGATAAACAATATAAATATTACAATGATTTTTCAATTAAATAATATCTTTTCAAAATTATTTTTTAACAAGGATATAGAGAAGATGATATAGGAAGAAATCGGTAGCGGAATATTCTTTGAAGTATATAATATGGAGTGGTTCGAAATGGAATAATTTTTTTATGAGGACATAGTCGATGTAGTCTATAAATAGTGGTTTCATCCATGTTTATTTTAAATAAGATTTACTATAGGGGAATAAATTGATATTTGGTCATGTTTTGAAACATCGCCTTTTAGCTTTTAGTGGAATATCAGATCTAGTAGTTTAGAAAAATAGATCAATGCTTCAGAAAAGATATTTATACTCATATAATATTTAGAAAATTAAAATTAAAATCATTCAATTTATAATATATATAGTGAAGATGATTGACAATGGAATTTTTTTAAGAATTCTATCTTGTTTCCTTTTACTGGGGTAAATTTGAGAATCTTTTTCTTGAAAAATATTTATCTAGTGTTATTCTACTCATAATAGACAAAACATTCATCAATTTTATGAAAAAAAAATTAATATTACATATTAACTTCTGTAAAAAAAATTTACAGATGGATATGTATGTTGAATATTTTATTGGGCATTTGGATAGTATACACAATATATATTAATCATGATTTAAACTTGTTTTATAAATATGTTTGGTAGAAAAAAATAAAAAGGTTTTGAGAATGTTTTTCATTGGTCTTAAAAAGTTTAGATAGATTTTCTTGACACTTACATCACTCGAGATGACATGATTAAGATGAATTTAAGGTGGAAATAAATGGGGAAGTAATAAAATAATAAATCTATACGTAAGCCCCGAACATGTTCTATTTTTTAAAAAAAAAAATTTAGGGATTTTTGACATGATATTTAAAGTGTTATCATTGTGGTATGTTTTTTCCTTAGTGATCATTACTAATAAAAGAGAAGTGGACCATCTGAGAATAGTGAACATGATTTCCAGCCAATAGTGGTATGTTTTAACATTAAATAGTTGGGTAAATCTAATAAATATTTTTTGAAGATAGTAACATAGTGTTTCAATCATTCAAATTGAAAGAATAATTTTACGAGAAACAAATTTTTTAACAAATATAGTTGAAGTTAGGATAACTAATTATGAGCTAATATGTATTATATTTGTTAATTCATATTATTGCAATTCCCTATTTTACTCTAGATCATGGAATTCATTAAATTTAGGTAGGTTTTCAATTAAAATATGAATATATACTCATTAAATACACACAAGGAGACACACAAATATATATTGAAAATATCAAGAGTACGTATTCAAGAAAAAATGATTTATAAGAAGCTTATGATTGTTATTAGTGGGACTATCATTCTAGAAAATATTTTTCAACTACCCGTAATAGGGTTTGATGTTATTTATAGAATAGATTGGATTTATATTTTTCATGTAATGAACGATTGTAGAGATGAAAATTTTATATTCAATACTTTTATATCATTGATAACATATTTAAAAGATAAAAAGTTTATTATATATGGTAGTTAATGTTACCAATATCAAGTGGTTGATGAGAGATAAGTTTCATAGATGTTTAATTTTCCACAGTGATTGGATTTTTTATGTATTTTCTAATGATTTTAATGGTCATATTTATAATCTATAGGATTAGTTTAATATTTATATAATGAATGATGAAAATACAATTTCAAAAACCAATTATCTAATTTCTCATGAATAACTCGTGGGAATGAAAAATAAATTTTTTGTGTCACTAGATAATGTTTTCATTCATTCGAGCAATTCACCATAGGGTGATATGGTTTAATTTTCTAAAAATAATGACAGTTCACTGACACTATATTTACTAAATATCCCTGAATGACATCATTATTAAGAACATTAATCTTTTCCCTTATATTAATGATTTTATTAAAATGCTCTATGGATTAAATTATTGTTCAATAATTGATCACAACTTAGGATACCATTAGTTGGGGGTTATAGAGTAATTCATTCTTAATATAGAATTTTGTACTAGATATGGGAATTATTGAGTTAATGTTTATTCCATTTAGATTATCTAATTCCCAAATTTTATTTATTTATCCAATGAATAATGATTCTAATTAATGTAAAATAAGATTGAGGTTGTGTTTATTTATGTTGTACTGTTACATTCTAAATGTTTAGAGTATAACGAAATAAACATAAACGTTGTCTCACAAAACTTGAATGAAATAATAAGTATTAAAAAATAATTATTTGATAATTTTGGTTGAAAAATATATTTATATGAGAATATTAATTAAAAATATATAATATTTGATGACCCTTATAAGAAAAATGATGGAAATATATTGAAAAAACTAACCAGTCTCATAATGATTCATATTATTAATTGATTAGGAGGTTACCAATGATAATTTTTAAAAAACTATTATCAGTTTTTAATATCTCTGAAACATTTAACTTGATAATGTGTTATATTAATCATGATGAAATTATTTGTTGATTGTTTCAAGGAACTAAAAATAAAATTGATGAATTATCAATTTTTGGGCCTAGCCTCTAAAAATGGTGATTTTTTTCATAAATATTGATGCTTCATTGAAGGTACATGGTTGATTTCTGAAGCATAAATAATTTTAAATTTCTTATTATTATTCACATCAATGGAAAAAATATGTGTCATCCTGCACATTTTCTTTAATTAGTTTCATTGAATTTTTTTTCATGAAATTTGAATTCATAATTTATTTGGAGTAAAGTATTAAATTTATACTTATCATAAAATTTTATAGTATATAATCCTTTATAATGAGTTGGACATGAGGCAGAGAATATGGAAAGAACTAAATAAGGATTATGACTACATTATTAATAATATTTATTGAAAATAAAACAATATAACCAATAATTTCTATTAGAAATATTATACAACATTAGCCATGTTATGTTTAGAACATAACCTATCAGCTAATGGTTTTATTGATTTTTTCCTAGAAATTGTGCATGTAGGAACATTACCTTTTATGTTTTATTTGAAATTATAATCATATCTATCAGAAAAAAATTGAAAATGTCGTATGGAGGATCATGTTTTATTGGGAATGGTATAATATATTTTTAAGGTTTATATTACAGAGTCTAATTTTTATGAAGAATGTTTTATCAGATTTTGAAATAGATTATGTGTGCTTTTCAATTCCCAGTCAAAGATAGAATAATTTAGTGGATATCATATTTACCAATTTTTCCTTCCTACTAGAAAAGTTTTTATGTCTACAGATAATCTATAGTATTACTGGTTGGGTGAAATGAAATTATATATTTTTGAATTTTCCATGTAGTGATTAACTTTTCAACATGTTAAAAATGAATAATCATTAATGTAATGAATGATTCAACCTTTTATAATTCCAATGTCAAAGTGGAAAAAATATATCAACTGATTTTTTGAGGTTATTACCAAATTCATATATAGGTAATAATTAAATTTGGGATATTTTTTATAGAACAAATAAATCTTATCATTTCCTTTCAATTATAGAGACTATGTATTTAGATCATATTTCATCAATGAACCTTTAAAATATTTTTAGATTACATAATGTTACTATTTATGTTTTTTATGAATATGATCCATGTTGTAAAATTAATTTTAGTAATGCCCTTTATAATTCAATAGGTACTAAAATAAATTTCAATACAACATTTTATAATCAATCTGATTGAAGTGATGAGTGAAATGTTCGAAACATATGAGATATGATTCTTTCTTGTTCAATGCCTTACCAGGGATGTATGCTTTATAATCATTTATATGTTGAATTTTTTCATAATAGTTTTTTTATTCTATTATACATATGTCACATTTTGAGGAAATATATAGAATGTGGTTTCATATTCCATCTTATTGGGATCATTTTGTTGAATTTGTTTTGGGGACCAGATCTGGTAGAAGGAATAGTTTAGAAATTGTATATATTTTAGTAATAAATGAAGATGACATAATGTTAGTTGAAAGGTTATGTAGATAACTATAATAAATATCATTATTTCATGGTTTAGGATTATGATTTTGTTAAAGTATATATCTAGAAAATAGATGTTAATTAGAGTAAAAAACTTAATTCCACAGTTCATTGGACCATATGAACTCGTAGAGGATGTTGGATGTGTTTCATATAAATTGAAATATTATCTATGTTTATCTTGGGTACATGAAATATTTTATGTTTGGTTTTCAATGAAATGTATTCCATATATATCTCATGTTTTGATCCTTAGAGTGGTTCAATTGAAAGAAAAACATTCTTACATGGAATATCCTATATATATTTTGTAACACAGATATGAAGTGTTTTCAAATATATTAATTCTTCATATTATGATTTTTTGGAAAATCAATATGATTATAGATGCAATATGGGAATAAAAAATGATATAAAGGAAAATAATCCTTACTTTATTTAGTAATGAATAAATTCTTGAGGTTGAATTTTCTAGAAGGAAGAATAATGTAAGATCCAATGTAATGTTAATATAAATAATTTTCACATCTTATTAATATAAATTTTTGTTATTTTATTTATTTATTTTCATCTAATGAATATTATGAAATATTATAGTCAAAAAAATAAATATTATTTTTAACAAATCGATTTTTTATTAATTATATTTTTAATTCAATGGGATTACCCTAAAATTAAAGAATGTTAATTTTGAAAAATTAACTATATTTTTTATTTCAACATGTCAAAATAAGTATATGATTAGTTTATGACATGTTTCTAAAAAGATTAATTTTTTAATGATTTTCGAAAAATAATCATTTTAATTTGAACCCCTATTTTAATTTATTTAATTCATAAAGGTAAATATTAATTTTAAATTTTATAAAAGAAAATTTTGATCAACTAAAATTTTATTAATATTTCCTAAAATTCCGAAGGGTCCATATTTCTCATTGAATATTAAACGAAATAATTTTTTTTTGGGTTGAGGTGTATCCAAACCTGGCGCATATGAGCATGGAAACTAGAAAAATTACATGGAACTTGAACAATCCAATATGAGAAACCGTATTGAAACCACTTTCTACTTATTTTTCCCATGTTGATCCTAAGAACCCGACCTCCAGGTCCTATTAGAAATAAACTCACATACATAAATTAGTGGTGGTTGGTTACAATGGTGAAGCCAATCCATATAATTTTTATAAGTATTTTAACCCTTAATGTATTTATATAAATAGTTATATATAACAAAACCTGTGTTTCTAAAAAAATTCAACATATTTTTGAAGTATAATTTTAAATTAAATTCAACCATTTTTTATTAAAATTATTTAATATGGAGTGTATATTTTTAATCATATTAATTATGGTTATTTAGTATGTGAAAAATAATTTTTGGTCACAATTAACAGTTAAAAAATAAAAAACATGTTACCATAGTAAAGGTTAAGCGGGGTTTATAGGGGTTAAACTAATGAGAAAAGGGAATAAATAATCTCAAAACATTGCTAAATTCTATTTTATGGACATATTTAGACCATATAACATCAAAAAATTACAAATTTATAATTTAGGAGCTATTTTCACTGAATTATAGATTACTGTATTTTAATATTATTAAAAATTAAAAGAGTTTCTCCTCCCCCACTTATAAATGAAAACCCATATCCTCTCATCCCCACCCATAAAGATCATTTTTTATTCCCCAAAAACTACCCAAATACATTTCTAGAATCTATCACCATGTTACATATGAACTAGTTTTATTGTAAAACATTCGTATGAAGGGTTTGGTGATAAAATAAATGAGGAATGCAAATGAATTGGTTTAGTTTTTAATCCATTATTTACATTTTATTTGTTCTTATATGGACATAACATATTATTACAAAATTATGAAATAATTAAAATAATATTTTTAATATAAATATATTATTTTATATTAATTACATAACATATATCTCTCACATATTCCATCCAATAGGGAATAAATCAGTTGTTTATGTGAACGACAGACTACTGCCTCATGATCTGATGGAATTATTTTTCCATCACCACATCTCATGAATGGTTATACTGATGGAGTTAATGTAAATATGTGGAAATTATAACATAATAAACATTCATGATGTTTAGTATTTCATATAATTTAATACCATTAAATCTATTGAAAATTGATAACTTCATTTGTGGGCATTAGTGGGCTACCACATCCATGAGGTGACGTGATTTATTTTTTATCCCCGATTCACACGAATGATATATATGTGTAATTAAGAATATAATATTTTATTTATAATATAATAATAAAATTTTCAAGATAAAACCATACCAATATTCTTTCCCTCATGTCGTTTGAGTAAACGAAAACCATAATCATCCATACGTACTGTATATCTTCTCGATGATTCTAAAATAATTCATTTTTCATAAACATATTAGTTATTGGTTTTAAAAGATCAATTCATTTAAAAAATATAAATTTTAATTTTTATCATCCTAGATATGTTGGAATAATGTCCAATTTTACCATAATCAACATACTAAATTCAATTTCAACATTTGAGACAAATATCATGAAAATGATAAAAATGATCTTAAATGACAGTGTAATTGAATATTATAATGATATAAATAAAAAAATTATAAAAAATTATTAATAATGCATTTAAGTAATATGAGATTATTATTCAAGAAGATAAATTAAATACATGATGACCAAGACTAGAGGTATAAGTCACATTGACTTAAAACATAATTTTTAATGTTTTAAAGTGTAATTTTTAAAATTGCTCTATTCTCTATCAATATGATTATATATACTTTGTGGATGAAAATATATAAATTATTAAGGGAATTCTATAAATAATTTAAATTTTTTTAAATTTTTTGAAAATGAATCATTTAAGGTAATTTATATGGAATGTTTAAACGACAATTACTAAAGAGAAAATAAATGTCAAATTTTAATCGATACAATGTCAATGAATTTTTAAACCCCAAAAAATTATTTTTATCTTTATATTTATTTATAATATTCAATTTTTTAATTTAGATAAAAATATTTTTCTCTTTTACATTGGATTATTATTTTTGAATATGTTGTTTCAAGTGGAATGAGAACATGGATATTTTAAAATGTATTACATATGGGTTTAAAAGAGTTTGTCAGGCTATCAATGATGAATAAGTGAAATAATAAAATATATTATTCATGATATGGTACTTAGAAATTGTTTATGGTGATGGTTCATACTATTTTATCATTTATGATCAGTAAACCCACTGTATATTATGTTATGGGTGAGCCCAATACAGCATATATAATGGTTGAGACTGATAGGGATTATCTGATGGTTGAGACCGATATATCACTCCAATAAATTGGGTAATGTTACCAATATTTAATGTCAAGAGGGATTTCGTTAATTAGGTAATATTCTCTAGTGGATTTAACTGGGATAAAATTATTTATGATAGGATTTATAATTAAAATGATTTATGTTTCCTAAAATGGTTTTTTCTTTCCTTCTATGGGGTTTAACGTATTTCACCCAGAAACATTGTGGCTACTTCTTTTGGATATGATTAATTTAATACAATTAGAGAATATTGTGATTAAGAAAAAATATTCATATCATTTTCTATTTTCCAATGAATTAATTTATTTCTTTATTTTAGTTTTTTAATTAGGATTTTCATACTTATTCCATGTTTTAAACTATTTTTAAAATTGTTTAAGTGTAACACCCCAAGCTTCTACGGTACGTTTCCCTTCGAATAATGCGATAGCGTGTGTTGTACGCAACCTCGAGTTCTAACACACACCACAACTAATTAAACTAGCCGATGTGAATAGTAATACCTACCTTTTGAAATCATATATATTCTATATTTCAAAATGGACTTCATTTTTGGATTCGGAATATCAAAATTAGCCTAGGGTGAAATTTTGGTACATTTCGGATAACTTTCATATTTTGATGAATAGTGAAAATTTCTAAATTTTAATTAAAAACAACTTTTTTAATCAAAATAATTAATAGTGATAAATTATGAATTTGAGTGGTTTTAAAGTATATTTAGAATATATTTTTACCATTCAATTTAATGTTTATCATTGGTCATAATTTTACAATTAAACCGAACATAAACAAGTGTCAATCTTTTGATAGTTATTATCTCTTAAAAACACGCTTTTTGTTTTGACAGCGGGAATTAATTTTAAATTAATTTCTGCCACTTCTGTGTTTTGAATTTAGGAAAATGGATTCCATATTTGGAATCAGGATGTTCAAATTGTTTAAATAGGTAACTTTTATTTTTACACATTTTGAATAATTACTGCGGTAAATATTTTATTTACCATGGTTAAAGGGTAAATCCGGTAAATAAGGGTTAAAAAATAATATTATAATAATACTAAATTACCCTAAAACGTGTCTTACCCCTATTGGTTGATACATGGTCTACCATGGGCATCTTTGTGTCAATTTTGGGACCCCATGGATCCACTTGTAAGTGATAATGACACTTTATTTTAATTAAGTTAAAATGAATACAAAAATGAGACAAGCATATATCTTTTAGAACAACAATTGTTACATAGGGATATATATGTTGGATTTTAGATTATAAATATTCCTTAGAAAGATAAAAATATTTCCTAAATAATGATATTTTATTTATAATTTTTAGACATTAAATAATTTATTTTATATATGACACAATGATGATGAAGTAATTACTATAATAGTGAAAAATTAAAATAATTGATATTATAAATACCCAAATAAATATAATATGAAACTTTTAATGAATTAAACTAATTTTATAGGATAATATGATATATTAGGATTGATATAATTGACTTTGTTCGAAGTAATCAATCTGTTATGAGTTTCAAAAAAATCAACTATTGAATAGTGTCAAAATTGACATAAAAGAGAAATTAAAACAAATATTATATTATTAATTGATATTAAATTCCTAAAAATCTAAGGTTCGGCCAAGAGACTTATATCATGATAGGTTCATCATTAATGTACCACTTGGGGGTCGCTTGGATGTATATAGTAAGTTTATTAACCATATTATATAAAAATACAAAGAGACATTGTAAAAGTGAAACTAATTAACTTAGAGTTAATACTTAAAGATAAGGTTAATATAAGTACCCAAACCTGTCTAAATTATATTGGTTGAGTGGTTTTCGACTTATCCCCACCTTAACCTTTGAATAATAAGCTTTGGAGCCATTAGAAACCGAATATGAATTTATTATAAATTAATATTTCTAACTTTTCTAAAGGTGCCCCTCACCCCTCTTATAAAAGGGCACTCCTCCTTCTCATTTCTTCACACCTTCAAAGCCTTTTGGTTCGGCAAAACTCTGCCCAAATACTCTCCCAACATCCCTCACTACAACCTAGAGGCCTTAGTTTTATCAGAAAGCCAACCTAAGGAGCCCTTTTGATCAAATCAAAAGGAAGAACCCGAAGAAGAGGTAATGATTTCACCGCCCTTTTCTAAGTTCATTTCTTCTTCCACTTCTTCTTCCTTTTTTCTTACCATTCTGAAATAATAACTCCAGTATCTCACATATACTGTGATGTTATTATAAATATGGTACAATCATATTCAGTATTCTATCCACCCTTTGAATAACATGTCACCATACGTGCGGCTTACTGTCTCCACGTCGTGGTGTAATTGTTATTCAATATAATATTATTTGGATGGGTATAATAATGATGTGTAACTCATGTAAATAATAAATATAACATGTTAATGATTCTGTATATATGATATACCTTCCATTTATATATTATTTTAATATCAAAAGAATGATATTGTCGCTCGTGCGTACGTACGGACAACCGTCTCCACGAACGTGATGAGATTCATTCTCCATCGTATCCGTTCAACTATAATTATCATTTGATGATTTAAAAATGATGTTTAAGGACTGTATATCATTATGGATATGAATAAGATACAACAACCATGTCTTATGTAACAAAACATATAAAATAAAATGAGTAAGTTAACTCCCGAAATGACGATAATTCTAAGATATTATTAACAAATCAATGTTAAAAGATCATATATGATATCATATTAATATATATGATTCTTGTATAATTTAATAACAACTATTTCACCATTATACAGGAGGTTAACCTACCCCAACCAAGGAAAAGTACAAGGTAAGGGTTATTTCACAATCTCTTCATTATCCGAGGTTGTATTATACGTAATAATCTACTGGGATCTCTTTATCATCCACATCCATGTTTCTTTGAAATGTATTTCAAAACATTTTTACTATTTACAAGAATATGGGTTAAAGTCATTTCTACCCTTGTTTGACTTTTTATAAGAGGTTTATAAAGGAATCTTTCCGTCGTTTTCAAAACAAGGTCCTTTTTAACCTTTTCGACAGAATTGAGGTAAGAATGTTTTTATTAACTTATACGGCGGGTGCGGTTATTTTGCGCCGTTATAAAATCTTCAAAGCTTTACTTACAAGCTTATAAGAATATTTTCAAAGAAAATGTTTTATTTTATATGGATCTTAAATGATTTCAAAATAAAAGAAGATATTTCTTTAAAAAGAATTTTGATTTCATCTACGTCAACATCCTTTGATGGATTTTAAGATTATTTGAAGTTGATTTATTATGATACAAAACTTCTATATTGTATTGAAGGTTTTGTGATATGTTTGACTATGGATATGCTATTTTTATACCATTCATAGTTTATGGTGAAATTATTGACATTTCGTATGCTAGTTTTAATACGAATGTTTATGTTATGTTTAAACCTTTTCATATGGGAATGCATTGGACTTAATAAGTGACGGGTGGAGCCCGCTATAGCTCCTCGATGCATCTGTAGGTCTCATGAGACAAACTAGTGTCTTGGCACAAGGCCTTGACAAAATCTTATTTGTAGTCTTGGCACGAGGCCTTGGCTATGTGGTTATGATAGTCTGGCATTATGCATTCCAACATTATGAAAGTGGTTATTGATATTGCATGTGATTATTCGATTAGTAGAATATCCATGTGAATAAGTAAATGGAATTATTTCATTTTTATTTTTTCCATACTATGTTGAAGTTCAATTTTAAAAGGCTTTTGTTTTAGTAATTCATTGCCTTAAATGTTTATGCTTATTATGAATGTTCCGCTATATTGTTATCCTTACTGGGCATTTGAGCTCACCCCTTTTCTATGTTTTATTTTTCCCAGGTAGTGAAGAAGTAAATTATGAATGACTTGCAGGGATATTATGAGGGGTTAATAGTGTGGATATGAAGACTTTGTTGTAGTAGTAGTTTTTCACTTTGAAATGTAATGTAAAACTTTATGATTATATCTAGTGTTTCCAAGGCTACTAAACCAATCGGTCTTTCGAGATTTGATCTTTCTTGTGATCATGCCAATGTTATGTAATTAATGCACCGACTCTGGGCAACTGGGGTCGGGGCGTTACAGTTGGTATCAGAGGAAGTTTAGTACAAACCTTGGAAACTAGATTTAGATAAACTCTGATTAGAGCACGTAGACCTAAGATGAACTTTGAGGATTAGTGAGGAAGAACTTCCTAGAATTTTGGTATTGTAGAGATTTTGTGAGTTTTCCGAGCAATACATCCCTGTCTGGATACGAGCAGGTAGAGGCGGCTCTGGCACAGATGTACCTAGGGGTAAAACCCGAAAACACCGCTTTGAGCTAGACTCGAACGGGAACTGGTGCACGACAACGGGCCTTGCTGCACTCTTGGTTACGACACTCCCGGGGGATATGCTTAGGATAACTCTCATTATCTTTACAAATCATTATGAAGGGTTTATGAGTATATACTTCCTCAAAGAAAACATTTTTATGATTATGGATTATATCCATAAATAGTTCAATTTATGTTAAGTGTTTTATAAGTATGGGATTATGTATTTTGATTCATAAACTGATCTAGTTTATGCCATTGTTTAGAAATGGCGCTTAGTGGAAGAAATGGAAACTGTATCAATGCACGCACTCCATGAAGGGATTGCCCTCCTGCTCAAGATAATTATAGTGGGGCTGGCGATGCAACTGGTGCTGATCAGCTAATCACCATACTGGGACAACTTACTCAGGTTATGAATAATAACCTTACCCGTATGGAGCACCCTGATCCGCAACGTGGAGGATCAATGTTAGATCGATTCATGAGGCAACAACCACCAACGTTCAATGGGAATACAAATCCCTTAGTAGCTGAGCAATGGATATGTTCCCTTGAGAAAATATTTCAGGCTTTGGGGTGCAGTGAAAGGGAAAAAGTTATCATGGCAGTTTACCGCCTCACTGGAGATGCTGATCAATGGTGGTCATTGATTCAAAATACGAAGGAAGATGATGAAGTATCAAATATGGAATGGAGGGAATTCAAAGATCTGTTTTTAGAAAAATACTTCCCTCGCGACCATCGAGCGGATATGGAAAGACAATTTCTGAGTCTGAGACAAAAGGAGGATGAGAATGTCACAAAGTATGAGGCTAACTTTACAAGGTTAGCGAGGTATGCTGGAGATTATATTCACAACCCAAGAAGTAAGATTGATCGTTTCTTTGATGGGTTAAAACCATTTCTCCGTCGAGCATTAGTCTCACAATCCTTTTCATCGTACGAAGACATTGTCTCATGTGCTATAAAGACCGAAAAGGAATTCTCTAAGTCTTATGACTTTAAAGCAAAGCAAGAGAAGAAGAGACCTGCTGATCAATCTGGGAATGGAAATAAGGGGAAGAAGGGAAAGGTTGAATATCCATCTTGTGGTAAATGCGGGAAGAAACATCCTGGTACTTGCTTGAAGGGAATGGGAGTCTGTTACAAGTGTGGTGAAAAAGGCCACCAAGCTCATGATTGCAAGGGGAAGAAGGAAGCTACCAACGTTCAGTGCTACAATTGCAGGGAGATGGGGCATTATGCAAATGCATGTCCTAAGCGTCAGGAGAACTTACCTCAGAAAAGGCCAAGGGATCAAGGCCAGGCTTATGCTATCACTACTGCTGAGGTAGAAGCTCCGAAAGACGTGGTGGCAGGTAATTTAATGGTTTCCTCAAGTTTAGCAAATGCATTATTTGATTCTGGATCATCGCATTGTTTCATATCTTCCCAGTTTTCTAAGAAAATTAGATATTTCCAATTTGATTTAATAAGGGAGTTGTCAGTTAAAACTCCTAAGGGAAGTATCGTTGCAACAAAGTTTTGTGAATCAGTCCCCATTAGAGCACATAAATTTTCATTATCTACTGATCTCATCGTCATACCTATGATCGAGTTTGATATAATCCTCGGTATGGACTGGCTTTCGGACTATGATGCGAAGATTTATTGTAAGAATAAAGAGGTTACGATTCTTGATGATAATGATAAGGAACACCTTATTTTTAGAGCAGAATCGTCACCACCTAATTCTTATTTAGATCCACCCTCAATAGCTCAACTAAATTCAATTATTGGGGAGGAAGAGAATGAAATAACTGCGGGTGAGGAAAGGAATGTTCAAATAGAGGATGTATCTGTTGTGAAAGAATTTGTAGATGTATTTCCAGAAGATTTACCTGGACATCCTCCAGAACGAGAAGTTGAGTTTTCTATTGATTTGATTCCTGGATCAAGGCCTATATCGAAGACCCCTTATAGAATGGCCACTGTAGAGTTAGTCGAACTAAAGAAAAAACTAGAGGAATTGAGTAATAAGGGATTTATTCGCCCTAGTGTTTCTCCATGGGGAGCCCCTGTTCTTTTTGTTAAAATGAAAGATGGATCTATGAGGTTATGTATCGACTACAGGGAGATCAATGCTATAACGATAAAGAACAAGTATCCCCTACCTCGTATTGATGATTTATTTGACCAACTGCATGGAGCTCAATACTTTTCAAAGATTGACCTTCGATCTGGATACCATCAGTTGTGTGTGAAGAAGGAAGACATTCCGAAAACAGCATTTCGAACCAGGTACGGGCATTACGAGTTTACTGTAATGCCGTTTGGATTGACTAATGCACCCTCTGTATTCATGGATCTGATGAATAGAGTCTTCAAGGAGTATCTCGATGAATTTGTGGTGGTATTTATTGATGATATCTTGGTATACTCCAAAACCTACGAAGATCATGAAAATCACTTGCGCATTATCTTGAAGACTCTGAGGAGGCATGAATTATATGGGAAGTTTAGCAAGTGTGAATTCTGGCTTCAGGAGATTTCTTTTCTTGGCCATATTGTCTCTAAAGATGGAATCTCTGTTGATCCTTCTAAGACCAAGGCAATCCAAGAATGGCCAGAACCTACGAGTATAACTGAGGTACGTAGTTTTATTGGTTTGGCAGGTTATTATCGACGTTTCGTCCAGAATTTTGCCCGATTGGCTAACCCATTAACGAAGCTCACACGTAAAAGGGGTTAAATTTGTTTGGAAAAAAGAGTGTGAAGAATGTTTCGAAGAACTGAAGAGAAGATTAGTCAATGCTCCTATATTGACTCTA
Organism: Viscum album; assembly: GCA_963277665.1. NCBI lineage: Eukaryota > Viridiplantae > Streptophyta > Magnoliopsida > Santalales > Viscaceae > Viscum > Viscum album. The sequence continues at coordinate 1,298,710,730 of OY728138.1, read as the reverse complement.
CCATCGGGGAATGATGGGTTCGTTATTTATAGTGATGCATCGAAGAAAGGACTTGGCTGTGTCCTTATGCAGAATGATAGAGTTATTGCCTATGCATCACGACAGTTGAAAATTCATGAACAAAACTATCCTACTCATGATCTTGAGTTAGCAGCTGTGATCTTTGCTTTGAAGATATGGAGGCACTACCTCTATGGTGAAAAATGTGAGATTTATACTGATCACAAGAGTTTGAAGTATATTTTCTCACAAAAAGAACTCAACATGAGGCAAAGGAGATGGCTTGAATTACTCAAGGATTATGATTGTACGATACACTACCACCCGGGGAAGGAAAACAAGGTGGCAGATGCTTTGAGTAGAAAAGACCATGGAGTTTTGAACAATATGAGAATTGAAAGGGATCCAATTTTCATGGATCTAGTGAAAATGGACATGGGAATAACCAGGGAAGGTGAAACATCAATGCTTTTTCAAATGGTTGCCAAACCATCTTTACTAGAAAGGATTAAGAGTTCTCAGACCGATGATGACGAATTCCAAAAGAAGATTAAAGCTGTGAATGATGGGAGATTGAGAGACTTTGTGTATGAAGATGGAATTTTGAAATTCGGGAAGAGACTTTGTGTTCCCAATATACCTGATCTAAAAAAGGAATTGCTGGATGATGCTCATAGTTCCAATTTCTCTATACACCCTGGGAGCACCAAAATGTATAGAGATTTGAAGGAACATTTTTGGTGGGACAACATGAAGAGGGAGATTGCTGATTTTGTGTCAAGATGTATGGTTTGTCAACAAGTGAAAGCTGGAAGGCAACAGCCTGGAGGAGTCATGCAACCTCTTCCCATACCGGAGTGGAAATGGGAAAATGTTACGATGGACTTTGTCATGGGGCTACCAAAGACTCCCAGAAGGAACGATGCAATATGGGTTATTGTTGATCGTATTACCAAGTCAGCACATTTTCTTGCTATAAGAGAAGATCTACCCCTGGAACGTCTAGCAAGACTATACATTAATGAAGTTGTGAGACTTCATGGAGTACCCCTATCAATTGTTTCTGATCGTGATCCCCGTTTTACTTCAAGATTCTGGAAAAGTCTTCAGAAATCCCTGGATACAGAACTTCATTTGAGCACTGCTTACCACCCTCAGACAGACGGACAATCAGAACGGACTATTCAAACCTTAGAAGACATGTTGAGATCTTGCTCACTTGACTTTCAGGGTATGTGGGATCAATATTTACCACTGGTAGAATTTTCCTATAACAATAGCTTCCATTCGAGTATACAGATGGCACCATATGAAGCGTTATACGGAAAGAGATGTCGTACACCAACCTGTTGGGATGATGTTGGTGAAAGAAAACTTGTAGGCCCAGAGCTGGTGGAGGAAACGGTGGAAAAGGTGAAAGTAATCCAAAATCACATCAAAGCAGCTCAAAGTAGGCAGAAGAGCTATGACGATAATCGAAGGAAGGATTTGGAATTTCAAGTCGGTGATCATGTTTTTCTAAAGGTATCTCCGTGGAAGGGAGTCATACGTTTTGGTAAGAAAGGTAAATTGAGTCCCAGGTACATCGGACCTTTCGAAATTCTAGAACGAATTGGGGTTGTAGCTTACCGATTGGCAATGCCGCCAAGTCTCTCCAAAGTTCACGATGTGTTCCACGTATCTCTATTGAGGAAATACATGCCTGATCCGACGCATGTACTCACCTATGAGGAATTAGAACTGGAACCCGATCTGTCTTATTGCGAAGAGCCCGTCAGGATTCTTGATACAAGAGAACAAGTACTGAGAAACCGGACGACGCGTCTGGTAAAAGTTTTGTGGAGAAATCATAAGATGGAAGAGGCAACGTGGGAACTCGAGGAACTTATGATGAAGAACAACCCGAGTCTTTTTATGCAGTAATACCCTAGAAATTGCGAGGACGCAATTATTTGAAGGAGGGTAGAATGTAACACCCCAAGCTTCTATGGTACGTTTCCCTTCGAATAATGCGATAGCGTGTGTTGTACGCAACCTCGAGTTCTAACACACAGCACAACTAATTAAACTAGCCGTTGTGAATAGTAATACCTACTTTTTGAAATCATATATATTCTATATTAAAAAATGGACTTCATTTTTGGATTCGGAATATCAAAATTAGCCTAGGGTGAAATTTTGGTACATTTCGGATAACTTTCATATTTTGATGAATAGTGAAAATTTCTAAATTTTAATTAAAAACAACTTTTTTAATCAAAATAATTAATAGTGATAAATTATGAATTTGAGTGGTTTTAAAGTATATTTAGAATATATTTTTACCATTCAATTTAATGTTTATCATTGGACATAATTTTACAATTAAACCGAACATAAACAAGTGTCAATCTTTTGATAGTTATTATCTCTTAAAAACACGCTTTTTGTTTTGACAGCGGGAATTAATTTTAAATTAATTTCTGCCACTTCTGTGTTTTGAATTTAGGAAAATGGATTCCATATTTGGAATCAGGATGTTCAAATTGTGTAAATAGGTAACTTTTATTTTTACACATTTTGAATAATTACTGCGGTAAATATTTTATTTACCATGGTTAAAGGGTAAATCCGGTAAATAAGGGTTAAAAAATAATATTATAATAATACTAAATTACCCTAAAACGTGTCTTACCCCTATTGGTTGATACATGGTCGACCATGGGCATCTTTGTGTCAATTTTGGGACCCCATGGATCCACTTGTAAGTGATAATGACACTTTATTTTAATTAAGTTAAAATGAATACAAAAATGACACAAGCATATATCTTTTAGAACAACAATTGTTACATAGGGTTATATATGTTGGATTTTTAATTATAAATATTCATTAGAAAGATAAAAATATTTCCTACATAATGATATTTTATTTATAATTTTTAGACATTAAATAATTTATTTTATATATGACACAATGATGATGCAGTAAATACTATAATAGTGAAAAATTAAAATAATTGATATTATAAATACCCAAATAAATATAATATGAAACCTTTAATGAATTAAACTAATTTTCTAGGATAATATGATATATTAGGATTGATATAATTGACTTTTTTCGAAGTAATCAATCTGTTATGAGTTTCAAAAAAATCAACTATTGAATAGTGTCAAAATTGACATAAAAGAGTTCTTAAAACAAATATTATATTATTAATTGATATTAAATTCCTAAAAATCTACGGTTCGGCCAAGAGACTTATATCATGATAGGTTCATAATTAATGTACCACTTGGGGGTCTCTTGGATGTATATAGTAAGTTTATTAACCATATTATATAAAAATACAAAGAGACATTGTAAAAGTGAAACTAATTAACTTAGAGTTAATACTTAAAGATAAGGTTAATATAAGTACCCAAACCTGTCTAAATTATATTGGTTGAGTGGTTTTCGACTTATCCCCACCTTAACCTTTGAATAATAAGCTTTTGAGCCATTAGAAACCGAATATGAATTTATTATAAATTAATATTTCTAACTTTTCCAAAGGTGCCCCTCACCCCTCTTATAAAAGGGCACTCCTCCTTCTCATTTCTTCACACCTTCAAAGCCTTTTGGTTAGGACAAACCCTGCCCAAATACTCTCCCAACATCCCTCACTACAACCTAGAGGCCTTAGTTTGATCAGAAAGCCAACCTAAGGAGCCCTTTTGATCAAATCAAAAGGAAGAACCCGAAGAAGAGGTAATGATTTCACCACCCTTTTCTAAGTTCATTTCTTCTTCCACTTCTTCTTCCTTTGTTCTTACCATTCTGAAATAATAACTCCAGTATCTCACATATACTGTGATGTTATTATAAATATGGTACAATCATATTCAGTATTCTATCCACCCTTTGAATAACATGTCACCATACGTGCGGCTTACCGTCTCCACGTCGTGGTGTAATTGTTATTCAATATAATATTATTTGGATGGGTATAATAATGATGTGTAACTCATGTAAATAATAAATATAACATGTTAATGATTCTGTATATATGATATACCATCCATTTATATATTATTTTAATATCAAAAGAATGATATTGTCGCTCGTGCGTACGTACGGACTACCGTCTCCACGAACGTGATGAGATTCATTCTCCATCGTATCCATTCAAGTATAATTATCATTTGATGATTTAAAAATGATGTTTAAGGACTGTATATCATTCTGGATATGAATAAGATACAACAACCATGGCTTATGTTACAAAACATATAAAAGAAAATGAGTAAGTTAACTCCCGAAACGACGATAATTCTAAGATATTATTAACAAATCAATGTTAAAAGATCATATATGATATCATATTAATATATATGATTCTTGTATAATTTAATAACAACTATTTCACCATTATACAGGAGGTTAACCTACCCCAACCAAGGAAAAGTACAAGGTAAGGGTTATTTCACAATCTCTTCATTATCCGAGGTTGTATTATACGTAATAATCTACTGGGATCTCTTTATCATCCACATCCATGTTTCTTTGAAATGTATTTCAAAACATTTTTACTATTTACAAGAATATGGGTTAAAGTCATTTATACCCTTGTTTGACTTTTTATAAGAGGTTTATAAAGGAATCTTTCCGTCGTTTTCAAAACAAGGTCCTTTTTAACCTTTTCGACAGAATTGAGGTAAGAATGTTTTTTTTAACTTATACGGCGGGTGCGGTTATTTTACGCCGTTATAAAATCTTCAAAGCTTTACTTACAAGCTTATAAGAATATTTTCAAAGAAAATGTTTTATTTTATATGGATCATAAATGATTTCAAAATAAAAGGAGATATTTCTTTAAAAAGAATTTTGATTTCATCTACGTCAACATCCTTTGATGGATTTTAAGATTATTTGAAGTAGATTTATTATGATACAAAACTTCTATATTGTATTGAAGGTTTTGTGATATGTTTGACTATGGATGTGCTATTTTTATACCATTCATAGTTTATGGTGAAATTATTGACATTTCGTATGCTAGTTTTAATACGAATGTTTATGTTATGTTTAAACCTTTTCATATGGGAATGCATTGGACTTAATAAGTGACGGGTGGAGCCCGCTATAGCTCCTCGATGCATCGGTAGGTCTCATGAGACAAACTAGTGTCCTGGCACAAGGCCTTGACAAAATCTTATTTGTAGTCTTGGCACGAGGCCTTGGCTATGTGGTTATGATAGTCTGGCATTATGCATTCCAACATTATGAAAGTGGTTATTGATATTGCATGTGATTATTCGATTAGTAGAATATCCATGTGAATAAGTAAATGGCATTATTTCATTTTTATTTTTGCCATACTATGTTGAAGTTCAATTTTAAAAGGCTTTTGTTTTAGTAATTCATTGCCTTAAATGTTTATGCTTATTATGAATGTTCCGCTATATTGTTATCCTTACTGGGCATTTGAGCTCACCCCTTTTCTATGTTTTATTTTTCCCAGGTAGTGAAGAAGTAAATGATGAATGACTTGCAGGGATATTATGAGGGGTTAATAGTGTGGATATGGAGACTTTGTTGTTGTAGTAGTTTTTCACTTTGAAATGTAATGTAAAACATTATGATTATATCTAGTGTTTCCAAGGCTACTAAACCAATCGGTCTTTCTAGATTTGATCTTTCTTGTGATCATGCCAATGTTATGTAATTAATGCACCGACTCTGGGCAACTGGGGTCGGGGCGTTACATTAAGTATGGTTAAGAATATTGAGGAAGTCAAGATGAAATCTAGGATAATTTTTCATATAATCAAAACAATATTATTATATGAGTTTTTTATGAAATTTTTATGAACATATTCTCTATAAATGTAAAGCTAAACGTTTTTTAGGAATGAATGAAATATAATTCTTCTCTAAAGGCACTAGATTATGTAATAATTGTGGCTAAGACCAATAAAATATAACTCTACTATTTAACACCCTAAACCTTATATTTATTGAGGGATATAGGGGGATATAATTGGATATTCATATATTATAGGATCTATTAAGTCATTTATAGATAGAAATAACCTAAACAGTTCTATGTGGATTGATTCATTACTATGAAACAATCCCAAATAAGGTTATATATCATTATTTCCACTATTTCACTTTGTTCACTTTGATTTTTTATGAACAGAATTATATTATGATTTATCTACTAAAACCACATATAATATAATGAAATTATATTTATTTTATTTTCTTTCTTTTTTAATAAATTTGATCATCATTGGTGAATCCATGCCTGATGACAAGTGGGAAAATCACCACACTTTCCACTAAAAATTCTTATATTTGGTTTTATTCCTCCTTCCTCCCTATTTACCTTACATAATAACAATTTTCAATTATTGTGGTCAGTGATTCATGGATTCTTGACTGGGATGAATAAATAATCATTTTATTGATTTTTGAACAACTTGTATGGGCATGATAGTGAAAAGTATTCTAACACTCCTAGTATTTATGAATTAATTTTTTTTTAAAAATAAAATTTCCTTACTGGATTACATTACACACCACACCAAGATAATATTTATTTATACAAAACCCCTTGTTATTCTTTACAACACAAAACACATAGATAATATTTCAGTACATGTAATACTATGATTGTCTAGGGTTATATAATATTCTGAGTTTCTTTGATAGAAAACATTATATGAATGGTCAAGTATTACTACAATACAATATACGATTGTTGTTATTATCAAAATATTATTATAGTGATCACCTGCCTATTGGAATGAAATTTACAAATAATATTATATAAATTTTGTAAATAGGTTTTACACATGTATATAAAATTAATCCTTAATTTATTAATTAGTTAGGAATGAAATTAAAAATAAATTTTAAATAATTGATATTTCTTTTCTATAAATACTATTTTTATATGTATAAATTTTTTATCTCATTAAATTAATTATACTACTTTTTATGAATATTATTAAAAAAAGTTATATATTACATATGCAATCAATTTTCATTTACACTGATAAAATAGATTTGATAGGTATAAGAGAAGAGTAAATCAGATTATATGAATACAACGTTTCATTTTTATAATAGGTAATATTACAATATTTCAATGTCACACCACATTTAAATATAATTTTTTATTTTTTATTTTGAAAAATAAATATCTCTATTTAAATTAGAATATATAAAATTTACTTTGGGTTAATTTTTGGTATTTTTTTGAGAACATTCTTTTTTATTAATAGTGATAATACTAACATTAATTGAAAACAATATTTTCTTCTAATATATTTATATAGAAAAATTATTTTTTTAAATTCTATTTAATGTATAATAATAAAAATTATATATCTATTAATCCAATTTAGTACATTGGAATCAATTTTATATTAGAAATGGATATAATGACAAAGTCAACTTTTAAACATGTTCACATGAAAACCCCATTGTTTTTTTCATGTCTATGGGATTATATTCAAATTAATTTATTACACTTATGTGATTTGAAAATGAAAAAATTGATTACATAATTGGAATAATAATAATTTATAATATCTACTTTTATCAATATAGTTTTTGATGAAAAATATTAGTGGAAGTAATCAGGGTTAATTATAATAATTAAGATAGAAAGGTGTTTACCTAGTGGTTGAACATTATCTTAAGTGTCCATATAACCTTGAAACATTTCTAAATGTCAATATATAGTAATATTTAGTCCATATACTCCATCTGTTTTATCATGGGTCATTATTGGTGGCACGTGATTTCTGGGTGACCTCTCAATATTGTTAAAATTTTATATTTACAATAATTCCAAACCTCATCCACTATGAAATGGAACTCACCTCCCTCAATTTTAAAAAAATCTCAATACCATTTTGAAACATATAGACCTAGGGTCTATTTAATGGTTCCATGAGATGGTCAATCACATGATCTCAAGCATGCCTCACAGTTCACCAGAGGGTGTTGAATAACAGTGAGGGTCAAATATCGATCATGGGGAGACAACACCCACTTTATCAAAGTATCAAAACATCAAAATTAAATAAAAATTATGCAAATGATATATCCATAAATAGTAAAATAACCATATCACATAATGATCAAAATAGTAAATACAATAACAAAATCTAAACTATAGATATGTCATGCAAATATGTGTCCACTGTCAATATTCAAATCCCAAAAATAAATAATGATACTGAAAACACTCAAGAGTTTCCCAAACTACATTTTTTACCTCATCCCTATTCCATATAGAATCATCCATATAACATATGTATTTTTCCATTCTCTCGTAAAACAAATTTAAAATCATTTTGTATACCAATCTGGCAACCTGAGTATTGAGTGAGTACAACTCAGTAGGCCACCACCAATGATGTCTAAAAAACAACTAGACAATAATAGTGTATGAAGATGAAAAAATAAATAAGGTAAATTCATATGTAAACAGTTATCACATTATCAATTATTCTTGTTATAACCACATAAATAATTAGGTTCCTATAGACACATAAACTCTCAATTCCTAGATCATCTGAGGGTGAGGTCTGAACCATTTCACACATTTAATTCAAAACTCATTCTAATTCAATGCAGTTTCTTTTTTCAATCATTTAAATTCATTATCAAAAATAATTGGAACAATAGTTAAATAAAAACTAATGGGAATAGAATATCATATCTAACACTTTTGGGTATTTTGAGCCACAGTCCCTTTCCCACGACAATGAGACATATTAGTATCTAGAGCTTCAGTCCCTATCCCTTTTTTTGTCTCATATGGGTATATAGATCATCCTTCTATGTCCAATACATTTAAAACCATTCTCTATTTTGATCATACTCCCATATCCCATATAGATTTAACACTTAGGGGTATTTGGATCCTTAGTCCCTCTCGCACACATGTTTTACACATATATCACAATATCACAAATTCACATGTGTCACAATATCAATATACTTAATTCATCAATTAATTAAACAAGTTTAATAATTTGTTGAATCACATGAATCCATTAATTAATTCAATAATTATTTAATCACAGAAATCTGATAATTTCAATGAAACATTAATTGATACATCCATTCCATTAAATAATTCAAATTTTAATTAATTACAAAAATCACTTTAGTTAATAAAATAATTAATTGATTTCAAAAATTCAATTTATTAATTAAATAATTAATTAATCTCATTAATCCCATAAATTTATTCCGAAATTAGTTGATTATATGTATTTCATTCGTTAATTCTATAATTTATTAATTGATTCAATCAATTTCCGAATCCCAACAATAACCCGTAATTAATTGAACAAATAATGATCCCCAAATCATAATAATATTGTTCTAGATGTCAAAATTTGCTCAATTAATTAACGCACCTAATTAGTTAATTCAATCAAGTACAAAATTTATAATAATATAATTTAATTTATACAATAAAAAACATTTAATTGGAATCAATTCTTTATGATTTAAATTATAGGCCACCTACCTCAATTTGTTGACAAACGGATGCCATTAGCAATCCCCAATTTGAATAGAATGAAGACATAGAATAATATGTATATCCAAAATCCTAAATCAATAACTACTAATAAATATCCAACAATTTTAAAAATATATCAAAAAATCCTAGATTTATTTATGAGAAAAAGTGGATAACATCCCCCAAAGATACGAAAGAGGTATGGGAGAGAAAGAGAAAACCACACTAGATAAGATCCTCTTATCAAGTGGGGTTTATATCTTCTATCTGCCCTTACAATCACCAATAATAAAGGTCTCAATATCTTGGAATTCATACAGGAATCACCAAAAATGAGAAAAAATTAGTTGGTTTTAGTAGTTGTCAATTTTGGGATAAATATTGTTTTCTAGTAATTTTAAATATACTTTTCTGATTAATTAAATATCCACAAATGGTTTCCTAGAAAAGTGCATAAATTTATCTTAACTTTAAACCTTAACCATGCACATATTTGGGGGGTATATGATTTTTTCCTTGAAGGGATTTAATTTTGAGAAACTGTTCTCTTTCTTTACAAACCCTTTCGATCCAGGGTTGCATGGTTTTCTCGGCCGGGGTGCATAGTTTCAGCAAACCATGAGCCAACTATGCACATACCTATTTCTTTAATGTTTCTCAAATTTACACCAATCATACCCAAATGAAAAAAAATTAATTCACTCAAAAAATATATTAAATGTTCACATTATTAATACATATCTAGAAGTGGTCTGGATCGTACATTATACAAACATCATAACAGCTCATCCTTGAGTTGTAGTCCAAAGTATCTACCAAATTAAAAATCACAATGATTGGGGATTTTAGCCCTAATATCTCATTATTTATCATAATATACCACCTGATCATGGGAATGTTTCCACAATACATGATCTATTAGCATGTTTTCCATAAAACACTTTATAAATGTGATCCAACACAAGAATTAGATTCTCCATAATAGATGAATCTATATGAATCTCAAACCATCCAATTCTATCACATGAGAAGGGTAGGGTAATACCACCATATTTTTTTGATATATGTATAACATCATGAATAGAACTATATCTCTGTGGGAGAGACAAACGATATTCCCCACCATCCCAATTCTCTCCACAACCTCAAACAGTCCTCTGTATCTAGGTGACAGCCTTCGATATCTCTATATCATATAGTGACATAATCTAGGCGATACCCAAAAGAATATATGATCACACTAAATAAACTATAAGGTTTTTCGATAACATTTAAAATATGACATATGTATACTATGATCTATAACCATACATTTCATAATTTACTGAACATGCTCTGATGTCTCAAGCATGAGACTTAGTCCCAACATCTTTAACTCACCTCCCTCCATCCCTCATAGAGGTTATCTACGTATCATGCCATAAAGATACTCATATAGTCCCATCTATACAATTTCATGATAACTGTTATTATATTAAAACTCCATGACATCCTTGAGATTATCTCAAGACCAACTAATTCCTAGAAACACTCTCAAAACATATCCTCATGAACCTATATAGTACGCTCTGACAAACCATATTTTTGGGGGTGTAATTCCATACTCACTAAAACCTTTGTACCAATATATTTTTGTAAATCAATTTAAAAGCATGAAGTAAATATTGATTCATGATATGAAATAATAGTTCATGGAGACTTGTGTAGACGAAAATCTCCCACACATACAAATATCATAGATTCTCTACAGAGAATGACTCCCACATTAGCACGAAAGGAACCAATTTTTTTCAACAATCCACAATCTCCCATATTTCATCATTCTTTTATGGAATCCATAGGAGAACCACTATAATGTACATGTTCACATTATCCCACTTCCATTTTGTAATGCAAAATGGATATTGAAATCAACCATGTCAATGATGCTCGACATTAACCTGTTGATAGATGTATAAACATTTCAAGAAACCTAATATATCCTTTTTGATTCCCAGAGTCAAAAAAAATTTGATATAGGTAATGCTGAATTTTTTTCCACTTAGATGTGCCCCCAAATTTGAGGCATGGTACTAGTACATCATCTCCACTTTGATGCTCATAAAAACAAAAACTCGATTCCTCACATAGATGATCTCATCCTTATTTGTGTTCCAATCTGAAAGTGAACCACTCCTTAAAGTATTTCCTTCAAAGTCAATTAGTATGGATCCTCATACTACGTATTCATAATCCACATAATGAGTATAGACTGTAAAAAACCAATATTTTGTTATATTAAAATCCACTTGATATAGTTAAATTTATTATTATGTAGAATAATCATATAAAACGTATGCACTTCACTGTTTTTATATTTTTGAATTTTAAAATTCAATTAATAATTATTACCATTGATAATATATACGTTGAATAGTGATCACATTGTTAGTTTAAATGTAGGGATTTATCAAATTCAATTTACTCACACAAAGGAAGCGATGGACTCATCCTGTAGAATTTCTATGTAGGAATCTCATTTGTTAGAGCTCAAAAATGTGGATAGCATCATCAAGATTTTCTCTTGACCAAGCCCAACCTGATCTTGAACACATTAAGATTGAGCGGAACCGCCTACAAGAGAAGTGGAAGTTATTAGAAATTTCCACCTGAGCAATGTTATCTGAGCCACCCCACGAGTCTGTCACCATCGCACACCTTACCCTTATGTCTTATGAAGGTGTTATAAGGGATTATGTAACAAGACCCTAGAATTATGATTATGTGCTTTATTTTTTTTTATATAATAGATAATATACATTCATTTTTATTATTTTCAAATGGAAAATAGATTTTAAATCATATATAGTATTTGTAGTTAATATTCATCTATGAAATATTTTTTGACGAATAAATAAATTTAGGAAATTATATAATATTTTAATAAAATATTATCACTAAATTTCTTTTCATTAAATATAAATGGTCATATAATTTTTATGAATACAATTGTAATTTTTATTAAGGATTGAATGATGTTTTTTTCAAAACCCATGAATTGTTGATAAATGTCAGATTTTATTTTAAAAGTTAAAAATTTCAAATTTAAAAAATTATTTAAATAAAATGAACATAATTTTTGGAATCTAGATGTCAAAATTATCCAATGGGGATTTTTTCATTTATTTCTAAGAAATTCAAATTTTTGGGTAAAAATTAAACACCGTTTAATTATATTATGTGTTTAGTGACATCATAATGACCTAATAGTGATGTGATAAAATACTATAAATGATATGTTCAGATATTATATGTGTTTTATCATTAAAATAATATGATTTTATGTTTTTTTCGTTTACTATGCAATGTTTTTGTGGACCATGTAAGACTTATAAAACATTTTATCCTTTTTAAATGATTTCATTGAGAGTCTAAGTCAAGTCCACATAAAAAATCCTAATATTTTAAGAAGCATGGCCCTTAGACTTATAAAATAATTTTTTCAATACCCTTTGGAAAAAATGATGGGAAAAACCATAGGTTTGTTTTTTGTTTTGATTTTTTTAATTAATAGGGTCCAAAACATAAATAATAATAAAAATACCTTTCTTTTACTATATAAACCCACCCATGGTCACACCTCCTCTTAACTCAAAGCCATTGGAGTTCATCCAACCTCTGACCTCCTCTCTCTATAATCCTACCATGGTTCCCCAAGCTCCTAAGAAGCCTCACTCAAGCCTTCCCAAGACATTGGGATAACACATCCAAGTAAGGGATTTCTTCTTTCTCATTATTATCTAAATTAGATTATGTTGTTATACCCTTTTAAATTCAATTGCATGTGTTGGGTATGATTTCTCACCTACCCAATACTTCCCTCTTTACGTTTGAATGATTATATACCCCTTCCCCTCTCATTAATTCTTTCTCTATACAACTGTTACTATGCCGAAATTCTATATGGGATTTCGCTCTCCTCATTCACATTCAAGCAATTATTTTATAATATGAATCTAAATTTCATTACATATATTGGGGAATGTATCTATACGACCCCTTAATATAAATTTCCTTTACATATGATTAGTCACCCCTTTCTCTCTCATCAATCGTTTTTATGAATTCTTATGTCATTCTATTATGCTGCCAAAATTGCACCATGATTTTCCATGCCAAAGTCATTGTGTAGTGAATACCATTCTCATTTATCTATCAAGGGTATTCAACTTTATGCACATTTAATTATTGATTATATATTTTCATTTATGAATTCCAAATTCCTTTATCGTGGAAAAAATTATGATGTTTAATGAATCCATGTTATAAGATCCATGTGGCACACTTATGCATGAAATGAAATGATTAAGAAGGGTATTCCCTGATAGCGCTCCAATGCATTGGTTAAAGATTAGTATCGTGATACATCATGTGAAATGAGGGTTTACTCATGAAAATTCAATTTCAAAGAGGGTTTACTCATTCACCATGTGCAATGGTCCTTGGATCAAGCTAATATCATGTTAAATGTTGTTCCCACATTTCCATGTTATATTAATCGTGTTATATCATACCTTTCAGTTCATATTTATCTTATGCACCATTGATATGCCAATTTTCTAATATGTATTTTATTATTCATTATAGGCCTTGTTTAATCCCTTATTAGGATTTATATATCACCCATTTTTATTTATATCCTCATGTTATCCAATGAAATGATAATTACAAGGGAATATAGTGGTCATGTAAAAGATGTTTTCAATGAAGATGATGTGTTTCATGTTTTAAGTCATTTTGTAATGTTCTTAATCCCCAAATACACTAGTCTTATCAATATTCTATGTTTCATCAAGTGAATATTTTAAGTAATAAATAATTTCTATATGTGTAAAAAAGAGAATGGTTGTTATAGTTGGTATTAGATTATAAGTTTACTTATTTTGGGATTAGGATTAGAAAACCATAGTGCAATCCTTAGGGATAATATTATGTATAATAATACTATCCCAATATTTTTGTGAGTATTGAGTAAGAGTTTTATTAAGAAAATTTATCCCTGTATGGTTAGGAGTATGTAGAGGTGGCTTTAGCAAAAATGTATCTAGGGGTAAAACCTGAAAACAAAACTTTGAGCTAGACTCGAATGAGAAATGGTGCACGAAAACGGGCCGTGTTTCACTCTTGGTTATGAAACCCTCGAGAGATACTTTTTGGTAAATTCATAAACATAGTATGAAACATTATTATGGGAATAAAAAGTTTCCCTACGAATATATGTTGGGAAGAAGATCATGGATAATATAGATTGGGGCCAATAAATTCATAAGATAAAGAAATAAAATTAATTTATAAGCCATCACTTTTTTATTTGAATTATAATTTATCTGTTACACTTAACATTCATTTAATTCCAGCCAGTTGATGGAAATAGGAGGACTCATGCTAACTACTGATGTGAAGATCAATGTGATGACTCTTCTAATGAGATGCCAAATTCGATGGGAGTGGGAATCACAATCTTTTTCATGATACTCTCTCTGTAAAATCAAGTTTTGAATAGAATTGTGTGTCAGGAGGAACGTTCAACCCCCAACCCCATAAATAACATGTCAAAATTGATAGCTTCATGAGACAATGGCCTCATACTTTTAATATATCATCTGATCCCTCAATCGCTGAAAAATGTATCTACTCCGTTGAAAAGATCATATCCAAACATCAATGTTTTAAACAAGAGAAGGTTATTCTAGCTGCCTACCATATGAAAGGTGATGTTGATCAATGGTGGACATTGATAAAAAATTCAAATTCTGAGGAAGAGATTTATGTGATGGAATGGAAGGATTTTCGGAAAAATTTTGGATAAATATTTTCCACTTACCCTCTAACATAAGATGGAAATTAACTTCCTTAAACTTAAGAAAAATGGTGCCAAATCCAATTGGAGTGTATGAGGAAAAATTAAAATGGCTTTCACGATATGCCTCCACATTTTTTATTAACTCTGGATGCAAGGTTGACCACTTCATTGTTGGGTTAAAACCTATCCTATGAAAATTTCAAGAGATCCGTGACATAGAGATATATGATGAAATTGTCTGATGTGCCACCAAAATCGAAATGGAGATCATTGAATCTCATGGGTATCATGGGGTTATATACCATAAGGTGGAATTTAATTTTGGCAGTTTAATGGATAAATCCAATGGTGCTAAGAAAATACAACACCCCATTTTCCAAAGGTGAGGAAAGAAGCACCCCAAAAATTGCTTGAAGGGGATGTGTAAATGCATTTGGTGTGGAAGATATGGGCACATGGCTATTAACTGTGGGAAAGAAAAACTCGTGGATAAAAAATAAGAGAGAAACACTCCTCTCAAACCTTTAACGCATTGTTCATTGCTTCAACTTCAATGGACCAAGGAACTTTTCAAACCAGTTCCCTAATCCAAGGGTTTTCAGAGGCAACCAACAACCTCCAAGGTAAAAAGGGTATTTTTTTCCAACACTAACATTGATGTGAACCCTGATAATGAAGTGGTGAGAGGTATTATATTTATTCATTGATTAATAGAGAATAAGCTTTTTTATAATTGTTCAATGCATTCTTTTATATCCCAAAAGTTTAGTAGAACAATCTAAACACCAACACAAATCATGGAAGTAAATATTTTAGTGAGTACGAAAAATGGGGTAATAATTTCATACCAAGAATACAACTCCTCCCCTGTCATACTTTTTGGATTTACATTCCTAGAGAACCTCGTCATATTACCTCTTGTATAATTTGATGCAATTCCTAGCATGTATTGGCTTTCATAATATAGACCCCACATAAATTTCTGGGAGAGGGAAATCACTCTTCATATGGGTAATCGACCCCTGATTATATACATGTTCAAGGAGGATGATGAATATTCTTTACCACCATCATATCAAATGTGTATATTACTTCACTATGATCACGCTTATCTGGATCAGATGATTGATTACAAAGAAGTAACCATCCATGAAGACATGCCAATTGTGAGGGGATTCACTGATGTGTTTCCCAAGGAACTTCATGGTCTTCTTCCTAAAATATATTTTGAATTCTCAATTGATCATATACCTAGGATGTTAAAAATATCCAAAAATATATATATAATGGCAGTTGTGGATCATGATGAGGTGAAGAAAACACTCTAAGAGAATCTGTATAAAGGGTTTATACACCCATGTGCTTCACCATGGGTTGCACCAGTCTTCTTCGTCAAGAAGAAGGCTGTGTCAGTGCACCTTTTCATCGATTATAGTGATCTCACCAAAATCACGATAAAGAATAAGTATCATTTTCCATGAATTGATGACTTTTTTAATCAGTTATGTGGAGCATTATACTTCTCTATGGTGGATCTGCGGTTGGGATACAACCACGAGAGGGTGAAGTGGGAGGATATTCCCAAGACTCGTTTTCGTACATGTTATGGGAAATATGAATTCATATTAATGCTTTTCAGAAATAATAATGCTCAAAAAATATTCATGGAATTGAAGAATAGAATATTTAAGGATTACCTTGAGAAATTTGTAATAGTTTTTAATGACGATATTTTAATATGCTCCAAAACCAAGGAGGATCGTAAGAAGCATTTAAGAACTGTACTAGAGACCTTTTGAAATGAAATTCTCTATTGAATGTATAGAAAGATTGAGTTCTGGTTGAAGGAGTTCTCATTCTTGGGTTATATCATCACAAGCAATGATATATCAGAGGATACCTCCGAGGTAGATGTTATTGAAGGATTACTGAGGCCAACATTGGTGATGGGTATCCATATATTATTGGGGTTATCTAGTTATTGTTGCCTATTTGTGAGAAATTTGTCCCAATTGTCCAACCCTCTAACCAAGAAAACTCAGAATGGAGATAGGTTTTCATGGAGTGATAAATGTGAAGAGATCTTCAAGGTGATGAAAAAGAGGCTTATCAATGCGCCCATGCTCACACTACTCACAAGTTGAGAACATTATGTGGTATTCAGTGATGCTTTGAAGAAGGGAATGGGCAGTGTGTTGATGAAAAATTACAATGTCATTGACTATAATTCATGGAAATTAAAATTTCATTAGAATAATTATCCAACACATGATCTGGAGTTGGATGCAATGATCTTCACTTTAAAAATATGCCAGAATTACCTCTTTGGGGAGATGTTTGAAATATATACAGGTCACAAAAGCCTCAAGTATATATTCACACAATAATAGTTGAATATGTACCAGTGAAGATGGTTAGAGATGATCAAAGACTATGGATGCTCAATACATTACCACCATGGGAAAGAGAAAAAGGTGGAGGATGATCTAAGTATAAAGGACACAACAATTCTATCATTGATGAGAATTGAAAAGGATCCAATCTTCAAAAATTTGATGAAGATGGTCATGGTCTTCATAAAATAGGGAACATCATCAATCCATTCATAAATGACTACTAAACGATATCATTTAGATAGGATAATGGATTCTCAAAAGGATGATGTGGTAATTCAGAAGAAAGTGGAAACTATCGAAAATGGGATATCCTCGGAGATTAACTTTAATGAATAAGGAATTGTGAGATTTGGAAAAATACTTTTTGTTCCATCATATCTGGAGCTAAAGAAATAACTTTTAGATGATGCACATTGTAAAAATTTCTCCATACACCAAGGAAACACATAGATGCATTGAGAGATCTAAGAGAATTATAAGTTGGATAACATTAATATGGAGATTGCTTAATATACATCAATGTTCCTGGTGTGTCAACAATTGACGGCTGAAAGATAGATGTCATAGTGGATGATGTAAACATTACCCATACCAATGGAAACAATTCTATCTGGGTTGTTATGGATCATCTTAAAATGACTACACACTTCATTTCAATTTGGGAGGATTTATCATTGGATCAACTAGTATGGATATACATCAGAGATGTCTTATGAATGCATGGAGTACCACTGCTGATTGTATCTGATTGAGATCCAAGATTCATCAATATGTTCTGGAAGAGTCTCCAACAAGCTCTGAATACTGTGATAAACATTAGTATGTCTTATCATCCTCAAACTAATGGCCAATATGAGTGGACTATCGTGATACCAGAGGACATGTTGAGATCATGCATAATAGACTTTATAGATGGATGGTCTCAACAAATTTCACTGGTTGTGTTCTCTTAGTAAAATATTTTCCACTCAAGCAATAAAATGGATACATATGAAGCCCTATTTGGGAAGAGGTGCAGAACGCCGCCATGTTAGGATGAAGATGGGGGAAAAACTCCTAGGTTCCGAAATGGTTGATGAAATTGTGGAAAAGGTTAAGACCATCCAACATCACATTAAATCTCCTCAGAGTTGACCAAAGATCTATACATAAAATCATTGACGAGACCAATATATTGATGTCAAAGACATGGTATTCCTACACATATCACCATAGAAGAGTGTTATGAGATTTGGGAATAAGGGAAAGATTAGTCCAAGGTAAATCGTCCCTTTTGAGATCCTTTATCATATTGGAGATGTTTATTATCATCTAGAACTACCACTGAACCTATCTCAAGTACATTATGTATTCAATGTATTACTCTTGAGGAAGTACATTCCTGAACCATCACATAGGTGGTACCTTTGGAGAATGACCTCTCTTATGAAAAGAATTTGCTGATTATCTCAGATCGTAGGGAAAAGTTATATTAAATAAGACAATGCCCCTCATCAATGTGTTGTGCTGAAACCACATGTTGGAAGAAGCATCATACGAACTAGAGTATGTAATGAAATAGATACACAAACATTTTTTTAGTTGGGAGAATTAAAATTTCAAGATAAACATTCTTAATGGGGGAAGATTGTAATGACCAATTTTTTTTAATGAAAAATCATCTCTATATAATCAAATTTATTTTTATGTAGAATAATCATAAAAAATTTATACACTTCCTTAGTTTTACATTTTTTGGATTTTAAAATACCATTAATAATTTTTTTCATCGCTAATATAGCCTTTTAATAGTGATCACATGATTAGTATAAATATTGGGATTTGACACATCCAATTACTCATACAAAGGAAGAGATGACCTCATCCGGTAGAATTGCTTCATAAGAAGCCAATTTTTCAGAGCACAGAAAGGAGTTGGAGTCAATATGTTTTTCCCTTGACCAATCCCAATATGAGCTTCAACACGTTAAGCTTGAGAGGAACAATCTATGGGGGAAGTGGAAGATAATAATGATTATCACCTTAGTGATGTTATCTGAACCTCCCTAAGAGTCTGTCACCATTACACACCTTTCCTTCAGGAATTATATAGTTTTTATAATGATTTAGGTAACAATACCCTAGCACTATGATTATGCGCATTATTTTTGGTATAGAATAAAGAATATACATTCATTTTTTATAGTTACATCATAAATAATTTTCAAAGCACATATAGTATTTGTTGTTAATATCCTACTATGAAATCTATTTTAATGAATTAATTGATTTTTTAAATTAAATTATATTTTAGTAAAATATTATTACTAAATTATTTTTTATTAAATATAAATTATCTTATAATATTTATAAATACAATAGTAATTTTATTAAGGGTTGAAAGTTGTTTTTTTCAAAACCATTGAATTATTGATAAATGTTACTTTTTATTTTAAAAGTAAAAAACATTCTCCTATAGAAAATTATTTAGATAAAATGAATATTTTTTTTGAATCAGGATAACAAATTTATGCAATGGTGAATTTTTCATAATATTCTGAGATATTTGAACTTTTGGGTAAAAAATACATATCGTTTAATTTTATAATGTGTTTAAAGACATTATAATGACCAAATAGTGATGTGATAAAAAACAATAAATTATATTTTTGGACAATATATTTTTTAATATTAAAATAATATAGTTTTAGGTCTGTTTTGTTTATTTTTAAATGCTTTAATGGACCCTCCAATACATATAAAACATTTTATCATTTTAAAATGATTTCCTTGAGAGTGTGACTCACCTCCACAAAATCAAGACTAATATTTTAAGAATTTCGGCCATTGGAATTATAAAACAATTTTCTCCACTCCCCTTTTGAAAATACCTTTGGAAAATACCCTGGAATGGTTTTTGGTGTTGATTAATTTAATATGTAGGGTCTAAAACCTAAATAATAATGTCTTCTCTCTTCTTTCCTGTATAAACACAGCCAAGCTCCCAATTCCACTTTACTAAAATCATTTGGATTTCATCCAACCTCTACCCTCCTCATCGTATAATTTTACCAAGGTGCCCCAAGGTCCCATGAATCCTCTCTCAAGCCTCTCCCAAGCCTTGGGATCACACTTCCAAATAAGGGATTCTTCTTTTCTTGTTTTTTGTCTCAATTTCATTATGTTCTTATACCCTTTTACATTAAATTAAAAATTTGGGGTTTGATTTCTTAGCTCCCCCATAGTTTCCTCCTAATGTTTTAATGATGATATACCCCTTTCTTCTTCATTACTACCTTCCATGAAGACTCATTACTATGCCAAAATTCTATAAGGTATTTCTCTCTCCTCATTTACATTCAAGAAATTATTTTATTTTATGAATCTAAATTCCATTAAATATATTGGGACATGTATCTATACGTGCCTCGTACATTCCATTTCAAGTACATATTATGAGACACCCATTTCATTCTCATCAACCATTTTTATTAATTCTTATGTCACACCGTTATGCTGCCAAAATTGCAGTGCGATTTTGCATGCCACACTCTTTGGGTATTGAATACCATGCTCATTTCTCTATCATGGGTATTCACCATTATACTCATTTAACTATTGACTATAGAGATTCATGTATTATTTCCACATTCCATTATCATAGAATAAATGGAGATGTTTAATCAATCCATGTAATATGATCCATGTGGAACACTTATGCATGAAATGAAATGATTAAGAAGGGTTCACCCTGATAGTGCTCCAATGTATTGGGTAAAGATTAGTATGATGATACATCATGTTTAATGAGAGTTCACTCATTCTAATTCAAGTTAAATGAGGTTTTACTCATGATCCATGGACAATGAGTCTTGGATCATGCTAATATCTTGTTAAATTTTGTCGCCACATTTCAATGTTATGTTAATCATGTTATATCATGCCTTTATGTTCATGTTTCGCTTATGATTCATTGATATGCCTATTGCCTAAAATGTATTGTATTCTTCATGTTATTCCTTTTTTACTCCCTTATTTTGGCTTTGTAGATTACCCCTTTTTATTAATGTCCACAGGTTATACTATGCAATGCTAAGAACATGTGAATGTAGAGGTCATGCACATGAAGTTTTCAATAATGATGTTGTGTTTCATGTTATAAGTCGTTATGTAATGTTCATATACTCCAAAGACACAAGACCTCTAGATATTCTATATTTTATCAAGTGAATATTTTAGGTAATAAATTATGATTTAGTGAGTAATAAAGAGAAGTGTTGTTATATAGAGTCTACTAAAACTCATACGAGAGTTAACATATCATGACTCTAAAGAACCACAACAATCATCTCATCTTGGAATGCCATCATCTTCCACTCAGAACTAGACTCCTAAACATCCCAATTTTGAGCTTTCTTGCTCAATGATTCCACAAAACTATTACCCTTTTGGGAATATATGCAAGCTCAAAATAAAATGAAATCATATACCTAACCAAATACCACAACTAGATATTAAAGTCTCTATAAGAAGATAAACCTCAACCTTTTGTGATCTACATATATACTAAGATTTTCACCCAATATTTCATGCTACTGACACTTCAACTCATATTCAAATGCTGTTATATCTTGTCATTCATAGGGTAGTTCTATCCATTTATTCTCAACTATCGACACCCATACACCACTACTTGATCTGTCTGAATCAACATGGCTCCATGACCTATCCCAAAAGCATAAAAATACCATATACTCCTCAACTAGATCAGGTGGGAACATTATTGGGGAAGATGTCAAATGATTCTTCAAAAACTAGAAGGTATTCTCACTTTCCTCAAACCATTTAAACTTTACCCCCTCTTATAGTCAATCCTAAAAGAGGTTCTTCCAAATTGGAAAAGTCATGTATAAATATATGATAATATCTAGCTAACTCCAAAATGAAATATATATCAAAATAATTCTTGGGTTTTTTCCAAAAAACCAATGCTTGTACCTTTTATGAGTCCACTAATACACCATCCTCCAAGTTTATGTGACACCAAAAGTGTACCTGATCTATCCAAAACTGACACTTAGATAACTCTATGTATATTTGATGATATCTCAATGTAATCTAGATGATGTAAAGATGTTGGGAATAATCATCACGAGTCTTCTATTACACCATGATGTCATCAAAAAACACAACCACAAACTAATCTTGGTATTGATTGAATATTCTATTCATCAATGCCAGAAACACTGCAGGTGCATTCATCAACCCAAAAAACATTACGGCCAGATAAAAAAGGCATTACCTTTTCTTAAAAGTAATCCTTAGTATATCATAAGTTATACCACTCAAGTGATAATACGATAATTTCAGGTCGACCATATAGAAAACCAAATCCCCTCTCAACTAGTCCAATAGATCATCAATATATTGAAAAGGATAAAATTTCGTCAGTATCATGTGGTTTAACATCTAATAATAAACACATAAGTGTAAAATCTCATCTTAGTTATTTAAAAACACACTATAAAACCCTAGGCGATGTACTTGGAAGGATAAATCCCATATCCTCCAACACTTATAGTTGATTCATGAGCTCCTACTAGTGCATTTTATATGGTGGAATATAAACTATTTCAACTCATTTCATGAGATCAGTCATAAATTCTAGATCATTATTATGTGTATTACAGGGAAATTCTTTAAGAAACACATCCAAAAACATGTACATTATGTGTGTATAGTCACCATACTTCACTCCTTCAACATCCAAAAATAGACTATCAACCCGGTAATGTGTTATCCATGTTTCTGGGTAATGGTAACTAATCTTTTTTCCATGATATCCCATTTTATATAGTGAATATATTTTTCACCCATAGGACATGTAAAAGTAAGTCTCTTATTTTCACAATAAATTTGGGTAAGATATGATACTAAGCAGTCCATACCCACAATCTGTTGAAATCCTAGAATGTCTAGGATGTAAAAATTCCACATAAAATGATACTTTACAACCTAAAGAGAACACCCCATGCATAAATAGATGGATAAATATCTTACTCCCAATGGTGTATATATCATTAATCCCCCCTCTCACAAACTCCACCACTAGGATCAAAACATTCACAGGTTGTGTAAGAATAAAGGAATAATTGGAACCTGTATTAAATAAGTCACTAGATAATATATAATCTAATAGAATAGAACATTTCATTATCGATTTTCCATCATCCCTATCAACTATAATTGACTGAATGGAATGTAACTATCCTACCACTCTTCCTAGAAATCCAGTATAGGATTACTGAGCTAAATTACTCTGCTGATATGAGCAATCATGCCTAGAAGAACCACATACACTTATTCTATCACCTCATCATTGAGAACATGTACTTCAATAATGATATTATGAAGATGATCCTCTTCCCACATTCTTTTCATTAAAGATCCTCCATGAATACATATCTATCATGAATTCAGGTAGAACAACTATAGATATCCCGATGTGATAAATGATTGGTACACCACTGGTGTTTTGGTAAATTTTTTATAAAGGAACCCTATCTTACCATATTAGTAGAAGA
The DNA here is from genome assembly GCA_963277665.1 of Viscum album. NCBI lineage: Eukaryota > Viridiplantae > Streptophyta > Magnoliopsida > Santalales > Viscaceae > Viscum > Viscum album. Next base: position 1,298,686,412 of record OY728138.1, on the reverse strand, counting down.
TAACTCATGTTATATCTTGAGTAACTGATCATCCCAACTAGCCACTCCACATACCACTTATCTCTTTAAAAATTTAATAGTGACGCTTCCTACCATAAGATGTTATTGTAGGATTGAAATAATGAATGACGATGCTAAATATACAAGGGGTGAATTGTATACTATAAAAACCTACTTAGGAACTTTTATAGATGATAATATTTAACAAAGTTAAATAAGGTAAATTCTCAAAACCTATTAGTTCTACAAACTTGTTTGATTCTAATAATGTGGTTCTGGAAGTGAAACATAATATTAGTTTTCAAAGATAAAGATTCTACCTTAGATCGTATATAATCTTACTAATCAAATTAAAAGTATAATAAAGTATAAGACAATTATACTTTTCTTAATTACAAAAATGTAGTGGAAAACATGATACAATACAAGTAACATGTAGTGAATCTTTTAACCCAAAGATAAGGGTATGCAACAACCTTGGATAAAGGTCCCTTGATTTATACTTTCAAAAAAGTCTGTCTTACCCACACCAGGGTTAGCCCTCCATACAAATATCAGATTATGTCTTTCTCTCCCCATATGACCTCAGACTTCAAGGTAGTCGGCACCTCAATCATTCTATCCTCAGAAGCCCACGAATGTACTCCTCAAAATTTGGAGTTGTCCAAAGAAATTCTAAACAAGATGTTCATTACACACAAAGCATGAAAGTATCTCTCTATAGAAATCACATCAGCAACATGTAATCTCTAGATTGATCAATGTATATCAATGTTGTGAAGACTTTTAAATGATCTCCTATTTATAGGAACATCTTCAATGGTCATCTCCTTCCTCCAATAGTCATATTTCTCCCTGAATTTCAGATGGACCTATACACGTGTCACTCAAACATCAGTTAGTTCGAAACTGATTGCATGACATCATTTCATAAAATCAGAAGCAAAATAAGGGTTGCTTGATCAAATACATTTTTCAAGGTCTACGGAAATAAAAGTTCAGATTTTAAAAAAAAATCAATCGCTGTATATAGTACATAAATATTCAGATTCTGTCTTCAAAAGAATTCAGAACCTGAATTCTACAGAATTCCAAATTCTGGATTTCAAGGAAACTTGGAGTCCGAATTCATAATAATTCGGAGTCTAAATTCAGAAAATTCGGAGTATGAATTCATAATGTCTGAAGTCTAAATTCAAAGAATTCAGAGTCTGACTTATAATGTTCAGAGTCTGAATTCAGAAAATTCAGAACCTGAATATGGATCCTGCAAACATAATGCTCTTTATCTATGTATTTATAAGATTCTGAGTTTTAGATATTAAATTTAATTTTATACATAGAAATAATATGGGTTACATTATGACATGAATAGTTAAAACACTATAAGGATAAAAGTTCCTTAGGGAAGGAAATTTTCTCTTATGAAGGAAAAACTAGGTAAGGAGAAAATATCCTTGAGGAAGAAAAATCATTCTTAGGAATTATTAAAGAAAAATAAAATTTCCCTTGAGATAGCGTGCTTGTGATTTAAAAAACATGAAGGAATGTAAAATTCATAAGGAAACCTTATTGACTCAAAAATGTCCCCCTTTTTGGAAACCACAAACATCCTTACGACAAAGAATATATAGACATAGAAAATATTTTTATGTACTTTGAAAATAAAACATATATCCCTCAATACATGGGGAATGATGAATATGATTAACTCCCTCTTAGGCTTTAGAAACACTAAGGATTGTATTCTCTATTTCCAGATTGAGTCATAGAATTTTATATTATACAAAAATCATCTTGGATGAGAACCCCCCCCCCCCTTGGATGAACTCCCACTTACTTTGGGAAATTTCTTGATTACCTAGAATTCTTGTTAACATTATTTTCTTCCCCATTGTGATATTAAAAAAGGATTAATGGGAATCTAAAAAAATATGGTACCAGAAATATTAGTACTAAACAACCAAAAGTGTAAAGAGTAACCAAAAATTTCATTCTGATTGGAAAAATTTATACAAGTAAGGAATGCAACAAAAGGTAAAAATTGAATAATATTATCCTTCTTTATCCTTCAGTGCCAACTTCTTCACAATGGTTTTTAGATTCTTGATTTCCTTATGATCCCCCTCTACATGTTTGAGAAGTTGATACTAATCTTCTATTTTCTTCTCTAAGGCTTTTATTTTTTCTTCCCGAGCCTTAACAGATTCTACTTGACCCTTTACAACTTCTTCTTTATTAACTAGATTCTCTTCTATCTCAATCCTGAGATCCCTTTCCCTCTTCCAACTTTATGAAACTGAATATATGTTACTATCCAGATCTTTCACTTCTTGAATACGAGAATTCTATTCCTGATATAGCCTTTCTTGAAAACTAGTTGTGAGATTCTTAATTTTCAAATCTTCGGTTCCAAAAGAATACTTGATGGTATCTTGAAACTCAACAAAAACACTTATGTCATCTATAGTTTTCCTTGAACAGCTAGTCATCTTATTGATAGATATTACGTGGGCTTCGTAATTTATGAAAAATGTTTTGAAATAAGCCTCATGTTTGACACAATTATCCATGACCATGGATACTGAAACTGATTTTTGATATAATATATGTTGAAGCATTTTGTATATCGAGTCTATAATGATAAATATAGGAATAGTCCCAACATGCTTCTTAAATGACTGGAATACAAAAATCATGTCCAAGAGAGGATGATTTCGAATCAGATATTTTGGTTGGTGAGGATTCTATTTATATATTAGTAGATTTCCTCTTTGATGATGCACCCACTTCATTCTTCTTCACCATTGCTCTGCTAGGTGTATCAATAACCACCTGTTTTCCAAAATCATCTTTCGTAATGACTTCTTCTTGATTGGGTGACTTGTGTTCGTTATCCGATAGTTTCAAAATTTAATCTTCATCTTCCTCTTTCTTCTGAGCTCATACCTCAACATATTCTGTCTGAATGAAATCATGTATGGAGATTTCTTTTTCAGACACATTGCTCACTTATTCTCCACTTTTCTTATCTTTTGATGAGGTATCATGTTTTTAAGACTCATCTTTAGAGGATCATATTAATAATTTTTCAGAAGGGATTTCATTAACATTAAAATCCTCTACATGCATTATCAAATATTCATTATCACCACTTCATTCTTCTTATTATATTACTTCTTTTTCCTCTACTTATTTTTCATTGACTTTTTATGGATTCAAAAAATTATTTACTTGAGTCTCTGGTAAATGTTCTATTAGAAAGGATTTGGGTACCAGAATATTCATGGATGCTTTCTCAGCAGCCTTTAGAAGTGATTGGATTATCTCTACCTCAGACAACATTTTCTTCTGCTTCTTCTCTTTCTCATGCTTCTGATGTTGTTCAACTACCATTTCCTTCAATGATTTTTCATCAGTAGGGTCCAAATCAAAATTAGTCTCTCCTTCTTTCTGATTATTCATGTATTCCAACCACTTTGCCACAACCTCATCAGGATATTCTTTTTTTTATTTAGCTTTGGTGGTGCAGATTGCGTTTCCTTTACTGTTGGGATTTTTTACTTATCTTCCACTTCCTTTACCTTTCTCTTCCTTATACCATTTTTGTAGGTTTCTTCCACCTATTGTTTCGTTGAAAAATCTTTGACTTACAATTTAGGAAAATTATAGATTTCTTCGGAATATTTGGAAAAGCCAACATTCATCATTCTCGACGTCTCATCACTCAGCAACATGACATTTAAATTTCTTGACATTGATTTGAAAAGAATTTTGAAGGATTATAAACAATGAACAATCATCTTTGATTGAATGTATGGATACATAATATTCCAACCCTTCAGATTCCCATTTTTTATGTTCCCAATCGTAACCAATATATGCTTAACAAAGTTTGTCTTTCTTAAGTTTACCATGAAATCCAAAATGTAGACGTCACTCTTCTTTAATGTATCCTTAACACCTTTTCTCGGAATGATGAATCCCTAACCCAACAATTCATGAATATGAAAATCAGTAGATAGGTGATGAATATTTGGAGTCTTTACCTCTAAAATACCAAGACATGCTTTTTATTTTTCTTTACTATAACTTCCTTGAACATCAGGAAACTTATGTGAGCAGAACACTGGTTCTTCTTCATAAGATATTCCAATGAAACTAGCAGCCTTTGTATATGAAAGAGAATATGTATTCCCACAACACTTTAAAGAAAACATTATATTTCCTTCTTCATTAAAGAAAGTAATCGTCTCATAGAATTCAATCAGCAACTCCAGATACACCAGATCATGTGTATTCAGTTTTTAATGGAAAACACTCTCTCACCTATTCAACTTTATATTTTTCGAGATAATAGAATCATTCTTAGTAATGAAATTCGTACGAACCAACCTTTCTATGTAATTCAAAGATTTCCTTTATAGATGAAATTTCATTTTGAGATGAAGATTCAATAGAAATTCGGAGCTGAGGAATCCTTGTTGATCCAGAACGAGCTTATATATAAGGGTCGGAGCATCCACACAATAAGGCTTGAGTTTTAAGATGAGGAAACCATTGGGGGTCTTTTATATAGGCATTTGAGGCAGAAGTCCAGCTTCCATAATCAATCCAAAGGTTAAAAAACCTTCTGATCAGATCTGGAAGATTAAAAAATGACCGAAGATGAATTTTTATGGATTCTGATCTTTTGATATTTTCAATAAAAACATTCGGATTCAAGGAAAAGAGAATACGAAAAATATTACAAAAAATATGAAAAAAACTAACATGTAAATGATTATTATGAAAATTTATGAAAGGAAACATACCTTTTGGATTTCTAGGAAGATTATTCGTAATGAGGAAAAATTATTTTTGAAGAACTTTAGATATCAAAAATTTGGATTATGAATATTTTCAATACGAAAATATCCATTACGAAAATATTAAGTACAAATATCTTCATTAAGAAAATTTTATGTATGAAAATCTTCATTACCAAAATTTTAAGTACAAAAATCTTCAATATGAATATTTTAAGTACCAAAATATTCATTATGAAACTTTTGAGTACAGAAATGAAAACTTTTACTTTAAATTTTTTTTAGAGTACGCAAAAAATTAATAACCTAACATTAAAATGTACTCCCACTATGAAAAGAAGTTCTTTACTGTGGGGAGATTGGTTTCAACAAGAAGGTATCATGAGATATTACCATATGTTTATCATTCCTAACTTATGTTTAATGTATTCAAATCTATAAGAGGGTAAATATTTTGTGAAAATATCAGCAAGTTGATCTTTTTTCTGATAAATTGAAGATTGATATCTCCTTTTTTGTGTGTGATACCTAAAAAAGTGATGCCTAATATCTATATTTTTTTCACAAGAGTTATGTGCAGAGTATTTACTTAAAGAAATGGCACTAGTATTATCACAAAAAAAATTTGTTTTAGTAAAACTCATACCATAGTCTATGAGTGTGTTTTTTATCCACAAAACTTGAGCACAAAAACTTCCAGCTGCTACAAATTCAGCTTCAGCATTGGAAAGTGCTACTAAGTGGTGTTTTTTTCATGACCAAAAAAATAATGAATCTTTTTGGAAATGATAAGTTATCGATGTAATTTTCCTATCCAATCTACATCCACTATATTCATCATCTGAAAAAAAAAATTTAAACAAAATCATTTCCAGTAGTATAAAAGAGTCCATGATCCATGGTTCTCTTTATGTAGCAATTGTTTTTTCACTGACGTTAAATGATATTCCATAGGATTATATTAATATCTTGCACATAAGCATACTGAAAACATTAAGTATGGATGAATATAAATCAAGTAAAGTAGACTTCCTATCATGCCTCTAAAAGATGTCTGATCTACTGGTTTCCCAGCTTCATCAAAATTAAGTTAATTTGAGGTACCAATTGGAGTACTTATACTCTTTGTGTTGTTATATCCATAATTTTTACGTAGAAATATAATATACTTATTTTGGGATATATAGATTCCTTCTTGTTTTTGAGAAATTTGAAAACCAAGGAAAAATGATAACTCTCCCATAATACTCAATTCAAATTCATATTTCATTAGATCTGCAAATGAATCTGTTAATGATTACTGAGTTTAACAAAATATAATTTCATCCAACATAAATTTGAACAATCAAAACATTTTTCTTATCTCTCTTTATAAAAATGGGTTGGATCAACATTTCCTTTAAAATAATTATTTTTGAAGAAAAAATCCTAAAATCCTATCATACCAAGCTTGGGGGGATTGTTTAAGTCCATACAAAGCTTTGGTATGTTTGTAGACATGTTCAGGATGTTTTGAATTTTCAAAACCAGGAGGTTGTTCAACCAAAACTTTTTCGAGAAGAAAACCATTAAGGAAACCACATTTAACATCCATTTGAAAAATATTGAATTTGAAGAATGCTTTAAAGGAAAGTTGAATACAAATAGATTCAAGTCTAGATACTGGAGAATAGGTTTCATCATAGTCTATTCCATCTTGTTGATTATAGCCTTTATAAAACAATATATCTTTATTAATTACTATGATTCTAGTTTCATCACATTTGTTTTTGTAGACCCATTTTACTCCAATAATAGAATTTTCCTTGGGTCTTTCTAACAAGGTCCATACTTTATTCTTTTCGAATTAATTTTCCTCATATTGCATATCTTTTATCCAATCATCATTATTTAAAGTTTCATAAGTTATTATTGGTTCTAACTAGGAAAGAAATTCCAGATGTTCAACTTTATTTATTAAGGAACTTCTAGTCCTTAAGGTTTGTTTACAACACCAATAATACTATCACTAAGATGATTATTTAGAAACAAATGATTTGGGTTATCTAAAACCTATTCATCCACATATGGTAGGAAATTTTCTAGGGTAAATGTTTTAGAAATACATTCTTGAACATTTTCCTTATCACAAATATCTTTTATTAAGGGTTGATAATCAGTTTTTGAAAACACATCTCAGGATGTAGGATGTGGTTTTTTAAAAACAAAATGATCAGTTTCATCAAATTTGACATGTACCATTTCTTCAACAATACATGTATTTTTATTGAAAACTCTATAATCCTTTGAATTTATGGAGTAGCCTAAGAAAATTACTTCATCAAATATTGGTGTTAATTTGTGTATATTATCATTAGTATTCATAATGAATACCTTGAATCCAAAAACCTTGCAGTAGGAAAGTCTAGGTTTTCTACCATTCCATAACTCTTAAAGAGTTTTATTAAGAAAAGGACTAATCAAAACATGATTTATAATATCATAAGTAGTACATATTGCTTCCTCCCAAAAAATTTTAGCTACCGAATACTCACTCAACATGGTTCTTGTTATATCTTGAAGAATTCTATTTCTTCTTTCAACAACACCATTTTGTTGGGTTGTCTAGGTGCTTAGAAGTTATGAGTAATTCCTTTTCTATTAAAAAAAGATTCAAAATTAGAATTTTGAAATTCTCTTCCATGATCAATATGAATAGTTATCAAGGGAGGGTTTTTCTCATTTTTAACTTGGGCACTATAACATTTGAAATAAGAAAAATAATTAGATTTATTTTCTAGAAAATAGACCCACGTAAATCTAGTGTAATCATCAACTAAGATAAATTTATAATATTTGCCTCCAATTAATTAGGTTTGTGATGGACCAAAAAGATCCATATGCACTAACTGTAATGCATCAGAAGTTGAGACTTCACCTATTTATTAAAAACTTCATTTATGTTGCTTTACATAATGACAAGGATAACAATCATTTGAAAAATCCAATCTAGGATCTAGTAGATCCTTAAATACTCTATTCTTAGAGAGTTTCCATAGGTTCTTAAGGTTATAGTATCCTAACCTTTTATTCCACAACAAAGAATGATGTTTCATTGCACTAAGGCAAGGTAGCTCTTGGCTCTTAAAGTCATCTATGTTTAGTGTGTAAACATTCTATTACCTATTAGAAGAAAAAATAAACTCTTCCTTGGAATTGTATACTAAGCACTTGTCATTCATAAAATTCACAAAGTATCCTTAATCACATAATTGACTTACGACAATGAGGTTTTTCATAAGACCATTAACAAATAAAACATTTGAAATCATAGTTTTTTCAAGAAGATCAATGTTACCTATACCAAAAATTTCTCCCTTAGAAATAACTTTGAAATTTACTTTTCCTCCTTTCGTCTTGATAATATTTTCAAATAATTTTTTGTTACTAGTCATATGCCAAGAACATAAACTATAAATAAACCATGTATTGTTGTTTATACATTCTTTTTTTCTTGAAAATAAGAGTGATAGACTTTCAGAACCCAAATTTTCTTGGATCTGGAATCATCAGAAAGCAATATTTTAGGAATCCACGTTTTTTTAAAGAATAATGTTTATGAAAACATAAAGACTGAGTTTTGTTTAAGAAACATTTTTTTCCCAATGCCCACAACACTGACACTTATTTCAGAATGGATCACTTTGAGTAACAAAAATAAATTTTTCTAAATATAATTTTTGATCTTGTATAACCAATACCAGAATTATTCCATAGAGGTCAAATTTGGGAATACTTTTTATCAAAATTTTCCTTTCCTAAGGTAAATTTTAAAAAAAAATTCCTCAAGGAAAATATATCTTACCTTAGCCTAATAACTATGTTCTTATCCATAAAAATATCAGTTTTAGTAATACATTTAGGCCCAAAGACATTTTTCTTAGAAATTTCTTTTTATAGATCCCTAGAAAGTTTATCCTTCCCTGAATTAACTTCCTCAAGGTTTTTTGAAATAATTTTAAAATCAAGGGTTTTCATATCAAGATATTTAAAAAGATCTATTATTTTCATTAATAATAATAGAAATTATAGAATTTTCTTTATCAAGAATTTTCTTGAGTTTAGAATTTTCATTCTCAAGAAGCTTAGCAGAGCTAGAAACTTCTTCATAGGTAGGTAAGGTTTTTTCTTCATTAGAAAAAGATTCTTCATCCAAGGATTTATAGTATTTACTATCACTGGAATTAGTATTCAAGGATAAATTTGTGATGGATTCAATATTGTTTACCTTTTCAATTAAACCGTGATTTTCAATAGGTAGTATCGCTATTAAACCAAGATTCTTCTTGTACAGAAGATTCACAATTTGATGATTCTTTAGAAGTTTCTCCACCAATTGCACTCCAGGTGTCATTAGCTTTCAAAACATTTATATTTTTATTTATTTAGTACATTTTTATATTCCTTTCAAAATTATTTTCCTTTCTATCTTTTCACTTAAGCATAGGACACTCTATCCTTATATGCCTAGCACTTTTTCATTCATAACAAGTGACTTCAGAGTCTTTCTTTTCCTTCATTCGTTTCTTCTTACATCTATACTGAAATTATTTCTTGCCAACTATCTTGTTCATCCTTTATGAAATATTATTTAGTTAATTCTCATAATGTTCACTTTTAATTGATTATGATAAACCATTGGCCTTCATAGATTTAGATCTCATAACTCCCTCCGGAGTCCTGGATTTCATATGATTTGATGCAGTTGTAAAAGAAACACTTCCATTCCCATTCTTCTTCTTAATATTATCAGAATCACTCCTTATTCTAGTCTCATGTTGAAGAAGTGTTCTAAAAATCTCATCAAGAGTGATATGTGAGACTTTCCGTTTCTTATCTATAATTGTCCTCTTGGATTCCCACTCATTTGGCATGATGTATATAATCTTGTCTATAAGTGACTCATCATCCAAAACATTTTCACCTAGGGATTGAAAGCTATTTAAAATAGTAATAAATCTCTATTGTACCTTACATATAGGTTCTGCATAAGGAAATAAAAAACCTTGGTACTCTTCTCTAAGCATATCTCTTCTAGTTTCACTAACTTTGGAGGTTCCAAAATGATTTACATCAAACTTCTTCCAAATACAATTTACTACTTCACAAGAAAAAATCTGGTTATATATATTCATGGTCGTCGAACACAACAATGTATTGATTACCTTGTATTTTAGTTGATATTATGACTTCTCTTGATTAGTAAAAGTTCTGACTTCCTTATCAGGAATCTTGTAATCTCTAGTAATCATAACAATTTTTTCTACTCCAGTATTGATGATAAACGTCTTCATACAATATCTCTAATAATTGAAAGCATTTCCATAAAAAATAGTTGGTCTTGTTGGATTAATATTTTCAATTGAAACAACATTCAATACTTCCATCTCAATGAAAATATCATTCCACACAAAATTGATATTAATAAATGTTTGTAAACAAGAATAAAAATATCATAATCATGGAAAATATAGAATAATGAAAAACTTGAGAAAGAAAAATTATATGTGAATAAATGTATTTCAGAGACCTGATCTGATTCCAATTTTAGGATCAAAATAATGAATTTAGATGCTCAATATACAAGAGGGGGTGGGGTGGATTGTATAAATTACAAAATTTCATTGGAACCATTAAAGATGGTAATTCTTAACAAAGTTAAAAAAGGTAAATTAACAAAACCTCATAGTTCTACAATCATGCTTTATTCCAGAAATGTGGTTCCAGAAATGAAACTTATGAAATGTTTTCAAAGATAAAGATTCTACCTTAGAGTGTATAGAATCATACTAGTCATAGTACAAGTATAAGAATGTATAAGATAGTTATACTTTCCTTAACAACCAAAATGCAGTAGAAAACATGAAACAATACAAGTAACAACTAGTAAACATTTTAACCCAAAGAGAAGGGTACCCAACAACCGTGGAAAAATGTCCCTTTATTTGTAATGTCATGAAATATTGTCCTAACCACACCATGGTAAGCCCTAGATACAAATATTAGAGTCTGTCTTTCTATCCCTATAATCCCTCGAACTTCAAGGTAGTCGACACCTTTGTATTTCTATCCCCAGAAGCCCTCTAATGTACTCAGTAACATTTGGATTCAGAAAAAGAAATTCTAAACAATATTTTTAGTATTCAGAAAGCATGAAAGTATCTCTCTCTAGAAATCACTTCAGCAGCATGTAATCTCTAGATTGATCAACATACATCAAAGTTGTGAACTCTTTCGAATGAGGCTTCAATTTATAGGCAGATATTCAACAGTCGGTTCCCTACTCTAATGGTCATATTTCTCCTAGAAATTTAAGAGGGACCTATACAGGTGTCACTCAAACAATAGTTAGTTTGAAATTAATTAAATGACATCATTTCATAACAAGGTATGTAAAAAATGGTCCCTTGATCAAATCCACTTTTCAGAGTCTATGGAAATAAATGTTTGGAGTTTAACCAAAAATCATTCAATTTCTATAATATATAAATAATAGGATTCAATCTTCAAAATAATTCATAACCTGATTCTTGTAGTATTCTAGAGTGTGAATTTCAATGAAATTTGGAGTCTGAATTCAGAATGTTTGGAGTCTGAATTCAGAGAATTCGATGTCTGGACTTAGAATGTTTGGAGTCTAAATTCAAGGAATTCGGAATATGAAAATAGAATACTTGATATCTAAGAATTTATAATATATCTAGGTTTTATATATGAAACCAAATTTTATACTTATAAATATAATGAGTTATATTATAACATGAATAATGAAAACATGGTAAGGATAAAGTTTCCTTGGGAAGGAATATTTCCCTAATAAAGAAAAAATAATGTAAGGGGAAAATTTCCATGAGGAAGAAAAATATTCCTTATGAATTATTAAGAAAAATAAAATATGCATTGAGATAGAGTGTTTGTGATTTTCAAAACATGAAGGAATGGAAAATACACCAGGAAACCTTATTGGATCAATAGTTGTACATCATGATCATTCAACAACAACCATTTGTCCTTCACTAGAAGCCTCTCTCAGGCTCCCCTCAACTATTGGATCATGATCCACCATATCGATAAATTTATTTGACTAAAAAATGGTATCTTAAAACATAATATACCATTTAAATATGTGTTATAAATTTTTCTCTATAGTTTTACCATCCCCTACCAACACTTTATAAAAGTATTGAAAGTCTATAAAACGTTGAAAAAATTCCATCCTAGATATAGATCACTATGTCAATGTCATGAACTCAATATATCTATCATGTATTAGTATATCAAGATCGAACTGCTCCATGATCTCCTCCAAGAAGACCTTTCCTAAAATACCATAAGTATGTCTAGTATATGTCTGAATGTCTCACCAGTTCATCAATAATCCTCATAGCATATAAGTGGCCAAATTGACCCCATTTTCAGGAGGAGTTTCTAAATTTTTATATATCACCCGGATATACTTGATATATAACCTATCTTCCTAAGGGAACCGTCTCCAGTACTTTTCGGAGGGTGATTCAATTAAAACTCACTCTCTATGTTAGAAATTATCTTCACAACTATCTCTGGATATTTTTCCAAATACTAAATAAAGCAAGAAAAGTTCTCTCACAACTACTCTCTGACTTCCTCACCTAGAAAAATTGGTCCCTTAGGTTCCACTACTAGCAGATCATCTCCAGCCATATCCTCCTTTCTTCATCTCAAAAATCATATTCATAGAATAATAAATCTACAATGAGAGACACACACCTTAGTAAAAAAGTTACAACATTATCAAAGTTATGAGAAACATAATAGTCCACAATATGTAATTTTTTCAAACCCCACAACATAGTTAATACTAAGGTGCTATCAGTACTCATAGCCATCCTATACCTACATCTTGGTTAATAAGGGTAAGCACATTATAATATTCTGGTTTCTTATATAAATACAAATTTATTCAAAATTTTCATCATATTACGATAATAAATTTCATATTAATCTCCATTTTCATTTCACTATCATAATCAAGGAAAAAAGTTCATGTTTGACAACTTATAAAAAAACCTATTTCCCCATCCATGAATAAAATGATTCATGATAAATAGTAGTCTCAAGTGCCTAAAATGATTCATGTAGACACAAATCATATTTTATTCTAGGACATGAGTCAAATCCCAAAAACATTATTTGAAATAATAATCACATCCCATGACATGTGTGTCACCCAAGGTGAAATAACATCCAACTGTAACAGAAAATTGTAATAATAACAATCTTATCTAGGGTGCTTGGGTTGTCCCATATACATGGGTTTTATTCTACCATACACAAGTTTATAAAAAAGTCAAAAGACATCATATTATCATGTATACTATTCCAAAATAGTAAGAAAAAATAAATAGAAAATACATCAAATTTGATACCACATTGTAATGCCTCGACTCGAGTGACACACACTGGTTCCATGAGCTGGTCAGTCACATGAAACCATGCATGTCTCCTCATACTCTAGAGGGTTTCAACTATCAGTGACGGTCTAAAATAAATCAAGGGAAGACTATACCGTATTTATCAAGGTATCAAAACATTGAAAATAAATAAACAATAGAAAAATGATATATCAATAACTATAATAGTATCATTATCACATGATAAACAAATCATGAAATATAATATCCAAAACTAAACTGTAGATATGTGATGAATACATGTTTCCAACATTAATATGAAAACCCCAAAATATATAATGAAATTGATAACTCTAATGTGGCTCCTGAACCACATCTCGTTCCCTCATCAATGCTCCATCCAAAATCAACCATCTAACACATGGACATTCCCCTTATACAGTCATGCAACCATGAAATCTATTTATGTATCGATTAGGAAACCTATGTAGGGATTGATTACAACACAATAGGCCACCAAAAATGATGTCTAAAATAATATACAGTCAGTAAAATTGTATGAAGTTGTATAAAGAAAATAATTACAACACATAAGTAAATAGTTTTCACATTGTCAATTATTATTTATTTAACCAAATAAATCATCAAGTCCCTATGGACCCCCGAAAACTCAATACCCACATCAGCCCAAGATCGAATCCAAAACATTTGAAACATTTAATTTATAATTTATTCTAATGAAATGGGATTTCATTATACATTCATTTCAATTAATTGTCACAGCTAACTATAACTATAGTCAAATGCCCTATCATGGTGGAAGAAAATCATGTATAACACCATGTGGGTATTTAGTGCCCCAATTCCATTCAAAATACTCTTTATTACATGGGTACATGTATCCTTTTTCCCTATATCATACTTTTAATATAATATAGGTATTTGGAGCCTCAGTCTCATTCCCATACTTGTTATCTCATATGGGTATTTGTAGCCTTAAACACTATCCTATACAGATTCAACACATATATGTATTTAGAGTCTCAGTCCATGTCCCACAAACATTTTACACATACGCGTATTTGGATCCATATCCCCTATCCCACAAAAACATTACACATACATAAAAATATCAAATATTTACTTTTTTTTAAAATATGTCATAATTTAATATATCAATTAATTAATCGAATTCAATAATTTAAAATCACAAAAATCCATTACATAATTAAACAATTAATTAATCATATAAATGCCAATAATTGATCCTCTCAATAATTTATTATATATATTCCATTAATTAATTAAAAAATTAATTAAGCCGGTCAATACCTTCAATTAATTCAACAATTATTTTTTGCATCAATTCCATTAATTAATTTGTTAATTAATTAATAATGTCAGTCTCATTAATTAATTCAAAAATTAATTGATTACATCCATTCAAGTAAATAAATCAATAATTAATTAATCAATTTAATCAATTTCCCAATCAAAACGACAACCCTTAATTAATTCATCAAATAATTATCCCCAAATAAAAATCATAATGTTCCCCAATTTACAATTCCCTCAATTAATTTATTCATAAAATTAATTAATTCAATTATGAACTCAATCATTAAAGAGTTAGTTGAAATTATATAATTAAATAAACATAATTTAAATCAAGAATTTGGGATTTTAATTACAGACTATCTATCTTAATTCAATTAAAAACAACCCCTAACAAAAATCAGTAATTTGAATAGAACAAAAAAATTAACATGATATAGATATAAACCATAAATAAAGATTGAAAAAATTATATATCTTGATAAAACAATAATATATTTAGATCCAAAAAAAATAATGGAAAAATTCCCCCTAAAAAAATATTGTGATGTAGGAGAGAAGAAGAAAACTACATGAGACTAGATCCTCTAACTGTGTGGGGTGAAGATCTTCAGTCCATGCATTGAATCACTATGAATGGAGTTTGGGAAGGTGTAGACGATGTCTAGGAACCTCCAAAAATGTGAGAAAATGAGTTAGTATGAGTGGGTTGGGGGTTGATTTTTGGTTAATTAGGGGTTTTCTATAATTCTAAATCATATTTTATGATTAATTAAAACAATGTGCATGATTTTCATGGTAGTGGAACGTAGTGTCTCCAGATAGTGTACCTTGGTAAAGAACCTCTTATAAGGGGTTGCATGTTTTGAATAAATGTGCACCATCTATAAAAACAATATTTATCCAGGGTGGCATAGTTTTCTGGACAATGACATGTGGTTTGGTTAAATCCTATGCTAATCATTCATTTCTCTCTTCCTTCCATTTTTATTGAATTCCCACCCAAATACAACCCAATAAAAACCCCAACAAAAAATTAGGCATCACATGGAAAAAAGAGTACCTATAAACGAGCCTGATAAATCTTCGAAAAAGGAAAATATATTACATTTAGATCATACAGACACCAAAAAAATAAGAACCCATCATCCCAACCATCATCCTAGAATCCCCATTTTGGGTAGAAATATAACTAAGGAAGGATTCTAGTTTAATCCATAAGGATTTACTGGAACAATAAGTAACATTATTCAACTATCACATTTCTTTTATATCATTCAAAACACCGTAGATTATTCTTTTATATTTATTATACAAAAATACTCAATATCTAATATATACTGATATTTTTTATGATATGTGGAAAACCTACATTAACACACACTTCTATCAATTTGTTTACACAATCATATTTCTTGTTTATGGAAGACTACCATCTCATGAACAAAATATGTTCGTTCATTTATTACAACCTCAATATGGCGGTAATAATTATTGAAATACTATTTTTATATGGTATATTTGATATTTATTATTTTTTCCTGATTCTGATTTTATTATTTCACACATACCTTATTATTTTAAATTTAGTGGTAAAATAAAAACATCATTTGTGAATGTTTGGACTACCGCCTCCTCAAACAAATGTGATCCATTTACACATTACAAGGAATTTATATAGGATAGGTTAAATAAAAAAATGTGATATATATGATAAAAATTTCTATAATAATATATATATATTGATTTTATTTTATTCTATAAAAATATAACATTAATACATAAATAATATTTATGTGTATGTACAACCTACAGTTTCCATGAATGTTGTATTTTATTACATATTTAAATAAGTTATATATTATTATATATATATATATACTATAATTTTATGGTAGTTATACCATGTTTTTCATTTTTAAACTAAATAAATCATATTCTAATTTTAAGGATAAATAATTTAAAGTCAAAACACATAAAAATAACAATGAAGTTATTACATGAAACATAACGTTGACATGAAATTATAAATAAATAGGTAATATATTGTAATAATAGCATTTTATATGGTATGATATATAAGAATATTGTTCTGTGTAAGATTTATAATAAAATAATATTAATTATACAGTATAATAGAATGTCTATAAATAATTGTAACACTTAATGAAAGGGTTTTGTCATATCACATTTATTTTTGTGAGATATATGATACATTCACCATGTATTTCATATTTTGTGGTGTATAAACATCCCTATAAAATGTTATATTTGGAATATCATTTAGTTCATGATATTAAATTTTCCAATTTATGTTATTATTTCATGGATCTCATGATTCAAAAGCCACTCAATTTTTAATGGGATTTCTAGTATCACATTTATTTTGGTGAGACATAAAAATATTGAACACACAATTCTTCTATGCGGTGTATATAGTATACATGAATGTATTCTAATATTATAGTACATAATTTTATTGGAAATTAAGTTTCCTTTACATAACCTATCTTTTTTGGGGCTTACATTTCAAATGTTACCAGATGGGTAATGTGATTTTGTCTTAATTTTCCTTCTTTAAGACATATGTCATGTTATAATCCTATATTATTTTACGAGGTGTATATACTTCCATTTGATAGGTTATACCTTGAATCCAATTATTTTCATGATATTATATATTTCATTTAATATTATTAATTAATTTTTACTATGATTTAATTTTACCAAAGTGGTCTACCTTTATTTATACAATCCAATTATTTAATAGGATTATTTATGATTATACTTTTGTTGATTAATTATTGTGATCCAAATATCATATTCGATCTTCAAATTTATTATCTTATGGTTATTCATGATATCATCATGTAATGGTACTAATTTTCACTATCTATGGTACTCAAGATAACTAATAAAATGTTTTCTAGAAAATAATACTTTATTTCTCACTTTGGACAAAAATATATATTTTTTCCAAAACAATGTGTTCTCTAAAGGTTTTAATTTATTTGAAATGATATTTTATTATCATTTTCAAGAAAAAGATTTAAAAAAATGTATTATATTTCTAATTTTTTTAATAATGTTTCAAAGCTTTTTATATATGTTCTCAATGAAATTTTAAATGAAAAATGATTTTAAGATATTTTATATTTTAAAAATTATTTTTCAAATAGGATAGGATATTTTACTCAAATAATATTTTAAATGATATTTTAATATCTTGCATTATATGTTTTCCAATGATAATTTTAAAGAAAATTATTTTGATAATGTTCTATGTTTTAAAAATTGGTTTTCAAAGAATGAATCATTTCGTTATGAAATGTTTTGAGTGAACATTCAAAATCTATCCTAATTTAGAATGTCACCCTTTGATATAGTTTATGGCTTATTAAGATTTGATCCAAGGTCACCATTATAATAATTCATTTTATTAGTTTTTGTTTAAGAGTACAAGTGGTTAATGAAATTTTCTTCCTTCAATGGGATATTCTATGAAGTAATGATTATGAAACCTATCTCTTTTTAACAAGTTATGAAATTATAAAAGTTTTATGATACTCATTTAATTTCATGGGATATAATAGAATGCTTAAATAACCCATATATTTTATGGGAATTATATGATGAATGGTTTATTATCTTCTGGAACATGTATATAAGAATTTATTTTGTGATAAGTGGGGCTTATATGTCCCTCTAATACATTATGTAATGATTTATACCTCCTTCGAAAATGATGGGACCAAATCGATGATCTTGATATACTATGGGGAGATGGTTTAACCTAATCGACTATGATGAAATGGCTTCCACTTGGGATGGTGTGGTGTCCCACCTATTAGGTATGGCCATCTATGCATGAACTAGGTTAATTGTTCACAATGTTATAAGTGGACATTATTACATTTTCATAATGTAAGGATTGAAAATGATTACATGTTAATAATGTTATGCATGGACATGTTTTTATGTCCATATTTTAATGTAAATAATTGATTACATGTTACCAATGTAATGTTATGTACTAGATTACATGTTCATTATTTTATTCATGGACATTTTTTTGAGTCAATAAGTTTAAGAATGGACCTGGATACCTGTTGAAAATGTTATGAGTGAACCTTGTTAAATCTTCACAATATTATGTGTGGTACTGTTTTGATGTCTATAAATAGATGAGTTTTACTGATTTCATGTCCATAACATAATGACTGAACCAGTTTCAATTTACACATGTACACAATGTTATAAGATGATGTGTATTCCACAATTCTATATCTTGTTCATATTTTATTTTGTTATGGATTATTCTCATTGACTTATTTGTGATTCATGTCTTACAAACTACAAATACTCATTCCATGACATAAGATTTTGATATTAGATATGTAGGGTATGATCTTAAAATATAATGATCATGTTTTTATAATTCTATATTCTGGTCATACTAATTAATCTCCCTTATTTACCCTTACTGGGCATCTGATCTCACCCTTTCTACGTTTCCTTTATACATGTTATGAATAAAGGTTTTTTGAAGGATTTCTATAGGGGAATATATTTATGGGAGACATTAATGATCTTCCACTATCTTAGAATATTGTTTTCCCAGTTTCGAAAGACACTAAACTATTATTCTCCTCAGGCATGTACATTTTTAATGCGATGAATATTCATCTATAATGACATAATAACGATGTATTTTAAGGATAGTTCTATACAAGAAATGTTTATTGGAGGATCAATGTGAAATGAAGGATTATCTATAAGGACATCAATGTGTGTTTATGAAGGTTAGTTGTTATTGACTTATCAGAATGAATCAACATGTATTCTAGGGGAATTTATTAGTGAGGGAAAAATAAATAATGGGAACCAAAGATACACCAATTGAACATGCAGATTTTTTTGTTTCAAGAATGATCCAATGTGGGAATTTTGATAGTGACATGATTATTTAGCTCCATTATATTTTTGGTAATGTATGAATTATCAATAAATGCATAGTTTTTCGACCACATGTTTTTTATTCCCTATACAAGTAGATAGATTTACACATATTTAAAATTATCACACTATAAGTGAATATGTCACAGATTGTATAATACACTTATGAGAAACATAAAAATATTATTATATAAAAACTAAACCATCTAGGAAGATGTAATTTGTTGTCATGAAATTTTTCTGCACACATATTGTATGACATCCCATAGAAAATGTTACTTAGACATGTATTACTTGGGATGTGGTGGTATATTCTGAGTACCCCATCTAGTCCCACATTCT
The DNA here is from genome assembly GCA_963277665.1 of Viscum album. Lineage (NCBI taxonomy): Eukaryota > Viridiplantae > Streptophyta > Magnoliopsida > Santalales > Viscaceae > Viscum > Viscum album. The sequence continues at coordinate 1,298,666,539 of OY728138.1, read as the reverse complement.
ATTTACAATATAATAAATTCCAGTTATATAGATCTATACATGAAAAATAAATGTTGTTCAATATGAGGATTCTTCAGAGGAAATGAATGAAATGTACCAATAGAGTTCATGCCATATAATTTTCCATGCTTGTGTATTTTTATATCTCAATGATTGCGACTAAAATATTGGTACACAAGAATCACATACTAACCAGTTTTTTCATACAAAACACAATGGTATGTCCCTAATTATTATTATATGCGAGATATAAGGTGATTCAAGTAGATTAGTTATCTTAACATCGCATGATTTATGAAAATGGTTAGGAGATATATTTTGAGTTGACATGATGTCTGGTACTCCCCTGAAAGCATCTATTTAGTATGGAATTGGTCCCCTCTATTATTCATATTGTTAGAAATCACCCATATATTTTGGGTTTGTGTTCCAAGAAGATTGGGTATGTGGTCAATTCCCCATGATATCCTGATATGTTGTTAGTCCCTCCTATAATACAAATATATTCAGTACTCCACCACATATAAAGGATGTGGGTCCCCTATCTAAGGAGTTAAATCTTTCCTCATCTGATGTTTATTGATTAATGGTGAGTTGGTATTCTATAAAGGTTTGACACTCCCTTGACTAAAATGTTTAATTTTATGAGGCATGAGTCCCCATTAATGTATTAAAGGTGATTTAAGGGGCTTTGAAGTTAGATAGTTTATATTTATGGGATTCTCACTCTAAGGGTTCTTCTATGGTTTGGTCGTGTAGTAAAACACATTTTTCAGTGTCCTAGCTCCCCTACCTTTAAACAATATATACATTCTTTTTAATGTCATTACCTTTATGGTTTATGGGTTGTCTGATTTTTTACCAATTCATACATTCATGTTTTGTGTCATCCTTCAAGGTATTAATTTACTCACCCATGAATGGGTGTTCCTCCCACATGCACCATGTCTTGTACGAAGAAAAATTAGTTCAGTATTAACATGGGTGAAACATTTTTAGAGGATATAGAGCTTATCGGTACCCATATTTGATGGCCATAGAATAACATAAGGTATTTGGATTACTATTGTGTATATCCCTATCATCATTATATTTTGGTTTGTTTTCCATTGGGTTTATGTTTAATGTATTTTTTTATTTGTAACTTTATGAATCTTGCACAGTTTCCCATTTTTTCATCATATCATGATTTTGAATTCATTATATATAATATATGTACTTTAATTATATATATTATTATTATATCCTATGTGTAAATGTGTGTTTCTATACATGTGCATTAGTATGGTCCTTCAATCATTTTTGATATGCCTACTTGGATCAAGTCACTCTCCCCTAAGATATTTGAGAGGTGATTGGTGTAGCCCCCTTGAATTTCTACCATCAATGGTGGGGTCCTAGTGGGTTGGTTCATGATTGAAAACCAACTCCACTATAATTATTTCCATCCAATACTAAGAAATATCACCAATAAAACCAATGTATTACCTCCCTAACCAAATTCAAATAATTAGTTCATTAATGATAATTAATCATTCCGAAAATCAATTATGTTTTTTTCCTAAAGTTTTTTTTCTAGTAAACCTTTTCACATCATTCCCAAAACAATCCATTATTTAAAAAAACTAATTTTAAATTTATAGTTCCCAATTTTAATAATACTAATGGAATAAATTTTCAAAACACATACTTCTGAACAATTTTTGGAGTTTAAAACAAAACGTATCTACGGATATCATCAATGGAACCAACAATAACATTTAAAACAATATCTCAAATATATCTATTTCATTTAACTGTTTTTTAACAAAACATTTTCCAAAACCTCATCAAAACAAAATTGGCCACGACATGGATTTTCCCAAATCATTTAACATAAAATTCCCATTTCATAACTTTTACCTCTTGAAGTAATTTAGAAAATCCATTTCAAACAATTTTAAATTATAATGTTTGTTGAATTCTCCTTATGTAACCTATCTATGTAACTCATTATATGAAAAAATATATTTTTACAACATTTTATATGAAAAATCCACTTTACAAGAAAATATAATTTCCCCCTTTCTAAAATATATCAAAATGAGTTTAAAACATATAATTTTTTATTTCACATAAAATAATTCATGTTTTATAGAAATAATAGATATAAAAAAAATATTTCTTAATTCTTACTCTTTGATTTATGAAAGCCAGTTTAATTAGAAAACATATTTAAGTAACTTATGACATCTAAAAAGACCAAACATTTTCAAATTCAATTATAAAATCTCATATTACATAAATTTATAAATTTATTTTGTAAAAAAATTTATATACCATATTTTTATTTTCCCATTAAATGAAAACCCAAACATAAAACATATACCTCAAAAAAACACATTTATTATGAATACCTCATTAATTATTTATTATAATGAAAACATTAATCTATTAAAATCACCATGATAATTGGACTAGTCTAAACAATGTGGAAAAATAATTTCATTAAATAGACTATAAAAACCCAATTTGGACACTACTATGTAATACATATTTTCACATCTATTTAATATTTTTATTAAATTTTCAATGATTAGTGCCTATCATATTTTATGGAATCCTTATCAAAATCATGACGTCCCAATACTATATATATAGATAACCCATATTAAAATATATGGTGATATCAAAAATATTATAATAAATAGTCTATTATGAAGTATAACTAATGAAAAGAATACAAATAATACATTCATAGAAATATGATGGTGATAAAAATCTATTTTCCTTCAAAAACAAATCACACAAAGTAATATCCAAAATCAAATTAGTTTATAAAAAAATAAATTAAAACATTTTTATTAAATGAACATAAATATAATATTAATAATTTATTAATCATGTAAATAGTCACATGATATCAAATTTTTGATATTAATTTCTCTATGAATGTATTACATGATGCATACGTAAAAAACCCAATCTCAATTCAATATTTCCATGACACCACACCTAGAAAATAAGGAATATTTAAACACTGTGAGATAAATTACACCTCAAATTTCATTAATTTCACAGAAACATGTGTCTCACTGTAAATTGTATGGTCAAAAAAATAGTCTAACACCTAAATTCCAAGTCATTATTTCCCTATGAAAATATTTACTTTAATAGATGAAAAAGAATACCATTTGTATCATCCTACCATTATCCATCTAGTTGAACCAGATAATGAGATGATTCAGAATATTACTCAGTTATTAGTATTATTTATTGACTAAAAAATACAAGGTAACAAATATAAACAAACCCAACACAAAACATGAGGATAAATTTAACAACATTACACTAAAAGTAGGTACCACTAATTAAAAATAATTTACAATTAAACTATAGAATTAAATTTAACCATATGAAAATATATACCACAATAATCCGAAATCGTAATTTATAACTATAATAATCAATATATATCTAAACACCATTGAAAACTCATCCTAATTTAGTATCAACTTACCAAATTACAGTACACTATCCTATTTAATTACAAATACATAATTAAAAACTATTACTCAATCAAAAAATTATCTAATATTTTATTAAGCTTCAAAAGTAGGAGGTGAGTATAATTAATTAGTTGTATCTTCCCAATGAATTCCTTTTTCCCCATACATTTGAATAATAGTTCCCATATATAAATGTTAAAAAAACACTCTAGAACCATTATAAATGATATAACTATATCTAACATAAAAAATAAATTCAATATTAAAACATTTAAGAAACCCATTAGTAAAGCATACTATAACATCACCAATTTCATATCAGTAAATTCAATAAAATATTTACTTTCTTTATCCTAAGGAAACTCCATTTCCATGAAAATGAATAGAAATCACTAACAAATTTCCATACATTTCTTTTTAAAATCCCCTCATAGTGGAAAGACCTCCCCCCCCCTCGTTCAACAAAATGAGAACTCTTACTCCCATAATTAAGTGGGATCACGCACCCATTCTTAGTTTGCATCTATGAATCCATATATTTTTTATATCACATTAATAATAATGAAAAATAATTTTGTTTAAAAGAACCTAAAAAACATCATGTGGAATCACTAATTTCAAAAAAAATTGAATTTTTAAAAAGGTACGCACAAACCATGAAAATATTTGATTCTTCATTTAGAAATCCACACACCCAAAATCCATTTTTTGTAACACATAAACCTAGTTTATAAATAAAATAAAATACACTAAAATTTTTTATTTTTAAAACTAACATTAAATCCATATGAGTTTATAATATTATATAATGATTGAGAATACACCAGCCTCAGTCATGACTCAAAGAAAAACTAATCTTGTCTAATAAATATATGGAATATTTAAATAATTAATTAAATTATAGAAAAAATACTAAAATGTAATATAAAAAATAAAACCCATAAATCATAGATAAATAGTAAATAATGAAAAAATAAACTTTGAAGCTTTCCAAATACAAATCCATGATGCAATGAAATAGAATCACCAACTATATAATATTTTAGAATATTTTGTGAAATGTATACAAATTAATTTGAATTACCTATTATTTATTAAAAGCCAAACACTATATTCCCAATATCCCGACATAGTAAATAATAGATAATAAATAAATTCTGAGATAGTGCTATTTATTTATATCGATATGTTATTAATGGGATGTAATAAACCCATTTTATATAATAAAGTATTAAATATTTTGTGTTTAAAAATGTTAATAATAATACATAATTTTTTATAGTAATTAAGTGATTTATTTAGTTATACAGAACGTAAATTAATGATACTCAGTGTAATTTAATTATTTTGTGTGTTTTAGTGTAAAATTTACCATGGTTTAGTGTTTCACAATTTCCAAACCATGCCTCATAATATAAGAACCATATCGGAATTAAAAACACCGGTAATAAAACACACACTCTCATGTATGATATAAGAACATTCAATTAATAATTCACATATGCATAAACCACCTATGAAGAGATTATCATCTGAATTAATGTTTTCATAACTACATATTTTATCTATACATTCAGGTACCAACCTACCAATCGTAATTTGATAAAATTATTAATGCCTTTTATGGGGTGGGGGATTCAAAATGAAACTATAAGTGGACTAATAGGATGTTAATATGAGGATATAAACTAATCTCTTTCACTGGAGATAATAAATGAATGTATCTACGTTATGTTCAATTAATTTTCAAACAACGATAATCCCAAATGAAAGAATTTTCTCAAATTTACATCACAAATGTGGTTTATGGTAATTTTATTCTTATTAAATTATCTATAACCCAAGATATATTTTTTATGTTATAATAATATCATTATTATTGTGTAAATATGATATATTATTTTCACTAGATGTTGTATTTTTTTTTAGTAATGTTTTTAGTTGTGATTTGAGTTTAGAATTGGTTGTGATTAAAATTATTAATTTTTGTCTAATTAAATAAAATGGATATGGTGGTTATATTTAATAAACCCAAATATTATCAACCATTAGGGATAAAATTTATAAGAAAATATATTCATGCTCAAATGAATTTTTTTTGGATGTTGGAAAATGTATGCGTTTTTTATATAAGTATTTTGGGAAAAAAGATGAAAATTTTGGGCTTTGGAAATTCAGGATTTAACACCCTGAGATTTTAAAAATTGAACACCATTTGGGATAGAATTTATGAAAAAAATAATTAGAATAAAAGATACCGGAATTGTAATATATTTACTATATATTTATTTACAAATAAATTGAATCCCTTAGATATTTTTCTATATAGGAAATGATGAGATTAAATGAAACATGAATATCTATTAAGCTATTAATATTTAAAAATGAACATTATAACATAGCTGTAAAGATGGAAGGAATGAATATAAATAAATAAATTTTTTAAATCATATGTTAAAAAAATGTATAAAATAAATTCAATTATAATATATTCATTGGAAGTAAAGTAATTATCATTTAAAATAAAAATTAAGGTTTTTTAAAACACTATTTTTCCAAAAGGAAATTGTTCCCCTCAATAAGAATACAATTTCAAGTTATATTTTAAAAAAATTATAAAATTTATTTGAAAAAAAAGTTAATTATAGATTTCATCATATTAATATTAATACAGGGTTAAGGTCTGTTATTTTTTTTCAAAATATTAACTTTTTAGTGAATCCTTGAAAATACAAATATATATAAGTGTAATTTATTGTTTAAAAATTATGTCTAATAAATATTTTAATTTTAATTAAAAATAAAATAATTATTATTTACCTATATGATATCTAATTAATTACATTTATATCATTGTTATAATAAATTTCATTATAAGTTGTCTTTTGGGTCAAAACATGATTTTCTGAGAACTGTTTTAAAGTGAATAATGTTTATCCTTTTTTATTAATCAAATAATAAAAAATGGGGAATAAAATAAATTATATTTATATGTTATATATCACAAAATAATTACTTTAAATTCATACAAATATTATTACTAGTCATGGATTTAATATAAATTCATCATTTTCTATTAAAATATACTTCTTGGAAAACAACTTTTTCGTCGCATATGGATGTTTAATTTAGAATTAAATCCATAATATTAAGTGGGTTGATTTAATAAAAATGGATACCAAATTTATAATGATATGAATTTATATTATTCAATAATTTCATCTTAACTTTTGACAAAAATTAATATTCAAAATAATAAAAATTATTTACAATAGTTAAGGTAAAAACAAGTTTACTATATTGTTAGACAAAAGGGATATGGGTTAAAAATTAAAAAAAAACTTTTATGAATAAAATTTTATATTAATATTTGGAAATTATATATTATAATATTATAAAATGTTTATAATTTGAGCCTTTTGTCTTGATGAAAACAAGGGTGTTATCATTTTTTAGAAATACCATGTGGTTCCTCTACCCTATTTATAAAATCCCACCCCCACATTCTTGGTTCTACAAAAAACATGTTGTTCAAGTAAAACCCCATAAAAATAATATAGATAATTACATATAATAATTCTTGAATCCATGGGGTGTTTAGATAGACATAGGGAGAATATTTTGGTGAAAACCAGAAGAAGTTTTTAGAAAAAGAGGAAACATCCTTGATAGAGAGTTTAATTTTATATATTATTTATCCTTATTAAAATAAAATTATACCATTATTTTAATATACCATTAGTTTATTAAATATAATTATATTTTTTAAAGTTACTACCTAAAACCGTATACATTTCCCTTAAATGGGAGGTGAAACCATTGATCGTTTGAATGACATGATACCACCTCGTGAACTGATGTAATTCAGTTTCCATCACCAGTAACCACATATGTATATAATGAGGTATATAACAATTATATATTATATATCATATATAATTATATATTTTAATTATAATATCAAATATGAATTCTTACTTTTCATTCCATAAGGAATACGATAGCGTCACTCGTATATATGGTGGACTACCACCTAGCAAAGTGAATTGATTCATTTTTGACATATACTTCATATGAAATCTAATTTGAATTGATTTTATATTAATATATGATATTCATGAAATTTAAATAATTATATAAATCAAACATATAATATATTTACTTAACATACCATCTGTTAAATTAAAGGTCACATCCTTCGTTTGTATAGTGAACTACCACCTCATGAAGTGATGTGGTTCATTTTTCACCAATTTTGTACTAAGAATATAAAAAAGAATAAATTTAATCAATATATGTGATATATATGACATTATGTTTATTATTTCAAATTAGTATACAATTATATTCCATTCTATTTCACCCATTTAAGAAATTGACAACGTCGTTCATACGTTCGTATGACCGGTCATTTACAGAGAGCTATGTGATTAATTATCCACATTAAATATTAATTAACGATTATAAATATGTATATAATTAAAAAATGATATTTATTAAATTAATAAAATTCTAGAAATGATATAAATATAGCATCTGTTACAAATTTGGACCTTTAATGATAAAACATGCATGAGAAAACAAGGAAAAAACACTTGAAACAATAGTGATGATAAAAATATTATTAAAAAATGGGTAATAAATTCATATTAATGGAACTTATGTGATATTATAAATATTAATAAGCTTCTATTATAGGTTTAGAAAAAAAATTAACAACAATATACAATGTTAATATTATATCATCTAAATTGAAGCATGGGTTTAAGGGGTTCATAACGCAATTTCCATTCATTAGGTTATACGGATACATCCTTAAATATATGATTCCATAATTATATGTGAAATTAATTTATATTACATTATGTTGTATTTAGTGTTGTATTTTTCATACTATACATTTTTTATGCATAATGATCAGATTTATTAACTCTCACATCAATGATATGATCTTTGTATGTTTATTGTCTCAAACATCCTTCTATGAGACACATATTATTTTATACACCTAATTTCATTTGAATTGTGTATATAATTCATGTTAACATAATATAACACTAATAATTTCACCATCATATTATTTTAAGATACAATTCATCTACATTATTCTTGGGAAGTAATGATTCAATAGTTACCAAGGTGGTAGGGGTTAATGCTTCCATCTCATTTTAATCAAGATTACTAATGCTTAAATTTCCATTAAAGGAAATTAGTTTATCATTATATTAGAAAAACCTTTTATTTTGTTATCCTCTATTAATTAATAAGTTTTAAATTATTAGTACCATTTATAATTTATTAATTAAAATTATTGAATTTTTTTGTTATGAGAATCCCACTTTATTTCTCTCTTCAGTTGAAAAACAATTTTCATCCAAATCCATGTTTTCTAAAAATGATTGCAAAAAACATTCTATAACTATTTATTTTTAATTTTACCATTAATTTCATTTTTACCAAATGTTTTAAAATGAATATTCTTTCCATTTTTAGAAATAGGTATGTTTTCACTCATCTTAACAAATTTGAATGGAATCTTTGACGTTTTAATATAATATAAATGAATGAAACTCTTTGACCATCACAAAGACTCAATATTGTAAATATTTGTTTTATTTAAAATTTTATGTTAAAAGGAAAATTACAAAATTTTTATAATGTTTTAGATTTTAAATATTCATTTTTTAAATAAGAAGGATATTTTTTTCCAAGAATATTTAAATTAATCTTTTAAAAATTAATTCTTATCTAAGATGACATCCTTTGACAATACTCAACATGTAAAGGTTATTTTTTAGAAGAATTGTTTTTAATAGTTTTTTAAAAATCATCAATGACAGCAACCCTTGAGGTTATTGATTTCTTAAAAAATATGTCTATATGTTTCTAAAATATATACCCTTTTATTCTATATTCTTTTAATGGGATAATGTATTCCTAATGATTATTTATCAAAAACCTACATTATGATATATCAATTGAATATGATAAAATGTATGATTAGGAAAAAAAATTCCTTATATGGGTAATTATTAATATATTGAATATGATTTTTCCCTTTATGTGGGATACACTAATCATAAATAGGTTATGATACGGGCACCCAGATAATGGTCAAATATAATGGGTAAAGCATTAGTCTCATGATATAGCATGTGTTTGAAATAAGGAGTAATCTAAATCCATTATGGGACACTTCCCATAATGTGATGTTGTCTTGGTAGTTATCCTTCACTTATATATTATTTATTTTTTTCACATTCTTTATGTCAACCTGATCTTTTGTTACCATGTTCGTTATGTTATTCTTCCATTTGATTATTCTTGAGCATTGTCTTTATGATGTCATGATATAATTTTTACTGACATATTATGTTCCCATTTGATTTTTTTTTTATTGATATTTTTAGATCACCACATTTGTCTATGTATGTCACAGGTTATTCCATTTACATTAGGATATACAAAAAATATAGGAGCATGTTACTGAGAATGAAAAAAAATATATTATTTTTAGTCTCACATTAATGTATTATGAACCTAGTCTTCCAAATAAAATATTACTTTATAATCCTTTTGTTTTTTCAATGGATATTTATGTTTATAAATCATGTAATAATAATTTTAAAAGAATAAGGTTATCATAATTGGTATTAGAAAAAATATTTATTTATCCTTGTGAAACTTTGGAAGAAAAATCTAAGTGAGAAAACTATAGATATGTATAAATAAATGGATATGGATAAGTACATATAAAAGGTTATGCATACAAAAATTTCTAGGAATTGTGGGGTAGTATAAATTGAGTGGTTTTGGAGTAATGAAATCTTTTTATAGATAATACTAGTGGATGTGATATGGGCACATATATACCAATGGATAGTTATTCAGAATAGTTATGTCGATCATGAATCGAACATTACCTGGTGTACTAATACCAGTCAAACTATGCACCCGGTTTGACATTAGTTGAGTCAATAAGGTTTCATTATGACTTTTCAATTTCTCAATGTTTTAAAAATCACAAACACTCTATCTTATGGAAAATAATATTTTCCCTAAGAATTGTCATGAAAAATAAAATTTTCCTTCCCCAAAGAATTTTTATCATTACCTATGTTTTCCTTGTTCATTTTATAGTTTTTCAAATCCTAACACCTTTTATTCCTAATGGTAAAATTTGGTTTCACATCTAAAATCTTGGAATCCAATAAATCCTTAGATATAGAGTATTCTATTTCCAGGTTTTGAATTATGACTCTGAATTATCTAAAATTCAAACTCTAAATTCTCAGAATCTAGCCTTTAAATTCCTAAAAATTATGACTCAGAATTCCTCAAAATTCTGACCCTTTATTCATTATAATATAGACTAAGAATTTATTGGAATTTAGATTCTGAAATGTATAGAATTTACATTCCATATTATTTGGAAAAAAATCTGAATATATATCATTTATAGTCTTAAAATGATTATTTGGTTGGAATCCGAACATTATTTTTCCTTAGACACTGCAAAATTATATTTGGTTTAACAACCTTATTTTTTTATATTTTTTTAATTATGAAACAATGTCGTACTTTCTGCTTCTAACTAATAATTTTTTAAGTGACACATGTACAGGTCCCTCCAAGAATCAAGGAAGAATATGATCGTTGGAGGAGGGAGTTGACCGTCGGAGAAGTGAAAATATATAGGAGCTCATTAGAATGATCTCAAAACATATTCATCACACTAGAGATTTCATGCTGCTGAAGTTATTTCTAGAGAGAGAGACTTCCATTCCTTGTGTGTACTGAACACCTTGTTCTTCATGCTTTGTTTAACTATGATGGATGTTTTGTACAATCATGGGTTTCCGAGGACAGGAAGACAGAGATGTTGACTACCTTAAATATTTAGGACTTTTATGGATAAGAAGACAGAGGTTCCGACTACCTTAATGTTCAATGGACTACAACGATAACAAGACTGATTATGATATTCTTATTTAGGGATTTCCCTAATGTGGGTAAGACATACATTTTTTAAAATAGAAATAAATGGACCTTTATCTAAGGTTGTTGGATACCCTTCTATTTAGTTCAAAAGATCACATACTTGTTACTTGTTTTGATTCATGTTTATTTACACTGTATAATGATAAATGATAAAATTATAACATTCCTATAGTATTTAAATTTTTTATACTCTAATAAGTAAGATTCTATACGCTTTAAGGTAGAATATTTTTCCTGTTAACCTTCTTAAGATTCATTTCTGGAACCATATTTTTGAAACCTTGTTAGTTTGTAGAACAAAAATAGGACTTGTAAATTTACCATGTATAACTTTGTTAAATATAGTTTTTTTAAGGTTATAAATGAATCTTTTTAAACATACAATTCACTCCCCCACCCCATTTTAATTGACCATATACATTAACATTTCGATCCTACAATTGGTATGAATGAAGGTCTCTAAAATAATTATATTCACATATATGTTTTCATTCCCATGTTTTCATTGTTCACAATATTTTCCTTGCTTAGGATTTCTATTCTTGTTTAAAAAAATTTACTATTAACAGGTTTTGTTGAAAGATGTTTTCTTTTAGATGGGAGGAATGAATAATGGTTCTATTGAAAATCTAAATCCTACTAGACCAACTATATTTGATGGGAATGATTATGAGTATTGGATGGATTGTATAAATAATTTTCAAATTAACATAGGATTGGACAACTTTGTTATACTTACTGGAGATTACATGTTTTTTGATAAGGATTTCATAAATTTTACTAATCATGAAAAGAAAAACTATCAACTAAACTACAAGGTACACAATACTTAGTTGCTTTCCATGAATAGAAATATATATAGTCATATTTCTTCATGTGAAGTTGATATCTGTATCTGGAATAAATTAGAGGTTACTCATTTGGGTAAATCCATAGTTATATAAACTTGAAAATTTATGCTTAGAGAAGAATATCATGGATTTATATTTCCTTATTGTGAACCAGTGAGTAAGGTACAAAAAAGGATTATGACTCTAGTTAATAGTTTAAAATCTATTGGGGAGAACGGTTTAGATGATGAGGAACTTGTGTAAAAGATTATAAATATCATGGAAAATGTTTGGGAATCTAAATGAATATCGATTGATAAGAATATGAATGTATTTCAATTAACTATTGATGATATTTTTGGAACTCTTCTTCAAAATGAGAGAAAAATGAAATGAGATAATGATATGAATGAGAAAAATAATGGTAATGGAAGTGTATCCTCTACTACTAGTAAATCCAAGACTCCTAAAATGGTTACAAGATCCATGTCAAAGAAAGTCACCATTTTATCCAAATCTAGTGAATGTTAACATTCTAAGAATGAGCTAGCTAATCTTGATTTATGGATTTAAAAAATAGTTAGGAAGAAAGTCTATTAGTATACATTTAAGAAGAAATAATTAAAGGAAAAGAACGACTCAGAAGTCACTTTTTTTATGCAAAAGTGAAAGGCATATTATGCCACCTTTTCCTATGCGTCAGAAATAGGATAGAAAGGAAACACATTCTAAGAGGAATAGAAAGACGTGCAATAAAGCTAAAGATAATAATGTTTTCAATGACCATGCCACCTGGAGTGAAAATTTGTGTGACTCTTATGATGAATCCTCAGAGTATGAATCCTCTAATCAGAAGAATCTTGGTCTACTTTCCAAGCTATTCATTGAAAATAATTGTCTAATAGACATGGTACATAATGCCGAATCTATCACAAATGTATCCTTGAAGTAAAATTATAATGATAATAAATACTATGAATCTTCAAATGAAGAATCTTGTTCTGATAATGATAATATATTACCTAGTTATAAAGAAATATCTAGGTTTTCTAAACATCTTGAGATTTTAAATTATAAACTCAAGAAAAAGAAAGATAAAAAAATTCTAGGATCTCTATTCTTACAAATAAAGTATTATATCATTCTAAAGGTCTTGCTAAAAAAATTAATGATTTATGAAAGTGTTTCAAAAAACCTGGATGAAGTTAATTATGAGAAGGATAGACTTTCTATGGTTCTTGAAAATGTAATTTTTGAGAAAAATATTTTAGATATTAGCTCTGGTTCTAAAACTAATGCTTTTTAGGATAAAATTTTTTTATTAAACTAATGTTAGAAATATTTTAATTGATAATGTTTTTTTAAATTTTACCTCTATTAAAGAAAACTTTGACAAGACGTATTCCCAAATTCGACCTCTGAGAAATAGTTCTGGATTTTTTTATACTCATTCTAAACCAGTTTTTAACAATAACTATTTTTTCCTCAAATTGATTAATTTGGCACTAAATGTTAGTGTGGTGGACATTGGGTGAAAATTTATTCTTTAAAAAAACCTAGCCTTTAGTATTTCATAAAGCTTATTTTTTCTATGAAAATATGGATACCAAAAATCTGGCTTTCTAAAATTTACAGATCCAAGAATGTTTGGGTTCCAAAAGTCAAACACGTTAATTTTTTGGAAAATAAAGAAATTACAAACAGCATTACATGGTACATGGATAGTGGAAGTTCCCAGGACATGACTAGTAATAAAAACTTCTTTATAATTATTATCAAAACTAATGTAGGAAAAGTAACTTTCAAAGATAATGATCAAAGAGAAATTATTGGTACATTTAACATTGTATTTCTTGGGAAAACATTTATTTCAAATGTTTTATTTTTTAAAGTTATTTATAACATTCTCATTAACATAAGTCAATTATGTGATGAATGTTACCTTGTGAATTTTAGGAATAAAAAGTGCTTAGTACAAAATTACAAGGAAGTGTTTATTATTTGGCCCATAGGTAAAAGAATGTATACACACTAAAAATATATTTCCTTAGGAGTCAAGATTTGATTTTTTTTTTGTGAAATGGAAGATCAATCTTGGTTATGTCATAGAATGTTAGGTCATTGTGACCTTAGGAACCTACATAAAAACTCTACGAAATGACTTGTTAAGGATCTACCAGGGCTTAGATAAGATTCTTAAAAAGTTAATGATCCTTGTCAATATGTTAAGTAACATAAATCATGATTTAAATCAATAGGTGAAGTGTCAACAAATGATTCATTACAGATGGTGCATATGGATCTTTTGGCCCAACCCAAACTGGAAGCAATGGAGGTAAATATTATGGATTTTTCTTATTTGAAGATTATACTTGATTTACATGGGTCTATTTTCTAGCAAAGAAATCTAAATAATTTTCTTTTTTCAGAATCATTAGTGACCAAGTTAAAAATGACAAAAATCATCCATTGATAACTATTCATAGTGAGCATGGATAAGAATTTCAAAATTCTTAATTTGAAACTTTTTGTAGTAAAAGGACATTACTTATAACTTCTCATCACAAATAACTCCTCAACAAAATGGTGTTATTGAAATAAGAAATAGAGTTTTTCAAGAGATGAATAGAACCATGATGAGTGAATATTAAATAACTAGACATTTTTGGGCTGAAAATATAAGTACTTCTTATTATACTATAAATTGAGTTTTAATTAGACCCTTTTTATATAATACCGCTGCGAGTTATCAAATTGTAGAAATCCTTGACATTCTAATTACAATGTATTTGGTTGCAAAGTATTAATTTTGAATACTAAATGTAATCTATATAAATTTTCACCCAAATTTGATGAAGGAACTTTTTTAGGATACACCACAATATCTAAGGCTTATAGAGTTTTTAATAAAAACCCTTGTACTTTTGAAGAAACAGTGCATGTTAAATTTGACGAAACTGATCCATTTGTTTTTAAACAACCTCAACCTATATATTCTGATGTGGTTTGAAAAACTGATTATCAAACCTCATTAGAAAATCCTTCTGATAAGGAAAAAGTTCAAGATAATGTTTCTGAAGTATTTAACAAAGAATATTTCCTACTATATGTTAATAAACAGGTTTTACAAAACCCAAATTAGTTATTTCTTAAGAATCTTCCCAAAGATTGTATCATTGGAGATGTAAATCAACTTATAAGGACTATAAGTTCTTTAAAAATGATGTAGAACATCTAGAATTCATTTCCAAATTAGAACAAAAATTCACTGATGAAGCTTTAGGTGGGGACGATTGGATAAAATCTGTACAAGATAAGCTAAATGAATTCTAAATAAATAATGTCCAGAATTTGGTTGAATGACCTAAGGAAACATCTATTATTGGAGTAAAATGGGTTTTCAGAAATTAATGTAATGAAAATGGAGTCATTGTAAGAAATAAGTCTAGATTAGTTGCTAAAGGGTATAATCAACTTGATGGAATAGACTAAGAATAAACCTATTCTTCAGTAGATAAACATGAATCTATTCATATTTTACTTACATTATCAGTATTCATTAATATAACTCATTTTTTAATGGTTGATAAATGTGATTTCCTTAATGGTTATGTTCAAGATGATGCTTTTGTTGAAAAACCTCCTTTTTTTGAATATACAAAACATCCTGAACATGTTTCAAAACTTACAATATCTTTATATGGACTAAAACAAGACCTTAGATACTGGTATGATAGACATAATAGATTTGTTTCACAAAACAATTATATTCAGGGAAATGAAGATCTAACACACTTTATTAAGAAAAATGAGAAAAATATTTTGATCATTCAAATTTATGTTGATTGCATTATATTTGGTTCAAATCAGCAATCTTTAACTGATTGTTTTGTAAATTTAATGAAATTTGAGTTTGAAATGAGTATGATGGGTTAGCTCACATTTTTGCTAGGTTTTCAAATCTATCAAAAACAATAATGAAAAAATATCTCAACATAAGTACATAAAATATCTTCTTAAAATGTATGGATATTACAACACTACGATTATAAGTACTCCCATTGGTACCTCAAATTCAATTGATATTGATAATATTTGGAAACTAGTAGATCAAACATCATTTAGTGGTATGAAAGTAAGTCTACAATAATTTGGAGCTAGTTGTCCAGATTTAATGTTTTCAGTTTACTTATGTGCAAGATATCAATCTATTCCTAAGTAATCTCATTTAAAGGCGGTGAAACATATTTTTCTCTATTTAAAGGGAACCATTGATTTGAAACGCTTTTATACTTCTATAAATGTTTTTTTTTCAAAAAAAATTGCATGCTGCCTTTGGTGGATGTATAATGGATAGGAAAAGTACATCTGGAACTTTTTATTTCTTTGGAGACTTGTTAGTTTCTTGTTCATGAAAAAAGAAACACTCAATAGCTTTTTTCACTGCTAAAGCAGAATATATAGCAGCTGGAAGTTACTATGCTCAAGTTTTATAGATGTAACACACTCTCAAATACTATGGTATGAGTTTTACCAAAACAAAATCACTGTGTGGTAATACTAGTGCCATTTCCCTAAGTAAAAACCATGAACATCACTCACATGTGAAACACATAGATAATAGGCATCACTTTTTTAGGGATCGCACAAAAAAAAGAGAAATCATTATTCCATTTATCGGAATGAGAGATCAACTTGATGATATTTTCAAATAATCATTAACCTCCGATAGATTTAAATACAATAAAAGAACATAAGAATGATAACAGTAAGGAAATTATCCATATTAACAATTTTTTGAAACCTATCTCCTAACACTAATACATTCCATTACATTAGGGTAGTATATTTACATGTTATTCAATTTTTTCCCTTTTAAAATTTTATTTTTATTCAAAATTTTCTTAATCAAATTTTTGTAATCAAAATTTTCTTAACCAAACCCATTTTAAAAAAATTTGATATCTAATGTTGATCAGGAAGAATGTTCCGCTGTATAGATAATTTTCCTATCAATCTAGAAGGTATGTTTCCTTTCTTAAATTTTTGTAATTAACTTTTTACATGTTGGTATTTTCATTTTAGTTAAAAAAATTTAGATTCACATTTCCATAAATCAGAACATTTTATCTTTTAATAACTACAAAATATCGGAACTTATAAAAATTTTTCTTCGCTTATCATCTCAACTGTGAGATCTAATGATGAAATTTTTAAACCTTTGGATCAATCAAGGAAGTTAAATCATCACCATAAAAACCTATAAAAGGACACCCATTTATTTTCCCTCATCGATCTTCAACACTCTCACGTGTTGAATACCTACTTCTCTACTTAAGGATGTTCCAAATATTTATGGTTTCCTAAATTCCAAATGTCTATGCAAGCCTCTTCTTAGAATGAAATGTCTTATATAAAGGAAATATCAAAACAGGAAATATATAGCGAGATGTTAGTCAATACAAAATTATTTGCTAGGTCTGATTATATCATTTCAAAGAATATCAAGTTGAATGGCTGGGAGAGCCTATGTGTATCGAAATTGAAGGTGCAAGATCTGGTTTATCCAGATTTCTTGTTTGAGTTTTATGAATTAGTATGTTTCTTCAATGAAGGATAGGGAGACATGTTTCCTTCAATAACAGTGGAAATAACTTCTCCCTTTTGTACTCAATGGCCACATGATTTATTGGAAATATTCATGAATGAGAATCATAATTTTTCACCCACAAGCTACCAGATGTAGCACATTCTTTTGATAAAGATAAATGTATGGAAACTCTTGGTCTTTCATCAGTGAAGTCTCAAAATATTGTTCATCTATCTACAACCTTCTGTATTCTTGTATTATGGGTCCATGTTTTTTTTATTCCGAGAAAAGGGGACAAGGTTTCCCTAAAGAAAAGTGATATCTATATTCTGGATTTCATGGTGAACCTCATGAAGATAAACATGGTCAATTATATATGGGTTATAATTGATAATATGATGAATGGAAATTTTATGTCTCAAATAATCATGTTTCTAGCTATTCTATTGAGGATTATAGATCTTTTTCTTAAGTCATTCAAAATTACTTGTAGTTCTAAGACATGTAATTTCAGAGTAATGTTGTTGAGTGATGATACTCTCAAAAGGATGATGGTTGGCTTCAACACTCAATCCGGAGATTTCTATTATTTGTCTGATGTTGAAATCGAAAATCTGTCAAAGAAACCAGAAGTGGCTGAATCTTCCAAGAAGGATAGAAAGAAAAATAAGGCGAATGAACCAGAAGAGAATGAAAAAATTCATCTGGCTAAGAAAACTATATCATAATGACCTAATCCAAAGATGAAAAAGGAATATCTAGATGATTTGGTTGCTAAGTTCAGAGAGGAAAAGAAGAACATGAAAGAAGGGGATCCTATATTTGGCTTGGACCCAGCTAAGGAAAAATCCATGAAGTTAATGACTGCTGAAGATATTGAGAAACAATTGAGTTAAAAAAAGAAGAGAAAGAAGATGTCAGAGGATAAAATATTTTTATCCCATCTAAAGGTTGCTGAAAAAGCCTCTGAACAACACCAGGTACTAGATCTGTTTTTGTAAGAATCACTTCCTGTCACTTCAGGAATGAATATGATGATTCTGAAAAAAGAACAAGAAGAAGAGTTCGTTCATGATGAAGAAGTGGAAGATGAAAAAGAAGAAGGAAGTGGTTCAACCGAATACATGATTTAGAAAGCATAATATTATCATGAGAAAAATATTACATCATAGAAAATATGAATATGAACTTCTGAAGCAGAATCTTTAAAACTTTCTATACAATGAAAAGAAGAAAAGGTTTAGGATGAAGTGAATAAACTATATGAAGAAGAAAAAAGAAACCATGACTTTATTCAACCATAATATATTTTGGAAAGCACCGATAAATAAATCCTTGAGAAAGATAAAATTATTTAGTTATCATATAGTGAGTATGAATCACCCAAAACAAAAGAGATCATTCTGAGAGCTGATAAGGAAAAGAAGGTGGTGGTTGATACAACTAGGAAATCTGTGGTGAAAAACAATGATGATGGTGCTTCGTCGAAAATGAAAGCAGAAGAGATAAAAAAAGAATCCTCCACAACCAAACACATTGATTTAGAGTCACCCTATCTTTGACATGATTTTGTGTTATAATATTTGAAGAATTCGGTTGATACCATAACCTTATTTCCAAGTATAGACTCGAGTTTCCAGATCCTTCTAAACTCTTTTAATTGGAATGCAGATTCAGTGGCCACACTTATGGATTAGTTTGTAAATCATGAGGCCAATTTCAAAATATTTTTCATTGAATATTAATCCCCCAAAATATCATGCAAAGAAATCACCAAGTGGTCAGGGAAGAAAAATATTGAGATGAAAATTCATGATGATTTTCAAGAAAGCATGAATGATTATTTTGACACGTAAGATGGGATGTTTAATGTTCTTTCTATGAGTTTTGAGAACAATATGACTCTTGAATAGAAAAATAAGAATAAAGAATTCAAGAAATTGAATGGGAAGCATAATTTAGGGGCTATGAATTGGAAGAGAGAAAGGGATCTCAGAATTGAGTTTCAAGAAAATCATGTTAAGCAATAAGGAATCATGAAGGATCAGGAAGATATTCTTAAGGCTCGAGAAGAAAATATAAAAGCCTTAGTGAAGAAGAATAATGATAATGATCATCTTCTCAAGCATATAGAAGAAGATCACAAGGATAAAAATAAGCTGAAAACCATTGTAATGAAGTTAATACCGAAGGAGAAAGAAGGATATTTTTTCCCAATACCGATATTTTGTTGAATTACTTTCTTTGAAAAAATATTTCATATCATAACAAAATTTTTATTTTTCATCATGTATGTTTGTTGTATATCAATAATCATTCAGGTACCATATTTCATACCATTCTATTTATTCCCTTTTGAAAATTAGAAATGGGGAGAAAGGACTGATAAATTAAATAATAGGTAAAGTAGAGATTTCCATAAGCAAGGGAGAGTCCATCTAAGGGGAATTCTTATCATAAAATATTTTTGTATGGAAGAAAACGTAAAAACTCATTTTTTAAATCTAGAATATGATACTTCGGGATTTTGAAACCAAAGGGGGAGTTAGTCATATTCACTATGGTTCATATATAATGGGATAAATTTTTTTTTGTTCCTAAAGAAAAACTATAATACATTATATATATTTTAATAAGGATGTTTGTGCTTTCAAAAAAGGAGGGAGATCATTGAGGAAATATGGTTTCCTTATGACTATTCCATTTCTATGTGTTTTGAAAATCACAAACACTCTATCATAAGAAAAATAATATTTTCCCTCAGAATTATCTTGATAAACAAATTATTTCCTCGTGGAAATTTTATCATTACTTATGTTTTCATTGTTCATTTTATATTTTATATATATCTTACTTTTGTATTTTTAAGGGTAAAATTTGGTTTCACATCTAAAATCTTGGAATCAAATAAATCTTTAGATATAGAGTATTCTATTTTCTGGTTCTGAATTATGAATTTGAATTCTCTGAAATTTCGACTATTAATTCTATGAAATTCCAAATATGAATTCATCATAATTAGACTCCAAATTCCATAGAATTATGACTCTTAATTCTTCATAATTATGACTAAGAATTCTTCAGAATTCTGACTCTGAATTCCACTGAATTTAGACTCTGAATTCCTCATAATTTAGACTACAGATTTATTGTAATTCTGATTTATAAATCTATAGTATTCAGGTTCTGAATTCTTTGGAAAACAGAATCTGAATATCCTTGATTTATTATCTTCAAAAGATTATTTTTTTGGAATCCGGACATTATTTTTCCTTATACTCATAAAAATTTGATTTGGTTAAGAGACCTTATTTTTCTTATATTTTTTATAATTAAGATATGATGGCGTACTTTCTGTTTCTAAATAACTATTGTTTCAGTGACACGTGTATAGGTCCCTCTCATAATAATGGAAAATATGACTGTTGGAGGAGGGAACCGACCATTGAGAAGATCCTATAAATATGATCACATTAGAATGAGCTCATAACATGTTAATCACTGTTGAGATTTCATGCTACTGAAACGATTTCTTGAGATAGAGACTCTCATGCCTTATGTGTGGTGAGTATCTTGTTCATCTTGCTTTGGGCGACTCTGATTGTTGTGGTGTATAATCGAGGGCTTACGGGGATAGGAATACAGAGGTTCTGACAACCTTAATGTTTGATAACTTCTTTGGATAAGAAGATAGAGGTTCTGTCTACCTTAATGTTCAAGGGCTTGGAGGGATAGAAAAACATATTCCAATATTCCTATCGAGGGCTTACCCTAGTGTGGGTAAGACACACTTTATTGAAATTATAAATCAATGGAACTTTATCCAAGGTTGTTCGATACCCGTCACTTTGTGCTATAATATTTCATTCCTGTAACATGTATTGTTTCGAGATTATTTCCACTGTATTTTGATAAAGGGAAAAATTATAACCTTCTTATACATTCTTGTTCTTTTTTATAATCTTCTAAGTATGATTCTATACACTTTACAGTATAATTTTTTCTAATTATCTTTCTTATGTTTACATTCCAGAACCATATTACTGGAATCTAGTATGTTTGTAGAACTAAAATAGGTATTGTGAAATTACCTTGTTTACCATTGTTAAACATTGTTTTTCCTTAAGGTAAAAAACTAACATTTTTAAACTTATAATTCACTCCCCTTCTTGTAATTGAGCATCTAAATTCATATTTCGATCCTAAAACACTAATTGGGTATATTCTTAGGATATTTAGAAACACATTAAAAACCATAAAAAATATTTAAATATGAGATAACCATAAATGAACATCGATAAACATATGGAGTTATATATTAAAAATAAGGGGTCATGATTTAGATATCATAAAAATTATTTTTCAGGATTATGTGACTTACCATAATGATTATTATTTCTCATAGTATGAATTTTGGTATTAGTAAATGTATGGAACCATGATTAATCTTGATAACTTTTAATTTGATGGACATATATTTTATTATGTAGAAAAAGTTGGATAATGATTGTGGAAAATAATATTATAATTATGACTAATCATTTATCTTTATATAAGGATGAAAAAATGAACATTAGTGATATTTATAATTATTTAAATAATATGAGTATTTAATTTTTTTTTAAAGTTCAAGCTGTATTGAAAATAGAGGAATGAATATTTAGTTGATTACATGTTATGAAGATTGGAAAATAATCTAGAAGAATATCTCAAATGGAATAGAATATGTTTTCTATCAGGAAATGTGGGTCATAGAGAAAGGAATTGAAATGTAATTTTAGGTCTTATATGAGGGGAAATTGGGAATTAACAATGTAAATTCCCTAGAAAATTAGATTTCTAATAGACGAAGGAAGGGAATTTGTTATATGAAATCAATAATGTAAAATGGGTGAAGTATTTATTTATTAGGATTAATGAATAACATTGTACAAGAATATCTATCTGTTGAATTTTTGTCCTAAGAATTATGAAACATCTATATAATGGGTTAATTTTGGAATTATATATATATTAAGTCTAAATTATGATTTATGGATACTATCATGGATTTATGAGTTTAAGGTTGATCATAATTCCAATGTCCTAGATACACATTTTGAAGATTTATGTAATTTTATTTTGAGGTGACTGATGTTATTTTGGGAGATGTTTTATTGGATTATACTATATAAATCCTTTTGGTTTAGCATAAAGGATTATGTGGGAAGTAATATATATCATTTTTGGTGAAGTATATTGAAGGGTTTAACAGATGGCCACTTAGGTAATGTAATAAGTTGAACTTTGTTATTTATAATGTAGGTATTATTGATTAATGTATTATATATCTTTATGCGAACATTTTTTATTTGATAAATACCGTATGAGTATCTTGTTACTCTTTTAGGGATCATATAAATGATAATTTTAGTTCTTCATTGATATAAAATTATATTTCCTCTCCACTCATTTCATATGTTAATAGATGAATAGGAAATTGATCAAATCACAACCATTCTATAAAATACTTATTGTGAAATTGATTGATAATAAGTAATAATATTTCATTATATTTGTGGATAGTAAAAGAACATCCCAACATTAAGAACTGGATCTTAACACAAAAATGATATCATATTATTGTAATATAAGATGAATTAAATGATAATTCAAAATCATCATAGATTAATTGGTTGGAGGTCTATAAAATATCATAAATCATTAACTTTCATATGATAAATGGTATCTATCACTCAATTTAAATAGATACAGCTTTATTCCATGACTATGTCATCACATAAAACTAATGTTATCTTACAGAGAAACCTAATTTTTTTCTTATTCTAGAACCTTTATACATCAATTTATCTCTTATCAACATGAATTTTTATTAACAATTTTTATTATTTGGGTTTCCCGAAAATTATTTTCAATTATGAAACCCTTGATTATTGATACCATTTACAAATTATGAGGATGCAATTTATTTATAGTGGTATAATGTAAGACCCTGATATTTTAAAATAGGACAATTATGCTGGATAGAATATATGACACTAAAAACCAATATTAGAATAGAATTAAACACATATACTTTACTATATATTTATTTTCAAGTAAATACAATCTCTTTGATAGCTTGTGATACACACAATTCTTAGTTGTAATGAAACATGATTCTTGATAAAAATATTATTATTTAAATAGGAAAATTATAACCTAGTCATTATGTTGGCGGGTATCAAAATGAATAACTAATTTATGAAAATAATTTCCTTTACACGTGTATAAAATAAATTCAATGGTAATCTATTAGTTGGAAATAAAATAATAGTCACTTAAATGAAAATGAAATGTTTTCTTAGGAAAAATTGTATTATTCTAAAAGGTCGATTTGTCATCCATTATGCACGTGGTTTATAATTCATATTTTACACTTCTATATGATTTATTCAATAAAAAATATTTTTGATATCATCTTATCAATATCAACTTAGGTGAAATATTTAGATTATTTGGAAAATATTATTTTTTTCATTGAATAGTTAAATATATTGACTTTTTAAAAATTTCCATTTTATTAACAAATTCTATCCTATTAGTCCATTAATTTTTTAAAAAATTGTTATTATTGTTCATTTATATTAAATCTAGATAAATAAAATTAAATAAAATATATTACATATTTTACTATAATATTTTTTTGGTCTACAACTTTGATTTTCCTGAAAACCGTTTTAAAATGTATAATAATTCTAATTTTTTAGTAATTAAAACATACCCAACTAAGAAATTATTTAAACAATATTAAGTTATTTTATATAAAAAATATTTATTTAAATTCATATTTTAAATACTTATATTCATAAAGTTAATATAATATCATCATTTTCATGAGAAATACACTACATGGAAACCCACTTCTCTGTCGCATATGTGTGTTTAATTTTACATGATATTATAAGACACATGTTAATTGAGTTGGGAAAAATTAATTTCTTATTTTAAATCATAATAATTCATATATTCTGGTGTGTTCAACATAATGTTTTACCATATGGAATAGTTAAAATAGTTAAAATTATTTACCGTGTTGAATGTAAAAACTGCATTACATGGGATTAATATAAAACTATAAGAGTTAAAAATGAACTAAAATTTTTATAATTCAAATATTATGGTAATATTTAGACCATATAATTTATAATGTTATAAAATGGTCCTTTTTGGATAATTTGTTCATGAGAATGGTTTTGTTATTTCTTTATTTTGAAAAATACCATGTGTGACCTCTCCCCTACTTATAATGAGCTACCACATATCCTCTTTTTTACCCACTTACAAAACCATTTTTCTAAAAATAACCTTCCAAATAACTTATATAAATCCATTACCTAGTCTTAGAATATTTTTCCTTGTTAGAATATTTCTTAGGAAGTATTTTGGTGTATACCAGAAGACATCATCCAAAGAAGAGGTCAACTTTTTATCCTAGCAATTTATTTTATATATTCTTCCACCAAATTAAAATATTATTAAACAATTATTATATAATAACCATAATATATTAATATTTTTTATTATTATTTTACTTTAAATCTATGACCTATAGATATATCTTCATCCCACAAATTGGGAACGAATATGTTGATTGTATATACGACAATCTTCTGCCTCAAGGACCGACATAATTTTTTTCTGTCACCACTTGTTCAGAGATAGATATAATGATTTATTTAATGTTGATATAAGGTATTAATTTTATAATTATACTTCATGAATTATAATATCACATATACCTTCTTAATTTCAAATCATCCAGGAATATGATAAAATCACTCTTATATACAGTACACTACCTCCTGAAAAAGTGATGTGATTTGTTTTTAACTTATGATTTTCATAGAAGGTAATAAGGATGAATTTTGCATTGATATATTATATTAATTAAATATTAATAATTACATAAAATAAAATCACCATTTTATTTATTACATTATCATCAATTAAATAAATAATAACATCATTCCGATGTACGATAGACTACTACTTTGTGAAGTGATGTGATATGTTTTTCAGAAACTAATTACATAGAAGATACAAAATTTTAAATTTGATGAATATATGTGATATATATAAAATGAAATTTATTATAAAAAATAATATACAATTTGGATCATTTCCCTTTCACATTTTATGGAAATGATATCGTTGCCCATGCATACATAAAACCTATCTTTTCCACATATTGATGTGATTCATTCTCTATATTGAAAATTATATAATAATTATAAATATGTATATAAATAAAAAAATTATATTCATAATTTTTATATCATTATTAAGATGATTTAACTATATCCTATTTTGGGTATCCAGAATATTCGTGATAAAACATGCATGTGAAAATAAAGAAATTAACACCCAAAAAAAATATATTAGTAATGATTATTAATGAATATTTAATTAAATTCAATAAAAGGGAAATATTAGATGTTAAAAATATAAATATGGTAATTTTATAAGTTAATAAAAATTATAAATCACTATACAATAAGTGAAAGTTTTCTAAACTAAAGAATATCATGAGGTAAGTGGTCCCTTAAATAAATTTCCATTCATTGGGTTATGGAAATTATTAAATGATTATACTATAGAAAATATATGTGTGACATAAATTTGGATAACTTTATTATAATTTTGAAATTTATATATTTGGATATAATTTTTTTTCAGATAATTACTACATTTATTAAATCTCTTAGTAATGATAATTACAATTAAAGGGTTTCATATAAATCATTCTTCATTGAGATAGATGTTCTTTTATGAACATAGTTTTTTTAGAGATGTATATAAAAAACAATTATACACTATAAAATTAATAATTCCTAAATAATAATATTTTATTTTAATATTAATATTCTTCATTTATGTAAATTGATGATTCATATGTTACCAAGTCAATAAGAGTTAATGTTTCAGAATCATTTTAATTAGGTCTTCTTATGATTAGATTTGTATTGAAGCATGTTATTTTATCATTTCACAATTATACCCTTTTTTAAATGAGGGGGGTTGATTCATGTTTATATTGAAACAAAATTAAAATATATACAAAGATAGTAGTGTGTAGATAAAATAGTTCAATATTGTTCTATCACGAGGAACAATGTTTTCTTCTAATATTCTCGGAGATCCTTCATTCCTTATCCCAAAAATCTCCATAATACATTATCGGGCCTTGATTGAATCCACAACCCCTGAAGTGAAGAGCCTCCCAATCCAACTCTTGCAGATGAAGACTTCCAATGACTGTGTCATTCGAGTCTGAGACCATAGATATAGTCTCATCGTTCCTTGATGTCAGTTCAAAACTTCCATATCCCATCACATGACATATAACATGTTTCCCATGCTTTTGAGAGTTATCATTATTATAATAATCATCCATATCATCTTCATTTGTAGTAGGGTGGTGTTTTTTATCTATGGGGGTGATATATTCTATTTATTGTAGATTTCTAGACTACAACTTTGGACTGTAGAATAGTTTTATATTTTCTCCCTTGGACGCTATGGAACCATCACCTGGTTTTCAGTCATGAATAATGAAATAGTCAAAGATATAAAGATCAACAGCCACATGATTGGTAACCTTTTCAAGTGAAGGATCATTACATATCATAGATAATTTTTTTCTTTTTTTAACCATTTCCTCTCTTTGGTACATAAAATGAATGATTGAATTTTTATGAAAATCTAACATTAATTTTTTACTTTCGTGAAAATCATTTTATTCCAAATTCTTATATTATAAGAATTATTTAAATAATGATTTACTTTGATTTTTTAAATCCATTTATACCCATAATTTTATTTTTAGAAAAAATATAATAGGAATCATCTTGTTTTTTTATGAACAAGTAACCTCTTGAATTTACATAAAAAATGTGAACAGAATATTTTACTATATAAACATATTAGGAATGAATAGAACTCTCACTCTATCACGAACACTCATTTCCTTAGAGATATATTTTTATGTCTTAATTTTTTAATCTTTTTTTAATAAATGGTTTATAATGTTTTAGATTTTAAATAGGTTTTTTCAAAATTGATAGCATATTTTCCTAAAGAAATGTTTAAGGTGATATTTGAAATAAATTTTTTTCTATAATTACATTATTTGATCATACTCAATGTCAAAATGTTATTTTACTCTTTAATATTTTTAATATTTTTAAAAGTATTTTAATCAATAAAAACAATATTTTATTTTATTTTATTATTATTAATTAATATATATGTTCTTAAATTATATACATTGTTGTTATCACTTACATTGATGACGTAAAACATTCATTATGATAATTTCTATAATTACATAATTTTGATATTTATGTTAAATAGGGTATTACATAATATTCTACAACCAATATTCATTTCCTAGTTAATTACTTTGCTATTCTGTATGAATGATTTCAATTATGTGGAATGCATTAAGCATAAACATGTCTGGATGTGTCTTCCCAGATAGCCCTCCATTTCAATGGGTAATGATTTAATCTCATAAGATGTCTTGTTTGGGATTTGGAAGTAAATATAATTCATTATGGGATTCAAGCCACAATTTGATGTTTTTTTAAATATTGATCCTTAACATATGCTGATATAATGGTTTTTATTGCTTCCACATTGCTTAAGATTCCATAATATTATGAGGTCATGTTTTTTTGTTATGGTTACATACAATTACTCAGGACAATTAGCTTTAGTTTTAGTGAATAATTAATGTAATATGAACCAAGTCTTTAACATACACTAGGACCTTATGATCCTAGTGTTGTATCAATATAAATTTATTTTTTAAAATTATGTAATAATATGTATAAAAGTCATGGATCGTCACACCTGACATAATTATCCTCATTTCATAAATATTTTTTGATTTTATGGATGAATATAGATAGGTTTCAAACATAATAAAATATTCCAGCACTAGATATTGTGGCCTGATCATTATAACATGATTCATATTATTGTTTTGTGTTGAATTTAATTAAACTCAATTGAGTTGTAAGGAAATATATTGGGTTAGAGTTTTATTTTATGACACAGGGATTAGGTCATAGTTTTGGGACATGATATTTTTTTTGAGTTTAATATTACATGATTTTATTTATTTTCAATGTGAATATTTCATAGAAATAATAATTTAAAATTTTCATTGATGTTTTTACACAAATAAGTGAAAATAAAACATCATAGAATCTAGAGGATATGATACTTTCAATGAAACATGTTCCATTAATGTATAATGGTCTTTAATATAATCCACTCTAATCATTTTGGATTATATATTATAGGTTGTATATGATAGAGATTCACTATTATTTTTGGATTTTCAATTACATTCCTTCATTATGGTGTAATTTAGTCCATTTTGACCCGTTTTTTTTTTCTTTTTTTTAAATTAATAAATTATGATTTATTTTATTCAAATAGTTTTTTAGTATTTATAATGATTTTGGATGCTAATATAATTTATAAATCCATTTAATTATCTTTTATAATCCTTTATTTTTATTCTTTCAGGGGAGAAATATCCATTTTTTTTGTTTAAGGTTTACTTATATTTTTCTATTCATCATTTATAATTTTTTCATATTGTAATTTTATAATAGTTAATAATATAAAAATGACAAATTGATGATTGTGTGTGGTTTTTTGGTGAATACTTGTGTAAATGTAGTGTTTTAACCTTAACAACAGTGAAGTGATTTTTGAATCAGGCATTTAGATAATGGGTTAAGGATTTATAAATGAGTTGAATTATATAGGTTGGTAGATAATGTGAAATAAAATTACTAAAACCCATTTGGAAATTAAATATACAATAATTTTATCAAGGGTATTTGTATAGAATTATGGATTTAATTATTATAGAATAATAAATCAATGAGAGGGTTAAAAAAGGGTAATTTGTGTGCTGAAATTTATAGAATCATCATCATAATAAGGAATAGGGGATTTTAATAATTGGAATTGATGAAATTTTTATTAATGTGGTATCCTTAATCAAGGATTATTGATATTTTTGGTTATATTTTTTTATTATTGATGTGTATACTTAAAATAGTTCTTTTTGTTCCATCAATTTTGGATTGACAAGGACTATGTGATTTTGAGATATTGATGGAATAATGTATTTGTGTGGTTTGATTTAATATAGCTACAGTTTATATCCTAAATAGATGTGGTTGTCCTTTTTGGGGATGGGAGTTTTTATAGGTTGTTTGGATACTTAATAGAGACATTTTTAGGTCATATATTATAGTTATATGCATCCTTGTTAATATAAATTTATATATAGAAGAATTATGTTGATGTTGATATATTGGTTAATTATGATAATTTTTTATATATGGTTAATTATGATTTGATTTTTCGTGGGATATAGTATCCTTTGATATTGAGGTGATGTGAGGGATATTTTATTCCAACCATGAGAATATTACTATATCTCTATAGAGATATTTTTTGTATATATATATTTATGGTATCTAATATAGTGATAATTTGTATTTATGGATATTGATACTATCATTTAATAAATATATAATATTAGGTAGGGATTACTTTAGTTTAGTGGATGTACTAGTTGACATGGGGTAGTTGTTCCCGATGATATTATTATTGATTCACATATTTGGTTAATAATAATATATTTAATTCAATGATGATTTACTATATATTTTTTAATTACAATAATATACGTTATAGGTGGAATATGTTGATTATATTTATATACTCACCATTTCATTATCTATTGAAATTCTAAATTTTTGGATCACATCAAGGGTTGTTACAAACAATATTTTTTCCGAATTGAGTTAATCTAGTTTAGAGTAGAAGCAGTCTCATGTTTTTGTTTTCCATTTTTAGGTACAATATGTATTTTTTTGTAAGATTGTTATGATATTTATGCATGTGTACACTTTTTTGTAAGGGTATGATTATCTTAGTTTTGTATATAGTTAATATGGTATTTAATGGATTCTTTTATTAATGAGAATATCTCCCATATTTTATGTTTTATATCTATGGTTAATGTTTCCAAACCCTAACATATGTCAGGGGGAATTTAGTCTCACTTTGGATCTCTACTCTAGATTAAGGAGAGTTCTATTAAGGTTTGGTTAGGAAGGAAAATTATCAAGATGTTTGTTTTAGAAAAGTTTTTGGATATTACACTATAAATGATTACATAGGTTGTTAAGGATATTATATTCTCTAAGCATAGTATATATAAAATACCAATGAAACTGAAAAGGGATGTAGTAGAACCTTATCATTCCAAAAAAAAACTATGATTGGTTATAATTCATTAATATTTCAATGGGGCATCATAAAAAAGTTATTGTGAAGTAGTAGGGTTGGGCATCATAGATATTTAAATCAAAATAATTTCAAATGATATTCATTTTAATGTTTTTTATGACTGAATATAAGATAGTGAAGGGCTCTAAATTCACATTATCATTTTCCTAAAAATATTATTTTCTATTATTTATGTTTCTGGAACTATAGAATCATGTTTTTAAGGTAGAGAGGGTTCCATAGGCACCCATGATTAGATATTAATGGATGACCCAATAGTGTAAAATCCATCGAGATTTACATTCCATGAGTTCATATTGAAAGTATTATCAATATGTGAGCAACATATTTCTCTTATAGAAACATTGAAATGGCCGGAGAAAGGGGACATAACATTCAAACTCATCAAGTTAGTATAAGATATTATTATTCATGGATCCATGAGTTTATTATATAGAGGTGAATGATAATATATAAATAGATACTTCATTAATCATGATGTATATATTGTAAATTTAGTTAAATTGAATGATCTTTTTTGAGATGGGTTAATGACTGATACACTTTGATCGTAATTATAGTAGGGGTTATTATATTCCCAGTAATAGAGATCATTTAATCTAGATTCTATATTGAAATTGTTGACCATTTAATTATATCACAATGACATTATATGTAACGAATAATGATGAGTTGTATATTTTAACAGGATATTTTGACTTAATATTTAGTAACTTGTCATTCTATTTACTGTATGATTTTATTCAAAAGTTTTTAAAAATGAGTGGGTACGAAGAAATGTTTTTCATAGTATTTTGGAGTTGTGTGTGATAAAATAAAAGAGAGGGTAATGTAATGTAATTTTTGTAAAAGGAACGCCATAATCTCATGGTAGTTTATGAATTAACATAGTTCACTTTTATCATGATTTATAGAGATTGTAGCTTGATCAAAATTTGTATTGGTGGTGACATAATATTTTATTCATGTGTAGAATTAAGACACTAATAGTTCATTTTTATAACTTAACAAGGTGGTAAACACATTATACATTATAGTTTGATAGAAGATTTACCACATCATCAACTGAATCATCCACTCTAATAATTTCCACTATAGTAAACCTGATTTTCTAAAACAAATATTAACTCATAGTGAAGGTGCTAAATTTTATTCCATGAATATTTATTATCCCCTATTGTAAAAGAATTATCATAGAAAAGGAGGAGGCATACAAAAAACTATGAGGTGGGGTATTTTTTTATTTTCAAATTTATACAGTACATGTTGATGATGTAAAAAATACTAGAGATTGTCAATGTAGTCTCTATTTATATTCTGATGTTATTGGGATTTAACAACAATAAGTGATTGAATCTTCTTTATTTCACAAAATCCTGATTACGTGTTAATAATCATAAAGGATGATTGCTTTTGAACATTTGAGTTCTCTATAATAGTAAGAGGCCATTATAGAAAAACAAAGTTATCAGTGGGATATGACCTAATGATAAAATTATACCAGTCAATAAATAATAAATTTAACCTACAACTACAAATATACAATGTAATTCATTGAATATATTTGTTTTACTTCATAAAATATATGACTGATTTCAATAAAATACATGTGGTCTTCTATAATGTATATCGATATTTAATGACGATTAATGGTGAGATAGATCATTAGAAATAAAATATTTATTTAGATCAAATTATGATACAACTGGTAGGATAAATTTTATTTCTATCCATAATATAGTTATAAAGTTTACTATGTGTTTTGTGATATCTCAGGGATTTGTTTTTCCAATGATATTTTAACACTACACCATTGATGTGATATAGAGTTTGGAATAATGAAAACTCATTTATTATATATTTTATATGATTCCCCATATATTTCTTCTTTTTGGATGTGGAGGTTCTAGATTCTTGTTGGAAAGTTGTTACAAAAGGGTTTCATATAACTTAGTTTATCTCTTTATAAATATTTAATATTCTTTACAATGTAGAAGGATAATGGTTTGTTACTTTTCATAAAAAATTAATGGTTGAACCAAGTGATGGTAAATAATGTCAATTTACTCTTAAGGATGTATTATTTGTTCAATCAATTGATTGGATAAAATCATTTATCATTGATTTATATATAGATGATATAATATTAGATGCTTATGAAATAGAATGATATATATAAGGATTTTTACATTTTCCACTATGGGCATTTTTAATTTATATAAATTCGGTTTTGTGTTATAAATTTGCCAATATTATTTTTAGGGTTGATGAATTTTGAGTTATATGGGATTCTTGTTCTATTAATTGTGGTTCTTAGTGGGGATATCGTGGTATATTCAAGGTCGGATGAGGAATACCATTAGAATATAGGGATCATTTTATATATTTGTTAACATTAGAAGTTATATGTTAAGTTATAAGATTTTATGTTCTAGGAACATATGGTTTATTTCACTGTGAATTTTATATCTCAATATAATTTGATTATAAATCATATTCAGAAAAAGAATGTTGTTTGATGGGATGAACCTAATAATGTTGTATCTCTATGAAACTTCAATATATTATCCAGCTATTTTCAGAAGTTCGCGTTTAAATTATCTCAAATTAAAATACCTTTGAAAAAATTTAACATTAATGATTTTATGTTTGTGTTCACATAAATGTTTCAAGAATAGTTTTATCACATAATGGATATGTTGGTATGAGTTTATGTATTTCTCTTATACAAGAAAGTTCCATCTTCTTGGTGTATTGTATTAGATCTAAAATATATCATTTGAAAATGTCAATTTACATTCATGTATTTATATCTTATAGTTACTGGTAGTCACCTCTTAAAAAATATAATTATGGAACCCTTGACAATGATCCCATGTATGTGGTGTTCATATTAAATCTATGGTGTAATTACTGTAATATAGAATGATTTATGGTCTACAAATATCATAAGATTCTATGATATATTTTTTATTTTTGGGATCTTAATTCAAATAAGTGGGGGTAAATGATATTTTAGAAGTATTTTGAATATTATTGATCTTATTATTTATGAATGGATATCATAATGGTTAATACTCTATGTAGGAAAAATCATTTTTATGTTCTTGGTCATATCATGAAATTCAAGAAGGTAGACTACTAAACCTCGCCTCAGATTTGCTAGGTTATTATTGGAAACATTAAGGTATCTATGAAAAAGGTTCAATTTAAATACTTGGTATCGTTTATTATATAATAATTTAACATGTTTATTATTTTTTCCCAACTACCTTTTAATATAATTTTATCATTCCATTAACATGTATTCCTTGGTGTGAATTTTACTCTTAAACTATCTATCAATTTGTGGGTGATAGGTTATTATTAGTTCTACATATTTATTCGTAGTTTATTAATGGTGTTTCTATAAAGTATAAGTAAATAATGGATCTCATTCAAAAATATTTTACAGGGTTACCCTATATATTTACACCACTTCTAGAATATAGAGATGAGCTAGGTACTCTAGGGAGAAATCCTCTCTTATAGGATTTAAATGGATAAATTTTTTCATCCTATCAAATATTAACCATAATTAATTGTTACATTTGTCATATTTTTTATGATAGTGACAATGTTCATTGTGATGTTATCCCACCTACATATAGGTATGTGTAGTGGTTTCATTTCCACTTTGGTAAATTTTTAATCTTTTTTCATTTATTGACACACCAAGGATCCTTCAATGTAATAAAAAAATCTACCTTTTCATACATCCCCAAAAATAAAGATCATGCAGGTACCTATACATGTTATTTATTTTCATCTGTATAGAGACTCTAGAGATATGAGTTTCATCCATCATATCCTTCTTTATATCTAGATATTATGGGATATATATCCTTGAACAAAATTTCAGTTTGATTTCATAATAAATATAGAATTTTGGAAACGATGCATTCTAATTAGAATATATCTTCTTTTTAATGAAAGGATAATATATTTGATTATTCCAAACCATATCTTGTAAATGGGTATGATAATTCATTTGGGATATGATTTATGATTCCCTTACCTTATGATTCACTTGTCCATCCTTTCTTGGTTCTTGATCAATGGATCACCTTCATCCCTCATCACTCTAAAAGCACAAAGTTCATTCCTCTAAAATACATATGTAACCTTGTTTATTCTTATAGAGTGATACTAATTTGAACAAGTATAGTATTTAACATGATCCAAACATCTCCCAAATCTCATATTCGATTATATTTTTGTTAATGTATTCATCAAACATTGGTTTTCATTGTATACAAAACATTTTTTCTAAAAAATAATGCATCTTTATATCTTCATTGAGAAAATGACTATAGATATATCCAGGTAATGATTAGGTAATTATTATCATGATGATTTAACAACCATGATTTATAGGTGATCACATTTTAATTTTTCATGATTATAAATCCATTCCATTTTTGAGATCCATCATTATAGATAATAATCCATTATTAGAATGAGTGTGTAGTTTTAATTGGTTCATTGACTAACCGCTTCTTAATATTTTCAAACTGTTCATTACACAACATTATCTTGTTGGACATAGCACCCTACTGAGTTATGATGAAATTATATATGAAATACATGAATTTTTTTTCACAAAACATATAAAATATAAATTAGGATCATGTAAACATGGAATATCAATTACTGATATAGGACTTTGCCACTCCTCTTTGGTCCTTTTTCAATATATCTACAAATATATTTTCACTAGGCACAATGTCTCTCCAAAATGAAACATATTGATACAATTACTCACATTTTCATAATTTATAAAAAGTCAAATCATTCATCATTGTTTATTATATGACCTATTGATTATCCTTGTGCTCCTATGGTCTTTTGGAATATATCATAACATCATTAATAAAACCCAAAATAATTTTATTATAGTTGTCCTTATAGACTCTATTTATCAGATCAATAAATAGGTAAGGGTCATTAGTTAAGAAAATGGAATATCAACAAACCTGTAATGTCCACATACTCGTAAGAAGGTAATCTTTGGGATATATTCATACTTTACCCCCATATAATAAAACCTTGATTATAGATTACTCTTGAAGATGAATTGATCCTATCATTGATAGATGATTAAATCATCAGTCCTCAAGAGAGGGTAATTTTTCTATATAGTGGTCCCATCAACCACCCTATAGTAAAATCATTTCAACAAGGATCCACATTAATATTCCCCATAAATAACAAGTTATCCCCAGTGAGACATACATGAAGAAAATAAACCCTTTTTCCAAGATATCTTATTGATTATTAATATATTCCTCTAACTTTATTGATACTTTCGTATAAGGGTAATTTTGAATTATCTTGGATCCAAGTATAAGATAAATTTAGAACTCTACCAGTCATTTTGGGGAGGTCAATGAAACTCTTTAAGAAATAAATCAATGTATTCTTAAATAATGGGGACATTTTTTATCTTTATATTTTTAAATTATTCTCACTATGCATGGATAAACTCTATAAATAAGTCTATATGAATTAATTGTATACGAAGATCAGATTTGGATATATCTTTAACGGTAATAACTCTTAGTTTTCTAATTAATCCCACTAAAAATTAAAATTTTCTTTGTTTTTTTGATCATATAATTAAATATTGAGGTCCAATCAAACCTTACTATAGTATCACATTCCACCATATGAATTAAAACTTTTTTATATGATTTTACCCACTAAAGGTGAAACTAGAGTTTTTATACACCTTTTATGTTGGTAAAATTCATCCAAGTGTTTTCAATTATAATTCAACTATTTTGTAACTTTATTTTTGTATTCTATATTAATTGAAAACATGGATGGCCTAAAATAATTTTTTAAACCAGAATAAAAAATGTACTTTATATCTTTTATAGTGAAATAGATGAACTTTCACCCACATACTTTAGAATCTCTATGTTAGAAATTGTGATTATGAACGCATGACCATACTCTTTGGGCCTATGTTGATGTTGATGATATTTACACTCCATTGTATCCATATTTAGACAATGATTTGATATATCCCCTGGATATCCACAAAATAAAGAATTTAATATCATTTTGTTCTTGAACCATCTTCCCCTTTTCAATTTCATAAGGATGTTGTGGCTTCAACTCCCTATGATTGTCATTTTCTATATATACATACCTCCCAATCATGCAGTACATTCAACATCCATTCAATATTTTCCCTAAATATTTCATCAATCATATTTTTCATATGTGTAGTAGTAGTTTTATTACATCTCTTCTAAAAAAAATTATACATTGATATTCGCTCAATTTAGATAGTTATTTCATTTAGAAAATGAGACCAATAAATCTATCCAATCAAAATTTCAACATTGATAGAACTTAACATTATTTCCCCATAATGTTCATAATACCAATTTTATATATTCCATTATATATTGGGTCCTAGTCTACCAAGTAACCTATATCCATTTACCTTTGGATCCATAAACAATAGTGATATGGATAAATACAGGCTTATAAAGAACATTTCATAGCTTCCCAATGATTAAAATTCCTTAACCTTCTTATCTAAGAATATATTCTAAATTTTTTCTCACATCAAATGGGGAAATTAATTATTGAGAAAGCTTTTCCTAAAATAATCCCTTTAGATTTAATTAATATACACTCTTGACTTATTGTTTTTAATTTGAATCCACCACTAATCATGTTATCCTTATAATTGGCATACTACCAAGGTGGCATTTACTTACTTTTAATAGTGGAGTTCAAAAAAAATTGTAGAGGAAATAAATTTTCCACAATTAATAGATAAGAATTTCTAGTTATAGAAGGTGTTCATTTATATTTAATGGAATTAAATTCAAATTATTCCATTAAAGTTAAATTTTTATTCTTAATATGATTCATGTTATTATTCATAACCAATGATAATTGATTGTTCATCCTCATGTATTTTCCCATTATATCTTACATGATATTAGGAAGGACATAAAATCACCATCCTATGCCCTAATAATTTGTATGGTTTGTATCATTTCCATCCATTGTTTTTTAAAAAGGAAAACAATAATGAAAAAAGGGTAAAAATTAACAATTTTTTAATTCTAATGGATGTTTAATTATTAATTTTTTTGGTAAACAATATGTTTTGAAGGTGTTATTCTTTAATCCCTTCCAATAACCATTATTTATTCTATATATCCACCATAATGGTTCAATAAAATACTATGATCAACCAAATCATATATGCCAGGAGAATCAAACTAGGTGCGCACCAAGGTATCATTATTATGCACCAAGTGGAGATCAATGTAATAAATAGTGAACCATTTCTGAGGTCATTACCTCTTAGTAAAATTATTCTATATCCAAAAACACTAATATTATATAGACATGTATTCCATTGTATTTAAAATACTCACTTTAAACATCACTAACATTTTATCATGTTTTCCACTATATATAATTATTCCTACTATTATTAATATGGTTGTATAGTAATCACTTCCATGTATAAAAAATCCTACAATTGATACAAACTATGGAATCTCGTATATGTAATACATAAAATAATCACTACTTGGTAAACAAATAATAATACATAGAATATTTTTAGGTTCAATGTCATAGTAATTAAGAGTGTAATATGTGGAAAACATATAAATTCTTATTTTACAATTGAATGAATAATTTATTGAATCATCCTTGAAAACATTTTTTTTAATCTCATATACCAGGGACATACATAAAATTAAAGGGTTGAGGATAAATCAGAGAAAGGGATTAAATGAATAAAATATTTTTATGTGATCATGTGGTGTTAAAATAGAGATTGATCATATTAATAAGAGAAATATCATAATATAAATATCATGAACCATTAAATGGAAATATGGCTACAACATAAGAGTGATAAATTCATAATAATATCACCATGTATTTCTCCTTAGATGTCCAAAATAATAATTATTATGATTATTCACTATGGAATCATAAGTCAATCCATTTCTAGAGATTATATCATTACCCAGGGAATTGGATAACTATAAATGGATTCCCTTCACATGTACTAACTCATCCAAGACACAAAATATTTAATACATCATTTCACCAATAACTCAATAAGAATAGTGATACAGATTCATATATAATCATTGAATAAATATGTTCTCAAAAAAATAATCGTTACAAAATTTTATCCAATGAAAATGAAATGTGTATTTCATACATGGAAATACCAAATCAATAAATTAGTTTTACATCTATGTGGGTACCAATGTGTAAGGATGTGGTCTGGGTATTCACATTATATAAGTATTTCATGTAAAAGTAAGAAATAAATTAAATAATTTTAATATTATAATATGAATATAAAAAGAATTATAAAATTTCAATAATGATTTGGTAGGGAAGTAAGTGATTAATAAAAACCAATCTTCATAGTAATTGAATCATATAATTTCATGAAGTCATAATAGTATGTATATACATTGAAAAAATGGAAGTGCATGAATGTAAAGTGTAAAGAAGAATATAATTAACGTAACATTGGATGTAACTTATAATAACATTTAAAAGGAACCTTGTGACCTTGGAGAAACCATAGAGGGGGATTAAAGTATAGAAATGACCAAATTTTAATTTTTATGGTATTTGGATTGGGTATTAATGAGAGGATGGGTGTATATTTTTATTAAAGTGGAGGAATTACTTCTTTGAATTATATGTTGTGGAATACAAAAAAATAATTTGATTACTATTAACACTCTAATTTTTACCATGAAGATAAAAATGTATAAAATTAATGTGCATCTTTGATGAAAATATATGAAAAAGAATGAAAGGTTCTATGTCACATACGATGAAAAATTATAGAATCCTGAAAATTCTAAAATCTAAAGAATGTCTATGTAGTATAGGAAACCTTCTCCCCAAGAGGCTCACATAGGCCCTACCTACACGGACCAGAATGAGAAAAAAATACCTACATGAGTGTTGTATTTTAGATACATAAATTTTAGAACTATAAGAGTATCCTCTATATCATAATGACATAAAATTACCTTTAAATATGACCCTTGAGGTCATAAATTGGTATTAATAGAAGACCATATGAATCTATTAAGATTTTCTCACCCAAGACCATCTTCTAGTTCCTCTAAACCTCCAACATGTATCCATATTTTTTAAATTTTGTGTAAATTAATATGTGTAGTGAGTTTATATTTCCCCTAGTGTGTAAAGCACGAATGACTTTCTTAAGGATCCTTTTTATCCAGTAAAACCACTTCAGTGAAGGCCCATTTATATGCCTCAAACATTCATGACCCCATTCTATAATCTCTTAGGGAGGGCCCTAGAGATTGGTGTGACATAATGATATATCTTGGTCCCCCATGTAGCTCTTTTACAAATAATTACCATGCCTCAACAAGCTGAATTATCACCCAGCATACCTTGGTATCACCTGGTCGAAGCATCCTTAGACTAACCGAGAATTACTTTCATGATTCACAATCAATTTTCCCATGTATTCATTATGTGAGACACCTTCATCTATCAAAACATATACCTATGAGATCCATCCTTTTTCCCCATTTCAATCCACAAATTCTGAGTTACCTCTTTTAAAATATCATTTGTTCAAGGTGTACTATGCCACAAACTCTCCAAAAGCCTCTAGATATATATTATCAGAGCATACGCAACATCGTCATGTCTTATAGATTATAAAATATTCTGGTAATGATAGTGATATGTTTGTACTACCTAGTATGTGGGATCTATAGAATGTTTCTGATTGTAAAATCCCATTTAAATGAGTATTTAAACATTAATAATAAAGCCAATATATCATGGTTTGGAAACAATAGAGTATATAGGAACAGATAAGGCTCATATCTTCCATATATGCTCCCTCATCAAAAAGATGATAAAGATTATTTTGTAGATTTCGTGATCTTACACTTCCTATTTCATATCACACTAAGGATGAATCATATGGGAATAGTGTTTAGTGATAATCATGACGTTTTTATGATCATATAATTATCTGAGGAGGTTAATATTTTTTGGATCACTATCTCACGTTCCATTGGTCTTCCTAGACATTGTAATCCCCCAAACCATTTCACCTCCTAATGGTTAGATAATCCCAATTAGGGAACCCATTAGCCTTCTAATTTAAAATCTTATATGGTTGTGTTTACACCATCCACTTATTTGTAGTGCAAGAGAAGTTAAAACATAAGCCTTGAATTTATCATTAGTGAGTGGAAAGAAATACATTTATTGGTATAGATTCATTTTCTGAATATTCCTCTCTCCTTGGAAAGGGACTCCTGCATATGTATAATCCGAAAATTCCCTAAATAAATGGTATTTTTTCGATATGAATAGGTTATGTACAAATACAATCTGAGGTTCAAACCAAAAACACAAAATTCACCATAATATTATCTTGGACAAATTCCTTGTAGTGTATTATCAAGCCTAGGAGGATACACCAATTCCTATCAATTGGGTTGATTCAGTGTAAGTCCTACGCCATGATTGACTAGTAATGTTTCTCTAAGACATCTATATCATATTATTTTAAACAACACGGATTTGTCCTAATTATATATTCAAAAAAGGTATTATGTATCGTACTTAGTGGAATCATACTATCTAGTTCTTCATTACATTCATAATGATATGTAAGAAGACTATATGATGGCCAAAACTCAAGAAAAAAAAAACTCACATCTTCCTAGATAAATAAAAATTACAGATCAACCTACAATGGGGATTAAAACAAGAAATAATATAATAAATGAAATAATAATTTTTAATCTAAAAAAATGTACCATCCATTAAGAACCTCAAAAACACTCTTATGTGTTGATTGAAAAATAAATTTAGATACATGAAAATGATTATAAATACAACACATGATAAAGATCGATTTATAATATATGGGTGACCCATTTCATTTTTTTGATTTAGTAATGGATTCATGAATGTGTATTAAATATATAAGAGAGTCTTGATGTTTGAAATAATTCTGCCATAAAATATTTGAGGAGACCTACCTTCCTTCTTCTCAACCAATGTGGGCCAAATGCATTGGTGGAGATATTTACCAATTACCTACTACCTTTAGAAAGATGGTTCATGAAAAGTATTTAATTGGTAAATTGTTCTGTGTTTCTGGATCCATGAATAAACCCCTTGAAAAAAACCTGGAAACGATAGGGAAATATGTGTCTAATATTAAGGGTCATATATCCACCACCAAAAAATTTTATTACAACACCATATGGTTTTTTTGAATGATATAAACTAGTGAACATGTGGAGAA
Source organism: Viscum album (assembly GCA_963277665.1). Lineage (NCBI taxonomy): Eukaryota > Viridiplantae > Streptophyta > Magnoliopsida > Santalales > Viscaceae > Viscum > Viscum album. The sequence goes on along the minus strand of OY728138.1, from coordinate 1,298,623,876 downwards.
TACTAAACCAAAATGACTATTTCACAAACATATTAAGACCCATTCAGACGCAAACATATTATTTCGAGGTAAACAAGGATTTAAAACAATTTATTACAGATGTGGTCATTTATTAAGACAATTATATGATGGGATTTTCATGTTTTTTTCATATATATCTAGTATCATTCAGCAGAAATCAAATCAATCCAACTCGAATATCGTTAGCTTAAATAAAAAATTCATAAGTTGTTTCATAAGTTGGATCCCCATCCAATTAAAGGATTGTTCCACTGACAGATAGACCTCAACAATGGGTATCAAACATGATAGTTAGGGTGTACCACATCAAATGGTATTGTATAGACAATATAGGTTGTATGATAATACCTCCTTATCAAGATTCCACACCAATTATTTTCTTAGTGATGGTTAGTGGCCCATGTGTTGACTACATCACATACCATTCCAAATAATTTCATGACCATATCCTTAGAAACCGTCAACATATATCATTAGAACTTTGATCAATATATCACCAACGAAATAATCCCAAAAATAAAAAGGTACCACAATGGGGAACCTTCTAGTAGTCTTTATAATCAATTAAATGTGGAATCAAATCCTCGGCATAATGAGGTCGTTACCCTCAGGAGTTGATCGATGGTAAATTAGGCTTAGGGATTAAATAAAACCTACTAAGGGAAATAAACGAAGAAATAAGTAATAGTACCATATATATGTTGCCTCTAGAGAAGCTCAATATAAAAATATCGTTTGAAAACTTCATGCACACATACACACACACATTCCCATGTCCATCAACCTTAACATCCTATTTTGTAAGATTAGGTAAAATCATATGGCGAATCCTAGAAACAAATTGAGAAAATGCCCCTACATCCACCCCTACATTAAAAGGCTACCAGTAAATAATAATAAGAAATAAAGGATATGATCACTTCCTAAACCATGATCCAACCACAAAATTGGCATATTTCTCTATTCTGACCACTAACACCACATAGATTATCCTAAAAATGATGAAAGGAAATATGAAAATTCATTTCGACATCCTAAAAATCTACCAATATATAATATAGGGAGGGGGAGTTGATTTATAGACACATAACCACATCACCATATTTAGGGTGACTCATCAACATAATACAAAGGTCACTCTATAGAATACACATATCCTTACTCTAATCCAAGAGGGTTTCTATCCAAGCACTATGATCATTGGAAAACCAAATTATTACCATACCCCCATTCCAAATAGATGTCATCTATCAATAATAGTGGGAACTATAGAGAAGTCATATATCCCAACCAAAATTACATAAATTGGTAAAAAAATTCAGATAACAATATAATAGATACTCAAACGGGACCCAATATAAAAAATCTATTATCCCTAGTAATCATCCCTAGTATCCCTCAAGAGAGTATCCAAAAAAAATCCTCAACAAATGAAATTTTAAAATAAAAATCTAATTAATGGTCATGCTCTTTTCAATGCATGTGTTAGGGATTCGAAAAAATGTTTATCTATGGAAGCTTAGGATCCCACTCATCTTTCACCCAATTATAGAATTTGTAGATGTAAATGTAAAGGTTCTCACCACATCATTTGTAAAAAACATCTGAGGTCCCCCTAAACATATTACCATGACAGAAAACCTATTAATAATAATCTAATTGATTAAGAGTTCCCATATCCTGACGAGAACTATGAAAACACTCCACGTAGACAAAAGATCTACCAGAAAGAAAAACCTACCCTTTCTATTTTCATTCCTAAAGTTCATACCTAGGGTTTATGTTTGAGAAATTTCCCTTGCTCCATGACTGCAATATGTGGTGGTAGTTTCCCCGATGATGGCATTAACTATGAATGTCATCCTAAACATGACACTTCATTTTGTTAAGAAAAACTCTCTCTTTCTGAATCAATATTTAAAATCAATCATATCATAAGGGACTAGAAATAATGAGGAATGTAATTCATGATACCTCTTCATTGACAAATGAAATTATTTCACAACCAAAATTTATCCCAATTTAAGGGACATTCTACAGAAACCTGTTGGATTTATTTCCATCAAATACAAAATATGAAATCCCTATCAGTAACACTATTTAAAATAATGAAGTAGGGAAACATCCACTTTGGCTGCATCTGTTTAAATAGTCTATTCAAAATGACGAAGAAGAAATACTTCTCACAAGAAGAAAATTATCTATATATTATATACCAGACATGTTTTTGAATTTAGAAACTCCCTAATGCACCATTACAGATGGATTATTATAGGAATGTGTTCTTGAAATAGTTAAAAAAGAGTGGAATACTCATTGTTATGTCAAATTAATTTTCCTAAGATTAATATAAAATCTATGTCATGGAAATAAAATGGATATACTTTCAAATAAACATGGAATATATCCTAGCTTCACAACACATGAAATAGGGAAAACATTGAAGATCCCTTTAGTATTCATTTGTCAATGTATTAAAATATTTTTATCATAAAGTCACTGAAACATCATTTTGTGTTCATATAAGTGGATTTTAAGAAAACAAAGAATTTCATTTATCTTACTTTTGGATCAATAATTCTACACAATAGTGATATTATATAATGTCACAGCCTTATGAAAATGTTCAGAAATGGGTTTTTCTCAAAATCAGTTGTATACTCAAAAAAAATATGGCATTGACCAAATCATTAATATGTCGGTCAAGAATATAGAGATCCATTAAAAGACTCTTGCATAAAAAATATTAAAATATTGACCAATCCTCCGTATTAATACAATCCAATTAAAAAAAAGTTCCCATATATATGGAATAATTTGGATTTGGTTCTAATTTTATAATTCATGCACATCATGTTCAATAAATCCATTATAAAATCATGAGATCATCCAAAGAATGTGTTTTCAAAATATTCCAATAGAAACACATGTCAACAATCCTCTTTTATTTTTTTACCTAATAATTGGGGCTGACGAAACATTATATAAAGGTTGTCAAAATGGGATGAGAGAACCCCATCCCACATTTCTAGGGGATTTATTACATCAACCTCATCCCCAATGGAATTTATTTTTTTCCCATTAGTGGGGAGAAATAAAAAAAGGATCTTATTAGATTATCCTATACTATCTCCCCATTTCTTCACTAGGAATATGAATGAAAAATCATTCCAAATATTCCCATGGAATTAGCTCTTGTTAGACAAATTCAAATTGGTTTGTGATGGAGAAGATGAGGCCATGTGATGGGAATAAATAAAAGAATTCTATTCCCAATAAGACTTCTCTAGAAAATCAAAATTATTTCTCTATATATCCCCAATAAAACCGACCCTCTTATCATTTTGATATTAATAAAAAAATCAATGTTTTAAGTACCAATGAAAATCATTAGCACTGCCTTTTCGGATGTTATAGAACATGAGGCCAATTTAACGGAATAGTATGAGGATGTTTCTATATGTAATATTATTTTTATTGAAATGATTGTAGAAGGCATTCAATCATGAAACCATAGGATTGATATAAATTTCTTGATTCCCTTTACCACTCTAATACTCTCCCTATGGAAAAAATATTCTAATGAAAATGGTAAAGGTGAGATTGTATCTTAACCACCAGCCAAAGAGGATAAACCCATCATACTTGATAAATAATTTTCTCAGCTGGAGGAGGAGAAGAAGGAATTTTGAATACTCAATCCTAAAATACTCATATGAAATATCACTATTATATAAGTTCTACAAGAAGAGACTTATCTAATACTACCAAATATATTATCTCAACCAAACGGGACCATCCTATCAATATAAGTGGACCCAAAACATCCACTCAAATGTTTTGGTACTAGTATCTAACATAAATAGTCCTTAAAAAATTGAAACTAGGTGTTCCATCCATTGGGTACAAGACTAGAGCTAGTTCAGACACATCCTTATAGACAATCCCCTACGGGTTACCCACTATGATTACAAGAAGACCTACCATAGCATGCACAACCTTTTTTCCCCCTTACATATGCTACATCATATTTTTTCATTACATCCCTACTCATCGACACTATAAAAACTGTCACGACCCATCCTCGGGGCCCGTGCCGTGACTACCCCAAGCCCGCCATCCATAGGCCAGGGGCTGGCGACTAGCACCAAAGGTGAAAATCCCGATAATCGGGAAGGCATTGCCTTTATAAAAGTAAACAAAACACCACAGAGAACAAACAGAAGCAAAACACTAATTACAAAAGAAAGTGATGAAAAGTAAAAGGGCCAGAATACAAACCCAACTGAAAGTGCAGCTACAACTGAACAAAAGTACAACAGAAAAAGACAAACAGTTGGAAGAAGGAAGCAGCTCCTGGGTCATCCTCCTCGGATCCTACATGAAGGGTAGGTACAGATAGCGCAGCTCCTGGATCGTCCACCACATATCCTACCTGAAGGGTAGGTATAGATATCTTCCTCAATGCTTTCGCCCATCAACCTCCTCTGGATACTGACTCGTCGTGTAGTCCACCTCCGGGTACTGACTCGTCGTGTAGTCCACCTCTGGGTACCGTCCAGTCCTCGAACACTCGACCTCTGTCAGCACTGCCCATCGTCTGCAACCAACACAACGAGGTGCGGGCATAGCCCCTGCAGGGGTGTGTATAACGATACTCAGTAGGGACCCCGAGACCCTCAAGGTCTCTCTATAACCAACAAGGATAACCACAAAGAAGATCTCAACAGATAACCTCTACTTAGGTATATACCCATACATATACCTAAGTTATCAAGTAACCCATCTCAACCATGAGGAAACACAAGGATCATGAAATCAACGGATAACCACTACCCAGGTATATGCCCATACATACACCTAAGTTATCAAGTAACCCATCTCAACCATGAGGAAACACAAAGTTCAAAGTCTCAGCTCAAACCCGAATTTTCATTATCGAAACCGTAACTGCTGAAAAGCTCCGTCTCTGGAGTGTACAGTGGTCCTTTCACGACTCCGAGGTACTTCTCACTAACCTAAGACTGCTGAGGTACTCCTCCTGTCGAGTACTGCGGGCCTGCCACCTCGCACAGTAGTGCTTCCCGCCGGGGTCTACCACCCAAACACAGTAGTGCTCCCCTATCATAGCCTACAGAGGTACTCCTCCTGTCGAGTATCGCGGGTCTGCCACCTCACATAGTAGTGCTCCTCCGCTGTGGGTCTGCCACCACACAAAGTAGTGCTCCCCACTGGGCTACGTAAGTCACTCCGAAGAGAATCAGAAAAACAGTCTTTAGGTCTCTGCCGGCTACACGGTCTCCGTACTCCGTACGCTCATTTCTGGGAGGGTCCTCTCCATGAGCTAGAATTCGGTACTCCAAGTATCTCAAAGTCCCACGAAGATGTATCTCAAAGGACCGCCTCGTCATAGGGTTCTTAACGCAACAATCGGCAGGTGAATCGGACGCCCGATCTTCTAGTTATTAGCCTTTTTGTCCTAGGGGCCCTGTTGGTTTCGTAAGCGAACCAAACCGGTTGTATCTCAACTGTACCCCGAACTCTCATAGGGTATACTCATAGGGACTGTTTATTGACGAGATCAACAACGCGACTGACGGTTCATCAAACGGACGTCCTGTCTGAAAGATATTAGCTTTTCCATTCCAGGGGCCCGGTTGGATTTCAGGTACAATCCAACCCGACCGTATCTCGACTGCATCCAAAACACGGGCAGAGTATGCCAAAAGTTCGGTCTCAACAAGAGGAAAACAACGAGACAGACGGTGCGTCAATCGGACGCCCGATCTGTGAGTTATTGGCTTTTTCGTTCCAGGGGCCCGGTTGGTTTCGTGAGCGAACCAACCCGACCGCACTCCGACGGCATCCAAACATCGAGCGGAGTAAACCAAAAGATCCGTATCACTTAGAGGAAATCAACAAAGTCGACGGCACATCATTCGGACGTCCGAAACTCAAGTTACCAGCGTTTCCGCTCCGAGGGCCCGGTTGGTTTCGTGTACGAACCAACCCGGCCGAATCTCAAGTTCTCCGAAACCTTCAGTGAGATATACGGAAATGACCTTCTCGATCCAAGGATCGTGTTCCCGCTGACGGTGAGTCGTTTGGTGGCCTGTAGCTCATGTTACGGGCATTTGACCAAAAGTGGCCCGAAAATGGGGGTCTCGGCCCGGGCCGACCCGAACCGGGTCGACCCAACCCGGCTGGGCCCGACCCGGCCCGGTCCGGCCCGACCGGCCGGCCGCGGCTCGACCGGCGCAGCCGTGCGGACACGCGGGCGTGGCGCGCTGCTCCCCCGCCCTTCGCCGTTGATTGAGGCCGGCAGTTCACCGGTCGCCTCCTTTCCGGCGGCGCACCGCCGCCGCCGCCTTCCGCGGACCACCGGACACGCTCTGTTGGTTCGTTCCTCCTACCTTCTTTGCCTCTGGTACCCCTGGGACCCCACCTTCACTGCGAAGGGATTCAAATGCCAAAACAGCCTGCTTCGTCATCGCCCGTCAATCCACATGTCAAAAACAAACTGCGGAGGGTTGTCGGGTCGTGTTCGTTCGTCCCGCGCCCTTCGCGTTAAGTGATATCAGTTGGCAAATCAAACGTTTGTTCCCAACAAAATATTGAGCACATATTAACCATGAAAATAGACGACACCCAACAAAAGTAACCCCGCATGGACGAACGGTCCGTGGATCAACCAGGTAATTATTGATCTGTGCTCGTTGTTCTTTTCTCAAGGTTAAGAGGAAACTAATAAAATTACCTTACAACCTCTTAAATAAAAAGAACCATAAAAATAATCCCAACCCACAAAAAAAGATGAACTTCGTGGATCAACATAATATTTAGTTGATCGGCGTTCTTAAATTTTAGAAGGGAGTAAAAGAGGGTTCACCAACAATCACAAAATAAATTCCCTACCTCGGTTCAGGAATGGCGTTCGTCAACGACCAGTGGAAGACGAGCATCGTGGTAGTCGGGCGTCACGGGGAAGGAACGCCGATGTTGCGAAGCAAGGATTCGAAGTCGTTAATGGAGATTTCATCGCGGAAAACCGTCGTTGAAGAGACGACGCGAAAGAGGGTCGTCGCGTCGCAGATACGGCGTCGCGGAAGGACCGTGTTCTTCAACAGAGAAGTTCTTCGTTGAAGAAAGGTGTTCTTCGTGTTCTTCGTCGAGGTTGAAGAAGATGAAGAAGAAGAAGAACTTTTCCCAACTCTTTCAAGGAGAAAAAACTCTAAAAAAAAGAATAAGACTCTTTCTTATTTTATTAACACAACAACACATTTGAATTTCAAGAGTTTGAAATTCAGAACCACACACAACTCACCTCATTAAACTCACTACATTTAAGTCATATGTTATAACTTAAGTTAACATAATTTAAGTGGGAGTTGAGGGGGGTTTTAGAGGATATGAAGAGGTGGGGTTCGTGTGGGCCCCACCACCCTCATAACCTCCCAAGGGAGGTTGGGTGGTTACCCAACTTCCATCAAGAGCTAACACTTAGAAAAATAATAATAAAAATTGTAGTGTAAATATAAAATAAACTTCCACAATTTTTATTATCAACACTCGAGCAAACTCTACTCCGGAACATGAGTTCCTAATCAATTACCGGCACTGCGGTTCCATCGGTGCCCTCAAAATTCGATTCCGGGCACTGGTTCAAATGTTAGAAAAACCCGCTCATTCGTTCACTGAATGTACCCGAGCCAAACTTCGGAAATTGATTCCCGGCACTCCGGGCCTCGGAATCAGGCGCTGTCAGAAACTGTGTTCCAATAAAATTCCAAAAAAAATTAAGAAAAAAAATTAAATTGAAATTTCCGGGTCTTTTCATTACTCCCACCTCCGGGCTTTACGTCCCCATAAAGCATCAACAGAAACTAGTGTCACCAAAGAGGTACAGAGCATGCATATGAGCCTTCTGCTCCCATGTGCTCACCTAGAGGTTCCCATACTGCCAAAGAAAGCTCACCCGAGGAATCGATCATCCTCGTAGGATCCACTCCTGTTGATCCTAAATCCCCACAGGAACCTCTGTGAAAGACACCCCATCGCCATCGTCCAGCTCCTCATGGTCGATGATATGCGGAGGGTCGAGCACGTATCTCCTCAGTTGAGATACGTGGAAAATGCCGTGCACCTAGTGCAACTGATGTGGATGGGTCAAGTGGTAAACCACCTCGCCTACCCATCTAATGACCTAGAAAGGTTCGTTGAACCTCGGAGATAAAATGCCTCCCTGTCCACATCTCCGTAAACCTCGTCGAGGTGAGACTCGTATAAGGACGTGATGGTCATCCTCGAACTCTCGAGGCCTCCAAGTCCTGTCAGCATAAGGCTTCTGTCGGCCTTGTGCCGTCCTCATCCTCTCTTGGATGAACTAGGCCTTCTCTAGTCTCACAAGAGCTGCTATGATTTCTTCTTTGCTGATAAGAGAAATCTGGTCTCATACCCTGGATGAACCACATTCGTTGCCTAATACAGTCAATCCTGATATGAATGATGCATTCATGCCAAGGATGACGTCGTAAGGCCTCAACATAACTACCAAGAGATCCAACTGTCACTCTCGCCTCCAAGGGTCGAGTCGCACTGTCAGCATCAGTGTGAGGTCACTGGGTCTTCTCCAGTAGAAATCACGAAAGTGAGGGTCAAGTCAACAGTTTAACCGGGACCACTCAGTATCAACCAAACAAAAGGACAGGAAAGAAAACAAAGATAAGTGTCTTTTTATTATTGCAGCTCATAGTACAAGACACAAAGAAACTACAGACAAACATCAACAAACCAGAAGCAATAGAATCAATAGCCTCCAGGTCGGAAGCTAGTCCCACTCATGTCTATCTGCTTCCGGGGCTCCATGACCATAGGCCTCAGCTGCCTAAAGTTGAGCTCTACCATGTCCTTCTGTCCCCTATGGTCGGGGTGGGCCTCCTGGTGGTGGTGGCAACATCTCGAAGCATCGTCCACCTCCAGCTGCACGGCCAGCTCCTCTGCCATGGCCGCCTGCTCCTTGCGGTCCACCCTGATCGAACCTCTGCCTCTGCCTCGGAGGTTCTTCATTTAACTGCTGGTCATTTTCATGGCGGGTTGGACAGTCACGTTCTATGTTACCAATTCTGCCGTAGGAGTAACACTTCATGGCAGTTCTGGCTCTATCACTTCCCTTGGTGCCTCGCACTACCGACCATGAGTCACGCAGTCGACCACCTATAGTTCTGGTCCTCTTGGACCCCTGCGTCATTTGTCTATTGCTCGCTACAGAAGACTCTTCCGCATGTCGGCTAGTGGTGGGTCCTGCTGCTGGAGACTGCTCAGCAAGGAAACTCTCTACTAAGAGGGATCTCTCCAACACTCCGGTCTACGTCAGAATGTTTTGCGATACAACCAAAGCTCTGATCTCCCACCTGAGCCCCTGATCTAAGGTTTGGGCCTTGAAGAACGGGTCACGTACCATATATGTGGAGTAGCGCGAGAGGTCTGTGAATCTCGCTGAGTACTGCTCCACTGACATGCTGCCCTGCCGCAGCTGAAGTAGCTCCTGTATACGCACCGCTTGAAGGGTGGCTGGTACAAAATCTGCCCGGAATACGCTCTCGAAGTATTCCATAGAAGCGTCGCCTCGTCATGCATCTTAAGCATCAGGCTCCACCATATGCCTGCTACTGCCTAAAGAAGGCTGGCAGCAAGGATCACCATGAAATCTGTCGGCATCCCCACTAGCCTTAAGACTCTCACCACAGCCTCCATCCAATCCTCAGCCGTGTGTAGGTCTGTCCCTCCTTGAAACCTGGGTGGCCTCTGGCACTGGAACTCATGCAGTGCACTCAAGCGACGTGCATCCTCTACTGCTAGGGCTGGTGGCATCGGTGGCCCAACGGGTAGTAGTACCGCTGGTGCCTCCGCTGGGGCCTCAACTGGGATGGGTCCATGTACTGAGGCCTCGTCTTTCAGCTGGCTGTCAGTACGCACCACTCTCGGGGCTCTAGCTGGTCGTCCATGGGGAGGCATCCTGAAAGAGACAACATGACACGATCAAAAGATTATACCTGGTGAGCTGACCTGGTTTGAGCTGAAATTTAGATAAAACTTCTGGAAAACACACACGCAATCAGTGTTTTCATACACAAAGTCAGAAATCAGTTGTCAGGGTCCTGGTGTATGGTTACGTCGGCCGCCCGCAACAACACTGGACTTCCTAAACTGAAAACCACACTCGATACTCTTAACAATATTGTTTCATAGAAAGAAACATCAGAGTTATAAGTTCTGTGGTAGAACCGAACTCCTCTGATACCAATTTGTCATGACCCGTCCTCGGGGCCCGTGTTGTGACTACCCCAAGCCCACCTTCCATAGGCCAGGGGTGGAGAATAGAACCAAAGGTGAAAATCCCGATAACTGGGAAGGCATTGCCTTTATAAAAGTAAATAAAACACCACAGAGTACAAACGGAAGCAAAACACTAAGTACAAAAGAAAGTGATGAAAAGTAAAAGGGCCAGAATACAAACCCAACTGAAATTACAGCTACAACTGAATGAAAGTACAACAGATAATGAAAAACAGCTGGAAGAAGGAAGCAACTCATGGGTCGTCCTACTTGGATCCTACCTGAAGGGTGCGTACAGATAGCGCAGCTCCTGGATCGTCCGCCACGGATCCTACCTGAAGGGTAGGTACAGATAGCTTCCTCATTGCTCTCGCCCGTCAACCTCCTCCGGATACTGACTCGTCGTGTATTCCACCTCTGGGTACTGACTCGTCGTGTAGTCCACCTCCGGGTACCGTCCAGTCCTCAAACACTCGGCATCTGTCAGCACTGCCCATCGTCTGCAACCAACACAATGAGGTGCGGGCATAGCCCGTGCAGGGGTGAGTATAACGATACTCAGTAGGGACCCTGAGACCCTCAAGGTCTCTCTAAAACCAACAAGAATAACCACAAAGAAGATCTCAACAGATAACCTCTACTTAGGTATATGCCCATACATATACCTAAGTTATCAAGTAACCCATCTCAACCATGAGGAAACACAAGGATCATGAAATCAATGGATAACCACTACCTATCTATATGCCCATACATATACCTAAGTTATCATGTAACCCATCTCAACCATGAGGAAACACAAAGGTCAAAGTCTCAGCTCAAACCAGGATTTTCATTATCGAAACCGTAACTGCTGAAATGCTCCGTCTTTGGAGTGTATAGTGGTCCTGTCACGACTCCGAGGTACTGCTCACTAACCTAAGACTATTGAGGTACTCCTCCAGTAGAGTACCGCGTGCATGCCACCTCACACAGTAGTGCTTCCCGCCGGGGACTGCCACCCAAACATAGTAGTTCTCCCCTCTCATAGCCTACAGAGGTACTCCTCCTTTCGAGTACCGCGGGTCTTCCACCTCACATAGTAGTTCTCCTCCGCTGTGGGTCTGCCACCTCACAAAGTAGTGCTCCCCACTGGGCTACGTAAGTCACTCCGAAGCGAATCAGATAAGTTGTCTTCATGTCTCTGCCGGCTACACGGTCTCTGTAATCCGTGCGCTCATCTCTGGGAGGGTCCGCTCCACGAGCTAAAAGTCGATACTCGAAGTATATCAATGGCCCACGAAGAAGTATCTCAAAGGACCGCCTTGTCATAGGGGTCTCAACACAACAGTCGGCGCATCAATCGGACGCCCGGTCTGCGAGTTATTAGCCTTTTTGTCCTAGGGGCCCGGTTGGTTTCGTAAGCGAACCAACCCGGCTGTATCTCAAATGTACCCCGAACTCTCATAGGGTATACTCATAGGGACCGTTTCTCGACGAGATCAACAATGCCGCTGACGGTTCGTCAAACGGATGACCTGTCTGAAAGATATCAGCTTTTCCTTTCCAGGGGCCCGGTTGGATTTCGGGTACAATACAACCCGGTCGTATCTCTACTGCATCCGAAACTCGGGAAGAGTATGCCAAAAAGTCCTTCTCAACAAGGGTAAAACAACGAGATAGAGGGTGCGTCAATCGGACGCCCGGTCTGTGAGTTATTGGCTTTTTCGTTCTAGGGGCCCGGTTGGTTTCGTGAGCGAACCAACCCGACCGCACTCCGATAGCATCCAAACCATGAGCGGAGTTAGCCAAAAGATCCTTCTCACTTAGAGGAAATCAACAAAGTCGACGGCACGTCATTCAGACGTCCAGAACTCAAGTTACGAGCGTTTCCGCTACGAGGGCCCGGTTGGTTTCGTGTACGAACCAACCCGGCCGAACCCCAGGTTCTCCGAAACCTTGAGTGCAATATACCGAAACGACCGTCTCGATCCAAGGATCGTGTTTCCGCTGACGGTGAGTCGTTTGGAGGCTCGTAGCTAATGTTACGGGTATTGGACTGAAAGTGGCCCGAAAACGGGGGTCTGGGCCCGGGCCGACCCGGCCCGACCCCCCCACCCGGGTCGACCCGACCCGGTTGGGCCCGGCCCCGCCCGGCCAGGTCCGGCCCGACCGGCCGGCCGCGGCTCAGCCAGCGCGACCGAGCGGACACGCGGGCGGGGCACGCGGCTCTCCCGCCCTTCGCCGTTGATTGAGGCCGGCGGTTCACCGGCCGCCTCCTTTCCGGCGTCGCGCAGCCGCTGCCTTCCGCGGACCACCGAACGCGCTTCAGTGGTCCGTTCCTCCTTCCGTCTTCGCCTATGGTCCACCCAAGACCCCACCTTCACTGCGAAGGGATTCAAATGCCAAAACGGACTGCTTTGTCGTCCCCCGTCAATCCGCATGTCAAAAACAAACTGCGGAGGGTTGTCGGGCCGTGTTCGTTCGGCCCGCGCACTCCGCGTTAAGTGATATCATTTGGAAAATCAAACGTTTGTTCCCAACAAAATATTGAGAACATATTAACCATGAAATTAGACAACACCCAACAAAAGTAACCCCACATGGACGAACGGTCCACGGATCAACCGGGTAATGGTTGATCCGCGCTCGTTGTTCTTTTCTCAAGGTTAAGAGGAAACTAATAAAATTCCCTTACAACCTCTTAAATATAAATAACCATAATAATAATCCCAACCCTCAAAAAAATAAAAACATCGCGGATCAACATAATATTTAGTTAATCCGCATTTTTAATTTTAGAAGTGAGTAAAATAGGGTTCACCAAAAATCAAAAAATAAATTCCCTACCTCGATTCAGGAACGGCGTTCGTCAACGACCCGCGGAAGACGAGCATCGCGGTAGTCGGGAATCGTGGGGAAAGAACATCGATATCGCGAAGCAAGGATTCGATGTCGTTGACGGTGATTTCGTCGCGGATAACCATCGCGGAAGAGACGACGCGGAAGAAGGTCGTCGCGTCTCGGATACGGCGTCGCGGAAGGACCGTGTTCCTCAGCGGAGAAGTTCTTCATTGAAGAACGGTGTTCTTCGTGTTCTTCGTCGAGGTTGAAGAAGATGAAAAAGAAGAAGAACTTTTCCTAACTCTCTCAAGGAGACAAAACTCTAACAAAAAATGAATAAGACTCTTTCTTATATTATTAACACAACAACACATTTGAATTTCAAGAGTTTGAAATTCAAAACCACACACAACTCGCCTCATTAAACTCATTACATTTAAGTCAAAGGTTATAACTTAAGTTAACATAATTTAAGTTGGAGTTGCGGGGGGTTTTGGAGGATATGAAGAGGTGGGGTTCGTGTGGGCCCCACAACCCTCATAACCTCCAAAGGGAGGTTGGGTGGTTACCCAACTTCCATCAAGAGCTAACACTTAGAAAAAAAATAATAAAATGTCTAGTATAAATATAAAATAAACTTCCACAATTTTTATTATCAACACTCGATCAAACGCAACTCCAGAACAGGAGTTCCTAAGCAATTACTGGCGCTGCGGTTCCATCGGTGCCCTCAGAATTCAATTCCAGGCCATTCCAGATGTTAGAAAAACCCGCTCATTCGTTCACGGAATGTACCCGAGCCAAACTTTGGAAATTGATTCCGGGCACTCCGGGCCTCAGAATCAGGCACCGTCAGAAACTGCGTTCTTGTAAAATTCCAAAGAAAATTAAGAAAAACATTTTCCTTGAAATTTCCTGGTCTTTACAAAAACAACAGTGGATCAATTAAAACCATTAAGAGGATGACTATTACCTATATAACTGGAGGAATACATTCCTTGAGTGGGTGGATGAAACTCTTCCCCTACTGAGATTTGGGAATATTTTGTTTTAAAATATATCCTTAAAATTGTGGTTGACTGTGTATAATTAATGATAGGAAATCCTCCAGCATAGGTAGTGTGTGTTTTCGATATAACTACATAGGATGTTGGTGAATGGAAGTAAGTTTATATAAAGGATGATCAAATGTTTAGTGATTGTATGAACATAAAAATAATCAACTAGGCTCCTTCCATACTCCAATTATAGATTAAATAACTCACTAGGCCCCCGATCACTTCTTCGACAACACAACTAATTCTGTTAGCTCCACATCCCTCCAATGTACAATCTCCTAAAAAATGACACAGTAAAATGACCAGAAAAAAACATGAAGATAAACCAATACTATGATAAAATTTATCATTTAATCTATCGAACATCATTCAATTAGACTTGAAATTATGAGAACCACCCTAACTAATATAACAATAATAGTTGACCTACTAGAAAAAAATATAAACTGATGAAGAATTAAACATTAGTTACATTAATATAATTAAGTTAATTGATCCCTTTTCTGATGATGATTGTGTTCCTGAACACAAGATCCCTATATCTAACTAACAAACAAGTCCAAAAGGTCATATAATGAAAGAGTATATGGGAAGACATTGTTACCAAAGAACTCAATACGCCGGTCACATCCCTTCTATGAATTCCCATGCCACTGAATCTCATGGGAGAGCACTTCAGTGGGAATAAATATTATAGGTCTATTCTTATACATATTCAAGAAATCACCCTATCATTATCATCCTAAAATATCGATTATATGGATTTCAATAATATGGTCAACCTTATAAATAAATATGACATGTTCAGTCTAACCCACCAACGATAGGAGCACCATCGACACCTATTTAAAGTGATGGTCAAACTCTATCATGATCTTTACTTATTAAGTCATGTTTAAATGAGTAGCTTAATATATTAATGAACAAATATTTAATGAGATACATGAAATTTTTAAACAAATTTACTTGGTGCATGTATGGTTGTATATGTTAGAATATCTCATTTTGTTGAAAGTCATCTAGAAACCACTCCTAGAGGATTTTCTAATTCTTGAGGTGTTTGAAATTAAGGTTACTAATTCAGATTTTTTTATCAGAGAGATTAATAATACATAATTCCAAATTATTATCTTTTCCATGGATCATGAAAAATATTTTTTTATATTGGGACACATCAATCCCTTTTATGTGTTTTGAAGGCTAAATGATATGGATATCCACCATGATTTCATTAATAATGGAACATGTTTTATCCTCCATCCATTATGAACACTTCGTCAAATATATTACATTGAGGCCTAATAATCTCTTTTTCCCAAAAAATAAATGATTATGACAAAAGTTGTAAAAATACCCTTTTAAGAATAAATCATAGATATTGGATTGGGGACCTCGTATCTAAAAAATAATTTCTAGTTTTTTGGAATGATACATCCTTCATTATTTTTTCAAGGAATAACATGGTTGAATTATTAAGTGATAGTCTTCTCATCATACCACCATTAACCCAAATATTTCAGAAATGGTCAAATGGGGATTTTTCTGAGTGATAAAGAAGAATTTTAATATTTAAAATTAAAGTGTGTTGATGCACTAATCTAATAGATGGTAGGGAAATGACCCATTATTGATGGTATTTCTTGGGTCACTACCCTAGAGGTTTGGAATTAACCCTAGCCATCCCCTTAATGTCTTTTAGTTAATAATATGCGCTTGCAATAAATAATATCAAATATCTAATTCCTTATTTGGATGTATAATCAATTTAAATCTAGATATCACTCAGATGACATGTGCCTTGGAATGATGAAAGGGTCTTTGACCCTCCTAATAGTGGAAAAATCTATGGTGGAAATTTATTTACTCTATCTACTAAGCATCAAAATTTATCCACAACACCAACTAGGTCATAAAAGGTAATCATTTCACTAGAAGTGAGTATAGATACTTCCTATTCTACCCTCACCCCCCTGAGATTCAATAAAACCCCATATTTTCAGTTTGTTAGAAGGAATGTACATCATTTTCATGATGCCAAAATTATGAACCCTCACCTAAAAATGAAATATCATTCATAGACAACTTTCCCTAAGTGTAAGGAAAAAGATGAAAATGAAGAGGAAAAAGAATAGAAAGAGGAATAGGAATAGGACGAGGAAGACGAATAAGGTGTGGGAGAGGAATATGAAGAGGAATAAGAGGGGGACCTCAAGGATGCCTTGATAGAATCTAAGGAAGGTGTATCTAACACTATTTTTAGACTCAAACAAATATTTTATTGTATAGAGGATGACCAATAACCTAAATTGAGTCGTGATTCTATGTATTCCCAAAAAGGTGGCATATAAATTTTTACTAAGAAACATGAATACCTGTTTTTTTTTGTAATTACCTGTAAATTTCAGGACTCTATCCATAGAAGGCCACCCAGCACCTGGTCTTTCTAGAAATACACATGGTTGACAAGAAGGTAATCAGAAGGATGTATCATAATCACACTAAAAATTTGTGATGGTAGATGATAATATCATCAAGGAAAATTTCATTTAGCAAGTATAGTATCAAAATGGATATTAATTATATTCATGGAAAGTATAAATATTTCGTAGATCAAAGTTTTCATCAACTTCAAATATATCAACTTGAATTATCAGAATGATTACTTTATATTTCTAATCACAAGACTACCGATTGATTCGACGGTCAGATATTAAGACTATTCCATCAAGGATTGATATTTAGTTTATAACCAAATCAGGAAGGCCCTTTTTGATGAAGAATCCATCACTTTATGAACACATTAATGGTTCTATCGTCAATCTAGTATTTTCTTTGGGTTTTAATAATTCAGGCAACATACCAATGTTCAATGCATCTCAACTTCAAACCCTTTTAGGGAATTTATGTATATTTTTATATTGATGATCTAGTTGTTAAACTATGGTATCCATTTGAATAACATTATGATCTTGAGATCTTGTTCAATAAAATATTACATCATATATTGAAAATAAACCCCTCAAAATGTTCATTCAATGTTACCTAGTAAAACTTCCTCAGCATCATTATTTTCCATCGTGACATTGATGTCAATCTCGTGGGGATAATGGATATCTTTTATATTTAACCTACTCGAAACCCCAAAGAGTTGAGGTGATTATATGGAAACCATTCTTATATTAAGTCCTTTATAGAAAACCTCCTAAGAATTCATGTTCCCTTCATAAGTTAAATGAAAAAAGGTGTTTCATATTAATGGACTGATTTCTATCTTGATAGAATCAATAGTCTCACTAAATATTTTTTTGAGTCCACCATTACTGATGCTACATATTTATGGATTGCTACTTATTTTTTATATGACATACCTAGAAGGATCACTAGGTTTTTTCTATGAAAAGAAGAATGACTCTATGAATGACAAATCCAATGTTATATCAATTGAATCATGATTGATACTGAGACTCGTTATTCATTTATCAAGAAGAGATGGTTATCATTACTATTCATGGTTAAAAAGTTGAGACACTACCTATAAGACTATGATTTCTATTTGGCCTCTTCTGAAAATATTCTCACATATAACCTTAGTCATCCTATGTTGACTATAATTTTGGAATTGTGGGAATATATCTTATAGTAGTTTAATAATCATTTAGTGCCTTATAAATCCATTAAAGACTAGGCATTAGAAGTCTTCGTTTATGAACATACCCAAAATAAAAAAATTATTCAAATAAAAAATTTATTAATGAAGTGATATTCTTAATCCAATAGGGTACCAAGATATAAGAGATGTATTTTGATGGTGTATCCAGAATCCCAACATGGAAGAGAGTGGATGACCCCATGACTAAAATATTCTAGTGGGAAGTAATGTTTATCTCCACATGAAATATAGTATTAAAATAAAAGGTTAAATTATAGAAAACATGTATAAACAATGATGTATAACATGAGTCAGTCATAATAAGGATATAATGGAAAATTCATATTCTATAGGATAACTTGAAGGTAAAAGGAAATTCAGAGTTGTTAATCAAGTAGATTAATGGTCACTATTTTTTAGTAATGGAAGATATAAGACCCCATATTGACTATTCTAATAGAGTAATGAGAAATATGAATTTAAATCTAACATTTAATAATATCCCACAATAATATAAATCCCATATAAGTGAATTGGGAAATTTGGCTTTGGATTTGGGGGATCATGATCTGATGAAATAGTCATCAACGTTGTGAACCTCTAAAAGATGTCTCCTTTTGTTCATATTAAAATAGATGAAATCAATTTGGTAAGTTCCTTACCTCAACTAGAAGGTCATAAAACTATTTGGACATTTCACATTTTCGACTACCTATAAAAATGTGTACTCCCATCAGATAGAGCATGATAAGAGAAAACGTGATGACAATTAATTAACATTACACATTATGGAAACAAAAATTACAAAAAATTAATCTCTAAACCAAACATCAGAGGAGTCCTTATGTGATTTGTTAGATAAGAGGTTATTTATATCATTAAATAAGTACATATAGAATGATGTGCTTCCCACAAGTCAGGATTCATGATTTCCCATAAAATCAAGGGTCATGGATACTTCAAGCCTTCAATTTTGTTGGATTACCCAAAATTCATCGAAATGTTTCATTTTTTTAATGTTCAAAGAAATGTCATCCATCAATCCTCATACTATATACACAAATCCAAATAATCAAATCCATTTTTTCAATGGGTAGTGAATGATGTAGGGATATATCTTCAGATATTGATAGAAATTTAAATTTATCATCACTACTGTTGAATTCTTCTCAAAATGGGACGAAGTAATACTCTTTATATAATTTGGGACCAAAATCATTGTTAACATCATGAAAGATACTATCGCTAATGGATTTAGTTTCAATCTTAGGATTTAGATAGAAAATGAAACATAAATATACTTGGATGAGATGGAAAATCTGTATCCAAATTAAAATTTTAGATTCAACCATTCATCTTATTATGATATCGCTAATAATAAATGGATGGACGCCATTAACAATACCATATCAAACATACTCTAAAATATTATGGATAAAGGAAATAATTATAGGTCTCAAATGAACTTTTATACCTTGTAGTATTATTAGATTATAGCAAGCGCCACCAAATAGGCTTCATATATTCACAAGGATATAGGATAAAAGTATTCATTCTCATTGAGGTACAATTTCCATTAATTTATCTTTCCATCTAGGAATTGATATCCCCATAAAAGAAATCCAAAAAATTTCTGGATCAATTAAATCAAATAATAAATAAGGTATTTCAGTCCGTGAATAACTTCAAAATTCAACTATATCAAATACCATGGGATTTTAACAATAATGGTTTCTTCTACCCATTACTCCAAGGTGAACTTGTGCGTATCCTCAAAACCAAAATTATACATGAAAAGAAACCTCCAAATCCAAATAAAACGAAGTAGGGAATTTATTCATACATAAGGTCCACATTAATATATTTTATTCATTGTCTTAATTGATGGAAATATTATTAATTTGCCAGTAAATACATGTATTCTCTAGAAATACTTGGAGTACTAATCCAATGGTCTTTTTACCATGCCCTTGAAAGTTAAGACATATGGTACTAGTCACACAACCAAACACATTAAGACATCGTAGTCTGATTTGTAACATATTAAATATCATATTCTAATATCTTAGCCACAAGATGTTAAGTCGTAGGAAAAAATATTTTTGGCATGATTTAAATATCCATTATTTAATTTCTTATTCCCAAATGTAAAACATCATAATAATTTGGTATGTTCTTGAGAGGGTCAGAATCTTTAGTGTTGGTCTCCTAACACACCTCCATTCTAAAATTACTTATGGAATTATTTTAATCTCAATGGGATACATATTGATTCCCATAATTTATGTCCTTGTCACAACAATGAATTAATTGAAATTATACCTCTCCTATATAAAAACTGAGATCTATGCATGGGTCATCACACTCCATGGTCATTTTCAGTTCAAATAATTTCTTTATGCATACATGCATTCCTTCCAAACATCAAACTCCTTGTTTGAGGGAAATATGGATCTCCCTAATATTTTCCTTACAATCACATATTTAATTTATTATAATTAATTACATCATTGTATTGAATATGAATTGATACACTCGTGTCTAGCTCTGCATAAGTCTCATCCAAATGTCCTATCATCTAGTGGCCCATTCGTCCCCATGAGAAACCCCTTCTATCACTGTAATAGCCATAATCATCATGATGGAATCATCTATTCAAACATGCTTCATATTCATTCCCTATACAATTTTCCAATATAAAAAAAATCATATTCTAGTAACCCCCATGACCATGGTTTTATATTTCATTATTGACATCTGGTGTGTGGTTGAACATCCATGTCCCCAGAAGCCCTATGTGGCTCATCAATTCCATATTTATGGCCAAATTATTATAACCCAAAACAACATCAAAATTTCTTTTCATAAAACATGATTTATAAAATTAATGAATAAATTCCATCTTATTCAATGTATAGATGTTACATATAACTATGTATGTATGGATTCTTATAATTGTGTGATAAGTAGAAATTCTTGAATCCTACATCCCGTTTCATCCACAACATGATTAGAATGCCCATGTACTTTCATTTAATTTCCATTATGTGGGGAATGTAACATTTAATACTATTTATTTCTCATACTAATTATATATCAAATGGTATTGAATGTTTTGGTAAAGCCTCTCCCTCCCAATATCATCAAGGAATATTTGATCACATTAGGGTTAGCATGTTCTTGGTTGAAAGAACATAAAGGGAACACCAAAAATCATTAACTTGTTATTTTAAAATACATGGTTAGTATCAATTTCATGATGTAAAATTATAAATTTCTTTGGATCTCACTAGAGAAGACCATTATATTGGTTTTTGGAACCCCACAACCACTCTATCTAGGTACAATATATGGCTTGATCCTCACATTGATGAGATATGCAGTGACACTCAGATCCTATATCCATGTCCATCTGTTATATAAAAAATTCGCCTAATATTTAATGTATGATTCAGATCATTATAAGAAGGTCTATTATGTGTTCTCACTGATCATGTGAAATAGTAATCAAAGAGAAATTCCCCCTCTACACATAAGAAATTTGGTCTATATGAAGAATATATCTAAAAATAATGTGTATGTTGTCTCACTCCTTAATAAGATACATATCGTCATCTGAATCCTTTTTATTGGGATAAGACAAAATATTTAAAAAATAACCCCCTCCTTGAGTATGGTTCAATCCTACATAGAAAGAATTTATCTATATTCATAGATGAATTAAATGTGAAATGATCATTCCACGATCAAGAACCTTCCTTCTAAAAATCAACATCGGTGATTGGGGAAATCTGGATCCCGATTAGATTTCAAAGACCATCAGGGAAATAATGTATAAATATATAGGATACTATTCTTTTGAACATCCATTGATATGCCCAGTCTAGTTTTTTATATGTAACCCCAAAATGGCATGACAACTTGAGGAACCTTTATCCTTGGTAGAAATATTTTCTATATTTTCAATACCTAAAATCATCACACTAGAAACTGATTTTCAAACATTATATAGAATCATTCACTAAATAATTGTCCAGTATAACATTTCAAAAATAAAATCCCTCATATTCCAGCTTCAGAATTTACTCTACAGGATAAAAAATAATGGAACATTCTTGGTCTGATAACTATGAAATGTAAAATTTCTAATCTTTTATTCAAATCTAATAAATCTTATATATAATCACACAAAGTATTTTACATAATGAATTTAACTACATAGTCCACATCCTAGTTTCATGTAATATAACTTCATGGTTCTTCAACCCTCAACAAAGAGGATCCTTTTCCCATAGTGTTAATAATCCACCATATCACCCATAATAACTGTTTTTTGACTTAATAATCATCCCATTAATAGGAATAGTGATTCATATATGCTTTATTTGAGGCCCATCTACTACACTATCCCAAATATATGTGTTCCATCAATCATGGAGAAAACATCATTCTTGGTGGGTTGTTTTTGATTTCTAGTCGGACCCCTCCTTTGTAAGCTTTTAGTCAACATAGAATTATAACTATTTGCATAAAAATGTTATTTCTAAAAGTGATTCCCAATCAAGATATAGTTCTAATCCATATACTTCTTCCAATATCATAGAGCTTCCTTTCAGAAACCACATTTTATTGAAATGAAAAATATGGATCCTTGTATACTACCCTTGGCCATCTCTAACAGAGTGTCTCATACTAGAGGAAACTTTTTTTACATTGAAATGATACACCTAGTATGTACTATCATAATTCATCCCCAAAATGCCTTTCAAACAGAGGAACGTTTTTTATTGGGAGAAACCACTAATATCTCTATAATCCCCAAAAACATAAAGCTGGAAACCACTATTCAATCATCTTTTCTTGTTATTCCCTACAAACATTTCTTGTATGATTTTATCAGATCCGGATATCAAAAGATCATAAATTAAAAATTACCTATCATACCTAAAGAATGTCAAAATAGTCATTGAAATCAATCAATGATTTTGTTATAACTCTGATAACTCATGGTCAATATTTTTTTTAACAAAAACATAAATGGCCTTAGTTCAACATACATGTCTCTAAACTCACCTTTAATAGAGACATAGTAATCAACATCATGGAAACACCCAAAAGCCTACCCTAGGAAAGAGTTGACGGTTAGCTTAGTAGGCATGTACTCCTCCTAATTTAGAAAAAAAATTAAAAAATGAAAATAAATTTTCATAAAACATGTTTGGTTTAAAACCCAAATAGGGAGGCCTAAGATAAATACATGTCTCACTAATTAATACGTCTTCATATATGACATCAGTAAAAAATTAGAGAAGAGATTCAAAAGACACAAAAGATCATAATATCCATTATAAGATTCTATGAATAGTTAAACAACAATCTCTAAGTCCAAAGGCCTTGAGAAAAATAAAATCACCCTCTTATTCCCATCATTGTGATTATGGCACATTAACAAAAATAATGTTATCTAAATAAATAACTCTAAGTGTTATGATATAATTATAAGATAAAACAAGGATAAAGATATATATGTTTGCTATGAAAATACTTTCCACTCATGGATAAAAAGTAGGAGGAAAAACCACATGTTATAGCCTCTATGTCATATTTTACAAAAGACCATATTGGAAACTCTTGAGTTTCTTAATTGTCTCTTGATCCTTATCAATATCTGATCATATCTCAGCTATCTTAGTAATCACATCCACTCCAATATGGTGAAGCTCCACTTACTTGGTCGAAATAATTTCCTATCCTTATACCTAGACCTATTCCAATAAATGACGAAGATGGTTAATCTCCCCTCTAGTAGTATCCATCACTTGTTGGGTAAAAAACAACTAAACAGATTTCTCATTAATCTTTTACATTCAACTCTTCAATTTCAAGGAATTGTTGAGATCCACATGGGATAATGCATCTCAGATATTATTAGTTTCTGCTAGAATACATTATTTGATAAGGATCTCTTTTTACTCATGCACCATCTCCCATTTGTAATTTATGTCCGTCCAATTAATGTGGACCTTTAAATAATTTAATACAACATTCCCCAATAATATAAACGTGCTCCATTGATGATGGAGTTGTGATAGAAGATCCACCGTAGGTTTCCTTGAAACAGACTCAAACATTTCCTTTATATGAACCAATATAATTACATAAAGAATCATTAACCACTATAAATTCCATGGATATTGCCTCAATAGGATAGGTATACTCCAATATTAGTTATATAAAAGAAGAAACATGGATTTATCTTCCTGGGGAGATATCACCTTTGAATTACACATTTGGGGATCTAGAGTAGAGGCCTCCATGTTGGGTGCATCCACTAAATTTCATGGCACTAAAAGATAAGTGAATTAGTCTTGAGGAATGATAGATTTTAAGAGATAGTTGAAAATTTTATAGATAAGTTGGTTGAAGTAACAAATTGATAGATTATTTTCTTGGATGTATACCTCTATAGAAGAAATGTTATTAGAGGTTAAATATGAGATTTACTAATTATAAAAATCCTCATGAGTTTTCACAGGGCCCGAGTTGGATGTCTCATGAGAATCCCCCACTTTATGTTTCGTGTAGATTACTCCTTCCACAACATGAGTAGGATAGACCTCAATTATTTGGTCATTGATCACCATTCAAATGTTTTCAATGGATAAAACAATAAAATGTAATATTTTTTGTATGGAATCAATCATAAAGTATTCATTCATGTTTTATAACTTAATAAAAGTAAAATGGATGTATGTCCAATTCATTATTAATGTTTCTGAATTCCAATAATAATATAGAATTATCATTATTATGATAAGTTTGTTCTTTTATTTCAATATAAAATACACTATGCCACTCAGTGTCCTCACCATTAGGGGTTTCTGATATGCTTGGTCCATGGAAAAAATCGGATCTTCCATCAGTATAAACCACTATATTTTTATAATGAACTACTATTTTGGGACCTACCGAATTAGGATTATATCTAGGACCATAGTTAGATACTCTAGGGTAACTTTTAAACACTTATAGGATAGGAACATGACCATAAGTTGATGTCATAGGTTCCTCTAGTGTTTAAAAGATATTTCAAATTTTATGTGGAATATAATTATGTGATTTTTATATGACACATTATGTTGCACATTTGAAATTATCATGATCATCCTACCTCTATATAGTGAAATGAAAATACTTAGCTTAAACCCTTTCATTTTCTACCATCAATGTGACAGATTTACCAACACTATTTTTCACCTCACTTGGAATTTCCCACTCATTCCTCAAATTATCAGTGTCAGACCACATTAGGGTATAAAGTGAAGAAGATCATACAAAATAAAGGCTCATCAAAATGGGTACATTAGGTGAGACAGATTACTGAATAACATTGAAAATACATAATGTGTTTCATACATCAGACCATCGTATTTTCTGTATTTTTATTCTCCCTCTGAGACTGTGAGGGGCCCCATTAGTCCACTAATGTATAGGAATTTGAGGTGAATGATGAGCATACCCTCCTACCATCTCCAACTCCGGCATCCTCTTCAATGAGGATATGTCTAATATCGTAGGAGTATCAACCCTACACTAATAGGGGCACACATCAACCCATATATTGGTGACTTGTTCTCCACCCATGGTATCCATACTTCTCATCCTAACAAAAAATTAAATTCCCTTAAAATAATTGATAATTGATGATGGAGAGAAAGTATAAGGTAATATATAAAGATACCTCGTAGACATTGAGGTCATCATCTCATTCATCTATCTCTTGACCGACCACACTTTAGTAGATCCTCAGTTACTTTTATCATCCACCAGATTTTTGGTTGGGATATTATCATTTGTGGAATATATCAAAATGCCCAATTAATAGACATACTACACCATGATAGGAGGATTTATAATTAGTTAATTTTTAGGAGGTTATCGAATATCACAAACTTGTGAGATATGTATAATTAATATATTGAATATCCATAAATACATGAATTCATGGGTTGTAACATTATAGTTGTCGAATAAAAGAGTCTGCACATAATATGAATTTGGTTTTGTTGACTATGAATAAGCCCTATCATATTTTGAATATGATATCTTCTTTGATCTTTCATCCTCAGTGGTGGACTATGTGGCAGAAACATGAATCCCATCCTGATGGTGATGATTATATTGTATTGGATCAAAACCTCCAAAGTAAATATTTCTTGTTTTAGATTTCTAAGTTACTCTAGGAAGGGGCCATGGAGGATACTAATTACTATCACTTTAATAGTAAATATTCCATCCCTTGAGGACTTGTTTGGATGTAGTTGGAGAATCTTTAATTTGAGGGCCATCCTTCACTAATACTCCCATATGGAATGAGGAGATCCATGAGAGGATGTAATCTTGAGTTATCATGATAGGTGCATTCGGGTAAGGAAACTCAGTTACAAACTCAACTGATTCCTAATCTGTGATCTATGAAGGTTTACTATCCAACAATTGATATTTCTCAAGTCAAAAAACTATAGGAGTTGATATTGTGGGTTATTTTTGAACATTTTAACTAACATTAAAATTTTTAGTGGTTTTAAAGCTCATAGATAATATCATGATATACTCTTGTTTACAAGGAAAAATATCTGAAGTCTACATGTATGATAAGTTATCAGATGTATTTCAGCATTTATCAGTGGTTTAATAGGTTGGGATATCCCCATAGAGGAAGAAGATAAGTCATTACGCATTCTTAGAGTCATTGAGTCTACCACATGATTCATGAATAAAGATACAATACCCAAGATAGCATAAAAATGAGATGAAATTGAGAATGTATAATGTTAACCCTACTCATCACTATAAGTGGAGATAAACTATGAAGATATATATCTACATAGTACATTGAATTAACCCAAAGATCAAAATTGGGCCTTACCCTTACACACATTCAACAAGCATGCGTGGATTGTCATAAAAGAGGATGATGGAAACCCTATATGTTCTCAGGATTATAGATTTGTTTCCATAAAAAATGCCCCCATCCACACAACTCCATTAGATTCAGGAATTAGTAGTTTATTGGTTCTTTTCCAAATAGAAAAACACAGAAAGGTTTAGAATTAAATGAAATCGAAGACCTTATAAAATACCCCCTTTTAGAGTATTCACCCGGATTTTACATGGGTTGGTTTCATCCCAGGATTCCTCACTTATCAATTAAAGGTAATCCCATTGGACATATAAATATAGGTACCTATTGGGGTATGGGAAAAAGTTCACCCATGCCTCAGGATGAACATTTCCCCTTAGGAAAGGGCCACCCATTCTGACTTCAATGGACACTCTCAATAACTATTGCGACATAACAGGTGTTTATTTGAGATCCACCAATGTCACTGTTGGTGGGATGAATTGTTCATGCATTTACCCTGGATTCTGTACTCATGAAATTTTGTAAATATCACAAAAATTGTTACACACGTCTCAAATTTTCAGATGAAATGTTTTAGACTATGAGTTCCAAAGGCATATAAAATATCCAAATATATTATTCATCATGTCCACATTCGTCTTCTCCACCCAAACAACTTTATAAATGATAATATTTTTCTACTCTATCTAAAATTCATTATATGTTTTTTGAAACCTGTAGTCCTATGTCCCTTCATGTTTAACCCATCTATTATCATGTTAGTCTCTTTCTTCTATTCATCCTTTTTTTGGTTCATTAGTTACTCAAGGAAAATGCATGTGAAACAATGTTATTTTGATTCGTGAATTTAATGTTACATGTTTAAATAATTTGAGTTATGGTTCATTAGATACTATATGGGAATCATTCATTCCTTCATATACGAATCCTAGAGCGAAACATTATTAATAGTAATATTTACTATTCCATGAAAATGTACGCTTGTTTAAATTATATTTTCCCCAATACGGTTATGTATCTCATTATTTCAAAACCTTGTAGTAGAATTTATTCAATCTTGGGGTATTCTATATAGTTATTCTTCTATTTATTTGAATTAATTATATGTATGAGCTTCTAGTGTTAAATATATGTTAGTTTTATGATGTCCAACAACTCCTAGATTTGTACGTAAATATTTGAATTAGAAATATGAATAGATTGAGCATGCATTTGGTAAACCTACATTCAACCATAATTTATTTCATTAAATTTCACGGTTTCAACCCTAAAGATATTTTGAAGGATTAACCTCACATAGGTCACTTTCCCATGCGATCACCTTCATGTCAATTTTTTATGTGACATTTTGCAGGTTGATCCCCCAATTCCCTTATGAAGAACACTCACCCAAGTTAACTCATTTAGGTAACTCTCTTTAGCGACCATATATTAGTAAAATTCACAAATGAACTCATCCATGTCTGTCTACCATGTATTGTAGTTACTCTTATAGTGGGCAGTGTAGCAGAGTAGTCCGGACGAGAAGCACAATTGAGCAGTGTGGACAAATAGTGTAAATCACTAGCATGATGAGAGTGGGAGAGTAATAGAATTGTTCGAATACCAATGAAAATGAGGAACATATATATAATGAAACTAGAGATTCATGGTCAACAATCATGATAGACCAATGTGGCTTACCTATGTGGATAACCTATGAAATCAATCTATGTGGATGACATGCGTGACCCACCTTTGTGATGGCCATGTGTGCTTTATATTAAAACTCCCCTTTTTGTATACTGATAATCTAGTGATGCGTTATTAACCTAAAATATGATACACTTAATCACTTGAAGAGAAATGGGAGATGAATTGATTAATTCCCATGTTTTTCCTACCATAGGATCAAAAACTCCTTTTCTGATCAGATCAGATCATATTGTTGGGGAATTTTTTTGAAACTCCACTATTCATAGAAAATATAATAATTTCTAAAAGGAATGTTTCTCATGAATGAAAAATGGAGAATTATTCATGATAGGATACAAATCTCCCTGTTTGAGCCACATGGGAGAATTTTATGGTCTTTAATCTAAAAACAATTAGGGCAGCACGAGCAACTAGCTCACAAAGGGGCTCACATAGTCCCTACATGTGAATCCAAAAATGAGAAATCAGTATCAACATGATGGTAAGGTGTGGGATACAGTTGATATAGACCAATGTGAGCATCCTACATCACCCTATTTATTAGTGTGTCTTATAAATAGGCCACTTGGGCCCCTTATTTGAGATGATAGGATGATGAAAAGAATCCCAAAAACTCCAATCTCACCAGTCGTTTTCCAAAATACATGAAACCTCCCATGAATTTCTCTTTTAAATAGAAAAAGAGTAAATTAGTGAGTTCTGGGGAATTATATTTTCTACATTGTTGGAAAAAATACCTTCATGAAGATCCTTTTCCATTAGTCAAAATTATCTAGGGAGAAATCACATTTATAAAACTGGGACATGAATGATTTCCTTCTTAAATCTCATAATAAAGACCCTAGAGGTTTGATAAAATCCCATGAATCACCTAGGAAAATAATTAATTAACTTTTTTAGGAATCACCATAGTGAAGAATCTTTTATCCTCCTATAATTTACCTCTATGGGGAACCTTCATTCTACCATAACCATACCTATGGGATACACCTTCATCTACCTAAGGCCTCACATATGTGTTCTTCCCCTTGATCCTCCTTTAATTCCACTAATAATTGGGATCCCATTAAGTTGGATACTTTGTTCTAGGGGTACAGTGCCAATTCCTCCCCTAAAACTTCTAGATATATATGTTCAGATCATTGGGGACATCATCTTGTACTCTTTATCATACATTCATATGGTAATAGAGATCCAGTATTTATCCAAACTAATTGTTGAGATCCTAGAAGTGTTTTTGTTTATAAATTCCTATGGTAATATGGATTTCAACCGTAGGGATAATGATAGGACCTTAGGGTTCAAAAAAATAGATGAGATGAGAACATATAAGTTCCATATTTTCCATAACACTACCCTAATCCACCAATGGACTAATTATATTGTGTGGTTATCTAGATCATCCAGATCCCATTTATTATCCCAAATATCATAACTCATATGTACTTATTGGTTCGTAACAATCCTAAAACATACATGATCAAATAATTGTCTTTGGATGGGAATCATTTTTAGGATCTTCCTCTAAACATCCCTTTGGACACCTACTTAATGTTCAATCCAATACTATGTGACCACCTTGATAATACTTATTCCCATTGACGCAACCCCTTAACCATGCTGATTTCCACTCTTCCAAAATAGTGTTTAAACTATTACCCATCGAGATGTCCACGGGCAGTGAACATGTCTGCCCTAAAGGGGTATTCACTAAGGGGAACAAAATTACTCCCTTAGAAGAATGTTATTTTCTATATCCCCCTCTCACCGTGATAGTGAAATCTTCCATAGTTTTAATAAAAAATATTTTGATGAAAATATTATTTGATTAACGTGAAAATGGGATATGTTAGAAGTCATCATATGGTTTAAACCCAATGCCCAAAATTCATCCAAGTAATTTCTGGGTTGTATTTCCCATAGGGCCATATATTCTATTATAGAATACATCCTTTCCTTGTACCCTAGGATGATTCAGTGTAAGTTCAACACCAACATTGAATATGCACCTTTCACATAGATTTCCATACCTCACGATGTTCAATAGCATGACATGATCCTCATAACATGGCATTAAAAGTTTTTAAGTGTCCAATTATGTAGAATCAAAATACATGGGTTAATATTCCTTTCATAAGGATATGTAGGTATCCATAATCATGGTCATAATACAAACACCAAAACAACTCCCATCTTCCTCAATGAAAATATATTATCGATTAAACTACATTCTGTATTACAACCCTCATCATGATTATAATCAAATAAAAATCACTAATTTTTATAAAAAATGTTACCATCGATGGGAAAACTCATATACATACAAATATCTATATCAATAAAGAACCTCAGATATATGATGTTTATTCTAAATCCAATACTATAAGAGAGTTCCAAATTAGGAAATAATCCCCCCAAGGTGATGTGATCCCAAACACCCATCATCTTGACCAATGTGACTATCTATGATTTGTTGGATCCATTTATAAATAACCACATATATTAGGAAATTTGGTTTGTGGAACATCATGAATGAAGGAACCATTTGGTGTTTTAGGTTCAATGAATAAAACCTATTTTAAACTACTTTGATAGAACATAGAAAAATTCTTTATATAATGGGGTGTGCCACCACCACCATGAAACATCAATAAAACCATACATTTTTTTCTATAAAAAGACACTTACCCAAGGATTTCGATAAGGGGGTTAGAAGTTTAATTAATTTTTTATAATATTTTTATGAAATAGATCCAAAATACCATTTTTTTATTGTTTTTTAATTAAAAATTATAGTTTAAAGAAAAAATATTTTTTAAAATTCATAATTTCTATTTTAGATTTCAGATAATCATTTATTGTTTTTTGAAAACTAAATTATGTTCTTTAAAATTAATAATATTAATGAAATAATATATTTTTTTTGCTAAAAATCGATTTAACTAAATTATTTCATTAAATTTATGTAGTTTTTATTTAATAATACCAACCATGTGTTATTATGTATATTATAAATTACCAAAAATTATATTGTCTTAGAAAATATTTGAAAAAACAAGCATTGTTTAATTTTGACAAAATGGTTTAAAATTTTCATCCATTTGACTGTAACAATTTCAATATATATATGCAATTTAATTTTTAAATATAAATTAATTCTATATTGAAAAATAATATTTTTTTCAAAATATTCTACTATTAAAAATAAATAAAAATTTCTGAAGACCTTTTAAAATTATATTATCATTTTTATTTAAATAAAATGTGATTTATAAGACCATTTTATGAAATAAATATTATTTAGATTAAATATTTTATATTTAAAAATTTTGAATATTTTCTGAAAACTCAAATATGTTATAAAATGATATAGAAATATATTTAACAAATTTATGATATATTAAATTTTATTTTATTGAACAAAATAATTATTAAAATTTGATTTGAAGAAATACATATTTCATTTATAGAAATGAAACTACCATATAGTGATACTATGGTCATGATACATAACCCCTTAGTACAACAAAATATTTCATAATGGTAAGGTGTTCGATGGTGGTAGTATAATGTGTTAGATCAACTATCATATACATAGTAGTGATCTACACTAACTTGAACTTCTCCCATATGTGATTTTGGTTAGGTTTAACTTGTTAACACAATGATTGGGCTTGGATAAGGATATACCCCATTAATGATCCCTACCTCTAATTATTTGATTAATGGGATTCGAGAGGCATGATCCTTCTAGTTAAGGCCATCACATGTCCCTTCTATATCAGTTATTTTTTTAATACCCATTATAATCACTAATTCTAATAGTAAAATTATTACCAATGAAAATAATTTTGTGTAGTCATATTGACCAATATTCATATTAACTAATGACCATATAATAGCAATATAACAATCGCATCCTATTGGTAACAATTTTTATATTAAATCTTATATATATACAATAAACATCAATATTTACTACTTCATTACTATAAGACTATTACAATTACATTGATAATGTCTATTATATTCCAAACATTTCATTTTGAATTGTTTTCATGGATGGAATAAATATAATTGTAGAGTTCGATCCGATGGATTATTCCATTTCTTTGGTTTATATTATTTTTTTGTTCCATATACTACCATTATATATCGTATTTTTATTTATTAGTAGACATGTAATATTATTTAATATATTCATTTAAATTTCATTTAATATGAAATAAAATAAAAGTTTCATTATGGAAAAATGATTATTTTACTAAAAAAATAATGAACTTTCAATTATTTATAGTATGTAATATTGAATTCATTGTTATAGTCTAGTGGAAGAGGTAAAATTTAAATTCCTTAATGTATTAGGATTTTTATTCATGATGAATAAGATGAATTTTCATCTTGTCTCTATAAACATACAAATATAGAGGTAAACATTATAGGTCTAATTTCATCTTCTGAATAGACCCCAAATATTAAAGTATAACCCTTTCAAATAAACATATATTTTTGTAGTTAATTGATGATA
Source organism: Viscum album (assembly GCA_963277665.1). Classification (NCBI taxonomy): domain Eukaryota; kingdom Viridiplantae; phylum Streptophyta; class Magnoliopsida; order Santalales; family Viscaceae; genus Viscum; species Viscum album. The sequence goes on along the minus strand of OY728138.1, from coordinate 1,298,590,841 downwards.
ATAATTTTTTAAATAAAAATTAGAAACCATTACTAAATAAATGAATAAAAAATGAGTGAAACATGAACAGAAATTTTGAATGGAATATGATATAGCATAGAAGAAATACCTACAGTTAAACCAAAAATGTGAATTCTTGGAATTATTCTTAATGAAAATACACTACCTATTACTAAGGTTATCATTTGGCTAAATCCAACTATATCAGTGGTGGCATAATAAGAGATAGATATGTTTTTAATATATGGAATTTTTTACCCAATCTGAAAATCACAATTGACCAATCCCATTCATATAGTTCGTAATAAACTAGAAAGAAAATAGAATGCAATGATCAAAATTATTTTATCCATGTTAGATTTCAAAATAGTAAGAGAGTGTGAAGAAGTAGTAAAATGATGAATTAGGTTTCTAGAATAGATTATTCCCTCATAAAATTTATTAATAATATGATATAAATGTTTTATATAAGATCACAATATTATTTATTAGATATATTTTAATTTTTCTTCTAGGTTCGCATTACACCTAAGGATTATGAGAAAAAATTGATGTGAAAGGAATCGTACCATGAATTAAAGAGGAATAATGTGGGTTCGTGTTATTTAAAAAATGATGTGGATAAGTCTATAATTTTTGTAAAAAAATTCATTAACCTATCAAAACCATCTCATGTATATTAGAAATTGTTTCTGTGAATTAATGAATATATTGGATGTTCATGAAGGATTTTTCTGAGATCATTCTTCAACATTCTATGATAATTTTCAATAATGATAAAATTATTTTGATGACAAATTCATGAAATATTTTAATCAGATGATGTCTAATATTATAACACTTGAAATAATACATTCTCTAAGCTAAGGTAATATTTTTTTGTGCTAGGATTCTTTTAATAAAAATTATGGAGCCATCACTTACTAATGAACTAAATGAAATAAACTAATGTCATTTTCTATTCTTAGAGAACATTACATATATCCTTGAGAAAATATATATCCATTCAAAAATAATATTTAACAGTATTATTTTCTTTGGTTAAATTCATATATTATATTGGATGGATAAATGCCAATATTATTTGTGATTAAGAAACCTATAGGTACTTAATGTTGATTGAAGAAGACAATCCTTGTCTAATGAGATGGATGAAGTTCTTCAAGAGTATATTATATAGATAATTGATCCATAAAATAGTTTAGATTATAGTTCAAGATCAACAAAATTTCTACCTAACAATTCTAACATGAAATTTATTGACCAAGAATCATTGGATAACTCAATCCCTTGAGAAAAATAGTATTCAGTAGAAGTATATGTCCCTTGGTAAACTAATATGACCAATTTTTTGGTAACTTCTAAAACCCCATATCATCTCGGCCATCAAGAAATACATAGGGTCAAATCAGAATCAAAATTTAAAATTTTCAAGGATCTCAATACATTGTAAGTATTTAATTATAAAATGATAAAATGATATTTAACTAAGAGTGAAATACTATCTATCCTTCAATTTTTTCAAACTATAAAATGAGGAGTCCAAACTTGTTCTCAATAAAATAATATGATGTTTTTTATGATAGAAATATATCTTAATACCTTTATTATTGTTTCTCATAAATTTTTTAATATATTTGAGCTTATTTCATTCACTAGTAACATCTAAAAAATTATAAATAACCAAAAAACGAATTGTCATTGGTAAAATATTTTATGTTTGGGGAAAATATTTAATGGAGACCTTAACCATGTCCTTTGGAAACTCTTATTTTTAGTTTTTAATTGATTATATCACAAAATTTTGTGAGTATATATCCATCAAGATGGATAATTCTAATACGGTTTGGTATGTTTTTAGTTTTAACATTATTTTATAGGTTTGGAATTACAAGAGTGATCATAAATGATCAAGAGAATCATTTATATAATCGGTAAATGAAATATTAAATTTGGAAATATGGAATGGAAGTGATTATATAAACACTCATACATCCATTAACTAATGGTTTTGAAAAAAAATCAAAAAGATAATTTATGTAAATCATAGAGGAAAATTTCAACTAAAATGGAAATGTTTTGAGGGAATTGTTTTAATTATCATTTTTATGTGGATCCTTTTTTTAGATTAATTAATTTTTACAACTACTAAATTTTATTATTTTGTTACCTCTAAAATGAGAGGTTAGATGAGTTAAAATATTTCAATACTTGAAAAAGATAATATTATTATTGATAGAGTTTACTTAATTGATCATTGTATTTTTATTTTCTCTTTTCCATTTATTCATATATAAAATTTTATCTCAATATGTATTTCGTTATGACACAATATATGGATGTTTGTGCCAAAATTATGTTTTATATTTTTTTACGCTTTGACTATGTCTCTCAACCATATGTTGAGCATTTCTATATGATATGAATCTGTGTCTAAAATTTATTGTTCGGTAGTATAACCTTATAAGTTCATGTTTAATTTATCTAACCATATGTATAAATCATAAAGGATTCATATGAAAATATTTACAATAGATATTTTAAAACTATGAGTTTGTCTCAACCTTACATATGGTTTTTTGAACTATATGGTGAACATTTTCTAAATCATGTGGTATGGGTTATCTGAACTTTATGTTATGACTTGTATGAACCTTTCATTTGGTTTACTGAGTATTATGGAGGAGTTGCCTAAACTATTCGACTAGTATGTCTATAGTTTAACATCACATAATGTTTTTTCTAAATTTAACTATAAATATTAAATCCATATGAGATTATTTTAAAAATATAATAATGAACCATACAAGACTATAGTCCTTTTACAAATAGATGAAATCGTCAAATTTTTTTTAATTTCTATTTACTTATTTATTCTATTTGAAAGATATAATTTAAAATGAAAATTTTAAATTTAAATTTTAAATGGAGTATTAAAAGTTGTTTCCCATGAATGTTTTGAAAATTTAAATAAGATTTGATAATAATTATATATAGTATTTTTTACTGTATTTTTTCATTATAATTATATTGATTTTTATTGTACATTCTATTTCAATTTTTTGAATAAATATTGTCAATGGAAAATAATGATATTCCAAATTAATTTTATTGTTTCTCATCTACGAATTAAATGTGTCTTAATCATATGTTAAATAAGTAACGAAAAAAAAAGAATTATGGTTTTTCCATAGATTAACATGTGTGTTGTTTATATAGAGATTGAAAATCTATAATTACCATAATATTCATGTTTTTGTTGATAAAAAATATTATTTTTAAATATAGGTTGGGGAAGGAACAATATAAATAGACTGTTAAAAATTAATTGAAAATATAATGTGCCTGAATTTGATAGAGATACATGAACTGTACAATAGGAAAACCATTGTAATTGTAATACACATTAATCCATTTCCAACATAACTTATGGTCACCAATGATGTGATAATTTTCGATGATTTTCATTGTTCAACACTCTAAATCTAACAAAATATTGATCCATGTATACTCAATATCTATATCTTCATTGTTTTACCCTAATTTTGGTTTTGTTGTATTATTCATATATTTCTATGTGATTTATCTTAGTTTTTTCTTATTAATAAGTAATTAGGGTCATAGTGTTATGGTTAATAAACCCCAAAAGCAGGTTTGTTGGGTTTTGCATTAGTTTGGTAAAAGTAAGGGGATTAAATTTTTCCTTGTTATAGATAATGGGAATGATAGTTATTCTTCCACATCAAATGGAAGGTTCCATCCAATATTTATATACATGAAAATGGAATTAATAAAAATTTGTGCATCCCTATTAAATGTTTGGTGACTATATAGTTTGTTTCATACTATCACACTAGGAGTGAGAAGAGTAGATGTCCAATAACATTAATCCCAACTACTATAAAGATACATAGGTTTATGTTTTTTAAATATTATATTATATTATCATTGATTATTCATTTAATTTTAAAAAAATTAAATTCATCTCCTCATTACCAATAGATTATCTCACGTATTAGGAAAATTATGGATATTAGAGACTGGTCCATGAAGGAACTTTTAACATTTTCATATATATATATATATATATATATATATTGTTTCTATAGATATCCATGAATTATCCTTCTTAGTATAGTATTAATGTGATAAATAAAGAAGAAATTCAAATAATGGATGTGTTCTCCAATGACCACCTTTTCTCGATGGAAGTGATTATCTTTATTTGCATGTGTGGATGGAATCATATAATAAGAAGTCATGTATTGAGAATTGAAAACCCATTGTAAATCATTATAAATTCGAAGATGATAATACTAATATTGTTACTTATTTGGGTTCTTTGAAATATGTACTTAATTATAAAATGATAAACATTGTTTTTTATTAACTAAATTTTATATAGTCATAGTTTTGAATATAAATCCATATAATATTTGAAATTTATTTATATAAATATTTTATTTATAAAATAAATTGATTATAACTATTCTTGTTATTAAATGTGATGTATATTAATATTTTAATACGGGTTAAAATGATATTGTTAAACTATAGTTTCAATATTTTACAATCATGTCAACTATCATGATTTATTTATGATAGATCAACATAACTTTTCTAAATGAATGAAATTTATATGATCTACATAAGAAGTAAAATTAAATTATGGTAAAAGTTGATGATGTTTTCAATTTCAATGATTTCATTTGTAAATTTTATATAATTTCCATATTTGAATACTAAATTTTATTCAAAAAAATTGATGAAGATTAATCTCGTAAAATAAAAGGTGGTTATTTGAAATCAAAAATGAAATTCACATGTAACTCATTAGATTATAAGTTATTGATAAATGAAAGTGAGTAAAAAGAAAATGTCCTTAATATATTATATAAATCAAATAAGTTACAATCAAGAAGAAAAAATAAGTTATTATTATGTGGATTAAAAATATCAATAGGAAAAGTGATTCTTAAAAATCATATAAAAGTAACTTCTAATGAATTAACAAGTATATGAAATATCGAACAAAAATATCTAAAGATAAATGGAAAAAATAATAATATGATAATAAAGGGTAATAAAGGACATGATAATCAAAGGAGCTATGTTGATGACTTATATTCATGAAATGAATATATTTTTAAAATGAATGGGTTAATATGTACTTAGATGATTAATTGTAGTAGGATATGTTCATAAATGTTGGATAATGGGAACACAGTTTATGGATAGTTAATGCTTAAGAAACATGATTAGGGATGCATCAAATTATCAATCATTACAAAAATTTAAATGTGGTTTTTTTACATTTGGTGATAATTTAGAATGAATTATCAATGGTTTTGTGTGGGTAGGTATTTCTGAATAAGTTACCATTTTAAAAATATTATATTTATAATTTCTAAAACATAATTTTATTAGTATTTCATAGTTATATTATGTTAGAATGCATGAAAAAATTTCAAATTACAATATTATAATTTTTTAAGATGAATAAATCTAATTTTAGTCTAATAAAATATAATATTTAAATATTTTTTTTTTCACTTTTTCCGAAGGAATTAAGGAAAATATCAAGTGATTATTTTATTTATATATTTAAAATATTCATAGGAAATTTATGTTTGGTAATAAGTATTTCAGTCTACATTCCTTGCTATACAAATACCTAATATTTCTACAGCTTCTCGAAGTGAAGGTCGAAAACACCTCATTTTTTGGATCTTTTGTGAAAGAGTATGTTTTATTTTGATTTTTCACTATTTCACATGAGTATATTTTATTTTCTATACATATAAAATTTTACACGTAGAACACTATATTTGAGTATTCAATGAGTTTAAGAAGTCATAAAACATATACTAATGGATTGGTATTCTACTTCTATTATATTTATTCCCACTTTACTATAATAATTTAACTTTTATTTTATTCATTTTTTATAAAGGCTAAATTTAGGTGTTGCATAAATATCTACATCTATTTATTATTTTTGTAATTATCTTTAAATGCATTAATTAGAGGAAAAAATATTTTTTATCTATTAATATATTCCTTCATATATGATAATACAATGGTGGAGTAAACATTCCAATAATTGGCAATATATGAGCGAATAGTTTATTTTTATTAAATATCATAATTTTAAATGGGAGATATGTTTTTCTATAATTATTTAGTATTGTAATTAAAAATGGTTAGATTACTTTTTGGATCCTTTCCACTTCAATTAATTATATTTTAATAATTATAATTTTTTTCATTTTCTTCTTTCTAACATAGAAAATGAATTGATATTAAATATTTCAATCATTATAGAAGAATATATTTTTATTTTGGTTTTTAGTTATATTTTTCTTTACAATTTTTTGTGTATTGTGAAATGATGTTTGAGGAATATCCATCACAATATATGTTTTGTTGTGATTAATATTATTGATATTTTATAAACATTATAGTTAACTTGATTGTACATTACAATTGTGTATATGAATCGTATATTCAACTTGTATGTACATTAAAACTATGTGTATCAAGTTTATAGTTGGATTTTCAAATATTATAACTTTAATTATAAATATTAATACCATATGTAGGAATATTAAATGATAAATTTATAAGACTTATAAGAGGATAATCCAAATATTATACGATTTTATGTACATTATAGATATTTATCTAAACCTTATAGTATCCATCATCAGAACATTATTTTATACATTCAAAAAACCTTGGGGGTATGTATTGTTGAACATTACGACTTGTTACATGAATATTATAGAGGACTCCTTTGATCATTTTATGGGATATGTGTTTACCATATAATCATATAACCTTTAGATTATATTGAATATTATGAAGATAAACCATATGAGAATGGTAAAACTATTCAAGAATTTACCCAAATTGACTATAAACCTTAAAATAATGGTTAAATTAAAATGATCTATTTTAGGGTTGATATATTTAATTTTTTTAATTTCAATTGATATAATTGGAACATCATATTTAAAATTTAAAATGTAATCAGATGATCAGAGGATTGTTCACAAGTATTATTTTGTAATTCTGAAATATATAAATAATGGTTATATGTAGTATTAATTATTTTATTTATTTTTTATATCTCTAAATTATTTTTATGTTTAGATGGTTCATATTTTTCATTTTGATTTTAAATTACTTATAGAACTTAATTTCAGTCCTTCTGAATATTATTATTTCTCATTTATAAATTCTATATATCTAAATCATATGATAAATCAAAGATTCATTACCATGAGGAAATATAAGTTAATATTTAGATTCACTTGGTTTCATTAATAATTGATAAATAAAATATAATACATATGGTATATTCATTTATCTATATATGTGACATATATTTTTTAGAGATAACATTTTTAATGGAATAATATCAATAGATTTTGATATAACCAATAAAAATAAATTATTATTTATGTTAATAGATATATAAGTGTTTTCAAACATGAAAAATTGAGTACTAGTAATACACATAAATCCTTTTCTTGTACACCTTATGATCACTTATGTTGTTATCATTATGGATGGAATTTATCATTACACACTCCACTACTCTAAATGAATGATATAATCTTCCTTGAAATCTATATCGTAATTATTTAACTACGTTTTTTATCTTCCTGTAAAATTATTATATTTTCATGTGTGTTATTTTTTTGATAATGTTTATTATACAAAAGATGGACCTTAGTTTCATTTTAATAAACCACCACAGAAGTTCTATTGAGTTATTCATTAGACTGGTTAATTTACCCAGATTTAATTTCACCTTGGTTTAAATTAAGGTGTTTTCTATGGTTCATCCATTTCAAAAGGAATGTTTTAGGCCATTTATCTAGTTTTGGAGCGGGTAGAAAATTTGTTTCTCCAATCATTGTGTAAAAAGGTAGTTTTAAATGGTTTCAATATAACATAAAAATTTATTGGGTTTCATACGATCACATTGGTAGTGTGAAAAGTTGATTTATGATCACATTGATATAAATTACTATTAAAATAAATGCATTGATATTTTATTTTACACTAATTAATTAATTTAAAATTGATAATTCATAAAAAATTTAAAAATTATCTTTTAGTGTTGTCTTGACCATTCAGCTATCTATCCAACTAAGAAAACAACTTTATAGAACTAAAGGATAGCCCAAAAAATTCCCAATATAATGGGTCCTTATATGTTGACTTATGGGTAGAGTTTCTACATTCCTATAGAGCTAGAGGGAAAGATCTACTGTGTAGTTGGGGAGATAAATATAAATTGTCACATAGTTGTAAAAAAATGAAATAATATATACATGTTCTTGAATAATTCTTATGAGATGATTATATTAACATGAAAACTAATAAGGAAAGAGTTATAGTGTCTAATGAGAAGTTATTTTTGAAACAAATATCTCATCTGGGGGACCAAGTGTTTATTTTCAATTCATGTTGCAAGGTAATGAAGGTTAACCATCATTATAAATGAGAATGATATTTTATTATCACACATGTTTTTCATTTTGGTGTTTAACATGCTATTAATGAATTAAAGAAGAACCCATTCAATATTAATAAGTAGAAGTAAAATAAATTCTATTGAAATATTCCCCCATGAACCGATAGAGGAGATCACAATCCTCTAACCTAGTTACCAATGAATAAATTTGGATGTACCTTTCCTTAGTACATTACTGACTACTATGTTCAAATAAAATCTATTTTAATTTCTTATTATGTTATAAAGAATCAAGGGAACTGCATAATTTATATGTTGGGAGGGGATCCATTATACATTCAGATTTTCAAATTGTTTCAAATTTTTAATCTTGTGAGTGTTTCCTTTTCCATTATTGACGAATTGAATCATGATGAGTTTAATATAAAAAACCATGAAAAGATTAAACCCATGGCAATTACATGAAAACTAATATAACCAATTTACTAACCATTGATGAATTATGAGGATAACTATATGTTAATTTACATGGTATTATAATTATAGAAATGAAAATCCATTTCTGAATATTGTGAAATGGCATACAACATTATATTTAAATCACTTACCTTAGAGTATTATAAATGAAAATTGTTATCATATTCATAATTCCCTCATTTATTTAGAGATGAAATACATCCTTTAATTAAGGAACCAATGTTTTATAGCTGAATATAGTATATTTTTATATTGATATTCAAAACATTTCAAAATAACATGTATGTGTTTCATAACAGTTTATTGTATTCATAAAAATGGAAACATTAACAACTTCAACATAAGTGATCTACATCATATACCCCTATATTCTTATATTTTATACCCTTATAAGATATATCATTCAAAATAAAAAACTTCCAAATGGATAAGGAAAAAATAATAAGAGGTGATCTTAGATGGTTAGTAAGGGTATATAAGGTATATATTATTATAACATGAGAAAAAGGGTATGAGAATGTTGGAATAATAAATGAAAACATATACCCATTATATTATTGATCATAAATAGGATTCATGGCATAAATCAGGGAAATTCATAACACAATAATCTTAATGTAGTCAAATATCATCAGCTATGAGAACATAATATAGGCATGAGAACTATATTTTTGTAATAAGCAAAATCATATATCATTGTGAACATGTAAAATTTAAAATACTTTCACTTATTTTATTATTGGAATGATATCATTCCCTAGAATAAATATATGTACATGAAACTAGGTCCATGCATAATGTTATAGACATCCAAATTACATCTATTCATACCATTTTGAACATGTAAATAGGTTCAGACAAAATATTTTGGACATGATATTTTGTCAAAATATATCATTGTGAACATATAATCTATTTAATTCATAAAACTGTGAAAATGTAATAATATTTATTTATTGTATATTTACTCCTAACATATCATTATTTACCCAATGCATTAGACAGTGATATAGGTGCCACCAATAACATAATCCATACATTTTTTTGTCATATGATCCAAAAACAATCATTATATTGGAACACATGAAAGAAATGGGATTCATAAAACATTTCATCACAATCTACTCCATAGAAATGAAATGGGTTTCATAAAAGTATTTTCATCATAAATATAAACCATGGAGACATAAAATAAAGATGATATCCTTCATTTATATACCTAGTAAAGCCTAATTGACATAAAACGATTTAATCATTGATAGATAAATATTTTGAAGTAAGACATGGAATATTACATTTGGGAAATAGCCTTTACATTGTGGAAATATCTTTTTAAAACATAAAACATTTTAAAATAATTTCCTTTTAAAATAAACTGGGGGATTAAAAATAGAATTGTTAAAAATAATTTGAAACATTTCTTGAGGAAAATATCTTTTCCAATTTAAAAAAATATCAGCATAAAATATAAAACATTTTTAAAATCTGTTTCATTGAAAATAACTTTTTAAACATATAATAGAATCCCTAATGATATGTTTAGTAATTATAGAGTTAAATATTGTTCATTCTATAATTTATAAAATAAATATTCATTGAAGATTTTCAGTAAAATCCAATTGAGTCTTGTTTATTTGAAAAGTACAACAATATTAAATTTTAAACAATTATTAAAATAGGTAAATTGGGTTAAAATTTCAATAAAATTTCATTGTTTTTTTCTTAAAAAATGATTACATTCTTAGAAAAAATTGATATGGAATAAAACAGATTTTCAACCGAAGAGAGAAATAATGATGATATTAAATAAAAACATTATTTTCAATCCTTGATTGTGTAAAGAGACGAAAATGAATTGTAATTTTTATTCCCATGTAATAACTATTGGAGAAAAAAATTAATGGTATTCTTGAAAAAAAATCATATGATTTCATCATAAAAGGCGTAATCATAAAAAATGTGATGAACAATGATATTGCAATACCAAACCCAAAATAAATTGGTAAAATATGAATTATAAGCTTCCTTAGACAATAATTTCAAGTGAATCATTATATTTCATGAGAATAACTATATTAATGATATAAATTTTAAAATGATTATTATATACACCACATAAAATATGATAGGGGATAAAATAACATATGTCTCAAAGAAATAACCATGAAACAAAAATCCCTCCCCATTTGGGTAAATTTTGAAAATTAAACCCCATGAAAGAGATTTACTAAAATTTATATGTAAATAAACATAATAATTAGTATATTCATATAAAAATTCATCAATGGTTTTTATATACACCATATAAAATAAATAGTTGTCTAACATGGCATGTTTCTTACATAAGTAAAATGTTAGATGAAAATACCTTACAATAAGTATCAAATTCCTTCATACACATTCCAATATAACATATAAAAATATATATTTGTTATAAATATATTAAAGTACCATAATTATATATTTCAATTGATATTTAAATTAATTATCACCTTTTATTACCAATTTATCTTCAATTTCTTTTTAAAATCACATTTTGATTGATTACGACTTTTTTTCAGTATGGTTTGATTTTTTATTTTAACTCCACTTAATTTGATCATTGTACCAAAATATAAATAATTTTATTCATGATATAAATATCTTATATATTAATTATATATGTTCTTATCATAATCCACAACAGTAATAGATATAAAATGAAATACAACAATCATTGAGACAATAGGTCGTATATATGTACCAACATAATTTCCTTTTTCTTAAAGGAATGAACTAAAGATTTGTGAATAATATATTACCATTTAATAATAATTTTTATTTTATATATATATATATATAACATTTATTTATTTAAACATCTCCTTATTACCTTCCATTAAAAGCATACATGAAAAACAAATCACATCTCTGTGTAAAGTGGAAATCATTCGTACAGATGAAAAAATTTATCATATCACCACAGAATGTAAATTATGAAGATATATTTCATGTAATAATTAATTAAGTTTTATTATATTGAAATACCTTATTTATTCATTTATTATATCTATGTTTCCATCGAAGTAAAAAAATAAAAAACACTTCACATCTGTTGGTGAGGCGGTATTCCACCGTACACATGAGCGACATTATTGTTTTCCAAAAGGGTTGGTGGTAAGATTTAAGATTTAATATTATAAATATATATGTATAATAACTTCATAATTATGATATATAAAGATTAAATCCATCATTATATCCCCTAATGAGAGGTAGTAATGGAAAATGATTAAGTTCAGTTAGCCACGTATCTCAATTGACTGAATAAGAGAAGAATTTTTGATATTAAATTTAAATAATAACCTCTATGTATATATAATATAAACATGTTATTATATCATTATAGTTTAATAATAATTGACATAGGTGGACTATGAAATAAAATAATATTTTTTGTTTATCACTTTACAAAATTTTTAGACATCTTCTTTTGGTTTGTAGTAAAATAATTCTTAGGTCTGATTTATGTCCAAAAAAAGGCATGGAAAATATAAAAGAAAAAATGAATTAATTTTTTCATCTAATGGAAAAAATTATGGGTTTTTTAATATTTAATTAGAGATGATGGGGTTGGTATTTTATAAGCGAGTTTTGTAGCACACTTTATTTTTTCAAAATGAAAAGGGGAACCCACATTTTTAACATTTTTAAAGACTCCAATATGGAACATTATCAAAAACATATAGGTTTTATTGTCTAAAACTATCTAAAAACCTATAATGGACATTTTTATAGGTCATTTTAAAAATTATCATTTTAGTTTAACACCTAGTAACCCCATTTAAATTTAAATCAAAATAATTAATTTTTACTTTATTTACTATTGGTTATTGTACAAAATAAATTTCACCTTATTAGGTGATCTAAATTATTTTGAATCCAAATATGGATATATCAACACTAACTTTTTCATACATTAATATTATATAACTTTTTCAGAATTATTAAATCATGATGCAAATAGAAAACCAATGATCGTACTAGTCAAGTGCCTTTCGAAACATGGAAACATAAAAATTGATACATAAGTGAGATACATTAACCCAAATAGGTTATTCATGAATATAAATAATCTTATAAACATCAAACATAAAACATTTCTTCATAAAAAGGGGAAGTATACATAAAAATGTGACATCTCAAATGATCCAAAAGGTTAAACAAGGGATATATATGAGCATAATCAAGGGATGAAGGGTATTAAAACATGATCAAGGAAATATAATTTCACACCATGTATATCAATGATCATATTCATTATTCATGGAATAAATCTTGGCAATTCATAATACATTAATCATAAGAAAATAAAGAACAAAAGCCTTGAAGGCATAACATAAGAATAAAACATGGAATTTTGGGAGACACATAAATATATATAACGATTTACACAGTATTCAGGAAATTGATGTTGAAACCATATTAGAGTAGAAAGTACATTACTATTCCAGATTCACACTATGTTCTATACATGTATTTCTGAATTGATTTCACCCCTCATTCCCACCTTATATTATAGAAGTGAGTTCATTACTCGTTGTATCCTAGTAATATTGTACTGAGTTACTTTAAAACTGTAACCATGTATATCTCATTATATATAAATATTTACCCAATGTATTGGATATAGATATAGGTACCACTCATCTAATAGTGAAATCATACATACACATGCGACATGATCATAAATAACCATATCATAACCCATGAAATTAGATCGGTAAAATAAAAATGTAATCATATCATAACATGTGGAAAGAGATAGGTTTCATAATAATTTAATCATGAACATAACCCATGAAACAATGTGGTTTTCAAAAAAATATAACTCGTGAAAGAGAAACATGTTTCAAAATCAAATTACCCATGAATGAGAAACATATTTCAAAATCATATAACCTGTGAATGAGAAATATGATTCATAAACATTGTTTCATTAAAACATTATCCATTTAAAGATATAATATGAATGGAAAAATTAAATAATTTCCTCATAAAGTAATGAGTAACACCAATGGATTTTATATTATTTTGGAAATAAATTATAATAACCTTTAAAAACATTTCCTGAGTAAAATATCATTTCTGCGTTGAAATTTCATTTCAAACAAAAAACCATTGTGAAAAAGTGTTTCATTGAAAATGTTTTTACAGACCTATAAAGGAAAAATTGAAAAATATAAAACTTTATCAAAATATATTTTCCTTGAAATGGGCTTTAATGATATTTTTAAATAAAAATTGAAAACATTTTTGAAAACCAAGTTTTTGAATACAATCGATTTCAAAATGGAGAGAAAGACAGTCATATGTTACCCAAAAAAATTACCTAAGGTACCAAAAACTGGAAAATGGAAATAATTGATTGACATATCTTGAATAAACAGAGGATAAGAAAAATCATTATTCATCGTTAGGGATGTATTATACTAGTTCATCATATATATCATAACCATAACTAATCTCGAAAAGTTATGAGATTGTCTCAATAAACTGTTTTAACTTGGTATCTTTGGATCATAATTTACAGTTAAGAAATAATAATTCAAAAAAATTAGTATATCATTATATAAAGGGAATTCCTGATATAAAATTTCAAATGGAATTATATTCACCTAAAAAAGAATTTTGGTGTGTAATAAAACATGAGTCTCACCAAATGAAAATTGAGAGAAAACAATTTTACTGATTGGGTAACTCTTGAAACATAAACCCATGAATGAAATATCATAAAATGGATATGTGAATACCTATAAATTTAATTAAAATACAAATATACTTTAATAATGGTATGTTTATACACCACACAAATGGAAAGTGTGGCGAATATAGCATGTATCTCATGAAAATAAAAAGTGAGATGAAATCCCCTTTTCTTGTGTCTTGAATCGTGTAATAATCATTCAAACCACGAGTATAATAGATTTAAATTTATTATAATTTTTTTAATAACCATATATATAAATATATGGTTTTATTTTGATATTATATTACCCACTTTTTAACAATCCTGTGTTAATTTTTCAGTTCGGGTAATATTCACTTTCTTCATTACATGTGTCATAATTTATTATATATTTGGTAGTTTTACTTTATAAAAGGATTTCAATAATGTAAGACATTATATAGATATTATTTTTATATATTATATGTGTATTATAATAATTTATAAAATATAAATGTATGGAATGAAATACACCATCAATGGAGATAGTAGGTCGAATGTGCACAGGAACACTATTTCCGTTTAATTGTCGTGTTGAAAGAAAGAATGAAAAATAAAAATATCTATATATATGTATATATATGTGTTGCTCCAATCCTTTCGTCAGGGCGCGCGCATCCGTCTGTGGGGAGGACGCGCTGCTTGTTACCCTACATTCCCACTTTTCAAAGGCAGGCAGCATCCGTTCCTTGTTCAGGGTCGTCTACTCCTTGATCGAAACCAGGATGATGGGATGTCGGTTCTTCCTTCCGTGGATTCCTCCTCGGAGCTCGTCACCTAGTCTAGGTCTCTCTCATAGATTTAAGACGTGTTCGTGAATCTCATTCCCAGAGCCATATCTTCATGGACGCCAGTTAATTACATTGCTCCCGTCGAGACGCTCCAAGGGGTCTTGTCGGGGTAGAAACCTTCAGTGAGGATAATGGTCACGTCGGGGTATCGTTGGGATGTATATCTTCTGTCCCTTATCACAGGGCTTCTCAAGGTCGCAGAAGCCCGAGGTATCCCACATCAAATGCGGGGAATGTGTATCATCTGAGGTTTTCCTCAGCTTCCCATGTTTAACACGGGGTATGTCGTGAGTTTAACGTCTTGTAGAGACGAATCGGGTTGAAGGACCCCTAGGGGGAACACCGATGTTGGGTCCATCACGTGGGTGGCTTCCCAGATGTCATGGAGTGGGATGGGTGGCATGATCTCACTGGGATGTGGCGGCCCGGGTAAGGATCCAGATGGATGGTGGAGAGAGACATGGGGCTTACGCTCTTGGACGGCCCATGAGGGGGAGTGCAGTTTAACGTCATGCGGGATGAGATATAGTTTAAAGTCATGCGGGACGAAATACAGTTTAACATCATGCGGGACAAAATATAGTTTAACGTCATGCGGGATGGTATACATTTTAAAGTCATGCGAGACGAGGGATTTGGGGCTTATGCTTTGTGGCGGCCCATGGTGGTCAGGGATCCGACGTGGAGAGGTCGGGACGACCGGGTGGTGGGCTTGAACCTCATGGAGGCTTCCTACGTACCATGAATTAGCATAGATCAAAGTCCATGTAGTTCGCTGGGATGGGGCTTACACTCTGAGGTGTCCCATGGTGGTGTCACGGTCGATGCACGCTCTAAGCCCACATGAGTCATGCTTAGTGTGAGAAACAAGAGGCAGTAGGGACCAGACGATCACGTCGCAAAAGGTGTGTCCATGGGAAGAAGAATGGGGCTTACGTGTTAGGCGGGCCAAAGAGGAAACATGGGCTTACACATGGTTAGTAGCCCTTGGTGTTGGGGCTTACTCCACGGTGGAGGCCCATTTTGCGACAAAGCGCTGTGGGAAAAGGACTCCACTGGCTTTGGTAGGGGGAAGCACAGAGATGCACGGGTGCAACCATCCTTTGAGAGGCTAGGGGCTTACGCTCTGAGGCGGCCCTTCCCTCATGGGAAAACGCCACTCCGACAAGGAGGATCTCATTCCATGCGATGAAGAGTCCATTCCCGTGGAGACAAGTGGGCGTAAAGTATGCACGTGCTGGGGGGGATGCTGCGTTTGAAGCATGGGGTCGGACTACAGTTTAACGTCATGTGTTAAAAACGAGGTGCTCAGCTGTTTAATGTCCTACAGCTTGGACGAGGTCGGTTCGCTCCACACCCCTAGGGCTTACATGCCCAAAGCCATCTACCCTTGTCGGAGGGAAGGCACTGGAAAGGCCATCATGAAGGGGGGGCCTCAGGGCCAACCATCGAGGGGTCCACGTTAGCGTGGCTATGCGAAGAAGCAATAGCCATTAGCGTGCCTATGCGGAAAAGCATAAGGCAAAGCAACGCAGCAAGAAACACGGACCACGAGACCTTGAGGTTACTTCGCACGATCCTGGAAGGCCGTACGGGAAAACAACGCATGGCGCGCATTCCCGACAGGGGAGACATAGGTGTTGACACAGAGGGACAGCCATGCGGCGTCAAGGTGAAGGGTCTTGGGATTTTCATGCAACAAAGAAGGTTTGCACGCAAAAGACCAGGACAACGCACAATTGGAGAAAGGGAATTGCGTGCGGAGAGGGAATTTTTTCCATGGTTTTGCAGGAACGACAGGGTATTGCGCGCACAAGCCACGGATTGCGCACACAGAAGGAACCCGGGGAAGGGAGCAAATTCGCTTAAGACGGTGGAGTTACAGGAAAAGGCGAACTCCAGGTAAAGGTGGTGCGAAATGAGGGATTACCTAGAAGTCATCATGCGCACGGGGGGAGTCGAATTGCGCGCGCGAGAGCCGATTCGAATTCCGCAACCCCCAAACTGTTCGGGGTCACCGCCTATTTATAGGCAGCGGCTGGCGCGGAATACCGGCGGCGCGCGAAATGTTCCACACTGGGAACCGTCTATGCGCAATACCTCACCGCGGAGAACTGGGGAGCTCAATTATTGCGCACCTCATCAGTTCGATTCCCCGAATCCCAGGAGTACTTCGTGCACCCAAAATTATTCCGCGCGGATCCTCCTTTATTTCGCACATTACTTTTCGGGCCTCCGGATCGGGCCTCTGATTCTGAATATGATTTCGCTTCATCATTTCGAAACATCCTCCGAATGTTATGTATTTTTTCGGTGTCTACAAATTCCCCCCCTTGGAATTGGATCGATGAGAGGTCACAACGATCGGATTCAAAGGCAAACGCCGAAATGCCGAGGTACTGAGTCTCCTGGTCAAGTTGCGCACAAAATTAGAATGGAGTGCGCAAAACGACAGACTCGCGTGGAATTCTCTTTCCGCATGGTGTGGAACCCTGGACTAGCCTATAAAAAGGGGCGATGGGTCCCAAATCTGTACATCCGCCTTTCCGCGCGATAGGATAATCTCTCTCCTGCATGAAATCGCTCTCGCGGATGCGCGTACAAACACTCTGGAACTGCGGAATTCCTTTTTAAATTTGGCTGTGTCTTCGCGCCTTCTCGGGATCTTCTGGGCTTCGCGTGCCGATTGCACACCAGTCTCCAGGATTCCACACAACTCCTTCAGATTTCAAGCAAAACTCTCTGATTCCGCGCTCTGCATCCTGATTTCGTGCAACTCCCGAAAAATTCAAGATGGTCTTGAACCGAGTTGATGAGGGGGAATCTGCTGCTCGTAGGACAGAAATGGCGGCGAACCAGGAGGTTTATGGCGCCAAGGTGATTGTGTTCAACAATCTGACCTTGTTCAATCTGCTGACTCTGGCCCAGAAGACGTATCCCTTGTCTGACAACCTCCCGCTTTAGAATTTTGGCATCCTGGACGAGGTGCCCCTGTAGGGATTCGAGGTGGACACGCCATGGTTGTGGGTGAGTCGAGAGGATGAGCTTCCTCGCTACAACATCACCAACAACGGCCATCCTGCCAAGGAAACCAGACATCTAGACGTATATGTCCTGAACCCGAGGACTAGAACCATTATTGGGGATGAGCCTGTCACAGCGAATTCTTCGACCCTCTATGAGAGCACGTTCTGTTAGAGCGTCACAGATGACACGAAGGGCTGGATGAAGGATTGGGACCTGCGGTCTTGGGTCAACTTCACCAGCAAATGGGCCTGGGAATTCTGGGTTCCCCATACCTGTGACCAGTTCGTGGATGAACTGCGGTATATCGGCATGTTCCAGGCGGTATGGACATCACAGTTCCACTTCCACCGCCAAGCTTAACTCGGGCCGGAGTTATTCACTCAGTTGTCTCCTGATACTAACACATTCCACCTTCATCATGGGGAATTCGACATCAGTCTCAGGGACATCCACTGCATCGGAGGTATCCCACTGGAGGGATACCAATACGACGAGTTCGTTCCTCCAAAGAATACATAGGGAGACAGGTCGCGGATGCCTATGCTGACATGGCACCTGTTGGAGCTAGCCAAAGAGAGGCTGTGGGTCAAGGACTTCTAGAAAGACATTGCCTATAAGGGTTGGTTCAGCCTGTTCCCTGAAAAGGATCCGGCCATCAAGATGTTGGGACGGGGTAAATGGTGTCTGACCGCGGCTCAGAGGATCATTGATGGGTCATACTGGAGGACGCTGGAGGAGGGGCAATACCAATCAAGGGGCTACAACGTCATTGAGGCCTGGGACCCGAACGTCCGATATGCCGGGTTCCTTGCTGCCTTCCTAAGGGGGTGGCTCCTGCCGATGCGGGATGTGAGGATGGACGTCTGTCCAGCAACACTGGTAATGGCGGGCTCCATGGCCACGAAAAAACAGTTCAACTTGGGCATCCCCGTAGTGGCCAAGCTGTATGTCATCCTAGGGTGCATCTCACGAGGGGGGTCACCTCGGAGAGTATGAGGTCCCTTCCTATAGCGACTCGGGTTTTTGGTCCTGTTAGACATTGGAATATTTCTAGGAATAATTCCAGATCTGGGTGTGAAGACGGCGTGCGATTCCGAGGCCCTGTGTGCCCGGACTAAATTTTATAAAAATATTAAGTATTTTTATACTATGCACGTGTCAGGGGTGTGATATCTCCTAAACGGTAGCTCATAACAGGAATATGAGGGCACGGTTGCGTCCAGAATTTTCCGTTTACCATAGGCGGGGTGTAAACATTGCGGGCGCGGGCCTACAGTGAGAAACGCCACCATGGGCATTTTCATAATTAAGTGGAGAAGTTAGTGTGCGAGCGTCAGCTCAAATAACTTCTGAATGGAGTCTCAGATGGAAAATATGAGTCCGCTGTTGCGTTCAGAATGACGTGTTTACCCTAGGGGTGACCTTACTTTTGTTCGGATCGGGCGTCGGGTCTGAGGCTGGTTTGGCGCCAGCGGGCAGCTGATATAAATATCAGCGCCACCCCCCCATTTATTGTTCCTCTCGACGTTATTCGTCGTTCTTCACCGCCACTCTGCCGAATCGAGCAAACGAAGTTCCCACGAGCTCGGAATTCGACGACAGACGTTCCAGGAGCGCGCTGTGGAAGCTCTGGATTGCGGATTTGAGGCAGAACGTCGGCGTTTCGCCCACGAGGTAGGCGGATTTGAGTTTTAACCCTCGATCCCGTTTTTGCTGCGTTTTTCTGCAAATTGAAGCCGTAGTAGTGTAAATCGGGTCTCGAGGGTCGTGTAGACGCCTCCGAATCGCAAAACGAACCACTTTGGTGCCGTCGGCAGTCCGCGGCGGCGCGCGGCGGAGCACGGCGGTGCACGGCGGCCGGCCGCCCAGCGCGGTGGCGCGCCGGCCCAGATGCCGGAGCATGGCGGAGCACCTCCAGCCACGGCAGGCCAGTGACGATGGCCGGTCCGGGCCGGCCGGACCGGCCAGTCGGGCCCGGTCCTACCTCTTTTCTCATACGGGGTCTTTAAACCCCCGTATCTTGCGAACTGGGAGCCGGATTTGCGCCCCGTTTGTGGCGACGTGACCCTGACGACGAGGCGAACCCTCCAGTGTGGGTTCGATGGTTTAAGGGTTTGGGATCATGGCCCATGAGTTAGAAACGTCGTATAAAATAATATTATTTTATTATTTTACAACTTCGGGTCGTTCTAACTTCTACCTGGAGCATTCGATTGACGTGCCGTCAGTGGCGTTGAGACCATGATGGTATGACAGACATGTTGAGATGGTTTTCGGGTGTTGGGGCTGAGAACGGGGTGCGGGCCCCACGAGCCCGGGTTTTGGCGTTTGCGGAGAAACACAGCTTTTACACCAGGAGTCCGATTTTGGCAGATGAATAGTCGATCCTGTGTGTTTTTCTGAGAGGAACACAATGGTGCATTCCATTCGATGAGTTTCGGAATCTAGGCATGGGCACCACCCGAGCTGGCCTTTAGTGAATAGTACATTTTTCCCCGAGTGTTCGTTTTGGACGAGCGAGTAGTCGATTCCGCTTGTTTTCTGAGGGGATCGTCGTGGTATGGTCTGCTCGATGAGTTTTGGGATCGTTGTGTGGGCCCCGCAAGAGCTACCTACGGTGAATAGTGCCTTTTTCACCTGTGCTCTATTTTGGGTGAGAAAACAGCCTATCCTGCGTGTTTTTCCTCGTGGAACGCGATGGTGGCCTCAGTTTTGGCCTAGGAGGTGTGCAGTGTGGCGTTGTGGCGGGTCGCTCGGGTTATCGACGTTTGGACCAGCAGTGGTTGAGGGTTCTCACTTGGTTCGTTCCTACGAGGGTTCATGTGGAATCACAACCTTCGTATGGGTTTTTGATCCTCATGATGGGTTGTTTAAACTGTTAGAGTTATGGTATCCCGCTGGTGGTCCCGGAGTGGATCCTCTAGCATCTTTACCCTAGATCGGGTTCTTGGTATCGCTATGACCGCTTATTTACGGGCAGTGATCCCCTATCTAGCAGGTTAAGCCTGTAGGGTTTGTGGAATCATCGGAAATATGACCCCCTACGCGGTGGGCCGTGCTCAGTAGGGTTGTGGCATCATCGGGTATACGATCCCCAACTCAGCATGTGGTTTATAGTAGGGTTACAGTATCGTTGGTTATTTGATCCCCTACTCAGCGCGTGGTTTCGGTAGGGTTGCGGCATTATCGGTTCAATCCCCTATATCACGAGTTATACCATATAGGGTTCCGGTATCGTCGTGACCATCTTTATATGCACGATGATCCTCTATCTGAGTGTGGAGCTTCTGTCGAGCGCCAGATCGGGTTGTGGTATTCCCCAGCGGATCCTGGGTGTGATCCCCTATCTATGAGAACTACGTATGCCAGATCGGGTCGTGGTATCCCCCAGCGGACCCTGGGAGTGATCCCCTATCTATGAGCTATGTATACCAGAGTGGGTCTTGGTATCCCCTAGCGGACCCTAGCAGCGATCCCCTAACCTAGGAGTTTGGTGGTTATGTTGTTTCAGCGAGGTTTCCTTAGTGATGTTATCCAACGAGCGTGGTCTCTAGGGTGAGAATCTTATATGTTTGTTTGGGACCCGATGGAGTGTATCTCTCGGATGAGTGTCATCTGGTATGACAGTGTTCGTGTGGTGTACTCTCCTGGTTGTGGACAATTGTTGGTGATGAGGTCGGTACCTCTTGTGGCTTTGTGGTGTGAGATGTGTATATCTGGATTGTTCAAAGGGTATGTTAGGGAATACACTTGAGCTGAGCTGAGATGACTAGTTGTTTTTAGCCGAGGATGGTCACAAGATGGAGTTTCTCTCTCGTCTGGGTTCCCTCTGGCTGGGTTGAGCGGACTGTTTCCTTTCAGTTGCTCCCTTGGGTTTTGGGTTTTTGGTGTGCCTACTGAGTATGTTTATACTCACCCCTGCACGGGCTTTTCCTGCACATGTTTGTGTCTTGTGCAGACCACATGCCTTTTGACAGAGTCCTAGGAGGACCCGGAGCAGGCGAAGCTTAGTGAGCGAGTTGACCTGGGTGTTTACAGGAGCTGTGCCGAGGGAGCTTTCTGGCGGGTGTTTGAGGCAGCGTTCCCCTTCTTCAGAGCATGTTGGACGCGCTTTGTAGTTTTAATTTGGTGGGCTCTATTTTTCCCTTGTACTTTTGTTGTTGCTCTCTGGTTGTCGGATAGTGTATGCATGCATTTACTTTCCAGTTTCTATATATCTACATTGTTGCATGGAGGTGTTTGTGGGTGCGTGTGTACAGGTACCTTAGACTAATGCCTCCCATGTGTGTGATAGCCTACTCGGCGCTAGTCGCCAGCCCCTGGCCTATTGGAGGCGGGCATGGGGAGTCGCGGCTCGAGCCCCGTTGGGTCGGGTCGTGACAGAGTGGTATCAGATGAGGTTCCACCTTTGGGATCTCAGAGCGTAGCTGGTCTAGCTGTGAGCTTGGTTTGGGTTGCATAGCGATAGTGTTAGGATGTTTCGAGTTCGGCATTTAGGCCAGGGACTCCAGTGTTGGTGCGGCGGCCGACGTATCCATACACCAGGACTCTAATGACATTCCATTCGACTCGGGACATTCTTACACGGGTCGTGGGGACAAAATGGTACATGCATCATATAGGACTGGGTTTTTGGATTTTCCTTGTCCTTCTTGAGATAGCTCTCCAGATATAGGATTTGATTGTGTTGCGTCTTGAATGTATTCAACAGCCAACGAGTGTTCCGCAGCAAGATTGTGCTTATGACCCGACCCGTGTAGTGGCTGTGGAGCAGGGTGCAGGTTCTGAGGTTGCACCTCTAGGTGGTTTGCCAGTTGATCCACCACATGTAGAGCAGCTGGTTGTGCCGGCGGTGTAGGACGAGGTTGTGCGCAGGCTGAGTGCGCTGCATGAGTTCCAGAGGCAGCGACCTCTAAGGTTCCTGGGTGATCCAGACCCCCAGGCAGCTGATGACTGGCTTGAGGCAGTCACCTGAGTTTTCCTCCTAGTGAGGACACCTCAAGATCAGATGGTGGTCCTAGCAGCGAGCCTTCTGCATGGTTCTTCCTGGCGATGGTGGAGTTTGGTGACGCAGTACCCTGACGAGGAGATGCTCACGTGGGCAGAGTTTGAGCGGCTCTTCAGGGAGGAGTTCTATCTGGTGACGCTGAGGTCAGTGCAGATCCAGGAGCTTCTGAAGCTTCGATAGGAGAGCATGATTGTGTGGGAGTACTCATTGAGGTTTACAGACCTGTCGCACTACTCCATGGATATGGTTAGAGACCCGTTATTTAGGGCTCGGACCTTCGAGCAGGGATTACGCAGGGACATCCGAGAAGGTGTGGTTTCCTTGTGCCTGCCCACCTATGCTAGAGTGTTGGAGCGAGCGTTAGTGGTGGAGAGTTTTCTGGCTAAGAAGATTCCCCATGTTAGTGCTGGGCACTCGAAAGCTGAGACTTCGTCGGTCGGATCGGCATCTGGTAGCCAACGACAGACTCAGGGGTCTGGACATGGCCGACGTTTCAGGAGGCGACCCCAGGATGGAGGATCTGAGCCTTAGGGCTCACAGGGCTCGCAGGCTAGTTTTGGTCAGCCGCAGGAGAGGCGGTGTTACGCTTGCGACGGTTGGGGAAATCTTTCTAGAGATTTTCTGACCCGACGTGCTGCTGAGATGGAGCTAGTCGATGGACCGCCTTGGCAGAGACAGCGTCTCGAGCAAGGAGATATGGAGGGGGGCGGACATGGCGGCGGAGCTGGTGCAGCGGGAGGTGGTGGTAGGCAGTACCAGTTTCCACCACCCCACCCCCAGGTGGTCCACGCCAAGCTCAAAGAGTTTGTGGCCGAGGGCGAGGACAGTTGCATGCCCTGGAGGCAGTCGACCCAGAGGCACTGCGGATGGATAGATGTACGCCTTGTGTCTTTTCTACTTCCTGCAGTAGTTTGTCAGACACTGTTTAGCGGTACTCTTTCCTTTTGTTTCTTGCTCGAGTTTTGTTCAGGGCGTTGATAAGACCCTCTGTGGGAGTTGTTCCACATGCTTCGAATGCATGAGGTAGGGGGATCCTTCCCCCCCGAGATGCGTTTTTGTGAGGCGATTAATACCGTGCGTGTGAGTCAGTGCCGCCCAAAGCTGATAGTATTGAGGTGTGGCAGATGATTTCCTCGGACTTATATGTTCGGGCATGGATGTTTGTTGGTGATATCGCTGGTGTGTGTGACCCAGTTGAGAGTCTAATCACTTTCCTTGTACTTAGGGATTTTCGGGGACAAAAAGTTCTAAGGGGGGGAGGATATAGCGACTCGGGTTTTTGGTCCTGTCAGACTTTGGAATATTTCTAGGAATAATTCCAGAGCTAGGCGTGAAGACGGCGTGCGATTCCGAGACCCGGTGTGCCCGGAATTAATTTTATAAAAATATTAATTATTTTTATACTATTCACGTGGCAGGAGTGTGATATCTCCTAAACGGTATCTCAGAACGACAATATGAGGGCATGGTTGTGTCTGGAATGTTCCGTTTACCCTAGGCGGGGTGTAAACTTTGCGGGCGCAGGCCTGCGGTGAGAAACGCCACCAGGGGCGTTTTAGTAATTAAGTGGAGAAGTCAGTGTGCGAGCGTCGGCTCGAATAACATCTGAACGGAGTCCAGGATGGATAATATGAGTTCGTCGTTGCGTTCAGAATGAGGCGTTTACCCTAGAGGTGACCTTACTTTTTTTCACATCGGGCATCGGGTCCGAAGCGGGTTTGGCGCCGGCGGGCAGCTGATATAAATATCAGCGCCCCCCCCCTAGAATTCCTCTCGACGTTCTTCACCATTCTTCACCGCCACTCCGCCGAATTGAGCAAACGAAGCGCCCACGAGCTCGGAATTCGACGACATATGTTCCAGGAGCGCGCAACGGAAGCTCTGGAGTGCGGATCTGAGGCAAAACGTTGGTGTTTCGCCCACGAGTTAGGCGGATTTGAGTTTTAACCCCGATCCCGTTTTTGCTGCGTTTTTCTGAAAATTGAAGCCATAGCAGTGTAGACCGGGTCCCGAGGGTCGTGTAGACGCCTCCGGATCGCAAAACTGACCACCGGGGTGGCCCCGGTGGTCCGCGGAAGATTCACCGGCGTGGTGGCATCGACGCCGGCGGCGCGCGGCGTCCCGCGGCGGCGCACGGCGGCCGGCCTCCCAGCGCGGCGGCGTGCCGGCCCAGACGCCGTAGCGTGGCGGAGAGCCGCCGGCCAGGGCGGGCCGGCAGCGGCGGCCGGTCCCGGTCGGCCGGACCGGCCGGTCGGGGCCGGTCCGACCTCTTTTCTCATACGGGGGTCTTTAAACCCCCGTATCTTGCGAACTAGGAGCCAGATTCTCGCGCCGTTTGCGGCGACACAACCCTGACGAGGAGTAGAACCCTCCGGTGTGGGTTCGAAGGTTTAAGGGTTTGGGATCGTGGCCCGGGAGTTAGAAACGTCGTATAAAATAACATTATTTTATTATTTTACGACTTCGGGCCGTTGTAACTTCTACTCGGAGCATCTGATTGATGTACCGTCAGTGGTGTTGAGACCCTAATGGTACGAAATAATTTTTGAGATAGTTTCCGGGTGTTGGGACTGAGAACGGGGTGCGGGCCCCACGAGGCCGGGTTTTGGTGTTTGCGGAGAAACGCACCTTTTGCACCAGGAGTCCGATTTTGGCGGATGAATAGTCGATCCTGTGTGTTTTTCCGAGAGGAAAACAATGGTTTGTTCCGTTCGATGAGTTTAGAAATCCAGGTGTGGGCCCCACCTGAGCTGGCCTTTGGTGAATAGTACCTTTTTCACCGGGTGTCCGTTTTCGACGAGTGAGTAGTCGATTCTGCTTGTTTTTTCGAGGGGATCGTCATGGTATGGTCCTCTCGATAGGTTACGGGATAGTTGTGTGGGCTCCGCACGAGCTACCTACGGTGAATAGTGCCTTTTTCACCGGTGCTCCATTTCGGGTGAGTAAACAGCCTATCCTGCGTTTTTTTTTCTGCGTGGAACATGATGGTGGCCTCGGTTTTGGCCTAGGAGGTGCGCAGTGTGGCGTTGTGGCAGGTCGCTCGGGTTAGCGATGTTTGGACCAGCAGTGGTTGAGGGTTCTCCCTTGGTTCGTTCCTACGAGGGTTCGTGTGGCATCACGACCTTCGTATGGGTTTGTGATCCTCTCGATGGGATGTTTAAACTGTTAGAGTTGTGGTATCCCTCCGGCGGGCCCAGAGTGGATCCTCTAGCATCTTTACCCTAGATTGGGTTCTTGGTATCGCTATGACCGCTTATTTACGGACGGCGATCCCCTATCTAGAAGGTTAACCCTGTAGGGTTTGTGACATCATCGGAAATATGATCCCCTACGTGGTGGGCCATGCTCAGTAGGGTTGTGGCATCGTCGGGTATACGATCCCCTACTCAGCATGTGGTTTATAGTAGAGTTATGGTATCGTTGGTTATGTGATCCCCTACTCAGCGCGTGGTTTCAGTAGGGTTGCGGCATCGTCAGTTCGATCCCCTACATTGCGAGTTATACCAGATAAGGTTCTGGTATCGTCGTGACCATCTTTATATGGATGATGATCCTCTATCTGAGTGTGGAGCTTCTGTCGAGCGCCAGATCGGGTTGTGGTATTCCCCAGCGGATCCTGGTGTGATCCCCTATCTGTGAGAACTATGTATGCCAGATCGGGTCATGGTATCCTCTATCGGACCCTGGGAGTGATCCCCTATCTGTGAGCTACGTATACCGGAGTGGGTCTGGGTATCCCCTAGAGGACCCTAGCGGCGATCCCCTATCTGGGGAGTTTGATGGTTATGTTGTTTCAGCGAGATTTCATGGGTGATGTTATCCGACGAGCATGGTCTCTCGGGTGAGCATCTGAGATGTTTGTTTGGGAGCCGATGGAGTGTATCTCTCGTATGAGTGTCATCTGGTATGACAGTGTTCGTGTTGTGTACTCTCCTGGTTGAGGATAGTTGCTGGTGATGAG
The DNA here is from genome assembly GCA_963277665.1 of Viscum album. Taxonomy (NCBI): domain Eukaryota; kingdom Viridiplantae; phylum Streptophyta; class Magnoliopsida; order Santalales; family Viscaceae; genus Viscum; species Viscum album. The sequence continues at coordinate 1,298,563,322 of OY728138.1, read as the reverse complement.
GTCGGTACCTCTTGTGGCTTTGTGGCGTGAGCTGTGTATATCTAGATTGTTCAATGTGTACGTATGGGAATACACTTGAGCTGAGCTGAGATGACTAGTTGTGTTTAGCCGAGGATGGTCACGAGATGGATTTTCTCCCTCGTCTGGGTTCCCTCTGGCTGGGTTGAGCGGACTGTTGTCTTTCAGTTGCTCCCTTGGGTTTTGGGTTTTTGGGGTGCCTACTAAGTATGTTTATACTCACCCCTGCATGGGATTTGCCTGCCCATGTTTGTGTCTTTTGAAAACCACAGGCCTTTTGACAGAGTCCCAGGAGGACCTGGAGCAGGCAGAGCTTTGTGAGCGAGTTGACCGGGGTGTTTACCGGAGCTGTGCTGAGGGAGCTTTCCGGAGGGTGTTTGTGGCAGTGTTCCCCTTCTTCAGAGGAGGTTGGACATGCTTTGTAGTTTTATTTTGGTGGGCCCTGTTTTGCCCTTGTACTTTTGCTGTTTCTCTTTGGTTGTGGAATAGTTTATGCATGCATTTACTTTCCAGTTTCTATATCTCTGCGTTGTTGCATGGAGGTGTTTGTGGGTGCATGTGTATAGGTACCTTAGGCTAATTCCTACCATGTGTGTGATAGCCTACTCGGCGCTGGTCTCCAGCCCCTGGCCTATTGGAGGCGGGCTTGGGGAGTCGCGGCTCGAGCCCCTCTAGGTCAGGTCGTGACACTTCCAGATCTTCCATGGCTAGGTGGCGGCTCATCGCAGCGGGTACACTTTGCCAAACACCGTCCATCCTCCGAGCAATGGACTGCGACCATCCTTGCTAAAAATCGCAGGGGTGGCGCCGATGACGCTCAATGAGGAGGGTTTGAGAATCCGCATTGGCGACCATGCCAACTTCAACTTTAGCACGTTACCCACCCCAGTCGGCCAGATGGTGGACAACGGGCGAGGCTCTATAGAACACCAGGAATACTTCCAGAGCATTCGGGGTGGGGTGCTCGTGGCTCGGATCGATGGGAAGGTGATCTGCGAGCCTTACGTGCCATCCCGATTCTCTAGGTAGTTCAGGTGCCTCCAACGAATGTCAAAGAAGCTATTCACGGCTGTCTTGCAGGAGAATAATCCATGCGTCCTGTGCCAGATGTGGTTGATGTTTACCACCTTCGGCTTTGGCGATGCTGTTACTCTTCCTCCCACCGGGGTTGATGCCGTCATGGAAACTGAATATGCCAAACACTGGACCATTGCGTACCCTGAGGGGATTTTATGCAGGCGAGTCCGGCAACTTGAAGTTGGTCGCGTGGAAGCCGGGCGACGGGAAAGAAGGAAAGGTGCCGCCGGAAGGGGGAACCAAGGGTGTGTCAGGTAGTGAGGCCTGCGCATGCCGAGACATTGGCAGCGGGAACATCACATGGTGTCGCCACATCCTCGTTACCCATATGGGGGTCACATGAGGCAGCTAGGGAGTGGCCCGAGAAGCAGATAAGATACCTGCTCGAACCTTCCCAAGATGCAATTCTCCCAGCACTGTGGTCGGCCTAGATGACCCTGCGGCTATAACTGAGCATCGAAGCCATATAGAAAAAGATAATTCAAAACGGGATCCAACTTCCAGAGTTCAGGCTTGTTCGAATTTCTGACCGAGTAAACTTCCATCGGCGGCATGCTTATCTGACGGCTATGGACGCATACGCACGCCAAAGGGGTCAGCGTGCGGAGCCACCTTTCTTAGTGAAAGTCATGCTCGTCGAGGAGCATTATACGGAAGCGATGCCACTGGGAGAAGGCGACAGTGACAAGGAGTCGTAGGAGGATGAGGAAACTATAGAGGACGAAGACGAGGGAGAAGATGAAGAAGAAGAGCCCAAAGGTGAGGGGGCACAAGGGGTGACCTACCAAGGGAGTCTCTGAGAGAGTGGTGAGATTTTTGACTCTAATCTTGCCATAACCAAGATACTCAAGGTCTGTCTCTATCTTCATTCATTTCCCTTATTCATCCATTCTCATTTCCAACTTCTAACCCACTTACCCATCCTACTCAAGAGCAGTTGAGCATTGGACGGGTATCCCCACCAGAGGAGGGAGGAGAGGAACTAGTGGGACATGATGGGGATCCGACACCCATCATTGAATTAACAAGTGCAGAGGGGTATCCCCTTACAGTGGCTCTTACAGCAACCGAAACAATGGGGACCGACGCTATGGATTCCTGTAATTCTCACGCTTCACTACTGGCACGTGTCATCAAAAGATCCCAATTGACCAGCGTATTCCTTGCACAGTGATCTCAACATTAGAGGCACGCCAGGCTGCGGAGCCCAGGACATCTGCGAGTGGACCAGTGGCGGACATACCACCTCATTCAGAACTTTCTCTCTGCACTGAGTCGGCCCCATCAATTGATGAATAGGGGGCGGCAGATATCAGTGGTGTTGTTCTTGAGATGAGGTCGGAAGTTGATGAAGGCATCATCCCTACTGGGGCGAGAGAAGAAGGTTGCCCGGAGGTCGAGGATCCTATTCCTCATGAAGGCGTCCCTATGGAGGATCCTGTTGTCGATCTGCTAGCTGCCTACCCCATATATCAGCCTGCTGACCCTGAGGAGATAGATGACTCAGACTCAGAGGCAGCCGAGGAGAGCCGGATAACATGGCACAAGGGGTGGAAGTGTATCCATCTCTTTCTCATACAGCCCCAGTCGGATTGGCTAAGGCGGATGGGATCACTGCAGACCTGGCTGTGCTTCTTGTGCGCTGTAGGGGCTGAGGCTCAGCGCCTTCACTTGACAGTCCATGACTACATGGCCAAGATGATACGCGAGAGCAGCCAGCACAATGACATTGCCCAGTGCCGGGAAGGATCGGAGAGCACTCAAGTGCTGCTGAGGGCGGAGCAGGAAGTCTGGCACCTCAAAGGGAAGGAGGCAGATTAGGATGCCTTCATCGCAACATGCACTGAGCATGTGGAGCAACTGACGACCCATCTGGCTGACCCACAGGAACAACTGGTGGAGGCGAGTCACCAGATGATTGTACTTCGAACCGAGCGGGCGCAGGAATAAGCTAGGGCTGGCGAGCTACGCTATGTGGTGGTTGATGAGGTGAGAGTCTTCAAAGACCAAGAAGCAGTCCTGGAGGCTACCATCCAAAGTGTAGCAACATTGGAAAGATCGCTTTAGCACGCTGATCCTTAAGGGATTTGTTTTTTCCATCTCATGAACTTCTTGCTTGCACTGCCCATCATCTCAATCCAATACATGTCCAAATCCATTCATTTGTACTCTTGGTTTAATATGATCAAACATAGTTTCAAAACAAATAACAACTCATCCCTAGGCTCCTATGGGTCGCACCCAACGCAAGAAGCAAAGGATGCTCGTGCCATTATTTCGTCCAACTGTGGGGCATTGACCAAGATTCAGGCATCCGAAATTGGGCCTGGATTTCTAAGGAGACCCCAAGCCGATTGATGTGTCGACTTCTCAATGTGATCTAACAAACGAGTGGGGCAATGTTGGGGCATTGAAATCCATCCGAACAAAGGGGGATGTAGAGGAATGGTGATTCACGCTGCCCAAATTCAGAACACAATGGGGCGCAACGATGGAGGATAACTGTTAACCGTGGCGGAAACACATCATCCATATCGTGTTGGCCTGGAATGGGGACAATAAATGAGGTCTGACCACTGACCATGTTTTCAACAAGGGGCCTAACTCAAATATCGTCGGTCAGTTTTCTGGAACGTTGGCCCAGGACAGCAGGAGGACCATAGCTCTATCATCTATACTGCTACAATAGGCGGACCAAAGGTCCATCATCCATATTGTGGAAGCCGGAAGACCAAATTCTATTATCCATACTATTAGGGGGTCCCGTCAAACATGACCAGTCCTCCGGAACATTGGCCCAGGACAGTAGGCGGACCATAGGTCTATTATCCATACTGTTAGGGTGTCCCGTCAAATATGGAAGAGAATGAGGATCCGAATAAAGGGGCATGACAAGAGTGGAAGGTGGAGTGGTGGTTTGTTCGAACAGAGTCCTGAACTCCCGAGATTATGCCACCGTGGCGAAGGCGCATTAGGCGGACATACCGACCTGATCACGTGTCGTCCCAATTTTTAGGCAGGACCTCTCTGGCGAGAGAAATGCCGCTTCCCATTATTACTATGGGGCATCTCGAACTTATTCGGGGTAGATGTCACGATTACACCACATCCCATGAAGTCAGGCCGAATGGCCGACAATATGGAGGTACGGGGTTTGGTAATCCCTGGGGATGGACCCAAGACGAAATGTCCGGGAATTTCTATGTATCTCATTAGGATGAGAATCAAGCCACATGTAGTTCTTGAAGCATAGTTTAACGTCATGTTGGACGAAATATAGTTTAACATCGTGTGGGATGAGGGACACATCTCATCTGGCGATAGGTACGACACTGCGAGTAACCTGACGTGAATGAGGACATAATCCCACACCACACCGTACAATCCCACAAGAGAGAGCGAGTCGTAGAAAGCCAAGGAAAGGATCTTAGTTTTAGGTCATAGAACTCAGTCCAAAGGAGAAGTGGAATGGGAGACACACGGTAAAGCGATTGCAAAACCCAACGTGAATGGTGTAAAACCCTGCTTACTATGTGCTCCTAGAGACGTGCTTAGGCCGAGGGACCAAGCGCGACACGTTTAGCTAGGCCTGTGGGGAATTTCCCAGGAGCTCCTACGTATCTCACAAGGATGAGAATCAAGCCATACGTAGTTCTTGAATGGCAGCACGGTGCGATGGGGCACCTTCTCAAAGGAGTCGTGCGGGTCTAGCCCTCACACCAAAAGAAGCGACATTTGATATATCTTGTTTTTTCATGAAGGTAAATGGTTTTTCTGTTTTTGGGAGACTGTCCTAGGGTAGAAATTCTTGGCGTCTCCACAATAATCAAGCCATAACAAGCGTTGACAAGCTGCATGGTAATCGACCTACACCTGGTGTGATGTACCCCATGGGGAAGTCACCACAATGCAGTGCCATTTTTCTTCGTGCAGCCAGGACGATATCATCACAGTTTAAGGTCATATGGCTTGGACTGACAGCACAGTTTAAGGTTGTATGGCTTGGACCGACATCATAGTTTAAGGTCGTATGGCTTGGACTGACGGAACAGTTTAAGGCCGTATGGCTTGGACCGACCCCACAGTTTAATGTCGTATGTCTTGGACCGACATCACAGTTTAAGGTCCTTTGGCTTGGACCAACAGCACAGTTTAAGGTCATATGGCTTCGACCGACAGTACAGTTTATGGTCATATGGCTTGGACGGACATCACAGTTTAAGGTTGTATGGCTTGGACCGACATCACAGTTTATGGTCTTATGGCATGGACCCATAGCACAGTTTAAGGTCATATGGCTTGGACCGACAGCACAGTTTAAGGTCTTATAGCTTGGACAGACATCACAGTTTAAGGTCGTATGGCTTGGACCGACATCACAGTTTAAGGTCGTATGGCTTGGACCGATGGCACAGTTTAAGGTCGTATGGCTCGGGCCGAACGCATAGTTTAAGGTCCTATGGATTCGACCAACAGCATTGTTTAAGGTCGTATGGATTGGACCGACATCACAGTTTAAGGTCGTATGGCATGGACCCACATCACAGTTTAAGGTCATATGGCTTGGACCGACAGCACAGTTTAAGGTCCTATGGCTTGGACTGACAGCACGGTTTAAGGTTATATGGCTTGGACCGACAACACAGTTTAAGGTCATTTGGCTTGGACCGACATCATAGTTAAGTTCGTATGGCTTGGACCGACATCACAGTTTAGGGTCGTATGGCATGGACCGACAACACACTTTAAGGGCGTATGGCTTGGACCGACAACAAAGTTTAAGGTTGTGTGGCTTGGACCGACATCAGAGTTTAAGGTCATATGGCTTGGAACAACAGCACAGTTTAAGGTCGTATGGCTTGGACCGACACCACAGTTTAAGGTCGTATGGCTTGGATCAACAGTAAGACGCACGATGTGATACCGTCACTGCGCGCGATTCAGAGAGAGGAGCCTTGGGCCAAGGGGCCGACAAGGGTCCAACCATCAAAAGGGGGATGGGAGATGCTAGCACTCAGCTGCACTGGGCCCGAAACGCAATGTCCAGGCGACTCCTCATTTCCAATGGGGATGAGGGACAAGCTTCACGTAGCTTGCCAAGAAGAAACCCAAGCACATACTCTAGCGCTCAGATTACGGGAGCCCCGAGAGACACAGTTACGCGGCTTGGTCTGTCTAACATGTGGGGGTGTACTGAGGGTTAGTAAAATGAGTGTCAACATTCCACCTTGAAACGGTGGGGCGGAATGTAATTTGAATCATGCAACCAACATTTCGGGCCTGAGAAAGCTGGCGTGATGACTGGGGATTACTACTGAACATGTTCGCAACACAGCATCCTATCGCATTAGCCGTGGGGACAAACAAATGAGCATCAACTGCTGACCGTATTCGCAACGCGGGATTTGTATCAATTTGTTATCTGAAACCCTTAGGGGCGTCGGCCCATGACGGCATGAGAGCCCTTGGGAGTTGTATCCAAGCCATTCATGGAGGTCCCCCCTGGAGTGAAGGATGATGGGGGCCCGAATGAAGGAGAACACGAAGCATGGAAAGTGGGTGGAACTTGCCTAAGTCGAATCTGACACTCCAGTTCCTAGACCAGAGTACTCTGAACACATTAGCATACCGCTGGAATGGGTCAAAGTGCTCAGTCTGAGAGCGGCCAAAAGATGGCGGATCCCCGGGAAAAAAAGAGGGGGCGTAATGCCAAACATCCTAGCAACCATAAGATCATGGGATCTCCTAAGAGATGGGTTTGGACCTGACATCTAGGTGTCTAGGTGGTCCTACGTATTCTATAATGATGGGAATCAATCCATACGTAGTTCTAGAAAGGCGCTTTTTAATGTCATGGGGAACATGACATAGGAGGGCTAATCCTGAGGACAGGGTGCGCGTGGTGAAGCTATTGAAAACCCGACATGAATGAGGACATGATCCCATACCACACTACGCAATCCTATGGTCAAGGTCCCAAAGGCGAGACAGACACGATAGAGGACCTCATGCTTGACCCAAAGATGAATGGTCTGGGCGTTCCTACGGATCCCATTAGGATGGGAATCAAGCTAGGTGTAGTTTTAGAAACACAGTTTAACATCATGTAGGACGAAATACGGATCTTAGTTTTATGTCTTAGAACTCAGACCAGGTGCAATTTAAGGTCATGCGAGACCATACAATTTAATGTCATGCAGGACCATAGAGCCCAAATGTAGGGAAAAATGTAGTTTAAGGTCATGCGGGACCGGGTGCAATTTAAGGACATGCAGGACCATACAGTTTAACATCATGTAGGACCATAGAAGCATCTTAGTTTTAGGACTTAGAACTTAGACCCTTGACTCTTAGGAAAAATACCATTTGAGGAACCTGGCGTTGGTGGGAGGAGTGACATGCTCCCCATCCATAGTCACTAGGGATTACACGCCATTGGGATAGACCTTATGGACAATAAAAGGCCCCTCCCACTTGGGCTCCAACTTGGGTAGTTTCCTGCCGGGAATCGTTGGTGCCCTGAGAACCAGAACCAGGTCACCATGTAGGAATGAGTGGAGGCGAACCTTCTTATTGAAAGCTCGATCCATCCCGCTCTGATGCCTTTCCAATATATGTAAAGCGTGAAGCCTACATCTATCCAGTGATTCCAATTATGCTAGACGGATCTCAGCAACTCTATCTGGCACTTGCTGGTCGTAGACCACCGTGCGCAATGAGGGAAGCTGGATCTCGATGGGCAGGACGACCTTAGCTCTGTATACCAGGGAATACAGATTCACCTGGGTGGAGTTACGAGTCGTCATCCTATAAGCCCAGAGGGAGTTGGGGAGCTTGTCAGGCCAACTTTTCTTGTTCTGACCAACCATTTTTGTCAGAATGTTAGAGAGGGTTTTGTTAAACGCCTCAATCTGTCCGTTCTCTTGTGCATGATAGCAGGAGGTATGGTTAAAGCGAATGTTGTACTTGGCATACAATTTCTTCAGCTCGGCTACTCGGATGTTGGTTCCGTTATCTGTGAGGATAGCTTGAGGTATTTCAAACTGGTAGATGATATTGGAGCTCACAAAGTCGGCGATAGAACAAGCCTTTACTTCCCTAAGTGGGATTTGCTTTGCCCACTTTGAGATGAAATCCGTAGCGGTTAAGATGAACCGGCACTGGCGGGCCGTCGCCGGTGGGTAAGGCCCTACGACATCCAACCCCCAGACTACAATGGGAGAAGAATATATAGTAGTATGGAGAGGTTCCGGTGGCCGATGCATGAAGTAAGCAAGAACTTGGCACGCATGACACCTCTTGTCATACTCGATGTAGTCGTGGATCATGGAGGGATAGAAGTATCCCGGCCTCCGAATCAGGTGAGACAATCGCGACCCGGCATGGTGGGGGCCACAAGAACTAGCTTGCACTTCTTGCATGACCTGTGGGATCTTGACTCCTTGAAGACAATGGAGGAAAACACCATCAAACAAGCACCTGTAAAGGAGCTGTTCACTGCTGGGACCGCTTCGAAGGGTGAACTGCGGCGCGCGGAGCCGAATATGATCTCCCTCTGCTCGGTCCATCGGAAGATTTTCGTGTCGGAGATATTCAACTAAGGGAGTCCTCCAGTAAGGAACTGCCTCGATCACCATTCCTGAAGCCCCTGAGGGTTCTGATGTAGAGGCACTAGTGTTGAGATGGTTCACTCAAGGGCCACGATCGCCCTTTGGGATAAAAGAAGAAATGACTCTCTGGTGCGCCACATGGATGATTAGGTCATCCTGTTCAGGCTCCGCAAGTGATGCATCCAAGCTGGCCAAAGCATCTGCTCAACTGTTCTATGACCAGGGAACGTGAATAACATCAGGTCAGGAGGGGAACTTAGACATTAGATGGAGGGTGCACTCCATCAATGACATGAGTTCTGGCTTCCTGACAACATAGTCACCATTAACCTGATTGATGACTAGCTTAAAGTCCCCTTTTACATACAGATGGGGTATGTTAACCTCCAGATCCAACTCACGGCCAGCGATGAGGGCATGATATTATACCTCATTATTGGTGCAGCCTTCTGTCAACAAGAATGAATATTGAAGAACGTATTGCTCTAGGGTGATAAAGACGATACCCAGGCCCACTCTGTTAAGTCTAGGATCGTTGAGCCTTCTACCGATAGGGATTTTGGAGGTTCCATCAAAGTGCATCTTCCAGCATGGGATGGCGTGATCGACTGATAGGATTGCCTCATCATGAAAGCCCAAATCCAGTGGCTGGTCCGCAGTGGTTGGTGGGTAGATAAGAAGTCTTGCAACGCCTGTCCTTTGATGGCTTTTGAGGTACGAACCTGTTGTTTAACTGCTCTAGGATCACCGCCCAGCGTACCAGTCAGCCGGTCAACATAGGTCGGTTCAGGATGTATTTCAACGGGTCTACCCGAGAGACCAGTTGTACCTAGTGGTGCTACAAGTAGTGCCGCAATTTCTGTACGGCGAATACGAGTGCCAGGAATCTCTTCTCGATGGGAGAATATCTAATTTCTGCGTTGAGGAGCATGAGGATGAGGTAGTGGAGGAAATTCTATGTTCCCTCATTGTTCTTCTGGGCGAGAGGGGCACTGATAGATCGCTTCAGGGCGGTCACGTAAAGGACCAGTGGATTTCCGGGAACAGGTGGCATTAGGACCGGAGGTTAGAGCAGATACCACTTGATTTACTCAAAAGTGGTCTGACACTCTTCGTCCCACCCATAGGTGGTGCCTTTCTTTGTGAGCCGAGAAAAGGGCTTACACTTGCCCTCCAGATTCGTAGTGAATCGGCGTATATAGGCTACGTGGCCTTGGAGACCTCGAAGCTCCCGAATATTTCTCGGGGGAGGCATCCGACATATGTCTTTGATCGTTTTTGGGTCAATCTCGATGCCTCAATACCTAACAATGAAGCCAAGAATCTTTCTGGAGGTGACCCTGAAGGCACACTTCAATGGGTTCATCTTCAAGTGGTGATAATGGAGGAAACTGAACACTTTCTCAAGGTCTTTGAGATGGTCCTAGCACTGACGAGATTTAACCACCAGGTCTTATACGTAGCACTCCACCAGTGTCTCATGGATTGGCTTGAATATGTGGTGCATAGCCCGTTGATAGGTGGAACCCACATTCTTCAGGCCGAAGGGAAAAACCCAGTAGCAGAAAGTACCCTGGGGGTCCCTGAAGGTAGTGAACTCTTCATCTTCGGGGGCCATCTGGATCTGGTTGTACCCAGAGTACCCATCCATGAAGGAGAGGGCTTGGAACCCGACCGTTGCATCAATCAACAACTCTGTCACGGGAAGGGGAAATTCATCCTTCGGACAGTGGCGATTAAGATAGTGGAAGTCGATGCAGACCCTAATCTTCCTGTTCTTCTTCGTGACGGGCACAATGTTGGCTAGCCACCTAGGGTACTGGACTTCCTTGATGAAGTTGTCCTTGATGAGCTTATCCCCTTCGGCCTCAACCATGGCACCATGAGAGGGGTCCATTTTTCAGGGAGGCTTCTTGAACCCGCAATGGTTTGCTGGGAGGCCAAGGCGGTGGATAGCTACCTAGGGATCTAGTCTCAAAATCTCATCATAACTCCAAGATAACACATCACGGTGTTGTATGAGGAAGTCTATGTACTGTTTTCGTTCCTCAGGGGGCATTGTGGCGCTGGCAAATGTAGGTCTCGGGTCTGCCTCGCTACCGAGGTTCACCTGCACTAACTCCTCGACGATTATGGAGATGCCCTCATCAAAGGTAGGAGGATCATCTTCCATGTATTCTTCTCCGATTATGGAAGGATCTTCCATGGGGGGAGCCGTTTCGGGGCCGCTCGACCCTGATGGGGAGCTGGCACTGGCTTGGGCGGCAGTGGTCGTCACGGTGAGAGGCTCATGCACCACGAAGACCATGACGACAAAGGCACTTGATCCAATCCCATTTGCCCTTCGGCCCAAGGGGCCATGATTTATGACATCAAAGCAGTGGTGACGCGTTGGCTCGAGCCGGTCGATTCCGGCTCGGCGAAACAGACACGTATGACATACTGCCATTACCATGAGCCCAATGCCCCGATATTGTATAGGGGTTGGAGGATCGGGGATCATCTTTGCTTGGTTAGTGTAAGAGTACGAGGTGATTTCCCTCCATCAATTAAACCCAAAAATATGCCTTCCTCTGGTACACGAGACAACAAATCACTCACCCATATCGGGAGTCGTGGCCTCCAACTGATGGACTGGAAAGACATATGCGTCATCCAAACCTGCCTAGGGATCACTCGTGACAGCGGCGGGCTCAACCTCACCTGCCAGGATTTGCTTGTCCTTGCTCTTGTAATAGTCAGCGTCCAGGTAACGAAGTTCACAAGAGGCAAACAGAGACGCATCTCCTTGGAGAACGCACACTCGACCCTTAATGGAGTATTTGAGGCACTGATGGTACGACGAGGGAACTGCCGCATGAAGGTGGAGCCACGACCTTCCCATTAAAGCATTGTAGGTGATGTCCTGAGAGACAACCATGAATTTGGTATTGGAAATTAAGACGCCGAACTGGGTCTTCAGACGAATCATGCCGAGTGGAATTTTCTCAGTCCTATCATACCCCTGGATTCTGAGGTTGGAGGGAGTTAAATCATCCTCAGACAACCCCAGTTTTCACATTGTCTGAGTGGGGATCAAGTTAATCCCAGAACCCGTGTCGACAAGACAACGACGGACTTCCACGCCATTGAACTAGTCGGTGATGTACAGCGGGTAGAAGTTCCCCTATATGGGAAGGTCTTCATATTCACCGGAAAACGAGATAACCGCCTGACATTCGGCGTCCTCAATCACCTCGGTGTGGAAGGCTTCTGTGGCCGCTACCTCCGTTTCAAACTGGACGGGGCTCCTTAGAGCCTTGGCGAGAACCTCACGCATTTTAGATGACAAGCGAAGGGCCTCAAGGATGGAAATCCTTGACAGAATGCCGGCTAGATGCTTTAGGACATCATACTTTCATGCCAAACGCGAGTTTCTTCTTACAGGAGGTCGCTCTACGATTGGGGGCATGACGGGCCCTGCTGGCGGGAACGGTGACTGACTGGTACTAGGAACCTCCCACTGTTCACTAGGTGAATCCCAAGAGGTGGTTGTCGTGCAAGGACTAGAAGGCCATAGTCGGCCAGTGGAAGGGCAGGGCTGGTTGGACACGGTCAAGGCAGTTCTGCCCAATCCAGCAACACAAATGGTGGTGGAAGCGAACCTGTTGACACCGGGTGAGGGAGATGCGAGTGTTGCTCTCTGTACTGGGCTTGCTGCCTGGTCTCGGTAGGGTGCACGGACTGACTGAAGGTGATGACTGCCGTGCCCCGGCGATTCACGTAGCCATGGCTCCACCGACCCTGGCGATGGCTGGGGACATTGGGGAGGACCACCTGGCGTTCATCATTGTCGGGAGTCAAAAAGGGATTTACCAACTCTATGGTGTTAACCGAAGCGTACCCCGGACTTTCACTCGATGAGTCATCCACTACCGAACGAGGTATCGGAGGGATCCCCATTTCCGGGGGCATGAAATAGACAAGCATGCAGGGAGATGACGGAAATAGAAGGGCGTGTTCTTTCTTCTTGTTCTGCCTCCTGCTCTTCTGGGAAGAAGTTGGCTGGGACAACGATGCCAAAGCGGCACTCGCAGACTCTGAGGGCTCTGGCTGACTCAGGCGGGAAAAAATGATGCCATGGGCACGGGGAGACTATCTTGCGGGCCATCCAGTCATTATACTTCTAGGACCCACAGTTGGAAACCTGTTCCCACTCATCCCCATTGTCACTGCTGCCATCTGATCTCATGAAGACACTTTCCACCTGCGCTGGAGCTGGGCCGAACCAGACTATGTTGTTGTCAATCTGGTCTTGGAGCCAGTCCTTGAACACATATCATTGCTGGATGGTGTGTCCCAGGATTCGGTGATAAGGGCAGTAGTTAGGGTGATCTGTGAGACACGTCTCTTATGGCTTCCGACACTCAGGCAGCCACACGATCCTCTGCTCCAAGGTGCTATGGAAATAAATGGGGACCTGGGCCTCGCCAAACGAGTAAGTCTGATTCCTTATGTCTGGAAAGGGGGCTCTCGGGGGATGACCATGACCAGGGTCGGAGGAGAAGGTCGAGGAGGTGGAGCCAGATTACCTCGCCTAGGTGGTGGCGGTACGTTACGCAGAGCCGCCTGCCGATTTTGAGGTGGTCGCTGCTGGGCCGGAGGCTGTGCCCATGGGGGTGGACCCCTATGAGCCTGCTGAGCTAGCCTTACTGGTAGAAAATCTAGCTTTTTGGGGGCCTCTATTTGTGCTACAGCAGTGGGGTCGGCTCTGGAAGCTCTCCTTGTAGAGATTACAGGAGGCAGCGTGCATGCCTGACCGGCCTGTTGCAGGGCTTCTTCGAGGCGCTGAGCCTTGTACAAGAAGTCCCGGAACCCTCTAGGGTAATTATGTTTGATCAGAGAAGGAACCAGATCTGCCTTGTCATTCCCTACACACATTTTCAATAATTTCTCTTGAGTCAGTGGCATGTCAAGGGAGTACGTGAGCCCCTTCCACCAGGCGACGAAGTCTGCGACTCGCTCATCGGGCCTTTGTTTTCACCTGAAGAGGTCTGCAATGTTCGTCTTCCGGGTTGTGGAACTGAACTGGTAGATGAATTGTCGGGGAAGTTCCTCCTAGCTAGTCATAGATCCTAAAGAGAGCCGGCTGTAACAGACGAATACTGGTCCTTCCAGTGTCTGAACGAAGCACCGGAGCATGGCAGCCTCCTGCTACGCCGGAGTCCCTAACATAGGCCCGAACCTCGAGTTGAAGTGGTCCAAGTGTTGTGGCATGTCTCTGGTCCCGTTAATGGGGGTGAAAGTGGGGTTCCCAAATCCTGGTGGGGTCGGCATATCATCCACCCATGCTGGGTATGGCTTGCCGTCCGGTGGGATTGCCACCTGCCGAGTTTCCAGGGCCTCCATGTGGGTGATGAGTACTTCCATCAGATCATCCGAATGTGGATTCCTGTCCTGATGGGGATCTCTAACCAAAAGTGCATTTCCAGGATCTTCAATATAGTATTCATTCTCAGCGACTCACGGGGCAGCTGGCGGAGTGACTCTCGGGGCGGCGGGAGGAAACCGAGCAGGGTCCCCCAGGTGGTCCCGCCGCTCAGGAGGGTTCAGAAAAACATATCGCGCCCTCTTTCCATGGGTCCCAGTGTCTCCCCTATCGGCGAACACGAGATGGTCACGGTTTCTCGGGGGGATCTCAGCAAGGGCTAGATGCTCCTGCCCCTACTGTCCTGGTCTAGGGTTACCATAGTCAGGCTGTCGCTCTACAATGCATTCGTCCAAGAGTTCATCAACCGGCCTCTTTTTCTCAGCAAGCTGTTGGCATAGCGTGGACTTCTCGGTATCTTCCTCTACCTTCTGAACCGAGGCAGATGGGTCGACAAGTTTGACAGACCCAATAGGCTCTTTACCCTTGACGATGCTTCAGCTCAGTGTCAGTGCCTCCGTGGGTACAGGTAGACCTAGGAGGTTCCTCTGTTGGAGAGTAATCCTCCCAGATGGGTCCAGTAGTGGCCTGTCCTCAGGGGATAAGTCCCTGTCGAGGGGATCCACACCGTTTACCTCATCTGAAAGGTCAGCCATTTTGACTGCCACTGCCCTAGGTGACGTTCCCTCAGGGCCACCCAGTGAATTGGGTTGTCGGCGTATCTCGCAGAAAAGAAGGGCAGCATGATGCCCCCATCTGTGAACGTGAACGTGGGGGGTGGCTTCCTCAATAACTTTGAGGAGTACTTGAAAACTCTGGATGCATTGTTGCTGGAGGGACCCGTGGTGGTTCAGCGACTCGGGGTGCTGAACTGCGGGGAGTGCTGCTAGGTATACCTGATGACACTGATCATCGATCTCCTCAAGATGTGCTTGTCTCCTGGGAAGGGAAGTGGCCCGCTGCAAGAATGGTCCAGAAGCTCCACGGCTCCGGTTCGGGGTCTGGACCGTACCACCCCTGCTCGTCCACTGAGGATAGTTGGGGAACTGGAAATGGCACCGAGGCAGGCCGTCGGGCCGGTGGGCTGGCCGACGGGGAATACGGTGGACATGCTGATTGGCCGTTGATCCCTATGTCATCCTCCAGGGGTTGTAGTGCCCTGGCTTCCACGTCGCGATAGGATGGGCCGACGAATGGGCCTCCTGTCACAGCGTATGTGCTTTCCGAGGGTGTTTCACCTCGCGACTCTTCTGTCGGTCCCTAGAAAAGTTCCCCACCATCCCTGACAGGGGTGGAAGGTGCTCCTGAGGATGCCAGTGGCAACTGCGGGTTTGACCCATGGGGGTACGCCAAGTCCTCATCCTCCTAAATATACCTTCAAAGGGAGGAGGGAATCATACAGATCTCGCATTCAGGGAGTATGAGACTGATGCACCGCGTCCCCATCCCTGTCCTCAACTCGAAGGGTTGGGGTAAGGTTCCATCTACGAGTTGTACTCCGCCTCAGAGTCCGAGAAACAGACTGGTCTAATTTCTATCGGGACTCCCCTGACATTCCCCATATGGCGACGAGGTCTGGCCTTCCTGCCCCTGGGTAGCTTCTCAGGGTAAGGATGATTTCCCTCAAGGGTTCCCCTGGCCACAATAGAGCCTGGAGAGAGGGGACTGAAGGCGGGGGTGTGAGAAGCACCAGGACAGATGTCGAAAATGACATGGGGAGGACCTCTATGTGATTGAGCGACTGGATATGCAATGGCTCCATACTCGCGGCCGGAAGTAGGGGGAGTGACCTCATACCCCATGTAGTGGGCGTTGGAAAGAGTCATACCCAGAGCATACCCATCGCGAAGAAGATTTAGGCTCTCCAGATCAGTGTCACGGATTGAGCCTTCATAGTGGCTGGCACAACCGCAGATCGGTCCGCGGTGGCCATTGCCAGTGCCCGCGACCGAGAGATTTGACCCAAATTTCCTGAAGGGTGGTCGGGGTTTCTATCCCAATCGGGCATGTGGATGCCCCTGCTCAACGTGTGCGGGGATGGTAACAGGAGTCAGCAGTGGCTTGGGCCACAGTGGTTGATGATATTGGTGCCCCAAGATGGGCATTCTCTCCCACTCGCGCCCGACACTGGCATCGAGTCAGCTGGGTTGGAGCCGGTGGTGCGGGCATGAAGATTTCCTGCTCCTCGGCTTGGGGAGTCGGGTGGTGGTGTCGACGCAGCCTGGCAGGGGTTCTTGCCGTTAACCCCTGGGACGGATCTCTGATCAGGTGGACCCGAACATCCCCCAACTCATTGGCGTAGGGGGGATGTGTCAAGGCACTCTGGGGATAGGATCCTGAAGCAGTTGAACGTCGGAGTGGGGATCGGCGGATCCCTGCGCGGCCCTCTAGTGCGATGATGGTGGTGAGGTGCAGTTGCCACTAGATCCAAACGGGCCATGGCCCTGGTGGGGATGATCCCTTCCTCGTCATACCTACGAACTAGGTCATTGATCACCCTCTGCTGGATGATTTCTGATGGGGAGAGGGGGCATGAGCACCCGGCTGCTATGGCGATCGAAGTCGAAGTGACTGTGGAAAAGGTGGGTCCGCGCGGGGTAGTCGCGTCGGTACTGCCCCTGCCTCTGCGCCGGCGGGCAGGTGGTGATCTAGTTCCGGATGCAGTGATCTGATCCCTGGAAGAAGGGAGATGAACCCATTATCATCAACAGTAAAAGAGATCAACAACCAAGGCCCATTGTCATTCCTTCTTCCATAGTCGGAGAGAGGGATCCACGCTGACGACCTCGCAGAACGGACAGTTCAACGTCCTAACGGCCTCGACCTCTAGTGGGTTTCACGTCCCGGTGAGGGTTACCCAGACCTGGTGATATGCTAATCTTCCAACACCCTGACCACTACCATTCCCCATATTGAGGAGAAGAGCTTCACGTCGGGTTCGTCATTTTTGTTGCTCTTATGCTTTCGTCAGGGAGCGCGCATCCATCTGTGGGGATGACGCGCTACTTGTTACCCCGCATTCCCACATTCCAAAGGCAGGCGACATCTATTCCTTGTTTAGGGATGTCTGCTCCTTGATCGAAACTGGGATGATGGGATGTCGGTTCTTCCTTCCGTTGATTCCTCCTCGAAGCTCGTCACCTAGTCCGGGTCTCCCTCGTAGATTTAAGACGTGCTCGTGAATCTCATTCTCGGTGCCTTATCTACATGGACGCCAGTTAATTACGCTACTCCCATCGAGATGCTCCAAGGGGTTTTGTCGGGGCAGCAACCATCGGTGAGGAGAATGGTCATGTCGGGGTGTCGTTGGCATGTCTGTCTTTTGTCCCTTATCACAGGGCTTCTCAAGGGTGCGGAAGCCCGAGGCATCCCACATCAAATGCGGGGAATGTGTATCATCTAAGGTTTTCCTCAGCTTCCCATGTTTAACACGGGGTATGTCACGATTTTAACATCTTGCGGAGATGGATCGGGTTGAAGGACCCCTAGGGGGAACACCGATGTTGGGGCCAACACGTGGGCGGCTTCCCAGATGTCATGGAGTAGGATGTGGTGGCATCATCTCACCGGGATGTGGCAGCCAAGGTAAGGATCAGGATGGATGGTGGAGAGAGACATGGGGCTTATGCTCTAGGACGACCTTAGAGGGGGAGTGCAGTTTAACGCCATGCGGGACGAGATATAGTTTAATGTCATGCGAGACGAAATACAGTTTAACATCATGTGGGAAAAAATACAGTTTAACATCATGCAGGACAAAATATAGTTTAACGTCATACGGGATGAGGGATTTGGGGATTATGCTCTGTGGCTGCCAATGGTGGTCCGGGAACCGATGAGGAGTGCTCGGGACAACCGGGTGGTGGGATTGAACCTCGTGAAGGCTTCTTACGTACCATGCGTTAGCACGGATCAAAGTCAACGTAGTTTGCTGGGATGGGGCTTAGGCTCTGAGGCGGCCCATGGTGGTGTCACGGTCGATGCGTGCTCTAAGACCACGTGAGTCACGCTCGGTGTGAGAAACAAGAGGCAGCAGGGACCAGACGATCACGTCGCAAAAGGTGCGTCCGTGAGAAGTGAAATGGGGCTTATACGTTAGGCAGCTCAAAGAGGAAATAGGGGCTTACACCTGGTTAGCAGCCCTTGGTTCCAGTGCTTACTCCAGGGTGGAGGCCCGTTGTGCAACAAAGCATAGTGGAAAAAGGACTCCACTGGCCTTGGTAGGGGGAAGCACAGAGATGCACGGGTGCAACCATCCGTTGAGAGGCTAGGGGATTACGCTCTGAGGCGGCCATTCCCCCATGGACAAAGGCCACTCCGACAAAGAGGATCTAATTCCATGTGAGGAAGAGTCCATTCCCGTGGAGACGAGTGGGCGTAAAGAATGCCCGAGCTAGGGGGGACCCTGCGTGCGAAGCACGGGGTCAGACCACAGTTTAACGTCATGTGTTAAGGACGAGGTGCTCAGCAGTTTAACATCATGAAGCTTGGATGAGGTGGGTTCGCTCCACACCCCTAAGGATTACATGCCCAACGCCCTCTACCCCTTGTGGGAGGGAAGGCATCGGCAAGGCCATCATGAAGGGGGGCCACAGGGCAAACCATCAAGGGTTCGACGTTAGCGTGGTTATGCGAAGATGCAATAGCCGTTAGCGTGCCTATGCAGAGTAGCAGAAGGCAAAGCAACGGAACGGGAAACACGGCCCAAGGGACCTTGAGGTTACTTTGCACGAGCCTGGAAGGCCATACGGGAAAACAACGCATGGCGCGCATGCCCGGTAAGGGAGACATTGGTGCCAGCGTAGAGGGACAGCCAAGGGGCGTCAAGGTGAAGGGTACTGGGCTTTGTGTGCAATAAAGAAGGTTTACGCGCAAAACATCGGGATGACGCACAATTGGAGAAATGGAATTGCATGCAGAGAGGGAATTGCGTGTAGGGTTTTGCGCGCACGGCAAGGTATTGTGCACACGAGACACGGATTACGCACACGGAAGGAGCCTGGGGAAGGGAGAAAATTCACTTAAGCTGGTGGAGTTGTGCGCAATGGAGAACTCCAGGGCAAGGTGGCGCGAAATGAGGGATTACCTGGAAGTCATCTTGCGCGTGAGGGGAGTCGAATTGAATGCGTGAGAGATGACTCGAATTCAACAACTCCCAAACCATTCGGGGTCGTCGCCTATTTATAGGCATCGGCTGGTGCGGAATACCAGCGGCACGCAAAATCATCCACGCCGGGAACCGTCTGCGCGCAATACCTCGCCGCGGAGAATAGGGGCGCTCAATTATTGTGCGCCTCATCGGCTCGATTCTGCGAATCCCGGGCATACTTCGCGCACCCAACATTATTCCGTGCAGATCCTCCTTTATTTCGTGCATTACTTCCCGGGCCTCTGGATCGGGCCTCTGATTCCGAATTTGACTTCGATTCATCATTTCGAAACCTCCTCCGAAAGTTACGGACTTTTTCGGCGTCTACAATATGTATATATATATATATATATATAATTATAAAAATAATTTTTTTATATCATATATGTACTATATATTAACTAAAACCATCCTTAATACCATCCATGTAGTGTATGAACAAATCACATCACTTTGAGGCGGCGGTAGTCCAAACTTCATCAAACAAAACCTTAATATTAACACCAAATGGAAATTAAAAATAATATGTGTTTTATATGGAATAAATAAGAATAATGGAATAAAATATAGTATATAACATATATAAATAGAGTTTGCATCATAATTTTCACCATGATAGGTGGTAAATAAAATTGAACAATCATCATTTAGTGATGGGATATTTCACGGTACACATCAACAGTATGTTTGTCATCAATTCGATAAAGGTGTGTGTAAGTGTAGGATGAAACCATACAATAAAAAAATCCTATTATATTAAGGATACAAGTATTGTGATAAAATAATTTAATAACTAGAGTGGAGGGAGAGGAGAAGGAAAATAAAATAATGAATCTTGATATAAGTTGTTACCTCCTAATCATGTAACTCATTCTAGATTGTGCCAAAAGGACCCCTAGAATTGCCTTTTTCCCAAGGGAATTCTTATAAGAGAATGGGAGGATTTCTTGGAAGTGGATTGGTTATATCTTGTCTAAACATAAGAGGTTATGGGGGTGTGAGGAATTAGGAGATACGATGGACTTTTATTGAATAAAGGAGTAACTTTGATTTTTCAAACATGTTAGTTGTACACATGTTATAAGATTAAAAAAGTCATTAAAGACCAAATAAATAAATAATGTAAGGTGTATGGTCACAATATGTCCATAAAATAGGTTTTGGACAATTTTATAGGTCTTTTGGGACCATACGATTATAGTTTAGTCTCTAATGAATTTAATTTTACCTAAATCATTGTGATTATTTTTAATCAATTTTATAATTATTTTGGTCAATATTAAACTTGATCATATTATATACAAAATATTATAATAATTTAAATTTTGTGATTTTTTTTTCAAAATTTTATTCTTTGATGCTGGAAAATTAAGATTAATGTTATTTTCATAGATGGGATGAAATTACGGGTCATTAATGTAGAATGAACTTCCATTGTTTATAATATTTTTATATTGAATTGCAATGTAAACATGATTTTAATTAACTAAATTTTGTTAATATTTTTATAAATTATCTAATTTAACCTTAAAAAAATTTATATACAATCTAACAATTAAGAATTATTTAATAAAAAATTCAATTTTTAACGTAAAAGCAGTATTTTTCACTATTCATCAAAAATGATGTTTCTCAGAAAAATACCAAAAACTCATGGTAAGATAATATAGACTTTATAAATTAAAAAATGAACTTTATTTTATCATATTTAATTTCTACATGTCTTTAAAATTAATTTTATTATTTTTAACATAAGGACATTTAAAGTGTTCATTCGAGAAAATGGTATTTTTAAACATAAAAGGACATTAGCAAAAAAACATATCATTCTGATCAATATGTTTTATTTATAGAAAATATTATAAATAATATTTGAAAATTAGTTATTAATACACATATTACTATGTTTAATTGAGGGGTTAGAATGATCTCACTTAAATAATAATAATAATAAAATGATGTTTTGTCCAAACATCATTGATGCATGTAACATATTCCATGTCGGTGTTCTTTGTAATGTACACCAATTCGATGTTTCATGTAATGTGCACCAATTTCATTTTTTGTTTATTTTATTCCATGTGCATGTTCTTCATAACATATACTATGTTTATATTGGGTGAAAGGACTGTTTTATATAGTGCAATGCCAGAATGAAATGAAAATTTAATTTATTTGAAAGAAGAAATGTCCATCGAAACTCAAGGTGTTACATTCTAACCCCATTTAAATGAATTTCTCCTTAGAATTTAATCATTCATATAAAAAATGAGGATGCATTAGCTTCATTATATCCTAAATTTCCCATATAGCTTCCTCTAACTGGTGATTTCCCCAGAAAACATTGACAAGCTTAGAGGTCTTGTTCCCTAGAACGTTCTTTGATTGGTATAAACATTCAAATGGTTGTTCCTTATAAAAAAGATCATTCTCTAGCATTATGAACACTGAGATCAGTAGATGTGATGGTTTAAGTATTTAATTCCTTGGGAGAGATACATGGAACACATCATGGATTTTAGAATGATTTGGAGAATGTTCCATGTGATATGATATTTTCCTGATATGATATGTACTATCAAAGGGATGGATATACATTGGAATTATTTTCCATTTATTCTTTAATATCATTACTTTCTTTTAGGGTGATATTTGTCGAAACTGTTTTTCACTAAAATCAATTTCCAGCTCATGTCGACGATTATCAGTGTAACTTTTCTACTAATATTGAGATTCCATGAAATGTAGCTAAATTTTTCTAGCCTTCTTAGAAATTTCATTAGTAATATTAGTTGCCAATATTTTTATTTCTCCAACATCATACCAACACGTTCGGTCTTTATATTTATTCCCCAAAAGGGATTCATATGGTTCCATCCGAATTCTTGAGTGAAATCTAGTGTTGTAAGAAAACAGAACAAGAGAAAGGTGTTCATCCCAACCACCATTGAAATCTATATAACAAGATATAAATTTTTGTAGGGTTATAATTTTTCATTAAGACTGACTAACATTCAGAGGATGTTAATCATTGATGAATAAAAATTTTATATCATATTCCTTTTGGACACTTCCCCATAACATTGAGTTAAAAATCATATCATGGTCTAATAAACTAGAATGTGGTACTCTATGAACCCATAACACTTTATTAATGTATATCTGGGATTATTTATCCAGAGAGAAGTATTATCAAATAAAAATGAAGTATGCAGACATGGAATGGATATCGATTTCCACCAATACAACATAAAATCCATTATAGGTTTTCGGTAATCCATAATAAAATTTATAGTATTGTTATCTCATTTCAATTATCGTATTAGTAAGGGATGGAAAATCTCCATTTACATTAGTATATTTGCCTAAAAATTTCTGTATACCAATAATCGAGATAAAAAATCTACTATGTCTTCTTTCAGGCCATCACACCAAAATTATTATTTCAAGTCCCTATACATCATTGTACTTCCATGATGAATAGATAATGATGAACTATGAGATTCCTCGAATAGCTCATTCTTCAAATATGGTATGGAATTGATACATACATGGTTAATGAACCTTATCATTCCATCCTAATTAAGGTTAAAATCAGTTACATTTATGAATTTCTTCGGCATCTCTTCATATTATTTATGTGTCACCTTAATCTACACATGGATAGAGGGTTAAGAATTAATTTCAGAATGATATGTTTTCCCCCTCCGTCAAGAATTTTTAGATCCATCTTGTTAAAATCTAGAATTAATGGATCTTTTGTGAACCTCATTATGGATAAGCTATAATGACCCTTCCAACTCAAAGCATCTACCACCAAGTTCACATTCTCATGGTGGTAATGTATTTAGAAGTCATAATCCATTGTCAACTATAAAAATCATCCTGGGAACATGTTAAACTCTTGTTGTGTGAATATATATTTCCGAATTTTATGATTATTATACAAATAAAACTTTTCCCCATAATGATAATTCCTATATATATTTAACGTATAAAATATCACTAATAACTTTAAATCATTAGTTGGAGAATTTTTCTCCTTAATATTCAACTACGTGAGGCATAAGTGAAAACAATGTTATTATTCATGAGAACACGTCCCAATAACTTCTTGGATGAATCAATATTGATCACAAACCCTTCTCCACTACAGGGTAATGTATGCACAATTTCACTGACAAACCTTATCTTCAGTTCCTTGATTTTTTCCTTGCACTCATCTATCCAGATAATCATTAAACCATTATGAGTTAACTTTGTTATAAGACTATATAGTCAAGGGAAATCATTTACAATCCATTAATAATATCCATATAAACCAAGGATAATATAGAACTAAGTTGTTCTGTCTAGTCCAGTCAATCATTTAATATCATCTTTCTTTGATTGATCCATTGAAATACCATCTCTTGAGATTATGTGACCCAAAAAATGAATCCTTTTGTAGCCAAAATGCACACATTGTAAATTTTTCATATAGTTTCCCATTCCTTAGAGTCTTTAGTATAATTGTAAATTGATCATCATGCTCTTACTTCTTCTTTGAATAGATAAGTATATCATCTATAAACACTACAACAAACTGATCAATGTAATCCCTAAAGACTATTCATCAATTCCATTAAATTTGGTAATGGAATTTGTAAGACCAAAAGGAATAACTATATATTCCTAGTGTCCATAACATGTCCAAAATTTTGTCTTGGGTATATCTTATTTCTTAACCACCAATTAATGTTATCAAGAATGAAGATCTGTCTTGGAAAAGTATTGAGCATCATGCAGTTAATCAAATCAATCATCAATATGTGGATGATGGTAAATTTTTTGTTCTCTTGTTCAACTATTTATAATCAATGAAGAGTCTCATTGATCCATATTTATTTTTCACAAAAAGAACCTGTGGACCCCAAGGAGAAACACTTGGATGAATGAATACCTTGTCATGGTTTTCATGGAGTTTCATCTTCAATTCCTACAACTCAACTGAATCCATTATATAATGAGTCTTTTAAATTATTGTGGAACCAGTTGTAAGTTCCATTGAGAAATCAAATTCTCATTTCGGTGGAATACTATGAAACAATTCCAGAAATACATCTAAAAAAATCCTAAACAATTGGCATATGATCAATGTATATTTTTACCCCAACTATTCAAGATAAAATACCCTTTTGAATGGGAATTGTGACCAATACACGAGATGTAATATCCATAAGAAGTTTATACATATCATCACATTGATGGATGATCATTATAGGGTTTGAAATACCAAATATAACTTCCCTTCCTTGACAATCGATGTGGTATTTCTGCTAAGAATTTCAATCCATTCCCAATATGACATCAAATTAAACCTAAGGATGAATGAATAGTTTTGAAGGAAGATAATTCTCAGAAACTTCACCTGGAGAGGAATCCTTAACATGAGATGAAAGCATTATACCATTAGGTGTTATCACAACTAATTCGATGTGTAATTATTTTTGTTGGAATATTTACACCTTCATAAAATTAATTAGATATGATAGTTTGGGTAGATCCAGAATCAAATATGACATTATCAGTTCTAGAGTGGATGGTATGTATACCTTTCGTCACATAGTTCTGAAACCCCTCATCAGAAATAGCGATTTCATGATATTTCTTAATATCCCTAAGCTTAAGAGGTTACTAACATCGATCATCATCACCACCCCTCGGGTTTTCATAGTGGTTAGCATAATTTTCATTCTCTTTACACTGGTAGAATTGAATCATGGGAGGTTCATTCTATGGGGATTTTTCTCCATTAGAATTTTGAGCTAACTTATTCCCATAATTTTGACAATCAATTGGCAGTTGGATTTCCCTTAGACATTTAAAACATTTATTAGACCCCTTAAGTAAATTTCATAAATCATTTATCCCACACATAGATAATATAGGGAATATCGTCTTATTCTATTCATTATTTATATAATTTCCTCTAAACTCTATCTTCCTCTTCTTGTCAAACCCATGAGTATCATAAATGCCTCCAACATCCATTACAACCTTGATTTCACAATGCTCAATATCTTCATAGCTACAAAAGTATCTTATGGTCATCACACTTATGTTACTTGTATTTAATCTACATAAATAATCTATGAACATTAAATTCTACATGGATGAAAATTCCTCAAGCACATCTCAAAAGTCTTGTGAAATTGGCCTCATAGGCACAGATAGATTCATTATACATTTACATCAAGTAAATGAACTCTTTCTCCTTATTAGTAAAAAGAATACAAAGAATGTAATTATTGAAAAATAAGTTATTGATCTCATCCGAATCCATGGATTCAATATCATCATGCCACCTCATATTATTCATTAGAGTCTTCCACATGTCTTTTTCACCTTCCAACTGATAAACAACCAGAATGAAATTATCATGAAACAAACAATAGAGGAAGGATAATATCTTTTGAGTAGTACTAATCTATTATTCATCAACAAGTGGATTATAAGACCCCTGGAACTAAGGTTGAAATGACTTCATCAATGACTCAATAGAATATTTTTACCTCTATTATTCAATTAGAATTCCAACATGATACATATAAAGATAAATTTTTCTGACAATAAATATGATGTTTTACATTCTAGATCTAATAGAATTCAGTTTATTAGGATGATAAATGTAGAATTCTCCATTTCAATCACCATTAACGCTGTTCTTTTAGGTTCCAACCGTTTAATAAAACAAAACACATAGAGTAATAATTAATTATCATATTGAGGAACCACCTAATCATGAAAAGTAACTTATTGGATGTCTAAATTATAAAACCTTCCTTAATCTATGACACCTTATGTTTATACTAGTTTATTCATATAAAACATCTATTTTAATCTATAACAATGGTCCATAAAGAGTTTATGAATTCCTAATGAGTATCCCTAAAGAGTTTCAAACCAGGTGTACAACAAGACCCATTATCATGTACCATATTACCTAGAGTAAGGCTCAAAACATCTTATCAGAGTTGTTAAACATATGTACATCTCTACCAGAGCCACATCCACATATTGTATCTATATAGGTTGTATTTCTAGAAATACACTCCATCTATCCTGTACCAAAATTACAAGAAATTTCAATATATTTTGCTTATCCTTAGAATTATCCATAGACATGTCATTAGGGTTCTAACAATGGTTTTGTAATGCCAGATTAAAAATTTTAATCACACATTTTCTCTAATACAAACTACTTATAACCTCCAGTTTTATACATTAACATTACATAACATAGGTAGAATACCATAACCATTACAAAAATATTCACCCAAATAATATACAGGTCTATAGCCTTTGAAAATATAAAAAGATAAACATTGATACATAAGTCAGCTATATTATCTCTCACAATGTTCTAGTAGAATATATAAATTCATATAACAAAAAATTTTACATATCTTCATAACTTGGGGACGGAAACATTAAAAAGGGTGATTTGAAATAATCAATATGGTTAAACAATGGAGATGTGTACGAATAATAATGAGAATAAGGTTATGAAAACATGATCAGTAAAATATAAGATCATAACCTACATATAAAAGATCATTTAAATGAATCAAGCCATTAATATTAGATGTTTAGATGACATGAATCATATGGAAATAAATAACCAAATCTTTGAAAGCATAACATTGGAAAAAATAAGATTAAGGTAGACACATAAGAATATATAATTATTTCCATAGTAGTCAAGGAATTTATGTTGCGACAATATTAGTGGAAAAATTCATTTACTAAACTAGGTTCACACCTTATTCTAGCACTATGATAGTGAACTGAGTTCACCCATTGTTCCAGCCCTATATAATAAAACTCAGTTCATTTCCCGTTCCAGCCCTATCATACTATACTGTGTTTATTTTTTATTCTATCTATGTATATGTCATGAGATATAAATATTTACCCAATGAATTTTAGGTAGATATTTTTTCAACCCATATCATTGTGAAAATAATCATTCATGTTCCACAAGATCATTAAATTACCATACCTTAACCTATGATATTATATGGGTATTATAATCATTTAATAATATCATAAAATGTGGAAAGTGATAATTTTCATAATCATATAATCATGAACATAACTCATTAAAATAGGAAGTTTCAAAATCATAGGACCCATGAAAGAGAAATGGTTTTTATAATAGTAAAACACATGAATGGGAAATGAGTTCAAAAAGAATAAAACTTCGGAAAGAGAGACAAGTTTCATAAATATAATTTCTTCAAAACGTAATCCATTTATGTAAATAATAATAATGAAAACATGAATAAATTAACTATAATGTAATCATTACCACCAATGGATGTCATCTTGTATGGGGATAAATTTTGAAAAAACATTAACTAAATTTCTTGACAAAAGTATCGTTTCTACGTTGAATAAATTTTTTTAAACAAAAAAAACCTTTTCAAAAATATTTCTCTTTGAATATATCTTTTAAAACAAATAAAGGAAGCATTTCAAAATATTAAAAAAAATTGGAATACTCTTTCCATAAATGTTGGCTTTAAATTCCTTTTGAAACCATTTTTTATTTTTTTTCCAAAAAATGGTTTTTTAAATAAAAGATGTCTTACCAGAGAGAGATTTTCAAATATTTTTTATAAACATTAAATTAAGTGAATAGGAGTTGAATGATTTTATTAATACATGTATATATCATTAATAATTAGAGAATATGGAAAATCATGAGTTTTATAGAGATATGGATCATATAATTTCATCATAGGAAGCATAAGGATAAACAATCATGGAAAGTGATGATCTTGTCTCAATAAACACTTATAAGATGATAACTTGGGATCATATTCTCAATGTATGAAATAGAAATTTAATGGAGATTAAATATCATGAAATAAAGTATTTTCATGATATAACATGTAAAATTAATTTATATACACGTTGAAATCTAATTTATTTTCATACCAAAATAGTAGTCTCAATGAAGGCTAATTGAGACAAACAATTTTTCCAATTGGGTAACTATTGAATTATAAACCCCATGAAAGAAATATCATAAAATGGATATGTTAATAAACATTAATTTATGTATAATACATATATAATATAATATTTTAGTATTACATAAACCACACCAAAGGAAAAAGTGGAAAACATATCATATATCTCATGTAAATAATAAGTGAGACCAAATCCCCTTACCTTATGTCTTGGCTCTCATCAAACTCGTCCTAACCAGATGAATAATAAATATAAATTTATTATACATATTATAAAGAATAATATAATTATATATATTTATATACATGGTTTCATTACAACCATATATTACTCTCTTGTTAACAATCCTATGATAAGGTTTCACTTTGGGTAATTTTCACTTTATTCATTGTATGTGTATTAATTTATTATATTGTTGGAATTTATACATTATATAATTATTAATAGAACCCAATCCATGATATAAATATTATTTATATAAATTAAATTTTTATTATAGTAATATATAGAATATATTATTCTGAAAAGTAATACAGTGTTCATTGAGATTGTAGGTTGTACGTAGACATGGACGATATTTCTATTTAATTGTCATGTTGAAAGAATAAAGTAAAAGAAATATATTTATACAAATGTATATATATCATTATTACATTATATTTATGATATAATATACATGTTATATATTAATTTAAACCATCCTTAATACAATTCATTTGGGGTATGATCTAATCATATCATTTCGAAGGGGTGGTAGTCCACACATCCACAAATAAAATTATCATATAAACACCAAATGGAATGTGAAAACAAAATGTGTTGTAAATGGAATAAAAAGGCATAAATAAATAATAAATATATTTTATATCATATATAAGTAGGTTTTTCATTATGATTTCCATCATGATATGCAGTGTGAAAAAGGGAACAATCATCATTTAGTGAGACGGTAGTTCTCCATACACATAAATTGTATGTTCATTATCCATAAGATGGAGGTGTATGTAAGTATAGGATGATTAAATATAATAAAATAACTATTATATTGTGGATAAATTTTTTATTATTATATCCTTGAATAAAGAGAGTGTATGGGAATAAGAATAAAAATAGAATAAAGGATCTTGAGAGAAGGAGTTACCTCTAAATCGGGTAACTTTTTTTGGATTGTTCCAAAAGGATTCATTGGATATCCTTCTACCCAAGGGAATTAATATTGGATTAAGAGAGGATTTATTGTATGTTTATTTGTAATATCATGGCCGAAAATAATAGTTTTGAGAGGTCTGAGGAAGTAGGAGAGGTGGTTCCCTTTTTTATGGAAGGAAAAGGACTCGCTTAGAATGTTTCAAAAAATGTTAGGTGTACACATGTTATTTCCTAATAAAAGTCATAAAAACAAAATTAATTGAAAAATGGAAACTTTATGGCCGAGAATGGCCATAATATGGGTTTTGGACAAGTGGATAGATCATTTGGGACCCTGTGATTAATGTTTAGTCCCTAATTATTGTTAATTTGACCATAATCTTTGTGATTAATTTCAACCACTATTACTAATCATCTTGGAAAAACATCAACATGATCTAGTTAGAATAAAAATATAATACTTATTATAATGGTGTATTCTTTATTTAAAAATTCAATT
This sequence comes from Viscum album, assembly GCA_963277665.1. NCBI lineage: Eukaryota > Viridiplantae > Streptophyta > Magnoliopsida > Santalales > Viscaceae > Viscum > Viscum album. The sequence goes on along the minus strand of OY728138.1, from coordinate 1,298,533,392 downwards.
CACATAAGTTGAAAAATTAAGATTAATGCTAATCCCATTGATGGGATGAAATTGCAGGTCTTTAAAGTAGAAATATATTCAAATGATTATTAAGTGTTTGTATTCAACTTCAAAGTGGAATTGATTCTAATAATATAAATTGTATTAATATATGTATAATCTATCTTTTTTTCCATAATAAAATTTAAAATATAATTTAATGTTAATTAGTATTTAAATGAAACGGAATCTTTTAAAATTATAGTAGTATTTTTCACTATTCATTAAAAATGATGTTTCTCAGAAAAATCCCAAAAATTCAACCTAAGATAAATTGAAAATTATAAATTTAAAAATGAAGTTTATTTTACCAATTTAAATTTCTATATGTGTCAAAAATGAATTTTAATATTTTTCATAGAATGAAATTAATTATAGTTTATTCGAGAAAACCACATTCTTAATCATAAAAGGACTTTACCAAAAATGATATCTTACATTTTCAATATGTTTTATTTATATAAAAAAATATAATAAATATTTTAAAAGTAGATATTATTTTTCATATTATTACGTTTAAGAGATAAGTTATAATAATCTCACTTAAATATTCATAATAATAAAACTGTGTTTCCTGGAAATGTCGGTGTTGCAATTATAGTACGCCAAGTCAATGTTCCATGTAACATATGCCAAGTCAATCTTCCATGTAATGTATTACAATTTCATATTTTATGTAAATTATGTTAGTTTCTTCTCTCATGAAATATTTTTTTAGGTCTCTATCACGTGAAAAGATTTTCTGACTTAGTTCATTACAATAAATACATGAAAATTTAATTTATTTGAAAGAAAAAATGTCCATAAAAAATATTTTTGTTACAATCGAAGACATATTTAAAATTAAATTAATATAATTTATAAGTTTTAATTTAAAATTAATCACACAAACATGAAGAAAAGGTAGTCTTCGAAAGAGAAATGTTTTAAAATTTTACAATATTTTAATAAAAATATTAAATAATAAATTGATTTCAATGACCAAAATCAAGTTAATAGACATATAATTGAATTAATTTTACTATTAAAAAATATGAAAGTATTTTTTTTTTAAATTTCTTCAAAACAAATGAAATTTCTAAAAACCTCAAATCTCAGAGAATTTATCAGAAAAGTTATCTTTTCAAAAAATGATAAAACATTCGCTAAAACATAATTTTGAAATGATGAATTAAAAAAATATTTTGTGTTGGATAAATAAATTTTCTAAAATGTGATAAATTTATTTTTTAAATAAGATCTAAAAATTTGTTAAAATTTCCATTTTCGAATAATAAATTTTATAACAATATACTTAGATTTACTCTTATATCATTCTGTCAACCATATAAGATGAATTCTAAACATTTTATTTAAAATATAGTAATTAAATTTCATTAAAACATGTCAGTATAATTTTTTATTTTATTAATTTATGTAAAAATAATTGGTGTACAAACATATAGTTTATCAAAAAAAGGATTCCATTTTTTCAAATAGTTTTTATTATAATTTTTAAATAATTGGTCACTAAATAATTTATTTTCTATACATTTGTAAAACATATGTCTTCATAATTTATTTAATATAATTCATACCCACCATTGTAATGGCTATGTGGTAAAATCATAATGAATAATAATATTTTTATAGTGTTTTATGTTTCATTTATACATTTTATTGTGTGAATGGCAATATAAAATTAGTGTTGAGTGTAATACCTGATAAACATGTTGTATCATATAAAAAACATCTCAATGATTAAATTTATTTTTAATAATTATTTCAGTAAATGTAATTATAGTACTTTCTACCCCCACAAAATGACTTTCTCCCTTAAAATTCATCAATTTGGAAGAAAAAACTAATGATAAATCTGGCACATTGCGTCCTTAGGATCCCCCATAACATCCTTAAGAAAGAAGGTTTTCCTCAAAACATTTACAATTTGAATTTCCTTTTTTATAGAAATTCCACATTATGATCCATGATATGAACATATTATTACATATATGAAATATCATGACCAATTATATATCTACATAGGTCAGTACATGTAAGGGATAACTGTGTACATCCTACTGAGAGATACATAGAACACATCGTGGAAATGAGATGCATTTAGTAGAAGTATCAATCAATATGATACTATCTCAATATGAAAAATAATTTCAAGGGGACCAATATACCTAGATTTGATTTTTCATTTTTTATCATATGAATAATTTAATCTTTTATTTTTTATTTGATCCATTTTCCATTAATCTATTAAAAAAATAAATAAATATGAATTTTTTATTCCTGACACACTAACTGATCCAAAGTTCCATTATTTAATGATATTCATTACCTCATTCTCTATTTATCAACTTATGAACATGGTTAGAAATGGTTATCTAATATGAATAAACATCCATATAGAATTGAAATAAACTAATCAATAAAACCACATTCAAATATCAACATAGACCATTATATAAAGAGTTATCCTTTAAAATACTCCAAAAAAAATTTCCCAAATTAAAAACCCGTCTATTGGAAGAGTTTTCTCATACATCCATTAATGATCAGAATAATAATAATTTTTATAGCCCTTAAAGTATCATAATAAAATTTATATACCATAATCACTTCCAAAAATATATAATAATGCCATATATTCATTCAAAATATAATTTACCTTATTTTCAATAAAAAAATTATTATATTATTCAAAAAATCTTCTATTGGAAATACAATTTCATCCTTGAACTAAAAGATGATAATAAGTTTTTTTATCAAATGTGATTTTATTATTTAAAGATATATTTATAGAGAGAAAATAACAAAAAAAATCAAAAAGTGAAGCGATGTTTTTTCATACAACACATCAAAAATACTATAACATGAAATTTCACACTGTGCAGTGCACTACATATCATTATTCACTTAAATTGAATTGATTTCATAAGAATTCACTTTTTCCATTATTTTTATAGGGTTTTATCTCTTTTTATCTTCATTATAAAAAATATTAAAGAATTTATTTTCATAATTCCCATCTACTTTGCAATTGAAATAATGGAGTGGGGTGGTGCATTCTGTTGAGGTCACAATCCATTTATTTCTTTTATAGTCTACTTCACACCACCTCTATAGTCATTTTCCTGATGGCTAGGACTCCCACACTTGAAGAACCGTATTTTTACTTTCATGTAATTGTCTTTCTTTTCATTCTTATTTTTTAAGTATATGATATTGAAACATTTTCTTCACACCATTAGATATATCATTAAATTTTACATAAAACCCCATCATAATTTTATTCTTAAAAGAACCCAAATCGTTTCCATCATCCATTTACATTTTTAGTGCAAATAGAATGGTTTCTTTAAAGATTCAAAATCCCCATGCTTATAAATCCTATAAAATATTTTATTTAATACACCAATGATTTGATCAAACATAATTTCTGGATGAATGATAATATCCAAAGATTACCTTGAATGTATTATAGAAAAAATCTTATAGGAACCAAATGACTAATCCTAATTATTTTTAATCTTGGGGAAATACCTCTCTATTTTTTATGAATAAGATGAGGAATGTACTTTTTTAGAAGCAATTTATTAAACTAATCCCACATTATGGAGTTAATTAATTATTATTAACTCGTATTATTAATAATATTAGACCATTGATCTTCCTCACCATCTAAATGGTACACAAAAAATGAATTTTGCATTCTTTGAAAACTAGAGATTGGAAAATACTTTTTTAGTGGTACTAAGACATCATTAAGAAAAAACTAAATCCAACAAATCACTAAAATAAAGTGTTATTTTTCTCCATGAGGGTCTCAAAATAATTTTGATACCTCCCTTGATCATTTTGATGATTATCAAGATTCGTATCTTGAGATTTTTTTTATCCTATTAAAATTTCATTCGAGCTCTTATAACATTTTTTTAATCAAGAGACACTCATTTCATTGTCTATCACAGTCAGCATTAGAAGAAATTATCCAGGATCCAACAATTGACTAAAACAAATAAATATTTCTATATGATATAATAATAATAAGAGAGGATAACCAAATAATCATGATAAATCTCTTATACAATGTCAAAATTATGAAAAATTCTTTTTAGTCTATAAAACCATTGGATTATACAAGGTCGTACAGATTCATTATTTAAATCATTCACATTCATTCATCATGTGTTTTCGAATTTCCAATGAATATCTAGTAGGGAATTTACACTAATTTTGCAACATGTCCTATTGTCAAGAACCTCTTGGAAATTGAGACTTACTAATTTAACCATCTTCATAGTTATTATCCCAAGGTACCTCTATATTAGATCCACATCAACATATAATATCTATAAATTGATGGAATTATATGAAAACCAATCACTCTATCATTTACCAAAATAGTAAGACATTTTCCTATACATTGAATCTTCCTTAAATGTATTATTAGACATATCCCTAGTCATATCTTAATAAATTTCCTTATAAATTTCCTTAGACATATCATTTTGAATATCCCTTGGTTTCTCACAATTTTTTTTATAATCCTAGTTTCCAAATGTTAACTAACCCTTCTATCTAATATATGATATAGTTAACCTGGATTTCATACATTGATATAAAATATTTATTGATGTATATTTATTAAATTTTACAAATAAACTATTGACGATCCTAAAAATTTAGGGTCTTTGAGAACATGTAAACGTAATCAACTAGTTCATAAGTGAGCTACATCCTTTCTAACAATGTTCTTCACCATGGGAACCCTTCTTCGAAATAAAATACATAATACCATTAACCATTTTCTATGAAAATAATACATAATAATGGATGACATATGATTTATAGTAATGGTAAATAAGTCATATAAAAACATAATATGAGTGTACATATTTGAGAACAAGATGGTGAAATTGGGAAAAAAATATTCATTGGTATCATAGATGACAAACGTGAATGGTTTCAATAATGATGGATTATATAACATGATTCATAATGTAACCAGGTCATGAGAATATAATATTTTTATTATATATAATTATATTTTTGTCAGACACAAATTATTACAACATTGGGAATATGTAAAAATAGAATGAATTTCACTCATTTCAACATTGACATGAAATCATGTACTCACATAAACCAAAGTAATTGAAAATAGATCCATGCATAACCTAATGGAAATGAAATATAGGTTAAAACATAACACTATGAACATGTAATTAGGTTCACACATAAGATTATGAACTTATAATTATGTTTTTAAATTATATTTTGAACATTCAATCATTTTTAGTTATAACATTGTGAACATGTAATCTGGTCCATGCATAAAATTTTTTACTCATGAGTTATCCATCATTACCAAAATAATTGGAGGAATATATAGGTATCACATATCATATAATCTATGCATTTCTGTGCTTCATGTTCATAAAAAATTCATCATATCTGAATTTATGATAATAAATGGTCTTCGTAAAGAATTTCACATATAATAACACATGGAAATGGGAAGGGATACATAAATATCTTTTTTTCATAAATATAATCATTATAGAGAAACAATAAACTTGGTATCATTTAGTCATATTCCCAGTAATGAAAAATTAACTTCGAAGGATGCCATATTTTAAGGAAAATTAATTTCCTATACTATATGGATAATTTATTGAGAAAAATAGCCTATCCACATTGAAAATTACTATTTAAAAAATACAAAAATTTCAAAATACATTTTTTTTAAGTATACATGGGGATTTATAAAAGATATTTTTAAAATCATTTAAATAATTTATTGAGTTAAATATCCGTTCCATTTGTAGAAAAAACAAATTTTAAAACAATATCAATATATTTTATTTGAAAATAATGTTTTAGATGTATAATGTAATCTTTATATCACTGAGTGGTCATGATAGTAGAAAAATATCATTATTTTCATATGTATTAAAACATAGATTCCATTCACATTTACTAAAAAACCAAATGATGTTAATAATTTTTGAAAATGACTTTAAGAATACCTTTAAAACCTTCTAAAAAGTATAAAATAAAAAATATTTTACAAAATATTTTGGAAATGTTTAAAAAGTTATAATAGTTTTCTTTGAAACCTTTGACATGGAAGGAAAATTATTTTTTAACTTAATTGGGAAATAACATTAATTTTTTTGTAAAAACATTCTTTTCCAAAATTAAGAATCTAAACATAGTAAAATAAATATAAAACAAGAATTCATAAAGTAATTAACAGATTATAAGAAAATTGATTAATATTTTGTGAAATAGAATCATAATATTACATCATTGAAAGCATAATCATAAATATTCTTGATAATCAATGACATTGTAACATAAAACCCTTACCACTTTAGAAACAATTGAATCATTATCCTCATTGATGAATAACCTAAAATTAAACAAAATAGATAATTAATAGAAGTATATTCATGATATATCAAGAAAAATGTTTAGTACATGCACCTTATAAAATATTATATGTTCTTAATATATGATATGTCTCAAAGAGATAAATTTAAGGAAAAAAATATATTACCAATTTGATCACTTTTAAACCACATACCCAATAAAATATAGATCACAAAAATGATATATAAATCCATAGAATATTTAGTAGAATAATAATAAAATAATTTTAATTCAATTATGTACACCACATAAATAAATTATGTGGTGAATATGGCATGTGTCTCACAAAAGTAAAGAGGGAGATAGATATCCCTTACCATAAGTCTCGAATTCTATCATACACATTAAAACCTCATGTATAAAAAATATATGTTTATTAGACATATTTTAATGAAACATATCTATATATATCATATCATATATGATTTACTTGTTAAATTTTGTTACCTGATTGTTAACAATTCTATGTTAAAATCGTGTTTTGGGTAATAACTGCATTGGTTTTGATAATTGTTTTGTTTTATTCATTAATATTAATTTTATAATTTTTCAATAGTTTATATAATATTAAAATTATTTTAAAAAATATATATTAACTGTATATTTATTAATCATAATCAATAAAATTTAGAGATTGAAAATTATATACATCATTCAGGGAGATTTTAGGATATACATACAAATGATGGTTTTTCCAATTTTCTTGATAATATTAATTAAGTAAGGTTAAAATAAATATTATAGTTACATAATCATTTTTTCATATATATAAAAAACATTTATTTGAATTATTCCTTGTCACCTTCCATTAAAATCATACATTAAAAATTAATCACATCACATCTCAAGGCGGTAGTCCTCTATACAAACGAATGTCATTATCATATCCCCCAGTATGAAAAAAGGTGGTAAATTTTATATAATATATCTAGAAGAATAATTTTGTTAAAATTTTAAAATTTGTTCATTTTATCAATCCTTACTAACATATAAGTAACGTGAATTGAAAAACACATCACGTCGGTTCTTGAGGAGGTAGTCTACCATACACATGTGGAATTTAATTCTAGAGGTACCATAATATATTAACTATCATATATAAAAATTTAAAATATAATTATATCCATCTATTATATGTGGTGATGGAAAAAAATAACATTAGTTTATAAGGAGGTAGTCCACTACACACTTGAATGACGATTTTGTATACCATTTGATAGAAGAGGAGAAAGATTTTGGTAATTAAATTTACCTAACAAGATAGCAGTATATGGAATATATTTAATTAATTAAATTTTTATATGAAAATATTAATTTCATATGGTGGATGAGTAATTTAAGTAAAATGCTCATTTTGGGATGTTTTCCATTTTCAGGCAATATCTTTTGGTTTTCACAAAAATCCATAATAAGGTTGCTTTATAACCATAGTAAGCCATCTGGGATGAAATAAATGAATGAAAATTTTTTTTTCATGTAATTGATGAACTAATTGTTTTTGGGAGTTTGAATAGAGAAGTATAGATGGTGGCCTTTTAATAGTGATGTGATAAACACACTTCTAATTTCTAAAAAGAAAAATGTGTAACTATGTTTCTCACTTGAAAAATTGAATCTCAAATGGTCCATTATCGAACCTTATATGTTATAAGGTTTACATATGTCCATAAAATATGTTTTGAACAAATTTATAGGTTATTTTACCCCCTATAATTTTTTAACACCATAGTAAACATGTTCTCACCAAAACCATGATAATTAGTTTTTACACATTTTATGATCTTACATGGTCAATAATTTAGTTGAAATTACAAGATAATAAAATATTTATAATGTTTAGATATTTAATTAATTTTAATAAATTTCATTCATTTAATTTTCGATATTATATTTAACATTAATAATCTAGATGTGATGAAAAATCAGTTTTTTTTCAATGAGAAAAGATTCAATGTCTTTAAAACATTTTATATCCAAATTCAATATGATATTGATTAAAATGAATAAAACTGGACTTAATGTTGGTATAATTTATATTATTTTAAATTAATCTTGAAATAATTTTTTTGTTTTATAACTTGTTAACCTAAATGAGAAATCTTAATAAAAACTAATATTTTCATTATCCATCAAAAAATTTATCATTAAAGAAAATTATAAAAAAATAACTCTAAGATAATTTTATCATGATGATTTCAAAAAAAAATAATTTTTCTATTTTTTTCCAATTTATTCTATAAACCTTGAAAATATTAACTTCATAATATCTACAAAAAATGAAACTAACATACTTGTCAGAAAAAACATAGTTTTAGACCATAAAATATTATTTATTCATATATTATTAATAGTAAAAATTAAACATGAATATTAAAAATTTGATTTAATTTATATTATATAAATTTAATTAAAATAACTCTCCAAAAGTAATTTGAGTAATTTATTGAAATAAATCACATTTGAATGCATAATATTTGTTAATCTTATTCATACCCGTCATTCCAAAAGATATTTGATAAATATTATATTAAATAATTGAATTCTAAAATTATGTATTTATTTTTTTAAACAATTGGATTCATGTAATGAAACATATACTCGGTATTTCTTGTTACTCAAGATAAACAAGGTGGTTCATATAATTAAAAGTAATGAAACAGATAAATTTATCTGAAAAAATTATCAAAATAATGATTTGTTATATGAATATCTAGAACATGTATTTTAATATAATAAAAAATATTATAAAGGCCTAGTGTTATAAATGATTAAGGGCTTCATTAGATCAAAAAACACCCATTTACAATGAAACATTGTTCTGGAGTACTATGAAATTTAACACGTTAATCCCATAAAATATGTGAATGATATTTTTATAAAACCACATTAAAAGATAAAAAATACATATATACATACTCTATTATTTAATGTACAATCTGAAATAAATACATGTTTGGTGGATGGGAAAGGTTATATGTTTCAATAATTTTTGAAGAATCCACTAGAGCTAGAAAGTGGCATTGAAACATCATATATGTAATGTATATGATTTTTTGTATATTATTTTTAAATATTATATGGAATTATTTTGAGACTAGGCTTCTCAACGACGTGCGGTTCCGAGACCCTGAGTTCCTAGAATAAATGTTTCAAATAAATTAAACTATTAAATGGTGTGTGTGAGTGTTTTTCATGAGTAATAGAAATAACTTTTAAACGGGTACCCAGATAAGAAATCCAAGGGCACCACTTCATTTTGAGAAATTAATTTACTTTAATTGGGGCATAAAATCGACCATCGAGTGTCTGCTGTAAAAGTTAGTTTTTAAACATTTAAAGGAAATAAAATAATTTGATAACTAATTTATTTTAAAAGTTATATTTTTATGCAAAGACCTAATTCCTCCCTTTTCAATACCTTCTAATGGCATGTCCGCATGGTTAGCCAAATAAACCTACAAATTGAAGAATTAAATTGGGGCTTTAGAGAAGAACTTGATGGTGAATGATGATGACGTAATCGATCGACACATCTCAAATTTGACGAACCTCACTAATGAATGCCACATGGTAGTCATTCCTCAACAGAATCAAAGTAGTGCTAACACAAAATGGGGCATGGCCAGCACCACCCTTTATCAGCGCTAACGAAAAAGTGCTGAAAAAGGGGGTACCTTTATCAGTGCTAAAAAAATCCCTGATAAAGGGTACCTTTATCACCGCTAAAAAAGGGCTGATAAATGTACCCCTTTATCAGCACCTTTTTAGCGCTGATAAAGGTACCCCCTTTAACAGCGCTTATTTTTAGCACTATTAAAGGGTACCCCTTTTTCATCACTTGTTTTGGTATCGCTGATAATGTTTCTACTTCCAAAATAATATTCAATACAAATATATATTAATATTTAAATATATAGATATATTTATATTGATATAAATATAATATATATTTTTTAAATATAATTTTAAATATCTTGTAGATTATTATAAATATACAATTACACTTAATATATAAGATATTTAGTGAAAATGGTGTATAAAAAAATTTTAAAACATATTTTTAATTAATAATTTTCTAATTATTATGGAATTATAGTCATTTAATAACAATTTGAAGACTAAAAAAATTTAAAAAATCCAAAATATGATGAAAACTCAACTCAAACTTCAAATGACCAGAACTTTGGATCCGGGTGTCCATTTGAGCTCTGCCATATATCAAATCGAAGCCTGCGATAAACTCTACACCATTGTGGCCTAACCGCACCCATATCATGGTTTTTTCGAGGCCTAACTATTCCCATAAGGCCTCTAAAAATGATTTTTTAGTTAGGATACCCCGATTTTTTAACATTTTTTGGATTTACAGCCTCGTTTACGGGGGTATTATTGGATTTTTTTGGTGGGGACTGAATTTATTCAAAGGTATTACATTCATATTGATATTATTTCTTTGAAAGTTTATCATTTTTTATAATTCAATTCTATTTATAATCAAATATATAACAATATATACATATTTTTTTATAAATTCACACATAAAAATTTAATTATAAATAAAAATAACTAAATATATTTACATATAAAATATATTAGATTTATATGAATAATAACTAATATCAATTTTAATTAAGATAAAATTATATGAATATTTATATACCTATATATTAATCTAACTATATATATTAATACAACTACATATGTATATTAATATAAGTATAAATATATATATTAATATCACTATAAATATATATATTAATATAAATATGTATATATATATATTAATATAACTATATATATATATATAAATATAAATAAATATTAATATATGAAAAAATATAATTATATATATATTTAATTAAATAGAGTTATCATGAAATGGAAAACAAATCAAAATAGAGGAGTGGTAAGGGATTAGGCGCACATGGGGGGAGGTCTCGAGTTCAAAACCTGGTAGAGGCAAGGGCACACATGTTTGGGGAATATGGGAGATAACGATAATAATGGGTAGGGGATAGCACTGATAAAGGGTGGAGGGGGTGTGTGGGGGCATAGGAGGTGTGGGAAGGCGCTTATAAATGGGGGCTCAAGCGTTGAAAAAAGCCAACCCGATATTGCCAGGGTTTTTTTAAAAAAAATAAGTCTTTTATATTTTATAAACACTGAAAAAAAGTGCTGATAAAAGGGGTCTTTTATCAGTGCTAAAAATAAAGCACTGATAGAGGACCATTTTATCAGTGCTTTGTTTTAGCACTGATAAAAGACCCCTTTTATCAGCGCTTTTTTAACACTGATAAAAGGGGTCTTTATCAGTGCTTTTTGGAGAAATGATAAAGAGGACCGCCCATTTATCTACACTAGCTTCAACAGCGCTTTTCTAGCTCTGTAAAAGGCAATTTTTAGTACTGATAAAGGGGGTATTTGTAGTAGTGTAGGGTTGTTGTTTTGACTCTTCTATTCCCATTCTTGGATTAAATGAAGAACACATATCAAACCACAAAGTGGTTTAACCTGGGATCTTGTGCTCTTGCAGAAGGGGTTTTATTCTATTGATATTGGGGATTAATCCATGATATTAAAAAGCATGTTTCGATTCGCTCTGTTTAATCCTTCAAATGGGAGTGGAACAACTCCATGACGAATGATGTTGGAGGTTCATTCCTCTTTTCTTAGTTTGTATTTATCCCCCTTCTTTTACCCTATGCTCTTCGCATTATTCATGGGTTGACGATTAGTAGATCATTGCACTTTTTTTTCAATGAAATGATCCCAAATCATAGATCAGGTACCATAACGACCTAGCGGAGGTATGATGATGATAGCGGATGACAAATCAACTCAGAATGAGAGGAATCATTCTTTGAGAATTATTTGGGAAGATGAATCAAATATTTTTTTGGGGCCGATCAAAGGTTTGTAACCACTAGAATCTACTTTGTAGTACCTGGGTGGCCTCAATCATTGAGTATTGTGATGATCGGGTAGCCAGATTGACAGATTGAGGAATTCCTGAAGTGCCTGACGAAGATCCTGTGACTTTTGAAATCTACAGAACACATAGTGTGCATCCTGAAAAAACTTCCAGGTAGTACTGGAGGTGGTGGATAGGGTTTGTGCGCTACACGTGTTGAAGAACATGACAATCTTCTTGGGAGACACAGCGTGTGGGCCCTACTCAGCGACGGCTGGTGTTTTGGGAGACAGAAATCACAAAAACGGTGTGTGACCATTTTCACATGGCATGTGGGTCCTTACACTAACATACTATGTGTCCCAGAGGATACTTGAATATATGGGGGTACATAGTGGTTCCCTCAACCACATAGCCTTACCAGGTCAACTACACAGGCTAATGCATGTACCAGTTACACGGGATGGTCCAAATGGTTTGAAGCTGTGTATGGGCACCCAACCGCCTACACGGAGGGAACCTCGGTTACATGGAAATGTCATCTAATCCATACTACATGTCATGTACATACATCCTGACACAAAATATTCTTTCTCCATCAGGTCATTTCACATGGGTAGTACCCAGAGTCATGAGACACAATGTGTGGCCCATACTACATGCCGTGTATATTCTGGAACATGGTTTAATCCTTCTTGTCCATCATTTATTGGAAATGTTTAAACTTTATTAGTGACCCTTTTTCTCATTCCCCTGAATTTCAAGGATCTTTTCAATTCATAGGTGTATGATCCAATGTCTGGTATCCCTCTGAGAGGCTTGGAGTGAGATCCTATATCCATTCATGACATTAGGTAGAGCCAGGTATTGACGCGACTAATCCTACAAGACATTGATCATCTACTTAGCAGATGAATCTGGATGTGTCGTGTTATCTACCAAGGACCCAGAAGTGATCTTCAAATATGAATCATGATCTATTCCCCACTTAGGAGTGTGTTCTACCAGAATGAGTGGGTTTATATCTCATGGATTTTCCCAATGATCAGTACTTCTCTGATAGATGAAATCAGAGCTATCAGAATCGTGGATTGGGTTCTCCATGATGAGTGCTTCATGGGATCTTCAAATTGAATCCCTAGTGGGGGTATGTTGTTGTGTGACTTGTATCTAGACTATAGGTATTGGTTTTGAGTATATCTGGATTATGTATCACTTTATATATGTTTAGTATAAATTTACTATGTAGAGATGGCTGCATTATTCTTTTTTTGTTTTTATATGGGGTTTCCTGGGTCCTCTACTATATATTTTTATACTCACCCCTACACAGGCTTTGCCTGCACGTGTCGTGTCTTGTGCAGAGTGCAACCTTTTTATGGAGTTCATGGCAGACCACGACCATACCAGAACATGGCTTAATTTTTTTAGCTCGCTACAGGTTGTGGTGTTTTTACATCTACAAGCAGTAGTCTCGATACCTCTTTGTTTTTATAGGTTGGACTTTTAAGTTTTCAGACTCTTGTTTTCAGTTTTCTTATATTCTGGCCTAGATTACTTTCATCACGTTACATTAATTGTACTTTTTTGGTTGGGTTTAGTTGTATGAATACATTTTTGTTCCTTAGTGATTGTTTTCATTTCATCATTTGTGGGATTGGATATGTGTGTGTGTACATGTTCTTAAGAAATTCCTCCCATGTTAGTGATATGCCAACTCGGTGCCAGTCACCATCCTCAGGCCTATTGGAGGTGGGCTTGGGGATTTGTGTAACGGCCCGCACTGAGACTGGTCATGATAGAATGGTATTAGAGGGAGGTTTGTTCTACCTTAGGACCAAGAGTCTGTGATATTGGTTTGAGGAAACAGTGTTAAATGTTTCGAGCTTGGATTTGAGGCTAGAGACTCTAGTGCTGGTGCGGGCAACCGACATATCCATTTACCCAGACTCTGATAACCTGCTTCTCATCTTGGTACATGAAAATACATGTTGTGTGGAAGTAAAAGAATTGTACATGCATCATATAAAAATGTTTTGTGTTTTCCATTTACTTTGTTTCATCTATCTAGATATACTCATTGACCATGGTGCATCTTGTTACCATGAAAGATGTCACCTTGATGCATACCTGCTAGGATTCAATAGTGTGATCATAAGGATGACCCCCTTAATGATAAGGCTTCGATACAGGGACCAGTTCACCAAGAATTACCTCTAGGTGGTGCACCATGTATACCACCACTAGTGGAGTAGACCGTAATACCTATAGTATCGAATAATGAGGGGCTTAGGATGAGCACACTCAATGATTTAAAGAGATAGAGCCTCCTCAGGTTCTAAGGCGATCCTGACCCTTAGGTGGGTGAGGATAGGATTCAGGCGGTGTACAGATTTTTCTGTTTACTGAGGACACTAGAAGACCAGATGGTGATCGTATAAGAGAGCCTTCTTCAGGATTTTAGAGGGATGATGGTGGAATTTGATCACACATACCCACGAAGAGTAGTCTCTTTCATGGATGGAGTTTTAGTGACTCTTGAGAGAGGAGTTATCCCGGATTACGCTACGATAAATGCATATCTAGGAGCTTTTCCATCTTTAGGAGGGCAGTTTGACGGTGGATGACCATTCATCGAGGTTCATCGACCTCGCCTGGTACATGATGGATATGGTTAGTGGTAATAATATCAGAGCTCAAACCTTTGAGAAAGGTATACGTTGTGACATCAGAGATAGTGTCGTCCCTCAAAGAATTTATTCTTATGATGGAGTGCTTGAGTGGGCCTTGGTGGTCGAGAGATTCTTGATTGAGCAACGACAGTCAATGACAATTAGCAGTAGGCAGGCAGGTTCGGAGGCCTCAGTGGTAGGGAACTGACATTATGGACATGGATTTGGATATGGGAGATATCAGAAGAGGAACCATGACAGGGTATCGATAATCTGTGTATCTCATGATACATCCATTAAGACTAGGGAGAGGAGATTCTACTCAGGCGATGGTAGAGGACATGTCGCTAGAGGCTGTACAACCCATCAATCTACTGACTGGGAAACGGAGGATAGACCTCCAAGGCAAGGGAAGAGAGTGGAGAAGATAAACCCATTAGGTGGTGGACATGGCATAAAAGTAGGGAGAGCTACAGGTGTTGGATGATTCTTCAACCTATATCCACCACAACCCTCAGGAGGTCCACACCATGATCAGGGAGTAGTGGGATAGGGACAGGGAAAACAACATGTGGTTGAGGCGTATGACCCAAGTACTCTAGGGACGATCCAAGGTATGATCTGTATCTTCTCTACCTTAGTTATTTTATAAATAGAAACAGGTTCCAGTTATTCCTTCCTTGTAACATGTCTTGTGAAAATCCTTGAGATTATGGTAGAGCCGTTGACTTGACCCTTACTCTTGGATACACCTACGCGAGGAGACTCGATGATTAGGCACCTTTTCTGACAGTGTGATCTTACCCTTAGATGTGAGAGTTCTGGTTATAATCTCTTAGTAGCAGCATCATGGCCTAATGAAACAATTCTCATGATGGATTGGTTATCTTCGGTCCATGCCCATATTGACTGCTTTAGGTAAAGAGTGCGTCGTGTTAGCAGCGATGGGATGAGATTTTGCATTCTTAGTGAAAAGGAGATCTTGGCAGTACAAAATGGGATCTTGTGTAAGAAGGTGTAGCCGATCACTCATGAGTTGGCTAGCCTTACCCTCAGACAAGTATATGTTAAATTCTTCCAGTTCCCAGCAGTAGTGGCAGAGTATGAGGAATTCTTTCCCGATGATGTTCCAGGACATCCTCCCCGCTAGGAGATCGACATCTGCATCGACTTACACCTCAGGACGACACCGACTTCCTCATAAAAATATCGAATGGCTCCTGTAGAGCTTTGTGAGATGATGGTGCAGTTGGATGATTTATAGAGAAAGGGTTTTGTAAGACCCAGTGTTTCACAATGGGAGACCCTAGTTTTGTTTTCCAAGAAGCCAGACAAGAGTTTGAGTTTGTGTATAGATTAATATTTCTTGAACCAGGTGATAGTGAAGAACAGGATGCCACTGTAGAGGATCAAAGACCTCCTAGATCATCTAAGAGGGTCACATTGGTTCTTGAAGGTTGACATACGATAAGTTTACCACCACTTATGAGTATGGGATGAGGATATACAAAACATGACTTTCAGATGATGCATAGATCACTATGATTGCTTGGTGATTCTTACGATGTGAGAAACGCCCCCATAGTGTTCATGGGACTGATGAACTAGATCTTACAACCATATTTAGACCAGTTCATGGTGAACATAATCAATGACATCCTTGTGTACTTGGAGGCAGAGGAAGAGCATGTGAGGCACCTACGTATGGTTCTAGATGTACATCGAGAGCACCATCTTTATGTGAAGCTCCTGAAGTGCCAATTATGGATTCAGGACGTCCACTTTCTGGGAAATTTCATCTCAGTAGATGGAGTATTTGTGGACCTAAACACGGTGGGGGTATTGTAATAATGTGAGACAACTCAGAGCGTGATAGAGGTGTAGAGCTTCCTTGGGTTGATAGGATATTATTGGAGATTAATTCTCGATTTCACCCAAATATCAGCCCCGATGATGGTATTGACAAGGAACGGGAAACCCTTCTTGTGGATGGAGAAGTGCCAGTAGAATTTTGTGCAGTTGGGATAGAGTTTGACGTGCGCCCCGATTTTGAGATTTCCAGATTAGGGTGTCAAGTACATAGTTTTTTATGACACATCAGGGATAGGGCTTCCCTGGGTCTTGAAGTAGAGACAAAAAGTAATTGTTTACGGGTCATGTAATGACCTGTAAAATTCAAGGGAATTTATTTTTCTTAATTTTATTTTGGATTTTACAAGAACGCAGTTTCCAACAGAACCTGATTCCGAGGCCCGATGTGGCCAGAATATTTATCCTAATTTTATCTCGGGTACGTTCAATGAACAAACGAGCGGGATTTTATAACTTTTGGATGGGTGCTCGGAATCAAAATCCGAGGGCACCGATGAAACCACATCACCGGTAATTGCTTAAGATCACCTTTTCCGAAGTTGTGTTTGCTTGGGAGGAGATATTAAAAAATTTAGAAAGTAAAATAAAATTGAGCTACAATTTTATTTTTCTTTTTAAGTGGTTAAACCTTTGAGTAGATGTTGGGGTAACTACCCATGTGAGGTTATGAAGGTGGTGGGGAAAACAGGAACACCACCCCTTCATTTTCTCTAACCCCCTTAACCCTCCATTTTAATGTCTTAGGTTTAATTACTTAAGTTATTTCAATTTTGAATTTCAAACTTGAGTCTTGATTAATAAAATAAGAGGCGTCATATTTTATTATTGTTTGGATTGTTGTGTTCAGTTTTTGGGAGAAAAAGGGGAGTCTTTAAGTTCTTCGTTCTTCGTCGAAGAACGCGTAGAATGCACCACCGCCGACGAGGAACGCCGACCTCTGATGATGGACGATGACGAGAGATGCCTTCCTCACAGATCAACAAACGCCAACGATCATCTTCTTCTATTATGATCAATTACGTGACGTCCCTTTCCGCGACAAACCACGTTCGACGACAACGCTTGAGGTAGGGGATTTATTGTTTTTGTTAGTGAATATTCGAGCGTTCTTTGTAATATTAGCTGCTTGCTATAGATTAACGGGAGGGGGTCGGACCGCACAAACACGACTGACCCTCTTCCCATAATTCTGTTGCTGACCCTGTTGTGGTTTGGAACGGAGAAGGCGCAGTGCCATCACACAGTGTGGGATCATGCGGCAAGGTTGCGAAGCCTCGTCACGCCGTTCTGTTGAAGTCGAACAAAGGTGTGGCTCCGTCAACCGCGCCGGAGAACCCCGAAGGCACCGCGGCCGGAGTGGGGCCATGACAGAGGGGCGCGGCGCGGTCGTGCCGTGCCGGATGGACCAAGGCCGCGACCATAGGTCGTGGCGGAGAAGGGAGCGGCGAACAGTTTCCAGCCGCTGGTGTCAGAGTAGGGGTATGGGACCGTGCCGGTCTCATGGTAGTAGCAGCGGGCCGGCCGGAGCGGGCCGACCGGTCAGGGGGAAGACCAGGGGTTTGAAACCCCCAGCTGGAAGGGAGGATCGGCCCCCACATGGGGGCCATGTTTAATTGACAGGGGGGCAGCGCCCCCCTCCCCTTGTCCGCCCAGTTCGATTACACCGAGCTGGCCAGCGGACCGCGCCAGCCGGGCCGGGCCGCGCCCAAGCGGGCCTGACCCGAACTCGGGTCGGGTCGACCTGGTTCGGGCTGACCCAGGGGGTCTCAGGCCAGGTCGGTCCGGGCCCAAAACCCCCTCTTTCAGACCGCTTTCAGTCTTTTTCCCATAACATGGGCTACAGACCTCCGATCGATGAACTGTCAGCTGTGATACGATCCTTGGATCGAGATGGTCGTTTCTTTATATTACACTCAAGGTTTCTAAGTACTACGGGTTTGGCCAGGTTTGTTCTAACACGAAACCAACCGGGCCCTCAAAGCAGAAACGCTTTTAACTTATGCTCCGGACGTCCGATTGACGTGGCGTCGACTTTGTTGGATTCCTCTTATTGAGACGGACCTTTTGGATTACTCTTCTTGGAGTTTGGATGCAGTTGGAGTGTGGTCGGGTTGGTTTTTACATAAAAACATACTGGGACCCTGGAACGAAAAAGTCAATAACTGTCAGACCGGGCATCCGATTGACGCACCGTCTGTCACGTTGAGTTCTTGTTGATGATACTGAACTTTGGGATACATCAACTCTAGACATTGTGTCAGTTGATGTATCAGGCTCTAGGCTCATGGAGCAGACCCTCCCGAAACGAGCTTGCTGTGTGCGGGAACCCTAGAGCTGGATGCGACTAAAACGACGATAAAGACTATACGGGAATCCTCCATGGGTTCGACAGCAACGACTACAGCACTCAACGATCCTCTGTGGATCAGTGCCTACCGATCCTGTGTGGATCAGATCCTATGTGGGCCAGCGCTCAGTGTTCCTGTGTTGGCCAGCGCATACTGATCCTGTGTGGGTCATTCCAGGGGTTAGTACCTATCGATCCTTTGTAGGGCATTGCGGGGGTTAGTACCTATCGATCCTTTGTGGGTCCGACGGCTTAGATGAATCAGTGGCTACATCTGATCATTATATCATCTTACGAAGAAGAATACCATGTGATATGAGTCTTGAGTTTCAATGTTATCTTTGATAAGATTTACTTGATATTCTGTGTGGATTACGTTATGCTTTCCTGTGTGGATTGGGTTGTGAATTCCTATGTGGAACAGGTTATGTTTTCCTGTATAGACTGGGTTGTACTTGGTGTCGGATGTTGGAGCTGAACTGGAATTGATGACTTAGGTATATGTATGGGAATATACCTAAGTAGTGTCAGATGTTACTTCATGATTGTATCTTTCCTTTGTGGATTATCCTTTGTGGATTCTGGGAGACCTTCGGGGGTCTCGGGGTCCCTACTGAGTAACTTACACTCACCCCTGCATGGGTTATTCCCTCACTATGTTGTGTTGGATGGAGACGAAAAACAGCGCTGATCGTGGTAGAGGATAGTGGAGTAGTCGGTACCAGGAGGTGGACCACTGGACGGAACGTGCACGGAGAGGATGGCTGGACCCGAGGAGCTGAAGTGGCTATCTGTACCCATCCTTCAGGTGGGACTACCAGTGGATGGATCGACGTTGCTGCTTTACTTTCAGTTGTTGTAATTTCTTCCAAGTTGTACATTACTTTCAGTTTGGGTTTGTATTCTGGCCCACTTACGTTCCACACTTACTTTTTTACCAAGTTTTACTTAGTGCTTACTTTTTTTTGCTTACTCTATGGTGTTTTTTTTCTTTACATAGGCAATGACTTCCCTTCTTTTATTGGGAATTACGCCTTGGTGCTATTCGCCAGCCCCTGGCCTATGGAAGGCGGGCTTGGGGTAGTCACGGCATGAGCCCCAAGGTTGGGTCATGAAAAACTAGTTTCAGAGGAGTTCGGTTCTACCGTAGAACTCAGGACTCTGATCTTTTATATTTGAAGCAATAATGTTAAGAGTATTGAGTGGGGTTATCAGTCTAGGGAGTCCGATGTTGGTCCGGCAGCCGACGTATCCATACACCAGGACCCTGACTTCTGATTTCCAACTCAAAGCATGAAAACATTGATTGCATGCATGTTTCAAGTTTTCCTTAGGATTACTTTGTGTCATCTCACCATGTATACTGTATTAACCATGGCAGACCTGTTTCTTTTCAGGATGGCCCCATGAAGGCAACCAGATTGGGTTCCGAATATTGTGCGTGGCTGCAGCCCACCGAGCAACGAGGCCTCGGTGCAGGGACCTATTACCGTGGAGGCATCGGCGGTACCACTACCCACCGAGCCACTGATGCCACTAGCCCCAGCCGTTGAGAGTGTACGTCGCCTTAGTGCACTGCACGAGTTCCAGTGATAGAGACCGCCTAGGTTCCGCGGGGAGATGGACCATCAGGTAGATGAGGATTAGCTAGAGGCTGTTGTGTGAGTTTTTAGGTTAGTGGGGATACCAGCAGACCTCATGGTGATCCTCTCAATGAGCCTCCTGTACGTAGTAGTAGGCAGATGGTGGAGCATGATTCTCCAGGTGCACGATGAGGCATCACTCCTCTGGATGGACATTGAGATCCTCTTTCAGCTCGGAGTTCGTCCCAGCCACCCTCCGTGCGATGCACATCCAGGAGCTTCTACAGTTGTGGCAGGGCAGCTTGACAGTCGCCCAGTACTCGGTGAGATTTACCGATCTCTCGCGCTATTCAACGGACATGGTACGAGCCCCATTTTGCGAGCCCAGACATTAGAGCAGGTATTGAGGCATGAGATCAGGGCATCAATGATATCCCTTAGCATTACAATACATTCAGGGGTACTGGAGTGAGCCCTTATCATTAAGAGATTTCTTGTTTATCCTACACCAGCAGCGAGAGATACCGCAGGACGGAACGTAGCAGAGTCTTCTGCAGCTGGTAGTCGACGGATGGCACATGGGTCCAGGAAGACCAGACCCTCAAGCGGACGACCTCAGGACACTAGCTCAGAGGTTCGGGGCACACAGTACAAAGCCAGTCTTACGAGAGGCAGAAAGTTCTATGCATGCCGCGGGCAGGGCCACATGGCTAATGACTGCCCAACCCTCCATGCAGAGGAGAAGCAGACGATTGAGGGACCACCTAAGTAGGGGCAGAGGGTCGATCGTGGCAGTCTGCAGGGAGCAGGCGGACGAGGCAGAGTAGCTAGCCGAGCAGTAGGTGGAGGGAAATGCTTTGAGGCTCTACCACCACCACCACCACCACTTGGAGGTCCACCCCGACCACAGGGAGCTGGCGTGCAGAGACAGGCACAACTTCATACAGTAGAGGCCTATGACCACAGCACGCCAGAGATGATTCGAGGTACCATCTGTGTCTATTCCACCCTTGCTTTAGTTCTTATAGACATATTAGAGAGTCAATATTTCATTTCTGCTGCCCTTGTTCGGAGTTCGGAGATTTCGACGGAGCCGTTGGATTGATCCTTACGGCTAGAGAATCATACGGGGGCAAACTCAATGATTACACACTAGTTCTGGCAGTGTGAGCTTACTCTAGGAGGCGAGATCATTGGCTAAATCTTCTTGTAGCGGCGTCGAGGCCTTATGACGTCATCTTGGACATGGATTGGTTATCTACAGTCCTTGCTCAGATTGACTGCATTAGGAGCAAGGTGCGATGTGTCTGCACCGATGGGAGCAGGTTCACCTTCATTAGTGACAAGGGAGACTTTTGTAGCACAGGATGGACTCACGAATAGAAGAGGATAGCCCATCACTAATCAGTTGGCTAGCCTCATCCTTGGAGTAGTTGACGTGCGGAGTCCGAGCTTACCTGCAGTGGTGGATCAGTATGAGGACGTTTTTCCCGATGACATTCCCAGACTACCACCTCGCTGTGAGGTAGAATTTTATATTGACATGTACCCCGTGAAAGCCCTGATATCCACCCCAGCATATCGGATTGAACCTGCCAAGCTTCAGGAGCTACGGGTACAGCTGGAGGACTTGCAGGGTAAGGGATTCATCCGACCCAATGTTTCACCCTAGGCTTCCTCGATATTGTTCTCCAAGAAGGCGAACGAGAGTTTGCGACATTGTGTCGATTACCGTCGCCTTAACCAGGTGACCATGAGGAACAAGTATCTGCTACCGAGGATTGATGACCTCTTCGACCAGCTCAAGGGAGCACGGTGGTTCTTGAAGATAGACCTTAGGTCAGGCTGTCATCATCTGAATGTTCGGGATGAGGACGTGCAGAGGATGGCCTTCAGATGTTGATATGGACACTATGATTTCATGGTTATGACATTCGAAATAACCAATGCTCCAGTAGTGTTCATGGGCCTCATAAATAGGATCTTCCAGCCTTACCTCGATCGATTTTTCATAGTCTTCATTGACGACATATTGATATACTCGACGATTGAGGAGGAGCATGCCTACCACTTGCGGGTTGTACTGGACACACTCCAAGAGCACCAGCTTTATGGTAACCTCTAGAAGTGTCAGTTCTGGATACGTGAGGTCCACTTTTTTGGAAATCCCATCTCTGAGGCGGGATTTGCGGTGGATCCTGCGATGATCGAGGTAGTGCTAGCCTGGGAGCCACCCAGGAGTGTGACGGAGGTGCAGAGTTTCTTGGGAATAGCTGGGTACTATCAGAGAATTGTGCCAGACTTCTCTAGAGTTCCGGCACCACTTATAGCTTTTACGAAGAAGGGGGAACCCTTCGTGTGGTCAGATAGATATCAGCAGAGCTTCCAGGAGATGAGACAGAGTTTGACCAGCGCACCTATCTTGAGGCTACTAGAGGAGGGAGTAGGGTATGCAGTTTACTGCGATGCACCAGGGACCGGGCTCAGATGTGTCCTGATATAGGAGCGGGTAGGGATCACCTATGGATAATTTCATTTGAGGCATCATGAGCAGAACTACGCAAACCATGATCTTGAGTTAGTAGCAGTGGTCATCGCTTTGAAGATGTGGAGACACTATCTGATGGGTGAGCGCTTTACAGTCTATTCTGACCACCAGAGTCTCAGGTACATCTTCTCGTAGAAGGACATGAACCTGAGACAGTGGTGATGGCTCGAGTTCCTCCAGGATTATGACTTTGAGATAGTCTATACTCCTGGAAAGGGTAACTTAGTATCCGATGCCTTCATCAGGAGGACATGCATTCAAATACTTGGGGAGGCGACATAGCAGTTAGCCGCTTTATAGATATCGTTCATGGATAGTGATGGAGAATAATTTATACAGTCACTCATAGACACTCCTCCACTTCTACAGTAGGTCAGAGAGGCACATTGTGGGGACATAGACTGTGAGACGTGGCATGCACAGATATCCTCAGGACAGGCACCTGATGGATTCTCTATGGGAGGAGAGCACATCATCCTTTTCAGAGGACATACCATGGTACCAGTTACTATATAGGATGAGGTGCTGATGGAGTTCCACACTTCCCCTCTAGCGGTACATACAGGGGTGGAGGAGATGTACCAGGATCTCAGATGACAGTACTGGTGGCCGGGTATGAAGAAGGATATGGCAGAGTTCTTCTCTCAAGGCCTCACCTGCCAGCAGGTGAAGGAGGAGCACCAGGTACCAGCGGGCTTGGTATATCCCTTGGATGTCCTAGAGTGGAAGTGGGACGGAATATCAATGGACTTTGTGACTGGACATCCACTCACTTCCAGTGGTCATGACTCCATTTGGGTGATTGTCGACCGACTCACCAAGTCGGACCACTTCTTACCCATCAGAGAGCATGGCTTAGTGGAGATCTTGGGACGCCTCTATGTTTAGGAGATTATATGGCTACATGGTGTGCCATCGTCCATAATCTTCGATCGATATGCACGCTTTACTTCCCGTCTTTGGAAGGGGTTGCAGGAGGCATTCGGGACGCAACTACATTTGAGCACCGCCTTTCACCCTCAAACGGATGGTCAGATGGAGAGGACCATTCAGACTCTCGAGAACATGCTCCATTCATGTGTCCTCGACTTTGGTCGCAGCTGGGAGGATCACCTACCCTTGGTGGAGTTAGCGTACAAATACAGCTACCACTCCACCATCAGGATGGTACCATACGAGGCATTGTATGGACGACCTTGCAGATCACCTCTGTACTGGACAGACCCTGTGGAGTCAGCACTTGTGGGACTGGAGATGGTCCAGGCCACGACAGAGAGGGTCAGGTCATCCAGGAGTGGATGAGGATAGCTCAAAGCTGGCATAAGTCTTATGCTGACAGGAGGCGGAGGCCACTGGAGTTCGAGGATGATGGACACATCTTCTTGCGAGTCTCACCTCGACGTGGATTACAGAGATTTGGCCGAGGTAACCAGATATCTCTGCACTTCATCGGACCATTCCAGGTCCTCAGCAGGATAGGTGAGGTGGCTTATCACCTGGCTCTACCACCTCAGTTGCTCCGAGTGCACGACGTCTTCCACATATCACAACTGAGGAGATACATGCATGACTCGAGGCATATCATTGACCATGGGTAGCTGGACATAGATGATGGGGAGACTTTTTCAGAGGTCCCAGTGGGGATCAAGGATCAACGGGAGCAGGTCCTGCGTGGACGGTCGATTCCTCTAGTGCGCATCAGATTGCATCACGGGAACCTCAAGGAGAGCACTTGAGAGCAGGAGGCTCAGATGCGTGCACAGTACCCACATTTGTTCCCCTAGTTTGTGATGTATCATTATGGGGACGTAAAGCCCTGAGGTGGGAGTAATGTAAAGACCCGTAAAATTCAAAGGGAATTTTTTTTCTTAATTTTCTTTGGGATTTTACAAGAACGTAGTTTCTGATGGCACCTGATTCTGAGGCCCGGTGTGCCCAGAATATTTATCCAAAGTTTTGCTCGGTTACGTTCAGTGAATGAACGAGCAGGATTTACTAACATTTGTACGGGTGCTCGGAATCGAAATCCGAGGGCACCGATGAAACTGCCACACCGGTAATCGCTTAAGATAACCTTTTCAGGAGTTGTGTTTTCTCAGGAGGAGATATTAAAAAATTTGGAAAGTAAAATAAAATTGAGCTACAATTTTATTTTTCTTTTTATGTGGTTAAACCTTTGAGTAGAAGTTGGGGTAACTACCCAAGTGATGTTATGAGGGCGGTGGGGCCCACACGAACCCCACCCCTTCATTTTCCCTAACCCCCCTTAACCCTCCATTTTAATGACATAGGTTTAATTACTTAAGTTATTTCAATTTTGAATTTCAAAATTAAGGCTTGAGAAATAAAATAAGAGGTGTCATATTTTATTGTTATTGGGCTTCTTATGTTGAGTTTTTGGGAGAAAAGGGGAGTCTTGAAGTTCTTCATTCTTCATCGAAGAACGCGATGAATGCACCGCCGCCGAAGAGGAACGCCGACCTTTGACGACAGACGACGGCGAGAGACGCCTTCCTCGAAGGTCAACAAATGCCAACGATCCTCTTCTTCCATGACGATCAATTATGTGACGTCCCTTTCTTTGAAAAACCACATTCGATGACAACACTTGAGGTAGGGGATTAATTGTTTTTGTTCATGAATATTCAAGTGTTCTTCGTAATCATGGCCGCTTGCTATCGATTAAGAGAAGGGGGCCGAACCGCACAAACACGGCCGACCCTCCTCCCTTAATTCTGTTGTTGACCTTTTTGTGGTTTGGAACGGAGATGGCGTGGTGCCGTCACACCGTGCGGGATCATGCAACAAGGATGTGCGACGCCGTTGCGCTACGCCGTTGAAGTCGAACAAAGGCATGGTGCCGTCGACCACGCCGGAGAACCCTGAAGGCACTGCGGCTGAAGCGGGGCCACGGCGGAGGGGCGCGACGCCGTCACGCCGCGCCAGATAGGCCAAGTCCGCGACCTTAGGCCGCAGCGGAGCCGGGAGCAGCGGCCAGTTTCGGGCCATCGGCGTCGGAGCAGGGGGGAAGGGACCGCTCCTATCCCATTGTGGCAGCAGCCGGCCAGCCGGAGCGGGCCGGCCGGTCAGGGGGTAGACTGTGGGTTCGAAACCCCCGGCTAGAAGGGAGGAGCGGCCCCCACGTGGGGGCCGCGTTTAATTGACCGGGGGCAGCGTGTCCCCCCCTGTCCGCACAACTCGGTAACACCGAGCTGGCCAGCAGACCGCGCTAGCTGGGCCGGGCTGTGCCCAAGCGGGCCGGACCCGGACCCGGGTCAGGTCGACCTAGGGGGTCTCGGGTCGGGTCGGTCCCGGCCCAAAACCCCCACTTTCGGACCTCTTTCTGTCTTTTGTCCATAACAAGGGCTACAGACCTCCGATCGATGCACCGTCATCTGTGATGCGATCCTTGGATCGATAGGGTCATTTTGGTATATTACACTCAAGGTTTCGGAGTACTTTGGGTTCGACCGGGTTGGTTGGAACACGAAACCAACCGGGCCCTCGGAGCAGAAACGCTTATAACTTAAGCTCCGGACGTCCGATTGACGTGCTATTGACTTTGATGGATTCCTCTTAGTGAGAAAGTCTTTCTGGATTACTCCTCTTGAGATTTAGACACAGTTTGAGTGCGGTTGGATTGGTTTTGACTTAAAAACTAACTGGTCCCCTAGAACGTAAAAGCCAATAACTCTCCGACCGGATGTCCGATTGATGCATCGTCTGTCACGTTGAGTTCCTATTGACGATACAGAACTTTGGGATCATCAACTCCTAACTTTTTGTCAGTTGATGTATCAGCGCCTCGGCTCGTGGAGCGGACCCTCCTGAAATGAGCTTGCTGTGTGCGGGAATCCTAGAGCTGGCTACGACAACGACGACAATGAAGACTATATGGGAATCCTCCGTGGGTTCGACAGCGATGACCACAGCACTCAACGATCCTCTATGGATCAGTGCCAACAGATCATGTGTGGATCAGATCTTGTGTGGGTCTGCGGTCAGCGGTCCTGTATGGGCCAACACATATCGATCCTGTGTGGGTCAGATCCTGTGTGGGTCATTGCGGGGGTTAGTACCTATCGATCCTTTGTGGGTCATTGCAGGGGTTAGTACCTATCAATACTTTGTGGGTCCGACAGTTTAGATGAATCAGTGGATAGATCTGACCATTCTATCGTCTTACGAAGAAGTATACCTTGTGAGATGAGTCTTGACTTTCAATCTTATCTTCGATAAGATTGACTTGATATCCGGTGTGGATTACGTTATGCTTTCTTGTGTGGATTGGGTTGTGAATTCCTATGTGGAACGGGTTATGTATTCCTGTGTGGACTGGGTTGTACTTGGGCTCGGATCTTGGAGCTGAAATGGAATTGATGACTTAGGTATATCTATGGTCATATACCAAATCAGTGTTAGATGTTACTTCGTGATTGTATCTTTTCTTTTGGGACTATCCTTTATGGATTCTGGGAGGCCTTCAGGGGTCTCGGGATGCTTACTGAGTAGCTTATACTCACCCCTGCACGGGTTATGCCCGCACTACATTGTGTTGGATGCAGACGACGGACATCACTGATTGTGGTAGAGGCTAGTGGAGCAGTTGGTACCTGGAGGTGGACCACTAGGCGGGACGTGCAAGGAGCGGACGATTGGACCCAAGGAGCTCAGGTGGATATCTGTACCCACCCTTCAGGTGTGACTACCAATGGACGACTCGACGTTTCTGCTTTACTTTTAGCTTCTGTACTTTCTTTCCTATTGTACTTTACTTTCAGTTTGGGTTTGTATTCTGGCCCACATACTTTCCGCACTTACTTTTGTACCCAGTTTTACCTAGTGTTTACTTCTGCTTACTTACTCTGTGGTGTTTTTTTTACTTTACAAAGGCAATTTTGTCCCTTATTTTATCGAGAATTATGCCTTGGCGCTAGTCGCTAGCCTCATGCCTATGGAAGGCGGTCTTGCGGTAGTCACGGCATGAGCCCCGAGGTCGGGTCGTGACAGGTCACACCAGCTTAGGCCACATGATCAGAACTCTGTGACCCACGATCTCGAGTTGGCAGTGGTATTTTTCACATTTAAGATGTGGCGATAATAAATTATGGGTGAGTAATTTCTATTCTAATCTGACCACATGATCCTAAAGCACATATTGTCATAAAAGGATATTTATCTAATACCTAGGTGTTGGATTGAGTTTTTCCAGGACTATTATTTCAAGATCATCTATACTCCTGGGAAGGGGGTCAAGGTGGAAGATGCTCTTAGCTGGAGATTGGGCTTGCAGCTGTTGAGTTATGTGACAAAACAGTTGGCCTCGTTACAGTTATCCTTCATGGACAAAGAGGATGCAGCTTACCTTCAATTGATGGTTATACCCCCTCTACTCTTACAACAAGTTAGGGAGGCATAACTTCGGGATGTCGACTGTGAGGTTTTACGTGCTCATTTATCCACGATGAAGGTTCCGGGCATAGAGGAAGCGTGTTTGGGATGACAGTCAATTTTGATTTTTACCATGATCAATGATTATTCTGTGATAAATAAGATGATGAACTCCAATCTCTATGGAATTTAATCAATGATTTAGTTAATGAAAAAAACGGGCATGAAACATTAAGATATGTTCTTACACATCATGTTTATAATTATTTTAATTAATTTCATAAATAACTATAATACCTTTACCTTTGGTATTTTTCTTCTTTGATTATGTTGATCGTCCAGATTTAGCTATACAAATTATCTTGCTGTGGTTGTAAGGATTCAAACTATAATACCTCAAGCGGCGATCCACACATGCTCTGATGGCCTCCGACCAACACCACTCATTCTCTGGGTGCTAGCATGGCGAAGTGAGTGTCTTGTTTCAGTCGTTCGTCATCGCTTGTTCTTCAGCCTTGAGTAATGTCTCCTGTTTTTGAGAGGGGAGAGAAGAGGATTCAAGAGGGAAATCGTTTGGCCCAAAAATTATCAACTCACTAGGCATGTGATGTGGTGTATGTCATAATAGGGATACTTGCCTTTTTATATACATGGAATTTTAGTTACAATATTTAATTTTATATTAACTATTAAATACATTCATGAACATAGAGAAAACCCATTTATTAAATAATAATACTGCATCATTATTTATAGTGCACCAACTTGGACAAATTAGAATTATAAATTAAATTCCACATCATAAAATAATAACAGTGTATTTTAATTTGTGTCGACTAGTTAAATAATTATTTACCATCATGAAAATAATTATTTTACTACTGGACCGACCATGATCCGCTCGAACTCCACTTACATTTATTGAACAACCAAATTAATAAATAAATAAATAATTCTCTTAAATAAATATATTATATACAAACTCATAAATAAATATTTGTTAAATGTTCACTAAAATAAATCAGTATATTTTATTCAATTTATGTGATCATGTTAAATTGAATAAAATTATTCCATGGTCTTGAGAATAATATTTATTTCATTAATTAAATTCAAATAGAATTTAACTGAGACCCCCAAAAACACTTAGTTTGTGACCCTCTAGGATTCTTTCTCATTGGCATTCAGCAGGCTTACTAAAATTCCAAGAGTATTTTCTAGCAATGGATCAAGGCGCCCAAGAGAAAGAATGTAAAGTCACAATAATTATATCTACATACAAATGGTCAATGTGTAGTATAATCCCTTTGTCCCAATATCTCATCAACATTTATGCATGATACATTGTACTTTGAATACCTGAAATAAACCCATGGATACACCATGGCCATGGAATTTTTTGTGATGGTTATATTTCAATCAAAGGGCCGAGATATCAACTTCTATAAATAGAAGGGACAAATCCTTACTCGACTTATCCATTAATAACATGCAACTCATTAATGACCTAATGTACCCTACTTCGTGCCAACTGTCTGTGTGATGGTTTTGGTTAGTAAATCAAAGTGTATAAATCATGACACATATTAATGATAATCTTAAAGTCTAAGGATCATTACACACACTCGCAGATAAAAATATCTGATGACACCAAAACATGTGGAATTCTTAATAGAGGGTTTATTCTCATAATCTCCTATCATGGAGATTACCATGTGCGAACATCATGAGAGGAAGTCTCATCTTCTTGTGAATACTCGCACATGACATTTTTTATACTTTGTGTCCCATCATAGCATGTCATCCAACCACAGAACTATATTTAAGAATATTGCTATAGTATTTCAAGGTTCTCATCATAGTGGGGAACTGCCATGACCTTATCAATGCAAAAAATACTCTAGGACATTATTACAATATAATCATGCAGAATAATGAACAATATGTATTAACACATTAAATATCCAAGTAATCAAAGTAAAACCACTTGGATCTTGGACACCAACTCTTACAAACTCTCACTTAGAGTAGATCCAAATGCCTATGAATTTCAGTCCACTAGACCCCACATTATGATCATGTTTTTTCTGAGTGAATTCTTTAGTCAAGGGGTTTTCTACGTTATCTTCTATGAAAATACTTCTCACTACAACTTAACCTCTCTAAAAAACCTCAAGAGATGATACTTATAAAGTATGTTCATCATCTGCTGATGTGACCTTGGCTCTTTTGTGAGAGCCACCACTATAGTATTATCATAGAACAATGTGATGGGATATTTAATGATAGGTATCACAACTAGACCCTGGATGAATCATCGCATACAAACTTCTTTTTTTACCTCAAAAGCTACGATATACTCAGACCCTTCTATAAAATCTGCAACCACACTCTTCTTTGAGCTCTTCCAACTCACTGCACCTTCATTCAATCTGAAGATGTATCCGGTTTGTGACTTCATGTCATCTTGATCAGTCTGGAAACTAGAATTTGCATATCCTATGATGACTAGTTCCTCATCTCCTCCATAAACCAAGAATATAACCTTATTATGCCTCATTTACTTTAGGATAGTCATGGCTGCCATCAAATGTTAGTCACCTGGGTCAGCATGATATCTTCCTACTGAACTCAATGGCTAGGAGACATACATCCTAGTTCATAGCATGGCATACATGATTGACCTAATAACTGATGTGTATGGAGTCCTTCACATTATCATTCTTTCCACATGTTCCTGAGGACACATTTTCATTGAAAGATGAATTCCATGTGACACTAGCAACAATCCCCTCTTGGATTGTTCTATACTGAATCTCTTCAGTATCTTATTAATGTGTATACTTGGACTTATGCCCAGGAATATCATGGATCTATCACTATGTATCTTGATCCCAAGAATACATGTTATCTCTCCCATGGCTTTCATGGAGAAGAATTTATTCAACCATGCCTTAACAGACCGGAAGACTAATATCTCGTTTCCAATGAGTAATATGTCATCAACATATACTATTAAGAAAACAATTGCACTCACACTGAACCGTTTGTAGACACAAGGCTCATATTAATTTTTGATAAAACCAAATTTTTTTTTGGATTCATCAAAATGAATGTTCGATGACCTGGATTCTTTCATTTATCTATAAATGGATTTCTACAACTTGCATACCTTATTAGTATCCTATGGATTCCCAATCCCATCAGGTTTTGTCATGTAGACATCTTCCTGAAGTTTCACATTATGGAATGTTGTTTTGACATCCAATTTACAAATCTCATAGTCATGGTATTCTGTAATAGCATGTATAATTTTGATGGATTTTAGCATTGCAACTGGAGAATTGGTTTCATCATAGTCAATTCTTTGATGCTATTTAAAACCTTTTCCAACCATTCATGACTTGTAGGTAGTGACTTGTCCTTCCATGTTTAGTTTATTCTTGAATAAACAATTTCCACCAACAAGCTTTACATCAACTAGAGGATCTACCAAAATCTAGACATGGTATTGGTACATGGAATCCATTTCAGAATTCATGGATTCTTTCCACTTGGCAATTTTTGTTCCACTTAATACTTCTTTGTATGTTAGAGGATAATTATTATCAACAAATAAAGAGGCAGCATCCTCGGTAACTAGAAAACCATACATTTCTAGTTCTCTAACCTCCCATGTACTCCTATACTGTAATTTTGTCTCTGGAATAGATTCTTCTTCCATGGGGCTTTGTGGAATATGTTCTTATACCAACTCTTGTACACCTTGATCCTTGAATACATCGAAGTCTATCTCTCCCCCACTAACTCATTTGAAGATGTTCCCCCTCTCAAATGATATAGAATGTCTTACCACTATATCCTTTTTTCTAAGGGGTTGTATAAGTAATATACCCTTGTTTCCTTGGGGTATCCTTAAGGTACACTATGATCATCGTGGTGCGAGTTTATTACATTAAAAGGCCTTAACAAATGCTTCACTAACCCACACATGTTAATTCGATAACATGGCTTTTCATCCACTCCAGAACTCGTATGGAATGCCATTTATCTTTTTAGTTTGTAGTTGGTTTATTATGTGGGTCATTGTTTGTAACGCATATCCCCAAAAGGATAATGGAAGAATTTCATGACTCGTCATTGATCTCACCAAGTCTAATAACGTGTTGTTCCTCCTTTCACTTACACCATTCCAATGAGGTGTGTAAGG
The DNA here is from genome assembly GCA_963277665.1 of Viscum album. Lineage (NCBI taxonomy): Eukaryota > Viridiplantae > Streptophyta > Magnoliopsida > Santalales > Viscaceae > Viscum > Viscum album. The sequence continues at coordinate 1,298,500,390 of OY728138.1, read as the reverse complement.
AAGTGTGAGTTGGGATAGGATCCGAAATGCTGGTAAGTAATCAATGAAGTTATGATTAAGATATTCCCCACATCAGTCTGAGCAGATTGTATTAATCTTTTAACCAAGCTAGTTTTCAACATCATTCTTGAATTCCCTGAACTTTGCAAATGAATCCGACTTATACCACATTAAGTAGATATATCCATATCTACTAAAATCATCCATAAATTATATGATGTATGAGTACCCACCCCTTGTTCAATTTGAAATGGTCCACACACATCTGTATGAACCAATTCAAGAATTTCATTAGCCATATAACCTTTCCCACCAATTGGTGCATTGGTTATTTTTCCTTGTAAACATGCATGAAATATGCCAAGTGGTTTTTGTTCGAAAGAATCTAAATGTCCATCTTGATTTAACTTTGTCAAGCATTTATCATTTACATGACCTAGAAGACTATGCCAATGATGGGTGTGGTATGAGTCATCAGAAGCATCGTTGTCATTTATTTCCATTACATGGTTTGTGTAATCGAACACATAAAGACCATTGTATAAATCTTCCCTACCAAAACAAGTTTTATCCTTATAAACGAAGCAACATTAATTTCCATACATGAAAACAAATATATCTACATCTAGTCTGGATATGTAAATTATGTTTTTGGTTACAGAAGGAACATAAAAAAATCCCTTTAGCACCAAGATCATCCCAGTTGGCAACGTTAGGTGGTAGTCCCTCATAGCTACAACAGCAAGTCTAGCTCTGTTGGCTTCTTGTAGATCTAGTTCTCCTCGATCAATCTTCCAAAATCTATATGGTTCATGTTTTTGGATATATATGTGGAACCATAATCTATATCTAATTCCTAATATGTAGAAATAGATAGATTTAATTCGAAAAAAAAATTCACCTAAAGCTTCCCCTGGCTTCTTAGGCTGGGGCAGTTCTTCTTCCAGTGGCCCTTCTTGCCACATGCAAAACAAACAGACTCTTGTTCCCTTGCATCCCCTTTGATCTTCCTTTTCATGGAAGTCCATGAAGATACTTTGGGATTGAAGCTATTTGCCTCTATTTTCCTCTTATTCTCCATAAGTATATAAGGGTTTTTTCACTTCATATATTTTTCCACTTGGAGAATGAGGATAAAAAGATATGATAGAGACTGATCAATGATTTTCATATTGAACATGACAACAAAGTTAGAGATCTCTTATGGAGTGATGCGAGAATGAGATTAGTGCCCAGTTCATCGGGGTGTTTAAACCCTAGAACATCCAGGCGCTCAATGTAGCCAATGAGCATGACTATATGAGGCCCAACTAGGGAACCTTCTCCATGATTACTCTGAAAGAGTTCCTTAGAGATCTCAAACCTTTCATGTCTTGCTCTCTCCTGGTAAAGACCAAGGAGGTGCTCGAGCATGCTATAAGCATCCATGTTTTCATGAGACTTCATGAGATCACTAGACAATAATGATAACATCAAACACTGAATGTCGACCACATAATTCATATGATTCTCATAGACCAGGAAATCTTCATCACTCGCCTCATTGGTAGGAAGATCTGGTAATGTTGACTCCATCACATATGACTTCCGTTCATGACGTAGGGTAACCTAAAATCATCTAAACCATTCCTGGAAGTTACTTCCGGTGAGGATTTTTTCTTTATCAAAAATTTATCACAGGGATATTGTGGTTGATGAGATTGTCATTTTTAATATATAATTAAAAGAGCATATCATTATTAATTTTTGGATTACATTTATGCGAAATATTAAATTTTATTAAGTCTCCCCCTATTTTATAAAGTCCTAATGTCCCTCACTACTGAACATGGAATGTCCTATTTCCATGAAATGCTTTGGGAAAGGATCTATATTCTCATTCACAAAACTCCAACAAGGGTTGGGCAAGCTATTAGAAGTTATTTTGGTAGGTAGGTCCTTGCCAACAGCAGGCTTGAATCTCCTTGATATGTTGAGTGGACTCCCCAATCCTGAAAAAATGATATTGGATTTCCTTAACTCTTGCCTCCAATATTACACCATGTCGAGCAAGGGCTACTCCTCTTTATTTAATATGATTATGTCAACCCAAAAACTTTCATAAGGGTTTCTTGTATAAATGTATGTGTCTAAACAGGGGTTGGTCAAACACGTAGTTTTGTTAATTTTTCCACTTTAATCAAGTAACATAATGCTTGTTCTGATATAATATTTTATTTGAGGGATTTTTATCCCTTATGCATGAATTTATTATTATCATTATCAAATGCTTGTTAATATTAAGTAGATATTACTTAAGTGATTAACCATGTCTTGATAATATCTACGCATAGGTCTGGTTTATTTTAGTTCCATCTTGAAAGCTTGTTTAATTCATTAATTAGGTGATCATGAAAACACATCCAAAATGATAAAAAATGCAACTGATAGAAATAAAATAATGTTAATGGCATGATCCCCGGATTTTATAATGGTTAGTTAATCTAGCGGTTTATAAACTAACCCTGACTTAGTGGAGAAACAACCTGATCTTTTTGGGTTCGTGTTTTCAAATTACACTTATCCACCTCTATATCTCATGGTATTAGTTTCATCTTGGCTCCATCTTGAACTGCCTCTACTAGATTGGGAGTTCCATCAATTATATATGACTTTTTAACTCACATGTAGGTGAGGGGTAAACAGGCATTTTACATAAAAGAAACCTTGGGCACACAAGCCCTAAATATTAATGAAGAGAAGGCTCACAAGCTAAAAAATTTAATTTAAATAAATAAATTAAATGAATCCATCCCCCTAAAAAGGAATTGGTCTAGATCATGATCATCCACAAATGAAATGATGTATACTAATAAATAAAACTAGAATTAAATTCTTTAATCATTATTTTTTAAGATAACTCACTCTCAAATAAATTTATTTTCATCATTAATTAATCAATATTATTTTATTAAATGATTTTCTAAATTTCCTTGAGATTCTCATCAATAACAATTTTAGACAAATAAATTCTTTTAGAATTATATTTCTATGTAACATGTAACATGGAGGAAACCGGGTAAATTCATATTCATAACTACCCAAGGAGTAGAAATGATCATTTTGCCGATGTTAAATTGAACACAGACATATATAACACCTATCATGTGTTGTACCATAGTATTACTCCCACACGACGGTATACAATTCAAGGGTTTTTATAATACAATAATAAATTTTAATAAATCTACGTAATTTGGATGAGTACATGACATGTAGTTCTAACTACACTGAGGGTACTATTTTCACCGTCTATCCGAAGTACACGCTCGGGGAAACAGTGTATGAGTGTACATGAGAAGTCTTCAGAGTACACAATGTGTTCTGTGGGCCACATGTCCTATAGTTCCTCATTAGATGATCTCAAACAAGGCAATCCATGTATGTGGTACATGGTCCAAACTTAACCCGAAGGGATAATAGGCTATGTCCATTGGGCCACACAACGCGTAATCTGAAAACTGCATGCCAACTATTCTGAGTCAACACAAAGAGTCATTTAAGACTTAGAAATACACCAACAGACGGCTTGGTTTAGTGGACCGGTCTGATGCATTGAATCTTAACTACATGGTGTGAACTGTCAAATACACACCTTGTGTTCTAGTGTTGTACGACCAGGATGCTTTGGAACCTCTGAACGAGATCCTCAATTTTATTTTTATAAAAATTAAAATAAAATATCATTTCTATAAGGTGAATGAGAAACTAAAGAGGTGAAATATATCTCGAGATTCAGATTTGCAGAATGATTAACATGAATTGAGACAACTAAATTATTAAATGCGTAATTAATCAAATAAAATTTAAATAATTATAAACTATGATGTAACCCCTCTGATACAACTTGAAGGTTCCTGGCACAGTGAATGCGTGGTTGGGACAACACCCAATTTTGATTTTTACCATTATGAATGATATTCCGGGATCAAAACAATGATTAACGCCAGTCTCCATGGAATATAATGAAATATTTAGACAAAGAAAAAATGTGGCTCGAAACCTTTATAGAGGATCTTTCACATCATGTTTACAATTAATTTAATTAATTTAATAAAGAAAAACAATACATGTGACTTTGGTATTTTTCTTTTTTTATGATGTTGATAGTCTAGATTTACCCTTCTTGATTATCTCATTGTAGTTGAAAGGATTCAAACTAGAATCCCTCTAGCGGTGATCGATACGTGCACTGATGGCCTCTGATCGACACCGCATGTTCTCCGGGTTATAGTGCAGTGAAGAAAGTGTCTTGTGTCAGTCATTCTTGATCTTTTGTCTTTGGAATTAAATAACATCTCCCGTTCTTGAGAAGGGAGAGAAGAGGAATTGAGAGAGAAATTGTTTGGCTCAACAATTCTCAATTCACCATGTGTGTGGCGTGGTGTATGGAACAATTAGGGTAATTGCCTATTTATATACATGGAATTTAAGTTACAATGTTTAATTGCATAGCAACAATTTAATAAATTCATGAACATAGATAAAAACCATATATTTAATAATAATATCGTTCCATTATTTATAGTGCACCAACTTGCACAAATCTGAATTATAAATAAATTTTCTCTTTATAAAAAATATCAGCGTTATTTAAATTTCTACAAGCTAGTTAAATAATTATTTACCATCTTAAAAATAATTATTTTTCTAATAGACTGACCTCAGTCTACTCGAACTCTACATTCATTTATTTAACACCTGAGTAAATAAATAAACAATTTATTCTATTAAATAATTATTTTATTTAATAATTAAAAAATTAATATTTATGAAATGTTCAATAAAATAAATAAATATATTTAATTTAATTTATGAGATCATCATAAGTTGAATAATATTATTCCACGGTCTTGAGAAAAGTATTTAATTCATTAAAAAATTTTCAATAGAATTTAATAGAGAACACCAAAAACACTTAGTCTGTGACTGTCTATGATTCTTTCTCATTGGCATTAGACGGGTTTACCTAATGTCCAAAAGTACTGCTGAACAATGGGTTAGGGCACCCAAGAGAAAGAATGTAATGTCGCAACAACACCATCCACATATAAATGTTCACGGTGTAATAAAGTTCCTTTGTCACAATATCTAATCAAAAAGGTTTCATGATGGTGTCATCAAGTTTTATGCTTGATATTTCATTCTTTGACTACCCGAAATAAACCAATCATTAAACCATGGCCATGGAATTTCGCGATACTGTTCTATTTCAATCAAAGGGACGAGATATCATATTTAATAAATGGAAGGGACAAATCCTTCATTGAATTATCCATTAATAACATGCCTCTTGTGACCCACCCAACATACCCTACTTCCCGCCAATTGTCTGAGTGATGTTTTTCGTCAGTAAATCAAAGTGTGTAAGTCGTGATGTGTATTAATGATAATCATAAAGTATTAGGATCAATACCCATGCTCTTAGATAGAAATTTCTAATGACACCAAAACATGTGGAATTCCTACTAGAAGGTATGTTCTCATAATCTCTTATCGTGGAGATTACCAAGTGCGAACTTCATGAGAGGAAGTCTCATCTAGTTACGAATACTCACACCTAATGACATGAATGCTATGTGAACCATCATAGAATGTCATCCAACCATAGAACAATATTTAAGAATATTTTTATAACATTTCGAGGTTCTCATCCTAGAAATGAACTTCCATGACCTTATGAATGAAACAAATAATCTTGGACATTATTACATTATAGTTATGTAGAACAATGAAAAATATGTAATAATATATTAAATATCCATGTGACCAAATTAATACCACTTGGTTCTAGGAAACCAACTCTTACACACGTGACAAGATCTTGATGAATATTAGCAAGTTGGGGAGCATGTAGTGTTTTTTAGAGGATACACTGTTGTACCAGTGGAATTATAGAAGTAGGTCCTGAGGGAGTTTCATACCCCCCCTTGGCAGTACATCCTAGAGTGAAGAAGATATACCAGGATCTATGATGACATTTCTGATGGTTAGGCATAACGAAGACAGTAGCGGTATTTGTTTCTCAATTGTAATGCCTCAACCCCAGTTATCTAGAGTTGGTGCATTATTACATAACATTGGCATGATCACAATGAAATCATGTAATGAAAGACTGATCAGTTTAGTATTATTGGAGACATGATTCATACATAAGTTCAAAATTACATCTTGAAAAGAAATACAACACAAATTTATTCAATTAGAAACATCCTACCCACATAGATTATGCATGCAAGTCACTCATAAATTACTTCATCATATCCAGGGAAAATGAATCACAAGAAAGGGGTGATATCAAATGATCATTAAGGGTAAGCAATAAAACATAAGATAACATAAATTTTAAGCTTGGTGAATAATTGAAAACACATGCCTTTAATAATAATTAATATTAACACTTTTATGGTAGGAATATGAGCTGAGTAAATAATGCCCTAATAAAACATAATAATGGGTATTATACTATTCGAATGACAATATGAACCACAAATATTATTTTATTAATGAGGGAATGTATCATGCTGGACATTCTGAAATGTTTTATCAAGGCCTCGACCATGATGTCTAAAAATGATTAAGGCCTCGGCCAAAACCATATATCAAATTGGGAAAGGCTTGGACCAATTCCACATCTAGTTGTCTCATGAGACCTATCAATTTATCAAGGATCTATAGAGGGCTCTACCCATCACTTACTAAGTCCAATATATTTCTCATATGAAAAGGTAAAAATAAAACCTAAACATTCGTATTAATACTAGTATACGAAATGTCAATACATAAACCATAAACCATGAATGGTATAACAATAACACATCCATAGTGAAACATATCAAGAAAACTTCAATACAATATGGAATATTTGTATCATAATGAATCGACTTCGAACAAGTATAAAATCCATCGAATGATGTTGACATAGATGAAATCAAAACTATTCGAGAAAAATATCTCTTTCTTTTTTTTTAAATAATTTAAAGTTACATAATTATAAAATAATGAAATTATGTTTAAATTATTTTTATAATATTGTAAGGGAAGCATTGACGATGTTATAATGGTGTAGAATAACTTCACTTGTCGTATAATTTAAAAAAATACATTCTTACCTTAATTTTGTCGAAATGATCATAATGTACTTTGTTTCGAAAACGACTAAAAGATTCCTTTATAAACATATAAGTTCAAATAAGGGTATAAAATACTATAACCCATTGTCTACTAAATATTAAAAATGTTTTGAAATACATTTTTATGAAACATGGATGTGGATGATAAAGAGGACCCAGTAGATACTTACCAAACAACAACCTTGGATAATAAAGTGATTATAGAATTAACCCTTACCAATTTGATACCTCATGAAACATACAACCCATGAAAGAAGGATTATTCAATGAAATTTTAAATTCCCATATATTAAATTATATTACACAAGAAAAACAATAATGGCCACTACATACACCACGCAAAAGAAAATAGTTCCATTACAGCTTAAATCTCAGGGGAATAAGATGTCAGATGAAATCCCCTTACCACATTCTAATCAATCGAGTTGTATGACCAAAAGTTAATAACCTCCAAATAATTCATTGAATAACATTAATAAAATGGGAATCGTGATAATATATATGAAATGGAAGTACACAATACACCACATGTAATAAATAAGTGGCGAACAATGGAAATCTCACAGAAATAAATGTGAGATAAGAAACCCCTTACCTTGTACATTTCCTTGGTCAAAGGTAGATTAACCTCTTGTATAATGGTGAAATAATTTTTATTAAATTATACAAGAAACATATTCATTAATATGGTATCATATACGATCTTATAATATTACGTTGTAAATAATATTTTAGTATTATCATCGTTTCGAGTGTTAACTAATTCGTTATCCTATATATTCATTGTTACATAAGTAATGTTTGTTATAGATATGATGTATCTTATTCATATTCAAGATTATATTAAGTCTTTTAAAAATTATTTTTAATCACCAGAAGAAAATTATTCTTGAATGGATACAATGGGGAATGAATCTCATCGCGTTCATGGAGACAGTAATCTGTACGTACGCACGAGGGAAAATATCATTCTTTTGATATTAAAATAATATATAATTGGATGGAATATCATATATACAAAATCATTATAATTTTATATTTATTATTTTCATCATTTATACTCATTATCATACCCATCCAAATGATGAAGTGTTTGAATAACAATCTACACCACGATGTGGAGACGATAATCCGTACGTACGCACGTATGGTGACTTTGTCATTTATAGAATGGTTAGAATAATGAATATAGTTGTACCATTTTTATAATAACATCACAGTATATATAATATAATGGAGTTATTATTTTATAATGGAAACAATAATGAAAGAGGAAGTTGATGAAGAAATGAACTTGAAAGTGGTGATGATATATTTAACTCTTATTCGGATTCTTCCTTTTGACTTCATCAAAAGAGCTCCATAGGTTGTCTTTCTGAAAAAATGAAGGCCTCTAGGATTAATGGAGGACATTTGAGAGGATATTTGGGAAGGTTATGGCCGATCCAAATGGATATGAACGTGGGAATTTGAGAGAAGGGGAAGTTCCTTTTTATAAGAGGGGCGAGGGGAACCATAAAAAAAGATTGAAATATTATTTTATTATAAAATCATTTTCGGTTTTTAATAGATCCAAAATGATTTATTTCTAGGATAAGGTGGGGATGGGTCTAAATCCACTCAACCAATTTATTTTAGATAGGTTTGTGTCACAATATTAACTTTCTCTTTTAGATTTAACTCTTAGTTAAATAGTTTGACATTTACCATCTCTCTTTGTATTTTTATATTATATGGTTAATAAACATACTATAAACTTTCAAAAGAACACAAAGTGGTTAATTATTAATATATATAGCCTTATCTAAGTCATTTTTCCAAACCTTATATTTTTAATAATATTATATCAATTAATAATATAATATTTGTTTTTAAAACTCTTTTATGTCAATTTTGAAACTATTTGATATTTTGTTTTTTCTAAATTCATAACACCAATATTACTTCAGAAAAAATTCATTTAATCAAACCTATCATGTCATATTAACCTATAATATTAGATAAATATATAAAAAGTCTCAAATTTTATTGATTTAGATATTTATAATATGAATTATTTTAATATTTCATTAATAAGGTAATTACTACATCATCATTGTGTCATAAGTAAATTTAATTATATAAAGTCTAAAAATTGTAAATAAAATACAATTATGTAGAAACTATTTTTATATTTCTAATTAATATTTATAGATGAATTTATCTTATGTACAACTGTATATTAAAAATGGTTGTGTTATTAAACTTTGATTTTAAGTCTTTTAACTATTTCTTAAAAAAAATAAATGTCCTAATCTTTCCCATGTGGACCAAAGAGTTTCATATTTTATTTATATGGTTCTTTTTGGTTGAATTATACATATCCAATACAATTAGGACATGTGATTGTGTAATAATAATATCATTTTTACCCTTAATTACCCTATTTACTTTTAACCTTGGTAAATAAAAGTCAAAAGTTATTATTCACCAACAATTAATTTAATCTCATTGAACCACATTTTACATACTAATATCAATTGTGTCTCTCATATTTTTGAAATTAATCTCACAAAAGCAGAAAAATTATGTTTTATATAAATTTGGAAATGCTCCTTGGAGGTGGGTAAAAATGGTAAATAGTTTGAAAAAATTTTATATATCTAACCTCATTATAATATGACTCTAATGAATTAAATTGAACATATATAGGTATTATGTATCTATTTTAACATTAACTAAATTTATATTAATTAAATAAATATTTAAATAAAAAGTTGGTTTTAAATAATAACTTAGTGTTTTTCATTATTCACAAAAAATTGAATGTTTTCAGATAAATACACAAAATTCACGCTAAGCTAAATTTGATATTATGAATCCAAAAATGAAGTCAAATTTTAATGATAAAATTTATAAAATTTCAAAAAGTGGGTATTAATATTCATAACGGCTAGATTTATTGGTCGCGGTGTGTTAGAATCTCGAAGTTGCGTGCATTGCAAGCTATTGCATTATTCAAAGGGAAACGTACCGTAGAAGATTGGGGTGTTAAATTCTCCCCTCCAAATAATTTTTTCCTAGAAATGTCTAGATTATTACTACATAAAAAGATTTTGGTGGTTCTTCATCATATGTTCCTCAGGTTCCCACACTACCTCTTCCATTTTATGGTTTCTCCAAAGATCTTTTACTAGACGAGTCATCTGGTTTCTCAACACTTGTTCTCTTGTATCAAGAATCATGACAGGCTCTTCGCAATAAGGCATATCATGTTCCAGTTCTAATTTCACATAGGTAAGTACATGCATTGAGTTTGGCATGTATTTTCTCAACAATTATACATGGGGCACATCATGAACATTGGAGAGACTTGGCTGCGTTTCCAAATGGTAAGCTACAACCACAATTTGTTTTAGAATTTTGAATGGTCTGATATACCTGGGACTGAATTTACCTTTCTTACCAAAACGTATAATTCCCATTAATGAAGGTACATTCAAGAAAACATGATCTCCTACCTAAAATTCCAAATCATTCCTTCAGTTATCAGCATAGATCTTCATCCTACTTTGAGATGCTTTGATGTGCATTTGGATTAACTTCACCTTTTCCCCCACATCCTCAACAAGTTCTATGCCTACGGGTTTTCCTCCAGCAACATCATATCAATAGGATGGTGTGCGACATCTCTTTCCATATAGCACTTCATATGGTGTTATCTGAATACTTTAATGGAATCTATTGTTATAGGAAAATTCTACTCGAGTTAAATATTGAATCACCTTACCTTGATAGTCAATTGAGCATGATATCAACATGTCTTATAAGGTTTAAATAGTCTGTTCTGATTGTACATCAATTTGAGGGTGGTAGGTAGTGCTGAAAGAAAGTTCATTATTTTGGGATTTCTGAACACATTTCAAGAATCATGATGTAAAATAGGGATCACGATCAGAAACTATCGATAAGGGTACTCTATGATGTCTTACAACTACATTATTATATAGTCTTGCTTGAAGTTCAATTGGTAAATCTTATCTTATAGAAAGAAAATGTCCTAAATTGGTAAGACGATAAAAAAGGACCCATATTGCATCATTCCTTCTATGTGTCATTGGAAGTCCCTTGACAAATTCCATCATAATATTATCATATTTCCACTCAGGTATGAGAAGAGGTTTCATGACACCTCCAGTCTGTTTCCTTCCAACTTTATCATTTTGACAAACCATACATATTGACACCAAATCATCAATCTCCCTCTTAATATTGTCCCACGAAAAATGTTCCTTCAAATATCTATACATATTAGTTCTATATTGGTGTAAAGTGAAATTGGATTTATGAGTATCATCTAACAATTCCCTTTTTAGATCATGTATGTTTGGAAGACAAAGTATCTACCCAAATTTAAAAATTTCGTCTTCATATATGAAGTCACTCAATCTCCCATCATTCAGTTCTTTAATCAACTTTTGAAACTCCTCATCATCAGTCTGAGAACTCTTTATTCTTTCTACTAAATATGGTTTGGCAATAATTTGAAAAATCATTGTTGTTTAACCTTCCATGGTTATTCCCATATCCGTCTTTCCTAGATCCATGTATATAAGATCCTTTTCAAATCTCATCTTGTTCAAAACTCCAAGATTTTTTATACTTAAAGAATATTCCACATTACCTGCCTTCCCCAGGTGGTAGTGTATAGTGTAATCATAATCGTTGAATAGTTCAAGCCATCAACTTTTCCTCATGATGAGTTCTTTTTGTGAGAAAATATACTTCAAACTCTTTTGATCAGTATAAATCTCACATTTTTCACCATATAGATAGTGTCTTCATATCTTAAAAGCAATGATTAAAGCTTCTAACTCAAGATCATGAGTAGGATAGTTTTGTTCATTAATTTTCCATTGTTGTGATGCATATGCAATAACTCTATCATTTTTCATAAGAACACAACCATGTTCTTTCTTTGAGGCATCACTATACATATCAAACCCATCAATCCCAGATTGTAGAGTCTAGATAGGTGAATTGGATAATATTATCTTCAGTTCTTAAGAACATTCATCACACTATTTTGTCCAAATAAATTTAACCACTTTACGTATGAGCCTCATTAATGGCTGAGCCAATCCGGCAAAATTCATGACGAAATGTCGATAATAAACTACAAAACCAATGAAACTGCATGCCTCAGTTATACTTGTTGGTACTGGCCATTCATGTATTTCCTTTTCCTTAGAAGGGTAAACATAGATTCTATCCTTAGTGACAATATGGCCACGTAAATAAATTCCTTGAATCCAAAATTCACACTTGCTAAACATACCGTATAATTCATTTCTTATGTGGGTTTTCAGAATGGTGCGTAATTTATTTTCATGATCTTCATAGCTTTTGGAGTATACAAGGATGACATCAATAAATACCACTATAAATTCCTCAACATATTCCATGAAAACTATATTCATTAGACCCATGAGAATAGGCGGTGCATAAGTCAGCCCAAAACGCATTACTGTAAACTCGTAATGCCCGTACCTAGTTCGAAATGCTATTTTTGGAATGTCTTCCTTCTTCACACAAGACTGCTGATATCCAGATCGAAGGAAAATCTTTGAAAAATATTGTTCTCTGTGATGTTGGTTGAATAAATCATCAATGTGAGGTAGGTTATACTTGTTCATTATTGTTATAGTATTTATATACCTGTAGTCAATGCACATCCTCATAGATCCATCTTTCTTCTTAACAAAAATAACTTGGGCTCTCCATGGAGAAACAGTAGGGTGAATAAATCCCTTATTAATCGATTCCTCTAGTAGTTTCTTTAGTTCTACAAATCACACAGTGACCATTGTACAAGGGGTCTTCGATATGGGACTTGAACCTAGAATTAAATCAACAGAAAAAATAATCTCTCGTTCTGGAGGACATCTAGGTAAATCCTCTGGAAACAAATCAACATATTCATGAACAATAAGTATGTCCTCTATATGAGCATTATTTTCCCCACACACATTTATTTTATTTTATTCCTCTCCAATAATTTAATTTAGTTGAGATACTGGGGTTGGATCTAGATAAGAATAAGGTGGTGATGTTTCTTCTGTAGAGATAAGGTACTCCTTGTCATCAATGAAAATTGTAACCTACTTCTTCTTACAATAAAATTTTACATCATGGTAAGAAATCCAATATATTCCAAGGGTTATATCAAATTCAATCATGGGTATGATGATGATATCAGTAGATAAATAATATTTATATGCCCTAATCGGAACAGATTCACAAAACACTGTTGCAAAGATACTTCCCTTAGGAGTTTTGACTAACAACTCCTTTGTTAAGTAAAATTATAATTATCTAAATTTCATTAAAAAATGGGATGATATGAAACAATGTGATGATCCAGAATCAAATAAATATTTGGCTAAACTTGAGGAAACCATTAAATTACCTACCTTCATGTCTTTCAGAGCTTCAACCTCAGCATTAGTGATCGCATAAGCTTGGACTTTACCCCTTGGCCTTTTCTGAGGTATGTTTCCCTGATTCTTAAGAAATTCATTTTCATAATGTCCCATATCTTTGAAATTGTATAATTGAACATTGGTTGTGTCTTTATTTCTCTTATTATCTCCAACAAGATGGCCTTTGCATCCACATTTGTAGCATATTTATTTTCCTTTTTGACAGGAACAAGGGTGCTTCCTTCTACAATTATTAGAGGGTGGAAATTGAATTCTTCCCTTCTTCCCTGTTTCCTTATTTCCTCTCCTAGAGTGTTCAACATATATCTTCTTCTCTTTATTCCCTTTAAAGTCTTATGACTTAGAGAATTCCTTTTCTGTCTTGATAGAACAACAGACAATATCCTCATACGATGAGAAGGATTGTGATATTAATGCTCGATGGAGAAATGGTTTTAAACCATAAAAAATGGTCAATATTACTTCTTGGGTTATGTATATAATTTTTAGAATTCATTACTAACCTTGTAAAGTTAGATTCATACTTTACGACAGTCTCATCATCTTTTAACATCAAACTCAGAAATTTCCTTTCCATATACGCTCGATGGTCGTGAGGAAATTATTTTTCTAAGAAATGTTCTTTAAACTCCCCCCATTCCATACTGGAAACTTCTTCATCTTCCTTTGTGTTTTGAATCATTAATCACCATTGATCAGCATCCCTAGTGAGGAGATAAACTGCCTTGACAGCATTTTCATTTCCGCTACTCCCCAATGCATGAAATACATGTTCTAATGAATTTGTCCATTGCTCAGCCAATAATGGATTTGTTCTCCCATTGAATATTAGTGGTTGTTTCCTCATGAAGTTTTTTTACATTTATCCTTTGTGTTCTGGATCTGGGTGCTTCATATAGTTAAGGTTATTATTCATAAACTATGTGAGTTGTTGCAGTACAGTGATAAGATGATCAGCCCCAGTTGTATCACTAGCTTCGCTATAATTATCTTTAGTAAGAGGGAAATACCTACATGGATCACGTGCATTCATACAGTTTCCATTCTTTCCACTAGGTTCCATTTCTAATGAATGTAATTAATTCGATTAGTTTATTAATCAAAATACATAATTCCATACTTGTAAAACACTTAACATAAATTGAACAGTATATGCATATAATCCATTATCATAAAAAAATTTTCTTTGAGGAATTTTATACTATTAAACCCGTCATAATGGTTTTTAAAGAAAATTAGAATTATCCTATGAAAATCCCCCAAGGGTTTCATAACCAAGAGTGCAGCAAGGGCAGTTGTCATGCACCAGTTCCCTTTCGAGTGTAGCTCAAAGCAGTGTTTTCAGTTTTTACCCATAGGTACATCTATGCCAGAGTCGCCTCTACATGCTCATATCCAGACAAGTATGTATTTCTTGGAAAACTCACAAAATCTCTACAGTTCCAAAATTCTAGGAAGTTATTCTATACTAATCATCAATGTCTATCTTAGGGTAATGTGTTCTAATCAGTGTTTATCTAAATCTAGTTTCTAGGGTTTTTACTAAACTTCCTCTAATACCACCTATAATAACCCGACCCTAGTCTCCCAGATTCTGTGCATTATTACATAACATTGGCATCATCACAATGAAATCATGTCACGAAATACCAATCAGTTTAGTATTATTGTAAACAATATTCATACATAAGTTCAACATTAAAACATGAGAAGAAAAACAACACTAATTTATTCCATTATAAACATGAAACCCACCTAGGTTATTCTTGAATGTCAATCATAACTAACTTCTTCTAATCGTGGAAAAATGAAACATTAGAAAGGGATGATCTTAAATGCTCAGTAAGGGTAAGAAATACAGTGGATGATAACATAAATATTTATCATGATGAATAATTTAAATCAGATGAATTTACTAATAATAAACATGAACCCTTATGGAAGGAATATGAGTTGAGTAAATAATGAAATAATAAAATATAACCATGGATATTCTACTAGTCGAATGACCACATGAATAATTAATATTATTTTCATAATTCGGGAATGTATAATGCCGAACATTCTGAAATTTTTTGTCAAGGCCTCTTCCAAGACGTCTAAAAATGTTTAAGGCCATTTCCAAAACCATACATCAAATTTTGAAAGGCCTCAGCCAATTCCATTTCTAGTTGCCTCAGGTCACCACTTGATGCATCGAGGATCTATAGAGGGATCCAACCAACAAATACTATATACAATACATTCCTCGTATGAAAAGGATGAAATATAACATTGACATTCATATTAAAACTAGAAAATGAAATGTCAATACTTTAATCATAAACCATGAATGGTATAAAAATAAAATATCCATAGTCAATCATATCACAAAACCTTTAATACAATATGGAAGATTTGTATCATAATGAATTGACTTCAAACAAGTATAAAATCCATCAAAGGATGTTTACATAGATGAAATCAAAACTACTTGAGAGAAATAACTCTTTCATTTTTTGAAATCATTTAATGTTACATAATTATAAAAGAAAAAATCTATTTTTTATATATTATTATAAGCTTTTAAGATAATCTTTGACGATGTTATAATGGCGGAGAATAACCACACCCGCCGTATAAGTTAAAAAAGACATTCTTACCTTAATTTTGTCGAAAAGGTCGTAAAGTACCTTTTATAGAAAATGACTAAAATATTACTTTATAAAAAAAATATGTTCAAATATGTGTATAAATGAATTAATCCATTTTTCTAGTAAATACTAAAAAAAATTGTAAATAATTTTTAAGAAACATGGATGTGGATGATAAAGAGGTCCCAGTAGATACTTATGTAAAACAACCATGAATAATAAAGAGAATGTAGAATTAACCCTTACTGATTTGGTAACACACGAAACATACACCCCATGAATGAAGGATTATACAATGATGTTCTACATACCAATAGATTAAATTATATTTCACATAGAATACAATCATGACTAGTACATACACCACAAAAAAGAAATTAATGGCAATACTGCGTGAATCTCACGGTAATAAGATGTGAGATGAAATCAGATTACCACATTGTAATCAATCATGTTGTATGACTAAAAGTTAATAAACAACAAATAATTCATAGAATACCATTAATATTAAAATAATAATGATAATATATATCAAATGGTAGTACTCAATACACTACATGTAATATATAAGTGGCAAACAGTTGAAATCTCACGGAATTAAATGTGAGATAAGAAACCCCTTACCTTGTACTTTTCCTTAGTCAATGGTAGGTTTACCTCCTGTATAATGGTGAAACAATAGTTTTTAAATTATACAATAACCATATACATTAATATAATTTCTTATACCATCTTTTAATATTGCTTAGTTAATATTATTTTAGTATTATCGTCATTTCGGGTGTTGACTGATTCATTTTCCTTTATATGCTTTGTTGCATATGAAATGTTTGTTAGGGATAATAAGTATCTTAATCATATTAAGAATTATATTAATTCTTTAAATGTTATTTTAATCATCAAATGAAAATCAGTCTTGAATGGATATTATGGGGAATGAATCTCGTTGCGTTATTGGAGACGGTAATCCATATGTACGAATGAGCGACAATATCTTTATTTTGATATTAAAATCATATATAATTGGATGGAATATCATATATAAAGAATCATTATCATTTTATATTTATTTTTTTCATCATTTAAACTCATTATTATACCCATCCAAATGATGAAGTGTTTGAATAACAAACTACACCACAACGTGGAGACGGTAATCCATACGTACACACGTATGGTGACATTGTCATATATAGGATGGATAGAATAATGAATATTGTTGTAAAATTTTTATAATAACATCAAATTATATAGAAGATACTGTGGATCTTATTTTATAATGTAAATAACAATGAAAGAGGATGTGGAAAAAGAAATAAACTTGAAATAGGTGATGAAATATTTACCTTTTCATCAGGTTCTTCCTTTTGACATGATCAAAATGGATTTTTTAGGTAGGTTTTTTACTAAATGAAGGCCTCTAGGATAAAGGGAGGATATTTTGGAGGATATTTGGGGAGGTTTTGGCTGAGCCAAATGGATTTTATGTTGTAAATTTGAGATAAGGGGAAGTGCCCTTTTATAAGAGGGGTGATGTGCACCTTACAAAAAGATTAAAATATTATTTTATAATAAAAACATTTACGGTTTCAAATGCATGAAAAATTATTTATTTCAAGGATAAGATGGTGATGGGTCAAACAACACTCAACAAATAGGTTGTAGATAGGTTTGGGTCACGATATTATCTTTATCTTTCAGATTTAACTCTCAGTCAAATAGTTTGACATTAACCATGTCTCGGTGTATTTTTATATTATATGGTTAATAAAAATACAATAAACATCCAAGAAAACCCCAAGTGGTTAATTATTAATATATATAACCTTTTATAAGTCATTTTTTCAATCATTATATTTTTAGGAATATTATATCAATAAATAATATAATATTTGTTTTAAAAACTCTTTTATGTCAATTTTGACACTATTTAGAATTTTGTTTTTTTAAATTCATAACAACATTATTACTTTTAAAAGAATTCATTTAATCAACCCTAACATGTCATATTTACTTATAAAACTATTTTAATTCATAAGAAGCCTAAAAATACATTAATTTGGATATTTATAATATTAAATATTTTAATATTTCGTCAATAGGTAATTACTACATCATCATTGTGTCATAAATAATATTAATTATTTAATGTCTAAAATTTAAAATAAAATACAATTATGAAAGAAATTGTTTCAGATTTCTAATTAATATTTATTTCGAATTTATCTTATGTATAACCTCGTATTAAAAATGGTTTAGTTATTAAACATTGATTTTAACTATTTTAACGCTTCGTTCAATAAAATAATAATAAATGTCTATTCAAACCAAAGTGGATCAAAGAGGTTCATATTTTATTCCAAAGGTAGTTTTTGGTAGAACTATACTTCTCCAATAAAATCAGTACATGTGTTAGGGTAATAATAATATCATTTTTACCCATAATTACCCTATTTACTTTTAACTAGGGTAAATAAAAGTCAAAAGTTACTATTCATCAAAAATTATTTTCATCTTTTTGAACCACATTTTACATACTGATATCAACCATATCTCTCAGATTTTTTGAATTCAACTCACATAGGTGCTAAAATTATGTTTTATACAAATTTGGAAATGCTCCAAGGAGGTGGTTAAAAAGCGGTAAAAAGTTCGATAAAATTTTATATATCTAAACTCATTATTAAATGACTCCAATGAATTAAATTGAACTTATATAGGTATTATGTATCCATTTTGATCTAAAATAAATTTAAATAAAATAAATAATTATTTAAATAAAAAGACGATTTTAAACAATAACTCGCTGTTTTTCACTATTCATAAAAAATTGAATGTTTTTCAGAAAAATACCAAAAAATCACCCTATGATATTTCTAATATTACGAATCCCAAAATGAATTCAATTTTGAATGATAAGATTTATAAAATTTAAAAAAGTGGGTATTAATATTCCTAACAGCTAGTTAGATTGGTCGTGGTGTGTTAGAATCTCGAAATTTTATATAATGTAAGCTATTGCATTATTCAAAGGCAAACTCCCCATAGAAGCATGTTGTGTAACATCAATGCCTTACATTACCAAAGGTGAAGGATGAGAACCAGGTTCTAGTGGGATTATCTCACCCATGGATTTTCCAGAGTAGAAGTGGGATGTAATATAATAGGACTTCATTATGGGCTTACCAAAAATGACTATGGGGCGTGATTCTATCTGGGTGATAATTGAATAACTCACCAAGATGGTCCACTTCTTATCAATATGAGAGAAGAATTTTGTAGAGTGCATGGGACGCCTTTATGTATAGAAGATAGTCCTACTTCATGGAATCCCTTCCACAATTGTCTCGGATCAAGATGCCCGCTTCATATCCTAGTTGTGGAAGGGGTTATATTAGGATTTCGGGACTCAGTTACACTTGAGCATAGAGTTCCATGCCTATACAGATGGTCAGATGGAAAAGACGACTCTGGTTCTGGAAGATAAGTTGTGGCCTGTATCTTGGACTTTGGTTGCAATGGGGAGGACCACCTACCACTAGTGGAGTTTGCGTACAACAACAACAACCACTACATCATTGGTATGGAACTGTTCGAGACTTTATATTGGATACCCTATCAGTCATTACATTGTTGGACCAATATGGAATAGTTAGCACTCAGGGGTCCAGATTTGGTGTAAGCTACCACTGAGAAGGTGGAGATCATCCTAGAGAAGTTGAAGACTGCACAAATCCTACAAAAGTCTTATGCTGACTGGTGAAGGAGACCTATGGAGTTTGAGGAAGGAGACCACGTCTTCCCTTGGGTCTCACCTCGATAAGGGTTATAAAGATATGGAAAGGGAGAGAAGGTATCTCATATGGTTATTGAACATTTCTAGATACTACGTAGAGTTGGTGAGGTGGCGTACCACCTAGCCCAACCACCGTAGTTGCACCAGGTACATGATGTCTTCCATATGTCGCAACTGAGGAGGTACGTGCATGACCCGTCACATGTCATCGACTGGGGCAAGCTAGACATCGAGGATAGAGCGACCTTTGTGGAGTACCTGTTGGATATTGAGTATCGGTAGAAGAGGATACTTCGTGGGTGATCTATTTCTTTGGTTCACGTTCTGTGGAAGCACGAGAATCTTCAGGAGAGCATGTGGGAGCGAGATTCTCAAATCCATGCACAGTACCCACATCTTTTTTAGTATCCTTGATTTGGGATTTCAAGGATGTAATTCCCTAAGGTGGAGAGAATGTAATATCTTGTATTTCGTGTATATTATTTATATATATGATATGGACTTATTTCCAGACTAGTCTTCTCAACATCATGCGGTATCGAGGCCCAGAGTGCCCGAAATAAATGTTTGAAATAAATTAAACATTTAAAATGTGTGCGTAGGTGGTTTTCATGAGTAAGTGGAATAACATTTAAACGGGTACCCAGATCAAGAAATTTGAGGGCCCTATCGCATTTAGAGCAGTGAAATTACCTTAAGCGATGCCTAAGATCACCCGATGTGGGTCAGTTGCAAAAGATTGTATTTGAACTTTTAAAGGAAATAAAATAAATAGACAATTAATCTATTTTAAATGTTTCCTTGAAAAGACCTAATTCTTACATTTTTAAATATCTACTTATGGAACATTTGCAGGGTTTTCCACATTACCCTATGAATTGAGGATTGCCATTGGGGCATTTGAGGAGAACCTATTGGCAGACGATGACGATGCAATCAATAGATGCATCTTAAATTTGATGTACGTCACCATCTAATGGGACACAGTGGTCGTTCCTCAACCAAATCGAGGTCACTATTGTTATTTTGACCATTTTCTCCTGTTCTTGGATTAATGCATGAACACCGATCAACCCAAAAATAGGATAACCCGCGAATCATGTGTTCTTGTAGGAGGGTATTTATTTGGTTGACTTTGGGGATTAATCCCCGATGTTAAAATTCATGTTTTGTTTTTCTCTTTTAAATTATTATAATGGGAGCAGATCAACCCCACGATGAATGATGGTGGCGGTTCGTTCCTCCTTTTGTGGTTTTGATTTCTTCCCCATTCATTAACCCCTCGTTCTTCACGTTCTTGGTGGGGCGATGAAAAATAGATCATTGACCAACCGTTTTTCAATGCAACGATCACAAATTGCAGATCTGTCACCGTAACAACCTAGAAGATGAGTGACGACGATAGGGGATGAAAAAACAAATCAGATTGAGAGGAATAGTTCTTTGATCATTCTTCAAAAGAATGAATCAAATCTCGTTTTGGGGTCGATCGGTGGTCCATAACCACTAAAATCAAATTTTCAGTAACAGTGCGACCTCAACCTTCGAGTTTCACGATGATCTGGTGGCTAGATTGATGGATTTCTTAATTCCCAAAGTGCTGTAGGAAAAACATGAAATTCTAGAAATCCCCAGAACACACGGCATGTATCCCGAAGAACACATCATGGGGTACCAATGGTGGAGTCTAGGGTTTTCACACTACATGCAATGAACAACATGGTGTGCCTCTGGGAAGACATAGCATGTGGGACCTACCCAACAGTGGAGGGAGTTTTGGGAGACGAGAAGCATGAACATGGCTTGTGACCATTGTCACACGACATGTGGGTTCTTACACTGACTTGTCTTGAGTCTCGGAGGATACTCAGAAAATGGGTGGGTACACTGTCATATACTACACCACATGGCCAGACCAGATTGGCTGCATGTTCTGACCCATGTACCAGTTACATGGGATGTACCACACGGGTGGAGGCTGTGTACGGGCACATGGACGTGTACCTAAAGGGAACCCTGGTTACTCAGACAGGGTATGTGGTCTGTACTACAAGCCGTGTACTTACCTTTTTACAGGGCATGTTCCTTCAGATTCATGTTGTTCTACTTGGGTTTCACCCAGAGTCGTGAGTCTGGTACGCTTCATTATATGTCTTCTTCTATTTGGACCTCTATTAGAAATGATTTTTCCTCCGTCATGGAAAATTATAGGTGGATTGTCAGCAAGGACTCTACTCTTAATTTTTTGTTTGACAATAGGACTGGCTCCCCCCTCATTTCTAAGGTGACTAATTCTTTCACCCTGGTCTCCACTAATAAAACAATTATGGATGTCATTAACCCTCAATGTTTTAATTTTTCTGATAATGTTAAATAGATTT
The DNA here is from genome assembly GCA_963277665.1 of Viscum album. Lineage (NCBI taxonomy): Eukaryota > Viridiplantae > Streptophyta > Magnoliopsida > Santalales > Viscaceae > Viscum > Viscum album. The sequence continues at coordinate 1,298,477,926 of OY728138.1, read as the reverse complement.
TTGAGAACTACTCTTTCAAAAATGATGATGATCTTTTGATTTGGGAGCCTCCTCAAAATGGCATGCTTGACTCAGAAAACTTTTATAACCACTACTTTTCCAACTCTGACAGTAATCTATGTTGGGTTAAAAACTTCAGCAGTGCATTGTTAAAACCATCCCATCTTACTCTTATTTGGAATATTGTGCACCTAAAAGTGACCGCTGATATATGTTTTCAATCTTATGGTATTAATCGTTGTCCTAAATGTAGAATGTGCAATCAACATCGTGCGTACATTAATCATCTTTCATATCTTGTGAAACTGCTTCTGCGCTTTGGCATTACATTTTTGATCTCTTTGAGTGCAGATGGATTTTGGATAACATTATATTATCCCAACTAAAAAGGACGGTGGACTTTCTAGGGTCCCCATAAATAAGATACATCTTATTTACAGCTGTTGTGGAGCTCCTTCACGTCCTCTGGTATAGAAGATATTATTTTAACTTTAACAAAAACACATTCAGATTAAATTCAGGTAAAATGATGAGTTATATTTCTATTAGAGAGGCTGACATAATTCAAAAGGACCACTATGAAAACTCTATTAAGGATCTTGAAATCCTTCTCCACATTGGAGTTCATGGAAACTACCCGATGTCCAAATACGCTATTGAAGTTTTCTGGTAAGATCCTCTTACTGGATGGATCAATGTCAATGTGGAAGGAGCTTCAAAAGGAAACCCAAGACCCTCGGGTTGTTGTGACATCTTTCAAGACCATCTTGATCAGATCCTATGATGTTTCTATGGAACCTGTGGTCTCTCTTCTTCTTTGGAAGATGAAATGTTGGGTGTTATTCACTCTATTTCCTTTTCCAAAATGCACAACTAAAATGATATTTGGATTGAGTGCGACTCTACAACCATAGTGCAAGCAATATAGAATGGTGTTCCCTATATTTCTTGGACTCTCACCTCCTGATGGATTAATTGTCTTAACTCACTCAAGAATCTCAATTTCATTGTCACTCACACCTACCATGAAGAGAACATGATTTCCAATGGTCTTTCCAATATGGGAGTTCCTCATGAAGCCACTTGGAAGAATTACCCTCCTATAGATTTGATTCTTTTATATATTAGAGACACCAGAAGAATACCTACTTATCATCTCATGTAATTCCACCTTGTTCTCCTTTCGTCTTTTTTGAATAAAATTTGGTGTTATGGACTTTGTCCAGAACACAAACATCTTTTAAAAAATCTTGTCCACTATTTCTCAGAAATGTTTCACTTGGGTTAGTTCCCATTTTTCTCGTTCCCCTGAAGGTCAGGTATCATTTCTATTCACATGAGTATGATCCCTTCTTCAAGACTTTCTGAGATAGAGTCAGGTGTCCCAATTAGAGGCCTGGAGTGAGATCCACTATCCATTCATAAACCTAGGTAGAGTTAGGTATTAGCATAACTAATCCTGTAGAAATTTCATTCTATACTTTTTAGGTGAATCTGGATGAGTCGTGGTATCAGCCAATCCCCTAGCATTGATCCTCATCTATGTATCATGGTCTTTCCTCCACTCAAGAGTGTGTTCCCCCAGAATGAGTTTATCTATCTATCATGTATTTTCTTGATGAAATGTACTTATTAGAGAGGAAACAACAAAAATATCATACTCATAGAGTGAGTTCTCTTGGATGACTCTTTCGTGGGATCTTCAAACAGAATCCCTAAAGAGGGTATCATGTTGTGTGACTTGTATCTAGACCATGAGTCTAGGTTTTGAGTATATTTGGATTGTGTTTCTCTTATTATATGTTCCGTAGACATATACTGTGTAGAGATGACTATATTCTTCCTTTGTGTATTGCTTTGTGGTTTTCAGGGTCCACTACTGAGTATTGTAATACTCACCCCTGCACAGGCTTTGCCAGCACATGTCGTGTCATGTGCAGAAGAGCGTCCTTTTGATGGAGTATATGGGGGACCAGGACCAAACCGATCTTTTTGAGTTCCCTAAAAGTCATGGTTCTCCAACAACTATGATCAGCAGTCCTAGTAACTATTTTTGTTTACAGGTTGGAATTTTTAGTTTTCTGACTCTTATTTTTGGTGGGATTATATTATGGCTCAGTTTACATAACGCACTTTACATTCATTGTACTCAGTTGGTTGGGTTTAGTTGTAAGAATGCATTTTTGTTCCTTAGTGGTTTTTATCATTTCATCATTTGTAGGATAAAAGATGTGTGCATGTGTACCGGTACATTGGAAATGCCTCCCATGTTATTGATATGCCTACTCCATTCTAGTCATTGGGACCTGGCATATTGTAGGCGGGCTTGTGGATTCACTGCACGAGCCCCACTAGGACTAGTCGTGATAATATATGTTACTAATTTGGGATGTAATTCATGATTAAAATATATATGTATGTATACAATATCATTTAATGTTAAGTTGTGAGTCACATAGAACATTGTAACCTAGGAAACATGTTTTCCACTCTAAAATAAAATTCTCTGGAAAATTAAAAATCTAAATAGATAAAAAAATAAAAGAAAAATCAGGTGGATCGGGATGATAATTTATATTTAAATTTTTTTCTTTTTATATAATACCCTAGAAAATCACATAGTGTTCTGGTGGATCAGGATGATAATTGATATTTATATAATCTATTCAAAATGTTATAATTGAAAGAAAAAATATATATTTGAAGAAAGGACATAGAAATTACTAAATTTAATGAAAATATAGACAAAATATACCAAGAGACATGCCATGGAAGTTCCCATTTCTATGATGAAAAATAATTTACCTACCTACCTTCAACATCAATTTAAATAATCCCCCAAAAAATAATGAATTGTGAAATTTACTAAATGAAATATAGAAATTTATTTTTTACTACCACTGAGGATCTTAATTATAGATTAGTCCTACAATAAATTCAAGTAGGAGAAACTGATCAATGCAAGTACATGAAAAAATAGGGGTTCATTTCTTAACGGAAGGTATAGATCAAGTGTAGATCATCAAAACACATAAAAACCTCATAATCCACCTCATAATATTATTATAATATTTCCCAAAAATCCTTTTTCATTGAATAATCTTCAAATGTTATCATGTTACAAAAATATACATGAATCATTTGGTCGAAATGAAAAAATTAAATAAAACTATGGTGACTGTTTTTGGAACATGGGTTTTGAATCACTTTCATTTAAATTCATATAGGGGTGAAGAGTGAAATATTTATTGGAAGGTGAGTATAAGTGGGAATTTGAATGGAAAAAGTGAGCTCATTTTATAACAACTTGGTCTTAACATACATGGATATTACATCATTTTAGATGAGTATTCAACATATTGAAAAAGTACATTCTCAAGGACCAAAGCAGTATAGTTTCACTTGAAACCTAGAATCATAGTATTTTTTCTTGGTGGAAGATCTTCAACATATCCCTTAATGATAATCACCATTACTAATCCTATATAAAACTATTTTTCATAACCTTGTTAATGAAAACAAAATAAAGGGTTGACCGCAGATGCTTAGTAAGGGAAAACAAGGGAGATATTTAAGCATTTCACGTGGATAAGGATATGAGAACATTATTGTATCATTAGATGATAATAACCTACATTTCAATGATCTTAATCATGAATCATGTTATACAAATGGAAACACATTAGACATGAATCAAAAGGTAATCCAAGGAAATGAGTCAAGAGATCATGACTTTGGTAGAAGTTATATACTTGTGGCATACACATCAACTTATAACATTGTGAACATGTGTAAATTGAAATATGTTCACTCATTATGATTAGGAAATGAAATCAAGACATCATGTAAACTTATTCACATGAAACAGGGTCCATGAATAATATGGAAAACAAGTAATTATGTTCTCACATAAAATTGTGAGCATGTAATCAGGTTCACGCATAAACTTTTGGTCATGAAACAAGGTCAACATAGAAAATCGTGAACATGTAATAAGTTTCATGAATAACCCTTTGAACATGTTATTAGGTATGTGAATAAACCTATGGAAATGCAGTTAGGTCCATGAATAGTATTTTGAACATGTAATCAGGTTCATTGAAAACCTTCTGGACATGCAATTAGGTTCATGCATAAACTTATGGACATGACACTAGTTCCCTACATAACATTGTGAACATGTAATCAGTTTCACACATAACCTTGTGAACATGTAAAAAGTATCACACATATAATTATAAACATGAAACTAGTTTTATGAATAACATTATGAATAAGAAATCACGATAAATAATAATTTTTTAAACATGTACTCATGTTCACACCTAAACTTATGAACATACAACAAGGTCCGTGCGTAACATTTTAAACATGTAATTATGTTTACGAAAAACATTTTCAACACAGAATAACGTTCAATCATAAAATTGGGAACATGTAATTAGGTTTGGAAATAAAAAATATACTCATGAGACATCCATCTTTACCCAATTCATTTGAGGGAGATATATGTACCACCCATCCCATCATAAAAACATAAATGAATGTGACACAAGATTACAAAACATTCATTATACCATGACTAATAATAACATATGGGTATAATGAATATCATATCATGACCCATGAAATGAAATTGGTATCATAAACATTTCATCACATAATAACCTATGTAAAATATATAGCTTTTATAATAATTTTAACCCTGAATAACCCGTTAAAGGATGCGGGTTTCATAAGTATTTATGATGGTATAATATGTGGAAGAGATATTGGAGTCATAAACATCAATCCATAAAAAAACAAAGATGAAATAAGTTCAATGGTAAAATTGTATAATTTTCCCATTAAAGATTAAATTATATCAAAGGGTTCCACCTTTGATAGAGATGGATTTTTAAAGTTGAGCTAGGACAATTCTTAAGGAAAATATCCTTTATTCGAAAATCACTTATTAAACTATAGATCATTATCAAAATGAATTTCATTAAAAAACTCTTTGGAAACATATAACTTAATATTTAAATATCATTGTAAACATTTATTGAGGAAAATATATATAACATCCCAATTCTGGAAGCCACCTAGAGGCTCCCCGCACTCGGTTTATCACATGGCCTCAAGCGCATTTCCCAAAATGCCAGAGGCTGCCGACTACCAGTGAGATACTTGGGTGTGTCAGTGGGAAAACTATGCCCTCATTAGTAGAGTACATACCAGAAGAGAAGAAACAAACAATAAACAATAATGGAAGCATTAAATATCCAAAAACGGTAAACAACGAATGTCTAAAACAATAAACTGAACCATACACATATATATGAAATGATGCATAATACATATGTCAAGGAAAGAAGCTAAACAAGTCATAATGCAGAATACAATACTAAGCCAAATTGAAAAAGAAAAACCGATAAGCAACTCCTCAGCATCTCAGTCCTTGCCTTGGTCCCATGCTCTCCTGATCCAATTCATGTCAAGTACCTGAAGTTGAAGGGTGCTTCCCCTTGTCTATACCTGCAATAATATAATATGTTTGGGCCCAAAAGCATGACCCAAATAAGGAATGAGACTAAATCCCAGTAGGCAACCACCTTATGATCTAGGCCTAATAGCCAGTGATCATATGACAGGTAATAGTACGATAAGTAGTACACACTATGCAGTAATAGGATGATGCAAAACAGTAAACAATCCACAGATCAATGAGAAAAAGTAAAGAAAACATCTAACCAAAAGTAAGAATCCCCCTGGGAAGTACTCACAGCCATCCCATTTGGTCTTATCCAAGAAGTAATGACAACCCTCTGGGTAGTACACTCATCCTAACACCTATTGTTTTGTCATATGAAATTATAATTATTTCTGGGGAATCTCACTTGGTCAATTCCCCTTATATTCTAGGGTAGTCAGGGACATTCTAGGGGTAATCACGTGGTCAATTCCCCTTATAACCCCAAGGTCTAGGGACTCTCTAAGGAAGCGCATCGCTCAATTCCACATATAGACTCAGGTATATCACAAACTCTCTCAGGAAGATCACTCGGTCAATTCCTCCGATAGACTAGAATGGCTTAAGGAATTCAAACAAAACAAAAAAAGACCCTCTAAGGAAGCTCACTAAGTCTACCCTCCTGTGGTCTATAATATCCAAGACTCTCAGGGAAGCTAAATCGGTCTATCCCTTGTAGTCTATAAGCTCATGACATTCCGAGGAAGCTCACTCAGTCCACCCTCCTGTAGTCAATAATATTGAAGACTCTCTGGGAAACTAACTCAGCTTATCCCTTATAGTCTATAATATCTAAGACTCTCTGGGAAGCTCCCTCAGTCTATCTCGTATAGTATAAAGCACCAGGTTCTCATGACCCCGTGCCAATCAGTGAATAATAATTCTATATGGACAATGTAATCCTACGAAGCTACATGGCTAACCAGTCTATAGAATAACAAGCATGTCAGGAAATAGGGCACCATCCAACGGTCACAAGGCATGGAAAGTAGGTACAATAACAAAATGAAGAACAAGAACAAAGTTCATAAACAGAACAACGCATGGGTAAAACATCCAAGAACAGTAATTATCCTCATATATGACTAAAATTTACATCTAAAAAGCATACAAGAAAAGCATGAACATAACAGGGGAAAATAGTAAAAACGTGATACCCCATTCATGGGTATTGGTAGAAATTGCCAATAAACCTCAAAGACATCAAACAGAAAGGAAAAAACCACCTACCTAGATTCTAGGAGATCGATATACATGAATCATGATGATTTATTCTCTTTAAAACATCAAATATTTTAGAAAACGTCCAAAACACTCAACCCATGATATCTTGAGAAAGAGGGAAAATCATGGAATGAAACTCAAGAAGAAGGAAGAACCCACTGCTGTGGTTCCAATGCAATTGACAATGGTCGATTTGGAGAACAGGCAAAAGCTCAGGGCACATAGAAGTCTCGGCGTCATACGACTTCTATCGGTCGAACGAGACTTAGAAGAAGACATTTATGTCAATCAGACGCGACCCTGGTGCGTTTAATGAGAAAAATAAAATACGTGGAATTTACTTTTGGAGTACATGGCATGTACTATGATTTTCCAAACTCTGCTTTAAGCAGGCTCTACATTTTCCCTACACACCATGTGTGTGTCCCGGACACGGCCAACACACGGACTCTCACGATATCAAATTACACGACATGTATTTATAAAGTACATGGAGTATACTCTGAAAATTTACAGATTTTCCAATTTTCTTTGAAAACAACTAAACGGAAAAAAATACCTGGAAGGATGGTCTGGGTTCTTAAAAACATCCACCCTTAAAAAAATTATTCCCCAAATTTCCCTAGAGAGGCGTGGAAGAAGACACCCTGAACAACTCGGGCCACTACGATCGTACATCGGCCTCCCTCTCCCAAGTCTCGTCATGTACTCACTCGTGCTGTCACATCACTCGTACCAGAGGAACAGACCGACCATGGTGAACCTTCGCATTGTGATCGAAAATCTGGATCAGATGCTTCTCAAACGATACATCCGCTTCGAGCACAACCTCCTCAGGTTGAAAGACATGAGACGTGTCTGAAAAGTAACGTCGATGCTGAGATACGTGGAAGAGGTCATGCATAGCCTGGTACCTCTGAGGTAACTTAAAAATGTGGAAGACTTCGTGCATAGCCCGATACCTCTGAGGTAACTACAACTGATAGGAAACTGCCCCAACTCTCTCTAACACCTCAAACTGCCCGGCGTACCTCGGTGTAAGCTTACCATGTCTTCGAATCCTCTTGTGTCCTAGCCTCGGTGTGATAGGCAGGAAAACATGATCCCCAACCTCAAAATTCTGAGGTTGTCTCTACTGATCAACAGAAAACTTCTAACGAGACTGTGCATTAGCCATCCTCTTCCGAATCAACTCTATCTACTCTGAGGTCTCCTAAACAAGACGAGGTCACAGCAAAGCTGCTTCTCCTGCATCCAGCTAGCATAAAGGTGATTTTCATGGCCTACCGTACAAGTCCAAGTATGGTGCCATATGAATAGTCACCTAAAAATTGTTGTTGTAGTCAAACTCCACAAGAGTAATATGTTTCTACCAAGATACTCCAATGTCCAAAATGCATGCTCGGATCATATCCTCAAGCACCTGAATCATGCACTCGGACTGGCCATCATTCTGGGGATGGTATGTTGTACTCAACAGTACATGTGTACCCAAAGCCTTATGAATCCCCTTCCAGAACCGAGAAGTAAAAAATGCATCCCTATATGAAAAAATGGAGTATGGAACTCCATGTAGATGTACAATCTCTCGGATGTACAACCTTCCCAGATCATCAAAACTGAATGTCTCTTTGATCGGAAAGAAGTTAGCAACCTTTGTGAGCCTATCGATGACAACCCAAACATAATCATTCACACGAGGCGATCTTGGAAACCAGGTCACAAAATCCACCGCGACCTCATTCCATTTCCACTTCGGAATGGGTAACTGTTGTAAAAGACATGTTGATCCCTGATGCTCCGCCTTCACCTGCTGACAAGTAGAACATCTCATAACAAAACCAACAACATCACTCTTCATACCTAGCCACCATTACTGATGGTGTAGATCACGATACATCTTGGTGATGCCAGGATGAACTTCCCAAACTGAGGAATGAAAATCCCGCATCAGCTCCTCGAGTATATCTACTGGCACCCATACACATTCCTTGAAATGAAAGATCTCATCCTCACCCACTGTCCATTTAGGGGGAGGGTCCTCTTCTGAAACACTCTCCAGCAATACTAGGCCTTCTGAGTCTAATAGCTTCCTCATCTGTAATCGATCAAGAAGTGTAGAGGTAATAGATACAAAAGATAGTAATGTCTATCTCTGTCTATCATTCAGCTCCAAATGAATCTTAGAGAACGGATCTATAAGCTGCCACTCAAGGTTGGCCTCCTAAACTGCCTATATCTGAGTTCTCCTGCTTAGTGCATCAACAACTGCATCGCCCTTCTCAAGCATATAGGCATGCTGAAATTCGTAGGACTGAAGAGACTCGACCCACCTGCACTGTATCAGATTCAGGTCCCACTGAGTGAAGATATATTTGAGACTCTTTTGGTTGGTGAAAACCACAAAGTGATCTACCAGAAGATAGTGTCTCCAACAGTGTAAGCCATGAACAACAACTACTAACTCCAGATCGTAAGTCGGGTAGTTCATCTCATGTGGCCTCAACTGTGGAGACCCGTACTCAATGACTCTATCTAACTGCATAAGCACAACTCCCTATCCAATACCTAAAGCATCTCAATAAATAGTATTGTTCTTTCCCAGCTCTGGTAAGACTAGTATCGGTGATTATGTCAACCTTCCTTTCAGCTCTTAAAACCATAAGTAATTCTTCCCTTTCTTGGTCAGACCTATCAAAGGTTCCACTAGGCATGAAAAGTCTTGAATGAAGAGTCTATAGTATCTAGAAAACCCTAGGAAACTCTGCTCATAAATGACGTTCTTTGGCTGCTCCTAGAAAACTATAGCCCTCACTATCTCTCGGTCTACTGATACTGCTATCTCTAAGATGGAATGACCCAGGATGTGAATCTGATCCCTCCAAAAGTGGCACTTCGAGAGTTTTTCATAATGCTGATGCTCTCTTAGTGTACTCGGAACGATATCAAGATGTGTGGTATGGTCGTTCCGAGATTGAGAGTACACCAAGATATCGTCCATGAAGACCACGACGAGAGAATCGAAGTATGGATGGAAAACTTGGTTCATCAGTGCCATGAAAACTTCTGGCGCATTCATGAGACCGAATGGCATAACCGTATACTCATAGAGACCATACCTACTATTGAAGGCTGTCAGAGGGATATCTGATGGTCTAACATGCAACTGATGATAGTTGGTTCTCAATTAAATCTTAGATAAGACCCAGGCTCTTAGAAGATGATCAAAGAGGTCATTGATCCTTGGAAATGGATAATGGTTCTTGACTGTCAACTGGTTCAACTTCCGATAATCAACATAAAAGCCGAAGGGTACTGTCTTCCTTCTTCGCAAAAAGAACAGGCGAAACCCAAGGAGAAGTATTGAGTCAGATGAAACCCTTTGCCTGCAAATCCTCCAACTATTTCTTGAGCTCCTGTAACTCAGGTGTAGCCATCCTATAAGTAGAAATAGACACTGGTGCTGCTCCTGAAACGATCTTAATAGAGAATTCTACCTCACTCTCTAGAGGAAACAATAAAAAGACCTCTAGAAAAAACATCTCTAAAATGGTCCCCTATTGCGGAAAAGTCTAACTGCGGAGTCCCCTGGTCATCCAGATAAATACTAGAAATCCGGGCTGTAGCTCCACCTTTCCCATGATGCTTGTGTCCTACTAGACTCACTTGGACATCCCACTCACCTGTATTAAGTAAAGATTCACCTACTGGTGATACAAAACTCACTCTGTGACGATAGTAGTCGACGACTGCTAGAAAGGGAACTAACCAGTCTATCCCGAGAATGATTTCATCGATCATCATCTCTAGGAAATAGAGGTCCCATAAGAAGTGACACCCTGCAAACTCAAGAGGACAATCTCTGCACTGATGTACGCCAACACCTCTGGTCCCCAACAGTGTGTGTAGAGTCAATGTACCGGAAGAGAAAAGATACAGAGCCCAAGGCTCTCTACAAAAGCAATAGAGATAAAGCTATGTGTAGCATCAGTATCGAAATGAGTTGAAGATAACATAGAGGCTACTAAGATCATATCATGAACTGTAGAAGGTTCGGGATCCTGCTCCTGATGGGTCTGATCCACAGTGAAGGTCTGGCCTATTCGGCGACCCTGCGACCCTGGCTGACTTCCCAGAGCTGATCCACTCTACTGTCACTGGTATCCTGATGATTAACCACCACGGACATGACCTCCACCTTGGCTCGAACTTCTGGAAGAACTCTAGTTCCCATACTTGTGAGAAACTAGCGATGCATCTCCTGAACGCGGGGTTATAGAAGAGTCCTTACCACCAGCCGTAGGTGAGAAGATCTGACAAAAACGTTGTAGGTGGCCCATCTCTCTGCATGATCGAAACCCCATCGGGTCTCTCTAGAACTGATGCCTAGTATGCCCACTCCTCTCGCATTGGTGGTAGACTAACTGGCTGCCTGAAGATACATTCTGCCTAATCTGATCTCCTCGACCAGACTCCCTGTGGCGCTTCCTGCTATCAGTAGGAGGAACACTGACTTTGGATGTCAAACCGCCCTGGCTAACTACTCTAGAATCCCACAAACTTCGCTCAGTGATCAGTGCCTAGTTGATTATAGATGATATCGAAGTCAACCTTAAGATGTTCACCTTTGAGTGGATTTCATGCCTCAGACCATCCTCGAACATCCGCACAATGAACAACTCATCACCTCTTAGAATATGTGTGTATCGCTGCAACTCAGTAAAGCGAGACAATTACTCCATAACAGAAAGAGTACCCTCCTCCAAACAAATAACCTCCCCATCTCGATCGGCCCTCAAGGTATCCGGGTAGAAGTAATCGTAGAAGATGTGCCAAAAATCTTCCCAAGTCATACGCTGCTGCCGTCCTGACTGCTAGATCACCACCCACCACCTCTTGGTGGAGTCTCGAAGCATATAGGTCGCAAGATTCAACCTTTTCTATAGAGGTACCTCGAGATGACCGAAGATCATTAGTGTGGCTTCGAGCCACAAATCTGCAGCCTACGATCCTACATCCCATGAGAATGTAGGAGGATGCTACTCCTAGAAAACCCTCGTCAACTCAGCCATCGATGAGACATGAGATGACACTCCCTGAAAGGTTGACATCATCCTAAGTAAACCCTATCTGAATAGCACATTAGCACCTGTAACTGGCATAACAACTGGTGCCAATGCTAGCACAGGAGGAGGATCTTGTAAGAGGTCCCAGATCAGCCATATCCGGTGTCTAATCACCGTCTAGAAGCTGACATATAACTGGAGGACGTCTCGGTGGCATAACTCAGAACGGTCAAAAGAATACCTCAGATAATGATTATCAATGTTTGAAAACGCAAGTGTGTAAGAGGGTAAACAAGAGAAAAACATTCATGTTTTTACAAAACATGACTACATGGTGTGTATAAAAACTACACGGCATGTTATCTTAAGCCATTCACATGGGCGTGTACTTCTGCCACCACGGGTCATGTAACGCCCCAACTACACGGTGTGGTGTCACTACACATGACATGTACTTAGACTCTATTCCCCTGCCTAATCCTGCTTACATGGATAACCCACATGGTCCTCTTATACCGATACTACACGACATGTTACATGTAGACACGACATGTACTAGACGAGTTTCAAATACCCATGTTGTTAGTTACATGGTCTGCTACATGACAGAGATTACACGGCATGTTTCGAACAAACACGGTGTGTATAGGAGAAGACAACACTGACCTGTGTTTTTCATGACATGGTCGGGTGCTAGATCAAGACTACATGACATGTTCGTACCGAACACAACATGTACTACATGAGCTCCCCCGACCCGTGTTGTTAGTGACACGGCTGGGTACACGGCTCACTACTACACGACATGGACATACTATACACGATGTGTTCCAAAAGATTTTTCACAACCCCATGTTTCTACCCACACAGTCAGTAACATGGTTTAAAAACTACATGGTGTGTATTAATGAAGTACACGCCGTGTATTCTGGGTTTTTCTGAGAAGTAGCTCATAAATTGCTCTGAAGCCCAAAAAACACAAAAAACAAGAGTTAAGGTGCCAAATTTTGATTTGGGAGGGCCCATACTCCATGTGAATCAAAGATTGGCATATTGTACATTTCATATACCTGGGAAACATGTCAATGATCCCCCATGTTCCAATTCATGAGGGCCAACAACACCACAAGAATCAAAATTTGGCATTCATTACAGTAAATCTCTATATAACAAATTGTCTATCAAACAGCAGAGATTCTACCAAAACATATATCACAACATAATGCATAATCTACACAAAGTCTATCAAAACAACATGAAATCGCTAATTCATCCTAGATTACATGGAAGGAATGCATGGCATGTGATTTCTAACATGTGAATAAATGATGCATGAGATGGCATACCCTCATTTCATCGGGTTACGATGGAAATAGAACCGCAATAACAATAGCGGTAATAGAACAAATCATGTGAATCACTCTAGGTAAAATCAAATGAACTGTAACTTATCAAAACCAGAAAGTACAATAAGCGAGGTAGATTGGATTTTCCCTAAACACGAGTTAGCTACTCCCGGGAATAGTTTATTTCCACATACCTATTCTTTTCTATCCCTGGATAATGGCTCCAAACAGTAATTCAAGAGAAAAGAATTCCACTGATACCACTTTGTAACGTCTTGGTTCTGGAAGCCACCCAGAGGACCCCCCTACCCAGTTGGTCACATGGCCTGAAGCGCATTTCCCCAAACGCCAGAGGCTGCCGACTAGCAGCAAGGTCCTTGAGTGTGATAGTGGAGAAACTATGCCTTCATTGGTGGAGTACACATTTGAAGATAAGTAACAAACAATAAACAATAGCTGAAGTAGTAAATAACCAACCACGGTAAACAGTGGAAGTCTAAAACAATAAACTCACGCACACACATATATATGAAATGATGCGTAATACATAAGTCTAGGGAAGAAGACAAACAAGTCACAATGTTGAATACATTATTAAGCCAAAGTGAAAAAGAAAAACATATAATAAACTACTCAGCATCGCAATCCTTGACTTGGTCCCATGCTCTCATGCTCCAATGCAAGTCAAGTTCCTAAAGTCGAAGGGCGCTTTCCCTTTTCTATACCTGCAGAAATATAGCCTGTTTGGGCCCAAAAGCATAACCCAAACAGGGTGTGAGACTAAATCCCAGCAGGAAACCACCCGAAGATTTGTGCCTAACAGTCAGTGAGCATATGGCAGGTAATAGTACAATAAGCAGTAAATAGTAAGCAGTAACAAGATGATACCCAATAGTAAACAATCCAGATATCAATAAACAACAGTGAAGCAAATAGCTAACCAAAAGTAGGAATCCCTCTAGGAAGTACTCACAACCATCCCCTCTAGTCCTATCCAAGATGTACCGACAACCCTCCGGGTAGTGCACTCTGCCTAACCTGTCGGTTTTTGCCATAAACAATTATAAGACTCTTTGGGGAATCTCGCTCGGTCAATTCCCCTTATAGTCTATGGTATTTAGGGACTCTCTGTGGGTGATCACACTATCAATTTCCCTGATTGCCCCAAGGTCTACTGACTCTCTAAGGAAACTCACTCGGTCAATTTCTCCTATCGCCTTAGGTCTATCACAGAATCACTGAGGAAGCTCACTCGGTCAATTCCTCCTTTAGCCTGAAGTGGTTTAAGGAATTCAAACAAAACCAAAAAAAGTCCCTACGAGGAAGCTCACTCGTTCTACCCTCTTTTGGTATATAATATATTAGTATGTCTGTGAAGCTCACTCGGTCTATCCCATGTAGTCTATAATCTCAAGATATTATGAGGAAGCTCACTCGATCCACCCTCCTGTAGTCTATAATATCCAAGACTCTCTAGGAAGCTCACTCAGTCTATCCCTTATAGTCTATAATATCTAAGACTCTGTTGGAAGCTCCCTCGGTCTATCCCATATAGTCTAAAGCACCAGGTTCTTACAAACCTATGAAAATTAGTGAATAATAATGATATATAGACAAATTAAACCTAAAAATCTACTTAGATAACCAGTCTATAGCATAACAAGCATGTTAGGTAAAATGGCTCCATCCTACGGTCACAAGGCATGGAAAGTAGGTACAACAGCCAATGGCAGAACAAGACCAGAGGTTGTAAATAGAAAAATACATGGGTAAAACATCCAAGAATTGAAATTATCCTCATATATGACCAAACTTTACCTCCACACAAGCATACAAGCAAGGTAAGAACACAACTGGGGTAAAACAGTGAACACGCAATACCCCGTTAACGGGTATTGGTAGAAATTGAACATAAAAGTCAAATACATTGAACGGAAAGGCACAAACCTCTTACCTGAATGGTAGGAGATCGATATACGTGAACCATGATGATTGATTCTCTTTAGAACATTAAAGATTAGAGAAAACGTCCAAAATTCTAAACCCATGATATTTTGAGTAAGAGGAAAAATCATTGAATGAAACTCAAGAAGAAGGAAGAACTCACCACTGTGGTTACAATGCAATCAACGATAATCAATTTGGAGAACAGGCAGAGGCTCGGGGGGCACAGAAAAGTCTTGATGTCATATGGCTTTTCTCAGTAGAACGAGACCTAGAAGAAGACGTTGATGTCGATCAGACGCGACCTCGGTGGGTTTAATGAAAAAAATACATAGTGTGTAATTTTGGATTACATGGAATGTACTAGGAATTTCCGTACATCACTTTAAGCGGCCTCCACATTTCCCCTACACACTGTGTGTGTGGCCCGGACATGGCCAGCACACGGCCTTACGCGACATCAAAGTACATGGTGTGTACTTATAAAGTACACGACATGTACTCTGAAAATTTCCTAACTTTCCTATTTTCCAAAAAAACAATAGAAAGGGAAATACATACCTGGAAAGAAGGTCCAGGTTCTTACAATACCATTTAATTTTTGAGAAATAATTTCAAAAATAAATTTTTTTTGAGAAACGTTTTCATGGAATATAATATTCAAAACATATAAGGGAGACATTGAAAACCATTTTGAAAAAAATAAAAAAATCAGTTATAAATATTTTTCATTGTGAATGAGTTCAAAATATAACTTAACTATGATTTTTATTTTTTGAAAAAAATGGTTTTTTGAATAACATTCATTTCCAGATGAAGATAAATGCATTTCAATTTTCATCAAAAAATTTCTTAATTATCAGAATTATGAATGATTCAAAAAAATGTATCAATATAATAATATATCTTGATTATCTATAGGAAAATATAATTTATGATATATCATGATATTTGGATCATAATATTTTCACAATGGATGTTTAATAGTAAAAAATCTCGTTAAATGAGGATGTTATAATAAATTTTTTTTCCACATTGATAAATTTTAGTCAAAATGAACATGTAAGAATAACATTACATAAAGATTAAAATATATTATATGGAATTATATATATGATATAACATTTATAAGGGAATTATATAAACCCTATATAAAAAATATAGGTGCATAACATAAATTTTTTCTCAAATAATGAAAATTTGGACAAAATTACTTAACCAATTTGGTAGATTTTGAATTATAAACCTTAAGAAAGAAAGATCACAAATTGGATACATAATGAATAATAAATATAATAAATATAATCATATAGTACATCGTTGAAAACTATATACAAAAAAATAAGTGAGTGGTGAATAATACAGAAGTCTCACATAAATAAAAGTGACACGAGAAAACCCTTACAAAATAAGTGAATTTTGAATGATGATCCCCTTGAAAAAATAATATAAATTAATGATTTTAATATCATAAAATAAATTAAATTAGTGATATAATATTTTATAAGGGATTATATACACCACACATAATTAGAGAATATTGAATATGAGATTTATCTCAGATAAATAAAAAACAAGAGATTAAATTCCCTTACCTTAAGTCTTGACATTTTTCATAAACATTAAAATCACTTATATAATGAAAATAATTTTATTATTAAACTACAATAAAACCAAATTCTAAAATATAAAGTCATATATGATTTTATTATTACATTATATTACCATTTTATTAACATTTTCATTTTAGTTTTATGTTTTGTGTAATATCTGATTACATTTTCATAATAGTATTGACCCGCTATTCTTGATACTCTTACATATATCACTATTTAATAATTTAAAGAATGTAAAATTTGATTTAAATATCGTGTAAATTTATTATATAAATATTCACAATAATAATTAAAATACATAAATATGAAATGGAATAAACTATTCATTTAGAAGGTAGGATTTACATACAGATGAACGATATGTCCATTTAATTGTCATATTAAAATAAATAAATTGAATGAAATATATGTATATATATATATATTATAATTAAATTAGGATTATTATTTCACATATATGTATATATATATATATATTATAATTTTACAAAATCCATCCTTAATACATTCAATTAAATTTGTTAATGAATTCCATCACTTTGTGGAGGCAGTAGTCTGCATGTCTACAATCGAAGTTATTGTATGTACACAAAATAGAAAACCTGAAGTTATTTTAAATATATCATTAAATAAAAATAAAGAAGTAATAAATAACATTTATATTAAATAAAAATATTATTTCCATCATAATTCCCAACCATGAGATGTGGTAATGGAAAGACGAATGACCTTATTTCACAATGCAGTAGTCCACCGTACACATGAATTGTATGTTCATTATGAATTTGATGGATCTGTGTATTGGTTAGGAAAAAATATTAGATTAAAAATGTTAGAGAATATTTTGGATTGTAATTTTGTTATATGTTAATTAATTAATTAATAATGGATCATTTTAAGAATGATAATAAAATTAAAGAGCTAGTGGAAGGGTGTTTCCTCTTATTTGGGAAAATTTCATTTTGTTTTCACAAATGGTATAACATTGATTTTAAATCATACAAAAATTGAGGATTCTAGGATCATAGGAAGTATGTTGGGATATTATTTTTGTAGTTTTGGTAATTTATAGGGGTGAGTGACCTTTTATAGTGGATGAGTAGTGATGTTATAATAAATATAAAAAAATAAACACTATTGAGAGGCATCCCTTACTTTGTGTGCTTATAATAATTTTGAAATTTCTATAGATTGATAATAGGGTCAATATATTCCCAAAAAAATTTGATTATTGACATGTTTCAATGGTATTTGGCCCAATAATATAAAGTATAACCATGAATCAATGTTGTTTTTACTGTAATCATTGTAATTACTTTTAATTCTTCCACTGACATTTTCTATAAAAAACTATGTTTAACATTATATAAATTATAAATTTTGGTGATTAAAAATATGAAAACCAATTTTCTAAATTCTGAACATTTAAGGGGAAGTGATTAATTTTAAATTAATCATGTAAAAGTGTCATGAAAGAGGGTTTTAAAAGAAAAAAGTCCAAAAGTTTGACAGGTTTTTTATTTCAAATTTCAATGTGAAATGGGTTCTGATGACCTAAATTGAATTAATTTAGGTATAATATATATAATTATAAGTTAAGCCCAAAATAATATATAATTTAGTTATATAAATAAATTATATTAAAATATTGTTTTGAATTAAAATTCATTATATTCACTATACATAAAAAATGAATTTTCTTATAAAAATATCAAAAAAAAAACACTCTGTAACATTTTATATTCATAATTTAGAATTGATTATATTTAGATAAAAATTATAAAAGGGTCAAGATTTATTTCTAATGTCGTTTATCATTTAAATTATGGTAAAATTACATTTTAGAAAAATATTTCATCTTATTCAAATTAATGTATGTATTATGATATTATACCAATAAAATATATTGGATGACTATCAATAATATTTATTTAATAAAAATATATAAATTTAATTTAAAAACATAATTAAATGTTATTTATTTACTTTATTGTGATAAAATTTTGTTTTTACATAAAAAAATAGTTTTCCTAGAAAAGTAATTTATTTATTTTCAAATAGTTCTAAAATTTTGTTTCATCTAATTGATGAACAACATATATATTTTATATAAATGTAAAAATAATATTTTCATAATTTATCTAATCATATTCTTTACTTTTATTCCAATGGCTAGTTAGTGGCTATAATATTATATTAATCAAAATGATAATATTATATTGTTGTTTGGTAAAAACCTATCATACGTGTGAAAATAACTATTCATGAAACTTGGAATTATGTAAAAGATAAGCCAAACATAGTGTTTTGTGTAAAGAAATTTAATATATGTGTTTTTTGTAGCAAACACATAACATGTTGTTTTGTATAATTAAATTTAAAATTAGTGGTTTTGTGAAAGAAAAGCTATATTCAACATTGTGTGAAATGACAATCATAAAAAATATTAAATTAATTTTTGAAAAAATATTACAAAAAATATCAGGATGTTACATTCTACCCTCCATTAAATGAATTTCACCCTAAAAATTTAATCTAGGATAGAAAATAATTAATACATTAATGTTTTTTTCTTAGAAACCCATATTTTAAAAATGAACACTAAAACATCATTATGAATGGAATGTTGTAACAATAAATTTTTCCGATGGTAACTCATTACTAGGATCCCATGTTGGATAACATATGTTGCGAGTTAAGATTCAACAAAGAGGAAAAGAAAAAATAATTATATATAAATATAAATTTAATTTTTCATATATATGTGAATGACCAGTAGAAAACTAATGGCTTCAAAACAATAAAGTTGTAACGATTTATTATATAATCAGTACAAAAAAATGAAGGTATTTGGATAAATATTTTTTAATATCATTTTACATTAGATGAGGAATTATTCATCTAGCTAGGAAAATAAGGAAACAAACTTAATTGATACAACATAGTTTCATATGAACAATCTAACCCATTATTTATTTTTTTCCCTACTTCCTCTTCATCAATTACTCTATGAAATGAAAGTAAATTCTTCATTCCCTGAGTACAGATAGATAATGTGGTATAATGATTTTAAAGTTCCATTTATTTAGTTATCATTCCCAAAAATGGTAATATTTGGTTATCCAATATGCATAAATCTACATTTTTAGAGTCAATGAATATTTATATAAAATCTAATTCTATGTTTAATATAAACAATTCCATAAATGTTCGGCCTTATAACCCATCCGAATGATGAAAATCTAAAACATTGTTAATAAAATCTCAAAATTTCTCAAAAACGTTTTACAATTGATTAGTCTAATATCATAATGTATATCATATTTTTCACAAAAAAATTTGAATACATTTATCATGTATTATATTGAAACATGGTAATAACCATAATTTCCATAATTTTTTATTGAAATGATATAGGTTTCCTTGTTACAATGTTTTTAGGATATACTTCTAAATCCCAGAAGGTCCAAACTTCATCAATGATAGCCTAAAAAACATTTAAAAAAATCATTGATCAATTCTAAGGTAATCAGTACCATAAAATTTACTTATTCATATATAGAATATTATTTTCCAAATATCAGTATCTCATCATCCAGAATAAATAAAGGGTTACATTCCCTTAACCATAATATCACCATTCGATTAAATAAATTTTCTACTTCATCCGCACCATTCTATATATAAATTAAAATATATAATGAATAACATATAGTTAAAATATTTATACATTCCATGATTCAAATAAAATAATAATTGATTTCCAAAATATCTATCCTTTAATTGTAAATGATTATTCATATAACATTACTCAGACTTCATGATTTTTTTACACAAAACCCTTTTCTGATAATATGAAATATAAATCTTGTCTTATCATTCATCAAAGTCAATATAATCATGAATCTTAAGTTTCTTATAAATAATAATATTAGAACATACCATGACATTCAAATATAGTTTGTAATATCCTTATCTTTAGCAGTATAACCAATACCTTTACAACCTTGCAGAATCACTTCATGTAATTTTCACATTGGAAATCAACTTTCATAATTAACAAACATTCCACATCCAAAAAATTAATTGTTAAACAAGATTCTTCCAGTTACCTTCATTGTCTAGAAACATTAATAATATGTTGAGAAACACTAATCAAAGTAAAAAACTATATAATCATGAGAAATTAATTATAGGTTTCATAAATCATGAAATCGAATTTTATATCTATATCACCTTCAGAATATCATTAGAGAAATATGAAAGGCATATCCTTAGAAATATCTTTTTCTATCTCCCTAATGTTTTCTCATCCTCATTTCCAATGGATGAATTAATCCTTCTTTTAATACCAACTCAGTGACATAGTCTTATCTTATATTGATATTACGTAACATTATATTAATATTCAGCACATCGAAAAAGTACAGTTTTGAGGGACATAATAATTTAGTGTCATTCAAATCATTGAAACAAAATCTTCTATATTTTTGATGGATACTCAAAATATCCCATAAATATCCATTCATTTAGTAGTCATACATAAAACATTTCTATGTAACCGGAGGAAATGTAACAAAATAAAGGGGTATGTTCATATGCATATTATGGGTAAACAAGGATGATTGGTAAGATTAATACGATAATAATGGTATTAGAACATTATCATATCATTATAATATCATAACATCTATATCAATGATTATAATCATGGATTGTGGAATAAATACTAGTATAACATATGACATGAATCATAATGAAATCAATGAACATGAGACAAGAGAGAATATCTTGGATGAATATATATACTTGTGTCATACACATCAACATATAACATTTTGAACTTGTGTAAATAGAATAAATTTCACTCATTTGGAGTAGGACATGAAATCATTCCCTAAAATAAACATATGGACTTCAAACCAGGTCCACACTTAACATTGTGAACTTATAATCAGGTCTAAACATTCGATTGTGGACATGTAATCTTGTTCATATGTAATCTTATAGAAATGTAACCATGTCCACACATAACATAGTGAACATGTAGTCAATTTCACACATATTCTTGGGAAAATGTAATGAGTTTCGTGCATAAACATATGGACATGAAACCAGTTCCATGAATAACACTGTGAACATGTAATCATGTTCACACATAACCTTTTGAATATGTAATTACATTTTAGAACACACATATGGACATGAATCTCCGTCCAAATGTAACATTGTGAATAAGTAATCAGGTTCACACATAACCCAGTGAACATGAAATCATACTCACACATAAATTTATTGTCGTGAAACTAGGTCTATTCATAACATTGTGAATATGTAATTATGTTTATACATAACCTTGAGAACAAGTAATCAGGTTCATGCATAAAATTTATGGACATGCAACCAGGTCCATGCAGAATAATGAGAACATATAATCCGGTTACCATATAACTTTGGGACCATAGTATATGTTTCAATCATAACATTGGTAACATGTAATCAAGTTCATTTATAAAATATATACTCATGATTCATGCATTGTTACCTAATTAATTGGAAGGAGATATAGGTCCGACCTATCACGTAATGAAGTCATATATGCATGTGACATAAGAAGAAAAAACATTCTTCATATCAGGACCCATAAAAAGATAAGGGTTTCATAAAAATAAAATAATGATCATGGAAATAATATTTTATCATAATAATTTCATCATACAATAACCTATGTAAAACATATAGGATTATAATCATTTCATCCTAGAATAATCCATCAATGGAAGTTGGTTTGGTAAGAATTTATTATTGTTTATCCTATGAAAGAGAAAAAAGTGTCAAAAACATTATTCCATAAAAAATAAACAATTTAAGAAATAATATGATTGATATTATTAAATCATTTCACCTATAAATCTTAAAATATATCAATAGATCCTTCCTTATATGGAGAAGTATTTTTAAGGATCAGCTGGAGGATTTCTTAGAGAAAACAATCTTTCAATGAATTCAATTTTTGAAACACTGGAAAATTTTAAAAATATATTTCTTAAATACACTATTTAATCATGTAAATTAATATTCAAAAAAATTAAACATTTTTTTGTGAGAAATATCATTTCCAGTTACAGAGATGTATTTTAAAACATTAATCAATTTTTTAAAAATATTCTATGAAAGTAACCATAAAAACATAAAATGGAAGCATTGAAAGTCATTTTAAACACCATTATCAAAAGTAAAAAAATTAATATACTTGTAATTGAAATTGAACATACAATATAATTTTAAATTTTTTGAATATATTTATAGAAAAAATAGTTTTTTCGGTAGAGTATATTTCTGAATGAAGAGAAATAAAGTTACCAAAGTGTATAAAAATGGTACTAATACATAAATATTTAATTAGTAAAAATATTATAAGAAACTTCATGATCTTAAATGAGATATGGATCATAATTACTCATCAATGGATGATTAATAATTAAAAATCTCGATAAACATTGAAATTATGGCAATAAACTGTAACCACTTGGTAATGTTGGATAAAAATAACCATGTTAGAATAAAATTACATTTTAATTAAAATATAATGAAAATTAGTATATGTGATATAACATTTTATAGGGAACTATATACATTACATATAAAAATATAGGTACATAACATGGCATGTTTCTCAAATAAGGAAAATTGAGAAATCATTAGTTTACTGATTTTGTATTTTTTGAACCATGAACCCAAAAAAAAGATATCTAATGAATTGGATATGTGAATAACTGTAAATTAGTTATAAGAATAATATAATAAATTCATTAGTAGTATATATAAAACATAAAATAATTAAGTGGTGAATAAGTCATAAGTCTCACACAAATATTAGTGAACTGTGAAAATCCTAACTATATGGGTACCGTTCGAATCGTTATCCCCATGAAAGAATAACATAAACCAAATAATTTAATTTAATTAAATAAATTTAATTAATTATATCAAATTTCATGGGGATGTATATACACAACAAAAAAGAATTGTGTGATCAATATGGAATTTATCTTTTGGAAAAAAATGAGATGAAATTCGCTTACTTTAAGTCATGACTTTCATCAAACATGTTCAAGACTACTATATAATAAATATATGTTTGTTATAAATATACAAAATAAACATATTCTAATCTATAATACCATATATTATTTTATTATGACATTATATTACCTTTTATTCATAATTTCATGTTAATGATATATCTCATGTTGTATCAGCTATTTTTGGTATATGTTTTAATATTCAATTCCTTTTCCTCATATGTTGATAATTATTTAATTATTTACAAAATTAAAACATTATGTAAATAACATATATATTCTTTATAAAAATATTTTTCATAATCTATGAAATATATAAATATGAAATGAAATACATTGTTCAAGGAGACGGTAGGTTGAACATATGCATGAATGTTTTTTTGGGTTTGTTGTTGTCTTGAATGAAAGTAAGTAAAAGAAATTTATGTGTATATATATTACCAATAATATAGAATTATTATTTAATATATATAATATAATTTTACTAAACCCATCCTTAATACATTCCATTTAATGTGTGAATGAATCACATTTCTTTGAAGAGTTGGTAGCCCACACATCCACAAACAAAGTTATCATATTTAAAGAAAATGGAAAGAATGTAGGTATGATTTATGTTATAATTATAAAATAATAATGAAATCATAAATAACATATATATAATATAAATACAGTATTTAATTCATAATTCCGAAAAATAATAGGCGGTAAGAAAAAGACAACATCATTTCATGAGGTTGTAATCTTTTAAGACACGAATAGTAAGTTCGTTACCCATTAGAGGGAACTGTGTATAAGTGTAGGTTGTAGCCAAAAGATAAAAATAACATAGTATATTAAGGGTAATATAGATATTATAATATCATTAAATAAGAATAATTTGGGGGTGGATAATGTAAATAAAACAACAGATCTTGTGGAAGGGTGTTACATCTTCTTTGGGTAATTCCTTTTTGTTTGCAACAAATGACTAACATGGTTTTGTTTATGACCAAAGTGATGATTATAGGATGAGATTAGGAGACTTTTTAGATTACTTTTTCAGTGTTTTTAGGAGATAATGTGGATGTGAGTGTGTTTAGTGCTCTTTTATAGTGGTGGAGAAGTAATTTTTTTTTAAATAGAAGATGATAAACACCATAGAGAGGTCTCCCTTACCTCATGTGCCTCCAAAAATTGACTACTTTCGATAAAATAGAGGATATGGTTTAAATATTTTTATTACATATATATTTTAATGTTTCTAGGGAATTTTTCATATTATTTTAATGTTTAACCACAATGTAAACTCATTTTACATTAATAACTATAATTAAATTCACAAAAGGGTTTTTTATAAAAATATAGATTCACCTTACTTAAAATTATAACATATTATTTTTTAAAAAATTTAATCCATTTTCCATATAATAAAATAATAATGTGCTGAACTTAATTCAAAAATAATCTCATATACTTGTCATGAAAGTAGGTTTTTAAGCAATAAACTCTAAAATATTAAAGTGTTTTTATATCCAATTTCAATGTGAAATTGGTTGCAATAACCAAAATAAGATTAATTTATGTATAAGTTATCCAATTATACTTTAAAAACAAATTAATTTATAATTTAAATATATAATTAAATTATAAAAATTCATTTTTAATAAAAAAATCAGTATTTTTCTTTATTTATCAATAATTGAAACTTCACAAAAAAATACGAAATATTAACTTAAAGTAAATTTTGATATTCCAATATCAAAAATTATGTTTTTTTTCAAAACAAATTTACCATATTTTCATAAATTTTATTTAATATGGGTCCTCAATTAAAATGATTTATAATTACATTTTATAAAAATATATATTTTTATTTATAAATTTTGATTTATTCATATATTATAACAATAAAATCAATTGGATGGGTATTGAAAATGTGTTTTTGTTATAAAATATATAAAATTTATTGAAAATATTCATCAAAAGTTGTCAGATTTAATTTATTGATATAAAATTTTGTTTTTATATATGAAAATGTTTTTCTAAGAAAACTCATTTATTTATTTTCAAATATTTCATAAAATCATATCTAAATAATTGATAACCAATGGATTCATTTTAAATATATGTGTAAATTAAATTTTCACAATTTAGATAATCATATTTAAAACATCCATTCCGACGTCTTGGTGGTAACTTTAACAATATTTTAATAAAAATATATATAGTATAATGTAATTTGGTAAAACACATAATTGCATGTAACTCATGGTGTAGATAGAACTCAGAATTTCTTGTAACACAAGCTAGACATGGTGTTGTGTGTAATATATGTTAATCTAACTATTTCATGAAGACAAATCTTAACTTTTCGTTGTGTATAATGCAATCAAAATGTAATTATTTTATATAAAAAAGATATATTCTTCATTATTTGAAAAAGAAAATATCCAAAAGGATAAATTAATTCTAATTTAAATATTTCACAAAATCTCAGGGTGTTACAAAGATGCTCATTAAGAGGTTAACATAAGATACATCATTAAATTATCTTAAGTGGGAATAATATGAGCATGGGGGTGTAATATCATGATCAAGGTGAATGATATTTCTGTGAACTTCATACACCATAAAACATAGAATATATAACTTTATTAAATACATATGAATTTTGGAATAACAGAATACATGATTCATAAGATTGTAGAATCATTACTCAATAATCATGAGTAAAAAGAAAATGTCAATGGTACATTGTATAAAATGAAATGTTACAAAAACATAATAATAATGATCATAAAATTTTCAGGATTAACAACAATAACATTAATATAATAATGGAAAAGGATAAGAACAATCACATAATAGAGTGTACATTAAATAACTATCAATTTCTAATAAATATTTGGTATGTGATAACCATACACACCCTATAACCTTTTTAAAATGGGATAACCATATATTCCCCCATAAAATTTTATAATTCTGATAACCACCCATGTCTTATAATCTTTTGGACATAGTCTAACCACCCATTCCTTATATTATTTTTGGACAAGGGATAACCACCCATTCCCTGTATACTTTAGAACATCGGAAAACCACCGCCACCATATAACCTTTTGGATATGGTATAACCACCAACATCCCATAATATTTTCTTGAGATAAAAAATAATTCCCAATTCATTATAGGGATATATTATAACCAATCATCATATAATGGTAAACCAAGAAAATTTAATGTTTTATGAACATGAAAATATTCATAATCCCTTAAAATCATAATTAATATAGATGAAATAAAAAGGTTTCATGATGATTTATACAAAATGATATCATAATATATTTATAGAATGATGGTCGATGGTCTCACTAGAGTATATCCCAATGAATCATTGTAAAAAAGCAAGTATTTTTATTTGGATGAAAATGAATTTTTTCAATCAATATGAAATTACTTTTAAATATATTAAGAAATACACATTATTTTTTTATTGATTTTATATCAATGTAAATGATATATAAAAATTATGAATAGAAAATATATTCAATGTCTATGAAAAAATCAAAAAGGCTGAGTTAATAAATTATGATGATGGTAAAAATATATATATTTACTGAATGTGTTAAAATTTTTTAACTTCACACTTTTTAAGGAGAGTTTATAAAAAACAAACAACGAAGAAAATATTAAATAGATTTATATTACCACATTTATTAAAATAGAAAATGTAAATTAAAAATTTCCTTAATAATTATTTTAATTATAGTTCCATAAATTTATAAACAGAATAATGAATATGAGCACAGAGGAGAATGATTTCAAACCTAAAAGAAGAGTCAAAGTCAGATACACATTTAAGAATTTATTATGTTTAATTAAAAACCAATGGAAGGAGGAATTACATGAATGCATATAAACTCGAGAAAGAAAAAGAATATAAAGAATGTTATGTGGTTTTTGGGATAAATGAAATATTTTTGTATCAATGTAAATTTATTCATATTCAATCTCGATGTCAATGGGTGGTTGGAATGAAACTCATATAAATTTCGTATATTTTGAATCAATAACCATATAAAGTTATAACCTTCTTTGGATTTATAAATCCCTTTAATTGAACTAATATTATTGTTAAATATATTCATGGGTTGTATATAAACTCCCAAAAAGAGAATAATTGATGAAAATGAACATATCTCAATAAAGGGAAATTGAGATACTAAGACACTTACTACTTCAGTAACTTTTGAATCAAAATCCATTTAAAAAGTCAACATGAAATTAGACATTAAATATTATTAATTGATCTAGGATTTTGAAAAAAAATCAATGATGTAGTATAAATAAAATACCAATTAATGGATGTGAATAATAATTTATATATCTTTCAGATAGAAAATTTAGTTGAAAACACCTTACCTTGTACATCTTCTTTGTTGGACACACTCTAACTCTATTGAAAATAATATCCCTATAACATCTTCCATCATAATGAAGGAACCATGAATAATTATTATGAACAAATATCTCCATAGGTGGAAGTTGACCTTATGAGAGTGCATTTGATCAGGTATTTAAGATAAAACATTGGGATATTGGTGGTAATGAATGGGTGGAATAGATATCATTCTATAAGTGAAAATGAGATATATTTCATTGGAAAAAATTACTATCTGAAGGGTATAAATGTAATCACATGGTGGTTAGGTAAGTTAGGTAGTAAATGTGGGCGAGACTTTAGGATTGAATCTTGTTTAAAATAAAGGACGTCAAGATTGTATTAAGATCATGTTAATAATATAAAATCCTATCTATATTAGATTACCTCGTATTACCCCTCTTTAAATTTTATAATTATTTACCAAGGAAATTATTTTTTTGATAAAAATATAAGGTGAACCATCATACCAAATTTCAAATGGATACCAAATTTGGAGTCCATTTAATTTTAATTCAATTTACATGTATGATACATTTTACATTTATATATAAATATAAGATATATAAAAACATATTTAACTAAAAAATATCTTTCTAAACATTATGTGTTCTTATTATTATTTGATTAAAAATACTAACCATCACATGTGTAGTGATCAGACCCAAACCATTTGGCATGATCTATAGAGTGACAAGAATTCATGGATTACTCTCCATATGGAAGAGAATTCACAATAGAAATAAGTTTCCAAATACCATCATGGTGAATATTATACCCTCGATATAATATACGTACACCCAAAATTAATAAAATATAACTAAAAATAAATTAATCACAGTATCTAATCAAAGAGTAAAAAAAATTAATAAATGTTAACATATATGTCATTTGTACAGGTAAATGGGGATCCAAAAGTGATGATTCAAAATAGAGTATAAAGTAAAGGTATAAAAGTATATGAGGTAACATAGTTGACAATCCACTGGAGTCTATCTCAATTTTTCTACTAGCTCCAATCTTAGTAACTTATCAATTCTCAAAAATATGCTCTCCCTTTTCTAGATTCCAATACAATAATTATTCATGCATATTGGGATGTTAGTTCATGGAGTGAGTAACAATACATAGTAAGAATCAAAAAATTAATCATTGGTAAGTGTTCACCTATTTAACAGGTGTATTCCAGGATAAAAATATATATAAGAACACATAAAAAAACATATTGGCAACACTTGTATACTACCCAAGACATGAAGATCCTCTATTGTACCTTCCACAAATATATATATTGGAATTATAATCTTATTATGTTATAAGTGATCAAGAAATATCAATAATGAATGTATACATGTTACTCTGTATCCACAAGGTATTGAGTTTTGGGTTGGGCAATAAGGCTGACTATAATAAGGTGTTAGACCCACACCAATGTTTCATTTTGGGTTTTTTATCAATGAAAATGTCATAGAGTTGGAATTAAATATTTTAATAATAATTCCATTTCTACCACATGGAAGATATTGAGCATATAGAAATAATTTCCATTCTAGGAGAATTAATTGAATGGATAATTTTAAAATATATCAATTACATAATAGGATGCTAGTATTAGGAGTTATTTTTTAACATGAAAAATGAGGTGGTTGAATATCTATGATTTTTATGAAAGGACTAATTTGAGGGATGTAGGTTATCAAGTTCATTACTCAATTCACAGTGATTCATCATATTTTCCTTTGTGAATATATGAATAAAACTAATGTAATATCATGATATTAATTATTTAATGAAATAGAATGATTTATGTGTGGAATTATACTCATTTAATGAAGATTTATAGTATATTGTGTTATGTGGAAGTCATGGAAATAATCATAATATTGATTAGTTCGTCTTATAATGATATCTTGATTATGTAATAGAACATTAAAGTATAGATTCACAATTAATGAATTCATAGTCATCAAAGAGGAAAAAAATGATGTGTCATTTCACAGTATTTGGTAACATTTTTTGGGGAATATGCTGGAGGGAGATAAAAATTTCTTGAATTTCATGGTATCGAATATAGATATGTTTTTTTGGAGAAATTAAATGAGTTTAAAAATAGGTAGATAATTTTGTAGAAGTGTGGTATTGTTGTTAAAGTATGCTGTGTGATGTTTGTGGATGGAATTTTTGAAATGTTTGACGACTTGTGAATGACTGAGGTATGTGAATTTGTATTCCATAACAAAATAAAGGAGAGCATTTTCTCAAGAATGATGTATTTTCATGAACATATTTTCATCTTAATTTCAAAGCTATCATGAAACAAGGATGTTTTGGGAGGAAAAGTATCTTGATTAAAGAACTAATGTGAATGTTTTTTGAATTGTAGTTAAAGTATTGAAATGTTTCTTAAATACACAATGGGATAGTATTTTTCTACAAATACTTTATCCCTAAATGGTAAAACGTTTAAGAGAGATGTAATTGGATGAGGGAATCTATTGGGATACAATTTAACATTACCATGTTGGGAGGTTAAATAGAAGAGGTATGTGAACAATCGAGTTCGATGATAAAAAATAAAAAATGTTATATTCTATGAAAATTTTGTTTTCATGATCCATTTATTAGTATGAATTTGAATATTATATAAAATAATATTCCTAAGAATTATTCATTATTCGGAACATAAAATATTAGTGTTTATTGAATGTATGAGTTTTGTGGAAATTAGATTATCATGAATGATGGTGTATTATGAAAGGTGATGTTCTCGGATCCCAACATATTGCATATCTTTTTAGGTAAAACATTTTTTAATGAAAATATAATCAATAGTATGACTCAATTAGAGTCTCCTATTTACTATTGTAAATTATTTATGTTTAAAATATATTAATTAAGACAAAAATGTCTATAAAATATAGAATTACCCTCATCAATGCAGTGCACATAGGTGGGGTAGAGGTTGGGTGCCCTGGGATAGTAGTGTTAAAAACCTAAATCTTATACAACTAGTGTAACTGTAATGCAGTGGCCTTTTCCAGATCTTTTTTATCCACCAAACTAGTGAAGATCGGTTTATTCTTATATGGCCAACACAACATATATATATGGTTCATTAACTATCTTTTTTGGGTAATGAAATAAAAAATCCATATATCCCATGAATATATTACCTTCCGTCAATTTTTATCACTCTATTTATCACTCCATGAGATCTAGAAGAAGATTTATTAAAATTATAGTTTTAACATAGTTCATTGTTCTATTGGGAAAATATCCTATAGTTAGTGATGACGTAATCCAAATTTCATTAAATAATCAAATCCTGAGTAATATTGAACACCAATAGAAAACTATCTCGCATAACTAGGATTCCTAAATAGAGTTCCAGTTTAGATTTATATATCATTTGGAGGAGGATATAGAAGATTCAAATTCAAGATGTTTGTTTTTAAATCACATACCTCTTTATGTATTCCAAAGGAATGAGTTTCAAGGTATATTGAATGATATATCTCTAATTCACCAAATTCATTATCAATTAATGAAAAAATAATGTATTTTTCCTCAATGATAGAATTGAACCTTTGGTCCATCCATTAAAAAAACCCACCAATATTTTATCAATGGTAAATTGATATATGATGACATTCGAGAAGAATATATTTCTAGATGATCAATCCTCTAGAACATACCCAGTACAATTCACCAATCATGATGAGTCAAGATTTGGTCATGGAGATTCCATTGAAACTTAAATATCACTAAAAATATACCAAATGATAATCAAATTATTAAAGATATATCATTGATCCCCCACAATGATCTGTTTTATCATAATGATTCACAATCCAATAACCCTAAAACAGTCAGAATCGATGGTCGATATCGATCTGACTTACATTTGTCATCGAAAAACTAGATCCATCACTGAAATAAGAAGGAGTTGAAATTTGTTCATTAGACCAACATAAAAACCATATAAACATTATATATCCATTATCAATTAAACAAAAAGTAATAGTAATAGGTTTTAGATTTCAAGAGATCATACCACTATAGAATTACTAGATCTGTGAAATATTGAATAATCAAGAGGATACGAATGAGAGAGATTTAATGAAATTAGTGGAGTTGTTAAATAAAAATAGGGTCTTATAGGTATGAATTGGGTGTTAAATTGAGTCAAAACTGAGTGGTACTAAAATACAATTTTGTGAAATTAATTCACCCTTTTATTGGATGCACAAAATAGTTTGTTTCCATTATCTAACAAGGGATGTTACTGGAAGAATCAATTTAGCTCTTCCATCATAACCGACTACCCTGTGGTATATAAATAACTATATAGACCTGATGTAGTCCCAATGGCTGGTAGGTGGGTTCCATTAGCCAGCCAATAAAATTGTTATAGCCACCAAAAAAAATATCCCTCAAACAACATACACCTCTTTATCTCTGAACCAATCACACTACAAACTATCCAATTAATCACCGATATCATAAATGATACATCATTGAAATAGATTAATTTAAAAATTTAACACATTTTACATGGAATTAACTTGATGATATTTACCATCACTTCTTATAACGACTTCTCAACATTGGGAATTTCCTTCAAACATTTTTCAGACACAACACATGCTTTTTAGCCTACATACCAACTTCTCATTGGAAATTATTCTCTTATATTCATGCATGGCACAATGTATCATATAAAACTAGTAATATATTCACTTGGTAGACTTTATCACTCAAGACTACAATTCTTAGCAGTGATCCATGTGAAATGCATTAGGATTCTACTTGACATCGACAGAGTGGAGGACATATGTCGTATTGAGAATATACATCTGAAGATAAGACTCATGAAACAAATCATGTATTTATTAGTAACATGAATTAAGATCCAGATCATAAACCACTATTCTTATCCAATCTTTTATCTTGAATCTTCCAATATATAATATATCTAGTTTCTATAGTATCCTCAAATGATAGTGGGATAATTGGGGAGATACTATTATAAAACACTAATATCATATATAAAACATCAATGATTTAATACAATGGTTGGAATATAATTCTTTCAACTCTGATATATGATCAAAATAACTAGTCTCTCATAGAAAACCTCAATCTTCTCCTACCATGGTTGGAATAAGACTTATTTCTTCTTTGATTGATGATTAACCTCTTCTATGTAAGATAATCTGTCTTTTAGTTCTCCCATACCATAACTGTGCACAAAAATACTACATTAGTAGCATCATACTAAAACATTGGTTGATTCCATCTCCTACCATAGGGATCCTCAAATGGATCCATTTATATCTATGCTTATTAATTATTGTTTAATGAATAATATACCCTGGAATGGTGATACCCTACCCTCCACTAAAGTATAAGGTACATGCATGAAGAATATCCTATATTATGAGAATATTACCCTATAACTATACGAATTTTTAGGTATGGTATGATATTATCATTATTAATAGTATCCTTAAATAACTCTACTACACCTACCAACATCAATATGTATATCATGAAAATTAATACATACAATTCTCAAGGTAACTCACTGAAAGTGTACAGTTAAATAGATCTAAATCTCCCAAAACTCAACTATTGAGTTAGTATCACGATCGAGATGAAATGAGAAACATTCATTAGCTGATTATTTAAATATTTCCCATACATTCCACATATTATTACATAAATTTATATATAATTAATTATCAAATTAAAATCCATGAATTGAAATGACTTGTATCTTTAGAATACAAGGCATATAAAACTAAAAACATGGAACTAAATAGAACATTTCTTAATTTATCATTTTTTATGAGAACATAACATCATTTTATCACATACATATTCATAGGATAACCTAGGTATAACATGAAAAAATGGTTGAGCTAAAAATCCGAGTAAGGGAATAAACATAAGAATAAACCATAGATCATGGTTTAGTAGTCATAAGAAGATGACATAGAAGACATATATATACATAAGAAGGTATCAAATACATAACAATGGTAACATAGGATATGTTTAGACAATATACAACCTGACATAATAATTATTCAGGGATCATTTCATATGAAGGATAATGAGTTAAGGTTAACCACCAAGACCGTTCCACAGAGAGAGTCAGTCAAGGCAGACCACCAAGAACATTGCACATGATGTCTCAAGAGAATAAGCATTACCCAATGCATTGGAGTGATATCGTGGCACAACCATCATAATATGTTCATTAATATGTCTTCCCCATGATGAATAATTCATAATTAATCAATCACTAACATAACGGTTGCCTATGGATAGAATTGGATACCATAATCTTGCCAAAATGGAATCACATAAGTGTATATCAAAATGGTGTCAATCAAAGAATGGGTATAAATAACACATAGACACTCATAAGGGAAAATATAAATAAATAATGATAAGTGAGGTCAAACATAGTTTAATACATTTAATAAATGGTGTTTATGAAACTTTAGAAAAAACATATATGTGAGGTTTAGGGATAATATTAAAGAGAATTTTGAGCAGAAAATGGAATAATATTTTATATTAAACTAAAAGTGAACCATGAAAGTTTTATGAATAAATTTAGTTATTTATGAATAATAAAGGTTCCTTAAAATATATTATAGAGTGAAATTGAATATGGGAAAGTGTTTGGTAAGTTCCCCTAAATTGAGATTATTTATCGAGAATAATTGATTAGGGACCCTTTTAAAAACATGTATATACTTCAAAAAAATGTTGAATGGATATTGATAAATGAGTTTGTAATATTTGAGTAGAATTTATAATATGTTAATAAAAATAAAAGTTTATTTAATATGGTTAAAAATAGAAAAAAATAACTCGAAGGAGTAACAGATGTTCGAATAGAATCTCCTACCTCAAGTTTGAAGGTGTTCATCACATGATATTAATGTAATGGATAATAAAATTATAGTTCTTAATTAATAACTACATAACCCTTTATAAATTTATTTGATTTATTATAACTTTTTTAAGTTCTTTTATGGACTTTTTTATGTGTTAATAGGTTCAATTTCATCGTTTGGGAGTGTTAGTTTCCTTGGGTTTCATGAACGGATTAATTGTATTCATGTATGAAAGGTCGTATAAAGTTGGAGTATTACCCAGAATTGAACTTATTTGTTATTAAAAAAATTATGAGGTAAAACTGGTCTTATATATCACTTTCTTTGGTGGAATGAGGATGAAAAAATATAGAAATATTTAATGATAATCATTTGGGTTTTATTGTCATTTTTTTCTCCCATTGTACTCAGGTTGTTTTATTTATTAATATCATTAGAATAAAATGATCCTTGAACATTAAATAATATATAATACATATATTATAACCTTTTTTACAAATAAAAATCATTTATTTACCATCCTTGAACATGGTAATGGATGTTGAAAACTTCATCATCCTAGAATGAGATAAATTAAAACATCATAGACGATGTTTTCATTTTTACTATAAAAGGAGGGGGAAAGAGTGACAATGATAAATTATTACATTATAATAATAAAATTAATGTATATGTAATGTAATGTAGTTATCATACAATTTTGATAAAAGGAGGTGAAGATAGAAAATAAATAACGAAACATGGAAAAAAAATTAATGAAAAGGAAAAGGGTTTTACCTCTTCATTCCTTCTTATTGAGAACCTCCTTAGGGGATTGTTTTCTGTATTTTGTTAAGAGAAAATAAAATTTTATGTAGGGAAGGGTCTTGGGAGGAGTTTTTACTAGAATTCGGATAGGTTTCAAGACTTGAGAGGTGTGAGGAGAAGAGGTGGAGAGGGTAAGTATTCATTGTGAAGCAGGGGGTGTTTTGTCATTATTCAATTCATTATTTTATTATTTCTCTCTAGAAAAGTAGTATTATTGATTATTGAGACTAAATAAAGTAATTAAATAATTTTATTTTGAACCAATGTTTTTTAAATAATCTACGACTCAATTAATAGTGCATATAATGTATACAGTTTATAAACATTGACTTACTAAATTTTTATATTCATAGAAAATTCTTGTATTTAAAAAAAATCTCCAAAATTCACCCTAAAAATTTATTAACATTTAGAATTAAAAGGGTTTGGAGATCATATAAGTTGAAATTAAATCCTTTATTGCGCACAATTCCTTGAAGGGGTATGGCGTCTCCACTTGGTTGGTGAGGTATGTTATCCGGAAGTGCAAATGAATACTTAGCAGGAGGTCTTGCATCCTTTACACTTGGAGAGAGGGGAATAAAGTTGCAGATCATTTGGTCTCATTGGATTTTGATGCTCGAATTGATCTATGGCTATATACTAGGGATGGAATGAAGGCTGGAGGGATTATTCTCATCAAAGGGGATGCTCTCAGGCTTCAGCATTTCATCCCATCATAGAAGCCATCCTTAGATAGGGATATGGTCAGGGGTGGGGTGCTTATTGCCTTTTTTGTTTTTAGTTTCCTCTTCTTATGAAAATAAAAAATTATCTTTCACCATGAAAATTATAATTTCTTTTATAAAACATTAAAAAATGAATTAATGTCTCATAAAATAATATCAAAATAATATGAAAAGAAAATATTAATTTATGAATAAATTTATGATAGTATAAATTATTTTAAATTACTAATTTAATCATAAAATTGTAATTAAATATTTATGACTGATAAAAATACCAAAACAGAATTAATAAATATTAAAACACTTATATACATATACTATGAAATAATTATATATCATTACCCTTTATAAAATGCTTAAATTTAATTTATATATTCATAGATGATTTTACTATTCCTTTGCCTGGTTTACTGTTCATAAGGTTCATGTTACTATTACAAAGGTAAAGTTACTATTCCTTTGGTATAAGTTCCTTATGTTCAAGACATTCCATGTATTTTAATAATTCTTCATTTATAAAGTTTATATTTTGTTCTTAATGTGATTTTATTTTATTATAATATATGAAATAATTATAAGAAGATAATTTTCATTGATAGAATTCATGGCCATTACATTATCCCCCTTATGTAATTTCTACCTCAAAATTTCATTTTTACAATATATGATGAAAACAGTTGTGGTTAAGTTTCCTTCATCACTTCTTCTGGTTCCCATTTTCCTATCCATACTAATGTTTCCACCAATATATGTTGATCATCTGAGTTGTATTGTTGAATATAAAATTATCTCTACGATCCATGATCTTCACTAGATTCTCCTCCCAAGAAAATTCATTCTCCCACGGTACAACCTTTCAACTCAGTCCATGTAAAGGATATGGTATTTATATCTCTAAGAGGGAAAAATAGAATACATCGTGTACTTGAGACATGATTGGTGGAAGTGTTAGTCGATAGGACACATATCTAACATAATCTAGAATTTTGATGGGTCTGACCTACTAAGGAATTAGCTTCACATTCTTCCCAAATATCATGTCCTTATTCCATTGAGATATTTAGAGGAATACTATGTCTCTAAAATTAAACTCATGGTCTCATCAATGGTTGTATGCACTACTCTTTTATCGAATTTTGGATGAATTGATGTGTTGCTGAGTGTTTTTCACCTTTTACACCATGTCATAGACCATTTTAGTTCCTAGAAGCATAGCTCACTGACTTCATCATATCATGTCGATGTTATGAACCTTTTCCCATAAAGATATTTATATGGAGCCGTATGGATGCTCGAGTGGAAGCTATTTTTTTAAGAGAACTCAGCCATCGGAAGATGTTGGTCCCATACTACTTGGAAGTCCATAGTAAACACTCTAAGCATGACTTACAATGTTTGAATAGTCCACTCATATTGGACAATAGATTTAGGATGATAGGTCATACTAAAGTTCATCTCAGTTTTTAGAACTTGTGGATACATTTCAGGAACATTGAGGTGAATCTCATATCTCAATATGATAAAATCTTTAGTTGTACTCCATGAAAACTAAAAAATTCATTAATGTATATCAATTCATGTTTTTCAAATGTCATGTCATCTTGAATTATGAAAAAGTGAGATGTCTTTGTAGGATGATATTCTATAACCCATATAGCATTTTTTCCTCAAGACATGTTTATAATTCTAGTGAAAAATTCCATGGTAATGTTCTCTGAATTCCATGTTGGTATTGATAATGGTTTCATCAACCCTACATAATTTTTTCACTCACGCTTCAAATTTTAACATACTAGGCACTATGATGTATATTCAACGATCTCCTTTTTCATACGGTCTGACCAATAGTTCTCTTGGATATATCGATTCAACTTTGTGCTCCCTTGGTGAATAGGGATTGTTGAGCTATGTGCATCATTTAGAAGATCATTCTTTATCATTAGATAAGATGGTACACATAATAATGACCCAAATATTATGAATCCATCATTATCATTATTGATGTTAGTGGATATTCTATTTCTATAATCTTCCACCATTTTTTAAACGTTCTCATCATTTCTTTGAGCATGCTTTATTTTCTCCCCGAGTAATGGTTGATATATAATTTGACAAATGATTGATGACATCCCTCCAATAATGATTCAAAGGTATATCATTTATAAATCAATGAATATTATATCCTTATCAATTCCCATCATTGATAATGATGCCCGATTCTTTCTACATAGAGAATTTTCCACCTTATTTTCCTTACTGTGATGGTAGGGGATTTTGTAGTCATAATCCTTGATGATATATAAGCTTATTCACTTGAACATACTAATCTCTTTCTCTATGAATATATGTTTTATACTCTTTTGATCCTCATATATCTCACACTTATCCCCATAGTGATAATGAAAAAAAATTTAATCTTCAAGATCACAGTCACCGTCTCCATATCAAGTGTATGATAGTTTTCCCCTGAATTTTGAACTTCCATGGTGAATAGTATATCACTTTATCAATCTACATTAGTACACATCATAAGCCTTTTTTTATATCTCCATTTTACACCACAATGAGTTCTCCAGTTATTGGGAGTGTGAGTACGGGCATAGTGATAAACATCTTTTTATCCC
Source organism: Viscum album (assembly GCA_963277665.1). Classification (NCBI taxonomy): domain Eukaryota; kingdom Viridiplantae; phylum Streptophyta; class Magnoliopsida; order Santalales; family Viscaceae; genus Viscum; species Viscum album. Next base: position 1,298,438,634 of record OY728138.1, on the reverse strand, counting down.
CTTAATGTTTTTCTCACATTATTGAGTCCAAAAAAAAAATCACTCCCTTCAATGTCTGCATGGTTATTGTTTTGAAAATAATTATATATTTTTTGAAAATATTCATTAATACCCATCTAGGATTAGGAAACTATGGATCGATGTTACATATGTTGACCTAGGAAACTCTTCGATTGCCTTTCTCTTCGATGGGTGCATAGATATTCTTTTTCTGGTGATAACATTCCCTATGAATGATACATCCTCCATTTAGAACTCACATTTAATATACATTGCATAATGGTTCTCTATTCATAATATCTTCAACATAGTATTTTATTTCTCTTCATGTCTCTCATTGATGTTGGTGTATATCATAATATCATTGATAAATATGACCAAAATTTGTCAAGGTAATCTCTAAAGAATCTCATCACTAAATCCATTATAATTTCCATAGACATAGTGTGTTTTAAGGGAATATCTATGAAATCAAATTGTCCATAACTCATTCGAAATGTTGTCTTGGGAATAACTTTCTTCCTCACTATTATTTGATGACATCACGATCAAATTTCCACCTAAATGAAGTAACTAGACCCACATAACAGATCAAAAAACTCATCTATACAATGTAGGGGATACTTTTCAGTATCATGATTTTATTATGTTCAAAACAATCAATGAATATGTTCATTAATCCATCATTTTTCTGGACATAGAGTACTAGTGTACCCTATAGTAAAGCACTCTGGAATATAAAACCCTTTTAAATATTCTCCTACAACTGCTTCATCATTTATTTCATTGGAACAATATCCATTTTATAAGGTTTCTTTGATGTAGGAATATATAAAGGGATATGTTCATGTAATAACTCACCCACTTGATCAGTATAAAGATAAGGGAATTCTTCAAGGAATACATTTTCACAATCCATCATGATGGGCATATCTTCAAGCATGATTCTCTATTTTTCCTCAATTATTTGATCTAGATATGCATTCTCATAATGTAGGAATATCCAAAATTTATTTAATGATTCTAAAGTAGATTCATCATTTTCTTTATACTTTTAGTGAACTATAGGATTCTTGTGGATGGGATGACTGGACTCCCTTTCTTGAAAATACATGTTGGATTTGAATAATGATATCAAATCCATGCCCAATATAGCATCAAACTGAACCATAGAATGTTAGATGAGATTTTTTGGAAGTATCAATCCTTAAAAATTAACCAAGGAGTTATATAGTTTGAAATAATTTACCCATTTTATGTTCTCATAGATAACTCAACCTCTATATTTTAATGTGGTGACTGAATAGTTCTACTAGAATGATAGATATAAAATAATGTGTAGAAAGAGAATAAAATAGTGAATTCACTAATAATTACATAATTACCAATGAACCTATCACCACATCATTTTCGGGATCCACCATAATAGTCATGATATCATATTCCCTGCATTTTTTTGGGAGGTTGTTGTTGACTTCCTCAATCAATGCAAGGCTTAGGTATTGGATTGAACAATTCCCACATTTCTGGTAGATGAAACATAAAACTATAGGTTTAGTGTTGATATGAAACTTCCTTTAATCTTCTACATTAGTGGAATATATCATATCCCTTTTTTATTTCTTATCCAGATGACCCATTCATCTGCATTTGAAGCATTTATTGGTTCCCTTTATATCATTCCAAGTATTCTTCTTCTCTCAATTTTGAAATGAGGGGTATTATTTATTCCTTACATCATGGTATTTATTCTCTCCTCCCCCCATATTAGACTCCACTTTCTGAATTTTTTAACCAGTCCCACCATACTATTGAGAGTCTCTAATCTCTATTTGAACATTGAGGGAAAATAAGTAAATCTGTTCATAATTGTTGAAGTGTCGAATCACTAATTCTTCTTGTAGACTCGGTTTTAGTCCACTAAAGAAGAGATAAACCTTGTTTTCGATGTTCATGGAAAAGCTATAGGTGTATCTTGGAAGCCTTGAAAATTTTTATGCATACTCTTTGAGAGATACATCCTCCATCTACATAAATTGTATGAAATATCTTCCAATATTGTAATGGAAGGTTTGGGTAAAATATATTTTGCAAAACATTTTCTTGAATTTTTCCCAATCCAAAGAACCAATTTCCTTATTGGACTTCATATTTTTGATCAATTTCCACCACTGATCAGCTTACCAATAACAATTATATCCCTCCAACCCAACTTTCAGTTTTTTTTTGAGTATTAGAGGACAAGGAATATCTTTTCATTAGTGTTAATCAATTGTTGTGTGAGGAGGGGTTCAGAAGATTCACTAAACATAGGAGGCCTTTTCTGCATGAAGGATTCTATGAAAACATACACTTTCCTTATATAAGGAGGTAATTCTACAATATCGGTGTTATTAACCATACAATTATTTATTTAATCAACTACCATCGTGATGTTTTGAGCACCCATATACGTTATATTTTAAAATTCATTAGGGAAATCACCGATTCAACTATCGCATTGGTTGTTGGCATGTGTTTTTGTATTTCCCTCCAATATATATGTAGAGACCCAAAGCTTGACGTACATGGTCATTACATTACTTTTATGGAATACTTAATACATAACAAAAACCAATACTCAAGGATCGTAATGGTTTATTGTCTTTGGAAACTCAGAATATAATCTTCTAATCGTGTTGTAAGATATTCAACATCTCTAGTAAAGATATTCCCCTTCTGTTTTCCTACCTAAATCCTTTCTATAAATCCTAGGGAAAAGGAAACATAAAAAGGGTGAGCTCAAATGCTCAGTAAGGGTAAACATAGAGAACATAAAACAATCCATAAACATTTGAATGCAAAAACCTAAATATCAAAATCATGAGCAAAGACATAAATCTTGGAAGTACGTAAGGCATATATCATAAAGGAACATTAATCATGATAAAATAGAATGGGAATAAAACATTTAATTGTAGAAAACCACTAATAACATGATATTATTTCCATAGTATCCAAGGCATTACTGTCAAGACCATCTTGGTAGACAAAGTCCCTTTTCAAATCGAGTTCACTCCTCATTCCAGTCCTGTATCACTGAACTGGATTAACTTACCATTCTAACCATGTCTATCTCAGGAGATATAAATAATTACCCAATGCATTGGAGGGCGATATAGGCCCCACACATCTCATAATGAAATCATTCTTACTTGTGCCACAAAATAAACATAAATCATTCATCATAACCCAAAGAATAAAATGGGCTTCATAAGCATCATCCCATCATCACATAATCTATATAAAAAATGGATATCATTTCATCATAAGAAAAATGAAACCATGTAAATCATATAGACATTATTCTTGAAACATTCACATATGAAATAATGTCATCTCGGATGGAAAATGGTTTCGATAAAACACATGAAATTAATTCTTGAGGAAAATATCCTTTCTTATTCAAAATCATTTTTTTTACAAAATTCCATGATATTATAAAAGAAAAGGATTTTTTTGAAAATAGTCATGAAATATTGTATAGTAAGCTTCTGGAAAATAAGGAGTTAAAAAACTGTAAAATTCTTTTCTTGTCTTATATGTTAAAAAAACATTCTTCTCGTACTTTTGCCGAAAAAGTCAAAAAGTACCTCGTATGGTAAACAAAAGAAATATTCCTTCCATAAGTTTTAGTAAAATTAAAAAAGGGTAAAAATGACATTAAACATACATAAAAGAAAAGTAAACATTTTATGAAAACATTTTGAGAATATATGTACATGGATAATAAAAATAACCCTAGTAAATACTTACGAAAAAACAATCTTGGATAAGAATGAGATTGGAAGAATTATCCCTTACCTTAGGTCCGATATGCTTCGTACGTATCCGATCCTCCTGTATAATGATTTAAATAATGTCATTGACTTATTAAAAAATCATATTCATTGTCATGATATCATATATGGTTCACTAATGACTTTATATTACCCGTTCTTTTGTAAATTTCATGTTAATGTAGCGTTTTGGGTAAAATGTTTTATTTATCATATGTGTTTGGACTTGTTGTTCTTGATATTATTACTATTTATATCATGAGTTAATTACATCTAGAATGTAAATAATGATTTATATATCATATATTTTTATTATATATATTTATATATAATAGATAGATAAATGAAATGAAATACACCGTTCATGGAGACGGTAGGTCGTACGTACACATGAACGCTGTTTTCTTTTCTTTATTGACTTGAATGAAAGTAAGTAGATGAAATATATATATATATATATATGTGTATGTATGTATGTATGTATACATAATACATTAGATTCATTATGTCATAAACTTTATTATTTTTCATTATATATACTTTATAATCATTCTTGAGTGGTTAATCATGGAAAACGAATCTCATCGCGTTCGTGGAGACGGTAGTCCGTACGTACGCACAAGCAATGATATCATTCCCACAATGGTGGAGTTGTATTAAAGTGTATGCATAATATTTCAGAATCAATATCAATTTACAATAACCATATATAGTTATTTATTTACACCATTATACTCATCCATGTAAGGTGGTTGTGGAAAACAGATTACACCACAGTGTGGAGACGGTATTCTGTACGTACGCACGCGTGGTGAATTTGTTTTCCGTTGGATGGATAGAAGATGAAATAGGTCTGTTTAATATTTATAATAACATATCTGTATATGAGTGATACTGATGTTATTAATTTATGATGAAACACATAAAAAAGAAGAACTAGAAGAAGAAATATATTGGAACGAATCGGTAAAGGATATTACCTCTTCTTTGACGCGCCTATTCTTAATCTCCTCTTAACACACTAGATTTGGACATTTGAGGAGACCAGAACATATATAATGTTTCTAGGGAAGTTTATAAGAGGAATTGGCAGGGGTTGGATGAGCTTTAAGGCTCAAAAGGGTGTGAAGAGAAGAGGGAAGGGGTTCCCTTTTTATAAGGGAGGAGAGGGGCACCTTTGGAAAAACATAAACTATTATATTATAATAAAGTCATATTTGGTATATAATAGATCCTAATTGATTCATTTAGAAGCAAAAGTGTGGATGGGTCGAAATACTATCAACCTATAGGTTTTAGACAGTTTTAGGTTACTATTGTAACATAATAATGTTGATTTAACTCTATGTTAAATAATTTAACTTTTACCATATCTTTCTGTTTTCTTACACTATATGGATAATAAAAAAACTATAACAAGACAAAAGAACCCCAAGTGGTTCATTATTATTATCTATAACTTTATATATGTCATTTGGATGAACCTTAGATTTTTTTGAATATAATAACAATTAATAATATAATATTTTTTAAAAAACTCTTTTATGTCAAATTTGACACTATTTGGTAATTGATTTTTGTGAAAATTATAACAGCATGATTAGTTCAAAAAAAGTTAATTAAATTTATACTAACATGTCTTATTAACATATAAAATTAGTGTAATTCATAAAATGTTTCAAATTACATTTATTTGGGTATATATAATATCATTTAATTTAATATTTTATTATTTAAGTAATTACTACATCACCATTTTGTCATAAATAAATTAAATTAATTAATTTATAAAAATTATAAATAAACTACCATTAGGTTTTAAATATTTTTAGCTTTATAATTAATATTTATAGTCGAATTTATCTAATTTATAACCCTATATTAAATATGTTTTAGTTATTAAACATTGATTTTAACTATTTTAACTCTTCTTTAAATAAAATAATAATAAATTTCCTAATCTAATCCAAGTGGTCCTAAAGTGTAATATCTTATTCCTATGGTTGTTTTTGGTCTAATTACACTTATTCAATAGAATTATGACATGCGTTAGGGTAATAATAATATCATTTTTACCCTTAATTTCCCTATTTACTTATAACGGTGGTAAATAAACGTAAAAAAGTTACTATTCACCAAAATTATTTTTATCTTATTGAATCAAATTTCACTCCTTGATATTAACCGTGTCTCTTGGATTTTCAAAATTCATTCACCGAAGCGGTAAAATTATGTTTTATGTAAGTTTGCAAAAAGCACCTAGCAGGTAGGTGTTGGGCAAAAATCCCTCAAGGTAACATTGCAGTATTTTTTGGTTGATTGTGTTTGTTGACAAAGCAGGTTTTCATGGATATTTGTCGAGTTCCCAAAAAGTTTTTGACAATCCTTGTTGACAAAGAATGATGACAAAGGAAAGGACAATCTGGAGGCGGTGAAGGGCTTTGTGAGGGAACTTCGCGGCGAAGGCGGTGATGCTTCGCGATTACGTCATGCTTCGCGAATGGAAGAGGCGGAAGCGCATCGCGGCGGTGAAGGGATTTGTTAGGGAGATTCATGGCGAAGGCGCAAAGGAAGGTTGGGCTTCGCAAGGGAGCTTCACGTCGAAGTCGCGAAGGTATGTTGACGGTGATTCTTCGCGATTACATCAAGCTCCGCGAACGGAAGACTGTCGTGGTGCTTCGCGATTTGGACAGAATTCCGGCTGAAACTTTGGAGCTTCGCGATTTGAAATGACGTGGCGTTGACTTCATGCATAAAGTTCGAGGATCGGTGGAATTTCCTATAAATAGAGGCTGACCCCCTCGAGAGAAGTAGAGAGAATTTTCAGAGAAGATCATTCGCTCTCGATTTGCAAAGGTGGTTCGTGGAGCCAGTGTGCTTCACGAAAGAGAAGCTTCGCGGTGGCTATTGTAGCTCCGCAATTCCTGCGAGCTCCGTGTTGGCTTAGTAAGCTTTGCGGGGGCCGTTGACTTGCGAAGGCTTGATCATCGCGAGAGTGCTTCGTGAAAGAGCTTCACGAGAGAGCTTCGCAAAATGGCAGGAGCCTCGCGAGGGCTTGTTTGAGCTTCGCGAAATTGGGAGCCTTGCGAAGTAGGGTGCTTCGTGAAGGTCTGTCCAAAGGTAGTTTGCCCAGTGGATAGTGGAAAAGGGGTATTCATCTACGGGTGAAAGTTGAACTTCAACAGAGCATCTACATACAGAGAAAGATGCATTCCTTAATGGAAATGAAGAGACCTACAGGTCTATAAACTGCGAGTGAATCCCTTCTAGAGCAGTGAGCTTAGGAAGAGGAAGAAGGTGATCCTCTCCACCGGCAGTGAGCCAGAGAGAGAGAAACAGGGAGTGACCCTTGGGAAAGTAGTGAGTTGACCCTAAACCTTTTATAGGCAGTGAGCCTGGGCATAGAAGTGATCTAGCCTGAACATTGTAATCCACAACTAGTGAAGTCTAGTGGAATTTGGTACGAACCGAAAACTTGTCGGCATATGCTCCTTGGACGTAGCCCTTAGCGGTGAACCAAGTAAAAATCTATGTGTCTGCCAGCTTACTTCCCTGCATTGCATTCAAAGCATCATCATCAGGTAAAGGAGATAAGTGATCACAGTAACCACACAAATGAAAACAAAGTGACCCTTGTAACAAAGAGGTCAAGATATAGTGGGGAAGAAAGAACATTGAAAAAGAATATCCATAACCTGATTCACCACCCTCTCAGGGTATATAGGCCCCTATTGGTCCTAACAATTGATATCAGAGCGATTGGTTTCCTTTATCAGATTTTTTTGCTCCGACTTGGTGTAGTCGATCTGTGTGTTTAAAGATTTAGTCTGCTCTTATCTTGGTGAGCCATGGAAAAGGTAAAAACATCCAAGAAGAAGCATAGGTCAGGTGTTATTCCTCAGTGTGGAAGTATGTATTGAAAAGGTGTGATTCAATTAATAGAATCAAACAGTTTACTGAAGGAAGGTCTGGATGAATCTGACAGGGAAAATATTGATTCACTCAATCATGATGTTGGAATGAGTGATGTACATCAGCACCAGAGTGATACTAAAACAGAGGAAGAAATTTAAGGGAGAATAGACATGCGAGCTAAGTTGGAGGCTGCTCTTGAGGAGATAGATGTTTGGAGAGCAAAAACAAAGAAATCCAACAAAGTTGTTCACGATGCCAAACTCTATATGCAGCAGCAGGAAGAAGAGAAGTCTGAGTTGATGGAAGAAATTGAGAAACTCAAGTTGTCAACACGAGAGAACTCAGAATCGGTTAGTGAGTATAAGAGTAAGATTGACGAACAGAAAAGGGAGATCGATGGCTTGAATAGAAAAGTGAAAGATCAAGTCAAGTGCATCGAATAACCTGATATTCCAATTGATGTTGGAAAAACCGAAGAAGATAAATCAAAAGATATCCGGATCAAAGTATTGGAGATTGAGGTCTCCAAGCTAAGAGGCTTAAATCAAAGGCTTATTGACATAGTTACTGACCTAACAGAGAAAAATGATTCTCATGCTAATGAACAACAAAAGATGCATAAAATGAAAGGAAAACAAAAGGATAATGATTATGAAGAGAATAAAAAGTCAGATGAAGTACAAAATCTGAAAGCTAGAAATGATGATCTAGCAGCACAGTTGTCTGAAGAAGTTCAGAAGAATCGACGCCTACAACAAGAGAATGAATCTGTGTCTAAATCTGTTTCGGAGGAAAAATTAAAAGTAGTGAAGAAAAGTGAAATGGTGGAAAAGCTCACACAGGAACTAGAAGATGAGGTGAGTAGCAGGAAGCTTCCCAGGAAAGAACTGGATGTCCAACTTGAATCAAGGGAGACGAAGATTAAAAATTTGGAAGAGGATCTAGAATCAGTAAAGAAGGATGTGGAGAAATCCAATGCTAAAGGAATGCCAAAAATGAAGGATGCCTTACACTTTCTATTTGCTTATCCTTCAACAAGTGATGATAAAATGAAGAATAGGTATGCTATTTCTGAAGAGAAACAACAGAATAATTTCTCAGCTCAAAGACCAGCATGTTTCGGAAAATCTGGTATCGGATTCGATGAATCCACTCCGGTGCATGACAGAAAGAGTGGCGTGAACAGTTCTAGAAATGGAAAAGATCCTGCAGGTGCTGGAGATAGGCCGAGAAGGAAAATTACAAAAAGAAGTGATGACATGTGTTATTTCTGATGAAATGAGATATGCCTTTAATAGAAAATGTTTCATATGTTCTGATCATGGGTATTTGTCCAGACAGTGCAGTAAGAAGAAAGAGGGGAAGGAAAAAGACCCGAGAAAGAGATTACCAACTCTAGTGATACATAATGAGAAATTATACACTAGGATACAAAGTGGTATGGTGAAAATTAGGCTTAGATCCTCAGGGGAATCACATGGAGATGAACGAAAGGTGTATCAGTCACCTCCTCTGTTGTACTCACAACCACTCTCAAGGAGAGAATGTGAACAAACTTGGAAGATTAAGGGGAGATCTACTCCAGCTGTAATAAATAAGAATGAATGTTCATATTAGAAACAGACTCAGCATGAAGGTAATGAATGCTTAGTCATATGTCCAGAGTATTTGAAGTTGGACAGGCAGTTGGAGGAAGCTCGAAAGGAATGTGATGCGCTCCACGAAAGAATGAAAGGGTTGACCCATTAGGATCAACCACAATCCTCGTCTTGAAGATTCAAGAAAAGAATATCCCCTCTCTCTATGTATATAAATGCTATTAACTGATGATCCGTGTCTTTCAGGTTTTAGGGAGATTCAATCCAAGGGGAAGTGACATTTAAGGATGCGAAGGGGATATGTGATATGCTCTACAGTTTCAATTGATTCAGATCAGGTACATGAGTTGAAGAAGAAAGGGAGTAACAGAGCACAATATAACGTGATTGTGTTGTTAACTTTGTCTCTTGTTTCCTACACCGAGTTCCAACTCAGTAGGTTAGATATTTTGTTAATGGCTTGATGCTGAGTGCCAGATTAGTATAAATGGTGCACGTGGAGAAGAATAGTTATGGGTCTCTACTATTGGGACTACCAGATAGAAGTGTTTTGTAACACAGGGGGAGCCTTTAATAACAAAATCAGATGCAAGATCTGTCAAGGAAATAATTATATGACCCAACTCAGGTGTTGTCTATTGAGATAAGACGTACTGTGGGAGAAGCAGCAATGATCAAGAATTTCATGATTATTTATTTTGATCTAACATTATGGTACCAGCTGACTATTTTCAGGATACCAAGAAGCTGCTGAAAGGATTGATTCCACTGAACAATGAAGCAGTGAGAAATTTTCGGATAAACGTGATGAGGAGGAAAGAAACAAAGGGGGAGCATAAGTGACTAATTCTGATATAGAAAAGAAAAATCCTCATCTGCACAATAGTCAAAGAGATGAGCTGAAATTGACATGCATAATATCATTGGTGATTTGTTAGCTCTAGCTCAGACAAGAGAATGGAATCACTGTAGAAAACATCTTTTATATCACAGGTTGAGATGAAATGCTTTTCTAATGTAGCTGGAAATGAAAACTGGGTTCAGGCTATGAATGAAGAGCATGATCAGATTGAGAAGAACTAGATGTGGGAGATTGTTTCGAGGCCATCAGAGAATAATGTCATCAGGACTAAATGGGTCTATTAAGACAAGATGAATGAATATGGCACATTGATTCGGAACAAAGCACGACTGATGTGCAAAGGAGACTCCCAGATAGAGGGAATAGATGGTGATGAGACTTTTTCCCTGATTGCAAGGCAGGAGACAATCAGATTATTCCTAGACATTGTAGGGTAAAGAAAGTTCAAAGAGTTCCATATGGATGTAAAGACTGCATTTCTAAATGGGTTTCTGGAAGAAGAGCTATATATTGAGTAGCCAAATGGTTTTCTCATTCATGAGGATGAGAACAAAGTTTGCAGGCTGAAGAAGGCGTTATATGGGCTGAAACAAGCACCAAGAGCATTGTACTGAAGGCTATATCAGTATTTGAAGAAGCTTGGTTTTCAGTGTTACACAAGACAGGAATGAAACATTAATTTCTCAATCCAAATATTCCAAGGATGCTTTGTAATGATTTGGAAAGGAAACTTCCAAGGAGATGAAGACTCCGGTTTCTACCCGGATGAAATCATCAAAAGATGATAGTGGCAAGGCAGTTAATCTCACTAAAAATAGGCAGATTATCAGCAGTTTTCTGTACATGACCGCACCAAAGCCTGATATTGTTTTCGCCACATGCCAAGAGGAGAGATATAAGAGTAATCCCAAGGAAAGTCACATGATCGCAGTGAAAAGAATACTTTGATATATCAAGGGCACGGTGGACTTCAACTTGACATACAATGACAAATCTCAGATAGATTTATTGGAATATACTGTTGCAGAGTGGGCCGGTTCAGCGGATGATAAGAAATCAACATCAGGTGGTGCTTTCTATATTAGTGGATTGTGTCTTTCATGGATAAGAAAGAAGCAAGATTTCATTTCATTGAGCACCGCAGAAGCTGAGTATATTGCGGACACTCAAGCGTGCACACAATTATTGTGGATGAAGAAGTAGCTTGAAGATATAGGAGTTGAAGTGAAGTCTCCGATCGGAATCCAGTGCGATAACTCAAGTGCTATAAATCTCAGCAAAAATCCCATCCATCACTCTAGGACAAATCACATTGAGATAAAGTATCATTTTATCAAGGAGAAAGTTGAGCAGGGGATCATGAAGTTTGAGTATGTGCCTATAGAACTACAGGTTGCAGACATCCTGACAAAGGCCTTACCCAAGACAGCATTTGAGAGACATCGACTGGCTCTAGGAGTTCAGTCAACTCCCCGTACTTGAAATAGTGGGGATGTGGGACCCCCCCTCTCCCCGAGGTATGGTGTGTTTTTCCCTAATGTGCTGATGTGTTCTCTACTCTGTTACAGACTGCGAAGGAGTGTCCTTTGGGTTCATTGACAAAGGGGGAGAAAATAGTGATTGGGAGATAGTGTGGTTATTAGATAATAGTGTTTGTTAAAGGGGGAGAAAATTGTTATTGGGAGACAGTGTGGCTATTTGATAAATCATGATTGATATGGGGAGAAACTGACAGGTGGAGCAGCCAGATAGAGGGAGCAATAAAAAAGGGGGAGATTTTTAAATCTGACGATGCTAGAAGTGATCGATCAAAGCATAGATATCACGACAGCTGAGGATTATGATAAAAGCAGAAAAATGATGTTGGAATGGTGCGAAAAGGTGTCCAACTATCACCAATTGGGATCAGTGTGGTTCAACAATTGGTATCAATTTAAGAATTGGTATCAGTGTGGAATCGACAATTGGGGTCTGAAAAGAAGTGATTCATTGATGAACTTTCCATACTACTCTTTTTTCTCATGCCGAGCGTTGCTCATGTGGGCTTAGAGTACGTGTTAAGTGAATCCTTGAACACTATCATAATCACAAGAGGCGAATGGTGGTAGCGGATGGAAGAAGACTCAGTGAGGTATCAAAGTGCAGAAAATCATCCTGAGCAGAGTTGTGAAGAGTTGTCAACAAACCCAAAGGGGGAGATTATTGGGAAAAAATCCCTCAAGGTTACATTGCAGTATTTTTGGGTTGATTGTGTTTGTTGAAAAAGCAGGTTTTCATGGATATTTGTCGAGTTCCCAAGAAGTTGTTGACAATCCTTGTTGACAAATAATGATGACAAAGGAAAGGACAATCTGGAGGCGGTACAAAAGAGCAGTACAAGGTGGCACTGTTTCCCAGTGTTTGCCAAATTTTTGGGGTCCAAAATTTGGAGTTTGGTGAGCATCGAAAAAAGAGGATTTCCATGAAAGGCATAATTTAATATGGAAAAGGCATGAATTTCGCGAAAATTGGATGCATGGTTTGGAAATCGCGAAGACCAGAAGAATGGAGGCATTGATGCTTCGCGATTACGTCATGCTTCGCGAACGGCAGAGGCTGAAGCGCATCGTGGCGGTGAAGGACATTGCAAGGGAGCTTCGCGGCGAAGGTGCAAAGGAATGTTGGGCTTCGCGAGGGAGCTTTGCGACGAAGTCGTGAAGGTATGTTGATGGTGATTCTTCGCGATTACGTCAAGCTCCGCGAACGGAAGATTGTCGTGGTGCTTCGCGATTTGGACAGAATTCCGGATGAAACTTTGGAGCTTCGCAATTTAAAATGACATGGCATTGTTTTCACGCGGAAAGGTCGAGGGTTGGTGTAATTGCCTATAAATAGAGGCCGAACACCTCGAGAGATGTAGAGAGAATTTTCAGAGAAGATCATTCGCTCTCGATTTGCGAAGGTGGTTCGTGGAGCCATTGTGCTTCGCGAAAGAGGAGCTTCGCAGTAGCTATTTTAGCTCCGCGATTCCTGCAAGCTCCGCGTTGGCTTAGTAAGCTTCGCGAGGGTCGTTTCATTGTGACGACTTGAGCATCGCGAGAGTGCTTCGCGAAAGAGCTTTGTGAGAGAGCTTCGCGAAAAGGCAGGAGCTTCACGAGGGCTTGTTTGAGCTTCACGAAATTGGGAGCCTAGCGAAGTAGGGTGCTTCGCGAAGGTCTTTCAAAAGTTAGTTTGCCCAGTGGATAGTGGAAAAGGGGTATTCATCTACGGGTGAAAGTTGAACATCAACAGAGCATCTACATATAGAGAAAGATGAATTCCTTAATGGAAATGAAGAGACCTATAGGTCTATAAATTGTGAGTGAATCCCTTCTAGAGTAGTGAGCATAGGAAGAGGAAGAAGGTGATCCCCTCCACCGGCAGTGAGCCAGAGAGAGAGAGAAACAGGGAGTGACCCTTGGGAAAGCAGTGAGCTGACCCTAAACCTTGTATAGGCAGTGAGCCTGGGCATAGAAGTGATCTAGCCCGAACATTGTAATCCACAGCTAGTGAAGTCTAGTGTAATTTGGTACGAACCGGAAACTTGTCGGCGTATGCTCCTTGGACGTAGCCCTTAGCGGTGAACCAAGTAAAAATCTCCGTGTCTGCCTACTTACTTCCCTGCATTGCATTCAAAGCATTATCATCAGGTAAAGGAGACAAGTGATCGCAGTAACCACACAAATGCAAACAAAGTGACCCTTGTAACAAAGAGGTAAAGATCCAGTGGGGCAGAATGAACATTGAAAAAGAATATCCATACCCTGATTCACCCCCCCTCTCAGGGTATATAGGCCCTTATTGGTCCTAACAGTAGGTAAAAGACGGTGACAAATTAAATAAAATTTTTATATATTGAAAATTATTATAAAATGACTCCAATGAATTACATGGAACTTATATAGGTATTATGTATCATTTTTTTTACCTAAAATAAATTTAATTAAAATAAATAATTATTTAAATAAAAAATCAGTTTTTAAATAGTAACCCTGTGTTTTCACTATTCTTAAAAAATTGAATGTTTTCAGAAAAATACCAAAAATTCACCCTAGGCTAATTTTGATATTCCAAATCCAAAAAATGAAGTCCATTTTGAATGATACATTTTATAAAATTTCAAAAATGTGGTATTACTATTCATAACGGTTAGTTCATAACAATATCTCATTTAGTGAAACTTGGTATCGCGTACTACACAAGATATCGAAGAAGGTCTTGATTACATTTAATGCAAGTCAAGTCAGGGCTATGTGTAGTGAAGGATCAGTTTGGTGTTGCGTATAACATAATCAAAACTTATTTCATTCATAATTTTAAAAAAATCTATGCTTAATGTTGTGTATAATAATTTCCACAAAACGAACATGAAATTTTGTGTAAAACGATCCAAGAATAGTGTTGCGTATACTGTAATCTAATAAGGCATTGCATATAGTACAAGCTAATCTTGGGGTAGTATATAATAGAAGTCATCAAAAAAATTAAAATTAATATATCTCATAATATATTGAGGTGTTACAATCTAAGAAAAATAATGTTCAATTAGGGGGCTTGAATACCAGTCTTATATGTATTAAAAAATGAATCTTTGAACCAAAAAGGATAAAATTTTATGGTATGAGGATATCCTAACTTCGGATTCCTAGGTTTCAACATTGTTTATCCATGGTTTATTTCCTAACATACACTCTTATGGGAATTTTTATTCCATTAATAATATTTCCTAACGAGATAATGAATTAACCAATGAATATCCCTCTGGAGTGTCAAACTAGCTTCACATTAGACACGTTGTTATATTCAAGGTTACTCTGAGTCTGGCCTGAAACTCCTTTTTAGAGTTTTTTCTTCTATGTACATCTGTGCTAAAACCACATTCACATGTAGTATCTAGAAGGGGGTGTGTTTTCCTGATAAACCACATACTATATACTATCCAATATTTAGGTATTTTTTCTTAGATATAGTATTATCACTAACGTTCATATTAAATTGATATATCCCTAATATCCTAAAAAATTAGACCTTATATGGATAAAAACATTAGATACCCTATATTTTTTTACATTTTATTACATGTTGTTTTTCATAATTTACTATCAATTTCATGCCAAAGATCATAAAGTCTAGTGTCTTTGGAGGTCTATGTCTATAATACTAATAATATGGGACTAAATAGAACATTACATTAATTATCATCCATTATTATTTGTTATATTCTTATTATAAATTGCATATGAATAGGATAACCTTGGGATAACATGAATAAATGGAAGAGCTACAAATCCCATTTAGGTAATAAACATAAAAATATAGCATAACTCATGGGTAGTTGGCCTAATAAGATGACATAAAAGGCGTGTATATAACAATGTAATCATCACATATATAATCATGGTAAAATATGAGATATGGAAACAACATACAACCTTACACAACCATCAGTCATGAATCATTGTGCATGAAGGAGCATTGGTCAAGGTTAAACACCAAGACTATTACATATGAATCACGAGTTAAGGCTAACAACCATGATTTTTTCACATGAAGTATAATTATACTAAACATTACCCAATTAATTAAAAAACTATATAGGTTCATACATCATAAAATGTTCATGAATTTGAGTTTTCCATGTACAATCATACATAATGAATCTAATATAAACCTTAGGGTTACCTGTGGTAAGAATTGTGTTCCATAATCTTGTAAAAGAGGCATAACATAAAAGAATATCACAATAGTGTCCATTAAATAAATTATTTAAATCATAATAATAAAATAATTTAAGAAAATAGGCATATATCATGATAATTAATGTCAATATTAAGTGAATTAATAAAAAAAATTTCTTCTGGGAAAAATCAAAAATAAAATATTTTAGTGCGGTTTATAAAAAATATTAAAGGGCATTTTATGTAGAAAGAGACATAATACTATATATAATATTAGAAGTGAAATAAAAATGTTATAAAAATTAATTTAGTGATTTTAGAAAAATATTGGTTGATTAACATAGATTATGGAGTGCCCATGAAAATGGGAAAGAATCCTGGAAATTCCCTTAAATAGGCCTTACTTATCGAAAAGAACTGAGTTGGGGACCTTTCAAAAACTTGTATATCTATAAAAAATTTGGATGAATAGAACATAATACAAGATTTTAGAATATATAAAAAAATTATAAGATTTATATAAAAATAAATGGGAATTTCATTTGTGTAAAAAGAAAAAAAGAATAACCAGACATAATAATAGAGGTTTAGGTGGAATCTTATGCCTTAAGTCTGAAGGTGTTTTTCACTTCTTCGTAGTGTCTTGGATAATCAAATTAGATTAATTATTTGTAATTTAAAAACCGAACTTAAATGTATTTTATTTATTATATCTTTATTTAGTTACTTTGTATAATTTTGATGGGTTAAGTGGTTAAATTTCATCATTTAAAAGCATAGGTTCCATTGGTTTTCGTGATTAGTTTACTTGTATACATGTAAGAAAAGTACTGTAAAGTTGGTGTAAATTTCCATAATTAAAATTATATTTTATTAATTATAATCAAGATGTTAAATTGGAATTATATATAATTTTTATAGAATAAGGATGAGTCATTAAATAAATAGTTAATGATAATAAATTGGGTTTGTTTTGGAAATTTTTTATCCCAACATTATTATATTATTTTATAAATTCAATTTATGTGTATAAAAATATTGTAGAAAATTTAAAAATATATAATAAATATATTATAACATGATTCAATGAAAAACTAGCCTCATGTCCATCCATGAACATTTTAATTGAAATTTGAAACATTATCATCCTTAAAATCGATACATTTTCACATCAAAGACAACATATTAATTTTTAGTATAACAGGAGGGGGGAAGAGAGATGATGGTTCATTATTCCATTAGAATAATAAAATTCATGTAAACATATGGTACTAGATTTATCATGCCATTTAAATTACTAGATGTGGGAAGATAAAAAGAAAATAATATAACATGAACAGAAATCAATGGAAATTGAAGAGGGTTTTACCTCTTGATTTCTTCTTCATGAGAACATCCTTACGGGGGTGGTTTTGGTATTATATTAAGAGAAAAATCACTTGGACGTGTTGTAGTGGATTAGGAGGAGAGTTTTTCAGAATTTGGATAGGGCACTAGGCCTTATAAGAGTTAGGAGAAGAGGTGTTAAGGGAAATATTTATAATTAAAGAGGGGGTTGTTTTCTAATAATTCAATTCAGTAGTTTATTATTATTCCCAAGACAAGATATTGTTTTTTTTGTGACTAAACACATTAATTAGAATATTTTATTTTAAAAAAATGGTTCTTACATAATCCATGAATTAAAGAAAATTTTATTAAACCTACAATGTATGCATACCATAAATTACCGTATTTTAATATTCACATTAAATTTTAGTATTTCTGACAAAACACAAAAATTCACCAGAACAATTTTTCAATGTGTAGAATTAAAATTTTGACACAATTTTATAATATTATTTTTTAATAGGTTGAAGATTAATTTTAATTTAAATCGCCATTTATATTTAAAATACAAATTTCTAAATTATAATTTTTTTTAGAAACTATGAAAATTTAATTAAGGTCCCATAAAATTATCTCATAATAGTAAGACATGAAAATATTCATTTATTAATACAATTTATTAAAATAAATTTAATTTTAAACAATTAAATTAATCAAAATACTATAATTAAATATTTATGTACTATAATAATACAGTCACTTATTTAATGATTTAAAACAATATATATTTAATTTACTATGATATAATTAGTTCAAATTTCCATTCATAACATGGTTACATTTTATTAATATATTCATAGTTGAGGTTAATATTCTATTGTCTGGTTTACTATTCAAAAGGGTCGCGTTACTGTTCTAAATGTCATGTTACAATTCCTTTGGTATAGGGTCCTTAACATCTAGAAATGGATTTTATTTTGTTAATTGTTCATTTATAGAGTTTTTATTGTGTTTTTAATGTTATTTTATGTGATTATACTGTATGAAATAATTATAAGAAGCTAATTTTCATTGAAGAAAAATCAATGTTGTTACATTGATATTCCATAAAATAGAATCATTACTCTTTCGGGTTCTAGGTAAACCCATCACAAAGTCCAACATGAGGTCCTACAACTTCCACATGATAATTGTAAGTATATGATTCAGTCCACCATGAAAATGGTAATTAACATTTATCATTTCATATATATAATTCATTCATAAATGAATTTAGTAATATCCCTATTTATCTCTGGCTACCCAAACTACAAACTAATGTTGTTCAACGTCTTTATTGATATAGGACGTACATACCACTAAGAGGAGTCGTTGTACCTCCTCATCAATTCCTTGATGGAAGTAGAGACTACAAATCTCCAATTTAAAAAGATCACTCACCATCATCTAATGACCACCCTTAATTAATGTCACATTTTATTGGCTATTAATTCATCACACCACACTCTAGTTTAGTCGTGTATTAAAATATTACATAGTCTAATATAGAGGGCATTAGTAGTAATGGTAAATATCCATTAATCCTTGTTAATTATAGTCATACATCCTCTAATCAACGAAGAAGCTAATCATGATCCACTATTCATCTAGTTTCATCCCTAAATCTATTAATCTATATAAAAATTTCAAAAAAGATAATATATAATGAAATTTCATATACTCAGTTCATTTTCCATATAAATGTTGAATATCTATAGTTATACTATAAATTTTTGTAGTCTAAAATTCTGGTCTAACTATGTGAAGATGTTGCTAATTATCTTGTGAATTGTTTTGAAAAGATCCCATCACCAATGTGATAGCATCCCCAACACATTAAATCATGGGGCATGACTACCTGAACATAATGACATGTAGAATGGTTCTTCTCAAAGGTTTATAGATGACATGACCTTTGAGCGAGCTACTACCCACTCCTTCGATATCAATACTACTTCCAAAACAATGACTAATGCATCTCATCATACAATATATTTTATCCCTAACATGGGAATAATAAAAAATGACAAATAGTTATCCTCCACTTCATATCAAGAATACCCTCTTTAAACTAGACAAAAAACATGAAATTCCCCACTTGAACGGATATTTCCATCAGCAGTTCTGATAAATATGATGTTCCCTAGATAAAAACAAGATTGTATCCTACTAAACCTAAAAATTTATTAATCTAAAACACATACACACATACTGTGAAATGTCTATGCCCTCGGTATCATAACTTTCCCCAGGTGAACTGATATACCTATCACAAAAACTGAAGGACCCAGGAAATACACCATCAGATTCCAAAGCTACACAATTAATTTTATTTAGATCTGATTTTCTTGAAAAATAATCAAGAATAAATCAATATTCATAGTATTATTCTATGGATTCCATTATTAAATGGGAATATCTTCAACATACAAAATGATGAACACGTCATGTTATGGGTTGAAGATCTCATTTTTGAGATCCATGATCACATCCCACATACTCACCAGTAAAAAACATCATCACTAAGTACTCAAATAACCCAAACCAAACCAGAATGAATTTCTTTGAGATTGCCTCATCTATAACCCAGATCTATTGATAGCGTTATTGGAGTTAAATCATGAAGAACCACAGATCTCCTCATAACTGATCATAGTGTTCATTTTTAATAGGTAACAGATATATATTCTTCACTATCACATAATTCATCATCTTCTAATCTATACAGAGATGAATAGTACTATCCCTATTATTAGAGTCCAAAATTAGTTCACACCATCATGATTTACTCCAAATGATAGACCACCTATATTATCTATACTTAGCCTATATCAACATGGTAGAAACCATAATATAAGGGCAATCAAAATTGGAAGCACACTTGACATGAGTTCTATATAGTATTCAAATCCTATATTAATGTATGTAATATGAAATAATTTTTAATGACTCCCTCATATAGATCTATAATTAGTTTTAAATATGAGGGGACTGACACTTGATCCTATTGAAAAAGTCAATCCTACAATTTCTGTTGTGATCATTATAAGATGTATCATTCCTAGATTCACTATACAAGGACTCATATCCCACTCACTGGTTATCATGAACTTATCTCACTTGGGTGAAGTAAAAAATACCAATCCCTAAGAGAATGTTTTGTGGGATTAAAAACTAGTCAGTTAGTCATTTCCATGAATCACACTGAATCTTTTAACTTCCAAAGTCATATTCGGAAGAAATATCCATAACTAGTAATACAATAGGATAGTTTGGGAATCATTGAATATTGTACACATTCACTACCAATGTAGAATTATGGTAAATGAATAAAAAGATAAAAATAGTAGTATGCCAAGTCTTGAAACAAAGTTCACAAAAATAACGTAATAGGAAACACCAGTATTAAAAAAAGTTTAAGATAATTTAGATGTGATCAAGGCCATACCATTAGTAGTATATGGTTCCTCATAGTCATATTTTTTATTCTAAACCACCATGTAAGATTATTATTCTTTTAAACTATGCCCCAATACCTATGAAGCATGACCTATACAATTCATCATCATCTAATCCAACTAATAATGGCCCCATCTAAATCCATGTATCATAGATTTTTTTTCTATTCTACACCATAATAATGAAGAGAATATCTATGGTATATACCCTATCATTCCACACTACTAAAACTCATTCTGAAGATATTTTAAGAATATGGAAAAAAGTTTAAGCTTCAAACAATTTGTGCGTTGTGGAACCACACATGATAGCACTAATGAATCTATAATATCGTCCACCAACAAACTACTAACCTGTTATATATCCCATTATATCCTATTAATAATTCATGATGTGAAAATAATTGTAGAAGTAGGTAGATCTTCATTATGAGTATTGAAGGGTGAAGGAATCCCAACTGCATGATCCTTTTCTTAGGCTATATCAGTAGTCAATGACATTTAATGAATCATTAGGTTTTTTGATATGTAAAAACAATTAAACTTTCATCTTTTATCATAACAAAAACCAATAGAAATCTTCATTACCTTATGTTCTTCTTTTACATCCAGTGGGGAATAAAACATAGTTTCTTGGTGAAATGAATGTAGTATTAATATACCATTATAGAGCCCCGTTGTACCTCAATGTACTCCAATTCTCGATCAAGAGTCAATGTATCTGGAGACTATTACATTAACAAAAGTCCTTTGATATCCATCCAAATTATACACTTAAATATTTTATCTTTTACCATCATAATAAATAATCTGATAGATTTTCTAAATAGCATGAATGATTATACTTCACCTTCTATTCCTCATTTGTCTCAAATATGTCAAAGAAAACAAGGATTTTTTACAACCAACCCTCTGTATATTATGAACATCCATTACCCTAAAACGATGATAGATAATGGAGATTTAAATTTCTAGTGTTACTAATCATAGACCTCAGTCCCCCTATAAACTATATAGGAACCATCAGAAGGAAAAATGTTAGAGGTTAACCACATGAGTAATTGTTGGAGCATGATCTTCTACACCCCTACCGATTAAAGAGTGGAAGAAAAAATTCTCATTGGAAGTATTATCCCATACCACGTTATCTGGTGGACCCATTACTCTCCTTAAAGGATGTATTTTATAAAATAGAAAGGAATAATTTAGAAAAATTATTTCATTTGGAATGATAAAAATCATTCTATATAAAAGCAATTGGACGTAATCATAAAATAATATTTTTTAGTTAAAAATTAATTCTCTTATATTTGATGAAATTTTTAGGATTATATTTTTAATGAAATTGATTATAAATTATACATAAAATAAATATATAATACAATGTTGACACAATGAATCAGTATCCATTTGTATCATAATATTAAACTTTTAAGATCAACCGTTATTTCCTTTCATGAAAAATCTTAACAAATTTTGACTTGAAATATTTTTTCCCATAACATTAATTAGAACCTAGGGAAAACATTTTTAAAATAGGTGGTGAGAAAAAAAATCTTAGTATGGGAAATAAAAATAAAATAAATCATTACTCCTTTGAAAATAAGAAAATTGGTTAACTGTTGACATTTATATCCATGTTCATTGAGAGAATGAAATAAATCATATTCACATGAAAAACAAATAATTTTTTTTAATGAAAATTATTAAATTATATATCATAAATAGATAAATCATATAAGATTATTAGGACATAATTATCCATATCAAACTTACACATGGAAGAACTAAAAGGTCAACTTTCAAACCTAATGCACACAAGGGCAATCAAAGACCCACACATGGGGTTATAGAATTACCACCCATTCATGACACAAAACATAAACAACTATTAGTTGTTTAAATAAACAACCATAAATATAAATAATATCCATGAATGATAACATAATCACAACACAATGTATATTACAATTTTTAATATCATAGACAAGGAAGGTGCAGGACTAGGCTGAGTGCCCAGTCCCGTAGAAATTTATTAATAAAAAGAAAGTGCAAAGAGCAGAGGAGAGAAAAAATAAAAAGACAGTGTACCACAAAACCTTACAACCTCATACCTTCGAAAGCATCAAACACGTCATCACCACCACTATCTGAGAACTCATCTGGATCTGCCGACTCCCATTCAGATTGTGGAGCGTATTGATTTAACATGTGGATATACTGCTCCCACAGACGTAACTTTGCTGGGGACATTGGCTCTTTGTTCTGTCGTCCCTTCTTCTGATCCAAATCTTTCATCTTTCCATTTTTGGTAGATGATCTGGTGGATATGGTCCTCAGCATGTTGGAGTAGTCTTTCCTGGGTTTCCTCTTTGGTGGAGCAGTGGAAGCCCCAATACTCTCATCCCTCTTCTCCCCTTTCCTAAGAATGTCACTATATGTTTCCTTCCTAGAACTCGTTAGTCTGCCTCCTTGATTTTCTTTCCCCTCATCCATCCCTATAGTTCTTTCATGCACCAAGGAGGGTGAAAAATTGGAATTTTTCTTGTTAACGTCTACAGGTGTCAGACACGGAAAAGGTCCCTGCAATTATGATTTTTGCAGCTTGCCGCTACAAATTCCTGTCTGTTCAAAGATCTCTCCCTGACCTTCTGCTTCTCTAAATTATTATTTCCATTCAACAGCCCCTCTGATATTTTTTCAGCATCCTCCTCAGGACTTTCCTACACCATGTTCAACAAATCACTCCCTTGTGGCTCACCACATCCCTTATCCAGTTCCACCTAAAGCATGATGACAGGAGCTCCAGCAGCCCCTCATATTTCCCCATTCCCAATGTTATCGGATATAGCAGCACCAGTAGTAGCCCTATCCTGATGTGGGTATGGTGCGTCCTGGTCATTGGAGTCCAGCTCAGTCAAGCTTGCAAATGTGTTATCCAGGGATACATCACTGCGTTGCTTCAGAAGATTCTCACAGCCTCCCTTAACCAGCTTCCATTTGCCACAATCAGTATCTGAACAGCACTTTGTACTTTCTGAATCAACACCAGCACCATAATTGAGATCATGTTTCAGCCTTTTAAAAACATCCCCAACCGAGGGATTGACACCCTCATTGGTTTCCTCCTTCTGAACAGAATCAGTAGCAATGGCACTCGGGGCCCCGGTGCTTGCATCCTTCGCAGTTGTAGTAACAGCAAGCTCCGCTGACCCACCTATCTCCAGTGGCATATGTCGACCAGGAACCTCATCCCTTATCATAGCAGAATCCTTTCTATATAAGGAATTCCGGTGACAATGAAGGTCCGAGTGTCCAAGGTGATGACAATTCGCACAATAAGGAGTCCATGACTCAAAGAAGACAGACTGATGCCATCTGATCTCACCCTCCACTTCAACGCAGACCGATTTAACTGTTTCCTTCGAGACATCTACTTCGACACAGATGCGTGGAGCAATAGGATGGCAGGAAACACGGGTTCTCATGCCCATACATAGGAAACACCCGATCAGATTTCCAATGACACGAAGGATAGCAGGATTCTGAAATTGTAAAGCAAAACCGGGGAGCGTGACCCATAACGCAGTGGTAGGAGGATCACGGTGGTGATGGAAATCAAAGGACCAGCGAAAAAGAGAGAATCTGGAACCATTAACCACCCTCGATGCAGAAGACCAGGCATAAATTAAGTCATCCTCACAGGAGAAACGGATTTGGAAATTCCTCGTGTCTAAAATCCCTACAACCGCCTGTTCTTGAAGAAACCAGGTAGAGGAGACGAACCTGTGAAAGCTATCCACTGAAGGTCGAGACTTGCCAAACCTTGCGACAAGGATGAGGTCCAACCGCGACACCGCCTTCGCAAACTCCAAAGAGGAAATCGGAACTGATATCTCACCATTCACCCGATTCGGCACCTTAGGGAAAACATCAATCTCCGGGAATTCAGGGAAGGAGGAGGGATCCACACGCTGTGACAGAGGAGAGTCATTTCCCCCCATCTGGCCGAGGCACATAGGGGGCGCACTGCCGCGAGGTCATGCTACACCATCAAGGGTTTCGCTGGAAATCGCCGCTGCGAGAGCTCCCTTTTTAATATCATACTCCTAAAATAATATCTTCACCCATAAGAAAATAATTATACATATTAAAATAAAAATTAATTCCTAAACCCCAATTTTTAATACCAAAATACACAAAAAATTGAATAAGGATTTTTATTTGAATATTAAATTTATTTTTTAATGGAATTGGAACTTGAAATAATGGTTATTGTCCCATAAGAGTTGTTGTTTCCTTAAATATAAAAATAGACCATTCAATTTTTTTGTTTCTAAATAAATTCATATATTCCATACCATGATTTCAATTTTTAAAAAAATTAATAAATTCTCAAAATTATATTTGTAATACCCTCTTATCTATAATAATATCAATTTTAAAAAATGGACATAGAATAAAAATATTATTAGATGGAATGAATTTAAAGAGAAATTTTTTTATGAAATGTACATTATCACCTTGGAAATATTTTAATAATAAAACAATTTAAAAAAAAATTCTAAATATTAAATACGAGGATAATAAATAAATTTATGATTTTACATGTTTAATGGTATATATATATATATGTTGTAATAAATATAGCTTTATATCATCAAAATATTCCACAACAAAAAAATTGAGATTATTTCCCTTATATAGAGTACAAAATGTTAGGTATATTATTCATCTTCCTATATAATAAAATCATGTTATTAATTTAATTTCTTAATAAAATTTTTAATTTTAATTATTCTATTTTTTTTTCTTATCATCATATCATATAAAATTAATTAATAAAATATTTTTATATCATATATTTTGATAATATTTGGATTGTGTGTAAAAAATGACATTAGTAGATTTACTATGGTCAAAGATGTCATTATTAAAACATTTAAATAAATAAAATAATTACATAATAATTATATTTATAAATAAATTATAATTTTAAGTCAAATATTGAATGATGGTTTTGGTAAATAATGTACATTAAGATCGTGGATACGGTATGTTACACGTACACATGGGTAAAGTTTCTATTTTTAAAAATCATTAAGGAAATAAGGTAAGTAATATTTTATCCATATAAAATTATTATAATATAATATACAAAATATTATTTCTCTAAATATGACTACATATATCATCCATGTTATGTGGGGATGAAAACAAACTGACATTGTTCCATCAATGTAATGACTCAAACTGTTATGAAAATAATTTACATTCTTTAAATTATATTTCCTATAAATATTCAAAACACATGAAATCATTTTTTATTATATCCAATGGATTTAATATCACCTTTATGTATCCTTACCATTGAAAATATAATCATTGAATAGTAATCAAATGACTAGTATAAATATAGCGGTGTAACAAATCCTTTCGACACAGACAAAGGATGTGATGTCCTCACTGAGTAGACTGAGGTTGTACAAAGCTTATTTTTAGGAGCACATGAAGGAGGTATCATCATTGGGATTCACTATTAACCAAGCCCAAGCTTAGTTTCAACACTTTAATCATGAAATGAATCGCATACGAGAAATGTTAATGTTAATAAAGATTTCCACCCGAGCGATGTTATATAAGCCGCCCCAGGGGTCTGTCATCACCTCACACCTTACCCTTAGGAATTATGCGATTTTCATAAAGGGTTATTTAACAAGTTATTAGTTAATTAATGTTTAATCAGTTTTTATGAATAAAAGTCTTTTTCTAGCAATTCATTTATGAGAATATCCTTTCTTAAAAAAATGATGAATTTGATAAATATATTTTTTGAGTAAAAATGGTACATATAAGAAATATATAAATTTTTATATTCAACTATGTTTTTAATTAATAATATTGGGAAAACTGTTATTATAAATTATGATTATATGAGTTCCTTATCTGTAAATGATAATGTAATCAGTTTTATAAGAGTTATATTTGTATACAATAAAATAGGAAAAGAATTTTTAACGAATTTATTTTAAAGAATTATTGATTTTTATAAATAATTAATATTTTAATAAAATATTTTGATCAAATTAATTTTATTAAAAATAAATGATTATAAAAATTTTATAATGTAAACTTTTATTTCTACTATGGTTTAAAAACTATTTTTTCAAAACCCTTTAATTTCCAATAAATGTGAGTTCACATTTAAAAGTGAAAATTAACATATTTAGAAAATTATTTAGATAAATTAAATATTATTTTGCTAATTAGGATGTCGAAATTATACCATGGTTAATTTTTCATAATTTTTGAGATAGTCAAATTTTAGGGTAAAAATTAAATTATATATAATTATATAGTGTGTTTTATGACGTCATAATGACCAAATAGTGATGAAATAAAAACCTCAAAAGACATATTCGGCCAAATATATGTTTTATATTTAAATTAATGTTATTTTATATTTATTTGACTTATTTTATAAATCCATAGTGAGTCGTCTAAAAAGTATAATATATTTTATGATTTTAAATTCAATTCATTGAGAGTGTGACTCACCTCTACATATGAATGGATAATATTATAATAATATCCTCACCATTCCAAATAAAGTAATTTTTTTCACTTTCATTTCCCAGAAAACATGGGAATAAAATGTCCGGGTTTGTGGTTTTGGATACTTTAGTGTGTCGTGTCCAAAACCTAAATAATAAAGAATTCCCCCTCCATTCCTATATAAAACTACCAAAGAACCCATTATTATTCACTATAACTTCTTTATGTTCGTCCTCACTCATCCCCATACTCCCTATATTCCTAACAAGGCTCTCTCGAGATCCCAAAAAACCTCTCCCAATCCTTTTGGATCATAGAACCACGTAAGGGTTCCTTCTATTCTTATTTTGTCCATGTTTCAAAATATTGTCATACCCATTTATTTTTCAATTATAAATGATAGTGTATGTTTTAAATCATCCCCCATACTTCTATTATTATGTTTTTATGATTATATACCTTTTTATCACTCACTAATCACTCCCATGTACACCTGTTACCATGCCGAAATTTCATAACAGTTACACCATTTCTCATCTTTCTTCAAGTTTCTTTATTTTCTTACACCTTATATTTCCAATTCCTTATATTAAAAAATATATATATAACCCCCATACATTCCATTTCATTTATATAAAATGAGATATCCATTTTCTTATCATCTACAATTTTTATGAAATTTAATGTAACGTCGTTAGGCTTCCAAATTGCATTGTGAATTTCCATTCCAAATTTACAATGTAGTTAATACCATACCCATTCTTCATCAAGGGTGTTAAATATTTTGCACATGTACCTTTTTATTTATGACATAAAAATATTTAGTCCACACCATTTTATCATGGAATAAATTATTATAATGAATGAATACCATGTTTAATGATCTTGGTGGAACACTTAAGCATGTTAATGAAATTAAATTGACGGGTGCGCCCAGAATTATATAGTTCTCCAATGCATTGGGTAATGTTTAGTATCCAGAAACAACATGTTAGGACATGGGTTTACCTGATTATTTTATTGTAATTTCTTGTTGGGATAGGGTTTTAGCAGATCCCATTATTTTAAAGATGTTGTGTTTTAAGTTGTGGACACATTTCTCTATTATTATGATCATTATATATCATGCCTTTATGATCATAGTTTTATTATGATCCAGTGATACTTATATTGCCTAAAATATATTTTATTATTCATTTTATTCCCTATATAATACCTTACAAGTCTTTACAGCACACGTTTTTTATGTATGCCCTCAGGTTATCCCATGCAATTCTCAGTATGAGAAAATGTTGTGGTCATGTAAAAGAATTTTTCAATAAAGATGTTGTATTTTATGTCTTATGTTGTAATGTAATGATCTTAAACCACAAATACAATAGACCTCTTGATCTTGAAGGTTGTATTTAGTGCAATTTTATGTAATAAATCATTTCTAAATATAAAATAAAGTGTTGGGTTGTTATATTTGGTATCAAAAAATATGTTTTCTTATTTTTGGTACGAGGATTAAAATACTATAATGAAATCCTTAGGTATAAGACTATGTATAAGAAAACGGTCCCTAAATTTTTGTGAGTATTGAGTATGTGGTTTATCAAGAAAATGCATCCATTTTAAGATACACACAAGTAGAGGTGGATCTCAAACATATGTATCGAGGGGTAAACCCCAAAAATACCACTTTGAGATGGGCTCGAAGGGTAATTGGTTCCAGAAAATGGTTCTTTCTGCACTCTTGGATCGACACTCCTAGGGGATATGATCTAATAAATGCATAGTCATAGTACAAAAAATTATTAAGGGAACAAAAAATTCCTCTAATAATATATTATTGGCAGTATATCATGGATAACATAATTTGAATCTTATAAATTCACAAGTTAAGGAGATAAATGTAATTTATATATTATCACTTTTTTTCATTGGATTAACCTTTATCGATTTAATATTTCAAATTACATACCCCTAATTTTTATTTTATTCTATTCAATGGCCAGTAATAGGAGGAATCTGGCTAACAATTTACATGAAAGTCAATTTGAAGATCAATGTGATGACTATCATGTTGAGATTCCAAATCTGATGGGGGAAGGAATAGAAAACATTATCACGATACTCTCTTAGTTAACTCATGTTTTTAATAGAATCACGAATCAAGAGGAATATCCACCCCCCAAGAATGAACAAGCCATAATCGGGATCTTAAAGAGAAAAAGTCCTCCTACATTCATTGGATCATATGATACCTCAATCGTTGACCAATGGATCATGTCCATTGAGAATATCTTCCCAATCCTTAAATGTTTCGGTCAAGAGAAGATTCTTGTAGATTCTTATCCTATGGAATGTTAATATGATCAATGGTTTACCATGATAAAAAATATAAATCCTGAGGATGATATCAAGGAAATAGGATAAAAGGATTTTTAGAAAATGTATTTCGTTAAATATTTTCCCTACACCATACATATAAAGATAGAAAGATATTTCCTTGCACTAAAGAAAATGTAAAATGAATCTGTTGGGTAATATGATGAAAACTTCACCATACATTCATTATATTCCTCTAGTTTTTTCGTTACCCAGAAATTCATGGTTGACCTCTTCTTTGGTGGGATTAAACCTATCTTACAGAACTCTATAGTGATTCATGACTTTGACAGTAATGAAAAGATTACCTGATGTTCCCTCAAGGTCTTTATGGTGATCAAAGAATCTATGGGATATCATCGGGATATGAAGTGTAATGTTATTGTAACACCCTGAGCTTCCATGATACGCTTCTCATTCAATAATACAATAGCTTACATTGTACGCAACATCGAGTTCTAACACACCGCAACTAATCAAAGTAGACGTTATGAATAGTAATAACCACTTTTTTTATATATATAGAAATTTTATATTTCAAAATAGACTTCATTTTTGTATTCGGAATATCGAAATTACCCTAAGTTGAATGATTTGTAATTTTCTGAGAACTTCCAATTTTTTATGAATAGTGAAAAATAATTAAAACAACTTTTTTAATCAAAATAATTTATTATGATAAATTATAATATTTAGTAGTTTTAAAGTATAATCAGAATATCTTTTTACCATTTTATCCAATAGTGGCCATTAGAATTAATTTAACATTGAAATTGGACATAAACAATTGTCAATCTTTTGATATAAATTGTTTCTTAAAAACACGCTATTTGTTGTGACAGCGGGAATTAATTATAAAATTAATTAATGCAACTTATATGTTTGGAATTTTATAAAATAGACATCATTTTTGAATTCGGAATTTCATATAGCTTAGGGTGAAATATTGGCATTGTTCTGAAAAACATCAATTTTTGATGAATAGTGAAACCACTAAGTGGTACTTATAAAAACTGATTTTTCGTTTAAATGAAATTTTACCACTTCTATGTTTGAATTTCAAAAATCCTACATACAAGGTTGTCATTAAGAATTAAAATGTGGTTCAATGAGATTAAAATAATTTTTGGTGAATAGTAACTTTTAAGTTCTTAATCGCGATTAGAGGTAATTAGTGTAGTTTAATGTAAAAATAATGTTTTAATAATATGAGATGAGCTTGACACATGTCCTAACCTCATTGGATGTGCCATGGCCGACCAATAAAATCCATGGGTCAACTTGGGGACCCCATGGAGCCACATATTTGGAAAATTACATAAATACCTTTTATTTAATGTTAAAGTAATAAATGACACAAACATGAAAGTTTTACTAAAACAATTTTTACATGGAGTTATACAGGTCATATTTTTGACTATAATTAGTAATTGGAAAGATAAAAAGATTTCCTACATCATAGTATTTGTTTTATAATTTTTAGACATTAAATAAATTAAATTATTTATGACATCATGATGAT
The DNA here is from genome assembly GCA_963277665.1 of Viscum album. Taxonomy (NCBI): domain Eukaryota; kingdom Viridiplantae; phylum Streptophyta; class Magnoliopsida; order Santalales; family Viscaceae; genus Viscum; species Viscum album. The sequence continues at coordinate 1,298,407,469 of OY728138.1, read as the reverse complement.
GCAGCGATGACCTCATTATTTAACGATTTAAATAAAATGGAAAGATAATGTAATCTCTAAGACCTACACATGTCCAAAACATATTGGATGGGTTTATTTAGAACCCTTATCACCTTAGACTCAATTTATATAAGTGTGAGACCTCTATAATCCGAAACTCATTTTATAATAAAGTGACTTTTCTTTACTTTCCAAGAGTGCCCCTCCTCTCGTCTTATAAAAGGCCCCCACCTCTACCACCTCATTCACACTTTCAAGCCATTTGGCTCAGCCAACCTCTGCCAAAATACTCTCCCAACTTCCCCCTCTTACTCCTAGAAGACTCACTTTGGGCATAACTCTTCCCAAGTAAGCCTTTGGCTCAAATCAAAAACAGTTACCCGATTTTGACGTAATGTCTTCTCTAATGTTGTTTTGTTTTTTTAGCTTATGCAACCCCTTAAACACTTTTTATTCGTTTATTTTGTAACAAAAACAGTATATAAAATATACTAGGATGTTGTTATGATAAGGATTTGGTTTACACTTACACACACCTATATCTAATGGTTAAAGAACATACTGTTTCTGTGGATGGAGAATTTTTGCCTCACGAAACGATGATTGTTCAACACTCATATAACACCTCCAATGGTGGACATTATGATGAAACTATTTTTATATATGATATATATTATGTTTTTGTTTTCCTTATGATTTTGTAATTTTCATTTAGGGAATAACTTTATGGTTTCCATTATGGGTAAACGCGATATTTTCATTTTAGGAAGTGCGGACTACCGCCCCCTCAAAGTGATTTGAATCATTAATACCATATGTGGGATGTATAAAGGATGGAGTAAATGGTATTATGAACTATATTATACTGGAATTATATGATACCTTTATATAATTATGATTTCACTCCATTAAATACGAAATAGAAATGAAAGTAGCGTTCATGTGTACGTACGACTTACCGTCTCCATGAATGGTGCATTTCATTTCTTACCTCTAAACGTTATGGAATATTATAAATGCATGTATATACTGGATATATATGAGATATATGATATCTATATCATTAATATAATTCTAGATATAATGGATATATCACCACATGGACAACTTGTAATTATAAGAATTTTATTTTTGACTCAAGTACCTAAGATCGACAAAATGACTGTTATAAACATTAATAATTATATAATGTTCATAACATGGTAATAAGGGATATAAAAGGAATAATAAACATGAAAAAGGTTCTTAAGTAAATAGAAATTAAATCTTGTTTATTATTCAGGAGGTTAAAGAACGGTCGAGTCAGGACAAGATGCAAGGTAAGGGAATTTCTTAACCCAACTTCCATTCTTTGGGTTAATCTCCTACTTTCAAATTATGTCATGATATTATTATGTCCTATTTTGTATTTTTACTTTATTTATGTGTACCTATAGTGAATACACATAATAGATCTATTTTATTTTAAAAATGATCTTTTTAAGAACTTCGTCTCAATCTCCATTCATTGAGGCATATTTGGTTTTATACACAACTTTCTTTTATACGGTGTATAAACCCCTTTGAATTTTACGTTTATTCAAAAGGAATATTTTTTATATGCAGCATTTTACTAAACGACAAAAAGGGAATGTTTTTATTTCTGTACGTATGCGGCGACAATGACTTCTCCGCCGTCGTGACCATTATTTGAGTTTCGGTTTCCTCTACAAGCCATCACATTTTTAATGAAAAATAAATATAAAGTTTTAACTTTCTTATATTTTGGTATTTAAAATGGTTTTGAAAGCTTCTATATTATATCAATGTGTTTTATTGATATCTTGTGATTGAAATGTGGAAATGTTATGTTTCCTTTATGCATGTTTTATGTGATACGATTATGTTATGGTTTATGATATGTTTAAACATATTCATATGAGGAATGCATTGGAATTAATAAGTGACGGGTGGAGCCCACTATAGCTCCTAGATGCATCAGTAGGTCTCATGAGACAAACTAGTGTCTTGGCACGAGGCTTTGACAAAATCTTATTTGTGGTCTTGGCACGAGGCCTTGGCTACTTGGTTATGATAATCTGGCATTATGCATTCCATCAATATGAAAGTGGTTATTGATATTTCATGTGATTATTAGACTAGTAGAATATACATGTGAAGAAGTAAATGGAATTATCTCATTTTACTTTTGCCATATTATGTTGATGTTCATGTTTAAAAGGCATTTGTTTTTGTTATACATTGCCTTAAATGTTTATGTTTATTTATGAAAGCTTCCGCAATATTTTTATCCTTACTGAGCATCTGAGCTCACCCCTTTCAATGTTTTAATATTTTCCAGGATGTGACGAAGTATTTTATGAATGACTTGTAGGGATAGTCAGAAGAGGATATGAGTGTGGAATATGAAGACTTTGTTATTAGTTTTTCCCTTTATGATGTAATGTAGCATTTATGAATGTATCTAGTGTTTCCACGGAAACTAAACTAATCGGTCTTTCGAGACTTGATCTTTTGTGATCATGCCAATGTTACGAAGTAACGCACCGACTCCAGGTAGCTGGGGTTGGGGCGTTACAGTTGGTATCAGAGGAAGTTTAGTACTAACCTTGGAATCTAGATTTAGATAAACTCTGATTAGAGCACATAGCCCGAAGATAGACTTTGAGGATTAGTATAGAAAAACTTCCTAGAATTTTGGTATTGTAGAGATGTTGTGAGTTTTATGAGAAATACATCCCTGTCTGGATACGAGCAGGTAGAGGCGGCTCTTTCACAGATGTACCTAGGGGTAAAACCAGAAAACACTGCTTTGAGTTAGACTCGAACGGGAACTGGTGCACGACAACGGGCCTTGCTGCACTCTTGGTTACGACACTCCCGGGGGATATGCTTTGGATAATTATCATTTTCTTTATAAACCACTATGAAGGGTTATGAGTATATACTTCCTCAAAGAAAACATTTTTATGTATTATATCCATAAATAGTTCAATTTATGTTAAGTATCTTACAAGTATGGAATTATGTATTTTGATTCATAAACTAATATAGTTTATGCCATTATTTAGAAATGGCGCCTAGTGGAAGGAATGGAAACCGTATTAATGCATGCACTCCGTGTAGGGATTTCCCTCCTACTCAAGATAATTATTGTGGAGCTGAAGATACAACTGGTGCGGATCAACTTATTACCATACTGGGACAACTCACTCAGGTTATGAATAATAACCTTACTCATATGGAGCACCCTGATCCGCAACATGGAGGATCAATGTTAGAATGCTTCATGAGGCAACAACCACCAAAATTTAATGGGGGTACAAATCCATTAGTAGCTGAGCAATGGATAAACACCTTAGAGAAAATATTCCACGCCTTGGGGAGAAGGTTATCATGGCAGTTTACCGCCTCACTGGAGATGCTGATCAATGGTGGTCATTGATTCAAAATACAAAGGAAGATGAAGAAGTATCAAGTATGGAATAGAGAGAGTTCAAGGAGCTTTTCTTAGAAAAATACTATCCTCGTGACCATCAAGCAAATATGGAAAGACAATTTTTGAGTCTTAGACAAAAGGAGGATGAGAATGTCGCAAAGTATGAGGCCAACTTTACAAGGTTAGAGAGGCATGCTGCAGATTATATACGTAACCCAATAAGTATGATTGATCGTTTCTTTGATGGGTTAAGACCATTTCTCCGTCGAGCATTAGTCTCACAAAACTTCTCGTCATACGAAGATATTGTCTCATGTTCTATCAAGATAGAAAAGAAATTCTCTAAGTCTTAGGACAACAAAGTAAAGCAAGAGAAGAAGAGAACGGTGGAACAAGAGACAGATAAATGGAAAAATGGAAAGAAGGATTTTCCATTATGTGATAATTGTGGGATGAATCACTCTGGTACTTGCCTAAAAGGAATGGGAGTTTGTTATAATTGTGGGGATAAAGGTCACCAGGCATGTGATTGCAAGGGAAACAAAGAGGATATCAATGTTGAATGCTACAATTGTAGGGAAATGGGGCATTATGCAAATGAATGTCCTAAACGTCAGGGAAACTTACATTAGAAAAGGCCAAGGGATCAAGGACCATCTTATGCTGTTACTACAGTTGAAGCAGAATAACTAATGTATTGGTTCTTTTGGACACATGGATTATATTCTGGTTATTAGAATAATGTGATATATATATAAGGATTGTACTGCAGTACTTGTTGATTTTAGTAAGGTTTTAATATGATGAAGGTAATTATATTTTTAGTATGTGGCAATAAGAGAAACTTTACATTGTTTGGGGAATCTGATAAATTGATTTTGGAATTAGGAGACCTTTTAGAGAATGTCTGGACAGAGGTATTTTGGATAACTATAAAGGTTGGAGTGGATTAAGTTGATCTTTTGATAGTATTGTTTAAGGTTAAACAATTTATGAAGATTATTTTTGGAATATTATAATACTATAGTTTTAAGAAAAGGACAACCTGCAGGGTGGGGCATAACCCATCATGTCGGAAAAAGCTGCAGGAATCGAACCCACAACCATAGTTCAACAGGCCTTTATTTCCTACCACTAGCCTACAGGAAGTCCTTAGTTATTACAAAATAATTTTACTAATCTAAATGGTATGTTTTAACATTTGGAACCTTATACAATTAGGATGAGTATAATATTTGAGTTCTATTATCTTTTTGAGTGAAAGATGAGTTGAAGGTTGAAACTCTAATTGTCAAGCGTAAATATATATATACATATCTCTTATTCAATGAATAAATTAATTCTTAAACTTTAGTAAAGTGATATTAAAACAAAAAAATGTGTTATCCTAATACCTTATGTCTTGTTGAACTGATAATATTTTAAATCAACATAGATTGAAGGCATTGAGGCCCTCAATTTGACAGTTGATTATGATTGATGACCTCAATCACTCCCTACAAATATTTACGTTTTTCCTCCAATTATATGTCTATAATTGCCACCAATGTTCTCCTAATCGATATCATAATTGGGTGGTGACTTTTTCATTTCCCTTTCCCTCTTATCAAGGCTAAATTTTATTAATCTTATTTCCGATGTGGGTTTTCCACAAAGGTATTTTCTCTTTTCAACCTTTTATTTTCAAAGAAAAATTTCAAATTGCGAGGATGCAATTTATTGAAGGAGGGGAGAATGTAACACCCTGAGCTTCCATGATATGCTTCTCCTTCAATAATGCAATAGATTGCATTGTACGCAACTTCGAGTTCTAACACACCGCAAATAATCAAAGTAGCCGTTATGAATAGTAATAAACACTTTTTAAAATTATAGAAATTCTATATTTCAAAATGGACTTCATTTTTGTATTTGTAATATCGAAATTACCCTAAGATGAATTTTTTGTAATTTTCTGAGAACATCCAATTTTTTATGAATAGTGAAAAATACTTAAAACAACTTTTTTAATCAAAATAATTTATTATGATAAATTATAATATTTAGTAGTTTTAAAGTATAATTAGAATATATTTTTACCATTTTATCCAATAGTGGTCATTAGAATTAATTTAACATTGAAATTGGATATAAACAATTGTCAATCTTTTGAAATAAATTATTTCTTAAAAACACGCTATTTGTTGTGACAGCCAGAGTTAATTATAAAATTAATTAATGCAACTTATATTTTTGGAATTTTATAAAATATACATCATTTTTGAATTCGGAATATCAATTATAGCTTAGGGTAAAATTTTGGCATTGTTCTGAAAAACTTCAATTTTTGATGAATAGTGAAACCACTAAGTGGTACTTATAAAAACTGATTTTTCTTTTAAATAAAATTTTACCACTTTTTTATTTTGAATTTCAAAAATCCGACATACATGGTTGTCATTAAGAAGTAAAATGTGGTGGAATGAGATTAAAATAATTTTTGATGAATAGTAACTTTTAAGTTCTTAATCGCGATTAGAGGTAATTAGTGTAGTTTAAGGTAAAAATAATGTTTTAATAATAAGAGATGAGATTGGCACATGTCCTACCCTCATTGGATGTTCCATGGCCGACCAAGACAATCCATGGGTCAACTTGGGGACCCCATGGAGCCACTTTAGTTGGAAAATGACATAAATTCCTTTTATTTAATGTTAAAGTAAAAAATGACACAAATATGAAATGTTTTACTAAAAAAATTTTACATGGGGTTACACAAGTCATATTTTTGACTATAAATAGTCATTGGAAATATAAAAAGATTTCCTACATCATAGTATTTTTTTTATAATTTTTAGACATTTAATAAATTAAATTATTTATGACATCATGATGATGCAGATATGACCTCATTATTTAACGATTTAAATAAAATGGAATGATAATGTAATATCTAAGACCTACACATGTCCAAAACCTATTGGATGGGTGGATTTCGAAACCTTATCACCTAATCCTAGAATTATATAAGTGTGGGACCTCTAAAATCCGAAACACATTTTTTAATAAAGTGACTTTTCTTTACTTTCTGAGTGTGCCCCTCCTCTCCTCTTATAAAAGGCCCCCAACTCTACCACCTCATTCACACTTTCAAGCCATTTGGCTTGGCCAACCGCTGCCCAAATACTCTCCCAAATTCTCCCTCTTACTCCTAGAAGCCTCACTTTGGGCAGAACTCGTCCCAAGTAAGCCTTTGGATCAAATCAAAAAGAGTTACCCAATTCTGAGGTAATGTCTTCTCTAATGTTGTTTTGTTTTATTTAGCTTCTCCAACCCCTTAAACTCTTTTTATTCCATTATTTTGTAACAAAAACAGTATCTAAAATATACTAGGATGTTTTTATGATAATTATTTGGTTTAAACTTACACAAACCTACATCTAATGGTTAAAGAACATACTGTTTCTGTGGATGGCCAATTTTTGCCTCACGAAACGATGATTGTTCAACACTAATATAACACCTCTAATGGTGGCCATTATGATGACACTATTTTTATATACGATATATATTATGTTTTTTTTCCTTATGATTTTGTATTTTTAATTTATGGCATACCTTTATGGTTTCCATTATGGGTAAACGCGATATTTTCATTTTAGGAAGTGCGGACTACCGCCCACTCAAAGTGATTTGAATCGTTAATACCATATGTGGGATGTATAAAGGATGGAGTAAATGGTATTATACACTATATTATACTGGAATTATATTATACCTTTATATAATTATTATTTCATTCCATTAAATACGAAATAGAAATGAAAGTAGCGTTCATGCGTACGTACGGCTTACCATCTCCATGAATGGTGCATTTCATTTCTTACCTCTATACCTTATGGAATATTATAAATGCATCTATATACTGGATATATATGATATATATGATATCTATATCTTGAATATAATTCTGGATATAATGGATATATCACCACATGAACAACTTGTAATTATAACAATTTTATTTTTGACTCAAGTTCCTAAGATCGACAAAATGGCCGTTATAAACTTTAATAATTACATAATGTTCATAACATGGTAATATGGGATATAAAAGGAATAATAAACATGAAAAAGGTTCTTAAGTAAATAGAAATTAACTCTAGTTTATTATTCAGGAGGATAAAGAAAGGTCGAGTCAGGACAAGACGCAAGGTAAGGGAATTTCTTAACCCAACTTCCATTCTTTGGGTTAATCTCCTACATTCAAATTATGTCATGATATTATTATGTCCTATTTTGTATTTTTACTTTCTTTATGTGTACCTATAGTGAATACACATAATAGGTCTATTTTATTTTAAAAATGATCTTTTTAAGATCTTCGTCTCAATCTACTTTCATTGAGGCATATTTGGTTTTATACACAACTTTCTTTTATACGGTGTGTAAACCCATTTGACTTTTACGTTTATTCAAAAGAAATCATTTTTATATGAAGCGTTTTACTAAACGAAAAAAAGGGATGTTTTTCATTCCGTACATATGCGGCGACAACGACTTCTCCGCCGCCGTGGCCATTATTTGAGTTCCGGCTTCCTCTACAAGCCATCACATTTTTTAATGAAAAATAAATACAAAGTTTTAACTTTCTTTTATTTTGGTATTGAAAATGGATTTGAAAGCGTTTTTATTATATCAATGTGTTTTATTGATATCTTGTGATTGAAATGTGGAAATGTTATGTTTCCTTTATGCATGTTTTATGTGATACGATTATGTTATGGTTTATGGTATGTTTAAACCTATTTATATGAGGAATGCATTGGACTTAATAAGTGACGGGTGGAGCCCGCTATAGCTCCTCGATGCATCGGTAGGTCTCATGAGACAAACTAGTGTCTTGGAACGAGGCCTTGACAAAATCTTATTTGTTGTCTTGGCATGAGGCCTTGGCTACGTGGTTATGATAGTCTGGCATTATGCATTCCATCAATATGAAAGTGGTTATTGATATTGCATGTGATTATTCGACCAGTAGAATATCCATGTGAAAAAGTAAATGGCATTATCTCATTTTACTTTTTCCATATTATGTTGATCTTCAAGTTTAAAAGGCTTTTGTTTTAGTTATACATTTCCTGAAATGTTTATGTTTATTTATGAAAGATTCCGCAATATTGTTATCCTTTCTGAGCATCTGAGCTCACCCCTTTAAATGTTTTAATATTTTACAGGATGTGAAGACGTATTTTATGAATGACCTGCAGGGATAGTCAGAAGAGGATATGAGTGTGGACTATGAAGACTTTGTGATTAGTTTTTCCCTTTATGATGTAATGTAACATTTATGAATGTATCTAGTGTTTCCAAGGCTACTAAACTTATCGGTCTTTCGAGACTTGATCTTTTGTGATCATACCAATGTTACGAAGTAATGCACCAACTCCAGGTAGCTGGGGTCGGGGCGTTACAGTTATATTTAATTTTATTTGTCCGATGGATAAATCCAATAGTTCCAAAAACATCCAGCACCTCACTTGTCAAAATTATAGAGAGAAGCACCATGTAAATTTCATAATGTGGATGATGAAAGGATTTTTGTGTGGGAAGGAAGGGCTACTAGCTAGTGATTTCTGGAAAAAACCCCACTACTTTGAATGAGGAAAAGAACATTATGTTTGACCCTCAACACATTTTTTGTTTCTATAACTACAAAGAACTTGGGATCATTGAAAACTATTTCCCTAAGACGAGGGTCTTGGGAAGAAATCAACAACCTCCAAGGTAGAAAGGATTAAATTTTTTCATCATTGCTACTGAAGTGAATACTGACACTGAAGTGGTGAGAAGTATGATAGTTATTAATTAAAGAATAGTGAATGTACTTTTTGATTCCAGATCTATGCATTATTTTATATCCCAAAAGTTTAGTAGAACAATCCAAACATCCCCACAAATAATGGAATAAGAGATGATGGTGAAAACGGTAAATGGGGTAATTATTTCATCCCATGAATATAACTCCTTCATTATAATAATTTTTCTATTGAAATTTCCAGTGAACCTCGTCATACATCCCCTTGTGAAATTTGATTCAATTCATGGACTGGATTGGATTTCCCTATATAGAGACAATAAAAATTGTCTCGAGAGTGAAATTGCTCTACATATGTTGACTCATCACCTGAATCAATAAAATTAAAAGGAGGAGGATTATTCATATTTAGAACCATAATATTCATCATGGATATTACTTCCCTATTAGAAAACATATCCTTCTCATATGATTGATTCTACGTAAGAAAACATCATTGAAGACATGCCTATTGTGAGGGAATTAGCTAATGTGTTTCCTGAGGAATTGTTTGATCTTCCTCTTATAAGAGATATTGAATTTTTGATTGATCTTATATCTAGGGAATTTCCTATATCCAATAATCAATATAGAATGATTTTTATGGAACATGAGAAGCTATAGAAACAAGTATAGGATAATCTGGATAAAGGATTTATACTACCAAGTGCTTCACCATGGGGTGCATCAGTCCTCTTTGTCAAGAAGAATGATGTGTCAATGAGCCATTGAATTGATTATTATGTGATCAACAAAATACCGATAAAGAAGAGTATCCTATTAAATTAATTGATGACTAGTACAATCAGATTAATAGATAACTATAATTCTCTATGGTGGATTTACAGTCAGCATATTACCATGTAAGGGTGAAGAAAGAGGAGATCCCCAAAACTACTTTTTGTGTAATGTGCGGGCACTATGAATTCATATTATAGACTTTCAGACTCACTAATTCTATATTAGTCATTACAGAATTGATGAATAGAGTCCTTAGAGATTATATCTACAAATTTGTTGTTATCTTTATAGATGATATTCTAATATACTCCCAAACCAAGGAGGAGCATGATGAGCATCTCAGCACAGTACCAGAGACTTTTCTAAAAAAGAAACTATTATGAAAAGTAAAAAAAGTGTGAGTTATAGTTGAATAAAGTCTCATTACTTAGGTGTATCATTATACAAAATATGATATCTATGGATCCTTATAAAACAAAAGAAATTGTGGGATATTTGAGGCCAACATCTAAGAAAAAAAGTCGTAGCTTACTGGGGTTAGCTGGATATTACAGCCGATTTGTGAGAAATTTCACAGGATTTTCAAACCCACTTAAAAAGATAACTCAAAAGGGAGTAAATGTTTCTCAAAATGATGAATGTGAAGAAAAATTAATGTAGTTGATGAAGAGGCCTATCACATATTCTTTGTTCACACTACAAACAACTGGGTATATTTTAGTAATCTTCTGCGACGCTTCAAAGAAGGGCCATGTCTCTATGTTGATATAGAATAAAAAAAATGTATCTCTTATGCCTCATGGAAGATGAAAAATCATGAGCAAAGATATCACACACATGATATAATGTTTTTAGATATGATCATTATGTTTAAAATATGACATAATTATCTCTTTGTGAAATTTTATGTAATATATACTAACAAAAAAACTCACAAATATATTTTCAAACTCAAAGAGTTGTACCTGTGCCATTGATGATGGTTAGTGCTCATCACACATTGTGACTGCTCAATCCATTACCACCATGGGAATGTAAACAATGTGGTAAATTTTCTAAATTGAAAGGACCCAATAATTCTATCATTGATTAGAATTGAATAGGATACAATCTTCTTATATTTGATGAATATGGAAATGGGAATCATAAAAAAGGTAACACCATCAATCCATTCACAAATGATTTCTCAGCCATCATTTTTGGAAAGGTTAGAGGATGCTTAGAAAGATGATGTGGGAGTTTAGATGAAAGTGGAAACCATAAAAAAAGAGGAATACTAAATGTTCAATGTTAATGAAGTAAGAATTTTGAGATTTTGGTCAAGACTATGTGTTCCATCAAATCCAGAATTAATGAACAAACTCTTAGATAATGCACATACTTTGAATTTCTCCATTCACCCAGGAAATAAAAATATGTATTCGGATAGAAGATATAATTATTAGTGGGATAACATGAAGAATGAGATCATTGAATATACATCAAATTACAAGGTATGTTAGGAAGTGAAGAATGGTAGGAAGATGTCTGAAGGGATGATTCAATCATTACCCATACCAACACGTAAATTGGAGAATATCACCTTGGACTTTGTCACGAGACATCCAAGGATATCCAATGAAAACAATTCAATCTGGGTTATGGTGGGTCATCTTATAAATACTGTACACATCTCTATAATTTGAGAGGATTTTCATTAGATCAAATGGAAAAAAATATACATTAGAGAAGTTGAAAGGATGAATGGTTTACCAATATCAATTATCTCTAATTGAGATATTAGATTTACTTCTAAGTTCTAGAGGAGTATCTTACATGTTCTAAATACTTAGCTGAACTTTAGTATGAGTTATCATCCCCAAAATTATGGCTAATCAGAGAAGACTATCCAAACACCGAATAACATGTTTTCATCATTGTCAATGGACCTCAAAAGAGGATGGGATCAAAATATTCCCCATGTTGAGTTGTTTTACAACAATAGTTTCCACCCAAGAATCCATATGGATCCTTACGAATCCATTTATGGGAATAGGTGAAATAACAATTGTATGTTGTGATGATGTTAGGGAAGAAAGCTTCTAGGTCTAGAAATGGTTGATGAAATGGTGAAGAATGCTAAGACCGTCTAGAAGTACATCAAAGCTGCAAAGATTTGACAAAAGTGGAATGATAATAATCATCAAAAGGCCTATAGTTTGATATCAGAGACATGGTATTCCTCTACATATCTCTATGGAATAGAGTTTTGAGATTTCAAAAGAAGGGAATGCTTCAACCAAGGCACATCGTTCATTTTGATATCCTTGGTCACATCAGAGCACTTGATTATCTACTAGAACTCACACCAAACATGTCTCTAGTCCATGATATATTCCATGTATCAATTTTAAGAAGTACATATGAGACCCATCACATTTACTCAATCTTGAGGTGGTACTATTTGAGAATGACCTATCCTATGAAGGGAATCTGGTGGATATATTAGACTACATAGAATATGTTTATGAATGAAGAAAATATCCCTTGTCAAAGTGTTTTGGAGAAACCAATAGTTTGATGAAGCGATGTGGGAACTTGGAGAAGTGATGCGACAAAGTTACCCACGTCTGTTTTAGTTTGGAAAATTGAAATTTAGACCAAAATATTTCGAAAGGGGGAAGTTTTTATCGACCGAAACTATTATGAATAAAATTCCTTTACTTTTATTTAAATTACTTATGGATATAGAAAACATAAGTAATTCTTTTTGTTTTATTATATATAACTAGATTAATATTATTTTTAGGTATCCATACTATTGATAATATAGTCGTTGAACAGTGATCACATGACTAGTATTAATATAAGTGTTTAACAAATCCTTTCAACATAAAAAAAGAAGGTGTTATCCTCATCCAGTTGAATTGGGTTTTACAAAGCTCATTTTTCATAGCACAAGAATGAGGTAGAGTCACTAGGCCTCTCTCTTGATGAATCCCAATCCGAAATTCAATATGTTAAACTTTAACATAATCTCATATAAGAGAATTTCATGTTAATAGATATTTCCACCCAAGTGATGTTATCGGAGCCACCACAAGAGTCGGTCACCATTGCACACCATACACTTAGGTCTTATGTGAATGATATAAAGGGTTATATAACAATTTATTAGTCAATTATTGTGTAATTACTTTTTATGAATAAAATTATTATTCAATCAATTGCTTTATGATAATATCCTTTCTTAAAAAATGATAAATATACTAAATTTAATTTTTTAGGTAAAAATGGTATATTTAATAAAAATATAAATTATTATATTAAACTACGGTTTTTATTAATAATATTATATAAAAATAACTTATAAATGATTATTATTATTTCCTTATATAAAAATGATTTGGTATATTGTTTGATAAGAGTTATATTTTTATATATTTAAATAGAAAGTGTATTTTAAAATTATTTATTTAAAGAAACTAATGAATTTTCTAAATAATTAATATTTTAAAAAATATTATTATCAAATTATATTTAATAATAATAAATTTGTATATAATTTTTATTAATTCAATAGAATTTTTTTATGTTTTATAAACTATTTTTATCAAAACCCATCAACTTGAAATAAATATTAGTTCTCGTTATATAAGATAAAATTTATATATTTAGAAAATTTTTTAGATAAAATAAATATTATTTTTGGAATCGTGACATCAAAAATATCCCATGGTGAATTTTCATATTTTCTGATACATTAAAATGACTGGATAAAAATTAAATAATATATAAATATATAGTCTGTTTTATGAAATAATAATGACCCAATAGTGAAATTATAAATACCATAAAAGGTATATTCAACCAAATATATATATTAACATTAAAATAATTATATTTTATATAAATTTAACTTGTTTTATAATGCCTTAGTGAATCCTCAAAAATATATAATATATTTTATAATTTTATATTCCTTTATTTGAGAGTGTGACACACCTCCACATAAGAAAGGACAATATTTTAATATATTTATCCATTTTACATATAAAATTATGATTTCTGGTTCCATTTTATAGAAACCTTGGGCAAAAACCATGGTTTGGTTTTTGGTTTTGGATATTTTAATCCATAGTGTCCAAAACGAAATAATATTAAATTCCCCCTTAATTACTATATTATCCAACCAATGAGGCCAATAATCTTCACTAGAACTCCTTCAAGCTCGTCCTTGCACTTATCTCTACTCCCTAGATACATCACAATGCACTCATAAGCTCTTAATAAGTCTTTCCCAATCCTTTGGGATCAAACATCCAAGTATGTTTTTCTTTCTTTATCATTTTATCGAAGTTTTTCTTATATTTTTATACCCTTTTATTTTTCAATTAAGAATTATGGGGTATGTTTCATCCCATACCACATGCATCCCTTATTAAATTTAATTATTAGAGACATCTATATCTCTCATTAATCCTTCCAAGTACACCTGTTACCATGCCAAACTTTCTTAAGAATTAATCCATTTCTCCTCTTTTTTCATGTTTCATTATTATGATACAACTTCCATTTTGAAATTTCTTGTGTTAGGAAATGTATTTATATGACCCCATTTACATTTAATATTTATATGATGAGCTATCCATTTATCTCTCTGCCATCATTTTTATGAATTTTTATGTCACGCCTTTAGGCTTCCGAAATTGCACCGTGAATTTCCATTCCAAAACCAATGTGTAGTAAATACCGTACCTATCTCATTTCAAGGGTGTTCACATTTATTCACATATAACATTTTATTGGGTACTTTTATTTATGTATTCTACTCCCCATGATCCTATAATATATTATGACAATGAAATAATACCCTGTATTATGATATATGTGGAACAATTGCGCATAAAGATGAAATGAAAGTGACTGCTGCTCCCAAAATTAAAAAGCGTTCCAATGAATTGGGTATTTTTTAGTATCATGAAACATCATGCAGTGATGGGGTTTTCCTAATTCCTTTATAGGTCTATTTTCCCTCAAGTTGGGATAGCGTTTTACCTGATACATTTATATTAATAATGTTGTGTTTTAACTTGCTACCACATTTCCATGTTATGATGATTATGGTACATCATTCCATTATGTTCATATTTATATTATGATCCATTGGTATTTATATTTCCAAAATTGTATTGTATTAATCATATTATTACTTTTTTACACTCTTAATAGGATTTATAGCTCACTCTTTTCATATGTATGTCCTCATATTAACTCATGTGATGCTATCGATGATGGAATATTGTGGTCATGTAAAAGAAGTTTTCAATAAAGATGTCTTATTTTGTGTCTTAAGTTTTCACATAATGTTCCTAATCCCCAAATAAACTATACATATATATCTTCATAGATTTATTAAGTGAGTGTTTTTGTATTAAATAATGTATAATTATGAAATAAAGAGCAGTGTTGTTAGAGTGATTATTATAGTCCACATAAAGATAAACATCATTATAATTTTTTAATTTACAAAAAGGAAAGAAAATGATATATTATATTTTAATAAGGATAAATATAACACATATATCATAATTGTTTCATTTATATTGAATAAAAATATCCTTATTACCTTCTATATAAAGTGTTAGTAAAAAAAAACAAACCACATCACTTTGTGTGGTAGTAGTCCTCTCAACACACGATTGACATTGTCATATCCCATGATAAATTCAAATTAAAAGGGTAGATATGATATAATCACTATATGGGTATATTTTTTATTTAAATATATTATATATATGTTATATCAGAGAAGATACCCATGAAGGAGATGTGTTCATGAAAGCATATAACATTTGTTCATTAGGTGGTACTACACCATAAACACAAGAGGAGTTATCATTTACCATTAAAGGGAATATAATATGAATATAAAACATTACAAAAAAATAATTTTATCTTAATATATTATATATATTTTTGTTCTAATATAAAAATAAATGAATAAGATCAGATTGATGTGAAAGGAAAAAAATCAATAACACTAAGATATGAATTTTACCTCTTCTCAGGCCATGTCTTTATAATTATTTAGAATGTATTATTAGAATGTATTTCTAAGAAAAATAATCATTTTGGGATAATGGGATGTAATTTTTGAAATAAATTTAGGATTTCATGTCTAGGCCAAAAGTGTTTGATGGTGTGATGGTGACAAGAGAGGTTATGTCCATTTATAACTTTGGTGAGTTCCATACTTGTAAGTTTGGAAATGAAAAAGGCGTACCCCCATTTTTCACCTGAAAAATGGATCCAACAGTTAGAATTAACCTGAATACGACATTATAAGGTCAAAATATGGCAAGAAAATATATTTTTTACAAAATTTATGTAATATTAATAGCAATATTTTTAGTTTGACCATTAGTAGATCCATTTTTTATTTATATATGATAATTAGTTTTTAATATTTTTTTAATTCATTATCCAGATAAATTAATTTGAAATTGAGTATATAAAATATTTTTATTCCAAATATTTAATCCATTTTACTGAATTCCATTATTTTTTTGGAGTATTTTAATTTAAAAACAAACATGAAAATGCAAAGAAAAAGTGGTTTTTTAGGAATCGTATATTTCAATGAAAGTATAATTTTACATTAACTATATGAATAATAATAATAATTTTAAGAATATAAATTAATATTTTTTGATATATAGTCAGAAAATTTAATTTAAATCACTCCACAATAAGGAATAACATAATTAATTTTAATGGAGAATCATTATGAATTTTAAACTCTTATTAGAAAAATCATATTTTTAAACCCCAAAAAACATATACTAAAATACAATATTAATTAAATTAAAAAGAATTTATTTGATATAAATATAACACAATAAAATATATATATATATATATTTAAACTATATAAAAACATATTAATATATTTAAATTTCTTAATTCATTGATATAATATTAATTATTTACAAAAATATGTCTATTTCTATATTCAACAAAAACAACAATATTTTTTGAAAACCCAAAATTATAACCAAAGTAACCTATTATATTTTGATTTAAAATTTTATAATAGTTTCATCAATTTGAAATTCTATTATTGATAATTTAAAATTTAATATAAATCTATATAATAAAAGAGTTTGGTTTAAAAAATCAAGTTTGTTTTAAAAATTACATAATATTTTTATAATGAATAAATCCTTTTTTGTTTTATTTTACCATTAACAAGGTTTTCTAAATATTTCCACAAATTTTAAAATTATTTATTACAATTTTGTTTCCTTATTAATAAATGTTGATATCATTCCCTCATATAATTTTTATATTCCCATGTTGACTCTCCAACCATAGGGTTTTTCCATAAAATGAAAACATAAGGAATTTCTATCTTATATAAACACATGCTATATATATAATCAAGAATAAAAAAATATCTATTTATTTTAAGAAATGTTATATTATATCTAAAATACTTTATAACTCAAAACTAGAGATGAATCCAACATATACTTCCTTAACATTGAAACATAAAATCTGTTGTGTACTAGAGATAAACTCAAAGGAATAGCCAATCATTTGGAAACCATTTTTATAGTATTTCATATGGATTTATGAATTGTGTTCTTGTATTCCTATTTTTACCTAAAAAAATAACACATTCCTTTGGATATGCTTTATGGAAAACTTGATCACCTACCTCAAAAGAATATTTATTCTTATTGTTATCCCCAAAACCTTTCTAAATGATCTAAGCCATCCTCATATGGTATTGAATAAAATAAACCTTCTCAGAAATTTCCTCCATTAAATTTTATCCAATAAACATATTTACACTACTTCTCCTAAAAAATATGATGTACGACCTGTATTTCCATATAATGCCTCAAATTCTACCATCTGTATAGCCAAATGAAAAAAAAATAATATTAGAAAAATCAACCATAGAATGAAATTTATACCCAATTCCCTTGTAATCCATTTAACAATAATGAATGATATATTCTGTATTCTAAATCTTCAACTCAGACTAACCGTTGGTTTCTATATAAAATTAATTACTAAAACTTATTTCACTATCTAATGATTTTTAAAGTCCCTACAATAAATTAGAAGTAAAATTGGGATCACTATCTGATACAACCAAGAGAATAAATACATATATAACAACTATATCATTTTTAGACTATCAATAAATCTATTATGATGAAATTTTATATTTAATGGTATGAAAATTTACATATTTAGTTAAATAATTTAAAATACAAAAATCTCATTATTGCCTACAGAATTATTTGAAAATACCACCACAAAATCCATGTATATATTTGACCACTTCAACTATGGAACTATAAATGTTTTCTTAATTCCATTCTATAATTTTTATTCTTTATTAACCTAAGTACAAATGAAACACTTCATTTTGAATTCCTTAAAATTTATTTTAATTCAATACCACAAGTAAGACTACTAAATTTTTCTATAAATCATAATGATTCTTGGATGAATAGAAAACAGTAAACCATGAGATTTACATAAAAACACATTCTTAAACTGGGAATTACAAGGCATGCATAATCTTTTAAAAATCATAAAAAAATTTCATTATCAATATTAACATTTAGAGGCATTCTATTCTTAATGGAGTTT
Organism: Viscum album; assembly: GCA_963277665.1. NCBI lineage: Eukaryota > Viridiplantae > Streptophyta > Magnoliopsida > Santalales > Viscaceae > Viscum > Viscum album. Next base: position 1,298,388,801 of record OY728138.1, on the reverse strand, counting down.
TCCTTTCCATGAAAGTAGTTATCAACACATTGAGATTTATTAATTTATTCTAAAATATTTATATGCACTAAATTTGAAATAAACATATAATCAAAGGGTCAAATTCCAATTATGACATGGTTAATTCATCATTGTATTTTAAACTCAAATCATCTAACATTTATTTTCTTTTTCTATGATTGTATTAAATCATGATATCATAATCATTGATCATTTCATTAAATATTATCTATCTGATAATTTAATATTTCTGTGTGAATATATAATTCAAATTTTTTTATTATTATAAATATCACACATTACTCCGTACAAATATTCCCACTAAAAAATAAGGTTATGAACTATAGTATCTTATCTTAAATCGGGTTTTCCATAATTAAACTAACGAGCTTTCAATTTTTGTGAACCATAAGTGTTTTCCTGATCATTAAAAATTTGAACATATCCAAGTTCCATCAATGAACCATTAATCTAGATGTTTAATTTAGCATTTTTTAATTGAAGGGGAAAAATATAGAATTTACCATTTATATTTTCATTAATATAAATGAATGTTCACAATATTTTTTCAAGAATAAATTTATTATATTTTTACGTATCTTATTTAGTTTTCTTGGAAACCAAAAAAAAATCAAATAAATTATTAACAGTAACCCACAAATCCAATAAAACTATGAATATCTATTACATGTTGGGATATTTGGTATTATTAAATAATGTTTTTTTAGAATGGTAAAAAATTATTACATATCTATATATATTATGTCAATGGAAGTATTTTTTTTAATCAAAATTCACACATAATAAATATCCTGTATAGTTTATTTTCTTATAAGATTTAATGAAAACATTTATGATGTCTTTCATATTACATATGACTTTTATACTACAGACAAATTTCATCAATCAAATCATCCAAATACTAAACCATGAACTCTTGAAATACTCTATACATAATGTCCATAAATATATCATGTGAATATGATAACCCAAATAACATAACTAAAAACGCATAGTACCCATGTATTATCTGAAATATAGCCTTTATAACATCATTATCCGAAAATTTCAACTTATGGTACCAAAACCTAAGACCGTACTTCTAAAAATATTAACCTCCCAATAGGGGACAAAGATAATCATCTATATGATTAAAATGAAATATGTTCTTAATGGTGGTGTTATAAAAGGCTCAATATTCAATGAAAAAACCCATGAACCATGAAAGTTTTTAAGAAAAAAATATGATCAACCCATTATTAAGTTATATGTTGAATGAAAAAAATCATCTAACAACTCATACAATTGGTTTTTAATTCTAAAATTTTACTTGAATAAATCAATAAGTGCTTCTATAAATTTTTTTAGAATCAAGAAAAAAATCTCTAATGAAAATTTTAATGAATCACTGATAAATGATATATAATCATGAGTTTTTTGTGAAGAATTAAATATCATACATTTGGAGAAATATTTAGGTTGAGTTTTTTAAATAACTAGGATGTATTATTTTTTAGAAAACAATTAATAAAAAGTATAAAATTATTATCAATATACGTTCTTTTACAATACGAAACATTTAATATCAAACATGATTTATTTTCACAATAAAAATATTTAATATGATTAACTTGCATTTTTTCTTTTCCCTTACACATCCATAATCCTATGTAATTTTTTTTATTATGGTGGGTTTTAGAAAAAAACCATTGTAATGTATATAAAATTATAGAAAACAATTAGACCAATGAAATACTAAAAACTAATATAATGATTACCTTTATATACATATTCATTGAGTGATTGAAATAAATCATTTTATAATGAAAACATATATAATTTTTTAAATAAAATAAAATTATTTAATAATATAGAAATAATAGATAAATCATATCAGAATCATGGGAAAACTTAATCCATATCATACTTACAAATAGAATAACCGTATGGTCAAGTTTTATACCCAATGAATTATCATGCTATCATTTACCCACATGACCATTTTTTATAACCTAACCAAAAAACCATGGTTTATAATTTAATAACCTATGATTAGTTTAAAACATAACCATTAATCATTAGATTGTAATATAAGAACCCATCAACTTAAATAATATTTGATAAATGAAAAATAATCACAATAATTAAAAGTTTTCCATTTCCGTCATCACACCCATAAAATATTTTCAACACTCATAAGAATCAATTTTTAAAAATTAAAATGAATCCCCCTTTTAAAACCCCATTTTCAATATCATTATTACTAAAAAAATTGAATAATGGTATTATTTTAAAAAAAATGTCATAATATTATAATAGAATCCAAACCTCAAATAATGGGTTTGAGGGTCAATTTTTTTAATTTTATACATTAACATTTAATGGTATATTTTTCATTTGTAAATAAAGTCACTATTTACACAAAAATATTCTTGAAAAATGTTGAATTAGATTCCAAGGTTAAAATTATATAAATCTAATTTCCATAATTAAATAACATTAAAAATATGTATAATGAAGAAAATGTGCATTAGAGGAGACCTATAAAATAGTTTTTTTGGTAGAAAAGTAATTTATATCTTTGGAAATATTTGAATCATCATCCCAATGAATGAAAAATTTATCAAAATTTTTCATAACATGAGAATATAAATATTCATGATATTACATATCATTGGGGTTTAATATAAATATTTTAAAATATTATTGGTGTGTGACATCAATATAATCCTCAGTGAATAGAAATTGAGATGAAGACCCCTAACTTAAGTCTGATCCATCATTCACATTCGTTATCTTCCTAAATAAAAAAACTAATTTTAATTATTGACATTTTTAAGAACCATTTTAGGGTTTTTATTCATTTTATAAAACTTAAATTATTTCATATAATATCAAATAATAAATTACATTTACATTAGTTGTTTTGATGTTATTTGGATTATTTTTCAAAAATTACTTTGCTAGCTTAACTATGGTCAAAGAGGTAATTATTTAACCATGTATAGAAAAATAATAATTAAAAAATTATAATATTAATACATCAATAATACTATTAATACCAATGATTAGTTATGTTTTTTTACAAATGATGTGTGTTCCGATCATTCATATGTTATACCATATGTACACATGAGTAACATCACCATTATTAAAAATTACTATAGAATAAAGGTAAATAATGTTTTATATTTATTGAATGATTATAATATCCTAAATAGCATATTATTTATTTAAATATAAATATACATACATATAAATATATGTTTTGTGGTGATGAAAAAAGAGTCGCATAACTATGGAAGGTGGAAGTACACGCGTACAAGAATGACATTATCATTTTAATTGAGTATAAAGATAATAATTAAAATGATATATTCTATTATAGGAATGATAAATAGGTCATTAATATAATAAATATTTAATTTATATACTATATATTCATAAACATTATAATTTTTAATTACCATGTGAATCTTTAGTAAAAAACAAATTGCATCGCTTTGTAAGGCAGTAGTTCTACATCCCCACGAGTGATGTTATTGTATCCCATTTGGCATGGAAAGTAAAATTTTTTTTGACTATGATATAATGAATAATGTGGTATAATTATGTTATAAATGTCATAAATATATATATATACTTATATTTTTGTTTTATATATCATCATACTCAACTATGAGAGGGGATGATGGAAATGTGTCACATCTATTCGCAAGGTGGTAGTCAACCGTAAACAAGAATAAGTTTATTGTTTTCCATTTTTCGGAATAAGAAATTGATATAAGGTAAGAAATTTTCATAAAAAAAATCATATTATATGGGAATTAATTGTGTTACTATGTAAGCATTAATTAAGAATATTTCCTCTAAGTTGGAGAATAAAAAAATGTATAGTTAGAAATTTTACCTCTTATTGGACAACCTATTTATTATAATGAATGTAGTTTTAATGGAACAAAATTCTAGAAAATAAAAGGATTCAAAAATTCGGGAACATAAGTCTTTATTTGATTGTTTCAATTATTTTACAATCCTATATTTTTTGATGTTGTGATTTTTAGAGGTGAGTTGGTGGTCTTTTATATGTGAGGTGTTGGGAATATTTGTAATTTTTTAATATATAATTGTGTAACCATGTTTTTCAATTCACATAAGGACCAATAATGGATAATAATACATTAATTTATATTATAATGTCTAAATACAAACATCCAATATATTTTTGAAAATTTTTAGGTTATTTTAACCCATTTATTTTTTGTTTAACCCCCAATAAAACCATTTTTACCTTAAATGAATTAATTAATTTTCACTATATTAATAATTAAATTTTTACCAAAATTAAGCTGAACATATTTGATGATAAAAATTATAAATTATTCCAAATATTTAATACATTTTACTAAATTTAATTCAAATATTTTTCAAAAATAAATTTATAACAAAACCAGTAGATGAAATAAAAAAATGGCTTTTCATGTTTTTTATTTTTCAGGAAAAAGATACATTTATATTAAATATATGGCTAATAATAATAATTCTATGTATATACATTAAAAAATATTGAATTATATTCTAAAAAATCATTTAAACCATTCCCCATTATGGATTTCTTTAAATAATTAAAAAAGAGAAACATTATTCATTTTTAAAAGTATTATTGAAAATTATTTTTTTCAAACCAATAGACAAACTAATTCTAAAAAACAATACAAATCTAACTCAAATGTAACTATGTGGATTAAATATAACTAAATAATACCTATTTTCTTTTAAATTACATTAAAATTATAATTTGATATTTACAATTCTTATATTATTTAAAAAAATTACTTCTTTATAAAAATTGGTATTCCTTAATATTCACTAACAAATCATTATTTTCTAAAAATATAAAACCCCCTAGGTAAATTGTTAATATTCTAATGTCAAAAAAATGATATGATTTTTTCCAAATTAGAAATTAATTTTTTATAAAACATTCTAATAAAAAATTATGAGAAAATAGTTTAGATAAAACTATTTACGTTTTAATTAAAAGGTAATTAATATTTTTAGAATGAATAAAAACATGAAGTTAATATATTCTATCATTACATTTGTTGTTAATACGTTAAACCTTGACTTTATTAAATATTAATTAATGATTTATTATAGAATGGTACACAAAATGAAACCCAAAAGATAGATAAGTCTAGTGTTCATGGGTAATTAGGTACATTACATAACAGTATAAAATAGGGGTAAATCACTATTATTGAAAACATACAAAACATTATCATAATAATCCATCTTACATAAAACTATAGGGGCAACCAAGGGACATAAATAAGAAATAGGTCATCAATGGAGACCATAAATGAAATAAAAATTGCATAACATGAAGAAATTGTTACATGTAATACTATTGAAAATTCAATTGGGGCATGAAAAGGGTGATAATAAAAAACATAAACAAAGTGGCATGATAAAGCAATATAATATAATTAGAACAAGAGAATGTTGGAAAAAGAAATCATGACATCAAAAAAAATGTTAAAGCTAACCGATAAGACTTTGTAACCTGGTGGAAAATTTCCCATAGTGGATTTTGTTCAAAAAGCAACCCCTTGAATGGATTTTTAGGAAAATAAACCAATAACCAATGCAATGGAGTATTATATAAATATAGTCACAGATATATTATTCATATCATGTACATGAATAAACATGGCACAAATATCATTCTACATAGGATCACATTTCACCAAATTATGTTACATGATCATGGAATATCAAATACATACAAAGAATTCCATAATAAAATAAAATTAGGTATTAATAGGTAAATAAAAATGAGTGGATGTAGTGATGGCATTCACAACACAAATGTTCGGTTTGGAAAATCACTATGAAATTTTATCATCATAAAGATAGTATATTAAGGATCATAAATTTTTTTAATGGGAGTGACAGGGAACACTATTAATATATAATTAATATGATAGTAAGAGACATGTGAAAAAACCCATCCCACTATTCGTAATTTTAAATAAAAGGAACAACAGGATGAAGATTCTTAAAAAATAAAATAAATAAATGATCATGTACCTTGATAGGGTGATTCTAAAAGCATTGGAGGATCTTATGGAGTGATTAGGGGGATCATGGGTGTAATATATTTAGGGAAGGCCATAATAAAGACCATCTGTAACGCCCCGACCCCAGCTACCTAGAGTCGGTGCATTATTACATAACATTGGCATGCTCACAAGAAAGATCAAATCTCGAAAGACCGATTGGTTTAGTAGCCTTGGAAACACTAGATATATTCATAAGTTTTACATTACATCATTAAACGAAAAACTACTACAACTACATATTGTCTCCATAATCCACACTCATATCCCCACATAATATCCCTGCAGGTCATTCATAAATTACTTCTTCACTTCCTGGGAAAAATAAAACATAGAAAAGGGGTGACCTCAAATGCCCAGTAAGGATAACAATATAGAGGAAACTTTCATAAATAAGAATAAACTTTTAAGGCAATGTATAACTAAAACAAAAGCCTTTCAAACATGAACTTTCAACATGGTATGGCATAAATAAAATGAAATAATTCCATTTACTTACTCACATGTATATTCTACTAATCGAATAATCACATGCAAAAATCAATAACCACTTTCATAATGTTGGAATTCATAATGCCAGACTATCATAACCACATAGTCAAGGCCTCGTGCCAAGACTACAAATAATATTTTGTCAAGGCCTTGTGCCAAGACACTAGTTTGTCTCATGAGACCTACCGATGCATCGAGGAGCTATAGCGGGCTCCACCCGTCACATATTAAGTCCAATGCATTCCCATATGAAAAGGTTTAAATATAACATAAACATTCGTATTAAAACTAGCATACGAAATGTCAATACTTTCACCATAAACTATGAATGGTATAAAAATAGCACATCCACAGTCAAACATATCACAAAACCTTCAATACAATATAGAAGTTTTGTATCATAATAAATCAACTTCAAATAATCTTAAAATCCATCAAAGGATGTTGACATAGATGAAATCAAAATTCTTTTTAAAGAAATATCTCCTTTTATTTTGAAATAATTTAAGAACCATATAAAATAAAACATTTTCTTTGAAAATATTCTTATAAGCTTGTAAGGGAAGCTTTGAAGATTTTATAACGGCGGAAAATAGCCGCACCCGCCGTATAAGTTAAAAAAAACATTCTTACCTTAATTCTGTCGAAAAGGTTAAAAAGGACCTTGTTTTGAAAACGACCGAAAGATTCCTTTATAAACCACTTATAAAAGTCAAAAAGTGTATAAATGACTTTAACTCGTATTCTAGTAAATAGTAAAAATGTTTTGAAATACATTTTTTAGAAACATGGATGTGGATGATAAAGAGATCCCAGTAGATTATTACATATAAACAACCTCGGATAATGAAGAGATTGTGAAATAACCCTTACCTTGTACTTTTCCTTGGTTAAGGTAGGTTAACCTCCTGTATAATGGTGAAATAATTGTTATTAAATTATACAAGAATCATATATATTAATATGATATCATATATGATCTTTTAACATTGATTTGTTAATAATATCTTAGAATTATCGTCGTTTCGGGTGTTAACTTACTTGTTTTGTTTTATATGTTTTGTTACGTAAGACATGTTTGTAAAGGATAGGTTATATATTATTCATATCCAGAATTATATCAAGTCCTTAAACATCATTTTTAAATCATCAAATGATAACTATACTTGAATGGATACGATGGAGAATGAATCTCACCGCGTTCGTGGAGACGGTAGTCCGTACGTACGCACGAGCGACAATATCATTCTTTTGATATTAAAATAATATTTAAATGGATGGTATATCATATATACAGAATCATTAACATGTTATATTTATTATTTACATGAGTTACACATCATTATTATACCCATCAAAATAATAATATATTGAATAACAATTACACCACGACGTGGAGACGGTAAGCCGTACGTACGCACGTATGGTGACATGTTATTCAAAGGGTGGATAGAATACTGAATATGGTTGTACCATATTTATAATAACATCAAAGTATATGTAAGATACTGGAGTTATTATTTTAGAATGGTAAGAACAAAGAAAGAGGAAGTGGAAGAAGAAGGGAACTTGGAAAAGGGTGGTGAAATCATTACCTCTTCTTCGGGTTCCTCCTTTTGATTTGATCAAAAGGGATCCTTAGGTTGGCTTTCTGATCAAACTAAGGCCTCTAGGTTGTAGTGAGGGATGTTGGGAGAGTATTTGGGAAGATTTTGGCCGAACCAAAAGGCTTTGAAGGTGTGAAGAAATGAGAAGGAGGAGTGCCCTTTTATAAGAGGGGTGAGGGGCACCTTTGGAAAAGCTAGAAATATTAATTTATAATAAATTCATATTCGGTTTCCAATGGTTCCAAAGTTGATTATTCAAAGGTTAAGGTGGGGATAGGTCGAAAACAACTCAACCAATAGAATTTAGACAGGTTTGGGTACTTATATTAACCTTATATTTAAGTATTAACTCTAAGTTAATTAGTTTCACTTTTACAATGTCTCTTTGTATTTTTATATAATATGGTTAATAGACTTACTATATACATCCAAGAGACCCCCAAGTGGTCCATTAATGATGAAACTATCATGATATAAGTCTCTTGGCCGAACCTTATATTTTTAGGAATTTCATATCAATTAATAATATAATATTTGTTTTAAGAACTCTTTTATGTCAATTTTGACACTATTCAATAGTTGATTTTTGTGAAACTCACAACAGATTGATTACTTCGAACAATGTCAATTACATTAATCCTAATATATCATATTATCCTATAAAATTAGTTTAATTCATTAAAAGTTTGATATTATATTTTTTTGGGTATTTATAATATCAATTATTTTAATTTTTCACTATTATAGTAATTACTGCATCATCATAGTCTCATAAATAAAATAAATTATTTAATGTCTAAAAATTATAAATAAAATACCATTATGTAGGAAATCGTTTTATCTTTCTAATTAATATTTATAATCTAAAATCCAACTTATATAACCCTATGTAACAATTGTTTTTCTAAAAGATATATGCTTGTGTCATTTTTGTATTCATTTTGACTTAATTAAAATAAAGTGTCATTATCACTTACAAGTGGATCCATGGGGTCCCAAAATCGACCCAAAGATGCCCATGGTCGACCATGTATCATCAAATAGGGTTAAGACACGTTTTAGGGTAATTTAGTATTATTATAATATTATTTTTTAACCCTTATTTACCGGATTTACCCTTAACCATGGTAAATAAAATATTTACCGCAGTAATTATTCAAAATGTCTAAAAATTAAAGTTAACTATTTACACAATTTGAACATACTGATTCCAAATATGGAATCCATTTTTCTAAATTCAAAACACAGAAGTGGCATAAATTAATTTAAAATTAATTCCCGCTGTCAAAACAAAAAGCGTGTTTTTAAGAGATAATAACTATCAAAAGATTGACACTTGTTTATGTTCGGTTTAATTGTAAAATTATGTCTAATGACCAACATTATATTAAATGGTAAAAATATATTCTAAATATACTTTAAAACCACTCAAATTAACAATTTATCACTATTAATTATTTTGATTAAAAAAGTTGTTTTTAATTAAAATTTACTAATTTTCACTATTCATCAAAATATGAAAGTTATCCGAAAAGTACCACAATTTCACCTTAGGCTAAATTTGATATTCCGAATCCAAAAATGAAGTCCATTTTGAAATATAAAATATATATAACTTCAAAAAGTAGGTATTACTATTCATAACAGCTAGTTTGATTGGTTACGGTGTGTTAGAACTCAGTGTTACGTACAACACACGCTAGCGTACCGTGGAAGCTTGGGATATTTCATTTAAAATTTTTGATGTCCCCATTTAGTCAAAAAGTTTAAAATATAGTATCTAAAAAGGGTTCACTATTAAAATTTGGTAAAAGTGCAATACTGAAAATGAATTTGTTCTTACATTATGTCTAAGAAACTCATAATATGAATTCTAAAATTATAAGGATTATATAAAGTTTAAAATTTAGTTAACACTATTCATAACCTCTTTTGAATGGATTTTTTTTAAGTCATGGTGTGATTGAACTCGGTGTTGCGTGTAGTTCATGTTATTGAATTATTTTGAAGAAATAACACACTATGAAATCTTGGGGTGTTACATTCTCCCCTCCTTCAATAAATTGTGTCCTCGCAATTTGAAATTGTTCTTCGAAAATAAAAGGTTGAAAATAAAAAATATCTTTATGGGAAAACCCACATCGGAAATTGGGTTACTAAAATTTATTCTTAATATGAGGAAAAGAGAAATGAAAGGGTCACCACCAAATTATGATCTCGATTAGGAGAACATTGGTGGAAATTAGAGACATATAATTGGAGGAAAAACTTAAATATTTATAGGTAGTGATTGAGGTCATCAATCACAAACAAGTATAAAATTTAGGTCCTTAAAATCATCAATCTATGATGATTTGAAATACCATCGGTTCAACAAAACATAGGGTATTGGGATAACACATTTTTGACGTTTCAAAATATCTTAGTTGAAATCCCACATCGAAAAATTAATTAATGAGGCCTCTATTTTAAATAAAGAGTGGAAAGTATGAAGATTACCGAAAATAACACATACTAGGGTTCCATGTAAGAAAATATGGATATGGAAGAAAAATCTAGCCTCAATTATCTGATGGAGAGTGGTAGAGAACATGGCTATGAAAAGGCCAACAATCCCAAAGCCATAAATTAGTGATGATTTAAGGTACCATCTAGGACAGCATTTTTGTTCTATGTTCCTTTTATTAATGATGAGGAATTTATTTATGAGATTGGCTAAGATCATAAGGAGATATACTTAGTTTATAATTAGAGTTTTATCCATTAATAAATTTCTACCAAAACTCATCATTCACTCGTAAAAAAATTCTATTTATACTATTCATAGAGGGTTCCAAAATAAACGAATTTATAATTCATCTACCAGATCTTTTAAAAAACTACTTTATTTAATCCAGGACATCTCGTGGGATAGTGGTAGGTGATACACCCTTGTCGCCCTATGGTTGCGGGTTCAAGTCTCGCAGCCTTGCCGGACACGACGGGTTGTCGCCCGACCTCCGGGTTGTCCTTTTATGGCAATCCAAAATAATACAAACTAGAACTATCCAAAATACTTCTGTCCAAACTCACAGTCCAACATTCATAAGTAAGGTAAACATAATATAAATCCTTTTTACCCCGTAATAGCATATGAATACCTTCATCATGTATTACCATATTCCTTATTGATTACATTCATGCTCCCTTATTCCATATAGAATGCTGGATATACTTCATTAATCAAAAAATGTTTTAAACCCCAACAATGATGGAATATACAAATCATTAATCAGTTCCAAGGTAGTCAAGAATATCCAATATAATTTATCCAAAACAATCACATATTATTCCAAAATCACTACCTCAGTATCAGAACTATATTATGGTTTATCATTCTCTCAACCATATATTTTCCAAAAATCTATCCTGATATTGAGTCACTTTTCTTTGTTCCACACAATCTCAAGTCCTTAATGAAATAGTACTGCAGTACAATCCTTATATACTCCATAATTATTATAATAAGTACATTGTTGATACAACACTCAATTGACATAATCAACATAAGAACTCTAATCATTCCTCTTCATCTGTGGTAGTATCATAACTTGATTATTATCCAATAGCATCATTTGCGGCATAGTCTGATGACTGGGACATAGGTTCGCGTAGTGTCCAAACTCCTTGCAAATGAAGCATTGTACATTTAAAACCATTTTCTTACCCTTGCAGTCACGTACTTTGTGCCCTTTTCCTCCACACTTATAACAAACTCCCATTCCTTTCAGGAAAGTTCTAGGGTGTTTCTTTCCACAGTTACCACATATGGGAAAATTCTTCTTTTCCCTCTTACTTTTATCCATCTTTCTCTCTTCAATCCTTTTCTTCTCTTGCTTCCCTTCAAAGCCATAGGACTCAGTAAACTCTTTACTTATCTTATCAACACATGATATTATTTCTTCATATGATGATAATACATGGGAGACTATTTCTCTTATAAATTCTAGCTTAAGACCATGAAAGATATGATCCTTCCTTCTCTTTGGATCATGTGCATTTCTGGAGTTCTCATTCCTTCTACTGGGCGCCATTTCTAAACAATGGCATAAACTAGATCAGTTTATGAATCAAAATACATAATCCCATACTAATAAAACACTTAACATAAATTGAACTATTTATGGATATAATCCATAATCATAAGAAAGTTTTCTTTGAGGAAGTATATAATCATAATTCCTTCAAAATGATTTGTAATGAAAATGAGAGTTATCCTAAGCATATCCCCCGGGAGTGTCGTAACCAAGAGTGCAGCAAGGTCCGTTGTCGTGCACCAGTTCCCGTTCGAGTCTAGCTCAAAGCGGTGTTTTCGGGTTTTACCCCTAGGTACATCTGTGCCAGAGCCGCCTCTACCTGCTCGTATCCAAACAGGGATGTATTGCTCGGAAAACTCACAAAATCTCTACAATACCAAAATTCTAGGAAGTTCTTCTATACTAATCCTCAAAGTTCATCTTAGGTCTACGTGCTCTAATCAAAGTTTATCTAAATCTAGCTTCCAAGGTTTGTACTAAACTTCCTCTGATAACAACTGTAACGCCCCGACCCCAGCTACCTAGAGTCGGTGCATTATTACATAACATTGGCATGATCACAAGAAAGATCAAATCTCGAAAGACCGATTGGTTTAGTAGCCTTGGAAACACTAGATATATTCATAAGTTTTACATTACATCATTAAACGAAAAACTACTACAACTACATATTGTCTCCATAATCCACACTCATATCCCCACATAATATCCCTGCAGGTCATTCACAAATTACTTCTTCACTTCTTGGGAAAAATAAAACATAGAAAAGGGGTGAGCTCAAATGCCCAGTAAGGATAACAATATAGAGGAAACTTTCAAAAATAAGAATAAACTTTTAAGGAAATGTATAACTAAAACAAAAGCCTTTCAAACATGAACTTTAAACATGGTATGGCATAAATAAAATGAAATAATGCCATTTACTTACTCACATGGATATTCTACTAATCGAATAATCACATGCAAAAATCAATAACCACTTTCATAATGTTGGAATGCATAATGTCAGACTATCATAACCACATAGTCAAGGCCTCGTGCCAAGACTACAAATAATATTTTGTCAAGGCCCTGTGCCAAGACACTAGTTTGTCTCATGAGACCTACCGATGCATCGAGGAGCTATAGCGGGCTCCACCTGTCACATATTAAGTCCAATGCATTCCCATATGAAAAGGTTTAAACATAACATAAACATTCGTATTAAAACTAGCATACGAAATGTCAATACTTTCACCATAAACTATGAATGGTATAAAAATAGCACATCCACAGTCAAACATATCACAAAACCTTCAATACAATATAGAAGTTTTGTATCATAATAAATCAACTTCAAATAATCTTAAAATCCATCAAAGGATGTTGACATAGATGAAATCAAAATTCTTTTTAAAGAAATATCTCCTTTTATTTTGAAATAATTTAAGATCCATATAAAATAAAACATTTTCTTTGAAAATATTCTTATAAGCTTGTAAGGGAAGCTTTGAAGATTTTATAACGGTGGAAAATAGCCGCACCCGCCGTATAAGTTTAAAAAAACATTCTTACCTTAATTCTGTCGAAAAGGTTAAAAAGGACCTTGTTTTGAAAACGACCGAAAGATTCCTTTATAAACCACTTATAAAAGTCAAAAAGTGTATAAATGACTTTAACTCATATTCTAGTAAATAGTAAAAATGTTTTGAAATACATTTTTAAGAAACATGGATGTGGATGATAAAGAGATCCCAGTAGATTATTACATATAAACAACCTCGGATAATGAAGAGATTGTGAAATAACCCTTACCTTGTACTTTTCCTTGGTTTGGGTAGGTTAACCTCATGTATAATGGTGAAATAATTGTTATTAAATTATACAAGAATCATATATATTAATATGATATCATATATGATCTTTTAACATTGATTTGTTAATAATATCTTAGAATTATCGTCGTTTCGGGTGTTAACTTACTTGTTTTGTTTTATATGTTTTGTTACGTAAGACATGTTTGTAAAGGATAGGTTATATATTATTCATATCCAGAATTATATCAAGTCCTTTAACATCATTTTTAAATCATCAAATGATAATTATACTTGAATGGATATGATGGAGAATGAATCTCACCGCGTTCGTGGAGACGATAGTCCGTACGTACGCACGAGCGACAATATCATTCTTTTGATATTAAAATAATATTTAAATGGATGGTATATCATATATAAAGAATCATTAACATGTTATATTTATTATTAAATGAGTTACACATCATTATTATACCCATCCAAATAATAATATATTGAATAACAATTACACCACGACGTGGAGACGGTAAGCCGTACGTACGCACGTATGGTGACATGTTATTCAAAGGGTGGATAGAATACTGAATATGGTTGTACCATATTTATAATAACATCACAATATATGTAAGATACTGGAGTTATTATTTTATAATGGTAAGAACAAAGAAAGAGGAAGTGGAAGAAGAAAGGAACTTGGAAAAGGGTGGTGAAATCATTACCTCTTCTTCGGGTTCTTCCTTTTGATTTGATCAAAAGGGATCCTTAGGTTGGCTTTCTGATCAAACTAAGGCCTCTAGGTTGTAGTGAGGGATGTTGGGAGAGTATTTGGGCAGATTTTTTCCGAACCAAAAGGCTTTGAAGGTGTGAAGAAATGAGAAGGAGGAGTGCCCTTTTATAAGAGGGGTGAGGGGCACCTTTGGAAAAGCTAGAAATATTAATTTATAATAAATTCATATTCGGTTTCTAATGGTTCCAAAGTTGATTATTCAAAGGTTAAGGTGGGGATAGGTCGAAAACCACTCAACCAATAGAATTTAGACAGGTTTGGGTACTTATATTAACCTTATCTTTAAGTATTAACTCTAAGTTAATTAGTTTCACATTTACAATGTCTCTTTATATTTTTATATAATATGGTTAATAAACTTACTATATACATCCATGAGACCCCCAAGTGGTCCATTAGTGATGCAAATATCATGATATAAGTCTCTTGGCCGAACCTTAGATTTTTAGGAATTTAATATCAATTAATAATATAATATTTGTTTTAAGAACTCTTTTATGTCAATTTTGACACTATTCAATAGTTGATTTTTGTGAAACTAATAACAGATTGATTACTTAGAACAAAGTCAATTAAATCAATCCTAATATATCATATTATCCTATAAAATTAGTTTAATTCATTAAAAGTTTCATATTATATTTGTTTGGGTATTTATAATATCAATTATTTTAATTTTTCACTATTATAGTAATTAATGCATCATCATTGTGTCATAAATAAAATAAATTATATAATGTCTAAAAATTATAAATAAAATACCATTATGTAGAAAATCGTTTTATCTTTCTAATTAATATTTATAATCTAAAATCAAACTTATATAACCCTATGTAACAATTGTTTTTCTAAAAGATATATGCTTGTGTCATTTTTGTATTCATTTTGACTTAATTAAAATAAAGTGTCATTATCACTTACAAGTGGATCCATGGGGTCCCAAAATCGACCCAAAGATGCCCATGGTCGACCATGTATCAACCAATAGGGTTAAGACACGTTTTAGGGTAATTTAGTATTATTATAATATTATTTTTTAACCCTTATTTACCGGATTTACCCTTAACCATGGTAAATAAAATATTTACCGCAGTAATTATTCAAAATGTCTAAAAATAAAAGTTACCTATTTACACAATTTGAACATCCTGATTCCAAATATGGAATCCATTTTTCTAAATTCAAAACACAGAAGTGGCAGAAATTAATTTAAAATTAATTCCCGCTGTCAAAACAAAAAGCGTGTTTTTAAGAGATAATAACTATCAAAAGATTGACACTTGTTTATGTTCGGTTTAATTGTAAAATTATGTCTAATGACCAACATTATATTAAATGGTAAAAATATATTCTAAATATACTTTAAAACCACTCAAATTCACAATTTATCACTATTAATTATTTTGATTAAAAAAGTTGTTTTTAATTAAAATTTAGTAATTTTCACTATTCATCAAAATATGAAAGTTATCCGAAAAGTACCAAAATTTCACCTTAGGCTAAATTTGATATTCCGAATCCAAAAATGAAGTCCATTTTAAAATATAAAATATATATAACTTCAAAAAGTAGGTATTACTATTCATAACAGCTAGTTTGATTGGTTACGGTGTGTTAGAACTCAGTGTTGCATACAACACACGCTAGCGTACCGTGGAAGCTTGGGATATTTCATTTTAAATTTTTGGTGTCCCCATTTAGTCAAAAAGTTTAAAATATAGTATCTAAAAAGGGTTCACTATTAAAATTTGGTAAAAGTGCAGTACTGAAAATGAATTTGTTCTTACATTATGTCTAAGAAACTCATAATATGAATTCTAAAATTATAAGGATTATATAAAGTTTAAAATTTAGTTAACACTATTCATAACCTCTTTTGAATGGATTTTTTTTAAGTCATGGTGTGATTGAACTCAGTGTTGCGTGTAGTTCAAGTTATTGAATTATTTTGAAGAAATAACACACTATGAAATCTTGGGGTGTTACACCATCTATATGGTTTTTGAGTGTGCAATAATTGTTTCATATGTGGGTTTATAATGGAAAAGACAGAGGGTTCTTTATTAATTCACAAACATAGGTTTTCAAATATTTATAATATATTTACTAAAACCAAATTCCATAAAAGTTTTTTTCTATGGTTCCTACAAATTAAGTGTTTTTTAATTATTTTATTATATAAAATTCCCGAAATCATTAAAATATTACCCTTGGTGATGTAGATGTGAGTCATGTTCTTAAAAATAATTTTAAAGACATAAAATATAATATAGGTTTTTGTGGAATCATAACAGATTTAGGAAATTAATAGAATTAACTCATAAACAACTTAATTTTAATGGGAAACATTGATTTGGATATTCAAATCATATATAGAATTTTTCATATAAAATTCTGGTTATTATGATTCCATAATACACATCATATATTTATACCATTTTTATTTTTTTATGCAATAATTCATCTATCAGAGAAAATTATGAATCATTAACCATTAGATAATTATGATGTTATTTTTCCAAAAATAATATTTTTTTATAAAAATAATTTTAAATATATTTTTTTATTTTAAATTTTAAAATGTAATCAACCTTATTTGTGAAATTCTAGGTTATGTGACAATAACAGTTTTTGAAGCGTTATAAAAAAACATGTGACATCTTAAAAATTACATTTTTATTTATTTATAATAAATATTATATAATATTACAATTTTATTATAATTTAATTTTAAAAAAAAAATAAATTACATGGTTAAAATAGATATCTTAATGGTAAGTTAGTTTTATGAAAAAATACAATATTTTTTTTATCATACCAAAAGAAAAAGTACTTTTTATTTTAAAAACAATAAGGAGTAGAAATAATTAATATTTTATTAAAACTAAAATAAATATATTCATATTCATTGGGTGTTGATACATATTTCTTTTTTAACTCAAGAAAACACATTAACGGTAAGGTGCGTGGGTGCGATGTTTTGTTGGGGTTGTTTAGCGAAACTGGTTTTGGTTTTGATCTTAATTAATTTGATTTTCTCCCATAAATAGATTCCGTCAAGGTTTAGTTATTGGATCTCACGCTGTGTTCTGCCATGGTAAAATCTTTGAGATTATATATACCATGGAAGCTTCAACAAATGGGATTCACATGGTATAATACTACAGATTGAGTTAATTATGTTATTTTTCTATATAAAATGAATTTATCAAAACACCGTATTTATACAAATCATATGATCATTGTTTAGTGGATATATTATCAATGGTTATGATTCTTAAGAATAATTTAAATATAATAAGGAACAATAAAACTGAGTAAGTGAATCTGTTTCCTATAATCATAATAGGTCATTTAATTCAATAACTATGCAATTTTTAATTATAAAAGTAATGGTCATTACAATATTCCCCCATTCATAAATTTCACCCTTTATATTAACATTTTAAACACTAAAATTGATTATGGTAATTTGTTTTCACAACCTCCTTTGGTTATCATATTTCTTATTAAAACATGTGGTTTCTCTATAGCCATTTGACCAGGTGCATTGTCTTATTCCATAGAAAATCATATCTATAATCTATGATCTTAATTATATTATCCTTGTATGAAATACCATTATCCAATAGTATCACATATGTTTTCAAAATATTTATGGTTTTTGGTATGCACATCCTCAAGAAAGATATATGGAAGTCATAAATTTTTTGATATCGGTTAGGTGTGAGTTCATGTCAGTAAGCCACAAATCCTATGAAATCAAAGACCCTGAAGGGTTTAATGTATATTGGGCTTAGATTTCCATTATTAAAAAATATCACGAATTTGTACCATGGATATATGTGGAGGTATACCTTATCTACAACCTTAAAAACTTGTTCTCACTGATGATTTCCATTATATATCTTATTTCTACTCTGAAAAAACCAAATGTGGTGTTGAATATTCTTGACTATTTTCAATATTTCCTCGTCCATTTTAGGACCTAGTAGTTTTCTTCCCAAACACCATCTCAGCATACTAGAGTTTTACACCTCTTCTAATAGAGTTATTCACTGGGGGACAATTCAAATCCTGAGTGGAAAATATTATTGTAAGAGAACATGACTAGATGAATATGTTGAACCCATACTCCAATGAATTACATATAGTATACTCTCAATAAAATCCTTGTATTTCTATATGGTGTAACATCCCAATGTAAATTCCATGCCCCGATGCCTTGAGCTGGACAACCCGAAGCACTTCGGTGAACCTGCCTGCAGAGTAGAGGATGTCGACTAGTAGTTAGTGTATGATATATCAATCATGAGGAGATGATACAATATTGTATCATGGTAATACACTAGTATAATGATAATAAACAATAAATAAATAATAAATAATCATAATCAGAAATATCCAGTATCACAGGATGGAAAAAACTAGAAATAAAATTAAAAAAACAAATGTTTTATATATTCCATGCCAATGTACGTGTCAATGTATCTAAAATGGAACCCAAAATAAAGACACTAACGACTCACCCATGTCGGTCCCAAATCAAATCTAGTTCCCCCATCCACGATCCATATCATATCAAATATCTAACATATAGCCTTTTCACTTTTCCTAAATAAAAAATATGAAGTCTATTCAGGTGATGATTTGGAAGATTAAGTAAGGTGTGAGTAAATAATAGTAGGACGCCACCAATGGTTTCTAAAACATTATCCAGTTAATAAAATTATATGCAATTTTATAATGAAAAATGTATAGTGAATAAGATAATAGTTATGAGCTTATAAATTAATCTTTATTTTACCACATAAAGCCACAGGTATCCCAGGACAAGTCATCGTAAATACCTACGCCATCAATTCTAGAGTCTGAACCATTTCACATTATCAATTAGCAATTAATTACAAAAAAATGTATATTATTATCCAATTCATTCAAATTTAGTCTAATTCCCACAAGTTAAGTCAAGTTCCTCATGCCTAGGACCTCATGAGATTTTGAAGCGGGAGACTGTGTTCCACAAACGTTTATCAAAAAATTATCACTATAGAGTTTTGAATCATTAGACCATGTCCCAAATGTGTTTATCACACAATTTTTCACTACAGGAATCGTAACCATTAGACCAAGTCTCATACACATTTATCACACAATTTTTCACTATGAGCATTGGATGTTGCAGACCATGTCCCACACATGTTTATCACACAATTTTTTCACTATGGTATTTTAAAGTAGCATACCATGTTCCGCACAAGTTTATCAAGCATTTTATACATGCATCATAATATATCACATCATCACATGAATTTCTATAACATATTTTTTTCATTATCACAAAAACAAATAAAAATCCACATTAATCTTATTATCATAATTAACCATCTAAATATTCCATTAATTACATCATAAGATAATTAGTCCACAGCTATTAATTAATTAAACAATTAATTAGTCACATAAATTTTCTTTAATTAATTAAACAATTAATTAATCATATATATCCCATTAATTAATTCTTAAATTAATTAATCACATATTTTTTAATAATTAGTTCAATAATTAATTAACCATATAATGTCCATTAATTAATTTAACACTTAATTAATCATATCAAAATCTCGTCATCCAATAATTACTTCATAATTAATTACTCTTACTTAATAATTCAACATTCCAAAAATAAACCCAGGATTTCATTATCCTCAGTTATGTAATTCTATTATTCAATGAAATCCCCAATTCCTCAATTAATTAATTTACCTCACTAATTAATTCAATTATAAATTCCAATTTATAACCCCCCCAAGAATTCATTAATTAGACTAGATTAATTGATATTAAGACTGTAGTATTAGAATAATAGACCACCATCCTCGATAATCCAATTAATAATCTCCCAACAAAAATTCTGAAAATTAAATAGTGTAATAATGTAGAATTAGTTCTATATCTACTACCTAAATAAATAATTAACAATCCCAGAAATCATAAATCTAGAGTTTGAGCTACAATCCTAGATCTAGATCCACATGACTATGTACAGATCAACATAAAAATTGGAATAAATTCTTTTAAATAAATTGAGAAAAATGAGGATGAATAGGAAAGTAACTAGGATGAGATCCCCTTATGGATATGGGTATAGATCTTCAATTTGGGCTTCAAATCACTATGAACGTAGGATAGGAGTGCTTGGAATCTATCTATGAGTCCCCAAAATCATGATAGAGTTGTTTAGGTTAAATGGAGGTTTAATTGGTATTAAAATAGGGGTACATAAATTTTAAAAACTATTGTGATAGGTAATTTAATTCTCTTGCATGATTTTCTGGGATGGGGTGTAAGGTTTCCCTAAACCATGAACCTAAACCATGTACATATTTTATAGGGGTGTTTGGTTACTCTTGAGAGGGTGAAAGATTTGTAAAAGCATCCACCAACTGTGAAATTTCCCTCGGTCTAGGGATGCATAGATTTTTGGTCTAGGTCGCATGATTAGGTAAAACTGTGTCCCAACCATAAACTGCCCTAGTTCTTCCATTTTTCTAAAATTTCTTCCCAAAAACACTTCAAGGGAAAAACCTAATGAAAATTACTTAATAAAAATAATAACAATACCTTCAACTGATCTCAAAATAAATCCAGAAAAAGATGGGATCTTATAATATCCCCACCTTATAACAACATATCCTTGAGCTGTACTCCCAAGCATTTATAAGATTCCAAGTCAGAATGTTTAGTCCACTATGCCTGAATATATTCCTCACTTTCCCATGATTCATCCTAAAGAAGCCCATTTTTTCACAATACACAAACTATCGGTTTGTAATTTTTCTACAACACATTCTCACCATGATACAACAAAAGTATCATATTCTCCTCAAAGGACAGATGTATTTCAAGATCAACATCATCTACCTCAATCCCATTAGAAGGGTTGGGGTGATACCACCGAATTTGTGACACATATAAAACATCATGCAAAGTAATATATTTCTATGTAAGATCTAATCCATATAAAACTATTCTAATTCTCTCCAATACATAAAATGGTCCCATAAACCTGGGTGTTATATTCCCTTGACTCTATATCATACAATGACCCAATCTAGGCATCAACCTAAGAAATTATTGATCACCATATTCAAAATCCAGACGCCATCATTTTCTATCAACATTGGTCTTTTATCAACATTAATATATACCCATATGTTTTTTAATTATCTAATCTTACTCTGAAGTCTCCTACATGATACTTGGTCCCAACAATTCTAACTTAACTTCTTCTATCCTACATAGAGGGTATCTACATGGCATGCTATAATGTACCCCATATGGTTCCATCTATATTATTCCCTGATAACTATTGTAATAGGATAACTCCACCAAATGTAAGAGCTTCCCCAATGATCCTTCAAAGTCCTAGACATATGCTTGCAGTATATCCTTAAGAACCTATATAGAATACTCTAACTTCCTATCATTATGTGGGTGGAATGTTCCACTCACTAATGCATTCATACTAAGATCCTTCTGTAATCAATTATAAAAGCATGAAGTAATTTTTCAGTAATTGTTTAACTCTATTTTGTGTCAACCATGCAGATAGAATATCTCCCAAACATACAAATTTCACAGATTCTACCCCAATAAACTCCCCCTTATAGGAATAAAATATGTTAAATTTACAAGGATCTCCATGATAGTCCAAATAGATTCATTCTTTTAAGGTTTCTTATGGAGACACTCCATGAAGTCTTTGGTCCCTTCATCCAACTTCCATTTAAGAAGGGGAAATGGATATAAGAAACATCTAGGACATTAATGCTAGACCTTCACATGAAGGAAGCTATAACATCATGTCATGAGCCCTATTATTTCACTTTTCATGAATGACCACAAAAAATGTCATCATTGTAAACTGTAAATTTTGGTCATAACTAGATGTACCACCCACTTCGAGGCATAAAATTACCACACCAAATCCACTCAATTGCTCATAGGAATAACAACAAGAATCTAGACATAGACTATATCATCCTTATCTATGATACAATCTGAAGTTGAATCCCCACCTTCAAGGAATTCTATTATGGTCAAGAACTCAGGATACACAAACTTCTTATCTCTAATCTATATCAAATGTATAGACTCCACTAGAATTGATATGAGGGTCATTTTCTCCTAACTCTCTAGAACCACCACATGCATCTTCACTAGAACAATAATCATTTTCCATATAACACTACAATCCTGAACATCCTATGTATGTGTTTTCTTTCTCAAAGAATCATCCAAACTATTCCATTTTCCCAACATATATGATAGCTTGAAATCAAGTGAATACATATACTCAACCCATCCCTGCTACCAGAGATTCATGTATCTCTATGAAAATATATACATCAATATTATTTAACCTGTATACATGGTAAATTTTTTTCCCAATATATAATGTCACAAACACAACAAATCATACCCTACTAAACCCAAATTGAGGTCATTTGTAGGGCAGTTTTGTTCTTGTGTCCTCAAATTTAGAGACCATATGCAATAAATCGATCTATCTATAACATCAACACTCTGAGTACGATCCCAGAATTTTTAAAATACATTGTGTACTCATTAGATGGCATGGTTAGGAAAAAAATTGTTTCTAATGTCATATTTCTCTTAAACTCTAGGAAATGCCTTCTTTCATGATTCTGACAAATCAAAAATTATACATTTTTTTTGTCAAGACCATAAGAGGGGATTCCAATTAATAAAACTCTTGGAGGGACCTCCGATAATATATATCTAATCCTGGAAACATTCAAATATCAAACTTGTTCTTGGAATACATCCACGAAACCACTTCTTGTACATTCTCTAGGACCATAGATGCAGATTCCACTAAGATGATGTGACCAAATAATCGAACTAGATAAATCCAAAATTGGAACATATATTGATTCACATATTTACTATTCTCTATTACTGCACTCAATATGATATGAAGGTGTTTGGAATGATCGTAAAGAGTTGTGGAGAACAATATGATTTCGTCCACAAACACTACCAAAAAATAAAATAGGTATACATAAATGATTATTTTAATCAAGGACATAAAAACTGATGTGTTATTTAGCCCATGAAGAATTACGATGTACTCAAAAATGACATCACTAATTATTAAATTATTCCTTGATATATTAGAAGTTCTAAATCTCGGCTAATGACACACATATATCATGTTAATCATATAAAATACCCAATATCACATCATCTAGTAAAAAATAACATCAATATATAGATGTGGATACCAATTCTTCATGGTCATTTGGTTTATATTATGTTAATCAAAACATGGAACAAACTCCCTTTGGCCTTATTTGAAAGAAAAACTAGAGAACCCGAAGTCTACATACTAAGATGGTTAAATTTCATATCGTCCAACTCTTCCAGGTGATTCTAGATCAATTGATGCTATATTAGTTTCATTATGTATGGCGGAATAGAAATTGTCTTAGCGAGTGACATCAGATCAATAATGAATTACAAATCTCACTGAGGTTATAACAATGGGTTTTTTTAGGTAACACATCCTGAAACCTATCCACTATGGGTGGAAGATATCATGCATCAAACATCCATAATCTACTAATAGACATACAACCGGTGCTATAAGATCTCCCAATTGTTCTGTAATTGGACCTACATAGCCTTCCTAGTTGTTCCACTCTCCACAATGAATGTAATGGTCACCCTTACGAGACATAAATTTCCCACAAATATGGAAACATTCAATGTCCATTCAGCATTCTACATGCTAGTCGATACCCAGAATTTTGTCAAAGCATAACATGTCAAAAATATTGAGATACCAAAGAAATCAGTAATACCTAATCTCAAGAGATCAAACCGTAGACAAATAGATATCTCTAGACCATACACCCAATGTTGTTTCTCTTTTCAAATCCTACACTAAAACAATACTACATGGATCAATCCATGAAAATGTTTTCCAGATATAAATTAATGAGATAATCCAGTATAAAATAATTCACTAACTAGTGTAGAAGCTACAAGAAAATTACCTCTCATATTCGCTGGTCTATCCTAAATATAATAAATAGTTGGTTGAATTGCATGAAACAATAACACATCTCTCCTATGTTATGTGTTTGACTCCTCCGAGCTGTACTAATCAATTTATATGGGATCTCCTTCCTAGAACCACCACATCGAGTTCTTATACATCCCTGTCTAGTTGATTCTCAGTTACTAGACTGATATGGTGAACAATAACCCCTTCACACACTCTAGTTCTATCTATATTCTACATCACTAACCATATACCAATGGTTCTTATAGAACTTCTCTATATTTACCGTCTTTCTACAGTCATTTAACTTCACAGGTGATCAGGAAAAATATTTCCAAATGTGTCCCATCCTTCCAAATGGTGGAAAACCATATGGGTGAGGAATATTGTAACTGACCCTTCCCATTAGATATTATTCTCGCCACTCCTCAAGGATAAATTTTCAAAAAATAATTAACTTATTTTAGAATTTATGACTCTTGAATATTTAGAAGAAACAACATGTATGCCGCTAGAATCATTTTTTAGGTTCCCCTCATAGTTGTGATTCTGATTCACCACCCTTGGAAACTTCTTCAGAATGAAGATATTTACATGGGACTAAAATGAACACATAAGTCAATACTAAAACTAATTTTCCATAGTATCCTTATCTTATGTCAATGCTAGAACAATGTGAAATAAATATGTAATGTTTCCAGCATGGCCTATTATTGTCATACTCTCCTGAGTCAACCTCATGAACAAAACTACTCTCTCTTTTCTTAGTGTGTCTGGATAACATTTCTCTAGGAACATCACTTTAATTTCATTCCACTCCATAGATTTCAAATTTCAATAAAATTTTGATGTTCCCCTACCACTTTTATTGACCACTTTCCAGATATGTTTCCACCATGACACTCTTCTCTACAGGAGTCTCTATGTAGTAATGTATTGTTTGGATATACTCAATCCAAAACGCAAATCACTCTAGTGAACCCTCTAAAATAAAATTTAGAGGGTGCTACAACAAAAAATCTCTTATTATACCATACATGGTTTTCAAAAACCCTCCATGGGTCTCTTTCAATGAATTTCATGACGTGAGTAATGTACTCTGATAACTTCTCAACAACATCCTTTATAGGCATTATTTGTGCATCTGGTTCCACTACTGGTGTAGCATCTCAACCCATGTCCTTCTTTTATCCTCTAAACAACCATCATCATTGATGCATATCTATACAAGGCTAAACACATGTTTTATGACTCAGAATATGACTTTATCACATTTCCATAAAAGGGGAATCACAACATGTAACAATAATAATTTTCCCCAAACCTTGACATGTGTTCAAAACTGAGGTCCTATCACTACACTTAACCATCCTACAGATTGGTCCTAGTTAAAAAAAGGAAAAATTCACATTATTCCAATTCCCTTTGACACCCATTTATTTTTATTCTTTATAATTTTCCGATTCCAAATTTCACATTAGCTACTATTTTTAATTCACTTGGACATATAGAGAAAAAAAATTAAGGCTTAATTGCTTAACCCAAACCCATTTCACATGCATTCCTAAAATGATGCATATCAGGAAATAATACTAAGTTCTTAGAATTATAACATAAAAATTAACTGTAATTTCCTACAAGATCACGATTCAAAACTTATAAAAACTCATTAAATATCTGAAAAAATAATCACATCACCTAAAAAGTAAATCACCCATGGTGAAATATTATCCAACTATGGAGACACACATCAATAACTGCAATCACACACTTGATACATGGTTTTCCCCTATACATGGGTTTGAAACTCCTTTGAATGAGCTCATTTCCTAGGCCTGTATCTCCCTAATATCCATTATAAGTTTTTAAATAGTATGAGAAATGAAAAGTAACCAGAACTAGATCTGATACAACTTTGCATTGTCTTAGCATGAGTTATATCCCAAAGTTCCTAGAGTCAGATCATGACATGACCTCTGCCATGCCTCCCAAAATGCTAGAGGCCTCTGAATAGAAGTATAGGACTATTATATCCATTATAGAGAGTATATACCCTCTTTTATCAGAGTAATACACTACATAAAAAATAATAATCAATAACAGAATAATATATAATGATAAACAGAAAGAAGTATTATCACCAAAGGGCCAAAACTGTAAATACAATATCAAAACTAAGGAATACAGTATGTCATGCCAATGTAGTTGTCATGTGTCTAAAATGTACCCTAAAATAAAGACACTAATTATTCCCCAATTGGGTCTCAAATCATATGTGGTTCCCTCATCAATGATCCATCCCACATTAGCTATCTAACGAAGGGCCTTTGACCCTTTACTATCCAAATAACATAATGTTTATTTAGGGACCAATTAGGAAGGGTGAGTAGGGTGTGAGTATAACTCTGTAGGCCACCACAAATGGTTTATATAAAAATATGAAATCAATAAAAGTGAATTCAATTTTATAAGTAAATAAATAAAATTCTTAAGTATACAATTATCACATTATTACTTATTCTTCATTTAACCACATAAACCCTCGAGATCCCATGGACACCTGAACCTCAGTACCATCATTAGATCGTCCTAGATACTAAAAAATTTCGTATTATCAAATAAAAAATTCAATAAACTATTGATATTTCATTATCCATTTAATTTAAATTTATTATATGTCTAATTTTAAACATGGTCCATTTCCAACAATTTGGGTCTTGATTGTCATGCCCAGGACCCTATGGTCTTTGGAAACAAAAAACCAAATCTCAGACCTATCTGCCAAAAAATATATTACTATGGGATTCATATATAGAAGAACATGTCCCAAAAACCTTTATCACCCAATTTATCACTACATTCATTTGATGTAGAAGACCATTTCACACACACTTTTGTCACATTATTTTTCACATAGAGCTTCGGAAGAAGCATACCGTATGCCACACACATTTGTCACAAAAAGCAACAGTGGCCATTGGAAGTAGTAGACCATGTACCACACACATTTATCACACAATTTATAAATGTTTCACAATATATAAAATCATCACATAAATCTCAATATCTCATGTTTTCATATTGTCTTATCAACCAAGATTAATCTACATTTATCCTTATATCACAATTACCGTTCAAAATATTCTATTAATTATTTCATAAATTAATTTATCCAAATATATTAATTAATTCAACAAATAATTAGTCACTTCATGTTTCAATAATTAATTCCATAATTAATTATTCATATATATCCCCTTAATAAATTCTTTATTTAATTAATCAAATCTCTTCCCTTAATTAATTCAACATTTAATAAGCACATAATGTCCATTAATTTTTTAAGAACTAATTTATCATTTCTGAAATTATAAATAAAATAATTGTTTCACAATTAAATATTTTTAGTTTTAAATTCTACATAATATGAATTGCACAAACTACTTGATATCTACAATTCCAATGTTTAATTATTATTTCAAATCCCCAAGTCCCTAATTAATTTATTGACTACATTAATTAATTCAATTTGGAATTCCAATTTTTAAATGAACCCTAGAAATTATAAAATCACATAAACATAATTAATATAGAAAATATGGGATTTTAATAATCGATCACCAACCTTGATTCGTCAATGAACAATTTCCCAAGGGAAATCCCAAAAATTCATAGGTGTAACAGCGTAGAAGGATATCTGAATCTATTACCAAAATAAATACTGAACAATTAATGATATCTTAAATCTAGATCTAGATATATGATCCTATATATATATATATATATAATATCGATAATAACATCCCTTATAGCAAAAGAGAATAAAGGAGGAGTAAATAGAAAGCAATTGGGATGATATCCTCTTACCAGGTGGGGTACAGATCTTTGATCGTGTCTTTGAATCACTATGAAAGGAGGCTATTATGGATTGGAACCTATCAAGGAGGGATCAAAATCATGAAATATCTATTAAGGAAAAATGTGGGTTGATTTGGGATTAAAATGGGTGTTCAAGAATTTATAAATCTTATTTTTGGGGGACTTTAATTCCTGCACATGGGTTAATGCGGAGGATCATACAGTTATCCATAAATGTTCACATAATGTGTGAGCCTCTTTCATAGGGGTCTAATATTTGTCCATACATGGAACATGGTTTGACAAACAGTGTTCCAACCAAGTAGTTACTCTCTCTCACGAGATGCACTATTTTCTAGGCTGGGATGCACGGTTAGGGAAAACAATATTCCAACCATGAACTACCGCATATATTTATTTATTTATTCTCTAATTTATAACAAAACACACCCCAATCTTTAACTGAATATTAATTTACTAAATGTATCGAAAAAATAGTACCTAAAAATGAGCCAGAGACATCTCCAGAAAATTTCAGGATCTTATAGATGGTCTATTTATATTTGCAATCAGATTGAGGGTGACATGATATGATGAAGATAAAAATGTTATTTATAGCATGTTAGAGGTTATTAATGAATTTAGAAGTAAATATTAAGTCATCATAAGATACAATCGATTGTGGTGTTCCATACAATATCACCACTTCACTAATATATATCCTTGCAAATTGATCAAGTGTGACATCCTATAAGATTTCAATTAAGTTATCAGTCTTTGTAAGAAGAACCAAAATAACCCATAAAGTATTATTTCTTATTGTTGTCTTTATAAGACCACTCGAAGAGTCCATGGTTAGGTTCTCCCATTTTCATGTAGGTATGGGTAGTGGTTATAACAAACTAGAATTTTATAAATTGAATTTCCATTATTATAATTATGTTTTATGAAATTAATCATATACATCACATATATAACCAAATGAAAACATTATTCTCATAAATTTATAATGAAATAAGTGGAATTTATAAAAAATAATGAACCTCTAATGATATAATAGTAACCAGAGATTTAGAATAGTTTTATAACCATTAAGAATAGTAATTAGGCCAATAGAATTGTATCATCCCCAATAAAACTATAAACAATATTTAGGATTCTTATTAATGAAAATATGATATAATTATATCATGGTATATGTAAATAAATGTTTAAAAAATGATAAATTAAGTGTTCATATTTATTTGAAATGTAAATAATTATTTACAATTTTATAATTAAAATAATTATATAAAAGAAAATATATTTTAATAAAATAAATTAACAAATTAATAGTATGTTTTGTGATAATTATAATATAATTTCATGAGACTATAATTAATTTTTTAATGTGTCATATAATCATTTATAATATTAAAATCCGTATTTTCCAAATAAATAATGATTTTATTTAAAAACTTAAATTTCATATATTAATAAAATAAAATTCATAAAATTCAATCTATTTTTGAAATCCAAACTGAAAAAATGAATTCAATTATTTTAAATAATTTTTCAAAATTTGATTAATTTTTGTTGAATTCTAAAATATAGTAATTTATGACATATTCTTAATACATGAAATTTTTGAGTCATTGATGATGTATGGATTATGTATGGAATTATTAGTTAAATCTATCCTAGACCATTTACTTTATTTTTTTGGAATCATCATGATTCAAAGTATTAACCAAAAATAATAAACAAATGAATAAAATAATCTAAAAACACCCACATCCTCTCCTATATATAGAACCCCTCACCACATATTCTCCTCAAATATTCTAATCCTTTTAGCTTGTCTACGTTATGAACAATTCCATTTCCATGACTCTTAAAAACATCCAAGAGATTCAAGTCTGAAAAAAATACCCAACCCCAGTTCCATAATGAGGTTGTCAAGGATAAAATATCCCAGAGCTAAAATCCTCAATCCCTATCTTATAATTTCTTTCATTTTTCTTATCGTTTTCTTATTTCCATTTAAAAAGAGTCATGATAACTCCAGTGTCATATATATACTATAATTTTGTTATGTTAATTTAATATCCATTATAAAATCTTATCTCTTAACATTTTATTCCAAAATGAAGTCATCATCATTGATGTGTCGATTTACCGACTTCATGGACAATGATTTTCTTTTCCAATTTCCACATTCAACGATGCTCATAAGACCATTATTATAGTCAATCTAGATATTAAATTGTATGTTATAACTTTTAATTTTCTATAAGTAATTTTTAAACAAAATATTAAATAAAATGGAACTAGTTCATGATGGTCAGAAAACCTGCTAAATTGAACTAAACATTTATCATTAAATTTATATCAATTGAATCATCCTCTTACATGAAAATCTAATTTTATATGATACCATTTAAACATTTTAAAGTTCATTAATAAAATATAATTCCACTTTGGAACAATTATTTATATTTGACAAGAACATCCATATTTATATACATGTAAACCACCCTTGAAATCATGGAAACACATGCTCCTAGAACAATGATATTGAACACTATAACTCATAAAAAGCATTATAAATAAATATAATAAAAATATAATAATTAAAATAAATAAATAAGTGGTTATGAATTATGCAATTGATGAATATAATTTGATTATTCTAGATATAATGTTAATGTGGAGAATGGATTCGAACATAATGTAAGAGGACTCTCAATCCCAACTACCTTTTTTTGAATTATATATATCTTATGGAAAATATCCATGTGGATATTTTTTTAACAATCCTTGGATTTAATTTTATGTTTTTAGATTTTATTTTAAAGTAAATAAAAGTTTCCAACATAATTTTATGAAAAATATAATTATTTTACAAAAGAACTCTTCTTTCCAATTCACATCATGACCCCTCATGAGATTATATAAACTTCAATGATGTGTGATTAATATTAAAAAAAATGTATTTTACCTTCTAAACATTGGATCCAAAATTTTTATTCATGAATTTATTATTTATTAAATATTTTTAAACCCCATTCTTTATCATAGGTTACTTCATGATTATGATTTTTATACATTCTATGTATCGTGCATCGTTATGTAAATATTATGATGTGATGGGTGGGATAAAAATTATATATCCCCCGACTGAATTGTGTAATGATATGTATCTCATGAGATTATTTGGGTAAATAATAATAATGTTTTTTATAAATGATGATTTTATGATGATGCACATATTTTATGCATGCACATGATTCTAACTATGTTAAAAACTATGTGGGGAATTTCATCTCAAAGACATGATGACTATTTTTTTTGAATTTTCATATTCAATGTCTTTATCCAATGATTGCCCTATTTTTTGATGATGATGCCATACTCATATTTTGATGATGATCAATATATACACTCATGTTTAATTAATCAATGCCCCTTTTTCATCATCTTATAGAGGTTTTATCTCTCCACTTTTCTTTGATGTATATATACATGTGAAATCATGTAGTAAAGGGATAGTGATCTTTAAAGAGATAAAGAAGAAAATTTAAAATAAATTTTTATATTTCATTATATTTATTGTTGTGTTTGTGCCTAATTTTCCAAATGTACTAATAAATTGTCTCATAGATAATAAAACATTTTTATTTTCCTACATAGAAAATATGTATTCCTCACGTCAGAAAAAAAAGGGCCTCTATAGTTGGTATTATAGTATGGTTTAGATAATTTGGGAATTATTTTAAGTGAATGATTGTGAAATCCATTAGGAAATTTCTATGTATATAAGAACCCAAAAAACATTGTTTTAGAAAACAACTTAACATTCAGATCCCATAAGATATGCTTTTGATTTTAATTTAATAAAATAAAAATTTATTAATACTTTATCGAATTATTTTATTTCTAAATCCATTTTAATTTTATAAATTCGTAGGAACAAGAGGAAACAATTAATGGGAAATACCCTCATCTCTTTTAACTATAATATGTAAAATGAAATTTTGAGGATGAAATTTTTATAGGGGAACAATGTAATAAACTAGAATATTATCAATTGAATGTACCTTATTATAATTACGTTATATTGTATAACACATATACATAACATAGAGGGACAATTAAAATTATTCACATAAATTAAGAATGAAATGAGTTATATTTATAGAAATTAAGAAACCTATACCGATGGAATAATAACATGACTAAAAGAATGGGAATGTAAACATTGAGAATAGTAATCAAGTCAATAGATTAGTAACCACAAATGTAAAAGCATAAATAAAATCTAGGCATTTTATGAATGGAACACTGATATAAATATATCAAGGTAGAAGTAAATAAATGTTTTAAATATTATAAATTAGGTTTTGGTATTTTGGGGAAACTACCAGTTTATTTAAAATGTTATTATTAATATGAATAGTTAAAATAAATTTTATTATCATAAAATACTTCATAAATTAAAATTATTTTGTATTATAATTATATGATAAAATTTCAATACCTAAAATAATTGTCCAATGTGTAATAAAATCATTTATAATATTAAAATCTGTATTTTTGGAAAATGGTGATGTTATTTGAAAAATAAATTTCTCATATTTATAAAGAAATCCATAAAATATAATCAATTTTAAAAATATAAATGTCAAAAAATGGTTCGGGCTAATTTTTAATTTTTTCTACAGTAGTTGAATTTTGGATGAATGTTGAAGTATAGTATTTTATGACATAAGTTAAATACCAAATTTTTTGACTCATAGATGATTTATGGTTGATGTATGAAATCATTATTTGGAATTATATTGAACCACTTACTATATTTAGTCATTGGAATTATCATTATTAGTAGTATTGATTAAAAATAACAAAAACATGAATAAATAGATCAAAAAACACCCCTCTCATACCCTATAAATACCACCCATTCACCTTACACATTATAAGACATGTATATTTTCCAAAATCTTCTTAATTTATTTTCCAATACCCATCCCCATATTCATGAGCTTTTTTCTCAATAGAGGTCAAAACCCATATTTCTTAAGGAGGTTCTCAAGGAGTCAATATTTAATAGGTAAATTCTTATATCCCTCTCTTTTATTTTCATTTATTTTATTATCCTCTCATTATCTCTCTTATCCACAGAGGAATGACAAATTTACTATAGTATATATAATATTATTTTTTAAGATATTTTTATATCTATAATCAAATATATTCTCATATCCATTTATTCAATAAATTAAAACATCATCAGTGATGTATCGATTCACCGCCTTCATGGATAGTGACTTTTTATTTTTCCATCACTATCTTCTAGGCTAGTCATAAAGTCATTATTATTGTTCAACCATATTTCCATATATATATTATAACTTGTTAAATGTTCTGTTAAAAATTTATAGAAATAATATTAAAAAATGAAACTAGTTTATGCTGATCGGAAAACAAGCTGAAATAAAGTATCATTTATCATTAATGTTTTATAAGATGAATAATCCTCATATAGAAAACCAAATTTTATATGAGACTATTTAATAATTTTTATGTTTAATGGAAACATTTCATTTTACTCCATGAGAATTATTCACATTTGAAAATAATTTCATTAATTATATACATGTATGTTGGCCATCAAAACAAGAAAATATAAACTCCTGGAATGATGTTGTCAAACACTATAACTTATCAAAATAGTTATAAATGAACATAATAAAATTATAATAAATAAAATAAATTTATAAATGTTTTTAAATTAAGTAATTAATGAATATAAATTTATTATCTTGGATATTATGTGAATGTACCCAATACAGCCATACATATGGTATAAGAATTCTCAAATCAATTCCCTTTATTTTGGTGATACGTCTTTCACGAAAAATTTCTGTATAGATATTCCATTAATAATCCTCAAATATAATTATTTATTATTTCATTTTTAGGATATATCTATTTCCAACTTGGTTTAGGACAAATATAATTATTTTCCAAAACAACTCTCCTTTACAATTTACATATTGACTCTTCTTGATATTATTTATTCTTCACTCAAGTATGATGACTTATAATAAATATACATTCTTCCCATCCTCATTTTGAAAAAAATATAGTGTCATGAATGTATTCATTCTGATATTCTTATGAAACCAATTTATTTCCATGTCTTAATTTACCTTTATGAGTGCTATACATTCTATGTGGAATGCAATATTATATAAATATTTTGATGTGATGGGTGGGTCCAGAATTATATAGACCTCTACTGAAATGGGTAATGTGTAGTATATCTAGAGATATTTTATATTTTACATAGTCACGATACTTTATTTTTTCAAAATGAATATGTTTTGATTAATCAGTTATGTTATACGTGAACGTGATTCTTTATTTTTCCATACCCACGTGTCGTATTTGACTACTAAGACATGATATTATTATTTCAAGCATTTCCACATTCTATGTAATTATCAAATTTTTCCATCACTATTTTTATTATGATCCATTACTTATGTTATGAAAATGATGACATTTATAACTATTTTATAAATGATTCATTTCCCTAATTCATCCTCTTATTGGGCTTTTAGCTCACCCATTTTCATTGATGTATATCCTCAACTGACTACATGTTCCAAGAAGAGCATGATATTTAAATTGAAAATTAATTTTTAAATAAATGTTTATTATTTATTATTGTTCAAGTAATGTATGTTCATAATTTTTTCATGACACTAATCCTTTGGATTCTATATTTTTGTAATTTTATATCATTTATTTTAAAAATGATGTAATAGTCGTGTATGAAAATTAAGGTTCACTATAGTTGGTAACATTTCATAGATTAGTTCATTTTAGAGTTTTTATTAGGAAAAATAGTGAAACCCCATTGGATAATACTATATATAAAAAAATTCAAAAATAATTTTCTTAACAAATTTTGTAATATACAGACCATAATATTTGACTTTAGTTTTAATTTCTTAGTAGAATAATTTATTCATTATTTATTGATTTTATTTTTGTTCAAATAATTTCTATTTAAAAAAATGGTAGGATCTTTCAGAATCAATAAAGGAGAAATACCATCACCTATGTTCAGCTCTGTATGTAAAACAAAATTTCAAGGACCAAATTTCAAAAGGGGAGAAGAATTTAATGACCTAGAATTTTATCAATGAGATTTAGCTTATTAATTTTTTTTTTCATATAGTATAAAACACATATATAACATAATGAACAAAATAAGAACATTATTCCCATAATTAAAGTATGAAATTAGTGGTATTTATAGAAATTAAAGAACCTATACTGATGGAAGAGTAACATGATAGTTGGAATAGTAATATAAAAATTCATAATAGTAATCTAGATAATATAAATGTATCTCCACCAGTTAAAGTATAAAAAAATTTAGGCATCTTCTGATTGAAAATATGATATTATTATATCTGTATATAAGTAAAATATTTAAAAAGATAAATTTTAAGTTTATGTTTTTATGAAAAAAAATGTTTATTTATAATTAATTAAATAATATAAAAATATAATAGAAAATTTATTTTTTATAAAATAAAATAATAAAATAATATTATGTTTTATTGTAAATATATGATAATTTTATGAGACCTTATCAAAATTTTCTATGTTTTATAAAATCATATATAATATTAAAAAAATTTTTGTATAAATTGAAGAAAACATTTAAAAATTATATATATAAAAATTAGAAATTTATTTTCATCAAATATAGTATATTTTAAAAATATATATGTCAAAAATTGGTTAGGGGTAATTTATTCGGATTTTGTGAAAATTGTTGAATTTTTTGTGGTTAGTGAAATACACTAAATTGTGACAGAAGATAAATATTGGAATTTTTGAGTCATGGATTATATATTGATGATGTATGCAACCATTGGTTCAAATTATCTAGAACCAATTAAATTATATAGTCATATTAATAATCATTATTGATTTTCTTGGGCCAAAATAATAAACCAATGAGTAAAATAATAAAACAAACTTCCCTCTCCTCCCCTATAAATACCACCCCTCACCACATCTTCACCCCACATATTATAAGACTTTTTACTTATCTAAATTATTTAAAATTAACTTCCAAATATAATTTTACACATATAGGACATGCTGGTCTCAACAGAAGACTAAGCACAAGTGCCTTAAGGAGGTTCTCAAGGAGACAACATTTAAGAAGTAAAATCACCAATCCCTATTTGATAATTTCATTTCTCTTATTGTACTCTCCTTTAATCCCCTATCCAAATAGTCTTCATAACACTTTTATCATATTTATACATTAACTTTATTGTGTAAATGTAATATCCTTCATCTCTCATCTTCTCTATTGATTATATAATTGAAAACAGCATATGTAATGTGTCGATTCACCACCTTTATGAGTGATGGGTTTTTATTGTCCTTTACTACCTTATAGGATAGATCTCAAACCATAATTCTGGTTGAACCATATTTTATTTAATATATTATATGTTTTTTAAAATTCTTAGTGTAATTTATTGATAAAATATGAAATAAAATGAAACTAGTTATTGATGTTATGAAAAAACATGAAAATGAAATAAAAAATTATCATTATAGTTTCTTCAATGAAATCATCCTCATTCTAGAAGAACAAAAGATATATGAGTCAATTTAATCTTATAAAATATCCTTAATGACATATTATTTCTCCTATGGTGAATTAATACCAAGTTAAAATATTATCTACAATTATATACAAGTATACTGACCATGAACCCATGAAAATATATTCTCCTGAAACATTGATATTAAATCATATAACTCACTAAAATGGGTATAAATGAATATAATAAAATAAAAAAAACAAAATATATATAATAGTAACTGAATTATCTAATTAACCAAAATTATATGATTTTATAGGATATTATGTGAATGTTTAGTAGGAATCCGAACATAATGGAATGGGATTCTAAAAACCCAACTCTATTTCAATGGGTTATAAATAGTTCATGAATACTTTTTTGGCTGATATTTATTTAATGATACCTAAATATAATTTTATTATTGTCCACTTTTATTTTCAATGATACATATGTATAAAAATTGGTTTTTTAAAAAACATAATGATTTTCTAAAAGAAATCTTTATTCCTATTAACATATTGAATCCTCTTGATGTTGTTTATTCATCAACCAAGTATGGTGATTCATATAATAAAAAGGTTTTCAATTTATTATTTGGGAACCCCAATGTATATTCATGAAATATTTTTTTTGAATACTTATGAACCCCATTCCTTTATCTAGGATACTTCGTGATTATGATTGTTATATGTTTTATGGGGGATTCATGATTGTGT
Source organism: Viscum album (assembly GCA_963277665.1). NCBI lineage: Eukaryota > Viridiplantae > Streptophyta > Magnoliopsida > Santalales > Viscaceae > Viscum > Viscum album. The sequence continues at coordinate 1,298,350,585 of OY728138.1, read as the reverse complement.
AAATATTATGATGTGATGTGTGGACCTAAAATAATAGTCCCCTCAATGGAATTGGGAAATGTGATGTATCATATTATATAATGTGTTTTTTTAAGAAAATTATGCTAGCTTTGTACAAAATAATTATTTTTTGTTTATTAAATAATAATATTTTTGACTATGATGAAAGCTTGTTCATTTATCTAGGGTATTTGACCACTAAGACACGATGTTTCATTTCAATGCATTATCACATTCCATATAATTATCCATTGTTTCCCTCATGATGTTGATGATTATCCCTTTCTTATGTTATAAGTATGATGAATATTCAAACTCATGTTTTATTGATTCATTACCCTAATTCATCCCCTTGTTGGGATTTTAGCTCACCCCATCACATTAATGAATATCCTTAGGTAACTACATGTAATAAGTAGAATGTGAAAATTAATGTTATAAAAAAATATTATTTTAAATAAAGTTCTATTTTTTATTTTATTTTTCAGGTTATTTATGTGCCGAATTTTATCAATACACTATACCTTTGGACCTTGGATTATATCAATTTTATATAATTTATCATAAAAGTGATGTTATAGTTGTGTAAAAATACCATGGTCTCTATAGTTGGTATCCGAGAACATATTATTTAATTTTGGAATTAGTATTATACAACATAATTGAAAACCCTGAAGATGTGAAAAATTATATAATTTCCAAAAAACATTAGAAAAATACATAACATATGGACCCCAAAAGGTATTCTATTAGAGTTAATTGTAGAAAAGATTAAACAATTATATATCTATTGAAATAATTGTTTCTAAAAACTTTTATATTTTAGAATATATAGAGAACAATAATATGAATTAATGTAGAAATACCCCCACCGATTTTCACCTTAGTGTGTAAAATGAAATTTTAAGGAAGAAATTGTAAAAATAATGTAATGACATATAACATTATTAATGGAACTTACCTTCTTATAAATTTTTAATATATAATAAAACAAATAAATAACATATAGAACCTAATATAAAAAAAATCTCTAAAATGAAGAATGAAATAGGTAGTATTTAAAAAAATACTGGAATATTAATATGACCCTTAAAAATATGAATGTGGCCAATATAATATTAACCTGATCTATTAATTTAAAAATAAAATTTATGAATCATGTGAATAAAATATGATAAAATTATATCATGGTACAAGAAAATATATATTTTAAAAATAATAATTTTGGTTTTGGTATTTTGAAGAAACATACATGTTAATTTTAAATTTTATAATTCAATTATTGATTTAAAAAACTATTTTCATTAGAAAATTCTTAAATTATTATTATGTTTTATTACAATTCTATGTTGATTTTATAAGACCTTAAATAATTTTTAAATGTGACATAAAATTTGTTATAATATTAAATTTGGAATTTTTCAAATAAATGATTATCTAATTTAAAAATAAAATTTTTCCTATTTAAAAAATTATTTTAATTAAATAGAGTTCATTTTTAAATTCTAAACATCAATAAATTGTTTTAATGAATTTTTTTAATTTCTCTAAAATAGTCGAATTTTTGGTGGGTAGTGAAATACAATAATTTACAACATGAGTTAAATAAAAGAATTTTTGATTCATGGATGATGTTGGGATGATGTAAGAAATGATTGTTTCTAACCCTCATAATCCATTTACAATATTTATTCATATGAATGACCACTATTTATTATCTTCTGCCAATATAACAAAAAAATGAATAAAATAAGAAATAACCACTCTCCCACCTATAAATACCACCCTCACAAAAAATTCTCTACAAACCTTATAAGTATTATAGATTTTATAAATTCTACACAATTACCTTCCCAAGCCTCTTCCCCATGTTCTAGTTAGTTTTCTCTCATCAATAGATCAAATCTAAATCCCATAATGAGGTTCTTAAGGAGACAAAATTCAAGAGGTAAAAACCTCAATCCCTATCTTTTAATTTCTGTTATATTATTTTCATATCCTTAACTCTCATATCAAAAAAGTAATGAAAAATAAAGTATATTATATATAGTAAAGATTTATTATGTTAATATTAAACCCTTCATCAAATCTCTTTTCCTATAATTTTATTTTAAAGATAGAAACAACATATGTAATGTGTGGGTTCACCACCTTTGTATGCAAATAATTTTTGTCTTCCATTACAAACTTCCTGGATGGATTGAAATCCATTATTATGATAAAACCAGATTTGAATATGTATATTATAATTTTTTCATGTTATTTAATAGATTAATGTAACTAATATTAGTTAAAAAGTAACTATTTCATGGTGGTCCGAGATCCCTCCAAAATAAAATAAACATTAATAAAAAATGTTTCATCAAATGAGTCATAATCATACCAGAAGACCAAATGATATTTAATACAATTAAATATTTTTTATGTTCATTAATAACATATAATTTTACTTCTGGTTAATTATTCCCATTTGTTATAATTTCTATATTTTTAAAGGTTGGGGATGAAGCCTCATTTTATTGTTAAAGACATACGTCTTCTAATTGGGTATAGGGAGACCCATTACATAGCCCGATGTCCCAAGGCCAACTGATTGAATACAAGGATTTAAATCCAATTTTGGCCCAAAGGGCCCATCAGTGAATAGTACTTCTATAGTATCCTATCTGCTACACTGCCACCGCCACTACAGTTCCTGCCAAAGATCCTCTTCCACTACTGTGCTACTATAGTACTAGAAATTCTTTCCTACACAGATTCGATACAGCACCTTTCGGATTCCAAGAAGAAGTATGTACCACTTGGGTACAGGCTCATCGGTTAATAATTTCCATGTTTATATACAAGTAAACTGACATGAAAACCCTGAATATGTTCTTTCCTAGAATGATGATATTAAAATATATAAGTCATAAAAATGGACATAAATAAACATAATAAAATGATAACAAATTTTGTTAATATATAATAGGATATTAATAAAGGAACTAATGAATCTAATCTGATTATCATTGATATTGTGTTAATGTACAGAATGCATTTCGGCATAAGATAAGGTTATTCTCAGAACCAACTCCATTTCTATTTGTTATATATCTTTTGTAACACCCCAGGTAAATAAAGAATATGAAATTTTTATATTTATCCCTATTTGTGAATAAAATGGTAATATTAATTTAAAGGGAACGCTATGCTTGATGGCTTACCAAATACGCAACAACGAGTTCCTTTGAAATCTTACGTTGCACTCTAATAATAAAATAATATTATTTAAAATGTTAGTTAACACGTAGTTGTTGTATTGGAAGGAATGAATAGAAATAACTAAAATATTATTATATATTTTTGTTAAATGTTTTTACATTTATCAAATAAAGCATAAAGGCTTAAAATACGAAAAGAATTCAATTTTAGGCATATATTCTCTAATTTTAACTGAAGGTCCACTTATCATCTTTTGATGGTGAACCATCATTAAATATAGTTTTGGTCACTATTATACATTCTATTAGACCAAATGAAATTCTTCTATAGAATCGGGACATCAAAATTTACTTTGTGTAATTTTTCTATATTTTTCCGATAAAGATCATTTTTTATGAATAGTGAAAAATATTGTATTTTAATTCAAAACATCATTTTAATATAATTTTTTAATATGATTATATTAACTTTTGAAGTGGTTTTAAATTTAAATTATAATATATTTTTACAATTTAATCCAATAGTGGTTGTTGGAATTAATTTCACTTTGAAATCGGACTTGAAATAGTGTCAATCTTTTGATAGTTTTTGTTTAATAAAAACACGCTATTTGTTTTGATAGCTGGAATTAATTAATAAATTAATTAATTCAACTTATATGATTTTAATTTTGTAAAATAGACATTATTTTTGAATTCGGAATATCAAATATATCTTAGGGTGAATTTTTGGTATTTTTCTGGAAAACTATATTTTTTGATGAATAGTCAAACCACTAAGTGGTACTTAAAAAACTGATTTTTCATTTAAATGAAATTCTACCAACATTGTGTTTTTAATTTCAAAAATCTGACATACATGGTTGTCATTAGGAAGTAAAATGTGGTTCAATGGGATGAAAATAATTTTTTGGTGAATAGTAACTTATTATGTTTTTAATCACGATTAGAGGTAATTAGTTTAGTTTAAGGTAAAAATAATATTTTAATAATCCGAGATGAGCTTGACACATGTCCTAACCTCATTGGATGTGTCATGGCCGAACCCGAAAATCCATGGGTCAACTTGGGGATCCCATGGAGCCACTTTTGTTGGGAAATGACATAAATAACATTTTATTTAATGTTAAAGTAAAAATGACACAAACATTATATGTTTTACTAAAACAATTTTTACATGGGGTTATACAAGTCAGAGTTTTTACTATAAATAGTCATTGGAAATCTAAGAAGATTTCCTACATCATAGTATTTTTTTTATAATTTTTAGACATTAAATAAATTAAATTATTTATGACATCATGATGATGCAGCTATGACCTCATTATTTAACGATTTAAATAAAATGGAATGATAATGTAAAATCTAAGACCTAAAAATGTCCAAAAAACATTGTATGGGTGGATTTACAACCCTTATCAACTTATCCTTTAAACACATCAATTTGGGACCATTAAAATCCGAAACGCATTCTAAAATAAAGTAACATTTCCTTACTTTCCAAGAGTGCCCCTCCTCTCCTCTTATAAAAGGCCCCAACCTCTACCTCCTTACCCACACTTCTAAAGCCTTTGGCTCGACCAAACCATACCATTTTTGTCTCTAAAAATCTCTCTATAACACTTAGAAGACTCACTTTGGTCATATGTCTTCCCAAGGAAGCCTTTGAGCTCAAACCAAAGGGAGTTACCCGATTTTAAGGTAATGTCTTCACTTGAGTCCTTTTGTTTTATTTTGCTTCTCCAACCCCCTAAACTCTTTTTATTCTTTCATTTTGTAACAAAAACAGTATATTAAATATACTAGGATGTTTTTATGTTAATTATTCGAGCTACACTTACACAAACCTCCATCTAATGGTTAAAGAACATATTGTTTCTGTGGATGGCGAATTTCTGCCTCACAAAACGATGATTGTTCAACACTCATATAACACCTTAAAAGGTGGCCATTAAGATGTAACTATATTTATATATGATATATAATATGTTTATGCTTTACTTAAAATTTTTTATTTTTTATTTATGGCATACCTTTATGGTTTCCATTATGGGTAACCGCGATATCTTCATTTTAGGATGTGCATACTACCGCCCCCTCAAAGTGATTAGATTCGTTAATGTAATATGTGGGATGTATAAAGGATTGATTTAAAGTTATTATATAGGATGTTATAATGGAATTATAAGATATATTTATATCATTATTATTTTCTTTCCATTAAAGTATGAGATAGAAATGAAAGTAGCGTTCATGCGTACGTACGGCTTACCGTCTCCATGAACGGTGCATTTCATTTCTTATCTTCAAATGTTATGTACTATTATAAGTACATATATATAATGGATATATATTTAATATATTACATCTAAATTATGGATATAATTCTGGAATTATAATATATATATCTCTCATTTTTTTTTAATTCTATTAATATGACAAAAAATGAAAGTAGCGTTCATGCGTACGTACGACCTACCGTCTCCATGAATGGTGCTTTTAATTTTTTATCTCCAAATGCTATGGAATAGTATAATATGAATATATACTGGATATATATGATATTTAAAACATCAATGCTATTCTGGAGATGATGTACATATAACTACATGGAAAATTATTTTCCAACAAGTTCAATTTTTACTCATGTACTGAACATCGACAAAAACGTCTGATATGAACTCAATTTATTAACCAATTATTATAACATTATAATATGTGATATGAACTGAATAATAATATTTAAATGAGGTCCTTAAGAAATTATAAATTGACGAAATTTTATTATTCAGGAGATTAAAGAACGATCGAGTCATGTCGGACACGAGGTAAGAGATCCTACTCCCCTCTTTCTTTTTAAGTACCATCATTTATGTAATTCTTTTTAAGCTCATATTTCTTATGATTGGGATTTTCATTTATAATACTCCTACTGTAATTTTTATGTCCATATTATTAGAGACCTTATTCTCTCTCATCAATCAATTTTGGATGTTTTGAGTCGCGCCGTTTGGCTGCCGAATTTTCGTAATAGATTTAACCTCTCTCTTTCTTTTTAAGTACTCTCCTAAATATCAATTCCTTTAAGCTCCTCTTTTTTATGTTGGTAGATGTTATTTTTATTTACACTTTCTATAAACTTTATGTTAATATGATGAGAGACCCTATTTTATCTCATCAATCCATTTTTGTGGCGTCGTTAGGCTGCCAAGTTCTCGTAAGGGATTTTTCATCTCACTTTTATTCCCGTGTGATTTATGCTACATTTGCCACAATGTCCTTTGAGTGGTGTATATACTACCCATTATTTTACTCATTGTGTAATATACTTTCATTTATGAGTATTTATATCAATGTTGTATTTTTTTCTTTCACGGGGTGTATGTTTCGAAAGATACCCATATCGGTAAGGGAACCTTTCACCCTCCTCTATTTAAAAGAATTCTTTGTTTATGTCTTTTATTTCACATGATATCATGTTGGGATATGTTCTTATATATCCTTATTTATGTAGATTTTATGTCCATGTGATGAGATACCATTTTATCTCTCATAAACTCTTTTTCGGAATTTTGAAGTGACTTCGTTAAGCTGATGAATTTTTGTAAGGGAACTTCTTAACCCAATTTTGATTCTTTGAGATGAACTTGTACTCCTTGAATATGTCATTCTATGAATATGTGTGAATGGCCTCTGATTGTTTTAAACATAATATCCACTTATATTTGGTGTATTCATTTGTCACACATAATTATATAATTGATTTATCCTTAATCCAAGGATACCGTCTTTGTAAGGGACTTCATCTCAATCTACTTTCATTGAGGAATATTTCGTTTTATACACAACATTATTTTATATGGTGTATAAACCCCTTTGAATTTTTCTTTTATAAAAAAAGGGATCTTTTTCTACGAAGCATTTTACTAAATGACAAAAAGGAATGTTTCTTTTAACGTACGCGGTGACAACGCCCTTTTCCGCTGCTGTGAGTATTATTTGATCTTTGGCTTCCTCAACAAGCCGTAATGTTTTTAAAATAAAATAAATACCATATACTCTTTTATGTATTTTGTTATTGAAAATAGTTTTGATAAAGGATTCTATTATGTCAATATATTTAAATGCTATATTGTGATTGAAATGTGGAAATGTTAGCATTCCTTTATACTAGTTTTATGTGTTATAATTTTATAATGGTACTTGGACATTTTACAGGTGGTTACGTGATAAACCATATGATGGGTGGTGCCGTGAATACCAGGATGGGTGGTTACGTTATAACCTCCAATGCATTGGGTATGAAATTCGGCCATATGGCTATTCCATTAAGTATGTATGGAAGTTGGCCGAATGGCTATTCCATTAAGTGATATGTGTGGAAGTCGACCTTATAGTTATTCCACTTAAGTATGTTTATGTCCATTTTATGTTATGTGATCTTTATATGGGTTTTATGGTAATCTTTTGGATATAGAAGGGTAAGTAATGAACTTTTATTCAGTGAAGATATTTTACTACTTCGAAAAGGTGAAAAGTATTACTTTGATAAAGTATACATGGTTTACTTGTTATTTAGAAAAACTAACAGTTTTCATTCTTTGTGTATCCCTTACTAAGCTTTTTATGCTCATCCCAAGTTTTTGATATTTTTTTCAAGGACTTAACGTGGAATAGGGTCAAGGCTGGGATTAAGGAAAAGTCTTGCTACATAAAACATGGAACTAGACATGTTTCTGTTTAAGTGTTTTTTATGGAAACATTGTAGAAGTTTCTACTTTGTAATCTTTTGAGATGTAATAGTTATGTCCTAAATCTCTAAAACTCTAAACCTGAAAAGATCCTCAATGTGAATTATTCATTTAATTCAATATTATGTAAGGTTTAAGGCTAGGGTCTTATACTTATAGTTATTCCACTTAAGTATGTTTATTTCCCAAGTTACCTTTATATGTTATGTGATCTTTATATGGGTTTTATGGAAATATTTTTGTTACAGAAGGGTAAGTAATGAACTTTTATTCAGTGAAGAGTTTTTACTACTTCGAAAAGGTGAAAAGTATTACTTTGATAAAGTATTCATGGTTTACTTGTTGTTTTGAAAAACTAACAGTTTTCATTCTTTGTGTATCCCTTACTGAGCTTTTTATGCTCATCCCATGTTTTTGAAATGTTTTTCACAGGACTTAACATGGAATAAGGTCAAGGATGGGATCAAGGGAAAGTCATGAAACCTAAAACATGGAACTAAACATGTTTCTTTTTATGAGTTTTTATTTTATGTAAACTTAGTAGAAGTTTCTACTTTGTAATCTTTTGAGATGTAATACTTATGTCCTAATTCACTAAAACTATAAACCTGAAAAGATCCTCAATGTTAATTTTTCATTTAATTGAATATTAAGTAAGGTTTAAGGCTGGGGTCTTATAATTGGTATCAAAGGTTGGTTTCAATAACTTTAGAGGTTAGGGTATTCTTTAAACATAGGTGACATTACCATAAGGGTTAGGATTTCAGAAAGAGTCATAGTTTTTAGATAAAGTAAATGAGTATGTATATCTTAATGTTTATCTTCCTCATTAGTACATGATAATTTTGCTGATATATTCACACTAACATTTCTGTTTTTAGTAAATGGATGGATCTAGAAGGCACCAAAGTGATAATGGGTTTGATGGAAACTGTGGTGGTTCTCTGATTAGGAGACTGGATGAAATGGGGGATTCAATGCGGAATCTCATGGTTGTGCTAAACCAACTATCAAGGAGTCATGATCAACCACTTGAACATTGGTATGTTCTGTAATGCATCATGTAAGAGATGAACAATCGATGTCGATGTTCAGGTAATAATTATAAAGGTAACCATTAGAGTTTATATGATCCTTACTTTTGAGGTAATTATGGGTAATTATATGATATGATGGAAAATGAAAGGCATGAGATAAACTTGAGGTTAAAATATGTTATGATTATTTTTGATGATTTTATCTCATTTTGGGGATGGATTTAAGAATTATATAGTTTGGGAAAAAGGACAACACGCAGACCTTGTGACAACCCGTCGCCTCGGACAAAGCTGTGGGAATCGAACCCACAACCAAAGTGCAACTGATATTTATCGCCTACCACTAGACTACGTGAGGTATCTGGTTATTTTTACTAATTATTTTTAGTTAGATGATTTTAGGAGTCAAGAGTATGTTTATTTTGGGTTATCTATGGAAATGATTAACCTATAATGGAGGATATTTGATTAGGTTAATTACTTTTCAATATGAGAATTTAAGAGCAACTGATGTTATTTGGAGATAAAAGTTAATTTGTACCTTGGAATACTATCTGAATAAATCCTTAAAAAATATGGGTTTCAATCTTATTTTGGTTTACATTGAATAATTTTATGGAAATTTTTTTATCGAATAGTCTTCGTTGAACTTTGGGTTTTTTTTGTGGACAAAGTTTGGAGATTAAGACTGGATTTTAATTTTATAATGGATTATACTTTTTTGGGTTATCTGATCTCATACTAACAATTTTGGTTTTGGATTTTATCTAAAGACATGGGAAATATATAGTTCACTTTTGTTGATTAGGTGATTCTCAATAGGGTGATTATAGTACTCTTAATGTGAACAAGTCTTCCTAAATACTCGTCTTTTGGAGAAAATATGAGTTTGATTAAGGAATATAGTAAAAGTTGGAAGTCTATGTGACAAGTAAGTATGTTTCATTAAGATTTAGTTACGTTCAAAAATAAATTCCTCAATGAAGAGTAACATAAAACAAAAATGTTGTCTGTTAACTTTTCCTACTGGGGAATCGAATACCGTTTAACCCATCACAAGATTGTGATTTTCTTATGGTTAACTTTCTCCTAGACATGTTTAGTATCAATCTCCATCAGAACATGACCCTTTGTTTTCTCCTCCATGTCCATGTTTTCCTACATTAAATCCTAGTATGGGTTAACTCGGGTGACCTCTGTACTTCTCTTTCTTTATTTTAAAGTGATTGTTTTACCGACTCTTGTTATGATGTGGGACTTTCAAGGATGTTTCCGAGCCCAATTTTAAAAATGCGAGGACGCAATTCCCAAAAGGGGGGAAGGATGTAACACCCCTGGTAAATAAACAATATAACATTTTTATATTTATCCCTATTTCTGAATAAAAAGTTTATATTAATTTAAAGGGAACACTATGCTTGATGGCTTACCCAATACGCAATAACAAGTTCCTTTGAAATCTTACGTTGCACTCTAATAATAAAATAATATTATTTTAAATGTTAGTTAACACGTAGTCATTGTATTGGAGGAAATGAATAGAAATAACTAAAATATGATTATATATTTTTGTTAAATGTTTTTACATTTATCCAATAAAGGATAAAGGCTCAAAATATGAAAAGATTTCATTTTTAGGTATATATACTCTAATTTTAACTAAAGGTCCACTTATCAACTTTTGATGGCGAACTGTCATTAAATATAATTTTGGTCACTCTTATACATTCTATTTGACCAAATAAAATTCTTTTTTAGAATCGGGACATCAAAATTTACTTTGTATAAATTTTCTGTATTTTTCTGATATAGATCATTTTTTTATGAATAGTAAAAAATATTGTATTTTATTTCAAAACCTCTTTTTAATCTAATTTTTTAAAATGATTAGATTATCTTTTGAAGTGGTTTTAAAGTGAAATTAGAATATATTTTTACAATTTAATCAAATAGTTGTCGTTGGAATTAATTTTACTTTGAAATCGGACTTGAACTAGTGTCAATCTTTTGATACTTTTTGTTTCATAAAAACACGCTATTTGTTTTAACGACGAGAATTAATTAATAAATTAATTAATTCAACATATATGTTTTTTATTTTGTAAAATAGACATTATTTTTGAATTCGGAATATCAAATATATATTAGGGTGATTTTTTGTATTTTTCTGAAAAACATTATTTTTTGATGAATAGTGAAACCACTAAGTGGTACTTAAAAAACTGATTTTTCATTTAAATGAAATTTTACCACCTTTGTGTTTTGAATTTAAAAAATCCGACATACATGGTTTTCATTAAGAAGTAAAATGTGGTAAAATGGGATTAAAATATTTTTTGGGTGAATAGTAACTTATTATGTTTTTAATCGCGATTAAAGGTAATTAGTGTAGTTTAAGGTAAAAATAATGTTTTAATAATATGAGATGAGCTTGACACATGTCCTAACATCATTGGATGTGTCATGGCCGACCCAGAAAATCCATGGGTCAACTTGGGGACACCATGGAGCCACATTGGTTGGGAAATGACATAAATAACATTATATTTAATGTTAAAGTAAAAATGACACAAACATGAGATGTTTTACTAAAACAATTTTTACATGGGTTTATACAAGTCTTATTTTTGACTATAAATAGTAATTGGAAAGCTAAAATGATTTCTTACATCACAGTATTTTTTTTTATAGTTTTTAGACATTAAATAAATTAAATTATTTATGACAACATGATGATGCAACGATGACCTCATTATTTAACGATTTAAATAAAATGGAAAGATAATGTAAAATCTAATACCTACACATGTAAAAAACCTATTGGATGGGTGGATTTAGAACCCTTATCACCTTATCCTCGAAACACATCAATGTGGAACCATTAAAATCCGAAAATCATTCTAAAATAAAGTAAAATTTCCTTATAATCCAAGAGTGCACCTCCTCTCCTCTTATAAAAGGCCCCCACCTCTACCTCCTTACCCACACTTCCAAAGCCTTTGGAACGGCCAAACCCTGACCATTTTGTCGCTCCACATCCCTCTATAACTTTTAGAAGCCTCACCTTGGTCAGAAGTCTTCCCAAGGAAGGCTTTGAGATCAAACCAATTGGAGTTACTCGATTTTAAGGTAATGTCTTCACTTGAGTCCTTTTGTTTTATTTTTCTTCTCCAACCCCATAAAATCTTTTTATTATTTCATTTTTTAACAAAAATAGTATATTAAATATACTAGGATGTCATTATATTAATGATTCGAGCCACACTTACGCACACATCCATCTAATGGCTAAAGAACATATTGTTTCTGTAGATGGCGAATTTCTTCCTCAAGAAACGATGAGTGTTCAACACTCATATAACACCTTCAAAGGTGGACATTAAGATGTCACTATATTTATATATGATATATAATATGTTTATGTTTTACTTAATATTCTGTATTTTTTATTTATGGCATACCTTTATGGTTTCCATTATGGGTAAACACGATATCTTCATTTTAGAAAGTGCGGACTACCGCCCCCTCAAAGTTATTTGATTCGTTAATTCCATATGTGGGACGTATAAAGGATTGATTTAAAGTTAATATATATGATGTTATACTAGAATTATAATATAACTTTATATCATTATTATTTTCTTTCCATTAAAGTATGATATAGAAATGAAAGTAGCGTTCATGTGTACATACGGCTTACCGTCTCCATGAACGGTGCATTTCATTTCTTATCTCCAAATGTTATGTACTATTATAAGTACATATATATAATGGATATATATGTAATATATTACATCTAAATGATCTATATAATTCTGGAATTATAATATATATATCTCATATTGTTTTAATTCCATTGATATGACAAAAAAATGAAAGTAGCGTTCATGCGTACGTACGACCTATCGTCTCCATGAACGATGCTTTTAATTTTTTATCTCCAAATGATATGGAATAGTATAAAATGAATATATACTAGATATATATGATATTTAAAACATAAATGATATTCTGGAGATGATTTACCTATAACTACATGTAAAATTCTTTTCCAACAAGTTCAATTTTTACTCATGTACTGAACATCGACAAAAACGTCTGATATGAAATCACTTTATTAACCAATTATTATAACATTATAATATGTGATATGAACTGAATAATAATATTTAAAGTAGGTCCTTAATCAATTATAAATTGAACAGATTTTATTATTCAGGATATTAAAGAACGATCGAGTCATGTCGGACACGAGGTAAGGGATCCTACTCCTCTATTTCTTTTTAAGTACCCTCTTTTATGTCATTCTTTTTACGCTCATCTTTCTTATGATTGGGATGTTCTTTTATATTAAACATACTTTAATTTTTATGTTCATATGATTAGAGACCCTATTCTCTCTCATCAATCTATTTTGGATGTTTTGAGTGGTTCGTATGAGATTTAACCTCTCTCTTTATTTTTAAGTACTACCCTTTATGTCACTTATTTTAAGATCCTCATTCCTATGTTGGGAGAAGTTCTTTTATATTACTCATTCTATAAAATTTATGTTAATATGATGAGAAATCCTATTTGATCTCATCAATACATTTTTGTGGCGTCGTTAGGCTGCCGAGTTTTCATAAGGGATTTTTCATCTCACTTTTATTCCCATGAGATTTATGATACATTTTCCACAATGTCCTTTGAGTGGTGTATGTACTGCCCATTATTTTTCTCATTATGTAATATACTTTCATTTATGAGTATTTAAATCAATTTTGTATTGTCCTTCTTTCACGGGGTGTATGTTTCGAAAGATACCCATGTCGGTAAGGGAACCTTTCCCCTCCTCTTTTTAAAAGACTTCTTTTGTTATGTCTTTTATTTCACAAGCTATCAGGTCGGGATATGTTCTTATATATCCTTATTTTTGTAAATTTTATGTCCAAGTGATGAGATACCATTTTCTCTTTCATCAACTCTTTTTCTGAATTTTGAAGTGACGTCATTAAGCTGTCAAGTTTTTGCAAGGGAACTTCCTAACCCAATTTTTATTCTTTGGGATAAACTTGTACTCCTTGAATATGTCGTTCTGTGAATATGTGTGAATGACCTATGATTTTTATAAACTTAATATCCACTTATATTTGGTGTATTCATTTGTCACACGTAATTATGTAATTGATTTATCCTTAATCCAAGGATACCATCTTTGTAAGGGACTTCATATCAATCTCCTTTCATTGAGGAATATTTGGTTTTATACACAACGTTCTTTTATATGGTGTATAAACCCCTTTGAATTTTACTTTTATACAAAAAGGGATCTTTTTCTACGAAGCGTTTTACTAAATGACAAAAAGGAATGTTTCTTTTAACGTACACGGTGACAACTCCCTTTTCCGCCGTCGCGAGTGTTATTTTATCTTTGGCTTCCTCAACAAGCCGTAATGTTTTTAAAATAAAATAAATACCATATACTCTTTTATGTATTTTGGTATTGAAAATGGTTTTGATAAATTATTCTTTTATTTCAATATATTTAAAAGATATATTGTGATTGAAATGTTGAAATGTTATCATTACTTTATATTGGTTTTATGTGTTATAATTTTATAATGGTACTTGGACATTTTACGTGTGGTTACGTGATAAACCATATGATGGGTGGTACCTTGAATACCAGGATGGGTGGTTACGTTATAACCTCCAATGCATTGGGTATGGAAGTCAGTCGTATGGATATTCCATTAATTATGTATGGAAGTTGGCTGAATGACTATTCCATTAAGTGATATGTGTAGAAGTTGACCTTATGGTTATTCCACTTATGTATGTTTATGTCTCAAGTTACCTTTATATATTATGTGATCCTTATATGGGTTTTATGGTAATCTTTTGGTTACATAAGGGTAAGTAATGAACTTTTATTCAGTGAATAGTTTTTACTACATCGAAAAGGTAAAAAGTATTACTTTGATCAAGGATACGTGGTTTACTTGTTGTTTTGAAAAACTAACAGTCTTCATTCTTTGTGTATCCCTTACTGAGCTTTTTATTCTCATCCCAAGTTTTTGAAATGTTTTTCACAGGACTTAACGTGGAATAGGGTCAAGGATGGGATCAAGGGAAAGTCATGCTACCTAAAACATGGAAGTAGACATGTTTCTTTTTAAGAGTTTTTATTTTATGGAAACTTAGTAGAAGTTTTTACTTTGTAATCTTTTGAGATTTAATAGTTATGTCCTAATTCTCTAATACTCTGAACCTGAAAATATCCTCAATGTGAATTATTCATTTAATTCAATATTAAGTATGGTTTAAGGTTGGGGTCTTATATCATTCATGCCAAATTTCATTTTGTATATTCCTTTGAAGATCATATAATATAGTTTCATTGGTATTCCCTTTTATTTTCAAGGATATACATGTTTCCATCTTTGTTTTAGGACAAATATAAAAATATTGCAAAAGAACTATTTCTTTTAATTCCCGTTTTAACACCTCTTGATACTGTTTCTTTTTTCTCTCATGTGTGATGATTGATATTCTAAATATATTTTTTCTATTTATCATTTGGAAACAAAAAATATTATTCCTCAATTTATTATTCATAAAATTATTATGGTACCCATTCCATTCCATTGATTACTTAATTATTATTAATATCATTTGTTCTATGTGGCATGCATTAAGATGTAAATATTATCATTTAACTAGTGGGACCCGAATTATATATGACTCTATTGAATTGGTTAATGTGATTTTTATCATTATATAATGTGTATTTTTCTTGAAAATGATGTTATATTTGATCAAAACTAAGTGTGGTATTGAACACATAGACATGATATTTCAGATTTACGCATTGGTATATTTCGTGTCTTTATCCAATGGTTCCCTAGGGATACTGCTGATGATCCCATGATTATGTTATGATGATGATGGTTATTATCAATCGTGTTTTATTGATTCATTCCTATTGTGCAGACTCTTATGAGATATTTTTGTCACCACATTTCTTTGAATTATATCTACATGTGACTTTATACACCATGGATAACATGAGCATTAACAGGATAAGGAATAAATTTTTTAAAACCTGTTTAAATTTTATTATTGTGCATGTTATGTAAGTGCCTAATTTTACTAAGATAATAAACCTGTGTATCTAGGAATTTAAATCTTTTTTACTATTTATTTTAAAAATAATTTTATAAACATGTTTGAAAAATCATGGTTACTATAATGGTTGCATCATCCCCTTGTATTTTTTCAATTAAACCTTCACTTACGAACATACAAGACACCTTGATGAATATTATGTGATATCTTTCTTCATATTGTCCCACTAATAGTGTTCTTAGAGATCATGCAGAATCTTTTTTATCCATATATATATAAAGTAGGCTGATCTTTGTGTATCATCCAACATATCAGTCTTTCCATCAAGAATTTATGGTAGATATATTATTAACCCAAATCTTATAACTTCTACGTCATTAAATTTTAACTCTATGGATTTCTATATTCTAATAAATTCCACCGTGTTTCTTATTTCCATACCAGCTCTTTGGGAATCCTTTATCATACCTAAAAGGGAGAGTACAAAAACCATTTGTAAAAGAACTGATGATGCTACTTCTATTATGATTCCCTTGTCCATCCTTTCCATGTCTAGGAATATTTAATCCTTCTCAATTCACATTAATGATAAATTTTCTAGATCATTTATACATAGAGAATATACCACATTTTTTTTATTCCCATGATAGTAATTGATTTAGAAAACAATAATTTTAATCAGATATAAACATATTATTTCCAACATATTCATCTATTTTTTTTAATATATTACAGATGATCATATGATTAGTATATATTTAACACTTCCCAAAAAGAGATGATGACCCCATATTTTAATGTAAAAGATTTCTACAATCAACTACATATCATTAATTAGGTTTTTAATTTCAGGAACATTTATTTTCATCAAAGTATATTCTATTACATTGTAATTATTTCTTAGTATATATTGTAATACCTTCTTCAAATCATTATTGTATAACACTAAATTTTCCCTAGTTATTTTTAGTATAACTGAAGGTTTAGTAATGAGCGTAGTTTGTGTGAGTGAAAGATTAGTGATGATCCTCTTTTTCAACACACTGACACTCTATTATCATTCATTATTCCAAAAAAACAGAACTCCCTTCTAAATTAGCATGGTTTGAGGGTTTGAACATCCATTAATAGTATTATTTATTAAAATTATCCTTGATATAACATTATATTTTATAACATTCCCAATGAAAGGAAATTCCTTAAACCATAACACACAATTTTTGTATTTTTCAAAAACCTTCACCTTTTGTAAGGAATTTAGCATAGTTCTAAAATACTCCTCACATTCCTCATTTCTTTTAGATTATGTTATAATATTGTTTATAAAGGAAAACAACACTTTTTTTAAGTGATCAATAATGGTTGTATTAATCTTATTCATCATGATTTTTGAAGCCTTGGTGGGTTCAAATGTAATTAATATGTACTTATAGTTATCATACCTTATACAAGAAGAATTATTGTGAATTTATTACCTCTTAATCTCTACATTACAATACCCTGACTGAAGATACACCATATAAAATTATTGGGCTCTACATTACTGATCTAAAATGTAATAAATCCATGAAAGATGAAACTTATTCTTAATCATGATCATTATGAACTCTTGTTAACCATTTAAAAGGAGCATTGAGCCATACTTCTTGAGGAAGAGGACTAGTAAACCATAAGTTGAATCACTTGTAAATATGAATCCCTTATTAAAATTATCCTATAGTAATTTCATCATCTCCTCATGTTACACAACAAAAAACCAATACAGAGTCTCAGATAATGGCAACACCCTATGTATAATATTGATGTAAAATTCATGCTATCAACAAGGAGGAAGACTAGAAAATTATTTGAGAAACAGATCATGCATTACCTTAAAATGGGCATGTATTCAAGGATAATCATTTTGGTAGAATAAATCATATAATAAATATATATTTTTTCAAATTGAAATAATATATTTTTCTAGGTATGGGGGTGGTAAAGAATATTTAACCACCTCCATTCACATGAACATAATTAGGGTATTATATAGGATATAAAAATTGATTTCATTTCTATAGAAATTTAAATTTTATTAATATAATTAAATCCAATAAAAAAAATAGGATTTCATAAAATTACATTAAAGGAAGCATCACAAGTGTTCTCAAGATGATTATCTAACAAATTTTTATATGTTTGGATTTATATACATGGTATGGAATAATTTACATATATTATGTTTTCACCTAAAGATCAATTTAAACAATTTTTTTCTGGTGTTTAAATAGTTCTTATAAACATATTTGATAACAGGGAATGTGTAGAAACAAAATAAAAATTTTCCTTTTATAGTCTTGTCTTAATAGCTAGCATACCCATCACACCATAATTTTTTGGATCCACATTAGTAGATTTAATCGAATAATATCCCCCTAAATTACTTGGATGTTTTTGGTTCTAATTATCTCTAATATCCCTTGGTATAGTGAATTGGTTTTGAAAGTACCATTTTTTTACTTTATTTAAATCATTAAGAAAATGATTTTAGTTAGACTGGAATATTTTTCTTTTCTATAACATTTGTGGGTTTATACTATCGGCAATCACTCAACACCTACCCTTCGTCCATAAACCTAAATAATTTCATTATCCCCTTCATTGAATTTTTGGGATTCTTCCTTCCACATTTTTCACTAAAGGTATGTTGAAATTTATTATCACCGATATACTTATCAATCACTCCACAAGAAAAAAACTTCAATTGCTACCTCTTATACCAGTGATAAATTTTATATTCATTGATCTAAATTTTTTACTATAATAGAACATCAAAAAATTCACTAATATCTTCCATTTTCATGGATGTCAAGTGTTTTTTTAGACTCAGTTTCGGCCCATAAAATTAGTAGTTAAAATTTGATTTTTGGGTAATGACATTTCTGATGGAATATCATTGATGTATTATAATGTTTTTCTTATAAATAAAAACATATTCACCCAATTTTAGCATGAGTTCAAGGAAATACCATTTCATTTTGTGTTGTTCAGTGGAAATAAAATATTTTTCAAAAAACATTTTCTATAATTCCATCAACTATGTCATTTCAATCTCTATCGGAGGCTTTATTTTCTTGATCCATGTCAACAACAGATCAACTTCTCCCTATATATGGTAATCATTTTGTATAACCTTGTCATGAAAACAAATGTGAAGGATGGATAAGATAGTTTTAAATGAGTTGATCTATTTTCTCATGATTAATGGGTTGGATTGTCCATTGAAATTTGGTGGCTTTTGTCGGATAAAATGTAAATAGTATCTTTTTTAATCTTGTGAGGATTTAGGAATTCTAGCTAACCGGGTTTCTACTCATAACACGATTTCACATAGATATTATCATCACAAATTTCAAGATATAATATATAATAGAGTTGGGAATCTTGTTTGGGTAGTCATCATATTTCTCTTCACTTTGTTTGTTTACCATAGTTTCAATATTTCTATCCAATGTATAGAATAAATAAAATATTATGGTTGTGTACATTTAATAATGTGAACATAAAATTAGGAATCGAATAAAATTAAAGTTATAATTTATAAATTTCATTTATTCAAAAATATATGAATTTATAGTATTTAACATAAGATTTCAATGATATACTTCTGAACATTGATTCTTATGGGAATTGTTTTCCTTTAATAATAGTTCATAATGATCTTGTAAACTTTCCAATTCATGTCCTTAGGGGTGTCAAACAAGGTACATAAAAATCATGTTCTCATGCACCCATTTCTAATCAATTCCATGATAATGTAGTGTTATTGGGTGTTACACATAGGTATATTTTTTGTATATCTGCATACATATATAATATCTTAAGGGGGTGAATTTTCTTGGAAACGACATACTATACACATTAAAAATAATTTGGGATGTTTTATGATTTGTATTCTTTTCTATAATACTTTCTATAGTTTTTTCTAATCATAAACCCAAAAAACTAAACATTCTTATGATTCAATATTTGATGAATGTTATATTTATTACACATTAATTTTTTATTTAAAGAATCATGAAATACATAAAAAACAGATGATTAAAAAATCTAGTGTATTTGCGTAATTAGGTACATTACAAAATAAATAATAATAGAGAGTTAGTATACCTTATTGGAGGATTTCTGAAATTGGTACTAATATTCCATCATACTTAAAATTGCATGGGATAACCTAGAAAAATACATAAGAAATGTGTGTGTTATAAAGACAAGTAAGGGAATAAACACGACATAATATCATGCAAGTATTACAAGTTGGAAAATAAAAAATTTAATAGGACATAAAAAGGATGAGAATCAAAAAAATGTACATAGAGGTGTGATAATGAATGATAACATAAAGGAAAAATCATAAGGTGGAACATCTATAAACATGTAATCATATATATATTGGGAAAGGATAACTGATAGTACATCATAACATGGTGTATAATATTTTTAATGGATTATAATCACACACTAATCCCTTTAATGACATCTCTTGGGACTAAAACATTACCCAATTATTTAGAGAACCATATTATTATGAGGGAACCCGTCACTTTCATATCTTCTACATACATAAGTCTTACACATAAACCATTCAATCTAGGATCAAATTTCAACAAATTTCATTACATTATTATATACTATGGAATGAATACATTCAATTCCAAAATAAAATACGTTTTGGTATTTCTATGTGAATACCCTTGAATGTAAATATCTACAGAATATAATATAGAAAGGTTTTGTAAGGAAAATCATAGTGATAGTTCATCAGTATAGTTGAAGTACATGAAGGTTTAAAAAATTAATTGGAGATAATGGGATATATCAAATTATTTACATCAAATGGGTAGTAAAATTATTGTGGAAAAATAAATTCCAAAATTAAGAATTAGAAATAAAAAGCATATCAAATAAAAATATTCATGAATAATGAAGAGAATGAGAGAATCCATTACCATTGTATGGTGATTTAAATAACACGAGAAGATAATATTAATAGATTATAGTGCCTTGAAATGAGTACAGAGAAGAGAGGGAAGATTTTTGGAAGTTAACCATGGGTTTCTCATAAAGAATAAGGGAGCTTAGGTGGGTTCATATATAAAAGGATATTGGATTTCTTTAACATTTTACAAACATAGTTATTGGAATCTATATAATAAATTAACAAAATACTAAAACCATTCCATGGTTATTCCATCATTTATACCAAAAAGGTTTAATTCATTATTATAAAATTCCATGGGCATAAATCATTAAAAATTAATCCATCATTATGTTGAAGTGTTTCATGATCTTAAACAAATCATTTTAATACAATAAAATATAATATATGATTTGGATGATTCATATAAGAAATATAAAATTTGTAAAATTACGTCAAAACCTTTCAATATAATGGAGAAACACATATTCAATCATTAAATAACTATTTTAACATTTCTTACATCCCTTTTTGTTAATTATGATGTCATAATAGACAATGTATATTTATACAATATTAAATTTTGACCCTAAAATATGAATATCTTAGAAAATTATGGAAAATTAAACATTATATATTTTTGATATGATGATTCAAAAGATAATATTTATTTTATCAAAAATACTTTTCTATTTATAAGTATTTTTTCATTAAAAACATAAAAGTCATTTATTTTGAAATGATATGTTTTTTGAAACTACTTTTTTAAACCCTTATAAAAATTACACATGATGACATAAAAATTATATTATAATTTATTTTTAATAAAAATTATAAAATTATAACATTTTAATGATATTATTAATAAAAATCAGTATTTTTTAAAAATAAATGCCCCAATGGAAATTACATATTACATGAAAATACATTTTTGTATTATAGTATAAATTAAAAAACAGTTTTTATTATAAAAAATAAGAAGTAAATATAAATATTATTATACTAAAAATAAAATAAAAGAAATTCATATTCATATGTTATTGATACATATACCTTTATTACAGTTTAAAATTAATTGTGTGTAAGGTTCTCAATGGAGAGATTTTCATGTTGTGGTTTTACGTACATGGTTTCTAAAGTGATCTCGATAAACATGAACATCTCCCATAAATTCTTGCACTAGTGATTTAGTTGTTATATATCAGTAGTATATTAATAAAATTTAAACAAAAATGATGTTATCAACATTGGAAGCTCTAATAAATGGGCTTCATAGTGTATGATACAAAGGAATGAGGCAATCACCCTAACCCTATGAGAATATTAATCATATAATCACTATTCGAAAACTATATTATCAACATCTATAATGCTTAACATTATTATCAATATTGTTTCTATAATAAAACCAAGTAATTTAATGATTCTTATTTAATGATAATATGACATTTTATTCAATGATAAATGGAATTTTATTTATAATATTTTGGGTTGTTACAGTTACATTCTTCCCCCTTTTAGAAATTATATCATCAAAAAAATTTCACTTATTCAAAAAGTGGGGATATCTATCCCTCAAAGTATTTTCATAATTCTGTGATTATTCTCCAAACATATGTGTATTCTGTAAACCGCAAAACAATTTAACTACATTATTTTTAAAAACATTCTCTCTATAGTTTTTAATTTGAACAAGATATTCCTCATTAGAAATATTTGCTTCCAAATAAATTAATATAGGTCTCAATCCAATGGTTGAATCTAGAATAATTTCCCTAATATCCAAACATGAAATATTTAGTGTACCTAAGATAAAATCATATGAAAATCCATTAAATATAATACTGATTGATATTTATCTTAGATTTACTAAGACCTCATGAACTGCGTTACTTTCTTCCCCTTTTTACCAAAATTCACCACACGTTTCAATTGATATACTTGAAGAAAAAAACAATCAACCTCTAAAGAATGACATTTCATATTGTTATCCACATTAAAATTTAATATTCTCTCAGTTTTATTAATATATTTTTAAATCAATTGAACCTTCTCATCCATTTCTTCTACGAATTACATTTCCATTAACTTCAATTATCCAATATCATCCAAAAAATATATTGGTTGGCACAAAATTCCATATAATTCTTCAATTGGAACCATCTATATTTTGGAATGAAAATTGTTATTATAATATATCTAATCTTAAGAGAGATTCTTATCACAAGATCCTAGGTAATATATTAAACAAGAATGAATCATATTATACACGTTTTAATAGTATTTTAAGACTGACCATTGTGATGAGTATGAAAATATAAACATATATTTAATTCATTACCCAAATATTTTTATGTCACATAAAAAAATTAAATTTTATAATGGGATAATAGTATAATACAATGGATAAAGGCACTCTATGTAACCTACCTATATCTAATAGATACTGTTGAGAAATATGATCTAAATACATTATCTCAAATGTGAAAGATATGTGAAGATTTAGATAGTCGATCACGAATAACCCAAATCGTATAGTTATCAAAAGGATTATTTAGAAATCTCTTCATTAAATCAATGGATATATTTTAAAATATCCACTCTTGCACTGGAATTGGATGAACCATTCCCTTATGTAATTATTCTTCGGATTTATCATTCTGATAATTCAAGAACAAATCCAGGTAAATTCACTAACATATCATTTCTTTCCACACCATTAATAATAATCATAATGTTCTATACACATCATAGTTATATATTAATAAATATGAAATGGAGAGTAAGGATATTCACCCAATAATTATATCGTTTACTAGTAAATCCATTGAACGTGTAATATTTTTCCAAACCATAAAAAAACCTTCTTCATCAATATTAAAATGAGGGATCTCACCCTTATTAATAGATTATACCTCATCAAATAAAGTCCGATATTCCTTTTGATCATTCATAATTATCATTAACAAATTCAACAGTAGTGAATCATAAAATAGAAGAGAGGATATCACATCATTCAAAATTTTTAGGACATAATTTAATGAATAATTAACCATATGGCCATTTTCCAAACATATCATAGTTAAGGTAGAATTATTTTTCATCAAAAATCATAAAACAATTTTTTTTCTTTTTGAAGATGGTAATGAATTGTTAAATCATAATCCTTTATCTATTACATATGTCTTCCCTACCTCATGATAAATTTATTTTTGTGTAAATATATAATTTGGGATATTTTGATCTGTATATCTTTCACACTTTACAACATAAAAATGATTACATATAATATTTAAAGAAAACACACAAAAGCTAATTCCACATCATGTGTTGGGTATTTTAACTAATGAGGTTTAAACTAATGTTAATAATACAAAATTAATTGATAATTATTCATTCGGAAAAAACCAAGTAACTTCAATGAAGCATCACACTTGATGAATAAATCACCCTTATTGGAATGTATGGCCAAACTAGAGCATTCACCGATCTACTTTTTTTCCAAATAAATAACGATCACATTTTTTTATCTAGATTAATTTAAAGTGTCTTGGATTTTACATTGTTAGTAGGCTAGGATACTAAGAATTGTTTTCAGAAAACCTCATGTAGTGACCCTCTAATTTAAGAAAAAAAATATTCCTTAGGAAATTTAGGGTTATTTTTCTTTATAAATAAATTTTCATATCAAGGTGTATAGTTATTCCATATCTGGATACCATATGTCCACAGTAATAAGAAATTTCAACTAAAATTCACACCTAATAAATTTATCATATATTGTATTTTATTTTACAGTCTGAAAAAAACCCTAGAAGTCTTTAATTTTTCTACAAACAATTAGAATATATGAAAACTTCCTCAATAATTAAAATCATAAACATGTCCATGAACTCGTAATAAACTCTATTCATAAGGTACAATAATACACCATGCTTATTTGAAAACCCAAATGACATAAAAACTAATTCATATTTTCTATATGAATCCTGCAATGTATTTTTCTAAATATGTTATTTCATTATACAACTAATGCTACAAAAAACAGATATCAACCTTAAAAAATATCATGCTCCCTATATCTGATCTAAAAAATCAGCAATATGAGGAAAAATATTATTTTTATTAATAGTGATGTTCTTCATGGATAAAAAATTAAGGAATTATCTCATTAAACAATACTTATTTTTAACAAAAAAGTATAAAAACACCATGGTGGAGTGCAAGTGAAAATGAATCCTTTATCTACCAATTCCATCAATTTATTTTTTAATTATTATTGTTTTTCATGATCTATTTAATAAAGTGGTTTAGAAAATGATTAGCATCAGGAACTAATTCAACAGTAAAGTCAACCTCCCAATAATACTAACTATAGGTTCCTAACTTTAAACCTTAAATAATATTGAATTTTAATTAATGAAATAATTCTCATAGATTTTAGGATCTATCTCGGTTTAGGGTTATATAATTAGGTCATAAAACAACATAAAATATATATAATACAATGTGGACACTTTTTATTAGTATAGATTTTGTTATAATACATAACTTCTATGATAACAAATTATTTAATTTCCTGAAAAATCATCACAACAATCAAATATAATTATTCCATTCCCATAAAAATCCATAATACATTTGAAAAATACATATAAAAATTTGGAATCACCACCAAATGATATGTGAGTGATATTAAATGAAATAAAACCATTAGTCCAGTGAAAACAATATGACCCATGAAATCATTACATTTATATCCATGTTAATTTAAAGAAATAAATAAATAATTTCACCTGAAAATAACGTAAACTTTTTTCACAATGACATTTAATAAATTACATATAAATCATAGATAAATAATATAATTATAATTGGACATCACTATCTGTATCCCTATAAAAAATAAGGAATCCATACAGTTAACTTTCATAACAAATTTATTTGATTCCTATAATAGACTCATTATTCATTAGAATATAATGTAACCACATATCATTAGTATATAACATAACAACAAGTCATTGGTAAATAATTTATCCATAAGTCCATTTATTATGACATAACCATCTGTCAAAAATATATTTTCTATGAACCATGGCATAATCATAACACGTAGAATATTTCATTTTTCAAAATCACACTCATTAAATATTTTCATCACCATTAATAAAATATTTTAAAATATGAAAATATAAATTATATTTTAAAAACCCTGCTTTAAAAATGAAAATTCCAAAAAAATGGATTGATTATTTTTATTTGAATAAAACATTAATGATTTTAATGGAATCTATACTTCAATTAATGTTTATGATGGTATAAATATCTTTTTCATCATATATATTAAAAAAGATTTTTTTAAAAGCCTCAAATTCCATACAATGCTATAATTTTTGGAGAAGAAATTAAATAAAAGAACAATATTCAAATTATAAAACTCTCATGTTGATAATAAATTGTTTTTAAAAACAAATCAGGGGAGGAAAAAAAGTGTTATAAGGATAACATAAAAAGAGAATTTCTGTATATAATATTCCCTTATACATTCAGAAAATTTTGAATCATAGGACATATCAAATAATAACATTATAAAATCAAAAAAAATGATAATATATAAATTCATGAAATAATATGTTAAAGGCGATGTATAGACACCTCATTAAATAATTCAGGTTCATAATGTCAAAATATTCTCCAATTAACGGAAAATGAGACGAAGTCCCTTAATATGAGTATTAATCAACACATATGTTATTTTTAGTCATGAATAATTAAATATTTTTAATAATTTAATTTATTAAGAAACATATTTTTTTATTATCCTTTTATCTCACAAATTATCATTTCATATACTATTACATAATCAATTAATTTTAAATTAAAATATTTTATAATATTTGGACTACATGTAAAAAATGACTATGGTAGTTTGACAATAGTCTAAGAGGTAATTATCTTAACATATATAGAATAATTATTATGAAATAAATATCATATTTAACCTTAAATTATAATGAAACTTTTTCTAAATTATGAATGTTTTGATCATGGACATGGTAGGTCTTACGTACACATGAGTAACATTTCAATATTTGAAAGTTGTTATAGAAAGGATTAAGAAATTTTTTATCATTAAATAAGGTTAAAAATATAATATATAACATATTATTTCTTTAATAATACTTATATATATCATCCATGTAATGTGGTGATAAAGAGAGTGTCAGATCGCTTCGTGAAGGCTGTAGTCCACAAGTATAGGAACGATGTTGTCATTTCTCAATGATGAAATAAAAATTAAATAAAATGAGTTATATTATTTATAATGGTAAATATTTTATTAATATAATAAGTGTGATATTTATATAAAATATATTATTTATCTGTATAGTTATTAACATTGGTGTAAATCATTTTTGAAATGTTAATTACATCGGTTTATCAGTCAGTAGTCCATCGTGCACATGAGTGATGTTTTTGTAACCCCTATGAAATGATATGTAAAATGATATGTATTATGAAATTACACCATAGGTATAATTATTTTATTAATATAATTATATATATATATTATATCCATAATCTTGACCAATAATGAATTTTTTTATTGAAAATGTGTCACATCGGTTCGCGAGGCAGTAGTCTTCCTCAAATACTAGAGAAGTTATTGATTTCCTTTTGATGGAAGAGAAGGTGCACATATGTAATTAGCATAAAATAATTATATCAATATATATTTGAGATATTATTTTTTTAAATAAAAATAAATTAAGAATATGTGTAGGAGGTGGAAGATGAAATAAAATAAAAACCCAGAGTAAAAATATTTACAAATTCAACGACAATATCATTAGAATTATACCTAATGTATTCCTAGATGCGATATCAAGTCAAAATAATTATTTTATGATGTGGGTGTTGAATTTGGGAAATTATTTGGGTTTTTTATGGATGAACTATAAGGATACATAGGTGCGAATAAAAGAGGAGAGTGGGTGGACTTTTATAAGTTTTGTTACTTGCACACTTGTAATTTTTTAAATGAAAAAGGTGTTAACACATTTTACAAATAAAAAATGGGTAAAAAATTGATAATTACTAAGATGTAGACATGATATCGAATAATTAAGGCCATTAAATATATTTTAGACGTGATTTAATGTCATTTAAACTATTATCCTTTTAGATTAACCCTTGGTAAATGAATGTTTACCTTAAACACAATAATTAATTTTTATTGATTTCAATATTCATTTTGATAAAAAAAATTATGTTGATCTTGTTAGATTATATGGATAATTATATTACCAAATATTGAATCCGTTTTCAAAATTATTTACACAAAATTGGAAAATTTAAATTCAAAATAAAACCCATATATGAGATGAAATAGACAGTTTTCAAGATGTGTAATTTCCTTACCAAATATGATTTTATATGAACTACATGAAAAATAATAATAATTGTATGAATATAAATTAGTATTTATTAATATAGGATATTTAAATTTTATGTATAATATTTCTCAATATGGATTATTTTAATGAATTAAAATTTAATACAACTTTTCTTTTTAAGAACATTTGTAGAAAAAAATTATATTTTAGCACACAATAAACATATATTAAAATAAAATATAATGTTAAAAAAGTAATTATGTTGAATTAAAATAATTAAATATCAAGTATTTCACTTCAAATTATTTTTAAATCTTTCTTACTTTTAGATTAAATAACTTGTTGATAAGAAATGATTTTTAAAAAAATCAAAAATTTTCAGTATTCACTTAAAAATAAATATTTTTTTATTATCTAAAAATTTTACCATAATGAAATTTTTATAATCTGATTCCAAAAATGAAATTCAACTTTTAAAATAAAAATTTTAAAATATTAAAATTAACATTTAAATAAAACGATATAATACATGATATTAGTTAGAACCATTTCATGTTTTGATTTAACAAATTCTTGATATTTTTATAATAAATAAAAACCGAAAAGAGATTTGTTATCTCATTACATGGGTTTTTGAACTATGGTATCAAAGAATGTTTCCCTCAAAGTATAGAAAAACCCCATGTTATATCCCTACTATGACTAACCAATGTCTCCATCATTGCATAAAAGTCACAATCATATATATACAATTTATTACATCATGCTCAGGATCAACAAATTAATTTTGATTTTATGTAACAATATAGTAGAAAACAAAAAAAAATCACTAAATCGATGAATAAATAACTCTCCCATATAGATAACTCAAATCATGGAATTAAATTTATTGACTAATGTACTCTATACAACAATTGTATAGGTTGTATGTGATCTTATGTGCCTAGTCATGATGCAAGAGTGCACCCAACTCTCCAAAAATAATTACAACAATCACATAAATGGTAACATGTCGGTCTATGACACCTGATCTAACCAAGAACATGAAAAATCTTCTACCCATGTCCCATATAACTTTTCTCATTTTTACAATGTCATATTTTTGTGAAAAAGGAAGAAAAAAACTATGCCTTGATATTATTTTCACAACCCGTCGTAAACCACTGAGTTTTAGCTGAATGGAGAAAAGAGTATATGAAACCCTCCCCATATAAAAGTGGCTACTAACTAGTAGTGAGGTTACAAATTCCATTTGTGGGAGACTATACCCTCAATATTATCTCTATACACTAATAATAACAATATACAAATAAAAATATTTTAAACATAACATCAAGAGGAGGAATAAATATAAAAAATGATAAGATGTGGAAAAACTTATCGTATGAATAAATAAAATCCCTTCTAAAGACATATTTTAATCTTGTAATTATTTGGAATATTTTAAATAAATGTATCCGAGATAGTTTTTGAGTTATCGTGATTTTCTAGGGATTAGAGAGTGTTGTTGATAAAATAAAAATATTATATCATGAGAACATACTATTATGAAATTAAAGAATAAATAAAAAATAGATTCATGGGAAAAAATCTTTTACTTATATTGAATTTAAAAAATGGGGTTCCCTCGGCAATTCAAAACCCTCGTACACATAAGATGTCTTTATTGAGCACAGTTGTGGGGGGATAAATACATCAATACATATATTTATTTATTAATATTTTATTCATTAATTTAACCAAACCTAAATCACTTTCATAAAATTAAACTTATGGAAAATCTATAGGGTAATATTAATACCCCTAAGGATTTAGGTGGAATCAATTGGAGTAGAGTTATTTTGTGACCATCAATATATTATAAATTTGGAATTAGTGTTCCAAAAAAGATCATGGGTCTTTCCGACAATAGTGTTGTGGAACTATTCTTCATCAAGGATTAGTCCAAAAATGGGGCATATATTTTATTTTCTATGGATTAATCATATTTTATTATCCCATGTTAAACAGAAATCAATTAACCTATAGTAAAAATTCTTAGATCGATGGTGGATTAATGTTGTATGATAATATTCTTATAAGTTGAAATTGAATTTTCTTTTTTGGATTCCACAATCTCACATATATTGATCTCTTTTACCATAATCATATTAAATAAAGAGTGATCAATGACCAAAATTTTATCCTCACCTTGTTTTTTGTGGTTTTATAAACAATTTTTTCATGGAATAATCATCGGTGTCCTGTTTGGCTAACTATTTGAAAACTACATGTTAATTGACATGTGCACATTTGATTAGTATTGCCACATAAAATTTTTATAGGTGTGGGCTGAATATTGAGGTAATAATTTAGGTGAGACAATCATGAAAAGAAATTTGGGAGACAGATCAGGTGTTTACATTTGTGGTATAGAATTCATTTGTGGTAAGGTGCGATGTGACGATATTCTTGAGTCGGATGGTTGTCTTGAATTCTACTAGCAACAACGGATAGGCTTGTTCAATGATATATCCTATATAATAAATAGATTTTTTGGTATAATATAAGGAAGAATCATCAGGTATATAAAATAAGGAGTGATATGATATTTCAAAATAAATCATCATTAAATAGTGCATACTCTTTAAAAACACTAGATGTGTTAGACCATGGCTACAGTGGATAGATTTTCCGAGAACGCAAAATATCACTTGACATGTGGGAGATACCACAATTTCTATTACCTATTAATGGTGACATGGTGGATCACTCTAGAGTATACAGGCACAAATATGATCAGGAACAAGGGCATGGAAAATTTATATGGGCATATCCTGGTACTTATACACAACCAAGGAACTCATTAAAGGTCCCACAGAAGGGAAAATCTGTTTTCATAGGAGTGACCAGAGTATATAGGCATGGATCCTGAACACCATAAAAACATGGGAAGGTAGAGTAATAGTGGGAAATTCCATGTACTCTATGTACATGTTGTGTACCTTCCTTAGGGAATGTTGAGGCCCTAATTCCCATTAGATTATACTAGTTTATATAGGTTTCATTCTCTTGGTCCAAACCAATGAGGGTACAATGAAGAATCATTTGTTATGCATTGTTTTAGACACCCTCTATGAGATTAGTTGAATATAAGGTTACTTGAATCCCTCCACGAGGCCTGAGGAATTATTTTAAATTTCCTTAGTGGGGATTTTGGAATCATTTTGACCAATATACATTGAAGTATGATCCACTACATAACTTTTAATTCCATAAGAGATTAATAAAACCCCACCAAACTTGGGTTAAATATGATATCCATTAATCGAGATCTTACAGCCTGTACTATACAATTTTCATGGAAAATAATGATGATCAAGACTTATTGACTTAATTTCATCCATGTTATCAGGCCCTCAGAGCGAGTTCTCCTAGATGAGTGTCACATTGAATCATAGAATAGAGTCCTAGAAAGGTCTTATAATTGTGTATTTACTTGATACTTATTTTAAATTTGGAATATGTATGGGTTATATCATTTACAAGAATGATATTTTGATTGACATTACCTTTTGATGATGATATAAATACTCTCTTGAATCTTTATGACCTGTGATTTCATGGTTCCAAACGTGGAATATATGTACTCACACATGATTTGTTAATAGGAACACATTTTGTGACTTTAGAAGATGATATAATATGTTATGGATTCATAGGAGGACCAGCAGTAGGGAGATCATTGTTGTGATGGACGGACCATGGTTTATATCACCTGTTTTATTTGAATATAATCCCCTCCTTATAGTCAGTTTGATAGGTTTTGCCATTTTATGGGTATATATATGCTTCTTTGTACATTAAATTACATTTTCCATAGTATTATGTGGGATATAGATGTATTCATACATTAGGTTATCAATATTAGTTTATATTTCATTATTTTAGGTATATTTAGAGACATGGGAAGTGTACATGTACCTTAGGATAAGTCCTTTTAGGTGTGTGATATTCCTATATGGTACTATTTTCCAATCCTAGCATATTTGAGTTAGGAAAGGGGTGTCACACATGGTATACACCTTCTAGGAGAGCCCCGATGTGTCTGGTCATGAAAGAGTAGAATCATAAGAGTTCTCATTATAGGACCATATTGTAGTGAGTTTCTAGATA
This sequence comes from Viscum album, assembly GCA_963277665.1. Lineage (NCBI taxonomy): Eukaryota > Viridiplantae > Streptophyta > Magnoliopsida > Santalales > Viscaceae > Viscum > Viscum album. The sequence continues at coordinate 1,298,317,972 of OY728138.1, read as the reverse complement.
TGAATATTGGTTCAGGATCCAGGGAAATATTATTAAGGTATTCCAAGATTATATCTCATGATAGAGACTCAATTGTTGTTGTGGTGGAGACGTATCTATTCAAGAATATTCAAATAACCTACTTGTTGACATGATATATGTAGGCACTAGTAATAGTGAAAACATTTTTATATTCATCATATAGGAATTATTTTTGGTTTCTATGTACTTATTGAATTATCTTACAAGATATAATATTTTATTATGGAAGGTCTTGATTACTTTATGCTTCTTTCTTGATGACAGACATCCAGGATTGTATACAAGGTTTGTGAGGATGATCCACCTTATGATGAGGCTTCTGTTCTAGGTCATGTATATGAGGTGGCACCACTTTAATTTTTTGTCATTCCACCACCAATTGAGTAGTTGGTTATGAAAACAAAATTTCTAAAAAGGGTTAAAATTAAGCAAACTCCTAGAGTTTTAGAGGTAATAAAATATAAGGATTTCGGGAAATAGATACCTCTAGGATGACGAGGATTGGATTGCGGTAGTTACATGAGTTTTCCTCCTTTTTAGGACTCCTACAATTCCTAATGGGGCCATGGCATTGAGCATTCATCATGTATCTATAATAAAATAGTGATGTCTGGTCATTTTAACATATGATTATGTGACTCATTCTTAAAATATTTTTTAGGGTATCTTTATAGAGGAAAACTCTATTTATGAATTTTAGTGGTTCATATTCATGATCGTTTATATCATTTGAATGGTTTATTTTTTGTACCATTGTGTTTTTTGAGGATCACTAACCTCTAAAAACAATCTTTGGATACCAATCATGATGCATTATTTCTCGAATAGATCTTTGAGTGGGGCCTATATAGTGATTTCCAAACCGTAGTGATATCTCATTGATTCCATTCTTATGTTTGGGTTCTTTAGTGTTCTTTGGTAGATTAGGTATTATGGATGACTACAAAATAAAAATTGGTGTTTGTAGTTGGTAAATAAGAGAAGTGATTCCACTTGTAGGAAGTCATTGATAGACATAGGGGTCCATGACAGCTAGTTATTATTGCTATTTTTTAGGATAAAGGTTCTTTAATATAAGGAATTGTGGATGGTTATTATTAAATGAGAGAGAAGCGGTGTTACTATTGTGATGGGTGGGTACATCACATAAGGGATTGTCTAACCTACCATAAAGCTAAAATAAATGCAGTCGATGGACCACCTAGGAAGTCAAATGGATAAAGTAGAGAAGTGTTTTGGGAGGTGAATGTGGAAAAGTGGTAGGGACTATAGAAGGGGTGGTTTATTGTTTGACTTGTTGCCACCACCACCCCTAGGAGATCCACACCAAGCTCAGGGAACTAGTGACTAGGGATAAAAATAGCTACAGGAAGTGGAGGAAAATTACCTCAAGCCACTTGTGATGATTAGTGGAATTATATCTATGATATCTACATTATATACAACATTAATATAAATATTTGTGAGCCACACTTTTTTCCCAAATCAATAGTATTATTAATTTAAATTTTAGTTCATCCCTTTGCTTGAACCACTCACTTGGGAACTCCAATCATAGGGAATTCAAAGACCACACACATTTTTTATAGTGTTACCTGACTCATGGAGAAGAGATAATATTATTTTGTTATATTTATAGTTGTGATGATTCCTTTTTACATTATCTTATTTATGTAATTTATAATCATATTCTATGATATATTGACTAATTCATGAAGAAGATGTGCTTTGTGTACATAGATGGGAGGAAATTTTCCATCACTAGAGATAAGGAAAACCCGGAAGACTAGGACTATTTCATACATAAGAGGATAAAACCAATTAAATTTTAATTGAATCATATTACCCATATAGATTTAGATATTTAATGCTTTCATATTCTTATAGTGATGGAAATGTATGATGATGTATTATCTATGGGATTGCAGGTCTTATCACACCATAGAGGGATTTACATACATATAGACATGAAACTTGGTTTATCCTTATTATCAACTCTAGTATATCCTATGGCTCACAAATAGATTCATGAGTGGGAGGGGTAATTGTAGTTGTTTCATATAAAGGTATTTTTTGGACTTATTATTTTCCCATCTACATCCTCGGTATTGTTCCCTATGATAGAAAAATTGATATTGAGGTTATATGTGGATTATCATCCCCTGAAGTGGATAAAAGTAAAGAATAAGATTCCACTACCATTGATTGATGAACTCCTTGAATAGTTTGGATGGATGAGATAATTCTCAATGATTTACCTCAGGTCAGGTTATCACCAGTTCCGAGTTTAGATGTTGACATATCAAATACTGCATTATGGTGTCACTATAGTCACTATGAGTACATAGTGATGCCTCATGGTATAAAAAACACCAATACAATTCATGGGACACTGAATCAGATATTTCATCCTTAATTAGATAGGTTTTTGGATTTCACCATCGATGACATCCTAGTGTAATTCACATTAGAGGATGATAACAAGAGACATCTATGGATTGAAATATACATTATATTAGAGAACCATCATTAAGGATGTTATTTAACTGAATGTTCTTGATATTATAGGTTAATATTCTGGGAATTTATATATATATATATATAGGTTTTGGTAGTGTATTTGGAAAATATTTATGAATTTCATTCTTAGGGGAAACTCAAGAGCAAGAAATAGGTGCACAGATTCCTTAGGTTGGCAGGCTAGTAAATGAGATTATTATTTATTTATATGGGGTATTGATACCATTGACTAATTAAAATCTAAATGGGAGACCCTTTTTTTATGGAAATGTAATATGATTATTTACATTTTTTAGTAGTGTTTGATTGAAACCCCAACATGAAACTGCAATAGGTAGTTCGGTTTGTCGTTCATTGTGATGCGTCCATGAATATTGTTGGATGTGTTCTGATGTAGTAGTAGTATGTGAATACTTATGGTTTCCAAATACTCTGACCTCATGAGTAGATCTATGTGAACCATGATCATGTGCTAGACGCAGTGTTATTAGCGCATATGTGGTGGAAAAACTAACTTATGTGTGAAATGTTTATCATCAATTATCCAAAAATAGTATGAATTATATATTCTCATATATGGATCTTAACTTGATACATATTCATTGTATAAAGGTATTCCTTTATTATAACATATACATATTATATACTCCTATAATATGGAACATCGTGGTAGAAAATATTAATAGGAAATCGATATTGATGTTGTTTATGGACGCATGAAATTTGTGGGATTCACTACTATTTTTCATTCTGTAAGAGGATTTTATAAGTTACCTCTAACTAATTTTTGTTACCACCCATGCATTTAAATAATTTTAGAGAGTCACATACTGAAGATTCACACTATAATAATATTTTAATTAGATATCCATGAGATGTGCTCTTGATGTTTTTTCTAAAGTTGTGGATGTTATCATCCTCATTAGGGGTATGATGATGGTGCTATCGATGTTGAAAGAGTATGTTTTGAAAGAGCTGCCTACATCACTATTGGTAGTAAATCTATGCGTGTTCAATATTAACAAGGAATTTCAATTCCATTTTAATGTGTCTAGGAATGAATAATTATGTAGTTTTATTTTTCTCTTGATGACTTACATTTCAAATGTTTATGTATGGTCACCAATTTATAGTTGGTTTGGATCATCCACATGAGTTTCTAACGTCAGTGGCATGGAATATCTATAGATATCCTGATTGGTCTCCAACAATCATCTAGATGGAATGATTCTATCTATACAATGATAGACCAGCTTAGAAAATTATACCACTTACAATATATCTAGGAATAATGTTCAATGGACATCTTAGGATTCTTTTACATGAATGAGATAGTATTGATTCATAGAGTTCCCACAACGACCATTTTAGAAATATATTCTCACCTAATAAAAGGATTGAGGGGAAGATTTTAGGAGTCATTGGGAGTCAATTATGTTATTGAATGGTATTTAATTCCTAGACCAATGACCAAACATAGAAAACCATTTAGTTTTTAGAGAACATGCTTTGGGATAATATGTTGATCATTATCTGCCGTTGGGAGGATCAACTAGCCTTAGTAGTGATTGTATGGCACAAAAGATACCATTACACATAAGTATGGAACCATTCAAATCCTTCTATTAAAGACATATAGGTCCACATTATTCTACCATAATCCATCATTTCTCTAATCTAGACTAATGAAATTGGACATTATAGTTTGATTAGAGAGATCATGTGTTCTTTATGGTTTCACCTCAGAAAGTATTTCAGACATTTGAATGGGCGACATGTCAACTTTTTGATTCATTAGACCTTTCAAGAAACTACCTAGGGTTTCTGAGGTGGAAAACTATATTCTCTATCCACCCTAGTTAGACATGGTATAAAATGCCTTCAATGTTTCGTAGGTGAAGAGGTATGTGAATAAAACCTCACATATCATTTATTTTGGAGATATAAAAATTGAGGATGGAGATACCATTGAATAGAATATATAGAGATTTAGGATTTAAAGGTGAATATCATTCATGGATAGGCGATTCCTCTTGTGCATGTATAGTGGTAGCCTGAGAATATTCAGAAGAGCACCTTAGATAAGGAGAACCCAATTCAATCCCAATACCTTCAACTTTTTTAGTGTGATTTTTTATTCATTTTGAAATATAAATAATTAATGTGGCATTAATTTAATGAAATTTTTCCTTATAAATCAATGTTTTATTTTAAATAATAATTTTTGAGCTCAAAAACAATTTAGTGTGGGATTCCAAGACCTTAAGAGGCTTTGAATTGATACAATAACATAATAAATATATTATATCATGCACATATTGTTTTTATGTACTAATGAAAAATATCCCAAATTGAGGCTCAGATTGAAAATATAATAACTCCATTAAATCTGGAATATGGGTTTTAACATAGGGACAACCTAACCCTCACTGTAATCGAGTGTTGGGATGGAGTTCCATCATGGTATGATAAATAAATATATTGATTAATATTCGATTAATTAATTAATCTAAATATAATCATATCTTACAAAATCCCACTTATAGGTATGTTTAAGATTAGCCTAATAACCCTAGTGATTGTGAGATAATCTATTGGAGGAGAGTTCTTGGGTTAATGGCATTGTATTATGGATTGGAAATCGCCAATGCAACAGAGCTCATATATCTCATGAGTGACTAGGACATATAGATGTTATTCATTAGTGACTGATGAAAACTCAATGTGGGCTAATTTTTAATTTGGATTAATCATATTCTATTATTAAATGTTGAACATGAATTAATTAATTAGAAAAATGATACGTGGAATGATGGTAGATTATGGTTGCTCAATTACTTTTCAAAAAATATCAATTATCAGGGCTTTGTTTATTCTTAATTCTCTTTTATGTTCATCGCATTTCACATAATCAGATGTAGTTCAGCCCAAAAAAATCTATTATCTTACACTCACCCTAGTGTTTCTATATTTCTCAAAACGTTTTTCATCAGATCATTTTCAAAATCTTTTTTTTGGATGTTAAAAAAATACCACAAAACCAATAAGTACACATTTGATCTTTAGATCAATAGATCATTTTTAGGATGTTTTTTCATGATTGGGGGATGATTGGGCTATGGTAATATTAATATGTGATTCAACTATCGAAATTGGTGTTTACATTCATGGTTAGGGATACAGAGAAAGCATGTGGACATGATAAGAGATTCCTCATAACATTCGAAAGTTGGAATCCAAAAACAAGTAATGGACATACTTGGTCAAACACAGATATATGATTATCAATATATTAGGTGGAAGAATCATGAATAGTATAAATATGGGTGGAAATGCATGACCATTCAAGGATTTCTATAAATATCATGATTATAAACAGTGTCCTCTAGAATAAGATTCACTATGTTCATCCGTGGGTGGATGATTGGGTTTCAAATAAAATAAAATATTTCACACCATGGGGGACCTATCACACACCATGTAATCCATGACTTGTTACTCAACATGTATCCATTGGATACATGGTGGCATACATAACTAAGGATATAGTAAAACAAATAGTACACAATCGTGACTATGTATATAGATATGAACATGGTACTTAGACACATCATGGTAGAGGGGAACATCCACTGTTCATGGGAATGACCATAGTACACAAGACAATATTTGAACATGGTATTGTCCATGTTAAAGTCTTGAAACAATGGTATATAATTTAGAATCCTTGAACATGTCACATTCATTATAAGGGCTACATGAGGCTCTCATTATCTTCAGTTTGTACCAGTTCTTATTGGGTCAGTTATCTTGGACCATCCCCATGAAGATACAGTGAGACATCACATTACAAGGATAGGATGTGATACCCCCTACTAGGTTTGTATCATATTGAGTTATTAGAATCCCTCTATGAGTCTTAGGTTTTGATCCTTTATCATTTCATATTCTATAGCTGGGGTTGTATGTATATATGTGTCAAAAATAAACTTGTGTATGATCCACCACCTAGTGGGTTTTTCGAGACATATTCAGGATAACCCCACCTATAACAACCCATTCTTTTAATACATAGATATTGCATTTTTAGATTATTATTCATTATATAACATAAAAATTAATGATTAAGATAATATATTTCATGTCTATTTGAAAAATTATATACATTAACAATATGTTTATAAGTGAACTATATCATCCCCACTATGTTATTCACAACTACAGCTCTTCCCAAACATGTCACATTAAATTATATTTTATCTAACTCGGGAAAGGGAAACATAATATTTGGTGATAAATAATGCTTAGTAATGGTATAAGAGGGAGTTATCAATGATCACATATATATAAAATGAGGATAAAAGTAGGATTACATTAACATGTATTTGAATAACCTTATTTCAAAATTAATTATATTAAATTTGTGTCATGTAATGGAGCATAGAAGTTCATGAAACATTAATTATAAAGGAATAAAAACAAATGATCCATGATATTATTACAACATAATAACACATATATTTTTGTAATATAAAAAATAATCCACAATAATTTTCTTTAATATTCAAGGGTCACTACCAATATTATTATAGTTGATTAGGTTGAGTCACTAATCCTATATTGTAGTAATGGTTTCCTACTAGAATTGTTAGACTTGATAGATTAGACTGCTAAAATAGGGTCACTTCACAAAAAAAAATTCTTATCTTATGAGATATCCACATTTAACCAATGCATTAGAGAGATATATAATTATAGCCTCTGTAACACCCGTTTGTTTTTATAAAATATTTTATAAAATAATTTGTATCTTTCAGTAGCTTGCATTGAACAAAATCATGTTTTTAAAAGAAGCACGAGATGCCCTTAATATAAAATTACAATTATAGCGTAGCTGTTAGGTTAGAAGGAATAATTATAACAAACTTATGAAAATGCATTATGAATTCCGTAGCTATTAACTATTTGTAAAAAATATAAATCAATACGATATTTTTATTTTTGAGTGAATTAAATTTGCTAATGAGATTAATGAGATATATGTGTTACATAATAAATAAAATATTTTTCATATTCATCCAATTGATATTTTTTCATAGGGTGTGAATAAATCCCTATTTAATATATCAGAACCTATTTTATTTAAAATGTTTGTTCTATAACTCTGAAAAGAGAAACCATTCAAAATTTAGTTGTTGGCACATTAGTAAATTCTATATGACTATATAAACATGTTACATTGATGTGGGATAAAAAAATTTAATTTTAATAAATTTCAGACATTTTTCTGATATCTTTCATGTTTTGATGATTAGGAAAATTACTCTACATTTTAATTAAAAACAATTTTTTCATTGAGTTAATTTATATGATTAAATTATTATATTGAATTTTTTTAAAGAATAAATTGAATATATTTTTATCATTTAATATAATTTATGTCTTTTTTAATTATTTTTACATTGAATTCATATATAAAAACATATCAATCTTTTCTAATATTTTATGTTTTAAAACCTGTATTCTCATTTGAACAATGAGATTAATTTTAAATTAATTATTGCAACTTCTGTTTTTTTGAATTTTGAAAAATGGATTAAATATATGTAATTATAAGATTCAAATTGAGTGAAAATGTACCTTATATTTTTGTATGTTATGAATAGTAACTTCAGTAATTATTTTATTTAGCATGGTTAAAATGTAAATATGGTAAATAAGGGTAAAAAATAATAATAAAATTATATAAAAATACATTAAAACGTGTCCTAAACTTATTGAATGATCTATTTCCGAACATGTTCGTACTTGGGACAATTTTGTGACCCCATGGATTCACATGGAAGTGAAAATGACAGTTTAAAAGATTTAAATTAATGTAAAGATAATTATAACAGAATCATATATCTTTTACTAAATCAATTTTAAAATATATTTATATAACTGATATCTATGCTTATAAATAGTCATTATAAATTTAAAAATAATTCCTACATCTTGGTATTTTTTATAATGATTATATATTAGATAAATAGTTTTATTTGTGACACAATTATGATGTAGTGATTACCTCATTAATGAAATATTAAAAAAGGAATCCATAAATATTAAAACAAATGTAATTTGGTTATTTTGAAGTCATACAAGAATTTTCTAGATTATATTGACCAATTTTAATTTAGATAATTCATTAGTTTATAATTAATCATGTTTTTATGAATTGTTAAAAAGTCAAGTATGAATTGTGTCTAAAATTGACACAGAGCATAACTTAAAACATTAAATTGTTTATTAAATGATATTAAATTTCTAAAAATACAATATTCATACAAATGCAGAATATATGTCCAAATATGTCATAAATAACTTTTTCTATCTTTTAACATTATATGGTTATTAAATAAACCAACAATCCTTATATAACATGATATCCCAGTAAGATAAAAAATGGTAAAATAAGGGTTAAACCAAAATGATAAGGATAAGAAAATATTTTAAACTTGTCTAAAAAATAATTTATTTCTGGTATTTGAACCAAAGTAATCTTATATTTGAACTAAATAAGGTTTGGAAATTTTTTACTAAAAATAGAATTTATAATAAATTTATATTATGATACTTTCCTAAAGTGCCCCACTCCTCTCTTATAAAAGGGCACCTCCTCCCTCTCTTCTTCACTCCATTTTGAGCCTTAATACTCGGAAAAAACCTATGAATTTTCTTTTTAATGTACATAGTTACATTATAGTGGTTTGTTTATTCTCCTAACACCATCTATAGTTCCCTAAGAAAAATTTGAAAGGAGGAACGTCGAGGAAGAGGTAATCTCTTCTACCTATTATTTCAAATTTATTTCTTCGTATACTTATTCTTATTTAGTTGGTTCATTATAAAGAAATAACAAAAGTATTAATAATATATTTATATGTTATTATTAATATTAAACAACCCAATTCTACCTTTTATATTTCCTACAAAAAATGAAATCACTGTGTGTGGGTACGTACAACTTACCGTGTCCACATAGTGGTGTAATCTAATTTTCACCACCACTTTACATGGATGGGTAAAATGGTATAAATAATAAAAATATATGATTATTATAAAATTATAATAATTATGATATACTATACACCATGAATTTCAATTCCATTCAATAATTATTGGAATAATATCATTGCACGTGCGTACATATGACTTACCATCTCCACTGTGCAATGTGATTCCTTCTACATAATATTCATTAAAGTACAATTATATAAAATTATTTAATGAATAAATATGATATATATTATACTAATACCATGATTTAAATTATATAACTATAACCTAAAAATATGAATTAGAACATATCTAACAAAACATGCATAAAAACATAAACTAGTAAATACCGGAATAACACATAATAATGAAATGTTACTAACAAACAGATGAAATTATAACCATAAATCATATAATGAAAGGGATTATGATTCTGGAATCAATCAATAACATTATTTAAATCATCATACATGAGTTTTGGATACATAAGATGTATTTTGTACCTATGGTGAGGGATAACTTTTACAATCTTGTTTTATCTAAGATTAGTTATTTGTAAGTATCTTTTGGGGACATATTTATCATATATGTCCCAATTTTCTAAAAATATTCTCATAAAATGTTTATTATTCTACTATATATGTTTAAATGAATTTTTACCCATTTTTACCATTACTACATGTTTGTAAAGAATCATTCTTTGGTTTACTATACGAGGTTCTTTTTGACTTTTCTAGCAAAAGTACCAGGAGAATACTTTTTAAATTATAAAGCATGAACATGTTTTTACACCTTCATAATGCCTTATTTCCATGAATCATCCTCTACACATTTACAAGTGTATTTTCAACTAAATTATTTTCTATTAATTTTTTTTATAGTGGAATGTTATTTAGTAAATCCTTGTGATTTATATCAACTATTATGGAATGATGTTTAAGAAACCCATTTGATTTCATGGGATATGCAATGTTGAATGTTTTTATGTTTTTATGGAACATGTAAGAATGGTTTCATTATGAGATGTGTGGGACCTATATCTACATAAAATGAACTGGCTAAATATTTATATCTCATGATATAGACATTTCTAGAACTGAAAGTTAATCAGGTTCAGTGATACAAGGCTGGAACAAAGAGAGAACTCAGTTCTGTAATGGTCTTTGTTAGATATAATGGTCTTGGAAATGAGATTTGACTAATATGAAAATATTTTCTAGGATTATGTGTGGATGCCAAAAAATATCATGTTTTATGTTTTGAAAATTGGGATTAAATTGCACTTTTATTATTTACCCCATGACATTATATTGTGATCTATTATATGAAGGATAAGATTTTCAAATGTTATGTTCTTATGAATATGATATGACTATTATTTCATTTGTTTTCCCTTATTGTGATTTTGAGCTCAAAATTTTATATATTTCTTTTCCCCCTGACATGAAGAAGGGTATTATGTATGATATTACGGAAATTAATCTATATATGATGAAATAAACAGGAGACAATGTATGTGTTTTATAAACCAGTTGTTTATGTTTCCTAGTTTCTAATGACCATAAACCTATATGGTCTTATCATGGTTTTTATATATATTGTAATAAATATACTTCAATTCTAAAGTGATACCAATGTATATAATGAATGGGTAATTATAGTTTGTATTAGTGGAATGGTGTATATAATCTTTGGAAATTAGGATTAGAAAGCCTTAAGGATATGTCAAAATATAGGATACAAACCTAATGTTTTTGAAATGCCCATAAACAACCTAGGATAAAACCTAAAGATTCCTAAATTGAAATTATATTCTTTATTATGTGGACTTCCTATTATGATTAGTGTTGTGTACAGTATGATTCTTAATTTTAGTTAATGAATGGAACCTGATGGATCCACGTTGATGCTGAATGTGATGGGAAATGTAATGATTGTCCCCCTGAGCAACCAAATGTTATGGGAGGTGGAATGAAAAATCTTGTAGCCATGCTCGCACAACTTTAACAAGATGTGAATCATTCTATACTTCCAAATGAACAAAGTATGGAGAATATTTTTGATTAATCCTTCATGATGAAACATCCACCTTCATTCAGCGGGTTGTCAAATCCATCAGTGGTTGAACAATTGATCAGTACCAAGGAAAATATATTTTCAGTTCTACACTATTCTGAAAATTATATTACCATATTAACAATATATCATTTGTAAGGTGAAGCTAATTAGTTGTGTAATCTTATCAAGAATAGGAATTAAATAGATGAAATTGATTCCATGGAATGGGAAGAGTTCAAGAAAATAGTTTTCAATAAGTACTTTCCTCATATTATTTGAACAAAGATGGAGAAGGAGTTCTTTGAACTTGATCAAAAGGATAATGATTTGATTGGTACCTATGAATATAATTTTACAAGACATGCAAGGTACGCTTTTGGAATTATTATCCAACCTGAGAGAAGGAATTATTGATTCGTTGGTGGCTTGAAACCATGTCTCCGAAGGGAATTATCCACAAGGGACTTCAATAGATATGATGAAATTTTATCATGTGATATCAAGGTTGAGATAGATATTAGAGTAACCCATCAGTCATATGGGTTTGATAAGAAGATAAAAATTAAATTCAATGAAAAATATAAAGACCACACTGAAAATATTATGAGATTTCCCTTAGGCTCAATGTGTGGACAGATACATGGAAGGGATTATCTTAATGGGACTAGTAAATGTTTTATGTGTGAAAAATAAGGACATCTAGAAATTGAATTCCGATGTGATAGGAAAAAGATTCATAAGGATAAGAAAAATGAAAATGATACACAGAATGCACCACTTACACTTCTATGATATACGTGCAAGAAAATGGAGAATTATGCTAATAAATTCCATAATCCAAGAGTTATTGATGATGATTGAATTAAACAAACTCTTAAGAACAAATATAGTGGAAATTCACTTACAATTACTATAAGTGACCTAGAGTATGATAATGATGTGGTGAAAGTTACAGTTACTATCCAATATAATGTAGGAAGTTTTTTATTTGATTTTTTTTCACCCACTCTTTTATTTCTAAAATTTTTATAAGTGTATCACCATATTACCTAAAAAATTATATATTGATTTAGCTATCATAACTCTTAGTGGAACAACAGTCACATAAAAAGTTTACAACTCTTCTCCAATTTATGTTTGTGGGAACGTTATTCCAACAACTCTTGTGATACTTCCTATAGTGGATTTTGATGTGATTCATGGAATGGATTGGATTTCATTATATGGATCTCATATCAACTTCAAAAGAAGTGAAGTCATATTTCTTATTCCAGATCAATCTATTATCATATATCAATGAAAGGATGAATACAACCTTCCATTATAAATTTCATCCATATTATGGGTCTTTATTCTATCAAATGAAGTTTATTTATCTCAAATGGTTGGAGATAAACTCATGATTTAGAATGCACCAATTTTAAGAGTGTTTGATGATTTCTTTTTAGAGGAATTGCCTGTTCTTCCCCCAAATTGTGAAGTTAATTTTTCAATAGAACTCATACCACGTGGTATTTCTATTTCAAAGACAACTTATAGAATGGCCGCAATTGATTTAGTTGAATTTAACAAGAAACTTCAAGAGAATGTTGATAAGGGATTTATATTCCCTAGTGCATCACCTTGGAGAGAACCTATGGTGTTTTTTAAGAAGAAAGATGGATCGATGAGACTATGCATTGATTTTCAAGAACATAACCAAATCACTATAATGAAAAATTATCCTCTCCCATGCATTGATGACTTATTTGACCAACTACATAGAGCTCAATACTCATCAATGATTGATCTTCATTCAAGATATCATAAATTTATATGTCAAAAATGAGGATATACCCAATACCACATTTTGTACTATATAGACAATATGAGTTTATAGTAACACATTTTTGTATTACTAATGTCGCTACTCTCTCCATGGATCTAATTAATAGAGTCTATAGAGACTATCAGGACCAGTTTGTGTTAGTCATTATATATGATATTCATGGCTATTCATGAGAAAGGAAGAACATGAAGATCACTTGAATATTTTACTATAGACCCCGAGAAGGGAGAAGATTTATGAAAAATTTACCATGTTTGAATATTGGATTAAAAAAGATTCAATTTTGGGTTACATAATTTCAAGAGAGGGTATATCTATGGATCCTGAATGAACAGAGGCTATTGAAATATTGTCGATATAAACAACAATAATTGAGATATGAAGTTTTCATAGTTTGTATGGATATTATCAATTTTTTATGAATTCCTTTTCATGTTTATCTAATCCACTCAACAAGTTGAATCGGAAATTATTTAAGTTAATTTGGATGGAGGAATGTGAAGATAATTTTAATGAGCTAAAAAGAAGGTTAGCCAGGGCACCTATGATCACACTACCTTGTAGTGGAGAATGGTTTGTGATCTACAGCGATGCATACAAGAATGGGTTGGGGTGTGTTCTCATGATAAATGATATTATGATAGCATATGCCTTACAAATGTTGAAAATCAATGAGTAAAATTAACCAACTCATAATTTGGAGTTAGTTGTGTTAATCATTACATTAAAAATAAGGTGGAATTATATTTATGGTGAAAGGTGTGAAATTTATAATTATTATAAATTTTTAAGGTGTATTTTCTCAAAAAAGGATATGAATATGCACCAAAAAATATGGTTTTAGTTAATTAAAGATTATAACTGCTCCATACATTACTACCCTTTGAAAGTGAACAAGGTGGAAGATGCTTTGAGTCGAATATACCATGCTAGATTATCCATGATAAGGATCCCAAAAGGTTCAATATTTATGGATTTTCAAAGGATGGATCATGAATTTATAATGTAAGGGGAGAAATCATATCATTATAAAATGAATGTTTAGCCATATATACAAGTGAAGATTGAAGAGGAACATAAAGAAGATGTAGAGTTACAAAAGTAGGTGGGAATAATCTTGAATTCAACCTTGACTGAGATGAAATAATAAGGTTATCGAACCGAGTTTCTGTTACTCCCATAACAGAATTAAATAAGGAGCAATTTGGATTAGGGTCATAGTTCTTCATTCTCTATTCACCTAGGAATCACAGAGATGTATAGGGACATGAAAGAGTTTTTCATGTGGGATAAAATGAACAGAGATGTAATTGAATATTTCTCTAGATTCACAGTTTATCAACAATTTAATGTTGTGAGGAAGAAGTCTAAAGTGATTTTACAACCATTAATCATACCAAAATTGAATTGGGAAAAAATAACTATGGAATTGTTCATCAGACTTCCCAAAACATTCAAAGATAATAATTCTATTTATGTTATAGTTGATCACCTTACAAATTTGGCACACTTCGTTTCTATTAGAGATGATTTAACTCTTTATCATCTGACTCGGATATATGTAAAGGAAGTGGTAAGATTTCATGGATTACCACTTTCCATTTTATTTGATCAGGATCCTATGGTTACCTCGATGTTCTAGAAAAGTCTTTAGTCTTCTCAGGATACAATGTTATGTTTTAGCATTGCCTATCATCCTTGGACATAAGTTCAATTTCATAGGATAATTCAAACTCCAGAAGACTATGGATTTACAAGGAGGTTGGGATCAACAACTACCATTGGTGGAATTTTCATATACTAATAGATTTCAATCCAGTATTCAAATGGATCCTTATGAATCCCTCTATGGAAATATGTGTCAAAATACAACTTGCAATGTTGAAGTTGGGGAATGAAAGATATTAGAACATAATCATGTTGATGAAATGGCAGAAAAGGTCAGATCTATTCAATAACACATAAGAGAAGATTAGAGTGTACCAAAATGTTGTGGTGACAACCAAAGAATAGACCTAGAGTTTGAAGTGGTTGATAAGGTGTTCTTTTGAATATCACCCTGGAAGAGAGTAATGAAATTTGGAAAGAAGGGAAAGGTGAGCCCTAGGCATATCAGTCTTTTTGAAATATTGTATCATTTTTGGATGGTAGTTTACCCATTTACACTTCCACAAAATCTTTCACAAGTTCATGATGTGTTCTATGTATCTATAATGATAATGTACACAACTAATCCTTCACATTTATTAATCCCAGAAGTCCAACCGCTGGAGGAAGATCTTTCTTTTGAAGAAAAATTGATAGAGATTCATGATCGTTGGAAAAAAGTTCTATGAATTACAACCACTTGATTTGTTAAAGTTTTATGGAGGAACGACTAATTTGAAGAAGATACATTGGAACATGAGGATATGATGAGGGAGAGGTATCCTTCTCTTTTTATTTCCATGAGATGAATTTTGAGGGAGAAATTTAGATTAAGGGGGGTATAATGTAACTCCCTGATGTTTTTATGAAATAATTTTTTAAATAATTTCTATTTATTCATAGCTTTCTTTGCATTCAATCATGAGTATAAATGTACCAAAAGATTCTCTTAATATAATATTACCATTATATCCGAGCTGTTAGGTTAGCGGGAATAATTATAACTAACTTATGAAAATTTTATAATCTCGGTTCCAAGTGCCTCCCAAAGGTTCCCTGTCTAGGTTTGTCACATGGAATCAAACACATTTACCCAAACACTAAAGGCAATTCGACTAGCAGTGTAACATCCCAGGTAAATAAAGAATAAAGAATTTTCATATTTATTAATATTTACGAATTAAATATTAATTTTATTTTAAAGGGGTTGCTATGTTCGATAGCGTACCCGATAGGCAACGATGAGTTTCTTTGAAACTTACGTAGCACACTAGTAATAAAATAATATTATTTTAAATGTTAGTTAACAAGTAGCCATTGTACTGGCGGGAATGGATAGAAATAACTAAAATATGATTAGATATGTTTTTAAATGTTTATACATTTACCCAATAAAAGATAAAGGCTTAAAATACGGAAAGAGTTCAATTTTAGGGCATATATACTCTAATTTTCACTAAAGGTTCACTTATCACCTTTTAATGGTGAAGCGTCATTAAATATAGTTTTGATCACTCTTATACTTTATATTGGACCAAATATAACTCTTCTTTAGAATTAGGACATCAAAATTTACTTTGTGTAAATTCTTGGTACCTTTCTGATAAAGTTCTTTTTTTATGAATAGTGTAAAATGTTGTATTTTAATTCAAAATCTCTTTTTAATCTAAATTATTTATATGATTAGATTATGTTTTTAATTGGTTTTGAAGTAAAATTGGAATATATTTTTACCATTTTATCCAATGGTGGTCATTGGAATCAATTTCACTTTGAAATTAGACTTAAAATGGTGTCAATCTTTTGATACTTATTGTTTTGTAAAAACACGATATTTTCTCTGGCAGCGGGAATTAATTATTAAATTAATTAATGTGACTTATATGATTTTAATTGTGTAAAATAGACTTCATTTTTGAATTTGGAATATCAAATATAGCTTAGGGTGAATTTTTGGTAATTTTCTGAAAAACTTCAATTTTTGATGAATAGTGAAACCACTAAGTGGTAATTAGGCAAACTGATTTTTCAGTTAAATGAAATTTTACCACTAATGTGTATTGAATTTGGATAATCCGACATACATGGTTGTCATTAAGAAGTAAAATGTGGTTCAATGATATTAAAATAATTTTTTGGTGAATAGTAATTTTTTTTCATTAATCGCGATTAGAGGTAATTAGTGTAGTTTAATGTAAAAATGGTATTATAAGAATGTGAAAACACCATGACACTTGTCTTACACCTATTGGGTGAGTCATGGTAGACCCAGACAAGCCATGGGCCAACTTGGGGGCCCCATGGAGCCACTTTAGTTGGAAAATGACATTAATATATTTTTATTTAATGTTAAAGTGAAAATAAAACTAACATAAAATGTTTTACTAAAATAATTTTTGTGTGGGGTTATACAAGTCCAAATTTTGATTATAAATAGTCATTGGAAATATAGAAAGATTTCCTACATCATAGTAATTTTTTTATGATTTTTAGACATTAAATAAATTAAATTATTTATGACATAATAATGATGCAGTGATGACATCATTATTTGGAGATTTAAATAAAATGGAAAGATAATGAGAAATATAAATCCTACACATGTCCAAAACCAATTGGATGAGTGGATTTCGAGCCCTTATCACCTTATCCACGAATTATACCAATTTGGGACCTTTTGAAACCGAAACACATTTTCAAATAAAGTAATAATTCTTTACTTTCCAAAAGTGCCCCTCCTCTCCTCTTATAAAAGGCCCCCACCTCTACCTCATTTCACACACTTATCAAGCCTTTGGCTTGGCAAACCCCTGCCCAATTACTCTCTACAAATCCCTATCCTCATCCTAGAGGATTCCCTTTGGGCAGAATCCTTTCAAAGGAAGCCTTTAGGCTCAAATCAATAGGGAGTTACACTTTTAAAGGTAATTCATTCTCTCTTGTTCATTTGTTTTATTTTGCTTCTCCAACCCTCTAAACTCTTTTTATTTACTTCTTTTGTAACAACACCAGTATCTTAAATATACTAGGATGTTGTTATTATATTTATTTGAGCTACACTCTCACACAACTACATCAAATGGTTAAAGAACATACGGTTTCCGTGGATGGTGAAATTCTGCCTCCCGAAACGATGATTGTTCAATACTCATTTAACACCTTCAAGGGTGGCCATTATGATGTCATTATTTTTATATATGATATATAATATTTTTATGTTTTCTTTATGCTTCTGTATTTTTCATTTTTGGCATACCTTTATGGTTTCCATTATGGGTAAACACGATATCTTCATTTAAGGAAGTGCGGACTACCGCCCCCTAAAAGTGATGTGATTCGTTAATGCCATATGTGGGACGTGTAAAGGATGGATTTAAATTTATTATATATGATGTTATACTGGAATTATAATATACCTCTATATCATTATTATTTATTTCCATAAAAGTATGAGATAGAAATGAAAGCAGCGTTCATGCGTACGTACGGCTTACCGTCTCCATGAACGGTGCATTTCATTTCTTATCCACAAATGTAATGTATTATTAAAATTACATGTATATAATGTATATATATAATTAATGATATATCTAAATGATGAATATAATTCTGGAATTAAAATATACATACCTATCATTTAGTTTTAATACCACTAATATGACAAAGAAATGAAAGTAGCGTTCATGCGTACGTACGGCTTACCGTCTCCATGAACGGTGCATTTCATTTCTTACCTCTAAATGATTATGTAATATTATAAATACATGTATATGCTGGATATATATGATATATATGATATCCAAATCAGGAATTTTATTCTGGATATAAAGAAATTTTGACCACACTAACAACATGTAATTGTAAGAAGTCAACTTTCGACTTAAGAACCAAATATTGACAAAACAAACATTATTAATTTAAATGGTTACATAATGTTTATAACATGGAAATAAGTGATATAAAAGGAATAATGAACTTTAAAAAGGTTCTTAATCAAATATAAATTAACTCAAGTTTATTATTCAGGTCGTTAAAGAACGATCGAGTCATGTCGGACCCGAGGTAAGGGAATTTCTTAACCCAACATCCATTCTTTGGGTTAATCTCCTACTTTCAAATTATGTCATGATATTATTATGTCTTATTTTGTTTTCTTTATGTGTACCTATAGTGAATACACATAATAGATCTATTTTCTTTTAAAAATTATCTTTGTAAGGGACTTCGTCTCAATCTCCTTTCATTGAGGCATATTTCGTTTTATAAACAACTTTCTTTTATAAGGTGTATAAATTCCTTTGACTTTTACTTTTATACAAAAGGAATCTTTTTCTACGAAGCGTTTTACTAAACGACAAAAAGGAATGTTTTTTTAACGTACGTGGTGACAACAACCTTTTCCTCCGTCGTGAGTATTATTTGATCTTTGGCTTCCTCAACAAGCCGTAATGTTTTTAAAATAAAATAAATACCATATACTCTTTTATGTATTTTGGTATTGAAAATGGTTTTGATAAATGATTCTATTATGTTAATATATTTATGATATATTGTGATTGAATTGTGGATATTTTATCATTCCTTTATATTGGTTTTATGTTTTATGATTTTATATTGGTACTTGGACATTTTAACGGGTGGTTACGTTATAAACCATATGACGGGTGGTTCCGTGAATACCAGGACGGGTGGTTACGTTATAACCTCCAATGCATTGGGTATGGAAGTCGGCCGTATGGCTATTCCATTAAGTATGTATGGATATTGGCCGTATGGCTATTCCATTAAGTGATATGTGTGGAAGTCAACCGTATGGTTATTCCACTTAAGTATGTTTATGTCCCAAGTTACCTTTATATATTCTATGTGTTCTTTATATGGGTTTTATGGTAATCCTTTGGTTACAAAAAGGTAAGTAATGATACTTTATTCAGTGAATATTTTTTTACTACTTCATGAAGGTGAAGGTATTACTTTGATATAGTATACATGGTTTACTTGATGTTTGAAAAACTAACAGTTTTCATTCTTTTTGTATCCCTTACTGAGCTTTTTATGCTCACCCCATGTTTTTCGAAATGTTTTTCACAGGACTTAAAGTGGAATAAGGTCAAGGATGGGATCAAGAGAATTTCATTCTATCTAAAACATGGAATCTAGACATCTTTCTTTTTAAGAGTTTTTATTTTATGGAGAATTAGTAGAAGTGTCTACTTTGTAATCTTTTAAGATGTAATAGTTATGTTCTAATTCTCTAAAACTCTAAACCTGAAAAGATCCTCAATGTGAATTTTTCATTTAATTCAATATTAAGTAAGGTTTAAGGCTGGGGCCTTATAGTTGGTATCAGAGGTCGGTTTAGACAACTTTAGGAGTTAGAAAAGTGTTAAATTATAATATGATTGAAATGATATAGCATTTACGGATTACCATTTTGCTTCGCATAAGATATTTTTGTGTTCAGAATGGTTTTCCGCAGAGGAAACAAAGCAGCTATGTTGAGATGACATCAGGAGGAAGACAACCTTCCAAATCAGCAACCTGAGATGGTCCGAATCGGAACTGAACAGTTTGTTGCAGTGATGGCACAGTTGACTCAGGCTATAAATGGTGGTGGTATCCATGCACGAGATCAGCCAGATCAACCGCAGAGGAACATGTCAGTGGTGGAACATTTCATGAGGCAACATCCCCCATCATTCAGAGGATCATCTGACCCTGTGCAAGCTGAAGGGTGGATTAAAGCACTAGAGAAGATTTTTGATGTCATGGGGTGTTCAGAAAATCAAAAGGTTAGTCTTACTGTTTACCGTTTTGAAGGTGAAGCTGATCAGTGGTGGTTGATGGAGAAAAATATAAGGGATAGTGATGAGATTGAAGATCTTCACTGGGACGAATTCAAAGGTATGTTTCTTGAGAAATATTTTCCTAAGGTGGTTCATCTTAAGATGGAAAAACAGTTCCTAGAATTGAGGCAGGAGGATGATTCAGTGGCTGCTTATGAAGAAAAGTTCACTCGATTGGCAAGGTATGCTCCAAACTTCATACGAGATCTTGATATTAAAATAAACCGTTTTTACTCAGGGTTAAAGCCAAAGTATCGAAGGTCATTAGCTTCTCGTGAGTTAAAAAGTTATGAAAAACTTGTTCGATGTACGGAGAAGGTGGAAATGGGGTTTGCTGATGATCAGGTGTTCTATGTCAAACAACAGAATAAGTGATCTAGTTGGCAGGAAAAGGGGAAGAATTAATCAAAGAAGCAAGGAGGTAAGAAAACCAAATATCCATCCTGTGAGAAGTGTGGTAAAATGCATCCTTGAAAATGTTTATCCAAGTCTGGTAAGTGCTTTTGGTGTGGTAAGTCTGGTCATATTGCTCGTAACTGTAAGGAAGATGATCAAGCAGGAAATGAAAAGCCAATGGTAAGATGTTTTAAGTGTAATGAAATGGGTCATTATGCAAACGAGTGTCCAACGAAGAACTCAACTGGGGGAATGCAGCCAGACTACATGCAGAAAGGGGTGGTAAAATCCTTTGAAACAACTTCAGCAGATGATGGGCCATCGAATGAAGTGGTATCAGCTCCAGGGAGCTCAGTATTTTTCAAATATTGACTTGTGGTCGGGGTACCATCAGTTGAAAGTAAAAGAAGCAGACGTTCTGAAGACTACGTTCCGTACTAGATATGGCCATTATGAATTTGTAGTTATGCCTTTTGGGTTAACCAATGCACCTACTGTATTCATGGACCTTATGAATAAAATTTTCCATGAGTTCTTGGATAAGTTTGTGTTTGTGTTTTGAGGTTTGGGAAGAGGTTATGTGTGCCTTGTGATTCACAGTTGAAGAATGATTTGTTATGTGAGGATCATAGTTCCCCGTTTTCAGTTCATCCTGGCAGTACTATGATGTACAGAGATCTGCGGGAGTATTACTGGTGGGATGGAATGAAAAGAGATATTGCTGATTTTACTGTGAAGTGTTTGACATGTCAACAGGTTAAAGCAGAGCGGCAGTTACCGAAAGGGATGCTTCAGCCTTTACCAGTGCCAGAGTGTAAATGGTAAAAAAATATCCATGGACTTTGTTGTAGGATTACCGAGGACATCTTGAGGTAATAATGCAATCTGGGTTATTGTTGATCGCTTGACCAAATCTGCTCATTTCTTTTCGATACGAGATAATTTCTCTCTAGATCAACTTTCCCGTTTGTATCTTAAAGAGATAGTCAGGTTACATGGAGTTCCTCTCTCCATTGTATTGGATCGTGATCCCAGGTTTACTTCTAACTTTTGGAAAGGCCTTCAGAAGTCGTTGGGTACTGAATTAAATTTTAGTACACCTTTTTATCCTCAATCAGATGGGCAGTCAGAACGAATAATCCAGACATTGGAGGATATGCTACGAGCTTGTTCTATGGATTATCAGGGAAGTTGGGACCAATATCTTTCTTTGGTTGAATTTTCTTATAATAACAGCTTTCATTCCAGTATACAGATGGCACTATTTGAGGCATTATATGGGAAGCGGTGTCGAACTCCAGCATTTTGGGATGAATTGGGTGAAAGGAAACTGATATGACCAGAATTGGTAGAAGAGATGGCAAAAAAAGTTCAGCTGATTTAGAAACACATGAGAACAACTCAGAGAAGGCAGAAGAGTTATGCGGAGAACCGGAGGAAGGATCTATCTTTCGAGGTAGGTGATCATGTTTTTCTCATGGTTTCTCCTTGGAAAAGTGTGATGAGATTTGGTAAGAAAGGAAAGTTGAGTCCAAGGTTTGTTGGACCATACAAAATTATGGAAAGAGTTGGATCAGTTGCATACCGAGTGGCTTTACCTCGGAGTTTATCTCAGGTACACAATGTTTTTCACGTTTCGATGTTGAGAAAGTATATGCCAGATCCATCTCATGTTTTGAGCCCAGAGGTAGTTCAGCTGGAAGAGAACCTATCTTATGAGGAACAACTGGTCCAGATTGTTGACCACAGGGAGAAAGTGTTACGGAATAAGGTGATTAATCAGGTAAAGGTTTTGTGGAAAACCCATGTGATTTAAGAGGCAACGTGGGAATCTGAAAATGCTATGAGGGATAACTACCCCCACTTATTTTGATAAGTGAATAAAATTGCGAGGACGCAATTCCCAAAAGGGGGGAAGGATGTAACATCCCAGGTAAATAAAGAATAAAGAATTTTCATATTTATTAATATTTACGAATTAAATATTAATTTTATTTTAAAGGGGTTGCTATGTTCGATAGCGTACCCGATAGGCAACGATGAGTTTCTTTGAAACTTACGTAGCACACTAGTAATAAAATAATATTATTTTAAATGTTAGTTAACAAGTAGCCATTTTACTGGCGGTAATGGATAGAAATAACTAAAATATGATTAGATATGTTTTTAAATGTTTATACATTTACCC
The DNA here is from genome assembly GCA_963277665.1 of Viscum album. Lineage (NCBI taxonomy): Eukaryota > Viridiplantae > Streptophyta > Magnoliopsida > Santalales > Viscaceae > Viscum > Viscum album. Next base: position 1,298,294,427 of record OY728138.1, on the reverse strand, counting down.
AATAAAAGATAAAGGCTTAAAATACGGAAAGAGTTCAATTTTAGGGCATATATACTCTAATTTTCACTAAAGGTTCACTTATCACCTTTTAATGGTGAAGCGTCATTAAATATAGTTTTGATCACTCTTATAATTTATATTGGACCAAATATAACTCTTCTTTAGAATCGGGACATCAAAATTTACTTTGTGTAAATTCTTGGTACCTTTCTGATAAAGTTCTTTTTTTATGAATAGTGTAAAATGTTGTATTTTAATTCAAAAACTCTTTTTAATCTAAATTATTTATATGATTAGATTATGTTTTGAATTGGTTTTGAAGTAAAATTGGAATATATTTTTACCATTTTATCCAATGGTGGTCATTGGAATCAATTTCACTTTGAAATTAGACTTAAAATGGTGTCAATCTTTTGACACTTATTGTTTTGTAAAAACACGATATTTTCTCTGGCAGCGGGAATTAATTATTAAATTAATTAATGTGACTTATATGATTTTAATTTTGTAAAATAGACTTCATTTTTGAATTCAGAATATCAAATATAGCTTAGGGTGAATTTTTGGTAATTTTCTGAAAAACTTCAATTTTTGATGAATAGTGAAACCACTAAGTGGTAATCAAGAAAACTGATTTTTCAGTTAAATGAAAGTTTACCACTAATGTGTATTGAATTTTTAAAATCCGACATATATGGTTTTCATTAAGAAGTAAAATGTGGTTCAATGAGATTAAAATAATTTTTTGGTGAATAGTAATTTTTTTTCATTAATCGCGATTAGAGGTAATTAGTGTAGTTTAAGGTAAAAATGGTATTATAAGAATGTGAAAACACCATTAAACTTGTCCTACACCTATTGGGTGAGTAATGGCTGACCAATAAAATCCATGGGCCAACTTGGGGACCCCATGGAGCCACTTTAGTTGGAAAATGACATTAATATATTTTTATTTAATGTTAAAGTGAAAATGACACTAACATAAATTGTTTTACTAAAATAATTTTTGAGTGGGGTTATACAAGTCCAAATTTTGATTATAAATAGTAATTGGAAAGCTAAAAGTATTTCCTACATCATAGTAGTTTTTTTATGATTTTTAGACATTAAATATATTAAATTATTTATGACATAATAATGATGCAGTGATGACATCATTATTTGGCAATTTAAATAAAATGAAAAGATAATGAAAAATCTAAAGACTACACATGTCCAAAACCAATTAGATGAGTGGATTTCGAACCCTTATCACCTTATCCATGAATTATACCAATGTGGGACCTTTTAAAATCGAAACACATTTTCAAATAAAGTAATATTTCTTTACTTTCCAAAAGTGCCCCTCCTCTCCTCTTATAAAAGGCCCCCACCTCTACCTCATTTTACACATTTCTCAAGCCTTTGGCTCGGCCAAACCCTGAACAATTACTCTCTCCAAATCCCTATACTCATCCTAGAGGATTCCCTTTGAGAATAATCCTTTAAAAGGAAGCCTTTAGGCTCAAATCAAAAGGGAGTTACACTTTTAAAGGTAATTCATTCTCTCTTGTTCATTTGTTTTATTTTGCTTCTCCAACCCTATAAACTCTTTTTATTTACTTCATTTGTAACAACGACAGTATCTTCAATATACTAGGATGTTGTTATAATATTTATTTGAGCTACACTCTCACACAACTACATCAAATGGTTAAAGAACATACGGTTTCCGTGGATGGCGAAATTCTGCCTCCCGAAACGATGATTGTTCAATACTCATTTAACACCTTCATGGGTGGCAATTATGATGTCACTATTTTTATATATGATATATAATATGTTTATGTTTTCTTTAAGGTTCTTTATTTTTCATTTTTGGCATACCTTTATGGTTTACATTATGGGTAAACACGATATCTTCATTTAAGGAAGAGCGGACTACCGCCCCCTAAAAGTGATGTGATTCGTTAATGCCATATGTGGGACGTGTAAAGGATGGATTTAAAGTTATTATATATGATTTTATACTGGAATTATAATATACCTCTATATCATTATTATTTCTTTCCATTAAAGTATGAGATAGAAATGAAAGTAGCGTTCATGCGTACGTACGGCTTAGCGTCTCCATGAACGGTGCATTTCACTTCTTATCCCCAAATGTAATGTACTATTAAAATTACATGTATATAATGTATATATATAATTAATCATATATCTAAATGATGAATATAATTCTGGAATTAAAATATACATACCTCTCATTTAGTTTTAATTCCACTAATATGACTATGAAATGAAAGTAGCGTTCATGCGTACGTACGGCTTACCGTCTCCATGAACGGTGCATTTCATTTCTTAACTCTAAATGATTATGTAATATTATAAATACATGTATATGCTGGATAAATATGATATATATGATATAAAAATCAGGAATTTCATTTTGGATATAAAGAACCTTTGACCACACGAACAACAAGTAATTGTAAGAAGTCAACTTTCGACATAAGAACCAAATATTGACAAAACAAACATTATTAACTTAAATGGTTACATAATGTTTATAACATGGCAATATGTGATATAAAAGGAATAATGAACTTTAAAAAGGTTCTTAATCAAGTATAAATTAACTCAAGTTTATTATTCAGGATGTTAAAGAACGATCGAGTCAAGTCGGACCCGAGGTAAGGGAATTTCTTAACCCAACATCCATTCTTTGGGTTAATCTCCAACTTTAAAATTATGTCATGATATTATTATATCTTATTTTGTATTCTTTATGTGTACCTATAGTGAATACACATAATAGATCTATTTTATTTTAAAAATGATCTTTGTAAGGGACTTCGTCTCAATCTCCTTTCATTGAGGCATATTTCGTTTTATACACAACTTTCTTTTATACGGTGTATAAACTCCTTTGACTTTTACTTTTATACAAAAGGAATCTTTTTCTACGAAGCGTTTTACTAAAAGACAAAAAGGAATGTTTTTTTAACGTACGTGGTGACAACGACCTTTTCCGCCGCCGCGAGTATTATTTGATCTTTGGCTTCCTCAACTAGCCGTAATGTTTTTAATATAAAATAAGTACCATATACTCTTTTATGTATTTTGGTATTTAAAATGGTTTTGATAAATGATTCTATTATGTAAATATATTTATGATATATTGTGATTGAATTGTGGAAATGTTATCATTCCTTTATATTGGTTTTATGTTTTATGATTTTATATTGGTACTTGGACATTTTAACGGGTGGTTACGTTATAAACCATATGACGGGTGGTGCCGTGAATACCAGGACGGGTGGTTACGTTAGAACCTCCAATGCATTGGGTATGGAAGTCGGCCGTATGGCTATTCCATTAAGTATGTATGGAAATTGGCCGTATGGCTATTCCATTAAGTGATATGTGTGGAAGTCAACCGTATGGTTATTCCACTTAAGTATGTTTATGTCCCAAGTTACCTTTATATATTCTATGTGTTCTTTATATGGGTTTTATGGTAATCCTTTGGTTACAAAAAGGCAAGTAATGATACTTTATTCAGTGAAGAATTTTTTACTACTTCATGAAGGTGAATGTATTACTTTGATATAGTATACATGGTTTACTACATGTTTGAAAAACTAACAGTTTTCATTCTTTTTGTATCCCTTACTGAGCTTTTTATGCTCACCCCAAGTTTTTCGAAATGTTTTTCACAGGACTTAAAGTGGAATAAGGTCAAGGATGGGATCAAGGGAATTTCATGCTATCTAAAACATGGAATCTAGACATCTTTCTTTTTAAGAGTTTTTATTTTATGGAGACTTAGTAGAAGTGTCTACTTTGTAATATTTTAAGATGTAATAGTTATGTTCTAATTCTCTAAAACTCTAAACCTGAAAAGATCCTCAATGTGAATTATTCATTTAATTCAATATTAAGTAAGGTTTAAGGCTGGGGCCTTATAAGCAGTAATTGCATTGGGTTTGATAGTGGGGAAACAATTCCCTTATTGGAATATTAACACGGTGTAATAATAATAATATAAAATGGAAGAAGCAATTTTACCATACAAAAAGTAAGCAGTGGAAGACTGAATGTAATTAACAACTAGGTTAAAATATATAAATGATGTAGGTATCATATGTATTGAAAAAGAGCCATATAATTCACAGTGATAATATTCAATACCAAACCAAATTACAAAATGAAGAAAATTGAACAACTTCAGCAGCATCGAAAGCCTCAGCTTGGAACCATGCTCTATAACTCCATATTAATCTAGTACCTAAAGTAGAAGGGTGTTTTCCCCTGTCTATACATACAATAATATTATCTAATTGGGCTAAAAATCCTGACCCATATATGGTGGGGGATGAATCTGAGTATGAAACAACCCAGAGATCTATGCCTAATATTCAGTGAATATATGAACAATATAATATACAGAATGAAGTAATAAACAAAGAAGTACTCAAAAGTAAACAAGCCTATAGTTCAAACTATATTCATTTTCATTTATCAATTAATCAACTAGTAAAACACAAGAAAACCTCAAGGAATGTTCTCACAGACTAACCCCTCTAATAAAACATAGACAAAGACTCTCTAAGGAAGAAGTCACCATCAATTCCCCTTGTGGTTTCGTAATGGTAAACTACACACTCCTTGAGAAAGAACCCAATGTTCAATTCATCTTATGGCCTCGCATCAAGGAACTCTAGACACTGTGAAGGATCACTCACACCCACCCCCCTATGGTCACGCAACATGAAAATTATAACAAACACTCTAGGGAAGCCCTCTATATACATTCCCCCTATGGTCTAACCACACAATGTTTTCACAAACCCATTTAAAGTAATTGTGCAAAAATGATATTCAGCAGCCAATGTAAAACTCAAATACTGCTTGAATAAAAATCTACAAAGCATATTACAACCATGTCTTATAAACAACTCAATCGTAATATCATTAAGAAAACATATCATAATATCCTAATTGCCAGTTCTAGACCCAACACCCAATATCATTCAAACATCGAAAAACACATCCATAGAAAGGTAATAAACCATATTCATAATCAAACACCCTTTCTCAAAAAAACAAAGCATATCAGGCATTAAGAGGGTCAAATTCCGAAAACATGCAATAACCTATGCTAGGGTATTGGGCACTTTTTGCACATACAATTAAAAGGTATCTATGGAAAGGCCCAGACCACCTCCCTCAACATTGTACAGTTGATATTGTTGAACCTCATCCTTTGAATTGACCTATAACATCATAGATCTACAAAAATGTCAGTAACTATCAACAATGGCTATCTCATGAAAGAGGAGAAATCAAGAGAAAAGGTTCTAGATGAAGGAATAACTCACTGAGGAGATTCCAATGCAATTGAAAGTGTTTGATTTGGTCAATGGAAGGATGATCAGTTGCTCAAAGAAAATTTTGTGATTTATGTCACTCTTGGAGGTTATGGAGCTAGAATAAGTCGGTTCTATGAATTAGACATGACCCCGGTCCTATGTGACAATTAAAAATAAAATTACACGAAATGTTCATTTAACGTACACTCTTTGTACATGCATTAACTTCCCTTCTCTTTAGGTTGTCTCTAGGTCACCTCACATGACCATGTACATATGGTAGAAACCGGTTACACATCGTGTACTCTAATGTCCATGGTTTGTACTTATTAACTTTGAAAACTCTCATTTTATCAAAATCACTGGAAAATAAGATCCATACCTGAAAAGAAAATCCAGGTTCATACAAACTAACCCCTTTAATGAAATTCTACCCAAATTTCCCCAATGATGAGGAACATAAAAAGAATCCTCACAAAAAATATGGCCACTAAGATCACACATCAGTATCCATATCCCATGTCTCGTCATGTAATTGTATTTGATACCACACCACCCATACAAGAGGAACAGATCAGCCACAGAGTACCGTCGCATTGCGATTAACAATCAGAATAGGATGCTCCATGAACGATACATCCACCACCAACTCAACCCCCTCGAGTTGAAAACCATGAGATGGGTCTGAGAAGTAACATCATAGTTGAGAGGCATGGAAGATGTCATGCACATCCCGATAACACTGAAGTAACTAAAATAGAGGGACAACCAACCCAACCCTCTCCAAAAACCTCAAATGGCCTGGCGTATATCAGTGAAAGATTTCCATGTCTCCTAATCCTCTGATGTCTTATCCTCTGTGTGACACATAGAAAAAACTGATCTCTGACCTCAAACTCTATAGGTCATCTTCTTCAATCATCATAAGGATTCTGTAATGACGTTATAGTAACCATCCACTTCTAAATCAACTCCACCAGCTCTGTGGTCTCCTAGACAAGATGAGGTCTCTGTATAGCTGCTACTCCTACCTGTAGACAACATAGGGGTGACCGGACTGGCCTACCGTACAGAGCCCCACAAGGTGCCATCAAAATAATTTCTTGAAATATATTATATTAAGAAAATTCTAATTGAGGTATGTGATTCTCCCAAGAACCTCCAAAATCTAGGATGCATTCTGGAAGCATGTCCTCAAACAGATGAATCACATGCTTGGACTAGACATTTGTCTAGGGATGGTAATCTATAATTAGAAGTACCTTTGTACCAAAAGCCTTATATAGTACCTTATAGACCTATAAAGTAAAAATGGGTGTCCCTATCAGAAATGATGGAGTGCGGAACCCCATGTAAATGTACAATATCTAGGATGTATAGCCATTCCATCTCATCAACAATGAAAGTCTCATTGATCAGTAAGAAGTTTTCAACATTAATGAGTCTATCAATGACAACGCAAACTCCATCATTACCATGAGGTGACCTCATTAAACCTATCATGGAGTCAATCACAACTTCATTCCACTTCCTCTCATGAATGGGTAACTATTAGAAAAGACCTACTGATCAATGATTCTCTTCCTTCACCAGCTGAGTGGCAGAACACCTCATCACAACACCAGCAAAAACTACCTTTATATCGGGACACCAATACTGTTGGTGTATAATTTGATACATCTTGGGGACACTATGTTGACCTTCCCAAACTGAAAAATGAAAACCCCACATCATCTTCTCACATATTTTGGCTGACACCCATATGCTCACATAATAATTCATGATCACATCCTCTCTTATGGTCCATCCAGGAATAGGGTCCTCTCCTGACACACTCTTCAAAATAACTAGGATTTCAGCTTCTGATAGCTACCTCATTCCTAGTTGATTGAGCAGAGTAGAGGTAACCGCTACAGAAGAATGGAATGTCTGCACCTGTCTGTCATGCACTTGCAAATGTATCCGAGGTAACAGAGTCATAAGCTTCCACTCACAACTGGCCTCCTTAATTTCATATTTTTATGTCCTTTTTCTCAATGCATCAGCCACTACGTTGCCTTTCATAGACATGTTGGAAAGCTCCAAGTAAATAGTATAAATGTACTCAACCCACCTTTTCTGTCTCAAATTCAGATCACGTTGAGTGAAGATATACTTGAGACTTTTGTGGAAGGTAAAAATAGCCAAATTCACTCCCAACAGATAATTTCTCCAACAACATCAGGATTGAACTAATGTTGCTAACTCAAGATCGTGCGTCGAGTAATTCTTCTCATGTAGCCTAAAATGCAGAGACATGTATGCAATAGTTCCTTCTCCCTGCATAAGCACTACTCATATCCTGATACCTAATGCATCACTATGAATAATACAAATTTTTCGTAACTAAGAAAAAACTAGTATCAGTGCTGAAGTAAATCTTTATTTCAGGTTATGAAAGGCTTAGTCACAAGAATCTGTCTATAGGTACTACACACCCATCATAGTTAGGCCCGTCAAAGGCACTGATATGGATTAAAAGTCTAGTATAAAATGTCTTTAGTAACTAGCCATCCCTAGGAAACTCCATGACTCAATGAAGTTCTTTGGCTTCTCCCAATAATATAATACTCTCACATTCTATGGCTGTATTGAGTCTCTTATATGTAAGATAACATGACCCAAGAAGTGAATGTATTCCATACAAAAGTGGAATTTTGGGAGCTTATCATATAACTTATTCTCTCTAAGTGTACTTCAAAAGTTATCAAGATGGGTAGCATAGTCGTGTCGAGTGTTAGAGAACGCCATAATATCATCCACAAAAACCACCACAAATAGTCAAAGTATCGATGAAACACTCATTTCATCAGTTCCATGAGAATTAAAGCTACATTCAAAAGACTGAAAGACATAACCACAAACTTTTATAGATCATACATTCCTTGAAAGGTTGTAAGACGTATATATGATGGTCTAACATGAATATGATGACAATCAGTTCTCACATAAATCTTTGATAATGACTGGGATTCTTGAACTTGATAAAAGATATCATTAATCCTCAGCAAGGGAAATCAGTTCTTGGTCATCAACTGGATCAGTTTCCTATAATACACCCATATTCTCAGGGTACCATCCACCTTCATTGCAAACAGGATTGGTGAACCCCAAGAAGAAGTATTTGGTTGGATGAAACCCTTTTCCTATAACTCTACTAAATGCTTCCTGAACTCCTATAACACATATGTATCCATTATATAAGGAGGAATGGAAACCAGTGCCACTCATGGCACAATCTCAATATAAAATTCTACATCTTTCTCTATAGGAAAACCTAAAAAGTCCTTTAGAAAGATGTCAGAAAAATGATCCGCCACTTGAGTAAAGTCCATATAAAAAGCCCCATGGATATTCAGATAAAACTAGAAATCTGTTCTATAACTCCACCCAACCCATGATGCTTGGGTCCTGCCCTACTCGCTTGGGCATCCCACCCACCCTTATGTAGAAACAGTCCACCCTCTGGTGACATAAAACTCACCCTATGGCGATAGAAATCGACAACAGCCTAGAAAGGAAACTAACCATTATATTAGAAGAATGAAATCATAGCCCATCATCTCTAGGACTTAATAGTCCCAAAATAAGTTACACCCACCAACCTCAAGAGGGAACTCGTTGCACTAACGTACACTAACCATTCTAGTTCCCAACTGAGTGTCTCATGTCAAGATATCAATAGAGGTAAAGATACGAATCCCAATTCTCTCTAAAATAATAATAGATATGAAACTATGTGAATCCCATGAATAGAAAAGTATAGAAGATAAAACTGAGGCAACTAGAATCTAACCTTTATCTGTAGAGGTTTCAAGATCCAGCTCTCGTTGAGTCTGCTCTATCACAAAAGCCTAATCTACCTCACGGCCTTGAGAAGATGATTGTGATCCCTGAGATGATCCACCTTGTGTATGTCAAAAACCATGTGTCTGACTGATGTGACTATAACCTCCACCTCATCCTGAATGGCATGTAGAACTCCATAACTTAGTATAATGTGGGACTAGTGGCCCTACTATGGTACAAGTAGTCGAAAAAGACCCCCTATCACTAGTTTCTGGTGAGAAAATATTATTGAAACACTGAATATGACCCATCTCTCAACACAATCAGCTCTCAAATGGGTCTCTCAGGTAGTATGGCCTCATTTCACGCTCTTCCCATACTAGTAGCACAACAACTATCTACCTGGAGAAGCATTTGGGATACTCAGATCTCCACGCGTAGACTCCCTATAGTTCTTACGACTGTTAGTTGGCAGGGTACCAACTCTGGATGTCAAACCACCCTGGCTCACAACTCCATAACCCCCCTGGTTGACAATAGAAGTGATTGAAGTCAATCTGAAGATGTTCAGCTGAGATCAGATTTCAGGCCTGAGCCAATCCTCTATACTCTTCACCAGAAATAACTCGTCACCCCCTAGAATGGGTGTGAATCACTACAGCTCTGTAAAGCAAGAAAAACACTCTTTGTCCTGGAGAGTACCCAACTCCAAACTCAAGAACTATATGTCTTGGTTGGACCTCAATGTCTCTACATAAAAGTAGTCATAGATGGTACATTGGAACTCATCCCAAGCCATAACTCGTTGGTGTCCCGGCTGTGATATCACATCCCATGATCTCTTGGAGGAATCCCGAAGCATGTACATATAGATCTTAACCCTCCTTTCTAGAGATATATCCAGAGGCTCAAATATAAGAAACAACATTTCCAACACTGACTCTACAGCTTGATGTCCTCAATCCATTCAGAATGTGGGAGGAAGTTGCTACTATAAAACCCACACCAATTCTTATATAGATGGGGCATGATGCAGTGATCCCTAGAAGGATTGCATATACCTCATTAATCCTTCTCAAAACTATGTGTCAACACCTTTATCCAAAAAGATAGTGGGTGAGAAGATAGGAATGTCTAGAGAATGTACTAGTAGTCCCTGATTTACCATGTCTGGTGTCTGATTGCTGCCATGTATCTATCGTACATCCAGAGGATGCCAATGTGGTATGAATCTACAAGGTCAATCACCCACCATTGAAGTTAAAGAAAATAAAAGGCGAAACAAAACATTCAAATTTTTCAAAACATGGTTACATGGCATGTATGGCCTCTACATGGAGTGTTCCCATAAACCCTTACATGGGTGTGTACTTCTTCAAAACCAATTCATGTAACACCCCTTACACACAGCTTGTTCTCCATTTACACAGTGTGTACTTGAATTCTTTCCCTCTAGATTGAGTTTCTCTACATGGCTAAACCACATGGTTCTCTCATGGGGTAACACTACACAGCGCGTTCACCATACACACAGTGTGTACCACATATGTTGAAACCACCTGTGTCGTTGCCCACACGGTCAGAGACACGGTCAAATCTACAGGTTATGTTTATGCCAGACATGACGTCTAATAAATGGATTTCAATGACCTATGTCATTATTCATAAGGCCATATACATGATCATTACAACACATCATGTATGTTTGGTGCACAGTGTGTCCCATCAATGATTTATCAACCCCATGTCTCCACCCACACAGGCAGTCACAATGCTAGAGACTACACGACGTGTACATATAGTACAGGGTGTATACTTAAGAAAAGTTGTTCCCTACTGAGAAGAAGGATACATGGCATGTATTCAACAATACACACCGTGTATTCTAGGATTTTTAGACAGTAACCCTTAGAAACTACTTTGAAACACCATTAAAATTATAAATCTAACATTAAAAGTTCCAAATTTTCATTTGTTGGGTCCCATTCTCCCTGTGAATCAAAGCTTTGAATCATTTTATTTAATTTTAAAAGGAATAACAATTATGTTCAATATGATCCACCATATTCCAATCCGTGAGGGCCAAAAACACCTCAGGGACCAAATTTTGGCTCCCATTAAAATGAAACTTTAAACATTAGCAATAAAATATAAAACAGAATGTATTCAATCAAGGCTTCTGTCACCACAACATGCATACCTAGAAAAACATCAACCAGAACAACATGAAATCAGTAATTCACCCTAATTGGAATGATAATAATGCATGACATGGGATCTTTGGAAGGTGCCTATATAATTCATGAGATAACATACCATCACATCATCGGGTTTCAATAGAAATTTAACCTCAATAATATCAACGATAATAGAAGAAAACATTTTAATCACCCAATGGTGTAATCAAATCAACTGTAATAATAGAGAAGCCAAAAAAATTCAATAATCGTGGAAAATTAGATTTTCCCAACACACTGGTTAGCTAATATTGGGCACAACTTATTACCAACTACCTATTCCTTCCTATATATATATATATATATATGCTAGAAACAGTAAGTCAAGGAGAAAAAATTCCTCTGATACAAATTTGTAACGTCTCAGTTTCGGGTTCCACCCAAAGGTGCCCCGTACCCAGTTGGTCACAAGGCCTCAAGTGCATTTTCACAAACACCAGAGGATTTCTACTCATAGAAAGGGACATGGTTTTGATAGTGGGGAAACTATTCCCTCTTTATTAGAGTAACAAACCTAATTAACAATAATATACTATAGCGGTTGCAGTAATACCATACAAAAATTAAGCACTAGAATACTGAAAGTAATAAAAAACTAGACTATAATATATAAATGACACATGTACAATATGTCTAGAAAAATAACCAAACATGTCACAATACTAGGATACAGTTCTAAATCAAAGAACATAGGGAAGAAAAGTAAACATCTCCATCAACATTTCATGCCTCGACATGGTCCCATGCACTCTATCTCCACAGTAATCAAGAACCTAATGTAGATGGGTGTTTTCCCTTATCTATACCTACTACAATATAATTTGTTTGGTCCCAAAATAATGTCCCAAACATGGTGTGAGACCAATCCCTGTAGGAAAACACACAATCATGTTTTCCTAACAGTCAGTGAATATATATAGTAGGCAATTTAAAAAATAATGTAATAAACAAGGATGTACTAAAAAGTAAACAATCCTACAGTTACAACTACATTAATTTACATTTATCAATTAATCAACCAATCAAACACAAACAAACCTCAAGTAAATTTTACATAGGGTAACCCCTCATGTTAAAGTTAGAAAAAAAAATTCTAAGGAAGCACTCAACTTCAATTTCTCATGTGGTCTCGTAATAATAAACTACAGTCTCTCTGAGGAAACACTCAACTTCAAATTCATCAAGTGGTCTCAAAACCTGGAACTACAGGCACTCTGAGCGACCACTCACGTCCATCCCACCAAATGTTATTGCAACGTGAAAAGTACAACAAACACTCTAGGGAATCCCTCAGCGTCCATTCCCCCTATGGTCTAACTAAACAATGTTCAACCACCCCATGTAATTCAATTGTGCAGAAATGGTATTTAACATCCAATGTAAAACTCAAATACGACATTTCTAAACATATTTAAAGCATATTACAATAATGCCATATAAACTACTCCATTGTAACATCAATAGGAATAGAAAACATAACAACCCAACATGCAGTTCTAGACCCAAAGGCCAATATCATTCCAACAAGAGAAAACACATCCATATCAAGGTAATAAAGCCTATTCATAACCAAACACCCTTACTCTAGAAAATTTAGCATAAAAAGCATTAACAAGGTTAAATTACTAAAACACACAACACCCTAATCAAGGGTATTGGGAAATTGTTGCACATATAATTCAATGAAATCTATGGAAAGGCACAAACAACCAACCACGATGTTGTATGATCGATATAGTTGTACCTCGGACTTTGAATTGACCTAGACTGTCGTAGATCTACAGAAGAATAAAAAATGTTCAACCATTGATATCTCATGAAAGAGGAGAAATCAAGAGGATATTATCTATAAGATCTATGAACTGATTGAGGTGATTCCAACTCAATTGACGGTGCTTGAATTAGAGAACGGACGACCGATCGGTGGATCAGAGAAGATTCTGTGATTTCTGTCACACCTAGACGAGACAAACACAAATGATGTCAGTTATTCCAATTAGATGTGACACCGGTCTGATATAAAAATTAAAAAGAAAATTACATGGCGTGTTCATCTAATTTACATGATGTGTACATACCTTAATCAGACTCCACTTTAGGCGGCATCCATGTCACCTCATACGACCATGTACTTGGCTGTTACCCGGCTAGTACACTACTAATAACAGCAACCGGGTACACGGTGTGTACTCCTATGTACACTGCGTATACTTCTTAAATTTTCAAAACTCTAATTTTTTCTCAATGTCACCTAAAAATAGGATCCATACCTAAAAAAGAAGATCCACGATCTTACAAAAATACATTATGAATTCATTGGCTATTTATTATTTATGAAAACAATAAATCAATTAGATATTTGAATTTTTGAGTGAATTACTTTTTTTAATGAGATTAATGAGATATATGTTTTATTTACATAATAAAATATTTCGGATATTCATCCAATTAATATATTAGTCATAGGGTATGAATAAAATGCTATTTTATGTATAGGAATTTATTTTTTTTAATGGATAACTTTATACATTTGAATGGAGAACCCATTTTAAATTAATATTTTGAAACATTAACAATATATAAATGAAAACATAAAAATTTTATTTTGATGCAGGATATAAAAATTTCCTTTAAAAATTTATGATAATTTTCTAAGAACCATCAAGTTTTGATGAATAGTAAAAATAAACTATATTTTAATTAAAACTATCTTTTTTCTTCAAGATAATTTACATGATTAAATTATAATATTGAAAGGTTTTAAAGAATATTGAGAATATATTTCTACCATTTAATATTATTAATGTTATTAACTTTAATTATACATTGAATTCATAGGTAAAAAATTTTCAATCTTTTAAAATGTTTTATCTTGTAAAACTGGTATTCTCATTTAAACAATAAGATTAATTTAAATCAATTACTGCAACTTTTTTGTTTTGAATTTGGAAAAATGGATTCGATTTATTGAATCATTAGGTCCGAATTGTGTGAATAAGTACCTTTTATTTTTGGACATTATGAATAGTAACATTAGTAAATAATTTATTTACCATGGTCAATGGGTAAATATGGAATATAAGGATAAAAAAATAATTTAATAATATAAAACTAACCTAAAATTTGTCATTATCCTATTTGATGAGGTATTTCTGACCATGTAAATCCTTGGGTCAATTTTGGGACCCCATGTACTCACAAGGATGTGAAAATGATATTTTATAAGAATTAATTTATAGTAAAGATAAATATAACATAAACATATATCTTTTACTAAATCAATTTTAATATACAGTTATATAATTTATCCTTATACTTATACATAGTAATTATAAATATAAAAATATTTCCTACATAATGGTATTTTATTTATAATCATTATATATTAGATAAATAATTTAAATTATTACACCATTAAGATGTAGTGATTACTTCATTAATGAAAGATTCAAATAAAGGAATTTATAAGTATTAAACCAAATATAATTTGGTTATTTTGATGTCATATAATAATTTTATGGATTATATTAACATTTTATCTTTTAGTTAATGCCTTAGTTTCAAAGTAATCAAGTTATGAATTTTTAAAAAGTCATGTGTGAATAGTGTCCAAATTTGACACAATTCTTATCTTAAATTGTAAAATAGTTTATTAAATGATATTAAATTACTAAAAATATAGGATTCATAAAAATTGTTAATATAAGTCCAAATATGTCATAAATAATTTTTTTGGGTCGTTTGACATGATATGGTGATTACATTAACCTGAAATGTGTAAATAACATGATATCATAGTAATATTTAAAAGGGTAAAATAAGGGTTAAACCAAAAAGATATGGATAAAAACATATTCTAAAATTGTTTAAAAATTATTTTTTTATTTTGATTCTAACCAAAAATATAATATCTTTGAATTAAATATGTTTTGGGCAATTTTTACATGAAATTTAAATTATAATAAATTTATATTTTGAGAGTTTCTTGAAGTGCCCTCTCCTCCCTTATAAAAGGGAACCTCCTCCATCTACTCATCACTATATTTTGAGCCTTCATGATAGGAAATCCCGTAAACATTTCTCTTATCAACATTCCTAGTTACATTCTAGGGGTTTTGGTCTTCTTAAAAGACCATCTCTATTCCCTAAGAATACATTTAAAAAAGTCATGTCGAGGAAGAGGTAATCTCTTCTACCGATTATTTCAAATTCATTTCTTCTTCCACTTCTTCTTCTTCAGTTGTTTAATTATGAAGAAATAACATTATTATAACTAATTTACATATATTTCTTATAGATATGAGAAAACACTATTTAACCTTCTATCCATCCTAGGAAAAACAAAATCACCACGCATGTGTACGTACTGCTTACCGTCTCCATGTTGTGGTGTTACATATTTTTCATCACCACCTTACATAAATGGGTATAATGGTGTAAATAATAAAAATATAATATTATTATAACATGATACAAATTCTATGATACTATACACCACCCAATTCAATACAATTCAAAAATTATGTGAACGATATGGTCGGTTATGCATACGTACGTCTTACCGTGTCCACGGTGCGATGTGATTTGTTTTAAATAATTTTAGTTAAAGAATTATTTTATAAATGAATTTAATGAATAAATATGATATATATTATACTAGTACCATTTTTTAAATGATATAATAATAACCTAAAAATAGGAACAAGAAATTGTCTGACAAAACATGAAAAAAAACATAAAGCACTTAATACCTCAATAACGAGTAACAATGAAATGATACAAACAAACAGTTGAAACTATAATAATAAATGTTATCATAAAAGAGATTATTATTAGGTAATAAATCATTAATATTATTTAAGTCGTCATACTACATGTTTGGATATATACGAAGGATATCGTGCCTAAGGTATGGAATTACTTTTCCAATATCGTTTTATCCGAGAATGGTTATTCGAAAGTATCTAATGGGAAAATATTTATCATCAATATCCACTTTTTCTAAAAATGTCTTCATAAAATGTTTAGGAAACCCATTTTATTCCATGGGATATTCTTTGTTGAATTTTTTTATGTTTTTGTGCAACATGTTAGAATTGTTTCATTATGAGATGGGTGGGACATATATATCTCTCAAATATATTGTGTAAAGAATTATATCTCATGAGATAGAAATGGATGGAACAAAAAATTAATCTATTTCAGTGATAGAGGGTTGGAATGAGGACATAATAGGGTTCTGTGATGGACTTGTTCCGCTATGATGGTCATGGCAATGAGCCTTGACTAATATGAAATTATTTTCTATACAAATGTGTGTATGCAACAAAATTTCATGTCTTATTTTAGGAAAATTGTTATTACATTTGAATTTTATGATTTATCCCATAACATGATATTGTGATCATTTAGATACAGGATATGATTTTCAAATGTTATGTTCTTATGAATATGATATGATTGTTATTTCGTTTTTTTCCTCACTGATCATTTGAGGTCACCCTTTTATGTGTTCCTTTTCCACGAGACATGATGAATGGTATTAAATAATATATTCCAAAAATGATTATGGTTATGATGAAATAAATAGTAGAAAATGTAGATGATTTATGAATCAGTTGTTTATGTTTCTCAGTTTCTAAAGACTTTATACCTATACGGTTCTGTCATGGTTTTGATACATTTTGTAATAAATATACATCAATTACGAAGTGTTATCAATGTATGTAAAGAATGTTTCACTATAGTCCCACCCATAACCATTTGATAAACATATATATGTGTGCCACATATTTACAGAATATTTATCATATCATTATAACATAACCTCTCTAATAAAAATAGGTATCATAATCATCATTTCATTATATTCATAAACTATATAGTGAATGAAAAGAAATAATATCATTTTATCACGTACACAATAGATATTATGTAACATCATTATTTTTAACATTTGATGAAAAATGGCCTTTGAAAGATCCCATAGAAATTGTATTAATGAAAATAACATGTTCACATTGAAATCACATATTCAAATTCTAAAAATTACCAAAATATTTTTGAAAAAAGTTAATTAAATAGAAACCTGGAAATTTTTATATAATAATATGATCATTAAATTTTCATAATGTTGATTAATTTCTTTCATTATATATATGTTAAAATTAAATCATTTATTTCACAAGATTATAAAGATAAGTCAAATGGTACCTCAATCGGAAAAGGAAAAGAATATTAGTCTATAAAAAAATATTAAAAAGTAATTCAAGGTTGTAAATGACTTTCCAAAATCATATGAAAATATTAAAAAGAATATTGATAACATTTTTAGAAGACATTGACATAGAATAAATAGTTCTTGAGAGAAGGTAAAAATAATACTGGTTTTCATTAAAAACATTGTTCTACTATTTGAGTCTTTAAAGAGAGGAATATTAATGGAAAAAATTTCATATGAAGATATAACTATAGAAAAATAAAATTAATTATTTTCATGATAGATTAAGAATAATATTTCATCAAAAAAACTGAATCATAAATAATTCTGGGAAACAATTATATATATCATAAAACCCTACCCTCAGGACTAACATACTTTGTACGTGTTTGAACCTACATTATAATAAATGTATAATATATATATATATATATATATATATATATATTCTATGACCATAATAATATATATAATTATATATGTAATTAAAAAAAATCTTTTATCACGCATTTATTAAATATTATTTATGAAAACAACTGTTCTTTGTGATAACTTCTTATTTCATTAATGTTTTGGTTCAATAGATTTTGTCCATGTACTTTGATCCTTGTAACATATTATTAATAAAATTAATCATGATAAAAATATAACATATATTCATTTTATAAATTTTTATAATCATAAATAATTGGTATATATAAAAAACATTATAGCATACTTGGAGATGGTAGGCCATACATACTCATGAACAATGTTTTCATTTTTCAAAGGATGGAATGAATGAAAAGTCAATAAAAATTAATCTTTAAAAAATTATTATTATAACATATATTTTAGATATATATATAAAATATATTATTATTTAAATCCATGTTAATCTAAAAAGACAATTGATTCACAATGCTTTGTTGAGGTTGTTGTAAATAGGTACGCCTGAGCAATGTTAACGTTTCACAAAAGATTGGATGGTAAAAAATTGATGTTATACTATAATTCAATAAATATAATTATTTAGTAATGTTTAATTTATATATATTATTTAAATAATTATACATATTTTTGAAATGCATTGATGGAAAAATTATTTACATCTGTTCATGAGGTGGTAGACCACCATACATATTATACAGAGGTTCATTACACATTTTATGGAAGTGGATATAGATATTGGTTTTTATACTAACATAATAAAATCTAAATGTATAAAGTATGTTGGTATTATTATATCATCATGAGTTTATAACATAATAATGAGTTATAATAATATATAAATTGAAAATTTGTATTTTTGAACTACAACTCTTCTTTGTAAAACCTCGTAAGGTATAAACCTAACACCTTCCAATGATGGTATATAGATTCGACAAGGGACTCTAGGTAAGTTAGAGCATTGTATGTGTGGTTTTTGAGTAGCTATTAGATGAAAAAGGCTTATGAAGTGTGTAGAAGAGAGTACATGGTGTTTCATTTTATAAATGGGGGAGAGGACACACATGGAATACTTAAAAATAATAATTTCTTTAATTCATTATTCCAAAAAAAGGATCCCAAATTGACCGTTACAGTAAATATGATTATATACATGGTATATATTTTTTAAAATATAATTTACAATAGTTTTCAGTTCATTTTAACTATCATTACTTCAATTTAACCCTCGGTAAACGTGTTTTATCCTTAAACACCATAATTTTTTTAAATAATTAATTATGACCATGAAATCTAGTTGAAAATGTTAACTAATATTACTTATTATTATTTCAAATATGGAATATATTTTATCAGAATTAATAAAAAAAATTAAACGAATTCATTTTTAAATTAATCCCACAAACGCAATGAAAAACGTTTTTCCAATGGAATAATTTTCATAATTACAAAAAAATTATATAGAAAATCATTATAAAAATGAATCAAATGATATAAATTGGATTAATAATATTATATTTTAAATAGTTATAGTTCTAAAACAATTTTAAAACAATATATATCCTTTTAAATTCTATAAATGGAAAAATTAATAAATCTTAACATTATTTAATATTCATCTAACAGTTAACCTTTTCATTTTTTTAAATATTTAGTGCCTGAAAATCTTGAAATATTCATTTTTAAAATGAAGTTTATTTTTTCAAATAAATTTTATAAATATTCAAATTAATTATTAATATTAATTTTTCATAAAAAAGAAATACACAGTATATTATGGAAATAATATTTGTCTTAAAATCATATAACGACATTACTAACAATATATAATAATTATCTAAACCCATTATTTTTATTTAAAAAAATATTCATATTCATATAATCGATTTAATGGATATATTGAAATGGTATACTATATTATGGTTTATTAGACTCTAGGTTTCCTATATCAAAATCTCTAGAAAAATGTAAATTTATTTTAAAATTAATATTTCCTAAAATCATAGGGTGTTACATTCTACCCCCCATAAAAGGTATTTATCTACTGATATACTTTTACTCTGAATAAAAATTTTAGGATATACATATTTCCTTAAATCATGGGGATCTAAATTAGATTAATATAATTTTTGTTTCCTCTATAAAACTTTAACTAGGTGAGTATTCATGTTCTATAGAACATTATCTTTATAGTCGGTGATTTATATTGGTTGTTCTTTAATGAAAATATCATGATCTTTTTTTATGAACTATATGATTTGTAAATTTGATTGATTATGTATCTAGTTCCTAAAGAGAGATACATGGAAGATATCCTTATTTTGAGAGAGTATTGGTGGAAATCTAAGAGAAAATATACCATCCATACTTAATCATGAATCTCAAAGGGAACTACCCACTAAGGGATCAATAATACATTCTTTTTGATTTTAATAACCATCCTATATAGGGAAAATAATGGAAACGATTTCCCACAAACATTTAAATCAAAATATCATTAACAGGTATCGATAATATTTATTTTTCTTTGTGCTACCTTGATGTGATAATTGATTATTTTAAATCTCTATTTCATTTCCTTAGTTAGATCAATCTCCAAAATATTAATTTCTCAAACATCCTCATGTCTTGTTAGAGTTTTACACTATTTTCAGTAGTCATATTTATAAGGGTCCATCTGAATTATTTAGTTAATACCATTTTTAAGAAAAACAGACTAGAGGATGGTTTGATCCCAACTACTATTGATTTCAAGATAAATATATATCATCAATTCCTCTATGGTTGGAATAGTTCTCCTAAACTAGATATTTGTTTGTGGATGATAATAATTGATGTAACATAAATGTATATCAAGGTATTATTGAATAATTTTCCAAAATATAAAGGTAATTTTTAAAACCCTATCAGATATAATAGAATATAGAACTACCTGAAACCTTACCACTTCCATAATGTATATTCTAGAATGCTAATCAATATAAAAATATTATCTAATTATAATGAAGTGTGATTAATTTGTAACGTGATCAACTACAACCAAAATATAAGTATGAACTTTATACAATTTGAGGAGTACGAAGACAAAAAGCATGGTGATTTATTCCCGCATCCACATTGGTATGGGTAATGTTATTAATATCACCTCAAACTTTTTCTGTCAAGCTTTAACTTACTCACACAATATGCACTATGATACAAACTGTACAGTATATCTCTTCATTATTTCCCAAAATAAATAGTATTTTAGATATATATATATATACTTCTAGGATTAATTTCGAATGAATAACTATGGGCCTCTTCATATAGATCCTTCAAATATGGTATGGATGTTACACATACACATTTATTAAACTTTATCATTTTAGTATTATTCTGTATGGATTTAATGTCCAAATGTTTTCTTGTTGAAAAATATTTTGAGAAAGATATTATTTTTCCATATCATGAAATATTTTTAGATTAATACATTAAAAAACCAAAAATATTAGATCGCTGATGATCTACATCATAGATATTCTAGCATGATCATTTCAACTCAAAGAATAATTAACATTTTCCAATTTATGAGTGTGGTAATGAATTGAAAAGTTATAATCATTAATCAGATCCTACTATATTCTATGCCAGATATTCAAATATATATATGTATGTATGTAAATATATGTTCTTAAATTTTCAATTAATTATATATATCAATAATTTCTCTCTAATTATAATACCTTCATTCATTTGATGTAAAATAATCTACCAAAAACTCAAAATCAGTAGTTGGGTAATTTGTTTCACGAGCCATCAATTTACATGAGGCATAAGATATATCAATATCATTCTACATAATAATTCATCCCAAACCCCTATTTGATGCAACACAATTGATTTTAAACCCCTCTCTATAGTAGGGTAATGTTAGAATAGGTGCGCCGACTAACCTTAACTAAAGTAATCTTAAATTTTCCTCACATTCATATATCTAAAAGAACATTCCTCCCTCCCAGTTAATATTAGTGAAGGGATTATAATGTAATGGGAAATTCACTAGAATTTAATGACAATATCTAGTCAATCCAATAAAACTATTGATCTAATTTATAGTGGGTATTCTCCAAACACATTAAAACACTTTCATCAGGGATGGATTTACAAATATACTCTTTCTTCGGAGTGTATGACCCAATAATGAACAGATTTAAATAAAAAAAATTACACTTTTTATATTTTTCATGTAATTTAGTCTTCCTAGGCATTTCTTTACTATTTGAATATATATTAATATCTTCTACAAAGACTAGCTCTATCAGGTCAATGTAATGACTAAAGACTCTATTCTATAAATCCTTTTGATTATAATGTAATTATTAAGTCCAAAATTCATAACTAAATATTTATAGAATCTAAATATTATATGGAATTCTATGATTGGTATATCCACCTTTTTGACTCACAAATTATGATATCTAAAATGATGGTGAACTATGGAAAATTATTTAGCTCTTAGTAGTTCCTCAAACACGTCATTGATATGAGGTAGTGAATTTTTTTCTTGATTATAATCTTGTTTATTTTTTAATATTCAATTCTATGTCGCTTCAATCTATATTTATTCTTAGTAAATTGATCAGGTGATCCCCAAGGCACAATAGTTTTTTGAATAAATCATTCATTAAAATTTTTGTTGGTTTGTTTCTTTAATTATTAAAACTCAATAAAAACAATTTTCTATAGAGTCATTGAAAATTTTTTAGGAATAAGTATGAGCTCTATAGAGAATTAAACATAATAATTTAGCAATGGATTGGGAAACACTTTATGAAAGTCATCAACAAACACTCATAGATTAGGCAGCTCATCGATATTGATTTTCTCTCCAACAATATGACAGAAACACCACTTTTTAATAGTAATCTTGACCAATATAATAGATGTGATTCCCATTATATATTTTATTTACTATTGCATTTATTATTGATCATAGGTAGGTCCAAAATATTAAATTTGACTTCACTTCATTAACAATTGATGTGGGATTTATGTAGAGAATGATGACCCATGTCATATATATCATAAAATTATATCATATAGGGAATAATTATAATATCATGAAGTAAATTTTCCAAAACATCAACTAGATAATAATAATAGAGTTTATAAGAATTCATATTGCAATAAAGGGTTTTCATTGAAAATTAAAAATCAATTTATTAGGGTTACATTTTGATAGCCTTAAAAAATTTGATATAAGAGTGGGTAGATCCAAAGTCAAATAAGAAATTATTTTTTCTATATTATATTTTTAGTGCATCTTTCACCATGAAATTATTGTATCACCAACTATAATTAATGAACGGGTGACATTTCCCTTTTTCTTCGGGTTTAAGAGATTGCTAACACTGATAGCCGTACATATGCATGAATGATGTTTTCATTTTTCAATGGATGGAAGGAAATAAATATAAAATATATCTAAAATATATATGATTATTATAAAATCATATAAGTCATATATATTCTCTAGATCCATCCATTTTTTCATCCATGTAAAACATAAATGTAAAATTAATCACATCACTTCATGGTGGTGGTTGTCCACACATGCATCATTTCCAAATAGATTAGAAGGTAAGAAGTTATATGTTATATTATAATTCCATAAATATAAATATTTAATATATATCATTGATATACATTAATCCCATCATTATATCCATATGTGAATGATTGTGACAGAAAAATCAATTATAATGATTTCCGAGGTAGTAGTATACCTTACCCATGATCGACAATTTCGTTAGCCATTTGATGCAATAAGAGTTGGTATATGATATTACATTTAAAATATAATATCTCATTATATATAACATATAGGTGTTATTTGTTAATTCTTTTCGAAGAATAGTATATATATGTAGAAAAAAAATTAAACAAAAACATAAGGGGATATGATACCTATTATAAAAAAACATTCTAATATATATGCCTAAAGCCTACCAATCAAGGATTTATAATCAAAAAAGGGAATCTAGGAACCATTTAGAGATTTAAGGAAGTAATTGTAGTGGGTATTTTTCAAAACCAATGGCTCTTGACACGTGGATATGTGATGATATGTTGTGTCATTTTTTAAGTGGGGGAGAGGACACACATCGAATTTTTTAAACGAATATAACATATTAATTTTTTTTCAAAATATAATGGATCTAAAATGGACCATTAAAATATATTTGATGATATTGGAAAAAAATAATGAAATATAATAAAATTTAAAAAAATATATATTTCATTTTTACCATAATCACATTAGTTTACCACATAGGTTATCATGTTTTAACATTAACCATAGTAAAATAATTATTGTTTAAAATTTAAATAAAATAAAAATATTAATTTAACCTTCTAAAATAATTAAAAAAAATTATTCTAAATTAATTTTTTTTATCAAATTTAATTCACACAAGGGGATTGATTTAATTTAAAATTATACCTATGAATTCCAAAAAATAGTTTTCTAAAGAAAAAGACTTTTTAAATGTAAAATGTTTTTATATAAAAATTAAATATAAAAATAATTCCCTTAGAAGAAATTTTATTGATGAAATTATAATTTATTAAATTTATCTTTTAAGGTAATTTTATATAAAAATAGATGTTTTTAAATAAATCAAATGATTTTTTTTTTAATAAAAATAATTATTTTTCAATATTTATAGAAAACAATTCCTTTTTAAAGAAATAGAAAAAAATCAATCAATGATAATTTTAAAGTTATGATTTAAAAAATTAATTTAGTTCTTTTTAATTATATTTTCTATTATTTTATTTAAATTACATACTTTTTTCTAAAGCATAACCTATATAAACAATTAAAAATTAAAAATATTTTTTATAGCTTTCAAAGTCAATAGTAAAAATATATATTATATATATATAATCATAAAAAATATTTTTAAAATACTATTATTCATATTTATACCTATAAGTTCACATGTTGTTAAAAATGGTATACTATATTATAATTTTTTTAGAGTGAGTATTTCATGTAACTCAAGCTATGAGAATAAATCAATTTATTTGAAATTAAATATATCATAAAATCTCACACTATTATTCCACCAACATACTGTGAAATACCCTTTATATGTACAAATATCTTCTTATATATACTTTATAATTATTCACAGTGAGGCCTAATGGGCTTGATTTCTTAGATGACCTCCATTATTATTATTAGACCAATTGATATAGTTATCCTATAAGATTATTAGTTTGAATCCTTTAATTGGATCATATTCTGGAATTATATTTGGGGATTAACATCAGAATATGATTTCTTATTTAGTATATTTTGGGTTTCTATTGATATTTTTGATACTATGATTGAAATTTCATCATTATTATGAACTGAATACTCTATCGATGCATTATGTAGAGCGATTTTAAGGTTTCCTACCAACTATGTATATAATAAACTTGCATGGGATATACTCAATCATGAAATTTATTATATAAAAAATCCTTTTGATATATTCTTGGGATTGCTGTGACTCGGTTGATCATACATGGTTTTAGAAGAACATGGTTTATATAGGGTTTTTTCATTTGATAACAATCTCCTCCTTCTGAAATTTTGACACTTTTATAGTTCCAGTGGGATTTTATTTGTCCCTTTATCCTTTCTAAAACTTTTCTACGGGTTATTGATATATTCATTCATATGGTATAAGTTTTATTTTACCTTTGAACATTGTAATTGTATTTGGAGTGTTCTTTGTGTGTATAAGTACCTTCGGATAAAGTCTTCCAGGTGTTTTATATGTTTACATGGCGATAGTTGAGAACTCAATACTATTATTGGTGGAATTTGAATGTCACACTCAGCACACCATCATTCGGGTTGGCCATGGAAGGTTAGTTAGTTATAGGATCGCAAATTGGTAAGCCAAACCAGAGTATAATGTGCAAGAAGTTATGTAAATTGTGTTACACTAAGGTAAAACCTTCAAAGTCCATCCTAGTTCTGCTAATAGCTCCACAATCCATGGAACAACCATATTCCAAGGGCTCCATCCCTTTCCATTAATTCTAGACATTAATTATGCACACACATTGAGATGACTATATATAGTGTGGGTAATAAAAATAGGAATGAAACCAACAACGAACCCATAAGAATTGTGGAAATGTATTACATTTGTCTTCCATAATAACAATAAATGATAAATAAGGAATAAAAAAACATATCTCAAGAATGCATGTTCTACCCAAGAAACCAGGATCCCTTACAATACATTCCTCGATTTTATTCAAGACGGAAAATAAGAATATTTTAGAAGTGATTAAGAACAATATACAAGGATAGTTTACATATTACTCAATATCCATAAGGAATCAACCTTTTGGTTGGTCTATATGGGTGATTATTAAAATGTTACCCAGTTTCCTCAAGGCATAAAGTGAACGATTTTCTATCATTGTTCGGGAGACCATACAATTATTCTCTTCCCCTATATACAGGTCCATCATAATCATCACCAAATGTCATTCTCACTTCCCATCGACTACCCAATATATTATGAGTACTACGAAAATACCTCCATGTTATAGTGAATTCACATAGAAACAAAAGAATACTAATGAAAAAATTCACATCACCATGATAATATAGTATCATAAATAATTAGTAATAGTAATAAACTACTGTAACCACACTCATCGAATCATCGATCACATCTAGGTATCATGTGATAATGAAACACAAACTAGTAAGAACCATAAAAATGGAATATAATTTATTATATCCAAATTTTGAAATGATAAAACCAGAGTATAAATGTCCTAAAATGATTGGTAACATCCTACTTCATGATTTATGATTATGTACATCAATTTTCAACAAAGGATCGAATCATGAAACATGTTTCACACTCAAAGATAACTTGCTCATATGCCGAGGATGCCTAAATCATGTTCTGGTTCATCATTAAATATGTTGAGAAGGATACCTAAAAAGGGGCATAGTTGTAAAGTTTGATCCAGATTCAAATACCTCATAATGTCCATCAGCAGAAAAATATTCTAAGGTATATCGAATGAGATATTATCTATTCATCATATATATTGTGGATTCAAGAATTGATAGATAATTCCTTATCTGTTCTTGAATAAAACATCATTTATAGTAAACAACAACAATCCCCGAATAATAAATCACTATACAAGTGATTTTAGATGAGATTATAGAATAATAATATCTCAACATGAATTATCTAAGATTACATAACCAGAAACATCCACTGTACATGAGGAATATGTCTCTTATCAAAGGGATGGAATTGATATATTGAATCTACCACTAATATAATAAGGGATAATAATATAATTATACTTATTTCCATGATAAGTCATTAATAAGGGGACTAGGATAATGAATCTTAAATAAATTCCCACAAATTATATATAATAGATGGTATATATCAATATGATTAGAATATTCCTTCAAAATGATGGATACCTCACTTCTCTACAGAGAAATGAATATTTGGTCATCAAACCATCAAGGAAACCATAATCCATTATATATCCATGATAATTCACAATGTGGAAGAGGAAAAGTGTGTATATCTTGAGAGATATTATCATTTTAGTGTTACTGAATTAGTGTAAACATGGATAAGTAAGGAGAGATAAATGAGAGGTCTCTAAAGATAAGAGATGAGATCTAAAATTTAAAATAGGGGGTTTTGGGTCAGAATTTGGTTTCAAATTGCTCAAAAATAGGGTGGGATTAAAATCGTAAATGATGTATTTAGTTCACCTGCAGGCTCAATGCATCAGTGAGGTGATGGAACCACTAAGTAGCTGATGGTTAGCCACCAGATGACTAGTGTTCTTGGAAGAACCATATGTGACCTTTGTGTTCCACTTATTGGCCTGATAGATCTTCTTAAATATGCCGACCCTCCAGAAACCCACTGGGTAGATAATGGTTTCTACGATGAGTTGATGGAATCATTCTAACCACCACACAACCCAACATCTACAAAACTACCATTATTTAATTTAGAAATCCAATGCACTAAAAAAACTCAATTACAAACGCATATTATTGACAAAACATCATAGGAATATAGGAATATAAAAATTTAACATCTCTTAAAACTAATTAAATAGAGTATGTTACTACATTATTGCTAACTAATCATTTTAAAATTTTAATATAAAATAATAAAATTACCCTAAATGGTGTTATTTGTTTAATACAAATATAAAACACCTTAAAACCCGTTTTTAAAAAAGAATAATTTTAATGATTAAATCATTTAACTCTTATTTAAAACAAATTAATAATAAATATATTTATATTTATTCATTTATATATATATATATATTATTTAACATAATTTCAAAGTACAAATATGAAAAATTGAACTTCAAAAAAAAACATCTAACATATTATAAAAATGACTTTAAATAAAATTTTTTAATTTTTCAATGAATAATTATATTTTTATTGCTTATTATTACATAATCATTTCTTAGATGTTATTAATTTATTTAAACTAATTATTAATTGTATTTTATTAAGTAATTAAGTACAATAACTATTTAAATGTAATAAATTTAACAAAAATATGTAATTCATAAAAATGTTTTATTTAGAATCCATGATTTTTTTCCAATGAAACAAATTGTACCATACCCCACGTTACATTCATAATCCATTTTAATAGTTGTGATTTCATAATGCTTTACTTCTTCCCCAGTGTTATGAGGTTGCTGATATTTATTTCACATACTACCCATTTTATTAGTTCAATGGATTTCAATGATCCCATGTTTTTCATATTTAATACAATGAATTGTCAGTGGTACCTTATGAACAACATTATTTTCCTCAATCTATTTAACATAATTCTTCTTTTTTTCCCATATTTTTGTTTCTTAAAGCTCTAATTTAACACGGATGATTCATATTATAGTTCTATTTATTATTTTATTTAGGTTATTCTAATTTTATTTTGGACACATAGAAGGTTGGATAATTTTCCATCTCTTGTCCTTATCACTTGAACGTTTATAAATCCATATTTCCCATTTTTTGTGTGTTTTTGTGTTTGTAAATGATTAGGTTTTTAAAAATAACATTATAAATTTGGGTAAGAATAACCATAATATTTTCAACACCATTTCCCATCATATTCGATTTCTTATTTGGATAGACATTTAACAGTCTATTACCAGAATTGTAATGTTGATTCCTCCATGTTCCATCTATTGACTAAAAATTGAAATGTATGAGTATCACAAAATAATTACAAGATTAAGAGACTATGTGATAATAAAAAATAAACCCTAATATGTACAAAATTATGTCACCTTAATTTCATCCTATTAAATTTGAGGTTCATCCTTCAACACTTCTGATTCCACATAGAATGTATTATGTTTTATCCAAAAATTCTCCATAACCTAATCCCCAAAATAACTGACCCCACTTTGATACATTTTGATATTACTCAACCTTTACTAATATTAATAATATATCATTTTAAATTAATAACTCATTATATATCATAGTAAAACATAGAAAATATCATATAGGATTAGTGTATTTGGATATTTGACACGTGAAAAGTTTTTTTACAACAATATGAATGTTTCTCTCTGGTAATTCCATAGTTGACCCTCTTTTAATGATATAACATGTTAAATTCTTCTATATAACTAGGGTATTGAACCCATAATAAAGGGTCGAGATCATATTCTTAGTAAGGGGATTATATAAGATATATCAATCGAATATAATGAGTGATAATAAGATTAGCATTTAAATATGAGAAAACAATCAATGTGTATAAATATTGTATAATAAAATAATTCCCAGTAATACAATGACTATAATACATTATTTATTACCCAATGAATCTGGACATAACAAAATTTCTGAGTTATATTGGTTTAGAAACATGAGTCTGTCATCATGAGTTATAAGAACATGAAATTTGAGAATTTAATGATATAAAATAAATTAATTAACATGTGAATATATATCATAACATTTTCAAGGATAACCACAAAAAAATTAATAATATAATATAATAGGGTAACCGCTTACCCATAAAAACATGTACTTGGGATTACTATAACCCCATGACCCGAATCACCCTATTTGGTCTAGGAATATATAATAACTCAAACATTATTCTAATACATAAGTGATTTCTAATTAATAATTAGGGATTTAATAATTCTATTGTGAGACAATACCCATAGTATTAAAATTCATAAACCAGACACATTGAAAAGAAAAATTAAATTACCTATAATAACATATCATTAATAAAAAATAAAAATACTACATCTAATTAAATTATGTTTATTGTAGGGTAACATTATAAAATATCCAATTCCCCCAATGTTTTGTGTCAACCAGAGTAAAATAGGAAACATGAAAATAAATAAATTTACTTCAAAATCAAGATGGATTCTACCCAAATGTTTCCCCCATCTCTATGAACCATCTCATAATCTCTTTATCACTTGGTCCATTACATGACTATGATATCCCTTTATAATTTGCATAAATGCATCTATATTACCTTTCATGGTTTTAATATAATGTCTTAGATGAACTCTTGATGAAAAGTCTATATAATTTTAATCACTTTCTATGACTGTACATTGATCTATATAATATATAATGTACTAAATTTTAATTTCTTCCCCCAATCCTTTTATATTATTTTCATAAACTATGATGTAAAAAACACACCACTATCTGATATAGTATTGATAGGAATTCCAAGATTTCATACAATATCACAAAAATAAATCCTTACCAACACCTATATAGAGTGAGTCTATCAGATCAAAAATAAATGTGCTACATTAATTATCTCTCCAACTATAACTCAAATAGTATCCAGAATTTTCTATTTGATGGGATAACATTTCACGATTTTCATAATTACTTTGTCCTTACCCAAATAGGCACTTAAAGTGGCTTATATAACCCTCTCGATCACTGATTTTATTCATGTATCTTATAATAGGTCTGTTAACAATTTAAAAAGATAATGATATCTCAATTTATTCTTATTCAAATAAAATTTCCCTTTTTATCATGGTACATATCATCATCCCATGCTGAACCACCCACTATAAGGAATTATTGGCCCTTATCAGCTCTTCCCACATAGAAAAAGGAACTACAACTCACCCATGGATATATATCATGTAATCCCTATTTGAGGACCATTCTATAATTAGTTAACTCCATTAAAAATTCTGTATGATAATAAACCTAGAATATATATTTGGCTTTACATTCAATAGGTTCAAAAATACATAAATCAAAACTAAATATACAAAGGTCATAAACCCATAATAAGTTAAGAAATTAACCATTCACTCATCCATCAAATTCATCAGGTGAAATGGAATTGAAAAATGACACTCTATAAAATGATATATATTTTTAGTAAAGGGAATCTATAAAAAAAATTCAATTATTTATAGAATATTTCTTCAAAATGTATAATTTATGATGATTCCCTAGCCAAAATCATTTTATGTGAATGAAATCCCACTGAGATAAAATATATCATAAACCAGTGTGTTCTATGTAAATTAAAGACCTCCCACTGAAGAAACTATGTCTCTACAACATTAAAACATAAAATATAGCTTCAGATTTTTGGTCAAGCCTACGGTATTTACACTACTAGGATTATAGCTAGAAATACACATAAGTCACTATCTTATCTCTATGTGTCATCATAGAACCTAATCCAAAACTTGATGCACTTCATGTAACATGATATATAATCCTAGGATCTGGAAATATCAATACTATAGCTATCATACATATATTCCTCCACTCAATGAAGGCCTCTTAACATAGGTCCGTCCATATAAACTTCACCCAATTTTTTGAAATCCCATTCATAGGCATTCCTGGTGTTATATGTCCTTGATGACCAACTTGTATTATACAACCAACCCATGGATTCCCCTAATAATGAACATTATTCTAGGGCCCATTAGTGATATGAACACCTCTACATTCCTTGGATAAATTGAAATTCTAGACATAGAAATAAAATTCCCATGGAAATATACCTCGTGGATCAAGAAGTAACACTTTGAGATATTAAGATAAATTAGATGTGTTCAATGTCTTATCAATATAATCTCTGTGTTTCTTTATTGTAAATCTAATTTCCATAATAAAATAAGAATATTACCCTCAAACACCAAAATTATATTGTTCGGATATGGATGAAATATCATACTCATTTTTTCCAGAAACTGTATTGGAACATTTATAAGATAAAACAATATCACTAGGTAATAATATATACAATATTTTCTCCAAAAAATAATGTTAGGTTCATTATCCTCCTTAACATGAAGATAATTGTAGCTTTAATGTAATTGAATTTTTTAGAACCATTGAACACCACATTAATTCAAACAAGTCAACAGTAATTGGAATTGGTTAACTATAAGTCACTATGATCTAATTTATATTCCTGTAGTCCATGGACGTCATTGGACTGTTGTTCATTTGCCTTGTGAATAACACAAGACCACCCATAAAATAATTTCTTAGTCAAATAAATACAATTGTTTCAAGATATCCACTCTTCACATCAGAATGCTTCCACTGATTCAATGATATATAATACAAAGAAATTAATAAAACTTGTAATCTTGTTTTGGGTTTAATATCAATCTCAATTAATCTATAATTATGGAGACCCAAAAATTAATTTAGAAAAATATTTTTGTAGTGATCCACAATATGAGGTAGAGAAGAAGAGTCTGCTACTGGTCCCACCTTATGTCAATACCCACTCTTCATTATCTTACGTCCCATTTTCTATTTATCAAAATATTCATCCCCTTGGGTGTTGTAAAAGATACTCACATTCAGTTGAAACCAATGTGCACCTAATAACTAGTTACCATATAAACTATTCAATTCATAGAGAAAAATGGAAGTATATGAATAATTATCCAATGAGAATATGTACAATGATATGGTAGGAACCTACAAGTTCTACCAAGGGCTCATGCCTCGTTCATTTCAGATGCACATGTGTCATCATTATATACCTATGATTTTTTTGAACATGTTCACATAATACAAATGTCAACATAATATATCACAAAATAGAGAATAAATACATTTAATTAAATTCACTACCATGCATACAATTAAATTGGTTTATATTGAAAATATTCCTACATTCATAGTCCTAATACATAAAAATGCTCAAGTCAAAAAAAACATAACAAAACAACATACTCAGGATCGGAAAGAAACTCTAAATTTTCACCTATAATACCAATATCATTCTCAATAACACATACGTCAATCATATAAGTGTTGTACATACACATGATTGACTCCATTAATGATGTTATAAATTATCTACCCCCATTAAAAATTTATCTCAAACATAGCCCACAAAAAATACAAATAAAAACCCATTTGGTAACAATTTGTAACATCTCAACCTGAATCACATAGTCTTGGATGGTGAGTACATGAACACAGTAATTCCTCCCCATATAGATGTGGTTGAATAATATAAGCAAGGGTACAATTGGTTTAGTTGATAGAGTATACCAATAATATTAAACTCCAAAGACCATAATCGTAGAAAATTAGAGATAAACTACTTAAAATTACACAGGAGAAAAAAATAAAAATTTATATATTAGATGGATTGAAAGGTATCAATGAATAACATAGGGACAAAACTATTGTAACCTATATAGTAGTTCAAAATTTTTATAAATTGGAAAAAATAAAATAAAAAATGAATATCATAATTTATCTAGTGTCTTCTCTGGTAAATCCATTTTCTCGGTGTACTATCTATCCAACTTCCTATCACTAGGCCCTTACCATTTCTTAGACCCATGACCATGACTCATTTATTAAAATCAATATTCCTATGCCTGGTTTTAGTATAATCTCTAAAATCCTATAAAAAATTCATTAATAAGCTTTTAGAAATATATATATAATGCATGCCCCAATATGAATGTAACACATATGTAAAAAATTTATCACAACATTGTCAGGTTATAATACCCTGAATATGTACCCACAAGTACTAACACCAACTATTTTATGCCTATACCAGAAACAATTCTAGTGTCATTCACCTCATGTATTAGAACCTATCACTTGGTCCACATTTTAGTTTAACACCACACACTAATCAACCAAATATCCACCTTCCACCATTAAGGAATACCAAATGCCCTGTCATTATGTTTCCATCTTTTATAAACACTTCACTTATATGAATCATATATTTTCAGTCCACATTAATTTAATACCACAGAACCAACCATATAGTGGATTTCATCAAGGAATGTATCATTACCATTAATTGTATATCTATGTTCCACCTGTAAGGAATACAACATTCCCAATCCTAAGGTTTATATTTCAAAGGAAATATTCATACCCATCAATCATATATCTATATTCACAATCTATGGAATAATACATGCCACATATTGAGGAGGTCATCCACCGAGAACACGTTTTTTCATTCAATTGTATGTACATATTCTAGCTTTATGAAAAAACACACCCCTCAACCTACTGTACTCAAATTTAATGAATATCTCATAGACCACCCTTAGGTGGTCATCTAGAGTTGAATGATAGTAAATCCACCTAAAATATAGCATTGAATTGTATAACAATTACCCCTTTAAATTATTTATACCTTTTCAGTATTCTAACACATTATATTCATGTCACAACTATGTCATCTACTCTAGTGCTGATTAATGGTTCACATGATATTTGGTAAAACACTCTTGGAAGCCCAATTCCATGGCCTTTTTTATAAAACCCATGATCCCACTCAAGGAAATATTTATAAAAAATAAACCCATCCAAAAATTTTGATATCTAAAACAAGTTATACAATATTTTCAACACCCATATGAAAATAAAATCATAGAATAGTAATTTGGTCACAACAAGAATTGTTCCTACAAGGGTAAAAACATAAAAAAAAATCAATAATTTATTTTATGAATATAAGAACAAATCATTTTATCATTCCACAAATAATATATACAAACCATATGTTTTATGTAGCTTCTTACCTCATGCGTGTTGAATCCAAATTATAGTATCTCCCAAGATTAATCACTCTAATAAATCATTCCCACTACTGATCCCTATAACTAATTGTGGCTCAACACATAAATTGGTTCTAAAATAATTTTCTAGAATAAGACTTTGGGAAGGTATTTAATTCAATTTGGATTACGCATCCATATACACCAATAACTGCAAATCTGGGCCCTTTTAAGGAATAGTAACTAATTCCATAGTTTTAGTATTAATAAACAATCGAATCATGAATATTTAAATATATTAAAATTGAATTCATTAATCTATCCAAAATATATTAAAAATAACTATCATCTTAGGAGAAAAAATAGATATATGAATAATGTATATAAAAGTGGATGGAAATATTATTACCTAAAATCCAAATGATTCAAATAGCTTAAATGTTATATATTTAGAATTCGGTGGGGGATTACAAGAAGCAATACATGGGTCCATAGGGTTGATATGCATACGTACAAGAAGAAGACTGATGATTTCTATATTTTATTCAAACTCAAGGCATGGTTTGGTCAGAAAATCTAAAAAATCATTCACTAATCATCAGAGGCGCTCTACCTCTTAACAGATATAACATGGTTTGAACACCTAATTTGGTAAACATTGTTATGATCATTTTTTACTATATCCTAATACATTAGGTTTCATGGGAAATTATTAATAATTATCTCTATCAATAAACAAACCACATGCTACCCACTATCTTACTCTAGTAAGAAGTAACATTTTATAGGGAGAACTGTATAGCTTCCCCTAATATTGTAAAACTCTTGTACCCCCTTAAAGGCCCATAAAACCATCCAAATATATCTACTACCTACCCAATATTATATCCAAGGAAAAAATACATAAAAAAATATTTAATTGATGAATGTATTGAGTAAGGAAACTAAAAATCACATACTATTACACTAACCACTAAAAACCTGTATCATTTTTTTATTTTGATAACCATTAAATCTCTACATTATTTTTGTCGTGGCATAATCGCCCACACCAAATAACCATACGGTAATGAAATAAACAACTTTCTTCTATGAAATTTTTTTCAAATAAGAACAACGCATTCCCTATAATCATTTGGACATGGGATAACCACTAATAACCTATAACAATTTGGATTTAGGCTAACCTCCCATGCCCTAAAATCTTCTTGACATGGGCTGACCATGAATATACCATACTAATATTGTGAGAAAAATTTTATACCCAATTAATTATAGGTATTTAATTAATAAACCCATTCCATAATGAAAAACCACACACATATGTGTTAAATAATGTTTAAAAAATTCATAATGTCATCATAGATTAGTTTACTTGTGTGAAATTTCTATGTTTAAGGAATATTTATACAGAAAAATCATAATGAGTCCAAAGAAGGTAGTTGTTTTCATTATATAATATCACAATTAAATCATAATAAAAATTAAAATATATTTACATATATTAGATATACTTTATAAGAGCTTTATAAATTTTCAGTGAAAAATAAAATGTAATACCATTTATGTTTTTAATAAATTTTATTTTAATGGAATTTTATTAAAATATAATAAAAATAGATATTACTTTTTTTAAAAAATAAAATCACGAAATAGAATATTTATAAATATAACTAGAGTAACGTCAAAAAATTAATTTCATGTGAAATGTGATAAAAAATATTACATTCATATATTGTAAATAATGTCAATAGAAGCTAAAAAGTGTGTGAAATTTTATTAAGTGATTCCATAAATAAATTATAATTAAATTAAATGAAAATTGTAAATGAATTTATTTAAAATTATATGTATAAATAAGGAAATTTATAAAATAATTACAAATATAAACATAGAGGAAAAAACATATAAACAAAAAGGTAATGATAGTGTCGTCTCCACTTAAAAGAAATTTTTTTATATAATTGTTGACAAAAGGATGGTAAAATAGTAATAAGGAAACAAAAAAATATAAAATAAAAAAATAAATGAAAATTGACTGGTTTTATCATAGAATAACATACAATTCACACAAATTGAAATTTATCCATAAAAATATAGATCTCAAATTGATATTGGAGATAAACACAAAAATCATTTGAACCTTCTGAATAAAAATACCATGAAAGAAAGAATCATAGAATGATTTGTTAATCCCTTGAATCACATAAAATATATTATAAAATGAATTCATGGGTAGCATATACACCCTAGAAAAAAATTGAAATTGAATAATATATTAATCAATATAAATTAAAATGACAACCCCCATATAGATTTGGAATCTTTTGATTCAAAATCCATTAAATGAGAGAACATGAAATGGAATAGTAAATACAATTTTTAAATAATGAATTATGGTAAAATAAGTCATTAAAAATTATATTCATTCTATAATTTTCACTATATGTATAACATGAATCATTTTTCAGTGAAATAAAATTGATATGAAAACCCCTTACCCCAAACATGTTCATGGTTGGATGTTCTCTTACTCCATTGACATAATCACTCCTTCTTACAGTGTATTCTTTGATAATGTATGTATTATGTCTTATTCTTATGAAAAAATGGATGTTTAGATGGGAGATAAGTTTCTGAGATATAAATCGGGTATGTATTTAAGAGAAAACCTAAGGATACATCTAGTTTAGAGTGGGCTGAAGATAGCTCCATTACTAGATAAAAATTATCTTCATTTACTTGGAATGTTTTGTTAGATGAAGGGTAAATATAGAATCACATGAATGATAGGTGATTTGGTAGGCGATTTCTAGGAAACACGTAGATTGAATAATACAACTAACAAAATACTTCAATAATGTTTAAATATCATGTTTATTATATTAATTATTTTTAATTTTAATTTACCTCATTTACCTCTATTTACCATGTTTTATTATTTACCATGATAATTATCTATTTTCTAAAAATAAAAAACAAACACTCTAAAATAATTTCACATAATGATTAAATTTATTTATTCCATTTAATATAATTATAATATATAAAAATGAAATAATTTCTACTTAAATGAAAATATTCCATATAATTTTTTTTTGAAAAATGATGTTTTAAATATTATTTTTACTTATTTATTTTTATTATCCATTAATAAATATAACACGAGTGATTAACTATGTGATTAAACATATAAAAAAATTATATTAGAAAAATAATACTTAAAACATAATATATTATTTTTTATAAAATTAAAATACATAACTTTTAAAAATCAATTTTTAGAAAAAAATAATTTTAAATTTAAATGATATTATTATAATTTTTATACTGTTAATTATAAAAGGGTGAATTTTTATTCATTTATATATATATATATGTTAATAAATATATAATTTGATTCCTCGATCGAAATATAAAAAATGTAACTTCTAAATAATATATTATAATTTATAATAAAAAAAATTTCTTAACTAATTTTTTTACAATGAATTATTTATTTAGTATTCATTAAAGTTAAATTAATATTCCTTGAATATTGCTAATTTATTTAAATTATAATTCTTTAAATTTTATCAATACACATTATTGATATTATTTTTAAGAAGTAATAAATTTAATAGAATTCTGTAATTCATAGAAACAATTTTCTTTTGAATCTATGATATTTTACAAAGTGAATTTTTATCTTTTAATTATATTTAAATATTATTAATTTATTTAAAATAATTTATATATAGAAAAAATATATATTTTTTTACATCTATATATTAATTATGTATATCAATTGTATCATAATGACTCTAAATTAAGGGGATGTTTTCTAGTATTATAACCAACTGTTATATACACATCATTAATGTATATAAATTAAATATATTTCCCCAATTACATTATCAATAATTATTCTATTTTCACATTAAAACACACACTTCTCTTACCTATAGTTTTAATTTAATATTTCCTAACATCATTTGTCATTCTATGAGGTTTTTTTCATTTGAGGTTTAGTTCATAAATATTTTGATTTAAATGGTGATGATGACCTAGGGAACTTTTTAATTGTAAAAATATTACCCATATATATTAATTTTAATTTATTATCATTTTCACTTTTATTGGATCTTATCAACTATTTAATTTAGCATGTGTTGATATGAAATTATTCGTATCATGTAAATTTGTTGTAATACTTCATTACGATTTAATAATGTTATTTTTATGCCATATATGATTAATTTTAATTCATGTTTCTTTTCATTATAAATAATATAAAAACCATGGGGAAATAAAATTATAACTTCAATCTAGAAAGATACATGATTTAAAATTAGAGATAGAAGATAATGAAGAACCCCTTTATAGGTTTGTGGGGACATATCATCCAACAAAACTCACTTTATTGGGGATTCATCTCCTATATACTATAAAATAAAACCCTATGAGTGGTAGGTAAAAAAACATAGTATAGGATGGGTGTTACATTATAATATCTATCAATTTCTAGTTTTTATGTATACTATTTGATAAATTTATTGTGGATAAGAGATGGTATTTTTTGGACTCGAGGGGTATGTTGTCTGTGAGTGTCTAGCCATCACTCAATAGAAAAGACTAATAATATAAAGGTTGTTATAAAAGTGTACTTTGAATTTATTATGATTTAAATTTATTTTTTTGGAAATTTAGATCCATGAATAAAGGAAAAAGGGGGAAATCAGGGGTGCACATTTTAGGTGCCTGGGCTACAGAAGATGCAGTAACCATGTGGCCTATAATATATGGGAACCCCTATGTTTCCAACACACTTATTAAATATTTTATAAAAAATATGGTCACATTATACAATAATATCCCATCCATCATGGCATACCCTTATAGTTAGTACATAGTTTGGTATATCTTTTTTAGGAATGTTCACAATATTGAAATGTGTGGGTTTTATTTAGTTAACTGTTAAAATATTTTTCTCGATTTTTATAGTTTTTCAATGTATGATTATAGTTGTAATCAATTTAATATAAATGTTTTTATTTTTCTAAACCTAATTTCTGATAGATTAAATATAATATCATTCCCTAGTGAAGGACCATTTCGACGTTTTAAAAGGGGATTATATATAATTTTTTTTGAGACAATCCTCTATTATATATGAATTTAATTGAAATTATTTTTAAAATACTTCAATTAATGGATATTTTAGAATTTCATAGATTGAATCAAGATGAATATTCTATTTCTATTATGAGGTAAGATAATGACTAATAATAAGAAATTTGAAAACATAATTATTTTCCTGTAATATTATAAAATGAACTATATGAGGTGGGGGATTGGTAATAAAATATTGTGTGAACCATTGAATTAATTTAAACTCCAAAATTAGTTAATTTTATATGTGGAATTTTTTTCTTAAAGGACCCATCTATATATGGTGGTAGTAAATTATTCTTATTAAGCTATATAATAACATAAATGGAATGATTTTAATGTTATATTCACATTAGATTACCCTGACAATTCAGATATGGTTAACAATTTAGAGTTTGTATTCCTTGTATGGGAAAACTAGTCGGTCATAGAGAATGAAATCAGTCTACTGATACTATTTACTTTTTACATTGGATAGTTTTAAATGATATTTTTGAATGGCCTTTATTTTTAAATGGTCCTTTAATATGAAATTTGGTCATATGATTTTCTATTAAATCACTCCACCTATAGGGATGTGGTGGACCATGACCTAATAATGTAAATCAATTTGGCTATGATTTTATAAAATACAGATAAACCTTCCAATACATATTTATTTGAAGGTGGATTTACTTAATGGAAAACAATGAATGATGAATGTAGATGGGTAAGTATATTTGGATGAAAATATCCATCACATATGTCTTTATGCACATAAATTTGATGTAAAACTGTAATTTTACATCAGTGTAGTAGGTTTGGGAATATAAAAACATCTTTCCCTTTCGTCTTAAGAAATGTAATTCTTGTGGGATCGTGGGCTATATTAATAGGTTTTGTAGAACCAATATTTCATTAAGAATAGGTCTTGGTTCATCAACCATAAAATGGAACCAACTATAATAATATTTTTCTAATGAAACATTGTGATGACCATATGGGAATAGACAATGAAGTGGTTCATCATATGGGTAGATTTAGTTAAGGTACAACCCTTACAATTTTAATAGGAATCTAGACTATCTTAAATTAGGGAATTTGTATGCAAGTGAGTGAGTGATTATGGAATCAAACAGATGATAGAAAATATTGTGGGGTACAAGTGTCATTACATAATCTATGCATACTATATTATTTGATATATGTGAATATAATTAGTATATGTATTCCCATAGTATGGATATATTATATCGTAAGTCTGATCCTATATCATACGCTATGGAAATATTGACACCTTATATAAAGAGTAAATTGCATGTCCTCTGATGTCTTTATATATTGATTATATATCAACAGTGGAGTTTTCAATGGTGTTTCGTATTCTAAATTAATAATTTTTATTATTATTGAAATTAATTTGATTATTGTATTTAATAAGTATATTTTTATTATTATTGGAGTTTATTATCATATCTGTTTGAGGAATTATGATTTTATTAAAATTGATTTTAGATGAAGATATAATCACATCATGTATATAATGGTACCATTCAGCAAGAATAGTTATTGTATGCTATATGTGTCTATTATTCATATAATATTAAATCAATTAACTAAATAAATTATAATGGCATTCATAAAATATAATTTTTTAATCCAATAATAAATATAGGAATTGGAATCATTTGAGGATTTTCTTGGGAACTATTCATTGTCATAATCATTATAAAAAACTCTAATGGACTGTATTATGGATACAAAATGTCATGTCATTGGTACACGTGGTGTTGGAACAAGGTATTTTATTTTATCTTAAGATGTTACAAGTTTCCATTTTCTGGCATAGTATAAATAATTTATTTGAGATACAAATATTCATGGGTATAGTATGTTTCTTCTAGTGATGATTCAATGGATTCTCAATTCTCGATTATTTTTTTAATTCTCATTCCTAGAAGGGGGAGTTGATTATATTTACAATTTAGATTTATGTATATATATTTTAACTATTTATGCAGTGGCTATTCTCAGATCAAATATTATTTCTTCTTAAGGTTGAGTATAGTTATATTGTACAATAAATTATTTCTGGCATAGGATGGGTTTTGTGTTTTGGAATATTTATCATGTTATGGAATATATATTTCAATAAAATTATACATAATAAAATAATTACACATATTTTTACCATGATTTTCTGGAATATTTTTATTCCCTCAACTGTTTATTGTAATATTTTTTTGGAAATAAAAAATGTATCCAAATAATAAAATATTGATATTTGTCATCACCCAATTGGATTTGATACTATGGAAATGTAGTTCAGTGGAACACATTTAGAAATTTTATTTTTCACTCTCCAATACATTATTAAATTTGAATTTCAACATAAATTCACTCATTAAGAAATTGGAATCAATAAACATAAAAGCATATAGGAACTAGTGGAACATGTTGAGAATATTTTTTGAGTCACTTTCATGTTAAATAAGAGGATAATTTTTTTTCTTGATAATATTTTTTGACTCCTTATCTTTTAGATATTATTTTTCAAGAGAATCCAAGTTATGAGAAGTGATAGAATATTATGAGATATATGTATAATAGTGAGTCAGAGCCGAGTGGTCTATATTTGTGAGTATATAAGAGATGTAATATTTACCTGATTATCAATTGAACACCATAATGTATCC
This sequence comes from Viscum album, assembly GCA_963277665.1. Taxonomy (NCBI): domain Eukaryota; kingdom Viridiplantae; phylum Streptophyta; class Magnoliopsida; order Santalales; family Viscaceae; genus Viscum; species Viscum album. Next base: position 1,298,251,412 of record OY728138.1, on the reverse strand, counting down.
ACCATGATGTAAAATAATTGGAGGTACAAAATTTAGTGTCCTGAAATGCGACATAATATAGAATATTTATTTTTATTGCTATTCTTTATAGAAATTTAAATAATAACATCATAAAACCTGTTGATTTTATTACCTTATTATTATTACAATCTAAAAAATGATGAAGATATATATGTATATTATTATTGGTTAACCTCTTACCCTACATGAAATGAATTTTATCAAGGTTTTCATGGATCAAAAAACTAAATTATTGGAATCCATATAGATTTAGGAAAAAATTAAGGTAGAATATCTCATGATGTTGTATATTTTGGATATTATGAAAATGAATAGATTTCTTGTAATTTTCATTCTTGATAAAAATTCCCATTTTACCTATATAATCTATACGAGCCTCCAATAAGTCATGGGATCCTATGTGAAGCTAATAATTATGTCTTATCAGCAAAGAAATTAGTAGATAGAGAAGGTGCTCTAAATTCTGGAAGAGAATATCTGTGATTTTGGATTATATTTTGTAGTCCTATGGGATACTCTATAGAATTGGCTGAGTTTTATTATAATATTATAATTCATATTATATATTTATGGATCCTTTAGTATCTTTATAGGGACAACTATGTCTGTCTACACATTGTTCGAATGAGGTGCAAGAGACATCTTTGGTAGGACTAAGTGCTATATTGAAAAAAGTTATATAGATTATCTACAAATGCATGGGGACAGATATAATAAAATATTAATGTTTTGAAAAAAAATCATCACAATCCTTATATTTTCTAGTCGATATCCAATTATTTTAAATAGTATGCCCAATATTATTTCATTAATCACTGGGTAAGTATTGGAGACTCTTAGTAATGTTCGTGGGTCCTTTTGAGATAACTAAATATACCATGGAATTTTTATTCCTTTTTTATTAACTGCTAAAAATGAAAGAAAAATATTTCATAACTTTAGTGTGTGTTTTTTGAAGAAATTAAATTTTAATCCACCCTTGGGGTTGAGTTTGGAACATTTTAAGTTATATTTTAATTTTTGGGGATTAAAAAATTGTTCTAGATTTTCAACACCCTGATTAATCTATTGTATGGATATTATGTTCTATTTTTTGGGTATTATTATATCATTAAATAAATTTTATGACATTTTTGAGTGGGAATATTTTATGAGAAATAATTTTATTTTTATTTTCACTGATCAAGATTCATCATGAACTTATGGGTGAAAAAATTGATATGGTGTAGAAATGTTTCATAATTAAGATATCATTTTCAGGTATGATATTTATTCATTATTGATTTTTATTTATATTTCGTGAGAATAGCTCCAGTTATATTGATATTTGATAGAACATGGAGAACAATGGGATCTTTATGGTTTTCACATGGTTTCTGTATTATTATTAGAAATTTGGAAACCCAAAAATTCATAGAGTGACCTCTGGGAAGTGTGATGAAAATTTTTAGTGAATGGTTACTGAAACCACCTAGAATAATCATTTTTTGTTTATAAAAACTATGATACTTCACCTTATGTATGATGATGGATTAATGATTATTACATGGTTATAAGAAACCATGAACGATAATAATACTAGGTAGGGAACACTATATGAGTATTGGATAGTGGCCTGAGTTATGTTCACATGGTTGGTGTGGGGTTCACCAAATTGTGTGGACATACGAGAATATTATAAGTATATAGATACCATACAAATTCTATAATATTCTACCATGTTTTTCTTTTTATGTCTCATAATTCCAACTCTATAACCCTAGGTAATTGACCATCTCACTTATCCTCTCACTACTCTTGATTACAAGTTTATTTTCATCATGAATCATTTTCTAACCATCAATTAATTTTTTTTCATCCCCCATTATGGTTTATTTGTTTCGTCATTGGTTTTACCATTATCTATGGCTGTGGTGCCCTAGGGTTGTTTTGTCCACACCTTATGACTTTTGTTTGGATGTCATGGCCTTATATTTCCTTGTATGTGTATATTCCCCTCTACCTTATTAGATTCACATGATCCCCCATGGTGTGATCCCATAAGCATAAGGGATTTCCCATGTTTCCTTTTTTTGAAACATATGTACATATTTTTAAAAAATGATATTATAAATGTTAAAGTAGTTTTATTCCATCCAACATTGATATATGTAATTAATCTAATTTTAAAATATGATCTATATATAGTATATAACAGTTCTAACAACATGTATGATGAAATATTTCTAATAATTGAATGTAATAATTTGATAATGATTATGAATCATAGGACCCTTGAGTTCATGGAATGTGGAACTTCTAAAATTCCCATCCCATGGAATGATTACATTAAGAATAGCATAGAAATCCCTAGTAGTGATGAATCTATGGATCATGGAGATATCTGTAATGTAGTATTCCTCTCTAACTATCTTCATTATACACAATTTGATATATATGGTTCTGTTATAAATTATTATGAGGATCCAAGTTGGCCAATACCATCAATAGCCTTGGGAATGTACCATAATTATTGATTTGATGTTCATTCTTATAAGTATTTTTCTTCCATGTTTAATTGTTTTAATATTTTTAACTTTTGTTGTTAATGTCACCTTATTATGTATTAATGACCAATAAACACTATTTAATATATCTAATGATTTCAATCGAGTGAATCTCAGTCTCACCTTTTTTATTAATGTGAGGTCATTGATGGACATGATAATGATATTTATGTTTATTAAATGACTTATTGATGATCTTGTTAAATTAAGTGATTAGTATTTATTCACTCTTTAAGAAGTTATAATTATAATTTTAGACAAATAAAATTCAATTAAAGAAAGTTAATGAGGCCCTTGTTGAGTATGATGCGTAGTAGGTAGCACCATCTACTCAGTGCAGTTCTACTAGCCATTCGATTATATGGACAATAAACATCTTATCCTAGAAGATAATACCGAACATATGGTAGTAGATTACTGTTTCAAGAGTTTTTTAGGTGTTTATAAGTATATACAAGGGATTTGATTCAGAATACATTGGTGTGTATTAAATTATGGAAACAAATTAATGGCTTGGATTATGAAGGTCACATATCAAACTATGACTTATCCAGCACCTATGACGACAATAAATAGAATATATAGGGGGATTTGAAATACACCTTCATATACCCTCATCCAATTGAAAATTAAAACATGATATGATCTTCAAATATCGACCAATCTCCAAAAGTTTACTCAATTCAAGTATTTTTATTATATTATAATTATTTTTATACATCACAAACAACATTATCATTCTTTAATAGATATTCCAATCATTTATTTGTGTGAATAAATATTTTCCATAACTAATATTTCTTATTTAAATTCTCACCTTCTTCCCATATTTCATATATTTCTATTATCTCAGAAATATTATTTGATTGACTCGGTTTTATTAATAACAAAACACTAAATTTTAATGGATTATCTATATATGAGATTTGTAGCTATAACCAAAAATTTCAAGGTATTTTTTATCTGGTTTTTTTCTATAACTAATAGAAAACAAGTGGTATTTCAAATCTTGAAAATTGTAAATATAAGGGATTAATACTATAAAACCTCAAGAATTTATCATAATAGATAATTGGTTTCATCAAAATCAATATCCAATCTCTATTATAAAATCATTTTATTTATTTTATTCATTAATACATTGTATTTTTATTATGATTGCAATCATTATTGCATATTATTAATCATTTAATTTACAAATTTCTTATTCTTATATGAATTATCTTTTTTAAACCCATATAGTTATTCTATTATGATGTCTATTTTATTATACATGTATCAGGATTTATTTTAAATATCTTAAAAATGTTTTAATTAATATTAATATTTTAATTAGTGGTTTTTAGTCCTTAAATATTTAATGGTTTTTTTAAATAATGTCATGATCATTATACATTTTATTGAACTTGAACATATATTTTGTATCAAATGGATATTGACATGTTCTTAAAAATAAATTCTTTATTTTTTTAAGTATATATATTTGAAATGATTATTTTCATAAAATTTCATTCAAAAATGTACGTTTTTTAAATGGTCTACCCCTCCCTGGGTGCTCTTAATGGACACTCTATGGTTTATGTTATATTTTTTATTATAATAGTTATGGTTATTAGATGAATAAAATTTACACCATTCTTATACAAATATGTTATTCTATGGGGATGTTTCTTATTCATGTTTACACTCTTACTAATGAAAAAGAAGAAAAATTGACACCCAATGTTAATTCATCTTATGAATTTGTTTGTAAATCATTGAATTCCTTTCATTTTGGTTTAATACTGAATGAATTTATTCAAATCACAACATGAAATTGTTATTCATCTCATATGTGAACTCTTAGAAGTAAATCATGAGGTAATAACCAAATAAAACGATACTATATTAGGTATGTTGAAATAAGACTTCGATTATTTTTCTTTTCATCCAAATGAATTTATTACAAAACATTTTACAAGAATCACTGGAATTTTATGTGTTCAATAGGATCGTGGTGATAATGATTTAATAGGGGATTTGTAATGAAATTATTATTATTTACTATGAAATTGGAAACCCAATTACATAATTATCCTAGAAAGTAAATATACTATTGACAATAGAAAATGCATCTCGAAGATATTCTAAATACTTCCATGTATGATCCAAGCGAGTAACTCATTTTTTAGCTTCTTTTTATGTAGTCGTGGATCCCAAAAAGTGTTATGAATTAAGATTTATGGACATTCAATGTTGTCCTAGAAAACTGGTTCACAGATCCCATTTGCAGAGCTCCTTCATGGAGCCAACAATGAATAAATATTCTCCATAACATCCCTTTCCCTTCCTGGAGACAATCACGAATATCTCACCTCTACGACATCCATTTCCTTCATAGAGCTCATCAAGAACGTATCTCATCTACGATGTCCATTTCCTTTATAGAGATGATTGTGATTATCTCAGTTCCGTGAAAACCATTACCTTCATAGAGGCGATAGAAAACATAGGTCCCCTATGGCATCCATTTCATTAGTCAAGCTGATCGCGAATGTACCTCCTCCACAACGCTATTATTCTTCACACTGAAGTTCACGATCTCATTGGCCTTTGCTGCCAATAAATATGAAGATCACCCACCCCCCTCATAATAGGATGTTACACAACCTATTTGGTGGCCAATTTCCAATTTCACGGTGCTCATGAGCACCAAGAAAGGGAACCCATTGCAAATAGGAATTTTCGCTTTATGAAGGAGGGAAACCCTTCGGGTTACTCAATGATTCACAAATCATTAAGCCTTCATAATGTACTCCACAAATAAATAGAGAATTTAAAAGGGGAAGCCCTGCTCTACTAATGTCAAACCTTGCCAATGACTGATCCTTCTTTATGCATAATCCTTTTTGAAACACCCTCCTCCGAGAAGTTCAAAACTAGGCGAGACCCAAATCATTGAAAAGCACCCTACCTTCATGAAGAACCATAACTTCATGAATCAAACTACCTTCATGAATAATTGCCACCTGGACCTGTCCCTTCACTTCCTTCACTGACCACCTAGAAAAATGGAGAGTCACATGATGAAATTTTGAGGCATGGATTTCTATAGTTTCTACTGGGACCTTATATGCATCCACCTTCCTCCTATATAATATAATGATTCGAGATATTCGTCCAAACTCCATGAAATACCTTGAGTTGAAATATTCCCCTTGGTCCCTTTAACATGTCGTGAGATGATATTCTCATCATAAATTCCCCAAGTACTTTGAGTCAAACCATTCCTTAGGTAACTCATCCAAACCCCCCTCACCTTGCTCCTATGCCAGGTTGAACCAAAAAGGGCCACTCTTGCATAATTCCGAACACCGTCCATTTCTAGGAATCCTATGCCTAATAGTCCTCTCTACATGAATATAAACTTCCATACACCCTATGTGACAAACATTGGATGTCTCCTTCTCCAAACAAGATATCCCATATGTTCCAAGCATAAGATGCCAATAGTCCTATCTATTTAACAATAATTTGTAGTACTCCCTATGTGAAAAATATAGGATTCCACTTTCTCCAATAAAGAGATGCCTTATGCACGAAGAATAATATGCTTACATTCCTCCCTACATGACTATAAACTTTTCGATACCCTATGTTATAAACATAGGATGCCTCTTCCTCTAAACAAGATATGCCTTATGCGCTAAAAAAAATTTCTAATAATCCACACTACATGAATTTAAACTATATCATGCCCTATCATTCAATAATAAGAGGACTCTTGTTTCAAATAAGAGAAAACATATGTGACAAACATAAGACACCTCATTCCATGATTACAGTCGTGTAATTTAAAGAGCACTGTAAATCGTTCGATCATTCCCCCACACCACTGCATGCTTCCTGTGTCCTTCATTCATATCATCGTCCTGGTTCATCTCTGTAGGGACCCCATGATGGCCTGGTCCCATGCTGCATTGGTTCACCTACCATTCTAGGTCAATGCCCCAGAAGACATCAGATGAAATTTTGCGACAGGTCTGGTGTTTCAAGCATGGTCACCAGTCGACCCGCATTTGTTTTTCCCCATTTCTGGCTAACAAGATATGTATACTATGTTTTGAATATGGTCAATAGTTATACTCCATCTTCACACCATCCTCACCACATTCGAAATGTCATGCATGTGATTCACACGTTTCATCTCCCTTTGTTCAGACTGATTCCAATGCCATTGGAATTATCCTGCTTGTGCACTAGTGAAAAGTTATAGGCCTCAATTATATGCCCCAACCCACAAGTGAGTTGGAATTACCTCATGGACCAACACGAGGAAGAAATTACTGGAATCGTCCATGTGTAAGCCCCATGCATTGTTTCCAATCATTAGCGGCACTATGTAGCTACCATGTGTAAGACCCATTCACCATTTTTTCTCCGTAGTGGTATTTGGGATGCTTCCATGCATTAAGAACATTCACCATTTCCGCTACTTAATGGCACCCGAGCAGCTTCCATGATAAATCCCCATTCACTACCCTACATAGACACACCATTACACTGTGACTGTCTGGTCTTTTGTTTCCTATTGTGTTCAAAATAAGCATGACTCATTTGATCTTGGAGTAAACAATTACCTTGACATCCTCCCTGGGCCTCCATAGGGTATAATCCTCAAACCCTCATGAATTAATAGACATTGATCCGTGCCTCCAAGGCATGGTATGTACAAAGACTCCCTGAGGTTCAAGCCCCACACCTACTTCCCCAACCCCTTCACATCGGTTCATTTTCATCTTGCATGACGTTAAACTATATACCCCCACTATAATATGTGGACATTGATCCTTGCCTCCCAGACAAGGTATATTGAAATCCTACATAAGGTTCAAGACCAACACCCATCAGTCCATACCACTTCAGTTCGATTCACCATTGTCATTCGTGAAATTAAATTTTATGCCCATTTTTGTCATGTATGACGCGAAACTATTTACTTTCAAAATATGTGGGTTTGATCATTATCTCTTAGGCAAGGGTATGTAGGAAGCCCCCTTGAGGTCTAACCCCAATCTATGATAAGCTGTAGAGAAACCTCAATTAATGTCAATAAATTGTAAACCCCAATAGATATTAAGCCATTGTGAACCTCAATCAATGGTATGTAGTTTTGAACACCAAACAACGGTAAGCCATTGTGAACCCCAATAGATGATAATCCAATTTGAACCTCTATAAATGGTAAGCCGTTGTGACCCCCAATTGACGATATGCCTTTGTGATACTCATTTAATGGTAAGCCATTAGAATCACATCTAGTGGTAATCCACTGTAGTCCACAACCAAGGGTAAGCCATTGTAGTCCCCTTTGTTGGGACCCGCATATCTGGTCTATCCCAGTGGCATCAGACCAACTCGGGTGGCTAATCATGAATATTTCCCAGCATGACATTAGGTCGATGTCTTCTACACACAACCCTATTCTATACCCCCAACCTGAATAAAGAGGTATTTGATTCCATACTATAGGGATATATAGGAAGCCTCCCTGAGGTTCAATCCCATCACACATGTCCCATCCTCATCTATCCCTTGATCAAATGAGTTTTGGGAAAGACATTCCCCGCCTCAAAGGTTTCACTTCCTCGAAGTCCGATCCAAGAATCCATTCTCATGTTTTGTCTCCTCTGGTGTCACATCATCCCACCGAACTACGTGGACATTGAATCTCAACCACATGGATATATAGGAAGTCTCTTTGAGGCTCAATAACAACATCATTTTCATCTCCACATTGGTTCCACCCCATTCCTCCCATCAACTTCTTCCAACCCTTCATCATTCACCCCAATCCTAACCCAGGCCACTACATCCTGGTGAGATCATGTCATCCATCTCATCGCTACTCTATGCATCACCTAGGTAGATAACCACACATAAGCCCCACACAATCCATAACAAACCAACCAATAATGTCCCTCTTGAGATGGGCCTCTATCCATGCATAATTCCTAACATGTATTTGGGTCATTTCCCTTTGTGTAAACCCTAATTTTGTGCATCATCCATTCGAACTATGTGGGGTTTGATCCCTATCTCCTAGGAAGGATATGTGGGATGCCTCCTTGAGGTTCAATCCCATTCAATGGTAATCCTTGGTGTCCCTCTATTTGGAGACCACCACTCTGATCCATCCTCAATGGTGTCAAGATCAGACATTAAGGTGTGGCATCTTCCCTTTATGAGACACCCCACCCTTGGTACACTCTTATAGAGCATTTCAATACATCCATCTGCTATCCACATTTCCGCAGTACAAACGCTTAGATCCTTCATTATTGGGTGTTCAGATCCATCCATCTTTTAAAAATTTTATGTTCTCCCTAATAGGGATGTACCAATCCAATCCATCTCTATGGGTCAGTTTGATCACTCTCAATTCATCCCTACAAGACATTAAACTCATAGCATACCTCATGTTAAAAATGAGATTCCTGAGGAAAACCTCAAGAAGACATTCCATTGGAGTAACCATCTCCACAAGATGTTAAGCTCAAAACAAACCCTGTGTGAACTAAGGGAAGATGAGGAAAACCTCATAGGAATTACTCTGGCATAAGATACCCTATGATCGATGTGGGATGCCTCGGGTTCTATTCCCTAGATATTTCCTCTAATGAGGAAGAATATAGGTTCCCCAATTTCCATGCATCCAGAGATGCCAGATCATGTTTGATTCCATCATCTACTCCAACCTATGGTTTCTACTATGTCAAGACACCATGTAATGTTATGAAGGATGAAGTGTAATTAACAAGTCTTCACAAAGATATGGCACTGACAACGAGATTCATGATCCATGACTAAAATATACGAGGGAGGAACTGACTATGTAATGATCTTTGGGAAGGAATCCATGGAAGGGGAGATTGACATTATATCTTCTTGTTTCAATCAAGGATAAAATGTACCTAAACAAGTGACCAACGCCACTCGCCTTTAGAAATCAGGAATAAAGGGAAACAAATAGTGTGTCCTTGAAAAACGGATGTGCACCCCGACGAAAGCGTTGGAGATAGATACAAATAACGTAGAATTTTAGGGTCTCCTCGAATCTCTCATGACATATAAGATAACATTGAAAGTAAAAAATGAAAATGAGGTATAAGTGGTCTACTAGAAAAATTGAAATGACATTCAGGAATTTAATAGTAAGTAATCCTAATATTTCTAATTTTACTATGAAGATAAACAATTACCTGAATAATGAATGATATATCAAATTCATTAAAAAGTAAAATCAACAATTGGAAGCTACATTATTTCGTAATAAAAATAAGTTCCACATCACAAAATATTATCCATTGAACAAGAACATGTTTGAATTAAATAATAAGGGTAAAAGGAAACTAAAATTATCAACATATATTACTAGTGAGGAATATATTTCAAAATCCAAATTCAGTGGCAGTAGTCGACAATACTTCATGGAAGATATCTACTTATGTAAAAAAGTAAATTATTAATTTTAAATATCATTCTATTATAAACATTCATCGAATTATTTTGGTTACGAATATATATAATTTATTTTATAGGTCAACCTTATAATGATTTTTCTAAACAATATTTGAAATTTAGTGATCATAAAATAAAATAAAACCATGTTTTTTAAAGAGATAAAATTTTAAAATATAAAATATTATTTACTTTTAAATCTAAAATATCATCCAAATGATTAGAATATTAAATTTGAAATTAAATATCTAAAAAAAATTCTCAACATAAACTAGTTCAATAAACATTAACTAAAATATTAGGTTCCCAATGACTAATAAAAAATCATCCTGATTTTTATTTTTCCAATAAATATTGTTTTTCTATAATATTAGAATATTTTAAATTTGTAATATGAAATATATAAATAAATTTTTTTAATTAGTATATAGAATTCAGGAATATTATAGACCAATTGAATTAAAAAAATAGCAGAAATATAAGGAAAAATATTCTTTATCTCTCATATAATTTTTCTATTAGAAAAAACATTATAATAATTTTGATTCTATAGTCATTATTATCTAACATAAAAGGATCCAAGATTTGTGTACCAAAAAAATTGGTCACTAAATATTTTTTAGAAAAAAAGTTTTAAGGGAAGAACATGAGGGGTAAATTTAAAAATTTATTATGGGTGACCAAGGAATATGTTTGGCGATCTTTTGTAATTCAATTATCTTTTAGTCTTTGATAGAGGACATGTAACATTTTGAGATGATTCAAAAATTATAATCCCTTTATTTAGTAATATCGACTTATCTAATTCAAAATTAATTAAGGAATCTTTATTTTCTAATTCCATTATAATTTATTTATTAATTATTTCTCATTTTTATGATAGTTATTTTATAATTAATTTTTAAAATATTTTTTGTCATATTTTTAATCATAAAGCAATATCTTTTCCTACTAAATCTAGATAAAAATTAATTATATAATTGATTTAAAATATCATGGATCTCAAAATATTATGTGTATAAGTTCCCAAGATAATGAATCTTGGACTTGTTATCATCCTTTAAGGTATTATAACATTTAATATCCTATCAGGAATAACCCTAACTAAATTGTAAAAGATTTATAATATTTTTTGTATAATAACATTGTTTGTTAACCATTCCAAATTATAAAGAAAATAAATATTCCTTAAAAAATCAATATGATAATTCCTATATAAAAGTCATATAACTAGTTCACATGGACCTTTTTTGTCCATATTATATCGCTATAATGAATTTAAAAATTACACCTTTTAGGTATTGATAATCATATAATACTTTTTCGAGTATTCTTATAAGTTCATAAACATGAGTCTTGTAATGTATTTTTCATCTTTTCCAAGAATGTAAAAGATAAAAAGGAAACAATTTATTATACCTTTTAGGTATCTATGGTAGAGAAATTTATAATAAAGTCCTTTATGATTTTTTTTCAACATAATGTTATCATAATTTCTTCTTCTCTCCAAAAAAACATCAGCATAATGGGATTTTTGAACGGCAAAACACGACCCCCAAAAAGTGCTTAGTAATATATTATATGAGTATAAGAAACCACAATACATTATTCCTTATGTGATTAATATTTTTTATCCTTAATCATGTTCTCAAAGAACTGATATTTTGAAATTACCCTTTTGAACATTTGAAACAAAAAATGAAAATATTGGCGTCCTTAAAGAATTATGTTTAGATGACTTTTCATTAATTACATTAATAATGTTGTAAGGTTATCCTAAAATATGATTATGGTATCATTATTTGGTTTTTAATATCATGTTAATCCTACTAAGTCATTAATAATAATACAATGAATAAATAAGAGTAAATTTACGTCAAATTTGATGTAAATCTTCCAAAACCTCTTATTCCAATTAATGATAATTTTGAAACATCTAGTTTAACCAAACAGAAAACAAAAAATATTAATGAATTTTACTATGACCAAGAAATAATTTATAGTCATATAGTAATGGAATGGGATGAATTAAAAAACATTCCCCTTTAATGTGACATCGATGAATATCAATTGCAAACATGTATTAGAATTTCAGTCTTATATAAAGATAAAAGTCAAGATTTTTTCCCTCACCTCAAACATTAATATCATGATGATTTTGTTGATTATGAAAATTGAAAAATTTCCATTCACATGGTGTTGAAAAAATTTCAAATGAACAATATTTGTAATCTATTAGAATGAAACATTTATAATCCAATCTTGGCTCTTAGTGATATTTGGTAATCAAAATTGAACAAGGAAATATTATATATAATGATGCTCGAATTGTTGAAAACTTCTATAGTACAGAAGTAGATATTTATTAATTGGAAACATTAGAAGTAATTTTATAGTTATAATCCACTAGAATATTGTTATCTTTCACTACCCTATTTAATTATAATTTTATTCAATTGGAATAAAAACTTTAATTTCTAAATTGATTTATTTTTAAAAAAAATTTATCAACCTAACAATTTTAAAAATATTTATTTTATAATTCATATTATCAGTTTAAAAAATGCTAATTATTAAAACAATAAACTATTAATAGGTCTTAAAACGTTATAAAATTTCATTTTATAAATTTATTTTTACATGGGAAATTATGTTCTTATAATTTTGAAGAATAATTTTTAAATGATTTATTAATTGTTAAAATTTATAGTGATGATGTTATATTTATTTTACCTAAATAATATCATTTTAATATATTTTATTATTTAATTGGTATTTATTATTAAATTAGTTTCATGAGATAACTAAAACAGTTAATTAGATACTAAATGTTACAAAATTATGATGGAACTTTTCAAAACCAATGTAAATACACTATTGAACATTAATGATTTCTTTGGAATTGATCAATATTTGTAAATTAAAAGTCCCATGAGTGTAAAATTTAAGTAAAACATTAACGATGTAGATCAAATGATTAACCAAAAGCTTTAGATAAGTATTTTTTCATGTTTACAATATTGTACTATGGCCCAACCATACACCATGTTGAGTATATTAATTTTTTCATATTGAATAAAATATAATGGAATCCCTTTTAGAAAAATATAAAATCAATTTTAGATATTTATAATGATCTTAAATCAATGTATTATTTTCTATAAAGGGATTTTTTTTTCAAATTGTATGTTTTTTAAAAGTTGATTTTGGGATATGCTAAATAGATTAGAAAAGTAATAGTAGAACATATAAAATAAATGGAAAAATTCATTATCTCATGAAGTAGTATAAAGAAAAACACTATTTCACTTTCTATTTTTGAAGAATAATATATTGGAACTGGGTTTTGTTGTGCCCAAATCATAAGGATTGAACATACTCTCCAAGAAATTAGGTTTCATATAAAAATTTCTCTATTATGTGTTAAAATATTAGTTTGATTAGAATATCTAAAAAACATATTTAACAATCACTCATTATGAACAATGATCTATGAAAAAACATTATTATAGATCACATTAAAAATGGTGATATCTTTCCTAGTTTTTTCTTAACATCCATTAACATGATTATATCATCATTTAATCAATTTATCCTTACTTTAATGACTTTATTAAAGGCATGTGGGATGTGATTAACTTCTGATATGTTCATCTTAAAATCAGAAATCTTGATCATTTTAAATTTTAATTTAATAATCTTAAATTTTTTTTTAAAATAAATTATTTTCACAATTTTCATAATTATTTTAATGTTATGTGAGTGTGCTTCTATAAGAAAAATAATTCTTATTTGTATTCAAAAAGTGGGTCTACTTTGGATTTTTATATACACAAATTTTATTATATTGAAAAGGGAGAGTTGGATTATTAATATGATCTTTACTCTATGAATGAATAGTGGGACCACATTTCACTAATAGTTTGGAACACTCTGTGAAATTACTACAGTTTATTAATATAATGATTATTAAACATTAATGATGATTTTTTATTAAATTTAAATTATTTTCTTTTTAGTCCATTATTCATTATTTATATGTTTTCAATGGATTTTCCTAATTATATTGTATTATTTAAGGGGGATCTAAAATTGTTAATACTAAAATGATCTGAGAGTTGTAACCCTTTTTTCAAATGCTTTTTATTCAAAATGTTACTTAACTATTGGGGATATATTAATTTTTAAAAAAAATCATATTATATATACTTCAATGAAATTATATATTTTCATCAATTGTTTTATTTTTCTAATTTTAATAATAATATACAAAAACATTAATCTTAAAAGATAGTTGATGGTTATATTTTCAGTTTTATATCATATTTCCCTTATTTACTCTGACCATGTCCTTGAATTTGTTTTGACAATATTAATGTGATGAAATCTATATTAAATTTAATTACATAAATATATGGTAATATATTTTTTAAAAATATTATTTTTTTGGGGAGAGAGATGAATTTGGTGTGGGGAAATGATTTTTATGTTGGTGAAATTATTATATTTTCCTTGGATGAATAAAATTATTTTAATTAAAATTTTCATGGTATTATTGTTTTGTTTTTTATTAATTCTCTTTTTATTCATCTGTTTTTTGATCATCAAGAGGGATAGATTGTTGTTATTCTCACTAAATTACATTTTAATGATCAAAGAACAATCCTTGAGGATTCTAGAATATTTATTTGACCAAAACCTTGTCTCGTGTTTTGGTCATCAAGGGATGTCATTGATGTAGTCAAATAATATATTTATGATTATTCAATTCTTCCTTATGATCTTGTCAATTTCATGGAATAGTCATAATTCATTATTTAATAATATGTAATTAAGATTTATGTCTAGTATAATGTCAATGAATAATGTGAATGAGGCACTTGTTTAGTTTTATGTGTATAAGTCAACGCTATATATCTAATATAGTGCCACCATCTAGCTTGTGGTATATATAGTAACCCTTTCATCCTAGAAAAGATTAATGGCCAGTATGTGTTGTAGAATAATGATGTTAGAGGTAGCATAGAGTTTTAAGAGCATTATATGTGTCTCGATGGGTGTCTTCTAGATAAAATATGTTACCTTATAGGATGAATCAAATAACATTCAAAATGTATTTTTCACAACCCGACCTAGGACGGGGCTCAAGCTACAACAACTCCAAAAACACCTATATAGGACACGTGGTTCCGAAATACGCTGAATGAATAAGTAATCTTAGTGAGGCCTTTTTCTATGTACCTATAGGCACACATGCAACCTAATCAATGAAAAAAGTGACGAGGGGAAAAGTATAAGATGAAAGACAACTATAGAATAAACTGATCATTCATGAAACTATAAACTGTACAAAAGTATAGTTCTATAAACTCAAAGGTAAAGGGGAAAATTACATGACTAATTAGAAATATGTCCCAACTTGAAGAAATAGGAAATGTAAATAGCTGAAAGATTACCCTATCCTTAATTCCTAGATACAACCGTTGTACAAGGTCCATGAACCCAGTATCCCTAATATTCACTATAATCATGGTTGAATTTTCTATCATGTGTATAAGACATGATTCATGTTGGAAAATCCCATGATGGGGTGATTGTATACAAACCTAGTATGACACCCCCAAAGATGAAAGGGGTGCAGTAAGAGACAGAACTAAGAGATACATACAGTAGATAAAATAAGATACATAGAAAGAGTAAAAATCAATTCATCAAAGAGTTAAATTAATCTTATCCAAGAATAAGGGGAAAACAAGATGGGTAGATGAAAAAACCACTGATTCTTCACCACATATATTAGGAGAGTAGATACATCCAACCACAAGAAGTTAAAAATGGATAGAACATTTCATCCCTTACACTTGTTCACCTCTCCCCTATAGAGTGTAACCAAATAAAAGGTGTGGATATAGGACAATAAATATATAAATATATATATATTATATATCAAAGAATCCCTAATGATTGAGTAAGGGGATATCCATATCAGAACACGTCCCAAGAAGTAGAGTGTCTAATAGTTCCAAAAGTCCATCAAGGATTCCCAACATCCCACATTCCTACCCAAAAGTAATAGGAATAGTCTAACAATGCCCCATAAATGTGTCCCACAACCGAATTCATAGAAAATAAAACATTAATACTAACACCCTAGTACAATAGTGGGTCATACTCTAAAAGCGTTAGTGACCCACAACCTAGCTCAACTAGAGGGAACCACTCAGTTGACTTCAAGAACCCACTACCAAGCTCTATTAGTGGGTACCACTCGAATGACATCGAGGACCCAATGCCCCTCCCTAATGGAGGGTACCACATAGAATAAATTGATGACCCACTTCAAATATCAATGGATGGTAACACTTAGAATACATTCAGGACCCACTTTCTAGCTCAACTTGAGAGTACCACTTAGAAGACGTCAAGGACCCATTGCCCAACACTACTGGAAGGGACCGCAAGGAAGACATAAAGGATCCAATTCCCATATCTATTATAGGGTAACACTGAGAATATATATAGGAACCACTAGCCATCTTTACTGGAGGATAAAACTAAGAAGATGTTGACAACACACTGCTTATGTATATTATTGTGGACCACACGGATGACGGCGAGGACCAACAAACCATATCTTCTTTATGGTACAACTATGAAGATCTCTAGGTACCCTAACTAATCTCTACTATCATTGAGCATCATATAAGAACGGTCTATTCCTGAAACATCTCACATTGTATCATAAAATACACAACAAGGAAACCATCAAGATCTATGTGAAGAAACACAATGTATAGGATTCTTGTGGACCAAAAATCAATTTCAAATGAATGAGATATGGATGATTGAATTTTCATATAAAAGGAATTAAGAGAACATGGAGTGTGGGGGACCAAAAAATAATGTGGTCTCACCCCATAACATGGCAATGTCCTTATCTAGCACACTGCTCCAAATTATGTAGGATAACATCCGGGTTGCTGTACTACATGGAATGTCCAAGATACATGGGCTTCGAGCCATTTAATTCTAGCAGTGTCCATGTACCAAATCCCATGTTTGTGTACATCACTACAAAAATGTGTCTTCACAATAGATTCCTCCGTTGCAATAAATCCATTTTGGTGTACTCTTGTATGGAGTATTGTCTATGTGATATGTCTCAAGGGTTTTACAAATGGGATATGGTACATAGTGTCTAATTAAGGAATACACATCATGTTATAAATAAATTTTATAAAACCCTATCACCACCACTGAGGCGGATATACATTGTATGATCATTCTTAAACATGGCTTGTAGGCAGTATTTTAACCGAAATCCCAAATCTAGATTCCATGATTGCATTTTCTCACACTACTAGAGATCCCACCTCAAAACCACCTAGGATTAGTTGATTTACCCCTGAATTATAGATCTTGGCCTTCATTATACAAAAAATGGAAACATATCACCATTGGGGTTCCACCATTCATTCAATAAACCTTCAATAGGTCTACATTTGACTTATAGATAGTTTATCTCCAAAACAATCATCATCAAATCTCAAAAATACCAGAAATGTGTTGGATTCATTGATCTATTCATTGATCATCACAATTTAATGGATATGTGTATTCGATCAAGCTTGGTACGATGGAAAATTTTCAAATTATGACCTAGGGGTCCAAATGATCATTAAATCAAATCAAATAGGGATAAAAGCCCCAAAAACCCAATTTTAAAAATCATTGGACATGATTTCTTCACCGAAGATCTATAATTATGAATCATAAGTTATAACTCATTGAAAAAAGCAATTAAATATGTTAGTAATACCCATTTAAAGGCCACACCTAGCAATGGTCCAAGAACGAGGTTGGATCTACTAAATTATATAACAATACGGTGTAAAATTACAAAATGATGAGTCCTACCATTATTTTAGATCGATCATTGATGAAGAAAAAGACCACAAATGATTATAGATATGTGGTTCTGTTAATTACATTCATATATTCTTTGATCAACAGTTTCATCATCATAAAATGAGATCTACCATTAGGGGAGAGAGGAAGGGAACCAGATTTCTCTAAGGGTTTATGTGGCTAACCCTAGTGAAATTTTCCTAGTAGAACTCTTATAAAGATAACTGTTGAGCTTAAGGAAAACTAATTAATTAATTAATTCAATAAATACACATCCAATGAGACAGGTGGTCAAACATCTGACACTAACTCATGTTATGTCATTCCTAAGGTAATCTCCACATTCCAGACTCAACCATGGTCTTGTATTTTTTATCAAATATAGTGTTTATAATTTATCCCATTTTCTTTTATTTTTCATGTGCATGAAATATAAAAAATATTTATAATTTCTATAAAACTAATTTTTGGTACATCGATTCTCAAAATCACATGATGTCTCAACACCTTGGTCTAAAAATATGTACATAAATATTACAAATTCATTCAAGAAAAAAACTGATTCTATACATTATTCACTCCTTAAAGTTTTCATCTCGAAAAAGAAAAAAATGAAAAAACAAACGTAGGATACTTATCCCGTACTCACTCCCCTATAACTAAGAACTCTCTTTTACATTCCAGTTATAACACAACATATAATCCAAGGATTTGGTATGTCCAGATAGGGTCCTCTCATACAGATTCCCGATCACCATCGAGTTCACTACAAAAGTGGCCCCTTCTTTGATGAATATCTCTCCTCAATCAATGACAGGTGTGGGTTCAGTCACATATCTCCACAACTGTGACATTTGGAATATGGGTTTCACCCACTCTACCTATAGTGGTAGGGTGAGGATGTAAAAAAAAATTTCACACCACATCAATATCATGAATGAACCGATAATCCCCTAGGATACCTTTCCTCCTTAGATGAACCTCCAAAATCCTCATCATTGTGTGAATCTCATGAAAATGCGGTCTCCCTACTTGAACTCCAAGAAAATATGTTGGTGATCTATGTAATATTAATGACTTCTCTTGGACATCCACAACTTCTCATTGATGAATTGGAATTTCTCCATCATCTCATGCACCATCTACAAACCAATAGATATAACTCACCAATATCTATCAAGAACAAGGGGGCCAGAAAGGTCTCATATAAAGACCCTTGAAAGGTTCCATGTTGGTGGTATTGTGGTAGCAATTGTTGTATACAAACACTATAAATGTTGTTATTCTTCCCATAACTAGCTAATTTCCAACATGAAAGCCCTCAAGAAATCCCCTAGCACCTTGATAGTTTGCTAAGTCATCCCATAGGTCTGGGGATGAAGGGATGTACTTATCCTCATGTGGGTCCCAAATTCCTCCTAAATACCTCTCCACAATCATGATGTAAACTAACCATATTGATCAGAGACAATCGTTGAGGGATCCCACTGAAGGAAAGCAATCTCCCATATGTACTACCCAAATCTATGCACCAAAAACTATTCCCTAATAGAAAGGATGTGTTCCGAATTCATGATTTGGTCAACTATCACCCAAATGGTGTCATAGAACTTCACTATGCATGGAATACCATGATTAAGTGCAATTATATGTTATCCGAATTCCATTCAAGTATCTTAATGGGTTGCAACTGAACTGATAGAACTTGGTGCTCAACATTCACCAGTCGAGAGGTGAGGCACAAAGAGGCAAAATAACCTATTGTTTATTTATTTTCGGACCACTAAAACATTAACTGATGATATTTTTACATCTTACCCACACTAGGATGTTTAGCTAGGGGGAGTTTGGAACTCCTGCATCACCTCCCCCCCCCCAATGTGACTAGAACCACTATTCACCCTAGAAGAGGAGGGTTTGATTTCCTCCTTC
Source organism: Viscum album (assembly GCA_963277665.1). NCBI lineage: Eukaryota > Viridiplantae > Streptophyta > Magnoliopsida > Santalales > Viscaceae > Viscum > Viscum album. Next base: position 1,298,231,505 of record OY728138.1, on the reverse strand, counting down.
AAAATATCCATCTTGTGAGTACGTTGTGGATATATGAACATGTAAGGCATTGAAGTTTACTTCTCCTAGTTGTAACACTCTAAAAATCTCACGAAGTGAATGTTTCAACACTATCAACAATAGAAAAGATCCACCCTTCTACTCTACCATGGTCATCTATAAGGAGGAAAACTACACCGAAACTTCATAACCAATGTGATCTTGTTACTTTTGGATAAGGGAATTTTCTGCAATGTTTCGCTTACCTGTAGTATAGAATAGCTCTAATTCGTAGTCCTATAAAAAATCTGACCAATGTCATTGTCTCAGGTTCATGTATCTCTACATGAAGACGTACCTAAGACCCTAGTGGACTGAGTAAACCACAAGGCACACCTACCTCAAAAAGTAGTGTCTCCACATTCTTAGGTTGAATAATAAGACTTCTATATATAGTTTATTTTTATGTATTTCAACTCATGTGGCCTCAACTACATTGACCCGTAAGTGATAACTACCTACAACTGCATCATCATGCAACTGAGCCCAGTTCTCGAGGAATCATAATTCACTAACAAATCCATATCTACCACTGGTAGTATCAACACTAGATAAATTTTCAAACTATGAATAAAATACCCAAAGGACCACTAGAATCACTCATAATAGGTAAATGGTTTCCCTTTCCATGTCATTATAGTCAAATGGGATGCGATTCTAGAGAACTCAGCCCCAAACCTCATGTAGTACCCTTCCAAACTAGAATTCTCCACACCTATAACACACACTTGGGTGGCTCCCAAGAAAAAACTACATCAATATTTATAGGGATCATTGATAAAGTAGGATTAGTAATACAATTGCCCAGAATGTGACTCACATGAATCTAGAACTGTATGATCAATATGTTTCTATGAAACTGGAACTCTCGAAGTAAGTCTAGTACCATCTTCAAGTGGGATTAATTATCCTCCTCAGATGTAGAATAGATGAATATGTCATAAATGTATAAAACAAAAAGAGGATCCAATTATAGATGGAAAACATGGTGTATTAATGCCATAAACTTATTGGGAGAACTCATCGCACCAAAGTTCATCACGATTAACTCATTGTTTCCATAGAAACATTGGAATCCTAATATTTGAATATCAGCCTCTCAATATCTTAACTAGAGGTAGTTGGACTTAAGATCAATATTTGAGAACAATATCATGCCTCACAACTAGTCACAAAGGTCATTAATCCTAAAAATGGTACTTTATAATTATCATCGACTGGATTAGGTGAATAAAATCCATGAAAATTTGTAAACTCCTATATATCTTTTCATAAAAAATAGTAGAGGTTCCTGGTGGGAGACATAGGTATTGATGAAACCATTATCATAAAGGTACTCCAATGTCATCTATAGGTCCCTGAGCTCAATATTTTTGATATGATATTCTAGAAAAGATATTAGAGTGGTCCATAGATGTAATTCATTTCCAAAAATCATCTCACACCATAATGGACTCCCAAAATGTCCTTAGGGAAGATGTCTATATAATACACCATAAATAAGGAACTGAGATTCCTGAAGAGCCTTTTGAATCAAGGGATATACTTTCTAATGAATGGGTGATGGGATAAAGCCTCCAACTTACGGAACCAATTTTCCCTATTGTGATATCACTTTCACCGTAAAAGAAGAATAATGTCCCATCTATGCATAAAAATCTAACATGTCTTTAGTGACCATAAATCTATGCTTAAACCATGGATATAAAATCCATACCCATGATGATGTCGTTTGCTTCCATCATAATGACCTAAATGTACATTCTGAACCATTCTCCATCAAATGATATCTCACACTACCAAAATATATATTATATTGAAAAAATGTTCCTAAAGGAACCTCGATATGAAGCTATTGGTTTATCACCCCAACAGGGACAAAACAATCTCGCAAAAAGAGTATAAATATAAAGGAATGATTTTCACATGTGTCTAAATATACTAAAGAAATAGTAGAAGACACACATATCATATCCCTGATCATCTCATGCACTTTGGGGTCATAAACCTCAAAAGCATGTAGTTGTCTGCGGCCCTTGTCTGTAGCTCCCTTATCATGACACGAGTTTCCTGGTTCTGGTGGTGGAAGGATCTCATATCTGAGTCCCTCACCCATATCTCCTCTTACTCTTCTATCACCTCTACATCCCTAGGGAACACTTTGCCTATGACAAAGAGATCCCTAATCACAGAACATCCTCTATCATTGTGGTCCATCAGCTATCCGCATGTGCTGATTAGAACTTCTAGTCATGAAGTCTTGTGTTTGTGACCACACCTACCACATGTAAATCATCACCCCCTATAGTATTCCGAAGTGCAATATTATATATCTATCCAAACTGATCACGGAAGATTCACCTTCACTGAGATATAGGCACATAGAATTTTCTACTAGCTGTCGGCGACTGAAATATGTGGTGATGACTTCCATCTCTGGGTTTATAGCATCCCTTTATATTAAATTTATATGTCGCAAGTTCCCTCTCTATCCCCATTGAATATATAGGGATTCACATAGGTACAACAGGATCTCAGATATCTATGTGCATTGCTAGCTCAATGTTTCATGCTCGGAAGTAGTGATCCAAGATATTGTCAATAGAGTAACTTGTAAGGTCAATGAACCTCGTTTTGTACTCATCCACTATCATTCATCCCTTCTAAACATCCAAAACCTTATAGATACAGTGTGAGCATAAAAGGGGAGGTATTACTCCACATGAAATTGATGCCAAAAGTTAGGCTATGAGAGTGTGGACTTATCATGAATCTAAACAACAATACTCCCATAGTTGTTAGATACTCATTGTAAAAGGATATCTTACACTAAAACCAATTGATCTTTTAGAGTTTGAACATGCCTAATGATATGGGCCACTGACTATAGTCAATACTATGTTTCCTACGGATCTAGCTTTCTATGTTTCCTCAGTGGTCTCTAACAATTCCACTCATATTGCACATTATGCTTGCGTGCATCCTCATCCTACTCTCATGGAATGATTTTTTGCTTATGTGGGGGAGGTGAAGAAACATGACCACCTTGTGGAAGGGGATCGCAAGATGGAAGCAAAACTAATTCTATGTCTCTCATCTATTCATTGTCACGAACATGTGCTAGTATCGTATTTAGATGATAATATATAAATATATATATGGAAAAAGGTAGATTACTCAAGAATTAATGTCAAAGACTCAATCCTATATGACATATGTACCATTTACCCTAGGAAAAATGTTATCATCCTATCATGTGGAAAATCATGTAGTTGAGGTTCAGATGAATGGATACATAGACCATTGAACAATACCTAGATTCCATAGTTTGAGAGATTCACTTCAGAATATTTTAAAATATTTCCATAAACCCAAAAAAATACTCTCAAGGGTATAAATCTGAACAATGTCCTATGGAATTAACTTTCTTTGATACAAATCTATCATGACCAGACCCAAGACTAGCCTAGGGCCACAACTACCCTAAGCCCAAATCTATAGGCCATAGGTTGCAACAAGTACAAATGGAATAACAAAACTCAAGTATTGATTTTCATCTACAATAGTATGCTAAAATACAACCAACACGATCCAATATAGAATAAAAGAGTAGGATATTAAAAAATAATATAAAATAAACCATTCATGATTGAACCTCTAGATAGTAAAAATGTATGGTAGTGTAACTAAAATTTAAATGGTAAAAATACATGCCCAAATTGAAATATGACCTTACTTGAAATAACATGAAAAAATAAATAGGTGAAAGAGAAATTATCTCCTGAATCCCAAGCTAAGACCACCATATGTCGTCCAAGAACACATTATCCCTTAAATCCTCCACACTCACGGTCGACCTAGTCATCATATGTAGAATAAACTAAAGGTTATTGAAATTCTCAAACAAGGTTGAGTATTTACATACCTAGTAGGACACCCTGAATGATGAAGGGGGAGTAGTTAGAGAAACAATAGAAAGAGAATGAAAGTATATAGAACAATGTATAATTAAATAGTGCAAATCTACACAACCAAGAGTGAATGAATTCTCATCCAAGCACATTGGGTTAAACATGGTGAGTAGATTAACTACCCATAATCTCTTCCCCACCTATAGTAAGAGTGTATAGTCATCCAACCATGAGAAGATTAAAACGGAAAGCATGTGGCGTACCTCATGTGTCTTCACCTTTCCTGGAAGGAGAGTATTTAAATCCATGTTGTGGATACGAAAGATGAATATATATATATATATGATCACTCAATGATGTCCAAATAAGAGAGTAAGGGTATTACCATCTCATGGATCTGCCCATTAAGGATAGTAGACAATAGTTCCAAAGGTCCATCAATGATGCCAAACATCCCATGAATCTTCCCAAAAGTGACCATACATTTCTAACCATGCCTCGTCACTGTTCCACTCAACTAAGTGGGAAAAACTCAATGTTGAGGACCCATTCTCAATTACAATAGGTGTTCTAATTGGAATATATCAATGAACCACATCCAATATCAAATGGAGGGTACCACCTTGTAGGAATTGAGGACCCATTGCAGAGCTCTATTAGAGCATACCACTCAGAAGACATTGAGGACCCACTACCCATCTCTACTAATGTGTACAAATATGAAGATATCATAGATACACTACCAATATTTACTAGAGGGTACTAGTAGAAATAAATCAAGGACCTCATACCTATATAAACTGGAGGGTACCAATTAGAAGATATTGAGGAGCCACATCCCAACTCAACTAGAAGGTACTACTCAGAAGTCATCAAGGATGCACTACCTAGCTCTACTAAAGGGTAACACAAAAAACGTATCAAGGACCCACAACATATCTCTACTAGAGGGTTCTAATGAGAACATGTGCATGACCCACTTCCAAGGTCTATCAGAAGGTACCACTCAGAAGATTTCATGAACCCACTACCCAGCTGTATCAGATGGTACCATTATAAAGATAAATAGTGATTCTTTCTTATTAATACCATCTTAAAAAATTTTCTACAAAGTATTGTCCCCAGAACATCTTTAATCATATTTCAAAAATCCACAATTAAAGGAATGATAACGTTCAATATAGAAATCACATATGATATGCTACTCAAGGGCCACAATCCGAGTTCAAGAAAATAAGATATGGATGATTGAAGTTTCCTTTAAAAGGAACAAACGGTACAAAGTGTGTGAGGGTACCCACACAACATTGGTTCCCATCCCGTAACAATGTTTTGTCCCTAGTTGGAACATTGATGATGATCATGTAGGATAACACATTGTGCAGATGAATTATGAAACTTGTCCAAGTGTCCCAGGGTATGGGTCATGTGATGTTGGTATGTCCATGTATTAGACCACACGTCTATGTACATCAGCACATGAAATGTGTCTTTTTAAAAGATTCCAGTTGTGTAATAAAGGCATATCCATGTATGCTTACATGAATTCTCACCGATGTGATCCATCATATAATTTTTCTAACTTGTATAGTGTACAGAATATGTAAGTGTGGAATACATGTTGTGTAGTTTTAAATTTGTAGAAACCCTATCAACACTACTGAGGAGACGAAATGCCATGTGTTCATCATTGAACACGAAGGTAGTTGGGATTTTGACAGAAATTTCTGATCTAGATTTGATTGTTGAATCTAATGGAACCATTGATGATATCACCTCGAATATATCTAGGATTATTGTATCTATCCAAGAATCACATATCTTGGTCATTGTTTGCCAAAAAATTTCCACCGCTCGACGTTGGGTGTTACACTATTCATTTGGCATGTCATTAATGGTTATAATTTTTATTTTTTGATCATTAATCACTAAAATGGTCATACAAAAACATGAAACAGTCCCAGATTTATGCTTTTTTTATTGATCTATTACATGATTGTCAATCTAGCTCCAATCTGGGGGTCTAATATGGTCATTAATGCTCATTAATTTTCAAACCTGTATCAAGGGGTCCAACTGGTGTATAACACAAATAAATTTTGTATAGAAGAAAAAAATAATGTTTACGAATGGTTCTACACTTGATTTCTGGAAGAGATGAAGAAATATGAAAATAGGGTTATAAAAAACTGGATAAAACAATTAAATTGGGTACATAGGTGATGAGATGGCCACAAATGGTGTATAACTAAGAACATGGGTGGATCTTATCAATTGTTTAATTAAACCACATAATAACCCCAAAAGATGACTCATGCATTGATTTTGGATCAGTTTCTGCTAAAGAATGTGTCCTCTAACTATTCAAGATATGTCACTTTGTTCGCTAGGTACTAATATATTTGATCTAGAGCTTCATCACCGTATAACAATGTTTTGGAATCAACTGTGGTCTCATGTTTTCTTTAACAATGTTTTAGTTTATGTCTTTACTCATTTTATTTAGGTATATTGTCAATTTGATATAAACTTGTGTCAATATTTTAATAAAATTATTTCCTTGCATAGAGAGCCTCAAAATCACATGTCATCTAAATTCCTAGATGTGAATATATATATATATATATTTTGAAGTCTTACAATGTCAAAAACCATTTTTCTAAAGAATTAACATGTATCGTGGAATTTCTAATGTTACCCAATCTATCTCTAAAAACAATTAAGGATATTATAGATATCTTATGTGTCATGGGAACATCCCTTCAAAAATTATCCTCCAATTAAAGACACCAAAATGTTACGGTTTCATAATTGGTAACAATTTCCAAATAAATCTCAACTATAATCTTCTGATAATATTTTAAATCAATTTATCCCTCTCATATATCATTCATATTCTATCCTAGTGTTTTATCATATCTATTTGAGAGAATCTAGATCTTTCTTAAATAATATTTATTCCCATAATTCCATCATTTTTTCAATATTTCATCGATTTTGGTGGTTACTGACTTTTAAATTGAGGGATTCATGTATTTTTAACCCAAGCCACTAAAATGATATGAATTGATTCTCTAGGATGTTTCTAGATAAAACCATAAAAAAATATAGAGTCCTTTCCATTATAGGTTTTTAATTTAACCAATGGAAAATAATGGGGTTTTTTATCTTGTTTAACATTATATAAATTGGAATAATACTATAAACCCTTACACAATTTGGGTGGGAGATGTTGGGGTTACTAAAAAAACAATATCTGATCAATTTTATGAAATAATTATTTTTATTATTTTCCAACAATATCTTTCTAGTATTTTTTTTTCCCACACATTAATACATAAAATCGTTAACTTTTCAGGTAAATAATTCTTTATATGGTATTACTTTTATAAAGATAATTAGATATTCTATTACCATTTTACTATTAATTTTCTCATATCAATTTTCATTTTTAATACCCTAAATATGATTTAATTTTAAGGATGAATTAAAATTTATTTTTAGTCATTAATACATAATTACATTTTTCATAAGGGTATGTTAATACCTTTACATTTTATTAATTTATAACCAACATTTCCTCATCTCACCATATAATGATTAAATGATCATAAATCACTTTAACAAGAATGTAACATTTTATTTTGATTTAAATTTATTCTCACCTTCTTCTCATTATGTGATTTTAATGAGGATCATTATAAATTTATTTATTTCTATTCCAATGTTTCCTAATGATCTTGGTAAGAAATTGGTCCTTAATTATTTCATTAATAAGATTAATTAATATGGAAGAACAATATAAGGCCATTAAATAAAGTTATGGAGTAACATACGAAGTCTGAAATGTACTAGGAAACACCAGCTATCTTACATTTGTTAAAACTAAAAGTGCATATTTTTTTGTTTAAATTCAAACAATAATTATTGTAGTGAATATAAAATCCTTTACCAAGAAAAAAAATGTTCGGATCATGCTATCCTAGTTATTTTCATTCCATGACATTGCAATTTGGGAGTATATATATGATGTTTTCTGTTATATAGTGTAATTAAAGGCTTCAATTAGAAAGTGAGAATTTTCATGTTATCAATAATCAGAATTCGTAAAGATAACATTAAGGGTGTTAGCCTTTATATCAAAAAAATATGGGAAGTAGTGTATTTGGTTCATTCTTGGTTTTTTATTAATGTATATTTCCTGATTTTATATCTCTATATGAATTTTACATTTTTTTTCTTTTGGATTCATTATTGGATAATTCTGTATATATATTCTTGAAGTCATTATTATTTTATGGATTTACATTGGTTTGGGATTTTTAGGGTGTATTTTTTAAACATTATGGAATTTAATCCATATTTGTGTTTTAGTAATTTTAATTTTGTTTATTTTGGCGTATGAATCAAAAATACAAGAAGAGTTCATGCCATCTTTATTATTTGGCACCACTTAAATTTATATTGATTTATTGGTTAAAACCCTTACCGATATTTTGTAGGTGATTCCTCATAACAGGTTTCTATCCCATGGGGATGATGAACTACCATCATGCCTTGTTAAATGGTGACTTGGGTTCTGGTTCAAGGATATCATAGGTTTGGTTGTCACAAATCTCATAACACATTTGACATAAACCTTCATATCAATTAATTCAAGATCAAAAAAATCACCCAATGTAAAATAACTATATTTCACAATGATCATATATTTTACCAAAATTTATATTTAATAAATTCTCTATTTCTTTAAAATATTCTTATTATCTTTTCACATACTCATCAAACAATCTCTACTCAACTACTAAATTTTTTTTCACTCATAATGAAGTTAATCCACCACTTTGGGTGTATTTCTTTTTACTTTTAGGATCATTATCCTTTTATTACTTGATTTATGTCACTAACATGTAACTAAATCTTATCATAATTTAAATTTAATGATTTAATAAATAAAATATATAATTATATATTTCAACAATATTACCCTATGGATTTCCATCTTAGTAACACCCTTGAAATTACAAATACTTATTGAATCATTAATTATTCATTAGTAAGTAATTAATTTCATTGAAATAATTATATTTTTAGAAATACCATATTGATAACCGTTTTAATTATTCTAAATATCCACTACTGGAAATCGGATCTTTCCCAACACTTCTATACCAACGGTTTGTAAAAACCGTTGGTATAGGCACCCTTTCCCAACGGTTCTCCCAAACCGTTGGGAAAGGGAGCTCTAAACACCCCTTTCCCAACGGTTTGGGAGAACCGTTGGGAAAGACCCACCCCTTTCCCAACGGTTCTCCCAAACCGTTGGGAAATGGAGCTCAAAACACCCCTTTCCCAACGGTTTTGGAGAACCGTTGGGAAAGACCCAACCCTTTCCCAATGGTTCTCCAAAACTGTTGGGAAAGGGTGCCCCAAAATCCAGCATACACCAAGAAAAAAAATATGCACCTATCCCAACGGTTTTGCGAACCGTTGGGATAGGTTCTTCGATTTTTTTCCAGGTCTACTACCCGAGAACATTATATAAATCTAAATTTTAAATAATTATTATAATACTAAGATATATTTATGAAATTATGTTTAAAAAAGTCATATTATGTTAGTGGTTAAGTCGTTCTATTATAAACGAGGGTTTCAGGGATCAAATCACACCGAATGTATTTTTTTTGAAATACATATACCAACGGTTTTATAACCGTTGGAATAGATTTTCATATTACCTATGCCAACGGTTTTCAAAACTGTTGGGATAGGTCTATACCAACGGTTTTCCCAAAACCGTTGGTATAGACCTATCCCAACGGCTTACTTCGCCATGGTTCTCCAAACCGTTGGTATAGGCTATACCAACGGTTTGGAGGCCTATACCAATGGTTCCAAACCGTTGGTATAGGTTAGTTTTCCAGTAGTGATTAAATTTTTTTCCCTCAAATTCAAACAAATTTTTTCATCACTCCAATGTAATAAATGTCATCATATAATAATTTTATATTTTTTTCTTTTATAATCACATTTTAAAAAAGATAATATACTGATCTTATTGATAAATCAATTTATTCAATAATTAGATCCTAATTACATGACTACTAAATCATAATAAATATTATGATAATATTTATTCTATTTACCATTAATAAATATAGAAAAATTTAGTTAATATTAAACTGTACAATGGATTATTTCTCATGAATTACATTATTTTGGGTAAAAATCACATCACTATAATAATTTTATATATCATTTAATTTCATCATAATGTTATAAATGAAATCATAAAATGCATTTAATTATTTCTCATCTCAGAAAATCCCATAATTAATTCCATGAAATGATTAAATTACAATGTATTCATAAAACATCTAATTATCATCATAAAATATACATTTGAAATAAAGATTGATTATCATACCTATAGATTTAATATATATAATTACACTGTCTATTTAAATTTATAATAAAATTGGAAAAGTCCTATTAATTTTTTTTATCTATGATACTAAAATATTTTAATTAACATAAGTGTTAAAAAATTATATTTATAATGTATCAATTTATAATAATTAATTTATATTAATTATATTTTTTATCCCATTGAAAATAATATCATAACATAAAGAATCATTTAAAATCCCAAATGATTTCAAAAGTATTTACATTTTGATATATGTGTAGGTAATGAGAAATGTATAAAATTCCTTTTCTTAAAAAGGACATTATCCAAAAAATAGTATTTTTTCTCGGACATATTTAGACATATATTTTTTCATAATAATAATATTATTATTAATAATTTTTTCATTATTACAATAATATAATCGACTATTTTATATTATAATTAATTACTCATATAAACCTAATTTAAAAAAATATAATGGAAAAACATTTATAATGTAAATAATTTTGTAAAAAAAATTATTCTTTTTTTAAAAAATCATCATTTTAAAAACAATAATTATAAATATTGTTCCTGAATATATTACATGGTCCTTTATCCCTTTTAATATTTTAGTTATTATATATATAATTTATTATTAATCTAATTACATATCAGCTAAAATTTTTAAATAAACTTTTTTTTTAAATATTTAACATATATTCTACAAGAAATGTTCACTAATTTTTTTTTCTTTTGACACTAAAACTCTATTAAAAATGGTTTTACTGATGTTCAACTATAATGTAAAAATTTTCATAGCATAGACCTCAACATCATGAGACAAAATTAGGTTAATCAATAAAAATCATTAGTCATTTCATAAATATCTTTAAAATGATTTAAAATTATTATTTAAAAAAAGATATTTTTATTAAGGTTATCACAAATATATGGAGAACATTAAAAATCACCCAATATTTTGTCTCAAAAAATAATTTTTTTTGATATGATTCCAAATCTATTAGGATAATCTCCTTTTTGAATTTGATGACATACATGGTGTGATTTTCAATTAATCAACATGAAATTTTTATCAACATTTCATTAAAATATGACTTAATACCCCTCTTGTAGATATAATAAAAAATATGAACCTAATATTGATGTTTCCCTTAGAATATAGTACTTCTAATATAGTTAAATATTTGAATCGAAGTGTTTGATCAAAATCAATCATTTATAACACCCCATTAAAGTTGGAATTTTTTAATTTTATTTACTTAATAAATAATAAAATGTAATTAATAAGCCAATTTAATATTATTTTTGGTCCATTAGGCTTGTATAAAACATACTAACAACATTAATAATTTCATTGCATGATTCAAATATTCAATAATATAACATGAATATAGAGAAGAAATTATTCAAGAATTATAATATAAGACTCATCAAAATCAAATAACATTGACTTGTCCATGTAAATGTGTGAATTTCCAATGAGGATTCTACCTTATGTGGTATACTCTACATAAGATCCCTCCAACTGCTATATTAACTTCAAAACACTATTGAAAATGAATATATAAAAATATACTATGTCAAAAGCTCATTTCATTAAAAATATTATTTATTTTTAAAAACTATCAGAACTATCTATACACCATCTTAATAGTGAAGGGAATGTAGTAAAAAATTATCCAAAATGAAACATTCCATTCGAAACAAAATTAAAAAATCAATTTTAGAATAATTATCATTATGGAGAAATTTACATTTTACACATTTTAGCTATATATTATTAATTTCATCATAAATATATCATGATATTTTTCTCATCCGATAAGGAAATTAATATAATAAAATTGAGAACTATAATTTAGATAAACCAAAAAATGGACATGAATTTATAGTATTTGAAATGTTATTCTGATGTGAGAAGAAAAATTGCTATTATTCATGTGAGGTTATTTATTGGATGAGTTTGGGGCAGGAGTTAATGTATTTTAATCTAGACATAGAAGAGATTAAATATAGTGTTTTCATATATTAGAAGATAATGAAGTCTCATTTGACTTAGAAGTTGTATAAGACTCTTCATGGAGACTATGAGGTGGAGGTGTGGTGATATTGTATCATTCTATGAGATAATCTATAATGGTGGACACAAAATGCTGATAATTTGGTACTATTTCATGGAAAGCTATTTTTTCCTTGTGTAATATGGGAGGACATCACCATGTGTTTTCTTAGAGGGTTTACTTGATCATTGGTGGGATATAACACCTTATTTTTTGGAATAAATGAAAGTGTTTTTCCATTTTTCATGGATAATAAAATGAGTTAGTATATGAGTTGATAAGGATTAATGTGGAATATAAGTGATGAGAATTTATAGAGTCTTTAGGATTATATATTTTTGTCTAGATCCTTACTTGAAATTTTATTGATATTGTTTCCTCTTAAAATGGTAATGACCTCATTTATTTAAGGTTCAAACATTCCAAGCAGTTTCTAATAGGTTTGTTCTTAGAACTTGAAACATCCAATGCTTCCATATCCATTTGGACCTACCTCCCAATGGTAGGTTCTCATTAGTTGGGAACTCATGAGGGGTTGGAATTTGCATTGGTCGAGAGGATGGGAGGTCGGTCTTATCACACCTTTTTGAGTGGGATTATTTTTTACTCCGGGACTCTCTTTATAGATTTATGTTTTTTTTCATGAATCCTTTTTAAATTACCACGTATGAAAATGAACTTTCCTTTTTTATTTGACAATCAATAATCAGTATGAATGAGATTTAGAGAATCTTTTATATATAGTCGAGGTTCATTATCAATAGAGAATCATCTATATTTACTAGATATTCTTATTCAATGGTATCCTTCGACATATTATATAGAAATATCTTAGTCATTATGATAACCATAAAGCTTTTAAAGCCACTTAGTGGGGGCATTTGATGATTGTTGTCATTCAGAAGGACATAGATTATTTCAGAGTTGGGATCATACGAGCAGATGGGATACTAATGTATCCTTTGTTTTAGAAAAGGAATCATAACCCATGTAGTTTGAGTAAAGAAGTATGAGTTTACGCATGATTGATGGCTCAATAAAAGATCTCATAATTACTTTTACACTCTAAGCTCATGTTAGTCATGCTTGATGTGAGAAACAAGAGGTATTGGTAAAGCCAGACAATTGTTCCATGAAAGATGAAATTGTAAGAAATGATGTGGGGCTTATGTATGTATGACTACCCAGATAGATAAAGATTAGGATTCAATTTAGGGAAGAAACCTGAGAACAAGGTCCATAAAGGTAAATGTTCTTTATGGAGATTTGGATACTTAACTTATGATTTAAACCTGATAAGGATGCCCATTTTAGAGAGGACTTATGATTGGGTTTTACTCTTGAGAAGGAATCCCAAATCAAAATTAAATTAAGACTGGTTATGTGAAATTATAACTAGGGATTACTCTTAAAGAATAAGCCTAGGTTAAAGGGAATTTGTATTTTGGGAACCTGGGGCTTACTCTTAAAGAGGATTCCCATATTAAAATAATTATGCATGGGGCTTACTCCTGAGGAGGATGCCCAAAATTAAGGGAACATGATTACTGGATCTTACTACTGAAATGTTGGCCCAGGTTAGGGGACATGGGGATTACTCCTAAGGAGGATTCCCATATTTGGGATTTTGATATTGGGACTTACTCCTTGAGAAGGAGTCCCATGTTAAAGATCCTCTCACCTTTAAAGGATGAGGTTTAATGAATGAAATCTATAACCTTAGTGACATAAAAATATATAAATCACTATGTTTTGAAAAATGTTCCACAGAATTCCTTTTAGATAAGGAAGCCAACAAAGGAACCATGCCATAAATGGATTTGAAGAGGGTTCTGAAGGATACATTTTGAAGAGGAGTGGTGGATTTAAAGAAATTAAGTGAATAGGTAGGAGGGGCACCAAAAAAGAGAGAGGTGCGCAAGTCCTGCTTCGGCGCGCAAGACCTGGTTGTGCAAGTATACTTCCACGACACATGGGTACTTGCGCAAAGATCATCCCATAGGGTAATACTTTGGTGATATTTGGTTCAGACCCTAAGTATTATCCCTAGAGGCTTCCAAAAGAGTGGAGGGAAAGCTTTATTGAAGAGATAAGGCAGTGCGCAAGTGTGGCCATTTCCCTTAAGGGCCGGCCACTTAGGCACGCAAGTGTTGATGAGTTTCAACACTTAGGAGTTGTTTACCCTATATAGAGCTTCCCTGATAGGTAAGAAATTGCCTTATAAGTGTTCAGAAGACATTCAAAAGAGACTAGGGCGTCAGGAGCTTGAATCTGAGTTTTTGAATTTTTCCGTCCTCGAAATGGGGTTCCCACAAGGGGTATTTATAGGCCAGAGAAAGACCTTGGTTGAAAATCAAAGAGGGAATGCAAGTCACCTACATGACCACTATGTGGTGCATAAGTATACTTGCACGACCATGATGTGACTTACACCACCCAAGTGGGAAGAAATCCTTCATCATGCCTTTGTCGATTATTGATGTTTCTTCAAAGGACGAATCACATTCGACTAAGTTATTTCCCTTTTTTAGTCATTAGACTTTGTGATGGAATGGAGCATCAACAAAATCCCCCCCTCAGTGTTGGATCCAAATGAAATGATGATGTGACTCTGAGGTAAAGAAGAAAACCATGGAACATGTGGTTATTGGCAGTTTAATGTCATGAATGTCAGACATAAAAAGGATAATGTTTAAGGTCAAATAGGTTTGACCAAATGGATTATAATTTACTAAATTCCTTGAAAATTTATCTGAAAACATATTACCACAATCAAGTATGGGGGAAAAATTTAAACTATGACTTAAGAAATTTTTAATCTAATTAATGACATGAAAAAGGGATAAAAGGCATTAAAAGAAGTATTTTTCCAATAATGAAGTTGCCAATATTTAACAAACCCGTTAGGGGGTTGAATTATGCAGAGCCACTTAAGGACATTGGATGCATAATCAAATAATAGCATCTTTTGGCTGAATGGTATGTTATGTACACTACTTATGCATGGTCGCCTAAGGGAATGTGATGCATATTCAGGAAAAATAACTCCCGGAAATTTACTTTTCCACTACTAAAAATCCAATGGATGTTTATGGAGATACACATTTACTAAAGCATAATGTTTGTTGAATGGAGAGAGGTACTTGAATATGGAAAATATATTTCCAAAAAAGATCAACTAAGAATTGGTTGAATGTCACTCCTACAAAGGTCTAACCCAAATGATGGGAAGGAAAATATAAACCATAGACTTGAATACTTTCAGATTATGAAAAATAACATGGAACAAATATATTAATGATAGCTATTTTTTGGGGATCCTTACATATTGTCGATAAGACCAATAAGGACAAAAGAGGTTTTCATCACATTAATGAAGTTACAATTATTTAACAAACTCGTTATGGGGTTGAATTATACAAGGCCACCTAAGGGCATTGGCTATATAGTCAGATAATAATATCTTTTGGCTAAAATGTCTGTTATATAGACTATTTATACAAATCCGCCTAAGGGAAAGTGCTGCATTGTCAGGAAAAGGAACTCTCGAGTATTAGACATTTTGTTAAAAGAAGTCGTGAAAAGGGTTACAGAGAACATGAAGTGTTTAAGGTTAAGAGTATGATACATTAAAATGGGCATTTTCCAATGCATGTAGAATATACACAAGATAATGCTACACATAATTATGTTGTGGCTGGGTCCTGAATTGAGGTGCTGGACTTCACTACGTATCCCAAAAGGATATGAATCAAGCCATACATAGTTATTGAAATACAATTTAACATAATATGGGACGAGAGTGTATGATATCTTAGTTTAGGTTCATATATCTCGGACCATAATAATGAATACACATTGTGTGTTTTATAAACCTGATGTGAATGAAGACCAGGATTTCATACAACATTCATGTTTTCATAGGGGGAATTTTCAGCCAAGGGACTGAAAGTGGAATTGGATGTTAGGCCCAAAGACTTGGGGCTGGATTCGAGGGATGCTCTAACGTTCCAACATTTACCATAAGGACAGGAATCAAGCCACACTTAGTTCTTGAAATACCCTCTGTACATATTTGGTTTGTACATATGGAGGGTGAAAAGGGGACTTTAGTTCAATGATGGTTTGACCCAAGATAAAAGGATCAGGAATTACCATGTATGCGCGTAGTCTTTGGAATATAACATGATTGGAAATCAATGTAAATAATTATTCCCTCTCAGTTGAGGGTGTCAAAGAATGTTTTTGTTTAATTTCATACAGAACAAAAGTATGAATAGATTAAGGTCATATGCATGGGCCTTTGTGAACCAATGTAAAAATATTGGTTATGGGGGTTTCTTCATGGATAAATATCATATGATATGAAGGTGAACCGACGTGAAGAGATTGGTTTTGGGCTTTAAGCTTAGAAGGTTGCATACGTACCCCGTCTAGAAGGCAAGGATCAAAGTCTGTGTAGTTCAATTAAATAATGAAATGGTGATCAAGTTTTTTTGAGGACAACGATCTAAAAAATGGTGTAGGGACTTACACATGGTTAGCGGCCTAGAGAGGGTGTTATTGTTGAACTTTACTTTAAGTTCACGTGAGTCATACTCTGTATGAGGTACAATAGGTAACAACAACCTTAACAATGCACATTTTAAGGTCATGTAGGACGTATGAGGGAACTATGCAATTTAATGTTTTTTAGTGAGGACTATTGGTGTTGCACAGTTTAGTGTCATCTAGTAGGGACAAAATATAGTTTAACAACATGTCAGACAAATATAGGGACACGGTTTAATGTCAGGTTGTACGTAAGGGTGTTGTATAGTATAGCATCCTGTAGCTAAGATGATGAGGAAAATACAGTTTAATGTCATGTTGGATGAAAGGGGGATTGTGTAGTTTAATGTCATGCAGTAAGGACAAAAGAGGACATAGTTTAACTTCATGTTGGACTTATTAATGACTTTTTCATAGTTTAACGTCATTTTGGATGATGGAATAGTTTAATGTCATGTTGGACGATGGTGCGAATAGTTTAAGGTCACATGCATGGACCATAGATTATGCAGTTTAACGTCTTACTGGACGTAAGGAACTCTTATACTGTAACACCCAATGTAAATAAAGAATATGACATTTTTATATTTATCCATATTTGAGAATAAAATATTGATATGACTTTAAAGGGGATGCTATGCTCGATGGCGTACCCAACACGCAACAACGAGTTTCTTGGGAATCTTACGTTGCACTCTAATAATAAAATAATATTATTTTAAATGATAGTTAACATGTAGCCGATGTATTGGTGAGAATGGATAGAAATAACTAAAATATGATTATATATGTTTTTAAATGTTTTTACATTTATCCAATAAAAGATAATGGCTTAAAATACGGAAAGAATTCAATTTTAGGCGTATATGCCCTAGTTTTCACTAAAGGTTCACTTATAACCTTTTGATGGTGAACCGTCATTAAATATAGTTTGTTCACTCTTATAAATTCTATTGGACAAAATAAAACTCTTCTTATGAATCGGGACATCAAAATTTACTTTGTGTAAATTTTTGGTATCTTTCTGATAATGTTCATTTTTTAATGAATAGTGTAAAATGTTGTATTTTAATTCAAAACCTCTTTTTAATATAATTTATTTATATGATTAGATTATATTTTGAATTGGTTTTAAAGTGAAATTAGAAAATATTTTTACCATTAAATCCAATAGTGGTCGTTGGAATTAATTTCACTTTGAAATCAGACTTAAACTAGTGTCAATCTTTTGATACTTATTGTTTTATAAAAACACGCTATTTGCTCTGACAGCGGGAATTAATTATTAAATTAATTAATTTGACTAATATGTTTTGAATTTTGTAAAATGGACTTTATTTTTGAATTTGTAATATCAAATATAGCTTATGGTGATGTTTTGGTATTTTTCGGAAAAACTCCAATTTTTGATGAATAGTGAAACCACTAAGTGGTAATCAAGCAAACTGATTTTTCAGTTAAACGAAAGTTTACCACTAATGTGTATTTAATTTTGAAAATCTGACATACATGGTTGTCATTAGTATGTAAAATTTGGTTCAATGGGATGAAAATAATTTTTTGGTGAATAGTAACTTTTTTTCATTAATCGCGATTAGAGGTAATTAGTGTCATTTAATGTAAAAATGATATTATATGAATTTGAAAACACCATTAAACTTGTCCTACACCTATTGGGTGAGTCATGGCCGACCAAGAAAAGACATGGGCCAACTTGGGGACCCCATGGAGCCACTTTAGTTGGAAAATGACTATAATATATTTTTATTGAATGTTAAAATTAAATTGACACAAACATGAGTTGTTTTACTAAAACAGTTTTTAAGTGGGGTTACACAGGTCCAAATTTTGATTATAAATAGTAATTGAAAATATAAAAAGATTTCCTACATCATAGTAATTTTTTTATAATTTTTAGACATTAAATAAAATACATTATTTATGACATAATAATGATGCAGTGATGACATCATTATTTGATGATTTAAATAAAATGGAAAGATAATGTAAAATATATGAACTACACATGTCCAAAACTTATTGGATGGGTGGATTTCGAACCCGTATCACCTTATCCATGAATTATATCAATTTGGGACCTTTTAAAACCGAAACACATTTTCAAATAAAGTAATATTTCTTACATTCCAAAAGTGCCCCTCCTCTCCTCTTATAAAAGGCCCCCACCTCTACCTCATTTCACACACTCCTCGAGCCTTTTGGCTCGGCCAACCCCGGCCCAATTACTCTCTCCACATCCCTCTACTCATCATAGTGGATTCCCATTGGTCATAATCCTTTCAAAGGAAGCCTTTAGGCTCAAATCAAAAGTAGTTACACTTTTAAAGGTAATTCATTCTCTCTTGTTCATTTGTTTTATTTTTCTTCTCCAACCCCCTAAACTCTTTTAATTTAATTATTTTGTAACAACACCAGTATCTTCAATATACTAGGATGTTGTTATAATATTTCTTCGAGCTACACTCTCACACAACTACATCAAATGGTTAAAGAACATGCGGTTTCTGTGGATGGCGAAATTCTGCCTCCCGAAACGATGATTGTTCAATACTCATTTAACACCTTCAAAGGTGGCCATTATGATGTCACTATTTTTATATATGATATATAATATGTTTATGTTTTCTTTAAGCTTCTGTATTTTTGATTTTTGCATACCATCATGGTTTCCATTATGGGTAAACATGATATCTTCATTTAAGGAAGTGCGGACTACCGCCCCCTCAAAGTGATGTGATTCGTTAATGCCATATGTGGGACGTGTGAAGGTTGGATTTAAAGTTATTATATATGATTTTATACTGGAATTATAATATACCTCTATATCATTATTATTTCTTTCCATTAAAGTATCAGATATAAATTAATGTAGCGTTCATGCGTACGTACGACTTACCGTCTCGATGAACGGTGCATTTCATTTCTTATCCCCAAATGTAATATACTATTAAAAGTATATGTATATAATGGATATATATAATTAATGATACATCTAAATGATGAATATAATTCTGGAATTAAAATATACATACCTCTCATTTAATTTTAATTCCATTAATATGAGAAAGAAATGAAAGTAGCGTTCATGTGTACGTACGGCTTACCGTCTCCATGAACGGTGCATTTCATTTCTTAACTCTAAATGATTATGTAATATTATAAATACATGTATATTCTGGATATATATGATATATATGATATCCAAATCAGGAATGTCATTCTGGATATAAAGAACCTTTGACCACACGAACAACATGTAATTGTAAGAAGTCCACTTTCGACTTAAGAACCAAATATTGACAAAACAAACATTATTAACTTAACTGGTTACATAATGTTTATAACAAGGAAATAAGTGATATAAAAGGAATAATGAACTCTAAAAAGGTTCTTAATCAAGTAGAAATTAACTCAAGTTTATTATTCAGGATGTTAAAGAACGATCGAGTCAAGTCGGACCCGAGGTAAGGGACTTCGTCTCAATCTCCTTTCATTGGGGAATATTTCGTTTTATACACAACTTTCTTTTAAACAGTGTATAAACCCCTTTTGACTTTTAATTTTATACAAAAGGAATATTTTTCTACGAAGCGTTTTACAAAACGACAAAAAGGAATGTTTCTTTTAACATACGTAGCGACAACGACCTTTTCCGCCGCCGTGAGTATTATTTGGTCTTTAGCTTCCTCAACAAGTTGTAATGTTTTTAGAATAAAATAAATACCATATACTCTTTTATGTATTTTGGTATTGAAAATGGTTTTGAAAAAGGATTCTATTATGTCAATATATTTATGATATATTGTGATTGAAATGTTTAAATTTATCATTCCTTTATATTGGTTTTATGTTTTATGATTTTATATTGGTACTTGGACATTTTAACAGGGTGTTACATTATAAACCATATGACGGGTGGTGCCATGAATACCAGGATGGGTGGTTACGTTATAACCTCCAATGCATTGGGTATGGAAGTCGGCCGTATGGCTATTCCATTAAGTATGTATGGAAATTTACCGTATGGCTATTCCATTAAGTGATATGTGTGGATGTCGACCGTATGGTTATTCCACTTAAGTATGTTTATGTCCCAAGTTACCTTTATATATGTTATGTGTTCTTTATATGGGTTTTATGGTAATCCTTTGGTTACAAAAAGGTAAGTAATGAAACTTTTTTTAGTGAAGAGTTTTTACTACTTCATGAAGGTGAAAAGCATTACCTTGATAAAGTATACATGGTTTACTATTTGTTTTGATAAACTAACAGTTTTTATTCTTTGTGTATCCCTTACTGAGTTTTTATGCTCATCCCAAGTTTTTGAAATGTTTATCATAGGACTTAGCATGGAATAGGGTCAAGGATGGGATCAAGGGAAAGTCATGTTACCTAAAACATGAAACTAGACATGTTTCTTTTTAAGAATTTTTATTTTATGGAAATTTAGTAGAAGAGACTACTTTGTAATATTTTGAGATGTAATAGTTATGTCCTAATTCTCTAAAACTCTAAACCTGAAAAGATCCTCAATGTGAATTATTCATTTAATTGAATTTTATGAAAGGTTTACGTCTGGGGCCTTATAGTTGGTATTAGAGGTCGGTTTAGATAACTTTAGAGGTTAGGGTATTCTTTAAGCATAAGTGACATTACCATAATGGTTAGGATTTCAGAAAGAGTCCTAGTTTTAGATAAAGTGAATGAGTAAGTGTATCTTAGTGTTTACATTCCTCATTAGTACATGATGGTTTAGTTGATATACTCACACTGACATTTCTATTTTTAGTGAATGGATGGATCTAGCAGGCACCAAAGAGGCAACAGGTTTGAAGGAAACTGTGCTGGTTCTCTGATTAAGATACTAGATAAAATGGAGGATTCAATGAGGAAACTCATGGTTGTTCTAAACCAAATATCAAGGAGTCATGATCAACCACTTGAACCTTGGTATGCTCTTTAATGCATCATGTACGAGATGACCAATCCATGTGTAAGTTCAGGTAATAATTATAAAGGTAACCATTAGAGTTTATATGATCCTTACTTTTGAGGTAATTATGATTTATTATATGATATGCTGGAAAATGAAAGGAATGAGATAAACTTGAGGTTAAAATATGTTATGATTATTCTTGAAGATTTTATCTCAATTTGGGGAATGTTTTAAGAATTATATAGTTTTGGAAAAAGGATAATACGCAGACCATGTGACTACCTGTCGCGTCGGACAAAGCTGCGGGAATCGAACCCACAACCAAAGTGCGACTGGTATTCATCGCCTACCACTGGACTACGTGAAGTCCCTGGTTAGTTTGACCGATTATTTTTATTTATATGATTTTATGAATTAAGAGTAAGTTGATTATGGGTTATTTATGAAAATGATTAACCTATCATGGAGGATATGTGATTAGGTTAATTACTTTTCAATACGAGAATTTAGGAGCAACTGATATTGTTTGGAGATAAATGTTATGATTTAACTTGGAATACTATGTGACTAAATCATTCAAATATTTCGGTTTCAATCTTTTATTTATTTACTTTGAAGAATTTTATGGACAAATTGTTTATCGGATGGTCCTCGTTGAACTTTAGGTTTTGTTGGACAAATTTTGGAGATTAAGAATATATTTTCTTTTTATAAAGGGTTATCCTTTTTTGGATTATCTGACCTTGTACTAGCCTTTTTGGTTTTGGTTTTGGTTAAATTATAAAGACATGGGAAGTATATGGTTCTATTTTGTGGATTAGGTGATTCTCTAGAAGTTGATTATAGTACTTATAATGCGAACAAGTCTCCCTAAATACTCGTCTTTTGGAAAAAATATGAGTTTGATTAAGGAATCTAGTAAAAGTTGAAAGTCAACATGATAAGTGATTATGTTTCCTTATGAATAAATTCCTCAATAAAAAGTAACTTAAAACAAAAATATTGTCTATTAACTTTTCCTACTGGGGAACCCAACACCGTTTAACACATCACAAGTTTGTGATATTCTTATTGTTAACTTCTCCTAAACATGTTTTCTATCACTCTCCATCAGAACATGACCCTCTGTTTTCTCCTCCATGTCCATGTTTTATTACATGGAGTCCTAGTATGGGTTAACTCGGGTGACCTCTGTACTTATCTTTCTTTATTTTAAAGTGATTGTTTTACTGACTCTTGTTTCGATGTGGGACTTTCAAGGATGTTTCCAAGCGTAATTTTAAAATTGCGAGGACGCAATTCCCAAAAGGGGGGAAGGATGTAACACCCCAGGTAAATAAAGAATATGACATTTTCATATTTATCCATATTTGTGAATAAAATATTGATATGACTTTAAAGGGGACACTATGCTCGATGGCGTACCCAACACGCAACAACGAGTTTCTTGGGAATCTTACGTTGCACTCTAATAATAAAATAATATTATTTTAAATGATAGTTAACTTGTAGCCGTTGTATTGGAGAGAATGGATAGAAATAACTAAAATATGATTATATATGTTTTTAATTGTTTTTACATTTATCCAATAAAAGATAATGGCTTAAAATACAGAAAGAATTCAATTTTAGGCGTATATGCCCTAGTTTTCACTAAAGGTTCACTTATAACCTTTTGATGGAGAACCGTCATTAAATATAGTTTTTTTCACTCTTATAAATTATATTGGACCAAATAAAACTCTTCTTAAGAATCGGGACATCAAAATTTACTTTGTGTAAATTTTTGGTATCTTTCCGATAATGTTCATTTTTTTTAATGAATAGTGTAAAATGTTGTATTTTTATTCAAAACCTCTTTTTAATCTAATTTATTTATATGATTAGATTATATTTTGAATTGGTTTTAAAGTGAAATTAGAAAATATTTTTACCATTAAATCCAATAGTGGTCGTTGGAATTAATTTCACTTTGAAATCAGACTTAAACTAGTGTCAATCTTTTGATACTTATTGTTTTATAACAACATGCTATTTTCTTTGACAGCGGGAATTAATTATTAAATTAATTAATGTGACTAATATGTTTTGAATTTTGTAAAATGGACTTCATTTTTGAATTTGTAATGTCAAATATAACTTAGGGTGATGTTTTGGTATTTTTCTGAAAAACTCCAATTTTTGATGAATAATGAAACCACTAAGTGGTAATCAAGCAAACTGATTTTTCAGTTAATTGAAAGTTTACCACTAATGTGTATTAAATTTTGAAAATACGACATACATGGTTGTAATTAGTATGTAAAATGTGGTTCAATGGGATGAAAATAATTTTTTGGTGAATAGTAACTTTTTTATCATTAATCGCGATTAGAGGTAATTAGTGTTATTTAAGGTAAAAATGATATTATAAGAATATGAAAACACCATGACACTTGTCCTACACCTATTGGGTGAGTCATGGCCGACCAAGACAAGCCATGGTCCAACTTTGGGACCCCATGGAGCCACTTTAGTTTGAAAATGACAATAATATATTTTTATTTAATATTAAAATTAAATTGACACAAACATGAGTTGTTTTACTAAAACAGTTTTTAAGTGGGGTTACACAGGTCCAAATTTTGATTATAAAAAGTAATTGGAAAGCTAAAAATATTTAAAACATCATAGTAATTTTTTTATAATTTATAGACATTAAATAAAATAAATTATTAATGACATAATAATGATACAGTGATGACATCAATATTTGACGATTTAAATAAAATGGAAAGATAATGTAAAATCTATGAACTACACATGTCCAAAACTTATTGGATGGGTGGATTTCGAACCCTTATCACCTTATCCATGAATTATATCAATGTGGGTCCTTTTAAAACAGAAACACATTTTCAAATAAAGTAATATTTCTTACTTTCCAAAAGTGCCCCTCCTCTCCTCTTATAAAAGGCCCCCACCTCTACCTCATTTCACACACTCCTCAAGCCTTTTGGCTCGGCCAACCCCTTCCCAATTACTCTCTCCAAATCCCTCTACTCATCCTAGTGGATTCCCTTTGGTCAGAATACTTTCAACGTAAGCCTTTATGCTCAAATCAAAAGTGGTTACACTTTTAAAGGTAATTCATTCTCTCTTGTTCATTTGTTTTATTTTTCTTCTCCAACCCCCTAAACTCTTTTAATTTACTTATTTTGTAACAAAACCAGTATCTTCATTATACTAGGATGTTGTTATAAGATTTATTCGAGATACACTCTCAGACAACTACATCAAATGGTTAAAGAACATACGGTTTCCGTGGATGGCGAAATTCTGCCTCCCGAAACGATGATTGTTCAATACTCATTTAACACATTCAAAGGTGGCCATTATGATGTCACTATTTTTATATATGATATATAATATGTTTATGTTTTCTTTAAGCTTATGTATTTTTCATTTTTTCATACCATCATGGTTTCCATTATGGGTAAACACGATATCTTCATTTAAGGAAGTGCGGACTACCGCCCCCTCAAAGTGATGTGATTCGTTAATGCCATATGTGGGACGTGTGAAGGATGGATTTAAAGTTATTATATATGATGTTATACTGGAATTATAATATACCTCTATATCATTATTATTTCTTTCCATTAAAGTATGAGATAGAAATTAAAGTAGCGTTCATGTGTACGTACGGCTTACCGTCTCCATGAACGGTGCATTTCATTTCTTATCCCCAAATTTAATGTACTATTAAAAGTATATGTATATAATGGATATATATAATGAATGATATATCTAAATGATGAATATAATTCTGGAATTAAAATATACATACCTATCATTTAATTTTAATTCCATTAATATGAGAAAGAAATGAAAGTAGCGTTCATGCGTACGTACGGCTTACCATCTCCATGAATGGTGCATTTCATTTCTTACCTCTAAATGATTATGTAATATTATAAATACATGTATATTCTGGATATATATGATATATATTATATCCAAATCAGGAATGTCATTCTGGATATAAAGAACATTTGACCACATGAACAACATGTAATTGTAAGAAGTCCACTTTCGACATAAGAACCAAATATCGACAAAACAAAAATTATTAACTTAACTGGTTACATAATGTTTATAACATAGAAATAAGTGATATAAAAGGAATAATGAACTCTAAAAAGGTTCTTAATCAAGTAGAAATTAACACAAGTTTATTATTCAGGACGTTAAAGAACGATCGAGTCAAGTCGGACCCGAGGTAAGGGACTTCGTCTCAATCTCCTTTCATTGAGGCATATTTCGTTTTATACACAACTTTCTTTTATACGGTGTATAAACCCCTTTTGACTTCTACTTTTATACAAAAGGAATCTTTTTCTATGAAGCGTTTTACAAAACGACAAAAAGGAATGTTTCTTTTAACATACGTGGCGACAACGACCTTTTCCGCCACCGTGAGTATTATTTGGTCTTTGGCTTCCTCAACAAGCCGTAATGTTTTTAGAATAAAATAAATACCATATACTCTTTTATGTACTTTGGTATTGAAAATGGATTTGAAAAAGGATTCTATTATGTCAATATATTTATGATATATTGTGATTGAAATGTGGAAATGTTATCATTCCTTTATATTGGTTTTATGTTTTATGATTTTATATTGGTACTTGGACATTTTAACGGGTGGTTACGTTATAAACCATATGAAGGGTGGTGCCATGAATACCAGGACTGGTGGTTACGTTATAACCTCGAATGCATTGGGTATGGAAGTCGGCCGTATGGCTATTCCATTAAGTATGTATGGAAATTGGCCGTATGGATATTCCATTAAGTGATATGTGTGGAAGTCGACCGTATGGTTATTCCACTTAAGTATGTTTATGTCCCAAGTTACCTTTATATATGTTATGTGTTCTTTATATGGGTTTTATGGTAATCCTTTAGTTACAAAAAGGTAAGTAATGACACATTTTTTAGTGAAGAGTTTTTACTACTTCATGAAGGTGAAAAGTATTACCTTGATAAAGAATACATGGTTTACTATTTGTTTTGATAAACTAATAGTTTTTATTCTTTGTGTATCCCTTACTGAGTTTTTATGCTCATCCCAAGTTTTTGAAAGGTTTATCATAGGACTTAGCATGGAATATGGTCAAGGATGGGATCAAGGGAAAGTCATGTTACCTAAAACATGAAACTAGACATGTTTCTTTTTAAGAATTTTTATTTTATGGAAATTTAGTATAAGAGACTACTTTGTAATATTTTGAGATGTAATAGTTATGTCCTAATTCTCTAAAACTCTAAACCTGAAAATATCCTCTATGTGAATTATTCATTTAATTCAATTTTAAGAAAGGTTTAAGGTTGGGGCCTTATAGTTGGTATCAGAGGTCGGTTTAGATAACTTTAGAGGTTAGGGTATTCTTTAAGCATAAGTGACATTACCATAATGGTTAGGATTTCAGAAAGAGTACTATTTTTAGATAAAGTGAATGACTAAGTGTATCTTAGTGTTTACCATCCTCATTAGTACATGATGGTTTTGTTGATATACTCACACTGACATTTCTATTTTTAGTGAATGGATGGATCTAGCAGGCACCAAAGAGGCAACAGGTTTGAAGGAAAATGTGTTGGTTCTTTGATTAAGATACTAGATAAAATGGAGGATTCAATGAGGAAACTCATGGTTGTTCTAAACAAAATATCAAGGGGTCATGATCAACCACTTTAACCTTGGTATGATCTTTAATGCATCATGTTCGAGATGACCAATCCATGTGGAAGTTCAGGTAATAATTATAAAGGTAACCATTAGAGTTTATATGATCCTTACTTTTGAGGTAATTATGATTTATTATATGATATGCTGGAAAATGAAAGGAATGAGATAAACTTGAGGTTAAAATATGTTATGATTATTCTTGAAGATTTTATCTCATTTTGGGGAATGTTTTATGAATTATATAGTTTTGGAAAAAGGACAATACGCAGACCGTGTGACTACCTGTCGCGTCGGACAAAGCTGCGGGAATCGAACCCACAACCAAAGTGCGACTAGTATTCATCGCCTACCACTGGACTACGTGAAGTCCCTGGTTAGTTTGACCGATTATTTTAAGTTATATGATTTTATGAATTAATAGTAAGTTGATTTTGGGTTATTTATGAAAATGATTAACCTATCATGGAGGATATGTGATTAGGTTAATTACATTTCAATACGAGACTTTAGGAGCAACTGATATTGTTTGGAGATAAATGTTATGATTTAACTTGGAAGACTATGTGACTAAATCATTCAAATATTTGGGTTTCAATCTTATATTGGTTTACTTTGAAGAATTTTATGGACAAATTGTTTATCGGATGGTCCTCGTTGAACTTTAGGTTTTGTTGGACAAATTTTGGAGATTAAGAATAGATTTTCTTTTTATAAAGGGTTATCCTTTTTTGGATTATCTGACCTTGTACTAGTATTTTTGGTTTTGGTTTTGGTTAAATTATAAAGACATGGGAAGTATATAGTTCTCTTTTGTGGATTAGGTGATTCTCTAGAAGTTGATTATAGTACTCATAATGCGAACAAGTATTCCTAAATACTCGTCATTTGGAAAAAATATGAGTTTGATTAAGGAATCTAGTAAAAGTTGAAAGTCATCACGATAAGTGATTATGTTTCCTTATGAATAAATTCCTCAATAAAAATTAACTTAAAACAAAAATATTGTCTATTAACTTTTCCTACTGGGGAACCCAACACCGTTTAACCCATCACAAGTTTGTGATTTTCTTATTGTTAACTTTCTCCTAAACATGTTTTCTATCACTCTCCATCAGAACATGAACCTATGTTTTCTCCTCCATGTCCATGTTTTCCTACATGGATTCCTAGTATGGGTTGACTCGGGTGACCTCTGTACTTATCTTTCTTTATTTTAATGTGATTGTTCTACCGACTCTTATTCCGATGTGGGACTTTCAAGGATGTTTCCAAGCGCAATTTTAAAATTTCGAGGACGCAATTCCCAAAAGGGGGGAAGGATGTAACACCCCAGGTAAATAAAGAATATGACATTTTCATATTTATCCATATCTGTGAATAAAATATTGATATGACTTTAAAGGGGACGCTATGCTCGATGGCGTACCCAACACGCAACAACGAGTTTCTTGGGAATCTTACGTTGCACTCTAATAATAAAATAATATTATTTTAAATGATAGTTAACATGTAGCCGTTGTATTGGCGAGAATGGATATAAATAACTAAAATATGATTATATATGTTTTTAAATGTTTTTACATTTATCCAATAAAAGATAATGGCTTAAAATACGGAAAGAATTCAATTTTAGGCGTATATGCCCTAGTTTTCACTAAAGGTTCACTTATAAACTTTTGATGGAGAACCATCATTAAATATAGTTTTTTTTCACTCTTATAAATTCTATTGGACCAAATAAAACTCTTCTTAAGAATCGGGACATCAAAATTTACTTTGTGTAAATTTTTGGTATCTTTCCGATAATGTTCATTTTTTTAATGAATAGTGTAAAATGTTGTATTTTAATTCAAAACCTCTTTTTAATCTAATATATTTATATGATTAAATTATATTTTTAATTGGTTTTAAAGTGAAATTAGAAAATATTTTTACCATTAAATCCAATAGTGGTTGTTGGAATTAATTTCACTTTGAAATCAGATTTAAACTAGTGTCAATCTTTTGATAATTATTGTTTTATAAAAACACGCTATTTGCTCTGACAGCGGGAATTAATTATTAAATTAATTAATGTGACTAATATGTTTTGAATTTTGTAAAACGGACTTCATTTTTGAATTCGGAATATCAAATATAGCTTAGGGTGATGTTTTGGTATTTTTCTGAAAAACTCCTATTTTTGATGAATAATGAAACCACTAAGTGGTAATCAAGCAAACTGATTTTTCAGTTAAATGAAAGTTTACCACTAATGTGTATTGAATATTGAAAATCCTACATACATGGTTGTCATTAGTATGTAAAATGTGGTTCAATGGGATGAAAATAATTTTTTTGGTGAATAGTAACTTTTTTTCATTAATCGCGATTAGAGGTATTTAGTGTCATTTAAGATAAAAATGATATTATAAGAATGTGAAAATACCATGACACTTGTCCTACACCTATTGGGTGAGTCATGGCCTACCAAGAAAAGCCATGGGCCAACTTGGGGATTCCATGGAGCCACTTTAGTTTGAAAATGACAATAATATATTTTTATTTAATGTTAAAATTAAATTGACACAAACATGAGTTGTTTTACTAAAAAATTTTTTAAGTGGGGTTACACAGGTCCAAATTTTGATTATAAATAGTCATTGGAAAGCTAAACATATTTACTACATCATAGTAATTTTTTAATAATTTTTAGACATTAAATAAAATAAATTATTTATGAAATAATAATGATGCAGTGATGACATCATTATTTGACGATTTAAATAAAATGGAAAGATAATGTAAAATATATGAACTACACATGTCCAAAACTTATTGTATGGGTGGATTTCGAACCCTTATCACCTTATCCAGAATTATATCAATGTGGGGACTTTTAAAACCGAAACACATCTTCAAATAAAGTAATATTTCTTACTTTCCAAATGTGCCCCTCCTCTCCTCTTATAAAAGGCCCCCACCTCTACCTCATTTCACACACTCCTCAAGCCTTTTGGCTCGGCCAACCCCTTCCCAATTACTCTCTCCACATCCCTATACTCATCCTAGTGGATTCCCTTTGGTCAGAATCCTTTCAAAGGAAGCCTTTAGGCTCAAATCAAAAGTAGTTACACTTTTAAAGGTAATTCATTCTCTCTTGTTCATTTGTTTTATTTTGCTTCTCCAACCCCCTAAACTCTTCTAATATACTTATTTTGTAACAATACCAGTATCTTTAATATACTAGGATGTTGTTATAATATTTATTCGAGCTAAACTCTCACACAACTACATCAAATGGTTAAAGAACATACGGTTTCCGTGGATGGCGAAATTCTGCCTCCCGAAACGACGATTGTTCAATACTCATTTAACACCTTCAAAGGTGGCCATTATGATGTCACTATTTTTATATATGATATATAATATGTTTATGTTTTATTTAAGCTTCTGTATTTTTCATTTTTTCATACCATCATGGTTTCCATTATGGGTAAACACGATATCTTCATTTAAGGAAGTGCGGACTACCGCCCCCTCAAAGTGATGTGATTCGTTAATGCCATATGTGGGACATGTGAAGGATGGATTTAAAGTTATTATATATGATGTTATACTGGAATTATAATATACCTCTATACCATTATTATTTCTTTCCATTAAAGTATGAGATAGAAATTAAAGTAGTGTTCATGCGTACGTACGGCTTACCGTCTCCATGAACGGTGCATTTCATTTCTTATCCCCAAATGTAATGTACTATTAAAAGTATATGTATATAATGGATATATATAATGAATGATACATCTAAATTATGAATATAATTCTGGAATTAAAATATAAATACCTCTCATTGAAGTTTAATTCCATTAATATGAGAATGAAATGAAAGTAGCATTCATGCGTACGTACGACTTACCGTCTCCATGAACGGTGCATTTCATTTCTTACCTCTAAATGATTATGTAATATTATAAATACATGTATATTATGGATATATATGATATATATGATATCCAAATCAGGAATGTCATTCTGGATATAAAGAACATTTGACCACACGAACAACATGTAATTGTATGAAGTCCACTTTTGACTTAAGAACCAAATATCGAAAAAACTAACATTATTAACTTAACTGGTTACATAATGTTTATAACATGGAAATAAGTGATATAAAAGGAATAATGAACTCTAAAAAGGTTCTTAATCAAGTATAAATTAACTCAAGTTTATTATTCAGGACGTTAAAGAATGATCGAGTCAAGTCGGACCCGAGGTAAGGGACTTCGTCTGAATCTCCTTTCATTGAGGCATATTTCATTTTATACACAACTTTCTTTTATACGGTGTATAAACCCCTTTTGAATTTTACTTTTATACAAAAGGAAACTTTTTCTACGAAGCGTTTTACAAAACGACAAAAAGGAATGTTTCTTTTAACATACGCGACGACAATGACCTTTTCCGCCGCCACGAGTATTATTTGGTCTTTGGCTTCTTCAACAAGCCGTAATGTTTTTAGAATAAAATAAATACCATATACTCTTTTATGTATTTTGGTATTGAAAATGGTTTTGAAAAAGGATTCTATTATGTCAATATATTTATGATATATTGTGATTGAAATGTGGAAATGTTATCATTCCTTTATATTGGTTTTATGTTTTATGATTTTATATTGGTACTTGGACATTTTAATGGGTGGTTACGTTATAAACCATATGACGGGTGGTGCCGTGAATACCAGGACGGGTGGTTACGTTATAACCTCCAATGCATTGGGTATGGAAGTCGGCCGTATGGCTATTCCATTAAGTATGTATGGAAATTGGCCGTATGGCTATTCCATTAAGTGATATGTGTGGAGGTCGACCGTATGGTTATTCCACTTAAGTATGTTTATGTCCCAAGTTACCTTTATATATGTTATGTGTTCTTTATATGGGTTTTATGGTAATCCTTTGGTTACAAAAAGGTAAGTAATGATACTTTTTTTAGTGAAGAGTTTTTACTACTTCATAAAGGTGAAAAGTATTACCTTGATAAAGTATACATGGTTTACTATTTGTTTTGATAAACTAACAGTTTTTATTCTTTGTGTATCCCTTACTGAGTTTTTATGCTCATCCCAAGTTTTCGAAATGTTTATCACTGGACTTAGCAATGGAATAGGGTCAAGGATGGGATCAAGGGAAAGTCATGCTACCTAAAACATGAAACTAGACATGTTTCTTTTAAAGAATTTTTATTTTATTGAAATTTAGTAGAAGAGACTACTTTGTAATCTTTTGAGATGTAATAGTTATGTCCTAATTCTCTAAAACTCTAAACCTGAAAAGATCCTTAATGTGAATTATTCATTTAATTCAATTTTAAGAAAGGTTTAAGGCTGGGGCCTTATATATACAGTATAGCACCAGGTAGTTAGGATGTCACAGTTTAACATCATGTTGGATGTAGAAGGGACTATTGAGTTTAATGTCATGAAATAAATACTTAAGATGGACTGTATAGTTTAATGTCATATAGCAAGGATGACACTATTTTACATCGTGTTGGACGTAAGTGCAAATATTTTAAGGTAATATGCATGGACCGTAGACTTTAAATTATACATAATAATTCATCAAGAATCTATCATTTGTTGGAGTAGTGATGAGTTCTCCATCCATTGATATTAACAAATATGTTCCATTAGAGTAGACCTTATGTATTGAAAAAGAACCTTCCCATTTTGGCTCCAGCTTGGGAGTTTTCTTTCCTTGTATCATTGGAGTTCTGAGAACCAATACCAATTCCCCCTGAATAAATGAATGAAAACGATCTTTTTTGTTGAATACTCATGATATTCGATTTTGATAGACTTCCAAGTGGTGCAAGGTGCACAATCTTTTCACTTTTAATCATTCCAATTCATCCAATTGCTTTTGAGATTGTTCATCTGTAGATGACTGATCACAAATGTCTACACTAAGTGAGGGTAATTGAACCTCAATGGGGCAGAATGCTTCTATTCCATCTACTAATGAATATGGATTTGACCGTGTTGCAGTGCAAGTGGTGGTCCGATAAGCCCATAAAGCATGAAAGAGTTTATCAGGCCATGATTTCTTATCTTTATCCACCATCTTTTGTAATATGTTTGAAAGAGTCTTGTTAAAAGATTCAATCTGTCCATTGGCCGATGCATGATACTGATATTAATGATTGGATTTCATGTTGTATTCTTGATACAACTTCCTCACCTCGGATGAACAGAAGTTTGTGCCATTTTCTATCAATATGGTATGAGGGACAATAAATTAAGTAATGATGTTAGACTTGATGATGATAACAATGATTTTAGAACTGACTTCTTTCAGGGGTATTGCCTCTGCCCATTTAGAAAGAAGTCACTAGCATTAAGAATATACATAAACTACTTGGTTGTAGCTGAAGGATAAGGTCCATGTACATCCATTCCCCATGAGGTAAATGGACACAAGTATTTAGTTGTATGAAGCATAATTGGGGGTTGATGAATGATGTTTGCATGTACATGGAAATAATGAAACTTCTTTGTGAGATCAACAATATCTTGTATCATTGAAGTCCAAAATTATCCAAGACTTCCAATTTGATCATATATTTTCTGTCCAGACTGATGGGCACCACAGATTCTTGTATGCACTTCTTTCATGATAGCCATTGTCTCTTCACTATCAATGCATCTGAAGAGAACTCCATCAAAACCTCTTTAGTAGAGAATTTTTTCTAGGTGATCCAGGCTATCATAAAGAGTAAAATTGACCACACATCGCCGAATTTGTTCTTCCCAGCTCTATCGGGTGGAAGTGTTCCATTTTGAAGGTATTCCCTAATAGGTGTCATCCATCCTGTAGTATGACCATATGGTTCAGCAATGGGACTAATTTCATTGATTTCCTCTATTTTGATTTGAACATAAGGTAAAATTGTATTAAAGTGGGCAATACCGGTGCTTGTCTCGTCCCGATTTGGATCTGCCAGAGCTGTGGCTATATTAACTAGTGCATCAGCTTTGGCATTCTGTGATCTCGGGACCTAAGAAAATGTCGGTTCTGAAGGAAATTCCACCATTAAATCTCTGACATAATCATACAAAGGGATTAGTTCTTCTTTTCTGATTGCATAATCCCCATTGAATTGTTTGATTTTTAGGTCTGAATCACTGTTCAGCTTTAAGTGATTCACTTGTGGTTGAAGTGCCAAATCCAATCATACAATAAGAGCTTGGTATTCTACTTCATGATTTGTATCGCCTCCAAAAAATGAGAAGGAATATGGTAGCACTGCCATTTTCGGGGAAATGAGTACAATTCCTTACCCAACATTGTTGAATTTAGGATCTTCCATTTTCTTCCCTGTTGGACTTCTGGAATCACCATCAAACTACATTTACCATGTCTGAAGAATATGTAGAATAAAAAAGAATTCCTCATCAAGAAGTTCAATATCTGAAGATGAATCTTCTACTGAAGGATGTTCAGCAAGGAAATTAACCAGAGCTTGTCCCTTTATTTCCTTTTGAGACACATACTAAATATCAAATTGTTGCAAAATAACTGCCCACCTAGACAAATGTCATGTAAGAATTGGAAGACTAAGGATGAATTTGAGCGGGTTACTACAAGATACCAATTGGACCATGTGATGTTCTAGGTAGTGTCTCAACTTCTAAACTGCAAAGATTAATTCTATGCAGCACTTCTCAATATTTGAATATCGGGTTTCTGCTTCAAGTATAGTCCAAATGAGATAGTCAAGGTTGTTTTCATTCCAAGAAACATTCTTCTGAGCAAGAAATGCACCCAAAGATCTCTCTAAAGCTGTCACATAGAGGGTAAGTGGTCTTCCTTCAATATGTGGCATTAACACTGGTGGACTCAAGAGATATTTCTTGAGAATATCGAATGATTCTTGACATTATTCAGTCTACTGGTAAGTGAATCCCTTCTTCATCAATTTGGTGAAGGGTATCCCTTTGCCTACCAATTTGGCGAGGAAATGCCGAATATAGGATAAGTGTCCTTGAAGTCCTCTTAATTCATTCAAATTCAAAGGAGGCGACATACCAAAGATTGGATTTGTCTTCTCAGGGTCGACTTCAATACCAAGATGGCGTACAAAAAAATCCGAGAAACATTACTGAGGTTACCTCAAAAGCACATTTTAAGGGTTTCATCTTCAAATTATGTTGCCAATGTTTGTGTAATATGACTTCAAAATCATCCAAGTGATTAGAAAATTGCTTGGATTTAACCACCAAATCGTCCACATAACATTCAACAAACTTCCCTAAAAAGGGTTTGAAGATACTATGCATGGCACGCTGATATATTGCGCCTACATTCATAAGGACAAAGGGAGTTACCCAATAGAAAAACAGACCCTGAGGGGCTCTGAAGGCTGTAGATTCCTCATCTTCTTGAGCCATTTGGATTTTATTATATGTTGAATATCTATCCATGAAGGAATGTTCTTCATATCTAGATGATTCACAAATTAAGAATTCTGTAATTGGAATTGGAAAATCATCCTTAGGACAATGTCGATTAAGATTTCTAAAATCAATTCAAAATCAAAATTTTCCATTCTTATTTTTCACTGGGACAATATTAGCCAATTAATAGAAATATAGAACTTCTCTGAAGAAGTTAGCTTTGATAATCTTATCCACTTCAGCTTCAATTTTGGAAGCATAAGTTGTGTGTGTTCTTCTTCCTGCTTACTTAAATCCTCAATGCTCTTCTGGCAAACCCAAACGATGAGTAGCAACATTAGGATCAAGCCCTAGCATCTCTATATAGTTCTATGAAAATATATCTCTATTTTTCTTTAAAATGAAATATACATCTCTTGCTCTTCAAGAGTCATGGTCGCACAAATTAAAGTGGGATGTGGTTCTTCTTTTGTAACCAGATATATTTCTATGAGTTCATCCACAGATGTAGAGATACTCTCTTCAAATGATAGAGGAGCATTCCTGAGATGTTCCTCTTCTTCTTCAACATGTGTTATTTCATCTGTTTTTGCTTGCATAGTAGATGGTGAAGTAGAATATCCATGATCATAAGAGATGTTAAAATTTGAACATCTTGAAGAAGAAGCTTCCATTTCAGACCAGATTGATGATGACGGGTCTTCCTTGGGTAATAAAGAGGAGATGATGGATTGAGAATCGACAACATCGTTCACCTTTGACATTTCCATATCTTCTTTTGGCATCATTGGAGAAGTATAGACTTGTTGGATTTCAGCAGAGGAAATGAAGACATACCCATTTGAGCTTTCATCATTGATTGGTGAATCACCAATTTTCCCATGCTGTCTGGCTTGATTTTTGTAATTGACATTATGGAGGTTTCCATAAGAGTATTTTGATTTGGGTCTATCAGGTCAATTTGACTGATAGGCAACACATAATCTGCACTGATTTGTGTAAATGGATTTACTGGAATCTTTTCCAATCCAAATGGAGCATTAACCTTGGTAAACGACCTTGCTGTGGATTTCTCCTTACCCTTCATGTGATTGAATTCCACCTCAATGTATTGAGATTCACATGTTTTGAATGGGGATTTATAACCATAGAATGTCCCAATTTGACCATCGAAACAATATTTGAGACATTGATGGTATGATGAAGGGATAGTCGCCTGTTGATTTAGCCAGGGTTTTCCAAGAAAGATGTTGAAGGATTTTTCATTATCAACAACCATGAAATCTGAATTGGGTACAATGTCTCCAAACATATTTTTGAGTGTAATCATGCCCAGTGGTTCTTGTTCAGTTTTATCAAATCCTTGTAACATCAAAGTAGAAGGAGATAAATTGGATTCTGTGAGGTCCAATGGATGAAGTGTACGAATGGGGATGAGGTTAACTCCTGAACCATTATCAATGAAATCCCTTAAGATTTATACACCATTGACCATTCCAGATAAGTATAAGGGTCTAATTTGTCCATGCAAGACATCATCTTCATCTTCATATATGAAATATATCACTGCATGACATTCTGTAGGATTATTCTCTACATGGTAGACTTCAGCTGCAGCAATTTCAGTTTCAAATTCCTGTGGACTTGAAAAAGCCTCAGTGAGTGCCTCCCGAAGATCCTTTGATAAATTTAAGTCATCCAAAATTTATAACTTGGCTGGTACTTGGGAAAAGTGTTTCAATACAACATAATTTTGATCCAAAGGCCTGCATTTCCTAATGAGAAAATGTGGTTTCGCAGGTACTTTATATGTTGATGCTTTGGAAGTATATGCATCTTGTATCAGGGTAGGAGTTGGAAATACTCATGGATTTGGATGATTAGACCGAATAGGTCCATTTACTTGCAGAGAGGAAAAAGGTGGAATCTCTAACCGATCTTCCAGAATAATGGTGCCAGGACTGAGTCTGCTCTTGGGGGAAGAATTTTTTTTGTTCTTGTTGAGCCCGTTGAAGGGCTCTACCATGAGTTTCTGATGCATATACAGTTCTAGTAGGGGTAGAATTTGAAAAGTGGTTTCGGGGATATCCATGTCTTCTTCTATATCCCAGACCTCTGGAACTCACTCTAATTCCTCTGTTTGATATAGGGAATTCAGGCTCATCAAAATTGAAACAGTGACTGGCATAAGGATCTGTTAAATGAATCATATTAACATAACCAAAGATCAATTCTTCCTCCTATAAAGACGCTACTTGATTATCCAATTTAGGCTGTGTCGTTTGGTAGGGCGGTTCCCGTGGCTTCGAAGTAGATGGAATAAAATATTTCAGATTCAATGACAATTTGGGCTTGGACATGATCTCATCTTCTTCTGATTGCTCTTATTTCTTTGAATTATGTTGTTTCTTTGAGAATTTTCCCTCTAATGAAGGGGGATTTTCTATGGCATTCATAGAAGAAGACATAACTGGTTTCTTCAATTGGGTTTGAAAAATGGAATTAGTTCAGTTGATCATTTTTATGACCATCCAATCATCATATTTTTGCACATTTTTGTTCTTGACTTCTTTCCACTCACCTTCTTCCTATAGATCTGTAATAGTTACACATGCTACCTGAGCTGAAGAACCTTTCAACTTGACTTGTCCTGAGCCCACCATTTTTTATAAGAGGTCCATGAAGACAAAAAACTCTTGAATGGGATTCCCCAACATCTGATGGAATTGGAAATAATTGGGATGGTATTAATCTCATTCCTTGTAAGGCCTCTTCGACCTAGGCAATTGAACCAAATTATTTTCCAGAGATGAAATGAAGTATCCAGGATCTTGTTCATTTCGGAAAGAGTAAAATTTTCTCTTCAGCTCCTCAAATTGTTTCCATCTTTGATCTCTTTGATCATCCTGAGGAAACAACCTCTGTTTTTGATGCTCAGGAGGTGGAACCCTTCATGAAGATGAAGGAGTTGAGTTGGAAGCAGGTACCGATGCTT
The DNA here is from genome assembly GCA_963277665.1 of Viscum album. Classification (NCBI taxonomy): domain Eukaryota; kingdom Viridiplantae; phylum Streptophyta; class Magnoliopsida; order Santalales; family Viscaceae; genus Viscum; species Viscum album. The sequence goes on along the minus strand of OY728138.1, from coordinate 1,298,192,397 downwards.
GTTTAATCATAACTGTAGCAGTATCTTCTTTACCCATTCTCCTTCCTGGAGCTGATGGAATTACACGATCTTTATCCATAGTCTTTATAAGAGTGTCTTCAATATATTGAGCGATTTAAGTAAGGTCTTGAAACCCTCCTGTGTATTTCACAGTGATCAACAGTGTGTGTAATTCATCACGCAAATTTGCCACACAAATTTGCAACAACTCTTCTTGAGGGAGTGCTATAATCAGGGAATATGTTAATCCATTCCAGCAAGTAATGAAATCTAAAACCCTTTCATTCTACCTTTGCTAACAATTTGTAAGATAAAAAACTATGTTATTTGGAAAATTTGAGCTGAATTGACGAGGGAATTTTTGACAAGATCCTCCCACCTATTAATTGACTTGGATTGCAAGATTGTATACCAGACAAAAGCAGGCCCTTGTAATGACTGTACAAAACAGCTAATCATAACTATATCTTGTTGCTGAGGGGTTCCCATCATAGGATCACAACGAGAAACAAAATGTGTTATGTGTTTCTCTAGGTCTTCCAAACCTTTAATGATTGGGAATGTGGTACTTGAAAAATTTGGTGGGGGAGGAATTGCATCTACACATTCAGTGTAAGATCTCTTCCCCGGTTGAACAGCTACGTGCTGTCCTTCCATATCTTCCAACTGAGCTGTTAATGACTCAATGGTAGTCATTAATGTTTGAGAAACAATCAGTTGAGCTTGGACCTGTGCAGGTGCCATAATTGGAGCTTGGATAGGTGTAGCAACTAGTACTGAAACTGATGATAACACCACTGGTTTTTGTTACACCTAACCCATAGGATTAGACATTTGCGGGTGTACTGATAAAAAAAGATATTCTTAATCCATCTCAGTAGCCGCAACAAATTCCCTTAGCTGACTGACTTCAGCATGCTTAGGAGGAAGACTACTTTGAAGTAGTAATCCATTGAATCTCCTTAATTCCTTCATCTCTTCCTCTTGTTGTGCAAATCATTTCTCTAGTGTAAGTGATTTTACTTCTACAATGGAAGGTTATGTAACCAGATTCTTCACTTTTCCTTTGTTGGTTGCCTTTTGGAGAGGGGGAAGTTGGTTATTTTAATGAATACCCAGATTATGGGTAAGCCTTTGATTTCTTGAATGCACACCTTTTTCATTTGTGTTTGTATGTACAACTTCTTGAGTAGGAATGTATTCATATGATCCATCCAAGTGAGCCTTATCGGGGGAACTATCAACAATGAAATTGATGAGATTAATTGATGAATAACACATTGCATCTCTTTTATTGGCATTTTTGTGATATTGTCTTCTTCCATGTCCTTGTTGAGACACTGCCTTTTGCTGATTTGATCCCTCAAGAACTTCTTGACATACTGTAGTTTGGAGGGAATCTCTTGATAATTCAGATCTTATTTCCTCTTGGGGCTTCTCCCCTAATCAAGAGAAGACTGATATTCTCTGAGGAAGAGATTGAGGATTTGAAAAAGTCCCTTGTTCGATGTACTCGGGATGTTCCTGATGTTCATACTCAACTCCTCGAATCCTATTTTTTAATTCTGAGGGTTCAGATAAATGAATCCTTAGTCTGGAAAGCTGGAGTGGTTCTTGAGCTGCTATATCTGAGACCTTCTTAAAATATCCCATGATCTTAGGAACTTTAGTTTGGAAATTGGATGGATGCATTAACATGCATCCACTCTTATCACTCGGCTCAAAAGACCATTGGCTGAATTATTAAACATGTGTCACTTGATGATGTGGATGCTCTAAATGAGAAGCATGTTCAATGTTCTCATTTTACTTATACAAAAGTAATTCAACAACTTGTTCTCTTTATTCTTGATTTTGAGAATAACTAGTTGAGGCCTATTCTTGAGCAATCCTTTGATTACATTGAATAACAATTTTTTGTGGTCGGCCGTGGACAGTAACATTGCATGAGACCATTTTTGGTGGCTTTGCTAACAGGAGAGTATAGTGAAATGAAGTGCTCCATGAACTCCCCATCCACTGATTTGAATACCCGATAGGGCATTGGTAATTAACTGGCACAATCTTCTTAATGTGCCAAGGAATTAATACTGAAGGGCTCTCTGCTACTTTTCAGCTTTCGGATATCAAGAAATTGAGAGAGATCCCAAATCAATTTGGCGTTGTAACCCAACTATTATCTTGACATGATTTTCATATTCATCATAAGATAATATTTTATTTTTCAATTGACAAATAGTTTTCCACATTTTTATATGAATATCTTGAATACAATCATCCGTCAACACCTCTGTAATGTCACACTGAGAGTCATCCAAAGGCCAAAACATAACTGGCACTTCAACTTTCGCCAGTTTTTTCTCATATTCAGAACATCCTCCTTATCATTTGATGAAGATTCTTCTACCTGTTTAGACCAAATCTGGTGCTTCTTTGTTGCTTCATCAAATTCAACAATTTTGGTAAAGAATTCACTTATCAAACTAGATGATGCATGACATAGGGGTGGTTCAGAGAATGACCTACACCCCAGGCTATCTTCTGATTGAGAAAGTATTTCACCTTCTATAGGTAAAGCATCAGACATGACCGACTTCATATTTTCAAGTGCCTCAATATAATAGGTCTTTCTCATCACTACATTGTCCATTAGAGTATTTTCCAGGAAATGTGAATTAATACTATGGAGAGGAATTTCGTAGCTAAAATCATCATCATGGGGAGGACCACCATGGTGGGTTACATAAAAAGATGAAATAGTTTGATCCATGATCTTCTGGCCATAGAGAGGGTTATCATTACTCTCATTTGAATATGATACTTCAAGATCAACCGAAATGTCATGAAGCAAACCGTCATGAGGATGTGTCTGATGTAGACCTTCAGAATTAATTTTCCCACTATTGGGAACTGAGAGAGTAGAATCTTGAGTTGCAACAGATAATTGTCTGAGTGCATCAAGAACTCCAGCATTGATCATGACCTTATTACAGATTGGCCTTTGATTTTATGACTGTACTGGACGGGTCTTTTTCTTATACGCCTTCTTGCTCACTTTGGGAACCACTTGTTGAAGAAAGAGGTTATCATGGGAAGGTGTGTGTGCCTTAATTGGAGAAAGGATTAGGTTTGGCTAATTATCTTTACACAAATCAGGTGTATGTGCCTGACTTGGTTGTCTGTATGACATGGAGGAGTATGCCCCACAACCCTCTTGGACTAGAAAAGAGGTGTGTGTCTATTCTGGAGTGAAATGTTGATGTATCACTCCACTGGTAGGGATATATTTTCATTTCTTTCTATATGATGCTCTTGAAGATGTTATAATATCCTAGAAAGCATCCAAAATATGAACATGGATTTGCTTCTACTCTTTCACCATCGACAGAATATTCTTAGTGACTCCAGCTGCCGAAATGAGAATATACGTCTATTTCATGCTTGGAGTAGGTGTGTTCTCCTACTCCTGTTCACCTTTTCCTGCCAGTGAATTCTGACAGTACTCATGAATGGGGAAGAGAGTTGAGTATGCCTCATGTTTGTCATTGGGACTTTCCAATTAACATCTCCGGGTGCTTCCAAACGAGACTGTTGGTAGGATTGATCAATACTAGTAGGTGTATGTGCCTGCTGATTTCACTCCACCGAATGTGGTTGACAAACATTCTTTAATACTGGTAGATGAGACTGATGTCAGGATTGATTAGTGTAAGTAGGTGTATGTGCTTGTTTACCAATTGTCAACACATTGGGTTGGCGGGCTTCATCGTATGTAGTCAGACAAGCCTGATGACTAGCTGATGACTTATAAATAGGTGTATGTTCTTGTCTATAGTACTCCACCGGAATTTCCTAGCGGGAATGGCATGCTGCTGCCAGATGATTCTGCTGGACAACAGAATTAAAATTGACGAGTGTATGTGCCCACTCATTGCTTGCCACCAAGTTAGGTTAGTGGGCTTCTCTTGAGATGACAGAGATAATAACCTTCTCACTATTGACCGTTCGTCACCTATTGTGGTTCTTCTTACCTACTAGGGTTTGATGAACCTGAGATGAATTCCTGGAGACGACACCCTCGTCATGTTGAGGGTGCACTGCTACACGAGTCTGGCAACGATTGTTGGTGGGAGCCCTCGGGAAGGACAACTATTTCCTTGAATTAAGGCCTTGAGTGACCTTCTAATTCATGTCCTTAAAATATGTAAGGGAATGGTTGTTGCGTTCTGGGGATAACGACCTGAAATGGTTGGAGACGGTGGTTGACACCACCTGCTTCTTGATCACTGGTCATCGTTTTCCAGGCGACCAAGGTGAATTATTGACTTGGAGGGCTTGTCGACCAGCCTCCAGAGTCCGAATGGTACTTTGTCGATAGTATTCTTTAACCAGTGCATTTGATACCCAGTGTTGAAGACACTGAGTAGGTGATGTTTTCCTCAGAGCGGACGATGATCCAACAAAAGTAGCAGCATAAGTATTCACAGCTGAGTCATTCACAGTAGAGGCATTCACAGGAGTGAACTTAAGAGAAGCCATTTCTGTAACACATAAGATCTTGGAAAAGAGTGTCTCTTTGATATGACAGACATAATCAAGATAAGTTCGGACACTACATCTTTTGGATGAGCACATATGTTATTGATTACTTTTTTAGCCCTCTCATTGGGTTTAAATAGGGGCCTAACAAATAATTTAAAAATCATTTTAATTTGGTTAAGGATTCACGCAGGGTTTCCTCTGGAAATGGGAATGACCTCATTGATTTAAGGGTCAAACATTCCAAGAGGTTTCTAAAGGGTTTGTTCGTAGAACTAGAAACATCCAATGATTCAATATCCATTTGGACCTACTTTCTAAAGGTAGGTTCTCATTAGTTGTGAACTGATGAGGCTTATGAATTTTCATTGGTTATAAGGATGGGAGGTCGGACTCATCACACCTTTTTGAGGGAAATTATTTTCTACTCTGGGACTCTCTTTATAGATTTATGTTATGTTCATGAATCCTTATTAAATTACAAAGTATGAAAATGATCTTTCCTTTAGATATGTCAATCAATAATTAGTATGAATGATATATAGAGAATCTTTTATATGTATTCGAGGTTATTCACCAATAGATAATCATCTGTATTTGTTAGGGATTCGTAGTCAATGGTATCCTTCGACACATTATATAGAAATATCTTGGCCATTATGATAAACATACTGGTTTTAAAGCCACTCAGTGGGGTACTTGAAGTTTATTGTCATTCATAAGGACATAGATTATTTCAGAGTTGGGATCGTACCTGCCGATGGTCTTCCTACTTATCCTTTGTTTTAGAAAAGGAATAATAACCCACGTAGTTCGAGTAAAGAAGTATGAGGTTTATGCATGTTTGATGGCTCAATGAAAGATTTAATAATTACTTTTACACTCTAAGCTCACGTGAGTCATGCTTGGTTTCAAAAACAAGAGGTATGGGTAAAACCAGTCAATTGTGCCATGAAAGATTGAATTATAAGAAATTATGTGGGGCTTATGTATGTTTGACTGCCCAGATAGATGAAGATTATGATTTACATCAGGGAAGAAACCTGAGAACAAGGTCCATAATGGAATATGTGCTTTATGGAGATTTGGATACTTAACTTAGGACTTAATCCTGAGAAGGATTCCCAAATTAGAGAGGACTTCTTATTGGGATTTACTCTTGAGAAGGAATTCCAAAGAAAAAGTAAATTAAGACTGGTTAAAAGAAATTATGACTGGGGCTTACTCTTAAAGAATAGGCCCAGGTTAAAGGGAATTTGGATTTTAGAAACATGGGGTTTACTCTTAAAGAGGATTTTTATATTAAAAGAATTATGGTTGTGGCTTACTCTTGAGGAGGATTCCCAAAATTAAGGTAAGATGAAGACTGCGTCTTACTCTTGAAAAGGAGTCCCATGGTAGGGAAAATGGAGTCTGGTGCTTACTCTTAAAAAGGAGGCCTAGGTTAGGGGACTTGGGGCTTACTTCTAATAAGGATTCCCATATTTGGGATTTTGAGATTGGGACTTAATCCCGGAGAAGTAGGACCATGTTAAAGATCCTCTCATCTTTAAAGTATTTGGTAGAATGAATGAAATATTTAAACTTAGTGACATAAATATATGTAAATCACTAGGTTTTGAAAAATGCACCACATAATTCCTTCAGATAAGGAAACCAACAAAGTAACCATGCCATAAATAGCTTTAAAGAGGGTTATGAAGGATAAATTTTGAAGAGGATAGGTGTAATTTAAGAAAGCAAGTGAATAGGCAGGAGGGGCACCCAAAAAGAGAGAGGTACGCTAGTCCTACGTGGACACACAAGTACTTGTCACGCAAGTATACTTGTGCGACACATGGGTACATGCATGAAAGTAAACCCTTAGTGTAATACTTTTGCGATACTTTCCTCAAGACCTTAGTATTGTCCCTAAAGGATTCCAAAAAGTGGTGGGATTGTTTTATTGAAGGGATAAGGTGGTGCGCAAGTGGGTCTATTTTCCGTAAGTGATGGCCACATAGGCATGCAAGTGTTGATGATTTTCAACACTTAGGCCTTATTTCCCCCATTTAGAGCTTCCATTCGAGGTATGAAATTACCTTAGAAGTGTTCAGAAGACTTCCAGAAGAGACTAGGTCACTGTGAGCTCGAATATGAGTATTGGAATTTTCCCTTCCTCGAAATGGGGGGCCCACAAGGGGTATTTATAGGCCAAGGAAATCCTTGGGAGAAAATCAAAGAGGGAGCGCAAGTCACCTGCATGACCACTATGCGGCGCGCAAGTATACATGTGCGACCATGATGAGACTTGCACAACCCATGTGTAAAGAAATCCTTCTTCAGGGCTTTTTCGATTTTTGATGTTTCCTCAAAGGACGAATCACTTTGGACTAAGGTATTTCCCATGATTATTCATTACTCTTTGTGACGGAAAGGAGCATCAATAGATATGTTTATGTATACTATGAAAAAATACCTTAATTTATGTAAACATTTGGTTGATGACCCAAATGATTTTATTTTCACAACTTTTACTCAAGGCTATTTCTACCCATATAAATATTGGAATCATATTCATATTATATGAAATAGTTATGTGTTTTCTAGTTACTCTTGGTGAATATCCATTCATATCATGTTTAACTAGTATTGTGGGACATTTATAATGAAGAACTCTATTTAGATGATACAGTGTATAATATTGGAATACTTTACACCTCAAAACACCAGTGTTTTGTTAATACATGTTGGAATTATATTCTCTTTCTATCTATTTTTTATGAATTTTCACACTTTATTTGGTTTGATCTTAGTGGATTTATAGTCATAAATAAGTCTTTTGGTTCTATTGACAATTTAATTTGAAATGTATTTCAAATAAATTTGGGAGGGTATTTAGAATTTCATGGAAAGAATATTTCCATAATAGTGGGATTTTGGGTTAATTGGGAGATGTGGAACAAATGTAGGTGCATGTAATTCCTCGACACTTGATTCCTGATTCTAATTCCTTATTTAATTACACTAGGATTATTATATGTAATCAACTAAGGAAGAACTAATTAGTTTAGAAACTTTGTAAGACCATATTACCAACATGAAACTGATATAACATTAGGAAATTTAAAATAAACTAGGATATGTAATTAAATTAAATGAACAACATACTTGAAATAGTTTTTAATAATTTCTCCTTCATAAACAATGGGAATGAGACAATATAATGGAGAGCTCAAATTCTTAGTAAGTTTTATCTATGAAATAACATATCATAAAATAATAATTATTTATCAATATGCAAAGGTAAATAACTAATAACACATTACATTAAATAACTTGATATGGAATAATCAATATGGAATGATAAATAACCAAACCCACATGAAAGGTATTCAATAAACTGAGAATGTAAATTCATCCATTGATAATTTCAAAGACAAAATATCTTGGATAATAATAATAATTGAATTATAAGTAAAAAATATTCTTAATTATTATTTGTCTTTTTTCCATGAATAGGATACCATTTCCATCAAGATCTATCTTCAAGACAGTTTAAAATTTACTGGTTAAAAAACCCTTCTGATTCTGCAGAATGATTTCATATCACCAGACTACAGACACATTGATAGGATTGATTTAACCAGTACCCAAACCATTTAGTTCATTTATGAGACTTTTATCATATATATAATAATGTATTTAATAAATAAACAATATTCGTTATCATAAAATATTCAAATTGAATAAATATTTTTGATTTATTAGTATTTACCCAATTAATCAAATAGCTGTCGAAGAGAACAATGTCTGTGATAATTTTAAAATTTTTACTATATTGTAATATCCATTTCATGAGAAGATGTATATTTAATATAAATTAAATTTTAAAAAATGATCATTAGTATGTGATTGTTTCATGATAATGTTAGCAATCCCAAAATAAAGTGACATTACAATGATAACATTTTGTACTTGGTAATTTTCATGTTACAATCCCATTGATGAGATAGTTTTAATTGAAAACTATAATACCCTAATTTATGAGTGTAAAATGATATTAAATGAAAAATTGGAAGTATATACACCACATTAAATTGAATTGGGTAATAATAACAAATAATTCTCAATACAATTTAATTTGAGAGGAAATCCCTTACTACTCAGAGTAACTTTTGAATTATGAGATACGTGAAAGAATAAAATCAACTGAAATGTTAAATTTCATTAAATAAATTAAATTCATGATATTACATATATTATTTTAGTATATAAACCACACAAATGAAAATTTTATGGAATATGGAATAAGTCTCCTTGAAATAAATTTTGGACTAGAAACAGCCTTACCACATATTAACTTTTGAATTTATAATCTATTTAATAGAAATAACATAAACTTTTTAAAAAAAATACCATTTTAGATAAACAAATTTCATGATATAATATAAAATTTGGTCCTTAAATACACAACATAAAATAAATATGTGGTGAAAAATTTGAATGCCTCATAGAATGAAAAGTGATACAAGAATCCCTTAACATATGCTTTCTTTTAGTTAGGTGGAATTAATCCTCTTGTATAGTGGTTTAAACCATGATAATAAATTATAAAATAACTATAATAAAAATTTTAATATTATATACGATCTTATTATATTATATTATTATCTATTTTTTATAACCATTTATTATTTTCATCATTTCTGGTGTATTTGTCATGTTTTTTAGTGTGCGATGACATGGTTAACACTATCATTATAACATAGAAAATCATTTTATCATATATAATATGCTTAAAATGATTTAAATATAATATATATTTATTATATATTTATTTTTATTAATCCATAAAGTTTGGAGATAGGAAATGAAATACACCATTAATGGAGACAGTGGGCTATACGTACTCTTGAACGATATTTCCATTACCTTGTCGTATTAAAAGAATGAAACTTAAATGATATATAAGTATATTATAATTATATTATCATATATATGTCATATATTTCACATATTTTTATTGAAATCATCCACAATAAATTCTATTTATACCGTGCATTAATCACATTTCATTGAGGAGGTGGTAGACCACATGCCCACAAACAATTTTATTGTATTCCCACAAAATGGGAAACATAATGGTATGTGTTTTATAAGAATTATAAAAGAATAAATATATTATAAATACCATATATATATATATTATAAATAATAAATCTATAATAATTCCCATCCTTGAATTTTGATAACGGAAAAACGAACGACATCAGTTTGTGAGGTGGTAGTCTTACGTACACACAAGCGATTTTTTTATCTTATTTGATAGAAGTGTGAGTAATTGTTTTCCACACCAAAGAAATATAATCATTCCAATATATTTGGGATACTTATGTTAATATAATGTAGAAATATAATTATAATTGAATAGATGTGTGATAAAATGAATCCAGAGTGATTGTCGAAGAAGGTTACCTCATTTTCATGTAGCTCCTTTGGGTTTATACTAAAATACTTATTTGGTTGTATTTTTTCTAATATAAGATTAAAATATTATGTATGAGTATTTTGGAGATTATTTGGGAGTAATTTTTGTTATTAAAATTTCTTTCTTGTTCAGAATAATTGGGATTGACGATTTTTCTCATTGAGGTGGATGAGTGGCATTATTAGAAATTTAAAATGATAAACACTATTCAGAGGTATAAATTACACCATGTTCCTCAAAAAATGAACAGAATTTTATATACAGTAATATATGGTTTAAATATTTATATCAAATATATTTTTTACATGTTTCTAGGTCATTTTTCACTCAAGATTAATTTTTTGTCCCTTATTAAACTCAATGTTATCTTAATCACTGTAATTAAGTTTTTCTATATTCACTATTTTTTTACAAAAAAAATTAAAATACTAAAAATTATAAATTATTATTTTTAAAAATATGTAATCAATTTTTCCAAATTCAAATAAAAAATTTTGTTGAAATTAATTTAAATTTAATCTCAGAGATATACTGATATAACAGGTTTTCAATGTATAAAGCTTCCTATGTTTGACATGTTTCTATAACAAATATAAATTTTTAATTGATTATAATGACATAAATTTGATTAATATATTTATTATTTATATAATTTTCCTTTAAATCAAATTGAAAATATAATTTACCTTAAAAATAAAATAGATGAAATAGATTTATTCAAATAAAAAATAATGTATTTTCAGTATTCAACAAAAAAAGAAATATCTCAGAAAATTTCAATAAATTTACCATAGCCTACTATTTATATTTCTATTCAAAATTTTTTCTTCATTTCATAAAAAAATTATGAATTATGAAAATTTTGGTTTTCAAACTTGTGCGTCATTAAAGGGTAGAAACATTTACTTTAGAACAATATAGGGTTTTATGCATAAAATTTAGTTTGTTCTTATCAATTAACAATAAAATATATTGGTTGAATGTAATCTTTTTTTCGATATATAAGATATATATTTACCAAATAAATTGTCCAATTTTTCTAAAATTTAATTAACTGAACCAAAAGTGAGTAAATAATGTTTTTTTAATTGTTCTATGTATTGTGCACTACCAAACAAATTTAATTTATTCAAGAATGAAATAATTTTAATATATCAGGGTGACACAATATTATGTCCTAAAAAATTTATTCCTAAAAATTTGAAGTGTATTGACTTTTAAAATAATGTGGGTAGTTCTCCTTTATAGAAACCTATGTTTCCCATGTTACTTCATCCATTTTATGATTTCCCATGATTACCTTTACTAGAAACGTTGTCTGATTCTATAATACTGGATCTCTAGTATCAAAATCATGGATGGGTTCTTTATAGTATAAACGTTCAGGTTATGATTTTATTTCACCAAACATGACAACATGTTTTGGGTCAGGAATATCCTCCCCTAGTAGATATATATGGAACACATTGCTTAATTTTGAGAGGCTTGGATGAATTGTAAAACAATAGGCCACAACTCTAACTCTTTCAAGAGTCATGAAGGGATGGATGTGCCTGGGGCTCAATTTCCTTTTCATACCAAACCTGATAACACTTTTCCATGGGTATATTTACTTGTCAACATGATATCTATTTTGAAAGTCTATATATTACCTCTGATTAGTGGCGTAACTCTTTTTCCAATTTTTAGATACATTAAAATTATCCAAAATACTATTTAACTTTTTCATCGTATCTTCAAAAAATTATGGTCCTATGATTTTTCTTTAACCAAATTCAACCCAAAAATTTAGATTAAGCCATATCCTTCAATATAGTGCTTCATATTACACCATTTTAATACATGAATTAAAACTATTATTCGAGGAAAACTCTGGTAATAGAATTAAATCATACCGTATACCATGAAAGTAGAGTGATCATGACTTCAATGTGTCATCCATTGTTTTAATTGTTTATTTATACTATCTATTTGTTCTTGGGTAATATGTAGTGGTCAAATAAAGATTAATATCATGATCCTTCAGAAGATTATTCTGTAATTTCAATGCAAAGTGGTGATATCAATAAAAAAAATTAATATAAGATCCTTATGAAGCCACATCATTATTATAGATAATTGGTTGGTTCTCAACAGGTAGGTATTTTATACTAATAAAGAAATGTGCATATTCCATTAGGCAATCAACAATAATGCATATTTCATATTTTTTTTATGTATCATTGGTATCCTCATAAAAATGTCCATAGTAATTTCATCTCATTTCCACATAGAAATATGAATATGTTTTACTAATCCATTAGGATACTTCCTCACATTTATCTCTTGTTGTAAAGGTAAACATATAGAAAAATAATTAGCAATTTCCAACTTCATGTTATCCCCTAAAAAAAGTACCTTCAATTCCCTATACATCTTTGTGCTACCAGGTATTGTACAAAATGATGAGTTTTGATCATAATCTAAAAATTACCATTTTATCTCAGGTATAGATGTAATACATAGTCTCTTTACAAATTTTAAGACACTGTATTAATAGAAAAATGATCATATTTTCCATTATTAATAAATTTAATTTTTTTTGAAATTTCTCATCATCAAATTGAAAATTCATTATCTTCTCTAAAAATGTTTTCGTTCAATCATTTGAAAAATGTTTGATGTCACTCCTACCATTTAAATTAACATATCCATATTTACTATATCAAAGAAAAAGTTATACTTATAAAACCTAAGTTGGGTTATAACTCCATTATCCTTCCTAATTAATGAATCTTCTATCTTATTTCATTTCCCTAGGTGCTAGTGTAATGAGAAATCATAACCTTTGATTACCTCTAGTCATTGCCTATTTCTCGCATTGATCTATTTCTATGAAAATATGTATTTGAATATTTTATAATCTATGTATATCTCACATATCACACAATAGAGATATTGTCTCTATATTTTCAAATTGAAGAATATTTTTCCTAACTCAAGATCATGTTTTTTATAGTTCTATTCACGATTCTTCAATTTCCCTATTGTATATGCAATAAATTTGTCATTTTTCATTAGGAAACTACCATGTACAATCATTAATAAATCTTTATAAATAAAATCTCATAACTTCTAGATATTATGTTCAAAATATGAACATTAATCAATATCATCTTTAATTTATTGATATATTATTGAAAATAACTTTTCTAAACAAACATAACAATGTCATGTGTTATCTTGGAACATAGGTTAGTAAATCAGGGGAAATTTTTAACAAATATCTGATAGTAAGCTTTAATATAAATGATACCACGCACTTATGTTTTTTTTTCTGTGTCGGAAATTCTCTGACTACATTTATCATTGTAGGATAAACTGATATTCCCTCTTTGGAGAAATTATGGATCTAAGAAAAACAACTTGTAGAATAAAATATCACACACTTAATTTACAATAAAACTCTTCCCTTTTAAGAGTCTTAATAATGATATAGAGTTGATTCTCAAGGCCCTCATTGCATTTAGAATAAACCATAATATCATCAATGAATACCAAAAAATTAATCATCGATATATTCCTTGAATACTCTATTTATTATACCCATAAAAACAGAGGGTTCATTAGTCAATCCAATTGTAATTACTATAAACTCATAATGTCCAAAAATTATCCAACAAAAATCTTTGGAATATCTTCCTTCATCACTCAAAATTGGTGATATCCAGAATAAAGATCATTCTTTGAATAATATTGGGCACCATGAAGTTGATAAAAAAAAGTCATCAATTTTTGGTATATGATACTTTTTCTTTATTGTAATATCATTTATTTCCCTATAATCTTTGAAAAAACTCAAGGACCCATCTTTATTTTTAACAATTATAGCATGGGATCCCCATAGTTAAACACTAGGTTAAATAAATCCCTTATTTCCCATATCCACTAGTGGTTTCTTCAACTCCCCTACTTGAAAAATGGTTATTTTATAATGATACTTTTATATTGGCCTTGAATTTGGGATAAAATAAATTTACAATTCAACTTCATGATCTGGTGTTTGTCTATGTAATTTTATACGAAATGCATCAATGTATTTCTGTATAATAGGTAAATCCTCAATTTGAATATTACCTTCATCATCCCTATATATTATTTTACCTTCTTCCACAAGAATTTTGTCCAGTAGAGAAAATGGGGTTGTATCTAGATGAGAATTATATAATGATGTTTCTTCTGTAATAATAAGAAATTATACATAATTATTATAAATCGTAATTTCATACATCTTGAAATAAATTTGTTTCTTCATATTTTGAAATACATTCCATATTGAGGATTATATCAAATTCTACCATTAGAAGGATAAAAAGGATAACAAATTAAGCACATTTATGTATCATAATGGGGACTTATCGACACTCCTTTATTGCAATGATACTCTCATTAAGATTATGACTAAAAATAATCTTTCTTAATAACAAGGAAAATGTATAATTTTCCTTAAAAAATGGGAAGATATGGGAGAGTATGATGATCTATAATCAAATAGGGTATTTGATAAATTTAATGATTGGATTAAGGTACCTTCCACTACATCATTCTATGTTTCTTCCACCACTGTAGAGATCACATAAACTTTCCCATGTCCCCATGTCCTCTTCTATGGTAGATTTACTTAACTTTTGGGCATTAATTTGTTTAGATCCCAATTTCCATACAATTAAAACACTGAATATTAGTTTTTTTCTTTATTCCTCTTGCATTATATATCATAATAAAAATGTTATCTTCACATATAACAAAATCCCAATCCCTTAGAGGATTTCTGAGATATATTTTTTACATGGTTCTCACATTGTGGGAATTTATTCATTCAATACTTATTGTTTTACATTTTCTATTTTTAATGGTGTTTATAAGACCCATTCTTCTCTTAACATCCTTTGAATATGTAGGGTCTTTAGAATCCATTCTCTATTTTTATAGAAAATGAAACTATTTATTTTGAGGATGAAAAAATCTAAGAAACCACCCCTTTAGATATATTGTTTATTACCTTCAAATAATTGGTCAATCCTACACTATGTGTTGTGTATGTAATATGCAGCATACATTTCCAACCCTATATAGGTAGCTTCATAATCAAGAACAATTTAACCTTAATTTTTCTTAATTCTAAGGAACATTTTCTTTAACTCAATTTGTTGATCATGTGTTAATTATTTATCAAATAATGTCTCCTTAAATTATTTCTAATCAATGAGTATTATTTCTTCTTCCACCCATGTATATTCGATCAGGGGCCACCATTGATCAACAACACCATTGAGACAATACACTGCAAGGGTATCCATTTTCATTTCACTACATCTTATGGGCTTAAATATATTATAGAGAGACATAATACATTGGTTTTTCATAAATAGATTAGTAATCCAACTTAATTATTGTGAATTTTATCGCATAATGTGACCCATCATATGAGATTCTCATTGAGGGACATGTTGCTCCACTCGGTCGAGCTTATTCATCATTCATGGATAATTGAACACAAATATAGCCATAGTTTTTTCTATCCTAGTACCATCTATATTAGTTTAATATATAGTAAAATCTATAAATTGGTAATGAATATTGATACCATTCTGGCTTCCAAGAGCCATTTCAAAAAAAAATGGAATATAAATTATTATCTAATAAAATAATTAATTTTAAATCATAATGAATAATTAAAAATATGTTATAGATCCAAACATAAATTATAAATTTATGCATCTTAATTATTAGAATCATAAACTTTTGTTTCATTAGCAACATATTTTTTTTAAGTCCTTATTAGTTGTTTTCAAATAAAATTTGAATTATCCTAAGCGTATCCCAGAGAGTGTAAAAGTATGTTGGAATTAAGGACCATTTTCATGTATCAGGGCACACTCAAGTCCTGAAGCACCTTTTTTAATTTTTTACCCCTAGGTACACCTATTCTTGAACCATTCCCACTTAGAGTATCTATATTAGGATGTATTGTGTGGAAGACACACACAATCTCTAACATACCAAAATTTAAATGATGATTTTTTTACTTATCCTCAAATTCTATCATAGGTTTATGTTCCCTAATTTATTTTTTCTTAAATATAGTTTCCAATGATTCTGTTATACCTTATTGTATACCAAAATTTATTATTATAACCCATAAGACTAATTTCAGTGACTTCAATTAATACAGTGGAATTATTACAAGGAATAAAATCATAGAGGACAAATTAGTTTAGTAGTTTTGGAAAAACCTAACAACGTAAATGAAAAAATATTAAATTTTTAAGTAGATAATAAAATATAATGCATAATTAAATTCAACAAACATCATTATTAATATATTATTCAAATATTTCCTCTTTACGACAAGATGAAAGGAAAAATAATGATGATATTAGATGATAAATATGGGTAATCTATAGAAGAAACTGTTATGAAATAATAACGAACGATCCATATAGAAAGTTAAACAACTAAACACATAATCCATTTAAATAAATCGACGAGGCATTGTTAATATAGAAATGTAACTCACTGAAAACTTATGAAATTTTATTAATAAACTATAAATAAAAATTCATGCATAGATAATTTCAATGAAAAAAATATCATGGATAATAATAATAACTTAATTATAAATAAATAAAATGCTTAATTATTGGATTTTATGTTTCCTAGGAACATGATACCTTTAATGTGAAGATCTATTATCCAGAAATTTTAAAACATTCTGTGTAAAACCCACCTGATATGGAAAGCATATTTTGCCTCCTGAGAGTACTGATTCATCATCGTTTTTACATTAACTAGTCCACAAAACAAGTACTTCATTTCCAAATCATTTATCATATATCAAATAATATATTTAATTAGTAAATATTTTTCTTATTAATCAAATATCTATGTTTAATAAATTATCTAGATTTATCAATATTTCCCCAACTAATATATTAAAATATAAATTGAACATTATTTGTAAAAATGGTGAATGGTATAGGAAATAATAATCTCTACTAAATTGTAATTTTTAAATTTTAGATAAATTAAATTTACAATAAAAAATTATCACAATGAAGTGATTGTTTTAAAGGAAAGTTAATAACAACAAAATAAAATTATATTGCAATTAAATATTTTACCACGTGATAATTTATGACTCAAAACAACATGGATGAGATAGTTCAAAATAAAGAAAAAAATTACATGATTCATTAGTGAATCAATATATTAAATAAAAATGGTTTGTATATACACCACATTAATGTGAATTGGTACATAATAACAAATAATTCTCATTGGAATGTAAATTGAGATGAAATAAATTACTATGTTCGTAATAATTGATTAATGAGATACATGTAAGAATAAAAAAATTGAAAATTAGAATAAAATTATTAAAATTAAATTCATGATATAAAATTTCATATTGAAGTGTATAGACAAAAGAAAATAAAATAGTGATGAATATAGAATAAGTCTCACTAAAATAAATTTGAGACTAGAAATCTCATTGCCACTTGGTAAAATTTGAATTTATAATCACAATGATATAAAAAAATTCAAATGAAATATTAAAAACCCCAAAAATAAATTTATTTATTATATGAAATACAATAGGGGAATTATATATTCCATACAAAATAAAGTGATGAAAGTAGAATATTCCTCACAGAAATAAAAGAGAGACAATAATCCCTTAACATATGGATTCTTTTAGTTGACTGGCCTTTAGCCTCATTTATAGTGTTTTAAAACATGGTAATAACTTATAATAGAACCATAATCACATTTATAATGTTTTATAATATCCTCATATAATATATTATTTCATGTTTGTCATTAATCATTCACTATTTTCATTATTTTGGGTGTTTATGGTTATATTTTTCGAGTAAGTTTTGACCATTTATCATTTTTATTCTTAAATAAATCATGATTTAATAATATATATGGATAAAACCATGTTGTAAATATCATATATTTTCTGTATATATGTATTTATAGTAATGCATAATGTTTGTAGATTGTAAATGAAATACGCTATTGATTGAGATGTCGAGTCATACGTATGCATGAACATTACTTCCATTTTCATATCATATTAAATCAATGAATAGTAAATGCTGTATTTGAATATAATCAATATAGTATCATATTTATTTCTTATTTGTAACATATTTTTATAAAACCCATCCTTAATAAATTCCATGCATAGCGTGAACGAATCACATAACATTGAGGATGTGGTAGACCACACGTTGACAAATGATGTTATCGTATTCCTAAAAAATGGAAAGCATGAGCGTTTGTGTTATATAATAATTACATAAAATCAAAGAAAATTTAAATATCATATATATTATATTAAACTATAAATCCATACATATTTATATCCATTAAGGGTGGTAAATTTAGAATGAATGACATCAGTTCACGATGAAGTAGTCCACTGTACACACAAGCGATGATTGCATATCCATTTTGATGGTAGTGTCTATGGTTTAGGTCATACACATGACATAAAAAGTTCCCTTATATTTAGGATACTGATCCATTTTTATTGAAAATATATAGGTTTACTTTTAGTGGTGGATAATTAAATGAAATATATGTGATTCTTGAAGAATGTTACCACTTTTTTGGGAAACGCCATTTTTTATACCAACATACTTCCTATGTACGATTTAAACCAAAAGTATGGATTATATAATTAGTGGGGGTAATTTTGGAGATTATTTTTAAGGGTTAGTATTTTGAAAATGTATTTATAGGTGTCAATAAGTGATACATTTGAGTTCCTTTTAATAGTGGATGAGTGATATAATTTTAAATACAAAAGGGTAAAAACTATTGAAAGGTCTCCCTTACATAATATTCCTCTAATTATCCAAATTATATAAAAGGGATTATATGATATAAATATGTCCATTAATTATGTTTTGGACATGTTTCAAGGAAATTTCATCCTAATTGATTATGGTTTATTCCATTGGAACATTTAATTTTACCTTAATCACCATAATTAATAATTACTATAGTCATTAAATATTCTTGTCCTAGACAATGTTTAAATAAATAGAAATTATAAATTATTATTATTAAAAATATAGAAACTTTTTTTATATTTTCCAATAATGTAATTGGAAGAAATTAATTTAAATTTAATCTCGTAGACGGGATGATAAAGCACCTTTTTAAAATAAAAATGTTCAAAAGATTAAGATGTTTTTATATCAAATTTAAAAAGAAAATTGGTTATAATGATACAAATTTTATGAAATAATGTATAATTTTTCTAGTTTTACATTAAAACAAATTTAAAATATAATATATCCTTTTAAATAAGTTATAGTGGCAAGAATTTTTCAATTAAAATTCAGTATTTCCAAAATTGAAGATAAAATCAAACATATTATAAATGTACCAAAAAAGTAACCTTATACTAGTTTTGATATTTTAGTTCAAAAATGAAGTATATTTTTTAAAATAAAATTAAAATTGATGTGCAATTAAATGGCAACACAGTGTTTCTTTGAAAAATATAGGTTTTTATGCAAAAGATTTTGTTTGTTCTTATCTTATTCCAATAAAATATTTTAGAGTAATGTAAAAATATTTTATTGGATATATAACATAAAAATTTATTATATAAAATATATAAAAGTGCTAAAAGTTTATTAACTATGCAAATCATGACAAACTAGTGTTTTTTCAACCCAATGGTGTGGGTATTACAAGATACCATATGAATTAGATTTCTTCTATAAGGAAAACGTTTTAAATACTTGGGGAGATATAGTGTTAAACCATTCACAACATATACCAATGACAAATTCATGAATTTTTCAACGTCTTTTTATAGAATTTTAAACACTTTGATGTTCCACAGTGTCTTTAACGTCAAGTGTTTGGTGTCATTTAATGAAGGGTGTCAACAAGTATGTATAACCACACTCATTCGACGAACTACATATCCCATCACCATGTGTTCAATACTATATCTAATATATCCTTTCATTACATCATCATTCATGGTTCTTGTATTATTCATGATTATTGGGTATTTTTCATAATTTCATTCTCATATATATATTGTGAAAGAAACTTCTTGATGGGTGAGGAAAGTGATTTATTATCTGGAATATTACTTTTAGTTTTTAGAATATTTCTATATATGTGATTGAGTATGATTCATACTTATTTGTGCTATTATTATAGTAATCCACTCTTGATCATTTGATTATATCATACATAATTAGGTCCACGAAAAACATGATTCTTTAAGGAGTAATGATCATTCAAACAGTACAAGATGGAAATTTTATGGGAGATTTATTAGCTTCTAGTAAAACCTAAGAGGCTGATCTCGTCCCGCTTATGAGTTCTATTTCACTACGTTACAATATTATGGATACAATTTACTGGGATTCTTTTAGGTTTCATCATATCATACTTCCTTGAGGATAGTATGATTTTTCATCAATTTCATAATGAAAATTATATTTTTCAAATTTTGTTTTTCCTTAGTCCTGAGGTAATTATAATATTGTATCATAAACTTTTTAAATTGATTTATGGTATAAAAAATGATGATATATTTTCATGAAGTGGTATAAAATATTAGGTGCATCTTAAGTAATATAGAATAAGACGACTGCTTATGAAAGGATTTATCCAATGTATTTTATTGAAAGAAGATATCATTGTCCGTTGATAAAGATGAAACAATGTCAAATAATTCATTTCCATGCTAGTTCGTAGAAATATTCATTTTGTAAAGTCAATGATAGATACATAAAAAATAAAGGGTGATGAAACAAGTGTTCATCCATTCTAAAGATATATCAGATGACAAAGGGAATATATTACATAGTGTTATTCATATGAGGGTTTTTATATTTTCTAATAAGAAATACTTTTATATAGGTGAATTGGATTGTTTTGAGATATAGATCATGGAATTCAAGAAAGACCATGTTCTATTTATAAATAAATCTAATGGTCTACACACTAATTATCATGTGAATTTAATCAAATTCTATTGAATTAATTTTTAGGAATTAATGTATTTTAAAAAATGGGATAATATTTATTCAAGTGAATGTTATTCATATAAATTCAATTATAAGATATTTGAATTTATCATATGTGAGATTATTTTGTACTTTTTATAAATTATTAAAATGATATTTAAATTGGTATTTATTGATTAATATGGTATGTTAATTTGGTAAAATAAATATGTTATTCACATTATTTGAATATTGAAATAAATAATTATTCACAAGTTATATTAATATAAAATTAATTTTATTTTCTCAAATGAATATATTTTATTGTTTAATGTTCAATGATTTTAATACAAGATTATGGATTGAGTTTAATAATCAAATTTGTAATATTTTATTTTATTTAAAATAATCTAAAAAATATTTATATATTTATGAATTATATTAGGTCATAATCATGTCTTCGAGGTGCAATTAATTTTTGGTTTAGCATAATAAATAAATATAATATAATGATATGGGCCTTATTATAATAAGATTTATTTAAACCTTCATTTATGTTATAAAATATATAAAATTTCATATGTGATAAATTGATATATTTGTAAAAAGTTATCCATTCCTAGATAGAATTCTAAAATTATATTTCTCATATGAATCTTGAGTGAGAGAGAGTAAGAGATCATTATTAGGTTAAATGGTAATCAAAGTTATAGAATTTATTTTCTATGCTAGTAGTTGAGGAATCTATAATTCTATTATGAGATTTTTAAAAAATGATTAGATAATTCTAGAGGGATCCTCATTAAAATTTTCAGTTGTAATTATAACATAATTAGAGTGGAAATATAAAATTTATCAAGAAGAATACTAATGACATCGATACCTTTTCAAAAGTCCACTATCATACATTATAAATTTATATATTATTGAGGGCATAAAAAACATAGCAACCATTAGGGATTGTTCTTAGAGAAAGAATGGTGTTTATCGCTATGGAATGTTCATTTTTTATATTTTTAATATGTTATAATATTTATTGTCGTATATTTTTAATTATTTTCAATTAAAATGTATTTTTTTGTTAGGTTATTCTAGAGTAAGTAATATTAAAATATAAAAATAACAGTTATATGGTGTTAGGATAGAATGAAATTAATATATTTTATGAAATAATCTATGCTAAATAATTTTTATGGAATTTTTTTTATAGTTATTATAGAAATGTTAAAACACTAGAGTACTAATTGTTATTTGAGGGTGATGATTCAACATATTTGACAATATTCATTTCTTGAAATCTTACCAACTCATCACTTGAAGGTATTTTAGTTTTATGTGGACTCTTCCAGTTGTAATGATACAATTTTCCTATTATATTATAGGAACATTTACATATCACTTAGTTGAAAATTACTCTATATATATATTTAAATAGTACATGATTGGACGAATGGATATAATTATGAAGAACTAGTTAGTATAGGGGATTCATGGATCTTGGATAATGAATTTACCAATAATTTATATCTTAGAATTGGATAGTGATATAATCCACAGAATAATGTTTCATATCCAAAACAAAATGCCACCATTCTCTATCATCCTAGAGAAATTACTTAGTCCTATATTAAAGGATTATTTAGGTCATTAAATTATGTTGTAGGAGATCAAAATACAAAAAATAATGGAAAAATATATAATATGTGAATGTAACATAAATCTTATGTGGAAATCACCATCCGCAATAGAAAAAACTGAAACATAAATACATATAAAATTTCTAAATGATAAAAAAAGGACATTATGGTGGAGTGATCTATGAAATAAATGAATGAGGAAGATAAAATTTATATTATAAATTTCAAAAAAATTAAGTTAAATTGTAGAACATGATGGAAGAATAAAAGGAACCACACAATAATGATTATAATTATTTTAATATGTATAATGTAGAAGAAAAAAATTAGATAGAAGTGTTGAATTAAAATAGAATAATAAAAATTATAAATTAAATGGAGAGTATTAATATGTCCTCAGACACTCCCCTATAAAAATTAATAGATAATTCTAGATAAATTTTCCCATTAAATAAAATATGTCTTACGGTCCTTCAAATTCATAATATTTACAATACCATAATTTATACCATGAAATAAAAAAATCCACCTCAACCACAATGAATCATTCATTGAATCCAAAATAACCCACCCTAGTGTTCCCCCTTGAATGACTTCTTTTGTTGGTATATATTTCTTCATAGGGGTCGACCATGCATAGATATTGTGGTTTTATGAAGTAGCATAATTGGATGAGTAATTTAGTCAATCACCTCACCCCCAACATGATCTTAAAACAAATTTACACAAACTCCTTTCAACATTCACCTCTATATTCCATTGATTTTCCTTTGCATGTATAATTCACTTATGTCTAAAACATATTTAGTTAAAATAGTTTATGGATGTCCATTTAGAAAGAATTTATTCAAAGATAATTATTATTTTGAAATCCTCATATTATATTCACCCATCATGTCCCAAAATTCATAAAATAAATAGACATTCTTGAAACATCATCACTTTTTTATCCTCACTAGTATCTTACAGATAAAAATTGATTATCATTTATTTTATACTGATAGTTCATCCTAGATAATTGACATAATATCCATATAATAAAAAATGGGTTACACCTATATGATGAAGGTTGATAAGGTCTACATTTGAATATTAGTTACAATAAAAAATTCAAACAAAAAATACAATCTTACTAACATAAATAATAAAATTACTGTAAAAAAATGATATCTAAATCCTATGTTGTTATTTTAATAGAATCAAAAATAATATAGGCTTTGTAATATTTTAAAAAAAAAATTATTTGAACTATAAACCAATAATGAGTAGATATTATTTTAAAAAAAATCCAAAAAATTACATGAAATTTTATTTATTTATAATTTATAAATGAAAAATCAATAAACGAAAGATAATATTATTTCATTGAAATTATATACTACTATAAGGGATTATTTTAAATGAAATTTAAATATAATTTTGGAGAAAAAACTAATGGAATCACTCCCATATAAATAATTATTTTTCTAATTGGAAAAATATAATATCTCAAACTATATCCACATAATAATGAATAACTGATGTGACCTATAATCATTAATTTGTAATAAATATAACATTTTTATGATATAAAATCACAATTTATAATGCTCTATTACTTCATAATAATTTATCCTAAATAATTTAGACATATAAACATTGAAAACTACCTCATATGAAATTTTTTCTACACTCTCCTCCAATGATTTATTTATATGAATTGTTATTCTCATCTTAGGAACATTGTTTCCGAGCCATATCCATAATGAATTTATCACCCCTCTAAAAATGATACATATATTCAGTTCTAATAATGTTTATTTTTAATGTTATAATGTTTTAAAAAGGATTATGTTAGTGAAATCATAATAAATGGAAAAATAAAGAGATGTTGACTCAATAATACATTTGATGTTTTTTCCATAATTATTTGTTAATGTACCTCACTCAATCACCCTTAAAAGTGATAAAAAATCACAATCCAACTTTTTATTATTTATAATTGGGTCATCGGCCTTAAATTGAAGCACATTGAGAAATAATCTAATCCATATTTTCCAATTATGTTCATTAAATTATTTTATTCTATCAAATTATGACATATAACCTTTGTTAATTTTAATTTTTTTAGAATATATTGTAAAGATTGTATAGAATAAAAATTTATTCAATCATATTGTTTTTAAATTGACCAATAATTATTGAAACAACCTTTACTTTACCCAATTATGTTATTCCTCAAAAAGGATATCAAAGTTCCAAGGATCAAATAACAACTGAGATGGGGTGGTTGAATTAGTTTTTCACTTTTTATAAGTTTGATACAAATTATAACCTTATCCCAAGTAACATATTATGATTTATATCCTTATATAACTTTATAAAATACTCATGCACTCAAAGGTATGATCGACATAAAATCACACAATATGTACAAGGTTTTTCCATATTGTGAAAACCATTGTCCTTACCCTTGCCACTCCGATGGGTCTATAAAAATCCAATATTCTGTAGATGTGAATACAAATTATGCCAAATCTTGTTTGAAACCTTCTATATCCCAATAATAAATATTAAACTAACTCTCATTAGTTTATAAATTTTATATAAAACAATTGATCTAAACAAAATAATAAAGACTTTGTTGAACCTGCTCACTAATTTCTCAGTCTGACACCTCAGTTTGATTTGGATGGATCTAATTTTTTTTCTCAGAATGTTTTATTTAATTTTTTCAGAAGGTAGGATCTGATTTTCACATAATGTTAGATCAAATCTTTTAATAATTACGGATATGATTACCTCAAAATACTGGTCTGGTTTGCCCAGAATATGAGATTTGATTTTCTCATAATATTGTTTATGATTATATCAAAATATTGATTCCAATTTTCTCAAAATGTCTATCTGATTTTATCAAGTATACTATTCCTAATTAGCTCCTAATACTAGTAAATATTTTCTCAGAATATTGTATCCAATTTTCTCAAAATACTTTTTTATATATTATTAGAATATAGGTTCTGATTTTCATTGAATACTAGTATAGATTTGATCATAATTTTGGATCTGATTTTCTGAGAATGTTGGATATCATATTCTCGTAATGCTAGATTTGGGTTTTTAAACACAATGATGGATCCAATTTTCATAATATTTTGGATCAATTTTTTATAGAACTATCTAAAGAAATCAAACATTGACTGAATTCTCAATACAGTTCTTCTCCCATCATATGGTAAATTTCACTTTGATTACTCCAGCGCAACAACATTTGCAGATATGTAGAAAGTTGTAAATGAATGAATGATCTGAGGAAATATTTATAGGAAAATTGAAAACTAAAGGTGGGAAACATGAAATCTTCCCCTATTCCTTAAATATCAGCACTTCACAAACATCTCTCATTTAAAACATCTACTTTGACATTGTAAAACCTCTGTAGATATCTCTGAGATTTATGAAAATAATGAATTTCAATATTGGCCCCCTCAACTCTTGTAATTTTTTTGAGTTAATATAATTTCTATAACCTTTATAGTGAATAATATTTATTTTGTAAATCCAATTTCTGTGTCTTTTCAATGAATATTAATTTCTAAAACTTTTCAGTGAATCTGATTTCTCTATTTGATGGATCTAATTTTGACAATAATAATGCAGGATCGGATTTTCAAAAGTGGAAGGGTCTGTTTTTTAGAAAAATATTGGGGGATCTAATTTATTATAGATTCTAGATTTGATTATCAGAATAATAATGTTTAATTCATATTAGATAACAATATTATTGGATCCTATTTTTTGAAGATATTGGGATAGATTTCTATAACAATAATTCAAGATTTTATTCTCTTAATATGCAAGATCCAATTTTTAGAAAAATAATGTTGGATCTAATAATCATAACAATGATGTTGTATCCAATTTCTATTTTTTACTGAATCTAACTCAAACCTCTCCACCATTTCTTCAAAATATTTCATCATGAATGTTTTAATTATTCGTGAGAAATTCTTGATCAGCAAAGAATAATCTAATTTAGTTTAGAACATATGAAAACATTCTAACTCATGACTTTATTTTCTTAAAAAAACCTATTTAGCTAAAACATGTGATCTTCAACCAACAAATTTTATCTCACAAGCTCATAAACGTAATTAAATCATGAATTGAAGTAAAGGTAGACATCCATTAACGAATAAACTCATCCATTGATTCTTTCAAATCCAATGATTTGAATCAGATGCACATGGATCCTATTCCAAGAAGAAAAATATTCATAAAAAATATTAGTTGCAAAAAAATAAAAAAAATGTTGTTAAAAATATTTATCACAATGCTACATTAATCTTCCCCTTTGTATTTTTTTACAACCCATGTTAAAAACTATTCCAACTCTCATAATTTTTCAAAACTCATGTTTTTGACTTTTATAAAATCAACGCCTTTTGAAAAATAACATGTCTTGACATCATAATAATTGATAAAGTAATTTTTTTATGAATTTCATCCCTCGGTGTTGAGAAATTTATGTTTCCATGTAAAAATAAATCCCCCTTACTTTTATCTTTTTATCTCTCACTTTTATTTTCTTCTCTCAGTTTTCATTTTCTCTTTTTCATTATATGATAACCATAGCTTCAAATTCATAAATGAAATCTATGTAAAAACATCTTATAACGTACAATATTGTTACTTAATCCCCCCTCTCAAAATAATCTACTACATAGTGGGGGTTATTCTTTATGAGTTTTAGTAATTCATTAGAGAAAGCTGAACATGAAGTTGTAGATGCAATTCCGAAAACATTTATTGGAATTTCTTTTGTAAAGATATTATAAATCTAATACGTTTTTGAAATATATTATAGAAAAAATCTACAAAATCAAATTTAACTTTTATAAAGTGATACATTAAATCAATGTGTTTTTATATTGAATTCATACTAGATTTTAAAAATATCATTTGCACTATAATTATCACAAAGTATCTTCAATGTTTTAGAAAATATTACTTTAAAATCTCCATATAGAACATTCATCTACAACATTGGTTACAATATTGAGTACCAAAAACATTTTTCATATCAGCTATCCTCAAATTTACTAATCTATGATTCTTACTATTCCCAATCACAAATAATGTATCCAAAAAAATGTTCCTCCTGAGGTAGAAGTTCTATCATTACAATAACTAGCCCAATCAGCCTCAATATAACATTGAAACTTCATCTCACAATTTCTATTGTATAAAAATACATGTGAAGTTGTTCATTTGAAATATCCCAGAAATATATTTTCTTCCAAAATATGTGATTCCTTTGGATTACTTTAATACCTGTCACAGAAAGTCACAATATAATCAATATCATTCCTTGATGATGAAATGTAACGAAGACTTCCTAGAATCTTTCAAAAGTCTTTTTTAATTATAACTTATTCTGGATTTAACTTATCTAAATTTTTGGCCCATTAAAATAGGAGTTGAAACATAAATGGATTCAGCCATTCCAAATTTCTTTAACAATTATTTGGCATAATTATCTTGGGATATTAAAATTTATTTTTCCATTTGTTTAACATGTAATACAAAGACTAAATTTAATTCTACCATCATTGAAATTACAAAATTATTCTTCATTTCTATTGAAAAATTTCCATGTACCTTTTCTTTATCCTAAAAATGATATCATCCATATAGAAAGTTAAACTCAAAGTTACAGAGTCAACATCATATATAGGTGAGTTTCTATACAATATTCTTTTAGAAAAGTTCATCATTCACAGTCAATTTTCAAGCTTTTAATATAAAGCATGTGGATCTTGTTTCATCCCATAAATTACTTTATTCAATTTACAAACTGTTTTTCAATCCTCATGAAGTAAAAACCCACAAGGTATCTCAATGTAAACTTATTCCCCAATATCACCATTTAATAATGATGAATATAAATAAATCTGATAAAATTTTTAATCATGATGTGTGGCAACTAAAGGGAACATTCATAGAGTTTCCAATCATATATCTCGGGATAAACCTTCATCAAAATCCTCAAATTCCCCCAATTCATATTCATTACAAAAAAATACATTGTTTCTTAAAATATCTCCTTTCTCTTTCAATTTGTTTCTATAAACCCACTTCGTTTTGATAACGTTTTTATTTTCTGTCCTTGGAACAAGTTAAAATGTTTCATTCTTCTCAATAATATCAAACTACTCATTATAACATCAACTCATTCATTATTTTTAATAGCCTCTAGAAACTAGTTTTCGTTCTTCTTCTGATATAAGTGATGTCAGATTTTCTAATCTCAAAATCCTTCTGGTCTGAACTGGAGATTTATGATTCGAAATAATTTTTTTCAATTTAACCTGTTTTCATAAGTTATGAAATCTCAATGTTTCTTCCCCAGCTTTAAAATCCTCATCAAATGATTATTTTGAATCTTGAAAAGAATGTGTTAAATTACTTTTTCATGTGTTGTAAACCACCAATTTATCCCCCTTAGAATTTTCAACAACCTTTTTTAATGATAATTTATTTTAAATTAACATCACATCATATTGGTCCAAAAAAATTGATTTATTTTTTACAAAATTTGTAACTTCCCCAATATGTTGAATAAACCATGAAATTTCATTCCTTATATTTCACATAAAACATTCCCAAATATGAATTTTTTATTTTTAGCAATAATTTACATCCAAAAACATTGAATTATTTTAGTAAAATATGTTTGTTATACCATATTTCATAATGAGTCGTGTTGGTTTCCAAACACAACAAACATATATTTTGAACATGAATATTAGAAGCAATAGCTTCTCTCTAGAATAATATTGAAATATGGTATTCAGCTAACATACTAATTCCCATTTCAACCAACATTCTATTATTTCTTTCTTCTACTCAATTTTTTTGGAGTATGTGGAGTATAATACTGATGTTTGATACGATGTTTTCTCATCCATGAATCAAAAGTATTGTCTGTGAATTCGGTAACAATATCTATTGTTATATTCTTTTTGGAAACCCCTAATAAATTCTACAAATATTTTCTAAAGAATTTAATCATTTTAATGTAATCTTAATTAGGATTCATGAAAAATATGTTTTTCATCGAATTGAAATCATTAATAAAAGTGGTAAATTAAAAGTCTCATTTTGTTGACTAATGTCTCATAGGTCCACATAAATTGGACTGAATATGCTCAAGTGGACTAGTAGATTGAATCTCAACTCTGTTATGAACTGTTTTTGTCATATTTCTCTTCTGGCATGTAAAACAAAAATAGTTATTCATTCTTTTCAATTCTATAAAATTCTAGATGGAACCAACTTTAAAAAGTGTATTCATGTATTTCTACCCATGGTGGATAAGTCTTTGGTGCCACAAATATTTCTATCTTTTATACTAAAGTATCTATAGTTATATAATTCTCATATTGGAAATAGATTTCAACGGGTTTGTTTTCCTTTTGTAATGAGTTTTCCATCATTAACACACTTGATAATACATGAAACCTTTCTGAAGATTGTTTTTTTCATGATCACATAGATGAATTACACTATGTATGTTATGATTTAGCCCATCAAAAAGTAATACTTCCTTATATTTCAATACCTCTACTCTAATATCTTCTGTTCTAATTCCTCTAATTTTTATGGAAGCATTATTTCTAAAAGTAACTTCTCCTCCAAGATGACTTTCAAAATGTTTCAATATTTTTATATCGCAAATATTATATAAAGAGAAACCACTATCAAGTATCCATGGTTTGTTCCTCTTACATTCATTCAAAGTTGTCTCAACAACAAAATCTCTTTCCTAAACCATATTCATTTCTGCTTTCTTATCCATTCTATCATAAGAAACATGTTCTATAAGAAGTTTCATACATATTTCAACATGATGATCAGACTGATCACATCATCCACAATCTTCTTACAAATATTAATATTGATTTATAGTGGGAAATTTTCTAACATACTAAGAATTAACCTTTTCAACTTCCTATAAGTTAGTAAAGTTACTCATTACTAATTCAATAAATTTTTTCATTTTTATCAAGCCTTATTCCGGGTAAAGATAAGTTGTAGCACAATTATATTCCCCATGCCCATAGATTCCACAACACCAAAAATATCTATAAAATATGGATTTTTTATTCATGAAATATTTTTCTCTATAGAAACTATGAGGAGGATGGTAATTTCTTTCAACTCTTGCATGCTTATTATGTGGAACAACATTTCATTTGTGTGATTTTTCTACTTTTGTTGAATTAATTTGTTTCTCACATCCTTTCTCTAACCAATCTTTCCCAATAATTTTTCTGAAACATGATATGTTAATAGAATATGATGAAAATTTATATTTGGTAAGAGATTATTTCACATGATTATCATATTGATCCTTCTTAGTAACTTTAGATTTATATACTATCATTTACAATGATTTTTTAATGTTTTAATTCATCATCCTCAATATTCTAATAGACTCAAGATGGTTTGATTCTATATTGTTAACCTCTTTATCCTTAGATTCGATCTTCTTTCATGGATCTTCCATCATCATTTCATGTTCATAAAATCTATGTTTGTGACTTAACATCTATTGAATTTATTCATCCTCCTACATGATGACATCTTTTCATTAATACGTAGCTTCTTCAAAGTATTTTTTCATTACTCTAATTTAATTCTTAGTGTTTTTTTGCTCAAGTCATGGAACATGTTCGATTGTAAGAAAAAACAGCCTCTAAAATTTTTCACCACCTTCATCACTATCTGATGAATCTTTTGTTTTCTCAACTTTTTCAATGATGTTTTTTAGTTTTTCTAAACATTCAGATTCAAATGAATTATTGACAGTTGAGTATGATTCAACATTCTTACTCAATATACAACATTTTTTCCCATAAAATGTTTCTTGTATATATTTGATGACTTTTATTCATTACTATTTTTTAACTTATTCCATCACAGTTTTTCATCAGAATCGTTTTCAATGTCTCTAAATTTCTTATTGGGGGAATTCGTAGAAAAGTGCTCGATTCCAAGACACTCAAAACATTTTAGAGGAAGATTAACTCCATTTATTAATCACTATCTTCAATAGTTCATGGATATAAAAGACATGATTTTTTCTTTGAACTCATCATTCTATTTATCTTCTGACTCACATGGATCTACTTCTTAAATATCATATATTTTCATCTTTCTCATTACATCAAAATCCATTTCATCTTTCACATTATTTTTAAAAATTTGGGAGTTTCCTCATTTTGTATGTAATAAGAATGTTATGATATTCATCAAGGGATAAATCTTCATTGTATTCTGATGAATAAATTTTGAAATTATACATATCAGGAGAATTTCTCTTAAGATTATTCAAAACTATAGAGACTTACAAACATCTTTTGATCCCTTGATGTTGCAATCAATTTTATTTACTCTAGTGAGTTATTAATCAGTTGTTTCTTCATATCTCATTCTGATTAATTCATTCATAAGATGCTATATTTGTATATTTTCCTCCTTAAGTTTTTTATTCCCTTAGAAAACACATTCTAGCTTATGCCACGTACTTTTTAAAGTTTTGACACCCATCACCTTATGATAAAAATTTCTAATAAGGACATGATAATATAATTTATAGCCATTATTTAAACTTCTATATTTACCTTATTAGCTAATATTACAAGATAATCATGGTTAATTTGTGGAAACCCAATAGTAACAACATCAAAAACCTTATAGAACAAGAGATATGAGATAAAAGTCATATTTTTTTCCATCCATAATAATTGTTTCAATCAAATATATTAATTCCTAAAATGTTGAAAAAAATTATATTATACAAGATAAGGATCCCATTAGTGAAACTAAACCCTATGATACCAATTGATGTTTCTGGGATCAAATAACAACTAAGAATGGGGGCAGAATCAGTTGTTCACTTTTCATAAGTTTCAGAACATTTAGAAACATAATCCCTAAAACCATTGAAGATTTATATCCTTAGTATAAAATAGTAAATACTCTTATATGAAAAGGTAGAAATGTATGAAATTGACATATGATTTATAGGGTTAGGAATCAGTGTGAGAACCTAAATAATAGATATAGACACTGCCAATGGTCTATAGAAATACACTATTATGATGAAGTGAATACAACTTATGCCAACACCCATTAGACACCTTCTATCTCTTAATATGAAATATTATTCTTACTCCAGTTAGTTTATAATGATTGGTTATAAAACAGTTGATCCTAAGAGATGAATAAAGACATTTTTTTATCAGTACCATAATTTTTTTGTCCAAATCCTATGTCATATTTGGATGGATCCAATTTTATATTCTCTGAATATCTGATCTAATTTCAATAAAATATTGGATCTGATTTTCATAGAAAGTTGGATCCAATTTTTTATAACACGAGATCTTATTTGTTCCAAATAATGGCTTTGATTTTGTCATAACACTATATCTGAATTTCTATGAATACTAGTTTCTATTTTATTAGAATACATGTATGGATTTTCTCAGAATACTGTTTCGGATTTTTCAAAATACTGGTTGTGATTTTTTGGAATATTGTATCTTGTTCTCTCAAATTCTGTATATGATTCTCTCATAATATGGTTTATTATTTGTATAGAATACTGGATCCTATTTTCTTAGTGTTCTAGTTCTATTATACTTAAGATACAATTTCCAATTAAGTCAGAATCCTAGATCTGATTTTTATAGGATATTTAATCTTATTTTCTTTGAATGTTGGATCTATTTTTTTATGAGAATGCTAGATTACATTATTAAAATATGTTGGATCCTTTTTCTCAAAACAATATACAAAAATAAAACTCTGATAGAATGATCATTAAAATTATTCTTTAATCAGATGATAAATTTCACTTTTATTTCCCTAGATCCCTTCTTTTCTCACATATGTACAAAGTATCAAATGAATGAATGATCTAAGAAGGTATTTTTAAGAAACTCAAAAACACAAGGCGGAAAACGTGAAATAATTCCCTCTTCTAAAAATCTAAAAACTAAAAAAATACTCTCAAATTAAAAAATTCAACATTAACTTCTTCAAAATTCATTAAATTTGTATGATATTTATGTAAAATTGAATTTCACATTTGAATTCTTTAGGTATTTGATTTTTTTTTGAGTTAATATAATTTATCAGTCATTCCATGTGAATATGATATCTTCTAAGAATCTGATTTATATTTCCTTTTAGTGTATATAATTTTCTACTAAATTTCAATGAATCTGATTTCTTTATATACTAGATCATATTTTTATAACAACAATGCTAGATCTGATTTCCTAAAGATGTTGGATTCTATTTTTAGAACAATAATGTTGGAACTGATTTTTTAAGAATACTGGATCTAATTTTTTGAACAATAATGATGGATCTGGTTTTAAGAAAAAAATGATGGATCGAATTTTCTGAAAAAGTTGGATCTGATTTTCATAATATTAATGATGGATTTGATTGTTTGAATATGAAATAACCTATTATTAGAATAATGATCTTGTATCTAATTTTTAGGACAATGAATCAGGATTTGATTTTGGTTTCATTGTAGTGAATCTGAATCAAATATCTCAACCATTTATTCAAAATCGTTTATCATGATTATTTTCATGACTTCTGAGATCTTCTTAATCAAAAAATCATCATCAGATTTCGTTTAAAATTTATGAAAAAATTATCTCTCCAGACATAATTTTATTCATCAAAACATCTTTAGTAAGAAAATGAGATCTTCATCCAAAAACTGCATTCATTCTAACTCAGTTACATCATTCATTCTATGATTAAGGGACATATAATATTCCATCAACCAATAAATTATTCTTTCAATATTTTGAATCAAATGATCTCAATCTGATTCAAATGGATCCAATTACTAGATAACAAAAACATTCTTCAACAAAAAACAATTAGTTTTTAACAAATACAAAATAAATGTTAAAATAATTTATCATAACGTTATTTCATATGGAAAATATTAACTCTTATACCACTATTATTTCTTAAATAACAATTAAATATATATATATGAATGTCTATGTGGGGATATAATGAGGTTTTAACGTGACATTAATATATAATAAATTTCTTGGAAACAAGGAGTTTATCATGGACTGAAGTAATAGCTAGACTCATGTGGATCCAATGTCATTCCAACAATCCACCTAAATTACATTAGTCCACATATTTATTCTAAACATTCATTGAATTCTATAATCATAAAATTATAATCATCAACATAAGGCATGGTCTCACAAAATAAGAGGGTTATTATAAATATTGTGTTGAACTAGTTTTAGAGTGCCTTATGGGACATTTATAAAGAATGAGGATAACCACTACTGAGCATAGACTTCCAAAACATTCCAAATTCATAATATTGATTTTCATTCAAGGCCCTGGGGAAGATAACATGTCAAGAGTAAATTGAACTCATTTTTAAAAACTCATCATGATATCTTAATATCAACTCGATTATAAAAATGATTTAATATATTTTTTCCCCATGACAGAAAATATACCAAAATATTGAAAAAAAATTAGAAAACATTAAAAGCCCCCATCCTAAACATCCAAGGAGTCTCACCCCACCAATTCCAATTTTACATCCTTTTTAATTTAATTTTTTTTAAAATATATATATAATTTTATGAAAATATTATATCATTTATCATTGAGATAAGACATGTGGTTATTCAAAATTTTGTGGACAGTAGCAATAATTTGTATCCTTTTGTTGTTTTCAACTTCCTACCTCAATATACCATATTTTATATTTAAACATTGGACAAAAACCAATTTGGTTATTTAATGTGCGTGGAATGAAACTTTATAAATTATATTCTTAAAAAAACATAAAAACACATTACCAGATGATATTAATCAAAAAAAATATTAAAATAAACCGATAACCAAATAGAAATATGGGTATAAATGCCCAAAAGGGGTGTTATTGTAACGCCCCGACCCTAATTACCTAGAGTCGGTGCATTATTACATAACATTGGCATGATCATGAGAAAGATCAAGTCTCGAAAGACCGATTAGTTTAGTAGCCTTGGAATAACTAGATACATTCATAAATTTTTACATTACATCATAAAAAAAACATCTTGTCTTCATATCCCCTCATACTATCCCTGCAGGTCATTCATAAATTACTTCTTCATAATCCTGGGAAAAATAAAACATTGAAAGGGGTGAGCTCGGATGCTCAGTAAGGATAACATTATAGCAGAAGCTTTCATAAATAAGCATAAACACTTAAGGCAATTTATAACTAAAACAAAAGCCTTTTAAATTTAAACTTCAGCATAAAATGGAGAAGGTAAAATGAAATAATGCCATTTACTTACTCACATGGATATTCTACTAGTCGAATGATCACATGCAATATCAATAACCACTTTCATAATGTTGGAATGCATAATGCCAGAATATCATAACCACATAGCCAAGGCCTCGTGCCAAGACTACAAATAAGATTTTGTCAAGGCCTTGTGCCAAGACACTAGTTTGTATCATGAGACCTACCGATGCATCGAGGAGCTATAGCGGGCTCCACCCGTCACTTATTAAGTCCAATGCATTCCTCATATGAACAAGTTTAAACATAACATAAACATTCGTATTGAAACTAGAATACGAAATGTCAATACTTTTACCACAAACCTTGAATGGTATAAAAATAGCACATCCACAGTCAAACATAACTCATTCGATACAATATGGAAGATTGTATTGTATCACATTAACCTCAATCATGAATAATGAAGGATGTTGACATAGATGAAAATAATCATCAAAACTATATGAGAGAAATATCCCCCTTTTCTTGAAATCATTTAAAAGTCACACTATTTGTCAAAAAGCCATTTAAAAATAGATTTTTGAATCAAAGTGTCCCATACCACTTTGAAACTTTTTAAAAGGATTTTTAATTTTAAAACTTTAATGTCCATATAAATAAATCCTTAAAACCATTTTTAAAATATGGACATTAATGAGCATGATTTAGAAGAATAATTCTTTAAAACATTTTAAAATGGTATTTTGGTTAGAGTTTCTAACCAAAAGAGAGACACTTGAATACAAATAATTGAGTTAATAAAAACATTGTAATATCATGAGAATAAAGGAATTCATGATATACTATGTCAAAGTACATTATATACACCACATAAAAGTGATTTGGTGTATATCATCAAAGAAGTCTCAATGGAATGTAAATTGAGATGAAATCTCTCATAAAGGTTGTATCCTTTGGTTAAGGATAAATCAATGACATAATTATGTGTGAAAAATATAAATACACTAAATATGATTGGATATTCAGTGTAAATCAATCAAAGTATATTCACACATATTCTTGTAAAAACAATACCAACGAATTGGATGTTTAACTCAATAAATGGAGAATGAGTTAAAATTACTCTTATCAAATTCTTATCAATGACTTGAGAATTATCAATGGAGTGATTATGTGTATCAAACTTATATCCACAGGAATGGGAGTGGAAATTATGACATAATCAAATGAATAGTGATTCCACACATAATCTTGGGGTAATATAATCAATGAAATATGCGTAAAGCCAAATGAGTGGAAATTGAAATCTCAAATTCCCTTATTGATTAGGTAACTTAAGAAACATACACCCATGAAAGAATTATCATAACATGATGATGTAAATACCCATAAATAAAAGTATATAACACAATGAATACAATCATGGGCAGTACACATACACCACATGCAATAATTAAGTGGTGATCAATGGAATTCTCACGGAATTAAAAGTGAGATAAGAAAATCCCTTACTTTGTACTTTTTCCTTGGTCGATGGTAGGTTTACCTCCTGTATAATGGTGAAATAATTGTTATTTAATAATACAAGAATCATTTACTTTAATATGATATCATATATGATCTTTTAACATTGATTTGTTAATAATATCTTAGTATTAACGCCGTTTCGGGTGTTAACTTACTCATTTTCTTTTATATGTTTTGTTACATAAGTCATGTTTGTTGTATCTTATTCATATCCATAATGATATCAAGTCCTTAAAAATCATTTTTAAATCATTAAATGATAATTATACTTGAATGGATACGATGGAGAATGAATCTCATCGCGTTCGT
This sequence comes from Viscum album, assembly GCA_963277665.1. Lineage (NCBI taxonomy): Eukaryota > Viridiplantae > Streptophyta > Magnoliopsida > Santalales > Viscaceae > Viscum > Viscum album. The sequence continues at coordinate 1,298,154,519 of OY728138.1, read as the reverse complement.
GGAGACGGTAGTCCGTACGTACGCACGAACGCTGCTTCCATTTAATTTTTATTTTAAAATAATCGAATCCAAATGATACATAGGTATATTACTATTCCAGTATAATATAATATTTTATATATGTTACTTAAGTTCATTAACACCATCCTTTATACGTTCCATGTGTGGTATGAACGAGTCATATCATTTTAAGGGGGCGGTAGTCCGCACTTCCTCAAATGAAATTATCGTATGTATATACAACATGAAACGAATAATGGTATGAAATAAAATGGAATTACAGAAGATTATATATAAAATATATATCATTAATATCATATTTATTTACAGTTCCATCATAATGGCCACCATGAGAGGCGGTAAGATGTTTTTGAACAATCATCGTTTCGTGAGGCGTTAGTTTGCCATTCACAGAAACATTATGTTCATCTTCCATTAGATGGAGTTGTGTGTATTTGTAGTTTGAATACTTCTTATAACAACATCCTAGTATATTTAGGATACTTGTGTTGTTACCAAAGAAGGGAAATAAAAAGAGTTTGGGGGTTGAAGAAGCAAAATAAATGAAAATAATTTAAGAGAAATCGTTACCTTTAATTTAGGTAACTCACTTTGGTTTGAACCAAAGGACTTGTTGAAATGCTTTCTGCCTAAGGGGAAGCTTCAAGGAGGAGTAGAGGGATGTGGGGAGTTTATTTGGGCAGAGTTTGGACGAGCCAAGTGGCTTGAGAGGTGTGAGTAAATGAGAAAGAGGAGTGCCCTTTTATAAGAGGGGTGAGGGGCACCTTTGGAAAAGCTAGAAATATTAATTTATAATAAATTCATATTCGGTTTCCAAAGGCTCCAAAGTTGACTATTCAAAGGATGAGGTGGGGATAGGTCGAAAACAACTCATCCAATAGAATTTAGACAGGTTTTGGTACTTATATTAACCTTATCTTTAAGTATTAACTCTAAGTTAATTAGTTTCACTTTTACAATGTCTCATTGTATTTTTATATGATATGGTTAATAAACTTACTATATACATCCAAGAGACCCCCAAGTGGTCCATTAATGATTAAAATATCATAATATAAGTCTCTTGGCCGAACCTTAGATTTTTAGAAATTTAATATCAATTAATAATATAATATTTGTTTTAAGAACTCTTTTATGTCAATTTTGACACTATTCAATAGTTGATTTTTGTGAAACTCATAACAGATTGATTACTTCGAACAAAGTCAATTAAATAAATCCTAATATATCATATTATCCTATAAAATTATTTTAATTCATTAAAAGTTTATTATTATATTTATTTGGGTATTTATAATATCACTTATTTTAATTTTTCACTATTATAGTAATTACTGTATCATCGTTGTGCCATAAATACAATAACTTATATAATGTCTAAAAATTATAAATAAAATATCATTATGTAGGAAATCTTTTTAGATTTCTAATGAATATTTATAATCTAAAATCCAACATGTATAACCCTATGTAAAAATTGTTCTTCTAAAAGCTCTAAGCTTATGCCATTTTTATTTTTATTTTAGCTTTATTAATATAATGTGTCATTATCACTTACAAGTGGATCCATGGGGTCCCAAAATAGACCCAAAGATTCCCATGGTCGACCATGTATCAGACAATAGGGTTAAGACACGTTTTAGGGTAATTTAGTATTATTATAATATTATTTTGTTAACCCTTATTTACCGGATTTACCCTTAACCATGGTAAATAAAATATTTACCGCAGTAATTATTCAAAATGTCTAAAAATAAAAGTTACCTATTTACACAATTTGGACATCCTGATTCCAAATATGGAATCCATTTTTCTAAATTCAAAACACAGAAGTGGCAGAAATTAATTTAAAATTAATTCCCGCTGTCAAAACAAAAAGCGTGTTTTTAAGAGATAATAACTATCAAAAGATTGACACTTGTTTATGTTCGGATTAATTGTAAAATTATGTCCAATGACCAACATTATATTAAATGGTAAAAATATATTCTAAATATACTTTAAAACCACTCAAATTCACAATTTATCACTATTAATTTTTTGATTAAAAAAGTTGTTTTTAATTAAAATTTAGTAATTCTCACTATTCATCAAAATATGAAAGTTATCCGAAAAGTACCAAAATTTCACCTTAGGCTAAATTCGATATTCCGAATCCAAAAATGAAGTCCATTTTTAAAATATTAAATATATATAATTTCAAAAAGTAGGTATTACTATTCATAACGGCTAGTTTGATTGGTTGTGGTGTGTTAAAATCTCGAAGTTGCGTACAATGCACGTCATTGCATTATTCGAAAGGAAACATACCGAGGAAGCATGGGGTGTTACATTCTACCCTCCTTCAATAAATTGCGTCCTCGCAATTTTTAAAATTTTTCTTGGGAATATAATGGAAAGTCCCACATCGGAAAAAGAGTCAATAAAACTATCACTTTAAAAGAAAGAAAGAGAGGTATAAGGGTCATCCAAGATAACCCATACTAGGATTCCATGTAAGAAAACATGGATATGGATGATAAACTAAGTGTCAAGTTCTGAAGGAGAGGGATAGAAATCATGATCAGGAGAAAGTTAACAATGAGAAAACCACAAACTTGTGTTGGGACAAACGACCATTAGTCTCCTAGTAGGAAAGTAAACAGACAACATTTTTTTTAAGTTACATTACATAAGGAAGAGTAATTCATTTATGATATTGACTAAGAACATTATGAGATATACTTACATTTTAAGTAGATTTTCATTCTTTAATAAATTTCCACCACTAACTCATTTTTTTTAAACGATGAGTATTCAAGAAGACTTGGTCACACTGGAAGAGATAGAATAAACTTCTATAGAATCACATAATCCATGAAGGATAAACCATATATTTACATTGTCTTTAAAGATTAATCAAAACCAAAATGGTCAGTGAATGATCTAATGATCCCCCAAAAGGATATTCATTGAGATAAATATGCACTAATCTTAATTTCTAAAATTAAACCAACAATACCCCAAAGTTAAATAGATACCATTCAATAACCAATTATCCTTAAAATCCTTTAATATAATCCAAACTAATATTGAAACCCAAAACATAGAAGAATTTGATTATGTAGTCTCCCATGATAAATTGTATCTCCAAATGACATCAGATACTCTTAAAGTCACATACTCAAAAGTAATTAACCTAATCACATATTCTCTATTATAGGTTAATCATTTTCATAAATAACCCAAATCACTATAAATCCACAATAAAAACGTAGATAAAAATCTATCATTACTCCACAAATGAAACCCCATAGTATTCTATTTTCCTTGGGTATATAGTGTTCCCAACAAAGCGAACATCTTCCAAAATAACATTTATCACTTAATCACCAAATCATTTTCCTATACCATGGGTATTCTTTTGATATGAAATAAGAACCCAAATCAACTTATTATTGATCAATAAAATCATTTAACTAAAAACAAAAGTCACACTAACCAGGGACTTCACGTAGTCCAGTGGTAGGCGATAAATCCCAATCGCACTTTGGTTGTGGGTTCGATTCCCATAACTTTGTCCGACGCGACGGGTTGTCACACGGTCTACGTGTTGTCCTTTTTCAAAAACTATATTTTATAATATTGCCAAAATGAGATAAATTCCTCAAAATACTATATCATAAATTTAACCACAAATGTTATATCATACCTTGAATCTTCATCCCAAATTAGAATAACTTATAATTCTCTGAAACCCCAATGATCATATAAATCCAAATGGTTATTTATACCTATATCCACAAGAGAAGAGACAATTCTTCCTCAAATATCATTCTCACATGGAAAACTGCGGGGTTACAAATACAAGAGAAAATTATTCCATAGTAAACCCATCAACAAGGAGTGCTAATACTTTTTAAACATTTCTCCAACCATTTATTCCCACATAGCTTCTTCTTTGACCAAGAAAATATCCTATAGAATAGGACATTCACTCGGGTAATGGCCAGGTCCCCTACATTTACGGCAAATGACTGTAAATGGACTCTTGGGACCATTTTTATCTTCTTCCATAGTACTCTTCATTTTTCTTCGGCAATTCTTTACATTATGTCCTTCCTTCCCGCACGTAAAACATTTCGTTGTCCCATTGAGACACTTTCCTGGGTGTCTCTTTCCATATTTCCTGCATGATGAAAATTGAGGGTTCTTTTCTCCATGGTCTCCATTGCTGGAGCTCTTATCATTTATCACCTTTCTCTTCATTGTTGAGTCTGAGAGTTGGTTAATATATATGTTGTTGATCATATTTTTGGAAAACTGATTTGGCATAAAGACGAAATCTTTTACGCCTATCAACATTCCATTTTGTTGCTCATTGCCACCACCGTTCCCATCTTGTACATCATTCTCAAAGTCACTATGACTTCCTTGGAATCCAGCCATTGACTAAAACCATAAAGCATTGTGTGAGTAATAGTAGTCGTAAAATCATTTAGAGATTAAAATGTCACCATATTCTCAATTTGAAACATATTTGGATAAACCAAGGTCATTTACTATCATCTTATATATATATATTACTTAAATTGGTTTGTAAAGAAAATGTAAATTATCCTAAGCATATCCCCTGAGAGTGTCGTAACCAAGAGTGCAGCAAGGCCCGTTGTCGTGCACCAGTTCCCGTTCGAATCTAGCTCAAAGCGGTGTTTTCGGGTTTTACCCCTAGGTACATCTGTGCCAGAGCCGCCTCTACCTGCTCGTATCCAGACAGGTATGTATTGCTCGGAAAACTCACAAAATCTCTACAATACCAAAATTCTAGGAAGTTCTTTTATACCAATCCTCAAAGTTCATCTTAGGTCTACGTGCTCAAATCAGAGTTTATCTAAATCTAGCTACCAAGGTTTGTACTAAACTTCCTCTGATACCAACTGTAACGCCCCGACCCTAATTACCTAGAGTCGGTGCATTGTTACATAACATTGGCATGATCATGAGAAAGATCAAGTCTCGAAAAACCGATTAGTTTAGTATCCTTGGAATAACTAGATACATTCATAAATTTTTACATTACATCATAAAAAAAAAACATCTTGTCTTCATATCCCCTCATACTATCCCTGCAGGTCATTTATAAATTACTTCTTCATAATCCTGGGAAAAATAAAACATTGAAAGGGGTGAGCTCGGATGCTCAGTAAGGATAACATTATAGCAGAAGCTTTCATAAATAAGCATAAACACTTAAGGCAATTTATAACTAAAACAAAAGCCTTTTAAATTTAAACTTCAGCATAAAATGGTGAAGGTAAAATGAAATAATTCCATTAACTTACTCACATGGATATTCTACTAGTCGAATTATCACATGCAATATCAATAACCACTTTCATAATGTTGGAATGCATAATGCCAGACTATCATAACCACATAGCCAAGGCCTCGTGCCAAGACTACAAATAAGATTTTGTCAAGGCCTTGTGCCAAGACACTAGTTTGTCTCATGAGACCTACCGATGAATCGAGGAGCTATAGCGGGCTCCACCCGTCACTTATTATGTCCAATGCATTCCTCATATGAACAAGTTTAAACATAACATAAACATTCGTATTGAAACTAGCATACGAAATGTCAATACTTTTACCACAAACCTTGAATGGTATAAAAATAGCACATCCACAGTCAAACATAACTCATTCGATACAATATGAAAGATTGTATTGTATCACATTAACCTCAATCAATAATAATGAAGGATGTTGACATAGATGAAAATAATCATCAAAACTATTTGAGAGAAATATCCCCCTTTTCTTGAAATCATTTAAAAGTCACACTATTTGTCAAAAAGCCATTTAAAAACAGATTTTTGAATCATAGTGTCCCATACCACTTTGAAACTTTTTAAAAGGATTTTTAATTTTAAAACTTTAATGTCCATATAAATAAATCCTTAAAACCATTTTTAAAATATGGACATTAATGAGCATGATTTAGAAGAATAATTCTTTAAAACATTTTAAAATGGTATTTTGGTTAGAGTTTCTAACCAAAAGAGAGACACTTGAATACAAATAATTGAGGTAATAAAAACATTGTAATATCATGAGAATAAAGGAATTCATGATATACTATGTCAAAGTACATTATATACACCACATAAAAGTGATTTGGTGTATATCATCAAAGATGTCTCAATGGAATGTAAATTGAGATGAAATCTCTCATAAAGGTTGTATCCTTTGGTTAAGGATAAATCAATGACATAATTATGTGTGACAAATATAAATACACTAAATATGATTGGATATTCAGTTTAAATCAATCAAAGTATATTCACACATATTCTTGTAAAAACAATACCAACGAATTGGATGTTTAACTCAATAAATGGAGAATGAGTTAAAATTACTCTTATCAAATTCATATCAATGACTTGAGAATTATAAATGGAGTGATTATGTGTATCAAACTTATATCCACAGGAATGGGAGTGGAAATTATGACATAATCAAATGAATAGTGATTCCACACATAATCTTGGGGTAATATAATCAATGAAATATGCGTAAAGCCAAATGAGTGGAAATTGAAATCTCAAATTCCCTTATTGATTAGGTAACATAAGAAACATACACCCATGAAAGAATTATCATACAATGATGATGTAAATACCCATAAATAAAAGTATATAAAACAATGAATACAATCATGGGCAGTACACATACACCACATGCAATAATTAAGTGGTGATCAATGGAATTCTCACGGAATTAAAAGTGAGATAAGAAAATCCCTTACTTTGTACTTTTTCCTTGGTCGATGGTAGGTTTACCTCCTGTATAATGGTGAAATAATTGTTATTTAATAATACAAGAATCATTTACTTTAATATGATATCATATATGATCTTTTAACATTGATTTGTTAATAATATCTTAGTATTAACGCCGTTTCGGGTGTTAACTTACTCATTTTCTTTTATATGTTTTGTTACATAAGTCATGTTTGTTGTATCTTATTCATATCCATAATGATATCAAGTCCTTAAAAATCATTTTTAAATCATTAAATGATAATTATACTTGAATGGATACGATGGAGAATGAATCTCATCGCGTTCGTGGAGACGGTAGTCCGTACGTACGCACGAACGCTGCTTCCATTTAATTTTTATTTTAAAATAATCGAATCCAAATGATACATAGGTATATTACTATTCCAGTATAATATAATATTTTATATATGTTACTTAAGTTCATTAACTCCATCCTTTATACGTTCCATGTGTGGTATGAACGAGTCATATCATTTTAAGGGGGCGGTAGTCCGCACTTCCTCAAATGAAATTATCGTATGTATATACAACATGAAACGAATAATGGTATGAAATAAAATGGAATTACAGAAGCTTATATATAAAATATATATCATTAATATCATATTTAATTACAGTTCCATCATAATGGCCACCATGAGAGGCGGTAAGATGTTTTTGAACAATCATCGTTTCGTGAGGCGTTAGTTTGCCATTCACAGAAACATTATGTTCATCATCCATTAGATGGATTTGTGTGTATTTGTAGTTTGAATACTTCTTATAACAACATCCTAGTATATTGAGGATACTGGTGTTGTTACCAAAGAAGGGAAATAAAAAGAGTTTGGGGGTTGAAGAAGCAAAATAAATGAAAATAATTTAAGAGAAATCGTTACCTTTAATTTAGGTAACTCACTTTGGTTGGAACCAAAGGACTTGTTGAAATGCTTTCTGCCTAAGGGGAAGCTTCAAGGAGGAGTAGAGTGATGTGGGAGCTTATTTGGGCAGAGTTTGGACGAGCCAAGTGGCTTGAGAGGTGTGAGTAAATGAGAAGGAGGAGTGCCCTTTTATAAGAGGGGTGAGGGGAACCTTTGGAAAAGCTAGAAATATGAATTTATAATAAATTCATATTCGGTTTCCAAAGGCTCCAAAGATGACTATTCAAAGGATGAGGTGGGGATAGGTCGAAAACAACTCATCCAATATAATTTAGACAGGTTTGGGTACTTATATTAACCTTATCTTTAAGTATTAACTCTAAGTTAATTAGTTTCACTTTTACAATGTCTCATTGTATTTTTATATGATATGGTTAATAAACTTACTATATACATCCAAGAGACCCCCAAGTGGTCCATTAATGATTAACATATCATAATATAAGTCTCTTGGCCGAACCTTAGATTTTTAGAAATTTAATATCAATTCATAATATAATATTTGTTTTAAGAACTCTTTTATGTCAATTTTGACACTATTCAATAGTTGATTTTTGTGAAACTCATAACAGATTGATTACTTCGAACAAAGTCAATTAAATAAATCCTAATATATCATATTATCCTATAAAATTAGTTTAATTCATTAAAAGTTTCATATTATATTTATTTGGGTATTTATAATATCACTTATTTTAATTTTTCACTTTTATAGTAATTACTGCATCATCATTGTGCCATAAATAAAATACATTATTTAATGTCTAAAAATTATAAATAAAATATCATTATGTAGGAAATCTTTTTACCTTTCTAATTAATATTTATAATCGAAAATCCAACATGTATAACCCTATGTAAAAATTGTTCTTCTAAAAGATATAAGCTTATGCCATTTTTATTTTTATTTTAGCTTTATTAATATAATGTGTCATTATCACTTACAAGTGGATCCATGGGGTCCCAAAATAGACCCAAAGATGCCCATGGTCTACCATGTATCAGCCAATAGGGTTAAGACACGTTTTAGGGTAATTTAGTATTATTATAATATTATTTTGTTAACCCTTATTTACAGGATTTACCCTTAACCATGGTAAATAAAATATTTACCGCAGTAATTATTCTAAATGTCTAAAAATAAAAGTTACCTATTTACACAATTTGGACATCCTGATTCCAAATATGGAATCCATTTTTCTAAATTCAAAACACATAAGTGGCAGAAATTAATTTAAAATTAATTCCCGCTGTCAAAACAAAAATCGTTTTTTAAGAGATAATAACTATCAAAAGATTGACACTTGTTTATGTTCGGTTTAATTGTAAAATTATGTCCAATGACCAACATTATATTAAATGGTAAAAATATATTCTAAATATACTTTAAAACCACTCAAATTCACAATTTATCACTATTAATTATTTTGATTAAAAATGTTGTTTTTAATTAAAATTTAGTAATTCTCACTATTCATCAAAATATGAAAGTTATCCGAAAAGTACCAAAATTTCACCTTAGGCTAAATTCGATATTCCGAATCCAAAAATGAAGTCCATTTTGAAATATAAAATATATATAATTTCAAAAAGTAGGTATTACTATTCATAACGGCTAGTTTGATTGGTTGTGGTGTGTTAAAATCTCGAAGTTGCGTACAATGCACGTCATTGCATTATTCGAAAGGAAACATACCGAGGAAGCTTGGGGTGTTACAGTTATAATTACTATCTCTTTATATAGAAGGTAATACTTTTTTTATTATTATTTTAGTGGGTTTTTAGAGTGTGATTTATAATAGATTTATCATTCCAATATGCCTCATAAAAATCATATTCTCTCAGAGATCCAACATTTTTTATCATGAAATTCAACCCAGATATTTCAAATATGTAATAATGTAGATGAGTGTGATTTTAATTAGGTTTCATATTCTTTATTTTAAACATGACATATTGTGATTTATTTTAATTTTTGATTTTTTATTAAAAGATGAATCTTATTCATTCATCTGAGAAAAAGGTTATTCATTGTTTAATGAATATTTATCACCCTCCACATTGTATTAAAGGACTTATAATACATGATATTTATGTTATTCTTTATATTCCATATATTTTGAAACTTTTTCAATGGGGGATTCTTCATGAAAACCATCAAGATCCTATGTCAATGGTTCAATTTAAAGGAAAACTAATAAAAGGGAATCATTCAAATTTTTATTTTGAGATAAATATAAATATAATGATTAATGATTAATGATTCCAACCAAAATTTTATTGCCTAGAAACACATATAAAATGGTAAATCCCTCTGAAAAATAGTTAAAATAGTGTGCGGGACATACCATGTTCTCTTAAAAACTACATACCTAAAATGGGACTTCATCTACACCCTAAAATTAATATAAATAGGTTATAGTTTTATAGGATTATTTTATATAGAGTTTGTTACTAATTTATTTTGTGAGAAATGGAATTAGTTGAGATAAATAATTAAGTGAACACCTTTTGAATCAATTACTTTTACTTTTTAAGGTATCTTTGAGTATAAAGGGGTACCAGAGATTAGGAAATAATCACTTATTCTATATTCAGAACATGATTGACTCATAGGTGTATCATCTTCTTTTGAATGGGTTATTTATTGTGGTGTATATTTTATATTTTTTAAATAGAAGGCTCAATTGAATATTTATCTTAATGTGGGTTGGTCAAACAATGATTCATGGTGTTTTGACCTAAAATTCCTTAAGTAATAGATATGTTTTCATAATATTCCTCATTTTTAATCCCTATGTGGCTTAAAATATAGTTTTATATTAACTTATCATTGGAATTACTGAGTTCATGGATTGAAATTATTTGAGTTTCATATATCTATAATTCACTAATTCCAACTTTTTCATCTTTTTGTTCCCTATCACTCATAGTATAATACATTATTGTTATCTTATATAATATAATTATTTTATCCATATTGTGTAATAAATTCATAGTCATTTTATATAGGGTAACCAAACTTTAACACTCCTCCCATAATGCTTTTTGTGTTTCAATTTGATATAGTGTATACCAAGGTGTATTAGGAACATAATTCCATTCATTTTGTCTATCGTAGACTATAAAGTGTGTATATATGTTTTTTGTTGATTCTACTTCCAAATAAAAATAATAATTCAAAAATAGTACCCTACAATAAAATTATTAAATATGCATGAAGTAATTAAAATGCGTAAAAACAATCAAAAAAATTGTATTGATTTTTTTTTGCCTTTTTAGTGGTGAGATTTCTATAAATTAATATACTCGCTGAGAAAAGCATGAAAATTTAATAACACAAATGACATAATGAAGGGTCACCATTGTACTTTATAAATAAATAAAACACAAAGGGAGTAATAAAGGGAACTAATCATATATATTGTTCTCATATGAAGATTAATTTTGATTATAATAAATTATTTTTTGTTTGGATTTATTGTTTATTAAATATTAATTTTTCCAATTATTATGTATTTTACATGATTGATAAAAATTGATGTCAAAACATTTGAAATAAATTTTGTTAAAAATACAAAATAAAGATGATGTGGTGGAGTGATGTATAACAGTTCAATAAGAATAGGAAAAATTAATGATTGAATGAGGTTTACTAAGAAAAATTAATTCCACTAGTCATACATTAAATATTTCACTCATGAAATATATTTTAATAGAGATGTGTTATGTAAATAATGATATGACCTGGCCTGAAAAAACCATCAAAATACCTTCTGAACTGGACCACAAAAAAGCTGAAGGGTCATCCTAATCCCCGTGGGCATTTATTAGAACCTAAGAATCGAATGAGAAATATAAGGAATTACTTAGACAACCTAAGAAAACCAATAAGTAATATATATATATATATATATATATAACAATAAATGAAATGAGATATATCATATTTGAATACAAATAGTTTTTGTGATATAACCAGGGTAACAATTCAATACCATGGTACATGAAGAAAACAAAAACCAAACGAATCTCAAACTACTAATAGTTAATATATGTGATACATGAGCCATATCCCACCATCTCACCACCAAATAACCCTTTCCAACTAACATAAATCCTCTCCACCTAACATTTTTTCCATTCCATTTCCAATTTATAAAAAACAGGGTATACACACCCTTAAGGAAGTATATAAGGTGTGAGAAAAAACCATTAAGATCCCACCCTAGAGTTCTGTAATAATTCTTTAACAAATAATACCCACATGTCCAACATTTAAATAACATAGACTGATAAAATATTTTTTCACACTTATTGAATTTCAAGGTAGACTATTTACACTTTTTTGTAGTTATGAAATAGATTCCATGCCTCATGGGTAAATAAAATTTTCAAATAAACCATTTTTCAATGCATGTATCTTATATCCATATAAAAAGTAGATCCAAATAAATAAAAGAATAGAATAATATATATCACCACAAGAAACACATAGCTTCATACTAGTATGAACATTCACAACTCAATAATTATGTTAAGACATATTCTGATAAATAAGACCCTAGGAAACAAGGCCATGGTAAAATAAGAACACCAAATGACTACACCCCTACAATGTTAGATAATCATATCCCTAGAACAATATAGACCAAGGAGTAGAGGAACACTCAATGAGTGAACCCACTAACAGATAAAATGGTAGGGAAATTTCCTAGAACACCCACCTCAGTACTGAAGTCTCCCATTTGATTAATATATAAATACATTTCCTTGGGATCAAACCAATTAGTTCCATTGTTCTTGGAAACCAAACATTCCTTTAACACCAATAGGGGAAATCCATTTTGATTGAGATCTATTGACATGTACATATAATAACATCAAGGATCATTCTAATATTTTTTAATATTATGTATAAAATTAGTGATATATTTTTATCGAACATAGGCTATATATTGATGAACATAACTTGACCTAGTGTTTGAACAATAATGAAAATAGAACTAATAAATATCAATAGTGATGGATATAACATTAATAATAGGAGGCCCTAGAAAATGATTTTTAGACCCTCAAATTGAGTTTCCATAAAGAAATTTTTAATGGAGGGGATAATCACTAACATTCCTTGAGAAAACATGATCTACAACTGAAAAAAATAGATTTTGTAGCCTATGAAACAAATTAATTACATGAATCACTAGAATGTTTCATTGTAACTAGAACATCTAAAGTAGAACATATTTCAAATATATCCTCATACTCATTCTTTTAAAAAATCATGGTTACCAAAATAAGATTAAGGGATTTGTTAAGATGAAAAACAAGACTAATCGCATTAAAACCCTATCATTATGATCCTTGAGTTTTCCATAGTTGGTGTAATGAATCCCTGAAGATTAGACAGTCCAATCAGGCAACATAAATTCTGAATTTGATGACACCATGGCACAATTCATGTTCACCATGCCCATTGTTTTCTAAGAAACACCATGTCAGTATCTTGATAGTCCCACCTTAATAGGCCTAATTTAAATAGGGTTCATATTTTTGGACTATCCACAACCTCTATAATTTCCATAGTGAATCCTCACTGGTCTTACTAGATAGTGAAACCCACAACTCACCATTCCATAGACCACACCCATCCCTGGGTATCATGGATATATCAATGATTTATTGAAATAACCAAAAGGATATGTGGATTATACCATGGTGTGGTCCATCCCAGTTGTCATTGGGAAAATCAAAAACACTATTTACAAGAAAAATGTGCACCATAAACATCCCAAACCTGTATATTAGAACTATAAATCTACAAAAACATATCTAAATATGTTATATTACAATATACCCAATTTTTATCTTTCTTCTCCTATAATTTCATATATAATAAGGAATTTACATGAAGAGATGAGTTCATTTATCCTCTATCAATGATTCTTGATCCCATGCATTGAGGGAATCTAATAAAAGATTCCATAATAATTTGACCAATAGTTTAGAATTTCCAAACATAATATTGATATGAGAATGAATGATATCCACTAATACATTGACCACTAATATATCTATCTCCAACAACAATTCTCCCCAACTCAAAACATGGGAGGAATTGGATATATATTTATTGAGATGAGATATGTGGAAAAAAAATATTGGATACCTATAATCTAGTCCTGTAACACTTGTCAATTCACAACATTACAAATTGTGTCACTGATATCAAATAGTTTATCATTTTTTGTATCCAAATTCCCAAATTTCTTAAGTCAACAGAGACAAAATCAAGGGAAAACCTTCAACAAGACCCAAACTCTAACATAAACATCCAAAAGATGGTGTCGATGGTCAGTATAATATTTCTAATGAGTTTGAGTTATAAACATGTGTTGTTGCATATCCTAGATACTTTTCATAAAATTTTGAATGATTCCTGGTATCATAAGTGAGACCTCACCCTCCTCTATCCTTTAAAGAGATGACCTATATGAAAAACTATAAAAATAACTTAAAAGGATAATTTTTTTGGATTATTAGAAACATGTATAATAAAAAAAATCATCTATTTCCATATGTCTGACACAACAAACTCTAGAATAAATAATATAATCATGGATAGTATCCTCTGAAACCAGAATAATACACTCTTTCTAACCATCATAATGAGAAGGATAGGTTGTACTACACCTGACCGAAGTCTCCATTTCCAATTTGAGGCCTTCCAAGAATTGTAAAGAACCACAAGGATCACTATTAATTATTTGATGAGGGAAACCAATGAAGACTTGTGATTTTATCTCTGTATAGACTACCAAGATCATCAATATTTAAGGTTTTACTAATATGAATAAAATAATCTCATTTCAACAGTCGATCAATCACCAGCCAAATAGAATTAATTACTCATGGAGTCTATGCTAATCGAAATAAAAATTACATGGATTTCTTGTCTTATTACCATATTGGAACAATGAAATGAAAAATAAAAATATAAGGCTTCCAGAGATCAGATTTAATTTCGGGATAGGTGTAACCACAAAACACATAATCGACAATGAAATAATTAATACAAGACAACCTAAAACAATGACCAATTTTATGATACATCTTCATAGTTCTAGATGGAATTCCCCATGATTAACTACAACAATAAAAAATTTCCCAATTTATGATTATAAAAGGATAAAAAATAATTTCTAACATAAATAATTCTATTCAAGGGGTGACACCAACCCTAGATGGTCTCCCCAGTATAGTATAATTCCTCGATTCCTTTGACCTTGTCATCCTAACACGTAACATAATTAATTTAATAAAGGATACATAACAACAACATAATAGTGGTGGGTATCATATTTGTATCATAGTATTATACATCCAAACACAACTGAGTAAAAATACCAATAAGGTTTCACTAATCATTCACATCGAAAATGGACTATAAAGGAAACTTTTTGATAATAGTGTTAGAAATAACATTCAACTTCCTTGTGGTGTATTCACTAACAATGTTAGTTTTTTGTAAGTAGTCCTCCCATCACATCTACTCGATGTTTGAGTATTAATGATAGATAATATAACATAAGAAATTATTATTATAATAGACTAATAACATATCTATAAAAAGATAATATCATCGATATTTGAGGGAATTCATATCTACTTATTGTTAGAATTCTACAGTGGGATAATTTTTCTTGTGTAGATGAAGCTAAAGAGAAATATAATCTATAATTTTATCATCCTATATAAGAATTTATCCCCACCTAGCTCAAGAGGCATCAAAATTTTATCATGGTGTCTATAATTTTTTTAAATTTTGGTCTTTGAAATATCCAACTCCTTCACTTTTTCTAATGATAATCCTCTGGAATATTGATTACTTTACAAAGACTGAGATTTCATTTTCATAAATCATTTATAAAATAAATAAAAATTAATATAAACATGCTAAGAAACATCATTGGGATCAATTTCAATAGTAGAATATATATTACAACACTCCAAGGAAGAAGGTTCTATATTACTAGAGCTTTTGACTAGGCCATAGTTCCTATTGTAGTTGATGAACCAATACCATATCAATGTAGAAATTGAGTCTGGAAAAATGATTTCACATGACCTCAGGGATCACATGAATTTCATCTCATTAGAGGTTTGAGTAAATGAATTGGGGTGTGATATAAATTTCCATAATCATATCATTAGAAGAGTTCACACGTATCCACTAAAGATGGAGTATAAAGCGCATACTACTATGAGATACCTCAATTACCTCTACCATTATCATGATAGTTATTCTTATTCATATGTTTACCACTATAATTTGAACCAGGTCAATGGGAAAAATAAAATACCTCATATTCCTATAAAATTTAATTATTCCATCATAGTCTTATTATACATATCGTAAGAGGTGCTGAGATTCATAATATACACATACAGTCAGATATCAGGACACCAGACTTGTATGAATTCTTGGGGCTTTATTCTATCATTAATCACCACCTATGGAGAAAAACGAATCAAAAATACAAATCCTAAATGTACTCTTTCACCAAATATTTTTCTAATAAAATGATAATAATTCCATAGATATTTACAACATCAATGATTCCAAATATTACATCAAGATGAAAACAACTTTTATGACTTTCCACTCCGTGCCTAAAAATCGATTTTCTAATCCCATGGTTTCCCATCTACTCTTTCTAGGACTGTTGAGATTAAATATCAGCCACTTTAAATTTGATAGATTAATGTGTCTCTATAAATTCATCAAAAATAAACATCATCCATCTACTCCTATACCTGAAAAGGCTCATTAGTACCCAAAAAGGACACTCACTTTTTGTATAGATATTATTTCTATTGATCCCTATATGCCATAGTTCTTTATATAACAACCACATCATTGTACTAAATATGAAGCATGATCAAATCCATGACATGAACTACCCTTACTGTAACCTTGATATGTTTCAGAATGATAGGATGATTCCCTTTAGGTTAGATTAAAAAAACTCTTGGGGAATCCCAATAAAAAATATTATATTCATGGTTCTTCACAAAAAAAATAGATTAAAAAGGATATGAAAACAAAATATCACTATAAACTCAAATATAATATGCCAAAACAATGATTTATAAAAAAAACATAAGCGACACCGAAAAAAATATCATCAAAACATGAGGCATTTATGGTAAAATATGGAGAGATACTCACCACTTAATACCCCTAAAATAATAATAAGTCCTTTTTTATTTCATAAAAATTAAGTAAACATAGCACTACCATCCTCTAATACCAAATTGACCCATCCAATTTTGAAAAAAATCCATTTATCAATTATTTGAATAGTACCACCATAAAACCCTAAGGGTAGTCCTTTTCCCTTGTCCTACAGAAAATCACAAAGGAATCCTATGAAAGACAAAGGTAATGATTTTATGACATGAAACAACTATCACAAAATATATAGAGATATTTAAAATAAAAAAAGTGATGTTCCATGACCAAAACCCCCAATTATAGTAACATAACTACGGTAAAAACTAAAAACCATGTTACATGAACAAAAAACCAAATGCATCCTAAAATTAAATCTACTAATATATGTGATATGTGGGGATCATCCATCTATCACACCACCATATAAACCTACCTAGAAAAAAAAAACGCCTCCTAACCAAAATGAGGAACCTTTCTAATTCCAACAATAGAAAAAGATAGGTCTATATAGCCTAAGGGAGTGTACATGGTTTTAAAAAAACATTCATGGTTTGATCCCATATTTGTTTCCCAAAAATGGAATCTCTAAAATTATGCCAAATTTCTAAAAAACAACATTTAAACATTTCCCAGGATTAAAATTCTAAAACATATTCCATTTATCACATTTTTAAGAACATTTTTAAAAAACAAATTTTTTAAATCATGCATAACATATCCATTTCAAAACCAAACCAAATGTAACTAAGATATCAATAGAGGTCACCCTTAGGTTAACATAGGCATGATCTAGCTATGTCACCCAGACCTCAATAATTATGTGAACAATTTGGGAATTAAATAAGTCACATAGATACATGGCCTATAGAATAGAGTAAAACTATATGTGTGAACCTCATATAGTGTTATATAATAAAATACCCAAAGTAATAACCAATACGGAGAAGGGGAACACCACATGAGTGCTGCAATTCAAGGAAACATGGAAAATGACCAATATTAGAACCCCCTTTTATGTACCCATCACTTCCATGTGATGAATATTTAAAAACGTTATAAATGGATAAAACTAATTTAAAAAATTGTCGTAATTTTCCTTTACAACCATATTTCATTTTGAAAAATCATTAGAAAACAATGTTTTATCCATATAAATTCATGCATGCATATAATTATATCATAGTTTATGATAATCACCTTTTAGGAAACATGCAATAAAACTATAGAATATGTGGTTAACCAAGCATAGGGTAGAGATGGAACCACCTTCTCACACTAATCATTACGTGATAATGATAATAGAATCATTAAAAACAAGAATGTGGGGTCCTTAGTAGAAATATGAGGCCCCAAAAAACTATTCCCACAACTGAGATTATATTTTCAATAAGTATAAGTGCAATATAGAAGATATAAAATCACATATTTTTATAACACAATATCCAAACACAAACAAACATAATTCGGCCTCACAAAACCAAATTTATAATAATAATGACTAGAATGGATCATGGGAATGAGAAAATATCATGATAAATAGATGTTAAATCCCTAACAAGGCTTGTCTGACAAAAAGTACCATATATAATAATGTAGTGGTAAGGATTTATTAAAGGGAAATCTGATTCAAAACCTCAATAAAGACCACACCATATAGGTCTTCATTTTTAACTATCAATATCTAATTCCATTATGAGGAATATATATCGAAATCATCTATTCTAAATTTTGAAGTAAACAACACCATGGTGTTGAGGCCATCCCATATGCATGTGTGGTCCTAGTGGTACATTACCAGAAATGCAACTTGTCCTCCTCAACATAGCCTTGTGAAAAAGTGATTGTTTCCATAGAACAACCATATCATCCACTATTCCATGGGTCATACCATAGTGTTTATACTGGGTAAGGAGAACCACAACATGATACAAATGGAACTATGACTACTAGTAGTCATTTTGTCTATTCCTCTGGAACACATAAACAAAATAAGGTCATAATATAGATTATGGTGTAGTGCATCCAATTTTTCATTAGGAATATTAAAAATACTATTTTTGAGTAAAAAAATACCCCAATATATATTTAACATATGAAAAATTTCCCCCATTCTGAAAAAATAACATACCTCAAGCTAGGATGTTAAACACAATATTCTAATAAAATTATTCTATGAAAATATGTGTACTAAATTTTTAATAGTTTTTCAATTTATTGTATATTGTTCCAAAAAATTTGGTGGAATCTTGATAATTTCAAAATTAACTCTACCACACATATCCATTAAATAATCCACACCATTGAGAAAAATTCGTAAATAATAAGAGTAAATAATGAAATGAAAAATAATAAACTAGTAATTGGTTTTCATGGGATTTCTTCTCGTGATGTGAACAATTATAAGTTCCTTATAATTAACTAATGAGTGAAAAAATAATATATTATTTCAAAATAAAATGCAAATCAATGCTTTATCCATTAGAGAATTGATTCTTCTAGTCAATAAAATAATCTAGTCTTGATTTCATGAGATGAAATGTTAAGAAAGATACCAAAAAGGGATGGAAAAAAGAAAAAGGCGATGAATGATACACACCAAAATGGTCGTAAAACACATGAAATAAAATAAAATTAAAAATTATAATAAAATAGATTTAAAAAACACTAATCATGAACTGTTTGTCATAAAGGTGGAGTGAAAAGGGCATTAATAGGGTAAATGACACATAATTAATTGAGGGAATTTCAAAAAATTGTGCAAAACATCTAGGAATAAAAGAAGAAATAATATTCCACTATTTTAAATGTATAAAAATAGATAAAGTAGTGTAACATTAGAAATATGTAGTGGATGATAATATAATTATAAAAACTATTCTCTAAATGGTGAAAATATAGCAGTCTATAAGACTTCTATCCATAATAGAATGTCTAATTCTAAATAACATTTCACACTAAAGAACAAATAACCATTTCTCCATAAAATTCAAAATATTTATAATGTAAAAAATCAATCCAAGGATTGAAGGATTATCCATCCACTTCCACCTATCGATCCTAACATATAGAGTTTCCATTTTTGTTCACCCTTGAATGACCTTATCTATTGGGATTGAGTGCATCATCTGATAGTAATGGGCCTTATAATAGGGTTAATGGGTGGTGGAACCACTATATATGTAATATCATTAATCAATTAACCCATGGAAAGAACTGGGAAAGAATTCATGAAATTATAAATAACAACTCACCCCAACATCTTCATTTTATTGACCTTTATGGGAATTATTCCCATATGAGTGATTCCATATTAGTTGAACCAATGAGAGAATTCCTATTTCATATTATCTTTTAAAATGTTATTTAATCCAAGGCTATCCTCACATCATTTAATCCATTATATTTTGACATCCATTAACTCAATAGACATGGTTCATCCTTCTTTATATATTAAACATATTTATTCCTTTAATTAATAATAATATTTTCATTTATTTCCACAGGATATCTTATCTTCTATGAATATTTAAATGATAATTTAACATAGGGATGGTATAGACCTTATATGATGATGCCAAGTTCAGTCTCTCCATGTGTATTAGTTGTGGATGAAAATCATTTACTTCAGATGCATGATTCACTGTGGTTAACTCTTATATAATTTACCATCAATTTAATATATTCTATTATAGGGAATCTACACTTGAGTTATTCTCACACATTATCCAAATTATTCTTATATTCCCATTTAACATATACTTCATTAGAGTTTAATTACTTTAATTAATTATAAAAAAAGTACTCTTATACTAGAAAGTTATAATCTTACTGACTCAAATACATGATTTACGATTACATAAAGATATTTCTAATTCTTACTCAGGATGTATTCGTATCCTCCTCTATTTAATATTAAACATGTCCCATCTACTTTGTATGATGAATTCCACCAACTAAAAAATCTTGATTTCCAAATAATACATTCCAATCATCATTTGAGAAGAAAAAATTAATATAAAATAATATATTCTAAATCCATTTCCTAATTTTAAATGAACTATAAATTTATAAATGAATTTTATTTTTTTAACTATATAAAAATTAAATGAAAATTAAAAATGTGATTGTGTTTTTATAAAATGAAATCAAAAAAATTACATCAATATTTAACACTTAATATAATATATATAAAAAATGTAAATATTAATTAAAATGTGTTTCTCATTGAATTTTATGTCATTTCAGGTGTGTTCTTTAATGATATTTAGATATAATATTTTTGAAAAACACATGTAATAAAATTCCTCTATTGAGGTAATTATATATTCTAATTAATTATAGATTAAATTTTCATTATCCTAACTACAAAGTTTTTGGATGTTCCATTATATTTATTTATTTGAATTTTTAATTTAATGGGGAAATATTATGCCTTTACCCAATGATTCTTTTGTACCCCATAACCATCATGTTATATTAGAGAATTATTATTATAATTTATCATCATTTAAAAATGATTTGGTAAATTTGATCATTTATTTTTTAGTACATATGATTGTATTTCCATTATAAGTCTGTTGGTTGATACATAATTTTAGTCCGACATCATATATGTGACACCCCATGATTTCATAGTACTTTATTTCTTCAATATAATTCTATAACATGCACTACACGCAACAATGAGTTTAAGCGCACCA
Organism: Viscum album; assembly: GCA_963277665.1. Lineage (NCBI taxonomy): Eukaryota > Viridiplantae > Streptophyta > Magnoliopsida > Santalales > Viscaceae > Viscum > Viscum album. The sequence goes on along the minus strand of OY728138.1, from coordinate 1,298,132,816 downwards.
CGACTTACCAAACTAGCCGTTCGAAAGCTGTTATGAATAGTATTAACTGAATTTTTATTTTCATATTATCCTTATAATTTAGGAATCTTGTTTTGAGTTTATTATACATAATATAAGAACAAATTCATTATTTCAGGGAAAAGAAGTAATTTTAAAAAAAATGCAATTTTACCACCTTTTAATGGAGAGCCCTTTAAATACAAAATTTGAAACATTTATATATTAAATTTGACATAATATCCTTTTTATTTAGAATCAGAACATTAAAATTTAGTTTTGATAAATTTTTGCTGTTTTTCTGATAACTTTCATATTTGGGTGAATAGTGAAAAAAACTAAATTATAACTGAAAATAGCTATTTAAATCAAAATAATTTATATAGTTAAACTACAAATTTTTATGGTTAGGAAGTATAATTGAATTATGTTTTTACCATTTAATACAATGTGGGTCATTGGATGTAATTTCACTTTGAAATTGGACATAAACAAGTATCAATCTTTTGGTAGTTATTATTTCATAAAAATACGATTTTTTGTTATGACAACCGGAATTAATTTTAAAATAGTAATAGAAATTCGTATGTTATCAATTTGGTAAAATAGACTTCATTTTTGAATTCAGAATATCAAAATTATATTATGGTGAAATTTTGGTATTATTCTAAAGACATTCAGTTTTTGATGAATAGTGAAAACACTAAGTTATTGGTTAAAAACGACTTTTTATTTAAATAATAATTTATTTTATTTATATTTATTTTAGGTCAAAATAGATACATATTACCTATATATGTTCAATATAATTCATTGGAGTCATTTTATAATAGGTTTAGATATATAACAATTTTATTAAACATTCCCCCGTCTTTTACCCACCTCCTAGGAGAATTTACAAATTCTGATAAAACATAATTTTACCACGTCTGTGAGTGGAATTTCAAACCTCCAAGAGAAACATTTTACCTTAGTAAGTAAAATGTGGTTTAATAAGTTGAAAATAATTTTTAGTGAATAGTAACATTGGACTTTTATTTACTGTAGTTAAAGGTAAATAGGGTAATTCAAGGTAAAAAGAAAATTATATTAATATAAAATTACCTTAACACTTTTCCTAATCTTATTGAATGGGTGATGACCGACCGTGGGCAACCTTGGGTCGATTTTGGGGCCCCATTGAGCCACTTATGAATGATAGTGACACTTTAATTTAACTAACTTCAAGTAGAGGCAAAAAATGAAACAAACAAATATCTTATGGTAAATCAGTTTTTACGTGGGGTTATATAAGTCATCTTTTCAACTATAAATATTCATTAAAAAGATAAAATTATTTCCTACATAAATTTATTTTATTTGTAATTTTTATACATTATATAATTATATTAATTAATGATGCATTGATGATGCAATAATTACCATATTAATGAAAGATTAAAACAATTGATATTATAAATATCCAAATAATTCTAATTTAAGACTTTTAATTAATTCCACTGATTTTATAGGTTCATATGACATGTGATTGTGTTTAAATAAATTTATTTCATAGTAAGAATGTTGTCATTAATTTAACAAAAAAATACCAAATAGTGTCAAAAATTCCATAAAAGAGTTTTTAAAACAAATATTATAAGATTAATTGATATTTTATTTTTATAAATCTAAGGATCGGCCAAAGGGATTAAATAATATTATATATGTCATTAATGAACCACTTGATGTTCTCTTGGACGTTTATATTAAGTTTATTATCCATATAGTGTCAGAATACAAGAAGACACGATAAAAGTTAAATTATTTAACATAGATTTAAATCTAAAAGATAAGGTTAAAATGGTAACCTAAACTTGTATAAAACCTATTGGTTGAAATTATTTCTACCCATACCCACTTTATATTCTATAAAAATCAATTTTGAGTCATTATGAACCTAATATGATTTTATTATAAAATAATATTTCAATCTTTTTCTAAGATGCCCCTAGCCCCTCTTATAAAAGGGCACTCCCCATTCTCTCAAATACACAACATCAACTCAATTTGGCTCTGCCAAACCCTACCCAAAAATCTTCTCAACTATCCTCCCATAATCCTAGAGGCCTCACAGTAGTCATAAAGGCAACTTAAGGATCCCTTTTGATGAAATAAAAAAAACTCAAAGAAGAGGTAAATATTTCATCACCTCTTTCAAATTACTTTTTTCTTCCTCTTCCTATTTCTTTTTCTGCTTCCATTCAAAAATAATAACTCTTATATATTCTATATACTGTGATGTTATTATAAAAATGGTAAAACCATATTCTTTATTTTTATCCATCCTCTGAATGAAAAGTCACCACACGTGCGTATGTACGGCTTACCGTCTCCACATCGTGGTGTAGTTTTTTATTCAATCATTTCATTATTTGGATTGGTATAATAATGAGTATAAATGATGTAAATAATAAATATAAAATTACAATTATTTTGTATATATGATATACCATCCAATTATATATTATTTTAATTTCAAAATAAAGATATTTTTGCACATGCATACGAACGGATTATTGTCTCCACGGCGCGATTAGATTCATTTCCACATTTACCATTCAAGGATGATTATAAAAATATATATTATTAATAATAATTTAATATATGACATAATAATGATACTGGATATATATGTATATGTATATATGTATGTATTTATGTACTTACATATATCTTATTCACTTCTGTCTGATATGATATAAAAATAGAAACAACGTTTATGCGTACGTACGGCCTACCGTCTCCATAAACGATATTTCCCATTTCATATATCTACCTATTATAAATATATATATTTTAAATATTTATGATATATAAACCAGGGTTTATATTCTGGAAATATTTAAATCATTATCTAGGTGATACAATCAAGAGTAACAAGTTAAAACATATACGATAAAGAAACCGATTATTACCTGAAATGTTAATTTAACCTGGATATTATTATTAAATGGGTAGTATAAAGACATAAATGAATCACGTATGATATCATAAATATTAATATTGTTCTGTTATAATCTAATAACATACAAGGGTCATTATAGAAGTGGTTAAATGTACCCTCGACTAAAGGAATGTGCAAGGAAAGGGTTATTTCTTCAATATCATTATTTATCTGAGATAGTTCATGTGTAATTACATTCTAGGAAATACTTATAATCGATACCCATATTCATAGAAATGATTTCAGAATGGATCTTATAAATTTTTATGGGTGGGTCTATTTAACTAGATCATCATTTCAAATGTTTTAAAGATTTTTCTTTCTAAACCCTTTTAATCAATGTCCATGTTTTCAAAATGATTTTAAGGTTTTATTTATATGGACATGAATGTTTTGAAATGATAAATCTTTTCAAAGGATTCAAAGTGGTATGGGACACTATGATTCAAAAATATTATTTAAATGACTTTCTTTATAAATTGTGAGACTTTTAAACGATTTCATGACAAATGAGTATTTCTCTCGAATCATTTTACTCAATATTTTCATCTATGTCAACATTATTTGATGGATTTTAAACTTGATTGATGTTGATTTATTATGATAAAATCTTACATATTATATTGAATGTGTTTTCCTATGTTCGACTGTGAATGTGATATTTTTATACCATTCATGATTTATGGATAAAGTATTGATATTTCGTATGCTAGTTTTAGTACGAATGTTTAAGTTATGTTTTATCCTTTTCATATGAGGAATGGATTTTACTTAGTAAGTGATTGGTGGAGCCTGCTATAGCTCCTCTATGCATTGGTAGGTCTAATGAAACAAACTTGTGTCTTGGAATAATGCCTTTACAAAATTTTATTTGTAGTCTTGGCACAAGGCCTTGACTATGAGGTTATGAAAGTCTGGCATTATGGATTCCATTATTATGAAAGTGGTTATTGATATTTCATGTGATTATTCAACTAGTAGAATATCCATGTGAATAAGTAAATGGAATTATTTGATTTTATTTTTACCATATTATGATGAAGTTCAAGTTTAAAAGGCATTTGTTTTAGTCTTATGCATTGTCTTAAATATTTATGATTATTTATTAATGTTTCTGCTATATTGTTATCCTTAATATGCATCTGAGATCACTCATTCCTATGTTTTAGTTTTATTAGGATTCCAATAAGTGTATTATGATTGGTAAGCAAGCTTAATCTAGTGGATTAATGGCGTTCTCAAAGGATCATTTATATTGTGTTTTATTTTCTAATGTGTAATATAACGTTCATGTATGTAATCTATTTTCCAAGAATGATAAATGGATTGGTCTTTCGAGAGTAGATTCCTTGTAATCATGCAAATGTATGAAAATAATGCACTGAATCCGGGTAACTGGGTTCAGGGAGTTAGAGTAGGAATCATAAAAAGTTTAGCAATAACCTTGGAAACTAGATTTAGATAAAATCTGATTAAAGCACACATCCCTACGATAGACATTAAGGATTATTATAGAATAACTTCCTAGAATTTTGGTATTGTAGGGATTTTTTGAGTTTTCCTTGCAATAAATCCATGTCTGGATATGACTAGGTAGAGTCGGCTCAAGAACATATGTACCTAGTAGTAAAACCTAGAAACACCACTTTGAGCTAGACTTTAACGGGAACTGGTGCACGACAATGGGCCTTACTGCACTCTTGGTTATGACACTCTCGGGGGATATGTTTTGGATAATTCTGATTTTCTTTACAAACCATTATGAAGGGTTTAAGATTATATACTTCCTCAATGAAAATATTTTTATGATTATAGATTATATCCATAAACTGTTCAGTATACGATAGGTATTTTACAGGTTTGGAATTGTTCATTGCAATTAATAAACTGACATAGTGTATGCCATTGTATAGAAATAGTGCCCAGTAGAAGGAATGTGAACTCCAACAATAAGTATGATCCAAAGAGAAATATGGATCATATATTTCACGGTATTAATCTAACATTTACAAGGGAAATAGTCTCCCATGTATTCTCAACACATGAAAAATAATATCATGTGTTAATAAGATAAGTAAATAATTCCTTGAGTCCTATGACTTTTATGGGAAGTAAGAGAAGACAAGGATGGAAGAGAGAAAAATGGATAAAGGGAAGAGGGAAAAAATAATTTTCCCATATGTGATAACTATGTGAAGAAACACCATGGAACTTGCCTCAAGGGAATGAGAGTTTGTTATAAGTGTGGAAAAAAGGACACCATGTACGTGATTGAAAGGGAAAGAAAAAGGACTCAAATGTGCAATGCTTCATCTGCAAGGAGTTGGGACACAATGCGAACCAATGTCCAAATCATCAAAGTATGCTAGAAATGATGCTTTTGGATAATAATCATGTTTTGATACTATCATAGATGAGGAAGAATGATTAGAGTTCTTATGTTTTTATTAAATAATAATGTCATTTGAGTGTTGTTTCAACTATTTAATGATTATAATAATTACGGACTATATTAGGATTGTACTACAGTATGTTTTCATTAAGTACTTGAGGTTGTGTGAATCCAATAAAAGTGACTCAATAGTAGGTTAAATTTTTGGAAAATATATAGTTGAGATAAAGATAAACCATAATTTGGTTCTGATACTGAGGTAGTAACTTTGGAATAAGAGATAGTTGATTTGGATAAATTCTATTGGATATTATTGACTACCTTGGAACTGATTAATGGTTTGTTTATTTCATCATTGTTGGAGTATTCATAATTTTTGGATATAAGGAATATATATAGTATTTTATAAATAATAAGTGAGCATGAATTTAATCAATAGGGATTTATTGTAATTTAGGGTGTTACCATCTTTTAAAAGAATACATGATGATGGTATTCCCATGTTATTACGTGGAAAAAAGGATATTCATTTTGTTTTAGATATTTATAAATTTTGGACTGTGAGTTTGGAAAGAAGTATTATGGATAATTCTAAAGGTTGGAATAGATTAAGATTGACATTGGATTATATTATTATGTTAAAATCATTTCTTAAGATTGTTTTATTTTGGATTTTTTTTAAAAGGATAACTCGAAGGTCAGGCGATAACAAGTCGTGTCCAGCAAGGCTATGAAACTTGAACCCATAATTGAAGGTTGACATGGGTGCATCAACTACCACTGGCCTACGTGATATCCTAGATTTTATAATGTGGTTTTTCTAAAAGGTCTGGTAGATGAATTATAAATTCATTTTTTTAAAACCATACACGATTATGATAAATAGTGTATTTTTATGTTCTATTATCTTGTATACTGAAAGATGAGTTTGTGGTAGAAATTAGTCAAATGATAGAATTCTACTTGTCAAGTATATTTTTTTCTCTTATTTTATGAAGAAATTAATTCTTAAACATTATTTAAAAGACCTTAAAACAAAATGTGTTAACCTAATACCTTATTTTTTGTTGAAACAAAGATATTTTAGATAATCATAGATTGATGGATTTGAGGGCCTAAATTTTACACTTGTTTGTGATTGATGACCTCAATCACTCCCAATACATATTTAAATATTCCCTCTAATTTTGATTATTTAATTTCCACCAATGATCACCTAATTGAGATCATAATTTGGTGGTGACTTTTTCATTTCCCTTTCCATCTTATTAAGACTAAATTGTATTAACCCAATTTCTGATGTGGGTTCTCCACAAAGGTATTTTTCTATTTTAAACCTTTTATTTTCAATGAACAATTTCAAATTACGAGAATGAAATTTATTGAAGGAGGGGAGAATGTAACACCCCATTTTTTCATAGTACATCATTTCTTCAATATAATGATATAACAAGCACTACACGCAACAATGAGTTCAAGTGCACCACGGCTTACAAAACTAGCCATTCGAAAGAGGTTATGAATAATATTAACTGAATTTTTTATTTTATATTATACTTATAATTTTAGAATCCATTTCATGAGTTTCTTAGACATAATATAAGAACAAATTCATTTTTTCAGATAAAAGAATTTTTTAAAAAAATGAAATTTTACCGCCTTTTAATGGAGAACCCTTTTTAAACCCAATATTGGAATCATTTATATATAAAATTTGACAAAATAAATTTTTTCATTAGAATTAGGACATAAAAATTTAGTTTTGATAAATTTTTTGTGTTTTTCTGATAATTTTCATATTTGGGTGAATACTGAAAAATAATTAATTATAACTGAAAACAACTTTTTAAATAAAAATAATATATAGTGTTAAACTATACATTTGTATGGTTTTGAAGTATAATTAGATAAAAATTTTCCCGTTTAATCCAATGTTGGTCATTGGATGTAATTTCACTTTGAAATTGGACATAAACAAGTGTCTATCTTTTGGTAGTTATTATTTCATAAAAATACGCTTTTTGGTTATAACAACGAGAAATAATTTTAATTTAATAAATTTAATTTATATGTTTTTAATTTGGTAAAATAAAATTCATTCTTGAAGTCAGAATATCAAAATTAGATTAATGTGAAATTTTGGTATTTTTTTAAAAACATTCAATTTTTGATTAATAGTGAAAACACTAAGTTATTGGTTAAAAATGAGTTTTTATTTAAAAAATTATTTATTTTATTTTAATTTGGTTTTGGTCAATATAGATACATAATACCTATATTAGTTCAATATAGTTCATAGGATTCAATTTTATAATGAGTTTATATATATTGAAATTTTATTGAACTTTTCACCATCTTTTACCCACCACCTTGGAGAATTTACAAATTCTAAAAAAGAAAATAATTTTACCACTTTTGTGAGTGGAATTTAAAAAATCTGAGAGACACGGTTATCCTCAGTATGTAAAATGTGGTTCAATATGATGAAAATAATTTTTTTTGAATAGTAACTTATGACTTTTATTCACAGCAGTTAATGGTATATAGGGTAATTCAAGTTAAAAATAATTTTATAATAATAAAAAATTACTTTAACACTTGTCCTAACCTTATTTAATGAGTCATGTCAAACCATGGGAATCCTTGGGTCTATTTTGGTACCCCATGGTGCCACTTATGATTGATAATGACACTTTATTTTAATTAACATAATGTAAAGGAAAAAAATGACATAAACAAATATCTTTTAGTAAATCAATTTTAAATGGGGTTATATAAGTCATCATTTCAACTATAAATATTTATTATAAAGATAAATAAATTTTCTAAATAATATTATTTTATTTATAATTTTTTTTAATTAAATAATTAAATTATTTAATGACATAATGATGATGCAGTAATTACCTTATTAATGAATTATTAAAACAATAGATATTATAAATATCCAAATAAATATAATTTGAGACTTTTACTGAATTTCACTGATTTTATAGGTTAATATGACATGTTATGGTTTAATAAATAAATTTTATTCAGTGTAATAATTCTTTTATGAATTAAAAAAACAAAATACCAAATAGTGTCAATATTGACATAAAAGAGTTTTTAAAACAAATATTATATTATTAATTGATATTCTATACCTTAAAATCTATGGTTTGACCAAAGGGATTAAATAATATTATATATGTCATTAATGAACCCCTTGAGGTTCTTTTAGATGTTTATTGTAAATTTATTAACCATATTGTGTAAGAATACAAGTAGACATGGTAAAAGTTAAATTTTTTAACTTAGAGTTAAATCTAAAAGATAAGGACAAAATGGTAACATATACTTGTCTACAACCTATTGGTTGAGATTATATCAATCCATACCAACTTTATAATTGGAATAAATTAATTTATGGTCATTATAAACCGCATATTATTTTATTATAAAATAATATTTTAATCTTTTCCTAAGATGCCTCACATGCTTCTTATAAAAGGGAACTCCCCCTTCTCTCAAATTCACACTTTCAAAGCTATTTGGCACGGCCAAACCCTAACCAAATATCATATCAACATCCCTACCTTCATCCAAGAAGTCATCCATTAATAAGAAATCCATCTTAAGGAGCCTTTTTGATTAAATCAAAAGGAAGAACCAAAAGAAGAGATAAATATATCATCACCTCCTTCAAGTTCTTTTTGTTCTTCCACTTCCTCTTTCTTTGTTGTTTCCATTGTAAAATAATAACTCCAGTATATTCTATATACTATGATGTTATTATAAAAATGGTAAAACCATATTCGTTATTTTTATTCATCCAATGAATGAAGAGTAACCACATGTGCGTATGTACGACTTACCGTCTCCACGTCGTGGTGCAATTTTTTATTCGAACATTTCATCATTTGGATGGTTATAATAATGAGCATAAATGATGTAAATAATTAATATAAAATTATAATGATTATTTATATATTATATACCATCAAATTATATATGATTTTAATATCAAAAGAGTGATATTGTCTCTCGTGCGTACGTACGGATAACTGTCTCCACGATGTGATCAGATTCATTTCTACATTTACCATTCAACGATGATTATAAAAATATATATTATTAATAAGTATGTAATATATGACATAATAATTCTACATTCGATATATATATATATATATATATATGAATGTACTTACATATATCTTATTTACTTTCATTCAATATGATATGATAACATAAACGGTGTTTATGCGTACGTACGACCTACCGTCTCTATAAACGGTGTTTTCCATTTCATATATCTATATGTTATAAATATTTATATTCTAAATATATATTATATATTAATCAATGTTTATATTATGGGATTATTAAAATCATTATCTAAGTGATACAATCAATAATAACAAGTTAAAACACGTATGATAAAGATCTCGATTATTAACTAAAATGTTAAATTTACATGGAAATTATTATTAAATGGGTAGTATATAGTCATAAATGAAACACCCCGAGATTTTATGAGATATATTATTTTTAATTTATTTTTTGTCTTATATTATAAACTAAACCAAGATTATATTGTACTATATGCAACACCGTATTAGCTTGAAGTATACACAACACTATTCTTGGCTCGTGTTACACACAATTTCATGTTCGTTTTGGGGAAATTATTTTACGCAACATTAAGTATAGATTTTGATTAATGTATAAATGAAATAAGTTTTGATTATGTTATACGCAACACCAAACAGAGCTTTCACTACATGCATCCCTGACTTGGCTTCCATTACACACAATCAAGACCTTCCTCGATAGCATGTGTAGTATGCAATACCGAGTTTCACTAAATGAGATATTATTATAATATTATTATCAACTAGCCGTTATGAATAGTAATACCTAATTTTTAATATTTTTTAAATTTTTTCTTTCAAAATGGACTTCATTTTTGGATTCGGAATATCAAAATTATCCTAGGGTAAAATTTTTGTATTTTTCTGAAAACATTCAATTTTTGATGAATAGTGAAAACACTAGGTTACTATTTCAAAACCGACTATTTATTTAAATAATTATTTATTTTATTTAAATTTATGTTAGGTAAAAATTGATAAATAACACCTATATAAGTTCAATGTAATTAGTTGGAGTCATTTTATAATTATTTTAGATATATAAAAATTTTATTGAACTTTTCACCGTCTTTTACCCACCTCATGGGAGAATTTGGAAATTCACATTAAACATAATTTTAACACTTCTATGAGTGGAATTTGGAAAATCTAATACACAAGGTTAATATCAAGGACTAAAATTCGGTTCAATGAGATGAAAATAATTTTTTGTGAATAGTAAATGTTTACTTTTATTTACCACGGTTAAAAGTAAATAGGGTAGTTAAGGGTAAAAATGATATTATTATTACCCTAAAACATGTCATAATTCTATTGGATAAGTGTAATTTGACCAAAAACAACCTTATGAATGATATATGACCATTTAGGTCCACTTGGATTATATTAGGACATTTATTATTATTTTATTTAAAGAAGGGTTAAAATTGTTAAATCAAAGTTTAATAACTACTTCATTTTTATTAAGGGTTATACATATGATAAATTAGACTATAAATATTCATTAGAAATATAAAAATATTTCCTACCTAATTATATTTTACTCATTATTTTTCGATGGAAAATAAATTATGTTATTTATGACACAATGGTGATGCAGTAATTACCTAAATAATGAAATATTAAAATAATTGATATTATAAATACCCAAATAAATGTAATTTGAGACTTCTGATGAAATACAATAATTTTATAGGTTAATATGACATGTTAGTATTGATTTAATTAACTTTTTAGAACTAATAATTCTGTTATGATTTTCACAAAAATCAATTACCAAAAAGTGTCAAAATTGACATAAAATTGTTTTTTAAACAAATATTATATTATTAATTATTATTTTTTTCCTAATAATGTATGGTTCGGCCAAATTACTTTGATAAGGATATATATATTAATAGTGAACCATTGGGGGTTTTTTTTGTATAGTTATAGTATGTTAATTAACCATATAGTGTAAGAAAACAAGAAGACACGATAAAAGATAAATTATTTAATTTGGAGTTCAATTTAATAGAAAAGGTTAAAATAGTAACCAAAACTTGTCTAAATCCTATTTATTGAGAGGATTTAGACCCATCCCAATGTTATCTTCAAAATAAATCAATTTTGAGCTATTATAAAACAAATATTACAATATTATAATATAATATTTTATATTTTTCCAATGGTTCCCCTCTCCCCCCTTATAAAAAGGGATCCCCTTCCCTCTTCTCTTCACACCCTTTTGAGCCTTGAATCTCGTCCAACCCCTACCAATTTATCTTCTCCACTTCCCTACCAACATTATGGAGGTTCTGGTATTCTCAAAAGGAAAACTCTACTTCCATAAGAGACAGCTTAAAGGAGGTGCGTCGAAGAAGAGGTAATCTCTTCTTTCAATTCTCTCAAGTTTCATTCTTCTTATACTTCTTCTTCATTAGTTTTCTCATTATAATGTAATAAAATCAGTATTAATTATATAATGATATGTTATTATAAATATGAAACAACCATTTTTCACCTTCTATCCATCATACGAAAAACGAAATCACCACGCGTGCGTACGTACAGAATACCGTCTCCACGCCGTGGTGTAATCTGTTTTCGACCACCACCTTACTTGGATGAGTATAATGGTGTAAATAAATAACTATATATGATTAATGTAAATTGATATTGATTCTAAAATATTATACATATTCTACAATACAATTCCATGATCATGGGAATGATATCATCGCTCGTGCGTACGTACGGACTATCGTCTCCACGACTTGATGAGATTCATTCTCCATGTTAACCATTCATGAATGATTATAAAGTATATATAATGACTAATAATTAAATATATAACATAATAATGATACTGGATTTTTTTATATATGTATATATATATATATGTATGTTTTCTACTTAATTCCATTCAATTCAATAAGGAAATGAAAACAACTATCATGCGTATGTACGGCCTACCGTCTCCATGAACAGTGTATTTCATTCCATTTATATATATGTCATATATATATTTTTATAATGAATATATATTATATAAAAATCATTTTTTGATTCTATAATTATATAAATCAGGATATAAGTAATAATATCAAGAACAACAAGTCAAAACACGTACAATAAATAAAACGATTTTACCCAAAATGCTGCTTTAACATGTAAATTACAAAAGAATGGGTAATATAATGTCATAAGTGAACCATATATGATAACATAAAAATGAATATTATTATGTAATATGTTAATTAAATTATTTAAATCATTATACAGGAGGTTTAGATACATACAAAGCATATCATACATAAGGTAAGGGATAATTATTCCAATCTCATTCTTATCAGAGATTTCTTATTCGTAAATATTTACTGGGGTTATGTTTATTATCAATGTCCATATGTTATTCATAAAATGTTTTCTTTTATTACATGTATTTTTAATGTAATTTTTACCCTTTTTGACTTTTACCACATGTTATCGAAGGAATCTTTTTTTTACCATATGAGGAACTTTTTTGACTTTTCCGACAAAAGTACGAGAAGAATATTTTTTTAACTTATAAAACATGAACAGATTTTTATGGTCTCATAATGAATTATTTTCATGAAGCTTTATCTACAATATTTCATGAATATTTTCAAAAAAAACATTTTCCTTTTTGATTTCATGGCATTTTTTGAAAATAAAATGATTTTGAAGAATGAAAGGATATTCTCCTCAAGAACTCATTTCAATTGTTTTGTCAAAACTATTTCCCATCTCAAATGATAGTATTTAATATGTTAATGATTCAATAATAGTGTATATATTATTTACATGGTGTGATTTTTTTTATGATGAAATGATATCCATTTGATTTATATAGATTATGTTATGATGGGATGATGTTTATGAAACCCATTTTATTCTTTGAGTTGGGATGAATGATTTAAATTAATTTTCTGGCACAAGTAATAATGATTCCATTATGAGATGGGTGGGACCTAAATCTCCCTCCAATTAATTGGGTAAAGATTTATATCTCAAGAGATAGACATGGCCGGAATGGTAAGTTAATATGGTTCAGTGTTACAGGACTGAAATGAGGAGTGAACTCGATTCAGAAAGATACTTTGTCAACTATGATGGTCTTGGAAGTAATGACTTGGATACTATGGAAATAATATCATGTGATAAATGTTATGGCACAATTACATGTTTTATTCTCATTCTATTTTATCATGATTGATGATCTATTATGATCTATGCCTTATGTACTTACATGTTTTATGTCATTGCTAAAGATTTTGATGTTTAAATATTATGTTCATGTTTTGAAGTTCAAATGTATATGGTTTGTTTTATTTTCTCCATGCTTACCCTTAATGAGAATTTTAGCTCACCCTTTATATGTATTCTTTTCCCCAGGATATAAAGAAAGGTTTTAGGTAAGAATAAAATGGAAGATCTTTATGGGAGATGTTGAAAATATTTCTCCAAGATTAGAAGATTAAATTTTGTGTTTCCAAAGACACTAAACTATTACGGTCCTTTAGTGTTTGTTTTTGTTATGTATTATATATTCTGAAAAAGTAATGTAATTTCTATGTTCATCATGATTTGGGTCTCTACAGTTGGTATCAGAGGCAAAAGAGGTAGAAATGTATCCGATCCTTGGGAACTCTCACATGTGAGCGTTGGACGAATCATGGCTCTCCACCCAAGGGATTCATGAGGAAATGGATGCCACTGGGGATGGTGGTGTGTCCCACCCAGGTTGTGTACCCGCCCATGGAGTTCCCTAATAGGTATCAATTATAGTCCACTGGAAGTAATTCTAGACTGTTATAGTTGGTATCAGAGGAAAGGTTTAGGTAACCTTTGGAAACTAGGATGCGAAAAATTTAGTGAAATCCCTAGAGACATTTCTAAGGTATGTATAGTGATGTCTCTAAGGTTAGGTATAAGTATAGGTTATAGTCCTATAATTATGATAACAATCATAAATAACCTAGGATTAAACCTATGCTATTAGTGATTGAAAGTACTCCCCTTGATTCTGTTTTTTTCCTAGCATGATTTATGCCTCTCACACTATTCTTTTTCGGTTTTAGAAAATGGATGGAAACCAAAAGATTCATGTTAATAAAAAATATGATGGACAATGGAATGATATTCTTCATGATCAAGCAAATGAAATGGGATTTGGAAGGTGAACCATCGTTATTATGCCTAATCAGCAATCTCATAATATGATCAATAATCTCAACTTTGGTACATTTCCTGACTCGATTAATAAGAGAAAGAAGGAGTTTCATGATTATCATATAGGAAAGAAAGTTCAATTTTCCTCATGTGAATCATGTGGGAAGAGACATCAAGGAGAATGTTTCAAATGAACTAGAAGATGCTTTGGTTGTATAAAAGAAGGACACAAAGCCAGTAATTTCAAAGGAAAAGGATCAGTTAACACCATGGACAAGGATATTTATATTGCTAAGACATCGAAAATGGTTAAATGTTTTAAATATGGAATGTACGGGAATTATGAAAACCAATGCCCTAAGGGAAAATATCTTGTAGAGAATCAGCATGGATGCATGGGTAGTATTTATATTGATGATTATGAAGAGACTACAAATGATCTGTGAGATGAAAGAATTGTTGAAGCTCGGTCAATGGTTTAAGAATTTAGTGGAATGATTTGTGTTTATCAATAGTTATGTTGTATAGGTAATTGTAATATGGAATAAATACACATATAAGGATGGTTACACTATTGTTTTACCTAAAGTATTTGAAAGTATATTTTGAATGGTACCAGTAACCATGAAATGTTATTCAGATATTTTTGGAAAGTAGATGATATGCGCGTAATGAAGGGATAAAGAGATAATGATATTTTTGATAGTATTAAAGAGCTCATGAATGATAAAAGGACAAAGTTATATCATGGTTTTAGTATATAGAAATTTTAGGATTTTGGTATGTTGAATGTGTTAACTTTTGACAGCATTAATGTTTTCACTATGGTTCTATAGGTATTCATTTTTTAAAAGAATACATTAATAAGGCATTCGAATGTTTGGAATGTGACCAACAAGATATATCGTATGATATATGGGGGATAAATGATGGTATTCACGTACTTGTTTTGTGACCTCTCAAGTAATCATTTTCTTTACACTATGAGATTGGACATAAGTATTTTTGATAAGATTAAAGGTTGGAATGGATTAAGTGGGACATCAGATATAATTTTTTAAGGCTAGAATTTATTTTCGTTGTTATTTATGGAATGTTATAATAATGTAGTTTTAGAAAAAGGACAACCAGCAAGACATGCAACAACCTGTCGCGTCGGACAAGGCTGTGCGAATCGAACACACAAATGAAGTGTGACATGAATTTATCACCTACCACTAGCCAACAATAAGTCCATTGTTTTTAGAAAGTAGTTTTATTTTATTAACTGGTATGATAGATGATGTATAAGTTCATTTTGGAATCATATACGATTAACCTCACCATAAATGGACTTATGTATATTTGATAACTTTTTCTACCCTTTAGATTGAACCATATGGAATGACCCATAATTCAATCAAATGATACGCTAACACTTCATGAATAACAAATTCAACTTCATTTCATTAAGAGATGAAGTGGAAATTTTCCAAGGAATGACCAATGGTGAGACTGTACCAAAATCAAGAAAGTGTTTCTTCTAATTCCAATTTCTTCAACTTGAGGGAAATGATCTTGAAAACCAAAAATGTTGTCCTAGTTCCCTTATATCCGATGAATCAGATGGTACCTTAGATCATCACAAATCTATGGATTTGTGATTGTTGGATTTTTCATAGCCATGTTCTCTACCACTCTCCATCGGAATATGATGGTTAGATTTCTCTTCCACATCCATATTTTCACCTATGTTCTCCTATGTGGAAACCCAGTGATTAGATAATTTGGGCAACCAATACGTTTCATACTTTAGTTTTAAAGACTGGTTTTGTTATTCCTTTTTACGATGTGGGTTTCTATTAAAGAAACGTTCGAGTAGTAAACCATTTATAACCCCAATGAATTTTGAGGGTGAAATTCATTTTAAGGGGGGTAGAATGTAACACCTCAAGATTTTATGAGATATATTATTTTCTAATTTCTTTGATGTCTTCTATTATACACTACACAAAGATTATCTTGTACTATACACAACACCGTATTAGCTTTCAGTATACACAACACGATTCTAGGCTCATGTTACACACAATTTCAAGATTGTTTTGTGGAAATTATTTTACGCAACATTAAGTATAGATTTTGATTAATGTATAAATGAAATAAGTTTTGATTATGTTATACGCAACACCAAATGGAGCTTTTACTACACACAGCCCTGACTTGGCTAGCATTACACGCAATCAAGACCTTCCTCAATAGCCTGTGTAGTATGCAATACTGAGTTTCACTAAACGAGATATTATTATAATATTATTATGAACTAGCTGTTATGAATAGTAATACCCACTTTTTGAAATTTTATAAATTTGACCGTTCAAAATGGACTCCATTTTTGGATTCGGGATATTGAAATTATCCTAAGGTGAAATTTTGGGATTTTTCTGAAAACATTCAATTTTTGATTAATATTGAAAACACTGGGTTACTATTTAAAAACATACTTTTTTTAAAATAATTATTTATTTTGTTTAAATTTATATTAGGTCAAATATGATACATAATACCAATATAAGTTCAATGTAATTAATTAGAGTCATTTTATAATAATTTTAGATATATAAAAATTTTATTGAATTTTCACCGTCTTTTACCCACCTCCTAGGAGAATTTGGAAATTCACATAAAACATAATTTTACCACTTCTGTGAGTGGAATTTCAAAAATACGAGAGACACGGTTTATATCAAGAACTAAAATGTGGTTCAATGAGATGAAAATAATTTTTGGTTAATAGTAACTTTTTTACTTTTATTTACCACGGTTAAAAGTAAATAGGATAATTAATTGTAAAAATGATATTATTATTACCCTAACACAAGTCCTAATTCTATTGGATAAGTGTAATTCGACCAAAAACAACCTTAGGAATAAGATATGACCATTTAGGTCCACCTGGATTAGATTAGGACATTTATTATTAATTTAATTAATGAAGGGTTAAAATAGTTAAAATCAATATTTAATAACTATTAAATTTTTTATATAGGTTTATACATAAGATAAATTCTACTATAAGTATTCATTAGAAAGCTAAAATGATTTTCTACCTAATGGTTTTCTATTTATAATTTTTAGACATTAAATTATTTGAGGTATTTATGACACAATGTTGATGCAGTAATTACCTAAATAATGAAATATTAAAATAATTGATATTATAGATACCCAAATAAATGCAATTTGAAACTTTTTATGAATTCCACAAATTTTGTAGGTTAATATGACATTTTATTATTGATTTAATTAACTTTTTTCAAACTAATCATGTCACGACCCCCTCCCCCCAAAGTGTACCCCTCCTGGGCCGACAATGTTAGAAGAGAGATAATGACCCCCAAGTCCCGCCTCCAGTAGGCCCCGAGTTGGAAACTGGCACCGAGGGTATAATAAAAATACAAATGGGAGGCATTACCCTCTATGATAACACATGAAGAAGAGAGAGATAGAATATACTTCATTCAACTCCAACTCATAACTGAAATATAAAAGAAATCCATGTACATATATGAAATGTCATGAAAAAGTACTACAACTGAAAGGGAATACTAAAAGTACCCAAAAGAATGTAAAACAGTAGAGACCACAAGCCTGAACAACTCCTCCTCCAACCACAAGCTATTTGTAACCAACTTGATCCCCAACCTGCCCCAAGTGACCTGAAAAACATTTTATATATATATAGGGTGATTATAACATTATACTTAGTGGGATCCTCCCCAAGCCTCTCGTGCAACAGTAAAGAAAGCATGATAAAGCCTAGTGAACAACAAGGGAAACTAAATCGTCACCTAAACAGGTATACTAAGTTCCCAACATCACCATGGCTACTCTAACCAAGTAACGCATACAAGAATATAAAATATAATAAATAATATCAAGGGTACCCTGCTACTACTTCCCCACTGGTTTGCTGCTTTTCCCCAACGACATACGTCATGTGCATCTCTCTCCAAAGGCTTGCCCACAGACACCTGGGCGAAGAACCACACCATCCTCACATACAAAAGTAACCGGGTACGTTCAAGGAGCCACCAAAGCTTGCATAACGTGTATCATACATCTAGTATTATACCTCAAGCCATTATAGCCCATACACCAAGTAGGGATCCTCAAGCCATCACAGCCTATACACATTACACCTATAGAAGTCCATAGGATACTATATCCAGAATATATGTGTGTGAAATAACCACAAGCCATTACAGCCCTCTACACACATATATGGATAAAACTAACCAGTGTGCCAACCACCACAAAGATCTACCAAGAGAAGAGAGCGGAGTCAAAGGGGGTAGTCAGCCATTCAACCTCCCATCAGAATGTTGGGGAAAACACCACCCAGGGCTCAAAATCCCCGGGATGTCAGTTGCCCTTACCGACAAGGTGGAGTAGCGTATAGAAACACAAAAATTATAGAATATATATATAACTCACATCCACACTATGGTCATTACATAGTCTTAGATACAACTGCATCTAACGTCTCTCAGACTCCTGGCTGCTACTTCTAAGACTAGGTATCCTATAAGCACACAAACATTTGAAGATCTTTATTAGATTACTCCGTTCTCATTTTATCAGTTCAACTGTACATTAATTAATTTTTTAAACATTAATTAAGCATGAACAATTCCACATTAAACTTAATTGGAATCACATTCAAAATCAACTTCTCCTTTTAAGATTCACATCACCTTAAAATTCTAGTATCTCCATCCCTGTGGATTTTCACCATTTAATCAAACATTCATTACAGAATTACATTTCCATATTCCCAAGCATTATAGAAAAGCATCCTATGCTTCTAAACCCAAAGGAGGCTCAACACGGTGAGTAGATATACTACCCGTCAAGTCTCTACTGCTAATAGAAAGAGCAGAGACCCATTCTCCCTCGAGAGGCTAAACACGGAAAGCACGTGGCATACCCTGCGCGTCTTCGCCTCCTTCGGAAGAAGGGTAGCATGACCATCTACCTTGAGCAGTGTGGAAAAGAAAATTAGATTAACATTCAAAGAAAACCACAAGATTCCAGCCACCACATCCATCCCATTCCATCACCCAAGGTGTCCTCCCCGACACCCACATGGATAAACTGATGCATCTCACCACTCTAGGAGTCATCTACTGCCACAACCACAAGGCCTCCATGACTCCACATATCACAACAGCCATCCCAGCTCACATCACAGCACAAGTAGCATGAAAACAATAGTCACAACCATGGGCTCTTGAACCTTTAACAAACAAAATGGTAACTCAGAACCCTTTTAGAAGTTACCACATAATATATACTTTAATCCATATTGAATTAGCAGATTTGTTATTTGTAGGTTCCAATTATGGGATACCTAATTAGTCAGCTATCACAATTAAATAACCATGATTACTTCCCTAATTTTATTATCCTCAAATTAGAACAACTACAAAAATGACAATAACCAGATTAATTTACATGCCTCTTTATCTTTAACCAATTAATTATCAATTAATTCCGGCTTTACGTTCATTATCAATTTCTTTTATGAACGAACAAAAAATAAAAGAAATCATAGATATCGCCCTATCTAGAAAAACATGAGGCAAACCGTTATCATGGTATAAAGTAACAACATGCGATCTACCAATTATTTTAATCTGATTCAAGTATTTAATTAGGTCAATTTCATTGTGATCCAAATGACTAAATCATGATAATTCTACGATTTCACATATACAATTAGAGAAACCATGAATCCCCTACCTGGAAGAGTTCTTGACGTGCTTTAACCACACAACAGGTCACAGTCCTCCTCTCACGACAACTGCATCCACTAGAGGATGCCACGGTACGACAATACCAACCAACCCCAAGAGAAACCCATTGGAATCATGGAAATTAAATGGTATAATATGGAAGGGAGAAACAAGATAAGATGATCCCCAATGTAACGACGATAAAACATACCTTATTAGGAAGATTGACCGACACAGTTCGGTTGCATCCAAAACAGGGCAAAACCAATCCTAGGAGTGAAGATTGATTGTGAAACTCCTACGAGAATGATTGAAAGGCTCTAGCATCTCTCAGCTGAGAACAAAGGGAAAGAACAATGGAGAATGATATCTCATCCCTTTTAAAGATTTAATGGGGCGACGGTCTAAGATCCGGTTAATTCTCCATTAAAAATGGATCGCATTAACCCACGCGGTTTGACCAAGTAAATACATACCGGCCTTAGGAATAATTAATATAGGATTTATGGAATTTGAAACGGCATTAAGAGCCCTTAAAATAACGCTTTAAATGTATGCTATGTTAAAGGAAACGTCAAAAGGAGAAAAACTGTATGAATCTGGAAACACTGTTCACTCATTGTTACTGTACATGAAACCGATCTGTCAGACTGATCTTTGAAACCGATCTGTGAAACCGATCTGTCAGAACGATCTCTGAAACCGATCTCTCAGAATGATCTGTGAAACCGATCTGTCAGACCGATCTGTCAGACCGATCTGTGAAACCGATCTGTCAGACCGATCTGTGAGACCGATCTGTCAGACCGATCTGTGAGACCGATCTGTGAAACCGATCTGTCAGACCGATCCGTGAAACCGATATGTCAGACCGATCTGTGAAACCGATATGTCAGACCGATCTCTGACACCGATCTGTCAGACCGATCTATGAGACCGATCTGTCAGACCGATCTGTGAGACCAATCTGTGAGACCGATCTGTCAGACCGATCTGTCAGACCGATCTGTGAGACCAATCTGTTAGACCGATATGTGATACCGATTTGTGAGAACGATTTGTGACACCGATCTGTCAGACCGATCTGTGAAACCGATCTGTCAGACCGATCTGTGAAACCGATCTGTCAGACCGATCTGTCAGACCGATCTGTGACATCGATCTGTCAGTCCGATCTGTGAGACCGATCTGTCAGACCGATCTGTGAGACCGATCTGTGAGACCGATTTGTGATAACGATATGTGAGACCGATCTGTAAGACTGATCTGTGAGACCGATCTGTCAGACCGATCTCTGAGACCGATCTGTTACTGTTCATAAAACTAGAAACACTGTTCACAGAACTAGAAATTTGGCAAAGTGTTGGGGATAAGTCACCTTGAACTCCCGGAACACCTCCAACACCACATTTTCACAAAGTAAAAGACTGGAGAGGTCCGGGCCATTACATTAGATACCTCTCAAAACATTCTCTTCCGCGAGAATTAAAAACCAACCCAGATGAAAAGAGGGGTCCGAACAACCACCCCATAAGATACCTCTCAGGGGAAAACCACCATGAGTTGTTCAAAAGATGGAACAAAACTACGACATCCGAGAGTATGGAAACAAATAATCTATATCCAAACAATTCAATTATAACATCAAATAAAAGGTACATATATAAAACATGAAATGTCTAACCATATAATAAGCATCATTTCATGAAAGGAGTTAAACATTAAACAAATCTGGGTTCTGAGCATGTATCGGTGACTCATGCTCCCATGTACTCTCCTCCATGCCACCATGTCACCACAAGACATGAAGTAAAGGGATAGAATGCCCACACAACACCTTATCCTTGCGGTCTTGGATCTCCACAGGTCGCTCCTCGATGGTTGCATCATCATCAATATCGATCTCTCCCCAATCGATAACATGAGATTCATCATGAAGATAATGAAGGATCTGTGATACATGGAAAACATAATGTATCAGACTCATCTGAGGGGGAAGTGCTACTCGATACGCCACAGCTCCAACATGAGATAACACCTCAAAAGGCCCAACAAAACGGGGATAAAGCTTACTTCCACAACCAAACCTTCACTGCCCACGATGGGGAGTCACCTTCATAAACACATGATCCCCAACATTAAACTCTAAGGGTATCCTTCTATGATCAACATATGATTTCTGACGATCTTGTGCTGTCTTCATCCTCTCACGAATCACCAGAACCATTTTTGTTGTATTCTGCACTAGTTCTGGTCCGAGAATTGCTGAATCTCCAACCCTAGTCCAGCACAATGGAGAACGGCATGGCCGACCATACAAGGCTTCAAACGGCGCCATACCGATGGTAGAGTGAAAACTATTATTTTAAGAAAACTCTACCAAGGGTAAGTGCTTCATCCATGAACCTCCAAAATCAAGAACATAAGAGCGCATCATGTCTTCATGTGTCTGGATGGTTCGCTCTGTCTGACCGTCCGTTTGAGGATGAAAAGCAATGCTAAGGCACAGTTGAGAACCAAAAGCATGCTGGAGACCTCTCCACTCCCTGGAGGTAAAATGAGGATCTCGATCCGAAATTATCGTCCTAGGTACTCCATCAAGTCTCACCACCTATTCTAGATACTGACTCGACAAAACTTTCACTGAGCTCGACTCCTTGATCGCTATGAAGTGGGCCGACTTTGTTAATCGATCCACTACCACCCATATAGCATCATGTCCTCCTAGAGCTCGAGGTAAACCTGTAACAATGTCCATTGAGATGTCCTCCCACTTCCACTGAGGAATCTCTAATTGTTGGAGAAGACCACCAGGAACACGGTGTTCGGCCTTCACCTTCTGGTAGATTAAACATCGAGACACACACTCTGCAACTGCACGCTTCAGCCCCGACCACCAAAAATGAATCCTCAAGGATCGGTACATCTTTGTCACACCAGGATGTACTGCCAAGGGAGAACTATGGAACTCTCGAAGAACCGTCTCGCTCATCTCCAAGGTAACAAAAAGCCTGCCATGATATAACACTCGATGTTGTTCATCCTCCTACCAACCATCAGGGGCCTCACCATAAACAACTCTGTCTCTCTAGACTTCCACCTCTAGATCACCCAACTGAGACTCTTCCACCTTCTGCATCAGGGATGACTGCACCTTCATCTGTAAAAGACAACCTCTACCACCAACTTCTCCCATATCAAGATCCAAAGCTGAAATCTCTTCCATCACTCTCTAGGAATAACCAGATTCACCAACAACATCATTACATGACTTTAGGCTTAGTGCATCAGCTACAAAATTCCTTTTTCTAGGTGTATATGATATTTCAAAGTCTGATTCTTGCAAGAACTCCATCCACCAATGCTGCCTCAAGTTCAAGTCATGGTGGGAGAAAACATACATCAAACTCTTATAATCGGTGAAAACCACAAAGTGCTCACCAATGAGGTCATCTCTCCACAACTTCAGAGCAAACACCATGGTTGCCAACTTATGATCATGGGTGGCATAGTTGCATTCATGAAGACGCAACTTCCGAGACACATAAGAAACAACTGACCTCTGCTGCACGAGAACACAGCATAGCCCCAGATGTGAAGCATCATAGAAAACATCAAACTGGACTCCCTCCGCTGGAAGGCAAAGGACTGGATCACTTACCAACTTCCCTTTTAGATACTTGAAAGCTGCCTGACACTGATCAGTCCATATGAACGCTTGATCCTTCCTGGTCAAAGTGTTCAAAGGAGTCGCAACTTGGGAGAGATTGGATACAAACCTCCTATAATAGCCTGAGAGACCAAGGAAACGTCGCACCTCTGAAATGGTCTAGGGGGCTGCCCAAGACACCACTGCTTCTCTCTTCGACAGATCCACAGGTACTCCCTATTGGGACACAACATTCCCCATGAAACGAACTTCTTGAGCCCAAAACACATACTTGGACTACTTACCAAACAACTGATGTTGGCGAAGAACTCCCAAAATGGATCGTAGATACTATTCATGCTTTTCTTCAGATGTGGAGTACACAAGGATGTCGTCAATGAAAACCACAATAAATTTGACCAGGAATTCACGGAACACAGCATTCATCAACCCCATGAAAATAGCTAGAGCATTCATCATGCCGAATGGCATTACAACAAACTCATAATGCCCATGATGACAACGGAGAGTAGTCTTCGGGATATCCTCATCCTTTACACGCATCTGATGATATCCTGACCGCAAGTCGATCTTTGAGAACCAACATTCACCCTTCAGTTGATCGAATAGATCATCAATCTGTGGAAGAGGATAGCGGCTCTTTATTGTCACTTTGTTTAATTGATGATAATCGACACACAACCGCAAACTGCCATTAGCCTTTTTCACAAACAAAACTGGTGCTCCCCACGGTGACACACTTGGCCAAACAAAACCACACTACAATTGACCATCAAGTTGAATACGTAGCTCTCGTAACTCAAAAGGGGCCATCCTATATGGAGACATAGAGATAGGAGATGCTCCTGGCTGTAGCTCGATCCCAAACTTGATCTCTCTTCGTGGGGGTAAGGATATAACCTCTTCTGTAAAGACGTCATGGTACTCCTCTAAGACCCTAGGAAACGCCAATAGTTGATCCTCTGAAGAACTCAGCATCATCCAAGCCATCATGGATGATAAGGATGGAACTCATCTATGACTCATCCAAGGATCTCTCTCACTAACAAACACCACTTTCTCTCCATCTGCATCAAAGAAAACGACCTTCTTGCTGTAGCAATACACAATAGCTTGCACCGAATACAACCAATCCATGCTGAGTTTGACATCATATGGTTGTATTCGTAATCATTGGAAATCTCCCCAAGAGCGGTGTTGCCCCAACACTAGCTCACAGTCTCTACATACTTCAAACAAGTCGGCTCAACCTCCAACTGGCGTAGTCAACGCCAAGGGCACTAGAAGCCTCTCTAACCCAAGTCCTAAAGCGTGGACAAGGGTAGGTGATATGAAGGAGTGTGTTTCTCCTAAATCAAACAAGGCATACAATAATGTAGAAAACAATCAAAGAGTACCTCGAACAACATCTGGCTCGCCTCGGGTTGGCAACGCTAGAGAATGAACCTGACCACGACCTCCTACACAGCCTCTATGACCCTAATGACGACCACCACCACGGCCGTGCTATGCTCTCTGAGGACGAGGAGCATCATGGGGTTGTTCTCTGCCTGCTCCATCTACCCTCGGGTGATCTAAAGCTGGTGCAACCTACTCCTGCTGCCTCGGCTGGAACTGCCTCATTGATGGAACCTGGTGAGGACCGCCCGGTGTACGATGACTACTCTAAAAAGTCGGGCACTCCCGCTGTTGATGACCACGACCACCACAAGAAAAACAATCCCCTGATCCCTTGGCATAGGCCTGAGAGTTACTGCCTCCGGAGAAACGATATTGGATGGGCTGGGACCTACCCCAGGTGAACGTAAACTCTTCTTCCCTAAAAACCGGGATCCCCAAACCATAGCTTTTCTTCAAGAGGAATCATGACGATTCCCCTATCGTGACGATCTGGTCCTAGCCAAAGTCCTTTCAACAACCTCTACCCTCACTAGCACCTCAATATATGTATTTAGAATAAATGTGGTGACCTGGCGCTGGATCTCTGGACACAAAGCCTCCTCGAAATGCCTCGCCTTGGCCTCCTCATATGGTAATAGATCTGAAGCATATCGTAGAAGGTTCCTGAAACGGATCCCAAACTCTTGAACACTGGAGCTCCCCTGTCGAAGGGTAAGAAGCTCTTGGCGACTAGACGCCTTCACAGTCGAAGAATGAAACTCGACTCTAAACCTGTCTCAAAACTCCTCCCATGAGATCGCTGACTCCTCATGATCCTCGAGGAACAAGAACCACCACTGCCTCGCTGCTCCACGCAGCATCGTCACAACCAAGGACGCCCAGTGTTCCTTCCAGGCACGAATCGAACTGAATCCTATCTCGACCTCCTCCAATCAGTCTTCTGTGACTGCATCTGAAACGGAGCCCTTGTACTTCTGTAGACTCTGGTGCAGAAATTCACGAAGTGCCTACCTCCAAGTGTCATCGTCGTCAACCTCTACCCGGTGGCGATCTGTTGGAATAGCTTGCTGGGAATCTTCTGCACAAACCTGACGAGGACGTCGACCTTGAGCCATACCTATGAAATAACAACTGTTAGAGCTCCTAATCCTGGAATATGTAAGACTCAACATTAATTAATTAATTTTTTTGTTTTATTAATTTTACGTTACCTATCCCAAGGTCTACCCATTCAAACACAGGCGTAAAGAATAATGATGCATGATCCTTTCCTAGGTCTCTACCCTGCAACTAGTATCACTTTGTTTAGTAGCCATTGTAAACTTAAAGGTCTGTGAAACAGATCATAAGGGGCCCTAAACACCTATGTCTCTGCCAGTCTCCAGTGTTTACCCCACTTTCTAAACATGAATGACACCGTTGCCCTACCATCCCATGCATCCTCACCTGTGCCTAACTCCAAACTTCATTCTATCCCTCAACCAGAGCTCTGATACCACTCTGTCACGACCCACTCCGCACAAAGTGTACCGCTCCTGGGATGGAAATGTGATAAGAGAGATAATGACCCTTGAGTCCCGTCTCTAGTAGTCCCCGAGTTGGCGACTACCACCGGGGGTATAATAAACATACAAATGGGAGGCATTACCCTCTAAGAGAACACATGGAGAATAGAGAGATAGAATAGACTCCAATCAACTCCAACTCAGAACTGAAATATTAAAGAAATCCATGTACATATATGAAATGTCATGAAAAAGTACTACAACTGAAAGGGGAAACTAAAAGTACCCAAAAAAATGTAAAACGACAGTGACCACATGCCCGAACAACTCCTCCTCCAACCACAAGCTAGTAGTAACCAACTTGATCCCCAACCTTCTCCAAGTGACTTGAAAAACAATTTATATATACATAGGGTGAGTATAACAGTATACTCAGTAGGATCCTCCCCCAGCATCTCGTGCAACAGTAACGAAAGCATCCTAAAGCCTAGTGAACAACAAGTTAAACTAACTCGTCACCTAAACATGTATACTATGCTCCCAATCTCAACATGGATACTCTCACCAAGTAACGCATACAATAATATAGAATATAATAAAGAATATCAAGGGTACCCCGCTACTACTCCCCCACTGGTTTTCCACTTTTCCCCAATGACATACGTCTTGTTCATCTCTCTCCAAAGGCTTGCCCGCAGACACCTGGGCTATGCTCTACAATCTACACCTTGTGCACCACAAAGGCTTTCCCGCAGACACCTGGGAAAAGCACCACACCATCCTCACAACCAAAAGCAACCGGGTATGTTCCATGAGCCACCACAGCCCACATAACGTGTATCATACATCGGGTATTATACCTCAAGCCACTATATCCCATACACCGAATAAGGATCCTCAAGCCATCAAAACCTATACACATTACACCTATAGTAGTCCATAGGATACTATATCCAGAATATATGTGTTTGAAATAACCACAAGCCATTACGGCCCTATACAAACATATGTGGGTAAAACTAACCAGTGTGCCAACCAGCACAAAGATCTACCAAGAGAAGAGAGAGGGGTCAAAGGGGGTAGTCATCCATTCAACCTCCCATCAGAATGTTGGGGAAAACACCCTGCCCCCCCAGAGCTCAGAATCCTTGGGGTGTTAGTTTCCCTTACTGATAGGGTGGAGTAGCGTATAGAAACACAAAAAGTATAGAATATATATATAACTCACATCCACAATATGGGAATTACCTAGTCTTAGATACAACTGCAGCTAACGTCTCTCAGACTCTAGGCTACTACTTCTAAGACTAGGTATCCTATAAGCACACAAACATTTGAAGAGCATTATTAGATTACTCAGTTCTCATTTTATCAGTTCCACTATACATTAATTAATTCTTTAAACATTAATTAATCAGGAACAATTCCACATTAAACTGAATTGGAATCATATTCAAAATCAACTTCTCCTTTTACGATTCACATCACCTTTAAATTCTAGTATCTCCATCCCCATGGATTTTCAACATTTAATCAAACATTCATTAAAAAATTACTTTTCCATATTCCCCGACATTCAAGAAAAGAATCCTATTCTTCTAAACACAAAGAGTCTCAAAACGGTGAGTATATATTCTACCCGTCGAGTCTTTTCCTCCTATAGAAAGAGAATAGAACCATTCTCCCTTGAGAGGCTAAACATAGAAAGCACATGGCATACCCCACACGTATTCGCCTCCTTCGGAAGAAGGGTAGCATGACGAGCTTCCTTGAGCAGTGGGGAAAAGCAAAGAAGATTAACATTCAAAGAAAACCACAAGCATCCAACAACCACATCCATCCCATTTCATCACCCCTGGTGTCCTCCCCAACACCCACATGCATAAAATGATTCATGTCGCCACTATAAGCGTCATTTTATACCGCAACCACAAGGCCTCCATGCCTCCACATATCACAACAGCCATCCAGGCTCACATCACAACACAAGCAGCATGAAAACAACAGTCACAACCATGGGCATTGACCCTTTAACAAACAAGAGGGTAACTCAGAACCCTTTTAGAAATTCCCACATAATTTGTTCTTTAAACCATATTGAATTAGCATATTTGTTATTCGTAGGTTCCAATTATGGGATACCTAATTAGTAATCTATCACAATTAAATATCCATGCTCACTTCCCTAATTTAATTATCCTCAAATTAGAACAACTACAACAATGGAAATAACCATATTAATTTACATGCCTCTTTATCATTATCCAATTAATTAACAATTAATTCCTGCTTTACATTCATTATCAATTTCTATCATGAACGAACAAAAAATCAAAGAAATCATAGATATCGCTCTATCAAGAAAAACATGAGGCAAACCGTTATCACGGTATAAAACAAGAACATGCGATCAACCAATTCTTTTAATCCGGTTCAAGTATTTAATTAGGTCAATTTCATTGTGATCCAAATGGACTAAATCATGATAATTCTATGATTGAACATATACAATTAGAGAAGCCATGAATCCCCTACCTGGAAGAGTTTTTGATGTCCTTTATCCACACAACGAGTCACAATCCTCCTCTCACGACAACTGCATCCACTGGAGGATGCCACGGTACGACAGTACAAACCAACCTCAAAAACCCATTAGAATCTTGGAAATTACATGGTCTAATACGGAATGGAGAAACTAGAGAAGATGATCCCCAAAGGAATGACGATAAAACATACCTTCTTGGGAAGATTGACTGACACAGTTCGGTTGCATCTAAAACAGGGCAGAACCAATCCAAGGATTAAATATTGATTGTGCAACTCTTACGGGAAATATTGAGAGGTTCTAGCATCTCTTAGTTGAGAACAAAGGGAAAGAACAAGGGAGAATGATATCTCGTCCCTTTTTAAGATTTAATGGGGTGACAGTCTATAATCCAGTTAATTCTCCATGAAAAACAGATCGCCTTAACCCATGCGCTTTGACCAAGTAAATACATCTCGGCCTTTGGAATAATTAATATAGGATTTATGGAATTTGAAACGGTCTTAAGATCCCTTAAAATAAAGCTTTAAATGTATGTTACATCAAAGGAAACGTCAAAAGGGGAAAACTGTAGGAATCTGGAAAAACTGTTCACCCACTATTACTGTACATGAAACCGATTTGTGAAAAAGATCTGTCAGACCGATCTGTGAAACCGATCTGTCAGACCGATCTGTCAGACCGGTCTGTGAAACTGATCTGTCAGACCGATCTGTGAGACCGATCTGTTAGACCGATCTGTGAGACCGATCTGTGAGACCGATCTGCGAAACTGATATGTCAGACCGATCTGCGAAACTGATCCGTCAGACCGATCTCTAAAGCCGATCTGTCAGACCGATCTGTGAAACTGATCTGTCAGAACGATCTGTCAGACCGATCTGTGACACCGATCTGTCAGACCGATCTATGAGACCGATCTGTGAGACCGATCTGTGAGACCGATCTGTGAGACCGATCTATGAGACCGATCTGTGACACCAATCTGTCAGACCGATCTGTGAAACTGATCTGTCAGGCCAATCTGTAAAACCGATATGTCTGACCGATCTGTCATACCGATCTGTGAAACCGATCTGTGAGACCGATCTGTGAGACCGATCTGTCAGACTGATCTGTGAGACCGATCTGTGAGACCGATCTCTAAGACGGATCTGTGAGACCGATCTGTCAGACCGATCTGTGAGACTGATCTATCAGACTGATATGTGAGACCAATCTGTTACTGTTCATAAAACTGGAAACACTATTCACAGAACTGGAAATTTGGCAATGTGTTGGGGATAAGTCACCTTGACCTCCCGGGACACCTCCAACACCAAATGTTCACAATTTAATGGACTGGAAAGGTCCGGGACATTACAAATCATGCTGTTATTATTTTCACAAAAATCAATTACCAAATAGTGTCAAAATTGACATAAAATAGTTTTTAAAACAACTATTATATTATTAATTGTTATTTTATTCCTAAAAATCTAAGGTTCAAAAAATTGACTTAGATAATATATATATATATATATATATATATATTAATAATGAACCACTTTGGGTTTGCTTGGATTATTATAGTATGTTAATTAACCATATAGTGTAAGAAAACAAGAAGACACGATAAAAGTTAAATTATTTAACTTAGAGTTAAATTTAAAAGATAAGGTTAAAATAGTAACCTAAACATGTCTACATCATATTTGTTGAGAGGATTTCTACCCATAACAACATTATATTCAAAATAAATCAACTTGGATCTATTATTAACTGAATATGACTTTATTATAAAAAAATATTTTATGTTTTTCCAAAGGTTCCCCTCTCCTCCCTTATAAAAAGGGAACCCCTTCCCTCTTCTCTTCACACCCTTTTGAGCCTTGATGCTCTGCAAAACCCTGCAAATTTATATTCTACACTTCCCTAGAAACATTCTAGAGGTTATGCTCTTCTCAAAAGACCATCTCTACTTCTATAAGAGGAATCTTAAAGGAGGTGCGTCGAAGAAGAGTTAATCTCTTCTTCCGATTCTCTCAAGTTTTTTTTTCTTATACTTCTTCTTCTTTAGTTGTCTCATTATAAAGTAATAACATTAGTATTACTTATATATTGATATGTTATTATAAATATGAAATAACCCTATTTCACCTTCTATCCATCATATGAAAAATGAAATCACCACGTGTGCATACGTACGGAATACCACCTCCACGCTGTGGTGTAATCTGTTTTCGACCACCACCTTACTTGGATGGGTATAATGGTGTAAATAAATAACTATATATGATTATTTTAAGGTGATATTGATTCTGAAATATTATAAATATGCTTCAATACAATTCCACGATCATGGGAATGATATCATTGCTCATGCGTACGTACGGACTACCGTCTCCACGAAACGATGAGATTCATTCTCCATGTTAACAATTCATGAATGATTATAAAGTATATATAATGAATAATAATTAAATATATGGAATAATAATGATACTAGATTTATTTATATATATATATGAATTTCATCTATGTAATTCCATTCAATTCAATAAGGAAACGAAAATAGGGTTCATGCGTACGTACGACCTACTGTCTCCATGAACGGTGTATTTCATTCCATTTATCGATCTTTTATATATATATATGTATATGATGAATATATATTATATATACATCATTTTTTACATTTTTCAATTATGTAAATCAGGATATAAGTAATAATATCAAGAACAACAAGTCGAAACACGTACGATAAATGAAACGATTTTACCCAAAACACTGCTTTAACATGGAATTTACAAATGAACAGGTAATATAATGTCATAAGTGAACCATATATGATATCATAACAATGAATATTATTATTTAATAATTCAGTTACATTATTTAAATCATTATACATGAGGTTCGGATACATATGAAGCATATCAGACATAAGCTAATGGATAATTATTCCAATTACATTCTTATCCGAGATTGTTTATTCGTAAGTATTTACTGGGGTTATGTTTTTTATCCATGTCCATATGTTCTCAAAATGTTTTTATAAATTTTTTACTTTTATTCCATGTATGTTTAAAGTCATTTTTACCCTTTCTTTACTTTTACCACATGTTATTGAAGGAATATTGTTTTACCATACGAGGAACTTTTTTGACATTTCCGACAAAAGTATAAGGAGAATATTTTTTTTAACTTATACAGCATGAATGGATTTTTATGGTTACATAACGCCTTATTTTCATGAAGCTTACTCTACAAGATTTAATGAATATTTTAAAAAAAAATCATTATCTTTTAAAATTTGCAAGGAATTTTGTGAAAATAAAATGATTTTGAAGAAGAAAGGATATTCTCCTCCAGAACTCATTTCAAGTGTTTTGTCAATACTATTTCCCATCTAAAATGATGGTATTTAATATGTTCATGTTTCATGTATAATGTATATATTATTTACATGGTGTGATTTTTTTTATGATGAAATGATATCAATTTGTTTTATATGGATTATGTTATGATGGGATGATGTTTATGAAACCCATTTTATTCTTTGGGTTGTGATGAATGATTTATATTTATTTTGTGGCACAAGTAAGAATGATTTCATAATGAGATGGGAGAGACCTATATATCCATCCAATTCATTGGTTAAATATTTATATCTCATGAGACAGACATGGCTGGAACGGTAAGTTAATCCGGTTCAGTGTTACAGGGCTGAAATGAGGAGTGAACTCGATTCAGAAAGGGACTTTGTCCACTAAGATGGTCTTGGCCGCAATGCCTTGGCTACTATGGAAATCATGTCATCTGCTTAATGTTATTCCACAATTACATGTTTTATTCCCATGCTATTTTATCCTGATTGATGATCTATTCTGATCTATGCCTTACGTACTTCAATGTTTTATGACATTGCTCAATATTTTGATGTTTAAATATTATGTTCATGTTTTGATTTTCAAATGTATATAGTTTGTTTTATTTTCTCCATGCTTACCCTTAATGAGGATTTCAGCTCACCCTTTATATGTTTTATTTTCCCCAA
The DNA here is from genome assembly GCA_963277665.1 of Viscum album. Lineage (NCBI taxonomy): Eukaryota > Viridiplantae > Streptophyta > Magnoliopsida > Santalales > Viscaceae > Viscum > Viscum album. The sequence goes on along the minus strand of OY728138.1, from coordinate 1,298,099,196 downwards.
GATATAAAGAAAGGTTTTATGTAAGAAAAAAAGGAAGATCTTTATGGGGGATGTTAAAGATCTTTCACCAAGATTAGAAGATTAAATTTCGAGATTCCAAAGACACTAAACTATTAAGGTCCTTTCTTGTCTGTTTTTGTTATGTATTAGATATTCCTCAAAAGTAATTTAATGTCTATGTTCATCAAGTTTTGGGTCTCTACAGCTTTTATTAGAGGCAAAGGGGGTAGGAATGTATCTGATCCTTGGGAACTCTCACATTTGAGCGTTGGACGATGCATGGCTCTCCGCCCAAGGGCTTCCTGAGGAAATGGATGCCACTGGGGATGGTGGTGTGTCCCACCCAGGGGTTGTATCCACCCATGGAGTTCCCTGATAGGTTTCAATTATAGTCCATTGGAAGTAATTCCAGACCATTACAATAAATGAATCATGTATGATATCATAAATATTAATACAGTTAAGTTATAATTTAATAACATACAATGGTCATTATACTAGTGGTTAAACGTACCATCGACTAAAGGAATGTTCATGGTAAGGGTTATTTCCTAAATCCATTATTTACCTGATATTGTTCATGTGTAAGTATATTCTGGGATATATTTATCATCTATACCCATATTTCATCAAAATTATTTCAAAAGGGATTATTAAAGCCTTTATGGGAGGGTCTATTTAACTAGATTATCATTTTAAATGTTTTACATATTTATCTTTCTAAACCCTTTTAATAAATGTCCATGTTTTCAAAATGATTTTAAGGATTTATTTATATGGACATGAATTTTTTAAAATTATAAATCTTTTCAAAAGTTTTAAAGTGGTATGGGACCCTTTTATTCAAAAATATATTTCAAATTACTTCTTTTATAAATTGTGATACTTTTAAATGATTTCATGAAAAATTTGTATTTCTCTCAAAGAATTTTACTCAACATTTTCATCTATGTCAACATCCTTTGATGGATTTTAAAATTATTTGAAGTTGATTTATTATGGTAAAATCATCCATATTATATTGAATGAGTTATGCTATGTTTGACTGTGAATGTGATATTTTTATACCATTCATGGTTTATGGATAAATTATTGACATTTCATATGCTTATTTTAATATGAATTCTTATGTTATGTTTCAACATTTTCATACTAGGAATGCATTGGACTTAGTAAGTGACGGGTAGTGCCCGCTATAGCACCTCGATGTATCAGTAGGTCTATGGAGACAAACTACTGTCTTGGAACCAGGCTGTGACAAAATATTATTTGTAGTCTTATCACAAGGCCTTGATTATGTTGTTATGAATGTTTGACATTATACATTCCATCATTATTAATGTGGCTATTAATATTTCATGTGATTATTCAACTAGTAGAATATCCATGTGAATACTTAAATTGAATTATTTGATTTTATCTTTTCCATATTATGCTGAACTTCAAGTTTAAAAGGCTTTTGGTTTAGTCTTATACATTTCCTTAAATGTTTATGCTTATTTATGAATATTTCTGCTATATTTTTATCCTTACTGAGCATCTGAGATCACCCCTTACTATGTTTTAATTTTCATAGGATTCCAAGATGTGCATTATGATTGATAAGTAGGGTTAAGCTAGGGGATTGATGGCGTTATCAAAGGATCATTTATGTTGTATTTTATTTTTGAATGTGTAATGTAACATTCATGCATGTAATAATTTTTCGAAGACTTATAAACTGATTGGTCTTTTGGGATTCGATTCCTTGTAATTATGCCAATGTATTAAAATAATGCACCGACTCTGGGTAACTGGGGTTGGGGATTTACAATATAAAAAAATAGACAATATTTTTAATAAACACTGAATAAACCAATACTAAGACAATGATTTCTATAACTACATGATATAATTACATGGAATTTATTAGTTGAGTACATGCCTTATGTTGAGTTTTTATCAACCAATCCCATATGTCACATAAATAATAGTGTGTTTTGTAAGTTAATATCTGACACTGTCACACACCACATATTGGTTAGCAGTGTATAATGAAACATGTAATAGAATACATGATGTGTAGAGGGTAAGAATATGTACTGTGACACATTTTAGTTCATATAATGTACATGTTATATATTTTATTTTATGTCATGTGGATTAATACATGACTTGATAGGAAACCATATATTTATTTCTAAAATATTATGTGTAATGGATTGTCACACACCATGAACTATACAAATTTTTCTGTGGTATAAAATGTGTATATTAATATAATGTTTAGTGGTCATAGACACTCTATAATCTACATAGTTTGACTGTTTGAAAGAACATCCCGTGAATGTAAAGGAATGAGATGTGGATTTACATTCATTGTAGTAAATGGTAATCAATGTGGACTACAAACAATGTGTGTAACATGTCATATTTTGTTTAATTACGCACCCTTTAATTATTAAATTTTGAGGAAAAGTATATAATAATATTTTATGTACCTACACTCTGTTTATTCTACTGTTCACATCATGTACTTTATTATTTATAATATTAATGTATATTTATTTGATAATAATTAGTTCTGTACTTAGTAAACCTCATAGACTATAAGTTAATTAAAATTAATGATAAGGAATTAAATTATTAATTTTTTTATTAATTTATAAATTCTTGTCAATTTATCATAAATGGAATGATTAAAAATAAATAATCAAAAAATTAAATCTGGTTTCCATTGCATGTTATGAATGATCATGATCTTTAATAAGCCTAAGTAAGTGTTGGATCTATTTATTAATTTTTATTATTTTTTTGATTTTTTATTACATAAATTTTACTATTAAATTGAATATAATAAATTTTTATTAATATCTCTTCTTTTTATCATGTATCGTCCTATGTGACCTAGGATTATTTTATGTTACCCCTAGTACCCTTCACTTTCATGTGATGATAAATATTTAAAACACATAGATCCCAAGTATAGGGGATTGTTCAAGACCCAAGCTATGTGGAAGGGAAAAAATTAGATACACACAAGAATGATGGATGATGTAACTCGATCCGTGTTAAATCATAGTGAATTATTTCCCCACATTTCATAGTTCATTTACTATCATTTGAAAAGGCAACTTATGTATGTTACTCATGATCATTTCATGTATTTATTTGACATCATAACTGCATATTCATTAGTTTAAAGGGTATATGGTTTATTTATATACATAATTAACTGTGATAAAGAAATATAATTCTATTTTAAATAATTTTTTGATGAAATAAAATAAATCATATAAAATATATTTTATCAGGTGTATTTAATTATTTTTATAACATATCACATCAAATATATTAATAATTATAAAATTTAATAAATGAAATATATATAAAAAACATAAATAATGCATGATTTATTTTATAAAAAATTATTAATTATTTATTTACATTTTTGGTCAAATTAACATGAGTACGAATAACAAAAAAATGAATGTTTATTCTCATGTAAGAAAAATACCTCAACATAAAATATCAAGTCTAAAAACAATTCCCTTACATGAGTTATAATACCAACATAGATCAAAGTACTAGTTTGGCCATCTTAAATGTACTTGAAATTTTTTGGGATTCATAATGAATGTATAATGTTGAAATAAAAACTTTATCCTTAATTGAAGTTACCTTAGAGTTATTGGCATAAATTGGAGGCATGATTTGACGAAATCTATGTACATGATTTTTTTCCCCTCAACAGATCAATGATATATGTGTTCATTAAGTTGGTAAACAAAAAATCCATACTCCAAAAATTCCTAAAAAATTAAAAAAACACACTGTCTAGGTTATTAAAACAAAAACACAAATCCTACCCACTAGAATATAGGAGTGAAATGATTTTCTAAATCCAATAGATATGATAGTTATGATTTAATTAATTAATGTGAAATAATTAAATCACAAATTATATTATAACTTTCATTCAAGAAAATCTACAGAAATTTTATTTTAATTTTTTTATAATAAATTTATAGAAATCATCTGATTTGAATATAATTATTATAAATAATATAGAAATAGAAGATCTAAATAGGTGAGATTTTTTAGAAATAGTAAAAACTTTATGCATATTAAACCATTCAATGGATGGAATTTAAAAATAATAAATTCTATTATTCCTACTACACCATATGAGGTGGTGGGTGAGGTGGACAAAAATTCATTCAAGAGACACGTGGATGATGCATTGTATATCTAATGTCTCATGTCAAAAAGATCTATAGTAATCCTCAAAATCTATATAAAGTCATGGATGTCTATGCTATGTTATCACATCTTCACGATCATTATCATGATAAGTATTGAAAATAGAATTATGAAATCACCAAATCAATATGAACATGAATGTTATGAGAAGGTGTCCCCCATAACCTAAATTTATTGAGGATGATGGGATAAATAAGTGTTTTGATAGTTTTTGGATTCAAACAATATAAAAATTTCTATATATAAATTTTAAATCTTCTCATACGTAGATAAGCTATCATGAACCTTCTTCTTAGAGATTAGGGAAGGAGTGTGAAAGGGACACACCCTTCCTTATTCGTGATCAAAAAGAGATAATAACCCTCGGGACCTGCCTTTAGTAGGCCCTTGAGTTGAGGCTAGAACCCAGGGTATAAAATCTCATAAAAAATTGAAGGCATTACCCTTATATGAAAATAGGATCGGGAGATAATAATGTAAAATCCAAAAAAAACACCAAAGTTTTGTAGAATGAAAATAAAAAACCATTACAATATGCATGTTCAAATGGAAATTGTGGAAAACGTACAACTGAAGTACTAAAACAAGTACCAAAATAAAAGATACTAAGTCGCAACAGAACAACTACCCCGATTCTTGGGATAGTATAGTTTTGAATAGTCCTAAAAGTCCTCATGGAATCCTGCAAATAGTTCTACATACTTAAGGTAAGTATACAAGTATACCCAGTAAGAAATCTAAATCCACCTATTCACATGTGGGGAACTTACAATGACCCTATGAGAAAGAAGAAGAACCTCAAAGAACCTACCTAGGAATACTAACCATCCCAACCTCTCCAAGGCACACTCACCAAATAATGCAAGTAAAGTAAAGTAGTAGTATAAACACATCAACATTTGGGTACCCTACAACACATTCCCACTAGTAAACGTCTCACTACTAATGGATAATTTCTTGGTGCTACCACTCTTCCAAATGCAGTCCCACTTCCACAACATGCCCTCACACACTTGGGACTCAAACCACAAACAAATAACAATCGTAAACACCTAGGCCACAACCACACCACACATCTCACCCGTAGACACCTGGGAATCATTCCAAAGACACATGGGAAAAAACATGGTCTGTAAACACCAGAGCCCCTTGTCCACAAAAAACCTGTTGAACGATCTTGGACTATAATAAGACTAAATCCGTTAAAGCATGCTTGGATATGAAATATTGGTAAGAACCCAGAAGAGGGTGTGAGGTATAAATTCAGTAACCATACATCCATCCTCTCAATGGGATGTTAGGAAAGAAACTCTCTACCATGGAATGGAGGTGTTCAGCACATTGTGCTCAATAAGGGTGGGGTTATTATAGAAATAACAAGTAACTATAATATATATATGTAATAATACACTCAAACCTACATACAGGTTCCGAAAAAAACAGCAAGATCTCCAGAACAACTGCTGCTGCTACCCCTATATTCACAGGCACACAACAACCATTGTAAAATCATAACCCCTACCCCTATTTTCATCTAACTATTTTAAAATTATTTATTAAGGTTACACTTTAATTTATCCCAACACTACCCAGGGAAACTACCAAGCACAACATCTTCAAACTCCTCAGAAAGTGAATAGCATGATTAACAAAACACAAAACAACCAACCTACTACTAACTATCGTCCTTCAAAGTTTTACTGCACAATCATGCCCTTGCACCTAACCTACAGCCCGACTACCTATGAAATTCTTAGATACAGTCCCACTTCCCAGTAATCTCTTAAGCACATTATAGTTCCACTGTCCAACATCACTTGACGACCACAACAAAATAAAAGTAGTCCCAATTCCTATAAGTCCATCCATTCAACAATCAATCTTTCTCTCAACCAGAGATTCAAACCCAACACCCGCACAACCCCAAAAAAATATGACAGTAACTACCCTTAAACCATAGCCCTACAACACACACAAACTACACCATTATCATAGAAACTACTCCTCTATCCACCCATGTACCCTGAACCTACACAAGGCTAGAACCTCATAGAACACAATCCATAGGCACACCTATCAAACATGAAATATATTGATATTTTTTAATTGATGTCCTTTAATCAACTTTGATAAAAATGTGTTATCACATTAGGGTTTTAATCTTGGGAATCAATTTCATTTAACTGGGTATACGTTTTTACATAGATTTCATGTTACAACCATTTATCAAACATCATAAAAAAACAAACATAACACCACCAATCCACAAGATTGGAACACCAAGAGACATTATTTTCCAGAGGCGTATGACCACAAAAACCATAAAATAGTCAATGGTAACGAATAAAATAGGTAATCGACATCAAACCACTCTCCGCCATTTATTCCATTGACCATGTTATCTTTTGATCATATTCATTTCCCTTCGTTTATTACTTGTAAACAAAAAAGGATTCATCTGTTCTTTACAAGGAATCATTATTACACCCACCTTCCAGTATACAAAAATAAAAAATAGGAAAAAGAGTCCCTACTTGGAACAATAGGCAACCAAAAATCTTCTTTGTGCCAAGAATAGAGGATCATGCTAGTAGCTGGAAACCCTAATAAAACTGACCTAGAGGGGGCCTTAGCATAGGCACACGAATCATCTAGAGGAACACTTTAGGAACATTGAAAGGTAACAGAAAACAAGTAAGAAGGAAAGATCCCAGATTTACGAGCCAGATCCTATTTTAAAAGAAGAATGATTTCAAAATCTAGTAATGTGGGATCGTGGTCAAGATCAAATGATTTGAGTATCTCAAATCCCATAAAATTTTTGGTTATTAATGATTTATATAACAACAATACAAACATAGTTAAAAACCACAATCAAGGATTTAAACCCAGTTTACATCAAGTAAGACATAAGAGGTGGAAAACTAGAATATTGGGAAAAATTGTAAATGAGTAACTAATGGTTGAGTCACCAATGCTGAGCCACCGAATGGTGAGATACCGACACAACCAACTGATGCAACGACCTACTGACACCTTAACCTAACAATGTCCATTCCTACCGATGTTGTGGTATACCAGCACCCTGACCTACTGATGCCCTAACATACAATTTCCATAACATTGAAACCCTGACATCGATGCCCAGGCAATGACGCCACTGATCACTAATGCCAACATACTGACATGCAGACGCACTGACATGCTGATGCCGATAGATTGAAACTGGATTTTATTAAACTCTCACAATGAGCTACTGTTTCATCCCAGAAAACCCTAAAAACTATTTTTTCACAAATTAAAGGCTAAGGAAAATTGTTTTATTACATAGTATACCTTTCAAACAATCCTTTTACTTGAGAATTTAAAACCAAACCCAAGAAAGAGGAGGTTTGAACAAACCCCTCATAAGATACCTCTCAAAGATGAACGACATTGTCTTGATCAAAATGTGGAGTGGGAACCCTAAAATCCGAGAACACATCCTTGAAATTTCATTCCTTACCCACTATGGAAACATTATGTCTACACAGTCCAAAACAACCACACAACACCAAAGGTCACACTATCCAGACCCATTGATTATAGAGCTCTTTCTCCCATTTCAAGATACTATCTACTTTAGGTGGTGCTAACTCGCCCGCACTGGTTTAATCGCATCCACATTAATGCATATAGATTAGGGATTAGGTCTTCCCCTCCCCATATTCAAGACATTTCACACATATTCAGAGAATATGTAAATAACTTATCTAATATAAAACGTGGTTATACATTACATCATAGTCAGGGCACACAACAAAACACAAGACTAAAAGTTAAAATAGCTTTTTATATTGGGAACAAATTTGTGCCTCCCTATCCCATGTACTATCATTAATGAAACCATACCTCCATGACACACAAAATAGAGGAATGGTCTGTCCATTAAGCACCTTATCATCATGATCCTCAATTCTTACTGATTGCTCAACTGACATCACATCATCCTGAACATCCAACTCTTCCCAATCAAGGAAGTGGGACTCATAGTGTCGATACTGATGAAGATGACATACATGGAATACATCATGCATCCTCTCCAACCATGGTGGAAACTCTAGCTGATATTCCACCTCACCGACTCATCGCAACACCTTGAAATGTCTGATGAACTAGGGAGAAAGCATGATCCCTCCTATAAACCTCCACTACCCATGTCGAGGGGAAACCTTCAAGAAAAAAAGGTCCCCAAAATAAAACTCCAAAGGCCCCCTCTAGTGATCGGCACACGACTTCTATTGGTCCTTTTCTGCCTTCATTCTCTCACGAACAAGCTGCACATTCTCATTTGTACTCAACACCATGTTTGGACCAATAATGGTTTCCTCCTCAATTTCCATCCAACACATGGGTTAATGACTCGGCCTCCCATATAGAGCATTGAACATGGACATACCAATGGAATAGTGGTGGATAATGTTGTAAGAAAACTCTACCAAGGTAAAAAAATTCACCCAAGACCCACTGAATTCCCGAACACATGCCCATAACATGTCCTCCAACATTGGGATGGTCCTCTATTCTTTTCCACCCGTTTGAGGGTAGAAAAAAGCGAGGAGGTATAACTGGGTGACAAAAGATTGTTTCACTCCCCTCATAAATCACAATGAAAAATCTTTATCCCAATCAATGTTAGTGGATCATCAAACTCCATATAGTAGCACCACCTTATCTATATACATATGTGTTATGGTTTTCACTGTACTCTCCTACTGGATCGCTAAGAAGTGAGTCAACTTTTTCAACTAATCCAATATTACCTAAAGAGTAACCCATCCTCTCTAACTCTTGGGTAGTCTTATGACCTAATCCATCAAGATTTCATCCCACTCCCATATAGGAATATAGAAGGGCTGAAACAGACTTCCAGGAACATAGTGCACAAACTTCACTAACTGACACATCAAGAACCTTACTACAAACTCTACAACTTTTCACTTCATCTCGAGCCACCAAAATTGTTCAATCATGACATAGTACATTTTATAAACATTTGGATGCAACTTTAGAGGGGGGATATGGAACTCAGGAAGAACGTCCTCTCATATTGTCACTAGGAAATAAAACTTTTCATTGAACAACTTCCAATTCTAACTATCCTTTTCCATCCATTGGGAGCATCACCCTCGACAATGCGATCACACATCACATTAGTCTCTGAGTATTCCCACTGAGACTCCTCCACCATAAACATTATGGATGACCAAACTATCATATGAAATAGAGAGACTATTCCATCGTCCACTCTCACAACCACATGTAAAGAAGACAACTCCTCAATCACCTTCCAGGAATCCATGGATTCCCTAACCACTTCCTTCTGTGACATTCTTTTTAAGGAATTATCCACTACATTCCCCTTTCATAGGGTATAAGAGATATTTATGTCGTATTCCTAGATAAACGCCATCCACCTTCACTGTCCCAAGTTCAGGTCTCATTAGGAAAAGATATTGCTTAAGATCTTGTGATTTGTGAACACCAAAAATCACTCCCTAGTGAGGTAATGTAGCTACAACTTCAGCAAAAATATGACCATTGAAATATCTAAGTCATGGGTGGCATAGATACGTCTATGAGGATGTAACTTCCTAGACCCATAAGAGAGTACATCCCACTACATCATCATCACACATCCCAAATCTAGTTCAGAAGTATCAATGAATACATTGAACATCACCCCTTCCTATGGTAACCTGAGCACTAGAGAACAAATGAGATTTTCCTTCAGATAGCTGAAATCTGCCTGACACTTCTCACTCCACACAATGCCACGTCCCTTTATAGTAAACTATGTCAATGGAGCTGAAACTCGAGAGATGTCTGGTACGAATATCCTATAATATCCTACTAGACATAGGAATCTCTGATCCTCTTCCATGTTCTAGGTTGATTCCCAAGAATAAAACTTCTCAACCTTGTATGGGTCCACTGCTAGCCCTTGTTAAGACACAGTGTATCCATGGAAGTGCACATCTCACATCCAAAACACGCACTTTGACTACTCCCCATTGAGCTGGTGGTGTTGGAGTACCTCTAAGACAATCCTCATATTCTTGGCATGCTCATTCTCTGACCTTGAATAGATCATGATGTCTTCAATGAAAACAACAATTAATTGGTCAAGGAAGTCATAGAAAATAGATTTCATCATCACCATGAACATGACTCAAGGCATTCGTGACACTGAAGGGAATGCTCATGAACTTGAAGTGCCCATACCTATCTCTAAAAGTAGTCTTTGGGATTCCACCATCGTTCAGCCTTAATTAGTGATACGCAGACCATAGATCAACATAAAACACTAAACTTATCCCTTTAACTACTCAAAAATGATCGTCGATTCGCAGTAGAGGGTAATGGCCTTTGACCATCACCTGATTCTATCTTTGGTAGTCTATGAGTAATCTCATACCACTATTTGACTTTTTTACTATCAAGACTAGAGCACCCCAAGATTACATAGTCAGAGATATAAAACCCTTATTCATCTAGTAATCAACCAGAATTAACAACTCACGCAACTCAGAAGGCACCATTTGATAGGGAGCCGTCAAAATAGATTGGAAACTGGGATGTAGGTCTATTCCAAAATCAACATCACATCGAGGGGGTAGAGTCACAAACTCACCAGGGAAAAAAACCAAGAACACATTGGGAACACCCCAGATCATCTATCATCACTGTCTTTGCTAATCCCGCTAACAAATAGGCTATGAAAGAAATAAGAGGCTGTACATACTGACTATCAACCTAATAACTCTGGTCTCGAATGAAAGCAACACATTGGACACCCATATCTGATAATATGACTCTTCTTCGGATGTAGTTGACATTAGAATACATAAAAAACAACCAGTTGTTGCCAAGGATGACATTTTATAGATGAATCTATGGGAGAAGAAGATTCTCATTAGATTTATGTGGTCCCAACATCAGTCTAAATCCTTAAGAAATTTCAAAAAAACATTTATGACCTCCTACTAGTGTACACAATCCCAAGGGAATGGAAAGTCTCTCCACATCATGACCTAGATAATGGGATAGACTGAGTTTGATAACTGATTTTGATGCTCTTAAATCATAAAATTCACATGGAAGTGTTTTAAACAGTATGATCATACCTTGAACAACCTCTAGCCACACTGGAACTACTACCTCATTGGCATGTAACTACCCACACCCAGCTCCTCTACCCCTCTTATATTGACTGCCTCCTCGACCATGTCCTAGTAAAATTCCTCGAGGAGCACCCTAAGGTCTTCCTCTTCCATAATAGTATTCCCTCTGGGGAACAGTAGCACATTTCCCATACAGCTGGAAGTGCCTGAAAGGAAACTACTACTGCATGGGGGGGTGATGAACCTTCCCACCACCACCGTACTATGCTCTAACTAAGAATTGGTTTCGATGATGTCAATTTCCTTCAAATACAAAGAAAATTTGTCCTGGGACCATGGAGAAAAGGTTGGAACCATGAGATCATAACTAGAATTGTTGAGGCCCACACCCTGTGGGCTAAAATGTGGAAGGCCCTGAAGTTGGAGACCTACTTTCAACTGCCTTCCCCATCAATGAATTTTCATGGCTACCCTCTCACGGGACAACTCCCAATTATTTCATCCTCTCTACTACATTGGACTTATTTCAAAATTCTTTTTACGTTGGTAGAGTTCTGGGATTGATAACATAATGAAGAGAAGGTCAGATTGCCTCCTCCAAGAATCTCTCCCATCACTCCTCATTCAGAAATAGATCTGATGTGAATAATTTTAGATATTTGAACTTTATCTCTAGTTCCCTTACCTACATACACACCTATTTTATGGATATTATCTCTTTCCTCCTCTCGGCATTCATCATGGAAGAAAGGAACTATTCCTAAAACTCTTTCTCAATGTCATCCCATGAGACATCAGTCTCACTCTTCGCCCCGAGGTAAAATTTCCACAACTGATGCACTACTCCTCTCATTTAGATCACCTCTAGAGGAACCCTATACTCTTTCGAAGCCTAGATGAAGCTGAATGTTATCACTACCTCCTTGAGCCAACTCTCCATCTCCATTTACAATATGCAACCCTCGTACTTTTCTAGAGTCTGTCGTAGGAAGGAAAAAAGTGTCTTCTTCCACTGGTTATCTTCCTCCTATAGATCAACCCTCCACTGATAAACTATGTCATCCTACTAGGCCTCAACTTCTTATACCACATGTGGGTGATGTCCAGGTTTCATAGCTGAAATGGGTAAATAAGGAAATACTAAACACGATTATTTTGATGATTTCCTTTTATGATTTATATTAACCCTTTGCTTAAATTAAGTACCCAAAATAACAAAGAGACAAAAGAACACAAATATTTTTGTTTCATGGGTAATACCTAGGATATCTACCTCGTAATCAGTTTAGCCTCACTTGGTAGTTCAGTAGGTCTAGAGTCCTTGCATTGGATCACAGGGGTTAAAAATCTCGTGTCCTGGCCGTTCTTCCCTAGCCTATTTCATGCATCATGATTTCCTAACATAGTTTCCCAACATTCCCAATCAAGACTTAAGGTTCCTAACTCCAAGCTACATCATATCCCACAATCGTCAACCTCCTCCTTTGGTACCATTTTGTCATGACCAGCCTTCTTCGAGATGAGGTATGGAGAGAAAAAGTGTCATGCCCTTCCTTATTCAAGATTAAGAGGAGATAATGACACCCTGATACTCGCATTTGGTTGGCTACTGAGTGGCGAATAGCACCAAGGGTATATATTCACACACAAAATGGAAGGAATTCCCCTTTTTATAAAACCACTATCGGGATATAAGATGGTAAAAACCAAACAACACCAATGTAAAGTTAAAATCAATGCCAAAAACCATTCCCATATGCTTGTTCCAACATAAACTGCGAAAAATGTACAACCAATATACCCAAAAAAGAACCAAAATAAAAGAGACTAAGCATAAGCATATTAATTGCCTTGACACCTGTGTCATTAATGTCCAGCACAGTCCACAAAGTCATCCTAGAAACCTGAAAATAGGTTTACATGAATAGGTTGAGTATAGAGGTATACCATGTAGGAAATCTAAATACACACATTCAAAAGTGGGGGAACATACTAATTATCATGTGATAAATTAGTATAATCTAAAAAAACCTACCATGGAATATTAACCAGCAAAATATCACCAAGACGCACTCACCAAATAACAAAAGTCATGTAAAGCAGTAGTATAAGCACATTGACATTTGGTTACCCCACACCACATTGTCAATGGATGACTGCTCACTCTCAATAGCCAATCTCATGACACTACCACTCATCCAAACACAGTACCACTCCCACAACCTGTCTTCACACACCCAGGCCTCAAATCACACACAAATCTCACTCGCAAATACCTGGGTCACAACAACACCACACATCTCACCCACAAACACATGTGCCTCATCCTAAAGACATAAGGGAAAACAAACATGGCCCGCAAACACCTGAGCCACTCATCCACAACAATCATGCCCGAAGCATCTTGGACTATGGTAAGACTCAATCCATTACTGCCTTCTTGAATACACTTGTGTGGTATGAACCTAAAAAAGGGTGCGAGGACGAAATTTATTAACCATCCATTTATCCTCCCACAGGGATCTTGGGAAAGAATCCCCCCCTTGGAATAGAGGTGTTTAGAACAAAGTAATCATCAAGGGTGGGGTGCATATATAAATCACAAGGAACTACAATATATATTTGTAATAAAACACTCATCCCAACCTATGGGTCCAAAAAACAAAAAACCATCCTACTAGAACTACTTTTGTTTCATCCACTATATGCACAACCACACATCAACTACTGTCAATGTAAAACCCCAACCCCACTTTTCATCCAAAAAGTTTCTTTTTATTTATAATGGGTCCACATTTAATTATTCAAACACTACTCGGGGAAACTATCACGCACTAGGTCTCCAACCACCTCTGAAGGTGAAGATCCTAATTAACTAAGCATACAACAATCAACCTAATTCCAACTATCATCTTTCAAGGTTATACCACACAATCCTTCCGTCACAACCAAACCTAAAACCACATTTCCCAAACAATTCCTAGATGTAGTCCCACTGCACAACAATCCCATAAACACATTGCAGTTCCACTTCCCATCATTGATGAATGACCACAACATAACAAAGTAAGTGCCACTGCCTATAAGTCCACCCATTGCACAATCAATCATTCTCTAAACCTGGGATTCTAACACACCACCCGCACAACCCCACACACTAATCCCATATTAACTACCATTAAACCATATCCCCAATACACACACATACTATACTATTCTTACAGAACCAAATCTTATTTCCACCCATATACCCACAACCTACACAAGGTTAGAACCCCATAGAACACATTATATAGCCACACCTATCAAACATGATATATATTCAGATTTGGTAAACACTATTCTTTAATCCTCTTTCATATATAGGTGTGATAACACAATGGTTTTCATCCTGGGGAATCCATTTCATTTAACTAGGTATAAGAGATTTAGAATATTTCATGTTATGTCCAATTATCAAACATCATAACGAAAAAAAATAGAAAACAACTAGTGCACATGAAGGGGCCACCAACAACCATGATTTTTAGAAGGATTCCAAAACAAAGCTTGTTATGGAATGTGATGAATATATCCAAATAGATATCCAATACAATCTGTTCATAAGTTATACTTGCTAAATGTATATGATGTAATAATACACATCATAGGAAAATATAAAATAATAAAAACCAAACCACATAATTCAATATGAATTCATTAAATCTATTGAACACATAGTATAATATAAAAATAATCAATTATAAAATTTTAGAACAAACAAGGCCTATGAGATGGAAGACTTCATTAGTAAAGGGTGATGTTCCAAATAAAACATCAATCATTAAAAAATAGAACTAACCAATTATGTGGGAACCAATTACACATCATAGTCACAGATAAGTGGTAATAAAATGGAATACATCATCTAACAGTTCACCTTCAGGTTCATGAAATTCAATTTTGGAAACACATGTACACTGAGGTGTCCATGCGGGGTGTGATTATAATTAGTTTGTATGAAACCACCATCAATGTGTAAACATAGTTGTTAAATAACTAAGGTCATTAAGAACCAGTATATACATTTACATATCTATATGAAAAATAGTAATCAATAAAAAAATATAAATAGATATAAGGTTGAGAAACATATATAATAATTTTAACAATAATGGGTAACACCATATGATCAATGGATCTGTCCACATACTAAATTCACGATTCCATAACTTAAAATCTAAAATAAAATTTTAATTCCACCCCTTTTGTGGTGTATATATGTGTGTTTAAACCAAATATGTACATATATATATATATGCATGTGTGAAAATTAATTTAGGTTCCAATACCCATTTTGAGAGAAAAATTGTTTATAAAAAGTATAGATTCATAACCCATCTCTTAGTAGATGAACAAACGGGTTAGAACCATTCAAGGCATGTTAATCCATCATAATATATTAGAATATTTCTCTATATGAGTAGTGCATAATCAATTTTCCCTTAACACAATATCACATTCCATGAAATCCAACTTACATCTATATAATATCCAAAAAGATAAAATAAACAAAATTGGAATCAAAATATTTTATCCAAACCCATAATTAAACATTACATTTTTCATTTATCATATATCAAGTAAATAATAGTACTCGATAAAATTAACAAATACATCACTATACATTATTTATATAAGAACGAAATAATATTATTCATAAAGTAAAGAAATAAAATTATTTATATGTTAAATCGGTTTCAATGCACATGATGAAAAAATATAATGTTATTAAACCATGACCAATGTATATATCATGACCCACCTTAGATATGATGGAAGGAGTAGAAAAGATCCACCCTCTTAGTTATTCAAGATGAAGAATATATAATTTCCCTAGAGACCAGCCTTCAGTAGGCCCCTGACGTAGTGAATTGCACTAAGGGTATGAAATCTTGTACAAAATGTAAGGAATTTCCTTTTTTATGAAAATAATATGAGGAGATAACATGTTAAAATCACAAAAAACGCCAAAGTAATGAAAAATTAAAATCCAAAAACTATTCCCATATGCATGATAAAATGTAAACTTTGAAAAAAGTACACCTAAAGTACCAAAAATTTAAAAATAAAAGAGACTAAGCTACAGAACAATAACTATCCCTACGTCTGAGCTAGTAAAGTCTTGCACGTTCCTCAAAGTCCTACTAGAAACGTGAATATAGTTTTACATACAAAGGGTGATTATAAAAGTATATCTATTAGGAAAACTAAAGCAACATTTGGAAAATTAAGCGAACATACTAATTCCCATGTGAGAAAATAGTATAACCTCAAAGCACCTAGCAAGGAATACTAGCCAGCCCTCACCATGGAAAACTAACCAAATAAGGCATATCATGTAAATTAGTAGTATAAGAACATTGATATTTGGTTACCCCACACCACTTTACCACTATTTAACTGGTCAATCCTATTTGCTAACGTCTTGATTCTACCACTCTTCCAAATTCAATCCCACTTAGAAAAACATCCTGCACAAACCAGGGCCTCAAACCACACACAAATCATGGCCGCGGACACCTGGGCCATAACCACACCACAAATATCACCCACAAAACCTAGGCCTCATCCCAAAGACACATGAAAAAACAAACCTGGCCAACAAACACCTGAGTCCCTTGTCCAAAACAAACTAGTCCGAAGGATCTTTGACTATGCTATGTTTCGAGCCATTCAGCCTGGCCGGATACGCTCGAGCTGTAAGAACCTAGAAGAGGGTGTGATGAATAACAACCACTATTTACAATATATGTATATATATATATAACTAATTAAACAGTCAGTCCAACCTAGAGGTCCAAAAACAATAAACCAGCCCACTCGAACCACTTCTGGTGTTACCCCTATATGCACAACCACACAATTGGCACATTCAATGAATAACCCCAACACCTCTTATCATCCAACCATTTTCCATTTATTTATTAAGGGTCCACTTTAATTAGTTCCAGCACTACTCGGGGCTACTACTGAAAAGAACATCAGCAACCACCTAAAAAGGTGAAGAGCTTGATTAACTAAACACACAATAATGAACATACTGAAAACTATATATGTAATCAAACACTCAGCCCAACCAACAGGTCCCAAAACAAACAACTGGCATTCCAGAACCACTTATCATGCTACCCAGATATGCACAACCACACAACTACCTCTTTCAAATAATAAACCCATACCCTATTTCCATCAAACCATTCTCATTTAATTTACTAAAGGTCCACTAAAATAGGTTCTATCACTACCCGAGGATATTAGTGGGAACAACATCAACAACCACCTCAGAAGGTAAAGAGCCTAATTAACTAAACACACTGTAATGAACCTGAAACCAACTATCATTCTTCATAGTCATAATACACAATCCTTCCCTCACAAGCAAACATGAATCCTCACTTCCCAAAAAATTCCCAGATGCATTCTCACTACACAACAAGTCCATAACCACATTGTAGTCTCACTTCCCAACGTTTCTATACAACCACAACACAAAACAGGTATTCCCACTACCTACATGTCCATCTATTCCAAAATTAGTTAGTCTCTCAGTCTGATATTACAACAAACCATTCACGTATCCCCACACACAATCCCATAGCAACTACCATTATACCACGTCCCCAATGCACACACATATCATACCTGTCTCACCAAACCAACTCCTTTATCCACCTTTGTACCCATAACCTACAAAGGGCTAGAACCTCACAAAACACAATATAGAACCACACCACTCAAACATGGTATATATTCATATTTGGTAATCATTGTTCTTTAATCCACATTGATAAAAAGGGGTGATCACATATGGGTTTTTATCTTGGGAAATCCATTTTATTTTACCAGGTGTACATGATTTAGCATGTTTTTATGTTATGGATAATTATCAAACATCATAACGAAACAAATAGAACAGCACCAATGTAGAATAATGTACAAACAATAGCCATGATTTTCATATGGTATATAGCTACCAAAACCATAAATAAATCAAGGATAACTAAAAAAATTGGATATAAACATAAAACGACGCTCATCTGATTATTCCCTTGACATCATTATCTTTTGATCACTTTCCCTTCAGTTAATTTACTTCTTGTTAAGAAAAAGGATTCAGCCTCTCTTCATGTGGAATAATTTGTACATTTACCATTCATGACAGAAAAATAAAAGATAGGCCCTATAATATATTCTTTAAACAATAGGCAACAAAAACTCTTCTTTGTGTAAAGAACGGAGGATTGCGCGAGCAGCAGGAAACCATGTGAAAATTGACCAAGAGAGGGATTTAGAATTGGCGCATGAATCATATCGAGAGGAAGGTTTTAGGTGCAGGAAGAGGTAACTTAAAACACACTAAGAATGGAATATTCCAACTTTGAAGAGCCATATCATATTTTAAAGGAAAATGGTTTCTAAATCAATTAACATTGGACCATGGTCAAGATCACATGGTTTGAGTATCTCAAATGCCCCGAAAACATAGGATATTATAGACTTTCTTAATATCCATTTAAAATCCCTTAAAAACGCCCAATGAACCCTTTAAACACTATTTATATCCAATAGGTCATAAGAGGGGGAAAATAAGAAATCATTCATTGATGGGTATGTCACCGAAATTGAGCCACTAACGGTTGAGATTTTGATGTGATCTACTGACGCAACAACCTACTGATGCCTTATCCTTCTGATGACATGACCAAATAAAGCCCTAATATACTGATGCCATGACCTACTAATGCCCTAACCTACTGATGCCCTCGCATTGACGCCCTTGCACTGACGCCCTAAAACCCATGCCTGGGCAGTGACACCCTAGCACCAATGCCCTGGCATTGGCACCATGGCATTGATGTTTTTTCTAAATAATGTTGACATAATAACATGAAGATGGTCATAAATTCCGACACATTGATATTCTTACATTGACAGTTCAAAACTGGATTTTGGAAAATAGTCAAAATGAGCTACTATTTCCTCCCAAAATACCCTAAACACTAGTTTTTCAAAATATAATGTCCCAAATAAATACAGGTTATTACATCAGATACCTATCAAAATATTCTCATCACCAATGATTTCAAACCAACCCCAGGAAAGGAGATATCTAATCAACCACCCCATAAGATACCTCTCATTGATGAACAAACATATGTTACTCAAATGATAAAGTGGAAACATAGACATCCAAGAACACTTCCTTGAATATATCTCTTGAACAAGTGTTGAAACACTAAGGCCACACTACCCCAAAAACCCACACAACACCAAATGTCACACTATCTAGACACATGGAATAGGGATCTCATTCCCCCATGTCAGGATACTATCTGCATTAGATGGCACCGACTCGCCCGCAGGGGTTTAATTGCATCCACATTAATGTGTCTCAATTAGGGATCAAGTCCTCCCTTCTCCATAATCAAGACTTCTCAAACATATTTATATAACAGTTAAACATATTATCTTACAGAAAACGAGGTTATACAATACATCATATGCAAGGAACATATAAAAACACATGATAAAAACTCATAAAATCCCTCAGTACTAGGAACTCATTTCTACCTTCTGCTCCAAAGTACACTCCTCAAGGAAGCCATGCCTACATAACACACGAACCAATGGAATGAACTTTACATGAAGTACTGTGCCCTCACAATCCTCGATTTTTACTGATTGCCCCCAATAATATCATGTAATTCTTGATATCTAACTCTCCCCAGTTATGGATTTGGAAGTCATCATGTAGATACCGACAGAGCTGAGAGACATGGAAGATGTTGCGGATCCTCTCCAACTTTGGGGGGAAAAGATAGCTGATATGCCACCCCACCAACTCATCCAAACACCTCGAATTGTCCAATGAACCATGGGAATGCTTTCTCCTTATGCCAAACCTCTTCTTTACATGTTGAGGAGAAACCATCAAGAATATATTGTCCCCAACCTAGACCTCCAAAGGCCTCCACTTGTGACTGAAATACAACTTCTTTCAATCATGTGCCTCCTTCTTCATACCATGAACACATTACACCTTCTATATCGTAATTTGCACCACACTCGAACCATGAATGGCTTCATCCCCAACATCCATCAATTACAAGTGTGAACGACAAAGCCTCCCAAATAGATAATTGAATGGGACCATAACAATGGAAGAGTGGTATATATTTTTGTTAGAATACTCTACAAATTGAAAATTTCACACCCAAAACCCACTAAAGTCCAAAACACATGACTGAAACATGTCCTAAATTGTTTGGATGGTCATTTATTTCTTCCCATATGTATTAGGGAGGAAAGTAGTGATGATTCATAACTATGTTCCAAAGTCATGTTGTAATCCCCTCCTGACTCACAATGTAAAACGCGTGTCCTAATCCAAGACCATGTATCTTGGAACTCAACGCAGATACCCCACCTCATCCATATACCTTTGTGTTAAGGAATCCTATGCGCTCGACACCATGACCGCCAAGAAGAGTAAATAATTCTTCAACTGATGCACCATTACCCAAAGAGTATCGCATCCTCCATGAGTCTTAGGTAGTCCCGTGAAAAAATCTATCAATTTTCATCCCACTTCCACTCAGGAATATCTAAAGGATGCAACCTATAATAGAGGAAATGGTGCTTAATATTCAAATACTAACACACTTGGAACAATTGCTACAGTCTACGCAACTTCCCACTTCAGTCCGAGCCACCAAAAATGTTCCCTCAAGCCTTGGGGGATTTTTGAAACTCTTTGATACACCACCACAAGTGAGCTACGGAACTCAAGGATAATTCCCTCATGCATTACCAATGGGAGAAACAACATTTCATAGAACAACATCTGATTCTAACTATCATCTAGCTATCCCTCTAGGGAATCAACCTGGATGGCGTGATCACACATCACTTCTGTCTCAGAGTCTCCCCACTGGGACTTCTCCACTTACCATATTTAGGATGACTGTATTGTCATCTAAAATAGGAATCCTCAACCATCATCCACAGTTTCATCCAGATTTAAAGAAGTCAACTCCTCCATCACCTTCCAAGTACCTTCTAATTCCCTAAACACCTCCTTTGTGACATCCTTCATAAGGAATCAGTCACCACGATCCCCTTTCCTGGGGTGTATAAGATCTCATAGTCGTAGTCCAAAAGAAACTCTCTCCACCTTTGTTGTAACATGTTTAGGCCTTTCTAGGAATAGATATACCTCAAGATCTTCTGATCTGTGAAGACCAAAAACGGTTCTCTGATGAGGTAATGTTTCCACAACTTCAGCATGAATACAAACTCTTCATGCTCTAGGTCATGGATGGAATAGTTACCTTTTTGAGGAAGTAAATTCCTAGACCCATATGAGATTACTCCCCACTACTGCATCATCACAAATCCCAAAACTAGACCAAAAAAATCACAGAACACCTCAAACATCACCCCTTATTCTAGAAACCTGAGCACTACAGCACTAGTGAGCTTTCTATTCCATTAGCTAAAGGCTACATGATTCTTCTCACTCTACATGAAGGCTTGTCCCTTTCTGTTCATAGTTTCTTATGGATATTCAACTCATGATAAGTTCGGTATGATCTTATGGTAATATCCTACTAGACACAATAAGTTTTGAACCTCTAACATGTTCTTTAGTGCTACCCAAAAAACAAATGCCCCATCCTTTGATGGGTCCACTACCATCGATTGCTAAGACAACATGTGTCGCAAGAATTGCACCTATCACGTACAGAACATTCACTTGGGCAACATCCTATAGAGCTAGTGGTTTTAGAGGACTTTTAAGACAATCCACAAATGCTCGGCATGTTCCTCCTCTAACCATGATTATAACAAAGATTTCATTGATGATAATGAGGACAAACTGGTCTAGGAACTCTATGAAAACAGAGTATATGTTCCCCATAAAAAATGGATGAATCATTCGTGACACTGAAGGAAATGGCCACAAACTATGAGTACCCATACCTACATCTAAAAGTAGTCTTTGAAATGTCACCTTTTTTCACCCTCAACTAGTGATACCAGGACTGGAGATCAATCTTAGATAACTAACATTATCCCTTTAGCTAGTCGAAAAGATTCTCAATCCTTGGGAGAGGGTAAAGATTCTTTCATGTCACCAGATTTAGTATCTAGTAGTCTATGCAGAGTCTTAGACCAGCGTCTTCATTCTTCTTGAACAAGATTGGAGCACCCCATCATGACACACTCATGCGGATAAAACCCTTCTTCATTAGGTCGTCAATATTAATTCACCACTCCCAGAACTAATAAGGAACCATCGGATATAGAGCCTTAAAAAGAAAATGGGCACCACGTTGTAGGTATTTTTTGAAATCAACATCACATCAAGGGAGTAGAGTCATAAAATCTCTAGAGAAAGCATCTAGGGACTCTCTCTCAACCCCCAAAACCTCCACCATCTATGTGTCTTATGATACTGTTGATAGTTGGGCTATAAAGGAAATAAGAGGCTCTATACACTAACTTCCCACCTTACAACTCCAATTACGAACAAAAGATACACACTGGCCACCCATATCTAAGAACAATACTGTCATCCAGAAGCAATCGACAACAGCATGCATAGAAAACAGCCACTCGATGCCTAGGATGACATTGTACGACTGCATATATAGCACATAAAGATCCCCACTTGATTGATTTGACCCCAAAATTAGTTTACATCCCCAAAAAAGATTTAACTAACTGGTTTGACCTCCAACAGGCATGCACAATACTAGGGGCACAAAAAGTATCTCTATGTCTAGTCTCAAAGCAAGGGATATGATGGGTGAAACAAAGGAGTTTGAAGCTATTGAATAAAATAAATCACAAGCAAGAGTAACAAATAGATTGATAATACCTAGAATAACATATGGCCCCATTAGATGTGTTGCCTCGGTGGTATACAAATATCCAAACCCAGTTCTTCTACCCCTCATCTATCGACTTCCTCCCTTACCATTCCATGGTAAAAGTCCCTGAGGTCAGAAACCTTCAGCATCATCTACCCTCAGTGGAGTTGGAGCTCAGTGCCCCTACTGCTAGAAGGGACTGAACGGTAACTACTACTGTTGGGGTTGGGGATGAACCTTCCCACCTCTACTATACTATTCTGAAACATGGAACTAGTTTTGAAGATTTCCATGTCCTCCATAGACAATGAACGTTGGTCCATGTACCGGGGTGAAAGGGATAGGACCATGAGATCAGATCTAGAACATTTGAGGCCTACTCCCCACTGGTTGAAACTTTTAAGGCCCTAACGTTGGAGACCTACTACTAAATGTCTTCTACTATGATGAACTCATCTCGACCCCCTGTCATGATTAACCTCCTTGTGAGTGAATCATATCCACTACTTTATCCTTCTTCTAAACTTCTATGTTTGTCGACTGAGTAAAGGGAGTGACGACATACTGAAAAGAAGGTCGAAGTTCCTCCCCCTTGCATCACACCTATGAATCCTCATTTGGAAAGTGATCTGGTGAAATGTGTAAAAGATATTTGAACATGATCCCAAGTTCCCTTACAAACATACTCCCCTACTGGAGGGAGAGTATCTCCCTCCTCTTATTGTCCTTTGTCATGGATTAATGGAATTTATCCAAGAACTTCTTATCAAAGTCATCACACAAAACATCAGGCTCCTTCATATCCCAAAGGTAAGGTGTCCTCTACTGACATACTGATCCCCTCATCTGGATCACCACTAGAGGAACCCAATACTCAATTAGATCCTAGTTCACGTTGAAAGTGATAACCATCTCTTGAAGCCAACTCTCCATCTCCATTTTAGAGATGCTTCCCTAGTATATTTATAGAGTATGTCACTGGAAGGCACAAAGCGCCTTCCTCCACTGCTCATCTTCCTCCACTCAAATGGCCCTCCGCTGATTAACCAGGTCAACCTACTGGCCCTCAATTTATCATAACTCATCTGGGTGATTTATGGGTGCCATAGTTGAAAAGGGAAAACAAAGAAATCCAAAGCCTAGGTAGTATGAAAATGTCCTTTATGATTTATATTAACTATTTATTTAAATAATATTCCTAAAATGACAAAGACACACAAGAAAACTAGTATTCTTTATGAATTTACCTTACCTAGGGTCTCTACCCCAAAATCTATATAGCCTTACATGGTCATTCAGTAGGTCAATAGTCCTTGTACCTGATCACTGGGGGGCCCTAAAATCCAGTGTCCTAGTCGATCTTACCTAACATATTTTACACACCAGGATTTCCTAACACTATTTACCTACCTGGGCATGCAATCATCACTATGCCTAACTCTAATCTACATCATATCCCATGATCATCAAACTCCACTATTGGTACCATTCTGTCACGACCCACCTTCTTCGAGATGAGGGAAGGAGAAACAACATGCAACCCCCTTCTTTATTGAAAATGAATAAGATATAATGACCCTCAAGACCCATCTTTAGTAGGCCCGGGAGTGGCGACTAACACCATGGGTATAGAATCTCACACAAAATGGAAGGCATTTCCCTTTTTATGAAAAAGGGATCATGAGATAAGATGGTAGAATCCCAAGAAACACCAATGTAAATATAAAATCAAAGACAAAATCCATTCCCGTATGCATGATCAAATGTATACTGCGATAAAGGTATAACCGAAGTACTAAAATATGTACCAAAATAAATGAGAATAAGCAATATAACATCAATTATCCTCACACCTAAGTTAGTAAAGTCTAGAAAAGTTCTCCATGTCCTTCTAGAAATCTGAAAATTGTTTTACATACATAGGGTGAGTATTGAAGTATACCTAGTAAGAAAACTAAATCCACCCATGACTAGTGTGGGAACAAAATAATTCCTATTTGAGAAAACAAAAAAAACTCAATGAACCTATCAAGGAATACTAACTAGACCAATCTCACCAAGGAACACTCAACAAAATAATATATTTCATGTAAAGTAGTAGTATAAGAACATCGACATTTAGGTACCCTACACCAATTTTCTAATGGTTATCTTCCCTCTTCTAATGGCTAATGTCTTGATGCTACAACTTTTCCAAACACAGTCTCACTCCCACAACCTTCCCACACACACCTGGGACTCAAAGCATACACAAATCCTTCCCACAGACACCTGGGCCAGAACCAAAGTAAAAATATCATCTGCAGAAACTTGGGCCTCATCCGGAAGACATATATGAAAACAAAACCGGCTCACACACACATGAGCCTCTCATCCACAACAAACCTCCCTGGCATATATTCGACTATGTTAAGCCTCAAGTCATTACAACCTGCTTGGATCTGTTCAAGCATTAAGAATATAGAAGAGGGTTCCTTGAAGAAAATAAGTAACCATCCATCCATCCTCCCATCGAAATTTTGTAAAATACCTTGTGCCTCATGGAATGGAGGTGTTCGCCACATTGTGATCAATAAGGTTTGGGTGAATATTGAAATTACAATGAACTAATATATATATATATTGGTAATAAAACACGTAGCCCAATCTATGGGTCCCAAAACAAACAAACAGCCTTCTAGAACCGCATCTACTGCTACCCCTATATGCCTAACCCCACAACATCCATTGTTAAAGAATAACCCCGACCTCTATTTTAATCCAACCATTTACCATTTATTTATTATGGGTCCTCTTTTATTTGTACTAGAAATACCCAGGGAAACTACTAAGCACAACATCTGTAACTGTCTTAGAAGAATAAAACCCTGATTAACTAAACACACAGTAACCTACCGACATCGAACTATCTTTCTTCAGTGTTATACTGCACAAATTATCCCTCAAAAAAATTTATGTTGCCCCACATCCCTATAAATTCCCAGATGTAGTCCCATTGCACAAAAATCCCATTACCACATTATAGTCCCCCTGGCCAACATCGTTCAACAACCAAACCACAACAAGGAAGTACCACTACCTACAAATCCATACATTCCAAAATTAATTGTTATCGTAACCTAATATTACAACACAACACCCACACATCCCCACGCATGAAGACCACAACAACAACTATTAAACCATAGGCGCACTACACACACATACCACACCATTCCCATAAAACCAAGTCCTTTGTCCACCCATGTACCCACAACCTACATGAGGTTAGATCCCCACATAACATAGTACACAACCACACCTATAAAACAAGATATATATTTATATTTGTTAACATTTTTTCATTAATCCTCTTTGATAAACATGGGTAATCACATAAGGGTTTTCATTTGGGGGAATCTATTTCATTTAACCGGGTATACGTGATTAAGGAGATTTTAGGTTAAGACCAATTATCAAATATCACAACCAAAATAATTAGCAAAACACTAGTTCACAAGAAAGGACAACCAACAACCATGATTTTCAGAAGGAATAGGGCCACAAAAACCATAAAATAATAAAAGATAACAAGAAAACTATCAATCAACACCCAACCACTCTCATCCCATTATTCTATTGATCCCATTATCTTTTGATCATATTCCCTTACCTTTAGTTATTAGTTGTTATGAAAAACGATTAAATCATTCATCCTGAGGAATCATTAGTACACCAACCCCATATGATACACAAATAGAATAGAGGTGAAAGAATCCATACATTGAACACAAAGAGAAAAAAATTATTCAATATACCAAGAATAGGGGATCGTGTGTGCAGTAGGAAACCACGAGAAAACTAAGAGGGAGGGGAATTTAGCATAGGTGAACAACTTGTCTATAGAGGAAGGCTATAGGTGCACCAAGTGGGAATGAAAAACAAGATGGGAATGGAAGATCACATCATTGAAGAGCATGATCCTATTTTATTTAATGAACTATTTTGAAAGACATTAACATGGGATCATGGTTAAGATCATACGGTTTGAGAATCTCAAATCCCTTGGAATGTTAAGATATTAAAGATATACTTAATAGACTTTGAGACACCCTTATAAACACCCAGTCAAGTTTTTAAACTTAGTTTGCATCAAAAAAGACGTAAGAGGGGTGAATATGGAAAACATGGAAAAAGTGGAAATGAGTAACCGATGGGTGAGTCACCAATGCTCATGCACTGATGGGTGAGACAAGAACAAGACCTTTCGATGCAACGACCTAATGACACCTCATCCTACCAACATACGGACCTACCGACTCCCTAACATGTATACACCCTGACCTAATGATGCTCTAACCAACCAACGAACTGGCACTGACACCCTATCACCAACACCCTAGCTCACCGATGTTGACATATTAACATGCCAACACACTGACATATCGAAAAAATCACATGTCGAGTCAGATAGTTTGAGACTAGAATTTTTAAATCTCTTGGAATGAGGTATCAGTGCCTCCCAGAACACCATAAACACTGGTGTTTCACAAAGGAAAGGCCCAGGGAAATCCAATTTATTACAATACTTTTCAAAATATTATCAATGTATATAAAATCAATACGATATGAAAAAATTACATGGTAGAAGGCCACTCAAAAAATATAATATAATATTTTAAATTTCAAATGTAATGGTTTCAATCATAAAGGAACACATGCGTATAGAATTATAATCACCCAAGGAAACTGAGGAGTTGAAAAATTGTATTTTCTATGGAATAGAAAATATATCTAGCCAAATTATTAGAGACTAAACAAGAAATTAGAAAGGTTAGACTTGTAGAACTAATTTTATGAATAAGAGCCTGGTAGAATCAATAAAATTTAACAATTAGTACTGTTATTTCAAATTTCATTTGTATCCATCATAATTTACTCATACTCAAAAAACTTTGATTTAAAATTGAGATAGGTGGATTCCTTTTAAAAAATATATTTTGGTTAAATATTTAAATGAATCATAAAATAAATATATATATTATTTTGGTGTTTCTGAAAAGTTTCATTTAATGAAATATGCATATAAGATTTTAATCACCACGAATCATCTGAAAAATAAATTTTAATTGTTATTTTGTATGGCCTTTATGAAAAAATGTATCTTATACCTATATCAACCCCTCCACTACATCCCAACTAAATCAAGATTGTTCACATTAACCATATACTATTATCATGATATTTTTTTTTCTATAAAGTAGATTTACTAGATTTTAATCATTCATTAAGGATATTTAATATTGATAATAAATATATGATTTTTAATTAATCCCATGGACAATGTAAAAAAGAAATTTGAAATGAATTTTTTAAATAAGTTTATGTGAGGTAACATAAATATGGGTTACCAAAATTATATATTATAATAAACATTATCAACGAATGTAATGTCATGAAAGGTATAAAGCCCTAAACCTACACATCCAGATTCTATATTGCAAATTTATGTGGATTTTTTATTAAAAAAAATTAAAAAAACTCTATTAATTTTACAAAAAAAGAATATTTTTTGGGGTAGGTTTTCTAGGATTAGGAAACTACCTTGAAAAAAATCAGAGTATACAATAAAATTAAAAAATATCTAATTGTCTTTATCAACACTTGCAACATAACAGACCATTGTTCTTCTAAAGAACCATGTGAAAAACATTTTAAAACATGGAATGAGAAACAAATTATAAATAAGGGACTTAAAAATATGGAAAGAAACCATTATTCATTGAATACTTATATAACATGAATAATATAATTATCACCATTAAAAGAGATGTATTTTATATTTTAAAAAACAAGAGGTTTTATCTAAAACATAGCAACAATAGAAAAACCATTGAGAAAAACCGGGGAATCATTTTCTTACAATAAATAATTATTATTATAACCTTAGATTATATCATTTGATTTGTAATTATCATGGCTACCATAGAATGTAACCCTCATTGAAACCATATGGTGTAACCATCATAGTTACCCGTGGGATAACCATTCTGGTAAAATTTCGACATAACCAATACTTTGGGGGGTTATCATGGACCCACCCATGATTTCTATACAATGTTACCACCAGGCATCATAAAAAAATATTATGTACTAGAACATAATCATAAAACATTAATACTAGCATCATGAAAATATTCATCGAGGAAAATTTCTTATTTTATAAAATATTGCACAAATATAATGGAAAACATTTTATTTTAAAATAAACATATAATATTATAATGTAGAATTAAAATAATTAAGGTTTCATGAATGTGATAAATTACTCTCATTTCTTATATGTATTTTTTTAATTTGTAAATATATAAAATAAATGAGTATTTTTAAAGAAAAGTCCCTTACCTCAGGTTTGACTTCTATAAAAAGTCTTCAAACGACAAGTATAATTGTTTAATGATTTTTATAAAATTTTAAAGAACTATATTCAAATTTATAATACATTACATGGTATTATTTTAACATATTTACACAAATTTATAAAAAAATATTTTAATTATTTCATTTCCATTTGTGTCATGGTTTCATGATCGTTTCACTATTGATTTTCAAATAAAAAAAGAGATAATACTAGAGATGTTTTAACACATGAACGCATGCACGCACACACACACACACAGACATATATATATATAATTTGTTAATTTTAACATTCCCTGAATTTGTTAAATGGAAATGAATAATCATCATCCATGAAGGCATTGAATTGACTCAATATGTACAGCGATTTCATTTTTAATTATAAAATGAAAAAATCAGATAATTGATGATGGATATACCATTAAAATAATAACAGTATTATATATATATATGACATTTGAGATATCAGGAAACATTGTATAGGGTTTAGGGTAAGGTATAAGTGAGAATGAATTGAAAAGTGTAGAAGATGGAATTTACTTCTGGAATATTTCTCCTTGATAACCACTATAGGAACAAGGAATTAGACTTTTTGTTAGACAAAAAACCCTAGAATGTGGAAAGGGATGCAGATATAAAAATTTGAAGCTAATATACAGTGAAGAAGTATTACAGTAATTATATTTAAGTGAAGGATGGAGTCCCTTTTTTAAAATTGAGTTGAGGGGTAAATTTGGAATTACGAATAACATTAAAATATAACATGGCTATAAATAGAGTCAGGAATTCCACATCTACAAAAAGGTTCATGGGTTTATTTTTTGACACAATATTGTCATATTTTTCCTTATTCAATATTTAGTGAGATTTTTTAATATTTTAATAAAATACTTTATTCTTGAAATATATGTTTTGTCATATTTTAAACTATTCATAACTATGAAGTTAAAAAATGAAATAATGATTAAGAAATGATGAAAATATTTTTATTATTTATTATAAATGACATTTATATCTAGATTATTATGAATTATATGAATTATATCATAATATATTGATTTTATTATTTTTAATATCATTTATTTTAATTTTCCATTAAATAAATAATAAATGCATAATCCTTGTACAATTAATTAGTGTATTTATTTGTTGCCTAAGAATTAAAAATAAATTATCATGATTAAGATAAATATTTCAACTTTCAAAAAAATAATTATTACTGAAAACTATTATGTAAAACTTTATATTAAAAATGAATACAAATTGAAAATCATAGTGTGAACAACTTAATTTTATTAAAAATAAAGATTTATAAGTGGCTTAATGTGATCCCATTGGTTATAAAATGTACCACATTCACTGCAAAATAAGATTAGAGGTGTCCTTGAATCGTTAAGGAATATTTATAAAAAAACATTTAGTTTTTAGTATAAATTTAATTAAAACCATTTTATTGATTTGTCATCTAGTTGTACAAGATCTATATCAGTGATGAGAAGAAATTAAAGTAAATTTATTAATAATTAAAAAAATTAAACAAATTAATACAATGAAAATAAATTTATAAGGATGAATATTATATTTTTTATTCATTAATTATACTTCTCATATCTATGTCAGAAATCTTATTTAATATGATAATTTGGATATTTTTCCTAGACCAAGCATTGTACTTGCATTGGAAAATGATTGATGTTATAAAACTCAAAAATTATAAAATAACATAAAAACCCCATTATACATAATAATTAATAAAAATTAAATAAAATTCTTTTTTGCACTCAATTTTCATCTTTAAGGAAAAAATTTGACATTTCTAATGTTATGTCAGCACTGTGTCAA
Organism: Viscum album; assembly: GCA_963277665.1. Taxonomy (NCBI): domain Eukaryota; kingdom Viridiplantae; phylum Streptophyta; class Magnoliopsida; order Santalales; family Viscaceae; genus Viscum; species Viscum album. Next base: position 1,298,067,632 of record OY728138.1, on the reverse strand, counting down.
TACTAATAATGATTTTTATTCCAATCATCGAATAAATTATAACATACATGTTTTGAATTATGTTATTACATAATTTACATTATTATTTCATAATTTAGTCATTATATAAGATTAATATATTTTAATCAATAATTCTATTTTTACGATCTTCCAACAATACTTTATTATACAAATATTTTATTTATTACTATTTACTAAGAAATTTAATTTTTCTGAAACATTTAAAATATTACCATTGAAAAAATTTAATATTTTGATTTCAATTTTTTTATCAAATACATTTTATAAAAGTGTAAAAAAATAATTATACATATTTTTTTATAAAAGTTAATAAATCCAAATTTTTTATTAAAACTTATGACAATACTGTAAAACATTTGATTCTGTTCTAAAAATGTGCCAAAAATTTATATTGAGTAAGACATCAATATTTATTTCAAAAATATATTATTCCTATTATAATCCTCTAATTTTATGTATAGGTTATAATACTCATATTTAAATATTCAATTGGTTTGTTTATGTTCGATGTGGCATAAGACTCTCTTTAAAATATTAGGATGTCACATTCTCACCCCACCCCCTTAAATGAACAGTTCCCTCACGATTCATTCACTATAATTAAAATAATAAATTATCAAAATAATCATTAATAAAATGTAGATATTCTAAGGAAACATAATTACTTAAGAGTTTAATAGTCAAAACATACACCTAATCTCAAAAGTTGTCAAGGTTATTCCTCTAATAACAAATGTAATGCTGCAAACCTGCACTTCCTGATTCATTACTAAAACATGTTGTGTATTTTGTTTCTTGATGATTTATAGAAAAATATACATTACATTTTAAAACTTCGGATAATTTCTCTTTTGGGTTATGTAGGATTATGAAAATACATTACATAAAATAAATGATTTTAAAACAATTCAAAATAACTAATTGCCATTATCAACACTTGCAATATTATAATCCTTAGATCATCTAAAGAATCATGTGAAAAATATTTTAACTCATTAGATGAGGATGAAAATATTAGAATGGGACATAAAAATAATTAGACAAATCATCAGTCCATGAATACTAGAAGACACATGAAATATATAATTATCACCCTTAAAAGTAAGAATTACTTTTTTTTATAATATGATATTTTCCATCAAACATAGAAAAAAAATAATCCATTTAGTTAACATGGGGTATAAAATTATTACCATACATATTTATGACTATGACCATCGTGCTTACTATATGATTTGTAACCCTCATTGCTACCTTATAATGTAACTCTCTCAGCTACCTTATGATGTAACCAACACACTTACACTTTGGATAACCATTATTATAAACTTCCATCACACACAATGAACTATAGTGATATCACATAACCACCCAACTTTGTATTATAGTGTATCCATATTTCATCATAATAATTTCCTTAAAACTATAAAATAATCATCAAATTTGAATAGTTTCATCATAAAAACATTCCTTGAGGAAAATGAAAAACATTAAAAGAATACTACTCGCATAAAATGGTAAACATTTAATTATAAAATTAATATTTAATATAATAAAAGAGGATTAACAATATTATGGATTCATGAAATCATAAAAATCCATTCATGTCGTATAATTTAGAAAACATTATTTTTTAATTATTTAATATATAAATTAAAATAATACTTTTAACAAAAAATATATAACCTCATGCAAAATTTTCAATAAAATTGTTCAAAAATATTTTATACTAGTTTAAAGAGTGTTATAAATTTATGAAATAAATATATTAATAACTCTAATACCTTATATTAAATTCTTATAACAACTTTCTACCAATTGTTTTACAAAATGTTGTTATTTCCAATATTTCGGGTGTGTTTGTTTCATGGTTTCGGGGTCGGTTCATTGTAGATTTTCTTATCAAACGGAAAATTTTCTCATAAAGAGAGAAAGAATATTTATATTGTTCATTTTAAATATATATAAGTGAATTTAAACTATCAAATAATTCTTTAATTTGAAATGAAAACTCATTATCCATGAAGGTGGTTAATTGACAAACCTTGAATAATGATTTCATTTTCAGAATAAAAGGTGAAGAATATAGATTTGTAGATGGATAAACCATTAATAAAATAAAATTATAGTATATATATGATAAAAGAGTTATCATGAAACTTTATATCATGAATTAGGATAGGGTATAAGTGAGGAGGAATTGAAAAGAGATTAATGGGGAATTTACAACTTACCCGAATGGCCTGAAGGCCTTCATTTTTATTGATTTTTGAAAACCCCCCAATCAAGGTATGAGGGGGAACCCTTATAAGGCCCGTAGGCTCAGAGATTACTAGTCTTGTAGGCTTAAGAGATTACATGACCCGAAAGTCATAGAGAATTCAACCAGACTATCTACAAGGAACATCCCCTCTACAACATCTGTGTCATGATAGTAGCTCTCCACCTTTGTGTGGCTGCCTGGCTAGGATTCTCATGCAAGAACAGGTTGGTACCGATGGCATAGCCATACCCTCTCATTCTGACAATTCATTTGTGTTACATCCCAAGGTTTTCTAAAAATAAATTTAAAATGCTTGAAATTTTGTTTAAGGTATATATTTATAAGTATCCTTTAAACATAATTTTATTTCTTCTATGATTTGAATTTCAAGAAACTGTCATCTACAATTGGGTTCAGTATGTTATTTAGAGTCTGATGAAACAAACTTATTTTTTTGGTGAATAGTAACATGCCCTTATGAATAGTAATATGAATAGTAATATGACCTCATGAATAATAAATAATAATATTATTTTATTTTCCCATGGCAATAGGTTAATGGGATCATAATTAATTTTCCAAAGTCACATAAAACTAATTGCACTTCAATATTGTTATTTTTCGAATTAATTGTGACCTTATTTAAAAATAAAATTAATAATATTTAGAAAATTATTTTTGAAAAATGGAGTTCATTTTTGAATTCTACACATCGAAAAATGGTTGGGGTTAATTTTTGGTATTTTTCTGAAACTCTTGAATTTTTGGTGAATAGTGAAATACGATAAAATACCGTATAATCAATTTATCGGTAAATATGAACTATTTATGACATCATAAGTGATGAAAGACCACTTGCCTCGAACTCACTTGATATTTTCACTAATTAACGCCACTTTATTTGAGATTATTCATAGTCTTGATAAAAATATTATAATAATAATTAAAATAATCTAAAATACATCCCCTCCTCCACTAAAATTATCACCATCACTCCCCTCTTCCTCCCACACCTCTCAAGCATTGAGAATTGTCTAATTTCTGCCAAATTCCCTCCCCAATCCTCTTCCCCACGTCCTAGAGCTGATGGTCTCACCAAAAGACCAAAATCAAATCCCTTAAGAAGGATCTCAAGGAAAAGAGATCAAGAGGTAAACATCCTCTTTCATTTTCATTCTTTTCTTCCATTTTATGTTATTCTATTCCTTTACCTTTTTCTTTTGTTAGGATATTTCATTAAATATTTCCCCTTAATGTCCAAATTTTGTATGAATGATGAGATATTCCATTCCTCTCATCAATCTTGTTTTTATGAAATTTTAAGAGACGCCGTTAGGCTGCCGAATTTCCGTAAGAAATTTCTCATGTTTTCTTTATTTTATGATTCCTTTTCTTCTTCCTTCACCCGCTCTTATCCAAGAGGCATGAAATATCCAGAATCATGTATATTCTTGATGTTTTCATGTTTATGGAAAATTAAAAATCATTATTCCTCTCCTCTCTCACTTATTTAAGGAATAAGAACATTGTCCGTGATGTGTCGAATTACCGACATCGTGGACGATGTAATTTCACTTTCCATTAATTCTTTCAAGTCTGGTCATGAAACTATATATATGGTTGAACCAGGTTATAATATATGTTTTACAACTCATATATGGTTCTGCAATTCTTTTTTACCCATGGTTCAAATTTATAAGACTAAATGAGGTTGTAATTATCAAAGAACAACTTAAATTATCTAAACGAACATAATTAATGTTTTAACTTATAAATCATCATCATATATAGAAAAAAAGTGATAAATGGTATAATTTATGGAACTAAAAATATGTAAATACTACTCCATTCCAATTCTGGAGTTTCACTTCCGATCAATAAGAACGATTCATCATGAACCGATGGTAAAAATCACAAAAGAACTCACCCAAAATAATGCAAGGAACAAAATACTAACAAAAAGGGTGAAATGAGGTTATGAAATGACCATATAAGATGTTATAAACATGAACATGTTTCTATAAAATACTAATAACACTCTTTTAACCATTATACAAGAGGTTTAAACAATTTTGAAGTAAGACAAGCCCAAGGTAAGGGAATTCTTAACCCGATTTCCATTCTTTGGGTTAACCTTCTACTTTTTAATTTATGTGCTATTTAAATTTATTGTGTGATGGGTTTTGTTTATATTATGTTTCATTATGTGTATTTACAGAGTATATACATATTCCATCCACTCTATTAAGTCTCACTTCAAGTGTATGATGTTTATAAGGGACTTTTCTTCTAAAATCCTCTTTTAAAATTCTAATTTACAATATTCAAAATAAATGTTTTTATGCTATTATTTATGTTGTATGATTATTTTTTGGTTATTGGGCATTGTTTATAATGAAAGGTAGGACCTATATTTCACTCCAATGCATTGGGTATGAGTAAGTTGGAGGTCGGCCGTATGGTTACTCCAAGTGTAACTATGATGGTTACACAAAGTAAGGTAGCCGTGAGGGTTACAAATTTTAAGGTAGCCAAGATGGTTACAAGATTATGTAAGAAATGCCCCAACATACCTCTATGATTATAATAATGTTTGTTTTGATATTGTTTAAATCTCATGTTACACAAAGTAATATTTTATGGGTGGAAAGAATGTCTTTTGAAAATGTTTTCATACGTCATGTGTATTCATGGACTAATGTGATTTTCCATTCTTTTTCATACCTTACTGAGCATTTGTGCTCATCCCAAGTTTTTAAATGATTTTCCACAGGTTAATGAATGAGTAATACAAGGAAGGAAGACATGTTAAATGTTGAAGAATTGTCAAGGAGTCTTGTTTTGTGTTTTAATGTTTTATATTTTGAGGAAAATGGAAACTGATTTTATGGTATCCACTATGTAACAATGTGTAATGTTATGAATGTTTTGTTTTAATTATCTAAAGCTCTAAACATGAAAACATCATCAATGTAAAATGAAGTGTTTTCTTGAATAAATTCAAGATTATGTATGAAATAAGTGCGGGTCCTTATAGTTGGTATCAGAGGATGGTTTAGATAACTTTAGGGGTTAAAGTGTTACTAATAGAATACCATAAATAATTTTCACTCTATGTTTAATTTGTTATAGCATTTAAAGATTACCATGTTGCTTCATCTAAGAAATGTTTGTTTAGAATGGTTGTCCACAGAAGGAACATGGATGCTGAAGAGGATAGGCACCGACATAATGAAATCCTCCCTGATCAACAGCCTGGAATGATAGGGATTGGAACCGAGCAGTTTGTGACAGTAATGGCTCAGCTAATGTAGGCAATAAATGGTGGTGGAATCCATGTAAGAGGACAAATAGAGGAACCCCAACGGAACATGACAATGGTGGAAAATTTTATGAGACAACATCCTCCTGCATTCAATGGATCTTCTGACCTAGTGGCAGCAGAAGGATGGATTAAAGCCCTTGAAAAGATATTTGATGTTATGGGATGTACAGACAATCAAAAGGTAAGTCTTTCCATTTATCGTTTTGAAGGGGAAGCTGATCAGTGGTGGTCAATGGTAAGGAATATCAGGGGTAGAGAAGATTTTGATTCCTTAGTGTGGGATGAATTTAAAAGTCTTTTTCTTGAAAAATATTTTCTTAAGGTGGTGCGACTTAGAATGGAGAAACAATTCCTCGAACTGAAACAAAAGGAGTAAGATTCAGTGGCTATGTATGAGGCGAACTTCACCCGATTGGTGAGGTATGCTCCAAATCTTATTCTGGATCTCGATAGCCAAATAAACCGCTTTTACTCAAGATTGAAGCCAAGGTATCGAAGGGCATTGGCCTCCCGTGAATTCAAAAGTTACGAGAAACTTGTCCGATGTGTTGAGAGGGTAGAGATGGAGTTTGCTGATGATCACATGCAATTTGGAAACAGAGAGAAGAAGAGGTCCAATTGGAAAGCAATGGGTAAGAATCAACCAATGAAATCTAATGGTAAGAAAATCCAGTTTCTAGTTTGTGAAAAGTGTGGCAAGAAGCACCCTGGGGAATGTCTTATCAAAACTGGGAAGTGTTTTAAATGTGGTAAGTTTGGAAATATGGCCCGAGATTGTAATGGAAATGATCCAAAGACTAATCCTAATAAGAAAACTGTAAAGTGTTTTAAATGTGGTGAGATGGGTCACTATGCAAATGCCCGTCCAAAGAGGGATCCAAATGATTCAAAGAAGCCAGACTACAAGCAGAAATGTGTAGTGAGATCTTTTGCGACTATGTCAGCAGATGTTGGGCCATTCAATGAAGTTGTATCAGGTACTTTTTTTGTTCACTCAGATTTTGCTAAAGTTTTGTTTGATACGGGGTCTACACATTCCTTCATCTCTGAGACACTTTCTAGTAAATTGGAAATATCACCTCAACCAATGATACCCGAACTTGTTGTTAAAACACCAGGGGGAAATGTTATAGCAAAGAGGAATTATAAGAATATTTATATTGTGTTATGTGAAAAGAATTTACCTGCAAACCTTGTTGTTTTACCCTTAGTCGAGTTTGATGTTATTCTGGGGATGGACTAGCTTTCTGATTATCATGCTAAGATTGACTGTAGAGATAAAGAAGTTGTTTTTTAGAAAATGTTTCAGTTTGTATACATGAATGAACCCATACAATTGATAACATATCAAGAAGGTGAGAAACTACAGAAAGATGGAAATGAAAGTTATCTGGCTCATATTGTTGAAAACAAGGGAACTATTCAAATTAAGGATGTGCCAGTGGTAAATGAATACCTTGATGTTTTTCCTGAGGAGTTACCCAGTGTCATACCTGAATGAGAAGTCAAATTCTAAATTGACTTAGTTCCTGATGCTAAGACAATTTCAAAACCCCCATATCGTATGGCTCCAATAGAACTTCTTGAATTGAAAAATCAGTTACAGGATTTGCTTGTCAAAGGCATCATTCGTCCCAGTACTTCACCATGGGGAGCCTCTGTTTTGTTTGTTAAAAAGAAAGTTAGTTCCATGAGACTTTTCATTGATTATATAGCTTTGAATTACATCACTGTCAAAAACAAGTATCCTTTGCCTCATATTAATGACTTGTTTGATCAGATCCAGGGAGATCAGTACTTTTCCAAGATTGACTTGAGATCCGGATACCATCAGCTGAAGGTGAAGGAGGATGACATCCCGAAAACAGCCTTTTGTACTAGATATGGGAATTATGAATTTGTTGTTATGCCATTTGGGTTAACTAATGCACCTGCTGTATTCATGAATCTTATGAATAGAGTATTTCATGAGTTCTTGGATATGTTTTTGGTTGTATTTATTGATGACATTCTGGTTTTTTCTAAAAATATTGAGGAGCATGAAAAACATCTAAGGGTTGTTTTACAAACTTTAAAACAACAGAAACTATATGGAAAATATAGAAAGTGTGATTTTTGGTTGCAACAGATTTCTTTTCTTGGGCACATTGTAAATAAGGATGGAATAACAGTCGATCCTTCCAACACAAAAGTAGTTGATGAATGGACAAGACCCACAAATGTTACAGAGATTCGTAGTTTTTTGGGCATAGCAAGTTATTACCGACGGTTTGTTAAGAACTTTTCACGGTTATCTAGGCCAATAACTAAGTTAACACGGAAAGGGGTTAAATTTGTTTGGACAGAGGAATTTGATGTTTGTTTTCAGGAACTAAAGAAGAGATTGGTGAATGCTCCAGTTTTGGCCTTACCTTCCTGAAATGGAGAGTTTGTCATCTACAGTGATGCTTCTTTGAAGGGGCTTGGTTGTGTTTTGATGCGGAATGATCAGGTAATTACCTATGCTTCGAGACAACTTAAACCTCATGAGCTGAATTATCCCACACATGATTTGGAATTGGCAGCTGTGGTTTTTACTTAGAAAATATGGAGGCATCATCTATACGGAACCAAATGCCAAATATATACTGACCATAAAAGTCTTAAGTATATATTCACTCAGAAGGAATTAAACATGAGGCAGAGAAGATGGCTAGAACTGATAAAATATTATGACTGCATGATCAATTACCATCCTGGAAAAGCAAACAAAGTAGCGGATGCCTTAAGTCGGAAAAATCATGCATCATTAACCATGTTACGTTTGGAATGTGATCCCTTGATTAATGATTTGATTAATTTTGGCTTAGAAGTTGTTGGTGCAGGGAATATATCTGTTTCATTTCAGGTTTCAGTGCAGTCTTCGTTGTCAGACAGAATTATGAAAGCGCAGAGGGAAGACCGTGAACTACCGAAAAAGGTAGAATTAGTTAAAATGGGTAAGTTTCCAGAATTTAATCTTGATAAAGATTGTGTTTTAAGGTTTGGAAAAAGGTTGTGTGTGCCTTGTGATTCCCAGATGAAGAAAGAATTGTTGTGTGAAGCTCATAGATCTCCATTTTCTATTCATCCTCGAACTACTAAGATGTACATAGACCTTTGAGAGTATTACTGGTGGAATGGGATGAAAAGAGATATTGCAGATTTTAAAATGAAATGTTTGACATGTCAGCAGGTTAAAGCAGAGTGGTAGTTACCGAAGGGGATGCTTCAACCTTTACCAGTGCCAGAATGGAAATGGGAGAATATATCCATGGATTTTGTGGTGGGACTACCAAAGACTTCTCGTGGTAACAATGCGATATGGGTTATTGTTGATCGGCTAACAAAGTCTTCTCATTTTCTTTCTATTCGAGATACAAGGACATTAGATCAACTTTCTCGATTGTACCTCAAGGAGATTGTCAGGTTACATGGAGTTCCTCTTTCCATTGTGTCTGGCTGAGATCCCAGGTTCACTTCTAAATTTTGGAAGGGACTTCAGAATTCTTTGGGAAAAGAGTTGAATTTCAGTACAGCATTTCATCCTCAATCAGATGGGCAGTCAGAACGAACGATTCAAACTTTGGAGGATATGCTTCGATATTGTTCAATGGACTACCAGGGAAGTTGGGATCATCATCTTTCATTAGTTGAGTTTTCTTATAATAACAGTTTCCATTCCAGTATCCGGATGGCACCTTTTGAGGCCTTGTATGGAAAGCGGTGTCAGACTCGTGCGTTTTGGGATGAAGTTGGTGAAAGAAAGTTGATGGGGCCAGAGTTAGTAGAAGAAGTGGAAGATAAAGTGAGGATGATCCAGCAACACAAGAGGACAGCTCAGAGTAGGCAGAAAATTTATGCAGATAACAGAAGGACAGACTTCTCTTTCGAGGTAGGTGACCATGTTTTCCTTAAAATATCTCCTTGGAAAAGTGTGATGTGTTTTGGTAAGAAAGGGAAACTAAGTCCACGGTTCATCGGTCCTTTTGAAATCTTGGATAAAGTTGGAACAGTTGCATACCGCGTAGCTTTGCCTCCGAGCTTATTTCAGGTACACAATTTTTTTCATGTTTCGATGTTGAGAAAGTATGTTCCAGATTCATCACATTTCATGAGGCCGGAAGAAGTTCAGCTAGCAGGGAACCTTTCTTATGATGAAAAACTAGTTCAGATTCTTGATCGAACAGAACAGGTATTGCGGAATAAGGTAATCCACCAGGTAAAGGTTTTGTGGAGAAACCACATGGTTGAAGAAGCATCATGGGAGTCTGAAAATGCTATGAGGGAAAAATACCCTCAGTTGTTTAATAAGTAAATAAAATTGCGAGGACGCAATTTCAAGAAGGTGGGGATAATGTAACATCCCAAGGTTTTCTAAAAATAAATTGAAAATGCTTGAATTTTTGTTCAAGGTATATATTTATAAGTATCCTTTAATCATAATTTTATTTCTTCTATGATTTGAATTTCAAGAAACTGTCATCTACAATTGGGTTCAGTATGTTATTTAGAGTCTGATGAAACAAACTTGTTTTTTGGTGAATAGTAATATGCCCTTATGAATAGTAATATGAATAGTAATATGACCTCATGAATAGTAAATAATAATATTATTTTATTTTCCCATGGAAATAGGATAATGGGATCATAATTAATTTTCCAAAGTCACATAAAACTAATTGCACTTCAATATTGTTATTTTTCGAATTAACTGTGACCTTATTTAAAAATTAAAATAATAATATTTGGGATTTTTTTTTGAAAAATGGAGTTCATTTTTGAATTCTACACATCGAAAAATGGTTGGGGTAAATTTTTGGTATTTTTCTGAAACTCTTGAATTTTCGGTGAATAGTGAAATACGATAAAATACCGTATAATCAATTTATCGGTAAATATGCACTATTTATGACATCATAAGTGATGAAAGGACACTTTCCTAGAACTCACTTGATATTTTCACTAATTAAGGCCACTTGATTTGAGATTATTCATATTCTTGATAAAAATATTATAATAATAATTAAAATAATCTAAAATACCTCCCCTCCTCCACTATAAATATCACCCTCACTCCCCTCTTCCTCCCACACCTCTCAAGCCTTGAGCATTTTCTAATTTCTACCAAATTCCCTCCCAAATAATCTTCCCCACGTCATAGAGCTTCTGGTCTCACCAAAAGACCAAAATCAAAGCCCTTAGGAAGGATCTCAAGGAGAAGAGATCAAGAGGTAAACATCCCCTTTCATTTTCATTCGTTTCTTCCATTTTATGTTATTCTCTTCCATTCCCTTTGTATTTTGTTGGGATATTTCATTAAATATTTCCCCTTACTGTCCAAATTTTGTATGAATGATGAGATATTCCATTCCTCTCATCAATCTTGTTTTTATGAAATTTTAAGAGATGTCGTTAGGCTGCCGAATTTCCGTAAGAAATTTCTCATGTTTTCTTTATTTCATGATTCCTTTTCTTCTTCCTTCACCCCCTCTTATCCAAGAGGGATGAAATCTCCAGAATCATGTATATTCTGGATGTTTTCATTTTTATGGAAAATTAAAAATCATTATTCTTCTCCTCTCTCACTTATTTAAGGAATAAGAACATTGTCCGTGATGTGTCGAATTACCGACATCCTGGACGATGTAATTTCACTTTCCATTAATTTTTTCAAGTCTGGTCATGAAACAATTTATATGGTTGAACCAGGTTATAATATATTTTTTACAACTCATATATGGTACTGCTATTCTTTTGTACCCATGGTTCAAATTTATAAGACTAAATGAGGTTGTAATTATCAAAGAACCACTTAAATTATCTAAATGAACATAATTAATGTTTTAACTTATAAATCATCATCATATATAGAATCAAACTGATAAATGGTATAATTTATGGTACTGGAAATATGTAAATACTACTCCATTCCAATTATGGAGTTTTACTTCCGATCAACAAGAACGATTCATCATGAACCGATGGTAAAAATCACAAAAGAACTCACCCAAAATAATGCAAGGAACAAAATACTAACAAAAAGGGTGAAATGAGGTTATGAAATGACCATATAAGATGTTATAAACATGAACATGTTTCTATAAAATACTAATAACACTCTTTTAACCATTATACAGGACGTTTAAACAATTTTGAAGTAAGACAAGCCTAAGGTAAGGGAATTCTTAACCCGATTTCCATTCATTGGGTTAACCTTCTACTTTTTAATTTATGTGATATTTAAATTGATTGTGTGATGGGTTATATTTATATTATGTTTCATTATTTGTATTTACAGAGTATATACATATTCCATCCACTCTATTAAGTCTCACTTCAAGTGTATGATGTTTATAAGGGACTTTTCTTCTAAAATCATCTTTTAAAATTCTATTTTACAATATTCAAAAGAAATGTTTTTATGCTATTATTTATGTTGTATGATTATGTTTTGGTTATTGGGAATTGTTTATAATTCAGGGTGGGACCAATATTTCCCTCGAATGCATTGGGTATGAGTAAGTTGGAGGTCGGCCGTATGGTTACTCCAAGTGTAACTGTGATGGTTACACAAAGTAAGGTAGTCGTGAGGGTTACAAATTTTAAGGTAGCCAAGATGGTTACATGATTATGTAAGTAATCCCCCAATATACCTCTATGATTATAATTATGTTTTTGATGATCTTGTTTAAATCTCATGTTACACAATGTAAGATTTTATGGGTGGAATTCATGTCTTTTGAAAATGGTTTCATACGTCATGCGTATTCATGGACTAATGTGATTTTTCCTTCTTTTTCATACCTTACTGAGCTTTTGTGCTCATCCCAAGTTTTTATATGATTTTCCACAGGTTAATGGATGAGTAATACAAGGAAGGAAGACATGTTAAATGTTGAAGAATTGTCAAGGAGTCTTTTTTTGTGTTTTAATGTTTTATATTCTGAGGAAAATGGAAACTGATTTTATGGTATCCACTATGTAACAATGTGTAATGTTATGATTGTTTTGTTTAAATTCTCTAAAGCTCTAAACTTGAAAAGATCCTCAATGTAAAATGAATAGTTTTCTTGAATAAATTCAAGATTATGTATGAAATAAGTGCGGGTCCTTATAATTTGGCTCTGCTCTGGTGAGTACACCTGCTCTGAATCCTCTTTTATGGCTACTCATTTTTTGTATTGTGTCTGGGGAAACTGCATGTGTCCCGAAGGCCTTGAGGTGGCCCGAGGGCCTTAAAGGTGGCCCAAAATCCTTATTGACCTTAAGGCCTAGGTGACCCCAAGTCCTTAAGAACTCCAAGCCAAAACCAGTGCCCCAAGTTGAATAGTTCCAGCTACTACATTACCGAACAGTACCTACAACAGTGCCTACTATAGGACCGCACAATGTATAGTTCTGCTACAGTACCAGCATAGTGTATAGTACATCTACAGTACCCACATAGTGTACAATTTTGCTATAGTACTGCTACAATACTACTAGAGTGCCTGGTACAATACTACTATAATATCCTGGAAAATATGTCTCTTCCTGGTTTGGAACCTGGGTCTTGTGTATTCACTTAAGGATACCTCACAAACTGGGCTAAGGCTCATGTGCTTTACATCTTGAATATTTATACTTAAGAACCCACGTAGGCAGTTAGAATTGGTCATTTTATGATATAAAAGACACATTTACAGGGAAAGGGATTATGAATATAGAATTTTTCCTAGTATAGTTAGGAACGAAGTCTCATGATAATGACACTATATGAAGGAAAGAGTTTCTTTTTATAATTGCGGTGAGGGGACAATTATAAATTACATAAAATATTAACAAATAATTTGGATATTGTCAGTGTAAAGACATTAAAATGACCTATAATGATCTTAGGATTACATTTTAGATGAAATATTATAATATTTGGAATTAAACAATATTTTTAAAATTTCTAAATAATTTAATAAAATATTTTATTCATGGAATAATGTTTCTTTCTAAATTAAAACTAGTAATAACTATGACATTAAAAACATAAAAGAAGCATAAAACTCATAATATATATTTTATTATATCTTATAAATTCCCATGTTATTGACATAATTCATTGATTCACTTAATTATCTCATATTATATTTATTTTAATATTTTCATTATCTTTTATTTGAATTTTCAATTAAGTTACAAATTGTTTCATCATTGTTGTGAAAGCCATTATTTTATTAAACTGTTGCCTAAAACTAAAATATAAATTATTCAAACTAATATAAATTGGTTATCATTCAAAAAAATTCATTTTTAGATATTTGTTCTTGATAAAATTATATTAAAATGTGACACTAATTAAAAACAATAGTGTGAATAACTTGGAATTCTTTTAAATAAAATTATATAAGTTGATAAAAGTGATCCAAGTGAATTGACCAGCTCCCAAATTCAGCTAAAAATATTATTATGGCTGAAAATTACACATCAAAAAAATATTCAAATTATACGTTCATTTAATTGCTATTATAATTTTAATTAAAAATAATTTATTTATCTGTATTTTGTTTTCCCAAGTATTGCATCAGTGATTAATAAGTATTATTGTGAATTATTTCTTATATAAAAATTCAGAAAAATTAATATCCAAAATTATTAAATCAACCATGTTCAAGGAAATATTTTATATTCATTAATTAATTATATTTACACATACACAAGTCAATAAAACTTATTTAATATGTTAATTTCATTTTTTGTGCCTTGGAGAATCATTGTAGGGTCATTAAAATATGTTTGATTATATATGACTCAAAATTTGAAAATATCAGCCCAAAACATCAATTATACATAAAAATTACTAAAATGTTCTTCAAAGGGTTTGTATCTTTAAATTTTTATATATAAAGAACCAAACCTGACATTGTTAATGCTTCATAGGAACTGTGTCCTTACTGATAATGTTTTTTTACAAATCGTGATATAATTTATAATAAAGATGTTATGAATTATTAATTTTTTAGTATTTATATAATAATATATTTATTTATAATCAAAATATTATTAATATATTAAAATTTTTAATAATGTCCCAACAATGTCATACAAACTGTATTGTTTACTATTCACCAAAAAATGTATCTTTTAAGAAATATATCAAAATTTTAACATATAATAATGTTGATATACTATTTTTAAATTTAGTTTAGTTTTATACAATATATATTATAATGGTTTAAAAAATTAATTTTACTTATTTTCCCATAGAATCCAATATATCTACCTATTTTATTAAAACATATAACTTTAATAAAAAGAATATGATTATTTTTTAAGAACATTCAAAAAAATTATATTGTGTTAGGAATTTATGTTTATATCATAAAAAATTTAATCATATATATACATGAATTTTTAAAATATTTGTTTTAAGGGGAACAATAATACAATTAGTGGTTCATTTATGATCGATGTGGCATAGTGTTTCCCATTAAAATCTCACGATGTTATACTATGCCCCCATAAATTAATTTCCCCCTCGAAATTTGTTCACTGTAGATAAAATTATGACCTTCCATATTAATAATTAGAAAAACTAGAATATATAAGGAAAATTAATTACCTTGGAGTTAAAAAGGATAGAGAAATGCCTCATCTACATTGTTGACTAAACAACTCCTCTCATTCAAATTTTAAATCTGTGAAACCACACTTCCAGATTCATTACTAAAAATGATGTGTATTTTTTTTATTAAAAATTAAATAAAAACAAACATTACAATATACATTTTAGGATATTATCTAATGTAGGTTTTGGATGATTAGTAAAATACATTACCTAAATTCAGACTATACAAAAAATAACCAAATGAATAATTGGCGTTATCACGACTTGTATTTTAAAATTTCATTGATCTTCCACAGAACCCTGTGAAAAAAATTAGAAATTTGGATGAGGAATGAAACATTATTATTTAACATAAAAATAATTAACTAAACCATTAGTTAATTAATAATTATAAATACTTAAATGATATAATTATCACCCATAAAAGTAACATATATTTACATTGTGAAAACATGAGGTCTTCCAAAAAAACATAATATGCATAAAAAACCATTTACATAACTTAGAGATTAATTTTTTTACCATAATTTTATTTTAACCATCATACCTACCTTATGATTTTTAACCCCATACCTATCTTATAATGTAACTCTCATGGAAACCCTTGGATGTAATCATCATAATTACACTTGGGATAACCATTATGGTCAGCTTATAATATGACAATTACATTACAAGGATATGATAGTTCCACCAAAATTTTGTATATAATGTATCAAAATATCATGATAAAAAAATTCCCATAAACCATATCATAATCATAAAACATGAATACATTCATCATAAAAACATTCCATGAGGAAAATCCCTTATTTTAAAATAATACTGCGCACACACAAAGGAAAAAATATAATTAGTTTAAAATAAACAAAAAATATTTTAAATTTCACTTAAAAACATTAATTAACCATGAAATAAGGAAAATATTCTCGTTCTATATATGTAAGTAAATATTCTCCTTGAATTTTATATAAATATAAATTGAAAGAGGAATTTTGGATGAAAGTCCCTTACCTCAGTTCTAGCTTCCTTAAAATGTGTTCAAACCACATATATAATTATTTAGAGAGTATTATTAGTTTATTTAAGGAATATATATATTTATAATAACATATATGAATTTCTTATAACATATTTTTGCTAATTTATTAACAACAATATGTTATTTCAATTATTTCAGGTTCGTTTGTTTCACAGTTTCATAGTGAGTTCATTATGGATTTTCTTATCTAAATGAAATAAAAAAACATAATTATATATATATATATAATTATAAATAAATATATTTATTTAATTTTTTTCCAAGAATGAATTAAAGGGAAACAAAAACTCTTCATCCATGAAGGCATCAAATTGACACACCACGAATGATGATTTCAATTTTAAAAACAAAATGATGATATAAAAAATTTGATGATGGGTACACCATTAGAAAAATAAAATTATAGTATATATATGATATTGGAGTAATCATGAATCATTGGAATGATGGTGAGTATAAGGTATAATTGGGAAATAATTGGAAAGGGATGATGGAGAAATGTACCTCTGGATTATTTCACCATGAGAACCTTCTTATGAACTTCTAATTGGAAATTTTATAAGCCCAAAAACACTTTAATATGAAAACAGTTGAGGATAAGATAATATTTCATAGTATAGTTGAGAAATAAGTCACTGGATGATGGTATTATATGAACAAAAGTATCCCTTTTTGTATTTGATTTGAGGTGAAAATTAGAAATAACAAAAAATATTAAAATATAATATTGCTCTTATAAGGTTGAAGATATACAAAATGCCTAAAAGAATCATTGTATTAAAGTGTCAAAAAGAATTATCACATTTAGACATATTCAATATTTTTATATTTAAATAATTTAAAAAAATATTTTATTCATTATAAATATTTTATGTCAATGTTAACTCTATTCATAACAATATCACTAAAACATCAAAACAAATAGTAGAACTAAAAATATTTTGTATCATATAAGTTTCATAGTTATATTTATAATTATTTTATTATATTAATTATCTCATATTGTATTTATTTTAATAAATGTAATATCTGTTATTTGAAATTTACATAAAATTAATAATTATTGCATCATTGTTGTGAAATTTTTTAAAGTTTTTTTTTTATTTTTTATAAAAAATAAAAATAAATAATAATGATTTAATAAAAATATTAAATATTTCTTAAAAATATTTATGTGTGATAAAATATTATGGGAAACATTATATAAGAATGTTATAAAAATGATAAACCATATTTTGAATAAATTTACATTCATTTAAATAAAATATTATATGTGGCGCAAAGTGATCCATGTGGGTCAAAAAGGTCACTAATTCAACTAAAAAATGATTATAGCTGAAAATAACTCATATAAAACCATTTATTAATTTTTTTTGTTTATTTAAAGATTATTAAAATTTTAATTAAAATCATTTTACTGATTTTTCATCTTCTTTCTCAAGCACTACATCAGCACTGAATAATAATCAATGTTAATTATTTCATATGTAAATATTAAATTAAATTTCAATAATAAAAATAAACTAATATGATTCAATATAATCTTTTATACTCTTTCATTAATTGTAATACTCATATACATGTGATGAAAACTTCATTAATATGTTATTTTTTATTTTCATTTCCTTGGATAAGCATTTCACATGAATTTGGATATGATTGATGTTAAATAACTCCAATATTCAAACAATCATCCAAAAAAAATAAATTATACATAAAAACTAATAAAAAATCCATGAAAAGAATTTTTAGCCCTCAATTGGTATCTATAAGGAACTAAATTTTACTTTACCAAAGCTATATAGGCACTACGTCGGTACAAATTGTTTTTCATACTCATCATGAAATAAATTATAACATACATGATATGAATTTTATTATTAGTTATTTCTAATATAAAATCATATATTTCCCATTAAATAATATTAATAAATCATAAATCGTAAATATATTTTGACGATGTCATAAAAATACAGTATTTTTATAAAAACTGTTTTTTGACTCTTCACCAAAAAAATATATTTTTTAGAAAAAACAAAAAATTTTACCACACACTAATTTTGATATTAAAATTTTAAAAATTATATTAATTTTTTTGAGTAAATTCTCTAAAATTTTCAGAAATTAATTATACTAGTTTTCCCGATGAAAGTAACTAAACCGAATTTTTTTTATTAAAACTTATGACGATGCTAAAAAGTATGTGGTTATTTTCCAAGAACATAACAATGTATTCATATTAAGTTAGACATTTATATTTATATAATAAATTACTTATTCATTTTCATAACTTTAAATTTATATTTTAGGGTATATAGGTCACATTTAGATAATTAGTTGTTTATTTAAGAGTGATGTGGCATATTGTTTCCCTTTAAAATATAAGGATATTACATTCTCCCACCCCCAATATGAATTTTTCCATTAAAATTCATTCTATATACATACAATTACAAATTTAAAAATTTTTAACAATGAAAAAATATAACATCCAAGTAATCTTAATTATCTACTACTTCAAAAGAAAAAATATGCGTAATCTCAAAAGTTTTATAGATTGTGACTCTAATAACAAATGTAACGCCCTGAACCCACACTTCCAAATTCAGTACAAAAACATGTTGTCTATTTTTTGGAAACTAACTGAAAAATACACATTACATTATAGAATATGTGATATTTTAAAATGATTGTTCTTGAGGATTGGGAAAAGACATACATAAAATAAGAGTGTAAACAAAATTTAAAAAATAATTAATTTGCATCATCAGCACTTGTTGCTTAATAGACCTATGGTCTTATAAGGAACCCTATGAAAAACACTTTAAAACATGGAAGGAGAAAAAAATGTAGTAAGGTACATAAAAATAAGTAACAAAACAATTATTCCATGAATTTTTATAAGTACGATAAGGATATAATTTTCACCCTTGAAAGTAACATATACTTATTTTTTGAAATCATGATGTTTTATATAAAACATAACAAGCCTCAAAACCCATTATTTTAACATGGGTAATAATTTTATTTAAATTATTACATATTATTGTAACCCTCACAAATAACATATTATGTGTATCCCTCACAACTACCTTACAATGTAACCCTCAATGAAACATTATGATGTAACCATCACAGTTATACAAGGGACAACCATTACCAGAAAATTATAGCATAACCAATAAATTGGAATGATATCAAATATCTACCAATATTTTGTTTATTTTATATACACACATCATCATAAAAAATTTCATGAACCCAAACATAATCATAAAATATGAATACTTGAATCATATAAACATTCCATGAGGTTAATCATTAGTATTAAAAGAATAATGCACACATTAAACATGGATATTTTTATTTTAAAATAAACATTTAATTTTGTAAAGCAGACAAACAATATAAGGACTCATTAAATAATAAAAATATTCTCATGAAATATATGTAAAAAAACATTATTTTTCAATTTTGTAAAAATAAAAATTAAAAGTGGATTTTTAATGAAAATCTCTTACATCAGGCTTGACATCATTCAGTAATGTTCAAACCCACTATATAATGTTTTAAATAGTATTATTTATTTATTTTATAACTATATTAATATATATAATACTTTATATGATTTTATAATAACATATTTCCACCCGTTTTTTACCAGTGTTTTGTTATTTCCATTATTTTGGTTGCATTCATTTCACGGTTTCATGGGGCTGTTCATTACAGATTTTCATGTCAAAAGGAAATAATAATCTAGTGGAGAGAATTTATATTTACATATAGGTTATTTTATATAATTATTTGTTATTTTAATCATTTAATGAATGTACTAATGGTAAATAAAAACTCATTATCCATGAAGGTGGTGAATTGACACACCATGGATGGTGATTTAATTTGAAGAATAAGATGAGAAAATAAGATGTTTTATGATTGATATACCATTAACAAAATAATATTATAGTATATATATGAAAATATAGTTATAATGAATCAATTTATTGGATGTTATGTCAAGGTAAACATGAGAAAGAATTGAAATGATGAGGATGAATTTACCTCTTGATTGTTTCTACTTAAAAACCTCCTTAGGTGCTTGAAATTGGTCTTTTTTTGAGAAAAATAACAGAATAATGTGGAATGGGATGAGGATGAGACAATTATTCAATATATATTTTATAAATAAAGTTTATGGTGATCATATTAAGTTATTTAATTAGACTCTATTTATAATTGAGGTGAGGGAAAAATTGGGAAGTAGTTAAAATATTAAAATGTAATATTTCTATTATAGGGGTAAAGACATAAAAAATCCCTAAAAAGAATATTAGATTACATATATTACACAATATTATCTCATTTTTTCATATTCAAGATTTATTTCATTTGTAAATAATTTTAAAAAATATTTTATTTATGAAATATAATTTTTTTTTTCAAATTTAAAAATATTCATAACCAACAAATTAATAATATAAAAAAGATTAAAATTAAAAAAAATGTATTTTAATATATAATTTAAATTTTATAATTATATAAATATTTTAGGTATTATCTTAATTATCACATTTTATTTTTATTTTTATTTTTTTAATATCATTTATTTTATATTTGGTCAAATTAATAATTATTGGATCACAGTTTTTCAAGACTTTAAGGTATTTATTTTTTGCCTAAAAATATGAAATAAATTATCATGATTATATAAATCATTTTAATTTCAAAAAAATATTTATTTTCAAAATAGTATTCTGGAAAACCATATGTTAAAAGCTTATACAAATTGAAAACTATGGTGTGAACACCATGGTGTTCTATTAAATAAAATATTATAAGTAGATTAAAATGATCCAAGTGGATCCAAAGGGTCCCAAATTAGAATAAAAATAATATTATGAAATAAAATTACTCATAAAAATATTTATTAATTTTTTTCATCTAATGGTTATTATAATTATCATTAAAATTATTTTATTGATTTTTATTCTACTTTCCCATGCACTGCATCGACATTGTACAAGAATTAATGTTCATTATTTAATATATAATTTCTTTAAAAAATTAATATCATAAAAATAAATAAATTAGGTACATTATAATATTCATGATTCATTAATTTTTTATGTTTACTCATATTCATATTAAAACAACTTCATTAATTTCTTCATTCTGATTTTCATGGAATGTACAATCATTTCCACGGATTTTGTATAAGATCGATATTGAATGATATACAAATTAGAAAAAATATGAAAAAATCAATTAAAAATAATAATTAATAAAAATATTAATTTAAAATTACATTTATCACTATATAATTATTTATGAGGAACAAATTTAAATTTTCCAAAGCTATACAGGATCTGCGTTGGTGCTGATAGTGATTTTTATACTTATCATGAAATAAATTATAATAAACATGTTCTATATTATATTTGTTATATTTTTATATTATCACAACATAATTTTATAATTCAATAAGACTAATAAATTATATATCATATTTATGTCTTGAGGTTGTCACAGAAAAATTGTATTTAAAATATCTATATTTTAATTTTTTCAGAATAATCTCAATATATTACCACAGACTAATTTTGAAATATTGATATATAAAATGATGTTATTTTTATCAAATAATTTTTCTAAAAATTTCAATTATGAATTATTATATTTTCCTACATAAGCAAATAAAACCACCCTTTTGAATAAAAATTTCTAAATTAATAAAAATTATATGATTATCTTTTCAGAACAAACAAAAATATCATAATGATATTGACAATTATATTTATTTAATAAATAAGTTATTTCAATTTTGAATCAAAAATATAAAAGGAATGTAAAAAAGGTCACATGAAAATAATTAGTTTTTCATTTAATCTCGATGTGGAATTTTGTTTCCCTTTATAATATAAGGATTTTAAGAAGGAGATTAATTAAATAAACAAAATATAAACAACTATTCAAAATGACCATTTGGGGGTATATATTTATACCTTGTACCATGTGAACTCCTTGAAAATGTTTTTATGTTATACCAAAATTACCATTGGAAATTTATAGGTCTCCAATTCACCTTGAAATATGTGCTGGTAAATCATAGTATAGCCAATTAAAGACATCCTGTTCGTTTGTGTTATTTGTATATCTGAATATTTTCACCACTTAGTTGGAAACAATTATAACAATTTTCATGTGCTTTATTCTCACAACCATTCCATATTCCTACATGTTTTTTAGGAGAATTAATCATTTAATGGAAATGAGCATTTTTACTTAGTTTACCTATACTGTGTGACATCCACGGTCCATAAAATAAAAAGTTCACTGATTCCCATGAAATACACTATACATTACATTTTATCTAGATACAAGACGTCGTTGTAATTATATTTCAAGGCACAATGTCTATAAGGATTTTTTTTACCCTTTCATGTCTTCTACATACTACTCTAGATATTCATCCAAATTTAAAAACCAGGTACTTCTATTCATGATCAATAAAGAATGTTTGAATGTATACATCCTTGGTTCTAGATGAAATACATATTATACTCTTCATTCTATTATCCTTCACCTGATCACTATAAACTAATATTTTAACAAAATCATCACTCTATATATTTGAATGAATATAATACCTCCTTGGGGTAAGCCTATAAATGATTGATAAATGCCAGTCTAGGACTATAATTTTATTAACCACTATAATGACTCGAATTCCATTTTTTTAAACTCTGTATCTATTCTCATCATCAAAATTGACTTATCAAGATTTCCCCAGTTCTCATTATCTCATAAAGAATACATGTTCCAACAAAATAATGTTTTCATTGCTTCATTTTTCTATTATCATTTTACACATCTTATATATAAATGAACAATATTACAAATCAATATCAATATTATAATATATATGGGAAACTATCTTAAAGTCATATGAAATATAGATATTTTTATTTTCAATAAAACACTCATAATATATTTTTTTGAATCAAGTCAACTTCTCATTTTTCATTCAATTATATCCTTCTACATAAATATTAGATGTAATATTTCTTTAATATAATCTTTATCCAAAAAACAATGAAACAAAAAACTATTTCTATTTAATATATTAATATACATCCAAAAAAATGTTGTACCATTTCATATATAGACACCTTATTTGTATTTGTATTTTTGTTAATGGTGAGAATATTTACACAAATATAGCTTTAATATTCCATTAAAATACCCAAAATACCATTGAATGATCATCAAATAAATCATTCGCTATTTTTTGAACTGAAATCTATCTAAATATTAAATAATATTTTTTTTGAAAAAATATTAGTGAAAAATAATTGCATAATTATAGAATAAGAATAATAGTACTTACACTTCTTTAATAACTTCCAGAATGAGTAATTCCCTTATGGAAGCCCTTCTATGAACACTAATGATCAGGTATCTTAAAAAATTTATTACTCATATGAAATGTAGATACTTCACAAATTTTCATCATTTTTAGCTTGAATCATCAGTTCAATTCAGTGCTCTGTAATATTTGAATGGTTTCAGAACCATTAATATTCATCTAACATCAATGGAACAAAATTTAATAAATATCATAATTAATATAAGAAAATATTTATCAAATTAATACATCAAATAAATTTTAAAAATTGAACACAAACTATATATCATTGAACATTGTGATGCTCTATGTAAACCAAATGAAACATTTCTCAAACATATTTTAATCTTATATAAACCATATGAGGGACTGAATCAACCATATTAAGTCCTTATTAAAGCCTTATGAAGTAAATTGCCGACATTGTAATGACATACAATAACCTTATTAACATTCATAAAAACCATATAATGATAGTCCCATTGTTTTTCTCATCCAAACAAAATATTTTCTGAACCCAATGAATATCTCACCCCAACCTCACACAACTAATTCAAAAGGACTATACCATCTATTAAAATCTAGGGTCAATTTAAAAAAGAATTTTATAAATAAGATGATGTAAGTACCAAATGTATTGAAGATTCCCTAAACTCTATTTAATATCTACATGGTCAATAATTTAATACAATGAATGAATTAATAATAACCCTCGATGAAACACCCCTTTTTGTAATATATGCCTTATCATTCATGACATCCTATGATGAATCCTTCAAATATAACATGTTTTTTATGTAAATAAAATCATACATAATCTTGTTGTCAATATTTTTTCCCATTAAATTTTGTAAAAAATAAGAAATTAAATTTGAATTCTTCTATTTTATTGAATCTTTATTATTAAATTATAATTTAAGGTGGTCTCTCTTTCTACACCTCATTGTTAATGAAATAAAAATGTTTTAACACCCATTCAGTCGTTCAATGTATCATTCAATCTTCCTCACCATATATTCACCAATCCTTTTAGTGATAACCATCAACATGAAGAAGACAATATTTTTAAAAGTCTCATTATATTTTTTATAATACATATTTAATCAATTAATGATTAACAATTTTATTTTTTATAGACTTATGTAAATATCAAATTAGACATTGCAATTCCAAAAAATAGAATCTGGTAATATATGTCCATCTCCCTGAACTTTTGTAGCATTGAGTCAAATATTTATATTAAGTGAAATGACCACATAGAATTTGATGTATCTTAAATCATCAAATCCTAGTAATTTAAGTATTAGTTTATAAAAAATATTGTTTTTAGTAACAACATTACAACTATACATTTCCCTAAGATGAATTAAATTGAAACACATACATCCATAAACCATTCAATTTATCCAAACCAAACACTAAATGGGATCTCATAACACTTTTCACTCCATACAAGAAGTAGATAGGGAATATTAATCCAATTTAAAGAATCATAACACTTCTGGAATCAAGTTAGTCTACTTGTTACTAATGAACTACTAATACCGCCATAATTCATGTTATTGTTTAAATTTTTTCAGATCATTTTTCTCTATATCTTTATTAATTTGTCCATCCATATTCTTTTACAAAATTAGGACCTGATTATTCCTTGTAAGAAATTCGATTTAAACTGACACTATTCGTTCCCTCATGTAAGGATTTGAAACCATCTATTTTTCATAATTCTTGTCCCTTTTCATTAAAATTAATATTCATCATTGAATTTCATTTTAAGGAATAAAAAATTTATAAAATATACTTTTTCAATAAATTTAATTTCTTCAACGGCTTGTGTTACATACAACACCATGTTTTAATGAACAACGAAAAACTATTAATAATATTATTTAAACTGACTACTATTACCTAAATATTCAATTTTGAATAAGAAATAGGAATTACCAAATTTTTTAAGAAAATATTTATAATGGTTTCATAGAATATATAATATTTAAATTAATGTATTTAATTTTTAGTAATGTTATTACATGCTTAGAAAAAAATTTGTAAAAAAATTATTTGTATTGTTTTTTTAACAAATAGTAAATTTAATTTTTGAATTTTTTAGAAAAAAAATATTTTAAAAAATGAGCATCATTTTTTAAATCTACCTGTAAAAATAATATTTTATTTAACTATTGATTATTTTTTAAACA
The DNA here is from genome assembly GCA_963277665.1 of Viscum album. Lineage (NCBI taxonomy): Eukaryota > Viridiplantae > Streptophyta > Magnoliopsida > Santalales > Viscaceae > Viscum > Viscum album. The sequence continues at coordinate 1,298,041,759 of OY728138.1, read as the reverse complement.
AATTAATTTTTTGATAAATAGAAAAAACTAAATTTTATTATAAATGAATTTTCCTTTAATATATGTACAATGTTTTATATTTTGGATAAATTATTAAAAATAAAAAATACTTTAATTATATATTTATTTATCTAACACATATCATAGTAATTGATCTCATATTGAATTTTAAAATTAAAACATTATATACTTATGGAAATATACTCTTTCCAAGTCATTATTTTTGTCGAGTCTGTAGGTTCAGTTTGAAATTAAAATTTTCCACATTTTTTAATGGAATTTGGAAAAATGAATTCCATGTTTGAATAATCCTAGTTAATGTTATATAATATATTTAACTTCATTTTTTGGTCAAAATTAATAGTAGATACAGAAAATATTTATTATAGTGGTTATAGTTAAAACGGGATTTGTAGGGGTTAAAATTAAAAGATATGCGGTAAAATTAAATATATAATTTACCAAGACACATTTTAAAGAATATTCATACCATAATCCTATTATATTGGATAATTTATCATTTCAGAGTCTTGGATAATGTTAACTACATGGTTATAACTTATTCACATCAAAAAATCTATGTGAGGCCTCTCCACTAGTTTTAAAGGTCCAACCCCTTTCCTCTCCTATTTTCACTTCCAAAAATAATTAGTTTTGATAATAAATGCCCAAATATATTCCATAAAAACCTACCAATATATTTTATTCCATGATTGTTTTTTGAAATCCTCAGAATTATTATATATATATATATAATATTAATAAGCTTTTTTAACAATAGTTAAAATTACTAATCTTGTGTTTTCATTTTATTTCTTATTCCACCTCTTTCAAATAATCATAAACATTGAAAATATAATATAACGAGAATATAAAATATAATTAATTTTTGTTAAGTTAATTTAATGACCTAAATAATCACATATTTTTTCAAATGGGAAACAAAACCATCAATCCTCTATATAATGGGTTATCGTCTCGCAAACCGATGTTATTCTTTTTTTCATCACCACCTCTCATGGATATTTATAGTCATGGATATAGTTTTTATGTAAACTATATTTATAAAATTAATAATCTTATGGTATTATAATTTGTTGTATACGTCCTCACTTCCCATTCATTAGGAATACAATAATGTCACTCACATATATGATAGACTATTATTGTAGAAGGAGATGTGATTAGTTTTTCACTTATACCTCACATTGATGGTAACAAGGGTTAATTAAATGAATATATGTGATATATATAAAAATAAAACAATTTTTTAATGTTAATATTGATTTACCTTCATTTAGTTTCATTCATTGAGAAAAGGGAAACGATGGTAATGTGTATGTATGCTCTACCATATCTATAAATATTGTAATTCTTTTTCATTATGTATCATCAATTGATTACTATAAATACTTATATAATTAATATATATGAAAATAATTTCTTAGTTAAAATAATGGAGACATTATAACCTTGATTAAAAATAATGGACCAAATATAATAAACTAGAACTTAAATAAGAAACAAATCATTTATTATAGAAAATATGATTTTAACACTTAATTATCAATAAAAAGATAGTAATAGTTCATAAATAAATTACATAATTCATAGTAATATTTATTGAGGTTTTTATTATATTAATAATATACATATATTTAATATACTATAGTTTTAAAAATATATTAATCAATTCGAGACATTAGGTAGGGGTATTGTTTTGGGAATTTTCATCCTTGTAACATATGCTAGGTTATGAAGATGTAATTTTTAGGAGTGGTAAATAAAAAACCTTTGAAATTTAATGTAGAGAATTTATTTATTGTGATTTTATTTAATTTTTAATTAATTATAATACATTAATGGGAATACAATTCAAAATATACCAAGTCATGTAATAGATTCGAGTCTTTATTTAATTATTGGGAGACATATGGCATATTCAACACATCTTTCTTTTATGTGATGTATATACAAACCCTGAATGTATTTTATAATTTATATCCTAAAAAATATAGGATATATATATCTACATAGGGTTATCTTTTTCAAGGGTCTTAAGATTCAAATGTTACTATAGTGGTAAGGGTATGATGTTTCAATCCCATTGTTTATCTAGATTATTTATGTTAAATATTATAATGAAAAAATTTACAATATATTTCTGATTATATTCATTAAATTTTATATCCATTGGTTTTTTCAATATAATACATGTATTACAGAAATTTTCATATCTTTTTTAACTCAATATTCAATAGATTGTTTTTATGGAAACCTAAATTTATTTCACTCTTCATTTAAAAACCCTTTTCTTCCAGGTCAATGATTTTATAAAATTTTATAAATAATGATTTAATTTTTATCTATGATTATAAAAATTTATTTTTACCCTTAATATATTTTTTAAAATTGTTTTAAAATTAGTCTTCCTCTGGTTTTTAAAAAAAACTTGATTTATCTTTTGCAAAAAATGTGAATGGTGTATTTTTAATCATGTACGACATGAGCGTAATTTTTCACCATCATACACAGTAATATTTTTATAAATTAATTTATATTATTCAATGTTTTTATTAAATTAATATTACTTTCACATTTTTTTTCTATACTTATGGTTTTAATGGTGATTTTGAAAGTGAAAAGTTTATTTATCTTAAGAAATCTTCCAAGGGATCATTGAAAATCATATTATGTCTCTATTGACATTGTTTTATGTTAATTTATCCATACTGGGGAAATGACCCAATGATACTATCTTTATTATTTTATTAGATGTTTTATGTTGATGGAAAAAATAATTTAATAAAACCTATTTATTTTTCATTTTTTATTCTATAATAGAATTTCTATGAAACCCTATTTAAATTGGTCTAGATATGATAATTCTGTTATAAATCCCATTTATTATTTTGTGTTCTAATATAATAAAGGTGTTATGATTCTATTTTATTTTCATGGGTTCTAATATGATTATGGTTTTATTATCTTCTGACACACGTATGTTTGATTTTCATTATGTGATTGGTTGGATGCATAGCTATCTCTAATGAATTGGGTAAAGATGAAAAAGTCATGGGTAAATATGTTATATGTGTACCAGATTTCATTTTCAAAACATTATGTGTTGAACTAATTTTCATGTCCATGTATTAATCATGGGAAATGATTTCATTTACATAATTTTATGTGAGTACTTGTATTCATGTATATAAGTTAATGATAGGAACTTATTTTATGTCATTAATATAATAATTAAACCTATTTCTATTTTAAAATGATCAAAATGTTATAATTTAATGTGTACTCCACACATATATTTCTTATGAAAATATTACACTAACATGGATCATGTTCTATAGTTCCATTATAATTCATGGCTTTTGAAATTCCATGATTTATTCCCTGACTCAAGGGTATAATATATGAAATGGAAGTTATGTTTTTCTTCCAAGGTTATTCACTTTCTCTCATAACTATATGCCCATGATATATGGATAAATTCCTTGTTTACCCTTTCTGAGAATCTGATCTCACCCTTTATTATATTTCATTTCCCATTGTTATAAAGAATTGTATTGCATATGATCTGTCTATAAAGGGTTCATAATCTAAAAAACATATTATGAGATGGTATAGCACACTTATGGACCATTTTTCTATGTTTCCACGTTTCCAATGGGACTATACCTAAATATCTATAGTGTGGAAAGTTATGTTAGATAATTACTATCCATTTAAATATATTTCATATCTATTTATGAATTCTTGGGTTGAAATAGTTTCATTAGGAGAAATATTTAGTTAACCATTGGAAACTAGGACTAGAAAACATTAGTAAGATCCCTAGGTACATGTCTGTAAATAAGTGTAATGAAAATTTTAAATATAGTAGAATATACTGGAATATTGGTGAAGGATTGAGTAACCGGGTTCTAAGAAATTAAATATCATTCTAGAAACTATATGTGGATATAGTTCTAGAATATATGTACATATGGGTAAAAAATATGAAAAATTTATGTTAGTATTTTATTAAGAAATAATTATTACCCAAAAAATACATACCTTCACTTCATGTTTAAAAATCCCATGGGATATGATTTATAAATTCATTAAACAACTTAAAACCCAAAATGATGGATTTAATAATTTCCATGAATGACATAAGTTAAGAATATGAGGTCATGGAGTTAAAACAAGGTGTCATGATTTAGTAATAGAATAATTAGTTTTTTATGATTACAGGGTTCCTAAATATGATTATTTTTTCTTACACATTACATTTGGGTTTCATTCAAAAGCTATAAATAGAAGAAAATATGTAAACATTGAATGACATGGAAAATGTGTTCAGGAGAAACCAAATTTTATAAGAACTATAGAGACATTTATTTTGATTATTCCTAATTATCAATCATGATAAACCATTTCATACATGAACATCAATAATATTTTTAACATGTTAAATAACAGGAAGATTAACTTTTATAAAATTTCCTATGGAAATTAACATGGGGGAATGATGATCTAGCTTCATACAAGTCAAGAATAATGGGAGAGGCACGAAGAAGAATCTATCAAATGTATGAGAATATTTTTTTTCTACGGAAAATATGGTCATATAGGGATGAATTGTCAAGGATTTAAATGTATTCTATTTGGTTAAAATGGGAATTATCCATGTCAAGGTTGAATTATAATAGTTTACTTCTAAAAAAAGAACGGAATTAGCTCATGTCAATAATTAAAATAGAGATATTTATGTATTTAAATATTTAGATTCAGGAATTATGTGTTTGAATCATTTTTACTAGTTTTATTTGGGTTTTAGGAATCATGAAACACTTAAGGAATAAATTAATTTCGATAGATCCATAAAAATATTAGTTGTTGTGCATTATCCAACACTATCCAATGTGACTCATATAAGTAGCTTTCTTGGTTTAGCTGGATATTATTGACAGTTTGTGGAGAATTTTGATTGAATCACTAATAAACGCACTATATTAACATAGAAGAAACACATTTTCCACTAGATAAGTGAATATGAGAGAAATTTCAGTGACCTAATGAAAAAATTATTCAGTGAACATGTTGGTACATTACCCTAAAATAGAGAAGGTTTTAAATATATAGTGATATATCTAATAGGGTATTAGAATGAATTCCCATGAAGAATGACGTGGTTATAGTGTATCCCATATAATAATTAAAGTTTAATAGGAAAATAATCCAACACATTATTTGGAGTAATATACATCAATGTTTGCATTAATGATATGGGGGAATTATTTTTGAAAAGAAATGTGTGATATATATACTTATCACATAAAATTATTGTATATATTCGAATAGAAGTTATTCACAATAAAATATAGAAATAGTTAGATATTATTTAACATATATAATTCTCAATACATTTTAACATAAGAAACAAAACACGGGGGAATATGATTTGTCCTAATAGTATCATGCTAGATTTTATATAACTATGAAAAACAGATCCAATATTTAATTATTTATAATGGAAGTATCTTGAAATCATGTAGGATAGGGAGAAATATTATTTTTCTCATGGAATTGGACAACCATCTATCCATATAAAAGATACAGATGCATTAAATAAAGATGTAGAGATATAGAAAAATGTTGGAAATGTTCCAATGTTTATCCTTGATTATGATGGATATATAAGGTTCATGAATAGTTTATATTTTCCACTCATACCCGATTTGAAGAAGTGGCTTAAAGAAGATTCTAATAGTTATTCATTCTATATTACTATTTGAATTAAAAATATCTAATGAGTTTTGAATGGGTATTTTTGGTTGAATGGGATAAAGATAAATATCAAAAAAAAAAATATTACTCATTGCATCGAATGGTAGCACGTTAAGGATGTGGAAAACTATGGGGCTTTTATAACCATTACCTATACTCAAATTTTAATTGGAAACACCACCATTTATATATTCATGGTATACCCCAAGATATATATGGGGAAAAATTATATATGGCTTTTAGTATACTTCTTTATAATGTCTATACACATCATCATTATGAGATAAAATTTATCTTTGGAATATCTTTCCTCGATATACATTATAAGAAATCAAAATTATATCAATGAAAATTGGATTCATATAGTTATTTCAGGTACAGTAAATTACATGTAATCCCATATATAACACTATATAAATATTATAAATCATTAATGAATGAAATAAGTTATATTAATTGAAATTAAAGAACCTATACTATTTGAATAGTAACTCAACCCATGGAATAGTAGAATGATCATTATGAATAGTAATATGGCCAATATAATTGTAACCTAACCTATGATATTTTAAAAAAATATTATTCTTATAAATGATTTTATTTTATAATAATATCAATATATATGTTATTAAATGATTTAAAAATGATAAATTTAGAATTAGTATTTCGTGAAACAAAAAATTTTATTTAATTTTTTATAATTAATACAATGATTTATAAGAAATATTATTTTCAAAAAATAAACTCATAAATTAATATTTTGTTTTCTTTTAATTATAATATAATTTTATGACAGATTATTTATTTTTTCAAAGTGTACTAAAATCAATTATAATTTTAAAATCAGTATTTTTTTAATAAATTATGATTTTAATTATAAAATATCATTATCATATTTAGAAGATTATTTTCATAAAAGAGATTAAAATTTTAAATTAAAAACATTAAAAAATTATTATAGTGAATTTTTGATATTTTTCTAAAATAGTTAAATAGTTGGTGAATAATGAAATATGGTAATGTATGACATATGACATTGTATGTTAAACACACTCTTTTATGATTCATTGTTGATGTAAGTACCATAATCTTGAACTCTACTATATTTATTAATATATTTTGTGATATGGTAAAACACTATTAATAGTTCAATTCCCCAATAATAAACAAGTGAATAAAATAATCCAAAAAACCCCTCTCCTCCACTATAAATACCACCCTAACCACCATTTTTCGTCACACCCTCTATGCCTTGGAGCATGATTATATTCCACCCAATTCCATTCTCATGTATCTCACCCATGTATAGGATCTTTTGGTCTAAATAAAATATCAAACCCAATTTCCCTAAGGAGGATCAAAAGGAGAATATATTTTAAAGGTAAAATCATCTTTTGTTTTATTTTAAATTATTTTATTTTTTTTATTATTATATCCTCAATTAACTACTAAAAATTTAAATAATAGCCCCATTATATTTTATGTAATATAATTTCATTGTGTTAATTAAATACTACATTATAAAATCTCTTCCATCTATTTTTTTTAAAAAATGAAAACATTTTCTGTGATGTGCCAATTTACTGCCATCATGGATGATGCATTTTTAATTTTTCTTTCACTCAATCAAGGCTAGTTATACAAATATTATTATGGTTAATCCGGATTGAAAAAAATATTATATATTTTTTGGTGTTCTGGAGCTAATATATTTTCACAATATTAAATAATAAAACAAAACTAGTTCCTCATGTTCGAGACTTAACCAAAATAAACAAATGATCATCATTAACATTCTATCTAATGAATAGTCCTCATGTATAAAAATGAAATGATATATGAGACCATTGAAATTCATTTAGGTAGATAAATATCATACAATTATACTTATGTAGTGTTGATTCAATTTAAAATTAACTTCCATATTGTAACTCAAGGGAAATGATCATAAAAAAATGAATTGAACACACCCAGAATGACAAAATTGAATCTTATAACTTTTTAATAAGGTTTTCAATGATCATAATAGAGTTATAATAAATAAAACAAATTTTCAAATGGTTTTAAATTAAATTATTAAATTATCCGAATTAATTATCTCGGACATTAAGTACAAGTTTTGAACACTTTCACAAAAAAGGATAGAAGATTCTATCAAAACAATCATTTTTAATTCTGGCTACACTTTCTTTCTATTTAACACATTTTAATTCTTAATAACTATTATTTAATATTCTTAAATTATTTTTTATGTTTCAAACATATGTAAATATATCAATTATTCTTTATTTGATGGATAAATACATGTTTCATAGGTTTCCTTTTTCTATTCCTCCGGATAAACAAGTCTAATTAAAGGGAACTTTCCAATTTCATAACCAAAATCAACTACCATAATTAATCTATTTTAGGGCCCCATAAATCTTTTAAAATAAATAATATTATCCTGAAAATCAATATTGTTTCATTTCTATTTTTAAATAAAATATTAATTATTTTCCATTTAAAATGCTATTTAATATTTTTCTAAATCCGCGCTAATTTTATTCATTTCTAATGTTTCATAAAAACTAATTTTACATGTTTTCACTTAAATTTGTAATAAAATATCCTGACTAATTCCTTTTTTCCCTTAGGAATGTCCAAGTATTATTTCAATCCATTATTTCCTGGAAACCATTATTATATTCCATTGTTTATGCCTTATACCATAATTATGATACCCAATTCCTTACATGGGTAACCCTTATTCATGATTATCCTTGTGGAACACATATTCCTGAACATGTTATGATGAGTGTTCTTAGACAGTTATCTTATTTATTGGGTAATTTTTAGACTCATGATACATCATGTTGTAATAAGGTGTAAACTTGATTCCTTTATGGGACTTGGTATGCTATGTGAAATAGTCTTGGATGTTAGCCTTGACTCATTCTCAACAATGTGAAATGGAATTTGATGTTATCCTTGAATCTTTATTATGGCTTGTTGTATTTTTTTCATCATTCCTATGATTCCATGATTACATGATTCCATATCCTATATTTTAGGCTTCCGTATGTTTACACATGTTCTATGACTTTTTAGGTCTTCTTAGCATGACTTATATCCCATTCTCTATGATTTAAATACATATTTATTCCCTAATGGGATTTTTAGCTCATCCATTTTGTTCATGTATTCCCTAGGATTTCCTATACCAATGAAAGGTCTCAATAGATGTTGGAATCTCATTATATATTTTTAATATAATCAGGTTTTATTATATTTAGAAAATCCTAGTTTTTTTGGGGATTAGGAGTGAAAAAAAATTAATAATAACCCTGGGGATAATTCTATCTCCTTGGATAACATAGATTGAATCCTTAGGAACTAGAAGATTGGATAAAATTTCTATTTACAATTTTACCCTTCCATGTTAAATTATTACTTTATATATTCCTTTTAGATAAGTATTCAATCCCCCTAATCGTACTTTCTTTTTCTTAGTTAAGTGATAGAAATAAGAGAAATCGTTCCAACAATAAATGTGATATGAAATGTGAAAATGTCTATAATTAAATGTAAAATGTGATGGGGAAAGGACTTCAAAACTTTTTGAATGTACTATGACAACTAGATTATATAATTATTAATAAATTGAATTATTTGGAACACCCTACCTTTTATATGAAATTTCATATAGCATTTTAATCTTTCAGAGGAGAAAGGCCTCCAATGTTTAGTGTATGTTCTGATCCCATTATAATGGATCAATTTATTAAAACCATTTATATGATATTATATATCCTCCAATAATCATAAGAAGAGAATGTTGTACTATATTTCTATCTTTCTTATTAGGACAATGATTAATAGTTTACAGTAATTAATAATACGAAGTCCAAGGAGAAAATTTATTCTATGGAAGGGTATGATTTAAAGAAGTATTTATTCAATAAATATTTTTCAAGGAATCTATATATTATAATGGATACGGAGTTACTTAGATTGAAGAAAAATGAAGACGAGTCTATCAAGATGTATGAATAAAACTTCGAAAGACATGCATAATATGACTTCATATTTTTCATGAAGACTAAAAGAAAAGTGGATCACATCTTTAGTGGACTAATGAAGAGTCTATGAAAAGTGTTGGTGATTATAGACACTGAATGAATGGAGATGATTTTTAATTGTGTCATTATTGTTGAAGTGGTGATTATATACTCACATTGGTCTTGTAGGTCTAGTGATAAAAGTAGAAAATGGAGTTCAATATTAGGGGATCGACATATTAATCCCATGATTAAAAGATTACCCAACCTACCCCGTGTCAAAATTGTTGTAAGCAGCGTCATGGGAACTATAAAAAAGGAACCAGTAGATTCTTAAAATGAGGAAGAGTGGGGAATGTAGATAATAATTTCCCAAGTGATATTAAGAAACCTGAAAATGTGGAAAATGAATGGAAGGTTCAGATCAATATACAACTTATAGTGAAGTTTTTTAACTGTAGGGAACAAGGAAATTTTGTAAGACACTTATCGATCCTAAGGGTTTTTATAGGGAATCAACAAAAAACTACCTCCAAGGAAATATGTAATGCCTTACGTTATAACTACTATTGAGGTGGAAGTCTATAATTGTGTGGTTATTGGTGTGCTAGTTATTTATTCACGAATAGTGAATGTAAGATTTGATTCGAGTTCTACACATTCTTTCATATCATTCATGTTTATTAAAACATGTCAAGAACCACCTCAATATATAGAGGTTATGTTATCTATGAGGACAAAAAATGGGGAAATTATTATATCCAAAGTTGTAACATCTCAGTTTCGGGTGCCACCTAAAGGTCCCTCATACCTGGTTGGTCATGTGGCCTCAAGCACATTTCCCAAAACACCCTTTGCTGTTGACTAGAAATTAGGGTGTTGGTTGTCTTAGTGGGGAAACTATTCTCTCATTGGAAGAGTAACACAATGAAATGACAATAATATAAAACATTATAAATTAGTAACACCTTTAATTATGTAAACACCAAAAGACTAAAAGTAAATAAACTAATGAAGCACACATGTATAAATGATGGATGTCACATATGTTTAGGAAACCACCAAACAAGTCACAATTCTTGAAATATAGTATGAATCCAAAGTTCAAAAGAAAACAAGTAACTCCAATAGCATTTTAAGACTTAGCTTGGTCCCATGCTCTCCAGATCTATAGTAATCAAGTACATGAAGTAGAAGTGTAATTTTCCTTTATCTATACCCGCAACCATATAATCTATTTGGGTTCATATGCATGACCCCAATAGAGTTCAAGACGAATCCCAATAGCCAACCACTATAACATATGTGCTTAACTGTCAGTGAGTATATATATCAGGTAATAGTGGAAATGAATCAAGAACTACGAGTACACAGAATTAACTGATCCTATAGCTTCCATTTATATTCATTACAATTTAATGTTCATAATTTAATAATGTAATCATCAAAACTGGTATCTCAGAAGACTACCTTACATGATCAAATCCAATCTTTTGCTTTGGGTTGGAAGATAAATCACAAAAATTAAATACATAGATTAACCCTCTAGGTATCTCACACACTCTAACCCCTACATCCATGTAATATAGCAAAAAGTAAAAGTCACTCTGTGGAAGAACTCCCCATCAATTCCCACTATGGTATTTTCTAAATAACATTAGACTCTCTGGGAATCACTCAATTTCAATTCTCATTGTGGTCTCATAATGTAATCTATAGACACATTAAGGTATCATTCACCATATATCCCACATGAGGACTCATTCCATGAAATATAACAGACACTATGAGGAAGCACTCAATGTCAATTCCCTATGTGGTTTATATACAATAGGTTCTCAAAACCCTATGTAATTCATTCTTGGGTAAACGATATCAATAATCCCAAAGTAATATCAACTACTACATGAATAAAAAAGTCGAATCCATACCACAAGCATTTAACAAGCAGAAAAAAACAATCAGTTCCACCTTATCAAGTAAGGCAAGGAAACAAGGTCTTACCCATACACATCCAGATCAAAACAGCCCTACAAGTTTAAATAAGAAAAATGCACCCATGTGGTGTTCCCTAAATATGAAATTCATTTAATAACACATCAATAAATCTTTAATCCAACTATCAATATAAGAAAGATAAAACATGGGTTAATTTACATAACCTGAAATACCTGAAACATGGGTAATCGGCACTTTTGCAAGAAAAACTCAATGAAAACCCACAAAAGGAAGAAAACAACATACATCGACATTGTACAATGTAAAATTTTGAATTTTTTCCCTTGAATCATCTAATAACATCATAGATCTACAAAAAAATAAAAAATTGTCAACCTCTAACAACACAAGAGAGAGAATAAATCAGGAGGTGAGGTTAAAGAAGAAGGAAGAACACAATGGTATGATTCCAAGTCACGTGCCAGAGTTTAATTTTTGCAGAACAGATGACGGATCAGTGGCTCAAATTAGAAATGTAACTATTGGCCTCTCTTAGATGAGACGAGGTTAGAAGAAGATGTTTCTAAGGATTAGACGCAACCCCAATCCATTTATTCAAAAAAAGTACATGGTGTGTTCATTTAATGTACTCACCGTGTATCGGCATCAACCAGAACTGACTTTATGTGTTCTCTAGCTCACCTCACATGGACATGTCTCTGCCGTTACATTTCTAGTACATTGCTACCCATGGAAACCTAGTACACAACATGTAATCTCATGTACATGGTGTGCACATCTAAAATTTCCAAAAACTCCCCTTTTTCTAAAAAACACCTAAAAACAAAATCTATACATGAAAAGAAGATCCAGGATCTTAAAAATCCCCCCCCCCTTAAATCAATTTATCCTCGAATTTCCCTAACATGGTGGTGAATAAGAACTCTCAAACATCTTCGGCCACTACGATTGCACATCACCCTCCATCTCCCAAGTCACATTCTGTACTCACCCAAGCTACAATAGTAGCCATTCCAGAGGAACAGACCGACCATAGAGAACCTTCGTGATTTTATAAACAATCCATATATGATTTTCCTTTATCAATGCGTCTACCAGCAACTCATCCTCCCCGGGATGGAAAACATGAGATGGGATTGAGAAGTAATGTCGTAGCTAAGAAACATCGAAGACAACATGCATATACATTTACCTTTGATGTAACTGCAATCGATAAGAAACCGACCATAATCTCTTCAAAATGTCAAATGGACCAATGTAACTCAGTGAATGTATCCTCTATCTCCTAATCCAGCTATGTCCCAACGTCACTGTGACACGTAAGAAAACCATATCTCTGACCTCAAACATCAGAGGTCATCTCCGTCGATAAACATAAGATTTCTTCAATAATTGTACAATATCAATCTTCTTTCTATTTGACTACACCTACATAGTGGTCAACAAGACAAGACATGGTCCCATCATAGCAGCCTCCAGCCATTATAGGGTTAATTGGCATAGTCTACCGTACAAAGCCTAATAAGGTGCCATCTGAATCATCTCTTGGAAACATTTATTATAGGAAATATCCACAAGAAGTATTTTCTTCTCCCAATAAGCTCATAAATCTATGAAGCATTATCAAAGAATGTTCTCGGACACCAGAATAATGCCCTATGAATAACTATCTATCTTGGGATGGTATGTTGTACTCAAAAGTATATGTGTACACAAGGACCACTGTAGTCCCTACCAGAAACGAGATGTAAATCATGCATCCCTGTATGAAATGATTGAGTACATAACCCAATGAAAGAGTACAATATCTTAGGTTCACAACCTTCATAGATCATCAACATTGAAAGTATCCTTGATCTGGAAGAACTAATCAAGATTCATAATTCTGTCAATAAGAAAGAAATTTCATCATTCCCTCAAGGAGATATAGGTAACCCTATCATGAAATCCATCATGAAATAATTCCACTTCCACTCAAGAATGGGTAACTATAGTATAAGCTCTACTGGACGCTGATGCTCCACCTTCACTTGCTGAGAAGTGGAACATCTCATAACAAAACTAGAAACATCCCTCTTCATACCTAGACACAAATACTGATGGTGTAGATCTCAAAACATCGTGGTGACACTAGGATGAACTGCCCAAATTGAGGAATGAGAATCCCACATCAGCTCCTCACATATGTTCGTGGACACCCTTAAGCATCCATGAAAACATAAGACCTCATTCCTTCTTATTGTCCACCCAGGAGTAGGGTCCTCTCCTGACACACTCTGCAATAGGACTAGGCCTTCAAAATCTGATAGATTCTTCATTCCCAATTGATCATGTAGAGTAGAGGTAATAGATTTTGAAGAATGAAACATCTTCCCATGTCTATCATGAATCTCCAAATGAATTTTCGAGAATAGTGCCACGAACTGCCACTCACTGTTTGATTCTGGAATTGCCAGAATCTATGTCCTCCTACTCAACGCATCAACCACTGTGTTTCCTTTCCCATTCATATAGGCCACCTAAATGTCAAAGTACTGAATGTATTCAACAAACCTTCACTATGTCAAATTCAGTTCATGTTGGGATAAGATATACTTGAGACTTTTAGGCTTAGTGAAAACCCAAAAACTGCTCTTCCAAAAGGCAATCTATCCTACAACACAAGTCATGGATAATATCATCTATCTCGAGAATGTGCATTGGGTACTTCCTCTCATGTGGATTCAACTACCGAGACCCATATGAAATGGCTCCATCCAATTGTATAAGAACAACTCCCAGCCCGATACCTAATGTGTCATAGTAAACAGTGTGTCTTTTTCATGGCTATGAAAAATCTACTATTGGTGCTGAATTCAACATCCCTTTATACTCCTTAATGGGTGAATCAGAATAATTTGTCCACAAGTACTTTTCAACCTTCTTAATTAGGTATTTTAGTGGTGCTGCTAATAGTGAAAAGTTCTACATAAATTGCCTTTCGCAACCAGCATGCCCTAGAAAACATCATACCATAAAGTCTTTCTTCAGCCTCTTCCATGAACTACAACTTACACTATCACTAGGGCTACTAATAATCATTTCTTTGAGATAATATGACCCCAGATGTGAATCTATTCTATCCAAAAGTGGACTTTTGGGAGCTTATGATATAACTGATTGTCTCTCAGTGTAATGAAAATGATCTCTAGATGTGTGTCATGGCAATGTCAAGAGTTAGAGTACACTAAGATATCATCCATGAAAATAAACAGAAAATAATCCAAGTACGGATAGAACATGCATTTCATCAGTGCCTTGAAGACTGATGATGTGTTCATGAGACTGAATGACATGACCACATACTTGAATAGACCATACCTACTCCAAAAGATAGAAATAGGTATATGAGATAGTCTAATGCACAACTGATGATAACCATATCTAAAGTCAATATTAGAGAACACATGGTCTCCTAAAAGCTGATCAAAGAGATCATCAATCCTCAGTAAGGGTTATCGATTCTTAATAGTCAACGAGTTTAGTTTCTAATAATCCACACCAAATATGAGGGTACCATCCCCCTTTATTGCAAGAAAGGGCAGGTGAACCCCAAGGAGAGGTACTGTGTTGGATAAAACCATTTTCCTGTAACTCCTCTAACTTCTTCTTGAGCTCCTACAACTCTGGTGTATCCATACTATAAAGAGGAATGGACAACGGTGCTGCCCCTGGAACAAGATTAATCGAAAATACTACCTCTCACTCTGGTGGAAATCATGAAAAGTCATCTGGAAAGACATCCCTGGAACGATCGACTACTGGAAGAAATTCCACCATGGAAGTTCCTT
The DNA here is from genome assembly GCA_963277665.1 of Viscum album. Classification (NCBI taxonomy): domain Eukaryota; kingdom Viridiplantae; phylum Streptophyta; class Magnoliopsida; order Santalales; family Viscaceae; genus Viscum; species Viscum album. The sequence continues at coordinate 1,298,026,146 of OY728138.1, read as the reverse complement.
GTTCATACAAATATAAACTAGAAATCGAGGTTGTAACACCTCTCAACCCATGATGATCGAGTCAAGCTCTACTCAGATAGACATTCCATTCACTATTATGTAGAAACAATCTGTTCTCTAATGATGTGAAACACACCCTACGATGATAGAAATTATCAACTTCTTGGAAGGGAACTATCCAGTCCATACTGAGAATGATGTCATAGCCCATCATCTCAAAGAAATAGATGTCCCATAAGAAGTGACTCCCACCAACCTCTAGAGGTCACTCCATGCACTGACATACATTAGTTGTTCTAATCCCCAATGTAGTTTCCATCATCACGATGTCATCAAAAGTAATGATATAGAGCCCAAGGCTCTCCGCAACAGGTACATATTTAAAGCTATGGGAAAACCCTATATCAAAATGCGAAGAAGCTAAAAATGAGGCAACCAAAATCATACCTCTTACCATAGAAGGTCGGGGATCATGCTCTTCAAGGATCTACTCCAGCTCAAAGGCCTGACCTGCCCAGTAGCCCTGTGAATCTGTCTGAGATCTCTAAGCTGATTGACCCTACGGTTGTCGAAAACCCTATGTATAACCACTACAGCCATGACCACCACCTCAACCTAAACGACCTGTAGAACTCCAGACCCTAGTCTGATGTGGAACTCATGGTCCCCCTCTAGTACGAGGAGTCAAAACGGATCCTTCTTCACTAGATGTAAAAAAATGGCATTGATGAAATGCTGAAGATGTCCCATGTTTCTGCTAGTTCTGCACTCAACTGGGTTTCTAGAGGACTGTGGTTTTTTATTTACCCCCTTCTGTCATAGGTATCACCCCACCTGGATTCCTAAATAAGGATCCCACCAACTCAAATATCCACGTGTAGACTCCCCATGGAACTTCCTACTGGCAGTTGGAAGGGTACCCCCATTGGATGTTGAACCTACTATCCCATAGCTCCTGTACCCCTCAGGTTGTGCTTAGTAATCAGTTTCTTGTTGACTATAGAAGATATGGAAGTCAATGTGATGATGTTCAATTTAGATCATATGTCAGGACTTAGACTATCAATAATCTTTCCCGCTAGAAATAACACATCACCCCCCAGAATGGGTGTGAAGTGCTGCAGCTCAGTAATGAATGAAGAATAATCTATGAATTTAAGAGCACCTTGTTATAAACTCATGAACTCTTGGGCTTGGTTGTTCATCAAGGTCTCCGAGTATAATTTGTCATAGAATGTACGCTGGTACTCATCCCATTCCATAACTCACTGGCTTCCCACCTGTGATATCACATCCCACCATCACTTGGAAGAATTGTGTAACATGTAAATAGAGATCTTCACGATACTAGTTGGAGTTGTCTTGAGATGCTCAAAGATAGACAACATGGATTCTAAAATGACACTATAGCCTGAGGTTCTACATCCCCTGAGAATGTGGGAGGATTCTACTGCTAAAAACCCGAGTCAACACTGCCATAGATGGGGAAGGATACACTACACCCTGGAAGGTATGCATAAACCTCACGAAGCCTTCTTATAATTGTGCATCAATACATGTGTCTAGTATAACATCTGGTTTCTAGATATCCACAATATAAATATTTTCTGGAAGTCCCTGATCATCCATTTCTGGTGTTCGATCTTTTCTTTGTATTTGGCAAACAACATGAGAACATCTCGGTGGCAGGACACTCCAAGGTCATGCACAGACCTCATTTGAATATTTTCAAGGACTAAAACATAGAAGTGAAAAAAATGAATAGGAGAAGGAAAATATTATGTTTTAAAAAATATAGTTACATGACATGTATACCCTCCACACGGTGTGTTCCCTTAGGTTTTTACCATGGTGTTTTTCTCTGCCAAACCTTTTCGTATAACACCCAAACACGCAGCATGGTCTCCTTAAGAGACAGTGTGTACTTGAATCGTTTCCCCCTGCCTGAGTCACTCTACATGGATAAACTCATGGTTCCATCTTGGGTAACTCTGTATGGCATGTTCACCCTAGACACGACATGTACCCTTATGTAATAACCACATGTGTCATTAGTCACACGGCCAAATACATGGACACCTTGACATGGTGTCTACTCCCAATAAATGGTGTGTCCTACCCATGTTCCCCAACCTTTTGTCTCTACTCACACATTCAGCCACACGGTTAGAGACTACACATTGTGTACATATATTACATGGCGTGTATTTAATAAAAACATTCTCTTCCTGAATAGAAGGATACATGGCGTGTATTCATGATTATACACTGTGTATTCTGGGTTTTTATGGACAGTAAGCCTCAGAAAATAATCTTGAACCCCATAAAAACATTGAATCAATCATTAAAGTGCCAAAGTCTGATCCATGGGAGCCCATATTTTCCAGAATAAAAGCATGAATCCTTATTCATGTCACTACTTAACAAAATTCAACTAAAGTTCATACATGATCCACCAAATTCTGATTCTAGAGGGACCATAAATCCTCATGAACAAAATTTTGGCATCCATAAAAATTAATCTTTACATTTTCCAATACCCTATCAAATAGTAGTTATTCTATCAAGGAATCTATCACAACAACTTGTATATCTAAAATTAAATCTATCACAACTACATGGAATAGGCAATTCACCATAAATACAATGATAATAATGAATGACATATGATCCTTATCAAGTTCCTATATGATCAATGATATGGAATACCCTCACCTCATTGTGTTTTAATAGAAATAAAACCTCAATAATATAAATAATAACAATAAAAATCTACTGTATCACCCAATGGAGGAATCAAATCAATTTTAATAATTGAAAGACTAGAAAAACTACAATATTGGAGGTAAATTGTATTTCCCCAGTACACGGGTTAGGTAATCCCGAACCTAGCTTATTACTGAAAACCTATTTCTTTTTTTCCCTATATATAGGCTCCAAACAGTAAGTCAAAGAGGAAAAGAATCCCTTTGATACCAATTTGTAACATCCCAATTCCGGGTTCCGCCCAATAGTTCCTTGTACTTGGTAAGTCATGTGGCCTCAAGTGTATTTCTCCGAACTCTAGCAACATCCGACTACTAGAGAGTGCCTTGGGTGAGTTAGTGGGGAAACTATTATCTCATTAGCAGAGTAACACAATATAATAGAAATAATATAGAACTTTGGAAACAGTAATACCATTTATTAAGTAAACAAAAGAATACTGAAAGTAGATAAACAACTGAAGTAAACATATATAAATGATGCATGTAATACACGTTTAGGAAAACATAAAAACAAGTCACAATGTTGGATGTATAGTACTAATCCCATGTACAAAAGAAAACAAGTAACTTCAATAGCATCATAAGTGTCTTCTTGGTTCTATGCTCTCCAGCTCCATAGCAATCAAGTACCTGAAGTAGAAGAGAAGTTTCCCTTATCTATACCTGCAACTATATAATCGGTTTGGGTCCAAAAGCATGACCCAAATAGGTTGTGAGATGAATCCTAGTAGGAAACCAATACATGATCTAGGTGTAACTATCTGTGAGTATATATATTAGGTAATAATGGAAATGTTGCAAGAACTAGGTGTACCCAAAAGTAATTTACCCTACAGTGTCCATTTACATTCATTAGTATTTAATGTTCATCATTAAATCAAGTAAGCATCACAAAAAGTATCTCAAAAGACTACCTTACAAAAGAAAATCAAAGCTTGTTCTTTCGCTTTGCATACACGTCACAAATATTCAATACATAGACTAACCCTATGGGTAGCTCACATAGTCTGACCCCTCTATCCATGAAATTCAACAAAAATCCAAAGACACTCTGAGGAACAACTAAATGTTAATCCCCCCTATGGTCTTCCCTGAATAACTACACACACTTTAGGGAAGCACTCAACATCAATTCCCTATCTAGTCTCATAACATAAAGTATAGGCCCAATGAGGGAGCACTCAATGTCAATACCCCCTTTGGTCTTATATCGTGAAATATAATAGACACTTTGAGGAAGCACTCAACATCAATTCCCAATGTGGTTTTACTACAGCAGGTTCTCACAGACCTATGCAATTCAATCGTGCATAAACGATATCAACCAATTCAATGTTATCTCAACTTCTATATGGCTAAACCATTCCAATTACCATACCACCAGCATTTACCGTGTAGAAAAAAAATTCAGTTTTATCATATCAAGCATGGCAAGGAAACAAGGTATACCTCATAGGCATCCTAGAACAAATGACCCTAAACATTCAATCAATGAATATGCACACATAGGGTGTTCCTTAAACATGAAATTCACATAATAACACATCAATCAACCCTTTCTCAAACAATTAATATATGGTAGATAAAACAGTGGTCAATTTCCTTAAAATAAAATACACAGAACATGGGTAATCAGTACATTGGCATACAAAACTCAAAGACAAATAATGAAAGGCAACACACCACATACCTTGACATTGTACGAAATACACTCTAGAACATCATCACTTGAATCGACCTAGAACATCATAGATCTACAAAAATGTAAAAAAATGTTCAGCCCTGAATAAATCAAGAGAGAGAAGAAATATGGGGGAGAGGTTCAAGAAGAAGGAAGAACTCATCAGTGGGATTCCAACGCACCTGTCGTAGTTCGGTTTGGGGAAAAAATGATAGATCAGTGGCTCAGAGAAGAAACATTGCTTTTAGATGCTCCTAGACGAGATGAAGATAAAAGAAGATGTTTCTTGGGATTAGAGGCGACCCCGATCCATTTAATTGAAAAAAGAGAAAGAAAAAAGTACACTAGGTGTTCATTTGATGTACACACCGTGTATATTACTCAACTAGCCCCTGCATTAAGCAGTCTCCAGGTCACCTCATACCACCATGTCTCGACCGTTACGTGGCAAGTACACGGCTACCTACAGTAACCTGGAAAACAGTGTGTACTCCCATGTTCACGGCGTGTGCTTCTAAAATTTCCAAAAACTCTCCTTTTTCTAAAAAAGACCTAAAAAAATATCTATACCAGAAAAGAAGATCCAGGGTCTTAAAAAAGAATGTAACACTTTCTAGATTACATTACTAAAAAAATTGATATTTAAGATGGGTTATTTGCGACGGGACACTTACCCTCACAAATGGTTTGGCGTGAAATACATGCCAAACCAAGGGTAAGGGTATTTGTGACGATTTCTTATTCCCGTCGCAAATAACAGGCGACCGTTATTAGAATTTGTGATGGGATACTTGCCCCGTTAGAAAGAACATTTTACAAGGTGACAACAATTAATGCGGGAAGAGTTATTTGCGATGGGGCTCGTCGCAAATACCACCTTTTGTGATGGGTAACCCGTCACAAGTACTCTAACCTTTATACACCTCCTTCCATTTTTCCTCTCAATTCACTATTTACTCAACTTCTCTCTCTATCTCTACTGAAAATCATTCTTCTAGAATGTTTTATAGTTTAAACTTTTAAATCAGAGAATTATTTGTGAATTTAATACACTGAAAGGATCAATTTCTAGGTATTTCTCATCTTTTTAATTTTTTAGTAAATTTATTTTATTTTAAATTATTTGTACTTTTTGTTAAGTAGATCTAAATTAATTAATTTAGAATTGAATATTTGTTTTTCGGTATATTTTTTTATGAATAGTTGTATCAAAGTTTTAATTAGTAATAAATTTTAATAATGAAAAGTAATTTCCAATAATTTGTAATAATAAGTAATAACTAGTATTAATTGATAATAATTGGTAATAATTACTAATAATTACTAATAAATAGTAATAACTAGTAATAAATAGTCTTAATTAGTAATAATTCGTAATAAATTGTAATAATTACAAATAATGAGGATTAATTAGTAATAATTAGGATTAATAAGTAATATTTAGTAATAAATTTTAATAATTAGTGATAAATTGTAATAATTAGTAATAATTAGTAATAATAATTCATAATAAGTAATAATTATTCAAAATTTGTAATAAATAGTCAAAATTATTACAAATTAGTAATAATTTGTAATAATTACTAATAAATATTAAAAATTAGTAATAATTAGTAATAATTAGTAATAATTACTAATAATTCATAATATTTCGTAATAATTAGTAATAATTTGTATTAATTCATAATAATTCATAATAATAATAATAATTAGGAATAATTATCAACAATTAGTAATAATTAGGAATAATTAAAAATAATTTGGAATAATTATGAATAATTAATAATAATTAGTAATAATTAGAAATAGTTAGAAGTAGTTAGCAATAATTACTAATAATTAGAAATAAATAACAATTATTTCCAACAATTAGGAATAATTAGCAATAATTAGAAATAATTTGCAATAAATAGTTGTAAATAGCAATAATTAGCAATATTTAGCAATATTTAGCAATAGTTAGTAATAATTTTCAATAGATAGCAATACATAGAAATAAAAAACAATAAATAGGAATAATTAACAATAGTTAGCAATAATTTGCAATAATTAGTAATAATTAGGAAGAATTAGTAAACATTACTAATAATTCGTAATAATTTGAAATAATTCGTAATATTTCGTAATAATTAATAATAAATATTAATAATTAGAAATAATTATTACTAATTAGTAATAATTAGTAATAAATAGTAATAAATAGTATTAAATAATATTAATTAGGAATAATTAGTAATAATATGTAATAATTAGCAATAAATAGTAATAATTAGTAATAATTAGGAATAATAACTGATAATTAGGAATAATGAGGAATAATTAAGTATAAATACCAATAAATAGTAATAATTAAAAATATTTTGAAATAAATATAAATAAATGGAAATAATTTTCAATAATTAGCAATAAAAAGATATAAATAGAAATAAAAAGAAATAATTAATAATAATTAGCAACAATTAGTAACAATTAGTAAAATTTAATAAATATTAGTAATAATTAGTAATAATTAGGTATAATTAGAAATTATTAGGAATAATTTTAAATAATTAGTAATAAATAGTAATAAAGAGAAATAGTTTGCAATAAATAGAAACAAATAGAAAAAATTAGAAATAAATTGAAATAAATTGCAATAATTTGAAATAAAAAGTTATAATTATTAATAATTAGTAATAATTAGTAATAATTGGTAATAATTAGTAATAATTAGTAATAATTAGTGCAATTTGTAAATAATTTGCAATTATTATAAACAATTAGGAATAATTAACAATAATTAGAAAAAATTACCAGAAATTATCAATAAATAACAATAACTAGTAAATATTAGTATTAAATACCAATAATTTCCAATAATTAGGAATAATTAGCAATAATTCGCAAAAATTAGAAAAAATTAGCAATAAATTGAAATAAATTGCAATAATTATCAATAAATTGTAATTATTATAAATTAATAGCAATAAAGAGAACTAATTAACAATAATTAGTAATAATTAGTAATAAATATTAATTATTAGTAACAATTAATAGGAATTATTTATAATTATTAGTAATTAGTAATAATTTTTACTAATTAGTAATAATTAGCATTAAATAGTATTCAATAGTATTCAATACTGTTATATAGTTTTAAATAGTATTAATTAGTAATAATTAGTATTATATAGTATTATATAGTTTTAATTAGTAATAATTAGTAATAATTCGTAATAATTATAAATAATTAGTAATAATTTATAATAATTAGTAATAATTAGTAATACTTTGCAATAATTTGTAATAATTTGTATTAATTAGTAATAATTAGAAATAATTAGTAACGAAGATTAATAAAGTGTAATAATTAGTAATAATTAGAAATAAAAAGTAAAAATTAAGATTAATAAGAAATAATTGGGAATAATTAGTAAAAATTATCAATAAATAGAAATAATTTGCAATAGTTGGCAATAATTTGCAATAAATAGAAATAAATAACAATAATTACTAATATATTGAAATAAATAACAATAAATAATAATATTAAGCAATAATTAGAAATAATTTTCAATTAATAGCATTAAATTGAAATAAATAGCAATAAATAAGAATAAATAGAAATAATTAGCAATAAAAAGAAACAATTAGAAATAATTAATAACAATTATTAATAATTAGTAATTATTTGTAATAACCAATAATATTTAGCTATAATTAGCAATAATTAGTAATAATTATAAATAATTATCAATATTTAGCAATAAATAGAAATAAATAGTAATAATTTGGAATAATTAGGAATAATTAGGAATAATTGTCTATAAATATAAATAATTAGGAATTAAAAATAATAATTAAGACTAATTAGAAATAATTACTAATAATTAGTAATACTTTGTTTTAATTAGTATCAATTATTAATAATTATTAATAATTATGATTAATTTGGAATAAATTTCAACAAAGAGTTTATGCTCATCATTGGAAAAACCCATTTTTTACTTTCATTGAAAATTTATTCAATCTGATCATCCTTTTTAATGTAATAAATAACATTTCAGAGAAGGAACATTTGAAAAATATGGGCCCCTAAAAATTATCTCAGGTAAAATGATGAATTCAATTCTCTCTTCATTACCACTCATCACATTTTGACCAAAAATAATCTAACAGAAAATAATGGGTTTGGAAAAGGTCATAATTGGATAAAATGAAGCATTTTTGGGATTTTCCATATTGGTATGAGTTGTTGGTCTATCAAATGATGTTTGTGGTGCTTATTGACAAGAAACATTTTGGTAATTTATTTCATTTAATAATTAATACTCCATGAAAGACCAAAGATAATGTAATGGAACGCTTTGATCTTGCCCAAATTTACAAGCGACCAGAACTAGAACTGTTTGAAAATGTCAGATCATAGAAGGTAATGAAGCCAAATAAATCTTATACATTTTTCAAAGATAGTTGCTTATTATTATGTTGGTGGATTATAGATTTGATACTTCTATATGGTTATGATTCTAAATTGGTTAGACGTGTCAGAAATGATCATATTACAGGATTGAGAAGTCACTACTGTCATGTTTTAATGGAAATACTTATACCAATTCGATTAAGTGGTTTGTTAAATCCTATGATTTGGGATGAACATATAGAAATATAATATTTTTTGGGACATTTGTTCATCAACAAAAGACTATGATGTCATACGAAAACTGCAAAAAGATGTCATTTAAATTTTATGTAAACTTGAAAAAATCATCCTGTAAGGTTTGTTTGACTCAATGAAACATTTGATATTACATTTTCCTCAGGATAAAAAAATTGGAGGTACAGTATAGTTTTGATGGTTGTACACATTTGAGAGATTCATGTAGAAATTGAAAAAAAAGAATAACAAAACATCTGTTGAAGGCTCAATTGTAAAATCTTATTTACAAGAATAAATTTCTTTATTTTTCTCTCATTACATTACATATGAATATCCATCAAAACACAACTACATGAGACATAATGAGGGAAATGTTGATGATGACATTTTCAATCAATAATCAACTTCCAATCAACCTGAACTTGGATTCGTTGGTGTTCATAAACAAAATCATTCAAATGATCAACATTACAGAGCTCATACATGTATTCTATTCAACTATTAAGAAATTGAACCATTTGTAATTTTTGTTATCATATCTCTTATACAATAATTTTTTTAAAAATAGTTTAATCTTATATTATTTATATTTTATATGATAATCATATCATGAAACAGTTCCCACAAATCAGAATAGTTGCTCATGAAGTATGGTATCAAAAAAAATTATCAATTGTTTTAAAAACTGGTAACATACAATATTTTTCATTTCACATAAGAAATATATTTTATACTCTTAATTGTGATAATTGTTCTACATCTTTTTTGGTATCTAAAAATTCTGATACAATTGATAATCAATTGTCTATATTGAGAAACCCACCATCGAAAATTGTTAAATATTATAATTCATATATGGTGAAAGATTTTTGATTTCATTCATGTGCATATATAGAATAAAAAAATAAATTAGTAGTGTTGTTTTCTTTAGAGGATCACATCATAGTGAAATAGAATTTGACTTTTATGAAATGTTGGACAAAATCATTGAAAAATGTTATATGGGATAACCATACATAATTCTATTTAAATGTCGGGGGTTGGATACTGAGAGAGGATTGTGTGTTCATCTAATACATGGAATCATGGATACTAAATATAAATGTTTACTTATAATAAATGAAAAAATTTTATTTGCTCATCATGAATATTAAACATATTATGAAAATTACAGTGTAATTTCATGGAAGATGGATGATTTATGGAGCATAACAAAAATTAAATCATGAGAGAATCAGTTTATTAAATGTAAATGTTGTTATGATTTAGTAAAATAAATTGAAATATATCAAGAGACTACTCTAAATACTTATTTTTCAAGAAGATACATGAATATCATTGATGATACCCCACAATTAAGGGTCAATGGTGTTGATGATGTTAATGATGTTACAACTGAATTTAAAATGGAAATAGATGATGAAACATAAAATAATATGGAAATTGATAATGGTGAGGTGGAAGATGAAGACACTAACATCAATAGCTATGAATATGAGGATGATAATGGACATTGACATAGTAATATATTGGTTGTATTCATATATAATATATATCTATATATAATAGTTTTTTTCAATTGTTTACTAACAATAGTCATTTTATGTTTCGATGGATGATGATCTGAATCAAATGATATATGTGGTTGTTCTAACTTTATATGAGTTGAAGCATGGATCAGCCGACCCTCAGACTGTTGGCAGTTTATGGGGCACTCAGAGGGGGTGTGGTCATGCTCGAAAAATGATTCCTAACTATATACCCAAGAGACATCCACATCTTGGGTTCGATCCATGAACATAGTGGTTGTTTACCTATGATTTTTATTTAGTTTTATTTAATTTATTTATATTCTAATTATTTGATTTATTATAAATTAACACATATCATCACACATAATGTTATTGGATATGGGAGTGTAATATTGGACAAATTATTTTTCTGATGTATGGGTGTTGTGGGATCATATTTTCATTGATGTCTAACTGAAAATGTTCAAGAATTGGAGGGTACATAAATAAATAATATTTATTTTTTAATTAATTTAATTAATACCTGGATATAATAAATTATTTTTAGGGTTTTTGGTATCCCATTGAGGAGAGAAAGTGTGAGGTTTTTTAGAAGTCTTGACAAAGATCTATGTGCCTCTTCTGCACACATATTTTTTCACAATTTGAAAAGAAAATTAATGAATAATGTAGGAGTACAGTAGTTTAATGATACACGTTGCATCCACCAACTTGATTATATTTCAACTCATGTTTGGGATGGATTATGTACACATTGGATGATTAGGTGGTTTCAGAGTAGATCATTAGTAGGTCAGCAAAATTGGGAGAGACTTGAGGTGACACATAGAGATGGTATTTGTACATCCAGTACACAGAGGGTGCATAATGTAAGCACTTTTTTTAAAATATTATATACATATTTAAATGTAAACGGTTTATTTTATATTCATATAGGTAGTCACACAACTTGATATTACGAAGAATGACTTTTATAGGATGATGTACAGCGATACACCCATTGGGGAGATTAGAGGTGCTCGCGAGAGGTAGATTGTGATATGTATAATTTCTTAAGAGTTATAAATTTAACTAATAATAATATTTAACTATTTTAATTTTAAACTTTTATTTAAGGATTCATATGAGGTCTCATCATCTTAAAAAGATGTTGAGAGTAAGGCCGAGACCGATGGTTAGACTAGTGCCCCCCGATTTGATGAGGCAGCATGGATGCAGGAAACCTAATATGGCTTTGAGAAAGGATGAGTTATTGGTATTGGTTCTTGAGTGACTGCTAGGGCTTTTTATGGCACCTTCATTATAATGGTGTCCTACTTGAGAGGAGATCACGTAGGGTCATCATCATCTCATGCACAGTATCAGGAGCATCTGTGAGCTGAGAGTGAGCATATAGAGACTATGATTATGGAGCAAGAGGAGATGCGTTAGTGGGAACAGTAGCAGCATGAAGAGTACCTATGACAGAAGAAACATTAAAAGATATAAGATGAGATGAATTGATGGCGGTAGGAGCAGGATCGGGATCAGATGTAGTACATGTGATGTCAGACTCGGAGTTTAGGGACTGAGTTCCTTTAACTATCTCCTTAAACTCCTCCAGAATACCCTCTCGGTAATCAGTGATGTAATTTTATGTTGTGATGATACATTTGAAGGCGTTTTTTGTAGTATTAATAATTAATATTTATAAATAGAGTGTTTTAAACTCTCTCAAATATTATATTTTTTAATTATTTATTTAATATTTTATTATATTTATTATTTTATTAACTAATATATTTTTATATTTTGGTGAATACTCAGGTTTTTATTATATTACTAGTTTTATTATTTCATTAATTTTAATAATACTATTTTTTTAAATAATTATTTTATAATTAATTTTATTTAACCAATTTTTATATTAATATTTTATTTCACAAATATAAATAATATTATTTTATATAAATTAATATAATATAATATTTATTATTTTATGAATAATTTTTTTCAATTAATATTAATATTATGATTTCATTTATATAAATATTATATTATTTTTAATAATAATTTATATTTTATTTAACAATTTTTTATTTTTTTTAACTATTTGCGATGGTCCTTCACTAATACTAAATAGGATGGTCCATCGAAAAAGGGTTCATTTTTTTATATTTTAGGATGTAATTGTAATGGTCCATCAAAAATACTAATTGCGACAAACAAGTGTAAATAGTTTCTTAAAAAATTGCCAAAAGAATATTACGATGGACCCGCAAAAAAACTAATATTTGTGACACTATTTTCCGCAATGGGTCATTTGCGATGAGATCCTATCAAAAATGACCCATTGAAATAATCATTTTTCATTTAGTGTTGTTTTTATGGACTGAAACATCAAAAAATTATTTTATTACTTCCCTTGTAAGTGTTTCAAGCTATATTGGGCATGTATTGACTATATTTATACAGAGAGAACATCAATTGAAAAGGAAAGGATATCACTCCTCACATCCTGATCCATCCTCCAATTATGTACATGTCTATGGAGTAGGTTTAATCAACTTTAGATCATCATCACAATTTTGGGTATTATTACCTTATGAGCAAGAATATCCCGCTCAAATGATTGAGATAAGTGAGAGTATTATGCTCGAATACATACCCACTATGAGGGACTGCAATTATGTGTTACTAAAATAATTGTCTAGTCTTCCTCCTGATAGAGAGGTTGATTTATCAACTGAACTTATACTAAGATCTCTTATAATATCAAAGACATCTTATAGAATGAACACCATTGATTTAGAGGAAATGAAGAAACAATTACATGAGAATATGGAGAAGGGTTTTATATGTCCCAGTGCTTTACCATTTAGTATGGTAGTCCACTTCATCAGGAAGAATTAAGGATAAATGTGCCTTTACATTTTTTATCAGGATCTAAATAAACTAAGGATAAATAAAACTTATCTCATCAGACAGATAGATGACTTGTTCGATCAACTACATGGGTCCATGTATTTCTCTTCGATGGACCTTCAGTGAAGGTATCAGAAATTAAAGGTGAAGATATCAGATATTTCCAAGAAATACTTTTTATCTTGGTATAGACACTATGAATTCATATTTATTCCCTTTAGAGTCACTAATTCTTGATTACATTTCTTCTATTTAATGAACGTAGTTTTATATATTACCACAAAAAATTTGTGTTTGTATTTATTGATGATATTATATTATACTACACGAGAAAATTAGAATATGTTAATCATTTAAATACTATTATAATGAAATTGATAAGAGAGAAACTATATGAAAAGTTTAGAAAATGTGAGTTCTAGGTAGAGGAAGTATAATTCTTGGGGCATCTTATCACCAATATTGGAATATCTATGGTCCCATACAAGAAAATGTTAATTGAAGAGTTGCTCATACTAACATTTTTAATGGAGACCTGTAGTGTCCTTGGTCTAATTAGTTATTACTGATGTTTTGTGATAAAAATATCACAATTTTCAAATCCATTAACCGAGGTAACTCAAAAGGGAGTAATGTGTTACTTGACCAGTGAATGTGAAGGCTACTTCATAGAGTTGGAAAGAGTCTTATCACTACACTTATACTTATACATCCAACCAGTGGGAACTCATTTTGGTATATAGTGATGTTTGAAATATGTTCATAGGCTATTTAATAATAAAAAATGATAATGTGATAGCCTACACCTCATGGGATTTGAAAATTCTTGCGAAAAACTATCTTATGCATGTTATGGAGTTTCCCATTGTGATCTTCACACTAAATATCTAGAAGTAGTATCTCTATTATGAGATGTGTGAAATATATATTGATTAATATATCCTCAAATATATATTCCCACTGAAGGATCCTAATATGGACTAATAAATATGGTTTGATCTCATCAAGGATTATTACCTCTCAATCCACTAATATCCTGATAATGAATGTAGGGTGGAAGATTTTCAAAGTAGAAAGGATCATGTAACCTTATCAATGATGATACATTAGAAGGATATAGTATTCTTATATTTCAAAAGCATAAACATTGGAATTATTAGGGGAGAAACCTAATCAATACTTTCTTAAATTATTTTTCAATTATCCCTTATAGATAAAAAAAGAGATGCTCAAATTAATATTCAAAGATTAATAAACAAGGTAGAAGCTATCAGAAATGGAAATCCCTATAATAAAAAATTGATGATGATGTAGTCCTAATATTTGGGCCACGACAATTTGTACTATTTAACCCATAGTTAAAGAAAGATCTCCTGAATAATGCACATCACTCAACCTTCTCTATTCACCCTGGGATAAAAACTAAGTATTAAGATAACAAATAGATCAATTGGTGGGACAATATGAAGAAAGATACAGCTGAATATACATCAATGTTCCTGGTATTTTATCATGTGAAGGATGAAAGGAAAAAGTATAATGGGATGATTCTACCATTACACATACCCACATTGAAATATGAAAAAATAACTATGGATATTTTCAATAGTCATATGAAGACATCCATAGGAATTAATGCTATATAGATAATTGAGGATCTTCTTACAATTACAACTACATTAATAAAAGTTTGAGAGGAATTATCCCTCAATAAACACGAAAAGATATACATTAGATAATTTTTGACGATAAATAGAGTACCACTATAAATTTTATATGATCTAGATTCAATATTTACCTCAAAGTTGTGGGAATGTTATTAATATGCACTAATATTGACCTTAACCTTAGTACGACCTTTCATCCTCAACCTAATGGCCAATTTGAGTGGAATATTTAGAAATATGAATATATTTTGTAAACATGTTTAATTGACTTCAATGGAGGATGGGGACAACATCTACCTCAGGTCGAGATCTCTTACAAAAAAAATCCACTTGAGTGTCTATGTGGCTCTTTATGAAATCTTTTATGGAAAACTATATGGAACACCATCATGTTGGGGTGAATTTTGTGAACCTAAGCTGATAGGAATTAAAATTATTGAATAATGGTTGAAAAGGTGAAAACCATTCAACATAATATCACAGATCCCCAAATTAGATAGAAAATATATGAATTGATTAATCATCGAGATATACAATTTATGATTGGAGACATGGTATTCCTCTACATTTCTCTTTGGAATAAGACCATGAGATTAGTTATGACAAGGAAGCTAAGTCACAGATACATCGGCCCCTTCGAGATTCATAATCTTGTTGGATTCATGGCCTATTGACTAGCACTTCCACCGAAAATGTCTCAAGTAAATATTGTATTTCACATATCCCTATTGAGGAGGTGCATTCCAGGTCTATCACATGAAATGAATTCAGAGGATATACAGTTGGAAAATGTAGAGACCCAAAGCTTGACGTACATGGAAATTACATGAATTTTTTGTAATACTTAATACATAAAAAAACAGACACACATGGACCATAATAGTTTAGTGTCTTTGGAAACTTGGAACATAATATTCTAATTGTGGTGAAAGATCATCAACATCTCCCATAAATATCTTACCCTTTTTTTATTACCTAAAACCTTTATTTATATCCTGGGGAAAAGAAAACATAAAAAGGGTGAGCTCAAATGCTCAGTAAGGGTAAGCATGGATAAAATAAAACATACCATATACATTTGAACTTAAAAACATAAACATAATTTTTAAATGTTTAAAGCTTGAGAAATGACATAAAACATGGAAGTACATAAGGCATAGATCATAAAAAACATTAAGCATGATAAAATATCACAGGAATAAAACATGTAATTGTGGCAACCATTAAGAACATGATATGATTTCTATATTAGCCAAGACATTGCTTCCAAGACCATCTTAGTGGACTAAGTCCCTTTCTGAATCGAGATCAATCCTCATTCCAATCCTGTATTACTAAACTGGTTTATCTTTATGTTCCAACCATGTCTATCTCATGAGATATAAATCTTTACCCAATGCATTGGAGGGAGATATAGGTCCTACCCATCTCATAATGAAATCATTCTTACTTGTGCCATAAAATAAACATACATCATTCATAATAACCCAACGAATGAAATGGGTTTCATAAATATCATCCCATCATCACATAATCCATATAAAAGTAATGGATATCATTTCATTATAATAAAAGTGAAACCATGTAAATCATAGAGACATTATACTTGAATCATACACATATGAAATATTATCATCTTAGATGGAAAAATGGTTTTGATAAAACATTTGAAATGAATTCTTGAGGAAAATATCTTTTCTTATTCAAAATCATTTTCTTTTCACAAAATGTCATGCAATTTTTAAAGAAAAGAATTTTGTTGAAAATGGTCATGAAATATTTTGGAGTAAGCTTCTTGAAAATAAGGCTTTATGAAACTGTAAAAATCTGTTCATGCCGTATAAGTTAAAAAAACATTCTTCTCGTATTTTTTCCAGAAAAGTCAAAAAAAGTACCTCATAACGTAAACAAAAGAAAGATTCATTTGATACCATGTAGTAATAGTAAAAAATGGGTAAAAATGACTTTAAACATACATGAAGAAACATTTATAAAATATGGAAATAGATGATAGAAATAACCCCAGTAAATACATACGAATAATTAATCTCAGATAAAAATGAGATTTGTAAAATTGTTCCTTACCTTATGTCTGATATGCTTCGTATGTATATGAACCTCCTCTTCTTTGAAGCTCCACTTTGATACCTCCACTTAGGGCACTAGAATTGTTCTTTGAAGAAGACCAAAACCCCTAAGATGCTTCCATGGAAGTGGAGAAAATAATTTTTCAGGGGTTGTCCGAGCTTGAATGCTCAAATTGGTGTGAGGAAGAGAGGGAGGAGGTTCCCTTTTATAAGGGAGGGGAGGGGTACCTTTGGAAATCTGAAAAATATTAATTTATAATAAATCTAACCCCCCTTAAAAACCTAAAAAAATGACTCATATTAGAATATTGGACGAGATAGGGTTGTAATCCCATCAACCAATAAAATTTAGACATGTTAAGAAATTATTTTAAACATTATCAACTTGATTTATCCTTACTTAATAAATTTAATTTTATTTTTGGTAATAACATTCTAAATTTTTAATTAGGACAAATAATTACTTATTTGTTGTGAATTGTCCATAAGTGGATACTTTATAACGTTTTAGACCATAAAAATTTAAATTTATAATTTGTAAATATTTTTGTGAATTTTAAACAATTTTATAATATATTATTTTTATAAAATAACAATAGTGTCAATTTTGACACTATTCATTTAGTTGAATTTAAATAAAATATATACAGAATATATGTTCATATAAAAAGATTTAATAGATTCATAAAAATGTCGTATGTATCTAAAAAATTATTGTAGCACATTAAATAGTTCATATAATATTTATTTTATTATTTTTTAAACCATTTATTTGGTTTATCTCTTAATAAAATAATTACTACAACATTTTTGTATAATTATTTAATATACATATTTGTTAAAAATAAAATCTTATGATAAAGATATATATATTAACTTTCACAATAATATTTTTACTCGAATTTATCATCTTAAAATCACAATATTTAAATTGTTATATTTATTAAATTATGAAGGTGACAACTTTGGCATCATTTAAAATAAAATAATATAAGTGTCATAATCACTTTTATAAGACTCCAAACGGTTATATATTAGGTCATTGGATTATTATGGTATATATATATACTAACAATAAGTTTTGGTCAGGTTTGTGGGCCTTTTAATGGGTATTATTATTTAAATAAAAACTATATTATTGATTTTTCACATAATAAATAATTTCTGCATCATTAATGTATCACCATTAATGACAATTATTTAATCCTTAAAAATTATAAATAAATTATCATGATGTAGATAATTTTATTATATTTCAGGATACTATTCATGTTCTAAGTTTTATGATTTTTATCACTAAATTAAAATTATTATACTTATAAGATTTAAGAGAGTGACATGTTGTCACTTTCTTTGGTTTTAATAATAATTAAATTATTTTCATGGTCAAAAGTCCATAAAATGAATCTAATCCGACCCTTAGGTGATATGGGTCTACTTTTATCCATCCAATATAATTTTGTCATGTGTTAGAGTAATTTTATAATATTATATTTACCCTTAATTACCCGATTGACCTTTAACTATGGTAAATAAAATTTACCGTAGTTACTATTCCTAATTACCAAAAATAAAAAGTAGCCTATTAACAAAATTTGGACCCACTAATTCCAAATATGGAATCCATTTATTTCAAATTCAGTACATAGATGTTTCATAAATTAAATTAAAAATAATCGCGTTGTTGAATGAAAACAGGTTTTTGTTTAAAACATTGCAAAAGATTGAATTGATTTAACCTACGAATTTAATGCAAAATCAATGCTAATGACATACATTATATTAAATGGTAAAAATATACTCTATTTATACATTAAAACCAAATAATATAAAAATTTAACATACAAATTATTGCGATGAAAAAAGTTGTTTTTAATTAAAATATAGCGTGTTTTTATTATTCATCAAAATACGAATGTTACCAGAATAATATGAAAAATATATCCAAAGAAAATTTTTATTTCTTGATTCCAAATAATAATTTTATTTTGTCAAATTGAACTTATAAACATGTCAAAAACTAGATTTAAAGTGGGTGTGCCATCAAAAGGCGAAAAAATTGCATTTTTTTTAAAAAACTTATTTTACCCGAAAACATTTATTTTTTTCATAGACCATGTTCTAGAAAATGTGTATGATGTATAATAATATTATAAAATTCAAAATTTAGTTAATAATATTAATAAAAGCTAGTTCATAATAATATTATAATAATATATCGTTGTTTAGTAAAACCCGATATTGCGTACAACACACGCTATCGAGGAAGGTCGCGATTGCAATTAAATGCAAGCCATGTCAGGGTTGCGTGTTGTGCAAGAATCCTTCGTTGTTTTGTATAACAGAATCCGAACATATTTCATTTATACATTTAATATATATATATATATACACTCAATGTTGTGTAGAATAACTATTATCAATATTGTGTGTAACACGATCCAAGAATAGTGTTGCGTATACTACACGCTAATACGATGTTGCGTATAGCGCAAGGTAATCTTGGTGTAGCATAAAACACAAGACATTAATAAAATCAAATGAATATTTTTCATAAAATCTCATGGTGTTACAGAAAATGAAATCTCTTATAAGGAGCATCAAATGAAGATTATAGACTATAGATATAATTTTGTTTCAATAAGACTACATACCTGGTCAAAGTACTATAGAAAAACCATAATTATAGAGATTCAAAATGGTAAAGGGAAGAATCAATGATAAAGAAGTAACATGACCATTATTTACCATAAAATGTAAAAACCAATTTTGTGGGAAAAATTTCATAACGGGGGAAGGATGTAACAACCCATAATTCTATCCATTGAAATCTCATTCTTATATTTATATCATGTAGTATAAACCACATAAAATCACATAGAGAACACAATAAAAAAGAATATTTATTTTCATAAAATACATTCATAAAATACTTTTTTTATTATGATTAGAATATAATTTTATAAGACATTAATTAATTTTTCAAAGATTCATAAACTCAATTATAAATTTAAAATCATCATTTCCATAATAAATGATGATTTAAATTAAAAATAACATTTCTCATATTTTTAAAATTATTCTCATAAGATAATTTTCTTTTTTTTAATTATACACATCGAAAAAATTTATAATGATATTTTCTTATTTTTCTAAAACAATTATTATTATTTTTGTGAATAGTGAAATACATTATTTTATGGTATAATAAATTATATGTTAAATAAAATATTTCATGAGTAATTGTTTGTGTAAGAACCATAAATTAGAAACCCCCTTAATTATTTAATATAAATATTTTTAAATTTAAACACTATTCATAGTCTTTAGCCAAAATAATAAAATAATGATTAAAATAATCAAAAAACATGTCTATCCTCTACTATAAATACCACCCTCACTACCACTACACATTACACCTTCTAAACCATGGAACTTGCTTAAAATTTTATACATTCCTATCCCAAGGGTCCATATATTGCCCAATATTATTTTGTGTCCACAAAATAGAAAACCTAATTTCATAAAAGAGATTCTCATGGAGAAGAGGTTCAAGAGGTAAAATCCTCTTTCATTTTCATTAAATTACATTTCAATTTATTTTCATTCATATAATATTATCAAGTACCTATTCAAAAGTGAAAATATAACTCAAATATATTTTATATATTTTTTTTTATTTTTTTTCATTAAATAATCCGATATATAATCTCTTAATTCTTCCTTTTTTTCTAAAAATTAATACATCATTCGTGATGTGCCAATTTACTACTACCATGGATGATGCATTTTCATTTTCCTTTACCACCATTAATACTAGTCATAAAACCAATATCCTCGTTATAACTTATTTAAACCTATATATTATATTTTTTTATGTTATGGAATTAATATATTTTCATAATATTGAATATTTAAACAAAACTAGTTCTTGATAATGGAAAATTATCCAAAATAAACTAACATTAATAATTATATTATTATCTAATAAATCATTTGCATATCTGAAAAATTGATACATGGTACCATTTAAAAATATAGAGGCACATAAGTACCACACAATTCCACATCAATAGTTTGGAATCCATTTGACAAGAACTCTCATATTTAAACATAAGGGAACCAATAATAAAATCCTGAAAAAAACAGTCTAAGAATGAACAAATTATATATTATAACTCATTAAAATGGCCATAAATAAAAATAATAAAATTACACTAAACCAAACAATTGTTTATGTCAAACATAATAAAATAACTAACGAATATATTTTCATTATCCAAGACTATAAGTACAATTCAAGAACACATTTGGATACAAGGCAAGGGATTCTCCCAGAAACTTCATATTTTTTACATCAGGTTACAAATTCTCTTCCTTTAACCAAATGTAATTCTTAAATATTCTTATTTAATCATCCTAAACATTTTTTCTATGTTCAAAAAATATTAAAATATCTCAATTATTATTTCTTTGATGGATACATACATAGTATATATTTTTTCAATTTCAATTCCTCGTGATGAGAAAACCCAATTAAAGAGAACTTCCAAATTTCTTACACATTTTCATGTTCAATACCTAATATATATTAATCCAAAATTTTAATTCTAAAATTAACCATTTTATCCAAAAAATCTGACTTGGTTTTCTTATTCATTTATAAAAATTATTAATCCCTTTCCTCCTTAAATACTCTTTATAATTTTCCTTAAACCGAACTAAAATGTTTCATTTCTAATGATTCCTAAACAATTTTTTACATTTTTTCACTCAAATTTGACATCAATTATCATGATAAAATTTTATATTCCCTAATGAATGTATATTTACTATTTAAATCCTTTATATCAATGATACCATTATGATATACCTTTTTTTATTCCCTTTGACATGATTATGATACACAATTCCTTCCATGGGAAACCCTTATATTTGATTCTTCTTGTGGAACACATATATATGAGCATGTTATTTTGGTTGTCCCTAGATATATCTACAATGTATTTTGTAATTTTTAGACTCATTAAAATTCATTTTTGGACAGGGAGTAATATGAATTCCTTTATAGAACATTGTGCTCCAAGTGCAATGGTCTTGGAAGATAGCCTTGACCCATGATCCACCACGTGTAATGTTCTTGGTAGTTAGCTTTAAATCATGCTTATATCATGTTAGTTTTGTTTTCAAAATTACAATTATAAAATTATTACATTATCATGTGTCTTACATATTATTCTTCCATGTTTTTATTCATCTTCAATGCCTTTTTATGTCATCATGATATACCTTCTAACCCATGTGTTATGATTTACTTCTATGGTTATTCCCTTACTATAATTTTTATCTCATCCATTTTGGTAATGTATTCCCAATGTTACCCTAATAGGATTTATGTTCTCAATCAAATTTAGGTTGTCAATATGTATAATTAATATAATGATGTTTTATTCTATTTCCATGTTTTTAGTTTTATGTACCCAATCATCAAACGATACAAGACTTTACAATCCCTGGTTTTCCTTTCCTAATTAATTATTATTAAAATAAAAAAATAAGAAGTTTAAAATGATAGGTTTGATATATATTATTATGGTATTGGTAAGGTTTCATTGAGTTCTAAATTTCATTATATCTGATCGGGATCTGGGTTTTACATCAATGTTCTTGCAAATTATTCACTAGTTTTGTCTTATAATGTTGTATTTCACCATTTAATATCATCCTCAAAATGTTACATAGTTTTTTTTAAATATTTAATCCATATAGAATATATGGAGAGCTTTTTCAATGGATTTTATAGGTTATTCAGATCATCACCATCCCATGGTTGAGTTTTCCAACAATAATCTCTTTCAATTAAGCATTAATATGGATCATTATGAATATCACTTCAGAAATAATTATAGTAATCCAACATAAATATATGAAGTAAGAGAAATATATATTTTGAGACTTGATCTACATGATTAAATGGACAATATGTCTAGTCCAATTTTTCAACACAGAAGTGTAGAATAATGTCTGAACAATATTTATGGTGAGAATCACTAACATGATATGTAATTTGAAATTGGTTAAAAAAAATTCTATGAATTTATTCATAGAATATGGAAATGAAATTAAAAAATTCGGTAAAACTATGATTCATAGGCATTGGTCCCTTTTAAATTTTGATCATGTCATGATTGTAGCACATCAATTAGAACTTCGACAAAACCAATCTTGGGATCACGATGTGTATAATCATTCTCTCATCAAAACATACATACATAATCCTTTTCATGTTCATTTATCATTTTTCATACTTATGGAGAATTATATTTTTTATGTGGAATAATCAGTGGAGATTATACAATGTATAAACAATGTTCTATGATACTATACCACTCACCTTGTTAGTGTTTTTTGGTATAACAACCAATTTTGGGAAGATACATAGGATGCTGAGGAAGTAATGAGAAATATTTATCCATAGTTTTATATAATAATCTAATTGAATTTAATGGGTTAAATTTATTTTAAATAGGTTATAATTTATCACAAAATGATTTTATGAAATAATTTTTTAGGAAGAAATTTAATTTCATTAATAGCATGCATTATAGGTAATTCTGAGTTGTAACGAACCACGAAAAACTATTAACATTAGTACATAAAAAAAGATAATTATGACATTTTCATTAAACACGATGTAATTAATATAAATAACCACATTATTTAAAAATATATTTATAATGCCTTTAGATATAAAATCATATTAAAAAAATAATTTTTTGTGGAAATTATTAATACGGTTAGAAAAAATTCTCAAAAAAGATTTGTATTTATTTTTATGAAATAATAATCTAGTAAATTATTTATGATTTTTAAAATGTCTTTTAAAAATTTATTTCAATTATTGAAATATACTTGTCAAAAATTTCATTTAGAACATTTTTTATAATCTTGTAAAATGATTTATTTTTAGATAAAAACATTTACAGAAAAGATAATTTTTCATATTATAAATTAAAAAATTCTGATTTTATAATTTTAAAATAATTGAAAATTAGTTAAATTATTATATATTGATCTAATTTATATTAGTGTAATGAATTTCATGTTTAATTCTGATATTGAAACACTTAATATTTATGAATCATTTTTTCTTTGGAAACCCATTTTATTCATCGCATCTAAGGTTTCATTTTTTAATTAAAATTTTCCATTCTTGTTAAAGTAATTTGGATAAATGTGTTTAATATTTCAAATTAGTATAACTAATATTATATAATATGTTCATCATAATTTTAGGTCAAAATGAATAGTAAGAATAGTACAAATTAATTACTGTGTTTAAGGTTAAAATTGGTTTCTTGGAGGGTTAAAATAAAATGATTAGGGGTTAAATAACCTAGATTATTTTTCAAAAAATAATTTTTAGATATATTTCATCCTTATCATCATTGAGGTTCAATAATTATGATGCCCAAAAATTATTTTGTAAGAACATTTTATTTGATAACATGTTTGAATCATGACACCAATCCTATAAGGGAATTAATATCATAATATGTTATAATATATTTACTATTTTAAATAAATTCAATGAATGATATAGCTTTTAATTCAAGGAATACTGATTTATCATGCGTTACACACAACAATGACTTTCTTTAATACGATTTATTATAATAAATATTGAGTTTTATATAACCATACTAATATTATTTAATATTATAAGACATAAAATACTAATTAAATTAGCGTCTATTAAAAGGATTAATGTAATTATGAAAATATATTGTTAAAATTATAATATGAATTCATTAATAACCAATTTGACAGAAGTGAATATAAGAACCAATTGAATATATTGGAAATGTTTTTATTCCTATGAAGGTGTTTCCTTCGATTAAATGAAATTAATTACTTTTAGTGAATGATAATTAAAAAATAAACATTTTATATATTCAATAAAATATTGTTGACATTTATCCAAATTATTTGATAATCATAATATATGAATAAATCATGTTTTTGGATTAAAAATTATATTTTTCAAAAAAGGCAATTTTTTCACCATTTTAAGGAGAACCTATTTTACATACCATTTTGGATTTTTTATATAATTTATATTTAAAAATAAACTTAATTTTTTAAACATGATCATAAAAATTACTCTAGGTTAAATTTTGGTATTTTTTATAAAGTTTTATTTTTTGATAAATAGTAAAAAATACTAAATTTTAATTCAAAAATGCATTTTCGTCTAATTAATTTTTATTGTTTTATTATATTTTGATTAGTTAAAAATTTTAATTAGATAAATTTTAGTTCAATTAATCTACTTTAGGTTATTTTTATAAATTTTACTTTGAAATTAGATATAAAATCATAGCATACTTTTAAACATTTTTTCTTTAAAAACTCTCTTTGTTTTTACGTTCGTGGGATTAAATTAAAATTAATTTCATCCAATTAAGTGATTTTAATTTGGAATAATATATTCCATATTTTTAAAAATAATAATTTATAATTTTGGATTAGTTCAAATTAGTATTTTTCTAAAAATATTAGTGTAATTTATTAATATGAATTACAATGGTTAATAGAAAAATTATCATAATAAAGGACCAAACATTATACATATGAAACTAAATGAGATAGAAAATTATCAAAAGATATTTTATTTTAATATAGAGACTATATACTCCATTTTATCTAATTAGGATGATTATTGGATCCATATGACGTAGGAAAAACATTGGTTGAATTCCCTTTTTAAAAATTTATAAGAATGTATGTCCTCCACTTAAATATATCAGTCACACCTCCCAATTATTCAAACATAACTAGCACTTTATATGGACCAAACTCTACTAAAATAAACTATCAACATAACTAATCTAATTTTGTAATCCTCATGTTGGGGTTAAATCCATATAAGATAGTCTTTTGGTATAAACCAAAAGATGTTACCTTAAAATGAGTTAAACTTCTTCAATGGGCAGTTTTGTTTCATTTACAACTACACCCCCATAAATTATTTTTATATTAGAAATAAATAATACCAAAATTATTTATAATATAATTATGTTTTATTATATTAATGTTTCTACCTACACCCACAAAAACCTCCATGAAATGGGTGATGGGCTTACTGGTCATATGTGTGGTGAACTACAACCTCATGAAACAATGTCATTTATTTTACCATTACCACCAATAATGGTAGGTAATTATGATGGAAATTATTTTTTCATATTTATTATTTTATTATTTTGTTTTTTTCATAATTAAATATTTATATATAACACATACCTTTATTCTTTCAATTTTATATAAATATGATAACATGATTTGTGGAAGTGTGGACTACCACCTCCACAATGCGACGTGACTCATTCACCCAATATAGAGAAGATATAATGGATGGTTTTAACAAAAATATGTTATATATATTAAATAATAATGATACAAGAATTATAATATATATATTTATATATATCATCTACATTTCATTCTTTTAAATATGAAAATGAAATGGAAGTAGTGTTCATGCATACGTACAACCTGCCATCTCTAAGAATGATGCATTTCATTTATTATACAAAAATATTATAGACAATTATCAATACATATATAATGGATATATGTGATATTTATATCATTTTTTACATTCTTTATAATATTAAATAGTGACATAATTAATAGAAACAACATGCAACATGTGAAAATATAATAAAAAACAAGACAACTGAAAGCTAATGTAAGACAATAATATATGATAAGAAGATAATATATTATATTATAAATGTAATTTTTGTTTTTCTATAAGTAAGTGAAAATTTTAAAACCATTATATAAGAGGATAAATGATTTTCACCCGAAAGGAAACATAATGTAAGATATTTTCATAACACTTATTACAACTATGGGATAAATATCGTATTCACCACTTACATCTTTTTTCATGATGTATCAACATCCCATATTGATATATTATGTAATATATTATTTTATTCTCATTTTTTTCAATGTGAAACATTTCTTTTTATTGAGATTTTAATTAAAAGACACGTAATGGTTGATAATTTCAAACACAATTCCATTTCATTGGGTTTTATTACTTCTTCATTGTCGTAAATATTACAAGATTATATGTTTAATAAATTTATACAATATTTTTTAATTACACTTTTTTATTTGGATTTACATTAGACACACTTAATATATTAATTGATCAATTCTCACATAAGTGTGATGGTATTTTCAAGGGTTTAATTGGCAATCTTATTTTGTTTAGAATTGTTTACACATGAATTTACATTTGAGGAAATTATTATGTAATTATTTTATAAGTAATATAATTTTATTTTGATGTAGTTATTCATGAATTTTTTCATGTAATAGTATCGATTTCAACTATTTGGTACTCAAAATTCTTTAGAAAATATTTTTATGAAAACCCAATTTTATTTTCATCTTTTTTCGGAGAAATTATTTTCTTCCAAAAATCTTGTTTAATAAAGATTTTTTAAAAAATGTTTTTGACCATCCTAAAATTATTCAATAAATAAAATTTTACCCTTTTTCATTTTAAAATTTTCCAAAGGAATATTCTTGTCTCATTTTCAACAAGTGATTTTTATAAGCTTTTTATCATGTAAAAGAAATGTCATTTTTACCTTGAATGAATTGTATAGATTTACCAGCCATCATTTCATTGATGATTCCATTGAAAGATTAGAATTATAATTTTTATTTTGAATTTATTCGAATGATATTTTCGTTGAAAATATTTAAAAATAATTTTCAAAATAAATTGATATTTTCACCAAGAATATTTTTTAAAATATTTTTTTAAAATATTAGTATTAAATAATGAAAAAACACAGTTACTTTTCTCCATATGGGACATGTTGAATTGAAAGCACCCTTCTTCACCCTCTTGATGGTTTATGATTTATTTAACCAATTGTGGTTTTTAAATTCACTTTATTGATTATTTTTTAATCCCCTTAATTTATTCAATTTTATATGATCAATAAACATTTAATTCCCTTTAACTATCAATATCATTAATCATGGATATGTTTATTTCATACTCCATTAACTATTTTTGCATATAAGGTTTAAATTGATAGTTATTTTAATTTCTGGGGAAATATCAATAAATATATAGACATTATTCAACGCAGATATTTTATAAGGAATAAATTTTATTAATTAAAGGGAATTATTTTGAATGGATTTGACTAGTGGGGCTGGAAATATATATTCCCCAAGATACATCCAAAATATCTGATAAGACAAATTAAATTCACAAATTAAATATTTTTCTACCTTTAGTTTTTAACCGTCTATTGAAAAGAGTTTCCATTATATGTTTTAATGTTCCTTTGATATGACATCCAATAATTAGGCATTGTCATAATTTTTATTTAGTATTTATTATCCATTATATTTTCAATATGAAAATTGATGAATGTCATTCTCTATTTATTGATTAAATTACATGTTTTCAGTTTATTACTATGCCATATTGACTATGAATTATCCCATTATTTAAATTTTATGTGTTTCCATTAGTTATCTTTCCATATTTTTATTCACTTTCTTTGAAGTTTAATGATTTCATAGAATGTGTGTTCTACTATTACCTTTCCACATCGAAAATTCTACTTAATTCCTTATTTCTTCTACTATGCAAGAGACTGGTTGAGGATTTTATCTACCCCTTATTTTTCTCTCGCTAGGATTCCATGAAGCATACTGAGAAATATAAGAAATGATATCATAAATAGAATTAATTCATCTTATCATTAATGAAAACGTTATGTAGTAATTTTTGTATTATGTTATAATGTAATACACATGTTTGTATCTTATTTACCAGTTTTAATAAACTCTGCATTTATTCGACATTTGATTCATTTTAATCATTCTAGTGTAATTTCAGTAGACATCGGCTTCAGGATTATTAAATAAGGGTCTCTATAGTTGGTATCAAAGGATGTTTAGTATAAACTTTTGGATCTACATTGGGGAACAATATATATTTGCGATTATAACACTAAGGTATACATTTATTATATGTTTTCAAGATCAACCGAGAATTCTATTATGGTAGATATTAGGTGGGTCTTCCTAGAAATACATCCTTATCTGAATACTACTAGTGGGTGTGGTTCTAGAATAAATATATTAAGTGGTAAAAACATTGAAGCGATGTGTCAGGACTGACTCAAGCATAACCTGGTATACGGAAAATGCCTCACTGTGCAGACAATTTGACACTCTTAGGGTATATTCTTTAGATAATTCACAGTTTCATTACAATTAATTATAAATTATTTTAATATATAATGAAAATTAATTACATAGATTAAGACATAGACCGTAGAATGATTTATTTTGAAATAAAATGGTTGATGTATATACATGGTTTCTAGATTAAAATTCCTGAAGTATTTTATCAAAATTATTTTAGTTTTAAGAATCATGAATCATATACTTATTCATTACAACATATATACGTTTATTAACTTAAGAGAGATATATACCATCATGGGATTAAGATATTATTTTAGGACATAATTCCAATGTCATAAACATATTTGTTTAGTTTTATGTGATTAAGCATTCTTTAGATTAAAATAATGGTAAAAATTATTATTAGTTTAATATTTTTTTTCAGGAATCATATTTTTGGAATAATTACCTTATATTTAGAGACATGGATTTAAAGGTATTGATAACCTTTTGTTTTATTTAGATCATTAATGACATTGTATTAATAGTCAAATAAGATTACTAGTCTTTCTGAAATTGTCGTATTGAAAACCATAGAAAAACTGTTATTTAAAGAGTAAATTTCATGGATACCCATCATATTTATTTTTTAAATTGAATTAATATAATTTATAAAATAGAAAATTCACATGTTGGGTGACATGCCATCATATTCAATTCTTCTATGGGGTATGAACTCATGATCAATGTTTGATCAGGGTTTCATGCTTACCACTGTGTTATGCAATATTCTGGATAAGTTAAATAATTTGAATACTAAATGTTAATGATAAACTAGAAGAATCATTTTTATGGTTCAAATAAAAATGTATTAACCAAACTAGTTTTATAAAATATTTGGGGAAAAACATTAACACTTGTTTATAGTTGTTATGATACATAAAAAGTGAATTTTAGTACCTCGGAAGTAAAATAAATTCATTTTATGATATCTATTCCATAGAGTAAGGGGTGATTTATAAAATGATCATAGAAAAAGAAAAATATTAAATTGATCATATGAAATTGAAATGTATCAAGTAAATTCCTGGTAAAAAATTATTATTAAACATTATCCAAATGATCATAAAAAATGGTGTCTAAATATCTAAATTTTTATTTAATTTTTGGTCTTTTAAATCATCACATATTTACGTCTTTGATTCCATCAAATTTTCATTATTCGTTAACCTATCTGTGATTAATTACCTCAATAACACCCTATAAATATTTACATTTTTCTTTCAGGTAGGTAAACCTACTTTCCACTAATGTTATCCAACATAGAATCCTAGTTATTTTTCAATCCATGTGTCTATTGTACTTTTCATACTCACTTATTAATAAGTTTTTTTATTAACTATTACCAATATTTAAAATTTTAGAAAAGTAATTTTAAAATATCATACCCATGATTGGAGAGATCATGTTTAAATTGTGAGGACACCATTTTATAATGGTGGAGAGATTGTAACACCACAAAATTCTAAAGTAAGAAAATTGTACTCTATAGAATGTATCACACGCAACACCATAAAGGTATGTGAATATAA
Organism: Viscum album; assembly: GCA_963277665.1. Classification (NCBI taxonomy): domain Eukaryota; kingdom Viridiplantae; phylum Streptophyta; class Magnoliopsida; order Santalales; family Viscaceae; genus Viscum; species Viscum album. The sequence goes on along the minus strand of OY728138.1, from coordinate 1,297,995,036 downwards.
TATCTTGATTCTCTTTTAAAATATATTTCTAATTTTAAATAAGTTCAATCTATGATATAGATATAAATTCCCACGATTCTGAGTTATCTTTCATTGCATACAATAATGAATTTCATCATAAGCTTACATTGCACACATGATTGCGTTTTACTAAATACAATTAATATTATTAAATATAATAATATTTAACCTAGCTATTAAATTAGCAGTTATGAATAGGATTAAATAAGTTGTTAAAATATATTTTATTTAAAAATATAAGATGAATTCATTGGTAATCAATTTATTAGATATGAATATGTGAATCAATTGAATATAACAATATTGTTTTTATTCTTACAATCATTTTTATCCTAATAAACCAAATTAATTACTATTAGTGAACAGTATTAATTAAATTTACATATTATATACTCAATAAAATAACTTTTATATTCATCCAATAGATTTCATAATTATAATATACGAATAAATCTAGTTTTACGCTTAATAATTATATTTTCCATAAATTAAAATTTTTCTATCTTTTAATAAAGAACTTATATTTGATCAAAATTTTGTAACATTTTTAAAATTTATATCTAAAAATAAACTTTATATATTAAATAGGAGCATGAAAATTATGTCATAGTGAATTGTTTTCTATTTTAATATAATGTTTCATTTTTTATGAATATTAAAAAAACTGAATTTTAATTCAAAACTCTTTTTATAAATAATTTATTAACATGGTTACACAATATTTTAGATTTAATATGGTTTAATTAGATCAATGTTATATAAAGTTTTCAAATTTATGTCATTGGAGTCCATTTAACATTGAAATTGGATATATAATCATAGAAAACATTTGAATATTATTTCATTAAAAACCTTTTTTTTGTAGAATATATGATATTAAATTTAAATTAAATTCTATTAAATCTATGATACGAATTTGGAAAAATTTATTCTGTATTTGGAATCACCAAAATTTATAATTTCTAAAAATTTGAACCTAGTTTTTGAATAAAAATATTAGTGAAATTGATTAAAATTAATTACAGTGACTTGGCAAAAAATTAACATACCGAAGGAATAAACCTAAAACAATAGTCTCAAAATTACATTGAAACATCAAAAAATACATTGGATGCCCATATTTTGATCATATAATCCATTTTATCAGCTGTTTTTCATTATTGGATCCACGTCACATTGGAAAAATGTCAGTGGAAATCTCATTTAAAAAATTTACAGTAATTCTACTCCTCCTCCACTATAACAAAGAAGTCACACCTCCAGCTTATTTATACATCCCAATACCTTTTTCATGTCCAAAATCTACTCAAATAATTTCTTCGAACACATAACCAAATCCTATAAGCCTCTCCAAGCAATGATGTCATTTGATATAAACTAAAAGGAGTTACCTAAAAATGAGGTAACCTTATTCAACAATCACTATTGATTCCTTAACCTCTCCACCCTTCAATTAATTTCATATCATTATTATATAAAAACCTATGTATCATTAGTAAAGTGGTATTTTTTTATGTTAATGGTTTTAGATACCCCAATATTCACTTTCATCAAATTGTTAATGATCATACTTTTTGTGTGTACGATGAATTACCTCCCCACGGAACAATGACCTTCACTTTTTTCTTTTACCAGCTCTCATGGTTGGGGATTATGATGGAAATTCTATTTTGATGTGTTGGAATAATTTAAATATACACATGAGTGGGGTGAATTGTTTATTTTATACAATCATGATAGATTATTGCTTCTAGATTTCATTGTGATTTTTGATGATCTGTGGCATTCTCTTCTGTAAGTGATTTGATAAGTATATAAATATTAAATAAGAACATAGCATTTTTTATGGTTTCCTATGGAACAAATATCCCCTACACCAATCCACCAATACAATCTCTATTAGATTAGTTATTTTCACTAGAAAAGGTCCTCTTATCACAAGACCTTCACAATTGAGTACATGCATTTGACATATTTACAACAAGATGATACAATGCCCTATAGGTGTTTTATAAGGAATTGATTTCTCCACAGCATAGTCTAAAAAGCCTAACTGTTCCGTGATTTATTCTAACCATCCAAAACTCTAATAAATCAAAAGGATTTTATTTTACTAAATTAATAGTTTCATAACCACACTTTCTATAGAAATTAAGAGAATATATAAATTTTATTCAAAGATGAATGTCTTCATGAAAGAATATATTTTTTGAGAACTTGGTTGCAAATTATCATTAATACCACTATAAAATATAAAAAATGATTACATAGCATCATAAGATTGAGATATGTATATCTCAAATGTGTATCTTATTCAAAAATAACAGAGTCGGTTGATCGTTTGATTCTTCACATCAATTATTTATTAAAAAATATATATTACATATATACAATCGTATATAAAGAAGAATTTCTTTTAAAATTATGAAAAAATATGTTTATCTCTTTGGTTGAGTAGATCCATGAAAATTTCTTGATAGATCAGAATAATTCAAATTCAAAATATTTAAGTCCATTATAACTCTCTTTAGAAATAAGAATTATTTACACTATTTGATGAGATCCCTTAAATTGGTTAGAATATAACATTAAAATAATTATTTAATTCCATAAAGGCCAATACAAAAATCATTTGAAATTTCATTAAATAAAATTCAATTTAAAGTATTCAAACATAGGGTTACATCATGTGATGAAAATACTTCAAACATAGGGTTGATAATATAAAATTGATAACAAAATTAGGGTTAATGTATCATATATTTTCTTCCTCGGACATAGGGTTCTTAAAAAGTGCATGATTAATTAATCATTCTTACCATTTTCAAAAATGTTAGGTTCCATCCAATCATAGGGGTTTTGAATAATAATTTTTTAAGAGTATATGTACCTCATATAGACATGATATTTTAAATGTATGATTTTTGAATAATACACTACACTTATACATGAAAACATAGTGTATAAACAGTATTTCCAGAATACTCTTCAAAACACATTCAGAATACATTATTAAAAATTATAGCCAAGGAATATGATATCTTATCAAAAAATATATTCCTAAAAAATTGTTAACGTAACTTAATTTTTAAAGAACGTGGATATTTGGGAGAATCAAAATAAATAAGATTTGTATAGTTTTGTTTAGACAATTCATACCCAACAATCTCCTCCATTTTGATGATCACAAATCCTATAATTTATTTAATAAAAAATATAGTAATTTTAAAAATGAATGAAATAATATTTTTATATAATTTGAAGATTTATTTTAGTTGAATATTGTTTCTTAATAGTTTTATTTTCATGAATTGATAATAGAAACTTGTATTTGTCTTAATATTGAAAATTTTATATTATTCCAAATATCTCGATATTTTTTTGATAGTATAAATAATTTATTTTAAAATGGATTAAAACACATTTAACATATCAAATAACTTTAAACGAATTTTATATTTTTCAATAGATAAAATCAAGTCATGCATTCCAGAAGTAAAAATAAAAATAAATAACAAAATCCATTAATATACATAATATAATTTTAATTAGAAATTTTTTATGAATACAATAGATATTAGGGCGAAAAATATATTAAATATAAGCGATGGTTATGGTTTGAATAATTTGTTTAGTAGAGGTTTCGAGTTCTAATAAATCTCAAATAACCTAGATAACTTCCTTTAACTCTTCCAAATATATTTCTAAACAATCTGAATTTTTTTTATCAAACTATCTTATCAAAATTCATGAGTCATGAACCACTTTTTAAAATTTAGTCAAATCTAATTTAAAAAAGTTATGTAGATTTTTCTCGATCTTGAAAACATGTTCATCTTGTCACTTAACTGTTTGAGAAGTATTATTATTTTTGGTTCATGTAAAATTGACTATTACATAAGATTTTTTTTAATTGTCTAATAGCACACCTGAAGGAGAAATGTTACACTGATGTGAATGTATCTTATCATTCATATCAAACATCACTTATGTAATTAATATACAAATTCTAATTATGTTTGGATAAGTTAGTGGTGAAAAAGTAGAATCCCAATATTGACTGACACTACATTATATATATTAAAACTGACTGCCCAAATACAATTATAAATCTCTAAAATATATCTTTGAGACGTATTATACTTTTATTCTTCCAAAATGATACAACATTCCGCTCCAATAAGAATCCAAATATATTTTTGAAATAGTATTTTTTATTTCATTTAGTAGATCATATTATAATGCTTTGAATAATTATCTAGAAACTTATAAACATCTCAAATATTCCAATGATTTTCTTAGTGATTCTAGAACTTGTTGAATAATGAAATCTTACTCCTTCATTGTGTTAAACCCAATTACAATATATTCTATCTGATGATTCAATGAATCAAATGTGTATTCTTATTGATGCCTTGACTAAGGAGATTCTTCTATAACCAATAAGTAATTATCTACATTCCTCTTAGTTGAAATATTAAATATTATATAGAAATTTTATTCACACTCAAGAAATAGAATCTGTTCTATCTAAGTATAGTGAAAAATAGGGGTAGTTTATTGTTAGAAATTTTAGTTTTTCCAACTACTAAATTTTTATCTTTCTTATATCCTTCAATAGTTTCTTTGACATTCATTGTTTAAGGAGTTAAATTCATATATTTTTCTCCACTATCATATAGTTTTTCCTCTTGAGTAATTGTTCATCTTAAAAAATGAGGGATTTTATTCTCTTGGTACAATAGTTTTAACATATTTGTTTTTAATGAAGGTTTCATCATTCTTATATGGTTGTGTGATAATAATTTCATTAGCTGTTTCTTTTGTTTCATCCGTATCTTTATCTATAGTATCATATTTGTACCCCATTTTCCCATCTGAGTATCATATTATATTTGAGATTCTCCAAATTATTAATTATATAGATGGAATGATCCAATATATTTGAGATTTTGTTTCTCCCCCTAAGAAATAAGACTGGATTCTTATCGATCATCTACACTAATAGGAAATATTTTACATTTTCTGTTCTCCATTAGAAATTCAATTTCCTTATGGTTCTATAATTATGGATGTTTTTTGTCACACTTAGTTCAAGCATCAATATGTCCAATCATATTATTCATGTATAGAAGAAGATAAATAATCCAACCATACAGATAAATGGACATTGGTGTAATTTTTTTACAGCATTGATTTATATATATAAGAATATATCTCATAAAGTTCAACCTAATATCCCTGATGAAAAGGAACATGACATACATGTTAAGATATAGAGTATTTTATAATTCTTAAATTCTTGGGAGTATTTCATAATGTATGAACATGGTCAGTACCATATGGCTAGTCTCAAGATCATTAATAACCTATTTATTATTTTTAGTCGAAACAATAAACAAAATTATATCATCTAACCTATGATCTTGATTTATAATTAATCAAAAATCAAAATTGAACACTCATTTATCAAGAAATATTCATATCTCTTCTATATCCATCAATGTGATGTAAAATTCATTAACATCTACCCGTGAAGTGATGATATCATTTGTTTCCCCAAACATAAACTGGAGATTCTTATAGAACAACATTAATTCTAGATTGATTATAAATTTTTTATTTTCTTAATTAAAAATAGACTATAATCCATTATAGGAAGGTGGTGGGTTCAACATGTTATTTGTTTGATACATCTCATCAAAATCAAAACCTACTACTAGAAAAATTTCTTTAAAGGTGATGCATTGATGATTCATGTCCCTAGGTTCACCTTCATCTTCTCTCTTGTCCTTATAAATTTCACTTATTCTAAATGTATATGGTTCATATCATAGAGTTATGATAGAAGGTAAGTGCTCTAGAATGTGAAAGTCTTCATAATAGGAGGGTATGTAAAAAAGGAGATAGAGGAAGGGTTTCTTGACTATTTTGGGAGATACGTTTCTATTTTATCAATCCCATTTTATTATCATAATCATTATTAATTTTTTAAAGTCACACCTTTTTAAAAACAAATAATAATTTTAAATGATTAATAAATATATAAAATAACAAAAACTAAAAATAAATAAATTCACCAAATAGATTCACACCCACGTATTTAAAATTAAAAATTCCTAACTCCCACAGAATAAAAATAAATTCTTAGTGGGAAGTGGTAGAGTAAAAATATCATAAAGTTAATATTCATTGTTTTATAATTCAAGAGATATATCCTTTTTTTTATGAACCATGTATTTTGAAATGATTTTTTATAAAAAAATCATAGTTCTTGATTTAATTAAACGATTTTTGGAAATATTAATCACTGGTATTATCACATAAAATGGGTATATAATTAAAATTTATTCCATAGTCTAGTAAGTTGTGTTTCACCCATAACACTAGTTCATAACAACTTTTAGCAAATATATATTCTTCCTCACCTACTAACTGAGAAACTAGATGTTATTTCTTACTCTACCATGAAAATATATATATTTTTTAAAATGTGAAAAGATCCGGATGTGATTTTCCTATCTAATCTACAAACATCCAAATCTATATTTGAAAATGAATTGAAATTATAATAATATGTTTTTGGGAAAATTACAGATTAAAAATTGACCCTTCCAAATATCTAAAAATTTATTTAACAGTAGTATATTTATATTGTTTTGGGTTCCACTAAAATAATTCTCATTAAAAAATAATTAAAACATTATGCCTTCTCTTCAAGAAAAAAAATATAATAAACTACAAATAATGAAATGGAATTATCCTTTATTCATACATATTGCATACCATCTCCCCAGATGGTGCATTTCATTTCATATCTCCAAATTTTATGGATTATTAAAAATACATAAAAATTGTATATATTTGATATTTTTAAAAAAATTAATTATGGATATGATGAAATAATGATGTTATAATAAGTAAGAAAATGTAAAAGTTCAAAACAAAGAAATAAACTAGACAATTAACACCCAAAATAAAGATAATAATGAATAATTATTAACAAACATGAAAAAAAGATATTATAATTTATTATTAGAAGATATTATAAATATGAGTACCGTCATGGCATAAGTTATTGAAAATTTTAAAATCATTATACATGTGGATAAAGTATTTTTTCTTTAATGAAAACACATGGTAAGAGATTTTCATCTTAGGTTTTACTTCTATTAGATAAATGTCATATTCACCACTTAATTATTTTTTTGGTGTATATGCTTCCCATATTGATATATAATATCATGACATTAATTAACTTTCTTATATTTTTATTTTATATTCAAATTATTTCTTCAAGGGGGATTTTAATTAATGGTTATCAAGTGGTAGAGTTTTTCACAACCAGATTCGGTTTCATTTTGTTATATTTGTTACTCGTTGTCGATAATATTCCATGATTATGTGTGTAATAAATTTTTTCTATCTATTGTTTTATTTTTTACTGATTCTATGTTGATTTAAATTTTAGACATATAATATATGCATTTCTGATTGTTATATCAATGTTTTGATATTTTTAATGTTTTACTTAGCAATCTCTCTTTGTTCGAGACTATTTACACTTGAATTTTAATTTGAGGAAATTATTGGTTCATTGTTTAATAAATACTTTGATTTATTTATAATATTTGTATTCATGAATATTTTTAATAATAGTACCATTTTTACACTCTTTGGTACATATAATATTTTATAAAATATTTTTACGAAAACCTGACTTAATTTCCCACTTTAGTATGAGAACATGTTTTCATCTAAAAACCCTATTTTATAATTTTTTTTCAAAAATGCATGTATGAATCATAAAATTATTTATTAAATACATTAGAGAATTTGTTATTTTAAAAATACTTTCCAAATATATATTCTTGCCTCTTTATGAAAGAAGTTATTTTTCTATCCTTTTTCCATGTAAAAGTAATATTACTTTCACCTCTAATAGAAGGTACATATTTAACTTCGATCATTTATTCTAAAATTCCATTGCATATTTAAAAGGATAATTTCTAAACAAATTATTATTAAATGTGATATTCATCAAAAAGGATGTTCAAATTTTTTTAGAAATAAGTTGGATATTTAATCAAGAATGATTTTAAAAGATATGTTTATAGTATTTCTATTCATCAATAATAAAAACCCTTTAATTTACTCCACTTGTTATATACTATATTTATAGGATCATATTATTCATTTTAATGGTCTGTGACTGATTTGGACAATGATTGTATTGACATTTAGTTCCTTGGATCTTTTGTTGTTACCCTTGAAATATTCATCTTCCTATGATCATAAGATATTGAATTTATCATGATTTTTCATATCATATATCACAGATATGTTTGTTAACTAAACTATATAAAATGTTTACATACGATGTTTACATGGATGGTTATTTGATTTTCTCAGAAAATATTTATAAATATATATCCTTTATTCAATATGGATATTTGATATGGTGTATTATTTATTTGATATGTGGATTAATTTTTGGAGATAGTGATATGGTGGGCCCCAGAATTTATATATCCCCCAATTCATAAAAAAATACTCCTGAGAAAAATAAATTGTGAAAATTTAAAAAGTTACTACATTTAGATTTAAAACTTATTATGATAGGTATTAACGATGTTGTTTTATTTGTGCCTCATAGATGACATTGATTAATTATGTTTTACCTTAATGTTTATTTATTGATTCTTATGCATGAGATTTTCACTATCACAAAGTCTATTAATTCATTTCATTATTGATATATATATAAACTAGATAGTGTTTTTATTTCTTACATTTCCATGTTGATTATTCCCTACAATTTTATTTAAGTGGTATGTGTTTCCAATTGTTACCATTTGATAATGATTATGATCTTCTTTTTATGATTATTTATTATATGTTATGTTTGTTCTACAATTACATTTCCATACTAACTATTTTCATTTATTCATCATTGCTTCTAAAATGCTTGGCTATTACAGAGCATTTGAGATAACCATTATTTTGTTACTTTTCCCAAGATTCAATGAAGAGTACTAATTAAAATATGCAGTGATATCATAGACGGGATAAGGTAATCTTATTACTATTGAGAATGTAATGTTTTAATTAGTGTATTTAGTTGTAATGTATGACTCATGTATGTTTATGGTTTACTAAGACTACTAAAATCTTCGGTCCTTTAGGGTTTGATTACTTGTAATCATCCAAATGTAATGGTTATAAAAACAATCTTTGGTATTACAAGGTTTGGGTCTCTATAAAAATGAATCATTTTGAAGCCTTTTCTAATTTGAAATTTTGGGTACACGTTCTATTCAAAATATTCATGGATGCCTTATCTTCCCCTTACGAATGGTGATCATGTATCCTTTACTCTTCATACTTCCAAAACACTTTGGTTCATCCAAGTCCATCGAAAATACATCCCATAAATCCCTACCTATATCATATAGGACTTATTTTTATAGTATATCCTCCCATGAAGGCTTATGTTTAAACCAAAATATGTTCTATAAAGAAGAAATAAAATTCAATGACTTATATTTTAGTTTTATTTATTCTTACACCTCATCAATGTATTTAAAAAATATGATACTATCATATCAATAGTATCTCCCATATATTGGGATGTTATTTTGTTAATATAATTAACTACATCAATCTCCTCTTCCATCAAAATGGAAATTAATTTGTCAATCATGTGTAGGGAATACTATCACCTCGAGAATTGATGTTATTAATTTCCAATCCCCACTTATAATGGATTGATATAAGGAGACACAAACTTTTATATATGATATATATGATATTATTATACTTATTGATTTATAATATGACATATATAATGTTAATTTCTATTTCATGGGAATACCACTACATTGGTTGTGTGTACGAAAGACTACTTCCTCATAATGTGATGCGATTCATTTTTCAATTAACCTATACATTGAAGGTACAAAGGAAATATTTAATGAATATAAGTAATATATATGGCATAAAAATTGATCTTTGAATGTAATATGTTATTCATATTCCTTTTTCTTTATCCGTTGAGAAAATGTAATCATTATTCATTTGTACATATGACCTATCATTTCCATGAATAGTGTGTCTCATTTTCTATCAACGACATTAAAGAATTACCCTAGAAACTTAAATAATTAGTAATAATGATATTTTTTCATTTTTTAAAATTAATTATATGTTGTATCCCTGAAAAATATTAACGGACTGAATATATATTCCAAAACATATATATAAAATAAATTAGTTATTACATGGAATGTGATTTTAATAAGGAATTTTTAATAAAAGAGTAATAAAACACATAAAGTAAATAATTTATGTTATAATAAGAATTTTTATTATTATTTATTATATTTTTATTAATGTAATATTTATTATAAAATAATTTTTAACAAGTATGAAGAATTCAATACATTAGGTAAGGGATTTTTATCTCAAATTATCTTCTTTGGGACATAAGTTATTTTCTGAACCTATCTAAATTTATGATGTGTAAATAAGGGCCCTTTGATATGTTATAAAATTAATTTCTTTATTATCATGATATTTAATGTATAATTTAATTTTATTCCTTAATGGGGATTATGACTCAATGTTACCATATAATGTAAGGGATTTATTTGATCACTTTAATTTTGGGAGACATATTCCATATTCATAACTTGTCTCTTTTGGGTGGTGTATATATTTCCCATGAATATATTCTGTGATTCATGTTAGTAAAGTTATATGATATAAATATCCATTATACAAACTATTTTTCATAGGGAAAATTATTCAAAATTTATGATAATGGTAAGGGTTGTATGTTATAATCTCATTGTTTATTAATATTATTTATTATTATTATTTTAATGATTAAATCATATAATATATTTTTAAATAAATTAAAAAAATATGGTATCCAATGTTCATTACTCTGGAATTAATTTATCTATTTTAACTTTCCTCTTTTTATGTATTAGTGATTCTGAAATTATCTTTTTAATTAAAATCAACTTTATTTCCCTCCTTGGTCGAAAACCCATTTGCATCCTTAATGATATCTTATAAATATGTTCTTAATAATTTTTTAATGTTCTTCTATTATTAGTTAATTTATTTTTACTATTATTTTAATTTATTAAATATGTATTTATTTAAATCTGTATGTCATTTTCAAATAAACTTGCATTGGAATTTAATAGAAAATGTTAATGAAATCATTATTTGAATATATACATAAAGGAAAAAATTTACTATCATAATGAAAAATAAATGTAATAAATATTCTATATAAGTATCAAAAAATTAAATGAATATTAAATTAAAAATGAGTGGTGAAAATATTAAATTGATATTTAGAAAGTGAAAAGGTTTTTATAACGAAATGTTACAAGTTATAATAAAAAATAATTTTTCCCATTAAAGTTGGAATCCTTTTATGGTAGTTAATATTTATTATGTATATGATCTAGTGGTTATATATTTATTCCTTCTCTATGTTGTTTATTACTATGATGATATCATCTTTATGAATCCTATTTCACATCAATGGGTTAATCTATGATAAAATGTTTATGAACCCATTTGTATTGATGATTTATGATATGGTAAATGTGTTATGAAGCGATGTTCTTTCATGGTTTTTGATAGAAAAAATAATCTTGGAATACAATTTCTTTTTTTGTTTTTTATTGTGATTAGAATTTTATGATTTTTGGAAACATGTAAGTATGATATTTATTATGTGATTTGTGGAAAATATATCCCCCTAAATGCATGAGGTATATATGGATAACTCAAAAGTAAGTATGTTATCTGTGTACCTAATTTCATGTTCACCCATTAATGAACAAACCCAATTTTCATGTACATAATATTATTAAACAGATAGAATTTCATAACAATACCGTTATGCATAGAACTTCTTTCATGTCCATAAGGTTATGTGGGAAACTAATTTAATTTACTAAACATTTTGAGTGAACATGTTTCTGATTATTCATATGCAAAATGTTATAATTTTAAGGGATTACTCACAACTAGGTCCTATGATTATACTATGTTATTATTTATCTAGTTATTTGATTCCTCTATGATTCATGTCTTAGGAACTACCATGATTTATTCCATGACCCATGTTTATGATCCATTATATGAATGGATCTGTTTTTAAATTATATTATCATATTCTTATACTATTTTTCTAATTAATTGTTGATATCTACCGTGCTTACACTTTATTAGCTTCTAATCTCAAACTTTATAATTTTTAATTGTCTTAGGTTATGTGGAATAGTATTATGTATTATATGATTAAGAAGGGTAATAGTGACGAATAACTCTTTGGGAGATTACATAGCTCACATATGGACTGTTTATTTATGAATCTAATATTTTAAATGCACTAGACCTAAATGGTTCTAGAAAATATCATTATGTTATTTTATGAAAATTCATATGCCAGGATATAATATTTATGTATGCGTTGTTGGGTCTTTATATTCACATCAAAGTTTTTTAATAGAAGAGATATAAAATAATTTATTTCTTTCAAATTATTCTCTTCATTTTAGATGGTTTATTCTATTAAATGTATAAAAAGAATTATTATAGAAAATATGATTCATCATGATATTTTTAATTAAAACAAATTTTTTAGTATCCATAATATTTAATTTGGATCAGGTTCTTCTTCTTTAGATTTATCATGAATCATCATCAATATTTTTATAATAAATTTTTCTTAGACTCTTATATTTTATGTAAAATTCATATGTTATGTATTAAGTAAATAAAATTATTTTCTATATGTATCTATCATAATAAATTATAATTTCATCCTCAAAACATATTCTTTTTTTAGACCTTGTTGATTTATTGGATCTCCTCATAGATTCACACCTCACTAAAAATAGTTAGAAACATTTTAAAAATATTGGGAGAAGTTAATATTTTTGTTCCCATATTGGATAATGGAGCTTGTAATATTGTTAAAACCATTCATCATAAAAAATTTCATTTCATTTTCTATGATTGAGGGAAAAATTGAAATTCATTACAAATTTATTTTTCTTTTTCTTCATCTATAAGGATGACCATTATAAAATCATTCATGTGGATATTATTTGTATGAATCCCCTTACAATCATTTATTTTAGGATGCAATAATTTCTTTCCATTATTGGAAGTAAATTTTAAACAAATTCATAATAGATTTCAATAGTTATAATCACTTATTAGGATTCCACATTATTGCATTATTCATTTGTCTTCAATATATAATGTATATCATTCAATAAAATATTTTTTACTAAATTTTAGTTTTTATTGTGATAAGAACTAAAAATTATTCATCCATAATGGCCAAGAATTCCATATTGGCCTTCTCTATGGTGGATATTGTATCAACACATGATTTTAAGTTATAACACTTTTTAAAGTATAACAACTTCTATAAGATACATTTCCCATAACACCCACTATAAATGAAAAATTGAATATTATTATGTAAAAATTATAATATAGCCATTAAATTGATGGTAATTGATATTATTAACCATATTATGGAATATATAATTCTTCATCTCATTTTTAATGTATTAATCTGTTCCTTTTCAATAAGTACATAATATTTAGTGAAATCAATTTAGTCTTTAAAAATAATTTCCCTTAATAGTTGTTTTATTGGCATGTATGAAAATATTATAATCAATTAATCAAACTTATTGAAATTTTATTTTAAAAAATAATTTCTTTTTTGAAATCATCATATTTAAATTATCTTCTATTTACTTTACGGAATTCTAAATAAATTGATTTTTTAGTAAATAGTGAAGATACAAATTTCTAGAAAATTGTTATTATAATTAGATTAAAAACTAATTTTATGGTTTGAATTCAATAAAAATGGAGATTAATATTCAATATATTTTAATAATATAAATAGACAATTTTATCCATCATTATACCTTATTTCTGTATAAATGCATTTTTGGGCTCACAAATGAATTTTATTTAAAAAAATTTTCGTTTTGTTTTGCGGGATTAATTTTATATTAAATGAAAGAAAAAATATTATTAATTTTGAAAAATGGATTCCATATTTTATTTTATAAGGAAAAAATTTATTAAAATTTTCCCTTTATTTTTTTATTAATATGAATAATAACTTTCCTAAATTTTTTACTATGTTAAAAGTTAAATTGTGAAATATATTTTAAAAATAAAATTATAAAAAATAGAAAATTCTACTATCACATGCCTCAAAAAAATTTTGGTTTATTTATATCCATAATAATTCCACTTACAAATATTTGACCATTTGTTCAATAGGATGTGATTATGACCATATTAATAATTTATTTAAAGAATATTCAAAGACGTCACATTCAAGATTTTAATAAATATTAAATTATTAATATGGTGTAATAAAAATGATATTTAAGAGTATAAATAGTATATTGAAAATTTATTTAATTATTGTAATCATTGAAATTTATGTTTAATTTTTTTGAAGAAATAATGACCTTAAATACATTCCCAACATCGATGAAATAATATTTGATTAATAGAGAAATCAGGTAATTGATATTAATTTTTTTAAAATAAATAGAATTTTAGATAATTAATTTCATCCACAATTATATTATGCCCTTGAAATATTTGGGATTTATTAAAAATATTTGGTTTGATGTTATAATGTTTTATTTTTTTTATAAATAGTTCTTAAAATTGACATTATGAATATTTTATAGTAAATACTATTCTATTAAATGATATAAAATTCATAAAAATATTATGTTCTTAAAAATTATTGGTATAAGGATAATAATTTCATCCATTATCAATTTATGTGTTTATTAGCATTTTATTGTAACAATATTAACAATTAATAAGTAAAAATCATTGTTATCACAATAAGAGTAAGAAAGTATAAATACAGTATAAAATGAAGATAAAATTTTATAACCATTTCCTAAACATGTCCAAAATATTATGGGATATATTTTCTTTTAATATTATCAACATAGGTTCTAATTTGAATTGTTTAAGGGATACTTGTACATGAAAATTACATATACAATATTTAAATCAATGGTAGTTACAAAATAGAACTCTATTATAATGAATATTTCTTAAGTGTCTATATAGTGAATAAATCAATATAGAAATGAAAAAACCATCTATTATTATATTAATGAAATTATTTATGTATATATTTTTTTATTTAATTTTAATAAATTATATATTAACTTTAACTGCTTTTGAAATTTTAATATAATATTTATATAATTTACAGAAAAATAAATTAAATGCCTTTATAAATATTACGTTTTATATAATTTGATTATCTCAATGTTTGAAATAATATTTTTATATCAATATGACATATTAAAGAGGGTTTAAATCATTATATTCAAATTCACACATTTGTTTATGTATTTGAAGTTATATTAAATGAATAGAGTAAAAAATTTACATTAATGATAAATTATGAAAATAATAATTTTTAAAATTATTAGACATCATTAAATTCTTATCATCATCCATGTGAATGGAATATAGTTGAAAAATTCTTAAATTTTCCACTTAGGATTCATTTATCCACTTTTAATAATGTTATTAACTATTTGTGACTAAAAATGTTGTGACCACAGTTATGGTTAAAAATAACTAATCAAGGGTTTACTCAAAAGGATAATCATTAAAATAAAACGAAAATATGTCTAAATTCTATTAGTTTATGGTATTAAAACCATATCCAATATTATATAGTAATATAATTAAATTTTTTGGAATGTTTTGATAAATTAATTTATTTTAATTTTATAATCTGATAAATTTTAATAGTGACCCTAACCTCAATTATATAAGAGATCATCCTACCTCAGTTTATAAAATCGAATTGAAAATGTTATCTGAATAAATAATTTAAAACATTACTTCCCAAATTCAATAAAAATATTTTTTTCGTTACTGTTCCTCTACAATATCAACCCTATACCCTTATTAAGAAACTCAATGGAAGTCCTTTATAGAATAGGTAATCGTCTTTAACGACTCTTTCATTATTATTTCTAATTCTAAATGTGTTGTTTCAATGATAATGTAACAAATAATGTATCCTTTTTTAGGTGTTGTTATGGTTATGTTACAACCATATTCGTCCTTTATTCTATCCTATTAACAATGAAACAACCACACATGCGTATGTACATCTTATTATCTCCACATATCGTTGTTTAATGATATTTATTACCAATTTACATGGATTGTTATAATGATGGAATAATTTATAAATATGATAATTATGAAATTATATTGATTCTATAAAAGGCATATAAAATCTAATTATTTACCCTTTAAACCCTTTAGTAATGATATTATCGCTCATTCATGTGTATGGATTTCCATATACATGAAGCAATGTGATTCATTTTCTATGACCAACAATCATTAATGGTTTTAAAAATGTATTTATATGTTAAATATTATATTTATAAAAATTTTATTATTCTAAATTTGTTGTATCTATATCCTATAAAAGTGAACTGATACAATCAAGAAAATAATCATGTGAAAAAATTCAATTAACAACCAAAAAAGAAAAATTCATAAAATAATATTAATAAATTAGTGGGAAAATTATAAAAGTGGATCATATATGATATAATAAATAATTATAATAAATTTTATAATTTAATAATATTACCAAAACCAATATACATAAGTTTTAGAAATGTATTGTAAAAATCAAACCTTTGGTAAGGGATTTTCATCACACTTTTATTTCTGTGGGAGTCATTCCTTATAGAATATATGTTTATTTTATGTCATGTATATTTGTCCAATTAACTACATTTATGAAGAATCTTATGTAACAGATGGGGATCTAGATATCAATATTTTTTAAATTTTTAATGGGTTCTTATTATTGAATTTTATAAATTTGTTAAGGTTTTATTTCACAATATCATCATTTTTTTGGATTTTTTATCATTAAGTCTCCACATGGGAATATTTCACTTCAATGTACATAGTTTCAAAAAAATAGAAATTATTTTAAAATTATCCAATTATTTTATAAAGTAATTTTTACCCCATTTTAACATTTTTACAAAATGTATTAAATGGAATCACCGTGACGTTTTCAAAAACAATAATCCCCCATAAGATTATATCAAAAAATCCATAGGTATCTTTTTTCGATAATATATTATTTGAATGGAATTTCCAATAATTATGAACACTATTAGTTTCTAAATATAATTTTATTTGAATCAAAGATTATTTTTAATGAAAATTATTTATAAAACGTTTTATGAAATTTTAATTTGAAAAAGTGGATTTCAAAGTGAAACATATATTTTCCATAATAATTTTCAAAGATAATATTATTCATCAATGACATAAACCCTAAAAGGTACTTATGATCCAGTAGGTATTTGTATTTATAATGTCATACTTATTATTTATATGGATTGTTATAATCAATTTTATTGGGGATATGCTTTTTTTTACCATTCACCATATTTTTGTGGATAATATATGACTATGTTTATTAACATGGTAATGTATTTAGATATTAGTTGATATTTTAAATGTAAAAGGTTATGATTCATATGTTTCACCCATTTCATATAATAAATGCATTGGAATTATTATGTGATGGTTGGGTCCAACTATAGCCCCTTAATGTATCAGTTGGTGTAATGAGACAAACTATTTTGGGTATTGGAAGAGGCCTAACCTACTTATATATGTTGTCTTGACAAAAGCCTAAATTGCATGATTATGATGTCCCACATTTTGAATTCCTTCGTTTTAAGATTATTTAATGATATTCCATGCAATTACTGTTTTAGTATAACATACATGGTTATGTTTCATTATAGTGTGATTAATTATATATTTTTACTGGATCACCATTTATTACCTCCACATTATGCTCAAGTAGTAAAATAAATTTCTTATTTTCTAGTTTTTTACCATGAGATATTGTTTTTGTACTCTTTACACATATCAATCACTATACACTTTCCCTTACTAAGAATCTGAGATAACCCATTTCTTATTTTTTCATAGGATACCATAACAAGTTTAATGATTGATATTTGGGATTATTGTAATTGAAATGTAGTCTTCTCAATGAAAATACATTATGTATTTTATGATTTCATTTTAAATGAAAATTTTAATTATCTATATATTTTATAAATAATAATAAAATATCAGGTCCTATGGGATGTGATTACATTTATATAATTCCAATGTAATAATGTAATAACCGACCAAGGACTACTGGGGTCGGGTTCTTTATAGTTTGTATCAAAGCGTGATTAGTAGAAACCATAGGAACTAAATTTAGTAACATATAGGTTACAAAACATAACACTGTGGATAACTATTAAGGAAAATTCAATTATTGATATAAGATCATTTAGACTTGGCTGTGCCCATGGATATCCTAGGAAAAACATAAAGTCTCATTGACCTAGAGGGTGTCAGGATTTAGACACAATTTAAATAATATTTCATGAAACATTTATAGATCCCTTTGATTAATGTAGTTTGATGCTTACACATAAACATTATTATTTTAGATTGTTGTGGGACTTATAAGGATTAAAGTTAACATTAAATGTGATAAAAAAATTTTGATGATAAACTAAATGGAATAATAACTAGAATAATAGATATTGTGATTATACCAAAATTTTTATCATGGTATATGATTAAAAATATAAACCTCTACCCATTCTTGGACTCAAAAAAGAAGATAATGATTGATCTCACTAAGAGATCTAGTGGTGGAGACCATGGAAGAATAATGATTCATATTTCTATATGTCATAAATGTGAGATGAAATACCCTTGTGAATAATATAGGGTAATGGTAAATTTTTTGGGTGAGGAAAATAATAACAAAAAGAATGTAATTTCCTATGAAAAAATAAAATGTTTGGTTAATATACACGATGATAATAATGGCATCCCAAAACTATCATCAATTGTTTATTATTTTAATGTATTATTTAAATCATTGTCTTAGGGGAAAACTCATCAATTTAATCATCAATGTTGAAGGAGTAATTGAAATATTTATAATGATGAAGAAATAAAATATTAATTTTGAAATGAAGTAGGTTTTAAAGAATATAATGATGAGTCCAAGTTAATGCTTTATGAATATAGTGGAACAATTAATTTCATTTTGTAATGATTCAAGAATTATAACATCAATGAAATTATGTTTATAAGAATTATGAAATCCATAAGGACCATACTTTAGAACATTTATATATGGATTTGAGAATATATGTTGAATTGTTCCAATAATCGAGAAAAGTGTTTTATTGTAATGTTGATCAAATGAAAAACACACATCATGGAGAAGATAACACTAAACATGTTCCTGATTTTGAGATACCAATGATAAAGATATTGATATTGGATAGTAATAAGGACATATAAATATTTATTGATTTGATGAAAAAGTCGTTCATGATCATGTTTCCCATATTTTGTAAATTGTTAAAATACATTTGGTAATCTATTACTTTATTTATTTAATAAAAACAGAGAGTTAATTCTTGAACGCATGAATATTTTCATTGAGGATTAAAGGTTATCAAGGTATTAATTAATTTGTTATGTGGATTTAGGATCAACATGTTGTTTTATTGGGAAAATCTAATGTTGTGTTTATTTTAGAAATTTATTGACCTTCCATCTAAATTTTTTTTATTTATTTTAGAAGAATATATTTCGGGTAATTCATATGGTTAACTACAAAAGTAATTGATTAAGAAACGCTTTTTATATTATTTTGTGTTGATAACATGTGATAAACATTTTAAATTCTGTAAAAATTTAAATGATGAAGTAACGAATTATGGATAATTTGATAAAAGTTTATGAGGCATGAATAATCATTTTTAATATCCATTTCATGGAATACGATATAATGTTAAAATAGACTGAAGAACAAGCAAAGAATGAGATTATATTGTTGAAATGAAACAAAATAAAGTATGTTTATTTTATTCTCATACTTTATCCCGGTAGTAAACGAATTCTTCAACATTAGTAAAAGGAACATTAAATAAAAAATTTATCTGATAACAATTATTTCTAATAAATCAATAGCATTTTAATTGATCATATACTTACAGGTTCATGATGGTTAACTTTCTAATGATCATGTTTCCTATACCTCTTTATCCTAGAATGATACTTATATTTATATTTCAAGTACATGTTTTCACTTCCCAATATTGTTTCGAAATTCGAAAGCCTGTTTTTTAACATATTATATAAATTTATATTGCATTATGAGCATGTTTTATTAACCATATTAACTATATGGATATCATATAATGTAATTATCATGTATTAAACTTTAATTTTAAAACAGAAATTTTAAATTGAGAGGATACGATTTATTGAAGGAGGGGATAATGTAACACCCAATGATTTCATGGTAAGTGTCTTTTTGAAATTAAGTCTCCTTGATATATATGTTTCCGACAACACTGATCTTAAATGAACAATGTAATTTTTTATACAATCATTCTATCCTAGACAATAAATTCGGGTAAATAAATATTATTTACCACATTATGAGTTTTATAACTATTCAAATCTTTGTAAATTTATTAATTAATGACTTGTAATTAAGAATGTAATTTTTAGTAAATTAATTTTATTAATACAAAAATACTTTCTTCAAGAATAGTTTTTATGATTTTTTAGTGTAAATATTTTAATCAATTTATGGATCTTATATAAGTGTTATTTTATAAAACTAATATAATTTTTTATACCAGTATGTTAAAATATTCATATTTTGATTTTTTGAAAATTTTATGAAAATATTGATTTTTAAGTAAAAAATGAAAAATATGACTATTTTAAAACTAACTATATCCTTCACTCTTTGAATATCAGATCTTTATCGTTGATCTAATTAACATTATATCTTTATGAGAAAATATATGAGGGTAATAATATTATTTTTGGATCTATTTAATTTTCTCCATAATTAATTCTTATGGAATATAAAACATTATATTGAATCTATTTTCATATATAAAAAAATATGGAATTTTATTAAGGAATAAGATGTGATGATATTTTAATTTTCCTCATATCTCTTTTACTCAAATATTTAGATTTGATTAAAAAAAGTAAATAATCATCCACCTTTTTCTATATTTATTATTCTAAGAAATAATTACTTCATATAACATTATTCTTTCATAAATAAGGAAACCAAAAAATAATACTCAATCATGTATTAAAAGAAACAATCCCAATAACTGTAAAATTTCCATTGCCTCCAAATTCATATAGTTTGACATATTGTGCATGATAAAAATATTTACAATAAAATAATAATCTTCATGTTGAATTAAAAAAATATCATGGCCTGATCGAGTCATTAATTCTAATAGATTCAGTACACACAAAAATATCTAGAACATATGTAGTATTTTTTATTTATCAAAATAAACATGTAACTGCTACTATATTTTAATAAAATATTCAAAAATGTTGTTATATTTTTGAAACATAATGATAAAAATCATAAAACCTTATGAGTACACTTATGCTAACTCAAAAAATATCAGAGCTTAAAAATAATCCTTACTATTAACGCATGTTGATGCATTATGACCATCAATTAGTTTATCATAAATCATAGTTCCAATTAAATGATCCTTGGTATTTGAATCGTTTTATAAATTTTCATCCATATGCTAATTTTGATGGTTCAGACCCCATAAATTTTTTAATTCATAAGGGTGAATATCACTAAAATATTATTGTACATATCTTATTGAATTTGGGCTAAATTGTCTTCTTTTAAGATTTATGATAGCCAGTTGCAACCATATGATGTTTATCTCAACATTATGATATGATAATATTAACCATATGAGTGAAGACATCAATATACATATGAATTTTTAAGAACCTTATAAAGTCCCATTCAAACATTACAGACACTCACAAGATACATTCAATATCCAACAACAACCATATCAATATAGTTACGTAGACTATCTAGAATATAAAAATTATTGTATCAGCCCCTAGAAAATCTCACATGAATATCACAATATCATTTACAAACATTAAAAAAATTACATACCTTCTAATGGTAGATTATTATCTTTATGAAATATTCCACCAATATTATAATGTCTAGGAATATTTTCATAAAGGTAACTTACACTCTATTTAATAGACAACTCATGAAGCATGACATATAATGGTTGAATCCTTTATAATATTTCGATCACTTCCACATTCTTTAATACCTTCTTTATCAAGAATGTAATACAATGCTATGTCTTTAGAATATAACTAGTATTATCAAAAATATAGTTATACAACCATGGGTTTTCAAACAAACCATCAATACTATATACATTAATAATATATAGTAATATTTTTAAACAAGTTAAATGAAATTAGGGGTAGATATTTAATAGGAATAACCTAATAATTAATTGGTGGGTTGATTCCTCCTACAAATATGAGTGGTGAGATTTAAAAAACTGATGAATTATCAAACAATAATTATATATTATAAAATAACATTACATAATCAAAAAGACCCAATTGTTTAAAAACTAAGACTAAAAAATTATAAAAATAAAAAATATAACCAAACTCAAACAAGAAACGAAATATATAATTATAAAAATATATAACTTTATCTAATGTAACATTATCAAATTTCACCTCAAAATTCTGAAATTTATAAAATTTAACATACCTTTATCATATTCCACCAAAACATTAATGAACAAGTAAAAAAACAGGTACAAAATACTTCCAGAAGAATAGGAAGATAATGCCTCATGATCTTAGAATAAATCTCCTATCTTCTTGATAAACTCATCTTAGAATCCTTAGTAATGCAAAAATAAATCGGAATAATATTATATGATAGGGGAGAGGTAAGAGAAGATAGTACAAACAATTTTTAATGAATAAAATATATTGAATTATCTTATAATCAAGAAGAATGAATGAGTAGAAAAAGGAAATTAAAAGGACATGTGAGGTTTTTAAGGTGGTAAATGAAGGTGTGGCATGAGGGTGACCCAAAAGAGGGATAAAGAGATGGGGAAAAGACCAAAGATCCCTAGTTTCAATAAAATAATATTGACCAAGCTATGAGGTTCATGGTATGATGTGAGTACACCCCCCACCCACCCCAATTGAGAAAACTTGATCCCCAGTCTCACCTATGGTTCTTGTACTATACGTTCCATCACTTTGAACCCCTCCCAAACCCTTGATATACTTATAAAATGTAGTAACAAAACCACAGTCATAAAATAATCATCCTCAAACACATGGGATTAAATATGAAACCAAAAAAATCAAATAAACTAGAGTTATATCATTAAATGGGATTATAATTAATATATTTAAAACTCTAGGTAAAAATCATAAATCATAGTAGTTAAGATTACATTCATTACACATTATCCTATAATATTTTTTGCTGTGATTGGTCAACATTGTTTTTAATTTTAACAGGAAAATATCTATATTTCACTAACATATATTTTAACATTAATTTACTTAGATAATAAATTCATTGGTAAAGATATATCATATATACTTATCGTGATATAATGGAATCAATAGAAGAATTTTCATGGAGGATTAATGGGAAAAGGAAACATTGAAACTCTCATTAATAAAATGAACTAATTATAGAGGTTAATGTGAACTATTTTTTATATTTTAGTTATTATAGGTAGGTCCAGTAAATAGAGAACTATACATTAGTGAATTAGTAAGGAGAGGCTTTAGGGACATTCATTATAAAATTTAATAATTCTGTTTATACAATTTTTGTAATAGATAAAGGTTTTGGTTCACACATATATATCCAAATATAAGAAACAAGTATATTTTAATATTTTTGTACAAGTGGTGTGGATAATATGGTTATAAATAATGTGATATTAGTTATGAAACACAAAGGGGACTGCAAATGTCACATTAAAAAAGGAATGACTTTGTGTTTAATTTACTACTACTATGTGCCCTCTGTAATAAAAAACAACATTTATATGACATGTTTAGACAAAAAGGGTTTTGTTCTAAATTTTTGAAATATAATTTGATTCTTTTATAATGATTGAATATATCATAGTATAAAAAACAATATTATAGTTTTAATATATTATACTTTGAAAATAAATCATCAGACATCGATAATGAATCAAACTCACGTTACTCTTATTACACTCACTTATAGAATCATTAATTTTGTTATGAAAACTAAAAATGATTGGAGAAATAATATCATGAATTGTTATTATATTCTACATCGTTAAAAACAAATATATATGGTTTTCATATAGATAAAGTAAATTTTTTAATGAAAATTTATGTATAAATATTGAGATAACCCTAGAGATTCTATAATTAGTTTAATAAAATATTTATGGTATAGTTATATTAGATGAAAGATGTATATTATCATATTTAATAATTTTATAAATGATTTTCTTAGACATTGATATATCTCCTTAACTAGGTATCAGTCTAATTCATTTGACAAATTTATGGAATCTAGATATAAAATAGATAATTAAAATGTTAATATGACATAAAAACTTCACATGGACAGAGGTGGATAATATATTAACAATGATTTTATTGATTATCTAAACTATTTTGGGATATTCTCAAAACTCAATAATCATTATATAGTTTATTTGAATGGTTCTAGAAGAAGTAGAAACCACACTATGTTAGACATGGTGTGGTTATTATTGATTTATTAAAGTATTTCACTATCTTTTTAGGATATTAATTATAATAATTAATATAAAAACTAAACCATGTTAAAAAAATAATTTAAAACACTAACATTGGAATCATATACCAAAATAAATATTTCATATCAGATATTCATGTTTGGAGATCAGGAATTTTTGTTAATGTTAATTCATAATACAAACATTCATCATGAGCAAAAAAATATTATCTTTATGGGATATCCTAAGGATGTAAGATGATATTTCCACATTAATCCCTTAGATATAAAATTTATTGGGGAATTTATTTTTCTAGAATTGGAGATAACCTATAAAAGGGATATTGGGGAAAATAGGCATTGAATATTTCATGGTTCATCATATTAAATTGTATAAAAATAAATATATTCCCCATGTCCTCATGGGAAAATTTATTCCATATATTTAATTTATGTGTTTCAGTATAATAGAGGTTTGTAGATTACAGAGATATGGTTTTCCTATCACCGAGGAAGGTGAAACATTTTATGGTGAGCATAATGAACCATAATTATATAAGGAAATAGTAAACAAATATAATGTTTTAAATTGAATATAATCCCTGAATAACAAAAAGGACCCTATGTACCAAAATCTAGTTTGGTGCTTTATAGATCCTCTTTCTGATTTAAGAACTAATCTTTGTATATAAGTATTCACAATAAAAATAAGCATGGATTCTAATTTTAGTAAATATAAGTTACAAGTGGGTATTAGATGTTCAAAATAGTGTCAGGGAATACACTATTATGAAACCATTTCATTAATAAATATTCTATAATATTGTATAATCATAATTTCTATAAAATCATTCTATATTTATTAAATTTTCAATATGTATTTCAAGACATATTTCAATAATAAATGTATTTTTAGGATGTTTATATGATATAACGAGAAATGATTGTGACCCCAAAATAACATAATAGCGAATTCATGTTATAGATATGTATTTATGGGAATAATATCTCGTAATAATCATTATAATGAATCCATAAGAAAGTTTCACTTTTTATGAATGAATTGGAGAAATGTATCTATATGATATTTATTGGTTGTTCTATTGTGGTAATAGTAATGTATATTGCTGATATATTAATAATGAAAAATTAGATAATAGGTTTACAACTACTTATAATATTTTTGAATTTATTCTTCTCTTATAGGTAATTTTCTAATGAATCATATTATCTATGTTTCAAGAACTATTAGGATAGATCTAAGAGGTTGTTTGAAAAATTAATGGTAAATATGCAGAAAATTTCTTGAAATGATAAAATATAGGACACTCTATGTGAGGGTTTTTTCCTATGTCACAAGGTACACATATCCATAATAAATTGTTTCTATAATCATACTAAGAGAGAAAACTAACAGGTAGAATCCTTTAATCATTACTGACTAGGTCTATCGTGTATTCCATTGTATGTTCCAAACATGATGTTTCCTACACCATGAGAATTATATAAAGTTATGAGGAAGATATTGGATATCCACATTGGTTGGTTTTAAGGACTATCCTGAAGTACCACATCCATATAAAGGAAATGATCCTAGTTTGTAAAGGAGTGGAAAAAATATTTATGAATGGGTAAAATGAATCTGGTCTTCAAATAGATTATATTGATCTAAAATCATAATTTTCATTTGTTTTTTTCGTCAATGGAGGTGATGTGGACATGAAGAGTTCTATAATGCTGGGGGTAAGCAATTATACTACATAATTATATTATATTTCATCTTCTAAATAAGAAACAATTAGTGTTGATATCTAATTTAATTGAGGAAAAATATATTGTACATAAAATTTAATATTTTATTCCATATTATTTTGAAAATATTACATCAATGGATCTAGATAAAGATCCCAAGTCATAACATCAGAAAAGTACAAACTTCGTAAATATCACCAATTGAGATATTTTACTCAAAGGATTGAGGCTTTATTAAATAGAATAACCCCAATGGAAAATGTTGTTGAACCATTCACTAATGAAAGACCTCATTAAAATTATAAATATAGTGGTCGATTTATAAAGTCAAGAGATGTTAGTAATAAGGTCTAAATCAAATGGGAATCTATTGGAGTTAGTGTACAAGAAAAACATTTCATTTTTACATTTGATTATATATTTGTATATATATATGTATATTCTTATGGAATAATTATTTTTTATCTTTATAAAATTAATGTGATAACTTCAATAGATTACTTGTCACATCGACTATTAATTAAATATTCCCTCTACAATGACAAGTCACATGGTCTATGAAAATATTACTAATTAATAAGTCCACCGGTCTCTATTATGATCTTTAAACATAGGTATATTCTAACTCCATCAACTAAAAAAGTGTTCTATATAGACAAAGACAAATTTTATCATGAAACTCGATAAATTCCTTTTTAAATTTCTGAGAAAAATAAATTTATTCCCAATAAGAGGAAAGAAATTTATTTAATTAAATTTTAATCATAGAAATTAAACCACATGATATTTCAGTTTAGTATATATGAGCATAACTTTATTTCCTTAGTAATTATTCAAAATTAAATGAAATAAATATTTATATATTCAAAATGTTAGTAAATACAATAAAATTAACATTCTGTTCAAGTTATATGAATAATAAAATAAATATTCATTTGTATATGGAGTGAATATAATAAATATTTAAAATTAATATATATATATATATATTATTAATAAAAGGATTTATAAATAAAACTGTATAGTAAAAAATTGAGTTTAATGATCCAATGGGAATGATATATTTTATTTAATATCATTTAACTAATATTTTTAATTTATTTATGAAATGATATCGGAAAAAATTAATTTAATCAATTAAATAATATTAATATTATTTTGTGATGTGTGTTATGAATTATATAAATAATATAAAATTATATTTTATGATTTTTTTCTTTAAACATATTATATTATTTTTAATTTTATCATTTCCTATTTGTGAAAATTATCCAATGTTGGAAAAAAAATATATCAATAACTATATAGAAATATGAAATTTATATAATAATAAGAATCCTTATAAGGAAAAATATTTTTTATGATATATGATGAATGGCATAAATTACTTGATTATTCTATAAAAGTGCCCGAGATATCAGGAATGCATTAAGAGATTGTCATAGAATAAGTAAATATATCAACACGGATCCTTGGATGGATTCACAATTGTAATGATTACACAACAAGAGAAATGATAATTAATTTATCAAGAATAATACATTTTAAGTACTTATATATTTAAAATAATTATAAATTGAATCAAAATATTCAATATATAAATTTTTTTGGTGAATTAGACTAGTTACATGGATTTATGCATTTATTTTAACAAAAAAAAATAGCCTCGTCCTAATTTTTCCTCCCAAAAACCTTCATTGAATTGCTAATATTTTCATTTTATATCTAAATTTCAAAAAATATTAAGAATATCATCATTAATGAATGGTTTTAATTTGTATGGGGTTATTTTTCAAGTACACACCAAATGATTCATTAATTCAATTCAATCGGGTGAAAAAATTCGAAATAAACCCAAAATGAGGAGAATACGAGTAAAATAAAAAAATTATAATAATGTTTAAATTTCAATACAACTATAAAAAAATATCTATTGTAGTTGTAACATGAGTTATGTTTTTTTTTATTTTCCAGTTACTTTTGGTGTCTCATAGATAACTAGTTATTGATATCATCTTCAGCACATCCCTTATATTATATATGATATATTATTAAATCAATGACTTATAAATCCTGTTAAAAAGGGTAAACATTAAATTCTAAAAATGATGGTTCTTATGATTTTTTTTATAAATATAACCCAAGAATCGTTGATTAATTTCACATGAATGACATATCCCATTCTAAGGTCAAAATAAGTGAATATGTGGTGTGATTGAGTAATAATCCATAATTTTATGTGTTATAAAATATCTCAACTAGAACCTATAATAGGTCGATAGTGAATCCATGTGTTACCCCTAAAGGATACCTATAATAGTCTTTGACTTATATACTAGGTTAATGGTCACAATAAAAAAAATATAAGATACGTTACCAAATATAATCCGATGAAAATAAGAAAAATACCAAATATAACATCATCGCCATTGTTATCAAAAACCAAAAATCCTTGTAACAATAGTTTATCATTACATGTATTGTGACATAAATAATAAAATCATAACATATCTAATGTAATTCATTGAATTAATGTTGATATTAAAAGACATTGGCACCCCTAACAATAGTAATTCTCTATTTCTTTAGGATTTATTGGCTAGTTGCATTTATCAATCAATCCTAAGAAATATAATATAAAAATAAATCGAAATATTTATGATATTATAATTTTATTTTATATGGTTCTCAATAAAAAAATATTGTGACAATGTGTAAGATTTATATTAATAATCTTTTTAATTAGGATATATACTAACTTATGTATCATGTTATATCAATAAAAACCTCATCTCAATAAAGTCTCACTCTATATATAAACCTTTAATATGTATAATAAAATAGAAATATATGAAATATGATTCCCCTCATCCTCTTACCCACTACTCTAGTCATCCCTATGTTACAACAAAAATTTTTAGGGTTCTCACATCCATTCCCATAATAAAAAACTTTAACTACATACCACATCCCATTTCCACAACCTCATAACATTACCTTATACCCTAAATTTATTCCAAAAAATCATATCGTAGACATAAACCAAAACTTCGTGCAACAAAAATATACCATAAACCCATACCATATCAATATACCATAACATCAAGGCACAATAACAAATGACAAATGATACCTCTATGTGACCCAACCAATACCACTTCCACATAATCACAATTTGTATTAATGGAAGATAAATGTATCTGGAGTATTCAACCATCAAAATCTCCCATATATTGGAAATTTGAGTTCACCCTATACCCAAAACATCACACATGAGTATCATTGTAGTTATATAACTAATGAATGGATACATAATAAGTATAAAAATTTACAATGATATATATTAAAACTCATAATCCCATCATAGGTTTCACATCCTATAGAACCATGTTTATGAAAACATTCTATCATAAAAATAATCAATACCACATAGTTACTCCTACCGCATAAAACTACACCACTACCCAACACAATAATAAAAAAAATCAATCAATAATATTTATACCATTATTCTCATTCTACAATTCATTATCAATTATACATTATTCATCATTAACCAC
Organism: Viscum album; assembly: GCA_963277665.1. Lineage (NCBI taxonomy): Eukaryota > Viridiplantae > Streptophyta > Magnoliopsida > Santalales > Viscaceae > Viscum > Viscum album. The sequence continues at coordinate 1,297,964,895 of OY728138.1, read as the reverse complement.
GTTACAATGACATATTTTTCCACAAATATAATAATAAAAATATAAATTCATTCATTAATTACATCATTTAATAATAGAATTATTAGAATTATCTCAATTAAAATTCTTATTTAAATTCATGCACTCAATTATTTCATGTTACATATTCATGGGACACCTATACTTTCTATTGTGACCATATCAACTTTTTAAAAATGTATAACAACAACCACAATAACTAATAAAATAACCAAAAATAAGTTAATTTCAGTCTTAGAATATTATTATCACTAGCTTTAGAACCAAATTTTAAATAAACAATTATCATTGAAAATATTGTTTTCGAAACCAATAATTCTCATAAATTTAATGTTACACCTTATTTTCATCATTAATTATCTATTTTATATTAGCTTAATAGAACCAACTATATGAAAATAAAATAGCATATGTCAAATAAAAATATAAATATATGGAAAATATGTATATATTATAACATTTACATTATAATAGAAACATTATAAACATAAAATGTATCACATATAATGTATCAACTTCATAACACTTATACATTTTGTCATTTTTTATATTATTATGACAATTTCAACTATATATCTTTGAAAACCAAAATAAGGTAATTAAACACAAATACGATGATAATAATAAGAGAAGTTTCTAATTAACTTACCATAAATTAAACTCAAATCACTACAACACTATAAATGGAAGAATTTTTATGATCAAACATCCATTTTCTTTTAAGGATCCTCTAAAAAGTAAAGATCCCATCCACCAGAAATTAATTATATTCAATATCAATATGTCAACCATTGAATAAAATCTATTACAATGTATAAATTAATGATAATACATAATGTTAACAAAAAAAATACCCCAGATCACATGAAATCATTCCCATAGGATGTGAGACTCATAGATTAATTAATAGAATAGAAACCCATCCTCAAGGTATTCTTTTCTATCTTGGGATTAAAAAATAATATATTAAATTTTAGAGAGAAATAAGAAAAAAAATCAAACATAATTTTTAGAAGAGACATATCATATTGTCGAGAAATTAAACAAAATTATGGTTTGGTTTAATAAACAATAATCGAAAAATATATGGCAATTGAAATGTGAAACCCTATAATACACAGAAATAATTAATTTTTTTATAAAAATATGTTTCTATAAAAAATGTTTGGATAATCAATCCATTGTGTGTTTTCCTCCACCTGCATCAATCCTTATAACCAATCCATGATAGATTTCATCATAAAAAAATTCAAAACCATAGACCTAATTATTTTGTGGGTATACTACACATGGTGGCTAGAATTTATATCAAACACACCACCAAAAAATGAAATGAGAAATGTAGAATTTATACACTAAATAGACTATAGTTAAAAACCGAGACACTATTCCATCCATGAGAAGGATAACCTCAAATCCAATACTTACCATCTGTAATAATTATAATAGCCCTGAACCATCACTTTTGTGTCATGTACTAAAAAATACATTAATTTATAGTGTTCTTACATTTTTAGGTGCCAAACTATTTTGTGATGCAAATACTACAACATCCAAATGAAATATTTCATCACATACTTACCCTAAGACCATATCGAATTATAGTTTTAATGAACTAGGAGAGACTCTAACATAAATAAGACCCATGTATTAAAGTTAGTGTTCATATAACTAATATCATCTTTTGATATTCCAAATTATTTCATCATAATCGTAATATATGTGAAAATATACCGCACATAACTCATTTAACATCATTATTGATAACCCAAGATAAAGGAAACATAAAAATGGTGAGGTCAAATTCTCAGTAAGAAATAAAAATAACAATTAAAAACTAAATATCACCCTAGATAATAGTATGAATATTAGGGTATAATGAGAAAACAAAATAGAATGATAATAACATAATATAAATCATACCCATAAAACTTAGATCATAAAAATTTTCAATGGAATAATGAATTTATAAACAAAATAGTTGTGAAAATAAATAATCCCAAGCCATGTGATGTCAATCCTGAATAAATAAAACATTTCAAAAAATATAAATAATTAAAAAAATTTGGTATCATTAGATCATTATCTTGATAAACGTATTTAATACTATTTTAAAAGGTATTAGACCCTAGATAAATCTGTAGATGAAACCCTCTGTAAATTCCATCATTTTTTACTCAAAATACTTGTAAATTTTCCCAACACATTAGAGAGCAATGATGGGGATCAACCATTGTATAGTCTATATTATTATCACTCAACACTATCTATGAAACCCATCATAAAATATATACCTTGATCACCTAGATATATCTGGTTTCCCCAATCATATAATTTATATTTGGATCATCTAATGATATGTAGTTTCACAGATCATATAATCTAGATCAGTCTCACCAAAGATCTATAATGGAGATCAAACCTTCATAAAATGATTTCCAGGAATTATAACCTAAAAAGTACAGATAACATATAGTTAATCATAAAACTCATAAAACCATCAATAATTACGTTCATGCCATTATTATCTTAGAGAAAAAAATTAGTTCCATGAATATCTCTTTGAAAAATGATTAACTACTATAAAATAAAATTGTCTAGTTACAATCACATTAAAACAATCAAAATCCATCTAGATAATGAATGAGTACGATATCATTTCATTATATACCATAAGAGAAAAATAAATATAATAGGATGTTGATTTAAATAAAATTAAGTACCATTATATGAAAATAAAACAATTATTTAGCAAATTAAAATTTTAATTTAGAGTTATATCAATTGATGTCATCTTAGATAGAAATAGTTTTTTAACCATTTCAAGGAAAATTTACGGAGGAAAAAATCATTTACATTAAAAAAAATTAAAATAATAAACATTCTCAAAAATTAAAAAATAATTTACATTTAAAATGAACTTTTTTAATATTAAAAAGAATATTTAAAACATTGAGAGGTAATGTTAGTGTTAAAATTAATTCGTTATTTTAACTTTTATAAGTAAACTTTTTTTCAAAATCTTTTGTAAGGGGAGTCAATGTGAACCATTTGAAAAATCATAAGAACCATCCTATTAAAAAAAATTAAAATAATTATATAGATTATGAGAAATATATTTAGAAAATTATTTATTTTGAGAATATATTGTTTTTGATAACAAATTAGAAAATATTTTTAAAAAAGAGAATTATACATGATATAAAATAAATAAAAAATATCAGTTTCAGATAATAAATATTCCTGATATTTAATTAATAAATAAGTGTTGAAATGAAAATTAATCATTAGAAGAATTTTCATAACCATAATATTATAAATGATACATGGTTGAAGGAAAAAATTGCATATTATTTCTTATAAAAGAAACATGAATATAAACTATATAGAAATAAAAGAGATTTCAAAATAAAGTCCTTCAAGATTTGTAAAAGATCAATCATAATACCCCAAAATAATAAAATCATATGATACATTCGAAATAATTACTATAAATATATTCATGTTATAAAATTTTAAATGGGAAATATATACATCTTATAAAAGATGATATGTGTATACCATAACATAACACCAAATTAGTTAATTTGAGATGAGAAACCCTTATAATGAACGTAACATTAAAGTGAGAATTAATTAATGAATATTTTTTTAACAAATATAAATCCATATAAATAAACAGAAGAAACAAAATTTGATTATAAAAATTCATTACATATATAATATTATAATATCAATGACAATGAAAACGTAATTTAACATTATGAAAAATAAATTGAATTTTGAAATTCTTTACCACTTGGTAACAATCATATAATATAACCTTGTATTAAATAATTCAAATTGAAAATTATAATAGTATGATATTTTAAGGATAAATTATATTTAATTTACAGGGTAATTATATATACCATATAAAATAAATTAGATTCACAGTATTAAAAAAATTCTATTGATATAAAATTTAGATGAATTATACTACCTTGATTATAGAAATTCTATGTGTATATGATAAGTCCTAAATAATAATATTAAATATATTTTACGATTATTTTATAAACTTTTTAAGGATTAATAAATTATAAACAAATAATTTATTTTATTTATTTTTAATGATATACTTAAATACCTAATTAGTTATGTCTACATTGGGTTTTCGGAGGAACCTAGGTTTATTATGTCAAAAAAGGATTTGGTGTATTGACCAAGGTCAAAGAGGTCATTGTTCCATGATATCCAGAATAATAATCTTGAAATATTTATCATATTTATAAATAAATTAATCCTTTATTTGAAATCATGAATTTTATTTATTAAAAATTAAATGTGTTACGTTCATGTTGATGGTAGGCCATACATAAGCATAAATAACATTTACATTTTTCAATGATCATTATAGAAAAAAGTTAAGTATTATTTTATCTTTAAATATATATAATAATATTATAAATTATGAATTATTACATAAAATTTAAATATATATATCTTATATGTGATATGGTGATGATAAAAATATTATATAGCTTTGTGGAGGTGGTAGTCCACATGTAAGCATGAATGACAATATCAAATTTTAGTGTGTGGAATGCTAAGAAATAAAATGATATAATATATTTTAGGATGATAAATATTTCATGTATGTCATTATTAATTCATACATCTCACATGTATTCATTAATATTTTTATTACTATTTCTATAAACTGATAGTGAAAAAAATTAGATTGCTTCGCAATAAGGTAGTTCACTGTACACATGAATGATGTTATAATACTCTTCATAGAATATAAATAATAAGGAATATATGATTTAATAATCCAAAATGTATAATTTTTTTATAATATACATTATTTATTTTAAATTTAACATTATATAATTATTTAATTTGAGGGGAAGAACAAATATTTACATCAGTTTGTGATGCAGTAGTCCATTGTTCACATGAATTATTGTTTCCTTTCCCATTTGATGGAAGAAAATATGGATGTAGGATATGAAATTAATATAATATTAATTAATTATATAAAAAAATATTAGTTTTACTATATAATATTAACCAAAAAATAATTAAAGGATTTAATGAATAAATAAAATACTAATGCTCATTTAGGCATGATAACTCTTCTTCGTGCAACCTATAATGGTTAGCAACAAAACCCTTAATAAGATGGTTTTATGTTCAAACAAGAGGATTTATGTTTAGGGAATGAAATTAAAAAATTTATATTTGATTTTATTGGATTAAAACATCTTTTATGGTGTGAATAGGAGTGCTGATGGGAGGCCTCTTATATGTGATGTGAGTGGCACAATTGTATTTTTTATAGAAAAAAGTGTACACAACATTTTCACATCCCCCCAGTATCTAAAATAGAAAATTTTCTAAACATAGAAATTATATGGTCTAAATACATCCCTAAAATATATTATAAACACGTTTTAAGGTCATTTTTACCTTTATCATTTACGATTGACATCCTGTAAACTCATTTTCACCTTAAATATAGTAAAGTCTTTTTAATGTTTTCACTATCCATTATAAAGAAAAATTAAGTTCAACTTGTTAAATAATATTAAATATTATAACTAATAACAATTAATCCATTTTAAATAATTAAATTATTAATATTGGTAGAGTATAACTTAATAGTAAAACCCGCAATTACAAACATAAATGAGTTTTTTTCATGAAAAGTAAATTTCACGCATAATAATGATTTAAAAATAACATAAACAAAAGTAAAAATAATTATGTTAATTTAAATAAATAATAATTTATATATTCTATATAAATTTGATATAAATATGCCATCATAACGTGATTTTATAATAAATAAATATATTGAAACATTCTGTAGTTTAAGACAATTTTATAAAAAAATAGTATTCGAACCCAAAAATGAAAATATAAAAAAATATATTATAATGATGATTGAAAATTAAATTATTTTAATAAATATGAATAAATAATTTTTATGTTACTCGATAACAAATTAAAATCTAAATGATACTTTTAAATTGATTAATTTATCAATGTTTTACATAAATAGGTATTTTCATTATTCACTAAAAAAACAATTTTTTCCAAAAAAACAGAGAACATTTCACCATATTTTAATTTTAATATAATAATTTAAAAATTTAATATATTTTTATTAAATATGTTTCAAAAATTATATGTAAAATAATTATGATATTCTATCATAAAAACAATTTAGATAATTTTTTAAAAAAATGGTTTTTAAAGTGTTAACTGACTTTACTAAAACATTATGTTTTATTTACAAAAAAATTACATAAAAAATTATGTGAAGTGGGATGATATATAATACTATTACTAATTTCAAATTTATGATCATGGTTGGATGTTTTAAATTTAAAAAAATACGATTTTATTACTCCTTTAAGTTTAGTGTTTTGTTTCTTGTATGCTATCAAAACTTTTTTTGAATATTAGTAATTTACATTAATATTCCAATTAAAATTTATTATCATCTCATCATGAAATTTATCTTAGTAATTATGGGTTGGAAAATTATAAATACCATTGTTGAATCACATGACATAAAAATGGATAAAAAAATATCCTTAATTAAAGGAAAATGTAATTACGAATATCATCTAGAAAAAAATTCTACGATTCAAAATATAGTAATATTGGTGAATAGAGTGGATTTATAAATATAAGAAAATAAAATTTCCCAAATCATGATGGAGAGTGAAAGAAATCCTTGATCAAAAAAAATTGAATGATAATAAAAAATCAACATAAACAAAAATATAATCCAGTGTGGTGTGAAACAGACATAGTTTCATCATAAATGAACCTAATATGATAAAATATTAATTTTAATGATAACATTTCTTTTCAAGGAATTAATTACCATCTAGACTATGAAAATAATCTAATATACTTACTTGATATGATTAATTTCATCATTAATGAAATTTTCAACAGAATATAATCTTTTTAATCAAAATATGAGTATTGAAGATGAAATTTTCATGTCTGAAGATCTAATGTCAACATTAAAATAACTACCTAAACCAAAAATGGATATTCCAGATATTTAACATGTATTTATACAATAACCAATAGAAAAATGGTTTTCACATTAAATTATAACTAAAAAATGAATAAATATTCATTTTATGAAGTAATGAATTAATATCCAATATTCAACAGTAATACCCAATTATCAAACTAAAGCATTCAATATGAAAATAAACCGAAATCCAAAATAGCATCCAAATTAATATGTTTTCAAACTAAAATTTTTTCTCATACAATTATTCTTATATTGTTTAAATTATATTGAAATTCTAATGAAATAACATTGACTTCATAGTAACCAAATAACTTTTAACTCCCTTGGTTATCTATGTGATATAACACGTGTTCCCATAATTACATAAATATATAAGAATATATAAACTATACAGGTTATCCAATAATACATTTTATTTAAAAAATTTCAAATTCATACTTCATGTTAAACAAAATAATTACATATACATTGAACTAATAAAATTTCACCTAAAATATCATTAATAAAATTAAAATCTCACCACATAAAACCTAAAAATATTGTCTAAGACGTTGATCATATGATCAATATTAATCATAAATTCATGTGAAGGTATCTATAACTCTTAAGATATCCTCATTTAGAAAACATCATAATCTCCAAATTTATCTTAACATTGCTCAGATGCCTACTATAACTACATAAATGATCATTCCCATATCTTGTGCTCAAAACATATATTTGACATTTCTGATTCGACACAGTTGAAGGAGACTCAATTTTTACAATAAAAAACATAGAATATAAATAATAAATTTACGATATCTTACAAACCCAAGAAAAATTTAGGTTTAGTTTTAATTGAATAAAAAAAATCACACATAAATAATACCCATGTCTGTATGTGTGTTTTCTTACCTCTAAACCCAAATTTTTAAATATCACATTAACTCAACATAATCATCTATATGAAACCTTACTATAAATAATTAATTTTACATAATTATTTATAACATGAGGATAATGAAAGGTAATAAAAGTGATATCAAATACTCAATAAGGGGGAACATAAACATTAACTACTAAATGTCATCATTGGGAATAAGTTCAGCACAAGTGTATGCCAACATAATCAATGTGCATGATAATAAAAAAACTAGATCACATAATGATAAAACATTGATCATTAATCAACTGTGATCGGATAATTATTGAACAGAGGTATGATTCATGAAAATCAATAATCATGAATCATGTGAAATAAATCATGATTAAAAGAGAAAACATAAACCCACAGCAAGAATAAAGAATGTATGTTGGAATCTATGGATTATTTTCTTCACAAATCATTTAGACACTTATAATAAACGACTAAATCCTAGTTAAATATATTGGATTAACTCTATAGTTTCTCAATCTTTCTTTCATATAAATACATGTAACATTACCCATTGAATTTGAGATCTATAACAGGGATCACCCATCGTATAATATATATCAAGATCACATGAAAATATTATGTAACACCCATTAAATAAGATATATTATATTCACCCGACACTATAGAGTTTCACTAATCATGTATGTTATTTTAGGCTCACCCAGTACTATCTAAGCACACTCATCATATATGTTTTATCGAGATCACCCATGATCTATAATGGGGATCAACCATTCATAAACAATTTCTATGAACCATAACATGAACAAAGTACATAACACTTCCACATAATCATAAAACGTAGAAAAAATATCTTATTAATTTTATAAAAAGATCAACTAATGTAAAATAAATAGCTTTAATGATAAACTCATTGAAGCATGATTAACCCATTTTAACTTTAGGGGTTCTTATAATATATCATTAAAGTAACATAATCCATCCATAGTAGTAATGGGGATGGTTTCATTTCAACCTTTCCTAGTGGATAATAGGTAATATAAAGGTTTACCGATGTTGATAAATTGAAAAAAATTATAATATCATAAAAAAACATCATAAAAATAAAGTATTTATATTGATTAATATCAAATGATTTCATCATATATGGAAAAGGGTTTTGTCCAATCACTTTTAATATTTATTGAGGAAAAATATCCATTCCATTTTGAAAACAAATATATTAAATATAAAACATTCTAAGACATTAAGGAAGTTATTATAATTGAAAATAAACAATGAAACATATAAATTATGCATTAATAAAGGTTTGTTATTGATAGTGGGAATATCAAGTCATGTTGTGAATGTCATAAATAAAACTTCCATTCAACAAATTTTTAACGGTTGTCATAGTAACCCATTTGGAAAATATTAAGAAATTTTATTTATAGAACATTTCATAATATAGTCAAAGATCATGAATCATTTCTCAAAAAATTATATTAGTTTTAAAATGAACACCTTTAAAAACATTTTAGGAAACATTGATATGGAAAAGAATGATTCATAATATAAAAAAATATTATAGATCGGTATCAAAAAATATTCTTTATATTTCATTACATAATAGTAATGAAATTTATAATTAAACATGTGAACAAAATTTTATACCATAAGATAAGAAAAGGTATATTCTTCAAGAATGTGATAGAATAAATTTTCTCCCCAAATCTCCTTGAACATAAACAATCCTAAAATAATGGATTTTTAAGATATATCCTTTTCCACTTTTGAAACTATTCAATCCAAAGCTCTATGAATCAAAAACATAAAATATTAATTTTAATATCATGAAATGTATTATTTTGATGATAAGACTTGTTAATGAGATAGTATATAATCCTTATAAAACAATATAGTCGAATAACAAAACATATATCCCAATGAAGATAATTTGAGATGAGAAACCAACACAATGATCATGATATTGAAGTAAGGATTAGTCAATGAATAGATTATGTCTATTTAAGTTAAATAAATAGAAAAATCATAAATTCTGAAATATATAATAAAAATTATTTATATAAATAATATTATAATAAATAACTCAAAAATTAGGTAATATAACTCAATGAAATGAAATAGAGTTACAAAATTATTTACTATTTGGTAACTTTTATATAAAATTTCCTTGCATAAAATAATTCAAAATTATATATAAAATACTATGAATTATGAATTATTAATGATATTTCATATAATATATATTTTATATTCACCATGTAAACCGAATTATGTGCATACCATTAGTATGGTCCTTAAAAAAGAAAATTTAGACATATCCCTTTACCTTGAGTCTATAAATGCCATGTATGTCATTTAAATAATATATATTAATAATATATGAATTAATATGTTTCTTAATAAGAATATTCAGGTTATTTAATTTATACACAAATCAATTATTTTATTTATTTTTAAGAACATATTTAATTAAATAATTAGTTGAGTCCACATTAGGTGGTTTGATGATATTTAGTTCATTATTTCTAAAGAGCATTGGTATGTTGACATTGTCAAAGAGGTCATTATTCTAAAATATATGAAATAACTATCATGTATCATATAAAAAATTTATACAGAAATTATACATTTAAAACCATTCTTGAAACATGGTTTTTAAAATTAAACTATGTGAGAATCACGAAAATTGTAGGTCCCACTTACGTATTAGTAACATTTCCATTTTTCAGTGATTTTTAGAGAACGAAGTTATGTATTAATTTATCGGTACTAAATGATAATAATGCCATTAATACCATATGATTTATTTAATTATATATATATATATATATATATCATCAGTGTTATTTGGTTATGAATAAATATTCACATCGCTTTGTGGAGGTGGTAGTCGAGACATACATACAAATGAAGTTATTATTTTCAGTGAGTAGGAATGTTATAAATAAAATGACATATTTTATTCATAGATTGATCAATATTTCATGAATTTAATATTTATTTTATTTATATCACATATATTCATTATATTTATCGATATTACTATCCTTGTAAAGCGTTAGTGAAAAACAAATGTCATCGCTTCACGAGGTCATAATCCACAGTACACATGGGTGATGCTATCACATCCAACATGGAATGGAATATAAGAAGTAATATGTTATATAATAATTCAATAAGAACAATTATGTTTCATGTATTATATATATAATTTAAATCCATCATTATAATAATTCATGATAGAAGATGATGAAAATTGAATTACATCGCTTTGCAATGCGGTAGTCTGCATCACACAAGAAAAATGGTTTCATTTATGATTTAATAGAATAGAGAATGGATTGGGATAATTATATGAATATATTAATATAAATTTATATGTGATATAATTGTTTTATTATATTTTCATAATTTAATGAAAATTTAATATGGTATAAGAAGAAAGAAAATAAAAACTCTTGATTAAGCATGGTAACCCTTATTCAGATAGCCTCATTTAATTATTACAAAAATCCATCTTTGGATTGATTTATATTCAAACTAGGTGATATAGGTAATGGGGTGTGGTAATTAACTAGATAACTTTGGACAAGATTTCCCAATCCAAATTTCATTGGATGTGTGAGGATGAGACGAGTGGGGTAGCCTTTTCTAAGGGAGGTGAGTGGCACAATAGATGTTTTTGAAATGAAAAAGCTATAATAAAGTGTTACACATGAAACAATGATCCAAAAAAGACCATTATAGAGACCCATACATGACAATATAGAAATATTTCATGAAAATATATTTTATAAAATCATCTTTAACACATATATTTTTAGTTTAAATCCATGGTAAGCCTTGTTTAACTTTTACTATTGTCAATATTGTTATTATTTTCATTATTCATTATGATAAAAAAAATTTGATTACGTTATTATATAATATAAATTATTTTGATTAATCTATGAAATTAATTGTACAAAATTAAATTTATTGAAGTGAAAGAATTTAAAATAAACTAAAACCGAATACCACAAAGAAAAATAGTTTTTCAATATATACATTTATAAACATATGAATATTTTATATTGACTATATGAATATTAATAATAGTTATACGAATTTATATTAATATTTATTATTAAAATATTTATAAAATTTATTTAAAAAGTATTGATTATGAGTTTTTTAATAAACAAAAATTCACAATCAATTTTTACTTAAAAATGGTGTTATGAAATAAAAACCAACTTTTAAACCCAAAAAAATTAACTTATAGTAAAATATAGTATAATGACTGTAAAAATGTAATTAATTGTATTAAATATAATTCATTGGTACTTCTTTTACTTCAAATGAAATGAAAAAAATAAGTTTACATTTGATATACTTTATTTAACACAATGAAATTACATTTTTAAAATAATATTTATTTTTCATTATTCAATGAAAAATAGAATTTTTAAACAATTTTACTAAAAATAAAACTATATTAGTATTTATATACTAATTTAAATAATAAATAAAATATTATGAAAAAAAATTTCTAAAAGTTATTTATATTATTTTCTCACAAAAATAAATATAAATCAATTTTAAGGAAAATAAAATTTTAATTAGTAAAAGGAAATTAATAAAAATGATTGATTACTGACTAATGTTTTTTCAATAAATTATTTTTTTATGAAATTATTTAATATTATTTATAGGTTCCAATTTAATAGTTTGGTTATAACGGTCATTGGTAATATAATATATTTTAATGGATCATTTAAGCTAGATGTTCTGTGTCGAATACACTATCAAGCATAACATTATTTATTAAATTATTGTGGTGTCCAACAATGAAATTCTTAAAAACCTATATGTTACAACCATGTAGAAACTGAAACACCAGGTTTTACTAAGAAATCCTTTATGATGTGTTTTACTCTAAAAATTAAAATCTAAAAATTACAACAATAAATCAATTCCAAAATCCATTCTACAATATTTAGTATCTCAGAATCAAAATTTAAATTTCTATGAATATTATTGTTTTAAAGATATATTGTACCCATAAATTTCCCACCCTCAATAATCAACTCATTACTATGAAAAAACAAACAATGATCAAACTACAATGTGAGACATTGCCTCAAAAATAATATCCCCTTCTACAAAGGCACATAATTATAATATAAATAAATAAGGAATCTTAAAACGCTACATATCCTAACCAATTATAGGCTCTCTATATGAATTATGGTTCAAAAAGGATTTTTATATTGAACCCACAACTTTGAATCATGCTCCCATAGTCGTTACTCATAAAACCAAGCATCAATATGATATAAACAAATGGAATTCCACATCCCCATAGGAAATTCTCCAAATGATACTAATTATCAATTTGAAACAACATGATTCAATATATTCCAATATATCAACTTCACCCTAATAAATTATAAGGATTTCACCATCAATATATTTCTTATGTTATGATATTTGAATGGAACTATGTAATCGATCCATTAAATTTGTATCTGAAAATTGATTCTATACCTCGCTCAATCACACCATTGGCTCAAAAGGATTGAAATTTCATATAGAATTATTATTTCCTCTATTGATCCTCTACTACCATTGATGTTGTGTAACCTTTAATAACACATGATCTTAAGAATAAAACATTTAGTGGATTATCTTTTGAATTAAAAAATATTTTTAAGGATCTAATAAAAATTAATAAATTAATAATGAAATTATGACTTATCTATTATAATATATACCAAATCAAGAACATTAATTAATGATTTTACAACCTTAACCAAATATAAATTTTATATAAACAAGAACCCATAAAATTATTATAAATTATTTCTAATATAAGAGTGAAACAACATATTATTGGAAAACATAAAAAATGGAAATGATTCACCATTGAATATCAAAATTAAAGATAAAATATTTGAAGAATGTCTTCTAATGTCAATATTTTTCTTTAAATGTTATATTTTGTGTGTGGCTTAAAATAAATGATGATGAATTATGGGGATCCAAATATTTTCTTTCAACAACATCACAATCATTAGGTAAATAGAGGATCTCAATGATACATGGTTCTCCTATGTTTTCTATAAATAATCACCACATACTCTATATAGATACTTATTAAAAAATTTATTACACTACAATCATTCAACACTATTAAATTTACTATGTTTTTCATGTGATTCATAGTAACCCAGTTTTTATCATTTTTCCCAGATTTCAATGAAAATATATCCAAAAAGTTTGCGATTTGTTCTCCTACATTGTCTTAGGATCCTTAAAATTATCTTATAGAACATAAGAGAATCAATAGATAAAATTATCTTACTGATATATAAGGTAGCTAAATAGAAAAAGTACTATGATATTCTTGATATAATGATTCTAATACTACTATTTTAAGGTGATACATATTTAAAAAAATAAGATATATTTCTATATGAGAGAAATAAAACTCTAGTAATTTTAGCACATTAATCACCAATAGAATAAACAATCCCACGAAACAACACTATATATTTTCATCCTCTATTTATCTATCCAGATAATTTTCATGAATCTATGTGATATTATTTCATCACTACTAAAATTAACTACTCTGGATTATCATTTGATATATGAAACATATACCACTTATATTATCTATTTTTAGATACAATGTTATGACCTCTTACATAATCATACTCTTCCCTCAATCCATATGGCCAATATCAATAATATTATTCCTACTGATAACATTACTTACCACATTGTTGTTCCATAGGGTATAATGGGTCTTGATGTTACAAAACTATAATAACTCTACAATTTCTTTAATGAACCAACAGAGGACTACCACTAATCAGATTGCTCGATCCAACAAGAGTAAAGGAATTAAGGGCTTTCCCAATCCCAAAATAATTTAAATAAGTATCACAACATTAAAATATATTCATCATGAATTATTTATCCTTGATTAATAATTTTAAACAAGTAGTGTACTTTTATTAATATTAAACATTGGTGAATACATACATTTTTCATGCATTCAACAAAAATAAAATATAGTTTCAAATTATATATGAATTTAACTGATCCATAACTAAGAATAAACATCCAAATCCATATAAATATGAAAAATAGATAAGAATAAATGTAAAGAATTATCATCATTGATGATTAATAATTGATCCAAATTACACAAATTAAAAACAAAACTATCTAAAATTACCCATGACCCACATTTACCAACAAACAAAAATTCACAATAACCATATTTAAATAATAAAACTATAATGATATAAAATCCTAAAAACCCAAACGTTAAATTTAATAGGGAAATTATATATAATTACACCAAGTGGTGAAGGTATGGTGTGAGCTAAAATAATTATATTATTTCACAAATTATTCTATGAATTTTATTCTTCTATCCATTACAGAAAAATAATTTTGAAATACTACATTTATTATATGTATTTATATCATTATTTTGGTAAATATTCTATAAATCATTTCTCAAAACCTATAAAAATATGTAATTATCATTAACAACATTCATTAAAGATTCAAAAAAAATTCCTTTGAAATTTACTTTCTAATATGTAAATTTCGAGAAAAAAACAAACTATATTTTGAGATATAATATAGAATAATCACAAAACCCAATGAAACAAAATCAAAACAAGTTAAACTGAGTAGAAGAAATAAAAAATAAAGAGGAAAGTAGATAAACCAATATCAAAAAAATCATAAACCAGATGCCAAAACCAACAAATAACAACTAAATGAATGACACATGTATATCAATACTAATAATGGTATCATTTTTGGATTATTTCTTTATAGAAAAACAATATGAAATATTTAAAGAATATGAAATATGAAATATAACAATGATTGAATCAACGTAAGTGTACATAATCATGGGAAAATCCTATAAAAATTATGAGAAAAATATAGACAGAATTTTTTGGATCTATTTATTGATATATTAATGAATTCAAAGCCTATGAATAATTTCCATACCCTCAAGTAGCCTCAATAGTTGAATTAAATTATTCGGTACTAGTCTAATGTTATTAGAAAAAGGCATATCTCATTATGAGAATTATATAAACCATCTATTTATGTCTCACTAAAATATTTAGGAACCCAATGATAATAACAATAGTTGGTGAGAAAGGATGTGTGACCTATTTAACCAACATCAATTATAATAGATAAGAGACCACATGATAATAACTCATCCCAAAACACCATTATACAAATTAAATAACTAATAAAAAATGTAAAATAATTACCCATGACCCATATTCACCAACAAACACATCTTTTCACTGATCATATTCAAATTGTAAAACTATAAAGATAAAGAATCATAAAAACCCAAACCTGAAATTTAAAAGGGAAGTTAACTCTAATTACCACAAGTGGTATAGGTATGGTGTGATCTAAAATAATTATAGAATTTTACCAATTATTATATGCATTTTAATTTTCTATCCATTCCCAAAAAATTATTTTGTTATAATACATTTATGATATGTATTTATTTCATTATTTACATAAATATACTACAAATCCTTTCTCAAAACCTATAAAAATATTTAATAACCATTAAAAACTATCAATAATGATTCCAAAAAAATTCCATTGAAATTTACGTTCTAATATGTACATTTCAAGAAAAAAACCAAACTAATTTTTGCGATATAATTTTTAATAATCCCAAAACCAAATGAAACAACAACAAGACAATTTAAACTTAGTAGATGAAATAAAAAAATTGGAAACTATAAAAACCAAAATCAAGAAAATTGCAAACGAGATGCCAGAACCAATAATGAATAACTAAATGAATAAAACATGTATATCAATAATAATAATGATAACATTTATGGCATATTTATTCACAGAAAAACAATCTAAATAGTTAAAGAAGATGAAAAATAAAATATAACAATGATTAAATCAAAGTATGTGTATATAATCATGGGAAACTCCTATAAAAATATTTAGAAAATTATATACATAATTAATAGGATCTATCTACTGATATATCAATGAAATCATAGTCTATGAATCATTTCCATACCCTCAACTAGTGTCAACAATTTTATTACACTATTCGGTACCAGTATAATGTTATAGGACCAAGTCATATCTCATTAGGATAACTATAGAAACCATCTTTTTATGCCACACTAAAATATATATGAACCCCATGATAATAAAAATAGTTGGTGATAAAGGATGTGTGACCTATTTAACCAACATCAATTATAATCGACAAGGAACTACATGACAATAACATATCCCAAACCACCCTAACACAACCATTTATTTTAATCCTATATCATAAATCACCTAAATACCAAAAAATCCTATTAAATTAAATAACTCATTTTGAACACAATTTTAGGTCGAATTAACAAAGGTTTGACTCATTCTAGGGAGAAAATTTTATATGAGGTCCCAAATTACCATTATGCTTCAAACAAGTGATACTATTCCAAAATCATATTTCAAAAACCATTAAATTTTTTTATTTACATACTCGTTTTCCAATGAAAAAAAATGACATTAAGATCTTACATTATATATATCATATATTGAAATAACATTTTATATACATTTTGAATTAATTTATCAATATAAAAGAATCTTTGAAATGAAGGAGAATACCAAACATTAAAAACAAAAAAATTAAAAACCCACTAAAAAATAAGGGAAATATTATTTATTCCATTAATGAAAGACTATTACATGTGAAACCAATTAAAAACATAGTAACAACTACAAAACATATATATGAGTCTATTTATTATTAAATACTAAAATATATCCACTGAAAATACATAAATTATACATTAAAAAACAATTATAATGTTAAATACATCCATTTAAAGACCCTTTCAATTGATATACCCTCTTACGAATATAAATTTATATATATAATGTACAATTATAAAGGAACATATTTTAAAAAACCCAATCACTACATAGATTCATTGGAAAAATAGAAAAACTTGTAAATACCTATATGGGATAAGCATTGATAAATAAGAACATTAATATATGACAAGAGGAGTGTTTGAGTTGGTATCACACACATTACAAATAAAAACCACAATTGTTTAAACCAGATACCACATATGGTTTTGGGGAACACTTCTTTATGAATAGAGAAAAAGAAAGAATCATAAAGAATAAACACGTAGAAAAATGGACCAAACCATGTTGTATTTACCAAAAAATAAATATAAAAGGAAACAAATATAGATGTTGGAATAAGTGGTCACAAAATAAGAACCCAAAGATAATGTTAAGTGATAATTGAGGAGAATAAAAGATGGGTAAGGGCATTAAAAATGATAATGGAAGAAACAAAATTTTATTATTTTAAAAACCTTTTTATATCACATAGTTTCCATATTATTGTCACTGCCATATATAAAAATCATTCCCTTCACTAGACATCCCTATCAAAATCACATGATTTCGCTGCATTGTTAGGTAAACTCTATGCTAAACAAGAGATTATGTCAAAAAACATGTTGTATATTTTTCATTGGTCTATTGAATATTATGAATTAATCTTTTCCCAAACATGAACGAATAACTAGTGACCCCAGATTTTATTAAAGTATAAAAATATGATAATAAGTTTCATAGTAAAATATCAATTGAATAAATAAACAAAATAACAAAAAAAATATTTGGGTTTAGAAAATTATTCCAAACATAAAACATTCTACTTGTTGAATGGCATTGATTCCTCAAGGAAAAACAGAGACAATAGTGTATTAGATAAAAGGTAATGCATATTAAGAAAAATAAGGAAACCTATAATGATAATAAAAAAGGATGTATCCCAAATTCTTGGACTTTATAATTTCTCTAAACTATATAATCTTTATGGAAACATCCTAGGTTGACCTGACACATCACATAATCCATCCAACCACTAATCCCAATAATGATTACAAATCCCCATGGGATGAAAATAATTTCATTGGAATCATAGATTTTGAAATTGGTGTTTATTTACACCCTAAATTTTTTTTAACTATATAGTACATATTATTCCCAAAATATATTGTAGAATTCATAGATTTTATTTTCATAGAAGTTGAATAACTAAAAATAGAGTAACAAAACAAAAAAATGTGATACAACCACAAAAATGATCCAAATAATCTATAACACATTTGTAAAACATTAAAAAAATAAATATTCAAGATATAAAATGAAATGAACCTAAATAAAACAATTGGATGTTATATTCTATGATATAAAATAACAAAAAAATAAACATAAAAAAATATATCACCCATACAAACCATGGTTACACACTATATTCCAACTTATAATTGGAATACCAATGAAACAGATAAATCATATGAAATATACATTGATATTATACAAAATTGAAATTTTTTATACATACAAATTAGTGTGTAACACCCCAACCATTATTTCTTGAAGGGAACCTATGAGGGATCGTCCCTATGAAAGCTAATTCACCTCCTTATATTCTAGAGGCTTATGATTTTGTGTGTGTGTTAAAAAACCTTCTCTTTATTACATATTAGTTCATTATTTTTTAAATAAAATTATAATTAATAAAAATGTATGATCGATAATTATATTGTATTTTGGAATTTGTAAATTACATATCTACTTAAAATAGGAAATACTATATCTTTATTGAAAAATTACATAACATGCTCATACATAAAACTACATCCTATAACCTGGTGATATACATAAGAAAGGGTTGAGTTATAAATACCATTAAGGTAATAAACATAGAATAACATGAAGAATGTAATACAAGTTTGACAATAGGAATATAAATTGTGAATTAAAGGAGTTATAGTTATAAACAAGAATAATGAGGCATGATATATGATGATAATCATAAAGGAAACATGGTAAATGTCGCATCAACATAAAACACTATATCATAAACATAGATCAAGGATAATAACCACGAGATCATGGTAAAAAAATCATGTGATGGAATTGGTTCACTACATAAACCCTTTAATGATGTACCATGATACTAAAACATTACCTAATGTATTTGACCATTATTTAATTTAATTAAAACTATCCAATTTCATTCCATTATAACGCGTAATTATACCACATAACTCATAAAAATGGATTCATTGTTTATCAAAATGTATACCGTGACCATGGATTATAAAATTAATACTATTAATTACATATTCATGATGTAAAATTTCATAAAGGTGAAAATCCTTGATTAGAAATTGGTAATGGTATTCACTAAACAATTTTTTGGCATGGAAAATCATGGAGAACATTCAACAGCATAAATAGGGTGGATAAATATTAATATAAGGTATAATTGATAGTGTAAGGGTTACGCCATAATTAATTCATCATAAGGTTAGTAAAGAGGATATATAAGATCATAACCCAAAATTGAAAAATGTAACTTAAGAGTTATAACACAAAATATGTTCTTGAATAAAAAGTAGAGCAGAAGATCCCAAATTGAATTTCATCATTGTAATATGTGTAAATAAAGGTTCATGGTTGGGATTAATTAAAGTTAAATGGGTCTCTCATTGCATGGAAAAAAGGAAATTAATATGTTTTTGGTAAACCATAAAAAAATTGAAAATAAGAAGCATAATATAAAATAGGTTCTTTAAGGGAAATGAGAAATTAGGAGCCCCTTATATAGAGTGTGTGATTCCAAATTCTTGGAAGGAGCTTCTTGAGAGCTTGGGAAAACATGTTAGGACTCTAGAGAGGTAATGGTAGAATAATTACATGATCTTATTATTTTGAGTGAAAATTAATGGGTTCTTGGGTGGGTTAATTTTCAAAAAAATAGCTGAATTATGTATTATTCTACAATATTAGTGTTTGAACTCTATATAATAAAAAAATCCAAAACAAAAAACCATCCCATGGGGTTTTCCATAGTTTAATTAAAAGGGAATTTTTTTCATTATTTTAAATATATAAGGGCTAATCTTAATAAAATCATACCCATGAGGATTTAAATTTGGGTCATGATATTAAGGAAATGATTTTAAAACCATAAAATATAGCATAGGTTTTAGAGGATTCAGAAAGGCTTTCTAAAATTAATTAAATAAATATAAAATAAAATTATTTTAAATTTAAGACGTCAATTTGGTTTTTAAACACCTTTTGTATTTATTGAACAACTTTTGGATCATTATGATGTCATTATAAATATTGCACATTTATACTGTATTTAATTTTTACCTGAAAATTTGATTATCGTAGAAAATAATAAAAAACTAATAGTTAGATAATTTCAATATTCTGATTTCAAAAATAATATTTATTTCATAAAATTAATTTTCTAAATGTAAAAATTATCGTTATTAAAATA
Source organism: Viscum album (assembly GCA_963277665.1). Taxonomy (NCBI): domain Eukaryota; kingdom Viridiplantae; phylum Streptophyta; class Magnoliopsida; order Santalales; family Viscaceae; genus Viscum; species Viscum album. The sequence goes on along the minus strand of OY728138.1, from coordinate 1,297,943,538 downwards.
TTAGTGAGTATTTATTTGGAAATGTTGCTTTTTGTTCACAATTAGAGTATTTTAATACTTATAAAAATTACATTTTACTTAAAAAAATTATATGATCATTTATATTTGATAAAATTAGTTAACACAATAGTTTTATTAAAAATTCAATTATTTAACTAATCCTTTAATTCATCCAAAATAGCTTCTTTAATTGAAGTAGTATATTACCCAAAAAAATACAATTTGTGTTTTACTATATCAAAATCAATATCAGATATACTGTAATGATAATAAGTCAATATAGAAATTATTATATGGAAAATGAAATTTAAAAATGCCTATTTTATTTATCATGATACATTTCCCTTTTATGGACTATTATGAACCCCAAAGTTAAGGGTGACTTTGAGATTTTCATGGGGTGGTTCAACATATAATATTTTTGTTTGGATATCGATGATCTTGGTCTTCTCCTGTAATAGATTTTGATTATAATTATATTGATGGATCTTACTAAGCTATTGGTTGAGGCTAATGCCCAGTTTTAGTATCTCCCTTTAAAGCTCGAATAAATGGTTTTCAAAGGGTACGATCTAACTAGTTAAGGTTACTTATTCCATTGTTTCTGTCTATTGGATTTGTTAAAACCCTCTATATATGTTAATCACATGATCACTATTCAATGGAAATATTATCAAAAGTAATGATGCATAATGTCATTTTAAATATAATATAGGTTATAATAAAATAAAACAATTTCTTTTGTTTTTTATGTGTATAATATATTATAATACATTTATTGAACTATAAGGGGAATATTATTTATAATATTTACGGTCGTTACATTATTCCACCCATCATAAATTTCACACAATAAATTTTTATATCCCACACCAGGGAAATTCAATTTCATAACCTCCTATATTTCCACATAGTTTTTTCAATCATTTTTTCTCCATAACACTTAGATAGGGTGTATTGTTTTCTTTCCTATATCGTCGTCTCCCTGATATAAGATATTCATCAATTACTCCTTAAATGAGAGATCATTATTTAATTGTTCCATCATTAGATTGAGCACATGTGAGGGTTCTAGTTTGTACTTCCTCAAGAGGGATAGATGAGACACATCATATACTCGATAAAGGATAGGTGGGAGTGATATTTGATAATCCATCACCCTAATGTGATCATTGATCAGAAAGGGGCCAATATTTATTTTACTATGTTTTAATTTATTCACAATTCTCATGAAACTATTCCATAAGGATATGTGGATAAATACAATGTATTTCACCTAAAAATATTTTTCTCGTCATTGATTGTTTTTTCATATCTATTTTTTCAACTCTGAGTAGCCTTGAGACTCTACTGAGTAGTGTTGAGAATTTCCACCATTCCATTGACCATTTCAATACCTATAATCTTTTATTCTAAAACATTATCGCATCATGACGGTGTTCTACACCACTTACCACAAAGTTACAAATATGTATCCTTTTGTATGCCTCAACGAAAACTATTATTGTATGAGAACTCGACTAAAGGAAATTGTTCTTCCCAACCTCAATTGATGTAAATTGAGCATGCTCTCAATATATCATCATGTTACTTTATAGTTCTATAATTTTATCCATTAGATTGAGGGTAATATGTCATGATAGTATTAAACATGGTACTTAGAGGACATTATAGTCTCTTGTAGAACATGGTGTTAAATGTTTTACCTTGATTAGATACAATTGATAGTGGTATTCTGTGAAGCCTCACCACTTGTTTAATGTATATCCTTGCAATTCGGTCGATTGCGAAGTCCTCCATAGTTGTACTGAAGTGTGAAACCTTTATAATATGATCCACCCAAACCCATATATATTTATTTTCACTTATGGTCTTAGGATGACCAGTAAAAAATTTCATGGTGATGTTTTCTAATTTCCATGTAAGAATGGGTAATGGTTTCATCATCCCCTTGGATAGTTTTCTATCCTCCTTCACCTTTTGTGATTGAAGACATATTGATCTATATTCTGTGACCTCTTTCTTTATATTTTCTCTCCAATAGTGATCTTGAATATCATAATAAAATATTTTGATTCCATAATTTATAGAGAATTTTGAGCTATGTGTATAATTCAACAACTCATTATTTAACTCAGTACTTGATGAAACACATAGTCTTTCCCCAAATTTCACAAATCCTTCTTCATTAGATTTGAATTTTACATATTTACCTTTTTTTATATCTTCCATTTTCATCTAAATTCCCACATAATCTCTTGGAGTATCATTTACCCCATTTAGAAGGGATAGTTAACCTATTTTTTGTTAAATATTTGATTATTTTCCTTAATTAATAAATCTCATCTACATTGTTTTTTAATATAAGAAGATTAAATCGTTTTAAATTTTCAGTAATGAAAAGATTTCTGGATCCATTCTTCTATGATAATTGAGTACATTATTTAATATTCTAGGATTGAAGTGGATTGAGTAGCCATAGTCCTTGATCTAATATATACATCAATGTTGTGACAAATTCAGTTGTTTCTATTTTAATATATATTTGAGGATTTTGTGATCCGTATATATTTTACACTTCTATGAAAAGAGATAACGTAGCTAGATTTTCAATGTGAATGTCACTACATCGAACTCTCGATCATAAATTCGATAGTTTTGTACACAAAAAATCAATTATCTCAAATAATATGTTATTAGTTTGTCATTCTATATTTACAAACAACCCAATACCTTCTTATAAGAATTTATAAATACCATGAAATGTTCTCCACTTATCAATTGTGTGATTACAGGTGTAATGATAAACCTCTTTTTTAACTGATTCATGCCCTCCTCAAATTCATTATTCCAAAAAACCTTGACTACTTTCTGAATTAGCTTGGATATAGTGTTTGAAAATCATAATAAACTATTCAAAAATAGAGTATAATACATAGCTAATCCAACAAATTTATGGATATCTACAAAGGATGTTGGCCTCATTCAGTCATCAATTTCTTATATTATTGATGGGTCTACATATATCCCATTGGTTATGATAATATTCGTCATGAATGATACTTCCTTCAACCATAAATCACATTTTTTTAATGAGGCATAAATATTCTACTATCGTATGGTCTTTATCATAGTGCTTAGATTCTTCTCATATTCATAATTTATTTTGGGTTATATTTGAATATCATCTACAAAGGCTGACAATAAAATTTCAATTTAATCTATAAAGACTCTATAGATCATGTCCATGACTATTTCTAGAGCAATGGTGTGTTTGAATTGAATTAATATTAACTCATAGTGTTAAAACCATGCATGAATAAATTTTTTGGGATATCCTCCTTCACTCTACCATGTTAGTATTTTGTCTACAGATTCTCGGGGGAGATGTAATGATCTCTATAGAGATGATAAAAATGTCATCAATCCCTAGAAGATGATATATGTTCTTTATTTTGAACATGTTGAGCTCATAATAATCAATAAAAGGTGAATTGACTCATCTTTCTTGTTGATAAAGAGGACTGTTTCTCCTCGTGGTGAAGCATTTTGTTGTATGATGTAACGTCCATATTCTGGAAGCCACCTAGAGGCACCTTGTACCTGATTCATCACATACCCTCAAGCCCATTTCCCCAAACGCCAGAGGCATCTGACTTGTAGCGAGGGCCTTGGGTGTGATAGTGGGGAAACTATGACCTCATTGGTAGAGTACACAGCGAATTTAATAAAACATGAAATAGCAGAAGTAGTAAATATCCAACAACAATAAACAACATAAGACTAAAAAAATAAAAAACTGGTGCACATATCTATATATAAATTGATGCATGATACATATCTTGGAAAGTAGCCAAACAGATCAAATTCTGGATATACAAATAGTACCAAAACGAGTACAAAGTAAAAGATAAACTGCTCTGCAGCATCGTAAGCCTCGGCTTGGTCCCATGCTCTCTTGCTCCAAAACAATCAAGTACACAAAGTTGAAGTGCGCTTTCCATTGGCTATACCTGTAACAACATAGTTTTCTTGTAACACCCCGAGATTTTATGAAAAAATATTATTTTTAATGTCTTGTGTTGTACGCTACACCAAAAGAAGCTTGCACAACACACATCCTTGACTTGCCTTGCATTACACGCAATCGCAACCTTCCTCGATAGCGTGTGTAGTACGTAATACTGAGTTTCACGAAACAATGATATGCTATTAAAATATTATTAAAACTAGCCGTTATGAATAGTAATAACCACTTTTTAAATTTTAGAAATTTTAGCTCTCAAAATGGACTTCATTTTTGGATTCGGAGTATCGAATTTAGCATAAGGTGAAATTTTGGTACTTTTCGGATAACTTTCATATTCTGATGAATAGTGAAAATTACTACATTATAATTAAAAACAACTTTTTTAATCGAAATAATTAATAGTGATAAATCATTAATTTGAGTGGTTTTAAATTATATTTAGAATATATTTTTACAATTTAATTTAATGTTGGTCATTGGATGTAATTTCACATTTAAACCAGACATAATCAAGTGTCAATCTTTTGATAGATTTTGTTTCTCAAAAACACGCTATTTGTTTTAACAGCGGGATTTAATTATAAAATTAATTAATGCAACTTTTATGTTATGAATTTGGTAAAATAGACTTCATTTTTGAATTCGGAATATGAAATATAGCTTAGGATGAAATTTTGGCATTGTTCTGAAAAACATCAATTTTTGATGAATAGTGAAACTACTAAGTGGTAGTTAAAAAATTGAATTTTTCATAAAACGTAATTTTACCGCTTCTGTGAATGGAATTTCAGAAATCCGAGAGACACGGTTGATGTCAGTAAGTAAAATGTGGTTCAATGAGATGAAAATAATTTTTGGTGAATAGTAACTTTTTACTTTTATTTACCACGGTTAAAAGTAAATAGGGTAATTAAGGGTAAGAATGATATTAATATTACCCTAACACATTTCCTAATTCTATTGGACAAGTGTATCTCGACCAAAAACAACCTTAAGTGTAAAATATTATCATTTAGGCCCACTTGGATTAGATTAGGACATTTATTATTATTTAATTCAAAGAAGAGTTAAAAGAGTTAAAATCAAAGTTTATTTACTAAAACATTTTTAATATAGGGTTATACATAAGATAAATTCGATTTTAAATATTCATTAGAAAGCTAAAAAGGTTTCCCACATAATGGTATTTTATTTGTAATTTTTAGACATCAAATAAGTTAATTTATTTATGACACAAAGATGATGCAGTAATTATCTTATTAATGAAATATTGACATAATTGATGTTATAAACACCAAACGAAATATAATTTGAGACTTTTTATGAATTACACTAATTTTCTAGGTTACTATGATATATTATTGTTGATTTAATCAACTTGGTTCGAACATATAATTCTGTTATGACTTTCACAAAAATCATATATCAAATAGTGTCAAAATTGACACAAAATAGTTTTTAAATCAAATATTATATTATTAATTGTTATTTTATTCCTAAAAATCTAAGGTTCGGCCAAATGACTTAGATAAGGATATATATATTAATAATAAACAATTTGGGGTTCTTTTGGCATTTTATAGTAAGTGTATTAACCATATAGTGAAAGAAAACAAAAAGACACGGTAAAAGTTAAATTATTTAACTTAGAGATAAATCTAATTGATAAGGTTAAAATAATACCCTAAACTTATCTAAATCTTATTGGTTGATAGGATTTCGACCCATCCCCACTTTAGCTTCGAAATAAGACCCTTTGGAACCATTATAAACCGATTTTGACATTAATATAAAATAATATTTTGAGGTATTCCTAAGGTGCCCCTCTCCTCCCTTATAAAAGGACACCTCCTCCCCCTCCTCCTCACACCAATTTGAGCACTCAATCTCGGCCAACCCCTGCCAAAATATCTTCTCCACTTCCCTAGAAACATCCTAGAGGTTCTGTTCTTCCTCAAAGACCAATTTTAGTTCCATAAGAGGAGGTCTCCCAAAGGCGCTTCAAAGAAGAGTTAATTACCGTTACCAATTCTTTCATCTTTATTTCTTCTTCCACTTCTTCTTATTAGGTTGTTTCATTATGAAGTAATAACATCAGTATAACTCATATAATGATATGTTATTATAAGTATGAAACAACCCTATTTCACTATCTATCCATCCTACGGAAAAAGAAATCACCGCGCGTGCGTACGTACGGAATACCGTCTCCACGCTGTGGTGTAATCTATTTTCCGCCACCACCTTAATTCGATGGGTATAATGGTGTAAAGAATAACTATACATAGTTATTACAACATCATATTGATTCTGATATATTTTATAATCCACTCCAATTCAATTCAATATTTATGGAAATGATATCATCGCTTGTGCGTACGTACGGACTACCGACTCCACAACGCGATGAGATTCATTCTCCATGTTAACCATTTAAGAATGATTATAAAGTATATATAAGAAATAATAATGAAATATATGACATTACAAAGCTACTGGAATTATATATATATATATATGTATGTCATCTACTTACTTCCATTCAAAACAATAAGTAAAGGAAAACAGCGTTCATGCGTACGTACGGACTACCGTCTCCATGAACGGTGTTTTTCATTTCATTTATCTATCTATTATATATATATATATATACTGAATATATATGATATATAAATCATATTTTATATTCTGGAAGTAAGTAAATCATGATATATGTAATAATAATGTCAAGAACAACAAGTCAAAACACCTACGATAAATGAAACGATTTTACCCAAAACGCTTCTTTAACATGGAATTTACAAAAGAACGGGTAATATAATGTCACAAGTGAACCATATATGATATCATAAAAATGAATATGATTCTGTAATAAGTCAATGACATTATTTAAATCATTATACAGGAGGTTCGGACACATACGAAGCAAATCGGACCTAAGGTAAGGGAAATATCACAATCTCATTTTTATCCGAGATTGTTTATTCGTAAGTATTTACTGGGGTGTATTTTATCATCCACGTCCATGTTTCATCAATATGTAATATTACTTCCATACACCTACAATTTTTAAAATCCATTTTTACCTTCGGTGAGTTTTTAGTAAAAGAAATGAAAGGAATCTTTTGTCGTTTTTGTACGAGGTACTTTTTGACTTTTCCGACAAAAGTACGAAGAATGTTTTTTTAACTTATACGGCATGAATGGATTTTTAAAACATTAAATCCAAGAAGCTTCCTATAAAATTTTTCAAGTTTATTTTTAATCAACTTCTTTTATTTTAAAGTCGTATGACATGTTATGAAAGGAAAAATGTTTTTGAAGAAGAAAGGATATTTTCCTCAAGAATGGAGTTCAAGTGTTTTATCAAAATTATTTTCTATCTAAGATAATAAAGGGTTATGTTTTTATCCTTATTATTACATTGATTTGATCCTGTTGTGATGGAATTATTTTTATGAATTCCTTTATCTTATATGAATTGATTTATGATGTCATGATGTTTCAAGAATCCCATTTTTGTTACATGTGTTATGCGATGATGTATGTTTTATGATTATGTGGAACACATAAGAAAGAATTCATTATAAGATGGGTGGGACCTATATCTCCCTCCAATGCATTGGGTAAAGATTTTATATCTCATGAGATAGACATGGCTGGAATGGTAGGTTATACCGGTTCAGTGAAACAGGACTGAAACGAGGGTTACTCGATTCAGAAAGGGACTTTGTCCACTAATATAGTCTTGGAAATGAGTCTTGACTAACAAGAAATGATTCTCTATGATTATGTGTGTATGCCAAAAAGTTTCATGTTTTAAGTTATGATTATTGGGATTTCATTTCACTACTATGATTTATCCCATGTTATGAAATTATGATCTCTTTTGCAGGTTAAGATTTCCAAAAGTTATGTTCTTATGAATATGATGTGATTGATTTTTCTTTTGTATACCCTTACTGAGCATTTGAGCTCACCCTTTTATGTTTTCATTTCCCCAGGATATAAAGAAAGGTTTTAGGTAAAAAAAGGGAAGATCATTATGGGAGACATTGAAGATATTTCACCACGATTAGAAGATTACGTTCCGAGTTTCCAAAGACACTAAACTATTACGATCCTTGTGTGTGTGTGTTTTTCTTATGTAATTAGTATTCCGAAAAAGTAATGTAAAGTCTATGTACGTCAGGCTTCGGGTCTCTACAGTTGGTATCAGAGGAATGGTTTAGTCAACCTTTGGAAACTAGGATGCGAAAACGTTAGTGAGATCCCTAGAGATATTTCTAAGGTATGTCTAGGGATGCCCCTAAGGATAAGTATACGTATAGGATATAGTCCTAGAACTATGGTAACGATATTATATTAAACCAAAGATGATAGATATTTATGTTACTTCCCCTTTATTATGATTTTTACATCTAACACTATTCTGTTTGGGTTTTAGAAAATGGCTGGAAACAAGATGATTCACAATAATGGAGGATATGATGGACAATGGAATGATATTCTTCATGAGCAACCAAATGAAATGGGATTTGGATGTCCAAACATCATTATTATGCCGAATCAGCAATCTCACAACATGATCAATAAAGTAAAATTTGGTAAGTTTCCTGACTCGACTAATAAGAGAAAGATGGAGTTCCATGATGATCATAGAGGAAAGAAAGTTCAATTTCCCCTATGTAAATCATGTGGGAAGAGGCATCAAGGAGAATGTTTCAAGGGAACTGGAAGATGCTTTGGGTGTGGAAAATAAGGACACAAAGCAAGTAAGTGAAAAGGAAAAGGGTCGGTTAACACCATGGATGAGGATAATGGTATTGCTACGACATCAAAAATGGTTAAGTGTTTTAAATGTGGAATGTATGGGCATTATGCAAACAAATGCCCTAAGGGAAAGACTCGTGAAGAGAATCAGTATGGTCATATGGGTAGTATTTATGTGGATGATGATGAAGAGACTACAAATGATATGTGAGATGAAAGAATTTTTGAAGCTCGGTCAGTGGTTTGAGAATGTAGTGGAATGATTACATGTTTATCATGTGTAATTTTGGAATAAAGAGACATCTATAGATTGTTACACTGTTGTCTTTCCTTGTGTTTTGAAAGTGTATGATTAATGTTACCAGTATCCATGAAAAGTTATTCGGATATTTTTGGAATGTAGATGATATGCGCATAATGAAGGGATAAGGAGAAAATTAAATGTTTGATAGTATTCATGAGCTCATGATTGATATAAGGACTAAGTGATATCATGGTTTGAGTATATAGAATTTTGAGGATTTTGGTATGTGGAAAGTGTTAACTTTAAACTGCATTCATGTTTTCACTATGGTATTCAAAAGAATACATGATTAAGGACTTTGAATGTTTGGAATGTGACCAACAAGATATATCTTATGATGTATGGGGATCAACGATGGTATTAAATCTCTGGTAATCGTTTTCACTATGTTATGAGAATGGACTACAGTATTATGTATAAGCCTAAAGATTAGACTAGATTATGTTGGACATAAGTTAGTATTGTTTAAGGATAGAAGATTTTCGATATTATTGATGGGATGTTATAGTAACGTAGTTTTATAAAAAGGAAAACCTGCAGGACGGGCGACATCCCATCGCTTCGGACAAGGCTGTAGGAATCGAACCCACAACCGAAGTGCGACTGGCCTTTATCGCCTACCACTGACCTACAGGAAGTCTCTGTTTAGTAGAAACTAGTTTTATTATATTAAGCAGTATGATATATGAAGTATAAGTCCATTTTAGGAACCATATATGATTAATCTCACTATAGAATGACTTATGTATATTTAATAACTTTTGCTATCCTTTTGTTTGAGACAGATGGAATGAACAGTCATTCTATCACATGATCTGCTAACACTTCACGAATAACAAATTCAACTTCATTTATTTAAGAGATGAAGTGGAAATTGTTCAAGGCACGAACAACAGTGAGATTGTACCAAAATAAAGTAAGTATTTATTCTAATTCAAATTTTCAACTTTAGGGAAATGATCTTGAAAACCACTAATGTTGTCCTAGTGATCTTATACCTGATGAATCATATGGTACCTTATATCATCACAAATCTATGGATTTGTGATTACTGGCTTTTCCATAGCCATGTTCTCTACCACTCTCCATCAGAACATGATGGTTAGATTTCTCTTTCATATCCATATTTTCACCTATGTGGAAACCCAGTGATTAGTTTATTTGGGTAATCGTTACATTTCATACTTTAGTTTTTAAAGCCAAGTTTTGGTATTCCATTTTACGATGTGGGTTTCTATTAAAGAAACTTTCGAATAGTAAACCATTTATAACCCCGACGAATTTCGAGGGCGAAATTCATTTTAAGGGGGGTAGAATGTAACACCCCAAGATTTTATGAAAAAATATTATTTTTAATGTCTTGTGTTGTACGCTACACCAAAAGAAGCTTGAACAACACACATCCTTGACTTGCCTTGCATTACACGCAATCACAACCTTCCTCGATAGCGTGTGTAGTACGTAATACTGAGTTTCACGAAACAATGATATGCTATTAAAATATTATTAAAACTAGCCATTATGAATAGTAATAACCACTTTTTAAATTTTAGAAATTTTAGCTCTCAAAATGGACTTCATTTTTGGATTTGGAGTATCGAATTTAGCCTAAGGTGAAATTTTGGTACTTTTCGGATAACTTTCATATTCTGATGAATAGTGAAAATTACTAAATTATAATTAAAAACAACTTTTTTAATCGAAATAATGAATAGTGATAAATAATTAATTTGAGTGGTTTTAAAGTATATTTAGAATATATTTTTACAATTTAATACAATGTTGGTCATTGGATGTAATTTCACATTTAAACCAGACATAATCAAGTGTCAATCTTTTAATAGATTTTATTTCTTAAAAACACGCTATTTGTTTTAACAGCGAGATTTAATTATAAAATTAATTAATGCAACTTTTATGTTATGAATTTGGTAAAATAGACTTCATTTTTGAATTCGGAATATGAAATATAGCTTAGGATGAAATTTTGGCATTGTTCTGAAAAACATCAATTTTTGATGAATAGTGAAACTACTAAGTGGTAGTTAAAAAATTGAATTTTTCATAAAACTTAATTTTACCGCTTCTGTGAATGGAATTTCAAAAATCCGAGAGACACGGTTGATGTCAGTAAGTAAAATGTGGTTCAATGAGATGAAAATAATTTTTGGTGAATAGTAGCTTTTTACTTTTATTTACCACGGTTAAAAGTAAATAGGGTAATTAAGGGTAAGAATGATATTAATATTACCCTAACACATGTCCTAATTCTATTGTACAAGTGTATCTCGACCAAAAACAACCTTAAGTGTAAAATATTATCATTTAGGCCCACTTGGATTAGATTAGGACATTTATTATTATTTAATTCAAAGAAGAGTTAAAAGAGTTAAAATCAATGTTTATTTACTAAAACATTTTTAATATAGGGTTATACATAAGATAAATTAGATTGTAAATATTCATTAGAAAGCTAAAAAGATTTACCACATAATGGTATTTTATTTGTAATTTTTAGACATCAAATAAGATAATTTATTTATGACACAAAGATGATGCAGTAATTATCTTATTAATGAAATATTGACATAATTGATGTTATAAACACTAAAAGAAATATAATTTGAGACTTTTTATGAATTACACTAATTTTCTAGGTTACTATGATATATTAGTGTTGATTTAATCAACTTGGTTCGAACATATAATTCTGTTATGACTTTCACAAAAATCATATATCAAATAGTGTCAAAATTGACACAAAATAGTTTTTAAATCAAATATTATATTATTAATTGTTATTTTATTCCTAAAAATCTAAGGTTCGGCCAAATGACTTAGATAAGAATATATATATTAATAATAAACAATTTGGGGTACGTTTGGAATTTTATAGTAAGTGTATTAACCATATAGTGAAAGAAAACAAAAAGACACGGTAAAAGTTAAATTATTTAACTTAGAGTTAAATATAATTGATAAGGTTAAAATAATACCCTAAACTTGTCTAAATCTTATTGGTTGATATTATTTCGACCCATCCCCACTTTATCTTCGAAATAAGACCCTTTGGAACCATTATAAACCGATTTTGACATTAATATAAAATAATATTTTGAGGTATTCCTAAGGTGCCCCTCTCCTCCCTTATAAAAGGACACCTCCTCCCCCTCCTCCTCACACCAATTTGAGCACTCAAGCTCGGCCAACCCCTGCCAAAATCTCTTCTCCACTTCCCTAGCAACATCCTAGAGGTTCTGGTCTTCCTCAAAGACCAATTTTAGTTCCCTAATAGGAGGTCTCCAAAAGGCGCTTCAAAGAAGAGTTAATTACCGTTACCAATTCTTTCATCTTTATTTCTTCTTCCACATCTTCTTCTTAGGTTGTTTCATTATGAAATAATAACATCAGTATCACTCATATACTTATATGTTATTATAAGTATGAAACAACCCTTTTTCACCATCTATCCATCCTACGGAAAAAGAAATCACCGCGCGTGCGTACGTACGGAATACCGTCTCCACGCTGTGGTGTAATCTATTTTCCGCCACCACCTTAATTGGATGGGTATAATGGTGTAAAGAATAACTATACATATTTATTACAACATCATATTGATTCTGATATATTTTATAATCCACTCCAATTCAATTCAATATTTATGGAAATGATATCATCGCTTGTGCGTACGTACGGACTACCGTCTCCACGACGCGATTAGATTCATTCTCCATGTTAACCATTTAAGAATGATTATAAAGTATATATAAGAAATAATAATGAAATAAATGACATTACAAAGCTACTGGAATTATGTATATATATATATATATATGTGTCCCATCTACTTACTTCCATTCAAAACAATAAGGAAAGGAAAACAGCGTTCATGCGTACGTACGGACTACCGTCTCCATGAACGGTGTTTTTCATTTCATTTATCTATCTATTATATATATATATACTGAATATATATGATATATAAATCATATTTTATATTCTGTAAGTAAGTAAATCATGATAAAATTAATAATAATGTCAAGAACAACAAGTCAAAATACCTACGATAAATGAAACGATTTTACCCAAAACGGTTCTTTAACATGGAATTTACAAAAGAACGGGTAATATAATGTCACAAGTGAACCATATATGATATCATAAAAATGAATATGATTCTGTAATAAGTCAATGACATTATTTAAATCATTATACAGGAGGTTCGGACACATACGAAGCAAATCGGACCTAAGGTAAGGGAAATATCACAATCTCATTTTTATCCGAGATTGTTTATTCGTAAGTATTTACTGGGGTGTATTTTATCATCCACGTCCATGTTTCATCAATATGCAATATTACTTCCATCCACATAAAATTGTTTAAATCCATTTTTACCTTCGGTGAGTTTTTAGTAAAAGAAATGAAAGGAATCTTTTGTCGTTTTTGTACGAGGTACTTTTTGACTTTTCCGACAAAAGTACGAAGAATGTTTTTTTAACTTATACGGCATGAATGGATTTTTAAAACATTAAATCCAAGAAGCTTCCTTTACAAGTTTTCAAGTTTATTTTTAATCAACTTCTTTTATTTTAAAGTCATATGACATGTTATGAAAGGAAAAATGTTTTTGAAGAAGAAAGGATATTTTCCTCAAGAATGGAGTTCAAGTGTTTTATCAAAATTATTTTCTATCTAAGATAATAAAGGGTTATGTTTTTATACCTATTATTACATTGATTTGATCCTGTTGTGATGGAATTATTTTTATGAATTCCTTTATCTTATATGAATTGATTTATGATGTCATGATGTTTCAAGAATCCCATTTTTGTTACATGTGTTATGCGATGATGTATGTTTTATGATTATGTGGCACACATAAGAAAGGATTCATTATAAGATGGGTGGGACCTATATCTCCCTCCAATGCATTGGGTAATGATTTTATATCTCATTTGATAGACATGGCTGGAATGGTAGGTTATACCGGTTCAGTGAAACAGGACTGAAACGAGGGTTACTCGATTCAGAAAGGGACTTTGTCCACTAAGATAGTCTTGGCAATGAGTCTTGACTAACAAGAAATGATTCTCTATGATTATGTGTGTATTCCACAAAGTTTCATGTTTTAAGTTATGATTATTGGGATTTCATTTCACTACTATGATTTATCCTATGTTATGAAATTATGATCTCTTTTGCAGGTTAAGATTTCCAAAAGTTATGTTCTTATGAATATGATGTGATTGATTTTTCTTTTGTATACCCTTACTGTGCATTTGAGCTCACCCTTTTATGTTTTCTTTTCCCCAGTATATAAAGAAAGGTTTTAGGTAAAAAAAGGGAAGATCTTTATGGGAGACATTGAAGATATTTCACCACGATTAGAAGATTACGTTCCGAGTTTCCAAAGACAATAAACTATTACGATCCTTGTGTGTGTGTGTTTTTGTTATGTACATAGTATTCCACAAAAGTAATGTAAAGTCTATGTACGTCAGGATTCGGGTCTCTACATTTCTTGGGCCCAAAAGCAAGGAAAAAATAGGGTGTGATACTAAATCTCAGTAGGAAACCACCCGAAGATCTGTGCCTGATAGTCAGTGAGCATATGGTAGGTAATAGTACAGTAAGCAGAAAATAGTAACCGTAAATAGAAGGTAGTAATCAGTACGAAGTTGGAGGATGATATGAAACAGTATTCAATCCACATAAAATCAAGCAGTAGTGAAGCAAACAACAACCCACAATAGGAACCCCTCTAGTAAGTACTCACAGAGAACCCCTCTGGTCCTATCCAAGAAGTACAAACAACCCTCTAGGTAGTGCACTCAGCCTAACCCCTCTGTTTTGGTAATACAAAAATATAAGACTCTCTGGGGAAGCTCGTATGTTAATTTCCCCTTATTGTCTAGGGTAGCTTGGGACTCTCTGAGAAAGATCACGTGGTCTAACTCTCTTATATCGCCTAAGGTCAACAAACTCTCTGAGGAAGTACTCTCGGTCAATTCCTCCTATACTCTCCGGTCTATCATAGACTCTCTGAGTAAGCTCACTCCGTCAATTCCTCCTCTAACCTAGAATGGTTTAGGGAAATTAAAACATGTAAAGACACCCTGTGGAAGCTCACTCAGTGTACACTCATGTAGTCTATAATATCCAAGACTCTATGGGAAGCTCACTCGGTCTATCCCCTGTAGTCTATAATGTCCAAGAATCTCTGGGAAGGTCACTCAGTCTATCCCTTATAGTCTATAGCACTAGGTTCCCACAGTCCCGGTCCTATTAGTGCATAATAATGCTATAAGGCCAAAGTACACCTATAGAGCTAGTTGGATAACCAGTCTATAGAAACAACCATGTCAAGAATATCATTCCATCCTACAGTCACAAGGCATGGAAAACATGTATAACGACCAAAGGATAACAAGTACCAAAGGTTGTAAACATAACAAGGCATGTCAAAACATCCAAGAACAAAAGATGTCCTTAAAAATGATCAAATTTCCTCTAAACAAGCATACAAGCAAGGTAGGATAAAAACAGGGGCAAAACGGTAAACACGTAATACCCCATTCATGGGTATTGATGGCAATTTTCACATACACTCAAAGACAACTAAGGAAAAGGCACAAACCACCTACTTGGATGCTAGGAGATCAATATACTTGAACCATGAAGCTTGATTCTCTTTAGAACATCATAGATCTATGAAGACACACAAACCAATAAACTGACGATATCTCGAGAAAGAGGGGAAATCGTGGAATGAAACTCAAGAAGAAGGAATAGCTCACCATTGTGGTTCAAACGAAATAGATAATGGTAGATTCGGAAAATAGTATGAGGCTCAAGGGGTTGGAGGATGTTTACGGCCATACGGACCCTCCCTGTTGAAGAACCTAGAGAAGAAGGTGTTTGTGTCAATTAGGCGTTACACCCATCCATTTAATGAAAAAAAGAAACTACATGGCATGTACTTCTGGGGTACATAAGATGTACTTATCCTTTCCGTAGTCTATTTTAAGAGGCCTCCATATCGCCTCTACACACCATGTGTGTGGCCCAGACACAGCCAACAAACGGACTTACACGGCATCAAAGTACATGGTGTGTACGTATAAAGTACACGCCTTGTACTTGGGAAATTTCCAGATTTTCCTCTTTTTCTCAAAAACGACAAGAAAAGGAAAAACATACCGAAAATGAAGATACATGTTCTTACAAACTTCCCCCCTTAAATTAATTTTTCCCTAAATATTCCTAGCAAGGCGCATAAGAAAATACTCCAAACAGCTCCAACCACTAGGATCATATATTTACCTCCCTCTCCTAGGTCTTGTCCTGTACTCGCCCGTGCTGCCATAGCACCCGCACTAGAGGAACAGACTAGACACAGATAACCTTTGTACTGAAATCGATAATCCAGATAAAATGCTCCTCAAACGATGCATCCGCTTCGAGCTCAACCTCCTTGGGTTGAAAGACATGAGACAGGTCTGAAAAGTAACGTTTGAGATGAGAAAAGTGGAAGATGTCGTGCATAGCCTGGTACCTATGAGGTAAATATAACCAATAGGTAACGAGCCCAACTCTCTCCAACACCAAAAAATGGCCTGACGTACCGCTGTGAATTCTTACCCTATCTTTGAATCCTCTAGTGTTCCAACCTCGGTGCGACACACAGGAAAACCTGATCCCTGACCTTGAACACTAGAGGTCATCTCCACTGATCAGTATATGACTTCTGTTGAGACTATGTTGTATCCATCCTATTCCGAATCAACTCTATCAGCTCTGAGGTCTCCTAAAAAAGACGACGTCCTAGAAACACTGCATCTCTTGCCACTAGCCATCCAAATGGTGGTCAGAATGGACTACCGTACAGAGCCTCATAAGGTCCCATCTGAATAGTTTCCTGAAAACTGTTGTTATTAGAAAACTCCACAAGAGGAATATTATTCTCCCAAGAACCAAAAATGACTATAATGAATGCTCGAAGCGTATTCTCAAGCACCTGGATCGTACGCGTGGACTGGACATCTGTCTGGAGTTGGTATACTGTACTCAAAAGAACTTGTGTACCCAAAGCCTTATAATTCCCCTGCCATAATCGAGAAGTAAAATGTGCATCCCTGTTTGAAACAATGGAGTGTGGAAATCCATGAAGATGTACAACCGCCCCAACTCAACAACACTGAAGGTCGCCTTGATCGACAAGAAGTGAGAAACCATCGTATGCCTGTCAATGACAACCCAAACAACATCACTCCCTCAAGGTAACCTTGGTAACCCCGTCACGACTTCAATCACGACATCGTTCTAGTTTCACTTAGGGATGGGTAACAGCTGCAGAATACCCACTAGTCACTGATGCTTCACTTTCACCTGCTAACAAGTAGAATATATCATAACGAAACCAAAAACATCCCTCTTCATACCTGGCCACCAATACGAAGGATGTAGATCGTGAAACATATTTGTAACTCCCGGATGAACTGGCCAAACATAGGAATGAAAATCCTGCTTCATCTCCTCGCGTATATCTACTATCACTCATACGCGTCCCCAGAATGCAAGATCACATCCTCGCCTACTTTCCATCCAGGAAGAGGGTCATCTCTTGACACACACTCCCATAGAACCAGGCCTTCTATGTCTGATAACTTCCCCATCTATACTCAATCAAGAAGGGTATAGGTGACATCTACAGATAAAATAAAAGTCTTCCCCTATTTGTCGTGCACCTCTAAATGCATCTCATAGAACAGAGCCATATGCTTCCACTCACTGATGGCCTCCTGAACTACCTGAATCTGAGTTCTCCTACTCAGCACATCAGCAACTGCATTTCCCTACCCTGGCGTATAAGCAAACTCAATGTTGAAGGACTGAAGATACTCGACCCACCTGTGCTGTCTTAGATTCAGATCACGCTGAGTGAAGATGTACTTGAGACTCTTGTGGACGGTGAAAACCACATTGTTCTCTCCTATAAGGTAATGTCTCCAACAGCGTAAGGCATGAACAACAACTACCAACTCCAGATCGTGCGTCAGGTAGTTCCTATCATGTGGCCTCAACTGTCGAGACCCTTACGCAACAACTCTGTCTCCCAGTATAAGCACATCTCCTAGCTCGATACCTGAAGCATCATAGTAAATAGTGTATGTCATACCCGGCTCTGGTAAGACAAGTATCGGTGCAGACGTCAACCTCCCTTTCATCTCCTAAAAGGATGAATCACATGAATCTGACCATAAGAACTTTTCCCCATTCTTGGTTATACCATTCAAAGTGTTGTAAGGCGTGCAGAGTCTTGTATAATTTTCCGGTAGTATTCATCCAATCCTAGAAAACACCGAACCTCAAAGACATTCTTCAAATGATCATAGGAAACTTGGACTGTCACTTTCTTTGGGTCAACTGATACTCTTGTCTTTGAGATAACATGCCCCATGAAGTGAATCTGATCTTTCTAAAAGTGGTATTTTGAGAGTTTTGTAAAAATCTGATGATCTCTTAGAGTATTGAAAATGATATCAATATGGGTTTCTTGGTCATGTTGAGTGTGAGATTACACTAAGATTTCATCCAAAAAAACCACCATGTAGAAAGCAAGGTATGGATTGAACACTCGATTCATCAGCACCATGAAAACTGCTGGAATGTTAGTGAGACCAAATGTAATAACTATATACTTGTAGAGACCATATCTGCTCCTAATGGCTATAAGAAGTATAATTGATGGTCTAACATGCAACTGATGAAAACCAGACCTCATATCGATCTTCGAGAAGTCCCAGGCTCCTCGAAAATTATCAAAGAGCTCATCGATCCTCCACAATGGATATTGGTTCTTGACCATCAAATGGTTCAACATCTGATAATCCATATAAAGCCAAAGGGTACCGTATGCCTTTTTCGCAAAAAGGACTGGCAAACCCCAAGGAGAAGTACTGGGTCAGATGAAACCCTTTGCATGTAACTCCTCCAAGTACTTCTTGAGCTCCTAAAACTCAGGTGTAGCCATCCTATAAAAAGGAATGGACAGCGGTGGTGCTCCTGACACAAGATCAGTAGAAATGTCTTCCTCACTCTACTGAGGGAAACCTGAAAATTCCTCTAGAAAGAGATCCCTCATATGATCCACTAGAATAAAGTATAACAGTGAAGTCCCCTGGTTATCCAGATAAAGACTGGAAAACTGGGTTGTAACTCATCCTATCCCATGATGCTCTGGTCTAGCTCTACACCCATAGACATCCTACTCACCTCTATGAAGAAAGAATTTTCCCTCTATTGATACAAAACTCACACTACGACAATAGCAATAGACGTCTTCCAGGAAGGGAACTAACCAGTCCATACCGAGAATGACAGTATATGTTGTCATCACTTGAACATAGGGGTCCCATAAGATGTGACACCCTAAAACCTCAAGATGGAACTCTCTGCACTAATGTATGCTAGACGTCTTCATTCCCAACAGTGTATCAAGAGTCAACATGTCAACAGATGAAACGATACAATGTGCATGGCTCTCCACAACAGAAAAACAGATAAAGCTATGCATTGCACTAGTATTGAAAAGAGTTGAAGATAAAACAGAGGCTACTAAGATCATACCTAGAACTGTAGAATGTCTGGAATCTGGCTCTTGATAGGACTGATCCACGATTAATGTCTGGCATGTACCGTGGACGTACGTCCCTAGCTGACCACTCTGAGTTGATCCACTCTACTGTGGCTGGTAACCTGGTGACTGACAACCACGGCTGTGACCTCCACCTCGGCCCACACTACCGAAAGAACTCCAGTTCCTTGACTGGTGTGAAATTGGTGATACATCTCCTATAAACCAAGTCATAGAAGAACCCATACCACTAACTGTAGGTGTGAAGATCTGACAAAAACACTGAAGATGGCCCATCTTGCCGCAAGATCATCACTCCACCAGGTCTCTCTGGCACTGAGGCCTAGAATGAACACCTCCTTCCACACTTGTAACATACAACCTGGCTTCCCAAAGAAACATTCTGCCTACCCTGATCTCCTCGAGTAGACTCCCTGCAGCCCTTCCTACTATCAGTAGGATGGACACTGACTCTGGATGTTGAACTGCCCTGGACCACTGCTCCAGAGTCTCTCACATTTCGCTCAGTGATCAGCACCTGGTTAACAATGGTGGATATCGAAGTCAACCTAATGATATTAACCTTGTAATGGATCTCCTTCCTGAGACTATCCTCAATCTTCCTAGAAAGGAACAACTCATCGCCTGCTAGAATCGGCGTGAAGCACTACAGCTCTGTAAAACAGGACGAGTATTCTATTACTAAAAGAGTACACTAATCGAGACTCATAAACTCTCGGGTTCAGTTGGCCCTCAAGGTGTCCAGATAAAATTAATCGTAGAATATGTTCCAGAAATCATCCCTAGTAATACTCTATTGGTACCATGACTGATAGATCACCTCCCACCACCTTTTGGCGGTGTCTCGGAGCATATAACTATCAAGATTTACCCTTTTCTCTAGATGTATGTCCTTGTTCTCAAAGATCATCAGCATGTCCTATAGCCACAACTCTGCAGCCTGGGGTCATCCATCTCATGAAAAGTAGGAGAATGATATTGCTAGAAAACCCGCATCAACTCAGCCATTGACGGTGCAGGAGGCGGCGCTCCCTAAAAGGTCTTCATCATCTTCAAGAAGTCCTCTCTGAACTATGCATCGGTGCCTGAAACAGGTATAACTGCTAGTACCAAGGCTGGCACAACAAAAGGATCTATAGGTGGTCATTGATCAGCCATATCCGGTGTCTGATCACCATCTGGTAGCTGACGTACAACCAGAGGACGTCTCGAAGGCATAGCCCATAAAGATCAAAAGCACACCTTCGATCAGGATTATCAAGGACAGAGAACATAATAGTACAAACGGGAACATTAGAAAGTAACACTCAAGTTTTCTAATAACGACTACATGGCATGTATAAAAACTACCCGATGTATTCCTTAAGTCCATATACATGGGCGTGTACATCTGCCACATTTGGTCATGTAACACCCCAGACTACACGGTGTGTTGTCCCCACACACAGCATGTACTTCATCTCCATTCCCCTTACTGAGTCTCTTTACATGGCTATCTCACACGGTCCTTTTAACCCTAGACTACACGGTGTGTTCACTAAGGGCACGACGTGTACTAGACGAGGTTTCGGAGACCCGTGTAGTTAGTTACATGGTCGACTACACGGCTCACCTTTACATGGTGTGTTCCAAACAAACACAGCATGTATAGGAGAGATACCATCATCATATGTTGTTCGTGACACGTTCAGGTAACTAGAATAAGACTACACGGCGTGTTCATACCCTACACGACATGTACTACACGAGCTTCCCCAACCCACGTTGTTAGTGACACGGCCGGGTACATGGCTCTCTACTACACGACATGTAATGACTCTACACGGCATGTTTCTGAAAACATTTTCACCACCTCATGTTTTTGATCACACAGTCAGTGGAACAGTTTAAAACTACATAGCATGTAGTCAAGTACACGCTGTGTATTCTGGGTTTTTCTGGGTAGCAGCTCAGAAACTGCACCGATGCTCGAAAAACACTGAATAAAACATAAAGGTGCCAAATTCTGATCTGTGAGGGCCCATACTCCTCGCAAATCAAATCTTGGCATCTTATACAATTCACATAAATGAGAAAGAAGTCAACAATCCACCAATTTCTGATTCAAGAGGGCCTTTAACACCTCAAGAACCAAAATCTAGCATTCGTTTAAGCAAGGTATAATACAAACAATTCCACTATCAAACTACAGGGATTCTATAAAAGCATCTATCACAATAGCATGCATAAGATACACAACATCTATCACAACAACATGCAATCACTTATTCAACCTAGATGGCATGGAAAGAATGCATGTCATGTGATTTCTAGTAAGTGCATATATTATGCATGAGATGGCATACCCTCATCTCATCGGGTTGCGACAAAAATAGAACCACAATAGAAACAACTATAACAACACAAATTATGTGAGTCACTAAAGGTGAAATCATATCAACCGTAAAATCATAAAACTAGAAAACTAAAATAAATGAGGTAGGTTGGATTTATCCTATACAGGGGTTAGCTACTTCTGGGAACAACTTATTACTTAGTACTGAATTCATCCTATCCTTTGATAAAGGCTCCAAACAGTATATCAAGAGAAAATAATTCCTATGATAAAACTTTGTAACTTCCCGGTTCTGTATGCCACCTAGAGGCACCTCGTACCCGCTTGGTCACATGGCCTCAAGTGCATTTCCCAAAATGCCAGAGGCTTCCGACTAGCAGTGAGGGTCATATGTGTGATAGTGAGGAAACTATTCCCTCATTGGCAGAGTACACAGAGGAATTAAAAAAACATGCAATATCGGAAGCAGTAAATATCCAACAACAAAAAATAGCGTAAGGCTTAAACAATAAACAACTGGTGCACATATGTATATAAAAAGTAATGCATGATAAATATCTAGAAAAGCAGTCAAATAGGTCACAATTCTAGAAATACAAACACTACCAAAACAATTACAGAAGAAAATATAAACAGCTCCACAGCCTCACAAGCCTAAGCTTGGTCCCATGCTCTCCTGCTCTTAAGAAATCAAGTACCCGAAGTCGAAGGGCGCTTTCCCTTGTCTATACCTACAAATACATAGTCTGCTTTGGCCCAAAAGCATGTCCAAAATAGGATGTGAGACTAAATCCAGGTAGGAATCCACTCGAAAATATGTGCCTAACAGTGAGTGATCATATGGTAGGTAATAGTACAGTAAGCAGTAAATAGTAACAGTAAACAACAGGTAGTAATTAGTAAGCAGTAACAGGATTATATGCAACAATATTCAATCCAATGAATAGTAAGCACTAGTGAAGCAAAAAAAAAACCACAACAGGAACCCCTATAGGAGCTACTAGCAGCCATCCCGTTTGGTATTATCTAAGAAGTACAAACAACCCAATAGGAAGTGCACTCAGCCTAACCCCTCTAGTTTTTAAATACGAAAATATAAGACTCTTTGAGAAAGCACGCTTGGTCAATTGCCCTTATAGTCTACGGTAGTCTAGTACTCTCTGAGGAAGAACATGTGGTTTAAACCACTTAGAGCCCTAAGTTAAAGAATCTATCTGATGAAGTGCACTGAGGCAATTCCTCTTATAATCTCAGGTCAATCACAGACTCTCTGAGCAAGCTTGCTTGGTCAATTACTCCTCTAACCTAGAATGGTTTAAAGAAATTCAAACAAGTAAAGAATCCTTGAGGAAGCTCACTCGACCTACCCTGTAGTAGTGTATATTATTCAAGACTCTTTGGAAAGCTCACTCTGTTTGTCCCCTATAGTCAATAATGTCCAAGACACTCTTTGAAGCTCACTCGGTCTATATCTTATAGTCTATAGCACCAAGTTCCCACGGACCCATGCTAGTCAGTGCCTAATATTGCTATAAGTCCAAATTAGATCTATAGAGCTACTTGGCTAACCAGTCTACAAAAACAAGCATGTCAAGAATATCATTCCACCCTACAGTCACAAGGCATAGAAAACAGGTATAATGGCCAAAGGCTAACAAGACCCATAGTTGTAAACAGATCAAGTCTTGTAAAAACATACAAGAAAAACAATTATCCTATAAAATGATATAATTACCTCTACACAAGCATAAAATCAAGGAAGGAAAAAAACTGGTGCAAAATGGTAAACACGCAATACCCCGTTCATGAGTATTGGTGGAAATTTGCACATAATACTCAAAGACATCTAACAGAAAGGCAAAAAACAGCTACTTGGATACTAGGAGATTAATATACTTGAAAAACGATGCTTGATTCTCCTTATAACACCATAGATCTATAAAGACGCATAAAAAATTCAACCCACGATATCTCGATAAAGAGGGAAAATCATGGAATGAAACTCAGGAAGAAGGAAGAGCTCACTGCTGTGGTTTCAATGAAATTGATGGCGGTTGATTCAAAAATAGTCAGAGGCTATGGGCCTCAGAGGATGTTTGTAGTCATACGGATGGTCCCAGTTGAAGAACCTGGAGAAAAAGGTGTTTCTATCGATTAGGAGCGACCCCGATATGTTTAATGGAAAAAATGAAACTACATGGCATGTACTTCTAGGGTACACGATCTGAAATTGTACATTCCATACTCCACATTAAGTGGCATCCACATCGCCCCTAGACACCGTGTGTGTGGCTTGGATATGGCTAGAAAACGACCTTACGTTGCATCAATGTACACAACGTGTACTTGGGAAATTTATAGATTTTCCCCTTTTTCTCAAAAACGTACATAAAAGGAAAAACATAACTGAAACAAAGATCCAGGTTTTTACATATGAACCCTTTATCCAGAGTCTCCTATAGTTGTTTCTTGATCTACTCAAGTTCTACAAGAGACATTAAATATGATGTTTTGAATAATATAAATTCATCATGGTTATGGGTGAATGAAAATTTAATATTGAGAAATGAGGAAGACCATGAAATTCTTCACGAAACATTTTAGCATATTCCCTAACAATGGGAATTTATTTATCGATGACCATTTACATTAAATAAATCATTAGAGTGATATTTTCTTCCTCATAGAGAAATAATATAAATGCAGGATATGTCAGTTCTAAAGAATATTCATCCATATCTATATATTTCTATATAATCAGAGGGTGATT
Source organism: Viscum album (assembly GCA_963277665.1). Lineage (NCBI taxonomy): Eukaryota > Viridiplantae > Streptophyta > Magnoliopsida > Santalales > Viscaceae > Viscum > Viscum album. The sequence continues at coordinate 1,297,918,663 of OY728138.1, read as the reverse complement.
CATTATACAGAGAGTGATTTACTTATCACATGAATTAATATTGGATCTATATAGGGAATTAAAATCCATACCCATATTTACATAAAATTCCACCAACGGGAGTATCACAAGGTTCATTGGGAAGCTAAACCCACAAATTTTGATGGGTGGGGATATATACATGGGATAAATTAACATCCCCATTTTTTATTTTAATATTTATATCCATTCATTGTGCTGTTATTGGTGTAGTTCTACTATACATTTATGATATAAAGGATTGTAAAAAAAAAAAATTAAAAATTATGTTTAGTATTATAAAATTAATATGTACAGTACCTATCACAGATTCATTACCAGGATCCATCTCAATGATTGTGATGGAAAAATATAACCCTTCCTACAATGGAGATTGTTGGTTGTATCTGAAAACCATTGGCTTATTGCATTGGTTTGAAAGGATACAAGGTAAATTTAAGTTGAAGCAATAAAAAATGTGATGATGGTTGATAAGAGAATTCCATGACTCTATTACATTACTGCTTTTATCCCATCTTCAATCAATATCTATTTTTCATTCATTATTATGTTTAAATAATTTCCTCATTCTCCTAAGGTTATTTCCTATCTTCATATTTCCTCAATTTTGACATGTAGGACGTTGAAATTTCAAAATATTTTTCGATTTATCCATTAGAATGGAAGAATAAAACTCCACTTTCTATTTTATATCCCCATGATACCCTTGAGATTCACTGATATATTTTTTTGACATAAAGGTCATAAAAGGAAGTTTTCTCATAGTTATCAATGTGTCAGATCTCTATGTCTTTTTTTCTATATTGAAACCCACCAAAAATTTGGTCATCCTTTCCTTTTGGGGTTATAAAAATGACGAAGGCATATCATGCAAGTCTTGGGATTTTTTTCTTCTTACACCCTAATGGATTTTTAAAATTTTTTATTGAGAGATGAAAATCCCATGTTCATTCTATGTCAGGTTGTGTGAGGAAAATATTTGTCAAAAACTATTCACTTGAATTACTTCCACCCTATTGATTTTATCTCTTAATAATGATTCATATTATTTTTTTCAATTTCTAGTATTAATATGCACATCCCCCATTATGATAAATATCCATTATAACCTTATTTTTTTGGTAACATTTAAAGATGGATAATTTCATTTAAATAGATTTTATCCATTATTCAATGATAGAGTTATTAGATTATCAATTGAATGTGAAATTCCTCTTTCACAAAAATGCCCCAATTATAGCCTATTTCATTTTAAGGGGTTTTGTGTACCCGTACTGATATAATTTCTATTCAGAACATGTGTCAGCTGACAGTGTATCATCATAATGCCCATGATTTTCATTCCATTGGGTTTGGGAATCTCATTGGGGAATTCATAAAATTTCCCTTCACATTGGTAATTTAACTGATTAGTTCTTTTTATTGAAATTGTTTAGAATAAAGGGAAAAATAGTGATGAGTTTTTTTAAACTATTTAACACCGAAATTAGAATTCTGTGAAATTGAAGGGATAACATGTAAATTACATTTATTTCATTAACTTATGAATTTTGATGATTAAATATATGTTATCCCTGATCTATTTCCTAATATATACTCATAGGGTTATTTTTTAATCCCATAATAATGGTTCATAATAATATTTTGAATTTTCCAAATAATTATCATCAAGAGTGTCAAACGAGGTGTAAAGGAAGGCTAGTTATCATGCACCAATACCCAATCGGGTCTAGGTCAACATGACATTTTTTGGTTTTACCACTATTTACATATGTGCAATAGACTTAACCAATTATTGTATCGAGAAAGGGATGCATTTTTTTAATAACCCCTTAATATATAATTTAAAATAAATTTTTTATATTTAATTATGCACAATCTTATCCCTAAGGATTTTCTAGAGTTTTTTAATCATAATCCTTAAAATTACTAAAATTTTACTTTCATACCAACTATAAAAACTCTTCCCTTTATTATATATTAATTCAAGATTTAATACCTAAAACTTAAAGTAATATGACATGGAAGATAGATATGTTTAATGTATATTTGAATTAGTTATATTACATAAAATCATAAAATTGAAGATACATCATCATTAATAAAAACTCCCTTAATACACTTTTACTTAAAACTGCATGGGATTACCTAGGGACATATTCAATAAATGGGTGAGATATAAATACCAATAGGGGAATAAAATTGGAATAAAATGAGTAAAATAATATATTTTAGACCATATTTATATATATTGGTCATTAAAGGAGATAGAATTATAAACATTAACAATTAAGCATGATATATCCTGATAATTATAATTGAATCATGGGAAATGCGGAAGAAAATAAAAACACTAAATCATAATCATAGGTCAAGGATAACATCCATGAAATCATGATGAAGAAATTATCATGCAAGATTACATTCACTCTCCAATGCCTTTCTTGACGACTCATTAGACTAAAACATTACCCAATTCATTTGAGTGCTATATAATTTCGGGTGCACCCATCACTTTCTTTTTATTATCATTCTTCTGTGTTCCCAATAGATCATACAATATGAAATCATTAAGCATCATATTTTACTATATGATAAATTATATTTGGAAAAATACATTCATAACCCTAATAATGATCTAAAATTTCATAATGGTTTAGACCCTTCACAGGACCTAGGTATGGGTATTCACTACATAATTGTTTGGCATGGAAATTCGTTGTGATATTTCAACAGCATAATAGGGATGTATAAATGTTCATGGAAGGGATCAATGGAAGTGTCAAGGGTATCTAATAATTGAGGAATCATTGGTTTATTAGGGATTATATGGAAAAGAATATTCCAACATGAAATAATGGATGTAAAGAGGCCTAACATAAAAGAGTTTCTTGAATGTAAAGGATAGTGGAAATCCCATACGAAATTTCAGTATTGTAACATTTCTACATAAAGGCTCAGGGGTGGGACTAATGAGAGTAAAAGAGGTATCTAGTCACATAAAATTAAAAAAATAATGTAATAGGGTTAACGAAAAACATAACTAATCAACCAGAAATTTAATCTATGAAGCATCAAAAAAAAGAGGTGCGTCAATAGAAATAAAAAGAGAGAAGTACCTTACCTTAAGAGTGTGATTTCGTATTCTTGAAAGGAGGTTTCTAGGAGATTATGGGAACCTCGTGAGGACTCTATAAAGGTAAGGAAAGTGTAAATAAGTTCATACAATATTTTTAGTGAAGATAAATTGGTGATAGGGTGGATTTATATATTGAATAAGAGGAGAGTTTTTTTATTATTTCTCAAATGTAGGTTTTGGAGTCCATATATTAAAATAACAAAAACCAAAAACCTTATCATGGTTTGACCATTTTTCATGACAAATAGTAGCGGGTATAATTATTTTATATGTTCATGGTCAGAAAATTGTAATATAATACACTTGCTGATGTAAAAGTGAATCATTCTCTTAAGGAAATGATTTTTAAAAATTAAAATATATTATAGGATATTGAGGATTGATACATGAATTATAAAATTTATAAAATAAAACAAAAATAACATTAGATTAAAATGAAAATATATATTTTTTCTTGAAAACCCTTTATAGTATTTATTTCATCACTTTTGGGTCATTATGAGGTAATAATACAGACTATATATTTCTACAATATTTAAATTTTAGCAAAAATTACATCTCTCTCAGAAAAGTATAAAGAATTTGCCATTGTATAATATCGATGATACGATTAAAAAAATATTCAATATTTTATCTGAATATGTTTCTAAATAATTTAATTTTTAATTTTAAAATAAGAATCAGTATTTATTGAGAAATGTTGTGTTTTTTCAATAACTATTTTTGAACCCTTATAAAATTTTCATTTGACATTATAAAATTTATATGATAATTTAATTTTGATTATATTTATTTAATAATTATATTTTATTAAACAACTAGTTACTTCAAAAATCCATTATCTCATCAAAATAATTTAAATTAATTTCAATAACACACAAAAAATACAATTGGGGTTTTATTGTTTCAAAATCAAAATCATTTATATTATGATGATAAGATGTAAATATAACAAATATTCTATCAGAAATACCATAAAAATTACTATTTTTATGGTCTTGATACATATTCCCTTAATACATAATTAAAATTTCAAATGGTAATGTGCATGACTGTAAGATTGTTTTCGGGTGGTTTACCATATATAGTTTCAGTCATGTTATCGATAAGCTTAAACATCTTGCATAAAATGTTTTGATCATGCTTATTTTGTTGTATTGTAGATTTTTCTGGGTTAAGGTCAATTTCTAATGATTCTATCTCCAATTTAAGTTTCAATAAATGGGATTCATATGAAACAATCATAATGGTTGCGTCTATTTCTTCCTTTTTCTATGTCGACTAGATTTTTTAAAACCCTATATTTATACAAATCATATGATCATCGTTGAATAAATAAACTGTTTTCAATAATGATTCTTAATTGTATTTTAAATATTATTTGAAATAATATATCAATATAAGTTCATGTTTTTTCCATATCCACAATATATAATGGTAAATTTAATTAAATCATATTTTGAATTTTATTTACAAAATATAGTGTCATTACATGGGGTATATCATAGTCATGGAGTGATAATGGCCAAAAAAATAAACACAATGGGATATTCATGAAATCATGAAAAATAATTGGCATGATTGTCCATATATCATACATACCAGAAATACATGTATCCATAAAATAAAAAGCCATATGGGCCCCCATATTCCAAAATGGAATGAATTAAATACACAAATACAATGAAATCTTATATAATAATGTAATGATTGAAAATATTTCACTATATGTAAATAAAATCAAACACTATCTAGAACACATGTAAAAAAATAGAGGGTAGTAAATATTCATCTATCCCTACTCACATAATCGTCTAGATATATACTTGAACTCTTTTACATGAAGACTAAAACGTATGTCTATCTCCAAGATACATCGGTGTCCTAAGGGACAACATGAACTTATATCCACATAAATTAAAACCCATGTTGTGTACAATGACCTAGTAGGAATCCCCAATGCCTAAACCATAAAGATGGATACTGTAACCAAGTCAATTTTCACACAATTCATATATCAAAGGTGAAGTCATGTTCATGAAACCTAACCACCCATAAATAACAACACAAAATGAACTTGTAGTTGTTCAAGTTAGGTTTCCATGTGCTAACAAGGCCACGAGAAAACATGGACACACCTATATATGCACCATTATAGAATAAAAAAGATACCAAATATAATAAACCAAACCCATACATGAAATATTCAATAAAGGTAATCGAACCAAAGATTAGACTATAATTATAGATATAGGGTGGAGATTCATGTCATGCGATGATATATACCTACTCAATTAATAAATGCCACTCATCAATCATCCATCATATCTTGGTTCAAATCTGTTGACATTGGGTATGATTTTTTTTCAAAACATTACTAACTACATGAAGGAACATGAAACATAAAATTAATTGTAACACTTTCCCCATCCCTTTTTTCTTATTTTATTTCTATCATTCATGTCTTACAGCACCGTCTAACCTATCCCTCATATGGGTGGTCCATTACATGACACTAATCTCTTTAAAAAGATCATATATCTTGAACTAATACATATAACTTATATAAACACTATGCCTCATGATTCCTCTCCACCATATTGATTTTTTCATATTTCAATACATGTGAATGCACACACAACATCACATATGAAACAAAATTTATCTCATAACTCACCAACCAGTCTCTATAGAACTATTACATTTGGATATAGTTTCATATATTAATCATCTTCCGCTACTCTTCTTAACTATATATGGTTTCTATCACATCAATCTAGAACAAACCATTGGTATGTTTGAAAGAAATATTTCTATCTATGATACGAAATCCCCTTGCATCATCATTTTACAAGAAACCAAACCGGGAAATCACAATCGTGGGGTACATACAAAGCACTGTTTTTTTGAAAATTGGTTTTCACTCACATTAGGTAAAATAGTAAAAAACAAAAAAATAAGTACATTTGAATTTAAATTTAGATTAAATGTAAAAAATTAAATTTTCAAAACCTTCTAGAAAGGATTCAGATATATTTTTACTCATGATATTACCCTGGACAAATCACATAAATATTATTTAGAAAACTAAAATTTCTATTTCAAAAATCTATTTTAATATACGTTATCAAAATAAATAAAATTTCATTGAAATTTATTTTTAATCCAATCCTCCTTTCAAATTCCCAATTTAATTGGGAAACCATTTTCCATTTGAAACCCAACACTTAGCACTGAACAAACAATAAATTGTGTGATCAATGCTTGTTTGAAGATGGAACCACAATAAGAAATTTTCTTATTCTATATGGTGTATATTGAATATTATTCCAATATAGGTTTTTCCCAACCTTATGGGGGAACCACATTAGTCGTGGAATATGTTGGAAGTAATACTAGTGATGGAACACAATTATAAAATCACTAAGTAACCATGAGATTCATATAATGACAAGGAACCTACATGAAAAAAAGGCATATCATTTTTTTCACACCCTTTCCATCTCTACATGGTCTCATATAATAATTTCTTCACACTCATAACTTATTTCATCAATCATTAAATTAATTAGTAGAAAATATTAACCAAAATCCAAAATTTGAATATTTGACACCAAACTCATTGAGAAACCCTATAAAGAAAACCCCAGGAGTAACCATGTATGGTCCACTCTCAACACACTACAAGGACTATTACAAAAAAAACTGAAAATTACATCACAAATTATAAAATTAAAATTATACATATTTTCCTCAAAACATAAATAACCCAAAAATGAAACATATCTCCAATAAAATGACTAATGGTGTCACAATTTTCACCCTATAGTACATTATATTTGAAATGATCAAATAATCCTCATCATGCATGTTGATTTTGACATTAATTATAGAATTTAACATCTAAAAAATAAATGAATAAACCAAAATCAATGAATAATGGGGAATAGAAATAAGTGTAAAAGATGGAGAGATCATATCATGAGTCAATGTGATGAAACTACATAGAATTATCAAATTCTATGGGGATATAGGGTATATAGATCCAAAGGGTTCCTCCCAATTATATTATAGTGCATATAAATAATGGAAATTGATGTGTTCATAAAATAAGACCCCTAAAAATTCTTCATAAATACCTAGAAATATATAAAATAAAAGAGATTGATGGTGTGAAAATATGGTTGACACTACAAGGGTACCCATGTCAATAAAACCATTAACCATCGTTGATTATTCCATATAATGAACCTAACATTCATTTCATAAAAGAGTATTGGAAAAAATAATTCTCTTTACTAATTCATACATGCCCAACACATGCCCCATAAACTATTATTCATGGTGTGAATGATTGTTGTCACACCACGAATATCATGTAGAAGTGGTTTTCAGCTATCAAACCTCTAAATAACTACTATGAAATATTGTTGAACACTAATGAAACTTACCATTTAGTGAAACTTTTCTAAAAACCATTTTTTTAAATATTCAATAAATCCAATTTCTAATCAAATTCTCAGTTATCGAAAAAGCACATCACCGAACTAGAAATTCAATTTACCTGAGTAATCTACAACCTTTTATGTCTTGGGTTTTCATAAAATCACCAAAAATAATTTTTCACATCACTATGATTTCATGTAAGTACTCTAAAAAAGAACATAACTAACATCAGTAATAAAATCACATCCAAAATGGTAGAATTCAATTTATGAACACCCAATATACTCAAACTATGAAACTCTAATCACCATACAAATATACAATGCAATTATCTATAAATTATTTTTATCCTTAAACCACATAAACCATATCAGTAATGAGACTCCGAATGTAGTTTCCACTTCAAAATATTCAATTATATGCAAAATAACTCGTCGTCCATCCCCTATATTATTTTTTATAAAATCACATGGTTTGACTTATGATGCACCCCAACATAACTACAACACGCTATCATGATTCCTTAACACTCAGTGTAGACATTGAATGTTTGAACACCCAAAATAAATTCCAAAATATCTCATAGTGTGTGTCCCAAAGAGGAATCCTGAACTGACCCATTTATCTCTCGGGCTCTACCCATGAGAACCACCACAACACTAATCTGAATCACTCTTACATCAAGCTACCATCATCTGATATCTATCTCTAACAAACATACATTTCCCACACTATAATGAAATATCCAAAATGTGTTTCCCCCCCCCCCCCACCATCTTTTGACTGCCATATTAGTAATCCACCAACTAGTTCTATAAAACCCATGACCCATCCAATATATAGTGTTTAGAACTATGTCTGATTTGATGCTCCCCAATATAGAAGTATCCTTATCTTCACATAGTGGTAAAATAACCTCGATCTACTATATCCATGTACCATCCATTTTGTAATATAATGAAAATATGTGAATAAACAACTCACACTAGATATACAAACATGAAACAACAACCACTAATTACCACGACTATTTTCAACCACACCCATCAATGCCAAACAACCATTATTTTAGAAACCAATTCAATACATTGATTATTGTTCTACCCGACATAATAGCACACTACCAAAGGATAATTTTATATGATTGAAGTCTCAACCATTGGAATCACTCATATAAAAAAACTCATGTTTTCTGAATTACAAAACCATTTGAGAAAAAATCAATAACACAACAAAGAAAATCTTCAATAGTCACATAAAGGGGTCCAACCCATAATCCAATCCTCTATCATCATACTAATTAATCCAGTAAAAAAATCCCTGAAAACCATGCATATATCTCTGTAAAAATATTTCGTATACTCATCAACATTAGAAGTTAAATTCTTGAAACTATCTTAATAAACATCTAAAAGATATGAAAACACTATATAAAATGTACCAATTACAATTACCATCATTTTACCAAATAGTTTATCAATACCAAATCATACATGAATGTATACAAATGAACATGATTCACAATCCATGAACAATATTCATGTATCTATAAAACTCCAATATTATAAAAACATCCATGAAGACATGGTTTAACTATGTATCAATCCCTTTTTTTAAAAATCCATTCAAATAATTTTACACACACACAAACACACTAATGTTTTAAAACCTCAATTAGAATTCTAGGGGCTTTTATCAAACCCTAAAATCACAAAATTCTTTTTAATTAGCTATTATATTTCCAAAAAACCATCTCTATATTTTAAATACATTTTTATATCCAATTTAAAAACCCATTATCTTAAAAAATATCAAAAACAATGAAATCCAGACCTACAAAATAATCATTTGATCGTTGATATATTTCAATAAAAAAACATTCAAAACCATTTTACACACACCTCTTACGACCACATCATTTTCCCTTTCAAATTATAGTTTTCCAAAAAAACCAAAAATACCAAAACCCATTAACCTATATAGGTAAAACAGTCACAAACTCATTCAACCAAAAAACCCACTCATATCCATATTATTATAATAAACCCTTTTAATGTATTTGATAAGACATATATTATATTTTATGTTATTTTTCATTTCATATGGTATTTTAATGAGGTATCATGTCAAACAACACCTCCAATAGACCCATGTATCATTACCTAAGCAAGATATAATAATTATACATGAACAAATAAACAAATACTGCCAAGCCCAATGAAATATATTGAGCCTCATCCACTCCATATTAGGATTCTCGATCTAAACTGACACCACAATAAACTAGATGGCATGATACTGAAACCTGAAATCCATTAGAAACTGGGGAATCCGCACTTTACATACCCTAAAGTAATAATATTGATCTACCTCCCATGTTTTATTAATATACAACCATATTTAACAATATAACCCCATCCAAAAATATTTTTTTATATTATTTTGATATTTCCTGGATAGGATTTCCCAAACGACGCCAATGTAAGAGTCACCACAAGTCCTTAGGTGATCCTTCATATTTAATATAGTATGTCAAAGAGAAGTTAGTTTCTATATTGATCCTAGGGAGTCTATCACATCAAAATAAAATCAACAGTTCTATCACGAATTCAAAAGAAACTTCTGTATCCTCGATCCATATATAAAAAATCACAAAATTTTCTATTGATATAAAATAGTGATCCCCACAAGTCCCCATATACCTGAATAGAAATTAGTATATTATATATATATATATATATTCATATGATTCATGTTTATATAATATTGTAGATACATAATATGTATCATTCTATATAAAAAATGGCATGAAGGCCGATGCATATATTTGACAACAACTGGAGTGTAAACTGGGATCTATCCAAAATCATATAATTATCCAAAAAAACTTTTACACCATGAACTATAGATTGAATCACGTCTTAATATCTAAGATATAATATATTAATTATTGAAAATAGGATTCTCTACCAAGAAAACATTAAAACCCATATTGTGTTTGTGAGGTGGGGAAGATTCCAATGACCTTGGGGGAATCCATATTGCCTCAACCATACAATGTGTTATTGTAATTAAGTGGATGTTCATAAAATACATTAATAAGTAGTTTTATGTTTCTCTTTTAACATTCTAACCTAAAAAAACTGAATGAAAATGCCCATATATTCATATATGTTAGGTCATCACATGTCAACTAGGGTGCCATAATACGTGACCATACCTACATTGAAACCATGATTTCTAGAACAAGTCACCACCTACCATGAACTAAACCAATGCATTAAGAGGTTTGGTTGGGATTCTAACTATGGCTTATCATATCCCTGATTATATATGGTTGGGTGTCATATCAAGTATTGACATTCCCCTTTATTAGTTGAGGGAGTTTAAAAATCAGGAATACAACACATCTTGTCCAAAACCTAAAGACTCTATGTAAGATATCCTTCAATCCTAAAATACTAAAAAATGGGATATGGAATAGCCATATGTCGATAATACCTAATTAATTCTATATTACTCAAGCGATAAAAATAATACGTTTCTCATATCACATAACAGCCTAACCCTCTCATGAGCAATATATGTCAAATGTCTGATCATCCTAAAAAGGTATGGTCTCTTAACCCAATCCTTCTCAAAGATTGAAATATTAGTCCTTATGATCCATCTACCACACAAAGTCCAACAAATATCATTGTAAATTTAAAAATAAACATGCAATGACACATTGGGAATGAATCCCACGACACAACTCAACAACCTCTCTCAAGGGATTTAGTTCATTATAAACTAGTCCTATGTCTCAATTATGTCACACAACTCACCTCAATCTTCTAAGAATCCCATTAAATTCATCCCTGCAAAACCATCACATTGATATGAAAAATATTTCTCATACGGATTCAAAGACAATTTTCATGATCATATAGTAAATAAAAAATATGCTCATCACAATAAAGGGGAACACACCACCATAAAAATTTTATTTTATTAAAATAGATAGTGGGGTCAAAATCCTAACACAACACTTAAGTAGTGGGATACAAAGATCTGAAATAGTGAGTCTTCTTTTCATCCACTTGAACTAAATCTATCCCCTTAGAAGGAATGTCATCCAAATTATAAAATCATTTAATAGACGTATCATGAAGGGACCTAAAGGATTGAAAATAAGCTAATTTATTACCATCATTCCAAATATAAATGACATCCATGTGATCCTTGATGTGACTCCTACACTTTTGTATATATTATGTTATAATCCAATGGATACTGAAATGTCTTAGTATAATGGTCTATATGATTTTGGAGTCCATATCCATAGCATCCAAAATAATGTTGATCCAGCTGCATAATTCGAAACATGTGAGAATCTCCCTCAGCTCACCTTGGAGGGAATCAACATTACAATATTGGATGAAAAGTGAGGATCATGCTAAAAATGGTATAATAAACTAACCCACCACCCAGAAATAATTTACATGTAGCATGAAATATGGGAATTTATTTTGTGGCACCGACAGTGAAGATGCCATCATACCCAATACCCTTAAAGGCCATACAGAATAGAAGGTAATGTAGTCCCATTGAACATGATGCTCCAGAGATATGGGGCGCAAATACAAAAATTAAAGACCTAGGAAATATCAAAAAATATTCTCCTAAATCTATACAATATTACCAAATACATGAAATATGTTCCCTCATAATGAGTCATGTTCCTAACCTACCAAATACAAAAACAGACATTCGTAAGAACTAAAGATCCCACCCTATACTGAGAGCAGTTCCCCTCAACCCCTTAGAATCACATGGACACGATAGAACTTCTTGAATTTAACTAAGAGGATTAAATAGGGAGACTTCTGAAGGTTGAGAAAATCACTTGACCTGAGTCACTTTCGATGGATAAGTGATATGATGTTCCTTTATAGGGGATTACCAAAGAAGACACTATGATTCCATTATGATGTCAATGCACATGATTTTTTCATCATTAGAAATCACATTATTGTGGATTCATCAAACTAGAAAGTTCAGATTTGAGAGGATCATGTTATAGTAGAGGGTAATAGGCAAAAATTTCCACTATGATGAATGAGATTGAAGCCAACAAATGTACCTTGAGGAAAACATCAGATGTTGAGCAAGAAAAAAATCATTTATCAACATCACTATTTACCTAAATGAGATCAATGTGGAAACATTGTTCATTATTGAGGATAGCCTGAGTGAAATATTGGTATCACATTGATTTCCTAAAGGCCCTTTCTATGGTATGACACCCATAGATACCCAATAAAACTCTATTCCTCTTTTGATAAAAGTAACCAATGCCACCTCCTCCAACTATCCCATGGATGTATATCTAGGGAAGTTTGATATGTGGTTGGATCAAGAGCCATATGAGATGGATTTATATTTGTAGAGACTATATTATTTCATTAAATTTTATTCTAGAGTCTTCCATACAATGAGAGTCCCTCAAAAAAATTCCATGCCAATTAGGCATGAATTCCCTAAACTTCACAAGATACACATATTAAATTTACTTCCCACTTAAATATCTCATGTGATCACCAGAACATGAAGTCTAGTGATTCGTTCCATCTGAGTGTGCATTCATTATGAAGGCCTCTAGAGTAATCCAAATTCTCTATATAACTACATTAAAAAGAATTAGAGTGGAAAGAGTGTGAATTTGAATACATGTGACTACACAATTGACTAGAGTAATATAGTCACCATGGGAAAAAAATTATTCTTCCGTTGGATGATAATTCTTATGAACTTTTCCAAATATTTGTTGAGGTGCTGTATAATAACACTAGAATATGATATTGGGACACTAAGATACTCAATCAGAATGTTGTGTCTATGAATTATCATATTTCTACTAGGTATTGAGTATTACATATTGTACACCATGAATTAATGTTGTTACTTATCTTCGCATGATTTATCAACTGCTCAGCCCATTTATAATACTCCTCAAAAACTTAATTGATTCCATACATAAAATATAAGTACACAGCCTTAAACCTTACTTATTATTGAATTAAATGAATAATTCACATTGTAGATATTTACAGTTTTAGAGTTTTAGAGAATTATAAAATAACAATTACATCTCAAAAGATTACAAAGTAGACACTTCTATTGAGTTTCCATAAAATAAAAAATCTTAAAAAGAAACATGTCTAGTTCCATGTTTTAGATAGCATTACTTTTCCTTGATCCCATCCTTGACCCTATTCCACATTAAGTCCCTTGAAAAAACATTTCAAAAACATGGGGTGAGCTAAAAAGCTCAGTAAGGGATACACAAAGAATGAAAACTGTTACATTTTAAAAACAACAATTAAACCGTGTATACTTTATCAAAGTAATACCTTTCACCTTTATGAAGTAGTAAAAACAATTCACTAAATAAAAGATAATTAATTACCCTTTTGTAACCAATATATTACCATAAAACCCATATGAAGAACACATAACATATAATGGTAACTTAGGACATAAACATACATTAGTGGAATAACCATACGGTCGACTTCCACACATATCAATTAATTGAATAGCCATACAGATGATTTCCATACCCAATGAATTGGATGTTATAATGTAACCACCCATCCTGGTATTCGCGGAACCACCCGTCATATGGTTTATCACGTAACCACCTGTCAAATGTCCAAGTACCATTATAAAATCATAAGACATAAAAAATATAATGGAAAGAAATCATTTACACACTTTGATCAGAATATATCACATAAATATATTGACATAAAAATCCATTATAAAAACCATTTTCAATACCAAAATACATAAAAGATTATATGGTATTTATTTAAGTTTAAAAACATTACTGCTTGTTAAGGAATCCAAAGACCAAATAAAACTCACGACGGCGGAAAAGGTCGTTGTCACCGCGTACGTTAAAAGAAACATTCCTTTTTTCATTTTGTAAAAAACTTCATAGAAAAAGATTCCTTTTGTATAAAATTAAAAGTCAAAGGGTTTTATACACCATATAAAAGAAAGCCTTGTATTAGAACAAAATATTTCTCAATGAAAGGAGATTGAGACGAAGTCCCTTACCTCGTGTCCGACGTGACTCGATTTCTCATTAATCTCCGGAATAATAAACTAAAGATAATTTATACTTTCTTAAGAACCTTTTAAAGTTTATTATTCCTTTTATATAACTTATTTCCATGTTATAAACATTATGTAATCATTTATGTTAATAATGTTTGTTTTGTCGATATCTAGTTCATAAGTCAAAAATGGACTTCTTACAATTACATGTTGTTTATGTGGTCAAAGGTTCATTATATCCAGAATGATATTCCTCATTTAGATATCAAATATATCATATATATCCAGAATATACATGTATTTATAATAGTACATAACATTTAGAAGTAAGAAATGAAATGCACCGTTCATGGAGACGATAAGCCGTACGTACACATGAACACTACTTTCATTTCTATTTCGTATTTAATGTAGTGAAATCATAATTATATAATGGTATATTATAACTCCAGTATAACATAATATATAATAACATTAACTCTATCCTTTATACATCCGACATATGGAATTAACGAATCAAATCACTTTGAGTGGGCGGTAGTCCACACTTCCTAAAATGTAATTATCGTGTTTATCGACAATGGAAACCATAAAGGTATGCCACAAATAAAAAATACAGAAGCATAAGGAAAAAATAAACATAATATATATCATATATAAATAGAGTGACATATTAATGGCCACCATGAAAGGTGTTAAAAGAATATTGAACAATCATCGTTTCGTGAGGCAGAAAATCACTAACCACGGAAACAATATGTTCTTTAACCATTAGACGAAGGTGTGTGTAGGTGTAGCTCTAATAAATCCCATAACAACATCCTATTATATTTATTATTCTAGTGTGGTTCCAAAATAATGGAATAAAAATAGTTTAGGGGGTTGGAGAAGCAAAATAAAACTTAAGAACGTAAGAGAAGACGCTACCTTTAAATCGGGTAACTCTTTTTTATTTGAGCTCAAAGACATCCTTGGAAAGGCTTCTGCCCAAAGTGAGGCTTCTAGGAGTACGAGAGATATGTGGAGAGACAAAATGGACAGGGGATGGTCGAGCCAAAGGAATGAGAGGTGTGTGTAAGGTGGTAGAGGTGGGGGCCTTTTATAATAGGAGAGGAGGGCCACTCTTGGAAAGTTATAAAAGGTTACTTTATTATAAAATCCTTTTCGGATTTTAAAGGTCCCAAAATTATATATTTCGAGGATAAGGTGATAAGAGTTTGAAATACACACATCCAATAGGTTTTTTTACAAGTGTAGGTATTAGATTATACATTATCTTTTCATTTTATTTAAATCATTAAATAATGAGGTAATCACTGCATCATCATGGTGTCATAATTAATATAATTTATTTAATTTATAAAAATTATAAAAAAATATCATGATGTAGGAAATATTTTGATATTTCTAATGAATATTTATAGTAAAAAAATGACTTTTATAACCCCATTTGAAAATTGTTTTAATAAAACAACTCATGGTTGTGACATTTTTATTTTAACTTTAAATAAAAAGACATTAATGTCATTTACCAACCAAAGTAGCTCCATGGGGTCCCCAAGTTGACCCATGGATTTTCCTGGTCGGCCATGACACATAAAATAAGGGTAGGAAATGTGTCATGGTCATTTAATATTATTAAAACATTATTTTTACCTTAAATTAAACTAATTAACTCTAATCGCGATTAAAAACATAAAAGTTACTATTCACCAAAAAAATTATTTTAATCCCATTTAACAACATTTTACTTCCTAATGACAACCATGTATGTCGGATTTTTGAAATTCAAAACATAGAGGTGGTAAAATTTCATTTAAACAAAAAATCAGTTTTTTAAGTACAACTTAGTGGTTTCACTATTCATCAAAAATTGAAGTTTTTCAGAAAAATACCAAAAATTCACCCCAAGACATATTTGATATTCCGAATTAAAAAATGATGTCTATTTTACAAAATTCAAAACATATATGTTGCAGTAATTAATTTAATAATTAATTCCTGCGGTCAAAACAAATAGCGTGTTTTTATTAAACAATATATATCAAATGATTGACAGTAGTTTAAGTCCAATTTTAAAGTGAAATTAATTACAATGACCACTGTTGGATTAAATGGTAAAAATATATTCTAATTTTACTTTCAAACCAATTCAAAAGATAATCAAATCATATAAATAAATTAGATTAAAAAAGGTTTTGAATTAAAATACAACATTTTCACTATTCATTAAAAAATGAACTTTATCGGAAAAATACCAAAACATTTAACAAATAAATTTTGATGTCCCGATTCTAAAGAAAATTTTTATATGGTCCAATAGAATGTATAAGTGTGACCAAAACGATATTTAATGAAGGTTCGCCATCAAAAGGCGATAAGTGGACCTTTAGTGAAAATTAGAGTATATATGCCTAAAATTGAATTATTTCCATATTTTAAGCCATTATCCTTTATTGGATAAATTTAAAAACATTTAACAAACATATATAATCAAATTTAAGTTATTTCTATTCATTCACACCAATACAATGGATATGTGTTAACTACCATTTAGAATAATATAATTTTATTACTAGTGTACAATGTATGATTTCAAAGAAAATCTTTCTTGCGTATCGGGTAAGCTGTCGAACATAGAACCCCCTTTAAAGTAAAATTATATTTAATTTGTAAATATAAATAAATATGAAAATGTTTTATTCTTTATTTACCTGGGATGTTACATCCTTCCCCACTTTTGGGAATTGCGTCCTCCCAATTTTAATCACTTATCAAAATAAGTGGGGGTATTTATCCCTCATAGAATTTTAAGATTCCCACATTGCCACTTTAACCATATGGTTTTTCCATAAAACCATTACATGGAGAATTACCTTATTTCACAACACTTTCTCTCTTCGGTTAAGACTCTGGACTGGTTGTTCTTCATAAGAGAGATTCTCTTCCAACTGAACTACCTCTGGGCTCAAAACATGAGATGGATCTGGCATATACTTTCTCAACATCAAAAGATGAAAAACATTGTGTACCTGAGATAAAATTAGAGGTATATCCACTCGGTAAGAAACTGATCCAACTCTCTCCAGAATTTCATATTGTCCAATGAACCTTGTACTCAACATTCCTTTCTTACCAAATCGCATCACACTTTTCCATGGTGAAAGTTTGAGAAAAACATGATCACCTAACTCAAAAGATAGATCCTTCCTATGGTTATCCGCATAACTCTTCTGATTTCTCTGAGCTGTTCTCATGTGTTTCTAAATTAACTGAACTTTTTCTGCCATCTCTTCTACCAATTGAGGTCCCATCATCATCTATTCACCCACTTCATCCCAAAAAGCTGGAGTTCGACACTGCTTCCCATATAATGCCTCAAATGGTTCCATCTGTATACAAGAAAGAAAACTGTTATTATATGAAAATTCAACCAAAGAAACATGTTGGTCCCAACTTCCCTGGTAATCCATCAAACAAGCACGTAGCATATCCTCTAATATCTGAATTGTTCGTTCTGACTGCCCATCTAATTGAGGATGAGAAGTTGTACTATAATTTAATTCAGTACCCAACGACTTCTGAAGGACTTTCCAAAAGCTAGAAGTAACCCTGGGATCATGATCAGATACAATGGATAGGGGAACTCCATTCAACCTGACTATCTCTTTATGATACAATCGAGAAAGTTGATCTAGAGAGAAAGTATCTCGAATAGGAAGGAAATGAGCAGATTTAGTCAAGCGATCAACAATAACCCAGATTTCATTATTACCTCGAGATATCTTTGGTAATCCCACAAAAAAGTCCATGGACATATTTTCCCATTTCCAATCCGGCACTGGTAAAGGAAGAAGCATCCCTTTTGGTAACTATCACTCTACTTTAACCTGCGGAAAATTCAAACACTTCAGAGTAAAATCGGAAATATCTTTTTTCATTCTATCCCACCAGTAATACTCCTGTAGATCTCTGTAAATCATAGTACTACCAGGATGAATTTAAAATAGGGAACTATGAGCCTCACATAACAACTCATTCTTCAACTGTGAATCACCGGGCACACATAATCTCTTCCCAAACCTCAAAACATAATCATTATCAACATTAAATTCAGGCAACATACCCTTCTGAACTAGCTCTACCTTTTTTTGCAACCCACTGTCTTTCTTTTGCACTTGCTTAATTCTGTCTGATAGGGATGATCTCCCTGATACCTAAAACAAAAAAGAAGATCTTCATGCACCAAAAACTTCTATTCCAAAGTTCATCAAATAAAAAATGAAAGGATCTCTTTCCAAACGTTGCATGGTTAATGAAGCATTACTTTTTCGACTCAAAGCATCAGCCAATTTATTTGATTTTCCCAGATGGTAATGAATTGTACAATCATAATCCTTGATTAATTCCAACCATATCCTTTGTCTTGTGTTAAATTCATTCTGAGTGAATATATACTTTAAACTTTTGTGATCAGTATATATTTCACACATTACTCCATACAAATGATGCCTCCAAATTTTTAAATCGAAAACCATAGCAGCTATTTCCAAAACATGTGTAGGGTAATTTACCTCATGAATTTTCAACTAACATGAAGCATAAGCAATTACCTGATCATTCTGCATTAGGACGCAACCAAGTCCTTTCAATGAATCTTCATTGTAGATAACAATTTCACCATTCCTGGAATGAAGTGCCAAAACTAGAGCATTCACCAATCTTCTTTTCAACTCCTGAAAACAATCATCACATTCTTTTGTCCAGATAAACTTAACACCCTTCTAAGTTAGCTTAGTCATTGGACTAGATAACCGTGAAATTGTTTCGTCAAACCTTCGGTAGTAACCCGCCAAACTAAGAAAACTACAGATCCCAGTTACATTTGCTGGTCTTGGCCATTATTCAACAACTTTTGTTTTAGCAGGATCAGTAGTTACACCATTTTTTGAAACAATATGACCAAGGAAAGAAATTTGTTACAACCAAAACTCACACTTGCTGAATTTTCCATACAGTGTCATTTCTTTTAAGGTTTGCAAGATAACCCTTATATGACATTCACGCTCCTCTTTACTTTTAGAAAACACCAAAATATAATCGATGAAAACAACAACAAATATATCAAAGAAATCATGGAAAATTATATTCATAAGTTCCGCGAATACAGCAGGTGCATTGGATAACCCAAAAGGCATAACTACAAATTCATAATGGCCATATCTAGTATGGAACGCAGTCTTCGGAACGTCTGCTTCTTTTACTTTCAAATAATGGTACAACGATCTCATGTCAATCTTCGAAAAATACTGAGCTCCCTGGAGCTGATCAAATAAATCATTGATATGAGGCAAAGGATAATTGTTCATAACAGTTATGTTATTCAAGGTTCTATAATCAATGAAAAGTCTCATTGAACCGTCTTTCTTTTTAACAAACAAGACAATATCACCCCATGGTGATGTGCAAGGTCGAATAAAACCTTTATCTAATAACTCTTGCAATTGTTTCATTAACTCAAAAAGTTCAACTTGAGCCATTCGATAAGGGGGTTTTGAAATTGGATTAGAATCAGAAACTATGTTAATAGTAAATTCAACATCCCCATCATGAATAATACTAGGTAACTCATTTGGAAAAACATCAAGATACTCATTTACCACTGGCACATCATTAATCAGAATAGTTCCTTTATTTTCAACAATATGTTCAAGATAACATTCATTTCCATCTTTTACTAGTTTCTCAACTTCCTGATATGTTATCAAAAGAAAGGGTTCATTCTTGTACATTAACTGAAAATCTTTCTGAAAAGAAATCATTTTAGCTCTACAGTCAATCTTAGCATGATAAAAAGAAGACCAATCCATGTCTAAAATAACATCAAACTCTACTAGAGGAAAAACAATATGGTTTTCATGTAGATTCTTTCCTCACACAAGGATAGGAAGTTTCATATAATTTCTTTTTGTCTCAACATTTCCTCCAGGTGTTTTTACCATAAGTTCAGAATTCATATATTGATATGGAATTTCCAATTTACTAGAAAACATCTCATAAATGAAATAATGTGTAGACCCTGAATCAAACAACACATTGGTATAATCCGAACAAACAAACAGTGTACTTGATACTACTTCATTCGATGGCCCAACATCTGCTGAAGTAGTTGCAAAGGATTTCACCACCCCTTTCAGCTTGTAGTATAGCTTCATTCCCCCAGTTGAGTTCTTCGTTAGACACTCATTTTCATAATGACCCATTTCATTACACTTAAAACATCTTACCACTGACTTTTCATTGCATTCTTGATCATCTTCCTTACCGTTACGAGCAATATGACCAGACTTACCACACCGAAAGCACTTTCCATACTTGGATAAACATTCTCCAGGATGCATTTTACCACACTTCTCACAGGATGGATATTTGGTTTTCATACCTCCTTTATTCTTTGATGAATTCTTCCCTTTTTCTTGAAAAATGGACCTCTTATTAGGTTGTTGGTCAAAGAACACTTGATCATCAGCAAACTCCATTTCGACTTTCTCCGCACATCGAATGAGTTTTTCATATATTTTCAACTCACGATATGCTAAAGCCCTTTGATACATTGGCTTTAACCCTGAGTAAAAATGGTTGATTTTACTATCAAGATCTCGTATGAAGTTTGGAGCATTTCTTTCCAGTCGAGTGAACATTGCTTCATAAGTAGCACTGAGTCATCCTCCTACCTCAATTATAGTAATTATTTTTCCATCCTAAGATGAACCACCTTAGGAAAATATTTCTCAAGAAACATTCCTTTGAATTCATTCCAGTGAATATCATCAATCTCATCACTATCCCTAATATTTTTCATCATTGACCACCACTGATCTACTTCACCTTCAAAACGGTAAACAACAAGACTAACCTTTTGATGTTCTGAATACCCCATGACATCAAAAATATTCTCCAGTGCTTTAAACCGCCCTTCAGCTAGAACAGTGTCAGATGATCCTCTGAATTATGGGGGATGTTTCCTAATGAAATGTTCCACCACTAACATGTCCCTTTGTGGTTGATCTGGATGATCTCGAGCATGGATACCACCACCATTTATAGCCCGAGTCAATTGTGCCATCACTGAAACAAACTGTTCAGTTCTAATTCCGACCACTTCAGGTTGGCGATTTGGAAGGCTGTCTTCATCTTGATTTTGTCCCAACATAGCTTCTTTGTTTCCACTATGGAAAACCATTTTGAACACAAAAATATCATAGGTGAAGAAACATGGTAATCTTTAAATGCTATATCATTTCAGTCATACAGTAAATTAATTTATAATTTAACAATTTTATAACTCCTAATGTTCTCTAAACCAACCTGTGATACCAACTATAAGGCCCCAGGATTAAACCTTACTTAATATTGAATTAAATGAATAATTCACATTGGGGATATTTTCAGGTTTAGAGTTTTAGAGATTTATGACCTAACTATTACATCTGAAAAGATTAAAAAGTAGACACTTCTACTAAGTTTCCATAAAATAAAAACTCATAAAAATAAACATGTCTAGTTCCATGTTTTAGATAGAATGACTTTTCCTTGATCACATACTTGACCCTATTCCACATTAAGTCCTATGAAAAACATTTCAAAAACTTGGGGTGAGCATAAAAAGCTCAGTAAGGGAAACACAAAAAATGAAAACTATTAGTTTTTCAAAACAACAAGTAAACCATGAATAGTTTGTCAAAGTAATACCTTTCACCTTTATGAAGTAGTAAAAACTCTTCACTGAATAAAAGATCATTACTTACCCTTTTGTAACCAAAAGATTACCATAAAACCCATATAAAGAACACATAACATATAAAGATAACTTGGGGGCATAAACATACATAAATGGAATAACCATATGGTCAACTTCCACACACATCACTTAATGGAATAGCCATACGGCTGACATCCATACCCAATGCATTGGAGGTTATAATGTAACCATCCATCCTAGTATTCATGGCACCACCCGTCATATGTTTTGTCACATAACCACCCATCAAATGTTCAAGTACAATTATAAAATCATAAGACATAAAACAAATGTAATGGAAAGAAAACATTTCCACGCTTTGATCAAAATATATCACTTAAATACATTGACATAAAAAAATACATTATAAAAAACATTTTCAATAACAAAATACATAAAATAGTATATGTTATTTATTTCATTTTAAAAATATTACGGCTTGTTGAGGAAGCCAAAGACTAAATAATACTCAAGGCGGCAGAAAAGGTCGTTGTCACTGCGTACGTTAAAAGAAACATTCCTTTATGTCATTTTGTAAAATGCTTCGTAGATAACTATTCCTATTGTACAAAATTAAAATTCAAAGGGTTTTATGCACTGTATAAAATAAATCCTTTTTTGGAACAAAAGATGCCTCAATGAAAGGAGATTGAGATGAAGTCCCTTACCTCGTGTCCGACGTGACCCGATTGCTCTTTAATCTCCTGAATAATAAACTAAAGTTAATTTCTACTTTCTTAAGAACATTTTCAAGTTTATTATTCCTTGTATATATCTTATTTCCATGTTATAAATGTTATGTAATCATTTATGTTAGTAATGTACATTTTGTCGATATCTGGTTCATAAGTCAAAAATGAACTTCTTACAATTACATGTTGTTTATGTGGTCAAAGGTTCATTATATCCAGAATTATATTCATGATTTGGATATGATATATATCATATATATCCAGAATATACATTTATTTATAATACTACATAACATTTAGAAGTAAGAAATGAAATGCATCGTTAATGAAGAAGGTAAGCCATACGTACGCATGAACGCTACTTTCATTTCTATTTCGTATTAAATGGAGTGAAATAATAATGATATAATTGTATATTATAACTCCATTATAACATCATATAAAATAACATTAACTCCATCCTTTATACATCCCACATATGTCATTAACAAATCAAATCACTTTGAGGGGGCGGTAGTCCGCACTTCCTAAAATGAAATTATCATGTTTACCCACAATGGAAACCATAAAGGTATGCCACAAATAAGAAATAAAGAAGCATAAATAAAACATAAACATAATATATATCATATATAAATAGAGTGACATCTTAATGACCACCATGAAAGGTGTTAAAATAAGATTGAACAATCATCGTTTCGTGAGGCAGAAAATCAGCAACCACAAAAACAGTATGGTCTTTAACCATTAGACGAAGGTGTGTGTGGGTGTAGCTCTACTACTTCTCACAAATAAATCCTAGTATATTTATGATACTGGTGTTATTAAAAAATAAACGAATAAAAATAGTTTATGGGGTTGGAGAAGAAAAATAAAACATAAGAACGTAAGAGAAGACACTGCCTATAAATTAGGTAACTCTTTTTGATTTTAACTGAAAGGCTTCCATGGAAAGACTTCTGCCCAAATTGAGGATTCTAATAGTAAGAGAAGGATTTAGAGAGACAAAATGGGAAGGGTTTGGTCGAGCCAAATGCTTTAGAGGTGTGGGTAAGGTGGTAGAGCTGGGGGCCTTTTATAAGAGGAGAGGAGGGGCACTCTTGGAAAGTTATAAAAGGTTACTTTATTATAAATCGGTTTTCGGATTTTAAAGGTCCCAAAATTATATATTTCGAGGTTAAGGTGGTAATAGTTCTAAATACACCCATCAAATAGGTTTTTTACAAGTTTAGGTCTTAGATTTTACATTATCTATTCATTTTATTTAAATCGTTAAATAATGAGGTAATCGCTGCATCATCATGGTGTCATAAATAATTTAATTTATTTAATATCTAAAAATTATAAAAAAAAAATTATCATGATGTAGGAAATATGTTTATCTTTCTAATGAATATTTATAGTCAAAAATATGACTTGTATAACTCTATTTAAAAATTGTTTTAGTAAAACAACTCATGGTTGTTACATTTTTATTTTAACTTTAAATAAAAAGATATTAACATCATTTTCCTACCAAAGTGGCTCAATTGGGTCCCGAAGATTACCCTTGGATTATCTTGGTCGGCCATGACACATCCAATAAGATTAGGACATGTTTCAAGATCATTTCATATTATTATAACATTATTTTTACATTTAATATCACTAATTACCTCTAATCGCGATTAATAACCTAAAAGTTATTATTCACAAAAAAATTATTTTAATCCCATTGAACCAGATCATACTTCCTAATGACAACCATGTATGTCGGATTTTTGAAATTCAAAACACATAGGTGGTAAAATTTCATTTAAACGAAAAATCAGTTTTTTACGTACCACTTAGTGGTTTCACTATTCATCAAAAATTGAAGTTTTTCAGAAAAATACCAAAACTTCACCCTAAGATATATTTGATATTCCAAATTCAAAAATTATGTCTATTTTAAAAAATTCAAAACATATAAGCTGCATTAATTAATTTAATAATTAATCTCTGATGTCAAAACAAATACGGTGTTTTTATGAAAAAATATATATCAAATGATTCAAAATAGTTTAAGTAAAATTTCAAATTGAAATTAATTCCAATGACCACTATTGGATTAAATGGTTAAAATATATTCTAATTTATATTTAAAACCAATTTAAAAGATAATATAACCATAAAAATAAATTAGATGAAAAAGAGGTTTTGAATTAAAATACAGTATTTTTCAATATTCATTAAAAAATGAACGTTATCAGATAAATAACAAAAATTTAAACAAAGTAAATTTTGATGTCCCGGTTCTAAAGAAGAATTTTATTTGGACCAATAGAATGTATAAGAGTGACCAAAACTATATTTAATGACAGTTCACCATCAAATGGCGATAAGTGGACCTTTAGTGAAAATTAGAGTATATATTCCTAAAATTCAATTCTTTTTGTATTTTAAGCCTTTATCCTTTATTGGATAAATGTAAAAACATTTAATAAACAAATATAATCATATTTTAGTTATTTCTATTCATTCCCGCCAATACAACGGTTACGTGTTAACTACCGTTTAAAATAATATTATTTTATTACTCGTGTGCAATGTAAGATTTCAAAGAAACTATTTGTTGCGTATCGGGTATGCTATCGAACATAGAAAAACCTTTAAAGTATAATTAATATTTAATTCGTAAATATTAATAAATATGAAAATGTTTTATTCTTTTTTTACAAGGGATGTTACATAGATATTCTTATTACATTGAGAAATAAGAATAATACCATCCATATACATTAGGTGGAAGACTCCACTATGTTGTTAATTACACCAAAATGGATGAAAATTTAAAACATGGAGACTTTTAATTATATACCAGATGAGGGAATATTTAATCAAAATGTGAAATTTAAGAGATATTGGATCACCTTTCCTTAGACCCTGGGGGGAGTAAATGAAGCCACACTGTTTTCCCATAAATTGAAAACAAATCCTAAGAGAATTATATCACATGAATAATATTTTTTAGGACTACATAAAGAATTCAATGAATGAGAGGACCTTAAAGAAACATTTACAATCCAGCTTGTTGTAGGGTTTTTCCATGTCAAGATTGATCAACACATTACAACATGTATCCTTCATATTTAAATTCCTTATCACCTCTTGATCCAAAGTTATTTCCTTATGTATCAACAATAGATTAATAAAACCATGGTATTATTCAGAAAACCTTAATTTAAGAAGTAGTGAAATTCTCTTATTAATGACACTTTCTAGGACCTTATAGGTAAATTTACACATGCTGACAGGGTGGTAGTTTTTGAGTAAGTATGGATCCTTGATATTTGGTATAACTATATGAGTATAGACATAATAAACACAAGGGAGACGATCTCCTCCGAATAAGTATTGAAAATCATAAACATGTTCATTTATGACTAAGTCCCAAGAGGCCATAATGAAGTTGCTTGGGAATTTATCAAGGCAATGAAAACTCTCTTTGGTGAGGCCTTTATCTGCATCATAAATTTCCTATTCAATATGGAAAAAATTCCAAATGATAGATCTCATCATCTGAGACAATGTAAGGAAAGAACTCAAAAAGATCAGAGGAGTCCATAGTATAGAATCAATACATCTGAGGATCAGATCTACCTAGGAGAGTACTAAAGTGAGACTCGGTCATCTCCAAACCACATCATGGTTTTCTGAGAAAGATAAATCCTCTAACTGGAAGTTTAGTATTATTTTAATTTTCCTTTATTATAAATACACATGGAATAATCTCGTGTTCCTATCACCTTTTGTGGTCCACTTGACCTTGTCTTTTTCATCAAACGAGTGTTTCTATTCCAAAATCTTATATGAAAGAAACTTAAATTTTATTTCAAATAAAAAAACTCCAACAAGAAAACCAGAAAGAGGGGCATCAACAATCATTCATCTATAGTTCCCCCATCAATCAATTTAGTAATCTATATTGTCCATGTTAGCTATTAGGGTTATAGAGGCATGTCACAACCTAATGAAAAAATAACTCATTCCTTGAAACATGAAGGAAATAATTCTAGTTATGTCATGAAAAAATAATTTTACCTATTATCAAATTGACTCTTATAAATTCATGTACAACTACTAAAAACAAATACATTCATATTAATTCATTTCTTGAGCATCAGTACCTAGGCACATCTTAGGATCACGTCACTCCCCTACATATATCTCATATATTAACATAATTGAATTAAGTAATTAAATGATTAAAAAAAATCAAAATTGTAATAATTTATAAAAAACTCATCAGGAAGCCATACCATGGAGAACTGACGAGCAATAGGGTGATGAACACCATCAACACAACCCTAGCCTAATTCACATAAAATAATGAAATTATCTCCCTAATTCAGTGGTCAACTTAATATAAATTCACTAAAAATCACAATTAAACTAACATTGTTACATGCCTCCTATAAAATGAAAAATAATGGTGTGATATGCATATATAATTGAATCCTTCACAACTATACACAAAATCCCCATCAATCCAAACAATTTCACTATGATCTAGTAAAATCATACAACACAAAATATAGCTAATTGAAGAAAAAAACAATGAATAATATAGAGGAGGAATAATGGGAATATAAGGTGATATCTTACCATGAAGAATCATGATGGAAATCCTTTGAAAATTCCAAATAAAATGGGGAATGAGACGGAGTTCTGAATTCCAAATGGGGTCTCTATGTTCTATTTGAGAGGTGAAACCAAAGGATATTACGAGGTTTATAAATGAATACCATAATGAAAAAAATAGATCAAAATGAGGAACCCAACAGAGTTCAATAGTGTTGATATATGGATAACATCATAAAGGGGCCCAAAATGAGAACCATGTCCAACCAACATGATGATATAGTCATGTGAATAGTATGCTCAAACTATGAAGGACCCTAAGAGTAATTTATTTCCCTAAATTATTCATTAGTGAATGGAACAAACCCCATGAATTGTAATTTAGGACATTACTATCTCCTCCCAATCTATGAATGGCATGTAGATGAAATTTTTAGAATCTTGGTTGCATATCACTACATTGATATCCTCACAAACATTTGAGACACTTACCAATCCTCACATAACATAAATAAACATATTTTATGGATGTCAAAATGATCCTAATCTCAATCCAAGTCTATATTGTCATAAAAACCCATCAATAAATGGAAAATTTATATTACCTCCAGAATCCACAATCTATAATTATACTAGATATAATGAGTGTGTATATATGTTTTGGGATAACATTTTTATTTTCATCACACTAATTATTCTGTGATATTATTTTCAAAAATTGTTCATCAGTGATAGTTTAAAATGAAGTAGAAATTAATATTTTCATTTTCAATAAAGAGATTAATGAAATAAAATAAATATACTGTCACCTTTAAATAAATAAACATTCCTTTTTAAAATAAACTCAATTAAAATATCCATATAGTTGTAAGACACATTAAAATAAAACAAATTGGTCCATTTTTTAAAATGTAATAATTTGAATATATTTTTCCTCATTGATAGCCATTCAAAAAATACATAGATGTAAACAAATAATTTAGAACTCCACTTAAATAACTCTATAAAAATATCATTAAATAAATTTTATAAACCATCACATACATAAAGGATAAAATCATAACATAATTCGGAACCACTATAACAATGGAGTATAAAAAATGGATAAAATTAAAATGGTACTATAAAAAATAATAATTACTTGATACATATAAATAGGTAATCTCATATATAAACAAACAATCATGAACAAGTTTCATTGGAAATACCCAAGGTTATATTTTGGAATAACATGATCAATAAACTAGAACCCTTTGCTAATTTCTACGAACCATTCCATCTTGTACTCCCTTCAAACTAGGTGGGGAATATAACCTATCCAATGAGTCCAATTAAATCATGGGACAAAATCAATCATAGGGGGCACAATTTCCATGGTTTCTACATCTGTCTAGGAAACATGATAAACTATTATTTTCCCTCATCCATGCCTCCTATAATATCCCTAGTTTTCCCATGACCCAAATAACATAGATGTGAGAAGGATAGAAATATAGTAACAATATACATGTCAATGAAACATAAATTGTCAACCTCCCTTACCTACAAAGAAATAATATAAAACAACCGCTTTTAATAACATAGTATAATTGGAATATTAAAAAAACCCGATAGTGGCTGAATATGGACACAGGGATAACATAAAGGGGCCTAAAAAATGAAAAAAATGAAATTCTAAAATAATATTTTTATTAAATCCAATTATTATATGGAATATATTTTATAAAATCATAATTTACTCATGACTAATTATAAATTTATAGATGAATATTTTAAAAACCCCATGAAGCACATTATTTTAACAAAATAATTTGTATATAGGCCAATTAACGATGAAGAGGAACCATCAAGAATATAGTGGAAAACGAACAAGAAGGAATAAACACACCCTAAGAATAAAAAAATTATTTGTAGATGAAAACATTCCAAGGAGTTGACCATCACTAAGCATCAAAAAATGAAAGGAAACAAGAGAAGAAGGAGAATTAAGGGTGATAGGATCCATGAACCATATAAAACCACCAAATATTAATGAGTAAATGACCCAAATTAAAAGATTGAATAATGGAGTATGCACTTATGGATTATCCAAGAAGTAGTTTCTGAATTAACGAGTGGATAGAGGTAATATCACCCTTTAAGTGATTATGGAAAGACCACATTTTTTGACTATAATATTTACCATATTGTATGATAACCATATATGAGACAGAACTATAAACTATAGAATGGAATATAGTTTCGTTTAATATTTTTCACTTTCTATGTAAATACCATGTGCCGTATCCCTACGAATAATAATACAGCTATGGTTTCCACTAAGTTTTACATCATTTAGACCAAACCTTATGTGCTTCTTATGTAGAGTAACTATACCTTGATAACTAATAATATATAATATATAAATGTATTACTTCATGTTTTGTTTCCGATTAATTTCATTTATTATCCATTTTATAGAGGATTGTTTTTCAAAAACTAAAAAATAAAACCCAAAATTCTGAAAATTTATTTAATTGAAATAATGACATATTATTAGAAAAATTATGGAATCATGGTGCAAAAAATATCCCCACAATTGATAATTCTAAACCAGTAATATATTTAGTCAATATAGAAAGAAATGGATGATTAAAACACCCACAACATGGAGCACAAATTTAGTGAGGTGAGGAAAATACATATAGGAATAGACTAACATCAAAAAGTACTAATAATCACTTAGAAAACAATTAACCACCATTAAGAAAAATATAATCCTGTGATTCATGAACAAGTATTCATAAGATGTGGAAACATCATCCAAATCACTAACACACATCTAAAATAATAAAAAATCATGAAAATTCAACACTTTCCATAATTATGGGGGACAAGGTTCTAACATCATATCAATGAGAAAACCAAATGAGTACCCTCGAACATTACACCTAGAATACCATCTAAAAGAGAACATAGTCATTTTTGAAGAAAAATCCAACCATTAGACAACCTGCACTTTTTAATATTATTTCATAGTCACAAAAAAAGAATTAGTTGTTATATCTATAACAACCCATCAATAAATAATACATAATAATATTTTAGTTGTACATACTAACTTTGGGAAACAATATCCCATTAACTAGGTTGAAAATATAAAAATGTGGGTAATATACCATATGAATTATTGAAGGAGGTTCTGGGAATGGGAAGATCCATAAAATCTCAAATGTAAACCATTAACCAATACTTTTAATGCACCTATAATTAATAATAGTTAAAACACCACAAAGAAAAAAGAAAACAACCCATGAAAAACAACACCAGGGACATATTCTAATTAAAATTAAAGATGATAACTATTATCGTTAACCCAATGGCCACAATAAATACATGACCCAAGAGAAGAGAAGATTAAAATCCATGACTCTATTTAGATTTTGGATACCAAAAATAACCAAAAAGATTTTACCTAAGATGTAATATAATTCATTAGGATTATTTTACATAAAGAGAAAGCATCGAAATTCATTATTTTTATTTTTGGGAATAATTCTCCAAATAGCACATGGAATGAGCTTATAAAAGAAGGTTTTCATTATTTACATGAAATGGACCCAATAAAAAATTACATGTCCCATATGAGAATATTTTTAATGAAAATGCATTCGTCATGCATCCAAAAACATTATTTACTTTAAATCGAAAATTTATAACAAATGATTTTAAAACCACTATTTACTACAGTGTATATTTTAATGAAATCCATTTATTCTTAAAAACAAAACCATCATAAATCACTATATCCAATGTTGAAACAACAAGGAAATAAATTTTATATTCGTTACAAATTTGAAATCCCATCTATATTTGGTTGATTGATTTCATGGTATTAACAGAAATTCCAATTTGTTAACAAAAAATTTATATAATTGTTACAATATAAAAATTATTTATAAATTTAATAGTATTAATAAAATCATTAACAAAAGAAAAAATTATTTTAAAAAATATTATCTTTCATTATATTTATATAAATGACCACTTATTTTTTAAAAACAAATTGTAATCACCAAAATCAAATATGAAGATATTAAAATGATTAACCAAAACCGAGAATTTCATTTCCACGAAACACATCCAAAAAATATTTTTAAATAAAATATTTTATGAATTCCTTTTTTAAATTCAAAAAAATTATTAAACTTCATTCCTAAATATTGAAAAATATCACATTAAAAAATATTCACTTAGAAAAACATCTAAGCACCACCAAGATGTTCTTTATGTCATCCCCAATGACTTTGAATCACAATAAGAGTATTCCATATCCAAAATAATAAAAACCATTAATGGATGAAGAGTTTTTCATAGTTCCAAATACCATATGTAATCCATGTTATAGGAACTAGTATTCTATATAAAATAACACACATGGATTCCTTATGGTTTACCAAACAATTCGATCTTTTCATGTGTCTCTTGTTCTGCATTTACATTGAGCACAATGAGTAAGGTATCACCCAAAATCACCTACCAAACTCATAACATATCCAAATATCATCCTTTATTATAAAAATACATGAAAATTCCTGAAAAATATCCTGAAAAAACACAAAAGTTCATACATACCCTGATAACACAATGTCCATTATAAGGAAGTGATATCCAATAAATCCCCAATACACTACACAAGAGTACCTAAATTCCTATATCAAACTGTATAAAACACCCGAAATAATAGGAAGGGATTTATAATAATATATTCAATTTCTATGAAACATGGATTTGTTTCAATATAAACAATCTGGCCTGATATAGACTAGAATGCATCCTAAAGTTGTCTACCACTGGTCTGAATGTTCCTTTCCAGTCCCCAAGGATTGAAAAAAATCATATAAATCATGTAATTATCATTAAGGAATTATTTCCCCATAATATAGTGTAATTAAAACTATATAAATGTTTATAAAAATTCATAAATTGTAATACATACATTTAACATCCATGAATGCTAAATGACTGAAACCAATGTGATGTAACACAAAAACAATTCAAAACCATATGAATTACTCAAATAATTTGTGTCACATACACTCATAAACATAAAAATAGACATATAAGAATGTAATATTACTAAAACTAAATACCAGTGGTGAAGGCTATATTTATTGATACAACATGAAATTTAAAAAATAATAAAAAATCAATTCAAAAGGTCACCTCTA
The DNA here is from genome assembly GCA_963277665.1 of Viscum album. Classification (NCBI taxonomy): domain Eukaryota; kingdom Viridiplantae; phylum Streptophyta; class Magnoliopsida; order Santalales; family Viscaceae; genus Viscum; species Viscum album. The sequence goes on along the minus strand of OY728138.1, from coordinate 1,297,885,648 downwards.
TGCTATCCAGGGGTTATCATCTTATCAGTGATACGACTTTGGAAAACTAATAAAGAGATGGAGAATATAAAATAGATACAGGAACATATATAAAATTTAAGTACCGAGTACATGGTCATGACTTTATATTCATGGTGTGTGCTAATAGATATCATAGATCTCAAAATATAATATATAATTCCTTTTGTTAAAATGTTCAAAATTTTTATACTGAAATACAATATACAATATATATTTTTCATTTCCATCAATAGAGTAGTGAAATAAGACAAAAAAAATTTCACATTTAAATAATTAAACATTCCTTTAAAAAAATATCATGTGAAATCCTCACATACAAATAAAACAACTTAAAAAAGAAATATGTGGATCATTAATTTAAAATAAATCATGTGGAAAATTAAATATTAAATTTCCGTCCTTTTTGAAAAAAATAAGTTATACCACAAGAATTTTATTTTTAAATAATCCCTCCAATAAAATCTATAAAAACATTTTATAAAATAACACATACAAAAAGATAAAATAAAAAATAGATATTTTTCCCCAATAAAAATGTATTATAAGAAAAGAAGACAATAAAAATGATGAAAAAATAAAATTATCTCAATGGGATATATAATTTTTTGAAATGAACCCCCTACGTAAACCACTACTCAATAAGAAATTTTCATGGGATATTTCCTAAGTCCTAAATGAGAAAATTCTAAACAAGATATTTTATTCATATTATATATTATAATAATTATCTAGTCATTATAGTCACATTGAACTAGATGGGACATATAACCAATCCTCTAATATATAAGAAACAATGGTCAAAAATCCTTTTGTTAGTTCTCAACTACCAATATTCTAATCTCTATGCAAAAAATAACCAAAATTAGAGTTTGAAATTATCTTGGTTACTTACAAATTAACAAGTATTCTGATGAACAAAATATGTGTGTGCAAGAAATTAAGAGAATATAAATATGAATATAAATTAAATATAAATAATTAATCTACCATACCACTATAATCGTAACAAAAAATATATTTTCATAAAATATTATTTTTAGAATATAATAAACATCAGATTGAAGGTGAATTAGAAAAAGATAAAAATATTGAGTGTATCAAACCTAAAATTCATTTTTTGAATGTATCAAATGTGACAATAAATGAAATGGTATAATGGAATACCAAGACTCTCTCAAACTAGAAAAATTTTATTTACAATTATCCTTTATAAAAAAAATTTATTTCAACTCATGAATTTCGTTAAATAATAAAACTCCATATCATTAAAATCAAATAGTTTAGAACAATTTTATAAAAAATAAATAATAGACGCCATTATCCATTTAAATATAAATTTAAAAATAGATCCACTTCTTTTGAAAATAAAAAACAAGTTCAAATGCCTATAGTTACCATTGATACCATTTAAAATGTCCTCATATACATTTTCTCTCTGAGGATATAAAATAAAAAAATTCAAATATTAATTCAAAATGAAATAATAAACCATTTATTAAATGCCAATAATTTCATGAAAAAATTTAATAAACTCATCGTGGAATCATGAATAAATATATCATCTTATAAAATGGGTTTCAAAACCCATATATTCCAATGAATTATAAAAAATAAATGAAGTTCATAAAAGCACCTACATAGGTCATGTTCAGATGAAGTGGAACATTATAGAATGTAGATGGGAATGCCAAAGGGGTAACCAATATAAATACATAGATCCTAGAAAAACTAAACAATTATCTTGAATTAAGTATAATATCCCGAGATAAATATATCAATAATTTACATTAACTCAATTATATAAACATTACTACTCATAAATCATCTTATAATCCCATGAATTGAAGTTTTTGTATATTTGAAGACTATCTACGTAATTAAATTATTAAAACACACATGTGATTATTTTTAACCATTGTTACATAATAATAAATCTTATATAAATCTCTAAAGTTTTATCATTTTTATATGTAAGGAAGTGAAAGCCTACAAAATGGGTGATATTACATGTTTCTTCATGGAAAAAGTCATCAACAACTCTTCAAGGGTCAGATCATAAATTTATTATAAAACATGAGAGTAGAAAAATATAATATTAAAATTATTATTGGATAATAAAACATATCTAGAATATATAATTTAAAGACACTTAATCTCAATATGACAACCACATATGATAAGAAAAGAAGAAAATCATGACAAAATAAACCCAATCCATTGAGAATAATCATATGAATATAGAATGGAAATTCATCATGGACATGGGACATAGAAAAAAATAACTATTGCCCAATCATATGCTTAGGGAAATTATAACGCATTGAATAATCATAATTTACAAGCTTCTTGTTGTGAACAAAAAAATTTCTCCCTTCCTAATAAGAATAATATAATTTATTTGAACCGTGTTATAGAAAATTAAAATTCTCATTCCTAACATAACTATCACTTGATATTTACATCCATAACTTGTGAATTATGCTGGATATTGAATCCTAACTAAAAATAACCAATACATATATGTTATAATTAAAAAAAATTATTCAACATATAATAAAGAACCCAGGGAAAAATAATGTGTTTTGAAAAAGTTTCATGAAGTAATCTCTACATTAGAAATTAATAATATATTTTATTTCTTCCTAAATTTACCATCCAAAATTGGTTTTTATAAGAGAATAAAATGTTTTATTTATTAAAAATAAATTCCATTGTAAATAATTTCATTCAAGATAATTTTTTAAAAATAAAGGGTTGCAATAAATGATCTCATGGAATATGAATCAAAAAATATTGTAAAAAGGGCATACATATCACATTAAAAATCCATTTTTTAAAAGGTTAATTGAATAATAAAAAAACATTAACAAAAAAATAATTAAATAATATATCCTTAAAATTAAAAAAATAATATCCAAAATTAATGTGGTTTGGATGATAAAACACTTTATTTTCAATGAATGGAAAACCCTTTTTAATATTTTGAAATACCATGGTTGAAAACCCACATCATTAAAATAATTAGTTAATCATTATTTTGATATTTTATAAATTAAACTATGAAATATAAGTGAATAATAACATATTTGGACTTCTATATGTGAAATTATGTTTTTTGGGGTTTAATGAACATGGAAATCGATTGAAAACTATCTCTAAATAAGTTGATAGTTTTATTCTATTTTTTTCCGTTTATGTGAATGAAATTCATTGAGAATTGATATTTTTTTCAAAAAAATGTCCAATTGATAGAAAAGGAAAAATTTACATAAAAATATAAAATAAATTAATATACAAAACCTATAATAATTTTTCTGATAGAATAATATTTTGACTCAAATAATGAAAATTAGATTTCACCAAATCCAAAATGGATACTACAATTTATTTAGAAAAAGACACATAGAAAGGGGTTTTATATTTCTAAATTTTAAATACTTATAGAAATAGTAGAAAATAATAAATAAAATATTCATAGTAAAGAATGTACCAAATTTATTTGAAATACATTCCATATGAACAATCATAACTCAATGAATGAGAATTGAGTTATAAAAACTGTTACATCACTCTTATGTTTTTAATTTAAAACCCATTAAAGGTAAGTGGTTAATAAAATTTTTAAAATACATTATATTTCCGGAAAAATAATGATAAAATAAATCAAGGGATAATATATTCACCACATAAAGGAAAATAGTTTTGAATAACCATTATATATAAATGAAGAAATATTGAGATACAAAAAACACTTACCTCAAGTCCTAATTCATTCAACATGTGCACATAATTTTCATAATAATAAAATTTTGTTTTTTAAAAACATTATTATAAATAATTTTTGAACAATTTTTTAAAAAATTTATCTTTATTGTTATATTTTTTCATTTACTATTCAGTTTTTCACTAGTGGTGGTCCTTTTAGGTTGTTCAATCGATCTATCTAAAACAACATTGCTAAATTAGACATAGTAAAAAGTGGTTTAAAATAGTTTCATAACCTCCATAATAGTTGAATTTTAATTCATCAATTATTTAATTAACATAAATTTATATTGTTTCATAATCTCTTCCAAAACGGATAAAAAATAAAAAAGGTTCCTTGATATGTGTATTTTAGTCGGTTATGATTTCTTTAAGAATGTATTATTAATATCACTTATACAATTTTAAATATTAAATTTATATAATAATAACAGTATAATAAATATAATTTTTATAAATATTTATATTTATCCATGTTAGTTGGTAAAGGAAAAATAGAGATCAACATTATTGTAATAAATATTACATAAGAACACATGACAACGTTCTAATTTTTTAAATGGTTTTAAAGGTATGTAGAAAATTAATATTCAATTATTTTAATAATTTTAATAATAATAATAAATATTTTATCATAAATTTTAATATTACACTATATTAATTAGGTTAGTTGTATAAAATAATTTATATATCTAGTGGGAAAACAGTACATCGCCCTTTGGACGTTCTAGCATGGGTAACATATTAAGGCTACATAGTGTGGTATTTGGAATTAACAAGGACTATATGAATTGTGGATATGGTTTAAGAAATAATAGGTTATATTTTAGTAAATATAGTACAATTTAATGGATATAGAAATGTTCGGATCAGATATACAATTATTAGGGAAGAGAATGACTCTTATAAATAATAATTACTTTCTTAATGATGAAAGGAAACTACTATAGTTTCAATGGATCTATGAGGGAGAAATATTTATTTTTATGGAAAAAATGGTATTTAAAGCCTCAATTATTCACTTTTACATAGGTTTTAAATAATTGTAATTTTTTTTAAAACTAGATTTTAAAACATGGACTTTTTTTATCTTTGAAACTTGATTTTACCCATGTAATTTATATTTGATAAAAAATATAACATAACCCATGTTAAAAAAATTTTATGTTATTAAACATACAATTATACCTATAGTATTTAATTAAATTTTTTTATTAGCGGAAATCAACATTGAATTAAATAATTAAATAGGGAAATAAATAATTTCCTAGAAAAATAATTTTTAAGTTGTGACATATTCTTCATATTTATTTATTATTCACTAAAACATAATAATTTTCAATATATTTGTATATAAATTCTAAAAGTATATTATATTTAGTTTTTAGAAGTGAATATTTAATTTTACATGATAATAATTACAAAATTTTAATGACACAATTCTTTGATAAGTTTATTTTTAGAGTAAAAAATGAATGCTTCGAAAATGGTAATAAATTATCTAATTACTTTAAAATATTATTAATAAATTTTTTATTTTCATATATATATATATATATATATATAATTATATTATTATGGTTTCATAAATATTAAATGCATTAGCTTATTAAGATAATTTTATAAAAGTGACAGTAATAGAAAAATCATTTTTTCATTATTCACCATAAAATAATTATTTAAGGATATTATAAAAACATATAACTATTATATTTATGAGATACTTATAAAAATTTGATTTGATTTTTCAAATTATTGTTTTTTAATTTTGGAATTTATATTTTTAATGGTAATATAAAATAGTATAAAAAATAATTTTTATAAGAAAATAGTTATTTATATTTTATCTGTACTTATTTTTCTACTAATAAATTAATAATTAAACATTATTGAATATATTATTCATATAAAAAATTAATTTCTCCCTTGATATATTTAGTTTTATAATATAAATCACAAAAGAATCAATTTTTTTTTGAAAAATTACATAATATGATCTCATTAATTTTTCAAATAGTTTAGTTAATAAATAATCATTTTATATAAAAATCAAAATGATAAATTCATAAAATGTTGTAAAAAATGACTAAAAATTTTAATATTTTCATGTATATCTCATCCTTATTTATATTTAAATTATTCATCAAATTCTATTCATAAGATCTATAAATAAGTTATGCTCTTGTGTTAGTCATAAATAGTGATTCTACTTGCATGGATATCATGGAAATTTCAATGAGCTAAAACATCTCTCACATATGATTTTAAAAAATATAATAATTTTTTTCAAATTTGAATATTCTTATGTAAGAACCCTGGTTTTGAACCTCTAAGACTTTGAAATTATGTTGATGTTATTCCAGAGAAGGGTATTCAGACAGCGTATGGTTCCGAGCCCTGATGTGACCGAAATTAAATTTTAAGTGTGTTCAAACTAGAAAGAAAAAATAAATAGAATAACTCCTAAACAGTTTCTCTGATGGGAAAACTGAGGGCACCGTTGAGTCCTGAGCATAGCATTTACCCTTGGAGGGGTGTAACTTTCACGGGCGTGACCCTTCTGTGGAAAACGCCACTAAGGGCGTTTTCATAATTTAGAGGCCTTGTGCATTAAATTTATAACTTATGAATAGAGGCTTGGATTAAAATTCTGAGAACCCCGTTGCGCTCAGAATTCGGAGTTTACCCTGGGGGGGGGGGTTAACCCCGACCCTGACAAAATTTCGGGTATGGGCCTACTGGTGGGTGTTAAAAATTAATTAAATTTTAATTAATTCCCAACATAAACACCTCCACCCTTCCTTTCTTCCCCTAATAAATCATTCTCTGGAGAAAGCGCTACCAATAAGGGAGAAACCTCCTTCATGCTCCCCTCCTCTCCGGAAAGTCGGTAGCGGCTCTGACAGACCGTTCTTGAAGCAACGGGCTACGCACTGCGAGGTAGGTTCATGTGTTTCATTTTTAAATTAAGTATCTCCATCAAAATCAAATATTTAATTGTTATTTATTTGTCGAGAAAATTCCATTGATGCGTAGGTCCTGATCCGAACCATCCGTTGATTTTTTCGGATCGAAAATCCAAGTCTCGTGGCGTCCGGGGGAGCCTGGGGATGTTTTCCGGCCAAACTGTCCTTTTCCAACTGTTCCAAGGCTGTTTGGTGGCTACACAAGGCGGTTTAGTGGGAGATGAAGGTGGCATGCCTCCCAGGAGGTGGCGAGGAATGATCCAAGGGGGAGGCATGGTGGGCTCCCAGGTGGCGGTGCAGCGGGCTCCCAGGCGGAGCACGGCGGGCTCGCTGGCGGCGGCGGGCGAGCAAGCGGTGGCCCAGCTGTCCGGGCCACTAGAGGCGCATGGTCCTGCTTCACCGGTCGGCGTGCAGTGCACGAGTCCAAGGTTGGTGCAACCCCGAGAGCCCGACCTAGACCCTCACTTTGCGGGTCTCATGGAAAAGGGGCCAGACCGGCTCGTTCGGGTCCAATCAAAGTCGTGCAGCCCGCGCGGTGAACCACGAGCCACCGTGGACCAGCCGAACCGGTCTGGCCCACCCCGTCTCCATCCATAGGCATTTAAAAACCCCTAAATTTCAAACCAAATGTCGAATTTTCATGCCTCCTGTGAAGTTGTGATCCTTATCTCGAGATGAAGATTTTGAGATGGTCTCATGGATTTTTAATTCCTGTGATGGGGGCTCGGTGGTGCGGCAAGCTCGCTAAGTATTGTTTAGCACCTCGCTGAGATTCTTTATTCGGATAGCGTGAGCACATCCGGAGTCCGTTTTAAGTACTGTTAGTGGTGTTGTATCCCTGGCGTCGAGACGATGTATTCAAGGGTGGTTTGAGGCGCTAAACATGGAGTTTAGGCGTGTGCCCCATAAGCTGTCTCTTAAGCTGTGAGAAGCCTTTTGTGACTTTTTCATTAGACGTCCGTTTGGGGAGAATGAGTAGTAGTTTTTTCATGTCTTCCGATAGCATCTGGATGTCATAGTTCTGCTGACCTTTTTCAGGACCGAGGTGTGGGCCCCACAAGATGGTTTATTGGTATAAAGCGGAGTAGAATTACTTTTTCATTGGGAGTCCGTTTCAAGAAAATAAATAGTCTTTCTTGCGTGTTTTTCTGTGAGGAGTTCAATGGTGTAATATGTTTGGGCGTGCAGAGTCTCTTTCGAGATATTTTTTAATGTGGAAAAGTAAAAGGGTGTTTGTTAGAGTATCCTTGGAAGCACTCTGAACCAACACATGGAAGCAATATTAGTGAAACACTAAGATGGTACGAGCAGTGCGGAGTTATCAGACCAGTTCTAGGTTTAACCTCTCGCGGGGCTGGGCAGTGGGTTATCCACCGGCATATTAGGGTTTACCCTCCAGTGAGGCTGGGCAGTGGGTTACCCATTGACCTTATGTTTTACCCTCCAGCAGGGCTGGGTAGTGGGTTACTCATTGACATTATGGTTTACCCTCCAGCGGGGCTGGGCAGTGGGTTACCCGATGACCTCTTAGGGTTTACCCTCCAGCTGGGCTAGGAAGTGGGTTACCTGATGACTTCTTTCAGATTCAACCCTTTCTTTGAGGCTAGTCAGTGACTTTTTCACCGTGATTATTGGAGCAAGACATTGGTTGTACGGTTTAGCGATGAGACAACTTCAAGTGCGGGATTGTTGGTGCATTATTGAGGGATATCCATAGAACTGTTGGAGACTTTTCCTGCGCTGATCATGGAGATAGAGATCCCCGTACACACTCATTCGGTTTTTATGTTGAGAATATACGTATATATATTTTCACCCTACTTTTGTTCCCACTACTTGGGTTCAGTTACTCTCATTCTAGGAGGGGTAAAGAAATGAGAGGTATGCCACGTAATATCCATGTCCAAATCCTATTTGTTAGATGAGTCTACTTTCCTTCTTTTTTTGGGTTGCGCTGCACTCTATTTAGTGTACTCTGTCACCGTTCCTTATTCTGTCTATTGATTACCGTTTTGGTACCTCCTTTGTTTCTCCCTCACGATTTTGAGACATCCTACTAAGTATATTTATACTCACCCCTGCTTGGGCTTTGACCTGACTTGGTGTGCCCTTGAAGACGACAGACAGGTCGATCGAGGTTACAGAAGAGCATAGAAGAGACATGATCTTGGGATTCAGTTAGTGGACGTAGTGGGATTTTCAGGTGTGAGACTCTCCAAATGTTTACTTTTTTTTTACCTGTTGTCAGGTTGTGGATCTTTTCGGGTAGGGTGTGTGTTTTTTCCTTTTTTAGTTCAGTTTTCTTGGCAGTACTTTTCAGCACTTTACTTTTTCTATTTAGAAGTTGATGCATGACTATGGTTGGGTAATTTTTTTTGTCCTTTGGTTTTTGTTTTACTCTTCACTTCTGCATTGAGTGGGATATGTGTGTGTCTACAGGTACTTAGGTGAAGGTCTCCCCGATAACGTTACACCTTTGGTGTTTGTCGCTAGCCCCGGGCCTATAGAGGTGGGCTTGGGGTAGTTGAGGCTTGAGGCCAGCAGGGTCGGGTTATGAAAAAGTTTTATTAGAAGTGGTTCATTCCTTGGGGAATTGTTTGGACGTCCCTAAAAAATAATTGGTTGGGATTTAGGGAAACAGTGTCAATGTGTCTCGAGAGAATCTCTCAGGCCATGGAGTCCAGAAATGGTATGGGTGGCTGACGTATCTATTCACCAAGACCCTGATGACCTGCTTGTCGACTTGGAACGCTGAGACATTTCTTGTAGGGAACATTGGAACATGCATCTGGTAGTATTGAGTCTTGGACTGTCCTTATTGAGTCAACTCCCCTTTGTAATTACTGATATATATATACATATTTATATGCTCATCTGATCGCGGTAATCCTTGATAATTTTCAGGATTCCCCCTAGACAACAGCCAGCCAGGTTCCCCTCTCTAGATCATAACGATGACCTGGAGAGCGATGAGGCGTTAGTTCAAAGAACTTCACATGATCAAGTCCAACCCAGTGCTTCAGAAGTATACCCTCATCCTAGAGAGCGGCGGTTAGTACCGGCAGCACATTCCAAGGTTTACCGCAAACTGAGTGCGCTTCAAGACTTCTAGCATCAGCAGCCACAAAAGTTCTACAGGGACCCAAATCCCTAGGCACCAGAAGACGGGCTAGAGTCTGTGGACCGACATTACAGTCTTGTATGGACACCAGTAGACCATATGGTATCCCTAGCTGCCAGCCTTTTCCTCGGGATGGCTGGGAGTTGGTGGGGGTTGGTTACGCAGACCCACGACGATTTGTCTCTTATGTGGTATAGCTTTCAGCATCTCTTCCAAGAGGAGTACTCCCCCTCTTGTTTATGCTCAGGTCGATTTCAGGAGCTTCTGGAGCTGAATCAGGGGGTGATCATGGCGCAGTACTCGGCCTAGTTTATCGATCTGACATGATACTCGAAGGATATGGTTCGTGATAGTTACTTTTTGGTGCGAAAGTTTGATAATGGTATTCAATGAGAGATCTCTTCTAGTGTAGTGACCATGTGCATCACGACTTATTCCAGGTTCCTATAGAGGGTGCTCATGACAGAGCACTTTTTGGCTGAGGGACGCCAACTGACAGGGCCTAATAGTGGCTGCTTCAGAGTATAGTCATCGATAGCAGGCAGGCGGCAGAGATCAGAGATTCAGTCCCGGAGACCCTTCCATGAGCAGACTCATGGGCAGGGTCATACACACTAGTGGCATCTTAGAGCATCAGGGTAGTCCAGATAGAGTCAGTTCTATGCATGAGTTGGACGGGGTCACCTAGCACGGGACTGCCCGACCAGGAAAACTGTGTAGTTATGGCAGGCAGTGGGCGCACTGCAACGGCACAGGCAGCGCCATGACCAGGCATCCCCCAACCAAGGACAGGGTGGTACTTAAGGAGGCAGTACAAGAAGATTTGTAGGCCCTAAAGGTGTGGGACAACATTTCGAGGTCCGTTCACCACCACCACCGGGCGGCCCATGCCAGGCTCATGGAGCTGGTGGTAGGGTCCGCATGAATCTTTAGGAAATGGGTGTTTTTGACCCCCTAGCACAGAAGATGGTCCAAGGAACTCTTTGTGTTTACAATAAGCTTTCTTTGATACTAGTGGACAAAGGCGCCAACCAATCTTTTATATCGCTACTTTTGGTACTTGAGTTGGAGCTTCCAGCAGAGGCGCTGACACCTGGGGTTAGCCTCAAGGTTCCTATAGGTAGTTCCTCGTTGGTGTCCTTTATCTGCAGACAGTGCGAACTATCATTCATAGGAGAGAGTTTCATGTGGGACCTACTTGTAATCATGATGGAACCTTATGGAATCATCATGGAAATGGATTTTCTTTCTATGGTTGACACCGAGATTGATTGTCGGTGAATATTAGTCAGATGCGTCCATACTAATGGGATGAGGTTCACCATTCCTGGGGAACGAGACCTCGTGGTAGATAAAACGGGTACTCTGAGCAGGAGACCATGATCTTTTTCTCACCAGTTGGCAGGAATGGATCTCAGAGCAGCAGACGTTACAAGAACCTGGATCCCTACCGTTGTAGAGGACTACATGGATGTTTTTTCCGAGGATGTCCAGGGACTACCTCCAAGGCGAGAGATGTAGTTCTTCATTGACTTGCAGCTGGACACTGCCCCGATATCATGTGCTGCATATCAGATGACACCCATAGAGCATTGTGAGAAATGTCTTCAGCTGGATGACCTACGTGAGAATGGATTCATCAGGCCCAGTGTGTCCCCCCTAGGTCACTTTGATTTTGTTTTTCTAAAAAAATATGGGATCCTATGGATTTTTCTGGATTATCGTCGACTAAATCAGGACAAAATAAAGAACAAGTACGCTTTTCCCAGGATTGATGATATCTTCGACTATTTGAAGTGTTTTAAGTGGTTCTACATAATTGTTCTTCGATACGGCTACCACTAGTTGCGGGTTCGCGAGGATGTCATCCCAAAGTTGGCATTCCGTTGCCGTTATTGGAATAAAAAGTTTCTGGTGGTTCCCTTTGGCGTAACGAATGCCTCTGCTGTTTTCATGGCATTGATGAACCAGATTTTCCTGCCATACATGAACTAGTTTTTGGTTCTCTTTATTGACAAAATACTCATGTACTCTACAACGGAGGAGGAGAACGCAGAGCATTTGAGGGTGGTCCTAGACTTACTCCGGAGCACTAGATGTATAGGATGTTCTCAAAGTGTTAGTTCTGGACTAATGAGGTTCACATTCTGGGGCATGTCATTTTAGAATAGGGTTATGCTATAGATACTACAAAGATAGAGGTAGTGTCTTCTTGGGAGACACCCAAGAATGCTTCAGAGGTGTGGATCATCCTTGGTTTGGAATGGTAATATAGGAGGTTCGTGGAATATTTCTCCAGGATTGATTCCCCTTTGACTGCATTGAAGCGGATGGGACGACCATTCACTTGGACTGATCAGTGCGAGAAGGCCATCGGGGATCTGAGGCGAAGGCTAACTAGTGCTCCAGTGTTGAGGCTGCCCGAAGAGGGAATTGTGTTCATGTTATACTATAACGCTTCAAGAGCTGGGCTCTAGTGCGTGCTGATGCAGTAGCAGGAGGTGATTGAATATGGGTCAACGTAGTTGAGGCCCCATGAGTAGAATTATGCAACTCTTGGTTTGGATCTATCAGAGGTGGTCTTCACCTCGAGGTTATGGAGACACAACCTTTGAGGTGAATGTTTTTGGGTCTACTCAAACCACAAGAGCTTCAAGAACATCTTCACTAAGAGGGATCTGAATCAGATCCAGAGGCACTGAATGGAGTTTCTATAGGACTACGACTTCTAGATATCCTACACTTCATAAAAAGGCAATGTATTAGTAGATTCCCTTAGAAATAAGTCCTAGGATCATCTAGTATGGGAACCTTTAGAGTAGTTGCCTTCCCTACGGCTGACCCTGGTGGAGCAGGAGGGTACGACTTTCCTGCAGTCGATGGTGCTAACTCCTTCACTCCTTGAGCATGTGAGAGAGCCGTAGTAGGGGGATGTCGACAATGAGGTACTGCATAATCAGATATCAATGGGAAATACACCCGATGGGTATTCTAAATGAGGGAATCATGAGATTATGTTCCAGGGGCGAGCTATAGCACTAGTGGAGATGCGGTAGGAGGTGATGCAGGAGTTAAACACTTCTCCATTGGTGGTATAACCTGATGACAGTAAAATGTATAGAGACCTTCAGTGTCATTTTTGGTGGTTTGGTATGAAGCGGAGCATAGCTGAGTTTGTTTCTTGGTGACATACATTTCAGGAGGTGATGGCAGAGCATTATGTTCCGACAGGATTGTTATAGCCCCTTGATATTTCGGAGTATATGTGGGATGGCATATCTATGGACTTCGTCACAAGACATCTGAAGATGAAAATAGGCCATGATTCCATTTAATAGATATTGTAATGACTCACGAAGTCGGCGCACTTCCTTTCCATCAGGGAGTAGTTCTCGGTGGAGCGTCCAAGGCAGTTATACATTCGAGAGACTGTCCTCTTTCATGGAGTACCATCGATGATCTTATCTGACCATAACATGTGGTCTTTTTTTCATTTGTAGAGAGGCCTACAGGAGACATTTGGGACTCTACTGCAGATGAGTATGATTTTCACCCCCAGACCGATGGGCAGACAGAGTGCACTATCTGGGTGTTGGAGGATATGCTTAGGTTGTGCGTGTTAGACTTTGGCCTAAGCAATGTGGATCAACTGTCCTTGGCGGAGATCGGGTATAACAATACTTACAACTCTACTATCATCATGAAACTTTTTTAGGCCCTCTATGGGACACACTGTAGGTCACTATTGTGCTGGGAAAAGGATGGAGAGACCTCCCTCGTGGGCCCAGAGTTGGTGCGGGAGACGATAGAAAAGGTTCATGTCCTCCGTGAGTGGATGAGGATGGCTCAAAGAAGACCGAAGACCTACGCAAACCATCATCGCTTGCCTGTAGAGTACGGGTATGGGGACCATGCTTTTTTAAGGTCTCCCCGTGGCATAGATCATAGAGGTTTGGATGGGGAAGCAAGTTATACTCGAGGTTCATTGAGACCTTTGAGATCATGCCCAATGTTGGTGAGGTTGATTACCATCTTTCTCTTCCCCCACAGCTAGAGATGGTGCGTGACGTCTTCCACGTGTCACAGTTGGGGAAATATGTGCACGACCCCACACATGTTATCGACTGGGTAGAGGTGGACATTGAGGATGGAGCCACCTTTGCGGAGCACCCGGTGGCGATTGTGGTCTGGTAGGAGCAGACACTTTGTGGATGGACCATTACATTAGTTTGTGAGCTGTGGCATCACGGGAGGGTACAGGAGAGCACTTGGGAATGAGAAATCCAGATGTGGGATCAGTATCTCGAGTTTTTTTGATGTTTTGTTTTTGGGGGATGAAACATTTGAAGGAGGGAATGATGTAAGAACCCAGTTTTTGAGCCTGTAAGACTTTGAAATTTTCTGGATGATATTCTAGAGTAGGCATTGAGACAACATATGATTCTGAGCCTCAGTGTGGATGGAATAAAATTTTAAGTGTGTTAAAACTAGAAACACCAAATAAATAGAATATATCCTAAAAGGTTGCACATATGGAAAAATTGAGAGCACTTTTGAGTTCGAAGCATGCCGTTTACCTTAGGAGTGGTGTATCTTTCGCAGGTGCCACCCTTCTGTGGAAAACGCCACCAGGAGAATTTTCATAATTTAGAGGCCTCCACTGTGAACTTTTATACTTATAAACGGAGGCTTAGATTAAAATTATGAGACAATTGTTGTGCTTAGAATGTAGATTTTATCCTAGGGGTGGCTTAACCCCGACCCTGTCAAAAGTTTGGGTACGGGCCTACTAGTTTGTGTTAAAAATTAATTAAAAATTAATTAATTCCTTACATAAACACCTCCACCACTCCCTTATTCCACTTAGAAATACTTCTCTTTAAAAGCCCTCCCAACAAGGGAGAAACCTCTTCCATGATCCCTCTCCTCTCCAGAAAGGCGGTGGCGGCTCCGGCGGACTGTACATGAAGCGACGGGCTACGCCTTGCGAGGTAGGTTCGTGTGTTTCGTTTTTTAAATTACACATCTAATTCTATCTCAAATATTAGTGTTGAATTGTTTTTTATTTTTCAATCAAATTACATATATCTATAGGTCTCGATCATAGTTTTCCAATGCTTTTTTCAGATCGAAAATTGTAGTCCCAGGGTGTTCGGGGGAGCCCCGAGAAGTTTTCTGTCCAAACATTGGTTTTCTAGCGGTTCTAAGGTGGTCTGGCGGCTCTATGTGGCGGTCCGACTGACGATGGAGGTGGTGTGACTCCAAGAAGATGTCGTGGTAGGCTCCCAGGCAGCGGTGCGACGATCTCCCAGGCGGCGGCATGGTGAGATCCCAGGTGGCGATGCGGTGGGCTCCTGGTGGTGGCTGGCGAGCGAGCGGTGGCCGCAGCACGCGAGACCAGGGTCGTCGCGACCCCTAGAGCTGACCGAGACCCACACTTTACGGGTCTAATAGAAAAGTGGCTGGAACAGCTCATGCCAGTCCATGTAAATCTGTGTGGCCCGCACGGTGAACCACCGACCATGGTGGAACGGGCAGTCTGGGCGGCCGAGATGCAGACCGCTGGTCTAAAGGGGTGGACTGGCCAAACCGGTCCGGCACACCCTATCTCCATCCATAGGCATTTAAATGCCCCTAAATTTCAAACTGAATGTTGGATTTGCGCACCCTATATGGTGATGCGATCCTCAACTTGAGACGTATATTTTGATATGGTCTCGGGGATTTTTAATTCCCGATAAGGGGGCTCGGTGGTGTGACATGCCCGCTATGTATTATTTTTGCACATCACCAGGATTCTTTTTTTGGATTGTGCGAGCACATATGGAGTCAGTTTTAGGCCACATCAGTGGTCTTGTATCCCTGGCATCGAGACGATGTAGTCCAGGGTGGTTTCAGGCATTGATGCTAGAGTTGTGGTGTGGGCCCCACATGCTATCTCTTAAGCTGTGAGCAGCGTTTTGCGACTTTTTCACCAGTTGTCTATTCAGGGAGAATAAGTAGTTGTTTTGGCATGTTTTTTCTAGATAATCATGATGAAACAGTTCACCCGACCATTTTTAGGGCCGAGGTGTGGGCCCTACGAGACGTCGTATAGGTATAAAGCGGTGTTGAATAATGTTTTCATTGGGATTCCATTTCAAGTGACTAAATAGTCTCTCTCGCATGTTTTTCCAAGAGAAGTACAATGGTGTAATCTGTTTGGGCGTGTGGAGCCCCTTTCAAGATCACATTAAATGTAGAATAATAAAAGGGCATTGGTCTAATGTTCCTTTGACGCACTCTGAACCAACGCACAGTAGCGATGTTAGTGAAATCCAGATATGGTACTGGCAATGCAGAGTTATCTGATAAGTTCTGGGTATACCCTCCAGTAGGGTGGGCCATGGGTTACCCAACGACATATCAGGGTTTACCCTCTAGCGAGGCTGGGCAGTGGGTTACCCAGTGACATTAGGGTTTACCCTCTAGCGGGGCTGGGCAGTGGGTTACCCGTTGACTTTAGGGTTTACCCTCTAATGGTGTTGGGCAGTGGGTTTCCTGATGACCTCTTAGGGTTTACACTCTAGCTGGCTGGTCAGTCAGTTACCTGATGACTTCTTTTAGACTCAGCCCTTTCTATGAGGCCAGTCAGTGACTTTTCTCCATGATTATCAAAGTGAGACCTTGGTTGTACAGTTTAGCGATGAGACAGCTTCTAGTGCGGGATTGTTTGGGGCATTAGTGATGGATTTCCATAGAACTTCATGTGACATTTCCTGGGCTGTTCCTGGAGAGAGAGATCCCCTTACACACTCGTTCGAGTTTCTTGTTGAATATATATATATATATATATATATATATATATATTCACCCTACTTTTCTTCCCAATCCTTGGGTTTATTTACTCTCTTTATAAGAGGGCTGAAGACACGCGGGCTAGGCTATTTGCTTTCCATGTCTAGCTCCTCTTGGTTAGATGAGTCTACTTGAAAACTATTGATGTGTTGAGCTGTAATCTATTTACTATACTCTTTCACTATTCCTTGCTTTGTCTACTTTTCACCATTTTGGTACCTCTTTTATTAATTCCTTGTGCTTTTGGGGAATCCTACTGGGTATCATTATAATCACCTCTGCATGGGCTTTTCCCACATTTAGTGTTCCCTTGCAGACGATGGACAGGCCGATCGAGACTATGAATGAGCATAGAGGACAGAAGAGCTTGGGCTGCATTTTGTAGTTGTAGAAGGACTCTCAGTTGTGAGACTCACCAACTGTTTACTTTTGTTTTCCAATGACCGGGTTGTGGAACCTTTCGGGTTGGGGATGTGTTTTTGCCTTTTTCAGTTCAGTTATCCTGTCAGTACTTTTCATCACTTTACATTTTCTATTTTTAAGATGATGCATGACTATGGTTGGGTTATAGTTGTTTTTCCTTTGGTTTTATTTTTTAATCTACACTTATGCATTGAGTGGGCTATGTGTGTTTGTACAAGTACTTAGGAGAAGACCTCACCGATATCGTTATACCTTCGGTGCTTATCACCAGCCCCTGGCCTATGGAGGCAGGCCAAGGGTAGTTGAGGCTTGAGGCCAGTAGGGTCGGGTCATGACATCTTACTCTATAGAAAAACCATGTAAATCTACCTTTTTACAATACTCAGATAAATGTGGTTTATAACAAATACATCCTCCACTCTCTTCCATTCTAATACATTTTCATTTTATATTTATTAATATACTCACTTTCATTCGTAGATTCAAATTAAAAATATATAATATTGTAATAAAAATTATTAATTTTACATTTAAGTGATGCCATTTTATATTAGTTTAGTATTTATAAATAATCAAGAAAATTATCATTATTTATTTTAAATGAATTATATATAGTATAAAATATTGTTTGTTACAACTACATCAAAATATAGAACAAACTAATATGACACTCATCGTAGTATAAATTGAATAAAACGTTATTATCATCATTTTGAAGGATTGGATAATTGATTATTTTCTCATTTGAATACCCAATCACTTATTATCCCTGATCCATCTAAAAACTTGTTTGATACATCAAATTTGTATCTAACAATGCTTATAAAATCTGAGAGAAACCAAATAAAAACTACTATATTAGTCCCATACACTAAGAAAAATAAATTTATCTATATATGTCTAGGGTAATACCATAATTATAAAACCCTAAAATACTCACAATGATCTTCCTTCAATAGAAAATACTCCTGAATATCATTGATGATGAAAAACATGATTTGGTATAATATCTTATGAAACATAATGTTCATTAATCCCTAAAATATTTTTAGGCAATTAAAGAATCCAAAAATAATTATCACAAAATTCAAATTCCCATATCATTAAATGAAATTTTATATTAAATTATTTTCTTGCATTTTTCATTAAATTATATCCTAAAAAATGATTATTTGAGAACTATTTTTATCCCTTTAATTCATAATATAGGCTCTAAATCATTTGAAGTGGTTATCTTCTTCAAGTTAAAATAATTATTTCAGACCTACAAAACATCATTAATCATTATATTAAATAAATGTAGATATTTCAAAGGAGATAAGTTGGGATGGATGATTTAATTATACATTTGATACTAAATATGAATATTTAGATTAAAAAATCGCAATTTTTTATTCTACAAGTGGATATAAAAATGATAGGAAATGCCAGGATATACATCTATACTGAATTAGATCTTATATCAAGGGGTGACACCCAAAAATCATTGATGAATCATTATGAATATCTAATTTTACTCCTATAAATACATATTTCTCAATCATATGAAGCACTACATCAATAATTTTAGGTGTTATGTTTTAGGATCTAAAAAATGAAACATATTAGATGATACCTATTACCAACAACCATCACACATTAAAATCCGATTTCACTGCAAATCATTCCCTAATAATACGAAATAATTAATTAAATATAATTTAACCAGTCCCTTCATCGAATCACATCATGTTGTTTTATCCTTAATAGGAATAACTATCTAATCAACTATTTCAATCCCATCATCAACTCAAATCCTTATCACACCTCTACTAAGATATAATATCCAATAAATTATATAGATTACTCAATGTTCATGTTGAAATATAATTTAAAAGTATCTATGATAAATATATGGAAACAGTTATAAAGTATTGTGAGGATATTTTTTAATAAAACCACAATGCATTATAGAATATAAATAGATGGTACCGCAAATTATATCTTGACCCCATTGTGTTGGTAACTCCATAATGTGAATTTGTCTTAATTCTTTACTCCCACATCATCGACCAAGATATATTTCACCTACTCATTAAACATATTCCTCATGTTTATAATTATATATAATATCATTAGATTTTGTAATAAATAATATGTTAGTTATAAGGGGTGCGTAGTCTTAATGACTCAATTATTACTTATTTGTTCAATAAGGAAGATGAAATTCAAATCATTTGTGTTTATCTACTATCACACCAATAAATCATGTTTAATTTTTTTTTGAACTTATGTATTATTAATTACCATATACTTTTAAAATAAAATTGATCACATAAATTTCCATTTTATACAATTAATAACTACTAGTTATGGAGAATTTAGAGGAAAAGGGTTGAGAATACATCCCCATGGGTCAAAATCATGACTACCTAAAAATATAGGATCCATTATCCATGAACCCACTCATAAAGAATCCCTAACTTATTCTTTTTTAAGGAAAGTAAATCAAACCAAATGTATTCTAAATCATTTGATCCCTCATATAAAAGATAATATATAATGAAAAAATATAAGTGTGAATGTGACACTATATTAATTCATGCATGGCATTTTTTAAATAACACACCCTTGGCTACTCATTTGATAAAAAGTTACTACAATAGTGGAGTAGGTTTATGAAAAAGAAAAAAACCCCACATAATCAATCTCTAATTGTTTATGTTGAGTAATTAGTGCCATTATGATACTTTCTATATTGAAGATGATAACGTTGTTTCAAAATTTCTAATATATTTACACCATCTCAACTTTTTCACATCATGGTTACCAAGATATAAAATTTACCACTATAGAGTTACACCTTATAAATAAAGTAATCTATTACTCAAATGTCACATGAATCAACACAAATGGGACCTCAACCCCCTCTAACCAGCACTTTGTGTCTTAATTAATGATAGATCCATCATACCTTATCAAATGATACTATTAAAATTCTAAAATGTTCCTCCTTAATGAGAAATACTTCTTATGTAAAACCACTTTTTATCCTCTAGAACATCCAAATATACCCGAAAACCCATATCTATAATAAAAAATGATGTACCATTCATATAGATAAATTTATAATGTATTCATAATCCTAGGATATGGAATTTAATAAATTTATTTAAACTATAATAAATTTTCAATCACAAAAAGATTCCCTAAACTGAATCATAAAAAAAGATAAATATTTTTCATTTTCCATTAAAATATTTCAACCAAAAAATAGGAATTCTATTCATTATGTATGTTTACTAGAAAATAATAGTTCATTATTATTACATGGTACATTATATGTCATATATGATCTCTATATCTTACTTTAGAATATGTGACAAAATTTACTGATTCCTAACATAACTAATGATATCCACACCATTTCCTACCATCTATTATATTTTAATGATAAAATATTATCTGATACCACTTTGTAATACAATATACACACTATAACCCTTCTTATTAAAATGGTGGTGTTGAGTGAGACCCTATTTTTAATAAATGTTATCATTCAATTTGTTTTAAAATTTCTTTATATTTCTAGATTGATATCTATTAAAAAATTGTGATATGTGGTTTCTAAAAATACTTTGAAGATATACAAGAAATAAGGATTAAATTAAATTTTGTATTGTTTCTAGAATAACAGTGGATATCCAAAGGAGGGCCCTAGGTACCAGGATGAGTATAATTGTTTACAAGATATTTTGGTGAATCCACTAAGTACATTGTGGCCTTGTGCTAGGAAGATTATAGAATCATTAGTAGGTTTTTTAAATGAGAATAATTTGGACATTTGTTCAACTATGTATTTTTATAAAATTACTCTTATATTACAATTGTCTCTAATTTTAATTTTTTAATTTTATCCTTGAACCTCTAGGTAGACATTATTTATCACAAATATAATATTACATGTGTTGTTTTTTGAATACAATTCTATTATGATAAAGGATCTAGTGGTTATGGAATCATTCATCTAATCTACATTATTATAGTATTTTCCTAATTTGTTTATGTAATTTCTCAACTAATCATCTTTTTTATCATGGATTCTAATAATCTTTCACTTACTTTTGGATTTCTAAAACAAGGATATTATTAGAAGTCATCATTATTTAATCATGGGTACTCGATTCATTTTGGATTTTAAATTTATATTATTGTTTTAATATATAGTAAATTCCAAGATATAAATATTCTAGTTTTTTCTATGATTAAATATTGTGGAATCCACTGAAAATTTAGATCCAGAAATACGGTTGAACAATGTTTTTTTATGTAAAAAATCAACTTTTTTCATCATTGTAGTTATAAGGATATAAATGGTATTGGGTTTTTGTATAATGATATAATATAAAATTTCTACATTAAATAAAAAAATCCTTAAATTGTTATCTTTTGTTGAATTGTATTTTTTTTTGAAAATTGATTTTTATAACATGACTATTCCTTAGTTTAATTTTATAAAATAAATTATACATAGTTATAATACTTGTCCTTGGTTGTTGAAATTTCATGAAAAACATTATGCATTACTGAACTTTTAGAATTGGTTTTTCTTCACTCAACCCATATATTTCATGTGTTTCCTTTATATATATATATATATATATATATATATATATATATATATTCAGAAATTTTGTTTTAGTAGAATGAAAATTTTAATTATATTATTTTCACTACATAGGTATTTTTTCCCATTATGGGTCATTGTTGAGTTTATATAAAGGGGTATATTGTTATTATAGTTTTTAAATATTGGTACATTGAATATATGTTAAAAGGTTGTGAATAGAGATAAGTCTAATAGAGATCAAACATGGTATACCACTTTATCAATCCCTAAAGTGTCAAAAAAGTATGTCCCTTACTATGTATACATTATTCCCATTCCCAAATGATGAGACTTGTACCATAACTCAATTAATCTGAATTCTACAATGGAATATGTATATGGTTTCATGAATGGAGTCACCACATGGATTCGTAGCTATGCTCAAAGAAGTTATATAGTGGGTTGGATCCCCATGTTATATGGAGTAGTATATTAGGATTCTGAACTATTTTTTTATGTTTTTGTATGAATTATACTAAATTTAGTTTCTTATTAGTTATATACCTTGTATTTCTAGAGTATGAATATAGATTTATGATAGATTTATTGGTCTCTCAGGGTGTCTTATAAATATGGAATGATATACTATAACAATATATGTATCTTCTTGGGATGAGTATAGACCATTTTTCATGATCTATTGAAGGGTATGACAAATCAACCTGAGGTTTTACTGATCATGGTGCATGTAGTATTATTATAACCCTTCATGTAATTATATGAATGATCTATGATAAAATTAAATGATCAAAATATTCCTGATTCATATGGGATATCCCAAACATAATAATTATATTTATATACTTTATTGTGTTTTAATATATATATATATTTTTATATATGTTTATAATCAAAAAAATTATGATTTTGATGTGTTATTTTGAGGTTTTGTGTTTTTTAGAATATAGGAGAAGGTTTTTTTTGTTTTCAATATATAGAGGATAAAAAAATCATTAATTATATATCTCTATAATTAATGAGTTGTTTCATTAGGGAAAATGTTATATAGTTATTATTAACGTTTTTATAAAACTGTGAGGATATTTTACATTTTATTTAAAAATATACTGATAGTTATACATATACACTAATATTTCTTAAAAATTTTGGAATAGATTTTTTCTTGCTGGTAAGGATTGATTCAGGATTCAATATTACATAAAATTTTAAATGTCTCATATATTACAGTGAAAAGAACATGGTATACATGTGTTACCATTTTTAGGAATACATCGCTCTAAAAAATTATATTGTGTTGAACTATACATTTTATATGTATTTTATTTATCATATACATTTTGAAATGTGTCAATTATTTGAAATATAGAATAATATATACGGGTTGATCTGTTTTGTGTGAAAATTGAAAACAATGATATATAATTTTTCTCTTTTTCTGTTATGTAAGAGTATTATTTATATAACTAGGGATAAAATTTGGAAAATTTCTAACAGATATTCCATATAATACATATAGACAATGATAAACTTTTTTAATTATAAAAAAATCACAATGAAAACTTTCTGAAATGTGTTAATATCATGATGCCAAGGCTATCTCACAATTAAAGGGACCATGAAACCAAATTTAAATAATAATGAATGATGGGAATTCTTGATACATAAGAGATTTTATATTTCGTCATATAAATCAATGTTCTTCCTAGAACCATTATTTCTCAATGTTGTGAATTTGGAAGATATAAAAACCTACGAATTAACCACTCTTTCATACTATTATAATAGTCTATATGTAGTGATCTCTGGAATATAAAGGGTTTTCATAGTTTTCATGTCTTCGAATTATTGGAAGGTTTGGATGGTTTTTTATGACCATTGAGTAGAAACTAATATTTATATAATGTATATTATCTTATACATCATTTAGTCAATTGATTTTAGGAATTTGAACTGGAAATTTTGTTGATATTTGAAATATGAGTTTGAATTTAAAAATTATCAAGATATATTGGATGATGGAATACTAAAGAGATTGTGAAAAAATTATAGACTAGAAAGAAAATGAGTGCTCCATAGACAGAGAAGGAACATGTAGGAATGTTATTATAAACATGTGTTTTATTGAATATACGAATTACAGAAGTTGATTTGTTGATGATAAAAATTATATTATTTTCTGAGAATAAAATTATTATTCAATAAAGAATAATGAATATGGAAGTTATAGACTAAATTATAGGGTGAACCCAAGATAATGATTAATATTATGTTAGGTTTAAAAGTGTAGTGTTACTATTCATATCATTGAATATTAGGATGTTTATAATTCATATTCAAGAATTATCATTTTTAGATGTC
Organism: Viscum album; assembly: GCA_963277665.1. Classification (NCBI taxonomy): domain Eukaryota; kingdom Viridiplantae; phylum Streptophyta; class Magnoliopsida; order Santalales; family Viscaceae; genus Viscum; species Viscum album. The sequence continues at coordinate 1,297,861,548 of OY728138.1, read as the reverse complement.
ATCTGTGGTGAGATCTATATTGGTGGAATTTTCATCAACTCCACTACTATAATGTTAAAAATATCTAGACATGGAATTTTTAAACTAAACATAGTGTACATTGGATCGTCACATCTAAATTATGATATAGATTTGTTATACATTACATGATGATAATGGATAACCCTCAATGTAGATCAAATAATATGAGACCCATATGTCTAAAAATATTTATATTATCGTGTAGTGTGTCAATAAATAGAAGGGAGTCACCCTTTGGATGAAATGGAATATTCCATAAAATATTCTATATAATGTGATCCTTACTATGGAATTACATTAAATAAATTTATATAGAAATTCATCCTTGGGGATGAGTGAATTCACAGAAATCATGTATCAAAAAATACAGTGTTTTGTAGTGGTTTTTTGGTACACAAGAATTGTGATGATGTTGTCTTCCTGGATGTTTCCAATTGTAGGTTAACAAAATAAAATACATACTTCATTATATTTTTTACATTCTAAATATGTCCATGATATTTTTGGTGTATTTGATATTTAGAAAATTTGAGTATTGTTCCTTCTAATAAGGTTACTTGATCAGAAGGGAAATGATTAATGTAAAAGAGTTTAAATCACATAAAAACCTGATCCACCCCCCCCCCCATTATCCAGATGTCTTAGATTAAAACAATTGATTTTACTTCCAATAGGTTTTTATATGGATTAAACATAAAATATCCATCTTTTTATGATTTATTGTTTATACATTACATAAATATTATATAGAAAATGACATTATTCGATTGATTCTATTTATCAAATTTAAGAAGATTACATGTCATATTTAAAATTTCATGTTGGAATCCCTCGTGCTATATTCTTAATTAGATATATTATAGGAATTAATTATTATATTTTGTTTTATATATATCAATAAAAATTAGATATTGTTGCATTCATCATGAATGTATTGAAATATATCATAGAAATAAAATTTTGTTAGAATATAGATAAAAAACATCAATGTATATTTGGATGAAATTGGAGGTTTTTTGAACTAATAAATATGTGTTGAAATAAAAATATATTTACTCAATTATTTTTTTCTATTAACCAATTAAGGATCTGGGTATGAATAATTTCAAATAAGAATAAAATATGTCCAGAAGAAAATACTAAAAAATAAGACGGAAACATATAAATTGGGTATTATTGTGGAGGTTAAAAATATATTACTTGTGTATATATGAATATAAATCAATAGTATATGTGGATTATAAACTTGATTATATATATTACATTTCACAAGAGTGCTTGGAAGAGGATGATAGAAAATGGGAAACCACATATTTTGGAAAATTTTCATTTTTTCAATGCACCAAAAAATATATTATTCATGCCTTGAGAAGTTATATATAATTTACAAAGGCTAAAATTGTAATGATATATGCATAAAAAATAATTTAGATCCTGAACCCATAAATTTGATGAAATAAGTGATGAATTCAATGGATTCCATTGAAAAATTGAATACGAAAACATAGGAATATGGTATTATACTTTAAGAACTTGTTCATGAGTGGAATATAAGCCTAAAAAAGAAACATTATGAATATCAATGTTTTCACTAAGATCAATGTAAATAAAAACAAGAAATTATTTATAATAAAAATAATTATTACATTTGATAATTTAGAATTGGTGATAAATGAGAATTATTTGAGGATTAAGAAGCTTGAGAGAGGTATTTATGCTATGAGAAAGAACTATAGAATTAAATATTTCAATATAGTTAGTTAATTTTGTAGCTATAAGAATATAAATATAGAAACAGTAGATTTGATGAATATGGATGTAAAATTTGGAATGGAAACTCTAAAAGGGATTTGTTAGAGAAATTATATTTTTGGGGAATCGTATGACAAAAAATGGACGTGTAAAATGATAAATTGGAAATGTTTAATGATATAAGACATGAGGTTGAATAAAATGAATATTTCACTAGGAAATGTTATATTAATTCTATTCATGGTCATATGAAAAGGTATTGCAACAACAATAGTAATGGATGTCCAAATATGAGTTCCCAAGTTTATATCATAAAGAGACATGATTTGAAAGTATAAAAAATATATAAAAATAAAAAATAGATTCATTGAATTGGATGATTATAAAGTGGGATATAAAAGGTGGATCCATCATGTATTATTGATAACTTGTATAAAAATTTCATCATAGAGTGAAATTATGTGACTATACCTAGAACCAAAAATATTCTACTCACATTAGCCTTCCAGGAACGTGAAAGAAAAAACAATATACAGTAATGAAGAAATAATGTGTTATTATCTTGTTTATTAATGAGAATGTTAAAATAGACCATAAAATTCCAAAATGAAAGTGTTTATTCCCAACAAACAATCGCTAGATTTATGATCATAGAATAGTTCATGAGGGACACAATTGAAATGGGAATAAAAATAGTGGTGGATAATCATTCTCCCAACATAAGTGGGTTTATCCAAGAAACTATAAATCAATAATGGTAGATGGATGGAGTTAACTTTTAATAGAAATATAAAAATGGAAACTATTGAATAATTGGTGCATAAAAGGTTGAAACATTCCCTAGGGAGATAATTCCCACAAAGTAGATTAATATAAAAAATTTAAAGAAGAAGAATTTAGTTTTAATCCTTTAGAGAGAATTTATCACAAGTCAATTTATCCCATTAAATTTCATTAAAGTATATCAAAACAGGGGGATTGGTTCATAATGACTTGCAAATATAATCTATATGATGATACTAGTGTTTACCTCTCTCCCCAAGAAAATAATTTATATATTTGATGATTACAATGAGGTTGGATTATGGGGGAGACATGATCCATGTGATGTGTGTATTTAAAGTAGGTGAATGATTTAATATGAAGTCATTTTATTAAGAGTATATAAAATAAAATATGTTGTGTTGGAAGCGGAAAATATTGATATCATTGATAAATATGAGACAAAATGTTGGTTATGAGGGATTAAAATGTTAATATTGATAATATTATAGGTATATTCATTTATAAAGAAATTCAAGGATTGTCATGGAAAACATGATAAAAAATAGAGATCTAGAATCCAACATGAAAAATAAAATATGAATATAGTTATTCATGAAAGGATGATCAATTATATGTGATAGGATTGAAAATATGGTGTGAAAAATGTTCTATTTTCATGTTAATGTTTCCAGAAGATGTATCAAGACCCTTACCGAACTAAAAATGTGGAAACTTGCCTTCATGTAGTGGTGGGAAATCCTGAAGAAAAATGGGGACAATGTGATTGAATAACAACTATATCAAAGGGGGAGTATTTTTTAACATTTTAATAAAATAATTAAGATTTATCAATTATTTTCATTATAGTATATTAAAGTATATTGATATAAAAATATTATGACCTGAAATTGGGTTCCATTTTCTAAACATTATTACAATAATTGGTTCCCAAACCTAATAAAATTTAGGGGAGTTAGTGATGAACATTTAAAGGATTACTAACCACATTGGAAAATGTATAATTATTATAAACAAATTAATATCATGGATATAAAATGTTATCACTATATTATTTTAAAAAAATTATACCACTACATTCAACATCTATTATGGCTTAGACAAATTATGGTTTATTGTTTATATATTGATGGTATTTTCTACGCGGGACTAATATTAAAGGGATTTTGATGTTATAGGGGCTTATTTGTTAAATATTCATAATATTATAAATTTAATTTAGTTACATATATATTTTTTATCATATTATGTTATAGTCTTGTCTCATACACTAAATTATATTATGGTAGGCTTAGAAAATTTATTTATAGCTTATTTTTAAGTGATAAATTCCCTCAATAGAATTTAATGACAATAATAAAAAAAATTAAAATATGTTGAAACTGATGTTATAATAGAGGATAGATAAAGTAATTTAAATGATTTTGATGATAATAGTAAATTGGATAAATAGACTTGATATTTTGATGAAAAAATAAATGTGATATAAATTATTATGTTGCAAGTTTACAAAGGAATGTTTATAAATCTAGAAATTTAGATTTCTAGATTAAATGGACGAAAGATCTTTATATTATTTTATTCGATATATTATGGATAGTTGAAGTAAATATATATGGGGATAATAGTCACATTGGATAATTTAGTACTTTGGATATTTGAAATATAATGAAAATTAATAAAAAAACATGAAAACAGATTTTTGATAACAGGAGAGTGAATATGATGATGAAAAACTAGTAATATTTATAAAGAGGTAATTAATTATGTGGTAAGGCTGAACCCTTTAAAATTTATTTTAATGGGGGATGAATGAATTACACACGATCCATATGTTTTAATGATATTGGATAGAATGATAAAAGTGTATTTATTATCACCACCAAATAATGGAATCTTGATGTTTGGGAAATACTGTTATAGAATTGTTTTAATTTCTTATTTCTTCATATTTTCCCATAACTAATTCTGAAGAATCCATATTGAACTATATGTTTTAAAATTAATCTCTCAATAATTATTCTTAAACACTCTCTAAAATATTTTCTAAAATTGAGATTATGACTCTTGGTTTTTATTTTTGGTTGTACATATCATCAAATAATACATAAATGCTTCATAAACATAATTATTCTCTTTTAAAAGATTTTAGATTAAATTATAAAACCTTTAGTTCACTCTAAAAAATACATTTTATTTTCAGTCATAATATAACATATCTATTTAGATACCAATATTATTATTTATTATCTCTAAAAAAATCTTATGAACTCTAGCTAATATCTTCCCATATTATTTATACAAAATACATGCTTATACATCTTCTGATCTCCTTAAATTCTTATATTCAGATGTAATAAAATTATAGTCTTGTAAAACCACCTAGAAATAAATCATATTCATTCTTCTTCAATTATGGATATTTCTATTTTATTTTTTCATAATAGTGAATCATAATAACAACCCATTTGTTCTTGAAATTCTTCATAATTTAGACTAATTTTTACTACCACAGTAAATTGGCCATCATGATTATATAGATTATGCTTATATATCTACTTCCACATTTTTTCTCTAGTAATATTCTTCTCAATTCTGTAAAAACATTTTGTTCTACCTTTAGTAAATTATTCACCAAGAGAATTCGAAAAATTCATTGCATAATCCTAATTATTCTCCTTCCAAACTAACTCCTAGTTAGTGTTGGTTTAAATAAACCTCTATTAATTATTTAATATAAAAATCCATTATTGAACTTATCATAACAATAAATCATATTCATATTTTTATTAGTTTATCATCATTCCGTGACACTATTATATTTATCCATAATGTTCTTCTAATCCCCTATACTCATACACCACATCTACTTCATCTTCATATTTTTCTTCAACAAACGATATTTGGGGATTTTTAGTTATACGACATATTTTTCTACTGGAAATTCAATCTGAATCATAGTTCATGAATAGAATCTTCAACCATTTCATCATTAGGACTCCTCTTTAAATAAATATTATTGTTTCTATATTATGAATTCCTCCGTTTTCAATGTTTTTAAATGTATGTAATTCAAATTATCCTTCTATCATAGATCTTATCTATTAATATATAAAAAATAGAATCATATGTTAGTCATATTAATAACATTATAATTATAATCATTTTTCTTTTTTATCTTTGATCATCTCCTATATTTATTCCACATGTTATCTTCTAGAATAATTCCTTTATATAAAATATTATTAAACTGAATCATATTAATTTTACAATTATATCAAACTCTCTATGTATTATCAATGACTGGTTTTCCCGATGAACACATTCTATATCTAAAAATTAGGTTTTGGAAAGAATTATCATGTCTTCATTATTTCATAATATATTTTTCTTATGGATATAATACTCTAATTATATTGTTTTTATGTGCTCATCTCATTTAAAAAAATTCATCTTCCATAAAATGATATATTTGAATATATAAATATAAATTTATAAATGAATCTACAATGATTCTTTTATATGTATGTATTTTATATGTAACTTCCAGAACGACTCTTTCATGAATTAAATATCTTCACCATCATCCAAGTCTTGTTTAATATTCAAAATCAGTATTCATACTTCATAAAAATAGGAATGGATTTTCAAATTATTTATAAACATCATGTATTATACATTTCAATAATCAACCATATAAAATTTCATTTACTCACATAATTTTTACCCAACAATCATAAAATATATAAGTATCTTATGTTCTATGCTGAATCTCATCTTGAATCATATTCTCAACAATTAATCATGTCTAGATCCTACAATTTTCTTTCATATTGGATGAGAACTTCTAGACTATAGAATTATAGACATTATACATCTATATATCCATCTTCAATCACACTTTTTTCTTACACAATGTATTTATCAACTAATTATAACAAATTACACAATCATAAAAACAATAAATAAGGTTCTTCAATCACCGAATTTTTATTTTCTATTAATATGCAACAAGATCCAAATTCAACGATATTATAAATTTTCCCTTTTTTCTATATCTATAGTAGTCTAAAAAAATAAAAGGATTAAAAGTAAAGGAAATTAAAATTTAGGGAATGATTTTTATAGATACCCTACCATTTCATTCAAGAAAATTAAATCTTTATAATGATAAATAATATAATAACATTACAAACCCACGATCTAGAGGTTTAGTGTCTTGAAAAAATCAAGCATATACAGAACCATTACATAAAAAACATTAAAATTATTTAATTTCTTCTTAACATTCTTCTTATTGGCCCTCAAATTCAACCTAGTATAAGTAATCACCTGAGGATATACATCAATTAAATGGGTGAGATAAAATCCTTATAAAATAATGGATATGGTTCATGAATTAATATAAAATGGGTGGGCATAAACCTCATCATCATAAAAAATAGTTATAGTAATATAATAAAAATTATAATGGAAATAATGGAAAATTGTAATGAAATTGGTAATACATAAAAATGAAAAATCATGTTTTCGTGGATATCTTACTCGTATATTTGTGAACAAACATATAATCATGTTCATGCATAACATATGTTTATAATCATAAGAACATCATTTTGAACAAAGATATCATCATGGTCAAGAATATTTCATACTATCTCATGAGACACATCACATTACACAATGATTTATAGTGTTATATAATTTTACACCCTCCCTTTATATCAAAATATTTCATAATCATGCGTGCCATATATAATGTATAATATTTCTAGTCATAAAATAACATATCGAATGGAATGGGTTTCATAATAATTTAATAAAGCATAAATTAATGGATAAACATTTTGATTATAAAAATAAAAGTTAAAACATACATGTTATAACAATCATCAATCATGAATAAATAATAAATAATCTAATGATGAGTCATGATGTGTTTTTGAAAGAATTGTTATTTTGGAAAAATCATTATCCTTGTCTTAAAATAATGTTAGAAACATGTGTATCCCCAAAAAGAAGAGTGAGTAATGGTGAAATTATATTTAAAGAAAATTAATGTAATTTTCAAAAAGAAATATCTCATTAGTGAGGTATTACCCAAAGAAAGGGAGTTGTCTTCGAGAATCACCTTAACTTAATTCTGGATTTATTACATAAATTTTTCTCCTCCTATATAATAAAAATATATTTATTAAAACATCTATCCACGAGTGGATTATAGTTACTATTAAATATATTTATCAATTATAATCATATTATTACAATGCATAATTTTGGTTGATAAAAATGAATGTTTTGATATTATGTATTATTAAATATTTATTGTTTTTCTTTGATATCTTTAATTTCATAAATATAATTTATATATTATAATAATAAATTAAAAAATACTATAATTCATATAATTACATGTATATATATTTTATATTATTTATAATATCCATCCATCGTGATTATTATATTTTTTGACATTGAAATGTCTTCATAGGCGGTTAACTAACCTTTGACGAGACACTATCAGGAGAGTATAATGAAGAAGATTAATATATATATATATATATAGTTGTATGAAACTTATATTAGATCAAAATAAGTAATACAATTTTAATTTAATAATTAATTTTTTTATGTTTGGTTTTGAAAGAGTTAGTATAATAATAAAATGAGATGAGATCAAAGAAATAAAATAAAGATAGAAGTGGATCAGAACATACTTAATACTTGATGTGTCTCTTCTTGAATGACTATGTAAATCCATTTTGATTGGAGTTTTATTTCTCTATAATGTCCCTAATGATAAAATAGAGATTTATAGGGATCATTTCGGATGATATTTGGATTCACAGTGGATGGAAGGTATGGATTTCTAAGGGGAGGGAGAGTGGATATTTATACTTGAATAGAGGGGTATTTTTAGAATAAAATATTGAATAAAATAATATATTGTATGTAACACTTTTAATAGTGAATTTCTAAAATTATAAATAAATTATTAATATAATATAATGAGTTTATGTATTTATATTTCCCTTATAATTCGTAGTCATTATATTATTAAAATTGATAGTTGAAACAAATAATGATTGATAATTTAAGGGGTCACTTTTGACATTAAGTTTTTGGAACAATCTTTTTAGGTTTGTAAATTATGATAATAATATTTTATTCAATAATTAATTAAATAAAATATGTCATGGAATAACCTCAAGTTATAGAAATTATTATTTTATAGTTACATCGGGTAATATGTAATATAAGATACACTACTTATGTAAAAAACTATATTTTGACTATTCACCTGGAAATTTATGTATTTCATAAAATTACCAAAACAAATTACCCTTGTAATTTTTTTACATGGTAATTATCAAAAAGTATTTTATTTAATCAAAATAATATTTAAATTATGTAATTTTAATTTTTGATATAAAAATAATAAAATTCTTATAATACATTAATGTAATATTTTTTTAAAATCACTAATATTTTCATTGATTTTATTAATCATGATATTTGTTTATTAGGAATTATAGTATTTTTTTACATAGATTAATAATGATAAATATTATTTATGTCAAAATATATGGTTTTTCTATGAAATCACTATTTCAATGTTCTGATTTCTATTCCTACACTCACATTACTGGAAATTCCAAGTAGTTTTCCTATACAAAATCTATCCCAAAAAAGATGGATTTATAAATCACTCCCAATAGAGATATTCATATAGAGAAATCTGAATAATTGACTAAAATTTGTTGTCATATGAGAATTCAACCAATAGTATATATTGATCCCATCCTGCATTAAATTCCATTATACAAGATCTTGGTAGGTCCTCTATAATTTGAATAGTACATTAAGATTGACAATTAGTTTAGGGGTGATAGGGTATGATGAAATTAAATTATGTATAAAAATTATATTGAATAATTCTACCGAAATTATAAGTGAAAATTGTATCATGATTAGAGATGATCAAAAGTGGAAACATGTGTTGTCTCCCCACTTCCTAAACATATACCTTGAAAAATTGTTCTAGTGGGGAAACATCCCAAACATAGATAATGTAGAATGTCTTGTTGAATCAATCCACTTTAAACCATATTTTATTGTTTCATTTAGATGTTTTCTAGAGACCAATGACAATTTCCATAGTGGGACTCTAAAATTTCCACATGGTTATGTAAAATGGATGCACCATCCCTTTGTATTTATATCACTCTGATCTAACATGGTGTAGTACCAAATAACTTGAGATGTAATAAACAATCTCGTTCTTCATGTTATCACATAATATTTTTTTATCTATGATCACGATACATCATCATACTTCCATGATGGATTGAGAAATATGATATTTGAACATTAACCAATATATTCTTATTTATTCAGGGAAAAAAGGCACAAAAACCCCATATTCCAAATTGAATCACATCATAAAAATAAATAGGTAAATCATGTAGATTTCCTTCCTCTACTGATTTCACATTCTTTTGAATCTCCAAGTCATCCCTTTATAACTCCTTAATCTTATGATATATGGATGGTTAGGAATGATTTGGGTTACAGTAGGATTTATTATTTTCCCTTATAATTTCCATATACATCCTTTTCATTTAAAAGATAATAGGTTTTTTCACAATACACTTCATGGATAGAGTGGAAGGTTCTTTTCTTCTAACAGAATTAGCTACATGTTTTTCTTTTCATGGATTATAGTGAATAGATAAATCATATTCCTTGAATAGATCTAACCATCTTCTTTGATGCCTACTGAGCACATTCTGTTTGAATTTATACTTTAGACTCTTATTATCAGTATATATGTCATATTTCCCACCCTAGAGATAACGTCACATGATTTTCATAGAAAAATCATATATTCTATCTCCAGATCAGGAATGAGGTATTTTAGCTCATGTATCTTCAACTATCGTGTGCCACATGCTATCGCATTATAATTCTACATGAGTACAAGACCTCTGCCTTTTTTTAGTATTCATTGAATATAAAAAAATATCCAATTGTTGGTAGTGTGAGTATACGTGCAGTGATTAGCCTATCCTTTAGAACCTTGGATATTTCCTTATATTCTTACATCTAGACATACTTTTATTATTTACATGTTAATATAGATTGTGAGATACAAAATCATGATCAATTTCACATAGAAAGTCATTAGTACAGAGCTATTCTAAGAAAACTATGGATTTCCATGATACTAGTGAGTATGGTCCATTCCTCAATTTCCTTGGTTTTTGATGGGTCCAAAAGAACTCCACCCTTCTTATCATGTGCCCCCTAAATGGGAATTGCTACATCCAAAACATATACTATATGAACTTAGAATAAATTGTATCCTTCTTTACTATTGAAACCAAAATTATAAGATATTGTTCAATGTTCCCTATTATCATAGAGTAAATAAGAATATAATTAATAAAAATAATAATAAATGGTTTGAGGAAGTAGCTAAAGAATCCATTCATAGAATCCGTGAAAATTTTAGGGGAACTAGTACATTTTAATGGAATCACTATGAACTCATAGTTATCATACATTGTATGGAAATAAGTCTTTAGAATATCTTCTCGGTTCGCTATCATTTGATGATATCCATAATGAAGATCCTACTTTGATAAGTACTAATCTCATCATAGTTGATCAAAATATTAATGAATTATTAGAAGAGGATACTGGTTTTTGATGGGGATCTTATTGAGATCCCATAAATGGATACACAACAGTAATGATCCATCCTTCTTCTTAAAAAGGAGTATTGGTTAACCCTAAGGTAATGCAATTGGTTATATTAACACATTCTCTAAATTTGTTTGAAATATCTTATTCAACTCTCACAATTCGATCAGGGGCATCCTATATGGGACTTTTGAGGTATGATTATCCATAGGTATTAGTTTCATTAATAAAAGTACCTCATGATATAGGTGAAGTCATTATAACTATTTCAGAAATAAATCATTGTATTCCATGTCAATGGGAATTTTCTACTATTTGATACATTCTTTTAGATTAACCAATTGAGGGAGGAATGGTTTTTCACATGGTATCAACACTAACACCGTTGAAAGATTTTCCAAAGGAGCATCATGGTCATCCATGCATTTGTAGAGTAGAATAGGATTGTTTAGAATATGATATTGGTCTCCCCTTTTCCAATAGTTGAAGTGTGATCTATAAAATTAAAGCCAATATATGTCCATTATACAGTCGAATTCCCCTATGTGAATGCTTATGATATTATCTAGAAGAATCAGCCCATATATACCAATAAGAGAAGAGTCCAAAACATGGGTGGTAATGATTTCACCACTAAATGTTTTTATGGATATCTGCAATTTATGTTATCAAGGAATCAATTCAATAGTTTAAGAAAACATATATGATATAAAGTACTTAATAGAACCAGAATAAAAAAAATCAAATTCTTGAGAGAATAATAATTTTACATTGTACGATATTGATTTCATGCTCAAATTCAATAGTAGTCATGGAATAATATTTCTCTTGCTCCATTAGAATTGGTGGTTCCTAATAGGGATTAATCTAAAGGACCTTTGGTTTGTAAATTAGCTTACACAATACCCTTTCTACTGACATAGGAAGAATTTAACCCTATGTGGAGCATTATGTGGTGACCCTGTTTCCTCAATCATGTTGGTCACCTTCTTCATGTCTCTTCTATATTCATGAGCTTGTGGTATTCCCTGCCACACATAAAGAATTTCACCATACATGTGAGGTAATCCATAATATGATTCATCCCACATTTAGGACATGTGGGTAGTTAGATCCTCTTTTTTACTCTATCATTATACCCACCAGATTGAAACTCCATTGTTCTCTTTTTGTCTAAATAAATATGGGACCATTCTCTAAACTCCATATTTACATTGAGAACACATTGAAACATTTCTTCATAACATTCAAAGTTTCGTTTTTCTTGAGGGTTTCAAATGTCTGGTTTTAAAACACTAAATTGTATATCTTTTTTATATTATTGTTGAAAAAACTATGAGGTGTATCTTTCATTCCTTATGATGTTTCTGTCGTAAGCTGTGATAGGGTCACTTTAATTTTTCTTTAGCTCTCTGAATTCTCTCTCCACATTCATTTAAAATGATTGACAAAAATTCTTATTAATAAATACTTTCCTAATATCTACCCATACCATCTCCTCCATTTAATCCTTTTTTGGTATTATTAATCAACACCCACCATTGGATGGAAGATCAATCTAAATAATAAACAAAAAGATTCACCTACTCTTTCTTAGTGTACTGGATCAAAGAAAAAACTTTTCCATAGAGTAAACTCACTATTCCATGAAAAGTGGATTATATGTTCTAGAAAATATCCATGGTCTTTGCCGTATATTGGAATCAATGGATAATTAATCCTTATTTGGTAAAGGTGGAATCTCCACATGATTAATGTTATTATTCATGGCCTGAGGTATATAGTTAAGAATCACCATAGTTTTTTCACATCCACCACCCATGGCATTGGGGATGTCAATCATAAAATCATTTCATTCCCCTTACTAATGTTTGTTAGCATAGATTCTTTAGGTTTCCTCCATTTCTAAAATAGAGAACTTTTTAACAAAATTTATATAAAAAATTATTAATTTATTCTTTTAGTAAATAAACACTAAAGGAATATCATATCAGATCTCTATATTTGTCCTTTTCTAAAAATATTCTTATAGTTTTGTTTTCATATATATAGACATACACTTATTGTTCTAACTCTTGTTTTATAATCATAATTCCCAAGCTATGTAAACCATGATCTTATACTAAGTATACATGCACTATTTTTCTTATATGAAAATTTCATTATTTTAATGATAAAAAACATAATTGATTTACAAATCCAAGATCCAATGTTTTATCATCATGGTCAAATTAAGAATATACATAACTTTTAAATAATAAAATAGAATCATTATTTCATTCTTTATTCTATATCTTATTAGTGGCCCTCATGTTTATCTTATTACATGTAATTTCATGAGGATATACACCAATGAAATGTGTGAGCTGAAAGACTAATAATAGGATGAATAAGGTACATGAATCAATACAATATAAGAGATTATAAAAATCATAATCATTATCATATAAGAATAGGATTATCATCAAAATAAAAATAGAAGCTATGGTTAATGTCATGAAATGTGGAAAAGTATAAAAATGAAACATCATTTCTTAGTGTTCAAATACCACAAAGAGTTTTCAAAAAACAAATCATCATGTTCACGAATAACATTTATCCATATTCAAGAAATCGTAATTATAAAAAAAAATATAATCATGGTCACACATATTGAAAATTATCTTGTGATATTCATCTCATTAACTGACACATTGGAGGGCTATAATATTTTATACCCAGTTGTCACATCATAACATTAAATAATCATGCATGACACGTACAATGTATAATAGTTATATTCATAAAATAATATATAAAAAATAATTTGTTTCATTATAATTTAAAAATCATACATTTATGAAAATAATTTGGGGTAAAGAAAATTAAAAATATACCCGGTATATGAATCATCAATCTTGAATGAAATAGAAACAATCTCAATAGTTTTCAATATGTGTTTTTTAAGAAATGTTCTTTTATAAAAATCATAATATTATTCATAAATAAGTTGGAAACATGAATATATTTGAAAATAATAAGAAATAATAATAAAATTATATTTAAGGAATTATAAATTAATATCCACATGAATAATTTTCAGGATAGAGGCATAACCCAATGAAAGTGAGTTGGGTTCTAGAATACACTTTCATTTATTATCACTTTATTTCATCAAATTTCACCTCCTGAAAAATAAAATCATATTTATTAAAACATTAAACCAAAATTAATATATATTCATTTATTCAACTCTTTAACAATTATAATCATATCATTGAATTTATTAATTTTGGTTTTTGAAATTAAAGAATTTTTATATCATGTTATTCTTAACAATATCCAATTTCACATTGATTTTTCTATTTTATTAAAAGTAATTTTTGCATTAGTATAATTAATTAATAAAAACTATAATGCATATAATTAAAAATATATATATTTTTATTATTAATAAAATATATGTATGATGACGGTTATATGTTTTGACATGTAATTTCTCAATATGGGGTTAACTGACCTTTAATGGGACATTATCAGAAGAGAGGGAATGATAATTTTAGTATTTATATATATAGTACTATGATACTTTAATATGGTTAAAATAAGTAATATAATTCCAATTTACTTCCTAAATAATTATTTTATGGTTTTTTGGGAAGGGTTTTGTGGGAAAAAAGAATCCAAAGTGGAAGAATAATTTAAAAATACTGAGAATTGGATCAAAAACACACTTATTCCTCATTGTACCATTTACTGTATAACAATATAAATCCTATTTGATTGGTGTTGGAGTGATTTGTAACATAACTAAGTATTATATAGGTCTTTATAGGGAGGAATTGTGAAGATCATTGGATTTAGAATTTTTAGTAGGTGTTGTTTTCTAAGGGGAATGAGATTGGTTATTTTTTCTTGAGGAGGGGTTCATTTTTACTATGAAATATTGAATATAATAATATATCATTGTAAAAAACTTTAATAATGAATTTTTTACTTTATAAATCAAATATTAATATAAAATAATGAACTTAATAATTAAAATAATATTTATTATTTGAATTAATTAGTTTAATAAAAATTAGTCTGGAATGAAAGAATAATTGTTATTTTAACAATCACATTAGACTTTGGATTTTTGAAATGGTCTTCTTATAATTTAAAATTATTTTTTACATATTTCATTGAATCGTTTAGGAAATAATGTTTATCATTCTATAACCCACTATTATACAATGGATTATTACATTATCACATCATGAATAATGTAATTTATGATTCACTAGTTTTGTAGAAACTATATTTTTATTATTCACTAGAAAATTAAAGTATTTAAAGAAATTAAAAAAACATCGATGAACAATTTAGATGTGATTATTTAATAATTTCATCAAAATAAATTTCTAAAATAGTTAATTGTACTTTTTAATATTAAAATATTGATTTTTTCAAAATACTATAAAATAATGTTTATGAAACATAATATTATAATTTATTTGATTTTTTGAATGATGATATTTATTTTTTGGAGTTCTAGTATATTTATTTACATAAAATAATAATGGTAAATTTTAATTATATCAATATATATTATTTATATGTAAAATTGAAATTCCAATGGTTATGTTACTATTCCAATAATAGAATTATCTTTTATTTATACCACTCCATTTATTCACTAAATATTCAACAAAAGTTTTATCAAGGTCGTAAATTACCATTTTCTATCATTTTGTTTTGGTTTGATACCATTATTCTTCTTCTATTTAGTTTTTTTGATGGAGGTTACGATTCGTGTAGATTAGGGAATTCCATAGTTTCTGATTTTTTTCATTTCTATTTTATATTTTTTGTCTATTTGTAATGTTTTGGAAATTTAATTTTCTTTATTAGTGAAATATTTAACTTTATTTAGTAATGAAACATTGTATTAGTAAGTATATCCATATATTATTATGTGTAGAATATTACATAATACAACACACATTATTTCAGAAAAAAATTTACCAATATATATTTTTCATTGCATTTTGACCATGACTTTGAATATTATCTTCTATTACATATAGAAAATAAAATCTGATTCTATTGAGAGAAGTATGAGATCACTTTTCAACTAAAAATGAGAAATATAATAATGAAATATAAATCATTATTAGAATTTCTTATTTTAGAAGAAATATAAATAGTCATCAACATGGAAAATATCCATAAATAATATATCATGCCATACCAACTCAGAATTATTCATGGAGGAGTTATTCAAAAACATTTATAATAATATTTTTTATTAAACTAAAAAAATTGATTTAAATAATTTAAACCAATGATTTATTCTCCTAACATAAATATTTTCATCAAATTATGAAATAATTTAATGAAAATTCCAATAAAATGATAAAATATATTACCTAGAACTTTTATCAAATGGAATATGACAATTTGTAACAATAACATCTTGATTATCAATTCACTTATTTTTCTAAAATTTATTCTCATTGATTAAAAATTTATAAATTTAAAAAATATTAAATAACACCGGTAAATTGAATTTTACATCTAAATCAGTGGTTGATATTTTCATGTTTTTCATTATTAACACCCCAATAAGGATTAACATCATATATATTATTTATCATGGATGAAAAAATTGAAATAAATTAATCCATGATAGATAAATAATTTTAGTAATAAGTGTTTATATAAATTTACTTCTCCTTAATTTCTCCCCTAAATTGAATGAACTTTATTTCCTGGAATAGTTAATGTAAAAATAATCTATATTGTTTATAATTTTCATCTCAATTATATGAAAAAGGGTGAGCCTTGATTCTCAAACTATAAATTACTTTCTGTTCAACTCTATATTTTTTAGAACACATCTTGATATCCATACTATTTTTTTCAAATATGAGTTTATTTTGTTATCATCAACATCTCCCATTATTTTTCAATCTCATTATGTGAAATTTATCATTTCACATTATCATTTTTTTGGACATGAATCACTTGATGAATGCTATATTTTATTCACAAGATAATCTGGTACATATTGTAATGTCTAAATTTTTTAGTTTTTTACCAGCCAAATTTCATATTCTGCATGGTTTCTAAAAAAACATTAAGTGGTCTCTTATTGGAAACATCATTGTAATTTCAGTAACTTATTTATTAATGTATTTTACCAAACCAATCATGTTACTATTTTCTTATATTGATTCTATTTGTTTTTCCATTTTTCTTCATTTAACAAAATGCGTCAAAAAATGATTTTCACAAAAAATGATGAGAAGTTTACATTCATAATATAAGAACAAATAATTTTGTTTTTCATAAAAAATATACATTTATTATATGTGAGATTATTGGTATATTACTTTTCTTACATCCTAAGGTTATCCCACAATCATCATTAATTTTATTTTTATTCAAATTTTGTTGAATTATTCAATTAGTTATAAATAAATTATTATCGGTAGGTGTAAACTAGAACTCACTATCCATATTTTCAATTTAATTTTAATTTTTATAAAAAATTACCGAATATTCATATTTGATTACGTAAACTGATTTTCAATTTTCTCCATACTTTTCCTCATTCTAAGGACTTTTTTTCTTGAAATTATCTTTTCTCCCAATTTAAATTTTCTAAATTTTACATTAAATAATTTACTTGTAATTAAAATAATTAATGGAATTGTGTTTCAAATTTTAACAGCATCAAAAATAGCTAAAAAGAATTTCTTTATTCCTTTATAAACTATTACAACCAATATTTTTACATTTTATTATTACACCAAAGAACCATAAATTACTTATTTATTTTTTTAATATAAATTAATTATCTTTCTAAAACATAAAATATTATTATTTTTTGGGTTTCCCACTATTTTACCAACACATATACATGAATAATTCAAATTCTAACTTTTACATTTTATGGAAATTATTGTAGTGAAAATGAAATTTTCTAGTGTATTGGTTAAATTGTATCTAGGGGATTATAATATATTTATCTTTTTACGAAATTCTAAATATTCACCATGATATAGTGACACATTATATTATAAAGAATATTACATTCATGGATTCATCAATTCTTTTAGCATCATCTAAACATTCACAATGGGTAAAATCCATCTTTCTCAAATATAATTCCACCTAAAGTAACTTTATATTTAGAGTGGTTTTATGATCAGGAATTGATTCCACACTATATTCACCTTACATTCTTATCATTTTAAATTTATTTTCAAGAATATTACAATTTCTATTTTGGGTATTTTTAATCTCCTTTTCATTCTCATCTTAATTTCAAATGTATCATCTTTCATTCAAATTACTTAATTCATCGAATGGAAATTTTCTTTAATGAGCTTATTAATAACAAATTTTATATCACTTTATTTATTATATTTTTTCTTCTGAGACTATTAATATTTATTTATATAATGATAAATCATGTTCCTTGGATTGAATATGTTTAATAATTCTATCTTAATTTTGTAACTTTTTAGTCAACATTTTTGTCATATCATTATCATCAAATTCGAGTTATGTATTCTCCTAATGTCATTCCATGATTAAATATAATATACTAAGGAAATATCTATTTGAAATATCTTCAAATTAGCTTTCACATCCTAGTAGATATCACAATGTGATTAATTAAAGGAATTATATTGATAGTTTTTATGATAATATTCATGAGGGTTGTTATCAACTGATTTGAATTAAAAATTACCACATTCAATACCTTCAACTAGTAGTGAATCATATCTGTCTTAAATTATTTGAGAGATGTTTTATAAATTCTATGTATAATTATTCTTCATGGGTGTTGTGATTTTGGAATAAACCTTCATGTTTTTTTATAAGAAACAATCTCCATATTCTCTATCTGTTGAAACTCACTAATATCCCCTAATCATAATATAATATAATAGTGTTAACAATAGAAAAACATATAATCAATGGTAGAACCATATTATTTATTTCTGAATGATGTTCCCAGTAGATTTTTCAGTGATAGTAGGGGTGAATTAGTGAATAAAAGGTTAAATTTTTAGTTAACATTTACCACAATTTATTATTGTATCCTCTACAGAAATTAAAAGGAATGAATAAATTATGTTCTAAAAAAATTCACATTAAATTAATTGAAAGAAGTAAAATTTTCAAACACAATTGTATTTTTAAAATTTTATACCTCAATGTGGGGACATACTATTTATGATGTTTATAACTATTACGAGAAAAAATCAAAACAATTTTATCAATTGATTGCATGTTCTATTTATGTGTATCAAATATAACCCAAGAGGATATATTAAAAAATCATACTATATCATGATTAGTTATTTATTCAGGATCCTATATGGTTATCATCTACTAACTAGTTCAACATACTATATTAGTTCCTTTTATAATGGTCAATTAAATGAAATGAGTAAAATACATTATCATAATTTCTATTCCTCACTTAAAATGATTCTACAATAAATAATTATCATTCATTGATACATAAAAATGATACTTTGATTTATACTTTTTCTTTTATTAAAGTACTAAACATTCAGACATTATACAAGATTATATCATTTATCTTTATCAAATCTCCATGTTCCTCCACATTTATCTTTTCTTAATATAATTCATTTTATTGGTATAATTTAATTTCAAAAAGAACTTCAATATTTAATGGTTTCTTCGGTATCATATTAATAGATCATTATTTTTATTGAGTTTATTCCATTATAAATCTAAAATTTATTGATGAAAATTATATTTATTTGGTTTTTTATATAAATAGATATAAAACATCATATTTTACATGAATACATGTAATTATTTTAGATCGTAACATTAATAAATATATAAAAATTGTTATAAACAATGATTTAACTATCTAAAAGATATTTATAAATATTCATTGAAATATTTAAAAAAGGTAGAATGAAAATATAAGGGAAGTATTATATTTTATTAAAAGGCATATAAAGCATTGAATAAATAAATGACAGTTGTCTAGAATAAATAGAATCCATCCACAGACAAGATATAATAAATTATATAGTAGTTAGTAAAAATGACATGTATGAATGGTTTAGAAAGATAAATTCAATTTTTTTATTTATAAATAATGAAAACGGTATTGAAATATTCAAAAATTATTTTTGATATGTTTCAATAATTTGGAATTCTTTTGGAGATAATTAGAAACATTTATATAATTTTTAAATTTATTTGAATTCATTTTTGATGCCTTAATATCATTATAGATTCCATGATATGAATGAAGATAAAAGTAAATTATATGAAATATATTTGGAATTATTAGTTAGAGAGAAATTTTGATAAATACATGAGAAAAGATATGATTAACTCTGATTAAAAAATTAAGAAACATTTTAAGTCATTACTAGAAAACAAACAAATGGTGGGGAAGATAAAATTCATCTATAGTTTTCATAATTATATATACATATATATAAGAATCCATAAGATTCATTTAACTATTTTATAAAAATCATCATAGGAAGTTAATAATATTTATTTTTATCGTCATAAGGGTTACTAAGAGAAGAAGAAGAAGAATGTGTCTATGTTTGTAATTGTAAGATTAAAAATAAACCACGAAACTATCAGCTACAATACATAAAGGTAAGTCAAAAAATCATAAGATTAAATATGAGAATTCTATGGAAATAAAAACTATAATATTTTAGTGAAATTTAAAGGATATATTCTCCATAATTTAGAACCATAAATTACATTTTTAAATACTAAAATTGAACTTAAATGTATTAAACATCAATACTGGACAATAGGATTATGATTCATGTGTTAATTGAGTTTTTGTAACAAATCAATTATTATTTTAGAGTTTCTACAATATATACACTATCAAAAAGTATATCATACCCTTTATAGTCCATACATTAGGAGAAAATTCAAATATTATTATATGAAATGAGAAGAAGTTGTTCCTTAAAGAGAATAAAATTCCATAGTGAAAGATGAATTAAATGTTTTCAGATAGTATAAATTTGAAATATGTGATACCAAACCATGAAAATATACTTCAATAATTCATGCATATTTGAATGTTTCTGATGGATATTGTGGAATATTAAATGAATAACAATACCTTGTTTTTGATAAATTATAAAAAATAGATTATTAGGATTTCTGAGAAGAAAATCTAGAACAAATTATTTAAAAATATAAAATGTTACATATTTTTGTGTATAACTGAAAAAAATTTCATATTAAAATATGGAATGATCCCTCAATGTGATTTTTTATGAATTAAGAAGATAATAGTGGGGGGGGGGATTTAGAATACACAGTAATGTATGATAATGAATTCCTGGAGAATATCTATGAATTTAATAGGAATAATTCAAAGACACAAATAATGAATTCAACATGTCTATCTAAGGGAATAAATATGTGCATAAACTTATTTCAATCCATAAAAGTAATAAATAATTTTATAGAGGGTGAGAGAGATACTGACAAGTGATATTTATATTGTAGATCATCTATGTTGAGACACTCAGAAGTTAAGGAATATTTACAACTACATATCAAAATCTAATGGAATAGGTCTTATGTGCATTCTATTAGTTTATTATAAATACAATTAGTTCAATACCTTTTTATTGACGTATAATATATTATTATTGAGGATTTACCATCTTAAAATAATTTGATCTGATACATTAGGGACTTTTGGAGGTCCATTGAAGAAAATGATTTTACCAATATAATCAAAGAACATTTTAGTAAGGATACTGGAGAGATTTTAGGACATAACTACTAAATTGATAATTTGATTATTCTATCCCAAATGAATATGATAATACCATTACACCCTTAATGAATGGGTGGAATACTTTGGAAAATGATGATTTCATTCATCCATTTCTGTGTGTTATAGAGGGGATGATATCATTTCATGAACCTGTAATAACTATAAATTAAATTTCCATATTTTTTAATCTATTGGAACTAAACATAGTAATTTTGGGGATATCACTTTAGGACCATACTGTTTACAAATTCTGGGTGAATCAATATTTCTTTATTTAATGTTCATTCATGTGATATATGGGTTCTAGGAAGACATAACCAGTTCCATATTATCTTAATAGATGATATATATAATATAATATTTTGATTGAAATTAAAATATAATAAAATAATTAATTAAATATTTCCTTTATTGAACCCCCAGTTGACAACACACATTTCAAGGAACATTCATGGTATCAAAACTTATTATAAATCCTTTAGTTGGATGAATTTTTTTAGTTCTATTGTTTTTTAGAGAACCAATATAGATTTAAAATTTGAGGTTATTTTTAGAGATCCTCAGGGGAAAATTTTGATTCCATCACTCCTTAAAAATTAGTAACTAAAGTGTCAAATTTATGATAAGAAATTATTAATAACAGAAATGAGATTCACACTACTTTAAGGTAAAAAGAGTGGAATGATTTTTTTGTAAATATATTGAAATTTAATTTTATGATGAATAAAGTACAAGCTATAATGATTATGGTTATATTAAATATTTTTATGAAATAAAAAATATGCTAATTGCATAATTTATGTATATTAATTTTGAAGTATTGACATACTTATTTGAGGTCACCCAGGATCAATATGATTGAATATCATTACTGAAAAAATTCAGCAATGAAAAATTAATTTGAAACATATTTCTAAAAGTAAAATTCTTCTATCACAGATGTAAATCCCATGGGTGAATCCTTGTTTATCAGTAGATAAAATTTTTCAATGGAAGGAGGTTCATTGAAATTCATTATTAATTATATTTCAAATGTAATAAAATAATGTAAAAAAATTATTTATGAATTATATGAATCCTAAAGGGATTCCATGGATTTCATGAAATGTGGAGGATGCAAGAAAAAAATATTGATGAATAAATGATAAGGAACATTTATCTTAGTTGTGTTCAAGAAAAATAATCTCATCATTAGGTGTTTTGAACAAGATTTTGAAATGTGGAATCTATAATCAACAAATCATGAGACATCCTAAAAAATTGATGGAAGATATTATACCATAAAAAATAATAAATTATATCTTCTAGGAATATTCTTTCAATTATAAAAAATAAGTTTTATGTCTAATCTTGAAAATTATAATTACTTCTCATGGGTAAATGATGCCCATAATCAACATAATTTTATTTTCACTATTTTTATTTCTTATACTATATATATATATATATATTAAATCATAATATCGGATAACATGGGATAAAATGTGATAATAAACCCAACACATTATCAAGGGAAAATATTTGAAAAAATAATAAGTTACTTCCCAGAGAATAGACCTATATAAGTGATTATCTAATTAAAAATATATAATTATAAAAGATGAAATATATTGTTAGAATAATATTAAATTTAATGCAAAAATCATAATCCATTTTTAGTTATACTTGGAAATTTTTAATGAGGAAATAGAGTTTTCTTCATAACATGTCAATTTTTAAAGATAATATAATTCTTGGATTAAGGTGGAGATGATTACATGTAATTATAAACCATCTATATAGAAGAAAAATCCATAGGAAAAAAAGATTCTGTAATTAAAGAATAGATTTTATTGTCTTAAACATTTCTATGACAACTAAAAAGCAGTTTTCATAATTATTAATAGTGTTGTTATAAATTATAATAACATGTACCACAAGTAGATATTAAAATAATTCCATTGAATAAGAACCAAAATAGAAAATAAAATAGTTATTCCTTAGGTAGTAAATATAATAAATCTTTCTAAAAAATTTAATTGAATAATGATATTCCATACAATATCACACAAATAAATAAATTATTATTTTAATATGGAATAAGATTTCAAATCATTGACCATCATAAATTCGTTATAATAATCAAAATAAAACTTTGACTGATTGAATAAGGTAATGATTAAATCCTAGAAAATAATTGTATGATTTTTTGGTGGAAGAAATTACAAAAGACTAATCTGATTAGTAACCTAAAATATCAACACATAATATTGTAGGATAACATATAGAAAATAAAAAATTTGTTGTTATGCGATAAAAGTGTGCATGGTTATTTTGAATGACTAATTAGAAATGGGTTGAATGATAGATAAATAACTAGAATATGTAAATTTTGAAGGGAAATAGGTTATTCCATATTAGTGAGAACATGGAATTCATGGGGTCCTAAAAAAGGAATACCAAATAGGTATTAAAGGAAATATTTGATGGTGAATGGAAGCTGGTAATGTCTAAATAGAATTAATGGTTATCCAACCTTCTCAAGAAGAAATTCTAAAGAATGAAAATCTAGTATCATGAGGTGTATGTGCTTTAAATGGTTAGATTAAGAAGATAAACCCACCTAATGAGACTATTGATAATAATAGCAAATTCATGATTTTCATGGATTCTCAATTATATAAATTTAAAATATGCAAGAATGATGAGTTCATGTGTAGATATAGGTAAAATGAAACGTGTTTACATAGTTGGAAATAAATTTTATCTATGTTTCCCTCATTATGTTTCTTTGGAAGATAGAATTTACTCTAATTTATTCTTGTTTATAATTTTTATATGGTGAATTGATGATGGTGTATCAATGATGATGTACTAATTGAATCATTATATATTTTTATTTCTACAATATTTTTCTATCATATAATTCTAAAAGCCTCCATGCTAAAAATTAATTTATACAAAAATATTCTTGTTGATTTTTTTTAATGTAAACAAACCATGTTGATGACAATTAGAGTGTATCTACTGAGTGGGAGATAGTAAATAGTGATTTCACCAGATAAAAGTCTTTTTGTATTAATTTATAATTTCTAGGCAACACCTAATGAAAAATTATGTTTCAGTTTTGTAAAGAATAATCCAGATCTATTATTATTTTTTAAAATTTTGATATATTAAGAATGTGTGTTTGTTAAACAAAATACGTAGATAAATATACACAGAACATGAATGTTTTAATTTATTTTTTTAGTTTTAAGAAAGTGAAAATATTTCTATTTAAATTTACAATAAAAATTCCTATATGTAGAAAATTGATTTGATAAATCAGGTCGGAAAAAATTAATATGAGACTTTCTTGTCTTTGTTAATCACCCTTGTTTTCTACATAGGGAATTTCTCACCTAGAATTAGTGTTCACTAATTTATGGATTTTTTATGTAAAATGATCCTCTACATTTCTTCAATAATTTATTCTATTTTTTTTCTTATTAAAAAGAGAGAATGAATTAGAGAATAAAATGAAGTTAAGTAGATGAGGACATTTCCTCACACTAGATCATTTATATGTATTATAAAAAATGGAAGTAGAAATGAATAACTTATAAAAAGTATTGTATAAATTGTAGGATAAAAGGCTACAGGAATTCAGAAAAATATATAATGGGGTAGAATAAATAATATATCATATTACAGTGGATTCATTTATAATTAATATGACTGTCATTGTGTATCTTTGTCTTTGTTGATAGTTGAAAAACATCATCAAAATAATTAAGGGTATGCTACTTATAGTTAATTTAGTCATAGATTAATGAAATAAGAAAGATAAGATGTCCTGTGAAGACTGTTGATTATTTTTAAAGAATCATATTAATTTTATTTTATAATGACTTCACAATCAACAATATCATTAATATGTTTGAGTGTAGTATGAAAATTTATACTCTTGTGATGTTAATATAATAATAATGTTTTATTGAACATATTTTAATTTTATAAAAAAATAAGTGATATATAGATTGAATAATAAAAATATGTCCAAGGATTAGAGATCATCAAGAATACTATATTTAGAAAATTATATTACCTAAATGATTATTGAATATTTAAAAATTAATGTATAGAGTTTTATTGTTGAATTATTCTCCTAAAATAATCAAAAGTGAGTATTTGTATGTTATATGATATTTGAATTAAATTTAAATAGATTTGAAAATATTATATTAACTTCCATTTATATTTAATTTCATTTTAGTTAACTTCAAGTCACAATATATACATTGATATTAATTAACTAAATTATGATATGGTTTGGATAATATCTATAAATTTTTGTTGGTGATTTAATTAGAAAAAAAACAGGTGTGTATATTCATGTCACATTGATTCAGATCGTATGATAAACATGATATATATAGTGTAAAATTGAAAAAGGTTGTGGAACATATAATATATATTGAGGTTTTTTAATTTTAAATGTAGTTAATATATATTATTCAATTAATTGTTTATTATGAGTCATTATTAGAAGTTTGTAAGAGTTATATAGTATTTTTTTAGTGTAAATTAGAGTATAAGTATTAGAATATGATAATGTATAGAAATATATGTGTAAAAATAAACCATGTAAGGGTTATCTACAGATTATAAGAGATATTGAAAAAATCCTAAGATTCATTCAATGCATTCAATGAAACATATGACTCATTGGTTAGTGAAAATTGAATGAGAGTTTTGTTGTTGGAGTGGAGAACTAGAAATTCAATATTTTTTTGATGAAACTGAACTTATAAGGATTAAACATCACAGTTAGATATTTGTATTGTGATTCAAGCTATATTTTATTTTGAGAAACTAGTAAAATCTATTTCTGATGTTTGTGATGTAGTCAAGAAGAGATTTAGTAGATAAAATCATAGAATAGTCTAGAGATGAGGAACATGATGAATATTGTTATGTGAAATGTGATGAAGTCTTATTCCAAAGGGAATCCCACACGACTATATATGATGAACTAATTTTTCAAGGAAATTATTAAAATATTTTTTTTTGATACCACACCATGAGGATATGTTATGTAGAATCTTAAAGATGTGTAATATTGACATGAGTGTTTTGGTAGATTTTATGAAGAACAAATCCCATTAATTTTGATAAATTAATTATCATTTATTTCACAAGAATTGATTGATAATACAAGAGAGAAGATATGGATGACTATATTAATATGATAAGTATAATTAAATGAAAAAATGAAGGTTTATATATTAAATTATTGAATGATATATCATTTTTATTTTATATATTCATTAATATAAATGTAAAAGAAGGATATGATTCAATATAGTATAATTCAATATTGAATTCTTGATGAGAATAATTGAATGAAAATCAAAATAAATAATTACGAATTAGAAATAATAATTATGGCACATCAATATGATATAATACATTGTCTATTATATGTATATATATATATATATCATAGAAAGGGATCCTATAAAATTAGAGAATACTTGAGAGAGAGAGAGATACCGAAGGATTCTTCTTCTGTTATTTTTTATCTATGTCAAGACTCCCTATTTTTAAAAAATAGCTTGGATTGACGATCATATTGGGATCAAATAATTTTACAGTGCATGATTATTGTTCATAATAAATTCTGTTAGTAAATGACCTATTCATTGAGGATGAAGAACCTATTATTAAATTTGAGACATTTGAAAGATAAAACATTATCTTTAAAAAAATGCATTTCAATAGGTCCCTTGAAAAATTGAAGGACACCAGTGTAATCCATTCCAATTTTAATTTATAGATTAATGATCTTTCTGGAGGAAGCTACTATATTGGGAAGTGTATTAAGCTTGGGAAATTTTTTTTGATGATAGATTACTCTCATTGATGTGTCGGTAAAACACATTGGATGTAGATGATGCCTTCCCTTCCATTGTGTGGGATGTGGTGCAATTGGTACATCCAATTGAACACGAAATCTCTTCACATGAACATGAAATCACAAAAAAAAATTAGTATGTGTATTAGTGGAAACAAAACATAACATGGATAAGGTTCCCACATTGACAATAAACCTTGTAAAAAAGTTTCTATTTCATTATCACCTTCCCCCACTCTTTATGAATGTTCTATATGTGAGGATGGAATATATAACTAGAACAATATTTTTATTACAGAAAATAGATGATATAACATTGAAATTGAATTTAATAGGATACATATTAATTCAATAAACAATCACATAGAATCATGCCCCACTCAGGTGATTTCACATTGTCCTTCAATCTTTATGTCCTTATGTAGGATTGTAAAATTACCCTTTCTCACATTATACCAAAAATATATTTTTGCAACAATTTATTTTTTAATCATATCTATGTCAATAAGATACTCTATTTTGAAAAACATTTTACATACTTGTTTCCGTTTATATCATAATACTTCATGTCTCAAAAAATCATCTTCCACATTTAAATAAATTTTTTAAACTTATATATGATAGAATTAAATGATTTTCTCAATCAAGAACATATGGATCCCAAACCTCTAAACCACATTAACTATAATATTTGGAATATATAATTATAAAAACTCAAACTCCTTATCATAAATAATATTCTTAATTTTAATTTTATATCTCCCTTCATTATCTTAGTCTCTTCTCTCTTAACATCCTCTATACCCAAAATGAGGTATATTCCTTTTAAATCTATCTGTATATGTTGACACATATATATAATATAATATTATGGGATATATTAATTAATCTCATTGAATTTACTTCATTCTCATTTAAATGTCATCTTTTAATAAATATTTTAATAATACTGACTTGGAAATGACTTATTCAGATTATATTTTTGGTCATTCATTTTAACCAAGTTCTCGAATCAACTATAGAATTTAAACTTATAATTCATGATATTTATATTTGTATTTATATCCCCAATTCAACACATTTAAGATTGCTAAAATTAATTATTCATTATTTTTTATCATCATGTTATACATTGAAGACATTTTTATCATGATTACATGGGGTTTGGATCATCAAACATACTCAAACAAATCATCAGAGCTTTTGGTTTAATTGTTATTTTTCTCTATTAAATATTTCATACTCTGTCTACCAAAACATCAATCTATTTTATAATAACACATGTTTTGTAAAATATAATCTTTTATGT
This sequence comes from Viscum album, assembly GCA_963277665.1. Taxonomy (NCBI): domain Eukaryota; kingdom Viridiplantae; phylum Streptophyta; class Magnoliopsida; order Santalales; family Viscaceae; genus Viscum; species Viscum album. The sequence goes on along the minus strand of OY728138.1, from coordinate 1,297,832,301 downwards.
TTTTTATCTTTTAGTCTTGGGAAATTATCATTATAAAACCCACTCTAGCCTTATTTCAAATTCATTTTCCCACAAATACAGATTTCATAGAGTTATTATTTTACAGAAGTGAATTCTGAAGACATAAAATCTTCTTAATAAATTCTTCATCATGAATATCAATCTTGGAGAAAAAAAATTCATTTATATTAAATATTTTATACTCTAGTCATCAATATATACCATAACATTATGACTGTAATATCATCCTTCTAATTTTATTGTACCATTCCTCAACCTATATTCAATATATGGCGCTCCATGGTCATCCTAAAAAAAATTGTTTAAAAATTTGACATCACATTATAGACATGGTATGTATTTGTAATTCATTACATCTACCTTTTAAAATTCTCATACTTCCCATATCCATCGATGACATTCTCAATAATTCTATCTCAACTTCCTATGAAAATAATGTTTCCAATAATTGATCAAAAATAGCCTCTTCTATAAACCCTTATTTTTATCTTTTATATTTATAGATGAAATTCACATAGGTATTATAATTTATTATTCCATAATTCTTCTTCATATAGATTATATATATTTTTTAATGTCCATATTGTTCATGATTCTTGAGTAGAATCCATAAAATTTTCTTCATTTAGACTCTTTATATAGAATGATTCCAATCTATTTTCTATTTTCTAGGCCCTTTTCAATCATTTTCTATCTGTGGACATCACAACATCCTTCTCTCATTAAACCAACTTAATTTTACACTACAATTTAATCCACTTATTATCCCTAAATGTATGTGTTCAATTTTTATATCAAATCCTTATACGAACCGATATTTATTCTTCTCATCAATTGCTTCCACATATTAACATATTGATAAATTATTTTCCAGAAGATATTTTTGAACTTTATAAAAATCAATTACAAGTTATCCCAAACACTTAATGTCTTATTGATTACTCTTTTTCAAAATTCAGGTATTGAAAATCGTAACATTTCTTTCAACAGTTTATTATATTTCTTATTCACATTAACAAATTTTATTCTTCATGAAATAGTATTTCTTGAATTATTAAATAAATATCTTCCCGTAATTATAAAAATTTAAACTTTCAAATATACATCTTTCTGAACAGATATTTATAATAATATACCCAAATTTAATGTAAATAATCTATAATTTTATCTTTTTTATACCATTTTTATAATCTCCCATAATTCAACTATATTCATTCTACATTATCTATCAGGAGATTAACATTGAACATAAATTTTTATACATAATATACACAAGGGGGAATTCTCAAATTTTTAAATAGTAATATGTACGTTACTATGGTCTCAATAACCATAGAAAATGTATTTTTTTAACATAATTCATGCTCAAAAATAATTATATATATATTTTTATTCATGATTAGATTGACTCTCTTTTATAATCATAAATTATATTTTTGGAATTTTCTAGACCACTAACTATTTTTTCTACCACAATGACATTTTTTACAATTTAAGCTTCCAGACCTTATACTACTCAATCATTATTATAAATCTCTCAATTTACAAAAAAAATTCATTATCAAATATTGAAGACAAATACATCAATAATCATCAAAATTTGTTAGTATTATCACTTCAACTAATAAGGTGTCATTTTTATACCCTATAATGGTACTGTAAATTATTTTTTATTGGTCATAGACAAAAACATGTATCAACTAAACTATTGAATTAATTTATTTTATAACATCATCAAATCCTCAATGTTTGTGATTTTGAAAAATCTATTTGTGAAATAAATATTAAATTAACATTTTAATGATAATTAGTTATATTTTAAAAAATTTAAATAATTAATTGCAAATTCCATTGAGATATTGAATTTTGTACTTCCATTAAGTGGGAAAATCAAAAATGGTGAAAACTCAATTAATAGAAAAATTTGAATCAAAACACCCAAATTCATCATCCTCCCTCTCAGAGTGCATGTATTAAATGTGGTCATAAAAAATTTGGTATTCGATCATAAAAGATTTTATTTAATTCTGAATTAATAAATTATCTTTGGATTTATTTTCAACCTTATTCAATGATGGTTAATCTTGTTTCTGATGGACCAAAGTAAAATTGCTTGAAAATAATAATTATTGTTTTTATATATAATTGTATCAATGAAATCATTGAATATATGTGATGAGACTATAATCTCACCAAAAAATCAAATACATAGTTATGAAATGAGAGATAATATAATTGGATGATCTTTTTCTAATTGGGAATATATGAAATCATGTCATTGTTTTAGTACTTTTGATATTTTCTAAAATATGGAAGTTATATAAAGAATATAAATTTATAAAAATGGTGATTGAATATCAACCTCAAAGGATAATGAAGGCTACCATATGCCTAGGGTGAGGAAAAAATTGAGTATGAAGAAGACTCATTTGAATAATTAAACTCCAACTAATATATGTGTGAATTTGTGATAAATATGTTGCTATAATTTTTTATGAAGATACATATAAATATATAAATTAATATCCACCTATAAAGAATGATGTGTACATTGATGCAATGAATGATAAAAAAATTAAATCAATTAAATAAATATAGAGATTTTTCACCCATAAATAAATATAATGTGAAATCAATGGATAACAAGGTGGATCAATTGAAGGTAATTCATCAATAAAAATGTATTTTAATAGAATATTTTGTCCTTGAAAATAACATTTTGATTCAAATAGAGGTTTCCTTGATTAAATAAATTTTCAAAATGGGTGAAATGAATATTGGATAAAGAGATTTACTTTGAGAAAAGGAAAATTGGTATTGATAATAGGTTTCTATGGAGAAAGAAAAAAAGTATCAATATCCTGCTCAATATATTACATGAATATAGGATCAAATCATTAATGAAAAATGGATTGAGATTAAATGAAATGGATTCCCAATTAATGAATAAGGTCGTGATGTTCATGGATATTAAATATTTGTAATAACCCTCCCATGAATTAGAATAGCTACCTCCAATGGTATCATAATCAAGTGAACACCAAAAATTTATAAATCTAGAATATGTGATTAAAAAGAATATTATTTCTAAATCATGTAGTTTAGGCTCTTAATGTATGGTATATAAAAAGTGAAACAATAGTGTAATTATTAGAACCTCATTGAGGATGTTTCTAAAAGTATAAGGGATAAATGGTTGATGCAAATAAGCTACAACAACATCTCAAAAAATGAAAAACCCTTCATGGTATGTTTATAATGAGAGATATTTCATATATAATAGATATGGAAATGTATTTTTACATTATGATAAGTGAGAATACAAACATTTCATAAATAAAGTCTCAATTCCAAGGAAATGATGTAACATAATTGTCACTCTAAGAAAACGTATTTTTTATATAATAAGGTAACCTATATAGAGGAATGTAATGATGGTACTCAATAAATGGTGCACTAAACCCCAATAATGGTTTAATGATAGCATTCCTCATAGGGAGAATGAATTAATGTTTAGAAGAAAATAAGGAATGTTATCTAGTAATCAGAAGAAATGATAAAATCATTAAAAATAACAATTAAATACTAATAAATTTCAGATGAATCTAATAGATTCTGAATAGAATAATCATGAATCATGTCTAAGTCTTTAACAAAATAAAACTCAAGAAAGTGGTGAATAATGATGGAAGAGCCCTCATATAATAGAGGAAACATGAAGAAAGATGCAATGATGAAACATTTGAGTATAAAATATATACAAGTGAGATTAATGTCACAATGCATTTGGAAAAAAATAAAATTTTGATAGAAAATTATCAAACTAATATCCAAGGCGATGTTTGAATAAGTGGTATTACAAGAATTACCAATAGAAAAGTTTGAATTGAATTCTTTGCAAAGGGTATGTTTACAAAGAATAATTGTATTCCCTTATTTAGAGATGTTTGATCAGTAGACAACTACCAATATGCATAAAATTTTTAAAATATATTTTATAAGAATTGTCAAATTTATTGGGTGATATGAAACATGTGTTGAATATTTGATGAAAATAAATTCATGAAATAAGTGGGGTTTGATAAATTAGAACCATTAATTAGTATCATGCCTAAATGAATGATTATATTATATCAAGGAAAAATATAAAAATAAAGGTTGTTCTACAAAATATAAGTGAACATCAGAATCAAAATCTTGAATTATATGATATGATGAAGAATTATAAATATTATAGAACCTGATATGATGGCAATTTTGTTTCTAAGACTAATTTCAATCCTTCAATGGGCCATATTTTAAATGGAATCTTCCCAATAAGATTGAGAAGAAAAAACATTCGTTGAAATCTAATTAATTTTTTTGAGAATTATTTTCAGATCCTATACATGTTTTTTTGTATACTAAATGCTACAAGACGATGACTCCCAAGGAATACAAAATAATTTCTTTCTAGAGATAATTATTTTCAAGGGATACAATATTCAAAGGTAAATTTAAGCTTATTTATCAATGTAGATTAACATATTTTGAATTGATGGAAAAAACTATATTGATTCATGTTTATAAAGATTATGTGGTATCATTATATTATTAATACATGTTTCATCAATTGATTAAACATTTTGTATGACTACAACACTAAGTTCAATATTTATTTTTTCATGATGATATTTTGAAAAAAATATAATTTCATATTCACAATTATCCCATGAATTAAAATTTCATGAATAATTTATTTATTTTTGTAATGTACATCTATGTTAAGGTAAATTATAATTTTAATATTAAAGAGGTTTTATGTTATAATCAATGTAATTTTATAAAGGTAACTAGGTAATTGGTTATGGATAAATAGCCTACTCACACTAAAAAATGATTATTCATTGCATGAATTTTCTGTGGGTAGAATTCATCCTCTAGTATTGTGATATAAAATGAATTTAGAGTGTGAATTACATTCATGTTGTAAATAAGTTTCTCATTGATTTCAATTAGAGACAATTCCTTTTAGTGTAAATGTAGTGTGGTTTGTTTCATGATGTTAATCATCTAAAACCTCATGATTTTTGTGCACTATATGACTGCCACTTGTTTTATTTCATATAAAATTCTTCCCTAAAAGCCTAGAGATTTTCCATGTGATTTTCGGAGTTTTTAGTCCTTTTATGTTACTCTATTCACCACATTGATCTCTAAGTGGGATGGTTACTTCAATTTGGTATGTGTTTTGTTCTCTATTACATTCCTTATTGATTTATTGCATTCAAGTATCGTTTGGTGTATGTTTTTATAGATTCTAATGGTCTAAATTCATTATCTATCTCCGGAAATTATAGTTTTTTTATTACATCATCAGTTAGAGGGTCATTTATTTTTTTGGTGCATTGCATGTATTTTTATAGGCACATGCTAATCTAACATAACCTATAACCCTTTTTCACAAGGAATTATATTTTTTTGATTTGAGAATTATCATTAATGTATCCATTAATTTCCCTTACATTTCCTCTCTACTCTTGTTCTATAGATCTCTTTGAATGTTTTGTAAAACATTACCTTGAGTAAGGTGGTTTTATATCTCACATATGTTGGGTGATAATAAAATTATTTGATTTAATACATGGGTTTAAAAATAAATTTCCCTGATTGATTGAATTGTGTGCATGATAAGGATTTTATTTAGAAAATATGGAATTACACATGGTTTTATAAATGGAAAAGGAATATTCATTGAATTGTAATATAGATTGGCAAATGGACTTTCAGATATCATATTTCATGAAATATAATAATATTTGGAATTTTGGAGAAATTTGAATCCCAATGGGATTTATTTGTAATATTCTATGTGTTGGAGCCTCAGGTACCTATGAGTAAGGTGTTTTATTGGTTATCATCCATTTTTTTGGCATGGGGTTCACTAGTTGTGTTGTTCCTCGATTATAGGGCCATAGATGAAAAGGATATAAGAATTTTTTGACTCATTAAGGGATTCAACTTTAATGGTGTTCCTCAACTCCCTATACATGATACATGTGTTATAGGAACATGATGCGGACACTTCTCATTGATGAGGTATGAGTGGTAGAACATTAATAGAATATGTTATATTTTTTGTGTTTAATTTTTTTGATTTTGATTGGAATGGTGTTATTTTATATTAAATGAAACATTCAATAACAATTGAAAACGGTTAAATAAAATATGATTTGAAACTATTTTACCATGATTTTTTTAGAATACTATAGAAAATGGAAACAAATGTGCATTTTTATATATAAAAACTTCTTAACTGTTATCATTTAATTTTATCTTTATTTTCAAAATATTTTGAATATTAAATAAGTAATTTATATGGAATTCCTAAGTGGGATCCAACAAAACCTCTTTATCACACACCATTAACATTCCCTCAAGAATATGTATACTTTATATTCAGTTTTATTTTAGGAAAAGGAATGTATCCCCCATGGGGTTGTCAGGTTTATTTCATTTGGGTATTTGTTGTAGGTGGTGATATAATTTGATTCTTCTCATAAATCACACAAATTTTTATTTATAGTTTTATTTACCATTTTTGGTTTTTGGACATGTGCCATTAATCTATTTCTTGTAGCTACTAAGTAGTATCAATTCCAATATTCTCTCAAGATATGGAACATATTTATTCTATTTTTCCTTCCATTGTATCCTTTTAATGTGAATATATTCCTTGAATATTGTTTCTTGTATTTAGAAATAATTCTCTCTAGTTGTTGTTTGATTCTCAGTTGCTAGTCACTGACTAGTGGGGATTAAGAAAACCCTTCATGTTAGGATCCTAGTAGTTTTTGTACTAGTTTTAAATGGTATCCCATATCAATTTTTTATTTATTGTTTTCAATAATTGTTTTTACTCAAATTACAATCTCTTGGGGCATATGATTGAGACTATTTAGAATTATAGGGACTTGAGTGGTAAGTTATATTGACTTCATGGGTAGTTATTTCAATTCAAAATCCTTTATTGACAATGGGATTCTGGGATGAATGCCTCTAATGTTGGGGATTGACCATAACCATAGTTTCTAATTATTTACTTCTAGTTTGACCTCTTATCATCCCATTGTCTGAATTTTTTTATTTTTACTTAGGATGAAGAAAAATGTCAGTTGATATGTATTCAATGGGTTCTAAAAGCGGGTTCAAAGATATTTTATCTTCTAAGGATTCCTCTTCTAGATTATAATCATTTATAATAATTAATTTGTGTAATTTATATAATAGACCAGAATGTATCGTAAGATCATAACCTAGCTATAATATTGTATACTGTAGATTATTGAACTATGAATCAATATTGAGTGTTTCTATATGAGAATCCCCTATATATAAAGTGTTTGAATGAATTCCCAGTGGTAGTAAACCATATTTAAATGATATTATATTCCTTTGACTTACTGGATACACATGATTCTATCATTGTGATGTGTGAATTTATTAGTATCAAGGGTTTAAATAAGTGGTGCGGTAAAAATATGTTATTGAAACATCAACACATGTTTTTGGGTTTTAATGTTTTCGTGTCCCTATTATTTCAATAGTTATAAAAATATCCTCTAATTATAGAAATAACTCTCAATTTCCTCTTCTTATAGTAGGGATAGTGATTGGTGTCAGAGTACACTAATTAGTTTATAGAGTTCATTCATTTTTCACTGGGGAATTAAAGGAATGATTTGGTGAAGGATCAAAAATTAAAACGAGGTTTGTGACCAGATAGTTAATCTAATGTATACATGTCATGTAATTCAAACTATTCAGAGAGTATTGATAGGGTTTTGATAGTATAAATGGATATGTTGGGAAATATTTTATTCTCTCCATCTTCTCTTCTACCAAATAGCTATTTCAGATGCATGATACGATGGAATTGGAAGTGGAATGAAAATTGCAATAGTGGTGGAAATGCTTCATAGTGGTGGGTATAAATTTCACCATCAATAGTATATATAAGAGTTCCCCCAAAATAAAATCAATTTTCAAAGTAGGGAACAATTGAAAAAATATCATGTATCCCTAGATACATGAAATTCTTGTGGGTTTCGACGCCTTTTACATTGGTTATACTAGGATGTGTCTATTCATAAATATGGCTAGGTATCTAAGGATCTAATATAAACTATAGTGTTTTCATTTGTTTCAATGTAAATGTGGCTCCATCCAAATGAATCAGTATTGAAGCACAATCAAAAAGTGGTTTATTTTTTAGTAATGTTTGACACATGCCGAGAAAATTTGAGAGGTCCATTTTTTCATCATCTATGAAATCATAAATAGTTGATATTTGTTATCCCACTACTTTGTATCATCCATGTTTTTGGATGTTCTAAAACACTTGATGGAGCTCATATCATTTTTAGGGATGTTTTGATGCCTCTTCGAAAGTGGATGGTATATGACTTTTATTTTCCATAATATTCCACATAGATAGCTAAAAGATATTTTATTCCTAGATTTCATGGATTTTGATTTGAATATATTCAATTATATGATCAAGATGGATGTTCTTCTCTCTCATTATTATGTGATTAATTGTTAACCTATATTTGTTTCATTATTTTCTATTATTGGGGGATATTAGTTGTTTCAGGGAGAGTGGGATATACGGTCTCTTCCTGTAGGTCCTTCCATTCAAGAGACCATGAGATAGTTGTCTTCTATTACTGTTGATAATGATGATGTTTCTTATATTAGAAATCATTCCTTTGATATAATGGGATTCATTGATGTCTTCATTGATTAATTATTTAATCTCACTCTATAAGGGAAGGTAAAGTTATTGATTGATCTGGTGTTAGTTACATAGTTGATCTTGATATCATGTTTTCTAATGGGAACTTTTATGCTGAAAATCCCAACATCATGTTAGATGAACATATTGATAATGGTTTTTTTATCCCTAGTGTTTTTCCTTGGACAACCCCATGTCCATTTCCTTGAATACTAATGTTTCACTATGTTTGTGTTTGGTTTATTGGATAATGAACCAAGATAATATGAATTATACAAACCCTTTTCTCTGTGATGATTATTTGTTTGATTTATTGAAAGGGTTAATTGGTTTTTTAAAATCACTATTTGTTGGGGATATCAATAACTTATATTTTAGGACTCTCATTTACTGATGAATACTGTTAGATAAAATTAAGACCAATATGAATATCTTTTAATGTATTTTTGACTAATTAAATTCTTTTAATATTTATAAAATTGATAAACTAATAATACATTAGTTTTTTAATACATTCTTTATGTATTCATGGATGATATTGTAGTTTAGTTGATAAATAAGATTGAGAATGAGCATAATATGAATAATTTTTTGTAAATATTTACAAGAAAACAACATTATGGGATGATGTATAATTGAAACTTCTATATCCCAGATGTTAGTTTAAGTAGGATCATGATTTTAGAATAGGGTATTTTAGTTGATCTTGTGAGGTTGTTGGATTATTTTTCATGGGGATATCCATAAAACATCTTAATGATACAATTCATCATTTGTATGTTTTGATAATTTTTGTCGTTCATTAAGGATTTTACTCTATTAAAATAACCCTTGATTTGTCATAAGTATATTCAGTGTGGTGTTAATGGAAGTCAAAAAGTTAAAAATCATTTTCTTCATTGAAATGGATTTTTTCATCAACCCTTGTTTTGGGTTTTAAAAACCCAAATTTGTTGTATGTGTTATACTATGACAATTATAGATCTGGTATGGGTTATGTTCTTATGAAAGATGATTGTTTTGTAGCCCCTGGATATTGTTATATGTTTCTAGATTTGGTTAATTACGCAAATCATGATCTGTATATTTAAATAGTTATTCATGAGTTTAAGTATATGTGACATTATATTTTGGGGAATATGTATATAGTCTTTTCTAATCAAAAGAGTAATATCTATATATTTTCATATAATGAACTATATTTATATAGATTTGATTAGTTTAATACTTATAGATGTTTGAGTATGACATCAGCTTCACCTTAGGATAGGGAAATGTCATAAAAATGTCAAATTAAGAATGTTCCACATCATGCTATCTTTTAATCAAAATAATAGTATAACTCTATGGGGATCATCACCTAGTTTCATCTATATTCATAGTATGATTTTGTATATATTATTATAACTAGAATTCATTTTTAATCCTTTCTCTATGACTCTATTCTCTTGGGTCAGTGTATGATGATGAGTTCAGTTGAATTATGGAGAACATATACTGTGGGAGAACCATTTTTGGTTGGTCTCCCAATTATATTATTTTATCATTTTCTAGGATCAGGATTGCATCCTATAATCAATAAAGATTTCAATTTATCATGTTATTTTTTTCTTCATGGTTTATTCACTGATGTAGAACAGAGCTAGATTATGAAGTGAATAAGCATTTTTGGTTAAAGAGTATGACGTGTGATATTGATGACATGTTTCCTACCATTATAGAAACTAGCATAAAATTATAGTGAACAATAAGCCTTATGGTATGTTCTATCCTCATTCAATGCTGGTATGTAAATGAGAATTGGTGACCATGGAATTCATTCTGGGATTTCCATAGAACCCTTAATAGAGTAATGCGATCTGTGTGGTTAGTGATCAGTTAACAACATCTTCTCATTTTTGTTCTGATTTCAGATTTAACCAAGTATTAATATCATGGTATGTTATAAATGATGTATATTTGGGTTTTCATGGGGTTTACTCTTCCATCTTCATAGGTTCGTATTCCAATATTACTTCTATGTTCTGTAAAATTATCTAAGAGTTATTAGGTACATAGTTTCGATTGATTACAACTTAAAATCCCTATATAGATGGACAAAAAATCATAATAATTATACCATGGAGGATACAATCCATTCATATGTCTATGATTATATTAGATCATGGTAGAACTATCTAGGACTTGTAGATTTCTCATTTAATAATATTTAGCAGTAATCGAATAGATTAACACCCTTCAAGTATTTATATAGTCTCATATTTAGATCTCTAATTTGTTAATCGTGGTGGGAGATCCATTTCTAGTGGTACAAAGTCACGTATAAGTATAATTGGTGAGGATTAATGATATAATTAAATAATTTCTTACCGATCATAGTAGGAGGAAATCATATGTAGATCATCATCATTATCCTTTGGTGGGTTTTATATGTGACTAAGTTCTATTAGTTTTTTCTCTTAGGTTGGTTCACTATTTTCATGGGAAGGAATGAAATATACATTGAAATATTTTAAATATTTTTGAAATATTAGTTTCATTTTTAAGTCATATACATACCAATTATGGCCATAATTAATTTATATTCATTGTTTCATACACATATCCCAACTCAATAAATATCATCATGATCCTTCCCTTATTCTGAGTTTGGAGGACATTGGGTTGGATCTTGATGTTTTTTTATTTGTACAAACCAGTATAGATAATTGATTAAAATGTGAATTTCATATGTGGGAATTCAATTCTATTGGTCATTGTTTTTTAGAATAATTGATCATATTTCAAAAAATATATTTGACCAAAACTTATCATTGAGGGTTCAATGGACTCACTTATTTCTAGAGAATCAATGATAACTTATTTCTATAGAATGAATGATCCTCAAGAAAATCTTATGGATGGAATGTGTTATGTTTTTGGTAATTATGGCATGCTGGTTAATGTATAGTGTTTTTAAAAGATTATTTGTTTTTATATTGAGTTCAAGGGTTTTTCTAAAGGTATTTATTGGTTGGTCATTGTCCACAGTGTCACTTCACATCATGAAATTATTATTCATGAAATAAAAATAATCTAGAAAAAATTCATCATTCATATTCATGATGTGAAATTAATTTTTTACATGAATTCCATTCATGTCATACCTTGGTATCTTTAGAATGTTATACCAATGAGACATGTTTTTCATCATACATGAAATGCATCAGATTCACACTGTTAATCTAGGATTAATGATGAAAACCATTCATTTTTTGTATTTTTTAATATGATTCGCACCTAACACTATAATAATTCATTGTTCACCACCACCTATGAAACCTAGGTATCCTCTAAGAATTATTGTCTTGTTTTCATTTTTTTGAGATCCTCTATTTGGAACCCTGATCATTGACAAGATTGGCTGATTCTCTTTGGGTAAGTGTTTTCTTCTCAATTGATTTACCTTTTGATGTATTTTTTTTAATGCGGGGTTGCGATATTTTTATTCAAAGATAATTATTGGGATATATTCATTCTATTGATCCCTTTAGGTTTTCCTACTTTTTTATTATATGGGGGCCAGTTCTGGTATTGATTTCGGTAGAACAAACGTGTTTTTCAAGGTATGTGTGGATGTAACCTATCCACTTGTATTTTTTTACTGAATTTAATTATATTATTTTTGATTCAATTTTAGGGCCTCCATTATATTATTTTTTGTTCCTTCTATGCTCTCATTGTGTGGTTCCAATTATGGGTGGTGTTAGACCCATGGTTGAGGTATGAGGTGCTATTTATTTCTTTGATGGATTAACATTGAATGTGCTTGAATTTCAAAATGGGTTTGCAAAATAATTGGTAGTATTGATTTATTTGGGTGTGTGAAAAGAGTTTTTTTGAGAAAATATGGAATTTCCCATAGTATTAGTAATTGAAAAAAATGTTTTTTCAATTCATAGAGAACAGTCATAGGAAATGGATGTTAGAATCATGATTCTGATAAAATAAAGGAATATTTGTAATTAATGTTAAATGTGAAGCCTTGTGGAATTGATTTAGAATATACTTCACATTGGAGGCATTCAAACTTTTTGAGGTTGTTTTATTGGTTATTTTTCATCTGTTTGGCATAGTGGTTCACTTGTTGGGTTGTTTCACTATTCTATGAACACATATTTTTTAGTGATTGAAATTTTTATGCCTTCAAGGATATACATTCTATAGTGTTATATTATCCTTACAGTCAATCCATATGTTATAGGGATTATTATTGTTATATAGTTATTTATTTGTTATGAGTGATATATCTATCTTGAATTATGATATCCATAGTGTTTTTATCCTTTATGTGTTTTCTTTTCACTACATGTTTGATTCGAAATGATACATGGTTTGAATGATAAAAATGGTTGGTCTAAACAGGATTGGAATCTATTTTACCTAGATTTATTTGGGAAATATGAACCAAAGGGAAACTATTTACACATCCTTTATATAAAATCAGATTATCTGTTAGCATGTGTTGTTTTATTCAAATTGTGAATATTGGGATTGTTATATACTTACTTCATATGTAACTCATAGTTGAGATCCTATTATTCTCGATTATCTATCACCCTTAATATTCACTAGTGAATTTATAGATGGTATATTGTCCTTTGATGTGGAAAAAAGGCTTTGTGGTGAGGTGATCAGGTTTACTTCCTTTGAGTACTGGTTGTTGGTGGAGATATGGTGAGGCATTTTTCACATATCAAACATATTGTCAATTAATGTTTTATTTTATTATTATAAATGTAACTTTGGTTTTTCTCTTGATGCTTTTGGGTGATATTTATAATGATATTTTCATTGGAAATGGAATATATTAATTTTAGTTTTTCTTTTTATATTTATTTCTATTGTGTATATAACTCGTATATCTTGTTTCATATTATATAAAATCATATGTTCTAGATGTTTTTTGATAGCCGTATTTCATGTGATTTACATTGGTTATCATGAACACTTATAATGTCACTAGTGGATCAGTTTAGGTAAACATTTTAGAGGGTTCCCATGATTGGTTTGTTATACACATGTGAGTGAAATGGGTAAAATTGAATCTATTAACATTAATTATATTTTAACATACTGATATTTTACTATGTATGAATACATTATTTTTGTTTACTCGTATGCAAGTGGGAAACTCACCCATTGAAATATTTGAGTGAGTGTAAATAAATTTCAATGAGGTAAGAGATTGAAAAAAAATATTTTTTAATGGTGTTTCATAAGTGGATAATTCCTTAAACTATTTTGATAATTTGACCAGAGTTCCCACATATAGGAAATTAATATGTAAGGATTATAAAATAGGAGGTATCTATATGATGTTAACTATGAATAATAATTTTGAATGAAAAATTAAAGGATCTAAAATAATTTTGGAAGTAGTGAAAAAAGTCCATCACTTATGAAGAAAACATTAAAGTTGTTAATATGTCTAATAGTTATGTATGTTAATTAATTTTTTCTAAATTTTGAAGTGAATGAGTTTCATATCAAAGTGTAGGGTGAAAACTCTCTCATATTTGAATTTACAAATTGTGATCATATTTTCCCAGAAATAATGGAGTACTGAACATAGAGAATATCAATATATATAATTATATTACATAAGGGGAGTAGAGATTAGAAGATACCCCACTGAATTTCTATGATTAATGGAATGAAAATGAAAATCCTAATATTGAAAATCAAACAATTGAATCTTGTTTTTACTGATGGATGAGAAAATATTGATTAAATCCATATATGACTTTATAGTAAATATATTACCATAATGGAGAAACATTTATGCTAAAATTTGAAACTAAATCTAAGGGAAAAGAATAATATAACTAATGGTTTTGAGTTTGATTTATTTTCAATTTTTATTTACTATCATCTAAATGGATATCAATAATGACTAGATTTAATGAAATATATTGATGATAATATCTATAATAAGGGGCATGTTTTGGATAGTGAAATTTCATTCAATATATTGGATTAACATTAAGTGAAGAATACATCAAAAAATATGGCACTATAATTTTTAGATGGTCATGAAATATATGATAAGAAGGTATTAAAGGATATATAGTTTCTTTATAGATATATGATTGAGGGGAAACATTGATATCATAGTATTAAATAGATCTACCAAAATGAGATCATGTTTTGGAGCTTGATGACATATCAACATAGAAATGTTATAACTAAAGTAAACATTACATATTCTTATCTACTTAGGTATTGGAAAAAGTTAGATATTTAAAATAATTCATTTAGTGATGAATTGTTTCTTTTTAGTGTTGAAAGAACATGACACCACTATTGGGTCTACCAATCCATAATGTATGTAATGTAATAATAATGTTGCAATTACCTGTTATTATTATTTTGATAATCCGAAAAAATAAATTTATGAAGAATTGGAAAAAACTACAGTATATTTTGTTTCAGATTAAATATATTATATGTAATAATAAATAATTATATTATTTTATTGATACATCATGGAATTATAGACCACTCCATAGAGTTCTAACATTATAATAATTCAAGGGTGAAAAAAAAGATACTACACCATATCACCAAATATCAATTCATAACATGAAATTGGAAAAGGAGAAAAGAGGATATGTAAGAGTGAATCTAACAACAATGGTTTCTTTAGGCTGTAAACCAATTCATACAAGAGAATATTCTATAATAGGGTGAATTTTTCACTATAAAAAAGCATGAACATCACATTTAAAACAATTTATGAATAAAACATGTCACAAAGGGATTTTTCAATGAATAATAACTTGGGTGGGATTATCTATAGATAAATATCATGTTTCTCTCTAGTGATGATGGTTATACCCGAATAAATTTTATCGATGGTTTCATGAAAAGATCAAGGTATTATTTTAGGATGAAGACACACTATAATGAGTATCCAGGATAAGTGACTATGGTTATTGAATGTGATAGATAATGAAATAAACACATACTATATGAACCACACCATGAGTGGTTGATGGTTGAGAAGATACATTCCATGACATAATGAATTAACCCTGGTGGATTTTTTCTTAAGAATAATATAATTAACATGATTCAATAGAGATAATGGTTGTTGAGGCATAGATAAATATGTTATACAACATCAGGAGATTCTATTTTAGGTTATTTGAAAAGATGAAATAAATAACTTTAGGGAATTATAATTGAATTTTTTTTGGTTATTTTGCATCAATCTGTTCACTGAAAACCACAACACAGAGTTAGGGATCACATTGTACATCGTGTGATTCCAAGAAATATTACAAAATAGTGAATATTATCAGGTTATGATTAATTAGATACTATAATGTCATTTATTATTAGACTGAATTTGATAAGGAGAAGATATGAAATTATTTTTTGGATAAATTTTGAAGTTAATTTCAATACATTGAACATAATAAACCATTTATATAGATGAATTAATAATATATGGTTTGAGGGAGAAGGAGTGAATCAATCCCATCAGATCAAGAGATGTAAATTTTCTATATTCAATTAAAAAATACTTACAGTAGTTCTGGAAATAGGGAGCATAATCATCTTTACATATATAGTTTTTAGAGTATGAGACATGTTGGGGAGAAATAGAGGTGATAAAATAACAATATCTATTATATCAAATAATTATATCCAGAAGAAGAATATTAATTTTAATTTCAATATCCATCTGTCAAAAAATAAGACAAAATAAAACAATATTAATCTAATTCATGGAATCTTCATCTGGAGGAAGTGTCACTACTATGTTTATTTAGAATGCAAATAATCAATCCTTGTATTATGATGGTAGTGGAATCCATGTTTTAAGAGGATGTTTTGAGTGAACATGGATATTAATATATAATCTATTGAGATATTAGGATACAATGAACATTAATATCATATGATGATTTAATTTAGATGCACAAGTATATAAACTATTCAGTTGAACATGACATCTTTAAACTAACCATTACATCCATTATAGAGTCACAAGAGGAGAAGAATAATAATAAAATATTTTATTAATAGTTAATCCTTCCTAAAACCATTTAAATTAATGTGTCTTTTCATGGAGTAACGACAGATTATGACATATATCCATCAAACATGTGATATAGTGGTTTTTTACATTGACACATAATTACTGAATGCATCAAGGAAATATCCCTTCATGGTTGACCATGTAATATTTTCATATGTAGTATGTGGTTTACTTTTTTTATCTTTTCATTTTACAATGGTAACACCATTGAGACATTGAGAAAATTAACTTGCTCCTTCCAACGAGGAAACATCATTTTAAAAGGGGAGAAAATGATCAATGGAAAAAGATTGAGTCAAATAGCACCTGGATGCACCATGCATTCCTAGATAACATATTCAGATTTTTCCAAATAATATGGAGAAATTTCATAAATTTCATAATTAGAAGACATTAATAATTCATTAAATTAATATGGGATATCATAATCCTTCAATATTAATGTTATTTGAATTAAAAATTATAATTATTATGAACATAGAGTAGTTTCGTTTATGTAAGTGGTCAGAACCACAAAAAAGGAATACAACATAAATATGGAATGATTAAAAAAACTATATATTGTTTAGTGTACTTTTATTATTAAATTATATTGATGTTAGTTAATTATTATTTTTGTTTTCAATTATATTCAAACTGATGACCCACGTAGTTGTTGGTTGAAAATTTCAAGGGAAATTTGATTTTTTCCATTTGAGAGGTATTCAATTTTGAGAACTATGTCCTAAGTTTGAATTATAATGGTTTTTATGTTCTAAATTTGTGGATTTGGACATGGATTCAAAATTATGGGATACCCAGAGTGGTCATGAAGAATCTAGAGAAGCATTGTGGTTTCTCATCGACTATAGTAGCCACTTGTTAGCTGGTGAACATGTTATGACTAGCCTATCATCTAGTCCATGGCTGTGGGAAGCTGATGTGCTCAATTAATGGGTATAGGGATCAGGCAACACTCATTATAATCAAAGTATTTTTCAAAATTTTCTATGTAGCGGTTCTCATGAATTATCCTAGTATCAGTCTTCGAAATACTCATTTCATTGTTGTATTTTCACTCTCATGCCTCTATATTAATTTTATTTATCCAAGGGATAATCTACGTGTGTTTCAATGAAGAATCTAGATAATATTATCTCTATTAATCAATTAATCATCCACATTTATCTATATCACATTCCTTTTCAATTTTATTTATCCATTTTGTGCAAATTCTGTAAGAACATGGTTGAATGATCTCATTACTATGGTGAATATTCTATTTTTTTGTAAAGGACTTAATGAGATGTTGTACATTTAGAATTTGAAGCCATTTTGGTTTAGGTAGTCCACTAATTTTTTTAATTATTTTCAAATGCAGTGAAATTAATGGTTTTTAGGTGATGAATGATAGGTAATTGATGATAGATTGTGTCGAGGGTGTTCCACATACCCTCCTATGTGGTTGGTCATGATTTAGCTGTATGATACTTTTTTGTGGTATTTCAAGAAATTATTTCACTTTGGAATAAAAAAATAATTTATTAATAATAATTTTTTGTAATTAATTATTTATGAAACATTATATAATGAATGAACATGATTTCTCATACCAGTGTAGACAGGCCATGGATGAGATAGGATAAAACTCGACAAATATTTGTGAGGTTCAAAACTCATATGTGAATTTAGGTGGTCTATATCATTTAATACCCTATGTATTTTAATAATGGGATGTGAATTTGTGCATGAATTTTCTATTAAATGAGGTAGAGATATTATGAACTGAGATATCATCATGTTGATTGATTGAGGTGGTATTGCACCTCAAACACTGTATAGGTTCTTAGAAGGAATTATGATTTCTGTATCCATTTTTTGACTATGTCTCTAATGGTATTTTGTGAAATTTGATATAGTTGGAGACCTTTGGATGACTAAGGAATTGATATGGATTTTTGAAAAGTCACATGTTTTTCTCCCAAATCATTTTGGGTAGGAATGAGTGGATTTTGGTTTAGTTCAATGTGGTATATCTAGAGAGATATGATTTAAGACCATATCTATGTTCAAGGGAATTAGTTAATTCCATATAATTGGGATGATAAGGATATTTTG
This sequence comes from Viscum album, assembly GCA_963277665.1. Classification (NCBI taxonomy): domain Eukaryota; kingdom Viridiplantae; phylum Streptophyta; class Magnoliopsida; order Santalales; family Viscaceae; genus Viscum; species Viscum album. Next base: position 1,297,813,318 of record OY728138.1, on the reverse strand, counting down.
AAAGGACCTAGAACACACATAAAATGTACAAGGTCATGGTGAGCCTATGAGATCTAGTTTGGTGATATGAATAACATAAAAATTATGGTCACTATATAAAATTATGTTATAAGTTATGTTTGTTAGTATGTTTGTAGGATGTTTGACGCTTTCTTAGTGGGTTTTCATGTTAGTGCATTTTTATTAATGATACACTTTAATTATATGATTCACATGTAGGGGAATATGTAGACTTTCATAACAATGTTTTATATTAAACATCTAATACTTTCTATATTATTCCATATACATCATTGTATTTCTAGTTTATAAAAATTATTCTTCAAATATCTGTCTAACCATGTTTCATTGAACTACATTTCTAGTTCCTTATTTTGTTATAAAGGATTAAATGATTGATATCTAATGGATGAGGTTGTATATTTTCTTAACATAAAAACATGGTATGTCTAGCCAATGTGGGAATGACCACGCATCAACGGATGATACCAATGATTTGGAACATTAAAACCTTTTAATGATGGGGAAACCCCTTTCACATGAGTATAGTTTCAATGAATTTGTAATTTTATTTCTATGTATTATCATGAGAAATTTAAATAATCAGGATTTGGTGATTGATATGATGAGATAAATTACTAATCCCAAATGGTGGATCATGATTGCCTTTAATGGATGATGTGGTATTTTTCCTTACATTTTGAACATGGATATAAGATAGTTGATTAAATTTTCCAAGCCAAAATATGGACCATGTGGTATAATTTATGTCATAAAATTACTATCATTACCTTTCATTTTGAATGGAGATGAAGAAGACATGGTTGGGTGTCGGGGTTTCTCAATTGGAAACCTATGACCCAGAAAAGAATGTGTATTTTTTTATGTCTTGTGGTGTCCTGGTTACCAAAGGAAGACTCACTAAGAATATTAATTTAGGTATTTATTTAACATGATAATGCAAAAACATAAAATTTAATATATTAGGGGCATATGGTGTGACCATACTATTTATGATCAAACCATGCATGGGAATCTAAGTGCATGTGACGATATTATATTTATTTTTATGTCATTGAATTACATGTGAAGTTGATTGGAATTCTGTAGCTTAATGGGTATGTTCATATTTTACTTTGGACTAATATTGGGGTAATATGAGAGCCTCTTTTTTAATTTTTTACTAATTATTTTAATATCTATCCAACCTGAATGGGGATAGGATTTCTCTTTTTATTAAAATATAATCTGATATAACATATAATTTAACTATTCTCTACATAATTTAATGATTATTATGGATACTAATTATTTTCATGTTTTAATTTATAGTTAATAAATTTAAAATATGGAAAAGTCTCCCCACTATTATCTATTTCCCTCATTATTACTTATATCTTCTAGCATATTGGGAGGAACAAATGAGTTCAAATGGTATCTTAGGCCTTCAAACTACTATGTGTCCCCAGGATGGGGCATTAATAATTGGTATCAAATGGTTTGTTGGTTTTTTGATTTGGGACTTTGGTAGATAGGTGAAGGAAGAATGTTTGGAAACATGTGAGGGCCCTTGGACTAGTGAGTCCTGAAAACTTTTCTCGTGGTAAATCCTGGTTAATAGGGATCTCAGACTATTTTTCAAGTATCGCGATGTTATGTATGTGAGGTTTATTTTATATGATTGTCTATCAGATATATAATTTATGTTTTTTGTTCTTATCAAATTGGAAAGGTACATAGATTCATCCCTCATATTTTTCATGTAGGCCTCACATTGAATGTACCTCATTATGGTTGATCACGATAGATTTATTCTGATAGATGGAAATTTGGATCCTATTACAAGAATATATTAGGTGAAAGAATTTATTTTCCTCATTCTAGGACATGTGGTGACCCTTAGTTGGTTAGTGGAGGCATTTGATGGATCATCAATGTAACCAAGATGGGTTCATTGTAGTAATTGTATTACTGAGAAATTATATGATGTTGGGCATGGTTTTCCAATATAATGTAGAAACTCTAGTGGGATTTAAAGAATGTTCTTGGTGACATGATTTGGGGTAATGTTAAAGAGTTTGTGGAAACATTTACTATAGAGGAAAGGACTCGAGGGTATGATTAGTAGATTCCCGATCTATTGGTTCTCTGATGAAGTTATCATTGGATTGAAATAGAGGAACCCAAGTAGTAAAACATTATAGGTATAGGGATTTTGAAGATGAAAAGTGGTTTTGAATAAACACCCATGTGGTGGGTAGTGTGTGGGGAATTATAGTATCAATGAGAATGATATTTTGAATTTGAGTTCCAAGGGATCTATTTGTTTGAAAGAACTAAAGTACATGAGTGAATGGTAAGTGATTTCAGTGTGTGAGCCTATGTTCTATGAGGTATGAATTATTAGATTACGATTCTGGTTATGTGATCATGTTACAAGTGATGGTGACGACGTTTGGTTCGGGTGAGTCCACATATGTTATTGAGTGAGGAGCTATGATAGTTTTCTTTATCAAAAACTCTTTTATATCTTGAGGGGATTATGTGTTAGTGAGGATTTGTTTTGGAAAAGTCTAATTGTGCGGAGACAGGTGTTTTATGAGTATGTTTGGTGCATAGGGGAGTTGAAAATCTATGGGAGTTCCATTTATTGGTCCATTGAAAATGTTTTTGATTGTGTATGTACCCTATATGCACTGTGATTGTATTAAGATATAGTGTCACCTCAATTTCACTATTAGAGTATGGTCAATGATGTGTTTGAGTGACACATTTAGGAATGAAGACTTGGGGTGTATCCAAGGGATATTTAAATGTCTATATACCAATAGGTGACATTAGTTGTATATCAGGTGCATTGGGATGTCCAACCCAAGTTGAACATTGATTAAGTTCAATGATTATCATAGTTAGGTTATGGAGGCTTAAGAGGAGTAGTAAAAATCTTGTGTCAAGACCTATTTGAGGAAAATTCTCATGGATTAATGTACAAGAATATGAATGGTTGAGTGAAAACCATTATCTACCTTGATTGAATGACACTCATTTTTAATGATTTTTAGTGACATTGTGAATGACATTCTGGGAGAATCATGAATGTGAGAAAATAATTGTTGGATGTTGGTTCTCTTATATGTTTGGGACAGATACCACCAGTCATTATGTGGAGTGGTAGGATTAGGATAGGTGTTGATACTGATTCATGGATTTGGTATGTTATTTTTATGATAATTTATTTTTTTTGTGAATAATTTTGATTGAGGGAAAATGAAATTCAGGTCACAGGTATTGTTGTGGTGGTGAATGAAATTTTTTTGAAAATTTTGGTGAAAATGGGGTGTAGAAGAAAAATAGATATGATGTGATATAATTACTTTGTAAATAATAAAATCAAAATATTAATTCATTTTCAGGTGATGTAAGTCTCTATATATCCCAGTCGAGTTGGTATTGGAATGATATATGGATAAATCGAATTAGATATGTTCTTATTCTTGTGGATATAGTAAAACAATTATAGAAAATGGTTGGTTTTTTAAATGTGTTATTATAATTAATGACAGAATTAGTCATTCTTATGTGGGTGAAAGATCATGGGATTCCACTAGATGTTAAGGACATGAGATCAGGTATTTTTGTTGCGCATCATTAGGTAAAGATATATGTTTTTGGAAAATTTCAACTAGAATAGTTTCCATTGGGGTTTTTACTGGATCATTGTACTTAGTGGACTTTAAATATCATTAGTTGTTTTTTTAGATTAGGATAGTAACTAAATAGTAGTTGGAGGTTTGTATTTGGTAGAAAATTCTTCTATTAGGGTGCACCGTTGCATGGTATTGGCTATTTTTAGTGAGTTATTATTGTGGTTTGCACAATAAGAATCATGTAGAGTAAGTAAAAGACAATAATATGTGTTAGAATATATGGATCTTTGTATTTTTGTGTTTATAACTGTGTAGTGAACAATTAGGTAGCCATTTTTCCAATAAATTGTTTCTGTTGTTGTTTAGAGCGATGCTATGATACTATTTTTTGAGTTTGAAAATGGAAAATGGAATATTTTGGGTAAAATATGAATTTGATAGATCATGAAATGTGGTTCCTGGACAACCACATATTCATGAGGATGATAAGAATTATGTTATGGAGTTTGTAATGACCCACATGATTATGGGATAGAAATTCATAATAAAAATTGACGTTACTTAGTATTTTTCCTATCAGTTCAATGAACCATGTAATGTTTTGAAAATATTAAGGTATATATATATCCTAAACTAGTTTTTTGTACATGAATTGAAGCTCAAGAGAGACATAGTGTATTCAAGAGGAATAAAAAGAGGGTTCTATTAGTCCAATGGCACCAATAGAAACTATATAGTAATTAATCCACCACCTAATAATTGTCGGGATAACTCATAACCTAGTTCCCTTTCTAGGTGAATCAAGAAAAATGTACAGACACATTATATATAGTGATACCAATCAACTAGTTGATGGTGTCAGGTTGGGATCATTATATGTGTTATATTTCATACATATTTATAGCTCAGGGGTCCTGGGATTTATCTAGAAATGGGGCGTTATAATGGTCATTTCATGTTAAAATTTTTACTCTCTATCATATTCTTTAATATTTTTTGATTGTGGAGATTTTGGGTGTATTGTGATGATAATATAATATAATATATTCTATTTTATTAAATTCATGATCCCCATTATTCAATAATTCCCTTCCTCTTTATTTTGGATATAAATTTGGTGTTGATTCAATATAAGTATGGTGAAATCAGCCAAAAATTATGTGTATTATACTTAGATTGTGTAAAATATATACTATAAGTTAATCGACACACATTTGGAAGCTATTTTTTGGAGGTAATGTAATACAATAAATAAATATAAGACTTATGTTGAAATTGAATGAAATTGAAAATTCTCTAAACTGCTAAAAACTATAATTTTTTAACAGGATTGTTCTGAGGGCGTTCTATATACCATCAATGTTTTCTAGTTCAATGTTCCAGCATAATGGTGGCCCTCATGTAATTTATGAAAATTATACTATGTTATATTAAAAATTATATAATAATTTTTTTATAAAAAACTATTTTTGATGAGTTATGTAATATAGAATCACTAGTGCTACTATAGGCTAGGAAAATGAAATGATGGGATAGGTACAAACTCGAAGGAGATCAACGAAGATGGTAATTCTTATATATAGATATATATCCACTAACATTTAAAACCAATAGTATATTTATGAATTTGTATAAATGTGTGCATTAATTTTACATAGGATCATGTATATAAGTTGAGGACTAAGATCCACTAAACATTGATGATGTGTTTGTTATTGTACTCCAGACTTAGGATATTGTGTTGGAAAATATTCCATTATTCAAATTAATATATTCAATATATCGCAAATGTGAGACGATTCTAGTATTGACAACAAGAAACCTTTATTGGTATCAAGAAGTTTCATATGTTATGAAAATATCCTAGGTGTTTCCCCTACAACCTTTTAGTTATTAATAAGGTTTTTTGGCCAATTGTTATGTTGACTCCCTATAGATAAGTGTGGCATGAAAATAGAATGGGTTATTAGAATCATATATAGAATTTTCCTTGGGATGACCAGTGGTTCATGGATTTTGACTTGAACCCTACCTATTTAGAATAGGATATAGGTTTTCCTTTAGGTGGTGGTTTCCCAAAAGGGTATCCATACCATTTAAAGAATTTTTATGAAATTTAAATTATATTATAAATGTATATGTGTGTGTGGCCAAAGAAACCCTTCATTGTTATCAATTTCCTAACAGTGACCAATTATCCATGAGACACTTTCTTGATATAATTATCACATGGGTGCAAGGGTTGACTAAGAGAACTTTCCAAATATGACGTGCACATTAATTGATATATTTTTTCTTATTTTTGGATATGTGAATATGTTATGCTAACACCACATTAGGTATTATGTCAATCATTTTTATATGGACTAAATTATTAGTCACTTGGATGGGGATCATGGATGATGTGATTAGAGGACAATTGATTTAATAGGAATGATGGTTAAAATCAGATTATGGTATATTCAGCTAATGATAGAATAACCACGTACCATTATAAGAGGTACATGATTCTAAAGGTGAGTACATCATACCAATGGAAAATGACTTTTTTCATGAGTATATTTCTAATGATGTAGGCATATCAGGTGTTAGGAGTACAATAAAAATTATGAACCACCATATAATGATGATTGATAGGATGGTATTGAAGACAACTCCTTAATGGAAGAGCATGAAATTACCTTTATGAAAGGAATGTATTTGTTAATTAAAGGTGGAAAAAGGATATATGACATTTGGATGAATTTTGTAAGTCCAAATTTGCAAAATATTGGATTATGTAACTCATGAAATTACTGTTTATATCTTTTCATCCACCATGGCATTGAAGTAGGTATAGTTGGGTGTTCAGGGGGCTTGGTTAGAACCCGACAAAGCAATGGGAATGTCTATCTCATTATGTGTCATAGTAGACTAATTTCTCTATAATGTATGGAAATTCATGTTTATTGATATATTAAATGTTTTACACATACTCATAAAAGTGATTATGTATATTATAGTTTTTTATGGGGTCCTAATATGTTTTTTTCAAACCCTACTTGAGAATATCAGTTATTTAACAGAGCTTATTTTAGTTTTCCTAATTATAGAATGAGATGATTATTTCATTTAGATGTTATACAACAATGTCCATAAGGAAACACGTATAAATATGGTGCTCCGGGTTGTTAGAGTCCCACCTTATTTTATGTTTACTGTTTATTTTTATATGTTTTTGAGACATTAAGTATCCAAATATAGATTTTTGTGATAAAAAAATTGATATTGGATTGTGTTTAGTGGATTTCGACCTAAATTAAATATTATTGTAAACGAAAACCATTAAGTTATTTCCATTTCAATTTTATAATTTTTTAAGATTGAATAGTATCCCCTCCATTATCCTATGACCTCACAACTCATATAAATAATTTGGTGTATGGGGATGGATTAATGAAGAAATGTGGCATCCTCAGCCTAGCCGCTACTATATTAAACAGATTTAGGGGTGTTTTATTCAATAAGAGATTGTGTAAAAATAATATAAAAATTAATAAAAAAGAAGTTTATTTTTACATTGATGTGGTGAATCAATCATTAAGCACCACTGTTGTGATAAAAAATTTCAAAATTCCTCTCATAGCCAGATTGTAGGAAAATATCTAAGGATTTTTAGAGAAATAATTTGAATAACATACTTGGAGAAAAAATACCCATAGATATTTTTTGGAATGGGTATATGTAGTCTAATTTTAATAGACATAATATTAGAGAATTTTTATATATATTAATTCCAAAATGGATAATTAATATTTTATTTAAGAGTATAAATTACAAAAAACATATAAAATATGATTTTTAGAGAATTTATAATCTTCTAATAGATCATTAAAAAGTTTCATGATTTTTTTATAACATTATTAATTATTTATAATATCAAATAACACTTATATATATATTGAATAATAATAATGAAATTTGAGTATAAAAATATGAAATAAATATAGTATTTAAATTTTAAATAGGAACATAATATTTTAGATATCATATGTATCCTTCAAAACCATGAAATCCACTTATTATTCTATGCCTTATCAATTTATATATTTTTAAACCTCTCTTTTGTAATTTTCTCATTCTACATATGTACCAAGCCAAGAATGAGTATTTTATTTACGATAATTAACAATATATTAAATTTTAAAATATAATTAAATTAGAATAATATGTTATTCATAATTTTTTATCTTAAAAAACTATTCTCTACATTATTTATTGTCATTATTAGCATGAAAAAATATTTAATATAATATTTTTCGGTTATCATATATTGTACAAAAATTAGGTTAGAATTTTGATAAATACATTATTATATCATATAAGAATTCCAAAACTGAGATCATAATTTAATTATTGGTTTTCATATATGTCTCTTATGGTTAATAATACCCTATTACATTTTAACTATTGCATTTAGATCAATATTTATTTCATTTCTTTTACTACACATGCACTACATATACAATGTATAAGCTTGTATCTAATTATATTACGATATAAATGAATATGTATATATTTTCTATAATATTTTTATAATATATTTAGTATATAATATTTTTCTATAATATATATATATATTTAAATTTTTTTATAATACTGTATAAAAAATATAATAATAGATTGTATTTTAACATTTGAACTCAAAGTCTAATATAAAAAATATCTTTTAAAGTGGTACTCTAAATTTTTCTAATTTAAATTATTCAATTGTATATTAATAATAATTATTTATGTATATTTAGTATTTTAAAATGTAACATAACCTAATAAAGTGATCCATAACTCACTAAATGAATATATAATAAAAGGTCACAGACATCAAATCAAACCCGAACTCAAATTTTGAAAATGAAATCATATTTATTTCCCAACCTCAAAACACATTGTACATAGATGTTAATATATATAAAAAATATTTTAAATATCATATATTCAAATATATACCACATATAAATCAAATTTTCTAAAACATTCTATATGTATATAATATAATAAATAACATATTCTAATCTAAAATCAAAATATTAATATGTTTAAAAAGAAATATTAATAGAAATGTATCACTAAAATTATAACCACAATCAATTAAAATATTGGAGTTGAAATTTATTTCATCAAACATTTAAAAATATAAATTGAAATCAGAATATCATTTAAAATTTTTTATAATTATTTTTTTATAGAAACTGCGATTATACATCACATTAAATATTTATTATCAAACATTGAAATTTATAAATTTTTTAATATATCATTTCAAAATAATTAGAAAATAAATATTGAAATTATTTAATTAATTATATTACATTCCCACTAAAATTTTTAAGCATTACCTTTTTCATACAAAAATCACAATATATTAAAATAATATTTTTCTATAATATTTATTGTAACATTTTTTCTAAAAACCACATTTTTACTTCATACTATATCTTAATATTTTTTAAATTTTAATAATATAACATATTAATAAAATAATTGAAAATATATATCTATAAAAATATTTAATAACAAAATAGATACAATAAATTTTAAAAAATTAATCTAAATGAAAAACAATATTTTTCCATTAAATATAACTTTATTTATGTCCTAATGTAATAAAAATAATTTCAAATAAATAACTATAATTTAATTGAACATATAATATATTTTTATAGATTAAATAATAAAATATAAATTTTTTAAATTAATATTTTTTAAATAGATATAAATCCACAACATTAATATCAAAACAATAAAAATAAGATATATTTTTTAAAATAATTCGATTTCCCCATTTTCCCCATTAATAAAAGTTTTTTACCTATAACTTTTAATTATCAAACTATAAATAAAAACAACTGAGTATGCTTTAAATTATTCATAGTATTATTTTTTATTTTATTGAGAACACTACATTAGTTTCATGGGTAAGATCATGATACACATTATTTTTCTAATAGTATGAATGTGTTGATATTTTAATTATTCTCATCTATTTAAGAAATTTGTTTTTCATTATTAAATAATAGTAATAATAGTTTAATATCAATGGATATATTTCAATTGGATTTCCTAAAATATATTATGAGGTTCTCACATAGGGCTTGAAATTTATTTTTTCAATTTTTTATAGTTCATGGAAATCACTCAATAATTAGTGATATAGAAAATGAAAAGGAATAATGGTTAACAAATACCTTATTCATGAACTCACATTAAATATGAATTAATTTCTTAATTTAGTATTATATTTTCATAATTTTTTGAATATATATTCACTAAACATTCCAACTAATGAATTATGAAGAATATTTTTTTCATTTATAAAGCATGAAAAAAATCTAATACATATTATTAATATATTTTGAATAGTTAATTGTTAATAAAATATATTAAATAATAGTTGTTAACATTTAATGAATAAATTCGTGATGATTTATTTATCTCATTCATAGAAATTTATGAAACCAAAATGGTTAGTGTTAGTAACGATAATATTAGGTAAAATCATAGCAAACTGTCATATATATATATAAGTAATTAATCATTAAAATTTGTAACCAGTGAATCCATTAGACCAACCAAGGCCTCAATTGTTTAATCAACTTTGTAATATTATCCTAAACTCCAAAAAACTAAACCCTTAAATTATTAAACACGTCTATAATAGAAATGTATAAAATTATTTATTCCTTAATCAAACACCACACACAAAATCTATTAATCTTATTGGAAAATAATTTTATTCAACTTCAGATATATTCAAATACTAAAACATATATGTTTCTACTTCTTTAATCGTATTCTCTTCAATAATCATATCAAAAATGTAAAATTTGTAACAATTTAAAACTATGTTTAAATACCTATATTGTGTCCCTTAAAGTTATTTTTCCTCTACTCTAATACCAATGTAAATAGCTTAAACATAACCATCCCATTATTATAGGTTTTTTCAATATATTACAACAATAAAATTAGTTTGACATTAGGTTTTGTGTTTTAGGGATTTATAATACATAAAAAATATAAAAAAACAAAATTGTTTTAAACCTAATAAGAATTAAGTGTATCAATAAGTCATGTTTTTCTAATTTTTTTCTTCAAGAATATTAATCATATGATATATTTTGACTTCATTGTCATTTTTAACCATCCTTAAACCGTATAAAAATCATTATATAATCATGTTTTAACATATAATGAAATTTGAGGGTTAAAAAATAGAATAGTTTCATTACCGCACAAAATACATGAATACTGAGGATGTTTAGTATGGTTTATATCAATTTTATAAGAGGATACACAGAAATCACATAAATAAATAAAATTATATTTAGTCATAAAATAAAATACTATACTGAAATAAATTAATTTAATATTGTAAACTCATATGCATGAATAATGATAAAATAATAACCATGACTATTTCATGGAATTTTATATTCATATCACCATTAATTACACAAAATAAACTAGAGTAAGCCATATTGGGAAGCTTATTATATTATTTATAATATATTTTCATAAAGGAGTGAATAAAAACATTTATTATTTTGGGGACATGATTATTGCTCAGTTTCCATCATCTAAAATTTCATAAAATCATAACATGATTAAAACACATAGGAAATGATATTTTTAGCCATATGAATAAGCATAGAAGTGAACCCAATAAAATAAAATGAATAAAACTAAATGGGATCACAAATTAATTATTAATATGAGTATAAATGTGATTCCTATAATATTTATTTATTAATAATTTAGTTCTATAGGTAGAATCATAAATATAAGGATGTTTTCATAGATAATAAATGTTTTAAATAAAGATAAGAATGTGTATAAAATGAATGGTTGGAATATCAAAAGAATATTGATGTTTTTTTAATAATAATTTATAATTAAACTGAACCAACAGTATTTATAAATAAAATAAAAACTATTTAATGTTAATATGATATGATAATGTCAATAGGAAGCCATACCATGAAAATATGAGAAGGTGTTGACAAATAGAGGCCAATTGAGTAATGTAAATACTAATAGAGAGATGTTTCCTTTAAAAACATCATATTTAATCCATAATTAATGTAATATGTAACTAAATATATAGTATATGAAAAAAATGACATGGTAATTGTCTAAAAAATTCTAATCATAAAGAGGGAAATCTAAATTAATAAAGGAAATCAAGATAAAACCCCTATAGTGGGATCATAACTTGTATATTATAAATATATTGAAGAAGAGAAATTGGGATAGAAAATTAAATCAATGTAAAATATGAAGAAATAAATTATTTAAAAAATATTATAAGATAATAAATTTTATTATGTGATAGGGAAATATAATGGAACATAACATCACAGAATGAAATATAGTCAAGAATCCCTTCACATGGGTCTTTATTTTATTTAAATGAGGTCTAAGTCTCGTATCATAAACCAAATTTCATTAATACTAAATTATAAAGCTCCCTTCTCATATATTTAATTTATTATAAATCACTCATATTCATTTATAAATTATTTATTTGATCAATATAGTTAGTATCTATCTTTGAATGTCTGTAATTCCAGGAATTCTATGCATGTTTCGGTATGGTGGTATCTATCATATTTCTTTATTCATGAGTCTGTAAAATATATAATTATCATGTTAATGGAATAATAATTATATAATAGAAGTATAAAATCCCTTGTTTATTCAATAATAGTAACAAATATGGTTCATAATAGAAAAAACTATATCTTGTATGTTTTTTGTAACATTTACAGTGATAATGATTTATGTAATAATGAGAATTTATTAGAATGTATCTATTATAAAACCTTAATAAAAACATAAATTATTATTAAATAGTGATTTTTTATTACTCTTAAATTATAATTAGAAATATAATCTGTCATTGTTTATATTCTTGTTCAGATTGACCAACACATGAATTTAATTCTAAGGGTGAATGCTTAGAAAAAAAAATTTATTATTATAATTCAACAAGATAATTATATGGATTTTATTCCCATGTTAGTAAATTTGTAAACATAATTCAGGAATAGTTAATTTATATGATTATGATAATAAATTAAAATTCTTGTGTAATTATTTTGAATATTTAACACCCCAAATCCTAATATAAGAATATTTTATTCGATATTATATATGACCAGAAATGCCACACATAGAAAAAACTATAACCCCAAATAAAATTAAAATATATTTTATATAAATAAATTCCCTCTATTATATATATTTAATTAAATGGAATTATTATTAATCTTATATTAAATTCAATAATGACTTTCTTTGAACGGTTGTGTTACCCGCAATGTCCAGTTTTACAAATGATAATAAACTATAATTATTATTATTGTTTGATTTTATAATTACCTCATATCCATTATAATAGAATGTAAGAGAATTAATAAATATATTATGAACATATATTTTTTACTCAAATTTATTAAATATTTATCATGATTGATAAATTAGAACATATTTAAAAAAAATATAGTTTTTTTTTGAAAAAAACACATTTTTTCTAAAAGAAAGATTAGTCACAATTTGTATATATATTTTTAAATTATTTATTACCATATTTTGATAATTTATTTTAAAAAATATACTAGATTTTATTTCTCATAATATCAAAATTATCTTAGGGATAATATTGGTATTTTTTGGATAGTTTTATTATTTCGGTAAACACTGAAAATTTTGGATTTTTAATTGAATAATTTAATTTTGTTAAATAATTATGATGATAAACTAAATTAAAATATTGTATTAAAAGAACATTACTTCAATTATATATCAATTAATCTTATTTAGTTAATTTGAATCAATTTTTCATTGATTTTAAACTAATGTATAAACTATTGAACATTTTCTCTTTAATGACCCGTTTTCTAATAAGATCTAAGAGATTAATTTTAAATTAAAATCTATCACTTATATGAATTGAATTTTTAGAAATGTATTAAATAATTGGAATTATAATAATTTATAATTTATAATATTTTAAATTATATTTTTTAAAAAATGAACATTAAAGGTAGTGAAAATTAATTATAATGGTTAAGGTAAAAATAGATTTAGAATGGGTTAAACTAAGAAACTTAGGGATAAAAATAACCTAAAAACTTGTAAAACAAAACTCAAATAGAAATATTTCATCATAAAATTGTTATGTGTCTATGTTAAAACATTTTATAATTTTGATTAAAGTCACAAACATGTCTATAATTGAATATTTTGACCAAATTACATGTGTGACACTCACCTCAATTATAAAAGGCAACACTATCCACTCTCTTCTTCAAACCTCTGATAATCATTTATATTAGCCAATAAATTCTAATGTCACTTCCCAGTATCCATAAAATCAACCTAGAATCCATATCTCGGGCATAAATCCGTTCTTTTAGGGATTTTGTACAATCATAATAGGGATTCTTGAAGAAGATGTAATATTCTTCAATTAGGGTCTTTATATTATTTATTTCTCCACCACCTTCAACTCATATTAAATAATACTAATATACTAAAATTAGTATCATCCATATACTAGAACATTTTTCTGAATATTATGTGACATAAAACCATTTCTATTTTCATTAGATGGGCTATGATGTCATGACCTATTTTTATGGCATACAACCTCCTCCTACAACGATGCAATTCATTCATAAATAAACAACATTAAAGGATCAATATAATGGCTTTCATAAATAAGATAATTGAAATATATTACAAATATATACATTTATATTCATTATATAATATATATAAATTATTAATTTTCAATCCATAATGGGTATGATAATAAAGGGCATGTGTACGAATGACTATTTTCTCACAAAGCGATGTGATTCGTCGTTCAATAAAACATCACATGAAATAAAATAAGGTTAAATAAAATAATTATATGTTATATAGATGAAATAATTATTATAATAATGGAATATTTAACATTTTTGAAATATAATATATTTTTTTTTATTTATTACCTTTTCACTCAATTAATGATGAAAACATAATTTATTTATATGTAGATTACTACCATCATGAAGCAATATAAATCTATTTTCATCACCACACCTCAAGGAGTATATAAATTAAAATATAATATGGTATATAATAAATTATTACAATTTGGGGAATATTATATATTACTTATATTCTTTTCCTAATGATCACTGGAAAAATGGAAATGTTACTCATGGGTACATATGACCTACCATCTCCATGATCTTATCATACATCATTTTTCAAAATAATATTTTATTATTGTTTTAAAAAGTGAAATTGAAATAAAAATATTATAATTATGTCATTATAATTATTCATAATAATATTAAACTTTGTAATATGTGTATCAACTATATCTTTATTAATGAAATGAATATGAGAAAACAAAGAAATCAACACCTGAAATAATAAAAATAAAGTATAATTATAAAACACTATGTGATAATATTTAATAAATATATAAAAATGATATTATAAATATTAATATTTATTTATAATAATTTAATAAAATGTTTAAAACAACAATATAAGAGTTTAAATAATGTACAACTAAATGGAAGCATAAGATAAGGTATTTCATCTCAATTTCAATTAATTAGGGCATATTAAAATGTTACGGACATAATTTCTTTTATATAGTGTATATACTACCCCTAGGACATGTTAAATAATAAATAAATCATTACACATTGTATTTTATTATTTAATTTAATTATTTCAACTAAAGGGATTTTAATTAAATGTTACCAAGTGGTAAAGAATTTCTTGAACCAATATTATTTTATTTTGATAAAAAACTACTTCATAAACTATGTCATTTTATTATCTTGTGTATAAAACATTTTTATTACCTAATTTAGTATTTAAACTTTTTATGTGAATTCATATTTAAAACACTTAATTAATTCATTGATCAATTCTCTTTTCAATTTTATGATCACTATAATGGTTTATTTTATAAGCTCATTTTAATCGATGTTATTTATTAATGAATTTAAAATGAAGGAAATTATTTGATCATTTCATAAATTAAACCAAATAATTTAATTCACCAATTGTGACTTGAACCATTACAAAAATTATATCATTATTTTGTTTATAAATAACTAGTAAATTAAAACAATGGATTGAAATAGTATAGTGTCTTTAAATATCTAGGTACATACTTATAAATCCATAAACTAGAATAGAAAATATTTTTATTAATATCTATAATGATATGATAACTCTATTTTATATCCTACAACTTCTTAGGGTAGAATAGGGAAAACATCGAAAAAAGGAAAGAGCTAAAAAACCGTGTAATGGAATAAATAAGGGAAAGAATCATGACATGTGTGTTATATTGTATAACATGATAAAAAAAAGTAATGGCTCATGATTAAAAATATAGTAGCATACAATATTTAAAATTTTATCATGTCATCCTGCAAATATGGGATTATGAAAGAAAAATGTAACATGGAATAAATCTGAGTCAAGGATAACAATTGAGATGATATCACATAGAGGATAGAGTCTAATAATGTATTATCATTATATTCTATTCCTATACAAAATCTCCCATGAGAAAAAAATTACCCAATGAATTTAAGCACAATCTCGGAACACCCATTAAAATATACACCTATATATGTGTGGCACATAACAAAATAAAATATATGGAATAAACATAATGGTTAACCATGGAATGAAATGGATTTCATAATCATATCATAAGGCATAACCAAAGGTTATATAACATTGGTATCCATGAAGGATATGGGTGAAATAAATATTGTAAAATCATAATGTAGTAATAATAATTTTTCATGAATAATTATAACTAAATGAATTGAATATATGACACCCCATTTTTATGTATATTTATAAATGTGAAAATTTTGTGGGAATTAAGGGTAACTATTTAATAGTTTTCAATGAGGATATAGGAATAAATATTTTTATAAAAATATATATGATATAATATAGTTTTCTCATGAAAAAATGGGTGATTTTTGAAATATTTGTATTGGATTAACAATGTTTATTCAGTGTACTTGAAAATGTGTATGACATAATGAAGTTCCCTTTAATTGAGTATTATTATCTAGAGAAATTGAGAAATGAACCTTATAAAAAAAATTAAACCATTTATGAAATATGAATTGAGATTGATAAATTTTTTTGGAACATACAACAAATATAGAAAATTATATTTGAATAATGAACTATTAAATTGATGTAAAAAGAGATAAATCATAACCTAGATGGAATACGAAGGTTTGGAGAGATTACATAGATTATATCCAAATGTGTTCTACAATTTCATTTAATTTCTTAACTAATAAAATTATATATTTTTAATTACATAATTCACATCCTCTACAACATATATATTAATTATTAAACTATTATTTTGTTTATTTATGGAAATTTGGGTGAGTTATAATGTTTAATTTCATCATTCATGGAGCGTTCATTCTATGGATTCATGGACAGTTCACTTGTAAATAATTATGGTTGATCTTTTTGAATTGATATAAAAGTAAATAAATGAAAAGAAATATTATTAATGAACATCCATATGATTTAATATTCCCATATATAATTTTTTATAACATCAAGATGATTAATTTAATAAAACATTAATGATAAATTGTTAGTCTATTTTGGTGATTTTCCTACAATCAAGAATTAGTTTCCTATTATTTTTTTGTATATATATTAGTTTCATAACATGAAATATTTTATAATTTACTAATTAAAATGTTTTTTAATAGTAATAGTACATTTGTGACAAACCATTAAGGAAATAATGGATAAAAATCTATATCCACAAAAACTGTTAACTTTAATAATTTGAAAAATGGTTTCATTTCATTTAATAATATGAGATGAGAAGAGGGGATCATATAAGATAATAAATTTTAAATATAAAATATCAATATATTCATGATACTAGTTTAATTATTATTTTATGGACGCGGTAGATGGTGGTATGGAAGATAGAAAAAAGAAATCAAGAGAGGAGGTTTGATAAAGTTACCTTTTGGATATCACCTTCCTGAAGGACCCCTTAAAGAACATGGATTTTGTTTTCTTTTACTACATGGACTTGAACATGGGGAAAGTGGGTAGGAAATGGTTTCAGAGATATTTTTTACCTTTAGGGATTAGATGGTTTGTGTATAATGGGTGGTGGAGGTGGTATTTATAAGTGGAGCGGATGGGTGTTTTTTATTAACATATTAATTTTAATATTATTATTTTTGAAGACTATAAATAATATCGATTATTTTGACTATAAACAGTAAATGGTACATGTTGTTCTAAAATAATGGGTTTTTACATCACCCATGCCTTCAAATTTATTATTTCATCTTATAATGTCAAATACCATAATTTTTTATATTTAACTATTTTGAAGACAAATCAAAAAATTTAGAAAAAACCCAAAAATTCACCATAAAAAAATAATAGATTATTAAAATTTAAAAATGGATTTCATTTTATCAAAATAATTATATACATGAAATTTTTAATTTTTAATTAAAAATATCATTTATTCAAATAATACTTATATTAATATAACAATAGATTTAATGAACCTTTAAAAATTTACTTATGGTATCATATAATTATATTATCATTATAATAAATCATATTGGTAATTTATGAATCCATTTTATGTAAATAAATTTTATTTAAATTCATTATCTTCAATATAACATTTTCAAATAAAATAGTTATGTTTTAAAAAAATACTAACACTAAATTTATCATTTTTAAATCAATTATTTACAAGAACCATGATATAATTATATCATATTTTATTCTATAAGGAATCTAAACATTATTTTACATTTCTATAGACGAGTTTACTATTTTAATGGTCAAATTTCTATTTCTATTTTTAAGATTACTATTCCATCAGTTTGGTTACTATTCCACCAGTCCTATTACAATTTTAATGATCATATTTATAACGATAATATAAGTTCACAACATCAAAAAATACCTATTATTACATTAATTCTTCTTTCAATTATATATTCTCTAAATAATATTAATACTATCATCATTAAAATTAATTTTTTTATTCTTATATTTTTTTCTTCAGATTTATTCGTGACTGAAGTCATTCTAGTGAATCGAGAAGAACTGTATTGTCCCATTATATTCATTTAATTTCTATTTATTATCCCACTATAACATTTTTAATTATAATTTATTTATTGTATGACTAATTTTACATTCTTCATTAATTAAAATATTTTTTTATTGGTTCCCTATTTGATTTATGACATATTTATAAGAAGGGAAATGCCATTGATAAAATTTTACACGATTACATTATTCCCCTATTAAAAAATTTCACCCTAAAAATTTCATATTACATACTATAGTGAAAAAAAGTTAGGTAAATAATCCTTCATCACTTATTCTAGTTTTAATGCCTCCACTTCATATTTATAGTTCAACTATTCTTTTTTAACCAGGTGAGTAGTATTTTTCTATAGATCATTATCTATAAGGTGAATGATCTTCACTAGATTCTCCTCATTAGATAGATTAGTTTCCATTTGTACCACCTTTGAATTGAACTCATGAGAGGGATCATGTATGCACGTCCTCAAGATGGATATATGGAATACATGTTGTAGTTGAGACATGGTTGGTGGATGTTTAAGTCAATAGGTTATTTCTCCGACGTGATCAAGAATATCAAAGGGGATAATGTACCTATGAATTTGCTTTCCCCTCTTCCAAAATCAATTGAATCTCTTTCAAGAAGATATGTGGAGAAATACTATGACTCTAAATTCAAACTCCAGTTCCATTTGATGATTTTCAATATAAATCATCTATCAAACTATGGTAACCCTAGGTTTATAAGGAAAAATCTTTGTCGTTTCTACCATTTTGTTGACATTTTCATGTCAACACCACTTTTTTTCAACAACATTATCATAAAATGTACTTGTTCTATATATTTTCCCATAAATGTATTTTGATGGATTCATTTGGTTACTTTAGTGGATATTATTGTTGTAAGAGAACTTGACTAAACTAAAATGTTGGTCCCATACTCCATTGATGTCCAATGATCATTCTATCAGCATACCTCCCAATTCTTGAATAGTCCTCTTAGGCATGACTTTGGTTTGGGGGTGATAAGCTATACTGAATTTTATCTCAGTGTTTATATATTTTTGGATACATTTATATAACATGGATTTAAATCATTGATCTCAATCAGATAAATAAAATAATGAGACTCCATGCAGCCTCACAACTTCTTTGATGTATGTTAGTAAAATTAGATCTCGTGAAAGGCCCTCTATTATTGCTATAATATGAGAACTATTTTTAAGATGTTCCATAACAACCCATATAATATTATTTCCTCTGGATATCTTTATATGTTTACAGATAATGTTCATGGAGTTGATTTCTCATGTTGATGTAGGTATGAGTACTAGTTTCATCATTATTTCAGAATTTTTCCTTTGAACCTAAACATGTTGATAGACCAAGAACATCGATATACATTCATAAATCTTTTAATTTATATTGTCCCACCAATAGTGATCATGCAAATATAAATATATCTGTGTGTTTACGATTTTTGTGTAGAAGGACGATTAGTGTTCATCATTCAAAAGATATTTTATTATGTCACGATTTGATGGAACACAAAAGTATGAGCCAAATTATAAGACTCCTTTCTTATTAATTTTTGATTTATAGGATTTCCAATTTCTAATATTTTACACCCAATTTTTAATTTACACATCATTAATTTGATTAATCGGTATCTTCCATAAAACAGATTATTGGGTAATCATTTGTAAAAGGAATGATGATCATCCATAATTTATGATTCCAATGTTCATCCATTACTTGTATATGAATATTTATAATTACAAATTCTTATCATCGAAAAGGATTTATGATACTATCAACTTATAGTACCTTCTACTTAATTTGAATTACCAGGTTGGTATTGAATTGAAAAGTCAAAATCACTGATTTTCTATATGCATATTTATTTTCATATATTATGATTCTTCTATATGAATATATATTTTAGGATATTTTGATCATTATATATCTATCACATCTCCCCATATAGATAATGTTGTTATATTTTAAATGTGAAGATCCTAGATTTCAACTCGAGGTCTTTTGTGGGATATTTTTTCTCAATAATTTTCATTTTCTGTGATGCATAGTCTTCTACATTATCATTTTTAATTAGTACATATCATAATACCTTTATTAATGAATCTTTGTATTCAATGAAGATTTCCCCACTTGTGGGTAGTGTATTTACTAGTATAGTGATAAGAAATATTTTTGTAGCTTTGATGTAGTCTTCTCATTTACTGGTCAGGATAAAATTTACTACATTCTATGTCATCTTTGTTAGTGGGTTTGAAAATTGTGCGAAATTCCTTACTAATCGTTGGTAGTGACCATATTGACCAAGGGAAATATCAATCTCCCTTATAGATTCTAGTAGGGGAAACTTTTCAATTAACTTTTTTAGATAAAATCACCTATATATTTAACTTTTATGGTGATATCATTCCTCAAAATGGTTACTTCCTTCCTTAAGAAGTCATATTTACTATAATCGTCATAATGTATCTCATTTCACAATGTCTTTAGCACATTATTAAAATTGTCCTAATGCACATCCTTTCTCTTGGATTATATTAGAATATTATATATAAAGAGTACCAAAAATTTTCAAGGTAATATATAATGACTCTTTTCATTATTATTATGAATATTACTAGAGAATTACTGAGTTTATTGAGAATAACTATGAACTCTTAATTTTCAAACCTCATTCAAATGGTACTCTTTGGAATGTCATCCTTTTTTGCATTTAATCAGTCATATCATGACCGATTCTCCACCATTGATAAACAAAGGTCCATTTGAATTTTATCAAACAATTTATTTCTATATTGATGGGGATACCAGCTCTGTATCGAGATTTTTTTGTTCTCAGGAAAATTAATGATAAGGTGCATTGATCCATCCTTCTTCTTGGTGATGAATATATGTTTAACCCTTAGTGAATCTCTTAGGCATATAAAACCATTTTCTATATTATCTAATAAATTATTATTCAATTATTCAAAGTCAATGGTGTCTAACCTATATGGTATATTGTATATTTGAGTAAATACTAGTGAAAGTCCAACTAAGAACACAAACTCATTGTCGGGAGTAAGATCATGTAATTCCCCAATGAACAAATCAATATACTCCGTCACTGTGAGCATTTCTTCAAGAATGATCCATACATTTGTCTCAATTTTTTGAGAGAGATCTGATTTATCATAAAGAGGTAGTATCCATGATTTGTAAAGAGATTCCAAAGGATACCCAATCCCACCCACTTACATTTTTACAAAATTGGGGGATTCCTTTGGATGTGAAGAGTGATCTCTAACTCTTGATAGTTGATGTTGGGTATATATATAAACATAGACAACCCATAACAAATATAGCATCAACCTCTACCAAAGGATGTGATATGACATATATTATGAGGTTCAATCCACAAAAATTGTTTGGGGAGAAAATATAAATATGAAAATCAATAATTTAACCATTTTATGTTCTCAGGGATAACTCAAGATCCATATTTTGAGTTCCTGATTGAATAGATCTTCTAAACATAGATTATATAAATGAATAAATAGAACCATAATCAAATAGTGCGTTCACTATTATAGAATTTATAACCAGTGTATCTATCACCACATCATTTTTTTGATACACCTTAGTAGTAGTGATGTCGTATTCTTTTTCTTACTACCCTGAAAGTTGTTTTCATTTATTATCATCATCCATAATTGGATTAGGGAATTAACTAAAATAATTTATATGTTCCATTATGTTGAAACACTATAATAGATTCTAATTGTTGATCTGAACCTTCCTTTCTTCTTCAAAAAATTTGGATTTTATCATATCCCATCAATTTTTTTTAATTTGATACCTATATTTTCCTCATTTGAAACATATCATGATTCCCTATATATAGTTTTCTAGATGCTCCATCCCACAATTTTATCATGTCGATGTTTTTCTCTCTTTCCTCCATGGGATTTATCTGTAGATCCTCCCATATTAAGCTCTATTTCTTCCTTTTTATTAATGGTTCTATAAGAACACATAGAGTATCTGGCCTCCAACTCAGCCTTATGGCCACAATGAACTATCTCCTCATAGTTTTCAATGTCATGAATTGAAAAATGTTTTTATAGACTCATCTTTAACCAACAATATATGTGATCCTCTTTACATTTAGTGATCATGATAGAACTAGAGGTGTATCAACCCAACCTTATATTGTTTTCCTTAAATGTTATGATAAACTCATCTTCCTTTTTCATTAGATAGAGGAACTCCCTCTTTATCTTAAGATGGAGTGTTAGGAGAAAATATTTTGTAAAATATATTTTATTGAATATTTCTTATTTCATAAATTTAATTTCCTCTTTAGACTTCATATTTTTGAATAGTGTTCATCACAAATCTTCTTATCCTTAAACAAATTGACCATAATCATTAATTTCTCATCTTATGAACATTGTTGGACAAAAATATATATTCTTAGTACAATTAATCAACTATTCAGAGAATGGTATATCTAAATATCCACACAAACTCGGAGACTTTTAATATAAAATTTAAAACCACAACTTTTTCTTTCTTAAAAGAAGGTGGAATTAAAGAAAATTAATGTTATTGTTCACAACTTGATCTAGTTTATCAAGTACTATAATAATGTTCTAATCTATCATTACAATCAAGATTTTCATCTTGTTTTGGAAATTTTCACCTTTCCAATAACATTAGTTATTGGAAAAGGATCTCTAATTTGGGACAGATAATTGAAAAATAAAAAACATTTTGGTGATTGAATACATGTAAATGATCATATATAAAAAGTATAAATATATAAGTATAATAATCTAAATGAAATGTGTATCCAAACTTATGATTCCCTAGGTTTAAATATAGGATATCCATGGAAATAAAATTATCCCTAGGGATAATACTAGTATTTTCTATTCCCTATCTCCAAAAATGAACATGCTATTTTATAATACCAAAAATAGTAACATAATCATTTTATACGTTTTATAACATTATTTTTAGCATAAATATAAATTAACTATAATGAAAGGATTGAAAGAGTCCAATATATTTGAATGACTATGAACATGTTAAGAAATCATGAAACATGAATAAAAATATTTTTATTAATCTCTATAATGTTGTCATAACTCCCTTTTAGATTCTACAACTAGACATGATAACCATGGGATAACAAAGACAAAATGGATGCAATTGAACATAAGGAATAATAATATGTGTTAAAAATAGAATGAAATGGGGTTTTTCAATCATTTCAAAAGGAATAACCAAATGGTTTATCACAAAGGTATATATGAATAAAGGAAGATCAATCATTACTAAAAAGTAATAATTCAAAAATAAAAATAGGGAAAGAGTAATGATGTCTAATTAAATTGAAAACCTGAAAAGTATTATTTACGTAATTTTAAAAATCTTCCAATTTAATGAACATTTTAGGAAAATATTAAATATATTTTATATATGATAATGGCCTAATTGTTTCCATTAAACCAAAAATAAACTAAAATAGATTTTCATGAAAAAATATTTGATTTTTGGAAAAAACTAGGGACAAGAACATTTAATTTTTTCTACTTGAAAATTGATATGAAATAATGATGTTCCCTTAAATTGGGTTTTATTATCCAGAAGAATTTATAAGGTATCCATTAAAAATATATGTTACTCCTTGAAATAGATAAGAATTAATGTATTTTATTATGTGTGGAAAAAATTTGGAGAATTTAAAATATTATTTAGAAATAATGAAGAGTTAAATTGATGCAAGGAGAGAAAAATCATAACCCAAAAAAATATAGGTTTGGATAGATCCATTACTTAATGTCAAATTGTAAACATCACATGCACTTAATTTCTTTGATAATAAAATTATATTCATTAAATAAAAAATTTATAACCTATCCCATATGTGTTTTTATTATAATTTTATTATGTTCATTTATTGACATATCAATGAGTTATAACGTTCAATTTGATCATTCTAGGAGCATTCTTTTCATAAATTCATGGTCAATTCTCCTATATATAATTATGGATGTTCATTTCATGTGGAAGTAAAACTCTATAATTGAAATTAAATATTATTGATTAACTTATATAAGTTTAAATGGTCCCATATAAAAATTATTCTGACATGAGGAAGATTCATTAGATTAAACATTACTGTTATAAGATTAGATTATTTGGATGGTTTCTCTTAATTTATTGAATTAGTTTCATTTTATTTAATATTATGTTTATATATGTCATGACCCAACTTCACCAAGATGATGGAACTGACAAAAAATTGCTATAACCATCCTTTTTCATGTTGATCGGGAGATAATGACCCCGAGTTGTTCCTTCAATAGGCCCTGTAGTGGCGGCTAGCACCAAGGGTATAAAATCATGTGTAATAAAGAAGGCATTACCCATTTATAGAAAAAGACCACGAGATAAGATATCTAATCTCAAATAACTCCAAATTCATATAGTAAATGTAATAGAAAAAACCCTATTTCCACACGCATGTTCAATATAAAGTGCTCCAATGTACAAAAAAATCCACAGGAAATACCAAAAAAAAAAGAAAATAACAACATAAACTGTCCAAATGTTCGAGATAATACGACCATGCATAGTTCTTGAAGTCATATTGGAATCATAAATGTATTTTTATATACATATTGTCAGTATAAATGTATACTCAGTAGGGAAAACAAAAAGATCTCATGCACAAATCGAGTGGCATTCTAATGCCTGTGTGAAAACAGAAAAAAAACCTAAGCACCTTGCCCGAAAACAATCCACCTAGCCACAACAAGGAACACTCCTCAAATAAAGCATGTCAGGTAAAGTAATAGTAATAACATATCAATGTTTTGGTACCCCGCATCACATTACCATTAGTTATTGAAGACATCCAACACATCAGACCTCCCCCCATTTATCACTATAGTCTAACTGCTACCCCAACAACATCCTTATGGGACACCAAAACCATGAATCCTCACCATAGACACCTAGTACACCACAACCATGAATCCAAATCACATACACCTAGTCCACCACAATCATACATAACCACGCCCGCAGACACCTGGTCCAAAAACAACAATTACCACTCTCAAACACACAAGGGACACATCCCAAAGACACTTTGTAAACAAACCTAACTGCACACACCTGGTCCCACCACCACAACATAACATGTCCAAGGAGTCTTGGTCTATAATGGACCTAAGGCTACCACAACCTACCCAAATATTCTTGGGCTTCCCGGGAGAGGGAGCAGAAAAGAGCTAAGAACCAGCCACTCAAACAAATGTTGGGAAAACACCCTCCCCCATTAAATGAGTGTATTCAACATGATGTGTTTACCATGGATTGGGTGTGAATAAGAAACACAAGAACTAAATTCATACATATTGGTAAAAACTGTTGATCCTAACCTATGGGTTCTAGAACTAGCCCATACACAAACACTCTCATTAAAATTCATACATGCACAAATGCAGAATAACCATAGCCAAAGAACCACCGATTTTAGGGAATAATTACCCATTGAACCATTACTTTTTTCATGTCTGAGTGATCTCATTAGAAATAATTCTGCACTACTAGGCATCTAACAGTCACATCCAAAACACAAAACAGCTTCGGAATAAGGAATAAAATATCCAGAGAACAATTTATGCATTCACAGCTGGTTCTCTTGTAAAGTCACAAAAACAAAATGGATATGGGAGATTTATCTATGTACTAGAACCAATGAAAGACCCAATATACTGGCTCCGCACTACCTCATTTCCACAACCAAAAAATGAATAACCATAGATCACATCCCCAACCACGTCACCCCACAAGCATCAAGAAGAACAACCATGTGTATTAGAAGAACAAAGCAATGGAGTGCTCAGATTTAACCATGCCCTTTATCAAGTTCCTTCTTTTAGTTTGGGTAACTAGGGTGATCACACAAGGATTTTTATTCATTGGGAATCCATTTTTTTGAACAAAATTACATGATTAACTAGTTTCGATGATATAGAAATTCAATCAAAAGATTATCCTAAAAAATAGAGGTTCATTAGTGAACAATAATGGACTACGAATTGCCACTATTTTCAGTGGTCATAATCCCATAAATTTTACAACATAAAAATAATTATAAAATAAATACAACAATATCATCATCAAACACACCCCATTATTCATTAGAGTCTATTTATTAACTTTCTTAAGGCTTGTTTTCATCTGTGTCTTGAGGGAAGAATTATAATACCTACAATGTATGATACACTATAATTATAGATGATGGAAGAACCCTACATGGATGAAAAATTGCTAAAAGTTTCTCATCGCACTAAGAAGTTGGGACGCGCGACTTGGAGAAGAAGATCTATAAGCACTCCAAGGGTGAGCAGGAAAGGATCCAACACGAGTACATGATTTTTATTCAGAAGGGGGACTCCAAACACACCAAGGGAAAGAAAGAGACCATTGAAGAAGAAGATATCGGGTGATAAAAGTCCAGATCCTAGAGTTACGAGATGTGAAATCTCAATGTGTTTAAAAATATTATCATAGTTCAACCACACTTCTGGGTGGTCTCACACATTATAATTTATTGAGAATTAATAATAATACTCAATGATTTTGGAGATAAGGATTGTGATCTAATAGATTTCCTAAAAGGGGGAAACTAGATAGTACGGGATGTTGGGAAACATTATAAAAAGGGTGTGACAGGACACACATTGTGGTAACTCGGGCACCCCATTCATAGGGGATTTAAAATATCATTTATGGGATTTAATAGGGGTTAAGTCACTTTAAAAGTGGTCAAAATATCTAAAATAGGTGTTCCGAGATAATTGGGGAAAATACCATAACACCCCTATGGTGGCACCGTTCGGGTGCGACACTGATCTTTGAGACAGATCAGTGTCACCCTACCACCAACACTGACACCCTCCTCACTCACCTATAACATCTAAGACACCCCAAACACTAGAATTTGGAAAAATAATAGACCAAGAGGTTTTATTACATTAAAATAATTACCTCTCAAAATATTCACATCATCGATAATCCAAGAGTAAACTATATGAAATGAAAGGGGTCTGAACAACCACCTCGTAAGATAACTCTCAGGGAAAAACCCACCCTATAGTTGTTCAAAAGCCGGAACAAACCTCGATATCTTAAAACACCTCTCCCCCATCTATCCCCACAAAAACTATAGATACACCACCACTCTTCTCCCCCAAGTGACCACAAAAAAATTTAAGGATCACACGGTTAAATCATATGGATTAGGGAGTCCCTTCTCCCATGTCATGATACTATCCTCTTTGGGCGGCACTGATGCACATGCATGAATTTAATCACATCCACCTTAATGAATTTATATTTGGGATCAGGTCCTCCCATAATCATGGTGAGGACTTTTTACACACATATAGAGAAAAATAAAAATATTCATCTCATAGTTAACAAGGCCAAGTACTGCATCAAACCCATTTTCAAAACAAACACAAAATAAATGTCAAAATAGCTCTATGTACGGGACACACATTTTTACATACCACTCCAAGGTATTTTCCTCGAGGCCACCTTTTCTCCACAACACAAAAACCAAGGGAATGGATTTTCCATGAAGCAGCATCTCCAGATATTCCTCAATTTTCACTTGTCACTCCACAATCATCGCAACATCACTGATGTCCAAATCTCCCCATTCGAGGACTTATGAGTCATTGTGTAGATACCGACGAAGGTGAGATAAATGGAAGATGTCATGAACCCTCTATAGCAGCGGTGGTAGAGCTAGCTCATAAGACATTTCACTGACCCGCCACAACACCTCTAAGGGCCTGACAAACCGTGGGGAAAGCTTACTCCCCCTGCTAAACCTTCAGTGCCCATGCTGAGGGGAGACCAATAAGAAAACATGGTCCCCAACATCGAACTCCAACGGTCTCATCCTATGACTGGAATATGAATTTGGTGGGTCCTAATCTACCTTCAACCTCTCTCGTATAAGATAAACCTTCTTTGTCATGCTCTGTACCACCTCTGGGACAAAAACATATGCTTCCCCAACCTCTGTCTAACACAAGAGTGAACAATAAATTCTTTTGTACAAGGTATCTAATGAATCCATTCCAATGATAGAGTGACAGATTTTGTTGTAAGAAAACTCTTCCAAAGTAAATTTTCTTTCCCATGATCCAATAAAGCCTAGAACTGATGCTAGTAGAAAGTTGTCTAATGTTTGGATGGTCCGCTCTGCCTGCCCATCTGTCTTGTGGTGGAAGGTAGTGCGGAGGCATAGGTGGGTTCCAAAAGCATGTTTCAATACTTTTGAGACTTTTAAGATAAAATGAATATCCTGATCCAAGAATATAAACCTCAAAAAACCCATGAATCTACACCTCTTCATCCACGTAGCTCTATGCTAAGTCATCCACTACACTCAACTCATTGACTACCAGGAAGTGAGCATATTTTGTTAGCCAGTACACTACTACTTAGATTGCATCATTGCCTCTTTGAACCCTTGGTGGTATTATTATGAGATCCATCGATATGTAGTCCCACTTTCACTCAGGGACATATAAAGACTACAATAGACCTCCTAAGAAGCGGTGTTCAAAATTCACTTGATAACACAAGAGGAACTTTTCCACAAACATCACCACTACATGTTTCACCCCAGGGCAGCAAAACTATTCTATCAGGCCTTGATATGTCTTGGAAAATCTTGGGTGTACCTCTAGGTGTGAGTTATGAAACTTAAAAAAGAACCCCCCCCCATGCATCGTCTCTTGGACAACAACTTCCACAGAAAAGAATATGATTCTGACCGTCATCCGACCATCCTTCCAGAGCATCACCCTGGCTAACATGATCACACATCACTTCATCCTATATGTCCCCCTACTTGTATTTCTACACCTGTTGTACCAAGGATGACTAAACCATTATATGAAATGGTTATCCCCTAAAATTTTCCACCCCTGCACATAAGAGCAAGGCAGCCAACTCCTCCATAACCTTCCATGCATTTGATGATTCCCAAACCACATACTTCTGTAACTTCTTGCTCAATGTAACAACCACCACATTCATCATACCTTAATTTTAAGTGATTGTGAAGTTGTAATCCTGATGAAACTCCGTCCACCTCCACTTCCACAAGTTCTGGTTACATAGTGAGAAGATATACCTCAAAAACATGTGATCTATGAAGACCACGAAGCATTCCCCAATGAAGTAATGCCATAACAGCCTTAGCAAAAACATTAATACTTAAATATATAATTCATGGGTTCTATAGTTATTTTAATGGGGAAGTAACTATCTAGACCCATATGAGATCACTCCAAATTAATGCATCAACACACATCCCAAACCTATGCCAAAAAAAATCACAAAACACATAAAATGTTTCCCCTTTTTCTGGAAACCTCAACACTCATGCACTACCAAGATTCCCTTTTGGATAACTAATTTATTCCACTAACTACTCACTTCAAACGAAAACACAGCCTTTCTTGGTCAAGGTTGTCAAAGGATCTACAACATTAGAGAATATGGGCACGAAACTCTTATAGTAACCTACTAGACCTCGGAAACTATGAACCTCGACCATATTCTTGGGTACTTACTAAGAAACAACGACATCGACTATCAACTAAACTGCTTCTATTCCTAGTTGGGACACCACGTGTCTAAGGAGGTGCACCTCTCGTGTCCATAACTTGCACATAGACAACTTCCTGTAGAGCATGTTCTGTCGGAGGACCTCAAAACCCACTCTCAGATTATCAATATGATCTTCCTCTAATCATGAGTAGATGAGGATTTTGTTGAAACAAATACTAGAAATTGGTCAAGATATTCCTGAAATATGGAGTTCATGAGCCCCGTGAACATGGTAGGTGCGTTCGTGGCACCGAACAACAGGATGACGAACTCAAAGTACCCATATCTGCAACTAAATGTATTATTCGAGATGTAAACCACCTTCACCCACAATTGGTGATATTCTAACTACAGATCAATCTGAGAGAACCAAAATACTCCCTTTAGCAGGTCAGAACAGTCATCGGTTCTCTAGAGTGGGTAACAATTCTTAACTATCACCTAATACAGCCTTCAGTACTATATACACAACATGTGACCACAATACTTATTGTTTCTGAAAAAAGAATGGAGCCCCACATGGGGCCACGCCAAGTCAGATAAAACCATTCTTCTTCATGTCATCAACCTAGATCTGCAACTCTTGAAACATAAAAGGCTTCATCTAATAGAGATCCATCAAAATCAAACGTGCACCGAGTTGCAAGTCTATCCCAAACTCAACATCACGTTGAGAGGGTAGAGTTACCACCTCTATAGGGAATATGTGCAAGAATTAACAAAAATCCCTAGAACTTTCACCATATCTCTATTTGTAGGCACTACTAAAAGTTCTTTTGACCTGGAAAGAAGTGGATTCAGTCAACAGCTGCCCTCCTGGAAACCCCACTTGCCAACGAAAGTTAAACACTAGCTGCACATATCTAAAAACATTACCATTATCCAGAAGTATTTGATTACAGAATAGACACAGAACAACCAGTTGATTCCTAAAATGACATCATATGGCTACATCTATAAAAAAGATGGTCCCCACTGGACTGATGTGTCCCCAACATCAGTCTACAACCCCAGCAAACATATGACAAGCTGGTCTAACCTCTGACTTGTGTAATCAATATCAGGGGCACTAGTAGTATCTTTATGTCTTGACCTATATAATGGGCTATATTTGGTGAAACAAAAGAGTGTGAACCTCCGGAATCAAGAAAGGCACCAGTAAGATTACTAAACAAGCCAATCATACCACAAATTCCCTCTGGCGCTACTAGAACTACTACCTCTGCAACGTGAAACTGCACATGCCCAAATCTTCTAACCCTTGAGTGTCTGGCACCTCCCCAACCACACCCTGGTCAGGGTCCCTGAGGATAACCCTGAGGCTAGCCTCCTCCTCCAATGTCTACTCTTGGGGAAGCGGGAGCTTGCTATCCCTACTACAGCTACAAAAATGTCCTGGCTGGAAATTGTTACTACTGAGGTGGGCACTGAACCTTCCCACCTACATTATACTTCTATTAGTATGGATGTTGATTCTTAAGGTTCTCAAAACTTCCACTAATAATGAACATTGGTCTAATGCCCCTATGGAATGGGTGAGGATCAAGGGATTGAAATTGGAAATACTAAGGAATGCTCCCTACTTATTAAAATCTGGATGGCCCTGATGCCAGAGGCCTTCTAATAATTACATTCCCTTTTGATGAACCCAACTGGATCCCCTCTTATAGCACACCTTCTAGTGTTTATATGATCTACAACACTTCATCCTTCTTCCGAACCACTATGTACATTGGTTGAGTGAATGGAGTAATAGAATACTGTAGAGAAGGCCAGAGTGCCTCCTCTAAACATCTCACCCACGACTCCTCATCCAGAAAGTGGTCGAGAGAAAATTGAAGGATATCCTTGAACTTGATCCCATAATCTCTTATCGACTTTCTCCCTTGATAAAGGGAGAGTAGCTCTTACCTCTTCTTATCCTTCATTATAATGGAATGGAATTCTTCCCAAATCACCTTCTCGAAGTCAGTCCATGAAACCTTAGGCTCCTGCTTCTCCCTAAGAAAGAGTGTCCACCATTGATGTGCCGCTTCTAACATTTGGAATAAATCTAGGGGAACACAGTACTGTTTATGAGCCTAGATCAAGATGAAATCTAACACTATATTCTCGAGCCATCCCTTTGTCTCCATGTCCATGATGTTTCCCTCGTACATACAGAGGGTTTTCCGCTAGAAGGAATGAAGCATCTTTTTCCACTGGTCATCCTCCTCCTCTCTATCATCCCTCAATTGATCATCCAAATCATCCTCCTAGACAAAATCACACACATGACACATGTTCTTCATCTGGGATCTATAACTGCATGGTGAACAAGGAAAATACTATTCTTGAGTAGTGTTCCAGAATCCTTTTAAATTTTTATTAATCTTTTTATTTATTTTAAATTACCAAAACACCCAAGACACACAAGAACACAATTAATTATGATGCATGTACCTTTCCTAGGGTCTCTACCTTGTAATCATTGTAGCCTCACCTGGTCATTCATTAGGACTAGAGTCCATGCATCTTATCATGGGGGCCTAATATGCCACATCCTAGCCTGTCTTCCCTAGCCTATTTCACCCACCATGATTTCCTAACACTATTACCCTACCATCCCATGCAATTCTCAGTGTGCATAACCCCAACCGTCATTCTATATATCAACCATCACCTTTTAAATCATTATGTCATTATCTTCCTTCACCAAGATGAGAGAAGGGATAGAAAACTACCAAACCCTTCCTTCTCCAAGTAGAAGGAGAGATAATGACCCCCCGAGTCCCACCATCAATAGGACCCGGAGTGGTCACTAGAATCAAAGGTATAAAATCACATGTAATATGGAAGTAATTTCCGTTTTTATTGAAAAATATTAGGAGATAAGATGGTGAATATCAAAAAACACCAAATACATAAAGTAAAAGTAAATCCAAACCCCTGTTTCCACATGCATATTTATAATAAATTGATACAAAATACAAGAAACTCTAGAGGAATGTACCAAAAGAAAAGAAAACAGAAACATCAATTTTCCCAATGTTTGATCTAATATAGCCTCACACTTTCCATAAAGTCATTCTAGAAACCTGAATGCAGTTTTATATATGTAGGGTGAGTATACAGGTATACTCAGTAGGAAAAATAAAAATAACCTATACACAAATTGGGTGGAATTAAAATTCCCTGTGAGAAAATATTGATAACCAATGCACCTAGAAAAGATATTATCCACCTAGCCTCAACAAGGCACTCTCCCCAAATAACGCAATTTGGGTAATGTAATAGTAATAACACATCAATGTTTGAGTACCCTACACCACTTTTCCACTAGTTATTGAAGACATCCTAGGAATCTGACCTCCCCCACCATTTTTCACTAAAGTCCCAATGCTTCCCCAATAAAAAATTATGGGACACGACAACCACGAATCTCACCCGCCGACAATTGGGCCACCACAACCATACATCCCACCTGCAGACACCTGGGCCACCACAACCATATATATCCATGCTCACAGACACTTTGTCCAGAAACAAATACTGCCACGGCCGAAGAAACTTAGTCATCATCCTGAAGACACATGGGAAACATACCTACCCGCACACACCTGGGCCAACCACCACAACATACCCTGCCTGATGGGTCTAGGCCTATAGTGGTACTCAGGTCATCTAGCCTACCTGAAGGGTCTTGGCCTACCTAGGAGAGGGACCATAATGGAGCTAATAACTATCCCCTCATATGAATGTTGGTAAAAACCCCTTCCCCCATGAAATGGGGGTGTTTAGAGTATGGACCCGACCCTAGTTGCTCGAAGATGGTGCGATATTTTATTACATTGGTATATGAAAAAGGAAAACGCATCCTGAAATACTAGGTTGTTTAGTATCGTTTGTAAAAAAGATACATAAATAAGTTTAACATTTCATCAGGAAAAGAAATACAATGTAAATTTATTCTATTATAAACATCCATGCATCCTAGATTATACTTACAAGTCATTCATAATTTACTTCCTCATATCCTGGTAAAATGATATATAAGAGAAGGTTGAGCTCAAAAACTCATTAAGAGTAATAAATTTAGTGGTTGATAATATAAATATTAGACATTGTGAATAATTAAAAATGCATGCCTTTTTTTAATAAAAATCTTGAAAACATTATGGCAGGAATATGAACTATGTAACTGATTCCATAATAAACCATAATCATTGATATTATACTTGTTTAATAACCACATGAACTTTAAATTACTATCTCCATAATTGGGTAAGTTCATATGTCAGACATCATAACCATATAGTCAAAGACTCGTATCGTGACCATAAGTAATCATTTCATCAAGGTCTTGTGCCAAGACTATAGTTTGTATCATGAGACCTAATGATGCATCGAAGGGATATAGCGGGACCCACCCATTATATAATAAGACCAAAGAATTCTACATATGATTGGGGTTGAATATTAATAACATATAAATTCATATTGAAACAATCATATGAAATGTAACTATCTTTCCCCAAACATTAAGCATAAACACTAACCATTCAGTGTAAATTGGTCAATTGTTTTAGGATAGAACATAAATAGTCAAAATATTTATAAAAAATTCAATAAATATGGTAGATGATATTATAAAACATTAGTCCAATTTATACATAATAATCAATAATATTTTTGAAACAAATGAAAATAATCTTATAAAATCATTAAGCAATTTTTGAGACAAATACACTTTTATTTTGAAAAGAATAGTTCTTTTGGAAAAATGTTTTTATAAAACTAGAAGTTAAGTAAGATAATATTTTCATAATAAGAATATTGATGTTAGAAATATAATGGTTTCTAAAAACAGATTTTGGAGTGCCCTTGAAAATAGATCAGAATTTGAGAAATTCTCTTGAATCAGGCTTGTATTTTGGAAGCAGTCTTGGAAGTTTTTTTTAAAACGTGTAACAATCCATAAAATAAGAAAAGATTATTGTAGGTGTACATATAGATAATACTCACACAGAATTTATTTGGAGTACATAATTATACATAATAATTTCATTGAGGTAATTAGACAATGAAACCTGAATGAAAATGGATGTTCTGGTGAAAACCCCTTACCTTAAGTCAAAATGTGTTCTACTCTGGAACTGAAAGTCATGGAATATGAAATTAGACTTATTTATAAATTATTTTATAACCTAATAGTCATGTATTTATTTTATCATAATTATTTTTAGTTCATTTATGTTCTTATTGATATGTTATTATATTGGATTTCATCATTATGGATTGTTTGTTTTCTTGATTGTCATAATATATTAACTTTTATTTGGTAATGGAGTTCAAATGTAATGGTTGTAAATCTCTAGAATTAAAATTTAATATTATTTATGAACATCCAGAATTGTTAATGTTAATTTCTAAAAATTGGTTACATGGGATGAGGATGAATCATTAGATGACAACCACTTCAATTATTTGGCGGTATTAAGATTATTATGAAATAGTTTTATCATATAAATTAATAATATGTACATATACTGGTTCATGAGTATTTATTAGATAATAATACATATATTATATTCTTTTGTAACTATGTAAATGCTATCATGACCAGTAATGATGGAAAATTGTAGAACAATACTTCATCATCCATGTAGGTTATAAATTGGAACCTCGTGGATGTTGATTTCATGTATAAATATAAAAGGGAGGGAGTAAGAATACTAATGATGGTTCATCCCATCACATTATATAATTACTGTATATAGATTATATTTTAGTTACCATGATCATTTGAAAAGAAGAGTTTAGGAGAGAAAAAGAAAATATATGAACATAAAAATAAAAGAAAAGTTGAGAGACACCTTATGAAAATTCGGCAACCTAACGACGTCTCTTGAAATTTTATAAAATGAATTGATGAGAGAAAATGGGTATCATATCATATGGTAAAAAAAATTACTGTAAGGGGAACACATAATATCAAACCCCACCCTATGATAATGGAAATTAAAATTGATAACATAAAATAAGTGTTGAACAAAATAGGAGGGTGAAAGGTTCCCTTACATTACAGAGTAACTCCTAGAACATGAAGTTTGGGACCTTGGGGGATTAAGGGGACCTTGGGAGGACTTATAGATAGGTACAAACACAAAATATTTGAGGATGTGGAATTTTAAATTAATTGAAAATGGATGGATGTGTGGGTATTAATAGAAAAATGGAGGGAGTTTTTTAATAATTTCAAAGGGACACCTCATTGGAGTTTTTTGAAAAAACCACGGGTTTGCCCATGGTATTTTTCCATGTTTTTATCCACATGACACAAATCACGTCATATGTTACTATACAGATATCTATAAGTTTTTTATTTTTATTTGTATGTCTTTGTGATGTCATTAAACTCATAAAAACTCAAAATTGTATTTTTACTATTCATAGAAAATTCAACTATTTTAGAAAAATCCCAAAAATTCACACCTAACATTTTTCAATGTGTAGAATTCAAAAATAGAATATCTTTTTCAAAAACTATTTTCTAAATATTATTAATTTAATTATTTTTAAAAAGACATTGTTAATTAGAAAAATAAGAAATTTAAAGGTATAATTAGTTTTATATCACATAGAAAAATTAATTAAGATCTCATTATATTATCACCTTAAGAAAATAGAATAATATCATTCGTTACTACTCATTAGAGTAATATTACTATTCATACTACTATTCATAAGGGCATATTACTAATCACCCAAAATCATGTTTGTTCTATCAGACTCCAAACTACTTACTGATCACAACCCTAGACGTATGTTTTTCAAAATTTAATAAATAAAAGAGGCTATGTTGTTTTTAATG
The DNA here is from genome assembly GCA_963277665.1 of Viscum album. NCBI lineage: Eukaryota > Viridiplantae > Streptophyta > Magnoliopsida > Santalales > Viscaceae > Viscum > Viscum album. Next base: position 1,297,775,893 of record OY728138.1, on the reverse strand, counting down.
GATAGAGTATAAAATGCAATTATTTTCAAAACCATGGGGTGTTACATTCGGCACAAATTTCACAAATTGGGTGTGGTTAAAATAAAAAACAATAGAACTAAATTCACACATATAGTAAAACAAGCCCTTATCCCAACCTATGGGTCCTGAAACAACCCCACACCCAAACGCTCACATTACTATTCATACATGCACAAATTCACGTCAACCATAATTAGAGAACCACCAATTTCTAGAGAACAATTCTCAATCGAACCATTATTATTATCGTGTTAATGTGATATCATTAGAAATAATTATCCACTACTGGGAAATTCATAATCACAACTACACGTTAAAACAAGCCTGGACTTGAGAAGAAAGTATCAAACAAAAATTTAAGCATTCACACTCGGTTCTCTTGTAATGTCACAACAAAAAAAATGGGTCCTCATATCCCTCAAATTGTTGAAAAAAATACACGCCCCAATGTATAGGCTCCACACAACCTCAAATCCATAACCAACAACAGAACATTAGGAGATATCATCTCCATCCATGTCAACCCACAAGCATCAAGCAGAACAATCATCTCTATTATCACATCAATGAAAGGGAGTTTTCAGATTTAACAACACAAATTATCATGTTCATTCTTCCCATTTTGTTAACATGGCTGATCACACAAGGTTTCTTATTCACTGGGCATACATTTTATCGACCATCATTAAATGATTAACATGTTTTCATGTTAAAGCCATTAAATGACAAAACTATCTAGATAAAATTGATGTTCATTAATGCATAAGAGAGGAACACCAATGGACACTATTTTGAGTGTGCAAAATCCCTTACAATTAATATAATAAATATGAAGATAAAATAAATACATCAAGATCATCATGAAACACACCCCTTCATTCTTTATTGTTTGTTTATTATATTTTTTAAGGCTTGGTTTCATCTGCATTTTGAGGGAAGCATTATCATACCTTCCCCAAATGATTCAAAGTAAATATATTCAAAGGAAGAACCCTGCTTGGATGACCAGTGATGGAATTTTTTCTCCTTGCGCCAAGGACTAGGGACACACGACTTGCAGAAGAAGATCTCTATGTACTCCAACTGTGAGTAATAAAGGCTCTATCATGGGTGCACAATTCTTCTCCAGTAGAGGGTCTCTAAAGGCACCCAGGTAATGAAAGTGACTAGGGATGAAGAAGGACTTTGGTGATAATAGGCCAAATCCTAGAGTTAGTGGATGTGCATTGTCAATGTTCATAAAAAGAGGATCTCGGTTTATCCATGTGGTAGGGTGGTTTCACACATTATAATTTTTTGTGAATTAATAAATATCCTTAGAAAAGGTGGATATAATGACTATGAGTTAATAGGTTTTGTAATAGGGGTGAAACTGGAATGCATGGGAGGTTGGGAAACATGTCAAAAATGGTTTGAAAGGCCACACCTTTTGGTAACTCGGGTCCCCCATTCTTATAGGATTAAAAAAAATCATTTGTGGGATTTAAAATAGGGTTAAACTACTTTGAAAGAGGAATGAAGACTTAATAGAGGTGTTTCGAGAAAACTAGGGAATAAAACTTGGATAACCCTATGGTGGCACCGTTTGGGTGCGACACTAATCGATGGAATCCATTGGTGACACACTAATCAGTGAGACCGATCAGTGAGACCGATAGATGAAACCCTTCCACCAACACTGATGCCCTACTCACTCATTGATGGGGTCCAGGACACCCCTAGAGACTAGAATTTGGTAAAGTAATGGACCAGGAGGGTCGGTATATTACAATATATTACTTCCAAAACATGAAATAAGTTATAATATACTAAATAAAATATTATTCAACACGAATAATAATTTTTTTTACCATTGTTGATGTTTGTAATAAATCAAAAAATAGTTGTCCAGAAAGACAATTAACAACCATAATTAGGATAACATTTCCATTTTGTTAAATAAGAGGACGTTATAAAATTGGTGGATAAAATATATTACATTAAAAATATATCATTCTATTATATAGACTATACTTGATTTATTATTCTTCACTGGATAAAGGATATGAGGAGATTTTTGAGGATGAAAAAAAATTTAGAGTGGTGATTTGTGAAAGTTACATGTTGGATGTCATCTCCTTGAATTACCTCTTAAGAAACAAGGAATGCGTTTTATGGTGAGAGCATCAAAACATGAATATGGGGATAGTTCATAAAAGGGGGAATATATATATTTAAAATTAATCATGTATTATACATTTTGATAATAAGGGGGGTGAGTGTAGTTTCTATAAGGGGAGGAGATGTATGATTTTTATTGTTATATTAATGTTTTTTTATTTATGGTAAAGAATATCAATACTGTTGATTATTCTATAAAAATAAAGTAAACAATATATATAAGTTATGTCTAATGGTTTCTTATGTCATCCATGACACAAAATTTTATATATTTGGCTTGAACTATTAAATACAGTTAATTACAAAATTTCGTTATTCACCAATAGTTTAACAATTATTGAAAAATTATAAAAATACCCTAACAACATTTTAATGTGTAGATTCAATTTTCTCAAAATAAATTTATATTTAAAAAAAATATTTTTTTAAAATATAAATATTTCATCCAAAAATATATAATTTGAGATTATAATCAAGTTTAAGACCCTTTGAAAAATTATTTATGGACTCATCAAGTTTTAATATCATTATAATATGATATATTAATAATTTATGTATCGATTTTATAAAAATAATTTTATGTAAAATGATAATCTTAATTGTTTCATTTTAAATAAAACCTTTATGTTTTAAATAAAAAATTTACACTTAATTTATCATTTTGATAATATTTATTTACATATACCATGATATAAATATATCATATAATAATTTTATAATATAATTTAATATTTTTTAAAATTTCTATAGGAATTTTTACTATTCTAATGATCATATTACTATAACTAAAGATCATATTACTATTCAAATGTTCATGTTACTGTTGTAACATTTAGATTACTATTCCAATGGATGAATTTATTATAGTTGTATGCATTCAAAACATTAAATAAATACCTATTACTCCATTCATTATTCAATGACTTCTATATTCTTGCAAGGTTATTTAATCATTCGTATTGAAAATAATTTTTTTATTTATAACATTATATTTTATTTCAACAACTTCTATGGAAAATGAATTCATTATGGTGTATTGATAAGATCCAAATTATCCCATTATATCTCTATTATATTATATTTATTTCCCCACTATAATATATTTCAATTATTACTTGTTTATTTTCTAACTAATGAATCATTATTAATTTGTAAGATTAATTATTCTTTTCTTTCTCTATATGATTTATGATATATTTATAAGAAGGGAAATGACATTGATAAATTTATTTTTTATTACATTTCCTATGTTTAGTCATAATATTATCAATTAGTAGTACCATTTTCCACTCTTCGATAATTAAATTTTTCTGTAAATTTTTTTTAATAAAATGTGACATAATTTTTATATTCAGTAGAAAATCCATTTGTTTTCCAAAGTATGTTTTCAAAAAATTATTTCAAAAAAAATTATTAACCTATTCCAAATGATTTAATAAATACATAGATACTAATATTGACTTTCTAAAAGATGTATTTATTGGGATATTCTTTTCACTTTCTGATTAAGGAACTTTTCTATCCTTTTTACAAAGAAAAAAGATAATTATTTTTATGTTCTACAACATTTATAGTATTATATTCCATAATAATTTTGAATAATATATTTCATTATGAGAAGGATATTTTTAAAAAGACAGTTTTTTCAAATATTTTTGAAATTCATTGTTTTTAAAATCTTTTTTGAAGAAAATTAATTTCAAAATGATTAATTTTTTAAAAGGTGATTCTAAAAATTAAAAATATATTTCAATCAAGAATTATTTATTTAAATATTTTTATTGTATTTTTATTTATCAATAATAACACCCCATTATTATTACTCTAATAGGTATATACTAATATCATCCTTATTCCTCATAGAGAAGGATTATAATTATTTTGACTAAGGGTAGTATTGACATTCACATCCTTTATTCATATTTTGTATTCGTTAACATCCCTTGAATTATTCACCTTCCTCTAGATAAAAAATTTCTCTTAAATACCCATATTATTTATCATGGATACATTTATTTCATAAATGTTATATAATTTCTATATATATTTTTCATTTTGAAAGTTATTTGATTTGTTTAGAAAATATTGAAAAATATATAATATTTACTCAATATTGATATTTGATGATAATGAATTTTATTAATGAATTATATTTATTATTTGATATATGACGAATTATTTAGACCCAGAGTAATATGTGGGTACCAAAATTAAAAATCACCTTGATGAATCAGTAGGTCTCATGATACCAACTATAACGACCCACACTTTACATACATTGTTAATACTTCGAAATTGAAGCACACTTATTACAACATATGACAAAACCACAAAGGACCGTATAGGTATAGTGTCTTTAGAAACTGGGAAACATAAACAACTGGTTCATAAATCTTCTACAGTGTCTCCCATTTATTTCATCATATCTAGGGTCCCTTTTAGCATATTCTACTTAATATCCATCTTCCTGACCTGGGGAAAAGAAAACATAAAAGGGTGAGCTCAAATGCTCAACAAGGGCAAATAAAGGAAATAAAAATCATATCATATCTTTATGAAGATCAAAACCTGCAAAAGAGATCATAATATCTTAACATGGAATAAATCATAGAAGTGAAAATGAGATCCCCATAATAATAACATAAAACTTGAAACTTTGTGGCATGCACACATAATCATGGAAAATCATTTCTTGTTAGTCATGACTCATTTCCAAGACTATCTTAGTGGACAAAGTCCCTTTCTGAACCGAGTTCACTCCTCGTTTCAGTCCTGTATCACTGAACCGAAATAACCTTCCGTTCCAGCCATGTCTATCTCATGAGATATAAAATCATTACCCAATGCATTGGAGGGAGATATAGGTCCCACCCATCTTATAATGAATCCTTTCTTATGTGTGCCACATAATCATAAAACATACATCATCGCATAACACATGTAACAAAAAATGGGATTCTTGAAACATCATGACATCATAAATCAATTCATATAAGATAAAGGAATTCATAAACATAATTCCATCACAACATAGTCAAATCAATGTAAAAATATGGATAGAAACAGAACTCTTTATTATCTTAGATGGAAAATAATTTTGATAAAACACTTGAATTGATTTCTTGAGGAAAATATCCTTTCTTCTTCAAAATCAATTTCTTTTCACAAAACATCATGAAATTTTAAAAGAAAGAGATTTTATTGAAAATAGTCATGAAATATTTTAGAGGAAGCTTCATGAAAATAAGGCTTTATAAAACAGTAGAAATTCGTTCGTGCCGTATAAGTTAAAAAAAACATTCTTCGTACTTTTGTCGGAAAAGTCAAAAAGTACCTCGTATGACAAAAGATTCCTTTCATAGATATTATTAAAAACTCACCGAAGGGTAAAAATGGATTTAAACAATTGTAGGTTGATTGAAATAATATTACATATTGATGAAACATGGATGTGGATGATAAAATACACCCCATTAAATACTTACGAATAAACAATCTCGGATAAAAATGAGATTGTGATATTTCCCTTACCTTAGGTCCGATTTGCTTTGTTCGTGTCCGAAGCTCCAGTATAATGGTTTAAATAATGTTATTGACTTATTCCAGAATCATACATATTGATATGATATCATATATGGTCATATTATTAGCTTCTTGTTAGTAATATTTCATTGTTACTTGTTACTCAGGTCTTTATAACTTTTTGTTCTTATGCGTGTTTTGTCGAATAAATTATTATCCTTATCTTTAGGTTATAGATAATTCATTTAAAGAATGGTATTAGTGTAGTATATACCATATTTATTCATTCAATTCATTTATATAATCATTATGAAATGAAGATCATGTAGAACGAGTCGCATCACATCGTGGAGACGGTATTCCGTACGTACGCACGAGTGATGATATCGTTCCTATGATCGTGGAATTGTATTGGAGTATATATATATATTATTTAAGTATCAATATTACTTCATAATAATAATATATAGTTACTCATTACACCATTTATACCCATCCTTGTAAGGTGATGGTGGAAAAATAGATTACACCACGGCGTGGAGACGGTATTCCGTACGTACGCACGCGCGGTGATTTCATTTTTTCGTAGGATGGATAGAAGGTGAATTAGGGTTGTTTCATATTTATAATAACATATCAGTATGTAAGTAATACTGATGTTATTACTTTATCATGAAACAACTAAAGAAGAAGAAGTTGAAGAACAAAGAAATTGAAAAGATCGGTAATGGATATTACCTCTTCTTTGAAACGCCTCTTTGAATCCTCCACTTAAGGAACTAAGATTGGTCTTTGGAGAAGACCAGGACCTCTAGGATTATTCTAGGGAAGTGGAGAGGAGAAAATGGCAGGGGTTGGCCGAGCTTGAGTGCTCAAATTGGTGTGAGGAGGAGGGGGAGGAGGTGCCCTTTTATAAGGGAGGAGAGGGGCACCTTAGGAATATCTCAAAATATTATTTTATATTAAAGTCAAAATCGGTTTATAATGGTTCCAAAGGGTCTTATTTCGAAGCTAAAGTGGGGATGGGTCGCAATCCTATCAACCAATAGGATTTGGACAAGTTTAGGGTATTATTTTAGCCTTATCAATTAGATTTAACTCTAAGTTAATTAATTTAACTTTTACCGTGTCTTTTTGTTTTCTTTCACTATATGGTTAATACACTTACTATAACATGCCAAACGAACCCCAAATTGTTTATTATTAATATATATATATTCTTATCTAAGTCATTTGGCCGAACCTTAGATTTTTAGGAATAAAATAACAATTAATAATATAATATTTGATTTAAAAACTATTTTGTGTCAATTTTGACACTATTTGATATATGATTTTTGTGAAAGTCATAACAGAATTATATGTTCGAACCAAGTTGATTAAATCAACACTAATATATCATAGTAACCTATAAAATTAGTGTAATTCATAAAAAGTCTCAAATTACATTTAATTTGGTATTTATATTATCAATTTTGTCAATATTTCATTAATAAGATAATTACTGCATCATCTTTGTGTCATAAATAAATTAAATTATTTGATGTCTAAAAATTACAAATAAAATGCCATCATGTAGGAAATCTTTTTATCTTTCTAATGAATATTTACAATCGAATTTATCTTATGTATAACCCTATATTAAAAATGATTTACTTATTAAACTTTGATTTTAACTATTTTAACCCTTCTTTAAATAAATTAATAATAAATGTCCTAATCTAATCCAAGTGGGCCTAAATGGTCATATTTTATTCCTAAGTTTGTTTTTGGTCGAATTACACTTGTCCAATAGAATTAGGACATGTGTTAGGGTAATATTGATATCATATTTACCCTTAGTTACCCTATTTACTATTAACCGCGGTAAAAATCGTAAAAAGTTACTATTCACCAAAAAATTATTTTTATCTCATTGAACCACATTTTACTTACTGATATCAACCGTGTCTGTCGGATTTTTGAAATTCCATTCACAGAAGCGGTAAAATTAAGTTTTATGCAAAATTCAGTTTTTAACCTACCACTTAGTGGTTTCACTATTCATCAAAAATTGACAGTTTTCAGAAAAATACCAAAATTTCACCCTAGGCTAATTTCGATATTCTGAGTCCAAAAATGAAGTCCATTTTGAAAAATAAAATTTATAAAATTTCAAAAAGTGGTTATTACTATTCATAACGGCTAGTTTTAATAGCATATTGTTGTTTACTGAAACTCGGTATTGCGTACGACGCAAGCTATCGAGGAAGGTCGCGATTGTGTGTAAAGCAAGCCAAGCAAGTGTTGTGTAGAAAAAGATTCCTTTGATGGCTTATATAACATAAAAGTCTCGAGTGTTACAATAATCATGTGAAACTAAAATTTAACATGTTTTTACTAGAAGAAAGGACAAGCATGTAAAATGTATTGATGGTAGATATATCTTGTGCATGAGACATGATTTCCAAATATTAATCATTGATGTTATTAAGAGTTCTGTTCTTATTATCTGTGAGATTTTCACAATGATATTAATTATTGATTAATTTAATTTTAAGTTTATTGATTAAATGTCACGTGTTTCTAGTTTTTTTCCTTTCCAAATTTATTATTCCTTATTAATAAATTTAAATGTAATTTTTGACTAGTTATTTACCTTTTAATGTTTGTTATTTTTATTGAATAATGTCATCTTCTACTATACATAAACCATAATAAGAATTTCAGCTCGCCCTTGTTTTTTATCCTTTATCAGGAATCAATGAAGTGTACCCTAATTTATATTAATGATTATGCTAGATGGAATAAATATATTATATAAATATTATGGGGTGATTTTTTATTACAATGTAATGTATGACTCAAGTACATATTTAGTTTACAAAGACTATTAAACAATTTTTCCCTTCAGAATGTGATTCCTTAAATCTTATGGAAATTTAATAAAAAAGATATTGGCCCTCTAATACTGGATTCATGTTCAATATAGTATGTTTTAATGGATGTTTAGTATAATAAATGGTAACTATATTTGGAAAAATATAGATTAGGGATCATAACCCTATGGCAGTATTTATGGATAAGTTTATAGGAAAATTATTATGTTTTGAAAAGGTATATATTTAGTAGTTTTTACTACAAATACATACGTTTCTGGATACTACTTGTTGATGTGTATCTAGAAAAAATGCAGCTTAGGGAAATAACTCCAAATTGGGCATATAGGGGTAGACCAGATCTTCCCCAGGTTCATGACAATAAGTTTTAATGTTCACCTATATTGACATAAATAAGGGATATGTTTAGGATAATCAACATTTTATTTACAACCCATTATGAAGTATTATAGTTTCTGATAACAATGAATGTCCTAGGTTAATACAAAGATGTGTTATATTGAAAAGAAGTTTTCTAAAATAAATGCTAAAATTTTTCTTGTGTAAGAAAATGTTATAAATAAAAAAATATTTGAGGAAAAATAATGAGTATGATGAATGGAAATAAATATCTTATTATGGATACATTTAAAGTTATTCTTCCAAAATACAGAAAATATCAAAAAATTTAGAGTCAAATGACTTATCTAAAGGTTAACTACAGGACTAAGGAATTACATATTTTTAAATGATTTTATTTAAGTGTTTATTATGATTCTCGGATTATAATATACAATTACTTTTACCAATTATATTTTTGTATAAAAATCAAACAATAATATAAGGAATCTATAAAATTTAAAAAAATTATGCTTATTAATTTACATATGGATTAAAAATACAATTATTTTTCTATTATTATAAGGATAATCATATGCTAAAAGTCATAGACATTTGTTTCGGTTTTATATTAAGGGAGTCTTCCATGATTACTAATATTTTCAAAGATATTTATGGAATATTTATTTTGTATTTGAAAATGTATTTTAATAATTATGCCTTTACTTTTTAGAGACATAACATTAAATGTATTGATATCCTTTACGTTTTATAGGATAATTAATGAAATTTTAGTAACATTAACACCAAAATATTAGAAATTATTGAAAAATAAAAAAATTAATAAATTGTATTGAAAGCCATAGTAAAAAAGTTATTCCTTGATTAATAATATTTCATAGATGTCCATCATATTTTTTGAGAATATTATAGGGGTTATATTAATATAGTCTAGAAAAATTGAAACTAGTATGTTTGGTGACAACCCATTACATCTTGAAGGTCCGCGGGGTTTAAACCCATAACCAAAGGATGATATGTGTTTGCCCATACCATTAGACTACACAACGTCTTAGATAATATTTCATTTATTTCAGTTGATATTATTTAAAAAATATATATTAGTGATGATAAAATGTAGTTACATTTGATGTTTATAGATTAATTATATTAGATAACTTGTTCTACCAATATTGGTTTTCCAAAAAATTAGAGAAACATAAAAAGACTAAACACTCGTTCATGGATCTTATGATATGGTAAAATTGAATTTTAATAATTTCAGAATAAAAAAACTCATTGATGGATATTATTTTCCTAGAGTAATGGATAAATTATAGTGTCATCAAAAAGAATATAATGGATTAAATTCTACTTATGATATATAAACATATCAAGTACCCATGTAACCTTATATTCAATGATAGTTATAGAATTCCTCAAGTTTATGAAAATTATAATGAAACAAAAAATTTATGTTATTAAATTCATATATGATGAATTATATGTCATTTTATATAGCCTCTAATTTATTGTTTTGAGGTCCTTATCATTAAATATATCATTAAATTTTACTGATAAATGACATCAACCAGACATTATTATTATTTATTCTTTTCTTCCACATCCAAATATTCAAATGCCACAATATTTCTCCTATGTACAAATCTAGTTATATGTTATTACATATGACCATTACAATTCCATTTATATCATCATATGTGGATATTTTATTAACAATTATTTTGATTTGGGTTTTTAAAAATTCATATTTCCAAATATAAAACACTTAAATATCGGGATGAAGTTAAACTTTTTTAGGATACAATTTATTAAAGGTGAGGAAAATGTAACACTCTAAACTTATAATATAAGAACATTGTAATAAATTGCAAATTTGAAACAAACCACCCATCATAAAAGAAATCATAACATCATGACGTTAATATATATTTATTTCTAAATTAATTCAACCCCTTAAATAAAATTAAAAACATGGAACAATGTGTTTATCTTATGATACATGAAAAAAAGTATTCCTTCGAAATATTTATTTACATTCAAAGTTGATTTTTAATCAAAAGAAATATACTTTTAATATTATTATTTTATATTAAAATTAACACATAGATATTGGAATGAAGGGAATGAATGAGATTAATTAAATAATGAAAATATATAGTTTTTAAATTTTTATTATATAAATATTAACAAAAATAAAATAATAATCATATAATATATAATGAATTATTTTTAGAAAAAAAAGTTTTTTCTCTAAAATATTATTTATTCATGCTCTATGGAAATAATTGAAAATTAAGTTTTAGAAATTTTAATAAAAAAACATAGAAAACATAAATGAAATTTTTAAATAATAATACGAAAAAATTTTAATGTTGGATTTGTTTAATTTTATTTTTCGAAGTGTTTCATTTATTAATGAATAGTGAAAAATACTGAATTTGGATACATTTCTACCTTTTCCATTAAATAATTTATAATGATAAATAATATTTTAAACATTTTATAATGTAAAATTCCTTGAAAAATATATCAAATAATCTTGTTCTATTTGTTGGAAGCATTTTCATAATGAATGTTGATATTAAAACATTGTATACTTTTGAACATTACTCATTAAAAACAAGCTTTCATATCAAGTCTATATGATTAATATTGACCTAAATATTTTCCACTTCTATGAATTAAGTTTTAAGAAATGGATTATATATTTTTAAGTAGAATAATTTATATATTCTAATAAGTTCAAATAAATATTTTAACTAATTGATTAGTGGAAAAATTAAAAATTAATCAGCATGGTTAACCTTAAAATGTAATTACCATGGGTCAATCAAAGAAGATATGTCTTAAAATGACTTACCAACTAGTGCAAAACCATTTGGTGGCCATATTTCTTCCTTAAAAATTATATGTTTCATAATGGAAAATTCATGATTCTTTTGGAATTATTTAAACATGGTTATTGTTGAGTATTTTTAAAACATTACTTGTATTCTACTCACCTCACATATAAAAGGCCATCCTCACTCCTTTATTCCTAAAACATTAAAAATTAATTGGTTTAGAAAATACATACAAAAATAAATTACCCACCTCCATCCCCTCATTTTATAAGCCTTATTATCTCATAAAAATCCATCCTACTGTAATCTTAATGAGGATAACCAATGAAGAAGTAATGTTATTAGATAAGTGTCTTTATTATATCTCATTTTCAATATACTTCTATAATAATGCAAACATGATGATGTAATAACCAAAGTATATACAAAATACATGTATTTTTTCATTATAATTTCATGACTTAAAATGATCTAAAAATCCATATAATTAGTTACAAAATAATGATTCATGTTTATGATGGACTACTCATCGCAAAATAATGTCATTCATTCTTCTATTTCTATCTTTCATAGTTGGGTATGATAATAGATATAAAGTATATATTTTTTTATTTATAAAATATATATTTGTCCAGTGTCTTTATATAATATATATATATAGACATATTCTATTCATTAGGGGGTGTGATAACATCAATCATGTATATGGTAGACTACCACCTCGAGAAGCGATGTAATTACTGTTTCACTAATGCTTTATATAGAATGTAATATGGTTGAAGTTAATAAAAATACTGCATTTAAATAAAATAACTGTATCATTTGTGAAATATTTATCATTATAGAAATATGATATATATATATATATGTAATTATCTTTATTATCTTTTGACTCACATAAAGATGATAACATAGTTCTTCTACATGTGGACTATTGACTTAACGAAGTGATGTGATTCTATTTTCCTCACCACACCACTTGGCTGATGTATATATATATATAAGAGTAAAATAATATATATATGATTCTTCTCTCATTTTGTAAAAACTATATGTTAATTAACTATTTTCATTATAATCATTAAAAAATGGAAATTTTATGCATTCGTACGTACAACATATCGGCTCCATGATTATAAAATATATAAATCTTTATAACCATATATCTAAAATGGTTTTAAAAATAAATTGATATAACAATATGATAATTATTTCATTATTATTATTATGTAGAATTTTAATGTATGTAATATGTGAAATAAGTGGTTATTTAATAATGAAAGACAAATGAAAAATCATGGAAATTTACACGAGAAAAATGACAATAATGAATGATTATTGACCAATAAGTCATAAGATGTTATAAAATGATCATATGTAATATTATGAATATATATATAGTTCAGGAACAAGTTAATAACATGTTTTGAAACACTGTATAGGATGTTAAATTAATTATAACCAAAATGAATCATAATGTAAGGGATTTGGCCTCAATTCCATTTCATTGTTTCTTAATGTAATGGTTTGTACATAGATTCTTTTATACGATGCATATTCTATCATTTTGATGTGTAATATTATAAAAATTTCATTATTTAGGGCATTTAATCAGTAAATTTGAATTATACCATCTATGTGAAATTTAATTAAATGTTATTATGTGTTAAATAAATAATTAACCCTATTTCAATTCATTGGGCAAAACATCTACTTTAATGATTTTTTAAATCTAATATTATGTTTATAATTACTTTTAAATACATCATTTTGCATCTCAATTTATTTTAGTTGGATTTAATATTGAAAAAAATAATTGATTATTGATTAATTTTCATTCAAACATTATGATCTCTGTAAGGGTATAATTCATAATCAAATTCTAGAAAAGATTATCTATTCTTGAGTTTCTATTTGAGGAAATCAGTTTATCATTATATAAATAAATCCATTTAAATTTATACTCCTCTAATAATTCATGATATGTTCATTTAATAGTTCCATAATTTTATTCATTCTTACTATCATATTTATAAAGAGTTTATTTATGAAAATGTTTTAAAAATATTGAGTAAATTCATGGTTTATTAAAATCATTATCAATGAAATTTATGATTTATAGTTGTTTTTTAAATTGAAAATGATTTATCATCTTGAATTTTTTTTTAAATATTTTTACAGTTTTTCTATTCACCAAAAAACAAAAAAACACTATTCTTACTCTAATGTGTATGTGTGGATAAAATCAGTATTTCATCATTGAATGGTTCATAATTATATTAATGAAGCCTAGTATTGGTATTAAATTCCAAGATTCTTTTTGTGTTTTCATTAATGTTCCATGTAATTATTTTCATTCCATTAGACATTAAATTTTCCAAAAATATCTATATTATTTATCAGGGATATTTTCATTTCATAAAATGATTATTAATTCTACATATGTTTGTTATTTAAAATTCTATTTGATTAACCGATGAAATTTAAAATAAATCTATAATCTATACAAAATACAAATATTCGATAATAAGGCACATTAATCATGGATTAAATCAATTATTTTGTATATGTGAAATGATTTGGACTTGAAGGGATGGGTGGATCCCATCAACATATATCCACTCGTTGCATTGTAAGGTATCATGGGACATTCATGTTATGATGGAATTAAATAGGGTATTACCTATAGTTTCGATTGGCTTGTGAATGGTGTTTACAAAATTGGTATAATTTTCATGATACATGCCAACCAATTATTAAGAATTTCTATCATTAAGTGGTCAGTTATTATATATGATATTACTACTATGATACTATTCCAAGATTTATTTCATTTTCAGTTTTTTTATTATATGGAATGATTTTTCTATTATTTACTTTTCATTATTAATTATTCCTAATCTAGTTATTTAAATTGTAGGTGTGTGTAGTTATTTAAAATTCCATATTTATTATATTAATTTATTTATTATATATTTTGGCATACATAATCCTAAATAAGAATTTCTAAGTTCGAAGGATTAAATAACAACTAAGAAGGGGGATGTTGAATCAGTTGTTCACTTTTTATAAGTTTCATAACATTTAGAAACATAACCCCTAAAATATATTAAGATTTATATCGTTATCAATGATTTGTTAATACTCATATATGAAAAGGATGGAATGTAAGAAAAGGACACAATATTTACATGTTTCGGCATCAATGTGAGATCCTATTCCCTTTCCATATCCACTCTTGTGGGTCTATAGAAATCTAATATTAAAATAGGTGAATTAAAATTATGCCAACTCCAGTTAGACACCCTATATCTCTAGATATGAAATATCATACTGACTCCCATCAGTTTACAATGTTTTTTTATAAAAAAATTGATCTAAAAATGAATATTTTTTTGTCAATCTTCCCTACAATTGCTAAGTATGAATCCTCAGCATGATTTGGATGGATCCGATTTTATTTTCTCAAAATGTCAGATCAGATTTTTCGAGAATGTAAGATCCAATTTTTATAGAATATTGGATCCAATTTTTATAGAATAATGGATATACTTCTCTCAGAAAACTGGATCTAGTTTTATCAAATTTTTTGATTTGATTTGGTCAAAATACTAGTTCTGATTTTCTCAAAATATTGGATCCTATTTTCTCATTATAATATTAATGATTTTCTCAAAATACTGGTTCTGATTTTCTCAGAATACTGGTTCTGATTAGTTCATAATAATGATTCTAATTTTCTCAAAATTCTAGATTTAATTTTCTCATACTAGATCCAATTATCAGAAAATGTTGGATATGTTAACCTAAAGATAATGTTGGATTCAAATTTTAGAATATGTTGGATCTGTTTTTGTAAGAACTATCTTCAAAACTCAATCTCTTATAGAATTTTCAATACAGTTATTATTTAATTAGATGGAATCTTTTACTATGATTTTTCAAGAACTCCACCTTTCATGTGTATGTGGAATGTTATAAACAAAATAAATCATCTGAGGAAGTATTTATAGGAAACTCAAAAACCAATGGTGGGAAACATAAAATATTTCTTACTTCATTAAATATCAAACTCTAAAAATATCTTATATTTAAAACATCAACTTTTACATTGTCAAAACTCCTTATATTTTATTGAGATTTATGAAAAAATTAATACCATGTTAGACCTCCACAACATCAGAAATTTTCCTTTTGAGTGAATTTGATTTGAATATATGTTAGATCCGATTTTTAGAACAATGATATTAGATATGATTTTTATGAAGATGTTGGATATGATTTTTAGAACAATGTTATTGTTTCTGACATTCATAAAAATAATTATAGATCTAATTTTTAGAATAATAATGTTGGGTCCTACTTTTTGAAGATGTGTGATCCAATTTTCAAAATAATAATACTGGATCAAATTCTCTGAATATGTTGGATCTGATTTCAGCTTCTTTTTTCATAAATCAGAATCAAACCTCTCCAGTATTTCATCAAAATAATTTATCATTAATGTTTAGATGAGTTTTTAGACTTTCTTGATCAGAAAATAATATTCTGATTTATATTAGAATGTATGAAAACAATCTTACTTCTGAAATCACTTTCATTAGCAAACCACTTTAGAAATAAAATGACTTCTTCGAACACAATATTTTGTCTCAAAAATTTCATTCTTTCTAACTCAGTAACATCATTATTCATGGATAAATAAATTTCTTATACAAAAAAAGATTTTTTTCAAAAAAACAAAATAATTTTTTAAAATACCACAATGGTTCTTGAATCTCTCTCTTTGGATTTGTTGACAACCATTGTTAACAACTTTTCGAACTCTCAGGTATTTTTTCCAACTAAACATTTGTAAACATCTCATGTTCTTAAAATTTGTGAAAACACAATCTTTCTCAAATGAGATTGTCCTGACACCACACTACTAGATAAATTAATGTTTTTGAAGGAATTATATCCCGTGTTGGAACGAAAATTTTAAGGCCATATAATGATAAACTCCCTTTAATTTTATATTTTTCTCTCACTTTTATTTTCTTATCTCATTTTTCCTTTTCTCTCCCACATTATATGATTACCACAACATAATATTCATAAAGTAAAGTTAATTTAATGTTTCTTACAATGTAAAAATTTGTTACTTACTCTCCCCCTATGTCAACATATTCTAAAGCTTGGCGGAGGTTCTTGTTTACGTGTATTAAGAAGTCATTGGAGGAGGCTTAACATGATGTTACCATGTAAATTTAAAAATCCGTTCTTTTTCAATTTTTTATAAACATACCTGAATATCATACTTTTCTGAAATGTATTCCAGCATAACATCTCCAGAAAAAATATTCTCTTTTATAATGTAAAACATTATATCAATGTGTTTTGATATTGAATGTTAGAAAGGTTTTTCAGAAAGATAAATTGCACTCTGATTATCACAATGTATCATTAATGGATTAGAAAAAATTACTTTCAAATTGTCTAAATGAACTCTCATGGACAATATTTGATAATAATATGGAGTATCTAAACATATTCAGATTCAGTTATTCTCAATGTTACTAAACTATGTTTCTTCCTATTCCAACTCGCACAACATTCACCCATAAAAAATATTCCTATGAAGGTTGAATTTCTTTTATTACAATATCCAGCCCAATATACATAAGTATAACCTATAAACATCACCTCATGATATATTTCGTATAACAACCCACATGATGTTTTTCATTTAACATATCTTAAAATTCAATGTTCTTCCAAAAAATGTTATACATTTGGATTGCTTTGATACATGGAACGCTCATTCACAATATACACAATATCATCCATTAATGTTTCATGGTAAAGATAACTTCTTATTGGCTTCCGAATTCCATTTTGATTAACAAATATTTCATATTCATCTTATCGCGATTTTCTACTCACTGCAATATGAGTTGAAATTTTTTGGATTCGTCCATTACCAACTTCTTTAACAATTCCTAGGCATACATTTCTTGACATAAGGAAATGTATATTAACTTTTTTAACCTATAATCCAAGCAATAATGTTAATTCTCCCAACTTTAAAATTTCAAAATACTTCTTCATTTCATCATAAAAATATAAAAAAAAACTTCATCCCCAGAAAAAATTATATCACCCACATAAACAATTCCAATTGATGATATGTAGTCAATATCTTTCACATAAAAGTTTCAATCAACTTTTCTTTAGAAAATTTTATCATTATCAGAAAATATTCATCCTTAAAATACCAAGTATATGGATATATTTCATCTGATAAAATGTTTTCATAAATTTAAAAACATTTTTTTCATCCTCTTTAAGTTGAAACCCACTAGGTTTATTAGTGTAATCTTCTTCCTCAATCTCACCATTTAGGAAAGCTAAATTTTACATCCATATGATAAAGCATTCAATTATAATGTGTATTTATTCAGAGTAACAATATAATAGTTTCCAATCTCGAAACTAGGGAACATGATTCATCAAAATCCATACCTTCAGCCTATACATACCCATTACAAACATGCCTTTCATTGTGTCCTAAAACTTATCCATGAACATTCAACTTGTTACTCTAAAATCATTCAGTCCTAATTACATTTCTATTTGTTGGCCTTGTAACAAATTCCCAATATTCACTTTTCTTAGTCTAATATAACTATTCATTTGTAGAATCAACCAAATATTTATGATGAGTAGAATTAGAAACTGATTCGGGTTCATCTTTTCAGATAAATGAAGATTTATTTTCTAAATACAATATCTTTCTTGTCTAAAACTAAGCCTTATAATTCCCAATATTGTTTTTGGATTCAATATATTTTCATATGCTATGAAATCTCACAATTTCATTCCAAGATAGAATTTCCTCATCACATAATTCCTCTAAATCCTGATAAGAATGTTTTTAATTACAATCAATATTGATGGAAATCTCAAATTAATCATCCTCAGCAATATCAAAAACCTTTTTAAGGAACTTTTATTTTCAATTACCTTAACATCATATGAGTCCACTATATTTTGTAAACGTTTGTTCCAAAATTTGTAACTTCTCTCATTTGGTGAAGAACCCATGAATGTTCATTCCTCTCCATTCTCATCATACATTCCAAAATCCGGATTTTTTTATTTTGAGCCAACATGGACTTCAAAAAACATTGATGTTTTTCAATGATGTTTTTTTGTTATACCAAATTTCATAAGGATTATTTAGAACATGTAAAGAAGTACTAAAAACATTAATCTAAATGAATCTTGAATGTTTTTATTTTGCTAACATACTTCTACAAATTTCAAACATGAATCTATTCTTCCTTTCTACTACTCCATTTTGTTGTGGAGTATAGGGAGCACTATACTGATATTTGACACCATGTTTACCCATTTATTCTTTAAAAGTTTTATTTGTGAATTTGGTACCCTTATCTGTTCTTATCTTCAAAATGGAAACCCACAATTATTTTTCAATATCTATTTTGAAAAAATTGAACATTTCAATAGCCTGTGACTTGTGCTTTATGAAAATGATATTTGTCATCTGAGAGAAATCATTAATAATATTGATAATGTAAAAGTATGCTTTTCTTGATTTATGTCTCATCAGATCACATAAATCAGAATAAACAAGATCAACTGGTCTAGTAGATTGAATCTCAACTCTTTTATGACTTTTTGTTGCTCATCATTACTTGTTGGGAGGTAATACAAACATATTAATTTCTTGTTATCAAATATGGTAAATTCCAGACAGCGTCAAATTTATAATGATAATTCATGTATTTCATTGAAAATCAGCCAAGGATTTAGTGCCATAAATTGTTTTCATCTTTAGTAATAATGTAACAAGAATTATGGAATTCTCTTATTTGAAAGATATTCCCACTGGTTCTTTCTCATTTTTAATGACTATTCCATATTTCACACTTTTGGTGATATAAGAATATTTTATGAATATTACTTATTTTCCTCTATAAAAAAGTTGAATTACAAACATTATGTTTTATTTTAGCTCCTCAATAATTAAAACATCATTAGATTTGAAATTCTATGATTCAATCTCTTCTGTTCGGATTCCTCTAATTTTTGAGGAACTATCATTGCCAAAAGTAACTGATCCTCTATCATGATATTCAACACATTTAAATATTTTTATACAACAAATCATCTGTGAAGAGAGACCACTATCATTTTTCCGTGGTTTTTTATGCATACTTGCTTTTAATGTGGACTCATCAACAAAATCTCTTTCCTTAACCTTCTTCATTTTTATATTTATTCTCCTCTCTATCATAAGAAAAAATTTGTAGAATGAGTGTCAAACATCTTTTGGAAGGGTGACTTGACTGATCACAAAATATAAAAACATTTTTAGACATTCGAATTATTTTTTTTGGAAGCTAATAACATCTATAGAATTATCCTTTTCAACATCTTTTAAGTTAGGAAAGTTACTCATTATAATTTAACCATTTATTCTATTTTTCACAAACATTCTTTTAGGTATTGATATGTTGTTCCAAAAATATAAACTATTTTCCCATATATTCCAAAACATAAGAAATTTCTCTAAAATTTGGATTTTCTATTCAAGAATGATATTTCTCTATACAAACGTTGTTTTTGCTGGTAACTTCTTTCAGCTCTAAAATACCTCATATATTGACCATCTTTTATTTTGAGTGAGTTTTCTTTATTTAAATAATTTATAGGTTTATAAGTCCCTTTATCCATGAAATCATTCCTAGTAACTGTTCTTAAACTTGAAATGTTAGTGTAATTATATGAAACATTAGTTTTAGTAAGAAATGATATCACCTAATTCTCATATTTATCTTTCTAAACAACTTTAAAGGTATCATATTATTCTTCCTAATCTTTTTTAGGTTTTCAATTTTCTTCATTAAGGGAATTTTTGGCTCTAGAGGTTTTTGTTGCAACTTTTTAAGATATTATTCCATAGATTCCAGTTTCTTTTTGAGATCTTAAATCAAATTTCCATATTTATAAATTCAATGTTTGTCAATTAAAATCTCTAGAATGTATCTCTTCTTCAGCATGATGACATATTTTCATCCATTAGAATAATATTTAATATATTTTATCATTACATCCATTTATTTATTGATAGTTTGGGTTTTCTCAAGATAAGAAACATGTTATATTCATAGTTGAATATATCTATACGATTCTTAACTACCTTCTTCATTATCCGAGGAATATTTTGTTTTCATAACTTTTTCAATAATGGATCTTATTTTTTTTTAACATTCATCCTCAAAAGAGTTTTTTTCAGTTGAGTCTGATTTATCTTTTTTACTCAACTTACTTATTTTCTATCTAGTAAACTTTTTCTAGTATCTATTGGAGTTCATTTCTTATTTATAATTTTTCTTCCACTTCTTTCATCAGGGGTTGTCATCAGAATATTCATGAAATTCTCCAACACTCTTCTTAATAAAATTCATTGGAATTTGTTTGATTACACAACACTTAAAAAATTTGGTTGGATTTTTACCTCCATAATTTCATCTTCTTCTTAGATAGATCTTATATATACGAGATATGATTTTTTCATTCAGCTCATCATCCTTTTTATATATGGAATCACAAGGATCTTCTACTTCAACATCATTAATTTGGATATATCTCATAGCTTCTAAATTTTTTTTCATCTTTCATCTTCTTTTTATAAATTGGGGGTTTCCTCATTTTATTTTTAAAAAAATTAATTTATACAATTAAATAAGATATAAATCATAATTATCTTCTAAAGAGGACATTTTAGAATCAAATCGATATAGAACGTTTTCCCTCAGTTTCCTCACAATTATAGAGTCTCCCAAATCATATCTAGATACCCTCATATTGAAAAATAATTTCATTTACATTCGTAAAGTATTAGTAAATTATTTCTTCATCTCTCATTGTAATGTCTATATACATACATTTCAAAATTTGTATCTTTTCTCCCTTAATTTTTGTATTCAATTGAAAAACATTTTCATGTTTTTCACACATGATTTTTGATGTTTTGAGACCCATCAACTTCTGAGAAACATTCTTTGATATTGAAATGAGAATATCATTTGTATCATTTCAATCAATATCTATATTTATGTTATAAGAAAAAATCAATGTATCATACGTGAGAATAAGTGGAAAACCAATTATAGTATCATCAATAACCTCTAGCCCATGATATTAGAGATAATTCATCATCCAATTTTTCCATCCATAATAATTTTTTCCATCAATTGTAGGAATTCATATACTATTGATAGAAGTGGTATTATCCATGATAATGATTAAATAAGGGATCCTGAATCCAATGATACTAATTTAAGTTCAATGTATAAAATAATAACTAAGAAATGGGGTTGAATTCATTATTCACTTTTTATAATTTTTCATACATTTAGAAACATAACCCTGTAACCTATTATAATTTATATTCTTATCAACCATCAGTAAATACTCATGCATGAAAATGTAATAAAGTAACAAAATCATATATGGTTTACATGGATCAAGCTCAGTGTGAGAACATATGTCCTTTCCATAGACACTCCCATGGGTCTATGTATATCCAATATTATGAAAATGTTAATAAAAATTGGTCCAAATACAGATAAAAAACTTCTATCTCTTGATTGGAATTATTATAATAACAAACATTAGTTTACAATGGTTTTTTACAAAAAAATTGATCCAAATATAAGGATAGGATATTTGTTGAATCTCGACTAGAATTGATCAGTCTAAATCCTCAGTCTAATTTAGCAGGATCTGATTTTATTTTCTTAGAATGTTGGATCGGATTTTTGTAAAATAATAGATCTAATTTTATCATAATATTGGATCTAATTATTGTAGTATGATTAATCAAATTTTCGCAGAATGATGGATTTTATTATCTCAGAATTATAGATTTTATTTTCTCAGAATGATGGTTTTAATTTTATTAGAATACTAGATATGATTTTCTCAAAACATTGGTTCTGATTTTCTCAGAATAATAGTTCTAATTTTTTCATAATATTGGCTTTAATTTAATCATAATACTGGTTCTGATTTTATCATAATGACGGATCTGATTATTTTTAGAATGATGGATCCAATATTATTATAATTAGGGATCTATTTTACTAAAGGAAATGCAAGATAAGGTTTTTAAAATATATTGGATCTATTGTTCTTATAACTATATAAAAACACAAAATATGATAGAATGTTCAATACTATTATTCTTAAATTTGATGGTAAAATTCACTTTGAATTGTCTAGTTCTCTGCCTTTCATGCATTTTAATAATGTGATTGAGAAAAATAAATATTTGAGCATGTATTTAAGGGAAACATGAAAAAAATGAGGGAATACTAAAATAATTCATGCTTCTATAAATATAAAAAATCCTCAAATATATCACATTTCAAACATCAACATTGACATCATCAAACCTCCTTATATTTATCATTGATTTATACAAAAACGAATTTCATGTTTGACCTCCTCAAATTATATAATTTTGATTTTTTGAGTAAATATGATTTAGGTATATCTTGGATCTTATTCTCAAAAAAATATTGGTAGATCAAATTTTCTGAATATGTTGGATCTGATTTTCAAAAAAATAATTTTGAATATAATTTTTAGAACATTAATATTGTATTAGATTTTCCTAAGTTGTTGAATCCGATTATCAACAAAAAATTTGGATCATTTTTTCTGAATATGTTGGATCCAATTTTTTTTTCTATTTAGTCAATCTGAAACAAACATCTCCACCATTTCTTAAAAATATTTTTTTTTTGAATGTTTACATGATTTGTGATAACTTATGGATCATCCAATCATTGTCTAATTTAGTTTAGAATGCATTAAAATAGTCTAAATTCTGACATAACATTATTCAACAAACTACTTCAAAAGCAATACTTCTTATTCAACCAATAACTTCTATATCAACAAATTCATTATTTCTAACTAAAAATATCCATTATTCCTAGATAACTAGTAAATTATTTTACACAAAATGTTAGTAGTATACAAATATAAAACATCTTTAAAACACCACAAATTTTCTTCACATTTTATATCACCCTGATATTTGTTTCTATTCTAAGGAATCATTGATGTGTACTATATATTATATGCATGGAATTGCAAGATATAATAAAGTTATTATCTAAAAAATATGTAGTAATTGTGTATTCAAATTTAATTTCAGACTCATGTATTCAGCTAGTTTACCGAGACTACTAAACTATTTAGTTATTCAGGATTTGATTCATTGTATCCCATGCCAATGTAATAAACCAGTAACATCCTCCAAACTATTGGGGTTGGGGTCACTACATAAGAGTTGAATATTCTCTTATGTAGCACCTTTTAATGAAGTCATTAATAATTATTCTTTTCACTAATGGTTAAAAAAAATAGATATGAATTTAGGGTGAATAATAAAGTTATATTATAGCATTAATGTGAAAAACTAAATTTTTTTGGAAGAGATAGATGAAAACCCCCTTTTATATACACAATTTTTAATATTTTCAGAAATATTCACTTCTTAAATGCTAAAGATTATATTTTTTAATTTGAATATTATTAGAAAATGAAAAATAAAGTGATATTAATATGTTTTTATTGAATTAAATGGGTAATTAGATGTTTTTTATAATTTATGAATTATTTTTATAAATAATTTATAATATAAAATAACATTTATAAAAATTTTGAGGGTAAATTATATCATTTGAGTTTAATATATATAAAAATAAAATATTATAATAAATGTTCTAAAATTCAATTATTTAATTATATATCTTAATTATCCTTTAAGACCATTAAAAGCTATAATTTCATCAAATCAAATCATAATATGTTTTATAAATCATCCATTTTAAGCTTTTCTTGTACATCGCATGTGTTGCATCCATGTTTCTAAGCATTCAATATAGATATCTTATTTTATAATTTTAGAAATATCTTATACACGTAATAATAATTTATTATACGTAATTATTAACTTATAAAATAATTAAAAATTTATTATATTCTCATTCTTATTCTTAAAACAAATTTAATACAATGTTCTTACCTTTCTACCATTATTCAATAACTATTATAAAATGTGGAAAATTATCATGATAAATATATTTAAAATTAGAAAATATAAGTAATAACTAGTAATTAATATTAATATTTACCTATAAATACATAGAATATCATTATCATTTAATATTATTATATATACGCTAACACTTTTTTAATTTACATATTGATGATATTTTTTGCACACGATCTCAATAAATATTTATGATTTGCTAAGTACAGCACAATGGCTAATATAGGTCACTATCTCAAGGATTAATTTGAATAGAACAACCCTTAATAATTAAGAATTTGTATGAAAATAGGTGAAAACAAATGATAAAAAAATATGGGGCGTTTTCTTTTGTGACTTTCAAATAATACGCTAAACAAACCAATGATATTGAACAATCAAAGGCATAATTTATTTAAAAAAACTTATATGGAAATAGGTAGTTGATCTAATATACCCTGTAATAATTCATTTATCATTATCCCATATGATTATAATTATTTTAATTATGATCCCCTAACCTTGTCAACCCCTGAACCCTATGGAAATTAATACAACCACAAATATTGGAAAAATGTGCCTTAGGTCAACTTTGGGACTTCCAATCACATCACCCTTATTTAATTATAATCCAAAAGTATACATATGGTCAATGTTTAGTTATCAAATAATATCCTACTAGGATTTTATAATTAATTGGGTTTTGTGGTGATACATTATCCCCACAACTCTAACCCAATTAGACTATATTTTTGCAATTAATGTTTCACTTGCACGATTTACACTAGTCTGACTACTTGGTCAAGTACAAGTGTATCAAGTTAATTTGAAATTAGAAATCAATTAATTGATCAGAATTTATGAATTATAGTATCTTTATGTATTCAAAATAAATAAATGAAGGGAGTAGTGATTAGATCAACTATAAAAGAAATTACACTTCCATGGGCAGAGTTGTCATTGTGGAGATGTTTTGCACATGCAGTGGAATGAAATGGGAACACCCAATATCATCTCCACTCATAATTTATTGCACCAATAAGAAAAATAAAAAAATTAAAGGAGAATTATATTGAAGCTTAATTTAAGAAAAATTCATGTTATGAGAACTGAAAACTAATAAATACAATAAGTAGGTGGAAGAAGAGAGCCTTCTTGGAAGAAATATTAGCACATGGACTTAATTCTTAAAAGTGTTTTGAGGTTTTCCCAAGATCCATCCATTCATAAAAAACTTCCCAAAGCCTCTAAAAACCCACCCAAAGAGTGAAAACCCCCATTAAATAGAGTCTGGGAAGGGAAGGGTTACATATCATTTTTAAGTGTGAAATGGTAATTCGACCAAATATTTTACTCGAATTTGAACCGTATAGTTGACCTCCTAAACAAGAATATTATCCATCCTTTTGTAAGGATAATTTGTGAGGAATAAATTTCTTGAGAATTCAACCAAATTTCAGCCCAATCTATGCTCGGATAAAGAATATATAACTCAACTAGTGTAGTGTTGTCTAATCTTGGTAGTTCAGTCCATCATTGTATTTATGAACCGTTTATCCCACAAAAATACATGATCATGATCTCATTTTCTATAATAATTTTTTTTCAAATCTTTTGGGGAAACAATTTTCAAAATTTGATGTTAAAATAGTTTACACAAAAATATTTATGTTTGAAAAACTACAACGAATTTTAAAAGGGTAAAATTAGAATTTTCATTAAATTTTCAAATGAATGATCTAATCCAAAATATTCCATAATTTGACATATTTAGAACAATTTGAGGAAATTGTATCATTTATTATCAATAAAATAAAAAAATAAAATGTATTTTATAAACCCTCCCATAATTACCCTTATTCACTTTTGGGGAAACCCTTATATCATGAATTCCAAACTAAAATTGTGAAAAAATAGAGATGTTCATAATCCTCAATTCATAGTAGAAAAATATGCAAAATAAGAATCCCATTAAGAGTCAATATCAATAAATTTTAAATCCATTGTTTCATAAATTTCATAAAATATAATCTAGTGAGATTAATGAAACTAATCATAGTGAAGCATTTCATGCATAAACTATGGCAATAATTTCCCATGTGTGCATGTACCAATCATTTCAGGCCTATTTCTCCTCCCATTATCTAGTATATTCAGGTCAATATAAAATTTTATTCTTACCAGATTCTATTCCACTGAACCTATTCAACATTCATTGAAATCAAATTAGAAAACCAACTCATTTAGCCATTTCCAAAAGATAAACCATAAGCTCCCAACCAAAAAATCCCCACATGTTGTACATTTCTTCGCTCCCAACTGTATTAATTTTTTTCAAATTTTTATATATTTTTTCATGGTCAAACAACTGTTAGATATTAGGTTCACACACATTGGAAAATCTGGTACATTTATGGAAATGATCGGAAGTGAATAAAACATATGGAAATACCGTGGTCTATGATGAAAATAATTACTTATCCTAAATATACATTAAATTGGTTAAGAGAAACTCACAAGTCATGATAATTTGAAAATATGTGTGGGGAAATCAATGAAAAAAATTACCATGACCAAAAATCACAAATAATGGTGTCATAATCTAAATGTTTTTATTATGACACAAGGAATCATATCATCGACCAATACATTTTTTATTAAAATCAACCATTAATGAAGAAATCATAATCATTATTATCATGCAACCAATGAATTTTGAAAACAGGTATTTTCCATATATACCATATCTAAATTAATATTTTGCATGATATCTTTTTTTTCTAAATTTTTATTTTGTATATTTTTTTTAAAAATTTATAACCAAAAACTTAAAAAAAACACACACAAAATATATAAATGAAAATCCAAAATAACTACACCCAAATGTATTCCCCTCCACCTGCATTGTGCTCAATGTGAAATTATGAAATTATATGTGCTCATGAAATATAGAATTTCAATTAGGACAAATAATACAAAACTTTAAGGGTTAGGAATAGCCTGATATTCTCAAGTGATGATGGGGTTATGCAGTGTGATGAAATCCACAACATCACTAGGAAGTCCCACAATGTATTTCTTCAAACGTTGCACATTGACTGTAAACATATTTTATGCGTCCTCTTGTGTGATCTCCACTACACTATAAGGAAAAACATTAGATACAATATATGGACCTAACCATCTAGAATGAAACTTACCAGGAACAAGCTTCAGTTGAAAACTAGAGAGTATGACTTTTTCTCCAACTTAAAACTCCCCTTTTTGGATCAATCTATCATGTGCTATTTTTCTCATTCATTGTAGAGCCTTGAGTTCACATTTGATGACAATTGAATCTCCTCAATCTCTTGAATTTTCAGCTTCATTTGAATTCTATCTTCGTCAAAATCCATGTGGAATTTCTTTATTTCCAAATATGCTCAATGACCAACTCCTATTGGGAGATGATATTCTTTCCCAAAAAATTCCAAATTTGGGACATATCGAAGGGAGTTTTTATGTCATCATATAAGCCCAAAGTGTATCATCCAAGAGCTTTCTCCAATACTTCATATTTGGTAACAAAATTTTCTCTAATATTTGTTTCAAATCCCTATTTGAAAACTCATCCTGGCCATTTTGGGGGGGGGGGGGTTATGATATTTATGTTTTGTGTGTCACCCCATACATACAAATAAATGATGCCAAATTCTGATTGGGAATGTGTGTCCCTTGGTCATTGATGATGGCCTTTGGTACTCCAAACCTACAAAACATCTATGCTTTGACAGTGTCCACTACAACATGAAAATCATCATTCTTGGTGGACATAGCCACCACCCAATTTCTCACATCATAAACATTGACGAAAATAAACAAGAAACCAAAAAACATGGAAAAGGACCCATAAAATAAATTCCTTAGACATAAATAATCTCACAAAATATTATGGGTTGTTGGGGAATCTCGTGTCTCCTAGAAATATTCCCAGTGTGTTGGTAACAAGAGCATGATTTACTAAACACATGGGAATCATGGAATAATATAGGCCAATATAATACATTTTCTAAGACTTTCCTAGCTATTTGTTGGTATCCAAAGTGTCATCTACATGAATGTGAATGGGATAAATGAAGAACTGATTCAAACACATGATCAGGAACACACCTCCAACTGACTTGATCATAACACATGTGAAAAAGGTAAGGATCATCCCACACATAATATCAAGACTCACTTTTAAATATTTGGACTTAATGTTTCATTAAATTTTAAAGGATTTTGGATTCAATAAGGTAGTTCACTAAATCAGTATACAAAGGATGCGTACCTGAGATGGGATAAAGAAGCTCATTAGGGAAAGTGCCCAGAAGTAGTACTTGGGACAAGGTTTCAGCCTCTAGTTTGTGATTAATCCTACTCTTGTGGTCCACCATTAGGTTTCCTAACCCCTTATTGTCCATTATTTCAATATCAAATTCTTATGGAAGGATAATTCATTGTATAAGTCTGGGCTTTGCATTAGGATTCTTTAAGAGGTACCTCAGAGCTACGTGGTCAGAAAAAACAATAACTTTAAAGCGCAATAGATATAAATGTAATTTATATAAATAAAATATGATAGTAACAAACTTCTTTTCTAGGGTTTTGTAGTTTTATTGAGCTTAATCCAATGTTTTCAAAGAATAGGTAATCATAGGTGAAAGTTCCTCCACCCTATGAGATAAGATAGCTCCAACCACAATGTTGGATATGTGAAACATAATCTGAAAAGTAATGTCTCACTGTGGGGGTTGTATGATTGTTGGAGTGGTCAGGCATTTCTTCAGCTCATCAAATGCTAACATGCATGAATCATCAAACACAAAATAAGAATCCTTTTGAAGTAATAGTGATAAAGGAAGAGTAATCTTACTAAAATACTGGATGAATAACCGATTAAAGCTATCCTTCCTTAGGAAAGATCTAATATCATGCACACATGTATGATATAGTAAGGATGAAATAATTTCAATCATGATCTATCAACATATATCCCATGTTTTGACACTACATTATCTAAGGTTATGCCATGCTCTACCATGAAATGAAACTTTTCAAAGATCAATACTAGATTATTTTCAATACAACGATTCAGCACTTTTTCCATACTACTTATGAATTCATCAAACGAGGGTCCATATAATGTATATTCATCCATAAATACCTCAAAAATGTTCTCAAGAATATTAGAAAAAATAATCACTATGCATCTTTGGGAGGTACCTAGTGAATAGAAAAGACCCAATGGAATCCTCTAGTAGGAAACTTTGCTGAAGAAAAATTTCAATGTGGTCTTATCTTGATCTTTTGGAGCTATAGGACCGTGAAAATTTCTAGAAAATCCCTCCAAGAAACAATAATGTATCTTCCCAGCAAGTCATTCAAAAATTTGATCAATAAATGGTAGGGGAAATGGTCCTTGAGATTGGTTTGATTTAGTTTTCTATAATCAATACACACAAGTGATATTATTATCAATGATAACAGCTACCCTCTCACCACTCAAAAAGTATGATTATTTGAGATTTGGTGGTAATATATTTAGTTCTAATGAAGGGGGAGCAGTATGGATGGTGAAAATGTAGAAATAAAATATGTGTGGAATGAACATTAGGTTCAGAATATACATCATTAGAATTAGAAAATAAAGCATCCAATCCATCATCATACTCAACATCCATATAATAATCTGTGTTCACATGATCAAAAGAAGAATTTTAATCCTCATATAATCACATCAAAGAGATGTTTTTTTCATTAGAAATGTTTGTGGAAGTGTAGTTAGTCAAAAAACTAGAACCAATTCTCATTATCTTTATAATAATAGGACAATAAGAATCCATGAGATTTTTATTTGGTGATTCAAAATGGGAGATAACCAAAGCAGAATGGTCCTATGACAGGTACTTCATGGAATATATAATTATAAACTTCACAACATCATCTCCAACTCCATGGAATGTCTACCCTCATAGACATTTATTATTGTTTTTTAGTTTTGAGGATGGTCCCACCTAATTTAATTGGAGCACAAAAACAAACATGATCATCCTCCATGTTAAGAACGTATAAATACTCTGTAATTATAATGTTTCTTACCCAAAAAAGTAGATCCTTAAGGACTCCCACTGGATATATTGTATCTATATTCACTAACTGCACCACTACTTTGGTTGGATTCAACTCACTAACTAGTATTGAAGATAGTACAGAATAAGGCATTACATTTATAGAATCTCATAAATAACATTAAGCATTAGAAAAGTTTAACTCTCCTATGGTGCATGGAATGGTGAGTGTCCTTAGATCCTTTATCATTATTAGTATTACTTTATTTTATGTAATGAGTGTTGAAACATTCCTTCAAAGATTTATCCTTTCATTCCCATTGATCATTCTTCGATTAGTACAATGTTCTTTTAGAAATTTGGCATACCATGGGATTTTCTTAATGGCCTCAATAAGGGGGATGATTATCTCCACATGATTGAATGGGTCCAAAACCTTATTTTTAATTACCTCTTAATTTATCTTATTGGTTTCAGCAACCATATTTAGAAATGGAAAAGGATTAGGAGGATCATCTTTGATCTTTTTCTTACCATTTTCGTTCTCTGTTGGATTCTCATCGGTTGTTCTTGAATGGGGATTCTCCAAAGATTAGGTAAATCCCAGTACAATGGTAGGCGGGGAAGCATTAGTTGTTTGCTTCCTGCTTCTCAATGGGATGGAACTGATATTCCCTTTTGGGTTTGGAGTAGGTTGGAAAGGTAGATTTATAGAATTCTTACTTACCAGTTCATGGAGGGTGGTGGATATCTGGCTCATTTGAGTCTTTAACTCATACAGCTCTGAAACATGACTCTTCAACTCATTTTGTTGATAAAGAACTATTTTTTTATAATATAATCAGTATTAGAATCTCCCTTTTGTTTGGAATCCCCTTGTTGTTAACTTTTTAATTATTTATCTTCAAATCACCAATGGGATTGTTTGAAACCCTGTTAGTAAGGTGGAGAAAGCTAGAAGTTATGTTGAAAGGGGGACCTTTGTTGTGGTATAGAGGCATACCTCATGTCTCATTGATCCTTCCACCCTTGGTTTTATATTGGACAAAAATAATCAGATATCCATTAGGGATGTGGTGTTTGTTGATGCAGATATGTTCTCCAATGAAACAATGTTTCACAATCTTCTATTTCATACAGTTGGCGTCAAGAGTCAGTTTGGTGGCTTGTCGTAGTGAAACTTCCACAAGGACATGAAGGAGGGGATTGGTATGTCTATTATTCCAAAGAAATATATCTCGCAATAGTTTACAATTCTTTAAACTTGTTATCAGTCAAATGAATTCCATGAGAAGAAGGACATACCTGATGTACTCCTCTAACATGTGGGGTACCTCAATTGCCAAATTGTTGATAGTTTTGAGCCTTCTTGTCGATCAATGCTCATGTGGATGCAAGTGTTTTGTCAACCAATGACCCTCCCACAACATCTTCTTTTATGATCCTCACCATAGGTGTGATTCCTTCATAGAATTATGGGATGAGGAGTTTATCATTGATTTGGTGATGTGGCCATCTTGCACAAAACTTCTTGAATTTCTCCCAATATTCATACATTGACTTCCCATGTGACGTCTTGATATCTATGATCTTATTTTGAATTGAATTGGTCTTTGATACAATATAAAATCTATGTAGGAAAATATGTTTCAAATTGTTCAAATATGTTACATCTTCGTGTTGTAAATAATATATCCAATCATTAATTGTTCCATTAAGGGAGAATAGGAATTTTCCATGTATTATTTGATCTTCAGAGACATTTCTTGGTTTCATTATTTAGAATACTACACTAAATCCATTGTAATTATTTTATGGATCCTCACCAGATAAGCCATGATATTTTGAAAGAAGGTGAATTAACCGAAATTTTAGTTCAATGTCTAATCTGAGAGTTATATATGCAACAAATGTGTGTTTATAATTAATATAAGGTGCAGAAAACTATCAAATAGTCTTTTTGAGTTCTTTATGGTTATTTTCGGCCATTTTATCTTGTTTTATATTTGTTTTAGAAGATTTTCCAACATCAAAATTACAGGAGATGAGTAATTCCAATGTTGGGTAAATGACGACACTTCCCATAGACCGTGACTGTATGATTTAAACCCTAATGTTATGCTCAATCAAGTGGTCTAGATCAAGGATATCCTCATGATGGGAATCTATCATAAATAATATAAAATATAGAAACAGAAAAGTATTGGACAACAACATCATTAAATAATGTTTCAATTGATGGTCTGAAAAAAAGGGCATGGAAGAAAGAACTAAAAAAGAAAAGGTGGGAGAAGAAAAGAAAAAATATAAAAAATAAGAATAAATAACTTACCATGAATTATTTTAATAACACAATTTCCTCCAATGAAACTGATCCAATTTGATGATTGTTGCCGCAGATTCTCTCTAAAAATATTTGTGGTATACTAAGTGGATCATAGTGGATAACCTAGGTCATTATCTAAAAAATTATTTTAAATTAAACAACACTTATTATTCTAGAAGGAAGTACAAAATAGGGGAAAAAATGAGAAAACAATATTAGGGGGTTAGGTTTTGTTACTTTCAAAGATTACACTAAACAAGTAAATGAGATGGAATAGTTAAAGACACAATTTCATTGAAAACACATATATGAGAAGATGTAGTTGAACTATTCTACCCCATAATCATTCATTTATCATTATCCCATATGATTGTAATTAATTCAATTATGATCCGCTACCCTTGTAAACACTCTCACCCTACATAAATTAACATGACCACAAATATTAGAAAATGAGCCTTACGTCAACTTTGGGACTTCCAATTACAGCACCCTGCTTTGATTGTCATCCAAAAGAAAACATATGGAAAATGGTCAGTTTGGGATGAAACTATTCCAAGGATTTCATAATTAATTTTGTTTTTGGATTAGTCATTAACCATACAATTCTATCCCAATTTTATTGGATTTTTACGATTGATGCTTCACTCACACGATTTATTCATGTCCGACTATGGGGTCTAGTGCAAGTAGATCAAGTTACACAGAAATTAAAACTCAAATAATTGATTATAATATATGAATTATAGTATGACTACGAAATCAAAATAAATAATTGAATGTATTAGTGATTAGATCAACTATGAACGAAATAAGTTATCCATGGGTAGAGTTGTCATTGTGGATACATTTTCACTTGCATTGGATTGAAAAGAGATTGCCAAATCTCATCTACACTATTAGTTTCCATCAAAAATAATAAAAATTAATATATTATAAAATAATATTATAGAAAATTAATTTAAAAAAAATTCAAGTTACATGAATTGAATACAAATAAATACAAAGTACAGATGGGAGAGGAGATCTTTCTTGGAAGAGATGTTTTCACAAAGCCTTACCTTTTTTGAGGGTTGTGAGGTGTTCCAAAGATCAAAAATTTTATACAAACCATCCCAAATCCTATACCAAACCAAATATAAACTGAAAACCCCTTTCAAATAATGTTTGGGAAGGCTAGGGTTACATGTCATTTTTTGGTGTTAAATGGAAATTCAATCAAATATTTTAATCTCAGTTTCACTGCATAGTTGAGCACTAAAATGCATGAATTGGATGGAATTATAGAAGGATGATTTGTGAGAAATCATGTCCTTGATATTTCCTTAAAATTTGGTTAAAATACAAATTTGGATGAACAATATATGACTTAAATTATGATGTGATGTCCAATTTGGATTGTTCTGTCCATATTTGTCTTCATGAACTATTTACCCCACTCAAATGCACGACCCGGAACTGATTTCTTAAATAAATATAGTATCCAATATAGTAAGAAAAAACATTTAAAAAATTTCAAGTTAAAATACTTTACATAAAAATATTTATTTTTTAAATACTAAAATTAATTTTAAAAGGGTAAAACTAGACATTTCATAAAATTTTCAAATAAAGGATCTAATCCAAAATATTAAATAATTGGATATTTTTTTCAACATGTGAGAAAATTATATCATTTATTATCAATTAATTAGTCATGAAAAATGTGTTTTATCACTTATAATACTCATGAACTAAATCATCTTTGTATAAGCTTGCGGGTAATTCTCCCAAAATATGAATTATTTTTTGTTCGTTTAATTATTTTATATATGATATACAGTATATCATAAAATATCATAAAGGTCCTATATGTTTTAATTAATTTCTAAATAATTATAAATAATACAACTATTTTATAATTAAATATAAATTAAAATAGATTGACGAAGAGGTGCACCTCTGCCGCTCTCTCTCCCCTCTGATGGCCTAGGTCATGACCACGCCACTGTCTCCCCTATCTGGACCTTACCGGCCCGGGGGAGAGGAGGGTCATCCCCTTCCCTCGTCAACTATTTGTGCTCCCTCATTTTCCTCTTTCACTGACCCGGCTACCCTCCCCATCTTTCCCCCAATCGAAGTCTTCCTTGTGGTCTAGTCAGTCAAGCATATAGTTCTCTCAGTACTACTTACTTCCCTAGAGTTCACCCGAGCTTCGGCGATGCTGGATCTCTCTTTGGTTGCTCGCTATGGGAAGCTTCTCCCCTCCATGAACGCCTTCGACAGATATGTGTCCTCTTCTTGGAAGCAGTAGGATTACGTGATTATAGGGCTTCTGGAATTGAGGCATATTATGATCCTATTTGCGAATGAAGACGATCTCATCTCTACCATGGCTCATTCTCCTTATTTCCTTCTAGGTTTCCATTTTTCTCTCTTTCGGTGGTCGTTTGCTTTTCATCTGTAACGTGAATCCCCCATTAGGTCAATTTGGATTTCTTTTCCTGGTCTCCCTTTGCCTTTTCAAAATCTGGCGGTTCTTCGTTTGATCGGAAATATGGTTGGGTGTTTTCTCTGCTCAGATCTTCGTACTCATGTTATGTGTTATCCAGTATCCCTAAGGATTTGCGTTGAAGTCGACATATCCAAGAACCCACTGGATTCTATCTGCATTGAGGTAGAAGGGGAATTACGTTGGCACAAGACGGTGTGCTATGAATCAGGGGTTCCTATCTGTTCGTTTTGCAACCATCGTGGTCATGATTGCGGTAGATGCCGACGTACTTTGAGAGAGGATTAGTCTTTACGAGTCGTTGTTAAGGATGGTCCCAAATATTTGATACCTGGTTTTTCTTGTATTTGTCCTGTAGTGGACAATTGTGGTATTGGGGAAGTGAGAGTTCCTACTGCCTCCTAGAATGTTGATGTTCCTAGTGGAGTTGAGGCTAGCGTGGTGCAGGTTGTCCCTGCTATAAGCCAAATGGTGCGGGATAGTGATGGCTCGGTTGAGCAACTGGAGTTGCTCGGTGTTTTTCAAGAGGTGTTGGCTTCTACTAACCCAGGCATGGAGGTCAGTGCAAAGGATCAAAAGTAGAGGCTTTCCTTGGGTCCTCTAGTGGCAGTGATGGGGGTCAAGCGAAATGAGTATGAGCTGCAGGTTTTGGAGGTTTTTTCTCCATTAATCCCGGACTTGGGAGTACATGAGGCACCTATGGTTTATCCCTTAGTTGTGAGTTTGGTTGTGAATGAGGTTTAAAGTCCTGGTGGCTCTCATGATCTGGGCTGGGAGGTTTGGAACAAGAAGACTCAGTTCCTTGGAAGAGGTCACAAGTAGGCTACAGTAGTGGATTTCATGTGGGGGAAATCATTCCTACTGGCTACAACAGGTTCTCAAAGTGTACAGGATAGGATGATCGATGGGAACGTCTTGGGTTACTTAGATCCAAACACCCTTGGACCCAATTCTGGAAATCTGAGGAAGTCTGGAGAAAGGAGAATGATTTCAGTTTCGAGGATGAAAACATGTAAGGAGTCTTTGAGCATACATATGGATCATACTGATGTAGCGGTAATAGAGGTGGGGAACCAATTTGATGGTCTTGAGGTCCATGACCCTCATTTATCTCAAGAAGAGGAGTCACCAGATGATGATAGTTTTAGTCATCCCTCAGTGTATAGAATTGAACAAAACAAAGGGAAAGGATTCCATAGTCCTAGATGAATGAAGGTGAAAAAAGGAATGCATGACTTGGGGAAATGCATTTTGGTTCAGGGGGAAAAAATCAAAGGGACGCTAGGACTACCCAGACTTTCCAAAACCAATGGAGACTCGGCCGGCCAAGAACGATAGAAAAAAGGAAGGTAAATATGCATAGAAGGGGGAAAGTCAAGAATTGAGAAAAAATAAAAGAGAAAGGGAAGAGGAAGTTTGGGAGTGCATAAAACTTATCCTGCACTCCAAGGAAGAAATCCTAGAAACAAGTCATCAGCACAATGTCTCTGATGAAGAGATTAAAAGAATATATGGACTTCGGTTGCAAGTTGATGCTAATGAGTAGCAAGAAGAGTGGATTGATAAACAAGAACGCATACTGGCCAGGGGTTTCAATCAGAGTAAAATCAACAAATAAGAGTTTATTCAGACAATGGAAAGGATGATCACTCACCTTGAAGAACTAATCAGAGAGGATCCAGAAACCCATGTTAGCACCTTGCACTAGGAGCTTTATCGAGTAGCTGAGTCAAGTAATCTTAGCCTTGTTTTTAATCATTTCGTTAGTTCCTTCAATAATTAGTTCTTTCTTTTTATAGAACAATGGCTTACCTTTTTCCCTTAAAATGGATTTTCTTTAATAAAAATTTAATTTGGAATAAATAATATAATATTTTAGTTAGTTAAATTTCATAAAAAATATAACTCCTATTTTATAAAGGAGTTTAAAATTCTTACTTAACCATCATCTAATTTCAATTAACATAAATACATTAAAAATATTTCTTTATGTATATTATGTATTTTAACACATTTCCTACTTAAGATACCCAATTTAAACATAACATATATGACACGTTAATTTAAAGAGATTTATAATACATCACATAAAATATTGTATGACCCAAGGATTGAAAGGTTTAGTGTCTTGAAGATTAGGTAGATAAATATATTGTTTTACTACACTTGAAAACATTAATTAGTAATCTACTACTGCATTAGAATTTCTAGAAATATCAAATGATATATTCTTTTTTATAACAATTTGGGGTTGAAATAAACTATGTGGGTGAGATAAGATACCTTGTTAGGGAAAAAGATATCATAATGTATCAAATAATGTAACTGAAGGATATCTTGAGGAAGAGGATAAATATCTTACAAAAAAATCATAAGATCATTGATGATAATCATAAAATATAACACACAAACAAAAGCTTGAAAATAATTATTTAATAATAAATGTAATGAAATAAAAAATACATCTCAAAACTCATAAATCAGGTCATCGTGACATATGGATGAGGAATAACTAAATAATAATATGTAATAAAAATACTATAAATACAATGAAAATGAAATTCACTATAGAAATGTCTTATAATTTGATAAAAAAATAAAACATTTCAAAACATGATTAATAACATTGAAATATATAACACACATTATCATAAGAACCCATTTGTGATAAGACTCATTTTTACCACATATATGTTATCAAACTCACTATTTCCACACCTTAAAATTTTAGAAAACGTGTTATGCCCAAGCATGTGTGGACAAACTCATTGTATACACACATGATTTTATCGTAAGATGCAAACTTATAAAAATCAATTTGAGGTTTATATTTGAAACAATAAATCATTATCAATACATAATTATGCTACATAAAATCATATCTTAATGAATCCATGAAAAAATCAATGGGTTTCTTAATATTTTGAAAACCATTTCATTAAATGAACTCCATAAATAATTGGATGTCAAAAATCTCATATTTAAAAAGAAATACTTTATAGAAAAATGATTAAGGGTGAACAAAACATCACTTTGTGAGAGATAAATCAGTGGGGAAATATATGTCAAAATATTGGAGTTTTCATAAATACTTTTCAAACAATGTTATAAAATTGAAAGTAAAAATTATATTCATGTTTTTTATAAGGTAATACTATGAATTTGGAAATAATTATTATAAATAGTTACAAAAAAATATTTCTATATGAAAAAAAATAAAGTTTATAATTATAGGGTTCTAAATTATGAAGTGAAATTACATTATTAATCTTTTTAAGATATTTTAAAAAAATACATCATATAAATATCTTATTATATTCATTTCATATTTTATTTAAGGAAATATATGAAAAAAATAAAAGGAAAATATATATTAATTCATTAAAATATTCAATTATTATAGGAAAGAGTATAATATGGGAGTGAAAATTCATTAGTAAGAATAGAAGTTGTTCCTTCAATCGTTATACATTTTTATAGAAAATGTTTTACCAAGTAAGAGACCATTGATGATGATAAGTAATTTCGATAGAAAAAAGAGTGAATAAAATATAAAATATGGTAATTATAGCATCAGAGATATCATTAAATACATTTTCATGTATGAATGTCTATAAACTAATGAACTAGAAATTTAGATTAAAAACCTATATCGTTTGGTAACGTAGGAATTAAAAGATCATGGGATGAAGATCATGAAAAAAGATATTAAAATATAACTAAACATAATATATTTTCATATGTGATTATAATATGTTAAATAATACGCCCTAGAAAATAAATGATAGTGTAGAATATAAAACATGTCACGTGGATTCGAAAATGAGATAGAGAAAACCTTATGACCTTAGAAAAATTATAATCAAAACACCTTTAAGGATATGATTTGAAATAAAAAATTAAATATTATGTAAAAATATAGGATTAAGATAAAAATTATTAAAAGGTTTGAAAACACAAAATTAAATATAAAAGAAGATGTAAAAAAAATATCGGTGAAAATTAGATTTGATAAAAAACACCAACATTTTTTCCTTCTTTATCTAATGCACTTTAATATCCAATATAAAAAATATAAATATCATGATCTTATATTTCAAAAACTTATTTATATGCATACACTATTATAAAAATCATTAATAATTATTCTTTACATATATGTTAGTTTTTTATTATCAATTTTTAATAATTTCTGTGAGTAATCTTGATCATTTTGAAGTTGTTTCATTATAGTAATGTTGTTCATCTATATTATACCAAATTTAATCATTAAAATTTCAAAAATAATAGTAATACTAAATCATAGTTTAATGATATATTTAAAGTTATAATTTCATTTTATGATCGTTCAAGTTAGTGGTCTTGTAGTTGGAATTTCTGAAAGGCATGTTTAATTTATTTTAAGCAAATGAATATTTTTATAAAAATTAACGAGGTTAAAAAAATGGTTTCATTATATAACCCAAATATATTCATTATTTAATTTTTTATATCTTATATAACATATAATTAACATATCATATTTTTCATGGCCTAACTTTTTTGGCGCTTGCCTGGGCTCTCAGTAATATGATAGTGACATCCCAAGCTAACCTCTAATTTGAAAGGGCCTTTAACAAAGGGCTGAGTAGGTATATCACAAGGGGGGAATAACATAATGTACATGTACTCAAACACATAAAAACCCCTATAAAATAGTGTCTTGGTATAATAATTCTGAAATATCTATAGATTAACCAATGCATGTGACATTATTTAGAAAATCATCAAAGTGTCATAAGGTAAAACAAAATATATAAAGGTAAAAAATACATTCCCATGAAGAAAGAAGTTCCTAGTATAAAAAGGATATTAAAAAAGGAATAAATCCAAGATCAAAGTATCTATGTCTGAATAGCAAACATGGTTAGTGCATCGAAGCACTACTAAGGTCCTCAAATTCTGGGTCCACCTAGGTCCCCATAAATCTACCTATCACCTATATAAGACACAAAATATAGAAGAAAATACTATGCATGGGAGAGTATAAACATACTCACTACGAAAAATAAAATACAAACTAGGGAAAACATAATATAAGATTTACCACAAATAATAAATAAAAAATGGGGAAGAAACCCAAAAATAGATATATAAATTTTGAATTCCCTATTATAAAATGATATATAACTAAATATTTAAATCTAGCTATGAATTATGAGTCTTCCTATATATATAAAGGTATTATAAATGATTTCATGAACTATACATAACCTTACAAAAACTATAGTGGGGGTTTCACTCATCGTAATTACGCTTCATAGTCAATGGTGTAGACTCTATTGTGATGGACCTGATCTACACCAAATCTTGATGAAGGGATAGTACCACCCCATATATAATTTGTAAACACCTTCTGTAGTGTGGGGTAATACTATCTCTAAAAGTATATAAGATATTCATGAAAATACACCATGGTGTATCAATGGTGTACTATTTGTGACATATCTATAGACACCCACCAATGAGAATTGGATAATTTACTATCGAAAAACACATGAATCATATGTATCATTTTACCCTCAAAGGAAATAAGGATGAGGAAAGAATTTAGGAATATTATTCTCTAAGGGAATAAAAATCCGATAATATTTAATTTCAACTGGGTTCACATAGATATAGAATAATCATTTAAAGGGGTTATGCATTTCTCAAGATCTACATGCTCAACACGTGAAATCCATTTGACAAGCTGAATGGATCATGTGAAATCAAATTGACATCTCATGTTGGTCACAAAAAGGCATTTAGATGATCTCTAATTATCCCAAAAACATATTTAGAACAGTATTACTCAATATATGAAGACCCTCAGGCCCATTAACATGATCATGGTAATGATTTTTGGATGAACACATGACCACCAGATAAAGAAATAATGTGAAAAAAGATGAAAATGACAGGAACCAAATTAGAAGAGGGATATATTATTTTTTATTTTATTAAATTATTTTCATTTTATAATATTTATATTGATCATTCTACGACTCTTTGAAAACCTTGAATAACATCATGATGGCCCACATACATGTGTATTGATTTCCTTATGGAACAGATATGTTCTGACTGGATGTCACAAATTCCATTTTACATGTTAACTAAATCTTTAAAGGTCTCTGGTTCATTTTGAATATATCATGTGAAATCCATTTTAAAAATCAAATGGATTGTCAAAAATACATATGAAAATACATGGTCTCAAGAGATATTGTAATGATAGAGTGATCTCGTAGTCGCCATTTATCATTTCAACAATGTATGAAGTCATTGATGATATTCTTATGGATAATACAATGAAAATGATGCGTTATGAAAGTGATCCATCCATTGACTCAAGAAATGTACAAGATTTAAACTCTTTAGAGTGTAGTATTGATTAATTACTGTGATTATTATTAATTATACCATAAAACATGATTGAATCATGTAGGGAGAAAGTAGAAGAATTTATAGAGGGGATGATTGAAAGATATCAAGTGTCTTCCTCCTAAAAAGTTTTTAGAGTAACAAAATTGATTACCTAGTTTATTAATACTCTCTGCATGATCAACATTTACCTTTTGATGTATCACTATTATTCCAGGTTGATAACATA
Source organism: Viscum album (assembly GCA_963277665.1). NCBI lineage: Eukaryota > Viridiplantae > Streptophyta > Magnoliopsida > Santalales > Viscaceae > Viscum > Viscum album. The sequence goes on along the minus strand of OY728138.1, from coordinate 1,297,733,466 downwards.
ATGGACCTCTATTATGTCATCATGGTAACATGGTTCCTAAATATATAGTCACCTAACAAACATTGAAATGTTTCTATGATAAAGGATGAAAAAGATGGAGGATTTATGAGAATGTAGATATTACTATTTTCATGAAAATGAGTTATGTTTTATAGGTTTTATGTTCATTGATCACGTGAAGTCGATTAGACATTTCAAATGGATAATAAAAATTCCTTCGTGTATATCCCCCTTGATCATGTGAAAACTATCATAAATGTCACTCAATCCACATAAAGACGCCCAGACATATCATCCTCGTAATGTTGCAGCGCACTAACATGTAAAATTTTATAACTATACACACTTGTACCTGAAATAATTGTTTATTAAATGAACCTCATGCATGTAAGGTATGTCACACATTGAACATCACACATATTGGTCTGATCTTGCGAAGACCCCTAGATATGTCAATATGGAACATGTCAAGGCCCTTGAATATGTAATAATAATCATGTGATTAATGCTTGTACTTATTAGCTTGATCACATAATGGAATTTAGATATGTCAATTTGTTTATTGGATAACCCCTATACAAGTTGACTGTGCATCGTATACACTCCTAGTCAAGTTAATTGAACACCCTAGGATTTTTCAGCCTTATCAAGAATGTAAACTGAGAGATGTTCCTTTTGAGACCACATCCATAAAACATATACATGTATCCACTTTTAAACGAGTGTTTCTTAAATATAAAGATTTATATACTCATCAAAACTTATTAATCACATTAATTCTAAGGTTCATCATCAAATAACAACATGTTAAATAGAACAATTGTATTTCTCCCTCTTTTATGTCAAAGGATAAACATGGATATGTTGTGACATCCCCCTCCTTAGTGTAAGCCCATCAACATTCCATTTATTATATCCCATAATACCACCTCATATGGGTTAACTATAATTCCTCATCCATTAGTGGATTATGAACTATAATGAAAAATACAGACCTTGATTCCTATTATAAATAGGAAATATAGGATTCCTTCATAGGGCCCAAGCTCCATATATAATATTTTATTAGGGCCTTTTTATTTCTAATGTCTTGTATTTAAACACACTATTTCTAATAACATTATATATCTTATTCTCACATTGATCATGACTAACACGATCTAAGGGATTTTCAAGGTTTATGTGACTTTCAAGAAAAAATATTCCAAATTAAGGAAACTACATTTTTTAAGGCCTACAAAATAAGATAATACAAATTCTTCCATAAATGGGAATCCACTTATGTGTAAATAACTAATATATTCACATATTATTAAAAATAATGTGGAATAACCCTCACCCATCAACTGGATGACGGAAAACTGATCTATGAGGACTATGATACTTTTCATAAGTAGAATACATAGCACTCCTTCATGTGGATATAGATACCTACTGAATTCTTAAATTCAATCTTATATTTCATTTATATATGATGTCAAAATTCATTACATCAACCTAAAAGTCATATGTGGTATTTTATTCTTGTTTTTAGGTGATATTTATAATTCCACATTGTGGTTCAATTGAAAAACCAAAATAAAAAACGCTATCTAGGATGGTATTAAACACCAAAGTGTCTAATGTTATGGAATCAACATTGATATAGTTCCTCACTATTGATCAATTGTAGGAAATAGATGTAAGATTATTGATATATTTTTATGTTGTCACTAATATAATTTCCTATTTTTTAATAGAAATTTAATAAAATATAATATTATTTTAGTAATCATCCCCATATTAGGATTTCATAATGATTTTCAAACATGTCATAAATATATAATAGATAATTGGAATATGAAATAATTATTATTAAATGATGAGATTATTCCTACCTCCCATAATCTGAAATAACATGAGTTCCTAATTTTAGTTAGGTTTGAAACCCCAAATGACCATATCCCGTTAGAGTGTAGGCATTTTAATTTTTATATATGTGGGATCAATTGGGTGTTTCTATTACAAAAAATGGTGAAACCAATATAAAACTTGTTATAACAAAATGAAATAGGATTATGTACATTTCTCAGTTTTTCACCAGCATTATCGGAAATCGACATGTTTATCCTGAACTGAATTAATGTGATAATTGAATAGAAATATTATCAAAGACATTGGAAATATTGTTTCAAAAACTCTGAAAACAATATCATTCCTTAAGAAACAAATACGGTGATCATGACATGAAATCATGTGTTAATTTAATAACAATCTTATCATAGGCATCAGTCATCTTGTCTCCCAAAATTAGACAACCTTATTATTCAATTGGAAATAATATCAGATGATCAAACAATGTTACTTTTATTTTAAAATAATCTTTGGAATAATCATATCAGATATATCTCCTCTCATCATATCTATAAATCCAATGAAAAAGGCCTTTATTAGGTAATACACAGAATTCTAATATGGATATTATACTCATGGGGACACATCCATGTCCTGCATAACTAGATGCATAACATACAATGTTATTTGAAAATTAGATGGCATATAAATAGGGGAACTAATGTTTCAAACTTCATGGTCTTAGAAATATTATTCCATAGACACTAATCATATACACATTTTACTAAACATGTCATGTCCTTATAGGGTCCAGCATTTTCTATTCACCTAGGGACCCAACTATGGTCTCTTGAAAAAGGGATTAGAAACCCTGATGTCTGGATCCAGTAACATGGAATGTGATTCAAAACTTGTGTAAAAGCCCTAACCTCTGTAAGATTCCATGAAACATTTTTCCCACTAGAATAAAATGATTATTGTAAGGTTTTTTTATATAAAATAATTTTTTCTCTCCTTGAATCCACCAAATTTATAAATCCATGAAATCATCCAATTTAACTACCATAGACACACACATATCCTATAAAAATGAATTAATGGACCTTTTATCATCAATTACAAGCCTTTATTTTCCACAAATAAGGATTTTATCCACTCAATAAAATCATTTCATGCCTCCCATCTCATGTCGGGGTTCTAATACATTGAGTCATCATCCATGGTCTTAAAATCCACCAAAATAAATAAAACAATAATTTATCTAATTGTCATTTGATCATCCAAAATAAATATGAATGTTTAATATCAATGAAACTTGTCCATTAATTTTCATTTTCTTTCCTCATGGACCAATATAGAAGAACATAAAGAACATAGTTGAGAGAGGCATGATAACAATGTGAGACTACCATTGGTCGATGTGATCTTGATCGATGATAATAAATAAGGTAAAAAAATTTATTGAAATCATGGAATAAAAAAATAGATAATTATGTTTGGAAGTGATAATTTAATTCATTGTTAATGAGAATAATGAAAAATAATGAATTAAGTATACATAGGATCTATTCTCAATAATTACTAACACAATGGCTAAAATACCCAAAAAAATCCCATGATGGAGAATAGATTTATTATTATTTATGAAAATATTCAATTATGATTCCATTGATGTTTTTACTATTTTCATTATTCACCCCTCGAATCTTCTTGAGTTATTAATCAATGATCAATAGACCTGATTACATCAATTCTAATGGTGACTCCCATTCTCATCCTAATTATTTCCCAGGGTTAAATAGCTAACCCTGATGATTTTCCATATGAGAAAATAAAATAAAGAGCATGATAATTTCGGAATTTAATATATATATATTAATTTATTTATTTAATTTATTTAACTCACCCTTCAATCGATGCCTTTAATAAAATTTCTAACATACACCAAACTTATATCATGCCTATGGAAAACCCCATTTTTCATAAATAACTACTATTTTTTATTTTTCATATAAGGTTATAATCAACTAATTAACCCTTTAATTTATAAATAATTCATCATGTGCTATAATATATTTAATATTTTAATTCTATGGAAAAATAACACCCAAAAGAAGAAACAAATTTAGAGAAAAAATCTTATCATACATTAAAAAATATTTAATGAATTGAACTATATATATTGAAGTTGATAAATTATCCCAACATTCAACATATTTATCCAAGAAAAACATAATATACTAAAAAAGGTAGGGGTACTAATTCCACATCTTTCTCTCACACTCCCATGTGCTCTCCTATATGTTATAATTATACCAAAAAACTCAAACAACGGAAATGGTTGACCTCTGTAAGAACTTATATTGTCGATCATCGATTATCTATGGCTACACTAAGAAGTTGTCTCCACTATCAATTTCCATATCACCACATTCAATATCATGTTTTTAGTCATGTATGTATATCCTTATATTTTAATTATTGCATATGTCATCAACTCGGTCCAAATGTGTTGGTATGTTGAAGTGTTAAATATCCCCTCCAACCCACCATAATATTTAGATAGAACAAATGAACATTAGGGATAAATTTTTTAACCCAAAAAAATATCCACAATCATCATCATGGATATATTCTTATGAAAACATATATTTCTAGATTTAAATCAAATTTCAGATAGTGTCGCTCGATGTAATATTTACGTCGACTCTAATCTCTCCTCATATCCCTGCAGATCACATGAAAATTCTATTTTATCTCCCATACTATATTTTCCCCAATAATAAATCTCTCTTCAATCCCAATCCACCAAAAATGTGACCTTAAGCATCCTCTATACATTTTCTCAAATGGATTCATAACATTAGTAGAGCGATTGATGATTTTATAAGAAAAATCCATAAATGAATGGTGATAATCCCATCTTTGGAAAAACTATAACATGCATGGTATCATTATATATTTTTAAACATTGATCGATGACACGTTATACTCATATTTAATTGGTTGAAAGTCCATCATCATTTATGAATGTTTCTTGAAACACTCAAGCAATCCTCTACACAACTGTGATATGAACTCTTCATCATGGTCTGAGATGATATTTATGGGTACCCCATGAAATTGGAAGTAATCTTGCATGTACAAAAACCATAAAAGCTTATCTAAACTCTTCTTGAAGATAGAAATGAGATGTTTCTTCTTGATAAGATAGTAAAAAATCACCAATTTAGTACAATAGACCATTAATATTCATTGAACCCTCTAAAAAATTTATTGATATCTCAACCCACTTAAATTCTAGAATATTATGAGATTTAGTGAGACCTATTGTAACAATATTTTTAGCCTTTACCTACTTACATGGGAGGAATAATGACAAAACAATAAAAACACGTTGCCTCATTATATTCCACCAAAATTTCTACTTCTACTTCTTGATATACCTCTAAGGGGTAGGTATGAAACTCCTTTAATACCTCCTCAAGAAACATGACCAGAACTTCTTTATATACTTATAATTGGATAAAATGCTACTAATCTTTGTAAATTTAATCAGGTGAATCACTTAAGGATATCTATCCTTATAAAATTTCCTAGTTGACATCTCTAAATCTAAGCCTCTTAGATATACTAATGAATTTGTGGATATTATTACAAGGAATGAGGAAAATGGGCATACCTATCCATAACTAGGGTTCGCTACAACTTGTATTTGTTCTAGGATGCCTCTACCACCAAGTAATAATTAAACATACCTTTCAGTCCATATTATACAATATGATCCATACCTAGAGAATATAATATCACAAAGACATATTAATATAGGATCTTTAATTAATAAACCTATCTCTAATTGTGGTCTACATAGGTAAATATGTGCTTGAGACTCTAGATGTTAGAGTAACATAAGAATAACTCACCCATAAGATAATTCCTCCTCATTGTCAAGGTGAAGAGAAACACTTCTAAATACAAGTCATTGGTTATGTAGTTAAACTCATGGGGTTTCAAATTCCATGAAAAACATGAAATCACTTCCATCCTCCACATCAACATGAATTCGAGACTATATCAAGAGGATTCAAAACTTCTAGAAACTAAACAGATTCCACTGGTAGTCTCATTATAGGAGAACTATTCTACATTTTCTCAACTCCTCAAATGTTTTCATATATTACTCAGTCTAGGAAAGAAACATCCCTTTTCACATCAAGGATGTTAAAGTGTATATGATTGTGGTAAATGCATATACAAACCTATTAATGTATCCAATAAAATCAAGAAAAATACAGTCCTATTATACACACATGGGTGTCTCCCATGCATTAAATTCATCTATTTTTTCTAGGTCCACCACTATATCATACCAATAGTTGACATTCGAAATATTGTAAACCATGAAGATCCAAAATTGAAACATTGTTAGTATACCCAATTTTTTATACTCACATAGTAATTATATTAATATTTAAAAATTCAAAATAATCATTTATTACTATGTAAAATAAATGAGACTATTGTCGTTGAACATAATGATAAACTAATTTAAAAATGGTTGGATGATCTGATTCATATATTCGAGGAACATTGAAAGGAAATTATTCACAATGAAATCCATCATCCAAAACTCATATTTCCCAAAGAATTAATGGATTTCTATATTCATAATATCATCTACATGAACTCTCAACTAATGTTATATAGACCAGGGATCAATATTTATGTACCATGTCAGGCCAAAGAAATGATCTATGTAGTAACCAATCTTCATAAGGTTATTTTCTCAGAACATTAACTTGATTCTGGTGATATTAATACACAGAAATACTCAAGATACCATTTTAATTATTCATAAAAAAACTAGATCATATAAGGGGGAAATTTTGGGTTTGAAAAAAACATTTTTATAGTTTGCTTCCGACTACAAACTCATCGTCAAGTGATCAAGAGGGGCCAACACATAAGATATATAAGACATTGAGGGTCTCTTGGTGTAGACTACAATAATATATTTGATATCCTACCATGGAGGAAGTCTAATAACATCATCAAGGAAGATATTCATATAATACTCCCCTACTATTGGATGTTAGATATCTAATGAACCCCCTGCCCCAAGTTCCTATATCGCCAACTGATGGGTGATATGTTAAAGCTTCCTACTCATGAGCCCCACTCACTCTTCTATAAAGAACCCTATCAAACATAAATTAGACACATATGTTATTAGTATTTAGGAATACAAAACTCATATGGTGACATTATATTTGACTATACATAACAGACAACCATTACATTCCTAAAATGGCATCCTAAGGTTTTTTCATAATCCCTAAGAGCTCACATGGGAAACTCTCTCAACTACGTTCCAAATAGTACTACCAGAAGATGTGAAATAAAGAATAATCAAACTATATATTATCCACTATATATATTTTATAAGATAATAAATCTATATTGTTGGAAAAAATCCATCAAGGTATCATTGCTGCCATTTTGAGGTGATTGGGTTTGTTGAAAAAGTGGACAACTATGCTGTGATTATTTACAAAGCCAATAAATGACATAAACATTTGTTGAAAAAGGGGATTTCATGGTGGAATGTCGAGTTCAAGAGCTGTGGTTAATGATCAACGTTAGATTCAAGAACTTCGACAAAGGAATGGATGATCTAGAGGTAGTACAAACAGAATAGATACAATGTGGTTCCATTTTCCACTGTTTCACAAATTTTTGGGCCTGAAATTCGACAAATGATGAAAATTGGTTTTTGGAAAATGGACTTGTACACCATGTACTTGAAGGAGTGGGAAGCAGCATGCCTAATGTTTTTCAATATCAGAGCATCAAAATATGGCAAAATAAAGAGGTTCGCGCAAGTATTGGTGTTGTCGCGCAGGTGACTTGTGCGCCGAGAAAGGACCTATGCACCGGTGCCTAGGAGGGTAAGAAAGGTTGTGCAGCATATGTTTTTTAAGATCAGATCTTCATAATATGGAAAATAAAATACGATTGCAAAGGTGTCTTGTAGGGGAAGAAACGCACACGCTGGGAATTGTTCGTCGAGGGGTGACTTGCGGGCCGCAGCGTAGGTTGAAAAAATGCCTATAAATACATGACCACCCCTCCTAATTTTCAACGGAGTTCAAAAAATATAAAAATTAGAGCTCCCTTCGCGCAGATGTGGTGGTCATGAAAGTGGTGTGTGGTTACGCAAGAGGACTTGCATGCCAGTGTTTGAATTTGTGCATCAGTTGGTTGTTGCGCACCAAAATTACTTTAGGATTAAAAGGGGTTGAGTCGTGCAGGTTTGGAGTTGTAGAAGATTGTGCCGCGTAGGTGTTTGAAGTGACTTGTTTTCCAGTTGTGAATTTCACACTGATACTTGCGCTCCGGATTAGACTTTCACTCCATGTAAGGTTGATTCACTGCAGTATTTCAGGGTTGTGTGAAAGCTGGAAGATTGCCTGATACCTTCGGTGCAAAGAGAGATTCATCTACGGGTGAAAGCTGGTCTTCAAAAGAGCATCTACTTACAACAAAGGATGTATTTATTAAAGATAATGAAGATACCTCCAGGTCTATAAACTCTAAGTGGATCCATTCCAGATTAGTGAGTGAAGGAAGAGGAAGAATGTGATCCTCTCAACCGTTAGTGAGCCAAAGAAAGAGAAACAGGGAGTGACCCTTGGGAAAGCAGTGAGCTGACCCTAAACTGTGTAAAGACAGTGATCCTGGGACAGAGTGACTATGCCCAAACCTTGTAATCCACAGCAAGTGAATTTTAGTAAAATTTGGTTTGACTGACAACCTGTCGGTGTATACTCCTTGGACGTAGCCCTTTCCGGTGAACCATGTAAAATTTATTGTGTCATGTGCTTGCTTTAATTTCTGCTAATATTGTGCAATAGGAAAGAGAGAGAAGATTGTTTTGATTAACAGAAAAACAAGACAGGAACATGCTTTAATTTTAACTTAGTCATACCATGATTCACACCCCCCCCCCTCAGGGTATTAATCCTTATGTACCTAATAATTGGTATCCGAGGGAAAGGTTGATATTTGTTCTTATCTCAATGGAGGACAATAATCATAAAGGGATTATGATCTTCGACAGATGTTATTTTCAGATATGGAAGAATCGAATGCAATACTATTTCTGATCTTTGGGAATGGATGTATTTTCAGAAGCTATGCATGGTATCACAACAGATATTAATAATGTAGCATTATCAGAAGCTGAGCATAGAGAGTTGGATGCTGATGCCAAAGTAATCAATGCCTTATGGGGATACCTTCCCAATCCCATCTATACAAAGGTGTTGTCATGAAAAATGTCACATGCCATGTGGGAAAATCTATTGAATATATATAATGAAGATAAAAAGGTCAGAGAGGGAAAGCTGTAAGTGCTGTGGAAAAAGTTTGAAGATCTAAAGATGAACCTAAAAGACATTTTTTATGTATTCTTTGACAGGGTAAATATTGTTGTGGAAGATATGTGAGGACTTGGTGAAGTCATTGAATACATAAAGATCATAAAGCACATATTGAGGAAGCTTCCACCTCAGTTCAATCCGAATGATTCAGTACTAGAAGATAAAGATCCCAAAGAGATGACACTATACAATTTTCATAGTACCTTTGTTGCATATGAGATGAGGAATGATGATAATGAAACTGTGGAAAAGGGGAAATTCAAATAGATGGAATTTAAGGCCATGAAGATGCTCACCATTGAAGATTCTCAAGAATAAGAAGAGACAGATGAGGTTATGTCATTCCTTTCCTCATATCATCAAAGTGGAAAAGGAAAGTTCAAAGGGAAACCTCCACTTGCTTGCTTTAGATGTAGAAAAGTTAGTCATCTTGCTGAAAGATGAACCAGAAAGTTTCAAGAAGAAAATGGTGAAGATGATGTTGTAAATACCAAGAAGAAATATTCAGCCTATGTGAAAGGGAAGAAGCAGTTCAAGAGAAATTTCTTCAAGAAGAAGAATCTTCATTCACAAGAAATAGACAGTTCAGATGAGTTTGAGGGTGAAGAGGTTGAGGAGTTTGTAAATTGTAAAGATAACGGACAAAATGCAATGGTGGATATTGTCGGTAGTGCTCAAGATATTGAAGAAACTGATGCTGATGAAGAAGAAGAAGAAATTGAAGGGTGAGTTGACATGGGTGCTGAATTAGAAGCATCTCTTGAAGAGATATATATTTCGAGAGAGAAAAAAAATAAATCCAACAAGGTGGTACATGTTACCAAACTCTACATGAAACAGCTAGAAGAAGAGAATTCTGAGCTTGTAAATGCAATAGAAAACCTTAAGTCTTCGAGGCCAGAGAGCACAAAAAAGGATTATGAGCATAAGCTCAAGATTGAAGAACAAAAATGTGAGATTGATGGATTTAACGAAAAATTTAAAGATCACGTCAATCATATTGAAGAGCTTGAAGAGGAAGTTTTCGGTATGCGGAAAAAAGTCAATGACCAAGAGAAACATTTGATTCCTAACACATTATTGGGAAAGCAGGATATTACAAACACTGAAAAGATGAAAGAGGAGCCTAGTAGTTCAGCAGGGAAGAAGCAGAAATTGAGCTCAGACGTTAAGGATGTTTGAGGGCATAATCGGAAACAAAAATCTATGACAATTTAAGTTAGACTGCAAGCACCAGTCCCAAGATTGAAGGTTGATTTAGACACAATGCAGAATCAAAATATTCAAACATCCAAAGGGGAAACTCGTAGTTCTGATGTACCACGAAGGAATTCACAATATATCAGTTGTTATTGTTGTTGGAAGATGGGACATTCACAGTATGTGTGTTCCATAGCCAAGAGATATCAAAGAGAACAAGAAAAAGGTGGAAGACAAATAGATAACGGTTCCCCAGAATATATATCGAAGGACACTATTTTTGGTGCAAGGGATTTGGGCACATGGCTAGGTACTGCACTTCAACCATACAGAGGAATGTGCCAAAGAAAAACCAAAATTTTCGCAAGCAGTAGATCAATAAACCAACAGGTGAGTAAAAGTGCAAAATAGATTTGTAGAATTTCAATATGAAGCTGGTCCATCACACTCTATGGAAGATCATGTTCTCCAAACCACACTGAGTGTGAAGTCGTATACATGGATCAAAAAGAAAAAGAATGAAAAGGTAGTAGTTGTGGAAATTTCCCTTAAAGCTTCAGATTGTTCAGGAGTATGGATCCTTGACAGTTGTTTCACATCCCATATGACAGGGAACAAGGATCTCATTACGGTCATAAAATTTAACACCCCAAGATTTCATAATACGTTATTTCTTCAAAGTAATTCAATAACATGCACTACACGCAACACCAAGTTCTAGTGCACCATGACTTACCAAAAAAGCCATTCAAAAGTGGTTATGAATAATAGTAAATGAATTTGAAACATTTTATAATCCTTATAATTTAAGAATCCATTTTATGAGTTTCTTAGACATAATGAAAGAACAAATAAATTTTTTTAGATAAAAAATGTATTTTAAAAAATTGCACTTTTACCGACTTTTAATGAAAAAGCCTATTTAAATCCAATATATGAAACATTCATATATTTAATTTGACAAAATAAACATTTTTTTTATAATTGGGACATATGAATTTAGTTTCAATAAAGTTTTGGTTTTTTTCTGATAACTTTCATATTTGTGTGAATAGTCCAATATACTATATCTTAACTGAAAATAACATTTTTAATAAAAATAATTTATAGTGTTAAATCATACTTTTTAATGGTTTGGAAGTATAATTATATAGTATTTTTTCCATTTAATTGAATGATGGTCATTGTAAGTAATTTCACTTTGAAATTGGACATAAATAAGTGGTAAACTTTTGATCGTTATTATTGCATAAAAAATATGTCTTTTCGTTTTGAAAGTGGGAATTAATTTTAAATTGATAAATCCAACTTATATGTTTTTAATTTGGTATGATATACTTTATTATTGAATTATGAATATAAAAATTAGCTTAGGGTGAATTTTTTGTATTTTTCTTAAAACTTTTAAATTTTGACCAATTGTGAAAAACACAGAGTTATAGTTTAAAATTGAATTTCAATTTAAATAATTATTTATTTTATTTAAATTTATTTTTGGTTAAAATAGTTACATAATACCAATATAATTTCAATTTAATTCATTGGACTTAGTTTATAATAATTTTAGATATATAAAAATGTTATTGAACTTTTCAGTGTCTTTTTCCCACCTCCAAGGAGAATTCGTAAATTCACATAAAACATAATTTTACCGCTTCTATGAGTTGAATTTCAAAAATCCAATATACACTGTTAATATCAAGGAGTAAAATGTGGATTAATAAGATAAAAATAATTTTGGTTGAATAGTAACTTTTTACTTTTATTTACCACGGTTATAAGTAAACAAGGTAATTAAGGGTAAAAATGATATTATTATTTCCCTAACACATTTCCTAATTCTATTGGATAAGTGTAATTCGACCAAAAACAACCTTAGGAGTAAAATATGACCCTTTAGGTCCTCATGGATTAGATTACGACATTTATTATTATTTAATTAAAAGAGGAGTTAAAAGTGTCAAATTCAATGTTTATTAATGAATCCATTTATAATATAAGGTTTTACATAAGATAAATTCGACTAAAAATATTCATTATAAATATAAAATGATTTACAACATCATGGTATATTATTTATATTTTTTATAAATTATATAATTAAATTTATTTGTGATACAATGATGATAAAATAATTACTTTATTTATGAAAGAATCAAATAAATGGTATTAAAAATATTACAATAAATATAATTTAAAATTCTTTATGACATCCACGAATTTTATAGGACACTATAAAATGATAGGGATGATTCAATGTATCTTGTTATAAGTAATCAAGTCGTGATGACTTTCAAAAAAATAAAACACCAAATAGTGTCAAAATTGACATAAATAAATATTTAAAAGAAATACTATATTATTGGGTGATACAATATTCAAAAAAATGTAAGGTTCTGAAAAAAGGATTAAATAATATTATACATGTCATTAATGAGCCAGTTGAGGTTCTCTTGTAAGTATATAGTATGTTCATTAACCATATATTGTAAGAATACATGAAGACACAATAAAAGTTAAACTATTTAACTAATAGTTAAATCTAAATGATAAGGTTAAAATGGTAACCTAAAATTGTATAACACCTATTGGTTTAAGGGCTTCTGACCCCTAACCACCTAAGTCTCGAAATAAATTCATTTTGAACCATTATAAACCGAATATGATTGTATAATAAATTAATACATTAATCTTTTCTTAAAGTGACCCCCACCCATCTTATAAAAGGGCACTTCCCCTTCTCTCAAAATCACACCTCCAAAGCCATATGGATCAGCCAAAACCTACCCAAATATCCTCCTAACTTCCCTATATTCAACCTAGAGGAATTATTTTGATCATAAATCCATCCTATGAAGCCATTTTGATCATATCAAAAGAAAAAACCCAATGAAGAGGTAATGTTTTCTCCACCCTCTTTCAAGTTCCTTTCTTCTTCCACATCATATTTATTTGTTATTTCCATTCTAAAATACTAAATCAATTATCTTGTATATACTGTAATATTATTATAAATATTTCACAAATATATTCATTATTCTATCCATCTTATGAATGATAATTTCACTATGTGTGTGTATGTACGGCTTACCGTCTCCACGCCATGGTGTAATTTGTTATTAAACACTATGGTATTTGGATGGATATAATGATGAGTAATATTTATATAAATAATGAAAATAAAATGATAATGTCTCTGTAAAATTAATATATCATCCAATTCCACACCTTCAAGGTAATGATATTTTCGCTCGTGCGTACGTACAGATTACCATCTCCACGGCGTGATGAGATTCATTTCTACATTCACCATTCATCGACGATTATTAAAATATATATTACTAATATGTTTACAATATATGACATAATATTGAAACTTGATATATATATATATACATATATATATATATATGTATGGATATGTACTTACATATATTTTATTCACTTAGTTCCATTCAATACATTATGAAAATGAAAACAGTGTTTATGCGTACGTACGGACTACCGTCTCCATAAACGGTGTTTTCCATTTCATATATATGTATATTATACATATTTATATTCTAAATATATATGATATATAAATCATGTTTTATATTCTGTGAGTATTTAGATCATGATTTAAGTGGCACAATCAAGAGTAACAAGTCAAAACACGTACGATAAAGAAAGTAATTATTACTTGAAATGTTTACTTAACATGGTAATTATTATTAAATGGGTAGTATAAATTCATAAATGAATAATGTATGACATAATAAATATTAATATTGTTATGGTATAATTTGATAACATAATACGGTCTTCATACATAAGGTTAAACATACCCTTAACTAAAGAAAAGTGAAGGTAAAGGGTTTTCATCTCACTCCATATTCCCGTGAGATTTGTGCAATATTGCCACTATTACCTTTTGTGTGGTGTATGTACTACCCTTAATTTTATTATTTGTGTAATATACTTTAATTTATATGTATTTACATATTCATTGTATGATACCTCTGTCATGGGGTGAGTGTTTCGTAAGTTACCAAATTGGTAAGGGTTAATTTCACAATCTCTTTATTATCCGAGGTTGTTTTTAAGAAAGTATCTAAGGGGACATATTTATTATCCATGTACATGTTTCATAAAAGAGTTTTCAAAGGGATTATTTTTTAAGGTAATTCTTTACTAAAACATAATTCTAAATGTTTTAAATATTTATTCTTCTAAATCATTCTCATTAATGTCCATGTTTTCAAAAATGGTTTTAAAGGATTTATTTATATAGACATGATTTTTTTTAAATGTTAATTCCTTTGAAAAGTATAAAAGTTGTATGGGTAACATTGATTAAAAAATGTCTTTAAATGTCTTCCTTTCTAAATTGTGTGATCTTTAAATGTTTTTATGAAACGTGATATTTCAATCAAAGAGTTTTACAAATCATTTCCATCTATTTCAAATCCTTTAATTGATTTTAAACCTGTCTTGAAGTTGATCTATTGTGATACAAAACATCCATATTATAATGAATGTTTTCTGATCTGTTTTACTATGGATGTGATATTTTTATACCACTCATGGTTTATGGTTATAGTATTGACAATAATTATTCTAGTTTTAATATGAATGTTTATGATATGGTTAAACCTTTTCATATGAGGAATGTATTGGACTTATTATGTGATGGGTGGAACCTGCTATAGATCCTCAATGAATCGGTAGGTCTCATGAGACAACTATAATTGGAATTGGTTGAGGCCCTTTCCCAATTTGATATATGGTTTTGTCTAAGGCCTTAATGATTTTTCGATGTCTTGGATGAGGCCTTGAAAAAATGTTTCAGATTGTCCGACATTATACATTCCCTCATTATGGAAATAATATTAATGGTTAATGTCATCATTCCACTAGTAGAATACCCATGATTATGTTTTATTATGGAATTATTTACTCAACTCATATTCCTTCCATAAACGTATTTATGTTTATTAATGGTAAATGTAAGGGGTTTCAATTATTCAACATGCTTAGTATTTTTGTTATCTTCCACTGTATTTCTTACCCTTACTGAGCGTTTGAGCTCACCCCTTTCTATGTTTTATTTTTCCCAGGATTCAAAGATGTGTATTTTGATTGATATGCAGTGTTAAGATAAGGGATTAATGACATTCATAAAGGATTATTTATGTTGTGTTGTATGTTATGAATTGCAATGTAACATTCATGTATGTGATCTATTTTCCAAGACTGCTAAACCGATCGGTCCTCGGAGACATGATTCATTATAATCATTCCAATGTATTAAAATTATGTACCAACTCTGGGTAACTAGGGTCGGGGCTTTACAGTTGGTATCAGAGAAGTTTAGAAATATCCTTGGAAGTAAGATTTAGATAAACTTTTATTATAGAACATATACCTGAGATAGACTTTGAGGATTAGTATAGAATAAATTCCTAGAATTTGGGTAATGTATATATTTTGTGAGTTTTCAAAGAAAATGCATCCATGTCTAGATATGAATAGGTAGAGGCGGCTCTAGAACAGATGTACCTAGGGGTAAAACCCGAAAACACCGTTTTGAGCTAGACTCTAACGGAAACTAATGCACGAAAACGGGCCTTGCTGCACTCTTGGTTACCACACTCCTGGGGGATATTCATAGGATAATTCTAATTTTCTTTACAAATTATAATGAATGGTATATGAGTATATACTGCCTCAATGAAAACAGCCTTATGATAATGGATTATATCCATAAACCATTCAATTTACATTAAGTATTTTACATATTTGTAATTATTCATTACAATTCATAAACTGGTCTAGTTTATGCCATTGTATAGAAATAGAGCCCATTAGAAGGAATGTGAACTCCAGAAATACATATGATCCAATGAGTAATAAGAATCAAATCTCTCATGGTATTAAGCCAACATTTAGAAGGGAAATAGTCTCCCATGTATTCTCAATATATGAAAAAAATAGTATCATGTGTTAATAAGATAATTAAATAATTATCTGTGTCCTATGGCTTTGAAGGGAAGTAAGAGAAGAAAAGGATGGAAGAGAGAAAAGATGGGTAAAGGGAAGATGGGAAAAAAAATTTCCCATATGTGATAACTCTGGGAGGAAACACCCAAGAACTTGCTTGAAGGTATTAAGAGTTTGTTTTATGTTTGGAGAAAAAGGACATAATGTACATGACTTCAAAGGTAAGAAAAATGTTTCTAATGTACAATGATTCATCAGCAAGGAGTTGGTACACTACGTAAACCAATGTCCAAATCATCAGTGTATGCCCCAAATAATTCTATTGGATAATAATCATGTTATGATACTACCATAGATGAGGAGGAATGGTTACAGTTCTTATGTTGTTATTAAAGAATTATGTCATTTTAGTGTTGTGTCAACAATGTACTGGTTATTATAATTATGTAGTATATAAAGATTATACTGTAGTACTATTTCATTATGTACTTGAGATTGTGTGGAACTAAGAAAATTGACTCAATAATAGGTTAAATTTTTGGAAAATATATCATTAATAGAAAGATAAACCATAATATTGTTCTGATAACGATGTAGTGATTTTGGAGTAATACCTGATTGATTTGGAAAAATTATACTGGATATTCTTGACTACCTTGAAACGGAGTAATGATTTTTATATTCCATCATTGTTGGAGTTTACAAAAATTTTGGATAGAAGGAGTATATCCAATATTATATAAGGAATAAGGGATCATGAATGTAATCAATAAAGATTTATGGAAATTCATGATGTTACAGTGTTTTAAAAGAATACATGATGAAGGTGTTTATATGTTATTAAGTGGAAAAAAGGATCTTTATTGTGTTTACCTTCATTATAAATTTTGGACTGTGAGTTTGGACAGAAGTATTTTGGATAAATCTAGTTTGAGATTATTTTTGGATTGCCGTAAAAGGAAAACCTGGAGGTCGGGCGGCAACTCGTTGAGTCCGGCTATGCCGTGAGACATGATCCCGCATCCGAAGGGCGACAAAGGTGTATCACCTACCACTAGCCCACGTGATGTCCTGGATTGAATAATTTAGTCTTTTTCAAAAAAAATGTGGTAGATGAATTAAAAATTAATTTTTTAACCCTATAAGAATATGATAAATAGAATATTATATTTAAGTTCTATTATCTTTTAGAGTTAAAGATGAGTTTGTGGTAGAAATTAGTTAAAGGATGGGACTCTACTTATCAAGTATATATTTTTCTTCTTCTCTTATTCTATGAAGAATTTAATTATTATACTTTAGTGAAGGGATCTTAAAACCAAAAATGTGTTATCCTAATACCATAAGTTTTGTTAAACCGATGGTATTTTAATTCATCATAGATTGATGAATTTAAGGCCTTCAATTTTACACTTTTTTGTTATTGATGACCTCAATCACTACCTATAAATATTTCTGTTTTCCTCTAATTATATATCTCAAATTACCACCAATGTTATCCTAATCGAGATCATAATTTGGTGGTGACCCTTTCATTTCCCTTTTCCTCTTATTAAGACTAAATTTTATTAACCTAATTTCTGATGTTGGTTTTCCAAAAGGTATTTTCTATTTTCAACCTTTTATTTTAAAAAAATAAAATCAAATTGCGAGGATGCAATTTATTAATAGATGGAAAATTTTTACACACCAATATTTCATAGTATGTTATTTCTTTAAAGTAATTCAATAACTTTTACTACACGCAACACCGAGTTCTAGTACACCATGACTTACCAAACAAGCTATTCAAAAGAGTTTATGAATAATATTAACTGAATATGGAACTTTATATAATATTTATAATTTTATAATCCATATTATGAGTTTTTTAGAAATAATGTAAGAATAAATACATTTTTTAGATAAAATAAGTATTTTTATAAAAATGCATTTTTATCGCCTTTAGATGGAGAAGCCTTTTTAAATCCAATATTTGAAACTTTTATATATTAAATTTGACAAAATGAACTTGTTTTTTTTAATTGGTACAAAATAATTTAGTTTTAATAAAGTGTTGGTGTTTTTCTGATAACTTTCATATTTGGGTGAATAGTGAAAAATACTATATTTTATCTGAAAACAGCATTTTTAATCAAAATAATTGATAGTGTTAAATTATACATTTTAATGCTTTGTAATTTTAAGTAGATTGTATTTTTAAAATTTAATCCAATGATGGTCATTTTACGTAATTTCATTTTGAAATTGGACATAAAAACTGTCATTCTTTTGATAGTAATTATTTCTTAAAAATACGCCTTTTCGTTTTGAGAGCAGGAATTAATTTTAAATTAATAAATTCAACTTCTATGTTTTTAATTTGGTAAAATATACTCCACTATTATATTCATAATATCAAAATTATCATAGGGTTATTTTTTTGGTATATTTCTGAAAACGTTTATTTTTTGATGAATAGTGAAAAACACTGAGTTATAGTTTAAAACCGAATTTTAAATGAAACAATTATTTATTTTATGTAATTTATTTGGTGCAAATTTATACATAATACCTATATAATTTCAATGTAATTCATTGGACTTATTTTATAATAATTTTAGATATATAAAATTGTTATTGAACTTTTCACCGTCTTTTACCCACATCATAGGAGAATTTGTAAATTCACATTAAACATAATTTTACCACTTATGTTTGTTGAATTTAGAAAATCCGAGACACTCGGTTAATATGAAGTAGTAAAATTAGGTTCAATACGATCAAATTTTTTTGGTGAATAGTAACTTTTTACTTTTATTTACCACAGTTAAAAGTAAATAGGTTAATTAAGGGTAAAAATGATATTATTATTTCTCTAACACATTCCTTAATTCTATTTTATTAGTGTAATTAGTCCAAAGAAAACCTTAGGAATAAAATATGACCCTTAAGGTCCACTTGTATTAGATTAGGACATTTGCTATTATTTAATTTAAAGAAGAGTTAAAAGTGTTGAATTGAAAGTTTATTAACTAAATTATTTTTAATATAGGGATATACATAAGATAAATTCCACTATAAATATTCATTACAATTATAAAAATATTTCCTACATCATGGTATTTTATTTAAAAAATTTAATGATTTAATATTTTAATTTTTTTATGACAAAATGATGATGGGGTAATTATTTTATTAAAGAAAGAGTCAAATAAATGCTTTTATAAATATTAAAATAATTATAATTTCAAATTTTTTATGACATCCAAGAATTTTATTGGTGAATATGACATTTAATGGCTTATTAAATGTATCTTTTTCCATGTAATCTAGTTGTTATGAATTTCAAAAAACCAAAATTCCAAATAGTGTCAAAATTGACATAAATTAATATTTAAAACACATACTATATTATTGGTTGATATAATATTCCTAAAAATTAAAGTCTCGTCAAAAGGGAATAAATAAAGTTATATATGTCATTAATGAGAAAAATTATGTTCTTTTGAATGTTTAGAGTAAGTTTATTAACCATATATAGTAAGAATACAAGAAGACCCAGTAAAAGTTAAATAACTAAGAGTTAAAACTAACTGATAAGATTAAAATGGTAACCTAAACTTTTCTAAAACCTATTGGTTGAGAATATTTATACCCCTAACCACCTATGGATGGAAATAAATTCATTTGGAACCATTACAAACAGAATATGATTGTATAATAAATTAATATTTTAATCTTTTCCTAAAGTGACCCTCACCCCTCTTATAAAAGGGAACTTCCCCTTCTCTCAAAATCACACTTCCAAAGACATTTGGCTCGGATAAAACCTACCCAAATATCCTCCTAACTTACCAAACATCAACCTAGATGCCTTAGTTTGATCAGAAATCCAACCTAAGGATCCCTTTTGATCAAATCAAAAAGAAGAACCCGAAGAAGAAGTAATGTTTTCACCAACCTCTTTCAAGTTCCTTTCATCTTCCACTTCTTCTTTATTTATTATTTTCATTCTAAAATAATAAATCCAGTATCTTATATATATTGGGATTTTATTATAAATATTTCACAACTATATTCATTATTCTATCCATCATATGAATTATAATGTCACAATGCGTGCGTACCTACGACTTGCCATCTTCATGTTGTGGTGTAATTTGTTATTCAACACTATGTTATTTGTATGGATATAATGATGAGTAATACATATATAAATAATGAAAATAAAATGATAATTTCTATGTTAAATTAATATATCATCCAATTCCACACCTTTAAAGAAATGATATTGTCGCTCGTGCGTACGTACAGATTACCGTCTCCACGACGCGATGATATTCATTTCCACATTCACCATTCATCGACGATTATTAAAATAAATATTACTAATATATTTGTAATATATTAAATAATACTGATACTTGAGATATATATATATATATATATATATATATATGTACTTACCTATATTTTATTCACTTAGTTCAATTCAATACGTTATGAAAATGATAAAAAACAATTATATGTACGTACAGACTACCGTCTCCATAAACGGTGTTTTCCATTTCATATATATTTCTTTTATACATATTTATATTCGAAATATATATGATATATAAATCATGTTTTACATTCTATAAGTATATAAATCATGATCTAAGTGATACAATCAAGAGTAACAAGTTAAAACACGTACTATAAAGAAAGCGATTATTACCCAAAATGTTAATGTAACTTGGAAATTGTTATTAAATGGGTAGTATAAAGTAATTAATGAATAATTTATGACATAATAAATATTAATATGGTTCTGCTATAATTTAATAACATACTACGGTCTTCATGCAGGAGGTTAAACATACCCTCGACTAAAGGAAAGTGAAAGGTAAGTGGTTTTCATATCATTCCTTATTCTCATGAGATTCATGCCACATTGCCACTATTACCATTTGTGTGGTTTATGTACTGCCCATAAAAGTATTCTTTGTGTAATACACTTTAATGTTTGTTTCTTTACATATTTATTTTATGATACCTCTTTCATAGGTTGTATGTTTCGTATGTTACTAAATTGGTAAAGGTTAATTTCACAATCTCTTTATTATTCGAGGTTGTTTTTACGTAAATATCTACTGGGACATATTTTTTATCCATGTACATGTTTCATAAAATAGTTTTCAAAGGGATTATTTTTTAAGGTACTTAGTTACTAAAAAATCATTTTAAATGTTTTAAATATTTATTCTTCTAAAATTTTCTCATTAATGACCATGTATTCAAAAATGGGTTTTAAGGATTTATTTATATGGACCTGAATGTTTTTAAAATGTTTTTTCCTTTGAAATGTTTCAAAGTTGTATGGGACACTTTGATTCAAAAATGTTTTAAAATGTCTTCCTTTCTATGTTTTGTGACTTATAAATGTTTTCATGAAAAGGAATATTTCAATCAAAGAGTTTTACAAATCATTTCCATCTATGTCAAATCCTTTAATGGATTTTAAACTTGTTTAGAAGTTGCTATATATTGTGATACAAAACTTCCATATTGTATTGAAGGTTTTTTGATATGTTTGAATGTGGATGTGCTATTTTCATACCACTCATGGTTTATGGTTAAACTATTGAAATTTCGTATGCTAGTTTTAATACGAATGTTTATGATATGTTTAAAAACCTTTTCATATAAGGAATGTATTGAACTTAGTAAGTGATGGGTGGAGCCTGCTATATCTCCTCAATGCATCAGTAGGTCTCATGAGACAACTAGACGTAGAATTGGCCGAGGCCCTTTCCCAATTTGATATATGGTTTTGGCCGAGGCCTTGACAAAATGTTTTAGAATGTTCGGGATTATACATTCCATCATTATGGAAATAATATTAATGGTTCATGTGGTCAGTAGACTAGTAGAATAGTAGTGATTATGTTTAATTATGGAATTATTTACTCAGTTCATATTCTTTCCATAAAATGTTTTAGGTTTATTATTGGCAATGTCATGTGGTTTCAATTATTCACCATGCTTAGAATTTATGTTATCTTCTGCTGTATTTCGTACCCTTAATGAGCATTTGAGCTCACCCATTTCTATGTTTTACTTTTACAAGAATTTGAAGAAGTGTATTGTGATTGATATTCATGGTTAAGCTAAGGGATTAATGGCGTTCATAAAAGATTATTTATATTGTTTTGTATATTATAGAGTGTAATGTAACATTCATGCCTTTAATAAATTTTCCAAGACTGTTAAACCGATCGGTCCTTCGAGACTTGATTCCATGTAATCGTTCCAATGTATTAAAATATTGCACCGAGTCTGGGTAACTGAGGTCATGGAATTATATAAAATATGATACAGAAGGAATTTTCAAGTTTGGGAATGATAAAGGGCTGAAGATCTTTGGTTCCGGAAAGGCCAAATTCAGGGGAAAAGAAATGAGACATGCTGATGTATTGGTAGCAGAGGGTCTTAGTCATAACTTACTCAGTGTTAGTCAACTATGTAACTCTAGGAACTCTATCCGATTTACTAATAAGATGTTTGTTGTGAAAGAAAAATATGGAGCAATTGATCTACATGGGAAAAAGGAAAAATGGAAATATTTACCTTGTATGTGGGGAAGAAGATATGTGACTATTATCCAGAGAGGAAGAAAACCAGCTAAGACATAAGAGACTTAATCACCAATGCCAACCATCCATGGAAGATCTGGTAAAATGTGATGTCACTAGAGACCTTCCAAAACTATCTCGTGATCGTACACATACATGTGTTGCTTGTCAACAAGGGAAGATCATCAGAAATACATATAGTTCAAAGAAACAGAATTCAACTAGAGTGCTTGAATTGGTGCATGATGATGTATGCAGACCTATCTCACCGTGAAACATAAATGGGAAAAGGTAATATGTCTATTTCATTGATGATTATAGAAAAATGTCTTGGGTATTTTTCTTTACCCATAAGACAGAAGGGTTCAGTTGTATCAAGTAGTATAAGAGGGGATCAGAAAGGATGCTTGGGCAGAAAATTTTGAAGATTCGTACAGATAACGGTACATAATTCACAAACAGTCCAGTGGAAGAATATATTGCGAAACATGGGATAAAGAATCATGTTTCATCAGTGAGAACTCCCCAATAGAATGGTGTTGTTGAATGGAGAAATTGGATCATCAACAACATGGACAGAACAATGCTTATTAAAAAGGGCCTACCAGAGAAATTTTGGAAGGAAGCAGTTTTTATATTCGTCTATATTTCAAACAGGTCTATGTTGTGTCCGAAGAAATGGATGAATCCGTATGAAATTTGGTATGGAAAAAATCCAACGTAGAAATACTTTCTAATCATTGGAAGTAAGTTTTCCATTCTCAATAAAGGAAATAACATGATGTTTGAGTCAAAAAGAGATGAGGGAATATTCCTTGGCAACTCAGGAAAATGCAAAGCATATAAATGCTTCAACAAAAGGCTGGAAAAATTGTTGGTATCAATGATGTCACTAGGGTTTGAAATGAGCATAGTAATCAACAAAATAGTGATTAGTTTCTAGAGGAAAGTGATGAGGAGGTAAACAACACAGGGGGAGTAGAAGTGGTAGAATATGACTCAGATGAAGATACTGATGATGATCAAGAGGAAAAAAAGTTTGTGTCTTCAAGGAGGCCAAAGAGTCATACTGAAATTGATAAGTAGAATATCATTGGTGATCAGACATCTCCAGTTCAGACAAGAAGAATAAAGTCACTATAGCAGACATGTTTCCTATCTCAGATAGAGATGAAATGTTTTTCTGATGCAGTTGAAGATGAATACTGGGTTCAGGATATGAATGAAGAGCTTGATCATATTGAGTAGAACCCGACATGGGAGATTGTTTTGAGACTAGCATATAATACTTTCATAGGGACTAAATGGGTATATCATAACAAGATGAATGAAGATGGTACTGTGTTTTGATACAAAACACAACTAGTGTGAAAATGATACTCCCAAGTAGAGGGAATTGATGTTGATTAGACATTTTCACCGGTTGAAAGGTGGATAAAATCCAATTATTTTCAGCCATGAGAGTTCAATGAAAGTTCAATGGGTTAAATATGGATGTAAAATCTACATTGTTGAATGGGGT
Organism: Viscum album; assembly: GCA_963277665.1. Lineage (NCBI taxonomy): Eukaryota > Viridiplantae > Streptophyta > Magnoliopsida > Santalales > Viscaceae > Viscum > Viscum album. Next base: position 1,297,708,888 of record OY728138.1, on the reverse strand, counting down.
TTTGGAGGAGGAAGTGTATATTGAGCATCCAGATGGTTTTCTCATTCATGAGAATGAGAACAAAGTTTTTAGGCTGAAGAAGGCATTGTATGGGCTGAAACAAGCACCAAGAGCATAGTACTCAAGGCTTGATCAGTATATGAAGAAGCCGAGTTTCCAGTGTGGGGGAGTTCATTACAATCTCTATTTCAGCGATAATAGTAATCAAAGGATGATGTTGTTGGTATATGTGGATGACATAATATTAGGCGGATCAGATTAAGCTCATTGTAGACAGTTTTCCAAATTCATGAAAAATGAGTTTGAATTGTAAATGATTGGTGAGATAATGTTTTTCCTTGGTCTCCAGGTGACACAAAAAAATGAATGGAACATTAATTTCTCAGTCCAAATATTCGAATGTGGTTTTATGATGGTTTGGCATAGATAATTCCAAGGATATAAAGACTATGGTTTCTACCTGGATGAAATTATCAAAAGATGAGAATGTAAAGGTAGTTAATATCATAGAATACTGGAAAATTATAGGTTGTTTTATATACTTGACCGTAACAAGGCCTGATATTGTTTTCGCCACATGCCAAGCAGCGAGATATCAGAGTAATCCCACGGAAAGCCACATGCTTGCAGTGAAAATAATACTTCAGTATATCAAGGACATAGTGGACTTAAACTTGACATATAATGACAAATCTCAGATAGAGTTATTGGGATGTATTGATGCTGAATGGGCCGGTTCAGCGGATGATGGGAAATCAACTATAGGAGGTTTGTTCTATCTTTGTGGACTGCGTATTTCTTGGCTTACCAAGAAGCAATATTTCATTTCATTAAGCACCATAGAAGCTGAGTATATTGTATCCACTCACGCTTGCACAAAGTTATTATCGATGATGCAACATATTGAAGATATGGTAGTTGAAGTGAAGTCTCCGATCGGAATCTAGTGAGATAACTAAAGTGATATAAATATTAGCAAAAATCACGTCCATAATTCAAGGAAAAATAACATTGAGATATATTATCATTTTATCAAGGAGAAAGTTGAGAAGGGAATCATGAAGTTGGAATATGTTCCTATAGAGCTACAAGTTGCAGACATTCTGATAAAGGCCTTACCCAAGGAAGCTTTTGAGAGACATCGACAAGATCTGGGAGTTCAGTCAACTCCCCTCACCTAAATGAGTGTGGATGTGGACCACCCCCTCTCCCCGAGGTATGATGTGTTTTTCCCTAATGTGCTGATATGCATTCTCTACTCTGTTATAGAATAAAAAGGAGTGACCTTTGGGTTCGTTGAAAAAGGGGGAGAAATTAGTGATTGTTCAAGGGGTATATAGTGTGGCAATTGATAAATCATAATTTATATGGGGAGTAGCTGACAATTATAGCAGCGAGATAGAGGGAGAAATGAAAAGTAAGAGAGTATTAAATCTGACGATGCAGGAAGTGATCGATCAAAGAATAGATATCAAAACAGTTGAGGATCGTGATAAAAGCAAACAAGTGGTGTTGGAATGTGGTATGAATATGTCCATAAAATTTTTATCAGTTTGGTGTCAACAGTGGGTGTTAGAGATGGAGTGATTCATTGATGAACTTTTCATTTACTATTGTTTCTCATGTTTAGCATTTCTCATGTGGGCTTAGAGTATGTGTTGAGTAAATCCTTGATCTCTATCATAATCTCAAAAGGGGAATAGTGGATGAAGAATTAATGATGTATATTTTTATGGAATAGTTGTCAACAAACCCAAAGGGGGAGATTTTGGGAAAAAATCTCTGAAGGTATCATTGAAGGATTGTTGAGATGATTTTGTTTGTTGACAATGTGGAAAATTGTGCTGTGATAGTTGACAAAGCAAAACAATAACATACAAATTTGTTGACAAAGAGGATTTCATGGTGGAATGTTGATTTCAAGAGTTGTGGTTAATGATCAATGTTTGATTCAAGTACATCGACAATTGAATGGATGATCTGGAGGTGGTACAAAAAGAACAGATACAAGGTGGTGCCGTTTTCTAGTATTTCCCAAATTTTTGGGCCTGAAAATCAACAAATGAAGAAAAGTGGTTTTCAGTAAAGGGACTTGCGTTCCATGTACTTGAAGGAGAGGAAACATGCATGCCTAATTGTTTTCAATATCCGAAGGTCAAATTAGGGAAAAGGAAAGACGGTCGCGTACGTGTTGGTGTTGTCGTGCAGGTGACTTGCACACCGAGAAAGGACCTGCGCGCCGGTGCCTAGGAGGGTTGGAAATTTGTGCACCATATATTTTTCAAGATCATATCTTCAAAATATATAAAGGGAAATAGGGTTACGAAGGTTTCTTATAAGGGAAGAAACATGTACACCAGGACATGCGTGTCGAGGGGAGACTTGTGCATCATTGCGTAGGTTGACCGAATGCCTATAAATACCGTACTACCCCTCCTAATTTTCAATGTAGTTCAACACATAGAAAATTTAGAGATCACGTCGCGCAGATGTGGTGGTTGCACAAGTGGTGTGTTCACGCAAGTGGACTTGCGTGCTAGTGTTTGAATTTGGGCGCCAGTTGGTTGGTGCGTGCCAAAATTGGTTTGTGTGTAAAAGGGGTTGAGTCACGCAGATTTGGAGTTTTAGAAGATTGTGTCGTGCAAGTGTTTTAAGTGACTTGTGTTCCAGTTCTGACCTACATGCCGATACTTGCATGTTGGATTAGACTTGCGCGCCATGTAAGGTTGATTCACATCAGTATTTTAGCTTTGCGTGAAATCTGGAAGAATTCCTGATACTGTTGGTGAAAAGTGAGATTCATCTACAGGTGAAATCTAGATTTTAATAGGGCATCTACTTACAATATAGAGATAATGAAGAGACCTAGAGGTCTATAAATTGTGAGTGGATCCATTCCAGAGTAGTGAGTGAAGGAAGAGGAAGAAGGTGATCCTCTCCACCGGCAGTAATCCAGAGAGTGAAAACAGGGAGTGACCCTTGGGAAAGCAGTGCGTTGACCCTAAACCTTGTAAAGGCAGTGAGCCTGGGATAGAGTGATTATGCCCGAACCTTGTAATCCTCATCTAGTGAAGTTTAGTGGAATTTTGTATGACTAAAAACCTGTCAGTGTATGCTCCTTGGACGTAGCCCTTAGCAGTGATCCAAGTTAAACTTTTTGTGTCTTGTTATTGCTTTGCTTTCTGTTTATATTGTGAAACAAGAAAGAGAGAGAAGTGTGTTTTTCTTAACAGTGAAACAAGATCAGAACAGGCTTTAATTTTAAATTAGTCATACCCTGATTCACCCCCCCCCCCTCAGGGTATTATGCCTTGTGGACCTAACATATATTAATCTCTGTATCATTCAAAAATATATCAAGATAATTTAATTACTTGATATTGTTTTAAATATTACAAATGCTAAAATAGGTAAGGCATAGATCAAACTTTTAATCATCTCATGTTCATCCTGTTCATAACCCTCTATATATTGTAGTCATTTCTAACTCTACTAGAATCCCAATGAGCATTGTGTGGACCCCATTTTTGGGGTTGTGGATTTATGTAAACATATCATCATATATCTATTAAACCTCCCTATATGGATCCTCCTAACAATTTATCAACAACAACTCCCTAGGGTCCACCCTAACCATGCTTGGGAGATCCTGAGTAATGATGAATCTGCATCCATGGACTTACATCTATACTATTTCTGAAATATTCATTAAATATAGTGATAAATAATGATCTATGTGACCATTATCATAAAAATTATAACATTTTCAATCAATGAGATTACTAGAAGATCTAAAAAATCCTCGATATTTAGATACCCATGTCTGAGTATAGGTATGACTATTTATCATGTTCTATGACCCTAATGAATGACTCTTACTAGCCAATAGAAATGACTCAACCCCACAATGTCAGATATTTTCACTATCTTTTAGACACCCTTTCTAAGAAATCATTAACTCACCATGTCCCCTCTAGCAATCTGGAAAATGGGCATGTAAGGAGCGGAGCGCGAGCAAGAGCTGCATTAGTGTCTAGGGTTTCCCGACCACTGCCTCTCCATCATCCCTCCCTTATCATCTTCCATCGAGCTAGGGTTTCCACTTCTCTTCCCCATCATCTTCTCACCTCCTTTTAGTGTTTCTTCCTTTGTAGCTTCGGGTTTGGATCTTTCGGCACTTGGATCGGCGATGCGGCCAGGATCCATGTTGGCAAGAAACCCCCTTCTGAGGAGCGATGTGTACGGTCAAGATCGACAGAGCGACACATGCGGTTAGGAGCAAGGGAGAGACAAGATCTCTATCGATAGACCCTTTGACAGAGCAAGGATTGCGGTTTTTCCTGGGGAGATCACAAAATTTCTGTCATTTGGTTTCGATGGAGTTGATTTGAGGCAGGAGCATCATTTATATTTTCTAGTGCACTATTTTTTGTTGTTCTGTTTGTTGAATATGTGATCTGCGAAGCTTTTGTGTTGTTTGGTTTCTTCATGATTTAGATTCTTGGATTTCTATGATTTTAGATGGATGGATGATGATGGAGGTTGTATGACGCCTTATTTTGATGTTTTTCTATTTCTGTCTACAATAAAAATGAGTCATTCCTGAGGTCTTCAGATTTACGGTGATGCGATGGTGATGATGGGTGGACTGTGAATCCAGTAGCGTGTGAATCCAGCTGCGTGCCTTGAGGAGGATAATATGAATTCTGAATTTGTTTGTTAATGTTTTGGGGAGGATTTTGGAGCCTATTTGTGATGTTTGAAATTTTTTCATTTGGTGTTTGAAATTTGGAATCTTGTATTGTGTGGTTCCCACTCTCCCTTAGAGAGGTTTATTCCGAAAAAAGGGATTTCATCCCTCTAGAAATCTGGAATAGGTGGGAATGGAAATAGATAAAACTATAAGAAATATGTATCTTCAAATAAAATTATCAAAAAATAAACACAGTAAGTGTTTGTATAGAAATATATAAATTGAGTATCATGTGGATTTAGTAAACCCTCAGGCATGTTCGACGACTGAAATATCTCCCTGATGCTACTTAGGAACATTCTGAACGTACCAAGACCATATTCTCTTAGACTAATATACAACATCAAACAATAAATAAAATTTTTAATATAATATTGTTTCCACATCATGGTTATGGGTGATCGATCCCCTCTAGAGACCTATTTTTATATATAAGATTATTAGTAAGGACAATCATTGAAACATTTAGGTTTCATTCCATCCATAAATCTCATACCACATATATTTGATCATATCCTTTTTTTCATGTGGTCTAGATCACCATGAATCAAGGGTGTTATTTATCACTCAAACATTAATAACATTATAATACTTCACACATCATCATACTAACTAAATGGAACTATTGTATTCCCAACATGAACTCAATCATCTACTAGAACTAGTGTATGTGGATCCATCAAGATCCCATTATGTGAATTCAATATGCTATGCTCACCTGGATGAAAAACCTCATGAATTGGTCTATACAAAGAATCCCCACTACCTATTTTTTATACATAATGACCCTATCATATAAAATTTTATGGCTACCGTTATGGATGAAAATTTAATATTTACAATACATACCCCAATTTGACTATCATATATTTTGAGTTGACTCTTCAGGGACGTGAAAATAAAATATCCCAAACCTTTATATTTAATTTGTTATTGTTTTCATTAAATCTAATGCCTTGTTATTATGGTTCATAAAATTGGTAGTCATACCCCTATTATATGGATACATCATCCATTACACCATCATTAGGTTTCCTATGTTGATAGAAATATTTGAAACACTTTTACATCATTTTTTTCTGTTCGCAAAAGAACTCTAATGAGATGCCAAACTATATAAAATGTGTCAATGAAAACCCCCCTTTGATATCCCTCGACCGTGACCAGATATACTGGTCACCTTACTAGGCCCATAATAATTGGATGGTAAAACCCCAATACCACCTCAAATAGACCTGAGGAAAGAGAAAAGTTCAGAGAAGGAATATCACTAAAGTTATTTCACATATCCTAATGTTCTTATACACACAAAAACACACCCAAGACAATGTAACCATGAATATATATATTAAACATGAAAATTTTGGAGTGTATCCAATGCATATTAAATCCTCTAGAATAAAATATATGAGTTAATTTTAATACAAACTATATAAAGGAGAAATGAACACACTAAACATGAATTGATGTCCATACATGGCAATAAATAGTACAATGGGATGAGAGAAAATATCAAAATCTATGAGTCTAACCACTGTACATGGTCAGTGCCTCCATGAACTTCTATGACCATATGATACCAGATCCACCATTGTTAACGTCCAAATATTTTTTATCTATATATGACAGAAGACCTAAAAAGATAATAAGGAGGATTGGGTAATAATATAAAATATATGATTCCTCGAAAACTACAAGGGAAAAAAATTTCTCAACAATTTAATCAAATTGGGGAATAGAAACCTGAATCATATATACTAATTATTATACCCTATTTATAATATGATATATGTCTCAATATACACTTATAAAAAATATGGATTAGTCTACCTTCATCTCAAAAGGTCCCATCTGCAATGTCTATAACTACAGGAAACCTTATAAGAATTAGAATAGAGGTTCTGTTCTTCCCCGCAATAGTCCAAAACCTATAGTGAATTATCTTTATTAGTGGACCCTCTCCCCCTCAATGATCAAGTATGGGGGATTACTACTTAGTTATTTCATTTACACCCTATATAGTTCATGGGATTGAAAACTATAAGTATATATGATGTCAAAGAACCTGCACATTGGTGAGCTATGAGGAGTACATACCATCCCATATATCTAATTATCAGACCCAATCATTACGATCATCCATGAATCACTTGAAGAAGTTCCCTTACCATACCAAAATGTTTTAAATATCTAATTACAAATGAAATTCAACTATTACATTCTACATGGTATTATACTTATGATAGTATACTCATGAGCCCATTTCTGAGTCTTGAGGGTGGAGAAAAGAAATGTATTATATTGTGGGAAATTTGCATGGAGTGTATATTGAGTAAAATTTACTTTACAACCATCATAGCGATTGGTCCTGTTATTCCTTATACATAAATCACAAATTTATATGAATCTAAGTTGATTTCTGTTATGGGGCTATGGATTTTCTATTCACCTAGGGCCCTATCCAGGTTCTCCAAACACATGGATCCAAAAAAGGCAGTATTACATGGAATGAGAGATTGAATAAATTTAAGGTTAAACATAAATGAAGTTATGAACTAGGATTCCAGACGAATATGGAAAATATGGCATGTGATCCTATAGAATAAATGATTAGAAGTTGGTTTTCTATAGATAGTGAAGTCTACTCCCTCGGAAATCATGAAATCACTATATTTACCAAATCATACTCTATAACCACCACTAACACACACTAATCTACCAAAATCAATGGAAGGGACCTTGGATCATCAATTAGTAGCCTATAATGTTTAGAAATATGGATTTTGGTCAACTAAGAAAATATGGTCACACCGCCCATCCTTAGTCTAGTATCTAATCCAGGAAACTAACATCTACGATCAAAAAATATTCCACAAACTATCTACAATCCATCAACACCATGGTCGTTCATGAATCCATCATGAATCTAAAGTATTGATATGGATCAATCTAGGATATCATTATTGAATGGTTAACCCTGGTGTCAATTGATTAAAAACATTATGAATGGCGATGAGTTAGGAAATATAAAAATGTGATACTATTATTGTCTAATGTGATCAAGAACAATGATAATAAAATAGGAATCCATAAATTTTATAATTCTTGAGAACACCAAAAATAGATCAATATGTTTGAGAATTCTAAATAAATTCTTTGTTTATAGGAAGAATAAAAAAACATTATATTATGAAGATATTAGATCAATTCTCATCATTAGGGAAAAAATTTTAGAAATGAAAAAAAAGGAGACCATATCGAATAAACAATCAATCATTGTTTAAGAATAACTTTTTTTTGAGATTTTTGTGGTTCTATTTAATTCGAAACTCATCCCAATAAACTCATTAGTCAGTTTGTAATAGATATGAGGTCTAATGATTAATAATTTTAATTGTGTCTCAACAATTCATCTTCCCTCGTCATATAGAGGTATGGATATAACCATGTATATTATTCATAGTGGTTCATAAATAGAAGAGAGGGTTACATTACACATTGAATGAATTCAATAAATTAATTCCTTTAATTTATTTAATGTCACCTCCAAATGTTTCCTTCAATGAAACACCCATTACTGAACAACATAATGAAAATCATAGGGAAAACCATGATTTTCATAGAAACCTACATTTTCTTATTTTCCATTTCAGTTTAAAAAAATGGAAATCTATTTAATTTGAAATCATGTGCAGTGATGCTTTACTATATTTAATATATTTAAAATATTTAATATAATAATTCTGGTGTGCAATGAGACCAAAAATATGGGACTAACAATGATGAAGGATATAGATATACCTAATTAAGTATTGAAGGATTGAGAAATAAAAACATTATTTTTTACACTAGTCATCCATGCTAATATTTACAAGCTTTATTCAAGTAGGTTTTTAGAAAGAATGAAATATGAACATAAAAAAATTTGATGGGTTCGTATGGTTAATAATTTTTTTACATCATCTTAATATGAAATATTTATAATGATATTATATATATATTACATGAATCTTGTTTTCAGTTTTTTGGGTAAATAATGAAAATTAAGGTGAAAACATGAAATGTTACTTGAATAACATATAGTCCTCTCAACCCTAGTTTATAGTTTTCATTTACACTCTAATTAAAGGGAATACATGTGGATTTTCATTTTTATCTTAATAATCATAATTATATTATATTTATCAAATTCATTAATTGATTTTATCTTTATAAGAATAAAAGTGAGGTAGTGGTAAAAAATAGATTATGTCAGCTCGTGGAGGTGGTAGGGTTCTTAAAGGAATGATTCAAAATATTTTTTCCCCTATGGATGAAAATAAATAAATATTTTTAGTACCATTAATATTAAAACAGATCATTATAATATTTATATTATTCTCATTATATTAATATGGATATGGTATTTTTTGAAGAGATAAAATAATAAATAAAGGTTAAAGATTTAGTTATATTCATATTGGGAGATTGAACATTATCTTGAGGGTATTCCTGGAAGTTAGTGTATAAGGATAATTAATAAAGATAATAGGACTATGAACATGAGATAATATTATATAAGGATAAAAATATTAGAGATTCATGAATAAAATATAAATAATGACTTTTCCATGATGTGTTGGAATTGTTTCCCTTTTATAGGAATAAAAAAGGGATCTTTTTTTAACAGAAATTATTTTTCAACACTGAAATGACTCTATATAGGGGTTAATGGAATGCAATATATGAAATAAATATAATTTTGTGTATGATAATAAAACTAACAACATATATCTCATTTAATACTTATTTTAAACATTTTTTTTGGATATTTATTATTATTATTTTTGGTTTTACAATTTTTATTTGTTACCTTAGTAACTTATTATTTGGGAACTAACCAAAATCATAGATCAATTTGATATGTCAAATAACATAGTAGAGAATGTTTTTCTCACAATAAGAGATTATATAACTAAACAAAAAAATTATTATTAAATGAAACCAAAATTTTTCATTAATTTCATGTTCATTGGTCACCTTATAGGTGAATGTAAATGTGATTTGAAGTATAAAATTTTCAAAAATTTAGGGGAATTATGTGGGTGTTTATAGAAAGTGGATTGGGAAGGCCCAACCCCCTGAATCTCAACTCAGTTGGTCTGGACCCTCATGTATAGATACAAAGGGAACTTGAAATGCGGAACTTGAACAAATAGTTCTTGGGAATAAAGCACCTAGACCACTTGGCTCCAAGAAGACATCAACCAAGGTTATTAAAATATGGGATCATGTGATTCCATCTATGGTAATTGGTATGCGTCCATGTACAGTTTAGTATAATTATTAGACAAAATAAGGATGTGATATGGACAATGAGGGAAGTAGACAACCTAATATTGGGAACCAACCCACATTGGTGAAATGAACTGATGTAGTGCCTTATAAAGTGGTGGATTTTATGTCATATCCATCATAGGACCCCAGTACTGTTGATAAGAAAATCTCCGATGAAGCCACCTTTCCTATGATAGCAACTGTGGATGTTGAATCTAGGGAAATAAATATTGATGAGGTTGGGAAGAATTTATTTCTACAACGTACTGCATTTCTCTCAGATGCACACCATGTACCTCATGTTGAGCCGAAGGTTCGAAATAATTCATGTATCCCAACTTCCATCTCTCATGAACACACGATCATGCTTGAGAATCAGGGCCCAACAATAGTTGAAACTCAGCCTACTACTCCATCCCATGATGGGATTTCACTAGAACACTCATTATGGTCTGAAAAAGAAATTAGAAAATGTTATGAATACTCTTAACAAAGTGAACTAGATAGAGGGTTATCATAGGTGCCTTCTTTTATAATTAAAAGGAAGATCACCCCCTTGGAAAGATTTGATAAATCTACATAATCTATGGATAAATTGACACACTTGAATGCTATTTTTGGTCTGATGAAGTTGAATAAATAAGAATAAATGAGTATAATTTTGTTCTCTCAAATGAAGATAATGAGGAAGAATGTACAAATTTAGAGGACAAAAATGACCATCTAATGCATTGAAATTTATGGGGGAAGAAGAAAAATAGAAATGGAAAAGGAATCAAGGGAAAAGTGAACAAGGAACATAATTTAGGCTCTCAAATAATGAGAAATCCACTTAAAAATGAAGATATTCTCTTTTGACTCTCAAGGGATAGGAAACTCTTAAATAAACAAAGTATTTCGACTATACAACAGGGCCTACAAGTCTATTCTCATTGGAATTTCTGAACATAGTGTTATGATTAAAAATTGGAAAGGGTTCAGGTGGGAATCTCTTGGATATATGTTTATTTCTCAAAACTCTCATACCTCTAGTATTGACCTCTTATGGGTGCTAAGACATGAATCCAACCTCATCAGCTCTTACAGTAAGAAGACTAAAAGTATTTCAATCTATTAAAACACATTATGATATGATTTATCAATATCAATTATATATATTTACACATCCTATATCAATATTAGAGAATTATGGAAGGAATGTAAATTCATTTTTAAACATAGGAGTCAAAATTTTTGATTATTGGATACTTCAACAATGTTTTGAAACCTGATGAAAAATACTATATATAACTTTATCCACATTGTATCTTTGGAATTATTCTCATATATTAACCATTGAAATATTTTTATGGTCCCTATTATAGGTTCTGATTTTAAATGTTTTAGATGTATTGTGTATGGAAGGAAATGATGTAATTTTGATAGATGCTTCATTCAAATGGATTATTGGACTGCTTAAATTCGAGTCTCAAGGTTCCAACATCTAAAGAACCACTCTGATCACAATCTTATTATGGTGTAAGTCACCAAAAAATTGAGAATGTCAACAACTATTCCATTATATTTTAATAATTTATGGATTTTGGTTCCTGGATTCAAGGATACATTGTTGGATGATTATAAATTTGATCCTAATTGAATCCCTTTTCATAATCTTGCTAGAAAAAAAAGAACCCCCAGAGACTGCATAATGAATGGAGTAATAAATAATTTTCCAGGATAGAGTTGGACATTAAGGTTGAAAAGTACTTCCATTCTCATAGTTAGATTATGAATCAAAACTATAATGGACCATCCACAGAAAAGATACAGGGCCATAATAGGCTTCATGATCTACTAACTATCATTGAATGGATGGAAAAAATAAATTGAATTCCAAATGGAATAAGTATCAGTATATGAACTTCATGTTCATACAAATATTAAAAAGAATAAAATAGAGCTAGAGTGGGGAATAATGTAATCAGAATTAATAGAGATTCCTAAACCTCTAAAAATGATATGTCTCTTGAAATTGAAGATCACTGTATTGGAATATACTCTAATAACGGGCTAGATAATAAAATAATGGTTGATAATATCACTCCATGCATTGAGGAGAATCATAATTATACTCTAATAATAGCCCCATACAAGGGTAATGTTAAGGTATTCCTTATATTCCTTAACATGGAGAGTTCTCCTGCACTATACGGATTCACTAAAAAATTCATCATGTTTTATTGGGACATAATGTAGGATGATGTTACTCATTAAATCATGTAATTTTTCATGAATTCCTCTATATTATATAGGGAAAATGCATGTTTCATTACATTGATACCCAGAACAAATAATTAACATAATTTCAATTTTTTTAGTCTTATTTCCCATAGGAACATGATGCTTAAAATCATTAGTATGATCAATATGAAATGGATGGTAGGTCTTTAGAATAGTCAAATATTAATTAATCAATATACATATTTCCTTGGAATAAAAATCCAATATTGTTTTTTCATCACTTCAGAATGTTTTAATTTAATGAGTAATTAAATTAATGATAATAACTTCTACCCCCAGATAGACATATTCAAGGCCTTTGAAACATTCAAATGGAGTTTACTCTATGATGTTCTCTAAAGTTATGATTTCTCAAATTCATTCATTAATATTTTAAGCAACATTCTCAAACATTCAAGGATATCTATTTTTATTTTTAAAGCGCCCAGGGGATATGTTTAGTGCACTATATGTTTGAGACAAGGTGAATCACTTTTGAGGATTAGTTTTTCTATTTCTGAAGAACAATTGAGAAGATTTATTAATGACCTAAATCAATAGGAACTATATAATAGAATTATAAGTAGTTGGAATGACCATGTACTCGATCATGTATTTTATGTGGATGGTATTCTTTTTCTAGGTCATCCATCAAGAATTGAAATATCTATAATTACGTCCTTTTTCACATTATGAGGAAGTTTCTAGTCAAACCATAAGTTGAGAAAAAAACTTTATTATATTTTATGATAGATTTATAATTAGTATGAAAATAAGGATAATTAATCATCTTTCAATTAAGATAGGATCCCTCCCAAATGATTATCCTCATGGTCCGTTATTCTAGGGACATGTGAAGATGCACTAAATTAAAGACATATTCTTAGGCATTGTTAATAGACTGGACTTGTGGAAAGGAAAATCTGTCTCCCAAGACACAAGGGTGTGCCTTATCAACTCTGTGATCAAATATATGTTTTTTTATTATTTCTCACATTATAGATATCCTAGGAGCTTATTAAAGGAGCTAAAATGGATTATTAAGAAACTCATATGGACTGGTTCAGTCCATGAAAAGATGTTGGTCGTTTTTGCATGGAAGGAGTGTATTAAACCAATTGAATTTGGTGGTCTTGGAATTAAAGATCATAATATCTATAATAATGGGCTAATTGGGAAATTCAGATGGAGCCTAATTTCTTATGTTACTCCTCTAATTTCCTATAAAAAATGTTTAAAGGGAAGCTTTCAAATGGTTATAAACATTACCTCAAATCTTATATTAGGGAATCAATCAATAACTCCTTCAGATAAATAATTTATGACACTAAATGGAATATGAGTAAGGGATCACAACTCAATTAAATGACTACCACCTATATTTAAATTAAACTACAAGATACTATCAGAATTTCCCCCTGAGGCTCATCACATGTCGATTGAAAATGTTTTTTCATAAATCTCTATCATTGAAGGCCCAAAACCTACTCAGATCAGTCTATACATCTAGAGTTACAATTTCATGGATTGTGTTCCCATCATATGGAAGTAAACTTTTTATGGACACATTAACACTAGATAGTTTTATATGATGGAATATGGAGATGGAAACATGTCACCAACATAGATAAAGAAGTTCAACACCTCCTTTATAAAACCCTATGAATTTATCCTATTGTGGTGGTTATGGAAGCACATATTATCTACCAAGGACCAAATAAATATATCTAGATACCATATTTTTGTTTTCTGTATTCTTTTATTCCATGTAGAGGAGGGTAAAAATCACATTTTTAGGGTATGATACTTTTACCATGAATTATGGGATTACACCTACATGTTGTTTGCCTTGTAATTGGATAGACACCTACAGCTTGCTGGTCTCTTGAAGAGAATCTATACTTCTGATTTTAGTAAGTAGATTCTGGATATATTATTTGAAGTAGCAGGTTTAGTTATTTAATTTATATGGAATGATAGAAATAATAAACATTTTGATGGGAAAGGCCTATTTTCACATGGAAACGATGTCACTGTATAAAAAGGTCCATTCAGACTCAATGACACAAACAGGATGTAAGTATAATACAATAAATGATCTAAATATCCATAGGTTATTGGGTGTAGTAGGAAAACCGAAGAATCCCAAAATGGTGAAATTCATCTAGTGGATCCCTCTAATAATTCCATGGATTAATGTTAGTGTAGATGGGGTAGCTTCTGACAATCCATGTCACTCATGTTATGGAGGTGTCTTTCACACTTATCATGAATTTTTCATTGTTTTCTTTCATCATTTTACTGGAGATGGAATGGGCTATGAAATTTAATTATTGGATATAGTGTATGCAATTGGACATGTTTTCCAATATAAGTAAACATCATTGTGGATTGAATATGACTCTGAATTTGGTCTGAAGGACTTGAAAAAAAGAGCGTGAGATGTTAGTTGTAGAATTGTAACAATTGGGGTTGATGGTATCTCCAAGGATACCCAACCAATGTTGGAAATATATCATGCATACAGGGAGTAAAATCAATTACTGGATGAGTTGTCAAAGAAGGATGTCGGGGAAATGGATATGATGTGGCCATTCAAGCCCCTTGACTATTAAGACACAATTGTGGAAATATACATGTGTTCTTTCATTCATTCTTCCTTATGTAATAATCCCTTGCAACCCTTTACTATTCTTATCTCTTTTTATATATATATTTAGGCCCATCATTGACTAAATCCTAAGATTGTTTAGTCAATGGAAACGTTAATAATTTTAAAAAATGTTTGATATAGGTTTTACAAGATCATAAGGGTATTTTAAAATATATAATTTTATATATAAATTAAATAAATAATCAAAGAAATGGTTTAATAATCATATTTTTTAAATAAATTGATAATGTCATAAAATTTCTATTTTTTTGTTAAAACTATATTATTAAAAATTTAATTAAAAGTAAATTGTTTCAATAAAATCTTATAACATCATCACAGTATAACTACTGTATTTTGAAATAAAAAATATGTTAATTTTTAAAAATAAAAATTCAAAAATTCAAAAAAAATCTTTTATATGAAAACAGAATATATGAAAAAAAAATTTAAATAAAAATTACCTATTAATATATTGATTGTTCATAATCCTACTTTTTATGAATTGATAATTAACTACATTATTTTTATTAACTATATGTTTTATTATTATAATATTTTCTTTATAATATTCATCAAATAAATAATGACTCATTTTTTCAGGGTTTCATGTAGAAAAACTATTTAACAAAGTATAAATTTGGGAAAATATATTTCAATATCTGTAGTTTTTACCTTCTCCCCTTATAAATTGAAAACATTAAAAAATGTATAATTATCACTTACTAAAGTATGTAAAAATGTGTACATAAAAATTAAACATAACATAGGTTATAATTTTTAATCATATATCAACCTTAAAAACTCAATATCATATCACTCTTCTAAAAATTTTCATAACCATTATATTGTGTTTTTCTACAAAAATTTGATACAACTGCCAATTTTTTTGTATCAGTACCAACATTATAAAACTTTCTTCTAATGGGTTTTTAATATAATTCTTGCTTTTAAATATTTTCATTTGAAATGGAAAATTGTTTCTTCTTATTCGATGTAATTTTCCTTTATTTAGAGAGAACCAATTTCGTTAAATCTATATAATGGAATAATAGTATGATTTATAGAAAACAATATTCCCATAATCATTAACATGATATATAAAAGACATTCCACAAAATTTTTTATTAATAATTCAACATATATTAATTTTTTTGGAATTTTATTTTATTGAAAAATTATATATAAAAATGAGTGGGTTAAACGAGATATGAAAGAAATGGTCATTGTTCTTGAGTGGGTGATTCATGTTCCTCTACTAAAATTATCTTTAAAACATGATTCTAATGTTTTGGATGCATATATATTCCATTTTATTTAATTTATATGTTTTCAATCATTATCTTCATCCCTTGTATAAATTAATTGACATCATTAATATCCTTATTCACCACATTTTGGATAGTGAATTATTAGTGGTATATTTATATAAAATATTTTTTTATTTCCCAATTTCTATTGTCCTCTCCAATTTTCTTCATTAATTAGATTATCTATTGTACTATTCTCCACATATAAAACGTCTCATCGTTCTTTTATAACTTCCCCGTTGGTGATTATAACATCATTTTTTACATGAATAAAATTAGACATTCCTTCAATCATCATATTCATTTCCCAAAAATCCATGAGACCCTATGATTTATCCATTTAGTGTGTTTGGAAAAATCAATATTGTTCACATTGATAATCATAATTCTTTATAACTTGTTCCACATAATCTCTAGGATTTTTACTCTAGGTAATAACCTATTAGGTTTCTTATTGGGACAACATCAACATTATCCATGAAATATATCATTAATTTGGTTAATTATGATTCAAGCATTACTAAAACCCAATAAAATTAACATTAGTGATGAACACCATAAGAAAAATATTTTTACATAATTACAAAAAAAATTAATATTTAAAATTTCTTAATCATGGATATTATTACATTAGATTTTAGTTCAACAAAAATTAATCTTTACTAAATCAATTTTCCGTGCTTAGGTTCCCCCATATTTCTCACCCAAATTCCTTAACATTATAAATATTCCATAATGGATTGTAAATTTTACGTGATTAACCAATTCATATCCTTTGGGAGTGTCTTAATAGGTGTGTTGTTAGTACTCTATGACATAATATAGGTGATGAATCAATTAATATCCAATACGCAATTTTTAGTGTTATTTACCATGTGTCCATTTGTTATAGAGCCCGAATCAACTATTTGTATTCAAAAAGGGATGTTATTATTTAGATAATTGCACAATCTCTAATTTATGAAAATTTTAGGATGTTATGATATACTTAGACTTTTTCATTATATAATGGTTTATGTTGGATCGCCCCATTTCATTGAAAGTATTAGTGTCACCATGATTTTGGGAAGATAAAGGGGGTTAAGTGTATTCTACACTAATAATTATAGTATGGATGATTTCTCGTGGAATGAATATGTATTCTAGAGGTTATAGATTATTAATTTATTGTCATACTAATGTTCATGTATAGAATATTAAAATGGGAGTTCAATACGTAAATGACTCAAAATATGAAAGAATAATTCTTAATGGGAATTAATTTTAAATAATGGTGGTATGAAAATTAGTGAATGTTCATCACTTATGGAATATGATGGATTCACAGCCTGGATTTATTTCATAGCCTGAATGGGAGGCCCTAATGAAAAGTAATAATGTAAACATGGGTTTCATGTCATAAATGGTCCATTTTCTATACTTTTTTTTATTCAATAGACCCCCTTTATTATTTGATTCCTATATCATTTAACAAAACAAGTGGGAGAACCCTAGGTTATTTTGGAGTATCTTTCATCCCTTGTCATCAATCATTAAAAATTGGCATCTGGTGGTAAATTTTTGGCCATCCAAAGGAAATAAATCCACTTTTCTCCATCAAATTCTCTATTACCTCATATAAAATTATTCATTGTAAGATTTCTTATGGTTCAGAAAGTTTTTTGATCTATTATTTTGATGAAATTTGATGTTATTATTGTTTAGTTGAGGTTTCAATATATGTTTATGGTCTCTTGGTTATTTTTACTTCACCCCATTATGTGCAGCAATTCATAATTCTTCTTTAAGGTATGTAATTATTGTTATGTATCCATTTATATGCCTTTTTGGGGATTTAATGATCCTATTATCCTTCAATTGGATGTTATAGATCATTATTAGATGATAATGAGTAGTTTAAATTTGAAATTTAATGGTAATGGGGAAAAATCATATATATTCTTTTTTTACATCATATATTATTTCCTATATGATTATATAATATTGTTTATATTTATGAGTGTCAAATATGATGATAGATTGTATTGTGATATAGATGTTATAAATTAAAATCACAAGTATGTGTTTCTTGTCTGAACTCGTAGTGGATTAATGGATAAGAACATATATATATATACATTGAATTATATTCCCATTGAAATATGTAATTTTTTTATATAACACATTCTAATTAAGGATTTGATGTAATTAAATCCCTTGTTAAATATTTATTTGTGGTAAATTGTTGAATATGAAATGTTTTTCATTATGTGGATGTGAATTATTTATTTCCATATTGGATATGGGATATTGTATGATTATAGTATCTATTAGCTGGAGGGATAGAACTTTTTGGGTAGATATTTAATAGTTTGTTGTTATGGGATGTGATGTGGTCAAGTGTGTGGCCCTTCTAATTTGTGGTAATTATGGTGAGATGGATGTGTTGTGGTGTAATGGTTATTATTGTGATGTCCTTTGGTGTTGGGGGATATGAGATATATGAGAATTTATGTGGTGTGGTTGTGTTAGTTACTCTATTAGATGTGAAATTAATTTGAGTAAACAAAAACTGAAATGGAATGGATTTTTAAATTAATAATAATTTCATAAATTTGAATATAATAATGGGATAAAATTAATGTGTAGTACTAGAAAAAATATCATTTCAAATAATCGAATTGGAATTTTTATTGTGGTTGAAATGGGTATATAAATTAATGTAATTAGAGGCTCAATAATTCTATAAATGATTGATCATATAATTTACATTTAAAAGCATGGGGTTATGTGGGGTTGTATGAAGGTGTGATTAATTTCATGGTTACAATGGTTGTGGTAAATGCTATGTGTTGTAGTGTTTGTGTTTTTATGTACTCTAATATAGTTCATGGTTACACATATGTTTTGAAATATTTTCTATGAAAATATCTTGTAAAATAATGTTAAATCTATACTTGTTCCACCTGAGATTATTATCCTTACAAATGACATATTTTTTTGGGTTCTGGGTGTTTTCTTCTACATCCTATCTAGTGAGGATTTAGAGGGCTAGCTACGCCTACTTCCTTGCTCTCCCTTTTCTAGTACTAATGATATATCTTAGTGTTGGGGAGTAACCTATAATGATACATGTAGGCATTCTAGACTACTTTGTTATGATACACTACTGGAAATAAGATCTATAACAATGGTTTTGGTCAAACCATTGGTATATTTCACTTATATTGTCCTATACCAACGGTTTTGCCAAAACCATTGGTATAGGTCACTAATTTAGATATAGACCAACGGTTTGGGGAAAAACGTTGGTGTAGGTCACTTATATGGACCTATGCCAACAATTTTTTCCAAACCATTGGTATAGGTCCCTAATAGAGACCCTATACTAATAGTTTTCCACAAACCGTTGGTATAGGTCCCAAAAGTAATGAATCTATACCAACGATTATCAAAACTGTTGGTATAGTTACATATATTTTTTACGAAATCTTCTTATAGAAAAAATAAAATAAGTCAAAATTTAAAATATTTATGACAATACATATATATATTTATAAAATTATTTTCACAAAAGTCAAGTTAGGTAAGTGGTTAGGTAGTTCAATCATAAACTGTAGGTATAGGAATCAAAACTCACCAGATGCTTCTTTTTTGAAATACATATAGCAATGGTTTTATGGAACCGTTGGTATAGATTTTTCATATTACTTATACCAATAGTTTTCAAAACCACTGGTATATGTCAATAAAAACGTTTTTGGGAAAACTGTTGGTATAAACCTATCCCCACGGCTTACTTGGACACGGTTCTCCAACACATTGGTTTAGTATATACCAGCGGTTTGGAGGCCTATGTCAACGGTTTCAAACTATAGGTATATGGTATTTTTCTACCAGTGATATGGGATGTTGTTGGATATTACCTAGTGATGGGAATACAATTAGGTATTTAATATTTTCTATTGATAAAGAGGATTTAATATGTTGTGTGGGTCTTTCATGGTAGGAGGATTGAATGAGGTTTATATCTTTCATGTTCATGATACACAACAACAATGGAAAAGTGATAAGGTTGTGAGGTAATGATGACTTATTCTAGCACTGAATGATAAACCCTATGAAAGGTTGTGATAGGTAGGGATTTATCCTGAACCAAATCAGATATAGTTGAATATGATATTTGATACGAATGGTTGATATTGGAACCCTAGATGTTATAAATTTCCAATGATAAATGAAAAAAATTACTAGGTTCATGATTTGGTGACCATTCTATAGTGATGGTGAAATTGGATAGTTGACATGTTTAGTTTCATATTTTTTAATTTATTTTTTCATTGATGTCTTAGTATTCACCTTTCACATGTATACTCAAGTCCTTGGGTATTATTATAAATGGTATACATGTGATACTCTATATAAGTAAATATAAAGTATTTTTCATGTGTCTTATGGTATTTAAGGGAACGATCAAGACATTTCTAGGTTAGTTTTAAATATTATATTTATTTGATGACATTATACAAGACTTTGGTATTTACATCAAGAAATATATATTTATATTTGATATTTTTCATGAATTATGCTATTTTTGAAGATTTTATTGAATATATTTTTTGTAGTTTATTTATTTTAATTAATCCTACATCTTGACCATTTATTATTAATGAGGGTAATGACTACCATATCTTGGATTTTTATAGACTTGGTGGTATTAAAAAACTAGGTCTTACTGGATGTTGGACGGATGGGTCATAATCCTTATTCCTTCATTATGGGCCCTTGAAGTGTAACTTTAGAGGGAGGGGTTCATGAAATAGTGGTATTATAAGTTTTCGATGAGATACCTGATGGAGTTTAGAGCATAGAATTGTGAAAATTACATGGCTAAGTAGGGAAACAATTCCATTTGATCTTCGTGTGATACAAGATAGAGAAACAAGCATCAATATGATATTTTATCCCCCCCTATGAACTGATGTGAGCACTATGAGCTTATTAAATAACCATGTTAAGTATATCTATTTATTGTCTAGAGACTAGGTAGTGGTACAATCATCATGATTCATTTTGTTAATGTCTGGATTTTATGATTCATATAAATTAAAATGAATTATGAAAATGAAAATTGATAACAATATATACTATCAGGTTGGGAAACACTTATCTGGGTTATGGATTCTACTATGCCCAGGGTCCAACAACCCATGGATTATAGTTTTATATGTGTGTAAAAAACCCATATATATTAGCAACAATAGTATTTTATATTGATTTGTTAGTATTATAGACCACCAACACTTGAAAAAAAGTAAAGGGTAAATGGATGTGGTAGAGTAAAGAATCACGATATCCCACATACTCAAAGACCTATGTTGGATTGTGGTCATTGAGGTCTTTAGTAAAGAGGCATATGTGTTGGGCATGAGAATATGAATGTAATAATAATACCAACACTCATAGTTCCAAATGAAGTTTGAGGTATGATCAGTACATTATGTACAATTGATTGTTCATTGTTTGATTTAGGATCCTCACACTCATTTTTTTCTCATTACTTGGTATGTAATTTGGAATTAGATGTGGAGAGACATAAATTACCTCTTATGTTATCAATAGTGGTAATAGTTCAGGATGCTTTGTTTGATGTGTATCATGAATGTTGACTAGATTTGGAGTTGCACAAGTCAAAGGTGGAATTTATTATTAATGTAGATATAACCATTCAATAATACCTCATTTTTTGATTAAATGTATTTTTTCATTCTACAATTTATTTATTCCATAGGATAGTTTTATATTATGATGTGAAGATATAGGGAGAAATTCTCATTGGCTAGATAAGTTTTTATGTGGGTGGAAGGAATGTACAACCATGTCATTCCTTGTGGAAAAATAAATTAGTTGATGGATTGACAATGGAAGTTCCAAGTGTTTTTGTAGAATTATTATTGGTTTTTCAGGTGTTTTTATGATATTACATCATTGACATGATGATGATATTGTGTATATTTGTAGTTGGGAACAACTATGATTCAAATATTTACATATCAAAATTTCCCGAATTATCTTTGATAATTGAGGCTAGAGGTTGATGATCTGATAAAAAGGGATTTTATCTAGAAATAATAATATCCATGGTTTGATCAAGTGTTATTTCAGATGAGGTATGATTATATTATGAGGTTATTAAAATAATACCAAATATTGAATCATGTGACTATCAAGAACCATTACCCTATTTTAATTATTAGTGATCTATTCAACCTATTGAAGGGATCCATATAGATTTTGAAAATCAATATGTGACCATGATATCGCCCAATGAGGTTGTTCAATGAGGATAACTTAAAAAGTACATTTCTTAGTAAGTATAGGTACCTCAACTTCATATGCATATCATTATGTTTCATGAAATTTATAGTTGTGTTCATGGGGCTCAGGAATTAAATATTCCTTGTGTTTATAAACAATTTTATTGTTTTTTTCATGGATGAAAGATTTATCTACAATAAATTAATTTCTAATAACATCGATCATATAAGATAAATATTTTAGTTCTTAAACACCATATACTCTTTATAAATCTATCGATGTGTATGTTATGAATAAGAGAGAAGTACTTCCTTGGGAAATCACTTGCACGAATGGGTGGGGTTTTATAACCATCAATGATTGCAGTTGTTGTTTCATTGGAACCACCCAAAAATGTTATAGATGTTTTAATTTTACTTGTTCTTTTTTATATTATCAAATATTTTTTCATGATTCCCATAAGTTTCAACCCCAATAGTATATTTTACTAAGAAGGACCAGACAATCATGTGTTATAATCTGGCCAATGAAATATTTAGCTACCTAAAGTGGAATATGATTAGTACCCCAATAATTTGGTTTTCCAAGGAGGGTGTGTGGTTTAAGGCCTATTATGGATTGGAATGTGTCTTGTTATAGAGGATTATTGTGATCGATTATGTGTCTAGGATGTTTTTCCCCCTGATCATAACTTTTCAACCATAGGATTTAGAGATAGTAGAAGATGAATTTTCATTAATTTGTAGCGACCTTAACTCATCGGTCAGAAAGTATTGGTCTGTAAGAAACATATGAATTTAAAATATTATTCCTATAAAGTGGATCTATGTGTACCCCATTAGAGGTGGTAGAATTTAATCCAAAAATATTTTTTCAAATCTATTACCTAATGTGAATGGTTAATGTAGTTATCAGTGTAATGAGTATGATTTCCCATGTAGATTTGGTTTGGGAGTCCAGGGATGTTTTGAAAGGTATGGAGGAATATTAATTAATTCATCCTGATATGGTTTAAAATAGTCATTAGGATTATCTTTATTATATTTCCATGTAATCATTCATGGTACATTAGGTGGAGGATTTTTAGTGGGAAGACTAATAGTTATATATGATGTGTGACTATGTATTCAATGATAATGATCCTATGAGATAGTCAGATGATGGTTAGAATCAGATATTGTTTAAGGGGATCTTTTTGTCACATTGGTAATGTGATAAGGACTTTTTATGTGTTCCATATAACACATTATTGGTGGAATCATATTGTGTCTAATATGTATCATTGATTGATGAGATAGTTTTGGTGTTTTGGGAATTAATATTTGGTGGCATAGTTTGTAGAAAAGTGTGTTATCTTTCAGTAGATGAATTTTGAAAAACATTTTCATATATGTTTACTTCATACCATGGATTTAACTAAGTGTAAATGGGATTCTATAACAATATATTTCATCACAAGGTCACCGCAGGCTCATGGTGAATGTCATGTAGTTTTGGTTACTATGGATCAAGTGATGATGTCGTCTCATTCTATGGGTATTTTTCACTCAAGTGTCATGGATGTTTTTTCTAGGAGATATGTAGATGATAAATTTGGATTCATGGGGAACCAAGGATGTTAATCTATAATTAAGGTCATTTTTATATAAAATTTTTCTAAGGGTTATTCCATTACACCATTAGCTCCCAATTGTAACTTAGCTTTTTTTTCACCCTCTATCAAATGTACAGATGAATTAACAATTTATACATTGGAAGATATATTGGATGTTTGGTTCTTATATAAGGGTTTTTCACCAGTAAATGAACCTAGAATAATTTTTTTTTCATACAAAAAAATATGCCACTAATCATTTAGAATGGCTCTATTTGTGTAGTTGTATGGAAGGTCATTTCATTCCCCATTGTAATTGAAAAGGGGTTGAGATTCATTGGTTCTTTGTCCCAATTTTATGTGGTGTATGAAAAATATGATCTTGATGTTCTAATATAAGGTGAGGGTGGAAAAGTACTAGCATATTACATATTTTAAAAAAAAGCATATTCCCCTGTACTTTTATGTTAGATGTGAGGAGTTCATAGAGTATCCCCTTGTTGGGTTAAGTTGAGGTGTGACCATGGGAGTAAACAATATCCTCAGTTAATTGGGCCATTTGAGGTGTTTGAGTACATGTAAATGGTGGTGAATTAGTTGTAACATCCCACAAGACTACTCAGGATTCATGTTATCTTACACTTTTCATGGATTAATAACTATCTTCATGATGATTCCCACATAATTTAGGTGGTAGGTATCGATAACAATGATTAAATGGCATTTTCTATGGAAGAAGTATAAATACATGATCATTAATAGAATGTGATAAATGGATGAACCATCCCTATGGTTCATTTCATATAAAGACATGATGGCATATAAGAATGTACATGTGAACATGAGATGCAGAGTCATTCCCATTAACTATAGTTAGTTTGATTTTTTATTTTATTTTATTTTTTTGATTATATTTATGAACCATTATAATTGATGATATATGAATTTTTTACATTGTGGTGGGGTGTGTTATGGAATAAAGAATATGAAAATGGGTAAACCCCATATTAATACATATAAATTATATTTAAAATAAGACATAAAATATTATGAGTGGGTTAATACATTGCAAAGTGTACTTCATCATGATATAGAAGGTGGGTTTCAATGATATGTGTGATTGGGAAAGTACATGATGGGTTTTGATGTGGTTTTGTCTTCATATTTATAGATGTTGAAATTATTGGATGAGATTTTTTATGGAAGAGAAAAATATCATAGCTAGTGTGAGATTGTCTGATGTTTTGTTAGGTGTGATGGTGACGCGATTGGTTGGGGTTGTTTTTTGGAATATTTTTTCATGGCTCAATATGTCTTTCTAGTTGTACTGTTTAGGTGTAAATGAAATCCCTAAAATGTATTTAAGTGTATATTTGTTTCCCAAAATATTTATTCCTTTTTGGGTTTGTTTTTTATTTCAATTGATGAGAATAATTTTAGGTAATCAAATGTTATGGTCTATGCCATATCAGCTCATTACATTGCTGGATTTGGATTAGTGGTTGTTTGGAGGAGGATGGAAGATATTTCAATGGATTTTGGAGATTCAATTCTTCTATATTAGGTTACTCATGATGTTATTATACATTTTGTATATGAGAGGTTATTTTTAGAATAATGGATTTTGGTTCATGACCTGATTATTTATGTGGGAGTTCCATGCTTAAGTGACTCACAATGTGAAAAAATAATTCATGATGTGTACTAATTAGAAGATGCACTTCAATGAAAATTAATGAATCATCATTTAAATAGGATATTTAGGGATTCATGTATTGAAAATATTTCATTGTTTAAATTAGGGGACTTAAGATAAATCACAATGAGAATATGTGATTCACACCATAAATATGATGAGGACTATTATTTTATAAATTCTGGAGATATGCCAAATTGTTTCTTCTAACCATCATTTACCTATAACCATGCTAGAAACTTATGATATTTTTTAAGAATCCATTAGACAATTTACATTAAATTTTATATTTGGATTTTATTTCTGATCATTTCCCATCCATAGTGAGTAAATATTATTTTCTCCCTTAATTTGTCCAATATCTCTTTGTGAATTCTCAATGGTGATGTTGTTTTAGTTCAAGGTGTTTCTAGGTATAGCATTTTGATAAATTGTTATACGATTTTGGTCGATTTTAGGTTTCCTTCCATGGTTTTAGTCTCTCAGTTTTTCTCTCCTTTTAAATGTTATCTTTATTGATTTTGAGTGGTTTATTAAGGTATGGGATATTTATTATCTACCTATTAATGTTCGAATATATGGATTTCATTATTCTATTTTATTTTGGGTGGATAATATGAATCAACATAATATGTTAAATAAGAGTATAATTATTAAATTTAATGGGAATATATAGAAATAAGATGATTAGTTTTTTCCTTCGATGTGATTTTTTATGTGACAATAAAAGCATGTTCTATTTCTAAAAAAACATCATAATTGGGATCCTTTCTTATGATATAGATTTTATAATTGAATATTCCTATATTGGGTATCTTTTTTCCCACACTATGGATGGAATTCTAATAATGCATACATTTATAATGAATCAACATCAGAAATTAATATGGAATTTATGTGAGAATAAAAAGAAGAACTAACAAAGTAATGTAATTAATGAAATTATTAAATAAGAATTTATAGTAAATTATGGAATATTTATTTTTTTCACTATTTGAATTTGAAGGTTGGGTTCCTTGGGTGATTTGGGATATTATGTAGTGATGGTTGGAATTATTCTATGATTGGTAATGTGTTACGGATCAGTGAGATAGTTGGTTGCCATGGGATTTGATCTGGGATGAGGTGTTGTGGTTTTTATTTGTGGTTTTTTTTGGATATCAGGGGATTTTGGTGAGTTTTTTGGGAAAATTATTTGTTTTGGACTAGGAAGATGTGATGTGGATGAGAAATTTGTGTTTTTTGGTTGTGTTGGTTCCTCTATTACCCATGGAATAAATTTGAATGTGCTGAAACTAAAATGACATGAGTTATTAAATGAATAACCATATTTTAAATTTGAATATGATAATGGGTTAGAATTGATGTCATGTTATTAGATAAAATTAAATGAATGATAGTTTAATGGGTGGTATTGATTTTTATTCAATTAAATTTTAAATTAATGTTAAGGAAACTCAATAATTATAGATGTTTTAGAAACTATAATTGAATGTCGATATCATATTTTTATGTGTGTCTGTTGTGAGTTTTGATTACATTAGTGGTCGGAGCAGTTATAGGATACGATTCATGGTGTTTTGGATGTGGTATAAAGTATAATGTTTTAGTTTTACACCCATATGTTTATTAATTTTTTTATATACCTATCTTATTTTTTATATTAATTTTATACACTCTTATCTGATTTAGATAACATTACCAGTCAGAAAATGTTTTTGTGTGAATGTGTCTTCCCCAACACACAGGATGGTGGTGATTTTGATGGATAACTACCCAGTAATCCCCGATCACTCTTCGACACCAGTGATAATATACGGATAGTGATGGATATTTCCCACTATTGATACCGTTTAGTTTTGGAACATGTATACTGATGATACAAGTTTGTGTTGGGTATTAACTAGTTATGATATAGGTGAGTGTTTGAGATTACCTAGTGATGATATGATGTGTTTGTGTTGGAGATTGACCAGTATTAATGAGGATGTGATATGTAGTGGGGATCATGCATGGAAAATGCAGGGAAAATGTTCATGCTATCATTGTAAATGATAATATATTATCTTGGTTATGTGACGTGGTTTTTACGTTATGATGAATGATGGTAGAATTAAGTGATAGACTATTTTAGAATATACGATACATAGATATCAAAGATGACCATCATTATAGATAGTTAGATCTGAAATGTTACATGTAGGGAAGTTATAGAAGCAACTAATGTTTGACAATTTGATATGTGATTATAAAATCCTCGAAACAATTGTCACTAGGTGGCTTTTTTTGGTCATTGATATTGTATTACTATATTTGATGTGTGATTTGGTTAGTACACTAGGGTAAAGGTTCCATTTGTATGTTATCCTATTTAGGTGCATGTTGGTTTTTTTTCTTCACCAGTGCATTACTGTGATCCATTCACATGCATACCAGATACCTTATTTATTATCCTACTTAGAATAAATTTTATGATCTTATTATATATATATAAATCTATTTTCCAGATTCTAGGACGATTTAGGGACTGAGATTGTCACGAACCGAATCTGTTCACCGCCAAAAATGGCACCAAACCCAGACCGTGACATGACCTGAAGGGCATTCCCTATCCCCACAGGCTGGAACAAGTGCCCGGGTATCATTAATTTTGGTTTGGGAATGATTTTCCCGAGTTTGAAAGCATAAAACTTTAAAAACAATCCATAATATAAATCTATAATTTTTGAGCCAAACAAGACATAAATAAAACCCAGAACTGAGTACATTAGTTTAAAGATAATACAAGTGGTACAAATATAAATAATTATAGCATCAAGACAGCCCCAAGGACTCCCACACAACTAGGGTTAATCGCCCCCAAGCTATCTCCACAACTCTGCACCAAGGATGTGAACTAACACCCTGAACCGCCATCACCCTTAGCCTTTACTTTACCTGAATCAAACATAACGAAGTCTAAATACTCCCAAGTGGTGTAAGTATGGTGTGAGCCTATGCCCAATAGTATACCACCCAATTATTCCAAGGAGTAAGAAATACAATGTGAAAAAGCAAGCAGTTTTCAATCGCAAGGAAAAGTAGTGTTAAAATTTCAAGAAATGAAACCTACAATTGAAAATAGGTTTCAATCCAAATTTTTCAGAATATTAAAAAATTAAAATATAAATTTTAGATATAGTAATTTACTTCCAAACACACCCTATGACATGGGTAAATACTACAAATCCAATAGGCAACAACATTGGGAACACCCCTAGGCACTAGGTTGTCTTGGGCCCTATGTACCTTGTACCTCGGTGTAATGTAAACAAAGAAAAATCAATTCTTGTGCATGATCCACTAGTAGGGAACATACCGATAACCTAGTGGTCCCCAATAATCATCCACATAGTATAGTTAGAGTTGTCGTTGTCCAAATGCTAAGTGAAACAGTGACAAAACCCATCTGGTCCACTAGCTGTACTAGTACAAATCTGCCCCACCTAGGTACCCTGGTTTCCCTTTTGGTCTCAATCAATTTCAGCATGAAAAATAAATAAATTGTCATATAAAACATCATTACTGTTCAAACAAAACCATAACAGTAGCTATCAAAATTTATACAACTTAAAACATGCAACAAAACACTTAGATTTTTCATAAAACAATTCCTCAAAATCATGTAGTGTTTCAGATACAAAAATCCTTAAAAACATCACTTGCATACTATGTGCACATTTTTTTAAGTTTCCAAAACATAAAGGGAATCCTACTAAATTTCAGTGAAGACATAGAATCATTTTTAGGGCAGCCCCATATGGTTCAAGAAATGACATCTTTGCAAAATCTCCATTTTTACACAACACAACTCTTAGAATTTCATGTGGTTCACAAACACCATTAAAATCAGATTTTGCAGAAACAAACACAATGGATAATCATTAAAAATAGTATTTTTATCTCTATTATAGTTAAATAAAATCAACTAATTACTTATAGGGTAGCCCCAATTAAACTAATAAAACATTTATATGAAGAAACCGCCAATTTCACATGAAATTGGCATTTAGGATTCATTCTAAATACAAACACCACTAAAACTATTTTTTCAGTAATAATAAAATTAAATAAGCATGAAAATACCATAAAATAGTATCCAATTCACAAAGATTTCATACACAATGGAATCACCAACCAAAACCAAGGAAACCCTTGAATCTATTGTGTGAAAACTCAAACGCACCACTGTCGCACCTCAAGGAAGGTAAACCAATCCTAAAACCAGAATTTCAGACCATGAAACACAAGATAAAACCACAAATTTTAAACCCTACTTCCTGTACATTAGGAACCTCAATGATAATGGAATAAACCCTATGTACATTGGATGTAACCCTAAACAAATTGAAAGAAGAAAGAAAGAGAACAACATACTTAAAATATCTTGTAAAAATCGCCCCCAAAAATACTAGTAGCTGATTTTAAAAATACTCAAACCTTCAAGGAATATTCTAAAAATGATAAGGATAACATTTAGGAATTTTAATGGGGGAAAAGAGTAAAAATTGAGAGGGTTATGAAGGAATGAAATTACCTCTTCAAATTTGGACGATTTGAGGAAGCCTATGAAGTTTGGAAAAAAAATCTTGATTAACCAGAGCTCGAAAGAGGGGGAGAGAGAATGGTAGCACGGTTGGGTTTAGTGGGCTTGTTATCCACTTGGAATCACCGAAAAATCCAAAAACTTGAATATGTTATAACATAATTAAAATTTATTTTTAAAACAAGAATTGCTCTTTTGGGTAGGCCCAACCCCTTAGATAAAAACCCAAATAAACTCGGGTTATGGATTTCTAAAATATCCAAATTACCTTGGTTGTGTTAATAGGTTAGGGGAGGTCAATTAGGAATTTTAATGGATGAAAAATGTTGAAAAATTATAATGTTATAACAGATACAAAATTTATTTTTTAATCTGGAATTGGGCTCACGGTTTGGCCCAATTCATGAATACTCATCTATTCCTCCCTAAAACCTAGGGAAACCCCCCAAAAAACGTAAGGATATAAATTAAATGAAAAATATATTTAAAATATGTCTTGTATGTTACATTTCTTCCCACCATAAAGCATTCTTCCCCTGGAATGCCACAACATGACCAGATACAAAAGCAAAGCCCAAACGATAGACCAAGACAGACATCCTTGCCACGTTTTCACCCGCTTAAAAAGGATGAACATCTCTAGTTGATCAAAGAAAAGGAAGATAATACTCTCACTAACCATAAAAAACACCACTTACATAAACTCATGAAACACATTCAAAAAACATCCCAAAATTAAACACCTCAAACAGTACACGCCGATGCTCAAACAATCCACTTGAAAAGAACAACGAACTCGAATAACGCTAGCACAAAATTACGTAAACAAAACCATTGGGTGTTATCCAACCAAAAATTTACCCAAGTAACAAATTTGTGGATAGATAGACTTGAATGATTCTACCTCCTACCTTGAATACCCCAAGGGGAAAACTAAGCCACTAGTACTGGGTGGCCCAATCTGGACATCCCACCACTAGGGACAACTCAATTTATAAGACAGAATAAGGATAAAAATTGGGGAAGGAACGAACAGTCTACCCATAATAAGGGGTAAACTAACATTATTACTTTTCCAATAGAACAGACATGATACCCATGACGGGTCTCCCCAACATAATAACAAACAGAACTTTCCTTAAGACAAAATCAAGACACTAACCGAGGTCCTCGAACAGACTTCCCAGCATTAGGGGTAGATTAATATCAGAATTATTCCAATGAAACTTACATGAGTCACATTGTGGGAATACCCCAAATAAAACCCAACCATATTAACTAAATTGAATGGGATAACAACAAAAAACAATATAATTTTAAGGAGATGGCATGGCCGCATGGTTGGTTCGCACGGTTTGGGAAACCATGAGTTAAGTGTGCGAATCATTATGTCCAAAGATGAAACTTTACACAGTTTCCTTGGACAAGGATCATGGACATGTGGAGACCATGCAGTAGCTACTATCTCTTATCACACGGTCCCTTGGGTTGGCACATGGTTACTACTAACCATGCAAAAACTTTGCACTTCAACCTGCCTAACCCAAATTTTAAAATTTTCTCCAAAAACATAAGGGATGCCATATGGGAGAAAAAATCAACTCAGGTTATGACATGGGAAGAACGTACTCACACCTCTTTCCAACAAATGTGTGAAATTCAAAACAAGACAATGACACCAGAGGTTTAAAATATTCTTATCTTTCATATTAATGATATGACCTTGACCAAAAGTGTGAACGACTCTAGGATTTCCCCTAACTACGCGCGAGATTCACTCCGGAGCCTATGGCTAGGGCTGAATGGTTTGAAGCATCTTCGGCCTCACAGTTAGGATTTGGAAACCCGTAAACTGAACATCTTCTTCCAGTGCCAAAAAAAATTATACTGTAATCTCATATGGTCTCATTGAGACATGACACACTTCAAACTTTCTTTTCCCCAACCCATCATTTTACCAAAAAAAGAACTTAGAGGATGCACACACATCACCCATTTTTTTCATCAGATGCTAAACAGCGGAATAAAAGGACATATAGAAACACATTCCTCTAGAACATAGGATTTAGAATTTCCTATAGGGAGAAACACATCCAACAAAATAGTTACTATCATAAGATTGCACAATCTTCACCCTTATAGTCAAATGAACAAATGACATCGCAAGGCATCACCGAACATAACCATTGTGGATATAAGAAAACACAAAGAGAGGGACCTTGTATTGAATCCCAATCAACACATTATTCCAGCAAGTGTCCATAATAGCCACTCTTGGCTAGATCTTGCACACTGGTGGCCTAACATGGACTCCTGCTTTAATGAGACTGATGAAAGACCCAGAGGCCCTTTAAGACATCATTCTACACTGACAACTCTGAACTTCATTGAACATAGAAAACATAGGAAACATAAGAAACTAAGGTCTATTTAAACCTCCCACAAACACTCTCCCACTATAGGGGTATCCACATAATTGAAAAAGAAGAGGGGTAAACACAATCTCCAAACCTCATGAATAAAGTCCTTATGTTAATCAACTGGAGGATCATCCAACGGTGAATCACCATAGGCCAAACCTGAATCATACATTAACACTTTATGGGGGCATACCCTAGCCTACATAAAAACTAATGGACCCAACCAATCTAGTTATTTGGTCACAACCGACCACAAACCTAAACCAAACACAAGAGGGAATCCACCACATTGGCCTCCCAAACTTTTCCTCAAAAGAAACCACTGACCAACACTTCATTCCAACTTATCAATAAAACACAAACCCAAAACATCATTCAAATAAGAGGGGTTATTGAACTCGAAACATCCCCCAATAATAATCCCAAAACACGTAATCCATACCTCCCAACCATACATTATCAAAACATAACACTTTACATAAAAAACATTATTTAAAAAAAATAGTGTTGCTGGGTTGCGCATTTACCAATAGTATCTCATGAGCCTCACACATTCATGTTTACATTCCACACTGGGAACCCACCTCATTTCCATCCATATTACCAAATTAACCTATGCATGTGGTCACCCTAGAGAGCACTAATTACCAAAAATCAAACCTTTACTATTTTTAAAATCAAAACTTTTAACCACACTTTCCCTTTCTCAAAAACAATAACCATAATATCAAAACCCATTTTTTCATCTCACAAAACAATTTAGAAAAGAATCCATAATTCAATAAAAGCACATATTCATGCCTTTCACAATCATTTCAAAACATTTCAACCCATTTCAAAACACTTATAATTTCATGAAAAACACCATTTCATAAATCTCCATTTAATTAAGACCTCAAATCTTCTCATTTCAAGATATGGATCTAAATGTTCCTATTTTTTTTGTTTAGTAGTCTCCGAACCCAAAAATCCATCTTCAACCCCCACACAAAAATTCTAGAAAACTTAATTCATTCCAAAACACTTTTCCACGGTTTAAAAAAAAACCACTAGAAATATATTTTCAAAACCCCAATTAACATAGTCTATATTTTCAAAAGAGGTGTAAACAAATAATTTAACCTTTTGAAATAATTCTGAAATTTTATTTATAGGCATTAAAAAAAACCATTTTCACATTACTAGAAAATAACTTCACAAAAATTAACACTCCTTAAACTGAAGTCATTTTTTTGCATAAAAAAACCAAGTTTCCAAGATTCCAAAACAAAGAGACACAAGACAATGTGAGAGGAAACTAGTTTCGGTGGGTGACCTGGACATATGGTTGGAATCCATATTACAATCACTTCTCCTTCATAGAGAGTATTCTAGGGAAATATTCACGGCTCCACATGGCTTGCCAGGAACAGTGATCTCACTGAGATTATTCGCCCGACTCTCATTTCATTTCCCATAGTAATCAATAAACCAAGAAAACCAATATACTCATATAAATCCATACATCCTATTGTGACTTGCATCCTGTCATGAGGTGTGTTGGCCAGGCCCACTACCCATGACTGAAATTTCAAGTCCCAAAAATCCTAGCTTCAGACTATGCTGACTCTTCCCCAATATCATGACCCAAGGAGTGAACCTCCTTTGATACCATTTTGTCACGAACCGAATCTAGTCACCGCCAAAACTGGAACCAAACCCATCCTGTGACAAGACCCGAAGGGAGTTCCCTATCCCCACAGTCTGTCATAAGTGACCGTGTATCATTAATTTAGGTTTGGGAATGATTTACCCAAGTTTGAAAGCATAAAACATCAAAACCAATCCATAATATAAATCTGAAATTTTTCAGCCAAACAAGACTTACGTAAAAACCAGAACTGAATACATTGGTTTAAAGATAATACAAGTCGTACAAATAAAAATAATTATAGCATCAAGACAGCCCCAAGGACTCCACACAACTAGGGGTCATCGCCCCCAAGCTATCTCCACAACTCCGCACCAAGGATGGGAACTAACATCCTGAACCGCCATCACCCTTAGCCTTTAATTTACCTGAATCAAACACAACCAAGTCTACCTACACACAAGGGGTGTAATTAGTGTGTGAGCCTAAGCCCAATAGGATACCACCCAATGTCTCCAAGGAGTAAGACAAACAATGGGAATAATTAAGCAGTTTTCAAACGCAACGAAAAGTAGTGTTAAAATTTCAAGAAATGAAACCTCCAATTGAAAATAGTTTTCAATCAAAAATTTTAAGAATATTAAATCATTAAAATATAAATGTTATATACAGTAATTTACTTCCACACACACCATATGACATGGGTAAATACTACAAATCCAATGAGCAACCACATTGGGAACATCCCTAGGCACTAGGTTGTCTTGGGCCCTATGTACCTCGTACCTCGGTGTAAAGTGACCATAGAAAAGTCTATTCTCATGCATGATCCACTAGTAGGGAACATACTCATAACCTATTGGTCCCCAATAATCATCCACATAGTTTAGTTAGAGTTGTATTTATCCAAATGCTATGTGAAACAGGGACAAAACTCATCCGTTCCACTAGCCGTACTAGTAATAATCCTCCCCACCTAGGTACCCGGGCTTCCCCTTTTGTGCTCAATAAATTTTAGCATGAAACATAATAAAATTTTCTTATAAAACACCATTTCCAGTCAAACAAAACCAAAATATTAGGTATCACATTTTATACCACTTAAAACATGCAACAAAACACTTAGATTTTTCATAAAAAAATTTCTCAAAATCTCGTAGTGTTTCAGACACAAAACTCCTTATAAAACTCACATGCATTCTATGTGAACATATTTTTTAAGTTTCCAAAACATAAATGTCAGCCTAATACATTTCAGTGAAAACATATAATCATTTTTAGGGCAGCCCCATATGGTTCCAGAAACGACATCATTGCAAAATCTCCATGTTTACACAACACAACTCTTAGAATATCATGTGGTTCACAAAAACCATTAAAATCAGATTTTTCAGCAACAAACACAAGTTATAAACATTAAAAAAAGTATTTTTATCCCTATTATAGTTAAATAAAATCATCTAATTACTTATATGATATCCCCAAGTAAACTAATAAAACATTTCTAGGAAGAAACCCCCAATTTGACATGAAATTGGCATTTAGGATTAATTCTAAATACAAACACCACTAAAACATTTTTATTCAGTAATAATAAAATTAAATAGGCATGAAAATACCATAAAATAGTATCCAACTCACAAATATTTCATACACAATGGAATCACCTACCAAAACCAAGGAAACCCTTGAATCCTTTATGTGAAAACTCAAACGCACCGCCGCTGCACCTCAATGAAGGTAAACTAGACCTAAAACCAGAATTTCAGACCATGAAACACAAGATAAAACCCTAATTTTTAAACCCTACTTCGTGGACATTAGGAACATCAATGATAATTGAATAAACCCTCTGTACATTGGATGTAACCCTAAACAAATTGAAAGAAGAAAGAAAGAGAACAACATACTTAAAATGTCTTGTATAAATCACCCACAAAAATACCAGTAGTTGATTTTAAAAATACTAAAACCTTCAAGGGAGGTTCTAGAAAGGATAATGAGATCATTTAGGAATTTGAATGGGGGTAAAAGAGTAAAAATTGATAGAGTTATGAAGGAATGAATTTACCTCTTCAAATCTGGACGATTTGAGGAAGCCTATGATGTTTGGCAACAAATCATGATTAACCACATCTCCAAAGAGTGGGAGAGAGAATGGTAGCATGGTTTGATTCAGTGGTCTTGGGCTCCACTTGGAATCACTGAAAAATCCCAAAATTTGAATATGTTATAACATAATTTAAAATTATTTTTAAAACATGAATGGGGCTTTCGATAAGGCCCAACCCCTTAGATAAAAACCCAAATAAACCCTGGTTATGGATTTCTAAAATCTACAAATTACCTGGTTGGTGTTAATAGGCTATGGTAGGTCATTTAGGAATTTTAATGGATGAGAAATGTTGAAAAATTAAAAGGTCATAAAAGATACAAAATTTATTTTTTAATCTGGAATTGGTCTCACAGTTTGGCCCAATTCATGAATACTCATCTATTCCTCCCTAAAACCTAGGGAAACCCCCAAAACAAAGTAAGGATGTAAATTAAATGAAAAATACATTTAAAATATGTCTTGTAGGTGACATATATGGACAATACTAGATTTTATTTGGAGCTACTATTGAGTCACATCCATAAGAATTTTCAATGGTATTTAAATAAGTAATTTAATAGATATTTATTAACAATGACCATTCATTGTAAGATGGTTTTAGGATTAATTTTATTTTATATACTGGATTTTATTTGGGGTTATTTTTTCATTTTATAATTCTTATCTTATGATTAGGGTAAATTCTTTTAATATTTAATGTTATTATATCATCGGTTCTAGTCGACTACTCAAGGCCTACTGGAGGTGGGACTCAAGTGGAATCATTTCTCTACCTTTATTTTCGACCATATAGGGGTACCTTAACAAGGATGGTGGAGGGGTTCATGAGCCCATATATTTATCCCCATGGTTTTCTCTAATTTATATAAAATCATCAAAAATATTACAAATGTCATCTTAAAAAATACAATACCATTTATAATACAAACTGTAGAAACCAATGATAAATATAAATAATATAAAATATTAATTTCATGATTTAGATGATTCATAAAACAATAAGTAAAATAACCTTAGGAAAAATATTCTTTAGTGCCATGGAGGTTAGCTACATAAGCATATTATTTTACCACATTTGAAAACATTTCTCAATAATCATGTCTTTATAGTCCTATTTATGAAAATCTCATAAGATATAATCAAAATTATAACATGGTGGTTTCAATAATATAATATATATGAACTCAGATACTCTATAAGGGAAAAAAATATCATAACATATCTGATAATAAAAATAAAGGATAACCTAATGATGAGTATAAATATATTATTAAGAGAACATAATACTATTACTAGTAATAATAAAATATTATATAAAACATAATAAAATAAAATAATAATTAAGTTTGCATAAAATTGTTGAAGTGGAAGAAAATAAATCTCAATAATAATATAAAATGTTACAATAACAAAATAGTAAAAAATACATTAAAAATAAGGAATATCAAGAAAACATAGAATATCCTGAAAATTTAATTATTTATGGAAATATGGTATAACATTATAAAAAACATGGAAATATGGAATAACATGATAAGGAACTATTAGATTTGGTACCACCATAGGCATATAGAAACATAGGGTAGAAACCATATTATCCCCTAGACTTTATGAACAACCTCATTATGTCCACACAAGAAAATGCTATAATACTTATTATTCAACTTCCCATATGGAAAAATTTATTATGTCCATTCGTAATTATCACAACACATTTTAACATAAACTAATGCATTCTGGAGTGATATTGGATCCCAATAAATATCATCCATATAGATTTGATCCACATAAAATGATATCTTATATAACACATTAGAAATAAATGGGTTTTATAAACCACTTAATAACAACAAATAAAATGAATTTCCGAAAGAATAGTTTTTTAAATATCACATTTTCCAAAATGAATAATATAATAATAAATTTTATACTATGACAAAAAAAACACTTAATAATAGATAAATCAGAGAGGAAAATATAGATTAAAATATAATGTTTTTTGATAACCTTAAAAACATTATTTTAAATAATAATGTTCAAATTAAATAGAAAAAAATTGAAAATAATGGGAAGTGTTTTCAAAAAATTATTATAAACTGTTCCTATTATATAAACCTTGAGAATAAAGAAATTAAGGCTATTAAATCCACAGTGATAAATAATAATTGGAAATTGTGGTTTTAAACTTTTTAGTCCTTTAAAAAAACAAAATCGAAGAATAAATAAGATAATATAATTTTATAACTGATAAAATGGAATATATGGATAATATAAAATAATAAACATAAATGGATTTCATTAATGAAAAAAATTAAATAAAAATGGGGATAAGGAATAGAATAATAATTAGTGATAATATTAGTTATTCTAATCATAGTTATACTTTTATTTTTGAATATGTTTATAAAATAAGTGTTTATTAATGATTATAAGTATTTTAACTAGAAAAATAGATAGTATATAAAAAATATAGGGGGATAGTATGATGAAAAAAGTGTGATAATATCTTCAAACGTTGAAGGATTATGACCTAATGATTCAGAATTGGAGTAGATGACACCCTTGTGGTATTGTTAATATAAGAATTTAAGGAGCATTATAGGAAATTAATTAAATTGGAATAAAAATATCATGTAATGGATGAAATTTTCATATGGAATTGAAATTGTTTAGTGAATACACAATAAAAATAATATATGGGGTTCATTATCAAACATATCCCATGGTGTTCAAAATGACCCAAATAAACCCTTATGACGTTACAAATTTTCGAATCATAACACCTCTAAGAATATTATTTCAAATAAAAAAATAAATATTTTGAGTCTAATTATAAAAAACTATTAATGCATAAGTAATTACACTATATAAAATAAATCCTAGGGTGTATTATGAATTATATAACATTAAAATAAATTTTCAACCCAAATCATTTACCGTGGTTCCCCGCTTAGTTGAATGCTCTCTGGGTTCATGTATAACCAAAATTTATATTGAAATATTATATTTTATAAAAATATTCATATATATAATCTTTTATAAACTTCATTTATAATCATTCTCTACAATTATATTAGTCATCTATTATATGCCTTCAAATATTAGTGTGAGTAATCTTGATCATTTTGAACTAGTATCATATTAACAGTGTTATTATTCATTATCATGCAAAATAAAATAATATAAATTTTATAAATTTTATTTTAATTGATATTTTATGTTATTTAATTTAGTTATAAAATAATAAATTTTATTTTTAGTTCATGTTCGTGATCATATAAATAGTGACAAGCATGTTTTCTGATTTTTAACAAATTCATGGTGGTATATAAATTAAAGATTTTAAAATTAATTTTACCATTCATGAAAAAATATATTTATTTTTATAATATATCAACATTATTTAGGTTCTAAAAGTTTTCAATGATATTGTTTTTGAAATTGCTCAAGTAGGTAGTTTGACTATCCCAAGCATTAACATCAAAAAATGTGATCGGTGATTATGTTCACAACGTTGTTTATTATTACATAATATTATTTTTATTGAATAATAATGATATTATTAAGTTTTTTATTATTTTTTTAATAATATTTTATTTTTTTATTATGAAAAATGAAAATCATGGGAAAATGAAAATAGATAATTCAAGGAGGAGGTAGTTGAAAGAATGCATGGATAACATTTTAAATTCCCATACAATGAGACAGAATGAAGTTGAATTATAATTTGACATAATGTTACCAAAATTATATTATATATTTAAAAATTATTATTCAATTAAATCCTTATATTTTGTGAATATATTTGTTATTGAGGATCATTAGACGTTACTTCATGGAGGCTGTAGTATCCAAAAACCCATAATCAAACTTTTTTTTCTAAGTTAGTGGAAAGAATTTATAATCATTTAAATGTTAATATAATAATAACATTTTATAATAATTACACATTTTTCATTATATTAATATTTATATATAATTTTCTGAAGAGAAATAATAATAATTAAAGGATAAGGATTAAGAAATAATCCATTTTGGACCATTAATTTTTTCTTAAAATCTTCTATCGAAAAAAGGGGAATATGATTGTTAATTGAGAAGATGGGAACATAAACATGATTTATGTTTCTATATGGATAAAAAAACAAATTTTCAAGGAAAAAATTCATTTTAATGTTTGTGGTATTAGGTATAGAAGTGTATCCCTTTTATAATTAACGAAAACTGTACTTTTGTGAACACCCATTATTTTCTATAACTGAATTATAGTATTCAAAAGTAAAAGAATACAAAAGTTATAAATAATTTATTATTATGTGGGGAAAGGTTGTTAAATCATAAAATTATCATTTATTGACATTTTTAAATATGTTTCAAATCATTTTATATCTGTATTTTACATTTTACCATCTTTATTTTTACATAAGAACCCCATTTTTGAATGTGTAGTATATGATTTTCTAAAAAATTAAAACAACTCTTCAAAAATTATTTTTGTGAAGAATTAAACTTTTTCCTCCATTTAATCTAATTAAATTTTTCAATAATAGAAGAATTTATTTTAAATTAAATCATATAACATATAGAAAAATAATATAGTGGAAAACTGTTGTTTTAAACTTTATGTGTTTTTAATTTTATTTTGTTTTGATTACAAATTTAATGATATTAATATATTTATATATGTGTTTAAAAATTATATTAGGATATATTTTTAGAATATATTTGTTAATTTTTTAATTTAAATATTACATAATATTAAAAAACAAATATGAAACAAAATTAGTTTTTCGTTTATCATAGTCAATAAATTTTATATTAGTAATCATTAATTTATTTCAAAAAATTAAATTTAAATTTTTACATAATGTCAAAATGTTTGTATATAAACCAAAAAAAAATAATATAAAATAAAATTTATAAAGGATAGTAAATTTAATTTTAATATAAGTGTTGATAACACATTAAAACTATATTTATAAAGAGTGTCTTTTGAGCTAAAAAATATTTTTATTATAAAGTTATCAATGTAATTGAATATATTAATATAAATAGGTTTGCTATTAAATAAATAAGATTTATTTTAATCCTTAATAAATATAATACTAAATATTACATATAATCTAAAATGTTGAATATAATATTTATAAGTTCAAAATGACACACTAAAATAAAATTTTAAACTTGAAATTTAAATATTTAATCATTTAAATGGTTGTTTATATATATACTTCTTTTTAATATAGTTATAGAGTCGTGAAATTTACATGTTTTGT
This sequence comes from Viscum album, assembly GCA_963277665.1. Classification (NCBI taxonomy): domain Eukaryota; kingdom Viridiplantae; phylum Streptophyta; class Magnoliopsida; order Santalales; family Viscaceae; genus Viscum; species Viscum album. The sequence goes on along the minus strand of OY728138.1, from coordinate 1,297,666,980 downwards.
AAAAATTTTATCTTTAACTATTCATCTAAAATCATTTATTTCTGAAAATTCAGAAAATTAATTTTTGTATAATTTTGATATAATTAATTAAAAAATTGAAATAATTGTTTAAAATTCAAACAATATAACGTTAAAAAACATATTTTTGATGAACATACAATATAAAAGGAATAACATATTTTATATAAAAATTCAATTCTAAAATATTAGGTGATCTTATGTCTATTTATTTTGAATTTATAATTAGTTTTAATAAATTTATTTACTAGGGGTTTTATTATTATTATATTTTTTTAAATATATTCATCTAAATTATCTGACTCCCTTGATTTTGATGTTTCATGTATAGAATTCTATAAAATATAGTACTAATTTTGAAAAAAAAATATTTCAAATTTTCAGGAAGGATATCATACACTTCTCTGGTGATCCATAAAATTGAATAAATATATTTTATAATGGTTTATAAATTTTAATTCTAAATTGAATTATTATTTTAAAAATTAATATAACTCTAACACTCACCACATATCAAATGAATGTTTTAAATTGATGTACTAAAAAATATTATAACTAAAATATTATAAAATATATTATATATTTCTTAATAATTATAAAATATTATTAGTAAAAATAATATAATAATAAAGGAAATTAAATATTAACTAAAACTATTCATATTATTTTTAAAATATAATTCAAATTTAATTTTATCACTCAACTTAAGACCTTAATTAATTCAAATATTATATTTTAAATACATTTCCTTCAATAATTAAAAAATTAATTGAAATAATATTATAATTCACAATATTTTACCTTGTTTTTTAATAGGAATAGTGATTATGCATGATATTTATCATTTAATATCTTAATCAAATATTTTTAAATTTCTCAAAAAATGTATTTGAAAAAATTTCTATCTCAATGATTCAAATATAGTAATTCATTTTATTAAAATAAATTTATAATTATAATAAAATAAATTTTATTTTAAAACTCAAAAATATTATAATATAATATTTTTTAGATGGAAAGATATTTCATATAATGGGAAAAAAATTTATTTAACATAATATGAGACCTTTCTCATAAGAGTGATACTCTTTTATTTGAAAAAAACTATAGATTTAAAAAATCTAATTAATGGAAATTTAAATTTATCCATCTAAGGAAGGGGAAAATATCATAAAAATATGATTAGGCCACACCAACTCATTTATATCTTTTACATTATTATAATGTCCATCCATAAGTGTGTGGGACTCTATATAGACATGTGTGATGATGTAATCAATGGATGAGAGATATTTTATCAAATAATCCATTGAGTAAATAACTTACAGAAATAATGACCAAAACCTTCTTGGATGGATTGAACAATGATAGGAGAGTCACATTATTACCCGATATTATTTCATCCAAAATGATTATCATGTTCAGTATCGATAATGACACACAACATTCCATCCTAAAGAAAAGATTCAATTCCAAAATAACTGTAATTATTTCCGAAAACATCCCCATGGTGATCTCTGAAAATAACATCAAAACCTGAAGGACCCAAATTGCCACTTTAAGAACCATTTGTACAAATTTTAATCAACCCTGCAAAAGTTGATAGCTAAAGAATATCTAGCATTTCATAAGGAGGATATAAATTAACATAGAAACCATGTCGTCTGATAACCAAATGATCATGAACTAAAATAGGACAATAACCCATTAGGGAGGGATTATATTCTCCGATTACCACAAAAATTCGTGTCAAATAATCTTGAGGCATGAAATTATCCATATAAAGTATCCATTTATTTTTATAATTTTTGATAATAAAGATCAATTCCTAAGAAGTAAGCTAAAAAATATTAAGGATTTGATGAGATATTAGTAATCCCAAAAAACTATTGATGAAATCTCAGATAGAATAACTCCAATAAATATGAATAACAAAACAATATGAAAGATCATGCCATATCACTAAAGAAATGGTGAAAATAAAAATTAGATGTCCAATATAATCCATGTGATCATTATAAAGGGAACATGAATAAAATAATGATATTTCACAATTTTGAAAAAAAGAATTGATCGATAGCATCCCATACACCAAATTCTAGAAAATAACAGAACGAGAGTGATGGATTAAAGCCAATTTTCATTATACCAAACCATTTCATATCCAAATTCAGACCACTATGTTGTGAATAGAACATTTTTATTTAAGAACATCACATACTATTGGTTCCCACATTGAAAATTTGATCCAGGTTAAGAACTGGTAACTGTTCATAATGCTCTTAATGTTACCGAAAATAATATACAAATTATTCAATTTCTCTAAAATGGAAAGAGTTATGCACTAAATAAAAAACATCCAAAATTAATTCCACCAAATGATCAGTAGTCTAATTTTCAATAAAAAAATTTAAAGATGAGTCCCTAGAGACCTACCACATTGACTGAAAATCTATACTTGGGTAGAAGGATTTGAATGAACTACAAACTATGGAAGTCAATGCTAGTAGATTCCAATTTTTAATTAGATTAGAAATATTGAATAAATAAAATCATCAGCGTCTGAAATAAATTTAACAACACCCTACATAATATTTGATGGTATGTACTGATTGAAAAACTGATGCTTTTTAATGAAAAGTCCCCCATATTCATAAGGCTTGCATCTTTTTTTCTAGGAAACTGTTTATAACATCATTGTACATATACAACCAATCCAAGTAAAATTAATAATGGAGATGAAATTATCCTTAATAAGTGTAATGTTCCATGCATAATCCATAAAATAATAGACAAGCATATTAGTGATAATGGATTTCTCCAAACAAATACATCAAGCCATGGAAGGAGACCATCCATTCCCAGAAGCAAGATGACTTCTAATCATACAAAAAATAGAGGTAATGTAATTACTCTTTGGATTATCCCAAAAAATAGGGACATCGTGATAAATAAAATCAAATACCCCTCTTTGTTTCCCAATTCCTCAATAGTGTCCACCATCCTAGTAGTAGAAATACCCCTACTAATGTAAATAAAATATTTTTCCTAGCTAACCACTTCTCTAGAGTCCTCTTCGTAATAAAAATGGGCCTTATAGATATTTCTAAGATTACACTTATCCCCTTTAGTGAATATGATGATGTCATATATATATATATAGGAGAAGAGAATGAGAAAAAATCCCCTTGTGATGACTAATGGATTTAGATTTTCCCTTACCAGCCAAGATGGAAAAAATACTACAATGATAATCCTTAATGATGGGAAAAAAAATATAATATATAGGATCACCTTGCCTGAAACCTTAATAAAAAATAAAATAACCTTCTAGGGATCCCTTAAGAATAAAAAAATATATTAGTTGAACCCATGATTCGATTAATCCAATTGATGAAGAAACCATCAAAACCCAAATCGGAAAGGCTCTTAAAAATAACATTCCAATCCATTATATGAAATTCCTTTTTAATATCAAGTTTAAAAGAAATGTTTCTAACTGTAATGGGATTATTGGAATAATTAACACATTCAGAGGTAGTTTAAGTCAGTCTTATATGGTCCCACATTTGATGATGCAAAATTGATTTGCGAAATAAAATTATTAGAGATGTATGAAAATCTTATTGTAAGAACTGTATTGATAATTATATAAATGGTGTTGACCAATGAAACTAGCCTGAAGATATGAATATCATTTGAATTTTACACTTTTTGAATTAGAGAATGAAATTGATAATTTATCTCATAAAGTACAGAACAACCTTTAAATAAATGAAGGATGTGCTGGAAAACATCATCATTGATGATCTCCTAATAAGATTAGAAGAAAAATTTACAAAATCTATTCGGGATTGGGGAACTCATTGAATTTATTTTAAATATATCATCCCTAATCTGTAGAATAAAGGGGGTAAACATGATCCCACAATTATCCTCTTGATTGAAAATAGTTTAATGATAATATCCTTTGGCTCATAAATGATAGAAGCTCCATTAAAGAGATATATATTATATAAAAAAACATGATCAGAGAGAGCCTCTCTATTATCCACGAGATTCTCTACATTCATAAGTATTGATAAAGGACTAGTTATCCTTCTATATAATTAAAGGTAATTAAATAAATTATAGTTTCTATCACCATATTTGAGCCATTTATATTTAAAATAATTCATATGCATAGAGTCCATAAGGCTATGAATAATGACGGGTTTATGAAAATACTCATCCTCATTAAAAATACTATTAGGGAAGTCATTAGAAGTATTATATCAATGAAATTTTTTATGGAAGGCCTCAAGACTGTATATATCATCCTGAAGTGTACAAAACTGATCCTTACATCATGATTTCAACCTCTTAAAAACCAAATTTTTTCTAATAACAAAAGATAGGGAGTCATCTATAAAATCAATAGATGTTCACAAATCATGAAATTTTTTTCAAAATTATAATAAAGTCACCCAAGAATTATTGAACCTAAAAGGAAAATAAGGCTATGGATCCTTTATCATAAAATCAACAAGAATTGGATAATGGTTAGAGTAAATCCTTTAAAATGTTGTAAATGATAACGAATACCATGTATCCAATACTGCTTCATTAACAACGGTTTTATCATGTTTTCTTGAAACCATTCCATTTTAATGTTTCCAATACATGGTTTAATTATCTATAACCAAGTTGATGTTAATCAAATTATTCTATTCAATGCATGCTCTAAACTCTATGAAGGAAATTGAATTGGTCACCACATCCAATTTATCAATTACATTCAAAGTTGGAATAAAAAAACATTAATAGACCAAAGAATAGTTATAATTGTATTCAAATAATCAATATCCAACCACAAGATCATATAATATTGTAACTAACTGTGAGACTAAATAAAGTAAAAAACTATTGAATACAAATATAATTAAAAAAACTAGTGACATGATAATCACTAGAGACAACTAATAAAGGATAGGTCGAAGATGAATCATCCATGACACAAATTTTTTTAACATCTTAAAAGAATATATTAGAATAAGATAAATGAAAACACCTCATTTATATATTTGAAAATCTTGAGGATATGATTATCACAGGTTCAAACAATCAAATAAAGATATGATTGTACTTTATTACATGAGTCCTAAAGGACATGACCGTATTTTTATTGTCCAAGCCTTAGAAATTACAATAAAGAGACCCCATTTGGACTTGAATCATGAGTGAGAAGCCCCCATATTTTACCAACCTTCTTTCACATTAAAATATATTGGAGTCCTTCCAGCCTTTCTTTTTGGTAAAAGAGTGCTTTGATGTCTAGAGTCTATTTCACTTCCCTTATAAAGAGTTCACTAAATACAATTATCCATTAAGGTAGAATGATTTTTTATGGATGCTTCATCCTTATTCAGAATAATGGAACCACCCATGGAAGCCTACTTGATTTTGTTAATCTCGTGGATCTTATAAAAAGCATCTCAGATGTAGCAATAATGTGATATGAGGGAAAAACCTAAACAATAGAACCATCCCTAATTACAGAAACCTATAATAGTATAAGAGACATATAAGGGATGACAATTAAATATCCAAGGTGACATCCTTCTATGAGACATGATACTGAAACTCCTTTTGTACCAAAATCATTATCTCACTCATATCATGTGAAATGTCAGCAAATAGAGACTGCTCCTTTAGTTCAATATAAAACTTACTAACCAAGTAATTAATATCCTTTGAAATTTCTAAAGCTATAGAGATATTATTCGATATGTAAATATTCAGAAAGACGCCTTAGGGAGTTCCATATTTGATGGGAAGTGGAAGAGGTCCTCATCCTAAGTAATGCCTATCATGAATTTTTTCAATTGAGTCACTAGAAGGGGGAGTCCTGCTGTTGGTGTTTCCATTAAATCCTTATAAGCAACCCCTTTCTCAATAAAAATACAATTATTTATCTAATCTATATAGACCTACCTCCAATTCATGATCTTAAGATCCGCTTTGTTCTTCCACTAAATAAATATATTTTTTTTATAGATTTCCCCACAATCAAATATATATCACATAAGGGATGCACATGTTCACATGAAACATTGACATCTTATTTTTTGTTATTAGCATGAAATATAATAGAATCAGGACATTCTAAGTCCACATTCACATCAACTAGATTGTGATAAAAACCCAAATTCTCATTCAAGTGTTTGACGAACCATATTGATATGATTACTAGTTGAGGAATAAAGATCATTGAGGATTTTAGGGTGCTATTACACCCAATTAAATTTATGATATATAATCCATATCTGATAATTGGATAACATCTAAGTGAGGGGATTAAAACTGAGATCCCATTTTGAGATACAAAATAATCCCAAGCTCGGTTGGATATTACCCAAATTACTTGCTTCATGTAGATCCTACCTACATTGAAATTCCATAAAAAAAGTCCTCTACCAATAAAAATGAGATTTTAGGCACTATTTCTCTAAAACTGAGATATATGATCCTTGAGATCAGTTTAAGACTATGGTTTATCTCCCTTTGAGTAAATTATGTAACCAAGAATTGAAAATTTACAATGATTAATCCTTTACTTAAGATCAACTGGATCCTCAAAAATCAATTAACCACCACCATCTTGTATGTTGATATTAGTGAATCTAGGAAGATACTCATTAATCTGATAAGAAAAACATTAAAATTCCTCTGTAAAGGAGAAATCGGTCTTCCTAAAATTGGGAACACCATATATTTCAATATATTCATTGATAGAATCTTGTGGTAGATCATGGAAATTGATTTCTAAATCTTAATGGAATGATCCCATGATCGGTAAAAAACCTAGAATCAAATATCATCATCATTGTTAGTTTGGAAATCAGTATTCCTTCTCCTAATTTGATCTTCCTAAAAATCACATTCTATATTCACATATTTCCATAATTATTTATATTATTATTATAAATGCAACGAAAAAAAATCCATGAAGATAAATATCCATTAATTATTATATAATAATAAAGTTGACATATTAAACGTGTCAAAATTAAGTAATAATAATTATAAACACTAATTATACACCAAATATAACATTTTTACTTTGATGGAGTAAGGCTATTAATTTGAAAAATATAAATGATCATATATTATATTTGCTAACATTGAATAAGTAAATATACATTTTAAAAATAAATATCAATTGATTAAATTTAAATCCCTAACATGAATATTATTTAAACATAAAACAATTATGTTATTAGAAACCTTGATTTTTCAAAAACATTTTTTCATTGTATAAATTTATTTCCAAGGTGTTTCAGAGCTTATTGTTCTGAAAAGACAGGGTAAGATCCCATATACTACTCTTATTTTTTTATTACTTCTACTGGTGTCTATGAATCTTCTTATTTTCAATCATTGTGATTTATAATCTATCTATTTATTTGGGAATTATTCTTCCTTAAAATCATAAGAAATGATCATTGGTGAATCAAAGTTAGTAAATCTATTTTTCTCATTTAATTTAATTTAATTTTTAGAATAATATAAATATCATGAGATCAATATTCTATGTGGGTCTAAGATTTCGTATTGTGGAATACCCTATTAATTTGGCTTCAGGTTATTGGTTGAAGACTAGTTATGGTAGGTTACACTGACTCCCATTAATATCTCTATTATACTTTGTCTAGCTATGTTTTTAGGTTTTCCAATAATGATATAAAAGTTAATATTTTTCGTTAATAACAGATTTATTAAATTTCACTTTAGGAAAAATATTATTGGGGTTTGAACCCCCATAAAAGTAACTTGAGTATGCTTTGGTTTCTAGGTATACATTACTATATAAATGGTTATTTTAATATGATTTATTTTGATTTATTTTCATGAAAAATATTATACATGATACACTAGTTGTTAATTTTATATTATTGTTGTTGATATTTTTGACAATTTTTAAGTGATTAAAAATGAAAAAAATAAAAATTGGTAAATGATTTATATAAGAGTAAAATGAAAAAAATGGATGAGAATAAGATCACATGAATCAGATTTGTACATGGTTTCTAAAATGAACCATATATTCATAGAGACGAATAAATTTCACAATGAGTAGGAATAAAAATAAAGATAAATTTCAATGTTTTATACAGAAAGGAACCCTAATTTGAAGGATATAACAAAGAACATGATATAGCTATGAGAAAAATTACATAGTTCGTACACTATGTTGTATGGTCATAACCACCTAATATTGTGATAATGTTAATTCAGTGGAATGTATTTATGAAAGATATAGTGACCTATCATTTTCACCAGTAACAATATTCTACAATTAAATGTCAAACTCCATAATATTATAGAGTCATGTCTCATGTTACTATAGTATGACGACAATTCTATAGTTCACTATTCGTGATGATGGTCAAATATATTATTCATATTTTTAATTTCTACTATTCAAGAAGGTTTTGTATAGGGGTAGTTTGGCTCTCAAAACCATGTGTATAGGAGCGCTTCCCCATGAAACACCATGTTACAACAATATAAAAGTCAAACCATGTTATTTTGTGTCTACTATACAGTTTGGGCCATTTGAATTCCTCCTAACATCATCCAAATCAATCTGGAAACACCATTCAGAAATTTTCCCACTTGGAGGATGATCCATAATGAAAAAATTATTCAATTATTCTGACTTAGACTATCTATGTAATCTAATATCCTATTATTCATCACTCACAAGTGTCTACCTCAATTAAATTCTTAAATTTCAAGATAATGATATATGTAATCCCAGATTTCATTCTTTATATTATCTTATATTCTAAGTCACATCCCCCATTCACCTGTAGAGTCTAATAAAAGAATATATGTTCCTAAAATTCTCTTTAACAATTGAATTTGTTAACAAGTAAGATGGATTTATGGTTATTGAATCCTTTATAATGGCATCGACCCATCCTACATAAAACCTCTAATAAAATGTTCCATCAACTGAATGTGACTCACCTTGGCATGAAACTTTTTGTTCATTAAAAGATATATAGAATGATGAAAATAAAATTAAAATAAATTTTTTTCTTTCTTTATACCAATCTAATCTATGAAAATCATCATTTTTAGTATCTTTGTGGCTTTTTATGTTACAAAAACTTATCCTACCTATGATGTGGATATTGTGACCACCTTTTTCATTTTTGATATCTAGATTTCTAAAATACATCCCCATGTCAATCATGAACCTTGGTATTCCAAAAGTTTTTTAGATAAACTCCAATGTCATTATCCTCATACCCATGTAATGAATTCCCTTTCTCAAAGCATACAGATGCTATTATGCTTCCTTTTAAGTATCTCAATATCGATATCACATCTTCCCAAAGATTCATTCCATTCATAAACATATATTGTATCACATATACCGATAAATGAGGAATATTAGGTCAAGAATAGACAATTTCGTATATCATGTTTTCATATACTGATTCAAATGGGTCTTTTTCCAAGTATTAAACCTCATATGTTACCTTTATTTATTACTTTTTTAAGAGTTTGAAATCAATTTTCAATAGAATAGAAGAAATAGATTCTACTATAATACTGAATCTTCCAAAAACCATTTCATCATCTTACACTTATGATAAGGTCTATTTTCTTACATTGATTCCCACATGATCTATAACCATACAAAAATTTCCAACTTATCCACGATTTTTCATCTCTAACTCATATTACATAAACCCTTTCAGGTTAACAATTCTATTCATACATGAACCTTCAATCAGAAAATCATCCAAATATCAATGAAGAATTATTTATTCATAATCAATATAATTTATATAGTGACATTAATAAGTAGGATTTCCTTAATTTACTCTTTTAGTAATAAATACAACATGCTTTTTTTCTACTTGTGTATTTTTTAACCCATATAAAATAATCAAATGTTTTCCCACTATTCTCTTCCAGATATCTATGATAGAAATACCTCCTCACATAAAGCTTATAAATATATAAGTATCCTGATGAAATTGTTCTAAAAACCTCCCGGATTGTGGAAACCTTCACTACATGTGAGAAAATATTTGTGAAGTCCGCAGCTTCCTTCCATTCAAATCCTTTCACCACTAATCTTGAATTGTATATATTTTATAATTATATTCTTCATTGACATAGTAAAACCATTTTTAATGAAATTATTTCATCCCTTGTTGTAAAGGTGTAATATCTTATGAATTATTATCATCCAATGGTCAAATACCTTCTGACCGTTTGGTGAAAATTTTAGTATTGATGGGTGTTGGATATCCTTTGACGGTTCACATGTGATATCTAACAGATGATATTTAATTTTTATTTACTTCAATATCCATTCCAACCATTTTATTATAGTAAATGAATTTTTTATCTAGTTGTTTTTGGTAGATGGTTGATATATATATATATATTTATTTATTTAAGGACTATGATTGTATGTGTTTTCATGTTCATATATATTTCTACATATAGATCTATCTAGTTACAATGGATATCCCAATATATATTTTTACCCATTATTTTTATTTTTATATTCTACATTTCTCAATTATATAGAAAGGAATGTTATATTTTTTGGCCCAATACATTAATGAGCTAATATAATTTTAATGAGGGAAAACAATAACCTATAATTACATTACTCAACTGATGATATCTATAAAATCATATGGAAATTAAAAGGTGTGTATAACATTTTATGGTGTCCTTTTTTAATCATTGTTCGATTATCTAGTTTGGGGTCATTAAACTAAAATCAAACCTCTTGAAGTCTATGTGCTTCCAACTAGAACCATGGGAATAGTACATTTAACATGGGTTATGTTATGCTATTTAATTCTAGGAAAATAATAAAATCCCACAAACTAAAACTATCTTTACAAATATCATAATCCCAAAATCACAATATATATAATATAAAAACCCTTGTGATTTTATATAAATAAAATGAACATGAAAACTCTAATGTAAAACATATATTGATATAAAATAAAAAAAAAGGGAATCCTTTGATCTTATAAAATATGAAGGTCCTTTTTTAGTTTGGTCCAACTCAATCTTCTAATACATCCTAAAAATCACTAAAAATTGTTTATAGAAGATTTTGTTTGCATTTAAGCATGCTAAAAAAGGATTCTCCCTGAAAAATATCATGTTAATTTTTAAATAGGATAACTATGGAATTAATAAATTAATATAGAAAAAACTCATGTTCTATCCTAGTTCAACTCTAAACCCATCCCACCAAACTGTTACACTCTAAATAAAAATATAATGTTCTTAATAAGTTATAATATATAAAAAATAATTCAACCCACACCCACTTCCCTACCAATATAGTCTCCCTTATATCACAATAAAAATGTCTTTATATTCTCAAACCTTTTCAAATCCACATTCTATAACCATATATTTCATCATCATATAGTATCCACATTTCAAAAGATCATACCATTAAATATACATCAGCATTATAAATTGGCCACATAAATTGAATTCATACCACTACCACACATCATTACAAATTCCACAATATACAATAACTGCAGCCACCAACACATATCCCTATTGATGATAAGATGGGGATAGAGGGAGTATTCAATTACCCAAATCACCCACATCATATATGTTTATATTTCACTAGATACCCATAACCTGACACATGGAATTCTATATGTTTACTTAACTTGGATGTAAGTATATAATATTTAAAAAAAAGTTAAATGTTATATAATAAAACACAAAATCAAAACCTATGGCTCCAATCTTTCAAACCATCTCTACATTCACATCTCATCTCCCACATGATCACTATTAAAAAATAACCCAACCTAATAAGCATAAATGTAAACAGTAATTTACCCGTATATATTATTATTTATCACCACATTATCAATTCTACATTATTAATCATTATTTAATTTTAGTTAATGTAAATTAGGTCATATATTATAAATCCCATATGAATAAATTATATTTTTAGTATAATTAATCATTACATTTTAAACATTATCTCATTTCACATTAAAATTTAAATTAATTCATTAATAAATTTCAAATTATATATCCAAGGAACAACTATCATATTTGTAATAACTAAAAAACTCTTCATTATATAAAATAAATAACCAAGAAATCATCTAATTATAGATACATAAAAATTTAATTATTTTATTATTCATATGTATGAATATAAAACCCAGTTAACTTTCTCATATTATCAGAACATAAAAAAAACAAAAAATAATAAAAAATCATTTTTTCACCAGTTTATTCATCAAAATCAGCCATAACATCTTATATTTATCCTCAATTATACATTTCTTATTAACCTCATGTATTTAGATGTATCAAAATTCAAAATCATTGTATTGATAATAACATGGTACAATAACATAGTTTATATATCAAAACAGTTATATAAGAAATAAAAAGTATTAATATACTAATATATCATATATATTTCATCAATTTCAAAATCCATCATATATATGGGTTGTATTGTATTATTAGTATACTTTCAGCCACTTATGAATAGAAAATTAAATTGTTTAAATTTTAGAATAATATATTAATAACAAATAAAATTATTAAAAATAATCTATCTTAATCTAATATTTAACCATTATTAAAATATGAAGTTATGCATTCCAATCGTTAAAATACCATTTTTTCTATAATAATTCATCAATAAATATAGATCTCATCCACAAAACTTTATTATTCAATCACATGAATATGTCCACTAATGACTATGATCTCTTAGAAGGAGTAAATAGAATTAGTTGAAAATATATAGAGAAAAGGTATAATATATCACATAACTCAATACCAAAGTAAGAGGGGCTCAATAGTTCATTATAGGAACCCAAAACCAACCATAAATATGCACTCTATCATATTTTGTTTCAAAAATAATATTTATATTAAAAGAGTGAAAATGTGAACATGCATTAACACATAAAATTTGAGTGATATAACCCATGATATATTGAATATAAGAAACATTATTTTATGGTTCATTAAGGATGATATAAAAACTATAGTAAAATAAATTTAACCCTAGTAATTTTCATCCAATTCCATTGAAAAAATATTTCATTGACAATAAATATTACATAGTGATTGAAACAGGACATGTTTTCATTCCCCTTATTCGATCCTGATGAAAACAATTTTGGGATATGCAATAAAAATTTTCATTTTCTTAACCATGACATGAACCAAGATTAATTTACACTAACCATAGTGATAAGATCCCACATATAAAACCTCTAAAATAATACATAGACAATGGTCATTTTTATGATAACCACACCATAGTGGAAAAACAATGACACAGTTTTATAATTAAAATTGAAACCCCAAACTCAAAAATGTACCTGATTGAACCATGATTTGTATTATATCAGGGTGGTTAGATTGATAATAAAGACAGAACACTATAAAATATAAAGTAATCAACCATTATGTGATGTCTTCCAAAAATAAAAAACACAACTTAACTTCCTTAATTATCTAATAAATATACATCCACCATTAATATAACCTCAATTCAAAAAATTAAGATACTTTGTAAATATTTTCCTTCGATTATCTACCTAAAATTTCTCATACCTGATCATAAACATTAATATTGGTAGAATAAAAGAAAATAATATCATAACTACCACATGAGAAAAATGTCATACATTATTTTCTCCATCTAAAAAGTCTTAATAATATCAATTAAATTGAAAATTTGAATTCAACTACTATATCCCATGAAAAAATGAAAAATTTCGACATGAACGAGGGTTAAAATAAACTTTGGGTATTGAACCCACGTGTAAAGCTCTTTCTCCCATGTTCATTTCCCAAATCCACAGTACCTATAAATAATATAAACTAAAGGAATGTTATATCCCAATAAAACATTATTTACATGTTTCTGAATCTTTACCTACAAATCTATGATGTCATATATTCAATAATAACTAACTAACTGAAATCAATGAAATTGATGTTATTCAAAAGGCAATTCTGAAGAAATAATATGTGAAAATCATTATGAAAACAATATATATATATATATAAGATATTATTATTAACATTCCACCACACAAAATAAATACAACCCCTCATATGGTGTCATGAATCATGAAAAATGAAATCATCTTGTACTAATACATTCTGTATATTGATGATTATAAAATTTATAGATAATATGAACAACTATGTCAAATTCCAATGATACCCTTCTATTTCACGTATATGATTTGAGATAATTCATGACCTTATTCAATAACCCACATAAAAATTTTAATAATCATAAACCACCATGATGTGATTATGAACAGTTTATCGTTTCTTAGTTGTATTCTACCCCAATCATGATCTAATAACTATTGACACTCAAACATTATCATAGAAAAAAGATGCTATATGTTACCTTCTTTAAAATTACTCAAAAAAATCATTCTAATAGTAGAGTAAACTATTTTATTATAGGAAAAGGAAAATAAATATAAATATTCTACCTAAACCATTTAAAATTATAAACAACTTCATAGAAGATTCCTTTTAATATTTAGTCCATCATCTCGATTAATAAATTTATATAAAAAATTATATGTATTTTATATGAATATGTGAAATAAAAAAATCATAAGGTATCACCTCATATAAAGATGAGTTAAATTGAGGATATTAATATAATATTTTCATCATCTAAATATATTAATCCCCTTGAATTCATTTATATAGATCCTTATAAGCTCATTGACCTCACTCAAATCATTAGTTTTTGTTAAAGAAGTTGAATGACTTGATTGATCATAAATAACCCTAATGGAATCATGTGTAATATTTTAGTATAAGTCCTTTATAAAATCTATTAATATATCATCCCACATTTAATATAGAAAAATAAAAAGAAATAAAAATCTTATTGAAATGTGATGCTCATCTTTAACCCACTACTAAATAAGGAATCAATTTTTTTTAAATCACTTTTTTATATTGGGATATCAAAACTAACCTTTCATGAAAATACAAATATCATGCATTCTAGGATAAACTACAAGTGGGAATATATGAATCTCTAATAATGATACCTCTCAAATCCCCTAAAAACAAAAATCATCACTTAAAATAAAATTCATTGATGTCAATCAATCATGTGCTTCTTTATAAACAATTTGATCTCCCTATGTATCCACTTCAAGATATTTCATATTAGTCTCTTGCAATACTAAAATAATTTAGAGTATACAATCACTATATTTTAGAAATTTTCACTATCAATTATCTCAAAATATAAATCCAAATACACATTCTCCTGTGTATTCATACACTCACCTGTATAATTAAAAGAAACATCATTGAGCATATTCATATTTGAAGTATCATCTATCAAATTATCATAATAATGATTGTAATAGATAACAACGTTATAATATAATATTATCTGTACCCATATCTACTAACACAAATTCAGACTTTTTGGAGATAATATATACTAGTTTTATGTTTGATTAGTGAAATCCAAAAAATTCTCTCTAATAAGGTAGATCTCCCACAACACAATGGGAATCAATATATCATTAATCTTTAGACAATAACTTCTGTAAATAAATTCATTTGTATATAATATTTTAGACCTATAGTATATCAATTATTTATCATGAAATGACACAATCCAAAAATCAAGAATATAACTATTTAAATAGACCTCAAATGTAACACATTTTCTTGGAGGTGAGGGATGGAAATTTGATTGGGTTTTTCTATAAAATAGTGTTATATTTCTAGAAACTTATCTATCTAAAATAAATCATTATACATCATATCTAAATGTTTAAATTATGACTTAATATAAGATAAATTATATGAAAACATTATATAGTATCATGTAATGCGAAGGAAAATAAATAACATAATAATTATCTTTGATAAAACCTAATATAAAACTACATAAATCCATTAAGTATTTTCCATGATACCCTAATAAGACATGAAATGTCTAAGGAAATATGACACATACATCTCTAAATTTTATGTTGAAAACATACTATATAATTATTTACAATAATGTATATCCAAAATAGACAAAAAAATTATAATGATTATTTTTACATACCCTTGAATAAAATGAAATATCATCAATGAACACCCGAATAATATAGTTTAATTGATCCTGAAATACTTATTTTAACAATCCCATTATGATTTCTAGAATAATCATAGAATTTTATTGAATTAAAAAATATGAAAATGCATATAGTGATTCTTAAAAGTTTTATTCTTAATGATTTTCCCATTTACTCAATTAATGTTATATCTTGATCATAGATCAATATTCAACAACTATACTACATGTTTAAACTGCTCAAAATAATGATCAATCATTTGGAGTGTATATTGTTTCTTCATCACCACCTTGATCAATCATCGATAATCAATGGAAAACCATAAACTATCATCAAACATCGTTTCAAAAAAATATTCATGATGACATAATTGGTCCTATAAAGATAATATTCCATATATAATCTATTGAAATGTATATATCATGGAACTCTAAATGAATTATTCTATGGGAATATATAAAAAATAAAGAAATTTTAGGTCTTATCTTAAAAGTAAACTCAATTTAATATCAAGGGGGTAATGACTTGAACTATTTTAAATACACATCAATAATCCCTCCCACAAATCATACGGTGTCCTTCTATTATAAATTTTCCAAATGATATATAAATCCCACAAGGTAAAATTTTATAGTTTCATAACATTTTTACATTATGTAACTATCCTATTCCACTAATATAAATCCCACATTTACCTCTAATTTCATAGATAATCACATTACTTAGATGATAATCATAGAAAATTTTCTTATATTATAACCAATCCATAATATGAATTAAATTTATTACTTATATGATTAATTATAATAATAATTACTCAATAATTGACTAATGGTACCCTATCATAAAATTACACCATCAACACACCTATACTGAATTAAACTAACCTCTTATAATTATAGAGACTCAAGATAGATATTATGTTTATCAATATTGATACATAATGATAAAAAAAATTAGGTGAAATGATGTGGTCCGCAGCTCATATGATGGTCAAATCATAAAGATGGTTATAATACAAAAATATCTTAACTAAAATGATCCCATATCATACTATTTATGACAACTTCAGTTTGTGAATGTATCTATATTTTCACAAATTTATTACCATATTGTATAACACTAACTATCTTCTCCATTCACAAAAGGGTCCAAGATAGTTGGGAATATCATTTTCCTACCATCTTCATTCTCCCTCAGACATCATTAGTTCAAAGGACTAATGATCGTGATATAGTTTATAAGGACTATGAGGATACTACTATTGAAATGGTCAAGGCCAACCAACTATCACACCACCAAAACCAGGATGAATGATCAGAATTTTGGTACACATGTACTATTGATAAATATATCCTTCTTATATAGAGAGGATCAAAACTGAGTTCCTAGTTGATTCACAGGAACTCTTAGTTTTAGATAAACAAGATGAAGAGGGATAATTATATTACCTCATATACCCAAACCATGAAAACTGTAATTAAAAAAACATAATCCACAACACCACTCTATGAGATTCACTAATGGCATCTACCACCTATCCAATACATCCACATAAAAGTACACTAAATTACTAAATACCTTATAAGATCATTCATATATGTATATATATATTAACATATAGAATGGGATAATCGGATTATGGAACTATTCTTATAAGACCTCCTCAAAATACCATTGTATCACCATATAATATATAAAATGGTGAAAATGTAATTAAAATATGCTAGTAGTATTATAAATCATACTCTAACTCCCACACACACAAGCTCCCCAGGTGTATAGTGAGTAACTAGTACCTCCCCTCCAATATATATTTCACAGATAAAAACTAATTCCGAAAAAATATCTTTAATTTATACTATTTTATTTCTATATCATGAAATATATCAACAAAAATTCTCCACCATCATTGATTTATTCCTCTAAAAAACTTACAGTTAAAGAAATCCAACGATCTACCCACACATGAGTCAAACCTAAAGGGATCATAGCCCTCTAAATATATTTATGACTACTTTTTTTTATATATACGTTATATCATAACATAATCTTCCATTGAAATTGACATAAGTTCTTCCTCTAAAAAATATCTAACTCCGGGATAACCCATTTTCATTCAACATGAACATTATACTCTACCACCAAAAAATTAACTAATTTTTTTTATCATTCACTAACTGTATCTACCAAAACAACATACACCATATCAATGGATATGAATTCATTTTATGTATTTATAATTTAAATCATTTTAATTCCATTATAATTTCCCAAAACTCCATTATATAAACATATAAAGATGATTATTGTTTCATACATAATATAATACCATGAAATAGTCACACTCTTAGTAAATAATGTTCTATAAACTATCAATCATAATGCATTAGATTGTAGGGAACTTATAATATCATAGGTGGTATCTATATTTTTGTTTAAGTACTATACTCAAATAATCCATTTAATTATTAAACTAATACAATACTCACTAGATCTTATTAAAGAGTTCATCAAAAGAGAAATATTATCTTTGATACCACTCTATCATAAAATGCCTATAATAGATCAAGTTATGGGATTGTAGATATATCGAGTGAGACTCTATATTTAATGAACTACATAATTAATGAAATTATGTATTTACCTTTATATTTTATTTTTAATATAATCAAACTGGTAAAATATTAATTTTGAGAATAATGGAATCATGGCGAATGAATGTTGAAATAAATTTAATTTTGTATACCTTCCAAAATATAAAGAACCCATAGGGGATATTGAAGATACTTTTGAATTTCAGGATTATGGATGTTGATGAGCCATGGAGATCCCTCATGGAGTGAATCAATAATGTTAGATATATGATTTGTTCTCAATTGGGTAATATTTAACATAATATGGATCATTAAATATTGTGTTTTCAGACCCATAATATATTTCACGATTTCCTATAGTTCATTTTTTACATAATATATATATTATAGGTATAAAATATAAAATTTTATGGAAATTTTTTTGGAATCTTGTAATGGTGTTTTCATCTTGGGTTTATTAAAAGAACTCCCACATATCAAATAATATCTCGTTGTATTTTAGATGGGATGAAAATGTGTATCATGCTTCAATTTTAATGTTAATCATGAAATGAATGTCACTATTACACCATGCTGGGATAGTGGAAGATTATTAGTTTTCAAATATATAGATGAATCATATATTTGTAAATTGGTATTGTGATGTGAAGTTCTTTAGCGATGTTTAGGGGAAATGATTGTATTTTGATGTGGAGCTCTTTAAGAGCTGGTGGAACACATATTTGTAATTTGAATAGAGGCACTCCACAATCATGATAATCACACTATAAATGAGAAGGTCACACCAGAATATTCAAGGCCTTGAAAATCTAGTGGTTCATTGGATCTAAGAAGGTAAAGGGACCAAACAAAAGGATTTTAGTCATGCTAAAGTGAGTGTACACTTTTTTTCAAAATCAATGATTTGGAAATAGTAATATTCTGTATCATTGGGACCTATGTACCATATTTTATTTATGTTCATCACCCCAAAATGTTTAAGGATGCTATAAATTTGAAGAATCTTACCTATAACAATGTGTAATGTAACTAATAAATAACTTATAATAACATATTGGGGAAATCTATGGAAGTTATTTTGTGGAACATAAGAGAAGAATATCAATGAAAAAAATTCATATGTATTTGAGGTTAGATATCAATGATCAATCAATATGTTGATTATTATGTCTTTCCTATACATGGATTTTCATATAATATTATGACTAATTTTTTTATTCTTGTTGATAATACAAGAATAATGTATATTATGGTATTTCCACTATTTCTCACCATCGATTAGATAGTAAATAAAATTCATTATTGAATACTATAAACATATTTGGTCCATGTATTTTATTTCTAATTTTTTTTCATTATTGACATATTTAGTTCAATATACTATTATAGTAACCAACAAGAGGAAAGTGGTTTTGAGGGATTATGTTTTGGTGAATAAAGATTCAGCACTCATCTTAGAAATGTTTTATTATTACCTAGGAATCTTATATCGGAATAAGTCATTGTTAAAGTATCTCTAGATATCTTTCTATTAGATTTATATTTTCTATTTATTGATAAACAATTTTGATCTATGATTTATATATAGGATATGAATATCATCAAAAATAAATTAGTCACGATGCATGAAAGAGAGGGATTCTATTTATGGAAAAAAGGATGGATCCATGAATTCATTTTTAATACTGAACATTAATAAAATCACTAAGAATTTTTTAATTTTTCCAGAATCTAGAGAAACAAAAATTTCTCAGGAATATAAGAATATTGATTCTAATATTATAAAATGGAATTTATTACTAATATCTCTCTTAGTGATGGAGTTGACCAAAGTTATGGGATGAAAGATAGAGAATAAAATTTATAGAAACTTAATGAAATCTAAAAAAAGATAACATGTTGAAGGATTCATTGTTACAAACATTACAAGGTAAATTTATGGATATTTTGATAGGGGAAGAATAACTAATAGATAAATTATTCATTTGAGTTAAAAGATTAAAAATCAGGATTTGAAGATATCATAAAATTTTTAATAATTAAATGGTGATGAATAATTTAATGAGGATTTTTTTTGAATTATTTATGTAATTATTTCAACCCATGAAAATCCAAACCTAGATAATTAGACTATTAATGAGATTAAAAATTCCTTTTTATAATAATATATGAGTAGATTAATATCCATAATGATAATAGGAAATTTTGAGAAGAAGATATATTCAGAATCATTTAAAGGATCAATTAAAATTTTTCTGAAGAAGTCTAATAAAATGAAAACCAGATGATGATTTTTCTATGGGTATGGATGAGTTTATACCATTATTATAAAAAGGATTATTATGCATTAAATATAAATAAATTGTAAAAATTCAATTTATTTGTTTTGGTTATGCATATATTGGATATATTTATTTTATTTTACCTAATGAAAATTATAATAATGAATGTGGTGATTAATCTAAATTATAATGAACATATCATTAAATAATCTAAATTCTATGAACATATCATTAAATAATAGTGACATAATATTCAATTTAACCCATTTTATATTTGAAATTTTTATTTAACAAGTTTAATAAATCAAATAAATTTATTAATTTTAATTTATAAACCTATTCTCTACATCATGATATCTATATAATAATTTATTTCTAACAAAACATTTTTTTGATTATTTTCTTTTAATTTTGTAGTTTCATAGATCTACATTATTATATATTGGATTTAGAAATATATAAGTATCATTTTTATTCAAAACTAATAAATTTAATTAATACTTTATCTATTCATTATTTTGATGAAAATTTAAATTTTATGCTTATCACTAGTTTTTATAAAGAATCTTATGAATTGGGTTTTATCCATTCATATTTAAAATAATTTTTACCACTTCTTGAAATTGGATATTATAAAAGAAAATTACTATTTATAATAATATTGTTTAAATTATTTTACACGTTCCATTTTATTTTTGGTCATTAAATTAATTTACCAAGATAAAATGTTAGTCACCTTAGAGAATGGTTTAATGATATAAAATCATTCAGAATGTGATATATGTCTGAATTATTGTATTTAATCCTTTTCTATGGATTTATTTAGACCAAAAATATATTATCTTCAAAATTTATTCATTATATATTAATATTATTTAAATGATACATTAATATTATTCTTAAAAAATTATTATTTACAATAGTGGCGCACATGTCACCTGTAAGAGGACCTCTCCTCCACTGAATTATCCACACATATTGAGAACTCATGATAAAAAATCCCTATAAAAATACAATCAAAACAACATTATCCATGAAATATTTAATATTTTCTTCCAAAACGGTAAATCCAAGACCATTATTGTGGTTTTAAAGGAGATTAAAAACGGAAGATATATATGATCAACAAAACAATTTTTTATTTCTTTCTACGAAAACATTATAAAAATACGCAGTAAACATTTTGACATAAAAAATTCAGTATAATTATTATACATAAATATCTTTATGTTAATTTAAAAATCATTTTCCACATTCTTTCATCCATAAAAATGAAAACCATTTTTGTGTGAATATGCGAACTAATGCCTCTATTCACGACATATATTTTCCCATCACTACCTCGCAATGGTGTTTATAGTAATGGATAAAATTATATTATGTCATATTTAAAATATTATAATTATTCTAAAAAGAGAAAATATATTCTAATTTATTTCCTTCCCATATGTTGTAAAATGTAAATTTTGATTGTGTGAGAAAGATAGAGAGAACTAAAACCTCCACAAGATTACATTTTTCATTTTTCTGGACCATCATACATAGATGATTCCAAAAGTGTATTTAATGATTAAATTTAACTTTTATGACATGATTATGAATCAATAATTATGATGAATCCATTTTATGGCCCCATTTAACCCCGTCAACACATAGAAGCTATTATGGAAAGAACAACCTTGAAACTTTTTATGAGAACATAATGGATTTAGTGACTAACAAAATGTAGTAATAAATGAAATAAATGGAATAATAATAAATTAAAAAACATGAAATGGGTTCTTATGAAAGTAAATAATTAATATAAGTATAATATTAATGAAATTAATAGATGTGTCTGGTGACTTTAGTCTTAGGGTAGTGGTTTTGTCTTTAAAACAATGTTTTAAATGGCTTGATTTCTTTATTTAAATACTTTCTCAGCCATATCCTTAGTATTTAAATAATTTAAAAAATATTCTTATTTATAATTAAAATAAATAATTTGGTTAATTTTTACTATCATTTATATATATCAAAATGTTTTTGAAAAAATAATTTAAACATTATTGATACTAGTCATTCTTAACATTAATTATAAAATTTACATTTTCTTAAAATTTACACATGATCATATTTACCCATTATCGTGAACAATAATAATTAAGAAATATTATATGGGGTTCTTCCTTTTTTTCAGAATTAAATTCCATTTCTATTTTTTGGTTATTTATTATGTATATATTGAAAGAAGATTATATTTTTATGTTATCTTTATTATATGTTTCACATTTATTTTTGATTATGGGGTCAACTGAGTGATATGATCATAATTACGAGATTGTATATGATTTAATAATTTAATGGTTATTTATTATTATAGATTTTAATTGATGGTCCAAGTATATAACACTATAATGAATTAGATATTGATTTATTCTCTAGACAAATGATAAATAGAATTATTTGATTATAAGATATTTTATTACACATGAAATTTGAGTGAATATGGTTGATGAATATAATGTGTGAAGATAAATTCATAATTTTTAAACATTTATATTGATTTTAAATGGTTATTTTGATTATGGTTGATTTTATAAGTGACAATGTGTTTTTATGAGCTCAACCATAGTTTTTTGAAAAATTAAATCTTTCTTTTAGGGTATGATTTTATTAAGGACTATAAGTTTTCCATATTTTACATATCCCTTACTAGTATTTTTGTTTTATCATATCATTTTATAAATTTATTTTTATAATTATTGATGATGTGTTGGTACATGAAAATATTAAAATAATTATTCATTGTTCTATTTTATAAATGAAGAAAAATCTTTCATAAATGAAAATAGAGTTCAATCATAAGTACTTATTTTTGTGTAAAAACAGACATAGATTGGATGTTTCCACTTGCTTATGCATATTTTTATTAATTCTTTAAAACTCTAATTAAAAAAATACCTCAAATATAAGAAGGTTCAAATTATATTATTTTAAACTAATCATTTTTTTTTGGTTTTGTACAAGTGGTTATGGTTGGTAAAAAATCCACTATATAAAGTATAATGTTTTAGCACTAGATACAATGTGTTTTGGTTAGTATAGAATTCATATTTTGAAAAAATATTGGTTATAATGATTTTAATAAAAGATATATTACTATTGATTAAATTTGGTAATATTATTATGTAATAGTATTTGAGGGGTTCCATGTTGATTTATCCAATCTAGATATATTTTAGAATCAAATTCCACATAAGTAAATATTTAATGATGTAAAACGGAAATAAGAGAACTATATACATAAAAATCAGTGACATGACATGGTTTTAGTTAAAACAAATAATTTTTTTACGATGTTTCCTCAAATATAAATTTCTACAAATGATCGAACCCATAAAAGAAAGATTCCAAATTATCTAGAGAAGAATGTGGTGATAATTTATAATTTCATGAAAAGTCACCATATAGAATCAGGTGGAACCTCAGAACCAATGGTTACTATGGGATGGAAAAAATCATTGTTGGTGACTTTTAATGTTTTACCATGGATTCCGTAGGTAAAAAAGTATTTTATAATTTTGATGGCGAAGCTGGTTAGTTGAGGTATTTAGTAAAAATACTAAGGAGAAGAATGTAATTTATACAAAAAAGTGGAAAATATTCTATGATATATTTTATAATAAATATTTTACTAAGGTTTTTTATATAACATAATATAAATATATATATATCTAGAGATAATGAAATTAAAACATGATTTAGTTTTTACTTATGAATTATATTTTTAAATTTTTCTATTCATGCAATAAATTTCATTCAAGACCATATGGGATAAATTAATATGTTTTTATAGGTTAAAAGTATAATTATAAATATTATTGTTCACTCATTTTATTAAATGTTTTCTAAGTGTTGTTTAATTTACTAAGGAAGTTGATATGGAGTTTTTTATAGATATTTTTCTCATGACCTCATGGATATATTTTTTTTCAATGTGCACCGAAATAAATAATTTTACAAAAACTAAATAGTGATTTAATCACAGCATAAAAGTCCCAAATGTGTTATGAAAAATTATATGTAATTTTCAAAAGATGCATAAAATGATAATAATGTGGTAATTTTGGTCATTTATCCATCAGTTCCAAATAAAAGAGTTCTGATCAGACTAGAAATTTTAAATAAAATAATAAGTCGACATTGAAATATTTTTTTTCAGTTAGTTGGGAAATTATGAAAATGCATGCCTAAATTTAGTTAATCCAGGTGTGAATCATCATGATCAAAATAATTTGGTATAAAAAAATATTCCCCTACTACCACTAATGAGAGAGAACAATCAAATTAAAGTGGTTGGATAACCATATTTTATAGTATTCTTCCTAGATTGACCACATGTATATGAATCATAAATTAAATGTAATTGAATAAGACATTCTATGGAATTTACTTCAGATTAGATGGAACCAATATGAGATTTGGGTTATTCCCTTGTGGATAATAAATGCACCCACTATATTTGTGGTTTTGATGAATAAATTTTTTTTTTCATTTAGTAGTTGTTAAAATAATTTTCACTGCTTAATAATGATATTCTTCAATGATTATAATGTTATGAGGATGAACAGAAAAATCTATGTATTGTTCTCTATAATATAAAAAAATGTTCTATGAAAATTTTGGAAATGTGAATTCTAGGTCAAGCAGATATCCTTCAATGAAAATGATGTAACTAATGATTCAATGATAATTGATCCTGTAAAAATAATTGGTGGTGAATGAATAATAAATTATAAGGTCAACAAAGTATAAATATTTCATGGAATAGTGGTTTATTACTGATGGGTTTTTGTTAACATTACCTTGTCTTCTTACCAAGAAACCATGTTAACTCTAAATAGAGATAAATATTTTAGACAAAGGAGCTTGAAAGATGTTTTGATGTATTAATAATTAGATTTGTTAGCTCTATTTGATTGTCATTTTCATAAAAAATAGTATCTTATTTAATTATTTAAATTCATCATTGAGGGGACTTTTATGCATTTTGATGCAAGATAATTCAGTAATTATAGATGAATCACACTAATTGATACCCCATTAGTAATATAATAAACTAGATCAACATGATCATGTGATATTCAAAAAATTAATATAATACACTATATTAAATAAAATTGATATATAAATGGATTATAGATTATTTAAATATATATTTACATAAAAGGATTTGGATATTTATAAAATAAGAAAATTGGAAGTGATAAATGATTATAATTTCATGACTAATTATCATCAAGGTAGAGATAACATGGTATTAGATACCTTGGGAGGAGAGGATAATTTATCATTAACTATGATATATTTGGGAAATGATACAAATTTTAATTATTTAATATATCCAATTATTGAATTTTGGCATCCAAAATACTTCTATATTTTTGAACTATTATAAATAAAATCATCCCCATCTAAATTATTTATGTAGGTCCATAAGGAATATCATAGTTTGTAATGAAACATAGAAATTTTTAATGGTGGATAGTTTTATATTTTCATTTTGAAAAAGAAGCTATTATATGACGGGATTAACAAAGGAATCTGGATGTTGTAATTTTATTTCTGTTATTATTTATCATTTGATAAAATCTATTAATTTTAATTATATTTGAGACACTATATATTTTGATAAACTTAATAAACTATTTCAAAAATAAATAATCCTTTAAAATAAATTTCTACTATTTATTGTAACATATTATGATAGAATTTTTTTTTAATTTTGGGAAAGTACATCATATATTTTTCTATATAAAATTTTGTTTTAGTATATATTTTTACCCATAATCTAATAGATAGTTAGTGAGGAAAATTCAAACATTTAGGGATAGGTTCTAGGATTTCACATTGGAATATCAATTATTTTTGAGTCATACATTTTTATTCTTGTATTTTTATTATAATAATATTTTCACTCTATTATTAATATTACCGTATCTAATGAATTAATTTGAAATGAAAGAAGAATCTAGCACTTTTAGATGATATTAGAGGAAGTAATTTTTGGGATAGGAATTAGTTGTAGATATGGATAAAAATGAAAATAGGACATGGAATTATATTAAGAAATTATAAAGAGGGTTTAAATTTTATATAGATTTTTGAAGGAAAGATAATTCATTTGAGGTTAGAGACCTTGTTTTTTTTAGAAATTATTATGTTAGAATGCTTTGATGTATTTTGAAATATAATATTTATTTACTCTATGATTTATTAGTATGTATGAAATTGTAGGGAAAATTTTATTATTTGATTATCATGTATTCTTACCTCCATTTGTTTCTCTAGAATATGATAAGTTTCATCATTCTTTATAAAGGAAATATATACATGATGCATCTCATGTTTTGTTACCCAGTGTAGTTCTGTTGAAAAAGAATAATTATTATGAGGAGAAGAAAGTACATATTCTTCAACATATTGATATAGTATTGTAAAACACAATAATTTACTAGTTTAAAGTTTTGTTTAAAAAAATATGATAGAAGAAGTAACAAGATTATTTCAAAATCAATTTAGGTAAGAATTTTCTCACAATTTTTTAATGAATATAATTATGAGGTTATATTTTCATTATCAGAAAAATAATTTGAATGACTAGGTAATGTTAATTTTAAATATATTTACTAAGTCATTAATTTTAACAATTAGAATTTATATATTCATATTTAATATTATAATTCAATATAAATTTCTTGTTGAAAAAAATAAATATATTATTTTCTAAGAAATATATGGTTATTTTTAAATATTAAATTTTTATATTTTGAAGGTTGAATTTAATAAAATGGAATAAACATTCTTATTAAAAATTTTGAAATTAGAATAGGTTAAATTATTGTGATTTTTCAGATAGAGGTGATTTTTAGAAGAATATTGAAAAAATACTAATTTTATAAATAATATGACTCTTATGAAATTATCATGATATTAAAATAAAATTACTGTCTATAAAATCTATTTAATATATAAAATATATATTTAAAAAGATATATATATAATTTGAAAAATATTATTTTTAATTTATAATCATATTTTGGACATTTTGATATCTAGGTAATGTTTTATTTATAATAAAATATACTTTTTAATTTTTGTTTTTGTAATTATATAATTACAAGGATTAACTCAGTTCTTGATTATTTTAAAATAAACATAAATATACATTTATTATTCAAAAAATAATACATGTCAGGTTGAAAAAATAACATTATTTATGGGTAAATTTAATTTTTTTGCTTAAAAGTATATTTTTATTCAGCCTTATTTCCATTCCATGCAAGGAATTTATGTTAAAATTATTTTTCCCCACTAAAAATAAAATTATTTAAAATGTTTTTCATATTTTTTATAAAAAAATTAAATTATTTAATAGGGTATTTTTTCTAAATAAAAAAAAGTTACCATGGTAAAAAGTGATTGTCCTCAATAAAGAGTAAAATAAATTTAAATAGATAAACTATGAGATAAGGTCCAAAAAATATTATCTATAATCATATTATGTGAATATGGTTTTTTAAAAACATTTTCATACCATATATTTTTTCATTTTAGACCAATTTATATAAAATAAGTAAATAAATTGTTTTAAATATATGAATACTTACAAGAGTGTAACTCTCCTATCCTATAAAGGGACATATCCTCTCTTAATATATTGAAACATATTGAAACACTAGATCAATAAACAGAAAAAGAAATTATTCTTAAAAACCTTTTTCCAATTCATAAATCTCTTTCCCTTCCCAAAAGACTAAATCAAATGTCTTTATGTTCTGTTAAAGGGTAATTATCGAAGGAAGAGGCATATATTTTAATCTAACTCTTTGAAGTTTCAATCTCCTTAAACCATTTCATAATATTTTATAATAATATTATAATAATAAAATTCGTATATTTATAATACATAAATGTTATTAGGTTGATTGAACCTGTGTATTCCCAAACCCACACTCTTAGGCATAGTTCCATAACAATATATTTTACATACTCACTTTGGTACTAGAAAAAAAATTTGATTTATCCATTAATAATTTCAATATAATAAAATATTATTTATCATATTTCAACCCAAATATTATATTTGTTTTATATATTATGATACCATGGTCACATGATTAACTAATAAATACTTCCAAATGTAATTTGTTAATCCAAAAAACTAATAAAATGATTAGGAGTAACATGTTTCAACATCTTTAAAAAATTATTTAAAAAATCAATCATGTTAGAAATATAATTTAGAGTAATATTCCTTGCAACCTAGGTAAATATAGGCATAATATATTTTGAAATCAAAACTTTTTTAGGTAAAACATACAAAATTTTGAATCGTGGAATAAACATTTCATAAATATTATAGAAGTTATAAGTAGTCATAATAATTCCATAATCAATTGAAACTCAGAGCACAATATATCTATCTATAGTAATGAAAATAAATAAATCATATAGATAATAATAACTATATTCATGGTATGGGATTTTATGAAGATGGGAATCTTAATAAAAAAACAATCCCACAATAATTCCATTAATATTAACATTAAGTTTGCATTTGAAAAGTCATTATTATCTTTTGGAACACATTGAAGGCATCATTCATAATTTAATTGTTATACACCAAAATAGCCCCAATTGATTATCTCATAAGACCTACCAATTTATCTATGGGTTATATAATTATAGGATCCACCAATGACTTTTTTTATTCTAATTTAT
Organism: Viscum album; assembly: GCA_963277665.1. Lineage (NCBI taxonomy): Eukaryota > Viridiplantae > Streptophyta > Magnoliopsida > Santalales > Viscaceae > Viscum > Viscum album. The sequence goes on along the minus strand of OY728138.1, from coordinate 1,297,637,145 downwards.
TCATCACATGAGATAATTAGTGAACAATACATTATCAAGCTTCTTCATAATTAAATAATCGTCAATTTAAAAATGAAAATTAAATAGATTCTAAAATTTTCACTAATTATTATATATAAGGAATAATGGTGAACATGATACAATTAATTAATGGAAACAAATATTGTTTATAGTTGAATTATATTTTTATAAAAACTATACCAATAAAAATGGATGGAAAACTGAATAAATGATGTTATATAAAATTATATTGATAAAAATGAACATTTCATAAGATATCTACTAAAATAATGGGGTGATTGAAAATTAAATTATCCCCAATGTAACAATTTAAATATTAAAGGATTTTAATAGAGATAAAAATAATCCATATAAAAGAATAAATTCATCTGTCTCCAAGAAGAATGTATTAAGAAACAAATTATTTGATACCATGAGTTAAACATAAAAAAACAAATACATATATATTTTATAAGACAAGTCATGTTACATAAATTATATTTTTGTAAATAATATTTAATATAAAAATTAAAGTGAATATAAAGTCCTAAGTCATCATTTATAAAAAAATCACATTGATATAAAATGAATATTTACTTGTAACATTAAAAAGTAACATTTCATAAGGTCATGTGAATGATTTTGATATATTTTAATTTTAAAATTAATCTCTAATAATATATCCATTAAAATTACATAATATTTTATATAGGAAATAAATATTACAAGATTAAAAAATTGATAATGATAGGAATTGATTTTTTTAATATTTTAAAAACACATTTATTAAAAATCCAAATTTTTAAAAGAGAAATAAAAAATAGTTTGTATTATAATATATATTTTTAAAATAAGATTATTAAATACAATATGATAAAATATTTGGTTGTGAGAACCCAAACATATGATGGAAAATTTTCCAAATAAATCGTTATAACTGAAGGAACTTTCATTTGTGGTATAGACATCCCTTACTAGAAATTTACATGAAAAGGTACGAAATATTCAACAAGGATTCTGGTTTCTATAATTTAAATGAAAAATCCGAGAATACCAAATAACACCATTAAGGATAGAATATACCCAACTTATAAGAAATAAGATCAAGAAAACAATAATAACTCAATGAATGAAAGTTGAGTAACCAAAAATCATTAGTATATGGATTACAATTGAGTCAATATATATATTATCAATACGATATTATTTACATTTTTATATCCTAAGAAATACAAAAACCTAATGATATTAATAGATCCATGGAATGTAAATACACTATATAAGGAAAACAAGTACAATAATGTTTATTATGTCTAGAAGAATCAAAATAAATGAAATGAAAATCATTAAATTTTATCCTAACTTCATTGAATTCCCTTTAAACAAATATATAGAAAATATATATATATATATATATATTAATAAACTGTTTTATTTCTTTAATAATACATTTACCATATATACACTTCTTTTATATTTATCATATATATAAAGTATACTAATTATTACTAATTTTCAATATCTAGTGTAATAAATCAAGATTATTATAATCCAGGGCCATAAAATAGTGGTTTTATGAATTAATAACCAAAGGTTCATCATATTGATATCATTGAAGGTATATTAATAAATTATAAATTAGGTTTATGGTCGTATAATTTCATTCCATGGTAGATTTAATTATAGTAAATTTAGGTTAAATCAATGAATGTCATATTATTGTGATTCTTAATAAACAATATGCGCCTTACTAATTAATTTGTTTAATAAGTATGATACCCTTATAGAAGAATCATATCCTTAGTTTTATATTTAAATTAAATTACACTAGTTATTATATTCCCATATTCACCCACAATATAAATTAATATTATTTTCCATGTGGGTTGTTAAACAGACCCCAACATGAACATAACATGATTAATGGATAAATACATAGAGTTTTAGTTGTAATATAATATACCAGATGCCTAATGATATTACCTTTATTATATTATTGTGATATGTCATAATTTTATAGAATTATTATATGAATTAATTGATTTGAAAATAATACATAATTTGAATAAAATTATCTTCCTCTTAATATTATCTCTTAAGATAGTTAATTTTTTTAAAAAACTATTATTGTTTATAACATTAATAGGTTATTTGATTTACCATACCATAACCTTAATAGTGATATAAAACTAAATTTATCATTTTAAATAATTCTTAATTCCATACATGAAAAATGGTTTCTAAAAATATAATATACCATTTTGTGGATGTCAAAGTCTGCATATACTTGTGGATGATTATTTCATTTTACGTATAATGGATGAATGGAGTGACACAGTTTATTATATAAAAATAACGTAAATAATATTAATATATGTATATATATATATCATATTTAATTATTATATTGGCTTTTTTGCCCATCCATGTAAGACAATGTTGTAAAATAAAATAGGTTACTTTGTGCAGGTTGTAGTCCATACATACGTAGTAATCATGACTCCAGTATTGTTATTTAAAAGGATAAATTTTATTAATTAGTATTCCCTAAACATAATAACATTAATTATATAAAAAATTGTTTTTTCTTTATAGTTTTGATAAAATTATAATTGCAACTTTTTGATAGAAAAGGAATATATTTTGTTAGAATTATTACTTACATTCAGTACTTTGAGATTTCCTTTGAGGATCATTTGAAAATAGAGGGCAAAATAATGATATCCTATAACAAGAATATAATGGTCGTTACATGGGATTTCATGGGAAGAAATAAGGGGTAGGTCTTTGGAGATAAACTGAATATTAGGAGTCTTATTGAATAGATGGTGAGAGGCCCCTCTTATAAGGGAGAATAGATAACATTTTTGTAAATTACAGTAACTTTTAACTAATGGGAATTAACACTAAATAAAAATGGGGAATATTGGCAAATATTGGACAATTGAAGATATGAGGATGGTAAATTAATAAAACGGACATTAAACCCTATTTTTAACATGTTTTATCTCTTAGAACTTGGTTAATCCCCTTTAACCAAAATGTACCTTTACCACGATAATTAGTTATCATATATGTAATTTTTACTGTATGCATAAATATAAGATAGTCATTATTTAATATGGAAATAAAAATAATAAAATTTAATTACTTTTTATTTTTAACTATTTAAAATATTGATAATGTCTAATTTTAAAATTATATATGTATAATTTATTAAAAATAGTTTTATTGGAAAAATATTAATTTCATTTTAAAATTAAAATATTGGACTTTAAATTAAAATAACTATATTTGGACATCTAATGTCACGTTAAAAAGATTTATTTTTTATGAAAATTTGGGAATTTTTTTTATTATATTCTAACAAACTAATAATTTCATTTAATAATTATATTTGAAAACATAGTATATTACAATATTTACATTAAAATTATAATTTTATAAAAAAGCTGAAAAAATTATTTTCAGATGATATTAATTTATTTATATAAAATTTTACTTTTTGTAAATTAATATTGAAATATTTTTTAGTATAAATTTTAATTAAAATTATTTTATATAATGGAAAATAATATAGGTAAAAAATCCCATTATATTATTATTTATTTTTATTTTGATTTCATATAAATTACAAATTAAAATTAATTAATTGTTCATATACATATAATTTACCATAAATTATTTTTAGTAATATTTTGAATAAAATAATATCCCATGAAATCTATTTCTCTAGAAAAATATAATTAAAAACATAAAATATTATTTTTATTCATTTTAGCTATAAAAATTAAAAATCATTTGTATTTATAGTCGACATTATCTCTTTTCTATAAATAATTCCTAAATTGATTACTCATGTACATTCCCTATAATTCTATATTAATGTTTCAATTTTCATAATTAAATATTTATATTTTATCTAAATATATCATGGGTAAATTTATGTTCAGAGTTCTATAAGGAGTACGATATATAAAAATTCACTTATATAAAGGTAATAGTATATTAAAATCATGGGGTGTTACGTTATCCCCTCCAAAAATAAACAATGTCATCATAATTTTTTCAATTGGATCTAATTAATTTCTATATGGAAATACCATTTTACCATAAATTCGTATATGATCGTTGGATTATTTAATTTTTGGAGTGAGATATATTTATATAGAAAAAAATATTATAATCCCTTTATAAAGTCAAATAAATGAACCAAATTTCATAAATAATTCTACTAAGGGTTGAATTAAATTTTTTAAAAGGAATCACATACCATTGATTGTGAAAATGATTTAATGATTACCAAACCACTAAGTAATTTTATTTTTAAATCAATATCCAGTAGTTCGTTAAAACATTTGTAACTGAAGAAGTGATGAAATCTTGAGTGAAAACTCACTGTCTAGTACACTAGTAGTATTTTCATTAGATTTCCCTTGTTTTTAGGGTTAATGTTGACTATTTCCATCATTGTCCCTATGATTAGGGAATTGGGTCTCATAATGCCCAAATCTCATGAAATTGATGAAAATGGATTTGGTAGTGTTTTTATTTCCCTTATATCTACAATTCTTCTAGTTTCATCCCCATAATTTTTAAATATAACTATAAATTTCCTGCCATTTACTGCTCGATTCATTCCATAATACTTCCATGAAAAAAATGAATCTTCTTATGATCATCACTTTTTTCCCTTGATGTACATTGATACTCATTCCTCATAAATACCCCAACCCTAAAATCCGAGATCTATTTGTTATTATAGTACATTGCCACTATAAAAAGTGACCACCCCCAAACACAACAGTTTAGCAGTAATGGTAAACTAGATACATAGTTGAATCCAAAAATACTTTTTAGAACATAAAATATATCATTGTATTTTTTGAGAACATCATTATAAAATCATACATATCCTTGCATATTAATCACATTAAGCATATTAGAATACCAGAAATATAGACTGGAATAAATCAGTGAGAATAGATGCTCGGAAAGTGAATTTTTGTAGTAGAAGCTATCATAGAATAAAAAAGGTATTAATAATATAGAACAATTATGTAATGATAAACAAATCTATATAAATAATAAAATGAGTTTGAATAATATCCACGGATATAAAAAGTATTCAAATTATCAAATGGACATTAATAATAAATTTTAATATTATAGAATTCATATTTTTTGGATATAATATACTTATTAATTTAGCCATTCTTCCAAGACATCATGGACATACCAACAATTCATTATTCCAATATATCTTACATAAATGGGAAATTCCTAAGAAAAATAGCAAAAATGTTTTACCTCCTGATACCAACAAATTAATTTATGTCGTATATGATTTTGGTATCCACCCATAGCTCAAAATTACCATTACATTAATTATATGAATAAATAATACAATATAATCCACATAATTTAAAAATAAATAACTTCATGTATTGGAAGATAAAACATATGGAAAGTCAATACAATCCCCAGTTAAACAGTTCTAAATCCATCAAGAGAAATGTAACACCCCACAATTTTATGAGATATATTCTTTTTAATTTCTTTCATATCTTCTATTTTACGATACACCAAGATTATATTACACTATACGCAACTCCGTATTAGCTTGCAGTATAGGCAACACTAATCATGGATCATGTTACACACAATTTCATGTTTGTTAGATAGTAGTTATTCTATGAAACGTTGAGTGTGTGTATATATATATATATATTCTATGTATAAATGAAATATTGTTGTATTTTGTTATACTCAACAAAAAAGTAGTCTTGTACTACATGCAACCCTGACTTGGCTTGCATTACACGCAATCACGACCTTCCTCGATAGCATGCATAGTACGCAAAATCAGGATTCACTAAACAACAATATTTTGTCATAGTATTATTATGGACTAGCCGTTATGAATAGTATTAACTACATTTTGAATTTCATAACATTAATATTCATCTTACATATTTAATAGAACATTGTATAAGAACAAAATCATTTTTTCGAGTAAAATAAGTATTTTTCAAAAAAAATGTAGTTTTTCCCCCTTTTGATGGAAAAAAAACATTAAATCTTGTTTTGACAAATTGATAAGTTCAATTTGACACAATAAAATTCTTAATTGGAATCAGGATATAAAACTTTACTTTGGAAAATTGTTCATACTATTTTGATAACTTTCAAATTTTGATGAATAGTAAAAAAATGCTATATTTTAATTAAAAACAACTTTTTTCATCGCAATATTTTATATGGTTATATTATCTTTTTAATTGGTTTTAAAGTGTAATTAGAATATATTTTTACCATTTAATCCAATGTTGGTCATGGTAATTAATTTTACTTTGAAATTTGACATAAACGAGTGATGATCTTTTGATGGTTATTGTTTCTTAAAAACACACTATTTGTTTTGTAACGGGAATTACTTTTAAAATTAATTAATTACACTTTAATGGATTGAATTTGGAAAAATAGAAATCATTTTTGAATTCAGAATATCAAATATAGCTTTTGCTGAATTTTTGGTGTTCTTCTGAAAAACTTCAATTTTTATGAATAGTGAGAACATTGAGTTTTTGGTTAAAACTGATTTTTTTTAAATATTCATTTATTTGATTTAAATTTTTTAGGTCAAAATATATACATAATACTTATATAAGTTCAATGAAATTCATTGGGTTAATTTTATAATAATTTTATATTTATAAAAATTTATTGAACTTTTCACATACTTTTACCCACCTCCTAGGAGCTTTTGCAATTGTTCAATAAAATTTAATTTTACTGCTTTTGTGAGTTGAATTTTGAAAATACGAGACACATGGATAATATTAAGGAGTAAAATGTGGTTCAATTAGATAAAAATAATTTTTGGTGAATAGTAACTTTTTACTTATATTTACCATGATTAATAGTAAATAGGGTTATTCAAGTATAAAAGAATATTATAATAAATCAAAATTACCTTAATACTTGTCCAAACCTTATTGGATGAGTAATTTCCGACCATGGGAATCCTTAGGTCGATTTTGGGACCCCATGGAGCCACTTATGAAAGACAATGACGCATTAGATTAATCAATTTAATGTAAAGACAAAATTAGCATTAACAAAAATACTTTAGTAATTAATTTTTATAAGGGATATATAAATTATATTTTCAACTATAGATATTAATTGGAAATCTAAAATGACTTCCTAAATGTTGTTATTTTTTTCATAATTTTTAGACAAGAAATAAATTACAGTATTTATGACACAATAATGATACAGTATTTACCACATTAATAAATGATTTAAATAAATATGATTATAATGATTAAAATATTATCCAAAACCTACCCAATTCCTATTGGATGATTTTATTTCAAATATGAGTCATATTATAATCGACATTAATGTGTTTTGGACTGCTATAAGCCGAAAAAAGGTATAATAAAATAATGTTTTCACACTTTCCTAAAGATCCCCTCCTCTCCCTTATAAAAGCAGACAACTTCTATGAAATTCCTCACACCTCTCAAGCATTTTGGATCGTCCAAAATCTGCCAAACTAAGCTCCCTACATCCCTCTCCTTCCACTAGAAGCCTTAACATAGGCAGAAGGCATTTGAAGAAGTCCGTTGGATTAAACCAAAAATAGTTACCCAAATTAAAGGTAACAGTTTCTCTTAAATTGTTTTCTTTTATTTTACTTATCCAACCTCTAAACTATTTTTATTTCATTTCATTTGTAACAACACCATTGTCCTCAATATACTAGGATTTTGTTATAAGTAGTATTAAAACTACACTTACACACACCTCCATCTAATAAATGATGAACATAATGATTATGTGATGGCAAACTAACATCTCACGAAACGATGATTGTTCGATTTTCTCCTACCGCCTCTCATGGTGGACATTATTATGGCACTATATTTATATATGATATATATTATTTTTATGATTTCCTTATGATTTTTTACTTCCCAATTATACCAAGCCTTTATGGTTTCCATAGTGGGGTAAATACGATGATCTCATTTGAGGAAGTGCGGACTACCGCCCCCTCAAAGTGATGTGATTCGTTAATGACTTATGCGAGATGTATAAGGAATGGAGTTAATAATATTATATATGATATTATACTGGAATGATAATATACCTATTTTATTAAAATAATAAATAAAATTAAAGTATCATTCCTGCGTATGTACGGCTTACCGTCTCCATGGACGGTGCATTTCATTTCTTACCTCCATATGTTATTTACTATTATAAATACTTGTATATGTTGAATATATAATGAATATATATGATATATAAATCATTATTTACATTCTGGAAGTAAGTAAATCATGATATAAGTAATAATAACATCAAGAACAACATGTCCAGACACGTACGATAAATAAGACGATTTTACCCAAAATGTTGCTTTAATATAATATTTACAAAAGAACGGGTAATATAGAGTCATAAGTAAACTATATATGATATCATAACAATTAATATGATTTTCTAACAAGTCAATGTCATTATTTAAATCATTATACTGGAGTTTCGGATACGTACAATGCATATCAGACCTAAGTTAACGGATAACTATTCCAATCTCATTCTTATCCGAGATTGTTTATTCATAAGTATTTACTTGGGTTATTATTATCATCCATGTCCATGTTTCCTAAAAATGGTTTCATGTATGTTTAATGTACTTTTTACCCATTTTGACTTTTAATACATGGTATGAAAAGAATATTTCTTTTATGAGGTACTTTTTGACTTTTCCGACCAAAGTACGAGAAGAAATTTATTTTTAACTTACAAAACATGAACAGATTTTTACGATTACGTAATGCATTATTTTCATGATGTTTACTCTACAATATTTCATAATTATTTTCAAAAAAATCCCTTTCTTTTTAAATTACAAGGCATTTAGTGAAAAGAAAAAAAAATTGAAGAAGAAAGGATATTTTCCTCAAGAATTCATTTCATGTGTTTTGTCAAAACTATTTTCCATCTAAGATGACATTATTTAGTATGATTATGTTTCATGTATAATGTCTCTATGATTTACATGGTATAATTTTTCTTATGATGAAATTATATCCATTTGTTTTATATGGATCATGTTATGATGGGATGTTGTTTATGAAACCCATTTTATTCTTTGGGTTATGATGAATGATTTATGTTTTTGTTGTGGCACAAGTAAGAATGATTTCATTATGAGATCAGTGGGATCTATATCTCCCTCCAATGCATTGGGTAAAGATTTATATTTCATTATATAGACATGGATTGAATGGAATGTAAATTCGGTTCAGTAATACAGGGCTGGAACGGCAAGTAAACCCGGTTCCATAAGGGACTTTATCCCTTAAGATGGTCTTGGTAGCAATGCCTTGGCTACTATAGAAATCATATCATGTGCTTATTTTTTTCCCTGATTACAAGTTTTATTCCCATGCTATTTTATCATGATTAATTTTTCTTTATGATCTATGCCTTATGTACTACAATGTTTTATGTCATTGCCCAAGATTTTGATGTTTAAACATTATGTTCTTGTTTTTATGTTCAAATGTATATGATTTGTTTTATTTTATCCATGCTTACCTTTACTACGCATTTGTGCTCACCCTTTATATGTTTCCTTTTCCCCAAGATTTAATGAAAGGATTTAGGTAAGAAATCCAAAAGGAGAATATCTTTATAGATGATGTTGAAGATCTTTCACCACGATTAGAAGATTACGTTCCGAGTTTCCAAAGACACTAAACTATTACGGTCCTTGTGTGTCTGTTTTTGTTATGTATTAAGTATTCCACAAAAGAAATGTAATGTCCATGTACGTAGTGATTCGGGTCTCTACAAGAAATACGGTTGATGATGTCATTAGATTATATCCTCAATAAAGGAAAAATATTCAATGAATGATATGGATATTGATTAAAATACATTATAAAAATAATTGGAAAATTTCATCAGTAATTTACCATTTTCATTTTGAAATTACTTGGTTGATAATGAGAAAATTTCATAATTTTAAGGATAAAATTTACATTTATTGTAACCAATATAACAAATAAAGTATTATTCAAGGAATTTGGAGGTCATGATAGAGGGAAATTATACTCATGTTGTGTAATTTAAAAGAAAGGTACTTTAACCTTTTTAGTAAATGGCCAAAAGTACCTTGTTTGTAAAAGGTCAAGAATATTCTTTTTAATGGAATTTATAAAATGTTAATCTTATATGAAATTTCATTAATTAATCATGTGATATTATTATAATTTTTTTTAAAACACATTGATGAAAATATAGACATGGAAGAACATTATTCTCGACTGTTTCAGAAAATGCAGTATTCATTAAATACATTATTTTGGTATTCTGATTATTTAAAGAGAGTAATGTGAATGTAAAACTAGTAATTTATCGATAACCTACTCTAGATTATACTATTTTGGTTTTATGATGGAATTATCAAATAATTCCGTTGATACACATTTAAATTTAGTCAATTCAAAATAATAATGAGATTATGATGTAGTCCCTTATAGGGATCATATCAATTAATTTTGTATTAATCAATGGAGGGATTGTGTGTTATAAATTTAAATAAAGAAAACATGTGTAAATAAAATAAAAAATAAAATTCAATTAATTTCACAAAAATCATTATCCATAATAAAATCAATGAATAAGGGATATATCTCAATTAATGAATAATGTTTTTGGAAACCCATACTTTTACATTTGTGTTGCATCTCTGAAATTCATCATAAGTCCATTGTATGAGATATTTATGGTGAACCTAGTAGACTTGGGATGTGGTAATAGATTCCTAGAGTGGTATTTTTTAGATGGTTTGATGAAAAATATGAATTTGAGTTGTGTAAAAAATATTGATGTGTATCAAGGTTTATAGGAATCAATCATTGGTGTTTTCCCGATTTTTCAATATTTAAGGGTTAGAAAATCAATCCTAAATATTATATCTGTAAATCATAAGTAATTATAATGATGTAATCAAAATTTTCTTATCTATATGATTCATGATATAATTTTTCATTAATTTTTAATGATTTAAAAATTAATTTTAAAAATTTAATTCGATTTAAGAAAATTTCATCACAAATCAGAATACAAGACTTTAAAAACATCATGGAATCTACCAATTAAGAATATAATCTCCTATAACATTGCAGAAAATTTTAGAATATCTATAAAATTATTGGTGTACTCATAATCATCTAATTATTAAAATGATAATTCTATTAAAAATTTTTATTTAATTTTTTTACTATATTCATATATATTCCTCTTATTTCTTTAATCATTCCAAACGTATTTTAATCCTTGTCATAATGTATTAATGATTATTAAAAAACAGGGAGTTAATTTTTTTATAATCTACATAAATACTATTTATTTCATTATCAAAGAAATAAGAGAAATAATAATGATATAATTTTTATAAATAGAGTAGTATGGATAAAAGCAACTAATAAAATTTGAATATAGAATTCTTATAGGTGATTTTAGTCTCTTGAAACATATTTTTATGTATATTTTACCTATGTAACCCTTATTATGATGCTGACTTCTACCAAGGATACAATTTGTAATGAACAAACTAAATTAGAACTATTTATGAAACATTAATATCCTAATTAAATATATGAAATCAATTTTTTATGATTAAATTTATACAGGCCTAGTAAAACAATTTTAATATAAATTCATTAAAAATAAAAAAACAAATTTTAGAAGAATGTATTTTTATACCAAATTAAGAACATATTAAAATTAAGGTATAATGTCAAATAAATTATTATATATTTGATTACATCTAATTACATAATTTTTATTCTAATTTTAGATCATATTGAATGAATATTATTACATATTAATGAAACAAAATAGAAATTTTACAAATCCTTATTTTTTACTATATACTAAAATAATATAAATATTCAAAAAATTCCCAAAATTTAACCCCAAGTTAAATTATATAAGATAATTTAAAACATTATATAATATTAACAAAATACATATCTAAAAGTTATAAAAACTAATTATATTATCAAAACAATTAAAGGGGAAATCGTTCATGATGATAATGAGTTTTTGAAATATAAAATCCCATTACTAAAAATTGAGTTGTCATTTATTAGGCATTAATCAATAAAATTGGATTTCATAAAACCAGTTGACATATATTCAAAATATATTCAATATAATTAATACTAGAAAATTGATCATATATATTATAACTGTCACATTCAAATTATAATATATCCTTGTATATTTATGTTCATTGTTCAATGTTGTATATGTTGGTTCCGAACATAGAGAAGGCATGTAGTGGAGGGATGTATATTAAATTTTTAACCAATAATCATTTCTTGAAACCAATGGTGATGAAATTTGGTGTAAAATTAATAATTACTTTATTAAATATTTTAATAAATAAATACATGGGATTAATAAATTTCTATGTTAGTGAATGTTGATCGTTTGAAATCACCCTTTCCAATTACATTCATTTAACTGTGATTAAGTATGAATAAAATACTTATAATAGTGATCCAAACATTTTCCTATGATATTCGAGAAACACCCTTAGTCTCTTGGTGCCATCATAGAATGTCAAATTTATTGGATTTTTCATTTTACATCATTCATTTTTCATTCATGAAAAAATAACTCTACCAATTATCATTCTTGAGAGTGAGAGAGAACGAAGAGTTGAGCGAGAATTTGTTCTAAAAAAATCTCTATTATCAATTTTGGATACTCTACACAATAGACATATTAATATATTTCTAGAGATAGGATTTAGGTTAAAATATTTTTTATTTGAAATATGGTCATTAATAATAATAATAATGTTACTATGTATTGGTTTTCTCTATCTTCATAAATAATATATATTATATAACCTTCTTGTTAATTAATATTTTTCACCTCACAAGGTCTTGGTCTATTTAAACTCCTAATACATTTATTGAACACCTGATTAGTAATTTTATTCATGAAAACATATTACACTCACATACTAGAGAATAAATATTCCTAAAATATTCAATAAAATAAATAAATATATTTTAATTCACATTCTGTAAAATAAATATTTATTTAATTTACACGATCAATTTTACTAGAATAAAATTATTTGAAGGAAATGAGTATAATATTTATTAGATTAAATGTTATCAAATATAATTTAATCTAGATCAATGGAAATAATCAGTGTGGATCCCACTTGGATTATTTATCATTATCATTAGGAAAGCTTGCCTAAAGTACGACAATACTCTCTAGAAACATATAAAGGCATCCACGATAAAGAACATATTGTCACAATGTTAAAAACTGAATAAGAATGATCACTATGTAATATAATCCATTTGTCATAATATCTCATCAAGAAGGTTCTATGATATTATAATCAGCCTATTTACTCTATACCTATTCCTTGGACTACGTGAAATAATCACATCGTTATATCATGGAATTTAATTTAATGTGATTATTCTATTCTAGTAAAAGGTTTGAGATATGACCTCCCATAATTGTGAATAGTAAAAATCCTTCATTGAATTATAAATTAATGATATGTCAATCATGATTCACCCAACGTACCATACTTCCCAAAAAGATATTACATGATTTTTTGGTCATTAAATATAACCGTGTGAGTCATGAAAATCATTAATGATAATAATAATTTTTATAGACCATTACACATGCTCATAGTTATAAATATCTGATAATACATAAACATGTTGAATTCATATTAGTGATTACGTTCTCATAATCTCCCATCAAGTATAATACCAAGTTATAACTTCATGAGAAGAACCCTCATCCTCTTATAATCACTCACACCTGACAGTATAAGTACTATGTGTCAAGTAATATTTTATTATCCAAACATATAACAATATTTTGAATATTTTCATAATAGTTAAGGTTTTTATCATAACGGGGAACTGCTTTGTACTTACCAATGCACCAAAATACTCTAGGATGATATTACATTAATTGTATTCAGACAAAATGAAAAATATGTAATAAGACATTAAATAAATATTCAATACAGAGAATACATATATATAATAAATTTTAAATTAGTTGGTCCGAGTACATAAACTCTAACAAAATCTCTCTTAGACTATATCCGACTGCTTAAGAGTTTTATTCCACTAGACCACACATGATATTCATGTTTCTTCTAAGTAAAGTATTTAGTCGAGGTTTCACCATGTTGTCTTCTTGGGGAACCTTTCTCAAAATAATCCTACCTCTATGGAAAAAATCCCTCAAGAGATGAGGCTTCTGATGTATGTAATTTGTCTGTTTATCTGGCCATGGATCTGTTATGACAGCCACCACTGCATTATAATTTAAAATCTAGTGTGATATGATATTTTCTTATAGGAACCATTTTAATCTCTAGAATGAAGTTTCACATCTATATTGCTTCTTTAAATGCCTTAGATGTCACAATATACTTAGAATCTATTGTAGAATCTTCAAACATATCCTTCTTTGTGCTCTTCCAACTCACAACACCTCCATTCTAAGTTAATGTTTATACTGTTTTTATCATCTTGTCGTCCTAGTCATTTTGGACACTAGAATCTATATATCCATTGATTGTAATACTCCCATATCCTCTATAGACTATGAAATAAATCATAGTATGCCTCAGATACTTAAGGATTGTCTTGACATACATCCCATGGTGGTCACCTGGATAATAATTTATATTCCTACCATACTCAATGTGTAGGAAAAATATAACTTAGTACATAGTATATCATACATGACTGAACCACTCACTGAATCATATAGAATCATTTCCATTCTGCTTATTTTTTCTTGTGTCTAAGGTGAAATTTCGCTATAATGATCAATGTCATGTGATAATAGAAACAATACCCTCTTGTATTTTTTATAATAAATCTCTTTAGTATCTTGTTAATTCTTGTCAATTGACTTAGGATGAGCAGTCACTTCTATCAATCAAGATTGATCTTGATCCCATGAATATATTATTTTACTCACATGTCCTTCATGTAGAATCATTTACTGAATCAGATCTAAAAAGACTATATGATTATTATTTCCTTTAATATGTGTGAAATGTCATAAATATATATTATTGACAATATTAATACTCTCCCACTAATAATTTTGTAGACACAGGTCTTAAAATCATACATTTTAAACCCAAATTCTTTTATGGCATCATAAAACTGAATATTCCATCCCTGATGTGTTATCTTTAATATATAAATTTATTTATTCGATTTTCATATATTATTATCATATTTTGGAGTAAAAAATATTTGAGTTGTTTCATATAGAAATAACCCTAAAGGTTACTATTAAAGAAGGATGTTTTGAAATTCATTTTATAATTCTTGTAGTCATTGTAAGATGTAATTAAATATATAATTCTAATGGTTTTCGTAATTGAAACTAGGGATATGGTATCATCATATTCAATTACTTGATACTGTTTAAACCTTTTCTCAACTAGTCACACCTTATAGGTTCTGACTTTTCGTTTCATGTCCAGCTTCTTCTAGAATAACAATTTTCAAAATATGGGATTACACCTACTAGAGGATCTTCTAAAAATATAGACTTTGGTTTTGTATATTGGATCTATTTAACAATTCGTTACTTCTTACTCCTTGGAAATATCTATTGAACTTACTACATACTTATAGGTCAGAGGATCAATATTATCAATTAATAATGAGTGAACATCGTCAGTGACTAGAAAACCTTAATATTTTAGATCTCTAAACTGTATTTTACAACTACAACGTACATGTGTATTCAAAATAGTTTAATCTTTCATGGTGATTTTTTGAATCTATTCATGTACCAACTCTTTTGTACCTTGAGACTCAACATAATCAATGTCTGTCTCACTCCCACTATATATTTTAGAGATTTTTTACCATCTTAAATAATATATCATGTTTTTCCTCTATACAAATGTTATCTGAAGGGTCATATTGGTTATATTACCTTCATTCATTAGGGTATACTATAATGTTAGCCTTTGTTCATAATGGGAAATTTTCTTACATAACGATTCCTTAACATATACTTCACATACCCACACATGTAAATTCTATAACATGGATTTTTTTAACTCCAAAATTCATATAGAATAATATTTATCCATTTTCATGGTACTTTGGATGTTTTTTTTACTTTTTTTTAATTTTATCTTTAAAAGTGTAATGGATGACTCCCATGACTTAAAATTAATCTCAGCATACCAACAATGTGAAGTTTCTCCTTTCTCTTATGATGTTTCATTGAGGTGTATAAGAATTGATTTGGTATAAGATCTCAATCTACCATAAGTAATCAATTATGTCTTCATTAAGACATTCTCCACCACGATCTGACAATATTTTCCAAGTTGGCTTACTAAGATAGTTCCCGACTTAATTTTTACATTCCTTGATTTATCAAAAGATAACAACTTATACCTCATCAAATATACAATTCCATTTCTAATAAATCGTCAATCAAAATTTTTAAGAATGAGTACCCATCCCCTGATTTAGTAGGAAATGGTATAGAGTAATCAGAATGAACTATTTCAATAATCCCTTTATCCATTTCACAATTCCCACTAATCATTTTTTGGTCATTTTATCTTGTAAACATGTGTGACATAAACAAGTGGTTGTAGTTAAAATATTATAAGTTTCCATCTTAATGTAATTTAGTCATGAATATTTTGTTTACATGATAAAGTTGGTGATTCTAGAGTTCATTGAGGTATGATTCACATGAATTGAAATCATTATCAATATTCATTACTTGTATTGTATAATACAATACATAAAGACCATTATTTTAATTTTCATTAAAATAAAAAAATGAAATATTTATAAAATATGCAACACTTATTGGAAAATTTTAAAATAGAACCACCCATATATTTTTTTATAAATATATAATTATTTTCATAATATATGGAACATATTATGATCCTTCAAAAACCAAGGTCTTTCTCTATAGTAATGTGGGGTGGTAGTCCCCGATAGCTACCACAATGAGTTTTTCACTTTTGGTTGATTGTAGATCTACCTCCCCTCATCCAATATTTATTAATATACTTGGTTCTTGTAAATGAATACATATCCCCACAAGCTATATCTAATGTCCAATTTTTGGGAAGAGATAAATTTCACATGATGAAAAACACAATGGATGATTCACCATACTTTTTTGGATGGGTGTTATTTATCATCAAGTGGACCTTACTTCCTCATGTGAAATAGACAACATCTTGTTCTCCTGCATGCCCAATAATCATCCATTTCTATGAAGGTTGTAAAGAAGAATTGGGATTAATTCTTTATTCTTTCCCTTGAATTTTTTTCACCATAAGGAAAGAAGAATTTTAATGCTTCATATTCTTATCTACATGGAAAATAATAGTGAGAAGATCCAGATAAAACATCTCAATGTTTTTCATATTAAAAGTTTTATTAAATCTAAATGATACATGAAGGGGAGATTCTAAAATTACACTAGTTTGCAATTCATTGGGGACGTTGAACACATGAACCACTAGGCTCTCAACATAGAAAATAAGATTAACTACATTAGTCCCAACTGGGGTTACCACTCCACGTTTTCTTTAATAGAGTGCCTTAAAAATATCAAACTATTCTTATTTATCTATCTCATGGTAAATACCATGGAGATACAAAAAATTCTATAAACACCAATATTTTCTTAATACATTATGAGTTCATTATACATCGATGAGAGTATCAAACCATGAACATCGACTATATCAATCAAATGTTTTTCAGAGACAATGTACTATTCATCACACACCTCCATAGAAGAGGATATGGCATTGAGGATTCATGAATGTATGATTTAAATTCATGTCCTAGAAAAACATGAAGGTGAAAAACCAGTCGTGGATATTACTTCCAATTAGGAGGTTACCATTCTCTAATATTTATTGTATAGAAAAATTTTATTGGGATCTTTTCAGTTTATTCTAAAATTGAAAGACAATATTATTTGTACTTGGTCATGATCACAAATTATGTGAGAAATTATAAGTTAATTTCTTTTCATAAATGACCAAAAAATTTATCATGTCTCAATATCATTTTTCATTGAACACATATTTTCTAGTTTCTATAAAATTCTAGTGGTAAGAATATATTTTCATCATCATATAACCCTAAAAGGGTTGGTCCAGATACATGAATCTATTTTGATAGTTTAGCCCTTTCCAACTATGGGAATTCAATTCCTTGATTCATGGAGTGGATTCCCTAATCCTAAAATCCTGACTTGAATTTACTCCACACATTCCACTAAATTACACCATATATAAGATGGGATACTCCCCTTGATGAAATTTTTTTATATCTATAGAAAAACTTCTTTATAAATCCTAGTTCAAATGTATATATCCCAATAAGGGTTGGTCAAACCCCATATTTTATTGAGTTTTATTCCTCATCAAGTAGCATAAGGCCAGGTATGACTTAATATTAGGATGAAAAAAATTTATTAATTTTGAAAAAATATTATAATTTGTTATCCTTTGCATGTCTTGTTAATATTATTTGGATGCTTCTAAATTAATTACAATGTTGGATGAAAAATTTATACATAATTCACTAAATTAATTAATTGTGCATAAATTTTATCTTTTTGTACCCTTTAATTTTTCTATTAATATTATGGGGATGTTACAAAATTAATTATATATACTATTCAAAACATGTATGGATATTAAATTTATTTTAAAAAAATTCATTTCCCATTAATTCATTTATTTATCTAATTGAATCCTTGTATCCATATAAATAAAAAATCGCATGACCGAAATGAATAAATTATTAAAATATCTATTCAAGATCTATATCTAAGGATTGATTTAATGAGAATGTATAAAATCAGCCTATCACCTAGGGGAAATAACTCCTTCCTATAGTATTGGAATGTCATACAACATTCCACCTACCCTCCAATATATCTCTAGAGTTGGCATCATAATGGTTCCAACATGAAACACCTCTATGCACCTTGGTATACTCCATTAAGTTAAAGTATTTATAACACACACACACAAGTGAGTTGAAGAAAATGATTTTTAAAAACGTTATTATATACTTTGATATGAAGGTATTACATATTAATTGATGGAGGGATGACACACATGAAATCATATTTAATTTAAATAAAAATAATTGTAAACTCATGCAATAATATAAATTCAAACATCCAATGTTACATTATTTTTGGTCAAATATCATGAATGTTCATACATGTAATGAAGAATCCAAATTAAATGGATACCATTCATTTCATTATTCATTTTTAATTTTATAGATTCACATGCTTGAATTAATTATTTAATTAATTAATTCCCTTTCATCATAATGATCATCTGAACATAATTAGAGATACCCATCATTTTATTGCATTTATGAAAAAAATGGTATAAACATAATAAAATATTAATTAAAATAAATAAATTCGCCATTTAATATTCATTAAAACCATTATTATATTTTCAAATGAATTTTGATATGAAAATAAATAAAATAATATTTTAATGATTTAATTTTTAACATAATTTTATTTTTAATACACTCATTCAATGGGAGACTACAAGAGATGTATAATCCAGCAACATGCCATGTACCACTGTTTTCATGTATCTATGTTATATACCTAGAGAGTTAGTATATTAACTCATCCAGACTACACCACATCTACATGTGATCTATATGACATGTATCTACATTCTATGTGTCAGGATGGCCTATTAAAAATGTAGTTTACAAAAAACACACCAAATGTAATTAAATGATCGGTTCATCTTGGTATAATGTGCATGGGTACAAAACATGTTCTCTATCTACACAAAATGTAACCTAGTTTTATAGTCCAATGATTTGGAACATCATAATGGAATCTTTGGTCATTCTTAATTTATTCTTAAACCATTAAAAAAATGAAACACTGAATAAACATGATAAATTTGTCTGTAACAAGATAATTAAAATATAATTAAATAACTAATAAAATGAAATGAAAATATAACCACAATTGTGCATAGATAAATAATGAAATAAGTAATTATAAATTTAAATATGAACTCTCAGATACCGCTTGTTGTTTTTGATTGCATCAGAAGTGTGTAGTGGGGGGCGATATACTAATATTAGTTTTAATTATAATTTCTAAAAACCATTATTGAGGATATTTGACATCAAATTAATAATAAATTGAATTATTATGTGAAGAAATAAATACCCTAGATTAATAACTTTATTCACCATATAATGATGATCATCTGAAAATAACCTTTCAGATTATCTTCATTTCACTGTAAAGATCCAAGGATAAAATCCGTCTAGTGTTTCTACACACACGCCCCTATGATCATTGAGAAACACCACTTAATCATCATTTTCTCGCACGAGGAGTCAAATGTCTTGTGTTTTAATTTCTCGGTTCCTCTTTCTTCAGTCTTGAAGAAATATCTGTTGTGTTTCTTGTTTATGAGGGGATAGAGAAGAACTAGTTAGGAAAGAATTAATTGTGAATAAAAAATCTGTATTCTCAATTTTGGATATTCAACAAAATTAATAAATTGATTTATTTATAGAGTTAAATTTTAGATTAAATATAATATAATTGCATTACAGTCACTAATTATCACTCATTACCTTTAAAAACCCCCATTACACATAAGAAAACCATAAAATTATTATTATGTGGCCCATGTAAACCTACGAAATAAAAAAAATATTATTTAATCATTTTTTTAATTATTATTTTTTTACTGGAGATGGTCTTTGTTCATTGTAATTATTACGTCATTTATTGAACATTTGGAAAAAAATAATCATATTATATAATATTTCAATAACATACCTATCAGAAAATATTTATTTAAAATTAAATAAATATTATTTTATTATTATATTGGTGAATAGATTGTTAATTAATTTATGAGTTTAATATAACATGAAAAAGACTATTCCTTAGACTTGAGAATAATATGTACTATACTAATTAAATACGAATTGAATTTAATTGAGATCAACATAAACACATAGTTTGTGACCCACTATTATTATTTCTCATTGGTGTTTGGTAGGGCTGCATAAAGACTAATATTACTATCTTGCAATTGGTCAATGATCCCAAAATAAATAACTTAACCTCTCAAAGTTGAAAACAACATATGAATGATCACTATGAAATATAATCCATTTTTTATAATATCTCATCATGTAGGTTTCACAATGATGGATTTAACCTATTTACTCGATACATCTTTCTTTGTCTATCTAAAATAAAAAATTCATTACACAATGGTTGTGGAATTAATTATTATTTTTCTATTCCACCTAATGGATTGATATATAATATTCCATAAATATTTAAGGTGGGAATAATTCTTTGACATACCCATTAATGACATGTTTATCAGAACATACCCAACCGAAGCTAAATCCAAAAACATATGGCATATAATTCATTTTCTGAAAATATATGTTCATGAATCATGACATACATTAATGATAATTTTGAAGTCTAAGGATCATTACACACACTCACATATTAAAATAACTGATGACACAAAAACGTGATGAATTATTACTTGTGGGGATGTTCCCATATTCTCCCATCATGGAGATTACCAAGGGGGAAGTCAATTAGAAGAAGACTTATCCATCTATGAGAACATACACATAATAGTCTAAATAATATGATTCCCATCAAATTACATTATCCAACTACGAAGCCACATTAACAAAAAATTTATTTCACTTCAATTATCTCATAATTGTAGGAAACAATTATATCCATATCAATGTAACAGATAATCTAGGACATTATTTCCTAATATCCAAATAGAAACAATGAAAAATTGGTAATAATATAATAAATTAATATTCAATACCTCATGTATACATGTAATAAAACTATCATTAATTGATTCTAAGACACCAAATCTAATAGTATACACTATAGAACAAAATATTAAATTTAAAATCACAGTGGATTAATTTTCACACCCCCATTTAATATACTGAATCCTCAAAATTTGATCATGATCTGGGAAGTCAAGTATTTGAGTTATAAATAATGAAATATTAATAATTCTCATCATAAAAAGGGAAAGTGAAATACAAAAGAATTTTATAGTATAATATAAATACATTTCAAAAAAAGAGAAGATTAGTTGGAAGGGAAAATATAGACATGTAGAAAAAATGAATTACCAAATGATTATAGATAATGACAAAGAACATTGATAAAAAAAAGTAAATAATCATGAGAAAATAAATTACCAAAAAAGTATAAATCAATGACATGTGAAAAATTATATCGATTGATTTGGAATTAATGTAATAGGAATACATTTTTTGTTAAAGATAATTTTCATAGATTTGAGGATTTACTCTACCCTATATATTGTTATCAAAAGAAAATAAACTTAACATAAACTATGTAATTTATTCCTTTGATCAATTTCCACCATAATCTCATCTATTTCACTGAATAAATATTATTCAAGATGAATTTTTTATGTATAATGTACAAAAATAAAAGTATAATGTGTGAAAAAAATCCATACATATATTTTTTTTGTTTTTACTCATATCATTAGATATTATACAATGAAAAAAAAAGATTACACAAGGAATCATAATATGGATAAACATTCAAATGATTAAATAAATGTGTAATATCTAAATTCTCAACAATAATAAGAATTAGTCATGTTAAATATTATTCTAAATAAGTTGAATATAAATTCTTATAAATATTATGGTGTATGATTGAAACATAATTATTAGAATTTATTAGTCATATATTCTTCAAAGATAAATTTAACATTTATCTCAAATATAATGTTGAAGAATCTTGATGTATCTATCCGAAAAGGTATATTCCATGTCCATATATTCTCCACAAAATAGTAATCACTCCCCAAAATAAATTTGCAATAAAACCATATGTACTTTCAAAAGAAAAATCAACCTATATTCCTCAAATAAAAAAACATTTTAGAATATGTATTTTTAGTTACTATAATATTATATTGTACCAAAAATATTGAACTACTTCGAAAATTATATTAGTCACATTTCACAATCTCTTTTTTTTGAACCATATTTTTTTCTATATGATAAATCATGTGATATCAAAATGTAAGTACCCTTTTATCCCAATTAACTATGATAATTTCAATATCAATGATAATTTTAAACCTACAGGTTATCAATACCATTAATATTATAGCCATAAAATATAATATATTTATTAATAAAATAATAATTTCATAGAAACACATACAAAACAATAGGGTTATATTATAATAAATATATCACAAAATATCTATGTAATCTTATAATCCCATCACAAAAAACTATGGTACTGGTATTATTGAAAATATAATTATTATAAACAATAAAATTATAAACCCATTAAACATTAGATTTATTCCATATAAATATAGACTATAATTGGCTTCTATAGTTTCTATTCTCTATTTCGTGCTAATAGATTATAGTGAAAATTGGAATTAACCCGATTATATCCCTCGAAAGTATCAAACAAGGTTCACCTTAAGGGAACATTCCCTGGGCACTAGAATGATACATGAAATATGGTCGAACAGTAGTTTACCAGTTATTACCCATATACGCATATGTTCTTAAACCATTTCAACTTGTTGTATTTAGAAATGGATGTATTTCTATGAGAAGATCATAATATTTACCTTATCAAAAACATTATGAAATTATTCGATAATTTAAAATATCCTTATGGTTGGTCATATGGTTATTCTACCTAATATTTTTTTCATAATTGTAATTCTGATGGATTTTATTAAACTTTCTATAATAACATCATTATATACATTGAATCTATATTCCCAAATCTAATATTTAATTTTCTTACATTAATATTAGATATAATCAATTGCACCTCAAAATTTTTAATAGTTTAATAGTCTTGGTTATCTAGTAATGTTATTGAATTCGAAATTACATTTGAAATTATAAAATAAAACATAGTGTATTCATTGGGAAAAATATTATTACTTATAGAATATACTTTCATATTAATCATAATACAATTAATTGAAACCAAGGGAAGTAGAAAAATATATGGTTATCTTATATGCTCAGTAAATAAATATACATAGAAAAAGATATCCAAGAATAAATAAATAATGAATAATATGGTATGAATATATGAAGACAAAATAATTTAATATAAATAATCAAAATAGTTTGAAACATATAAAACTATATCTAAATTATTAAAATATTCACATGGGAAATATTAGTTTATTTCATAATGAAATAATTCAAAATTCTAAATAGAGTAAACTTATCATCGAGGCCTCATTATAAGATGTCAGTAAAAAAATATAAAGGTATTATTAATATACATATCTCATTAATGAATAAATACTTTTCAAAATACTCAACCTATTTTGTATCTTTCTCTATACTAATGCTTTGATGGGATATATATGAAATCCACCCATCACCAAATAAATCATTTGCCTTCATCATTTGGATAACTAATACAACATAAGTGGTTTTCATTAAAAATCAGTAACTATACATAATGGAAGAACTAGTATAAAAAATGTAAATACTTACCCTAGAAAAACATTTTATAAACCATTCAAATAAAAAACATTTATGGTATATTTAAAAAATATCCTCAATAAATTACATGATTTAAAAAATTATATTGAAAAAAGGATGATATTTTGAATATATTTTTATAAATATTCATGAAGTAAATACCCTTTTCCATTTGAAATCACTTATTTTAAGTTTAAAAATCAATAATTATGAAAAAATATATAATTTGAAACTAAATACGTGTAATTTTTATTTAATCTACAAATAATTATATTTTCATGGAAGATTGAAATTTAATTCATTATGTTATTATTAAAAATTATTCTTTTCGCATTATCTGTAAAAAGTCATGATTACATAAATATTAAATCTAAAATAGGATTCCATTTAAACAATTTTATAAAAATCCGCACGCGGGTAAAATTTTTATCAGAAAATAACAGTAGAATATTAAAAAATTATTTAAAATATTTTACAAAAAATATGTTCATGGAAGAAAATGGTTATTGACCCAAAATAGAAAAATAGGCATACCTTGAAATCATTATTTAGGTATCTTGAGGTCATAAATAGAAGGAAATTAAAATTAAAATTTATAATTTAATAAAAAAACAATAGGATAATATATTATATTTTTTATGATAAAATTATCAAACAATATTCCTAGTAGATATATAAACATAAACAATCAAGACTAATGATGATATTTCAATATAAACTGTTAAAAGTATCATATTATTGAATTGAGACGTAATTAATGAATAAATTATGTTTAAAGAATTTAAATTCCAAAAAACATGTAAAATTAAAAAATAAATATAAAATATAATTTCATAAATAATAATGGAAGAAGGTAATAAATAAATATGTGATATATCCCAGAAAAGAGTTTTGACTTAGGAAACCATTACTTTTACTTTTATGTCACCACCCCTTGATATATCATAATTCCTTTATAGTAGATGTTTATGATGACCCAATTAGGTGTGGGAAATTGGAAATTATTTTTAGAGAGTTATTTTCAAAAAAAATCATAGAGAAAATGTTTATTTTTTTTTGTGAAAATTATGAATGTGCGTACCTTTTTTGGAAACAAAAGTTGGTGTTTTCTAATTTTTTCAATATTTATAGGTCATAAAGGTAAATCTAAAAATTAAATTTCTAACACATATAGACTATGACTAATATTATTTAACATTTCATATCTATATGATTTATTATACATAGTTTTATAAAATTATAATGATTTAAGAAAATTAAAACATTCAACCTAATTTATAGGGTTTTAACCATTATTCAAAATTCATGACAATAAAAACAACATGATGACTGAATATTTATAATATAATGTCTTATAATATCACTTATCAATAAAAATATCTATAAAATTCATGGGATTCTCAAAACAATCTATATTTTATAAAAAAAATTTATTTAATATTATTTATTTAACAATATTACAGTTTCCATAAATGTTGCTTTATAGTGATTAATTATTTTCAACTTCTATAAAAATTTAAAAAATTCAAAAATAAATTATTTAGATAAAAATTCTATCATTTATCATTTTTTTCATTTTTATTCATTCATATGATTCATACCACGAAAAATATTTAAAATTATATTTTGACTATTCACACCTTAAAAATCATTAAACAAGAATTTGGATGATATTATTTTTATATAACACAAATTTAGGAATATATAAATCCAAATTATTATAGATATGTAATATTAAATGAATATGTAATAAAATTCCTTTTTTTCAACATAAGTATTTTAATTCGGAATCAAAATTTTACTTTTTATGTGCTTCTCAAGCACCACATAGGTACTGAAAATGATTTTCATATTTATCATGAAATTAAATTGTAATGGGTTGAACCCTCCTAGCCCTATACTTTTCCAAATACTCTGTTCCATCAAACAGTTCCACCAAAACTGAGGCATCGTGACAGTGGCACCTTGAGGGTGGAACTGTGAGGGTAGAACCGTGACGGTGGTGACGTGAGTGTGGCCCCATGACGATGGCTCTGTGAGGGTGGAATCATGATGGTGGCACTGTGAGGGAAACACTGTGATAGTGACACCATGTTAGTGGAACCCTGAGGGTGGCACCGTGAGGGTGGCATACTGATGGTGGCACCGTTATGTTGGCTCACCAAACGATGTCCCACATATAATATTTTTTTCTAGTTTCTAACTTTTTTTACTCCCACAATGTATCTTTTGACATGGAAGTGTATTTATACCCCTTTTTATGCCATTTAAAGCCCATAAATGATATCAAAAATACCCCAAGAGTTGGGTGTCCCTTGACTTACCAAACATATGGCTTGTTCCTTAGCTCACACCCTTTTCTTGTACTTCTAGTTCCACCCCTGTTATGTGTTTTCCAATAATTAAAGGAAATCCTTTAATTCACAGTCATTATGGACACCTCTCTAATTAGAATAATTAAATAACAGTTAATTAAATTGTGTGTAACCATCCAACTGCTTGGTGAAACCATGATCCACCTTTTAATCTATTCAAAATTTATATCTCGAAACTTCATTGTCTCTACTTTTTATCGCATGGGAATTCATTATTCTTCTTCTTCTTGGTTGTTCTATTTTCCCTTTCTTATTACATTTGGAGTTCCCCTTCCCAACACTAATGGTGTGCTGGATCCTTTCTTGCTCTCACATGAATTCCCCGGAGTTCCTCCCCTACAAGTAGTACATCCCAGTTCTTGGAACCTGGAGAAAAACGTTGATCGTTGGTCATCCATGTTGGGTTCTTTCTTTGTCTCTATTTTTGGAGTATCAAGTGGGGTGGGTATAATAATTTATTTATGGGGATGGACAAAAGCAAACCTTAACGAGTATAATAAACATAATTTTAATGAATGAAGTGGTGTGTTTAACAATGTTTTTTTACTCTTTAATCCTTTTTTATATATTTTTTATTTTATGGGCTTTTGTCTATTGAAAATCACGGTCGTTGGCGGTCTTTCCTCGCACACTAATGGACCCCTATATTCTCTGATGATTGAATGAATGTAACATGGAAATTTGGTTAATCACGTAAACATGGTTGATTAATTGTATTTCTAGTGAATAAGAATCCTCATGTGATTACCCCAATTAACCAAATAGAAATAAGGAACTCAATAAATAGTGTGATTGAATATGGAAACTTTTCCTCTCTTTATTGGTAATATCTTTGGTTTTTCTGGTTGATTCTTATTGGGTGATATAGATGAGGATGGGGTCCCCTTTTATGGTGTAGTTATTGGTTTTGGGATCTGAGGCCATGTAGGGCTATATGGTGGGGGTGGTTTGGTTCCAGTACCTCGAGGGATCTAAAATATCCCTTTTTTCATATTACAAGAGAAATAGATTTGAATGATATAATTTTTACTTGATTGTTTTTTCTTTTTTCTATTATTTCTATTCCTATTAGTTTCCTGATTATGAATAATTATTTAAATGGAACCACTTTTATGTGATAACAAGAATGGATTCAAAGGGGAATTGTTTTCTGGGAATGTGTTGTGACTTGGTTGTGGATTTAGTGCTATTTATGAATTAATAGTAATGAGGGTGGTTGTGTATGGGATAGTGTTGGAACCCTTCTGTTGGGATGAGTGATTTTTTACCAATATGTATAATTTAGTTCTTATTTTTCATATTCCTGCCCCACCAATGTTGAGATATTCATTCTGAATAGCCCCATTTAATAGGGTAGGGTGTTTTTCCAACACTCATATGAGTGGATAGTTATTTTCTCCTTTTCTACTTCTATTCCTGAGTAGCCAAAGACTCTTCGGGGAGGTTCTGATAGCCTGAGGTCCATTATATCCCACGACTCTTTGGTCATGGTAGATGTGGTGGTTTTCCAGGTGTGTGCAGGTAAGTTGTTACCCAAGTGTCTTCAGGATGAGGCATAGGTGTCTTTGTGCATGGAAGTACTTGTTCTAGATGAGGTGTTTTGGGGTGTGGTAGTAGTTGTTCTGGCCCACGTTTATTTGTTTGTGGTAGTAATTGTTCTCTACCAGGTGTCTCTGGGCGTCATTATGAGTGGTTATTGTGTCCCAGGTGTGTGCAGGAGAGGAATGGTAGTGGGACTGTGGTGAGAATGGTGGGGGAGGTCTGACGATTATGATGTCTTCAATATCCAGTGGGAAAGTGGTGTGGGGTACCCAAACATTGATGTTTTATTACTATTAAATTACATGACTTGCGTTATTTGAGGAGTTTTCCTTGGTTAGGTTTGGGTGGATAGTTTCCTTGGTAGGTGCTTTGGTCATCTACTTTTTCTCACAAGGCATTAGAATGCATTTCTACTTGTGCTTGAAAGCTTTTGGTTTCCCCTACTGAGTTTTCATGTATACTCACCCTATGTATATAAAACTACTTTCTAGTTTCCAGGAGGTCTTCGAGGACTGTGCCAGACCATACTAGTTTGGACGTTGGGACCGTTGATGTTGCTCCTTTTCTTTTCTTTTCGAACTTTCCTTTCTATTTTTCTCATATTATTTCACAGCACTTATTATTACAACATGTATATGGGAATGGATTCTTTTGGATTTACTGTTACTTTCAGGTTTTTGTGTTGTTTGGAATTTACAATGTTATATCATAATACTACTAAATAAAGAGGGCAATGCCTTCCATTTTGCATGTGATTCCATACCCTAGGTGCTAGTTCACACTCTAGGACATACTGAAGGTGGTTAATGGGGGTCATTATCTCTCCTTCAAAAAGACTAATTAAGGGTCTGGCATTCTGTTGTCCATTCCCTCATCTTGGTGAAGGATTATTGTTACAGAATGGTATCAAAGGCATGCTGAGAGATAGGATAGAGTTCGGAGTTATGCACGGTGAGGATTGCATGGGATGTTAGGGAAAGAATGTTAGGAAATCATGGAATGTGAAATAGGTGAGGGAAGTCTGGTTTTGACATGGGATTGTTGGGCCCCAATGTGATCTGATGGATGGACTCTGGACCTTCCAAATGACTAGGTGAGGATACACTGATTGCATTATAGAGACCCTTGTAAAGGTACATGCATCATAATGGCATGTGTTCATGTCTGTCTTGGGTACTTTGGGGATCCCAAATAAATAAAACATTTCTGAAAAATTCAAAAATATTCTTCCACACTACTCAAGCTTAGGCATTACTTGTTTACCTTGCAGCTATGGCACTCGGACGACAACCACGAGTTGTGTGGGCAATCGAGGCCCAGAATGCTGATTTAGCTAATCAGCAGAGTGTAGATCAAGAGGAGGAGGACCACTAATGATAAAAGATGCTTTTTTCATTCCAGAAAAAACCCTCAAGAAGTACAAGGGAAGAATCTTGAACATGGAGACAAAGAGATTACTCTAAGAGCTAGTTATAGATTTCAGCTTGATCTAGGCTCTGACCGAGTACTGGGTTCTTTTGGCTGTAATCCAGATGCGGGGTGTATCACATCAATGGTGGATTCTCTATCTTGGAGAGAAGAAGGATGCTTATTTTTTGTGGACTAACTTCTATAGAGATTTCTGGGTGGAATTCCGCACTACCATGATAGAGGCTAAGAAGAGGTATGAGCTACTCTTCCTTTAGTTGGGGAGAATGTCAGTGAGGGAGTTGGGGATAAGTTCAAGGATCTCTTTTAATTTTCCTTATACATTCATCCAGATGAGGATTCTCAGGTGAGATGTTTGGAGGAGTCACTATGACCTTCACTTCAGTATGTTGTTACTCCCTTCACTCTACTGATATATTTGGAGGTCCAGAGTATGGCCGAAGTTGTGGAGATGATTCACACGCAGGGATTTTTGCAGTGAGAGGGTATCTAGTTGATCTCGTCAAAGGGGAAAGATGTCAACAGCAGGCCTCCAGCATTAGGGCCTTCCATGTTTCAGCCAGTGGGGAGGAGCCTACAGTAATTTCAGTTTCAATCTCCTAGCCCTCTCCCCTTCCATGCGGGACCCGGAAAAAGATGATTCATCTATGGAATTCATGGAAATTTTCGGAATCAGTGCTCAGACTGAGTACATTATAGTGTGGGTGGGCAAGTTCAGCACCCTCCTCAACAATGACATTTTCCAGCCAGTCATTTTCACCAGCAGCAGTATGGAAAGGAAGCTCGCACTCCTCCAAGAGTAGATGTTGCAGGAGGAGGCTAACCTCAGGGTGCTTCTCAGGGACTTCAATAGGGGCGTGGTCGAGGAGGAAGTCGATAGCTGAGGGGAAGCGGATCTGGGCGTGGGTAGTTTCAATCCTCCGAGGCAACAACTCTTGTAGGGCCAGAAGTTGTTTGAGGTATGATTAGCTTGTTTAGCACTCATGATTGTTCCTTTTTTTATTGAGGAGTTTCACACTCTTTTTTCACCCATTATAACCCATGCTCTGGGACTAG
The DNA here is from genome assembly GCA_963277665.1 of Viscum album. Taxonomy (NCBI): domain Eukaryota; kingdom Viridiplantae; phylum Streptophyta; class Magnoliopsida; order Santalales; family Viscaceae; genus Viscum; species Viscum album. Next base: position 1,297,606,022 of record OY728138.1, on the reverse strand, counting down.
ACAAAGAGAGACTTCCTATGCCCTGGTTTTGAGTATGCCAGTTGGAGGTCATACCATCTTGTCTCATGTTTTTCGGGGATGTAGTGTGATTTTGGGGCCACATCAGGCTAGTGGGGACATTCTTTTGTTGCAGATGGAGTCATATGATGTCAATTTAGGCATCGACTGGTTGTTCTGTATGTGTTCCATTATCGACATCTTCCAAAGAAGGATCGTGTTTTCAGATATGGGTGGTCGGACTATGACTTTCATGGGTGAGCAAGGTTTCCACGAGGGCAACCGCCAAGTAGAGCCCTTTCAGTCCTTGTTAGCCGAGCTATAAGGGGAATCATTAGACTCAGATATGGTGGAGGAATCTGGAATTTTCATTGTGTTCGTAGACGTATTCCATGAAGAGGTGGAGACTGTACACCCTAAACATGATGTTGAGTTAAAGATAAACTTGCAACCCGGTGTCCATCCGATTTTGACGGATCCCTATTAGATGGCACCTTTTGAGTTGTGGGAGATATAGATTCAGATTGACGATCTGATGAAGAAGTGTTTGGTCCAACCAAGCATGTCACCATGGGGTGCTTTAGACATGTTCTCAAAAAAGGTAGATGGTGGTCTCAAGCTGTGAATAGACTACTAAAGACTGAATCAGGTAACAGTCAAGAATGGTTACCCTCTCTTGAGGATTGAATACCTTTTTTATCAGTTAAAGGGGCAGGATGGTTCTCCAAGATCGACCTATAGTCAAGGTATCACCAGTTGAGGGTGAATGAGGGCGACATCTCTACGACCGCCTTCTGGGAAAGATATGGGCACTTTGAGTTTGTAGTCAGGACGTTCGGTGTTTGGAACGCACTAGATGTGTTCATGGGACTCATGAACTCCATCTTACGGGAATATCTAGACCAGTTTGTAGTAGTGTTTATTGATGACATCCTGATCTACTCATGATCAAATGAGGATTTCTTTGATCATTTGGGGATGGTTTTAGATCTCCTATAGAAGAACCATCACTATGGGAAGTTCCCAAGTGTACGTTCGTGACAAGAGAAGTGCACTTCCTTTGAAATGTGGTGACTGAGAAGGGGACAGAAGTGGACCCGTCAATGTTCGTGGAAGTTATTTCTTGGGAATAACCCCTGAACATGGAAGAGGATTGTAGTTTCCTGGGTTTAGTGGGTTACATCTAGAGATTTCTGCTCAAATTCTCTCAGGTTGCAGCATCATTGGAATCTTTGACCAGAAAGGACCATGCCTTCATGTGGAGTGAACAATGTCAGGCAACCATCAGTTATATAAATGGGAAGTTGGTTAGTACCCCATTTCTGAGGTTGACAGAAGAGGGGTGATGTTTGTGGTATTTTGTGATGCTTCAGGGAAAGTCTGAGGGTGTGTGTTGATGCAACAGTAGGGGTTATCCTTTTTGGGTCTACACTGTTACATCCTTAGGAACCTAACTATACCACCCAAAACATTGATCTCACTTCGGTTGTGTTCAATCTAAATTTTTGGCGACACTACCTCATCGGGGAGTGCTTTGTGGTCTTCACATATCACAAGAGATTGAGGTATATCATCTCTCAGTGATACCTGAACTTGCAGCAGTAGTGGTGGATAATGTTTCTTCTGGACTACGACTTCAGAATTTATTACACCTCAGTAAAGGGGAATGTGGTGAATGATGCCTTGACCTGGAAGTCAAATAATGGCGTGGATAGAGAATCGGTAGATGCTGGGAGAGTGATATAGGAGTTGGCTTCCTAACACTTAGATGTAAGGGTGGAGGATGGTAGAGGCTATCTATTACAGATGACAGTCCAGTCCTCTCTATTGTAGTAGGTGGAGGAGTTCTAGTGGGGGGGACTTAGAGGCAGAAATGGTGTTTTATCATGTTAGTCAGGCTGATGCTCCAGGAGGATGATTGAAAAACGGGCAGAATCAGATGTTGTTTAATGGAAAGTTGTTCATCCCAGGGGGAATGTGCGTGAGAGTTCTTAGTGAGTTCCTCAACTCTCCCCTGGCGGTACACATAGGAGTTTCTATGATGTACCAAGGCATAATGGGTTAGTTTTCCTGGCCTGTGGTGAAGGGGGTAGTGGAAGAATTTGTGGTAAAGTGCCTTGTGTGTCAGGAGGTGAAGGCGGAGCACCACATCCCAGGAGGTATGTTAGAACCATTATATGTCTATGAGTGTCAGTGGGATGAAATATCGATGGATTTCATCATAGGACTACATTGGGTTCAAGGAGGCAGTGATGCTATCTACGTAGTGGAAGATCGGATGATGAAATCATCTCCCTTCCTAGATATCAATGAGTCTAGTGTGGTGTATTCCTTAGCACAGAGGTATGCAGACGAAGTGGTGCATATTCATGGAGTTCTGAGGTCCATTGTTTCTAATATGGATACCCAGTTTACCTCACAAGTCTGAAAGGTTTGCTACATGCTTTTGGCACCCATCTATGTCTCTGCACTACTTTCCAACCCCAGACAGATGGGTAGAAAGAGAGTATCATCAAGAATATAGAGGATATGCTATGGGAATGTGTTTTGAACTTTGGTGGATCGTGGGTATGACACAAGAATTTGGTATGTTTTCCTACAAGAATAGTTATCACTCAACCATTACCATGGATCCATTTGAATCATTGTACGAGATGCTGTGTCTCTCACCTGTGTGCTGGACAGAGGTTGGGGATGCAAGTGTTCTTGGTCCCAAGGTGGTACGAAGAACAACAAAGAAGGATCATCTTATATGAGAGAGGATGAAGGCGGGTCAGGACTAGCAGAAGTGTTATTCCAATCATAGAAGGGGACCTTTGAAGTTTGAGGTTAGGGACTACGTGTGCTTCAAGGACTCCCCTCAACAGTAGAAAAGTTGGTTCTGATGGGGGAGTAACATTTCTCCCAGGTTCGTTGCACCCTTTAAGGTGTGGCGACAGGTCAGTGAAGTGTCTTATCAACTAGTGCTATGACATCAGCTATAGAGAGTGAATGTTGTATTCCATGTGTCTCATATATGTCTGTATCTACACGATGATTCACAAATCTTTGACTCATGGAAGCTGGATATCCAAGATGATGCGAAGTTTGTAGAGGAACCAATGAGGATCAAGGATCGTGATGAGAAGGTGCTTCGTGGATGAACCATTCCATTGTTTCATGAGTTATGGAGGCATGGTGGCCTTGAAGAGATTTCCTAGGAATAGGAGGCACATATGCATTCCCAGTACCCAGATTTGTTTTGAGGATTGTTCAATTTTGTTTCGTACTTGTTTCTGATGAAGTGCTTGACCTTATTAACTATGAGATGGTCAATTTTCCTTATTCACTGTATGTGTGTAAAGAGTACTAACTATTATGAGGGGAGGACATGATCCCTAATCGACACACATTAAGTTAGATGTGATTAAACTTGTGTGGGTGAGTTAGTGCCGCCCAAAGTAGATAGTATCTAGGCATGGGGGAAAGGGACTCCCTAATTCTTATTTCTTTATATTTACACCTTTATATGTTTGTATGGTTACTTGAGGGAGAGTTATTCCTCGACGTCAATGAGGTTTACTCTAGAGCGGTATCTTTGAGGTTGTTGTTCAGGCCCCTCCCTTTTCATTGGGATTATCCTTGAATTCTAATGGATGAGAATACATTGAGATGTATCTGGTGTAATGGAACAGACCCTCTTGGTCTAGTACGTTTCCAAAAACTCAGTTCAATCAAACGGTTCCACCGAAATAGTGGCACAATAACAGTGGCACTGGTCACGATGTCGTCGTGAGAGTGGCACCGTGATGATATCGCTATATGGGAGGCACTGTGAAGGTGGCACCGTGAGGGTGGCACCTTAACCGTGTCATCATTACTGTGTCTTACCAAATTATGTCCCACCATTATTCTTTTTCCATGTTTCTGACTTTTTTCATCTCCCATTATGTAACTTTTAACGTAAATGTTTTTTATACCCATTTCAAAGACATTTAAATCCCATAAATGATATCTGAAATACCCCAAGAGCCGGGAGACCATTGACTTATAAAAATATGTGGAATTTTCCTCGATACCTCACCCTTTCCCATAAATCATGTTTCACCCCTCTTATGTGTTTTCCTCTAATTAAAAGAAAATCCTTTGACACACTACCGTTATGGACACCTCTCTGATGAGAATTATTAAATAACAATTAATTCCATTTTTTGTAACCGTCCAAATGCGTTGTGAAACCACGATCCCCCTTTTAAGCCATTGAAAATTCATATATCATAAGCCCATGATGTAACTATTTTATCGCATGAGAATTCCTTCTTCTTCTACTTATTTTTCTCAGTTGGTCACTTTTCATTTCCTTGGTGGGATTGGAGTCCCCCTTCCTGACGCTAGTGGTGGAGTAGAGTATTTCTTTCTTGCACATGGAATCCTTGATGTTCCGCCCCTCTAAGTCATGCATCCCTAGTTCTTGGCACATGGAGAAAAACTTCGACCATCGATCATCCAAGTAAGTTTTTTCCTTCACCTCTCTTTACTGTTTATCATGCGGGGTGGGTATTCAAATGTTTCTATGGGGATGGACGAAACCTAACCTTAACGAAGATAATAAAAGGGGTTCTAATGTTTTAAAGGATTTTTTTGAAAATGTTGATATACTCTTTGCACATTCTTATATATTGTGAATTTTATGGACTTTTGTCCACAAAAATCATGGTTGATGGTTGTCTTTCCTTGTGCTCTAATGGACCCATGTATTTTGTGATGATTGAAAGGATGTAACATGGAAATTTAGTTAATCACATAAACACGGTTTATTGAATGGATGTCCAGTGAATAAGAATCCTCATGTGATCACAATGGTTAAAAAACGGAAACAATAGACTCAACGAATGCTGTTTTTGAATTTGGAAACTCTCTTGCTCTATCTTAGTAACATGTGTGGTTGTTCTGCTTGATACTTGTGGGGTAACATGGAAGGTGATGGGATCCCGTGTTGTGTTGCAGTTGTTTGTTTTTGGATCTAAGGTTTTTTGGGGCTGTATGGTGGGGATTGGTTTGGATCCAGTACTTCGAGGGATCTCACATATCAAATTTTTTATTGTGACATCACTAGAGAACTGGGTGTCAATATTTAAATTTCTGCTTGATTGTTTTTCCTTAAATGGCTTGTGTCTTTGTCTGTTAGTAGCATGATAGTAGAGAATTATTTAAATGAAACCACTTGAATGTGAAAACAAGAATGGTTTCAATGGGGAATTGTTCTCCGAGAATGAGTGGTTACTTGGTTGTGGCTATTGTGCATTTTATGAATGAATTGTAATGAGGGTGGTTGTGTACGGGCTAGTGTTGGAACCCCAAGGTTGGGATGAGTTCCTGTTTACCTACATATATAATTATGTTCTTATGTTTTTTTAGCACCCCACCCTAGTGGATCACATCATACCGAACACCCCCATTTAATTTGGTAGGGTGTTCATTTTAACAATCCTAAGACTGGAGGGTTATTAGATCCTTTTCTTATCCCTTTCCCGAGTAGCCCAAGACTCTTTAAGAAGGCTGTGACGGCCTGAGGTCCATTATAGACCAAGAATATTTGGGCAGGGTTGCTGTGGTGTTTTCCCTATGTGTTTTCATACAAGTTGTTTCCCAAGTGTCGTAGGGATGAGGCCCAGTTGTCTTTGGTTGTGGAAGTACTTGTTCTGCCCCAGGTGTATTCGATCATGGGAGTAGATGCTTTGGCCCAAATATCTTCGGGCATGGAAGTAGTTGTTCTGGCCCAGCTATCTTTAGGTGTGGTAGTAGTTGTTCCGGCCCAGGGTTCTGTGGGTGTGGTTTTGAGTGGTTATTGTGGCCCAGGTGTGTACGGGTGGGGTATGGCATTTAAACTGTAGTGAAAATGGTCGGGCAGGTCTGATGTATAGGATGTCTTCAATAACTAGTGGGAAAGTGGTTTAGGGTACCCAACCATCTATGTGTTATTACTATTACATTACTTAACTTCAATTATTTGGGGAGTGTTCTTTGGTATGATTTGGGTGGATAGTTTCATTACTAGGTGCTTTGGTTATCTCCTTTTTCTCAAACGGCATTAAAATGCCTCCCCACTTGTTAATGAGAGGTTTTGGTTTTACAGATTGAGTATACCTATATAATCACCCTTCATATATAAAATTACTTTCGTGTTTCTAGGAGGACTTTGAGGACCATGCCTGACCCCACTAGTTAGTACGTTGGGACCATTGGCGTTTTTACATTTCTTTTCTTTTGGTACATTCCTATGGTTTTTTATTATTTTTTTCATAGAACATATTATTGGAACATGCATATTGGAATGGATTGTTTTGGATTTATTTTTAATTTTAGTTTTGTTTTTGTTTTGGATTTACTATCTTATCTTATGACCCTAAAAAATAAAAAGGGTAATGACTTCCATTTTGTTTGTGATTACATACCCTTGGTACTATTCACCACTCTGAGTCCTACTAAAGGTTAGTCTCAAGGTTCATTGTCTCTCCTTCCACTGGAATATGGAAGGGTATGGCATTCTGTTATCCCTTCCCTCATCTTGGCGAAGGTGGTTTATGACAAAAATCTATTTTATATTTTTTGAATTTTTTATTATTTTTCTAGTATATTATCATATATGAGTTTTCCATAAGTTTTATAAATTTATATATCTTATTTCAATTAAAAAAATATCATAAAATATAATATACCACATAAAAACATTATTTTTCTACTATTCACCTAAATTTTTGATATAAACTCTCCATGGAAATAATGGAATTTAAATAAAAAATATTAAAACATTAAATAATAATAATTTGGTTTAATAAAAATAATTTAACAGGGTATATTATCCCCAAAACATAAAATATATTTCAATTAAAACTATTTAAATTGTTTTACCAAATTTTACAAGTGAAGAATCTATAATATGTAAATGTTATTGTTTATTATGTCATTTATAAAAAATATAAATAAATTATTATTATAACTATTTTATGATTATAATCAATGTGACTATTTTTTTATCATTAATAATTTCATTTCATCTATGTAGTAAAATATTAATGTTTAATAAAATAAATAGTGTGACATTTTGTTTGTATACGTTACTTAAATACTATTTATATCATTATGATAGAAAAAACCCATGATGTTGCTAAATAGTATCTAATTAATTTATTATTGTTTTCAAACCCTCATAAAATTTTATTATACAATTTTTTTAGGATATTTTATGTACTTAACCCTATTGTTTTAAAAAGGTTTTACTCATTTTACTGGAACCGAGATGATTAATTAACCCATGGTTAATTTTTACAATGATCATGATTAAAAGGAAATATTTAAAACATATTAACCTCAAAATTTAAAATCATATATGATTTTATCATGAATAAATTTATATAAGTAAATGAATACAATTTTCATACAAATGTATAAAATGCGTTGAAATATTGTATCTTGAAAAATGTCTTCCAGGCCAAAAAAATCATCTTCTATAAAAATCATGTAAAATAGAAATACAAAATGTAATTTTATTGATTAAAAATATATTATTTTACTTTGTTATCAAATTAAAATCATAATGGTATATTCTATTTAAAATAAATGTTAGTTTTACAAAAATTGGTATTTATATTGTTCACTAAAAACCAATCATTTTAGAAAAATAAAAAAAATTATCCGAAAGTTAAATATGATATTCAAATTTAAGAAAAGATATAATTTTAATAAATTACCAAATTTATAACTTATAGAAACTAGTTATATAATCCACACAAAAAATAAATAAAAATAATTTTCGAAGAAGACATATTATTGAAGCATAAAATGACTTTACTGACTAATGAGTAAATATATATTAAAAATTCATCAATAAATTTAGATTACATGTAACATATAAATATATTTTTGTTTATAATATTATAATTGTTCATTCATGTAATTTCAGCAACTAGGCTATAATAGTAACATTTAGAAAATAATATCTCATGCTACATTTAAGCTCAATGTTGTATGTTGGTAATGTTATTGAATATACAGTTATTTTTAAAATATTAGGGTGCTACATTATTTCTCTTCCCTGCTTCCCTTTTTCAACTATTTTTATGTGATTAATTATACTTTATGATAATTCTTATTGTATAATCACTGAATTTCATATATTATATCCAATTTCCATTACACCAATTGTTATAATAATGGTATTTCTATTGATATAATAACGGTATTTCCATTACACCAATTGTTTATTTAGTCCCTTCTAGATTAATCCATTTATGAATTTATTTTAATAAAATGTGATGAAAATTTATCAAATTAAGATATTTATATAAATATAACCTTAAGTTATTATATTTTATCAAACTATCATATAATCCTATTGTTATCTCACCCCTATCTATATCACTATTATTTCAACCTTTATAATTCATAACTTAACCTACGGTATATTAAGTTGAGTTTTTCATACATCGTATCGTAATAATATAAAATAATTTGAAAATAAATCATTAATTGATATCCATAATTCATATAATATTAATAAAATAATTTCCCATAAGATTGTTTGGGTTGGTGTGTGGTCTGAGACCCATTCACCATGAAATAGATTAAAGAAAGAATCAATAGTAGATCAATATTTTATATGTTGATACTCATAGTTGAATCTGTGGAATGATCATAATCCATTTATATTATCCAGATAAGGGTCTAATTTCTAGGATAATCACTTCTATAAGACGTTACCAAAACCTCTTAATATCATCCTATAAATAGAAATATTCCTAGGATTTTCGTTTATGTATCCCCAAATAAAAGATTAATTATAAACAAAAAAATTTATTATACACCATAACAAAAATTGTATATATATATATATATATTTGAAATTATGATTAATAAATTTATATAAATTCTAGTATTATCCTAAATAAACATCTTAATCTCCTAAATTGTCTATATCAGGAACTAATACCTACCATGGCGCCCTTGACCCAAAATCCCAAACCCTCTTCCATAAATAGATAATTCACATTCTCACATGAATACCAACTATAACATGGGGTCCTAAATATCCTTAATTATAATGTAAATAATTATTATTTCATCTATTACATCCCATAATATCATTTTCTTTTTTATATTTGTCGATAGTTAAGACTCTTCATTAACTAATAAAGGAAATAAAATAGAAAATTTTCCAACAAATTTTTAAAATCTAGTTAAGCCATAATATTTCATTAACATATCTAAAACAATTATCCACCCATGTTATACTATTATAAATATCATTTATAATACAATTATTCATCACATGGGTAAATGGTCCCAATATAGGGGGTGAGAAATGACGCACAGTAAGGTAAAATATATAAGTAAGGAAATTATGGATGAAACATGGAATACACATTATAGAATTAGTATGTAATCATAATAATTCATAATTATGAAAAACTGAGAGCGTAACATATCAATGTATTTAATAGAAAATAAATAGATCCATGGATAATAATAAATGAATTCATGGTTATTGAATGTATAATGTGAGACATATTGATCATATTATCAAGTTCTTATTGAAGACTCATTACTATTGTCATGTTCATGGACAAGATAACATTATTTACATAAAGAGAACAATAATGAAATCGTGTTTAATAGGTCAATAATATAGAAAATAACCGAATTATGTTTATCACAAGAGGTCTACCGATGTATCAATGGGATATATAATGTTATTCCCAACCTATCACTTGTTTATATCAAATTAATTAACATTATGGAATAATGTTTAAACAATAAATAATTAACATTATTGGTTAATTAATAAACATCCATATCAAAACATTAAGTATAAATATTCTTAAGATTTCTACAATCAATCATTATATGAAATCTATGTAAACACCCATCAATCAGTGTATTGAAATAATGATTACTTATAGAGGAAAGGAATTTGATTAAAAATAATCAATCTACATAATGGATTTATATTCATGAAAAATTAATTGATCTATCATTATTCTATTTGAATTGAACATATCATGCTAATTCTAGATAATGATGGTTTATGGTAATAGAACCACATATTCTAAGTGTAATAAAGGAATCTTTGATGGATTTTTATGTAGATAAAAAACATTATTACACAGGATTCCATTAAAATGTATCACAGAATAAGGGATCAACAAGAGAAGTGTCTAATATCATTATTTTAATTTATAAATAATAATTATATATATTAATTAATGGAAAATATATTTAATATAAATATTGTAATTGTAAATTATTTTTAATATGAAAAGGTAAATGGAGTTAAAAACTAAAAATAAATTCTATAAAACATTTCTTAATTTAATTTAAAATTTAAAATATTAATGTAATATTCAAATAATACTTTTAAAGAGTTTGTTTGAATGATTTTAATAAAAAATTAGATTTCAATAAATTATTAATTAATGGATCATTGAAAATGATATTATGTTTTCAATATGAATTATGGAGGCAAGGATAACTAATTTTATAATTTAATGAAATGATACATTTGAATAATTTGGAAATATATTAGTTGAATTCTCACAATGGGGAAAGAGTAAGAAAAAAATAATTTTATTAGAACAACATGTTCCCATATAAGATTATATAATAAAACATATTAAAATATTAGGTGGTAGAACCCAAGAAAATAATTAAAATGATCATGATGAAACATTATAACTCATAGAAATGATATTTTAGCTATCAACATCCCTTATGATAAACATAATCTATATAGTATGAAATCTATAACAAGTACATATATGAATGGAATCTAAATAAATAGAAAACTATAATATAATACCACATAATAAAATCAACGGTAGTATATACCTATCGTATATGAAATAATTTCCAGATAATTACCATAACTCAATGACTAAAAGTTAACTTACAAAAAATATTAACTACTAGTGTAATAGTAAAATCAATAGCCATTTTAATTAGAGAATGTTACATGGGTTAATATATACTATTATATAAAAAATTATGACAAAAATATATCAATTGGTATTAAATACACCATAAGACTAAAAAATGGTGCACATTATATATTATGTCTCAATAAACCAAAATTGACACCATAAAAATCCATACCTTTAATCTAGGATTCCACAAACACACTAAATTATTCTATTTAAGAAACATATCTACATTAAAAATATATTTTTTCAGAATACTCATATCATTTTAAATTATACACTTCAAACATATCCGTTGCCTATATAAATTATTTTTAGTTATTACCAATTATCACTATTATAGATAAGTAAATTTTATTATTTTGAACTAGTTTTATTAAAATAATGTAGTTATTTATTGTAGTTAAAATTTTCATCATAAAAAGATCATGAATGTTACTAGAATATATTTTATATTATTTTTAGACGTCTAATATTATATAATTTTTTGTTTTGTTTAAAAACAGTCAAGGATAAATCCACAAAGATTACATTTTAATGGTTATCAATAAAAGAATTGTTTTTTCCCAATTAATGTGTTTAATAATAATTTTTCTATATGGAATAAAATATTACTATATACATATTTATATCAAATTATACCATTAATTAGGTTCTAATATACACTTATGATATAAATTTAAGGATTTATAAAATTTAAGGGTAAAATCAACACAAACATTAACATTCCATTATTCATGGTCGAATATGTAGTGGTTTAGTTATCATATCATTATTCCAAATAATACCGAAATAATATATTTTTTATTATTTGACTTTTTACAACTTTAAGAACTTATAAAAATAAATAATTTATTTGAAAATATTATATATTTTGGATAAATATATTTTTTCATCATAGTATATTTTTTTTAATGGTTAATTTTATAATGATTGTTTATTATTTATTTTGATAATTTCTCATTCAATTTTCCTTAATTGGTCCTTAATAGTATTCTAAAATTATAGTTATTCTCCTTATAAAATCATAATTCTATCCATTAATGGTGGTAAATATGAAATAAAATACATCATTCCTAAGAGGTAGTTGTCCACACATACACATGGTTGATGATTTCATTTTCCATAGAATAAAATAAAATAGGAACATGTTTGTAAATTTAGAAAAATAAAAATTTTATATAAACAGTAATTGATAAAAATTTTCACTTCTTAAAATCCATTTTTAGTGTCTAAGGAATGATAATAAAATTTATTCTTTAAATCGACATTCTGCACATATGCAAGAAGGACATTTTAATTTTTGTTAATGAAAATGGGATATGTAATTTTTTATTAATCATATTTAATTATAACATTTAATATATAACAAATACATGTTTTAAAAAATTGGATATAAAAATTATAATTTGAGAGTTAAGAGATGAAATTGATTGATTTTTAAAGGATTACTTTTATTAATAAGATTTTAGATTTTTGGGAAGATCCCATTAAAATAATGGAATTAGTCTAAAATTATTCCCCCAGAACATCATAAAGTAATAGAGTATTAAAGGTAAAGGTATATGAGAGGTATTTTTAGGGAAAATTTAATTTTTTGAGGTATTGAATGGCTGGTGATATTCCACTATTATAAGTTGTAAGAGGTGTAATTTCTATAAAAACCTATAATGTTTAAATAAATAGTTGTTAACCTCAAGAATAGTGGATATGAAATTGAGAAATAAGGTTGGGATGAATATATATGGTCGATAGAGGCCTCAAATAAATTTTTTAAATTTTTATAAAATTTATTATTCCTCAACCACTATGTTTAACTATTTTAACTCTAATTTACACTAACCATGGTAACATGTTTTTACATCAGCAAATTTTCCTTCAAGTATAAAAAAATTATCCTTGTTACATAATTTAGACCTACTCATTCCATTTATTAAATCTATATTGTTATATTCAATTTTTAAATGTCATAAATATTATTGATAAAAATAAAAAATTTATAATGGATTAAAAAAGATCATGAGAAAAACAAAATTTATGTTTTAAAATACCATGTATGTGTTTGTAAAATAGAATCAATATTTTTATATTTATATTTCCACCAATATAATGCATAATTTATGTAGAATTTGTTTCATAAATTTTGATGACATACATACATAATAATATTGTATGTAAATCATGGTAATTTTTAAAATGATAGTATTCACAATTTACCTTAAAATCAATCATCTCTATAAAAATACCAAAACATCATCTGAAGAAAATATAACTATAATAAATCCAATAATATGTCCAATTTTGTAAATTTCAACTTCTAAAAAATAGAAATTCAAATTTTATTTAAATTTATAAAATATATTCAAAAACTACTTTTATAGGTAAAAAAACTCTTTATAACATAGTATATTAAAATTATTATTTCATATAATCATATAATTAGTGTTATAAAACTATTTATATCTATATAAATTAACATTAATTAAAAATAAGTTTCATGTGATAAGAAACCTGTAACCTAAAATGATTTTTTATGATAAATACAATTAGTATCAAAAATTTGTTCATAAATGTCATTGATGTTAATAATTGAATTTCCTTCATATTAAATGTTTACCATGTTTTAATTCAAGAAATATTTTATGAAATGTTTTCTCTTATTCAATCTCACTAATACAATGGATTTATCTTAACAGACATACTTAATTATTTTTATTTTATCCAAAAAATCATTGTTTTTTTGTAAAATGTTAAACTAGGTGTTATATATCATCCATGTTGAGTTACAAAAAGTTAATAATATATTTAAATCTATTTTTTAAAGTAAAATTATTCCCTAAATTATTTCCATTTATATTCAAATGTATTTTTTCACTGTGTATTTGTGGACTACTGCCACCAAAGATGACTTGTTTAGTTTTTCATCACCCTCTCACATGGATATTTATGTAGTTGTATTAAATATATAACAATTAAAGTTATAACATAATTATTATATATAATTATAATGTATCATATACTTTCATTCCCTTTGATCCTCTAGAAAATGGAAACATCAATTGTTTGTATGTGTGGATTATCATATTTATGAAATGAAGTATTTCAATTTTCACAGGTTCCTTATATGTCATTTTAAAAAGTTTATTTAATTAAATTTTTTTAAAATTGTTTCTTGATTAATAATATATAATTATTTTGGAACCATTTTTAACACGGTTAAACCCCTGAGTTGTTTTTTTTACCAAAATGCACAAAAATAATAGACACGAACCCAACCAACATAGTAACCAAATAAAATAGGGTATTTGATGAAATAAAATTGAATATTAATAAAAAAATAAAAAATAAATAGGTTTTTATGGTATAAAAATATTAATAATTTTTTTTTAATATAAAAGATGAACAAATTGATTCAGGACTTGAGGTAAGAGATTTTACATTAACATTGTGTCTTAAATGACATGATGTTGTTCATTCAAATATTTTTATAAATATTCATGTTATTTTAAATTTTTTAACAGTATTATTTTTTTATATTCAAAATGAATTATTTTGTATATTTTCAACGACCATCTATTTAATTTTATGTGGCTTAAATATTATATTTTTAACACCTTCCATATGAGTTGTTTATGAGTTTTTTATAAACGTGTGGACATGTTGTTTTTTTGTTGTTTATTACATGACCACCCATTATCATCATAATGACCATTATTTATTATAAATATTCCACGTCAATATCTCATTTTTTTTCTTATGAATATTATACTGGCATTATTATGGAGATTTTTTTATTTTTTTTAGGGTTATTAAAATAAAATTTTATTTCATTATATTTTAATGAGATTTTTGAAGTCTATTTTGATTATTGGTCAAATGGAATATTATAACGAAATGTGAATGAGTATATATTACTTATTCTTGTAATATTTTATGTGAATTATATATTTTAATTTTTGGGTCCAATATACAACCCTCCAATGAAATAAGGAATGATTTTTTGAATATGGAAATGATGATTGGAATTATCTAATTCTATGTTATTCTAATATATGTGAAATATGAGTGAACATGGGTGATGTATTTGATATCCCAAAAATCAATCATTTTTTCTATTCTATCTATGATTTTGTTGGAATTTTAAAAAAAAAATTATTTTACAAGTGAATATGTTTTATTATGACCTCAAAATTTATTTTTGTGAAAATAAAATTTTTCATATGAGTTTCCATGGTTTTTAATGAAAATATGGTTCATTTTTTAAAATGACATACTTATATCGTTTTTATCATACCATTTTCTAAAGAAACTTAAGTCTTAGGTATTTTAATATATTTTATTAATATCAATGTTACAATAATTGTGAATGGAGAAAAAAGTTACATTAATTAAACTGAAGTGTAAACATAATTACATAATTTTTAATTAAATAATGTAAACATAATTGTAGTTTTTAATTTGTTATTTAATCATTTTATATTTCCCAAAATATATAAAACTAAAATATCTTATTAATAAATTATGGTAAAAGTCCTTAATTTTAAATTCATCGATAAGGGTTGGATATGATGTGTTTTTATAAATGTTACCAAAGGATATGTGTATTGAATAATATTTCTAAAATAATATATCTTTATTATGGTATTGGATGTTATATTAAAATAATCAGTGAATCTAGGTATAAGATACATGATATTACTATAGAGAATATAACTGTAAAGAATGGGGAGGTGAGGCCTCTTGAGAAAAAACTGTTTCAATCACAAAATTTCTTCAGCTAATTATATACATTGGAGTTCACAAATTCTATTAAAGGAGTTAGTGGATGCATTAGAATAACCAATATTTTATGATTTTACCATTGACTACTTTTTGGCCACACGATCATGCAATATAAATGCTGAAATTGATCACAAAGGAGAAGAGGTGGTAACTTCACCACAGATAGTGAACACTTCTTTTAGAAAGTCAAATGGTTGTGATAAAACATCTAAGAGTTCATATCTGTGGAATAATAATAGTGTAAAATCAATTTTCTAAGTAAAATCCATGATGAATGAATGATCTACTACTCATGATAATAAAAAAAATATGTGGAGTTAAAAAATGACAATGTAATCAATGAGTATATGTTTAGAATCTATTTCCAATTATAATTGAAGGAAGATACTGATGATTTGAATTTTATGTCCCAAAATATCTTGTGTTATGGTAAAATTTGTCACTAATTTAATCAAATAGAGTCTATTGAATGAGTAGGATTTATATTAATGTTGAAATAGGCTATCTGAGACCACACATGAAATAAAAGTGCAATTTTATAATAGTTATGATTATTCTAAGGTATCCTTTTGGATGTATGATGAACCAATATTCACCAACATCCAGAATCTAAAAATACATCATTATAATCCAATAAATAAAGTGAAATATATATATATCAAAATTAGAAGTAATGAAGTGAAAATAAAAATGGATTTGGATAATTATATAAAAAGTAATGTAAAAGAATCTATGGAACATAATATTGGATTCACATTAGACATGAAAAATAAAAACAATATATCAAATCTAATCAAAAGTTATTATATATGAGTTGTTACAATTTAAAAAATATTACTAAATGTATAAAGATCATGATTCACTATGATCAATAATATTAAATCCAATTATGTTCACTTTTTTTTGCGTATAGGCATAGTCTCTTGAGTGTCTATAATCATTATAATAATATTACTGATAAGATATTTTATATGAATATTTGTTTCATTTGAAGAGTGAATGATTGAACAATCATCTTGGTGGGGTAGAAATATAATAGAAACATTCATCTTATTTTAAATGATTAATGATTATACTGATTATGAATGAATTTGGAGAATAAAAAATGGATTAAAATACTTTTCTAACTTGTTTAAAGGAACATCAATAAGATTTTAAAATACCACGTAGCGAGGAATTAAAAAGTATTAATCATTATACACTCAATACATGTTACACATGACATAGTGAAAAAATAACGAACATGAGTTACAAATTGGTGGAGATAAATACAATGAATCATATTATGTTGATATATTCCGGTGTGGGTGGTCTAATTAGATTGATGTATACTAATGAAGATATGTATTCCATTAATTCAATTAATTATTTCAATATTATGGATTATTTAAATTTAATTTCAATTAAATCACAACCATTTTAGATGTTTATAAATTTTGAATGGTTTAATGAAAACCAAATGTGATGTTATGTAAAAAAATTATCTGAACAATATATATGACTATATGAATAAATATGTCATGACACATCCCCCGGGGCCCGTGCTGTGACTACCCCAAGCCCGCCTTCTATAGGCCTGGGGCTGGCGACTAGCACCGGAAAGGTGTATCACTAAAACTAGAAGAAATTTCCTTTAATCCTATACAAACACACAATCCAAGAAAACAATAAGAAGCAACCACGAAATAAACTTTTGTAGTAAAAAGTGTTCTGAATGTAAAGGGTCTGAAACACAACCCCAACTAGAAAGTACATGTAAAACCGAAAGGATAAAATGAACTTGGATAGTCCAGCGAGGATCCTACCTAAAGGGTAGGTGCATCTCATCTCCACTTCTCTCCACATCAGCCAAACTCCTCCTTGTTCGCCTGGTATAGACTCCCTCAAGTCTCTACCTAGCTACTCGTTGTCTGTAAAAGACACAACAAGGAGTGGGAGGAGCCCGTGCAGGTATGAGTATAACAATACTCAATTGGAACCCTAAGACCCCCAAAGGTGTCATATAATTCCACAAAAGAAAAACCACAAATTATGATCTCAGTCACAAATCACAAAGCAATAGACACAGCCCAAACAGAGTCTCAGCTCAAACTAGATATTAGTGAAGTATGGAAGTACAGATGATTAGTCTCCAAGATATATCATCTTATTCTGTCAATAGGAACTACAATAGACCATATGAAGTATGAAATACATAGGATCGATATGTACTAACCCCCGCAATTACCCACACAGGATCCGACCCACCCGGAGTCGATAGGTACTAAACCCTACAATAACCCACATAGGATCTCACCCACATAAGATCGGTATGCACTGACCAACACAGGATCGCTGAGCACTAACCAACACATGATTTGACCCACAGAAGATCTGTATGCATTGACCCACAAAGGATCACTGAGTAATGACCCACATAGGATATGACCAACACATGATTGGTGTTGACTGACATAGGATCGCTCAGTAAAAACCTATGCAAGATCATTCTACAACCTCCACATCACTACCTGTAACACCCCAGGTAAATAAAGAATATGACATTATTATATTTATCCATATTTTTGAATAAATTGTTAATATTAATTTAAATGGAATGATATGCTCGATGGCTTACCCAATACGCAACAATGAGTTCCTTTGAAATCTTACGTTGCACTCTAATAATAAAATAATTTTATTTTAAATGGTAGTTAACACCTAGCCGTTGTAATGACATGAATGAACATAACTAACTACAAAATGATTATATATGTTATTCAAATAATTTTAATTTTTATAACAAATGTTAGATGATTAAAAATTCGAATGAATCCAATTTTAAGCGTAAACATTCTAATATTCATTAAAAGGTCGATTAACCACCTTTTGATGGAAAACCACTTTTAAATCCACGTTTTAACAATTTTATGTGTTATATTTGACAAAAATAAAATTATTCCTTAGAATCGGGACATCAAAATTTACTTTTTGTAAATTTTTGGTATTTTTCCGATAATGTTCATTTTTTTATAAATAGTGACAAATGATGTATTTTAATTCAAAACCTCTTTTTAATATAATTTATTTATATGATTAGATTATATTTTGAATTGGTTTTAAAGTGAAATTAGAATATATTTTTACCATTTAATCTAATAGTGGTCATTCTAATTAATTTCACTTTGAAATTGGACTTAAACTAGTGTCAATCTTTTGATATATATTGTTTCATAAAAACACGCTATTTGTTCTGACAACGGGAATTTATTATTAAATTAATTAATGTAACATATATGTTTTGAAATTTGTAAAATATACATCAATTTTGAATTCAGAATGTCAAATATAGCTTATGGATAATTTTTTGTATTTTTCTGAAAAACTTCAATTTTTGATGAATAGTGAAACCACTAAGTGGTACTTAAAAATACTGATTTTTAGTTTAAATGAAGTTTTACCACCACTGTGTTTTGAATTTCAAAAATCTGACTTACATGGTTTTCATTCAGAAGTAAAATGTGGTTCAATGGGATTAAAATATTTTTTGGTGAATAGTAACTTTTACGTTTTTAATCGCGATTAGAGGTAATTAGTGTAATTTAAGGTAAAAATAATGTTTTAATAATATGAAATGACCTTGACACATGTCCTACCCTAATTCGATGTTTCATTTCCGACTAATACAATCCATGGGTCAACTTGGGGACCCCATGGAGCCACTTTGGTAGGAAAATGACATAAATAACTTATTATTTAAAGTTAAAAAAAAATTTCACAAACATGAGTTGTTTTACAAAAAACAATTTTTAAATGGGGATATAAAGGTAATATTTTTTACTATAAATATTCATTATAAACATAAAAATATTTCCTACATCATGATATTTTTTTATAATTTTTAGACATTAAATAAATTAAATTATTTATGACACCATGATGCTGTAGTGATTACCTCATTATTTAACGATTTAAGTAAAATGAAAAGATAATGTAAAATATAAGACCTACACCTGTCAAAAACCTATTTGATGGGTGGATTTCGAACTATTATCACCTTATACCCGAAATATATAATTTTGGGACATTTAAAATCCGAAAAACATTTTATAATAAAGTAACCTTTTATAACTTTCCAGGAGTGCCACTCCTCTCCTCTTATAAAAGGCCCCGACCTATACCACCTTACCCACACCTCTCAAGAATTTGGCTCATCCAACCTCTTCACATTTAGCTCTCCACATCCCTTTATTCATCATTGAAGCCTCACCTTTGGGCAAAATCATTTCCAAAGAAGCCTTTGAGCTCAAATCAAAAAGAGTTACCCGATTTAAAGGTAATGTCTTCCCTTGTGTTCTTTTGTTTTATTTTGATTCTCCAACCCTTTAAACTCTTTTTATTCCTTTATTTTGTAATATCAACAGTATCTTCAATATAATAGGATGTTTTTATGAGAATTATTCTAGATACACTTACACACACCATCGTCTAATGGTTAAAAAAACATATTATTTCTGTGGATGGTGAATTGCTGCCTCACGAAACGATGTTTCATAAATCATCTCTTAACACCTTTCATGGTGGACATTATAATGTCTCTATATTTTATATATGATATATATGGTATTTATGTTTTCTATATGCGTATGAATTTTATATTTAAAACAAGCCTTTATGATTTTCATGTTGTGCAATTGCGATAATTTCATACGAGGAAGTGTGGACTACCGCCCCCTCAAGTGATGTGGCTCGTTCATAAAATACATGGAATGTATAAAGAATTAAATTAATGAAAATATGTTAACTATATAAAATATATATTAAACTGGAATTATAAAATATATATCTCTCAATTATTCAATTGATATGCCAAAAAAAATGAAAGTAGCGTTCATGCCTAAGTAGGGCCTACCGTCTCCATGATCGGTGCATTTCATTTCTTTTTATCTCCAAATGTTATGGAGTAGTATAAAATGAATATATAATGGATATATCTTATATTTAAATCATTAATAATATTCTGGAGATGGTTTACTTATAACTACATGGACAATTATTTTCAAACAAGTTCATTTTTTACTCATGTACCAAACATCGACAAAAACGTCTAATATAAACTCACATTATTAACCTATTATTATAACATTATAATATTTGATATGAACTGAATAATAATCTTTAGAAGAGGTCCTGAAGCTATTGAAAATTGACCAATGTTTATTATTCAGGAATATAAAGAAACGAACAAGGCAAGTCAGACTTGAGGTAAGGGATCCAACCTCTCTCTTTCTTTTTAAGCACTCTCTTTTATGTCATTTCTTTTAAGCTCATCATTTTTATGTTTAGGGATGTTCTTTTATGTTCCTCATACTTTATTTTTTATGTTCATATTATGAGAGACCCTATTTGATATCATTAATCCATTTTTGGATGTTTTAAGTGGCATCGTTAGGCTGCCGAGATTTCGTAAGGGATTTTTCATCTCACATTTATTCCCATGACATTTATGCCTCGTTTTACACTATTTCCTTTTAGTGGTGTATGAACTGCCCATTATTATACACTTTTTGTAGTATAATTTCATTTATGGGTATTTACATATTCATTGTATGACCCTTCTTCCATGGGGTGTATGTTTCGAATGTTACCCAACTCGGTAAGGGGACCTTTCACCCTCCTCTTTTTAACAGACTTATTTTGATATGTCTTTTAATACACATACTATTAGGTTGGGATATTTTCTTATATATACTTATTTATGTAAATTTTATGTAAAAGTGATGAGATACCATTTTCTCTCTCATTAACTCATTTTACGAATTTTAATGTGACGCTGTTAGGCTGTCGGATTTCTGTAAGGGAACTTCTTAACCCAAATTCAATTCATTGGGTTAAACGTATACTTCATGATTTTATTATGACAATATTATGTGTGGAATATCTATGTTGTAATTTTCACAAACCATTGTGTGGATATACTATTTCTACACGTAATCATTTCATTGATAAATTCTTATGAACTTGTATGGGAAATCATAACTCAATCTCATTTCATTGAGTTAAATATTTATGTCATTGGTTTTGTTTTTCCAAGATTATGTGGGAATGACCTATGATTGTTTCACACTTAATATCCACTTATATTGGGTGTATTTATGTTTATCACACATAATTATGTGATATATTTATCCTTCATTTAAGGATACCATCTTTATAATGGATTTCACCTCAATTTACATTTCCATTGAGACTCCATTGTTGTTACGCACCAATTCACTCTTATATGGTGTGTATACTGTCCTTTGAAATATTATATCATGAATCCCTTTATTCTCATGATATTATAAATTTCCTATTAAATGTTATTCCTCAATTATTTGTATTCAATATTCTCTCATTTTGTTAAAAACTCTTTAACAAAAACATCGTTTTAAATGTTTTAAAGTTTCATTAGTCCAAATCTTTATCTTTAATGTCCATGTTTTAAAAATGCTTTCAGTATTTATTTATATGGAAATTAATGTTTTAAAATTATAATTCCCTTAAAATCTTCAAAGTGGTATGAGACACTTTGATTCAAAAGTTTCTTTTATATTATTTTTGAAAATGGATTGATTAATTCAATATCTTGGAATTACTTATTGTGATTGCAAATGAAATTTTGTTATTGAAATGTTTATATTTTCAGTATTTTATGTCTAATAGTGGTACTTGTACATTTTATGGGTGGTTATGTGATAAATCATATGATATGTGGTGCCATGAATACCAGGACGGGTGGTTACGTTATAACCTCCAATACATTGGTTATAGAAGTCGGTCATATGGCTATTCCATTAAGTGATATGTGTGGAAGTAGACCGTATGGTTATTATATTTATGTATCTTTATGTCCCAAGTTAACTTTATATGTTATGTGTGCTTTATATGGGTTTATGGTAATATTTTGGTTACAAAAGTGTAAGTAATGATATTTTATTCAATGAAGAGTATTATCTGCTTCACAAAGGTGAAAAGTATTACTTTGATAAAGTATTCATAGTTTACTTATTGTTTTGAAATAATAATAGTTATCCTTGTTTGTTTATCCCTTTCTGAGATTTTTATGCTCACCCCATGTTTTTTTTTGAAATGTTTTTCACAGGACATAATGTGGAATAGGGTCAAGGATGGAATCAAGGAAAAGTCATGCTTTCTTAAACATGGAACTATAAATTTCTTTTTTTGGAGTTCATGTTTTGAAAAAAAAAGGAAACATTGTAGAATTTTCTGCTGTGTAATATTTTGAGATGTAATAGTTATGGTCTAATTCTCTAAAACTCTAAACCTGAAAAGACCCTCTATGTCAACTATTCATTTAATTCAATAACAAGTAATGTTTAAGGCTTGGTCCTTATAGTTGGTATCAGAGGTCGGTTTAAATATCTTTAGAGGTTAGGGTATTATATAAGCATAAGTTACATTACCATAATGTCTAGGATTTCAGAAAGAGTCATAGTTTTTAGATAAATTAAATGAGTAAGTATATCTTAGTGTTTATCTTCCTTAAACATGATGATTTTGTTGATATACGCACACTGACATTTTTGTTTTTAGGAAATGGATGGATCTAGCAGGAACCAAAGTGACAATGGGTTTGATGGAAACTGTGGTGGTTCTCTGATTAAGAGACTGGATGAAATGGGGGATTTAATGAGGAATATCAAGGTTGTGCTAAACCAACTATCAAGGAGTCACGATCAACCACTTGAACCTTCGTGAGTTCTCTAATGAATCATGTATGAGATGACCAACTCGATGTGGAAGTTCAGGTAATAATTATAAAGGTAACCATTAGGGTTTATATGATACCTATTTTTTAGGTAATTATGGGTTACTCTATGATATGATGGAAAATGAAAGGCATGAGATAAACTTGAGGTTAAAATATGTTATGATCATTTTTTATGATTTTATCTCGTTTTGGGGAATGTTTTAAGAAATATTTAGTCTTGGAAAAAGGACAATATGCAAACTGTGTGACAACCCGTCGCATTGGACAAAGTTGTGGGAATCGAACCCACAACCAAAGTGCGACTGGAATTTATCGCCTATCACTGGAATACTTGAAGTCCCTGCTTAGTATGACTTATTCTGTTTAGTTAAATGGTTTTATGAATTAAGAGTAAGTTGATTTTGGGTTATCTATGGAAATTATTAACTATTCATTGAGTATATGTGATTAGGTTAATTACTTTTCAATATGTGGCATGGGAAATATATAGTTATCTTTTGTGTATTAGGTGATTCTCAAGAAGTTGAGTATAGTACTCTTAATGAGAACAAGTCTTCCTAAAAACTCATCTTTTGAAGAAAGTATGAGTTTTTGTAAGAAATATAGTAAAAGATGTAAGTCAACATGACAAGTAAGTATGTTTCCTTAAGATCAAAAATAAATTCCTCAATGAAAAGTAACTTAAAACAAAAATGCTGTCTATTAACTTTTCCTACTGGGGAATCGAATACAGTTTAACCCACCACAAGTTTGTGATTTTCTTATGGTTAACTTTATCCTAAACATGTTTTATATCACTCTCCATCAGAACATGAACCTTTTCTTTTTCTTCCATATCCATGTTTTCCTACATGAAATATTAGTATGGGTTAACTCGGGTGACCTCTTTACTTCTCTTTCTTTCTTTTAATGTGATTTCTACCGACTCTTGTTCTGATGTGGGACTTTCAAAGATGTTTTTGAGCCCAATTTTAAAATTGCGAGGATGAAATTCCCAAAAGGGGGGAAGGATGTAACACCCCAAGTAAATAAATAATATGACATTTTTATATTTATCCCTATTTGTGAATAAAATGTTAATATTAATTTAAAGTGAACGCTATGCTCGATGGCTTACCTAATACGCAACAACGAGTTCCTTTGAAATCTTACGTTTCACTCTAATAATAAAATAATTTTATTTTAAATGGTAGTTAACACCTAGACATTGTAATGACGGAAATGAATAGAACTAACTACAAAATGATTATATATGTTTGTCAAATAATTTTACTTTTTCAATAAATGTTAGAGGATAAAAAATGTGAATGAATCCAATTTTAAGCGTAAACATTCTAATATTCGTTAAAAGGTCGATTAACCACCTTTTGATGGAGAACCTCTTTTAAATACACTTTTTGACAATTTTGTCTGTTATATTTGATAAAATAAAATTATTCTTTATAATCGGGACATCAAAATTTACTTTGTGTAAATTTTCGGTATTTTTCTGATAAAGTTCATTTTTTAATGAATAGTGAAAAATGTTATATTTTAATTCAAAACCTCTTTTTAATATAATTTATTTATATGATTATATTATCTTTTTAATTTGTTTTAAATAGAAATTATAATATATTTTTACCATTTAATCTAATAGTGTTCATTGAAATTATTTTCACTTTGAAAGTTGACTTAAACTAGTGTCAATCTTCTGATATATATTGTTTCATAAAAACACGCTATTTGTTCTGACAGTGGGAATTAATTATTAAATTAATTAATGTAACTTATATGTTTTTAGTTTTTTAAAATATACATAATTTTTGAATTTGGAATATCAAATATATCTTAGGGTGGATTTTTGTTTTTTTCTGAAAAACTTCAATTTTTTGATGAATAGTGAAACCACTAAGTGGTACTTAAAAAACTGATATTTTGTATAAATGAAATTTTAACACCTCTGAGTTTTGAATTTCAAAAAATCCAACATACATGGTTTTCATTAGGAAGTAAAATGTTGTTCAATGGGATTAAAATAATTTTTGGCGAATAGTAACTTTTCAGTTTTTTATCGTGATTAGAGGTAATTATTGTAATTTAAGGTAAAAATAATGATTTAATAATATGAAATGTCCTTGACACATGTTCTACCTTCATTGGATGTTTCATGGCCGACCAAGACAATCCATGGGTCAACTTGGGGACCTCATAGAGCCACTTTGGTAGGAAAATGACATAAATATCTTTTTATTTAACGTTAAAATAAAAATGTCACAAACAGAGTGGTTTTAATAAAAATATTAATGGGGTTATACAAGTCATATTTTTTACTATAAATATTCATTATAAATATAAAAAGATTTCCTACATCATGATATATTTTTTTATAATTTTTTAAAATTAAATAAATTAAATTATTTATGACACCATGATGATGCAGCGATTACCTCATTATTTAACGACTTAAATAAAATGAAACGATAATGTAAAAACTAAGAACTAAACAAGTCAAAAACCTATTGGATGGGTGGATTTAGAACTCTTATAACCTTATCCTAGAAATATATAATTTTGGGACCTTTAATATCCAAAACGCATTTTATAATAAAGTTACCTTTTATAACATTCCAAGAGTGCCCATCCTCTCCTCATATAAAAGGCCCCCACCTCTACCATATTACCCACACCTCTCAAGCCTTTGGCTCAGACAACCCCTTCCCATTTCATCTCTCCACATCCCTCTATTCATCCTTGAAGCCTCACCTTTGTGCAGCATCCTTTCCAAGGAAGCCATTGAGCTCAAATCAAAAAGAGTTACCCAGTTTAAAGGTAATGTCATCCATTGTGTTATTTTGTTTTATTTTTCTTCTCCAACCATATAAAATCTTTTTATCACATTATTTTGTAAAAACACCATTATATTAAATATAATAGGATGTTGTTATTAGAATGATCCTAGCTACATTTACACACACCTTCATCTAATGGTTAAAGAACATACTGTTTCTGTGGATGGGGAATTGCTGCCTCACGAAACGATGATTGTTCAATATTCTCATAACACCTTTCATGGTGGCCATTATGATGTCACTATATTTTACATATGATATATATGGTATTTGTATTTTCTATATGCTTCTGAATTTTATATTTAAAACATGCCATTATACTTTTCATGTTGTGCAAATGCGATAATTTCATAAGAGGAAGTGTGGACTACCGCCCCCTCAAGTGATGTGAATCGTTCATGAAATACATGGAATTTATAAAGAATGAAATTAATTAACATATATGACATATATAACATATATATTATACTGTAGTTATAATATATATATCTCTCAATTATTCCATTCATATGACAAAGAAATGAATGTAGTGTTCTTGCATACATACGGCCTACCGTCTCCATGAACGGTGCATTTCATTTCTTTTTATCTCTAAATGTTATGGAGTAGTATAAAATGAATAATTACTGGATATATATGATATTTAAATCATTAATAATATTCTGGTGATGATTTACTTATAACTACATGGACAATCATTTTCAAACAAGTTCATTTTTCACTCATGTACCAATTATCGAAAAAAACATCTCATATGAACTCACATTATAAACAAATTATTATAACATTATTATATATGATATGAACTGAATAATAATCTTCAAAAGAGGTACTTAATAAATTATAAATTTACCAAAGTTTATTATTTAGGAATATAAAGAAATGATCAAGACAAGTCAGACTTGAGGTAAGGGATCCAACCTCTCTCTTTATTTTTTAAGTAATCTCTTTTATGTCATTTCTTTTAAGATCATATTTCTTATGTTTGGTGATGTTCTTTTATATTCCTCATACTGTAATTTTTATTATCATATTATTAGAGACACTATTTGATCTCATAAATCCATTTTTGGATGTTTTAAGTGGCGTCGTTAGGCTGCCGAGTTTTCATAAGGGATTTTTCATCTCACTTTTATTCTCGTGACATTTATGCTACATTTTACACTATTTCCTTTGAGTGGTGTATGTACTAAACATTATTATACACTTTTTGTAGTATAATTTCATTTATGGGTATTTACATAATCATTGTATGACCCTTCTTCCATGGGTTGTATGTTTCGAATGTTACCCAACTCGGTAAGGGGACCATTCACCCTCCTCTTTTTAAAAGACTTCTATTGTTATGTCTTTTAATTCACATAATATTATGTTGGGATATGTTCTTATATATCCTTATTTATGTAAATTTTATTTCCAAGTGACGAGAAACAATTTTCTCTCTCATCAACTCATTTTATGAATTTTAAAGTGACGTCGTTAGGCTGTCGGATTTCTGTAAGGGAACTTCTTAACCCACTTTCAATTCTTTGGGTAAAACCTCTACTTCTTGATTTTATTATGACAACATTATATGTGGAATCACTATGTTGTAATTTATAAAAATCTTTGTGTGGATATACTATTTCTACACATAATCATCTCATTGATAAATTCTTATGAACTTGTATTGGAAATCATAACTCAATCTCATTTCATTGAGTTAAATATCTATGTCATTGGTTTTGTTTTTCAAAGATTATGTGTGAATGACCTATGACTGTTTCACACTTAATATCCACTTATGTTGGGTGTATTTATATTTCTCACACATAATTATGTGATTGATTTATCCTTAATTTATGGATACCATCTCTATAATGGATTTCTTCTCAATTTGCATTTCCATTAAGACATCATTGTTGTTATGCACCAATTCACTCTTATATGGTGTGTATACTATCCTTTGACATATTATATCATGAATACCTTTATTCTCATGATATTATAATGTTTGGATTAAATGTTATTCCTTAATTATTTGTATTCAAGAGTCTCTTTTTTTGTTAGAAACTCTATAAAAAATATCATTTTAAATGTTTTAAAGATTCATTATTCTAAATATTTATCTTTAATTTCCATGTTTTCAAAATGGTTATCAGTATTTATTTATATAGATATTAATGTTTTAAAATTATAATTCCCTTAAAATCATCAGAGTTGTATGGGACACTTTGATTCAAAAATCTCTTTTAAATGATTTTTGAAAATGGATTGATAAATTCAATATCTTAGAATTACATATTATGATTGCAAATGAAATGTTATTATTGAAATTTTTATATTTTCAATATTTTATGTGTAATGATGGTACATGGACATTTTACGGGTGGTTACTTGATAAACCATATGATGGGTGGTGCCGTGAATACTAGGATGGGTGGTTACGTTATAACCTCCAATGCATTGGGTATGGAAGTCGGAGGCATGGCAATTCCATTAAGTGATATGTGTGGAAGTCGACCATATGGTTATTCCATTTAAGTATGTTTATGTCCCAAGTTACCTTTATATGTTATGTGTACTTCATATGGGTTTTATGGTAATCTTTTGGTTAAAAAAGGGTACGTAATGATCTTTTATTCAATGAAGAGTATATTCTACTTCATATAGGTGAAAAGTATTACTTTGATAAAGTATTCATGGTTTACTTGTTGTTTTGAAAAACTAATAGTTATCCTTTATTGTGTATCCCTTACTGAGCTTTTTATGCTCACTCCATGTTTTTTTTTGAAATTTTTTTCATAGGATATAATGTGGAATAGGGTCAAGGATGGGATCAAGGAAAAGTCATTCTTTCTTATACATGGAACTAGAAATGACTTTTTTATTGGAGTTCATGTTTTGAAAAAAAGGAAACATTGTAGAAGTGTCTACTATGTAATATTTTGAGATGTAATAGTTATTGTCTACTTCTATAAAACTCTAAACCTGAAAAGTTCCTCTATGTGAATCATTCATTTAATTCAATAATAAGTAATGTTTAAGGTCGGGTCCTTATACTACCTGCCACTGGATTCCTGCTCATAACATGCTTCATTCATGGAGAACTTCTCCTCATTCCATCAGTCGTATTTTAACTAGGACGATGTCCCACCGAGAAGTAACTTGATGATCTATCATGTAATAACGGTCCCAACGCAAAATACGGCACTTCGAACGGATGCCCAGTCTATAATCTCTTGGAATTTTAGTTTCCAGAGCCCGGT
This sequence comes from Viscum album, assembly GCA_963277665.1. Classification (NCBI taxonomy): domain Eukaryota; kingdom Viridiplantae; phylum Streptophyta; class Magnoliopsida; order Santalales; family Viscaceae; genus Viscum; species Viscum album. The sequence continues at coordinate 1,297,576,459 of OY728138.1, read as the reverse complement.
TGGATTTGGAGTCTATCCATCCTGGCCATACTAGAACCCTTTCTAAAAATCTCATGGAGTATTTCAAATATTTCCTCGTTCTAAGGGTTCAAACACAATAGAAGGAATGTCAACCGAATGCCAGATCTATTAGTTGCATCCCTTTCCCAGAAACAGGGGTGATCGCACATCGGTCTGGCCCGACTTGGTCGAATATACTAGAATATAACTAAGGGATTTCTTCGCAAATGGGGTCGCAACGCCACTGACGTCATGTCAATCGGTCACCCGGTTTGTCAGTTATGGTGTTTATTTATTTGGGGACTTTTGGTTCTGGGCTCGATCTGACTTGGTCAGACCATCCCAACGCAATGGGTCACAGGGTCTACCGGACCCATCCTCGGTACAATCTTTAAAGGGCAAGCCTGAATCACTAGGTCTAGCCAGTTGGGTGGCCCAGTTTGGTTCACAGACCTGGGCCACGGCTGGCCCGACCCACCCATGCTGGCCTACTGGGCAGCATGTCCGTCCCAGCCAACTGAGGGGTTAGGCTTATTGGGTTGGTTTGGTCTTCATGGCTGAACTACATCATCTCATTCCGACAGGATGTGACTGTGACATCATATTGGCCCCCTCTTATGGGGTCTTTCACTAGCGGGGTGGGGCGCTGCCCCACAATAATTACTGGTCACCAATTTTCTGACCAGGGTTTCACCAATGCGGTGCGGCATGGGCCGCACCGCCCATTTTTGCTACGGTTGCTTTCGTAGGCAGTGCCTGTAGGCACCACCCTTGTCCCGCATGACCGACTCGGGTTGGCCTCCTTTGACCGAAAAAATGCACCATTGTGTGCAGCCATCCCCTAACCACAGATAGTTTCTAGAGGTCTTCTCTTGTCACCGTCGACCACCACTGACATGGCATGCCGGTGGTTTCTTTTGCGGGTCATCAGGCGTGTTCTGGTCTCTATTCTTGGTGTTGCTTGTCCCTGCGGCTCTCCCACACTTTCGCTATCATAGAGTGTCCTTATATTGCCTATTGCCATCGAGTTGCAAATTTTTCCCTGAAGTTTACATCGAGAACAATGTGATGGAGGGTCTGGTTCTTGTTTGTTTGGCCTCCACCCTCCACGTTACATGATATCCAGTGAGAGATAAATTTAATTCATCAAAGACAACTTCCAAATAAAACCCCTACCTCAAGATCAATGGATAACCCCCGTTATTGAGAAAGAGTTGGTGTTCATCGTCCATGCAAAAAGTCGCCAACGTTGCTACTCAAACATCATTCTTTCTGTTCGTGATTCCGTGTCACTTGTCACTATCTGCTAGAAACAGCTTTGTCCTATAAGAGAATGGTGTCGTGGTACTTTATCTGAAATTCATCGCTAAATGAATTCATCCATTACCACTCCCCAAGCTCCATATAAATAATATAGGGGGAGGGTGAGTAACACTTGTGGAATTAATGAGGGTTCATTTAATAGGAACCATCCAAATTCCAACAGCAATGCTTCAACAGATTTGAGGAGTCATGTCATTTAATGGATTGACACATCGTTGGTCCCGTCACTACTGCTATTCCATTAGAAGAAAACAATTAAATAAATAAAATAAAAAAGTTATATTATTATTCTTTTAAAAATTCCAAAATCTAACTTTTTCTCCAGACATACCATGGTCTAAGTGGAACCTCCCTTATGTGAATCATGGTGCTTAGGATTCAATAGTGCCCTCATATTTTTAGTCCTATCACTGATTTAAAAGACAGAAAATAACGCATGGGCATTTACTGACCGTACCTTATAAAAATGTCAGAAATTTATTGCCGGCCCACCAGGGCTTGGAATCATGAACCGTCAATTTTCACAAACTCATAATAAAACTATACAATTAAACAAAATTTCATGGAAAATCAGTGTCTTTACATTCTCCCCACCTAATGGATTTTCATCCCGTAATGTCACATCATAAACTATGGAAACAAATGGAGGTATTGAGTGCGAATCTGAACCTCCTTCATCCATGTGATCTCCTAGAGGTTCTGGTACTGCCAGCGAATGCGCACTATAGGAATCGACCATCCATGAAGAACCTACTCTTGTTGCTCCTCAATCTTCATTGGATACTCCATAATCATCACCCCATCATCAAATTACATCAGTCCATGGTCGATGACGCGAGATGGGTCAAGAAGGTATCTCCTGAGCTGGGATAAATGGAATAGGTCATGGACCATCTCCTACTATGGTGGCAGTGTTAAGTGGAATGCTACCTCACCAATCCCCTGAAGTATCAAAAACAGTATGATAAACCTCGGGGAGAGTTTACCACCTCGTCCAAATCTCTACAAACCTTGTCGATGTGTGACCCGTAGGAAGACGTGGTCTCCCTCATTGAACTCCAAGGGCCTCCATCTCTTATCAACATAAGACTTATGTCTGCTCTGTGTAGTCTTCACCCCTCCTAGATAATTTTCACCTTCTCAGTGGTAGTCGTTACCAACTCTGGACCCCTATGTCCTGACTCCCCTGGGTCTGTCTAGCATAAAGGTGATCTACAATGTCGATCGTATAAGGACTCGAATGGTGTCATACCGATGGTGGAGTGATATCAATTATTTTATGTGAACTCCCCCATGTTCAATTGATCCTCCCAACTATAGCCAAAATCTCGGATTCAAGCACATAGCATATCCTCCAGTGCCTGAATTGTCCACTCTATCTATCCATCCATCTAAGGATGAAAGGCGTTGCTCAAACATAGTTGAGTACTGAACCCCTCCAGTAATCCTTCCCACAATCGAGATATAAATCGTGCATCACGGTTAGAGACAGTAGATGATGGAACCACATGAAGTCCCACAATCTCCTATATGTTGACGCATACCAATCCTTCTACTAATCCTTGCTCTCTGATGGGTAGGAAGTAGGCCAACATAGTGAGTTGGTCATCAATCACCTAGATGGAATCATGTTCCTTGGACGTACGTGGAAGCCCGATCACAAGTAAGGCATCATGAATCAAATTATGCCACTTCCTTCTTAATCCATGGAGAAAATTACTAGCTCTGGAGGTCCTGGTATATCTCCACCACACCATTATGTAGTGCCAAAGGGTATATATGGTACACCCTCAACACCTCCTCATGTAGTGCCATGGGTACCAGGGTACATATTCTAATGAATCTGACGTGATCCCCACCTCCATAAAATCCATCAATTTCTTATCCTATGGATATCTGAGCATGTCATTCCTCACGGTCAAAGTCCCCAAGATGTGCCTCCCAAACAAACTAATGAATAGGGGGAGTGACAGTCATAGACATTAGGTAAGATACTCCATCTCTATCCACAGAGGATATATGCAACACAGATAGCTGCTCTGTTGCCTAACTCCATAACTATAGACCAGACCTCATATTGAGTGTGCATGATACTATTTTCACCTTCCCAGGAGTATAGAATATCTCAAAGTCATAGTCCTAGAGGAACTCTAGCCATCGTCATTGTCTCATGTTCGGGTACCTCTAGGAGAAGATATACCTGAGCATCTTTTGATCAGAGAAGACTATAAAACATTTCCCATATTGTATTGTTTCCATATCTTCATGTCTTAGACCACTGCTGCTAAATACAGGTCTAGGATAATGTAGTTCTTCTCATACTATCTTATCTACTGAGATCCATACATGATCACTACTCGCTCTTGCGTTAGGACACCTCCATGTCCGACCCCTGATGCATCTCAGTAGACTACATACCCACACCCTCTTTTGGTATCCTCCAATTGGGGGCACTCATCAGTCTCTTCTTCAGCTTCTGAAAACACTGTTGGCATATCTCCTTCCACATAAAGGGATGAACCTTCTTCATCAACACTAAAAAAGGTTCCACAACTCTATAAAAGTTTGGAATGAATATCTGGTAGTACCCAGCCATCCCCAGGAATCTCCACACCTTGTTCACACTCCTGAGTGGCTCCCAATCTAGCAAGACCTCTATCTTGACCGGACCCACTGAAACTCTAGCCTTTGAGATAATGTGTCCCAGAAAGTGGAACTCATGTATCCAGAACTAGAACATCGAGAGCATAGCATATAACTGGTGCTCTCGGAGTGTATCTAGAACTATCTACAGATGATAGGTATGATAATCCTCCGTCATTGAGTACACCAAGATGTCATCTATGAAGTCCACAAAGAAGTGATCGAGGTTTGGATGGATGATATAGTTCATGATTTCCATGAAAACTATTAGGGAGTTGGTAATGCTGAATGTCATATACAAGAACTCTTAGTGTCTATACCAGCAACTAAACGTCATCTTCTGCGCATCCACATCTTGTACCATGAGCTGATGATAGTCTAATCTGAGTTCTATCTACTAAAACCATTGATCTCCCTTAAGCTGATCAATAAGATCATCAATCCTTGGAAGTGGGTACTAGTTCTTCATGGTCACCTAGTTTATGAGCTAATATTCCACACTGATTCTCAAACTCTCTTCTTACTTCTTGAAAAAAAACATGTTGCTATCCATAGAGACACACTGGTCCTTATGAACCCCTTCCTTTGTAAGTCCTCCAACTGTACCCATAACTCATGAATCTCCACTGGAGGAATCTAATATGCTGGTGTAGATATTGGTGTCTTACAGGGATACAGTTAGATGTAAAATTGTACTTATTTGCGAGGAGGTAGTCCCAGAAAATCAATAGGAAATACATCGGTATATTGGTCCACCACTACATGATAGCTCAGACTCTTAGCATCAACATCTCTATGGGTAAGGCTATCCAACTGTTGTGTGATCAGCTACACCCTCCTCCAGTTAAGTCCATATCATGTTGTAATGGTTCCCTTCTCACTGGTGAAGGAAAACCTGGTCCCATCGTTATGGAAACACCCCACATTTCACCTAATATAGTCAATCTAAGCATAGAATATGGACAACCAATCCATTCCCAACATTACATTGTAATGAATCGACAACGCTACTAGAACAACCCATGAAATGATCTCATCTCCTAGAGTAAGCTCAGACTTCTGGAAACAATGTGTTATCATCCAATCCCCTCTTGTAAGAGTCTCTTGATGTAGGGATTGAGCCAACAGCTCCGTTGGAATATCCATGATCCGAACAAGGGTTGAGGGAATAAAAGAGAGACTGGAAGTTGTGTCATTAAATAATATAGTAAGGGTGGAATTGAAACATATCATACCATTAATAATCTATAGAGCACTATGGTTGTAGGCCTCTACTACATATAGCTGTGTGTTCCCCTTTCCACCAGCTCAGTGTGGTCGGGGTGGACCTCTTGGTGGTGGTGCTGGTAGAACCTCAAATCGTCACCCACCACCTATTGCACGACCTACTCCTCTACCTTGTCTACCGCCATATGGACCTCCTTGCTTGTATATTTACCTTTGCATTAGCGGTCCCTCAAACTTTTTTGGATCATCGATATGGTGGGTTGGGAAGTCACGAGCCATGTGGCCCTGCCCACCCCATGTGATGCACACCCTGCCTCCCAGCTGACCTCCTCTACCTCGCGATCTCCACACCTCTGACCCTACGTCCTAGGGTCATCCATCATGTGGTCTATTACACTTGGACCTCTTTGTCATCTGCCTAATTCCAGCCACATATGACTCTGCTATGTGTTTCCTGGTGGTGGGACTTGTTGTTGGTGTCTTCTCTGCAAGGAAACACTCCATCAAAAGTCCTCTATCTAGCACTCCATCATGCATTAGGATACTGAGAGATACCATAAAAGATTTGATCTCCCATCAGAGTTCCTTCTTGATGTTTTGGGCACTGCAGAAAGGGCCTAGCACCATGTAAGTAGAGTAGAGTTAGAGGTCGGTTAACCTTGGTTAGTTTTTGGCCATGGTCATGCTTCCCTACTGTATGTGCAACAACTACTGTATAAGCACTTATCATTTATTCGTTGGGAAAAAACTACCTTTAAAGCCCCTCTAATTCCACCCAGGCGAGGGTCGCCTCATTATGTAATTGGATTTTTAGAATCCACCATCTTTAAAATACTTCCTGGAAGAGGCTGGTATCTAGGATCACCATCAGATCAACTGCTATCCCAATTAAGAAAAAAAATCTGGCCGCATCCTCCAGCCAGTCCTCAACCTCCTATGGATCCATCACATCTCGGAACATCGGAGCACTCTTCCACTGAAACTCATGAAACATGCTCTGTCAGCATGATCCCCTACTTTTGGGTTTAATGGAATATTTTTTCCAACGACTGGTGGTACTACTGGTGCACCAACCGATGGTACTATCACTGTAAGAGGGCCCTACACCGAAGCCTAATCACTCGATGGGCCTTCATCATGTACTCTCTCTGGAATCATAGATCATTTTCTACATGGATAAATCCTGAATGAAAATAGGTGTGCCATAATAAATATGTTATATTTGGTGACATGACTCAATTAAATTATAAGAAAAACTTTTCAAGACACACGCAATCATTGTTTTTATGCACTGACCAGGAAATTAGAATTTAGGGTCATGGTGTATGGATAGGTCGGCCTCCTCACCAACACTTGATTCCCCAAACTAAAAACCACACACATAACACTTAAAACTATTTCTATTTAGAAAATATCAGAGTCTTAGTTCTTTGGTAGAACTGACTCCTTTGATACCACTTTGTCATGAAGCGTCCCTCGGGGCCCATGTCGTGACTACCCCATCCCAACCTTCCACATGCCAGGGGCTGGCGACTAGCACCGGGAAGTCGTATCCCTGAAATGGGAAGGAATTTCCTTTCATCCTATACAAACACATGATCCAAGAACACAATATGAAGCAACCACAATGTAAACAATTGTAGTAAAAAGTGTGTCAAAAGTAAATGGGTTAGAATCCAAGCCTATTTGGAAAGTACAAGTATAACTGAAAAGAGAAAAAATCTCTTAGATCTTCCCCTGAGGATCCAACATGAAGGGTATGTACAACTCATCTCCACTACTCTCTACACATGCCAAAATCCTCCATGTACCTACTGGTTCAAGCTCCCTCAAGTCTCAGCCTAGTTGATCCTCGTTGGAATAAGACACAACACAGTGCGGGCGAAGCCCGTGTAGGGGTGAGTATAACAATACTCAATAGCAACCCTAAGACCCCCGAAGGTCTCACAGAATTCCCCGAAGTAAAACAAAAAAGTATGATCTTAGTCATAAATCAGAATACAATAGACACATCTCAAATAGAGTATCTTCTCAAACCAGGTATTAGTGAAGTATAAAAGTAAAAATGATTAGTCGTGAAGAAAAATCATCTTATTCTATCAAGAGGAACTAATATTGACCATACATGGTCTGACCCATAATAGATCAATAAGTATTAACCCCTACAATAACCCACATAGGATCTGACTCACCCAGAGTCAATAGTTACTAAACCCCGCAATGACCCACAAAGTATCTAACCGACAAAAGATCAGTATGTGCTAACAAACACATGATCGCTGAGCACTGATAGACATATGATCTTACCTACATCGGATCGGTATGCACTGACCCACACAGGATCTCTAAGCGCTGTCTCACATGGGATATGACCTATAGTGGATTGGTGTTAACCCCCATAGGATCGATCGGTACTAACCTTTGTATGATATATCTCCAACCTCCGCCTCACTGCCAGCCATTGGATTCTACTCATAACATGTCTGATTAAGGGAGAACCGATACTCAATCCATTATTCGTATTTCAACTGACACAAAGTCCCAGGAATAAGTTACCTAATGATCTATCACGTCAAAAGGGTCCCAATGAAAAATATGGCTCATCGACATGATTCCCAGTTTTTATGTTATTGACATTTTAGTGGAGAGGGTCCGATTGGATTTACAGATGATTCATTCCGTCCATACTCCAACATTCTCCAAAAATCTCGTGAAGTATTTCAAAAGGATTACCTTATCCTAATTTTTCCAATGCAATAGAGGTTGCATCAACTGGACGCCCAGTCTATTAGTTGCATCACTTTCCATGAAATATGGGTGATCACACCTTGGTTAGGATGAGCTCAGTCGGGCCTTCTTGAATATTCCAAAGGTATGAATTCCTAAAAGGGTTCCCAAACGCTTCTGAAGATATGTCAATCGGACACCCGGTTCATCAGTTACGCCATTTATTTATTCGGGGACCAGTTGAGTCTGGGCCTAGTCCGACTCAGTTAGACCAGCCCAGTGCAATGAGCACCAGGGTCTACCTGTCCCTAACACGGTCTAGCCCATAAAGATCGGGCCCGGTTCACTGGGTTCAGCCCGTCGGGCAGCCTGAATCAGTTCATGGGCATGGGTCATGGTTGGCTCGGCCCATTGGGTGGGGCTTGGCCGACCCATGCTATCCCGCTGGGTGGGTTTGTTCCCCTTGGTCGGACTGCACTGGGTTACTCTGCCTGAAGGCAGACTATTACTTCCCACTAGCCCCGTTCCTGGGGCCAATTCTCTAGCTGGTTGGGTGCTGCACCACCGCAATTATCAGTTGAGAGTTTGGGGAGAATTATCACACATTCTATTTTTAATTATTTATTTTATTATTTTTTTGGGCTTCGGGTAGTTTGGGTTGATTCCTGACATAATATTTTTTGTCTTTATTAAAAAAATCTTGTTTTAGCCTTGACTGCGTCTAGCACATTGTGGTTGATGTCGCGTAGCCTCGCCTGGGTTGTCGTGCGACCTCACCCAGTTCACTGCACGGCCTGCCCAGTGCATGATGAATTAATTAATAAAAAAGGGAAATGACCAACAAAGGAATGAAATTAAAAGATGTGTTAAGGAAGTTAATTTTGTTATGTTATTATTATTATTATAATTGTAATCCTATTAAAATTTTTATGTGCCACATGGGGTAACTACGTGGTTGCCCAACTCTTTAAAAATAAAAAATATCAAATGAAGTTTAAAGAATTATTTAAATGACAGAAACATTATTATTACTATAATAATAATAATTACTATTATTATTATACACAGAGTGTTTATTAATATAAGGTTTATTAATCTTAAGTTATTATTATTAACTTTGTACTAAATTTTGTTACGTTTATTGTGCTTATTAATATCATGTTATGTTATTTTTAGTGTTATGGATTTAAATATTGGTACTAGTAATATTATTATCATTACTATAACTATTAACCTTTTAATATTGTTTTTTTATAATATTATTATAAGAATTTAAAAAATGAAATGATTAAGGGGGAATCCCACAATAGGAGAGACCTCACCCCCACCCCCACCCCCCTTTGAACCCTATGTGGATGCCGCCCTGCTCCCTTGTTTGACTTCCATACTGTGTCGCTCCGGCCTACTCTCCCCCATGGACGACTGCTTGTCCCCCTTCCCTCATGCCCATTATGCCCCTGTTACCGCCTCCCGACCTCGTCACAACACTTCCCTGCTCTCCCTCTTGGCCAGCCCGGATCACCACACCCTTTGTCCCCTTGCCAACCTCCGTCTGGAGAATCCTGACCAGCACCCCCCAACAAACTCGTGGCCTCTGACAAGTCTTCCCACAGCGCACGTGACATCATTGAAGATATTATCTTACATTAAATTCTTCTTTACCTTCTTTAATTCTCTTTAGTTGTTAGTTGTCGAAGGGGTGGGGTACTTTTTTTAGGGTTTTACATTGATTTTATTTGGTTCGACGCCTTTTTTTGAATTAAATTTAGTTGGTTGAGGTTTGAATTGGGTGGGATAAGAGTTTCTCACCAATATTTTGGATTCTTCGTCAACGAGGTTGGTGTTTCCATACCATTACATCAATTGGTTAATTTAATAAGATTATTTGGATTTAAAAATGTGTTTTATGATAAACTTTTTTGGTGTGAAATATATTTTTTGGAGTGTTTTGACATGCGCTCATGTGGAAAATAATTATTTTGTTGTTTCCACCTTCTTTTGCACCCTTGAAATTAATTTCAAATTGTTTGAGTAATGAAAAAAAATGTTAGATGAGGTTATCTTGTGCATTTGGTTTTAGAGTGATGGTCTATATGGGATAAATTTTGTTTTTTCTATTAATACTTGGGTACTTATATGATGTATTTAATAAACTATTTAACATGATTTATATTCTCAAATTTAATGTGTGAATAGTGCTTTAGATGTTTTGGGAAGTGAAATTGATTTTAAAATGGTTCTGGCATCTAGAATTTGTGTTTTTTAATGTGAGGCCATGTGGTATGCACATGTTGTGTTTTATACTTTGAGAAATTGTTTATTTAAGTGGAATTTGAGTTGACAAAATGGTTGGAAATGTTTTTGGGGTTGTTTTGTAGGTGCTAAATGTTTTTTCAAAGTCATTGTGGTGTGATTATATTTAAATGGTGATTTCAATGAAAAATGAGTCACTTTGGGAGTATTACCTTGTTGTGAACATTTGAAATTAAACTCCAAATTGTTTTTATAATGGAATTTTTTTTGATATTATTACCTTGAGTATTAGGTTTTAAAGTTATGTTCATATAGGGGAAATAATGGCTTTTGGTATAAAGTTTTCTTCATTTTTATTATAATGATTTGACAAATAAAATAAATGATTTGTAGATTTATTTAGATGGCGTTAAAGTAGTATTTTGGAAAAGATGAATATGCGTCTATGTTTAAACTAGAATGTTTATATAAAATGACATATATTTTTGTGTAATCCCAATTTTATGTTTCTTGGTGGTGTATTATAAGTTTCGTAAATGGTTTATTTAATTTTTTAATTGGTGAAAAACTAGACATATAGAGAATTTGTTATGAAGGTGATTTGAAGTGACTTTCCTACTTTGGATTTGGTATATTTATTGTGTAATCCCTTATTGTGCTATTTACTAATGATTTATATATTGGGATAATTGATGATGTTATTCTTTGGGTGTTTCCAAATGAGGATTTTTTAAATGATTAAGTAATAAAAAATATATTCTAGAAAGGTATTTTGGTGTGCTTGTGTTTTTAAATGGTGATTGGGTTTTCATGTGGTGGATTTTTTGTGTAATGTCTTGTTTGGTGTGTAATATGTGAAAGTTACACATGATGTGAATTTAGAACATGATTGGGCACTAGGAAAAACTATGGGAACCTATGTGGGCAGATTATGACTAGTATGCTAGATGACACGTGAGTGGTTCGTCTCGGTTTTGTTTGTAAGGATTGGTATTAAAACACTAACTAAATTTTTTTGATGATAGGCGACCACTAGGTTATGGATTTGTTTCCCTACTAGTGGCTCATGCACGAGATTGTTGATTATTGTAGTTCATATTCCTCGTTTACACAATGGAACAATGTCTCTAGTGCACCACAAAAACTAACTTCCTTAATTGTTTTACCCATAATACTCTACTATTTATGATGTGGTGCCTTCTGTTGGAATATAGTGGAAAACTTGAGTAAGTGTGTGTTCTTTTTGTATTTTCTCATCCACATTAAAGTAGAATATGTAAAATGGTTTTTCATTTAGTTCTTTTTTCTTTTCACTTTCATCATTTAAATGTTTTCATTAATTGAATTTTAGAAGTGTGGTTTTAAATAAGAAAGTTAAATTATCTTTTGATGTTGTGGAATGGAACCTTTTATTTGGAGGTCTCCTAATGGTCCTTTTTCTGACACCCTACATACACCATTGGTTGTATGTAGACTATATTTTCTCTTTGTTTTAGGTTAAGGCATGATGTGATAGGTAGGCAGTTCATTTTTTAAGTGGCTAGGTTTTGGGGTCTTGGCAGTAGTGGCTTGAGGATGTCATTCCTCTTATTTTACGAGGGTATGAGGGTTGTTTGGGTTTTCCATGTTTTCATTTTCAATTTCAGAATTTTTTTAGTTGAAAATTTTAATTTTTATGAATTCATTAATGGTTCTTACAAATACATTTTTCCGATCGGGTTTTTGAGTTTTATTTGATATTTTAGCTTAGTAAATATGGGAAAATTGTTCCCAAATAATTTAATTAGATACTCGGGCACTTTTTCCAGCCCGTAGAGATTGAGAACGTCTTTTGGGCCATATCGCAGATTGGGTCGGGCAACGGGTCAGATGGCAACCTATCCTGGTTCGTGATAGAAATAATTTATACTACATGGAAGTCCATAATGAAAAACTATGTGTATCCAAATAGAATAATCTTAGGTTTTTTTATTTAAATAAATGATTCATATACCATTGATGAAATCATAACATAATTACATATAAGAGGATTTATCATAAAAATTACTCATTAAGTGTGTTAATCAATGTGACATCAATTTTTATAAGAATCTCTAATAAAATTAATGGTTAATACAAATTGATGTTTTGTACCAATTAATTTATGAAAAGGATGAATGCATTAATATTTATGTTGAATATGTTTTAATCAAGGAGAAAATTAAGGAATCTTTTCAAATCCCGTTACCAAGGATTCCCTCAAATACATGAGTGTGTTGTTGTGAGTAAATTCTATCCCAAAATAATTATTTTTTTATACTTTTCCACTTATCATTCATTTTAATTTATTAAAAAGGAAAAAAACTAAGGATGTCGACATTTGGAGGCGGACTCTAATTTCATTCCAAATAATTGATGTCTTCAGAGATTTGAGGTATTGTTATCTAAATCTTAGAGAAGATAGGATTTGATGATTTTGATGTTTATAATAAATAGAAATGGGGTTATGTAAGAAACAATAAAAATAGATTTATTAAACCTTATATTTTTGGGAATGGGGATGATTATATATTATAAAGAAATATCAGGAATGGCATTGATAATCTGGGATATATTATTTTTTCTCAATTTATCCATTGTTAACTTTGTATTGTTATTTACCCAAAGATTTTGTAAAATTTAAAAAATGAATAATTTTATCCTATCAAATGGTATTTAAATAAAATTTTAAGTTTATGAATACTCTAACTTTTTTAATGATATAATTCATTAATAATTTGTGAAGAAATTTATCTATTTCATACATTGAAAACAATCTAATGTATGATTTTAAGGATAGTTGGATGTAAATTAGGATTCAATATAATAGTGTCTTGTTGAGTTAGATTCAATCATATAGTTAATTTCATTATTGGGTTGTCAATGGAAATAAGATGATGATTATGTCAGACTTACATAGATACATCATGAAATAGTCAATTTGAAATATCTTATGAAGTTCTTCAGATGATTCATGGGGAACTGACTATATAATAATGAAAAGATTATGAAAATTTGGTTCTTCACTAATTACGATGTTTAATAAAGTTACATTATTGTCTTTATAATTTGATTCATTTGATGATATCACAAATCAATGTAGAATTCCTTGAAAATATGTAACATCAATGCATTTAAGAAGAAAATGAAACCACTATGTGAGGACTCTTGCCACACCATAATGGGTGTGTGGTTTGTGTTTATCAAATATAATATTTATAATGTAGAATTCTTTATTCCATTCTTATTAAATTATAACACTACATCATGGATCCTCACATTATAATGTAAGTGGATGCTGTAAATATGAGCATTCAAAAATAGTAAAAAACAACAAACAAAGTTTAATGGAACATTGATATAACCAGCTTCCTATTCCTAGATATATTTTATATATATTTTTTATAGAAATAAGGATAAGAACAATTTTTCTCATTTGATCCACAATCTGTGAGAACATGAGGTTGAGAAACAGTAATCAATGTAATCATTTAGGTTTTTTATAATTTCATATACAATGAGTTCTAGAACATATTCCTAATCTATTAGTATTTTATGATGATTATAAGATAAAAAAATTTGTTATGTAAGAAATTTTTTTATTCATAATGTATTTGAAAATCACAATAAAAATTGATTTATCCTTGAAAAAAAACACTATTTCTTGTGTGTTCTTTTATTCAATATCTTTCATCATCATCTTATTTTATTCAATATCCACACTAACTATCAATTTTTTGTGAAATTATTTTGAGATTTTTCTTATCGGTGGACAATTATTTAGACTCTTTTTAGTGGTTGATTACTCCATCATAGGAATTTTATAACATAAATGAGTATCTGATTAAGTGTTACTGAGATCTAAGTGGATTATAGTGGCTTATAGGTGCATCTGGAGAAGCTACTAGGAACCTGGTGGCCCTGTATCAAGTAATTGGTATATTTTTTGTTGTTTATTATAAATAATGGTAAATATATCTTTTATAAATCATATTTTTTCCCTAAAACCACCAATAGATTTAGATACATTTTATCTTCATTTTCTAAACCCTCACATTTAATCTATTCTGGGAAATATCAATTTGGGTAACATTGTTGTGTTATTGGGTTGATTGTGTTTGTTGAGAAATTTATTTTACAAGGTATATTTTGAATTTATAGAGGTATTTTTAACAATGTATGTTAAAATATATCCAAGATAGTGGAATAAATACCCTATAAGTCGAACCTAAAATTGTGTATACGGGGTAGTGTCATTTCCTAATGGATACCAAATTTTTCAGGGTCCAAAATTTAGTGGATGGATCAATAATCATGAAATATAGATATCCATTAAATAATTTTGAAAATATGGTAAATTAATTATTTTCATGATGAATGGTTTTCACAAAGGTTGATACTCATAAAGGAATGGATCATCATGTTTAATAATCACAAATGCATGAAGGGTTTATGGTAAACATCTCAAACTATGAGAAGCTTCACAAAAGGGAAATTTACCTAATTATTCATGAATATAGGATGGTTCTTGAAAAATAATTGGTTGATTTATGAAAATATGTAGATAACATGGATTATTCGTGATAAGGAGGAAATTCCTACAAATATGCCTCTACCCCTGTGATTTGAGTAGAGAAAGCATTATCAAAAATCCAAAGGCTCTTAATTAATAAAAGTGATTCCAAAAGGTTATTATTTTGAAAAAGATCAAAAATAAATGGATATTATTAATCATTTTTCTAAAACCCAAAATGTGTAATCATCATGAAATTATTTATCTTTAGGAAAGCTAAGTGAGGTTCATGAATGTGATGTGCTTCATGAAGCCGATTTATGCTTTGGAAAAGTGTTGATCATTGTGAATGTTTTTTGGTTCCTGAAGGTTGTATATTCTTATGATGAAATGGGATGTTTTGGAACCCTGGTGCAATATGGTTCTTATATAGGTAAAATTATGGGTATTAATTTTTCCTAAAGATATAAAACTAGTCATAAATAATGAGGTTGTAGGAAACAATGATACTTGAAAAGGGAAGATCTCAATGGAAAATTTTATTCCTTGGTTATGGATGAGGTGGAAAGATTAGAGTTTGTTCAATGTGAAATATATGTCATTTATTCTATTATTTAATTTGTGATCTATAAAAAAAATTTATATTCATTTATATCATCTATTAGAGATTAATGATTAAAATATCCAATAAATTGATTTCATAGACAACAACATCTATCTATTATTGTAAGAAGTAAAATGATGTTAGTTTTTATGTTTAATAGCTGATAATTAGTTATTGGATGAGAATAGTCATCATAGAATATAATAAAACTATATAAATCCCTTTATATATATCATATTTAACATGATTTAGTAAAATTTAATGAGATTATATTTATATTTTCATCACTATAGATTATATTGACTAGTTTTGGAAGTGAAACACTTGTTTTTCTATGTGAATGAGAATATTATATGATTTTTTGTTGTATTGAGATATGATATATTCAATAACCACATTAAATAATTAATTTATTCATGAGTTATGCATATTTAATGGTGTTTCCTGATAGTATGAGATATTTTACCAGTTTATTCCAAGAATAGTTTCTGAACATACATCTATTATATTATATCATGTTTGATGTCAAGACATATCCTTATATATCAATTATTTATATCAGTCCATATAAAATGAAACTATTAATGAATTCAATGTTACAAATTAAAATCAATAATATGTATAAATTAGGTTTTATTTGAACTGGTGATTTTTATGGGATGGTTATATACTAATCATCGGGAATGAAAATAATATTTTGGTGTTTTGGATTGATTAATGATGTTAAATCCATTTTTGAATAAAAAAACTATATCCTAATTTTTCTAATTTATTGTTTATTTCAAAACAAAAAAGTAGAAAGCTAGTTATTAAATATTTATCTAGGATTGGGATACCATCAGAAAAAAAGTGATGGATGGGAATATAACAATGAAATATTTTTGATGACTCTAAGGACAGTTCATGGTCATGGGGATTTTTGTTATAGTTAATAATAAACCTATTTTTATGGGATTTAATCTTTGGATATTTAGAGTTTATATTGATTTTTTTATTACAGTTTTCATAGATTATATATTATTTAATTAGGGAAAAATATTAACATGTTAAAACATTAATGAATATTTTTAGACATCATTAATATTATTAGTTGTAGAGATTTTTTTCAAGAGCTACGTGTTAATATAATTGGTTCAATTCTTATAGCCATTTTTTTTATTAATAATGTATAATTTTAGACACATCAGTGGTTAAGGTGGTAATTTATTGGGATATTTGTAACTTCTTTCCCCTTCTCATTGTCTTCAGATGGTAGTGATACATTACTAGGTCTTAAGTGACATCTCCAAGACCACAAAGGATGTCAATAAATGTCGAAGGATTTCAATACGTGTGGGGGATGATTTACCCTTTAAGAATAAAACCACTAAACAAATATTTCATAAACAAAAACCCATTATATGAATCATGATAACATCTAAATACAAATAATCATTTCATTTATCAAAATCTTACTAAAAAAAGTGTCACATCAAAATACTACAATATTGCAGTAAATAGTGTAAGATAACTAAAAAACATTAATCTCTACATGATCCACCCTCCATAATAACAAAATATCCCTTGTAGCATGAATTAGTGCTAAATATGTTGGATACATTGCCTTTTCCCATGTCCTGGAAAATGAAATCTGCAAAAGCACAATGGTAACAAATTGGGGGTGAGTACTAAAACATAGTAGGTTTCCCCAATGACTTTCCTACATTATTTACTATAATAGAACATGTTATTACCATTTATATAAAAAATTTATTTAAAACAATTTCTAAAATAGTTTATAACAATATATAAACTAAGCCATTATGAATATTTTTACAAGGAAAGAACATAACAATTCATTAAACCATTTAACAATCCATTTTAGTATAATCCCATTCTTTCCACACAACCATAAATCTAACCATACATAACAAACATATACCTCCCTATAATTGTGAGTGGTGAGTCATCCTTTCACTAAGACTTCACTATGTAGACCACATTAGTGGGGTACTTCATGCTTATATCCATCCCATCTTTTTGATGGGGGTACTTCACATCATTATATATCCCAATGTATAAGAATATACACCACACAACCAAGAATAATCACACCAAATACATGTTTGTTAAAACCATTCAATAAAAAATCATTTTTTTAGAAACTTGTTCTCTTCCAAGAACCAAAAACAACAATTATTTTAAAATCAAAATTTTAAAATCATTTTATCAAAACACTTTCCATTCACACCCCAATTTCCCAATATCCACAAACTAAAATTCTAAAGGGATTAAAAAATTAATTCATAGACTGTAACCAGTCCATTTAAAAAAAGTAATCAATGTGGAACTAATCCTTAATGTTCTTAGATAGAGGAGTCGAGATTGAATCCACCCACCTTGAGAGTTTTAACAAAAGTGATAAACAATGTTAAAAAAATTCAAAAAACGAGTTGAATCTCTATGAACCCACCTTATATCTCTTCCCCTATCATAAAAATACTCAAATCTAAATGTATTTGGAATCCACAACCTTAGATCTTCCCAAATTGGGTTTTGATCTAAGAAAAATGGAGGAAGAGTTAAGTATATCAAAGAAAACACACAAAGAACAAATAAAAACAACGCCTTACCCTAAGAATCAGGCTCAAACACACCAAGGAAAGGCTTAGGATGAATTCTAATTATCTTGGAAGAGGTTATAGAGCCTTCTAGAGACCAAAATCTTGAGGTAAGGCCACATATGAGGAAAAATGAGTTGGTTAATGGGTGAAATGAGTGAGATACACTTTTTAAGGCTCAAACATTGATGATGTACACAATTTACTCACATGATTAGGAAAATTGTGAGCTAATTGTGCTCCTTTTTCTATATTAGGAAATATGTTCCATGGTTTTCTCAAAATTCATTCAAACCATGTGTCTACCATGTCAAAGCTCAATTTCCCAAATTTTCACAACACTTCATTGATTCTCATATGCTTTTGCACAGTATCGAGAAATTGTGTACACCCCATGTGCCTCACCATTAGTCCATGTCTCACTGGGCATGGTTTCCGGCATGTGTGTCATGGTTTCCATAAACCCTAAACCACTCATGTACTTGTATAAAAGTCCCAAAAATAGTATAAAATTTCTCAAAACTCTTCCACAGTTCACTTTTATATTTTATGTACCTAAAAAAATAAATAGTTACATACTCTAAATTGGAGTGTTCTACATTATCCCACCATTGGTCTCTCTATACCTAGAAAGTATAAACTCAATAGGGTTATGAAAGAGTTACAGCCATTTCTCTTTCATTTTCTTCTCGTGTTCCCAAGTATCTTCCTAAATTAGACAATGTTTCCACAAAACCCACACAAGGATGATGCTTTTTCCACGCAAGTCTTCCACGTTCCAATCCACAATCCATACCGGGATATGTACCAACGAAGAATTTCAGTCTAGGTAAATTTTATCCCATCTGATCAAATGGTCTGGATCTTGCTGACTCTTTTTCAACTAAGATATGTGGAACACATTGTGCACCCCACTAGACCATGGTAGTAAGGCGAATTTATATGGCACATATCCCACCCACTCCAATATATATTAAGGTCTTATGTATCTAAAAGATAACTTTATTTTATTCTCAAAATGTTGATATACAACATTTGGATAAATCCTCAACAACACATTATCAATCACTTCAAATGGAAAAAGACCTCGAAAATGATCCACATATGATTTTTGATGACATTGAGACATATCACACTGGTTCTTGAACAACTGAATCTTCTCAATTCTTTATCGTACAAGGATCAACATAAATAGGGATGACTCACTATTTTCCATCCAAAAATAGTGAGAATGACAAGGATGTTCATACAATTATTCAAAAGGAGCCATATGTATCGAGGATTAATAGCTATTATTATATGAGAACTCCATTAAGGGTGTGTTCTCTTCCAATGAGCCACCGAAATTCGTTACAGAAGCCCGCAACATGACTTCTAATGTTTGTATCATACGTTCATATTGGTCATCTGCCTGAGGGTGATACACCGAAATCACATTCTACTATGAACTAAGGGAATTCTATGAGGATTTCAAAAATTGGGAGGTAATGATCAGATCTCTATTGGACACAATCAAAAAATTAATTCCATGTCTCATTAAAACTTGTTGTATATATATTATGCCCATATCCTCCACCGTAAGAGTTTAAAAAATGGGTATAAAGTGGAAAAACTTGGTCTGTCAATCTACTATCACCCATATAGACTAATGCTTCCGAACCATTCATGGGTTACCAATAACAAAAACCATAGATATATGCTCCCATGTCCACATTGTAATAGGTAAGGACTAGAATATACTTTCTAGTCAATGATTTTATGCCTTAACTTGTTTTGAAGATAATGTTTTGGAAACAAACTCAACCACCTTCCTTTTTATACCACTCCACCAGAACTACACCTTCAATACCTTATACATATTCTATATTCCAAGATGAACATCCAATATCGAATGATTGTATTCATGAAGATGTTTCTCCTCAAAAGTCATAGGTACAACCATCCGATCTCAAAACCACAAATCTGAACTCTCATCTGGCATATAACCGTCAAAGGTCTCTCCACCATTGAGTTTTTACCTCATCACATTGCAGTCTAAATCATATGTATGTGCCTCTTTTAACATATTTAACAAATCATGAAAAATAGAAACCAGAAAAATACTAAAACATCATCTTAGTATTAACATTGTACGTGTATGTTTGGTATAACTTACAACATCTACCACTCATCTAAAGATTATTTTTCCAACTACGTGTATGAATTTTTTCTTAATGCATTAGCCATCGAATTTCCATTACCTGGTGTATACCTGAAGTCAAATTAAAACATATGGATATTCTACATCCAACTTTTTTCCCTAGATTCAAATCCATTGGTGAGAAAATATTTTTCAAGATTTTATTTTCCATGAAAACAGTAAATTTGTCGCTGAAGAGATATTCCCTCCATGTATTCAAATCATAGGTGAATGTATCAAACTTATAATATTTTTTTGAGTACTTTTTATCATGAACCATTAACACTCTAGATCCATAAGATGACATATGGACTCCATGCTTGATAAGATACTGCATCCCATATCCTGAAGCATCACAGTACACCTTGTACCCTTGTCCTGATTCTAGAAGAATCAAGTTTAGTGTGGATGTAAGGAGAACCTTTAGCTATTGAAAATATATATTCCATTCCTCAATCCATTATAATTGAACATTTTTAGTCATCAAATATTTAATTTTAATTGATAACCTAGAAAAATCATGAAAAAGGGTTGGTATTAAAAAGCTAGACTAAGAAAACTCTAAACATCAAAGATCTTCTTTTGTGGTTTCAAATAGTTAGCATATTCTATCTCCTTTGGATCCACTAAAACACTTTATTCAGAAATTACATTTCCAAGAAGGTGTACCTCTTATATAAAAAACTCATTCTTTGTTTATTTGGCATAAATATAATGGTCCCTTAAGATTCCCAACACTATAATCAAGGGTTGTTTATTCTCATACCTTGTCCTTGAATACAAAATTATGTCTTCCATACACACCATAATAAAAGAATCTAGATATCACTAAAAAATATGATTCATAAATTCCATAAATACCAATGGTTCATTTGTAAGACCGAAAGACAATACCACATAATCAAAATGTCCATATTTTCTCTTGAAAGTTGTCTTTAGAATATCCTCCTTTCGAACTCGTAATTGGTGATATCCAAAGCATAAGTAAATCTTAGATACCCATTGACCTCCCTTTAATTGATCGAAAATATCATAAATGCATGGAAGTGGATAATTGTTCCTTATCATAACATTGTTAATTTTATAATAATCCACACACCACATTAGAGTACCATTATCTTTCTTCACAAAAAAATTAGTGATTCCCATAAAGATGTGCTCTGATGAATGAAACCCTTACTTTCCAGTTCTAACAATTTCACTTTATGTTCACTTATTTCTATGGGTTCAATTTGATAATATGTAATTGATAGAGGACTGGTCCCCTGGAGGAGATTAATCATAATTACAAGTTTCTTTACAAGGGGTAATCGATAGAAATATTTTGGATACGCATCTAGAATGTGATCCACCACTCCTAGAAAACTACTATTCTGAATCTATTCCATTATTTCTAAATTCAATGCTTTTATTTTGTAGGAGATCATTCCAACTACCGGTGAAAACAAGACCATTACACCTATATTTAAATCTCTTTCTCCTTTAAGGATATGTTCAACACCATTCTCAGTCTCAAAACTAATTTTTCTACTTTAACAGTTGATGTGAGCCTTAATCATTGTCAGCCAATACATACCCTGGATTAAATCATAGACATTCATCTCCAACATAGATAAAAACCATAACTTCTCTACACGATCAATAGTTGTAGAACATGATCTATATATAAAGGATCTCTATTCCCTTTCCCCAATTAGAGTTTTAATTTTTATCTCAGAGTGCATCATCTCTAGTTTTGAACTCAAAAAATAAATGGCATGAAAAGAAATTAAGGAATACAATTCAGTAGTATCATGTAGAACATTCATAAGGTTACAATTAAAAAGAATAATACATATCACCATATATGGTTCCACCAGATCATCCATAATCACCTTCTCTTCTCCATATAATTGCTTCATTGCATCACATTGTTATTTGTTTCCCTATTGAGATTGGCCTACCAAAGGAGTCATGGTATTCCTATAATCACCATGCATAGCTACTTTCTACTGATGATATTGCATCTATTGTCCTTGTCCCATTAAAGCATACATTTTCTATGACATGAGAGAAGTTTTCCGAGCACCTGACCTTGGAGCACTATGATAATATCACTGAAGATACCCCATCTGATTGAAGTTATGGCATTCTATAGTTTATTCCATTCATTCCCTCTTCATGTGGTCAAAAAAATTACATTGAAAACATCCTTATTGGATATTGGGATATCAATTACAATTTAATGATACATCCATCTAATTCTAATTCATACTCCCACTTTGTAATTTTGTGTTCCTATTTCGCTTGCTCCCAACATTAGTGTTACCACCATTTCCCATGGGTATAAATATATTCCCTCCAACCATAGATCTTGATATGTCTCTTTCATCCCCTATATATCTATTCACCATAGTCAATAATACATATCAAAACTATTAATGAGTGAATTTCCTACCTTAGCCATGCTTCATAGATTTGTGACTTAAATGATTCACAACCCACAACCTCAGGTGAAAAGCATACTAAATTCATGAATTAAATACATACTCAATTATGGAGAGGTTTTAATAATTTAAGTTGAAAAGTATACCATTCTCTAAATATTGATCATGTAATGGTTGAATTGATTGTTGAAAAACTCCTCAAAATCCTCCCAAATGAATCCTTGATCTATTTTACCATACACTACTAGATCCCAAAACTATCGTGCTTGATCCTAGAGCATATACATCAATTGTTGGTCATTGAACTATGTTGGTGTACTGATGAACAAAAAAATACGATTCTTGATATTTATCGATACCTCTACCATTTCTGGTTAGGATTCTCCCTGAAAGGTCGGTGAATTCTACTTCTATAACTGGACTGAATGATCCATTTTCCTCAACTCATTTCACTGATTACATGTGTACACATATTTGAATGCTTGGGAGATACTTTGAACTAGATCTTACTTCACTTGTGGTTTAGGTGAAACCACATTCTCCACATCTTCTTCTAGTTGGATTCAATAATGCCTACTGGGTCCCATGTTTTAAACAAACAACAAGTGTCATAAGTCTCACTCTCTAGAAATTGAAGGCTAAACAAATTCATATTCTGCCATATCAACTATCACAAAATTTCTTTCTAAAATCAACCATTTCAACCATTTTTTAAAACATTCACTGGCTTTTTGGAAATCAGACCATTTCCAAAATATCACACCCATGCACTTTTTCAAAATATTTAATTTGAAAACACATTCAAAATTTTCAAAAATAAATCCTTTTTCACAAGATCACAAATAATTACTCAAAATAATGTTTGCAATCCTAGTGGGATATAATTCCTCTTTTACATGGAATTTTGTCTCATTTGTTAAACCCATGAAAATGAGATTTAAAAATCCTATAAGTGTTCCAAAACAACTAATGTACCCAAATCCCTTTTAACTAGAAGTTCAGAATAAAAAATTAAGCTACATATTTTTATTCTCTACATTTAAACTCTCGATAATTGTAATACTTTATACCAACCTGACTCAAGGAATACATCCGAATGAATTTCAACTCCAAGAATAAGACACTGAAGACCACTAGTTCCATAATAAAATAAACAAGATGTTTCCACTTCTCTCAACATACATTCGGACCTAACAAAACTGATACAATTTTTAATTTCCTACCCCTTCTAATTGACACGGAATGGTGGTGAGACATTACTAGTCTTTAGCGACATCCTTAAGACACAAAATACTGACAATATATGTTCAAGTGTTTCAAAACATACTGGGTTGATTTACCCATTAATAATAGAACTACTAAACAAATAATCCATAACCAAACAACCACTATATTATTCATGATAACATTGAAAGTAAAAGCATCATTTCATTTATCAATATCATAATAAAACAAGTGTTACAGTAGAAGACTACAATATCAAAGTAAATACTATAATACAACTAACAACACTATAAACTCCAAAATCTCCAGGCCCCATCATACCCAGATATCTTATGTATCACAAAGTAGTGCTAAAGATGTGTGATAATTTACCTTTTCCCATGTCTCGATAAATGACATATGCAAATTCTCCAAGGTGACAAAGAGGCGGTCAGTACTAAAACTTGGTAGGATTCCCCAATGACATCCATACTCATGCGACTAGGATGAAACATGTTATCAACATTTATATAAAAAAAATTATACAAAACAATTTCAAAAACTACTTATAGAAAAATGTGAACTAATACATTTGGAATTTTTTTTCCATGGAAAGCACTTAACATGTCATTCAATCATTTATCATTCCATTTTGAAATAACCCCTTATTTTCAACAAAACCATACATCCAACCATGCATGTAAACTGTGTACCTCCTTATAATCATGAGTGGTGAGTCATCCTTCCACTAATTTGTCAATTAGTGGAAAACATTGACTGGGGTAAATCATGCCTATATTTTTCCATCTTTTTTATGGAGGTACATCACTACCTTATTCATCCCAATGAATATGAACACATGCCACACAACCATACCAAATCATACAAAATACAATTGTGTTCAACCAATTATATAAAACAACATGTTTTTATTGAAACCCATTTTTTCAGGTAAAAAAAAACTATTATTTTAAAATCAACATTTTAAAAACATGTTATCAAAACAGTGTCGAGTAACATCCCAATTTCCCAATTTACACAAACTGACACTCAAGAGGGTTTCAAAAATTAATTCACATCCCATAACCAATCCATTTCCATCAAAGAAAACAATTTGTAACTATGAATTTATGTTCTACAATATAGTATTTGAGAGTGAAGCCACCAAACTCGAGATTTTTTGGGGGAAATTGAAAAATGTCATGAAGAATGTCACCAAAATGGGTTGAATCTCATTGAAACCTCCTTAGATATCGTACAATATCATAAAAAAACCCAAATATAAACATATTTGAAATAAAAAACACTATATCTACACACATTGGTGATATATCTCTGAAATATAGAGGAATTGAGATTTATATCAATGAAAGAACACCATGAATAATGAAGAATCGAGCCTTACCCCAAGAATAAAGATTCAATGAACCAAGGAATGGATCTGGATTCCTTCCAATTCACTTGGGAGTGGTTCTCCAACTATTGATAGACAAAAAACACAAGATAGGGTCATATAGTACAAAAAATGTGTTTGTTAAAGGTTAAAATGTGTGAGATCTAGTTTCTAAGGATTTAACTTTGATCTTACACACCGTTTGGTCTTACGGTTAGGAATAATGGGTGCTAACCCTACTTCTGCTTATGTCATAAGAATGTCCTCACACATTTGGCTCACATGGATTCCAAACCATTCACTGATCACGCCAGAACACTCTATCAAACATTTTCATCACACTGCATGGTTTCCCTTAGGCATCCATAGAGTTTGGGCAAACTATGTATAGACCGTGCACCACACCATTAGCCCCTGTCTCACTGTGAATGGTTTATTTTGGGTTATTCATTGTTTCCACAAACAGTACACCACCCAGGCTCCTGTATAAAAGTCCCAAAATCTATTTAAGGTTTCCCCAAACTATCCCACACATCACCCTTATATTTTATGTAAATAAAAATCACAAATAAATGGTTACAAAATAGAAACTTGGTGTGCTACAATAATCCATAGAAATCATTAATGTCAATTAATTTCATTGTTTCAATGGGTATTAGTAATTTTTTTGAATTATCTCATGTTGTAAAATATTCATTTGATGGTTTTTCATGATTGTGTTTATTAACAATAACATATGAGTTTTTTAGTTGATGACTATTCTAGAGAACTCATGATTCTAGGGGGATTATTATGGATTTTCTAAATCGATAATGTGTGTTGATAATGGGGAATAATGTTTCTAGAATATGGTCAACAAAATATAACCTATCAAGATAAACCTTATGATAATTTTGGTTAAAATATCCTCTTTTATAGAATCATTGTTCTAACATCATTAAACATATCTTAAATTAAAATCTTATTGAAGAAGTAATGCATGTGTATATAAATAACAATTTGAAATTGAATGTGAGTTTAAAAAAATAGATGATTTAGGGTTTCTTAATTTATAAATGTGTCCATAATCTAATATTTCACTATTTATCTTGAGAATAATTATGGGGAGACCTGATAATTTTAAAAATAACTGGTGTTTTTAGGAGTCATAACCAATAAGTGATAGCCTACATTGTAGTTGGATGAAGAAGAAATTACTATGTGGTGAAAACACTTTTTGACTTGAGGGATAGGATTTTTATAGTATGAATGATCATAATTCAAATGATCTAATAGGATTTGACACATCAATTAATGGTTTTCATATAACATGGTGTTTATTGTTTAAATGAAGTAAATGATATTTCAGGGAGATTGAGGGAACAATTATTATTGGTAGAATATTGGGGATCTGGTTAAAGTAGAAGTTCACACCTGATGGAAGCAGTCGACCATGTAGAAATTGATTCAAATCATATTCAATATTAATTTTAGGGATGTTATTCCATTGTAAATTTAAATAAATAAGAATAAATCATAAAAATTTACATCACACCACATTTCAGATGTTATTCTGAAAACTATATTTAATGAAATGATGTATTCACATGAGATTGGATATATTTAAAGAGAATTTAATGTTACTTTTTCAAAAAATTCAAATTGGAATAACAAATGGCATGATATTAGCAGTTAATATGAAATATTTATTCAATATAATCATTGGGTCAAATCATGGTAGTTAAATATTGTACATCTGCACATAATTATTCTATAAATTAATAGTTTGGGAAAAAGAAATAGATTTTTTCGGGGGAATCAAGATGGGTTTTCATAGAAAGAATGAAGAATATTTTTTTAGGCATGATGAGAAATAGAATGTGACCAAGAAGGAAGATATTATAGGATCTTCATTTTATAATAACTCTATTTGGTAGTACTAGAGAGACACACAATTCAAGTTTTATTTTAATATTCCAATTTCCTAGAGAATAGCAGTGTCATAAAATTACTAATGTAATGCCCCTACCCTAGTTGCCTAGAGTCAGGGAATTATTACATAATATTTTCATGATGACAATGAAATCATTTCTTGAAAGACCAATCAGTTTAGTATTATTTGAAACAAGATTCATACATAAGTTCAACTTGACAACATGAAAAGAAATAAAACACTAATTTATTCCATTAGAAACATCCAATCCACCTAGATTACACATGAAAGTCACTCATAACTAACATCATAATATCCTGGGAAAATGAAACATAAGAAGGGGGAGACCTCAAATGCTCAGTAAGGTTAAGTAATATAGCATTAGATAATATAAATATTAAGCATGATGAATAATTGAAAACACATAGCTTTACTAGTAAAAAACATGAACAATTTTATGGCTGGAATATGAGATGAGTAATAATGCCATAATAAAACATAATCATGGGTATTATACTTGTCTAATGACCATATGAACCATCAATATTATTTTCCTAATGAGGTAATGTATAATGTCGGACATTCTAAAATGTTTTTTCAAGGCCTCGACCAAGACGTCTAAAAATGATTAAGGTCTCAGCCAAAACCATGTATCAAATTATGAAAGGCCTCAGACAATTCCTCATCTAGTTGTCTCATGATACCTATCGATGCATCGAGGAGATATAGCGGGCTCCACCCGTCACTTACTATGTCGAATACATTCGCCATATGAAAAGGTTGAAATATAACATAAACATTCATATTAAAACTAGCATATGAAATTTCAATACATTAACCATAAAAATGAATGGTATAAAAATAACACATCCACAATCAAACATATCAAAAAACCTTCAATACAGTATGGAATATTTTTATCATAATGAATCGACTTCAAACAAGTATAAAATCCATCAAAGGATGTTGACATAGATAAAATAAAAACTATTTAAGATAAATATCTCTTTCTTTTTTTAAAATCATTGAATGTTACATAATTATAAAAGAAAAAATTTATTCTGAAAATAATCTTATAATATGGTAAGGGAATATTTGATGATGTTATAATGGCAGGGAATAACTGCACTTGTAGTATAAGTTAAAAAAAGACATTCTTACCTTAATTTTGTCAAAAAGGTTCTAAAGTAACTTGTTTGGAAGACAACTAAAATATTTCTTTATAAATATATAATTTCAAATAATGGTATAAATGACATTAACTGATTTCGAGTAAATTTTAATTTTTTTTGAAATATATATTTAAGAAACATGGATGTGGATGATAAAGAGGTCCCAGTAGATTCTTAGGTAAAAACAACCTTAGATAATAAAGAGATTGTAGAATTAACCCTTACTGATTTGGTAACTCATGAACCATACAACCCATTAAATAAGGACTATTAAATGAAGTTTAAAATACCCATAGATAATATTATATTACCCAAAGAATACAATCATGGCCAGTACATACACCGGACAAATGGAAATAGTGGCAATACATCGAGAATCACACGGGAATAAGATATGAGATGAAATCCCCTTACCACGTTGTAATCAATCAAGTCGTATGAACAATAGTTAATAACCAGAAAATAATTCATATAATACCATGAATATAAATATAATCATGATAATATATATCAAATGGCAATACATAATACACGACATGTAATAAATAAGTGGCATACAATGGAAATCTCAAGGAATTAAATGTGAGTAAAAAACCCCTTACCTTGTACTTTTCCGTTGTAATTGGATGGTTAACCTCCTGTATAATGGGGAAATCATTTATATTAAATTATACAAGAACCATATACATTAATATGATATAATATATGATATTTTAATATTTCATTGTTAATAATATTTTAATATTACCATCATTTCAGGTGTTAACTGATTCGTTTTCCTATATATACTTTGTTACATAAGTAATGTTTGTTTTTAATAGGATGTGTGTTAATATATTATCAATTATATTAAAAATTTAAAAACTATTTTTAATCATCATATGAAATGTAGTATTGAATGGATATGAGGGGGATTAATCTCATCGCTTTCGTGGAGATGGTAATCCGTACGTACGCATGAGCGACATTATCATTCTTTTTGTATAAAAATAGTATATAATTGGATGTAATATCGTATATACATAATCATTATCATGTTATATTTATTATTTTCATCATTTATACTCATTATTATACCCATACAAATGCTGAAGTGTTTGAATAACAAACTAGATCACGACCTGGAGACGGTAATTCATACGTACGCATGTATAAAGAATTTTTCATTTATAGGATGGATAGAATAATGAAAGTGGTTTTAAAATATTCTAGATAACATCAACATATATAGAAGATACTGAATTTGTTATATCAGAATGTAAACAATAAATAATGAGGATGTGGAAGATGAAATGAACATGAAAGAGGTAATGAAATGTTTACCTCTTCTTCGGGTTTTTCCTTTTGAATTGATCAAAATGGCTCCTTAAGTTGGATTTATGACTAATTTAAGGTCACTGTGATGAATGGAGGAATATTGGGAGGATATTTGGGAAGTTTTTGGCCGAGAAAAATGGATTTTAAGGTGTGAATTTGAGAGAAGGGGATGTTCCCTTTTATAAAAGGGTTGAGGGGTACCATAAAAAAAGATCGAAATATTGTTTTATAATAAATTAATATTTTTTATCTATTGGATTAAAAATAATTTATTTCAATTATAAGGTGGTGATGGGTCAAAAAATACTAAACCAATAGGTTTTAGAATGGATTGTGTCCCTATATTCACTATATCTTATAGATTTAACTCTTAGTTAAATAGTATGACATTTACCATGTCTCTTTGAATTTTTATAATATATGGTTAATAAAAATAATATAAATGTCCAAGAGAACCCCAAGTGGCTCATTATTAATATAAATAACCTTATATAAGTCATTTGGCAGAACCTTAGATTTTTAAGAATATTATATCAATTAATAATATAATATTTGTTTTAAACTATTTTATGTCATTTTTTGCACTATTTATTATTTTTTTCTGCTAAATTTATAACATCGTTATTAATTCGAAATAAAATTCATTTAACCAACACTAACATGTCATATTAACCTATAAAATTAGTGTAAATCTTAAAAAATTTCTAATTACATTTATTTGGGTATTTATAATATCAATTATTTTAATATTTTGTTAATAAGGTAATTATTGCATCATCATTGTGTCATAAATGAATTTAATTATTTAATTTTTAAAAATTATAAATAAAATAAAATTATGTAGTAAATTGTTTTAGATTACTAATGAAAGTTTATATTTTAATTTATCTTATTTATAACTATATAATAAAATTGTTTAGTTATTAAACAATGATTTTTACTCTTTTAACTCTTCTTTAAATAAAATAATATTAAATGTCCAAATCTAACCCATGTGGACCAAAGGGGTTCATATTTAATTTATAAGGTTGTTTTTGTAGAATGATACTTATTTAATACAATTAGTACATGTGTTAGGGTAATAATAATATCATTTTTACCCTTAATTACTCAATTTAATTTTAACTGTGGTAAATAAATGTCAGAAGTTACTTTTCACCACAAATTATTTTCGTCTCATTAAACAACATTTTACTTAAAGATATCAACCGCATCTCTTGTAGTTTTTTAATTCAACTCACAAAAGTGGTAAAATTATGATTATACAAATTTGGAAATGCTTCTAAAAGGTGTGTAAAAGATGGTAAAAAGTTCGATAAAATTTTATATATCTAAACTGATTATAAAATGACCCCAATGAATCACATTGAAATTATATATATATTATGTATCTATTTTTACCCAAAATAAATGTAACTAAAATAAACAATTATTTAATTAAAAATTCGGTTTTAAATAATGACTCAGTGTTTTTTGTTATTCATCAAAAATTGAAATTTTTCATAAAAATACCAAAAAATCACCATAATCGAATTTAGATATTTTGAATCAAAAAATGAAGTCCATTTTTAATGATAAAATTTATAAAATTTCAAAAAGTAGGTGTTACCTTTCATAACGACTAGTTTGATTGTTTGTGATGTGTTAGAATCTCGAAGTTGCATACAATGTGAGGTCTTGCATTATTCAAATGGAAACATACTGTAAAAGCTTGGGGTGTTACATTCTCCCCTCCTTCAAATGACTACATCATCAAAATTTATTGAATATTACTACATAAAAAGAATTGGGTGGTTCATCAACATAAGTTCCTTGGGTTCCCACATTGCCTCTTCCCTTTTATTGTTTCTCCATAGAACTTTTACAAGACGAGTAGTCTGGTTTCTCAACACTCGTTCTCTTATATCAAGAATCATGACCGGCTCTTCACAATAAGACAGATTAGGTTCCATTTCTAATTCCTCATATCTGAGTACATGCATTGAGTCAGACATGTATTTTACCAATAGTGATATGTGGAACACATCATGAACTTTGGAAAGACTTGGAGGAATTTCCAAATGGTAAGCTACAACCCCTATTCGTTCTAGAATTTCGAAAGGTCTGATGTACCTAGTACTCAATTTACCCTTCATACCAAAATGTATAATTCCCTTCAATGAAGATACCTTCAAGAAAACTTGATCTCCTACCAAAAATTCCAAATCCATCCATCGGTTATTAGTATAGATCTTCTACCTACATTGAGCTGCTTCGATGTGGGTTTTGATTACCATAACCTTTTTTATTGTTTCCTCAACATGTTCTAGGCCCACAAGTTTTCTTTCACCAACATCATCCCAACAAGTTGGTGTGCGACATCTCTTTCCATATAACGCTTTATGTGGTGCCATCTGAATACATGAATGGAAGCTATTGTTAAAAGAAAATTCTACCAATGATATATATTGATCCCATATACCTTGAAAGTCAAGTGCGCGTGATCTCAAAATGTCATATAAGGTTTGAATTGTCCATTTCGATTTTCCATCAATTTGAGGGTGGTAGGCAGTGCTCAAATGAAGTTCTGTATCCATGGCTTTCTGAAGACTTTTCCAGAATGTTGATGTAAAATGGGGATCACAATCAGAATCAATCGATAAGGGTACTCCATGATGTCTGACAACATCATTAATATATGTTCTTACTAGACATTCAAATTGTAAATCGTCTCTTATAGCAAGAAACTATACTGACTTGGTAAGATGATCTATAATTACCCATAATTCATTTTTCCTTCTAGGAGTATTTGGTAGTACCATGACAAAGTCCATCATAATATTATCCCATTTCCACTTAGGTATGAGAAGAGGTTTCCTAACGCCTCTAGGATACTCCCTTCAAACTTTCACTTTGTGACAAACCTTACATCTTGACAAAAAATTACAAATCTCCCTCTTTATATTATCCCACCAAATATGTTACTCCAAATCCCTATATATCTTAGTTCTACCAGGTTTTTTTGAGAAATTGGAGCTATTAGCATCATCTGACAATTCCCTTTTTAGATCAAGTTTGATAGGAACACAATGTGTCTTCCCAAATTTCAAAATTCTATCTTCAAATATGAATTCACTCAATATCTCGTCATTCACCACATTAATCTTCTTTTGAAACTCCTCATCATTGGTTTGAGAACTCTTTATCATTTATATTAAAGATGGTTTGGCAACCATTTGAAAATGTATTCATGTTTCACCTTCCATGGTTATTCCTATAAACATATTTACTAGATCCATGTATATATGATCTTTTTCAACTCTCATTTGGTTCAATACTCCATGATCCTTTCTACTCAAAGCATATGTCACCTTATTTTCCTTCCTCGGGTGGTATGGTATAGTGAAATAATAATCCTTGAGTAGTTAAAGGCATCTCATATGCCTCATGTTGATTTCTTTTTATGAGAAAATATACTTAAAACTCTTATAATCAGTATAAATCTCACATTTTAACTATATAGATAGTGTCTCCATATCATCAAAGAAAATATTACAGTTTCTAACTCAATATCATGAGAAGTATAGTTATTTTTATGAATTTTCAGCTATCTTGATGCATAGGAAATAACTCTATCATTCTTCATAATGACACATCCAAATCCTTTCTTTGAGGAATCAATATAAATAACAAACCCATCATTCCCCAATGGATGAGTTAATATAGGAGGATCTACTAATCTTCACTTCAGTTCTTCAAAACATTTTTCACACTCATTTATCCAAAAAAATTAACCCCTCTACATGTGAGCTTCATTAATGGGTTACACAATCGGGTAAAATTCTGGATGAAATGTCGATAATAACCTGCTAAACCAATAAAACAACGTACATCTTCTATACATGTCAGTTCTGGCCACTCTTGGATTGACTTTGTCTTAGAAGGGTCAGATATTCCATCCTAGGAGACAATATAGCCATGAAAAGAAATATCCGGAAGCCAAAATTCACACTTTCTAAACTACCTATATAATTCATTTATTCTAAGGGTTTTCAGAATGGTGTGCATGTGATTTCCATGATCTTCATAGATTTTGGAGTATACCAGGATATCATCAATAAATGATACAACAAAGTCATCAAGATATTCCTTGAAAACTCTGTTCAATAGGTCCATAAAAATAGAGGGTGCATTAGTCAACCCAAAAGGCATTACTGTAAACTTGTAATGCTCATACCTAGTTCGAAACACTATTTTCTGAATGTATTCCTTCTTTACACACCACTGATGATTTCCAAATCGAATGTCAATCTTTGAAAAATATTCTGCTTCATGAATTTGGTTGAATAAATCATCAATGCGAGGTATGAGATACTTGTTCTTTGTTATTATAGCATTGATCTCCCTATAGTCAATACACAACCTCATAGACCTATCTTTCTTCTTAAAAAAATAATAGAGTCTCCCCATGGAGAAAAACAAGATGAATAATTCCTATATTACTCATTTCCTCTAGTTGTTTCTTTACTTTCATTAATTCCACAGTGGCCATTCTATAAGTGCTCCTCGATATGGTCCTTGAACTAGAAATTAAATCAATGGAAAACTCAATTTCTTATTCTGTAGGATATCCAAGTAAATCCTCTTGAAACACATAAACATATTCTTACACAATAGGTACATCCTCTATTTGAACATTATTTTCCTCATCAACAATTATTTAATTCTCTTCCTCCCCAATAATCAAATTTAGTTGATCTACTAGGGTGGATCTAGATAAGCATGAAGGAGTGACGTTTCTTCTCTTATGATAAGGCACTCTTTATCATCACGGAAAATTTTAACCTCCATCTTCTTCCAGTATATTTCCACATCATGTTCTGAAAGACAATCCATTTTGAGGATTATATCAAATTCAATCATGGGTATAATGATGAAATCTGTAGATGAAGTAAATTTATATGCCATAATAGGAACTGATTCAGAAAACTTTTTTGTAGTGATACTTCCCTTAAGAGTTTTTACTAACAACTCCTTTGTTAAATCAAATTGTAAATATCTAATTTTCTTAGAAAATAGGAAGATATGAAATTATATGATGATCCAGTATCAAATAAAGCATTGGTTAAACTTGAGGAAACCGTTAAATTACATTTCACCACATCTTTCGAAGCTTCATCCTATGTTTTAGTTATCGTATAAGCTTGGGCTTTATCCCTTGGACTTTTTGAGTTATGTTTCCCTTACACTTAGGACATTAATTTTCATAAGATCCATCTCTCCTCATTTGTAGCATTGAACATCAGTAGCATCTTTATTTCCCTTACAATCACCAGCAATATGTCCTTTTTTCCACATTTGAAGCACACTCCTTTCCTTTTAGACAGGCACCAAGGTTCTTCCTTTCACAATTATCATAGGGTGGAAGTTCAATTCTTATTTTCTTTCATGTTTCCTTATTTCCTTTCCTAAAGTGTTCAACATATCTCTTCTTCTCTAGCTTTACTTTTAATGTTGTAAGACGTATAGAATTATTTTTCTGTCTTGATAGCACATGGGACAATATCTTTGTACGAAGAGAAGGATTGTGATACTAATGATCGATGGAGAAATGATTTTAAAACATCAAAGAAACGATCAATCATACTTCTTGGGTTATGTATATAATCTGTTGCAGTCATCATATCCTTGTAGAGTTAACTTTAGACTTTTCCACATTCTCATCCTCTTTTTGATCAGACTATGATATTGCCTTTCTATATCCACTAAATAGTCACAAGGAAAGTATTTTTCTAAGAAAAGTTCTTTAAAATCCCTCTATTCCATACAAGACACTTCTTCATCTTCCATTGTGTATTGAATTAGTGAACACCATTGATCAGTATCTCTAGTGAGTTGATAAACTACAATGACATCTTTTTGCCTTTTACTACTCCCCAAAGCATGAAATATTTCCCCTAAGGAATTTATCCATTTATTAACCACTAATGGATTTGTACTCCGATTGAATGTTGGTGGTTGTTTCCGCATGAAGCATCCTAACATTGATCCTCCATATTGTGGATCAGGGTGCTCCATACGGGTAAGGTTATTATTCATAAACTGTGTGAGTTGTCCTAGAATGTTGATAATATGAACAGATCCTGTTGCATCACCATCACCTCAATAATTATGTGGATTATGAGGAAAATCCCTACATGGATTAAGTGCATTGATACGGTTTCCATTCCTTCCAATAGGTTCTATTTCTAAACAATGGAAAAAACTAGAATAGTTTATGAATCGAAATACATAATTCCATTCTTGTGAAACACTTAACATAAATTGAACAGATTATTGTTATAATCAACAAGAATAAAAATGTTCTTTGAGTAATTATATATTCATAAACCTTCATAATGGTTTGTAAAGAAAATGATAATTATCCTAAGCATATCTCCCAAGAGTGTCGTAACCAAGAGTGCAACAAGGCCTGTTGTCGTGCACCAGTTCCTATTCGAGTCAAGCTCAAAGCGGTGTTTACAGGTTTTACCCATTGGTACATCTGTGCCAGATCCCCCTCTACCTGCTCATTTCTAGATAGGGATGTATTTCATGGTAACCTCACAAAATCACTACAGTTACAAAATTCAAGAAAGTTATTCTATACTAATCCTTAATGTCTATCTTAGGGCTATGTGCTCTAATCAGAGTTTATCTAAATCTAGTTTCCAAGGTTGTACTAAAATTCCTCTGTTACCAACTATAACTCCCTAACCCCAGTTACCTAGAGTCGGTGCATTATTAATTAACATTGGCATGATCACAAGGAAATCATGTCCCAAAATACCAATCTGTTTAGTATTATTTGAAACAAGATTCATACATAAGATCAAATTTACAAGATGAAAAAAATAGAACACTAATTTATTCAATGAGAAACATACAATCCACCTAGATTATGCCTGAAAGTCACTCATAACATACTTCTTCATATCCTGGGAAAAGAAAACATTAGAAAGGGGTGAGATCAAAAGCTCAGTAAGGGTAGGAAATATAATGGATGATATCATAAATAATAAGCATGTTGAATAATTTAAAACACATTCCTTTAATAATAATAAACATGAAAACTTTTATGGAAGGAATGTGAGATGAGTAAATAATTCCATAAAAAAACATAATCATGGGTATTCTACTTGTCGAATGACCATAATAACAAATAATATTATTTTCATAATGAGGGAATGTATAATGCCGATCATTCTGAAAAGTTTTGTCAAGGCCTCAACCAAGATGTCTAAAAATTAATAAGCACTCGGCCAAAACCATATATAAAATTTGGAAAGGCCTCAGCCAATTCCAGATCTAGTTGTCTCATTAGACCTATCAATACATCGAGGAACTATACTGGGATCCACCCATCACTTACTAAGTCCAATACATTCCTCATATGAAAAGGATGAAATATAACATAAACATTTGTATTAAAACTGGTATGAGAAATAACAATACTTTAACCATATACCATGAATGGAACAAAAATAACACATCGACAGTCAGCCATATCACAACACCTTAAATACAATATGGATTATTTATATCATAATAAATCAACATCCAACAAGTATAAAATCCCTCAAAGGATGTTGACATAGATGAAATCAAAACAATTTGATATAAATATATCTTTATTTTTGTGAAATAATTTATAGTTACATAATTATAAAATAAAACATTTATCTTTAAAATAATATTTTAATCTTGTAGGTGAAGATTTGACGATGTTATAATAGTTCATAATAACCAGACCCACCATATAAATGAAAAAAATACATTCTTACCTTAATTTTGTTGAAAAGGTCGTAAAGTATGTTGTTTGGAAAATGACTGAAAGATTTATTTAAAAATATATAAGATCAAATAAAGGTATAAATGAATTTAAAACATTGTCTAGTAAATAGTAAAAATGTTTTGAAATGAATTTTTAAGAAACATGGATGTGGATGATAATGAGGTCCCATTAGATACATACATAAAAACAACCTCAGATAATAAAGAGATTGTAGAATTAAACCTTACCAATTTGGTAACTCAAGAAACATACACAAAATGATAAAATTATTATTAAATGAAGTTGTAAATACCCATATATTAAATTATATTACACATGGAATAAAATGATGGCCAGTACATACACCACATAAAAGGAAATAATGGCAAAACAATGTGAATCTCACATGAATAAGTTGTGATATGAAATCCCATTACCACTTAGTAATCAATCGAGTTGTACGACCAAAAGATAATAAAAACCAAATCATTAATATAATTCTATGAATATAAATAGAATCATGGTAATATATATCAAATGGAAGTACACAATACACCACATGTACTACATATGTGCTGAATAAGGGAAATCTCACAGAATTAAATGTGAGATAAAAAACACCTTACCTTGTACAATTCCTTGGATGAGGGTAGGTGAACTTCCAGAATAATGGTGAAATAATATTTATTAAATTATACAAGAACCATATTCATTAATATGATATCATATATTATCTTATAATATTGCTTTGTTAATAATATTTTTGTATTATTGTGGTTTCAGGTGTTAACTGATTCGTTTTCCTTTATATGATTTGTTACAAAAGTAATGTTTGTTATGGATAGGATGTATCTTATTAATATTAATAATGATATTAATTATTTAAATATTATTTTTAAACATCAAATGAAAATTAGTCTTGAATGGATATGATGAGAAATAAATCTCATCACGTTCTTGGAGAAAATAATCTATATGTATGCACGAGCGACAATATCATAATTTTGATATTACAATCGAATATAATTGGATGGAATATCATATATAAAGAATAATTTTCATATAATATTTTTTATTTTCATCATTTATACTCATTATTATACCCATCCAAATGATTAATTGTTTGAATAACAAACTACACCACGACATGGAGATAGTAATCCGTACGTATGCACGTATGGTGACACAGTCATTTATAGGATGGATAGAATAATTAATATGGTTGTACCATTTTTATAATAACATCATAGTATATAGAAGAAAATGGATTTATTATTTTAGTATGGAAACAATAAACAAATAGGTTGTGGAAGAAGAAATTAACATGAAATAGGTGATGAAATATTTACCTCTTCTTTGGGTTCTTCCTTTTGACTTGATCAAAAGGGCTACATAGGTTGGATTTATGACTAAAGGAAGGCCTATAAGATTAATCGAGGATAGTTGAGAGGATATTTGGGAAGGATTTGGCCTTTCCAAATGGCATTGAAGGTGTGAAGTTTAGAGAAGGGGATGTTCCCTTTTATAAGAGGGGTGAGGGAACCTTTAGAAAAGATTGAAATATTATTATATAATAAAATCATTTTCCATTTATAATGTCTAAAAATTAATTTATTTTGTGGTTTATGTGGGGATGGGTCGAAAACCACTCAAACAATAGGTTTTAGATTGGTTTGGGTCACTATATTAACTTTATCATTTATATTTAACTCTTAGTTAAATAGTTTGACATTTACCATGTCTCTTTGTATTTTTATATTATATGTTTATAATATTTCTATAAACTTTCAAGAGAACCCCAAGTGCTTAATTATTAATATATATAACCTTATATATGTCATTTGGCTGATCCTAAAAGTTTTAAGAATATTTTATCAATTAGTAATATAATATTTGTTTTAAGAACTATTTTATGTCAATTTTGACACAATTTGGTATTTTGTTTTATCTAAATTCATTACAACATTATTACTTCGACAAAAATTCATTTTATAAACCCTAACATGTCATATTAACCTATAAAATTTGTTTAATTCATAAAAAGTCTCAAATTAAATTTATTTTGGTATTAATAATATCAATTATTTTAATATTTTATTAATATGGTATTACTGCATCATCATTGTGTCATAACTAAATTTAATTATTTAAAATCCAAAAATTATCAATATAATACAATTATTTAAGAAATCATTTTATCTTTCTAATGAATATTTATATTCGAATTTATCTTATGTATAATCCTATATTGAAAATGGTTTAGTTATTAAACATTGATTTTAACTATTTTAACTCTTATTTAAATAAAACAATAATAAATGTCTTATTCTAACCCAAGTGGACCAAAAAGGTAAATATTTTATTCCTATGGTTGTATTTGGTCAAATTATACTTATACAATAGGATTAGGACATGTGTTAGGGTAATAATAATATCCTTTTTACCCTTAATTACCCTATTTACTTTTAACCTTGGTAAATAAAAGTCAAAAGTTGTTATTCACCAAAAATTATTTTCATCTCATTGAACCACATTTTACTTAATGATATCAACTTTGTCTCTTTTATTTTTTAAATTCAACTCACAGAAGTGGTATAATTATGTATTATACAAATTTGGAAATGCTCTTAAGAGTTGGGTAAAAGACGGTAAAAAGTTTGATAAATTTTATATATCTAAACTCATTATAAAATGACTCCAATGAATTAAGTTGAACATATATAAGTATTATGTATCTGTTTTGACCAAAAATAAATTTAACTAAAATAAATATTTATTTAAATAAAAAATCATTTATAAATAATAACTAAGTGTTTTTCACTGTTCGTAATAAATTGAATGCTTTAAGAATAATACCAAATGTTCACCCTAAGCATTTTTTGATTTTCTGAATACAAAAATGAAGTTAAATTGGAATGGAAAAATATATAAAATTTCAAAAAGTGGGAATTACTATTCATATTGGCTAGTTTGATTGGTCGCAGAGTGTTAGAATCTCGAAGTTGCGTAAAATGCAAGCTATTGCATTATTCAATGGGAAACATACCATAGAAGCATGGGGTTTTACGACTAATGAGTTACTCTTTAGAGGTAAATTGATATGTCTCTGTTATGTAGTATATATAGTAGTTGTCTGAACTATTTTATAGGTATATATCATTTCTATTACATGTTCAATGGACTAGATCAGTTAGGGTGAGCCACATATAATATCTAGTGGGTTTTATTCCATCCATTTAACATAAGTAAAATGAAAGGTACATAAAAATGCCAACCTCATATTAATAAAATTTCACTTTTATTAGTTTAATATTAAAAATTACAATACCTTGATTCATCACCCTCTTATATAAATATCTTCTATAAGGGGCTAAGAATTCGTGTCAAGGGAATGTTTATTGGGGTGGTGTTTCCTCTGTCATTGTATCATGATAGTGATAGTGATAATTAATCACAAATTAGTTATAATTTGAAATAAAAAAACTACTTATGCATGAAAAATATCCAACACCACTTTCTTTCATTTGGGATGAATGTTTACTTAGAAAATAATCATTCTATATTAGCAACCATGGATATTAATAAATTATCAGAAAAATTCCAAAAGAAATCATTCCATTGTGAATGAAATCAATTCTTTTGAGGGAGATTTTATATGCCCAATATATTATAATGTAAGATCCTATAAAACAACTCATTATTTTTGTGAAAAAATAATTAAATATTTAGGAATGTTATTCTAAAGTTCAAGAGGAAAAACATCAAGTGTTATTGAATAAATATAAAGACATCTGGACTATCCTACATGAAAATATAGAAATATTATTTTACAATATAAATTATCTTTAATAATTTATTCAAGGTATTAGTTAAAATATTTATTATTAAGAAATCATGAAATGTATATTGAGGAGATATTCTCCATGTTTCAATGAAAAATTGCATTTTTAAGGAATAAAAATACCAAAAACAATTTCCTTGTATATCCTTCATTGGAAACAAATTTCATATGAAATAATAAATGATTAAAATGAGAATAGGTTTAAAGAGAATTCACTAGATGTTCTGTTAATTGTAAAGAAGAATCATTTATTTAAATAGGACCCAGTTGAACATGTGGTCAATGTAGTTATGTATTCCATTCCATTTAATATTAAGAAAGGAAAAGTAAAATTATAATGCAATCATCTATACACATAATTACAGTGCATTAAGGTTTGAAATATAATTTTATATGAATTAAAAATATTTATGATGATATAGATAAAGAATATATGATGAAACCAACTCATCTAACAAGATTTGGATAATCCTACAGTGTAAATTCTTAAAAATAATGATCATATAATCAAGTGAATATGAAATATTATAAGTTTTAGAAGAGTTGGAGATTGAATTTTTTAAGGACCGTGGTGATGATTCTTTTCTATCCCTTATAATGAGATCATAATTGAATTATTGTGATGATAAAAATATGGAATTTGAGGTAACAATAAATGTTCATATTGTACTTAAGGAATCACTTAATGAGCATGAGAAATAGATGGGTAAAACCAATATGTTTAATGTAATGACCAACCATCACAGAGATGAGGGTTGGGATAGAAAATTTCTAGACCCTTCCTTCCTCAAGTTGAAGGAGAGATAATCACCCCCCGAGTCCCACATTCAATAGGCCCCAGAGTGGAAACTAGCATCATGGGTATAGAATCACACGTAATACGGAAGGACTTACCCTTTTAATTTTGTACGATCAGGGGATATATTGGGAAAACCCAAAAAACTCCAAATATGAAGGTAAAAGTAAATCAAAATCTCATTCCCATATTCATGTTCAATGATAAACCCATAAAAGAACAAGAAAAACTCCAAAGGGAAAGTACCAGAAGAAAGAAAACTACAACGACAACTATCCCAATGTCTGATCTAGTATGGTCCCACACAATCAACGAAGTCCTCCTTTAAACCTGAATGTAGTTTTATATATATAGGGGGAGTATACAGGTATACTGATTAGGGAAAACTAAAATACCTCATGCACAAGTGGGGAGACAATCTAACAACCCATGTGAAAATAGATATAATCAAAACATCTAGCAAGGAAAACTATCCACCAATCCTCACCGTGGTACACTATACAAATAATTCATGTTAGGTAAGGTAATAGTAATAGCACATTGACTTTTGGGTACCCCACCCTGCTTTCCCCCAGGTTATTTAAGACATCCTACGCATCAAACATCCCCCACTATTCTCACAGCAGTCCCATTGTCATCTCCTGCCCACTCACACCTGGTCTACTATAACCAGACATCCTGCCTTTAAACACTTGGGCCACAACAACCCCACGTAACCATGCCCACAAACACCTGGACCAGAACAACTACTGCCACACCGAAATACACCTGGGCCAGAACAACTACTACCATGCCAAAAGACACCTGGGCCTCATCCTGATGACACTTGGGAAACAACATTATCTCACACACCAGGGAAAACCACCACAACTACCCGGACCAAAGAATCTTAGGATATAGTGGACCTCAGGCCATCACAGCCTACCTGATGAGTATTGTTATATTCTAGAATGGGAGCATAAAATGAGCTAATAACCAGCCACTCATAGGAGTGTTGGGGAAAACACCCTCCCCCATGAAATGGGGGTGTTCTACACGAAGTTCTCAACTTGGGTGGGGCACAAATAAGAAACATAAGAACTTAATTATATATATAGGTAAACAAGAACTCATCCCAACTTAGGGGTTCCAAAACCAGCCCATACACAAA
This sequence comes from Viscum album, assembly GCA_963277665.1. NCBI lineage: Eukaryota > Viridiplantae > Streptophyta > Magnoliopsida > Santalales > Viscaceae > Viscum > Viscum album. The sequence goes on along the minus strand of OY728138.1, from coordinate 1,297,533,370 downwards.
CACCCTCATTAATATTCATTCATAAGAAACACCACAGCCACAACCAAGTCACAACTCATTCTCGGAAAACAATTCCCCAATAATCTCATTCTTGTTATCACATCAAAGTGGTTCCGTTTAAATAATTGTTCACTTCCGGACAACTAACAGGCATAACCACAAGCCAAGGACAGAAAAATATCCAAATAGTAATTTAAACATTCACAGTCAGTTCACATGTAAAGTCACAACAACAAAAGGGATCCATGAGATCCCTCAATGTACTATTACCATTCCAAGCCCCAACATAGGGCCCCACATGGCCTAATATCCAAATACCAATAACTAAACCATAGCAGGGAACCCCATCCCCATCCATGTCACCCCACAAGAAACAATCCAAACAACCACACATAACCAGAACATATCTAGGGAGTTTTCATATTTGAATTCACCATTAATTTATTATCATATTTTTGTTTGTTTAATTGGTATGAAAACACAAGGATTATTTTTCATTGTGCATCCACAAAATCAACCATGTTTATTTGAATAACTAGTTTCTATGTTACATCCATTCAATCATAAAATCATCCAGAAAAAAAAGGTTCATTAGTGCGCAAGAAAGGACCACCAATGGCCATGATTTTCGATAGGCATAAGCCTATAAAATTCACAACATATAGGCAATGATAAAATAATCCAACAACATCATCATACACAACCCTTCATTCTTGAAAAACCATTTATTATCTATGTAAATGTGTGGATTCATCCATCGCTAGAGGAAACATTATCATACCCACACTACATGATAAAAAGTAAGAGAGAAGAAGAAAAAACCCTACATGGTGGATAAATGGACATGTTTCCCTTCACGCACCCATAACTGGGAATGCACGACTTGTAGGGGAAGAACTCCAAGGACTCTAAGAGTGGGCAGAAAGCTCCAGCACATGCACACCACTAGCCTCAGTAAGGGGACTCCAAATGCACCAAGGAAAGAAAAGAGGACTTCCAAGAAGAATAAATAACTAATTCCAATGCAATAAAAAGACAAAATCATGGAGTTATGATATATTAATTTTGAATAGAATTAAAGGTGGATCGTGGTTTCACCATGCGGTTGGATGGTTACACACGATGGAATTATTATGTTTTAATAATTCTCATCAGAGAGGTGTCCATAACAGCTGTGCGTTAAAGTATTTCATTTTAATAGGGTAAAATGGGTTCGTTGAGGGTTTCGACACTCTTAGAGGAATTAAATCATTGTTAACAAGGCTAAAAAAACTTAAACCACTTTAAAATGTCAAATGACTTAAAAGGGGTGTTTCCAGAGAACTGGGGAAAGAAAACCCCGACAACCCCAGGCGGCACTTATCGGTGACACACTGATTGAGGACCCCCTATTAGTGACTCACTGATTGACCACTCAGAGATCGGTGACACACTGATCAGGGATACACCGATTGGCTTCACACTGATCAATGTCGTGTCTATTTGCGACACACTGATCGTTTTCGTCCAGGTCGGTGCAGTTCGGATTGGTTTTGCACCAATCGGTGATTCATAGATCGATTTTACCAATGGGTGACACCACAGTGACACCCTTCCACCGACACGCCTCCCTCTAGACAAACTGATGGGGTCCTGGGTGCCCAAACACCAGAATTGGCAATGTAAGGGACCAGGAGGGTCCGTTCCATTACATTAGATACCTCTCAAACTATTCTCATCCCCAAGAATAAAAACTAAACTCTGTTCTACAAAGAGGGGTCCAAACAACCACCTTGAAAGATAACTCTCACATATGAACCTCATAGACATATAGAAACAACTATCCCTAAAGATATTACAAAATATATAAAGGTCACTGTATAGTCATATTTATTTGGGAGTCCCTTCCACCATTTCAAGATACTATCCTCTTTCAGCGGCACGGACTCGCCCGAACATGTTTAATCTCATCCACCTTAATGAGTCTTGAATATAGATCAGGTCCTCCCTTCCACACATATTGGGATATTTAATAAACATTCACAAGGTAATGAAAAAAATCATATCATAAACCAACATGGTCAGTATTACATCATAGAAGTTCACAAAAGCATGAACATCAAGGAGGGATCAGAACAACAACTAAAAACAGCTCTGGGTACTGGGTCCACATTTTAGCTTCTCACTCCAAATTACACTCCTCGAGGCCACCATGCCTCCATATCACATGAACCAAAGGGATGGTTCATCCACAAAGAACTTTCTTCATTCGATCCTCAATCCTCATTTATTTCTCCATGAACATAGCATCATCTTTTATATCCAACTCTCCCCAGTCAATGACATGGGAGTCATCGTGTAGATATAAAAAAATTTGGGAGATGTGGAAAACAACATGGATTCTTTCCAAATGATGTAGAAAACAACATGGATTCTTTCCAAATGATGTGGAAACGCAAGCTGATATACAACCTCACCAACTCAACACAACATTTTGAAAGGCTCGGTGAACCTAGGAAAGACCTCCCTCCCCTTGCCAAACCTTTACATCACACATCGAGGGGAAACCTTTAAGAACACATGGTCTCCAACCTCGAACTCAAAAGGCCTCCTCCCTTAATCGGTATACGAATTCTTCCGGTCTTAGACTGCCTTTATCCTCTCATAATTACCTAAACCTTCTTTGGTGTGCTCTGCACTACCTCAGGGCCAAGAACACCTACCTCCCCAACCTCGGTCTAGCACACAGGTGAACAACAATACCACCCATACAAGGTTTCAAATGGTGAAATGCGAATAATAGAGTGACAACTACTAATTTAGGAAAACTATTCTAAGGGAAAATTACATTCCCCTGATCCACCAAAGTCCAAAACACTTTCCTGTAGCATATCCATTAATGTCTGGATGGTTCGCACTATCTGGCCATCTGTCTGGGGGTGGAAAGTAGTGAAAAGGCAGAGTTGGGTTCCAAAATCATGTTGAAGTCCCCTACAGAATCATGAGGTAAACCATTCATACCTATATATTACTATGGACATCATAACTCTTGAAATTTCACCACCTCATCCACCTATCTCCATGCTAAGACATATACCACAATCAGCTCCTTCATCATCAGGATGTGAGCTAATTTTGTTAGCCGGTGTACCACTACCCAGATAGCCTCATAGCCTTGTTTATCCCTAGGTAGTCCTGTGAGAAAATCCATCAATATTCCCTCTAACATCTACTTGGGGACATCTAATGGCTGCAACAAACCTCATGGGATGTGGTGTTTAGCCTTCACCTACTGACACACTAGGCACCTTGCCACAAACTCCGCCACACCCCATTTCAGCCCGGGCCACAAAAAATGATCCCTAAGGCCTCAGTTGATCTTTGAAACTTCTATTTTTACAGCTACGGGTTGGTTATGGGACTCAATATTACCACCCTCACGCATCGTCTCTGGGAAAGACAAAGTACCTCGAAAAAACATCTGATTCTGACCATCCTTTGACCACCCTTCAATAGCATTGCTTTGGTTATCCCAATCACACTTCACTTCAATAAATAATTCTCCCTATTGAGAATCTTCCACCTTCCGCAACAGAGAAGACTGCACTATCATCTGAATCAGACAACTTCTACCTCCATCCGCCCTGGCATCCAGGTGTAGGGAAGCCAACTCTTCCATTACCTTCCAAGAATCCACAGATTCTTGAACAACATTCCTCTATGAATTCATGCTCAAGGCATCAGCCTCAACATTCCCCTTACATTCAGTGTAAAAGATCTTGAATTTTTTGTCCTGAAGAAACTCCACCCACCTTCTTTGTCGCATGTTCATTTTCCCATGGGTAAAGATATGCCAAAAAATATTGTGATATGTGAAGACCAAAAGTGCTCCCCAATGAGGTAATGCCTCCACAACATCAATACTAACATTACTACTGCATGATCTAGGTCATGGGTGGCATACTTACACTCATGAGGACGTAACTACCTAGACCAATAAGATGTCACTCCCTACTAATGCATCATCATACACCCCATGCCAAGTCCATAAGAATTAAAAAAAACCCTCATAAAAACCCCTTTCCTCTGGAAACCTGAGCAGTGGAGTGATGAACAACCTTTTCTTCAGATAGATGAAAGCTACCAGGCCCTGCTCAATCCATAAAAAAGAATGGTCCTTTCTAGTCAAAGCTGTCAAGTGGGCTACAAATTGAAAGAATTCGTTGACAAACCTCTGATAATTTCCTTCCAAACCTATAAAACTACAAACCATTATCACATTCTAGGGTTCTTTCCATGAATTATCTGCTTCAACTTTTAAGGATCAATGTTACCCCTTGCTATGAAACCACATGTCCATGAAAATGTACTTCTCGTGTCAAAAACGTACACTTGGACAACTTCCCATAGAATTGGTGATGTGGAAGGATATCCAAGACCACCCTGCGGTGCTTAGTATACTAATCTTATCATCTAGAGTTGATCAATATGTCATCGATGAAATCAATGATGAACTGGTCTAGAAACTCACGGAAAATAGAGTTCATGAGCCCCATGAACACAACAGGTGCATTTGTAACACCGAATGACATGACTATGAATTCAAGGTGCCCATACCTGCACCTGAAACAATATTAAGTATATAACTATGCTTAACCCTTAAATAGTGATACAAAGACCACATATTGTTATTCGAGAACAAACATACCCCCCTCAACTGGCCAAAGAGACCGTCTGTCCTTGGGAGTGGGTAACAGTTCGTGATTGTTAGCTGATTCAGTCTTGGGTAGTCTATGAACAGCCTGAGACCACCAAATTTATTCTTCACGTACAAGACCTGAGCAACACATGGTGACCCGCTGGGTTAGAAAAAACCCATTTTCATCTGATCGTTATTCTGAATCTGAAACTCCCACAACTCAGAAGGCTCCATCCTATAAAGAGCCATCGAAATCGAACGGGCACCATGTTGTAAGCCTATACTGAACTCAACATCACATTGTGGGGGTAGAGTCACCACCTCTTCACGAAAGACATCCAAGAACTCAATGAAAATTACCTAGACATCCACCATCTCTGAATCTGCTGAATCCACTCATAGATTAACTAATAAGGAATGAAGAGGCTCCACTCATCCACTGCCCTATTGGAAACCCCATTCGCTGATGAAAGATACATTCTAGCCGCCCATATCTGAAAACACGATCCTTCTTCAGAATCAGTCAATAACAAAAAACACCATGAATAGACATTCAATACTTAGAATGAAATGATACCTCTGAAACTGTTGAAAAAGAAGGTCCTCGCTAGACTGATGTGGTCCCCACATCAGTCTATATCTATAAAAAAATGTGAGAGAAGATGGTCTAAACATCGACTTCCATATTCAAAACTATGGGTATAGGAAGTCTCTCAGCATCTAAACCCAAAGCATTGTCTAGAATCGGTGCAAAAAGGAGTGTGAAACTCTTGAATCAAACAAAACACATGCAAGAGTACTAAACAATGTTATCATACCTTGAACGACCTTTGGCCCTACTGGAATTGATGCCTATACAACGTTCATCTTCCCACACCTAGCTTCTCTGCCCCTCGGATATTGGTTTCCACCCAAATCATGCCCTAGTATATGTCCCTAAGGAGAACCCTGATGTTGGACTCCTCTTGAAACATCTGCTCTCAGAGGGGAAGGAGTTCATTCTCCATGCGTCTGTTGCTTAAAGGGCCTGACAAGAAATTCTTGCTGTTGAGGTTGGTGCTGAACCTGCCCACCATCACTATACTGTACTCATTTTGGGCATTGATTCCAAAGGTTCTCTTGACTACCACATATGAAGAACCTCGGTCCTAGACCCGCAAGGATGGGGCGAGGACCGGGAGATCAAAACTTGAATTGATGGGGCCTGCTCCCCACTGGCTAAAACCAAGAAGGCCCTGACACAGGAGGCCATTTTTTATGACATTCCCCTTTGAAGAGCCCAATTTGCTCCCCTATCGAGGAACACCTCCAAGAATTTTCATCCTATCAACCATTTCAACCTTCTTTTGGACCTCCAAGTACATATGTAGGGTGAAGGGAGTAACAACATACTGAAGAGAAGTTCGAAGTGCCTCTTCTAAGAATCTCACCAGAGACTTCACATTAGGAAAAAGGTCTAGAGAAAAATGAAGGAGATCCTTAAAATTGATCCCCAAATCCGTCTCTAACATGTGCCCCCACTAAAGGGAGAGTACCTCTAACCTATTATCTTCCTTCATCATCGAATATAGGATTTCCTCTTGGAACTCCCTCTCAAAGTCAGTCCACAAAACCCCAGCCTCCCTATACTCCTCATGATAGAGCATCCACCACTGACGTTCCACTCCCTGTATTTGGCTTACAGCTAGAGGAACCCAGTACTCAGTCAGATCCTGGATCAAGCTGAAATTTATCACCAGTTCCTCAAGCCATCTTTCTGTGTCCTTGTTTAAGATATTGCACTCGTACATCCTGAAGGTCAGCCGATAAAAGGAACAGTGTCCTCTCCCACGGTTCATCATACTCATCTCTATCAGCCCTCTATTGATCAGCCAATCAGCCATATTGGGCCTCGATCACCCGAACTCCCCGTGGTCACCGTTCGAGATCCATAGTTTCCTTTTAAACAAGGAATGCCTAAGCCTGTGTAGTGTAGAAGATTTCTTTTAATTTTTTCTCAAACTTTTTATTTATTTAAATTCCATGAACACCTAGAAAACATAAGAACATAAGTCATTATAATAAATGTACCTTTCCTAATGTATCTACCCTATAATCAGTGTAACCTCACTTGGTCGTTCGGTAGGTCCCAAGTCCTTACATCAGATCATGGGGGGAGGGGGGAGAAGTCCTGTGTCCTAGCCAGTTTTCCATGGCCTGTTTTATGCACAACGATTACTTAAAACTGTTACCCTACCATCCCATTCAATCCTCACTATTCCTAACCATATGCTCCATCTTATCTCTCAACCACTCCTCTAATACCATTCTTTCACAACCCGCCTTCATTTAGATGAGGGATGGAATATAAAATTTCCAGGCCCTTCCTTCCTCATGATGAAGGAGAGATAATGACCCCCGAGTCCCGATTTCAATAGGCCCTAGAGTGGAGACTAGCACCAAGGGTATAGAGTCACACGTAATATGAAAGGTATTACTCTTTTTATTTAATAGGATTGAGATATATGATGGTAACAACCCAAAAAACTCCAATGTTGAATGTAAAAGTAAATCCAAAACCCATTCCCCTCTTCATGTTCAAGGATAAACCCATATAAGTAAAATAAAAAAATATAAATTGAATGTATCAAAAGAAAGAAAATAGAAACCACAACTGTCCCGATGTCCGAGCTAGTATGGTATTACATGATCCCCAAAGTCTAACCAGATACTAGAAATCATCTTCATATACAGAGGGTGAGTATACAGGTATACTCAATAGGGAAAACCAAAATCTTTCATGCTCAAGTGGGGAGAAAATATAATGCCCTGGGAGAAAATAGAGATAAACAAACACATAGCTAGGAAAATTATCCACCCAGCCTCCCCAAGGAACACTCCCCAAATAACTCATGTTATGTAAAGTAAGAGTAATTGTACATTGATATTTCGGTACCCCAAACCACTTTCCCACTAGTTTTTTAAGACATCCTACGCATAAAACCTCCCCCACCATATCACCGCAGTCCCACTACCATCCCTCACTCGTACACATCTGGGATACCATAATCACACATCCCACCTACAAACACCAAGTCCACAACTACAACATGTAACCATGCCCGCAGACACCTGGGATAGAATAACTACCACCATGCCCGAAGACATCTAGGCTAGAACAACTACTACCACACCCGAAAACACCTAGGCCTCATGCTAAAGACACTTGGGAAACAACCTTCCCACACACACCTTGGAAATCCACCACAATTACCCGGACCAAAGAATATTGGGCTATAATGGACCTCAGGCCATCACTGTCTGTGTGAAGAGTCTTGGGCTACTTGGTAAAGGGAACATAAAAGGATCTAATAACCAATCACTCATAAGATTGTTTGGAAAAAGACCCTCCCTCGTGAAATGGGGGCGTTCGGCAAGAAGTGCTCAACATGTGTGGGGAGTGAATAAGAAACATAAGAACAAAATTATACATATAGGTAAACATGCACTCATCCCAACCAAGGGGTTCCGAAACCAGCCCATACACAAACACCATCACTACTATTCATTCATAAGAAACACCACATCCACAACCAAGTCACAACACATTCTCAGAAAACAATTACACATTGAACCCATTCGCATCAATTTAAGCATTCACAACTGGTCCTCTTGTAACATCACAACAACAAAATGGATCTGTGAGATACCCTGAATTACTGGAACTAAACCAAGAACCATCATATTTCCCTACATGGTCTCAAATCCACATACCAAAAACTTCCCTACAACATGGGACCCCATAATTATACATGTTACCCCACAAGTATCAAGTAGAACAACCACATGTCACCCGAACATAGTTAGGGAGCATATAATTTGAATATGCCATTAAATTAGTCAGGTATTTCTATTTTTTAACTGGGGTGACCACACAAGGATTCATATTCATTGGGAATCCAATTATCTACTTATTTTCATGATTAACTCATTTCCATGTTACAACCATTCAATCACATAATCATCTGGAAAATAAAGGTTCATTAGTGTGCAAGAAAGTACAAGCAACGACCATGATTTTCAATGGAAATATACCATACAGTTGACAATATACAAGCAAATATAAAAGAGTAGAGAAAATTTTTCAAAAACACCACCTCATTCTTGAAAACCCATTTATTATCTTTGTTAAGGTGTGTTTTTATCCATCCCCAATGGAAACATAATCATACCCACCCTGCATGATACATAGTAAGAGAGTGGAAGGGAAAACCTAATTGGATGATTAATGATCAGGTTTCTCTCCATGCATCCAGAACTAGACATGTATGACTTGTAGGGAAAAATCTAAGGACTCCAAGAGTTGAAAAAATATCTAACACATGCGCACTACTAGCCTTGGGAAGGGGACTACAAACGTACCAAGGACAGAAAAGAGGTCAGGTAAGAAGAAGAAAGAATTAATTATAGTGTGATAAAAAAGGTGAGATCCAGGAGTTACAAGATATTAATTTTTAATGCATTTAAAAGGAGGATCTTGGTTTCACCATGCGGTTGGACAGTTATACAAGATGGAATTAATTGTTATTTAACAATTCTTATCGGAGAGGTGGCCATAATAGATGCTTATTAAAGGATTTAATTTAAAAAGAGGAAAAGTAGTCTGTTGAGGGTCCCACAACTTTTAAGTTATCTAAAACATTTTTTATAGGGAAAATAATGACCTCAAACTACTTTAAAATGGATAAAAGACTTAAAAGTGGAATGTCCAGAGAATTGGAGAAAGAAAACTCCAAAAAACCCTGGTGGCTTCGATCGACGACACACCAATCAGTGACACCATGATGACACCCTGCCACTAATGCGCCACCCACCAGACATATTAATTTGGTCCATGGTTCCCCAAACACTAGACTTGGAATAGACCAGGAGGGTCTGTGGCATTACTAATAATATATTTTTTCATGAATCAAATGATTTGATACAAAAAATTGGAAGTGAAATGTTGTAGTTAAAAGAATAAATTAAGAAACTAAAATATTTAAGATTTGATAACTCAGAGAAGGTATTTAAGCTCTATGTTAATACACATGAATACATTTGAATCATAAATTGAATGACCAATACAATGAAATAATTAGTTAAAAAATTGAATAACTCTAATAATAATTCATATATTAGTGATGATAGTGTAAGGATTAAGATATACTTCTTATACTAGGCATGGTATTAGGTTTCTATAAGACATCATCTCAAATTGAATCTATATATACAGGGGAGTGACTATTGAATCCCCTTAATAAATTTTTTGAAAAATATAAATCTATAATAGAGAATTATCAAAAGGATAAAGAGGACATGGATCCTACTAGACCTCAACCATATACTCCCAAAGGAACATGGATTTAGAAGAATACTTGAGGGATACTAGTTATGAAGAATAGTATTTACAAATAGAATAATAAATTTGGTCTAATTTCTATTGAAAATTGTGACACATTGAGTTTTTATGATATTGAGAATGATATTAAGACAAAAAACAATAATTAATATATGTAATATTTTCAGAATCATTTTCATATTCTTTTAATCGTTTTAACATTGGTATGAAGAGTTCGGATATAAACCATCTTTAATTATTATAGGGTGGAATGAAAAGTGTCTCATGAGACATGGATGGAGGAAATAAATAGCTTGGAATGTAGAAAACTTATTTGAAAATTGACAAAAAAAATATTTGTATGACAAGGTGAAGTATAACTTATTGATCCATTGGATCAAGTGGTGTATCAATCATTAATAAAAGTTTATTAATATTCATGGATGAAGCAAAAATGATATGAGAAGTATAATGTTGCTGAATTTTCTTAGATAGAAATACAATGGACTACTTTATGGATTTTAGATAGCGGTTGTACCTTGAACATGAATAGAATTAATACTCATATAAAAAACATCAAATATGATAATAAAATATTGTTTATATTTGGAAATGATGAAGGACTAAAAATTAGTTTCTTCAATAAATGAATATTTGGTATTGAGGATCTTTGAAAAATTGAAGAGCACTAGTTCGAGGTTATTATCCATGACCTACGATGTGTGCATAAATTATGTGACTCAATGCATGAAATAGAATTTTATATGGAGGAATACATTGTTAAACCAATATATAGTATCTTTACTCTAAATGGAATATGGAAAGAGGGGAATAAATTTTTACTGGGGAAAAATTGATTTATTTTTTCCAAGGAATATGAAAATATTTTATTGTGTAAGAGACAATGTAATATAAGAAAAATATATTCTAATTTTTTTTGAAGAATGATAGATAGTATTATTTCTACATGATAACATATAAATATATTTATATATGAGATTATATGAAAATGGTATAGATACCCATAATAATTATAAAATGATGAATATAAAATCATTAAGAGTATTAAAGATAGTATATATTGATACTTGTGGACTAAGGACATCAAACGTATTCAAAGACAAAAAATATTATGTATTGTTTTTTGGTTACATCAGTAGGTTTTCTTGGATTATTAGGGTTATGCATATAAATGAAGTGTTTCAGTAAATCATTTGATATAGAAGTGATACTGAAAATGACTCAACAAAAAATAAGATATTTCACACGGATAATGGTATGGAATTTTCTCTAATAAATATGGATGGCTATTTGGTATAATATTGGGTTCAAAACAAAGGATTAGTGGTAGTAACTTCTTTTTCGAATATATTTATTGAGTGGAAAATCATATTATCAAAAAATATGGAAGGGATAATGTTTATTGAAAAGATCCCAAAATAGAAGCACTGTAAATATGTTACCCTAATAACCTGTCATATATCTAACTTGGAATTAAATCATCCAAATGAATAAATCACTCCATTAAAAATATGGAATGGAAAGATCATGATTTTAAAATATTTATGAGTTTTTAAAGAATTTGATTTACTCATTATAATGAAAGGAGAGAAATTTTGAAGCACTTGGAGATGAAATGGTCATTTTTTGGATATTACTCCAAAATAAAATCATATAGATTCATTAACTAATTGATGTGAAAATTTCATGAAAAAATACATTTTCCCATATCTAATGGTGTGCATTTTCTAAATATGGGAAAGTAGATTTCAGATATGAATGAGTTGAATTTACAATAAAACAATCCTATTTTCAAGGAATAATATGATGAGGATGTCTCTATATTTGTGAGGGGTTTTATAGGGGCGTAATTAACTAAAATTATTTCTAGAATGATGAAAAAATGAAATAGGAGAGTGAGTGTAAAAATAAAAAATAGGTGAAACTGAAATGAAAAATAATAATATTATTGGTGACCAGACAAATCTGGTTATAATGATTTCTATGAAGGCCCAAAACACACTTTATTAATTACTTAAGTAAAACCTAAATCACATTATAATGCCATAACATAGTAATTTTTTGTGGAATTAATGAATGATGGTCTTTAAAATGTAAAGAAAAAAGATGTGGGATGTTATCTCAAGGATAGGAAATTACAATGTGATTAGAACCATGTGGTTTTTCATAATAAAAAAATATTGAAGATATCATAGATACAAAGAATAAGTTGTGTATGGTGGGAAAATCTATTCCCAAATTAATTTAATGGATATTTCTGAATCATTTATATAATTTTATATACATAAATCTATATAATAATTATTATATATGACAATAAAATGTGGTTGAATGAGTGCGGGATAAATATGAAAACATTATTCATAAAATATTCCGTTGAAAAGGATGTCGAAATTGTGAATCTAGATTAATGTATCAAACAATATTATGTAGATAAAGTATTTTAATTAAAGAAGATATTATATGTGATAATGTTAGAACCAAGATCATAGATCCCATAACTATTCTGGTATCTAATGAAGCCTTTGTTATCAGATATGTGTTGTCGATAAAAAACTCTACATCAATACAGAGAACATATATTATATGAATATGACTATAAATGTTGACAGGAGAATCATTAGTGGTTTGGATGAATCCCAATGAAATCATTTTGAGTGATAACTGGGTGTGAATTCTTGATTTCCAACATTAGTGAACTATGATTTTTCATTTATCTATAGGTTATTAATTAGAAGGAAGATTCATATATCTCCCAAAATAAATATTATAAGGAGGTTATAATTTTACTTTAGATGGAAGATTCCAAATAAATATATACTCTAGTGGATATCTAGATAATGTTTTAAAATGTTTTAGAAGAATAATAAGTTTATGATCCACTCAATAGGTACATTATTGTAGATTATTCTACATGAATATCAATAGACTAGAAATTATTTTTTCCACATGTAAATATATCAATTATTTGTTTTTTTTATAAAATGAAGTCACATGAAATCAATCAGGTGATTAATTTGGGAGATCAACTAAATTGTTAATAGTTCAATATATTGTTACAAACATTCACATCAAAAAATGGTGTTATATACATATGTTGACTGCTATGGTTTGATTGATGATTTAAAATATAATTCAATGTTAGTTATTTACTATAGTATCAAAAACAATTATTGGAAATGTAAAAATAATATGATTACATGTCTTAAAGCATTTTATAAGATAAATATAGTAGAAATATTCATTCTTCATCCTAGTTAATATCTATGAAACAACATCATAAATATATTGGAATCATTTTATAATTTCATTAACATGTTTTTCTATAAAAATTTCTCTAAATATAAAAAATAATATTTTTAAATAGTCAATAATGAAACATATTGATATCAAGATCCATTTCAAAATGGATAATTTAGATAAAGAGTTTATAAAATTAGAGTTTACACTTACTCAAATTCAAGCAACATATATTATCAAAAAATATATACAGAAGTTTTATTTTTAATGACATTAGTTTTCTATACAAGACTAACCAAATCCATCTATTCAAATTGAAATGAATATGGGACCCATCCTTCCTTTATAGAATTTTCGATTCAAGAAAGGTATAATTTATTTATAAAATTATATGTATGAATCTATAAATATCCCTATCTCTATTATAAACCATTATTAAAGTTGCATTTGGGTTCATTAAAAAAGGATGAGAAATTTTTCATATAGGTGATATTTATAATTCTATAAATTTTCTCGTGTTTTTTAGAGTTCTTGAATGAAGAATTGTTGTGAACTCTTTGAAGGGAAGAAAATTAAAAAATTAGTGGATCAGTAATTAGTGAATGTTGTGGGTTCACAAATGAATTTCCTAAAAAAACCCAAAGGTGGAGATTATTGGAAAATATCACTTTAAAGGATTTTGAAGATTAGGTTTATTTTAAATTACATTTGAACTGTTAATTTTTAGATGGATATATAGAATATGTGATTATTGTAGGATTATTACTTATTTTCATGAATCATTATAGTGTTTTGATGCTATAAAAGATTCTATGTTGATCAAATTCAATAGACTAAAACCCTTCTAGAATTAATGAATATGTGATTGGATAAAACATCATTTCCACTAGATTAATGGTCCTGAATCCTGAGAGATAATATGACACCCTAATTCCATTGATGATGGAATGTCTATTATTATAATATCATTACAATATTGAAGGTCTTTTTTTATATAGTGTATTTTTTAGTGATTTATCATGTATATTAGAGGATACACTAAAAAATGTTAGGTTGAATCACGAGGATAAGAATTGGGGTGACTAGAACATTATAAATATTTTTTTGAGTTCTATGGATCATTATTTCATGAAGGATATGATTTAATGTAATTTCAGGAAGATGATATTCCCAATACACAAGAACACATTGCGATATGTGGGGTGTGATATTTGTAATATGAATGATCAGATTTCCTCTAATCCTAGTTATGTCAATATTTTAAATATAATTTTTCACCTCTCAAGTTTTCTGGGGTTCAATGGAATTCAGAGAGATCATCTGTAAATTGTGGGATCAATGAGGAATGTCTATATGTTATGTATTTGGTGAAAGATGATATTTTATGCCACTGGGGAGTATTCCACAACCTATAAAATGATTGAACACAATTTCCATGAGACATTGGGTGATATTATGCCATAGTAATCACAAAAGGATAAGACTACACTATACAGTTAGACATAATTTTGTATCATAGTAATTACAATTAAATATTTATTTCTAGTAGAGTAGGTTTCAATTGAGATTTTGAAGACTTTAATATTGATTTAATGGTCTTTTTCCGTATATTTATAGGAAAATGAAACTTGGAATGTTTTTATGAAGTGAGGGGAATTATTATATGATTTTGAACCATTGATCAAATAATGGAATTTTATTTCTCTATAGTCTCTCATAGTATTGTAATAAATTATTAGTTTGTGCAATGTGAGTGGAATTTGGTGTTGGAAATCAACATAGGTTTAAAAAGAAAAAATAAAGTTGTATTTTTTATAAATATATGAAAATTGATGGTAACGATGAAAAAATATATTTTAAGAGATTCATCTCAATGGAACTCCATCTTCTTATGTGAGACACACCATTCTAGGCGAGTTTCCATTTTTTATCAAATAGAATAATGTTTTATTGAATGTTTAGTGAGTTTCTATTTTGATGAGTAGTAGTAACATTTTCTCACTTTTATGAATAGTTGGTTTGAAGGGTCAATGTGACCACTCTATTATTTTTACTAAATAGACATAGTGTTCACTAATGTTATTTATGAATCAGAATATCACCAATGAATTCCCTTTTGACTAGCCCAATTAGTCTGAAACAAGTAAATCATATTGTGTTCTTTATTTCATTAATCATCCATATATTTACATAAATTGATAATATGAGGTGTTCTTCACAATAAACGAACATGATAATTTTCAGGGGGTTATGTTAGAAATGACTAATAACCTAATTCACCCTTAGTAAATCTCAATGATAATATATGAAAAACTGATTTTTAAAATATTTTATAATACCGAAATAGGTAATATAATACTTTTAACAAAAATAATGAATTTAATGTTGCTTATAAATATTTAATAGAGAAGTTAAATAGTTCCCTAATCCTTTATTTTCCTTTAGATTGATTTATGTTGTATGGTTATTATTGTACATATCATCAAATTTTCTTATACAAATTTACATCCGAGAG
The DNA here is from genome assembly GCA_963277665.1 of Viscum album. NCBI lineage: Eukaryota > Viridiplantae > Streptophyta > Magnoliopsida > Santalales > Viscaceae > Viscum > Viscum album. The sequence goes on along the minus strand of OY728138.1, from coordinate 1,297,517,557 downwards.
TGGACTTATTTTTTTATAGGTTTAGAAAATTGTGTCCTCATAAACATACCTATACTAACAAGGAACATGATCTTATATTAATGATATTCATGGAAAATGTATGGAGGAATTATTATTTTTATGTATACACATATGATTTATAGAAGAAATATTAAATTATATTGTCTATTCATGAACTGATATTTATACAATTACCAATTAATATATGGGGAGTTTCTTATATATTTTGAAATTAATATAATATATATCTGAAGAAATTGTAATAATATTATTGATTCTGTGAGATGGTATAATTATATTAATGTTGATCTGAAATTAAGTGTGGAGTGGATGATAGAAAAGAAATTAGCACTCTTGAATCCATACATAGAAGACATATGGAGTGGTGCTATAATATATTATATAATAGTTGATTCCACCATAATTTTTCAAGTAATTGAGTATCATTTAGTGACCCTTAGACAGAAAAACATTGGTTGATTGGATTATTATCGATGATACTTTTATTTATTATATGGAAAATGGGGAACATAAACATTTATGTTAAGGGTATTTTTTTATATGATATAGTACCTATTTAAAATCATTTATCCTTGCATTCATGTGTAATAATTATGTAACATGAATTTATTTTGTATTTTTTATCCACAATAATTAAGATGATTTTGGAATATTTTGTTTTCTTATTCCATACCCATTATCAGGTAACGATTAATCACCTTGGTTTGGAATTTTTGTTTTAATATTTGACTATTATATTGTAGACATGTGTGAAGAAATTTCTAGTGATTAGGTAATTTTTTCCCTTTTGTATTGATAGTTTATGATGTTATATGTATGGTTTTTAATTGATTGAAAATGTTATCCAAACTATTTCAAAAAGGTATTTGAGTTTATCATGGTGTATATAAAGTCTTTATATAAGATATGTGGTAAGACCGCATGGTGTTCAATATATGACCATTTCGGAATGTGATTTATTATCTAGTATTTATGGGGGATTTTAATGTTCATTTTGTACCCATATTTTCCATTATAAACTATTTAACTCATAGAATAGATGAAATACTACAAGAAAAATATAAACATAAATAGTTTTTTTTGAGGGATCATATTTTTGGAAATTCATGGGCCATGGATATATAATTTTTCTTTTGAGATAATATTAATAATAATACATATATCTTATCTATTAGTAAGACGTTATTTGAGGAATTTCATAGAAATAATTTTTGATAGAAATTATATTGAGTGAATATTATGATATTATTTTTTATAGATATATAAATGGTGTGATACAAGACATAGAAAGTGAAAATGATCTAGATGCATACGATGGAATCAATGCCTTATAAATTACTATTACTCAATGATTTTTTTTTTGAAAAACTAATGAATAAAAATTATGAAATTAATTATTGTATATGTCAGTGGATGAAATTCCGTAGGTGGGTAAACTAGGGTTAATGGGATTTATAAATCACAGAAAGGAATAATCTATCAATAGTGGGTTAGGGATGTAGTGATGACATGGGATTATGGATGGGTTGGTAGACACCTCTATATTTTATAATGTTATGGATTCTGGGAGAGAGAGGGAATTCTAGGGAACATGTGTAGGGTGAGAACAGGACTCCACATACATGTGACTCAATGATAATGGGTTGAAAATAGAGTAGGTTGTGGTGAGTGATCAAGATAGGGACCATCTAATAAACTATGAGCAGATAAGTTGTGAAGAGTGTTGGTAACATGTGGTGAGACCATGTTTTGCTTGTGTGGATACCTGGGATGCCAAACAAATAGGGTTTCCAAGAGTCGATCATCATATAAGGAAGATAAATTTAGTTTTTCATGAACAATATATTATTTTTTATGGTGTATTGGTATTTTAATTTTGAACCATAGTGAATGGTGTAAGTGGATATAACTTAATAATATTGGCGACTACCACATGAAACCACCCACATTCTCCTCTATATGTTCTAATATTTCTATATATTTTGTGTTCCCTAATAAGTTGGTTTAGAAGGTTGTTTTATTCCAATGGGATGATTTGTTATTAATGACGATATGGTTTGTGTTTATGGGAAGAGAGACTAAAAATATTCTCATTGGTATATGTGTTGATGAATTCGATAGTAGTTATCTCATGGGGATCATTATATATATATATATATATATATATATTCATTTTCATGTGTTATATATATTTTTATATATTGTGTTAAAGCAATAAATATTAACATTATATGTGAATAAAACATAGATATGTGGATTTTATTTATAATGGTTAAACACTATATTATATTCTTTTAAACATCGATTCATTGTTAATATCAATTAATAATTACAAGAGGGTTTATGGGAAATAAATGTTTTATTATTTATTGCATTTATTGTTTTATATCCATATATTCTAGATCAATATAATAATGTAGTAATATTTCTTGAGAAACATTACCATAGACATGATATTTTTAGTCATTGGAGATTATATATCTTCTTTTATTTTTTAATGATACAGCTAGAAACATGGGATGTTATGCTATGATAAATTTTAATACCTACATTTGATAGTCAATATTAACAATAATAGTGACTCTAAATAGTGTTCATAAGGCCATTAAAAAATCCTACATCCTAGATTCTTCATACTACTTCCCCCCATTCGTCCCTATGATTCCAATTCCTATTTTGTAATTCCTAAACACTTCCCCATACCACATATAACTCATATTGATGCATCATTTTCATATATAATGCCCCCAAAATATTCAACCCTTACAATGTCCTTGATTAAATCCTTTTATTCATTGTATTCTTCCATTATGACACATATCCCCTTGATTTATACCCCTACCCATAATTCATGATCCTTATTCTACCACCAATTCCAGCCCCTCGATTTGATCCCCCGCCCAATCCTATAAATGTCTACTAATGTAGGTAGACATGACCCCTTGGGACTTTTCTCATACAACTTTATTTTTATCTCTTCAGAGGATGTTTTAAGAATTTCACAATGATAAATAGTTCCTCCTTTTACCATTTCTCGGTATATATTTTATGGAAAAAATTGTATATTTTTTTTATGAATTACTGGAATAAAATAATTATAAATTCATTTTTTTCATTTACAATTTTTCAAAAAATATGTTGTTATAGTTTTTTCAGAAATAGGGTTTGTTTATTTAGATTTTTCCATTGTGATTTGCCTCTCAGAGTTCTAATGAATATTATAATTGTTTAGATAACTTGTTTAAAATAATAATATAACATCCAAAATTGATATATATAACATTATTGATAATTTGGAATTTTTCGTATTTAATCATGTTATTATATCATTATATATATTAGTTTCAATAGCCATATATATATATATATTTAAGTATGTGTCTTTTTCTCTAGAAATGTTAATAATCCATTAATTAAAAAAAATTACAAAAAATATATGTATATAATGAATAATATAAATATTATCTATTAATTTTAAATATTTATATTTGAATTATTAATTTATTCATATCAATTATATTTGGTTTGAAACATAAAAAGCTTCATGTTGAAATAATATATAACTCTTAGTTATATATATAGTTAATCTTATTGTTTATATTATTTCTAAATTACATAAACTTATTTACATTGTGTATATATATATATATATATTCCCTATATGTATTTTGAATATATGTTTATAGAATCCTTTTTTATAATTTATTTTAATTTTATACATTTACTTTTCAATTATATAGGAATATTGAAAAAAATATAATTATTAAGCAATGTTGTATAATTATTTTAAAGTTTATATTTTATTTAATAATTTATAATTACATAAATATATTAAATTATTTTATTCAGGCTACTTTTTGTATATATTTATTTGGAAAATGAAAATATGATTATATCTATTGATTAATATTACATTAGTAAAACAATTTTATTTAAATTCTTTTTTTATTTTTTACCATACTACTCTAAAAAATTCTTCTATTATTAGAATAATTATTACAATATATATATATATATATATTATATACATTTTTTATTAATAAAATGAAAATTTTAATAATGCATCTATGTGAACTAAAATTAAAATATGATATTAATTTAATTTTATAAAAAAATATATAATTTAATAAAATGTCATTTTGAACTATTTGATACATATTAATAATTGTTGTTTTTATTTTGAAATTTGTATTTTTATAAATATAATGATTCAGATGACATAATTATTTATCTATCATATTCATTTTCTTCTAAATATTTTGAAGTTATTAATCAATTTTATTATTTCATAAAATTATTTTAATGCGATTTGACTATATTTTCAGGTTTAAAATTTTGAAAAAGATATCTCTTGAAATGAAATCGTACTTGGTAAAATATTTTTCTTAATGGGTTTCTAAAATACCACAATAAATGGAACCATCAAGGGGGTATTTTTATTTCATATCATCAATCAGAATATAGTATAATGGATTTTTCCTTGATGAACATTGTAACCTCCCAAGTAAGTAATGAATAATAGGTATTTTTATCTATGTCTATTACTGAATAAGATAGTGTTTTAGATGCTTAAAATGAAAATAAATACAATCTTAAGCATGGAATACAATAATATTTTTTTAAAAGATTGTTTTACTACCTTTTGATGGAAACCCATTTTTAAATTTATATTTTGAAAATTTTATAAGCCATGTTTGTCAAAATAAACATATTCTTTATGATTGGGAACTCAAAATTTACTTTGGGTGAATTTTTGGTATTTTTTAGACAATGTTCATTTTTTAATGAATAGTGAAAAATACTGCATTTTACATCAAAACTGCTTTTTAATCTAATTTATTTATATGATTATATTATATTTTGAATTTGTTTTGAAGTGAAATTAGAATATACTTTTACCATTTAATCCAATGGTGGTCATTGAAATCAATTTCACTTTGAAATTGGACTTAAACTGGTGTCAATCTTTTGATACTTATTGTTTCATAAAAACACGCTATTTGTCATGACAGCGGGAATTAATTATTAAATTAATTAATGTAACTTATATGATTTGAATTTTTTAAAATAGAAAAAAAATTCGAATTCGGATTATCAAATATAGCTTAGGGTGAATTTTTGGTAATTTTCTGAAAAACTTAAATTTTGGATGAATAGTAAAACCACTAAGTGGTACTTATAAAAACTAATTTATTATTTAAATGAAATTTTGCCACATTTATGGTTTAAGTTTCAAAAATCTGATATACATGGTTGTCATTATGAAGTAAAATTTCGTTCAATGATATTATAATAATTTTTTGGTGAATAGTAACTTAATAAGTTTTTAATCGCGATTAGAGGTAATTAGTGTAGTTTAAGGTAAGAATAATGTTTTAATAAACTGAAATGAACTAAAAACATGTCATACCCTTATTGGTTTTGACAAGGCCGACCAAGACAAGCCATGGGTCATCTTGGGGACCCCATAGAGCCACTTTGGTTGGGAAATGACATAAACAAATATTTATTTAATGTTAAAGTAAAAATGACACAAACATGAGTTATTTTACTAAAACAATTTTTACATGGTGTTATACAAGTCATATTTTTGACTATAAATATTAATTTGAAAGATAAATATATTTCCTACATCATAGTAATTATTTTATAATTTTTTGACATTAAATAAATAAAGGTATTTATGACATCACAATGATGTAGCGATAACCTCATTAATAAAGGATTTAAATAAAATAATAAGATAATGTAAAATCTATGACCTACACATGTCCAAAACCTATTGGATGGGTGGATTTATAACCCTTATCACCTTAACCTCGAATTATATCAATGTGGGACCTTTTGAATCCAAAACTCATTTTAAAATAATGTAACTTATCTTTACTTTCCAAGAGTGCCCCTCCTCTCCTCTTATAAAAGGCCCCCACCTCTACTTCCTTACCCACACTTCCAAAGCATTTGGCTCGGCCAACCCCTTCCCATTTCGTCTCTCCACTTCCCTCTCTTACTCCTTTAAGCCTCACGTTGGGTAGAAGACTTCCCAAGGAAGCCTTTGAGATCAAACCAAAGGAAGTTACCCGATTTTAAGGTAATGTCTTCTTTTGAGTCCTTTTGTTTTATTTTGATTCTCCAACCCCCTAAACTTTTTTTATTCTTTTCTTTTTTAACAACTCAAGTATAATAAATATACTAGGATGTTGTTATAATAATGATTATAGCTACACTTACACACACATTCATTTAATGGTTAACAAACATACTGTTTCCCTGGATGGGGAATTTATGCCTCCCGAAACGATGATTGTTCAGCATTCTTTTAACACCTTCAAAGTTGGGAATTAAGATGTCACTGTATTTATATATGATATATAATATGTTTATGTTTTTTTAAGATTATTTATTTTTCATTTTTGGCATACCTTTATTGTTTCCATTATGGGTAAACGCGATATCTTCATTTAAGGAAGTGCGGACTACCGCCCCCTCAAAGTGAGTTGATTCGTTAAATACCATATGTGGGACGTATAAAGGATGGAACTGTGATATTATATATGATATTATACTGGAATTATAATATAACTTTATATCATTATGATTCCATTCTATAAAATATGAAATATAAATGAAAGTAGCGTTCATGCGTACGTACGTCTTACCGTCTCCATGAACGGTGCATTTCATTTCTTACCTATAAATGATTATGTAATATTATAAATGCTTGAATGTACTGGATATGTATGAAATATATGATATCTAAATAATGAATACCATTCTTGATATAATTTATACACGAAAAACTTGTAATTATAAAGGGTTTATTTTTGACTCAAGTACCAATGATCGTCAAAATGACCGCTATTAACTTAAATAATTACATAGCGTTCATGACATGGTAATAAGTGATATAAAAGTAATAATTAACTTGAAATGGTTTTTAAGAAAATATAAATTAACTCATGTTTATTATTCAGGACATTAAAGAACGATCGAGTCAAGTCAGACCAGAGGTATGGGACTTCGTCTCAATCACCTTTCATTGAGGCATATTTTGTTTTATACACAACCTTCTTTTATACGGTGTATAAACCTCTTTGACATTTACGTTTACCCAAAATGAATCTTTTTTATACGAAGCATTTTACTAAATGACAAAAGGGAATGTTTTTGTTGTACGTATGTGGCGACAATGATTTTTCCGCTGCCGTGACCGTTATTTGAATATCGGCTTCCTCTACAAGCCATAACTTCTTTTTAAAAGAAAAATAAATACCATGTTTAATTTTCTCTTATTTTGGTATTGAAAATGGTTCTCATAATATTTTTATATCAATGTGTTGTATTGATATCTTGTGATTGAAAGGTGGAAATGTTATGTTTCCTTTATGCATGTTTTATGTGATACGATTATGTTGAGGTTCGTGGGAATTATTATGATGTCGGGTGGTTCCATGATAAACTAAGGGAGGGTGAGCCCGATATAGCTCTCCAATGCATTGGGTAACGTGAAGGAGTGAAACTTTAAGGTTTCTTCGAAGAGATTTAGGGAATATACTGTGATGGGTATTCCAAACGTAACCAAGAGGGTTACTCCCTACGTAAGAATGTTATGAATGCCTCAAGTTACCTTTATGTCATATGATTTCTATGATTTATTCATGATTTGATGAGGTAAGTTAATGTTCTTATGTTTTATGGGTAAAGTATGATTTAATTCTTATGTATATATGTACCCGTGTTTCCTTTCCATATTTTTATATCCCTTACTGAGCTTTTTATGATCATCCCATGTTTTTTTAAAATGTTTTTCACAGGTCAAGGGAAAGGTACATGATATGATGATAGTGTCAAGGAAGTGTCAAGAAAAAATCCATGTTTTATTTTAAATATGTTTCCATTTATGGGAAAGAATAATACTATCTTTATTTAACCACTTTGTTTTTACGTGGAATGTAATGCAAGTTTTATGATCTAATTCTCTAAAACTCTAAACCCGAAAAGATCCTCAATGTGTAATCTTGAAATAACTCATGATTAAGTATGGTTTAAGGCTTGGGACTTATAAACATAATGCTCAAAGAAATGATATGTAAAATTCATTCTGAATTGAGTAACATTGATAATGATGATTTTGGGGGAGTATTCCATGTTTTATTGTATAAAAAGAATCCTTAAAATTGTTTTAAATTACTAAGGATGCATATACTAAATTATATCCCTGATGCACTAGATTCACTTGATTTATATTTATTGTTGATCTATTACACATAAAACCTATACTAATTTGAAGGATACCTCATTTACTATGTTTTTTGCAGTGTTTTAGAAGGTTATCCATGTTGGATGAATGATTTTGGAGTCGTACTACCATGAATAAAATTTTACTAATATCATTTGTTTCATATATTAGACCATTGTTGTATAATACAAGAAATGTATATTTTTTTAAAAATATACTGTACATCTCAATGCATGTACTAATGGTTACTCTTATAGATGGAATGATACAAAATATTATTCAAGGTCAACATATTCATCCAGTTAAGGTCAGGCACCATGAGAAACGTTTCACAACTATGTTAAAGCAATAAATTTAGCTAAAAATATGTTTGAATAGATTCTTTATGTTACTAAAAATATATAAACTAATGATGTTTAATACAATGAGAAACATATAGGTTAATAAAATAACTCACCCAAATTCTGTATTCGTATAAAAATTGTTTGATCAAAGATACATATAATTTTACCATGATAGTTTTCATGTTTGACTATATTTGGTAGTAAATTGGTTAAACTGGATCAGTTTTATGGTTTGTAATGAACATAGTACATTTCTATTGATGTTGTTTATGTAGAACCTTCCATAAAGTTTGTGTATGAATAAAAAATTGTTTTTAATCCCATCTTATGGATAGTCCAAGATTATTTTTTGTTAATATTAATTTCTACCCACAATCAGTTAATGATGATTTATGATAATTTTGGGAAGATAGAATATGTAATTTTTATTTAGAAAACTATGAAATGTCCAACCTTTAGGCCTCATTTTTATATGTAATTAATTAATTCCAATAATATGATAAAATTTTAGTTTGGAGTATTAATGTAGAATTTTCTTGGATTGTTGTAAAACATATATTAAATAAAGAAGTATTATGAACTATATAATGTAGGAATACCGTCTTCATAGACGCTTTCCTTCACGACCGCACATGATTAGGGAAGATGTTATTTCATTTTATGGGAACATAGATGATGTACGAACACATAAAATAATATATTAGGTTAAAATAATGGAAAAATATTACTAATAGAACATGTTTCAGTATTTATGTCAGTCGTGATTTATTTAATAAAAAATCAACCATTTATAATTAAAATTTACACCACATTCATAATTTGAAGATGGGAAGTATTTTAATTAAATTTTCGTATTTTAAGGATAATATTTTCAATGAACAATTTTTATGTTATCAACATTGAGAAAACAGAGTTCGTTAACATACAATGCACTATATTGGGAATCAAGTGGAATCAATGTACAAAGCTATTTCTCATCAATATTTTTGAGAAATTGAATTTAAAAAACAATTATATATTCATGATTATTTCATAGTTGAAGTGGATATTTTTAACAAACCCTTCATTGTGATCCACTCTTAAACCCCATCTCTAAGAAGTTATAAATCAACTATAGTCATTCTACTACCACAATCCACTTTAGAAAATCCACTGCTAGCCTCATCAGCAATTCCTCCGCCGACTCACGGGTAGATTGAGATCTGCTAGTCCAGTACCCCTCCCCACCTTTTGTACATGAACAGATCTACTCCACCTCACCAAACTATTCAATATATCTGGATGAAGCCGAACCTCAATTACCCTTTCTACCACTAACATATTTCAAGATAGAGATTCAATACGATGCATGATTTTGCAAATCTACCATCGATGAAACCAATCCATCCACAATGGATGTAACATCCCAGCTAAATAATGAATAAAAATTTTCATATTTATTAATATTTTCAAATTAAATATTAATTTTACTTTAATGGGGTTGCTATGTTCGATAGCGTACCTGATTCGAAACAATGAGTTTCTTTGAAATCTTACGCTGCACACTAGTAATATAATAATATTATTTTAAATGGTAGTTAACACGTGGTCGTTGTATTGGAAGGAAAGAATATATATAACTAAAATATGATTACATATGTTTTTAAATGTTTTTACATTTATCCAATAAAATATAAAGGCTTAAAATAGGAAAAGAATTCAATTTTAGGCATAGATACTCTAATATTCACTAAAAAGTCGAACTATCGCCTTTTGATGGAGAACCCTCTTTAAATATAATTTTGGTCACTCATATAAATTATTTTGGACCAAATAAAACTCTTATTTAGAATCATGCCATCAAAATTTAAATTGTGTAAATTTTTGGTATTATTCTGATAAAGATCATTTTTAATGAATAGTGAAAAATGTTGTATTTTAATTCAAATCCTCTTTTTAATATAATTTATTAATATGATTAGATTATCTTTTGAATTGGTTTTAAAGTGAAATTAGAATATATTTTTACCATTTAATACAATAGTGGTCGTTGGAATTAATTTCACTTTGAAATATGACTTATACTAGTTTCAATCTTTTGATACATTTTGTTTCATAAAAATAGTCTATTTGTTTTGACACCATGAATTCATTATTATATTAATTAATGAAACTTATATGTTTTGAATTTTTTAGAATTGAAATCATTTTTTAATTCAGAATATCAAATATATCTTAGGGTGATTTTTTGGTGTTTTTCTGAAAAACTTCAATTTTTGATGAATAGTGAATCCACTTAGTGGTACTTAAAAACTGAATTTTTTTCCGTTAAAATAAAATTTTACCACCTTTGTATTTTGAAATTTAAAAATCCGACATACATGGTTGTCATTAAGATGTAAAATGTGGTTCATTGGGATTATAATAATTTTTTGGTGAATAGTAACTTTTAAGTTTTTAAACGTGATTAGAGGTAATTAGTGTAGTTTAAGGCAAAAATAATGTTTTAATAATAAGAAATGACCTTGAAACATGTCCTAACCTTTTTGGATGTGTTATGGACGACCAAGAAAATCTATGGGTCATCTTGGGGACCGCATGGAGACACATTGGAAGTAAAATGACATTAATATCTTTTTATTTAATGTTAAAGTAAAAATGTCACAAACATGAGTTCTTTTACTGAAATAATTTTTAAATGGGGTTATACAAGTCAAATGTTTTACTATAAATATTCAATAGAAAGATAAAACGATTTACTACATCATGATATTTTTTTTATAATTTTTAGACATTAAATAATTTACATTATTCATGACATCATGATAATGTAGTGATTACATCATTTTTTAACGATTTAAATAAAATGAAAAGATAACGTAAAATATAATACCTAAACAAGTAAAAAACCTATTTTATGGGTGTATTTCGAACTCTAATCACCTTATCCTAGAAATACATCAATGTAGTGCCTTTAAAATCCGAAAAGCATTTTGTAATAAAGTAAACCTTAATAACTTTCCAAGAGTACATGTCCTCTCCTATTATAAAAGGCCCCCACCTCTACCATCTTACCTACACAACTCAAGCCTTTGGATTGGCCAAACCCTACTCATTTTATCTCTCCACATCCTTCTCCTCATCCAACAAGCCTTACCTTGGGAGGAAATATCTTCAAGGAACCCTTTTGGTTCAAACCAAGAAGAGTTACCTGATTTTATAGTAATGTCTTCACCTGTGTTCTTTTGTTTTATTTTGCTTCTGCAATCATGTAAAATCTTTTTATTACTTTATTTTGTAACAAAACCTGTATCCTAAATATACTAGGATGTTTTTATGAGAATTATTTTAGCTACACCTACACATACCTCTGTCTAATGGTTAAATAACATACAATTTATGTGGTTGTTGAATTTCTGCCTCATGAAACGATGATTGTTCAATCTTCATTTAACACCTTTAATGGTGTCCACTAAGATTTAAATCTATTTATATATGATATATATTATGTTTATGTTATCCTTATGCTTCTTTATTTTTTCTTTTTGGTTACCTTTATGGTTTCCATTATGGGTAAACACGATAATTTCATTTTAGGAAGTGCGGACTCCCGCCCCCTCAAAGTGATTTGATTCGTTAATGCCATATGTGGGACATATAAAGGATGGAGTTAATGTTATTATATATTATGTTCTACTATAATTATAATATAACCTTATATCATTATGATTTCACTCCATTAAATACGAAATAGAAATGAAAGTAGCGTTCATGCGTACGTATGGCTTACCGTCTCCATGAACGGTGCATTTCATTTCTTACCTCTAAATATTATGTACTAATATAAATAGTTGTATATTATGGATATATATGATATATATGATATAAAAATAATTAATATGATTCTGGATATAATGAATCTTTGACCACATAAACAACATGTAATTGTAAGAAGTCCATTTTTTACTTAAGTACCGAATATCGACAAAAAGAACTTTATTAAATTAAATGATTATATATTGTTTATAAAATGGAAATAAGTTGTATAAAACTAATAATAAACTTGAAAAATGTTCTTAAGAATGTATAAATTAACACAAGTTTATTATTCATGAGATTAAAGAGCAATCGAGTCACGTCATACACGAGGTAATGGAGTTCGTCTCAGTCTCCTTTCATTGAGGCATATTTTGTTCTAATACAAGGCTTTATTTTATATAGTGTATTAACCCCTTTGAATTTTAATTTTATACAAAAGGAATCTTTTTCTACGAAGCGTTTTACAAAATGCCAAAAAGGAATTTCTCTTTTAACGTACGTAGTGAAAACGACCTTTTCTGCCACCGCGAGTATTATTTTGTCTTTGGCTTCCTCCACAAGTCATAATGTTTTTAAAATAAAATAAATAGCATATACTCTTTTATGTATTTTGGTATTTAAAATGGTTTTTATAATGGATTTGTTATGTCAATATAAGTGATATATTGTGAGAAAAGTGTGGAAATGTTTTCTTTCCATTATATTTGTTTTATGTCTTATGATTTTATAATGGTACTTGGACATTTGATGGGTGGTTATGTGATAAACCATATGAAGGGTGGTGCCGTGAATACTAGGATAGGTGGTTACTTTATAACCTCCAATTCATTCGGTATGGAAGTCGGCCATATGGCTATTCCATTAAGTGATATGTGTGGAAGTCGACCATATGGTTATTCCATTTAAGTATTTTTATGTCCCAAGTTACCTTTATATGTTATGTGTTCTTTATATTGGTTTTATGGTAATCTTTTGGTTACAAAAGGGTAAGTAATGATCTTTTTTTCAGTGAAGAGTTTTTACTACTTCTTAAATGTGAAAAGTATTACTTTGATAATGTATACATGGTTTACTTGTGGTTTTGAAAAAAAAATAACAGTTTTCATTCCTTGTGTATCCCTTACTGAGATGTTTATACTCACCCCCAAGTTTTTTGAAATATTTTTCACAGGAATTAATGTGGAGTAGGGTCAAGGATGGGATCAACGGAAAGTCATTCTATATAAAACGTGGAACTAGAGATGTTTCTTTTTTAAGAGTTGTTATTTTTATGGAAACATAGTAGAAGTTTCTACTTTGTAATCTTTTGAGATGTAATAGTTATTTCCTAATTCTCTAAAACTCTAAACCTGAAAAGATACTCAATGTGAATTATTCATTTAACTCAATATTAACTAAGGTTTAATGTCGGGGACTTATAGTTGGTATCAGAGGTCGGTTTAGAAAACTTTTGAAGTTAGATAATTGTTAAATTATAAGTTAATTTATGGTATGAATGAAATAATATAGCATTTAAAGATTACCATGTTGCTTCGCCTAAGATATTTCTATTTTAAGAATGGTTTTTCATAGAGAAAATAGAATATCTTTTCTGGGAAGGCATATAGAGGGAAATGACCTTTCAATTCAGTATCCTGAGATGGTCATAATCATAACTAAACAGTTTGTTGTAGTGATGGCTCAGTTGACTCAGGTGGAAAATGTTGGTTGTTTTTATTGATGATATTTTGGTGTTTTCTAAAAGTAAAGAGGAGAATGAAAGTCGTTTAAGGGTTATCTTGAAAACCTTAAATGAAAAGAAACTATATGGAAAATTCAGCAAGTGTGAGTTTTGGTTACAACCAATTTCTTTCCTGGGTCACATTGTTTCAAAAAATGGCATAACTATTGATCCTGCTAAAAAAGTTGTTGAAGAATGTCCAAGACCCACCAATGTAACCGAGATCCATAGTTTTCTTGGTTTGGTAAGTTACTACCAAAGTTTTGTTGAAATGTTTTCACAGTTATCTAGTCCAATGACTAAATTAACTCAGAAGGGTTTTAAGTTTATCTGGACAAAAGAATGTGATGATTGTTTTCAGGATTTGAAAAGAAGATTGGTGAATGCTCCAGTTTTGGCACTTCCTTCCAGGAATGGTGAGTTTGTTATCTACAGTGATACTTCATTGAAAGGACTTGGTTGTGTCCTTATGAAGAATGATCAGGTAATTACATATTCTTCACATCATTTGAAAATTTATGAGGTAAATTACCCTACACATGACTTGGAATTTGCTACTATTGTTTTTTCTTTAAAAATTTGGAGGCATCATTTGTATGGAGTAAAGTGTGAAATATATACCGATCACAAAAGTTTACAGTATAAATTAACTCAGAAATAATTGAACATGAGATAGAGGGGATGGCTGGAATTAATCAATGATTATGATTGTACAATTCATTACCATCCGGGAAACGAAAATGAACTAGCTGATGCTTTGAGTCGAAAAAGTAATGCTTCATTAACCATGCTATGTTTGGAATGAGATCCTTTGATTTTTGATTTGATTAACATTGGCATGGAAGTTGTTTATACAGGAAGTCCTTCTGTTTTGTTTCAGGTATCAGTGAAATCTCTTCTATCAAACAGAATTAAGCAAGCATAGAAGCAAGACAGTGAGTTGCAGAAAAAGGTAGAGCTGGTTCAGAAGGGTAAGTTGCCTGAATTCGACATTGATAATGATTTTTTTTTGAGATTTGGGAAGAGATTGTGTGTACCTTGTGATTCACAGTTGAAGAGGGAGTTTTTATGTGAAGCTCATAGTTCTCATATTTCAGTTCATCCTGGTAGTACTATGATATATAGAGATCTTCGGGAGTAATACTGGTGGGAAGGAATGAAAAGGGATACTGCTGATTTTACTGTGAAGTATTTTACTTGTCAACAGGTAAATGTAGAGAGGTAGTTAATAAAAGGGATGCTTCAGCATTTACCAGTTCAAGAGTGGAAATGGGAAAATATATCCATGGACTTCATTGTGGGATTACCGAAGACACCTTGAGGTAATAATGTAATCTGGGTTATTGTTGATCGCTTGACTAAATCTACTCATTTCCTTTATATACGAGATACTTTTTCCCTAGATCAACTTTCTCATTTGTATCTTAAAAATATAGTCAGGTTACATAGAGTTCCTCTCTCCATTATATCTGATCGTGATCCCAGGTTTACTTCTAACTTTTGGAAAGGCCTTCAGAAGTTGTTGGGTACTGAATTAAATTTTAGTACAGCTTTTCATCTTCAATCAAATGGGAAGTCAGAACAAACAATTCAGACATTGGAAGATATGCTACGATCTTGTTCGATGGATTTTTAGGGAATTTGTGACCAATATCTTTTTTTGGTTGAGTTTTCTTATAAAAACAGTTTTCATTCCAGTATACAGACGGCACCATTTCAGGCATTATATGGGAAGCAGTGTGGAACTCCAGCTTTCTAGGATGAAGTGGGGGAAAGGAAGCTGATGGGACCAGAATTGATAGAAGAGTTGGTAGAAAAAGTTCAGCTGATATAGAAACACATGAGAATAGCTCAGAGAAGGCAGAAGAGTTATCTGAACAACAAGAGGAAGGATCTATCTTTCGAGGTAGGTGATCATGTTTTTTTCAAAGTCTCTCCATGGAAAAGTGTGATGCGATTTGGTAATAAAGGAAATCTAAGTCCATGGTTCATTGGACCATATGAAATTCTGGAGAAAGTTGGATCAGTTGCTTATCAAGTGGCTTTACCATCGAGTTTATCTCAGGTACACAATGTATTTTAGGTTTCGATGTTGAGAAAGTATATGCCAGATCCATCTGATGATTTGAGACTAGAGGTAGTTCAGTTGGAAGTGAATCTCTCTTATGGTGAACAACCATTCTAGATTCTTGATCGTAGAGAGAAAGTGTTGTGAAATAAGGTAATTCACCAGGTAAAGGTTTTGTGGAAAATTTATATAGTTGAAGAGGCAACATGGGAATCTTAAAATTCTATGAGGGATAAATACCCCCACTTATTTTGATAAGTGAACAAAATTGCGAGGATGCAATTCCTAAAAGGGGGAAGGATGTAACATCCCAATTAAATAAAGAATAAATCATTTTTATATTTATTAATATTTGTAAATTAAATATTAATGTTACATTAAATGAGTTTCTATGTTCGATAGCGTACCCGATACGCAACAATGAGTTTCTTTGAAATCTTACATTGGACAATAGTAATATAATAATATTATTTTAAATGGTACTTAACATGTAGCCGTTGTATTGGCAGGAAAGAATAGATATACCTAAAATATGATTATATATGTTTTTTAAATGTTTTTACATTTATCCTATAAAAGATAAAGTCTTAAAATAAGAAAAGAATCCAATTTTAGGCATAGATACTCTAATATTCACTAAAAGGTCGAACTATCGCCTTTTGATGGAGAACCCTCTTTAAATATAGTTTTGGTCACTCTTATACATTCTTTTGGACCAAATAATACTCTTCTTTAGAATCAGGACATCAAAATTTTCTTTGTGTAAATTTTTGGTATTTTTCCGATAAAGATCATTTTTTAATGAATAGTGAAAAATTTGGTATTTTAATTCAAAACTTCTTTTTAATATAATTTTTTAATATGATTATATTATATTTTGAATTTGTTTTAATGTGAAATTATAATATATTTTTACCATTTAATCCAATAGTGGTCATTGGAATTAATTTCTCTTTGAAATCGGACTTAAACTAGTGTCAATGTTTTGATACATTTTGTTTCATAAAAACACGTTATTTGTTTTAACAGTGGGAATTAATTATAATATTAATTAATGAAACTTATATTTTTTGAATTTTTTAGAATAGAAATCATTTTTTTATTTGGAAGATCAAATATAGCTTAGGGTGAATTTTTGGTATTTTTCTAAAAAACATCAATTTTTGATGAATAGTGAAACCACTAAGTGGTACTTAAAAAACTGATTTTTTTCCATTTAAATGAAATTTTACCACCTCTGTGTTTTGAATTTTAAAAATCCGACAAACATGGTTGTCATTAAGATGTAAAATGTGGTTCACTGAGATTAAAATAATTTTTTTGGTGAATAGTAACTTTTAAGTTTTTAATCACGATTAGACTTAATTAGTGTAGTTTAAGGCAAAAATAATGTTTTAATAATATGAAATGACCTTGAAACATGTCCTTCCATTATTGGATGTGTCAAGGACGACCAAGACAATCTATGGGTCAACTTGGGGTTCCCATGGAGCCACTTTGAAGGAAAATGACATTAATATCTTATTATTTAATGTTAAAGTAAAAATGTCACAAACATGAGTTATTTTACTAAAAAACATTTAAATGGGGTTATACAAGTCAAATATTTGACTATAAATTTTTATTAGAAAGATAAAAAGATTTCCTACATCATGATATTTTTTTTTATAATTTTTAGATATTAAATAAATTAAATTATTTCTGACATCATGATGAGGTTGCGAATACCTCATTATTTAACCATTTAAATAAAATGAATAGATAATGTATCATCTAAGACCCACAAAATCCAAAAACGAATTGGATGGTTGGATTTCGAACTCTCATCACCATAACCAGGAAATACATCAACGTGGGACCTTTAAAATCCGAAAATCATTTTATAATAAAGTAAACTTTTATAACATTCCAAGAGTGCCCCTCATCTCCTCTTATAAAAGGCCCATGCCTCTACCACCTTACCCACACCTCTCAAGCCTTTGGATCAGCCAAATACTGCTCATTTTATCTCTCCACATCTTTCTCCTCATCCTAGAATCCTTACCTTGAGTAGAAAGATCTTCAAAGAACTCTTTTGGTTCAAACCAAGAAGAGTTACCCGATTTTAAGGTAATGTCTTCACCTGTGTTCTTTTGTTTTATTTTGCTTCTCCAACCCTCTAAACTCTTTTTATTCCTTTATTTTGTAACAACACCAGTATCATAAATATAATAGGATGTTTTTATGAGAAGGATTCGAGCTACAGCTACACACACCTCCGTCTACTGGTTAAAGAACATACTATTTCTTTTGTTGGAGAATTTCTGCCTCACGAAACGATGATTGTTCAATCTTCTTTTAACACATTTAATGGTGTCCATTAAGATTCCACTCTATTTATATATGATATATATTATGTTTATGTTTTTCTTATGGTTCTTTATTTTTCTTTTTTGGTTACCTTTATGGTTTCCATTACGGGTAAACACGATAATTTCATTTTAGGAAGTGCGGACCACCGCCCCCTCAAAGTGATTTGATTCGTTAATGCCATATGTGGGACGTATAAAGGATGGAGTTAATGTTATTATTTATGATGTTATACTGGAATTATAATATACCCTTATATCATTATGATTTCACTCCATTGAATATAAAATAGAAATGAATGTAGCGTTCATGCGTACTTACGGCTTATCTTCTCCATGAATGGTTCATTTCATTTCTTACCACTAAATGTTATGTACGATTATAAATACATGTATATGCTGGATATATATGATATATATTATATCCAAATCATTAATATCATTCTGGATATAATGAACCTTTGACCACATAAACAAAATCTAATTTTAAGAAGTCCATTTTTGACTTAAGTACCGAATATCGACAAAATGAACTTTATTAAATTAAATGATTATATATTGCTTATAACATGGAAATAAGCTGTATAAAAGGAATAATAAACATGAAAAAGGTTCTTAAGCAAGTAGAAATTAGCCCTAGTTTATTATTCAAGAGATTAAAGAGAAATTGAGTCACGTCGGACATGAGGTAAGGGACTTTGTCTCAATCTCCTTTCATTGAGGCATATTTTGCTCTAATATAGGACTTTCTTTTATACGGTGTATTAACCCCTATGAATTTAATTTTATACAAAAGGAATCATTTTCTATGAAGTGTTTTAAAAAATGACAAAAAGTAATGTTTCTTTTATTGTACGCAGTGACAACAACCTTTTCCGCCACCGCGAGTATTATTTGGTCTTTGGCTTCCTCAACATGTCGTAATGTTTTTAAAATGGAATAAATATCATATTCTCTTTTATGTATTTTGGAATTGAAAATGATTTTTATAATGGATTTGATATGACAATATTTTTAAGTGATATATTGTGATCAATGTGTGGAAATGTTTTATTTCCTTTATATTTGTTTTGGGTCTTATGATTTTATAATGGTACTTGGACATTTGACGAGTGGTTACATGATAAACCATATAACGGGTGGTGCCGTGAATACCAGGAAGGGTGGTTACGTTATAACCTCTAATGCATTGGGTATGGAAGTCGGTCGTATGGCTATTCCATTAATAGATATGTGTGGAAGTCGACCGTATGGTTATTCCATTTAAGTATGTTTATGTCCCAAGTTACCTTTATATGTTATGTGTTCGTTATATGGGTTTTATGGAAATCTTTTGGTTACAAAAGGGTAAGTAATGATCTTTTATTCAGTGAAGTGTTTTTACTACTTCATAAAGGTGAAAAGTATTACTTTGATAAAGTATACATGGTTTACTTGTGGTTTTGAAAAAAACTAACAGTTTTCATTCCTTTTGTATCCCTTACTGAGCTTTTTATGCTTACCCAAATTTTTTTGAAATGTTTTTCACAGGACTTAATGTGGAGTTGGGTCAAGGATGGGGTCAAGGGAATGTTATTCTATATAAAACGTGGAACTAAACATGTTTATTTGTTTAAGAGTTGTTATTTTTATGGAAACTTAGTAGAAGTGTCTACTTTGTAATCTTTTGAGATGTAATAGTTATGTCCTAATTCTCTAAAACTCTAAACCTGAAACGATCCTCAATGTAAATTATTCATTTAATTCAATATTAATTAAGGTTTAAGGTCGTGTCTTTATACTGGATCTCTCAAAAGTTGCCGCCACTATTGAAGAATTCGGTTGTGGCTCCCATTATCACCACCATCATTTAATGTCCAACCAGTACATATGGATGAAAAAACATCACTAGAGAAGAAAACCAAGTTCCACTCAATTTGTGGTCAATTGAAGAAATCGCAACACCGAACATCAAATATGACCACTACCGCTATTCTAAGCCACCAGAAACTGCATAAGATATAGATCTGGAATCCCTTCCCAATAATAGCCACTGAAAGTACTGTGCATCGTACAACCATTGATCTAGATACATTCGTGTTTATGAACATGAATACAAACCTAATGCCACCACAGAATTTAACAGAAGAACTGAGTAGGCTTCCCTATGAATCTGAATCAGAAGTTGCTGAGTTGAGTTGAGACTCCCCCAAGTAAAGAAGTTGATGTCACACCCCAAAAGTGAAGAAATACAAAATAAAATTTTATAAAATAGATAACATAAATATATAAATATAACTCATAAAATTAATAATAATAATAATGGATATATATATATATTAATACTATTAAGTATATAAACATATAAATACATTATCATATAAATTTAATACTAATAATTGCTTAATATAACAATGTAATATATATTTTTATATATGTTTATAATACAATAATCGATGTCCCACAATCCTAACATTAAAAATTATAAAATTATTCCAAAAGCAGAGTTTCTCATTACCAATTGTTGTTTTTTTCTATTTTTGGTAGATTCAAGAAGTATCAGCGAGGGGGAGTTAAAGGTGATTGTAGTTGGCAGTGGAATTGGGGGATTTTGGTTATTATAAGATACATTCATGTGATGTCATTGTTTTAGGTTGTATCACTCACTTGGAGCTTGTTGAAAAGATGGTGACATGTCTGTCAAAGGACACCACATGGAACTTTGTTGTTAGATTGCTAGTTTTTTCAGTATATTTGTTTCCAAATAAATGTATCCCTATTCTTATCATTATGTTTTCCCTTTATAATGGAATTAACTCAATTCTACTAGACAATAACCTTCTTTTTTTTCTTATTTCTACTTTGCATTTCATTTCATGATTTTTCTATCTTTGTAGATATTTTAATTCTATATTTGTTTTGTAATTGAAAATATGATGTTTGTTTTCTCATCCACACTATGTTTTGATCTTTATTATCTATAAATTGATAGATAATTCATAATACACAATCAAAGAATTGAATCCTGACACTTCTTAGAGATTCGAGTATCTTGATGATTGACACCTCTTCATTTCATTAAGAAGATTGTGAAGGTGATTTAGGGTGCATGAGAGTGAATTATTTTGCTAAATTGGATTTCATCACTTTTTCATTTTATCATTTCCTCTAGTTATCTATTCTTTTTCCATTTAGTGGTTATGTGAGACTGTGAGATTTTTTATCCTTTTTATTATCATTTTGTTCGTGAAGAAATTCAAGGATAGAGTTATTTGATTTTTAGATTTACTCACATTGTGAGATTTCTCTTATATTATAAGAGACTATGAACATGAATTATCAATTTTTTGGGTGAGTGAGGTGTTTCAATTGAGCCATCAACCATGCCCTGAGTGAGGATGAGAGTTTTTTATTTCTCTCTTTAGAAGAAATGTGATAGGTCGTTGAGGGTAAATCATCATGGATCTAGCCTTGGTCTCATTGACTCTCTCTCCCCTCATTTATTATATTACTTCTATTTTTTCTTAAATTTTACATGTATTTCTTCACCCCATTGTGTTTCCCATAACTATTTCATGTTTTATTCTGCTATAATTTTCAAGTAATTTATGATCAAAAAAATATATTTTTAAATTCTACATGGGAATTAAACAATGGTTCCTTAAGGGAAACCTCATGGTTTGCCACTATTATTTATTTTAGGGTTTGTAAATATATCTATAATGATCTTTATGAAAAGTATATCATCAAATTTAGGCTATATTTCCAAGGAAGAGACATTTTCTTTAGAGTGTTTTAAAATTTTCTTTAAAAAAAATAAATAAAAATAACAAATAAAGAATTAATAAAATGGACACTAACAATTACTTTTCTAAACCATTATTTTCTTTCAATCCTGTTCATGAACATTATGATGATGGAGAATTGTTTTACTTCAAATCGAATCATCAACAATATAGAAAGCTATTAGATTTTACAATAGATATATCTCATAAAAAAACTATAGTATGCCCTAAAATTCAATCAAATTAAAAACGATTATTAGGGGAATGAACTTAAAAATAATGAAATTATATATACGAATAGATTCATGTATATCCTTGAAACTACATAGCTAGTTAAATATGACCAAAATATAATGTTATTTCTTAAACAACCCACTGAATATTTACTTTATTGAAAAAAAATGATATGAAAGGAGAAAATAAGTAGAAACAAGATGTTGGAGGTTCAAATTTATGATCATCACATGCCCCAGGATTCACTGATGGAAAATCTTGATTCAGAATATGAAGACTATTTATGTTGATAATATGATATGGGACCAAAAGAAAATGATGATGATTTAAAACTTGTTGATAATAATTTTGGCCGTAGATATTAATTATTTCTATTTTGATTTCACTGATTTGTGTAATTATTTTTCAATGATTCAATAGGTCGAACATGCATCAAACAACCTTGCATTTTCCATAGAGGAAACCACAGTAGAGGTTATCATATTTGATTAGATTCTTGAGGATATTGATTACCTCACTCCTTCCATCGAAATACTTCAAGGATCACTAGTACTCTTGGAGAAGGGATATCTAATTTGTTACAAGAAATTAACAATTTGAAAGAAGAAGATGTGTTTTTATTCCATTATGATTGTATTGAGTCTGATATTTAATTCATTCATCCATATATTGATATTAAAAATACAACTCGATAATGTGATTTCCTTTAGATTCAATAAGAAATTTAAGCTGCACATACAAAGGATTTTTTAGAACACCCAGTTTTTTATTTCACTAATGGTATAGCTATTGTGCAAGAGGATGTGTTTGTTTCCGTTTTGGATATCAAGGAGTATGATCAATGATTTTATATTTTCACGCATTTAATAATTGATTTAACTAACCTATAAGATTATTCACTTCCCCATGTTGAATTCCCACATCCTAAGCATTCTAACCATCCAATATGAAAAAATTGGAAATACATATTCATTTTCTCCTCCACCACTCCACATGAGTTACTCTACTGTCAAGGGGAAGGACATTATTGAAGATATAAAAGGGTTTCTCTTCTAATTGGAAATCATTAAATCTATGAATAACAAACTATTATGGTTCATATGAATGAATTGACAAGTACTATCAGACTGTGTTTAACCCAATAACTCTCTTGTCGTAGACATTCAAAACATAGAACCCCTTGGGGAGTTATGACATGATTATCCATTTTATATTATTGTTTTTTTATTCTCTAATCCTGATTTTAATTCTTATGTTTTTCTTGTAGGAATATAATTTGGTATTAATTCCACATGGTATCCTATCAATGCTAAAAGGAACAACACATTGTAATAACATGATTAAACTCCATAACGAATTCTCATGTTGCATTAATATTTTTAGCTTAATTTGACTAATTTTTGAGTTATTTTTTACATAAATTAGGTATTGGAATGAAGAACCATTATATCTTGAATAATGTAAACTGGGGGAATCATGCATGAACTCCAAGGAATCAGTTTTTTTTGTATCAGACAAGCATTATTTTTAAATTCATGTCACTATTTGTGCTTCATGCTTCAAGAAACTAAATGTGTTAGAGTCCTTAGAATTTTTTTTTTATTTTTTTAAATCGGTTCCCTTACTTTTGTGTTAGCTTATAGGATTCTAGTGACTTGAAAATTATTTTGTGTTATATTGGGAATTCTAATTACACCCATTAAGATCAAAATCATTCCAGTGATGTTGTACAATGTTCTTTATAATAGAATTATTTGAGATACATTGGAAATTATATTTTATGGGATTAATAATGAAAATCATGATATTTTAAAAACTGTTTTAATTTTATTTTTGTAAATGAGGTTTTTTAAACTTTTGCTTAACCCCCTTAACATTATTTACTGTTCAATTTCCAATTTGTTGTAATCTAAACTATCTCCCTCATTTTGATCAAACATTGGTAACAATGTTGAGTTTTATGAAATGTAGAAAGGGGGTTTTCTATGCTAAGGTGTTATTTAAATTCTAGGAATGCTATTATACCCCATTATTTTTTTGAAAATATATTTTCTAAATTTTTATATTATTTAAAAAACAATGGTTTTTTGGATTTTCCATGAACCTCAATTCAATCTTTTTATAGAATAATTAAATGCTAGTTGTTGATATTATCAATAAATATAAAATTAATTGGATGTATGATTGCTGACTTGTGTTATATACTATTTTCATAGATATTCTTTTTTGGAATAATAAAAGGGAGTGATATACGATAGATATTTCTTTAATTATAATCATAGCGTAAAGAAACTATATATTTAAAGAATAACATATGGGACTCGACTTTTGAGAACATAATCACCATATAGAAATAACTCAAATGATAAAATATTAATTTCATTGAATCTATAGTAAAATAGGAAATTTTTATCCCCCTATGAGTCTCCATGATAAGGAAACTATGTTCATATCAATAAATAAATAAATACAATCCTATTGAGTGCTTTGAATAGTACATTGCACAAACCATTTGGTGGAAAAAATAAAAAATAAAGGGCCTTTTTAAAAATAAACATAATAATGTGAGGGGATTTTGAACCCAAATTAAGAATTGTACTACTGAGATATATGAAAATAATTTAATTAGTATCAATGAAGTGATAAAAAATGATTTTTTACAACCTAAAAGTGAGTGATAATCTATGGTGCCTATTATTAGCATTTTATTTCCAACCATATCTAGCTTTTCATGACACATTCATTTGGAACATGAATTTGAATTATTATAGGGTAGTTAGTGACTTCATCTAAGAGGCATGGAAATTTCAACAGTAAATGAGTTTGTGTTCCTTTGATAACCATCATTTATTTAAATTTTGGAAGGATCAATAATAAACATTTATTTAAATGTCCTGAACAACCTCAAAAGTTTTCCCTCTATAACTAAAATCATAGATATGGTTTATTTTGTTTTGACTATGAAAAATCATGTTATCTATTTTATGAATAAATATTTATTATATTATTTTAGGACAAACAGATGTTTAAGAGTGGGGGAGTTTGATGTGGCTAATTTTAACTCACTATGACACATCTTTTTTTGTTGCATTAATTGATTTTTAATTCTAAAAAGATGATTTTGATTGAAATTAATTGATAGTGAAGAAATTAAACTATTCTTCTTAATTTATTTTAAATATCATTAAATTATGTATATTTGGAGACATATTGAATAATTTTTACATTCTTTACTTTTCAAAATATTTGATGCATAAGATTTTGGTGATTTTAATAATAACAAAATGTTATTGAATATTTTAATGTCTTTTGTGAATTTAGTTAAAATATGTGATATTAAAAATTCCATGTTCTTTGTTAAACATTTTTTTTTGAATTACACTTTCTTGAACTATGATATTTTAATATATATTTTAATTTATTTCCTAACATTGAAAGTTGTTTTTCATTGAAATTTAGATTGAAAAATATATATTCTAGAGTTGAAATTATTTTCTATGAATTCATATTTAGTAATTCCTTGAATATAATTTTATTATATTTATGGAATTAAAAATTATTTTCTTTATTTCATGGATAAATATTTTAATTTTGTTACTTTATTCATACTCATCTATTGATCTATAATGTTTTTAGGATTTTATTTCTCTTCCACCAACCTGGTGGTCTACCATTGTTCAAATCTACAATTTCCAAAACAGAAAAACTACGGGTCTGCCACTAGTAGATCATGATCTACTTCCATTTCTCCAAACATATACTATCAGAATTGCGACTACCACTCACCTACTCGTATACTCCACTACCAGCAACCTCTTTGAAATCCACCACTAGACTCATCAACCACCAGTATCAACCATTCCTATAAAATACAACCATCCATCACCAGCCTCTCATCCACCCCTACCACTGGTATATATTAATCTACCATTATCCTCCTCCTATCTCTATAAGGCCCGAGCATTAAACCTTACTTAATCATGAGTTATTACAAGATTACACATTGAGGATCTTTTTAGGTTTATAGTCATAGAGAATTATATCATAAAACTTGCATTACATTCCACATTTAAAAAAAGTGGTTACATAAAAGATAGAATTCATTTTTTTCCCATCAGCAGAAACATATTTAAAAATAAAGCATGGATTCTTTCTTGACACTTCATTGACACTGTCATCATATCATGTACCTTTCCCTTGACCTGTGAAAAACATTTCAAAAACACTTGGGATGAGCATAAAAAGATCAGTAAGGGTTATAAAAATATGGAAAGGAAACATGAGTTCATATATACATAAGAATGAAATCAGATATTACCCATAAAACATAGGTACTTTAACATACCTCATCAAATCATGAATAAATCATATAAATCATAAGACATAAAAGGTAAATTGAGGAATTTATAACATTTTACGTAGGGAGTAACCCTCTTGGTTACGTTTGGAATACCCATCACAGTATATTCCCTAAATCTCTTCGGAGTAACCTTAACGTTTCACTCATTTGTGTTACCCAATGCATTGGAGAGCTATATCGGGCTCACCCAGCCTTAGTTTATCACGGAACCACCCGTCTTCATAATAATGCCCAAGAACCATAAGGTAATCATATCACATAAAACATGCAAAAAGGAAACATAACATTTCTACTTTTCAATCACAAGATATCAATACAACACATTGATATAATAACATTATGAAAACCATTTATAATACCAAAATAAAAGAAATTTAAAACATGGTATTTATTTTTCTTTTAAAAAGGTATGGCTTGAAGAGGAAGCCAAAACTCAAATAATGGTCACGGCGGCGGAGTGGTCATTGTTGCCGCATACGTATTGAAAAAACATTCCCTTTTGTTGTTTGGTAAAACGCTTCATATAAAAAGATTCCTTTTGGATAAAAATAAAAGTCAAAGGGTTTTATACACTGTATAAAATAAGGTTGTGTATAAAATAAAATATGCCTCAATGAAAGGAGATTGAGACGAAGTCCCATACAAAGACGGTATCCTTGGATTATGGATAAATCAGTTACATAATTATGTGTGACAAACAAATACATGAAATATAAGTGGGTATTATGTTTAAAATAGTCCGAGGATATTCACACATAATCATAGAACGATATATTCATGGTGTACAAGTTTATCCCAAAGAATCAAAATTGGGGTAAGATGTTCCCTTTCAAAAATTCGACAGCCTAACGACGTCACATCAAAATTCAGAAAAAGAGTTGATGAGAGATAAAAAGGGTATCTAATCACTTGGTCATATAATTTTAATCAATAAGAAAATATAAGAACATATCCCAACATAATATTATGTGAATTAAAATACATAACAAAATAAGTCTTTTAAAAAGAGGAGGGTGAAAGTTTCCCTTATCGAAATGGGTATCTTTCGAAACATGTACCCCTTGAAAGAAGAACACTACAACATTTATGTAAATAGTCATAAATGAAAGTATATTATACAATGAGTAAAATAATGGGCATTACATACACCACTTAAATTAAATTGTGGAAAATGTTGCATAAATCTCACGGGAATAAAAGTGAGATGAAAAATCCCTTACGAAAACTCGGCAGCCTAACAGTGCCACTTAAAAATTCCAAAATGGATTGATGAGAGAAAATAGTGTCTCTAATCATATTAAAATAAAGTTTACAGAAATAGTAATATAAAATAACATCCCCCAACATAACAAAGAGGAGCTTGAAAGAAGTGACATAAAGGAGAGTACTTAAAAAAAAGAGAGAGGTTAGATCTCTTATGAAAATTCGGCAGCCTAACAACACCACTCAAAACATCCAAAATGGATTGATGAGAGAGAATAGGGTCTCTCATAATATGAACAAAAAAATTATAGTAAGAGTAATCTAAAATAACATCCCAATAACTAGAATGATGAGCTTTAAAAGGAATGGCATAAAAGAGTGTACTTAAAAAGAAAAGAGGAGTAGGATCCCTTACCTCGAGTCTGACTTTTCTTGTTCATTTCTTTATATTCCTGAATAATAAACATTGGTAAATTTATTGTTTCCTAAGTACATCCTTTAGAGATTATTATTCAGTTCATATCACATATTATAATGTTATAATAATTTTTTAATAATGTTAGTTCATATCAGACGTTTTTGCCGATGTTTGGTACATGAGTCAAAAATGAACTTGTTTGAAAAATGATTGTGCATGTAGTTATAAGTAAATAATTTCCATATTAGTATTAATGATTAAAATATCATATATATCTAGTAAATATTTATTTTATACTATTCCATATCATTTGGAGATCAAAAATGAAATGCACCGTTCATGGAGACGGTATGCCGTATGTACG
This sequence comes from Viscum album, assembly GCA_963277665.1. NCBI lineage: Eukaryota > Viridiplantae > Streptophyta > Magnoliopsida > Santalales > Viscaceae > Viscum > Viscum album. Next base: position 1,297,488,676 of record OY728138.1, on the reverse strand, counting down.
CATGAACGCTACATTCATTTTTTCTTTGTCATATTAATGGAATTAAAAATAAATGACATATATATATATTATAATTACAGTATAATATATATGTTATATATGTCAAATATTTTTATTAATTTCATTCTTTATACATTTCATGTATTCCATGTACGAGTCACATCACTTGAGGGGGCGGTAGTCCACACTTCCTCATGTGAAATTATCGCATTTACACAACATGAAAAGAATAAAGGTATGTATTAAATATAAAATACAGAAGAATATAGTAGACATAAATACCATATATATCATATATAAAAAACAGTGACTTCATAATGGCCACCTTTAAAGGTTTTAAAAGAATATTGAACAATCATCGTTTCGTGAGGCAGAAAATCGCCAACCACCGAAACAGTATGTTCTTTAACCATTAGATGAATGTGTGTGTAAGTGTATCTCAAATAATTCTTATAACAACATCTTAGTATATTGAAATACTGGAGTTGATACCAAATAAATGAATAAAAAGAGTTTAGCGGGTTGGATAATCAAAATAAAACAAAAGGACTCAAGTGAAGACATTACCTTAAAATCGGGTAACTCCCTTTGGTTTGAGCTCAAAGGATTCATTGGAAAGACTTCTGCCCAAAGTGAGGATTCAAGGAGTTAGATATGGATGTTTAGAGACAAAATGGACAGGGTTTGTCTGATCCAAAGTCTTTGGAAGCGTGGGTAAGGCAGTAGAGTTGGGGGCCTTTTATAAGAGGAGAGGAGGGGCACTCTTGGAAAGTAAAGAAGTGTTACTTTATTTTAGAATGAGTTTCAGATTTTAATGGTCTCACATTTATGTGTTTCTAGGATAAGGTGATAAGGGTTCGAAATCCACCCATCCAATAGGTTTTGGACTTGTGTAGGTCTTATATTTTACATTATCATTCTATTTTATTTAAATCATTAAATAATGAGGTCATCGCTGCATCATCATGATGTCATAAATAATTTAATTTATTTAATGAATAAAAAATATAAAAAACTATAATGATGTATGAAATATTTTTATCTTTCTAATGAATATTTATAGTAAAAAATATGACTTGTATATCCCCATGTAAAAATTGTTTTAGTAAAACATCTCATGCCTGTGTCATTTTTACTTTAGCATTAAATAAAATGTTGTTTATGTCATTTCCCTACCAAAGTGGATCCATGGGGTCTCCAAGTTGTCCCATGGATTTTATTGGTCGTCCATGACACATAAAATGAGGGTAGTACATGTTTCAATCTAATCTCATATTATTAAAACATTATTTTTACCTTAAACTACACTAATTACATCTAATCGCGATTAAAAACATAAAAGTTACTATTTACCAAAAAATTATTTTAATCCCATTGAACCACATTTTAAATCATAATGAACACCATTTATGTCTGATTTTTGACATTCAAAACACATAGGAGGTAAAATTTCATTTAAACGAAAAACCAGTTTCTTAAGTAACACTTAGTGGTTTCACTATTCCTCAAAAATTAAAGTTTTCCAGAAAAAACCAAAACATCACCCTAAGCTATATTTTATATTCTGAATAATAAAATGATGTATATTTTACAAAATTCAAAAAATATAAGTTTCATTAATAAATTTAATTATTAATTCCCACTTTCAGAGAAAATAGCGTGTTTTTATGAAACAATTAGTATCAAAAGATTGACACTAGTTTAAGTCCAATTTCAAAGTGAAATTATTTCCAACGACCATCATTGGATTATATGGTAAAAATATATTATAATTTTACTTTAAAAAAAATTTAGAAGGTAATATAATAATATCAATAAATTAGATTAAAAAGAGGTTTTGAATTAAAATACAATATTTTCACTATTCATTAAAAAATAAACTTTATCGGAAAGATACCAAAAATTTACACAAAGTAAATTTTTCTGTCCCGATTCTAAATAAGAAATTTATTTTTTCAAATATAACACATAAAATTGTCAAAAATTAGATTTAAAAGAGGATCGCCTTCAAAAGGCGATTAATCGACCTTTTAAAGATTATTAGAATGTCTACGCTTAAAATTGGATTCATTCACATTTTTAATCCTCTAATATTTATTGTAAAGAGTAAAAATATTTGACAAACATATATAATCATTTTGTAGTTAGTCCTGTTAATTCCCGCCATTACAACGTCTAGGCGTTAACTACTATTTAAAATATTATTATTTTATTATTAGAGTGCAACGTAAGATTCCCAAGAAACTTTTTGTTGCATATTGGGTACACCATCAAGCATAGCATCCCCTTTAAAGTAATATTAATATTTTATTCACAAATATACATAAATATAAAAATGTCATATTCTTTATTTACCTAGGGTGTTACATCCTTCCCCCCTTTTGGGAAATGCTTCCTCACAATTTTAAAATAGATCTTGGAAACATCCTTGAAAGTCCCACATCGGAACAAGAGTCGGTAAAAAAATCACTTTAAAATAAAGAATGATAAGTACAGAGGTCACCTGAGTTAACCCATACTAGGATTCAATGTAGGAAAACATGGACATGGAGTAGAAAACATAGGGTCGTGTTCTGATGGAGAGTGATAGAAAACATGTTTAGGAGAAAGATAACCACAAGAAAATCAGAAACTTGTGATGGGTTAAACGGTATTCGGTTCCCCAGTAGAAAAAGTTAATGGACAACATTTTTGATTCAAATATACTTTTTATTGAGGAATTTATTCATAAGGAAACATAATCACTTATCATGTTGACTTTCAACTTTTATTAGATTCCTTACACAAACTCCTATTTTCTCCAAAAGATGAATATTTAGGAAGACTTGTTCACATTAAGAGTACTATAATCAACATCTAGAGATCACCTAATTCACAAAAGGGAACTATATACTTACCATGGCTTTAGACATTAACCAAAACCAAAACGAAAAAGGTTAGTACAAGATCAGATAATCCAAAAAAAGGATAACCCTTTATAAACAAAATCTATTCTTAATCTCCAAAATTTGTCCAACAAAACCCAAAGTTCAACGAGGACCATTCGATAAACAGTTTTTCCCTAAAATTCTTCAAAGTAAACCAAACTATGATTGAAACCCAAATATTTGAAGGATTTATTCACATAGACTTCCAAGTTAAATCGTAACATTTATCTCCAAACAACTTTATTTTCTCTTAATGTCTCGTATTGAAAAGTAATTAAACTAATCACATATCCTCCATTATAGGTTAATAAATTTCCATAGATAACCCAAAATAAACTTACTATTAATTCATAAAATCATCTAACTAAAAAGAATCAGTCAAATTAACAAGGGACTTCACGTAGTCCAGTGGTAGGCGATAAATACCAGTCGCACTTTGGTAGTGGGTTCGATTCCCGCAACTTTGTCCGACACGACAGGTTGTCACACAGTCTGTGTGCTGTCCTTTTTATAAAACTCAAAAAATAACCCTAACATGTTTTAACCTCAATAGTTTCCTTATATCTCTCATTTTCATCCAAATTCATTACGATCTCAACATCTTAATTCTTGAAGTCATATTTCACCACCATAATATAAAATAAAACGATTTCCAAAATGAATAAAATCATACCTTGATCATTGCGTCCAATCGGTTTCATTGTCATCTTTATCACGTAGGTAGAAGTCCCATGAATTACAACAATGATTTAGAGATCCTTCAAAATCATTTTCTTCCTCCATCCAAATACACCTTGTACAACATGGGTCATATGGGTGTTCACAGAAAAACAGTTTTGTAAAATAATCATGTATGACATATAATTAAAAAACATCTGATAAAACATGATTTCTATAATATAGTCGGACAGAATTTGAGTTGAAACATTCAATTATTGGTCCTTTTAAAATACCATAAGTTTGTGCTGAGAGACTATATTTTAAAAGCAAATATAAATAGGTTGCACAAGGGTCTCCTTCCTCAACACCATTTTTAAAATCATAATATGCTTCAAATTCTTGTGATAAGGTAAAATATTTGAAAATACCTTGATAATATTTACTTTTCTTGAAAATATGATAATATTTTGAAAATAGGATTTGTCTAAAAACAACCAATGATCCACAATTATAACGAGGTATAGTGGAGGTTTTTTATATCTCAAACAACTTCTTGCAAGTGAGTTGTATGCTATAAAATTTTTAACAATCATCCGAACATGACTTTGAAATAATTATTGCAAGAATGTCATCCAGAAGAGATAGGAATGTCGTTTGAGATCCTTTTCCTTCCATTCATAACCTACTTTTCTTGACTTGAAAAAAAGTTATAAAACAAGGATTTAACGAAAATAATAGATTTAGGGACTAATCATGTGTCTAACAAAAACTCCTAATCCCTAAAGTTGTCTAAACCGACCTATGATACCAACTATAAGGCCCTATCCTTAAGCCTTATGTAATCTTGAGTTATTACAAGATTACACATTGAGGATCTTTTCAGGTATAGAGTTTTAGAGAATTATATCATAAAACATTCATTACATTCCACATTTAAACAAAGTGGTTACATAAGAGATAATATTCATTTTTTCCCATCAACGGAATCATATTTAAAAATAAAGCATGGATTTTTTCTTGACACTTCCTTGACACTATCATCATATCATGTACCTTTCCCTTGACCTGTGAAAAACATTTCAAAAAAACTTGGGATGAGCATAAAATGCTCAGTAAGGGTTATAAAAATATGGAAAGGAAACATGAGTTCATATATACATAAGAATGAAATAATACTTTACCCATAAAATATAGGTACATTAACATACCTTATCAAATCATGAATAAATCAGTGAAATCATAATACATAAAAGGTAACTTGAGGCATTCATAAAATTCTTACGTAGGGAGTAACCCTCTTGGTTACTTTTGGAATACACATCACAGTATATTCCCTAAATCTCATCGGATAAACCTTAACGTTTCACTCCTTCGCGTTACCCAATGCTTTGGAGAGATATATCAAGCTCACACGCCCTTAGTTTTTCACAGAACCACCCATCTTCTATAATAATTCCCAAGAACCATAACATAATCATATCACATAAAACATGCATAAAGGAAACATAACATTTCCACTTTTCAATCACAAGATATCAATACAACACATTGATATAAAAATATTATGAAAACAATTTCTAATACCAAAATCAAAGAAATATAAAACATGGTATTTATTTTTCTTTTAAAAAGATGGTATGTCTTGTAGAGGAAGCCGGAACTCAAATAATAGTCACGGTGGTGGAGAGGTCGTTGTCACCGCATACGTATGGAAAAAACATTCCCTTTTGTAGTTTGGTGAAACTCTTCATATAAAAATATTCCTTTTGGATAAACATAAAAGTCAAAGGGGTTTATACACCGTAGAAAATAAGGTTGTGTATAAAATAAAATATGACTCAATGAAAAGAGATTTAGACGAAGTCCCATACAAAGACGGTATCCTTGGATTAAGGATAAATCAGTTACATAATTATGTGTGACAAACGAATACATTAAATATAAGTGGGTATTAAGTGTAAAACAATCAGAGGACATTCACACGTAATTATAGAACTACATATTCAAGGTGTACAAGTTTATCCCAAAGAATCATAATTGGGTTAAGAAGTTCCCTTGCAAAAATTCGACAGCCTAACATCGTCACTTCAAAATTAAGAAAAACTGTTGATGAGAGATAAAATGGGTATCTCATCACTTAGTCATAAAATTTAAATAAATAAGGATATATAAGAACATATCCCAACATAATAGTATGTGAATTAAAAGACATAACAAAAATAGTCTTTTAAAAAGAGGAGGGTGAACGGTTCCCTTACCGACATGGGTATCTTTCGAAACATGCACCCCGTGAAAGAAGGACAATACAACATTGATGTAAATACTCATAAATGAAATTATATTACACAATGAGTAAAATAATGGGCAGTATATACACCAATCAAAGTAAATTGTGGCCAATGTAGCATAAATCTCACGATAATAAAATTGAGATGAAAAATCCCTTACGAAAACTCGGCAGCCTAATGGCGCCACTTAAAAATTCCAAAATGGATTGATGAGAGAAAATAAGGTCACTAATCATATTAACATAATGTTTATAGAAACAGGAATATAAAATAACATCCCCCAACATAACAAAGAGTTGAATAAAAGAAGTGTCGTAAAGGAGAGTACTTAAAAAGAACTAGATAGGTTAGATCTCTTACGAAAATTCGGCAGCCTAACAACGCCACTCAAAACTTCAAAAATGGATTGATGAGAGAGAATAGGGTCTCTCGTCATATGAACAAAAAAATTACAGTAAGAGTAATATAAAAGAACATCCCAATAACAAGAAATATGAGCTTTAAAATGAATGACATAAAAGAGTGTACTTAAAAAGAAAGAGAGGAGTAGGATCCCTTACCTCAAGTCCTGCTTGTCTTGTTCGTTTATTTATATTCCTGAATAATAAACTATGGTCAATTTATAATTGTCTAAGTACCTCCTTTATAGATTATTATTCAGTTCATATCACATATTATAATGTTATAATAATTTTTTAATAATGTTAGTTCATATCAGACATTTTTGCTGATGTTTGGTACATGAGTCAAAAATAAACTTGTTTGAAAAATGATTGCCCATGTAGTTATAAGTAAATAATCTCAAGAATAGTATTAATGATTAAAATATCATATATATCCAGTACATATTCATTTTATACTTTTCCATATCATTTGGAGATAAAAAACAAAAAGCACCGTTCATGGAGACAGTAGGCCATACGAAAGCATGAACACTACATTCATTTTATCTTTGTCATATTAATGGAATTAAAAATAAATGATATATATAAATAAATATATATATTATAATTCCAGTATAATATATATGTTATATATGTCACATATGTTCATTAATTTCATTCTTTATACATTTCATGTATTGCATGTACGAGTCAGATCACTTGAGGGGGCGGTAGACCACACTTCCTCATATGAAATTATCGCATTTACACAACATTAAACGAATAAAGGTATGTTTTAAATATAAAATACAGAAGAATATAGTAAACATAAATACCATATATATCATATATAAAATACAGTGACATCATAATGGCCACCTTTAAAGGTGTTAAAAGAATATTTAATAGTCATCGTTTCGTGAGGCAAAAAATCACCAACCACAGAAATAGTATGTTCTTTAACCATTACACGAAGTTGTGTGTAATTGTATCTCGAATCCTTCTTATAAAAACATTCTAGTATATTTGGGATATTGGATTTGTTACAAAAAAATTAATAAAAAGAGTTTAGGGGGTTGGAGAAGCAAAATAAAACAAAAGGACTCAAGTGATGACATTACCTTAAAATCGGGTAACTCCCTTTGGTTTGATCTCAAAGGCTTCCATGGGAAGACTTCTGCCCAAATTGAGGCTTCAAGGAGTTATTTAGGGATGTGGAGACACAAAATTGGAAGGGTATGTCCAGTCCAAAATCTTTGGAAGTGTAGGTAAGGAGGTAGAGGTGGGGGCCTTTTATAAGAGGAGAGGAGGGGCACTCTTGAGAATTAATGATGTATTACTTTATTTTAGAATGAGTTTCAGATTTTAATGGACCCAAATTGATTTGTTTCTAGGATAAGGTGATAAGGATTCGAAATCCACCCATACAATAGGTTTTGGACATGTGTAGGTCTTAGATTTTACATTATCATTCAATTTTATTTAAATCGTTAAATAATGAGCTCATCGCTGCATCATCATGATGTCATAAATAATTTAATTTATTTAATGTCTAAAAATTATAAAACAAATATCACGATGTAGGAAATATTTTATCTTTATAATTAATATTTATAGTGAAAAATATAACTTGTATAACCCCATGTAAAAATTGTTTTAGTAAAATATTTCAATTTGTGTCATTTTTACTTTAATATTAAATAAAATGTTATTTATGTCATTTCCCAACCAAAGTGGCTCCATGGGGTCCCCAAGTTGACCCATGTATTTTTTTGGTCGGCCATGACACATCCAATGAGGGTATGACATGTGTCAAGCTCATCTAATATTATTAAAACATTATTTTTACATTAAACTACACTAATTACCTCTAATCGAGATTAAAAACATAAAAGTTTCTATTCACTAAAAAATTATTTTAATCCCATTGAGCCACATTTTACTTCTTAATTACAACCATGTATGTTGGATTTTTGAAATTCAAAACACATAGGTGGTAAAATTTCATTTAAACAAAAAATGTGTTTCTTAAGTACCACTTAGTTGTTTCACTATTCATCAAAAATTGAAGTTTTCCAGAAAAAAACCAAAACTTCACCCTAAGCTATATTTGATATTCCGAATTCAAAAATGATGTCTATTTTACATAATTCAAAACATATAAGTTTCATTAATTAATTTAATAATTAATTCTAGCTGTTAAAGTAAATAGCGTGTTTAAAAAAAACAATAAGTATCAAAAGATTGGCACTAGTTTAAGTCCAATGTCAAAGTGAAATTAATTCCAACGACCACTATTGAATTAAACGGTAAAAATATATTCTAACTTTACTTTAAAAAAATTAAAAATATAATATAATCATATAAATAATTTAGATTAAAAAGTGGTTTTGAATTAAAATATAACATTTTTCACTATTCATTAAAAAAATAACTTTATCGGAAAGAAACCAGAAATTTACACAATGTAAATTTTGATGTCCCGATTCTAAATACGAATTTTATTTTGTCAAATATTACACATAATATTGTAAAAAAGTGTATTTAAAAGAGGTTCTCCATCAAAAGGCGGTTAATCGACATTTTAAAGAATATTATAATGTCTACACTTAAAATTTGATTCATTCGGATTTTTAATCCTATAATATTTATTGTAAAGAGTAAAAATATTTGACAAAGATATATAATCATTTTGTAGTTAGTTATATTCATTCTCTCCATTATAACGGCTAGGCGTTAACTACTATTTAAAATAATATTACTTTATTATTAGAGTGAAATGTAAGATTCCCAAAAAACTTGTTGTTGCGTATTGGGTACGCCATCAAACATAGCATCCACTTTAAAGTAATATTAATATTTTCTTCACAAATATGGATAAATATAAAAATGTCATATTCTTTATTTACCTGGGATGTTACAATCTCTAGCCTCATTAATCAATCCACCAACAACCTCCTGTATAGATCCACTACCAACTCTCTGGTAGATCGAGATATACCAATTCAACACCTCTCTGCACCTCTTTTTTATGAATCAATCCCTACAACCTCATCAAAGAAGGCCAAATCCATATAAAAATAAAAATACCAATCATCCTTGAACCCACCATCATGATTGAAGATGAATGTTCCGTAAAAATCTTGATTCTACATATCCACCACCAAAGAAAAAAAACATTCCACAATAGAGGTCACTCATGCCACTTTATCTATTACTGAAGATAGTCGCTACTTAAATTATTGATGTCAATTCATGACATCCCACTAGTACTTGGGGATGAAGAACCATCAAGAGAGAATAAAACCTTATATTTCTCAATCAATGGTTTACTGAAGAAATCATGATGTTGCAAATCAAATCTTACCATCATTGTTATTCTGAGCTACAGAATTCCACCGCACGTATTGTGCATCCCACACCCACTGAGCAATTTCTGGTCATGCTTTTGAAACCTAATTTGAACATGACACCACTGTTGGATTTTAATGTTTCACAATCATGATTCCCCATAAATCTAAATCTCGAGTCACTAGAGTCAAGCTGAAACTTCCCACATTGATGAAGATGAGGTCGCATGATAAAGTAGATGAAATAGAAAGATAAAATTTAAAAATAATAAATATTTATAAAAAATAAATATAAAAAATAAAAAATGAATAAAAATATCAAGTATATATTAATAAACATATATATTATATATACATATATACATTTGTATTTTTTTTAATATTTAACAATAATTGTGATAATAAATATAAATTAATAATAATAATAATAATATATGTTTTAATATATATATATATATATTATCATATATAATTAATACTAATAATAATATAATAATAATATGTAATATATATTTAAATATATTTTTATATTATAATAATTGGATAGCCTGAAACCAAAACATTAAAAATTATAAAATTAATCCAAAATCAATGTTTCTCATTATTGATTAATTTTTTTTTATTTTTTCAGTAGAGTTGCGAATGACCGGTGTGAGGGATTTTACATTAATTTATAGTGGTGATCAAAGACGGTGATCGCTATAATTTCATGGTAAAATCTAGTGATGTTGTTGTAGGATATTAGAAGCACTCACTTATAGATCATTGATAAGCTGGTAACGAGCATGTAAAATCACAAAATATCGATATCTATTTCCTATTAGTCAGTTTTTTTCACTCATCCCATTTTTGAATAATAGGTTCAATCCACCTCTATTTTTTATTCCCAATAAAAGTGAATATACTAAATTCATGAAGATTAGAACCTACTTTCTTATTCTTATTTAAAATTTTTATATTGTTTCATTCTTTTTCATTCTTTTAAAATAAAAAAATTCAATCCCTATTTTGTAATTACAATTGTCATGTTTGTTAATTCTTCCTTTTTATGTTTTTATCACGATTCTCCATAAATAGAGAGATAATCCATGGGTCTCTAACCTAGAAGTTAATCACAATGAATCTTGGAGAACCTGTTTTCCTAATGATCGACACATCTTCCATTCTTTATTAATCTTATAAAGGTGATTTAGGGTGTGAATGAGCTCATTATTCTACAGGAATGTCTTTATTCTTTTTTATCATTGATAATTCTCACCTATGTCTCTTCACATGATTGATCTAGTGGTTAGGTGAGGTTGTATGATTTTTTATCCTTCAACGATCACTTTGTTCAAGTCAAAATTCTTGGCTGTAGTTATTTAATTAGGATAAGTGTTTTCTTTGGGGTAGTGAACATGTGTTTGAAGTGATTCTACACATGAATGCTCAAACATATTGGGTGAGGGAGGTGTATTCTTTGAGTTATCTCCCATTAACTAAGTGAGTATGAGTTTTTTATTTTTATTTCATATGAATATCAATAATAGGTAGATGAGGGGGAATTATCTTGGATCTATCCTCGATCTCACAACTTTCTATCTCTCCTCTCTTTATTTTATTTCTTTATCCATCTATTGATTAATCATTATTTTATCACTCCAATTGTGTTTCTCAACAATGTTTTATGATGTTTTAATCTAATATTTTCATTTTATTTATAATAATAAAATATTTTTTGAAATTCTACCATGGAATTTGGAAATTCTTATTTATAAGATACCCCAAGGATAAAAACTATTAAATATTTTGAGATTTATAAATTTATCTTCGACCATCATCATGAAAAGGAAATCATCAAAAAAAATTATGAGAAAAAAAATAAAGAAGAAAATGAATCAATTTGTATGGTAGTCGAGGATCATAATTGTTATTTATTCATCATTTCCAGATGATTCAATGCGGAATGCATGAAATTATAGTGGGTAAAAATTTATGATAAAACTATTCTATAACAAAAGATAATATCAATTGATATCCATGATGGTCTACGAACCCCTATTTTTGGGTCATTGATGGATTGTTCTAATTTTTTTTCTAATAGCATTATTAAAGTAATCATCACAAGACTAATTTGAATATGTTTTGTGATAAAATTATTCTTAGACAATGTGACTTATGAAAAATCATTATGCCATATTAATTTGATTCCATAGTGAACATGACTATAGATTTTACTTGTGGGGTCATTACTGGTAGTTTTATGTAATTCAGATGTCTGTATAAAATAATAAAATTAAATAATAAATTGAAAAGGTATATTAAGAAAATATCTCACATGGAATCTTAAATATAATTTTATTTTTTTGATTGATTAAGGAACCACCATCTATACTAGCAATATTGATTTGTTTGAAACCAAATTATATAAACCATACCAGATTGATGAATGTCTAATAAGAGAATGAAAAAATTTTAACATAGGAAATGATTAGTATAAGAAATATCTTTAGAATGTGTTATTCAATACTATATTAGTTATTCTATTAACATAATATGTTATATAGTTTATTTTCTATATTTTCTTTTTTAAAATTTAATTTCACAACTTTAATTTATTTTATTGTGATTTCCAAAACATAACCATGAGTACAATTGACAATGACCTTATCCCACTAATAATTAGATCCATAAACAATATTTAAACACATTTAATTGGACTTTTAGGACTCACATATGAATATATAAGTGATATAATATTTTTTTAATGTATATGAGGTATATTTTTGAAGATTTTCAACCATTGACATACATAAAAGTATTAAATTCACAAGATTCATGATCTATATTCTCATATAGTGACTGAAGAACTCGGTCAACTAAATAATGGTCCATTTTTTAGACTCATCGTTACATCTATTTTATTGTTAATGTATTTCAATATAATATTTGGGATGTTTACATGAATTGGGAAATACAAAATAAAATATTGGTTGTCATTCAATTGATGTCTGTTATTATTATAGTCTATTCAACATCGTTATTAATGTCATTTATAGTCTTTGGTAAAAATTTGTACTGTTGATGAATTATTTGGTTCATTTTGTTTCAATAATGAAACTAGAAAAATATTTGATTTCGATTGGTAAAAATTAACAAGATATTGTATACTAATGATTATAAAAAAATAAATTTTATAAAAGGGTCTTATACCATCGATACTATACCTATAGATTTACAAAACCAAAGTTATAGGTCCCTATATACTTATGGTTCTAAATATCCACGGGAATAGCGTATTTATGTAAATGAAATACCAATTCTTTTTGAAAGGTATTATTATAAAGTAGTGTATACCTATATTTTTATAAAACAAATAGTATAAATTAGGATATAAAAACTATTTTTCATAATATTTGTTATATCCGTCTATCATTTATCAAGTTCTCGGGCACCCCTCCATCCATCTAATTCATATCCATATTCAACCCAAGAAACTTGTGACTTTTAGTTTTATTACCCATCAACATAAATCTCTCTTTATTTCTTGCCTTAATTATATTACTCTTGAATATTAATTGGGTGATTTCCAAATCCTTCATCTCTTCAATATATAATAATTTTTTTTTGTAGTTTAAAAAACTATCCAAGATTCATTTTTTAGCATTCATCAAGATTCATGGAAGGATGAATAAATTTTTATTATATTTTTTAATGAATTTTATAATAAATTTTATCGTATGAGATGTTTTTGTAAATCTATTTCTCTTTAATTATATTTAAGTATAATATAGACCCCTTATTTTGTTATATATATGACCTAAATCCTTAATTATTTACAATAGAAAATTTTGAATTCAATGAAAATATTTAGGTGTTATGAAAATATATATTTGAATGTTTTAATTTAATAAATGATATTATTAATTTTTTTATTAAACATGATTGGATGTTTAATTTATTATATTGTTCACATATATAGATAAATTTATTTTCATAAAATGTTTAATATGGAAGGTTTATTAAAATAAATCTTTCTTAAAATATTTTAATTTTTTGGAAAACATATTTATATAAAAAACATTTCATTATTTTGATATTTCTAAATATACATGTTCATTTTTAATTATGCCTTGTGTGAATTGTTTTGAGTAAGATTTTATTAAGAACCATTCCATTATAAACACTTTATTTATTTATTATATAATCTATTTTTTTATGATACTCAGCTATTTCCATTTTTATTTTATAACTATTGAGTTTTAGACCACAATATATACAACCGTTCATGTTTAATATATGTTTTTCTGTATTTATTATAAATATCATATGGGAAATTGTTTCAATTATTCAATACAAATAATTTATTTTGTGGTTTTATCTATCGTTATTAGTCATTGATATAATGGAATTCCATATTATTATTATATATATATATATATATATATATATTATTTTGTTTATATCATGGTATTAAGTTATGAAATTTAAAATATGAGTGATAATAATATAATTAGAACTACTTATAAATGGTATTTTCCCTTATAAAATAATATTTCTCATAATGAACAATGTTTTTTAATGATGATGTATTCATATGAGTTAAATAAGTATTTACGCAAAAATAGGTTGACTCATTTAAAATTGGATTCATTTTGATATTAATCAATGTTTATAAATCTATTTGAAATGAATTGAAATGAATTTTTCCATAAATATACCCAATAGTTGAATTTTATCTTATCTCCTTAATTTTATAATAGGTCATATCTTTTTTTAATAGAATGGATAGAAGATTGATATATGAAATATATCAGATATCAATTGAGTTTAATGAAATATTGGAATGTTTTTTAGATTTTCCATTTATCAACACATTAGACTAATCAATTATACAATTCTAATGTTATAATTATGTTAGAAAACATTTGTTATGTTTTTATGAAGTTTAAAACAATATCAAAAAATTTTGTTATAAAATAAATACTACTATATCGGGAATCTCATTTGTTATAAAAAGAGATCTTAATGTTTTTGTGATCTAAATGCGAAGACTATATTAGAGAAATTGATAGATTAATGGTATCCCTTTATTCTTCGTCATGATTAAAAGGATATCGATAAATTAAGACAATAATCTAAGAACACATGATGCATGTAATGAAAATTATGATGTTGGCATGGTGAAAAAATTAATGATGATTACAGGACACCAGTATATCAGCAATGTGTACAAATGAAAATGGTTGAATTTTTTATTTTATTATTTCATGGAAAAACCATGTATGTGATTTCTAATACTATCATAATAATATTCTTACCTTTTTGAAGGACTTACTTATAGGTGACATAGATATTTCTTAAAGCCATTATAAGGCATTCAATTTTGTAGATGAACGTGGACTTATCAAAATTCATGCCTTCATGAAAGAATAATGCTTTTTATGGGGGGAAAATGCTAACTTAAATGGTTGTATGAAATGTGACACATCTCAATGGAAGACAAATGGTGAGGGAACTTTATCTCTTGTTCTATATAATGTAATGTGAAACATTCCACATATTTCTACACTCCAAAATATTTTCATTTATCATTATATATTAATAAATATTTTAAGACATGATAATAAGAGAAAAAATGATAATATTTATTTTGTTCATCCGACATATATATTAGCATAGTGGACATATCACATTCAATATCCTGAATTTTGTTGTTGACATGAATAATGTGAGATAGTCATTATAATTTGATGATGTAAACACATTTGTTAATATTTTTACTTCACATAACACATTGGGGATTTTCATACAGATTTACAACATTCCACAAAGGTTTTGTATGAAAAAACACTTTAGTTTCATGAGAATACTCATATTTCGATCACCTAATCCTGGAAAGGATATAGATGTTTATAGGATGCCTTTATTAAAATAGATAAATAATATTCAGCATGTTGGTGTGAAATCATATGATTCTTAGTCAAAATAGATATTTTAGATACATGACATTCTTAGTTTGATGATAAAAGATGTTCTTATTTAAGTAATTTTGCCTGGATGGAGTGTGAAGAGAAAACATTCAGGTATTGTTTTTATAAATAATAAAGTATATTGAATAAATAAAAATCATTATAGATTTACATTAATGGGACATCAATGGTTTATTATAAAAGATAATCTATATATTAATAATAATCAATGGTTCAAAAATACAATTTATTAAAAAAATACACCTCATTATATTTCTATAACCAATTTTTTTAATGAAATTAAATATCCCAATTTAAATTTGGGGAAGGATAGATGAAATATAAAAAGGTGAATTTATTTTCCAAAAAATAAAATAAAAACCTGATGATCAATTGTATCTATATAGAGTTCCTTGATCGAGAAATTTTTTTTAAAGTTATTTTTCAGATGTAATTACCATTGAAGTAAATATATGAAATTATTATTTCAATTCTTCAAATTGTCATGTGAAATAGAAAATTGATTTAACGTCTTGGAACCACCTAGTTTATTGGGGTATGTGAAAGTACTTTCATCATGTTTGTATCAATGAAAATAAATGGATTGTATCATGATCTTCTTATGTCATGAAAACTATTGAAAAAAATCATTTTCTAAATGTCCTAGACATCATGAAGGATAATAATGGCTATTTAAAAAATATATCAAAATTTGTTAATAGAAGATACTAAAATAAGAAATGTTTGAAGACACCATATTTTTACATACTTATACATGGGTTTATTCCAATATCTATCCATCATATACTATCCAATAATATTATGACGTATACTACTACATTTTCAAAGTTAAATAAAGATCATTGAGCTAAATATTTATCTATGTATTTCTTAAAAAAAATTCACGAATAAGCTCCATTAATTTTTTCTGAGTAAAAGAAAATGATTTCACCATAATTATTCACATGAATGATACATCCAAGAGTCTACATTCCATCTAAAATACTTCTTATATGTCCTATTTCATTTTAATTGATGTAGCCATATGAAATAAATATTTACACATTTAAGTCATATGTTTGGAACATGAATAATTCTAGAGTTTCCATTGTGAAAGGTAACAAAACTCAAGAATTTATGGACTTATATTCAATATATTTGTCTAATATGACCATAATAAAGTCTTAAAAATAAAAAATAAAAAATATATATGAAAATAATTAAACACATTTTTTCAATCACTTCCCAAAACTATGTGAATTCTTATATCACAATGATTAACTACATTAATCCTTAAAGAGAGGGAAATATAACATTGCATTGTTTTGATAATTGTGGTTATTTATGAAAAATTGGTTAATTAATTTGATCTTGTATATGTTATATCATCCCATATAATTATTCATTTTGGTTAAAATGATTCTTTATTTTTTTATATGGAACATAATAAAATTATAAAGAGAAATCATTATTTTTTATTTTATAAAGAGAGATACATTGCATAGAAAATATTTTTATGATTTTTCAAATTTAATAAAAAATTATTTATATTTGAAATTAAAATTAAAAATATTTCATTAATTTTAATATCTATTTGTATTTCAGGTATTGAATTTACATGTTGACTTTGTCTCTAATGAAATAAGAGCTTTGAATTTTGGACCTAATTATATGGTACATGAATGAAAATAAATAGAGATCAATGGGTACAAATTTATTATCAATGAATGATAAAGGTGAATGACAATACAACCTGGCGGTTTCCTCGAAATTGGCATAATAAACTATTTCCAATGCATTAGATAGAAGACATCAAATCAAAGATCAATCTTACTATGGAGTCGTTTTGATAATTTTTATATTGTATTATTACTCTCATGTTTGAGTCTATATGATGAAATGAAAGTGGTTTGATTCTGTGTTGGGACATGGACTAGTTGTTGATGAATATGGATTTATTGTTATTTAAATGAATCCTATTTTTACAACTAATGATCCATATCTACTAGAATCATTATAAAATTAATTTTTAAGTTGAAAGATCAACATAGAACTAATATAGTTTCATTATTAAATTAATTCCAAGGAAAAAATTTGATAATTGTCGGGATGAAAATTTCCATATCATAACACCCATTGTCCTTAATCAATTTATTACACATAATGACCCAAATTGTTTGATTTTCCCATTTGATTGTGAACCTGATTTTTTTGGGGGGGGGGAATATATAGAATAATCGATATGGGTTCTCAGTTCACTTTTTATAGAGATGGGGTTTTTTTGAATGGTAATATTCAGGTTTCATTAATATTGATTATAAAATAACATATATCCAATATGACATTCATGTGTATTTATAATAAAAATGGGTTGTATTTTTCTTTCAGTTTCATTTCATAATGATGAATTGAACAATTTTAGTACTTCAAAACTAGAAAATAGAAAATAAAACGTCTATTTAGAATGAAAAAAATTAAATTTTCTAAAACAAATTTAACCAGTAATAAGGAAAATCAAACCCAATAAAACGAATGTCTATCCCAATAAATGTATAAATGACCTAACCCAATATATAAACCAAATTACCTGACCCAAAAATTAAAAAACCATAATATTGTCACCAGAATTAAAAAATTAACGAAAACCAAGTTTGAATGAATTGAAAATTGAAAAAGAAAACAATAGCATTCCCATGTTGAACATGCCAATTAGATTGGGTTTATTTTCATGAAACAATATTTATTTCTTGATATTCATGTCATTAAATATAATTTGATTATGTTTTATTATGAAGTATCCGTTATTTTTATTGAAAATTTATATTATATAATTAATTCATGTAACATATTCGTTCATGTGTGTGTCACACATTAGTTATGAATTTTTAATTAAAAAATTAAAAAAAATTGAAATGAAAATCATTAAAGTGGGATGGAGGAAAAGGATTTCTGAAAATAATCTCCTCATAAGAGTGATGGTAATTTCTAATTTGTTCCTAATTATATAATTTTTTTTTCAAATATATATATCAATAATATAAAAATTCATGTCATCAATTTTTTGTTTAAACATTAATCGGGAACCACCACCCGAGATGCAATTATTCTAAATCTAAACTACTATCAGTGATTCTTAGATAGACGATATGAGGGGAGTGATTCTAGAGATACTTGAACCACTCATCACAAATGATCTCACACTTTACCTTAACCGTATATACCATATATCAAAATTTCATATCCCACATTGTATATATAATAACCTATGATATTTAAATAACTTATATTATCACCACCATTTACATACGATTCTCCTCATATTTATTTTACTTATCAGATGATGGCTCCTGCTCTCCATCCATAATATACATTTCCACACATATCTATTCTATAATCATTTTGTTCAACTTCAATCATACCAAATTTTTTTATTAATTCTCATTTTACATTTATGTAGACAGATTATAAGCATCATGAGAAGACATTTTACAATACAGTAAATATATAGTTTGATGATCTTTCAGATCCTAGGGATCCAGTAGTACACTGTGATTATCCTGAAACTTTTATATGTTTAGAAACCGAGTAAAGTTTTTTACAAAAATTTAATTTCATCATAGGGTGTAATGATATAATTTTTTTTCTTTCATAGATGCATCATTAACATGCTGGAATAATCATACACACTTGTGTGAAGTGTGAACCACTACACATGGACAATGGATGAGTAGAATGAATATAACAAAATTATTGGTAAAATCGGTTGGTAATAAAAGTGTTTTATAGTGACAATTTTTAAATTCTTTATCATCATTCCTTATAGTCTACTGTCATGGAGATAGCTAAAAAATGATATAGAGAAAAATACTTGACGCCAATATGTGTATGGAAATTCATTATAATTAATTTTATTTTATTATTCTATTTATATGATTTAATATTATTTTAGAATATGTTAAATAATTTTCCTGATGGTGAGGCCATGAGGACTGTATGAATCATGGAATAAGGTGAGAGAAGGAGATAACATATGAATGAGTTGTATAGTGTTTGGGTTTTTATAGTTGGAACAGATTTAGAGTTCATGCCTATCAGTAATGGGTTTCCAACAACACATTATTAAGAAATGATTTCTCTTTGAAAGAGTATTGAGTATAATGTATAAAATAATTTTTGGTTCTTGAATGATAATTATGATGATTAACATTGATAAAATATTTTTTGTTATATAATATTTTTGAAATAGTGTAATCGCAATAAAAAAATATGTTACAGAATACCTCCACACATTGTGGGATTATTGTGATGGAAATTTTTTGGAAGTGGGTATTTTCCTCGACAATTTCCTTAAATTTGGTATAAATTCTAAAAATCTTTATTTCTTGTCAACTTATTCATTGGTGAACTTTTAGACCCTCTAATATTAATATTAGTCTTTATTTCATATTGAAAAATATTTTGGTAATTTCATTTATATTATAACAAACCATTAAAAGCATTAATATGACTTCTATAATGAAATATATCTCTAAATAAAAGAAGAATAAATTTTTTTGAAAACTATAGTAGGATAAAAAATATTTTAGATTATTGCATTTCGAGGTCAAATATATGATGTCAAATAGTGGGATCATAGTGGATTAAGTGTTGGAGACATTAATATACCATTGGGTTATAATTTTCTCATTTAGTTCTTCATAATCAAAAGGTCAATGGTTCTTTTTTATACATAGTGTTTGATGATTTTTCATTCATATAATTTTTATTTTTAAATAAGTTATTAAAATGAAATTTCCGTAACAGTAAATTATCTTTATTCATTTTAATTTTCAAATAAAAACTATATTTAAATATAAATATAAAACTGTTATCATTGGTTATAATATGGAATATTCTAAACTTTTCCAGATTTCATGTTCAATTAAACCATTAAACTATCTCTCCAGGTTGAAATTATTTATGGGATAATATAATTTTTTTAAATCAATGTATCACTGAAAATATTTTTGTATTTAGTTATTAATTATTTTATATATTGGACTTTATCAAATTATTAATTTTATGCAAATTTGGTTATATAGGGAACCCCTTAATGACGCATTCAGTTTCCTTCTATATATATCTCTTCTTATTTATGAACATATTAATATTCATGACCTCCTATAATAATTACATGTAAAAAAATATCGTCACCATTATTTTTAATAAAACTTCACTCAGGAAGACTCATCTATTTGAACCAATTCATTACATTAATTGTTTGTATCATAATTATTCCTATTAAAAGTATCTTAATCAATGCTAACAATATTATTTGGAAATTAATTATTATGATTTGTTACGAAAAAATATGATTTTGAAGATCATATTATTTTATATATTTATCTAATAATATTATTTTATTCATTATAAAATTCAAATCATGATTTATTAAAAAATCATCATTAGATATTTTCTTCAATTATTTGCATTTTTAACTAATTCCTTACTAACACATTCATTTATAATAATTTTAATCCTTTATATAATAAAATTTTGATCATAAACCAAATCAATTTTCCACTATCCCCAACAATAGCTTAAACATTGGGTGTTTCCTTTAAAACATTGCAATTTTTTGTTAAAATTACTCAATATATTTTATAACATATATCTTCTTCAGTAGATATTAAAAATAGTTTTATACCATTTCCAATTTAATCCACCTAATAAGGGAAATTCAAGAAATATTTTTTATAATTATTTAATGTATTCTTTATTTTTATTAGGGATCCCTATTATTAGAATAAATATCTTCTTCATATTCCACAATCACTAACTAATCAAATGGGTCCCTCCATGATTATAAAGTTACTTTAGAAATCCTCCGAAAATATATTTTTTTTGGTTTCTTAAAACATTATTTCATTAATGATACATCATTCATTAAAAAAGAAATGTTAAATTTAAAAAAAATGACAAAAAATCAATCATTTTCTTTTCATGATAATGTGATAAATATAATTTACCATTTATTTTATCTAATTGACAAGATTTTCATTTAACGACATGTACATTATATTCATTTCAGAGAAAAGGACCTTCTAAAACACATCAACATTTCAAGAAATTATATTTAGTTAAAAAAGAATCTTTAAAAATGTGTTATACTGCTAAATAACACCAAAACAACTTTTATTTGGGAATACTTAAAAATATGAAAAATATAATATCTTCATATTTTATTCCATTATCATTCACTATGTTATTAATAGAAAAATCACACTTCAAGTGAAACAAGAATAAAAACACATGTTTCGATATTTTTATGATAAAATGACTTTCCAAATTCATTTTTTAAATATATACACTATAGAAGTACACTAATATGAAATATTAATCTACGGATCCCCAAATAACATTCATATAATTGTTTATCCTTATCAGTATAAAAATTGTTTTTTATAAAATTTTGGTTCTTTCTTCAATAAAATATATATTTTTTCCAACCAATAGAAATATACAAAGGTACCAATAATATCATCAGCTTATATATTGATATATTTTATTTCATCAATTATGGTTCTTATTAAAATGAATATAACTTAATTATATTATGCATATAAATTATAAGTTTCATATTAAATAAATAACAGTTTTTTGGGGTCCAAATTTCATATATTGTGTTTTAGAGTAAAAACATTCAACTGAAAAATAACTTAGATATAATTTGAGGTTAGAATACAAAAATAATTAGTACATTACCCTCAAAGAACTATCATTTCAATGTGTAATCCAATACTGAATCTTCCATAAATAAAATCTAAATCAAACACATTCTCTTTTCATAGAATAATATACAGACCCATATCCCCACACATATACAATTCAATATGTCATTATATGGTATAATTATAATACAATTAAGTATGTTTAACAATTAATGCAGCATGAAACCTCTTCCACACCAATTTATTGACCACCATGTCCAAATGAATCATAAACTTGAACAACCATCTCTACCTTATCCACATACCACATCATACCACATCCATGATCTCATAAGGACATAACAATATCATATAACACCTTATACAAAAAACACCTAATCATAAAGCAATAAATATAACTAAAATTATATCTATAATGTATATCTAGACATGAAGGGTATTTAATTACCAATATCCATGATATCATGGATATTGGGGGATTACCCGATACTCAAAACATAAAATTTGTATAGTATAGGTTACATGTGTTATTTTTTTCATTTATTATCAAAGAAATCTACAAAGATATCTGATTTAAAATAAGTATAATCCATGGTTTATATCCAACAATAAAAACATACATAACCATATCATGTTATACCTTGTCACATCCAAAAAACTACCATCTACTCAATCATCTTCCAAATATAATTAATCAATAAAATAAAACAATTTAAATTTACCAATTTCCAAAATAAAAATAATCCTTGGTATTTATTAATTTCAAGTCACAACATATATTAACAACCACATTAATTAATTATATTTATCTCATTTTTAAATATTTTAGCAATATAATTCCATTATAATAAAATTATTTAATTAGTTAATCCATTAATTCCATATCAAAGGCAATCTATAATTATCATCGTAATTGTGTCCACCTCAATACACATATTCATTCAATTTAGAAGACTATGTATATAAAATTGAAGAACCTATATATTATATCATCTTCTATAAAGATATTAACAAAATGGAAATACAAAATCATTAATAAAATAATAAATTTTTTAATTAATGGTAATTATTTATCAATAATTCTAAATTGAATTTGTTACCTCAAGAAACACACCTTAAACTAATACTTAAATAATTGTTCATTAAAAGATGAGATCCAATTTCTAGATACCTTATTCTTATAAATGACTAATAGAGTATCTATTATTCATTATCACATGTCATTTTTTAGTCAAATCAATATGATCATCACCACCCACATATAAGAAGAAAAATTTAATAATATAATAAATGATAAAAGATTAAGTGGGAATAAACCGTAATTTATATAGGGGAAATGTGATTTGGGAAGGAATATCATATTATATGAAATGGAACTCATAAACCCCCAGAAGAATGTTTTATCATCAAGAGTCATTATGGTAGAGTTAAACCCCAATGAAAATAGAGAAGAGTATTAAAATTAATTATTAAATTATGGGCATAAAACCATAATGTGGTGTCCTAAACCACGATATTGGTGGTTATATTCATAAAATTCATAGCAGAATGATACGTAAATATCCATCCATTAATATTGTTATAGTAGGATTGTTTTTGAAAAATATTGAAAACAAATGACATAGATGAATAAAACAAAACCTATTTTTCTCAAATTTTATTTAATACAATTAAGGAAACCCAAAGGAATTCACTCAACCATATCATCTATCAAACCATCCAAATCAACCATGTCTTGGTTTTATCCCACTTTAGAATGTAAATCCACCAAAATTATATATCCAATCATAACATGCATCATTTCCATTTTTTTAAAACCAATGTCCAAACAGATATCACAAGATATAGTTTAACTTTTAATGCAATTAATCACAATATAAATATTTAATTTAGAACAATTACTTAACACCTGACTAAAATGAACAAAAAATGGATAATCTAGTACACCACGATGTATTGAAGACACATACATTATATATTTTGATCTTAAAATGTTGATTTTCACATCCCCATGGACTTCATTTTATTCAATAATTCTGGATATTAATTATTATTCCCAGAAAATAAGTTCCCCTTGAGATAAAAGTTCTAAATGAAGTAACATCATGAAAAACATACACTTCCAATGGTGGTGTCAACATCTAGAAATTTACATAATAAACATTTTGACATCTACTACTTGATCATTCATTGAAACCTCAAATCATATAGAAAAAACACAAATTCTTTATTGTTAAATATTGTGAATAATATAAATGTGTATCCCATGTGCCTTGTATGTATCATCTTAACCTTAATATTCACAATTTCATCTCAAAAAAAGAAACCATACATGTATTTTTCAATAAATATAAATTCTTTGTCATCAAATATAAAACATAATCTATTTGTTACAAAATTATCCCCATTTATTTTTTTGTAATACTTCTATAAATTGCATGCCCCCTATAAGCAGTACTTTATAAAAGAAATTAATGGAGTTAAATTGAATAATACTCAATAATCTATTATTAATAAAAATAAATAAACTTATTATCCATATATTTCACTAAATTATCTCAACTATTCAAATAGAATTATTATGGGAATATATTTTTATCTCTTATCCCTATTTATTTAAGATTTATTGATTATAGTTTCTTATAGTTGGAAATAATTCAATACATTTTTGTGAAATTTAATGTAATTAGTTTTGGATTTTAATTGTTAGCTAAATATTTGTTATAATGACTTGATTTTTTCAAAAATATAGTATTAATAAATAATGGTTTCTTACAATTAATATAATTATAGAGGGTTATATGAAATATTGATGGATCTGGGCCTTGAGATAAATTTGTTTCATAAGAACAAAGAAGAAATATAGATGTGTATTAAATAAATATTTCAAATAGAAAATTATAAGGTTTTATATAATAATTAGAAATTTTAATATCTACTTTTTTATAAATAGTTTATTTATAATTTCAAAACTCTATATTTTAGGCCCATGTAGAGTAGAAAGCTGAAAAATTTTACTTAAATGATCATTTTGACCATTTTTAAGAGATGTGAAATTTGGGAGAGTATGATGTTAACTAGGGAAGTCCATTTAACCCAATAAATATTGGTCTAAATAAGGTACTATTTTTGGTAGTTTTGGGATAGAAGTATCTCCTGTTGAGGAATCAGAGGCTCGTATATAGTAATGAAAAGCTAAAAGTTATCCATACGAGATTTTGAATGTAGTGAAAAGGAAAGTTATAAATTTATTAAAGTAATTTATGCCATATGTCCATCACCTCTACAGATACCACCATGTTTTTAGATATATGCGTGATGAAATTTAGTTCATTATATAATGCACGAGGTGATGGTGATGATGGCCATATTGGTGTTTGGAACGATGCATTTCTTATCATTGGTGAAGGTGTTGGCGATGGAGATAGTGAAATTTATATAGAGGATGATGGTGAAGAGGAGGATGATGATATATTTATAATGATGATGATGGGTTTAATATTGTTTGTGATGATAGAGATTTCGATATTCTTTTTTTGAAAGATATTTATAACAAAATGTGTTTCTTAATTAGTTGTTAAATCATATTTGTTATGTTTAAAATGTGTGACATCTCTTGTTTATGTAAGTAATGAGTTTCTTTAAATATTTATCATATATTGAAGTGGTTTTCTTATTGGTGTTTTTTTATTTGTAGGTTAAAGTGTGTTGGTGTTTCTAGATTGTGGAACAATGTGTAGGGATATTAGAATCCAATATATTTTTAGTCTATAATAATGATTTGAAAAAATGTTTCTATAGTTTTATATCAATGGTTTTGGGAATATATTAGTTAATTGAAAAGCTAGGAGCCCTAAATCAATGGTTTATAGAAAAGAAATTGTATATGTAAATACTATATACACAGTGGTTAGTATAATAGTTGGTTTAACTCCTTTTTCTATTATTGAATGAGACCTTTTTACTGACCTCATAGGGAGGGTGGGTTTAAATTATTAGTACACAACTGAACTAAAAATTTGTGATGAAATTTCCTATAAGAGAGTTTTTTTATTGTGAAATATTATCTAAATATTATTTCCTTTACTAAGAAAACACTTGACCAAACCAGTATAGTTATATGAGAAGAAGACATACAATGGGATAAGGATATAATTGAAGGAGATAAAATTTATTCTCATTATTAGTGAGATATTGTATGAATTTTTCCCAAGTAATTAAAAAGCACGTATACCAATTGTCAAAATAATTAGGAATTATTTGTAAAAAAAATTAATCGATTTATAATTACATTTTTTATCAATGCAATTAAATTATATATATATTCTCCAATCAGTTTCAGTTTTCTTATAAAACTAGATTATTGATTCTTTAATAAAGGAAATATTTTTAAAATTATTTTATTATTATTCTAGTAAACATAGAGATACCGGTAGATAGATTTTATCATGTACTATTAATTCCCATTTATATGTGTTATTTCGCAACACCTTTCACCATGTTAGAGCGGGTAAAAGTTATTTAATTCATCAGATTGGAAAAATGCTATGATACCCAAACCGATTACCACTACAAAATCATCAGCACACATCATTCCATAGAAAATTAATTATAGATATTCAAATGCTTTTTAATTAAAATTACAATTAATTTTTTCATGATATTATAATAATAATTATTATTTTAGCCATTGGTAATTATTTTTGGAACATGATAATATAACATCTTTTCTACATGTGCTTTGGCTAATGTGAATTAAAAATATATCTAAATTTATTTAATTTTTATAATGGAATTTTAACACAATTTTATGTTATGGTATATTTTTCTTTAAATAAATTTAATTTCGTTGATAGATTACTATATATGCAACATCGAGTTTAATAAAAATAATTATAAATATTATTATTTATTTTGAAATTTACCTCATGGATGATTGATTTGTGGATATTAGTAGGTAATATTATATTATGAATGTTTCAAATTTTTTAAATATTTATAGATGTAATTTTTGAGTTTTTAATTAGTTACAAACTATATTAAAATCATTTGAAGGTAAAAACGGGGGTTTTATCTAAAGAATTGTTTTCATTCCCAAAATTAGTTTATATCTTAATAAATTAAAACAATAATAATTAATGAATAATTTTAATGAATTATTTAGAGAATATATAAAATAAAACATTTTATCACTATTCAAATAGTTTTTTAATGGAATGGAATGAATATAATCTATTCTTATGATTAAATTAATTTTTTCTAAAAACAAATTTGTGGTA
The DNA here is from genome assembly GCA_963277665.1 of Viscum album. Taxonomy (NCBI): domain Eukaryota; kingdom Viridiplantae; phylum Streptophyta; class Magnoliopsida; order Santalales; family Viscaceae; genus Viscum; species Viscum album. The sequence continues at coordinate 1,297,461,128 of OY728138.1, read as the reverse complement.
TTTTTCACACATTATTTAAGTTAATTTATTATACTTATAGAAATTGAATATTGTAAAAGATATTCCCTTTTTTATCTAGTTTAATTTATACAATTTAAAAATATTATATTAATTTTTTTCCATAACATAGTAAAAGAATAAAAATGTGTTTTCATAGTTATGGTAAAAATGGATTAACAGTGGGGTAGAGATTTAACCTATGATATGAGATTTAAAATAACAAAAAACAACTTATCTAATTTTTTTATGAATTTATTTAGAATTTATCCTTCATATATTTAAATTTTGTCATTTTGGAGTTGCATGACTTTATTAAGTCATTATTATATCTTAATCTTTTGAAAAAGTACATGTTTGGCCTATTACTCCCTTATAAAAGTAGGCAACCACTCCTCATATAATCACTAATTGTTATCCCAATATAAAAACCTATAAATATTCTAATATTTTCCTAAAATATATCTTAATGTCATATAAGTCCATATTTTTTCATTATAACATCCTTTCAATGATTATAGTGTATGCAAAAGAAGATTCTCAATAAAGAGGTGTAACTCTTGATTGAGAAACTATAATTTTATATATTATTCAACATCCTTAAAATACATGGTATCCATTATAAAATAATTAATTTTTTATATTCAATATACTGAATTTGTATTATAATGATCTATTAAATAATTTCTATATTCATTCCATAAAATGTGAAATGAAAGTATCACTCATGCATACATGTAGATTACCACCTCTACATTGTAATATGATTTATTTTCCATCAACAACATTTATGGCTGGTCATTATGATGGTTTTAATGTTTATATATGAAATATATGAAATATATAATTTTCAAAAATGACATTTTCTTATCAACTTTCTTTCCAATCCATTCATCAAAAAATGATAACGAGGCTCATGCATACACGTTAACTACCACCTCCAGACAATGAAGAGATTAATTTTTCATAAGTTATTTACAGTGATAATTATTAAATTGTTTGGAATTAATTAATATTATATTTATTTTGTAATTAATATTCTAGAGATAATGAAATCATAACCAAAGTTCAATTAGCTTCATAATCGCATAGAATCATTCATGTAAAACAATCAAATTTTTCATTTGAATATTCATTTTAATAAAAAAATTACTAATAGAAGGATACTTGAAAATTATAAAATTGATGATATAAAGTATGATATGTATCAATATGGCACTAGAATATTATTATAAAAATATATTTTTACAATAAGGGAAACATTAATCCATACGAAGAAATATAAAACATAAGGTAAGTGTTTATGTAACAATCTCATTTTTTTGGTATTTTCATTGATAAATATATATTGACTGAAATTATACAGATATTATCCCTTAAGAATAATATATTATCCAATACATAGTTTTTTTAATCATTTCTATATTTTTTCTATTTTACCCTCTTTAGTATTTAAAATTTTCAATGAAATGTTTTTAATGAAAATATAACCATATTTTCTCATTGGTCAAAAAATATTCTTATACGCCCATAATCTTAAAATTTGTTTAATGATTATTATTACTATTTTTTAATTTTTTTTATAAAATAATTTTCAGTACATTTGACTTTATTTACAAATGATTAAATAACAATATTTCAAATTTTATTTAGCAAATTTTTTATTATTTTATAACAAATTTTGAAAGGAATGTATTCTTTTAACATATAAAACAATAAATCATTACCCAAACATCATGAGCATTATTTATATTGATGCATACTTTATGTGTTTCCTTTTTTATTTTCCATAAAAATTGATTTTCATGATATTTTTGGAATTTCAGATTCAAATATTATCAAAAAAAATGATATGTTTTGATTTTTTAAAATAAATGAATGATTGATATTATATTGGTATTTTTCATCTATGTCAACATATTTTTAATATTTTATGGTTATCTTAGCATATTATCCAATGGTACAATTAAAATTATTTCCCCATCTTTCTGATGATGATTATGTCAATATGAAACCCATTACAATCACATGTTTTAATTAATTTATGATGAATCATTTATGAAACATATTTATTAACCATAAGTTATGCTATGATAAAATGATGAAATGATTGTGAAACCCATTTCCATTATAGAGGTTTTTATATATTGATATTATTATCTATTTAATATTTTCTAAGTCTATAGCACATATACATATGGTTTTTATTATGTGATAGATGTTCATGGATTTATATATCTCTACAATGAAAAGGATTGAGATATTAATATAATTAGATAATATGGATGGGAATTTAGCTTGATCATAAATTATTAAGGGACTCTATCCACTTTCATTTTCATATGGCTAATCCATGACATAGGTAATTATAAAATGGGGAGTAAACCCACTCCACTATAATATCCTATGTAGTGATCCTTGACCACGAAAGAAATATTGTATGATTATGGGTAAGACACAATGCAAGGTATTGTTATTATGATATGTTCAGATAGATCATGATTTATTATTGATTATTCCACATAATTATTACTTATATTTTTTTTATAATTAATTATTCTATAATTTATGGATAATGATATTTGAGAAACTGTGTATGACTATTGTATGTTATAATCATGTTCTCCATGCATTATTCACACATAATTATCAATTATGATCATTAATTAATATCCATTATATTGTCACATTTTATGAATCTGAGTCCGTCCTTTTTTATGTCATCATTCCCTGACTTATGAAGATTGGTATTTAGTTAGAAATGTTGAAAAAAATTTCTTTTTTGGAATATATTTATAGGATATTTTTAGGATAATTCCTTAAATATAATTATTATGCATTTATTATCCTAATACTATAATAATTTATCCATTTATAGTTTGTTTTTTTAATATATTTATTAAATATTCATCTAAATTAATGTAATTTACATACATGAAATGCTTGGTTGAACTTATTTGGTATTACAAAACGATTTTTTTAATGTTTATAAATTAGGATTAGTGATTTTTTTAAAACCTTAAGGGCGTGTCTAAGTATAACATAATATCCTGAATTGTTTTAATGTAGAAAATGGTTGCTTTTCTAAGAAAATATATCTTTTCCCCTATATCAGAAAGTGGAAGATGTTGTGAAACTGATGCACATAGGGTAACCAATTTGAAAGTGCTATATTGATTATTAAAATTAACATCAATAGTAACCAATGAGTGGGATTAAGACTACATATATAGTTACACACTCTTGAGTGATATTATTTGGATAATTAAATTTTTTTAGAAACTGTTACCAAGGATTTTGGTAGTTAATGACTATGAATAACATATTTTTAACCAAACATGTCATCGATTCAAAATATGGTCTTATGATTCATAAATCCAATGAATTGTTCTTAATTATAACAAGACTGGTCATTAGGTTTATATTTACTCATAATATGATTTTAGTTCATTGTCAGTGAATCATTGTGGGATGATTCGTGTTAGAAATGAATGTGATGAGAAATAAAATGATCATCCTTATGGGAAAATAAATGAAATTGGAGCTGGGGTAGGAAATATTATGACTATGCTCACAAAACACTCTCAACATATAAATGTTATGAATGATAACATAAATCATTCTAATATTTCATTCATCAGTAAGATTTAAAAACTCACTATTGTTTATTTTATAAATAAATTCTCACCATCATTTAGTGGTTCCTCTATTCTAGTAATAGACATATAATAGATCATTTCCAGTAAAATGTTATTTTATATTTTTTAGTAGCTAAAAAAATTAATCATAATAATATATATTATTGAATGAAAACAATATTAATGGCGGAATCTTACATTGAATACAAGGCTATAGGAGGAAACATACTCTAGAAGATAACAAGAGTCTAATAAGTTATTTTTAAATAGGTATTTTACACAACCATTTCAAAAGAAAAAAGAAATGTAATTTCCAGAACAATAGAATATGGATCATGAATCCATTTAAACATATGATAAAATGTTCACTAAACTAGTAAGGTATTATTCTAGTTTTATCCTCTATCATTAATATATTATTGACTAATTTGGTACTATATGGAGGAAATGTATTCAAAATGAAATTCCAATGATATACACTTATGTGTATGACTAAATCACTCTATTTTCTCTAGTGTTGTAATATGATATTTTATAATCTCATTGTTCTCATGGTTTTAGGAAAAAAATGAGAAAATGAAATTTCATGAATATTATAATAATAAAACCCTTGGTGGAATGAAAATTAACTTTTGTTAGTGTACTATGTGTGGAAGGAAACATATTTTAAATTTCATAATGGTTATAGGTAAATGATTTAAAGGTGAAAAAGTATGACTTTTTGAAAATTCATATTGAATTGATGTGATGATTCTAGACAATGAAATGATGTGTGAAAGTGAACAACCAAATGTTCCACCCACAATCAAATGAAATAATTTCATTGAGTATAAGTGATAATGATGCAAATTATTATTGGTAAGCAATTAATTCTATATAAAAAATGATAACACATGTATTCACAAATATTGAATCGAGTCCAAAAAATGAATAGGTGAAATGTATACTTTCCATCCACTTTTAAATTAAAAATTTAGTATTTGTTTGTGGTTATAAATAATTTTTTATATAATGATAATTTTCTATGGGTTTCATCTCACCTCCTCAAGAAACATTATGTTATATTTGTTATATAAAAAATAAATGGAATCTTGATCATATATCAAGTATATAGATCCATTATAGAATATTTTTCTACGAATTTACTTCATAACTATCAAATGATTCTCCATAAATTTGATTTTTATGTTACATTAGGAATGGATTTGATCTCTTTTTATAGTTCCAATTTTAATTACTAATGAATGGATTCCACATTTGATATTCTACATCAACTGATGATTGTCTTTTAACAAAATGATAAATATGATCTTCCCATGGAAGTTACCTCCATTGTGTGGGAATGGAACATATTCATGAGGGACATTAATCTCAAATGGTTATGGAGATTGTCAATATTGAATATAAGCCTATAATTCATGATTATGTTGTGTATTTCCTTAATACATGCCCTTAATTTCCCCAAATATTAAAATAGAGTTTCAAATAGAACTCATAAATGGATTTAAACATATTTCAATGACTTGATATTGAATGGGGCTTATTAAGTTATAGGAATTAAAGAGGAAACTCTAATAAAATATTGAGAATGGGTTTATACACCATAGTGTGCCACTATAAGGTCAAAATATTGTTTATTTCAAAAATAAATATGGTTCAATGAGTATATTAATTAATTATAAAGAACATAACAATATCAATATCAATAATAAGTATTATATAACATATACTAATGATTTTTTTATCAATATAATACAGCTAAAAACTTTTCCTTTGTAAAATTTTTTTAGGATATCATCAATTGAGGGTTAATAAAGATTAAATATTAAATGTATCCACCCTAATTATGTGTGTTCATTGCATATTTAAAGTGATTCAATTTAACTTATCCAATTTTCCTACTATATTTATTGATCTAATTAATAAAATTAATGGAGATTACAATGATTAGTTAGTGGTACTCTTAAAAGATGGTATTTTTTGTAATTATAATTTCATCGAACAACATGATGATCATTATATAATAATGATAAAGTCTATAAGGAAAGATATGTCATATTCTAAATTTACCATGTCTAAATTTTAGCTATGATATGGCTCATTAATGAGTTATATAATATCAATTCACGTTAAATTAGTGGATCAGTCAATTAACATGTTATTTAAAAATGTCTAAAAAACACATTAATAATGATCTATAGTTTTAATAGGTTGTATTGATACTACTAATTTTATTTTTGATTTATCACAACTATATAATCAAATAACCATTTTTTCTTCAAAGGAAAAGATGTTTATTTTTATAGCTGAATTTGATGAAAATATCAAGGACCTGAATAGAATGATTGAAGGTTTACTAATACACACATTTTATTACATTTTTGAATGGTTTATTATCATTACTATGATATCAAAGAACTTTCTCAGATGAGTCCCAATGCATAATAATATTGTGACTACTTATGTCGCATGTTAATAGAAAATTTAAGAGAAAAACTACATTAATCCTAATTTTTTGTTTGCTGTAGTAATTTTTATTCTGACAATGTGGAGGAATTGGCATTATGGTGAATAATGTGTTATTTATATTGATTATAAAACATTTTATTATATATGAAAACATAAAAATTGAATGTGTGTAATATGAAATGGTTTAAGTTAATTAATGATAATGAATTATGAATTCAATACCACACAGGGATGGTGAACAAGGTGGTTGATGTTCTATGTCAAAAAAAAATAAGCATGTTTTTTTACAATGAGGAATGAAAATGATTTAAGATTTATGGATTCATAGAAGATTTATTTTAAAATAAATATAAGAGGAGAAAAATATAAATAGGGATTTTTAGAAGATGGTGATAAATGTTACATATTTTTACCATGACTTTGATGGAATGATTTTATTCAAGAACTATGTATGTGTCCCATCAATGACAAACATGAATAAGGATGTGTTAGATAAATCTCATATTTTTTCATTCACTATTCATTACAAAAATATGATAATGTATATAGATATGAAAGAGTATCTTGTGTGGGACAATAAGAAAATGTATATTTTAGAGTATGTATATTGATTCCTAGTAGGTTATAATGTTATGTTTGTTAGATAGAAGTATAAGGGTATGTTATAACCATTACTCATATTAGAATGGAAATGGAAAAAAATACAACATATTTTTTTAATCAGACACCCTAGATTATCTAAACAAAACAATGCAATTTCATATTTAGTCGATCACATTTCAATGTTAGAAGACATCAATTTCATCCGAGAATTTTCATCACACGAACATAATGCTAGAATATAAATTAATAATGTTGTGACATTTCTTGTATTATTACTCTAAATATTATCAAATTAGTATCTTAGTATTATAACAATGATATGGAGATGCCTTCCAAGGGATTTGGAAAAATATTTAATGTTCAAAATTTTATATCATCCTTAGAAAAATTTTCATTCTGAAAGGACCCATTAATCCATAAATTAATTGTTGAGAGTGGGTTGTATTTATTTTAAAGGTGGTTGGGGTTATCATCTTTCAATTGTTTAATTTTCTTACATTAATAGAATTTAATCGACCAATCAGATATTTCCTTATGAATCCCTTTAGGGTAGGAAGTCAATAACTCCAATATATTGGGGTGAAATTTAGAGAAAACTGTATTAGGATCTAATATAGACTAGGAAATGATAAAGTTTTTTGAGACATTGAATAAAGCATCATGGATGTTTAGATCCAACATAAATCATATTCTAGAAATCATCAGTGAGATATTGATTTTGAAGTATGTGAGAAGGAATTATAGTGATTTTATATAGGGTATATAGTTTTGAGATTTTCATATATGTGAAAACAAGTCCCTATATATATCAATCTCTTCATATTTCTTGATTATATTTGGAGATTTTCCTATCATGTGACACATCCACCAAATATCTCCGAAGTTCATGATGTGTTCAATTTATTCTCCTAATTATTTAAACAATTGATCATTCACATATATTTATCAAAAATGACATACAACTGAAGCATGATCTCTCTTATGAATAATAACAAGTTGAGATTCTAGATCAACGGTTTAATGAGTTATGCAAGATGAACAATCACCTTTTCGTAGTTTTTTGGTGACACCACAGATTTGAAGAATCTATATGGGAACCTGGAGTTATGATAAGGTAGAATTGTCTTCATTTTTTTCATAGATATGTTATATAAGTGTAAGAATTATTTTAGGTGGTAGACTATAACACCTTGATATTTTATGATATATTTCCCTATAACTGCCTTTTATTTATTTGATAGATTTCATTATAAATTACATTGAGTTAAAATGAACAATGATAAAAATATAATAATTTAAAGATATAGTTGTTACAATGTTAAATATTGGAGATTATCAATAAAACTAACTAAATTATTAAAAATTATTGGTTACATATTTATAAAATTAATTTATTGGTTTTTATTTGGTCTGAAATTAAAATGAATTCATTTGAAGATAAAAATAGATGAGATCGTGTTTTATTATAAGAATGTATTTTTATCATAATAAAATAAATTATCTATACTGATATATATTAATAAGGTAAATATTAAAAATTTCTTAAATTAAATATTATAACATTTTCATAATTATTTTTACATGGATTGTAATGATTTTAAACTAATATTATGCATAAAAATTAATTTAAAATAAACAGTTTGGTTTCATTTATTGAAAAATATTTTTAAATAAATTTCATTCCCAAATAGAATTTGATTCATGTAATATGGATTCTATATTTTAAATGAAAATATCTAATCTAATTTAATATGACAATCTTATTTTTTCATAAGTAATAGTAAAAATAGTAAATATTTGTTACTAGATTTAATGTTAAAATGCATATGTTAGTGGATGGGGGTAAAAAAGGGATAAGGATTTGAATATAAATAAATAAACACGTTAATTTTATTTGTGGATATTATTTAATACATATATTTAATAAAATATAGCCTTTTTCTTTTTTAAGCCACATGAAATGGGTAATAAATTATTATATTTTATTCTTTAATAATATTCCATATGTTGCTCCACCATCCCTTATAAAACGTACAACATACCTATATACATCACATTCCATGTTACACCTATCTCAGAAAATAATTTTTCTAATACATCTTTAACATCACTCCTCATGCACTAGAGGCACTATTTTGATAACAATTCTATAATTTCAAGGCTTTAGATGTTAGCCAATGTAGTTTCTCAATGAAGAGGTATAACTCTTAACTGAGAAAATAAATATTATTTCACCTTATATGAACTATAAATCATAGGTATCCATTAAAAAATAATTATTAATGTAGAAAAAATATTAAAATAATTTATTATGATGATGGATAAACCACTTTCCACCACATTTACATCAAATGGGAAATTAATGTCTTATCTGTACCTATTTGCGCACTACCAACATGACAAAGTGATATCATTTATTTTCCAAAACTATTATTCATGGTTGGTTATTATGATGTATTAAAATATTATGTAATATATCTATTACATAATTATTTTATTTATTTATTTGATCTCTTCTACCTTATTATATTTCCATTAATTGGAAAATGATAACGTTGTGTGTGCATATGCTTGAATTACCACCTACAATGAGCGGTGTGATTCAATTTTCAATATCACATTACATAAATAATTGAAATACTATTAATAATGATTAAATATGATAAATATTTTATAATAAAGAATATTTAAATGATGAAAAAATTTCAAAGAACCTGTATAAGATCCACCATACCAAAGCGTGCATAGAAAAATAACCTGTTTCCCGTGAATGTTCATTGAAAAATATATACTATTAATTGAGGGATAATGAGAAATAAAAAGGATGGATATGTTTCTTATATGAATAAATGTAGTTTTTTAATATATGAATATATTATAATCTATATTTATTATGCAGTATATTTGAAAGTGTATGAAGTAATAAAGAATATTAGGTAAGGGTTTATGTTATAGTGTCATTTAATTTTGATATTTTTTATGATAAATATAAATTGATTTGAATGATAAAAATATTTTCATTTAAAACCATTATATTTTCTATACCAATATTTATTAATGATGGTTTTCAATATTATTATAATTTTCCAATCATTATTACTGAAAATGATCAAAAATTTATTTTTAAAGAAAATCTTAGTATATTTTTTTTGGTTGATGAAATTTTCCTTATTATTCCATACTCGTAAACATTGTCTTACTAATGTTTTTACCAGAATGAAAAATAAAATATAATGATTATTTTCACTTCCATTCAATTTATCTTTATTTTTTTCAGAGGGATCATTGTAATAGTATTAAAATAATGTTTTTTATCTTTTTACAATAATGTAAAATGATTATTTTAAAATATATAAAATTAATGTATTTTCCTATCGTTCTACAAAAAATTTAATTTCTAAGCTTCCATTGTATTTTTTCATGGTTATTTTTTAAATAAAATGATTTTCTCAATTTTGTGGGAATTTCTATTTCAGATTTTATCTATAAAAATAGAATTTTCTTGTGCGCACATATACATTTAATTCTGTGAAGGGAGGTCCTTTAATTATATATACCTTTTAATGCATTTAGTATAGATAAATTATAATGGGATAATAATGACTAGAATTGGGAGTGAATAATGTATAGTGGGGGAGCATGTCATCTATAACAGTCATGGGATTGAACATTGACTCTAAAAATTATAGAGTTTGTTGTGAACCCAATAAACTATGATAGCCATGAAATTGATACTTTACTATAGGAATGATTATCTATAATTGGGTGTATGGAAAAAATATATATCTTATGATTATGATATGGTTACATGGTTCATGATTGATTGTTCAGGATTCCACACACTTCTAACAAATGTATTTTATCATGAGATATATATATTTCATGATTAATGATTAATGATTATTGTATGTTATAATAATGTTATAATTTCTTTATGTTTATCTTATTGTCACTTGTGAGAATTTATTAATATCTCTTATGTTTACAATTACTGAGAATCTATGATCTCCCTTTATTTTAATTAATTTTCCAAGGTTATGATGAATGATTTTATATAGTGAATTTCAATGAAATATATAATATGAGAATATCTTTTTTGGTGATGATGACGATACATGATGATATAAGATGATTATGTATTTAGTCTCTAAATGCTATAAACTGTCATGGTTTTGGGATATTCTTTTTAATTTTTTTATATTCCTAAAAAATAATTAAATATATATGTATGAAATTGTGGGGAAACTATAGAAGGGCGAAGAGAAACAACATGAAACTATTTGTGATTGTTCAAAACAATATACATTGAGTACCAATAGGCATTATTTTCACATAGTGGTATGATTTGGATACATCTTCAATGATTGTGGTATGGTATATAAAATATATTTTGGTAAATATATTAAAAATTATTATTTTTCAAAAGTATAATAAATTAATTCATTAAAATTATAGATTATCTATTTATCATTTATATAATCATGCATTGTAGGAAACAACTTCAAATCATTACATTAGTAACATTGGACTAGTGTAGTCACTTGATATGGGAGGATAATTAGTTTTACCTTATATTTTACTAAATTATGATTTTATTCTAAAATCTTACCTATTTAACATATGAATCCTTTTTCTAATTAAGGAAAATGTATATCCATTAATTAATTACAAACCATACATACCTGATATAATATACTGATGAAATATAGTGGTTTGTATGATATTATTACAATATTCTTCCCCAATGTTTGAGATTGTTCTTTTTCTATAATCGGTAAGATCTGAAGAAAAAGGTTTACTATATAATGTTTTAATCAATTACATGTTTTTTGGGTAGGGGTAATCCTAAAAATATATTCATTATATTACACCTATGATTAGTTACTATATTACCCAAGTGATAATATATTTATAAATTATCCTATGGTATGTAATATTTTAAAATTTATTTAAAATCCCTATTTCAACTCTTGATGTAAATTTTTAATCTCTTCATGATGTCACTAAATCTACAACATAGATTTTCTTCCACAACGTACTGTATTATACTCCCTTTGGATCTTCAATAAAATAATCATGGAACATGATCTCTACCATATATCCTCGTTCATAGATTATTCATAGAATATTATCTTAGTATTCATTAAATAATTTATGGTCTTTAATATCCAATAAGATTTTTGTAAACTCTTTTCAAATCAGTCCTTCTCAGTTCAACTTATTATTTTGGCCTAAAATTATACAATCTAGTGTATATCATACCTTCCTCTACTCATCCAATTTGATTTACTAGATTACTCTATCTGAATGGAGTCAACTTCATATTCTTCCCCACTATCCATTAGATTTTTGCTAATCATTTATGTATTATAATTTTCTTACTTATCCTTTGAGAGAATGTCATTGATTTCCCATATACATAGAGGGTATCAGGTACTCAAATTTTATTATTCTCTCTATCATTCTTAGCTTATTTCAAATTCTTGAATCAAAAAATATATATTCCAAATATTTAATAAATAAATTCATCATCAAAATAGTATATTTATCCCCCACCCTATTTCTAAATGATATTTTATCATTTTTCTTCCATTATAGAAATTAATTTCACAAATTTTCCAGATGTATGTGTCTCAATGATCATTGGGTATTATTTTTCATGATTCCTATTCTCTGACATGGTATTACATAAATAACTATTCTAATCTAATTGGATTTTATACCATCATTATAAATCTATTTTTAACTATTTTATATGTATTTAGATAATTCATCTCGAAAAATATTCTATAAATACCTGTAAAATTTTATAATCCTTTTCTATATGAAAATCATTAAATATTATATTTTTGGTTTGGATGATTTCTTTACATAGTTAAAAAATATAAAATACCAATATAATATATATTATGTTTCATTCTTAGATTATATCACAATATAATGTCTTATTTATTGTGAAATGATCATCACCTCATACTGTAGGTCAAAACACAACTTCAATTGTGTTTCATGAATCAGTATAGAATAACACATGAATTATATCATTGATTTTAATTCATAATATACAATTATATAAATCTTTTCATTACATAGTTATCGTTCATTTCAAAATTACCTCCTTATTTTATCTTCTATTTTACTATTATAAATATCATCTTCACTATTAATTCATCCTAAATCATGCACCTATTTACTATTTTTTATATTTTGTACCATAAATATTATCCTTTTAATCAATTAATTTCACATATCTTCATAATATTTTCATTTGTAAAATTTATATTTTTCTAACTTCTGTATTTAAAAAAATTATAATGTCTTGATCATTATGGTAATTGGGTGACTCTTACTCAATAAAAAATAATCCTAAAGAACTTCCCAGGGATTCTAATAAATGATAAAATCATTAAAAAACAAATATTTGTTTCTATTTGGATAAAAGATCATTATGAAGTTATATCTCATCTTTAGTGGTTTCAAATATTCTTTATAGTGTCTAATGTGTACACCCCTTCGTTTTCCAAAAATCTCTATAAAATAATGTATGAACATATTGATCATCCGTATTTCATTTTTGATTATCCTTAAGAAGGAATTTATCAACCATAAGAAAACTAAAAAAATCATTACTAATATATAAATCATCCATTGAATATTTAAATCGTTATTATAATGTTTGAACGATCATTAAAATTCTTACATGGTCCATACAATTTGTCAAATGATTCTTATTAATTCATTGTTCATTAGTAAAAACTATGAAAAGATATGTTCGAAGAGGCTAATGATCTTTATGCTATTTGGATTCATCAAAATAAACACATAAATTTTCTTTTATTAAATATATTTATTAGAAAATTACTTTTAAATAAATATAAAACATACCTATAAAATTATAATGACATTGAAATTTCATTATTTACAACATCACAATTCTAATATTTTAAAACAAATTAAATTTACATCAATACACATAAGGTGACAAATAATATTTTAAAACTACCACATAATAGTTTCAAATAATTGTGGAATTTTACAAAATAATTTTAAACTTATTTTTCTAAATTTTAATATATTTTTAAGAATATAAATACATAATTTATACTATTTATATATTCTTCCACTCATAAAATAATCTATCTTAAATATCATTTATTCTGTCATTCATCCAAGTTATTTTCATTATTATATATAGAAACCACAAAACTATATATCACAATGTTTTTTTCTCCAAAACACCAACAAGGATTCTAAGGAAATATGACCATTTTTAATCTCGTTGGTAATCAAAACTTTAAATTTTGCTCATAAAATATTTATTAAGCCTACTATTTTCAATAATGTTTTAATTGAAAACATAAAATACATTGACATACTCATTGATAAATTTTATTAGAAATCATTATTAACATTCCTTTAGGTCATCTCATTATATTATATAAAGACCATCTCAAAAAATCATCATCTTTGATAAATGCTATCTTGAATATAACCAAATAAGTATTGATGAATAATAGATAATCACTTACTTTTCTCATTGATGTTTGTGAAACATATATATTTTCTATATAGAGTAGATACTTCCTGCATCCCCAAATTCTCCAACACACACATGTTAACATTATTATTGAGTAAACTTCTTATTAACAACAAATAAAACTGACACCAAACTCTAGGAATTTAAATCCCTTCCTTTGTGTTCGTTGTCAATAGCAATTTATTATTCTTAAAAACCAATGACATTATATTCCTCTATTCTCCATGGAGTTTTCATTATCCCCATTATTGATAATAATGGAATAGGGGAAAGGATTTCCCAACATTTTTTATTCCTTGAGTGTTAGGGAATTCATTATTTTCACTTTAATTTCAAAAAATAAATCATCCTCTATGATATTATTCATATTATTTTAGTTATACCCCTAAATGGGAGAATCAATCAATATCTAATGATATAAAAGTTGAAAAACATTATTCTTATAAATATTCCATCAATTAATCATCTCTATGTCAAAATGGAAAACTCAAGTGAAAAAAATGAGAGTGATCAATTTTGATAAAGTATTTTTCCATATATAACATTCCATGTGATAGTAACTCTGTTTTTATATCCATAAGGGATAAATAAATATAATTTTAAGACATTTTATCAACTCAAACTCAAATTTAGTAAAAATGTCATAATAATTTAACCACATGACTTTTTTTCTACCAAATTTTGTTTAGTAATCAGTCCTCATAGATAAAATAACATAAGATATTACATGTTGGAAAAATTGATCACCAAACCACAATGTTCAATATTTCCAATAGATCTGTAGAATTATAAGTTTACTTATTTGGGGAATATTATTCCAACTTCAACTTCATGTACCCCTCTCGATGTAAGATCATCAATGTTCTTTATCAACACTGATTTCATGATGTCATATTCCATGATATATAAATCTCCTTATATTATAATTATCCAAACATTCATCTAGTTCTCTATTATTAAGGATTCTCCTCAATTCCTTCTATTCTAACATAAAGTCAACATTCATTGTAATAAGGTTGGTATTAATCAACTATATGATTAGGGAAATAATGAAAACACATATTTCTAAACTTCATAAATAATTTTTTTAAGTAAGAAAATTCAACAAATATTCATTATAGATTTACCATTGATTTATTGAATTTATGCATCGTTAAGAAGAACATATAAATTGTCTCCATTATATTTCATGATAAGTAGAAACAAATGTCACTACTATAGAAAGTATAATTCTTTTTTTCTTCTTACACCATCTTATTATTCATTTACAATAAGTATTAACATATTATTGACAATTAATTTGGAACATGGCCTATAATCTTCTTAGGTGATGAATCCATCCTTATAGTAGCAGACATAACAATTAGAGTCATTGGAAATTTTATTTTTTCATCAATAACTCCTCTATTTTGGGTGGACAAGTCAAAAATATCTTATATGAATTTCATAATAGTTTACACCTTACAAAAAACTCATCCACAAATTTTAGGTTACCCTTTTGGGGAAGCATCTCAAAATAATCTTTAGGGATTTCAACCACTGTTCACATAATGATATATCTCTCTTATATTGATTACCTTTTTGAATATATATTTCTTATATTATATTCTATTTTAATAGATAATTTATAATCATCCAGGATGTGTCCCATCCTAACATAGTAGAAACATCATTTACTTTTTAATATATCATTCACAGTATTCTTAATTTGAAAATAGGGTGTTGTTGTCTTGGAAGATTTCTTCTATTTACCCCTAATGGAAAACTTATCTTCTTTTCACACATACATTTTCTATAACATTACCCTCTTCATTTTAAATAATATTTCATGGTTGGTAAATAATATTAGTCATCATAACTATAGATTAAATTATAGTTCCAATCCAAAATGGTTTCCCATCATATAAATCAATCTATGTTGAAACTTTTCTTTGGTTATGTGAATTTTGTATTTTTTCCGAAGGTTTCTTCTTTACTTCATCACTATTACCCTAATATTCAATTGTTATGTGATTTTTAATATTTTTAGATATGATTCTATCACTCTATATCCCAATTTACAAACCACTAGAAAAATTAGAAGCATCCAATGAATTTACTTCTTTTAAGTTTAGTGGCACTCTAGCTAGATTGGAAATCTTGATATATTTCTGAATGATGAATTTTTTTTGGATATTTCTAAAGTAAACATCTATTTTTTGGATATTATTTAATACATTAAAAAAATTAGTGTGATTAATATTCATTTACTAACCCATATTTTTCAATATTTCGACATTAGTTCAACGTTATATATCAGAAAAAAATCACAAAAATTGATTTATCTAAGGGATTGGTTACCATCTTCAATAAGAATTTAACGGTTTTATCATGTGAAGATTAATGTCCATTTTTTTCTACAAATTTTAGTCTTCTTTGAGTAATTAATTATTTTAAAAACACGTGGGAAACACATTTATTTACAAAAATAATGATCTTGTATAGTAGTTTTTCATATTTCCCAATTAATCATCAAGTTTTTGACATTATGAATTATGATTCTATATATATTATTAATTTTTTACCCATCTTTCACAATATATTTTTGTCATTATTTTATTTAACATGTACTTTGTGGATAATAATCCAACACTTTTTTCATAATCATTTAACCTTCATTTGGTCTTCCTAAACATTTATATTTCCCTGATAGTGTTTCTGAAATGCATGGATAAAATCCTTCATAATATTTAAAAAACATTCTTGAAAACAACCCTTTTTTATTTATTCATGTATTAGATAAACTTGTTCATTGGATATTTAAATAGAATCTACCTAATCATTTACCATTTCATTTTTTGTAGAGAATCTGCTCAATTTTCTTACCAATCCATCTTCCATTACATCATATTCTTAATCAAGATATGAATTTTCAATATATATCCTCTAAATATGTTCAAATATATATATATATATAAATAGAGACCATTTGAGGATAATATAAAACTATAGAATATAAATTCACGAATTGATTCATTATTAACATAGTATTCATATAAATCATATCATAAAAATGATTCAAAAGATGCATTGTTTTCAACATATATACCACTCTGATCCAATTCAAGAAGTGGTGATTATTTATTGACTTTAACAGTATTCCTCATCATATTTGCTTTTCTCATTTTACTTATTTTCTATTATCTATACAGAAAATCCCATTTTAACATTAAGTGTGAAGGAGATGTAATTTCACATATTTTCCATTTAGTAAAATATATGAAATATGAACATGATATATTCAAATAATTTTAATTGGGTCTCAAAATCAATCCAAATAAATAGATCCTGGGAAGCTATAATACAATCTATTTCATATAGATGGTTATTATAGTCACTTGAAGGGGGTGGGGTTGAATCATTTGTCCCTTATATATTTAAAAAAAATAAAAATTTCTATTAATGTTTTACACCATTTGTTATTTGATCCTATATTTTTGATTAACACATTAGTGGATCTGTTTTAATATTTACTGATAAAGCATACCACATGAAATGTATAAAATTAATAAATAATATTACATTTTTTATATGTCACCCTATAATATGGGTGAAATTTTCCTTTTAGAGATTTGTATCAATTGAACCACATATTTTTCACTATAATAATGTCATCAATTATATGAGTAATTTCTAAGGATCATACAGAAACAATGTTCACTATATTATAGAGATGAGTCATCATTATATTATTCAATTGAAGAACTGTCTAAAATTTATACAAAATTATTATTTCTATTAATTGTTATTACAATATTCTGAAGAACTTTGGATGTATATATTCAATCTACTTGAGATGTCACTGTATGTTTCAACCAGTTATGCTTCCATAAACCTGATTCTTCGACTTCCCATGGATCATTAATAGTGTAATCATCTAACTCTGTCTCTAGTACAAAGCATAGTTTTATAGAATAGTCTCATATTTTTTTCCCACAATATTCACTCGAACACTAATAACATTGATAACCAATGACTCTTTTATACAACTCTATTCTAGTCCACTATTCCCATTACGTCTTATTATTCTAGAATAAAATTAAGAAAAATAAATTATAACTATATTTTTCTTATTTTTATCATCAATACATTAGATCACTCTATCAAAAAAGAATTTGATTCGCCTTCTTCCTCCATAACTGTAGGTTTGTTTCTCTTTAGCACTTTACCTTATTCTATCTTCTTCTTTCTCAATATCCCTTCATTTATTTTTCAAAAGGAGAGATGGTATCACATAAACAGATGACTATATATCACTATCACATCAGATTTTATATTCTAAAATAGCATATTATATATTCAATATATTTAATGATGCAAATATCTATCAAATCATTATAGTGATCCTCCAATTATTTTTTTCATAATGGAATCAGATGGCCATTATTCCATTATCTTTATTTATTAACTACTTCTTCACAGGGATTTTTCCCTATGGTTAAAAAATATTCATTTCTCCATAAAAATTTAACCCCAAAAATATTATTTAATTAAATATTCAAATTTTTTCATATTTTAACATAACATAGTTTATAACTAAATTACTCTTATTGAATTTATGGGATAATTCTACACTAATATAACCCGAAGTTCCTATACTAAATAATTCTCTATTTTAGTATAAGAATAATATTGAAGATTCTTTGTGGTGAGTCTCAGTTTCTCATAGAGTTAGAAAATATGAAATCCTTGTAGACTTTAATTTGATTTACGTTCTCAAATTTCATCATTTAATGATTTTTAGGGAGAAAAGATCACACTCTTATAAAAAATCTTAAACCACAGTTGTATTTGTTATATATGAATCATTATGGAATATAATATTTATTATTCCATTCTATTTCCTTCTAAATATAAAATATTTTGAATGCTATCTACATTAGATCCATTTCATTCTCACATGGTTTTCCTTCGTTGACCATTATTTCCCCTATTATTATGGCCAACTTCTCAATTAAATCCAATATAATCAAAAAATATTTTATTTATTGTGATGTTTAAAACATAGAAGGTCAACATAAGCATTAAATAATTTAATATTTCCTCAGAATAAATAGTTTTGAAGACCATAAATATTTCATCTACTATAAATCTAAAATAAATTACAATATTTTAATATCAATGGTAATGTAATGATTCTTACAGAGTGAAAAAATAATCCTTACACACATCACAATAAGTATAATCCTTTGATTGATTTTCAGGGATGAATTTTTATTTATATATATAAAAAGTAATCAATACCCAATTACGGGTCATCATTGTTGTCATAAAATTATCCTTATAGATTCTTATGAGTACTTCATTGAATTTTTGAAAAAACATCTAATATAACTTTTATGATGTTTTCTATAATCATTAAATAGTTATCGGATGACCCTTACAAAGATAGATATCATCCTTAAGACCACATGAAACATTATTATAAATACAATACACATACTTATAAGGTATTAAATCAACAATAGGATGTTTCAATAAAAATTAAAAATATAGACATTATCCATACCATTCTTCAATTGATCCTTACAAAGTCATATTTCACTACTACAAAAATGGGAAAGGGAAGAGACCCCTTATATCAGTGCTAAGAAAAAACGCTGATAAAGGTTACCCTTTATCAGTGCTAAAATTTTAGCACTGATAAATGAGTTCTTTATCAGCGCTTTTCTAGCGCTGATATATGGCCTCTTTATCAGCGCTAGAAAAGCTCTGATAAACAAACCCTTTATCACCGCTACAATTTTAGCACTGATACAATAAGGATTTATCATCTCCTTTTATGCGCTGATAATGGGTACCATTATCAGTGCTAAAAAAGAGCTCATAAAGGACACCTTTATCTGCACTAAAATGTTAGCGCTGATAAAGGTAATATTTATCTGCGCTTTTTTAGCGCTGATAAAAACTTAGTGCATTTTTTTATAAAGTTAGTCACACAGTGCCCTCATTTTATCACGACCTAAAGCTCTCACGGTATTGGGACTCTGCGACTCCCCTCTACCTTCCACTGAGATCGCATTGCTGGACCTCTACCGCCCTCGCTACTCATTGCCGGACCTCTTCTGCCTACTGAGATCGCATTTCCGGACCTCTGTCGCCCTCGAGCTTCAGTTTTCTGGACCTCCGCCACCCACAACGCTTTCAAGCTTCGGTTTGCAGGACCTCCTTTATGGCATGTTTTCCAAATATTTTCTCAAAATTGTTCTCCTATCCCATTTTTATATCAATTTTTAACATTCTTTTTTATTCTTTGGGTGAGTATTATGGATTGAATTATTGAATAAAATAGACCATACTTTATGGAAAATGATGTAAAGGGGATGATTCACATGTGTTTACTAATTTTCATTATATTTCTCAAGAACATGGTGCTTGTTTACTTTTATTGTTGAAAATCATCATTGTTTTTTGGTGGGGTTTTTTGATAAGTTTTTTATTAGTTTGGTTGTGATAGATTCCATTGGGGGAAAATGTGATACGGATGAGGTGGTAAATCATGCAGTGGGTAAGTATCAACCTCTCCATTTTTAAAAAGATGTAATGAGTGGGTTGTTATGGGAGATGACATCGTTAGTTGATATGGGGTTTCCTCTTATTTTCCCAGGGACATAGAATATAGTTGTTAATGATAAAATTGAGAAGGGTTTGGTGGGAATTGAATAACTTCATGGATAAAAATTAAATGGTGGCTATAAAACTATGCTCACCCTCTACGCGATGAGTATATCAGGTGGTTCCCTCTTCTAAAATTCAAATATGTGAGTTCCTTTACCGAGATATAAACCTATGACCACTCTTAATTCAGGAAACATCCAACTCTTCGTTATAATCCTAGGTTTCCTTTGGTGATGAGAATATGAAGTCCCTATGTTATGGGAATATGAGATCTTCTTTATCTCCCAAATAATGTTCCATTGATTATACCTCATGAGATTATAAATAGATTCATTAAGGGATATGCCTAAGAATCCCCTAAGTGATGATCATAAGATCTCTTATTCATCTCCTATGTAATGATACTAGGATTATACCTCACATCAGGAGCATGAGATTCCTTAGGCAATGTGCCAAAGAATCCCATATGTGATGAGCATATAATCTCTAAACACTCCCCTTAGTAGATGATATTATGTTCTTACCTGGTGTGATAGGAACCCGATTCATTATTTGATGAATATAGAAATCCTTATGTGTATGAATATATTTTATGAACCAAATTGGTGTAGATTCCTTACATGATAAATGTGATCCACCTTGTGTAATGATCCCAAATATCCAATTCACATGGGCCTTATTCTATGGGAACCATAAATATTAGTCCATACTCTAAATGAAAACATTCTGTAAAGACCCGAAGCCTGACGTACATGGACATTACATTACTTTGGCGGAATACTTAGTACATAACAAAAACACACACACAAGGACAATAATAGTTTAGTGTCTTTGGAAACTCGGAACGTAATCTTCTAATCGTGGTGAAAGATCCTCAATATCTCCCATAAAGATCTTCCCTTCTTTTTTTTACCTAAAACCATTCTTTATATCCTGGGGAAAAGAAAACATAAAATGGTGAGCTCAAATGCCCAGTAAGGGTAAACAAAAGAAAATCAATCACATCATATTCATAAGAACATAACTTTTGTAAATCTTAACCTGCAAAAGAGATCATAATTTCATAACATGGGATAAATCATAATAGTGAAATGAAATCCCAATAAGCATAACATAAAACATGAAACTTTGTGGCATACACACATAATCATAGAGAATAATTTCTTGTTAGTCATGACTCATTTCCAAGACTATCTTAGTGGACAAAGTCCCTTTCTGAATCGAGTCACCCTCGTTTCAGTCCTGTTTCACTGAACCGGTATAACCTACCATTCCAGCCATGTCTATCTCATGAGATATAAAATCTTTACCCAATGCATTTGAGGGAGATATAGGTCCCACCCATAACATAAAGATACCATTCTTATGTGTGCCACAAAATCAAAAATCATACATCATTGCATAACCCATGTAATACAAATGGGAATCTTAAAAATCATGACATCATAAAACAATTTATACAAGAAAAAGGAATTCATAAAAATAATTCCATCACAACATGATCAAATCAATGTAATAATAGGGATAAAAATATAACCCTTTATTATCTTAGATGGAAAATAATTTTGATAAAACACTTGAACTCCATTCTTGAGGAAAATATCCTTTCTTCTTCAAAAACATTTTTCCTTTCATAACATGTCATACGAATTTAAAATAAAAGAAGTTTATTAAAAATAAACTTGAAAACTTGTAAAGGAAGTTTCTTGGAAATAATGTTTTAAAAATCCATTCATGCCATATAAGTTAAAAAAAACATTCTTCGTACTTTTGTCGGAAAAGCCAAAAAGTACCTCGTATGAAAAACAACAAAAGATTCCTTTCATATCCTTTACTAAAAACTCACCGAAGGGTGAAATTGGATTTAAACAATTGTAGGTGGATGGAAATAATATTACATAATGAGGAAACATGGATGTGGATGATAAAATACACCCCAGTAAATGCCAAAGTATAAACAATCTCGGATAAAAATGAGATTGTGATATTTCCCTTACCATAGGTCCGACTTGCTTTGTGAGTGTCCGAACCTCCTCTTTTTGACGCGCCTTTTCTTAGCCTCCACTTAAAGAACTAAGGATGGTCTTTGAAGAAGACCAGGACCTCTATGATGATACTAGGGAAGTGGAGAAGTGATTTTGGCAGGGGTTGGCCGAGCTTGAGTGCTCAAATTGGTGTGAGGAGGAGGGGGAGGAGGTGCCCTTTTATAAGGGAGGAGAGGGGCACCTTAGGAATATCTCAAAATATTATTTTATATTAAAGTCAAAATCGGTTTATAATGGTTCCAAAGGGTCTTATTTCGAAGATAAAGTGGGGATGGGTCGAAGTCCTATCAACAAATAGGATTTAGACCAGTTTAGGGTATTATTTTAACCGTATCAATTAGATTTAACTCTAAGTTAAATAATTTAACTCTTACCGTGTCTTTTTGTTTTCTTTCACTATATAGTTAATAAACATACTATAACATGACAAAAGAACCCCAAATTGTTTATAATTAATATATATATCCTTATCTAAGTCATTTGGCCGAACCTTAGATTTTTAGGAATAAAATAACAATTAATAATATAATATTTGATTTAAAAACGATTTTGTGTCAATTTTGACACTATTTGATATATGATTTTTGTGAAAGTCATAACAGAATTATATGTTCAAACCAAGTTGATTACATCAACAATAATATATCATAGTAACCTATAAAATTAGTGTAATTCATAAAAAGTCTGAAATTACATTTATTTTGGTGTTTATAACATTAATTATGTCAATATTTCATTAATAAGATAATTACTGCATCATCATTGTGTCATAAATAAATTATATTATTTGATGTTTAAAAATTACAAATAAAATTTCATCATGTAGGAAATCTTTTTATCTTTCTAATGAATATTTAAAATCGAATTTATCTTATGTACAACCCTATATTAAAAATGGTTTAGTAAATATACTTTGATTTTAACTCTTTTAACTCTTCTTTGAATTAAATAATAATAAATGTCCTAATCTAATCCAAGTGGGCCTAAATGATAATATTTTACACTTAAGGTTATTTTTGGTCGAGATAAACTTGTCCAATAGAATTAGGACATGTGTTAGGGTAATATCAATATCATTCTTACCCTTAATTACCCTATTTACTTTTAACCGTGGTAAATAAAAGTAAAAAGTTACTATTCACCAAAAATTATTTTCATCTCATTGAACCACATTTTACTTACAGACATCAACCGTGTCTCTCGGATTTTTGAAATTCCATTCACAGAAGCGGTAAAATTATGTTTTATGAAAAATTCAGTTTTTAACTACCACTTAGTAGTTTCACTATTCATCAAAATTTGATGTTTTTCAGAAAAATGTCAAAATTTCATCCTAATCTATATTTCATATTCAGAATTTAAAAAATGAAGTCTATTTTACCAAATTCATAACATAAAAGTTGCATTAATTAATTTTATAATTAAATCCCGCTGTTAAAACAAATAGCGTGTTTTTAAGAAACAATATCTATCAAAAGATTGACACTTGATTATGTCTGGTTTAAATGTGAAATTACATTCAATGACCAACATTGTATTAAATAGTAAAAATATATTCTAAATATACTTTTAAACCACTCAAATTAATAATTTATCACTATTAATTATTTCGATTAAAAAAGTTGTTTTTAATTATAATTTAGTAACTTTCACTATTCATCAGAATATGAAAGTTATCCGAAAAGTACCAAAATTTCACCTTAGGCTAAATTCAATACTAAGAATCCAAAAATGAAGTCCATCTTGAGAGCTAAAATTTCTAAAAATTAAAAAGTGGTTATTACTATTCATAACGGCTAGTTTTAATAATATTTTAATAGCATATCGTTGTTTCGTGAAACTGGGTATTGCGTACTACACACGCTATCGAGGAAGGTTGTGATTGCGTGTAATGCAAGGCAAGTCAAATATCCGTGTTGTGCAAGCTCCTTTTGGTGTAGCGTACAACACAAGACATTAATAAAATTAAAAAGAATATTTTTCATAAAATCTCGGGCTGTTACATTCTACCCCCCTTAAAATGAATTTCTCCCTCGAAATTCGTCGGGGTTATAAATGGTTTACTATTCTAAAGTTTCTTTAATAGAAACCCACATCGTAAAAAGGAATATCAAAACCAATCTTTAAAAACAAAAGTATGAAACGTAACGGTTACCCAAATAAACTAATCACTGGGTTTCCACATAGGTGAAAATATGGATTTGGAAGAGAAATCTAACCATCATGTTCTGATAGAGAGTGGTAGAGAACATGGCTATAGAAAAGCCAGTAATCACAAATCCATAGATTTGTAATGATATAAGGTACCATCTCATTCATCAGGTATAAGATCAGTAGGACAACATTTTTGGTTTTCAAGATCATTTCCCTAAAGTTGAACATTTGCATTAGAATAAATACTTACTTTATTTTGGTACAATCTCACTGTTGTTCGTGCCTTGAAAAATTTCCACTTCATCTCTTAAATAAATGAAGTTGAATTTGTTATTCGTGAAGTGTTAGCAGATCATATGAGAGAATGACGGGTCATTCCATCTGTCTCAAACAAAAGGTTAGCAAAAATTATATACATAAGTCGATCTATAGTGAGATTAATCATATATGGTTCCAAAAATGGACTTATACTTCATATATCATACTGCTTAATATAATTAAACTAGTTTCTACTAAACAGGGACTTCCTGTAGGCCAGTGGTAGGCGATAAAGGCCAGATCCGTGTCCGAAGCGATGGGTTGTCGCCCGTCCTGCAGGTTGTCCTTTTTCTAAAACTATAATACTATAACATCCCATCAATAATATCGAAAATATTCTATCCTTAAACAATACTAACTTATTTCCAACATAATCCATTCTAATCTTTAGGCTTATCCATAATACTGCATTCCACTCTCATAATATAGTGAAAACGATTACCAGAGATTTAATACTGTCGTTGATCCCCATATATCATAAGATATGTCTTGTTGGTCACATTCCAAACATTCAAAGGCCTTAATCACGTATTCTATTGAAAAATGAATACCCATTGAACCTTAGTGAAAACATTAATGCAGTTAATAGTTAACACTTTCCATATACCAAAATCCTCAAAATTCTATATACTCAAACCATGATATCACTTAGTCCTTATATTAATCATGAGCTCATGAATACTGTCGAACATTTCATTTTCTCCTTATCCCTTAATTATGTGCATATCATCTACTTTCCAAAATATTTGAATCACTTTTCTTGGTTACCGGTACCTTAAAATTATTGAAAACCACAATAGACCAATACATAAATATTTCAGTACACCATAAAAGTACTTCAAAAACATTATTCTTGAATACCAATACATAAACACTTCAGTCCATCTACTTAAATGATTGTCCTGGAATAATTCCTTCCTTGATTTAGAAGTAACTTTTTAGGTCAGGGCATTGAGATGGGTAATTCCCATGTTCTCCACAAATAAGACATTGAACTCCATAACAATCTGTCACTCTATGACCCTTTTCTCCACACAGATAACATTGGTACCTCCATTTGAGGTATTCCTCAAGGTTCTTCTTCCCTTCTTTAGAAATCTCAATCTTCCTTTCTTTATGCTCCTCAACATGCGAACATGCATAATAGTTTATCTTCCTCTTATTTGATGAATTATTCATACCACTAAATTTCACCTTGTTAATCATATATCGCGATGACTGATTCGGCATAATCACAATATCTTTATCTCTAGGCATTACACAATTTTTTTTCTCATTGTCACCAATTTGTCCGTTGGATTCAATGTTAACCGAATTCCTTCTGGTTCCCTCCATTAACTAAAACACAAAAAGAATTTTGTGAGAGGCGAAATCATGCTAGGGAAGACAACATAGTAAAGGGGAAGCACCCTCAATATCTAACATCTTAGGTTAAATTCTAAGATCGTTACCGTAATTCTAGTACTATAACCTATACGTATACTTAGCCTTAGAGATATCCCTAGACATACCTTAGAAATATCTCTAGGGATCTCCCTAAAGTTCTCGCATCCTAGTTTCCAAAGGTTGACTAAACCTTTCCTCTGATACCAACTGTAAAGACCCGAAGCCTAACGTACATGGACATTACATTACTTTTGCGAAATACTTAGTAAATAACAAAAACACACACACAAGGACCGTAATAGTTTAGTGTCTTTGGAAACACGGAACGTAATCTTCTAATCCTGGTGAAAGATCCTCAATATCTCCCATAAAGATCTTCCCTTCTTTTTTTTTACCTAAAACCATTCTTTATATCCTGGGGAAAAGAAAACATAAAAGGGTGAGCTCAAATGATCAGTAAGGGTAAACAAAAGAAAATCAATCACATCATATTCATAAGAACATAACTTTTGGAAATCTTAACCTGCAAAAGAGAGAATAATTTCATAACATGGGATAAATCATAGCAGTGAAATGAAATCCCAATAAGCATAACATAAAACATGAAAATTTGTGGCATACACACATAATCATAGAGAATCATTTCTTGTTAGTCATGACTCATTGCCAAGACTATCTTAGTGGACAAAGTCCCTTTCGGAATCGAGTCACCCTCGTTTCAGTCCTGTTTCACTGAACCGGTATAACCTACCATTCCAGCCATGTCTATCTCATGAGATATAAAATCTTTACCCAATGAATTGGAAAGAGATATAGGTCACACTCATCTCATAATTATACCATTCTTATGTGTGCCACAAAATCATAAATCATACATCATTGCATAACCCATGTAATACAAATGGGAATCTTAAACATCATGACATCATAAAACAATTCATACAAGATAAAGGAATTCATAAAAATAATTCCATCACAACATGATCAAATCAATGTAATAATAGGGATAAAAATAGAACCCTTTATTATTTTAGGTGGAAAATAATTTTGATAAAACACTTGAACTCTATTCTTGAGGAAAATATCCTTTCTTTTCAAAAACATTTTTCCTTTCATAACATGTCATATGAATTTAAAATAAAAGAAGTTGATTAAAAATAAACTTGAAAACTTGTAAAGGAAGTTTCTTGTAAATAATGTTTTAAAAATCCATTCATGCCGTATATGTTAAAAAAACATTCTTCATACTTTTGTCAGAAAAGTCAAAAAGTACCTCGTACGAAAAACAACAAAAGATTCCTTTCATATCCTTTACTAAAAACTCACCGAAGGGTAAAATTGGATTTAAACAATTGTAGGTGGATGGAAATAATATTACATAATGAGGAAACATGGATGTAGATGATAAAATACACCCTAGTAAATGCCAAAGTATAAACAATCTCAGATAAAAATGAGATTGTGATATTTCCCTTACCTTAGGTCTGACTTGCTTTGTGAGTGTCCGAACCTCCTCTTTTTGACGCGCCTTTTCTTAGCCTCCACTTAAAGAACTAAGGATGGTCTTTGAAGAAGACCAGGACCTCTATGATGATACTAGGGAAGTGGAGAAGTGATTTTGGCAGGGGTTGGCCGAGCTTGAGTGCTCAAATTGGTGTGAGGAGGAGGGGGAGGAGGTGACCTTTTATAAGGGAGGAGAGGGGCACCTTAGGAATATCTCAAAATATTATTTTATATTAAAGTCAAAATCGGTTTATAATGGTTCCAAAGGGTCTTATTTCGAAGCTAATGTGGGGATGGGTCGAAATGCTATCAACCAATATGATTTAGACAAGTTTAGGGTATTATTTTAACCTTATCAATTAGATTTAACTCTAAGTTAAATAATTTAACTCTTACCGTGTCTTTTTGTTTTCTTTCACTATATGGTTAATACACTTAATATAACATCCCAAAAGAACCCCAAACTGTTTATTATTAATATATATATCCTTATCTAAGTCATGTGGCCCATCCTTAGATTTTTAGGAATAAAATAACAATTAATAATATAATATTTGATTTAAAAACTATTTTTTGTCAATTTTGACACTATTTGATATATGATTTTTTTGAAAGTCATAACAGAATTATATGTTCGAACCAAGTTTATTAAATCAACACTAATATATAATAGTAACCTAGAAAATTAGTGGAATTCATAAAAAGTCTCAAATTACATTTATTTTGGTGTTTATAACATCAATTATGTCAATATTTCATTAATAAGATAATTACTGCATCATCTTTGTGTTATAAATAAATTAAATTAAATGAAGTCTAAAAATTACAAATAAAATACCATCATGTAGGAAATCTTTTTAGCTTTCTAATGAATATTTACAATCGAATTTATCTCATGTACAACCCTATATTAAAAATGGTTTAGTAAATATACTTTGATTTTAACTCTTTTAACTCTTCTTTGAATTAAATAATAATAAATGTCCTAATCTAATCCAAGTGGGCCTAAATGATAATATTTTACACTTAAGGTTATTTTTGGTCGAGATACACTTGTCCAATAGAATTAGGACATGTGTTAGGGTAATATCAATATCATTCTTACCCTTAATTACCCTATTTACTTTTAACCGTGGTAAATAAAAGTAAAAAGTTACTATTCACCAAAAAATATTTTCATCTCATTGAACCACATTTTACTTACAGACATCAACCGTGTCTCTCGGATTTTTAAAATTCCATTCACAGAAGCGGTAAAATTATGTTTTATGAAAAATTCAGTTTTTAACTACCACTTAGTAGTTTCACTATTCATCAAAATTTGATGTTTTTCAGAAAAATGCAAAAATTCCATCCTATGCTATATTTCATATTCCGAATTCAAAAATGAAGTCTATTTTACCAAATTCATAACATAGAAGTTGCATTAATTAATTTTATAATTAAATCCCACTGTTAAAACAAATAGCGTGTTTTTAAGAAACAATATCTATCAAAAGATTGACACTTGATTATGTCTGGTTTAAATGTGAAATTACATTCAATGACCAACATTGTATTAAATTGTAAAAATATATTCTAAATATACTTTAAAATCACAAAAATTAATAATTTATCACTATTAATTATTTCGATTAAAAAAGTTGTTTTTAATTATAATTTAGTAATTTTCACTATTCATCAGAATATGAAAGTTATCCGAAAAGTACCAAAATTTTACCTTAGGCTAAATTCGATACTACGAATCCAAAAATGAAGTCCATCTTGAGAGCTAAAATTTCTAAAATTTGAAAAGTGGTTATTACTATTCATAACGGCTAGTTTTAATAATATTTTAATAGCATATCGTTGTTTCGTGAAACTGAGTATTGCGTACTACACACGCTATCGAGGAAGGTTGTGATTGCGTGTAATGCAAGGAAAGTGAAAGATGCGTGTTGTGCAAGCTCCTTTTGGTGTAGCATACAACACAAGACATTAATAAAATTAAAAAGAATATTTTTCATAAAATCTCGGGCTGTTACACATTCCCACACATAGAAGACCATATTCACTTAGTGGACCATACTCCTACTAGTTAGAAAAAACCCTATACCACATAGACTCATATTTTTTTGTGAATATAAAATACACTCATTAGGATATATCCCCTTTTAGTTAGACCAAAAATGTCTTATCACGGATTTTTACCATACTAACATTAACATGGTATCATTCGAAAAACCATCAATACACTTGATGTTAAACAATATCAATTATTTATTATTAGAAGTACATTGCACATGGTTGTGATAAATACCCTCTGTTCATTAACTAACCCATGACATGTTGGAGGATGGTTTTAGGGGGTCACTAAACTATAATCTACTAACCAATAGAGGGGTCTAAATTGGTATAGGCCCTGAAATAGTGTTATCAAAGAATTTTATTAGGATATATGATGGAGTTTGATGTTAAGAACATTTCAGGATTTCAATGGTTTGGTTTAGAAAGTATTTCATTTGATTTCATTGGTATGTTTTGGGTGTACCTTTCCATAGGTTTTAAATTATGCTCTTAGTGGTTCTTCATGGTTAGTGGTTGTAGTCTCTTATTTGGGTGAAGGGATGTGTTTTTAGTAAATTTCCTTCTTATTATGTTCTTCATGGTTAGTGGTTGTAGTCTCTTATTTAGAGATGTATGATGTTCTTGGTGAGGGACACTATCTAGCTAGTGGTGTCGTCATATATGAGAAAGCATCGATGTAGTTAGAGATGTATGATGTTCTTCAGATGGAGTGAATCATTTTGGTTTTCAAACCAGCACTCATAGTACATGGCCTGTTATGTTGGAAAATTATAACTTTCCACCCTGGTTATGCATGAAGTGGAAATTCATCATGGTATCTATGCTTATATCATGACCAAAACAACCAGGTAACGATATTGATGTTTATCTGGCTCCTTTGATCGAGGATTTGAAGTTATTGTGGGACTCAGGTGTAATGTTGTATGATGCTTATAAAATTGAATACCTCACATTGAGTGCAATGTTGTATGGGACAATAAATTATTTCCCTTCTTGTAGAAATTTGTCAGTCTATAGTATTAAAATAACTCAAGTGTGTCCCGTGTGCGAAGAAGATACATAATCAATTAGGTTGAAACATTCACCGAAATCTGTGTTTCTAGGACATCGTAGATTTCTACCTCGTTGGCATAAGTACCAATCTTGGATGACATCATTCAATGGATGTTTAGAAAAATGTGCAACACTGTCTCCACTAACAGGTGATCAGCTGTTTGAGAAAATAAACGATCTGAACACTATTTTTGGTAAACCATTTTTGAAAAACCTTACGAAAATCAGTTGAAAAAAGATATCAATTTTTCTGAATTACCGTACTGGAATTGTTTGTACGTCCGACATTTTCTTCTTGTGATGCATGTGGAAAAAAATGTATGTGACAGTGTAATCAGAACATTGCTAAATGCCACTAGAAGAACAAAATATGGAATTAAGGCATGTTTGGACATGGTTGACATGGGAATACGAGAAGAGTTGGCTCCCGTGAAGGGCGAAAACCTTCCTCCAGCTGCTTATACACTTTCTAGGGCAAAGAGATATCAGTTTTGAAACTTCTTCAATGATGTAAAGGATTCAAAGGGGTACTCGTGAAATATCAAGATCATTGTGTCAATGAATGATTTTAAGTTAAAAGGTTTTATATCACATGATTTCCATGTTTTGATGCAAGATCTAATTCTTATAGCTTTATGTTTCATTTTCCCAATAATGTACATCATAAGTTAACCAAAATTTAATTATTTTTCAAATCTATATGTAGTAAAGTTTTAGACCTGGGGAAATTGCCAACTATGGAAAAAGAAATTGTCATCATATTATGTGAATTAGAAATGTTCTTCCTGCCAACATTCTTTGATATGATGGATCATTTGATGATTCACTTGGTGAGAGAGGTTCGAATTTTTGGCCATGTGCACTATATATTGTTGTATCATGTTGAACGGTATATGAAGATTTTGAAAGGGTATGTCAAAAATCGATGTTGGTCAGAGGGTTGTATAGTGGAGCGATATATTCTTGAGGAAGCCATTGAATTTTGTACTGAATACCTATCTGATGTGGAAAGCATTGGACTCCTGAAATCTCGTCACACTGGATGCATTGATGGTGAAGGAAAATCTAGAAGGTAATTTGTGACAATCAGTATTACAGATTAGGAGTAGGACCATCTTTATGTTTTGCATAATAGTTGGGAGGTTTCTTCATATATTAAAACTCAAAAGAAATTCTTCGCCAGTTGAATCCATCAAGGGATAAAAAATGGTTATTAGATACACATAATCACTAGTTTATAGGATGGTTTCAGGACCATATTCTTAAGCGGTTGGATGTAAATCTGAATTCAATTTCAGAACATCTTCGATGGCTAGCCGCTGGACCAAGTGTGTATGTATTATCTTATAGTGGTTATGTAATTAATGGTTATACATTCTATACAGATGAACACGATGAATATAGTACAATACAAAATAGTGGAGTTACACTAGTGGATGAAGCGATGCATGTTTCTGGTAGTAAGGATAGACATCCAATTTATGCAAATATGTCATACTTTGGCATTGTCAAACAAATATTGGAGTTGGATTATACGACATTCCAATTGCCGATTTTTCAATTAAAATGGATTGATAACAACAGTGGTGTTAAAATAGATGAATGGGGATTTCTGAAAGTTGATTTTAGTAATGAAGGGTATAAAGACGAAGAGTTTATAATGGCATCACAAGAGGTACAATTTTTTTATGTTCCAGATCCTGCAAACTGAAAGAGGTCGATTGTTCTGTTATCGTCCAAAACTACTGAAG
The DNA here is from genome assembly GCA_963277665.1 of Viscum album. Classification (NCBI taxonomy): domain Eukaryota; kingdom Viridiplantae; phylum Streptophyta; class Magnoliopsida; order Santalales; family Viscaceae; genus Viscum; species Viscum album. The sequence continues at coordinate 1,297,427,950 of OY728138.1, read as the reverse complement.
GTTCCGATGAAAATTTAGTTGAGAACGATCCTTTTAGTGGTACGTCGCAATAATTTTGGAGCGGTCCCAATGTAGATGATGTTTTCTATGTTAGAGGAGACCATAATGAAAGGATTTGGATAATCGATATAGGTGTCAAATCCCTTCAGCCTTTGAAAAAAAGAAAGAGAGTTCAGTAAATAGGTTATATTTTATTTGTAATATAGATCTTGTTATCTCATGTTATTATCTTACCATTACTGAATTTATGTAATCTAAATTAACTGTTCAACCACTTTTTCAGATAATGACATCTCCACATTCTGATGCTCCAAACCATGACGCTGAAAAAGTCTCTCAAGCAGCAGCTACTGCGGCAACTGCTGCTCCTGCTGCTCATGCTGCTGCTGTTGTTGCTGTTTCTGCTCCTCCTACTGCTCCTAAAGCTCATGTTTCTGCTGCTGTTGCTCCTGCTGCGGCTCCGATTGCTCCTACTGCTCCTCCGGTTGTGGCTCCTGCTGCTGCTGCTCCTCCTGCTGCTCCAGCTGCTACGGCTCCTGCGGCTCTTAGTGTTGAGGTCCATCAACCATCAACACATGTCATTGATACCATTCTATATGAACATATAGATGATGTTGATATCGATTAAATGGTTGGGAATGAAGGACTAGTGTCACATAAATCACATGTGCGTCGTAGTTTGACGGTGTTAGCCAAAATTCTTAAGGAAAAAAGCAAAGGTATCAAATTTGATGTCGGATGGAATGCACGAGGACAACATGTGAATCCCAACAAGTCTATGTTTAGTAGATACATTGGATTTTTCACTCTGCATTGTGTGCTGATTGACATAGATTTATGGCACCATGTTGTGTCTGGGAAGAAGGCTGTGATCTGGGAAGAAATTACGATAACATTATGAATTTATTTCTTTAATTTACTAGAAAATAAAATTATGAAACAATGTCTTAATCTTCTCAATCTCTTTCAGAGTACATTTATAGTAGACTATTAACACATGGATTATATACTAAGGCTTGGAGGAAAGATTCATCAATGTTTTCACACTATTTTAACAAGATGTCACCTCAGAGATTTTAAAGGTATAATAAACCCTCACCCACCCATTGTCTATGCTCACCTGATATCCCAAGAAGCATGGGATTCATTTATTGGCTGTCGTGGGGATGAGAAGTTTCAGGTAAATTATGAGTGATAATACGTTGTTTGACGACACCTGTATTCATCACTGTGATTGTCAATATTTAATTTATGAAACAGAAACTTTGTACTGAAATTAAGGAATGTGCTTCGAAACCAACATAACCCTATCGTAAATCAAGGATGGGGTACGCTTCATTAGAAAAGAAAATGGTATGTATTTTAAATTAATAATAATATTGTTAGGTTCCAATAAACAACATCATCATTATTTTTCAATGTTTATATGTAGATTGATGAGTCTAAAACCAAATGCACTTCCATCCAACGTCAGGTGCTATGGAAGGAGGCACGTGTGAAAAAAGATGGGTAGTTAATAGATGAGAACACAGAGAAAGTGTGGGAAATATGTGTAATTATGACATGATGATAAAATAATTTGTTTAAAATTTCTATTAAATAAAAATAATTATTTATTTTCTTATATCCGACATTCACAAGAATCAGTTAATCATGTAGCTGATACATACCTATTATCGATGGCTATGAATCAGCCAGAAAAATAAGGTCGTGTCAGAGGTGCAGGGTTTGGGGTGACACCCTGAGTATATTTTGAGACAAAGAAGAAAATGGATGATACAGATGAAAAATTGGAACAAATGAGCGAAAAAATAGCAACCCTTGAAGAACAATTCCAATGGAAGGTAGAGTTGCTAGCAACTTTTATTGGTGGGAATCAAAGGGAAGACAAAAATCAAGAACAACTGCCGCATGAACATCCCATCTCACCCCCCACCAGCTGTGAGGAGAGCCATTCGCCTCAAAAAACTATCTTAGCTCTGGTAATAAATATTCTAATAATTATTCCTATGAAATATGAATCAGAAAAACACTGATAATTTTTCTGTACTCATCTTCTATAGGGAGATAATGATTGTGATTTATATCTGTCAACACCCACCTATCACCTTGTAGCGGGGGATATAGTGTCCAATATACCAGATGCCACACTGCATAATAGACCACTTCTGAAATATCATCTGAAAGTGACAATTACTGTAGCTCATGATCCAAAGGCAGAGCTACCTATTCCACTTCATGACGATGATATTCATACAGTCAGAAAGGCTATTGGGACATTCATTGCATGGCCATCACAACTTGTAAAAAAAGGAATGAGGCCAGAGGCTAAGCATAAGGAGGCAAGCAAGTACTATGTCTGGACAAATATCAAGGTATATATAATAAAATTTCACTATCCAGACACATCTAAACACAACTTACTTATTCTCTTAATGATCATATTTTTTCATTGTCCAAAATAAACAAACGATAATGATTGCAGTTATTTTGTTTGTAAATTTATGAAATAGATCGTTTTTCATCAGTAAACTAGCATCCCTAATGAGGTATTTTTAAAAACAACTACTAGTTTATTTATGTTATTCATTAATTAATTATTTTTTTATTTTGCAGTAATACTATGACTTCTGAAAAGCCTCATACTCACAAGAAAATATAGATGTGTTCAGAAACAAGTGGGCCACATTCTTGATGGAAGATTGTACACAAATACAATGAAGATCTGACATGGGGACATGTACAATTAGTGGTCATTTTTGAGAGGGGTTAAGGGGATCAAAATATGAAACATTATTGTATTAAATTGTTCGTAGGAAAATTGTAATTGTTATACAATAAAACAGCCCTTATCCAATGATCCATTTTTCCATTTTAACAGATGATATGCACCAGCAACATGCAAGAATGTTGAACCACTCAAATGGTCTCTATTTTGTTTAAAATGGACAAGCTTTTATGTGAAAAAAACAACAGACCTACAGCAATCCAGCCAAACGCATTCGGATTGCACTGATCATTTATAAGAACGATCCAAGGGTCCTTGGTGATGTGTATAAGTCAACCCCACATCAATCTGAGTTACGGTGTGGCCGCTAGCACTCAAAGGGTCTCTATTTTTTAAAAAATGGACAAGTTTTTAAGTGAAAACAAAAACCGACCTATGGAAATCCAACCAAACACATTCAGATTGCATTGATCATTATTAAAAATGATCCAAGAGTCCTTGGTGACGTGTACGAGTCATCCTCGCCTCAATCCGAGTCACGGTGTGTCCGCTACCACTCAAAGGCTCTCTATTTTGTTTAAAATGGACATGATTTTATGTGAAAACAACAACTGACCTACAGTAATCTGACCAAACACATTCGGATTGCATTGACCATTTATAAAAACAATCCAAGGGTCCTTGGTGACATGTATGAGTCAACCCTGCCTCAATCTGAGGCACGGTGTGGCCGCTAGCACTCAAAGGGTCTCTATTTTGTTTAAAATGGACAAGATTTTATGTGAAAACAATAACTAACCTAAGGATATCCAATCAAACACATTCGGATTGCATTGATATTTTATAAGAATGATTTAAGGGTCCTTGGTGACATGTAAAAGTCAACCCCGCCTTAATCTGAGACATGGTGTGGCCGCTACCACTCAAAGGGTCTCTATTTTGTTTAAAATGGACAAGATTTTAAATGAAAACAATAACTGACCTACGGAAATCCGACCAAAAGCATTCGGATTGTGTTGATCGTTTATAAAAACAATCCAAGTGTCGTTGGTGATGTGTATGAGTCAACCCCACCTCAATCCGAGGCACGGTGTGACCGCTAGCATTCAAAGGGTCTCTATTTTGTTTAAAATGGACAAGATTTTTAGTGAAAACAACAACTGACCTATGGAAATCTTACCAATCACATTTGGATTGCATAGATATTTTATAAGAACTATCCAAGTGTCCTTAGTGATGTGTACAATAGTTTACCATCTTAGTGAAGAGTTTGTGGAATAGTATAAGAGACATGAAGCAATGAAGATCATTACAGTGTTAGAAAAAATGTGGTTGCTACAAATAATGTGGCAATCGGCTTGTGCAAAGATGTCTATGTTACAACTTCCAGGTATTGTACTTAATTTTTTTCTAGAGGGTTTCAGTGTAAATGCATTTTGGAATTATCATTACTATTCATTGTCTTATAGGTTTTTTTGACAGCTGAGGGGAAAGGGTGGGGTCTGCAGACATTGGAGGATATGTCGAAGCGTGATTTTGTGTGTGAATATGCTGGAGAAATGGCCTCTTTGCCCTTCAAGCTCCCCGAACCCCGATTCTCCAATGTCTGGATACCCCAACCTTTCCCCTCCGCTGTCAAAAAAACCTAAAAGACAATGAATAGCAATGATCATTACAAAATGAATTTACACAAAACCCCTCCAAAAAATAATAATGTACAATACCTTCAAGTTTTAACTTAGGCCGTGTTGCACAAGGTGATTGCCACATTGTTTTTAGCAACCACATTTTCTCCAAAACTCTAATGAAATTCACTGCTTCATGTATCTTATACTCTTCCAGACACTCTTCTCTAAGAAGGTCAACTATCATGTATGCATACTCACCTTCAAATTCCTGGGTGAAAGTACAAGGCATGGATGTAGATAAAAAATTTCTAAAAAATTTGACCAACATGCATCATCCTCGATGGAAGTAAGATAGAAATTCACATAGATGTTCTTAAAGATATGATTTTGATGTATATAGTGAAAGGGTGGTGGATGTTCATTGTCGATGTTGTTCGTCTATGAGACTTTCACCTTCTCTTCTCCTCTCGCTATGCCTTGGACATCATGCAATAACCTTATACCATGTGGGGTAAATTTAGGTTGCTGAGAAACTATGGCACCGCATGATCTTCCATGTCTAATGACCTCAAGATTTTTTTTCTAATCAACCTTCCTCTTATCATTAGATGTGTGTAATGTTGGTGCAGCAGTCTCCATGATAGATTGGAAGTTGACCAATCCATTTGATGAACAAGATGGGATGCTAAATCTGACATTATGAGCATCCAATATAGAAAATTGTTCCAACGATTCGGTAATGAGGCTACATTTAAAGATACTTCATGTGTTTCGTCAAGCGAGTCAGTTCCTAGTTCCAAAAAGCATTCACAAACATCACTCATCAGTTTCCTCAAGGATAAACTTGGGTTCATGGCTTTGTATGATCAAAGAGATCTATCCTCTACTGATTTTACAACCTATGTGGTGCATGTTTCAAATTCCTCCAGGAAAAAGGAACAAATGTGGTGAGTTGTAAGCCATATCTATTTGATGTTTTGAAATGTTAATTATGTTTTGATAATGGGTTAAATATTTTAGGAAAAGTTGGATTTTCCGTGATTCATGTATGGATGATAGATTCATATCCATTCCAAGTGGTTTTAATGGAATGGATGGATGATAACATTGGTTGGTGTTCTCATGGATGTCTGAGCACGGTATGTTAGAAAACATGTTGGGCATGTTTTGGTGTATTAGTTGGGGTTCTAGTGGTTCTTTCCCAATGATGGAGGTGTTAAACATCAGATGGTGGTGTTTGTGAGCTAAAGGGTATAGTGGGGAGCACCATAGAAATTAAGTGGTAAGTTGGTGAAATGATTGGAATTTTGAATTAGATAGTCTTGGGTAAAATCCATCTTGGTGTTTAGATCGGTTGTGTACATTGAGATGAAGGTTGTGTTTGGGTTGTGTTATGGGTGTTTGGGGCAATGTAAGTATTTAATGTTACCTTTATGTTTTTCATAATGAATAATTAGTATATCACATTTGGATTGCATTGATATTTTATAAGAACGATCCAAGGGTCCTTGGTGACGTGTAAGAGTCAACCCTGCCTCAATCCGAGGCAGGGTGTGGCTGCTACCTCTCAAAGGGACTCTATTTTTTTTAAAATGGAAATGATTTTAAGTGAAAACAACAACTGACCTACGGAAATCTGACCAAAATCATTCGGATTGCATTGATCATTTTTAAGAACGATCCAAGGGTCTGTGGTGACGTGTATGAGTCAACCCCAACATGGATAGCCACCCCAAACCCTTGAACAGCCCCCAAAACCCCAGAATTCTGAATTGATTTCTTTAAGTACTTGATTAACTTATAAATTATGTGTTAATGGTGTATGGGTATAATTGTTGTATGGGTATACATGGTCAAATTTTCTTGTGATTTATGAGTTAAATTTTTATGGGTATACTTGCTTTAATTGGATTACTGAGATGCTATTTTTCTTGTAGGTGTTCTGGTATGCTGCTGCAGATTTATCGGAGCAGCTGAGAGGGCATTTATCAGCGCTCTTTTAGCGCTGATAAATCATGCTTTTATCAGTTCTAAAAGAACGCGGATAAACTACTCCTTTATCAGCGCTAAAGAAGGGCTGATAAATCATGCTTTTATCAGCGCAAAAAAATCACTGATAAACTTCACCTTTATCAGCGCTAAAGAAGCGCTTATTTAGCGCTGATAATGGGTTGGTTTATCAGCACTTTCTTAGCACATATAAAGCTACCCTTTATCATTTTCGAGCTTTACAGCGCTTTTTTAGCGCTGTTAAAGCCCGTTTTTTAGTGCTGTTAATGCCAGTTTTTGTTCTAGTGTTTATTCATTACATACAATGAATCGAACCTTACAGACTGTGTAATTATCCTTACATTGTCTTGATTTATTTTAAGAACTCTTTTCTTTTTCCATTATTCAGTATCTCTAGTACTAAAATAAAACGTATTGGAATATCAATAATAATTATGGAATTTTGATGACTTATATAATTTTCATGCTTCAAAATAAAAATTACATAATTATTTAATCAATTTTTGTGTCACATAAAATCACTATATGTGATTTCAAATCTCTTAAATTCAATTCAAAATATCCGTAAATAATTAAGGTAATTATCAAAATAATACCATGCAACTTTCACTAATTTCTATGATATTTATAACTATTTCAATATATAATTTTTATTATTTCCAAAAATCCATAATATCTCAAAATTACATCTTTAAATTAAAGTACTCTATACATCATACAAGTGTTTTTCACCAAGAAAATACAAAAACCACCATACTAGGTACCACCAAGATAGTTTTTCTACATCATCAAACTTCTCTTCTCAGAACATGGAACCTTGTTTAATTGATTAAGAAATCTGAACATAACAATATATTCATAATATAATTGATATCTATATTTTAAATCATTTTTTCTATATTGTAACATAAAATCGAATGAAATTTCTATTGAAATCCTTTTATAGACAGTATTGTTCAAATTTCGTTAATACACACAATGTTCCAGAGGATCAGATCACTCCCCCGAGAAGGGGGTGAATGTGGGGATAATTATTTTAATAATTTATCAATATATAATATCAAAATATATAACCTGTTAAAGTTTTATCCACTCCAATATTAAATTTAAACTCACTTATACATTTCAAAAACTAAAAGTATTAAACATAATTATTTTTTAAGGTTGGTATTCGTATCAAAATGCATACTCATTACCGTGGATTCTTACTCTTCCCCAATATAGATTATTCACTATAAAAAAAATAATTAATATTTCACTTATGAGAAAAAACATCACGCTCTCCCTTTTTTGAGTCTCACATGATATTGTTACTTCAAACTGTAGATAAAATGTATCAAAACCTGAATAAGAAAATACTTCTATAAGAAATAAATGATGATATCTAAAACACCTTAATATTTCATGGTACGTTATCCTCAATAGATTGTGTTTGAAACAACAATGATATGACTTGTGTAACATGCAAGATTGAGTTTCTGTGAAACAACACTTCGATATTAAATTTACTTTTATGATATAATTATAACTTATCTATTATATATAGTAACATAAATTGTAATATATAATTTTTAAATGTTATTTGTATTGTTTTCATATAAATAAAAAATATTTGTAATGAATTATATAAGTTTCGCCAAAATAGTTATATGTATAGAAATACTATTTTCTTAAAGAAAGTACTTTTTATATCCTTTTGTGAACAATGATAAAATTAATTTTAAACACTCATAAAAATTGAATTTGGTAAAATAGACATCATTTTTGAATTCATAATATCAAAATTATCTTAGTGTTAATTTTTTATATTTCTATGAAAACATTCCATTTTTGATGAATAGTGAAAACACTTTATTAATGATTAAAACCAAACTTTTTAATTTTAATAATTATTTTAATTTTAATTTATTTTAAAGTAAAAAATATATAAATAATACATATATTAACAAAATATAGGAAATTGTAATCATTTTTATAATAGAATTGAAAATAAAAGCTCACTGCTCTTTTTTTAATGTCTTTTTACCCACCTTCTAGCCACATTTGTAGATTTGCATTAAACGTAATTATACCACTTTAATGAATTGAATTTGAAAAAAAGGAAATACAATGTTTTAATAATAATGAAATTTTTTTAATAGGATCAAATGTTTTTGGGAATAGTAACATTTGAATAATATTTACCACTATTAAATTTAAATAGTGTAATAATATGTAAAAATTATATTATAACAATATAAAATTACCATAAAACATGTACTAGTTTTAATGGATATGTGCATTTGAACAAAAATATAACATTGGTAAATAAATTTATCATTTTTTATTCAACTATGTTAAAATAAGACATTTATTATGTTTTATTTAAAGAAGAGTTAAAAGTGTCATTTTGAAATTATAATATCTATATCATTTCTAATATAGGTATAATAATAAGATAAATTTCACAATAAATAATAATTAAAAATATAATAAATTAATATACATAATGATTATTTATTTATAATTATTAGAAGTTAAATATTTAAAATTAATTTTGATACAATGATGATGTAGTTGTTGATTTACAAAAAGAAGAATCAAATAAATGATATTAATAATATTAAAATAAATATAATTTTACTTAATTAATGACATACAATAATTTTGTAGATACCTATGACATGTTAGTGACATATTTGGATGTATTAGTTCAAATTTATCATGTTGGTAGGAAATTTTTTAAAATGAAAAAAAAATAGTATTAAAATTGACCGAAAAGGTATTTTAAAATAATTACTATTTTATTAAATGATATAAAAGTTATAAAAATATGAGGTTTTACCAAATAACTTAGATAATATTTAAAATTTATTAAATGATACACTTTTGGTTCTTTTTTCATTTTATAGTAAATATATTAACCATTTAGTGTAAAAATAAAATAGGACACAGAAAGGCATAAATTGTATAGCTAAAGATTAATTCTAAATGATTCGGTTAATTTTATGACCTAATCTTGTATAAAATATATTGTTTAGAATTTTTTACCCATCCTCAAATTATCCTAGAAATAAATCACTTAAGAGTTATTAGAACCCAAAAATAAATTTATAAAAAATTAATATATCAAGATTTTCCAAAACTACCCCTCACCGCCCTTATAAAAGGGAACTTATCCTTCAATTTAATTCACATATCTGATGCCCTTTTACTCAGCCAAAACCAGACCATTTCCTCTCCCAAATTAACTAAAATCATTTTATAGGCCTTACTTTAGTAATAAATCTATCTTAAGGTGTCCTTTTGTGTAAATCAAAAGGAGATACCTAAAAGGGGTAATCATTTTCTAAAATGATTTCAAGTTCTTTTCTTATTCTACTTCCACATCATATGTTATTTCCACAATAAAATAATAAATCTATAAAAAATATATTCTAATACTATTTTTGATTATGGTCCTACCATATTATTCCTTTTACCTATCCCAAAAAAAACAATATCACCATGCATGCGTGCGTACGGATTACCGTCTCCATGTTTTGGTGTAAACTGTTTTTTATATACACTTTATTTATATTGGTATAATGATTAATATAAAAGTTTAAAATAATAAGTATTAAATTATATTGTTTCTGTACAATTAATATTCCATAAAACTATATATTATTTAACCATTAAAAAAATGATTATGTCACTCATGTATACGTATGACTTATGTTCTCCACGACGTGATGAGATTCATCTTCGACGTTCACCATCCAAGATTGATTAAAAAATATATATATATTGAGTTAGTGTAAAATATATGAAATAATAATGACACTTTAATAATATATATATATGTATGTATGTATTTACATATATGTCATTCACTTACTTCCATTCAATATTGTATGAAAACTAAAACAACATTCATGAGTACGTACGACCTACCATCTCCATAGACGATGCATTCATTTAGTTTATCTATATAATATATATATTTATATTCTAGATATAAATGATATATAAATCATTTTACACGTTCTTTATGTAAGTAAATAATTATCTAAGTAAGACAATCCATAATTACATGCCAAAACACATGCGAAAAAAAACGATATTTACCTAAAATGTTGCCTTAACATGGAAATTATTAATAAACGGGTAATATAAAGAAATAATTTAATTATATATGATATAATGAATATTATTATAATTTTTTTAGAAGATAATAATATGTTTAAACCAATTATATAGGTCTTTTGGATACAAAGAAGAATATCGTACATAAGGTAGGGGAATTCAGTCTCATTATTAATTTTCGTGAAATACAAGTCATGTTCACCACATATCACTTATGTGGGGTGTATGTAATACACCCATAATATATTATATGATGAAATAATTTATATTCATGATATATAAATATTCATTTGATGATATTGGACTTATTATTTAAATGTTAAAAGTTTTACGGGATGCTTTTAATGTTTAAATAATTACTCCATTCACTATTTCAATATTATTGATATTATCATAATTATTAATTTTTATGTATATAAAATATTGTAAAAAACATTTTTTATAATTTTAATTTCATAAAAATATTTTCAATGGGATTATTTTTAGGGATTTATGGAAGGGACTATTTTACCAAACATTAGTTTAATTTGTTTGAAAATTTTAATCTTTTAAAAATTTCTCATTATTGTCTATGTTTATAAAATGGTATTCAAGATATATTATATTAACATGAATCCACTAAAATTTTAATTCCTTTAAAATGTTTCAAAATGGTATGGGAAACTTTGATTGAATAATATTCTCTTAAATATATTCTTTTATAAGTGCACTACTTCTGAATAAATGATTTCATATAAGAGGGGGTATTTGTCTTAAAATATTTTTAATGATTTAAAGAGACTATTTTCTTCAACGTAAACATAATTTAATTGAATCTTATTCCTAATTTAGTTTTAATTATTATGATATGATATTCCATATTTTATTAAATATTTTATGATATGTTTGAAAATGGATGTGATATATTAATACCATTCATGGTTTAAGATTAATGTATTAACTTTTCATAAGACATTTTTAATAAAAATTATTATGTTATGTTTCACATTTCACATATGAGGAATGTATTGAGATTTTTATGTGATGGGTGTGGCCAGTTATATCCCATTGATACATCAATGTGTATCATCAGAAAAACTAGATATGGACTTGTCTGAGACATTGAACATTTATTTCTAGTTGTATTGGTCAAAGCCTTGATGATATGTTTCACATGTCCGTCATTATGAATTATTTCATTATCAGATTAGTTAAGGATATTACATGTGATTATTAAACTTGTAAAATATCCATGTGAATGTGTAGAAGAAATTATTTGATTTATTATTTCCATTTTATGTTCATGATTATGTTTAAAAGGCTTGTTTTTTGGTTTTATATGTGCCTTAATGTTTATGGTTATATAAGAATTATTTTGTTGTATTGTTCAACCTTATTGATCATATGATCTCACCCATTTCTTATGTTTTACATTCCTAGGACACCAAGAAGTGTATTATGTTTTATATGAAGGATTAATCTAGGAGAATAACAGCATTCTCAAAGAATTATCAATGATTTAATTTATTCTTTGAATTTTAATGTAATGTCCATGTATGTAATATATTTTCCATGACTTATAAACAGTTAATCCCTTGAGGATTTGATTCCTTGTAATCATTCCAACATATGAAAATAATGCACTTAATTATCTATTCTAGGGTCGGGGTGTTACCATATCCCACAATAAAAATTATATATTATTCAACAAAGTCAATATCACTTAATAATAACTTATTTGGAGATGTGAATATTGATTCTAAGACTCAAACCACTTCCTTAGATTCTCATGCTTAAACTTATATAGATGATAGCATCTAAACAGAAGACACTATATTATCACCATCAATTTTATCTACCATCTCATCTCAGTCACTTTAGAATTATATATTTATTTCTATTTAGATTCCTCTATTTTATTTTTTCTATACTCAAAATTGTTCCATAATTTATTTTCAATAAATTAATACAATTTATTTTATAATTAACTAATTATATACAACTTCCTCAATATGTATGTTAGTTATTTTATACATACCCAAAATTATATAATATAATTTCTCTAAATACAATAAAGGAATATTTAAATGGGATTAATTTTTTTTACATCTTTTAATATTTCATCATGAAAAGAATATTAAAATAAGTAATGTAGATATACAATAAATTCCTCAATCCTTTTCTTTAGGCACATATCATCTTTGAAATTCACAAATAAAATAATCTTGAAGAAACTTGTTTCTATTTATAAATTTTTTGAAAACATTAGGTCTTAATTATTCTTACAAAACAAAAAAAACTACCTTGCGTCTGAATTGATTACTTATGGAACAAATTATCCTAAATCTCCACACCAAAATTATCTAATCATTAAAAATGAGCTCTTCATAACATGCTGAAATATATACTGGTATTTTTTAAAATTTAAGACCCTCAAATATTCATCCCATTATATTGAAAAAATGTATATATAATGAATATTGATGAAAAATATGATCTTCGATACTTTTATATGTTTTTTGTTAAAGAACTTTTAAATATTTACATAGATAAACCCAGAAATAGTCATTATTGAATTATCTCATGAATCATCTTGAATCATTCATTAAATATAATTTTTTGGAAAATTATGATCTATTTAAAAATCATTTCGATAAATTATTTTCATAAAGAATATTATTTTTAATCTTACTACATTTTCAAGTAAATCACATGGCTTTAAAATTAAAAGTAATAGTGAAGTTATATACTCATCCTTTCATAAGAAATAATTTATATGAATTTATGTCCATTAGAATTAAAAATAATGAAGTACCTCAAAGTCATATGGTTGGAACATTAAAATTGTTTTTTTTTGGAATCCCATGATGCTGAAAAAAGGAACCCCTCTTAGACGTTCATTATTTATTAATGTTGTACATTGAATTTATAGGCTCATATATTCAAAGACATATTCCAGAAAATATATATAAAATCTTCATATGAAGTTGTATTCTTAGCACTAAATTTGATAAATTGGAAAATAATTTCATAAACTAATTTATAAAGAATAATCCATTTCGTTTTCCATGAAGTCAAATAATATCAAAAAGGTTATATAATCTTCATCCACAGTTACACACATAATATAAGATATTCATATTATACTCTAGTAAGATATAGATCACATTTAATGATATCAATTATTTCTCAATAACTCTTAATCACATTAAATACATCTTAAATATTATATAAACAACCTCCAATGATTCTCCCAGTGACTAAAAACAAATGAAAACCAACAACAACCCCATGATCCCTTCAATATACTCCATTCAAATTTACTATAAACCTTATAAAATTACTCAAAATATTATTAGATCTATATTATAAGTCATCAACACTAATTAGAATCAATAAATCATATCTTATTTCTAGTAAAAATATTAATTCACCAACCTATTATATAATGTAATAATTTTTAGATAATCTCATATCTAAATTTTAATAAAATATGGAAAATTTTCTTGAATTAAATAGAACTCAATTCAAACATCTATTTCCCACACCCACATGTATCTAATATATAATAATATACATATCTTTATAGTAAAAAATATTTAACAATATATATTTTAATTATTACTATATCCCTATTATTACAATAATTGTGTAACCTATTTCCCCTATTGTCAATATAATCCAATGATATGGGATTTTCCATCACCATTTCATGTTTTAAAATTGGGATAAAAATGATATTTTGACCCCGATTATGGTAACAACTCTGTTGTATTTTGTTTTGATTTTATAAGGATTATGAGTTTACTTATAAACATATTCCATCTTAAAGCCCCCAATTGCCACATTTTTGTTCATGAAATAAAAACTAATGTTAATGTTTTTAGATATCTAACTATGTACAAGATTCACTGCATGACTTATTACACTCTAATTATCACATAATATAATTAATATATTATTATTCTCAACCATTATATATTTTAATTGAACACAAATCCATAAGACATGTATGCATTCATGAGTATAAGCCACATACGCTACTTACATATTATTAGGTTTTTTTTATTTATATTTATTACCATTCCATCTCAAATAATCTTAACTAAGGATGAAAACCCCCATTAATTAGATATTTTATATAAATTATCATCATAGAAAAAATAATTAGTAAAGCAAAAAATATTAAATTTATAACACATTTATATAATATTCTATATTTCCTTTTTTCCATCACATATCACAGAACACTTTTTGCAGCAATCATGTGTGGAACACTTATGTCAATCCAAATTTGATCATAATGTTGAAGTATATATGTTATGTTAGGTCAGCATTATTTCAATTAGAAAAACATTCCAATGGCTCTTCTAAACATTTTTTTGACCAACCTCATTTTAATTATCATCTTTATATTTGTTTTGTAGTTGAAATTTGAGGTGAATATTGATACTTCTTTTTCACACATTATCAATAACATAGAATCTTATTTTATTTGGAAAAATTATTTAATAATATTTTTTCTAAACATTAAATCATATAAATCATGTTTAATCCCAAAATAAAAACAATAAAAATGATTTATCATTTTTACCTAAAATTACTCAAAATGATACTTTAGGTCACCTGGGGAAATTATATTATAATCAGTAATAATAGAAGTCACTGTACATATGAAATACTCAATTACAAATAATTTTTTCATGTTTTACCTTTTTTAAATATATTTTCCTTTGGAGTTCATTATTTTTTGAGTACTAAGATCTAATAACATCTTTTAACAAAAAAATATTTTTTATAAACACACCGTGATGCCCTCAACATCCAGAAGGATACCCACTGGGTTCTCAAAAAATAATTCAACTTCCTTCTAAATATTCAAAAAAGTATGGTTTCCCATTGATTTGATATGATTTATATTTGACTATAAACTTATTCCTCACACCTACGAAAGATATTATCATGGTAGTCAAATTACATCAGAGTTAGAATATTATGTATATATTTCATTTTGAACTGCATTCTTTAAGGAAAGTATTTCGTATCATTTGAAGGACTATTGATGACATAATAACTCATTTTAGGTAATCAAATATTATAATACACTTTATTGGATTTATTTTAAGACACTAAACAAGACCAAAAATTCTCATTAAATATAGGACATATTGGATCATAGAAATTCATCTTAATATGTTGTGCATGTTTTTTTCTCACTGTACTAATTTTTATGAGTTTTATTTCCATTTGCAGTAAAATGAAATCTATATGTCCACTTTAATTCTAATAATAAATGTGAATTTTCCCCTCAATTTTCTTTATCCTAAATTAAAAACTATTTTGAGTCTGAACCTACATTATTAGTAATAATAGTATTATAATAATATTAATTGAGTAATGATTTAACATGCTTATTTGGGTGAGTACCTCACAAAATTCACATGATTCATCCTAAAAAAAATATGAAATATTTAAACCCTCATTCATGTTATTCATCTTATTCTCAACTTTATGAAATGTATACTATATCTTTGTTAATAATAATTTTTAAAAATAAAATATATGTTCGATATCATTTATTAATTTCTCATTTTCAATATACTTGAAAATGAAATTTTTTGGCCCATTAAAAAAGGTAAAAGTAGTTCTTTTCGAAATATTTCAACACTTAATTCAGTTTCTTATTTTCTTTCATTATATTATTCTTTTCCTTCTAGAGCATGATATTTTTATCAAAATAATATTTTAGCTCACCATTCAAAATATGTAATAGGTTAGATGTTTTTGAATCAGCCTCTTCACTATAATATGTGCCCAATCATTTTTAAATCATGATCCATGAAATTAATAATTTTTTCATAAGATATATTATTTTATTCCCCACAGTAAAATTTAAAAATTAAATATATACTGATTTTTAATTTGGATTAAATAATTCTTTCATATTTAGAAAGATAATATTGTTTTAACAAAAAAAATTTCTTCATTTTATTAATTTGTAAATTTACATTTATAAAATATATTCATCCATGCAATGTGAAACTACTACCATGGGACAGTAAAAACAAAAAATTAAAATAAGTAGATCTACATAATATTATTCATATTGAACCCAAATAATTTTCATACTCTGGAATATTCTTATTGAAATATATAAATTTTTAAATCCATTTTAATTCATTGAAATAAAATGTGTATGAATATAAGAGGAATTTAGTATAATTATTATTAGTGTAATGAAATTGTGTTTATAAAAGGTAATGTTACCATTGAAATATAGATATATACATTTTAATAGTGACCTAGCCATTAGAAATTGTAACATGAATATTGAAATAGTAACAGAACACAAAAATAGAAAAATTTATTAAAAGTAATATTTATCTTATATAATATAAGATAATATTAATATTATAAGATGATAAAATAAATATCAACATTAAAAACTCATTAAAAATACAAGTACATTTTCAATTAATAATATTTTAAATTAGTTGTTAAAGAAACATAATTTTTAGCCTAATTATTAAAATCACACATGATAGATAATTATTTTGATAAATTGAATTGAATTTTTACATT
Source organism: Viscum album (assembly GCA_963277665.1). NCBI lineage: Eukaryota > Viridiplantae > Streptophyta > Magnoliopsida > Santalales > Viscaceae > Viscum > Viscum album. The sequence continues at coordinate 1,297,410,916 of OY728138.1, read as the reverse complement.
CAAAATATAAAAAATTCAAATGGTTTAATTCAGTAATACACAGAAAACCTCATTTTTAAGAGAATAATAAAAATTTAGTTTTGTATAACGTGGTTGTTTTAATTTAATCAATCAATAAATAATAATTTCCTAATAAATATAAGAATTATATTCATGGCCAATTTTTTTAGAAAATCTAAATAATTAATAAAATTACAAATCCTTACCTAGAATTTTTTTTAATGTCTAAGTTATTCATGTAAAAAACAATTTACCATTTTTTCGACTATTACTTAAAATAAACTATTGAATTAAATTTATAAATAGTTTTAAATTTTAAATATGAATCATTATTAAATATAGAATAATTTATTATGCTAAAATCTCAATTATTACATACTTTACCATGGATATTATATATTATTCAATATTTTATCGAAAAACACCCCTCTCCCCTCAAATAAATACTCTATATCTCTCTATATGGAAAACAACATTATCTAGAACTACTAATTCAAAATCTCATCCTCCTTACCTTTTTCCACTCTACTAAACATCCTTAGGGAAGTTCATAAGTAATAAAAATCCAATATTTCTAGAAATTAAAGGTCATTTAAATGAAAAACAATATCAATGAGGTAATTTACATTTGTTTTTTATTTCATTTTCTATTTATATTTATCCATCATCCTATTATTTTCTAATCCAAACCTTAAAAAAATATTAGTATTTTGAAATTATCTTGAAAATATTAATCCCCTTTAAAAAAATTATTTATATTATTATCAAATATTATATATCGTTCACCTTCTCTTTTGACATCTTCCTATCAATGGTCGGTTAAACACCCATGAGGATATTTCCAACTCTCTTATTATTAATATGACCATATATGTTTCTAATAAATTACATGTAATGTATTAATGTATAAATATATTAATTTATATATTTACATAATTAATATTAGTAATTTAAATTTATAAATAAATGTGGATATTTAAATTTATGTAGCGTGGTATATTTAATGAAAAATTGAAAAACAAAAAGATTGATGTTTCAAAAATGTGTTTAACAAATAAAATACTATGTTTATAATTAATAAAGAGTGAAATAATAAGAATAATTCAGTTTTTTGTTTTTTTAATAAAACAATATCAATTATTCAGGAGGAAAAAACGTGATGATAACATTCTAGTTTGATTGTAACGGGAATTTTCAATCGAAACTCTTTACTTTTTGTTATCTCCTCTTTCTCATTATTTTTAGTATGGATTATTCCTTACATTCATCAAAATTTTAATTTCACAATTGTATCCATTTCATTCAAGGGATATTCATGGTTGAAAATTTTCAAAATGGTTTCAAATCAATATTTTTTAGAATTTTTAAAAATAAACTATTTTTCCAATAGCTGTTATTGAATCGTATTTGGTTGTTTCTTCTCTACTAAAGAATGATGTGATTTTATTATAAAATATGAACTACATTAATCATTTGAAAACTAAAAAAGGTCATTCATTTAGGTATTATTTATAAAATATTTATGCATAAAATTTTAATACATGGGTTTATTTCATGTCTCTGATTGGTATATTTTTTCTTTCCATGTGGAATATATGATTATGATGATTTTTTGTGAGATCATTGGGCCCATAATTATACTATCTTAAAATGAATTTTGTAATGAAATATATAACATATGATTAAGATAATTTTGTGTGAACAAGAATCATTATTTCCATAAAATTACTGCATTAGTTTTTATGAATATATATATTGTACGAATGATGATTTCTATATTCAAAACAATGTGTAGAATTTATCTACTATATTATGATGTTTCATTATTATTAATATTCCATATTTAATTCCATTTTAATAATATTACCACACCCATATGATGATGATGTAATGCTTATGATATCATGATGATGATTATGTTCAACCATATACTATTGATTCATAACCTAAATTCATTTAATGTTATTGCACCCACTAACGTGATTTTTCCTCACCCATGAAATCGCTGTAAATATTTAAGTTGTTATATATAAATTGGATTAAATGATATATTTAGTAGGGATATGAAGAATTAATTAAATATTTATTATGTTTTATTATGTACATGTGATGTTTTAAGATGATTTTCCAAATATACATAAACGTTAAAACCATAATTGTATTATAATTATGATATTTATCAAAATAAAAATGCAATAGAAATGTAAGAAAATTTTGTGTCACTATAGTTGGTATCATAGGCACATTTATTTTAATTTGGTAATTTTGAATAAAAATAAGTAAAACCACTAAGGATAATTATAATTATAGGATAAAATTCTATATTTTGTAAATTTCTGGAGTGTGTGGTCTCCATGGAATGACATAAAAACTTGTATAATACATGTTGATGTGGATCTAGTGAAAATTGACCATAGGGTAATAACCTCTAAAAGGGTTGGTAGGGTATTAACACAATCTTCACAATGTACATGAGTAGTGGGCCTTTCAACAAATATAGATTGAAGGACCTGAGTGAAAAGATATTGTGGATTCATATTATCATAACATTCCTATATGAAAGAAATATAACTAAAGTAATTATTACCCTTAATTTTATAAATGGATTACTGTAATGACCCTAGAATCATCATTTAACAATAAAAATATGATAAAAATAGGGATCACATATGATATGATTTTAGAATTTATTTTCACATGAAAATAATTTATTTTTATATAATTTCCTAAATTATTTTTCTATCATTTTCTTTTAAAAATGAGTATAAACTTGTAAATACCAGATAAATATTCCTTGTGATGGGTAATGAAGTGATCCATTGAATATAATTACCATTTTAATGGGAGATGAATTTCAAAAAAGCGTTATAGTAGTAACTTATCTATATCAATATATGTTTAATAACCTGAATCATGCGGAATGTCCACCTTATCCAAATAATGAAAATGTATCCATCATGTTCATTTTATACGAACAACCATAAATTTTTAGTTCATATTATAATACTATTGTCAATGAATAGTGTGTTCACTCATTGTAAATTAAATTTTTGGCTATCAACTTTTTGGAAAATTAGAATGTCACACTAGACATATATTGTAAAAATGGTGAAACTAATCAAAGGTGGTAAAGTTCATAAAATATTATGGTGAAATATGAAATTGAATAAATAAATGGGGGAGACTCTAAGAAGATATATCATGACAATTAACTCCCTTAAATTCATTGAAAGGATATATAGAGTTAATATAACGCCATGAAATATTATAATAAAACTACCGTCGATGGTGTATACAAAATACAACACAAAGTTTAAATGAACCATGATGTTTTATTAAAACATTATTATTTTAATGTGGTCAATATAACCAAATTGTAAAATTGGTGGATATGAATATTATTAACTACTTTATGAAATACATATATAGTTCTTAATATATTGAAATTTATTTATATATTTTAAATTTTTATGCACTAAATTTTAATAGAGATGTTTTATTCTAAAGAAATTATTCCTTCAAAATTGATTTATGTTTCATTTTTTGATTAAATACTATAATTAATTTATTAAAATTTTAGAAATTATATTCTATAAAAATAATATAATTATTTAAATAATCAAAAAAATTAAATTAGTGTGAAATTATAGGATGTTTCTAAAATGATTTATTTTTCTATGAATAATGAAAATTATTTTTTAAATAAAATTATGAAATAATATTTATTAAATAATTTATTTTTAAAGTCACATTATATTTGGGGTTTTTATAAAGTTACATATAAAATATTTTATTTATAATAAAAAAATTTAATTTTTTACTTGTATTGAATTTATTTTCTTAAAAAAATATATTATGTAAATATTTAAAATAAATATATTTATTATATATAAATATGAATTTAGATTCATATAATGATTATTTCTAGTTATAAGTATAATTTATAATCATAAACTGCTCAAAAAGGTCATTTCTTGAGAGAATAATTTTCCGACACATTTTTAGGGATAATGTTAAATTTAATCCATCCACATATATGATTTTAATTTTATAAAATTGAATAAATATTATAAATTATCATAATTAATATTCGGTAATAATTTCAAACTAAATTTTTCCACGATGATTAGTAAAAACAAAAAAAAACTAGTTACCATATTGAAAAACTAAAATTGTACAAGCGAGTTGCCTTATAAGAAAATGAAATAAAATGTTTATAAAATGTCTAATATTTAATAAACGATGTGTGGATCAACCATATCTATGATGAAATCCATTGTTTATAAATTTTTTGGCACTTTTCTTGAGATTGATTCTGATTATTTAATAATTTTGTGTATTATCAAAATTGCCACTTTTACTCGCGTATGAAGGACACCCAGCCCTCACATTTTCACTCATCTCATGTAATGTTTTGTTCCCATAACATAAAAAAATATATTCCCAACATCATTATCTATATTCTAGAGTTTATAATTTTCTCCAAAATACCTACCTCAGATCAAATAGAGGTTCTTCTAAGTGAATGTAATCATCTTCCCCAAAATCGTTCTTTTTTTATTCTTCATTTTCAATATTCAATTACGTATTTAAAATTATAGTATAATAACTATTTTATATCCTATATTATATGATGTTATTATGTTTATGGTAAATTATTTATATATTTCCTCTTCCATGAAATGGGAATCAAAACCATCATTTGTGTACAAATAGGACCACAACCTCCAGAATTGATGTAATATTTTTCGATCAGATATTATAAAGGTTTTTCATGATGATGTATTTAGTCATTATATATGTTATAAAATACATATTAATATTTATTTTAATGTAAAATGTCATTTACACTTTCATCATACCATCAATTCAAAAATGATAACATTATTCGTGTGTATGACAAACATCCTCCTCATCAAACGATGTGAATTGTTTTTTATTTACACATATAATGTATTTTAAATGTAAGTGTATGTGATTAAATAATCTTAAATTTAATATATATTTATATTTTTTTGAATGATATAACAACGGGTACCTTCTTCCCATTGCTACCATTGAAAAACGAAAATGGTACTCATTTGTATGTATGGCCTACCATATATACGCTTGTAATATTATTAATTATTCATTACTATATTTCATGGTATATTTTGAAATTATAATTGACAAAATATGATAATTATTTCACCATTATTACTCTAGATATGATTTAACAATGTCCAATTTTACCACGGTCAACTCACTTATACCGTTTTGAAATTATGAACTGAGTTACCTCAAAACACCCGATGATGACATTAAATAATAATTAATTAAATATATAGTTAAAATAAATGAAGGAAATGGTTTAATTATCATATAATTTTTTTATCCAACATATATTTTTATATGTTTTTCATATAATAGGTGAAATACAAATCTGACCTGTCTGGACTCTAGGTAAGGGATTTCACCTCAAACTTCCTTCTTGGACACACATGTTCTTTTATAAACCTTATTTTTTTATATTGAATATATTATTCTCATTTTACATTTCATAACATGAATCCAACATATACAATTTTATTTTTTGTTTCAAAATCATTTATTTCATCCAATGGGTCTTGGGGTGAATGTTACCAGGTGGTAAAGAATATCATAACTCAATTTATTTCATTATTTTCAAAAACTTATCCATCATATTTTATTTGAAATAAATATGTGTGTAATGAAATTTGATTATTTTATGTTTTATTTTTAAATATATTATTTATAATAACATTATACATTTATACTAAAATCAATAATCAATTATCGATTCAAGGACATGATATTTGAATGGTATTTCGTCCCAATATTTTATTATGGAGGCATATTTTAATATTCTACACCTAATTTATATTTTATGGTGCATCTTATTATCTTTTAATATTTTATCATGAATACATAATCAAAAATATATTTTATGTTAAAACTGATTTTACATCTTCCAATAGGATTTGAATTTAATGTTACTAAATTGGTAAATGATTTATATTTTAATCTCTTTCAATTTTGATATTTTTTTATATTCAAGGATCTATTGGGGGAAACTGTATACTATTATTTTCTTGATCCCAATCCATTTATTATAATCTGGTCATCAATTGGTGTTACATTATTTTGTTTTCAATTTCCTCTCTTATTTGATAATGAAGAAGGAATAAATAGTTTTATTTGTAATATCAACCCAGAAGATTCATTTAGAACTTGAATCATATATTTCCATATCTATATTTTCATTAAAATATTTTATAAAATTATTTTACTTTTCTACAATGAATTATTGTTCACAATTTTACACATGTTTGAATATTTAAAAAATGGTCTAAAGGTATATTTTAATTCTAACAATGTATTTTTTATATTTATTTCAATAGTTTCTAAAGAGTTTTTCTTTTATCATATATGGAATCAATGAAATTACATGTTTTCAACACACAAAAATTAATTTAACATTACATTATAAAATTTCATGTTTATTTTTAAATAATTTTTTCACAATATTCTTAAAATTTTAGATTTTTAAGATATTTTTTCAATATGAAAAGTGTTTTTTCTGATGATATATTCTATATAAAATTTTAATGGCACTATCGTCCTAGATGAACAATTTTGATGTTATGGATTTATTTTAAAATATTTATATATATCTTTTATATATATACTTATATTAATATCCCTTGTAATATTGGGTTAATACATGAGTTGTATCCATCTCTCAAATGAATTCATTATTAAATTTCCTTTAATTTTGATGTTAGCCAAGATTACCAAAATTATTTTGTATAAATAGGTAACTCATCTGTTTATTCCTTTTGAATAATTTTCATCTTTTTGAACACATAATAATTAGATTGTTTTAACGGGTTCATGAATATAGTACTCAAGTGTATTCGGTATTGATTTATTCTAATGAGGAATCATTTATTAGTTATGTGAGTAAATATAATCCATTATGGGACTTTGTACACCATGTGAAAATATATGGGAATTGAGCCAGGACTCATGTTTATTTCATGTTATATATTACTACCACAATTACTATATTTTTTTGATCTTATGATACATTTTTTATTATGTTGTTGTATCACGTGATTACTCATGTTACTTATCTTTTAGGATGTAATGTTATACCACTGAATCACATGTTATGTTTACATATCATTTTTATTCCCTTAATGTTCTATTTAGATTAACCGTTTTGTTGATGTGTTTCTCAAGTCATCCCATGTCAATTTTAAAATATTAAATTATTTAAAATCACATTATAGAAAATTAAACAAATAACTAATGGTATAGTCTCACATTGATGTATTATAAACCCATACATATAAATATATATGCCTCATGATCATTCAAGTTGTTATAATTAGATATATATGATTTGAAATCATGTAATAATATGTTTAAAAGGCTTGGTCACTATAGATGATTTATAGATTTTATGAAAAATTAAAGTGAATATCTCAATGATTATAATGAAAATTTCCATGTTCCTACAAGATACACCTCATGTTTTTGTATCTACATTAGATGATAATTATACATATTATTTAGTGTTTTAAAACCACAACATCAAAAGCATTTAGAAATAAAAGTCATTGAGAATTATAAATAATTATTTTTATGTAATATTATTGTATAAATAGATTATAGATACTATTCCCCTAGATATAGAGATAAGGAGAGAGGATTGTATTTCCAAAATGGTGAATAAAATGAAAAAGGATTAAAGTATATACAACCACCCTCTTATCAATGATATTTAATGAAGAATAAAAAATGTTACCCCAATGTATAACAAAATTATTTTTTTTAGTATTAAAGGACACAAATTTATTAATTTCTATGAGAGGTCATGGATATTCCAAACGTTATAGAGTAAAGAATGGAAACTATGAATTTACCACACATGGTGCAATGATTCAACTATAAGGTGCATCGTCACTACACAATCTAATGACGAAAACTATGAGTCTTTATGGGTAATAAATGTCACCAACCATCAAATATGAGGGATAAAATGAAATTTTTTCCTTCCCTACAACACATATGGAACATTAAAATGATGTACTACAAGGTATAATTATTATTCAATCAATGATGGGAATTCATTATTTTTTACAGTTTTAATGAATTACTTTATATCATTAATGTTTTTTAGAACTATTTAATAAATTTTTTAATACCATTAAGTGTAAATATTAATAACAATGCCTAATGGTGCCACAATTTTTAACCTTTTGTTGGTATCTTCTCATGTTAATTTATGTGGGAAAATTCTTCTATTGAATTTCATAGTCCTTCACTTGGAATAATTTGACAATATAATGGGCATATATTGGATCTCATTATACAGAGATCACATAAAATTTAGAGAAACTGAAATATCATACTATATTACATACAATCTTGGGGTCCTATATAAATGTATGAAGATAATGAATCCCCTTATGGTAATCTCACAAATATGTGGGTATCAATTTCCATTTTATAATAATTTATTCCAAAAATGATTCCCTCAAAGGAAATTATCAAACTTTTAGAAATTCTTATTGTGAGGGAATATATTTATGTATCTCCAACTGAGTTACACAAAATTATATTGAATTATATTGCATAGTCATCCATTGAAATCAAACCTAGATGCATCCCTATATATAAATTATCCTATAGTATAACAAAAAAAAAACTTGTAGAGTTCCATAGGTAGCTGCAAAAATATTATGAAAATTGGTTCTTATGTCATAATATATAACATGGGGGTACGAAAAAGAACTTTATCAGTAAGAGGTATGAATTAATAGAGTCATTTTTCAATTAACAGGAGATAAAAAAGACCAATGTTAAAGACAATGTTTCTTAATCCAAGGTTTTATGACTTATTCAATCGACACTAAAGAGATAAATATTTTTTAAATCATAATTTTCATTATAGATATCCTTAGATAAAGGTGAAAGGAATATATTTCCTAGAAAACATTATATATAAGATATGAACAATATATGTTCATATTTATTCCCTTTAGACATATTAAATCCTCTACACTATTTGAGAATTTCATCAATAAATCATTAATATACTACCAAATGAAAATTTTGGTCATACTAATTAATAAAAACTACATTTTCACCATGATTAAGATTGAAAATGATGATTATCTATTAATTTTTCTTCAGATGTTAACAAATGAGAATATGTAGGCTACAATTATTTACTTTTACTTTTTGATGTCATATGTCACTTGGTTTGGTAATGTAATCAACGTTGATGGAATTTTTGTGGACCATTCAAAGTCAGAGGTAGTTTATTAGTAGTCCTTAAAAACTACCTTTATAGAAATACTTAGTTTCCATGGATTATTTGTGAACATTAGATGATTTTTGAGATATTTCTAATTATTTTATAACCCACTATCTATCATAACATTGAAATTAGTAATGTATTTATGGATTGATGAATATGTTGTATGATTTATAGTGGTGAATAATATGATTATAACTCCACATTTAATCACTATACTCTCATATGGATAATTTTTTGGGATATATATTGATTAATCATTGAAGAAATTCTTTTGTGTACACGGGAAAAATGATAATGTGATAGCATATTTCACATGATAGTTGAAGATCTATGAGAATAAATACTTTATTATTGATATAGAGTTTGTAGTAGTGATATTATATTTCAATAATTTATGGGAATAAATATATTGTTATAATTATGAAATATATATATTCCAATATAGTTTAATTTATATATTAACATCGAGAGAGCTCAATATGAATCAAAAAATATGGTTAGATATGAACATGGACTCTGATGTCACTCTTCATATATCCTTAAATTCTATTAAGGTAGTTGTTCCACGTAGAATAAGAGAACCCTCCACACTATCGACAAATCATAATAACAATGAAAATATCATCATGTATACGATATGGATATATATGTAATACATGATAGTTGAGAAGAAATCCAACCAAGACCAAATGTTTTTGAACCAGATTCTAAAGCATGATTAAGGATATATACTATGATGATTATATGCTTAAAATAAGATGAATGTTGTATTGGAAGGGAAACATCAAGAATTGTGTGCCGATGAGGATGATTTCATTCATTTTGGAACTATTAATTTTTTCATTCATCGCCATAAATAATAAAAGAGCTCTTTGATAATGAAAAAATATTATCTTTCTCTATGCATCATGGATGTCCCTATATGTAATGGGGTTATTGAGAGAATGTCTGGTAGGAAATCATGAATAATATGATTATTGTATATAACTAAATGTTTTGGGTTTATTGGTAAGATAATGAAATAATGATAAAATCCAATGGTAAGAGGAAATCGTTTCTCAGAACCACATGGAAATGGAAGAAAATAACTATATAAAATGTAACTGCTCTCCAGAAAACATCAGAATATAAAAGATGTGATATGGGTTATGGTGGATCAACTCACAATTACTACCTAGTTCATCACTATATTGTAAGAGTAATTTAGTTAATAAATTTCTGAAATATCTCTAAAGGAAGTGGTGAGGAAACATTACATTCACCATTCAATTATTTTTGATCGTATTCCCAGGTACACATATAAATTTTAGAGAGTTATTAAATATTATAGGATTATGACAAATCACCAACAATATATTAGGAAAAATAAAAGGACAACGCATACTATAAGGCCCCAACCTTAAACCTTACATAATCTTGAGTTATCACAAGATTACACATTGGGGATCTTTTCAGGTTTAGATTTTTAGAGAATTAGATCTTGAAACTTGCATTACATTCCACCTTTAAACAAAGTTGTTACATAAAATACAGGATTCATTCTTCCCAACAACGGAAACATATTTAAAATAAAACTTGGATTATTTCTTGACACATCCTTGACTCTATCATCTTATCATGTGCCTTTCCCGTGACCTGTGAAAAACATTTCAAAAACATGGGATGAGCATAAAAAGCTTAGTAAGGGATACACAAAGAATGAAAACTATTTGTTTTTCAAACATCAAGTAAACCATGTATATTCTATCAAAGAAATACCTTCACCTTCATGAAGTAGTAAAATCTCTTCACGGAATAACGTATCATTACTTACCTTTTTGTAACCAAAGGATTACCATAAAACCCATATAAAGAACACATAACATATATAAAGGTTACTTGGGACATAAACATACTTAATTGGAATAATCATAAGGTCGACTTCCACACATATCACATAATGGAATATCCATACGGCCAATTTCCATACGTACTTAATGGAATAGCCATATAGCTGACTTCCATACCCAATGCATTGGAGGTTATAACGTAACCACCCGTCCTGGTATCCACGGCACCACCCGTCATATTGTCCAAGTACCATTATTACACATAAAATATGGAAAATATAAACATTTCAATAACAATATTTCATTTGCAATCACAATAAATAATTCCCAGATATTGAATTAATCAATCCATTTTCAAAAACCATTTAAAAGAGATTTTTGAATCAAAGTGTCCCATACCAATTTGAAGCTTTTAATGGAATTATAATTTTAAAACATTAATGTCCATATAAATAAATACTGAAAACCATTTTTAAAACATGGACATTAAAGATAAAGATTTAGAATAATAAATCTTTAAAACATTTAAAATGATATTTTTATTAAAGAGTTTTTAACAAAATGAGAGACTCTTGAATACAAATAATAGCGGAATAACATTTAATCTGAACTTTATAATATCATGAGAATAAAAGTATTCATGATATAATATTTCAAAGGACAGTATACACACCATATAAGAGTGAATTGGTGTATAAAAACAATGAAGTCTGAAAAGAAATGTAAAATGAGATGAAATCCTTTACAAAGAAGGTATCCTTAAATTAAGGATAAATCAATCTCATAATAATGTGTGACAAATATAAATACACCCAATATAAGTGGATATTAATTGTAAAACAATCAAAGGTTATTCACACATATTCAAAGGATGACATATTCAATAACTACATGTTGAACCCAAAGAAGTCAAAATTGGGTTAAGAAGTTCCCTTGGTAAAATTCGACAGCCTAACGGTGTCACATAAAATTTTACATAAAGGGTTGATGAGAGAGATAAATGGTATCTCATAACTTGGACATAAAATTTATATAAATAATGATATATAAGAACATATCCCAACATAATAGTATGTGAATTAAAAGTCATAACAAAATAAGTCTTTTAAAAAGAGGAGGGTGAAAGGTCCCCTTACCGAGTTGGGTAACTTTCGAAACGTACACCCAATGGAAGAAGGGTCATACAATGAAGATGTGAATACCCATAAATGAAATTATACTACAAAAAGTGTATAATAATGGGCAGTACATACACCACTGAAAGGAAATTTTGGCAAATGTAGCATAAATCTCACGGGAATAAAAGTGAGATGAACAATCCCTTACGAAAACATTGCAACCTAACAGCACCACATAAAACTTCCAAAATGGATTGATGAGATCAAATATGGTATCCCATCATATTACAATAGAATTTACAGCAAGAGGAATATAAAATAAAATACACCCACATAACAAAAAGGAGCATAAAATAAGTGACACAAAGGAGAGTACTTAAAAAGAAAGAGAGAGGTTAGATCTCTTACGAAAATTTGGCAGCCTAACGGCGCCACTCAAAACTTACAAAATGGCTTGATGAGAGAGAATAGGGTATCTCATCACATGAACATAAAAAATTACAGTAAGAGTAGTATAATATAACATCCCAATAACAAGAAAAAAGAGCTTAGAAGGAATGACATAAAAGAGTGTACTTAAAAAGAAAGAGAGAAGTATGATCCCTTACCTCGGGTCCGACTTGACTCGATCATTCTTTAATGTCCTGAATAATAAACTTGAGTTAATTTACACTTTATTAAGAACCTTTTTCTAGTTCATTATTCCTTTTAGATCACTTATTATCATGTTATAAACATTATGTAATCATTTAAGTTAATAATGTTTGTTTTGTCGATATTTGGTTCTTAAGTCAAAAGTGGACTTCTTACAATTACATGTTGTTCATGTGGTCAAAGGTTCTTTATATCCAGAATGACATTCCTGATTTGGATAGAATATATATCATATATATCCAGCATATACATGTATTTATAATATTACATAATCATTTAGAGGTAAGAAATGAAATGCACCGTTAATAGAGACGGTAAGCTGTACGTACGCATGAACGCTACTTTCATTTATATCTCATACTTTAATGGAAATAAATAATAATTATATATAGGTATATTATAATTCCATTATAAAATTATATATAATAACATTAAATCCATCCTTTATACATCCCACATATGGCATTAATGAATCACATCACTTTGAGGGGGCGGTAGTCCGCATTTCCTAAAATGAAGATATCGTGTTTACCCATAATGGAAACAATAATGGTATGCCATAAATGAAAAATACAGAAGCTTAAGGAAAGAATAAACATATTATATATCATATATAAAAAATAGTTACATCATAATGGCCACCTTTGAAGGTGTTAAATGAGTATTGAACAATCATTGTTTCGGGAGGTAGAATTTCGATATCCACGAAAACCGTATGTTATTTAATCATTTTATGTAGTTTTGTGAGAGTGTATCTCGAATAAATCTTATAACAACATCATAGTATATTGAAGATACTGGTTTTGTTACAGAAGAAGTAAATAAAAAGTTTTTAGGGGGTTGGAGAAGCAAAATAAAACAAATGAACACGAGAGAATGAATTACCTTTAAAAGTGTAACTCCTTTTGATTTGAGCCTAAAGGCTTACTTTGAAATGATTCTGCCCAAATTGAATCCTCTAGGATGAGGAGAGGGACGTGGAAGGAGTAAATGGGCAGGGTATGGCCGAGCCAAAGGCTTTAGGAGTGTGTGAAATGATGTAGAGGTGGGGGCCTTTTATAAGAGGAGAGGAGGGGCACTTTTGGAAATTATGAAACTATTATTTTATTTTAAATAGTTTTTCGAATTTATAAGGTCCCACATTGATATATTTCTAATATAAGATGATAAGGCTTCGAAATATTCTCATCCAATAGTTTTTGGACAAGTATGGGTTTTAGATATTACATTATCTTTCCATTTTATTTAAATCGTTAAATAATGAGGTCATCGTTGCATCATCATGATGTCATAATTAAATTAATTTATTTAAAATCTAAAAATTATATTAAATCTAATATGATGTAGTAAATCGTTTTATCTTTCTAATGAATATTTATAGTCAAAATTTGGACTTTGTAACCCCACGTAAAAACTGTTTTAGTAAAACAACTCATGTTTGTGTCAATTTAATTTTAACATTAAATAAATATATATTAATATCATTTTCCAACAAAAGTGGCTCCATGGGGTCCCCAAGTTGACCCATGGGTTTTAGTGGTCTTCCATGACTCATAAAATAGGAGTAGGACAAGTTTCATTGTGTTTTCATATTTTTATAATATCATTTTTACCTTAAATTACACTAATTACCTCTAATCGCGATTAATGAAAAAAAGTTACTATTCACCAAAAAATTATTTTCATCCCATTGAACCACATTTTACATATGAATGACATCCATGTATGTCGGATTTTCAAAATTCAATACACATTAGTGGTAACCTTTCATTTAACTGAAAAATCAGTTTGCTTGATTACCACTTAGTGGTTTGACTATTCATAAAAAATTGGAGTTTTTCAGAAAATTTCCAAAAATTCACCCTAAGAAATATTTGATATTACGAATTCAAAAATGAAGTCTATTTTACAAAATTCAAAACATATAAGTCACATTAATTAATTTAATAATTAATTCCCGTTGTCCTGACAAATAGCGTGTTTTTATGAAACAATAAGTATCAAAAGTTTGACACTAGTTTAAGTCCGATTTCAAGGTGAAATTAATTCCAACGACCACTATTGGATCTAATGGTAAAAATATATTCTAATTTCAATTTAAAACCAACTAAAAAGATAATCTAATCATATGAATAAATTAGATTAAAAAGAGGTTTTGAATTAAAATACAACATTTTACACTATTAAAAAAAATGAACTTTATCGGAAAGATACCAAAAATTTACACAAAGTAAATTTTGATGTCCCGATTCTAAAGAAGAGTTTTATTTGGACCAAATAGAATGTATAAGAGTGAAAAAAAGTATATTTAATGATGTTTCGCCATCAAAAGGCGATAAGTGAACCTTTAGTGAAAACTAGGGCATATACGCCTAAAATTGAATTCTTTCCGTATTTTAAGCCTTTAACCATTATTGGATAAATGTAAAAACGTTTAAAAATATATTTAATCATATTTCAGTTATTTCTATCCATTCCCGCCAATACAACGGCTACAAGTTAACTGCCATTTAAAATAATATTATTCTATTATTAGAGTGCAACGTAAGATTCCCAAGAAACTCGTTGTTGCGTGTTGGGTACGCCATCGAGCATAGCGTCCCCTTTAAAGTCATATTAATATTTTATTCAAAAATATGGGTAAATATGAAAATGTCATATTCTTTATTTACCTGGGGTGTTACACATACCCTCAAGGGAATGTTGAGGTCTTGGTGAATTGAAATTAAATGAATATGGGATCAATGTTCTCCCATTTGTTGGGTTCTCATACCAAAACAACATCCACTCAAGTATTCAAATAACCAAATATGATGAACTATATGGTAAGAGATGCAGAACACCTACATGTTGGAAACAATATGGGGAAAATATTGATAGGACTACACATTGTATAAAAAATAATATATAAGGTTTAATCCATTCATAAACACATTGATGTTTCTTAGAATCGAAAAAAGATATTTTTTACAATAGTTGAATGGAATTGTAATTTTATGTTTTAAAAATAGTTTTAATATCACTAGAGAAGAGATTTATGTTGTTAGGAAATAAAATAATGAATATACATTTGTACATTGGCCCCTTTATTAAACTTGATCTCATAGGATCTTTGTCATATTGGCATGAAAACTCACCAAACATGGATCATGTTCATAAAGTTTTCCATATCTCAATCCTAGGTAAGTACTTTCCCAACACCTCACATTTATTTAATCTAATGGTGGTTCAAATGGAGAATCACCACTCCAATGAGTTGAATCCACTAAAGATGATGTACACTAGAGGTAATGTTTTATGAAATTTTACATATCATATATTTAATGTTATTTATGAAAATCCCATGTAAAAAAACAACATGGGAACTTGAGGGTAAAATCAAACAGAATTACCCTTGTCTATTCTCCTCTAGGGAATTGTGTTGAAATTAAGATTAATTTTTTAAAGGGGGGAATTCGATTCATTCAACCATTTTTTATATGATTAATTTTCCTTCTATATAAATAAATGTTTTCATAATTTTATGTATAATATAGTTCAAACACATGGAACTCATTATATTTTATTTCATTAATTTGGATCATTTAATTTATAAAATATATATAGATATGAAAATTGAAACTTGTATAATGAGGTAATAAACATTAATAAAATAAACAAGTAACACAAGAAAATATAGATTATTTTGACCACCAAGAATTAATGCGCTCATAGATTGAACAATAAAACAAATTAAAAACATCATTTATCCAACCAATATTTTTAAAATAAAAAATATAGATCCTCAAATATAATTGAGGTGAATAAAAAAATTAAATTAAAGGGTATTTATATGAGTTAGTTCGACCATTTTAATATTGATATGACCATTGGAATACTAACATAGATTTGAGTAATAGTAACTTGACTATTTCTATAATAATCATACCTCAAAATCATAAAATTTCATATAAATAATATTTATATATTATAATTAGTGAAATTATAATTACTTTATTCCATTAAATAAATATCTATATTAATGTCTCAATGAAATTATTATCATATATTTGAAAATCAATATTTTAATTTATTTGGTAGAAGAACATAAAGGTAATGTTAATAATTAAAATTACCTATTGTATAACATTTTTTGATAAAATGAATTTCATTTTTAATGATATTTTTATAATATTCCATAGTGAATATTTTATGGTGTTTTTCAGAAACCCTATATTCTTATATGAGTAGAGAAAATACATTTTTACATAACAAGACTATATTAATCACATCACTCAAAATTTAATAATAACCTATTAAATAATATAATTTTTGGATTGACCAAGAAATGTATAATAGGCTAAATATTTCATAAAATTAAAATTCCAAATCCCAAAAATATTTTCCAAAATCAAATAACAAAAATATTCCATTATATTATTTATATTTATTCCACTTTCATTTTTTAATAAAAAATAATTTTAGGATACAGATCATTATAAATTATGAATAAAAATAATGTAAGATATTTAAAACAATGTTATATAATAAATTTAAATGAAAATAAAATTTCAAATAAATATGGGAATTACAAAAAAAATGATTATAAGTAATCGAGATTAAAAAATGAATATAATATCATTATAGTTTCTTGGATAAAAAACTCAAATTCAATACGTAGGTGGTGGATTGGCTCTAGAGCTCCCTCACCTTCCTAATGCTCCCTCCCCTGATAACCTAATCATCATTGACCGATATCCCAATCCTCCTTGACCTGTAGGATAGGGGTCCTGCACCCCTTTCCTGACTCCAGATTAGTATGTTGATATTTCCTCTGACTCATGTCAGATTCCACTTTTAGATCTTCCCCTCAGTCCCATAGATTTAGCTTTCCACAAAGAAGATCCATCCAAATCGATTACTTCCTCATAATATTCTGGTACTTCTTCTCCCCTTGACCACTGAATGGTGGATCTATTCGACAATATTTGCCATCCAATAGGTTTTTTCGATAGCTTTATCAATGGATCTTGTGTTTTGTTGAGTATTTTGGTCATTGTATTGCAAGATACATGACACCTCGTCATTCGCTTTATGTATTAAGATGGCATGGATCGAGCGTGGTCTAGAGTTACCAAATTTTTTGATTCCATTGAGATCTACATTTTTTCGTGGTCGATGGATTTTTACCAACTTCACGATCTTCCACCTTCATATTTTTGGGTATGTCTTCTTGGATTACCCCTTTCCTTTCATAATCTCTCAATCATTAGATTGATAGACAACACCCTAGGTCATTTTCACTATGTTGACCATCAAACACAATAACTTTTTCATCCCATAGAACCTCACATATTTTTTGAGGTGGATGTTTTTAAATATCTAGTATATTTATTTTAAAATGAAATATAAGTGGAATACCACTTCATGAAAGAGGTTTCTTATGAATAATGGGATGAATTATATGGAAATTTCATCCAACTGAGACATTTGGCTCATCATTTCCTATGGGGAAGCACTCTGGATCAGTGGACTGATGAAGCTAGTAATGGTAATGAGGATGTTGAGTATTTTCAGTCAAGGTATTTTCAGTTTTCTTGTCTTATGGCTGGATCTATTGAGTATATTGATACTACTAAGGATAGAGCCCATGATCGGACAATAGAGGTTAGAATTATGAATCTCATGCTAGTACAAGGAACTTTGGAAAGGAAAAAAATTTAGTTACTACTGTAGGTGTTTCTGTATCCTTTTTGTAAGTGGTGAACTAGGTACTAGTGTAGTCACCTAAAAAACATTAGGTAGGGAATGTTAATCCTCCTACCAAGATCATGCAGGGCAGCGTTTACATGGAAGAAAAGGTGATCGTACATTTGTTGAACCAGTTATCCATCATGGGTGATATCTCTAATATTACCAGGAAGGAATGAGGGTTGATGATAGTTTGTTCCATAAAGAAAAAATAATGGTGTAAAATCTATGTGTGGGAGGAATGATTCTAGGATCACGGTTCTGGAATCAAAAATGACATCATTACAGGGAGTAAAACTGAATATAACGATTTACGAGAGCTCTGAGAGTATAACTGAATTTAATGAGGATGGGGAGAATACTCATATATCCATATGCCTTGATGATTTTCATGCATCTATGGATTGCCTTAGAATGGGTGAGAGTGGAGGAAAGAAGGGACTCTTTAAATTTGGGTATTTCATAGTGTCACCTTTGAAGAAAATTGTACCCTGAAAAGACCAATCATATTTTCCCAAACAAATTACCACTAGATATTCAAGGATAAAATTAGATGATAAGACCCATGTAAGATTCCCTAAAAAGGAAAATGGATGTAAGAAGTGAACCAACACATAATTAGTGAAATTCAAGACCTTATTTAAGAACATGTATCTTATCCATAGTAATTCAAGTTCAATGTGTCGCATTAAATTGAGATTGATGGTCAAGATCATGCCCTATATTTCATCATGTGCCACTGAACCAATATCACAGGTGTCCCTCAGGGAGGTGGTTAAATTGGAAATGGTTTCCCCTGAATGATTGGATCTCATCCACTTCTATTTCTCTAAACATTTTTATGAGTAGATGAAGAATAATCTTATATCCTCAAATCTTGATTGGAAATATCTATGTGAACCTTTTTTTCAGAGACCATCTTGTTTGTTGTTCTAGTTTCTCGATGGTGTCTTTTCAATCTATGTATTTGAAAAATGTGTGGGTTGATTAAGAAGCTTTTTTCATGTCTTCATATTGAAATTGTAAGATGTACTGGTCTCCCATTTTCCCTGGATGTTTTGTTTTTGTTGATATGTTTTAAATTTTTATTTCTTGTATGGTTCCCACTCCCCCATAAAATGGATTTGTTGAAAATTCAATATATATATATATAAGTGGTGGATAGGTGAGAAATTGAATCAAGATCTAAGGTATTCATGATTTTTAAACCGAACTATTTACTCCCTCCAAATTTCTATAGAAAAAGTCATTGTGGTTGAAATACCTAAATATGGGTATTATTTTCCACACAAATAAATGGTAGATGTAGGTGTCCATGATCATGTAGAATGTGTGACCCCCAAGAGACCTGTGATCACATGACTTGTATATGGTCATGTAGATGGTCATGTAGAGTGCATTGCCCATGGGAGATCCCTCAAAGACCCTTTGACATAGCCTCATTGTTCTTCAAAAGTCATACTAAGCACTCACTGGTTATATGAAGGTAGAAAGTATAATCTCCCATAGTAATGCATCTTTTCCATCGATGAATGGATGAAAAACCATCTAAAAATATTTGAAAATTAGAGTGAAATATCAAAATTGGTGGATCCTCTTGCAGTCATAAATATCACACAATGCATCCCTTATAGGTAGAGTGGGTGGATTTTAAAATGCTCATGCCACCTCATGAGATCCCCAACCATTATAAAATATGAAAAGAGAATAAAAATGGTTGAATGACGGATCATATTTTTCCAATAAAACTCATTTGACACACCCTATGAAGTTCATAGGACAACACAATAACCCGACAACATGTATGCTTCATCTCGTGAAATCATGCTAGCATGTCACCATCACAACATGAATGGACAAAGGCATTCTTATGTGACCTCATCCTCCTCCTTTTGACACATAAGGAAAACATAAGTGTTTCTCCTTGAAGTGGTCACACATCACCTAGGAACCATTTGTTGGCCACTCAACGCATCACTATAGGGGTCATTGTCTTAAAAACACCCAAGAAAACTCCAATAACTCCAAAATACCATGTTAAACAAACAATAAAATAAATAAGAACATGAATGAGGCTCTTTTGGTTGTAAAAATCGCATGACACACCAGAAAAACATCACAAGACTACTTGAATAGTACATTCAATCATGGAATGGGCCCCTAGAAATTCAATCTTATCTCTTGAAATATTCTTTATTAGGCATCCAATATCAGGAAAAATCATTTATGGAGTTATAATGATCTCGTGAAAGCCCTTATACATGTCATCCTGACAATATGAAAGACCATAGTCATGTTTGGAGGATTCATCAAGGCCCCTTTAATAGGAAATAATTTAATAAATGTTGCATTGATGGGATTGTATCATCATCCCTGAAAATAATTCAATGACACTGGAATAACCTATGATAGAACCTCAAAAATATGTATATCACCAATTACCTCCATCATCTCTGGACTACATTCAGGTGATACATGTCATGTAAAATGGAAACTAACTGGAGTGGAAAGGACTATAAATTGCCACCCAGCAAAAAAAAAGACCTTACATGTATATATGAATCCTTAGAATTCTTCACCGGTACACATAGGTATTAGATAGTATTTATCGAAGTGGATGATCCCACAATGTACAAGTTTACCTTCATGTATAATCCATTGAACAATTGGAGTGATCATGTATCCTGAATAGGCACTTCATGGATTCTAGTAATTGGATTGCCTTCAAAAAAATTCACAATTACATGAGAGAAAGTAAAATGGATAATGTGATGCCATCAAATAATGTAAGAAAGATCATGTGATGGATTCCAGTAAAATCCAACCAGGTCTTGTGATGTCCTCAATAAAAGTGAACCTTGATTATGAGACAACCTTTCAATATGACTTTATGGTTATGAAATGTAACATGAACAAGTCAACTAAAGCATTCTATTCTCTATGAAAATTCCTAGAAGGCAACCTCTTAAATGTCAAACAAATAATCAAGGCCTTCCGAGTTGACAATCAATGCATGATTGGTGGAAAAGAAGGATGGTTCAATAGGGAATCCAACAAAATGATAACATTTTTTGACCTCATTATATAATCCTTAATCATGAGGTAAACCACTATGATTAATCCTCTACCAACTAACCCTTGAAGAATCAGATTCCTTCCATAACCAAGATATACAGGGCAACTCTATATGGATAGAGATATATATTAACCTCCTAAGAGTAATACTATTGCATATATATCACATCTATAAGTAATGAGAAGGATTATATGCAATCCATTTTTTCTCACACTGAGAATAGATCAGGGGGGACTTGGGGGTGTCAATGATCATATCATTTACATCATAAGACTCTACAAAGGCATGGAAATCCAAATACATGATAACCCTGTCAACCTTAATGTGTTATCCCTAAGTAGTGTCATAATATGATATGTACTATAACGTCCCAGACCTAGAATCCACACAAAACAGTGCCCCGAGTATGGTTGGTCACAAGGACATAAGTGCATCTCCCCAAACACCATATTCTGCCGACTAATAGTGAGGGCCTTGGTGAGTCAGTGGGGAGACTCTTCCCTCGTTACAGAAGCATAACATCTGATGTCAAAAACATGCAATAGAAGAAGTGATAAATAACTAGTGAACTGAAATTAATATAGGCAGACATGAATATATATGCCATGAACTATAAGTATCTCAAATAAAAATTGATGTAGATGCTATAAGTGTCTTGAAAACATTTAGAGAAGGTACAAGGTATTGTAATATAGTTCAAGTCTGAAAAAGAATAAAAGGCCAAAAATTTATCCCAGCTTCGCAAGCCTCATATTGGTCCTATGATCCCCTTATCTAAAGCCATATTCAACAACATGTATGAGGGAACTTTCCCATATCTCACCTGCAACCATATAATCTATTTGGGTCCCCAAGAATTTCCAAACATGCTGTGAGATAAACATTTCAAAAGGAAACCACCTATGTCTATACAATTCTAATAGAAATTCTACAAAGGTTCTATCATGTGAAAACAAAGGGTATGTAGTTTCATATGACCATGTAATAAGTCTACTATAATATGTAAAACATAAAAAACCTAAAGGTTACATGAAAAAGTTAGTCAGCACCTGACAAGGAAGCTATAAAAAGTATACAAGTCACACGGCCATGCTGTATATACATCAATATACTATAACCCATAGCCACACTGTATAAAGTGAAAAGGTATCCAACATCCAGACTGTATAGTGAAGTAGCATCCCACGGTCACACTGTATAGTGAAATGTAGACACTAAGGGCCGGATCCATGGTGTCAGAAAACCAAGGCATCCAAGTAATAAATATCTAAACCACGGAGTGCCAGATCTAAGGAGCATGTCTGAGGCATCCCATCGAGTCCCATTATAATTCTATGTATAAACTCTATTAGCCACTATTTGCGATCCTAGGATCAATTCAATAGAATGTCCTACTGGATCCCAAGAAGGCCAGATCCAAGGGGTAGCATGGCCCAAGCCATCCCACGAAATCAAGACCCAAGGGGAAGAATCAACTCAAGCCATCCACAACCGCATTCTAGATCTAAGGAGAGGATTCCATTGAATCTATCAAACCATTAAATTAATCATTCACGCAATCAAGCATTCATGTTAAACATTTATAACCAGTTGATTATACCAACTCTTGTTAACAAGAACAATCCATGAGTATACCCACTCATGTAAACCATTTATCATAAGCATATGGGAATACCCTCCCAGATGTACCATTTAACATGTAATTAATCATTTATATATATTTATACCCACCCAAATAATCCATTTAACTTGAAAAGCTATCCAAATAGAAGATACATAACATGATATTAAAAGAGAAAAGAGGAAGAACATCTCTTAAACTATCTACTCAAGCTATAAAGTCATTAATAGGCTTCCTCTAACTAGGAAAGTATATGAAAACACTGCTTCAGTGGTTTAAATAGGAATAAATAAGACATTTTCATAAGTCTTACCCCTCAAGGGACCTCAAAATTAGCAATGGGTGCCAACGCACCTAAATGTAACCCATGTCCAACCTCACAAAGTCCAACTACAGCTACAAAAGCTACTCTCTCAAAAATAAGACCTCACCAGAAATTCTGACAAATGGAATTTTGAAATAATTCTCAAACACCACCAAGAAAAGTCTAAATAATGTATATACCACCTACCCCATCTCGGTAGTATTCATCACTTCCAATATCATGTCCTGATTCATCCTAGTTTAAAAGAAATTTGAAGAACGGACGATGAACAGATTATTAAGGAATATGATCCTAAATCCAAATAGTGTAGTCGTTATTCCAAAGAATCAAGAACGACAAAAAAGAAATTTTATACTTACTGATACGGTTCCAACGTGACAGACGATGCTCGAATATGTTTCTAGATGGCATCAATAATTGAAAAACTAGAATAGATGTGTTTTGGGTTCAAAAAATGAGAGAAAACCTGTTGTCCATCAAAAATATGAGCTACTGCCTATTTTAATAAAAAAACATACTAGAAAAGTACATAGTGTGTAATTCAAGTACACGAAATGTAATCCAACATATTTATTCTTCGCCAGACTAGCTACATATCCTGACGACCAAGTACATGGCATCTACTTGAAGTACACGGGGTGTAGACCAAGTACAGGACGTGTACCTTCCATACGGCCAGATTCCAGCATGTTTTTCCCTTTCTTTCCCAAAAAAACCAAACTGGTCCCCAGCCTGACCTAGGGTCTATGAAAAAAAGGAGATCACCACATTTAACACAAAAATAAGATATGTACCTCAAGAAAACCCATGAATCTTACAATCTTCCCACCATAGAGAAATTCGTCCCTAAATTGTTGTCTAAAGGATGGTCAAGATTCATCTGAAAAATCATCAGCCACTGATCACATACATCATCCTCCCTCTCCCAAGACTTGTTATGTAAATGGCTATGCTTCAATATCACACATACTAGTGGAACTTACCATCCTTAGAGAACCTTCATGCTCCTATCAAAAATACGAATCAAATTCTCTTTAAAGGATACATCAACCTGAAGCTCAACCTCCTTAGGATGAAAAACATGTGATGGGACTAAGTGATAATAGTGCAGAATAGATACATGGAAGTCGTCGTGCAAGGCTAGGTATCTCTAAGATAACTGCAACAGATAGGCAACCGACTCTACTCTATCTTGAACATCAAATGACCTGACATATCTTAGTGAAAGATTACCATGTCTCATGATCTGCATGTGTCCCAACCTCGGTGAAAAATGAAAGAAAACCTGATCCCCCACCCTGAACATTAAAGGTCATTTACAGCGATCAACATATGATTTATGATTAGACTATGTAATATCCATTCACTTCTAAATCTTCTGGACCTGCTCATAAGTCTATGACCCGAGACGCGGTCCATGTAAGGTTACCTCACCATCCTCAAACCAACATAGGAGATAATGACATAACCTATAATATAAAGCCTCATAAGGGGCCATCTGTATCATCTCTTAATAACTATTAATGTAGGTGAACTCAACCAGGTAAATGTGCCTCTCCCAAGAGCCCCCAAAATCTAGGACGCATGCTCAAAGCATGTCCTCTAAAAATTTTATCGTACGCTCTGACTGGCCATTAGTCTTAGTTTGGTATGTTGTGCTCCGAAGCAACTGTGTACCCAGTGCCCTCTGAAAACACTTCCAAAAATGATATATAAACTGGGTGTTCCTATCTGAAATTATAGTCTGAGTGACCCCATGATGTCATACCACCTCTCTAATTTACAACGTTCTAAGATCATCAATGCTAAAGGTCTCCTTGATCAGCAAGATGTGTGAGACCTTCATAAGCTTATCAAAGACCACCCACACAACATCATTACCTCTAGTCAAACGTGGAACACCCATCATGAAATTCATCATGAAATTATCCCATATCTACTATCGGATGGGTAACTACTATAAATGCCCAGCTAGTCACTGGTGTTCCACCTTCCCCTACTGATAGGTGGAACTCCTCGTAACAAAACCAAGTACATCTCTCTTCATTTCCATCCACCACTACTAACGTCACAAGTCATTTTATATCATGGGAACCACAATATGCACTTCCCAAGCTGTGGTATGAATCTCTTACATTAACTCCTCCCATATATCAACTGGATCCCAGAAATGTCCAGGGATACTCAAAATCTTATCATCGCATACCATCCTACCAGGAGGAGGGTCCTCACATTCCACACCTTTATGTAGAACTAGGCCTTCTGAATCTGATATCTATCTCATTATAAACCTATCTAGTAGGGTAGATGTGTTAAATAAGAATGAAATGAAAGTCTACCCCTGTCTTTCATGAACCACCAGATGCATCTCAGTGAACAATTCCATAAGCTACCACTCACTACTAGTTTGCTTCACTGTCTATATTTATGTCCTATTTCTAAGAGAATCGGCTATTTCATTTCCCTTTCCAAGCGTGCTGGAATGTTTGACATTAAAGGACTGTATATACTCTACTCGCCTTTGTTTCTTCAAATTCAAATCATGTTGCTCCAAGATATACATGAGGATTTTGTGGTCTCTTTATACTGAAAAACGCTATCCTATAAATAGTGTCTCCAACAGCATAATGCATGAACCACCTCAGCTAACACAAGATCATGCGTATGGAAATTCTTCTCGTGAGGTCTCAACTACTGAGACTCATATGCTACAACTTGATCCCCCTGCATCAACACTTCCCCTACCCCAATACCTGAAGCGTTACAATACACTGTGTAACTATATCCCTTCTCGGGTTGTATCAGGACCGATGATTATGTGATCCTCCCTTTCATATCCTAAAACGCTGTCTCACAAGATTCTAACCACACATACATCACACCTTTATTAGTCAAGCCTTTCAATGATGTTGGTAAGCGTGAGAAGTCCTATATAAAACACCTTTAGTAACCATATCTCCCCAAAAACGTAGTATGTCAAAATCATCATGGAATGTTACAAGGAATGTACATCCTCACCTTTTCTCATTCCACTGGAACTCTTGTGTCGGAGATAATGTGACCCAGTATGTGAATCTAATCCATCCAAAAGTGTAATTTTGTGAGCTTAGCATATAAATGATGCTTTCTCAGTTTATTCCAAATGATATCAAGATGGTTGGAATGGTCATGTCGATTGTGATAATACCCCAAGATATCATCAACGTAAACTACCAAAATATAAACAAGGCAAGGATGGAACACATGGTTCATCAATTCCATGAAAACCACTAGTGCATTCATGAGACCAAATGACATAACGAGATACTCATATTACCCATACCTATTATGTAAGGACGTACGTGGTATATCTGTGGGTCAAACACGTACCTAGTGATATACGGACCTCAGTTCAATCTTTAAGAACACTCGAGCTCCTCAAAGATGATAAAATTGGTCATCAATCCATGGTAAGGGATATCAATTTTTGACTATCATCTTGTTATTTTACCCATTATCCACACATAGCCTAAGAGTTTTGTCTGCCATTTTCTCAAAAGGGACTGGTGAACCCCCATGAAGTAGACTAGGTATGATAAACCACTTCACCTTAAAATCCTACAACTACCACTTTATCTCCTACAAGTCCATCGTACCTATCCTATAAGGAGAAATGGATACCAACACAACTACTGGAACTAGCTCGTTGGATAAAATTGTGTCTCCCTAAGTATGTGAATAATAAAAGTCATTGTAAATACATCCCTAAAAATATCAGCCAATAAAGGAATGTCTGCCTGACTCACACCCTCATCATTCAGAAACAAACTAGCAATTTGGGATGTCATCCCGCCAAACCCACGATGCTCAAGTCTCACATTACTTTCGTAGATAACCCATTGACCCATGAGAATATAAACTACACCCTATGGTGATGTGAAAGAAACCCACTAGTGATGGCATTCAACTTACGCTTGATAAGATATGAGCTAGTCCATTAAGAGAGTGACATCAAACCCCATCATCTCAAGGTCATGAAGACCCCATATGAAGTGAAACGCTCCAAAGGCAATGGGAAACTCCTTATGCTAGTGTACATCACCCGTTATAACTCCAAAGAGTTTTTGTAGCATCACAATTCCCTTATAAATAAAAACTACTATCCCAATGCTCTTTACGTTTCATGTAATGATAAAGAAGTGAGATGCATCTGTATCAAAAAGAGAACATGAAATACTACATGCTACTAAAATTGTACCTCTCAATGTAGACGGTCCTGGATCCTTCACTTGTTGGGTCTATTGAACTGTATATGTCTGTTCTGTACCACAACCATATGACCCACATTGTATACCTTGAGTTTTTCCACCCTACTGACTCTGAGAAATCAGTGTATCGCCACAATGGCCACGACCACCACTACCCTAGCCTGACCTGCATGCACTGCACTAACTCCTAGCCTAGAACGGTGCTTAAAACACTACTCCTAAACCTAATGTCAGAGCTAAACCCTACCACTCATAACTAAAGGGAAAGTCTTATAAAACTGTGGCATGTGCCCCATATTGTTGAAAGATCAGAACCCAACTGGCTTATAGTCACAGTGATTATTCATATGGTCTCGAATACCACCCTGAGGGAAAGTAACCATGATACCGGCACTCAGAGCATAACATGGACTCACATCTCGGGAAGCCTAAAAATGACACATCCTACATAAATATATAGATCCACTAGGGTGAAAAACAATACTCCCATGTTACGTACCCCCAGCTTCTCTAAAGTTCTACTAAGCAATATGCACTTGATTCACACTATAATTGATATAAGGAAACCTGAACACAAAGACCTAAGATCTGATAGAATATCTGAGACCTTCCTAGAAGCATCTATCCCCAAATTTCTCATCAATAATATAAATATACACAAAATGTTAGCAACTCTCTAAATCATGCAAATTATTCCATAACCATCTTAGTACCCTTCTCCAGATGCATGAACTCACTAGCCCACTTTTCTCATAGAGTTGTGGGATAAAAGTAGATATAGAAGTAGGTTTGGAACACATTACAACCCATATTACGCGGCCCATCAGCTTGGTTCAGAATGTTACACCATCTCTTTGCATCTCCATATAGCCTTTAAGTAACAAGCTTGACCCTCCACTATGGAAGCATTTGTAGATGCTCGAAAATTGCTAATGTGGTCTCTAGCCATAGCTATATAGCTCGTGCTCCACCATTCCCTAAAAAAATAGGAGGACAATTCTACTACAACACATGTGTTAGCTAATCCATAGTCAATGATGGCTACAGTGATCCCTGGAATATTTTTATATAGCGAAAAAAACCTAGTGGAAATTTTCTTCATCACCTGTGATCAGAATAGCCTCAGTTGCCATAGATGGAACTATATGAGGATCATGTGGTATCCCATGAACCACTATCTATAATGTATGGTCATCGTCTCTATCACAGAATACCATTGGAGGTCGTTATGGTGGCATGTCCCTACAATGAAAAACACACACATTAGGAAAGGATAACCTCAAATCAAAAAGATCAAAGCATAGGACATATTAGAACCCTCATAAAAACCAATTCAAACCCCCAACCTAATCCTAAATCTAGTACTGTATAAAGAACCACCAACGAACCACAAGAAATTGTGCCTCTCTCCCACTCAAAAACAGGGTCTAGGTCAAGTTTCTATTTTTAGTTTGAGTTTTCATTTTCATTTCAAATTCAGTTATTTAGAAAATTTTACCAATGTTTTACTAATTTCTAAATCCATTAGTGAAAAAAACACCTCATGAACTCAAAACATGGATCCCATTAAAACCATACATATAACAAGTTCATTTAACCATTTACAATCTACTGGTTCATCATTTACCAATTCATAGGGGCCCATACTCTTTATGGATTGAACGATAACATCACAAATTTGTATACTGCACCCAACAAACACAACAATAGGTACTAATATCACATCAACTATCACAACAGAATGAATTGTATAATTCATCCTTGATGTTATGGCATAATACATGGCGTGTGATTCTAATAAGAATCAATATGATGCATGAGATTGAACACCCTCATCTCATGAGGTTTCAACTGAAATTGAACCAAACAATTACACCAACTGTAATAGTAAAAATCAAGTGCATCACACAATAGTGAAATATAATCAAATATAATAGTCAAAGTTCATAAAATAAGAACACAATTCAAGGAATTTTGTCTATTCTTTATAAGTTAGGTAGCTACTCCTGATCACATATTTTTACCAAATTCCATTTCCTTTCTATCCCTGTCTAACTTCACCAAACAATAAGTCAATGAGGCAAAGGAAGACCCTTTGATACCACTTTGAAAAGTCCCAGACCTGATTGCCTACCAAAATGGTGCCCCAAGCCTAGTTGGTCATAAGGCATTAGGTGAATCTCCCAAAATGAAAGAGGCTACCGATTTACAGCGAGGGCATGTGTGAGTCAGTGGGGAGACGATGCCCTTATTACTAGAGTATCCCATCGGAATTCAAAAACATGTAAGAGCATTTACAAATAAATAAACGGACAACTAATATTAATACATGTAGAAAGGAATATACATATCAATAACCAGAATTATCCCATATAAAAAAATATGCAGATGGTACAAGTGTCTAGAAAATATCCAAAGTAGATAAAAAGAAATGAAATATAGAAAAAGTCCTAAAAAACAAAAGACCAAAAAGGTATCCCCACTTTATAGGCCTCAAATTGGTCATATGCTCCCCTTATCCAAATCCAAAGTCAACAAACTATATGAGGTCACATTCCCCTATGATCACCTCCAACCACATAATCTGTTTGTGTCCCCATGGAGGCCCAATCTGGGTGCGAGATACACATTCTAGTAGGAAACTACCTAGGTCTATACAGATCTAATAGAAATTCTAAAAAGGTGATATCAATTGTAAAAAATGATTAAGTAAGTGCATATTCCCATGACATAAGTCTACAATATCAATTAATACTGAACAACCCCCAAGGTTACCTACAAAAGAGAGTCATCTCCTAACAAAGTAGCTATAACTAGTAAAAAAGTCACACAGCCACATTGTACTTGCATCTGTATCCTGCTACCCATAGCCACACTGTGTAATGTTAACAAGTATCCCACATCCATGTCGTATAGTGAAGTAACATCCAACGTCCACACTGTATAGTGAAATGTAGACCCCGAGGGTCGTATCCAAGGTGTCAGTAGACCAAGGCATCAAACAAATAAATATCTTGACCACAGAGGGTCAGATCCAAGGAGTGTGTCCGAGGAATACCAATGACTCCCATGAGATTCCCCGGTAGAACCTCTATTAAGAACTGGTTGGGGTCCTAGGAGAATGTCTATAGAATGTCCTACGTGAGCCCAAGCAAGTGGGATCCCAAGGGTAGCAAGGCCCAAGGAATCCAACATAATCAAGATCCAATGGGCAGAATCAACCCAAGGCATCCACTACCACATTCCAAATCCAAGGAGAGGATACCAAGGAATCTATCCAAACATTCAATTAATCAACCATTCATTAATGAATTCACTTTAGAAATTTATAACTATGTGAGTATACCCACTCACATCAACAAGAACAAGCCTTGAGTATACCCACTCATGTAAACCATTTATCATAAGCATATGGGCTTACCCTCCTATATAAATAATTTAACATGTCATTAATCATTTATATATATGTATATCCACTCATATCATCCATTTATTATGCCATGATTTCAAAATAGGCAAGGAATAACATGATATTCAAAGTGCAATGTGGTATTACTTTTCCTAAACTAGCTGTTCAACATATCGAATTATTAGCAGGCTTCCTCAAAGTATGAAAGCATAATAACACGCCTTTTAGGTGGTTTAAAAAAAGATAAACAAGCTATTATTTTAATTTAAACCCCTCATTGGACCTCAAAACAAGCAATGAGTGCCAACGCACCTAAACTGAACCCATGGTCAACCACACTACATCCAACTACTGCTACTAAAAACTACTCGCTCAAAACCAAGACCTCTGTGGAGAGTACAAAAAATGTATTTTTCATCCAAATTATTGAATAACAACAAGAAAATCCAAAAGAAATTATACGCCACCTACCTCTCCTTGGTAGTAGACCTCTGATCTAGTATCGTGTCTGGATTCATCCTAGTTTGGAAGAAATCTGATGAATGGATGAAGAAAATATTATAAGGGTATATGTGTATAAATCCAAATAGCATAATCGTTTTTTAATGAATCAAGAATGAATAAAAAGGGATTGAGTACTTACTGATATGATTCCAACATTATGGATAACACACAAATCAGAGTTCAGATGTCTTCAGCACTTGAAAAACTAGAATAGATGGTTTTTGGTTTCAAAAATGAGAGAAAATATATTGTTTGTCAAAAATATGATCTATTGCCTCTTTTATAAAAAAACCATTGCACAAGTAAATAACACTTACTTTAGGTACTTGACTTAAGAAGATGAATAAAGAGTGTCAACAATATCTGAATCTAGTGAAATAAAATAGTGAAGGACATCCAAGACAAACTTGTTGTAAGCATTGTAGTTGTGCCCTATTTCAATTTCACTATGTCTGTGTGACTCTAGATGGCTCTTCATGAGCCTATTGTTGTTTTATGATGCATAAATATATAATATGATAGTAAAGATATTGTAAATGATGGTGATGGTTGTTTTCTAAGTTTGATGAAGCTCAAATCATGTGCACCATCATCATGTCATTGATGCTTCCTGTATAGACTGATGAGACCAGTACAGACTCGGTTCAAATCAGATGTATGTAATTAGTGTTAAAGGATGGATCAAGGGGTCTATATTTTTGGATATTTTCTCATTCCAAGATGATGGACCTATTTCATTTAACTTCATGCTGATTCTAACCAGAATCAAGCCAAAAGAAAATGATGGTTCAAAGTCAATATTGTTCTAGATCTGAGTAAAATTTTTGAGTTCATGTGCGATGGATACAGTTTGTGAGATTTTTAATTTGACAGGTTCCTCATTCATGGATGAATTGAGATTTGGAGGGCATCAAATGCTTAGATCTTGCATTTCTTGAGCACATAAAATCATTGAATTCAATGGTTCCGGATTTTAACCTACTGAGAATGATAATATCTAATTCTCTTAATAAATATTGATCTCTTGGAGACCATCTCAGGTGGTGTTGAGTTATGTTGGTTTTTTCTAGTGGAAGGGATGATCTGAGAATCATTGGGATCAAGTTTTTAATAGCTATTATGGTGTCCCTTGATGCCAAGTCACACTTTCTGTTTGATTTTATGTTTTTGAGATACTTTTTTAGGGTTTCATTGAGTTGAGTGAGATCATGAATTGTATTCTAATCTTGTGCTTTATGAAATACCATGATTTTTAATTATGTCAATGTATGTGGGAATATAGAAATTCATTAATAAATTTTATGACACAAGAATAGGAGTTTCTATAATTTAATAAAATAAATAATTACTTTTTTTAGCCAGCACTGATGCAAAAGTGGTGACATCATTTTCAGGGGAAGTTTTCACGTATCACTTGAGATGGTTGCAGTATAATGATGACTGAAAAATGGGAAAAAAAATTTCCAATTTTTTTCTTTTCTTC
This sequence comes from Viscum album, assembly GCA_963277665.1. NCBI lineage: Eukaryota > Viridiplantae > Streptophyta > Magnoliopsida > Santalales > Viscaceae > Viscum > Viscum album. Next base: position 1,297,377,589 of record OY728138.1, on the reverse strand, counting down.
TTTTGTGTTTTTAAATAATACATCAGAGCCTTTTAGAAGATAACACCTCTTTATTCTGCAATTCACTTTATCTCTATTCTATCCATTCTTCTTGTTTTCTCGATCATATGTAATTTTGTTTAGCTAGTAAATAAAAACTATTCCTTACATTTTCGTTCTCTATATGTGATCTTAAAACTCCGAAAATGGAGGGATAATTTTTTGAGATAGATTGACAATGCAAAGATTGTTGTTGGCAGAAAACTGAATATTATTTCAATCGTTGATTTCATCGTCGTTCTTGGTAAATTGTGAATATTAATAGAGTAGTTTTGAGTGTAAATTGATTCACAATAATTATTTTTCAATTTATTCTTTAGAAGGAGGGATATGTGTTGTGTCGAGACATTGAGCACACATTGAGTAAGGTTAAATGTTTCAAAACTAAATGTTTTAGTGAATTAATAAAATTATATAGATTTAATTTGTTTGGTTTCATTTTTTACATCTTCACATAATTATTTATTTAAAATTGTATCAACTTTTTTAGTTTTATTATTTATGTTATATTCTTTTTGTGAGATTGATTCTGGAATTATTTCTTCCAACTTTTTATGGTTGAATGATTCTTGAAAGCGGTGAGATTCAAGATTCATTATTAGAATGGGATAAAGTCTTAGTAGTGTAATCTAGTCCTTTTATGGGAGAATTATTGTATATTTTTCCATTAATAATGAAATATTTTTAATCCATTCAATTGAAACATCCCTTTAGAAATAGTATTGGTTTTGCTGACATCTATTTTCCATTCTCTTCTTCTTTTATTACCATTCTAATTTCATTAATTTTTCATCACCATTATTTCATTTTTTTCTTTACAACATTCAAGATAATCAAAAATATAAAATGATTTTAGAATAATCATTGAGGTAGACACACTGCCTCCTTGAGATGAACTCATGTGATAGAAGCATTTCTTTATATATAGAATTAAAAATGTTTTCTTAATTGTTCATATGATAGGATATCAATAATATGAATCATTTGTGGGGAGACATGTTTATTTAGTGATTTTTATTTTTAATTATTAACTAAAAAACAAAAAAATTAATTTTTTTAAATGAACCGTCCAATATTCACAGAAGACATTCTGTGATTTATTTCTCACAATGTCATGGAACAATTTTAAATTTTATATGAATAATATTTTTCATGAACATATAATGATATTATATAGATTTAGAATCCTACAGGGGATTCCTTATCCAATGAACTTAAAGAATAATCAATCTTTTTCCCAGATTATTATCTAGTATAGGTTAACCATGAATAAAATATTATACCATTAGTTAATGAGGTGGTTAAAGAGGTTGAATCATCACTGAATTTGTAAGATCCTCATGTTAAGGGTTGTTTTATTAGCTGGAAATAGATGGTAGATGATAAAATTATAGAGGTTGGAAAAGCATTCGAGAAGAATTCATTTTCTAATTTTAAATGTGATGATATTTATTACACAGACCTATCTACTGATTTTTCAATGATAGAACATGTCGAACTAGCTCAAGATACCATCTCTTATTCGATGGATGACACCACAGATGAGGTATTTTTATATGAGGCTATAGGAGGATGACTACCTCACTCCGAAACAAGAACCAAACCTAAGTGAATCAAATATTCATATAGAAGAACAAGTTGACCAAACTCAGGGAGAATTTTACTTAATTGAAGAGTCTTTATTTTATTTTGCTTCTAATTTTAATGAATTTGATTTTAATAATTCTAATCCATTTAATGGTTATGATGAGTCAGTTGAGCTTCATGAATTTAAGTACGGTATTGAAAATAATGTTGATACACATGATTAGAAACTTCTGAAATACCAATATCCAATTATTAATTAGATTTTCTGAGTGGTCATTGAGAAATATATGGTTTATATGAAGTGAACTAATTAGAAAGGGTATTTTGATACACATGTTGTTTTAAGTATTGTTTTTTAAAATTACAATCATTTAGAATGAAATTAAAATCCAAATGATGAGTTTTTATAACTTATATATGTTATTTATAAGCTGAAGAAGAGGGGAATCACCCATATGTTTTTTTCCTCTTCCCACTATGCCACGATGATTACTATACATAAGCGGAAAAAATAAAAGATGCTAATAAGGGGGTTCTCAACAAGATATGTGATTTGATGACTTAATTTGGTAAGATGTCCATATGGTGGTTTTTAGGGAAGAAACCAAATAATCATATAGATTGGGGATAAACTCAAGGTTTTCCATCTATGAAAAGTTTAAATATAGCACCTATTGGGAGGTTAAAAACATGATTATCTTTTTTAAAATGTTTTTTATGTTTACGTTTTTATATATCTTCATTTAATAAATTATTGATGTTTCTCTTGAATGAAAATAAGATGACAGTTATTTCCACTATGTAGAAACATAATTTTGGTAGCATGTTTCTTAACCTAAAACTCCCTGATTGTATCCTTCCACCAATTACTCTTTAAATAATTTACTATAATTTTTTATGTTATTAATAAACTGTGAGGGATGGGTGCATTCCAATTTCATTAATTCTATATTATCTGGGATCATTGGTGTTAGAGATTGATGAATTAAATTTCAAATATATTACATTATATAATTTTATTAAAAATCTACTATGCCGACCATAAATAATTATTAAATATAGTTTCTAATTTTTAACTTGTTAGATTTGTTGTGAGCATGATTTTTCATTTTTTTTACATAAATATTATGTTTTTCAAGAACTAAAAGGAGTTTAAAGATAGGGATAATTAAGAAAAAGTCTCATACTCAAACGTTGGATTTTTCTTATTTTGAAATTTAAATTATGGAATTTAATTCTTGTATTTTTTAAATTTTTGGAGTTGGAAATTTGCATACTAGGGTGACTTAATGATGTTAAAAAATTGGTCTTTGTTTTAAATAATCTTATGTATTAAAACTTCCAAAAAGGGGAGTGAAATTTTATATTCTACATCATTATTCTTCTCTTTAAAAATAAAAATATTCTTCTTATTGTTGGTGGTGTTTTAAATCTTTCAGAACCCTTTTTAATGATTTTTGCATGCTGAAATGATTTTATTAATGTACTAGTTACTATTGCACATTTTACTAAATATGTGTGTGGAAAGTATGGTGTGTACACATATTTTAACATGTTCTTGAAAATATTTGTTTAAAATTAAATGTTATCACACATATTCCTTCAAAACAATTAATTTCTGTTTATGTTTTTAATTTAGTAATTAGTGGGTATCTTTTGTGCATGGGGTGATTGTTTGTTTTGTGGATTAGTAATTATTGAACATTCTTCTGACCCCTTTAACATTTAAATATACTATATAATTTCAAATTTGATTTGAATTAAAAAATATTATTTTTTTTCTTTCACCATAATATTTAACTTGATGGACAATGTTAACTTTTTAGTATAATGGAAAGGGTTTTTAAATGTGCTAAATTTTGTTTTAATGAAACTCCTATCAGAATCCCTTTAAAAACTATATTGTGAGTTTATTAATAATTTATTTAATTTATTTTTAGTGATAAAAAAGTTTTCTTAGGTTTGAGTACTGTGATCCACTTTGAGACAATTAATTTTTATTACTCCGTGTATTTAATTGAGAAAATCATTTTTAATTTCCCTTTTGAATATTTTGTTATCGGTATGGTTTTGGTGGAAAATTATACAAATGTAATTGGATTTCAACTTTTCGATTGGAAATAAACTTATTAGATATGCATCGAAATGGATTATGAAATGAAAATACTAATATTGGTTGAATTAAAAATTATTCATTCTTTAATTCTTTTTTTAAGTTGATGGATGAGTTATTTATCTTATTTTTAATTGCTAAACAAACCCATCCAAGAAGAATTTCTATTTATTATTGATTTTAATTATATGTGTTAGATTACCCTAATGTAAAGAGAAATTTGGACTTCTATTTTCATGAAAATTGATGTTTTATAATTCTGTTCAAAATTTTCAATTGCAATTACTTTTGTAAAACAGGAACCCAACATTACACCAAATATTTTTTATTTTAAAGGGGTAATATCATTTATTTCTTGAAACAATCAATGGGAGAAAATATTTTTATAGAATCAATTTGGGTAATATCATTTCATTTTGTACACTGATTATTTTTGTGACTAATTCACTTTTAAGGGGGTAATATCATTTCTTCCAGTTTATCAATTTTGAGATTACAGATTTTGCACAAAAATTGATTAAGTAATTGTTTAGGGAAAAAAATTTAATTATGGGAGAATTTTATGTGAAGTTAATTTGATTTAATTTACCACAATGCCATTTTTGTTTTTAATATTTATTTAATGCTAAATGATTATTTAACTGATTAATTATAGCATTGGTAATTTAATTTTTGAGAATTTGAAAAGTATCATTTATAGGATGAAAATTTTAATTTAATGTTTAAAATAATGTTTGAGTGATCTTGACATATTTTATTTGCTTATTCTACATTTAAATTTATTTTGAAATACTAATTTTATGTTTTTTATAAATTTTCAATATTTTTTTCATTTTTATATTATATTGTTAACATAATATTATTTATTTACTATTATTGTTTTAAATTCTTTTTCTCTTTATTATTACAATAGTTCGGAGAGAGGGATGAAAAATAAAAAAAGAAATTATTACACCTACAATTACTCAGAAGAGTTGATCCTGAGAACTTCCACAAGACCCATAAAAAGAATGTATAAAATTTTAATCTGATGGAAGAGAATTTATTACTCCCTATTGATCTTAAGATAAGGACGTTTACGTTAGAGAATAATTTGGGGTAAAATAATTTAATTTCTTACATAAAATATTTTGAGGTTATGGTGCAAGTAATATATTTTTAGGAACTAAGGATTAGGACAAAGCCATTCTTGCTAAGACACCGATGAAGAAGGTGATTGATAATAGGAGTTCAACTAATCTGAATCATGGGATGAAAAATTATGAAGGCATTCTAAACCATACATGTTCTAAGATTCAAAGATGAGACCTATTTCTATTTCACTGGGATCGCGCGACTAAGGATAGCACTTCCGAAGGCCTTTTTTGTTTTCTAATGCTTGAAAGCCTAATCTGATCACTAAGATCCCTTGGAGATAGTAATGGATGTCATAAATGTTGGGACTGATAAATTATTGTCCCACAAGTGTAGTGATAATTACGAGATAAAAATAAAGTGTAAAAGGAGGAAAAATAAATGACACCAGTTGAAACGTGGAAAACCCCAAAATGGAAGGGGTAAAAAACCACTGACAAATTGCAGAATCACTATAGGGTAAAGGTGGGTATACATGCCCTCACTTATTACAAGGATAAAACACTCATAAAATCACCATTGAATAATAGGGTAAATTATGTCACAAAACCCACTCAAATATGAGATCTGATTTGCTAGTGAGATGGTGAAGGTGATTCCTATATCAAAAACATATGGGAGGATCCCAAATTATAGACAGCCTCTCCCCCTTCTACTCTTCCTTTCTTTACTACATCCAGATTGGTGGGGTTTTCCACTTACTATATCAACCACTACCAATCCCATTTGACAAAATGAGGGTGTGACACCGTCCTAGAGAAAAAAACTACACACTTATCTCCCACCTGGATATTTGATTAAGAACCAATCACATCTCCACACATCCTTTCTATCATCTAAACCTGCTGCTCATTTATCTGAAAAACTTTTGAGGATCTACTCCTTCTAAACTTATTAGAGTCAAATTCCTTTGTCAGGAAATCTTCCATATTTTCTTTAGTGTGAATATTCTTCAGAACCACACTTCTTAACACCACCACATCTCATACAATGTGATAGTATACCACAGTTTTCTTCATCATGGAATGAAAATATCGATTCTTTATAATGTTCATGGTGCTCCAACTATCATAAAACAATGGAGTATACTTCTGTCTATGCATGAGCTCCTCTAATAACTTTCTCATCCAAATCGTCACATTGCAAGACTGTATAGCTTCCATATACTCTGACTCCATCATAGATAAAGAAAAAATATATTATAACATTGAAAACCAACTCACATCTCCTACTACAAGTGTAAACACATTACCAGTAGTGGATTTCCTCTAGTCAGAATGACTTGCAAAATCTGAATCAACATATCATCTGACAAGAAAACTTGATCCTCTGTAACAGAATGCATCATTTTAGGTCTCCTTGATGTATCTCAAAATCCTCTTCATTGTGATCCAATTCTGCCATCATGGATTCTCCATGTACCAAATATCTAATCCAAATGCATGTGTAATGTATGGTCTAGTAAACACTTTAGTGAACATAATACTACCCACTACTGATGCATAAAATACTCGTGACATTTCCATCCGCTTTGCTTTACTACTAGGAATCATCATGGAGGATAACGTGAAATTAACAGGAAGAGGTCTATATATTGGATTACATTGTTTCATGTTGAAGAGTTTTAAGACTCTCAATAGGTAATTTTTCTATGTTAGTGAAATCCTCCCATTATTTCTTTCTTGATAAACTTGTATCCCAAGAAACTTGTTTGTTGGTCACAAGTCCTTCATATGAAACTCAATATCCAATTGTGTCTTCATATCCTAGATCTTATCTCTATTGGGGCCTAAAACCAACATGTATTCCACATAAAATAGAATAATGATGAAATCATTAACATCTGAATCCTTGAAATATTCATAAGGATCCGAATGATGTCAACTGTATACAAGGAAAATAATATAAGAATAAAATCTCTAGTACCCACACGTTGGCTCCAACTTAAAACCTTACAAAGATTTGTTCAACCAAAAAATCATGTTCCATTTTCCTTATTTTTAAAAACCAATTGGTTGAAGTATATAGATTTCTTTATAAAGAGAACCATAGTGAAAAGTAGTCTTCACATCCAGTTTCTCTATATGTGAGCTTTATGTTGCACACATAGCCAGAACTAACCGAATAGCCGTCATTCTAACAATAGGAGAAAATAATTAACTAAAATCAATACCATCCTTCTCAGCAGACCATTTGACAACCAATCATGCATGATATCTTTCCACTTGGTCCATTCAACCTCATTTGATCTTAAAGACCAATTTTTTCTGATAGCCTTTATACCATGAGGTAATGGAACATGATGCCATGTCTTGTTCTTATGCAAGGCTTCATGTTCCCCCATCATTGTTGCTATCCATGAGGATACATATGAACTTTGGGTCACCTCTGCAAAATAAGATGGATCTCCATCGTCTATCAATATACAGTATGAAATATTTCTATAAATAATATAATTTGAGTTCCACACCAGTGCTTGTTTTCTTGAGTTGACCATCATGGTCTAGACTCAACAAGTACTTGATCATCGTGCTCTGGTAATGATTTATAGGAAACTGATTCTAACTTGTATTTTTTCAATACTTTGGATATTTTAGTTTCTATATTATCCATATCCATGTCTCGATCAGTTTTCATTTGCACATTTTCTTCTGCAAAAATTACATATCTTCTGATAATAAATTTGTGGCCAGTGGGGTCCCACAACTGATACCCCTTCACAACCTCAGAATATCCTAAGAAGATAAATTTCTTGGATCTCAAATCCAACTTCAATCTTTCCTAGTCATTAAAATATACATATACAAGAATTCCAAATGTATGTAACTGAGAATAGTCAGCAGGTTTACCAGTCCACATCTCCATTGGTGTCTTTAGATCCATCTCCATTGAAGGAGAATGATTTATCACATAACATGCAGTATTCACTACTTCTACCCAAAATGTTTTGGCAATTCTTATAGTCTTCGATAGTTCCTTTGTTCTATCCAATAGATTTCTGTTCATCCATATCAACCACTCCATTCTACTGAGGAGTGTATGCCACCATTATTTTTCTCTTGATTACTTCTTGTTTACAAATATCATCAAACAATTATCTTTTTTATTCTCCACCATTTTCACTCCTCAGTCACTTGATCTTATTTCAAAATTCATGTTCATTCTTTTCTTTGAATGTTATTAATATTTCAAAAACATCTTTCTTCATCATGATTGTGTACACCCAACATATGCTGGAATAATAATCAATGAATGGTACAATGTACCTGGCTCTTCCCAGGGATATAACTAGTGCTTTCCAAACAATAGAATGGATCAATTACCATATCTTTGGACTTCTCATTGTTGATGTCCCAAATATTATCCTGTGTTTCTTGCTCAAATCATAATGCTCACAAAATGGTAATTATACCTTTTTCATCCTATGTTACAACTTATGATCAGAATGAATCTTCAAGCCATGTTTTAAAATATGGCATAGCTTCCGATTCCATAATGTCATCAACGCTTCTATCGAGGTAGTTTAGGAAAAAAACTATCTCTTCCTCCTTGTAATTTTCACCCATAATCATGTACAAGTTCATTGAGAACTTTTATGCCTTCATTACCACAATCACTCCCTTCACATTTCTCATCACTCCATTCTTAGTGTGATTCCAGCATCTGATATCATCAAATTTTTTCAATGACAATATGTTCTTCATTAAGCCCTCCACATGACGTAATCCTTGGATGGTCTGTACTATGTCCTTGTGCATCTTTAGTTAAATGTTACTAACTCCAACGATCTTCATATTGTGATAGTTCCCCATGTACACAAGTCCTTCCAGGATGATTTCATACTGGTCAAACCCTTCCAATTGAGACGTTATGTGCCATGTTTCTCCTATGTCAATAATCCATGCATCATTGAGATTATTTCTACTTCAAATAGTTGTGCCACTTCACTAACTATTATATCTCTATTTCCAGAAGCACTCGCCACACCCCCTGATATCTCTTTTCACCACTATTCTTATTTCAATAATCCTTCTTGAAGTGCCCCTTTATTCCTCAATTGATACGTTTGACATTTTTCTTCTAACTCATTGATTTGGATGTTCCATGATTTTCCAAAAAGAATAACTATTCCTGTTATATTATTTGATCTCGCATTTCACCGCCTTCTAGACACACCATTAGTATAGTACCTCTTATATTTCATAATGTTGCATTTAATCATCTCAATAAATTTTTTTCTAATGTGAAAGATCATCTAGAGTCACAATCATAGAGCACATTCAAATTAATGAAAATTATTAATACACAATTATGTGAACGACATGAGGCCAAAAACTATTCTCTGATAACACTTGTTGGGACTAAAAAATGATTATCCAACCAGTGCAATGACAATTATGAGATGAAAATAAAGTGAAAAATCCAGAAAAATAAATTAAACTAGATGTATTGTGTAAAAACACCCCAAAATAGAGTGGGTAAAAAACCATGGGAAAATTGAAAGATCATTATAGGATAAAGTGGGTATAGACTCCCTTACATAATACAAGGAGAAAACGCACATAAAATATTTCTTGAATAAGTGGGGAAATCTTCTCACAAAAAACAATCACATATGATATCTACATTACTGGTGAGATGGTGAATTTGATTCATATATCAAAAACATAGAGGAAGCTCTCAATTTATAGACTACCTCCCCCCTTATGCTCATCCTTTCTAAACTTCAACCGGGTAGGTGGGGTAGGCCACCCACCAGATCAACCACCGCCACCCCCCATTGACAAAACAAGGGGGATACACCATCCTAGTGAATGAAACTACAGACAATCAATGTCTGATGAATCTCAAATCAAGTGCACCACCATCATGTTGTTGATGCTTCCACTGTCGATCAATGAGACCAGTGCCGGCCGGGGCTGAATCCAATGCAAGTCATTGACATTCAACGATGGTTCGAGGGTTCTAGATTTTCAGTTCCATGCTTGATAAAATCCACAAGACCTGTTTGATTCTACATTTTGCCTATGCTGAATGGAATCAAGCCAAAAGATACAATTTTCTGAATTCAAGATCATTCTAGATCTGTGTAAAATTATGGATTTTGTGTTAGATTGATTTTTGTTATTGATATTTTATTTTTGACAACATCAACTTTCTTGGATTAAATGAGATCTAGAGGGAGTTCAATTATGAGCATCACATATCTTGGGCTCGAAAATCTGTGGAAGCCAATGGTGCCCCATTTTGACCTACTAAGAATAAATATATCCAACGATTTTAATGAAGACTGATTTTGGGGAGACTATTTGAGGTGATGATGAGTTCTGTTGGATTTTGTTTATTTCAGGGATGATATGAGCATCATTGTGATGTTAAGCTCTGATGGTTATTCTTATTTAATGTTTTTAAATAATGTGTCTGATCCTCTTTAAAGAGAACCCACCCCCATCATTCTATAGTTTACTTTTTCTCTCTTATCTCCTTTTCTTCTTATCATCTCATTCATATGTAATTTTCTTCAGTTTGTAAGTAAAAATTTTTGGTTATGTTTTATTTCTCTGTTTGTGATCTTCTACCTCCAAACATAGAGGACTAATTTTTTAAGTTAGATCCAGGATAAGAATAAGAAAGCATAAAGGATACTTAATATTATTTAAATCATTGATTTTTTCATAACTCTTGGTAAATTTTAAATTTAAAGGGATTGGTTGCTACCCCATATTCATTCAAAAGTATTTTATTTCATTTTCTTATTTTCAATGAACGAGATGTGATGTGTCGAGACATCGAGCACATATTGAGTAAGGATAAATATTTATGGTATAATTTTAATGGCCAATGAATGAAATTAGAGAGATTTAATTTTTTTGGTTTCATTTCAACTTTTTCACGTCACTATTTATTTAAAATCATTTTTCCTTTTTTAGTTGTATTCATCATATCAAAATCTTTCAGAGGGAATAATTTTGGTGACATATCATTAAACATTTTCCATTGAATGAATCTCGATTGGAGTGAGAAGAAAGAATAATTATTCCACTAGATAAAAAACATGTCAAGGGAGGTTAATCTATTCAATTTTTAAAATAATTGTAGTAATTTTTCCATGAACAAAGTAGTCTTTTATGCCACACAATTGAAACATACCTCTTGAAATTGTTATGTTCTTATTGACTTTTTATTTCCATTTTATATTTCTTCTATTATTGGTATCATTTATTATATTTTTCATCACCATTAATTCATGTTTTATATAATTAATTAATGATAAAAAAATAAATATTTCAGAAGAATGATTATGGTGGAAAAACTGACACCTTGAGACTATCCCATATGTTATCCAATATATTATATCTAGGTAATTCTATATGTTTTTTTCATAGTTAATACAACAGGATAAAAAGGATTATATGATATTATGATAAGAGTATAATTATTTCATAAATATAATATACATATGTTTAACCCATCATTTTATCTAGTTGTAAGAGGTGATAATTGAAAAATATTTACATTGGTTCATGAGGTGGTAGTCTGATGTACAAAAGATCGACAGTTTCATTTTTCATTTAATAAAAGAGGAGGTGGATATAGGTTATTAAACAAACATAATAACATCTCATTATATGTTATATATATTTTTTATTATATTGTAATTAATATTTCATGATTTATGGTAGTAAGGATATAATTAAAAAATATTTTAGTAAGGACAATTATTCGCATAGAAAAAAACATTTGGATGTGTTATTAAGGACCCTGGGTTGAGTACTTTGGGATGAAAAAAAGAACTAGATTTCGTATAATGATTTTTGGGATATATATTTTCAAGGTTGTTTTGATCCAAATCGATTATATTGTGTGATAATGTGAGGGGATGAATTTTCCTTTTATAATTGTTGTTGAGTGGAATTTTTTGAAATACCCTAAACTATTAAAAAATGGGATGTCACTCACATCCCATGTTCCTCAAAATTTATAATTAAAGGATAATATGAATTTTTAATCTATAAAAACCTATCAAATATAAAAAAACACAAATTTTAAACATATTTTCCCTTATGTTAAAAGATTCCATGTTTTTATCAATTTAGTTTTCACTATGATAACAATTTTTTTACCTTATAAATTTTTCATATGATAATAAAAATAATTTATAATAATTATGAAAATTGTAACTACTAGTTTTATATATGAAATCCATTTTATGAAATAAATAGAATATTTGTTTTGATGATTAATTTTAACATAGTCACACGTAATGTGAAAACCACCATTATCACCATAACAATAATATCAATGTTTTTGCACATTGTGTGTCAATATAGTCACTATAAAAGAAAAAAATGGTTGATGAATGAACCACATTTGATATTTTAAAACATTTCAAAATAAATTGTTTGAATATAAGATTTTATAAATTTTTAAGACACTTAATAAAATATTTTTTTTAAATAAATTAATTAAAATTTTGATAATATTCATTTAAATTTACTTTAAACATCTCAATACAAAAATTTAATTTGAATATATTAATTTCACACCAATTTAACATGATATATATTTCTCTGAAATTAATTGAATAAAATAATTCATTCAAGTTATATTAATTTTACTCTATTAAATAAATAATTAATGCATTAATTGTCCTTAAATATTTAATATTGTAATATAATTACAATAAATTAAAAAATAAATCACCCCCATGAAATAAATTTCATTTTGATAAAATAAACATTAAAATTAATTCACATCACCATTTTACATATTTGAATATAAAATTGAAATATAAAATAAAGTGTGTGACATTTTGTCTTTTCCATTACTTAAATTTTAACATTGGTTACATTCATGGAAAGGATTATTGCAAGAACATAAAAATAAATTACATAGTAATAAGGGTCAATATATGGCCATAAAATATTAATTTTACCTTTTTAGGTCATCTTAACCCTTATCATTTTAGTTTAACCCTAAGTAAACACATTTAAACATTAATCGAGATAATGATTTTATTACAAATTCTACTGTTAATTTTGAATTTTTTGTTAACATTAGTATATTTTATTAATTTTTCTAATTCCAGATATGGAATTCATTTTTTAAAATTTCATCAAAATAAATTGAAATGTTTAATTTTTACATAAACTCATAGACGTTGTGAATGAAAGGGTTTCCAATGAGAATTTTTTCATAATTTTTTAAAGTTTTAATATCAAAATTCAACATGAAATTGATTAAAATGACCTAAATTGTATAATTAAATATATAGTTTAACTCATTATTCTTTTAAAATATTTTTAAACAAAAAAAATTATAAATTTATTAAATTAAAATGTAGTTTTTAATAAAATATGGTATTTTTACTAGTCACTGAAAAATTATTCATTTTGAAAAATAATAAAAATACAACTATGATAATCCATAAATGTTGATTCCAAAACTGAATTTGTATTCTTCAAACAAATTGTCTGAAATTTTCAAAATTTAAAAATATGATTTATTGACAAAAGAATTTTTCATTTTTTGAGATAATGTATTTTTGAGATATATAAAGATATTACTAATAATTAAGTACATATATATATTTTATTCTCTATCTAAAACATTTCTAATAATTTATTAAAAACTTCTGTATTCCTATTCATATATAAAAATTTAATGGCTCGATTATAATGGTCATGTTTTATTAATATTATTAATAGTATATTTCCATTCATTAAAACTCTAATTTTTGTGTAACGCATACCATCACAGAAATTAAATTTTTTTGAAAAAAGATATATAATATCGGGTGTGACAAAACCATTATCACCTTTATAATATCCTTTTAGATCAATCATATGACACTTATTGGAATCCCAGAGAAAAATAAACATAGGAAAGTGGTGAGCTCTAATGCTCAGTAAGCATATGAATATATCAAAATCTAACATGAATATATATAGAATAGACCATCTATAATGGTAAATATCAAGAAACACATCCATTTAATCAATATCATAACTACGAAGAATAATATTTTAGAAATTATTGATGATAAATTTTTTCCATATAAATAATCACATGATCATGAAATGTACCCATGGATATCATATCTAATATAATATTAAAATGGTTTTCAAATTACTATTATTATAATAATTAAATGCATAATTACATACATAATAAACATATCTTATATACCTAGTGCCATGAAATTTTATATAAATGGGTAAGGCCTCATCCAATACCCAAGAAAGTATTCGTTATGAGACCATCCAATACATTAAGAGTCTATAACAGGACACATCCAACACTTACTAAATCCACTAAATTCCACACATGAAAAGGTTGAGTCATAATCAACCTAAAAATTATAATTAAAACTATCAAATCAATTGTTAATAATTACTCCAATAATATAACACAATATTAAACCACCAAGAGTAATACTATGAATGGTATCAAAAAAGTTCATCCATGATCAAACTAATCATTAGCCATCAAATAAAATATTTTGATGTTATCAAAAGATAATAACATCAATAAATAATTATATTCATCATAGGAGGTTGACATATATAAGGATAAATTAAATATATTATTGAAAAATTCTGGAAGAAAATAATCGTTTCAAATTGAAATATATTATTTAAAAAAATCTCTAGTATAATGAAAAAATTATTCATTTAAAAGAACCTTATAATATTATAAAGGATGATTCAATGAGAATATTATTCATGAATTCAGCAAAATTAATTCGTTCATATAATTTAAAAAACAATTCCATCACAATAATTTAGAAATGATAAAAAGTACCTCATTCAAAAAAAAGTAAGAAGATTCCTTATAAACCATTTTATAAAAAGTAATAAATGGGTAAAAATGTAATTAATAAATAATTGTACATTGATAAAAACAATCATAAAAAACCTTAGTTATAATATGGATATGGATGAAAAATAATCCCCCAGTTGGGACTTAAACATAAACAATCCTGAATAATGATGATATTGTAAAATAATCACTTACGTCATGTCCCATTAACTGTATATGTGTTCAAAACTCATTTATAACAAATAAAAATTTAGTATAAATCTATTTCAAAACCATAATCAAATATATAATTCCATTTTTACTTATAATCTTTTATCACCATTTTATTAACAATTTTCTTTTTAATATCATTGTTTTGGGTAATAACTGCTTCCTTTTTCATGTATGTTTTACTCCGATAGTTTTGGACTTTAGACTTTTATAAATGATACATAATTTAATTTATTTTATTATGACATAAATATTATTTATATTCTTTATATACGTATTTTTATTAATCCATAAATGTCATATATGGAAAATGAATTTTTCTATTTATGGTGACAATTGGTCGTACGTACGTATGAGCGTTGTTTTCTATTTTTCAATGATGGAATGACAAAAATGTAAATAAAATTTCACCTATCTAGAATAATTATAATATAATTTTAATTATGTATTTTCCATAAATTCATCTTTATTATCATCAAAGTAAAATATAAATGTGAAACAAACCACATCTCTTCGGGGAGTTGGTAGTCTACACTGACACCCAAGCAACGTAATCGTTTCCAAATTGATTAGAAGATAATATGTTAGATATTATATTATACCTCCATTGGTATAATAATATTATAAGTATAAAATATAAATATTTATTCCATCATAATATCCGTCCATAGAATATGGTGAAGATAAGTTAATTGTATCGATGTGTGGAGATGATAAGTTGTACGTATGCATTAATGATGCATTCACATCCAATTTGAGGGGAAAGAGGGAAGGTAATTATTAATTCATAATAAAAAAAATTCAATTAATTCACTATATATATGTTACTAATTTTTGGTAAATTCTGGATACATATACAAGGGATAAGAAGAAATAAATGAAAATATGTCTTGTAAGACAATTTGGTCTTCTTCGTGTGACCTTATATATTTCCTTCCTCACAGAAATTATGCTTTTTATTTTAGGGAGAATATAACCTCCAAAACTTGGATATTGATTTTTATAATATTAATTTGTAGGTGTAAGAGGATCTAGGTTGATCAATGTGGTGTAAATAAGAGAAGGAATGTGTTACCTTTTATAATTTAGGTGGGAGATACTTTTTCAATTTCATAAAAAATTAAATAATAATAAATTCATTGTCTTTTCCCAATGCTTCTAAATGGAAAATTATTAAATCAAATTATAGTATATGGTAGAAATAAAATCAACCAATAATATTTGAACATGTAATTGTTGTATTTTTAACCTTTTCATTTAGTTTAACATATTCGCCAACCTATTTTAATATTAATCGGGGAAATAGATTATTCACTCTAAAAGGGTCATTAATTTATATATTTGGTAATAATTTTATCATAATTTGAAAAGGTATGATAATTTGGAGAATATATAAACCCACATTTCCACTTTCAGTATTTTAATGATTTTTAAATAACTTCATAAAATATAATTATGTTAAATTATCATTAATGTCAATTTCAACACTTTTCATTTAATTTGACTTCAAATACATCTTGAAAAAGTCGAATTTAGAATTTATTTTATTTAAAAATGAATAATATATCTTAATGATATAAAAAATCAATTAATACTATAAATCATTCACATTATATCACTTTTAATACTTTTAATAATACTTATTCAAGTTTTCTATGAAATAATTAAATATTGTATTGCTGTTGCAGAAGAATTTAAGGTAGTAATATAATTACTAAAAATAAATAAAATATCATCTTGAATATCATTTCATTTTTTTCAATATTTTTTTATTTATATTCATTCATAACTTTATTTTATCCCTATGTGGACACATAATTGATATTTAAAACAAACAATGTGACATTTTTTTTCTTTTTTTTAATATTATATTGCTCATTTTCCATAAAACATTTCAATTAAACACACCAATTTCAATTATAATTATATATTGTTTGAATTAAGATCATTTATTAAGATTTAATATTAATAATTATGACATTTTCTCTTATTTTTAACCAAGATTAACTTGATTTATGCTTTACCGCAGTGATAAATGTTACCACATTCATTATTCATATTAACCAAAAATAAAATGGTCGTTTTCACCAAATTTATTCTTCATGATTCCAAATATGAAATCCAAATTTCAAGATTCAATTTAAATAATTATTATTAATTAATTTTAAATTAAGTGCATAATACGTGAAAGATATCATATTTTAGAAAAATTGAGTTCTTAAACAAAAAACCATATTTATTCTTATCCCTTTAATAATAAAAAATACTGATATATTTCAAGTCATTTTATTTAATATGAAGTTATTATATTTAATTAAATTCACTCACCATTAGTGACTAATTCAATTTATTATGATAAAAATATGTTACATACACAAAAATTGTTTTTTAGAAAATCATATCATTTAATTTTAAATGTTTTTTATTATTGATAACAAATGGATCGTGTTTATAATTGTATACACCATATAATTTTCATAATTTAGTTTTTTTATTCATACCTGAAATTTTTAAAAGTTAGGTTATAATGGCCACATAATAAACTATATTTATTCTTTTAAACTCAGTGTATCATAAATTTAAAGCTATCAAAAAATGTTAATTTATTCAAAATAATTACATAACATAGAAATAGGGTGTGCTACATAATGGGCTAATAAAAAATTAAAAGTTTATTTTTCTAAATACCTGGAAAAATATTAAAATCACCTCAAATAAAAATCCCATAATAAATAAAAAGAGGTATACAAACATTTTAACATATGATCAACCTTAAACATATAAACCCATGGGGGTATCCATTACTATAAGCATCATGTGAAAACATTTATGTTTTCAAAAAACTACCATAATCCTTATTTATTATATTAAATCACAGTCTATTTCCATCAATCTAATAATGCAACAAACATCTTCCAAGAAGACCTAAATCACCAGTTTATCAAATAAGTAACTAATTTTGATGATACTAATATTATCCCAATTTTTCATCAATGTCTATAATCTCTTTATCCATACTAAATTTGGTCAGATTACCACTAAATTATTTTTGTAGTTATTAGAGAATTTTAATAAATGGTTTTTATATACATAAATAAAATATACTATGGAACATATCCTTAGATTTATCATGAATATTATATCTATATTATCCTTGATGAAACACTTCTGTATAATAATTATTAAATACCAATCCATAAACATTTCAATCCTTACACTTCAACGTTTAGCATATCAAAGGGCCTTCCTTCATCTAAGATTCAACCCTTGGATTTGGGAACTATCTGGGATAATTCCCATATTACCCACACATAATTCACTTATATATAAATGGTACTTAGGTATGGATATAATATCACATCGTCTAACTCTTCATTTTTCCTAAAACATTCATTGATATTTTCCATTTTTCACACACATAATAAATTCTCTCATTCCATTGAGACATTATTTGGCTATAAATTTTCATATTTATTCTGTAAAGGAAATGTGTCTTTAATTTCTCCATGGAATCTCTATCATGGGCTATCAGAAAACACTAATGTAATCATTCTTGGTTTGTTTGAGACTTGGTTAATAAATATGTTGTTAATTATATATCATAATAACTGATTAAGAATAATCACAATATATTTCACTTCAGAAAACATCCAATTTGGTTACTCATAATCACATCATTTTAAATCACATTCAATGTTAACATGGTTTCTCCTAGTTCATGCTATTGACTAAAAACAAAATTCACTATATGATAGAGAATAATCATATAGGGAAATAAAAAATTCAAAAAAAATCATTTTTATGATTTTTAAATCATCAATACTTTTCAATATAATATACATTAGGTTTAATCTAGTTCATTCATATTCATAATCTATTCCAATCATTTATAGAGTTTTATAAAGAAAATGTGAATTATCCCATGAATGGCCCCTGATTTTTTAAAACTAGGTGTGCAGTAATGGTAGACTCACCATACACTATAATGATGACTGATATAGAGTAAACCAAACTCATTTATTGGTTATTAATCTAAGATTCATCTATACCAAATCCATGTACACTTGTAATATCTAGACATGGATTTATATCTATAAAACCACATAATATCTACTTTTCCAAAATTTTTGGGATGTCATCCAATACATAGAGTCATCCTTAAAGTCAATAATTGATTTATAATTCTTAATCTATGTTTTCCTAAATATAGTTCCAAGGATTTCTATGAAAATTTTCTATAATACAAACAATAAACACCCTAACCCTAGAATCCATGAGATTGTGGTAACATAATTAAATTAGTAATAGATTCAAACATTCTTATACCAAAAGACTAAATGGTTTAATAGTATTTTTAAACTAGATATGTACATGATTCCCATATTATTAGTCAAAAAATAAAAAACATAGTGAAATTATTAATTCTACATCCTTCATCTCATTCAAAGATTCATTATACATATTTTAGGGAAAGGAAAAAAAATAAAAGGTGAGTGTATATATTCATTTATTGTTTTGTATTGTGCACTATATCACAAATAAATAACCCATAACCAATATAAAAAGGATAAAAATGAAAACATATGTCATTTATTAAATTACCTGACCATATAATGTATCCATGTTTAAAATCAATGTAATAAACTCATGAATAATTATAATTGAATTCTCAATAAATAAAATATATAATGATGTATTATAAGGACCCGAACATAAAACCATACATAATCATGAATTAAATGAATAATTCACATAGATGATCTTTTTAGGTTTAATGTTTTATAGAATTAGGACATAACTTTTACATCTCAAAAGATTACAAAGTAGACACTTCTACTAAGTTTCCGTAAAATAAAAACTTTTAAAAAGAAACATGTCTAGTTCTATGTTTTAGATAGCATGTCTTTCCTTGATCCCATCCTTGACCCTATTCATCTTTTAGTCCTGTGGAAAACATTTCAAAAACATTGGATGAGCATAAAAAGCCTGGTAAAGGATACACAAAGAAGGAAAACTGTTAGTTTTTCAATACAACAAGTAAGTCATGAATACTTTATCAACGTAATACTTTTCACCTTTACGAAGTACTAAATACTATTCACTGAATAAAAGATCAACACTTATCCTTTGTAACCAAAATATTACCATAAACCTATATAAATAACACATAACATATAAAGGTAACTTGGGACATAAACATACATAAATGGAATAACCATACGGTCGACTTCCACACATATCACTACATGGAATAGCCATACAGCCGACTTCCATACCCAATCCATTGGAGGTTATAACTTAACCACCCATCCTAGTATTCAAGGAACCACCCATCATATGGTTTATCATGTAACCACCATTCAAATATCCAAGTACCATTATAAAATCATAAGATATAAAACAAATAGAATGGAAGGAAAACATTTCCACATTTTGATCACAATACATCACTTTAATTTATTGAAATAACAAATAAATTATAAAAACCATTTTCAATACCAAGATACATACAATAATATATGGTATTTATTTAATTTTAAAAACATTACGGCTTGTTGAGGAAGCCCAAGACCAAATAATACTCGTGGCGGAGGAAAAGGTCGTTGTCACCGCGTACATTAAAATAAACATTCATTTTTTCCGTTTAGTAAAAAGATTCATAGAAAATGATTCCCTTTGAATGAAATGAAAATTCAAATGTGTTTTATACAGTGTATAAAATAATGTCTTGTATTAGAACAAAATATTCCTCTATTAAAGGAGATTAAGACGAAGTCCCTTACAAAGACGGCATCCTTTGATTAAGGATAAATAAATAACATAATTGTCTGTGACAAAAGAATAAACCAAATATAAGTGGATATTAAGTTTTAAAAAATTGGAGGTCATTCAAACATATTCATATAACGACTTATTCAAGTGGTTTAAGTTTAACCGAAAGAATAAAAATTGGGTTAGGAAGTTCCCTTGCAAAAATTTGACAGCCTAACAACGTCACTTCAAAATTTAGAATATGAGTTGATGAGAGATAAAAAGGGTATCTCATCACTTGTACATTAAATTTACATCAATAATGATATATGAGAACATATCCCAACATAAGAATATTTTAATTAAAAGTCATAAAAAATAATTCTTTTTAAAGGAGAGGAGGGTGAATGTTCCCCTTACCAATTTGGGTAACTTTCAAAACGAACACCCCATGGAAGAAGGGTCATACAATGAATATGTAAATACCCATAAATAAAATTATATTACACAAAGAGAATAATAATGGTCAGTACATACACCACTCATATGAAATGGTTGAAAATGTAGCATTAATCTCACTGGAATAAAAGTGAGATGAAAAATCCCTTATGAAAACTCGGCAGCCTAACGACGCCACTTAAAACTTCCAAAAATGGATTTATAAGATCAAATAGGGTCTCTCATAATATGAAAAAAAAATTATAGTATGAGTAATATAAAATAACATCTCAAAACATAATTAATATGAGCTTAAAAGAAATGACACAAAAGAGAGTACTTAAAAAGAAAGATATAGGTATTATCCCTTACCTCAAGTCTGACTTGTCTTGTTAATTTCTTTATATTACTAAATAATAAACATTGTTCAATTTATAATTTCATAAGGACCTCCTTTATGGATTATTATTCAGTTAATATCACATATTTTAATTTTATAATAATTTGTTAATAATGTGAGTTCATATCAGACATTTTTGTCGATGTTCGGTACATGAGTAAAAATCAAACTTGTTGGAAAAGAATATTACATGTAGTTATAATTAAATCATCTCCAGAATAGTATTAATTATTTAAATATCATATATATCCAGTATATATTCATTTTATACTATTCCATAATATTTGGAGATAAAAATAAATGAAATTCACCATTCATGGAGATGGTCGGCTGTACATACGCATAAAC
Source organism: Viscum album (assembly GCA_963277665.1). Lineage (NCBI taxonomy): Eukaryota > Viridiplantae > Streptophyta > Magnoliopsida > Santalales > Viscaceae > Viscum > Viscum album. The sequence goes on along the minus strand of OY728138.1, from coordinate 1,297,355,747 downwards.
ACTACTATCATTTTTTTAGCACATTAATGGAATTAAAACTAGATGAGATATATATATATATATATATTATAATTCTAGTATAACATATATGTTATATAGGTCACATATTTTCATTAATTTCATTATTTATACATTCCATTTATTGCATGAACAAGTCACATCACTTGAGGGGGGCGGTAGTCCACACTTCCTCAAATGAAATTATCAAATTTGAAAAACATGCAAAGAAAAAATGTATGTATTATATATAATATAAAGAATCATAGAGAGGAAATAAATACAATATATATCATTGATAAATATACTTCCATCATAATGGAAACCATGAGAGGTGGTAGGAGAAGATAGAACAATCATCGTTTCATGAGGCAGTAATTCGCCATTCACGGAAACAGTATGTTATTTAACTATTAGATAGAAGTGTGTGTAAGTGTATCTCTAATACATATCATAAAAACATCCTAGTATATTAAATATACTGTTGTTGTTACAAAATAAAGGAATAAAAAAAGATTAGGGGGTTGGAGAAGCAAAATAAAACAAAAGAACATTATGGAAGACTTTACCTTTAAATCAGGTAACTCCTGTTGGTTTGAACGAAAAGTGTTTTATAAAGAGCATTATGCATATAGGAAGGCTTCTTGGATTAATATATGGATTTATAGAGATAAAATTATCAGAGTTTGGCTGAGACAATGTCTTGAGAGGTGTGGGTAAGGAGGTAGAGGTGGGGGCCTTTTATAAGAGGGAGGAGGGGCACTCTTGGAAAGTCTGGAAAAGTTACATTATTATAAAATGATTTTCAGATATCAAAGGTCCCAAAATTATTTATTTCTAGGAAACGCTGATAAGGGTTCGAAATAAATCAATCCAATTGGGTTTTGAAAAGTTAATGTCTTACATTTTACATTATCTATTCAATTTATTTAAATCATTCATTAATGAGGTAGTCACTACATCATCATGGTGTCATTAATAAATTAATTTTTTTAATGTCTAAAAATTATAAAAAAATACTATGATGTAATAAATATTTTTATATTTCCAATGAATATTTATATTCAAAAATATATTTTGAATAACCCCATGTAAAAAATGTTTTAGAAAAATTATACATGTTTGTGATATTTTTTTAAACATTAAGTAAAAAGTTATTAATGTCATTTTCATACCCAAGTTGCTCCATGGGGTACCCAAGTTTACCCATGGAGTTTATTGGTCGACCATGACTCATACAATATTTTTCGGACATGTTTCAAGGTCATTTCATATTATTATAACATTATATTTACCTTAAATTACACTAATTAACTTTAATCGCGATTAATAAAACATAAAAGTTACTATTCACCAAACATTATTTTCATCCCATTGAACCACATTTTACATCCTAATTACAACCATGTATGTCATATTTTTGAAATTCAAATCATAGAGGTGGTAAAATTTCATTGAAATGAAAAATCAATTTTTTAAGTACCACTTGTGGTTTCACTATTCATCAAAAATTGAAGTTTTTCATAAAAATACCAAAAATTCACCTAATATATATTTGATGTTATGAATTATAAAATGATGTCTACTTTACAAAATTCAAAACATATAATTTTCCATAATCAATTTAATAATTAATTCTCGTTGTCAAAACAAATAGTGTGTTTTTAAGAAACAAAATATATCAAAAGATTGACACTAGTTTAAGTCCAATTTCAAAGTGAAATTAATTCCAATGACCACCATTGGATTAAATGGTAAAAATATATTCTAACTACACTTTAAGATGAATAAATAATATAATCTATTCATATAAATAAATCATTTTAATATGATGTTTTGAATTAAAATACAACATTTTCACTAAAAATGATCTTTATCGGAAATATAACAAAAATTTACACAAAGTAAATTTTTATGTCCATATTCTAAAGATGGATTTTATTTGGTCCAATATAACATATAATATTTTCAAAATGTGGATTTAAAAAGGGTTTTCCATCAAATGGCGGATAATTGACCTTTTAAAAATTATTATAATATTTACGCTTAAAATTTGATTCATTCGCATTTTATGCCCCTAACATTTATTGGATAAAAGTAAAAATATTGACAAACATATATAATTATTTTTTAGTTATTTATGTTCATTCCCACCATTACAACGTCTAGGCGTTAACTACCATTTAAAATAATATTATTTTATTATTATATTGCAATGTATGATTTCAATGAAACTCATTGTTGCGTATTGGGTACACCAAAGAGCATTGTGTTCCATTTAAAGTAATATTAATATTTTATTCACAAATATTAATAAATTTGAAAAAGTAATATTCTTTGTTTATCTGGGATGTTACATCCTTCCACCCTTTTGGTAATTGCATCCTCACAATTTTAAAATGTGGCTTGGAATCTTCATTAAAAGCCCCATATCGGAAAAGGAGTCAATTAAACTGTCACTTTAAAAGAAAGAAAGGGAAGTAAAAAGGTCACCAAAGTTAACCCATACTAGGATTCCATGTAGGAAAACATGGACATGGAAGAGAAAACAACGGGTCATGTTCTGATGGAGAGTGATAGAAACATGTTTAGGAGAAATTTATCCTCCAGAAAATCACAAACTGGTGATGGGTTAAACGGTATTCGTTTCCCCAGTTGGAAAAGTTAATAGACAAGATTTTTGTTTTAAGTTAGTTTTCATTGAGGAATTTATTTATAAGCTTATCTAAATCCGAAGAATCATACTTAATTTTCAGGTAGACTTTCATCTCATACTAGATTTCTTACACAAACTCATATTTGATCTAAAAGACGAGTATTTAGGATGACTTGTTCACAGTAAGAGAGATATAATCAACTTCTAGAGAATCACCTAATCTACAAAAGAGAACTATATATTTCCCATGTCTTTAGACCCTTACCAAAACCAAAATCTATAGAACAAGATCAGATAATCCACAAAATGATAATCCTTTATAAAAAGACAATCTATTCTTAATCTCCAAAATTTGTCCAACAAAACCAAATGTTCATTGAAGAACATTTGATAAACTATTTTTCCATAAAATTATTCAATGTAAACCAAACTATGATTGAAGCCCAAATATTTTAAGGATTTAATCACATAGTCCTTCAAGGTAAAAATTAATATTTATCTCCAAATAACATCAGTTTCTCTAAAAGTCTCATATTGAAATGTAATTAACATAATCATATATCCTCTATGATAGGTAAATATTTTCCTAGAAAACCAAAAATCAACTTATTCTTGATTCATAAAATTAAATAACTAAAAAGAATTTGTAATACTAATAAGGAACTTCACGTAGTCCAGTGGTAGGTGAAAAATACCAGTCGCACTTTTGTTGTGGGTTCTATTCTTACAGCTTTGTCCGACGCGACGGGTTGTCACACGGTCTACGTTTTGTCCTTTTTCCAAAAATATATAATTCTTAAAACATTCCCCAAAAAGAGTTAAAATATTAAAAAATAACCATAACATAATTTAACCTCAATTTTACATCATTCCTTTCATATTCTGTCATATAGTAAGCCATAATTTCCTCAAAAGTAAGGATCATATAAACCCTAATGGTTACCATTATAATTATTACCTGAACTTCCACATAGAGTTGGTTTTCTAATACATTATGCATCAGAGAAATCACCAAGGTTCAATTGGTTAATCATGTCTCCTTGATAGTTGGTTTGAAATAACCACAAGATTCCTCATTGAATCACCCATTTCATCCAGTCTCTTAATCAAAGAACAACCACAGTTTTCATCAAACCCATTGTCACTTTGGTGCATGCTAGATCCATCCATTTACTAAAACCAAAATATTTCAGTATGTGTATGTCATCAAAATTTTCATGTACTAATGAGGAATATGAACACTAATATATACTTAATCATTCACTTTATCTAAAACTATAACTCTTTATGTAATCCTAACCATTATTGTAATGTCACTTATGCTTAGAGAATACCTTAACCTCTAAAGTTATCTAAATCGACCTTTGATACCAACTTTAAGGACCCAGCCTTAAAACCTTACATAATCATGAATTAAATGATTAATTCACATAGATCAACATTTTAGGTTTAGAGTTTTAGAGAATTAGGACATAACTATTACATCTCAAAACATTACAAAGTAGACACTTCTACTAAGTTTCCATAAAATAAAAACTCTTAAAAAGAAACATGTCTAGTTCCATGTTTTAGATTGCATGTCTTTCCTTCATCCCATCCTTGACCCTATTCATCACTAAGTCCTGTGGAAAACATTTCAAAAACTTGGGATGAGCATAAAAAGCCCATTAAATTATACATAAAGAAGTAAAAATTTTAGTTTTTTAAAAAAACAAGAAAACCATGAATACTTTATCAAAGTAATACTTTTCACCTTTATGAAGTAGTAAATACTATTCAATGAATAAAATATCACCACTTATCCTTTGTAACCAAAATATTACCATAAACCCATATAAATAACACATTACATATAAATGTAACTTGGGACATAAACATACTTAAATGGAATAACCATACGGTCGAATTCCACACATATCATTAAATAGAATAGCCATACGACCAACTTCCATACCAAATGCATTGGTGGTTATAACATAACCACCCATCCTGGTATTCACGGCACCACACATCATATGTTTTATCACGTAACCACCCGTAAAATGTCAATGTACCATTATAAAATAATAAGACATAAAACAAATATAATGAAAAGAAAACATTTCCACATTTCGATAACAATATATCACTGAAAGATATTTACAAAACAAATACATTATAAAAAACATTTTCCATACCAAGATACATAAAATATTATATGCTATTTATTTCATTTTAAAAACATTATGGCATGTTGATGAAGCCAAAGACCAAATAATACTCTCGGCGGCGGAAAAGGTCGTTGTCACCGTGTATGTTAAAACAAACATTACTTTTTGTCGTTTAGTAAAAGACATCATTGAAAAAGATTCCCTTTGAATGAAATGAAAAGTCAAATGTTTTTTATACAGGGTATAAAAGAAAGTCTTATATTAGAACAAAATATTCCTCAATGAAAGGATATTGAGACGAAGTCCCTTATAAATACGGTATCCTTTGATTGAGGATAAATCAATAACATAATTATGTGTGAAAAAATAATACACCAAATATAAGTGGGTTTTAAGTGTAAAACAATCAGTGTTCATTCACACATATTAAAAGAATAGCATATTCAAGGGGTACAAGTTTAACCCAAAGAATCAAAATTGGGTTAAGAAGTTCCCTTGAAAAAATTCGACAGCCTAACGTCGTCACTTCAAAATTTAGAAAATGAGTTGATGAGAGATAAAAAGGGTTTCTCATCACTTTTACATTAAATTTAAATAAATAAGGATATATGATAACATATCACAGCATAATAAGATTTAAATTAAAAAAAGTAACAAAAAGAAGTCTTTTTAATGAAATAGAGGGTGAAAGGTCCCCTTACCGATTTGGGTAACTTTCGAAACGTACACCCCATAGAAGATGGGTCATACAATGAAAATGTAAATACCCATAAATGAAATTATTTTACACAAAGAGTATAATAATAGGCAGTACATAAACCACTCAATGGAAATGGTGGCAAATGTAGCATAAATCTCATGGGAATAAAAGTGAGATGAAAAAACCCTTACGAAAACTCGACAGCCTAACGACGCCACATAAAACTTATAAAAATGGATTTATGAGATAAAATAGGGTATATCATAATATTTACATAAAAATTACAGTATGAGGAATATAAAATAACATCCCCAAACATAGGAAATATGATCTTAAAAGAAATGACATAAAATAGAGTACTTAATTAGAAAGGGATAGGTAGGATCCCTTACCTCAAGTCCGACTTGTCTTGTTCGTTTCTTTATATTCCTGAATAATAAAATTTTTTCAATTTATAATTTCTCAAGGAACTCATTTAAAGATTATTATTCATTTCATATCACATATTATAATGTCATAATAATTGGTTAAAAATGTGAATTCATATCACATGTTTTTGTCGATGTTCGGTACATGAGTAAAAATCGAACTTGTAGGAAAATAATATTCCATGTAGTTATAAGTAAATCATCTAATAAATAGTATTAATGATTTAAATATAATATATATCCATTATATATTCATTTTATACTATTTCATAACATTTGGAGATAAAAAGAAATGAAATGCAATGTTTATGGAGACAGTAGGCCGTACGTATGCATGAACTCTACTTTCATTTCTTTGGCACATTAATGGAATTAAAACTAGATGAGATATATATATATATTATAATTATAGTATAATATATATGTTATATAGGTCACATATGTTCATAAATTTCATTCTTTATACATTCCATGTATTGCATGAATGAGTCACATCAATTGAGGGGGCGGTAGTCCACGCTTCCTCAAATGAAATTATCGCATTTGCACAACATGCAAATTATAAAGGTATGTATTAAATATAAAATAAATAAGCATAGAGAGGAAATAAATAAAATATATATCATTAATTAATACAGTTCCATCATAATGGACACCATGAGAGATGGTAGGAGAAGATAGAACAATCATCATTTCGTGAGGTAGTAATTCGCAATCCACTGAAATAGAATGTTCATTAACCATTAGACAGAGGTGTGTGTAAGTTTATATCTAATAAATATCATAAAAACATACTAGTATATTTAATATACTGGTTTGTTACAAAATAAAGGAATAAAAATATTTTAGGCGGTTCGAGAAGCAAAATAAATCAAAAGAACATTAGGGAAGACTTTACCATTAAATCAGGTAACTCCCCATGGTTTAAACCAAACGGGTTTCTTGAAGAGCTTTTTTCCTATGGGAAGGCTTCTAGAATGAATATAAGGATTTTTAGAGATAAAATGATCAGATTTTGTCATAGCCAATGGCTTGAGAGGTGTGTGTAAGGAGGTAGAGGTGGGAGCCTTTTATAAGAGGGAGGAGCGGCACTCTGGGAAAGTCTTGAAAAGTTACTTTATTATAAAATTATTTTCGGATATCAAAGGTCCCACAATTATTTATTTCGATGCTAAGGTGATAAGGTTTATAACTGAACCCATGAAATAGGTTTTTTACAAGTTTATGTCTTAGAATTTACATTATCTTTTCATTTTATTTAAATCGTTCATTACTGAGGTAATCATTGCATCATCATAGTGTCATAAATAAATTACTTTATATAATGTCTAAAAATTATAGTAAAAACTACTATGATGTAGGAAATCTTTTTAGCTTTCCAATGAATATTTATAGTCAAAAATATGAATTTTATAACCCCATGTAAAAAATTGTTTTAGTAAAACAATACATGTTTGTGGTATTTTTATTTTAACTTTAAGTGAAAAGTTATTAGTGTCATTTTCTTACCCAAGTGGCTCCATGGGGTCCCCAAGTTGACCAATGTATTTTCATGGTTTTCCATGACTCATCCAATAAGGTTAGGACATGTTTCAAGGTCATTTCATATTATTATAACATTATCTTTACCTTAAATTACACTAATTACCTTTAACCGTGATTAATAAAACTTAAATGTTACTATTCACTAAAAATTATTTTCATCCCATTAAACCACATTTTACATCCTAATGAAAACCATGTATGTTGTATTTTTGAATTTCAAATCACAGAGGTGGTAAAATTTCATTTAAATAAAAAATTAGTTTTTTAAGTACCACTTAGTGGTTTCACTATTCATAAAAAATTGATTTCTTTCAAAAAAAATACAAAAAATTCACCCTAAGATATATTTGATATTTTGGATTAAAAAATGATGTCTATATTACAAAATTCAAAACATATAAGTTTCATTAATCAATTTAATAATTAATTTTATTGTCAAAACAAATTGTGTGTTTTTAAGAAGCAAAATATATCAAAATATTGACACTAGTTTAAGTCCAATTTCAAAGTGTAATTAATTCCAATGACCACCATTGGATTAAATGGTAAAAATATATTCTAACTAAAATTTAAGACCAATAAGAACGATAATATATCCATATAAATAAATCAGATTAAAAGGAGGTTTTGAATTAAAATACAACATTTTCCGTAAAAATGATCTTTATCGGAAATATGACATAAATTTACCCAAAGTAAATTTTGATTTCTAGATTCTAAAGAAGGATTTTATTTGGTCCAATAAAACATATAAAATTTTCAAAAAGTGGATTTAAAAAGGTTTCACCATCATGAGGCGGTTAATCGACCTTTTAAAAAATATAAGAATATTTGCGCTTAAAATTTGATTCATTCATAATTTAAGCCTCTAACATTTATTTGATAAAAGTAAAAATATTTTACAAAGCTATATAATATTTTTGTAGTTAGTTATGTTCATTCCCACCATTACAACGTATAGGCGTTAACTACCATTTAAAATAATATTATTTTATTATTAGAGTGCAACATAAGATTTCAAAGAAACTCATTGTTGTGTATTGGGTACACCATCGAGTATAGAATTCCCTTTAAAGTAATATTAATATTTTATTCACAATATTTATAAATATGAAAAAGTCGTATTCATTATTTACCTAGGATGTTACATGGATGTCATGATCTCATACATCATGATATGTCAACTTAAATTTCTATTCCCCAATATTGTTTTGTAGATACATATGTAGACACCAAATACCAATTTAATATGTTTGGTGACTGGTTCGTATCATTATACCTATTGATGAATCAAGGGGCTGTATAATTATAGACCCTACCAGTCACTACATTTCTAATTCATTCAAAATATATTGACTATTATTTTAAATTTATTAAAAATATGCCTAATAATCAAATATCTGTATTTGAGTAAAGTATTTGGGGTGTCAATATTTCATACATAATAAAATAACATTGATAATAAATCACACTTTTTAAAAATGATATACCTTTTTAGGAAATAATAATATCTATGATACAAAGAAAATATATATTTGAGATAAATGTAATTTGTAATGAAATATAATAACATGAAATAGAATAACTCAATATAATTTTAATGTCAAGAAAAATAATCAAGAGATGAGACTTGACCCTTAATTCATAAGAGAAGTATATTGTGAAGTAAAATCAAGTCTTTTATAGAATTAATGGCAATTTAAGAGAAGTATTACATTATTTTTTCCTTAATAAGTTTTATTTTTAAAACGATTGAAATCTAATAAAATAATTTAAATACCCTAAAATCATTATGGAGTTGGGAAATTTTTTCAACAATATATATATATTAAAAAAACCATTTTCGCTTTTTTTTAAATTATCTCATAAATGGACCATTTATTATTATTTTGAAATATTTATTTAAAACCTATTAATATTAAAGTGTATTATAAAATTCCATTTTAAAACAATTATAACAAATAAATATGAATTTTTATTTTTTAAAAATATACTGACATGGAAGAAAAATATACCTAAAAAAAGAGATATAATATCATGTTTACTTTTACCACTTATCTGAATGATTCAAGTTATAATTTCATGACTCGAACCATCAAGGTTCAGAAAACGACTTCCCCAAGCTAATCTCCAATTAGATAGGGGTTGCTGACTTACATTGAGTAGGATTATCACAAATAAGGGATGCCCTATACTATTGTACATATATGAATGCACCCACAAATAAATCCATGCAATAGTTCAAAGTTAGTAAAACTGAAAAAAAATGTATTCATTCATCTAACATAGAGGCAACCAATAAGGATACCATCAAGTGTTATGTGGAAAACTACTTAGGATATGATACACGCAAGCCTAAATCTAAGTCTTGAAGAAATAAATACAATTGGAGGAAGTCCCAAAAAATATTCCAAAGTGTGTAATGGGGTTCAAATTATATGCCAACCCATATAAACCTATGTCCATTCCCTATATAGTTTAATATTCCTGGCCATGTGAGATTTCTGAGCATGTCTATGGTATAAATGGAATTTTTTTCCTCACCTAGGACCTTGGTCATGTCCTTACCCACATGGCTTAGACAAACATGTCTTTCAAGTGGCGTGTACCCTATGTCCATGATTATTCTTGGAAACTAGTCTCTTGGTCATTCCTTTATCCAATTCCCTTGTACAAAACACAATATTTATGTCCCCAAGCCATGTACTCCCACATGACCATATCCATAAATATGGTGTCCCTCACCATGTCTCTGGGCCACATGATCTGAGATCACGACAACGTGTGTAATCCTACCACATAGTGTGTATTACACAAAATCTATCATCCCCAAATGAGAAGAAAAATTGGCCTATGAGCATGCACTACTTGTCGTGTGATTGAGAATTTCAAAAAAGAATTCCATGTGAGATTTCAGAAACACTCTAGTTTCTATTGAAACCCGCAGATCGACCCAAACAGGGTCCCTTGTTATTGTTAAAGGGATCTGAAACATTAAAACAATGCATCAAAAGTTGACCATGAAATTAAAATAAAATCCACCTACGGCATGGAGAAATGAATAATCTTTAGGTGTAGATCCACGCTCCAATGCCACTGCACCATGATCACGGAGTGATCATTGTCAAGATCAAATATCAGTGGTGCTTCCTCTTCTTGGTTCACCACAATTATTCCATCACTAAAAAGTGAGGGGGATGAATTTAATCCTCTCAGTCATGCACACATAAGGGGGAGGAGTATTGATCTAATTATTATTAAATCCGTAATGTCCATTTAACACATTTCAAACATAGTCCCTCAATTGAGCACCATACATTGCTATAATTTTTGTCACATCTAGGGAGAACACCATGTTCTGAACTCAATTATAGTATCATATTTACGATCCAAGAATCTAATTGTTAGTTATTATTTATTTACTAAAAAACAATGCACTTATGATAAAACATATTTAATAGTTTCAATATCACCAAACTAAGGCTCTCTGGTCCCCAAAATACCACGTCGACTCTATACATGGATTTATAAATAATTATAAAAATATTCGAATAAATTATAGGGAAAAACCTTTGTTGTCACACTCTCTGTGACTTAATGATTTTCATCCCAAAAAATCCAATGCCTAGGTAAAATAAGTAAACCTAAGAACTCTATTGGTACTCCCACACCAGTGATCTCAACAATGGATTCCTATGCTTCCAACTAGCATGCACTGATGGGGACCACAAAATAAAAAACCTCACCCAAATCTGGATTAACCAGAACAATATCTTGCAACTATGAAAGGATATGTCACCTCATTTGTGATAGGTGGAAAACACCAATCACATGGTTCATCTTCTGTTATAGGGTCTAGAGGTACAACACCTCGCTAAGATGATGCATATACAAACTTAACAAAGTATTTCTTGTCTTACCCTAGATGAACTACCATTCCACCCTCAATTATACCATACAATACTATGCTAAGACTACATGTAAACCATCCCTGAATATAGTAGTGAAATAGAATCGTCCACCGCACCATGACACTAAACTCTTTGGGAAGAAATGACTCACCAACACAATTTTGTATCATGTAACAAGAACTCATCTTGGTGGGGGAAGAACTCATCTTCCTCGAGAGTTTCATTATATGTCAAACAACACAATCACAGGGTTCTATCGATGTCCTGCATCACCCTGTTTATTCCTTGAGAAAGAAGTGGAAAGAATAGAATTCCTAAAAATAGTGTCAAAAAAATGGAAAGAATATAAATGAAATATAGAGTACCTATAATCATCCTCAAAGCCTCCATGTCATAAGAATTTATAGCCGGTAGTTTTCCTCTCTCCCCTCCTCGAGCTCCCTAAGCCTCGCACAAACCTCCTGGGGGTGGTGGTGGAAAATTCTTGAACTGTCTACCACCTCCTGCTTCACACACCACACCTCCACCTTATCTTCCATCATGAATAACTACATGATAAAATAAGTGCCTCTATTGGGCTGGTTCATAAACCTATTATTATCTCGACGAGTCGTACAATTTCACACAAGATGTCTGCATTCATCACAGGTGTAACACCGCATGCCATGTAGCTGACTAGATATCTGCTACCACTTGAAAACTAATGCCCCAAATTATGGAGTCTAGGAATGAATATGCCTCTATCATTGTTATCCTTACAAATCCTATCTTACCAAAACTAAAAACATCTCACCCTCATGATAAGCACTACCTAACCTATCTAACCAACCCACCTCCAAAAGGCATTCAATCAATAAATATTTCTCTAACACCCTTATATAAGAATGAACATGTAAGGAGACCACACCATCATAGTTATATCTACGGAGTCCCTACTCAATGGTAAATGCCTAAAAATAAGGATCTCTAACCATATCTAGGTTGTATTGGGAAATATATATAATCCTCATTGAGTACATTTCCATGGACATGCTACCCAACCCAACTAGAAAAATATCTTATATAATCACCAAAATCAATTTGGATATATAAAAATAGTCCATTAAGATCATATAATACTCTTTCCAAGTGATAATATTCTTTTCATGGGTTTACAACACCAGAATCCACCATCACTTAGGAAATACATACAGAAGGTTCATCGATAGGACCTTCATCTGATTAGGAGGGTCCTTAAAAGTTGTAAAACATGTGTGACTACATCAAGATAGTAATCATATGCCTAGGGTTTGGACCACCTAGATACCTCAAAGATTTAATCCTTTTGGCCTCATGTAAATCACTCATCCTACAAGCATCCTCTTCCAAAACTACTAAAATATCATGATTCTTAACAAGTGGTGGCTCAACTGGTAGACCATGCAGAGTTACTACCTCATTCCCAATGCTATGAATTGAACCCTCATTACGGGGTGGATGTTCATCAAAATATATCCATGGAACCTTATCATGATATCATCATAGTAGAATCTTAGAATAAAAATAATGATCCTCCATGGTTAAAGAGTATATCTGGGGAGTTAACACAAGAAGAACATGAAACCCATAACCTAGTCCTATATGATTCTTGTACCAAATTTACATAAGTCATATTCCATAATGTACCGAGTCAACAAGAAGGTTAATAGGGTCACGGTAATTGGATATGTTTGATTTCACACAAAATAATGGAGCACCTATAATAAAATCCAAACTCAAAACACTTTCAAATTGTCTCTTTGCCACCCAAACAAAGCTTATAGACATTGGTCCTAAAGATGGCCTCCTTTGATACCACTCTATCATGACCAGACCCATCAAGGCACAGGAAATGACTTCCCCAAGACTAAATTGAATAGTCTAAGAGATGGAATGTTTCTCCCCAAGTCTTTATAATATATTCCTTTTAGAATAAATTTAGTTTTTTTATAGCTTACAATGTACGCAACATAGTGTTTAAACAAAACATTATTTAGTCATGTTTTTCATTGTTAATTAAATATTATACAATTTAGATAATTTATTTGGAAAATTTATAATATATATATCCAATTATATATTTTTATATTCATCCAATATATTTTATAGGCATAATATTTGAACAAACTCAATTTTTCACAAAAACCCCTTTATTTTCCGAAAGGAAATTTTGATGCCTTTTAATGAAACAATAGCATTAAAACCAATTGTTTCCCTTTTTTCTAAATTTTATTTTTCAAAATAAATTTATTTTTTAAATGTAAATATATAAAATTGTTGTTTGTTTAATATTCATATTATTTTGAGAAGTTTCATTCGTTGATGTATGGTGAAAAATATTGACTTTTAATTGAAAGCTACTTTTACATCTAATTTATTTATATGGTTATAAAATATTTTAGATATTTTATAAATTAAATTAGATAAATTATATATAAATTAATATAATTTAAATAATTATAAACAATTTAACATTGAAATTGTATATAAAAACATCTCAAAATTTTTAACATTTTTTCTTTTTAACCTCACTTTCTTATCACCATTACGAGAATAAATTTAAATAAATTTATCCCACTTATGTGATTTAAAATTAAAAAGATGATTAAATATTTGGAAACATCATAATTTATAATTTTTATTTAGTTAAAATTTGTTTTTGACCAGAAATATTAGTGAATGCAGTTAAAAAAACTATAGCAATTAAAGTTAAATTAATCTTATTAAAGGACTAAAGATTAAACTAAAGGGATGAAATGAAATGAAACATGTACAAAAACTATATTATGGACAAATTTATAGAATATCATATCTTTTATCGAATTTGGTTCATTATTTTAGGAACATATTTTAAGGGAGACCTCTAAATAGTGTTCACATTTTAATATTAACAAGAATACCACTCCTCCTCCACTATAGAAAGAAGCTCACCCCTCCCATTTTTTCACACCTCTCAAGAACATTGGATCATAAATTACCCCACAAAAATAATTTCAAGACTTCCCTCACCTCTTCCTAGATTCCAAAATTTTGAAATAAATCCATCCAAGGATTTCTTTTCATATGAATTAAAAGGTGTTACCTGAAAAAGATGTAATGTTATTCAATGATCACTTGTGTTTCATTTCATTATCCACCCACTAATTTATAATTATAGATTTCTTAGATAATAAAATATTTATCCTATATATACTAATTTTTTCTTAAATTGGTAATACATTCACTCACACACCCTTCCATCAAATGGGATAGAGAATCATCGATCATGTGTTCGGTGGACTACCACCTCGTGAACTAATGTCGCTTGTTCTTCCATTACCACCATTAAAGGTTGGTAATAATGATTTATTTATTTTAAATATATGATATATATGATATTTATAATTTCTTTATTCTTATTTATTTATTATATAACACATACATTCCGGATTTCCATTTTCTTGGCCTATGATAACATCGTTTGAGGTTGCTTGGTCTACTGCCTCCTCAAAATGATATAATTCGTTCACGCTATACATGGAATGTATTATTGAATTTTTTAATAAAACTATGTGACATATAATATATAATTATTATATTATAATTATTTTATATCTGTATATCATTTAATTTTTATTATTTTAATACGAAATTAAAATGGAAACATTGTTCATGTGTATGTATGATCTACCGTTTCAATGAATTGTGTAATTCATCACCTATATTAAAAATTTATGGAGTACTATAAATAAATATGTACAGAATATAAATGATATTTACATCGTTTTTTGAACCATGGCTATGATGAAATCATCATTAGCATAATAATAACAACGATAACAAGTCAAAACATACCCAAAATACAAGGCAATTAACACCCAAATGGATGAAAATAATGAAATATTGTTTACAAATGGGCAATAAGATATTATAAAAAGATAATATATAATATTTTAAATATGTTTCTGGTTTTGGTATAAATTATTAACATGTTTTAAACCACTATACAGTTTGTTAAATACCACACAACTAAAAGGAGGTATAAGGTAAGGGATTCTTGTCTCACTTTTCCTTCCATGAGGCATACACCATTTTCACTAATTTTTTATTTTTGGTGGTACATATACTAAAACTATTTTATTTAATATAATTTACAAATTTATATTAAATGTTTTTAAAGTTTATTTTTATGTTATTTAATTCTCAGGGGTTATAAATTCTAAAGTATCCATGTGTTATTTATATTTCAAATCTCACTTCTATTTCTACGAGAATTATTCCATATACACCACAATTGTATTTTATGAGGTGTATATAATACCAAATGAAATTTTATATCATGAATTAATGTTATTTATTGAAATTAAATATTTCAATTTATTTTATTTTTTCATGTATCTCATGATTCAAAAGTTATCTGGTAGAAATATATTTTGTCTAAATTTACATTCCATTAAGGCTTATTTATTCCCATGTACCAATTAAATTTACTATTATGTATATACATTCCCATTAACATTTTATTTATTTATTCAATAAAACTTCATGGTATTTAATGTTTCAATTTGAATTATCTCATCTAGGGGGTTTGACTGGAAAATTACCATGTGGTAAACGTTATCTTTACAATATCACTTTCTTCTATGATTATTAAATTTATCTTGAAATAATCACTTCATTATGATCATTTTTTATTATACATTACCTTTATCTTAAATATCCAAATTATAAAAAATGGATTTTATTATTTCTTATAACATATTTCATTTTTATAACTACTATTCAATATGAAAGTTATTTGATTAATTGTGGAAATGTTGATAAATTCATACCCTTCATTCAGTACATATATTTGATGATAAGTCACATTTTTTATTAATTAATTTGATTATTCAATATACAAGGATTGATTTGAATATTCCCTATACTGATTGGGATAGGTCATTTCAAGCCCCTTTATGTATCATTAGTCTTATGAGACAAAATCACTTATCCAAATTAGATGTCATCTTATACAGTATATTTTAAATTTACTTGAGGATTGGTCTTAATGGTAATTGTATCATGTTACTTGGAAAATGATTTTCAAAAATTAATCATTTCAATTGTTGATAATTCCATTATTATTATTATCCATTAGATTTTATCATTTACCTTATATATGGATGCATTTTCTCTATCATTTTATTGAAAAAATGTAATGTGCGTTCAGTTATTTTCCTTTAGATATTGATTATGCTTTATCTAGATATTTAAATAGAATTGGTGCTTAGTTATTTAACTTTCCATGTGTATTATCAATTATTATTACATGACAGAGTTTGTTATACTTAACATTTACTGATCATTTGATCTCACCATTATTTGGACTCCTTTACCTAGGTTATGAATAAGAAATCATTGAATAAGATTTCATGGATACTCTTCATTTGATTTTATTATATATTATGTTTAATTATATATTTCCTAATATAATATGGTTATCATGTATGTAATATAGTTTTTCAAAACTGCTAAACTGATCAATTTAGAGGGATTTTCTCCTTTTAATAATGAAAATTTAATAATTTAAAGCACAAGATCTGGGCTTCAGGGGCCTGGGAATTATAGTTTTTAACAGATTATGTATAGTAAAAACATTGAAAATTATATTTAAGAGAATGTATATTCGGGAGTATAAACCAAAGATAAACTATTAGGAAAATTATAGAATAACATCATTGTATTTTGCTAAAGTATAGATTATGTGTGTATTCATGGTTGTACTACCATGTCTGTAAACTAAAATGTAAGATATCAGATCTTCATTTAATCTATGTGTTTCCTTTTTTATGGAGTTTTTGAGAAAAATGATGTTTCTGTATGTTTTTGAAGTATACACCATGTAATTTCTGAGTACACATCATGTATTCTTTTCCCGCTCGAAGCCGTGTTCTGGCTGTGTCCCACCCACACAGATGGTGTGTAGGGGTGATGTGGAGGCCGATTTTGGCAGAGAACGAAAAAACCTAGTACACACCATGTACTCTAAAAGTACATTCCGTGTGATTTATTTTTTCATTAAACGAACAGGGGTCACGCCTGATCGTGATAAACGTCTTCTTCTAGGTTATGTTCATCTGAGAGTAGTTGGAATCCATGGATCTTCGACGAGCCACTAATCCTTCATCCGTTATCCGATTCGAGCAATGTCAATTCCGTTGGGATCGTAGTGGTGAGTTCTCCCTTCTTCTTGAGCCTTGTTTTCCAATTCCTTCTCCTTCTCAAGATATCATGTGTTGAGTATTTTCTACATTTTCTTAGATCTACGACGATCAAGAGAGAATCAGTCGTTGTGTTTCAAGTATATCGATCTCCTAGGATCGAGGTAGGTGGTTTGTGCCTTACCATTCAAAGTCATTTAGTTTTATGTGAAAATTCCCTCAATACCTGTGAACGGGGTATAGTGTGTTTACCTTTTTTCCCTTGTTGTTTTCCTGCCTTTCTTGTATGCTTGTGTAGTGGTAAATTAATCATGCTAGAATATATTTTGTTGTGATTTGATGTTTTTTACATGATTTGTTCTATTTATGTCCTTCGGGTTTCGTTTTCCTTTGGATGTTACACCTGTTTCCATGCCTTGTGCCTATATGAAGGAGTTTTTTTGTATAACATGCTTGTTGCCCTGTAAAATGTTTAGCCAAGTATCTCTATAGCTATACTTTGTCCTTATAGAACTCTTATGCACTGATCGGCATGGGACTAAGAGAACCTAGTGCAATTGACTATAAGGGATAGACTGAGTGAGCCTCCCAATGAGTCTTAAACATTATATACTAAAGGATGGTAGACTGAGAGAGAATCCTCAGAGAGACTTGGAAATTAGACTATAGGGGATGAACGGATTTATCTCCCCGAGAGTCTTGGATTTTTATAGAATACAGGAGGGTAGACCATGTGCGCTTCCTCAGAGAGTCTTACCTTGCTTGATTTCTCTTTAAGAAGTTTCCTAGGCTAGAGGTGGAATTGACCGAGTGAGCTTCCTCAGAGAGTCTATACTATACCTAAGGATATATAAGGAATTGACCGAGAGAGCATCCTCATAGAGTCTCTAGACCTTGGGTCTGAGAGAGTTAGACCATGTGATCTTCCTCAGAGAGTCCCTGACTACCCTATACTATAAGGTGAATTGACCAAGTGTTCTTCCCTAGAGAGTCTCATAAATTTGTATGACCAAACCAGAGGGGTTAGGCTAAGTGCACTACCCAGAGGGTTGTGGTACTTCTTGGATAGGACCAGAGGGGATGGCTGCGAGTACTTCCTAGAGGGTTTCCTGCTTGTTAGCTTTTTGATTCACTGCTGTTTTTGGTTGTTCGTTGATTTCTTTTGGGTATCATCCAGCTTTACTGCTTATTGTTTACTACCTACTTCTTTGTTGTTGTTGTTGTTGTTTACTGGTTATTGTACTTTTACCTGCCATATACTCACTAACGGTTAGGCAATGATCTTCGGGTGAATTCCTACTAGGATTTAGTCTCACACCCTGTTTGGGTCATGCTTCCGGGCCAAAACAGACTATGTTGTTACAGGTATAGACAAGGGCAAGCCCCCTTCGACTTCTGGTACTTGATTTCTTGGAGAAAGAGAGCACAAGACCAAGATTTGGATTGTGATGCTGTGGACCTGTTTACTTTTCTTTTGTACTTGTTTTGGTACTGTGGTGTTTTTTCAGCATTGTGACTTGTTTGACTACTTTCCTAGATTTGTATCTTGCTTCATTACATTTATATACATATGTGCCCCAATTTGTTGTGTTAGTCTTCTGCTGCTTATTATTGTTGGTTGTTTACTACTTCCGCTATTGCATGTTTATTTATTTCCACTGTGTACTCTACCAATGAGGGCATAGTTTACCCACTATCACACCCAAGGACCTCGCTACTAGTTGGCAGCCTCTGGAATTTGGGGAAATACACTTGAGGCCTTGTGGCGAACCGGTATGGAGCCCCGGTTAGTGGCATCCGGGTCGGGACATTAC
This sequence comes from Viscum album, assembly GCA_963277665.1. Taxonomy (NCBI): domain Eukaryota; kingdom Viridiplantae; phylum Streptophyta; class Magnoliopsida; order Santalales; family Viscaceae; genus Viscum; species Viscum album. The sequence continues at coordinate 1,297,336,346 of OY728138.1, read as the reverse complement.
AATGTGGTAAAAGAGGGTAACTTTTTTTTTTGATTTACTGTTTGGAGACTTTAGCCAGGGATAGGACAGATTCAGTACTTGGTATTAAGCTGTGCTCGGGAGTAGAAATCCCATGTATAGGGAAAATCTATACTACCTCATTTATTGCATATTTCTGGTTATGACATTTTACGGTTGATATGATTTCACCAAGAGTGATTCACATGCTTTTTGTAGTTGTTGATTTGATATTACGGTTCTATTTCTGTCACAGCCCGATGAGATGAGGGTATTCCATCTCATTCATCATATAGGCACTAGTTAGAAATCACATGTCATGCATTATTTCTATGCCATCCAAGGTGCATTAGCGATTTCATGTTGTTGTGATAGACTCTGTGTAGATTATGGATGTTTTTGTGATAGATGCTTGATAAAATATCTGCTGCTTTGTTAGAGGATTTTTTGTATTGTACATTCCATAAATGATTTCCAAATTTTGATTCCTGAGGTTTTAGGGGGCATATTGAATCAGATATTGGTGGATCATGATCCTATTTTCTCTTGACTATGACTGTATGAGATTCCATTCTTTGATTCGCGGGGAGTATGTGCCCTCACGGATTGGAATTTGGCACCTCTTTTCCTTGTTTTCTGTGTTTTCTGGGCTTCTGTGCAGTTTCTGAGCTACTGCCCAGAAACACCCAGAATACATGGCGTGTACTTTTTGACTACACTCCGGGAAGTTTTTAGACCGTGTCACTGACCTTGGGAGTAGAGACACGCTGTTGTAGAGATTCCTTCAAGAACACGCCATGTATGGTAGGTACACGCCGTGTAGTTTTGAGTCTTGTACCCTACCTTTTCACTAATAACACAGGATGATGAAGCTCGAGTAGAACACACCGTGTTTCTGAGGAGCACACCGTGTAGTTTTTTTAGGTACCCGGCCGTGTCACGAACAACACTGGTCGGTGTCACCTTCTTCCATACATGTCGTGTGGGTCAAGAACATGCCGTGTAGTCTTGTCCCAAGTACCAGGTCATGTCGTGAACAACACGGGTCAGTGTTGACTTATCTTATACACACCGTGTTTGTTTGGAACATGCCGTGTAAGGTTCATCCATGTAGACGACCGTGTAACTAACAACATGGGCCGCTGGGACCGTGTCTAGAACACATCGTGTCCCTAGGGAACACGCCGTGTTGTCTGGGGTTAGTTTGGACCATGTTGGTTAGCCATGTAAGGAGACTCGGGCAGTGGTTGAGAGTTCAATTACACACCGTGTGTGGGGAAAACACGCCGTGTATTTTCGGGTGTTACATGACCTGTAGTGGCAGGAGTACATGCCCATTTTAATGGCTAAAGAAGACAGGTAGTGTAGTTGTTATACACGTCGTGTAGACATGTTTCTTAAAACATGAATGTTTCTTCCCCATGTTTCTGTTTTGTACTCCTGTGTTTTCAATCCTTGTTAATCTTGATCTAAGATGTGCTTTTGATCATTCAGATCTATGCCTCTGATACGTCTTCTACTTATACGTTAGCTACCAGATGGTGATCACACACTGGATATAGCCGATCAGGGATGTCCTGTTGTTCCTCTGATAGATCCTCCTATTGTGCCAGCCTTGGCACCAGTAACTGTACCCATCGTAAGCGCCGATACGCAGTTCAGGGAGGAATTCCTAAGGATGTTGCATACTTTTCAGTGAGGTTTGTCTCCTGCCCCTTCGATGGATGTGTTGACAAGAGTTTTTTACCAACAACATCCTCCTAATTTCTCAGGGGATGGAGGACCCTAGGATGCAGAGTCATGGTTCGAGGCCACCCTGACTGTCTTCGATCAACTAGAGATACCTTCAGTGGAATGGGTAAAGCTGGATACTTATATGCTCTGGGACACCGCCAAGAGGTTGTGGGAGGTGATCTCAAAGTCAGGGCACCAGCAGGGTCTGTCATGGGATGAGTTTCTTCAGAATTTCTATGACTACTTCTATCCGAAGACCCTAAGGGCCAATTGAGCTCGGGAGTTTATGAGCCTCCAGCACGATACACTTTATATCATGGATTACTCGTCCCGTTTTACTGAGCTGCAACGTTTCACACCGATCCCATCAGGTGATGAGTTGTTCCTTGTGAGGATGTTCGAGGATGGTCTTAGGCAGGAGATCTGTTACCAAGTGAATATCATCAAGTTGATTTCGATATCCTCAATCGTCAACTAGGTGATGATTACTGAGTGCATTCTGAGGGATTCTGAAGTAGTGAGCTAGGGTGGTTATTATCCAGAGCTGGTGTTCCTCCTATAGATAGTAGGAAGCATTGTAGAGAGTCATCTCGAGGAGATAGGGGTTCACGGGGTTTGTCTTCTAGCAGCCAGGTTATATGCCACCAGTGTGGTAGGAGTGGGAATAATAGGCCTCAGTGCCAGACGGATCCGATGGAGTGTCGGTCTTATGGCAAGATGGTCTATCTTCAACGCTTTTGTTAGCTATTCTCACCTTCAGTTGGTGGTAGGGGTTCCACTATGACCCCGGGTTCTGGAGATTCTTCACCATTTTCCCACCAGTCTGGGAAATGGATTTCTTATGGAAATTTGGGCCGAGGTGGAGGTCACGGTCGTGGTGGTCAGTCACTAGGTCATCAGTGACAGCAGAGTGGATCAGCTCAGAGCGTTCAGCCAGGGGCGCAGGGTCGTGGTGCAGGCCAATCATTCGCCACGGAGCGGACCTATCAAGAGTAGGATCCCGACTCTTCTACAGTTTGAGGTACGATCTTAGTAGCCTCAGTTTTATCTTCATCTCTTTTCTATACTGGTGCTTCCCATATCTTTATATTTATTGTTGTTGTGGAGAGCCTTGGGCTCAGTATCTTTTCACTTGCCAACTTGTTGACTCTTGACATGCTGTTGGGAACAAGGACATCTAGCATACGTCAATGCAATGAATTCCCTCTTGAGGTTTCAGGGTGTCATTTCTTATGGGACTTCTATGTCCTAGAGATGACGGGATATGATGTCATTCTTGGGATGGACTGGTTTGTTCCTTTCCAGGCAGTCATCGATTGCCATCACTGTGGGGTGAATTTTGTATCACCATAGGGTGGATCTTTTCTTCATAGAGGAGAGTGGGATGTCCAGGCGGGTAGAGATGGACTAGAGCATCATGTGCTAGGGGAAGTTACTTCCCAGATTTCCAGTCTTTATCTAGATGACCAGGGGACTTCACAGTTAGACTTTCCCCCAGTGGTGGTTCATTTCAGGGATGTCTTTCCAGAGGACTTTTTAGGTTTTCCTTCGAAGCGTGAGGTAGACTTCTCGATTGAGCTCGTGCCAGGAGTGGCACCGCTATCCATTCCCCCATATAGGATGGCTACACCTGAATTTCAAGAGCTCAAGAATCAGTTGGAGGAGTTGCAAGAAAAGGTTTATCATCTGACCCAGTACTTCTCATTGATGTTCACCTGTTCTGTTTGAGAAAAATACATATTGTAACCTTCATCTTTGTACGGATTATCAGAAGTTTAACTAGTTGATGGTCGAGAACCGATATCCCATGCCGAGGATTGATGAACTCTTTGATCAGCATCAACGAGCCTGGGTGTTCTCGATGATTGACTTGAGGTCAGGTTATCATCAGTTGCGCGTTAGACCATCAGATATACCTCTGACAGCCTTTAAGAGCAGGTATGGTCTATACGAGTATACAGTCATGCCGTTCGGTCTCATGAATGTTCCAGCAGCTTTCATGGAATTGATAAACCGAGTGTTCCATCCTTATTTGGACTCCTTCGTCGTGGTCTTCAGGGATGATATCTTGGTGTACTCTTCCACTCGACATGACCATGCCACACATCTTGAGATCGTTCTGAGTACACTGAGAGAGCATCAGCTTTATGCTAAAATCTCGAAGTGCCACTTTTGGATGGATCAGATTCACTTATTGGGTCACGTCATCTTAGAGGCTAGAGTATCTATGGACCAACAGAAAGTGAGAGATGTAGTTTCATGGGAGAATCCGAAGAACGTAATTGAGGTACGGAGTTTCCTTGGGCTGGAAAGATACTACAAATGCTTCATTCAAGACATCTCTCACCTCACAGTACCGTTGAAAGGTCTGACCAAGAAGGGGAAAAGTTATAATGGTCAGATTCGTGCGAGTCAGGCTTTCAAGAGCTAAAGGGGAGGTTGACGTCAGCACCGATATTAGTTTTTCTAGATCTGGGTAGGGCTACACTATTTATTGTGATGTTTCAGGTATTGGGCTAGGAGATGTGCTTATGCAGGGAGATGGAGTCATTGTGTATGGGTCTCGACAATTGGGCCACATGATCCGAATTACACTATGAACAATCTGGAGTTGGCAGCTGTTGTTCATGCCTTACGATATTGGAGAAACTACCTTCTAGGAGAGCACATTGTAATTTTCACTGACCATAAGAGTCTCATGTATATATTCACTCATCATGATCTGAATCTGAGACAGCATTGCTGGGTTGATTATCATCTTTCCTTTGACATCGAGCTCGCCTATACGCCGGGAAAGGGCATTGCAGTGTCAGATGCATTGAGCATAAGAACTCAGATTCAGGAAGTTCAGGAGGCCATCAGTGAGTGGCAGCTAATGGCTCTATTCTCTAAGATGCACTTGGAAGTGCACGACAGGCAAGGACAGACTATCTGATCTTCTGTAGTTGTTACTTATACACATCTTGATCGGGTACGGATGAGGCAACTATCAGATTCATAGGCGTTAGTCATGCGGGAGAGTGTGTCCGGAGGGTACCCTCTTCTTGGATGGATAGTGGGTGAGGATGAAATCTTGCGTTTTCATCGATGTGTATGGGTTCCAACAGACATACATGAAGCGCTGATGCGGGATTTTCATTCCTCAATTTGGGAAGTTCATCCTGGCATCACCAAGATGTATCGTGATCTACACCTCCAGTACTGGTGTCCAGGTATGAAAAAAGATGTTGCTGGTTTTGTCATGAGATGTTTTACTTGTTAGTAGGTGAAAGTAGAGCTCCAGTGACCAGTAGGGCTTTTACAGCAGTTACCCATTCCCAAGTGGAAGTGGAACGATGTTGTGATGGACTTTGTGACTGGGTTCTCGAGTTCTCCCTGGGGAAATGATGTTTTTTGGGTTGTCGTCGACAAAATCACGAAGGTTACACAATTATTTCGGATCAAGGGGACCTTCATTGTTGATGATTTGGGATGGTTGTGCATCCAGACGATCATATGTCTACATGGAGTTCCACACTCCATTGTTTCAGAAAGGTATGTGCGCTTTACTTCTTGGTTCTGGTAGGGACTTCAAAAGGCTTTGGGTACATGGGTACTTTTGAGTATAGCATACCATCATCAGATAGATGGCCAGTCCGAGTGCACGATCCAGGTGCCTGAGGATATGCTCCGAGCTTGCATTCTAGACTTTGAAGGTTCTTGGGAGAAGAATATACCTCTTGTGGAGTTAGCCTACAACAACAGAATTCATGCGACCATTCAGATGGCACCATACGAGGCTCTGTACGGTAGGCCATACCGTTCACCCTTATGCTGGCTGGAGGCTGGAGAGGCAGCTTTGCTGGGACCTCGTCTTTTTTAGGAGGCCTCTGAGCAAATAGAGTTGATTTGGAAGTGGATGCCTAGAGCACAGTCTCGACAGAAGTCTTATTCTGATCAGTAGAGACGACCTTTGGAGTTCAAGGTCAGGGATCGGGTTTTCAGGCATGTTGCACTGAGGTTGGGACACAAGAGGATTCAGAGATAGGGTAATTGTTCACTGTGGTACGTAGGGCCGTTTGAGGTTTTGGAGAGAGTTGGGCCGGTTTCCTATAGGTTGTAGCTACCTCATAGGTATCAGGCCATGCACGACGTCTTCCATATCACTCAACTCTGACGTTACGTTTCAGACCCTTCTCATGTCTTTCATCTTGAGGAGGTTGATATCAAAGAGGATGCATCGTTTTAGGAGCATCCTATCCGGATTGTCGATCACAGTATGATGGTTCTCCGTGGGTGGTCTGTTCCTTTAGTATGGGTGCTTTGGAAGCATGAGCGAGTACAGGACGAGACCTGGGAGAGGGAGGCTGATGTACGATCGTAATGACTAGAGTTGTTCGGGGTTTCTTTGTCTAATCCTCACTGGAGAAATTCAGGGATGATTTTCTTTAATGGGGGTGTTTCTAGGAACCTGGATCATTGTTTCAGGTATGTATTTTCTTTTTCTGGAATTTTTGAGAAAAATGATGTTTCTGGAAATTTTTGAAGTACATGTCATGTACTTTCTGAGTACACACCATGTACTCTTTTCCTGCTCAAAGTCATGTTCTGGCCGTGTCCGGGCCACACACAGGGTCTGTAGCGGTGATGTGGAGTCTGATTTTGGCAGATTATAGAAAAACCTAGTACACTTTGTGTACTCTAAAAGTACATGTCGTTCACTTTTTTCATTAAATGGACCGGGGTCATGCCTGATCATGATAAACGTCTTCTTCTAGGTCTTGTTCATCCGAGAGCACTGGTAATCCACGAATCTTCGACGAGCCACTGTTCCTCTATCCATTCTCTGATTCGAGCGCTATATATTGCGTTGGAATTGTAGCGGTGAGTTCTCCCATTTGCTTGAGCCTTGTTTTCCAATTCCTCCTCCTTCTAGAGATATCACAGGTTGAGTGTTTTGGGCGTTTTCTTAGATCTACAACTTTTAAGGTAGAATCATTTATCGTGGTTCAAGTATATAAATCTCTTAGGATCGAGGTAGGTGGTTTGTGCCTTACCGATCAATGTCCTTGAGTTTTATGTGCAAATTCCACCAATACCCATGAACGGGGTATTGTCTGATTACCTTTTTTCACTAGTTGTTTTCTTACCTTGATTGTATGCTTGTGAAGAGGTAAATTAATCATGTTATAGTATATTTTGTTGTTCTTGGATGTTTTTCCCATGCTTTGTTCTATTTATGACCTTCGGGTTTCATTTTCCTTTTACTGTTACACCTGTTTCCATGCCTTGTGTCTATAGGATGGAGTATTTTTGTATAACATGTTTGTTGCATTGTTGACTGTTTAGCTAAGTATCTCTATAGGTGTACTTTGGCCTTATAGAATTATAATGCACTGACCGGCACAGAACTGAGGGAACCTGGTGCTATAGACTATAAGGGATAGACTGAGTGAGCTTCCCAATGAGTCTTAGACATTATAGACTACAAGAGGGTAGACCGAGAGAACTTCCTCAGAGTTTCTTGAACATTATACTATAGGGGATGGACCTAGTGAGCTCCCAGAGAGTCTTGGATTTTTATAGAATACATGAGGGTAGAACAAGTGTGATTTCTTAGAGAGTCTTACCTTGTTTTATTTCTCTTTAAGAACCTTCCTAGGCTAGAGGAGGAATTGATCGACTGAGCTTCCACAGATATTTTTTGGTATACCTGAGGCTATAGGAATAATTGATCAAGATAGCTTCCTCAGAGAGTCACTAGACCTTGGGGATAAGAGAGATAAACTGTGTGATCTTACTCAATGAGTCCCTGACTACTCTACGCTATAAGGGGAATTGACTTAGTATACTCCCCCAGAGAGTCTCATAAGTTTGTATGGCCAAAACATAGGGGTTAGGCTGAGTGCACTGGCTAGAGGGTTGTGGTACTTCTTAGATAGGACCAGAGAGATGGCTGCGAGTAATTCCCATAGGGTTTCCTGCTTGTTATCTATTTTCATTATTTTTGTTGTTGGTTGTGGATTGATTACTGTTGTGTATCATCCTGCTTTAGTGCTTATTGTTTACTGCCTACTGCATTTTTGTTGTTGTTTACTGCTTATTGTACATTTACCTTTCATATACTCACTGACCGTTAAGCACAGATCTTCGGGTGAATTCCTACTAGTATTTAGTCTCACGCCCTATTTGGGTCATGTTTTTGGGCCCAAACAGACTTTTTTGTTGCAGGTATAGACAAGGGAAAGTGCCATTCGACTTATGGTACTTGATTCCTTGGAGCAGAATAGCACAAGACCAAGCTTTGTCTTTGATGCTGAGGAGCGGTTTACTTTACTTTTGTACTTGTTTTGGTACTGTGGTGTTTTTTTCCGTATTGTGACTTATTTGGATGCTTTCCTAGACTTTTATCTTACATCATTCCATATATATACGTACGTGCTCCAACTTTTTGTTTTATTCTTCTGATGTTTATTATTGTTGGTTATTTACTGCTTCCACTATTGCATGTTTATTTATTTCTGTTGTGTACTCTGCCAATGTGGTCATAGTTTCCCCACTATCACACCCAAGGACCTCACTGCTATTCGACAGCCCCTGGAATTTGGGGAAATGTGCTTGAGGCCTTGTGGTGAACCGGCACGAAGCCCCAGTTAGTGGAATCCGGGTCGGGACGTTACATAAAAGTGGATGTGGTTTTAGAGAAGATTTACCTTGGGGTAAAATATATGAATCATTGTGTCGGTATTATAGTGACTGTAACTTATTACATGAAAATTGCATTTATTGTGCAGCTTCTTTAACACTCTCGGGGGATACTCTAAGGATAATTCATAATTTCTCTACAAACCATTATAAATGATTTCAAAGTAAAGATATACCCAAAGAAACTAATTATTATTATTCTAGGATTTATGATACATAAATTTTTCAATTTATGTTGAGTGTTATACCATATTTTGAGTTATAAATTTTGATTTCAAATACATAATTTTATGAGCTAATATAGTATTTTCCAATGTTGAGAAATTTTATTTTGAAGGAAAAATTATATCAATACTAGTGGAAAATGTAGATATTTTACCGTTGGGGAAACAAATATATATTATTAGAGAATTGTAAATTATTTATATATTGGGTATTCTTAATCAGGTTATGATGAATAATCTTCCATGAATGGAGAATATTCTTACATAATGAGAATATTATATGTGGGATTGCTTTATATTATATAATCCCCAATAATTTAGTGGCTCTACTAATACATTTTTATCTAATCAATGGATTGTGTATTTGGAGAATATATTTATGGACTTAATATACAACAAAAAGAAAGGGTTAAACTTGTGGTGTATTATCTAGAAGGTGATTCTTGTCAGTGGTGATCTTTTATCTAGAATAATATGAAGTTAGAAAAAATATAACTCGTGGAATAGAGAAAATTTAAGGATACTTTATTCAATAAATTCTTCCCTTGTGATTAAAAAATTGATATGAATATAATGATCTTTAGCTTAATGAAAATGCAATAAGAAAGTGTTGTATATTATGAAGCCACCTTTATAAGATTAATTAGGTATGATATGGATTACATATGCAACATTTATTGAATGATCGACCTCATATTTGAAGGTCTTAATCTAAATATCCCAAGGGAAATTTTTTCTCATACCTTTACATCAAATAAAGAAATATTTTTAGGTTTTATAAAAACTGAGAATTAATTATCAATATCTGTATAATAAAAGGTATCAAAGAGAAAAATATGTCTTTTGAACACCAATAAAAATGGAATGTGTTAAATAATAAGAAGGGGATGAATCAATTCCATCCCTATGAGAATTATGGAGAAAATTACTCGAGGAAATTCTTGAAGAGATATGGATTTTTTTATAAGTGTGGAGTAAAGGGTCATCATATTGAAAAATATAATGGGAAGAAAGAAAACACTTATTAATTTTTTTACATATAGTGAGATAGGGCACATTGAAAATGTATACCCATGGTATCAAGGTAATATACAATAGAAGAGGTATATGGAAGATGACCAATATTATGTAGTCGCTACAGTGGATGTTGATGTACCAAATGATATGGTGGAAGGTACATCAATCCTATCATCAAAGTTACTGAATGCCTTGTTTGATTTTGTATCATCACACACATTTATATCTACTTAGTTTTACATAAAAATTGGACATTTAAATTTTTATTTTTTAAGATATTTTCTAGTCAAAACTCCGTCGGGAAGGCTGGTTGAAAAAAATATGTACTCAGAAGTTCACATTGTCACACAAAAACATTCTTAATTGGATGACATTGTTATCATACCTAAGGATTACATTGATATAATATTTGGTATGAAATCTCTTCCAAAATATAATATAAAAATTAATTTTCAGAATAAGGAAATTGAAATTTGTATGGAATATGTATAATTACTTATCATTAGAGAAAAAACATTATCATCTCATTCTCAACTAGATCCACCCCTACTAGATCTACTGAATGAAATTATTCAGGATGAATAGAAAAAAATTGATGAATGATGATGTTAATATTAAAATTGAGGATGTACCTAAAGTACATGAATACATTTATGTATTTTATAAGTAATTAATTAAACATCCCTAAAAGCATAATGTATAATATTACATTGATTTAAACCCCAATGCAAGGCCAATATTAAATATCTCCTATAAAATGACCAATGTGTAATTAGTTGAGTTTAAGAAACAACTAAAATATTTGATTAATAAGTTAATTATTCTCCTTATAATTTCATGATGGGGAGACCATGTTTAATCCATTTAGAATAATTATAGATCCATGATGTTCTGAATTGATTATAGGGAAATCAATTCTAAAATTGTAATGAACTTGTATCCTTTACCTCACATTGATGAATTGTTTGATCAACTTCATGGAGTCGATTAATTTTCCAAATATTTATCTTCATTATGAGTATCACCAATTGAGATTAATGAAAAAATAAATTTTAAATAATATTTTCTTGAAAATTAATGAAAATAATGAGTTTACAATAATTCTATTTGGATTGACTAATTCACCAAATGTTTTTTTGTACATAATGAACAAGTATTTAAGCAATATCTTGATGAGTTTTTTGTGGTATACATTAATTATATTATTCTATATTCGAAATTCTCTTAGGACAATGAGATTCACTTTTAGATTCTAATAAAGTTTCTTAGATTGGAAGAGTTATATGGGAAATTTATTAAGTGCGATTTTTGGCTTCAAGATGTTTCTTTTCATGGTCAGATTGTCTCTAAGGATGGAATATCAGTTGATCCTACAAAATTAAAGGTATTATGAAAATGTTCTATAATAAAAAATTAAATGAGTACACAATTTCATTAGTTTTTTGGTTATTATCAATGATTCATTCATAATTACGTCTAATTGGATAAACCATTTACCAAATATACACATAATGGGGTTATGTTTGTTTAGATAAGGGAATGTGAAAAATGTTTTGATAAATTAAAGATGAGCCTGGTCAAAGATTTTATTTTGACCTAACCATATAGAAGTGATGGGTTTTTCTATATATAGTAATGGATCAAAGAAGGAAATTGGTTGTGTCATAATGAAAATAGAAATGTTATTGCATATTCACCGAGGAAATTATTGACAAATGAAAAAAATTGTACAACCCATTATCTAGAGATACCAGTTATAATCTTCACCTAAAAAATATGGAAATGTTTTCTATATAGTGAAATATGTGAGATATAAATGAATCTTAAAATTCTAAAATACATCTTCTTGTATAAAGAGATCAATTAGATAACAAGTTGATGGATTGAGCTACTTAGGGATTTTGATTTCCCAATACAAAACAACCCAAATAATGAAAATAAGGTCGCATGTTCACTAAGTAGGAAAGATCATGGAGTATTATCCCAAATGAGGATTGAGAAGGATCCAATGTTAATGGATATAATAAATTTGGATATGTAAATTTATATGTAAGGGGAGACAAAAATCATTTATCAAATGATTTCAAACCCATATTTTTATGAAAATACAAAGAATTCTCAATCTAGTGATGATAACTTTCAGATGATATTTAAAGCTGTGAATGTTGGAAAAGTATTATACCTAGTTTGTGAAGAAGGTTTTTTAAAATTTGGAAAAAGGATTTTTGTTCCATATATACCATAACTAAAAAGATAATAGTGGGATGATTATCATAACTCAAATTTCACTATACACCCTAGTAGGACAATGATGTATATAGACTTGAAGTAGTATTTTCAATGGTATAACAAGAATTGAGATATTTTTGATTATGTGTCCATATGTTTGGTTTTTCAACAAGTAAAATTTGTTAGGCATCATCCTAAAGGATTCCCGCAACCTCTACCTATTTTTATATGTAAATGGGAGGGAATGACTATGGACTTTGTCATGGGACTAACAAAGCCTCCTAGAAAAAATGATGCAATATGGTTTATCATTCACCGCCTAACCAAATATGCACATTTACATTATATAAGGTAATTCCTACCTTTTGACCAACACTAAATGATCTAATTTAATTATGTTTTATGACTTCATGGAAAACCTCTATTAATTTTTTTGATAGAGATCCCCACATTACATTTAAATTTTTGTAGAGTCTTCAAAAGGATCTTAGTATGGAGATTCATATGAGAACTGCCTACCATACTCAAGCAGATTAATAGGCGGATAAAACAATTCAAAATATGGGAGATATGTTGATTTCATGCTCACTCAACATTTAATGTTTGTGGGATCAATAATTTGTTTTGGTATAGTTTTCCTATAATAACAGTTTTCATTTGAGTATTCAAATGGAGTTTTATAAAGAATTATACAGAAAGATATATCATACTCTACGTTATTGGGATGAAGCTAGGGAAAAGAAAATCAAAGACCCAAAAAAAATTGAAGAGATTCCAATAATGTTAAAGTTTATTTGAGATCATATTCATGTAGAGAACACTACAAAATAATTATCTTTTTCTAAAAGGGTATATCTATAGGTAAAAGTGAATTTTCTATTGGTAAAACATTTTAACAAAAAAATTATCATTTCACTAAACTATTGGTAATAACTCTATTGCTAAATGTTATTGCAATAAAAAATGGTTCTGTTACAATTATAATAAAACCAATAGATAATATATACGTTAGTAAATATATTTAGCAGTAGATTAATATAACTAATATATCTATTGGTAATATTATTAACATTCATAACAAATATCAACAATTAATATTTGATGGTAAATTTTTATATAAATGTTGATATTCCTATATTTGTTAATAAAATTTTACATTATATTTATTAATATAACTATATATAATATATTGTTTTATTAATTATTTTTTAATTAAAAAATCATCTTATATAAAATACCAAAAAAAGTCTTTATTTGAAAAAAATGGTGTACTATAATTTAAATACAGTTTCAATCTTTATGAAAAGACAAGAAGTATCAATAATCATATTAAAAACATGTTTAAACATGTTCAAACACAAAGTGAATTTACATGAAACTTAATGAAACATCATCAGTAATCTATTTCTTATAAACATCAGACATAACTATAGTGGAATCCTCATAACTTCACATGAGATATTTTCTACTATAATAGATCAAGTCATGCACAACATCACCATTGTCCCTTTAACTATAGTGGAAATCCCCTATATGCTTGAAGTGGCACATATCCCCACTACCTCCACTGTAGTCATGCAACATGATGAGTAATGATTAGATCACACACACAAAATAATAGAAAAATAGTTTTCTTTTAAATTAAATTTATAAAAATAGTAACCATGATATAAAAACTCATACAAAAAGATAATATAACCAGTGGAAACAACAACCATAAGATATTATAACTTTTTCTACAATAAATATTGGCCAAAATTGGTCACCCAATTCTTGCCTCAAATAAATTTATTAATATAAATGTATTATAATAAATCATCTAGTTGTAAAGAGTTTAAACCATTAGATAATTGTGAGAGTTACATGATGATGTAATAATAAAACTCAAATAAAATTTCACAATCCATCATACCTGCTAGAAACATTCTGACTTCAATTAAAAAATCACCTCATCCAAAAATGTTAAAACTCTATGATATCATCAAAACCTCATATGTAAGATCTATAGTCATTAAGAGACAAATTAATCCACTATGAAATACATCAAAGAGACATTAGTGAAATCATAAATACATGCAGAAGAAGTGAGAGGACTACCTAGAGAAAAAACATCATGAAAAAAACACAAACTCTTAGTAGGTGTAAAAGATAAAAATATATCTTCTGAAGTTAATACACTAAAAATTCTTCAGTTCATGAAAAGTATGAAAAATTAACCGAAGGGGGCTCATAATAGGTCATTTCCAACATCATAAAATAAATTTTTTAAGTCTAAATGTGTTTATATACAATGGTATGTTTCATTAAAGCATGAATCATATGTTCCCTGTCTTAAAAATGAAAAATAATTAGGGAATGAAGAACCATGAATACAACATAAACATATAACCTATGGAATCCAAAAAAGCATCAAAATCAACTAATTTCAAAAGAACAAAATTAGGGAGGTAATTTCCTAATACTTTACTCAAATAAGAAGATGACACAGTCAAAAAAGAAAAGGTAGGGAGGAATGTGTCAAACTTCTCCAAATTATATCATCTTCAAATATGAAACTCAGAAACATCAAATTCATTCCATAAAGCATCAAGAAAATGATCCAAAAAAACACAGATGTCCACTAGCATATTAATCTTCAAGAAAAAGTCAAATTCCACAAAAAACAACCAATTGAGTATAATAAAAATATATAATGAATACTCATTTAAAATCCTTAACAACATGTAATGTAAGAATTGATTTTAAGGGTGAACATTTAAATTATTAATCTCAATTGTAAATTAATCAATAACTAGAAAATGTTAGAGAAGCCTTCTGGAAGAAAAATGTTTCAACAAGTAGACAATGAAAAATTAAGAAGAAATTCTCAAAAAATAACTTCAGAATACAATTTATAAAATAAAAGTAACATGTTAAATAGATACTCCTCTAAAGAATGAAGTTTTATCCCCTAAAAGTAGCCACCAAACATCACCCTTCCTCTTAAAAATAATGAATGTTGGTTGCAATATACAATTCAAAATAATATTAACCATTAATTACAACAATTGATTTCAATTAAAAATACAAAACTATAAAGAAGAAAAATAATTGAAGAATGAATCGATCTCAATAACCTCTAGTTGTCTATGATGAATTGAAATATAACCTAAAATAAATATAAAAAATATCACTGTAATTTCCATATTTCTGTTAATGTCCATTTTCATTATTCCAACAAAACATAATGATTCAAACATCAGAAGCATAATTATAGATAAAAATGAGAAACAATCAGGCTTAAATTAGAGTTGTGATGAAAAAAAATATCCAAGTCCAAATGTTGATTTTTATTTTGAACCCCAAGGCCCTAATGTCCCCCAAACAAAGAGAATGAAAAAATGGCATGTTAAAAGAGCCACATTTCACTATTAAAATAATAATTTTTTTTGATACTTGGTGCCCTGTGTTGAGAGCATATTGAGTTGTTAAAACATATATGTAAAACTCAAGAGAGAAAAAACATGTTTTAAAGAAGAATGTTACTACCAGAACATAAAGATAATAAGAATTTTCAAAAAAAATAATTCCTCTGTAAAGTAACCAGATTCATCACTTTTGAAATAAAATTCAGTTCACACATCAATTAGTTCAGTGAAAACTCAAAATTATTTACAACTAAATACACAAAACAACATATAAAGCATCTCTTTATAGTATGATAGTAGAAAAATTTAGAGAACATTTAACATTACAATCTACATGAAAACATTATTTTATAAAAACTAAACCACTTATTTTCAACAATAAAATCCTTAAATATAAATTTCACAAAAAATAACAACATGCACTAAAACTCAACATTCTACATGTTTCACTACAAGCAAGACCATTTTCAAAAACCAGTGTAAATAGATTCAGTGAAATAACATCAGCATAAAATTTATTTCATAGTCAATGAATATACACTCATATGTAAATAACAATAAAATTAATTACATACTCAGTGAGAACAACACCAACATGACTCTAGACTCAACACCAATCATGTTTTACAATAAATCGAGTAGTATTCTAATAAACATGTTTTAAATATATAGAGTAGTGATTATTTTACATAAAATATTATGTACTAAAAACCATCATAACAAAGGGTGTCCCAACATATTACCAAATGAATGATATGTTTGATTCAAATTATAATCAAATGAAAAAATAACATCCTAATATTAAGTGGGTGTTATCCTCAAGCCATCCATCATTATCTTTTAAAATTGATCTCAACTTGATGGTGGGTGGTGGAGAATCTAGGATAATAGGGTTTAGGGATGCTAAGCGATGCAGATTAGGGCTAGAGTGAATGTGGAAGGTGGGTTGTGGCTAGGTTGCACAGGGATGCTAGGAATAAGAGGTGATGGGACACTGCATATTGAGGGGTTGTGGTGGGATGCCGAGGAACTGGAATGCTAGAGATGGAGGGGTCACTGGGGGATGTTTGTCGAGAACAAGAAAAGGGATCACATGAGGATGACTGTGGGGAAATCCAGGGATGATAAAGGAGATAAAGAATATATAAGTCACGATGTTGAGGGAAGCAATTGGGGATGGGGGAGGACGAGGTGGGGTGATGGGAGGTGAGGCTGAAATAGGGAAGGGTGGGATATGAAGAGAGAGAGAGTAGGATAAAAGGTGAAGCAGTGGGAGCTGAGACAAGGGGATGCGATGGGTAATCGATTAGGGACAACAACAAAGGTGTCACAAAAAATATAAAGTAACAAAAAATTTCAAACAACAATTGATTTATAATAACAGAATGTTTCAAAAAAGGCCACAACGATTAGAGTGAAATTACCATATTATTCTCAAGGGTCTATCCTCACATCCCTATTTGAGAAAATAAAACATCCATGATTATTAGAACTAATTAAATAAAGAATATCTAAAAATGAAACTATACTATTCCCATTATAATTAGTATGTATTAAACAAAACAATCATGGAACTATTAGGGATTCACACATTTTTGAGACAAAACCCAAGAGAATCTTAGTAACCCCATTTATTGAATTCCCAAAAAAAAATATTCCTCTATAATCATTAGAAAACCCCTACACAAAATTTTTGAGTAAGCTACATCAGAATGAATCAACACTATAATCACCATAACAATGATAGCAAAACACATTTTCACATATATTTTAATTTTTTAACAAATCATTATACAAGAGGTCGATCAACCTAAAAGATTATATTGAAGCTATTATTTTTGGTCATTGAATCCAAAGTATAAGTATCCAAAGGCTATTAATTATACTATCAAAGTGTTTACTAAAGGGAAAAAAATTATAGAGCTGTGGATTTATTCCTCATGTGAGTGATTCTCTACAAAACTAAAATACATCTTGAAATTTGATCAAATTCCTCAAATCAAGCAACCAATATAACAATATACACGAGATAGATAATTAGGGATAATAGAGAAATGGATTTCTCCAAAAATCATTCAATAAAAAAGTTTACTACCCAAAGTAGCACAATGTCATACAATAAAATCAATCTAATATGTTGGTTCTTCGAACAATCCAGCAATACACAACATTGTGCTCCTCAATATTGGACTACATTTATAATCAATATGAATGGTTTAGAAACGAAACTCCAAAAAAGGAATGAGATATAGGGCATGGGGGAGGTAGTGATTGTTTAGGGAGGATGATCATGAAGGGAAGGTGGCAGGGATAGATCCGGGATAATAGTGACAGTGAGGTGAGATGCAAGCGGGATGGAGATAGGCATCATGTGGTCGATAGGTCACTGATTAGGGTTTATTGGAATTATTTTTTATTTTTAAACTATTTAATTTATTATTAAATAAATTATATTAAAATATATAATTTTTTAAATATTCTGAGAAAATTGAATATATAATATTGAAAGGTATAGAAAAAATAAATATAATGTGAGAATTGAAATTTAAAATAAACTAAGAGATGTTTTTAATAAAAATCGTTCAAATAATAATTCACTTATCCATAGAAATATATATATATAATATGTTTCTCTAGATTTTTTTTGAAAAAATTAATTTTTTATTATTGAATGGACTATTGTAACAATTTTTATTGATGGAAAAATATTTTTTGGTAATAGTGTTATTAGTAACAGATTCATGTGTTAGTAATTTTTTTATTAGTATGATAAAGAAATATATTCCACTATCGGTAAATGTTATATTTTAATTGAATGATCAATATCAATAGATATATATAAGTTGGTAAAAAGTGGTGTTGGTATTAATGATTAAAAACAATAAAACATAAAATATATTGGTAATGCACATTTTTATCAATATATATATTATCTTTCAATAATTTTCTATTGGTATAAGCCATTTTTTGAAATGTAAAAGTAGGAAAAGGGTTATTTCGATAATTTGTGTAATTATTTAGATTTCCAAGTGGGATATAATGTTTTATTGATATTATCTACATGGATGGGTGTTATTTGGATTAGTATGAAAGGGAAACTCATCCCTAGGTACATCAAACCCTTATGGATTTTTGAAGGATTTTGATTTGTTTCTTATCATTTATCAATGTCTCCATGCCTCTCAAAAGAACATAGTGTGTTCCATATATATCTACTAAAGAAGTACATGCTTCACCCAACACATGTTCTCAACTATGATAAAATATAGTTGGAACCTAACCAATCATACAAGGAAGAACCCAACTTGATTCTTGATATTAGTGAGAAAGTATTGAAAATTTGAACGACTCTTCTGGTAAAGTTACTCTGGATAAATCACAAATTAGAAGAAAAAACATGGGAACCATATGATACTATGATAGAGAACTAACCAAATATTTCTTAAAAGTAATACACTTAAAATTTCGAGGATTAAATTCTTTTATGATGGAATAACTTATCACCCCAAGGATTTATAATATTTTTCTCTTAGAATAATATTTTTGAAATCATGCAATGCACACTACACTGAGTTTAAACTAAACACTATTTATTGAGGTTTTTTACAATTAACTAAATATAATAATAATTATATAATATATATGGTAGGTTTATTTTTCTATATGTCAAATAAATTTTTTTATAATTCATCAAATATATTTTATAGGTATAATATACTATCCCACCCAATTTTTAACCTATAAACCTATATTTTTTAAGGGAAATTTTACTGAAATTTAATTGTGCATTATTTTTAAAACAAAATTTATTCAACTTGTTAAATAGTTTCTGTAAAAATTAAAAAAAAATAGAAATGGAAATGTAAAATCTAAATTAGGGTGAATTTCTGGTATTTTTCTGTGATGTTTTATTTTTTTGATAAATTATGAAAAATAATGAATTTTAATTGGAAACTACTTTCTCATTTAACTATTTTTTAAGGATAAATTATATTTTATATAAGATTTAAAGAAAAATTATATAATTTATACATCCATTAATCAAATTTAGGTCATTATAATCAATATCACATTGAATTTCACTATAAAAACATTTTAAATTATTAAACAAATTACTTTAAAAAAATAGATTTCTCATCCTCTAAAAATGATTAAATATAAATTAATTTCTACCAATTCTATTATTGAAATTTTGGAAAATAGATTAAATGTTTATAATCATATTATTTTATATTTTATATTAGTTTCAAAATAGTTTTTGACCAAAAATATTATTAAATGGAATTATAATTATTTACAGTGATAAAGGAAAAATTATGCTAATCAAGGTACTAAACCATTAACTTATGGGGGGAAAAGGGCATATAAACATGTCAAAAACCTATTAGATGAAATATTTATAACATATAATTTATTTTCTCAAATTTGGTTCATTATTGTGGGCACATTATATAATGGAGACTTCTCAATAGGGTTTACATTTTTATATTTATAAGAATATCACTCCTCCCCAACTATAAAAAGAATTTCACCCATCCAACATATTCACACCTCTCAAGCCATTTGGATCTTTATTAACCGACACAAATAAGCTTTCCAATTCTATAAAATAATCTTATATTCGTCACTTTATGAATAAATCCAACCAATGATGTATTTATTTATAAACCAAAAGGAGTTACCTGAAAAGTTGTACTGTTCTTCAACAATCAATTTTATTTCATTTATTTATCCACCCCTTAAATTCTTTTTATATATATCCAATATAATAAAATAAATGTTATAAGTATAATGTATTGTTTTAATGTAAAAATTAAAAATTAGACTCACACACACTTCTATCTAATGGGAAATTCAATCATCGCTCGTTTGTACAGTATATTACCGCCTTGCAAACTGGTATCATTCATTTTTCCATTACCAAAATTCATGGTTGAGAATAATGAAATATTTATAGTTTAAATATAATAAAAAAATTATTTATAATTTATTTATGCTTATTTAATTATTATATAACACATAAATTCAATCTTCCCATTTTGGGGTAATGTGATACCATCTTTTGTGGATGTGTGGTCTACCACCTCCTCAAAGCGAAGTGATTCATTCATGGTAAACATTGAATATATTAAGAATGGTTTTAATAAATATATTTCCAATATATTACATAAAAATGATATCATAATTATAATATGTGAATATAAAATTTACTTTTCATTCTTTTAATATAATAGGAAAATAGAATTAATGATCATTCATACGTACGGTAAATCTTCTCAATGAACAATGTACATAATTTCTTATCACTAAAATTTATGGATATATATATATATATATATATATATCTGATATTTAGATTATTATTTAAATATTTTATATGATAAAATCTTGATCAACAAATGATGGAAAATGATAATAAGTCAAAACATACTCGAAAAATATGACAATTGACACCCGAAACGATGAAAATAACGAAAGATTGTTAAAAATGGATAATAATATATCATAAGAAAATAATATATAATATTATAATAATGATTATGGTTCTGGTATAGGTTATTGAAAATTTTTAAATCACTATACAGGTTTTTAAATACAACATAACTAAAAATAAGTATAAGGTAATGGATTCATGTATCACTTTTCTTTCCTTGAGGCATACATCATTTTCATCATTTATTTCTTTTTTGAAATGGATAAATGTACCCTGTTTTATTTCATATAATGAATTAATTTATCTTTTAATATTTAATTTTTCATTTAAATTGATTTCTTTCACGGGAATAACAAATTCAAAATTTACCAAGTGGTAAATGGATTTGTAGTCTAGCTTTTTTTCCAATGAGACTTATCCTATATTAACAACTATTTTCTTTTTTGTGGTTTATATACTCCCTTATAATATATTATATCATAAAATTTAATTTATTTAATGATATTAAATGTTTCTATTGATTCTATTCTTCCATGTATCTCATGATTCAAAAGTAACTCAAATAGTAAGGGATTTCTTCTCAATTTACTTTTTATTGTGAATTATTTGTTATTATGAACCAATTAAAATTAATTTTGTGTATATACTACCCATTTTCATTAAAAATTAGGATTTACTCATAATTTATGTATTCTACACTTCAGTTTGAATTATCTCATCCATGAGTTTTTTACATGGAAATTACCGAATAATAAACTTTATCTTTTCAGTATCAATTTATTTTTTGTTTGTTAAATATCTCTTAAAACAGCCAATTATTTATGATCATTTTTATTATACATTAGGATTATCATAAATTTCAATTTTCTAGTGAAATGTATATAATTATTTCCTAAACTGTCTACCATTTTTGAAAAAAGTATTCACTTTGATATTTATTTTATTATTGGTTGAAATATTGATAACTTCATATAATTTATTCAATACAAATATTTGATGATAAATAACTTTGTTCATTAAATAAATTTATTATTAGATATATGAGAAATGATTTTTAAATTCACTAATCAGGTTGGGTATCAGTTAATACATGCTCATCAATGCATGAGTAGTCTCTAGAAAAAAAAATAATTTTGAAAATTAGATTGGTTTTTACTTAGTATGCTTTAATCAGTGTTGAGTATAAATTCTGACAGTAAAGGTATCATATTCTTGAGAAACATGACGTGTAATAATTAATAATTTAATTCATTTATAATTCTGTTTTTATTATTATCCCTCATATTTTTTCTTTGGAATTATCTATGGATTCATTTTTTTTCTATGTTTATTGACTAAATAGATTCTGTGTTCTATTATTTTTCTTTTTATATTGATTTTTCCTTACATAATTTTTTAAAAGAATATTTTATAATTTTTTTAAATCTTCATATTGATTATTCATTATTATTTTATGATATATCATTCTATACATAACCCTTAATGTGAATTTTATATCACAGTTATTTTGTTTCATTTCACCGGTTTATGAAGAAGAAATATTTGATTAACCATTCAACGATGTTGTTAAGTTCATCTTATTATGTATCATATTGTATTTAATATTTCCTAATGTGATATGGGTTGCATGTATGTATAATGGTTTTCCAAATATATTAATCTATTTAGTCCTTTGTTATTTCATTCCATATAACCATGACAATGTAATAAAGTAAGGCAGAGGCTCCAGTTTTCAGGGGTCGGGGAATTATAGGGAGACCAACACCTAGTAGGAATATCACAAATATATATTGCATTATCCTATGGTACCTAATTGTTTGTAGCCAAAAAAATCTCCATAAAATAGTGTAGATATAAAAAACTAAAACTAAAAATACATGAATACATCTTTACCACAAGCCACCGCAAAGGCTACCACCACATCATATGTGGAAAACTACTCAGGATAGCCTACTCAAATTCCAGAATGTAGATCTCAATGAAATACATACACTCTAAAGCAGTTTCCATGAATAAGGAATAATCATAAATGTACTCCACATGGTGTGTGAACCCACGTGAAAATATGATCGTGATGTCTAATGGATCACTTGTTCGAACATGTGAGCATACACAACGTGTACATGGTGTACATGGCATGTCTCACCTCAATAAAGCACGAGTCCCTTTCCTTCCACACACGTCATTTCTAACCATGTCTTCTACATGTCCTGTACACTTGGTACATAGTGTGTCTTAGATTACTGGCCTCTTGGACATGTCCTCGTCCTATGAATGTGTACAACAACCTATGCTTCTATCCCCTAGGATTGTAATCCCACACAACCATATCTATTAAGGTGGTGTACCTAACTATGTCCCTCAGTCGTTTGACCTGGGATTACTACATGATGTGTAACATTGGTAAAAAACATGTAGTCCCCAAAATCAATCTTCTATGAATGGAAAGAACACAGTGATTGTAACCATGTACTCAAAATAGTGTGATTATGAATTCTGAACAATAATTTGCTAATATCTGCTCGAAAAACCCAGATTTCCCCTGAAAACCAAAGATCAACCCTCATAGGGTCCCTAGTAGTTCTTTAAGAAATCTAAAACCGTAAAAATGCATCAAAATCAGACTAGGACATAAAATCCAATATTCATACCTCATGGAAAAAATTTAATTCTTCAGATGTAGATCCACAATCCAATGCAACTCCACGATGATCTGGGAGTGATCACCTTTAAGATTGACGATCGGTGGCACCACCTCTACTTAGGTTCACCTCAGTTTATCCATCACTCCAAATGGCGGGGGGGGGGGGGGATTACTACTCTCTTAAATGGAAAGAAGGGGGGATTTATTTATCTCTTAATAAATTAATAACCTCTAATTAACACCCCGCTAACAGAAACCATCGACCAAGCACCCGAAACTGACATAATTTATAACATTATAAGGGTAAATAAAAGGATTCAAACTCAACTGTTGTCCATGATTTGTGATATATGACCCCACGTGGGATTGGTTAAATTGTTATCAAAATAATCAATTCATTTGATAAATTATCTGTATTATTTTTAATATCGCTAAATTCAGGATCTCCAGTCCCCATAATCTTTCACCTACTCAGTTCCTAAGTTTATAAATATTCATAGATATATTAAATTGTATTTCGGGGAAAACCCAAGTTAAAATAAAAAAAATATAGGAAAATATTGAAGTAAATATTAGACTACATAAATAATCATATTACAAAAAATATAGAGTATATGAAATTTATATTATAATATTACATTAATAAAAATTAGATCAATCCCTAAAAATAGCGATTGTAAAATAATGTATTACCTCTTTAGTAGCTTTCAAATCGTATCCCCTTATAAGAATAAACATCAATTAAATCTTAAATAATCAGTAATAAATTTATATTATTATTAAATATATCAAAGGGTTATTATATACACCACATAAAAATATATAGGTTTATAATAGAAAATATGTCTTAATGGAGTGGAATTGAGAAAAAATTATTTAAAAAGATCATATAATTTATGTGATAATTAATAAATGGAGTGATTATATGTAAAAATTTAAATACTTATAAAATATTTTGAAATGAAACAAAATTAAATAATATTTAATTCACATATAATAATATTAAATTAATTTGAATTATAACTGATTGATTACAAATTGAGTTATGAAACCCCTTACCTCATGTTTGACTTTCCTCGTAAGTGATTTAAAACTCATATAATATAAATTTTTATTTATTATAATTAACTTCCAAATTAATAAAAACATATATAATATAATTTATAATCCTTTTATAGCATCTTCTCTTTTATTTTTTAATTATATTTTATCATTATCGTTATTTTAGTTGTTAACTTATTCATTTTTCATAAGGATTGCAGTTTAGTATTTCTTATACATGTATATTAGTACTGATAAAATTGTCTAGATAATTTTAGTCATCATATAAATATCATATATATTCACTATATATAAATATATTTACCACAAAAGATAGACGTATGATAGTGGATTACACTGTTCATGGGTACGGTATGTCGTATGTACATAAAAATGTTGATTTCACTTTTCGATGAATGTAATGAAAGAAAGGAAATCAATAAATTATATTTCTATTATTCTTTTTATATCATATAATTATTATATATTCAATGAATTTATCCTTAATAACAACCATTTAAATAAAAAAATCACATCCCTTCATGGTTGTGGTAGTCCACGACGTTATCATTTTCCATTGGATTGAAGTGTATGATGGTAAATATGATATTATAATTTTAGAGTAAAAAAATCATAAATAAAATATATATTCACTAGATAAATATTTATCACCATCCACATAAATTTGTAATGAAAAACATATTACACCACTGTGTGGAGATGGTAAGATATACGTACTTAGAAGTGATCTTTTCTCTTTTCATTATATTAAAAATATATGGAAAAAGGGTTCTTCATGGTCATAATAACATATATGTGTATCTAATATAAATTTTTTTTTATTTTATAATGGGTAAAATATATTTATATGATATATAAGAAGAAATTAATTTGAATAAATCAGAAAATATGACTACCTATTCTTCAGAGGATGTAGATATGATTTCTTCGTAACGATCCTTGGAATTGACTTTTAGAAATAGCAACACCTATAATTAATATCAATGTAATTTTATGTGGTAAATAGTAAGATTTTTATATATATAGGTAGCTCAATGTGGTTTTAACACTTGAGAGAGATGGGTTTCCTTTTATAAGGGTTAGAAACGACCTAAATGGAATTTGAGAAAAGATTAAATTACAATTAATAAATTTTCAGAAAAATAGTTTCTAATGTATATAGATATGATTGAAAATAGTAAATTTTAAAATTATATGATTTCAATGAAATTTAGATAGTTTTTGGTGTCTTTTTATACGTTATCATTTTTAACCACTTTCTTGGCCAATTTTACTCTAAATCATCGTAACATTTTTTTTCATTTTTAAATGGTTATAATTTTACTATGAATGTTATAATTGGATAAATATTTCCAATGGATTTGAGTTAAGACTATAATTTTTCCCCCTTATTTACTTTAATTGTTTTTATAATATTAGAAATTGTTGATAAAATATTTTGTTCATAAAATATAATTAATCATATTTTATAAACTATTAATTTAGTATGACATTATAGAGTCCAAGAAAAATTTTTAATTATATTAAAATCTTTTCAAAAATCACTAATATTAAATTATAATTTATAAAATCCAAGGAACATAATAATTTGTCAAAATTTTATTTATTTTAAGATTTTTAACATCATTTTTTTATATTTATATATATTTTATAAATATTGTATTGGCATTGTGTAATTATATAATGTAATTATTCAATCAAAAAAAATTAAAAATAAATTACCATGATAAAAAAATAATTCATATTTGTAATTAATATAAAAAATTGAACATGTTTTTTTCCATATCTAAATTCAGTAGAGTTATTAATGTTAAAAGTGGAATTTTTTTTATTATTCTCTTGATGTAATATAATTCCCAATGTCAAAGAAAAATGGCACCATGTGTAATTTGTTATGATAATGTTATGTAAAATTCCCAAATAAATTCATCCAATATGATAATTTAATGTTTTAGATAAATTTTAAAGCTCGTCACAATGTTTTACACATTTTTACCCCTTTTACCCTCACTGAGGTGAACAACATTTACCATGGTTACTATCCAGAATAACCAAAAATAAAAGTTGAATATTTACCTAATTTGAAACTCAAAATTTAAAATTTTAATTTCATTTTTGTAAAATTTAACACCTATAAGTATAATTTTTAATATTAATGTGTAAAACCAAACTAAAATTATTTTTTAAACAATGTATTTTTGAGAATAATACTTATCTTATATAAATAACTATTATTGTCTTTTAAAATAGAATTAATTAGATATTTCTAAAACAAATGCATCACAACTGACATTAAGAAAAAAAATAAAAAATACAATGATAACTTATAATTTATTTATTTAATGATCATAAATGAAAGTATTGATAATTTAGTATTGTTCACTCATCACTGAAATATAAATTATTTCTATAGAATCCAAAAAATTACCCTAAATTAATTTTGATATTATAATTTCAAAAAAATATTTCTATATCACAATTTCAGTAATTATTTGAATTAATTATAATTTACAGACTCATAATGCAAAAAAAATTCCACTTTTGATGAAAATGCATTTTTATAGCATAAAATTAATATTTATAAAAGTTTAGTTCTTATTTTGTATGAATTAATGAATTAATTTATATTTATTAAGAGAAGTATACATATATTTCATAATTTGGTTATAAATATTCATAATCACCGATTTAACAAATAGGTTATAAAGGTCACATATAGATTACAATATATTAATTTTATATCATAGTCTATATAAATTCAAGGTTTTGTATAATGAATAATATCAATGAAATTAAGTTTGTTTTTAAGAGAAATATATTTTTAAAAATTTAATTTTTATGTGTGGGTTTTATTTAACCCCCAATGAATTTGGTAGTTTTATTCTCTTTAGAGGAGACATTATGTATTTAACTATGAATCTTATTCCATTATAATGGTTTTGGTAAGGGTGATTGAAAAGAGAATGTACCAAGATAACTACATAGATTTTTCATTGATTTATATGATTTTTAATTGAAATTTTTTATAAATTAAATGGTTTTATTATTGATTTTATTTTAATTACCTTCTGAAGGTGAATTATTTGTTTTCAATTAATTTTTTTTCTTTTAGGAGTTTTCATGTTTTCCAAGAAATTCAAATGATTATTATTTTATCACTAGTAATGAAATTGTTATATGGAATTATTGATCAAGGAATATGAAATTTATTTTTGTAATTTTATATTGGGTATGAATATATTATCTTATATTTGGGAACTTTTATTATATTCTCATACCATTAGGATTATTTTATGCTCTCTTAAGATCATCAGCAGTTAATACTGATGTTCATCCTTACTTAGATTTTGAGATCACTCATCATTGTTTTCTATTTCCCTATGATATAAAGAATGATATTACATATTATATCACTAAAGTGATTTCATGATGTTTGAAGAATTCAATGTGAAATTTTAAAATATTTATGAAAAATAATAAACATTTATTATAATGGGAGAAGGTCCTATTTCATTCTATGGAAATACTATTTGTCACATAAAGTTTTTTTAAATTATATAATAAAAAACATAAAATTACATCATTATATTAGTGAAACAATGTTTTTTATTGATAATTTAATTATGGATTTTAAAAATTAGGTCACATTTTTTCATTCCATAATATGTAAAAAAAGATTTTTTTTGCACTATATCCTTATGAATAGGATTAGGTAGTTATAGTCAGTATAATAAGAATATTTTAGATAACATTATAGGTTATGATGGTATAAAATTACGACAATTGGAGAGTTTTTTATTCCATAAAGGGTGAGTATGTTTAATGTTGATAATAATTCAAATGTACAAATCCATATTTGAGTTTTTATGTGATGAGAGATTAATATGATTAAGGATATATTATGAGACCATTTATGGGTTTTAGGAAGAATAATAGATTGGTTTATATATAACCTATAGTTTTATCATGTAATTTACTATGAAAGTTATTTGGGAAGAATTTTATTATACTGGTAAAAAAATTCAAAAGGTAAATACAATTTTTAGTGTTAATATTTCAATTTATGTTAATGTAATTTTGGATAATTGTAATAGATGGAAGTTATTTTGGTAACATATGATAATCATATAGTTAACTATGTGATTAAAATGTTATTTGGTATTTAGGTGGTTAAATCCATTTTAAAATATGTTACTATATTTCCTTAATATTATATGAATTAAGGTAATGGGGAAATTATTTTCCATCATAGTATTTTATTTCAATGCAGTAAATTTTAATTGAGGTATAAATATAAAGTTATCTTTTTTAAATACACACAGACACATATTTATTTCATGTTGATTTAGGTTGATTTGGAAAAATATTACTATATTTTATACTAGAGAATATACAATTGTATATGAATTTATGAGTTGTTACTATCATTTGGAGATAAAGGTGATGTTTATTTATGACGAACATTTCATCATGTATTTTTTAAATTTTAGTGTCAAATGTAATTACGACTGTTTTGAATAGTTTTAAGTGTTATAATTTATTCAAATATTTATTCTGAACATTGGGTGTTATTATTGGCGATTTGGGGATAAATGTACTATTTCTTTTTGTGATGGTTTATTAAGGCGACCCAATAATAACATGTACAAATATTACATCATTTTTATGAATGTTAAATATATATCATAATAATACCAACACAATAACTATAACTATTTAATATATTTAAATTGTAGATCCCTAGTTAATATCCTTCTAAAAATATCATTAATATATCTTATCATGATCAACACCCATTGTACCCATCATATACATTTATCACTAAAAAAGATTATTTATGACCATGGGAAAATGAAAAACCCAAAAGGTTGATAACATATGTTCATAAAGGGTAAATATAAGAGATATCAATTAATTATTCTAAGTGAGTTTAATATAAATATAATGGTATGATATTATGATCATAACATAGGAAATTTATACCCAATCAGTCAATGATATTTTTACCATGAATAATGGTATAATATTTTGTTATAAAAAAATAAAACATCATAAGAGTGTCTAATTATCATGAATCAATCATGAGTTAGGAGAACATATCATAAAAGTAATAAATTGGTTTGTAGAATAAAAATAAGAATAAAAAATCACTTCCTTATTCAATGATAATTTCGAAGACTATTTTAGTGGACTATGATTTCTTCTTATTCCATCATTTCCAATGTAACAGTTCACTCCCATGACTATCATATTAGATAATGTCTGTTACTGAACTCAAATCACACCCCATTCATGTACATATTATCTCATTAGATATAAATATTTAACTAATTAATTGGATTGATATATAATTTATATCCCACCCATCACATAATGAATGAAATATATATGTATACCATAAGATCAAAAAAACATTCATCATTTCATCATGGTATAACCTTTGGAGAAGAAATGGTTTAAAAAAATTCCATCATCACATAATCATAAGTCATCTAGAAAAAAATGTATCATATCATTAAATATTTTTCTCAATGAATCATAATAAACATCACAAGCTACTAACATAACTAAAAAATATCTTTAAAATAGAATTTGAGTATTTCATTGATATATTGTAAAATAACATTTCTCATTAGTATCTTTAAAAACGTATTCATAAATAATTAAAACATAATTCCATCTTATATAAAAAATATATGTAAATAATGATTAAAATTAATGAGATTTTATGATATTGGGAAGCATCATTCATGCAGTAAACATTAAAATAATAATCCTTTTCACATATTCAATAAAAAACCAATAATAACATGTTCGAAAAGCAATGTAATTTTTTTTAATAAAATTTAAAATAAATTAACATAATTTTTCAAATTTATTTTAATAATAATATTATTATTGAAATAAATTTTCATTATATAATTTTAAATAACATTAACATCGAAGAAATAGTTCATCAACCAAAGTGATAACAAGTTTAATATTTCTTAAAAACAATTTCCTAATCAATTTTTGTACCCAAGTGAAACTATAGTACTATTAAATAAAAAATTAATGAATAAATAGTGTAGAATAATATATATGGGTTTTTAATGATATGATTAATATAATATTCCATAATGGGAATTTGTAGATGTCAATCCTAAAAATAAATTTGATTGTAACATAAACCCTTAGTGCTTTTGTAACATTTAAATCATATCCCTCATGAAAGAAACAAAATAAAATGAAAATTTATATACTATTTATTTTAATATATTCATGGTTTAACATGTCAAATGGTAATTATATACACCACATTAAATAATTATGTTTAAAATATTACATACGTCACATATAATTAAATGTTAGATGTGAAACCCGTAACACAGGACTGGCTTACTTCGTACGTGATTATAACATCTTCTAAAATAAATTTAAATTTATTGTAAATATATAATAGAATAAATTTCACACTTATAACACCATAAATACTTCACTTATATTATCTTATCTCATATTAATTAACAATATTTCATTGTTATAGTCATTTCATGTGTTAAATGCATTATTTTCTTCATACATGATTCAAATCGAAAATTTGGGTCGTTGCATCTCGAACATGGATCCATCATATAAAAAAATGTTTATAGTGATATCAATATAATATATACTATTTATATAAATATTTTTAATCATAAATAAATTATATAGATAGAAAAATTTATTATATCGCTCATAGAGATGGTAGTTCGTATGCAGATTCGAGTACTATTTTCATTTGCTAATGAAAAGAGGTAAATAAATAGACAATCATAATTATATCATATTTATTATTTTTTAAATATATAATTGTATTTATCAATGATAGGTGGTTTTGGAAAATGAATCACTTCTAAATAGTTTGGTGTTAGTCTATATGTATACAAAGACAATAAATTAATTTACCATTCAACAAAAAGGTGGTGGAAAATTGTAGTCCCATATTAAAATTAGCAAATATTTATATCAAATATTTTTGTGTCATTTTATTGTAATGGATAAAGAAAATTAAGGTAAAATAGAAGAAAAAATAAACATTCAATGATTCATGTTAGATTGTTAGTTTTTCATTAAGAGACCTCCTTTGGATTACACCTTAAGCCTTCTATGGATGGATTTAGGGTTAGACCAATATCTCAATAATGAAGGGAAATAATATATTATAGTTTTTGGTTATGTATATTTCAATATATAGGGAACCAATTTTGGGAATAAATGTGGAGAATATGATTCTTTTTATTAGTGAGTGATAGAAAAAAAAGGAATTAGTTAAAATATTTAAATAATATAAATTCATTTTCTTGTGAATGTAGTAATTAATGGTCCTAAAATTAATTTTAAGATAATATTTAATATAAATATAATATTATAATAATATTTAAAAAAATTATGTGGTATTTTTATCCCCGTATATATGTTTATCACCTCATTAACCCCTTATCACCATAATTATAATATTGAATTTTTAACTTGGTTACTATTCGTAATGATAAAAATTTAATTTGACATTATTAAATTATTTTAATTATGATAATTTAAAATATGGTACTAATTTTATAAAATTTAATTTCTATATGTGAAAATTATCAATTTTAAAATAAATTTACAAAATTAAATGAAAAATGTTTTTAGATAAATGAATTTTTAATCATAAAACTAGATCTATTTTTATTCAATGACTATAAAAAACTGTTACATGAATGATAAAAATGATTGAATACATAATATTTTATATTTATTAAAATTATACCTTAATACTGAATAAGTATAATTATTAATATCAAATCACATTACTTGCACAAATTTTGTTTTCAGGAAAACATCTAATCTTCCATTTAAACGATTCAATTTTCAATTATAATCAATTTATAAACAATGAATTCATTTTCTTCATGTGAAAAAAAATTATTTTTATTTTCACGATCGTATTAATGTTTTCAAATAACAAATATAGCTAACAAATATTAAATTTATTAATAAAATTTCAATTTTGTAACATGAATTGTTTAAACTAAATGTTTTGTGTAATAAAATCTATGAAAGAAATAAAATTTATTTATAGATAAATATTTCATAAAATATCATTTTTTAATGTTACTCCCCCTTTATAATATTTTCTACCTCTATTTTTTATTAATAAAATAAAAAAAAATAGATACTTCTTTCTCATCGCATCTTCGATTTGCCTTTTAGCTTCTTCAAATTTACGATTTCACCACAATCCATAAACTAGGTGAGTAGTATTATTCAAAAAAACATTCTCTCTTTGATTTAGAATATCCACTGGTTATTTCCCCATAAGAAATATCATACTATTATGATGTGAACTATTGCGATAGTTTCCTGTGAAGAATCAATAATGTACTTCCTCAAGAGAGATACACAGAACATATAATAAACGTGGGAGAGATTAAGTAAAAGAACAAAGAAATAAAAATATATCCCAATACTGTAAAAATGAGAATGATATATATAGGGCTCAACATTCTATTATTTCCCAATATGAGAACCATATTTGAAGTATATATTCATAGTTGTACCTTATCACCTAGTTCAATATATAGAAACTGCTGAAAATTTTCAGAATATAATACTATAAAATATAAGGTTCTCTGATGTGATTTTGGATGGAACAAACATTTCTATACCATTTCTTATTATATAATAGGTCCTAATATATTTTATTATCTACCATTATACTAGTATATTTTATTATTTAAATTCCTACGATTTGGGGAATCAATAGGATCCATATGAATGATTGAGTAAAAACTGTTATTGAAAGAAAACTAGACCAAATAAATGTATTCATACTAAACAAAATTTAATTCCATTGAAAATTTTCTCAATTTATATTATAAGGATTTAATGGTCTTGTAAGACTAAACATATATCTAATAATGATATATAGTGATAAAGTTAAACATCATATTCAATGCTTGCTGAAGTGACATCCTAAAAATTTATTTAAAACTCAGATCATGATCTGATACAATAGAATATTGAACACCATGAATCCTTACAACATCATTAATGTATATCCTGGAAATATAATAAGGATATAAATATTCTCAAAAATCAATGAAATATTATATCTTCATATAGTGATTCACTACAACAGAAATAACATTATTCGCTTTAGATTTTTTTGGGAGTATATTTATTAAATCCATAGTGATATTTTCCCAATTTTATTCTTGTAATGGTAATGGATTTTAAATGTCCATAGTACTCTATATAAATTTATAATATTTTAGAATTTGAGATACACCCTATTCAATATCCATTTTCATGTTATCCCAATATAAATACTCGTTTCTATAGCAATGAATCTTCATACTTCTTGGATGAATAAAGAATTATAGAATATAAACATTGTCCAATATCTCCCTCTTCATGTTTGGTATTGATGGAACACAAACTATATTCCTAAACCTTATCAATTCCTCATAATCATGGTTTAACACAAGATCATTTATCTACTTATTATGTAGTTCCACACCCACCCTGTGTACCTCTTTAATCCTTAAATATATTGATGGTTGAATTTTCATCTGAAACATAAATAATATATAACTCTTATTATATATTTCAATATATATCTTCTATAAAACCATAATAATTGGACCCATTTCAGTACTCATCATGTAAAAAATCATTGTGTTTTCATCATTGATCATCATTCATCTTGTTATCCTTCTCAAAGCAGTAATGTACTGATTTTTCATAATCATTAATCATCTCTACCTATATCCTTTGACACATATTGAAATATTTCTATGTGAATATATTGTTAAACAGTTTATGATCAGTATCTATATTACATCATTCACTATAAATCTAATTCTATATAATTTAAATGAAAATATTACCATAGTCTTTTATAAATCATAATCTGGGAAAAAATTTCATGAATTTTCCATTAACATGGGGGAAAAGATATAACTATGTCTTTATATATGAGGATGCATCCCAGTCCCTTATTCATTGTGTCCCTATATTTTAGAAACCATTATCCACTGTAGGTTAATTTGAATATATCAATTTTTGTCATTCACTTTAACTCCATGACATTTTGTTCACATTCATTAGCCCAAAAAATTATTCTCCACTTCTATGCTAGCATGGATGGTGTAATAGTCAAACATGAAAATTCTTCAAAAATCATCAATTATAACTGTCTAATTAATGGAAAATACATATCTCGGTTCTAGTGGATGATCTAGAAAAATGTTTAATGACATCTATCTAAGAATGATTTACTGATATACCCTGACTAGTGATCATTTGTCCCAAGAATGAAATTTTCTATATAGAGAACTCACTCCTGAATTTGGCAATAATCATCACCTTCATCATAGTATTCATTTTATTCCTCAAATGGGATTCACAATATTCTTTGAACATGTAATATTTAATAATATCATCTATAATTGCCAATATAAACTGATGTAGGTAACCCTTAAATATTCTACTCACTTAATCAAAGAACATATCAGGGGCATTGGTATACCCAATGAATAGACCTCATACAGAAAAATATGTCTGGTATATCCTATTTTCAACCCTCAATTTCTCATTTCTATAATGAAATTAATTCTTATAAATGATTTTATCTCATCATATTTGATAAAAAAAGTCACCAATATATGTTATAAGACTCTTTTTATTGTCAGTAATTCTATTATGTTCTCATTATTCAATTCTAATATAGATTGTATCATCGTTATAAGTAAAAAATAATAGTTGTTCCCCATTATGATGAACATGGGCATATGAATCCATTTTCTAGATTCTAAAAGAGATTATTATTACATTATTTTATCCTAATTAGGTCAATTTGATAAGGTTTCTTTGATATATGAATAACATTAGGTATGATTTCTACAGAAAACTCGACTTCTCAATTTAGGGGAAATATAAGAAACCCATCCATTAATACATCAATAAATGAAGATATAATAAGAATATATTCAATTTTTAGTTCTTTACAAACTATCTAAGATTAATAAGCTTTATTAATATGAATCAGGGATCATCACAGGGATTTAATTTCCATTGTAAGTTCATAGTCATCCAAACACCTTTAAATGATCATATGTTGATTCGAGATATCTTTTGTTAATTACTTATTATAGAAATTTATATGTGATATATTTAAAACAATTTATTCAATCTAAAAGTCACATAAAATTTCACTAAAAAACAAATAATAATATTTTCATTGGGTTTATTTAAATAAACATTATCATGAAATCCCATTTTCTAGAATGGATGATAATTGTTCCTTAACCATCACAATCCACTTCAGTAATTGGCATATAATAGATGCTTCCATGGTCTATAAGTTAACTTGTGGTTTATATCATAAATGTGAATAATTATCTAGTTCCCCAAGCATATGAATTTGAAATATAAATGATCCTATAGATGTGTTTTTTATTTAACCCCATTAAAAATTTCAATTTTACTCGATAATTTCCTCCTCAATTCCCTTCTTTTCCACACATAAAACATCTTCCTATTTAATTTACACATATACCTAGGTAATTATTCCAAAATTATGTACATGTATAAATATGAATCTTATTTCCCCAATACTATTCGTCAACTAAAATCCCATAAAAATGAGTTTTTCATTCCTTAGTTGTGTAATGAAACACACCCCAATTGAGTTTGTTAATCATATATGGAGATATCTGTTTAGCAATAATCACATGTTATGACATTCTGATTTCAATTTTTTTCCCTGATGTGTATCAGTTAATTTTATTTCACAATCATTGTTATCATGATTTCATCTAGTTACATCTATTGACTAAGACCAAAAACATTGTAATAAATATTAATCATAGTGAAAATCATATAATCAAAGAAATAATTCATAGGATGTTTAAATAATGAATTTTTAACATAAAAATTTAATACCTTAGGATTAACCTATATTGTACAAGGTCATCACCTATTAAAATCCTTCATCATGTTTCAAAAGGAAATTTCTATTAACTTGTGCATATCCTCTTCGTGTGTCTTACAAGACATACAGTCTTAGGAAAACTCATTATGAAATAGTGAATATCTAGTTAATACATACTACTTCGCAGATATATTTTCTATATGATTATTCTATTCCATAGATTGATCCACATTCTCGTATCTAGATAATGATGTATATGGTATGAAAACTATGCAATCCTAACATTACTAAAGCAACAGTTTTTTATCCTATACATAGAAGAATCCCTAAGGTTTTCAATAATGTTCTCTAATAATAATATTGAAAAGAAATAAAACATACTCTTATAATATTGACTTTGACCCTAGCATAAAATATATAAATTCCTATATCTTTATAAAAAAATTCAATATACCTCATAATAATACATTCCACAAAACTATAACTGATTAGTGTATTTTAATACTAGACTAATAATCATATTTTTTAATAAAAGATCACTAATATATCTAAACAATATATTCCCTACCATTACCCTTCATAGATATCACTTAAAGAAAACCATTATTCAAAACCAATAGAAAATGAAAAAATAAGAAAGAGGTGAGCTTAGATGCTTAGTAAGTGTAAATATATTCTATATCATTGAATTATCAAAATTGACATTAAAATACGAGTAGTAATATGATAGAATTATCATAAATTATAAATTCATTGCCAAATAATTCAAAAATCATTAATAATAAAAAAAATCATAAATATTTTTCATTAAAAGAATAAATAATTAATATGAGTGCATAATTATAAATATTCAATCATAATCCATGAGAATATATCACAATCATAATTCCCAGGTTTTTGGAATCCAAATATGAATATAAAATAAATTATTTTTTCAAGGAAAATTACCAAAACTATCATAGTGGATAAGGTTAACTCCATATTCAATGCTTCCCTTAGTCATGTTTCACTCTTAAGACTATCATATTACACAAAGTCCCATACTGAACTAGGTTCAATAACCATTCTATTCCATAATATATTGTGACATATCAATCATTACCCAAAGTATTGGAGGCATATATATTTCTAGTACTTCTATTTAAATAATGAAATCCTTTATATATCTGTCCAATAGGGTCATAAAAATATTCCATGTTACATCAAATAATATCCCATGAAAAAAAACAATTTTCTTAAAAAATTTATCATCACATAATAGAATTCCATCTAAAGAAATATAATGGATGGTTTCATAAAATAATATCCTTACTAAAACGTAATAAACATTAAAGGATGTAGATATATATGAAATATTCCTTTAAAATAGAATTAGAACATTTTTTCAAAAATAGTGTAGAATAATCATTTCTTTTTATATAAATAAGACTAAATATTTACAGAATATCGAGAAAAATATTTCCATTGAAAATAATTTAATAAAATTTTAATGGAATAATCAATTAAAATAGTGTTCATAATAGTGGAAAAAACTCTTCATGTGATAAATACTAAAATAAAAATTCATTTCAAATTTTTTGTTAAAATTCATAAATAAGATGTTTCAAAAACATTGTAAAAATAAATTTTTAATACTTTCAATTGAATTTAAAATATTTCATAGAATAAATATAAATAATAATTTTATTATATTAAATCAAAATACTTGTAAACCTATAAATTAACATGGTTATAAAAGAAAAGTTTTGTCCCTAAAAGAGGAAATAATGTAATTTTCTCATAAAAATAGTTCTCAATTATTTAAATTAATACGACAGAAAATGTTACTATTAATTAAATATTTTAATAACATCCATAAGAGAAAAATATATTATTTTTTAATGATAATTTATATATAATTTTTCTAAACATAAATTTAGGATAGAAAATCCTATAAACAAATGAGATTCTAACATAAACACTTACTGGTTTAGTAACCTTTTCATCAAAACCACCATGAATAAAATGAATTCAAATGAAACATTAAATTTCATGAATATAATAAGATTCAAAATATAACACATAAATTGGGAATTAAATAACCCAAATTAATTATACATGTTTGGAATATGACATAATTCTCGTGAACCAAAAGTGGGATTAAAAAACATTACCTTAAGTATGAATTGATTCATAAGTGATCTAAACAACCTATAAAATAAATTTCAATTTTTTATAATAATATATTATAATCATATTAATTATTATAATACCAATCATGGTTTACTTATGACATCTAATCACCTATTCACTAAAAATATTACATTATCATCATCATTTCTAGTGTGATCTGCTTCTTTTTTTCATGTATGTTTTTATTCAGAAGATATGGTCTATATATAGTAACTATGATACTTAATCTCTATAATTTTAGTAAGGAAATTAATATAATATTTTATAATTATATATATACTAAACAATATCTATAAAATTAACAGATTGAAAAATTAATTACACCATTCATGGAGATGATTGTCTGTACAAATTCATAAACACTGATATAATATTCTAATGAAAAAATGATTGAAGGATATGTAATATATATTTATTATAAACTAATTATTTTAATTTAAAAATAATATTTATTCTGTAAATCATTTATTATTATTTTCAATTAGAAGTATTGATAGAATAAATCACATTTTTTTATGGAGGGGGTAGTCCACACATACACACAATCGATACTTTCATTTCCTATTGAATGGAAAGAGGAAAATGGATTAAAAATAACAATAATAACATCTCATTATTTTTGTTATACTAAAATATTTTTTTGAATATGGATAAAAAGTATTAAGAGAATATAGAAGAATAATTAAAAATTGAAAGAGTCTGGTATGTGTATTACTTCTTCTTTAAGATACCTCCTTTAGATTACAACTTAAGAATTAATTTAATGGTATTACACTTACCAAAAGAGGTCATGGAATAAGGGGAAGAAGATATGAATGCAGTTATATTTTGATTTCATAAGATAACTTGGTAAATGTTTTTGAATTATAGTGAATAATATGTTCTCTTTTATAAGTTAGAGGATTGATACACAAGGAATTACTTAAAAGATTTAAATTATATAATGTCATTTTTGTGACAAATACTGATACGTTTATGAAATTATAAAAATTAAAGAATGAATTGGAAGATTATGAAACCTTTTTATAGAAAATATATATCTTAAATAATTAAATAATGGAATTAAATATATAAATTTGATATTATAATTCTTTTTTTGAGATTTTGAAAATTTATCCACTTTTTTATTCAAGTAATTCTTTTAGTTCTTCTCATTAAATAAATTATAACAATCTTATTTTTTTTGTTTTCTTTGAAGGTAAATCAAGTAAAATTTAATGAATATTAATCTAATTAATTATATATGAATAAATGATATAAATTATTATGGAATTAAATAATTTTTTTGCATCAAATTCTTTTTTAAATGTTTTTATTTCTTCATATAAACATATATTAATTTTTTTACCACTTATAAAAATTGAATCATATAAAATGGAATCCATGTTTGGTATTTGAATATGAAAATTACTTATTAATGATTACTTTAATATTTTTCAACAATTATGGATGGGTAATATTGAATAATATATTTACAAATAAATTATTCTATTTTTTGAATATAGTAACCAATAAAAAATGGTTTTTTAATATTTATAAGATATTCGTCATAAAAAGATCCATAAAACATAAAATTAAATCCATAATAATATCAAATATTTATATGAATTAATTAATATCATTTTTAGTTAATAAAATTATGATCAAGGTGCAAGGACCCAAACCGCTGAATCGAAATACGCATGAGAAACAAGACATCGAACACATAAACATTAAATGTTAATAATGATTTATTAATAAATGTAAAATTTTAAATAATATAGGAATGATATATGGAAAGATAAATATTAATATAGTTCTATTATATATTTATAATATTTTTAAATTAATTATATAATGGGATAGAACATGTTTAGACTAGTGTATATCTCATGTAAGAGGATTTTTAAATCAATTTCATTCCATTTGGTTTTATAAAAAAATTATTTATTATGTTATGCTAAAAATTTGTTTCTTATGAAATAAATTTTTTTATGTTTTATTTACAATATTTTAGACTAATATAAATGTTTTCCACCTGATCATTTCATTGATGGATTCCGATTTCAATTGTTATTCCCTTTTTGGGGGTTTCGTGGTAAAATTTTCATTATATTAAGAATTGTTCCATGTTGGGAATCATGATTTATTTTATATTGAGTAATTTATATCCAAAAGAATTTTTTTAGATATTTATTCAGAATTATTTTTTGTTCTAAATAATTAATTTATATTTTATCCTTTAATGAATTTTTATTTTAAAAATTACCAAATTTTTATGGGTTATTTTGGAAAAAATCCCTCAAGGTAACATTGTAGAATTTTTGGGTTGATTGTGTTTGTTGAAAAAGCATGTTTCTATGGTGAATTGTTGATTTCCAGAGAAGTTGTTGACAATCCATGTTGACAATGAACAATGGAAATGAAACAGGTGATCTGGAGGTAGTATAAAACAACAGTACAAGGTCATGGAAATAGGATTTCCATGAATATATTACATTAATATAGAAAAGGCATGAATTTCACGAAGATAGGTGTCATGGTTTGGAATTCGCGAAGAGCAGAAAAATGGTGGCAGTGATTCTTCGTTATTACTGCATGCTTTGCGAAGGGCAGAGATGAACCGCATCGAGGCGGTGATGGGATTTGTGAGGAAACTTCACAACGAAGGAATGAATGGATTGGCGGTGATTCTCCATTATTAGGTCAAGCTCCGTGATTAGAAAATTTCTATGGTCCTTTGCTATTTTGTGATAATTTCAGTAGGAACTTTGGGGCTTCGCAATTTGAGATGACGTGGCGTTGACATCACGTGGAAATATTGAGGGTCAGTGGAATTGCCTATAAATAGGCCATGACCCCTCAAGAGAAGTAGAGATGTGAAGAGATAATTTTCATAGAATATATTTTTCTCTCGGTTTGTGAAGGTAGTTCACAAAGACAGTGTGCTTCGCTAAAGGAAGGTGCTTCGTGGTGGCTATTCTAGCTCCACGAAAGTTGTGAGCTCTACGTTGGATTAGTGATATACGAGAGGGAAATCACTATGTGACTACTTATGCTTCGTGAGAGTGATTTGTGAGAGGTCTTCATAAGAGTGCCTCATTAAAAGGAAGGAGCATTGTGAATTCTTGTTTAAGCTTTGCGAAATTGGGAGTCTCGCGAAGTATGGTTCTTTGCAAAGGTATTTCCAAAGGAATTCCCCAGTGTTTAAGAGGCAAAGGGGTATTCATCAGTGGATGAAATTTGGTCTTTAACAGAGCATCTATCAACAGTTGAGGATGCGTGTATTCATGCAAATGAATAGACCTTAAAGTCTATAAACTGGGAGTGGATTCCTTACAAGTGTATTGAGAAAATGAAGAGGATGAATATAATCCTTTCTACCACAAGTGATCCAGTGAAAGAGAAACAGGGAGTGACCCTTGGAAAAGCAGTGAGATGACCCAAAAAATTGTAAAGGTAGTGAGCCAAGGAATACAAGTGGTCTATCTGGAACCTTGTAAACATCAGTGTGCTTTTAGTGGATTTGGTACATCGACACATCGCTGGTGTATGCTCCTTAGATGTAGCCCAGTGAGGGTGAACCAAGTAAAAATCATTGTGTCTTGTGCATGGTTTTGTTTTTATTGATATTTTTTTTGCAAGAAAGATAGAAAATAGAGTATTTATTAATAGAGAGACAAGATCAATAGGGTCAATTGTTTTAATCAATCATACAGTAATTCAACCCCCTCTAAGTGTATCTACCATAGTGGATCTAACATGTTTCTCATCTCAAAAAACATTCCTTGAAACATGATTTTATTATTTCGCCTATATTATTTTCTATATATTACCTCATTGAATTATATTATCAAAAATATCATTATACTCATGGTATATTATTAGCCTTCTCATTTTTATTCTTTCAATGTGTTTTTTATTTTTAAAAGATGGATAGTTGTTTCTATAAAAATATTTATTTAAATGTTTTGAAATATTTTAGCAAACACTTTTCCTCCATTTCCATATACATTATGTTTTTTATAAATAATTTTATTCTATGGATTTAAATGAATTATTTATTTCATTTTCAACAATATTGGTATTATAAAAATGTTTAAAATTGGATCCTTTTAATTTTTTTTTGTATGGATTACATTTGATGTTATTTATAATTTTGTAATTTTGTTTGATATTTATTGAATGAAATTATTTTTATTCGGTCATTACCATTCATCATTATAAATATTAATTTATTATTTTCAATTATATTCATCAAAAACAATTTACCTATTTTTTGTTATTTTTTAGTTTGAATGGGTTACCAAACGGAAATGATATTTCTTTTTGTTTTCAAAATTTAATTTTAAATGATTTTATAAATGTGTTTTTCTTATATTTAAACTTCAATTATTGATTATTTTTCTTTACTGGGGATATGAGATAATGATAATTTACCACTTATTTAATTTTATTACTTATGATGATCTTTAATGGTAATTTTCATGATAAATACTTTATTTTCCATGGGTTATGCAATATATGAATGAATTATGGATGTTTTTTTTGAGTTTTATGATGAAAGTGAAAGATCATATTTATTTTATTCATTTAATGGTTCATTAAAATAAAATATTATGATGGGTGGGACTAATATAACCCTATAAATAAATTTTTTTATTTTATTTTTCTTGATGGGATATATATTGGAATTAACTGTGAAGGTAATTATTTTATTAAGGTATTTTTAAGGGTGATTGTATGGATAATTTCCCAAGGAAAACATAAGCGTTTTTACACTTTATATTTTTATTAATGGAAGTATTTTTTTAATAATAATGGTTTCATTATTGAAGGTATGTTTATGAGATTCTAAAGGTGAAAATTTAGTTTTTTTGAAAATGTTTTTCTTCCATGAGTTCTCATTTATTTTCATTTAATTATCATTGTAATTATTTTCTTCTTTATTAGGGGATTATTCAATAGTTGTATTCATATTCAAATTTGAAATATATTTACTTTCTCTTTTTTGGTTAAAAAAATTGTGATATATCCATGCACATGGATTTTCTTCTCATTTCCCATATAATTGACCTATGATATATTATCATAATTTATTATAAATTTATACGTTTAACCATAATGATAATTTTTCTTAATTTTTATTATGTTTATATTTACCCATGTTGTGAAGAAATGTATTATATATGATATGTCTTGAAGTGTACCAAGAGTAAATATTTTTTTGTGAAATTTTGAAGACATTATAAAATATAATACATTACTAGTATAATATGAAAATGACCATTTTATGATAATGAAACGGGTTTTGATATGTTAAAGGAATTCCATAATTCACTAAAATAAAAATCATAACAGGTGTTAGGTATATAATTTACTCAATGTTAGTTGTTGATAAATGTGACTCAACAAATATAATTTATCAATAATAGTTAGTTGGTTGGTTATTACACTACCCCTTGGGAACCTAAAAATATACCCACTAAGATCATATTTTATATCACAGAAAACTACCCATATGTAAATTTTGATGCAAATGATCAGATTCTAATTGTTCTACCCATAATACATAATTTACAAGATTCTGTCTTCTAACCCAAAAGATACTTCTAGAATTACTAATGCAGAATAAGTTCAAATATAAAATATGAATTAACCCAAGAATCATAGATTTAGTGTCCAAAACTATGAAGGCAAATAACCTCATCCAATGAATAGATCATCAAACATATAGTTCCATTTATATGTATTTCTTAAAACAATATCTTCAAAAAAATACAACTCACAAGAAATAACAGATCACATGAACAAAAAAACTCACAAAATAGAATAATTATATGGAATAGATATAGTACTACTATATTAGAAAACAAAAAATATATTTCATCAAGGAATAAACATTGGATCTATAAGAGACCTAACATCTAAAATGCTAACTAGATCCATATTAACTCTCTAGTAACAACTCTCAAGTAAATTTCTTTGTTCAAGTTCTTCTTATGCAAGGTATATGATGAGAATTGATAACTAGTCTTCTCATCGTTTCCCCTTTGATATACTACCCTTCTATACTATAAATTTACTACCACCATATTTACATCCATTGATATGTGGCTTCTCTTTGATAATGTATACTGATATTTAACCAA
Organism: Viscum album; assembly: GCA_963277665.1. NCBI lineage: Eukaryota > Viridiplantae > Streptophyta > Magnoliopsida > Santalales > Viscaceae > Viscum > Viscum album. The sequence goes on along the minus strand of OY728138.1, from coordinate 1,297,291,673 downwards.
CATCTAACTATTTATATAAAGGAATCAGTAATAGTTCGTTGGTTATTACAATTTCACTACCTTTGGATTTTCTCCATCGACACACCACTTGCTCAGGGCTATCTTTGAGATCCTATTGACTACAGTTTCATAATTAATAATATTTGGTGATCAAATAGTTCTGAATTTTCACGCTTTTCCCAATATTCAAATCTTTTATTCTCATACCACATTAATCCCTCTTGTGTTATTCCATGCTAGATTGTAAATCATTATAAAATTATTTAGCGATTCAAGAGAACACATTCATAATATCCTTATAAAACCATGATATTTTAATATATATTTTTCTTTAAACCCTAATATGTTATATAGTTTTCTTCATAAATATACCTAACCAAAATGAATCATGAAATGTTACACAACCCTTAAAATATACTTGTATAATTTTCAGTTATAAATATATATATAACTAAATTATGAATCATATGAATAAATAAAAAAATTAACATTATTAATAATAATGAAATGATGAAAATTCACTTCGTTGTTCAAGGTAACCAGTAGGAGGGATTTGTGCTTTAAAATGTAATTATTTTAAAATAGTATTATTTGATATTTATTTTATAATACTAATAAAATATGGATAATATATATATTTTTGTTAATTATTTTATATTATCAAAAAATTTAATATTATTTTATTGCAAATAAGAATAAGGATGTTTAATATATTTTAAAAAATAATATTACGATGAAAATAGTTCTTTTATAATTTTATGATTATTTAAAAGTTAAATTGTCAAAATTAAAATATTAATTTGAAAAAATAAACTACATCATTTAATTCATCACATTAATATTTTCTTAAGATTAATTTTTTTATATATTTCAATAATAGTTGGTATTTAGGTGAGTAGTGAAAATTCAATTTTATCGAAAACTAATAATTTATAATTATATTAAAAAGATAAATAAATTTTTAAAAATTTTAATAGATAAAATATTTTTGATATCTACAAATATACCTTTTAAAAATTATACGTTGAATTTAGAAAGACTATGAATAACATTTTAATGATGTACGTGATATTTTCCAACAAAAATAGTTTTTAGTCATTTCTAGAATATTAAATATTTATTTGGTAAAATTCAATATTTAATTGAAATGAATGAGAAATTATATAAATTTTATTTATATAATAGGAAACATTGTCACAATGATCAACTAAATCAATAATTTCATCCAACACTAAAATTCGAAGCTTAAAAATACACATTCTCTAAAAATGGGTTATTATGCATTACACGATCTAATATAAAAATAGATTTTATTACATATATAAATTTTTTCTATTTAAATTATTTTAATATTTTTAATTAGTATGTACAACAAATTTTATCAGGTCCTTTATTAGATTCTAAATTTAAATTTCATTTATAGAACATTTTTCCCATGATAAATATGAAAATGGTTAATGTAAAAATATTATGAGTAAAGGACATAGATACATGTTTAAAAAATATGTTAAAATGAATATATGGGATATTATTAACATTATCTCATCCACCACTCCATTTTTTCTATTTTGGAGTCTTATATACATGTGAAAGGTGTACTTTGTTTATATTAAGATGGAATATTTAAAATATCCATTCTCAACACATATAAATGTGACCCCTCAACACCCCTTTATTTTCACTCTAATAATTCAATTTCCTCATGAAACTATAAATTTTTCATTCTTCCCTTACTTTATTACTTTTCCCTATTCTCTTATTCACAATAGATTAGACTATAACCTCAATTTTGAAGGACTCTTCCAAGGGAAATCCCATGTCTTTAATGTGAGTCCTTTTTTCTAACATGTTTTATTTTAATTTTTACTATCATAGTTATAAATTTATATTCAATATATATTAACAAAAATATTATTTTTATACTGAATTTCATTATTATATGTTCATTACTGTTAAATTCCTTTCTCATTTTATATTATGAAAATGGAAATCACCATTCATGTGTTGTGCAAACTATTGCCTCTATGAAGAGACTACATTTTTTAACACAACCTATATTAGCTATTAATAAGGGGGAAATTATAAAAGAAATGATACATATATAATATAATTATGAGTATTAATCAATAATTTATAATTTATCTTCTTCCTATTTCATTCTTCTATAAATGAAAATGTTAATTATGTGATGTACAGACTATTTAAACCATAATGTAACATATCTCAGTTTTCATCTAAATTATTAATTATTTATTAAACCCATGTAAAATATGATTCACCTTACTAACAGCATAAAAATAATAATATTATTAATCTCTTATAATGATATTTTACATAAAATAAACCAATTTAATTACCATAAACATCAATTAATTACATTATGGCATGTTTAGGATGATTTAACCACCTACATGAAAAATGATAAAAAATATATATAATGGATGAAAATGTTAACTAGATTATTGATAATATATGATATAAATGTGAAAATAATGATTCATTTTTTTAGAATGGTAATACTAATATAATGTCCATTAATTAAGATATCGACATCCATTCTTTACAAATCACCAAAAAATTGTCATCCCTAATATTGTTTTTAATTATCATAACCAAAAAACACATTGATTGAAATTATATCATTAATAAATTATAATAAATAAATTATATTACCTTTTATTATATGGTAATCCTTAACTATTGGATAAGAATTAATAAAACCACTCATATTAAGATTCTAGTTTATAATAATCAATATTACTTTCACCTGATATAGAACATTGATAATAAATAACTAATATATATGTTGAGAATAATTCTAAATAAATTTTATTAAACGTTATAAATATTATAATGGTTTTAAAATTTGTTATTAATATGGTTATTTTTAATACTAGATGATAGAGTGAATTTCACATAATTAAGAATTATGGTAAGGGGCTGTGTTAACTCTATTTTAATTTATCGAGTTATAAACAATCATATTAAACCCTATTTTTCAATGGTATATTTAATATATATAAATATATATAATTAATATATTTTAATTTAATTCCTTTTGTTTTCTAGTATTCAATAATTCATTCTTAAAAACACATTATCAAAAGATTCTTTCATCAAATATTTTGTTACTTGTAAGGGCTCTTTGTCTAGAATATCAATTCCATCAGATGTGATTATATTATACACTATGTTTTATATTATATGGTGTACTTACAAAAACATTCTTATTTTGTATTATTATTAATTAATTATTAATTTTATTTAATTTTCATTTGCAATATATATCCTTCAATTGAATTTTATTCAAATGTTTTCAAATTCGTATGTGTTATTTTACACAATTTTCAATTCAATGTGGCATGTTTGATTTTGATCATCATGTTTTATTATATTCAGTATATTCATTTATTTTTTTCAATTAAAATGAAAATATATAATTTCATTATATTTTAATTTCATGGTATTTATCTCATATTCTTTTTACTCTTTTATTACTATTACCAAAAGACTTATAGTTTATTTTTTTTATCGTTGTGATATGATTTGTATTAACTGGATGTTTCTTTGTGGATTATATATTGGTCATGTTTCAACACATAAATTCTCTCCTAAAGTCTTATTTTGGAGGTCTGAACTTTAAAAAATCCATCACTACCATTGTCTTTCCAAATCATCCTCTATTATAGGCTTAGTTTTTCTTCCAATGCATTTAATTTGTAAACATGATTAATTTTAATAATTTTATTGAAGGATGTACTACAAGATTTCTTACATTAATTTATTGGGAAAATTATTTACATAACTTTATACCTCTTTCTCTATAATGTTATATTTTATAGGATGCTTACATAAAATAATATTTCATTTTTTATAGAGGAAATACTAAAAATATATATACTTTTTCTTAAAATATTAATGTTTAATTATTATTATGAAATGGTAGTTTTGTATTTTATATATTATTCATTACATCACATGATAAATTAATAATAATTAATTAGTTATGTATGGGTCTCATAATGGCTCCTCAACACGTTGATATGTCTTATAAGGCAAACTGGCTTGGGTATTTTGGTGTTTTTCTTTTCTATAACTAAATATTTCCTAATCGTAGGCCCTTGATGGTTTAATCATGATGTACATGATCATGTATTCTTTTGTTTTTTCATAGAATTATCTATAAAAAATTATCAATTTCATCACAATAGAACCAGTTATCATTATCTGGGAATTTATTTATTGATATTAATATGATTGATATATTATACTCACATTTTCATTTGATTAATGAATTATTTTAACTATATTTTACATACATATTATTTTGATTATATTTTACTTACATATTATTTTGATTATATTACCATTACATATTATTTAATATCATTTTACAATCAATAATATAGAATTATTTTGATTATATTTTGAGCTAACCCTGTATTATATTTCATTTCACCAGGTTATAAATAATAGTATTAGACGTGAAATTTGTAACAAAATAGATTTTGTGAAAAAAAACTTAATATGTTTAGGTATTTATAAATATTAAATACAATCATTTATAGTGGAAAACAATTCAAATTTGATGAGATATATTTCTTTTTTTTCAGTTAAATGTTTTTCAATAATCTCTTAAACTATAAGACTATAATGTCATTTTAATGTAGGTAAATCAGTTTTTTTAGTGATATTATAAATATGGATGGTTAAATTTTGTATCTTTATTTAATTTCAAATCTAATATATAAATAATGTGCTTATTGACAACATATTTTTAGAGTGTAGTTATGGGAAATCACAATTGGTGTAAAGAAAGGGTCTAGAAAACATTAACAAATTTTATTGATAATTTATGAGTTCTAAATGTATTCAAGGGTTGTTAAATTAAGGTAGATCGTAATTTAAAATGTATAGAAAAAATTTAGGATTTATTGAGGTAGTATTACATATGTTTTGTTTTTTAGGGAATATGATAATGTACTTTATAGAAAACTATGGAGATAAGTTTAATAATTGGAAAAAATATCAATGATTTCTTAAATAATATGTTCTATTGTTTTACAAGAAATTTTATTCATATTAGGATGTTGGTAAGTCATCGAGAGTATTGAACAGATGCACTAAGCTATAATCACGTCAAAAAATTATGTTGGGAATTGAATTTATCTTCACTCAGGGCATCTTGTGATGGGATAAGACTACAAACATATAGAGATACACACTAGGGATATTCATTCGTTAATCACATCTTCATAATACACCATTATGAAGTATTTATATATATTTGTTGGTGTAATACCTAAGACACTAATTTTAAAGCTAAACACTACACCACATAAAAATTACATAATACACACTCTAAATAGTCATTATTATTGAATTTATTAAAAAGAAAAATTTTAATTTTAATTTGAAATAATTAACATCATTTTTAAATTGAGAATTACAAAAAATAATAATATTTTTTTTAGATTTTTTAACAAATGATTTTTCGATGAATTGTGAAAAAATTGTTCATACAACAATAATGAATTATATGTCTTCATAATAAAAAACTAGTAGTGTATAAAATTATTTAATTTTTAAAATATCTATTTAACATGTAATGCTATACATTTAAATTTATAAAACATATTTCTAACATTTTATAGAGTTATGTAATGGTTGAGAATAAAATTTTTTTTGGTTATTTATATTAATTTATTATTATAATTTGTAATATTTGATTTTGAATTCATTAAAATACACAGTAATTTTAAAAAATACAAATTAATGCCATAAAAATAAAATACATTGATAATTTTACACTACAAAAATATTTTATTCTTAAAAAGATATTTTTTCTAAAATCGAGTTTTATGTGCTTCATGTGCTAATCATAATAATTTTTTAAAATAAATGTATAATTTTTGTCAAATAAAATGGATTTAATATTTGGAATTATAATGTCAAAAATTAATTAATAATCAATTTTTAGTCAAAAAAATTTATTTTATTTGGAAAAAACTAGTTAGGAAAGTAAAACCAAAAAATGGAAGAAATAATGAATCTAAATGAAATATAATATGACATATATATATATATATATGAATTTTAACATATTATCGACCTCATCACTTCCCAAAATAAATTTTTTTGGGGCCACATGTCCGGTAAATCATGTTCCCTATTTATATTAATTTTAAATATATTAAAACATTCCATTATCACCACTTTTAAGTGGGGCCTCTCAACACCCCTTCAATACCACCAAGAAAAACTTAGTTTCCACCTAAAAATATTTCATTATTACTTATAATATTTCATAATTTCAGTATATTAAGTTTATAATCATAATATATTTTCATAAGTATTCTCTTTCTAAGGAGTCCTCAAAGGTAAACCACATGTCCTCAACATGTGTACTAATTTTACAAAATTAATTTTATTTTATATATTGAACTCCCAAATATATTATTATCCTTACTATATAATTAATTAATAACTGTTCATACAGTAAATGTTATTATTATTAGGGAGTAACTACTAACCAATTTACCTCATTCCCCTTAAGGAAAACAAAAATACATTTGTGAGAGTGTGTAGACTCCCTCCTCAAAAAAGAACCATGTTTCATTTTCAATAACCAATGTACACTGACAGTACTATGATTTAATGTCGTCAATATGAATTATATTTATAAAAAAATTATATCCTTAAATGATAAAACATATTACACATTTCTATCATTCTATAGAAAATTAAATCATCACCCATGTGTATGTGTAGACTACCACCTCTATAAAGCGAGTGATTTCAGTTTTTCAATTTAACATTGAATCCCATTCTTGGTCATGAGAATGGGTTTAATGTATAAATGTTTTTTTTTATTATTTTATTTAGTATTTGTAATGAAAATTTGGGAAACCAGTTAACAATATATGGAATAAAAAAACCCCATAAAATTAACCATCTAAAAGATCATTCATAAAGAAAGAAATCATTTCCTATCAACATGTAATAACCACTTATATGTTATATTCTTCCCATACATATTCCCCATTATGATATAACACACTAATAAAACCTAAATATAGTCATTTTGAATTTTTTATAGTAATATTACCTCTAAATATCTTCATAATCATCCATTAATTAGAGTATATTTTGGTTTGGGATGGTTTAATCACATACATAGACAATGTTATAAATTTTTATCATTGATGACCATGGGGATTTAATTTATGTTAATATATTATATAAATAAATAAATAAATATTATTTTATAATTTTCTAGAATTATTACTTTAATATTAATCTCAATAGTTAAGATATTAGTTTTTATTTGTTAAACCTTACTAAAACAAGATCATCTGTGATTTCATATTTATGGATCTTCATAAAAACAATCATGGAATGAAATTATAAGTGTAGATTCTTGATAAATTCTCTTCCATATCATGTACAAAATAACGTTGTATATTGTTTTCATCTAAATGTAATTAAAAATATATATTTCATTATAAATTTGAGGATATTCTCTAATCTAGGATTTGGAGGAGAATGACTGACCCTTAAAAATTATCATAGTTTAAATAATAAATTAATGAACAATATTTTGAAATTTCTTACAGTATCTCCTTATCAAACCTAATTTTTTTTGAAACTTCTAAATGTTCCTAAAATAAGTTAAAAAATAGGGTGGGTGAAAAATTACATTGTAAGGGGTCTTTAAAAACTAGTGAAAATATACTTTGTAAATACTATTTATAAACTCATATAGATTTTATTTATTTATATAAAATTAAAGGTTGAATATATAATTTTTAAAAATAATAATTTGTATGGTTTTCAAAATATATCCTTAGAAAAAAAATTAAATAATTTTAAAACTCATATAATTTTTAACATGTTTTCAAAAATATATTAATAGTTGAAAATACTTATTGATTGAAAATATTATTTTGAAAATACTTTTACAAAATATAATATCATTTGAAAATATGTATCACTTTGCAAACATTATTTTGAAAACAATTTATTAAAATATAATAACATTTGAATATACTTATTCTTAAAAAGTTTCTTTTTAAGGAACTTTTCAAAAAAAATTATCTGTGAAAATACAAAATAAAATAATACATTGGTTATTTATAAAATATTATGTAAAATCAAAAAAACCATGGGACCATATGGAATATTGAATTCCAACTAGGGCATGCACATCATGAAGGGTTTGGTTCACTCCCAAGATCTCTATAAAATTTATAATGTCTAAGTGCCTCATTTAAAAATAAAGTATTATCTTATTTCTATATATATATATATATTTATCACTAGAGTTTTTCATTTGAAATACATGAAAATCAATTATTACAAATATATATAAACAGATACACACTTATATATAAATATATATTTTTATAATTTCATGGGAAATAATTTTCTAAATTTATAGAAACCAAATTTAATGAAAATTATACTATTCTTACATGAAGGGAATGTTAATGAATAATAATTAACATCCATGTATTTAAAATTTCATTCCTAAATTTATAGAACCCATTTTATTGAGATAAAACATAAAATGAAAAACATTATCATTAGAAATCATCCATAAATAAAGAAATATTATACCAATTTGGGATGAACATACAAAACATCAAAATTATTGATTGGAAAAATCATTTTTACAAATAAAACAATAGTATAAATGTATAAATATTCAACATATAATAAAATTAATATTAAATTAGGTCATAAATAATATAATACTTTTAAAAATATTTAGTTTTATATTCATAAAGAAATCATAATCACATTGCTTATAAACACTATAATTCTATTTATATATAATTTGGAAACATATTATATTACATGGATAAAATTATAAAACATAATATTTTTAAGTAAAACATTTTTCCATTGCATAAACACATTTTGAAATATAACTTCTATTTTGGTTTTGAAACCATTCTCGAATAAGATCATAATTTAGGATTAATATAAATTTCCAACGTGAAATATTACTATTTTATATTGAAAATTAAAATTATATAGTAATTGTTGGTCAAATATATATATATATATATATATATAATTTAAAAAATTATTAATTTTTAAATATGGATAATTATTTCAATAAATATTAAAAATAAACAAATATCTCATATATAAATATTATTTTGAAAACTATAAACTTCTAAACATGAAAATAATATATATATATATATAACCTTACATAATTTGAAGCTATGAGCATCAACTACCTTCTTTAGTGCTTGAACTAAGTGGGAAGATTGGGGTAATAGAGTGACAAATGGATTGGGTAAGGCCTATTCTAGTGATTGAATGAGGGTTCTACCTATAAGAAGATGTTCCTATGTATATAAACATATATAGTTTTAGATACTTGCATAGCAGGGGTTCGAGCATGAAATAGAAGTGTGGGATTTTTAAAGGATAATAATTGAAAGCATTAAATTATTTCTATGACCATTTAGGCTTCAACTAAGGTGAAAAAAAAATTTCATCATGTATGGATACTCATAAAAATGATTGTTTTTAAAAATAATTAATTTAGTTTTAAAATAAAATACTCAATTTATGATTGTAATTTTAAACTAGCCTTATCAAGATTCCCTATCAAGAAAGTACTTATACTGGGGTTTGAATTTTTTTTGTAGTCTAAAAACCTATGGTGGGTAGATATGAACATCTAAGGTTCTATTCCCATAAAAAAATTAGAGTAGGGATATATGTGTAGGTCATTTGTTATTGTATTTTCTTGCACTTAGTGGATATAGGGCAGGATACAACTAGGGATGGAGACATCGTCTTCGATCTAGTGTATAGTAAAATAAGGATGAATAGTGGTTTAGGGAGGCTATGAGGAAGATGGTGATAACTGGGAGCCCAAAAGTACGATATGTGTTCATTCTAAAAGATGTGATATGTCCTTCTGTTTTCAAGATGATTGAATAGTAACTAGAGATCACAACCCACATTGATTTCTCAATCAGTTGGGAACTCAAATTTAAACTAAGAACTGACATTAGAAAGGTAGAATGGAAACCATAGTACACTCCACTCACTTTCAAACCTCAACCCCCCCAAATACTTGCAGTCGCTCAGTCTTAGACAATATTTTTTGGATGCTTAGAGAAATCCATCTGTGGTGAGGAGCCACCTTCTTAGCTACTACTCTGGCATTTCCAGGGAAGTACCTTCCATGTGGTTGACCCAATTGGGTCCCACAGGTGTGTTGAGGGGTCCCCATGGAAGGCTTAGAGGCTTGACCAATATTTTGAACATAATTAAAACAATAAATTATATAAAATGAAAAAAATAATATCTTTAAAAAAATATCTTTAAACAGATAATTATAATAAGTTCCAACTTATATTTGGACTCTTACTAATTACTAAGTAATATTTTTCTCTTAACATACCCATATCAATACAACTTGTACCTATTTTTAACATATATCATATTATTTACCTAATTAATATTTCACTACTAATGTAAAGTATTAGGATTATAAATAAAGGTAATAATTTTGTTCACTAAAAGAAATAGATTGAGAATATATTTACTAATTTTACATAGATTATATTATATTACAAAAATTGATAAAGTATTTTAGTAAGTAGAATTTAATAATAATTTATTTTTATGTTTATAATTTTTTTCAAATACTTATTTTATTTAAATTCATTATTTTTTAAAAATATCTTTTATATTAAAATATTTTCTGAAGAGTGTAATTATATATGATGATATAACCAATTTATTATAGATAATTATATCTTTTTATATCTTTAATGAAAATAGAATAATAATTATTATTATGAAGATAATTAAACATCGAATGAAAAATTGATATCCTTACCAGAAATTTATTTTCAATTAATATAATTAAAAAGATATATTTTTATAAAAAAAATTTAATAACTATAACTTATTTTGACTAATGGAAAATCATTTTTGAAAGAGTAATTTCTATTAAATCACTTTTTAGATAATTCCAATTTCAAAAAAAATTCAATAAATATTTATTTAAAAAACACTGGGCTTAGAATATCTAGAATCTTTCATTCGGCCCCCTTCAAATTAATGTCACATTTGAAATTTTTTCATGTGCTTAAGTACATTCTAAATTTTTATTTTTTCAATTTAAAAAATAATAATAAATAATCCTATATATTCCAAATAATACATAATTAACTAGATATTGAAAATAAATGTTCTAACATTAATATTTTTTATGAAATGGAAATTTACAATCTCCAATGTTGTATAAACCATTCTGTTGATACCAAGTGTAGCACTCCAAGACCTGCACATCTGGATCCAATAATCAATTATCCGGTATATTTTTTTTATAAATGTAACCAAAATAATACAATCCATTATACATTTTAGGACCTTTTCTAATCTATAATTTTAAGGAAAATAAAACATAATTACAAAATATCAGATTTTAAATAATAAATAAAGAGAAAACTATTTTCTTTTTCTCACGTTAGTTGTTTATTGAAGCTAAACTCCTTTAAAACATTTATATGATCCTAAAAACATTTTTAACAACATAGGGTGATAATAAAATTTTACAGTAAGGGGTCTTCAAAAACTAATGATGAACAATTTTTTAAATACTATTTAAAATCTTATTTGGAAATATTTCTTTATTTCTATTAAAAAAATATATAATTCATATATACATTTCAAAAGCTATAATTTTCATAGGTATTTAAAATATTTCTTTGTAAAAAACTTTTAAAAATCCTTCAAAAAGGTTTAATTTTGAAAACATTTTCAAATATAAAATAATATTTTGAAATAATTATTACTTGGACACATTATTTTGAAAAAACTTTTTTAAAATATAATATCATTTGGAAATAATTATATCTTCGAAAAAATTATTTTCAAAATTATTTTCCAACTTCCATAAACTATTATTCAAGTCCAGAAAACAAACCATGGGGAAACATGAAGCATTGAAGACTATCAAGGGACTACCCATCTTGGAGGGTTGTGTTCAACATACATATCGCTATCATTTTTACAATGTCAAATTGATGAATTTATTTATAAAACATTTTGATCATCTCTTATATAAAAATATATAAATTTCACGGAATTTTTTCATTTTAAAAACAATAAAATGCATTACTATATATACAAATATATATAATTATAGAATAACTTATTAATATATTTATATACTTCCACATGAAATAATTGGTTAAATTTAAAGCAACCATATCTCAAAACAAAAAGAGTTTTCACACATGAATGGAATGTTAATAAACAATAATTAACATCTGGGAAATTAAAATTTCATTCAAAAACTAATAAAGTCTATTTTATTGAAGTATAACATAAAATCATAAACATTATCATATAAAATTCATCCTTTCATAAATAAATAAACATCTCATTTTGGAAGAACATACGGAATTTTAAATTTATAGTTTTGAAATATCATATTTAAACATAAAATAACAGTATGAAGGTATAAATATTCCACATAGAAAAAATATAATTTTAAATAAAAATTTTCTATAAAAGATAATAATTTTACAAATATAATTTCTTCAATAAAATAATATAAAGTCATTTACTTATAAAATAAATTATTATCCTTACATTTAATTTTGAATCAAAACTATATTTCCCTCCAAAAATAAAAGTAATTAATATTTTAAAAAAATTTATCCTTGCATAAATATTATTTTAAAATTTAAATTCATTGACAATTTTTCAGAAAACCATGAATAATGTAACACCCCAAGCTTCCTCGGTATGTTTCTTTTCGAATAATGCAATGACGTGCATTGTACGCAACTTCGAGATTTTAACACACCACAACCAATCAAACTAGCCGTTATGAATAGTAATACCTACTTTTTGAAATTATATATATTTTATATTTCAAAATGGACTTCATTTTTGGATTCGGAATATCGAATTTAGCCTAAGGTGAAATTTTGGTACTTTTCGGATAACTTTCATATTTTGATGAATAGTGAGAATTACTAAATTTTAATTAAAAACAACTTTTTTAATCAAAATAATTAATAGTGATAAATTGTGAATTTGAGTGGTTTTAAAGTATATCTAGAATATATTTTTACCATTTAATATAATGTTGGTCATTGGACATAATTTTACAATTAAACCGAACATAAACAAGTGTCAATCTTTTGATAGTTATTATCTCTTAAAAACACGCTTTTTGTTTTGACAGTGGGAATTAATTTTAAATTAATTTCTGCCACTTCTGTGTTTTGAATTTAGAAAAATGGATTCCATATTTGGAATCAGGATGTCCAAATTGTGTAAATAGGTAACTTTTATTTTTAGACATTTTGAATAATTACTGCGGTAAATATTTTATTTACCATGGTTAAGGGTAAATCCGGTAAATAAGGGTTAACAAAATAATATTATAATAATACTAAATTACCCTAAAACGTGTCTTAACCCTATTGGCTGATACATGGTCGACCATGGGCATCTTTGGGTCTATTTTGGGACCCCATGGATCCACTTGTAAGTGATAATGACACTTTATATTAATTAAGTTAAAATGAATACAAAAATGACACAAGCATATATCTTTTAGAAACAAAATTGTTACATAGGGTTATATATGTTGGATTTTAGATTATAAATATTCATTAGAAAGATAAAAAGATTTCCTACATAATTATATTTTATTTATAATTTTTTGACATTAAATAATTTATTTTATTTATGACACAATGATGATGCAGTAATTACTATAATAGTGAAAAATTAAAATAATTGATATTATAAATACAAAAAGAAAATATAATATGAAACTTTTAATGAATTAAACTAATTTTCTAGGATAATATGATATATTAGTATTGATTTAAATGACTTTGTTCGAAGTAATCAATCTGTTATGAGTTTCACAAAAATCAACTATTCAATAGTGTCAAAATTGACATAAAAGAGTTCTTAAAACAAATATTATATTATTAATTGATATTAAATTCCAAAAAATCTAAGGTTCGGCCAAAAGACTTATATCAGGATAGGTTCATCATTAATGGACCACTTTTGGGTCGCTTGGATGTATATAGTAAGTTTATTAACCATATTATATAAAAATACAAAGAGACATTGTAAAAGTGAAACTAATTAACTTAGAGTTAATACTTAAAGATGAGGTTAATATAAGTACCCAAACCTGTCTAAATTCTATTGGTTGAGTGGTTTGCGACCTATCCCCACCTTAGCCTTTGAATAATCAACTTTGGAGCCATTGGAAACCGAATATGAATTTATTATAAATTAATATTTCTAGCTTTTCCAAAGGTGCCCCTCACCCCTCTTATAAAAGGGCACTCCTCCTTCTCATTTCCTCACACCTATCAAGCCACTTGGCTCGTCCAAACTCTGCCCAACTAAGCTCCCCACATCCCTCTCCTCCTCCTTGAAGCTTCCCCTTAGGCAGAAAGCATTTCAACAAGTCCTTTGGTCCCAACCAAAGTGAGTTACCTAAATTAAAGGTAACGATTTCTCTTAAATTATTTTCATTTATTTTGCTTCTTCAACCCCCAAACTCTTTTTATTTCCCTTCTTTTGTAACAACACCAGTATCCTCAATATACTAGGATGTTGTTATAATAAGTATTCACACTACACATACACACAACTCCATCTAATGGATGATGAACATAATGTTTATGTGGATGGCAAACTAACGCCTCACGAAACGTTGATTGTTCAAAAACATCTTACCGCCTCTCATGGTGGCCATTATGATGGCACTGTAATTAAATATGATATTAATGATATATATTTTATATATAATCTTCTGTAATTCCATTTTATTTCATACCATTATTCGTTTCATGTCGTATATACATACGATAATTTCATTTAAGGAAGTGCGGACTACCGCCCCCTTAAAATGATATGACTCGTTCATACCACACATGGAACGTATAAAGGATGGTGTTAATGAACTTAAGTAACATATATAAAATATTATATTATACTGGAATAGTAATATACCTATGTATCATTTGGATTAGATTCTTTTAAAATAAAAAAATTAAATGGAAGTAGCGTTCGTGCGTACGTACGGACTACCGTCTCCACGAACGCGATGAGATTCATTATCCATCGTTTACATTCAAGTATAATTATCATTTAATGATTTAAAAATGATGTTTAAGGACTTGATATCATTCTGGATATGAATAAGATACAACAAACATGACTTATGTAACAAAACATATAAAAGAAAATGAGTAAGTTAACAGCCGAAACGGCGTTAATACTAAGATATTATTAACAAATCAATGTTAAAAGATCATATATGATATCATATTAAAGTAAATGATTCTTTTATTATTCAATAACAATTATTTCACCATTATAAAGGAGGTAAACCTACCATCGACCAAGGAAAAAGTACAATGTAAGGGATTTTCTAATCTCACTTTTAATTTCGTGAGAATTCTATTGTTCACCACTTAATTATTGCATGTGGTGTATGTGTACTGCCCATGATTGTATTCATTGTGTAATATACTTTAATTTATGGGTATTTACATCATCATGGTATGATACTTCTTTCATGAGTGTATGTTTCTAAAGTTACCTAATCGATAAGGGAATTTGAGATTTCAATTTCCACTCATTTGGCTTTACACATATTTCATTGATTATATTACCCCAAGATTATGTGTGGAATCACTATTCATTTGATTATGTCATAATTTCCACTCCCCTTCCAGTGGATATAAGTTTGATGCACATAATCACTCCATTGGTAATTCTCAAGTCATTGATATGAATTTGATAAGAGTAATTTTAACTCATTCTCTATTTGTTGAGTTAAACATCCAATTCGTTGGTATTGTTTTTACAAGAATATGTGTGAATGTCCTTTGATTGTTTTACACTGAATATCCAATCATATTTAGTGTATGTATATTTGTCACACATAATTATGTCATTGATTTATCCTTAACCTAAGGATACAACCTTTACAAGAGATTTCATCTCAATTTACATTCCATTGAGACTTCATTGTTGATATACACCAAATCACTTTTATGTGGTGTATATAACGTACTTTGACATAGTATATCATGAATCCCTTTATTCTCATGATATTACAAAGTTTTGATTACCACAATTATTTGTATTCAAGTGTCTCTTTTGGTTGGAATCTCTAACTAAAATACCATTTTTAAAATGATTTAAAGACTTATTCATCTAAATCTTTCTCATTAATGTCCATGTTTTAAAAAATGGTTTTAAGGATTTATTTATATGGACATTAAAGTTTACAAATTAAAACTCCTTTTAAAAAGTTTCAAAGTGGTATGGGAGACTTTGATTCAAAAATCTACTTTTAAATGGCTTCTTGACAAATAGTGTGACTTTTAAATGTTTTCAAGAAAAGGGGGATATTTCTCTCAAATAGTTTTGATGATTACTTTCATTTATGTCAACATCCTTCATTATTCATGATTGAGGTTAATGTGATACAATACAATCTTCCATATTGTATCAAATGAGTTATGTTTGACTGTGGATGTTCTATTTTTATACCATTCATGGTTTGTGGTTAAAGTATTGACATTTCGTATGCTAGTTTTAATACGAATGTTTATTTTATGCTTAAACCTATTCATATGAGGAATGCATTGGACTTAATAAGTGACGGGTGGAGCCCGCTATAGCTCCTCGATGCATCGGTAGGTCTCATGAGACAAACTAGTGTCTTGGCACAAGGCCTTGGCAAAATCTTATTTGTAGTCTTGGCACGAGGCCTTGGCTATGTGGTTATGATAGTCTGGCATTATGCATTCCATCATTATGAAAGTGGTTATTGATATTGCATGTGATCATTCGACTAGTAGAATATCCATGTGAGTAAGTAAATGGCATTATTTCATTTTACCTTCGCCATTTTATGCTGAAGTTTAAATTTAAAAGGCTTTTGTTTTAGTTATAAATTGCCTTAAGTGTTTATGCTTATTTATGAAAGCTTCTGCTATAATGTTATCCTTACTGAGCATCCGAGCTCACCCCTTTCAATGTTTTATTTTTCCCAGGATTATGAAGAAGTAATTTATGAATGACCTGCAGGGATAGTATGAGGGGATATGAAGACAAGATGTTTTTTTTATGATGTAATGTAAAAATTTATGAATGTATCTAGTTATTCCAAGGCTACTAAACTAATCGGTCTTTCGAGACTTGATCTTTCTCATGATCATGCCAATGTTATGTAATAATGCACCGACTCTAGGTAATTAGGTTCGGGGCGTTACAGTTGGTATCAGAGGAAGTTTAGTACAAACCTTGGTAGCTAGATTTAGATAAACTCTGATTAGAGCACGTAGACCTAAGATGAACTTTGAGGATTAGTATAAAATAACTTCCTAGAATTTTGGTATTGTAGAGATTTTGTGAGTTTTCCGAGCAATACATCAATGTCTGGATACGAGCAGGTAGAGGCGGCTCTGGCACAGATGTACCTAGGGGTAAAACCCGAAAACACCGCTTTGAGCTAGATTTGAACGGGGACTGGTGCACGACAACGGGCCTTGCTGCACTCTTGGTTACGACACTCCCGGGGGATATGCTTAGGATAATTTACATTTTCTTTACAAACCAATTTAAGTAATATATATATATAAGATGAGAGTAAATGACCTTGGTTAATCCTAATATGTTTCAAATTGAGAATATGGTGACATTTTAATCTCTAAATTATTTTACGACTACTATTACTCACACAATGCTTTATGGTTTTAGTCAATGGCTGGATTCCAAAGAAGTCATAGTGACTTTGAGAATGATGTACAAGATGGGAACGGTGGTGGCAATGAGCAACAAAATGGAATGTTGATAGGCGTAAAAGATATCGTCTTTATGCCAAATCAGTTTTCCAAAAATATGATCAACAACATATATATTAACCAACTCCCAGACTCAACAAGGAAGAGAAAGGTGATAAATGATAAGAGCTCCAGCAATGGAGACCATGGAGAAAAGAACCCTCAATTTTCATCATGCAGGAATTGTGGAAAGAGACACCCAGGAAAGTGTCTCAATGGGACAACGAAATGTTTTACATGCGGGAAGGAAGGACATAAAGTAAAGAATTGCCGAAGAAAAATGAAGAGTACTATGGAAGAAGATAAAAATGGTCCCAAGAGTTCATTTATAGTCATTTGCCGTAAATGTAGGGGACCTGGCCATTACCCGAGTGAATTTCCTATTCTATAGGATATTTTCTTGGTCAAAGAAGAAGCTATGTGGGAATAAATGGTTGGAGAAATGTTTAAAAAGTATTAGCACTCCTTGTTGATGGGTTTACTATGGAATAATTTTCTCTTGTATTTGTAACCCCGCAGTTTGCCATGTGAGAATGATATTTAAGGAAGAATTGTCTCTTCTCTTGGGGATATGGGTATAAATAACCATTTGGATTTATATGATCATTGGGGTTTGAGAGAATTATAAGTTATTCTAATTTGGGATGAAGATTCAAGGTATGATATAACATTTGTGGTTAAATTTATGATATAGTATTTTGAGGAATTTATCTCATTTTGGCAATATTATAAAATATAGTTTTTGCAAAAGGACAACACGTAGACCGTGTGACAACCCGTCGCGTCGGACAAAGCTATGAGAATCGAACCCACAACCAAAGTGCGATTGGGATTTATCGCCTACCACTGGACTACGTGAAGTCCCTGGTTAGTGTGACTTTTTTTTAGTTAAATGATTTTATTGATCAATAATAAGTTGATTTGGGTTCTTATTTCATATCAAAAGAATACCCTTGGTATAGGAAAATGATTTGGTGATTAAGTGATAAATGTTATTTTGGAAGATGTTCGCTTTGTTGGGAACACTATATACCCAAGGAAAATAGAATACTATGGGGTTTCATTTGTGGAGTAATGATAGATTTTTATCTACGTTTTTATTGTGGATTTATAGTGATTTGGGTTATTTATGGAAATGATTAACCTATAATAGAGAATATGTGATTAGGTTAATTACATTTGAGTATGTGACTTTAAGAGTATCTGATGTCATTTGGAGATACAATTTAACATGGGAGACTACATAATCAAATTCTTCTATGTTTTGGGTTTCAATATTAGTTTGGATTATATTAAAGGATTTTAAGGATAATTGGTTATTGAATGGTATCTATTTAACTTTGGGGTATTGTTGGTTTAATTTTAGAAATTAAAATTAGTGCATATTTATCTCAATGAATATCCTTTTGGGGGATCATTAGATCATTCACTGACCATTTTGGTTTTGATTAATCTTTAAAGACAATGTAAATATATGGTTTATCCTTCATGGATTATGTGATTCTATAGAAGTTTATTCTATCTCTTCCAGTGTGACCAAGTCTTCTTGAATACTCATCGTTTAAAAAAAATGAGTTAGTGGTGGAAATTTATTAAAGAATGAAAATCTACTTAAAATGTAAGTATATCTCATAATGTTCTTAGTCAATATCATAAATGAATTACTCTTCCTTATGTAATGTATCTTAAAAAAAATGTTGTCCGTTTACTTTCCTACTAGGAGACTAATGGTCGTTTGTCCCAACACAAGTTTGTGGTTTTCTCATTGTTAACTTTCTCCTGATCATGATTTCTATCCCTCTCCATCAGAACTTGACACTTAGTTTATCATCCATATCCATGTTTTCTTACATGGAATCCTAGTATGGGTTATCTTGGATGACCCTTATACCTCTCTTTCTTTCTTTTAAAGTGATAGTTTTATTGACTCCTTTTCCGATGTGGGACTTTCCATTATATTCCCAAGAAAAATTTTAAAAATTGCGAGGACGCAATTTATTGAAGGAGGGGAGAATGTAACACCCCAAGCTTCCTCGGTATGTTTCCTTTCGAATAATGCAATGACGTGCATTGTACGCAACTTCGAGATTTTAACACACCACAACCAATCAAACTAGCCGTTATGAATAGTAATACCTACTTTTTGAAATTATATATATTTTATATTTCAAAATGGACTTCATTTTTGGATTCGGAATATCGAATTTAGCCTAAGGTGAAATTTTGGTACTTTTCGGATAACTTTCATATTTTGATGAATAGTGAGAATTACTAAATTTTAATTAAAAACAACTTTTTTAATCAAAATAATTAATAGTGATAAATTGTGAATTTGAGTGGTTTTAAAGTATATTTAGAATATATTTTTACCATTTTATATAATGTTGGTCATTGGACATAATTTTACAATTAAACCGAACATAAACAAGTGTCAATCTTTTGATAGTTATTATCTCTTAAAAACACGCTTTTTGTTTTGACAGCGGGAATTAATTTTAAATTAATTTCTGCCACTTCTGTGTTTTGAATTTAGAAAAATGGATTCCATATTTGGAATCAGGATGTCCAAATTGTGTAAATAGGTAACTTTTATTTTTAGACATTTTGAATAATTACTGCGGTAAATATTTTATTTACCATGGTTAAGGGTAAATCCGGTAAATAAGGGTTAACAAAATAATATTATAATAATACTAAATTACCCTAAAACGTGTCTTAACCATATTGGCTGATACATGGTCGACCATGGGCATCTTTGGGTCTATTTTGGGACCCCATGGATCCACTTGTAAGTGATAATGACACTTTATATTAATTAAGTTAAAATGAATACAAAAATGACACAAGCATATATCTTTTAGCAAAACAATTGTTACATAGGTTTATATATGTTGGATTTTAGATTATAAATATTCATTAGAAAGATAAAAAGATTTCCTACATAATTATATTTTATTTATAATTTTTTGACATTAAATAATTTATTTTATTTATGACACAATGATGATGCAGTAATTACTATAATAGTGAAAAATTAAAATAATTGATATTATAAATACCCAAACAAAATATAATATGAAACTTTTAATTAATTAAACTAATTTTATAGGATAATATGATATATTAGGATTGATTTAATTGACTTTGTTCGAAGTAATCAATCTGTTATGAGTTTCACAAAAATCAACTATTGAATAGTGTCAAAATTGACATAAAAGAGTTCTTAAAACAAATATTATATTATTAATTGATATTAAATTCCTAAAAATCTAAGGTTCGGCCAAAAGACTTATATCAGGATAGGTTCATCATTAATGGACCACTTTTGGGTCGCTTGGATGTATATAGTAAGTTTATTAACCATATTATATAAAAATACAAAGAGACATTGTAAAAGTGAAACTAATTAACTTAGAGTTAATACTTAAAGATAAGGTTAATATAAGTACCCAAACCTGTCTAAATTCTATTGGTTGAGTGTTTTGCGACCTATCCCCACCTTAGCCTTTGAATAATCAACTATGGAGCCATTGGAAACCGAATATGAATTTATTATAAATTAATATTTCTAGCTTTTCCAAAGGTGCCCCTCACCCCTCTTATAAAAGGGCACTCCTCCTTCTCATTTCCTCACACCTATCAAGCCCCTTGGCTCGTCCAAACTCTGCCCAACTAAGCTCCCCACTTCCCTCTCCTCCTCCTTGAAGCTTCCCCTTAGGCAGAAAGCATTTCAACAAGTCCTTTGGTCCCAACCAAAGTGAGTTACCTAAATTAAAGGTAACGATTTCTCTTAAATTATTTTCATTTATTTTGCTTCTTCAACCCCCAAACTCTTTTTATTTCCCTTCTTTTGTAACAACACCAGTATCCTCAATATACTAGGATGTTGTTATAAGAAGTATTCAAACTACACATACACACAACTCCATCTAATGGATGATGAACAAAATGTTTCTGTGGATGGAAAACTAACGCCTCACGAAACGATGATTGTTCAAAAACATCTTACCGCCTCTCATGGTGGCCATTATGATGGAACTGTAATTAAATATGATATTAATGATATATATTTTATATATAATCTTCTGTAATTCCATTTTATTTCATACCATTATTCGTTTCATGTCGTATATACATACGATAATTTCATTTGAGGAAGTGCGGACTACCGCCCCCTTAAAATGATATGACTCGTTCATACCACACATGGAACGTATAAAGGATAGTGTTAATGAACATAAGTAACATATATAAAATATTATATTATACTGGAATAGTAATATACCTATGTATCATTTGGATTCAATTCTTTTAAAATAAAAAAATTAAATGGAAGTAGCGTTCGTGCGTACGTACGGACTACCGTCTCCACGAACGCGATGAGATTCATTATCCATCGTTTCCATTCAAGTATAATTATCATTTAATGATTTAAAAATGATGTTTAAGGACTTGATATCATTCTGGATATGAATAAGATACAACAAACATGACTTATGTAACAAAACATATAAAAGAAAATGAGTAAGTTAACACCCGAAACGGCGTTAATACTAAGATATTATTAACAAATCAATGTTAAAAGATCATATATGATATCATATTAAAGTAAATGATTCTTTTATTATTCAATAACAATTATTTCACCATTATACAGGAGGTAAACCTACCATCGACCAAGGAAAAAGTACAATGTAAGGGATTTTCTAATCTCACTTTTAATTTCGTGAGAATTCTATTGTTCACCACTTAATTATTTCATGTGGTGTATGTGTACTGCCCATGATTGTATTCATTGTGTAATATACTTTAATTTATGGGTATTTACATCATCATGGTATGATACTTCTTTCATGAGTGTATGTTTCGAAAGTTACCTAATCGATAAGGGAATTTGAGATTTCAATTTCCACTCATTTGGCTTTACACATATTTCATTGATTATATTACCCCAAGATTATGTGTGGAATCACTATTCATTTGATTATGTCATAATTTCCACTCCCCTTCCTGTGGATATAAGTTTGATGCACATAATCACTCCATTGGTAATTCTCAAGTCATTGATATGAATTTGATAAGAGTAATTTTAACTCATTCTCCATTTGTTGAGTTAAACATCCAATTCGTTGGTATTGTTTTTACAAGAATATGTGTGAATGTCCTTTGATTGTTTTACACTGAATATCCAATCATATTTAGTGTATTTATATTTGTCACACATAATTATGTCATTGATTTATCCTTAACCTAAGGATACAACCTTTACAAGAGATTTCATCTCAATTTACATTCCATTGAGACTTCTTTGTTGATATACACCAAATCACTTTTATGTGGTGTATATAACGTACTTTGACATAGTATATCATGAATCCCTTTATTCTCATGATATTACAAAGTTTTGATTACCACAATTATTTGTATTCAAGTGTCTCTTTTGGTTGGAATCTCTAACTAAAATACCATTTTTAAAATGATTTAAAGACTTATTCATCTAAATCTTTCTCATTAATGTCCATGTTTTAAAAAATGGTTTTAAGGATTTATTTATATGGACATTAAAGTTTACAAATTAAAACTCCTTTTAAAAAGTTTCAAAGTGGTATGGGACACTTTGATTCAAAAATCTACTTTTAAACGGCTTCTTGACAAATAGTGTGACTTTTAAATGTTTTCAAGAAAAGGGGGATATTTCTCTCAAATAGTTTTGATGATTACTTTCATTTATGTCAACATCCTTCATTATTCATGATTGAGGTTAATGTGATACAATACAATCTTCCATATTGTATCAAATGAGTTATGTTTGACTGTGGATGTTCTATTTTTATACCATTCATGGTTTGTGGTTAAAGTATTGACATTTCGTATGCTAGTTTTAATACGAATGTTTATTTTATGCTTAAACCTATTCATATGAGGAATGCATTGGACTTAATAAGTGACTGGTGGAGCCCGCTATAGATCCTCGATGCATCGGTACGTCTCATGAGACAAACTAGTGTCTTGGCACAAGGCCTTGGAAAAATCTTATTTGTAGTCTTGGCACGAGGCCTTGGCTATGTGGTTATGATAGTCTGGCAT
This sequence comes from Viscum album, assembly GCA_963277665.1. Lineage (NCBI taxonomy): Eukaryota > Viridiplantae > Streptophyta > Magnoliopsida > Santalales > Viscaceae > Viscum > Viscum album. The sequence continues at coordinate 1,297,267,701 of OY728138.1, read as the reverse complement.
TATGCATTCCATCATTATGAAAGTGGTTATTGATATTGCATGTGATCATTCGACTAGTAGAATATCCATGTGAGTAAGTAAATGGAATTATTTCATTTTACCTTCGCCATTTTATGCTGAAGTTTAAATTTAAAAGGCTTTTGTTTTAGTTATAAATTGCCTTAAGTGTTTATGCTTATTTATGAAAGCTTCTGCTATAATGTTATCCTTACTGAGCATCCGAGCTCACCCCTTTCAATGTTTTATTTTTCCCAGGATTATGAAGAAGTAATTTATGAATGACCTGCAGGGATAGTATGAGGGGATATGAAGACAAGATGTTTTTTTTATGATGTAATGTAAAAATTTATGAATGTATCTAGTTATTCCAAGGCTACTAAACTAATCGGTCTTTCGAGACTTGATCTTTCTCATGATCATGCCAATGTTATGTAATAATGCACCGACTCTAGGTAATTAGGGTCGGGGCGTTACAAATAAGATCATAATTTGGTCTTAAGATAAATTTCCCACATGAAATACCACTATTTTTTTCTTGAAAATTAAAATGATATAACAAGAGTTGGATATATATATATATATCTGACAAGATTCGTAGTTTTTTAAAAGGGATATTTAATTGTATAATATTTTTAAATTTACAAATAGTTCTTATAAAAATATCAATGTGTAAAATATTAACATGATAATTGGATATATATATATATATTCCCATACATAATTTGATGGTTGGAGTAGTGGAAGCCTTCTTGGGTGCTCTAAGTTGGTAGGATGAGAGGGGAAAATATAGGGGGAGATAGACTGGGAAATTCATCTTCCAATGAGTGAATGGGAATTCATCGTATAACAAGATGTTACTATAAAAATACCCATATAAATGTTATAATACTTGCATTGGTAGGTTTAAAACTACAAAAAAATATTTTGATTTTTTATGGGATATTTGTCAGACCAATTATAGTGTGCCAATGACCTATCAGTCTCTAAAAAAGGAGTTGAAATCCATTTAATTTTGTATGGATACCTAATGAAATTAAGTTTTTTAAACCAACATATTTTTTAAAAAATAAAATTCATCAATTCAGTTTTACATTTTAAAATTACAATGTCAAGGTTCCTTGAGAAACAATGATTTCTTCTGGTGTCCAATGTTTTCTATAAGATGAACACATAGGTTGGTATATACCAAGATTTATTATTCTATTCCCAGGTAAAATAGTTGTGGAGTAGGGAACTCTTTGTTGTTCATTCGTGATGGGATTTTATTACACAAGAAAGTTATAGAGATGGAGGAATCTGAGGATGTAGACATCAGCTTTGGTATGGCATGTCATAGTAGAAGTTTGGAGTATAGGGAGGAGGTCATGTGGAAAATAAAGATCTATGGAATATCAAATGGTTGAGATTTGTTTAATTGGATAGACATAATATATAAATATATTTTAAGGATTAGGGAATAATTAATAGAGAGCACAACCCATATTAATTAATACATCAGCTAGGGGATTTTATATATGATAAGAGATGACATTTGAATAAAATAAGAAAAAATGCGTTATGCTCCACTCACCTACATTTTGTGACACACCAAATACATGTGCTCACTCAATCCTAAACACTATTCTATATGCGTTTAGCCCAACCCATGTGAGGTGACTATCCTATTTTCTTGCCACTACTCGTACATGTATAGGGTAGAACCTTCCACATGGTTACCCAATTGGGTCACACGTGTGTGTTGAGGCATACCCTTGGTTGGAATAAAGGTTTTTCTTATATTTCCTTTATAACTAAAACATGAAATTACTAAAAATGAAAAACATAAATGTGTTACAACAATTTATTTTTACAAAAATCTAAATTTATTATGATCAAACTTATCATTTGAAATTTTCTAATTACTATGTATATTTTGCCCTCTTAACATAACCATATTAATACTACTTATATTTAATGTTAATTTATATCATATTATTTATCATATTAAAATTTCACTAGTAATGTAAAGTCATAGTCTTATAAATATAGGTAATAAAAAGTTTCACAAAAATAAATATATTGAAAATATAATAAATAATTTTACATATATTATATTATAATACTATCACTGATATGGTACATTATTTAGTATAATTACTAATATTTTCTTGAATATAATATGTATTATTTAATAATTATTATATAAAAATTTATTATTTGGGAAAATTACCTTATATATTTAAATATTTCTAGAATTCTTTTTTATTTACCTTGATATGGTGTATTTTTTATATGGGATTATATATTTTTATATCTTGAATGAAAATATAATTTTCATTTTTAGTATAAAATTAATTAATATTTCAATAAAATATTTTTTTAATTAACATAAATTTAATTTTAAGGAAAACAATTCGAAATTTGTATTTTTATAAATGTATGTTATAAAAATAACTTATTCTAATTAAACGGAAATCAATTCAGTAGGGTTTATGTATATCAAATCACTTTTTAGATGATTCTAATTTCAAAATAAATCATTTAATAAATATTTATGTAAAAAGAAGTTTATTATTATAATTTATGGGATATAATAACGAAATTATAAATAATAATAAATCATGAATTGAAATCACATGAGTAGCCTAGGAATTATAAATTTTGGGAAAATAATTAATAAAAAAACTTTTATTATAAAACTTGTTCCAAAAGATCATGATTCCTCACATATAATATTGAAAATAGATAATAAATAACTAATATACATGTAGATAATAAGTAAAAATGATGTTTAAAAAAGGATATTGGTGTGAATAAGTTTCTAAAATTTGTTATTAAGATAGCTAAATTTTTTACACATGACGTTAGTGAACTTTTGGGTATATGGAAAAAATGGTATGGACTCTTTTTATCAAATTTCAATTCCTTGATATAATATTATGTTTTACACCATGTTTTCTATTGTATGGTGTATTTATAACACATTTCATATTTTATATCATGAATCTATCATTGTTCCTTGTATTTAAATATTCTATTTTAAATTATATCTTTCATAGAATATTTAATAAGAAGTTACCTGAGTCGTATTCATGCCTAAAAATAATAAATTATGTAATGTAATGTTAGTGTTTTTGTCTTGGAAATTATATCCTTATCATAATATTAGAATGTAGATATGGTTGTATCACATATACACTTGGGGGTAATTACCCAAAAAAATGGTGGTGGGATATCAATGCAGTCGTCACTCGATGCATCAAAAGTGGGCCTGATACTCTAAACATATCCAGAAACACATTTCAATCAAATGAAAACAATTATTATGTTCTAGTGATATCCCAAAACTTTTAAGGCAGCCACCCCACCACCTTATCATTATTTCATTGAAAATGTCATTAAAAATTACATTGAGAATTCCTTAAAGATTATATGTTGATTTTTGGGATATTATCCTATATTTCTACATTATTACATTGAATAGGGAAGTATTTTTTTAATATTTCAATCATATGGATAGAATTTTTTTAAATTTAATTGACAAAGTAAGCCGTTTAATTTTGGAATGATATTAAATGTCTTTTTAAATCTTATGATTAATGCATTGGGATTATTTTTTTATTAATGATTCCAAATATAGATAACCCCTCGATGCATCCGTAGGTATCATGAGAAAAACTAGAAATTATATAATAATATTTCCTGCACATTTTTGTTTGATGTCTTGTAATAATTCATTAAAAATATAGTTTTGTTATCTTACTTTATGAATTATATATTTATAAGATAAGTAATTATAATTTATTTTATGTATTTACTATCATGGATATAGTATTACAATTGATTCATTTGATTTTGGAATCAATTTGAACATTTACTTTTTGTTATTATATTTATTCCATACATATGTTAGGATAGATTAATTTTTACACTACACCTCACTCAGACCCATTTATCACCCTCATTTGTTTTACTTTCCCCCTAAAATATTGAAAACCAATATGTATCTTTTTTAAGGATCATAAAGAAGAGATGACAATGTTATCACCGAGTATTTATGTTTTACTATATATTCAGTGGTGTAATTTCAGAAATAGGTACATATTTGGTCATCGAAGACAATTAAACTGTTGAATCATTATGATACTCATGTATTATGTACTAATAATATAATATAACCCTTAGCTATGGGTTTCTAGAATTTGGGTTTCTATAGTTAGTATGATAGGAAGTTTAGTAAATACCTAAGGGACTATATTTTCAGGAACAAAGCTATATATTTCATTTATTATGGAAAATGATTAATATTTTACATATCATTTTCCCCAGAATACCTAATATGAATTTTATTTTAAAATTCAATATCATGTAAAATTTTTTATTATTGCATTTTACAGAGATAATTCCTAACATAAATAATATGAACTGTATCAACACATGTAGTTAATATTGGGATGATCCTCTAGAGAAGTAATTGATGATGGGGTTGGATCTAATTAGATCATTACTATATTAGGGTAGTTGACCAATGTTATGATAAATAACCTCACTATCATTTTTCAACCTGTCGATCCCAAATACGGTTTAACTATGTTGAATATCGTTTTCAATAATAATATCTAACATTCATTGTAACTGCTAATTTTTTAATATATGACCAATATATTAAGTAATATAAATGATATTTCTTGATTTGGAATATAGAGCAAATGAAAATTCATTCAATATTATGTATCATATGAAAGGAGATTTGGATCAATGGTGGTCACTAATTCAAAACATTGGAGTTTAAGTATATATACAATGCATGGGATAAATAACTTTAAATGAAATATTCTATAAAAAACACATTCCTCATTATAATATTGGTGAAATGGAATGAAAATTCCTCAATCTCAGATAGATGAATGAGGAAAATTATATTTTTTATAAAGATAATATTATGATTTTATACAAACTTGTTAGGGACTATTTATGTTGAATGCTAATAAATATTGATAACCTCATTAATAAATTGAATCATAGATTTTGATGTTGTTTTGTCTCTTGAACGTTTTCATTATATGATGATATAGTCTCAGGTTTCATTACAATTGGAATTTTTTTATCAAAGACTTAACTATTTAATATATAAATGGAGAAGTGGATGTCTATGGAGAGCCACATAATGAAAATTATTTCCTATGGGAAAAAATAATTGTGGAATCTTCTATAAGATATAAATATGTAAAGAAACACAAAGGGAATTTCTTGAATGGAAATGGATTTTGTTTCATATTATAAGAAAAACAATACAAAGCTCAAAAATATAAAGGAATAGTTAATGTTTCTATTGTTGAATGCATTAACTATAAAGAGACAAGTCACTATAAAAACCAATGCCCTAAATTTTATGGGAATTTACCCGATAAATGGTTTTTGGTGCATGGTTAATCTTATGAGTTCACTACATTTTAGGTTGATGTTCTAGTTTTGATGACAGGTATATTGATACAAAACACATGTTATCAAATGATTTATTTAATTTAGAATCTAATTTTTTTTAACTCATTACTTTTTTATCAGAATAATTAATTATCCCCCAATGAACTATGAAATATGTTTTCATTTATGAAAATTAATTGTATTATTATCATTATGAACATTTACCAAGAAGTTTATATTAAGATGAACATGTATTATTTGGTGGAAAACATTGTTGTTAAACATATGGTTGATTTTAAAATAATAATTTCTATGAATTGGATATCAATGTATAATGTAATAATTTTTTACCAAGAGAATAATATTACTATTTGTCAAGGGTATAAAATATCTATTTTTTAATGGGAGAGACATCACCCCTCAAGTCCTTTCTAGACCCACCTCTATTAGAAATCTATAATGAAATAATGGACGAATAGAAAGAGAAAAAAAATTCAATGAATTGGAAGGATATCCTAAGGATAGATGATGTACCTGTTATAAAAAATAAATTTTTGTATCTTTAGAGATATTACCTCACTGTTGGAAATTGTTTTTATACCAACGGTTCTGAACCATTAGTTTTTGCTGGAGACCAGTTGGTGTAGCCAATACCAACAATTCCCCAAACTTTTAGGAAAATGGCCATGGGTACTGACCTATACTAATTATTATTTATATATTATTGTAATAGGTTACTTATATTTAAAATATTAAAATATTTTAATTTAACCTTATGTATTTATCTATATCAACAGTTTTGAAAACAATTGGTATCGACATCCCTAACATTTGAAGCCAGCACTCCCTACCGTGGACCAAAACATACAAACACCAAAAATCCTACACCTAAAAGCACCAATAAGAATATAAAATACATCAAACTAAATTAAAATATTAAATAAATTAATTCATTCATTCAACCAATGACATCAAACATTTAAATATCACATATATTCATTTTCATTCAATCATCAAAGATTGTGTTTCATAAATATCGATAAAAATATAAAGGATCAATTTTTCTCTCTCCTCACAACAAATATCCTCTCCATCATCATCATCGTCACCATCATTATCATAATTAGCCTCACCATTGTCCTCCCAGTCATCCTCACCATCATATTAAGTGTCATCTTCACCATCATCCTCTGTATCACCGTCACTATTACCATAACCATCACCATCACTACGAAATTCATCATCACAACAAGCACTAGAAACCTCATCAAAATACTTAGTGAGTCATATAACGAATAAATCATCAACATGCATGTATCAAAAGCTACGGAAGTATCTGGTATAATTGCTAGATATAAACTATACATAACATTCATTAATTTCATATGGAACTTTTGACTCTATTCACGATCTTGCAAGGATATTTTTTTCCTCTATTACCATTAAATGATCTTTTCCTCCCTTTTCACAAGCTATCTCAAACATTGTGTTACCAAAAATACAACCTAACATGGTATAATACTAATTTAGAATGATAAAATTCCCTATTTTATAATATATTCCACCATTAGTCCACAACTACTAATATATACTATAAATGAACATTCAGATAGTAGTTCTTAGCTTCCTATTAATCGAGGTCCACCAAAGAATACTACTTCAAATATAAACATACTATTATGATAAGAAATAGATATTATAATTCTAAATAAACAATATAAATCATACAATCTTTCTTTGTGTATCTTTGTTTACTGTAATTTAATTTTTCCTTTTCCTGCTCGATCAAAACACTTTATCTTGAGGCACATGTCCTTAAATATTCTATACCACCCTACATAATAAAACTGATTGTAGAAATACATTATTCAATAATAAAATATTTTTTAACAAAATTCGTTCATTATAAATAATATTTAATTGAAAATTAATAAACCAGGTTAATTTAATTAAATTTCATAAAAATTTATTGTATTAGCTCAATCTACAAAAAACTATAATCAATAAAATCAAAATGAATGGTAGGTAAAGATAATAATAAATACACCTAGTATATCATATAATAAAAGGGTATATAATTAAATAAAATATATATACATTAAGAACATTTATTTTTATTTACAACGTATGGGTTAGTATAATTAACATTAAATCCATATATTTAATATAATAAAATAGTGTTGAAAGGGGTATTGTTATTTATAGTATTACTATAGACAACATACAATGGGTTGAATACTTTAACAAGGTGTTCAGGTGTTTAATTGGATGAAATTGTAGTGAATTTTATTAAATTGGTCATGCATTATGATATTAGAAGAAATCAAGAATTGAATGGTGAATAGGATAGTTTCCAGACACATGGGATCCACATTTAGATTATTCAATATGTATAAGAAATGTGTCATTTGTTTTTTTTATAAATGATCAAGGGTTTTAGAAGAACAATTAGTGTAATTTTTGATGTTGGTTATACTGAGGTTAGGAAGACAATTTTCATGATGGAAAAGAATGTAGATAACAAAGTTATATGTTTTAGATGTTTTATCAGAAGTTTAGAAAAATTTTCTTGAATTTAATTGAATGTACATAAGGTGTTGAATGATATGATGTTTATCTTTATGTGAAAATCAATTTTCTAGACTAATTTTATATAATTTTTATATTTAATACATCTTTGTTTCCTTGATTCTGTAGGTTTTGCTGATTTTTTTGGGGCATGAACTCATGTTTGGAAGATAAATATTTATTTTATGGCTAGATTCAATGAAAATTGAAACTATGTTATGGTTTAGATGTTTGGAACATTATTTTTTTAATAGTTTAGTGGTTTATGTTATGGTTGGATGTCTTATTTTTGTGAATTAACTTTTCTAGATTCGACAAAAACATTTCTAGGTTTAGTTTCATGGTTAGAAAAATGCCAGGTTTGAGTGGTTGCCATTTTTTATTCATCAAACAGATAGAATTTAATTCAAGAAAACATTATATTGGTTGATTCATCTATGTAATGGGTTCTAACAAAATATATAAAACTAAAAATAAATGTCCATATAAATATTAAGGAATGTAGATTAAAAATACCGGTTTAATGATTTTCCTTGAACAGGCAATCCCACGCCATGGTTTAGAGCACCACATCAGGCCTATTTATATCTATTTAATTGTTAATTTTAATACGCATCTCTATTTTATTCAATATTTCAATATTTCTAGTTATCTGTATATGGTGATCATCATGATGACTTAATTAATGAATGATATAAGATAATGAGTAGTGGATCCATTATAAGTCCATAATAAGAATAAGTGATGTAGACATTGCATCTCATCCATTGATGTTATGATTATTTATTCTTCGATTTAAGGAAGTTTATTTTTCATAAATATTTTTATTTAGTATTATTGATCAATAATTACAAGTATTTAAATTATTTAATGTGGATCTAAGATTTGTTATTTTCATTTATTTCATAATGTTATAGAATATGATATTATATCGAGGTGATCTAATGTTGATTATATTGTATTTTTACATGAACGAAAATGATAACTGAGGTTGAAAAAATTATAATGACAATGCTAAATTTCCTTTTATATGGAATTAATGAATGAATAAACTAAATAAATGTATTGTCATGGAATTTTGATGATAACCTAATTCAGTAAATAAAGTGATTAAAATAATTTATTATTATAGAAGTTAATATATGTTGTAACATTTAACTAATAAATAAGTGGGAGTAATTATTTAGATAATTGATTTAGATATATTTTATTATTTTTTAATTATTTATATAGGTAATAGAATAGTGTAGATAATAATGGTGTGGAAGTGACATAGTATACAATGAGATGGTTATACAAGTGAATTTTTTTTATGTTGATCCTTGGATTATGAATTTTTAAAATTATATATCATTTTATATTTATTTTTTAATACATGAAACACCCTATGTTCTAAAACCTAAGCTATAAATATATTAGATTTTTTATAATGGGTATACCCCCACCATTCATGGTATGGTGTAAAGGGATAATTAAATACTCTCTCTATCTCGCTCTACCTTATCTCCTTCATTTTAAAATATTATTCTATTTATATGATAATGTTTTTTTGGATGAAGTTGGATAGGATATGGCTATAGTATAATGAGATTACGGTTTTAGAATGATGTGGTATATTGGTAATGGGAGAATGGTTATTCTAAGAAATGTGTCATTTGGAGAAGAGTGTGACTTGATTGGTGAAAAACTGGGTGTGTGGTACCTTGATTGTTAAACTTACTTGACTTAATTTTATATATACTTAATACTTATATTTTTTTGAGTGTATTTGTAGAGATATGGGTCTTTAGATTTTTCTTGGAATATATAATTTTTCAATGTCAGTATTCATCCATACGAGATTTAGTTTGGTCATTAAACATTAACATGATAGTCTGTTCCTAAAAACATATTAAAAATACTTATATAATAGGACACATCATTGATAAAATAATATAAATCAGTCTATAAAAAGAATATATTATTGGGAAAGCCTATAGATTTTTATTTATTGATAAAAAATACTGCTTCTGATGAAAATTCTCAAATTCTAGGAATAAGAATTTTTTTATAATATAAATTTAAACAATTATATAAAAGGAACTTGTGGTACCATAGTTTATTATGTAATTTTTAAGTGGTTGTATAGAGGTTATATTTATATGTAATGAATGTAGAAATTAATTTTAGCTTACAACTATTTAAATGAGTGTCATTATATATGTTCCACCTGAAGTAATATTTTTAACAAAAATCTAGATGATAATGAGGACAAAAAAGCTCCGGATATGATATTTTTCTAATTTCTAACTATTATTATAAACACATTTTTATTAGAATATTTAACTCTCGAAAAAAAGGTTATGGGAACATTTTTAAGGAATAAAAAATCATGAAAATATTTTGAGTTTAAAATGATTCGATTCTATGAAATGAATTTAATGTATATATTTGTTAATGAAAATCCAGTTAATTTGATTTAATATGTGGTAATGGATATGAATACAATTATCAAAGGTTAATTAATATTGAAATGTTCTCTATTTTGTTGAAATTTAACATTTTATAATGAATTTATTATCATTAAATAATGTCCACGGTGATAAACTAAGAAAATAAAAATAATCTTTCTAGATGAGTTATCACGTAAATGGGTACACAAGGAGGGTACCATTGAATGGGTTAGTATTTTTTAAATTAAAAGATGATAATTTTAATAATATGGTGGGATTCATAATGAAAATAATGGAATATTTTATGAAATTAATAAATATATTTATTGAATTTCCCATAATTATAGAGAGTGAATTAGTGATGTTATACAATAAGATTGAAGATCTATTAAATAATAGAGAGATGTAAAACTGGATTGATTAATTTTTTAATAAAATATCAATATTTTGAAGTCTATTAATGAGGTTTAAGAAATTATTTGGGATGATGACATAGACATGTTTTTATGATTAAAATGTTATTACATAAAGGATTAACATTATTATGAATGAAAGGGTCAGTAACGAATCAAATAGAGTTGAAAATTATTGATGGAAGTTATCTAATGATGATGTTTATGACAAAAAAAGATATGAATTTTAAAATAATGAAAACACTATAAAATTATATATAGATGATACAACAAAGGAAAGTAAAATTGGTATTTTAAAAATAAATGAAAATAATGAAGTTGTTAAATATATTTTAATATTTTTTATGATACTGTTACTCTGAATCAATTTGAGACTAACATTGTATGTGATATTTTGGTTCAAATAATATAGTATATAATACATGAGTGGGATGTTAATGATAATACTGGTGATGAAATCAGTATAAAAGAAATTATTGTTATAGATTAGGTAGAAGACTACATTCTTGAAGAAAAAATTAAATATATAAATGGAATATGAAAACGGCCATGGAAAGTTCCCAGAATAACAAAATTCCACCCCAAAAAAATTAGATAGTGTCTGAGGTGTAAAATCATCCAGAACTAAAAAGAAAAATCCAACTAGTACTGATTAGTTTTAATAAATTTTATAATATCCCGATAATATTCTCAAATGATTATTAGAGTGTCTATAAATTCACTAATGATTAATATGACAATCAATATAGATTTTTAGAATATATACCTAGTTAAACACAACTATTAAATAAAAATACATGCTTCTTCTCAGGATTTGATTTCATTACCAACCCCAATGTGTGTAGGTATCTTATATAATCATTGTTTTTTAATTATTCCCAACACTTTTTATTTTTTCAATAATAAAAAAAGAGTAATACTGAAAATTATCATAGTTTTCATTCAAAATCCTCAATTTTTTTTATTACTTAATGTCAATACTCTTCCAATGAGTATTAATATTTCCAAAATATGTTGATGGACACTCATTCATCATAGTTATGGCATGTAAATCCATTCTAACTCAAGAATCCCAACAATTATACATCTTATGCTTATATTCTCTCTATAGCTCACCTAATACCATGAAACATGTAATCCTTGTAGCCTCACCATCAAGAAAATTATAATGAAGATTTTAGAAAAATTATAATTCATATAAAAAATGAAAATATAACATTAATAGTAATGAATTTTCTTCCCTATATTTCATCCAAATAATTATATATTACTTAATTTCTTGTAAATATCTAAGAGAGTGTCATAATGAGAAATGACTTCATAGTATTTGGGATGATTAAACACAAAACACATTCTTTCAATTCCTTTTTTTACAAATCATTTTATTATCCTTCTTCTAATAAACCATTTATTACGTGTTTCAGTTATAGTCTTCATGCATGAATTTACACCCATTACACATTGTAGAATATTGAGATGTGAAAAAAATATCATATCAATAAATATTATAATGAAATCTTAATAATGGTCCAACAATTGACTGTATTCTATAAATATGTCAATTCATGGTTGATAAGTAGGAACTACTGTATCCATAGTCTCTAAATGACCATCAACCTATATGGTAACAATATCCAATATCAATTTGTGAGGGTTAGAAAGTGATATAGTGTATTTCAAGAGAGTATGAAAGTAAATTTAATAAGAAAATGATGTATAAGGTAAGGAATATGGTATATAAGTCTATTGACAAGTATAATATAGATGGGCAGGGTGATAAATCATCTTATAAGGAAAAGAAATTTGAGGAGGATTAGATGTAAATGGTGGTGATAGTATAGGCCAAATAAATATCATGGGTCATTATAACTAAAATATGGGACAAATAGTATGTTATATAGTATATTTTTTAAGGGAATGGTTATTATCAGGTATGAATATTTGTGTGAGTATCAATAGTTCTACCCCCCCCCCCCCCTCACCAACTGGAGAAAAAATGACACTAGCGTGGTGAGAGATTAACTGTCTTACAGGTTGTGTTATATAATTTAAATAAAAAAATTAATGACATGACAATATATATTATTGATATAAATATTTCATATAGAATAAAAGAATATGTTCTATAGGAATAACACCAATCTCTCTTATATAGTGATTATTTTCATATATCCTCTTCCTTTGTACCACTTCCTTGTTTTTTATTTTTTCTATTTGAAAACATATATGAATTTAATTAAAAATTCATAACAAATGTCCAAGTAAAACAAGAAAGAATACGTGAAATGAATTAAAAGGGTATACTAATTTTCAAGACAAATAAAGGATATTTATTGGTATTATATAATCATTTTATATATAATGGCAATAATATAAAAATATAATACTTCTTTCATAGGAAAGTCCATACGTTTTAATTAGCATGTTTTTTATGAATAAGATATTGTTTTCCTCTTATATTTTAAATTCATTCCAATTTAGTTTTATGTCATTTGATTAACTTTGGTCAATTGATTAGATAATTTGTCCATTTTTTGGGAGAGATTATTTTGTTCATATTTTTGGTTAAGTCGTTTTTAAATTTTTTAGTTATGTCATTCATCTCATTAATTTTAATTTTCAATCCCATTTGTTTAATATTTTTCATTTCGATTCAAATTTTTTTAATTGTATTATTTCAGTTTTTTTATTTGTTATGCTCTAATAAATATCAATTAAATATTAAAAATGAAACTAAAAGAAAACGACAACAAGTTTATATTGAAAATTAACTTCTTGTACATGTTCGATAAAAAAATATTAGTAATAAAAATTAATTCAATTTTATTCTTTCTAACCTATATAACCAATGTCAAGATAAACCAAAAGAGAAAATAGAACATAGAAATGATTATATATATTACATACCATAACATTAGGCTCATAATCAACAATGATATTTGACCTATTATTACAATCATAAGTAATAAATTTTTAATGTCTAATGGGGGAAGTGATGGTTTGAATTTCATTCTATCCATCATCAATGATATGTCAGTGTATTACTATAATTGTAATGGCCTAGACATCACAGGTCAATTATTCTGGGAAAATATAGTGTTCGGGGTGGTCTTAGAAGAATCCATAGCTCAATTTATGAGTTTTCCGAAAAAACCAATTTTCCAGTGGTAGGTGGTGATAGTAGGTCGCATCAGGGACTCACGTCAGTAGGTCACGTCGGTAGCTCACGTTGGTGACTCACTGTGAGTAGGTCCCACCAGTGGATCGCAATGGTAGGTCATGTAGGTAACATACATCCGTGACTCGATATCGATATGTTTTATTGGTGTGTTGAATCGGTATTTTGTGTTGGTAGCGCACTTTGGTGACTCTATTTCATTAGGTCATCTCGATGGGCCTTGTTAGTGACTCATTGTCAGTATGTTGTGTCAGTGGTCACATCGGTGGCTCTCTATCAGTGAGTTGCGTTGATGAGTGGCATTTGTGAGTGGTGTTAGTGAGCGACACCAGTAGGTGGTACCAGTGAGTGGAATTAGTGAGTGGAGTCAGTGAGTCGCGTCAATGAATCACATCAGGGACTCACCTAATGGTGAATCATTTATAGATTTTCCTTGTTATTACATTTTCACCCCTCTTATGATTTATTTGATGTAAATTGAGATTAAAACATTGCCTTAACATTTCTGAAGTAGTTTCAAAGGGTATTAATTATATTTTTAATATCCTAACACTCCGGGGACTTCAAAATGGCCAATTCGCATTGGCTTGCGCATGAACTGAATTTTAAGTACAACATCTCCCTTCCATTGCTATAGAATCTTGATTTTTTCTAAATCCAAGATCCACTTTTCCTTAAACCCTTCTATTTTCTCTTAGTGTGCCTAGATCTTTTGTTCTATGTGGAGTTGTGTGTTGTGATGTGTCCTTCAGATCTATTTTTACCATGCAGTGTTTTCCTACTTCTTGTGGACCCCTCAGTTTTAGCACAAGGATATGTTTCCAATTTACTGTTGTTCCCAGTTGGGTTTTCCTTTGTCTCTCTTAACTGTGTATCATGCATGGTGGGTATATGAATGTTTCCTTGTAAATAAGGAAGAATAAAATATTAACATAGATAAATAATTTGTTAAATACAAATATATAAGGGTTGGGGAAAACTGACTCATGCTTCTATTGTATTATTATTCATACTGTTATTTGCATGGACTGTATGCCCACTGAAAATTCTGGCTATTTGAAGTCATTATTTGTGCACTCAAGAAGATTTGTGATGATCTATTAGTGACCATATTTTTAAAGGATTTAAATAAGAAATTGGTTAACCACGTATATTTGGTAAAATAAATAGATGTCTCAGGATCAAGCTTGCTCTGTGATAAACCCTAATTTACTAAAGTGGAATTAATGAACGAGTGTTTTCTAAATCTGAATACATCATTCTTTGTTGGTGTGGTTGGGTGCTATATGTGTTCTTTGTTGTATTAGGACGTTACTGTTTGTGTGGTGTTGGGGATGAGGGAAAAACTATTTATGAGGTGATACGTGTGGGGTAATGGAATCTTAGGTTGAGAGAATGACTGATTGTAGAATGTATGGGGAGTGTTTGAGCAGTAGGGTTACATGTTTGGGTTGTTGTGTGTTTATGTTACTGTGTGTGATGGGTGTGTTGTTTTCATACAGTGGGGTTTTCAGGTTGGTTGTGATGAGGTGTGATGTTAGGTTTGGTAGTAAGTTGGGATTTTTCTTATTGAGAGGAAGGATCGGGAAAAATTACATTGAAGAGTAATGATGGATGTGGATGGAATGGACATTGAATGAAGTGGAAATATAAAGTTAGTTTATCAACTATGGTTTTTTCCCATAGAATAGTTTATGTTTTGTGGCTTTTTTCATGTATTGGTTCGTAGTTTCCTATGTATGAATGGAATAAATAAACAGTTTATTTAATAAAGAAAATTAATTGGTTAAATAAGTTGACTAAGGGTATGTTTGAGTTGTGTCTTGTTGTGGGTGGATTTAATTTCTCAACTTCCTAAGTGACTGTTTCTGGTTTTAAATTATTAATTTAGAGTTATTATTAATCTTGAATGTGTTATAGGGTGGTTGTTTGGTTGAGAACCCATCGATTGGGCTGATTGTTTGGTACCTACATATCCATACTTGTACTTTCTTTTGATTTATATACGCACCACACCCTCATTGAGTACTATGTTTTGAACACCCCCATTTTCATGTGGGGATGAATTTTCCTAACATCACATTGGGAGGAAGGATGGATGGCTACCCACTCTTCCTTGATCCCTCTTCTCGGTAGTGATAGAACACGATTAATTGGGTATGTAGTGGTTTGTGTGGCCAAGGAGTGTGTGGTTCAGCTATGTTTTCCTCGGTTTCTACATGATGAGATGTGTTCTGGCCCTGTTGTATGCGGGAAAGATGTAGTTATGAGTCCCGGGTGTGTTCGGGCGGGATGTGATGTTGTATGTGGCCCAGGTGTTTATGGGAAATATGTAGTTATGGGGACTAGGTGTGGGTGGGTGGATTGGGTTGTGGTTATTTTAGAAGATTTAAGAGTGTCAATATGTTTTCTGTTAGGGAATGAGAGCCTCTAATCGGTTGGAAAGTGGTGTGGGGTACCCTATAATTTAGGTTCTCTATATTACCTTACTTGACTGGCATTATTTGGTTAGCATGTTGTTGGTGAGAATGCATTTGATGAGCATGCCTTTTGTGAGTTTGGGGTTGTTATTATGCACTATTATGTTCTTTTGGGTCCCACTATTTTCTCACAATGGAATCAGTGTGCTTCTCAACATGTGCAAGAGAGTCTTTGGTTTCTCCCTCCAGATTATATTTTTATACTCAAACAATATATATAACTGCTTTCAGGTTTCTTGGGGGACTACATGGACCATACTGGGTAGTACAAGCTTGGACATTGGGGATAGTTTCTATGTCGCTGCTTAGCTTTTCTTTTGGTATTTACCTTAGAGACACTTTGTTTTGTATCAGTAACTTTTTTAAACATTAATATAAGATGGTTTTGGTTTTCATTCATATATATGTGTATGTCTATGTCTGTGACGTGGATTTTTTGAGGTTGATACATCTTATCTCACATACTGGATACTATGAAAAGGGTAATTCTTGTCATTTTGTGAGATTTTCATACCCATGGTGCTGGTTTCCACCCCGAGGCCTATTAGAGGTGGGACTCAGGGGTCATTATCTCTAATTCTCTATTTCTAGCTTAGGTAGGGCGTCATTTGAGAGAGGGGTTCAGAACAAAATAAAATCAGAGGTGATGGTAGGGATATTGGATGAAGTTTGACGTTAGGAACAATGAGTATTACATGGGATGGTTTTGATATAGTGTTAGGTGATCTTAGTGCGTGACACAAACCATGGAAGACCGACTTGGACACAAGATATTAAGTCCCCGCATAATCCAATGCAAGAAATCTAAGTCTAGAAAATGACCAAGTGAAGCTACACCATTTGTAGGGTAGAGACCCAAGGTAAGTTACATGCATAATAATTACTTGTGTTTCTCTTTTAATTTGGGTGTTTTATAGAATTTAAATAATTAATGAGTTCAAATGAATCATAAATAAAATCTCATACTACTTGGTCTTAGATATTTCTTGTTTACCTTTTCAGCTATTGAATCAGGTTGTCATCTGCATGTAGTGTAGGTAGTGGGGGATCAGTAGGCTGACTCAGTTGATCGACGGGGGGTTGACCCAGTGGAGGAGGATGTCCAGTGGATAAAAATATTACATGATTTCTAGTGAGAGATTCTAGGAACGTACGTGGGAAGTGTTTCAGAAATGGAGACAGAGGGTGTGCTTGAGGAGTTTTTAATCACCTTCAAGTTAATCTGGGTTCTGACAAAGTACTGGGTACCATTTACAGTGATCCATATATTGGGATATTTGCATCAATGTTGGATTATGTACTAAGGAGAGAGGAAATAGGCTGATATTTTGTGGGATGACTTCGAGAAGAAGTTTTGGGCGGAATTCCATTTATCTACTATGAAGGCTGACAGTATTGAGGAGAAACTCTCCCTCTAGTTGGGGATTATGTCACAATGGTAGTTGGGGATCATGTTCAGGGACCTCCTTCATTTTGATCCAGATCTCTTTTAGGATGAGGAACCTTGTGCCAGGTGCTTTGAGGCGGCACTTCATCATTCTCCCTAGAATGCGGTTACTCCCTTTAGCGTGACGACATACATGGAGGTTCAAAAGAATGTATAGGTAGTTGATATAATTCAATCGTGATGAGGCATCCCTTGAGTGGGGATCCATACTAGTTCATCGAAAGGAAAGGTTATCAGAATAAGGTTTTAGGCACCAGGGCCTTCAAGGATCCAACTATTGTGGAGGCAACCCGAGCAGTTTACATTTTGACCTTCTGGTCCTCATGCCTATCCAGTGGTCTTGGGACTGGTGTTATTTATATGTGGTGTCTATGGTCATCTCTATAGTCAATGACCAATAACCATTTGAGATTAGTTTAGTGGAGGTGGGAAGGTTTGGCACCAACCTCATCAGAAGTTTCTAGCTACACCGTTTAAACAATAGGGATGGTAGGCTCCTGCTCTACCAAGGGGAGATGGGGAAAGTAGAGTCCAAGCTTAGGGGGTTCCTCAGAGACCTCTACCCAGGTTTTCATGAGAAGGTGATCATCATCATAGGTGTAGAGGATCTTGGTTTTGTTAGTAACATGCCACAGAGGTAGCAGTTCCAGTAGGGATGAAGATTGTTCGAGGTGGGATAAGTTTATTCAGCACTCTTTTTTTACATTTTTGGATTCATGAGATTCATAAAACATTTTTGAACATTTTATATCTGATGATCTATGACTAGAACTAGAGATACCTTCCATGCCCCTGGTGTTGAGTATTCTAGTTGGAGGATAGACTAGATTGTTTGATATATGGAGGGGATGTAGACTGATTATGGGGATGTATATGTCTTGTGTGGATCTTTTATTGTAAAAGATAAATCCATATTAATTCATCCTTTTAATATAATAATTTTAATCTTCATATGCTATTATCAACTGATTCCAGAGTAGAGTCATTTTTTCTTCTGTTGATGGCCAACTTGTGTCTTTCATTGGAGAACTAAGTTCTTAGATAGGTAGTCAGTGTGTGGTTCCCCTTCTTTCATTGTTTAAATAATTATAAGAAGAACCATTTGATGCTTTAATGGTGGAGGTTCCCATCATGGTTGGGGAGTTCTTGGATGTCTTTCTTGATGAGGTTGTAACTCTACCACATCGACATGATTTCAAGTTCAAAATAGACTTATAGCTGGGGTGCTTATCTGATTTCAATGGATCTTTATTTTATTACCCCTATAGAGTTGTGGGAGTTGAGGATTCATATAGATGATATGGTGAATAATTCATTTATCAAGACCATTGTTTCTCCATGGGGGGCTCCAATGTTGTTTGTGAAGAAGGAAGATGGTGGTTTGAGGTTGTCCATAGACTATTAGAGGTTGAATTGGGTAATAGTTTTGAAACGTTACCCTATCTCGGGGATAGACAATCTTTTCAACCAGGTATGGGGAGAATTTTGGTTCTATAAGATCTATCTACATCATGTATATCACCAATTGAGGTTAAAAGAGGGTGACATCCTGAAGACTACTTTCAGGTGTAGGTATGGACACATCAAGTTTGTGGTTATGTCATTAGGTGTTACAAATACACTAGTTCTGTTCATGGGGATTATGAACTCTATCTTTAATAAGTTCTTGTATTGGATCTTAAACATGTTCATAGATGATATCCAGATCTACTCGAAGTTATAGGAGGAGTATACCAAGAATCTCAATATATTAATGGAATTTCTTCAATGACCTCAGCTCTATGGTAAGTTGTCCAAGTGCATGTTCTGGACAAGATAAGTACACTTTCGTGGGAATGTGGTGTCTCATCAGGGTGTAATAGTGGACTTGTCAAAGGTATAAGTAGTTCTTTCTTGTGTATCACCCAAGAATGTAATGTAGGTTTTCAGTTTTCTCAATCTGATAGGATTTTACATAAGTTTTGTACCTGATTTCTCATGAGTTTTAGCCCCATTGATATCCCTGATGAAAAAAGACAAGGCTTTTGTGTGGAGATGGAAGTGCGAGGAATAATTCAACTATTTGAAGGTAAAGTTGATAATTGATCTAGTGCTCCAGTTTCCATATGAAGGAGTGATGTTCAAGGTGTTTTGTGATGCTTCCCATATGAACATGGGAAATGTGTTGATACAATTGCAGGGAGTGATCTCTTATGGGTCATGGCAGTTACATCTCCGTGAATATAACTACTCCACCCATGATTTGGAATTAGTGGCAGTTGTGTTCTCTATGAATTTATGGAAACATTACCTCATTGGGAAGAACTTTTTGGTCTTCACAGATCACAAGAGCTTATGGTATATATTCTCTCAGTGAGATATGAACTTCTGACAGTGGATATGGATGGAGTTTTTTCAAGGCTACGATTTTTATATATCTTACACCTCAGTGAAGGGGATTATTTTAGTTTATTCTTTGAGTAGGAAGTCACAGTAGGAGGTTGATCGGGAGTTTGTGGATACTTGGAAGGCTATGGAAGAGTTATCAACCTTGCACTGGGATGAAGGAATGGGTGGAAGTATAGGGTTCTTGTTTTATATGATAGTGCAGTCTCTTATGATGAAGTAGGTGGAGAAGTCTCAGAGGGGAGACATGGATGAAGGGGTGATGCAGAATCACATTGAACATAGCAATGCTTGAGAAGGATGGTTGAAGGATGGTCAGAACAAGATGTTGTTTCGGTCGAATCTATTTTATCCAGTGGTAATAAATGAGGGTGTTTTCCATGAGTTTCGTATCTCACACTTAGTAGTGTACCCAAGAGTTTTCAATATGTAATATGTCTTGAGAGGGAAGTTCTGGTCATCTAGTTCGAAGCAGGTGGTGGAAGATTTTTTGTCAAGGTGCCTAGTATGCTAGAAAATTAAGCATGAGTGCCACCTTCATGTTGGGTTTTTGTAGCCATTTATTTTCCCCAAGTAGAAGTGTAATGAAACATCAATGGATTTTTTCACAGGGTTACCCAAAGATCATAGTGGTTGTGATAAAATCTGGGTAGTGCTGGATCATTCGATGAAATCAGCCCACTTTTAATCAATCATGGATATGGGGGTGGTGCATGCCTTGTCTAGGAAGTATGTAGTTGATGTGGTACAGCTACATAGAGTTCTAATATCCATCATCATTGATCAGGATACTTTTTTTACCTCTTGAGTCTAGAGGGTATTAAAACATGCTTTTGGGACTCAGTTGTTCCCAAACAATTCATTCCATCCTTAGAAATATGGGCAGACATAATGGACCATCCAGACATTGGAGGACATATTACAGGCATGAGTCTTGGACTTTGGTGGATCTTGGTTAGAACACATTCCCTTAGTGGAGTTCTATTACAATGAACACTATCACTCCTCTATGGGTATGGCTTCATTTTGAGGTGTTTTATGGGAGACTATTTTGTTCACCCTTATGATGGAAAGAGGTTAGGGTGATATTTGTTCTTATTCCAAAGATGGTGAAGAATACAACAGAAAAGGATCTTCTTGTTTGTGGGAGGTTAAAAGAAGCACAAGACTAGAAGAAGTTGTATTCCGATCATAGGAGTATGCCTTATGAGTTTTTGGTTTATGACTACATGTTCTTGATGGTTTTTCATCTATGTGGGAATTGGAGGTTCGATAGAGGGAGAAAGCTTTCTCCCAGGATCATTAGACCCTTTAATATTTTCGGACGAGTTGGCGAAGGGGTGTACTAGTTGGCATTACCACCACATTTCGAGAGAGTCCACAATGTCTTTCACATCTCTCAACTTCATTGGTACCTACATGATGACACCCATATCATTAATAGGGGAGAGTTTGATATTGAGTTTGACATGACATTTTTTGAATGACCAATGGAGATCGAGGATCTTAGGGAGAGAGTGCTGTGTGGATGGATAATTCCTTTGGATCCTATGTTGTGGAGGCATGGTGGCCCAGAAGAGTATACATGGGAGTGAGAATAAAAGATGTTTTCCCAATACCTAGAGTTTTTTTGAGTTTTTTATGTTATGTTTTGTCTTGTAATGTGAAGTTTGAACCTTTTTTGTTATGAGATGAGTTATTTCCTTTTTCCGTAATTTGTGTGATAATGATCTAATATGTGAAAAGGGAATAACCATATTCCTAGTCCAGATGAATTAATAGAGATGTGATTAAACCTGTGTGGGTGAGTCATTTCATCCTAGAGAATATATTATCTTCATATAGAGGAATGAATGCCAAAATTCATGTGTTCGGATAGTTGGTGCTTGTGTGGGGAATCATATGTTTGTTTGGGTTAGCAGATATCAGAGGAGGTGTTCTTGGATATTGAGGTTTCACTAAATATTTCAAACAATATAGGGTTGTTTATAATTGTTACATGGGATTTACAATTCGTATTGGTGTTTTAGATATAGAAATATCCATGATAGGTATCTTACGAGGTGGTTATTTGGACCCCTCTTTCATCTAGGTTGGTTTAAAATCCTCAAGGGATAAAATAGTGTTATAGATATCTGATGTAATGTCCTGGACCACATCAGTCCATTCCATTGTGAAAATCCAGTGTTTGAGGTGTTCTGAGAAGTAACGATATCTCATTTCAATGGTTTCCCAAAAAACATTTTTCCTATGGGAGGGGGAAACCATAGGTCACCTTTGTAGGTCATGTCGATAGCTCACATTGGTGACACGCTATGTGTAAGTCATGTTGGTGGGTCACATTAGTAGGTTGTGTCAATAGGTCACATTGGTTACTCATTTAGGGGACTCTTTATCAGTAGGTCATGTCTGTTTCTCTCATTGGTGACTCTCCATGACCCAAAATATATGTACTTTGAAAACATCTCACTTCCACTGATATAGGATCTGGATTATTTCCAAAGATGGTATCCTCTCTTCCTTGAACTGTAAATTTTTTTCTTATTTCACCCGGATCCTTTATTCTCCATGGAGTCGTGTGTTATGTTGTGGCCTTCAGATCGAATTTTGCCTTAGAGTCTTTTGTATTGCTCAAGCACCCCTATTTTAGTAAAAGGAGGAGTTGATGATTGACTGTTGTTCTAAGTAGGGATTTCCATTATCTCTCTTAGATGTGTATCATCTGGGGTGTGTATATGAATTTTTTCTTATGAATATGGATGAATCTCACATTAAGAATGATAATTGAATATGTTAAATACCAATACATAGGGGTTGGAAGAAAGTAATGCAAGCTACTATTTTATTAATATAGACATTGTGATCTCTATGGACTACATTCTCCCTGAAATTCATGGTCATTAGTGGTCCTTATTTATGCACTATGGTTGATTTGTGATGGCCTATTTAAGATCATATATTAATCCTTCATTTAAATATAATTGGTTAACCATGTATATTATGTTAAATAAATGTATGCCATAGGATTGAACTTGCTCTGTGATAAACCCTGATTTATCAAAGTGAACATAAAGAATGAATGTTTTCTAAATATAAATACAGCTTGATTTGTTGGTGTGGATGTGTGTTGTGTGAATATTTTCTCTATATTATACCTTTATTTGTTGTTTTGTGTTTTTTTTGAGAGAACTGTTGTTGCTGGGGTTATACAGGTGGTGTAACGGAATCTTAGGTTGAGAGATTCACTAATTGTAGAATCTATGGGAAGTGTTTGAGCAACGAGGCTACATGTTCTGGTGGTTTTGTGCTTGTGATTTTGGGTATGATGGTTGTGGTGTTGCTATATAGTGGGGTTGTTAGGTGGGTTGTGATTAGGTCTGATGTGGGGTATGGCAGTAAGTAGGTGGTTTTCTTTTTGAAATGAAGGATCAGACAAAAATAATTTGAAGAATGGTGATAGTAGTATCTGGTATGGATGTTGAATAGAGTGGAAATATGAATTGATTTCCAATACTATGGTTATTTTTCCTTAGGATGGTTTATGGTATGAAACTTGTTATATAATATTGTTGGTATTTATGTAGTTATGGATGGAATGAATAAATTGTTTCTTTAATAAATAATGATAATTGGTTATATAAGTTAACTGGGGGTATGTTTGAGTTGTGGATTTTTGTGGATGGATTTCATTTATCAACTTCTAAAGTGAATTTTACTGATACTAAATAATGCATTTAGAGGTAGTAACAAAGTTTTATGTGTTGTGGGGTGGTTGTTTTATTGATAACCCATGGATTGGGGTGAGCTATTGGTTCATACATAAACATACTTTTACGTTTTAGTGATTTCTATATGCACCCCAACCTTATTGAGCACTATGTTCTGAACACTGCCATTTTCATGGGGGAGGGTGTCTTTCCCAAACATCTCGGTGGGATGATGGATGGATGGACACCTGTTCTACCCTTCTCCCTCTTCCTGGTGGTGATAGGCCAAGATTCTTTACGCAGGTTGTGCTTTGTGAGGACCAAGTGTGTGTGGGCGAGTTGTGTTTTCCCATGTGTCTTAGGGATAATATGTGATATGACCCAATTGTCTGTGGGAAATATGTAGTTTTGATACCTAGGTTTGTTCATGTGGTATGTGATTTGGTATATGTCCTAGGTGTCTACAGGCAAGACATGGTTTTGGGGCCTAGTTATGGGCAGGGGGGATTGTGACATGGTTCTTTTAGAAGCGGTAGGAGTGCCAGAATGTTTTATGTTAGGGTGTGACAGTATCTAATCAGTGAGAAGGTGGTGTGGGGTACCCTATCATATATTTTTCTATATTACCATACTTCACTTTCATTATTTGGTGAGCATGACTTGGGTGAGGTTGCGGTGGTTAGTATACATTGTTGGGTTCTTCTGGTTCCTACTATTTTCTCATGGGGGCATTAGTATTCTTCTGCACTTGTTCATGAGAGACATTGGTTTCTCCCAGCTAAGTATAATTGTATGCTACCCTAGATATAAAAAAATTATTTCAGGTTTCTAGGGGGACTACATGGACTATTATTGGAAGTACTATCTCAAGTGTTTGGGATAGATGTAGTGTCACAACATAGCATTTCTTTTGTTATTTACATTGGAGACTCTTGATTTTGTATCAGTTACATTTTGAAACATGCATGTGGGATGATTTTTTCCATATATATATATATATATATATATATTTCTTTGAGTTGTTTTAGGTGGACACATATTATCTCCTGATCTTGGTTACTATAAAAAGTGTAATGCATCCCATTTGTGAGATTTGCATACCATTGGTGTTGGTCGCTAGCCCGAGGCCTACTGGAGGTGGGACTCATTGGTCATTACCTCTCTTTATATATTGCTAGCTCAGGAGGGAAATATTTGGAGGAAGGGGGTGGTGATAACAATAATGACACAATTTTTAGATATCAGGAAATCATTCACACACAAAAAATGTTTTCTAATATTGAAAATATATATGGTGCATCAATCGAAATAATTTGATTCATTTCAATAAACTGAAATCTACAGTCATCAATAAATGTTTCAAATCTATTCATCAAATTACAAAACATTCATTTCAAAATAGAAACTTGACTGTGAGAATAATAATCGAATATTATTTATCTCTAAACAAATCGATAATAATGTGCATTTTCTAACTAAGGACTACTATATGATGCATTAGCATAACAGCATATTATGGATGTGTCCATAACACCATTATGTTTTTTTCTAATATTCATTACTCATTGATTTAAAATAAATTTATACCCATTGTTCACAATTTATTTGAATCCTTGAACAATATAATTAATACAAAAATAGAAATATATTATTTCATCGTAGACAGATTTAGATTCATAACTCAATACCTATAATATAATTGAATATTAAAATTTACTAAATATTAATTATTTTATTTTATTCCATTAATAATTTTTCCTTAATTTTCAACCATGTAGAACACTCATTGTTTTGAAAAGTACCACTCCTTCTCAAAGATAAAGAATAATGATTTTTTTAATATTTTTATGTTCCCTATGTAAAATGATATAAATATTTTAACAAAGATATAAAATTACATGGGTTAAGATAACATATATAGGTTCAATTTAAATACATGCTATTTTAATCAATCGAATAATAGTTAAAATAACTTTGCAATATTACATCTCATACTCTTCATGTCTTAATGTATTCAATGTATGTAATCCATAAATTACACTATTTTTGGAAGTTATTTAAAATTGTGTTCAATTTTCTCATACCAACCTTCTTCATTTATCATTGGTTGATTCCATATCATGGATACACTAGAAAAATATATAGAACATAAATCCATACATTCTTGAGTCATGTAACCGTTCATAATGGAACCTTTGTGGTGATTTCTTCCATTCATAGGTCCTTAAGGTGTACATATTTATTTCAGTTGGACACATCCATTGAAATGATATAAGTCCTATGAGAAGAATTTCAATTGGAATATGGAAAGTTAGATATATTACACATATTAATAAATGGTATAATAAAATTTTTATCTAACTAAAATAATATTAAGGATTCCTCTTGAAGAAATATTTAAAAAAAGACATGGAATTTTGTTGGGCCTAATTATCACTGTAAAAATGGAACAATCATATAAAATCCAAAATTAAATTATTGGAATGTATATAAATAATTTATTTTGTAATAAACTCATGAAAAGGATGTGATAATAATGATAATTAAAATATTTCAACTTTAAAACTCATCTGTTGAATCATTTTGAAAACATTCTTGAATATCCTTTGTGAACCGTGATAATCTCTAGTAATTCTTATAAATGATTTTATATATAGTTGTCACAAAAAAGAACATAGAGACTTCATTTACCTTCACTGATACACATTGTAGGTAATTATGGTCTGATACCAAAATCCAAAAATTCATGTTGAAATAATAAATAATATTTTGTCTTCATATTTTTATTTAGATTTAATTAAGGAAACATTTCACATATATGTTTTTCAATGTTCATTGCCTCTATAAAATGATGTAACAAATTTGTTGACCAATAAGATACTAAAAGAGGATACTTTCCTTATTACAATTTTAATTGGATTCAGAGGAAAAATTATACCATTTTATAGATATTATGTATCCTTTCTAGATTAAAAAAAACAACATCTTTCAGTTCATTAAGATAATAAGTTGCAAGCATACACTGTGGTGTTTTTTCAGTCTCCAAGTTATCATCAAATCATTGATGATTATTCCTATATGGATTATGCTTTGTAAATAATAATTTACGTACCATAAAACTAATTCTTTGGTTAGATTTAATTCTTCTATACCATAAAATTTCATTAAAATAGGATAATAAAGCTTTCCCTTTGTGCTCTAGCCAAACATCATTACAAAAAATGAAAATAATTTATCATCCACATAATCATAGGAATCTTATGAAATATTTATTCTGAAGATGGATTGTATTGGTGGAAACACACATTCCAAAGGTGTTTTGACTCTTATTAAAGGATTCAAGTTGACATCAATATTATATTTATGTATTAGAAGTCTGATATTTGATTATTCTCATGGAATTAAGTGGTTTTCACACACATTGATAGAGGTAGGTTATAAATGTGTATAAAACTCAACCATGTGTTATGAAATGTAAAAATAAGATTAAAAAGATTAAATCCATCACATGATATACCAAACATCACCTTATGAATATTAGAAAAAAAACTAGATAAAAAGTATCAAATGTATACCACGGTAATCAATATATAGAATTGATGCATTCATGATTATCCTTCTTTATCTTAGTATAATTCTATTGATTATTTATTGATACTTCATAATATTTGAAATAATTTATGAATCTAGTGAAAGTGAAATATTATTTTATACGTCACAAGATATAGATTTCCATATGTATTGTTCCTCCATTGAAATTTACTATATTTTATTACATTTTTGTTAGTGGTTTTGTCCCAGATTAAACTACACTATTTTGGGAAATAATGAATTTTTTTACGAAATCCATGTTCAACAACTAACTTCAATTCCATATAATGGTTTGAAGTGTTTTATAGAACAATTATAAATAATTCCTTAAAAGATAAAAGAATATTATAAATATTATTATTACGAATTCTATATATGGTTCAACTTTGAAATATTCCTTAAAAATCAATGTTTTATTATTTTACAATAATCTTGATATAATGGAGTCGTAGAAGAATCATTCAATTTTTTCTCCCAATCATCTTCATCACTTTCATTACAAGTATATTATTACTCGTATCATTGTATTCTTGGTTTGGAATCATTTCTTCCTCATGATGATGGAAAAAAATCTTCAATCGAATAAGTTCTCCAATCCACCCTACTCATTCAGATCATTAACATTTTGGGATTTCCTTTTCTCCCTATTGTGATACAATACAATATTATTTTTTTAGAACTAAATTTTTTATATGGTAGCTAACTTCTTAAATAATTTACCATGGTCATCCAACACAATTATAACATGTGAAGTGTATATGTCCTCTATATGATTCTTTAGTAATTGAAAATTGTTAAAAACTCTCAAACATATCTTGGAACTCAATTGAGATTTAATTTGTTTCATATATCCATGTTCTATCTATTTTACTAAAAAAATGTTAGATTCCATGATTTAAAATCAATGAAATAATATTGAATTCATATCAACAATATATTTATCAAAAATTTCTTTTTAATTTATTTCGATAATTTTGAAAAAGATTGAAATAATATTAAAAAATTATTTATTTTAAATTACTCTAAGAATATTTTCTTTAATAAAAAATATAACATGCATGAATCCATAATTTTAAAAATTAACAAAGTTTATTAAGAAAATGATAATTTGATAAGAAAAATTGTCATGTATAAATAATTCAAACAATTTATTGATAACCCATTTTCATAATTTCATAACTCAATTACATGATATAAAAAATAAGGTATATATATATAATATTGATTTCCATTATATCAAAAATAAATAACAAAAAATTATACCACACAATAATGTATATTTATGACATAATTAACAAACTATTACATATGAAAATTATAATATAAAAGGAAATAATCTGTGTCATACATGAACCATGATATATATTCTGGTCTATTAATCAAAAGATACAAACCAAACATGGAATTAACTGATAATGGTCTATAAATAGGTTATATAAGTAAAAAAGTATTGTTTAGTATGGATTCATTTATAAAAATATCATACTCACCACAACTCACATAAGAATCAAAGAATATTAAACATTTTGTAGTCACATAAAAATAAATAAATTCTACTTTATATAAATATGTTCTCCAAAAAATTAAAATAATTTAAGAAAGTTGTTCATGGATAAGAAAAATTACATCCATACTCATCCTTTTATGAAAATAATAATAATATCTATATAAAAATGATATAATAAATTTTAAATCCAAAAATTCATAATATATAAAATGAATAATTTAAATTATTAAAATTAAAAATTAAACAAAATAATTTCAGAACCCACAAATATTTTGACAAAACATTTACTACAATAAATAACTATGTATGCACCTCAAATATGTCACAAGAAATAATTTGTTCTTATTAAATTTATATATAATTATAGGGGAACTAAATTAAAAAATATATCACCTACAATAAAATTTATTATACAAAACAACTAAAAATACATTCAAGACTAACCCTCATTCAGTGAATCCAGAATAATCATGACAAATAAGAATAAATTAACGTGTTTTATACCTAGAATAAAATGAAGATTTTTGGTTGATATAAGAGGATAAGTATTTGGAACTCACCAATTTAATGTTGAAGAATAATGGAATTAAAACATAATCATTGGAGGGATTGTAAAGGATTGGTATAAAACTAAAGGTTATGAGATGTTAGGGTTCAAGGTTAATATGAATTACATAGGAAAATGAAATCCCATGTGCTGGTTAAATATTCTATGGTTATGCAAATGGTGTTTAAAAACATTGGTCTAGACTTTATATAAACCAATTGTTTTTAAAAGCTATTGGTATATTGTAATCTATACCGGTGGTTTGGTAAAATAATCAGTACTTCCTTCACACAATCATCACATAATTAGTTTTTTCTTAACTAATTTCATAATCACAATCATAAATTAATTATGGTATGTTTATTTTTGGTATGGTATAACCACTTATATGAATAATGTTTTAAAACATATCATAGATGTCTATGAAAGCTCAATTATTGAAAAAAATATGATAAAAATAAGTAAATAATTTTTTTAATTTGGTTTTAGAATAGAAATAATAATATTCAACTCATTAATTAATATACCATCATCTATTCATCACAAATCACCAAAAGACACAAATCACTAATTTTATCATTATATATTTTAATGGAAACTCAGAGAGAATAATATTATAAGACTATAAATAATTTAATAAAAATTTATGATTCATTTTATGATATGGGAATGATGAACTTTTGTATAAGAATTAAGAAAAACAATTCTATTATGAATGTAGAACAAAAATGGCCAATATTACTCACACCCAATATTGAACTTATATAATGAACAACTAATGCACATGTAGAAAATAATTACAACAGGATATTATAAGAGGATATAAATATGAAAATGGTTTTTAGATGTGTGATTAATATATTAATTTTTTTATACTTATGGTTATTGAAAAAATCGACTAGGTAAGAATGAAGGAAAGGGTTTTTTCAAACTCAATTTTCAATGAGTCACAAACTATATTATTTAACCCTATTGTTTTGTACTTGATTTTTTCTATATAATTAATAAATTTCAATTTACATCCCTATATTTATATGGTTTATTAATTAATCCTTCTAAACTGTATATAAAAATATTCTTACCATAATTATTATGTTACTTGAATGGAATTTTGTGTCATATTTCAATTACTTGAGAGAAGATTATTTTATACACCATGTATTGTATTTTGTGGTTTACATGAAAACCTTTTATTTTATATCCAGATTATTTAATTATTTATGTTATTTATTTTTCCATTAAAATATATATCCTTCATGTTTTTTTGCATTCTAATGTTTCTAAATTCTTAAGTTTTATTATTCTCTATTTTAGATTCCATTTGACATGTTTGATATATAACACCATCATTTATTTTATATGGTCTGTTAATTTCCCAATTGAATTAAAATTAAAATAAATTTTTAACACCCTGAACTTATGAAATAATTACACTTTGTTTGAAATATTATGTAATACACAACACCAATCTTAATTAACCAATGAAATATATTTCTTTAAATTTTATCTTTTTGATAACTTTCCAAACATAGAACCCCTAGTTGAAATGTAGAGTAATATAGTTTATTTTTATTACCATACTATTAAATTAGAAATTATGAATATAAATAATTGTATTATGAAAATTATGGTTCTATATTGATTAAAAATAAAATAATATTTATTTAAAATAAATATTCATACTTCCAAAGAATTGTATTTTTCTAAATGATGGATTATTCGCACTTTACACACATAATATAAAATTAATATTTACCACTACAAAATTATTTATTTGATACAATAAACTTATATTTTGAAATATTAATATTATAGTTATATTTTGGTGATGTTTTTCTATTTTTATGTAATTTTTCATTTTTTTGATTAATAGTGTAAAATAATGAATTTTAATTGAAAATTTACTTTTTATTTTAATTATTTATAATATTAAATTATACATTAAGTGGTTTTTAAAGTAAAACTAGTTCAACTATATATCAATATACCCAATTAATGAAATTTGATTTATTTTTATATTGAATTCTTATATAAAAATATTATAAAACATTGAACATTTCTCTTTGAAAACCTTCTTTCTCATCGCGTTATTGGGATTAATTTGTTATTATATTTTTCCAATTCTATGAATTCAATTTGGAAAATATGAATCTAAATTTTGAATAATTATAATTTATATTATCTAATAAGGGAAAATTAATTTTTCACCATAATAAATTGTGAAATATGTAAAAATCAATAGCCGTAGTTAATGTAGAAACGGTTTGTCCTTAGGGTTAACCAAGGAAGATAAGGTTTTGAAATGACCTAAAAACTTATGGAAATTTTATTTTCTAGAAATATTTCTACCTTATCAATAAAATTTTCAAATTTATCATAATTTAGAATATTATTTATTTTAAATTACTATAATTCTTTATTCTTTTAATAAATTTCCAAGCAATTTCCCAGAGGGTTTCCTTTCCCCGCTAATAAAAGGGAACTCAGTCTCTTCACTTATTTACATCTATGAAGAAATTTTTCTCAAAAAACCCATTTTATATTCTCCCCAAAAAATAATTATTAACTTTATTGTTCCTTTATAAATCCCAAAATACTATACCTAGTGTCTTTAACAGGGGAATGAAAGGTGGTTTCCTTTATAAAATGTAATTATCTTAACAAATCCAATTTTTTTATTTGTTCCATTTCCACCATAAATTATGAATTAAAAATTAAAATATAATAAAACCATTATATAACATATAATAATATTTTATTATGTTTATTGAATAATAATTTTCCATATCCACTTCCATCAAATGGAAAATGAAATGATCGATCGTGTCTGCAGTAGACTACCACCTAGTTAATCGATATAGTATGTTTTTCATCACCCCCATTCATGGATGGATAAAATGATAAATTTATCAAATTTATATGACATTTATGATATTTTTATATTAATTTAATTTTAATATCCAATAAAACTTTCTAATTTCTATTTTAACACTATAACATCACTTTTTTGTACATCAAACTACCACCTCGAGAAGCAATGTGATCTGTTTTTCACTTACTCTAAAAATTGAATGTAATAAGGGTAAAATTATGGAATATATGTGATATATATGAGATATTATTTATTCATTAAAATTAATATATCCCCCACTTATTTACCCTTTCCTTTTATATGGGAATGATATCGTCGCTCGTTCATACATATGGCCTGCCATCTTCATGATGCGATATGAATCATTTTCCGTGACAGATTTTTAATAATTATTTAAAAATTGTGTATAATGAGTAAGTATGATATTAATAAAATTATAAATATTCTTTATGTAATGTAATAATATATTTTTAACAAGAACCATATCATTAATGACAAAATAATGAAAAAACCATTCAATTAACACCCGAAACAATGAAAATAATGAATGATTATTAAATAATGGCTAATAAGATATTATAAAAATATCATATATGATATTATAGATATTAATATATATTTTTTATAAGTGAATAAAATGATTACAACCACTATTAATGTTTTTAAAAACATTCATAAAAAAAGGAAGTATGAGGTAACCAATTCGGTCTCAATTTCCTTTCACTGTGGAACATAAGTATGTTATGATCAAATTTATTTTATATAGTCTCTATAATGACCCATTGAAATGTATCGTCATGATTTATTAATAATTCATGTTATTTTTATTCTCAATTCAAATTAATTAATTAAATTTTGTTTTACCTAATATTTACCAAGTTATAATAATCTTATAACCCAATTTCATTTTATTGGGCTGTATTTGTTCATCATATTTCATATACTAATACTGTTTGTTAAATGACTTATGATTATCCTATATTTTATTTCTATTTTTTATAAGGATTTATAGTTGTTACACATAATAAATTCATTATGTAATTCTCACTTAAATGTTATCGTCATTGTAAGTGATTTTGCTCAATCTCATTATTATCAAGATTTCTTATCATGGAATTTCAGTTGAAGGAAATTATTTCACCATTGTATAATAAAAAAATTTAATTTTATTATATTATTATTATTAATTATATTATCATTTAATATTACAATTTCAACTCTTTGGTACTTAAAATAATTGAGAATAATTTTATGAAAATATAAATTCATTTCCCTCTTTGGTAGGAAATCAGTTTTCTATCGAAATACTATTTTCTAAAAATATTTTAAAAATCTTAATTACACATTACCAAATAATCTATTAAAATAAATATTTCCCATTTTTTAATTTCTACAATATTTTTTATTGTAATATTCATGTTGTTTTCAAAACAATACCCACATGGCTTCTATCGAGAAAGTGAATGTCCTTTTTGATTTAATGTGTATTGAATGAATGAGATTTCAAACTCTCATGACCAGTTAAAAGTTCAAAATCACATTTAAAAATTTTAAAAAGTTATTTTAAAAGAAAATTATCATCAAATTTTTTGTGATAATTTAGTTTTAAAATTTTATTTACAAAATGAAAAGGATATTTTCCTTAAGAATGTTTTTAAAGATCATTTATGGGTTTATATTTGTAAGTGAAAACAAACCATTATTATTACTCTAATGGGTATATGATTTAATAAAACCATTATTATTCTTCATATGGATAGATTATGAATATTTTTACTAAGGAATTTATTGACATTCACTTTCTAGATTTATTTTTTAGCCATTAATATTCCCATGAAATATTCACTTTACTATGATCATTGGACATCACATTTCCCCTAAATATCCATATAATTTTTTATGTATATGTTAATTTCATAAACCAAATATAATTTTTACAAGTGGTTTTTTATATTTAAAATTATATTCTTATCTAGATAAAAATTGATAAATCCATATTCATTACTCAATAATAAAATTTTATGATAGGGGTCATCGTTCCGAAATTAAATTTGTTATTGGATACATGGGGAATGCATTTGAACTTATGCTATGGGAGGGGAATGTTATTATATATCACCTCGATGTATTGGTAGTTTTAGGAAGAAAATTATTAATCTACCTAAGAATCATGCGGTCAAACTAGATTAGTTTTTACCAAGTAGTTTTAAACTGTATTATGAATGGACATGATGGTAGAGTTATCATGATGTCTGAGATAATGGAATCCAATAATTATGAATTTACTTTACTATGAATAAAATTATTTTTATCAATGATATTTTCAAAATGATATTTTCTCTATATGAATTTCATTACAACTTCATTGATCAAATTTTACATATTTTCAGTGAATTACCTTATTATATAAGTTTTTCTTTATCAATTTCTTTAAATGACATGTGTGATCAGTTATTTACCTTTAAATCTTGATTATTATTATTTATTCATGATATATTCTAATATACATAACCTTTGCTGAGAGTTTTATCTCACCCTTATTTCGCATACTTTCCCAAGGATTCTATGAAGTGTACTATGATTAATATGTAAGAATATTCTAGATGGAATAATGTTGTTCTCAAAAAAATTTATGGTCTATTTTATGTATTAAAATATAATATGATAAAAATGTATGTATCTAGTTGATAGAGACTTTAAATTTATTTGTTGTTTTGGATTTCATTACTTCAAAATTATGTAAATATAATGAGGTAGAAACATGATCCAGGCTACTAGGGTCAGGTTTCATCGGGAGGTTTAGCTGAAACCTTGGGAACTAGATTTAGGAAAAAATATATTATGGGAAATAACCCTATGATAATCCTTTATATCCTGTATAAAATAAAATCCTATTATTTTGGTAAGGTAGGAATTATCTTGTTCTCTATGGAATGCATCACTATCTAGAGAATACATTTGGATTTGGTTCTGGAATAGAAGTTCATAGTTGTAATAACTCTAAAAGGGTACATTGGGATTGACTTGATCTTCACTTGTAGCATGAAAATGGGTCTTACTGTACACCAAGTTTGATACTCGTATGGGATATTCTTAATATTATTCCCATTTTAATTAAAACAATTAAAATATATTTGAATAGATGATGAAAATTAATGACCAAAGTTATACCTAAGGTGACTTGGATTGAAAATATAGTCTCAAAATAGAATAGAAAATGCTTTATATGTGGATATTAAATGTATAAATCAAATAATTATTAATGAAAAGTAAATAGTATGATAAATGGAAATAAAAAAAATCTCAGGGATCCATTTATAGTTCCTTCTCTAAGATGTGAGAATTCAGGGGATTATTTGAGTTATTACCCTCTTCTAAGGGTTAAAAACTAGACCAAGAAAGGATCTATATAGAAATGAAATGGATTAATTATTTACATATGATAATTCTTTATTTAAGTTATAGACATATTTTTACCAATATGTTTTCAGTTTAAATAATCATGAAACATCTAAGGATTGTGTAAAATTTAAGAAACATATATGTATTAATTAAAATAAGAATTATGGATAGAACAACGATTTTATGAGTTTAATATTAATCTTATGTTAAATTTCATAAACACCTATTTTTTGGGTTTTATGTGATGGGATTCAAAAAATAATAACGAAATTTTGGTAGAACATTTATAGGAATATAACCATTGGTTTACTATATGAAATATTTATCTGAGGAATAAATCCATTATATCCTATAAACATAATTTCAAAGGTAATGATAAATTTTATGGTTAATATGATCATTAATGACAATGTAATAATCATCAAATAATATTATTGTAGTTTTCTCAAAAAGTTTGTACTGAAAACCATAGTAAAAAAGGTTATTTAATGATTAATTTTATTTCATGTATTTCCATGATAATTTTTTGGGAATATTTTTATAATTATATTAATTTTCCTATAGAAATAGGACAACCCATCAAATATGGAAAGGATCTGGTGTTTAAACCAATAAATATGGAAAATAAGGGTTTAGTGCCTATTACTGGCCTATATGATATCCTCTTTAATATGTCATTGTTTGTATCTAATCAATTTTATGGATAAATATTAATATTGAATGAGTTGTGTTAATGTTGTAATTTTAATATTAATGTATTCTATTGGGTAACATGTGTTAACCATATTGTTTTTGGAAAATAGTTATATACACATAGAAATGTTTTTCACTCTTTTATGGATCTTACAATCAATTAAAGGTGAATTTTTGAGCATCTGGAATTAAAAAATCAATTTTTTGGATATTCATTTCTTAATGTATGTGATGAATCAGAAATTTATTGAATCACAATAAATAGATAAAATTGTTCTTATTTAATATAAAGGTATAAGTAATTACATTTTCTTATATTTTTAGTTATTTGTGACTTTCCTCAAGATTAATAATATGATCTTGCAAAAAAATTATCTCATTACCTTCATATCCAATGAATCATATGGTCTTTTAAATCAGCACTGATTTTTTTTTTAGGTCCTTAACATTCCATTGATCATTTATTTTATTTTTATATATGACCACATTCACTCTCTATAAATATTTATGATTTTATTTCACATTTTCTCTTTCTATCAATGTTCTTAAACTATGAACTCATGTTGCGTGTTATTCCATATGAAACGGTGATATCCCTTTATCTCTTATTAAGATAACATTTTATTAACCCTTTTATTATGAGGAATATTCAATGATAGTATTTCCAAAATTAAAAAAAATGATTACCAAAATCATGGTTAAATTTTAAGGATGTATATTATTTACGGTGGAGATAATTTAACACTGTGAAATTTTTTAAAATGATTTTGTTAGCATATGGGACATGAAACATCGATTTTCAATATGAAACGTAATATATTTCTTGAAATTTAATCTCTTTGATAGCTTGGCGAACACGCAAACCCAAGTCAAAAAAACCATACTGTAGTATTCTACTATAACATAACTATTAAATTGGAGGTTATGAATAGTAATAACTAATTTAGGAAAATTATGTTTATCTATTTATTACAATTAAAATAATAATCATTTAAAAGAAAAAAGAAATTCTTTCTAAAAAATGGTATTTTTCTAAAAGAAAGATTAGTAGACCGTTTCGCACATAATTTAAAAATAATTTTTACATATATTATAAAATTTATTTTATATAATGAACATAATATTTTAAATCATAATATTAAAATAAACTACTCGTAAATTTTTGGTATTTTTTCTGAAATGTTACATTTTTTAATAAATACTGAAAAATACCAAATTCTAATTGAAATCATATTTTTAATTTAAATTATTTATAATGATAAAGAATATTATAAATTGTTTATAATATAAAATTACTTTAATTAAATATCAATTAATCAAATTTAGTTCATTTTAATCATTTTTATATTTAATTATGATATACTATAAGTTTTTGAACATTTTTCAATTAGAAATTAGCATTATCATCACAAATGCGTGGTTAATTTTAAATTAATTTTTTCAATTTCATTTAATAAAATATAAAGAACTAGATTCCATATTTTCAATAAGAATAATTTATATTATCTAATAAGGTTATCTTAATTATTACCCAAATGAATAGTGAAAACAATAAATATTCATTATCACATTTTAGGTAAAAATGGGTTTATTATGGGTTTAAAATATGAATATAAGGTCTAAAAATAACATAAAAATTTTCAAAAACCATATGATATTGACCTACTTATACCTTATCCTTCCAATTTTCATATCTAGTGACATTGCGATACTTTTGGAATGTGAATGACGTTATCAACTTCTAATATTTTGAGAAAATTCAATGTACAATAGTGCAAAACACTTTTATTCATTGGTTATTTTTCATTTTTTACATCGGTTTTTAGCCGACGCTAATAAGGACGACATTATAAATATTGTTTTTTACGTCGGTTATCTAAAAACCGATATAAAAAACACAACAGAGCGGTGTTTATCACGTCGGTTATTTAATAACCGATTTGATAAACCATTTCCCAATATTTTATCATGTTGTTTATTAAATAACCGACATGAAAAAACCACGGGGGAGGGTTTAGCATGTCGGTTATTTTAATAATCGACGTGAAAAACCAGTGCGTGGGGGTGTTTATGACGTTAGTTATAAAATAACTGATGTGTTAAACCCCTGGAAAATGGTTTATCATGTCAGTTGTTTAATAACAAACATCCTAAAACATTTCCTAGTATTTTATCCCATCCATTATTAAATAACTAACGTGATAAACCATGGAGGATTTAACACATTGTTTTTTAAATAACTGACGTAATAAACAAGTGGGGGAGGGTTTATCATGTCAGTTATTAAATAACCGACGTGATAAACAAGAGCGAAGGGTGTCTATCATGTCGATTATATAATAAACGATGTGATAAACCATTTCCCAAGTTTTTATCACATTGGTTATTAAATAACTGTTGTGAAAAAACAATTTCTTTTAAATAGAAAGCAGTCCTCTGCTCTCGCCAGAATCAACCATAAACCAAACCAAGAATTCTTACCAGAAAAATAGAAGTAGACCAAAACAAGAAACATGAAAAATTAAGCATTTACATTGATAACATTTAAAACATACCCACTGGAAATCCCCCCACCACCCCTCCCCCTGGACATCCCCCCCTCACACCGCTGGACAGCCCCCACCACACACCTGGACCCCCCCTGCCCACACCCCTAGACTGCAGCTCGACCCCCTAGACTACCCCCAAACACCCCTGGACATCCCCACGACCACTTGGATAGCCCCCCACACCCCTAGAGAACTCACCTCCCTCATGTATACTCCCTCACCCCCTGGACAGCACTCCCACACCCCTTGACAAGCCTCCCATGCCACTAAAACAGGACCAAAAAGTTACCAACAACAGACCAGAACCCCCTAACCCCAATGGACTGCCCCCCCCCCCACTCACACCCTTAGAACCCCCCCCCCCCCCACCCCTGGACATCACCAACACCCCATGGACATCCCCCACCCCTAGATATCACTCCCACACCCCTGGACAGCCCTCCCACACCCCTATAATAGACCAAAAAATTACCAAAAACAGACCATAACCCCCCTCAACCCACTAGACAGCCCCCACCACAACCCCACACCCCTGGACGGCCTCCCCCCCCCCCACCCCGGGATATCCCTCAACACCCCTGGACAGCCCCCACAACCCTGAAATAGGACCAAAAAGTTACCGAAAACAGACCAGAACCCCCTCACCCCACTAGACTGCCCCCACCACACCCCCAGACACCCCCTCCCCCCCACCCCTGAACATAACCAACACCCCCTGGACATCCTCGGCCCTCCTGTATACCCCCCAAACCATAGACAACACACCCACACACCTGGACAGCCCTCCCACACCCCTGAAATAGAATAAAAAGTTACCAAAAATAGACCAGAACTCCCTCACCCCACTGGATAGCCCCTACCACTCCCCCCCCCCTCACACACACCACTGAACTGCCCCCCCCCCCCCTAGATAGCCCCCAACACCCCTAAAAACCCCCACCCTCCAGGACCCCCCCCCCCACACACCTAGACTGCCCCACCACCCCCTGTACACCCCCCACACCCCTAGACTGCCCCCACCCCCTGGACATCCCATGAACAACCCCTGGACAGCTTGTGTTGGAAGAGGAGGTGTCGTCATTCCTTGGGGGGGCATTCCACTGAAAGGTACTCATCACTCTCACATGCTATGCTGGATATCTCAAAATGTTTCACATGTGGGAGTGATGAGTACCTTCCAGCGGCGTTCAGCCCCCCCCCCCCCCCCCCTAAGGGATGGTGGCGCCTCCTCTCCCACCCCATGGACTGCCCCCCCCCCCCCCTCTCCCCATGGACACACTGGCCACCCACCCTCCCCCGCGCTCCACCCTACTGGAGAGCCCTCCCACACCCCTAGAAACACCCCTCACCCCACAGGACACCCCCACAACCCTGGACAGCCCCCCACTCCCCTAGACAGCCCTTCCACCCTCCTGGAAACGCTCCCACCCCCTGGACTGCCCCCAATCTCATAGACACCCAGCATACCCCCAGCCCACTAGACACCCCCCCACACCCTTGAATACCCCCCCAACCCATTAAACACCCCCCCCCCCCCACACACACACCCTTGCAACCCATCCCCCCAGACCAGAATCCATACCAGAAAATCCATCATAAGTAGAAGAAAACAATAAGTAGAGAAAAATTAATCATTCACATATATAACATTCAAAACATTCAATGTGAACATAAAAAAACTAAATCCAACCTAAACGACTACCAAGTACACAATTACAATGACATTATTCAAAATTACATTTTACAATACGAAAAACTAAAAATCAATCAAACCTGTAAAATAATTTGACCATTCCACTTGTAAGTGTTTGATGTCTTCAGCACTATAGGGTTGAGGGTCATCAAATATGATACAAATTAAAAGGATAATAATAAATGTGTATAATGAATAAATCAAATGAACTATTATGGAAATGTTTAAAAGGAAATCTTACTAGGTCAAAGTTCACAACTATCCCAGTTGTCATTATTTCATACATAAATCTCTACAAATAATATCCGCATTCAATGACTTCTTGTTGTTCATGAAAATTCTGTTTGAATGAGTAAAAATTCAATATATTATTTGTATGAAATAAATCAAATAGTAAAAATAATAAATGGATATTTACCTGTACATTTACATATTCGATCTTTGCACTCCTTTTCTTTGTGGTTTTTTTAATGTAGAACCATCCCCTATTAGAAAATAATACGAATGGGATAAATTAAAAATTAATTATAATATAGAAAACTATTGATAAATTGAAACTTACTTTTCCACCCTTTTCTTAAAACTTTCCCACTCATCATGTCGGACAGAGCATATCCAATAAAGTGTCTTCTCCCTTGAAAAAACCTCCTAACATCTAATGATCTCTGATAAAAAAAATTAATGTTAGTGGTTTTTTATGTTAAAATATAATAAACTCTTTAAGAGAGATGTGTTTCATGCCTCTCATAAAAAGGCATCATCCAACAATG
Organism: Viscum album; assembly: GCA_963277665.1. Lineage (NCBI taxonomy): Eukaryota > Viridiplantae > Streptophyta > Magnoliopsida > Santalales > Viscaceae > Viscum > Viscum album. The sequence goes on along the minus strand of OY728138.1, from coordinate 1,297,226,064 downwards.
TGTGACTATATTATGTTCAAGTATTTCACCTATATAAACCATATTTTGTTCCTCATCCAATGCAAATGCTTTAGGGGAAATCAATTGTGGGTCCATGAACCCATATACATATATCCTCTCATTACTCTCACAAATGTTATAAATATACCCAACACAAAACAGACATAAGTATATATTTTTAATAAATATAACATAGGGAAAAGGTGTTAAGACTTACATAGAAAAAATATACACCACCTTAATGCCCAACTTATCTCTAGTAACAAGATCCATGATATCAGATTTCATAATCCACAAAGTTATTGCACGTCCACAAACATGAGATTCCATCAGAAACTCATAATGATCCACTAACAAATTTGAATATCTTGATAATCTGTCAAGAATACTAGAATCTATATCTGATGTCACAACCATTTGTCTTTGTTGTTTCCTATATAGTATGTCTTTACCGTAGAAGTATTCCTATAAAAATAAGTAGAAAAATATATTATTTTTCAAATTATTAAACAACATTAATAAAAACATAAAATAGAAGATATAACATACATACCTCTATAGTAACGAGTCGAAGATGTCTGGATGGCCAAATTAAAAGATGGCCAATACTATGTCCAATTTTCATCACCTCAATTTTAGGTAATGGTACTCAAGTTGATCTATCTAAAATATCCTGTACAGTGTCACTCTAATTCTCTACCTCTAATTGTTGATGATGAACTATATCTCTTATACAATATATCAACCCATATGCAACTATATGATGCTGAGGATCATCAACATACAACTAGAAATAACTAGGAAGTCGCGGTGTAGGAGTAGGATAAAAAATAGTGTCTGGGGGATGAGGTGGGGGAGTGGGAGCTAATGGCGAAGGTGAAGGATAAATAATGGGGTCTGCAAGGGGAGGTGGAGTGGAAGTTGCAGTCTGAAATTGTCTTTTCATGTCTGCAAACATAGACTGTACTGACTCTCTAATATTTTCCTCCATCATTGCATTAATATTATGAACTTCAGCCTCTATAGATTCTATTTTTTATAAACACCCTCAACGTAAGTAGTTGAGGAACATGGAAGCACTTTTCTTACTAATAAACTTGCCAGATATCCTCATGCAAGACCAGGATGTTTGGGCTTTCCCAATGATGCAGATAAAATATTGTGCCTCCTAGGAACTTTAAATACCCCATGTGAGCTCTATTATTTAAGAGAATCTTGTATTAATTAATTTAAAATTTACTTAATGATTTAATTTATATGAAGAAAACAGTTAACTTAAATAAATAAAATAGATATTTTACAATCCTCTCAGCTATAATTCCCAAATCTTCCAAAAGATATTTCCCTTTTTTCCAATCTGAGATCTCTTCCATTTTTCATGTTTAGATGGATGGGATGGAGGGTCCACCTCTCCAAAGCTTCAAGACTCTGGTGTTAGTTTTTGTAATTTTTTCCACCATCATTTGTTCTTCCAATAATGTATACCCTCCACGAGATAAACTATGAGGGTATACATTTTTAGATTGGATATCCTGATGATATTTCCTTGTTTTCTATAAATTAAGAATAAGAAATCATTAACAAAATAGTGAAATGATTATTTATATAAGAAAGCTTATAAAAGTTTACATTGCCCTTACCAAAAATTATTATTTTCATTTACTTTCAACAAACTGTCTCCATGTGTCTTCATCTATGAATGGATATATACAACATGGATTGTCCTGACTCCTATAACCAAAAATGAAATCATATGTGAGGGTTGATTTGAAATCCATCCACTCCAGGCAGCCGTCAAAAAGCATTTCTTCCTCACTCCTCTAGTGTAAGGAATATCAAATTTCATTTGATAAAGAAGAGGTTAAACATATTATATTTACCAAAAACAATTAAAGAATAGGAAAACAATAGTAAAAGATCATACCAAAATCATCTCCCACATCTGAGAGATTATCGCTTTTTCCACACTTCTCCAGTCGTCATACAAAATTCTTACTTTTATCTTACCCTGAGTGGATACAAAACTCTTAAAATCTTTTACATTTATACCTTTAGGAATATCATCCTCATAAAACTCAATGGGTATCCTCTCGTCCAGCATACTGCCAAGTGATAATTTTGGTAAACTTGTGCACCCACATTTACCAACTCTTGAACACTTTTTAGTAATGGGAGCACATGAGGAAGATTGGGGAAGGTCAAGAAGAGTATGTGAATGTTCCTCCACAGAGGTATGACTAATATGATAATCCCTAGAATCATGTGGTTGATCAACTGATTTATCTGCTATTATCCTTCAAATAAAAAAACAAACATTAGTTTAAAAATATACAAAATCAAATATTTTAATACTACTGTAATCAAAAAATAGAAAATTGTACTAAGTTACGTAATAGTAAACATGGATAATATGCTAAGCATTTTAAACAATCGTAAAGATGGTAAATACAGTCAAGATGGTAAACATGGTAAACATGGTAAACATGGTAAACATGGTAATGTAATTTTCACTGAAAAAATAATAATAGATATATAATTTATGTAATGCTAAACATGGTAAAGTAATCTAAACAAAATTAAAACATGGTAAACCTTGTAAACATGGTAAACTAATTATCACTGAAAAAAAATTATAGATATATAATTAATGTAATGGTAAACATGATAAAGTAAACTAAGAAAAATAAAACAAATATAAACGTATACCTATTTTGTTTTATTAAATGTTTTAATAATGAAAAAACTTACAATATCTACCATTTTATGAAAACAATAAATGTAAACAAGAAATAAACAAATGTGAACTGTAATTTTAGGAATGTACAAATGGATTGTTTTTCCAAATTCTTCATTTTGAACATTCCTTATGGGACAAAACATGTCTTCAATATGCTCATCATTATGTTCTATTAATCATTCCATTGAAGTATGGATCTCACATAAATCAGCATCTTCATCAAGTTCATCCTCACCAACATATTATTTTCCCTTGTAAAGCAATATCCCACTAGATATCTGATTGATCTACTACATAGAATTTTTTTTTTCAGGTGTTTCAATTATAAAAGAATCAGTTGTTTCTTCCAATATATTCAGATTAACAACTCTCATTACAAATTCATTGTGTTTGATACTATGGTTACCGATAAACCATTTACAGTTAAAAAAGGAACATTAATTTTAAAGTAATTCACCTCCCATATTCCTTCAATCACTCCATAATATGCACTTGATGCATAAATTGGGTTTTTTTCCTTAGGACTCGAAAAATGCATTGCTTCTGCAAACACCAATACACCACTATTCTGAATAGCACTTCTGTTGTCCTGAGCTTTCATATGAAATGTATAGACATTAATGTGATAACCAGACCAGGTTATCACATTAAAACATGGGCCACCAACTATCCATTTTAATGTCTCTAATACATCTTATCTACAAAGCAAGGTCTTTTTAAAGCATTACAAAAATGTTTTGTTGTGCTCATTCAAAATACACATTTCTTTCTTCATTGGATGACATTGTTTCAACTCATTAATATTCAATGTGATATACGGTTGAGCATCAGCTATGTTTTTCAAGATGTATGATTCTAACTTCGTTATCTATTTAGCTGACAATGATTTGACTTTCAAGCCATGAATCCTCATTCCCTCATTATTAACTCATTCATGGAGATATGGAGGAAAACCTATGTGTTGCGCCACATTCAAGTAGCTCGTACAAAACTCTGAAACCTCCTCAGAAATATAATTTTCAATAATGGAGGCTTTGGGTCGATATGGATTCTTAACATACCCCTTAAATATTTTCATATACCTTTCAAAAGGATACATCCAATGAAGATATACAGGTCCACAAAGAATTATTTCTCGAACCAGATGAATCATTAAATGCACCATTATATCAAAAAAAGTTGGAGGAAAATACATTTCCAATTGACAAAGTATAAAAATTATATCATTTTCCAAAATTTTCAAAGAATTCACATCAATAACCTTATTACAAATTGAATTGAAAAAATAACACAACTTTAATATAGTCTTTCTGACATGGATGGGCAATATTCCATGCAATGCAACTGGTAAAAGTTGGTGAATCATGACGTGACAATCATGAGCTTTCATACCAATCAACTTCAAGTCGTTCAATGAGACAAATTGTTTTACAATTGAAGAATAACCTTGAGGCACTTTGATATCATGAAGACCCTGACAAAAGCTAATTTTATCCCTCTTTGATAATGTATGACAAGCCGGGGGAGGAAATTTTCATCTTCCATTAGGATTGGGAGCTAACTCCCAACCTATTCCCTAGTGATAGTAAGTATAATATTGCATTCAACCCATCTTTTGTCTTTCCTTTAATATCAAAAAATTTTCCAATAAAACTATCACAGATATTCATCTCCGCGTACATGAAATAAATATTATGTTTAACTGCATGATATCTCCAATATTGTAGCTCCAAAAATATTGACATTTTCTTCCAAATATGTCTATTATTACCAGATTTTTGTGTCTTTCCCAATGTGAGATCAAGGTTTTTCACCCTCTCAAATACAGATCAGGGGATAATGGTTTTGGAGCAATATCAAATTCTTGTGAGCCATTTAATGCCTTTTTTACTCATCTATAATAGTGATCCATAGGCAAAAACTTTCGATTACCCATGTACAATGTTTTCCTCCTATGATGAAATTTACAATATGACGTATGTTGTCCACAAATTGTACAAGCATTATTCCCTTTAACACTGTATCCAAACAAATTTCCATATGCAGGGAAGTCATTTATAGTGAACAAAAGAACTACATGGAGTTGAAAATATTCCATTTTATAAGAATCATACACCCTAATATCATCCTCCCATAAAAGATTCAAATCCTCAATCAATGGTTACAAGAAAACATCAATATCATTTCTTGGTTGCTTCGGACCAGAGATCATTATACTCAACATGACATATTTGTGCTTCATACAAACTTCGGGAGAGAGTTTGTAAATTACCAAAAAAAACAGGCCATGAAAAATGTGTGCTACTGAGAGTCTGGTATGGATTCATTCCATCTATGCACAACACTTGTCTGATATTTATAATTTCATTTCCAAATATAGTATACTTCTCATCAATTTTCTTTGATTGTGGACAATCAGCTGGATGACGTATTTTTCCATCACATAACCGCTCATCAGTATGCCATCTTAATCTTTTTTCATCATGTGAATTAGCAAATAAACACTTAAAATGATGAATTATAGGAGGACAGAAAAATACCTTTGAAAGGATCATTATATTCAATACATCAGCTTGGGATTTTTCTTTCACCTTATATCGTGATGTCCCACATTTAGGACACTCTTACAAAAATTCATATTCCTTCCTATATATCATAAATTCATTCAGACAAGCACTTATTTTCTTGTATCCTAATCCCATTGGGAATAAAAAAATTTTGGCCTTATAATGTGAATCTGGAAGATCATTATCTTTTGGATGAATTTCTTTCATCAATTGTAGCATCTCTGTAAAACTTTTGTCACTCGATCCATGGTTCACCTTCAGGTTAATCAATTTTAACATCACTGCCAAAAGTGTAAAATCTGTACAACCAGGATATAATGGTTTTTCAGAATCACCATATAGACGCACAACTGTCAGTTCTATCTCAAATTGTTTTGCTTCAATATCAGAATTATTTCTTCAATTCCATCAGAGTCACCATCTTGAAAATCACCATCACTAGTGATTTTCCATCCAGTTTCACCATGGCAAATCCAAGGGCTGTAACTCAGATTAAAACCATGACAAATTAGATGATCTTTTATCTCTCTACATTTCAACTTATTCATATTCAATCATTTCAGGCATGGACAGAAAATAATGTCACTACATGGAACATTTCATTTAGAAAATTCCAAAAAGGCATAAACACCTTCGTTATTTCCATTGCTCATTCGATGTGTCGTAATCCAACTTCGAAAAATTATTACCTATAAAAAATAACGAAATTATACTTCTTTTTAAGATATGAAAAATATATTTTTATATGAAAAAAATCATAATTTAAATGTAAAACAATTTTGAAATATAAAACAAATCTATGAGTATTTAAATAAATATGCTTGAATATGATTTTAAAAAAGAAAATATAGTTAGATATAATAGTTTTAAATTCCATGGAATCGAAGAATACCATGGGGCCTCCAATGGTTGATAGAAAATTGGATAAAATGGAGTAAACCTAAGAATAAAATCAAATTTAAATTAAAAACTCGGATAGAGAAAATCACAACGTAAATCTCATCATCAGGGCATAATAGAATCATATTGCAACACTAATATCCATGAAACAATACAATAATCATTTCATTATCTCACAAACCATGATGCAATAGTCAATCCCAACTGAAACTTATCCCCCAACCCCTTGGACACCCCCTAGACACCACCACCCCCGTGGACAGCCCCACACCCCCCAAGACAACACCCCCACCCCCTTGGACACCCCCTGGACACCACCACCCCCATGGACACCAACCACCCACACCTCCTTGGACACCACCTAGAGACCACCACACCCTTGGAAAGCCCCCCCCCCACCCCTCAGAACAGCACCCCAACCCCATGGACAGCACCCCCCCTGGACACCCCACCCCTCCTGGACACCCCCACCCACAACCTACCCCCTTGGACACCCCCTTGGACACCCCAAAAACCTCTGGACAGTCCCCCCCCCCCACCAGACAACCCCCAAACCCTCTGAACAATCCCCCACCCCATTGGATAGCCCCCCACCCCCTTAGACCCCCCCCCCCCACACACACACAACCCTGGACTGCCCCCCCCCCCACCTCCATGGACACCCTAGACACCCCCAACCCAATGGACAGCCCCCTGAACCCTCTAGACACCATCCCCACCCCCTTGGACACCCCCTAGACACCACCACCCCCTTGGACAGCCCCCACCCCTCTAGACAGCCCCCACCCCCTAGACATCCCCCACCTCTCTAGACAGCACCCCCACCCCCTTGGACACCCCCACCCCTCATGGACACCACCCCCACCACCTACCCCTTTGGACACCCCCTAGACACCCCCAACCCTCTGAATAGCATCTCCCCCCCCCCAACACACACACCCCCTAGACTTCCCCCCCCCCCCCACCACCTCCATGGACACCCTGGACAGCCCCCAACCCTCTGGACAGCCCCCAACCCCTATAGACAGCCCCCGACCATCTAGACATCCCCCCAGAACCATGTAATTTTAACATCAAGCTACTAGAGTTGGAATATATAGGGATTTTAACCTCAAGCTACTATTTTTGGTATCATGCCATTATTCAAAATGAGAACCATGAACTATATCTCCTACTATTATAAAATGATCTATTTTTCAATGGATCGGGTTTTAATAGCATATAATGTCTTTTAATAGCCCACGAAATTAATTAACGTAAATAGTTTATGGACCAACAAAAAGCGATACCAAAAATAGAAACAACCAGGGATCGAAAACAGACTTTCCACCATGAAAAACCATATATACTTATAAAATAAATCACACTGGTACACAGAATGGGTGTATCACAATGGTTTAGATATAATTTGAAGTAATATAGTTGAATGAGATCATTAGTTGTCAATGACAACAAATATTACCATAAATGTGGTCATTCATGAAACCAAAACAAACGAAATAGAAGTAGGTGTGGCTTACATGAATATTGCGAGTCGATCTAATAGATCTAGTGATAATAAAAAAGATGATGATGGCCAAATGATGTAAGAGGGTTCAAAATCGAAGAATCTTACCTAGTTTAAACAAAAAAAATCTCAAAACATAAATATAGACTACCCGGGAAAAAATGAATGAAATAAAGTCGTGGGAGGATCATCTGAGTGTTTCAAGTGGAGATGATAGATCCGAGGAGAGTAAAGATGATAAACGATTATGGAAAAAAAATTAAGGAAACAAGATCAAAGAGTCGATTCTAGGTTTTCAGCGCAAGAGAGATGAGTTGTAGGTCTGTCGATAAAAAAATCAGAAATGACAATCTACGGGGCATGATAAATTTTTAAAAGTATTATAACATCGGATATTTAATAACCAAAGTTATAAACTATTTTTATTAAATTTATAACGTTGGTTATTATTAAAACCGACGTTATAAATGTATCAGATACCACATTTTTTAGGTTATTTATTTTGTAACCAAAGTAAAAAAAGTCGCGTGTTAATTTTTTACGTCAGTTTTTGTATAACCGACATAATAAAGACATCAGAAACCATAGTTTTTACATAGGTTATTTTATAACCGACATAAAAATAGTTGTGTGTTGGTTTTTTTATGTCAGTTATAATATAACCGACGTAAAAAATTCTTCAGGTTTTGTTTTTACGTCGGTTATCAAATAACTGACATAAAATATTTACTCTCAGTATTTTTTATGTCAGTTATTTTATAACCGACTTAATAACCCACATATCACATATTTTCACATCGGTTATATATAACCGACATTAAAAATGGTGATGTTAAATATGTTTTCTGCACTTGTGGTAACTTTCATGAGGGTTCCCTTTCCCCAAGGGCTCTCACTCCCTCCCCTTATTTATAAATCCAATGCCCTTTGGATTAAAAAACCTGAAAAATTCCTCCTCCAAAGTCCTTATACAAATTCTATATCTTATCATTCTATGGTCAAAAATATAATAACCATATGAGGTTTCTCTTAGAGAAGGTAATTATCTTAAGAACATTTTTGTTTTTTCTTTCATTTTTTACCACATTAAATTATGTCTTAAAACATACAATATAACAAAACAATTATCTATAATATAATTATATTTTATTATATTTTTGGATTAGTTATTCTCCATATCCATGTTTATCGAATAGGAATCAAAATCATCTATTGTGTGTACGGTATAATATAGCCTTGCGAACCGATGTAGTTCGTTTTCCATCACCACCATTCAAGGATTGGTATAATGATGGATTTAAAACTAGTATATGATATTTTATATATTATTATTCTTATGTATTTTTAATATTATATATACATTTATAAATTCAATTCCTTTTTAAATATGACAATGTCACTTGTTTGTACAGTGAAACACCTCCTCAAGAAGTCATGTTATTGATTTTTCACCTACACATTAAATGAAATGTATTAAGGATAAAATTAATGAATATATGTGATGTATATTAGAAGATTTATATTTGGAAACCTATTGTCACCCACTTACATACCATATCATTTATTATATGAATGATATCATCGCTCAAGCATTCGTATGACCTACCATCTCCTTAAAGTGATGAAACTCATTTTCCATGACCAACATTTAAGAATGATTTTAATATTATATATACAAAGTAAATAAAATATTTATAATTTAATTTCATTTATATAGATAATGTTACTATATAATAAGTTTAAATAATAAATTATTAATATGAAAAATAGGGAAATTAACAACTGAAACAATGAAAATATTGAATGATTCATAATGAAAAGATGATATGATGTCACTAAAGGATCATATATTTAATTATAAAAATTAATAGGGTTAATTAAGTATTTACTAAAATATTTAAAAACACTATACAGAAGGTTAAATAATGTTAAAAAATGAATTGGGTGTATAGAATTCTCTCTCAATTTGTTTTCATTGAGGCACATTTGTTTATTTTTCACCAATTTCATTTATATGGTGTATATAATACCCCTTCAAAATGTTATATAATTATTTATTAATAATTAATTTTATTTTAAATTTCAATTTTAATTATTAAATCAATTTAATGAAACATAATAGTTAAAAAGTGTTAAAGAATTCAATAAATCAATTTCTTTTTATTAGGTTATATTCCGGATTCATCATCATTGGTATTCTATGAGTAAGTGTGAAATGAAATTTGTTATCTTATTCGGTAATTATATTTTTTTATGTTGAATTAAATTTTATACACATAATTATCTCATTGAATAATTATCACTTCAACATTATGATCATTGTAAGGTCTTACTTAAAAATCTCATTCTCAACAAGATTTCTTATTAATGAATTTCAATTGAATGAAATTATTTGATAATTTTCCAATAAAACCCTTAAATTTTATAATCCTATGGGTTTTCAGGATATTTTCCAATAATTGTACCATTTTGACACACTTTGGAATGTAAAATAATTGAGAAACGTTTTTTAGGAAAATATGACATCATTATCCAGTTCGGTTATAAATATGTTTTCTACCAAAACAATATTTTTTTTAAAAATTAAAAATGTTTTAAACAATTTTCTAAATGAATAATTAAATAAATTTTTACCCATTTTTATTTTTAAAAACAAACTTTTAAATTAATATTCATGTCCTTTTGGAACAAATTATTGTTTTGATTTTACTGAAAATTTTAAATGAATCTTTATTTTTATGTTTGCAACATGGAAATTATTTCCAGCCATTATGACCAATCAAAATTTTCAAATCATAATTTATAATATTAAAAAGATATTTTTGAAGAAAGTTAATTTTCAATTTTTTTGTGGAATTATAGATTTATAATTTTATTTTTAAAATAAAAAGAATATTTTCCTCAATAATGTTTTTAATGATCTTTTATGGTCTTTCTCTTCATCATCAAAACATCCCTTAATTCTTAATCCAATGAATATATTTTGTATTAATACTATCGTTATTATTTTTATTGATGGTTTATCCTCATTTTTACCATGGAAAGTATTCACATTCACTTTCCTGCTTCATTTATGTAGTTATTAACTTTCTGATAAAATATTCACTTTTTAATGATCTCTAGACATTAAATATTACCTAAATATCAATATTATTTATTATGGATATGTTAGATGTTCATATTTGAAATAATATTCACATATGGTGGTCTAAATTGAAAGTTATTTGTTTATTTGGGGAAATATTGATAAATCTTTATCATGTACTCAATAAGGATATTTAATTATAAAGGGTATTGTTTATTAATTAAACCGATTATTCCATCTATGGGTAATTCATTGGACCTAAAATTATGGTTGTATACCATTATTACATAACCCCTTGATATATCTGTATTCTCATGAGGTTAATTAGTAAACTTGTACCAAATAATAGTTGTCCAATCCATGTGATATTCTACCTAGTAGCTTCAATCCATCTTGTGAAAGGGCATGACTGTAGAGGTTTCATGATGCCTAAGATCATAGAATCGAATAATTAATCAATTGCTTCATCAAGAAACCATATATCATTATCCAAGGTATTTTCACAATGTTATTATCACTTTTTCTTTTCATTCTTAGTTTAATTATTAAATTCCATGAGTTTTCAGTTATTTACCCTTCCATATTGATTGTCATGTAGTTTAAATGGAAAGTGGGATGAGTTATTTACATTTCCATGTTGATTGTACTTATGGATTAATGATATCTTCCACTAAACATAATCCTTACTGATTATTTTAGAACACCCTTATTTTTCACATTTTCTTAAGAATCCATGAAGTGTACTATGATTCATATGCATGGATATTATAGATGGAATATTTTTATTTTCAATATTTTTTATAATTTGGGTTTATAAATATAACATTGGAATCAAGTATATATATTATTTTCCAATATTAATAAAATATTCAGTCTTTTTAGATTCAATACCATGTAACTTTTGATAATATAATAAAGTACACCTTGGATATAGGCTATTAGGCTTAGGTTTATTATAAAATCATTTATTATATTATATTTATATTTCACAGTATTCGTCTTATGATCTGTCTATTCATTTGTTACCATTACTCTAATAGTTATTGTATCTCAATTATTATTATTTATGATATTATTTGTATTCATAAATTACTATCATTTTTCGATTTGTATATTGTCTATGGGTAACCACATAAATCCTGTCATATAATATTATTCTAGGGGATTAAACTTGTTAAAGTCCATTACATCTTTTGCCTATCCAAATAATCCTATATTATACTCATAATTTTTCTCTCAATTCCTTTTTTTGAAATTACTATACATTTCATTCCATTTATTTAAGGGTGTTCACCAATATTCCATAAAATGTTTTGTTAGGGAAATTATTGACTTAACCATATACCAAATTCTATATATGGTTTGTCCTGACCCATTCCAGAGGGGCCCATTCAGTTACTACCCCAAGCCCACCCCCAATAGGCCAGGGGCTTGTGACTAGAACCTAGTAGACATATCCCACAAATGGGAGGCATATTTCTATGTCCATGTATATATGCATACGTTTCTAAGCCACAAATGAGGAAATCTAAATTCAATATGTAAAAATTGTATGAAAACAACTATATCCCCTAACTAGAGTACAATAGTGAAAGTAATGGAAAGTAAACAGGGCCAAAACAAGCTTAGCAAATGAAAAGAGAATTCAGCCACTAGTCCAACCTATAAAGTATGAGGTACTGGGACTGTCATTGAAAAATTTTCCGGAACACACCTGGAATTGTCTGGTCTCCCAAGGAACCACCTAGTACTGGTTTTCCTAGAACTCCATCGATGATTCGATCATCTTCACAATACATGACACAGGTAGGAAAAGACCATGTAGGGGTGAGTAAAACAATACTCAATAGGACTCCATGAATCCATAAAGTAATACCCAAAAATAAATACTACAAAGAAAATAAAATTAAGGAATACCACAAATGAATACCAAAAAAGATATATCATGAAGGAATACCATGATGGAATACCACCAAGGAATACCATAAAAGAATGCATATTTACCTCCACATTGATATATGTTAATACAAAATGTATCAATAACATAAAGACATACTAAATCTAATAAGACACAGAATATCAACAAGACACGTAGTCTCCATAAGAAACAGTGCCTCCATAAGACACAGAGTCTCTATAAGATTCACAGTCTCTATAAGATTCGCAGTCTCTATAAGACACATAGTCTCTGTAAGAAACATATTCTCTAAGTCACAGTCAGCCATAAATTGTTTTTCTTGGAGCACACTTGTTCCAGGAGAACACATTCCTCAATCTATAAGGTTGTATTAACACTCCAACAAAAAGTAAAAAAGGATATTTCTAACTCACCATCTTATTATAAGGGTCCCAACTTCATATAAGGTTCATCTAACAGACATACATTTTGAATGTTATGGTTGTTTAAAAAATTTAAAAGGGGGTTTACTGGGTCAGGAACATACCGTGGTGGTTGACATTTATCGTACAAACACCCCACTACTACAAGAGCTACCATAATGGTGGACAGTTCCACATCAACCATTGTTGAGTAGCAACACTATCAATCATGGTCAGGTCTGTCCACTGGGGTCTGACCCAAGTCTATCTCATCTTGTGGGGTCCGACTCAGTCCAATAGTCCCAACCTATTATATAAGGGCCCATACCACATCACTGGCCCAAACAGCTCAATCAAATTGGCATATTTTCATGTCGGTTCTCTCAAGAGGTCACCCACAAGAATGACCACTACATCCAACATGGTGTCGTACTACGTCCCGTTGAATCTGCTCCCACCAGCTCGCATGCAGTCACTGCCACATCCCACATGGCACCACTGTCGGGTTCCAAGTGGTGCCACTGCCACCACTTCAGCCAGGAACCATTATTCCTTTGGTTCTCAATCCTCTAAAACGAATTCACATCTATGATCCTTAGGTCCTTATCTATGCTAATATAAACCTTTGTTTCCACTTTCCTCTATTCTAGGAGTCTAATCTTTTTCGGAACCTCTCAACATATCGATTAATGGTCATGAAAATTAAATGGAGAAGAACTCCATCAATGGGAGAGAGAAAGGCACCATGAATTCTCAATGAATGATCCTTGGCATTATTTTATTGGCCTCAATTCACTCTCATTAAAAGGATAAATGAAGTGGATAAACCAATCATTCAGTAATCCCACATTAATAACCCATCCAATATTAACAACCATACCACAGATCAATTTGGTTGTGAATTGACCCACATTCATTATAGAAATTAAGAATGGGACAAATAAACAATGAAACAACCTCTCTACCTGAAGTTTGGATTGGTCGTTGACAAGGAATGGTTGTGTTGCTATCATTGACGAGATCCTCCAACATCATTGGTGCGACGATCTATGATATGTTCTCTGGTTCGTCATCATTAGATTGAGAGGATTATTTCTTTATGTCTCATAGGAATTACAGGGTTTTGGTGATAATACTATATTCTTAAAAAATGTTTAATAAAAATTAAACAAGGCGGTGAATCACTTAAAATAATTTTTATTTAAATTATTAAATAAAAATAGAGTCTTTTATGTGTTTTTCCACAAAATACCCACGCTAAAAAAACCTAAGTGACACCTAGGGTAAAAATCAAGTTTTCAGTTCAATAGTGCCCTCAACGTTTTGATACAGGTACCTGTTTAGGAATTCATCCTCATTTTCCTGAAAACCATGCGTGTGTGCTATTAAAAAGTTTAATATTTTTCAAATAATTGATCCCGGCACCCCATGTCTCAGAGTAGCATATTGTCTCAATACCTGGTCTCAAAAAAAATCTATATAATATCAAATAATAATAAATGGAAAATATGATACATCACATGGTTCTAGTTTAAGGGATTCTTACATAGAAATCTATTCTATTTATTGAGTGGGGAAATATTGAATATTTGTATACATGTTATTACACTCCATATGTTTTAGTATAATTAATAAATATTATTTATGTATATTTTATAATATTAATTACATCGTATGATAAATTGATTGTAATTATTTAGTGATATATGGGTACCGTAATAGATGTTAAATTCATCAATATGTGTCATGAGGAAAATTATCTTCTATATTTTGGTGTATAGCAACCCAGAACAAAATATTACAAAATAAAAGTTCCATGATGGTAATATAATGATGTATAAGATCATGATTTCTTGGTTTAGGTCAGAGAATTGGTTACCGAAATTATGAATTTAATCAATATAGAATTATTTATTATTATCAGTGCATTTATTTTTTGATTTTTCAACCAATAATATTTTGAGTTCATGGTTTCATTTTATTATGTTATTATTTTGATTAACTATTCATTATATATTATTTATTCTAATTCTATATTCTCATTTTATCTTTCATTATTATATCATACATTTACAATAATTTTGGATTTGAGAAAACCCTTTCTTATTTTTGTTTTCCTTACGTTATAATGAAATAGATTAGAAAAGATATCTCTAACAAAATCGCTTCTATATATAATTTTTTTTATATTTAGGAATTAGTACTGATGACAGAATATCATATATAGTGGAATAAAATAACCACTTTATGAGGTATATGATTTATTTATTTTAGTTAAAAGCATGTCTTAACAGTCTAAAACATTGAACCTATATTATCCATCAAATTTATGTGTCTCAAATTTTTTCTATAATATTTAAATTCTTAATGGTTCAAATTGCATCATTTTTCATTTTAAATCTAATATGTAATGAATTTTTATATTCACAATAGATATTTGGAGTGTGGGTCTAGGGAATTATAATTAGATTATATTGAGTGTCTAGATAAATTTTGATATTTTTTATTATATAATGATAATATAAGAGTTATAAATTTCATAAATGGTTGATAAATTAAGGCAGATCATAATTTTAAAGCTATAGATAAACATTTTGGATTTTATGAGTTAGTATTAAATATATATATTTTTTTAGTGATTATGATTAGAGGAAGTTTTTTAAAATCATAGGCATATATCAAATGTATAATTCTATATATTGAATAACATATCAGTGTTTTGGTTGGTTATATGTTTTTTGGTTTCAAATAAATTAAATCCGTTATTGGTTTCCAGGATGTTAGTGTGAGTAATGAAAATACGATCCAAGGGGAAATCATACCGAAAAAGGCACGTTAAGCAGTGACATTATCTTCACTCGGGGCATGAAGAGTGGACCTATGACTGCACACCTATAGATATACTCTTAGGGGATATTATTTTTTTAATCAAATTCTTCTTACACTCCATTCTTATGAATTTAAATATATTGTTTAGCATAATACTTGAGACCCAAATATTATAGGTAAACATTAAATCCAAAAACAACTGCTTAATCAACAATTTAAATAACTTTCATTAATGATTTTAAATTAAATAATACTTTTAATTTTAATAATACTGAATAAAAATCATTTTAGTATTGGATATACCAATAATATTGTAAGATTTATTTTTTAGATTTTTATGTAATAAATGATTTTTCTATAAATAGTGAAAATAGATTTTTTTCCAAAACTGTATGTTTTAGAAAAATATAAGAAAATACTATATGTGTATAAATAATTTAAATTTTACAAATATATATATATACTTTCAGGCTATAAATTTGAAATTTAGAAAACCTAGGATAAAATTATTTTTTGAACTTATGTAATATTTTCAAGTAAAAACATTTTTTTTATTATTTCTATTAAATAAGATTTGTTTCTTGTAAAATTTGATTTTGGATTGATTTAAAAGATACATAACCTTTATAATAATCCTATTTATGTAACTAAATTAAAATACATTGAAAATTTAACCTTACACATAAATTTAATTCTTAAAAAATATATTTTAAAAAATACGGGTGTTAAGTGTTTCAAGCAGTAATGAAAAAAATTAACTATCATAAATATTTATCTTTTATCAGATATGGATTTTATATATAGAATAAGTATGTACACATTATATTATAATGACTATTTTTTATTCATAAAAATTAATATACCTTGTTAAAATGTAGTTACCACGGTAAACCTGATAATGGTAAAATTAATAAATATTCAGGTACAGAGAAAAAAATTGTTAAAAAATTAATATAATAGAATTTATGAGATATTATCAACTGTATATCTTCCCAAAATTAATTATTTTCTATTTTCAGAAAAAAATTACAAGTAAATTTTTGGTGGGAATTTGACACTCAAGAGGGGGTTGAATTGACTTCCTATAAAAATTTCTATCTAAAATAATTATTTAAAAGTCTCCCAATTTGAAATATAAAACAACCCATTTAACCAAAGTATCATATATACAAAAATTTTGATTGTTTGAAGGTTTTCTCAATGATTTATTAGTTATTAGTAATAACAATATAGATTATTATTTTAACATTAGAAATCAATCTACTAAATCAAATTGTAAAAGAAACACTATCTTATATATACTATCAATGTAAGGAAATGTTTTCAATTAATAAATAAAATAGTGAAAATATAATTCTAAAAGAAATATAGAATTTGAAAACAAGAGTTATAATCTCAAGCTGATATTTAGGCTTCTCCACTTGGTTATCAATTTCCACTAAGTAATTTATATAATTAAATTTAATCCACACCCAAGATCGGGGTAAATAATAATATACACTCTATCCCAGTTAACTAGAACTCTTCCATAGTTTTCATGATAGTGCTAACAATAAAAAACTAGGCCATATAGGGACCTCGTCAACAATTATCCATGGGAGTGTAAGGTGTAAAAGGATAGGTTTGTGAAGATATTAGTATATATTTTAGTTTGGAACAAGAGACATTGCGTGTTTATAAAATGGAGACACACACTGCTTAAAAGGTAAAATAGAAAATAAATAGATAAAAATAATGATAAACAAGATTTTAAGGCTCTGTGGGTTTTTATTTAGCTCGTGACTCCTAAAAGTTATATTGAAATGCATCTTGAGTTTATTTCTAGAAAATTACTAAAAAATAGAATATTGTGCGATCTTATAGATAATATTTCTAGTGCAGTAGCTGATATAGGGGATGATCTATTTAGTTCACTTATAATATTGTTGCAGTAAGAACTTTTATTCAAGTTCTTAGCAATGTATTAATGTATCTACAGTTTTAGGTTCTTGAGTTTTTCTCTATCACACAAGCTGTAGATTTTGAACCGCATCATGCTTTTTGATTGAATACTTCCTTTATACAGAGCAGCTGATAATGGGCATGATCTATGGTAACTCAAACTTCATATTTTCCTCTAACATCCATTATATGTTATATAAAAAAAAGAAAAAAGACATTAATAAAAATAATGGTACTATGTTTCATAAATATTACTATAAGAAAAAAATTAAATTTAATTTTCTAAGGATGAAATGATATTGTATCAAGATCTGTAGCTCGAGAATGGTGAGTTAGGATTGGTAGGTCAAAATGATGGTGAATCGGCCATTAGAAGATCATTTTGATTGTAGGACAACATTATGGTATGTTAGCTATCATTAGCTCATACTTACAGAAAATTTTAAACATTAGTGGGTCATTCTGTCAGTAGCTCTAGCTGATAGTGAATCGTGCCATATGTAACTCGGTTTGAATGGTGACTCGTCCTTAGAGAAAATTATAAAAATAACTATTGGTATGTTAGTGTATTGGTGACTCAGTGCATTAGTAGCTTAATGTGATGGTGAATTAACGATGGTGATATATATCATCAGTAGTAACAATAGTGAGTTCATATTGACTGTGACTCATCCTTAACGGTGACTTATACTCAATGGTGACTTATACATACCCAAAGGTTTCTAACTTGTCTTATATAGTGAGAAAATAATAAAATTATTATTATTTAACATAGATAAACATATTTAAACAAGATAAAATATGATTTGGCATGATTTATGAGTTATAAAATTAAAGGATTCCAAAAATCTCCACCTTTTTTAAGATAAAAAATCATGTCATTAAGAAGACATTCATAATGATCAAAGGAACAAATCCACTTCACATAGAATATAGATTATGTGAAATTAGATCATAATAGATACATACTCAATTAAAATAAAAATAAATCTAAAATCCATAATAATTCTTCAATTAAGTTAAATTCTATATCATTTTTCTCTCCTTTTTCATATTATCAAAAAGGATAACAAAACAGAAACTAAAAATACATGAATACAACTTTACCACAATCCACCAAAAAATCTACCCCCACATTCTGTGTGAATGATTACTCAAGAAATTATACTAATATTCCAAAATCCAAGTCCTGAAGAAAGAGATGTGGTGTGAGGAAGTTCCCAAGAATAGAAAAAAATATTAACTGTTGTCCATGTGGTGTGGGATCCCTCCTGAAAATATGATCATGATATCTAATTCATAGTTTTTTCAAACATGTGAGCTTACATAATTTGTACATGGTGCACATGGCATGTCTCGCCTCACTTTATCCCCAGTCCATTTCCTTCCCTACATGTCTTTTCTAACCATGTCTTCCACGTGTCTTATACCCTAGCTACTTGGTGTGCCTTGGAATACAAGCCTCTTGGACATGTCCTGAGCCTATGCCCATGTACAACAACCTATGTATGTGTCCCCAACCTATGTAATCCCACACAACCATGTCCATTGGCATGGTATACCAGACCATTGCCCTTGGTCACACGACCCAGGATCACTACATGATATGTAACATTATTACACAACATGTAGTGCCAAAAAAGTAATCTTCCATGAATGGAAAGAACATAGGGATTGTAACTATGTACTATACATACTGTGATCAAGAATTTTGAACATGAATTCCCTAATATCTGTCTGAAACACCATGATTTCCACCAAAATCTGTAGATCAACCCTCACAAGGACCTTAGCAATTCTCTAAGTGTTCTAAAACCTTAAAATGCATCAAAATAAGATTAGGACATAAAAATACAATATTCATACCTCATTGAAAATTTTTATATCTTTAGATGAATATCCATACTCTAATGATGCTCCACCATGATTTGGGATTGATCACCTTTATTATTGAGATTTGGTGGAACCACCTCTCCTTGGTTTCACCTCAGTTTATCCATCTCTCCATGTGGTTGGGGGGAGTTCCTCCTATCTTACTTGGAAAAAAAGGTATTCATAGATATTTTATTAAATTAATATCCTCTAATTAACACCCCACTAACACATACCCTCAACCGAGCACCCGATACTGACATAATTTATATCAATTTTGGGTAAATACCATGCTATGAACTTAATTGTGGTCAATGATTTCTGATCTACGACTCCACTTGGGATTTGTTAAATGTTTAAAAAAACTACTTGTATGTGAAATGTTATATGTATTATTTTTAATATCACTACATTGAGGATTTACATGCCCCAGAATCATTCACCAACTCAGTTCCTGACTTTAGTTATACTGTTAGAAATATACAATTTTCTTTGAGGGAAAACCCAAGTCAAAACAAAAAAAAGGAAAATAAGGAAGTAAATAGTAGACTAAATAAATATTGATATTATAAAAAAATAGATGTAGTATATGAATGTTATATTATAAGATTACATTAATAAAAATTAGATCAATCCCAAAATTGATATTTTAAAATAAAGTATTACCTCTTTAGAAGCTTTCAAATTGTAACCCCTTGTAAGAATAAACATCAGTTAAATCTTCAATAGTCAGGAATAAATTTATATTAATGTTAAATACATCAAAGAGATATTATATACACCACATAAAAATAAATAGGTTCATAATACCACATATATCTCAATAGAGTAAAAATTAAGACGAAGTCCCTTATAAAGAACATATCATTCATGTGATAATTAATCAATGCAGTTATTATGTGTAAAAAATTTAAATAAATATAAAATATTTTAAAATGACTCAAAATTAAATAATATTTCATTCATATATTATAATATTCAATGAATTTTAAGTATAACCTAGTGATTAGAAATTGAGTTATGAAACCCCTTACCTCAACTTTGACATTCCTCAATAGTGATTTAAACCTCTTTTAATTTAAATTTTGATATATTATAAATAAGTTCCAAAATAATATAGATATATATAATGTCAGTTATAATCCATTTATTACATTTTATCTCACATTTGTAAACTATATTTTACCATTATCATTATTTTAGTTGTAAGCTTATTCATTTTTTAGGATTGAAGTTCAATATTTCTTATACATATATATTGATCAGGGTTAAATAATCTAGATAATTTTAATCATCATATAAATATAATATATATTCAATATATATATATATAAGATAGAGGTATAAAAATGAATTTATCTTTTCAGGCAGACAATAGGTCCTACGTACTAAAGAATGATGATTTCACTTTAGGATGAATGTAATGAAATAAAGGTAATTAATAAATTATATTTATATTATCTTTTTTGTATCATATATATATATATATTATATATTCATTGAATTTCTCCTTATAACCAACCATTTGAATTAAAAAAATTAATCGCATCCCTTCATGGATCTCATAGTCCATGACGTTATCATTTTTCAACACATTGAAAGGTATGATGGTATATATGATATTAAAATTTTAGAGGACAAACATTTCATAAATAAAATATATATTCAATAGATTTATATTTATAACCACCCACATAAAGTGTTAGTAAAAAACATATTACACCACTATGTGGAGATGATAAGATGTACGTATGTAGAAGCGATCTTTTATTTTTTCATTCAATTGAAAATATATAGAAAATGGTTTTTCCATGGTCAACATAACATATATGTGTATTAAATTTAATTTTTTTGTTATTTAATAATGGATACAATATATTTATATGATTTATATAAAGAACCTAATTTGAAAAAGTTAGAAAATATGACTACCTATTCTTTAGAAGACTTCTAAATGATTACTTCATAACAATCCGTAGAGTTGAATTTTAAGAATACCAATAACTATAAATAATTTCATTGTAATTTTATATGGGGAATTGTAAGGTTTATATATATATAGCTCAATTTTTTGTTAATACTTAAGAGAAGGGGAGTCCTTTTATAAGAGAGATAAATGACACTAATGGAATTTCTGAAAAGATTAAATTATAATTATATAATTCACAAGAAAATGGTTCCAAATAGATATAGAAATAATTAAAAATATTCAACTATAAAAATATAAAATTTCATATAAATTTAGATAGGTTATAGTGTCATTTCATATCATATCTTTTGTTTTAACCACGTGTTTAACCTATTTTAATCTTAATTGTAGTAACATTTTTTCAATTTTAAAATTTTATAATTTTACTAATAATATGATAATTGGATCAAAATTTCCCATGGATGCCAATTAAGAGTATATATTATCCCCCTTATCAACATTAATTAATTTTAGGATATTTAAATAAGTAGATAAATTTTTTTCATAAAATAACCGTAATCATGTTTTTTAAAATCCATGGAACACAATAAATTATCAAAATTTTATTACAATTAATATTTTTAAGATAATTTTTAAATTTGTATATATATTATATAAATATTTTGTTGGCATTGTGTAATAATTTGATGAAATTATTCATCCAAAAAAAGGAAAAATAAATTACCATGATGAAAAAATAATTCATATTTATAATTATCATTTGAAATTGAACAAATATTTTTCCTTCATCAAAATATAGTAGAGTTATTAATGTTACGAGTGAAATTTATTTGTTATTACTTTCTTGAAGTAAAATAATGGCCAATATCAACAAAAATTGGCACCATGTGGAATTGTTTTTGATAATTTTATATAAATATCCCAAATACTTTCATTCGATATGATAATTTAAAGTGTTAAATAAATTTAAAAGCCTTCCATAATGTTTTTACAAGGTTTACCCATTTTATCCTCACTAAGGTGAAAAAAATTTACCATGATTACTATTCAAAAAGACCTAAAATAAAAGAAGAATATTTACCTAATTTGAACCTCTGAATTTAAAATTTTAATTTCCATTTTTAAAAATTTTATTTATATATTTAGAGTAATTAATATTAATATGTAAAAGCAAAAAAAAGATTTTTTAGGAAAAATGCATTTTTAAGCATATAATTAAAATTCTATCAAAATCATGATTATTTTCTTTTAAAAAATAATTAATTAGATTATTATTAACTAAATAGATCATAAGTAACTTTATGAAAAAATAAAATATACAATGAGACCTTATAATTAAATTATTTAATGAAAAGAAATGAATGTATTAGGAAATTTGGTGTTGTTCACTCTTCACTAAAAAATAAATTATTTCTGATGAATCCAAAAAATTTACCCTAAATATATTTAGATATTATAATTTAATTATATATATATATATATTTTTTTAATTTGTTATAATTATTTATAATTTAAAAACACATATTGTAACAAAATCCACATATGATGAAAATGCATTTTTATTGAATAAAATTTACATTCATAAAAGTTTAGTTATTTTTCATTAGAATTGATGAATTAATTTGTGTTTATTTGGAAAATTATACATATATTTAATAAGGTGGATTCAAATATTCATAATCACTGATTTAACAACTAGGTTATAATAGTCTCATGGTCCATATAAATTTAGTGTTGTGTATAATGAAGGATATCATTGAAATTAAATTTATTTTTTGGAGAAATATATTCTAAAATACTTCATTTTTATATGTGTTTATTATTTTACCCTACATTTAATTTGGTAGTTATATTCTATTAAGAGGAGACATGTTGGAATTAACTATGAATCATATTCCTTTATAAGGGTTTTTGTAAGCGTGATTGTAAAGAGAATGTACCAAGATACCTACATTTTTTTCATAGATTTATATGATTTGTAATGGAAATATTTTATTAATTAATTGTTTTTATTATTGATTTTATTTCAATGACCTTATGAATCTGAAATTTATGTTTTCAAAGAAAGTGTTTTTCGTTCATGAGTTTTCATGTTTTCCAATTAATTCATATGATTATTATTCTATTTCTTCTTATGAGATTATTATTTGTAATTATTGATCTATAAAGTTTAATTTTATTTATGTAAATTTCTATTGGTTATGAATATATTATCTTATGTATGTTAACATTTATTATATTCACTTACCATTATGATTATTTTATGCTCTCTTAAGATCTTCAGTTATTAATACTGCTATTTAACAATACATAGATTTTGAGATCACCAATCATTATTTTCCATTTATATATGTTATAAAGAATGGTATAACATTTGATAGATCTATAGTGATTTCATGTTTTTTGGATAATTCAATATGAAATTTTAAAATCTTTATGAAAAATAATAAATTATCATTATAATGAGAGAATTTCCTATTTGATTATAAAGATATACAACTTGTCCCAGAATGTATTTTTTGTAATTATATAAAATAACAAACCTAAAATTACTTCATTATATTCATGAAAAAAAATGTTTTTTATTGATAATGTAATTAGGGATTGTAAAAATTTAATCACATTTTTTTATTTTAAAATATGTATACAGTTTTTTTGCACTATATCATTATGAATGGGTCTAGGTGGTCATAGTCGGTATCATAGGAATAGTTTAGATAACATTCTAGGTTATAATGTTATAAAATTAAAATAATTTAATACTTTTTTATTCCATAAAAGGTCAATTTGTTTATGTTTGATCATAATTAAAATTTCTAGATATGTGTACGAGTTTTTATACGATGATAGTTTAAAATTATTAAACATACATTATGATACCTTTAGTGTTTTTTAATAAGAATAAATGATTGGGTTATATATAACCCATAAGTTTATAATGTTATTTAATATGAACGTTATTTAGGAAGAATGCTATTATACTATTAATAAAATTCATAAGGTAAATAAAACCTTTTGGGTTAATATTTCCATTTATGTTATTGAAATTAAGGTTAATTGGGATAAATGGTTGTTATTTTGGGAACATATGATTATCATTTAGTTAACCATGGGATTAACATGTGATATGATATTTAAGAGGTTAAAATAATTTTAAAAAAATATATTCTATTTTTTCGAATATTATATGAATTAAGGTAATGGGGAAATTATTGGACATCATAGGATTTTATTTTAGTGTGGTAAATATTAGTTAAGTAACAAATATCAAGTTATCTTTTCTGAACAAACAAACACAAACACACACACAGATATATATATATATATATATATATATATATTTCATAATGATTTGTGTTGTTTTTGAAAAATATTAATATATTTTGGACAGGGGAATATAAATTTTAATGTGACATTAAGAGTAACTAATATCCATTGGAGATAAATGTGAAGTTTATTTTTGATGAACATTTGATTATGTATTTTTTAAATTTTGGTGTCAAATGTAATAAGGTTTTTTTAATAATTTTAAGGGTTAAAATTTATTCAATTATTTAAGCTAGAATTTTTGTGTTGTTAATTCTGATTTTAAGATAAATATATTATTTATTCATATAATGGTTTATTGAGGTGACCCAATAATTACATGTATATATATTACATCATTTTTATGAATTTTTAATGCATCTAATAATAATACTCACACAATAACTACAATGGATTGATGTATTTGAATAGAAGGTCTATAATTAACATACTTCAAGAAATATATTTAATATTCAACATGAAAATCTTTACTCCTTATACCCATCATATATATTTATCACTTAAAAACATTATTCATGACCTTGGGAAAATGGAAACACAAAAAGTTTGAGAACATATGTTAAGAAAGGGTAAAATAAGAGATATCAAATAATGATTCTCAGTGAGTATAATAGAAAAATAATTGTACAATATCATAATCATAAATTAAGAATTTTATACCCAATAAGTCAATGATATTTAAACATGAATAATGGAATAAGAATTTTTTATAAGAAAATACATAGGTCAAAAGAGTTTATAATCAGCATGAATCAATCATGAGTTAAGAGAACATATCATAAGAATAAGGAATAGGTTTTTATAATTTTAATAATAATAAAAATCACTTCATTATTAAATGATCATTTCCAAGACTATTTTAGTGGACTAGGATTTCTCCCCATTCCATAATTTCCAATGTAATAGTTCACTCCCATGACTATCATATTAGACAATGTTTGTAAATGAACTCATATCGCACACCATTCTAGAACATATTATCTCATTAGATATAAATATTTACCCAATTAATTGGAGGTACATATAATTTATTCCCACCCATCATATATTGGACGAAATACATAATTGTGCCCTAAGATCAAAAAAATAGTCATAATTTCATCATTGTGTAACCTTTGGAAAGAAAATGTTTTTAAAAAACATTCCATCATCACATAATCATAAGTTATATGGAAAAAAACATGTATCATATCATTAAATAATTTCCCTAGTGAATCATAATAAACATCATAGGAAGTTGACACAACTGAAAAATATCTTTAAAATAGAATTTGTGTATTTCTTTAAAATGTTGTAAAAAAACCTTTTCCAATGGTATCTTTAAAAAAGCATCCCAAAATACTAAAAACATAACACCAAATAATATAGTAATGTAAATTTATAAATAATATTTAAAATGATGAGTTTTCTTAATGAAGGGAAAATTCATTCATGCAGTAAACACTAAAATAATAATTTAATTCACACTTTCTATAAAAATTAAAAAATATCCTTTTTAGAAAGCACTATAAAAGTTAATTTTAACAAGATATAAAATAAATAAACATATTATATCAAGTTTATTTTAATTATAATCATATTATTTTAATTAATATTAATTATTTAATTTTAAAAAACATTGACATCGAATAAGTAGTTTGTCAGCAGAATTGGAAATAAGTTCAATATATCTTAAAAACATTTTCCTGATTAATTTTTGTACCAAAGTCACAAAAATAGAACTATTAAATGAGAAATTCATGAATAAATATAGTGTTATAATGTATATTTGTTTTAAGGGATATGATAAATATAATTATCCTCAAAAGAAATTTGGAGAATTCAATCCTGAAAATAAATTAGATTGTAACATAAAACATTACTACATTGTAACATTTAAATTATAACCCTCATTAAATAAATAATATCAAATGAAAATTTAGATACAATTAAATTTAATATATTCATGCTATAACGTGTCAAATGGGAGTTATATATACCCCATTAAATAAATATTTTTAAAACATTCCATATATCACATATAAGAAAATGTTAGACGAGAAACCCTTAACACAACTCTCGTATACTTAGTATGTGATTTTAACCACCATTAAAATAAATTTAAATTTATTATACATATATAATAGAATAAAATTCCCACTTATAATACCATACAAAATTTACTTTAATATCTTTTCACCTATTCATTAGCAATCATCCATTATCATAGTCATTTCATGTGTTAAATACTTTATTTTTCATACATGATTCAAATTGAAAATTTGGGCCGTTGAATCTCAAACATGGTTCCATAAAATAAAAAAAGTTTATAATGATATAAATATAATATATGTTAGTCATATATATTTATAATCATAAATAAATGGTACAGATAGAAAACTTTAATGTTTCATTCAGGGAGATGATAGTTTGTATGCACACATGAGCATTATTTTCATTTTTTAAAGAAAATAAGTAAAGAAATAGAAAATAGTTTTATCATTATAAAATAATAATTATATCATATTTATAATTTTTTTAATCCATAATTATATTTTTCAATGATAGGTGGTATTTAAAAATGAATCACATCTAAATAGGTTGGTGTTAGTCTATATGTACACATAGAGAATACATTAATTTACCATTCAACATAAAAGTGCTGTAAAATTGTAGTCAAATATTAAAAGTTTAATATTTTTATATTTAATATTTTGGGGTCATTTCTTTATAATGGATAAAAAAATTTATATAAAATATAATACAAAATGAACATTCAATGATTCACCTTAGACAATTAGTTCTTCTTTGGGAGACCTCCTATGGCATACACCATAAGCCTTTTATGGATGGATTTAGGGTAAGACCAATATCTAAATAATTAAGAGAAATAATATAATATGGTTTTTGTTTATGTATTTTTCAATATATAGGGTACAAATTTTGTGAATAAATGTGGAGAATATGTTCCTTTTAATAGGCGAGGGAAGGGAAACATGGAATTAGTTAAAAGTTTTATATAATATAAAGTCTTTTTTTTGTGAATATGGTAACAAATGGTTAAGAAATCAAATTTAGGAAAATATATAAAATAAATATCAGATTATAATAAAATTTAAAAAGATTTTTTTTGCATGTTTATCCCCATCTCTATGTTTAAAACCTCATTAACCTCTTATAACCATAATCATAATAATGAATTTTTACCTTAGTTACAAATCTTAATTACCAAAATTTAATTTTAAATTATTAAATAATGATAATTATGATAATTTAAAATGTGGTAAAAATATTATAAAATTCAATTTCTATATGTGAAATAAAGAAATTTGAAAATATATTTACAAAATGAAAGGAAAATTGTTTTTAGACAAATGAATTTTTTTCATAATATTTAATTTATTATTATTCAATGGCTAGAAAAAACCATTATATGAATGATAAAAATAAGTGAATACATATTATTTTTTATTTATTAAAATTATACCTTAATATATATTAATTAAATTTATTAATATCAAATCACATTACGTGCATAAAAATAGTTTTTTAAGAAATCATTTAATCTTACTTTCAAATGATTTAATTTTCAATTATAAACAATTTATAAAAAATGAAATAATTTTCTTCATGTGAAAAAAATATTTCATATTTATTTTCATGATCCTATTAATACAATTCAATACATAATCTAATTAAAAATTATCAAATTTATTAATAATATGTTAATTGTATATCATGAATTGTTTAAAATCGATGTTGTGTGTAATGAAATCTATGAAAGAAGTAAAATTTATTTAAAGATAATAATTACGTAATATATTATTTTGTTATATTACTCCCCTCTAATAATAATTTTTACCTCTATTTTATATTAATCAAATTGAAAATATATTGGATAATTCTTCCTCATCGTGTCCTCAATTTCTCATTTAGCTTCTTCAAATTTATTCTTTCACCACAATCCATTAACTAGGTGAGTTTTCTTATTAAAAAAACATTCAATGATTGATTTATAATATCCATTTGTTGTTTCCCCATAAGAAATATCAAAAAATAATGATATAAATTTTTTCTATAAGTACATGTGAAGGATAAAGAATGTACTTACTAAATAGAGAACATGGAACATATCATGAACGAGACAGAGATTCAGTAGAAGAAAAAATAAATAAGATACTATCCCAACACTCTAAAAAATAACATAATGATATATATAGGACTCAACATTCTATTATTTCCAAAAATCATAACCTTTTTTGAAGTATATATTTATAGAATTACATTGTCACCAACTTCAAATATAGAAACAACTAAAACTGTGAGAATATCAATTCTATAGATTCTAAGGTTCTCTGATGTGATTTTAGATGGATATAACATTAATATACAATTTCTTATTATATAATATATCCCAATATATTCCATTCACTAACATTATCATAATATATTAGAGTTTTTAAATTCCTACCATTAAGGGAATTATAATGATATATATTATTGATAAAGTGAAATCTATTATTGTAAAAAAACTTGACCAAAGAAATGTATTAATATCAAACAACATTTAATTCCATTAAACATTATCTCATTGTATCTTCTACAGATTTAATAGTCCTATCAGATTAAACATCTATCTAAGGATTACATATACTGATTAAGTTGGACACCGTATTCAATTCTTGCTGAAGACATATCCTAAACATTTAGTTAAAACTCATATCCTGAACTAAAACAATAAAATATAGATCTCCATGAATCCTTCTAACATCATTAAGGTATATCATGGAAATACATTAAAAATAGAAATATTCTCTAAAAGAAATGAAATATTATAACTTCATATGGAGATTGACTAAAAGAAAAATAACATTATTCCCTTTATATTTTTTGAGGAGTCAGATGACAAAATCCATAGTGATGTTTTCCCAGTTTAATTATAGTAATTGTAATGGTTTTAAAATATCCTAATGTCTCTATATAACATTTACAAATAATGTAAATTTATATAAACTCTATTCAATATCCATTTAAATTTTATCCCATTATAAATACTCATTTTGATAGCTATGAGTCTTCATACTTCTTGGGGGAATAGAAAATCATAGACAATGAACATCATCCAATAACTCCCTCTTCATGTTTGGTATTTATGGGACACATACAATGTTCCCAGAACTTATCAGTTCCTCATAATCATGGTTGAACTCAAGATCATTTCTCAACTTATTCCATAGTTCCACACCCTCCTCGTGTACCTCTTTAGTCCTTACATGAATTTATAGTTGAATGTTCATCTGAAAAGTAAATAATATATCACATTTTTTATAGATTAGAATATATATGTTATATAAAACTATAATAACTCGATCTATTTTAGTACTAATCATGAACAAAAGAATTTTATTTCCAAAACTGAGCATCATTCAATATGTTATCCGTCTCAAAGTGGTGATGTACTGATTTTTCATAATCATTAATCAGCTCCAACTATATTCTCTAACACAAATTAAACACTTTCTATGTAAATATATAGTTCAAAATTTTATGATCATTATCTATATCACATCATTCACCATAAATATAATTCAATATATTTTATATTAAAATATTACAATAGTCCTATATAAATTATACTGTGGGTAAATTCTCCCAGGAATTTTCTATTATCTTGAGGAATAATTTATAACTATACTTTTCTATTTAATGATGCATCCCAGTCCTTTATTCGATGAGGCTCTATAGATTAGAAACCCTTCTCCATTGTAGGATAGTTTGAATATATCACTTAATAGACTCCACATTAACTCCATGATATTTTCGTCATATTCATTACTCCATAAAACATTCTCCCTGTCTATGTTAGCATGGATGGTGTATTAGTCAAACATGAGAAATTATTCAAGACCCATTAATAATAACCTTCCAATTAAAGAAAATTACATATCAAAATATTATTTTATGATCTATTAAACTGTTTAATGATATCCATCTTAGATGGATCTACAGATATACCCTAACTTGTGATCCTATGTCCCAAGAATGAAACCTTTTATATCCAAAATTCACTCCTTCTAAATTTAGCATTAATCATATCCTTCATCATAGAATTCATTTTAGTCCTATAAGGAGATTCATGATCCTTTTTGAACATGTAATATATAATAATATCATCTATAAAGTCCAATATAAACTAATCTAGATAACCCTAAAATATTCTACTCACTAAATCAAAAAAGATATCATTGGCATCGGTATACCCAATGATCATACCTCATAAAGAAGAGTATGTTGGGTATATCTTATTTTTAAACATCAAATGATCATATCTAGAATGAAATTAATTCATATAAATGTTTTGATCTCTTAAAAGGTGATAAAACAAGTCACCAATATACAGTATTAGACTCTTTTTATTGATAATAATCCTATTAGATTTGCAATAGTCAATTCTAATAAATATTGGATTATCATTATTATTAGAAAAATTAATCTTGTATCCAATTGAGATGCACATAGACATAAAAATCCATTTAATATATTATAAAATATTTTATTCTTCAATTATTTATGATCAATTAGGTTCATTTGATAAGGTGTATTTGAAATATGAACAACACTAGGTATGATTTCTACGGAAAACTGAACTTCTCAATTTAGGGGAATGCTAGGAAACCCTTCCATTAATACATCAATAAATAAATCTATAATAAGAATATATTCAATTCTTAGTTCCTTACCAACAATCTAAGATAAATATTCTTTATTAATTTGAATCAAGAACCATAACATGGATTAAAATTCCATTGTAAGTTCATGTTCATCCTCACTCCTATAAATATTAATATGTTGACTCAGGATATCTACTGTGATATTATTATTCTACAAATGTATATGGATCTATTTAAAACAATATAATTAATGCTAAGAGTCACATAGAAATCCACCAAAAAAATAATAATAATATCTTTATTGGGTTTATTTTAATAAACATTTAACATGAAATACAAAATTCTAGAGTGGATGATAATTGTTCCTTAACCATCATGATCCACATAAGTGATTGACATATCATAGACCATCTATGTTATATGAGACAACTTTTGGATTCGGTCATCAATTTGAATAATTATCTAGTTCCCCAATCATATGAAATTGAAATATAAATGATATTGTAGATATATATTTTATTTCACTCCATTAAAAATTTCAATTTTACTTGGGGATTTCCTACTCTATGCACTTCTTTTCAAAACATAAAACATCTTATTATTCCATTTAGGCATTTACCTAGGTAAATATTCCAATATTATTTACATTTATAGATTTGAATCTTATATCCCGTATACAATTCGTCAAACTAAAATCCAATAAAAATCAATTTTTCTTTTCTTAGTTGTGTAAGGAAATATAACCTAGTTGTGTTTTTTAATCATATATCAAGATATCTGGTTAGAAATAATCACATATTTTGAAATTATAAATCCATTAAAAATAATTTCTCAAAAGGATAATAATTTCATTAGTGTTAAAATTCATGTTTAACAAGCTTCATCCTAGTAACATCCATTGACTATGACAAAAAAACATAGTGTAAAAAATATTAATCATATTGAAAAATAATATAATCACAAAAATAATTCATAGGATGTTAAAGTAATGAAATGTATACATCAAAATATGATACATTTGGATTATCCTATGTTATAAAAGGTCATGATCTATTCAAATCCTTCATCATGTTTCTAAAAGAAATATCAATTAAACCACACATATACTCTGGGTGTGTCTATCCAGACATACCGTCTTAGGGCAACACATCGTGAAATAGTGAAGATATAGTAAATAAATACTTCTTCCCATTTATATTTTCCACTTGATTATTCTATTCCATAGATTTATTCACATTCTCGTATCTAAATAGGGATGCATATGGTATAATAACTATACAAACATAAAAATGCCACAGTATTCGTTTGTTATCCTATACATAGAAGAATACCCAAGGTTTTCAATAATTTTCTCTAATAATAATATTCTAAAATAACTAAACCCTACTCTTATATCAAAAACTATGACCCCATCATAAAATATATATATTTTATATATTTTTATAGAAAAAATCAATATAACTCATATTAAAACCTTCCCCAGAACCATAATGGATTGGTTTATTTTAATAGTAGATTGATAATCATATTATTTCATAAAATATCATCAATATCTATAGAAAATAACTTCTTCAATATTTACCTTTTTAAATATCTATTATAGAAAACCTTTCTTTAAAACCTAAGGAAAATAAAAAAAATAAAAAAGGGTGATCTTAGATGCTCGGTAAGGGTAAATATATTATATATCATTCAATTATCACAAGTGACTATAAAATAAGGATAATGATATGATAGAATTTCAATAAATTAATAATTATTTTACCAATAATTCAAAGATCAATAAAAATGAATCATTTCATAAAATATTTTCATAACAAAATACATGATTTTAAGAGTACAGAATCAAAAATAACCAATCTTAATCCATAAGACCATATCAAAATCATGATTCATAGGTTTTTCGCATCCATGTAAGTATATAAAATAAATTCTTTAGTTGAGCATAATTATCAAAACAATCATAGTGGATGCGGTTAAATCATTAATCAATGCTTCACTTAGTCACGGTTTACTCCTAAGACTATCATATTGCTCAAAGTCTTATACTGAACTAGGTTCACTCTCCATTCTAGTCCATAATATCTTGTGATATATCAATCATTACAAAATGTGTTTGAGGCATATATAATTATAGGAATTATCTTTACATAATGGAAACCATATATATGTGTCTAATAGGGTCATAAAAACATCAATTTTTACATTATATAATATCCCATGGAAAAGAAACAATTTGCTTAAAAATTAATCATTACAGAATAAAAATACATCTAAATAAATATAATGGATGGTGTCATTAAATAATATCCCTAGTAAATCATAATAAAAATTAAAGGATATAGATATATATGAATATTTCTTTTCAAATAGAATTTGATAATTTTACGGAAAATAGTGTAGAATAACCACTTCCTTTGATATAAATAAAACTAAATATTTAAATAATATTGACAAAAATATTTTCATAAAAAAAAATTTCTTAAAATTATAAAGGAAACATCAAAGAAAATAGTGGTCTTGAAAATGGGAAAATTGTTTATATGGTAAATGCAAAAATAATAATTACTTTAATAATTTTTTTTATAATTCATAAATAACATATTCCAAAACCTTGTAAATTCTCATTTTTAATATTTAAAATTGAATTTAAATGTGGTATAGAATAAATAAATAATAATAATTACAATATATTAAAATAAAATCCATAAAAACATATAAATTAATATGGACAAAAAATAAATGGTTTTTCCCTAAAAGAAGAAATGGTGAGATTTTTTTATAAAAAATATTTCTCAATAATTTCAAGTAATAAAAGAAAATATGTTCCTATTAATTGAATATTTCATTAACATAAATAGGATAAAAAATAGATTATTTTGAAATGATAGGTTCCATATAATTATTCTAAAAATAAATTTAGCATAGACAATCCTAGAAATAAATGATATTCTAACATAAACACTAACTAGTTTAGTAACTTTTTCATCAAAATGACAATGAATAAAATAAATTCAAGTTAAACATTAAAATATATTAATATAAAAAGATTAAAAATATAACACATAAATGGGGTATTAAATAACCCAAATTAATGATACAAGTAGGGAATATGACATAATTCTTTCAGAACCAATAATTGGATGAGAAACTATTACCTCAAGTATAAATTGCATTATAAGTGATTTTAACCACATATAAAATAAATTTAAATTTATTATAATAATTTATCATAATCATATAAATTCTTATTATACCAAAAATGGTTTAATTATTACATCTAATCACCCATTCACCAATAATATTACATTATCAACATCTTTTTGATTGTGAACTGCTACATTTTTTCATGTGTGTTAAGATTCATAAGTTATGGTCTATGTATAGTATCCAAGGTTACATAATCTCTATAATTTTAATATTGATATAAATATCAAAATTTATAATTATATATATTTTAAAACCCATCCATAAGATTAAGTGATAAAAATTAATTACACCGTTCATGGAGAAGGTAGTCTGTACGTACGTTTGAACAGTGATTTAATATTCTAATGAAAATTAGGATTGAAGGCTAAATAATATTTTATGATTATAGAAGCATTATTTCAATATAAAAATAATATGAATTATGTAACTCATTTATTATTATTATCTATTATAAGTAGTGATGGAATAAATCACATTGTTTTGTGGAGGGGGTAGTCCACACATACACACAATCGATGCATTCATTGCCTATTTGATAGAAACAAATAGGAAAATGGATTAAAAATAATCATACTAAAATCTCAATATATTTATTATACTAAAATAATTATTTTATTATTGATAAAATTTATTTGGACAATATTGAAGAATAATTAAAAATTGAATGTGCCTGTTATGAGGATTATCTCTTCTTTGAGATAGCTCCTTTAGATTACAACTTAAGAATTCATTGGATGGCCTTACAGTTACAAAAGTAGGTCATGTAATAAGAGAAGGAAGATATAAAGGATATTATATTTTTATTACTTTGGATAAATGGATAAATTTTTTTGAATAATTTCTGAGAAGAGGTTCCCTTTTATAAGTTAGGGGATTGACACACATGGAATTACATAAAAGAATTAAATTATATAGTCATTTTTGTGACAAATATGGATACTCTTATGTCATTATATTGAAATAATAATTACTTGGAAGTTTATGAAACCTTTTTATAGACAATATATATCTTAAATAAATAATAAAACTGATTTAAATATATAATTTCGATGTTATAAATCTATGTTTTCCATTTTGAAAATCTATGCACTTTTTTATTGAATTTTTTTATGTTCTTCTCTTTAAATCAATTATTAACAAGATTAAATTAATTTTGGTTGGGTTTGAAGTTAAAATATTGAAAATTTAATGAAAATTAATCCAATTCATTATATTTGAATCAATCATATAAATGATTTTTGAATTAAATAATTTCTGTGCTTTATTTGTTTAAAATTGTTTTGTTGTGTTATATAATCATATATTAATTGTTTATTTTACCACTAATATAAATTTAATCATATAAACTAGATTCCATTTTTTGGAATTATAATATACAAATTATTTATTAATGAATAATTTACATTTTTCTAATTATTTTGGATAGGTAATATTTAATAATATATTTATATATAAATTCTACTTTTTTGGAATTTATTAACCACCAATGAAGGGTATTTTTAATCTTTACAAGTGAATCATCCTAAAAATATCCCTGAAATTTTAAATTAAATCTATAATGATATCATATATTTATATATTAAATAATTAATATCATTCTTTAGGTTATGAAATCATGACCAATGTGCAAGGAAACAAACCACCGAATCAAAATACGCATGAGAAGCAAGACATTAAGAACATAAATATTAAATTTTAATAATGATTTGTTAATAAATATGAAATTTTAAATAATATGGGAATGATATAAGGTAAGATAAGTATTAATATAGTTAAATAATATATATATAATAATTTTAAATTATTTATACTGTAGGATAAAATATGTTTGGACAGGTGGATGTTTTAGGTAAGTGGATTTTTAAATCAATTTCATTTCATTGGGTTTTATAAAAAAAATTAATGACTATGTTACGATAAAAAAAATTTATCCTATGAAATAAATTTTTTTATCTTTTATTTAAAATTTATTATAATAATATAAAATTTGGTCAACATGAGCATTCTATTGATGGATTCAAATTTCAAAGGTTATGTCCTTTTTATGGGTTTCTTGCTAAAAATTCAATTTATTGAGACATGTTCCATGTTGGTAACCATGATTTATTTTATATTGAGTAATTTATACACAAAATAATGTATTTTGACATATTAATTCAGAATATTATTTGGTTTTAAATAATTATTTTATCTTTTATCCTTCAATATATATTTAATTCAAGAATTACAAAAGTTGTAAGGGTTTCTCATCTCAAACAACTTTCCTTGAAACATGATTTTATTATTTCACCTATATTTTTTGTATATAATAACTAATTGAATTATGGTATCTAAAATATCATTATAATCATGGTATATTATGATCCTTCTGATTTTTATTCTTCGAAATGGTTTTTATTAATTTAAATTTTCATATAGTTGTTCATATGAAAATATTTTTCTAAATGTTTTATAATACTTTTTTCAACACTTTTCCCCCATTTATCAATAATTTATTTTTTTTAGAATTTTATTACATATATTTAATTTATTTGTTTATGTAATTTTCTATAATATTGGTATTTTAAATATGATTAAAGTTGGATCCTTCTAAATTTATTTATGTGGGTCACTTTTGACGTTCTTTATATTGTTGTGATTTTTTTCATATTTGCTGAATGAAATTATTTTGTGTCCATAAATATCATTCATCATTTTAAATATTAGTTTTTTATTTTCCATTTATATTATCAAAAATAATTTCCGAAAGGTTATGTCAACTTTTATTTTGAATGGGTTACCAAAAGAAAATGATATCTCTTCTTGTTATCAAAATTAAATTTCAAATGATTTTATGAAATGTTTTTTTTCATATATGTTAACTAAATTTGTTGATTCTTTTTCTTTACTAGGGATAAGTTCTAACGATACATTACACCTTGTTTTATTTTATTTCTTATGATTATTTTTAATGGTAGTTTTCTTGATAAATAATTTCTTTTCCATGGGTTATGTAATATATTAAAAAAATTTGAATGTTTTTTTTGAGTTTTATGTTGAAAGTGAATGATCATATCGATTTTATTCTTGCAATGGTTCATAGAAATTAAATATCATGATGGGTGGGACTAATATAACACTATAATTAATTTTTTTTCCATTATATAATTATTGATAGGATACAAATTGGAATTAACTGTGGGGGTTATTCGTTTATAAAGGTAGTTGTAAGAGTAATTGTAAGGATAATTTCCCATGACTACAATAAGGGTTTTTAAACATTATATTATGATTAATGGAAATAATGGGATATTAAAAAGGCTTCAGTATTGAAGTAATGTTTATGATATTTTAAAGGTGAAATGTTTTTTTAGTGATTTTTTTCTTCTATGAGTTCTCATTTGTTTGCATTTAATTATCATCATTATTCTTTTCTTCATTATTAGTGGGTTATTCATAAGATGTATTCAGATAAGAATTTGAAAAATACTTAATTTCAGATTTTTAATTATAAATAATTATGTTATATATATGAAAATTTAATCTTTACTCATTTCCCATATAATCGATATATGATCTGCTATTATCATTTATTACAAATGTATATATTTAAACATAATGATTATTTGTCCTAACCCTTATTATGTTTATATTTACTTATGTTATGAAGAAATGTTTTATATGTGATATATCTAGAAGGGTACAATGAGTATATATATATTTTTTAAATTTGGATGATGTTACAGAAGATAATACATTACTAGATTAATGGGAAAACAACCATTTTATGATAAGGACATGGGTTTTGATATGTAAGGTGTTTTCCCAAATTCAAAAAAACAAAAATCCTAAAATGTGTTAGGTATATAATTTACTCAATGTTAGTAATTGATAAATTAACAATGGACTAATGAAATTGTTTCACATCTATTGGAATCCAAACCTATTTGTAAAGAATATGTTTATAACACCAGATCTGTGTGTATGGGTCTATGGAGTTATGTTGTCTTCTATAAATCATGTATAAGGATAATTGAAATGTGATGCAACTTATCATGGATATAAAAACCGAACTGGTGTCTAAAACCTTTTGAAGTATCCAAACATGGATAAAATTGCCAAACTATGGTTATTTTGAACCATTTTACAATACATTTTGGGAACCTAAAAATACACTAAATAAGAACATCTATTAAAACACAGAAAACTAACCATAATATAATTTTGACACGAATTATTAGATACTAATTGTTCTAACCATAACAAAATGTTTAAAAGATTCTATCTTTTAACCCAGAAGATACTTCTTGAACCATTAATGCATAATAATTTCACTATAAGATATGAATTACCCCAAGAATCATAGATTCAGTGTCCAAAATTAAGAAGGATAATAACCCATCTGTTGAATAGTTCTTCAATCCTCTACTACCAATACTATGTATTTATTCAAACAATATCTTCAAAAAATACACCTCACATGAAATAATAAATAACATGAACAAGAAAAAAAAAACTCACAACATAACAGAATCATATGGATCAGACATAGTCCTACTGTATTATAAAAACACAATATATATCATCAAGGTATAAACATCTGAGTTACAAGAGACCTAACATCTGGAACGCTACATGGGTCCATATTAACAATCTAGTAACACCTCCAAAGTGAATTTCCTTCTTCAAGATCTTTTTATGGAAGTTATACAATGGGAATAGATAACTAGTCATTTCATCATTACTCCTTTGATATACTACCTTTTTACAGTATAAATTTTTTACCACCATATTTACATCCTTTGATATGCAGCTTCTCTTTCATAATGTATACTGAATATGTAACAAATACGTAAATATTTATATGATGGAATATCCTATAGTCAGTTAGTCGTTGTAATTTCATTACCTTCAAATATTATCCATCGACACACCACTTGTTCAGGGCTATCTTTGAGATCCTATTAACCATATTAACATACTTACTAATATTTGGTAATTAAATAGTTCGTGAATTTTCATGATTATTCCCATAATCAAATCCTTGTTTCACACACCACATTAATCCATCATGTGTTATTACATGCGAGTTCCAAAATCATTATACAGTTATTTATCAATTAAATATAACTCATTCATAATATCCTTTTAAAACCATGATATTTTTTACTATATTTTTCTTTAAACACTAATATAATCTATAGTTTTCATCATAAACATACCAAACAAAAATGAATCATGAAATGTTATATAACCTTTAAAATAAAGTTATATAATTTTTGGATATATATATTTATATATTACCAAATTATAAAAAATATATATAAATAAATAAAAATAACATTACTAACACTAATAAAAGGAGGAAAATTTAATTAGTGTCGCAAGGTAAAAAGAAAGAGGCATTTATGCTTTAAAATGTATCATTATTAAAATAGGATTATTTAAAATAGATTTTATAATACTATATATCATATATAGAATATATATATTGTTATTATAATGTATTAAAAAATTCTTAATTTAGTATAAATAAGAATAAGGATATTTAATATATTTAAAAAAAATAATTTTTTGATGAAAATATTTGTCATTATAATTTTAGGATTATTTAAATGATAAATTATAAAAACTAAAATTCTAATTTCCAATAATAAACGTCATCATTAGATTCATCACCTTATTATTTTCCTACGATTAATTTTTTAAATTTTTAAAAAATAGTCGTATTTTAGGTGAGCAGTTAAAAGGAATTTTTTTTCAAAACCTATAACATTATAATTATATGAGAAAGATAAGTACTTTTTAAAACATTTAATTGAAAAATTATTTGTTAATTATAAAATTATACATTTTAAAAATTCTATGTTAAATTTATTTATAATATGATTAGTATTTTAAAGATGTAAGTGATATTTTCCAAAAAAACAGTTTTTAGTCATTTCTAGTAAATTTCATATTTTTTTTGTAAAAATTCAATATTTAAATGATTTGAACGAAATTTATATTTAATTTGATTTATATAAAACAAAATTTTATCATGATGGTCAATTAAATTGATAATTTCATCCAACAATAAAATTTTAAGTAAAAAATCCTTTTCGTAAAAATGGGTTATTATGCATTACATGTTCTGATATAAAAATAGATTTTATTACCCATAGAAATTTTATATAAGTAAATTAATTAAATATTTTTAATTAGTATGTACAAAAATGGAAATAAGGTCCATTTTAAGGAATTAAATTTAAATTTCATATATAAAATCTTTTTACCATGATAAAATCAAAAATGCTTAATGTTAAATACATTATGAGTAAAGGACATAGAAACATGATTAAAAAATATTTTAAAATGAATGGATTGTTTATTATTAATATTATATAATCTGAAACTCAATTTTTTCCTTTTAGGTGTCTTATTTACCTGAGAAACGTGAGCTCTTTTAATATTATGA
Source organism: Viscum album (assembly GCA_963277665.1). NCBI lineage: Eukaryota > Viridiplantae > Streptophyta > Magnoliopsida > Santalales > Viscaceae > Viscum > Viscum album. The sequence continues at coordinate 1,297,184,754 of OY728138.1, read as the reverse complement.
TGAAATATTTATAGTATCCAATCTCAGCACATATAAATGGGACCTCTTAACACCCCTTCATTTTCACTCAAATAATTCAATATTCGTTAATAAACTATGAATTTTTCATTTTTATATAATTTTATTACTTTTTCTTGAGCCTCTAATCATAATAGATCAGACTATATCCTCTATTTCCAAGGACTCTTCCAAGGGAATCCCCAAGTCCTAGATGTGAGTCATTTTTTATTACATGTTTTATTTTCATTTTTACTATCATAATTATAACTTTGTATATAATATATAATAAAAAAATATTGTTTTAATAAATAATTTTATTATTATATGGTCATAACTATTAAATACCTTTCACCTTTTATATTGTGAAAATGGAAATCACTATTCATGTGTTGTGCAAACTATTTCCTCTGTGAAGCGAATACATTTGTTTTACCACAACCTATATTAGATTGTAATAAGGGAATAGTTTTTGAATAAATTATACATATATAATATAATTATGATTATTAATCAATAAATTATAATTGATTTTTTTCCCTCTCATTCTTCTATAAATGAAAATGTTAATTAAGTTATGTACAAACCACTTCTTCAATGATGCACCACATCTCAGTGTTCATCTATATTCTTCATTATTTATTAAACCCACATAAAATATTATTCAACATATTAACAGTATAATGATAATAATAATAATAATAATATTCTGTTATAATGATATTATTCAAAAAATAAACCACTTTAATAATCATAATCAGCAATGAATTATAGTATTCCGTGTTTTGGATGGTCTAACCACCTATATAAAAAATGATATAAAATAATATAATGGATGAAAATGTAAACTAATGTATTGATAATATATGATATAAATATGAAAATGATGATTTTTTTGTTTGAGAATGGTAATACTAATATAAAATTCATTAATTAAGATACCAAAATCTATTCATTACAAGTCACAAAAAAAGGATCGTCCTCAATTTTATATTTAAGTATCATAAGAAAAACACACATTGAATGAAATTATAGAATTAAAACATTATAATATATAAATTATATAATATTTTATGATATGGTGATCATTAACTATTGGATAATAATGAATAAAAACACCATTATTATGATTCTAGTTCATAACGATCATCATTACTCACACCCGATATAGAAAATTGATAATAAATAACTAATATATATGTTTAGAATCATTATAAATAAAGTTTATAAAAGGGTATAAATATTATAATAGTTTTAAATTTTTATATTAAAATTGTTATTTTTTTAATACGGGAGGTTAGAGAGAATTTCACCTAAGTAATAATTATGATAAGGGATTGTGCTAACTCATTTTTTATTCGTTGAGTTATAAACAATCATATTAAGCCCTATTTTTCTATGTTTTATTTAGTATATATTATAAATATCTTTTAATTTTCAACATTTTTTTCTTGGATTCAAAAATTGATCCTTATAAACTCATTATGAAATTATTCTTTCAGTAAATATTATGTTACTTATAAGGGGTTTTTTATCTAGAATATGAATTCATTTGAACCTGATTATATTATACACTATGTTTGATATTATATGGAGTACTTACACCAACTTTATCTATTTTATGTCATTATTCTTCCATTATTAATTTTATTTAATTTTCAAATGCAATCAGTATCCTTAAAATGTATTTTATTCAAATGTTTCAAAAAATTTAAGTGTTATTTTACTCAATTTTCAATTCAATGAGGAATGTTTGATTTTGATCGTCATATTTTACTATATGCAGTATATTAAATTATTTTTTCTCAAGAAAAATGAAAATACATTATTTCATTGTATTTCAATTTCATGATATTCATCTCATATTCTTTTGATTCTTTTGTTACCATTACCACAAGAGTTATAGTTTCTCAATTTTTCATCATTGATATATGATTTTGTATTCACCACATGTTTACTTTTTGTGGATTATATATTGGTCATGGTTCAAAACATAAAATCTCTCATAAAATATTTTTTTGGAGGACTAAACATGAAACATTCCATCAGTACCATTGTCTTTCCAAATCAATCTCTATTATAGGCAAAATTTTTCTTCCAATGCCTTTAATTTGTAAACATGATTAATTTTATTAACGTTTGTTCACCTAGATTCCTTACATTAACTGATTTGGGAAATTATTGACTTAAATATATACCCCTTTCTCTATATTATTTTATTTTAAGGGATGATTACATAGAAATATATTTAATTTTTTGATAGGGGAAATACTAAAAATCAATATATTTTTATACCATTAATTATGTTTATGGATAATTTCTAAATATTACTTTAATATTTTATATATTATTCATTACATCATATGATAAATTAATAATAATTAATTAGTTTTATATGGGCCACATAATAGCCCCTCAATGATTGATATTTCTCATAAGGAAAAATTGCTTGGCCAGAACTAAATATTTCCTAATCATATGTCCTTGAAGGTATGATTAGGATCTATATGATCATAGTTTCTTAGCATTGGTCATGGAATTGGCAGTCTAACATTTTCTATTTCATCATTATAGAACCACTTATCATTATCTGTGAATTTTTTTATTGTTATTAAAACCATTGATATATTATACTCACATTTTCTTTTGACTAATGAAATATTTTTATTATACTTTCCTTATATATTATTATTATTATATTTTCTTTATATATTATTTTGATTAAATTTTCCTTATATTTTTTATCATTTTACAATCAATGATGTAAAATTATTTTGATTATATTTTGAGATAACCCCATATTATATTTAATTTCCCCAGGCTATAAATAAGTTTATTATACACGACATATCGAACAACATATATTTTGTGAATAATTTTTTGGGATACGTTTAAGTATTAATAATTATTAAATAGATTCGTTTATGGTGGAAAAAAATGTCCATTTGATGATATATTTTTTTAGTTAAATTTTTTTCTTAACTTTATAAAACTATGTGACTATAATGTCATTTTAATGCTGGGGAATCAATAGTTTTCAGTGATACTATAATCATACATTGTTAAAATTTTATCTCTTTAGTTCGTTTCAAATCTAATATGTAAATAATGTTTTTATTCACACCATATTTTTAGAGTATAGGTATTGGAAATAACAATTCTTATATAGAAAGGGTGTAGAAAACATTATAAATTTCTAAAGAAATGTTAATAGTTATAAATTTCATCAAGGGTGGATAAATTATGGTAGATCATAATTTAAAATTTATAAAAACCATTTAGGATGTATTGACGTAGTATTACATATTTTATTCTTTTTGGGGAATATGATAAGAGAACTATATAGAAAACCATAGAGATAAATTTAATTATTGGAAAAAAACTCAAAGTTTACTTCAATTATAGGTTATATTTTTTTAGGAAATTTCATCCCTATCGGGATGATGGTATGCCAATGCGACTACTGAACAGATACCCCAAGGCATAATCATGTCACAAAATTATGGTTGGGCATTGAATTCCTATTCAATCAGTGAATTTTGTGTGGGGAAAAACTAAACACATATAGATATACTCCCCTTGGATATTATTTGGTTAATCACATCATCATTATAAGGCCCCAGCCTTATCCCTTATTTAATCTTGAGTTATTACAAGATTACACATTGAGGATCTTTTCGGGTTTAGAGTTTTAGAGAATTAGATCATAAAACTTGCATTACATTCCACATATAAACAAAGTGGTTACATAAATATAGTATTCTTCTTTCCCATCAATGGAAACATAATTAAAATAAAACAAGGATTCTTTCTTGGCACTTCCTTGATACTATCATCATATCATGTACCCTTCCCTTTACCTGTGAAAAACCGTTCAAAAAAAACTTGGGATGGGCATAAAAAGCTCAGTAAGGGATATAAAAATATGGGAATGAAACATGGGTACATATATACATAATAATGAAATCATACTCACCCATAAAACATAAGCACTTCAACATACCTCATCAAATCATGAATAAATCATAGAAATCAAAAGACATAAAGGTAACTTGAGGCATTCATAACCTTCTTACGTAGGGAGTAACCCTCTTGGATACGTTTGTAATACTCATCACACTATATTCCCTAAATATCTTCAGAGAAACCTTAACGTTACACTCCTTCGCGTTACCCAATGCATTTGAGAGCTATATCGGGCTCACCCGCCCTTATTTTATCACGGAACCACCCGTCTTCATAATAATGCCCAAGAACCTCAACATAATCGTATCAAATAAAACATGCATAAAGGAAACATTACATTTCCACCATTCAATCACAAGATATCAATACAACACATTGATATAAAAACATAATGAAAACCATTTTCAATACCAAAATAAAATAAAAGTAAAACATGGTATTTATTTTTCTTTTAAAAAAAGGTATGGATTGTAGAGGATGTCGGAACTCAAATAATGGTCACGACGGCGGAGAAGTCGTTGTCGCCGCATACGTACGAAAAAAACATTCCCTTTTGTCGTTTAGTAAAAGCATCATATAAAAAAGATTCCTTTTCAAAAAACGTAAAAGTCAAAGGGGTTTATACACCATATAAAAAAAGTTGTGTATAAAACAAAATATGCCTCAATGAAAGGAGATTGAGACGAAGTCCCATACCTCATGTCCGAATTTACTCGATCGTTCTTTAATGTCCTGAATAATAAACTTGATTTAATTTATACTCTCTTAAGAACCTTATTTTTATTTCATTATTCCTTTTATATCACTTATTTCCATGTCATGAACACTATGTAATTATTTAAGTTAATAATGGTCGTTTTAACGATCATTGGTACTTGAGTCAAAACTAAACCCTTTATAATTACAAGTTGTTCATGTATCCATTATATAAATAATTATAATCATGATGTATATATCATATATATCCAGTATATATATGCATTTATAATATTACATAATCATTTAGAGGTAAGAAATGAAATGCACCGTTCATGGAGACGGCAAGCCGTACGTACGCATGAACGCTACTTTCATTTCTATTTAGTATTTTATAGAATGGAATCATAATGATATAAAGTTATATTATAGTTACAGTATAATATCATATATAATATCATAGTTCCATCATTTATATGTCCCACATATGGTATTTAACGAATCAAATCACTTTGAGGGGGCGGTAGTCCGCACTTCCTTAAATGAAGATATCGCGTTTACCCATAATGGAAACCATAAAGGTATGCCCAAAATGAAAAATACAGAAGACTAAGGAAAACATAAACATATTATATATCATATATAAATATAGTTACATCTTAATTTCCACCTTTAAAGGTGTTAAAATAATGTTGAACAATCATCGTTTCGGGAGGCATAAATTCATCATCCACAAAAATAGTATGTTCTTCAACCATTAGATGTAGGTGTGTGTAAGTGTATCTCGAATAATTCTTATAAAAACATCCTAGTATATTGAGGATACTGGATTTTTTACAAAATAAAATAATAAAAAGATATTAGGGGGTTGGAGAAGCAAAATCAAACAAAAGGACTCAAAAGAGGACATTACCTTAAAATCGGGTAACTCTCTTAGATTTGAGCTCAAAGCCTTCCTTGGGAAGACTTCTGCCCAAAGTGAGGCTTCAAGGAGTAAGAGAGGGAAGTGGAGAGACAAAATGAGTAGGGTTTGGCCGAGGCAAAGGCTTTGGAATTGTGGGTACGGAGGTAGAGGTGGGGGCCTTTTATAAGAGGAGAGGTGGGGCACTCTTGGAAGGTAAAGAAAAGTCACTTTATTTTAAAATGGTATGCGGATTTAAGAGGTCCCACATTGATTGTTTTCTAGGATAAGGTGATAAGGGTTCAAAATCCACCCATCCAATAGGTTTTTTACATGTGTAGGTCTTAGATTTTACATTATCATTCCATTTTATTTAAATCGTTAAATAATGAGGTCATCGCTGCATCATCATGATGTCATAAATAATTTAATATATATAAAGTCTAAAAATTATAAAAAAAAATACTATGATGTAGTAAAGCGTTTTAGCTTTCCAAAGACTATTTATAATCAAAAATCTGATCTTTATAACCCCATTTAAAAATTGTTTTAGTAAAACATCTCATGTTTTTGTCATCATTACTTTTACATTAAATAAAAAGTTATTTATGTCATTTCCCAACCAAAGTGGCTCCATTGGGTCCCCAAGTTGACCCATGGCTTGTCTGGGTCGGCCATGACACATCCAATAAGGGTAGGACATGTGTCTAGGTATTTTCATTTTATTATAATATCATTTTTTCCTTAAACTACACCAATTACCTCTAATTGCGATTAAGAACTTAAGAGTTACTATTCACAAAAAAATTATTTTAATCTCATTGAACCACATTTTACTTCATAATGACAACCATGTATGTCAGATTATTGAAATTCAAAACACAGAAGTGGTAAAATTTCATTTAAATAAAAATTCAGATTTTATAAGTACCACTTAGTGGTTTCACTATTCATCCAAAATTGATGTTTTTCAGAAAAATACAAAAAATTCACCCTAAGATATATTTGATATTCTGAATTCACAAATGAAGTATATTTTACAAAATTGAAATCATATAAGTCACATTAATTAATTTAATAATTATTTCCAGATGTCATGACCAATAGCGTGTTTTTATGAAACAATAAGTATCAAAAGATTGACACCAGTTTAAGTCCAATTTCAAAGTGAAATTGATTCTAATGACCACCATTGGATTAAATGATAAAAATGTATTCTAATTTCACTTCAAAACCAATTAAAAAGATAATATAATCATATAAATAAATTAGATTAAAAAGCAGTTTCGATGTAAAATGCAGTATTTTTCACTATTCATTAAAAAATGAACATTGTCCGAAAAATACCAAAAATTCACACAAAAGAAATTTTGATGTCCCAATAATAAATAATAAGTTTATTTTGAAAAACATAGCTTATAAAATTGTCAAAAGATAGATTCAAAAATGGTTTGCCATCAAAATGCATTAAAAAAATCTTTTAAAAATATTAGTGTATTCCATGCTTAAGATTGGATTTATTTTCATTTTAAGCCTCTAAAACACTATCTAATTCATTAATAGACATAGATAAAAATATCTATTATTCATTACTTAATTGGGATGTTACATCCTTCCCCCCTTTTGAAAATTGTGTCCCCATAAATTATTTACTTATCGAATAAATGGGGGTACTTATCCCTCATTGCATTTTCAGATTCCCATGTTGCCTCTTCCATCATATAGTTTTTCCACAAAACCTTTACCTGATTAATCACCTTATTCCGTAACACTTTCTCCATGTGGTCAAGAATATGGACTGGTTGTTCCCCATAAGATAGGTTCTCTTCCAGCTGAACTACCTCTGGACTCAAAACATGAGATGGATCTGGCATGTACTTTCTCAACATCGAAACATGAAAAACATTGTGTACCTGAGATAAACTCAGAGGTAAATCCACTCGGTAAGCAACTGATCCAACTCTCTCCAGAATTTCATATGGTCCAATGAACCTTGGACTTAGCTTTCCTTTCTTACCAAATCTCATCACACTTTTCCAAGGAGAAACCTTGAGAAAAACATGATCGCCAACCTCAAAAGATAGATCCTTCCTCCGGTTATCCGTATAACTCTTCTTCCTGCTCTGAGCTGTTCTCATGTGCTTCTGAATCAGCTGAACTTTTTTTGCCATCTCATCTACCAATTCTGGTCCCATCAACATCCATTCACCCACTTCATCCCAAAAATCTAGAGTTCGACACCGCTTCCCGTATAATGCCTCAAATGGTTCCATCTGTATATTGGAATGAAAACTGTTATTATATAAAAATTCCACCGAAGAAAGATGTTGGTCCCAACTTCCCGGATAATCCATCAAACAAGCTCGTAGCATATCCTCAAAGGTCTGAATTGTTTGTTCCTACTGCCCATCTGATTGCGGATGAAAAGCAGTACTAAAATTTAATTCAGTATCCAACGACTTCTGAAGGCCTTTCCAAAAGTTAGAAGTGAACCTGGGATCACGATCGGACACAATGGAGAGAGGAACTCCATGTAACCTAACTATCTCTTTAAGATACAAATGGGAAAGTTGATCTAGGGAAAAAGTATCTCTCATAGAAAGGAAATGAGCAGATTTATTCAAGTGATCAACAATAACCCAGATTTCATTATTACCTCGAGATGTCCTTGGTAATCTCACAACAAATTCCCCGGATATATTCTCCCATTTCCACTCTGAAACTGGTATAGGCTGAATCATCCCTTTCGATAACTGCCTCTCTGCTTTAACCTGTTGACATGTCAAACACTTCACAGTAAAATCATCAATTTCTCTTTTCATTCCATCCCACCAGTAATACTCCTGTAGATCTCTGTACATCTTAGTACTTCCAGGATGAACTGAAAACAGAGAACTATGAGCTTCACATAACAAATCTCTCTTCAACTGTGAATCACAAGGCACACACAATCTCTTCCCAAATCTCAAAACGCAATCATTATCAATGTTGAATTCAAGCAACTTACCTTTCTGAACCAGCTCTACCTTTTTCTGCAACTCACTATCTTACTTCTGTGCTTGCTTGATTCTATCTGATAGAGATGATCTCACTGATACCTAAAACAAAACAGTATAACTTCCTGCACCAACAACTTCTATGCCAAATTTTATCAAATCCTTAACCAAAGGATCACGTTCCAAATGCTACATTTCTAATGAAACATTACTTTTTTGACTCAAAGCATCAGCCACTTTATTTACTTTTCCCGTATGGTAATGAATTTTACAGTCATAATCCTTGATTAATTCTATCCATCTCCTCTGTCTCATGTTTAACTCTTTTTGAGTGAATATATACTTTAAACTTTTGTGATCAGTGTATATTTCACACTTTACTCCATACAAATGTTGCCTCCAAATTTTTAAAGCGAAAACAACAGCAGCTAATTCCAAATCATGTGTAGCGTAATTTACCTCCTGGGTTTTCAACTGTCGTGAAGCATAAGTAATTACCTAATCATTCTGCATTAGGACACAACCAAGTCCTTTCAATGAAGCATCACTGTATATAACAAACAAACCATTCCTGGAAGGTAGTACCGAAATTGGAGCATTCACCAATCATCTTTTCAATTCCTGAAAACAATCATCACATCCTTTTGTCCAGATAAACTTAACACCCTTCCGAGTTAGCTTAGTCATTGGACTAGATAGCTGTGAAAACATTCTAACAAACCTTCGGTAATAGCCTGCCAAACCAAGGAAGCTACGAATCTCAGTTACATTTGTGGCTCTTGGCCATTCTTCAACAACCTTTGTTTTTGTAGGATCAAGAGTTATCCCATCTTTAGAAACAATATGACCAAGGAAAGAAATTTGTTGCAACCAAAACTCACACTTGCTGAATTTCCCATACAATTTCTTTTCTTTCAAGGTTTTCAAAATGACCCTTAAATGTCTTTCATGTTCTTCTTTACTTTTAGAAAACACCAAAATGTCATCAATGAAAACCACCACAAACTTATCCAAGAACTCATGGAAAATTATATTCATTAAGTGCATGAATACAGCAGGTGCATTGGTTAGCCCAAAAGGCATTACTACAAATTCATAATGGCCATATCTTGTACAAAACGCAGTCTTCGGAACATCTTCTTCCATTACCTTCAGCTGATGGTACCCCGATCTTAGGTCAATCGTTGAAAAATACTGAGCTCACTGGAGCTGATACAACTTCATTTGATGGCCCGACATCTGCTGAAGTAGTTGCAATGGATTTCACCACCCCTTTCTTCTTGTAGTATAACTTCTTCCCATCACTCAATATCTTTGTCGGACACTCATTTTCATAGTGACCCATCTCAATACACTTAAAACATTTCCATAACTGTAAATAAAATTTGTTATTACCTTCACCCTAGTCTTTTTCTGTGCAATCAGGAGCCTTATGTCCCATATTACCACATTGGTAACACTTTCCAGATTTCAGAAGACATTCCCCAGCATGCCTTTTTCCACATTTATCACAAACTGGAAACTTAGATTTCTTACCGTCAGACGTTTTTGAAGAATTCTTACCTTTCTCCTGCCACCTCGGTCTCTTCTTCTGTTGGTTGTTATAGAACACTTGATCATCGGAAAACTCCATTTCCACCTTCTCAGCACATCGAATAAGCTTTTCATAACTTTTAAACTCACAAGAAGCTAATGCCCTTCGATATTTAGGCTTTAATCCTGAGTAAAAATGATTGATTTTACTATCAAGGTCTCTGATAAAATTTGGAGCAAACCTTGCCAATCGAGTGAACCTTTCTTCATAGGTAGCCACTGAGCCTTCCTCTTGCCTCAATTCCAAGAATTGTGTTTCCATCCTAAGTCGAACTGCCTTAGGAAAATAATTCTCATGAAACATACCTTTGAATTCATCCCAGTCGAGAGCATCAATCTCTTCAGTGTCCCTGATATTTTTAACCATCGACCACCACTGATCTGCTTCACCCTCCAAACGATAAATAGCAAGACTAACCTTTTGATTTTCTGAATACCCTATGACATCAAAAAGCTTCTCCAGTGCTTTAATCCGCCCTTTATCTAGCACAGGGTCAGATGATCCTCTGAATTATGGGGGATGTTGCCTCATGAAATGTTCCACCACTGACATGTTCTTCTCTGGTTGATCTGGCTGATCTCGTGCATGGATACCACCACCATTTATCGCATGAGTCAACTGCGCCATTACTGCAACAAACTGTTCAGTTCCAATTACAACCATATCAGGATGCTGATTCAGAAGGTTATTTCCTTCCGCATGCCTTCCTAGCACTGCTTCCCTGTTTCCTCTGTGGAAAACAATTCTGAACAAACGTGTCTTAGATGAAGCAACATGCTAATATTCAAATACTATATCACTTCAATCAGACCAAAAAAAAATATTTTTGGATAATCATTTAATATAATTCTAACTCTTAAAGTTATCTAAACTGACCTTTGATACCAACTATAAGGCCCCAACCTTATCCCTTACTTAATCATGAGTTATTACAAGATTAAACATTAAGGATCTTTTCGGGTTTAGAGTTTTAGGGAATTAGATCATAAAACATGCATTACATTCCACATATACACAATGTGGTTACATAAAGATAGTATTCTTCTTTCCCATCAATAGAAACATAATTAAAATAAAACATGGATTCTTTCTTGACACTTCCTTGACACTATCATCATATCATGTACCATTCCCTTGACCTGTGAAAAACATTTAAAAAAAACTTGGGATGAGCATAAAAAGATTAGTAAGGGATATAAAAATATGGGAAGGAAACATGGGGACATATATACATAAGAATTAAATTATACTTTACCCATAAAACATAAGCACTTCAACATACCTCATCAAATCATGAATAAATCATAGAAATCATAAGACATAAAAGTAACTTGAGGCATTCATAACATTCTTACGTAGGGAGTAACCCTCTTGGTTATGTTTGGAATACCCATCATAGTATATTCCCTAAATATCTTCGGAGAAACCTTAATGTTACACTCCTTCGCGTTACCCAAAGCATTGGAGAGCTATATCGGGCTCACCCTCCCTTAGTTTATCACGGAACCACCAGTCTTCATAATAATGAACAAGAACCTCAAGATAATCGTATCACATAAAACATGCATAAAGGAAACATGACATTTCCACCTTTCAATCACAAGATATCAATACAACACATTGATATAAAAACATTATGAAAACCATTTTCAATAACAAAATAAAAGAAAAGTAAAACATGGTATTTATTTTTCTTTTAAAAAAAGGTATGGATTGTAGAGGAAGCTGAAACTCAAATAACGGTCACGACGGCGGAGAAGTCGTTGTCGCCGCATACGTACGACAAAAACATTCTCTTTTGTCGTTTAGTAAAAGTTTCATATAAAAAATATTCCTTTTTAATAAATGTAAAATTCAAAGGGGTTTATACACCATATAAAAAAAGTTGTGTATAAAACAAAATATGCCTCAATGAATGGAGATTGAGATGAAGTCCAATACCTTGGGTTCGAATTGACTCAATCGTTCTTTAATGTATTGAATAATAAAAATGAGTTAATTTATACTTTCTTAATAACCTTGTTTTTAATTCATTATTCCTTTTATATCACTTATTTCTATGTCATGAACACTATGTAATTATTTAAGTTAATAACGGCCGTTTGAACGATCATTGGTACTTGAGTAAAAAATAAACCATTTATAATTACAAGTTGTTCATGTATACATTATATCCAGAATTATAAACAAGATGTATATATCATATATATCCAGTATATACATGAATTTATAATATTACAAAATTATTTAGAGGTAAGAAATGAAATGCACCATTCATGGAGATGGTAAGTTGTACGTACGCATGAACGCTACTTTTATTTCTATTTTGTATTTTATAGAATGGAATCATAATGATATAAAGGTATATTATAATTCCATTATAATATCATATATAATATCATAGTTCCATCCTTTATACATCCCACATATGGTATTTAACGAATCAAATCACTTTGAGGGGGCGGTAGTTTGCACTTCCTTAAATGAAGATATCACGTTTACCCATAATGGAAACCATAAAGGTATGCCCAAAATGAAAAATACTAAATCATAAGAAAAACATAAACATATTATATATCATATATAAATATATTGACATCTTAATGGCCACCTTTGAAGGTGTTAAAATAATTTTGAACAATCATCGTTTCGGGGGGCATAAATTCACCATCCACAGAAACAGTATGCTCTTTAACCATTAGATGTAGGTGTGTGTAAGTGTAGCTCGAATACTTCTTATAACAACATCCTAGTATATTGAGGATACTTTATTTGTTACAAAATAAAATAATAAAAAGATTTTAGGGGGTTGGAGAAGCAAAATCAAACAAAAGGACTCAAAAGAAGACATTACCTTAAAATCGGGTAACTCTCTTAGATTTGAGCTCAAAGGCTTCCTTGGGAATACTTCAGCCCAAAGTGAGGCTTAAAGGAGTAATAGAGGGAATTGGAGAGACAAAATGAGAAGGGGTTGGCCGAGCCAAAGGCTTTTGAACTGTGGGTAAGGAGGTAGAGGTGGGGGCCTTTTATAAGAGGAGAGGAGGGGAACTCTTGGAAGGTAAAGAACAGTCACATTATTTTAAAATGGTATTCAGATTTAAGAGGTCCCACATTGATGTGTTTCTAGTATAAGGTGATAAGGGTTCGAAATCCACCCATCCAATAGATTTTTCCCATGTGTAGGTCTTAGATTTTAAATTATCATTCAATTTTATTTAAATTGTTTAATAATGAGGTCATCGATTCATCATCATGATGTCATAAATAATTTAACTTATTTAAAGTCTAAAAATTATAAAAAAAATACAATGATGTAGTAAATATTTTTATATTTCTAATTATTATTTATAATAAAAAATATTATCTTTATAAACCCATCTAAAATTTTTTTAGTAAAACATCTCATATTTGTGTCATTTTTACTTTTACATTAAATAAAAAGTTATTTATGTCATTTCCCAATCAAAGTGGCTCCATGGGGTCCCCAAGTTGACCCATGGATTGTCTTGGTCGGACATGACACATAATATAAGGGTAGGACATGTGTCTAGGTATTTTCATTTTATTATAATATCATGTTTGCCTCAAACTACACCAATTACCTCTAATCGCGATTAAGAACTTAAGAGTTACTATTCACCAAAAAATTATTTAAATCTCATTGAACCACATTTTACTTCTTAATGACAACCATGTATGTCGGATTTTTGAAATTCAAAACACAGAAGTGGTAAAATTTCATTTAAACGAAAAATCAATTTTTATAAGTACCACTTAGTGGTTTCACTATTCATCAAAAATTGAAGTTTTTCAGAAAAATACCAAAAATTCACCCTAAGGTATATTTGATATTCCGATTTCACAAATGAATTCTATTTTACAAAATTCAAAACATATAAGTCACATTAATTAATTTAATAATTAATCCCCGCTGTCATGAAAAATAGCGTTTTTTTATGAAACAATAAGTATCAAAAGATTGACACCAGTTTAAGTCCAATTTCAAAGTGAAATTGATTTCAATGACCACCATTGGGTTAAATGGTAAAAATATATTCTAATTTCATTTCAAAACAAATTCATAAGATAATCTAATCATATAAATAAATTAGATTAAAAAGAAGTTTTGATGTAAAATGCAGTATTTTTCACTATTCATTAAAAAATGAACATTGTCCGAAAAATACCAAAAATTCACAAAAAGTAAATTTTGATGTCCCAATCATAAATAATAAGTTTATTTGGACAATCATAGCTTATAAAATTGTCAAAAGGTAGATTCAAAAATGGTTTTCCAGCAAAAGGTAGTAAAACAATCTTTTAAAAATATTAGTGTATTCCATGATTAAGATTTGATTTATTTTCATTTTAAGCCTCTAAAAAACTATCTAATTCATTAATAGACATAGATAAAAATATCGATTATTCATTACTTACTTGGGATGTTACAATCATAACATTCAATTATGATGGATTTATATATTTTCGTTAGTGTAGTACCAAAGACACTACTATTACAGGTAAACTATACATTAGTAAATAATTACATAATAAACAGTTCAAATAGTCATTATTATTGTATTTATTTAAAAGATAAATTTCAATTCTAATTTGACTGAATTAACATCATTTTTAAATTTGAAATTCGACAAAAATCATAATATTTATTTTTTAGATATGTTTTTAAATAACTGATTTTTCAGTGAATAGTAAAAAAATTTGTTTATACCAAAATGATTATTTTTATGAATTCATAATAAAAAACAAGTATTATATAAAATAATTTAATTTTTAGAATATCTATTTAACATGTAAAACTATGGCTTTTAATTTATAAAACTCATGATTAAAATTTTATATAGTTATGTAATATTTGAGAGTGAAAGTATTTTTTGATTATTTATATAAATTTAGTATTATTTTTGGTAAAATATGATTTTTTATTCTTTAAAAGACACATTAATTTTATAATAGACCTATTTAGGTCATAAAAATTAAATACATTGATAATTTCACTGTATAAAAATATTTTATGCTTAAAATATATTTTTTCTAAAAACGAGTTTTATGTGCTTCATGCACTAATGATAATATTTTTTTAAAAAATTAATGTTTAAATTTTCTCTAATAAAATGGATTTAATATTTGGAATTATAATTTTTAAATTAATTAATAATCATTTCATAGTCATAACAATTGATTTCATTAGGAAAAAACTAGTTATCAGAGAAAACCCAAAAATGGAAAAAATAATGAATCTTGATGAAATATAATAAAACATATATGTATTTGAATTTTTAATAAATTATCAACATCATCACTTCATTATATAAATTATTTTTTATGTTTGGGGCCAGATAACCGGTTAATCATATTCCCTATTTATATTAATTTATAAAATTTAAAAAAAAATCCATTTTCACCACTTATAAAAGTGGTCACTCAACACCCCTTCAATACCACAAAAAAAATGTTTCCAACATATAATATATTCTTATTAATTATAATATTGTATTATTTCACCATATTATGGTTATAATCATAATATACTTTCAAAATTATTCCCATTACAAGGATTCCTCAATGTGAAATCTTGTGACCTCAACATGTGTACTAATTTTACAAAATTTATTTTATTTTATATATTAAAATATAAAATATATTTTTATCATTACTATATAATAAAATCATAATTAGTTGTATAATAAATTTCATTATTCTTATGGAGTTACTAATAACAAGATTACCTCATTCCATTTAAGGGAAAAACAATATTTATGTGAGTGTACAGACTCCCACCTCCAAAAAGAGTCTTTTTTCATTTTCCATAACCAAGTTTCACTGAAGGTACTATTATTTAATGTCATAAATAACTATGATATTTATAAAAAAATTATCCTTAATTGATAAGACATATTACACATTTCTCTCATTCTATGTAAATTTAAATCATTAACCATGTGAAAGTGTGGACTACCACCTCTATAAAGTGATTAATTTTAGTTTTTCTTTTCATCATTGAATCCATGGTCGGTCCTTATAATGGTTTTAATGTATAAATGTTATTTTTATTATATTATTTATTTTTTGGAAAGAAAAATTAGGAAACCCATTAACAATATAAGGAATAAAACAATCGAATAAATTCCACCATCTAAAAGATCATTCATAAAGAAAGAAATGATTTCCTATAATGATGTAATAATATCTTATAGGTTATCCTGATCTTCTATACATTCCCAATTCTGATATAACACAATAAAATATAAATATGTTCAATATGCATTTTTTATAGTGATATTACTGCTAAATTTTTTCATAATCATCCATTAATTACAACATATTTTGGTTTGGGTCAGTTTTACCACATACATTAGAAATGCTATAAATTTATATCATTGATGAACATGGGGATTTTATTTTTTATAATATATGATACAAATAAGTAAAAAAATAATTTAATTTTTGATAGAATGATTACATTAATATTAATCTCAAAAGTTAAGATATAAGTTTCAAATTATTAAACATCATTAAAGCATGCTCATCTGTGATTTCATATTTATGGATCTTAATAAAAACTATTATAGAATGAAATTATAAGTGTAGCTCCCTGAGACATGAAATTCTAGATCCACTAAAAAATATTTTTGTATATTTTTTGTAAATGTATATGAAAATATATAGTTCATTATACACTTTTGGATCTTCTCCCATCATGAATTTAGAGGAGAAATACTAAACATTACAAAATATCATAGTTGAATCTATAAATCAATTAACATTATTTTGACATTTCTTATAGTATCTCCTTATTGAATAAACACTAAATTGAAACATCTAAATGTTTATAAAATCATTTTAAAAAACATAGGGTATTTGAAATATTAAATTGTAAGGGGTTTTTGAAAACCAATGAAAATCAATTTTGTAAATACTCTTTAAGAACATATTTATAAATTGTTTTTTCAGATAAAAATAAATATTATATATATAATTTGTATGTTATTAAAAATATTTCATTAGAAAATATTTTTTTCAAAATAATTTTAATATACATATAACATTTTACATGTTTTCAAAAATTTACTATGATTTGAAAAAACTTATTGATTGAAAATCAGATTTTTGAAACACTTTTTTATAATATAACAACATGAGAAATACTTATAGCTTTGAATAAATTATTTTGAAAACACTTTTTTAATATATAATATCTTTTAGAAATAATTATTCTTAAAAATTTATTTTTAAAATAGTTTTTCAAAATATACTATCTAAGAAACTATATAATAAAATAATCTAATTTTTTTAGAAAATATTATTAAAACTAGAAAAAACCCTAATACAAAATGGAACATTGAATTCGAAGTAGCGCATACCCATCATTAAGGGTTTGGTTCACTCCCAATCTCTCTATCAAGTTTATAATGTCTAAGTTCCTCATTTTTTAACAAAACATTTTCTTCTTTCAATATATATATATATATCACTAGAGTTTTTCCTTTAAAAAACATGAAAATGAATAATTATATATATATATATAGTAATACACTTAAATATTATAATATATATTTTTTAATTCTATAAGAAATCATTTTCCAAATTTAGAGCGACCAAATTTCTTGAAAAATATACTATGCATACATGAATAGAATGTTAATAAAGAATAATTAACATCCATGTATTTAAGATTTCATTAATAAATTTATAAAATCCATTTTATTGAAATAAAAAATAAAATGATAAACATTTTCATTATAATTCATCCATAAATGAAGAAATATTATAAAAAGTCTTTAATGAACATGCTTAATTTCAAATTTAGTGTTTTGAAAACATCGTTTTTACATATAAAATAATAGTATGAAGTTAAAAATATTCCCCAAAGAAAAATAGTAATTTTAAACTACATCATTGTAACATCCCTTGTAAATAAAGAATAAAAAATTTTCATATTTATTAATATTTACGAATTAAATATTGATTTTACTTTGAAGGGGTTTCTATGTTCGATGGCGTACCCGATACGCAAAGAAGTGTTTCTTTGAAATCTTACGTTGCACACGAGTAATAAAATAATATTATTTTAAATGGTATTTAACATGTAGCTGTTGTATTGGCGACAATGAACAAAAATAACTAAAATATGATTATATATGTTTTCTAAATGTTTTTACATTTATCCAATAGAGGATAAAGGCTTAAAAACGAAAATAATTCAATTTTAGGCATATATACTCTAATTTTCACTAAAGGTCCACTTATCGCCTTTTGATGGAGAACCTTATGTAAATATAGTTTTGGTCACTCTTATACTTTCTATTTGACCAAATAAAACTATTCTTTATAATCTTGACATCAAAATTTACATTTTTTTAATTTTTTGTATTTTTCAAATAAAATTCATTTTTTTAATGAATAGTGAAAAATGTTGAATTTTAATAAAAAACCACTTTTTAATCTAATTGATTTATATGATTAGATTATCTTTTGAATTCTTTTAAAGTGAAATTAGAATATATTTTTACCATTTAATCCAATAGTGGTTGTTGGAATTAATTTCATTTTGAAATTTGACTTAAACTAGTGTCAATCTTTTGATACTTATTGTTTCATAAAAACACGCTATTTGTTTTGACAGCGGTAATTAATTATTAAATTAATTAATGCCAATTATATGTTTTGAATTTGGTAAAATAGACATCATTTTTTAATTCGGAATATCAAATATAGCTTAGGGTGAATTTTTTGTATTTTTCTTAAAAACATAATTTTTGATGAATAGTGAAACCACTAAGTGGTACTTAAAAAACTAATTTTTTGTTTAAATAAAATTTTACCACCTCTGTGTTTTGAATTAAAAAAATCCGACAAACATGGTTGTCATAGAGAAGTAAAATTTGGTTCATTGGAATTAAAATAATTTTTCAGTGAATAGTAGCTTTAAAGTTTTTAATTGCGATTAGAGGTAATTAGTGTAGTTTAAGGTAAAAGTAATGTTTTAATAATATGAAATGACCTAGACACATGTCCTACCCTTATTGGATGTTTCATGGCCGACCAAGATAATCCATGGGTCAACATGGGGACCCCATAGAGCCACATTGGTAAAAAATGACATTAATATCTTTTTATTTAAAGTTAAAATAAAAATGTCACAAATATGAGTTGTTTTACTAAAATGATATTTAAATGGGGTTATACAAGTCATATTTTTTAATATAAATATTAATTATAAATATAATACTATTTCCTACATCATGATATTTTTTATAACTTTTAGACATTAAATAAATTAAATTATTTCTGACACCATGATGATGCAGTGATTACCTCATTATTTAACGATTTAAATAAAATGAAAATATAATGTAAAATCTAAGATCTACACATGTAAAAAACCTATTGGATGGTTGGATTTAGAACTCTTATCACCTTATCCTCTAAATATATAATTTTGGGACCCTTTTTATCTGAAAATAATTTTATAATAAAGTATCTTTTCTTAACTTTCCAAGAGTGCCCCTCCTCTCCTATAATAGAAGGCCCCCACCTCTACCTCCTTACCAACACCTCTCAAGACATTGGTTCGGCCAATCTCTTCTCTTTTTGTCTCTCAACATCCCTCTATTACTCTTAGAATCCTCACATTGGGCAAAAGTCTTCCCAAGGAAGCCTTTGAGCTCAAATCTAAGAGAGTTACCCGAATTTAAGGTAATGTCTCCACTTGTGTTCTTTTGTTTTATTTTGCTTCTCCGACCCCCTAAACACTTTTTATTCATTTATTTTGTAAAAAATACTTTATCTTTAATATACTAAGATGTTTTTATAAGAATAATTCGAGCTACACTTACACACACCTACATATAATTGTTAAAAAACATACTGTTTCGGTGGATGGTTAATTTCTGCCTCACGAAACGATGATTGTTCAATATTTTTCTAACACATTCAATGTTGTCCATTAATATGTCACTATATTTATATATTATATATGATATGTTTATTTTTTCCTTAATATTATGTATTTTTCATTTATGTCATACCTTGGTGGCTTCTATTATAGGTATACGCGGTATCTTCATTTTAGGAAGTGCGGACTACCGCCCCCTCAAAGTGATTTGATTCGTTAATGCCATATGTGGAATTTATAAAGGATGGATTTAAAGTTATTATATATAAATTATGTTACATATAAATGATGAATATAATTCTGGAATTAAAATATACATACCTATCATTTAGTTTTAATTCCGTTAATATGACATATAAATGAAAGTAGCGTTCATGCTTATGTACTGCTTACCGTCTCCATGAACGGTGCATTTTATTTCTTACCTCTAAATGATTATGTAATATTATAAATACATGTATATGCTGGATATATATGATATATATGATATCCAAATCATTAATATCATTCTGGATATAATGAACATTTGACCACACGAATAACATGTAATTGGAAGATGTCCACTTTCGACATAAGAACCAAATATCAACAACACAAATAGTATTAACGTAAATGATTACATAATGTTTATAACATAGTAATAATTGATATAAAAGTAATAATTAACTTGAAAAATGTTTTTAATTAAGTAGAAATTAACTCATGTTTATTATTCAGGACGTTAAAGAACGATCGAGTCAAGTCGGACCCGAGGTAAGGGACTTCGTCTCAATCTCCTTTCATTGTGGAATATTTCGTTTTATACACAAGTTTCTTTTATACGGTGTATAAACCCCTTTTATTTTTACTTTTATACAAAATGAATATTTTTCTACAAATCATTTTACTATACAACAAAAAGGAATGTTTCTTTTAACATACGCGGTGATAACGACCTTTTCTACCGCCATGAGTGTTCTTTGGTCTTTGGCTTCCTCAACAAGCTGTAATGTTTTTAAAATGAAATAAATACCATATAAACTATTCTGTATTTTGGTATTGAAAATGGTTTTTATAATGGATTTTTTATGTCAATATATTTAAGTGATACATTGTGATCAAAGTGTGGAAATGTTTTCTTTCCATTATATTGTTTTATGTCTTATAATTTTATAATGGTACTTGGACATTTGACGGGTGGTTACGTGATAAACCATATGACGGGTGGTGTCGTGAATACCAGGATGGGTGGTTACGTTATATCCTCCAATGCATTGGGTATGGAAGTCGGCCGTATGGCTATTCCATTTATGTTTTTGGGGAAGTCGACCATATGGTTATTCCATTTAAGTATGTTTATGTCCCATGTTACCTTTAAATGTTATGTGTTCTTTATATGGGTTTTGTGGTAATATTTTGATTAAAAAAGGGTAAGTAATGATCTTTTATTCAATGAAGAGTATTTTATGCTTCATAAAGGTGAAAAGTATTACTTTGATAAAGTATTCATGGTTTATTGGTGGTTTTGAATAACCAACAGATTTCTTTCTTTGTGTATCCCTTACTGAGCTTTTTATGCTCACCCCAAGTTTTTGAGATGTTTTTTACAGGACATAAAGTGGAATAGGGTCAAGGATGGGATCAAGGAAAAGTCATGTTATCTAAAACATAGAACTAGACGTGTTTCTTTTTAAGAGTTTTTATTATATGGAAACTTAGTAGTAGTGCCTACTTTGTAATCTTTTGAGATGTAATAATTATGTCCTAAATCTCTAAAACTCTAAACCTGAAAAGATCCTCAATGTGAATTATTCATTTAATTCAATATTAAGTAAGGTATAAGTCTGAGGCCTTATAGTTGGTATCAGAGGTTGGTTTAGACAACTTTAGGTGTTTGTAAATTGTTAAATTATGAATTAATTTATGATATGATTGAAATGATATAGCATTTAAAGATTACCATGTTGCTTCGCCTAAGATATTTCTGTGTTCAGAATGGTTTTCCGCAGAGGAAACAGAGCAGCTATGTTGGGAAGACATCAGAAAAAAGACAACCTTCCAAACTAGCAACCTGAGATTGTTGGAATTGGAACTGAACAGTTTGTTGCAGTGATGGCATAGTTGACTCAAGCTATAAATGGTGGTGGTATGCATGCACGAGATCCGCCAGATCAACCGTAGAGGAACATGTCTGTGGTGGAACATTTCATGAGGCAACATCCCCCATCATTCAGAGGATCATCTGACCCCGTTCTAGCTGAAGGGTGGATTAAAGCACTAGAGAAGATTTTTGATGTCAGGGGGTGTTCAGAACATCAAAAGGTTAGTCTTTATGTATACCGTTTTCAAGGAGAATTTGATCAGTGGTGGTCGATGGTGAAAAATATCAGGGATAGTGATGAGATTGATGATCTTCACTTTGACGAATTCAAAGGTATGTTTCTTGAGAAATATTTTCCTAAGGTGGTTGGTCTTAGGATAGAAAAACAATTCCTAGAATTAAGGAAGGAGGATGATTCAGTGGATGCTTATGAAGCAATGTTCACTCGACTGGCAAGGTATGCTCCAAACATCATACGAGATATTGATAGTAAAATAAACCATTTTTACTCAGGGTTAAAGCCATGGTATCAAAGGGCTTTAGCTTCTCGTGAGTTTAAAAGATATGAAAAACTTGTTCAATGTGTGGAGAATGTGGAAATGGTGTTTTCCGATGATCAGGTGTTCTTTTAAAAACAACAGAATAAAAGGTCCAGTTGACCGGAAAAGGGGAAGAATTCATCAAAGAAGCAAGGAGGTAAGATAACCAAATATCCATCCTATGATAAGTGTGGTAAAATGAATCCTGGAGAATGTTTATCCAAGTTTGGAATGTTCTTTCGGTGTGGTAAGTCTGGTCATATTTCTCGTAACTATAAAAAAGATGATCAAGAAGGCAATGAAAAGTCATCGGTAAGATGTTTTATGTGTAATTAAATGGGTCATTATGAAAATGAGTGTCTAACGAATAACTCAACTGGGAGAAAGTAGCCAAACTACAAGCATAAAGGGGTGGTGAAATCCTTTGTAACTACTTCAGCAGATGTTGGGTCATCGAATGAAGTAGTATCAGGTACACTGTTTGTTTGTTCAGATTATGCCAATGTGTTGTTTGATTCAGGGTCTACACATTCTTTCATTTCTGAGAAGTTTTCTAGTAAATTGGGAATTCCATCTCAAGCTATGAATCCTAAACTTATGGTAAAAACACCCAAAGGGAATGTTTAGACAAAAAGAAATTATAAGAACCTTCCTATCCTTATGTGCGGAAAGAATCTACCAGCAAACCTTATTGTTTTGCCTTTAGTAGAGTTTGATTTTATTTTGGGCATGGATTGGATTTCTGGTTATCAGGCTAAGATTGAGTGCAGAGCTAAAATGGTTTCTTTTCAGAATGATTTTCAGTTTGTGTACAAGAATGAACCCTTGATTTTGATAACATATCAGGAAGTTGAGAAACTAGTAAAAGATGGAAATGAATGTTACCTTGCACATATTGTTGAAAATAAAGGAATTGTTCAGATTAATGATGTGCCAGTGGTAAATGAGTATCTTGATATTTTTCCTGATGAGTTTCCAGGTATTATTCATGATCGGGAAGTTGAATTTACTGTTGACTTAGTTCCTGATTATATGCCAATTTCAAAACCCCCTTATCGAATGGCTCAAGTTGAACTTTTAGATTTAATGAAGCAATTGTAGGAGTTATTGGATAAAGGTTTCATTCGACCTAGAACATCACCACAGGGTGCTCCTGTATTGTTTGTTTAAAATAAAGATGGATCAATGAGGCTTTTCATTGATTATAGATACTTGAATAATATAACTATTAAGAACAAGTATCCTTTGCCTCATATCGATGATTTGTTTGATCAGCTCCAGGGAGCTCAGTATTTTTTGAAGATTGACTTGAGGTCGGGGTACCCTCAGTTGAATGTAAAAGAAGACGACATTCCGAAGACTGTGTTCCGTACTAGAGATGGCCATTATGAATTTGTAGTTATTCCTTTTGGGTTAACCAATGTACCTGCTGTATTCATGGACCTTATGAATATAATTTTCCATGAGTTCTTGGATAAGTTTGTGTTTGTTTTCATCGAGGATATTTTGGTGTTTTATAAATGTAAAGAGGAGCATGAAAGTCATTTAAGGGTTATCTTGCAAACCTTAAAAGAAAAGAAATTGTATGGAATATTTAGAATGTGTGAGTTTTGGTTACAACAAATTTCTTTCCTTGGTCACATTGTTTCAAAAGATGGCATAACTGTTGATCCTGCTAAAACAAAAGTTTTTGAAGAATTACCAAGACCCAAAAATTTAACTGAGATCCATCGTTTCCTTTGTTTGGAAGGTTACTACCGAAGGATTTTTGAAAATTTTTCACGGTGATCTAGTCCAATGACTAAGCTAACTCAGAAGGGTGATAAGTTTATCTGGACAAAAGAATGTGATGATTGTTTTCAGGAGTTGAAAAGAAGATTGGTGTATGCTCCATGTTTGGCACTTTATTCCAGGAATGGTGAGTTTTTTATATACTGTGATTCTTCGTTTAAGGGACTTGGTTGTGCCCTTATGCAGAATGATCAGGTAATTTCATATGCATCACATCAATTGAAAACTCATGAGGTAAATTACCCTACACATGATTTGGAATTAGCTATTGTTGTTTTTGCTCTAAAAAATCGGAGGCATCATTTGTATGGAGTAAAGTGTGAAATATATACTGATCACAAAAGTATAAAGTATATATTCACTCAGAATGAATTGAACATGAGATAGAGGAGATGGCTTAAATTAATCAAGGATTATGATTGTACAATTCATTACCATCCGGTAAAAGAAAATAAAGTGGACAATGCTTTGAGTCGAAAAAGTAATGCTTCATTAACCATGCTATGTTTGGAATGAGATCCTTTGGTTTTTTATTTGATGAACTTTGGCATAGAAGTTGTTTTTGCAGGAAGTTCTTCTGTTTTGTTTCAGGTATCAGTGAAATCTTCTCTATCAGACAAAATCAAGCAAGCACAGAAGCAAGACAGTGAGTTGTAGAAAAAGGTAGAGCTAGTTCAGAAGGGTAAGTTTCCTGAATTCAACATTTATAATGATTTTGTTTTCAAGTTTGGGAAGAGATTATGTGTGCCTTGTGATTCATATTTGAAGGGTGAGTTGTTATGTGAGGCTCATAGTTCCCCGTTTTCAGTTCATCCTGGCAGTACAAAGATATACAGAGATCTGCGGGAGTATTACTGGTGGGATCGAATGAAAAGAGATATCGCTGATTTTACTGTGAAGTGTTTTACTTGTCAACAGGTTAAAGCAGAGAGGTAGTTAACGAATGGGATGCTTCATCCTTTACCAGTATCAGAGTGGAAATAGGAGAATATATCCATGGACTTCGTTGTGGGATTTCTGAAGACACCCCGAGGTAATAATGCAATCTGGGTTATTGTTGATCGCTTGACCAAATATGCTCATTTCCATTCTATACGAGATACTTTTTCCCTAGATCAACTTTCCCATTTTTATCTTAAGGATATAGTCAGGTTACATGGAGTTCCTCTCTCCATTGTTTCTGATCGTGATCCTAGGTTTACTTCTAACTTTTGGAAAGGCCTTCAGAAGTTATTGGGTACTGAATTAAATTTTAGTACATATTTTCATCCACAATCAGATGGGAAGTCAGAACGAACAATTCATACCTTGGAGGATATGATACGAGCTTGTTCGATGGATTATCAGGGAAGTTGGGACCAAGATCTTTTTTTGGTTGAATTTTCATATAATAACAGTTTTCATTCCAGTATACTGATGGCACCATTTGAGGCATTATATGTGAAGCGGGGTTGAACTCCAGTTTTTTGGGATAATGTGGGTGAAAGGAAGGTGATGGGACCATAATTGGTAGAAGAGATGGCGGAAAAAGTTCAGTTGATTCATAAACACTTGGGAACAGCTCAGAGTAGGCAGAATAGTTATGCGGATAACCGGATGAAGGATCTATCATTCGAGGTAGGTGATCATGTTTTTCTCAAAGTTTCACCATGGAAAAGTGTGATGCGATTTGGTAAGAAAGGAAAGCTGAGTCCAAGGATCATTGGACCATATGAAATTCTGGAGAAAGTTGGATCAGTTTCTTTTCGAGTGGATTTACCTCCGAGTTTATCTCATCTACACAGTGTTTTTCATGTTTCGATGTTGAGAAAGTATATGCCAGATCCATCTCATGTTTTGAGCCCAGAGGTAGTTCAGTAGGAAGGGAATATCTCTTATGAAGAACAACCAGTCCAGATTCTTGACCAAAGATAGAAAGTGTTGCGAAATAAGGTAATTCAATAGGTAAAGGTTTTGTGGAAAAACCATATGGTTTAAGAGGCAACATGGGAATCTGAAAAATCTATGAGAGATAAATACCCCCACTTATTTTGATTAGTGAATAAAATTGCGAGGACGCAATTCCCAAAAGGGGGGAAAGCTGTAACATCCCATGTAAATAAAGAATAAAAAAGTTTCATATTTATTAATATTTAGGAATTAAATATTGATTTTACTTTAAAGGGGTTGCTATGTTCGATGGCGTACCCGATACACAATGAAGAGTTTCTTTGAAATCATACGTTGCACACTAGTAATAAAATAATATTATTTTAAATGGTTGTTAACACGTAGCCGTTGTATTGGCGAGAATGAATAGAAATATCTAAAATATGATTATATATGTTTGTTAAATGTTTTTACATTTATCCTATAAACGATAAATGTTTAAAAACGAAAAGAATTCAATTTTAGGCATATATACTCTAATTTTCACTAAAGGTCCACTTATCACCTTTTGATGGTGAACCTTCTTTAAATATAGTTTTGGTCACGCTTATAATATCTACTGGACCAAATAAAACTATTCTTTAGAATCGGACATCAAAATTTACTTTGTGTAAATTTTTGGTATTTTTCCGATAAAGTTCATTTTTTAATGAATAGTGAAAAATGTTGTATTTTAATTCAAAACCTTTTTTAATATAATTTATTTATATTATTAGATTATCTTTTGAATTGGTTTTAAAGTTCAATTAGAATATATTTTTACCATTTAATCCAATAGTGGTCATTGGATTTAATTTCACTTTGAAATTGGACTTAAATTAGTGTCAATCTCTGGATACTTATTGTTTAATAAAAACACGCTATTTTGTTGACAGTGGGAATTAATTATTAAATTAATTAATTTAACTTATATGTTTTGAATTTGGTGAAATAGATATCATTTTTTAATTCGGAATATCAAATATATCTTAGGGTGAATTTTTGGTATTTTTCTGAAAAACTTCATTTTTTGATGAATAGTGAAACAACTAAGTGGTACTTAAAAAACTGATTTTTCGTTTAAATTAAATTTTACCACCTCTGTTTTTTGAATTTCAAAAATCCAACATACATGGTTGTCATTAAGAAGTAAAATGTGGTTCATTAGGATTAAAATAATTTTTTGGTGAATAGTAACTTTTAAGTTTTTAATCGCGATTAGAGGTAATTAGTATAGTTTAAGGTAAAAGTAATGTTTTAATAATATGAAATGACCTAGAAACATGTCCTACCCTTATTGGATGTGTCATGGCCGACCAATACAATCCATGGGTCACCTTGGGGACCCCATGGAGCCACTTTGGTTGGAAAATGACATTAATATCTTTTTATTTAATGTTTAAATAAAAATGTCACAAACATGAGTTATTTTACTAAAACAATTTTTAAATGGGGTTATACAAGTCTGATTTTTGACTATAAATATTCATTAGAAATCTAAATAGATTTCATATATCATGATATTTGTTTTATTATTTTTATACATTAAATAAATTAAATTATTTATGACACCATGATGATACATCGATTACCTCTTTATGTAACGATTTAAATAAAACGAAAAGATAATGTAAAATATAAGACCTAAACAAGTCAAAAACCTATTGGATGGGTGGATTTATAACTCTTATCACCTTATCCTATAAATATATAATTGTGGGAACCTTTTTATCTGAAAATAATTTTATAATAATGTATCTTTTCTTAACTTTCCAAGAGTGCCCCTCCTCTCCTCTTGTAAAAGGCCCCCACCGCTACCTCTTTACCCACACCTCTCAAGCCTTTGGTTCGGCCAAGATCTTCTCTTTTTGTCTCTCAAAATCTCTATCTTACTCCTAGAAGCCTCACATTGGGCAGAAGTCTCCCAAGGAAGCCTTTGAGATCAAATATAAGAGAGTTACCCGATTTTAAGGTAATGTCTTCACTTGTGTTCTTTTGTTTTATTTTGCTTCTACAACCCCCTAAACTCTTTTTATTCATTTATTTTTCAACAACTACAGTATCTTCAATATACTTGGATGTTGTTATAATAATCATTCGAGCTACACTTACACACACCTACATCTAAGGGTTAAAGAACATATTGTTTCTTTGGATGGAAAATTTCGGCCTCACGAAACGATGATTGTTCAATATTTTTCTAACACCTTCAAAAGGAGGCCATTAAGATGAAACTATACTTATATTTGATATATAACATGTTTATTGTTTCCTTAAGATTCTGTATTTTTCATTTATTTCATACCATTGTGGCTTCCATTATGGGTATACATGATATTTTCATTTTAGGAAGTGCGGACTACCGCCCCCTCAAAGTGATTTGATTCGTTAATGCCATATGTGGGACGTATAACGGATGGATTTAAAGTTATTATATATGATTTATGTTACATATAAATGATGAATATAATTATTGAATTAAAATATACATACCTATCATTTATTTTTAATTCCATTAATATTACATAAAAATGAAAGTAGCGTTCATGCGTATGTACGGCTTACCGTCTCCGTGAACGGTGTATTTCATTTCTTACCTCTAAATGATTATTTAATATTATAAATAAATGTATATTCTGGATATATGTGATATATATGATATAAAAATAATGAATATCATTCTTAATATAATGAACCTTTGACCACACGAACAACATGTAATTGTAAGAATTCCACTTTCGACTTAAGAACCAAATATCGACAAAACAAACATTATTAACATAAATGATTACATAATTTTTTTAACATGGTAATAATTAATATAAAAGTAATAATGAATTTGAAAAAGGTTCTTAAGAAAGTAGAAATTAACTCACGTTTATTATTCAGGACGTTAAAGAACAATCGAGTCATGTCGGACCCGAGGTAAGGGACTTCGTCTCAATCTCCTTTCATTGAGGCATATTTCGTTTTTTACACAACATTATTTTATATGGTTTATAAACCCCTTTGACATTTAATTTTATACAAAAGGAATATTTTTCTATGAATTTTTTTACAAAATGACAAAAAAGAATGTTTCTTTTAACATACACGGTGACAATGACCTTTTCCGCCGCCGCGAGTATTATTTGGTCTGTAGCTTCCTCAACAAGCCGTAATGTTTTTAAAATAAAATAAATACCATATAATCTTTTGTGTATTTTGGTATTGAAAATTGTTTTTATAATGGATTTTTTATGTCAATATATTTATGTGATATATTTTGATCAAAGTGTGGAAATGTTTCTTTCCATTATATTGTTTTATGTCTTATGATTTTATAAAGGTACTTTGACATTTGATAGGTGGTTATGTGATAAACCATACGATGGGTGGTGCTGTGAATACCAGGATGGGTGGTTACATTATAACCTTCAATGCATTGGGTACGGAATTCGGCCGTATGGCTATTCAATTTAAGTATGTGTGGAAGTCGACAATTTGGTTATTCCATTTAAGTATGTTTATGTCCCAAGTTACCTTTATATGTTATGTGTTCTTTATATGGGTTTTATGGTAATCTTTTGATTACAAAAGGGTAAGTAATGATCTTTTATTAAATGAAGAGTATTTTATACTTCATAAAGGTGAAAAGTATTACTTTGATAAAGTATTTATGGTTTACTTGTGGTTTTGAAAAACTAACAGATTTCCTTCTTTGTGTATCCCTTACTGAGCTTTTTATGCTCACCCCAAGTTTTTGAAATGTTTTTCATAGGACTTAAAGTTGAATAGGGTCAAGGATGGGATCAAAGAAATGTCATGATATCTAAAACATGGAAATCGACATGTTTCTTTTTAAGAGTTCTTATTTTATGGAAACTTAGTAGAAGTTTCTACTTTGTATTCATTTGAGATGTAATAGTTATATCCTAATTCTCTAAAACTCTAAACCAGAAAAAAATCCTCATTGTGAATTATTCATTTAATTCAATATTATATAAGGTATAAGGACAGGGCCTTATATTCATAAATATTATAATAATTTTAAAAATATAGATTTTTCTCATCATAAACCAAACATATGTACATTTCTGATAAACACCACAATTCTCCTTATATATAGTTTTGAAACAAATTATATTACAAAGATAAAATTATAATACATAATGTTTTTGAATAAAAAATTTTATCATCGCATAATCAAAATTTTGAAATATAACTTCTTTGTTGGGTTCGACACCAACCTTGATTAAGATCCTAATTTAGTCTTGGAATAAATTTCCCACATGAAATGCTACATTTTTAAAAAAAAATCAAATTATATAATAATTGTTGGTCAAATTTATATATATGTATATATATAATAAAAAATTAGTAGTTTTCAAATAGGGATACTTAATTAAATAAATTTTTAAAATAACCAAATATCACATATATAAATATATTTTTGAAAACAACTTACTTATCAACTTGAAAATAATATATATATATATATATATTCCATTACATAATTTGAAGGTATGAGAATTTACTACCTTCATTGGTGCTCAAACATGGTGGGAAGAGAGTGGGAAATAGAGGGGGAGATGGTTTGAGTAAGGCCTCTTCTAGTGATTGAATGGGGATTCCCCCTATAAGAAGATGTTCCTATGTATATAAACATATATATGATTAGATAAATGTATAGCACGGGTTTGAGCTTACACTAGAAGTGCGGAATTTTTCAAGGGACAATAATTGAAAGAATTAAATTATTTATATGATGATTTAGGCTTCAACCAAGGTGCTAATATCCATTTATTCATGTATAGATACTCAGAAGAAATATGGTTTTAAAAAATAATTAATTTTATTAAATAAAATACTTGATTTATTCTTTTCATTTTAAACTACCCTTGCAAAGATTACTTGTGATGAAAGGTTTTATACCGGTGTTTTTTTGTGGTATGAAAACATATGGTGGGTAGATTTTCTTAACAAAAGTTCAGTTCCCATAAAAACATTAGTTGAGTAGGGATCTATGTGTAGGTCATTTTTATTATATTTCCTTACACTGAACGAATATAGGGAAGGATCAACTATGGATGGAGACATCTTCGTCGGTATAGTGTACACAAGAATAAGGATGAATAGTGGGGTAGGGAGGTCATTAGGATGATGGTGATAACTAAGAGATCAGTAGTTCGAGATGAATTCAAACTGAATGATGTGATATATCCTTCTATTTTTTGGATGACTAAACAGTAACCAGAGAGCACACCCCACATTGATTTCTCAATCAGTTAGGTACTCACATATACACTATGTGCTGACATTCAAAAGGAAGAAAGGAAAACATGGTACACTCCACTCATCTACATGCCTCAACCCACCAAATAAATGTAGTCACTCTGGCCTAGACACTCTTTTGTGGGTGCTTAGAGCAATCCATTCGAGGTAAGGAGCCTCCTTCCTAGCCACTACATAGGCTTGTCCAGGGAAGTCCCTTTTACATGGTTGACCCAATTGGGCCCCATATGTGTGGTCATGGGTCACATTAGAAGTATTAAAGGGTTGAACAATATTTTTTATATAATTTAAATAATAAATTATTTAAAATGAAATAAAATCATATCATTAAACTATTTTTTAACTTATAATTGTATTAAGTTCAAACATATCCTTTAACTCTTACTAATTAGTAAGTAAATATTTTCCCTAAACATACCCATATCAATAAAAATTGTATTTCCTGTTAGCATATATCATATTATTTATTTTATTAATATTTCACAACTAATGTAAAATCTAAGACAAATAAATATAGGTAATAATCAGGTTCACTAAAAGAAATATATTGAGAATATATTTAATAATTTTTCATAGATTATATAATGTTACAAACATTTATATTTTATATTTTTAAGTATTATTTAATAATAATTTATTTTTTGGTTAATAATTATTATTAATTAATTAATTTATTGAAATCCATTATTTTTTATAATTATCGTATTCATTAAAATATTTTATAAAGAGTACTATTATTTATAATGATACGACCAATTTGGTATTGATAATTATATCATTTTATATCTTGAATGAAAATAAAATATTCTTTATTAGTATGAAATTAATTAAAAATTCATGGAAAATTTAATATCATTACGAAAAATTTCATTTCAATGAAAACCATTAAAAAGTAGCATCTTTATAAAATTTCGTTTATAACCATAACTTATTTTTACTAAAGGAAAATCATTTAAAAAATATTTATTTCTATTAAATCACTTTTTAGATAATTTTAATTTCAAAAATATTAGTCAATAAATATTTTTTAAAAAAACACTAGGCTAAGAATATATGGAATGTTGCATTATACCCCCTTCAAATTAATGTCTCTCTTGAAACAAATTTTATGTGCTTATGTAAATTCTAAATTTTCCTTTTTATTATTCACAAAACTACAATAAATAATCTTATATATTTTTAATAGTACTTAATTAACTATGTTTTTAATAAAAATTTTCTATCTTTAAGATTTTTTATGAAATAGAAATTTCTAATCTCTAATGTTGTATAAATTATTCCTCTAATACCGTGTATAGCACTCCAAGACCTTTACATCCGAATCAGATAAAAAATTATCTTGTATATTTTATTATTAAAGTAAACTAAAATATACATTTAATTATACATATAATGATCTTTTCTAATCTAGAATTTAGAAAAAAATAAAATACTATTACAAAATATCAGTGTTTAAACAATAAATAAAAATAAAAATGTTCTACTTTTCTCATGCCAGTTTCTTATTGAAGCTAAACTCTTTTGAAACATTTAAATGATCCTAAATACATTTTTAACAACATCTACTGATTAAAAAATTTTACATTAAGGGGGTTTTAAAACCCTATGAAGATCCATTTTGTAAATACTATTTAAAAAATAATTTGGAAGGATTTTTTTCATTTAAAAAGATATATTTAATACAATCTTCTCAAAAACAATAATTTATAGGGATTTCAAAATATTTCATTTTCAAATGCATTTAAAAATCTTTTGAAAAGAAATATAAATTTGAAATCATTTTCCAAAATAAAATAAGATATTGAAATAATTATAACTTGAAAAAATTATTCTGAAAAAACGTTTTAAAAATATAATAGCCATTGGAAATAATTATAGCTTTGAAAAAATTATATTCAAAATTATTTTAAAATTTTAATAAAATATAATTGAAGGCTGGAAAAAAACCATGTGGAAACATGGAACATTGATGATTATTGAGGGCCAACCCATATTGGAGGTTTGTGTTCAATTTATAGATCCCTATCATCTTTACAATGTCAAAGTGATAAATTTTTTTATTAAACATTTTGAACATCAATTATAAATATAAATTTCACCGGATTTTTTCATTTAAAAAAATGAAAATGAATTATTTTATATATTTATATAATTTTAAACGTACTTATAATTATATTTATATAATTCCACATGAAATCATTGGATAAATTTGAAGAAACCATATCTCATGACTAATAGAGTTTGCCCACATGTATGGAAAGTTAATAAAGAAAAATTTAAATCCATGTCTTTAATATTTCATTAATAAACTAATAAAGTCCATTTTATTTAAGTATATCATATAATCATAAACATTATGATTTAAAATTCATCATTTTATAAAAAAATAAGCTACAAATTTTGGAAATAAAATACTTAATTTAAAATATTGGGTTTTGAAACATCCTTTTTAAAGAAAAAATAATAGTATGAGGGTATAAATATTTCACATAGAAATATTTAAAATATAAATAAATATTTCTTACAAAAATATAATACTTTAAAAAATATAGTTTTTTTCATAAAATAATTAGAAGTAAATTTCTTGTAAAATGAATTATTCTCCTTTCATATAATTTTGAAACAAATCAATATTACCCAGAAAAAATAAAAAAAATAATATTTTAAAAAATAATTTATCCTTACATAAACATAATTTTAAAATATAATTTCATTGATGGTTTTTTGGAAAACCATGAATAAGATCATAATTTGGGATTAAGAAAAATTTCCAACAAGAAATACCACTATGTTTTTCTTGGAATTTAAATTTATATAAAAAAGTTGGATATATATATATATATATTGCAATATAAGTAGTTTTTTAAAAGGGATATTTCATTCAATATTTTTTTAAAATATAAAAATAGTTCTTATAAAAATATCAATGTGAAAAATATTAACTAGAAAATTGGATATATATATATATATATATATATATATATATATTCCAATATATAATTTGAATGTATGAGCAATAGAAGCCTTCTTGAGTGCTCTATCTAGGTGGGATGAGAAGGGTAAAATATATGGTAGATGCAAAGGTAAATGACTCTTCCTACGAGTGGATGTGAATTATCCCTTTAACTAGATGTTCCTATATTAATACACATATATCAATTTGGATACTCGCATAGGTGGGGTAAAGTCTTGCAACAAAATTGTAACATCCCAGGTAAATAAATAATGTTAAATTCTCATGTTTATCAATATTTTTGAATAAAATGTTAATATTACTTTAAAGGTAATTCTATTCTCGATGGCGTACCCAATACGCATAATGAGTTTCTTGGAAATCTTACGTTGTACACTAATAAAATAATAATATTGTTTTAAATAGTTAATGCCTAGCCGTTGTAATGGCAGGAATGAACAGAACTAACTAAAAAAATGATTACATATGTTTGTTAAATATTTTTACATATATCCAATAATTGTTAGAGGCTTAAAATGCAAATGAATCCAATTTTAAGAATAAATACTCTAATATTTTTAAAAGATTGTTTTACCGCCTTTTGATAGAGAACCTTTTTAAAATATAAATTTTGACAATTTTATATGATCTATTTTTAAAAATAAACTTATTCTTTAGAATTGTGACATTGAAATCTACTTTAGATAATTTTTTTATTTTTTTCTAACAATGATCATTTTTTAATGAATAGTGAAAAATACTGCATTTTACTTCAAAACTGCTTTTTCATCTAATTTAATTATATGGATATATTATCTTTTTATATTTTTTTAAAGTGTAATTATAATATATATTTACCATTTAATTCAATGGCTTTCATTATAATTAATTTCATGTTGAAAATGGACATAAACAAGTGTCAATCTTTTGATAAATATTATTTCTTGAAAACAAGCTATTTGTTTTGACAGTTAGAATTAACTATATGATTTATTAATGAAACTTCTATGGTTTAAATTTGTTAAAATTGACATCATTTATGAATTTTTAATATCAAATATATATTAGTGTTAATTTTTGGTATATTTCTGATAATGTCTTTTTTTAATTAATATTGAAAAATACATTTTTTTTAATTCAAAACTGCCTTTTCGTCCAATTTATATATATATTTAGATTTCCAATTTAATTTTTTTAAAGTATAATTGAATTATGTTTTTATAAATAAATACAATTTTGTTCATTGGAAGTAATTTTCCGTTTCAATTAGATGTAAAAACAAGTCAATCTTTTGATAAATTTTACTTCTTAAAAACTCGTCTTTTGTTTTGACAATGGGATTTACTTTTAAATTAATTACAACAATTTCTGTGTTTTCAATTTGATAAAATGGATTCCATATTTGAAATCATAAGGTCCAAATTATGTAATTATTACTCTTTTGTTTTTGGACATTATAAATAGTAGCGATGGTAATTATCTTTAATTATCGTGTTTAATTAGTAATCGGGTAATTAAGGGTAAGAAAATAATATCATAAAAACTATAAAATGACCCCAACATATGTCCTAATTCTATTTTTTGGTGTCCTGGAAATCAATGGGATGTCTTGTTCCAACATTGGGACCCCATGGAATCACTTTAGTGTGATAGTGACCTTTTATCATATTTTTTTAAAGAAAGGAAAATGTAACCAAAGTATGTAACACCTAAGTAAAATAATTTTAATTTTGTCTACATGAACAATATGTTAGACTATAAATAGTAATTACAAATCAAAAAATATTTCCTGCATCATAGTATTTTTATTGTAATTTTTAGACATTATATAAATTAATTTATTTATGACACCATGATGATGCAGTGATTATCTCATTAATGAATGATTTAAATAAAATGAGAAGATAGTGTAAACTCTAAGACATACACTTCTGTAATACCTACTGTATGAGTATATTTCGCACCCTTATCACCTTATTCTATAAATATATCAATTTGGGGCCTTTAAAATTCGAAACTCTTTTTAATATGAAGTAACATTTCTTGACTTTCCAAGAGTTCCCATCCTCCCTCTTATAAAAGGCCCCCACATCTACCCCCTTACCCACACCTCTAAAGCCTTTGGATCAACCAAAATCTGATCATTATATCTCTACACATCCCTCTATTAATCCTAGAAGCCTTACCTTATGCATAAATCTCTTCAAGAAACCCTTTTGGGACAAACCAAATGGAGTTACCCCATTTAAAGGTAATTCCCTCTCTTATGTTCTTTTATTTTATTTTGATTCCCAGACCCCCTAAACACATTTTATTCCTTTATTTTGTAACAAAACCAGTATAATAAATATACTAGTATTTTGTTATGAGAAGTATTCAAGCTACAATTACCCACACCTCTATCTAATGGTTAAAGAACATATTGTTCATGTGGATGGTGAATTTCTGCCTCATTAAACGATGATTGTTATATCATCTCCTACCACCTCTCATGGTGGACATTATGATGGAAATATATTTATTTATGATATATATTATATTTATTTACTCTATATTCTTCTGTATTTTACATTTAAAACAGAACTTTATGCTTTACATGTTGTGCAAATGCGATAATTTCATTTGAGGAAGTGTGGACTACTGCCCCCTCAAGTGATGTGACTCGTTCATGCAATACATGGAATCTATAATGAATGAAATTAATGAACTTATGTGACCTATATAACATATATATTATACTGGAATTATAATATATATATCTCTCATTTAGTTTTATTTCCATTAAATAAGAAATAGAAATGAAAGTAGCTTTCATGCGTACGTACGGCTTACCGTCTCTATGAATGGTGCATTTCGTTTATTACATCTAAATGTTATGTAATATTATAAATGAAAGTATATACAAGATTTATATGATATATATGATATCTACATCATGAATATAATTCTAGATATAATGTATATTCTACCACATGAACAACTTGTAATTATAAGAAGTTTATTTTTGACTCAAATACCAATGATCGACAAAACGACCGTTATTAACATAAATAATTACATAATATTCATTACATAGTAATAAGTGATATAAAATAAATAATGAACTTGAAAAAGGTTCTTATGCAAGTAGAAATTAACTCTAGTTTTTTATTCAGGAATATAAAGAAAGGAACAAGACAAATCGGACTTGAGGTAAGGGATCCAACCTCTCTCTTTCTTTTTAAGTACTCTCTTTTATGTCACTTCTTCTAAGCTCCTCTATATTATGTTTGGGGATGTCCTTTTATATTAATATTACTGTACATTTGATGTTTATATTATGAGTGACCCTATTTTATTTCATCAATCCATTTTTTTATGTTTTATGTGGCGATGATAGGCTGCCGAATTTTCATAAGGGATTTTTCATCTCACTTTTATTCCCATGAGGATTATGATACATTTTACACTATTTAATTTTAGTGGTGTATGTACTACCCATTATTCTACTCTTTGTGTAATATACTTTCGTTTATGGTTATTTATATCAACTTTTTATAGTCCTTCTTTCATAGGGTGTACATTTAGAATGTTACCCAAATCGGTAAAGGAACCTTTCACTCTCCTCTTTTTAAAAGACATATTTTTTTATGCCTTTTAATTTACATCTTATTATGTTGGGATATGTTCTTATATATACTTATTGATGTAAATTTTATTTCCAAGTGATGAGATACCATTTTCTCTCTCATCAACTCATTTTCTGAATTTTAAAGTGAAGACGTTAGGTTGTCGAAATTTTTGTAAGAGAACTTCTTAACCCAATTTAAATTCTTTGGGTTAAACCTCTACTTATTGATAATGTCATGCAATTAATATGCATGTATGACATCTGATTGTTTTACACTGAGTATCTCTTATATTTGGTGTATTTATATTTTTCACAGATAATTATGTCCTTTCTTTATCCGTGTTTTAATGGCATGATCCTTGATTGGGATTACATCTCAATTTCTTCTCATTGAGACTTTTCTTAATGATATGCACTTTTATTCTTTTATAAAGTGGACATACAACTTCATTTACATTCCATATCCATATTATGTCTATTCTAAAGTCATTTAAATTTTTATAAAATGGTTTACTTTCTTGTGGCTTATAATTTAAATGTTCAAAATGGAAAAGGACTCTTTTATTAAAACATTGTTTAAATGGTTTTAAAGATTTATTCATTTAAACATTTATCATCCATGTCCATGTTTTAAAAATGGTTTTAAGTATTTATTTATATGGACATGAATGTTTTAAAACCCTTTCAAAAGTTTTGAAGTGGTTTGGGACACTTTGATTCTAAAATCTCTTTTAGATATATTTTTTAATATTTTCACAGTGTAAAGGGATATTTCTCTCATAGGGTTTTAATGATTTTATTAGATGTTTTTATTTATGATAATATCATGATGTGATCTCTTGTGATTGAAATGTGGAAATTTTATGTTTCTTTTATTCATGTTTTAAGTGTTATGATTATGTTATAGTTCTTGGACAATATTTATGAAATTGGGTGGTTCCCTGATAAACTAAGGGCGGGTGAGCCTGATATAGCTCTCCAATTCATTGGGTAACGCGAATGAGTTAAAAACTATGGTTTCTATGAAGAGATTTAGGGAATATACTGTGATGGTTATTCCAAACGTAACCATGAGGGTTACTCCCTATGTAAGAATGTTATGAATGCCTCAAGTTACCATTATGTCTTATGATTTCTTTGAGTTATTCTTAAATCTTATGATTTAATGAGGTTTGTTATAGTGCTTATGTTAAATGAGTAAAGTATGGATTCATTTATTTGTATGTATACATGGACTAGTGTTTTCTTTCCGTATTGTTATAACCCTTACTGAGCTTTTTATGCTCATCCCAAGTTTTTGAAATGTTTTCCACTGGACTTAAAGTAGAATATGGTCTAGGATGAGATCAAGGAAATGTCATGATGCATAAAACATGGAACCAGACATGAATATTTTTTTCAAGAGTTTATATTTTTTGAAGAAAATGGAAACTGAGTTGATGTGTCTGCCCTGTAATCTTTGAGATGTAATAGTTATGTTCTAATTATCTAAAACTATAAACATTAAAAGATCCTCAATGTGAATTATTCATTTAATTCAAGATTAAGTACTGAATTAAGGCTGGGTCCTTATATTTGGTAGAAAAGGTCGGTTTAGATAACTTTAGAGGTTAGAGTGTTGTTTAAGCATAAGTGAAAAGTTGTGTATAACCACAATGGTTATTATATTCGATAGATTCATTGTTATTTATAAAAGTTGGAATGAGTTTGAGATAACTTCGATAATTATATCTTAGTGTTTATCTTCCTCTTTAGTACATGATGATTTTGTTGATATACTCATACTGACCATTTTGGTTTTAGTAAATGGATGGATCTAGAAGGCACCAAAGTGATAATGGGTTGGAAGGAAACTGTTGTGGTTCTCTGATTAAGAGGCTGGATGAAATGGGGGATTCAAGGAGAAATCTCATGGTTATTATAAACAAACAATCAGGAGTCATGATCAACCACATGAACCTTCGTGGGTTTTCTAATTCATCATTTACGAGAGAACCAACTCGATGTAGAAGTTCAGGTAATAATTATAAAGGTAACCATTAAGGTTTATATGATCCTTAATTTTGAGGTAATTATGGGTTACTATATATTATGATGCAATATGAACAACATGAGATAAACTTGAGGATAAATTATGTTACGGCTATTTTTTAAGATTTTATCGCTTTTTAGGGAATGATATAATAATTATTTAGATTTAGAAAAAGGACAACACGTAGACCATGTGGCAACCTATCGCGTTAGATGAAGCTGCAGGAATCGAACCCATAACCAAAGTGTGACTGGTATTTATCACCTACCACAGGACTAGAGGAAGTATCTGGTTATTTTGACTAATTCTTTTTAGTTAAATGATCTTATGAATCTAGTATAAGTTGATTTTTGGTTTTTTATGGAAATTATTAACCTATCATGGAGGATATGTGATTAGGTTAATTACTTTTCAATATAAGAATTTAAGAGTAACAAATGTTATTTGGAGATAAATATTAAGGTTTATCTTAGTTGAATGTGTGATTAAATCCTTCATATATTAGGATTGCAATCTTAGTTTTGATTACTTTGAAGAATTTTATGGTTAGATGTTTATGGAATGGTCTTTGTTGAAATTTTGGTATTGTTTGACAAATTTTGGAGATTAAGAATAGATTTTTTTATAAAGGATTATCCTTTTTGGGTATAATCTGATATTGTACTAACCTTTTTGGTTTTGGTTTTGGATAAGGTCTAAAGACATGGGAAATATATAGTTCTCTTTTTTTGATTAGATGATTCTCAAGAAGTTTATTATAGTACTCTTAATGTGAACAAGTCTTCCTAAATACTCGTCTATTGGTGAAAATATGAGTTTCTGTAAGCAATCTAGAAAAAGTTGAAAGTCAACATGACAAGTAAGTATCTTTACTTATGATTTAGTTACGCTCATAAATAAATTCCTCAATGAACAGTAACTTAAAACTAAAATGTTGTCTGTTAACTTGTCCTACTGGGGAATCAAATACTGTTTAACCCATCACATGTTTGTGATTTTATGGTGGTTAACTTTCTCCTAAACATGTTTTCTATCACTCTCCCTCAGAACATGTCCTTTTGTTTTATCTTCCATATCCATGTTTTCCTACATGAAATCCTAGTATGGGTTAACTCAGGTGGCCTATGTACTTATCTTTCTTTATTTTAAAGTGAACGTTTTGCTGACTCTTTTTCCGATGTAGGGCTTTAAGTGATGTTTACAAGCCCAATTTTAAAATTGCGAGGACGCAATTCCCAAAAGGGGGAAGGATGTGACATCCTAGGTAAATATAGAATATTACATTCTCATTTTTATCAATATTTGTGAATAAAATGTTAATATTACTTTAAAGGGAAGGCTATGCTCACCGGCGTACCCAATACGCAACAACGAGTTTCTTTGAAATCTTATGTTGCACACTAATAATATAATAATATTATTTTAAATAGTTAATTCTTATCCGTTGTAATGGATGGAATGAACATAACTAACTAAAAAATGATTACATATATTTGTTAAATATTTTTACATTTATCCAATAAATGTTAGAGTCTTAAAATGCAAATGAATCTTATTTTAAGAATAAATACTCTAATATTTTTAAAATATTGTTTTCCAGTCTTTTAATGGAGAACTTTTTTAGAATATAACTTTTGACAATTTTATAAGCTCTATTTGTCAAAAAAAACTTATTCTTTAGAATTGGTACATTGAAATCTACTTTGGATAAATTTTTGGTTTTTTTCTGACAATGTTCATTTTTTAATGAATAGTGAAAAATACTGCATTTTACGTCCAAACTGTTTTATCATCTAATTTAATTATATGGTTTGATTTTCTTTTTTAATTGTTTTAAAGTGTGATTAGAATATATTTTTACCATTTAATTCAATGGTGGTATTAGAATTAATTTTACTTTGAAAATGGACATAAACTAGTGTCAATATTTTGATATATATTGTTTCTTAAAAATATGCTATTTGTTTTGACAGTGGGAATTAACTATATGATTTATTAATGAAACTTCTATGTTTTTAATTTGGTAAAATTTTCATCATTTCTGAATTTTTAATATCAAATATAGATTAGGGTTAATTTTTGGTATTTTTCTGAAAATCTCTTTTTTATAATAGATAATGAAAAATACAATTTTTTAATTCAAAACAGCCTTTTCATCCAATTTATTGGTATATTTAGATTGTCATTTTAGTTGTTTTTAAATTATAATTTAATTATGTTTTTATAACATAATATAGTTTTTTTCATTGGAATTAATTTCAATTTTCAATTGGATGTAAAAACTAGTCAATTATTTGATAAATTTTACTTCTTAAAAACCTGTCTATTGTTTTGAAAACAGGATTTACATTTTAATTAATTACTAAAATTTATATGTTGTGAATTTGATAAAATTTATTCCATATTTGGAATCATAATGTCCAAATTATGTAATTAATAATCTTTTGTTTTTGGACATTATTAATAATAACGACGGTAATTATCTTTAATTATCATGTTTAATTGGTAATCGGGTAATTAAGGGTAAGAAAATAATATAATAAAAATATAAAATGACCCCAAAATGTGTCCAAATTATATTGGTGGTGTCATGGCCGACCATGGGTTGCCTTGTGCTAACCATGGGACTCAATGGAATCACTTTAGTGTGATAGTGACCTTTTATCATATTTTTTTAAAGAAATGAAAATGTAACCAAAGTATGTAACACCAAAGTAAAATAATTTTAATTTTTTCTACATAAAAAATATATTAGACTATAAATATTCATTAGAAATCTAAAAATATTTCCTAAATAATAGTATTTTTCTTATAATTTTTATACATTATATAAATTAATTTATTTATGACACCATGATGATGCAGTGATTATCTCATTAATGAATGATTTAAATAAAATGAAATGATAATGTAAACTCTAAGACAAAAACATGTATAAAACCTATTTGATGAGTATATTTCGGACCCTTATCAACTTATCCTCGAAATATATCAATGTGGGACCTTTAAAATCCGAAAATCATTTTAATAAAGTAACATTTCTTGACTTTCCTAGAGTGCCCCTCCCCCCTTTTATAAAAGGCGTCCACCTCTACCCCCTTACCCACACCTCTCAAGCCTTTGGCTCTACCAAACACTACGCATTTTATCTCTCCACATACCTCTCTTTATCCTAGAAGCCTTACCTTAGTCAGAAAGCTCTTCAAGAAACCCATTTGGTTCAAACCAAAGGGAGTTACCTGATATAAAGGTAATGTCCTCTCTTATGTTCATTTGTTTTATTTTGCTTCCCCAACCCCCTAAAATATTTTTATTCCTTTATGTGGTAAAAAAATCAGTATATTAAATATACTAGGATGTTTTTATGGTATGTATTCGAGCTAAACTTACACACACCTCTGTCTAATGGTTAATGAACATACTGTTTTCGTGGATGTCGAATTACGGCCTCACGAAATGAAGATTATTCTATCTTCTCCTACCAACTCTCATGGTGGCCATTAAGATGGCACTATATTTATTTATGATATATATTATATTTATTTCCTCTCTATGATTTTGTATTTTACATTTAAAACATACCTTTATGCTTTTCATGTTGTGCAAATGCAATAATTTCATTTGAGGAAGTGTGGACTTCTGCCCCCTCAAGTGATGTGACTCGTTCATGCAATACATAGAATTTATAAAGAATGAAACTAATGAACTTATGTGACCTATATAACATATATATTATACTGTAATTATAATATATATATATATATATATCTCATTTAGTTTTAATTCCATTAAATACAAAATAGAAATGAAAGTAGCGTTCATGCGTACGTACGGCATACCGTTTCCATGAACGGTGCATTTCATTTCTTACATCTGAATGTTATCTAATATTATAAATGAAAGTATATACTAGATATATATTTTATCAATGATATCTGTATCATGAATATAATTCTGGATATAATGGATATTCAACCACGTGAACAACTTTTAATTATAAGAAGTTTATTTTTGACCCAAGTACCAATAATCAACAGAACGACCATTATTAACTTAAATAATTACATAATGTTCATAACATGGTAATAAGTGAAATAAAAGAAATAATGAAATTGAAATTTTTTATTAATAAAATAGAAATTAACTATAGTTTATTATTCATGAATATAAAGAAACTAACAAGACAAGTCGGACTTGAGGTAAGGGATCCAACCCCTCTCTTTCTTTTTAAGTACTCTCTTTTATGTCACTTATTCTAATCTCCACTTTCTTATGTTGGGGGATGTTATTTTATATTCCTATTACTGTACATTTTATTTTCATATGATAAGTTACCCTATTTTATTTCATCAATCCATTTTTTTGAAGTTTTAATTGGCGCCGATAGGCTGCCGAATTTTCGTAAGGGATTTTTCATCTCACTTTTATTCCCATTAGGTTAATGATACATTTTCCACTATTTCCTTTGACTGGTGTATGTACTGCCCATTATT
The DNA here is from genome assembly GCA_963277665.1 of Viscum album. Classification (NCBI taxonomy): domain Eukaryota; kingdom Viridiplantae; phylum Streptophyta; class Magnoliopsida; order Santalales; family Viscaceae; genus Viscum; species Viscum album. Next base: position 1,297,140,008 of record OY728138.1, on the reverse strand, counting down.
CTACACTTTGTGTAATATAATTTCGTTTATGGGTATTTACATCAACTTTTTATAGTCTTTCTTTCACGGGGTGTACGTCTCGAATATTACCTAAATCGGTAAGGGAACCTTTCACCCTCCTCTTTTTAAAAGTCTTTTTTGTTATGCCTTTTAATTTACATCTTATTATATTGGGATATGTTATTATATATCCTTATTGATGTAAATTATATGTCTAAGTGATGAGATACCATTTTCTCTCTCATCATCTCATTTTCTTAATTTTAATGTGACACCGTTAGGCTGTCGAACTTTTTGTAAGGGAACTTCTTAACCTAATTTCAATTATTTGGGTTAAAAATATACTTCTTGAGTATGTCATGCTATAAATATGCATGTATGACATCTGATTGTTTTACACTGAGTATCCGTTATATTTGGTGTATTTATATTTGTCACAGATAATTATTTCATTTCTTTATCCTTGCTCTAATCGCATGATCCTTGATTGGGATTACATATAAAATTCTTCTCATTGAGACATTTCTTAATGATATGCACATTTAATCTTTTATAAAGTGTATATACATCCCCTTTGACATTCCATATCCATATTATGTCTATACTAAAGTCATTTAAATGTTTTGAAAATGGTCTAATTTCTTGTGGCTTAAAATTTAAATGTTCAAAACGGAAAATGACTCTTTTATTAAATCATTGTTTTAAATGGTTTTAAAGATTTATTCTTTTAAACTTTTATCATCCATGTCCATGTTTTAAAAATGGATTTAGGGATTAATTATAGGAACATGAATGTTTTAAAACCCTTTAAATAGTTTTGAAGTGATATGGGACACTGTGATTCTAAAATCACTTTTAAATATCTTCTTTTAATATTTTCAAAGTATAAATGGATATTTCTCTCATAGAGTTTTACTAATTTTATTAGATGTTATTATTTATGATAATATCATTATGTGATCTCTTATGATTGAAATGTGGAAATTTTAAGTTTCTTTTATGAATGTTATAAGTGTTATGATTATGTTATGGTTTTTGGGCAATGTTTATGAAATCGGGTGGTTCAGTGATAAACTAAGGGCGGGTGAGCCCGATATAGCTCTCCAATTCATTGGGTAACGTGAATGAGTTAAAATATAAGTTTTCTCTGAAGATATTTTGGGAATATACTGTGATGGGTATTCCAAACGTAACCATGAGGGTTACTCCTTATGTAAGAATGTTATGAATGCCTCAAGTTACCATTATGTCTTATGATTTCTTTGATTTATTCCTAAATCATATGATTTAATGAGTTATGTTAAAGTGCTTTTGTTTTATGAGTAATGTATGGTTTCATTGATTCATATGTGTACATGGATTAATGTTTTCTTTCGGTATTGGCATAACCCTTACTGATCTTTTGATGCTCATCCCAAGTTTTTGAAATGTTTTCCACCAGACATAAAGTGGAATATGGTCAGGGATGAGATCAAGGAGTTGTTATAATGTCTAAAACATGGAACTATACATGAATATTTTGTTCAAGAGTTTATATTTTGTGAAAAAAATGGAAACTGAGTAGATGTGTCTACCTTGTAATATTTGAGATGTAATAGTTATGTCCAAATTCTCTAAAATACTAAACCTGAAAATATCCTCAATGTGAATTATTCATTTAATTCAAGATTAAGTAATGATTTATGGTCGGGTCATTATAGTTGGTATCAAAGGTCGGTTTAGATAACTTTAGAGGTTAGAGTGTTGTTTAAGCATAAGTGACAAGTTGTGTATGACCACAATGGTTATTATATTAGATAGAGTCATTGTTATTTATGAAAGATGGAATGAGTTTTAGATAACTTGGATAATTATATCTTAGTGTTTATATTCCTCTTTAGTACATGATGAATTTGATGACATACACACACTGACCTTTTTGGTTTTAGTAAATGGATGGATCTAGTAGGCACCAAAGTGACAATGGGTTGGAAGGAAACTGTGGTGGTTCTCTGATTAAGAGACTGGATGAAATGGGGGATTCAAAAAGAAATCTCGTGGTTATTATAAACCAACTATCAGGAGTCATGATCAACCACTTTAACCTTGGTGAGTTCTCCAATGCATCATGTATGAGAGAACGAACTCGATGTGGAAGTTCAGGTAATAATTATAAAGGTAGCCATTATGGTTTATATGATCCATACTTTTGAGATAATTATGGGTTACTATATGTTATGATGGAATATGAACGACATGAGATAAACTTGAGGATAAATTATGTTATGGTTATTTATGATGATTTTATCTCTTTTTATGGAATGTTATAACAATTATGTAGTATTTGAAAAAGGACAACACGTAGACCATGTGACAACCTGTCGTGTCAGATGAAGATGCGGGAATCCAACCCACAACCAAAGTGCGACTGGTATTTATCACCTACCACTGGACTACATGAAGTCCCTGGTTAGTTTGACTAATTATTTTTAGGTATATGATCTTATGAATCTAGAATAAGTTTATTTTGGGTTATCTATGGAAATTATTAACCTATCATGGAGGGTATGTGATTAGGTTAAATACTTTTCAGTATGAGACTTTAAGAGTAAATGATGTTATTTGGAGATAAATGTTAAGGTTTATCTTGGAAGACAATGTGATTAAATCATTCATAGATTTGGGTTTCAATATTAGTTTTGATTACTTTGAATAATTTTATAGATAGATGCTTATTGAATAGTCTATGTTGTACTTTGGTTATTTTTTGTCAAATTTTGGAGATTAAGAATAGATTTTGTTTATAAAGGGTTATCCTTTTTGTGTATTATCTGATCTTGTACTAAAATTTTTTGTTTTGGTTTTGGTTAAAGTCTAAAGACTTGGGAAATATATAGTTCTCGTTTTTGGATTAGGTGATTCTCAATAAGTTGATTATATTACTCTTTATGTGAACAAGTATTCCTAAATACTCATCTTTTGGAGAAAATATGAGTTTTTATAAGAAATCTAGTAAAAGATGAAAGTCAACATGACAAGTAAGTATGATTCCTTATGATTTAGTTAAGCTCATAAATAAATTCCTCGATGAAAAGTAACTTAAAACTAAAAATTTGTATGTTAATGTTTCCTATTGGGGAATCAAATACTGTTTAACCCATCACAAGTTTTTGATTTTCTGGTGGTTAAATTTCTCCTAAACATGTTTTCTATCACTCTCCCTCAGAACATGACCCTTTGTTTTTTATTCCATATATATGTTTTCCTACATGGAATCCTAGTATGGGATAACTCGGGTGACCTCTGTACTTCTCTTTCTTTATTTTAAAGTGAACGTTTTGCTGACTCTTTTTCTAATGTGGGGCTTTCAATGAAGTTTCCAAGCCCAATTTTAAAATTCCAAGGATGAAATTCCCTAAAGGGGGAAGGATGTAACATCCCAGGTAAATAGATAATATTACATTCTCATGTTTATCAATATTTTTGAATAAAATTTTTATATTACTTTAAAGGGAATTCTATGCTCGATAGCGTACCCAATACGCAACAACGAGTTTCTTTGAAATCTTAAATTACACACTAATAATATAATAATATTATTTTAAATAGATAATGCTTAGCCGTTGTAATGGTGGGAATGAACAGAACTAACTAAAAATGATTACATATGTTTATTAAATATTTTTACATTTATCCAATAAATTTTAGAGTCTTAAAATGAAAATGAATCCAATTTAAGAATAAATACTCTAATATTTTTAAAAGATTGTTTTGCAGCCTTTTGATGGAGAACCTTTTTAAAATATAAATTTTGGCAATTTTATAAGCTATATTTGTCAAAATACACTTATTCTTTAGAATTGGGACATTGAAATCTACTTTGGATAAATTTTTGGTTTTTTCTGACAATGTTCATTTTTTAATGAATAGTGAAAAATACTGCATTTTACTTCCAAATTTCTTTTTCATATAATTTAATTATATGGTTAGATTATCTTTTTTAATTTTTTTAAAGTGTAATTAGAATATATTCTTTCCATTTAATTTAATGGTGGTCATTATAATTAATTTTATATTGAAAATGTACATAAACAAGTGTCAATCTTTTGATAGATATTGTTTCTTAAAAACACGCTATTTGTTTTGACAGCGGAAATTAACTATATTATTTATTTATTATAATTATATGTTTTGAATTTGGTAAAATTGACATCATTTATGAATTTTTAATATCAAATATATATTAGGGTTAATTTTTGGTATTTTTCTGAAAATGTCTTTTTTTAATGAATAGTGAAAAATACAGTTTTTTAATTCAAAACTGCCTTTTCATCCAATTTATTTATATATTTAGATTGTCATTTTAATTGTTTTTAAAGTATAATTTAATTACTGTTTTATCACTTCATACAATTTTGTTCATTGAAATTAATTTCACTTTTAAATTGGATATAAAAACAATTCAATCTTTTAATAAATTTTACTTCTTAAAACCTCGTCTTTTGTTTTGACAATGGGATTTATTAATAAATTAATTACTAAAGATTCTGTGATTTGAATTTGATAAAATTGATTCCATATTTTAAATCATAAGGTCCTAATTATATAATTAATACTCTTTTGTTTTTGGACATTATGAATAGTTAGGATGGTAATTATCTTTAATTATCATGTTTAATTAGTAATCGGGTAATTAAGGGTAAGAAAATAATATCATAAAAATATAAAATGACCCCAAAATGTGTCATAAATCTTTTGGGGGTGTCGTGGCCGACCATGGGATGCCTTTTGAAAACCTTAGGACCCCATGGAATCAATTTAGTGTGATAGTGACCTTTTATCATATTTTTTAAAGAAAGGAAAATGTAACCAAAGTATGTAACACCTAAGTAAAATAATTTCATTTTTTCTACATAAACAATCTCTTAGACTATAAATAGTCATTAGAAATCTAAAAATATTTCCTACATCATTGTATTTTTCTTATAATTTATATACATTTTATAAATTAATTTATTTATGACACCATGATAATGTAGTGATTATCTCATTACTGAATGATTTAAATAAAATGAAATGATAATGTAAACTCTAACACATAAACATGTCTAAAACCTATTTGATGAGTATATTTCAAACCCTTATCACCTTATACTAGAAATATATCAACGTGGGACCATTAAAATCCGAAACTCATTTTAATATAAAGTAACATTTCTTGACTTTCCAAGAGTGCCCATCGTCCCTCTTATAAAAGGCGCCCACCTCTACCCCCTTACCGACACCTCTCAAGACTTTGGATCGACCAAAAGCTTCTAATTTTATCTGTCCACATCCCCCGCTTCATTCTATAGTCCTTTCCATAGGTATAAAGCTCTTCAAGAAACCCTTTTGATTTAAACCAAAGGGAGTTTCCTGATTTATAGGTAATGTCCTCTCTTATGTTCTTTTGTTTTATTTCGCTTCCCCAACCACCTAAACTCTTTTTATTCGTTTATTCTATAAAAACACCAGTATCTTAAATATATTAGGATTTTTTTATGATAAGTATTATAGCTACACTTACACACACCTCTTTCAAATGGTTAAAGAACATAATGTTCTTGTGGATGGCGAATTATTGCCTCATGAAACGATGATTGTTATATCTTCTCCTACCACCTCTAATGGATCCAACCTCTCTCTTTCTTTTTAAGTACTCTCTTTTATGTCACTTATTCTAAGCTCCTTTATCTTATGTTGGGGGATTTTATTTTATATTCCTATTACTGTACATTTTATGTTCATATGATTAGTGACCCTATTTTATTTCATCAATCCATTTTTTTAAGTTTTAAGTGGCACCGATAGGCTGACGAATTTTCATAATGGATTTTTTATCTCACTTTTATTCCCATGAGTTTTATTCTACATTTTCCACTATTTCCTTTGAGTGGTGTATGTACATCTAATTATTCTACTCTTTGGGTAATATAATTTCGTTTATGGGTATTTACATCAACGTTGTATAGTCCTTCTTTCATGGGGTGTACATTTCGAATGTTACCCAAATCGGTAAGGGAACCTTTCACCCTCCTCTTTTTAAAAGACTTCTTTTGTTATGTCTTTTAATTTACATCTTATTATGTTGGGATACATTCTTATATATCCTTATTGATGTAAATTTTATGTCTAAGTGATGATATACCGATTTCTCTCTCATTAACTCATTTTCTGAATTTTAAAGTGATGTTGTTAAGCTGTAAAACTTTTTGTAAGGGAACTTATTAACCCAATTTCAATTCTTTGGGTTAAAACACTAATTCTTGATTATGTCGTGCTATGAATATGTGTGGATGACATATGATTGTTTTACACTGAGTATCCATTATATTTGGTGTATTTATATTTTTCATAGATAATTATGTCATTTCCTTACCCTTGATCTAATGGCATGATCCATGATTGGGATTACATATCAATTTCTTCTCATTGAGACATTTCTTAATGATATTCACTTTTATGCTTTTATAAAGTGTATATATAGCCCCTTTGACATTACATATCCATATTATGTCTATACTAAATTCATTTAAATGTTTTGAAAATGGTCTAATTTCTTGTGGCTTATAATTTAAATGTTCAAAATCGAAAAGGGCTCTTTTATTAAAACATTATTTTAAATGTTTTTAAATCTTTATTGTTTTAAGCATTTATCATCCATTTACATGTTTTAAATATGGTTTTAAAGATTAATTTATAGTGACATTAATGTTTTAAAACCCTTTCAAAAGTTTCGAAGTGGTATGGGACACTTTGATTCTAAAATCTCTTTTAAATGTCTTCTTTTAATATTTTAAAAGTATAAAGGGATATTTCTATCATATAGTTTTAATGATTTTATTAGATATTTTTATTTATGATAATATCATGATGTGATTTCTTGTGATTGAAATGTTGAAATTTTATGTGTCTTGTATGCATGTGTTAAGTGTTATGATTATGTTATGGTTCTTGGGAAATTTTTATCAAATCAGGTGGTTCCGTGATAAAATAAGGGTGGGTGAGCCCGATATAGCTCTCCAATGTATTGTGTAACGTGAAGGAGATAAACGCTAAGGTTTATATGAAGATATATGGGAATATACTATGATGGGTATTCCAAACGTAACCATGAGGGTTACTGCCTATGTATGAATTTTATAAATGCCTCAAGTTACCATTATGTCTTTTGATTTCGTTGAGTTATTCCTAAATATTATGATTTAATGAGGTATGTTAAAGTGCTTATGTTTGATGAGTAAGGTATTATTTCATTGATTCGTATGTATACATGGACTAATGTTTTCTTTCCGTATTGTTATAACCCTTACTGGGATTTTTATGCTCTTCCCACATTTTTGAAATGTTTTCCACATGACCTAAAGTGGAATACGGTCAAGGATGAGATCAAGGAAAAGTCATGATGTCTAAAACATGGAACTAGACATGAATCTTTTGTTCAAGAGTTTATATTTTGTGAAAAAAATGGAAACTGAGTAGATGTGTCTACCTTGTAATATTTGAGATGTAATAGTTATGTCCTAATTCTCCAAAACTCTAAACCTGAAAGGATCCTCAATGTGAATTATTCATTTAATTCAAGATTATGTAATGTTTTAAGGATGGGTCCTTATAAATAAATTGTGATTTTTTGGGATATTAATCAAACTATTTATAGTGTGCCGATGATATATAAGTCTCTAACAATGGTGTTGAAATCCAGCTAATGGATACCCAATGAAATGTGGTTTTTTAAACCAACTAATTTTCTTTTGAAAATAAAATACGTGATTTTAGTTTTTCATTAAAAACATGACTTATCAAGGTTCCTCGAGAAGGAATGATTTTTACTGGTGTTCGATTTTTTTTTGTTTGAAGAACACCTAAGTTGGTTTATACGAAGATATATGGTTCTATTCACATGAAAAATAGTATTGGGGTATGGAACTATATGTTTTCCATTCATGATGGGATTTTATCTCTCCATAAGGAGATAGAGATAGAAGAATCTAGGGATGGAGACATCAGATTTGGTATGGCATGTCAAAGTAGAACGGTGAAGTATATGGGAGGAAGGTTGCAAGGAAGAAAAAGATCTATGGAAGATCAAATGGTTTCTAGGTGTTCAATTGGATAGACATGATATATCTATATATTTTAAAGATGAGTAAACAATAACCAGAGAAAAAATACTATAATGATTTATCCATCAACTAGGTGCTTGTATATATCTTAAGAGTTGACATTATAATAGAAGAAGAAGAAATGTGGTACGCTATACTAACCTACAAGTTGTGACACTCCAAATACAAGTGCTTGTTAGGTCTTAAACACTATAGTATAGGCGATTAGCCCAACCCATGTGAGGTGACTGCCTCCTTCCCAGCCACAAATCATACATGGATAGGGTAGAACCATCCACATGGTTATCCAATTGGGTCCCACATGTGTGTTATGGGGTCTCCATGGTTTTCATAAAAGGTTTTCATATATTTTCCTTATATGTAAAACTAGAAATTACTAAAAATAAAAATCATAATTGTGCTAACCTTAATTTTTTTTCAAAAATGTTAATGTATTAAGTTCAAAATTATCATTTGAAATTGTTTAATTACTTGGTATATTTTTTCCTTTTATCTTAGTCATTTTAATACTTCTCGTATTTAATTTTAACTTATATCATATTATTTATTATATTCTGATTTCACTACTAATGTGAACTCTTAGTGTTATAAATATAGGTAATAAAAAGATTCAAAAAATGAAATATATTGAAAATATATTTAATAAATTTTTTATATTACATTATATTACTAACATTGATATGGTACATTAGCCCATATAATTTAATAATAATTTTTTCCCTGATAATATATATTATTTAAAAATTATTTTATAAAATGTTATTATTTGGTAAATTTAACTTATACATATAAATATTTATAGAAGTGTTTTTAATTTATATTGATAAGGTGAATTTTTTAAATAGGATCATATATTTTTATATCTGGAATGAAAATATAATTTTCATTTCTATAATAACCTTATTTAAAATTTCAACGAAATATTTATTTATTTAATATAAATTCAATTTCAATGAAAATAATTCAAAAGAAGTACTTTTTAATACAATTTATGTTATAAAAATAACTTATTCTAATTAAAGGAAAATCAATTCAAAAGGGGTTATTTATATCAAATCACTTGTTCAATGATTTTAATTTCAAAATAATTCATTTAATAAATATTTATGTAATAAGAAGTCTATGGTTGTAATTTATATGAATTAACAATAAAATTATAAAAAATAATAAATTTTAAATTCTACTCACATGAGTAGCCTAGAAATTATAAAATTTTGGGAAAATAATTAATAAAAACACATTTATTATGAAACTAGTTCCAACAATCAAGATTCCTCACATATAATATTGAAAATAGTTAATAAATAACTAATATAAATTTAAAGAATAAATATAAATGAAGTTGAAAAAAAGATATTGGTACGAATAAGTTTATGAAATTTGTTATTAAGATAGATAAATTTTTTATACCTGAAGTTAGTAAACTTTTTGGTATATGGGAATAATTGTAAAGATTCTTTGAATCAAATTTCAATTCATTGATACAATATTATGTTTTACAACATGTTTTATATTGTATGGTGTACTTACTACAAATTTCATATTTTATGTCATGAATCTATCTTTCTTCCTGGTATTTAAATGTTCTATTTGAAATTATATCTTTCATGGTATATTTAATAAAAAGTTACATAAGTCATCTTCATGCCTAAAAAACATAAATTAATGGAATTAATGTGTGGGTTATGGTCTTGGAAATTATATCCTTGTACTAATATTAAAAAGTGTATATGGTTGGGACATATATTCACCTAGGGGTAATTTAACTAAAAATGATGGTTGAATATCAACTTAGTCGTCACTCATTGCTTAAAGAGTGGGCCTATAACTCCAAACATATCAAGACATGCATGGGGGATATCAATTAGATAATTTCAGTAACCTTTACATATATTAATGAAAAAATTTCCAACAACTAGTATGGTCTCCAACCATTTCAATAAAATGGAACCAATTATTATATTCTAGTGATAACCCAAAACTTTTAAGGCAACCTCCCCACCACTTTATCCTTATTTCATTGAAAATGCCTCTAAAAATAACATTGAGAATTCCTAAAAGATTATATGTTGATTTTTGGGATATTCTCCAAGATTTACACATTATTACATTTAATGGGGAAGTATTTTTTATATATTTTTGTCATATGGATAGACATTTATCGAATTTTCTATGACAAAGTAAGCAGTTCATTTTTATAATGATACGAAATGTCTATTTTAGTAATTTGAATAATGAATTGGGATTAATTTTGTGATTAGTGGGTCCCAATATAGGTAACCCATCAATGTATCAATAAGTATCATGAGATAACTAGAATGGATATTAGAATATTTCCTGCACATTTTTGTATGAAGTCTGGTAAAAATTCATTAAAAAATATAGTTGTGATTTCTGACTTTATGAAATCCATCTTTAGAAGATAAGTTATTATTTGTCATTTTATGTATTTACTATCCTATATATATTTTTACCTTTATTTCATTTTATTTTGGAATCAATTTGACAATTTACTTTTTTTGGTTATATTTATTCTATACATATGTTAGGATAAATTACTTTTTACACTACACCTTACTCATACTCATTTATCACCACCATTTATTTTACATTCCCCAAAAAATCTTGAAAACTATTATGTGTATATTTAATGGATCATCCATAAGATATGATAATGTAATTATGGAGTTTTTAAGTTGTATTATATATTCAATAGTGCATTGTAAAAAATTTGTACAAATTTGGTCATCAAAGACTATTAAATTGTTGAATCATTAGAATACTTATGTATTATTTACCAATAATAAAATCCAACTCTTAGATAGGGGTTTATAGAATTTGGGTTGTTATATATAGTATCATAGGAAATTTAATAAATACCATAGGGACTAGATTTTGAGGAACCTAGTTAGATATGACATTTATTATGGAAAATAGGTAATATTTTACATAACTGTTTCCACAAAAAATATAATAGGAATTGTATTTTATAATTCAATATCATGCATAATTTTATATATTTTATTTTATGGTGATAATACCTAACACAAGGAAAAGTAATTGTATCATCGCATGTAGTTAATATTGGTATGATCCTCCAGATAAAGTCAATAATGTTAGAGTTAGATCTGATTATATCACAATAATATTAGGGTTGTTGACCAATTTTAGAATGAATAACCTCACCCACATTTTTCAACATGTTGGTCTCAAACATGGTTTAACTATGTTTAATAATTGTTTTGACAAAAACCTCACCCAATCAATGTAAATACTAATTTTTTAATATATGACCATTATATCAAGTCCCAAGAAATGACATTTATTTCTTTTGAATGTAGTGAAACTGACAATTCTATCATGATTCAATATCTTATGAAAAACGATTTGGTTCAGTTGTGGCCACTAATTCAAAACATTGAATTTGTCGTATATATACAGTGTCTGGGATAGATAATTTTTAAGGAGATATTCTATAAAAAATATATTTCTCATTATAATTTCGCTGAAATGGTATAGAAAATTCCTCAATCTCAAAAAGGTGAATGAATAAAATTATGTTGATTATAAGGCTGATATTATGATTTTATACATAATTTTAATGGACTATTTATGTGGAATGTAAATAAATATTGATCATATCATTTATAGACTGAAGAATAGCCTTTGAAGTTGGTTTGTCTCTCAAAAGTATTCATTATTTGAAGATATAGTCTCAAGATTCATTATGATGGGAAATGTTTTTTCAGAGACTTATTTATTTAATGGAAAAATGGAGAAGTGGATGTTTGGGGAGAACCACATAAAGAAAATTATTTCAAATGAGAATAAAGTAATAGTGAAATTTCCCAAAGGTAATAAATATTGAAAGAAACACACATGGAATTTCATGAAGGTAAATGGATTTTGTTTCATGTTATAACAAAATGTCTAAAAAGCTCACAAATACAAAGGAATGGTTAGTGTTTATGATTTTGAATGCATTAACTGTAAAATTAAAAGGCACTATAAAAAGAAATGCCCCAAATTTCGTAGGAATTTACATGATAAATGTTAATGGGTGCCTAGATAATCTTATAGGTTCACTTCTTTTTTAGTTGATGTAATAAATTTAATGATAGGTATATTGATACTGAACTGATTTCATCAAATGATTTATTTAATTCTAAATCTCAAAATTTATTTTATATCAATAATTTTTGTTTAGAACATTTAATTATCCCCCAATACAATAAAAATTAGATTTCATTTATAAAACAAAATGGGATTATTGTAATTATTATGATTTACAAAGAATTATATATTATGATTCCCATGTATTATTTGGTGGAAATCATTATTTTTATACTTATTTTGGATTTTGAATTGTTAATTTATGTAGATTGGATATCAATGTCTAATGTAAGAATTTGTTACCAAGAGAATAATATTACTATATATCAAGTGTACACAAAATCTACTTTTCCATGGGAGAGACTATACCTCTCAAGTATTTTCTAAACCCTCCTTTAGTAGAAAACTATAATGAAGCAGTGGATAAATAGAAAGGGACAAAATTCTATGAATGGGAAAGATATCCTCTAGATAGATGATGTACCCATTATAAAAAATATATTGATGTATCTTTTTAGGTGGTACCTCACTGTTCGAAATTTTTTTATACCCACAGTTCTGAACCATTAGTATGGGCTGGAGAACAGTTGGTATAGCCAATACCAACATTTCTCTAAACATTTTGGAATATGGCCATGGGTATTGACCTACACCAATGATTTAGTATGTACTATTGTAATAGGTTACTTCGATTTACAATATAACAACTGTTTAATATAACCCTCTGTGTTGATATATATCATTAGTTTTAAAAACCATTGGTATAGACTTCCCTTACCTTGGCAGCCATTAGCCGCTACCATAGACCAAAACATACAGACAAAAAATCATACACCTAAAAACACAAACTGGAATAAAAAATACTTCGAACAAAATTAAAATATGAAATAAAATAATTCATTCATTTTACCAATGAGATCAAAAATTTAAATATCCCATATATTCATTTTCATTCAACCATCAAAGATCATGTTTCATAAATATCGCTAAAAATATAAAGGATCAATCTCTCTCTCTCATTACAGCAATATAACATTGCTATCATCATCGTCATCATCATAACCATCTTCATCGTAATCAACCTCACTATTGTCCTCCCCATAATCCTCACCATCATATTTTGGATCATCCTCACCATCATCCTCTCCATCATTGTCACCATTACCATCGCCATCACTAGAAAATTCATCATCCCAACAACCACTAGAAACCTCATCAAAATTACTCAATACACCATATAATGAATAAATCATCGACATGGATTTTTCAAAACCATTGAATTATCTGGTGGAAGTGATAGACAGAAATTGTCCATAACATTCATTGATTTCTTGTTGTCCTTTTTACTCTATCCACGATCCTACATGGATATTATTTTCCACTATTACCTCTAAATGAGCATGTGATCCCTATACACAAGTTGTTTCCAACTTAGTGTTACCTGAACTAGCTCCTAATGTGGTCTATTACCAATTTAGGACAATAAAATTCCTTATTTTACAATATATTCTTTTATTATTTCTAATCTACTAATAGTGACTATAAATGAATGGTCATCTAAAGGTTATTAGATTATTATTAATCAAGTACCACCAAAGAATACTATTGCAAATATAAATGAACTATTAAGTTAAAAATAGATATTAACATACTAAATCAAAAATATAAAACATATAATCTTTATTTGTGTCTGTTTGTTTGCCTTGGTTTCATATTTCTACTTTCTTCTTGAACATAACAATATTTATTTAGGAACACATCATTAAATATTCTATACCACCCTCCATATTAAAAATGATTATATAAATACACTATTCAAAAATATAATATTTTTGAACAAAATTGATTCATTATAACTAATATTTAATTGAAAATTAATAAACCAAATTAATTAAATTAAATTTAATAGAAATGTATCTTATTATCTCAAAATATAAGAAAAAAATAATCAATAAAAATCAAAAGGAAGGGTGGATAGAGATAAGAATATTTACACCAAGTAAATCATATGTCAAATGGGTAGATAATTCAATGAAATATATTGAAATTAAGAACAATTAATTTTATTAAAAAAGTATTGATTAGTATAATTAACATAAAATTCATATATTTAATATAAAAAATGTGTATTAAAAGGGGTAATGTTATTTATAATATTACTAAAGACAAAATACAATGGTATGTATACTTTAACATGGTGTTCATGTGTTTTATTGGAGGAAATTGTAGTTAATTTTTTTAAAAAGGCCATGCATGATGGTATTAGAAGAAATCAAGAATCGGATGGTGAATATTATATTTACGAGACACATAGGATATAGATTTAGATTATTCAAGATGTATAAAAAAATGTGACATTTTTTTATAAAGGATTAGAGGTTTCAGAAAAACTATTTGTGTAATTCACGATGTTTATTATACTGATGTTAGGAAGTCAATTTTGAGGATGGAAGTGAATGTTGTTAATGAGGTTATATGTTTTTTATGTTTTCTCAAAAGTGTAGATAATTTTTTTGGGGAATTAAATTGAATATTCATAAGGTGTTGAACGATATGATGTTTATCTTGATGTCAAAATAATTTTTTTGAGACAAATTAGATCTATTTTTTATATTCTATACATCATGGTTCCCATGATTCTCAAAGATTTGATTATGTTTGTGGGATGTGAGCTCATGGTTGGAAGATAAGTATTTATGTAGTTGCTAAATTATATGAAAATTGAAACTATGTTATTGTTTAGGTGTTTCTGAAATTGTTTTTTAATATGTTAAAGGTTTATGTCATTGTTGGATGATTTATTTTTTTGAATTAACTTTTATAAATTTGATAAAACCATGGATTGGTGTAGTTTCATGGTTAGATAACTGATAGGGTTGAGTGGTAGTCATTTTTTATTCATCAAACAGATAGAATTAAATTTATGAAAACTTTGTATTGGTTGATTCAACCATGTCATGGGTTCTATCAAGATACGGAAAACTAAAAAATAATTAACTCTAAAAATATTAAGGGATATATATTAAATAACAATGTATAATGATTTTCTTTGAATAGAAAAACCAACACTATGGTTTAGAGCACCACATCATGTCAATTTATTACCATTTAATTTTGAATTTTAATGCTCATCTCCCTATTATTCAATATTTCAATATTACCAGTTATTTGTGTGTGGTGATCATCATAATGATATTATTAATAAATGGTATAAGATACTGAGTAGTGGATCCATTATATGTCCTTAATAAGAATAAATTATGTAGACATTTGACCTCATCCATCGATGTTATGATTATTTAAGCTTCAGTTTAAGGAGTTTTATTTTTGGTAAGTATTTTTATTTAGTGTTATTGATCAATAATTACTAGTATTTAAATTATTTAATATGTTATATATTATTTCTTGTTTTCTTTTATATCATATACGTATGGAATATTATATTATATCGAAGTGTTCTACTATTGAGTAAATAGTATTTTTACATGATGGAATACGATAAGTGAGGTTGAAACAATTACGTTGATAATGCTAGATTGCCTTTTATATGGAATAAATGAATGAATAAACTAAATAAGTGTATTGTCATGGAATTATGTTGACAAAATATTTCAGTACATAAAGTGATAAAAATAATGAATTATTATGGATGTTAATATATGTGGTAACTTTTAATTGATAAATAAGTGGTAGTAATTTTTTTGAGAATTGGTATTGATAAATTGTATAATTTTTCGATTATTTATATAGGCAATAGAATAGTGTATATAATAGTGGTTTGAAAGTAACATAGTATACAATGAGATGGTTATACAAGGGAACTTTTTTGGATGTTGATTCTTAGATTAGGGGTTTTTAAAATAATATATCATTTTAGATTTATTTTTAATATATGATGAATATTATGTAATAAAGCATAAGCTATATATATATATATGAGGTTTTATATATAGGGTAAACCCCCAACATCCACAGTATTGTGGATAAGGATAATTAAATACACTCCATGTCCCGCTCTACCTTCTATCCATCATTTTAAATGTTTTTATGGTCATGTGATAATGTTGTTTTTGTAGGAAGTTGGATTGGATATGGTTAATAAATAATGATACTATGGTTGTGGAATTATGTGGTAAATGGGTAAGGGGGATGGTAATTCTAATACATGTGTCATTTGGAAAAGTGTGTTACTAGATTGGTGGGAAAGTGGTTGTGTGGTACTTTCATTATTAAACATACTTTACTTAATTTTATATATACTAAATACTTAGATTTTTGTGAGTGTATTTGTGGATATATGGGTCTTTAGATTTTTCTTAGAAAAGTGATTGTTTCAATGTTAGTATTTATCCATAATAGATTTAGTATATTCATTGAACATTGATATGATAATACTTTCATAAAAACTTACCAAATATAATTATATCACATGAAACATTATTGATGAAATAAAAAAATAAATCTATTAAAGGAATATATTATTGGGTATGCCTATAATTTTTTTTTTACATAACTATTTTTTAAGAAAATTATCAAATTCTAGGAATAAATTTTTTTTATTGTATAAATATAAACAATTATATAAACGAAATTTGAGGTACAATAGGTTATTATGTAATTTCTCTATGGTTGTATAGAGGTTATATTTATATCTAATTAATGTAGAAATTTATTTTAGCTTACAACCATTGAAATGAGTGTCATTATATATGTTCCTCATGAAGTACATTTTTAATAAAAATCTAGATACTGATGAGGACCTAAAAGCTCAGGATATGATATTTTTCAAATTTATATCTATTCTTATAAAAATGTTTTTATTTGAATATTTAAATCCTGAAAACATGGTTATGGGAACATTTTTAAGGAATAAAAATTCATAAAAGGCTTGTGATTTTAAAAAATTTCGATTCTAAGACATGAATTTAATGTATATATTGGTCAAATAAAAACTAATTAATTTGATTCAATGTGTGGTAAAGGTTATTAATCTATTTACCACTAGTTGAATAATATTGAATTGTTCTCTATTTTGTTGAAATTTAGCATTTTTTTAATAAATTTATTATCAACATAGAATGAACACTATAATAAAAAAATAAGATAAAAATAATCTTTATGGATGATTTATGAAGTAAATTGGTACACATGGAGGGTTCCATTGAATGGGTTAGAATTTTTTTAATTAAAAGAGGATAATAATTCTAATATATGGTCATTAATAATGAAAATAATGGAATATTTAAAGTATATAAAAAATATTTATTGAATTTACAATAATTAGGGGGAGTAAATTGGTAATGTTCTACAACAAGATTGAAGGTCTACTAAATAAGAGAGAGTTGTAAAATTGGATCTATTAATTTCTAAATAGAATATCAATATTTTAAAGGCTACTAATGAGGCTTAAAATTTTAATGGGGATGATGACATATTCATGTTGTTGATGATTAAAATATTATTACACAAAGTATTTACATTATAATGAATGAAAGGGTTAGCAATGAATCAAATAAAGTTGAAAATTATCAAATGATGTTATCTAATGAGGATGTTTCTAATAAAAAAATATATGGCTTTTAAAATAATAAAAACACAATAAAATTAAAAATAGATGAATGAATAAAGGAAACTAAACTAGGTATTTAGAAAAATGAAAATAGTGAATTTCTTATAAAGATTTTTAATATTATTTATGAATATTTTACATTGAATCTTTTTGAGACTAACATTGTATGTTATTATTTGCTTCAATTAATAGAGTATAAATTTCATGAGTGGGAAGTTATTTATAGTACTAGTGAATAAATTTTTTTATATGGAATTATATTTATAGATTATTTAGATGACTATATTCTAGAATATAAAATAAAATATATAAATGCAATATGAAAACATCCATGGAGTGTTCTTAGTATAACTAAATTTCACCAAAAACAAAATTTTGAGAGAGTAGATAATGTAAAATGACCATAAACTAAATAGACAAATCCAACCAGTGCTAATCCGATTTTATAAATTTGTTAATATCCTAATCATAATCTCAAATTATTATTAGAGTGTCAATAAATTCACCAATTATTAATATGATATGAAATATATATTTTCAGAATTTATACCTAATTAAACACAACTATTGAAGAGAAATATATGTGCTTATTCTCATGTTTTGATTTCGTTGCCAATCCCAATGTGTGTAGGTATCTCATAGAATCCTTATTTTTTAATTCTTCTTAACACTCCAAAAAAATCGAGTAATAAAAAATAGAGTATTAATGATAACTATCTTCATTTTCATTCAAATCCTCAAATTTTATTAATTACTTAAAGTCAATACTCTTCCAATGAGTAATAATTTCCCAAAAATTAGTTGATGTACACTCATTCATCATAGTAATAACCTATAAATTCTTTCAAACTTTATAATACCAAGAATTATACATCTCATGCTTATATTCTCTCTATAGCTCACCTAATTCCATGAAACATGAAATCCTTATAGCCTCATAATAAAGAAAATTATAATGAAGCTTTTATAAAAATGTTAATTTATATAAAAAATTAACAATATAATATTAATTATATTGAGTTTTTATGCCCATATTTCAACTAAAAAATTACCCATTACGTTATTTAATATATATATCATAGAGAGTATCCTTATTGGAATGATTTCATAGTATTTGGGAAGATTCTTCATAAAAATCATTCATTCTCTCCCTTGTTTACAAATCATTTGGTTATCCTTGTTGTACTAAATGATTTATTATTTGTTTCAGTTTTAGACTTCATGCATATGTGTACACCCATTCCACCTAGTGGAAGATCAAGATGTGAAAAAACATCATATAAATAAATCTTATAATGAAAACTAAATAATGGTCAAACAATTTAATATTCTCTATACATATACCTAAGCATGGTTGATAAATGGGAAATATTGGATCCAAAGGCTCTAAATGTCCATCGACCTATATAGTAGCAATATCCAATGTCTACTCCTGAGTCTTAGAAAGAATCAGAGTGGATTTCAAAGGATTATGAAAGTAAATTTACTATGAAAATGAATTAGAATATAAAAAATATGCTATATAAGTCTATTAAAAAGTATAATATATTTTGCGAGTGTCAGAAATCATCTGATAAGGAAAATAAATATGTGGAGGATCATATGTAAATGAATGTGATAGTATATATAGTATAAATATCATTTGTTATTCTTACAAAAATATGTGATAAGAATGTATGTTATATAATATATTTTTTGAATTGACTGGGTATGATTATTTATGAATAGTTTTGTGAGTAGCTGTAGTTCTACCCCCCCTCACCAACTTTGGAAAAAAATGACACTAGGTTGGTGAGAGAATAATTGTCTTCTAGGTTTCATTTTCTAATATAAATTAAAAACACCACTGAAATGAAATTATATACTATTGATAAAAATATTTAATATAAAATACTCACAATAGGTTCTAAAGGAAGAACACCCATCTGTCTCTTGTAGTGACTACTATCATATATCCTCTTCCTTTGTACCACTTAAATGTTTTCCATTTTATCTTTTTGAAAACATATATTCATTCAATTAAAAATTAATAACTAATGTATAAGATAAAAAATAAAGAATATATGAAATAAATTAAAAATTTATAAAAAATTTCAAGATAGAAAAAGGTTAATCATTGTAATTATATAATCATTTTATATATAGTGACAAAAAAACAAAAATATAAAACATGTGTCATAGGAGAATCAAGATATTCTAATTAGCATGTTTTTCATGAGTGTGATATTGATTTCTTCTTCTATTTTAAATTCATTCCAATTCAATTTTTTGTCATTTGGTTCACTTTGGTCAATTTATTAGGTAATGATTCCATTTTTGAGATGGATTATTTTGTTTATCTTTTGGGTTAGGTCATTTTTATAAATTTTATTTATGTCATTCATCTCATTAGTTTTGTTTTTCAATCCCATTTGTATAATATGTTTCATTTCAATTAATCTTTTTTTTCAAATTAGATTGTTTCAGTTTTTTGTTTTTTGGGTAGGTTCTAATAATGTTCAATTCAATATTTAAAATAAAACTCAAAGAAAACTACAACAAGTTTATATTATAAATTAACATGTAGTTCATGTCCGATGAAAAATATTTGTAATAAAAATCAATTCAATTTTAATTTTTCCTACCAAAATAACTAACTTCTAGATAAACCAAAATAAAAAATTAAATATAATGATGATTATATATATTACCCTCCATAACATTAGCCTCATAATCAACATTGATATTTGAACTATTAGAGAAATCAAATGTAATAAATTGATAATGGTTAATTGGGGTAGTGATGGTTTCAATTTCATTCCAAACATTATCAATGATATGTCTTTGTATTACTATAATTGTAATGGCCATAAACTCACCATGAAATTGTTTTGTGAAAATCCATTATTTGGGGTGTTATGAGAGGAAATAGTTTCTCAATTTAAGAGTTTTTTTAAAAAAAACCATGTTTTCCAATGGTAGGTGGCAATAGTAGGTCACGTTAGTGACTTTTGTCAGTATCTCATGTTGGTAGCTTGCATTGGTGACATACTATTAGAAGGTCTCACTGGTGGGTCGTGTCGGTTGGTCGTGTTAGTATCTTACATCAGTGACTCACTGTCGATATGTCTCATTATTGTGTTGCATCGGTAGGTTGTGTCGGTAGCTTGTGTCAGTGACTCACTATCGAAGCTTCACATCGACAGGTCGTGTCAGTGACTCATTGTCAGTTGGTCACATTGGTGGGTCATATCTGTGAGTGGTGTCGATGAGTGGAATTAGTGAGAGGAGTCAGTGAGTGGCACCGGTAGGTGGTGTCGGTGAGTGGCATTGGTGAGTGGTGTTAGTGATTCACATTAGTGACTCACATCATGGACTAACCCAATGGTGAGTCATTTCTATATTTTCCTATGTTTTCCAGTTTCACCCCTCTTACAATTTATTTGAAATAAATCGAGTGTCAAACTATGTTTTACTATTTATAAAGTAATTTAAAAGGGTATTAATTATATCTTTAATATCATAATTCCCCAGTGATTTTGAAATGGCCATGTTCCATGGTCATGGCCACAACCCGACTTTTAAGTACCTTTAAAACATCTCCCTTCCATTGATATAGGATCTAGACATTTTCTCAGTCTGAGATCCTATTTTCCTTAAACCCTTTTATTTTCTCTTGGTGTTCCCAGTGCCTTTGTTCTTTGTGGAGTCATGTATTTTGATGTGGCCTTCAGTTGTATTTTCACCTTTGAGGCTTTTCTGCTTCTTTCACACCCCTCGGTTTTAGCACAAGGAGGAGTTGTTGATCTACTATTTTTCCAAGTAGGGAATTCCTTTTCTCTCTAAACTATGTATCATGCTGGGTGTGTATATAATGTTTCCTTTTAATTATAAAATAATCCAACTTTAAAAATGATAACTAAATTTTTTGAATAACAATATATAAGTGTTGGGTAAAATTGATGCATGGTATTGTTTTATTATTATTGATATTTTGATCTGTATGGACTATATGCCAACTGAAAATCATGGTGGTTTGTGGTCATTATTTGTGCACTCAAGATTATTTATGATGGCTATTTGTGGTCAGATTTTGAAAGGATTTAAACAAGAAATTGGTTAACAACATATATTCGGGTAAATAATTTGATTCCTTGGGATCAATCTTTCTCTGCGGTAACCTCTGATTTATTAAAGTGGAAATAAAGAATTTCTTTTTTCTATATATGAAGACATATTTCTTTGTTGGTGTGGTTGTGTGCTATGTGTGGAATTTCTTTGTATTGTGACTTGAGTGGTTTTGGGGTTTTGGGGATGAGGGCATGATTATTTATGAGGTGAAATCGGTGGTGTAATGGAATCATAGGATTAGAGATTTACTGATTATAGAATGGATGGGAAGTGTTTGAGCAGTAGGGTTGCAGGGTCTGGTTGTTGTGTGTTTATGATACTGGGTGTGATGCGTATGGTGTTTACACACAACGAGGCTATCAGGATGCTTTTGATGAGGTGTGGTGTGGGGTTTGGAAGTAAGTTAGTGGTTTTCTTTTTGAGAGGAAGGTTCCGGAGAAATTACATTGAAGAGTGATGATGGAAGTGGATGTTATGCATTCTGAATGAAGTGGAAATATGAAGTGAGTTTATCAACTATGGTTCTTTTTCCATTGTATATTTTAGGTTGTGAAACTTTTAGCATGTTTTTCTTGGTAGTTTACTAGGTCAGGATGGAATTAATAAATGGTTTATTAAATAATGAAGGATAATCAGTTAAATAAGTTGACTAAGGGTATGTTTGAATTGTGGCTTGTTTTAGATGGATTTAATTTAACAACTTCCTAAGTGACTATTATTGGTGTTAAATAAAGAATTTAGAGGTAGTAGAAATGTTGAATGTGTTATGGAGTGGTTTTTTTCTTGTGAACCCAGAGGCTTGGCTGTGTGTTTGGTATCGACATACACATACTTGTACTTTATTATGATTTCTATATGTACCACACCATCATTGAGCTTTGTGTGCCGAACACACCCATTATCAAGTTCGAGAGTGTCTTTTCCAAACATCACATTGGGAGGATGGTTGGCTAGCCACACACTCTTGCATGCCCCATCATCCAGTTGGTGATAGCTGAGGATTCTTTGGGTAGGTAGTGGTATGTGAGGCTCAGGTGTGTGCGGGAGATTTGTGTTTTCCCAATTTTCTTCGGGATGAGATGTGTTGTGTCCTAGGTGTATGCAGGAAAGGCATAGTTATATGGACCAGGTATGTTTCGGTGGGATGTGATGTGGTATGTGGACCAATTGTCTATAGTAAAGATGTAGTTGTAGGGACTAGGTTTGTGTGGGTGGGTTGTGATGTGATTCTTTTGGAAGAGGTAGTAGTGTGAAGATGTTTTCTGTTATGGAGTGAGATAAGCTAATCATTTTGAAAGTTGTGTGGGGTACCCTATCATTGATGTGCCCTATAATGCCTTATTTGACTCATGTTATTTGGAGATCATTCTATTGGTGAGTTTTGGGTGGTTAGTATAAATTGTTAGGTTCTATTGGTTCCCAATGTGTTCTCACTAGGGAATTAATTTTTTTCTCAACTTTTGCACGAGATACTTTGATTTCTCCCTACTAATAATTATTGTATGCTCATCTTATATATATATAACGTCTTTTAGTATTCTAGGGGGACTATGTGGACTATGTTTGGATGTTCTAGATCAGACGTTGGGGATATTTTCTATGTCACTGCTTAGATTTTCATTTGGTATTCACATTAGAGACTCTGGATTTTATATCAGTAATCTTTTGAAACATATATTTCGGATGGTTTTGGTTTTCATTTATATATATATATATATATATATGAGTTAGATTTTTTTTAGGTTGATACATCTTATCTCCCATATTGGATATTATTAAAAGGTTAATTCCTCTCATTTGGTAATATTTTCCTACCATTTGTGCTGGTCGCCACCTCGGGGCCTATTAGATGTGGGACTCTGGGGAATCAATATCTCGATTTCTCTATTGCTATCTGAAGAGGGGAATCTTTGGAGAGAGGGGTTCATGATAGAATGAAATCAGAGATAATGGTTGAGAGATTTAATGAAGTTTGAAGTTATTAATAATGAGGATTACATGGGATGGTAGATAAGTATTGTAGGTGATCTAGATGTGTGACACAGACATATAAAGACCAACTAGGACAGGGTATTGTATGGCCCCCCTGATCCAATGTCATGACTCTAAGTCTACCGAATGGCCAAGTGAAGTTACACCATTTGTAGGGTAGAGACCCTAGGTAAGGTACATTAATCATAATGTCTTGTGATCATCTTGTAATTTGGGTGTTTTATAGAATTTAAATAAATATTTGGTTAAAAATCATCAATAAAATATCATACTACTTGGTCTTACGAGTTTCTTATTTACCTTTTCATCTATGGCATCTGTTCATCAACTGCGTGTAGTACAGGCAGTGGAGGATCATCAGTCCGGCTCGGTTGATCGATGGAGGTTTGACCCAGTAGAAGAGGAAGACCAATGGTAGAAAAAATTACATGAATTAGAGCAATAGAATCTAGGAAAGTATGAGGGAATTGATTCAAACATGGAGAAAGAGAGTTGTCTTGATGAGTTTTTGATCACCTTCATCTTGATCCAGGATTCAATAAATTACTAGGTTCCATTGGCATTTATCCAGACATAGCGAGTTGTGTATCTGTGATGGATGGTGTATTCAAGAGAGTGGTAAGAGGATGATGTTTTGTGGGATAACATCAATAAGGAATTCCAGGTATAATTTCATTAATCAAATATTAATTCGGAGAATTGGCAGGAGCTATTATCCTTCCATTTGGGGAGTATGTTGGTGCAATAGTTCTCTTTCTGGATGAGGAGTCTCGTGCCAGATGCCTTGATGAGGCGATTTTTCCTTCTCTCTAGTATGCGGTTACTCCCTTCACATTGTCAACATACTTGAAGGTCTGGAAGAAGGTAGAGGTAGTTGATTGAAAGGATTCAAGAGGAGGTATTCCATGGGAGGTGATCCATCCTATTTCTACTAATGGAATGGTTATCATAAAAAGTTCTTAGGAACTAGTGACTTTGAGGATCCAACTATTGAGGAGGAAACCCTGGCAGTTTACATTTTGACCATTTAGCCTTCATGCTTATCTTGTGGTCCTATGACTAATGTGTCTTATAAATGGATTCCATGGTCATCTCTAGAGTCATTTCCCAATATCCATTAGAGATTAGTATGGTGGAGGTGGGAAGGTTTAGTGGCCACCTCAGCAGTAGTTTATAGCTAGACCATTTCAATAGTAGGGATGGTAGGCTCATGATCTACCAAGGAGAGATATGGAAGGTAGAGGCCAAAATAGGGAGTTCCTCAGAGACCTTGACCTGGGTGTGGTTGACCAGAAAATCATCAGTAGAGTTGAAGAGGAGCTGGGTGTAAGCAGTTACATGCCGCAGAGGCAGCTGTTCTTGTAGGGATGAAGATCGTTCGTTGTAGGATTAGTTTTTTCAGTACTCTTGTTTTTACATTGTTTAATTCAGGAGCTTCGCACTACTTCGTTTAACCTAGTATATCCAATGTTCATGGACTAGAATTAGATAGACTTTCTATGCCCCTAGTGTTGAGTTTTCTATTCGGAGGTCACACTAGCTTGTTTTTTATATGGCAAGGATGCAAACTGATAATGGAGCCACATTAGTCTCATGTGGATCTTTCGCTATTAAAGATGAAAATGTATGATATCATCCTGGGAATATACTAGTTGTACTCTGTGTATGTTATTATGAATTTCTTCTTGAGTAAAGTCATATTTTTAGATGAGGATAGCCTGCATGTGGCCTTCATTATTGAGAAGAGTTGTTGGATGGGTAGTCGGTGTATGAAGCCCTTTATTTCCTTTAGGGAGAACTGTTAGTAGAACTATTAAATTATATGATGGTGGTGGTTCCTATAATGGATGGGGAGTTCTTGGATGTCTTTCTTGATGAGGTCATAAATATATCCCCTCGATATGATTTCAAGTTCAGAATAGACATACAACTCACTCCTTATCTGATTTTTAATGGCTCTTTATCGGATGGTTCCTATAGAGTTGTGGGAGTTGAAGATTTAGACAGATGATATGATGAATAAGGGGTTTATTTAGCCCAGTGTGTCACCATGGGGTGAACTTATGTTGTTTATGAAGAAGGAAGATGGTTTCCTGAGTTTGTTCATAGTCAATAAAAGTTTGAATCTGGTAATGATCAAGAAATGTTTCTCTCTCTCAAGGATATAAAAACATTTCGACCAGCTAAGGGGAGAAATTTGGATCTCCAAAATCGATCTATGGCCTGAATATAACCAGTTTATGGTAAAGGAGGAGGAAATCTGGAAGACTACTTATAGGTGTAGGTATAGGCAATTTGAGTTTGTGGTTATGTCGTTCAATGTTACGAATGAACTAGTCATGTTCACGGGGATTACAAATTCTCTATTTAATGAGATCCTAGACTTGTTCATCCTCGTTTTCAACAATGTTATCATAATCTACTTGATGTTATAGAAAGATCATAATGAGAATCTCAAGACATTCTTGGAATTTCTCTAACAACACCATCTCTATGGGAATTTTTCCAAGTGCATGTCTTGTACAAGATAAGTACACTTCCTTGGAAATTTGGTTTCTAATCAGGGTGTAGTAGTGGACCTATCAATTGTAAAAGCAGTTTTTTCTTTTGTAACACCCAAGAATGTAATTGAGGTTCTTTTTTTTTCTTAGC
Source organism: Viscum album (assembly GCA_963277665.1). Taxonomy (NCBI): domain Eukaryota; kingdom Viridiplantae; phylum Streptophyta; class Magnoliopsida; order Santalales; family Viscaceae; genus Viscum; species Viscum album. The sequence continues at coordinate 1,297,113,428 of OY728138.1, read as the reverse complement.
CAGAGAGGATTTTACTGAAGGTTTATACCTGATTTCTCTGAAGTTGAAGCCATGTTCATATCCCTAACTAGAAAAATCAGGCATTTGTGTTGCGTGAGCAGTGTGAGGTAGTGTTTGACTATCTGAAGGGGGAGTTTATTATTACTCTAGTGCTCTTGTTTCTTTGGTAAGGAGTGATGTTCACTGTATTTTGTGATTCTTTCCATGAATATATGGGATTTTTGTTGATGCAAAAATGGTGAGTTATCTCTTATGAGTCATGGCAGTTACGTCTCCACGAATGTAACTACTCAACCCATGACCAGGAATTAGTGGAAGTTGTGTTCACCATGAAGTTGTGGAAATATTACATCATTGGGGAGAACATTGTGTTCTTCATATATCACAATAGCTCAAGGTATATATTTTCCCAACGACATATGAAATTGTGACAGTGGAGGTGGATGGAGTTTTTTCAAGACTACAATGTTTATTTATCCTACACCTCAAGTAAGGGGAATAGTACAGCTGTTTATTTGAATTAGAAGTCACAAAAGGAAGATGTTCAGGGTTCATGGGCTATTTGGAATGCTATGAAGGTGTTATCCACCATGCATATGGATGCATGAATGGGTGGTGGTAGAGGTTACTAGTTTTAGAAGACAGTGCAGTCTACTATGATGTAGTAGATGGAGGAGTCCTAGTGGGGAGACATGGAGAAAGAGGTGATGTGTGATTGCATTGACCATGGTTATGCTCCAGAAGGATGGTCAAATGATGCTTGGAATAAGATGTTGTTTCGTGGTAGGTAGTTTTCTATAGTGGTAATTTATTAGGGAGTTTTCCATGAGTTTTAAACCTCAATATTTGCAATGCACCCAATAGTTTCAAAGATGTACCGTGTCTTGAGAGGGCAGTTGAGGTGGCCCTGTTTGAAAGAGGTGGGGGTAGAGTTTGTGGCACAGTTCCTAGTGTGCTAGAAAATGAATGATATGTACCATCTTCTTGGTGGTTTGTTGTAGTCCTTGGTTTTCCACATGTAGAACTGGAAGGAAATCTCTATGGAATTTGTCATAGGGTTACCCTTGGATCAAGGTGGCTGTGATGCAATCTGGGTAGTGTTGGATTCGCTGATGAAATCAACCAAATTTTTATCTATTTAGGAGATGGGTGTGGTGGATGCCTTGGCTAGGAGTTATGTGGATGAGATGGTGTGGATTCATGGTGTTCTGATATTCGTTATCATGGATCAGGATGCCCATTTTATCTTCTGAGTCTGGAGGGGATTTCATATTGCTATTGGATCACAACTGTGCCTCAGTAATACTTTCCACCCTCAGAAATACGGGCATACAGAATGGACAATAAAGATATTGGACTATATGTCACTGAAATACATCTTGTACTTTGGTGGATTGTGGGTACAATAGTTTCCCTTAGTGGATTTCACTTACAATAAAAACTACCATTCCTCTATTGGTATGGATTAGTTTGAGGTGTTGTATGGGATATTGTGTTGTTCACACTTATAATATAAAGAGGTTGGGGAGATATCAGTTCTTGGTCCCAAGACAGTGCAAACTACCACCGAAAATTGTCATCTTGTTCATGGGAGGATGCAAGTAGCACAAGACTGTTATAAGTTTTATATCGATCACTAGAGGAGGATCATAGAGTTTTATGTTTGGGACTATGTTTTCTTGAAGGTTTTCCCTCAACATGGGTAGTGTAGGTTCGACAGAGGGATCAATATTTATCCAAGGTTCATATGACCCTTTGAGGTGTTTGGAAGAGTTGGTGAAGTGGCATACCAGTTGGAATTTCCACTTCATTTGGAGAAATTCCATAATGTCTTTAACATCTCTCAACTTCATTGGTAACTACACGATGACTCCCATATCACAGATTGGGGATTATTTGATATTGAGGATGACATGACATTTTTGGAATGATCAGTGGTGATTTTTGATCATCGAGAGAAGTTGTTGTGTGTAAGGACCATTCCATTGGATCGTGTGTTGTGAAGGCATGGTGTCCTGGAGGAGAGTACTTGGGCATGAGAAGTGCAGATGTGTTCCAAATACCTAGAGTTATTTTGAGTCCTTCCATGTTATGTTTTTCCTTGTAATGTGATGTTTGAAAATTGTTTTTATGAGATGAGTTGTTTCCTTTTTCAGTAATTTGTCTGATAAAGATCTAATATGTGAAAAAGGAATGACCAGATTCCTAATCAAGAGCTGTTAATTGTGATGTTACTAAACATGTTTGGTTGAGTCAGTGATCCCCAGAGTAGATATTATCTTGATAAAGATGAAGGAATTCTAAAATTCATGTGTTCAGACAGATGGTTCTTATGTGGTGTATCCTCTGGTTGTTTGGGTTATCAGACATCAGCGGAGGTGTTCTTGGATATTGAGGTTTCACTGGAGATTTTATAAAAACATTGGGTTGTTTATCATTGGACCTTGGTATTTTCAATTCATATTGGTGTTTTAGTTATAGCAGGATCCTTTAGAGGTATATTATGTGGTGATTGGTTGGACCCCTCTTTCTTCTAGGTTGTGTTTGAATCCTCGAGGGAGAGAATAGATTGAGAGGTATCTGATGTAATGTGGTCGACCTCACCGGTTTATTCATTTGTAAAAATTCCATGTTTGAGGTGTTCTGAGAGGTAATGGAAACTCATTTCAAGAGTTTTCCAAAAAACACAGTTTTCCAATGGTAGGTGGAAACTGTAGGTCACATTTTTAGGTCACATCGGTAGCTCGTGTCAATGATTCGTTGTTGGTAGGTCGCGTCTGTGGGTCACATCGGTAGGTCACATCAGTAATCCGCCTTGGTAGCTCATTTCAGTAACTCTCTATTGGTAGGTCGTGTTGGTGGCTGGCGATAGTGACTCACCATGACCTGAAATTTAAGTACATTGAAAACATCTCTGTTTCATTTATATAAGATTTGGCCATTTAAAAAATATGATATCCTCTCTTCCATGAACCCTTCCTTTTTAAGTTGGTGCACCTAAATACTTTATTATTCATTGAGTGGTGTGTTATATTCCGGCATTCAAATACAATTTTCCCTTAGAGTCATTCCTACTGCTCATGCACCAACATGTTTTAGAAAAAAGAGGAGTTGGTGATTGACTATTGTTCCATGTTGGGATTTCCTTCATCTCTCTTAATTGTGTATCTTATGGGGTTATTATATGAATGTTTCATTATGAATATGGAAGAATATCATATTAACATAAATAATTGAATATTTTAAATACCAATATATAGGGGTTGTGGAAAAGTAATGCATGCTTCTTTTTTATTATTATTGATACTGTGATCTGCATAGGCTATATTCCCACTGAAACTCATGGTTCTCGGTTGTCCTTCTTTATGCACTAAGGATGATTTGTGATGGCCTATTGGTGATCATTTATTAAACAGTAATAAATAAGAAATTGGTTAACCTTGTATAATTTGTTAAATAAATGGATGCCTCAGGATTGAACTTGCTCTATGATAAACCCAGATATAACAATGTGGAATTAAAGAACGAGTGTTTTCTAAATATGAATACATTGTGATTTTATTGTGTGGATACGTGTTGTGTGTAGATTTACTCTGTATTATTCCTTGAGTGGTTGTGTGGTGTTGGTGTTGAGAGAATTTTTTTGTTTGTTTGATAAAGATGGTGTAATGGAATCACATGTCCATAGATTGAATGATTGTAAAATCGATGGGAAGTGTTTGATCAATGAGGCTACAGGTTAAAGTTGTTATGTGTTTGTGACACTAGGTGTGATGGGTGTGGTGTAGTCATATAGCGGGGCAATCAAGTTGGTTTTGATGACGTTTAATGTGGGGTTGTGTATTAATTTGGGGGTTTTATTTTTGAAAGGAATGATCAGGAAGAAATAATTTAATGAATGATGATAGTAGTGGCTGGTTTGGATGTTGAATAGAGTGGAAATATTAAGTTTTTTTCTCTACTACGGTTATTTTTCCTTCGCATGGATTATGCTGTGCAACTTTTTTCATTTTGTGCTTGTCTGTTACCTAGGTATGGATGGAATGAATAAATGGTTTCATTAATAAAGAATGATAATGGGTTTTATAAGTTGACTCGGGGTATGTTTGAGTTGTGGATTATTGTGGATGGATTTCATTTATCAACTTCTGAAAGGACTATTTCTGGTGTTATGTAATGCATTCATAGGTAGAAAAAAGATGGAAGTGTTGTGGGGTGGTGTTTTTCTTGATATTCCATAGGTTATGATGAGTTTTTTCTACCTAAATATACATAATTCTACATTCTAGTGATTTCTATATGCACCCCAACCTTGTTGAGCACTATGTTTTGAACACCCCCATTTTCATGTGGGAGGGTGTCTTTCCCAAAATCAAGGTCAGAGGATGGATTTATGGACACTTGATATTCCCTGCTCCCTCTTCCATTTGGTGATAGACCAAAATTCTTTGGGCAGGTGGTAGTTTGTGAGTCCTAGGTGCGTACAGGCGAGTTATGTTTTCCCAGGTGTCTTTGGAATGAGATGTGATATGGAACAAGAGTATATGGGAATGTTGTATTTATGAGACCTAGGTGTGTGAGGGTGGGATGTGACGTGGAATATGTCCTAGGTGTCTTATGGAAAGACATAATTTTGGGTCCTAGTTGTGTGTGGGCAGGTTGTGACGTGAATCTTTGAGAAGAGGTAGGCGTCATAGGATGATTTCCGTTAGGGTGTGATAGTATCTAATAAATGGGAAAGTAGTGTGGGGTACCCTATCATATATTTTATCTATATTAACATAATTTACTTACATTATTTGATGAGCATGACATTGGTGAGTTTGGAGTGGTTTGTATACGTTGTTTGGTTCTTTTGGTTCCTATTGTTTTCTCATGGGGGAATTAGTATGCTTCTCAACTTGTGCATGAGAGACATTGGTTCCTCCCTACTGAGGATAATTGTATGATCCCCCTACACATCTGAAAATGATTTCATGTTTCTAGGGGATAACACCTACTATTATGGGATGTACTAGCATGGGTGTTGGGGAAAATTGTTATTTCAAAACATATCTTTTCATTTGGTATTTACTTTGGAGACTATTGATTTTATAACAGTTATGTTTCGAAACATGCATGTGGGATGATTTTTTTTTATTATATAAATATGTGTGTGTATATGTCTTGGAGTTGTTTGAGTTGGACACATCATAGCTCCCAATCTTTGTTACTATATAAAGTTTAATGCCTTCTATTTGTGAGATTTTCATTCCCTTGGTGTTGGTCACCAACTCAGGGCCTACTGAAGGCGGGACTCAGTGGTCATTATCTCTCTTTCTCCATTGCTAGCTCTGGAGGGAAATCATCAGAGGGAGGGGGTTGTGACAACAATAATGACAAAAAGTTCATATGTCTGGAAACCATTCGCACACACAAAAACTATTTTCCAATTATTAAAATATATATAGTACATCAATAGAAATAATGTGATTCATTTCAATAACCTAAAATTTAGATTCATCAATAAATGTTTCATATCTCTTTATCAAATTAAACAACTTTCATTTCATCTTAATAACTCGGTCGTGAGAGTAATAATCGAATATTATTTATCTCTAAACAAATCCATAATAAAGATCATTTGTCAATTAAGGACTACTATTTGATTCATTGGAATAACAGTATATTATGGATGTTACCATAATACTATAATGTTCTATTCTCATATTCATTACTCATATATTGATAATAAATTTATAACCATTGATCACAATTTATTTTAATACATGAACAATATAATTAAAACAAACATAAAAAGATTTTTATTTCTTTATTAATTGATTTAGATGCTAAACTCAATACCTAAAATATAAATGAATATTAAAATTTACAAATATTAATTATTTTATTTTATTGCATTAATAATTTTACCTTAATTTTCAACCTGTTAGAACACTTATTTTTATGAAAAGTACCAATCCTTGTCAAAGATAAAGAATAAATATTTTTAATATTTTTTTATGTTCCCTACATAAAATGATATAAATATTTTAACAAATATATACAATTAAATTGATTTAGATAACATATAGATGTTTAATTTATGTACTTGATATATTCATCGAACGAATAATAGTTAAAAAAATCTTTTCAATGATCCATCTCACACACTTCATGTCTTAATGTATTCAATGTATATAATCCAGGAATTCCCCCAATTTTTGGTAGTGATATAAAATTTTGTTCTATTTTCTAATACTACACTTCTTTATTTCACATTGGCTAGTTTTCTATCATTATTAAAACGGACAATTAATTGAATATAAATTTATTAATTCTTCAGTCCAGTAACCATTCATAATGGAACCTATAGGATGATTACTATTTCATTCATAAGTCGTTAGTGTGTTCATATATATATTTTAGTTGGACACACCAATGAAATGAAATAGGTCTTATGAGAAGTATTTCAATTAGAATATGTATAATTAGATATGGTATGCTTGTGAAAAAATCATAAACTAAAAATTTTATCTAAATCAAACAAAATTAAGTCTTCCTCTTATCGAAATATTTTCAATAAAGACATGGAATTGTTTTTGGCACAATGATCAATGTAAAAATGGAACAATCAAACAAATTCCATCCTAATATTATTTTAAAGTATATGACTAATATATTTTGGAACCCACTCATGAAGAAGGATGTAATAATCATGAGATTTAAGAAATTTAAACTTCAACAATTTCTTATTGAACCATTTTGAAAACATTCATGGATATCCTTTATGAACCTTGATTGTATCTAGTGATTTATGTCATTGATTTTTTCATAGTTTCATAAAAAATCTCATAGAGACTTCATTTTCCTTCACTGATACATGTAGTATATAATTATGGTCTAACCCAATAAATACACTAATTCATGTTGAGATCATATATAATATTCTATCTTCCCCTTTACATTTAGATTAACTGAAAGAAACATTTCAAAAATATATTTTTTAATGTTCATTTCCACTACAAAATGATGTGACAAATTAGTTGACCAACAAGAAACTCAAAGAGGATAATTTTCTTATTCTAATTCATATTGGATTCAGAGGAAAAATTATACTATTTTATTAATATTATGTATCCTTTATAGATTAAAAAAATAACATATTTCTATTGATTAAGATAATAAGTTTCAAACATACACTGGGGTGTTTTTTCAAACTCAAAGTAATCTTCAAGCCTTCGATGATTATTCCTATATAGATTATCCTTTCGAAAGAATCTTTAATATACCATAAAACTAAAACTATGGTTAAATTTATTTATTATATACATTGAATTTGTCAAAAAAGAGTAAAAGGTTTTCCCTTCATGCTCTAGCCAAACATCATTACACACAAAAGAAAATAATTTATCATCAACATAATCATATGATTCTTATAAAATATGTATTCTGGGGAAGAATTTTTTTTTTGGGAAACACACATTCTATATGTGTTGCAACTATTGTATTGAAGGTATCATGTTTATATCTATAATATTTTTTTATATTAGAAGTTTAATATATTATTATTCTCATGGAATTAAAGGATTTTCACACACATCAATGAATGAAGGTTATAAATGTGTATAAAAATCAACCATGTGTTATGCAAAGTAGGAATAAGACTAAACATATTAAATCCATCACATGGGAGACCAAACATTACATTATGTATATTAGGTAAAAACCCGAGAAAAAGTATCAAATATATACCATGGTAATCCATATACAAGATAGATCCATTCGTCATTATCCTTCTTTATCTTAGTATCATTCCATCGATTTTTTTTGATATTTCATGAATTTTTAAAATGATTTTTGAGTCTAGTTGGAAGTGAAAATTATTTTATATGTCACATAATATAGTGTTCCATATGTATTTTTTATTGATATGTTCTATACTTTATAACATTCTGGTCAATGGTATCGTCCATGATTAATTTGTAGTGTTTTAGGAAATAATGAATTTTGATTTTAGGAAATCCACTTTAATCAACTAATATCCATTACAAATAATGGTTTGAAGTATTTTCTACATCATCAATAAATAATTCCTTCAAATAATAAAGAATATTATCAATATAATTATTATGAATTCAATATATAGTTTGACCATGAAATAGTCATTGAAAATTTAATCTTTTCTTTTTATAATATTCCCGATATATTGAAGTCGTAGAAGAATCGTTCAATTTACTCACCCTATCAAATTATTCATTTTCATTACAAGTATATTATATACTCATATCACTGTATTCTTGGACATGAATCCTTTCTACCTCATGATGATGAAAAAATAGAAACCTTCCACCAAATAAGTTCTCTAATCCATTCCACTCATTCAGATCATTAACATTTAAAGATATTATTTTCTCCCTATTGTGATACAAAAAAAATTATTTTGTTTTATGAAAAAAAAAATTATATGGTAGCTAACATCTTCAATAATTTACCAAGGTCTTACAATAATATTATAACATGGGAATTTTATAAGTCCTCTATATTATTCTTTAGTTGTTGAAAATTGTTTAAAACTCTCAAAGATGTCTTAAGCTAAATTGAGATTTTATTTTCTTCATACATCCATGTTTTATGCATTTTACCAAAAACAAATGATTGATGTCATGATGAAAAATAAATGAAATAATATTAAATTCAAATCCATAATATATTTATGGAAAAATTACTTTTTAAATTATTTCAATCAATATGAAAAACATTGAACTAATATGAAAAAAGAATATGTTTTAAATCCCTCTCAAAATATTTTATAAATTCCAAATTTTACAAACATGAATCCATCTTTTTAAAAATTAATAAAGTTTATCATGAAAATAAAATTTTTATAAGGGAAATGGCCATTTAAAAATAATTCAAACTATTTATTTGTAACCCATTTCAATACTTCCATTACTCAATTACATGAGATAAAAAATAATGTGTATATATACAATATTGAACTCCCTTATATAATTAATGAATAACTAGACATTATACCACACAATAATGTATATTTATGGAATAATTAACAAACTAGTCTGTATGATAAATATATCATTAAAGGATACAATTTATGTCAAACAAGAACCATGGTATATATTGTGGTCTAACAATCTAAAGTTACAAACTGAACATGAATGTTGTTGATAATGGTCAATAAATAGATTATATAAGTAATAGAACAATTTTTTAGTATGGATACATTTATAAATATCTCTTACTCACAACAACTCACACAAGAAACAAGGCATAATAAACATTTTTAGTCATATAAAAAGAAATAAATCATACTTTATATTGATATGTTCTCTAAAAGAATAACATAATTTTATAAAATTATTCATGGAATACAAATATTCCATCCATAATGAAACTTTTTTGAAAATAATACCCAAATATATATGAAAATGATATAATAAATTTTAAATCAAAAAATGTATAATAACTAAAATGAATAATTTTAATTATTAAAATAAAACACTAAAATTAATAATTTCTTAACACCCATATATTTTGGAAAAAAATAATCAAAATAAATGATAATTTATTTACCTCATATATGTCACACAAAATAATTAGTTCATAATAAATTTATATAGAATTATAGAGAAAATAAATTAAAAAATAAATCACCTAAAATTAGATTTATTGTGTAATATAATAAAAAAATATTTTCAATACTAGCCCTCATTTAATGAATCTGGAATAATCCTGAAAAAAAAAAAGATTGTGTGTAAGTGTTTAATACCAAGAATCAAATGAAAATTATGGTTGATAAAAGAGGTAAAATATTTGGAACTCAATAATTTAATGTTCAAGAAGAAGAGAATTAAAACGTAAACTTTGGAGTGATTGTAAAGGATGGGTAAAAAACTAGAGGTCATGAGATGTTAGGGTCGAATGTAATGTTAATTACATGGGAAAAGGGGAGCCCATGTGCTGGGTAAATATGGTAAGGCTATGCCAATGGTTCTTAATAACATTCGTCTAGCCTTAATCGATAACAATTGTTTTTAAAAACTATAGGTATATAGTACTCTATACTGATGGTTTGGTAAAACAACCAGAACTTATATAACACAAGAATAACTTAATTATTTTTTTTGCAACAATTTCCATAACCACAATAATAAATTAATTATGGTATCATCATTTTTGTATGGTCTAACCACCTACATGAATAATGATGTAAAACATATCATGGATGTTTATATAAACTCAATTATTGAAAAAATATCATATAAATCCGTAAATAATTGTTTTAATTTGGTTTTAGAATGGAAATACTAATATTAAACTCATTAATTAATATACCATCATATGTTCATCAAAAACCAGGAAAAGACACTAATCTCCAGTTTAATCTGTATATAATGTGATGAAAACTCACAAAAAAATTATAAGATTATAAATAATTTCAAAAAAAATTGTTGCTTTTAATAATATGGGAATGATGAACTTTTGTATAATAATGAAGAACAAAACTGTTATTATGAATCTAGAACAAAACAACCAATATTACTCACACCCAATATTTAAATTAGATAATAAAAAACTAATATACTAGTATAAAATAATTACAACTGGATATTATTAAAGGTTATAAATATGAAAAATGTTTTTAGATGTGTGATTAATATTTTAATTTTTTTATACATCTGGTCAATGACAATTTTCACTAAGTAAGAATTAAGGAAAGGGTTTGTTTGAAATTAAATTTATTTCAATGAGTTGCAAACTATATTATTTAACCATATTATTCAATGCTTGATTTTTTTTCTATATAATAAATAAATTTCAATTTACATCCCCAATTTTTCTATAGTTCATTGATTCATCCTTTTAAACTAAATATAAAATTATTCTTACCTTATTGATTATATTAAATGTATGGGTTTTTTTTCACATTTCAATTCCTTCAGATGAGATTATTTTATACCCCATGTTTCATATTTTGTAACTTACCTAAAAAACCTTTAATTTTATATCAAGATTATTTTATTAGTTATGGTATTCAATTTTCTATTGGAAAATATATTCTTCAAGTTGTTTTCATTCTAATGTTTCTAAATTCTTAATTGTTATTTTTCTTTATTTTATATTCCATTAGACTTGTTCGATATATAACACCATTATTTATTTTAAATGGTTTATTCATTTCCCAATTGACTTAATGTAAAATTACATTTTAACTCTCAGAACTAATGAAATAATTTCACTTTGTTTGATATCTTATGCAACACTCAACATTGATCTTAATTAACCAATGAAATATATTTCTTTAAATTTAATATTTTTTATAACTTTACAAGTATTAAACCCCTAGTCGAAATGAACAATAATATAGTATATTGTTATAACCTAACTATTAAAATAAAAAGGTTCACTGTTAATAATTTTATTATGAAAATTATTGTTCTCTATTGATTAAAAAATTAATATTCATTTCAAATAAAAATAAATATTTTTTAAGAACATCATTTTTCTAAAAATGGATTATTCGCACATTACACACATAATTTAAAATTAATATTTACCACTACCAATAATTTTATTTGATAAAATGAACTTTTATTTCGAAATCATAATATAATAGTTATATAAGGGTGAGGTTTTGGTATTTTTATGAAATGTTTCATTTTTTGATTAATAGTGGAAAATAATGAATTTTAATTGAAGTTTAATCTTAATTTAAGTTATTTATAATATTAAATTATATTTTAAGTATGTTTTAAAGTAAAACAAGTTCAAATATTTTTCAATATATAAAATTTTTGTCTGTGGAATCATTTTTATATTGAATATTTATATAAAAATATTATAAACCTTTGAACATTTTCACTTTGAAAATATTTTTTCTCGTCACGTCCATAGGAATAATTTTAAATTATATTTTTCCACTTATATGAATGGAATTTTGAAAAAATGATTCTATATTTGGAATTAAAATAATTTATATTATCTAATAAGGTAAAATCAATTTTTTACATGAATGAATATTAAAAACGTTAAAAATCAATAGTTGTAGTTAAGGTAGAAATGGTTTTACCGTAGAGTTATTTAAGGGAGATAAGGTTTATAAATAACCAAAAAACATTCGAAAATATTATTTTATAGAAATATTTCAACAATATACATCCCATATTCTAATTTAGCATCATTTTGAATATTTCTTAATTTTAATAAATAATTTTTTTTATTCTTTTTGTAAATTTCCATGTAATTTCCATGAGGGTTCCTTTTCTCCACTTATAAAAGAGAACTCAGTACCTTCACTTATTTACACCTATGAAAACATTTTTCTCTAGAAACCCCTTATATATTCTCTCCATAAAATTATTATTAACATTATATGTCCTCTTTTACTCCCGAAAATACTATCCCTAGTGTCTTTAATAGGAGAATGAAAGGTGGCTTCCGTTAGAGAAGGTTATTATCTTAACAAATATCATTCATTTTCATCGTTATATTTCCACCATAAATTATGACATAAACATTAATATATAATAACACCATTATATAACATATACTATAATTTTATTATGTTGATTGAATAATAATTATCCATATCCACAACCATGAAATGGAAAATGAAATGATCGATCATATGTACAGTTGACAACCTCCTAGTGAATTGATGTAATAAGTTTCCCATAACCCCATTCAGGGATAGATAAAATGATAAATTTACCAAATTTATATGAATTTTATGATTTTTTTATATTACCATGATTTTAATATTAATTAATACATTTTAATTTTAATTTTGTTTAAAACACAATAATGTCACTTGTGTGTACATCGAACTACTACCTCGCAAAGCGATGTGATTCATTTTTCAGTTACCCTTTAAATTGAATGCAATAAAGATAAAATTATTGAATATATGTGACATATATTATATATTATATATTCATTAAAATTAAAATATCACCCACCTACTAACTGTTTCCTTTGATAGGGGAATGATATCGTCGTCTGTTCATACATGTGGCCTACCGTCTCTATGATGTAATATGAATCATTTACCATGACAAATTTTTAAAAATGATTAAAAATGTATATAATGAATAAATATGGTATTAATAACATTATCAATATTCTGTATATAATTTAATAATATAATATTCATAAGAACCAGATCATTAATAACCAAAAATAATGAAAAAATAGTGCAATTGACACCTGAAAAAATGAATATAATGAATTATTTTTAAAGAATGGATGATAAGATATTATAAAAGGATCATATATGATATATTTATTTTATAAGTTAATAATATATTTAAAACCACTATTAATGTTTTTAAATAAATTCATAAAAAACTAAGTGTCAGGTAACAGATTCTGTCTCAATTTCCATTCATTATGAAACATTAGTATGTTATGATGAAATTTATTTTATATAGTGTCTTTAATAACCCATTGAAATTTACCATCATGATTTATTAATAATTCATGTTATTTTAATTCTTAATTTAAATTTATTAATCTAAGGTAATTTGACATAAAACTTACAAAGTTATAATAATTTTATAACATAATTTTATTTTATTGGTCTATATTACTTCTTCATCATCTTTCGTATTCTAAGATTATCTGAGAGATGAATTATTATTATTCTGTGTTTTATTTTATTTTTTGTTTTATTAGTATTTATAGTTGATACAAATAATAAATTCATTTGGTAATTCTCAAATAAACATTATCATCATTGTAAGAGATTATTTATCTATCTCGTTATTATCAAGATTACTTATCCCCGAATTCTAGTCGAAGGAAATTATTTAGTAATTGTATAATAAATTCATTTAATTTTATTATCTTGTTATTTTTTAATTATGTTATCAATTAATATTTACATTTTCTACTCTTTGGTTCTTAAAATAATTTAGATTTGTTTAAGAAAATTCGAATTATTTTCCCTCCTTTGTCAGAAGTCAATTTTCTACCAAAATACTATTTTCTAAAAGTGATTTAAAAATGTTAACATACGTTTGAGAAATAATTTATTAAAATAAATATTTTCCATTTTTTAATTTCTACGATTTCTATCAAAAGTAATCTTCATGTCATTTCCAAAATAATACCTACTTGGCTTTTATCGAAAAAGTGAATGGAATTTTTATATTAATAATTATGGAATGAATGAGATTCTAAACCATTTTGACCAATCGAATGATTTAAATAATATTTTAAAATTTTAAAAATTTATTTTGAAAGAAAATTATATTCAAATGTTTTATGATAACAAAGTTTTAAAATTTTATTTTCAAAAGGAAAAGAATATTTTTCTCAAAAGTGTTTTTAAAAGATCATTTATGGGTTTTAATTCATAAGTAAGAAAAAACCATAATTATTAATCTAATTGGTATATGCTTTACTAAAACTATTATTATTATTTATAAGGATATATCATGAATATTTTTTCCAAGGAATTTATTGACATTCACTTCCCTGGTTTATTTTTTTATTCATTAACATTCCTATGAAATATTCACTTTTCTATGATAATCGGACATTAAATTTACCCTAAATATCCATATTATTTTTTATTTATATATTAATTTATTAAACCTTATATAACATTTACATGTGGTTTTATATATTAAATGTTATTATCTTAACTAGGGATATATTGATAAATCCATAATATTTACTCAATATTAATATTTGATTTTAAGGTTCATCATTTTTGAATTAAATTAATTGTTTGATATTTGAGGAATGCTTTGGAACCTAAATGATGGGAGGGGAATGCTATTATACAAAACCTCTATGCATTGGTAGTTTAATGAAGCAAATTAGTCAGCTACCAAAAAATCATGTGGTCAAACCAGATTAGATTTTACCCAGTAGTTTTAAATTGTATTGTGAATGGACATGATGGTAGAGGTATCATGATTATTGAGATCATAGAATCCAAGAATTATTAATTTCCTTTATTAAGAATAAAATTATTATTATCTATGATATTTTCACAATGATAATATCTCTATATGAATTTCATTCCAAGTTTATTCATTAAATTACACATATTTTTAGTTATTTACCTTGTTATATTGATTTTTTTTATCATATTATTTAAATGACATGTATGATTAGTTATTTACCTTTCAATGTGAATTATTCTTTTTTAATCATGATATATTCCACTATACATAACCATTATTGAGAATTTTATCTCACCCTCATTTTAATACTTTCTCTATGATTCTATGAAGTGTACTATGATTGATATGTAAACGTATTCCAGATATAATTATCTTATATTCAAAAAACATATGTTCTAATTTGTGTATTAAAAAATATGATAATAATATATGTATCATTTTTATCAAGACTTCAAATATATTTTGTAATTTTGGATTTCATTCTTTGTATCTTATGCCAATTTTATAAGGGTGACTTTTGGTAATGGCTACTGGGGTCAGGTTCACTATAGTTGGTATCATAGGGAGGTTTAATAGAAACCTTATGAACTATATTTAGGAAAACATATATTTGGAAAAATAACCCTATGATAGAACATTAGATCAAGTATATAATAACATATTATTTTTTGTTATGGTTGGAATTATGTGGTTCTCTATGGAAGACATCCCTATCTAGATAATACATTTGCCTTTGATTCTAGAATAGATTATCATAGGGGTAATAACTCTAAAATAATGCATTGGGATTGACCTGATCATCACTTGGTGCATGAAAATGGGTCCCACTGTACACCTGGTTTGATAATCTTGAGGGATATTCTTATTATTATTCCCATTTTAAATAAAAATTTTAGTAAGGATTTGAATAGACGATAAAAATTAATGACCTAGGTTAAGACTTAGTTGTCATGGATTGAAAATAATATCTCAAAATGGAATGTGAAATTCTTTATCTATGGATCGTAAAAGTATAAATCAAATAATTATTAAGGAATAATAAATAGTTTGATGAATGGAAATAAAAATCATCCTAGGAATCATTTATACTTCCTTATCTTATATGTGAGAAACCAGGGCATTATTTGAGTCAATACCCTCTTTTAAGGGTTTAAACCTGAACCAAAGAAGGATCTATATAGAAATGTAATGGATTAAGTATTTATGTATTAGAATTCAACATTTAAATTATAGACATATTTTTACCAATATTCATTTGGTTATAAAAATTATGAAACAACTAAGTATTGTGTAAAATTTAAGAAACATATATGTATTAATTAACATAAGAATTTTGGATATAACAATGAGATTATGAGTTTAATATTAATCATAAGTTATAATTATTAAACACATCTTTTTTCGGTTTTATGTAATGGGATTCAAACATGAATAATGATATTTTTTTAAAACATTTATTAGAATAAAACCATTTGTTTACTATATGAATGATTTATTTGAGGAATAAATCAATTATATCTTATTAACATAATTTAAAATGTATTGATAATATTTAGGGTTAATGTGATCATTAATGAAAAGGTAATAATTATCAAAAAAGAATATTATACTTTTCAAAAAAAGGTTGTACTAAAAACCTTAATAAAAAGGTTATTTAATGATTAATTTTACTTTAATTATTTCCATTATAATTTTTGGGTACTTTATTAGAATTATTTTCATTTGGTTGTAGAAATAGGACAAACCGTCACCTCTGGAAGGGATATAGGGCATGAACCTATTAAGAAGGACAATAAGGGTCTAACGCCTATAACCAGCCTACAAGATATCATCTTTAATATGTCATTGTTTGTAGTTAAACAATTTTATAAATAAATATTAATATTGAATGAGTAGTGTTAATGTTTCTCTTTATATATTAATGTATTATATTTGATAAATTTTTCTAACCATATTGGTTTTTAAAAATAGTTACTGACACATAGATATAATTTTCACTCTTCAATGAATCTGAATATCAATTAATGGTGAATTTTTTCACTTCAGGAATTAAAAGATCCATTTTTTAGATATTCATTTCTTGGAGTAAATGGTGAATTAGAAATCTATTGAATCCTAATAAAAGGATGAAATTGTACTTATATTATTGAAAGGTATAAGTACTTATATTTCTTTATAATTTTAGTTAGTAATGACTTACCTCAACATTAGGAAAAGGATCTTAAAAAAAATGTTATCTTGTGGACTCCATATCAAATAAATCATATGGTCTTTAAAATCATCACACATTTTTGTTTTTCATGTCCTTAACACTCTATTAATCATTTATTTTATTGACATAGACAACATCAACAACTCTCTATAATTATTTATGATTTTATTCCATGTCAACATTTTCACTTTCCATCGATGCTCTAAAACTAAGAAAGATATTTGTGTTTTATTCCATATGACCTTTTTACATCCCTTTATATCTTACTAAGATAACATTTTATCATAACTTTTATAATGAGGTATATTCAATGATGATATTTACAAATGTCAAAACCTGGATTACGAATATCATGTTTAAATTGTAGGGATGTATCTTATTTAAGGTGGAGAGAATGTAACACCATGATTTTTATAAAAAAAATTGGTAGCATATGGGATATGAATCATCGATCTTAAATAAGAAATGAAATACATTTCTTTAAATTTAATCTCTTTGATAGCTTGATGAACACGCAACCATGAGTCAAAATGAACCACAATATAGTATTCTATTATAACATAACTATTAAATTAGAGTGTATGAATAGTAATAACTAATTTATGAAAATTATGTTTATCTATTGAGTACAAATAAAATAATAATCATTTAAAATAAATATAAATTATTTCTAAAAAATGGTTTTCTTCAAAAAGGCAGATTAGTCGACCTTTTCACACATAATTTAGAACGAATTTTCACCCATATTATAAAAATTATTTTATACAATGTACATCGTTTTTGAAATTAACATATCAAAATTATCTTATAATTAATTTAGGGTGTTTTTTCTGAAATGTTTTAGTTTTTTGATTAATAATGAAAAACTACAGAATTTTTATTGAATTTTCCCTTTGAATTTTAATTATTTATAATGATAAATATTATTTTAAATTGTATGTAACGTAAAATCACTTCAAATAAATATAAATTAATCCAATTGTGGTAATTTTAATCATTTTTATATTGACGTTTGATATAATGTAAGCTTTTAAACATTTTTTATTTGAAAACCTGCATTATCATCGCAACGACAGGGTTAATTTTGAATTAATTTTTTGAATTTCATTGAATGAAATTTATATAATCTGATTCCATATTTTCAATAAGAAAAATTTATGTTAACTAATAAGGTTATCTTAATTATTACCCTAATGAATAGTGAAATAGATGAAATTCATTATCATAGTTAAGGTAACAATGGGTTTATCATGATTTTAAAATATGATGATAAGGTTTAAAAATGACCTAAATTTTTTTAAAAACAATATTATATTGAATTATTTATAACTTATCCTTTCTAATTTTAAATCTGGGGACATTGGGGTGCTTTTGGCATGTGAATGACTTTACAATCATTTAATATTTTGATAAATTTCAATGTAATTTCCAAGAGGGTTCCCTTTTCTCAAAGGGCACGAAATCCCTTCATTTATTAACAAATAGAAATCCCTTTGGATAAAAAAACCAGAAATAACCCCTCTCCAAAATAATTATACACATTATATTTCTTATGATCCAAAGTTCTATAAGAGAAGAACTATATGAGGATTCTCTTAGAGAAGGTAATTATCTTAACAAATATCATTTTTTCCTTCTTCTTTTTCCACATTAAATTATATATAAAAAAATAAAATATAACAACACTAGTATCTAAAATATAATTATATTTTATTATATATATGAAACAATTATTATCTATATCCACTTCTATCAAATAGGAATCAAAAACATTAATCGTGTGTACGGTAGAATACAACCTTGTGAACTGATGTGGTTCTTTTTCCATCCCCACCTTTAAAAGATGTATATAATGATGAATTTAAAACATGTATATGATATTTTATATATTTTTATTCTTATGTAATTTTAATATCATATATACATTTATACTTTCAATTAATTTTTAAATTTGATAATGTCACTTTCTTGTACACTAAAACACCTCCTCACGATGCAATGCGAATGATTGTTCACATCTCTTTAAAGGAAATGGAATAAGGATAAAATTAATGAATATATGTGATGTATATTAGAGGATATATATTCTGAAAAATTAATATTTCACCCACTTACATACCGTATCATTCATTATGGGAATGATATCACCACTCTTGCATTCGTATGACTTACCATCTCCTCGAAGATAAGTAACTCATTTTCCATGCCCAAAATTTATGAATGATTCTAATATTATATATACTATGTAAAGAAAGTATTTATAAAATAATTATAGTTATATATATATTTTGACTATATAATATGATTAATAACCATATCGTTCATGATAAATAATGATTTTGAAAACAAGTAAATTAACACATGAAACAATAAAAATAATGAATGATTCTTAATGAAAAGATAATAAGATTTAATAAAAGGATCATATATGAAATTATAAAATTTAATAATGATCATTAATAATTTAATATCATGTTTAGAAACACTATATAAAGGTAAAGTAATGATAAAAAAATAATGTCTGTGGTAAGGGATTCCCTCTCAATTACCTTTCATTAAGGAACATTTATTTAGTTTTCACCAATTTCATTTATATAGTGTATATAATACCCCTTATAAATGTTATATAATTATTAATTAATAATTAATTATATTTTCAATTTTAATTTAAATTATTACATCCAAGGTAATTAAACATACGAGTTACCAATTAGTAAGTAATTTAATAAATCAATTTCTTTTTATTGGGTTATATTACTGATTCATCATCTTTTACATTCTATGTATAAGTGTGAAATGACATTTGATTATCCTATCCTGTATTTTTATTTTTTTTCTTTTGATTTAAATTTTATATACATAATTATTCTTCATGATATTTTCACATAATTCTTCCATTTTTACACTCTTTGGTATGTAAAATAATTGAGAAAATATTTTTAGGAAAATTAGACATCATTTTCCACCTCAGTTTGAAATATGTTTTCTACCAAAAGAATATTTTGTAAAACAAAATTATAAATATTTAAAATCATTTTCCAAATGATTTATTAAATAAATTTTTACACATTTTAAATTTTAAAAAATAAATTTTAAATTAATATTCATGTCGTTTTCAATAAAAATTATTGTTTGGATTTTACGAAGAAACTTCAACGAATATTTATTTTAATGTGTATGACATGGAAAAAATTTACATCCATTATGAGAAATCAAAAAATTTTAAATCGTATTTTATAAGTAGAGAAATATATTTTTAATGAAAAATAATTTTCAAATTTTTTTGGTGAAATTATAGATTTAAAAATTTATTTTCAAAATAAAAAAAATATTTTCTTCAATAATATTTTTAAATATCTTCTATGGTATTTCTGTTCATCATCAACAAAAACCTTTTATTCTTAATCCAATGAATATTTTTTTACTGATACTATCTTTATTATTTGTATTGATGGTTTAGGCTCATTTGGACAATGTAAAGTATTCACATTCACTTATGATTAATTTTTTGAGTCATTAACTTTACCTTAAAATATTCACTTTCTAATGATCATTGGACATTAAGTAATACCTAAATATCCATATTCTTTATCATGGATATGTTAGTTTCTTATATTTGATATAATTTTTACATATGGTTTTATACATGAAAACATATTTTTTTTATGAGAAGAAATATTGATAAATACATATTATGTTCTCCATATAGATATTTAATGATAAGGGTTATTGTTCATTAATTAAATTGATTATTTAATCTATGAGTAATGCTTTGGATTTACAATAAAAGTTTTATCCTAGTAATATATATCCCCTTGACACATCAGTATTCTCATGATGTTAATTAGTAAGCGTGTATAAAAAGTAGTTTTCCAATCAAGATGATTTTGTACCTAGTAGTTTCTAATCATCTTGTAAAAGGTCATGACTATTGAAGTTTCATGATGCCTAAGATCACGTAATCCAATAATTAAGCAATTAATTCATTAAGAATTCATTAATCGTTTTCCATGATATTTTCATATTTTTATTATCAATTTTTTATTTTATTCTAGGTTTAATTATTAAAATCTTGGAGTTTTTGGTTATGTTCCCTTCCATATTGATTATCATGTTATTTAAATGAAAATTGTGCTCAGTTATTTACATTTCCATGGTGATTATACTTATTGATTCATGATATCTTCAAATAAACATAACACTTACTGAGAATTTGATATCACCCTTATTTTTTCATTTTATTATGAATCCATGTAGTGTACTATGATCAATATGAAAGGATATCCTAGATTGAATAATTTTATTCACAATTTTTTTTAATTTGGGTTTTAAATATAATATTGGAATCATGTATATATATTATTTACTAATAAAAATAAAATATTAGGACATTTCAGATTCAACACCATGTATCTTATGATAATATAATAAATAACAAAATCGCTCTGGGCTACTAGGCTCATGGTTACTATAAAAATTATTTATTTTATTATATTTAAATTTCATGGTATTCCTATTATGATTTTTTGATTCATTTTTACCATTATTATAAGAGTTATTGTATCTCAATTATTATTCTTCATGATATGATTTGTATTCATCAATTGATTCCATTTTTTTTAGTTTTTATATTTTCTATAGATTAACACATAAATCCTGTCATACAATATTATTTTCGAGGATTAAACTTGTAAAAGACCATTACATCCTTTTTCCATCCAAATCATCATATATTACAGTCATAATTTCTCATCCTATTTGTTTTCTTTGTAAGAACTATGCATTTTATTACATTTTCATAAGGGTGTTCACCTATAATCTATACAATGTTCTATGAGGGAAATTATTGACTTAACCATATACCACATTCGCTACATGGTTTGTCATGACCCTTCACAGAGGGTCCCATACCATGACTACCCCAAGCCCGCCTCCAAAAGGTCTGGGGCATGTGACTAGAACCAAGTAGATATATCCCACAAATGGGAGGCATTTTCTTAAGTCTTTGTATTCTTGCACACATTTTCCAGACACAAATGATGAAATGTAAAAGCACAAAGTGAAAAATGTATGAAAACCACTATATCACACAACCATAGTACAACGGTGAATGTACTAGAAAGTTAACAGGGCCAAAACAAGCTTACCAAAAGAAAAGACTCTACAACAACATGTCCAACCTAAAAAATTAGAGGTACTGGTACATTCATTGAAACAATTCCTGGAACACACCTCGACTAGTCTGGTCTCACAAGGCACCACCTAGTTCTTGTTTTCCTAGACCCCCATCAATGATTTGATCATCTTCACAATACATGACACAAGCTGAAAAAACCCATGTAGGGGTGAGTAAATCAATACTCTGTAGGAACCTTTGAAACCATAATGGAATACTCCAAAGTAAATAACATGAATTAATACCACAAATGAATACCAAAAAAGAAATATCATGAAAGAATACCAGGAAGTAAAATCACTATGACATACCCCCAAGGAATGACACAAAGGAATATATAGTTATCTCCACACAGATATATATCAATAAAAATATATCAAAAACATATAGATATACAAAATCTAATAAAACACATAGTCTCAACATGACATATAGTATCCATAAAACACAAAGTCTCCATAAGATGTACAATCTACATAAGACACACAGTCTACATAAGACACATAGTCTCCAATATAGACATACTCCCATAAGACAAATAGTCTCTCTGTTATATCCATCCACTAAAAGGTTTTCTTAAATCGCACTTGTTCCAAGAGAACTCACTCCTCAATCCATTAGGTCATATGAACACACCCAAAAATCCCACATATGATATTTCTAACTCACTATTTATTTTAAGGGTCCTAACTCCATGGAAGGTTCGTTAAACAGATGTGCATTTTGAAAGTTATGGATATTTAAAAAAATTAAGGGGGTTCACTGGGTTATGGACAGACCATGCACTACTGGAAATACAGTATATACCAATGTCTTGAAATAGTTAGTATAAGCATCAGAACCGTTGGTATACTATATACGAACAATTTTTCAAACTGTTGGCTAGTTATTTCCTCTAGAATTGGGGATGATCTCATTGATTTATGATTCAAATATTCCAAGAAGTTTCTAAAGGGTTTATTCATAGAACTGGAAACATCCAATGATTCCATATCCATTTGAACCTACTTTCCAACGGTAGGCGCTCATTTGTTGTGAACTGATGAGGCTTAGGAATTTTCATTGGTCGAGAGGATGGGAGGTCGGACTCATCACAACTTTTTGAGGGGAATTATTGTCTACTCCAGGTCTCTCTTTATATATTTAAGTTATGTTCGTGAATCCTTATTACATTACCAAGTATAAAATTATCTTTCCTTTAGATCTAACAATCAATGACTAATATGTATGACATTTAGAGAATCTTTTATATGTATTCGAGGTTCTACATCAATAGAGAATCATCTGTATTTGTTAGAGATTCTTAGTCAATGGTATCCTTCAATACATAAATTTCTCTTAGTCATTATTATGACCATACTGGTTTTAAATCCACTCATTGGGGTTCTTGATGTTTTTTGTTATTCAGAAGGACATTGATTATTTCAGAGTTGGGATCGTACCCGCAGATGGGCTACCTATGTATCCTTTGTTTTGGAAAAGGGGTCACAACCCACATAGTTCGAGTAAGGGAGTATGATGTTTATACATGATTGATGGCTCAAATAAAGATGTCATGATTACTTTTACACTCTAAGATCATGTGAGTCATGCTTGGTGTGAGAAACAAGAGGTATTGGGGAAACCAGGCAATTGTTCCACGAAAGATGCAATGATTTGGGGATTATATATGTATGACTGCCCAAAAATAGATTAGTATTAAGATTTACTTCAGGGAAGAAATTGAGGAATAGGGTCCATAATGGTGTATGTGCTTCATGGAGATTTGGGTACTCTAATCATGGGTCTTACTCCTATGGAAGATTCCCTAAGTTAGGAGGGGACTTATGATTGGGTTTTACTCCTAATAAGGAAGCCCAAATCAGAAAGAAATTATGACTGGTCAAGAGAAATTCAGACTGTGGCTTACTCCTAAAAAAGAGGCCCAAGGTAAAGGGATTAAAAAACTGGGGCTTAACTCCTAAGGAGGAGGCCTTGGTTAAGGGAATTTTAGAATTAAGGGACTTGGGGCTTACTCCTGAGGAGTATGCCAAAATTAATAAGGGCTTGGGGATTACTCCTAAGGAGGATTCCCATATTTGAGACTTGGGTATCACTCCTAAATAGTATGCCCAAATTAATGAGAATTTGTACTAGGTCTTACTCCTGAAAAGGAGGCCCATGAATAGGGTTCTCTCATCTTAAAGGATGAGGTTTAATGAATGAAATTTCTAATTTTAGTGACATAAAGATGTGTAAATCAATAGTTTTTTAGATATGTTCCACATAATTCCTTTCGGATAAGGAAGTCAATCAAAAAACATGCCATAAATGGAATTAAGGAGTGTCTTGAAGTCCGAATCATGAATAGGAGAGGTGGGATGGCATAAGTGGGGTTAAATGGGTAGGAAGGGCATCCAAAAAAATAGAAGGGCGTGCAAGTCCTGGTAGGTGCACAGGTACTGTGTGGGAATGCAAGTCCTAGTCGCGCAGGTATACCTACGCAACACATGGGTACTTGCGCGATTGTTAACCAGTAGGTTAATACTTGGGAGATCCTTGATCAAAGCCTTTAGAGTTATCCCGAGATACTTCCAGAATATTGGCGCGCATGTTTCAATGATTAGGTAAGGAGGTGCGTAAGTTTGTTCATTTCACTTAAGGGAAAAATACTTAGGCGCGCAAGTGTTTAGTGATTTCTAAAACTTATACCTTATTACTCTTGTTTAGAACTTCCATTCTACGTAGAGAATTACCTTATAAGTGTTCGGATGACTTGAAGAAGAGACTTGGGAATTTAGAGCTCTGTATATGAATTTTGGAAACAATTCCTACTCAAATGGGGGGCCCACCCGAGGTATTTATAGGCTGGAGAAGACCGTGGGCAGTTTTCAAAGAGGGCGCGTAAGTCACATGTGTGCCCATTTGGGTGGCGCACAAGTCAACTTGCACGACCATGATGGAACATGCACGACCTATGGGCAATGTTCTCCTTGTTCATCCCTTTCTCTTTTTTGGTGTTTTTTCAATGGATGAATATTCCTTATTGAGGTATTTCCCTTTTCATTTTGTTAAAACTCTATGACAAAAAAGAAGCGTCAACAAAAGCCCCCCTCAGAGTTGGATCCTAAAAGGAATGAGGATTTTACTCTGAGGAAAACGAGAAACAAAAGGAAGTTAGGGCGCATAGGGTATAGCGTGGAAATGGGCTTCAGGTGCGCAGGTTCTAGAGCATAGGGGTACGGCCTCATCTATAAATAGATGGACTCACATTGAGCAAATCACCCGTCTCTTGCTTGTTTGGTTTGCTCTTGGCGCATAGGTGGACTCCCGGCGTTCGCTCGTCCATGCTACTTGTTTCATGCATCACGCTTCTGTTATGTTATTTGGACTTGTGTGGTGATACCTGCACGACTGAAAGAGACTTGCGTGCCAACTATGGTACTTGCACGCCTAAATACCTTATCCAATTTTTCAAACTCCTTCACAAATTTTATGAAAAATTAAGTTACATTAAGAGTTAATTATTCAAATTTTTTGCAGATCCAATGGCCCCCAAGAGAATCGGAACGGCTGATGAACTGGAAAACAAAAGAATTGATGATATGATGGACATCATTGTCCATGATTACTATACTGTCTGTGAAATTACTCTCCCAGAAATAGCCAAGTACTTGAAGAAGCTTCATATTAATTTACCGCACATCATCTATCTGCCTCTGTATGGCCATGGTCATCTACAAGATGTCAATATTCTAGAGACAAAGAACTATCTTCCGCATTCCTGGTTTCAGTCATATACAAAATTTTATTCAGCATATGTCTCAATTTCATGAACATTTTCTAATGTTGGAACAATACATAAAGCCTACATAATGCATCATAGCTCATGTGCACCAGATTTGAAACCTCACAAACATGAGCTGCAACCACATTGTTATCCGTCAATCTTTCGAAATTCTCAGATGAATCAATCCAAAGGCTGGAAGGAGAAATGGTAATTCTGTTCTGGAGGAGGGGTGAAGCCAACTTAGATGTGGTCTTATTGGGTGTGACAAACTTGTGAAGAGTTTGTCGAGGATCTGATGGGAGCTGCAATTTATGAAGTCATCTAGGCTGGGCAGACGTTTGTTTATAAGAATGATAATTTTTCACCGGATTTTCTTAGCTGCTGGAGCCCAGAAACTAATTATTTCCATCTTACCCATGTAGATGTAGGCATTAGTTTGTGGGATGTCTACAAGATCTTAGTTGTTCCAATTTTGGGTGATATGTATGACGAATTCCTCACTCCAAAGGCAACCAAGAATGATCCAGAGAAGGCTCCGAATTTAGTTCGAGAATTATTGAAGATTTGTCATATGCTAAAAGTCCCAAAGGCTTTAAAGACTCATTATAGAATGGATATTCATCTATAAGAATGGATGGATACGTTTCTCAAGAAGAAGATGGAAAAGGGGCCCACATGTACTCATCCTACTAGCTACCCTAGAGTGGATAAGTGAGGTGCTCCGGGAACATTCTGTCTGACTCTAGAAGCATGAGAGTTTGAGAAATGGGGGTATGAAGTTAATCACAAAATCCTAGAGAAGACCCATCTGGTAGGCATTTTATCCTTATGTCTCGGTGTTTATCTTTTTCCAGTTAGAGATTTGAAGGGAGGCATCAAGCCAGGGACATTCGTTATTGCAGCCAAGCTGGCTGAGAGGAAGATGGAGGGGTTGGCTACCCCAGTTTTGGCAAAGATTCACAGGAGCTTACTCCATGTATATATGGGTAAGTCTAATTTTAGATTAGTGTGACCATTCCATGTTTTATGGGGACGGATCGCCACTCACTTACGGACATATGCTGTTCAGAACAGAATACAGATTCCTGGAAGATCTTCCAGGCCGTCTGTTCAGGCCTTCTCTGGAGTTTGTCCTTTTTCCCAGAATAGCTATGATATTAGGCCAAGGCTGTGTGTGCATAAGGAATCCCACTTCTTTCCCTGTGGAAATCCTCCCACAGGGCAATTTGTTGACGATGGATCAGCCAGGTTGGAATAAAGGTCTTACGTTTTGGCTTGTAGAGATGGTGTACTGGCCACAAGAATTGATGGGGAAATTATATGTGAGGGATATGCTCTATATCGATTTTCACGCCAATTCAAGTGTCGGCAGACAATTGTTGTATCTCCGCCAGTGCACATCAGGTCAGAGTAGCATCCAATGGTTGCCTGGATACTATGGTTGCTAATGGGTATGGAAAGGACTGGGGTAGTTTTTGACTTACCAGATGCTGAAGAGGTAAGTAACATGGCCATATGGTATGCTGAAAAATGGGTAGCATCATATCCTGAGGCAATATTGAATAAGCCTATTTACTAGGTGGGGAAGAAGAATAGAACAATTGAGAAAGAAACAATTTAGGTGGTAGGTGATTCTTCCACTCCTGAAGCTGGTTCACCAAATTCTTCAACCGAGGCTGATTCATCAGATTCTCAGGAGATACAACATGTTTCAAAGTGGCCACGTGTCATATATAATCCTCCTATAAGAATCAAGAGAGCCAAACCATCAACTCCTGGTGAGTTACTTTATTGAGGCAATTTAATTTCTAGTAATATTATTGAGTAACATGTTTTCATTATCTTTTTATAGTTGCGGGAGATAGAAAGAAATTAAAATCCAAGGTTATAGGACCCTCTTTTTATCCATCTAGTACACCTGCATATCTATGGCCAGAGGCCATCCAGACACGGTGGGATTTATACTGCAATACTAAAACTATCTGGCTGGAGTTATGTGAAGGGATACATCTTCCTGGAATAGGGACTCTTCATTCTCCTGCAAATATTCATTTCAAGGATAACCCTGAGGAAGTAAGAGCCTACGTCAAAGAGTTGAGGACCTATATTTATGCCACTGATGATTTTATCCCTAGCACCAAGCGGGTGAAGGAAATGATGGATCACTATGGTACTGATGAGGAGGGGCATGAGTACGTGGCTCCTGAAGATGTAAGTTTTCCATCCTTGTTTACTTTGAAATATGATTTCATTAAAAGCTCTGTTACTCAAGGAAATTACTTCCTTTATCTTACAACTTGCAAGGAAAGGAACTACTGAAGTTCCTTCGCCACAGTATAGCCCTTGTGGTACTGCCATCTGGGCTGCTACTAAATCTGCTCGTGAGTTGGGTAAGATATCTCCAGGACAGTAGGCCATGAATGAGGAGTTGGACATGGCCATCTATTTGCCAATTCAAGTGCCAATAAGGGAGACTAGTGATACTCCCAAAACAACAAATAAGAAAATGCATCAGAAGAAGAATTACACAGCTAAACGCTTCATTAGTATCGGTAATTCCTTCGGATAATAATGAATATATACCCATGAAATGTTTGCTTATATTTCTAGGGATTGTAGGGGCTTCTTCAATTTCCCCTCTGAGGGAAAGGACTGATACTCCTTTGAGGACCACGGAGAATGTTGTGGAACAATTGCAAATTCGGGATGACTTGCCTGCTCCTAGAGAAGAGCCTTCATCTATTCCTAGTATCCCTCCTACAACTGTTGAATGTAGGGAAAAACCTGCTTCTGGTAAGATAAAAATGATTCATAAAATGTTGAATGAAACATCGACTAACTTCTATTCTGTGATATTTTAGGTATAACACCTGCACCAGAATCATTGGCAGCCACGACAACTGAATCTACCATCCTTCCTGATGAAGCTGTCCAGGGTCAGGGGCAGCAGAATGAGGGTCTCCAAGAAGACACATCAAATGCTCCCACCTGTGAGACTAACCAGGATTCTGAAATATCATTGGATGAAATGATGAATCTTGGCATGTCTTTAGAATAATTTTTTGATCATGATAAGTTATCATGTGATTTATAAGATCATGGGAGTGAGTGTTATCCTTAATCCGTTAAATTTTTCTTATAATTTACACTTCTAATCATGACTGAAAATAATATGCAGTTCCATCTAAAGAAGCTGTTGAACTGCAAATGCCTGAAGAGGGTGTGGACATTGATGTCAAACCTACCATTGCATAAACATTAGCTCAAGTGGAGCTAAACCCATTAAACGCTCTTGAGACCCATCTTGAATATCCTGTTGAAATTGGGAAAGATGGGGAGGAGTCTTCTCAAGCTGTTATTCTACTATTAGGTAATGATTATAATGAGTTTCAAGATAAACAACCAACTTTCATTATTTTATTAAACTAACCATACTTTTAATTTATCAAATAGGTCTATCAACTTCAATGGACATATCTGGAGGTGAAGTCTCATCTTCCACCCAAACAGTAGTAAAAGGCGAAGCAACCGGGGTTAGGGGGGAAGGAGCAGAACATGGCACTTCCTTTAGTGCATTAATCCCATATTACATGCCCCCCGAGTGATGATGATGTCGAATAAGACCCAGAGGTGCTTAAGGAGCTCAGCTTTTCATGATGCAAGGTAATGAACAACATATGGAAAATCATATCTGAAGTGCCTCTTGAAGAGCTTACATCAAATATTTTCTGATTATCATCCATGTTCGTCATTCTAGAACATGGAGGTTTTAGATATGAAAAGATTCATGCCGTGGTGAAACAGGTCATTTTATGAAGGGAACAGGAGCAAAATTGTCATGAAGATCTGACCAGGGTGATGTTGTCAGCCAATATTAGTGAATTTGAGGTTTCGGTATCCTGAGATGAGGCTGACTATGCTTCCAAGATGAAGGAGCTGAAGCATAAGATCAAAGATAAAGTTTTCCTACATATGAACATTCAGCAACAGTTAGACGTTGTTCCTGGGGAGCTTGAAAAACTCAATAATTCATTAGAGGGAGCTCAAATGAATGTTATGAAGGCCATCGTGGATTCCAAGAAAGCACTCAATCAGGCTGAAACGAGTGAAGTTGGTTGGGTGTATGAGCATCAAGTAGCTACTCATGAAGGTCATGATGTTGTTCATCAAATGAAGACTTATATTGACAGCCTCTTGTAATTTCTTAGAAAATAGAAGAGACTCCAATCTGTGGATGTCCTTCTAATTCTTGTGCATCAAAGAGAAAGAATGTTTTCATCTTCAATCACTTCTGCACATATTTTCCTGCTACCTGTTTTAAAAAAAATTACCTAATCAAATGGGCCTAGTAAGCATAGATTAATTTTTTTACTAGGATTATTATAAATAACCCTACAAAAATTGAAACTTTTAATTGCTCAATATTACCTAAATCATAGAAAATGTATGTTTAGTGAGCTGGAACATGACTTTTATTCAGATTTCCCTTGTCTTTTGTGGGAAGTTTAAAGTCATTCACATCGGACATAAAGAGGCTAATGTTTAAGGTCAAAATATATTTGACCAAAATGGATTAAAATTTACTCAATTCCTTGACAACTTATCTGAAAATATTTTACCACACTCAAGTATGAGGGGAAATATGTAAAATAAGACTTAAGAAAATTGGAATCTGAGGAATTATATGAAAAAGAGCCAAAAGGCATTAGAAGAAGTAGTTCCCAAGAATAAAGACATCCATATTTAACAAACCTGTTAGGGGGTTGAATTATGCAGGGCCACCTAAGGGCATTGGATGCATAGTCAAATAATAGCATCTTTTGGCTCACAAGTCCATTATGTAGACTGTTTATGCAAGGCCGCCTAAGTTCACGTGCTGCATTGTTAGGAAAAAGAACTCTCAAAAATTTACTTTTCAACTGCTAAAAAGCCAGTCGTAGTTTATGAGGATTCAAATTTTCTAAAAAAATAGAGTTTTCTGTATGGAGAGAGGTACATGAATGTGGAGAAGATATTTCCAAACAGGATTGTCTACGAGTTGGATGAATGTTAATCCTACGAAGGTCTGACCCAAACAAAGGGAAGGAAAATATAATCCATAGACTTGGATAATTTCAAATCATGGAAAAGATTATGGGAAAGATATGTTAAGGATATCCATTTTTTAAAGAATCCCTACACATTGTCATTAAGACAACTAAGGAAAAAAGAGATTTTCCACCCAAGAATGAAGTTAACACTATTTGAAAAACCCGTTAGGGGGTTTAATTATGTAGGGCCGCATAAGGGAATTGGATGCACAGTCAAATAATATCATCTTTTGGCTAACACGCCTGTTATGTAGACTATTTATGCAAGGCCACCTAAGGGCACGTGCTACATGTTCAGGAAAAATAATTATAAAAAATTAGACATTTTGTGAACAGAATTCAAGAAAAGGGTTATGAAGACCTGGAAGTATTCAAGACTTGGATTATGACACATAATGCTGGGTATTGTCCGATGTATGCAGAGATACAAAGATCAATGCTAACTATAATCATGTTGTGGCTGGATCCTGATTTGAAATATTTGGACTTCCATGCGTATCCCATAAAGGTTAAGGTTCCACCACATCCATTCCCCATGTAGAAAATGGACACGAGTATTTAGATGTATGAGTAAACTATGGAGGTTGATGAATGAAGTTGGCATGTACTTGGCATGAATGACACTTCTTTGTGAAATCAACACAATCTTGTATCAATGAAGGCCAAAAATATCCAAGCCTTCGAATCTGATTAGACTGTCTATGTCCAGACTGGTGGGCACCATAGACTCTTGCATGCACTTATTTCATGATAACCATTGTCTCTTCACCATCAATGAATTTGAAGAGAACTCCATCAAATCCACGCTTGTAGAGAATTTTCTCTAGGTGATCTAGGCTACCATAAAGAGTAAAATTGACCACACATCGCTAGATTTGTTCTTTCCCAGCTCTATCAGGTAGAAGTGTTACATTTTGAAGGTATTCCATGATAGGTTCCATCCATACCTTAGTGTGACCGTATGGTTCAGAGATGGGACTAATTTCATTGATTTCCTCTGTTCTGGCTAGAACATAAGGTGAAATTGTACGATGGTGGGCAATATTGGTGATTGTCTCATCCCAATTTGGATCTACTAGAGCTGTGGCTATATTAGCTAGTGCATCAGCTTGGGCATTTTGTGATCTTGGTACATAATAAAATGTCGGTTCTGAAGGAAACTCCACCATTAACTCACTAACGTAATCATACAAAGGGAATAGTTCTTCTTTTCTGATGGAATGATCCCCATTGACTTGATTGATTACCAGATCTAAATAACCTTTCACCTTTAAGTGATTCACTTGTGCTTGAAGTGCCAACTCTAAGCCTGCGATGAGAGCTTGGTATTCTGCTTCATTATTTGGACCACCTCCCAATAATGAGAACGAATAAGGTAGAAATTCCTTTTCCAGACAAATGAGTACAATTCCTAAACCAACCATGTTTAATTAAGTATTTTCCATTTTCCTCCCTGTTGGACATCTGGAAGCACCATCAAAGTACATTTCCCATGCATGAGGAATTTCTTGAATAGAGAATTCTTCCTCATCTGGGAGTTCTGTATCTAAATATGTATCTTCCACTGAAGGGTGTTCAGCAAAGAAATCTTCCAGATCTTGGCCCTTTATTGGGTTTTGAGACACATATTGAATATCAAATAGCTTCAAGATAACTACCCACCTTGCCAGATGTCCTGTAAGCATTGGATGAACAAGCATGAATTTGAGAGGGTTATTGCGAGATACCAATTGGACCTTGTGATGTTGCAGGTAGTGTCTCAAATTCTGAACTTCAAATATTAATGCCAGGTAGCACTACTCAATACTTGAATATCAGGTTTCTGCTTCAAGCATAGTTTGACTGAGATACTAGAGCCTGTTCTCATTCCCAGAATCATTCTTCTGAGCAAGAAAGGTACCCAATGATCATTCTAAAGTTGTCACATATATTAAAAGTGGTCTTCCTTCAAAAGGTGGCATATGTACTGGTGGACTCAAGAGGTACATCTTGAGAATATCTAATGCTTCTTGACATTCTTTAGTCCACTGGTAAGTGACTCCCTTTTTCATCAATTTGGTGAAGGGTAAGCTTTTTCCTGCCAAATTGGAAATGAAACACCGAATATATGCAAAGTTTCCTTGAAGTCCTATCAATTATTTTAAATTTCAAGGATGTAACATACCAAGGATTGACATTGCCTTCTCAGGATAGACATCAATACCATGATGGCGTACCACATAGCCGAGAAATTTTACCGAGGTTACCCCAAAAGCACATTTTAAGGGTTTCATCTACAAATTATGTTGCCGAAGTTTGTGGAATATGATTTCCAAGTCTACCAAGTGATTAGAATGTTGATTGGATTTGACCACCAAATCTTCCACATAACATTCAACAAACATTCCCAAAAGGGGTTTGAAGATATGATGCATGGAACGCAGATATGTTGCCCTTGCATTCTTTTGGCCAAAGGGAATTTACTGATAGGAAAACACACCCTGATGGGCTCTGAATGCTGT
This sequence comes from Viscum album, assembly GCA_963277665.1. NCBI lineage: Eukaryota > Viridiplantae > Streptophyta > Magnoliopsida > Santalales > Viscaceae > Viscum > Viscum album. Next base: position 1,297,079,765 of record OY728138.1, on the reverse strand, counting down.
AGATTCCTCATCTTCTGGAGCCATTCAAATTTGATTATATCTGGAATATCCATCCATGAATGAAAGTGCTTCATAGCTAGTTGTTGTGTCGATTAAAAGTTCTGTAATCAGAACTGGAAAATCATCCTTAGGACAATGATGATTAAGATATCTGAAATCAATGAAAACTCTAATTTTCACATTCTTCATTTTCACTAAGACAATATTAGCCAACCACATGGGATATTGAACGTATCTGATGATGTTAGATTTGATAATATTATCCACTTCAGCCTCAATGTGGGAGGCATAGGTTGGGTGTGTTCTTCTAGCAGCTTGTTTGAATCCTCGATGTTCTTCTGGAAAACCCAAACGATGAGTGGAAACATCAGGATCAAGCCCTGACATCTCTGAATATTTCCAAAAAATATATCTCGATTTTTCTTTAAAAAGGATATATACATCTCATGTTCTTCAAGAGTCATGGCCGCACTGATTAAAGTGGGGTGTGGATCTTCTTTTGTACCCAGATTGATTTCTCTATGTTCATCCACAGTGGTATAGATACCCTCTTCAAATGCTGGAGGAGCATCCCTGATATATTCCTCTTCTTCTTCAGCATGTGTTACTTCTTCTATTTCTACTTGCATAGTAGATGATGAAGCAGAATTTCCATGATCAGAAGAGATGTTAAAATTTGCACATCTTGAAGATGAATCTTCCATTTCCAACCCAATTGATGATAAAGAGTCTTCTTTGGGTAATCAAGAGGAGGTGATAGATTTAGAATCGACATCATCATTAACCTCTAGCATTGCTATAACTTCTTCTGTCCTAGTTGGCGAAGTATATACTTGCTGGATTTCAGCAGATGAAATGAACACATCTCCATTCAAGCTTTCATAATTTCATGGTGGATCACCAATTTCACCCATGTTGTTTGTCTCAATTTCCATAATTGAAATTATGGATATTTCTATAAGAATATTTTGATTTGGGTCTATCCTGTCAATTTGACTGATAGGTAACACATAATCTGTACTTACATGTGCTAATGCGTTTACTAGAATCTTCTACAAACCATACGGAGCATTAACTTTGGTAATCTCATTTGTTGTGGATTCCTCTTTTCCCTTCATGTGATAGAATTCCGCCTCAATGTATTGAGATTCACATGTTTTGAACAAAGCCTTATCTCTATACAATTTCCCAACTTGACCATCAAAAAAATACTTTAGACATTGATGGTATGATAAAGGGATAACCGCATGTTGATGTAGCCAGGGTCTTCCAAGAAAGATGTTGAAGGCCGATTCTTGATCAACAACCATGAAATTTGAATTGGATACAAGATCTCCAAACTGTGTTCTGAGTGTAATCTCGCCCAGTGGTTCTTATTCTTTTTTATCATATCATTGTAGCATCATAGTAGAAGGAGATAAATCATATTCCGTAAGTCCCAATCGATGAAGCGTATGAATGGGAATGAGGTTGGCTCCTAAACCATTATCAATGAGAGCTCTTCGGATTTCTCCACCATTGACCTTTCCAGATAAGTACAAAGTTATAATATGCACATGCACAACATCATCTTCATCTTCATCTGTGAAATATATCAGTGCATTGAATTCTATAGGATTGTTCTCTACATGGTAAAATTCAGTTGCAGAAATTTCAGTCTCAAACTCCTAAGGACTTGATGAATCCTCGATGAGTGCCTCCCGAAGACCCTTTGATAAATTGAAGGTATCCAGAATTGATAACTTTCTTGGTACTTGGGTCGGGTGTTTCAATATATCAAACTTTTAATCCAAAGGTCTGTATTTCCCAACAGGAACATGTAGTTTATCAGGTGCCTTGGAAGTTGATGCTTTGGTATTTGATGCATCTTGTACCGAGATAAGAGTTGGTAATACTCCTAGATTTTGAATATTAGTCTGATTAGGTATATTTACTTGCTGAGAAGAAGAAGATGGAACCTTCAACCGATCATCCAGAATAATTGTGTTAGGGATGAGTCTTCCTTGTGTGGAATAACTTTCTTGTTCTTGTTGGGATCATTGAAGGGCTCTACCACGAGTTTCTACCGCATACACAGTTTTAGCTGGGGTAGAATTGGAATAGTGGCCTCTGAAATATTCACTTCTTAACCTGTATCCTGAGCCTCTATAACTTCCTCTGATTCTTCTATTTGATATAGGGAATTTGGGCTCATCAAAATTGAAACTGTGATTGGCATATGGATCTGTTAATTGAATCATATTAACAGAACCGAAAATCAACTCTTCGTCTGATGAAGACTCTTCCTAATTAGCCTGTTTAGGGTGTGCCGTTTGGTGGGGCGGTGCCTGTGAATTTAAAGTTGATGGCATGAAGTCTACCAGAGTCAAAGACAACTTAGTCTTTGAAATATACTCATCTTCTTCAGATTATTTTTATTTATTTGAATCATGCCATTTCTTTGAGGATTTTTCCTCTAATGAATAGGGTTATGTTGCGGCATTCATCGAAGAAGGAAAAATTGGTATATTCAATTTCATTCGCAAAATGGAATGAGTTCAGTTGATCATTTTTATGACCATCCAATCATCATATTTCTACACATTTTTTCTTTTGACTTCTTTTCATTCTCCTTCTTCCTCTGGAACTGTCGAAGTAACACATGCTACCTGGGCTGAAGAGACTTTTAATTTGACTTGTCCCAAGTCGACCATCTTTTGTTGGAGGTTTTGAAGACAAAATACACATGGATGGGATGCCACAACATTTGATGAATGGGGAAATAGTTGGGATAGTCTTTATCTCCGTCCTTATTTGGCCTCTTGGGCCTTGGAAACTGTACCAAATTATTTTCTAGAGATGAAATGAAATAACCAGGAACTTGTTCATTTCGGAAAGAGTAAACTTTTCTCTTTAGATCCTCAAATTGTTTTCGTCTTTGATCTCTTTGATCATATTAACGAAATGGCCTCTGTTGTGGGATCTCAGAAGGAGGATCTCTTTAAGAAGATGAAGGTTTTGAAATAGAAGCAGGTACAGGTCCTTGTTTAAGCATAACTATAGCAGTTTCTGCTTTACCCATTCTCCTTCCTGGTGCTGATGGAATTATACGAGCTTTATCCTTAGTCTTTATAAGACAATCTTCAATCAGCTGAGTGATTGAAGTAAGGTCTCGAAACCCTCCTTTGTATTTCACAGGGATCGACAGTGTATGCAACTAATCACGTAAATTTTCCACACATATTGGCAAGAATTCTTCTTGAAAGGAGTTCTAAGATTAAGGAATATGTTAATCCCTTCAAGCGAGCAATGAAATCTAAGACCCTTTCATTCTCCCGTTGCTTACAGTTTGTATGATATAAAACTGTTGTCTTTGGCAATGTTGAGCTGAATTGGAGAAGAAATCTTTCACTAAGATCCTCCCATCAGGTAATTTACTGGGATTACAAGCTTGTGTACCAGACAAAATATGGATCTTGCAATATTCGCACGAAGCATCTGAGTTTCACTGCTTCTTGTTGTTCCGGAGTTCCCATCATAGGATCGCAACAAGACACGTAATGCGTCAAATGTTGTTCAGGATCACCTGATCCATTGAATATAGGGAATATAGGATTCCAAAACATGATGGGGGAGGGACTGAATCTACCCATTCAAGGTAAGCTCTCTTTTGTGGTTGAATTTGAGAACGCCTTCCCTCCATAGCTTCCAACCGAGTTGTTAAAGACTCAATATTAGTTATTAACTTTTGAGAAACATTTGGTTGAGCCTGGAGCTAAAAAGGTACAATGACTAGAGCTGGTATAGATGTGGGGGATGGTACTGCAACTGATGGAAGCACCACCAATTGGTGTTGTACATGACTCGTAGGATTAGACTTGTGATGGTGTACTAATAGAGGAGGATATTCTTGATCTATTTCAGTAACTGCAACAAACTCCCTTGGCTGACTGACTCCAGCATACTTAGGATGAAGACTACATTGAATTAGTTCTGCATTCATCCTCCTCAATTCCTTCATTTCTTCCTCTTGTTGTGAAAATATTTACTCTAGTGAGAGTGATTGGACTTCTCCTGAAGAAGGGTATGTAACGTTATTCTTTCCTTTCCCCTTGTTAGTTCCCTTTTGGATAGGTGTAAGTGGGTTACTTGAAGGATTACCAAGATTCTGGATAATCCTTTGATTTTGTGTATGCACACCTTCTTCATTTGTGTCTGTGCGTACAACTTCTTAAGCAGAAATGTATTCATTTGAGTCCCCGGAGTGAGCCTCATGTTCTAGAGGATTAGAAACAATGACATTAATGACATTAATTGATGCATAAATCATCGCATCCCTTCTATTAGCATTTCTATGATATTGTCTTCTACTATGCCCCTGACAATACATTGCTTTTTGTTGATTTGATCCCTCGGGAACTTCATAGAGAACTGTAATTTGGAAACAATCTCCTGATAATTTGTCTCTTTGTTCCTTTTGTGGCTTCTTCCCCAATTTAGAGGAGACCAAATTTCGCTGAGTAGGGGATTGATTGTTTGAAAATGTCCCCAGTCTGGTGGACTGGGGTTGTCCATACTGTCTTTTCTCAACTCCTCGAATCCTATTTGTTGATTCTGAGGGTTTAGTTAAAAGAGTCCCCAGTTTGGCAAGCTGGGGTGGATCTTGATATGATATGTCTGAGACTTTCTTAAATGCTCTCTTGATCTTGCAGACCGTAGTCCAGAAATTTGCTGGATGCATCAATCGACATCCACTTTTATCACCCAGCTCAAAAGACCGTTGGATGATTTATGAAACTTCTGTCACTTGATGATGTGCTTGCCCCATACAAGAGGCCTGCTCATTATTCTCGTTTGCTTGATGCTGTAGTAATTCAACAACTTGTTCTCTGTATTCATGATTTTGAGAAGAACTAGTTGAGGCCTATTCTTGGGTAATCTTTTGATTACAAAAAAAACCCATTGACTATGGTTGGCCACGGGCAACAACATTGCATGAGACCATTTTCGGCGGGCTTTGCTGACTGGAGAGTACAATGAAATGTAGTGTTCAATGAACACCCCATCCTCTAACATGAATACCAGATGGGGCATTGGAAATTAACTGTTGCAATATTCTTTGTTCACTAAGGCATGAATGCTGAAGGACTCTCTGCTTCTTTTCAGCCTTCGGATATTGAGCTACTAATAGAGATGCCAAATCAATCTGACATTGTAACCCTTCTAGTATCTTAACATTATTTTCATATTCATCATATGATAATACTTTCTTTTTTAACTGACAATGAGTTTTCCATATGTTGATATTAATATCATGAATTCCATCTTCCGTCAATATCTCTAGAATGTCATATTGAGAGTCAACCGGAGGAAAAAACATGACTGGCACTTCAACTTTCTCCAGTTATTTTCTCATGTTCAACATTTCCTCTTTATCATTCAATGAATATTCTTCTACCTGATTTGACCAGAGCTGGTGCTTCCTGGTTGATTCATCAGATTCAGTAGGATTGGTAGAGAATTCACTGATCAAACTAAAAGATGAATGACCCGGGGTGTTTTGGAGAATGACCTACACCACGGGCTATCTTTTGATCGAGAAAGTGTTTCACTTGATAATGGACAAGTGTCAGACATAACTAGATTTACTTTTTCAAGTGCCTCAAGATAAGAGGGATTTCTCGGCACTACATTGTCCGTTGGAATATTTTCTGGGAAATGTGCATCACAACTATGGAGAGGTCTTTCGCAGCGAAATTCATCATCATGGGGTGGACCACTATGGTGGGTTATAGGAAAAGATGAATCTCTTGCTCCATGGTCTTCTGGCCACACAGAGGGTTATTAATGCTCTCATCTGAAGATGAAACTTCTAGATCGACTGAACTATCCTGAAGCAAGCCTTCATGAGTAAGTTTCTATTGAAGACCTTTAGAATTAATATTCCCACTATTGGGAAATGAGGGAGTAGAATCATGGATTCCAATAGATAATTGTCTAAGGGATTCAAGAACTCCCGCATCGAGAAAAGCCTTGTTACAGATTGGCTCTTGATTTCTTGACTGCGAGGGACGTGTCTTCTTACTAGACACCTTCTTACTCAATTTGGCAGTTGTATGTGCCTGCTCAAGAGAAATGATCAGGTTAGGCAGATTATCTCTTCTAAAACTATGTGTATGTTCCTGACGTGGTTGTCCGTATGATATGGGGGAGTATGCCCCACAACCCTCTTGGACTGAAAGAGATGTGTGTGTCTGTTATGGATTGAACTGTTTATGTGTCACTCCACTGGTAGGGATAGATTTATGTGCCTTTCCCTAAGATGCTTCTGAAGATTTTATAATATCCTGGCAGGCATCCAGAATATGAGTAGGGATTTGCGTCTTCTCTTTCACCATTGACAAAATGTGCTTGGTGACATCAGCTACCAGAACAGGGATATACATCCATTCCATGTTTGGAGTAGGTTTATGTTCATGCTCCTGTCCTCCATTTCCTATCAGTGAATCCTGACAATACTCAAGTGTGGGGGCAGAGAGTTGAGTATGCCTCATGTTGTCGCCAGAGCTTCTGACTAACTTCTCTGAGTGCTACCAAGTGAGACTATTGGTAGGCTTGATCAATACTAGCAGGTGTATGTGCCTACTGATTTCACTTCACCGAACTTGATTGATGAGCTCCATCATATGTAGTTAAACAAACCTACTGACTAGCTGATGATGTATAAACAGGTGTATGTTCCTGCCTATAGTACTCCGCCAGAATTGCCTGGCGGGATTGGCGTGATGCTGCCATATGAGTCTACTAGACAGTGGAATTAAAATGTATGGTTGTATGTGCCCGCTCGTTACTTTCCACCAAGTTAGGTTTGTGGACATCTCTGGAAATGGCAGAGATGAGAACCTGCTCACTATTGACAGGATTTCGCCTCTGGAGATTTTTCTTTCCCACTTGGGTTCGAGGAACCTGAGTTGAACACCTAGAGTCGATACCCTCATCATGTTGAGGGCGCACTGATGCACGAGTCTAGCGGTGATTTTTGGTGGGATCCCTCGGGAAGGACTCTTGTCTCCTTGAATTAAGGCCCGAAGGGACCTGCTCATTCACCTCCTCGGAATATGGGAGTGAATGGTGATTGCGTTCCGGGGATAACAACCCGAAACGGTTGGAGACTATGGTTAGCACTGCCTACTTCTTGATCACTGGTCGTCGCTGTCTGAACGAACAGGTTGAATTATTGACTTGTAGGGCTTGTCGAGCTGGCTCCAGAGTCGGAATAGTACCATTTTGATAGTACTCCTTAACCAAGGCATTTGATTCCCAACATTGAAGATACTGAGTAGGTGATGTCTTCCCCAAAGCAAATGAAGATCCAGCAGCCGTAGCAGCAGTAGCATTCGCAGCATAGGTTTTCACAGCAGACGTATTCACGGGTGTTAACTTAAGAGAATCCGTTTTGGAAATGAAAAAGATCTTGGAAAAGTGTGCCTGTTTGATCTAACAGACATAATCAAGATAATTCTAGAGACTACATCTTCTGGATAATCACATATGATATTGATTTTTTTGTTGGACCTCTCATTGAGTATTAAATATGGGCTTAACAAATAAGTAAAATATCATTTTCCCTTGTTTAATGATTCACGTTGGGTTCACCATTTTTTGTTTCTTCTGGAATTGGGGATGATCTCATTGATTTATGATTCAAACATTCCAAGAGGTTTCTAATGGGTTTGTTCGTAGAACCGTAAACATCCAATGATTCTATATCCATTTGAACCTACTTTCCAAAGGTAGGTGCTCATTAGTTGTGAACTGATGAGGCTTAGGAATTTGCATTGTTCGAGAGGATTGGAGTTCGGACTCATCACACCTTTTTTAGGGGAATTATTTTCTACTCTAGGACTCTCTTTATAGATTTAAGTTATGTTTGTGATTCCTTATTACATTACCATGTATAAAATAATCTTTCCTTTAGATCTGACAATCAATGATTGATATGTAGGAAATTTAGATAATCATTTATATGTATTTGAGGTTCTTCATCGATAGAGAATCATCTGTACTTGTTAAAGATTCTTAGTCAATGGTATCCTTTAATAAATAAAAGTCTCTTGGTCATTATGATAACCATACTGGTTTTAAATCCACTCAGTGGGGAACTTGAAGTTTATTGTAATTCATAAGGACATTGAATATTTCATAGTTTGGATCATACCCACAGATGGGCTACCTACGTATCCTTTGTTTTCGAAAAGGAATCAGAACCCACGTAGTTCGAGTAAGGGATTATGATGTTTATACATGATTGATGGCTCAGAGAAAGATTTCATGGTTACTTTTACACACTAAGCTCACGTGAGTCATGCTCGGTGTGAGAAGAAAGAGGTATTGGTGAAATCAGACAATTGTTCCACGAAAGATGCAATGATGTGGGGCTTATGTATGTATGACTACCCAAAAATAGATGAGGATTAAGATTTACTTCAATGAGGAAATCCAAGAACAGGTTCTATAAGGTTGTATGTTCTTCATGGAGATTTGGATACTATAATCTTGGGGATTACTCTTAAGGAAGATGCCATATGATTGGAGGGGACTTATGATTGGGTTTTAATCCTGATAAGGAAGCCCAAATCAAAAAAGAAATATGACTAGTCAAGAGAAATTAAGACTGGGGCTTACTCCAGGAAAGGAGGCCCATGTTAAAAGGATTTGAAAACTAGTGCTTAACTCCTATGGAGGAGTCCCAAGTTAAGGGAATTTTAGAATTAAGGGACTTGGGGATACTCCTAAGGAGGATGCCCAAATTAATGAGGAATTGGGGCTTACTCCTAAGGAGGATTCCCATATTTGAGACTTGGGGATTACTCCTAAGGAGGATGCCCAAAATATTGAGAATTTGGACTGGAGCTTAATCCTGAAAAGGAGGCCCATGAATAGGGTTCTCTCATCTTAAAGGATGAGGTTGAATGAATGAAATCTCAAATTTTAGTGACATAATATTGTGTAAATCACTAGGGTTTGAGATATTTTCCACGGAATTCCTTTTCGATGAGGAAGTCAATCAAGAAAACTTGCCATAAATGGTTTTGAAGGGTTTAAAGAAGGCTGAATGTTGAATAGGGGAGGTGGAATGGCATAAGAGGGGTTAAATGGGTAGGAAAGAAATCCAAAAAAATAGAAGGGTGCACAAGTCCTGGCAGGCGTGCAGGTACTGCGTGGGCGCGCAAGTCCGGGTCGCGCAGGTATACCTGTGCGACACATGGGTACTTGCGCGATTGTTAACCAGTAGGGTAATACTTGGGCGATCCTTGACCAAAGCCTTTAGAAGTATCCTGAGGTACTTCCAGAAGACTGGCGTGCAGGTTTCAATGAGTAGGTAAGGAGACGTGCAAGTGTGTTCATTTCCCTTATGGGGAAAACACTTAGGCGCGCAAGTGTTTAGTGATTTCTAACACTTAGACCTTATTCCTCTTGTTTAGACCTTCCATTCTAGGTAAAGAATTACCTTAGAAGTGTTCGGAGGACGTGAAGAAGAGACTTGGGCGTTCAGATCTCTATATCTGAATTCTGGAAAAATTCCTCTTCAAATGGGGGGCCCACTAGAGGTATTTATAGGCTGGATAAGACTCAAGGTGGTTTTAAAAGAGGGATTACAAGTGACATGAATGCCCATTTGGGTGGCGTGCATGTCTACTTGCGTGACCATGCTGAAACATGCATGACCAATGGGCAATGTTCTCCTTGTTCATCCCTTTCTCTTTTTTTGAGGTTTTTTCAAAGGATGAATTTTCCTTATTTAGGTATTTCGCTTTTCATTTTGTTTAAACTCTATGACAAAAAAGGAGGGTCAACAATAGTAAGCCATTGCAAAAGTATTATACCAACGGTTTTTCTCTAACTGTTGGTATATTGCATTGTAACCTTCACTATACCAACAGTTTTAGAGAAACTGTTGGTATATATTTATTCCAATTTTTGATAAACCATTGGTAAAAATATTCTAGAAATACAGTATACCAATGGTTCAAAACCATTGGTATAGTGTATTACCAATGGTTTATTCAAACCACTGGTAAAACTATTCTATAAAAACACTTTACCAATGGTTTAAAATCATTGGTATAGTGTTTTTCCAAATGAACAACACAATAAAAGCCGCCCATTCCCTCTACTACATACACCTACGAACACAGGTACAAATGAAACTTAAAATAGAACAAAAAAACACCTACAATATCACATAAATATCAATAGACTTTTCTAACCACGACATATACCATTGACATTATTTTACACATTTCAATCTTCACATGAAAACCACTCCTCCAGCTAACCCATTTTAATTTTCTTGGTGGAGATATCTCATATTAGTTAGAGGACACTCACATTATAGAGATCCCATCATAGTCAGAGTTTCATACACCATTAATAGAATTAACACATAATTCATAAGGTAATTACACCAAGTATACACATACAACAAGTATAGCCATACACAATAAACACATAATTTATTAGTTAATTAAATACATAAAAAATCCAATTCAGTATTCATAGGTTTGGGGGTTGTTCTACGGTTTGGGGGGACTATCCAAAGGGGGTAGGGGTGTCTGGGGTGTGGGGGTGTCCGGGGGATGGGGGATGGGGGTGACCTGGGGGGTTGTCCATGGGGTGTCCATGGGTTGGGGTGGTGTCCATGGGGAGTGGGGTGGTGTCCAGGGGTTTTGGGGGCTTTCTAGGAGGTGGGTGTGTCCTGGGGGTGGGGTGGTGTCCAGGGGTGGTGGGCAGTCCAGGGGTTGGGGGTTGTGCAAGGTGGGTGGGGTGGTGTCCACTGGGGTGGGGGTTTTTCATGGGGGTGGGGGCTATCCTGGGGAGTGGGGGTGGTCCATGGAGGTTTAGGGGTTGTCCAAGGGGTAGGGGTGGGTGGGGCTCTCCATGGGGGTGGGGGCTATCCAGGGGGTATTGGGTGTCCATGGGGTATGTGGGGATTTCCAGGGGGTACGGGGTGTCCAAGGAGTGGGTGGGATGTCCATGGGGGGATGTTTAGGGGGTGTGTGGGGTTGTCCAGAGGGTATTGGGTGTCTAAAGGTGGGTGGGGCTGTCCAGGGGGGTACGGGGTGTCCTGGGGGTGAGGTGGATTGGGGGGGGGGGTGTCCATGGTGTTGGTTGTGGGGGGGGGGGGGGGGGCTGTCCATGTCAGTGTCTGGGGGGTGGGGGGGTTGGGGTGGGGGTGGGGTGGGGTGATATCTATGGGGGTGGGTGGTGTCCATGGGGGGTTTGGTGGTGTCTGGGGGGGTTGTCCATGGGGGTGTCCAAGGGGTGGGGTGGGGTGGTGTCCATGGGGATGGGGTGACTTTCCAAGGGTGGGGGTGTCTTGGGGGTGGGGGTGTCTAGGGGGTGGGGTGGTGTCTAGGGGGGTCGAGGGCGGTCGAGGGCGGTCCAGGGGGTTGGGGGATGTCTAAGGGGGGTGGGGCTGTCCGCGGGGGTGAGGGAGGTCCGCGGGGGTGGCAGGCCTTTCCAGGGGGCATGGGGTGTCCAGGGGGTGGGTAGGGCTGTCCATGGGGGTGGGGTCGTTCAGGGGTAGGGGTGCCAATGGGGGTGGTCAGGGCGTTCTGTGGGTACGAGGTTTCTAGGGGGTGGGCAGGTTCTCCACATGGGTGGTCGTGCAGTCCAGGTGGGTACTGGGTGTCTAGGGGTGGGAGTGGTTTTCCACGGGGTGGGGACTATCCACATGGGTGGAGGTGTCTACAAGGGTGGGCGAGGCAGTCCAGGGGGTATGTGGTGTCCAGGGGGTCGGAAAGCTGTGCACATGGGTTCTTGGGCAGTCCAGGGTGGTACGGGGTGTCTAGGGGGTGGGTGGGAAGTCCAAAATTGTGGGGGGCTACTCACAGGAGTAGGGGGTGTCTAGGGGTGGGGGAGCTTTCCAAGGGGTTATGGGTTTCAAGGGGGTGGGCGGGTTATCCACATGGGGTGATGTCCATGAAGGGAGGGGTGTCCAGGGGGTGGACGGGTTGTCCATGGGGGTGGTCGGGCTATCCAGTGGGTGGGTCGGCTTTCCTTGGGGGTGGCTGGGTTGTCTAGGGGGTAGGGGGTGTCCATGGGGTGGGTGCGCTATCCATGGGGGTGGGAGAGGCTATCCACAGGGGTACATGGTGTCCCCGGGGGGGGGGGGGGCTTTCCACATGGGTGTTTTGTTATCTAGGGGGTAAGGGGTGTCCAGGGGGTGGGCAGTCTATCCACGGTTGTGGGGGATTTCCACTGGGGGGAGGGGTGTCCATGGGGTGGGTGGGGTGTCCACGGGGGTGGCTAGGATATCCAGGGGTAGAGGGTGTCCAGGGTGTGGCCAGGCTATCCACAGGGGGTAGGGGTGTCCAGGGGGCACACTATCCACAGAGATGGGAGCTTTCCACATGTGGAGGGGTGTCCAGGGGGTGCGCGGGCAGTCCACGGGTGTTGTCGGGTTGTCCAAGGATGTGGGTGGGCTGTCCACGTGGATGGTTAGGCAGTCATGGGGTAGGGGTGTCCAAGGGGTTGGCGGGATGTCCACGAGGGTGGGCGGGGCTGTCCAGGGGGTAGGGGTGTCCACAGGGCGGGGGTTTTCCACAGCGGCAGGGGATGTGCAGAGGGGGTGGTCGGGCTATCCGTGGGGGTGGCAGGGCTTTCCAGGGGGTACAGGGTATCCAGGGGGTGGGCATTATTTAGTTGTGGGTTTAATTAGTCACAAAAAATCATCAAGTCATGTTTTATTATTTATAGATAAAAAATAAAGATAATTTGACCTACCTAATCACACATTTTCAGGCACAACAAATCAATAAACATAAAAGGTCAGTAATATCAGTAAAAAATTTAATGGATCAATATATCCCTCATCACCATCACTATCATCACCATCACCCTTGTCCTGATCTTTTTCCCCATAATAGTCCATGCCCTCTTCAATTCCCTCTTCCTTGCCCTTGTACTCTGCCTCAGCCTCCTCATCACTCTCCACCTCCACCTCAGCCTCCCCCTCAGCCTCCTCTTCACCCTCATCATCTGCCTCGGCCTCCTACTCACCATCATCTCGACCACCACTAGAACTACCACATGTTTCACCATATATAGAACACATCGATGACATATAGTCATCACAAGAAGTGCTGACCTCTAGTGGGAATATTGGACATAAAACTTCAATCGGTTTCATAAATGCAGTGTTTGTCCTAGTAGACCGCTCTTCTGTCTCTGTGTCCCAATTTCATCTTGTTATACCTATGCCTTAAACTGATGAAACTTGGTGGCACAACAACTCATGACTAAGGAGGGCTAATACCTCGTCAAAAATATATTCTTCCCAGGTCAGCATCATACTCTACCATGGTGCTCATCTCCCAACACCTGATGTAAGTGATCGTTTGGAAAAATTGTCATGTCCATGGGAATCAAGGGCCTCTAAGGCAGCCTGTTACAAATATAAATAGATTATTAAGTTACAAAATAGATATTAAAATTTTAAATATTCAAATTTAATCTTACAATACGCGGCTGAGTCGGTTCATTAATCGCTCTTCCATCATTCTACTTTCCACTCGAGAAAAACTATTTTGCTCGAGTCACACGTCCTTCTATATTCAATTACTGCCTCTACAATGACATTAAATTTTGGTAACCATAATTAATAATAGGATAACATTAATTAATTACATGACTAAAATTATATAACAACATTATCAATCGAATTAATTATGGATGAAGCGATAGAAAGTGAAAATCGTAAAGAATGATTATAAACTATCATACCTGATTCCTCACATGATCAAGCATCGCAGTATGTCCCAATGTGTGAACATATTTCATAGCATCAATGTTTTTTTTATTTCTTTTAGATGAATCCTAAATAAAATACAATAATTTGTATTAATTAAAAACATGAAAATTTTTATATAAATACCCCTAATGTGATTAATACCTTAAATTAGCTAGTCGTCCAATGAGTAATCATCTGTAGATATTGTTCTAACAGACAATCATCCATGACAGGGACCACCTCTAACTTTGTACCTACTATAGAATGCCATCCAATGTACAACTCATGATAATAATCTATACAAAGCATTCTTAAATCCTTTAGATGTGTTGTCTGTGCACCCCCACCAACGGGGAAATTAAACCGTAGATGACACAAAAATATTAATTCATATAAATAAAAAATTAATTTATTGCTTTAAATACAAGAGATTTTTTAACCATATCTCTTCCTAGGCTTTATCCTGGACTTCATTCGGCTGCTGTCTCAATTAGAGCAGGCAAACAGGAATGGTGTTGAAGTATTTGGAAAGCAACCCAAAAAAACTCTTACATTGATGCCCTGATTTTTAAATCATTTGGCTATCTTCATTATACTCCACCATCAACTGTGTGCGGCGATTCCACAATGCACACATACGTGTATGCCCCCTTCCCTACCTATTATTTTTAGATTTATCTATTATGAAATAAATACAAATATTTTATCAATATGTGTTATAATGTAAATAAATTATGGTGTAAATTGTTTTTACGGTTGTATAAGTATACATGTAGTTGTCTGATCAATGGTCATCATTGGATATGCAGAAACTGAAGGAACCACCTCTATAGATGGAAGGGGTCCCAATGTATTCTCTACAAGGACAAAATCAAGAAGAACAGGAGTTGAAGAAGATGCAATATAAAAGCTCAGAGAGAAGGAAGAAGAACAAAAAGAAGATGACAGGAATGGCTGGACGAATGCTAGATGGGGGGCAGGAATCATCGTCGGATATGGTACATATGAATGAGGAGGACCAGATGTAAAAGGTGGAGAAAAATTAGAGGATTAAATATCTCGTGTGTCCCTAACGACATACCGAGATCAGCATGTGGGGTGGATGGTATGTTAGTGGGAGGGGAAGGGTCTAATTGGATACACCAACCCGATCGTCTAACTCGCGTACCACACCCTCGTACGAACACCCTGAGTACTGGGACCACTACTAGGCAGCTCATCAAAAAAAAATCACCTAATAGACACATCCTTCAAAAAATTTTAAAAGAAAATTAATCACATGACATTATATATTATTTAAATATATATTTGAAATAAAATACTCACTGCAGGCACTAGTGGTGGAATGCACAACCCATTCATGTGACGATTGTTGTCCATAATCTGTTTTTGTCACCTCACATCAATTGGTTTCATTTTCATTCATTTGAAAACAAATATGGAAGTAAATAGGAAAGTATAACTACTCTTTAACCCAAAAAAATAAGAGGGAGTATGGGTTTCCAAGGGGGTGGGTGGGCTGTCCACGGGGGTGGCGGGGCTGTCTAGTGGGGTATGGGGTGTCCAGGTGGTGGGCGAGCTATCTACGAGGGTGGTGGGGCTGTCGAGGGGCGTAATGGGTGTGCAGGGGGTGGTCGATCTGTCCACTGGAATAGTAGGGTTGTCTAAGGGGATGGGGTGTTCAGGGGGTGGGTGTGTTGTCCACAGGGGTGACGGGCCTTTCCACGGGGGGTACGAGGTGTCCAGGGGGTGGGTAGGCTATCCTTGATTGTTGGGGGATGTCCAAGGGGTACAGGGTGTCCATGGGGATGGGTTGTGTTTCCACGGGGGGGGGGGGGGGGTATCCATGATGGTGGGTGGGGTGTTTAGGGGTTTGGGGCAGTCCAGGGGGTGGGCGGGCTGTCCTCAGGGGTGGGCGGGCTGTCCACGGGGGCGGGCGGATGTACAGGTAAGTAGGGGTGTCCAGGTGGTGGGAGAGGTGTCCATAGGGGTGGGCAGGCATTGCAGGGGGAGCGGGGTGTCCAGAGGGTGGGCAGGGTATCCACAGGGATGAGGGACTATCCATGGGGGTAGTGGGTGTCCAGGGGGTGGGTGGCATGTCCCAAGTGGGGGACATCACACTTTTCCATCTATATCATGGAATCATTAGAAATATATGAGAGTTCATGTGGAATTATTTATACCTTCTTGGTTTTCCAGCCACATCCTCCTCCTAGATAAAAATATTTGTCTCCTCTCTACTGATATCTGTGAATATAAATGGTTTTTTCAAGGTTATTTACGTGGGATGAGAGGTTTTAGCCAAGGGTAGTATCTATCTCCCCTCATTTTTGTGAATTTCATACAAGACTATTGTCACATTCTGAAGTCTCAAATCTCAGTTTGATGCTTATTCATGTTTTATTAGCATTGTGGCAAGACTTCCATTTCCCATATTTGTATTTTGAATGATATTTTATTGCTCTCATTTGGAAATATATATTATTTATCAGTACTGAAATATGACGTAGATTTATTATCTTCCTTTTCTAGATTGAATATTAATCATTCAAAGGCCATGATGTTCTTCGATGGAATTTATTCAAATTTTTGGGATAGTTTTGATTATTGGCTTCTTGGAGGACCTATTTTCTTCTCTATCGATGACAACATAATATATGATTCAAGGTAATCTAGGTTGCCCTCAGTTGTGGAAATTATCTCTAATGGATCATGGAATCCACCAATTGTTGTTTCCACTAATCTCATGGATATCGGGCTGGAGATCCTTTATTTTTGTGTTCATAGAAGATATTGTGAAAGGATTCTATGGAATGGATATGATGGGTTCTCCCTTCTCATGGTTTGGGGTGATCCTAGGTAGAAATTGGTTTTGGTACCATAGATATCTTTGGTTTGGAATAATATCTCCCCAACCAGTTTTTCATTCATTTTATGGCTTGGAACCCTTAATTGTTTGACCACCCAATATAGGTTATAGAAAAGGTTCTTGGATTTTTTGAATCATTATTTTCTTTATGAATCAGATTCTGATAACATTGATATCCTATTCTTCAAATATAATCTATATAGGATGATTTGGATGTTTTTATTATGCCTCTAGAATGTTGAATTCAATGCTTCTTATTTGAGATCCATTTTATATTGGTGTAATATCTTGTTTATTGAGGAATAATTGAGAAGTGTTTTGGGAATTCATGGGGTTGTCACTTTGGCATATTTTATTTTTATGAAGAGAAATTATCAGTTACATGGTTCCTCATATTATTGTGTAATATTTATTTGACTAAAGTTTGAGCTGACTATTTGATCCTATATATATTCTTTCAAACTATTTCCTAATAATAAGGTTTATCAACAGTTGTATTGAATGTGTCCTTTTTAATTTATTTTCTTAGGGATGGATGATAATTATTCTGTGTATTGGGCTGGCCTATGTTCTACCAGGCTATCTTTTATTTGGATGGTGGTTGGGATACATTATTTTGAGTGGGTTTTTTCTTGTTTGTTGTATTCTCTTGTGGTTTTTGTTTTAATGTTTCATTATTTAGTTATATGGTGGTGTTGTTTGTAGTTCTAGGGTTATTCTTATTGCCGGGTATTGGTGCTAATAGGTTTAGAGGGCGTCAGATACTTGGTTTTTTGCCCTGGTTGAGGGTTCTGGCTGTTGGATTGGAGGATTATTCAAAGGGTATGTTGGAAGGGGGTAAGATATTCTTGTTTCTGTAGGTTTTAGAAATGTATGTATGGAGTGGCTTGGTTCTGGTGTGGTATATTGTTATTCCTTTTTTGTTTGTATTCGGTTTTAGGGGTATGTGTTGGGAAATTCAAATTTGATAATGGGTAATGTTAATCACTAGTGGTGTGTGAGCCCCCCTCCCATCACACTCCCCCCCCCCCCCCCGAGCCCCTTCCACCAGCTCCTGCTATCAGCCCCCACCCTCCACATTGCACAACCCCCCTCACCCCCTACAGCCCACACCCAACATATCCACCCCCTACATCCCCCACCAAAGCCAACACCCCTTCCACTGTACAACCCCCAATCCCACTACACACACCCCTATAGCCCCCACCTCCCACTGCACACCCCTCCCCACTTTACAAAGCCACCCCTCCCAATACGCAACCCCCCTCCCACTATGAAACCCCCTTCCCACTACACAACCCCCTACCCACAACCTCCACCCTAAAGTCCCCACCCCAACCCCTGATAGCCCCCTTCACCCCTGCAACCCCACCCTATATATCCCCCTCTATAGCCCCCCCACTGCGCACCCCCCACTACCAACCCCCTCCCATTATATATCCCCCTCCTCACTCCTATTGCACACCCCCTACACCCCCCCTGTAGCCAACCACTCCCACTACACCCCCTGTAACACCCCGATATTTTATGAAAAATATTCTTTTTAATTTCATTTCTTGTGTTGTACGCTACACCAAAAGGAGCTTACACAACACGCATCCTTGACCTGCCTTTCATTACACGCAATCGTGACCTTCCTCGATAGTGTGTGTAGTACGCAATACCGAGTTTCACCGAACAACGATATGTTATTAAAATATTATTAAAAAATAGCTGTTATGAATAGTAAAAACCACTTTTTTAAATTTTGTAAATTTTATTTTTCAAAATGGACTTCATTTTTTGATTCGGAATATTAAAATTAGCTTAGGGTGAAATTTTGGTACTTTTCGGATAACTTTCATATTCTGATGAATAGTGAAAATTACTAAATTTTAATTAAAAACAACTTTTTAATAGAAATAATTAATAGTGATAAATTATTAATTTTAGTGGTTTTAAAGTATATTTAGAATATATTTTTACAATTTAATACAATTTTGGTCATTAGATGTAATTTCACATTTAAACCAGTCATAAACAAGTGTCAATATTTTGATAGTTATTATCTCTTAAGAACACGCTATTTGTTTTGACGACGGAAATTAATTTTTAAATTAATTAATGAAACTGATATGTTATGAATTTGATAAAATATAAATCATTTTTGAATTCATAATATCAAATATAGCTTAGATCTAATTTTTGGTATTTTTCTGGAAACTTTCATTTTTTGATGAATAGTGAAACCACTAAGTGGTAGTTAAAAAACTGAATTTTTCATAAAACATAATTTTACCGCTTTTGTGAGTGGAATTTTGAAAATCCGAGAGACATGTTGATGTCAGTAAGTAAAATGTGGTTCAATGAGATGAAAATAATTTTTTTGTGAATAGTAACTTTTTACTTTTTTTTTCCACGGTTAAAAGTAAATAGGGTAATTAAGGGTAAAATGATATTATTATTACCCTAACACATGTCCAAATTCTATTGGACAAGTGTAATTCGACCAAAAACAACCTTAGGAATAAAATATGACCGTTTAGGCCCACTTGGATTAGATTAGAACATTTATTATTAATTTATTTAAAGAAGGGTTAAAATAGTTAAAATCAAAGTTTAATAAGTAAATCATTTTTAATATAGGGTTATAAATAAGATAAATTAGACTATAAATATTAATTAGAAAGATAAAAATATTTCCTACATAATGGTATTTTATTTTTAATTTTTAGACATTAAATAATTTAATTTATTTACGACACAACGATGATGCAGAAATTATCTTATTAATGAAATATTGACATAATTGATGTTATAAATACCCAAATAAATATAATTTGAGACTGTTCATGAATTCCACTAATTTTCTAGGTTAATATGACATGTTAGTATGGATTTAATTAACGTTTTTCGAACTTATCATTCTGTTAGGATTTTCACAAAAATCAATTACTAAATAGTGTCAAAATTGACATAAAATAGTTTTTTTAAACAAATCTTATATTATTAATTGTTATTTTATTCCTAAATAACTACGATTCGGCTAAATGACTTATATACGGTTATATATATTAATAATAAACAACTTGGGGTTCGTTTTACTTGATATAGTAAGTTTATTAACCTTATAGTATAAGAACACAAGAAGACACGGTAAAAGTAAAATTATTTAACTTAATGTTAAATCTAAATGATAAGGTTAAAATAGGAACCTAAACTTGTCTAAATTCTATTGGATGAGAGGATTTCGAACCATCCCCACTTTAGCTTCGAAATAAATCAATTTGGAGCTATTTAAAACCGAATTTGACTTTATAATAAAATAATAGTTTTAGTTATTCCAAAGGTACCCCTCTCCTCCCTTATAAAAGGGAACCTCCTCCCTCTCTTCCTCACACAACTTTGAGCCTTCAAGATCGGCCAACATCTGCCGAATTATCTTCTACACTTCCCTAGAAACATCCTAGAGGTTCTGGTCTTCCTTAAAGACCAATTTTGGTACCCTAAGAGGAGGTCTCAAAGAGGCGCTTCAAAGAAGAGGTAATTTCCGTTACCAATTCTTTCACCTTTATTTCTTCTTCCACTTATTCCTCTAAGGTTGTTTCATTATGAAGTAATAAAATCAGTATCACTAATATACTGATATGTTATTATAAGTATGAAACAACCCTATTTCACCATCTATCCATCCTACGGAAAACGAAATCACCGCGCGTGCGTACGTACGGAATATCGTCTCCACGCCGTGGTGTAATCTGTTTTTCCACCAACACCTTACATGGATGGGTATTATGGTGTAAATAATAACTATACATAGTAATTATAACATAATAATGAATCTGATATATTGTATCATCCACTCCAATTCAATTCAATACTTATGGAAATGATATCATCGCTCGTGCGTACGTACGGACTACCGTCTCCACGACTCGATGAGATTCATTCTCCATGTTAACCATTTAAGAATGATTATAAAGTATATATAAGCAATAATAATGAAATATATGACATTATAACTCTACTGTATTTATGTGTATATATATATGTCATCTATGTAATTCCATTCAACTCAATAAGGAAATGAAAACAGCGTTCATGCGTACGAACGGTCTACCGTCTCCATGAACGGTGTATTTCTTTCCATTTACTGATCTATTATATATATATATATATATTCTATATATATATTATATATGAATAGTGTTTTATATTCTGGAATTAAGTAATCATTATCTAGGTAATCATATGATTAATTACAAGTTAAAACACGAATGACAAATGAGATGATTTTACCCAAAACGCTACTTTAACATGAATTTACAAAAGAATGGGTAATATAAAGTCATAAGTGAACCATATATGATATAATAACAATGAATATGATTATGTAATAAGTCAATGACATTATTTAAATCAATAAACAGGAGGTTCGGACACTTATGAAGCAAATCGGACCTAAGGTAAGGGAAATATCACAATCTCATTTTTATCCGAGATTGTTTATACTTCGGTATTTACTGGGGTGTATTTTATCATCCATATCCATGTGTCCTAAATATTTAATATTGTTTCCATCCACTAACAATAGTTTAAAATCAATTTTACCTTACGGTGAGTTTTTAGTAAAAGATATAAAAGGAATCTTTTGTCGTTTTTCGTACGAGGTAATTTTTGACTTTTCCGACAAAAGTACGAAGAATGTTTTTTTTAACTTATACGGCATGAATGGATTTTTAAAACATTATTTCCAAGAAGCCTACTTTACAAGTTTTCAAGTTTATTTTTAATCAACTTCTTTTAGTTTAAAGTCGGATGACATGTTAAGAAAGGAAAAATGTTTTTGAAGTAGAAAGGATATTTTCCTCAAGAATGGAGTTCAAATGTTTTATTAAAATTATTTTCCATCTAAGATAATAAAGGGTTATATTTCTATCCCTATTTTTACATTTATTTTATTATGTTGTGATGGAATTATTTTTATGAATTCCTTTATCTTATATAAATTGTTTTATGATGTCACGATGTTTAAAGATTCCCATTTTTATTACATGGGTTATGAAATGATGAATGATTTATGATTTTGTGGAACACATAAGAATGGTATCATTATGAGATGGGTGGGACCTATATCTCCCTCTAATGCATTGTGTAAAGATTTTATATCTCATGAGATAGACATGGCTGGTATGGTAGGTTATACCGGTTCAGTGAAACATGACTGAAATGAGGGTGACTCGGTTCAGAAAGGGACTTTGTCCACTAAGATAGTCTTGGAAATGAGTCTTGACTAATAAGAAATGATTCTCTATGATTATGTGTGTATGACACAAGGTTTCATGTTTTAAGTTATGATTATTGTTATTACATTTCACTTCCATGATTTATCCCATGTTATGAAATTATGATCTCTTTTGCAGGTTAAGATTTCCAAACGTTATGTGCTTGTGTATACGATGTGATTTATATTTCTTTTGTTTACCCTTACTGAGCATTTGAGCTCACCCTTTTTTATGTTTTATTTTCCCCAGGATATAAAGAAAGGTTTTAGGTAAAACAAAGGAATATCTTTATGGGAGATGTTGAAGATATTTCTCCACGATTAGAAGATCATATTCCGAGTTTCCAAAGACACTAAACTATTATGGTCCTTGTGTTTGTGTTTTTGTTATGTACTAATTATTCTGCAAAAGTAATGTAATGTCTATGTACGTCAAGCTTTGGGTCTCTATAGTTGGTATCAGAGGAAAGGTTTAGTCAACCTTTGGAAACTAGGATGCGAGAACTTTAGTGAGATCCCTAGAGATATTTATAAGGTATGTCTAGGGATGTCCCTAAGGATAAGTATACGTATAGGATACAGTCCTAGAAATACGGTAACGATCATAGAATTAAACCTAAGATGTTAGAGATTGAAGGTACTCCCCCTTTATTATGTTGTTTTCCCTAGCATGATTTTTTCCTCTCACACTATTCTTTTTGGGTTTTAGATGATGGCTGGAACCCGAAGGAACCGTGTTGATCAATGCAATGGACAATGCAATGATTGTCCTCACAAACAAACAAATGTTATGGGAGATGGAGTGAAAAATATTATTGCTATACTTACACAAGATATGAATCATTCTGGACTTCCAAATGAGCAGAGAAGGGAACAATATTCTATTGAGTCCTTCATGAGGCAACGTCCACCTTCTTTCTGTGGGTCTTCTGATCTACTTGTTGCTGAACAATGGATCAGTACCACTGAAAATATATTTTCATTTCTTCAATGTTCTGAACATGATAAAGTCATCTTAGGAGTGTATCATTTGGAAGGTGATGCTGATCAATGGTGGAATCTTATTAAGAATACAAGGCAAAGGGATGAAATTATGTCCATGGAATGGGACGAGTTCAAGAACTTATTTTTCAATAAGTACTTCCCTCGTATTCATCGAACAATGATGGAGAAGGAGTTTCTTGAACTAAAGCAAAAGGATGATGAATCTCTTGGTATATACGAAGTGAATTTTACAAGACTTGCAAGGTATGCATCTTGCATTATCATCCAACCTGAATGTTAAGTTGATCGATTTTTCAGTGGCTTAAAACCAAGTCTTCGAAGAGAATTAGATATAAGAGACTTCAGTAGCTATGAAGAAATTGTGCATTGTGCTATAAAGGTAGAAATGGAAGTTGGTGTTACATATCCATCTCATGGTTTTGACAAGAAACGAAAGATGGAGTTCAAGGAGAAATCTCAGAATAATGGTGAAAAGAAGATGAATGTTTCCTTATGCTCAAAGTGTGGAAAGAAGCATGGTGGAGATTGTCTTAAAGGGACTAGAAAATGTTTTAAGTGTGGAAAAGAAGGTCATCGAGCAGCTGAGTGTCGAGGTAATGGAAAAAGGGTTTCTAATGATGTAAATAAAGAAAACACTGCAGAGAACGCACCACCAACACTTCAATGCTTCAAGTGCAAGGAAATGGGGCATTATGCTAATAAATGCCCTAATCCAGGGGTTAGTGATGATCAACATGAGCAACCACTGAAGGCAAAGGAAAAAGGGAAGTCACATGCGATCACTATTGGCGATGTTGAATATGACAACGATGTGGTGGAATGATTAAGTGTTTATGTAATGGGATTCCAAAATAATGTGGTATCATAAAGTATTGGAATATTTATGTGTTGGTCTAATGTGGTATTCAAAGTTATTGAGATATTTTTGGAAATAAGATGATATGCGAATAATGAAGGGAAAACGATAAAATGAAATGTTTAACAGTATTCATGAGCTGATGATTGATATAAGGAATAAGTGATATCATGGTTTGAGTATATAGAATTTTGAGGATTTTGGTATGTGGAAAGTGTTAACTTTTAACTGCATTCATGTTTTCACTAAGGTTCAATGGGTATTCATTCTTCAAGATAATACATGATTAAGGTATTCACATGTTTGTAATTTGACCAACAAGATATATCTTTTGATATACGGGGGATAAATGATGGCATTCATGTGATTATTCTGTGACATTTCAAGTAATCATTTCCTTTATACTATGAGCTTGGACTGAAGTATTTTAGATAAACCTAAATATTAGAATGGATTATGTTGGACATAATTTAGGATAAAACGTTTTTTGATATTATTGATGGGATGTTATAGTAATATAGCTTTAGAAAAAGGACAACCTGCAGGACGGGCGGCAGCCCATCGCATCAACAAAGGATGTGGGAATCGAACCCACAACTAAAGTGCGACGGGCCTTTATCGCATACCACTAGCCTAAAGAAAGTCCCTAGTTAGTAGAAACTAGTTTTATTTTATTAAGCGGTATGATATATGAAGTATAAGTTCATTTTTGGAATCGTATATGATTAACCTCCCCAAAGATGGGCTTATGTATATTTGATAACTATTGCTAAAATTTTGTTTGAAACAGATGGAATGACCCATCATTCTATCACATGATCTGTTAACACTTCACGAATAACACATTCAACTTCATTTCTTTAAGAGAAGAAGTGGAAATTGTTCAAAGCACAAACAACAGTGAGATTGTACCAAAATCAACTAAGTATTTCTTCTAATTCCAAATTTTCAACTTTAGGGACATGATATAAAAAACCAAAAATGTTGTCCTAATGATCTTATATCAGATGAATCAGATGGTACCCTAGATCATCACAAATTTATGGCTTTGCGATTGTTGGATTTTTCATAGCCATGTTTGTAGAGACCCGAAGCCTGACGTACATAGACTTTACATTACTTTTGCGGAATACTTAGTACATAACAAAAACACACACACACAAGGATCGTAATAGTTTAGTGTCTTTGAAAAGTCAGATCGTAATCTTCTAATCGTGGTGAAAGATCTTCAAAATCTCCCATAAAGATCTTCCTTTTTTTTAACTAAAACCATTCTTTATATCCTGGGGAAAAGAAAACATAAAAGAGTGATCTCAAATGCTCAGTAAGGGTAAACAAAAGAAATATCAATCACATCATATGCATAAGCACATAACTTTTGGAAATCTTAACCTGCAAAAGAGATCATAATTTCATAACATGGGGTAAATCATGGTAGTGAAATGTAATCAAAATAATCATAACTTAAAACATGAAACTTTTTGGCATTCACACATAATCATAGAGAATCATTTCTTGTTAGTCAAGACTCATTGCCAAGACTATCTTAGTGGACAAAGTCCCTTTCTGAATCGAGTAACCCTCATTTTAGTCCTGTTTCACTGAACTGGTATATCCTACCGTTCCAGCCCTGTCTATCTCATTAGATATAAAATCTTTACCCAATGCATTGGAGGGAGATATAGGTCCCACCCATCTTATAACGAATCCTTTCTTATGTGTGCCACATAATCATAAATCATACATCATCACATAACCCATGTAATAAAAATGGGATTCTTAAACAACATGACATCATAAAACAATTCATATAAGATAAAGGAATTCATAAAAATGTTTCCATAAAAACATAATCAAATCCATGTAATAATAGGGATAAAAACAGAACCCTTTTATTTTCTTAGATGGAAAATAATTTTGATAAAATACTTGAACTTCATTCTTGAGGAAAATATCCTTTCTACTTCAAAAACTATTTTCCTTTCATAACATGTCATACAATTTTAAAATAAAAGAAGTTGATTAAAAATAAACTTGAATACCTGTAAAGGAAGCTTCTTGGAAATAATGTTTTAAAAATCTATTCATGCCGTATATGTTAAAAAAACATTCTTCGTACTTTTGTCGGAAAAGTCAAAAAGTACCACGTATGAAAAATGAAAAAAGATTCCTATCATATCTTTTACTAAAAACTCACCAAATGGTAAAATTGGATTTAAACAATTGTACGTGGATGGAAATAATATTATATATTGGGGAAACATGGATGTGGATGATAAAATACACCCCAGTAAATACCAAAGTATAAACAATCTCGGATAAAAAATGAGATTGTGATATATTCCCTTACCTTAGGTCCGACTTGCTTTGTAAGTGTCCAAACCTCCTGTATAATGATTTAAATCATGTTATCGACTTATTACAGAATCATATTCATTGTTATGATATCATATATGGTTCACTTATGACATTATATTACCCGTTCTTTTGTAAATTCCATGTTAAAGAAGCATTTTGGGTAAAATCGTTTCATTTATCGTAGGTGTTTTGACTTGTTATTCTAGACATTATTATTACTTATATCATGATTTACTTACTTCCAGAATATAAAATATGATTTTTATATCATATATATCCAGTATATATATATATATATAATAGATAGATAAATGAAATGAAAAACACCGTTCATGGAGACGGTAGTCCGTACGTACGCATGAAAGCTGTTTTCCTTTCCTTATTGTCTTGAATGGAAGTAAGTAGATGACATACATATAAATATAAATAATTCCAGTATCATTATTAGGTAATATATTTCATTAGTACTTATTATATATACATTATAATCATTCATGAATGGTTAATCATTGAGAATGAATCTCATCGCGTCGTGGAGACGGTAGTCCGTACGTACGCACGAGCGATGATATCATTTCCATAAATATTGAATTGAATTGGAGTGGATTATACAATATAACAGAATAAATATGATGTTTTAATAACTATGTATAGTTATTCTTTACACCATTATACCCATCCAATTAAGGTGGTGGCGGAAAATAGATTACACCACGGCGTGGAGACGGTATTCCGTACGTACGCACGCGCGGTGATTTCCTTTTTTCCGTAGGATGGATAGAAGGTTAATTATAGTTGTTTCATATTTATAATAACATTTCAGTATATAATAAATACTGATGTTATTACTTTATCATGAAACAACTAAATAAGAATAAGTTGAAGAAGAAAGAAATTGAAAAGATCGGTAATGGATATTACCTCTTTTTTGAAACGCCTCTTTGAATCCTTCACTTAGGGAACTAAGATTGGCCTTTGAAGAAGACCAGGACCTCTAGAATTATTCTAGGAAAGTGGAGAAAAGATTTTGGCAGGGGTTTGCCGAGCTTGAGTGCTCAAATTGGTGTGAGGAGGAGGGGGAGAAGGTGTCCTTTTATAAGGGAGGAGAGGGGCACCTTAGGAATATCTCAAAATATTATTTTATATTAAAGTCAAAATCAGTTTATAATGGTTCCAAAGGGTCTTATTTCGAATCTAAAGTGGGGATGGGTCGAAATCCTATCAAACAATAGGATTTAGACAAGTTTAGGGTATTATTTTAACCTTATCAATTAGATTTAACTCTAAGTTAAATAATTTAACTTTTACCTGGTCTTTTTGTTTTCTTTCCCTATATGGTTAATACACTTACTATAACATGCCAAACGAACCCCAAATTGTTTATTATTAATATATATATCCTTATCTAAGTCATTTGGCCGAACCTTAGATTTTTAGGAATAAAATAACAATTAATAATAAAATATTTTATTTAAAAACTATTTTGTGTCAATTTTGACACTTTTTGATATATGATTTTTGTGAAAGTCATAACAGAATTATATGTTCGAACCAAGTAGATTAAATCAACAATAATATATCATAGTAACCTAGAAAATTAGTGTAATTCATAAAAAGTCTCAAATTACAATTATTTTTGTGTTTATAACATCAATTATGTTAATATTTCATAAATGAGATAATTACTGCATCATCTTTGTGTCAGACATAAATTAACTTATTTGATGTCTAAAAATTACAACTAAAATACCATTCTGTAGGAAATCTTTTTAGCTTTATAATGAATATTTACAATCTAATTTATCTCATGTACAACCCTATATAAAAAATGTTTTAGTATATAAACATTGATTTTAACTCTTTTAACTCTTCTTGGAATTAAATAATAATAAATGTCCTAATCTAATCCAAGTGGGCCTAAATGATAATAATTTACACTTAAGGTTGTTTTTGGTCGAGATACACTTGTCCAATAGAATTAGGACATGTGTTAGGGTAATATTAATATCATTCTTACCCTTAATTACCCTATTTACTTTTAACCGTGGTAAATAAAAGTAAAAAGTTACTATTCACCAAAAATTATTTTCATCTCATTGAACCACATTTTACTTACTGACATCAACCGTGTCTCTCGGATTTTTGAAATTCCATTCACAGAAGCGGTAAAATTAAGTTTTATGAAAAATTCAGTTTTTTAACTACCACTTAGTAGTTTCACTATTCATCAAAAATTGATGTTTTTTTAGAACAATGCCAAAATTTCATCCTAAGCTATATTTCATATTCTGAATTCAAAAATGATGTCTATTTTACCAAATTCATAACATAAAATTTGCATTAATTAATTTTATAATTAAATCCCGCTGTTAAAACAAATAGCGTGTTTTTAAGAAACAATATCTATCAAAAGATTGACACTTGATTATGTCTGGTTTAAATGTGAAATTACATTCAATGTCCAACATTGTATTAAATTGTAAAAATATATTCTAAATATACATTAAAACAACTCAAATTAATAATTTATCACTATTAGTTATTTTGATTAAAAAAGTTGTTTTTAATTATAATTTAGTAATTTTCACTATTCATCAGAATATGAAAGTTATCCGAAAAGTACCAAAATTTCACCTTAGGCTAAATTCTATACTCCGAATCCAAAAATGAAGTCCATCTTGAGAGCTAAAATTTCTAAAATTTAAAAAGTGGTTATTACTATTCATAACGGCTAGTTTTAATAATATTTTAATAGCATATCGTTGTTTCGTGAAACTGAGTATTGCGTACTACACACGCTATCGAGGAAGGTTGTGATTGCGTGTAATGTAAGGCAAGTCAAAGATGCGTGTTGTGCAAGCTCCTTTCGGTGTAGCGTACAACACAAGACATTAATAAAATTAAAAAGAATATTTTTCATAAAATCTCAGGCTGTTACATTCTACCCCCCTTAAAATGAATTTCGCCCTCGAAATTCGTCGGGGTTATAAATGGTTTACTATTCGAAAGTTTCTTTAATAAAAAACCACATCGTAAAAAGGAATATAAAAACCAATCTTTAAAAACAAAAGTATGAAACGTATCGGTTACCCAAATAAACTAATCACTGGGTTTCCACATAGGTGAAAATATGGATATGGAAGAGAAATCTAACCATCATGTTCTGATGGAGAGTGGTAGAGAACATGGCTATGGAAAATCCAGTAATCACAAATCCATAGATTTGTGATGATATAAGGTACCATCTCATTAATCAGGTATAAGATCACTAGGACAACATTTTTGGTTTTCAAGATCATTTCCCTAAAGTTAAAAATTTGCATTAGAATAAATACTTACTTTATTTTGGTACAATCTCACTGTTGTTCGTGCCTTGAACAATTTCCACTTCATCTCTTAAATAAATGAAGTTGAATTTGTTATTCGTGAAGTGTTAGCAGGTCATGTGATAGAATGACGGGTCATTCCATCTGTCTCAAACAAAAGGTTAGCAAAAATTATATACATAAGTCGATCTATAGTTAGATTAATCATATATGGTTCCTAAAATGGACTTATACTTCATATATCATACTTCTTAACATAATAAAACTAGTTTCTACTAAACAGGGACTTCCTGTAGGCCAGTGGTAGGCGATAAAGGCCAGATCCTTGTCCGAAGCGATGGGCTGTCGCCCGTCCTGCAGGTTGTCCTTTTTGTAAAACTATAATACTATAACATCCCATCAATAATATCGAAAATATTCTATCCTTAAACAATACTAACTTATGTCCAACATAATCCATTCTAATCTTTAGGCTTATCCATAATACTGCAGTCCACTCTCATAATATAGTGAAAACGATTACCAGAGATTTAATACTGTCGTTGATCCCCATATATCATAAGATATGTCTTGTTGGTCACATTCCAAACATTCAAAGGCCTTAATCACGTATTCTCTTGAAAAATGAATACCCATTGAACCTTAGTGAAAACATTAATGCAGTTAAAAGTTAACACTTTCCATATACCAAAATCCTCAAAATTCTATATACTCAAACCATGATATCACTTAGTCCTTATATTAATCATGAGCTCATGAATACTGTCGAACATTTCATTTTCTCCTTATCCCTTAATTATGCGCATATCATCTACTTTCCAAAATATTTGAATCACTTTTCTTGGTTACCGGTACCTTAAAATTATTGAAAACCACAATAGACCAATACATAAATATTTCAGTACACCATAAAAGTACCTCAACAACATTATTCTTGAATACCAATACATAAACACTTCAGTCCATCCACTTAAATGATTGTCCTGGAATAATTCCTTCCTTGATTTAGAAGTAACTTTTTAGGTCAGGGCATTGAGTTGGGTAATGCCCATGTTCTCCACAAATAAGACATTGAACTCCATAACAATATGTCACTCTATGACCCTTTTCTCCACACAGATAACATCGGTCCATCCATTTGAGGTATTCCTCAAGGTTCTTCTTCCCTTCTTTAGAAATCTCAATCTTCCTTTCTTTATGCTCCTCAACATGCGAACATGCATAATAGTTTATCTTCCTCTTCTTTGATGAATTATTCATACGACTAAATTTCACCTTGTTAATCATATATCACGATGACTGATTCGACATAATAATGATGTTTGGACTTCCAAATCCCATTTCATTATGAAGAATATCATTCCATTGTCCATCATATCCTCCATTATCGTGAATCATCTTATTTCCAACCATTTTCTAAAACCCAAAAAAAATACTGTGAGAGGCAAAAATCATGCTAGGAAAAACAACATAATAAAAGTGGAGTATCCTCAATATCTAACATCTTAGGTTAAATTCTATGATCGTTAGCGTATTTCTAGTACTATAACCTATACGTATACTTAACCTTAGGGACATCCCTAGACATACCGTAGAAATATCTCTAGGGATCTCACTAACATTTTCGCATCCTAGTTTCCAAAGGTTGACTAAAACTTTCCTCTGATACCAACTGTAGAGACCCGAAGCCTGACGTACATAGACTTTACATTACTTTTGCGGAATACTTAGTACATAACAAGAACACACACACACAAGGATCGTAATAGTTTAGTGTCTTTGGAAACTCGGATCGTAATCTTCTAATCGTGGTGAAAGATCTTCAAAATCTCCCATAAAGATCTTCCTTTTTTTTACCTAAAACCTTTCTTTATATCCTGGGGAAAAGAAAACATAAAAGGGTGAGCTCAAATGCTCAGTAAGGGTAATCAAAAGAAATATCAATCACATCATATGCATAAGCACATAACTTTTGGAAATCTTAACTTGCAAAAGAGATCATAATTTCATAACATGGGGTAAATCATGGTAGTGAAATGTAATCACAATAATCATAACTTAAAACATGATCCTTTGTGGAATTCACACATAATCATAGAGAATCATTTCTTGTTAGTCAAGACTCATTGCCAAGACTATCTTAGTGGACAAAGTCCCTTTCTGAATCGAGTAACCCTCGTTTCAGTACTGTTTCACTGAACCGGTATAACCTACCGTTCCAGCCCTGTCTATCTCATGAGATATAAAATCTTTACCCAATGCATTGGAGGGAGATATAGGTCCCACCCATATTATAATGAATCCTTTCTTATGTGTGCCACATAATCATAAATCATACATCATCGCATAACCCATGTAATAAAAATGGGATTCTTAAACAACATGACATCATAAAACAATTCATATAAGATAAAGGAATTCATAAAAATGTTTCCATCACAACATAATCAAATCCATGTAATAATAGGGATAAAAACAGAACCCTTTTATTATCTTAGATGGAAAATAATTTTGATAAAATACTTGAACTTCATTCTTGAGGAAAATATCATTTCTACTTCAAAAACACTTTTCCTTTCTTAACATGTCATACAATTTTAAAATAAACGAAGTTGATTAAAAATAAACTTGAATACTTGTAAAGGAAGTTTCTTGGAAATAATGTTTTAAAAATCCATTCATGTCGTATATGTTAAAAAAACATTCTTCGTACTTTTGTCGGAAAAGTCAAAAAGTACCACGTATGAAAAACGAAAAAAGATTCCTTTCATATCTTTTACTAAAAACTCACCGAATGGTAACATTGGATTTAAACAATTGTACGTGGATGGAAATAATATTTCATATTGAGGAAACATGGATGTGGATGATAAAATACACCCCAGTAAATACCAAAGTATAAACAATCTCGGATAAAAAATGAGATTGTGATATATTCCCTTACTTTAGGTTCGACTTGCTTTGTAAGTGTCTGAACCTCCTGTATAATGATTTAAATCATGTTATCGACTTATTACAGAATCATATTCATTGTTATGATATCATATGTGGTTCACTTATGACATTATATTACCCGTTCTTTTGTAAATTCCATGTTAAAGAAGCGTTTTGGGTAAAATCGTTTCATTTATCGTAGGTGTTTTGACTTGTTGTTCTTGACATTATTATTACTTATATCATGATTTACTTACTTCCAGAATATAAAATATGATTTTTATATCATATATATCCAGTATATATATATATATATAACAGATAGATAAATGAAATTAAAAACACCGTTCATGGAGACGGTAGTCCGTACGTACGCATGAAAGCTGTTTTCCTTTCCTTATTGTATTGAATGGAAGTAAGTAGATGACATACATATAAATATAAATAATTCCAGTATCATTATTAGGTCATATACTTCATTAGTACTTATTATATATACTTTATAATCATTCATGAATGGTTAATCATTGAGAATGAATCTCATCGCGTCGTGGATACGGTAGTCCGTACATACGCACGAGCGATGATATCATTTCCATAAATATTGAATTAAATTGGAGTGGATTATAAAATATATCATAATCAATATGATGTTTTAATAACTATGTATAGTTATTCTTTACACAATTATACCCATCCAATTAAGGTGGTGGCCGAAAATAGATTACACCACGGCGTGGAGACGGTATTCCGTACGTACGCACGCGCGGTGATTTTCTTTTTCCGTAGGATGGATAGAAGGTTAATTATCGTTGTTTCATATTTATAATAACATATCAGTATATAAGAAATACTTATGTTATTACTTTATCATGAAAAAACTAAAGAAGAAGAAGTTGAAGAAGAAACAAATTGAAAAGATCGGCAATGGATATTACCTCTTTTTTGAAACGCCTCTTTGAATCCTTCACTTAGGGAACTAAGATTGGTCTTTGAAGAAGACCAGGACCTCTAGGATTATTCTAGGAAAGTGGAGAAGAGATTTTGGCAGGGTTTGGCCGAGCTTGAGTGCTCAAATTGGTGTGAGGAGGAGGGGGAGAAGGTGTCCTTTTATAAGGGAGGAGAGGGGCACCTTAGGAATATCTCAAAATATTGTTTTATATTAAAGTCAAAATCGGTTTATAATGGTTCCAAAGGGTCTTATTTCGAAGCTAAAGTTGGGATGGGTCGAAATCCTATCAACCAATAGGATTTAGACAAGTTTAGGGTATTATTTTAACCTTATCAATTAGATTTAACTCTAAGTTAAATAATTTAACTTTTACCGTGTCCTTTTGTTTTCTTTCACTATATGGTTAATACACTTACTATAACATTCCAAACGAACCCCAAATTGTTTATTATTAATATATATATCCTTATCTAAGTCATTTGGCCGAACCTTAGATTTTTAAGAATAATATAACAATTAATAATATAATATTTGATTTAACAACTATTTTGTGTCAATTTTGACACTATTTGATATATGATTTTTGTGAAAGTCATAACAGAATTATATCTTCGAAACAAGTAGATTAAATCAACAATAATATATCATAGTAACCTAGAAAATTATTGTAATTCATAAAAAGTCTCAAATTACATTTATTGTTGTGTTTATAACATCAATTATGTTAATATTTCATAAATAAGATAATTTCTGCATCATCTTTGTGTCAAACATAAATTAACTTATTTGATGTCTAAAAATTACAAATAAAATACCATTCTGTAGGAAATCTTTTTAGCTTTATAATGAATATTTACAATCGAATTTATCTCATGTACAACCCTATATAAAAAATGTTTTAGTAAATAAACTATGATTTTAACTCTTTTAACTCTTCTTGGAATTAAATAATAATAAACGTCCAAATCTAATCCAAGTGGGCCTAAATGATAATAATTTATACTTAAGGTTGTTTTTGGTCGAGATACACTTGTCCAATAGAATTAGGACATGCGTTAGGATAATATTAATATCATTCTTACCCTTAATTACCCTATTTACTTTTAACCGTGGTAAATAAAAGTAAAAAGTTACTATTCACCAAAAATTATTTTCATCTCATTGAACCACATTTTACTTACTGACATCAACCGTGTCTCTCGGATTTTTGAAATTCCATTCACAGAAGCGGTAAAATTAAGTTTTATGAAAAATTCAGTTTTTTAACTACCACTTAGTAGTTTCACTATTCATCAAAAATTGATGTTTTTTTAGAACAATGCCAAAATTTCATCCTAAGCTATATTTCATATTCCGAATTCAAAAATGAAGTCTATTTTACCAAATTCATGACATAGAAGTTGCATTAATTAATTTTATAATTAAATCCCGCTGTTAAAACAAATAGTGTGTTTTTAATAAACAATATCTATCAAAAGATTGACACTTGATTATGTCTGGTTTAAATGTGAAAATACATTCAATGTCCAACATTGTATTAAATTGTAAAAATATATTCTAAATATACTTTAAAACAAATCAAATTAATAATTTATCACTATTAATTATTTTGATTAAAAAAGTTGTTTTTAATTATAATTTAGTAATTTTCACTATTCATTAGAATATGAAAGTTATCCGAAAAGTACCAAAATTTCACCTTAGGCTAAATTCGATACTCCGAATCCAAAAATGAAGTCCATCTTGAGAGCTAACATTTCTAAAATTTAAAAAGTGGTTATTACTATTCATAACGGCTAGTTTTAATAATATTTTAAAAGCATATCGTTGTTTCGTGAAACTGAGTATTGCGTACTACACACGCTATCGACGAAGGTTGTGATTGCGTGTAATGCAAGGCAAGTCAAATATGCCTGTTGTGCAAGCTCCTTTCGGTGTAGCGTACAACACAAGACATTAATAAAATTAAAAAGAATATTTTTCATAAAATCTCGGGCTGTTACAATGTTCTCTACCACTCTCCATCAAAACTTGATGGTTAGATTTTTCTTCCTTATCCATATTTTCACATATGTTCTACTATGTGGAAACCCAGTGATGCGTTAATTTGGGTAACCGTTACATTTCATACTTTAGTTTTTAAAGCCATATTTTGGTATTCCTTTTTACGATGTGGGTTTCTATTAAACAAACTTTCGATTAGTAAACCATTTATAACCCCGACGAATTTCGAGGGCGAAATTCATTTAAGGGGGGTAGAATGTAACACCCCGATATTTTATGAAAAATATTCTTTTTAATTTCATGTCTTTTGTTGTACGCTACACCAAAAGTATCTTGCACAACACACATCCTTGACTTGCCTTGCATTACACGCAATCGCGACCTTCCTTGATAGCGTGTGTAATACGCAATACCGAGTTTCACCAAACAATGATATGCTATTAAAATATTATTAAAAACTAGCCGTTATGAATAGTAATAACCACTTTTTGAAATTTTGTAAATTTTATTTTTCAAAATGGACTTCATTTTTGGATTTGGAATATTAAAATTAGCTTAGGGTGAAATTTTGGTACTTTTCAGATAACATTCATATTCTGATAAATAGTGAAAATTACTAAATTTTAATTAAAAACAACATTATTAATAGAAATAATTAATAGTGATAAATTATTAATTTGAGTGGTTTTAAAGTATATTTAGAATATATTATTACAATTTAATACAATGTTGGTCATTGGATGTAATTTCACATTTAAACCAGTCATAAACAAGTGTCAATATTTTGATAGTTATTATCTCTTAAGAACACGCTATTTGTTATGACGACGGGAATTAATTTTTAAATTAATTAATGCAACTGATATGTTTTGAATTTGATAAAATAGACATCATTTTTGAATTCATAATATCAAATATAGCTTAGATCTAATTTTTGGTATTTTTCTGGAAACATTCATTTTTTGATGAATAGTGAAACCACTAAGTGGTAGTTAAAAAACTGACTTTTTCATAAAAAATAATTTTACCACTTCTGTGAGTGGAATTTCGAAAATCCGAGAGACACGGTTGATGTCAGTAAGTAAAATGTGGTTCAATGAGATGAAAATAATTTTTTGGTGAATAGTTACTTTTTACTTTTTTTACCACGGTTAAAAGTAAATAGGGTAATTAAGGGTAAGAATGATATTATTATTACCCTTTCACATGTCCTAATTCTATTTGACCAGTGTAATTCGACCAAAAACAACCTTAGAAATAAAATATGACTATTTAGGTCCACTTGGATTAGATTAGGACATTTATTAATAATTTATTCAAAGAAGGGTTAAAATAGTTAAAATCATAGTTTAATAAGTAAATCATTTTTAATATGGGGTTATACATAAGATAAATTAGACTATAAATATTCATTAGAAAGATAAAAATATTTCCTACATAATGGTATTTTATTTGTAATTTTTAGACATTAAATAATTTAATTTATTTATGACACAACGATGATGAAGAAATTATCTTATTAATGAATCATTGACATAATTGATGTTATAAATACCAAAATAAATATAATTTGAGACTTTTTATGAATTACACTAATTTTATAGGTTAATATGACATGTTATTATGGATTTAATTAACTTT
Source organism: Viscum album (assembly GCA_963277665.1). Classification (NCBI taxonomy): domain Eukaryota; kingdom Viridiplantae; phylum Streptophyta; class Magnoliopsida; order Santalales; family Viscaceae; genus Viscum; species Viscum album. The sequence goes on along the minus strand of OY728138.1, from coordinate 1,297,042,783 downwards.
TTATGAACTTATCATTCTGTTAGGATTTTCACAAAAATCAATTACTAAATAGTGTCAAAATTGACATAAAATAGTTTTTTTAAACAAATATTATATTATTAATTGTTATTTGATTCCTAAAAATCTAATATTTGGACAAATGACTTATATATAGTTATATATATTAATAATAAACAACTTCGGGTTCGTTTGGCTTCATGTAGTAAATTTATTAACCTTATAGTATAAGAACACAAGAAGACACGGTAAAAGTAAAATTATTTAACTTAATGATAAATCTAAATGATAAGGTTAAAATAGGAACCTAAAATTGTCTAAATTCTATTGTATGAGAGGATTTTGACCCATCACAACTTTATCTTCGAAATAAATCAATTTGGAGTTATTTAAAACCGAATTTGACTTTATAATAAAATAATAGTTTTAGTTATTCCAAAGGTACCCCTCTCCTCCCTTATAAAAGGGCACCTCCTCCCTCTCTTCCTCACACAACATTGAGCCTTCAAGCTCGGCCAAACTCTGCCAAATTCTCTTCTACACTTCCCTAGAAACATCATAGAGGTTATGGGCTTCCTCAAAGACCAATTTGGGTACCCTAAGAGGAGGTCTCAAAGAGGCGCTTCAAAGAAGAGGTAATTTCCGTTACCAATTCTTTCACCTTTATTTCTTCTTCCACTTATTATTCTAAAGTTGTTTCATTATGAAGTAATAACATCAGTATCACTCATATACTGATATGTTATTATAAGTATTAAACAACCCTATTTCACCATCTATCCATCCTACGGAAAACGAAATCACTGCGTGTGCGTACGTACGGAATACCGTCTCCACGCCATGGTGTAATCTATTTTTCCACCAACACCTTACATGGATGGGTATTATGTTGTAAAGAATAACTATACATATTTATTATAACATAATAATGATTCTGATATATTGTATCATCCACTCCACTCCAATTCAATACTTATGGAAATGATATCATCGCTCGTGTGTACGTACGGACAGCCGTCTCCACGACGCGATGAGATTCATTCTCCATGTTAACCATTTAATAATGATTATAAAGTATATATAAGCAATAATAATGAAATATATGACATTATAAATCTACTGGATTTATGTGTATATATATATGGCATCTACTTAATTCCATTCAACTCAATAAGGAAACGAAAACAGCTTTCATGCGTACGAACGGTCTACCGTCTCCATGAACGGTGTATTTATTTCCATTTACTGATCTATTATATATATATATATATTCTGAATATATATTATATATAAATCATGTTTTATATTCTGTAATTAATTAATCATTATTTAAGTAATAATAAGAATAATTACAAGTTAAAACATGAACGACAAATGAGATGATTTTACCCAAAACGCTACTTTAACATGAATTTACAAAAGAAAGGGTAATATAAAGTCATAAGTGAACCATATATTATATAATAACAATGAATATGATTCTGTAATAATTCAATGACATTATTTAAATCATTATACATGAGTTTCGGACACTTACGAAGCAAATCGGACCTATTGTAAGGGAAATATTACAATCTCATTTTTATCCGAGACTGTTTATACTTTGGTATTTACTGGGGTGTATTTCATCATCCAAATCCATGTTTCCTCAATATGTAATATTTTTTCCATCCACTTACAATAGTTTAAATCCAATTTTACCTTACGGTGTGTTTTTAGTAAAAGGTATAAAAGGAATCTTTTGTCGTTTTTCGTACGAGGTACTTTTTGACTTTTCCGACAAAAGTACGAAGAATGTTTTTTTTAACTTATACGACATGAATGGATTTTTAAAACATTATTTCCAAGAAACTTCGTTTACAAGTTTTCAAGTTTAATTTTAATCAACTTCTTTTAGATTAAAGTCGTATGACATGTTAAAAAAGGAAAAATGTTTTTGAAGTAGAAAGGATATTTTCCTCAAGAATTGAGTTCAAATGTTTTATCAAAATTATTTTCCATCTAAGATAATAAAGGGTTCTGTTTCTATCCCTATTTTTACATTGATTTGATTATGTTGTGATGGAATTATTTTTATTAATTCCTTTATCTTATATGAATTGTTTTATGATGTCATGATGTTTAAAGATTCCCATTTTTATTACATGGGTTATGAAATGATGTATGATTTATGATTTTGTGGCACACATAAGAATGGTATCATTATGAGATGGGTGGGACCTATATCTCCCTCCAATGCATTGGGTAAGGATTTTATATCTCATGAGATAGACATGGCTAGAATGGTAGGTTATACCGGTTCAGTGAAACAGGACTGAAACGAGGGTGACTCGGTTCAGAAAGGGACTTTGTCCACTAAGATAGTCTTTGCTATGAGTCCTGACTAAAAAGAAATGATTCTCTATGATTATGTGTGTATGCCACAAAGTTTCATGTTTTATGTTATGATTATTGTGATTACATTTCACTACCATGATTTATCCCATGTTATGAAATTATGATCTCTTTTGCAGGTTAAGATTTCCAAAAGTTATGTCCTTGTGTATACGATGTGATTTATATTTCTTTTGTTTACCCTTACTGAGCATTTGAGCTCACCCATTTTTATGTTTTATTTTCCCCAGGATATAAAGAAAGGTATTAGGTAAAAAAGGAAGATCTTTATAGGAGATGTTGAAGATCTTTTTCCATGATTAGAAGATTATATTCCGAGTTTCCAAAGACACTAAACTATTATGGTCCTTGTGTTTGTGTTTTTGTTATGTACTAAGTATTCCACAAAAGTAATGTAATGTCTATGTACGTCAAGCTTCGGGTCTCTACACCCCCACTAGCCACCCCCCCCCACACACACACACATCCCCCCTATAGTCCCCCTCCCTCACCTCTCCATGCATCCCCAACCCTCCACATTTCACATCCCCCCTCACCCCTTGCATCCCCCACCCTACACACCCACCCCCTATAGAACCCCCCAACTACACATCCCATCTATATCCAACCCCTCCCACTGCACAACCTGCACTCTCCCACCCTCCCACTGTACAGTCCCCCTGTAGCCCAGCCAACCCCCTCCCACTACATAGCCCCCCCCCCCACAGCCCCGCGCACTACAGAGGACCCTTCCCACCCATAGCCAACCCCTCTCATTGCACACCACCCCTCCCATTTCCTCAAAAAATAAATTATGAAATGGAGACCCATAGTAGGTATCAAAACGATTTAAGAACTCACTACCATGTTGCATGAATATAATAGGACATCACTAAAATATCAATATAAGACATGAACCATGTTTCTAATCAAAGGGGTCTCAATAGAACACCTAAACAGAACATGACATGTGACTCTATTTGAGGTGGAATAACAAACACTTACTTGAATCAATGATGGCTCATAGGTTGGGAAGATGGGTTCACAAAGAATAGGGGATCTGTCTTTTATGGATAATCAAAACAAAAAAAAGACGACCTTTTCATCAAAGAAATCAGAATGAAAAATAGAATAAATGGGGGTAGAACATAAAACTCATAACTTACAGATTTGATGTGGAAGAAAAAACCATTGGTTTCTCAGAAGAAGGGTTTTCACGCTGAAACAATGGCATCTCTCGTTTTGGGTGCAACATGGGAGGATCCAAGTCTGAATTGGGGCTGTATTTGTGGCATTATATCCCAACGATTTTTTTAAAACCATTTGTAAATATCATACATATACCAATGGTTACATGAACCATTGACATAATGGGGGAACCTATCACCTATCCCAATGGTTTTCAGAAACTATTGAGAAAACTACTGCATATCGCAATGGTTATATATTACTATTGGTAAAGGTTTCATTATCCAGGCCTATCCTAACGGTTTTCTAAACCGTTGGGGAAAAAAGTACAAAAAATACTATACCCATGGTTTTCAACAAACTTTTGGTATTGGAAACCCATCCCAAAATTTTTTCAAAACCATTGGGATATAGGAATTGGTATATAAGGAATTTCCAGTAGTAATGGTGGTCGACCACTATAGTACAACTACCCCACTAAAGCTTCAGATGTCGCGGTTGTGTACAATGCCCTAGCTACCATGGCTGAGTGGCTGCTATATCGGCCATGGCCCGGTCCATCTACCGGGGTCCGACCCGAGTCTGCCTCAACCTGTGGGGTCTAAATCAGTCTAATAGGCCCAGCCTATTATAGAAGGTCCCATCCCACCTCACTGGTATGACCAGCTCGATCAAATCATCCCATGGTCAGGTTGGTCCTCTCAAGAGGTCGCATGGGACAACAATCTCCGCATCCCACGCGTTGTCACACCGCGTCCCATTTCCTGTGATCCTGTAAGCTTGCATGTAGCCACCACCGAGTCCCACGTGATGCCACCACTGGGTTCTACACTGTTCCACTTCCACAACTTTTTCCAGCCACTATTATTCATCTGGATCAGGAAATTCGGAAACGAATGAACCTCTATGATCCTTGGGTCACTATCAATGCTGATCCAACCTCTGTTTGTCTTGCCTCTAATCTGGAGCTCTGGTCTTGTTTGGAGGCTCTTTTCAAGTTGATGCCTAATCATGATAATCCAATGGTGAAGAAAAAAAATGGGTAATAGAAAGGACCCATGAATTCATGAAGAATGAACATTGTCCTTTGTTTGTGTTGGCCTTGATTCTCTCTTGTTTGAAGGATAAATGGAGAGGACAAACTAATATCCCAATAACCCTACATCAGTAACCCATCATGTAATAAGAACCAAAACAAGGATTAATTTTTTTGTGAATTGACCAAGATTCATCATATAAATTAAGAATAGGGAAAATTAACAATGAAAGAACCTCCCTTCCAAGAGTTTTGATCGGTCATTGACAATGAATAGTTCTGTTCCTATTGTTAATGAAATCCTCCAACTTCGTCGGTGCGACTATTGACATTCTATTTTCTGAGTCATCATCATTAGTATGAGTGGATTATTTATCCATGTCTCATAAGAATTAAAAGTTTATGGTGATAACCCTTGATTCCTAAAAATGTTTAACAAAAAGGAAACAAGCCAGTGCATCACTTAAAATAATTTTTATTTAAAATATTTAATGACAATTATGTCTTTTTGAGTTTTTTCACAAAACACCCATAACGACATAACATAAGTCACGCCTAGGGTAAAAATTAGGATTTTAGTTCGATGGTACCACATTATTTTTGATCTGGGTACCCATTTTTATGTTCATTAGATTTTTAAGAAAACCATGCATGTGTGCTATTAAAAAGATTAATAGTTTTAAACAATTGTTTCAGGCACACTGGGGATAAGAATTGCACACTGTGTCAATACCTAGTCACAAAATCAATATATATAATATCTAAAAAATACATGGAAATTTTTAGGCATTACATGGTTCTAGATGGAGGTGTTATTACCTAGAAATATATTTTATTTATGTAGTGGGGAAATATTGAAAATCTATAAACATGTTATTACAATATTTATGTTTAATTATTATTAATAAATATTAGTTAGATATTTTGTATAACATTAATTAATTCATTTGATAAATCAATTAGAATAAATTAGTGGTGTATGGGTCTAGTAATAGACCATCAATTCATCGATAATTATCATGAGGAAAATTATCTTGGGTATTTTGGTGTATGGCTACCCAGAACGAAATATTAACTATGAAAAGATCCTTAATTGTAAGATAATGATGTATAAGATCATGATTTATTGCATTAGATCATGGAATTAGTTACCAAAATAATGAATGTAATAACTAGAGAAATATTTATTATTATCAATGTGTTTATTTATTGATTTGTTAACCATGAATATGTTATGCTCACAGTTTCATTTGATTAAGTTATTATTTTGATTTTATATTCCTTATATATTATTAATATTAATTATAATTTCTCATTTGATCTTTAATTATTATATCATAAAATTACAATAATTTTGGATTTTAGCAAACCCTTTCTTATGTTTCATTTCTTTAGGATATAATGAAATGGATTATAAAAGATATGTCTGACAAAGTCTCTTATTTGGATAATTTTTATTGATATATAGTAATTAGTACAAATAATATAATTTCATATGTAAGGAAAAAAATCCTACTTGATAAGATATATTCTGTATTGGTTAGTTAAATTATTGTCTTAACTCTCTAAAACACTAAACTTTTCTATTCCTTCAAATTTATGTATCTCAAAATTTTTCTCTGATAATTAAATTCTTAATGGTTCAAATTGGGTATTTTTTTTAATTTTAAATCTAATATTTAAGGAATATTTCTATTTGCACTATATATTTGGAGTGTGGGTCTGGGGAATTATAATTGAAATTAATTAAGGGTCTATATAACTTTGGAGATTTTTTATATTATTAGTTAAAGATAATTTAATAGTTATAAATTTTATAAAGGGCTGATAAATTAAAGTGAATTATAATTTTTAATGTACAGATAATTATTTTGAATTATTTGAGTTAGCATAACATATTTTATGTTATTTAGTGATTATGATTAGAGGACTTTAGTGAAAATTATAGGCATATGTCTAAGGGATAAATATATGTATTGAATAACATTATGATGTTTTGGTATGATATATATTTGGTGGTTTTCCCAGAAATTACATCCTTCACTGGTTACTATGAAGTATTTGTGACAATAGAAAATACTAACCAAGGGGTAATCATACTGAAAAACTCTTGTTAAGCATTAACTTTATCTTTACTTGGTGCCTGATGAGTGGACCTATGACAACACACTTGTTGAGATACTCTTAGGGGATATTATTTTTTTTATAAAATTATTATTACATTCTATTATGAAGAATTTAAATATATTTATTACTATAATACATGACACCCAATTATTATATGTAAAGATTACATACCAAAACAATTAAATAATCAAAATTTTAAATAACCTTCATTAATGATTTTACATTAGATAAATTTTTTAATTTAACAATACTAAATCAAATTAATTTTAGGATTGGGAATCCTATTAATACCGTAAGATTTATTTTTTAGATTTTTTTAAACAAAAGTTTTTTCAATGAATAATGAAAAATTGAATTTTTACCAAAAAATGTGTGTTTTAGGAATATATAAAAAATACTAGAAGTGTATAAAGAATTTATTTTTTCAAATATATATTTAACATTTGAGACTATAAATTTGAAATTTAGAAAACCTATTATTAACAATTTTTTAGACTTGTGTAATATTTTCATGTAAGAATATTTTTTATTATTTCTATTAAATAAGTATTTTTTCTTGTAAAATTTGATTTTGGATTGATTTAAAAGATACATAACTTTTATAATAACCATATTTATGTAATTAAAATAAAATTCAGTTAATATTTAACCCTATACATAAATTTCATTCTTAAAAATAGATATTTTTAAAAATAGGGGTTTTTAGTGTTTCAAGAACTAATGATAAAATTTAATTTCTTTAAATATATATATTTTATCAAATAAAATGGATTTCTTATACTGAATTTGTATATACACATTAAATTATAAAGACCATTTTATTGATAAAAATTTATTTACCTCATCAAAATCAAGTAACCATGGTAAACATCAAAATAGTAAAAGTAATAAATATTGGAGAACAGAGAAAAAGAACATTTTAAAAAATGTATATAATAGAATTTATGAGATATTATCATCCATATCTCTTCCCAATATCATTTATTTTCTATTTTTTGAGGAACTTTACAAGAAAATATTCGGTTAAAATAAAAAACTCAAGAATGGGTTGAATTGAGTTACTATAAAAATTTCTATCAAAAATACTTATTTAAAAGTTTCATAATTTGAAGTATAAAACACCCAAATTAACCAAAGTAGCATATTTATATAAGATTTTATTTTTTGAAAGTTTTCTCAAAGATTGATTAGTTCTATGTAATGATAATATGGATTATTATTTTATCTGTTGAAATGAATCTATTAAATTAAATTCTAATACCAACACTGTCAATGATTTACTATCCATGTAAGGAAATGTTTTTAATGAATAAGTAAAATAGTGACAATATACCAATAAAAGGTACATTGGATTTTAAATCAAGTGGATCAATCTCAAGTTGTTATATAGGCTTCTCCACTTAGTGATCACCTTCCACCATGTAATTTCTATAAATAAATTTTGATCCACACCATGGATTAGGGTAAAAAATAGTAGAAAAACTATCTAGGTCAACTTGACATCTTCAATAGTTTTCATGGGAGTGCTAACAACAAAAAACCGAGCCACACATGGACATCTTCCACTATTATCCATGGGAGTGTAAGGTGTAAATAGATAATTTTGTAAAGATATTAGTGTATCTTCTAGTTTGGAATAAGAGTCAGTGTGTGTTTATAAAATAGACACACACTCACTGATCGAAAGGTAAGATATTAAAAAAAGGGAGAAAAATAATAAGAAAATAGATTATAAGGCTTTTTTGTTTTTTATGTAGCTCGAGACTCCTCGATGTTGCGTTGAAATGTAGCTTGAGTTGATTTCTAGAAACATATAGGCAAATCGAGTATCGTGTGATCTTATGCCTACTGTTTCTAGTATAGTAGTTGATGTGTGCGATGAGCTCTTTTCTTCTATTAAAATGTTGCTACAATAAGTTCTTATATTCAGGTTATCAACAATGTCTTCATGTATCTACAGTTTGATATTTCTGAGTTTTTTTCAGGAACACGAGTTGTAGATTACTAGCTATAACATTCTTTTGATCTAATATTTCCTTTATACATAGTAGCTAACAATCAACATGATCTATGGTACGTCGTACCTCATACTTTCATATAAAATCAATTAAATTTTTTCTAGAAAATACAAAAAAAATAATTAATATAAATAATGGTACTATGTTACAAAAATATTATCATTAGAAGGAAATTTAAATTCAATTTATAAAGGAAGGATTGAGGGTGTCCCATGATCGGTAGCTCAAGAATAGTATGTTATGATGGTAGATAAGCTATCAGTAGCTTATAGTTATAGGAAATTATAAACATCAATCAGTCATTCTGTCAGAAGCTCAAGGTGACGGTGAATCATGTCATCGGTAACTCGGTTTGAATGCTAACACGTCCTTAGCAAAAATTCTAAAAAGAACTGTCGGTTGGTTGGTGTGTTGGTGACTCAGTACATCGGTATCTTAATGTGTTGCTGACTTAGCGATTGTGATACATATCATTAGTAGGTCCATTAGTGAGTGTACCCTGATGGTGAGTCATACTTAACGGTGACTTATCCTCAATGGTGACTTATACATAGCCAAAGTTTGAGAAATCGTCTTGTATAGTTAAACACTAAGATAATGTGTTTAATTTAACGTAGATAAACTTCATTAAACATGCTGAAATATGATTAGGCATGATTTGTGAGCATTAAAATTAAAGGTGTCAACAATATCCATCTTTTTTATGATCACAAATCATGGAATTAACAAGCCATTCATAATTATCGAAGGAACAAATCTACTTCAAATAGAAAATAAATAAGGTTAAATTAGATCACAAGAGATATATACTCAAAGAAAAATAAATTAAATATAAAATCCATAATAATTATTTAGTGAAGTTAAATTCCATCTCATATTTCTCTCCCTTTTGGAATTATCAAAATGGATAACAAATAAATAAGAGATAAAGAACAAAATATAGAGGAAAATATATAATGTATTTCACGATTAAGAGAATGTTCAAGGAAGTAGAATAGACAAAATTACATCCCTATCAAAGATAAATCCAATCAATGCTTTTACAAATAAGGATCCACAGAAACCGTGCCTTTATCAAAAGGAGTAATAGGTGGAGGAAGAGAGGGTTCATAAGTAGAAGATGTATATAGATAATGGATTGGAACTCTAGAGGGTATAAAAAGTGGATGACACTGAGTTGAAGACGTTGGAGCATATAGTTCCTTATAGATGACTGGTCTTAGATGACTAGGATCCAATAACGTAGACAAAGGGAATAGTTGAAGGGCTGTAAGAAAAGGAGAAAATGTTTTCTAGTGTCTCCAACACTGAATTTGGGATCCACTGACCTATAGATGGTTCCTGGAGGAAAACACTCAGTCACTGGTCGAATGGGGAATGCTTCTCATTCTACAAAAATAGTACTCTCATGATAAAGGTAAGGCTTCAAAAGGTTTATGAAATCCATTATTAACTACCCGAATTTCTCCATGGCCTTGGTAAAATCATCCTTATTTTCCATAGACATTTTAAGAGAATGAGTTAACTCTTCAACCTATTTGTCTTATTCTTTGAAGTCTCGAGTAATAGGGGGTATCATCAAATTTTAAAACAAAAATTAAAGTGATTGTCTGGAAGATATTGGATGTAGATCCTTATAAAGTTGAAATCTACATTCTTTGTAATTTTATCTTGATCATTAGTAGATCGTTTTGAATAAAACCTTACCATGTCATATATATGATCACTGTTTTGTTTAATATTGCTGAGTCTTTCCTATTATTTTCCACCCATCATGTTCTATAGCTCTTCTCTAATCACTTTTCTAATCATTTCAACACTATGAGACTAAAAAATAGACGTAGATGGGGTGGAAGATTCGTTGACAACAACTTTGACTAAGGATTTCCAAATTTCCTAATCAAGAGATGGAGGAGGAGTAGAATTATCTTCCTCAGAAGATGTAACCTCAAGAGTGTTTGAAACATTATCAAGGGATTCTACATACTCAGCTGAAATTCCTTTCAAAACAAGAGTCAGTGCATCTAACTCATCACTTAATCTCTTATTTTTCCAATCTCACTTCTTGATGTTCTAAAACTAACTGAGGTTGAATCTGTGAAATAATTATCTATTCAGTCATTGAAGGGTAACTTTTATTTAGATTGTCCATTGTTGTAGGTTGAGGTTGAAATATACCTTTAACCAATGAACACAAATCATCCTTAGAAACTTTAAAATCAGGTTGGGTCATGTAGTATATATGAAAATATGCTGCTGGCAGAGTAGAAATAGGAGAAATAGTAGGAGCAGGAGCTACTGCTGGAGTAGGTGCAGTTTTTGAGTTGTTAAAACTAGAGCTCTTTGAGAAGGCCCTACTGCTTCAACCAGTGATCCCTTAGGATCAGCTTGCTCTTTATCTAAAGAAGGTTATTCTAAACCAAGAGTGACATACCCATGATTTGTCTCTCATTCATCTACTACAATATCATAAGAAACAACAGGTGATTCTCTCTTAATAGATGCTCTCTTTTTGACATAAACAACCTCTTTCACATGAGCAATTGAAACTTCTTCTAGAACAATAACTTAATCATGCATATGAACATCTGGAACTCTTTCCTCAGCCACAACTGACTCATGAGATTTATGAGATTAAAAAATGATTTTCTATTCCCCTAAAGCAGTATTAGAAGGATTTTTAGGCTCAACAAGATCTATTGTAAGATCAATAGGTTCAATAATAGGATATTGATCATTATTAGGATGGTCAAATCCACTATTAGATTCACCAATTCTTTCTTCTTCCTTATCATTTGCATCATCTACATTTTCTTCACAAGATTCATCACCTTCTTCCTCATCTTCATCATTTCCATCATCATATTCTTCTTTTTAATTTTTACTTTATTCATTTTCACCACTATACTCTTTATCTTATTCACTTTTACTCTTACTGACATACTCAAAATTTTCTGATTCTTCAGCCTCTTCATCTTTATCTTCTAGCGGGAGAGGTTCTTTTTAAGGAAGAGGCTTACGAGGGATAGCATGTCCAAATGAAATCCTTTCTTCACATCCTCCAATATCAGGGCCACCTCTATTTTCAATAAGATATTCATCTCTTTGATTTTCTATAGATTATTCTACTTCATTAGAATACTCTAAAACCTTATCTAGTACTAGACCAGGATCCTCCATGTCACTTGGATTTAAGGGACACTCAATAATTTTGAATTATTTATAAATATTATAATTGTCTATAACCCATTGTTTCATTTAGGGATTCCAATTTGCCTTAATTCTACTAAAAATGATTTTTATGATAATAAAATCACAATTAATTAGTGCTTCATAATTTTCACTAACCAGACCTTTGAATTTCAACAATGTAGAAATAAACATCGGAAAAAAAGGAATTTTAATTTTACTGGGGTTTCTTCATTTCATACACATGCACCATTAAATACATAAACATGTTAATATTATGTTTATTTTTCATTGGATATAGGAAATAAAAATCTTGGTATTTAATCAAGTAAACCCCCCCTTTTCTTAGACATAACTAGTGTGGGATATATTTGAGCAATATCCTACATTCACCATTAAGATCTATTAATATTGGTCTTCTAGAAACTCTGTTTCCAGTAAGTTTGACTATGATTCCTCAAAAATAAGAATATCACTAGGTGGAGGTTTACTTCCTTGGAAATCATCAAAAATATTTTATGAGGTGCTTTGGGGCATTTAACCCTCTAATTCGAAGAAAAGGAAACTCTTTCACCATTTACCCAAGACTTAAATGAAAACTCTTCAAATTCCTCAATAATAAATTCATCATGCAAATACAACTCATGCACAATCATAGGATAAAATGATCTCAGGTTGTCGGATAACCACTTTAACCACCCTTGTTCTTGCAATAAATTCAATAATAGAGAATTAATTGAATGTAACCATTTGGAATGAACTTCTTTTTCGTGAGTGAAGATTTGGCTTAATAGTTCCGGATGGATATATTTTGGGTTAGGTTTATTGGATTCACCTTTCTGCTTCTTATAAGGATGTAACTCGTCCATAGACTTTTCATAGTCATGTTTAACTCGAGCCATAATTGGGATTAAATGTTTCAATTCAAAGGATAAAGGAAGTATATTTGGATAGAAAAATACAAGAGTAGGAGTGTGAGAGTGAGAAAGTGAGATGGATCAATTTGAGTATTATGATTTAGGGATTTTGAAATCATAAATCGATAAATGAATATTAAAATTAAATGAAACAGAAATAAAAAAATGATGTTTTAAATTTCAGATAGAAAAAATAACAAGGTACATAGTTGTGTGACATAATGATGAGTCATGTTTGTGATACATCAATGGTGAGACATCAATTGGGAGATATCAATGTGGAGTCATCAATGGTGAGATATCAGTGGTGATACATCAACAGTGGGACATCAACAGTGATATATCAATAGTGATTCATCAATGGTGAGACATTAACGGCGAGTCATAAAAGGTGAGTCATCAATGGTGAGACATCAATGGTGAGTCATAAACTATGAGCCTTCAATGGAGAGTCGTCAATGGTGATTTATTTGATTATTAGTCTCTGAATGTTGATCATCCCTAACTCATGACTGATATAACTCATTCACTCAGAATGTAAAGGATTAGTAAAATATCAGTAATATAATGTTTAGTGCCAATTAATTCTAAAGTTATATAAACTTTTAGATAAAGATATCTAAAAAATTGATGTCTTACATCAATATGTTTTGTCCTTAAATGAGAAAATATATTCTAAGAGATTTTAATAAAACTTGTGGTATCATAGTTTGTAGGGATATGTCTAAATTAATGTCCACAGTCTAGTAATGTGTGTTTCATCCATAATATTTGAGAATAAAAACTTTTAATAGCTATGTATTCAGATTTGAATATAGATAATACAACAGAATTTTACCTTTTTACTACACCATAAAACTGCATACTTTCCCAAAATAGTGACATGTTCTAAAGGTTCTCTTACTATCTAACATGAAACCACCAAAGTCAGTATCAGAATAACTAACTAATTCAAATGGATTTCCTCTAGTATATAATAATCCAAAGATGGTAGTATATTTGAGGTATTTTAAAATTCTTTTAACATCAATTATTTGTGACTCTTTTGGGTTTTATTAAAAATGAGAAAACATAAATACACTAAATATAATATTATGATAGATAGTAGTCATGTAGAGAATACACCCTTTCATACCTCTGTAATTAGTTTGATCTACTGATTTTCCATCTTCATTAAGATTTAATTAATAGGTGGTGATCATAAGAGTATCACTGCTTTTAGTTCTATAAAATTTAATTAATTTTAAAATATCTTTGGTATAATTACATTTTTTTAAAATAATGCCTTCCTTATTTTGAAAAATCTGAAATCCGGGAAAGAATTTGAGTTCACCCATTAAATTCATTTGAATCTCATTTTGAATAATTTTTTAAAAATCAACACATAAAGAATTATTCAAAAATCCAAAAATAAAATCATTAACATATATTAATAAAAACAAAAACATCATTAAAAATAATTTTCATGAAAATATTACGATAAAAAATACCTTTAGTAAAAACTTTAGAAATGAGAAAAGAGTTGAGCCTATCATTTCAAGATCGTGGATATAGTTTTAAACCATATATTAATTTTGAATATTTAAAAAAATGATTTGGAAAATGAGGATTTTGGAAACCAGGAGGATGTTCAACAAAAACATCATCAACTATATAAACATTTAGGAATTCACTTTTTAAATACATTTGATGAAATATGAAATTAAGATGTGCTTCATAATCTAGTATTATTATAATGGCTTCATGTTTTGAAACAAGTGAAAATGTCTCTTGATAGTTTATTCCTATTTCTTGACTATAACCTTGTGTAACTAGTAGAGATTTAATTATTACTATTGTAATAGATTCATAAACATTATTTATACACACCCACATAGTGCCTATTTTAAAAGTGTATTTGGGTCTATCAACTAGTTTTCACACATTGTTTCTTCCAATCCAGTTCAACCGTTCTTGCATTTCCATCATTCAGAATTAATCATTGATCACATCATTAAAGTTTTTATGTTCAACATGTGACAAAATGTCTTGATGTTCAACCTTATTTCTCATATATGCTCTAGTTTTTTATCCATTTTCTAATTATCAAACTAAAACATCTAAAGGATTATTCATAATGGTTATAATAGATATGTAGAAATAAGGACTGGTTATTTCATGGTTATTTACTAGCTTAGGTTCATTTTCATAATTCATAGTGTTTCTAGAACTAGATGAATTTTCAATTTTCGTAACAGCTAAGTCAAAAGATTTTGAATCTATTTCTAGACTAGATATATTATCCTCATGATTCTCTAGAGAGGTTTTGGATTCATTTGGATATGTTTAATTATACTCGACATGCACATATTCTTCCACACATGTGGTTATTTTATTAAAGACTCTACTGGATTTACTAGAGATTTAATAACCTACAAAAATTCCTTCATCACAATTAGAGGAAAAAATTTCAATATTATGTTTTGTATTGAGAATAAAGGATTTTCAACCAATAACATTGAAGTAATTAACCATAGGTTTACTATAATTCCATATATTTGTAGGGGTCTTGTTTAGGCTAGGTCTAATTAGGACTCTATTGATTATATAACAAAATATATTCACAACTTCTACCCAAAAAATAAATAGGTAAATCAAATTCATTAATCATATTTTGGGATATCTATTGTAAGGTTATATTTCTCTTCTCTATAAATCCATTATTCTGGGGTTTCCTAAGATAAGATAAGTTATTACTATAGCCATTTTGTGGGAAAAAATATTCAAACTCTTTATTTTCAAACTCACAGTCATGATCACTTCTTATGGATTTGATTATAAGTCCACTTAAGTCTTCTAATGATCTATAATAATTAGTGAAATAAGAATAATCTTCACTTTTTGGGAAAAAAATAACTACCTAATATACTTAGAGAAGTCTTCTAATGTAATATAGACATACTGATTCCCATTTATACTTGAAGCTCTAGAAGATCCAAACAAACCCATGTGAAACAATTCAAGTGGATGAGAAGTTAAAACTTCTTTATTTGTTATGGAAGATATTTTGTGTTGTTTTTCTTTATGAAACTGATTATAGACTTTATCATTTTAAAATTCTTGAATAGGTAGAACCTTGACTAATCCTTTTCATGAAAGCTTTCTAAGAGAGT
The DNA here is from genome assembly GCA_963277665.1 of Viscum album. Taxonomy (NCBI): domain Eukaryota; kingdom Viridiplantae; phylum Streptophyta; class Magnoliopsida; order Santalales; family Viscaceae; genus Viscum; species Viscum album. The sequence goes on along the minus strand of OY728138.1, from coordinate 1,297,026,786 downwards.
GCATATTATAGTGGCCTTGTCTTTTATGGCATAGCCATGAACCTTTATGAAAGGAACATAATCAAGAAACATTCTGTGTAACTAAATAATATCAATTTACAGTTAAACATATTCATTTCAAAAGGAATTAAATACTAGATCATTATTAAAATTGAAAACATTATAATAATCACTTTCAAATTTAAAATGAAATTCATCAACACAAAATTATGAAATGCTAAAATTATTGTACTTATTACCATCAAAATAAATTACTTTACAAATTAATATTGAGTTAGTATTACCGATTTGAACAAGGCCAATAATATTCCCTTTTGTATTGTCACCAAAGATGACATGTCCACCATCAATATTTATGAGGTTCTTGAAGCTTGAGTAGTCCCATGTCATGTTCCTTGAACACCTACTATCCAAATACTGTAATATTTTATAGGAACTCATCAAGAATCATTCTTACAAAAATAATTGAAACAAGAATAGAAATTGGTACCCAGACTTTCTTCGGTTCAGTAATATTAATAATGAATGATTTAGGAACCCATATTTTCTTTTTGGATTTTATTTATGGAATTTTTATTGTTTTTGAATAATAATCATTATTAGGTCTAGAAGAGATATATGTAGGAAAAGTTATTCCACTATTGGAAGTTGCTGAATATTTTCCAAAGCTAGGCATAAAACAAGATTTTCCAGATTTAGATAAAAAGTTAGATTTAACAAAAAAAATTCCTAGGTTGATAACCAATACACGTAGTATATTTAAAAGTAACTTGTTTTCCACGAATTTTAATTAAGGTATCTTTTCAATTTGAAAAATTTTAAAAATCCTTCATTAATTTATTATTATAATGTTTAAGTTCATTATTTTCATTTAGAAACTGAGAATTTTATTCATTTTCAAGAGTAAGTTCATACATCACAGTAGTAGAAAGAGCATGTTATTTCTTTAGAGAGTTATATTTATCTATCCGTTCATTACAAGTATCCTCAGGAATTTTATAATAACATATCATTTCTTCATTTGAATTTTTTCAGAGTTAGATTCACATTCATCGCGAGAATAATATGAATTATGTGTAGGAGATTCTAGAGTAACCTCATACATGTTTTTCATAAAAACACATGTTGGATTTGTCATCCTTCTCATCATGTTATGATTCTAAGTCACTGATCTATCCTCATAATCACTCCAAGTGGCCTTCATTTTATTTTTTAACATCCAATCCTTGTCTTTATAATTATTTGTGTACTTTAATTTCGTTTATTTAGCTTTTACGTGTCCTCTTGTCTTGCACTCATAACAAATTATCTCATTATTATTATCACTTCTCTTCCAGTCCTTTTTCCAATTACCTTTGCTTCCAAAATTCCATACAGTTCTAGGATTTCTAAATAACTTCATATTTCTATAGAACTTCTTAAATATCCTCGCTATTTGAGCCATTTCTTCATCAATATCACTTGATATATCTTCATTGTTGGAAGTTTCAGTATGAACATGAACATACTTTTTTTAGATGTAGTTGTTTTAAAGGAAACTCGATTTCTTCTACGTTCATCATTATCTTCACTATTGAATTTCAGTTCTTCCTCATACACAATTTGCTCACCTATCAGCTCCATTACTAGAAGTAAATTTATTTCACAAGATTCTCTAATTGATATTGATACCCCTCTCTATTTTTCTAGAAGACATCTCAAGATCCTCCTGATTTTTTCCTTAGCAGTGTTTGTCTTTACCGGTGATATACTTGTATTAAAAATATCATTTAACCTGAGATATATATCAGAAATAGGTTCTTCATGCTTCATTTTAAAGTTACCATTTTTATTAGTATATGTGTCAATCCTCATTTTCTTATCATTAGTGGTTACTTCGTGTGAAACAGCTAGAGTATCCCAAATTTCCAAAGTTGTTTAAATGAAAAAATCATATTAAATTATTCATCAGATAAAGCACTATATATGAAATTCATAGATTTGTAATTATTAGTATAAGTTGTCTTAGTGGAATCATCCCAAGTGTTTCTAGCCATAGTATGAATCATGTATTGATCTATAATTTCATACCATGTTTCAAAATCCATACATTCTAAAAACATTTTCATTTTGAGTTTCCATTGACCATAGTTTATGCCACTAAAGTTGGGAGGTCTGTTGGGAGTAGTACCTTCCTATCTATTTTCCAATTAAAAAGAATTTTAAAGAACTAGAATTTTTTAACTAATAAAAATTTTGAGATTTGTAAATCATAAATAAAATCGCAGTTGAGAAGAATTAAAAACATTGAAATATTTAAAATTTAGACATAGAATTTGGTTAGAGTGGGACACTCAATACGGGGTGAATTGAGTTCCTATTAAAATTTATGTCTAAAATAATTATCTAATAGTTACACTAATTGAATATAAATCCTCCTAGTTTACCAAAGTATCAAATTTATAAATGTTTTGATTGTTTCAATGATACTTTAAGGATTGATTAGTTCTCAGAAAAAACAATATGGATTTTTATTTTATCTTCTTAAATAAATATAAATAAAATATAATGTAAACACTATCTATGATTAACTATCAAAGTAAAAAAATGTTTTCTTTGAAAAAATAAAATAGTAATAATAGAACATTAAAAGGAACATCAAATTTTAAAATAAGATTTTTAGTCTCAAGTTGAGATATAGTCTTCTCCAGTTGGTGATCACCTACCACCCTAAAATTTGTATAAATAAATGTTGATCCACACCATGTATTGACGTAAATAAAAGTATACACATTATCCAGTTCAATTAGACCTCTTACATAGTTTTTGTGGGGGTGCTAACGATAGACAACCGGGCTACACAGGAACCTCTTCTTTTGTTATCAATGGGAGTGTAAGGTGTAAAAATCTAGTTTTGTGAAGATATCAGCGTATATTATAGTTTGGAATAGGATTTGGATTGTGTTTATAAAACAGATACACACACTTATTGAAAGTAATAACCATACATAAACAATGAAAAATAATGAGAAATGAGTTTAGAGGGATATGTGTTCTTGTTTAAGCAGCTCGCAACTCCTCATGGTTGTGTTGAAATTCAACAGTATTTGATTTATGGAAACATCCAAACAAATAGAGTATTGTGTTATCTTCTTTCTACTATTTTTAGTGTGGTAATTGATGTGTGGGATGATCTCTTTTCTTATCTTATTACTTTTCTGCCACTTTTTCTTCTATTCGGGTTCTCAATAATGTCTTCATGTATCTATAGTTTTAATTTCTTTTGTTTTTCTTAGGAACACAAGCTGTAGCATTATAACTATAGCCCCCATTATATTTTTTATTGATCATTTCCTTTATAGATTGTAGTTGACAAGGATAATGATATATGATACTTCATACTTCATATTATCCCATTACATCTATTAAATGTTATCTACAAAATACATAAAATAAATTAAAATAAATAATGTAACTAGGTTTCATAAATATGATCGTTAGAATGAAATATAAATTTAAATAAAAAAGAAAGGAATTACAATGACTCAGGATTGGTAGCATAGAAACTGTGAGTCAAGATCGGTAGGTCATTATGTTGGTAAGTCAACTTGTTAGTGACTCTACCATCAGTAGTTCATTATGACAGTTGGTTCGCTTGATAGTAATTCATATATCAGTAGATCATATATAGTGTATATTATAAACATTAGTGAGTTATTATGTCAGTATCTTGAGCTGGTGGTGACTCAGGCCATCGGTAACATGGTTTGAACGATGACTCATCCTAAGTGATAATTATATAAAAGCTATCAGTTGTAAGATGTATCAGTGACTTAGTACATTGGTAGCTTAATGGGAAAATGGGTTGGCGACGGTGAGACATATCATTAGTAGGTCCAATGGTGAATCCACCCTGATGGTGATTCATCCTTAATGAATACTTATCCTCAACGGTAACTTATACTTAGCCAATGTTTTCTAACCTATCTAATATAGTGAAACACAAACAGAATGCTTATAATTAAACATAGATAAACATAATTAACCATAATAATGTATGTTTAGGGAAGATTTTTGAGCAATAAAACTATAGGATTCCAACACAATTAATGATCCCTCTTTATATTATGTTGAAATATTTCCCAAAACTACATCCTCACCACATATAAAAGGGGTATCTCAACACCCCATCAATTCCGCACAAATAATTCAGTTTGATCTTGAAAATATTTCTACCATATTTATAATAGTCTAATATTTCAACCTATTATTCTTATTTTCACAATATATTAGACTAATCATTCCCTTTCCAGAGAGTTCTCTAAGGGAAATTCCATGTCCTCAACAGGAGTATGAATTTTGCCTCATTTATTTTATTTTATATATTACAATTCCAAATATATTTTTCTTTATAATTTATAGTTGTATAATTATTTATTATATAATAAATTATATTATTCTTCGTTAATTACTTTTAAACATTGTTCCCCATCTCCCTTGAGGAAAACAGATAAAAAAATTATTCGTGTGTGTTGTCTTCTATCTCTAAGAGGCATCATGTTTTTTTACATTTCCACCATACATAAAAGGTCCTAATGATTAACTTAATAAATTATAAAATTAATAACAATATATTTTATATTATTAAATGATAAGAAATATTATAAATTTATTACATTCAATGGAAAATCAAATCATTAACCCTGTGTAGGTGCGGACAACCACCTCCATGAAAAGATTAATTTATGTTTTTTTCATTTAGAAACCACCTTTCTTTGATGTCCTTGAAAATGGTTATTGTAGATAATATTATTTTAGAGAAATTATTGATGTCTAAGAATGAAAAATTTGGAAATTAGTAAATAATATGGGTAATAAACAATAGGGGTAAATTAAACCATCTAAAAGAGAATTCATATAGAACAAATAAATTCCTCATACAATGTAAAATAATCTTATCAGTTAATATAAAAATATAATTATTTATAAATATGATATAAATACAAAAATAAAAACTAAAAATGATCTTTATGAATTTGGTAAAGTAAAATAATAACTATATTTCTTCAAATTGATCCATTAATTATGGAATATTCTAATTTGGTTCAGTTTAACCACCTACCTGAACAATCCAATAAATTTATATCATTGATTACCATGTGAATTTAACTTATATTAATATATTACAAATTTAATTAAATAGTTATCTGAATTTATTTTTCATAATAATATTAATATTAAACTCAATAGTTAATACTAGAGTGATTGTTTGTTATAAATCATAGAAATATTCTCATATTTGATTTCATATTTATTGATTGAGACCAAAATTATCATATAATAAAATTATAATATTATAAATAATTATAAAAATTAATTTCCAATAACTTTTATAATCTATAAATTATGAAATTTGGGAGATAAATGAATAAAAACATTGTAATTATTAAACAAGTAAAAAACTACCAAGATTACTCACATATGATATTGAAATTTGATAATAACTAACTAATATATATTTGTCTATAATAAATTTAAATGATGTTGAAAAAGTTTATAGTTATGAATAAGGTTCTGAAATAGGTTATTAATATTGAAATTTTTTACCTGAGGATAGAGAACTTTCAGCTAAATAGGAATAATGTGGACGATTATTTGTCTAAAATTTCAATTCTATAAGAAAAGATTATTTCATACACCTTATTTCCTATTATATGATGTACTTACTTCATATTTTATATTCAATATCATGATTCAATCATTTACCATGTTATTTATATAAACAATTATACATACTATCATTCAAGTGATATTGATTAATGTGTTATCTAATAAATCATAATGAACAAATATCATAAATTTTGTAATGTATCGTGAGTATGGTTTTCGTAGAAATTATATACCTATATAGATATTGTAATGTGGATATGGCCATGATGAAGATTCACCTTGGGGTAATCACACTAGAAGGATGGTTTGATATCAACTTTATCATCACTCGATACATGATGAGTGTCCCTGAAACTCCACACCTAGATGGAAACTAATGGTGTATATAATATTGAAAATTCAATTAATCGCTATTAATGTTAATGAAGGATTTTTCAATAATTACATTGGTCTCCAAAAATTTCAAACTAATGATCAAAATTAACATATTCTATTAATAACCCAAAATTTTTAAAGTAACCTCTCCACCACCATATCATTATTTCAATAATAATGGTACTACCGATTACATTTAGAATTCATCATCAATTCTATATTGATTTTTTGGATATTCTCCTAGATATAAATATAATTATATCAAATAAAATAATACATTATTTCTAAATTTCCATCTTAAATATACTAATTATTATATTTTTAAATGATTCAGTAATGGTTTCCTTTTTGGAATTAATCAAAATGTCTTTTAAACCTATATTATTAATGAATTGGACTTAATTAGTGATTAGTGGGGATGTATATATAAATCCCCTTGAAGAATCGATGGGTATCATGAGAAAAACTAGCTAGTGTGATGGAATATTTCTCACCCATTTTTGTAACATGTCTTGTAAAAATTTCATTAAAATATATATCTATTTTCTAGAATTATACATTCCAACATTATGATATCTGTAATTATTATCAATGTTATATTTATTATCAATGATATAGTATAAACATTGTTTTATTTTATTATCGAATCATTTTTACCAAATACCTTTTCTTCTACAATTTATTCCATCATTATTTTAAGAAATATGACATTGAACACTTCACCTTAATAAAAATCTCACCTGACTATTATTTTTTCCCTTCCTTGGGAAACCTAGAAGAAATATATATATAATTATAAAGGATATTTTAGAGGATATAATAATTTTCTCATAGATTTTTTACGTTTCAATTTCCTTTCCCCGGTCTAATGTGAAATATATATATATATATAGTCTTTAAGGGATATTAAACTATTGAATCATTTTGGAACTCATGAATTATGTACTAATAATGTAACTAATATATTATATTATGCTTTCTAGAATCTACGTTATTATATTTGGTATCATAGGATGTTTGGTAAAAACCCTTAGGACTGTAATTTGAGGATACTTGTTAAAAATCACAATTATTATAGAAATCGCTAATTTTTTTAACAAATTTTTCCCTTGAAAACAGAATAGGAATTGTGTTATACAATTAAATATCATGTGATAATTATGTATATTACATTATATAGATATGATGATTAAAATAATGAATGGTAATAGCATCAACACATTTAGTCAATGTTGGGATGTTCAAACTGATAAACTAAATGATTTTGGAGTTTTCTATGATTGATCATATCCATATTAATATTGTTGAACCAGGTTACGGTAAATAACCACTCCAAAATAGTAAATCGTACAGTTCCACATGAAAATGTAACTATGTTGGATCTATTAATGTGATAAAAACCTCTACCATTTAATAGAACTACCGATTCTTGAGTTGTTTACCAGGGGATCATGTCCTTAGAAATGATATTTCTCATTATGGAATGTATTAAAATTGAAATTTCCATCATGAAGGTATATCTTCTAAAGAGAAGAGTTGATTAGTAGTAATCCCTAATTCAAAACATTTAACAGTATGTATAGATATTTTTCAGGGATTAGAGAACTTCTAAATATCTATTCAATAGAAATTATTTTTTTTATGAGCAAAGGTATGAAATGGAATGGAAATTACCCCTTTTCAGATAAAAGGATGAAAAAGATTTTGACTATCAGGATAACATTCTGAGGTTTTTTGGACCCATTTTTCTCTATTTATATTGATCATAATGAAGGATTTTCTTTTTCATTTATGGTATAATGTTTATCCTCTATAGGTAGTTTGTCTTTCTGACATTTACAAAACATGAGGAAATAGTGCTAAGTGAGATTAATATTGGGAAGGAGTTTTAAAAAAATTGTGTTTCAAAATAAAATATGGAGAAGATGAAGTCTATTTTAAACCACATAATTTAAATTAATTAAAATTTGAATAAAGGAAAACTATATTATCATGCATGTAATAACCATAGAAAGAAACACTCTAATAATTTCGTGAATAGAGGAGGATTTTTTTTTCTTGTGATATGAATAAGTAGCTCCTGATTAGGAGTAAAATATAATGGTAGACGTTTATGATGTATATTTAATTTACTATAAAGATATAGGGAAATATGAAAACCAATTCCACAAACATTTCTATAATTTACCTTAGAAACGTTCAAGGGAGCATGGATAAGCTTATGTGATCACTATATTTATGGCTGATTTTCCAATTTGTGTGACAAGTATAATAAACCTGAACTCAAAGTTAAAAAATTATTTATTTTATTTTGGATCCAAAAACTATTTTAAGTTATGAATATATGTTTATAATGTTTAAAAATCCCCTACCACACTAATATAAGAGTATTAATTTAATAAACTTAATGAGATTATTATTTAAATGAAGATTTTTCTAACAGTCTCTATTCATATTCACATGGATTCAATGGTGGAAAAATATTTTTATACCTATATTTTAATATGAAATAATAATTTGTATAGATTGGATCTCAATTTATTATTTAATAATTCATTCCCAAGTGAAAGAGATTAGATTTTTCATGGGTAAAATAAATCCATTGGTTTCAATGGAGACACTTCACCTACCAAATCCTTTCTAACCCCACCTTAAGTAGAACAACTTAATGAAATAAAGAAAAAAGAGGGAAATAAGACACACTCTATGGATGGGAGGGATATATTATGGATATAGTATGTACCCCTTTACAAAAATACATTGATGAATATTCACAGGAAATACCTAGACATCCACATTAAGCATAAAGTTGTGTTTTCTATTTAACTAATTCCTTATTCAAGCCTCATATCTAAAACTCCACATAGAATGGTACCATAGGAGTTGGTATTGTTAAAGAAAAAAATACATGATTTTTGTGATTATTGATTTATATAATATATTATTTCACTATCGGGGTCCTCTATTTTATTTAGGAAGATGAATTATGGGTCTATAAGATTGTGCATTTACTATAGTGAGTTCAATGCCATAACTATAAAGAGTAATAATCATTTACAAAGTATTAATGACTTGTTTTATAAACATCATAGAGATACATATTTTTAAATGATTTTTCCTTTCTCTTATTGTTATTAGTTAAGTTAGAATAAGGAATATATGTTGATGTTGAAATTCTATACGAGATATGGAAATTATGGATTTTGGGTAATTCTATATTGATTTACTAATTAACCTTCATTTTTTAAGGATATGATGAATATAGTGTTTAGTGATTTTATAGATAACATTATGGTCTTATTCAATGATTATATGTTAATATAATCCAAAATCTATGATAATCATGATAACCATCATTTTATAATTCTAGAGACTCTCATTGAAAATGAAGTATATAGTATATTCAGTAAAAAAGAATTTTGGATGAATGAAGTTTCATTTATTTGACATTTTTTCTCCAATGATGGAATAACATTTGATCCATAAAAAATAAATCTTTTCAAGTAATTCCCACAATGATAAATATAAATGAGATGTGTAGTTTCCTTGGCTTAGCTAGTAATTATTGATAGTTTGTTCAATTTAGTTTGTATTTATCAATCATGTAAAACAATTTGACATGTAATGTGTTAATATTCACATGGTGTAATAAATGTGTATAATATTTTGAATTATTATATACGAGATGGATTAATGAACCAATATTTACTTTACTATCAATAAAATAAGGATTTGTGATATATAGTTATATATCAATTAAATGGTTAGGTTGTGTGTCATGAACCATGTTGGAGTTCTGTATAACCCGACACCCAACCCAATCCATGGAAGGGACTAAATGGTGTTCCCAATCCCCATGGGCAAGGAACTAGTGCTTGAGTAACAAAAATTCATCATGGTGATGATTTCACAAATTTATGTAACCATAACCAACTCAAAAAAATAAACATCACAAGGATGAATAATCATAACAAAATATAGTATAATAATTTTTTAGATTCAATGTTTACAACATTGAACGAACATTGAAATGTGATAAAATAAAAAGCGATAAAACGACACTTTCCGAAAATAACTTTATGAAAAGAGGAGAATCATCCCAGAGCCACCACCATGACACCTGGAAGGGAAGACCACTAGCATCCCAGACCACCATCTCCAAACATTATTCATATACTGATGTCAAACATAACCAATTTACTTACAACCAATTGTGTAAGTATGGTATGATTCAAATCTTAGTAGGATGCCACCAAAAAAAGAGATTCTATGATATAAAAATTATAATATAAATTAAAATGTATGTTTTATAAAAGGAAAAATTGAAACATTTTTGTAGAAAACATTTTAATGAAAACATGTTTTCATTTCAAATAGATGACAAGGTATACTGTATACCAGTGGTGAGTACAATAACTCAAAATTTCACTATGTCATGAGAGATCCCTATAGGAAATAGCTAAGAGTGGGGCCCTAGGTACATCATATCTCAACGAAACTTGGTATAGTAACCATAACCAATAATATTCTCATTCACAAACCACTAAGAGGGAATATCCCACTGGATGGGTGGCCTCCAATAATCATTATCATTTTTTAGCGTTATAACAATCAATACTTTGATATGAATCTAAGCCAAGGAACTTCTGAGTAATATATAATATTAGTCCTAGTCCACCCACATAGATACCCAAGATTCCCTTGGTGCTCAATTTTTATTCCATATATCATACTTGACATAACTTTCACATATGCACAATCCAATTAATATATCACACATGACAAAACACTATATACAAAACCTAAAACCTCATTTTATTCAAAATGCACACCAAATACACTTCAAAACATATTTCACATCACTTTTAAAATTTATTAAACATCATTCATAATTTATTAAAAACATTCAAAGGTCATAACAAGGCCTTAAAATTGAAATATAGATAATTTATTTTATAAAAGACACATTCAATCCATGATCATATGGAAAAAATTCAAAAAAAATTCAAACCACACCCATAAATCCTAGAACATAACTAAAAACTCAAGATAGTGTATGAAAATCATAAAATAAGGATTAATATCATAACCATGTACCTCAAGTGTTAAAATTACCAGAAAACACTGCTAAACCACAACCACACCTATAGAAAACCATATAATAAAGATATTCAACCATAAAAATCATGATCGAACCTTAATGATCAATATACAACCCTATAAATTTCACCTAACGCACTATATATTTTAATCTACGATTAAAAAAGAATAAAACTTTGGAAAAGAGGAAGAAACCATGATAAAAGGGGACTTAGTTGAGGTATCTTAGAAAAATGACACCAAAATTGCTAGGAAATTGAATATCCAAGGGAGTGAGAGGGTTGGGGGTAGGAACCTTGGGTGAAGAATACTTATGGGGTATTATTTTGGTACTTTAGGGTTGAAATTATATAGTCGAAAGAAGATAAAAAATTCAATTTTTAATAACCTGGACAATCTGCATGGTTTGCCAACACAGTTTTCCAAACCTTGCGGAAATTGTGTGGTTTCCACTATCCACAAGGGGCATGTCACACAATTAGTCACATGGTTTCAAAATCTAATCTCCAACATTTTAATTCATCTTTTTCCAAAAATGACACCTTGGCACCCAGTTACTTGTCCAAGTTGCACAGTTTCCCCAAACTGTGCGCAAGCCATGCACCACCCCCTTCTAAAGCCATATTTTCTGTTTTATCAAGAAAATAAATGGAACCCAAGGAATAAACATAAGAAAAATAATAATAATATAAATAAAAAAAATTAAGACATGAATGTGACATTTCATCAATATTACTAATGAAAAAATGGTTACCATATATGAATTAAATTGAAGATATATGAAAAAATATATTTAACTGATAACCTTGTGATTGTAGAATTACTCTTTTCCATGAAGATATGTAGGTACTATCTAAATGGATAAATATGTTTCATATATATTACATTAAAATTTTGTTGTATATTATCTCACATAAGTAGATATACATGAGTAAAATATTTTAGTTTGTGCAACTAAAGGACTAGTTTTATTGATAATATACCATAGAGTGAAAGAAACAAGCCATCAAATGTATTAAGAATGAAATATTATGGAGTTTTTTAAATTACTATGTTCAATATGAATCTTATATTAAGATATCTAGTAAAAGAAAAGGGGTCATATTATTCCCTTAATAATAAAAATCTAAAAAACAATTATTTGAAATGAAATAAATTTACCAGTATGATGATATGGATTTACAATAGAGGAAACAAGAATATAATTATGGTAAATTAATAGGCCTCATTTATAATGATGAGGTATTTTTTTATGGAAAGTGGTTATTTATTTCATCCATTCATGAACTAAAGTGGGAGCTACTATATGGACCATATTGATCAAATTTCACTATACACACTAATAGATCAAACATGTATAATTCATTAAGAGAACATTTCTGGTGGGAGAGTATAAAAAAGAAAATTTTGGATTATCTATCTGGATGCACAGTATACAATTAAGTAAATTTATAAAAACAATTTCTTATGGGAATCATGATACATTTACCTTTACCAATATGGATACGGGATAATATTACCATAGACATTGTAATTAGACTTCCAAAAACATTATAGAATATATAAAATATATGGATAATCATCGATAACCTTACCAAGTCTGTATGTTTTATAGTGGAATGGGAGGACCTTACCCTTGAGTTCCATGCCTGACTCTATATCAATGAAATGAAGATACATGCCATGGAACCTTTATAAATTATATCTAATCATAACTATTATATCACATTGAAATTATGATTATGTTTAAAAGGATCTCAACACCAAATTACATTAAAGCACCAATTATCACCCCTAAATTGACGGGTAGTCAAAAATATATATCTAGAAACTAGAATACATGATGAAATGGTGTTCTCTAAACTTCCAAAATTCATGGAGTCCATATATACCTTTAGTGAAATGCTTTTGTGATAAAATTTTACATTTGAGATTCTATATTATACCATATTTGGAATTGTATATGAAGAGATGTCCTACTCCAACTTGTTGGGAAGAAGATGGAGAATGGAGGTTTATATTATACGAACATATGGAGAAGACAACTCTGAAATTATAGACTATCCAATATCATAAAAAATAATTCAAATAAGAAAAGAATATATAATAATAATAAATAGAAAAATATGGAATTTAATGTTGGGGATCGTATATTATTAAAGGTTTCATAATGGAAATGAGTTGTATGGTATTGTAAAAGGGGGAAGTCAAAACCAAGGTATTTAAGGCATTGAAAATTCTAGATAGAATTAGAGTTGTAGCTTACGTTTTGGCTAGGTGACCCAAAATTCTTAAATTAAATGACCACTTCTATGGTTCATTATTGAGGAAATATAATCTAGATTAAATGAATATACTCAAATATGATGAAATAGGATTGGAAACAGAATTTTATTTTGATGATGAATATTTCTTGTTTTTTTAATGAATAGATAAAGTGTGGTTGAACAAAAACACTCACCTAGTATAATCCAATATAGAAATCCCAAACTAGAGGAGGGTACATGTGATCTTGAAAAATATATGAAGAATAAATACCCATCATTTTTTAATAGGTAATATGTAACTAATTTGTAGGATGATAATATTTAAGAGAAGATAATGTAATACCCATGACCCTATTATAGTAGGGAACCGTGAAATCCCAAAACTGTTAAATCATGATCTATCTATAAAAATTTATTAATAAAATTATTTAAAAGATAAAATTTAATTTTAATTTGAACAAATTCACATAATGTTTTGGAATTATAATTTTAATATTACATTAATATTATTTTTTGGATTTTTTGGAAATAACTTTTATGTGAATAGTTAAAAATACAGGTTACACCAAAACAATGATTTTCATGAATTTATAAGCCATACCTAAAATTCTAGAAAAAAAGTTAATTACATAATGATTTATTTATTATTTAAAAAATACAACTAAAATTTATAGAATCTTCTATTAAAATTTTAAGTACATAAATAATATTTTCTCATTTAAACCTTTTTTTTGTCTTTTTTATTAAAAATTATTATGGAAAACTATGATTATTTTATCTTTAATGAAAAATAAATTTTATAATTAAAAAAATTACATAATTAAAATAAAAATATTTATAAGTTTACCCCAGATATAAAATTTAATGATAAAAATACACTATTTTAAATAAACAGGTTTCTACCCCTTATATGTCATAATTCTAAAATTCATTTTATTACATATATAAATTTTATCTAATATAAAGGATTTAATATATATATAATTAATATGTAAAAATTATTTAATAAGTTACATTTTATTTTTTACCACTGGATTTTATTTTTAATTTATAATGATGAATTAATTACGATAAATTCTTATCCAATGCTGACAAATTATTTATTTAATTAATTGAAAAAATGAATTGTTTTAAAAACTAGAAAAGAAATATTTTTTGTTGATTTATATGTAAAAATATTAATATTGATAAATATGACTTATTTTAGATGTTTTATAATTCTATATTCAAATTTCATATTTTTTTGGTTTAATTAATGTCAAAATAAATGAATAGTGTCAAAAATGACATTATTGAAATTTTAGGAAAAATGATATTTTATTAAATTATTTAAATATAAAAAAAATTAAAGTGTCGAATTAGGATCATAAATGGTCTAAAATTTCATCCATTATACATTTATGAACTAGTTCATAACTTTTATTTAAAATTATAACCCTTTGAGATTGAAATAATCATTTTTAGTGTTAATGTTCCAATGGCTTACCAAAGTAGTTAAACCAAAATATAAGTATTAAAATTCCACATAAATGTATCCAAATTTTATTGGATTAATTTATCAAAACCATGGAATATATTTTCTTCAATATTATGAATAAATCGGTCCACTTTCATAATAAAATGAATTTATTATTTTTCAATATTTTATTAATTCAATGAGTTTTCATTCATTTTATATAAACATGCACCACATATCCTCCCATATGTACACCCCAATAGAATATTATATAGAAAAACCATTGCAAAAACCTATTATAAATTTATTTATCCATGTTCTAGTGGTTATGCTTTTCTTAAAATACCAACACTATGGCCCTTAAGAAAAGATCTAGAGGATATTTTCAAAGAATTGGTGATCATGATTATCTACTCTTTATAATTTATTTGTACATAAAATTTCTATAAATATATTAAAAATATCATAAAATAATAAATAATATATAATGAATATTTTGATATGTTATTATGATTATGGTAAACCATTTTACATTTCATTTCTATCCTTTTAAAAGTGAAAATATTTCCCATACGTACATATGGATTATTATCTCCACATAACGATATAATTCCTTTTTCATCACCACATTACTTGGATGGTTATAAATACATAGATAATGAATATATATGATATTTAGGACCTAAATATAATTGTGTAATTACAATATCATATATACCTTCTCAACATACAATCCATTAGAAAATGATAAGGTCGCTCATCCATATGTGTGGACCACCACCTCCAAGAAGTGATGTGATTCATTTTTCATTGTTGAATCACATTGGAGGTAATAAGTACATATTTAATTGATATATATTTTATTTATATAATGATTAAAATTATATATATTATGGAACCATAATCAATGTAAAAGTACTACAACTTCTGTTATAAAACATTCTCAATAAAATAAACCGATTAACACTAAAAACAATGATAATAATGAATTCCTATGAATGAAAATGTGATAAAGTGATGTATTATGTTTATATATGATATTATAAATAATCATATCTTGTACATGATTAAGTGTAAAACATAGATCATATTGATTAAGAAAATATTTCATCCCATGTTAATCCCATGATTAAGGATTTTTTGTTACATACATGGAATTATCAAATCAATGTACTATATATACAACTAGGTGAATACCCTTGAGTGTATATTGGTATGGGTATACACCTCACAAATATTTGGGCATGTAAAATCACAATGGCATTTCAGTAGAATAATAATAGTACATAAAAATTTACAAAATGATTAAATGTGAGGTAAAGGGGTCTCTATGAACTTGAAATTAAAACTAAATATATTATGTAAATGTATTAAAATATTGAAACATGAAAATAGAGAAATTTTTAGGTATAACAAATGGAGAGTTCATGAATAAAAACCTGACATAGAAAAGTCATAGGATAATTCCAGCTGCGTAAATGGGGTATATAATGAAACATGTGATATTTTAATGATATTGAAAGGGGTCACTCATCTTGTATAAATCATAACGGTATTAAGCTAGATGAGAAAGTTCATGTCCCAATCCAATAAAAAAATTTGTATTGAAAATTGCATTACATAAATTAGGTGCTTGAATAAAGGGGATAAATGGAGGATGCTTTAAAATATTTCATCATATTAACAGTTTATGTAAATTCTATAATGATAAGGGATAAATGATACATCGTTATTAGTAAATAACTATGATACTATAATTATATTTCAATACTCAAAAACAACTTAGATTAATATTTGAAACACGTCGAAGGTGCTTGAATTGAACAAAAGAGAGAGAGGTACCTTACGTGGAGAGGGTGATTCCAAAATCTTCAGTGGATATTCTTGAGATCTTGGGAAAACCTTGGGAGTACTATAGATTATAAATATAATATTAAGGACATTATAGAAGTTTTTAAGTGATTATTAATGTTATATTTGTGGGTTTGTATAAAGAAATAGAGTGGATTTTATTATTTCTAAAACAAAGGTTTTGGAATCTATACAATAAAATAATCAAACCAAAAAACATTCTATGGTTTAAAACCTTGGGTTCAATGAAAGTTTAGTTGTGTTATTTTATATTAAAAGATAATGGTACAAAATTAGTAAAAAATTACGCTTAGTGATGTGGAAGTGGGTCATGTTTGCTAAGTATTGATTTTTAAACCATAAAATCAAATATATTTTTTGGAGGATTAATAAAGGATTTATAAAATAAAAAAACATAAAAAGAAAATTATTTTAAAAGGAAAACATATATTTGGTCATGGAAACCATTTATGTCATTTATTACATCACTTTTGGGTTATTATGATTTCAAAATACACACCGTGTATTTATACTATATTTAATTTTTCCCTCAAAATATGACTATTTCAAATAGTTAAGAAAAAATAACTATTGGATAATTTTGAAATTATGATTAAAAATATAATATTTATTTTCTCAAAATAATTTTATAAATATGTGAGTTTTTACTTTTAAAACAAGAATAAACATTTATTGATAAATGAGGGGTTTTTCAACAATAAAAATTTTCAAACCCATATAATAATTACATTTGACTTCAAAAGAATTATATTATTATTTATAGTTATTAAATATTTTTTCATTTAGTTATTTTATAAATATATAATTTATTTTTAAAATTCATGAATTCATCAGAAAGGTATATCTAAATTTAAATTTCATTTTACAGGAAAACAAAATTTTCGGTTTATTGTATCAAAATAAAAAAATTTACAATTTAATTACAATAAGAAATAAATGTAATAATTATCATATTGAAAATAAAATATAAATATTTATAATATGATTGTTTTGATACATATCCTTTTATGAAACCAGTAAACTCCATGATGGTAATATGCATGATTGGTATATTTTCATTGGGTTTTTGGGTGTATATGGTTTGGGCATGACCTTGATAAGCATGAACTTATCTTGTAAACAATTTCATTCATTCTTTAGTTATTGGGTTTTATATTTAGTTTGTTATGGGAAAAAACTTATATTGGTATCTACCATGGAATCATTAATAAATGGTATTTATATTGTATGATCCTATTAGGTGAGGCCATCACTTCCTTTGTCTGTGTTAGTTAGATTTATCAAAACCCTATATTTATACGAATCATGTGATCACTATTCAAAGACTATATTTTAATGACTTATGATGCTTATAGACATTTAAATATTATGGGATATAACCAAATAATTTGATTTCATTTCTACAACCCTAATAGTGAATTTTGTCACAATGAGAATTTTATTTAAAAAAGCTTAGGTCGCTAATATCATCTCCCCTTTTGAAATTTCACGCTAAAAATTTTAATATCACACAATTAAAAGATAAGGGTAATTCTTTTCATCACCTTCTTAGTATCCCATGTTTATTCATCAATCTTATGTTTCTCCATTGAAATTTGAACATGTGAATTATCTTATATCATAAAACATTGTATTTATGATATAAGATCATTACCAGATAATCCTTATATAAAAGATCATTATTGAATGGTACAACCACTGGAATTCACACATGTGAGGGGTCTGATATATACGTCCTCAATAAAGACACTTGTAAGAAATCATTAATTTCAGATATGTCTTTTTTGGGACATCTAATTGATAGGTAACCACTCTAATCTGATCAAGGATCTCAAGGGGAAAAATATAACTTGGTCTATGTTATTCCTTCTTCCAAAATCTCATGACTTTATTCCATAGAGATATGAAAAGGAATGAAATATCTCCAAACATAAACTCTTGGTCGCATTGGAAATTGTGAACATAGCTTTACTTTAGATTCTGATAAGCCCTATTGTGATGTTGAATAGTCTTGACCTTTTTGACTATTTTCTCAACCATTTCAGGCCCCAACAGTTTTTTTTCACCAACTTCATCTCAACATGATGGTGTTATGAACCTTTTCCCATAAAGATATTTATAGGGATCTATTTAGATTTTTTAGTGGATAATATTATTGTATGAGAACATTACCAGAGAAATATATTGATCCCATGCTCCTTTAAAGACCATTGAGCATGCTATCACCATGTCCTTGAGTGTTGTAATAGTCATGTAAGATTGGCCATCAGTTTGCAGGTGATTAGACATGATGAAGTTGAATACAGTGTTTAGAGTATATTGAATACTCTTCATAAACATAGAGGTAAATCATGGTCCGCGATCAGATAAAATCGATAGTGGGGGAGCATAAAGCATCACCAGTTCTTTTATGTATATCCATTCATGTTGATTGAGTGATAATTCATCTCAGATTCCAATTAAATGAGAAGTCTATGAATCACGATCCACCACAAATCATATATCATTATTTACTCTTGATGGATCAGAATACCAATGGCCTAGTCCATGGTTATGTTTTACAATTTCCATGTAGGTATCAGAAATGGTTCTATCATCCACTATTATTTTTTCAATTTAGATTTCACTTTCTTATATACAAGACATGGTGATGTATATTACATGACCTCCTTCTGGATTTTGTACCCCAAATATTTCTCTCATAGATCTCTAATATATAATCGTAATCCTTATGATGATGGTAAATTTATATCTATATGCATGATCCAACAACTCCTTTTTTAACTTGGTGTTTGATGGAAAATATAGTCTTAACAAAAATCTTTAAATTTCTTCTTCATTAATTTTGAACACTGGGGATTTTTTTCAATATAACTTACACCTTCTTCCAAATTTCGACACCATTTCTTTAATTGTCCTTTATCTTTTCTATATGAAATATTTGAGCAATCATTGGTGAAAGTGTTGATGATTTTCCTTTTATTATTATTCCCATGTCAATCCTTTTCAAGTATAATATGGTAATGTCCTTCTCAATTCTCATCAATGATAGCATTTATATAAATTTTCTACTTATAGAATAAAAAAAATTATTTTATTTACCAATATAGTTGGGTATTGAGAATTTATTGTCCTTAATCAGCTCTAAACATCTTATATGGAGCATATTCCTCTCTTTCGGTGTAAATATATACTTAATGATTTTATGATTTGTTTATATTTTACACTTCTCCATAAAGATATATTTATTTATGATTTTTAATATGAAATATTACACTATCCAACTCTTGATCATGTATTGGGTTGTTCTATTCATGAACATTCAATTTTCTTGAGGAATAAACTGCCATTTTTTCATTCTGCATTTGCATACTACCCAGTCCCTTCTTTAATGAATCAATTAATTCCATTAAAATTTCCCCACTTATGGGTAACATAAGTGAATGTGAGGGTATAAGCCTAATTTTCAACTACTTGAACCATTATTCACATTTATTATTTCATAAAAATTTTACTCCCTTTGGATTTAGGATAGTTAATGGTTTTCAAATTCATGATAAATATCTTAGAAATTGTCGATAATACCCAGATAATCCAATTTAACTACAAATTTCAATCATAGTTGTTGGTTGTAGAAATCCATAAATTACTTCTATTTTTTATGGGTTTATAGATACCTCATTTATTATTATAATTTTTCCTAATAATTGTACATACATCAACCAAAACTCAAATTTTATTAACATTTCATAAATATTATCCTTTTTATAGTCCTTATTATAGTTCTCAGAGGATCCTCACACTCCTTGATTTTGGAGTAAAATAAAATATCATATATAAAACATAATCAAATTTTTCAAGGTAATATCTAGAGACCCTATTAATCAAGTCCATAAATATTTCATGAGCATTAGGGCATCCTAATGACATTACTATGAACTTATAGTGCTCAAACCATGTATGGGAAGATGACTTGGGGATATCCTCCTTCAAAATTAAATGATAATATGCCGACCAAATACCCACCATGGAAAAGAATTTGGATCCATTTAGTTTATCAATAAATTCATAAATTTGTTGTATATGATAGTTTTTATTTATATATTTCTTATTGATCTCATTATAATCAATGAAATGGCGCATTGACCCGTCCTTCTTGATGAAGAGGACTAGTTCACCCCATGCTGAATCACTTGGTAATTTAAACCCTTTATCCTAATTATACTACATTTTTTCCTAATATCCTCATGTTCCATAATATACCTTCTATACGGAGTCATGTATTTTAGAAAATCCCCAGGTGTAATCTTGATTGAAAATTCAACCTCTTGGTTTGGAGGAACACCAAAAAATTAATCGAGAAACACATTAGTGTATTCCCCCACATTGTGCATGTCTCTAAGGATAATTTTTTCCATAGACTCAATCATTTGATCTAGACATGCTTGATCTTTGGGTAATAAAATCCATTCTTGAGTTAGTGGTGGTAATAAATATTCATCATCCTCGCAATTATATAGAATTTGAGGGTGATTCAAAGTATAGAGATTCATTTCCTTCTCACTGAAATATATATTGGTTCTATATAAGGAATTCTATTCCATATCAATAATTTCATAAAAATCCACTAAAGGGTGTATCACAAGGTTATATTGGAATTTTATCCCACAATTGTTCATACGGGAGGATTTATATATATAGGATTAAATAATTTCTCTATTTTTTTTCACAAACCACTCTTCTTCCATGTTTTTTGGTGGTGTTTGAATAGTTTTAATAAACTTGTGTGATATGAAAGAATTCATTTAACAATGGATGATATACCTTCATTTCCCTATTTTATTATAGTTCTAATCATTTCTATCATTCAACATTGACTTAAGTATAATAATTTTGAAGATATTAAACACATAAATGGCATTGAAAAAACATTAACATGAATATTTTTAAATGACATATATTTCCTTAGCTAATGAATTTATTGGCTTCAATATAATTAATTTATGATCTAGTTCCTAACATATATTATTTTTTGGGATTTTTGTTCCCTTCATAATGGTTCACATTGATATTGTAAATTTACCAATGAATATCCCTTGTGAGTGTCAGACTTGGTGTGCACCATATCCATTTATTGTGCACTAGTTCCCAATCTAGTCTAGCTCAATATAGTGTTTTCAGGTTTTACCCATAGGTAAAAATGTTCCAAATCAAAGTCCACTTGAAGGACCTAGAAAATGATTTATTTTATTAGAAACCACTTTATCTATACGTTAACAAAATTTGGGTATGATTTATTATATTTAATATTATCCATAATTCTTTTGATATAGTTTCCTAATCCCAATCCCAAAAACAAAAAATCCTCACTTTCATTCTAACTATGAAAACCCATGTTTTTATTACACATTAATTCATGATTTACTACATAAGAATATACATTATACATAATAGAAGATAGATATGTCTATTATCTTTGGGTAGCTAGGTAAATTACATAACAACATAAAACAGGGTTACATTGACATTATTGAAATCTTCCTTAAGAGGATCACAATTATCCATTATTCTTAAAACTGTATGGGATAACCTTCAAACATAGATAATAAAGGGGTGAGGTATAAAGCCCAGTGAGGGAATAAACAAAGAATAATAAGAATAAAGTATTATATTATAATGAATTGGAATCCAAATAGGGTATATATGGGGTTGATAATCCTAATCATGAGCAATGAAGCATGATATAGTATGATAACATAAACATAGAGAGAATGTGGAAACAGAATTAAGAATGACATCATAAGAATAATTCAAGGTTGACCTTCAAGACATCATAACATATTTATCATAGGATAATGTACCATACGGAATACCTAGAATTTCATGAGACTAAAACATTACCCAATGTATTAAAGTGTCATCTGGGCACACCCATCATAAACATATCATGTAAATGAAAAAGTACGCCACATAGATCACATAAAATAAGAACATATTTTAAAAAATTTAGTCCTATGATTAAGGATTGTGGGATACCCCCAATAGAATTCAATAATAAATGAACAATATATACAACTTTTTTAATACCCTTGAGTGTAAATGGGTATGAGTATACACCTCACAAATGTTCGGTATGGAAAATCGTAGTGACAATTCAATAGTGTAACGATTGTACATGAAGATTCATAAAATGTTTCAATGATTGAGAAATGGGTCACTAATAACTTAGAATGATGTAGTAAAATATGAGGTAAAAATAATAAAATAATCCAACAAGAATATTTTTTAATTTATAGTAAAAACAAAAGATGGTGGTTGAACAAAAACATGGCACGGAGAAATAAAAAGATAATTTTGGTAGAGTAATAGGAGTGCATAATGAATCATTGGATGGATTAATGAGAGTGTAATGGGTGATTAATCACATAAAAATAATAAGATCTGTAATAAGTAGGTGGAATATAAGATCATATCCATAGGAATTGGATGAACATGTATATTACATAAATAAGGTGCTCGAATAAAATGGTGAAAGTTAGGATCCCTTGCTAAATTTCAGCTGACATTAGTAAATTCTATAATGAGAGAGGATAAATGTTCTATCATTTTAGGAAATAAATTCTATAGTATATGAGAATTAAAGAATCATTACCTAATGGGGATTAATAAATCTTAACACAATGAATTTTGTGGATTGATAATAACTGAGAGAGGTCCCTTACCTTGAGAGGGTGATTCCAAAAGCATTAGAGGAGATTCATGAGAGCTTGGGGTCACCTTGGGAGAACTCTAGGTAAGGGAAGGAAGAGTGAGGAAATGATATAATGTGTTTTAGTTAATATAAATGAGATATTAGTTGGGTTTATATTGGAAAAGATAAAGAAATTATTAATTATTTCCCAAACATAGGTTTGGGACTTCATAGAATAAAGTAAATAAAACTAAAAAATTATTTATGGTTTCTTCCCATTGTTTATAATAAAAAAATTTGGTTTTATTTTTATAACTATAAGATCCAAAAAAATTAAATATTACCCATGATGATGTGGATGTGAGTCATGTTTCTTAAAAATTGATTTTAAAAAGTCAAAATATAATATAGGATTTGAAGTATTTATAAAGTATTTATAAATTAAATCAAATAACCTTCAGAAAAATTCTTATAAAATTATGAAATAATCCCCTAAAAAAGGTGTGATGAGCCCAACCTCCCTCTTAAATGTCTAATGTTCATTCCTATGTGTCACTTTACACAAAACTCGGTGCCCACCAGAATTTGGAAATCGAGTCCACAATGACACCTCTTTTCATAGACATGTGAATGATTGTGTGTTTCTAGTTCCATGAATAAAAGCCCTCATAAATTGAAGAAAAAATAACATACTTTAGTGTTTTCAACCTTTCCAACTAAGTATCTGAAACAAATAATTAAATAGCCATTTATAAATGTTTTATAATATATAATGTGATTCTGTATATATCAACTCCCTATGAAGAAATTTCTTATCCACTATAGACTATTTAATGTTTTTATATTTGTTTATATTTTTATTAGGTTGGGTGAAAAATATAGAGAAAACATGGGGTCAGTAACACCACTAATGATTCAATGATGTTAGGGAATAGTTCTTTCATTTACATAGTAAAGTAGGTAACCCCCAATTATAGTATAGGGTCTTCCTTCACTTATAGATTAGGTAACCCCTCAGCTAGTATAAATCCCACACAATTAGGACTGGGTCTGTAATATAGATTTATTGAAAAAACATTAGTGAGTAATGAGTCAACAATTATAGATTTCATTATGTGGTTTATAAGGTTAGTAGAAGATGATATGGGGTTACGTATTTACCAATATATTGTGGCACAGTCCCAAAAGGGATGGTATATCACCCTTCGATTAGCATTCCTATAATAGGCCACAATTACACACCTCAATTTTCATGTAGTGATTTGAGATTCATGAGATAAAATATTTTCTAAAATATATAGATATGATATTCATAGTTTCCATCAGTGTGACTAATTTTAGGAACTAAAATCTGATGGATTGAGGATTCTTACTATATTCTTGATCAATAATGAGGTGTGTCAATAAATTGTTTTTTGGTAACATTAGTCTCCTAATATTTATGGTTTTTTATGAATTTTGATTATATAGATATAAAAATATTTATAGATAAAATATATAATCATTAAAGAAATCCCTATTTTCATGTGTTTCCGTTCTATAAATCATATATGGGTTTTTCTTAGTTTCTATATAGTCCCATTATGCTTTAGGGATTGAAATATCATAAAGATATTTATTTTATTTTATTTTTAGAGTTTCATAATGATTATTTTTAAACTTTCCAATATATGGTCCGTGTTCCAATATTTGTTTTATATGTATAGATAACTTACAGTTCAAACATACTCTTGGTGGTTGTGAATATGGAGATGATTCTTGGTGGTGAATGATGGTTCTCGGTAGTGGAAATTTCACCTATTGAGCTCTCTGAGGAGTCTATGTAGGGAGGATATGATACCCCATTGTGAATTTTTATTTTATAGTATAATATTATAATGTGTATTTATTATCTTATGAGGTTTATCCTGGGGAATTGTGTGATATAATTTTTTCCATGAATCTATTGTTACAAATGTTTCTTATTTATTTTAATTGATAGTGGTTTTTGGTCATATTTTAACAAATATATTGTATTTTTTCTATTGGTGTTAATAGGTTAAGTCCCCCCACGTATCTTCATTATTTCTTAGTGATTTTCTATAGACATTTTCCTATTATAAGTGGGATGGGGTAGCACTTTTTCTATACCATTAGACCAGGATGAGTCATGGTGGGTTGGGTCAAGTCAACTATACTTGGATAAAATTGAAAAATTATAATTAATTAACTTAGAAATTAAAATCAGACTCAGATAATTAGCGATCCTTCTTAGTATATACCCTTAATATAGTTTCACATCCAAAAGAGGGAGATGACTAATTTATTTGATTGATGGAAGTGGCCCTGTAATTATTCTTTGGGTGGGGGAGGAAAAACATAGAGATGTTAATTATGAGGGTTTTATTGTTCGAATACTCTTGTGATATAAATTTGACAGATTCTATAAAAGTTAGGATCATGACATACACCTCCATGGGTGTACAATGGTTCTAATTGTTTTTTGTGCTGATGTCCTGAGGGAGTTTCATACCTCCACCTATGAAACATACCCTGTTGTGATGATGATGCTCAATGAGCTTCTGTATTTGTATTGGTGTCCAATTAATAAAAAAGGATGAAATAGAGATTATATCATGATTACTCACATATTGGAAGATGATATATAAGAACATGGTCCATGATGATTTAATCCAATCTATCAATTTTTTAGAGTTAATTTTTTTTGCAACAGATCTAGGTTTGGTGGAGGCCCTTGATATAGTCTAGGTGATCATTAAATGACTGATCAAGTCAAATCACTTCCTTACCATTCAAGACCCTAGTTCAGTAGAAAACATTAGATTATTAAACATGAATGTGACCATATGGTTTCCTAAAGTTCCATTGATGATAATTTTCTATTTAGAATATTGATTCAAGCCTTATTATGGAAGATATAGAAGATATAATTCTAGTCCTTATTGTTGTTCGGTATGGTGTACCAATCTGGATCGATGACCATATAGATAGAACCATTCTTGTTTTTTAGGATATGTTGTGGGCTTAGGTTCTTGATTTTAGATGAGATTTATTGAACACATACTGTTGGATGATTCTATATATATAAACAATAATCCCTCCATTATCAGTATAGAACCTTTTGAAGCCCTATTTGAGAGACCCTTCAGGTTAACCCTTTCCTAAAGAGATATTTATTATTATCTCTTATGGTTCCCATGTTTTAATAGATAATTATGGTCAATATAATGACTATGAATATTCCATGTATTAAATTACTATATTATATGGATTATTTCTAGAGCTAGGTAGTAACATGGTGTGAGATTTGATGTCATTGTGATCCTAAAAATAAATATATTAAATATATTAAATATCATTCATGTAATGATTTTTTAGAAAAGATGAATAACTCTTAAAAGGATGATCACGTCATAAATCTGAATTCATGGTTTAGTTTCATGTGTGGGTTTTACCCTAATCATGAATTCACCTTTGATCACATCCAACATCCAGGTTCATTGTAGTTGTGATCATATCATTGGATGAACAAAAGATATTATTTATTTTCTTGACCAGATCATGGATTTTTTTTCGATTTGCAATGAGATTCAAGGATATCATCAACAAAATAGATTCATTCTTTTCTATTGATCGATCTATATCGAAGTAGGATGTTTTTTTATTTTTAGTCATCTTTTTATTCATACAATGAACTTGAATCAATAAACTAATAAAATGATTCATGGATTATGTCTATTTCAAGTATAGTTAAGATATTATATGGGATTTGGGATTTATTTTTTTACTATATTATTATATATTTGTTCATAATTCTAATAAAAACAAATATATAATATCATTAATATTGGATGAGGTCCATTCCACAAATTTTTATTGTGGATTTTTTCTCCCATTATTCGTTTAAAAAGGAAATGTTTTTACATACATTCCAAAAAATACTAGAAAATCAGTCATTTATCACCCATTTATTTTCAGAAAATATTGATATTGAAAATATAGGTTCAGATTGATGATGGGATTGAGGTATGATGATGTATCAAGATAGGATAAGTGTTCTTTACAAGGGTCTGAACATGTCGTGACTGGGAGATGTGAACATTTTTTACAATGTGAATCAGAAGGCCAGATTCTGACAAGTAGCTATGATGTGTCTCGTCTAGTCCAAATCCAAGATTTCAGTAATGATTCACCATTGGACTATAGATTAGTGGAGCAGATGATGACTCATGATACATATGTGTGGGTTCTGTAAAATCCCATTATACACAACATGTAATCCAAGAATACATGTTTTTGTGGGGCCTAGTTTTGGTGATAGGGTTTTTGAGGATATGATAAGTATCACACAACATGTGACCCATGTCACATGGAATGTAAAACTACATGGAGGTTCAGAATTTTCCCAAGGAGGTACACATACATAGACATGGATATCTGAAGATAAACACAATTGTCCATTCACCGACATGGTTAGAAGTACATGGGGTCAGACACGCAATGTACTATGACATGTGCATGGGGAATGGGCCAAGATACAGGGGTAGAGCTCAGCACTAAGTGGACATATTGTGTACATTCAGTACAGACTATGTGTTCTTCATAGATGGATTGGATCTATTTTCCTCTAGAGCATAAAAAATATTCAATAGAGTTTGTTCCCTTAATCAATTCCCTAAGGGTTTATCATGAAGTTATGTCCTATGCATATGATGGTGATCCCATATGATGAACATCAGACTTGGATATAGTTTTTTTAATCCCATGATGTGATCTAGAGTGTGATATTATATCATTATCATATTTTCCCAATGGGGGGGGGGGTTCTTGGTATCATTGTAACTACAACTGTGGGGGCATCAATCCCCTATTTATTTCCATAATTCGGATTGGGGTTTGGGTATACCAAATGGCCTTAGGTTTCATCCCCATCTAAATATCTTTCTCTTTATAATTTCGTTAGGTAATTCTTATTGAGAGACCTAATGATCTTCACATCTCGTATGAATTCCCTCATTGCTATCTAACTCATGCAGTGTGTTCTCTTAGATGATTGTTATATGGAAACATCGAGAAATAATTCCAGGATGGCAGTGTGTTTGTGACCATACCTTGATATTGTGTGTCTAATGCGATTATATCTAGATATTTGGGTCATCTATGTTGTTGATATATACCTTCGATTTGATGACTAATGTCCTTGATTCCACATGCTTAATGATTTTTGGGTATCATATCAGGGATTTTTTTACTCAGCCCTTCTTGGGATATAACCGCACATGTCGTGTCTTATGTAGATTACTGGAATTTTTATGGAGTCCTAGAGGGACCAAGACTAGGTAGATATTTGTGATCCAGAATGACTATGGTTTGTTCATGAAGTTATCTTGACAATAATCCCCTTATATGGTTTCAGGTTGGACTTGTTTTTTGTTTAATTTTGTGGTCATGTCTGTAGGCCCTTTCATTGTAATGCATTGATTTCATACAATTATTGAGAAATTTTATATGTACACATTCAGGGCTATCGGTTGTTTAACATTTCATCCTTGTATGGTCTTATAGATATGTGTGTGTGTGTTTGTGGATACATTAGGATAAGGCCTCTCATGTGTGTATATGGATACTTTGTGGTGGTTGCTAGCCCATGCCCTATGGAAGATGGGCTTGGGGTGGTATTGTATTGGGCCCCATTGGGTTGGGTTGTGATAGAGTGTTTTCTAATTAATAAGTTCTACGAAAGGTGTAGATTCTATGATATTGGTTAACATAAATAGTGTTAAATGTTTTGAGTTAATATGTCAGTATAGGGACTCTAGTGTGGGTGTGGAAATTAACATATCCATATATAATGACTCTAATCACACAACATTTGACTAAATAAATATAGATATTGGTTTCATGTAAAAAAATAGTACATGCATCATATAAGAATGGGTTGCAGGTTCTATGTCATTCTTCAGTAACCTATCCAGATAAAACCATTGACTATGGTATATCTTTCCTATTTCCGGATGCCTCTATGATTGTTTCTACATAGGATTCAGTATTAAGACAATGAAGATGATCTCCCATAGTGATGGGACTTTGTATAGGGACTTGTTCTGAAGGTGTAACCTCCAAGTGGTTCACCAATATTATCATTACCTATTGTCAAGCAGATGGTATTAGAAATACCATCTAATAAGGTGAGCGGGATGAAAATGCTTCAGGAGTTTCAATAAAAGTGAACCCCTAGGTTGAGATGTTATCCACACCCAGAAGAGGGAAATCATTAGCTTGATTTAGTGACTCAATTCTTCCATCTTGTTAGGACAGCTACAGACCAGATGGTGATCCTAGTTGTTATCATCCTCCTGGGATTTTAATTATGGTGGTGGGTCCAAGAGATCCATTCATATGATGAGGTGACACTTACATAGTCTGATTTCTTGAGCATTTTCATATAGGAGTTTTCTCCAGCTTTGTTAAGGTCTTGGAGTAACAAGGATTTTATATAGCTTCAACAGGGTTGTAAACCTATGGAAGATTATTCATTGAGGTTCACTAACCACTATCGCTACTTAATAAATATTGTGCATGGTTACTTCTTTTGGTCTCAAACATTCAAGCAAGTACTACATAGAGACAGCTAAGCTACTGTGATAACTCTATAAATTCCTACATATGATAGAGTTATAGAGTTTTTTTGGTACTTGAGTGATTAATGGATGAGAAGATATAGACAGTTTGTGTTAGGAGTTGGTAGACAGGAGCATAGACTTTGGTGCCAGAGATATGATGACAGAATCAAGGACAAGGACGTGGCAGACGTTTTAGAAGGAAATATCGAGACATATGGTTTTCGTTTCAGCTATCACAAGTTAGATCTAGTCATCCAAGGGAGAGGTAGTGATACTCTTCTGATGAAAAGGGAAATATCACATGGTATTTTCCAACCTATCATATGACCGATAGGGAGGAAATAGATTGGCTACCTATGAATATGATGTGGTAGGATAAGGCAGGCCAACAAGGTAGTGAATATAGAAGAGGAGCTGAGAGAGCAGCTAGACGTGGTATAATTTTTGACTTGTTACCATCACCACCCCCAGGTTTTCCCCACTAGGCTCATGGTGCTGGTTGGAAGAGACTAGGGCAACGATAGACAATCAAGGATTATGACCCATAGGTTCCATAGATGATAAATGGTACAAACAATGTCTTATATACATTAGCTTCATTTTTGATAGACACTGGTGTGAGGCACTCCTTTATTAAAACAAATATGTTTTCATACATAGAGATTATGATTGAGCCCTTGGCTCAAACCATGTTCCTGGAGAATCCAATAAAATTTGTCTTATTGATCTCATAGTTCTATTGATAGTGTTACGTAAATCATATAGTAAAGAGTTTGTTTCAAGATCATGTTGTAGAAGTGATGTGGAATTACAACATTTCTATAGTTATATACTATTTATCTCATTTTCATTCGCAAATATACTATTTTAATTGGAGGATACAGTGTGTATGCACTAATTTTATGGGGTATTACTTTGTGGGGTGAAAAGGAATCCAACATTGAGAAAGATGGGATCATGCAGAGAAGATGGAAACTGATTTCTCAGTAGTTAGATTGCATGCCTCTTGGTGTAGATGATTATTTGAGACCTCAGTTTCCTACTGTTGTGGTAGTGTATGAGTACTCCTTTTCAAAGTATGTGCACTCCTTACCTCTCCTCCAAGAGATAGACCTCTACATTGATCTACATCTTGGGATTGACCAAATATATACACCAGCATATAATATGGCTCACATAGACCTTCCGATGTTGAGAGTTTAGTCAGATGGATTATAGGAGAAGGAATTTGTAGGACCTAGTGTTTTACTAAAGGCATCCCCAGTGTTGTTCACCACAAATGTGTATAGGATATTTACATTGTGAGTGGATTATGATAGCCTAAATCATCATACATTAATGAATAAGTATCCAATTCTAGGGATCAATGTACTCTTCAACTAGTTGAGAGGGTCACGTTGGTAATCAAAGATTTACCTTAGATAAGGATATCACAGACTATGAGTATGCTATGAGGATATATCAAAGACGTAATTTAAATGTTTCTAGGGCCACTATGAGTAATCTGTGATTCCCTTTATCATGAAGAATGCCTCAGTAGAGTTCAGGGGACTCATGAATTGAACATTTCATACTTTCTGACACTGTTTTGTCATTCTCTTCATCGATGATATACTAGTGTAATCGGAATATAAAGAGGAGTGCGTGAGACACTTGAGGATTATTCTAGAAGTACACTAAGAAAATTATCTTTGTTGGAATATCTCAATTATCTAGTTCTAGATTCAAGAGGCCCACATTCTAGGAAATTTTTTCTCAGTAGACAATGAAGTGGTAGAATCAGAAAAGTTTGAGGTCGAGTTAGTTTGGGACCCACCCAAGAGAGTGACATAAGAACATATATTCTTTTGGTTAGTAGGATTTTATCTAAGATTTATACTTGATTTCTCTAGGAATTTATCTCCCTTGAAAACATTAAATTAAAAGGTGTAGTCGTCTATGTGGAAACAGAGGTTTCATTAGTATATTTTGGAGTCACTACTGAAATTGATGACTTCACCCATCTTGAGACTTTTAGAAGAGGGTGTCATCTACATAGTGTTTTATGATGCATTAGGGATTGGTCTTCATTTTTTTTTGAATTGGAAGGAAATGATTCCCTATAGTTCACATCAGTTGACACCGCCAGATAAGAAATGAATAACCCACAATCATTAATTAGTTTCAATAGTCTTCACATCAAATATGTGGAAGCACTACATTATGGGTGAGTTTTTTGTTGACAATTCAAGCCATATAAGACTTGTGTATATCCTCTCTCTGAAGGATCTTAACATGAGACAAATGTGAAGGATAGAGTTCTTATTGGACTATAAAATCAAGATTTTCAATACTCTTAGTAAGGGGAATGTGTCATCATATTCTCCCAAAAGAAGATATCATTCATAGCTACTGAGCAAGATGTCATAGTTGGTGGTCTCATTACAATTGTTCTTTATGGACCGGGTTGAATAATCTTACCTCCAGTTGATGGTTGTTACCCCTATTCTTTTAGAGGTATCTAGGAAGAAAAATATTGATGATCCTGAATGTGTTACCCTATATATTCAAGTATCCACTAGATATGATCCTAATGGATTTATTGAAGTTGGGGTGCATGTCCTTCTTTATAGAGGACAAATAATGATACTAATTGGACTAGGAGAGGTGGTACTGAGGGATTTTTATACATATTCGTTTGATATTCATCCTGGGATGGTGAAGATGCACTAGCACACCTGACAATAGTTATGGTGTCTAGAGATGAAGAAGGTTGATTCACTGTTTTTTGGTTGATTCCTTACTTTTTAGCAAGCGAAGAATTAAAATCAGGTTACAGTAGGTTCATCTCAACCCATTGAGCGGCAGGAGTGGAAGTAGGATGGGATATTTATGGACTTAATGAGGGTTTTATACCAAAATCTAGAGGAAAATATGACATCTCGACAATCATAGAAATACTCACGAATTTATTCTACTACCTTTCTATTTGAGATCATATTTCAATAGAGATTTTGGGATGCTTCTGTGTGAAGGACATAGTGTGAAACCATAGAGTTCCATCAATGATACTTTTTAACAGTGATGCTTGCTTCATATCTCATTTATGGAAGGGACTAAATGATTCACTTGGGACTTGTTTCATTTGAGAATGATTTTTCACCTCATGTTGATGGTTAGATTGAGTGGACCACTCAGGTCTTGGAGGAAATGTTGTGGTATTTCTTGTTAGACTTTGGGCATAGTTGGGAGGATCACCTACCATATGAGGAGTTTAAATAAAATAAACACCTACCATTCCACCATCTACATGGTACCATTAAAATCCTTTTTGGTAAATCCTTAATGTCACTAATAAGTTGGACCATACTAGGAGAGTCCTTGCTTATGGTCCTAGAGTTGGTTCAAGCCACTATAAAGAAGGATCAAACCATCCATGAGTGGATACAGAATTTATAGATATATTAAAAGTCCTATGCAGACCAATGATGGTGGCCTTTGTAGTTCTAGGAGGGAGACCATCTGTCCCTGGGGTCTCACATCAATATGGGATGTGAATATTTGGCTGGGGTGGAAATCTATCTTTGAGATTCACTAGATCATTATAGATACTAAGTATTTTTGTTGAGGTGTATTTCCTCTTATCTCTTCCAACATAGTTATACTGGGTACATGAACTCTCCCATGTTTCGTAGTGGAGGAGGTATACACACAACATATCACATGTTATTGATTTGGGTGAGATGGATATCAAGTATTGGGATAAATTTGATGTGTTCCTGATGGAGATCAAGGATTGGTAGGAGTGAAAACTTCTGGGGAGATCGATTACCCTATTTCATGTATGGTTGAAACATAGGAATCTTCAAGAAAACATATGGTAGTAGGATACACAGGTGCATTATCAATACCAACATCACATTGAGTTTTCCTTTGGTCATATTTCCTAGAATTATATCCCCATGGTGGGTAGTATTTAGAAACTATTATTTTTCTATTTATTAATGTAGCATATTTTATGGATTATTTTTTGAGCTAAAAACTCAGAAGACATGGTATTCCTATTCCCGATGAGCCCAAAATTAATTTTTGAAACCTATTAATTATATTAAATATTACAAGTGTGGTGTTTTCTTGAAAAAATTGAATTACTATTAAATACTGGATCATATCAAAAATATGATTTTAAATACTTGGTTTTACATTAGGTGTGATATAACCTTTCAGTGCTTCATACATTTAGGTTAAGTGTAGTTCCTGAAAGATTATTAAAGGAATAAAATAAATTATTTATATTATTTAATTTATTTACCACAACCTAGAATGGTATATTAATGTTATTTTAAGAATATTTTGTAGACTTATCCACATAACTCTAAAAATTGAGTGACATTGTATTGGAGGATATCGTGATAGATGACACCAGACTGAATTATGCATCATTGATTCGTGTGCAATGGGGTTTGAGGATCTTGCAAATGAGAACAATGTGGATTCATTTGTCATTAGTTCTCAATCCATATCGATGTAGGATATTGTTTTACATAGATTATTCCCTATTATTTTATTCCTAATAAAAACATGAATCAATCAAATAACAAATTGAATCAAGAATCATGCATATTGCGGGTATGGGATAGATATTTTATGGGAATGGGGATATGTTTTCTTAATATATAATTTTTTTAATTCAACTTTCTGATACCAATTAATGATGGAAATTGATTATTCTATAATCTATGTTCCTCATTTTTTTATTTTCTTCCTCCTTAATTCATTCATTAGGGAA
The DNA here is from genome assembly GCA_963277665.1 of Viscum album. Taxonomy (NCBI): domain Eukaryota; kingdom Viridiplantae; phylum Streptophyta; class Magnoliopsida; order Santalales; family Viscaceae; genus Viscum; species Viscum album. The sequence continues at coordinate 1,296,991,985 of OY728138.1, read as the reverse complement.
AATTACTATTCTCTACGGTTTGATGAATACCCAAAAATCAATCATTATGAACCTGTTTCTTAGAACAACAGTTTGATACCATAAATCATGTTTTGGATTGATGATAGGATTGAGCTATGAATATTGATCCAAACCATATAAGTTTTCTTCTCATTGTCCTTAACATGCAGTGATAAAAAGATATGAAGAATTGTTTTTCCATGTGATTCAGATGGCTAGAATCTGGGGAATTACTAAGTCGAGGCTCAGCTAGACTAGATCCATGGTATCAGATGTGATTTATGGATGGATCAGAGGCTGGAGTTGTAGAAGATGATTCATGACATTATTCTATAGGTTTTGTAAAATCTAGATATACATGGTGTTTAATCCAGTAATATACATCATAAGAGGTCATAGTTGAAATGATAGGGTTGAATTATAGGATATTAATATCATATTCCATGTGAAACATGTCAAAAAACATGTGAACCTACCTGGGGGATCGATGTATACCTGGGTAGGTGCACAAAAATGGGCATGGCTATGTAGAAAAAGATGAAACCAGTCTTACATGGATATAGTTAGGATTACATGGGGTCAGATATGACATGTATTCAGAAATGAACATGGGAATGGACTATGATAAATTTATAGAACCCAGTGCTGAAGGGAGATACCATGTACTTCTAGTACAAATCAGGTACTCCTTCAAATATTTATTAGATACCTTTTCATATTCTTCTTAGATATGTTCTAGTAGGGTTATTTCTCTTGTTACATTTCATAAGAGTTTGATATGGAGTTTCATCCATTAATAAGATGGTGATCCCCTCTTGGGAACTTCCATATTGGATATAGTTATTGGAATAACTCTGTGAGACCTAGAGTGAGATCCTCTATCATCATCATATTTTTTGTATGATAGGTTCTTTGTATTTTCACAACCAAAATATATGGTCATAAAACCTATACATAGCAGGTTAATCCAAATGGGGTTTTTTATATACCCCATGTCCTTGGGTGTGATCCCCAAATGTGTATCATTCACTTGATTCTTCCTACATGTACTTATTATAGCGAGACACGGTGAGTATGAAATATTATATGGATTTTATCTTTATTAACTGTATCATGGAGTGTGTTCTCTTAGGTTAGTGTTGTATGGAACCTTCAACCAGGAATACTAGGATGGTTTAATGGTATTGATGTTTCATTGAGAATATGTGTCTATAATGAGTATATGTGTGTATTATTATGTATGTTTTTACATATACTTATATTGATCAAACTACTATTCAAGGTACTATATGCTTAGAGAGTTCAAGGTGTCCTACTGGGTATTTTTATACTCACACTTGCATAGGATTTTCCCACACATGTCATGTCTTATACCAATGAATGACCTTTTGATGCAGTCTGAGAGGTACCCAGACATTGAGGATCATATTGAGCCTAGTAGACCAAGGTGTGTTCTTAATATTACCATTAAATCATTCCTATTATATTTCTTCAGGTTTTATTTGTTTTTCATTTCATTTCATGGGATTTAATTTGGCCCCTTACTTTCTAGTACTTTGTTGTCATACTCTGATAGTGGGATTTTAGATGTATACCTCCATGATTATTGGTTATTTTACATTTCTGTAGTATATGGGTTTTGATATTTTTGTGTATATACATGTTTATTATGTTAAAACCTCCCATGTGTTTGATATTCCTACATAGCAGTGGTCACCATCCCCTAGCCTAATAGAGGAAGATTTGGGGTATTCTTGGTTTTGGCAATGTTGGGCCAAGTCAAGACAGTGAAGGTATATGTGATCCTTAAGTAGACGAGAACTTTATGAAGGCATCATAAGACATATTCATAACAAATATAGATACCTATATAGTTCATAGAGAGGGATATTTTGTTTTTTAGGTCTAATGATGATGAAACTTGAGGAAATTTAGTAGGGGAATAGAGATATCTTTAAAGGATATCAAGACATTATTGATCATGTGGAGGGTAACTTAATTGTCTTACCATCCTTTTCTACCTTCATAATTAGGTTGGTTCCACAATGTCATTTGTGTGTCACAAGTATAGATATTTATTCTTGATTAGTCAAACAATATCAAACTATATGAGATGTAAATCAAGGATAATTCCACATTCATTCAGTACTTGTTGGAGACCAAGGATTGGTAAGAGAATACCCTTCAAGGATGGATGATTCTACTAGTATGAAACCAATGAAACATGAGAATATTCATTATAGATTATGGGAACTCAATAGTCAAATCAAAGACCAATTCACTCTACTAATTGAATTATTTATGGTTTTTAGGAAAAAAACATATTGAATGTGTGGAGAATATGGTGACACATATTTTTGTTTAATATTTTTAAACATTATTAATAATTTTTATAAATGTTATCAAGTTACTGGTTTTATCTAATAAGTGTCATGGGTCTTCAAAAAATATATAGTATTTTTAGAATACTATTTTTAACCCATGTTAATTTGAATAATAAATATCTTCTAAATGTATCTATTTTTTAAAATAATAAAATAGGGGTTGTGTCTAGAAAAGTTATTTTTACCAAGGAGATGTTTTATTTTTTAGGCTCTATGGACTATACTAATCTCATTACATAGATCAAATAATCAGAATTAAGTCCATATTTAGGTTTAAAATATGTCAATGATCTTATTTTAATATGATTAGCCACCATGGTAAATGATAAAAACTAAATGATATTTTGGGAGATATATCAGGAATATTCATCTTATTTATTAGGGATTAAGGTTCATTCATTAAAATTTATTGAGGTTTTTAAGAAATCGAAAAATCATTGTTAATTCACCATATAGGTAAGAATCATTCATTTTTTAATTCCTGGATAATTGTTCCATATTGATTTCAATTTCATTGTTATATAATTCTTGTTATTAAATACTTCAATGTCCAATAGTAAATCATGATTATATTTTATTATATATTACTTTTATTTTTTGTTGCAAAATTAATGACTATATTTCATGTATATATTTCCTTTATGATTTCTTCATTGGTTCATAGATCTTATGATCAATGATCGGGGGTAGAAAAATATTTTTGGACACTAATATTCCCATATAAAATATCCTTCTCTCTCATTGAAATTTATTTTTCCCATTGACCTTCATAGTGGTTTGTGGTTTGATGATGATATCTTGAGATAATGGAACCACAATCAATTTATAGGGAGAACATTGGTAAGGCACATCATTGGAAAAAAGGGAGTCATTATTGTGGTGTTTTAATGGTTGGAATGTGATAGAGGATCCCTCTGAGATGAAACAGGAATCAAATAAATATATAACAAAGTTAGGCATAGAAACACAATGATAAGGAAACCATGATGATTAGGGATAGGATAGTCATTTCTGGATGTGAGGTAGGTGTTTCAAGGAATTTAAATCATGGTGATAGGAATAGGTCTGGGAAAAATGGGTGTAGTATTGGAAATGACAGGTGTATGGGGTTTCAGAAAATTAATTTTTTGATCACACATTGTCTACCTATTGAGTAAAAAATCATTTCACATGTGTTTTTTCTAGTGTTTATTAAAAAAGTAAAATATCACACAATACGTTACTATGAACATATCATTATGTTTCTTCCACCACATGAGTCGACTTATACTTGATTACATTCATGGGTATACAAATAGCCACACATTCTATGTGTGGTAGGTAATGTACTGTGTATAAGTAAGTGACATGAATCTGTGCCTCTAGGGTAAATACCTTACTATCTTGAGGGTTTGACATGCCATTATATATCATCATAACAATATATAGGTTGACCAAAAAATGGAATAATGGTGGTTGTACATACTGGAATTATGTATGAGGATCTAATGTCACTCCCAATAGAGAACATTTAATATATTACATGACCTTTATTTTTCTCATGTCTTTTCAATTAGGTATCATAATTTGATAAATAAATAATCCACTCTGAGCATTATTCCCACATAGAGTACATTCATGTGATTTTCTTTATTATAAAAGACTATTACTAATGAAAATTGTGTAGTACTAAGGATCATATATCCATAGTGATGATTATAATTTTCATATGTGGCATTTAAATATGACATGGACTTGATACTCCCCCGTGTGTCAGATAGTAGTCATCCATACATGGGGTTTAAGTAATCCCCATAAGAAAAAATCATGACAGAGAATAGATCCCCATATGAATAGTGATGTTCAAGTACTCCCCAGTGTATCAGGGCACAATTCCCCATCATGGGAGTAAATACTCCCCTATGTATTAGGTTGTGGTCCTCTATAGGTGTTTGGTCCTCCCTTGATCAACATTAATATCCCTTTATGATGTTTGACCCCATGATAATATTTTTGGGTAGTGGTATATTGGATTACAATATCTACATGGTTCAAGAGTTAAAGTTCTTATGGCACACCCAGAATATGTCTTTTCTTTTTAGATATGACTTATAAATAGGTTTTTATCTTTGAAATTTGTTTTGGAATTGGTTGTCAAACCATTAAGGAATAATTTTAATACCTAATGTCAATCCATTTTTTATGATTCTATTTATCATTTATTTTAACTTCTTTAGGGTTTCTAGGGCATCAAACTGGGCACATTAATTCTCAACCCTATATGTATATCAATTAACCACATTTGGTGTTTATATAGAGATCACATATTTATTTTATTAATATTTAGAGGTAATAAATCTGGTGGAGTCTAAGAACCATGACATCTGATAGTGATGGTAGCTTATTGTGAGCTTTCCCAGAGAAGATTTGGCATGTATTTCCACTTTTTTAGTTTTAGGTATGTATTTATTTAAAAAAATCCATTTTATTTTCCCATTATTTCTATTTTCTATAAATTATTATCATATATCTCAAGAATTTTATATAAAATCTTGTTTTTTATGCATATAATTGCATTATTTTAGCTTTTGTGCAGATATGAGGTTGTTTATAGGTTTATGAGGATAAGGCATCCCATATTCATGATATTCCTTATTTTCACTCATCCGCAAAATAATAATTAGAGGTGGGATTGGGGTGGAACACTTGGCTTATCACTAGCCCAGGAGGGTTCCCTATCTGTAGAGTTTCAACAATAATTATTGCATAATTTACTATATTCTGGTTTTTTAGGGTGGAAATGAAACATGTAGTACCATGTCAAAATGATTTTATATGTGAATTTTAATTTGATTATTCTAATGACTTGTGATTAGTCAAAAGTTAAAATATATCAATATACATAGGAATATGGTTTCTTTTATATGAATATAGATACAGTGATTTTATGATTCCCTCATGTGGTTTAGTTATAGGAGGGGTAAAAGGCTCATTGAATAGTTCATCTGAGCATTAATCTATATTAAGTTGATTTTTAGATGATAATGATATAGGAGATCCAAGGAAAGAATCTATTGAAGTTGGGGTGATATTTTTCTAATTATAAAACTTGTAATTTCATAGAGTATGTAAATATTTTCTTTTATTGATTGAGGTAATGGTTGATCATTGGATACCCTTGGTTGTTATCTTATTATTAGGATAAACTAGATCGTGGTGTAATGTTTACCTTGGTGACCAGGATGTGTCTGATGTTTCATAAGATCAGTACAAAGGTTTATCCCAGAAAAACATTCATCAACTCTTATAGAAGAGAGATAATATGAGTTATTGGATATCAAATAGGGATGTTCTATAGATATAATGAATACCATAGGAACCCCCCCCCATTGGTTAATGATAAACCTATTTTTTCCACCCCCAATCCCAACTCTAATAGGATAGGGGATAATGTGTTTCACTATGAAGTCATTACTTATATGTGAGGAATTATCCTAATAAAAACCATAAAAGAACCCATATATCATTATATCAAAATATAATAATTCAAACCAAAAATAAAAAAAAAGACAATAAGAAAACATATATGTTACGAATACAAGACATTCAATACGAAATGAAAAATTCAATATATGAAATTAACTAGATAAAAATAATCCAAACAAACAATGATAAAACTAATACCATGATAACAATAAAGGGGGACTTAACTTTATAGATACTCCTAAAATTAGAATATTTAGTAATATCCTCCAATGATTACCATAAATCTCTAGCTTCTCCAAATCCAAATGCATTGATTTTTCTAGAAAACAATATATCATTTGCAAAAACAATGCATGTGTGGGAAGAAATCACCTATATGGGAGAGTATAAACATACAATGTAGGTTTCCCCAAAAATTAAAAGGAGAAATGAAAAAACATATTAAATCAAAAAAAAGAATAAAATTAAAATTCCCATTATGGAAGAATAAAATCAAGTCTAATAGTGAATCCTAGTCTTCATTGACTAGATCCATGGAGTCTATACATGAATAAGGAACCTAGAATAATTGCAATTCTATAAGAAATTGGAAACTAACACAACTAAGATTCCACAAATTCAAAATCACCTCTACATGGATTCGTAGTGGGGGACTAGTGCATGTTGGATTCTAAAATATTAGACAAAGGAGAATAGAAACCTTTACAGGACCCATACCATATCTTTTAGAAAGTGTATCATCTAAGGCGGTACCTAGACCATAATTGGTGGATTATCTCCCCAGATAAATAAGAGTCACATAATAAATAGTTTTTATGGAGGACCCAGACCCACATAATAATGTGTCTTCTATAAATTTATTGACATCATGTTTTCTCCAAAAATATCTCATGCACTGGGATTCGTCTCAACTTTTTGAGATGTGTCATCGATAGGACACATAAATTTCTAGAGTGTGAATCCATGTAGCATCAGTTGTGTAATTTATAAACACACAACATATCCACTAACCTATATAGTTTTTGGGGAAATGTGTTATTCGGACATGTACTCTAGTAAACCCCAATATATTTCAACCACTAAACATTATGTCTATCATAGAGTGACACATTATATGATATTTATTTCTATTATAGACTATAAAATCCAAAAATATATGTGAAATAGTTTTTTTTCAATAGACCATGTTCTATTTATCATGCCTATAAAAACCATAGGCACTGAACAAACATTGTACATAGTGTGTGATAATTTGTCACATAGAAGATATATATGAAAGAATACTAAAATTAGTTTATCGTAGACTATCTATGATCATAACCACAGTTTAATATTCATAAAAAAAATCAAGAACATAAATATTTTAGAATTTTGAGGCTATATGTTTTTATAAAAGATTTATTAAAACAAACACAAGAAATATAGATTTATTCACTTGAATTGGGAGGGTATATTAGGAATAAATAACCCAAATCTTTTTAAAATCATGAGTTATTCAATGATTCCTCTTTAACCTCACAAATTCAATTACATTATTAATTCCACAAATAATATGTTGATCTAACCAAAAAATTCAAAAGTTTTTTGATTCTATAATGATGGATAATATTCTTAAAATGTATATAATAACATATCTATAATGAAACATTAGGTTATCCTATTTTTTAATTAAAAAGTTAATAAATCTTTGATCTTATCCCCATGCATGAACATAAAAATCATCCCTCTAAAAGGTAAAACCGATTTCCCCTAGCATAATAATTGTATCATAATTTCTGGATGAAGATATATTTAGGATATTTTAATTTATTTGGTAGGTATATAATATTTTCTTTAATATTTTATTTACTTTTAAACATTGGGTGATTCATCTAAAAAAACTATCCACGTGACCACCATAGAAATATTACAAAAAATAAATTATGGAATACAATGTAAAATTTAGGTCACTAATCCTCTAAACCATAAATTATTTTTTCCATAAAGAAATATCTCACTAAAATAGGTGAGAGTACTAATCTCACATCGAAATACAATTCTCCTATAAACTCTCCTAAAAATTTCCATTCTATGATTAAACATACTCCAATGGAATCAGTCATCTATAAATGTTCATATCATATTGGTCCTTGATTACCACTAATAATTTCATAATGGTGTTGTCTACCTCAACATCCAACTCACCCCATTTGATAATTTAAAATGGATCACTTATATATATCCTCATCCAGGATTTATAGAAAAATTATTCATCTAACCTATCAATGGGGGTAAATTTGGGTAATAATAAACATATCATATGTTGTGTCAAATTAATAATATACCGAAGAAACTATGTTAAATCATGGTTTACCATTAAAATATTCTTAATTTTTTTTTTATTCAATGCCTCCTATAACAAATTTTCTCCCTCCAGAAACTCTATATGCCTATTTCTTTAGTAATTATAGGAATTTGTATAGTTTTGGGTTATTTTTATACAATATTTTATAAATTTAAACTTCTCCATCATAAAATACACTTAATTCGGTCTAATAAGTTAAAATTATCAATATTAAAACAATAAATGGGTGACTTAATGGACCACCCATATAATTTCATAATGGTGATATACTTATGGTGGAGTGATATTTATTGTCATATGAATATTCAACTAAATATATGTTATTACCCAAACTCCTATTGTTTATCCTAAAATCTTTTAATCTATATATGATAAACTTAATGTTACTATAATTCTAACAATTAGTTTTTGCTGGAATTTATTAATTAATCATAATTGGGTAATGAATTCCCCCTGAAAGCTGATCTATAATTTGGATGTGATCCAATCATCATAGGAAAAGTTGAATGTTTGAAAAAAATGAATGAAATAATTTTATCTCATCTATGTATAGGACCTATAATATATCTAGTGGACACTACTCTTAGATGGGAAATAATTATGTTGAATTGATTAATAAATTAATGATTACCGAAAAATATCATGCCCAATTTTGAAATATAAAATTCCTATCAAATAAACAATTGATATGTTGTCTAAAATCAACTATGGAACCTCAAGGAGTTAACATACACTAGTGTAAACATCATGATCATATTTCACATACTAATGTTTGAGGTAATATGATATTAACTTAGTAACACTCTAATTTGTGTCTAGACAACATACCTAACATTTAATATTATAGTACATCTTTTTGACACCAAGATTTACCACCAATTATGAGGATTAAAAATCCCTTGTTATTTCTTTTAAAAACACTATAACCTATATTATCCCCTAGAAATTGATTATATATTACATACCTTGAGATAATCTATTAGTTTCATTACATGAATATATCTTCGCGTGCATGATCTGTCAATCAATGTCTCCTTGTTAGTCCTCCTTAATTCAGTTAAGAAGTGATGATCAATGGTAAGACACATTAAATTATTACATGAAAACCAATCTCATAATTTTTACCTTATCAAATTATACCACTACCAATTAAAAAAAATATTTATTATTAATGGAATCATCCACTATGCTTTAAATACTACAGTGTAAACTATATCAAAGTTATAACCCTATAATAATTATTATCAACACATCCTACATGGGTTGAAATATCCCTAAGAAATGACATATCATATATTATTTAGTCCATAAAGACCATAATGATATTTTAGAGGAGGTAATATCTTTATATCATTATAGAAAGAACTAATTCCATAAGTTCATTATATTTTGTTAAATCGTTCGGACCATGAGGTATAATCTTCCTCGACCTATAATGAATAAATACATTTCTCAACATCATCATGGAACATAAACTTTATCTAGAAACATTATAGAATATCTCATAATCAATTAATTCTATTAGAAACCATAAAATAAGGGAATTGGTTGTAACACCCTGAGAATGTATTATATATATATATATATATCTTATGTTTGATAGGTTTATTTATACATAAAAAAACTTAATTAAACTATGATATAAATATTAAAAAATATATAACCAAGTAATTATATTGGTGCGTATGAATAGTAATAATTGAAATATGATATTTATCAATAAAATATTTCCTTAATAAAAATTTATTGAATAATTTCAATGAAAATTATAACTCAATTTGAAATGTTAAGAAGAAAATCATTACAGTAAAAGTATCTATTTTTCAGGATATTGTTTTTTCTGTACTTTATTTATCATAATACTAATAAATAGTTATTTATAAGAAATATATACAAAATTAATGAAAAATAACTCAGAAATTATTGATCAATTAAATAGAAATAATATCCATTCTATTTTATGGTAAAATGTATATTTTTTAAAAACTTGTTACTAAGTGCACAATGCAATTAAATTTTATATTAATTAACACAATAAATATTGATGAATGAATTTAATTTTTATGTAATTTTTTTAATTAAATAAATTTAAATTAAACTAAAAATTAATAATAGGAAAATATTAATAGTACAATCATTTTAAGCTTTAAAAATACATTTTTTCTAAAATTTTCCTTCATCGCGTTTTAGTGGTCTATTTTTAATGAAATTTATGCCAATAAAAATAGAATTTTAAAAAATATTTTGAATATTTGAAATATGTATTCCCATATTTTTTGTAAATAGTTTGATTTTATTTTTGTTCATAATGAATAGTTTCTGAGGTAAAAAGTCGTTATTATGGTAAAGGTTAAATGGGTTAACGATGGGTTAAACTAAAGATATAGGGGGTTTAATAACAAAAAAAGTTGTTTCAATAATATTTATTGAATTTATTTTAACAATATCTCAAACCATAATAAAAATTTAACCAATTTGGATATACCTGACAATGAATGATTCATTTTACAATTTTAAATTTTTAAGGTATTACCGGTGTGTCACTCCACTTATTTATAAAATAGAAATTCCATACCTCATTTATATATAAAATATTTAACCAAATAGATATAAAAAATCTATATCAAAATATACTATAAAAATTATATCCTTGTCCTATATATCATGGTTTTCTTCAAATATCATCCCTAGAGTCTTTAAGAAGAAATGCATTGGAGGTTTATCAAAAATGTTATAAACTCTTATAAAAGTGTTTTCAAGTTTAATTCACATTCCATATCATTTTAATATTCAATAAAATGATAATATGATAATTTAATTATATTTAATATACTTGAATTTTATTATTTATATGAATAAACCCATTTTATCTTTTTTTTAATCCTATGGTAAATGAAATCATCGTATGTGAGTACATGTGGACTACCACCTCCATGTAGTGATTTTTTTTATGAATATCTCTCTTGGATAGTTATATAGTGGGATTTAATGAATATATAATATTTTTATGATATAATAATTATTCTATAAAGGATAATTATTATATAAATTTTTTACATTCTAACCATTGAAAAATTGAAACAATACTCTTTCTTACATACAGATTATCCTCTCACTGAAGTGATGTAATAAATTTTCCATTACAACTCTATTTGAATTGTTTTAAAACAGAATATAATAAATAAATATTGTATTTATGAAATAATTTATATTATTTAAATGGATAAACCATCAACATGTGGTAAAAACCAAAACCGTCAAACAGATACAAGCATGGAAAAGAGACATGTTCTCCACTAGATAATAAAGAATAATTAATAAATGTGTAATTGAAAATTATAATGGAATGATATATAGTATGATATATTTTAATGTGTTTATGGAATATATATATATATATATATATATATATTAAACGTACGTTTTTTATGTAGGAGGTTTGAATGTATATCAATAAATACTATACTTGAGTTAAGGGTTTGTGTTAAAATATTATTTCATTTCAGGATTATCTGTGTCAAATTTCCATTGGGGTAAGTTATATTTTTTCATATTTTAAACACCATATATAATATTATCCAAATTTTTTTTGGGGTTTCCCATTCATTATCCTCTTTTTGGTTTGTAAAATTATGAAGAACATTTTTTTTTGAGAAAATACAACATTAATTATCCTCCCTCGGCAAAGAACATTTTCTTCCATATCCATATTCATTAAAATGTTTCCAATGTTATTATTTTCGATGAAAAAATGATTATTTAAATAAATTTACATCAATATTTGAATTTAATTTCAGTCGTTTAAATATGTTTTATTTTATTTTATTTTGAATATGATATTAAATACTTTTAATAAAAAGTGTAAAAGGAATCTTTATTTAAACGTTCACCATATTAATGGATTCTTTTTCCAATGTGGAATTTAAAGAATTTAAAGATTCCATTATAAGGATTTATTTTTATTTTCAATGTAAAGACCAGGAATTTGTGTGGGATTTTCTTTCATAAATACATTAGAATTTTACGAGTCCGTGAAATTGACAGCGCATGATTCCAAGGCCCAGTGTGGCCTGAATCAATTTCTAAAGTTTGCGTGAGTACGTTCAAATAACCCATGAGCAGGTTTTTATAATTACTGAACTGGTGCTAGGAACTAAAATATAAGGGCACCATAGAACTCATAGCATCGGTTTTTGTTTAAGAAGACTTTCACCTCGACGGTATTTGGTCGAGATTGAAAGTTAGTTTATGTGTTTTTAGTGAAAGAATTAAATAAAAATAAAGTTGTGTAGCTTTATTCTTATTTTGTTTGTTAAAGCCTCCATATAGAAGTTATATGTGGGGACCACAACACCTTAACCTTCCATGAGAGGTTATAGTGGTGGGTCCCACCCAAACCTAACCTTCTCTTCATGTTAATTAATGTGGGAACCACCCGGGTTTTAAACCCCCTTTAAACTCTCCATTAATGGGGATAAACCGTCAATTTTTTCCTTTAAGTGTAGGGGAGCCTCTTCAACTCCCCTAAAACATAATGTTTCAAATCCTTCTCAATTAATTAATCCACCCATTTTAAATTTTGTGCCAATAATTAATTAATAAATTAACTTAATCTATTATTTTGGTTGGCATTTTTCTTTTGGTGGAACTTCGGAGAAGATAGAGAGATTAGGGAGAAAATCTCTCACCAAAGAAGGACTAAGAACATATTATTCCAACGAAGAATGCCTTCGACTACGAAGAAGGATTTCTTTTGACCTTTATCCATGTACTCCTACCTATGTGGGACGTCTTTGAACGACCTTACCTCTTCATCGTCATCAACGAACAGATGCACGAGCTCGGGATTAGAAGTGTGTGGCGGACGTAACGAACGACGACAACACTATATTCTTCCCCACGACTCCATCAGAAAACAATGATAAAAGGTAGTGGTTCAAGCTTTGATAATTGTTTCATGTTACTTGTTTCCCTTCTAGGAATAAGAATTGAAGTAGAATGTTATCACTCTAACACGGAGGGTGTGGGAAGAATGAACACAGCCCGAACCCCTCGACCTTACTTTGGGGATTTTGAAGCTAATCACAGCACGAGTTCGAGTTTAGTGATTTTTTTCAATGATGGTTGCGGATTGAATTCGATGTCCCGAGTAGTGCACAGAAACATTCCAATAGAGAATCGGGCCACCAGAACTCATATGGTGACCCTCAAAAGGACCACCGGCGGTCAGAACTGGAGAACATCACCATAGATGAAGGGAAGGGCGGCCAACTGCATGGACAATGGTGGTGAAACCACACCACCAGAGGAGCAGGCCATGGCCGACAGGCCGCAGTAGTGCAATGGAGGTCGGTGCATGGTCGGCCGCGATGTCGGGGAAGGTGTGGCGCAGCGTGCATGACATGGTGGACCAAGGGGCCACAACCTTGGACACAGTGGTGTGGGATGGGCAGAAGACTCTACTAATCACTGGAGGAGGTGCGGTACAACCGCGCCGAGTAGGAGGCGGGGGCTGCTCGGCCAGCTGGGAGGAGCGGGACCTGCTGCGTGGTTCCCACGTGACATGGACTGGTGCCATGTGGCCCAATTTTTAACCCCTCAAATGGCCATGCCATTCATGAATCTAAGAGGTGTGGCATCCCCCTGGACGTGGCTAGGGCGGACCCTGCAGGCCTCCAAACACGGGCCAAACAAGAGCGGGCCAGACACAGCACGGGCCGGACCCAGCCCGGGCAGGGCCACCCCCGTGGTCCAGGCCGCCCTCTTGGGCTGGACCGTCCCCATAGACCAGGTTGGACTTGCAGACTGGGTCAGACCCCATTCCGGACCCAGGTCGGGCTGGGTCGGTCCGACTGGGCTGGACTGGACCCGAACCCGCTTGTCCTATTTCCAATCTATTGCCCGTAACTTGAGCTACGTTTGTCCAATTGATGAACCGTCTACAACAATGGAATCCATGGAGAGGGATAGTTCTTTTGACCTACCCCACTCTAGTTTTTGAACACATTTTGGGATATGTCTTGTTTGGATCAAACGTAAATCCAACCGGGCCCTCAGAATAAAAATACCAATAACTCTCTGACCTGGCATCTGATTGACGCACCACCTGTCACGTAGGGTTTCATTTAGAAAGAATGATCTTTTGGATACATCAAATTGGGACAAAATTTGATGTATATACACTTTTCTTGAAGAGATGACCCTCTCGAAATAAATCATGCTTTGTGTGAAACCCTGTGGGTGGTTGTGCTCTGACTACTATTCTTGGATCATATGTTGGTTCGATAGATCTGGCTACTGTTATGAGAGCGGACCCTCCCAGAATCAAGCATGATTTGTGTAGAATTGATGATTTAGTGGCTACATATAATCATCTCCACCTCTCTACATAATTTGTATACCTGTGTGAGCTAATTCAATAACTTTGTGTTTTCCTCATGATTGAGATGGATTACGTGATTACATAGGTATACGTATGAGAATATACCTAATTAGGGTTATCTGTTGATTTCATACTATTTGTTTTATGGCTAGTGGATTTTGGAAGACCTTGAGGGTCTCAGGGTCCCTACTGAGTATCGTTATACTCACCCCTTCACGGGCTATGCCCGCACCTCGTTTTGTTGGATACAGACGACGGATAGTGCTGACTGAGGTTGATTGTACTAGGACTGGGTGGTACCCGGAGGTGGATCTTACGGCGTGTCGGTACACAGAGGAGACATATGGACGTGGAGTGCTGAGGAGGATATATGTACCAACCCTTCAGCTAAGAACTTTTGAGGACAGCATAGTGGCTCTTTTTTTCCTATTTCCTCAGATGTACTTGTACTTTCAGTTCTTGTACTTTCCAGTTGAGCTGGTATTCTGGCCCCTTTTTTACATACTCTAGTCACTTATCATTTTTTCAGTTTCAAAATGATCATATCTTTTGGGTGATTTTATAGCTTATAAAGGCAATTCCTTCCCTATTTTAGGGAATTACGCCTTTGGTGCTAGTCTCAAGCCCCTGGCCTATGGAAGGCGGGCTTGGGGTAGTCACAGCACAGGCCCCGGGGGACGAGTGGGGACAAATTGTTATTAGAGGAGTCGCTTCTACTGCAGGACATAGAACTATGATCTTTTTTTTAACGGTAATAGTGTTAATTGTACTTAGTTTTGTTATAATTTTAGGGAATCTAGTGTTGGTACGACGGTCAACGTATCCATACACCAGGACCCTGACTTCCGATTTCTGAATCAGTACATGAAAACACTGATTGCATGTGTTTTTTCAAGAGTCTTATTTTTGAATTATTTGAGTCTGCTCACAAAGTATAACATTTTGACCATGGGACACCTATTTCTTTTCAGGATGCCTCCACAAAGATAGCCAGCTAGGGTTCTGAGAGTAGTACACATAGATAGCCCACCGAGCGATGAGGCCTCGGTAAAGGGCCCTTTTCTAGAGGAGGCACTAGCGGTGCCACTCTCTGTTGGGACACTGATGCCACCAGCCCCAGCAACAGAGAGTGAACACCGCTTGAGCACCTAACATGAGTTCGAGCACCAGAGGCCTTCTAGGTTCAGGGGAGAGATAAACCCGCAGGCAGCTGAGGATTGGCTGGAGGATATGGTGAGAGTCTTCAGACTGGTCGGGACACAAGATGACCTTATGGTGATCCTTGATGTGAGTCTCCTTTAGGAAGCAGTAAGCAGATGATAGAGTCTGATGCTCCAGGTTCATGACAAGGCGACACTACACTGGGCAAACATCGAGAGCCTGTTTTGGGTGGAGTTTGTCCCAGCCACCCTACGTGTAGTATGGATAGAAGAGCTACTTCATCTATAGCAGGGTAGCATGGTGGTGGCACACTACTCAATGAGGTTCACCGACGTCTAGCACTACTCCACAGATATGGTGTGGGGCCCATTCTTTAGGGCCTGAACCTTCCAGCATGGGCTTAGGCAAGAGATCAAGGCTTCAATGATCTCCCTCAGCATCCTGACGTAGGTGGGGAGTTTGAGCGATCCCTCTTAGTGGAGACTTCCCTTGCTAAGAATTCACCAGTAGTGAGACCAACCACTGGGCATCATGTAGTGGAATCTTCTACAACTGTCAGTAAACAGATGTCGCAGATATCCAAGCAGAATAGACCATCTGGTGGACGACCTCATGACTCGGGTTCGGTTATGCGAGGCACACGAGACAAAGCCAGTGATATGAAGAACAATAACTATTTCTCATGCGGCGGGTAGGGTCACATGGCTCGTTACTGTCTAACCTTCCATTCAGATGATCAGCAGACAGTTGAGGGACCACCCAAGAAGAGGCAGAGGTTCGATCGAGGTGATCTGCGGGGCACAGGCGGACGTGGAAAAGGAGAAGGTCATGCAGCTGGCGGTGGATGATGTTACGAGGTTTTACCACTACCACTACCAGGAGGTCCACCCCAACCACAGGGAGTAGATGGATAGGGGAGAGCTCAGCTCCAGGCAGTTGAGGCATACGATCGTGGCACTCTGGAGATTATTAGAGGTACAGTCTGTGTCTACTCCACCTGATATGTAGTTCTTATAGACAAAAGTTCCAGTCACTCTTTCATTTCCACCACCCTCGTTCAGATCTCGGAGATTCTGACAGAGCCATTGGCTCAATCCTTATGGCGAGAGACTCTTACGGGAGAAAATTCGATGATTACGCACTAGTTCTGGTAGTGTGAGATTACTCTAGGGGGTGAGAGCTTTGGCTAGGATCTACTAGTAGTGGCATCGAGGCCTTACGATGTCATCTTGGGTATAGACTGGTTATCTACAGTCGATTCACATCTTGAATGTATTAGGCGTAAAGTGTGGTGTGTCTGCACGGATGGGACTAGGTTCACCTTCATCGGCAAAAAGGGATCCATTGTAGTGTAGGATGGACTTTCACATAGGATATTGTGGCCAATAACTCATCAGTTGGCTTGTCTTACCCTCGGAGTAATTGATGTGGAGATTCTGAGATATCCTGTTTTGGTGGACCAGTACACGGATTTTTTCCCTGATAATGTCCCAAGTCTACCTCCTCACAGAGAGTTGGACTTTTACATTGACTTGTACCCTAGGACGACACTGATATCTACACCAGCGTATAATATGGCTCTCGTAGAGATTTTTAAGCTGTGCGTACAGCTAGAGGACTTGTAGGACATGGGATTCATCTGGCCTAGTGTTTCTCCCTGGGCTGCCCTGATTCTGTTTTCCAAGAAGGTGGATGGGAGCTTGAGGATTTTTTTTGAATACCGACACATGAACCAGGATACCGTGAAGAACAAGTACCCACTGACAAGGATTGGCGACCTCTTTGATAAGTAGAAGAGAGTGTGGTGGTTCTCAAAGATAGACCTCAGATCAGGCTATCACCATCTCATATTTCGAGATGAGGATGTGCAGATGACGACCTTCAGATGTCGGTATGGCCACTACGAGTTCTTGGTTATGCCATTCAGTGTAACCAACGCTCTAGAAGTGTTCATGGGACACATGAATAGGATTTTCCTGCCATACCTCAATCTCTTTGTTGTAGTTTTCATCAATTACATTCTGATCTACTTGACTAGTGAGGAGTAGCATGCCTACCATTTGCAGGTTGTACGGGAAAAACTCCGAGAGCACTGGCTTTAAGGTATGCTCTCAAAGTGCATGTTTTGGATCCGAGAGGTTCACTTTTTGGTAAATGTCATCTTAGAGGATGGATTTTTAGTAGATCCAGTAATGATTGAGGAAGTACTTGCTTGGGAACCACCCATGAGTGTGACGGGGGTGCGGAGTTTCCTGGGTTTGGCTGGTTATTACCGGATGTTTATGACAGATTTATCCAGAGTTGTAGCACCACTATCATCCTTGATGATGAAGTCGTAACCCTTTGTGCGGTCGTAGAGATTCCAGCAGAACCTTCAGGAGTTGTGGTATAGGTTGACTAGTGCCCCCATCTTGAGGCTTCAAGAGGAAGGCCTTGGGAACGTAGTCTACTACAATGCATCAAGGGCCAAACTTGGATGTGTCTCGATGCAGGAGAAAATAGTGATCACTTATGGTTCCCGAAAGCAGAGGCAGAATGAGAAGAACTACACTACCCATGACCTGGATTTAGTAGTAGTGGTCTTTGCCTTAAAAATGTGGAAGAATTATCTAACATGTGAACGTTTTACCATGTACTATGATCACACGAGTATCAGGTATATCTTCTCTCCAAAGAATCTAAACCTAAGACAACAACGTTGGATTGAGTTCTTCCTGGACTATGGCATCAAGATAGTCTATACTCCTAGGAAGGGGAACGTTTTTGTAGATTCAATCAGAAAGAGAATTGGTATACAGCTGCTAGGCGAGGCAACAGAGCAGCTGGCTGCATTACAGATATCAGTTGTGGATAGAGATGGGGTAGCCATCCTTCAGTCTCTTAAAGTCACTCCCCCACTTCTTCAATGAGTCTAGGAGGCACAACATGGGGATACTTACTGCGAGACACGACATGCTTAGATATCCACTACTGGAAAAATGACATATACCCACGGTTCAAAACTGTGGGTATAGCCCCCAAAACCGTGGGATGGAAAGGCGTCAGTATATGGGTATTGACCTATACCCACAGTTTTTGTAGAACCGTGGGTATAGGGGAGTCAGATGTGACACAACAATATTACAGCGTGGCCCACAACTGTCCCCACACATTTCAAATTGTGGGGAATGTAAGTCCAAATAATTGGGCACTGGGGGAATTGAACCCAGGCCTCACGCTATGCCTAAAAGGCACTCCCCAGCAACCGACCAACCAAGATGCAATTCTAATTTGTTAAACAAGCATATATCTGCATATATATATATATTCATATAACCCAGAGCAGTCTTAAAATTTCAAAATACGCAGCCTAAGGGAATCGAACTCGCGTCTCATGAAACGCTTCACAGTCGTGCCGCACAAACACACCAACCCATCTACGACATTTAACTGTTATATATGCATATATTTTCATATATATATATATATAAATATAATCTGGTACAACATTTAAATTCAGAAATCGCTGCCCGAAGGATTCGAAACGGCGATATACAGATCCCGCCCAGATGGCTTTACCAATCGAACTAAAGATTTTTGAAATAATATATCTATATTATTGTAAATATAATAATCTTAACCATGAAAAACTGTCTTCCCCACCAATTTTTTTCGTGTCCCGCCTTGTATTCTTTTCCTTCCATAATGAGGGAAATATATACCCACAGTTCTCCAAAACCGTGGGTATAGGTGTTCAAAATAAACCTATACCCACAGTTTGAAGCAAAACCGTGGGTATAGGTCCCCATATTAACCCTATACCCATGATTTTAAAGAACTGTGGGCATAGGGGTACTCTCTACCCACGGATTTTGGTAAAACAGTGGGTATTGGCCCATTTTCCAGTAGTGATCCATAGGGCAGGAACCTAATGGATTTTCTTGATGGTGGCGAGAATGTCATCCTCTTCAGAGCACGTACTATGGTGATGGTGTCCCTTAAAGAGGAAGTATTGAGGGAGTTCCACACATCCCCTCTAGAGGTATATCCCGGAGTGGAAAAGATGTACCAGGATCTCATGTGCTATCACTGGTGGCTGGAAATGAAGAAGGCAGTTGCAGAGTTTGTCTTTCGGTGCCTCACTTTTCAGCAATTGAAGGCAGAGTACCAGGTACCAACAGGCTTGGTTTAGCTTTTAGAGGTCCCAGAGTGGATGTTGTATGGTATATATATGGACTTCAGGATGGGACTTCCACATATATATAGAGGTCATGACTTGATTTGGGTGATCATCGGCCAACTCAAGAAGTTGGCCTACTTCCTACCAATTAGAGAGCAGGGTTCAGTAGAGAGCTTGGGATGCCTATATGTGCAAAAGATTGTGTGGATACATGGAGTACTTTAAAATATTTTCTCCTTTCATGACACACATTTTACTTCAAGGCTATGGAAGGGGTTGATGGAGGCTTTCGGGACACAGCTTCGTTTGAGCACCGCATTCCATCCTGAAACGTATGGTCAGACTGAGCGGACCATTCAGACCCTCGAGGACATGATGCGTACACGTGTCCTTGACTTCGGTTGCAGATGTGAGGATCACTAACCTTTGGTAGAGTTTTCATACAACAATATCTATCACTCCACCATTGGGTTGACACATTTTGAGGTGTTATATAGGAAACTTTGCAGATCAACCTTGTGTTGGACTGACCCTAGGGAGTCAGCACTAGTGGGACCAGAGACGGTACGAGCTACAACGGAGAAGGTTTAGATCATCCAGGAGCATATGAAGACTACACAGAGCAGGCATAAGTTGTATGCTGACAGGAGACAGAGGCCTTTGGAGTTTGAGGATGGTGACCACGTCTTTCTATGGGTCTCACCACGATGAGGTCTACAGAGATTTGGACGAGGCAGAAAGTTATCTCTAAGATTCATCGGACCTTTATCGGTCCTTATCAGAGGTGGTGAGGTGTCATATGGATTAGCGCTTCCACATCAGTTGCACTGGGTGCACGACATCTTTCACATATCTCAGCTGAGGAGATATGTGCATGGCCCTTCTCACATCATCGACCAGGGAGAGTTGGATGTCACCGATGGGGCGTCTTTTATGGAGGATCCACTAGAGATTGAGGATAGATAAGAGCGAGTCCTTCGTGGATTGTTGATACATATGGTTCATGTTCGCTGGTAGCACGTAAACCTCCAGAAGAGAACATGGGAGAAGGAGGTTCAGATGCGTGCTCAGTATCCCAACTTGTTCCCATAGTTTGAGTTGTATCTTACTGGGACTTAAAGCCCTGAGATGGGGAAAATGTAAAGACCCGGAATTTCCATGGAATTTTTTTTCTTAAATACATGGGAATTTTACAAGTCCATAAAATTTTATGGCGCATGATTTCGAGGCCCTGTGTTCCTTGAATCAATTTCTGAAGTTTTGTTCGTGTACATTCAGTAAACGTGCGAATGGGTTTTAATAACTTTTGAACTCGTGCTTGGAATTGAAATCTGAGGACACTGTTGAACCTACAACACCAGTTTTTGTTTAATGAAGACTTTCACCTCGACGACAGTTGGTCGAGATTAAAAGTTATTTTTTGGATTTTTAGTGAATGAATTAAATAAAAAAAAGTTGTGTAGCTTTATTTTTATTTTGTTGGTTAAATCCTCCATGTGGAAGTTGTATCTGGTGACCACCACACCTTAGCCTCCCATAAAAGGTTATGGTGGTGCGGCCCACATGAACCTATCCTACTTTTTCTTTTAATTGATGTGGGGACCACCTGGGGTGTACACCCCCTTGAAACTGCCCATTAATGGGGGAAACCCTCAATTTTTCCATTAAGTGCAGGGGAGCCTCTTCAACTCCCCTAACACTTTATGTGCCAAATCCTTCTCAATTAATTAATCCACAAATTTTGACTTTTTTCCAATAATTAAATAATATATTAACTTAATCTATTATTTAATTGTAATTTTTCTTTTGGTGGAACTTCGGAGAAGAGAGAGAGCTTAGGGAGAAAAGCTTTCGCCAACAAAGAATGAAGAAGGCGTTCTTCCTATGAATAAGGCCTTATACTACGAAGAATGATCTCTTTCGACCTTAATCCATGGACTCATACCGATTTGGGACGTCTTAGACCAACCTTCCCACCTCATCATCGTCAACGAACCGATGCACGATCTCGGGATTGAAATTGTGCGGCATCCGCGACGTACGAAAACAACACCATCTTCTTCCTCACAACTCTGTATGCATACAATGATCAAAAGTAGTTGTTTGATATTTATTACTTGTTTCACATTATTAATTTCCCTTAAAGGATTAAGAATCAAAGCTACATGAAATCACTCTAACAGGGTTGGTGCAGGCCAAACAAAAACGGCCCGACCCCCTCCGCCTTACTTTGTGGATTTTGACGCTAATCGCGAAATGAGTACAGGTTGAGTGATTTTCGTCAACAATGGTTGAATATTGAAGGAAATGTCCTGAGTAGTACGCGACAACTTATGGATTGACAATCGGGGCACCAGAACTAGTCCGGGGACCCGTGAAATGTTCACCGGTGGTCAGAACTGGTGAACGCCACTCGGGATGAAGGGATGGGCGGTCGGCATGCCTATCAGCTGTGGGGACGGCAGTGGTGCAACCGCACCACCAGAGGAGTAGGCCACGACTAATGGGCCATGGTGGTGCAGCAGTGGCTGGCACAAGGCCGACCACGATAAGAACCAGAGGCTTGAGCCACCAGGTTGATGGTGTAGGCGCGGCCCAGCGCGCGCCATGCAGAGGACCAAGGGGGCTGTGGCTTTGGCCGTGGTGGCATGGGGCAGGTGACTGGCACTGCCGGTTGCCGGAGGAGGCATGGCGCAACCGCGCCGCATAGGAGAAGGTTGGTTGCTCCTCTAGTCGGGAGGAGTGGGACCCGCTGCGTGGGTCCCGTGTCACACGGACCGAAACCTATTTTGAAAACCCCGAATAGCTAAGTCGTTCAGGAATCCGGGGGGCATGGCCTCCCCCTAGATGCGGCATGGGCGGAACCCACGGGACGCCAGTCGCGAGCCTTTCACGTGCCGAGCCAGTGCAGGCTAGACCCAGTGAGGGCTGGGCCACCCTCATAGGATAGGCCACCCCCACAGATTCGGTGGGACTCACGGATTTGGTCGGACCCCAGTCCGGACTCGGCTCGGGCATGGTCATTCTGACTAGGCCGGACCAGACTCGGACCCACTTGACCTGTTTCCAATATTTTTCTCGTTACATGAGTTACGGGTGTCAAATTGACGAACCGTCTGTGGAAACGGAAACCTTGGAGGGGGTGATTCTTTTGGAATTCCCCACACAATGTTTGGACATAGTTGGGGTATGTCCGGGATGGATCGAACATAAATCCAACCGGGCCCTCGGAACAAAAATGCCAATAACTCTCAGACCGAGCGTCCAATTGACGCACCGTCTGTCATGTTTGGTTTCTTTTGGCAAGATGGATCTTTTGGATACATCATCTTGGGAATTAGTAGAAGTTGATGTATAGACACTTGGATTGATGAGCGGACCCTCCCATAATCAAGCATGCTTTGTGCGGAACCATGTGGTTGGCTGTGCTATGAATACTATTCCTGGATCCAACATGGGATTGACAGCTCTGACTACTGTTCCTTGAGTAGACCCTCCCCGAATCAAGTATGATTTTTTCATAATAGATAATTTAGTTGCTACATCTAATCATCTCTAACTCTCGACATAATTTCTATAACTATGTGAGATGAGCCAGTAACTTTTTGTTTTACCCATTATTGGGATGGATTACTAGATAACATTGGTATAAGTATGGGCATATACCTAAGTGGGGTTATCTGTTGATTTAAAACATTTTGGTTTATCCTTGTTGGATTTTGTGAGACATTGAGTTTCATGGGGTACCTACTGAGTATCTTTATACTCACCCTTGCACGGGCTATGCCCGCACCTCGTTGTGTTGGATGCAGATGACAGACAGCACTGACCGAGGCTAAGAGTACGAGGACTAGATAGTACCATAAGGTGGACCTTATAGCGTGTTGGTGCCGGGAGGGTATGGATGGACGTGGGGTGATGAGGAGGAGATTTGTACCTACCATTTAGGTAGGAACCTCAGAGGATGACTCAGTGGTTGTTTTTTTTCCTATTCCCTCAGTTGTAATTGTACTTTCAGTTCTTGTACATTCCTGTTGGGCTTGTATTCTGGCCCCTTTTTACTTACTATACTTAATTGTCAGTTATTCAGTTCCCTTGTGATCATATCAGTTGCGTGTGTTTATAGGTTATAAAGGCAATTCCTTCCTTGTTTTAAAGAATTATGCCTTTTGTGCTAGTCGCCAGCCCCTGGCCTATGGAAGGCGGGCTTCGGTAGTCACGGCCCGGGCCTCGGGGGACAGGTCGTGACATTCAAGGAAAATATATTTCTAAATGTTATGTAAATGTATATTTTTTAAATGCAACTAAAATAAATGGATGTTTTATAACTTTCTCAAATCATATTTTTAATGATTTTATAAATGGAATTTTTTATTCTTACCAACATACTTTATAGATTGTTATGATTCACCAGGTATACCATCTTATTATACTATCCAATTAATTTCCCAATACTGTTTATGATGATTATTTTTTATGTGTGATTATATAAAAGATCTTACATTCCCCCACGTTTACTATTTTATGTTGAAATATTTATAAAACACATTTTGTTTCACCTAGATATTCTATGACTAATTGATGGTTGTTTTTATGATTTTGTGGAACAATTATGTATTGTTTTAATTATGTGAAAGGTGTGCCCATAATTATATATTCCTCTAAATAATTGGGTATTGATTGATATATCATGATATAATATGAACCAAAATGGAGAATAAACTCAATTCATTAAAGTATTATTTAAACTTTGTTAGTATTGAAAGAGAGCCTTGAATATGTAAATTATGGAATATGGAGTGAACTCAATTACCTATTACAATTTTACCACTATGATAGTATTTTGTATGATCTGTGACTAAAGAAATATTTTTCTATGATTTGGTATATTGCATAAAATTATGTCTTATGCTTATGATATGTTCTTAAGGCCCATGATTTACTATTTATGATTCTACAGTCTTTTAAGTTATAATTTTTTTAGGAAAATATATTATTTCATGAATTAGGATTAATAATATTTGACTGATTAGGTATGTTATTCAAATGTTATAATCAATTTATCAGACCCCTTTGCTTATCTCATGATCAATTTTGATCATTTGTTTATATCTCTTATGTTTACCCTTTTGAGCATCTTATCTCAACATTTCCTATGTCTCTATTTCCCCATGTTTTGATGAAAATGTTTTAAATATGGAATCTATAAGAAAAATACTATTTGATAATAAATTAATGGGATATATTTTGAGGATCTTTCATTAATAAGGATGCTTTTGTTTACAATATCCAAAAACATTTAATCATTATGGTTTTAGGGTGTTTTTTATTTTTTGATGTATTGAATATTCATCTACAAGATTTAGTATTTATTTTGGAAAATTATTTCATTCCTTAATCATAATAAAAATATGGTTTAGTTAATTTTGGTGATTATTATTTCAAAATTTTATTGAAATCCATAGTGATGTGTATATTGGTATGATGATAACATGATGTTTTGGTGATGTTGATATTGTGTGGTTTCATAGAAAATAAATCCATGCAAGGATATAAACAAGTGGATGGTTGATATAGCATAAATAAAGGTAGGTGTAATATCCTTTAAAAGGTTGGTTCAATATTAAATCATTCTTTACCAAATGAAGATAAAAAAATCCATAACATGACTCCTAGTGTGACACTCCTTGATGAGATGATTTGAGTAATTCACATTCTTAAGAGGAATAATTATTTTGAATACGTAGATTGAGTCATTAACAACCTATGATAAATAAATGTTGTAAAACCCCAATATTTTAAAACAGTTTCTTTGGTTTAATAGAATATATGTCATGAAACAACTATCTTAGATTAGAATTTAACACCTTAGGACTTTATGATATATTTCTTTTAAAATAAATTTGATCTCTTTGACAGCTTGTGGATCACAAAACCCTAAGTCTAAATGGATTGTAATATAGTACACTATTATAACCTAGTGATTAAATTCAAGACTCTGAATTTTAATACTTAAATTATAAAAAATATATGATTTAAAAAGGTATAAAAAATACATTTCATTTATATTTTTTAGAAATTAATTAGAATCATTATAAAGTAATATTGATTCTTTCGGAAAAAAATATATATTTTTTAAAGACAGTTTTGTTGATATTTGCACAAATAATTTAAAAATAAATTTTCCCACATTTATAAAATTTATTATATAAAATTAAATTCATATATAAAATCATTTTAAAAAATTTATCTTAATGATAATTTTGGATATTTTTACGAAATGTTTCATTTTTTGATTAACAGTGAAAATGCCAATTTCTATTAAAAAATACCATTAACTATAAATTACAAATATATATATATATATATATATATTATTTTAAATTGTATTTAAAGAAAAAAATATTTGAAATATATTAATATATTGTTAATTTTGTTCATTATAATAAATTTATTATTTAATTTGGATATTACAATCTTTTATACTTATGAGAATTTTCTCTCTGGAAACCCGTGTTTTCTTCGCAACTATGGGTTTAATTTGAAATTTGATTCAACCAAATATTTGGCATTAATTTATAAAAATGAATAAAATATTTTTAACCATCATAATTTATATTATTTAATATGGTCAACTTAAATTTGTACCATTATGAATTGTAAAAGTAGTAAAAATTAATTACCATGGTTAATGTAAAAACTGATTTACCGAGGGTAAAACTACATAGATAATGGTCAAAATGACCTTAAAATTCTCAAAAACACATTTTATTGCACTATATAAACCTTATAACCTATAATTGTCTTTATTGGCATAATTTTTTGGCTTTTTCATTATAAAAATGTTGTTGTAATTGATTCTTTTCAAAAATTCATTTGTATCCACTCCTCCACTAATAAAATTTGACACCTATCATATCCTATTCACACATAAATATACATTTTATTTAGTAATGAAAATATCAAATAACTTCCTTACCATAATCCAAACATCCTAGAGCCCTTATTTTGATCAAAAATCCAACATTTTAAGCCTTTTGTGAAAACATAGAGTAATTTTCTGAAGTATAGGTAACATTCCAAAATGATCATTTGTATTATTCTTGTTCTTCCACATCATTTAGATAATATTAAAACATGATTATATAATGACCTCATTATATTCTGTATGATTTTATTTTATTATATTATGGTAATTACCAATCTCTATCTCCTATTACATCACATGGGAAATGAAATCATCGATCGTGTGTATGGTGGACTACCGCCTTACAAAACAATATAATTTTTTTTCCATCACCATCATTAAAGAATTAAAATATTGATATACTTAACAAATGTATACTATATTTATGTTATTATCATATTTTTTTAAATTTAATATCACATATACCATCTCTTGTTCTATTCTTTTTGAAATATAATATTGGCACTCGTCAGTATGGAAGAAAACTGCCTCATGAGAAAATTTTGATTTATTTTTTCAGTTATTATTTAAATGAAATTTAAAAAAGATAAATTTAGTGAATATTTATTATATATATAAAATTATATTGAGTTTATAAAATTAATTTATCACCTAATTCCATACCCTTTCATCCATTAAGTAAATTATAACATCGCACATGCATACATATGACTTACCTTCTCCATGATGCAATGTGATCCATTCTCCATGTTCAAATTAAAATATTTATTAAAAAATAAATGTAATGAAAAATATGATATTTTTTACATTTATATAATTCTAGTGATGATTAAATTATATAATATGTGCATGAATTGGAACTTCTATGGTGAAACACACATTACAAAATAGGGAAACGAACAACACAAATAATTAGAATAATAAAATATTATTAACAAATAGGTGTTAATATTTTATAAGGGGTTCATATATAATAGATAATGTAACCTTTTACCAGAATTAAAACATGATTTTAAGCATAATTATCTAGGAAATACAAAACTAAGGACCGTAAAGTCTAGTGTCTTGGGAAGATTAGGAACATAAAACTATAAAAATGGCTCTAAAATAAAAACTAACATTATTTATAATCTATAATGAGCCTATAACTTCTTTTTAGCTTCTATGTCTGTATAGGATAACTAGGGTAATACACAGAAAATGGGATGGTCTAAAAAGCCTAGTATGGGAATAAACATGGGAATAAAGCATAACACATGAGTTAGAAGACATTACATGATAATATAAAAAGATGTTATCATGAATAATCATATGGAATCATATCAAATATAACATGGAATAATATGATCATGGAAATATATGAATTTGGCAGATATATATAACATGACATAAACTTCAGTCAAGGCTAACTTCCAAGAATATATCTCATAGTGGACAAAGTCCTGAAATGGATTAGGTTTACTCCCTAATCCCATTAATGACTTATCATGTAAGTAAACACAAAAAAATTCATTGTGGAGATATCTAGGAACACCCATCAAAACTTGTTATTTTATAAGTGTGCTACATGGAAAATAAAACATAAAGGTTACCCATGGAATGAAATGGGTATCCTAATAATGTCACATAGAATAACCAATGGGAGTATCGTAATGGTGTAAAATAAAAATTGGATTTAAATCATATATGTATATTAATAATAAAATATAATCATCAATCTAGATAAATGATTTCCAAATAAATTAAAAATAACTAAAATTAGTGCTTAAGAAATTTTGGAAATGAGCCACCTTGGTGTGGTTTAATAAAAAATATTATATAGTCATTAAAGAAGAACAATTCATAATTACTTGTATAGAACCATAAATTAACTAAGATATATTTATGTGATTAAATGAGTGGTTTTATAAAATAATGGAGGATTAAAACATATTAATGAGTTTACTTAAAAATGGGTAGGAAATTGGGAAGTTCCCTTTAATTAGGCTTGTTAATCGGGAATAATTTAGCGTGGAACCTTATAAAACAAGTATTTACCCATAACATTTAGATGTATTGAGCTACATATATACATTTGTTATATAAACACAAAATATTGGAGATTTATATAAGAATAATGATGAATTAAATTTGTTAAAATAGGGTGGAAGTGTAACCAAAATGTAATTTGGATGTTTGGAGAGATCTCATACATTATGTCTGAATGAGTTTTGAAGTTTTACTTAATGCCCTAGATAATCAAACAATATCCATTAATTATTTTAATTCATATCCTTATCCAAATATATTATATTTATTATAATTTTATTTAGTTGATTTATATACATTTCAATGAGTTATAATGTTTAATTTCATCATTCAGGGAGTGTGTGTTTCGTAGATTTCATGGTCGGCTTAATTGTGTACAATTAATGAAGTACCATTGAAATATAAGAAAAACTATAGAAGTTTAATGAAATGGTATTAAAATAATTCGATAATTTTAAATGTTCACATATATCATTTTTTTCTCGATATGATAATTATTCATTAGATAAACTGCTCATAATAAATGAGTAGTTTGTTTTTGCGTGATTTTACGACCATCACTAAGTAATATATTTTTATTTAATATTGCGTATATATATTTGTTAATAAATATGAAATAATTTATAATATACATATTAAAATATCATTTAAACATAAAAATGGTTTTATGACTAGACTAGATTGTGGTAATGAAAACTTAAACCTTCTCATCCATGAAGGCAATGAATCGACACACTAGATATGAAGTTTTAATTTTTATAATAAAAGTGGAAGAGAATATATTTAATTATTGATATTATATAAAGATAAAAAAATTCATGTACATGTATGATATTGTAGCTATTATTTCATTTTGTATAGGGGAGGTTAGGGGAGTATAAAAAAATATACTAAATTAAAAGAGAAAGAAAGAGGTTTTTACCTCTTGAATATCGCCTCCATTGAGAACATCCTTATGGAATTTGTAATTTGTTTTTGGTGATACTAATGAGACTAGGACATGGGGAGTTTTCTTGGGAGATAAATTGGATACAATATAGACAATATTAAAGTCTTATTAATTGAGAGAAGAAGAGGTTGTTACAGTGGTATTTATAAGAAGATGAGTGGGGTGATTTTGATTATTTTCTTCATTTATTTATTATATTAGCTCAATAATATCAATACTATTGACTAATTTGACTAAATATAGTATATGTTTAAGGATATATCAAACCAAATGGTTTTTAACTCATCTATACATCATCCAAGACTCAATAATTCATGTATTTCTAAAATACTATATATTATCGTATTTCACTATCCACCAAATATTCAACTATTTCAGAAAAAATCTCAAAAAATCACTCTAAACATATTTTAACATATAGATTTATAAAATGGAATCCATTTTAGGGAAATGATTTTATAAATATGATAAATTTATTTTTTATTTAAAAAATATATATTTGAAAAATACTGATTTTAATATTATAATTGATTTTATGACATATTGAAAAATTAATTAAGTCTCATAAAATTATCATATAATTATAGTATAATAAAATATTAAGTAATGATTATATTTTATTAAATTAATTATTTTTAAATCATTATATTAATTATAAAATTTTAAATAAAAATTTAAATTTCAAAAAAAATATGAACACCTAATTTATCATTTAAAAAACATTTATTTACTCATTATTTTATATAAATATAGCATATTTTTATTTATAAGATACCTAAATTTTATTTATACCTTCATAGGAGAGGTTACAATTCTAATGAAAATATTACTATTCCTAACATTCAAATTAATATTCCAATTTATGGGTTACTATTCCAACAGTCATATTTCAAAGGGTCATAAAGGTTTACTAATTCCATTTACCAGTGACTTCTATTTTATCACAAGGTTATATATACATTAATATTTTAAATTAATATTTTATTAATAATTTTTCTTATTTATAAATCTTTTTTATGAGTTCATTCATTCTTATAGATCGATCATATCTAAATTTTCTTATTCTTATTATTTTATTTTCTATTTATTATCCCATTATAATATTTTGCTTTCTTATTGGTTTGATTTCTGAAAAATTTATGATTATTAATTTATGAGAATAATATTTTTATTAAGTTCTCTCCATGATTTATGTGATCTATATTACATTAAATAATTATAAGAAAAAAATTAATTGATCAAATTTTGCGTTGTTAAATTCTTCCACCATGTGAAATTTCACCCTAAAAATTTCATTTTACTATATAATTTGATAATAGGTGAGGTTACATCTCCTTAATTTCTTCCTCCAGTTCCCATTCCACCTATTCAAATATATGATTTCTCCATTGTAATTGGCCAAGTTTGTAGTCTTTTAGTGTAATTTTATATATACATTCCATGATCTTCGTTGGATGCTTATCATAAGAGAGATCATATTCTATCTCTACTAACTATGAGTTCATTACATATGAGGGATCTGGTATATAGTTCCTCAATATGGACACATTGAATATATTATAACATGGGGTATGATCATTGGAAGTTTCAGTTGATATTCCATATATCTGAAACGATCATGAATCTAAAAAGGGGTGATGTAGTTGGGACTTATCTTTTCTTTCTTATAAAATCTCCTGACTGTTTTCCATTGAGATATGAATAGGAATCTCTTCTCACCAACTTCAAATACTAAGTCATGTTCATGATTATCTGCATAGATATTCTATTGATTTTGGGATTCCTTGATTTTTTGTTGAATGGTATTCACCTTTTCTACTATTTCATCGACCATTTATAATTTGAGAAAATTTCATACATTAAAATCATCTCATCACATAGGTGTTCAACATCTATCCCCGTAATGGTCTTTATATGGGTCTGTTTGGATGAGTGGGTGGAAACTATTATTTTAGGAGTACTCGACCTATAGAAGTTGTTTATCCCATCCTCCATTTAAGTCCATTGAACATGTTCTCAATATGTCTTCTAATATCTGAATAGTTCACTCATATTGGCCATAAGTTTGAGGATGATAAGTTGTACTGAAGTTCATATCCATTTTTAGATCTTGTTGGATACTTTTCCAGATATTGGAGGTAACTATCATATCACAATCGGATATAATCGATAACTATACCCCATACAACCTCACTACTTATTTTATGTATATCATTGCATGTTGACTGAGTGATAATTCCTTTAAAATTTTGATAAAGTGATCATTCTTTGTTAGATGATCCACAACAACCCATATACCATTATTTCCAATAGATATTTTCATAAGTAGAGAAAAAAATTCTATGGTGATTTTTCCCACTTCCATGTTGGTATGGGTAATGGATGCATTATTCCCTTAGTCTTTTGCCTTTCAGCCTTCACTTACTGACATGCCAAATACTTTTATGTATATTCAGCGATCTCCTTGTTCATATTTTCCCACCAATAGTGATATCAGATATCTCAATACATATTTCTTCTCCCTGGGTTAATTGAGAGGGTTTATCAATCTGCATCATTTAAAATCTCATTAATTATCTTTGGATTAGATAGTAAAATAATCAGAACCCAAATCTTCAGACTCCTTCCTCGTCAATTTTTAATTATAATGATTTCCCCTTTCTTATAGCTTCTAAATTTTTCTGAATTTCCACATAATTTCTTTGAGATTTGTTTATTTTATCCAAAATTCAAGGTTGAGAAAACAATTTTACTATGGATTGATGATGTTAGTTTTATATTAATTACCATGTTAATTTTTTTAATGTCAAATAGGATTGGATCCGTATCAATTCTCATCATTGATAATGTTACATGATCCATTATAAAAAAATCATCATCCACTATATTTTCATTACCATGGTGGTATTGGATTGATATGTAATAATAATTTATGATCACTAACCATATTTTATTTTTCATATTAAGCTTTTTTATGTGAATAAATATTTGAGGATCTTATGATAAGACTCCTTTACAACTCTTTAAAGACGTAATCACATTCACTAGTGTTGAAATACTTTACTCACTTTTAATTTATCTTGGTTAGTGGGTTTTAAAATTGTGACATGTTAATCACAATTAATTTTTAATACTCATATTGACCAAGGAAACTATTGTTCTTTGTTGCTGATGTTGTCTAGGGCCACAATTCAATTGCCTTTTTCTTATAAGGAATTACAAATATCCCTTTTCATATGATAACATGCCTTATGAATGAAACTTAATCCATTATAAACTCACATTTAATATAATTTTCATATATTTTCTCCCTAGTAAAAGTCTTTAGCATAGTATTAAAATGCTCTTCCTCTTCCCACTTACTCTTATATCATATCTGAATATTATCGATGTATACAACCACTAATTTTTTTAAGAAATATCTAAAGTCCCAATTCATTTAGTCAGTGAATATTTTTGGATAATTAGTTATTTAAAAAATAATCTTTATTATATCATCTATATCTTTTTACACATATTATTACATGATTTTAAGTATAATTAACTATAAAATAAAAACCAAGGATCATAAAGTCTTTAGTATTTAGAAGATTAGGTATATGAAACTAAAAACATGGAAATAGAATAAAATATATTTATATTAATGATCCATAATGATCTCCTAACATCCATTGATATCTTAAATAAACATATTGAAACTTGGGGAATACATGGACAAAAGGGATTTGCTAAAAAGCACTATAAGAGAATAAACATAGGAATAAGGCTTAATAGACAAATTTGAAGGCATAACATCATGGAATAAAAAGGTATATAACATATAAAAGCATATATAATAACAATATATAGAACATGCTACAATTTGACAATGGAAACATAGGAATTTTAGAAAAATATAAAACATGACATAAATATGATTCCATTATAACTACCAGAACTATATCAAATGGTGGACAAAGTCCCATAAAGTAATTAGGTTAACTCCCTGTCCCAACATGATTTATCATGATAGTAAATGTCACCCAATGCATTGGAGTGCTGTCTGGACACACCCCTTATAACATTTTGATAAAAATGTTGTTTTAAATGAATAATCAAGCCAAAGGAATAAACATAAGGGTTACCCATGTAAATAAATATGTAACATAATCATATAATAAGGAATAAATGATGGCCATATCACATTGATTCCCGTGAAGTAATTGATTTAGAGCATATATGGACATTAATCACGGAAATTTGGCATATATCATGATTAATTTTGACTAAATGAAGTGAAAAAATGAAAATAGAGTGTTTAAGAATCATTATAAATGATCCACTTTTGTGTGGTTGAAAGGAAAATATAAACTATTCTTTAAAGCAGATAAAGGAATAACATTTTTATCAAACCAAAAATTAACAAAGGTAGTGCTTCATGTTTAAATGAGTGATTTCAAGAAAAATGGTGTATTTAAACAAATTATGGAGTATATATTAAAATTGGTATAAAATTATCAATTTCTCTTTAATCGGGTTTGCTTATCAGGAGGAATTTAAAAGGAAACCTTATAAAACAAGTATTTACAGGTAATGGAAAGAAAAAATGAGATAGGTACATATGTTTGGAAAATAAAAATAGAATTTAGGAGGATTAAATAATGAAAAATAAGAATTGCATTAGGGGTAAAGAGTGAGAAAGTTTATCCTGAAGGAAAAATGATGTGCAGAGAGAATCCCTTACCATATGTCCAAATTTGTTATGAACTTATACTTAATGTCTAGTATAATAAAATTAGATCAATCAATTAATTAATTCATAGACACTTAAACTTGTATTTTATTAACTATTAGTTTATTAAGTTATGTTATGTCTATTTAGATGAGTTTTTATGTTTAATTTTGTTGTTATGGGTATATTGGTTTCATGATTTTATGATCAATCCCTTTGGGATTAATTATGGGAGTTCTTCTCATATGGGAGAAAAACAAATGAAGTGGAATTATATGTTATTTATTCCCCTCTATGATTTTAAATGGTCCCAAATATCAATTTTTAGATATTATAATGATTCTTTATAAATAATTTCAATGGTGAACATTAGTTTATTTTGGTGAATTTTTAATTATCACTAACTAGTATAGTTTTATTATTTAATATTTTTTATATATTTTATTTATAACATAAAAAAATTTAATAAACATTTTACAATCTGGTTTAACTACTAAATTGTTTGACAATAATCCTTAAATGCTTTAATGAAAAATGAAAGCTCGTCATCCACAAAGTTGGTGAATTGACAGCTCACAGACGTCATTTTAATTTTCAGAAAAAATAGAGAGGAGAAGATATTTTCTGAAGAATATAATATTAAAACAATTAAATTATTGTATATGTATATATATGATACTATAGTTTTGATTACACTTTTGACAGAGGAGGTGGGGGAAGGATAAGTTAACAAAAGAAACTAAAAGAGAAAGAGGGAGGGTTTTACCACTAGGGTATCATCTCCTTGAGATACTCCTTAAGACACATGGACATGTTCTATTGGTGAAACAAAAAAGACCAAAACATGGAGAATAAGTTTGGGAGAGTAATTTATCAGAATATATGAGAGATTCATATCTTATAAGGTGTGAGGAGAAGAGGTGCTGAGGGATGGTATTTATAGGGGGAGGAGAGGAGTTTTTTTGTTAATTTTTTCATTATATTATTATTTTGGATCACAATTTTAAATAGTGTTGATTCTTGTAGATATATATAGTAAAATATTTGGGTGATCATAAAACAAAGGGTGATTATATCATCCATACATCATTCATGACTCAATAATCCAGGTATTTAGACCAGAAAAGATCAGTCAGATGTATTGCCTCAGAAAATTTATTATGGAAGGAAAAGTATGTTGAACAAGCACAACAAGAAAGAAAAACTAGAAAAAATTTATAAAATCCATACCCCTCACCACACCCATGATACATGACTTCCGCCGCAGTAGCTGATTCCCATTCATAGATGTCATAGTTCTTCAGGACCTTTGCATACTTCCTTATGAGATTCATTTTCTCTAAGGATAAAAACTCTTTAGAGTATTTTTCGACAGAGGAACTAGTTGACAATGGCTTTGGAAAGTCAGAATAAACCTTCCTCATCCTTCTTTTAACTAGGGTATTTCCCTCATTTCCATATTTTTTCTTCTCATCCTTGACAACATCACAAAAAGAAGGACTGGCCAAATGACAAATATTTTCTTTGTGACTGTCCCAGACATCCCCCCATTTCCTAGTAATTACCACCTCTTGAAAAGCATCTGTCATGGTCCAGCTCTACTAATAGTTCCCATTGATATCAATCATAGCCAAACATCGTGGAGACTCCTCAAAAACAGTACCAACATCCATCTCCTTCCTCAAAACATCCTCTTTAGAAAACTGCATGTTGTGACAATCCATTATTTGAGGGCACCCATTCATCTCATCCTGACCCAATTCCTGACCCATGTATTTAGATTATATCATAAATTGTCATGTTTCACTATTCAAAAAAAATCAACTATTTTAGAAAAATCCAAATAACTCACTCTAAAATTTTTTTATTGTGTATATTTAAAAATTAGACTCTATTTTATGAAAATAATTTCCTAAATATGATAAATTAAATTTTTAATTAAAATTATCATTTATTCTAAAAAATTTGATTTTAATATTATAACTGATATTATGACACTTTGAAAAATTAATTATGATCTTATAAAATTAAATTATAATCATAAGAAAAATAAATAAAAATTTATGAACGTATTTAAGGAAAAGAAATATTTTTTAAATAATATTATTAACAATAAATTTCTAAATAGACATTTATGTTTCACAAAACTTCCAACACTTAATTTATCTTTTTTTAAAAATTTATTTACATATTCCATGATAAAAATATATCATGTTTTTATTTATAAGATACCTAGATTTTATTTATACTTTTATAAGGTAGGTTAAATTCTAATGACCAAATTTCTATTCTTAATGGTCACATTACTATTCCATTGGTATAGTTTCTTTAATTTCAATAAATCCCAATAATTTCACTCTTAATTTATGGAGAAAACGTTTTTATTAGATTTTATATTTTATGTTTGTGTTTTATACTATATAATATACTTATAATTTTGGAAATATTCATTGATAAAAATTTTGGTCATTACATTTTTCCCCCTTATGAAATTTCTCCCCCAAAATTTTGTTTTAAATCTTATATTGAAAATAGGTGGGCGTACTTCTCATTCATTTCTTCCCCCAATTCCCATATCGACACTTCATACTAATGGCTCCATCATAGTACATTGAAATTTTGATTAGTGTTTTCTCATAGAACATTATTTCTATGGTCTAAGATCATCACCAACATCTCTTCATAAGAGAGTTCATTTTATAGTTATACCACCTATAGATTCAGTGCATATGAGGTAAATATTGGACATTGATCAGATATAATTAAGAGTGGTACTCCTTACAGCATTAATAATTCATTGATGTATATATACATAATCTTATCTTCTGGGAAATCCCCATATATTCATATAATGAAAAATGTATTTGTATGACAATCCCCAACAACCCATATAGTGTTGTTTTATATGGATGTCTTCAGATGTCGGGAGGCAATGTCCATAGTGATATTTTTCCATTTCTATACTGGTATGGGTAAATGTTACATCATTCCTTTAGAATTTTTCCTTTAATCCTTCACTTGATGATATACCATGCACATTGATGTTTATTATGTGTTCTCCTTAAACATATTGTCCCACCAATAGTGATCTCAGAGATATCAATACATATATTTGATTCTAGGGTGAATAAAGAAGGTTGAGCTATGTGCATCATTCAGAAGCTCTTAAATTATCTCTTCATTTTATAATACATATAGTCATGGCCCAATTCTTATGACTCCTTCCGCATCAATATTGAACTCTTATAATTCCCAATTACTAATATCTTACACATTTTTATGAATCTCCTCGTCATTTCATTGAAGATCCATTATTTTCTCGATAAGGGATAGTTGAGAAATCATTGGATAAAATAATGAACATGTTCCTATTTTAATGATTCCCAGTTCCAACCTTGGAAGGTCTAATAATATTGGATTTGTATAAATTATCATCATTAATAAAATTTCATGGTCATTTCTACTTAGAGAATATTCCACATTATTTTCATTCGGAGTATGGAAGTGGATTGAGAAGGTATAATCCTTGATGAGCTCGAACCATCTTCACTAGTCCATATTAAGTAACTTCTATGTGAATTTATATTTATGGCTCTTATTATCAATATATATCTCACACATCTCCCCATAGATATAATGCATCCAATTTTCAATGGGATTATTACACTCTCTAACTCTAGATAGTGCATGGGATTTTTTTTCTCTTTAATTTTCAACATCCTTAATGAATAGAAAATCAATTTATCATTCTCCAAAATTAAACAACTTAATTCATTCTTTGATGAATCGTTGTTTGACAAAACGACTTCCCAAAATTTTGAACGTCTAAGTACTGGTATAGTGATAAACCTCTTTTACAACTCTTTTAAGAAGCCTTCACATTCATTATCCCAGAGAAACATTACACCATTTTGATTCATCTTGTTTAGTGGATTTTACAATCATGATAAGTTATTCAAAAATTGTCTGTAACACGCATATAGAAAAATGAAACTATATCTCTCTCTTACAAATATTTCCATAGGACACTCTTTGACTGCCATTATTTATAAGGTTCAATAGATATTATTTTACATGGGAATAAATTCTCCAATGATGATACTTCCTCATTCCATAATTCAGAATTACTGTAATTTTCATGTAGTTTCTACCCTCATAATGCCTTTCTCTTGAAGTATATCATATTATCATCAATAAAGACTAAAATGAATTTTTCGAGGTAATTTATAAATAATCCATTCATTATGTCCATGAAAATTGATGGAGAATTAGTGAGTTTTAAGGGAAAAACTATGAACTCGTAGTGTCAAAACCTTTTTAAAAAGGATGTCTTTAGAATATCTTCATTATTCACCATTGATTTGTGATTTCCTGGCCGAAGGTCCACATTAGATAAATTCTTGTCCCCACATTTCTTTTTAAATGATTCATCTATCCATGGATGCGTATACTTTTTCTTTATCATGATTTAGTTGATCTCAGGATATTCAATGTAGGGGAAAATTGGTCCATCATTCATCATGATGAAGATTATTGGAATACCCTATAGTGAAGCACTCAGTCATATAAAACCCTTCTCTATATTTTCTAGTAATTTCTTCTTCTATTATTCCAGATCAATGGTGACCATTCTATAAGGTGTATTTTATTTAAGAAAAGATATAAATATAAGTTTCATTATGAAATCATCCTCTTCTTCATGAAGAAGACTAGGAAAATCTTTTGAAACACATAAGTGTAGTCCCTCAAAATGGGCATGTCTTCAAGAATGATTCTCTCTATTATCTCAAACATTTTAGCTAGATGTGATTACTCATAAAGAAATAATATACAAAATTAAGATGTTAATTAAGAAGTAGACTTTTCAACTACTTACACTTGTAATGATTTGTAGGATACCTCAATATGTGAAGAGTAACCCCTATCTTTCCCAATAGATGATATGAATTTGTATAATGATAACCAATCCACGAACAATATAGCACAAAACCATTTCAAATGAAGTAAGAAGAGATTTTCAAGGTGGTTCAGTCCAAAAAAAATTAACTAAAGAGGAGTTATATACATCAGATGTAATAATTAATCAATTATTCATTCTTAGAGATAACTCAACCACTATATTTTGAGGTGATGTTTGAATTGTTATATTAAACTTCCATGATATTAAATAATGTATATAACCATAATAATATAGTACATTGTCTATTCATGAATGAATAATCATCATACATGTTACCAAATCATTGTTGGAATCCACCTCACTAGTAGTGGTATAATATTCCCTTATGTGTTTTCGTTGATTTTATTATTGTTGGTTGCCTCCGAAAACCCTTGTATTATAGAATTGGATTGGATAATTACCATTTTCCTTACTATTGATACACTGGATTATCATAAAAGTGTTGTCTAAAACATTATTTATTATTCCACATTTGTGGTATTATTCATATCACATTAAAAATAATTAGTTTGATCCTGAAATTTTCCACATTTAAAGCATATTTTTGATCCCCTTAAAGAGTTACCAGGATGCTTCTTCCCACACATTTTACATGTGTTATGATAGGTTTTCTTTCTATCATGGGATTTATTTCTTGTTCTCCCCACAATAAAATCCATTTTCCACATTTTATCTTCATGAACATGAGAGCACTAAGAGTCTCCAATCTTTATTTCAGGCTTAAAGGAACAATATAAAATCTCTTCATAGCTATCAAACCCGTGCATCATTGAAAATTTTAATAGACTCTCTTTTATTCCACTAAAGAAGTGTCCCTCTTTTATTTTTGTGATCCTAAAACATTTATAGAAATATCATGATGTTCTTTTATATTTTTTCTCATATGCCTCAGTAGGCTCATGTTCCTTTTTCTTTAGTCTGAGGAACTAACATTCTATATTAAGATAGTGAGTTTGGGGAAAATATTTTCACGAAATCTTCCCTTTACAGGGAATCAATTTCCTCATTATACTTGGTGGTTTTGATTATCTTCCCCAACATATCATATTCCCTATAAGATTAATAGACGACCAATATGACTTTCTATTCATCCTAAATAGAATGACAAATAATATCTTCTCATAGGACTTATTCCATTGCCCTATGGTGATGGGATAAAAGGACCCACTAAAGATGGGAGGTATTTGTTGCCTAAATCATTCAGCCACAAATTTCTCTTTATTCAGATAAATATGAAATTGTACATGATTCAGGTTTTTTTTAATAACATTATCCTGTTGAGAGAGTAATTTCATGAAGTTTTAATCTATTGTTCTAGTCATATTTGGAATTTCATTTGGTCAATCATCACATTTCCTATCAAATTAACTATTGTCTTGGGTTCTCCTATTTCCATACATTAACATGAAAAAAATTATAGTTAGGGGGTATTAAATACATATCAAATAATCATATAAAAATGAACATTGAACATGGAATGATTCACTTGAAAATGAAAATTATATCCTAGATTTGGATTCCCTAGGTTTCAATCTAGGATATCCATTGTGATAATATTGTCCCTTGGATTCTTAGTAAAGTTATTGAGTCTTAATCTCCAAAAAACTAGACTTTTCCCTAATACCAATTATAGTGTCCCTATCAGTTTACACGTATTCTTACATGATTTTAAGAATAATTAACAATCAAATATAAACCAAGGATAATAAATTCTAATGTGTTTGGAA
Organism: Viscum album; assembly: GCA_963277665.1. NCBI lineage: Eukaryota > Viridiplantae > Streptophyta > Magnoliopsida > Santalales > Viscaceae > Viscum > Viscum album. Next base: position 1,296,950,787 of record OY728138.1, on the reverse strand, counting down.
TATTAGGTATATAAAACTGAAAATATAGAAATAGAATAAAATAGAATTATATTGATCATCCATAATGAGATCTTACGTTCCTTTGATATCATACATATACATATGGTAACATGGGTAATATATATCAAAAAGGTATGTGCTAAAAATCCTAGAAAGAGAATAAACATAGGGACAAAGCATATCACACGGGTTAGAAGGCATACCATTATGAAAAAATTAGATATAGAACAAGGATAAATATATGGAAGAATAACATATAGAACATGTGATCATGTAATAATTGTAGTTACCTGAACCTAGAAGCATGGATCTATTGACTTCTAACATCACATTGGCATGATTATAAGGAACAAAACCCCCAAGGACCAATCAATCTAGTAGTATGAGTAAACCCTATAAACACATAACTATTGTATTTCATATGATTGCACTAATTACAACATTTTTTTAGAATAACTTTAATCCATCTACTAAATACCCTCATATCATTCATAATATGCTTCTTCGATTCATTGGGAAAGGAAACCAAATAAGGGTGATATGAAATTCCCTCTATGGTTAAAGTATAGAGGAACTAATTATGAATTTATGAGAATAATAATTATGGCATAATAAATAAATGAACACACTTACCATATAATAAATAAACTAAAAATTAAATGTATCTATAGATATGTCAATTCAAAATCTCATTTTGGAATAACAATATAATAAAAAAGAAGGAAACTCTTAATTCTTGGATGTTATGTCTAAGGCACATAAAAACCTATACTATCAAGATTTGGCCTATGAAATGTTCAAAAATATGGGTATAAATCCTTCTATTATTCTTTAAAACAAACCTTGAGGGGTTTTTGCTAACTAATATCATCTCATGAGACTACTGATGCGTCAATAGGATTACATTAACTGGTCTCAAACTCTTTGGGAATTCTTTAAATAGTCCCCAACCTGTGTCTTTCATGTCTAAATAATTACTCATATCGAATAAACAATATGCCTTATCATAAATATATATTCAATAAAGGATATAAATTTAATATTTCAAAGTAAACATTGTATGAAAAATTTTATATGGTTCAAGAAATAATCATATCCATGAAAAATGGTATATATATTTTGGGGAAATTCAATGTCAAATGATTATAGAAAATTAAATAATTCAAGGTGACTAAAAGGAATCAAGGAAGTAAATGTGAATACTATCCATAGATAAATCAATAATAAATCATATAGGAAAAGATTGATGATAAAATTAATACAGCATATCACAAGTGGATAAATATAAAGTGGTTGTTTTCATTGATGAATGTAAATATTATAGAAAATATTTTTGAGGAAATTATTTTTTTATTTTGAAAAAAATATAAAATATATTTCTTTGAAAATAAATTTAAATAAATTTTTTTAAAAAAAATTAACATTTTAAAATTCCAATAGAATATTTTAAAAAATGATGGTGGTTAAATCTGTATATTTCATACAAGGTAAAAAAGAACATTCCTATTTTTCAGGGTAAAAGGTTAGAAAAAATGCATTCTTCCGAATGTGGAATGAAGATTCCTTTGAGAAAAAGGGCATAAGATAAAAAGCGTAAAGTTTTCTTTAATAAATCATTTTGAAAATGATATAAACAATTTTTAAATCATTTTAATAAAACATGTTTTTTAAAAGGAAACAAGTTCTTTGACTAAAGAGAGAAATGATGTTGAGTTTCCATAAAAAAAGTTTCTTAAAATTTTTAAAAACGAAAGAGAGTGTAAATGGTATTGTTACATGAAAATAGACATTAATAACCAATAGAGAGTAAAATTATAGGTATTATGAAATATAAACCTCATATAATTTCTTTTAATTGAAATTAAAGATCATTAAAATTATTCTTGTGGAAAATAACCATTAAACTTTTCAAAATGACCCATACCACGTTGAGAATTTATAAATCATAACCCTAAAAAAGTACTAATATTAAATGAAAGTTTTGAATACCATTAATATAAAACTATTAGTGATATAATATATCAAAATGGGTATTTTATACACCACAAAAAATAATTAAATGGGGAACGTGAAAATTATCTCATGGATGTAAAAAGTTAGATGAAAAAATCCCTTATCTCGAGTCTGACTTGTCTCATGAGTCTTCATATTCTTGAATAATGAACATATGATTATTTTTTACAAGCTTTTGAAAATTTTCCTAGATTATAATAACTTTTATATCACTTATTCAAATGTTTTATACAACTATTTAATTAGTTAAGTTTACATTGGGATTTTTTACCAAATTGGTTTTATATGTCAATTACATCTTTTGTAGGTCAACTATGGTCAACGGGGCCATTATATTACATCTCAAGAATAATAATCATGAAATAATTATTATATTTATACATAAATTAATATTTTAAGACTAATCATTAAATATGTTTATGAAAAATCAACCAACATTAAAATAATTAAGACGGTAGGTCGTATGTACACTTGAGTAACATTCTCAATTTTCAATGATAGTTATAGATAAAAGGTGTAAGTAACACTATATCTATACAAAATGATACTTATATCATAAATACAATTTTATTTAATCATATGTACTTATATATAGAATTATTATGATGTAAAATGAATCACATCATGTTGACGATGCGGTATTCTAAACGTCCATGATTGACATTATCAATTTTTAGTGTGAAAGTGGGTAATAAATAAATTGATAAATATTATATTTCCCAAAATCTAATAATCTCATGAATATAAAATATATGTTTCTTCTATCAGATATGTTTAATTAAAACCATTTTTTAGATATTACATGTATAGTGTGATTTAATTACATCGCTTTTAGGATGTGATAATCCACACTTCTATAAATGATATTATCATATTTACACAAAATGGAAAGTATAAGGGTATGGGTTATAAAAAATTTATAGAAGAATAATGACATCATAAATATCATATATATCATATATAAAAAACATGAACATTATAATTCCCAAACACAAAATGTGGAAAAAATGATGAAAAACATTGTTTCATGTGGAGGTAATTCACCGTACACATAAAATTTATATTTGTTACACATTAGGTAGAAGTCTGTAATTAATTTTAATGACATTCACTAATTGTTTTCGTAAAAAAAATGTTGAACATATTATTAATTATAATTTAATATAATTAAAATTTTTGAAGCCATTTTTATAAATTTCTACCACATAAGTTCCATTAAAGAATTTAAATTTAATCCTGAAGATGGGACGACAATGCTAGTTTCTTAATTAAAGAAATTTTAAAGCTTCCAATGTTTTTATATTCAATTTAAAATTTAAATTTATTCTAATGAAAAAAATTGGATTAATTGATAAAATATTGGTCTAATTAAATATTAAAACCAATTTAAAATATGATTTATTTTTATAAATAACTTAGATGAATATGTAGTTTTGAATTAAAATTCAGTATTTTTCCTTATTCATTAAAAAATAAACCTCATAGAAATATAAAAAACATTCAATGTAAACTAATTTTTATGCTTCTATTTAAAATATTAAATTTATTTTAAAAAATAATATTTATAGAAGTTCCAAAAAGTTGAATTAAAATTCGTTCTCCATTAAAAGGAAGTAAAAGTCCCTCAATAAAAATATTTTAATTTGTGAGTAAAATTGGTTTTGTTCGAATATTTCATTTACATAATTTATTTCACGAATAATAAAATCTTTTATTGAATATTATATAATGTAATATACATATATATTGTTAATTTCAATCACTAATTTTAATTTACATAGTTTGTTTAGATAAATAAACTTTATGAGCATAAAATAGATTTTTATGAAAAAATCTCATTTATATTCAATTGGTTATTATATTCATTTCTAATTATTTTTTAACAAATTAATTAATTCATTATTTTTGTAAACAATAGATTTTAAAATTTTGTTTAATCATATTAAGAACAACTAATTTAATAGATATTTTATATCTTATTATATTTAATAATGATATTTAAAAATATAATATTATGTGATAAAACTCAGTTTTGTGCGTAACACAAGCCATCAAAGAGAGTCATTGTCGTGTGCGATTTATTACAACTCAATTTTTAGTGCATTGAAAGCTATAAAATATCTTGAATAAATTTAAAATAGTAAATATGTTATATAATCTCGGGGTATTATACTCCCTTCCATGATTTTTGTTCTGTGTCATACACGCTGTCGAATACAATATCTCTAATTTAGATTTTTGGGGTTTCAAATTTCTGACACCTTGATTAAATTACATCCTCAAAATTTAATAAAAAAATTGGTAGTAGATTTTTTTAATTTTTAGTATTTTGAAATCCGACATTACGAGAAGGTTTTGTTAACCATTCTATAGATAATAGGGAATGTATGGTACAATGATTGCCTAGACTGACATATAAACATGTCTATAAGTAGGAGAACTCCTTTTTAAATTAGAGATACATTCCTAGAGGAATTGTGTAAATATTTATAGAGAGTTACTGAGGTCATAAATAAGAAAAAAGGAATGATCAATAGAATATTTAGGGCCTCAAATCCATAAATCTGTGATGATTTGGGATACAATGAATTCAATAAAACATTATTTATTAGGATAGCATTTGTTTTGATATCATTTTCCTTATATTGAGAAATTCTTTTACTTTATATGAATATTATGAAATTTTCAAACATGATACATTTTAATTTCATATGAAAAATTCCATATTTTGGTTGTGCTTTAATCAAATTATAATTCATCCATTACTCTATGAAATAGATATACAAAAATTAACATTGATTGTGAAAGAAAAAAAATAAAACATAAAAGTTTTTAAGCCCCATAAAAGATTTAAAACGCTTTATATTTTTTTTGAACTGTTATCCAAAGAAAATATGTTTAATACATTAATATCTAAACCGAAAAAGTAAAAATACTGGTACATCATTAATATTTATTCTTAAATTTTTTTAACTAAAAACAATTTATTCTTAACAATAACTTTATGTTTCTTAGTGGTTGGCGTGAAACCCTTTTAATCCTTTGGATATGGGTTCAAGACTCGTAACCATTCTAAACATGATTAGTTATCACCTGACATATTGGTTCTCTTTTTCTAAAAGTATATTAACATGGTTTCCATAATGAATATGATATACATCCTTGAAATAAGGTTAATCAAAAAATATAATTTTAACAAAGGATTGAATTCAACCCTAATTAATATATACTTAATCCATTTATTTCCTCATAAGTAATTCCTTGGTCTAATGTTTATCCATAATACCATTTGTAATATTTCTAAATTATTACACCTTATTCTCTATCTAAAACAAATTATGTTTATCAAAGATTATTTATTATCAAAATCATTCATAATAGTTTTCAAATAGAATGTGAATTACAAAAATCGTAAACCTCTAGAGTGTCAAACTAGGTGCACAGTAAGGCTCGTTGTTGTATACCAGGTTATGCCAAGTTAGGCCTGATGCATCTTGTCAGAGACGTTAATCCTAGATATATTAGTTCAATAATCATATCCACTTATAGTATACCAAAAGGATGTATTTCTATGAACACCCACACAATCTCTATATTACAAAAATTATAGGGTGTTCTACTATATATATCCTCAAAATCTACCTTAGGGTTATGTGTTATAAACTTCGTTTTCATAAATCTAGTTCATAAGGTTTCTATAAAACTTATTTGGATACTAATTGTAGTAAGATGAACATAAAATCCCAAAGCTGGTGTCTACTGCCATTATATTTGCATGATTACAAGGAATAAAATCCAAAAGGACTGATCAGTTTCGTATTCTTTGTAAATCAAATGCATACATAAGTCTTGTATTTTAAATGATTGTACTAATTTAAAAAAAAATATCTTTCAAGGATTGATTTATTTGACCTAGTTTACCCCTTAATATCTTTTATATTATGATTATTGGATTCTTGGGTAAAGGAAAGAAAATAATGGTGAGATCAAAATCTCAGTAAGGGTAATGTATAGCAGAATCAATAATGAATCAATGAGAATAATAATTATATAATGGTTAATAACTTAACACACATACCTTATAATAAATAAACTAAAAAATGAATTGTATTCATAGATATGTCAACCCAATATATCATAGATGAATAATAACCAAATCAAAATGAACAAAATTTTTAATTATTGGACGTCAGGTCTAAGACACATGAAAAGCTCAACTTTCAAGATCTATCATCCATACAGTTTAAAATTATTGGTAGAAACCCATATATTATGTTAGGAAATAAGCTCAAATGGGTTTGAAGAAAATAATTTTGTCTTATTAGACTACCAATTCATCAAGGGGTTTATATTAATAGGTACACAACTAGTAGAGAATTTCTTAAATGGTCCAAAACTTATGTCTTATATATTTTATGCATTTCTCATATCAAATAAACAACATGCCTTATCAAATATATGTATTGAAAAAAGGATACTTATTTATAAATATTTCCCCAATTAATCAAATAGTCTCGAAATTAAAAAACTAATGAAAATGGTATATGGTACAGGAAATAATCATATCCATGAAAAACGATATTGATATTTAGGATAAATTTAATGTCAAATTATTCTATGAGATTGCATATTTAAAGGGTGCTAAAAGAAATCAAGAAAGTAAATTTGAATATTATCCTTATAAAAATTAATCATTAATCATCTAGACAAATATTATGTATAGTCTAAATACAATATATTATATGTGTATTAAAATAATGGGGTTGTTATTTTTGATTAATAGAAATACTATAAAAGCATTTTTGAGGAAAATATCCTTTTTTATTTTGAAAAAAAAATAAATTTCATTGAAAATATCTTTTAAAAACATTTTATTTAAAAATTAACCATTAAAATTTGAAAAGGAAACTTCAATGAAATGATGGATTGTAAATGTTTACATTTTATATGATTTAAAAAGGACATTCCTTTTTCCCAGTAAAAGGATAGAAAAATGGATCAATCAGAAAGTGACAATAAGATTACTTTGACCACATGGGTAAAATAAAATTAGTGTAAAAATATATTTAAAAAATCTTTTGGGAAATGTAAAAAAAATTTGAAAAAAATTTGTTAAAATTTCATTTTTTGAAGAAAAGTGGTTCATTGACTAAGGAGAAGAATGAATTTGGGGTTTCTTAAATACTGTTTCAAAAACATTTTTTTTACATAACAGATGGAAAATGGTACTATTACTTGAAAAAGGTCATTAATAACTAGTAGAAGTGAAAATTAAAGGTATTATGTAACAATGGTCATATAATTTCATCAAATTTATAAGATATATCATTAAAATTATTCTTGAGAAAAATAATCTTTAAACTTTCCAAAGATTCCCATACCAGATTAAAACATTTTAAATCATATTCCCTTCAAAGAAAAAAATTAAATTAAAGTTTTAAATCCCATGAAGATAAAATTATTAATGATATAATATATCAAAATGGGTAGTGTTTACACCACACAAATTATTTAAGTGGTGAACGTAATATTTATCTCACAATTGTAAAAAGTGAGATGAAAATCCATTACCTAAAGTCCAACTTGTTTTGTGTGTATTTATATTCATAAATAATAAAATTATGTTAACTTCATTACTTTATATTGAAAATTTTTCAATTTTATAATAACTTTTATTTCACCTATTATGATTTTTATGAATTTAACCAATCAATTGAGTTTACATCAGGTGTTTTGACCAAATTCAGTTTATGTGTCAAAAACAATTATTACTGGTCAACTATGGTCAAATGAGACACTATATAACATCAAAAGAATAATAATCATGAAATTGTTATTATATATATAAATAAATTATATATATTAAAACCAATCATTGAATATGGTTAGGAAAATTGAACCAACATTACAATCATGGAGATAGTTGGTCGTATATAGGCATGAGTAATTTTCGCATTTTTCAAAGATCATATGGAAAAAGGTAAGTAATAATATATATCAATATAATTATAAATATATCATTAATTCCATTTTACTTAATCATGTATACTTATATATAATTCTTCTAATTTAAAAGTAATCACATCGTGATTAGGATACGGTAGTCCATATGTCTATGACCAATGTTATCACTTTTTAGTGTGTGAAAGGGTGGTAAATAAATTGATATATGTTATATTTATAAATAGTTAGTTATTTAATTAATACCATATAAATATATATATAATTTTACATTTTTTTAATTAAAAAAATCCTTTATACATTCCATGTATGGTGTGATCAAATCACATCGTTTTTAGGAGGCGGCAGTCTACACTTTCAAAAACGATGTAATCATATTTACAAAAAATAGAAAGTATAAAGTTATTTGTTAAAAAATAAATACAAAATTATAAATAAATAATAATAATCTTATATATAACACATAAAAATTGTGTACATCATAATTTCCAACCATGAAAGGTGGTAATAGAAAAAATGAACAACTTTATTTCTTGAGGTGTTAATGAACTGTCCACAAAACGGTAAGTTCATTACCCATAAGATGTAATTGTGTGTAAGTATATTAAAACCCATTAAAATAAAAACACTCTGAATATTTATTATACTTTTGTTTCTATATAATCAAATAATAATAGTATTTTAGGGGTAAATAAAGGTAATAACACTTATGAACTTGATGAAAGATGTGACCTCTTCTTTAGGTAACTCCTTTTGGTTTGTATAAAAGGGATTCCATGGATAACATTATTAAAAAGAGGAGGAATGTATTATGATTTTAGGGATTTTTAATATATATTTTATCAAAAATTGGCTGATCCAATGTGGCTTGGGAGGTGTGAAGAAGTTGGATGAGAGGAGACCTTTTTATATTTGGGGAGGAGTGGCACTGTGGAAACTTTTAGAAAAGGGAATTCCACCCACATTTTTTCCATTTAAAGATGATTTAATAATGTAAAAAATTATATGAAATGGGGAATATATTCAAAATATGACCATGAATTGGATTTTGGACAATTGTTAAGGTAATTTAGACCTTTATATTAAGGTTTAGTCCATTGGTTAGCTTAATTTGACCTTAATCATTGTAATTAATTGTATTCACTTTTACTAATGTTTTTGGTCAAAAAATAAGTTGAACTAAGTAGAAAATATAAATTATTAAGTTTAAACATTAAGAATTAATTTTTCAAAATTCCAATAAAAAATGGGAGAAATGAATTTAAATTATATCTCATAGATGGGATGACAATGTGTGTTATTAAAGTAGAAAACATTTAAAAGTTTGCTATGTTTTTATATTCAATTTCAAGGAGAAATTGAATAAAATTACCTATGTTGGAATAATTAATAACAATTTAGCTAATTAAACACAAAAACCAATTTAAAATATGAATAATGTTTATAAATAAATTAGATGAAAAATATTTTTGAATTAAAACTCATCATTTTTCATTATTCATTAAAAACTGAAACCTAATAGAAAAATAAAAAAATCCCCATAACATATTTTTTATGTTTTATTAAAATATTATGTTTACTTGGACATATAAAATTTATAAAAGTTTTAAGAATTGTATTTAAAATAGTTTTTATTTTAAAAGGTTGTAAAAGTGCCTTAATAAAAATATAATATTTTATATATAAAATTGAGTTTGTTCTCATCATATGTCTATAGAATTCATTGGATGAGAATAATAAATATTTTATTTAAAATATAGTAAATATATCACATAAATATCACTCATTAATTGTAAATAATTTAATTTTTTATGATAAGACAACTTTGTGAGAAATAAAAATATTTTTTTTATAAAATCGTTCCTTTTATATTCAATTGGTTCTTATATTCATTTCTAACTAAATATTAACCAATGAATTAATTTTATATTTGTGTAACACATTGATTTTCATAAGTTTTTTATTCTTGTTAATAACTACTAATTTAATGGTTAAGTTATATCTTATTATATTAAATAATAATATATTAATAATATATTATTGTTCAATAAAAATAAATCTTGAGAGTAATGAAATCGCACAAAAAAAGTAGTTCTTTTGTGAGACGTATGTAGACTTAGTTATTAATAAATTTCAAGCTATAAAATATATTGAATTTATTTGAAATCGTAAATATTTTATAAATTATTAGGATATTATACTCCCTTGTGTGCTTGGTGACGCGTGTTATAAAGGATTTCGAATATGATGTTTCTACTCTATACTTTTTAAGTTTTATAATCATTAAAACATAGGAAAGTGGAAAACACAAAAAATTATATAAATATTAGTCATGGATATCTAAAAAGACTATATCTGTATCCCCTAAGACTTTACATCATTTTCATTATAGAATAAATTTATTTTTTGTTCCTAGATTTCATTATTTGAAACACCAACTTATGCTTATGTTACATGAAAAAAATTCATTATATTTCTCTACATGGAACACCAATGGTATCTTGAGTTAAATACAAGATTGATTTTCTTTGATGGCATGTGTAACACACAAGACCGAGTTTTACCGAACAATAATATTTTTTTCTAAAATTTATAATTTAGAAAAATAATATACACCCTAGAAATTAAATTAATGGATTTTAATATTATTAAATATATAATAACAATATAAGGTTGAATCCATTGGTAATAAATTAATTATAAATTAATATAACAACCAATTGTAAATAAAATAAATTTTTTTATAAAAAACTAGTTTTATGCAAACATATTTGTTTTAGTTTAATCAATTAGATTAATTAAAATAAGTGAGTTATATTAATATAATATAAATATATATTATTAAAAAAATATTTTTTATGTTCATCCAATATATTTTATAATCGTTATATAAGAACAAACCCAATATTACGCATAAAAACATATATTTTTATAATGGTAGTTTTACAGCCTTTTGAGGGAGAACCTAAATTAAATCAAATTTTTGGAAATTATCTTTATTATATATGTCAGAATAAATCTCATATTTAAAATAGTAACAAAAAAATCATCTTAGAGTTATTTTTTTTCCCTTGAAGTTTCATTTTTTGATGAATAGTGAAAAATAATGAATATCAATTCAAAAATTATTTTTCTTCTAATTTATTTATAAGGTAAAATTATATTTTAAATTGGTTTGAAATTAAACTTTTATCAATAATATTTCAATTAATAAAATTTATGTCATTAGAATCTATTTAACTATTAAATTGGATATAAAAATATAGCAATCTTTTGGATACTTTTACTTTACAAACTTATATTGTCATCTCATTTAAGGAGTTGATTTTTAATTAATTTTTTTCACTTAGAAGATTTGAATTTTGTAAAAATGATCCCATATCTGGAATAATTAGACCTTATAATTTTTAATAAGTTCAACATAGTTTTTTAAATAAAAAATTAGTGAACATGATTTAAATTAATTACAACGATTAAGAGAAACAAATAGCTAAATAAGAGACTAATCATATAATGTATGTCCCAAAATGACCTATAAAATTTTCAAAAATCTATTTTATGGGAATTTTAATAACATATAGTCCCTTTTATCTAATTTTTATTATTATTGGATCCAACTTACTTGGTAAAAATGTTTGTGGAAATCCCTTTTAAAAAATTTACAAGAATGTCACTCCTCCCACACTAAAAAAAAGTTACTCACCCCTCCTCCTTACGGAAACCTCTCAAGCCCTTTGGCTCACCCATAATCTCATAAAATAAGATCTAAAAATCCATTTACTAAACCTATAATCATTTCTTTGGGTATAAATATATCCAAGGATGACTTTTTGTACAAACCAAAAAGGGTTACCCAAAGAAGAGTTAAAATCCTTCCTTAAGCTCTTTTGATTTCTTTTCACTCTCCTCCCAATTAAATATTCATATTCAATTTTTATATTATAAAACTATTATACAAAATATATTAATATGTTTTAATTATAATGTTTTCTCATATACTTAAACACACTTCCATGTAATAGGTAACGAATTTACCCTATATGTGTACGACGAACTATAAACTCACAAAATTGACATTGTTCATTTTTCATTTACCACCTATCATGGTTGAGAGTTATTATTAAGACAAAATTTATATTATATATATATATTATATTATTAATTTCTTTATGTTTCTATAATTTTTATATATCACATTCCCTTTTTCTTTCAATTTTGTTTAAATACGATAACATCATTTGTGGAAGGGTGCACTACTGCCTCCTTAAAGCGATGTGATTCGTTCATGCTATACATGGAATTTATAACGGATGGTTTGAGAAAATATATAAGAAATATTGGACATGAATAATATAATGGGATTATAATATAAATATATATCATTTAATTTCATTATTTTAATATAAAAAATAAATGAAGATAAATTTTATGCGTATGTACGCAATTCTGTCTCCAGGAATGGTGCATTCCATTTATTGTCTACAAATATTATAGATTATTATAAATAAATATATACTAAATATATCAAGGTTTAAATTATATATAATATTAAACCATTATTGGATCAAAAATTAACAAGTCAAAAGATACATGAGAAATTTCACCATTAACACACGAAATAGTGAAAATAATGATTAATTACAAACAAATGAGTAATAAGATATTATAAGAAGATAATATATGATATTATAAATACTTATATGGTTTATTAATATTTTATTAACATGTTTTAAACAATTATACAAAAATTTAAAGTATGTTCACTTGAATTTAAATTCAAGTTTAGGGATTCTTGTCTAATTTTTCTTTCTGTGAGGTATATGCCATTAACACCACTTCTTTTGTGGGGTGTACCTACCGCTCCTTTTGATATACTAAATCATAAATTATTTTACCTTCATGGTATTTAAAATATTCAATTAATGTTATTATTTCTTGAGTATTATGATTCAGATGTTAGAAAATCATATGGGACACTTTAGGAATTTTCAAAGATTATTTTCCTCACGAATATTTGTAATGTTCTTTTAATAATATTTCCATTATTTAAGAAATAATTTACTATTGTGAACCTATTTAATTATATATGTTGTATATACTACCACTTTGACATGTAATACCTTGGTTAATTCATTATTTATGATATTTTTAGTTTTAATTTGTATTATTTCATCTCAGGGGATTTACACATAATGTTACCAAAGTGGAAAAGAATTTCATAACCCAATTTCATTTATTTTGGTAATATGAATTTATTATAGTCATTAATATTCTAGAACATTGTGTGTAATAAATTGTTTTCTTTTTTTATATTTCCACTTTTTTATGTAGATTTACATTGGACACACATAATCTATTCATCCATTTATTTTCACATCAATGTCATAGACATTTCAGTTGACTACTTCATAATATATTTTTATTCAGGATTGTTTACAGTTGAATTTCCATTAGAAGGATTTTTTTGATAATTTTATAATAATCCATTTCATTTTATTATCTTATATTAATTCTTGTCCCTTTTCATATAAATGTACCATTTTTACACTCTTCCATACTCATGTTTTTATGAAAATATAATTTTGAAAAACCAAATTCATTTTTATCCTTGGTTAGAGAATCTGTATTCTTATAAAAACCTAGTTCTATAAAAATATATAAAAAATAACTTTTAACTTTTCTGAAAATATTCATATATTAAATTTTTTTCCTAATTGTATTTTAATTTTTTTTTAGGAACCATTGTTTATTTTCCATAGAAATATACTTTTCTTAACTTTTTAATATAGTAATATAATGTTATTTTTTACCTTGTATTGAATGTATGGAATTACCCACCATCTATTCTTATTTGGATGGTTTATGATTGATTTGTCTGATGATAGTGTTAACATTCACTACTTTGATTCCTTTTTTTATCACCCTTGAAATATTAAACTTCCTATTATCATTTAATATTTAATTTCTCCAAATTATCCATGTCATTTATCATGAATATGTTTTACTCCTAAAACATATACATTTTTACAGATAGTGTGTACTTGAGAGTTATTTGATTAACCAGTGAAATATTGACAAATCCATAGCTTTTACTCCATATGGATATTTGACAAGGCACATTTCTAGATCTATTATTCAATATATAAGGAATGATTTGGATAGGTATAACACATTTGAGGCCTAGCTATAGATATCCCTTCAAAGAAAAAGTAGTCTCCTGGGATAAGTAAGTTGGTTAGCCTTAGATGGGGTCTTACTCTATTTTCTAAACAGTCTTGTGAAAGGACTTGATGTTAATGGTACAATGTTCCTAGGAAAAATGGAATCCAATAACTAAACAATTCCCTCTTTCAGACTCAGTTATTATTAATCCATGAGATTTTTCATTAACATATCTTTTTCCACATTTCATAATCAGTTAATTGATTAAATGAAATGTGTTTCATTTATTTTTCTTTTGTTATAGATTGTGGATTATATATTTATTTGAATGGAATTTGTTTTATGATATTATCATCCTATATTGTTTATCCATTCAGTTTATTTATTATATGGCATGTGTGTTCTATTATTTATCATTCTATAATTATTATTCATATTGATTCATTATTTTTATCTTTAGGTGTTCCCGTTACTAAGAATTTCATCTCTCCATTATTTTATTTCCTTTTCCCAAGAATCTAAGAAGTGTACTAAGAATGATATTCATAGATATGGTAGATGGAATAATTTTATCATCCAAGAAATAAAGATAAAAATTATATTGTAATTAATTTATTCATTTTTAATGAAATACTCATGTATAAATCTTGTTTTCCAAGACTGCTAAAATCATTGATCCTTTAAATATTTCATTCCTTATAATCATACCAATATAATGTTAGTAGAAATTGGTTCTGGGATTACGAGGGTCAGGTCATTATAGTTAGTATCATAGGAATTCCACCATAATCCTTAGAAATTCAATTTAGAGTACTTATATTAGAGAACATAACCCTAAGAAAGAATTTGAGAAAAATTATAGAAGAATATCCTAAAATTTTTGTAAGGTAGAGAATATGTGGGTCTTCAAAGAAATACATCCATGTCTGAACACTATAAATGGATGTGGTTTTGGAACAGATATAGCTAGGGTTACAAACTCTGAAATGGTGTGTCAAGAATAACATTGAGTAAACTGGTACACAACAATGGGACTTACTAAATGCCTAGTTTGACACTCATGGGGGATATGCTTAATATAATTCACATTTTCTTTACAAAATATTATGAAGGATTTGAAAGTGAGGATATCCTCAAACAAACCATGTCTATTATTATGATATTTTTTATTGTTTTTTTTTCATTTTAGGATTAGACTTTTAGTAGTTTTTGGATAATAAAATATGTTACATAATGGTATGGTATATTATATTATATTTCATTGTTTATAAATAGATCCTATAAAGAAAAATGGTATCAATTCTCATCGAAAATATAGATATTTTCCTACTAAGGAAAGCAATACAACTTGTATTGGAAGTGATAATTTTGTCGATATATTAGGGTATCATAATTAGGTTATGATACATTATATTTCCTGAATAAAGAAACTTATTCCACAATGAGATTCTATTATGTTAGATCACTTTATGTGATAGAGTCACCCATTATTTATTAGGAATAATGACCTGATGGTAGCTGAGTAATGGATTCTGTCTTTAGAGAGGATATTCATGGCATTGGGATATGGTGAAAACAAAAATATTCACTTTTAGTGTAATGTATCAGTGGTGATGTGGATCAATTGTGGTAGTTGATCTATAATACTAAGGAAGAAGAAGAAATGGAGCTCATGGAATAGAGAACTTTTAAGGGGACATTCTTCGATAAATACTTCCCCCATGGTCAGAAAATTGAGATGAAGAGAAAGATTCATAGTTCAAATAATAAGGGGGAAGAATGTATTTCCAATTAAGAATATACCTTTACCATGTTATCATGTTATTATATAGATTTCTAACGAAACACATCATGTAATATGGACCATTTCGTTGAAGTTATATGACAAATATCCGAACGGTAGTAGAATCTCAAAATATTTCTTCATTTTATCAAATATTTTTATCTACTATCAAGATAGATATATTAATCTCTAAGTCATGTGGATTAAAAAGGAAAAAAGAGAATAAGAGAAAGAAATATAAAATAACAGATAAGGGGAAAAGGGAAGTAAGTATTTTTCCCAAATGTGATAACTATGGGAAAAATCACCCTAGTAAATTCTTGAAATGGTTTTGAGTTTGTTATTAGTGCATAAAAAATATTCACTAGGAAAAATAATGCAATGTGAAGAAAGAAAACACTATTATTCATTTTTACAACTACATAGATATGGGGTACTATTCCAATGAATTCCCTAAGCGTCAAGGGGATCTACTAAAGAAGAGGCCAAGGGGAGAAGGCCATGCTAATTATATTTATAGAATGGAGGTGGAATGACTACAATTATTGTATATTTGGATCCCAGAAATTTTTTATAAGTTTAATCCATTAATGATGTTATGAAATATATAAGGATTTTACTACAAAATTTTTCATCAAATATTTGACATCATATGTAATCTGGTACCAAGGAATGTGATTTGGTGACAATCCAAAATTCTTTGAAAGCACATGGTTGAGGGGAAAAATAATTAATATTTACTTCATGTTAATAAAATGATATTTATATAATGAAAGGAATGTTTTGGATAATATAAAAAGTATATATTCTAAATACCATGGAAATAAGTAATGATTTATTGAAAAAAAAAATTTCAATCATTGATGGAGACCACATCATTTTTGGATTTTAGGAATATATCTAATAATCAATATTCTATTTAAGGAATAACAAGCATTAATTTTTTCAATAATTTTTTTATGGTACATCATGTTATTACAATAGTTAGATGTTTGGTATGTTGTGATTAAAATCCACTTCAAGTTATTTAATATGTTTATTTTTAAAATTTGGTGAATTTCCTTCTAAATTCTGGTATAATAATCTTTTGGAAAAGTAATCCATTTTTGAAATGGTTTATGTTAATATTTAGATGTGTTTTAGATGTTACTGTATTACATCACCATATGATAAAACCTATGCCAAGAAATGATGTAGAAAATTTTCAAGGAACCAAATAAGGATAATATTGTGTTTATAAAATAGAAATGTATATTTAATTCTATTCTTATAGTGTCTAATATTTCCATAACTATAGAAAAAATGGTCTTGTAACATAAATTGAGTCTTATAATCATAGTTTTTATGATATAATTGGAAATTTTCATAACTGTTGTAATATGATTTTTGGATATCAACATTCAAATGAACATGTTCCCTATCAACCACTATCATAAATTAATTGTTTTATATTTCTTATGATCCATGTTTTCAGGTCCTACCTATGTTTTCATTCAAAGGGACCAAGTTACGGGACCATTGTATATACATTTATCTCTTAATTAGAATATTTTTTATTACTCCTATTCAGAATATGGGGTTTTAAATATTTTTAGTAATATAAATCCCTTGATTTCTAAGATTAATTATCAATTGTATGGATGCAATTTATTTAAGGTGGGGGAGAATGTAACACCACAAGACTTTATAATATTTTCCTTTTAGAGTAAATTTATTTTTTATTACTAGATTAATTTATAAGAAACACCAATTTTTTCATATGGAACACAAAATATAATGTTCATATTTCTCTATGCAGAACACCAATGTTAGTTTATGTTACATTCAAGTCTGATTTTCCTCAATGTATTGTGTAACAAACAAGATTGAGTTTTACCAAACAATAATATGTTATTAAACAATTCATATTTAATATCATAAGATACAATATAGTTGTTAAAATGATTATTATGAATAGGAATAAATATCTTATGAAAACATATCATTGAATTTTTCAGTTTCAACTTAATTAAAAATGAATTTAAGAACCAATTGAATATAATGGGTTGTTCTTTTAAAAATACCATTTTTACACTCACAAAGTCATTTTATCCTAATAAATTAGATTAATTAAAATTATTAAGTGATATTAATGTAATATATATATATATATTATATATATATTCAATCAAATATTCCTAAGATAAGAACAAACCAAATATTACAAATAGAAATAGATATTTTTATAAAGGTAGTTTTACCGCTTTTTAATGGAGGGCCTATCTTAAATTAGAGTTTTTAATCTTTTATTGATTTTTTTATATAAAAAATTAAATTTAATATTTAAAATAAGATCATAAAAATTATCTTAGGGTGAATTTTTTGTATTTTATTCAAAGAGTAATGTTTTGATGAATCATAAAAAATACAAAATTTTAATTCAACACTTCATTTTTTATAATTTATTTACATGTTTAAATTATATTTTAAATTTATTTTAAAGTAAAATTGTTTAAATTTTATATAAAGTAATTCAAATTATGTCATTGGACAGAATATCACATTGAAATTAGATATAAAAACATAGAAATGTTTTGGATGTTTTTACTTTTAAAACCTGCATTATCTTCCCATATGTGGGATTAATTTTAAATTAATTTCTTCCAGTTATGTGGGTGTTGTTGAAAAAAATGTAATAAATATTCATAATAAAAATAATTTCTAATTTATTATATGTTGAACTTAGTTTCTAATAAAAAAATATTATTGAATGTGATTAAAAATTGAATATAACGATTAAGAGAAAATTTGGCTTAACAGGAGACTAATCCTTAATCTTAAGGACTAAAATGACATATAAACTTGTAAAAAATATATTTTGATTACATTTTTAGACCATATATACCATTTTATAAATTATTTTATTATTGGAGCCACTTTACATGTTAAAAATTTAATTTTAATTCCATTTTAAAAAATTTACAAGATTGTCACTCATCCACCACTATAAAAAGGCACACCCCCCTACCTACACCTATAAAAACCTTTGTATCACCAATAATATGCTAAAATAATCTCCCAAAATACCTCCCCTAAATATATAATCATCCCTTTGAGATTAAACTCATCCATGGAATCCCTTTTGTTTAAATCAAAAAGAGTTACCCAAAGAAGAGGTAACATTCTTCCTCAAACTCTTTTGATTAATTTTCATTCTCCACCTCTCAGCTCTTATTATTACATTAATATCTAAAAATAAATATATTCTCAATATACTGATATTTTTTTATTCTAATGTTTCTACATACACTTAGACCAACCTCCATCTAATGGGTAACGAACTTACCATTTATCTGTATGACGAATTACCACCTCAAAAAACTACATCAATCATTTTTCCATTACAACATATCATAGTTTGGAATTATGATGGATATACTATTTATATATTATATAAATTATATTTATAATATCTTTATACTTCTTTAATTTTATTATAACACTTACACTTATTCTTTCCATTTTTTGTAAATACGATAACATCATTTGCGAAAGTGTAGAATACTGCCTCCTCAATGTGATGTGATTCATTCATGCTATAAATGAAATGTGTACATGATTGTTTTAATAAAACTATATAAAATATATGATATAAATATGATAATATAATTATAATATATATATATAATTAATTTACTTTTTATTATTTTAATATGAAAAAATAATTAAAGTAACATTCATGTGTACATACTGTCAACTGTCTCAAGGAACGGTTAATTCCAATTCTTAAATACAGATAGTATGGATTATTATAAATACATATATACTGAATATATCATGGTTTAAATTTTTTAGATTATGAAACAATGATAGTAACAAAAAGTAACAATTATAAACATACATGAGAAACTGGGCAATTAACACCTATATTAATGAAAATAATGAAAGATTACTAGAAAACAATAAATAAGATATTATAAGAAGATAATATATGATATCATAAATATTAATATGGTTTTTGAATAAGTTATTAACATTATTTAAAAATTATATAATAATTTGAAGGACTTTCACCAGAATGGAAATTCAAGGTAATGGATTATTGTCTCACTTTTCCGTCCAAGAGGCATATTACATTAACAAAACATACCTCTTTTGTGTGGGGAACCTACAACCACTTTTATGATATTACATCATTAATTATTATTTTATAATGGTATTTAATAATTTATTTTAATGTCATCCATTAATGAGTATTACGATTAAAATGTTTCAAAGTCGTATGAGACACTTTGAAATGTTTAAAGATTACTTTTTTCATGAATAAATTTATTGATCTTTTAATTGTATTTATATTATTTGAGGCATAATTTATTATAGTGAACATAATATATTATATAGATAGTAAATAGTAAAAAAATAATGTTATAACATGATTTTTTCATTCATCATGATATTTTGTGTTTTAATTTGAATTATTTCATCTAAGGAAATATACACTAAATGTTACGAAAGTTGAAAAAAACTTCATATCCCAAATTATTTTCATTGGGTAAAATTTCTTCCATGTTATTTTTATTATTATAAGATTATGTGTGTAATAAAAATTTTAAAAGATATTTTTTCATTTCTACTTTATTTATGTGCATTTACATTGGCCACACATAATCTATTCATTGGTTGATTTCCACATCACTGTTTTGGTCTTTTCAACAGTTTACTACACAATAACATTTTTTTCAAGATTCTTCACACTTGATTTTCCATAAGTGGAAATTATTGGATAATTTTATAATAAGCCCTTTAATTTTCTTCTCCTTGGGTTACTCATGAACCTTTCAAGTAATAGTTCCATTTTCCCACTCTTTTGTACACATAATATTTTAGAAGATGTTTTTATTAAAACCTTACTTCATTTCTCTCTTTATCAGTGAAAGTATTTTCTTATAAAGACCTAGTTTTCTAAAATTGTTTTCAATTTTATTGGCCTTTTCCAAAATGAATTATTAATGAAATTTGTACAGATTTTATGTAATTATTCTTTCAATGGAATCATCATGTCATTTTCTGAACAAGGTATATTTTGTTACCTTTTCTCCATCCAAAAGTAATGTTACTTTTACCTTGTACAACATTTATGGAATTAACTAACATAATTTTATTCCAATATTAAATTACATGTTTAAAAGGTTAATTTTTAATGATTTTTTAAAAGATATTTTTAAAGTAAATTTATTTCAAAAGTTATTTATAAAAAAATTCTATTTTCATAAAGAGTGTTTTTAGAATATATTTTTATTTAATTTCCAATAATTATAAATGGGAACACTTTATCATTAATCTTCATTGGATTTTTGTATTGATACCATATTTATTCTTTCTATGGATGGTTTATGATTAATTTATATAAGGATAGTTTGGAAATTCACTACATTGACTCCTTTTTGTATTCCCATTGAAATATTCAATTTCCAATGATTATTGAACATGAAATTTTCCTTAATTATCCATATCATATATCATGGATATTTTTATTTACTAAACTATATACTATTTTAACATATGGTGTATATATTCTAGTTCATTTATTAACTAGAGAAATATTGATATATCTATATCTTCTTCTATAAGGATATTTGATAATAAATATTGTTGAATATTTTATTCAAAATATGAGGAATTTTTTGGTCATGTAAGACAAGAGTGGGGCCTATTCATACATATCCCATAATTTCATTCATAGTCTCATGGGTCAAGACATTTGGATAGCCTTATATGGTTTTTACTCGATATATTGAACCATCTTGTGAAATATCAAGGTAGTAATAGTACCATGTACCTAGGAAACATTGGGTCCAATAATTATATATTTCCCTCTTTTAGACCTGTTTATTATTAATCTAAGAGATTTTGTGTCGACCTATCAAGGGATTCATTTCCTTCTAATCTCAAGTATTAAATTGAATTTTTTCAGTTATTTACATTTCCATATTGGTTATGACT
Organism: Viscum album; assembly: GCA_963277665.1. Lineage (NCBI taxonomy): Eukaryota > Viridiplantae > Streptophyta > Magnoliopsida > Santalales > Viscaceae > Viscum > Viscum album. The sequence goes on along the minus strand of OY728138.1, from coordinate 1,296,928,886 downwards.
TATCAATTTATTTTAATGGAATGTGTTTTAAGTAATTACCTAGAAATTGTTTTATCCATTATGTTTATTAATTACATGGCATGTGTGTCCAGTTATTTACCATACTATAATGATTATTCTAATTGATTAATTATATCTTCCACTATGATTAACCTTTAATGATAATTTTAGTTAACCCTTTATTTTATTTCATTTCACTAATAATCTATGAAGCATACTGAGAAATATATTCTAGGATACTCTTGAGGTAATATAGTTTTTATATAAGAAATATACAAAACAATATTTTTTAATAAGTGAATTCATTTGTAGTGTAGGACTAATGTTTTTATCTAGTTTATAAGGACTACTAAACTCATCAATAATTCATTATTTTATTACTTATAATCTTTCCCATTTAATGGTAGTTGACACTAACTTCAGGATAACAAGGTTTGTTTTTCTACAGTATCATATGGTGGACCAAGTCCCATAAAGGAATTAGGTTTACTCCATGTCCCAATAAGAATTATCATGAGACTAAACATTACCCAATGCATTGGAGAACTATCTTAGTGCACCCATCAAAACCTTTTAATGATTATATGTAAAACATGAAGAATCTATCATAATTTATAAACATAAGGGATTATCATGGAATGAAAGGGGTATCATAAACAAGTCTTAAGGGTTAAATAATGGGTGTATCATGATGATATCCATGATAAAATAGATTTAAACCTTATATGAACATTAATAGGTTAAATGATAAATATATAATGATAAATTATTTCCAAATAATGTGAAAACATGTAAAAAAGTGTTTAAGAAACATTGGGAATGACCAACTTCAGTGCGATTTAAAGGAAAATATTACAGTGTCTTTAAAGTGGAAAAAGGAATATATTTTTAAATAAAACCATAAATAAAGTAATACAGTTTATCATGATTAAATTAGTGATTTTATAAATATAATGGTGGATTATAATATGTTATGGAGTGTTATTTAAAATGGGTAATAAATTGGGAAGTGCCTTTTATTCTGGTTTTCTTATTTGTGGGAATTGACAATGGAATCATATAAAACATGTATTCCCCTTTAATAAAACGTTTAATTAAGATAATAACGTTTGTGGTAGATAAAAACATAATATTGATGAATTTTATATGAATAATGGATAATTAAAATGGTTAAAATAGATAGAAAGAATACCCTAAAGAGAATTTGGAGAATTAGAGAGACCCCTCACCATATGTGTGGATGTGTTCGACACATGAACACAGTTTCAAGTGTAATAAAATTAAATCCATTAATTTATTAATTAAAAACCATATATAAATATATTTTTATTTATGATAATTTTATTCAGCTAATTTATGGACATTTTTTGAGATAAAATGTTTAGTTTTTTCGTTCCGAGAGCGTTCATTTCATGGTCTTCCAGGTCAGTTTAATTGTGTATAATTTTGGAAGTTATTAAAAATTGGATTAAAAACCCTAGAAGTATAATTAAAATAAATTTATATTCTTAAAAAATTAAATGGTCTCACATATAAATTACTCTGATATGATAAAAATTCATTAGATAAAACATTAATGGAAAATTATTATTTTATTTTTGGTAGTTTCTATGAACATCACAACTAGTATCATTTTATTTAATATTATATTTACATATTGGTGAAATGAAATGAAATAATTTATAATATAAATATTATTAAATGATTTAACTGTAATAATTGTTTTATGACCATCCTTCAAGGTGGTAATGTAAAATTTAAACTCATCATCCATGAAGGTAGTGAATGGGCACATCACAGACAATGTTTTCATTTTTATAATAAATGGTGAAGATAAGACATAAAATGATATCTATTAAATTATAACAATAAAATTATATTATATGTATTATAATTTAGATATCAAGTCAAATTGGTTTGGTTATGTGATGAGAGGATAAGAAGTGAAACTAAATTAAAAGAGAAAGAATGATACTTTTACCTATAAAATATCATCCCCTCGAGAACCTATTTAAGTCACATGTAATTGATGTTTTGTTGAGAAAATAAATACTAGTAAATGGGGAAGAGGAATTGGAGAGTAATTGGTGATAATTAATAAAAGATTCAAATATTATATGTTTTGAGGAGGAGAGGTGGTATTTATAAGGGGAGAAAAGGGTGTTTTTAATTATCTTATTCACTTGTTTATTATTTTGGATCAAGACTATCTAAAATTTTAATTCACATGATTGAATATAATAAATGGTTCCATAGAGATAGAAACAGTGGGTTCTTATCTCATCCATACACAAGCCATGACACAATAACTCATATATTTTTTAAATAATGTAAATTACTGTATTTCACAATTCACCAATAATTCAACTAATTTTAAAAATTCAGAAAAAATTAGCATAACCATTTTTGGATGTGTATATTTTGAGAAGGGAATCCATTTTTGGGAAAAAATTCCTAATCTGAGAAATCTATTTCTTAATTAAAATCATTTTTTTATTTGATAAATACCGAAATTGATATTATCACCAAAATTTTGACCCCTTTAATAATGAATTAATGTCTCATAAAATTATCTTATAATTAAAATAAAAAATATTATTTTTTATTATATTTTGTGAAAAAAAATCTTTAAAATCATAATATTAATTATAAAATTGTAAATATATAATTACATTTCAAAAAACTACTAATAATTAATTTATCATTTTCCAAACATTAATTTAGGTATTCCATGATATAAAAATATAATATTTTAATTTATAATATAACTAAATTTTATTAATACTTTCAAAGGTGATTTTATCATTCTTATGGCCAGATTACTATTCCTAATAGTAATATTACTATTACAGTAGTCATGTTACTATTCCAACTGTTAGATTTCTAATGATCAAAAGGGATAACTACTTCCATTATTCGGTAACATATATCTTCTCCCATGGTTTTATATACTTTCAAACATTAAATGAATATTTTAACATTAACATTATGTTTTACTTTTATAGCTATGTTTGTGAGTGAAATCATTTTAGTGGATTAATTTGTTCAAAATTTCCATATTCTTACCATATTAGTTTCAATTCATTATCCAGTTGTAATTTTTTGAATTATTATTGGATTTTTTTCTAACAGATGTATCAATATTATTTTATGATAATTAGGTTTTTATTAGGTTCTCTATGTGGTGTATATGAATTATACTACATCACATAATTATAATAAGGGAAATTTCCTTGATAAATTTCTAGGTCGTTACATATATGATATTAAAAATATTATTATGGTTATTATATAAATTAATAACTTGATTAAAATCATTATAAATGAGGTTATTGTATGTTCAAGAAAAAGTAATCATGAGGTAAGGGACTTCATCTCAATTTTCCATCATTGAGGTAAATTGTAATATTATGCACCTAATACCTTTTATATCATGTATATAATACCCATTTAACAAGTAAAATCCTGAATCCTTAATAATTTATCCCATTATACATATCAATTTAACTTATTTTATCCATATGGATGCGACTTGAAATTTACCATATGATTAAGAACATCATAAACCAGTTTCTTTTCATTGGTTATATTACTTATTCATTATATTTGACATTATATGATTATGTGTCTAATGAATTTTTACTATATTATGTTTTATTTACCCATGTTTTATATCGACTTAAATTTGATACAAATAATTGATACATTTATTAATTCTCAGTTTACTATTTTGATCATTGTAAGTGATTGCATCTCAATTTCCATTTCATTGATACAAATATAAAAATATGCACCCATTACCTTTTATATGGTTTATATACAACCCATTTTATATAGTTATAATTAATAAATATTTATTCATGATGATTATTGTTTTCGGTTCTTGTTTATTCTTCAGGGGATATAACTTAAAAGTTGTAGAATTGGTAAAAATTATTGTGCAAACACACATTATTTTTTGATTTTTAACTTTCTCTTAAAGAAATCACTTTGTTGTGATCATTTTTCATATTAAATTACATTTCTATTGAATATTCACATTCTTGTTTGAAGGATTTTATTATTTTTTAAACCATGAACCATTTTTATATATGGTGTTTAATTTTAATGTTATGAAATTAATTGAGAAAATAATAATAAATCTATATCCTTTCTCACTACATATATTTGATGATATGGAATTTTGATTCATGAATTAAATTGATTATTATATATATTAGGAATGATTTAGACATGCATTTATGGGTTAATATTATTTATAAATAGCCCCTTAATGAATTAGTAGACTCATGAGACAAATTATTTTTCTAGACTTAGTTAAATAGGTTTCTACTATATACCTGCCCATAAATATTTAACTATATTTTGAAATGTCATTACAGTATAGGCATCATGATGTACAAGATAATGAAATCCAAAAATTAAGCATTTATTTCATTTAGAATTTAGTTTTTATTTTCCAGTGGATTTTTAAACTGATATTATCACTATATGCATTTTCATTCTCAATTTATCTATTAAATGACAAGTGTTTTTAGTTATTTTACTTTCCATAAATATTATTCCTTATATATTCATAGTAGTATCATTATTTAAATGCAAGATGTGTTAATTTATTTACCTTTCCAAATTGATTATGCCTTATATAATAATGATATTCATATTATTGATTAAATGGAATGTGTGTTCAGATATTTATATTTCAATTTTGATTATGCTATATTTATCCTAATTATTACCTCAATATAGATCCCATAATACATAAGCCTTATTGAAATTTTGATGCCACCATTATTTTGTTTTATTTCCCAGGAATATAAGAATTGTACTATGAATGATATGCAAGTATATTCTAAAGGTATTAACAATATTCTCAAATAAAACATTATGTTGTACTTTTTTAATGCATATATAATATGGGAATCATGTATGTATCTAGATTTATAGGACTACAAAACCATTTTATCCCTTGATATACAATCACTTTTATCATATTCTAATGAAATAAAGTTAAACCTAGCTCTGGGTTATTGGATTCAGGGTCATTATAGTTTGTTTCATAGAAATTTTAGTAGAAACCTTTGGATCTATATTTATGAAAACATATATTATGGTATATAAAACATTGATAGATGTTTAGTATAGGTATATAAGAATATCCCCATGTTTTCATAAGGTAGATATTATGTGATTTTCTAAATAAATACATCAATGTCTAGATACTACAAGGGTATTTGGTTCTAGTACTATTGTACCTATGGGTAATAACATCGAAAAAATCATGTCGAGCTTGAATCAAGAATTACATTTATATGAAAATGGGACTTACTATACAGCTCATTTAAAACTCCTTAGGGGATATTAGGGGGATAATTCATATTTTATTTACAACCGTAAAAAGGGTTTGAATATATAATAAAAATGTATAAACTAGGATAAGCCTAAAGTGTGATTTATTTAATGGATAGTTTCATGATTTATATATCCTATAAATTATTTTTTGTTTTTTCCACTATGATTATTGTTTCTCATACTATGTTTTATTATTCAATGGCTCAAACTTGAAGGAATCATGTTAACATTGAACATAAAGGACAATATGGTGAATATGATAACCAAAATGGGATGATGTTAGGAGTGAAAGATATCATAATTATAACTAACTAGTTATCCCAAAATATTATTAACAACCTATACATTATTCAACTCTCAGAATCACAAAAAAATGATGTGGATAGTGTTAAATAAGAGATCGAGCGGTGGAGACCATGGAGGAGGGAAGGTCTGGTTTTATTTTTTTTAAAAATGTGGAAATATACACCCATAAGATATCCTAATGGAATGATAAAATTTATTATGTGTGGTAAAGAAGAGAATAAAGTAATGAATTTACTTAAAAAAATATTATTATAATAAAAGGAAATAAATTTCATCTTATAGATCCATTTGTAGTTCATTTTATAAAATGTGGGGAACCTGAGTATTATCTTAGTTAATTCCCTCTTACAATGGTTATAACCTATTCCAAGGAATTATGTTGAAATAAAACAAATAATGTATTCATTTAAAGGGATTCAAGAATTAAATCATATAATTATTTTACCAATGGAATTTTAGTTTACAAAATTATAAAACATCTAGGAATTATTTTAAATTTTAGAAGAATATATTTCTTCATTCACATGAGTGTTATAGCTACCTTAATGAGTTTACAAGTTTACAGTTGATCATATATTCACATTCATAATATCAAATTTTAAAAATATGTTTGGTAAGAATTTAAAATTATTCAGGATATTTTTGGAAAACATGTATAGGAATATAACCTATTGGATTAGTATGTGAAAGAGTTTTTTGGTGAATAGTTCATTGACATTTTTGGAATTAATATTAAATGTATAGGTAATATTTAATGTTTATATTATATTTGATGTTGTATTAATTATGGGTTTGCTCAAATTGGGTATTTTTTAGGAATTATATTATTATATTTATTATAAAAATTGAAAACATGCATAATGGGAGACAACCCATTTTATTTGTTAAAGGTCATGGGGATTCAGCCCACAACTAAAGGATGATAAGTATTTAACACTAATCACTTCCCTATGTGATGTTATGGTTAACATTTAATTGCTCTTCTTAAACAATTTGATGAATTAATATTAATGATTTACTAGTAGTGCTACTGTTTAGTTTTAGAGATTAAATTAAATATTCTAAACGTTTTTTAAATATTTATAAATATGTGGAATTAATTTTTACCCTTTTATGGATTTTATAATCAATTAAAAGATAATTTTAGTGCTTCATAAATAAATATTCATTTTTGATATTCATTATTTGTTGAAAGTGGTGACATTAAAATCCATAGAAGGACAACCAAAGGATTAAATTTTTCTTATTAATTAGAAATGTATCTATATATTTTCATATATATGTAAAAAGTAAAATAATTTCTCAAATTTAATAAAATGTCCTTTAAAACAATGTTATACAATTACATTCATATTTGATGAATCAAATATTATTTTATATAATCATAGATTATGGTTTTATTCCATTAAAATTACAATTATCATTTACATTCCTTTAATCAATGGTCTTTATCAATCTTAATAGTTATGTCTTCTTTTCTTTAATGTATATATCTTCACTTCCCAACTATGTTCTCCTACATGTAAACCTAGTTGTGCGTTATTCTATATGATCCTTATATTTCCATTTCTCTATTATCAAGGGGATTTTTTATTAACCATTTAAAGGTGTGGGGTTTTCAATAATGGTATTCCCAAATGTCTAACCTATAATTATCGAGATCATGTTAAAATTGTTAGGATGTAATTTATTAACAGTGGGGAGAATATAACATCCAAATATTTTGAAATAAAATAATTGGGTTGGGTAAAATATATCACATGAACTAATGATCTTATATGAGAATTTATCACCCCAATTCTTTATGATATATTTCCTTTTAAATAAAATTGGCCTCTTTAATTGTCTTGTGGAAGAAGAAACCTTGAGTCTAAATAGACTGTAATAGAGTATACCATTATACCATTGTCATGAAAATGTGTGGTATTAAAAGAACTAAAACAATTATGTTTATTATATGGTTCAAAATGTATAAAAAATTCATTTGTTATCTATTTATTAGAAATAATATGAAAACACAGTAGAGAAAAAGAAGTGCTTTCTGAAAAAATTTAATTTTCTAAAACATGGACCTATAACACTTTGTACATGTAATTTAAAATTAAATAGTTCTAATTATTTATTTTTTTAATAAAATTAACTTAATTTTTGGAATCGACATATAAAAATTATCTTATGGTTAATTTTTGGGCTTTTTTGAAATATTTCTTTTTTTTTATCAAAATGGAAAAATACTGATTTTATTGAAAAAAACCTTTTCAATTATTTTCAATTTTAAATTATATTTATAATTTATTTTAATGTAAATTAGTTAAATTGTATTATAATTTTAATAATTTATTTAATTTTAATCAATTTCTTATAATATATTGATATTATACACTTATATATTATGAAAAAATTCTCTTTGGAAACCCCCTTTTTTGTCAAATATGTGCGTATAATTTTAAAATGGATTATACAACATCTATGGGTTGAATTTTATAAAATTGATTCTATATTTTTTTCAGAATAATTTATATTTAATAATAAATTCAACTTAATTTTTTACAATTATTAATAGTAAATGCCATAAATAATAATTACCATGATTAGGGTAAAAACATATTTACAGGGGGATAAAATATAAAGATAAGAGTTAAAATAACCTACCATATATTCAACAAACATTTTATGTATATATTGATATTTATCACTTAATTATGTCAATAAGGACCCGTTTTGAAGGATTTGGCATGATTAAATTATGTTTGTATTTGATTCTTTTCCAATATTTAATGTGTTTTCCCTCCCACACTTATAAATGCATCCCCCCTCTACACCCCTATACATTATTATATATAAATTTCATCAGTTAATATATTTCTAAATATATTCATTAATCTCATTCCTATATAATAGATCACTTGGGTTAATCTAAAGTCTACACTTGAAAAGATTTTTATTTAAACCTAAAAGAGTTATCCAAAGAAGATATAACATTCTTAAATGATAGTTTTTTATTTTGTATCTTCTTCCACATTATTTAAATGATATTAAAAAATGTTTTTATAATAACATAATTATATTCCATACACATAGATTTTATTTTTTATAAGGTAATATCATGTAACCCAAAATCATGTTCCTTACTCAAACCCCATTCAAGATCAAAGTGGCCCCAACAAACAAGACTGTGATAAAACCTGAGGAAAAAATAAAACTCACTAGTAGGAACACAATTAATTTTGACTTGATCACTAAAATTCTTCAAAATTTAGTAGAAAACACAAATGTATCAATAGTTTTCATATATGAGATTCTCAAATTTATTTTTATTGAAAACCTAAAAGAATAAAATATTCCGTCAAATAATTTATGATGTCTACAAACTGAGGAATATCATAATTCCCTAAATACAATTGATCATCATGAAACAAGTCATTCATGGGAATATAGTGGGTTTTTTAACTATCTATCATTAGAAGGATCCTACTGATACATACAACCACTAAATTATTTACTCTTTTTTATCCATTATTTCTAAAATGAATTTTTGAAGAAGGATAATGTATTGAATGAGGTACAGTTTGGATTATAGCTTAAGGAAATACCAGATAGCTTCATAGTAAAAATATATAATCACTTTAGACATGAAAATATATGAATTAAATTTATCCAAGACACACGAAACTTTTATAAAAAAACAGTTCTACTGTAATTTTCATTGAAATAATCTAGTTTACATGAGGCCTAATATATGACATATTGAGAACTATTTACATGTTGTGATAAGAATACCCAAAATTTATATTAGTAAGCGTCACACGTGAGTTAAAATGATAAATCCCAATAATTTGGTTAGATATTTGGGGGAGACATATGACTCCACTTAAATTTATTAAATGAATCCTCAAAATATTAATCAAACAAAAATTATTTGTATATTTGTAAAAGCATGATACAATGTGATATATTACAAAAATCGTGAAAGAAAAGGTGATAAAATAAAACATGACCAAATAAAGACCACACATTCTTCGTATTTTAAGGGAACGATGGGGAAAAATAAAATTGAATTTTGATTTATGAACTTTGAAATCATCCCCATAAATGACATGTTCAAGTATTAACATCATTCACTGTATAAAATATCATTTCATGTATTTTAATTCAAGATTATTTTTATTACAATGATAAAGGGAAAACCTAAAGTACTAAAAAATCATCCATAGAAGAATGATATACTGTCAAATAACCCATGAACACTTCCATTAATTGTTTCGATAATCTGAAAAAATACTAACCATGCATCAATAGAAATTACATAGAGTATCTCACATACCAAATGGAATCCTCTTATATGAAAATGTGTAGAAGGGGAAATGTATAGTTTTCGTTTCTTAATCCATGTAAAAATATTGATATGAATATATAGAGAATACCTATCTTGAATATAGTAGTGGGGCATACCACTAACCACTCAATTATATGGTCAATGGATAAAATTGTGGAATAATATTTCCGAGTGTATTAATTTAGATGGAAATAGTATATATAGACACAATAGATATTATACACACAGATTGGTACTAATTAATTTAAACTATTTTTTATTACTATTAGACCAGTTTTCTTAGGAACTAACTAGGCTAGACTAACACATTGGCTACCAGTGATATGTAAAATGATTCTAGTAGCCAATAATCTGGTATCCTCATTTTCAATGATATCATGGATATTTGGGTTTAGCCATTGTTTCTCATTACTCATCATTATATCCTCATGATATAATAAAATATGATGTATGAAAATTGAATGTCTTATACTAGGAATGTAAACAAGTTTCAATCCCAATTACTTTTTATACTCTCTCAAAATGTCAAAAAATCAAAATTCATTCTTTGGAGGGAGTAAACTATTAATTCTCACAAGCATCAAGTTTCAATTCACAATATAAACATATATATATAAATAATTATGAGGGTGTAGTTTAATTATCCAATTCAGGGGTATTTCATATTGATGGGAGGGACTAGGAAATAGAGTGGTACATGTTCTTATATAACATAATACTCAAAACATGCCAAGATTTTTAGTAAGATTTCTGAATCTAGGAATAATATTCAATGTTTAATGTGTTATTAATGTTCAAGAAATCATCAATTAGTAAACATGCATGGAATTTTTAAAAACCATTATATCTCTAAATACAAAAATCAATAACATAAATTTCTATCAATGATTAAAACTATGATTGTGGATGAGGGGAAATAATACAATTTTATATAGGTATAAATAGAACATCAATAAAATTTGTTTAATGACATGAATTTTTTTCTAAGGGGTTATTTATGGAAACAAGGATGTTAAAGTAGAAAACATCATTACCCAAATTTATATATAATATATCATTATTAAATTAATATTTGTTTAGGAGGTTTTAAAGATATGTATCCACAATATACATTGGTAATTATATTCATTCTATCATCACCAATTTTACCCATATAAAAATAATAATTAAAAATTTTGTTTTTAACCCTCACATGATCATCATATAGCACACAGGAAGGGTGTGTGGTACTCAAATATCCTAGTTAAATAACTATTACTATTGAATTCATCTCCCGATAATTTATTGATGAAAAAATAGAGGTATAAAAATTATTTTATCACCCTAATTAATCATTGAATCATAAATGAAATACTCTTAGATAGAATGTAAAATCACGAATTTTCCATATACCTTTAATTTTATAAGAACTGGTGGTTGGATCAATGAGTAGACATTCCTCCCAAATATCACTATTTCCTTTCCTCACATTTTAATTTAGTGTGTACACATAACCTTAAAGAACATGGTTTTTATAGGAATTATCTTAAAAACATCAATCCATAGGATGGTAACATGTTTATTTTTAAATGTTTGCAACATTTCTTTTATAGGTTCAGCTTCTTTTTGTTTCATTGGTTGTTTGGATCTTTAGGTGAATATAATAGTATTTTTGTCCTGATGGTGTCTATAAATTGGAACAATATTTTATTTGTTGAAACTTCTCTCAACACAAACATTTTCCTCGTTTAGATATTTAGGAATGTTTGGTGTAGTGGTTTTCTCCAGGAGGGATGGATCTAATAGAGGGGTCATTTATCTTTTAAGTTTTATACCACACTAAAGGGTGATGGAATTGACTTTTATATTGTTCCATAGGTTAACTAGTGGGTTATAAGTTAATTTAATTTTCATGTGACTTTGGAATTCCCCCCACTGAGTAGTTGAGATTTCCTAATTATGTTTTTAGGACATATAAGATATTCTGGATAGTTTATTGTTATTTGAGAATTTTTAGGGTCATTTGTTTCGTTAGGTATTTTAATACATGAAATGAGAAATGAAACAATCAATCCCGTGTATGGCAGACTACCACCTCGCAAACAAACAAAATTCATTTTCCATCACCACCTCTCAAGGATAGATGTAATGATGGAAGTAATGTTTATATATAAAATTTAGTGCATAAATATACTAATTTAATAAAAATAATGCATCTATATTATCATCTAATAATACATTTAAAGACAACAACTTCGCTCATGCATATATATCGACAGCCGCCTCCATGTAGTGATCCAAAATATTGTTCATTTTTTATGAAAATGATGATAATAAATATATATTTAATTAATATATATTAAATATTTTACACAATAATTTTATTTACAGGTGAAATATTATTTACCTTTCTTATGTTCCCTCTGTTGGGAAAATGGAAACAACATTCATCTGTATGTATGACCCTCCATCTCCATTAACGGTGTCACTCATTTTCCCATATATATCTTTTGGGCACAATTATAAATTCATGTATATTGATTATATATTATATTTATATCAATTTTAACATTATTAATATTATTAAACCATGATCAAAATAATATTATAGAAATTACCATACCATAACATACATGAACAATGAAATAATTGTCACCTAAAAAAGTTATTTTACCAAGAATTGTTAACAAAAAAGATATAAAAGAATATAAGTAAGTAATATATTCAATTAAATATAATATAATGGTTATTTAATATATTTATAAAAAAATCTATATTTACTATACAATATCTATGAACACATACTAAGGAAATCAGACAGAATTTTAGGGTTTCTTGTCTCACTTTTACTTTTATGAGATTTATGCAGTATTTACCACTTAGTTATTTTATGTGGGGTAAATAATTAACATTTTTTATGTTATATCATGAATCTATTTAAATTAATTTCATTTAATGTTTCATTTGAAGTTATTTATTTCATGTTGATTGTTGTTCATATGTTACCAAAATGGTAAAGGTTTATTTTGCAATCTTATTGTTTATCGAGATTGTTCATGATTATGATTTCGATGATGAAATATTATGATCTATTTTATAGTAAACTCATGATTTATCTTATATTATATATATTTTTGTATAATTAATTTTTACCCTCATTTCCCTCTCTTTATGATCATAATAGACTAAAATAATGTTTTTAAAGAAAACTGGCTCCATTTGTTTCATCGGTTGAAAACACTTCTTATTACAAAAATTTGTTTTATTACAAGGTTTTCAAGAATATTTTAGCATCATTCAAATGATATATTAAATAAAATTTTACCAATTTTTAACTTTTTAGTTTTTTTAAAGGAATATTCTTATCATTTTCGAAATGAAATTTTTTTTACCCTTTTTATAATAGAGTGAAATGATTATTTAATGTATATGACAAATACCAAATTAAATATCATCATTATTAATAATTCCTATAGAGATAACTTTATGTGTTTATAATAATATTTTATAATATTTGTTTCCTAATATTCTAGAAATTGCTTTATTTCTGAAAGTGATTTTCATAGTTAAAATGGTATCTTCCTTAAGAATATATTTAATGAAATTTTTATAGTATTTATATTAATAATTAAAAAACCCAAATTTTACTTATGATACACTAGGTATATGTTGTAATGACACAACAATTATTATTTATCTAGATGATTTATAACTTTATGACTAGGTATGTACTATTTTTATACCATTCTTTATATTGATATGAATGGTTTATGATTATGTTTATTGATTAGGAAAAGTATTAACATTTTCTATCTAAGTTTTTCAATAGGAATATTTATGTGGATTATATTTCACCCATTTAATATGAGGAATTACTTAAACTTAGTAATTGATGTGTGGGGATTTCTATAATTCCTCGATGTATTAGTATTTCACATGAGACAAACTAGCTTGGGTATGTGGCTCACAAATGACCCATTTCTGTAATTTATTTTGGAACAATGACATGAAAGTATGGTTTTGATGTCAAGCACTATGCATTCCCTCATTATGAGATTATTTATTAATATCAATCTGATTATTTGTTTCATTATAATATACATACAAAAGTTTTAATCTAAAGTTATTATATTTATGGAATTGTTTTATCCTCATTTATTCCTATCATATTGTTATTTTTTTTCATTTATTGATTAAATGTAATATTATTCAGTTATTTACCTTTCTATACCAGTTATACCTAATTTAATCATGAAACAATACACTATAATCATACACTTACTAAGTATTAGAGCTCATCCCTTTCTTATTATTTTCTTTCCCTAAGATTGCATGGAGTTTTTTTAGGATTGATATATAGGGATATTATAATGGTAAGAATGGTGAACTAATATAAAATACTTTGTTTTTTGTATTTTTTAGTTTTAATGTGATATCCAAGTATTTATCTAGTTTACAAATAATAACAAACAATTTAATCTTTCGTGATGTGGCTCATTATATCTAGTGTCAATTAAAAATGGTAACCACTAACTATGGGATAATATAGTTAGGGTATTTACTTTTGGTATTAGATCCAGGTTTAGAAGAAACATTAATAAATATAATTAGGAAAACATATATTATAGAACATAATTCTATAATATACTTAGAGTATAACAATAGAATAATTTCATAATGTTTTGTTGAGAAAAATATTATGTAATATTTCGTGAAATACATCCATTTTTTGGATACTATAAGTGGATGTTGTTTGGGTATAGTTGTACCTAGGGGTAATAACTATAAAAGTTGGAACATTGGGATTTGACTATATCATCACTTGGTGTATGACGATAGGGCTTAATTCACACCTTCTTTGATAATCCAAGGGGATATGTATATGAAAATTCACAACTTATTTATAATCTTTTGCGAAGCATTTCAAAACAAAAGTTTCTTTAAAAAAAATTACATAGAAACCATATTTATGTTTATGAGATTATCTACATATACATTTTTCAGTTTATGTTATGAATTTCACTAGTTTTGGTATTATACATTATTTTTTATAATTTTAGGATCTAATTAACGGTATGTTATTATTTATAAATGGAACCAATCAGAATGAATGAGAAACATATCAATACATTACTCCAAGTATGGATTTCCATCCTTGGAAATATAATGAATATTGGGAAAATTATGCACCTAAAACTGATCAAATTATAACCATATTGGGGGATATGAATCAATTTATAAGAAATAACCTTACATGTATGGTGTATCTTGTTGATCCAACATGTCATGTAACTATGTTATATCGCTTCAGGAATTAGAAACCTTCATCATTAAATGGTTCTAAAAACTGTTTTTAGCTATTAAATTTATACGTTCCGTAGAGAAGATATTTATCTCTCGATGGAGTAATGAATGGGATAATGTTTCTATAAAAGTTTCTCATATATTAGGATTTACTGATTGATGGTGGTCATTTATTCATAACACAATAGATGATGAGAAAATTTTGAGCATGGATTGCAATTATTTTATGTCAATCTTCTTGGAAAAAAATTCATCAAAAGTAATGAATGGATATGGAGAGATAATTTCTAAGGATAAGATAGAATAAAGATAAAACTGTTTCTATGTATAAATATAATATTATAAGGTTTGAAAGTCACTTTAAAGACTGTTTACATAATCCAAAGATCATGATTGACTATTTCTTTGATAAGTTTAATCTAAAAATTCAAAAGGAACTACTATCTCAAACTTTCCCATTATATGAGAACATTATAACATGTTTTATCAAGATATATAACAAATTATCCATTTCGTATGGCTTTTAGGGGAATCATGTGATGAATATCATGGTAGAGAAAAAAAATATAAAAGCGGCAGAAGGTAAAGAAATATTTACCAACATGTGATAATTTGGGAAATAAAAACCCTTGAACATGATTATTGGGAATGGTAGTTTTCTTTATGTAATGAGAGAAATTATATCAGACTCATTAATTCAATGGTAAGAAAGTAAATTCTTAAATTCAATGTTTTATCTATAAAGAGATGGGTAACTATGTAAATAAATTCCCTAAGTGTTCAGGGAATATACCCTTGAAAGAAGCTAACAAATCATGGATAAGATTATGCTATTAATAAAGATGAATTGGAATGATAAAATAGATTTCGAATTTGGATTCAATAACTATGTTGTGGAGCTATTTTTACAACTGCAATATTGTTTATAAAAATCCAGAAATAACTAAGGATTATGTTGATTTTTGGAGTCATGTTTATCTTAATTTTTTACTAAATCTATAATTATGGATACTATCATGGGTTTTATTAGTTTAAGGTTGATAATAAGTTTAATGTCTTAATAATACCTTGGTGAGGCATTAGGTGATGTATGTTTATCAAGATTAATTATATATTTTGAGATATTTATGGAAATAAAACCCATTTGTTTAGTACCTATTTTAGGAAAAAATTTATTTAAAAAATAATTCCATTAAATTTTTGTGGACTTAAGATTAATGGTATTAATGACCTTTTGGGTCAATATGATCATTAATGTCAAAGTAATAATAGTCAATTATGATTATATGAAAAAAATAATAAGTTGTATTGAAAACCCTTATGGTTAAAAAGTGATTTGAGGGCCAATGTTATTTTTTAGGATATCTGTCATATTATTAGAAACATTATCAAACTTAAATGGTTAAAAAAAGGATAACCCTTAAACTGCTCGACAACCCATCTAATCTAGAATGTTTGGGGGGCTTGAAGCAACAATCGAAGGATGAAAAGGGTGTAACACCTCCCGCAATCCTCTATGATATTCTAATTGATATGAGATTATTTTTACATAATTGTTTTGATGGATAAATACTTATGAAATGGATTAAGATAACATTGAGTGTTACTATTTATGTTCAGAGATTAATGTATTATATTAGATAACGCGTGCTAAGCATTCCAGTTTTGGTAAACATTTAGAAACATAATGACAGAATTTTTACCCTTTATGGATCTTAGGATCCATTAAAGATTAATTTTAGTACATTGTACATAGAAGATTCAGCATGGATATTCATTTATTATAGTAATAAATTAACATGAAATTGATCAAATAATAACACATTGAGGAAATAGTAAGTATATTTTAAGGTGTTCTCTATTATGATAGTAAAAAATCCCTCAACTCTTGGAAATGGATATTGGAAAAAATTATCATATAACCATCATATATAAGCAATCAATGGTATTTTAAATCATCAAATGTTTATGTTTTATGGAATATTTATCTTTCTCTTGATCATTCACTTTCTTATGATAAATTATCTCTATCACTCTATAAAATTATTTTAAGTTTATGTTTAGGACCATATATTTGTATCCCATCAATGTTTTCCTACTCAGAATACTAGTCATGTGTTATCCTAGATGACCTTCATACACCCATCTCCATCTTTTAAGCGTATTTTTTTTATCATTTTTTACAAATCAGAATTTAGACTGGGGTATTTTCATATGTAAACCCCTTTATTTTTGAGAGGACATTAAAATTATAAGGTTGAAAGTTATTTAATGTGGAGAAAATGTAAAATCTTCAGATTAAAAAAGATTTTATTTTTGTTTGATATCATATGAAACATACAACACCAATCTTAAATGACCCATTGAATATATTTCATTAAATTTAATCTTTTCAAGATCTTGTGGTACACACAACCCTGAGTCTAAATGAACTGTATTGTAATATATAGTTATAAGCTAGCTGTTAAATGTGTTGGTTTGAATAATACTTAATAAATATTTAAAATTATATTATTTAAACATGTATGAAATAAATTAAATTTTTATATGTTTAATAGAAATAAAATAAGTATAATTTCAATGAAAGGGAATATATTCTAGAAAATATAATTTTTCTAAAATTTATTTTCATCTAGCATTGAAAAAATACATTAAAATTAATTTTTACCATGTTTAGAATTTTTTTTAAAAAATGTACTCAATTATTGAATTCGTCATTTCAAAAAAAAAATTATTAAATTTTTTTAAATTTTCTGAAAATATTTTTTTTGTTCAATAGTGGAAAATAATTGTTTTTATTGAAAAATGCATTTTTATTTAAAGTATAAAAAAATTCAACTTTGATTTAAAATTTGTATAAAATTAAAATTAGTTCAATTATATTATAATAAATACAAATTAGGTGATCGAATTAATCTTTTTGTTTAATTTTTATATTATCTTTTTATATACTTATGAAAACATTTTCTTTGGAAAAATGTTTTATATCACGTCTGTTGGATTAATTTTAAATTAAAATTTTCCACTTATGAAAACATAATTTGGAAAATTTATTCCATATTTTTAATAAGAATAATAAATATTATATATTAATTTATAAATATTTATTTTACATAATAAACAGTTAAAAATTTAAAAATTAATAACTTCAGTTAAATTTTGAAAGTGTTTACCATGGGCTAAACTAAAAAGCTAAAGGTTAAATTGATCAATAAGCTTGTAAAAGTACTATTTTAAATCCATATTTAGAACTTATATAATCCATTATTCTATAACTAAACAATTTATATCCTTTTATCATGTGAAATACCTGGGTATCACTTTTTCTATAAAAAATTCCAAATAACTCATTTTCCCCCCTTATAAATAGTGACCATCTATCCTATAATATTAACACTTCTAAAGCCGTTTGGATCAAATATTACCTACCCAAATATATTCCTTACTTGTATTACCAAATCCTAGAGGCATTTTCATGTCCATAATTATAATGCATACAGGATTTAGGTATAAACATAAAGAGGTAGTATGAAGAAGAGGTACAGTTCCTAACTATTCATTTTTTTTACTTCTTGTTTTATCTCTCTTAAATAATATAAAAATATGGTAAATTAATAATATATATATATATATATATTATTCTTATATGATATTATACTAATATAATTCAATATATTTTTATCATATTCCATCAAATGAGAAAATAAGATATCAATCATATGTATAATAGACTACCACCACAATAACTGATGTAATTTTTTTTCCATCAACACCTATCACAGATAGATTTAATGATGTGTTTAATGATTAAATATGATATTTATCATGTAAATATACTTATTTAATTATATTAACACATCTACTTTTTTACCATCCATTCCATTGGAAAAAAATAACGTCACTCGTGCCTACATCTGGACTACCCCCTCCACATAGTAATGTTAAATGTTTTTCATTTAATTTTTGAATGTATGAAAATAAGAATATATTTAATAAATATAAATCACATATTTTTGAAAATAATGGTTTAATGAAGGTGAATTATTATGTACCTTTCTTATGTTCAATCTATTGAAAAAATAGAAATAGTTCCCTTGCATACATATAACCTACCATCTCCATGAATGGTGCGACTTATTTTCCTATATCAAAGATTAATGGAAAATTATAAGTACATATATAATAATTATATATTATATTTAGATAATGGTTAAATGTTATGAGATTATATAACCATGATCGAAGTCAAAAACCAAAATTACATATAGTTCTCAACATCTTCCATTTATCCCATTCTTTATCATACAATCCCTCTCAACCTTTCCTAACATAATGATTTTCCCAAAAGTGGTCAATCTCTTCAAAAAATTCCGATTGATTTTGATTTTAACTGAGTGGTTAATGGAAGCCTCATTCATTCTTGACTTAACATTTGTGGATTTCATTTCATGCCATCTCTTATATGTGGATTATTTCAATAGATTTTTATTTAGCTCTGGGGTTTGAAGGTTTCATTGATTGTTGGTCTTCTCAACAAGTGAAATAGTATGGAATAGTTTTCTTCAAAGTAGGATCTGATTAGATCCTATTCTAAAGATCCACACTATTCATAGGGATTTCATTTTTATCTTTTCCACTAGTAATATGGTTTTCATTTGAAGCGAGATACTCCATCAACAGCATTATTGGTATGTCTCCCTGAACTCTACCTTCATTTTACACACTTTTAAATAATTTGTATAATGAGGAATATGGATACTAACATATTATTCTTGGATATTAGTACTAATGTTTTTCATCTGATTTATCTATGTTTATACATCGATGTTGATGTTTCCAAAAAACTAGGTGATTAGGTTTTGATAACTGTTGGTGAAGAATTGCACTATAGGAAGAACATTTTCTTTAAATCATCGATAGAGTTCTATTTATTGTGATATTTTTTTGTTCACTCTACTTCATCATATCAATGGGGGTTTAGGGATCCTCATTGGGATTCTGACCACATAAAATTGATTGATATGGTTTCAACTATTATTTAAACTATTTTTATATCTTCTAAATATTCCCTAATATTTTTTCCCCATATGGTCAAGATGAAGGATGTGAATTAGGACCCATGAGTTCAGGATATATTTTCAATGTTGAAAAGATATCTAGGAGGCTTCAAGAAGATAGATCTAGCCTTGGGAGATCCTTGTTCCTTGTAGTCCCCTTCTTTGCTGATACTGTCAGGGACAACGGTTTTTCTAATGGCCAGGATATTGAGAAACCTAATTTTAATAGTAGTGATTTCATTAATACAAATTCAATAGAGCTAGCTAAGATACATAACTCTTTGGACATGAATGAAGAAGTTTCTCTAGGTTGAGGGATTTCTGAATAATGTGAAGATTAAAAGTCATTTAAAATAAAGAATAGATTATCTACCTTAAATAGATATGGAATGGAGAATGTAGATCCTAATGGGGGGATAACACATAGTCAAAGTAATAAAATTAAATAGATAGGTATTTGGTAATTGGGAGATAATGAGCCAGGAAATAATGAGGTGGAATCCCAACCATCAACAGAATATGAGAAGGACACTCTTGGTTCCACAATGGTTGTGTCTAGCTCAATGAAAGGGAAGAAAGAAAACATTCATTATAGGATTTTTTTAGTCTATAAGGTGGAGGGAAAATTGAAGACCTTTTAAAGATTTTGAAAATACCCCCAAAAATTGTAACATGATCTTATGTCAAGGAAATGAATAATGGGACAGAAGTCAAATCAGGGGAGTTAACAATGGTTGAAGGTGTGAAGCTTGTTTTTGGTAAGAAGAATCCAATTACAGAAAGCAAATCACCTAATGGTGGAACCAAGGTACATAAACATAATACAATGTTAGAAAAGATTAATTTGTAAAATTTGGACCAATTCCAATAAAATTATTATATTGAATGGCATGTAATGTGAAAGGTAATGATGGGGAATGTTTGGATCTTTTACAACACACTAAATAGGAAATGTTGGAAGGATCCATCCATATAAATTCTTATAAGGAGGTTGTGAAAAAAATATATAATATTATGATTAGAGTTTCCATTAATGAATAGAAATGGGTGTGGGTCAATAAACATGACCACATTTTCGTGTGGGCTTTCAATGAAATAATGATCAATGTGGAGGAATACATCTAGACCTGGGATAACACGGCTCATCACATTGAAGATCTTCCAAATAATGACCTGGATACAAAAGAAACCACACTTAATTAAGGGATATATAAGTTGGTTTGTTATAATAATATTATTCTTGTCTTTAATGATTTCTTGAGATTATTTTCTAATTAACACCTTTGGTTTAGATTTGTTTTTCCCACATTTTCATCAAAAGTGACTTTGGAATAAAAAATTAATTTTTAGGTCAAAAAAATAATAGTTAATAAATAGGTCATAAAGGACTAAAATAAAATCATATATCATATGAAATATATGATTATAGTTTCCTAATATATTTATCTTAAATATGTATTTATTATATGATACAAAGAGACACCTATGAAGGCAAATAGACCAGAGGTAAGGGTATCTCATCTCACTTTCACATTCATTCAATGTACGCATAATTTACCACTTAGTTATTTTGTATAGTATATATACTTACCCTTTTATATGTTATATCCTTAATAAAATTATCCCCATAGGTATTTGATGTTTCATTTGAAGTTATTTATTTCATATAGATTATGATTTAGATGTTACTAAATTTTTAAAAGTTTATGTTACCATCTCATTGATTATTAGAATTGTTCATGATTATGATTTTGATAATGAAATATTATAATATATATTTCAAAAAACTAATCTATTTTATTATTGTATGTTTATTTATTTAAAATACAAGGATTTCTTCCATTTTTCTCTCTTTAAGAACAAAGGAGGCAATAATAAATTATTTTACAGAAAACCAACTTCATTTCTCTATTCGATCTTGAACCATTCTTCTTCTATATCAATTTTTTAAAAAAAAAATATTTTCATGAATAAATTAACATAATATAAATTATTTATTTATGACATTATTACCCATTTTTTGGACTTTTAAAAATGTATTGAAATGAATATTCCTATAATTTCTTGAATGAGGCACATTTTAACTTTTTTACACAAGTGTGAAAGAAATGTTTTTTAATATATGTAATGTAAGGAATAAAGAACCATTATTAACAATAATTCCCTTGAATAATACTATAAAGTTTTAAAGTACATTTTTAAATTATTTTTTTATAATTTCTTCGAAATTTATTTTTTTTAAATGTTATTTTTAGAGTGAGAAGCATATTTTTCTCAATAATATTTTTACATGAAATTTTTATGATATTTATATTCATAAATAACAACAACCACAATTTTAATTATGCTCCACTAAGGAGATATCATAATGATACCATCATTTTTATTTTCTTGGATGGTCTACAATCATTTATACAGGGTTATACTATTTTGATATTATTCTACATATTATTCAATATGGATTATGATTGTCTTTATTGATTGTGGAAAGTAGTAGCATTTGATATTCTATATTTTCAATAATAATGATTATGTTGTTTGTGATTCACCACTTTCATATTAGTAGTGAATTTGATTTAGTATGTGATGGTAAGGGCTTTCTATAGTACCTCGATGTATCAATAGGTCACATGAGACAAACTAACTCTGATATTTGGATGAAGTCTTACCCATTTTTGTATGATATTTTAGAAAAAAACCATGATGATATGGTTATAATGTCTGGAATTATGCATTCCCTTTTTATGAGATTATTTATTTATACTAATTTAATTATTCGATTAGTTAAAATATCAATGGATATGTTTCTAGATCATTTTATTATTTGTATAGAATTATTTTATAATTATTTATTTCTTCTATATTACACTTTATGTTTAAATTGTTATTTATATAGAATGTGTTTCAATTATTTACCTTTCCAAATTGATTATTACTTTTTAATTAATGAATTATTCTATTTTACACATACATTTACTATGCATTAGAAATCACCCTTTTCAAATAATTCCTTTAACTAGGATGTTAGAAAGTGTTATATGATTGATATAGAAAGATATGAAAAAAAGAATGATGTTTTACTCAAAATAAATAAAATTTTTTATTTTATGTTTTCAATTGTAATGTGAAATCCATATATGTATCTATATTACTAGGTCTACAAAAAAATTCAGTCCTTCAGGATTTCACTCCTTTTTTTCGGTGGAACCGTAATTAATTAACCATCGACTTTGAGATACTAGGGTCAGGGACTTTACAGGATTTCTATGGGTAAGCATGATTTTTTTTTAAAGATGTTGGACAGGTATATATGGTGTTTAAGGATTTATTGGTGGTATTGGAGGATTTATATCATACCCAAGGTGGTTGAATTTCTATTGGGGTGGGTTGGAAAAATCCCTTTACATCTAGTCTTGGTAATTTTTATATATGTAGTTAAATAGATAGTGTGGTTATTTTCTAATTTATTTTCTAGATTCTGAAGGTAATTATATTGTGCATAAAATAAGTTCCCCTCCCCTCCTCAAATTACACGTACTGAGTGACTCCCCGTGGTGGGTTTCCAGTTATGGCCATGTATTATTGTTTTTATTAGCTTAAATCTAAATTAGAAAATGTATTACCCCTAAAGATCCTTATAGTTTGTGATATACCTACTTGTTAAATTATTGTATGAAGTTAATTTTGGTACCCCAAATATTATGTGGAATAAGAATATTACATTACAACTATCATAATGTTCACTTAGTTAAGGTAAGGCGTTATAATAGTGGATATTGATCCCAAAAATACAATAATGAAATGGAGGAGTTTGGAATTCCCCATTGGAAAGAGAAATTTTAGAGATTTGTGTACTTAAATATTAATTTTTCATGTTTTCCCACTTTGAAAAACATGAACTATGATCCTTATTGATTTATTTTGTGGGTTATTATTGCCATGAACAAAACTATTGAGTATTTTATTCCATTTTTTTTATGTTTCTCATAGTGATCAGAGCCTCTTCTACTAGAGAACAACTTATATTAACATAAAAAAAATTAGATCTACAGGGATTAAACATTTATAAATATATTTCATGAATTTTTTATCTCTTATTTGGCGGGGATGGAATCATGGAGAAAACCTTTTAAATACTTCCTATAATTCATGTATTGGTTCCCTTATGTATCACTTATTCAATATTTTTTGGTACTTATACATTTTATTTAGAAGATTGGGATGTATTTTTCATGAAATGTGTTTCTTTTCAACCCAACCTCCAATTAGCGTGTTACATAGTATATCTTTCCCTTGGAAGAGTCTTCTAACAATAATTAGAATTACTTATTTTTTCAATTTCTTCATCTACACCTATAAGATTAAATGTTTATCATCATTATCATCATCATAATATATATTTTTATTCAAAGAAAAGAGGCAAACAACAACAATACAAACATGTTCTAATCCATATAACATACCTATAAAATAAATTATTACACAATATTATAAATAAAATATTAAAAGGTAAAATTAATTAAAAAAATATTGATATAATTTATACAGTTCTTATAAAATAATACACTTTAAATGCATTGTCCCCCTATGGAAATGATGCAAAAATATCAATGTATTGTCATTACATTTCAAATTAATTAGGTTTTTAAAGATGACCAATAGTATAGGTCAAAACCTGGGTTATCAAAAACATGGTGTTAATGTTTTTATAGGGTTACTTTTTAATATGTTTTATAAAACTAATATAAAAGAGGTGTGTAGATAATGAATTTTTGAAATGAAATAAAAAACCAGTATAATTAAAAGGTAGCTTTTTTAACAATGGTTCTAATTAATGAGAGATATTGGAATGATATTATATAAAGGTTTCAATACATTTTGGAAGGTAAATTTTTAAAAAAAAAATTAATATATTTTATGTATTTTTTTGAGAAAAGTGAGCGCGAGGGATTTAAAATTGATAAAGGAAAAGTTAAAAAATTCGGAAGAGAGGAATTTTACATTTTTCATTGGTAAGAAGAGGCTCCAGGTCATTGGGAAGGGTGTTGCTGTGGATGCATCTTTCTTCCAACACCCCTTTGTTCGCCAGGCCATCCGCAATGTGGTTCGCCTCACGGAATGTGTGTGTTATAATGTAATTTAAGGAGGAGAGATTTTCAAGTCAGTTTATACACTTACCAGTCCTTTTCCATGCCAATATGGTTTGAACCTTTCTTATTGCATGTACCACCATTGCCGAGTCACATTCAAACCAAATGTTATTCCAATGTTGTTGACAGACAATGTCCACTGCGCTTATGATCGCCATCATTTCCGCTTCCAGGGCTGTCGAATTCCCACAAGTACCATAGCTACACATCACAACCTCCCCGTAATGGTCTCTAAAAATGACTCCGAACCCTGAAGGACCCGGATTGCCTTTCGAGGCCCCGTCCGTGTTGCATTTTATCCATCCAGTAAAGGGGGCAGTCCAGATGACCTCCATCATGCCTCTTGTCTTAGGATAGTGACCGTCAACCTTTAAGCACTTGAGGATCATAAATTCTCTGACCGAGTTGTAGCAATTCCCATTGGTCAAGTCATTGGCATTCTGAATGGCCACAAGAATACTACTAATTGCAGTAGATTCAAGAAAATTTGTGTGCTTATGAATGTAGTTGTTGCGAGCCCGCCAAACAACATGGATAAGTTCGGAGCAGGAAACCTGCAGCAGCGCCTTCAGCTGTTTGGACTGCTGGAAGACCAGCAGTTTCTGTACAAATTGAGTGGCCGAATGGGTATTGGGCGGCTCAAGATCCAAAATATTCAAGAATGATATTCCATAGTGAAGCAGCCGTTTTGCAAGATAAGAACAGATGGTCCACATCTTCCCTATGCTGACCGCATAACACACATTTCGAGCATAAGGAGATTCCAAGTTTCTGAATGGTCACCTCTACTGGGATTTTGTTGTGAAAAAATCTCCAGATTAGAGTAAATCTGGAAGGAATTAAGCAGTTCTTATCATGCTCACCCATCCAAAACATAATTAAGGTTTATGTACTTCAATGTACAATAATATCTTATATTAATTATTATCTAAAGGGTATACTATGTTTGATAGTTATAATAACACATCCTTACCCACTTCAAACACAATACTATTTTATTTGATTGTTTTTTTGAATTTCATTAAAATTTTAAAATCCCAATGATTCATATTTAACTTCTAAAACATGGATCCACTAAACGGTTCACTGAGATGGTAAGTCACACGGCCTAAATCATGACTCCACATATGGTAGAGTCTTCCAACTAGTAGCGAGGTCCTAGGTTGTGTCTAAGGGGAGAATATTCCCTCGTGTCAAAGTGTATCATAGAATTAGTCACCATAATAATCAAATTGTGTTTGCAGATATAATAACTAAATAGTAACAAAAGATGAAAAACTGAAAGAAGCATTAATAACTAAATATAAAAATAAATATCATATAAAAATTTTGTTTAATACCTCTACAAAGAAGTAAAATAGGTATACAACCATCTAGTATAATATATGTATCAAAAGGTGAAAAAACACAAAGTGAAATATCTACATATATCATTGTCATCATATCTTAGTCTCATTACCCCATTATATTTTTCAAGGATCAAATCAAGAATCATAATGTGATCACCTTCCCCGAAACCTACCTATATCCATGATGTTTCTCTAGGTACCCAACGACTTCATGAATCGGGTGTGAGATAACACTTAATAGGACACCAAAAAATGTGTCTATAATAAGATCAGTATGTGTGATATAAACAAAAGAAGATTACAGTATTTTACAGGTACATCAATAAATGAAAGTAAAGGGTCTAGTAAAAATGTGAACATGTCTAACCAAGCATGGAGACCATTGAAACAATAACCAAGTTCCCATAAAGAAGGCTATCGATAAAGCATAAATAAACTAATAGGTGTAACATGGTCTAGTCTAAATACTATAATTAGATACCCTTACCACAGATATCATTAGACATGGAAATATATTCACATCGTGCATGCCATGTGATGTGGTGGAAAACATCCAACATGACATTTCCATGTGTTAAATTGTAAAACGTCTAGAATAGCCATTCCATGTAATCAAGTGTGATCACATGATGGGTTAGATCCATGGTATAGAAGACTAAGGAATATCCATCCAGTACTAGGTGAATCTTGATGGAAACTCGCTAAATAATTGAGTGGAGTCCAAGAATCATGTCAATAGATCATACCTAATTTGAGTCTAAGCAATCTAGATCCAAGGGGTAGCAATGTCCATGGAATCATATGGAATAAGGATCCAAGGATTGAAATACTCTAAATATTCCACTGTTATAAACAGGATCTGTGGAGTAGAAATATCTAATGGAATCTAATGGAATCAGTATCCAAATATCTAGTCTGAAGCATGCATAACCATCATCAATTAGTGAATCATTTCATAATCCATTTCATAATCATTTACGTTTCATGAGTTTATCCAAACAATTTCCACATTTTCCCAATTAAATAGTTGGATCATTAAAACATCATGTAATCACAATTAAAGGATTCATAGCCTTCTCTTAATCATTTCTTTAATTCAATTTAATTTATTAAGGCTCCCAAAACACATGGAAACTCACACTCACCTATTGGGTTAGTATAAAAATAGAAAAGATACAAAGACACACCCCATGGGTGGACTCTGTTGGGGATAACAACCTAAACCCATGAAAAGGTACTACTATGAAACCGAAATAGGTCCCACAAAATTTAATCAAGCCATTCAATTTATTTTAGGGGTAATACAGGAAGGTTTGACATTAAGAACAACTGTGGAAATCTATAAAACAACCAATATTTATGGTAAATGGTATAGACCACCTACCGTATACTTGGGGTAGAACATGCGTCTAGTGTCAATCTCTGATTCATTCTATATTAGAATAAAATGAAGGAATGGATGAACACCGTAAAGATAAGTCATATATTCCTGCACCAAAATAACATCACTGAGGAGAAGATAAAAAATAACAATGCAAGAGGAATAGATTACTCATCATCACAAATACAATGAGAATGACTATATATTAAAAGGGTTAATAATCATGAAATGAAACTCAATCCTAGATCTTGGATTGAGAGGGCTTCACAAATGGCTTTATTATGTGAGAGAGGTTAGAGAATCTTTCAAAATGAGTCTCTGCAACTTATTTTAAAAACTGAACATGATTATTTTTATAGTGTAAATACTTTACATGTCATGTAAGTCTCAGGGTATTACCCTAGGAAAAAATATTTACACATCATGAATTATCCTGGCCAGGTCATTAAATGTCATGTGTTTAATACACATTCTTTATTCAAAACACACATCATGTAATTGGCCAGAAACCACCATATAGACCTCATGCCTCATCCTGATTTCCAAAAGCCTCACATCCAGACCATATACTTGATTAGGGCCTAATAAAACAGGATAACATAACAAGTGTATAAAATAGAAAATGTGGGTTTGTACCTAATTGAAAAACCTAGGATCTTAAACTCTCCACCATAAAATCAAATCATCATTGAATTTCACTTAAAATGCTGGTCAAGCATTGTCTGAGAATAACCTCATCCACTAAGAAGGTATATCGGCCTCGTACCCCCATATCTCATCTTATAAATCGATGTTCTAACATAACACCCATACTAGAGTAACATACTTTCCTTTAATATACATCATGCTCCTATCAATTGTATGAATAGGATTCTCCTCAAAGGATGCATCTACCTATAACTTCACCTCATATAGATGAAGACTGTGTGATGGTTCTGAGTGATAACGGAGCATCTATGAAACATGGAAGATGTTGTGAAAGGATGAGCACTTATGAGGTAACTATAATCAATTTTCTACTAGATTGATTATCTATATAATATAAAATAGCCAGACATATTATGTTGAATGTTTACCTTGTCTCCAAATCCATTTATGTCCTCTCCTAGGTGATATACCTAAAAATACCTGATCCCTGACCTTGACCTTTAGAGGTCACCAATGGTGATCAGTGTGCATTTATTGTCTAGATTATGTAGTATCAATCTGATTTATGATCAACTAAACCTACTCTAATGTCTCCAACATGATATGAGGTCCAATAAACACTGCCTCTCCTGCCTTTGACAAACACATGGTTTATAAGCATGGCCTACTGTATAAAGCCTCAATATTTTCTATATTTATTATCTTCTGATAGATATTATTTTAGGTGAACTCAGTAAGGGGTATATGACTCTCCCATGATCCCTTGAAATCAAGGACTTGTGCTCTAATAATTTCCTCTATAACCTATATTGTATCCTCTGACTATCGATTGGCTAGAGTGTCATATGTTGTTTCATGGATCACATGTATACCCAATTCCCTCTATAATCTATTCTAGAATTCATATATAAAATTAAATCCCAATCTAATACAACAGAATGAGGAACACCACAAAGGTGAACAATCTCATAGAAATACTATCTATGAAGCTCATCTACTGATAAGCTCTCCCTAGTTGAAAACAAAAATTAGTGACCTTCATGGTCCTATGCACAACAACCTCTATAAAATTACTATATCGAGGTGACCTCGACAACCTATTCACAAAATCAATCCCAAAATCATTACATTTACACTCTAGAATGAGTAAATAAATTAAAAATATAGTTTTACATTGAGGTTTTCCCTTCACCATCTGATAGGTCGAACACCTCATTACAAAATTAGGTACCTCCTGTTTTATCCACATTCACCATTACTTGAAATGTAAATCATGATTCAACTTTGTAACATAGGTATTCACATCCAAAATTGAGTCATGTAACTCTGACAACAAATCCTCATGTATGTCTCCTTGATTTTAAATGCAACCATGAATATATAGAATTTGATCCTAATTAATAGTCCAATAAGGGGGTGGCTCCTCCACTACCACAATCTACATTATGAATACAACCTCATCATTAGATAGCTAACTCATACTCATTCTATATAGAGGAGTGTATGTTTCTGCTAAGATTGAGGGAAACTTATTCCCCTTTATATCGTTATCATCCATGTTCTTTTCATAAAACAAGTCCATCATTTTCCACTCATTATTATCCTCCAGAAATTTATACATCTAATCTCTCAATCTTAGTGAATCAGGAACTACATTTCCCTTTCCAGTTGTGTATATAAGATCTAATTTAAATGAATCTAGGCACTCAACCCACCTTCATTGACTCAAATTCAATCCACATGCTATGACTCACTCATGTTGCATCATAACTAATCCTATCATAATAACTAATGCATCACAAAACCCGTTGTTTCTCTTGACTGGATCTGGAAGAAAAAAATTGGTTTTGAATTTAGTCTCCCTATCATCTTTTGAAAGGTTGTCTCAAAGTTATTTTACCATATAAACTTCACACCCTTAATAGTAAAATCTGAAAGAGGTGATTCTATGTGTGATGATTCATGTATGAACCATTTTTAAAATTTTTATATCCCAAAAAATCTATGTATGCCGAATAATTTCATAGTATTATCCTATGAAACTATTGGTCTCACCTTCTATTGGTCAATTGATACTACTGTATCTAATATAATTTGAACTAAAAGTTAATATTATTCATTTAAAAGTTGTTATTGGTGAACTTTTCATATTAATTATTCTCTCTTAGTGTATCCAAAATGATCTCAATAGGTTTGGCATGGTTGGGTTGATTTTGAAAATACACCAAGATATCATCGATGAATACCACCACAAAATAATCATGGTATATATGGAAGACGAGGTTTATTAATTCCATCAACACTAATAGAACATTCATGTGACTGAACAACATAACAGGATAAACATATATACAATACCTGCTTTGAAAATGTGTATGATGTATGTAAGTGGGTCTAACAAATACATTGTGATAAATCAACCTCCTATTAATATTCCTAAAAACAATAGATCCTCAGAGCTAGAAAAAAGATATCATCTATAAATGGTAAGTAATATTTTTTTATAATCATCAATTGGTTTCATTTATGATAATTCTTGCATAAATGAATAGTTTTGTTTATCTTTTTCACAGAAATAAACTAGTGAACCCCCTAGAGAAGTATTGGGTCATATAAACCCCTTCACTTCCAAGTCATTAAGATACCTATTGATCTCTGATACATCAGAGTAGCCATCATATGGGGAGGAATGGACACTGGTGTAGCTCTAGGAATAAGGTCCATAGAAAAATCCAACTCTATTTCAGACGGTAAACCATAAAAGTCATTCAGGGATATGCCCATGAAACTACCAACCACTGGAGAAAATTCTGCCTGATTCATTCCCTGATCATCCATATATAAACTAGAAATTTTTTAATCACTCCCATTCCAAGATGATCAGGTCCATCTCGACCTGCCTAGACATCCAATTCACTTTTAAGAATAAGAAATAGTCCATATAGTGATGTGAAGGTCACCCTATGGTGATAGAAATCAATAAGGTCTCAATAAAAAACTAGTTATTCAATATTGAGTATGACTTCAAACCCTATAATCTCAACTAATAATAGTTCCCATACGAAGTGACACCCACCAATATAAAGGGGACACTCCCTCCACTAGCATACACTCTCCAATATAATTATCAATGGGGTGTCGAGTGTCATGACACCCTTCGAAAACCAAACTGTGAACCCAAGGATCTCCAAAATCAGTACAAATATTAATGTATGTGAATAAATGGTATCAAAAAGAGAATATTCTAAATTACATTCTACTAATATCAAACATGTCACCATATATTTTCTAACACTCTACTCCTCAGGTGTAGGCATTTGAGAAAATATCTACCATGAACCACAACCCTATGAAACAACCTCACTAACATGAGTAGTCCAACTCCATTTTATAGGTACAAGTGGGGTACGGATAACTCATCCATTACAAAAACCTCATCCAAAATCAATGAAACTACTCCATCTCCTAGACTAAAATAGAGTAGTGAATCTTGCTCATGAACCTAGAGTCATATTTGATCCTATTCCATTGGTTTTTAGAGGTTTGGTCCTATAAAAATGTTGTACATGGCCCATCATTCCATAATATTGACACTTATCTAGGTCTATATCACACTAGTTCCTCATATTTCCTTTCCTCGCAAGATGATGGTAGAATACATGACTACCATCACTAAAATAAAGACTAGTACTTCCCTCCTGAGAATCCTCAAAATGGAATATCCTGGCAGATGTTGTTAAACCACTGGATTGAGAGGATAAATTATCAATCTATGCGCCTCACCTTTTATCATATTACTCTTATTAATAAGCACCTGGTTCACTATTTATATAATAATAGTCTAATAAAACATGGTAACCTAAGATCTAATTGTATTATTGAGAGATTCCACAATGTTTCCCTCCCTCAATGGCTCATCTGGAAGATTAATTGAAACAAAATGATGAAGCTATGTTATGTGTTCGAAATACAGCATAACAATCATCATGCCCTGCTCTATATACATAAACTCACTAGACCATTTATTTTTCAATGTCTCAGAAAAAATTTAATCATAAAACCTAGATTGAAAATCCCTAAAAACTATATCTCACAGTGCATCATCCTATTTAAAATTATCACATAGGTTTTTATCTT
Source organism: Viscum album (assembly GCA_963277665.1). Classification (NCBI taxonomy): domain Eukaryota; kingdom Viridiplantae; phylum Streptophyta; class Magnoliopsida; order Santalales; family Viscaceae; genus Viscum; species Viscum album. The sequence goes on along the minus strand of OY728138.1, from coordinate 1,296,895,887 downwards.
CTAATTGATGAACATATACCATGAGCATAACTCTCATACTATGTGGTGTCTCTAGATGCTCAAAAATTTAAAATATAGTCTCAATCAACATCTCAATATCCAATGGTCCTCTATCCCTCAAAAATATGGCTAGGTACTGCTACTAGAATACACACTTTAGATCTTCCAATGATAAAGAATCTTGTGGGGCTACCTCTACAAAATGCAGGAAGGGCATAAATCTTTATGTAATTTGGAATCAACACCCACATTTGTTATAATCACTACTTCAAAAACTATAAATACATGATTTTATACTGGTATCTAAAGGTCCAACACCTCTAGATCATGATCATCACCACTCTCCTAGAGGATGACTGGAGGTTTTCAGGGTGGCATGTCTCTAAAATTCTAAATAGATGCCTATGAAAATAATCATGATGTTCACTGATATAGAAACACAAGATATGTCAAATTATTTATATAAAAAAGCCACACCCCTAAAAAATACCCTAAAATATAGGACAAGGTTATATAAACAACTATACAAAAGGCCATAGATACAACCTACTTCAAACTCAAAATATATTTCAAGGTCAAGTATTATGTTTCCAAAAATTTATGTCTTTTGAATTTATATTTATTCACAATTATCATTAAATGTATGAAAACAATAGGTCACCACTTCTAATATATAATGGTCCCTACACCAAATAAACAAAAATGTGGAATCCAATTAATCTAAACCATACCATATTTTATTTTATGTGAATAATGTCCAATGACTCAACATACTGTAATTGGTTTCATCATGTGTTTATTGTAGCCTAAGAAGGAAAAACCTATCTAGGATACAGAATGCACACTTTGTAAAAACTATGTTTCTGAATTACCTATAGAAATAATTTATCAAAAATAGGTATATCACTCAAGGAAAACACTATAAAGTTCTTCAATCAAGAAATGCATCCTCTATGGCATGGAATAATCCATGGGATGCGAATCTGGTAATGTTCCTTAAATTATGAATGATATAAATTACCTCATATCTTTGGGTCATGATAAAATATAATCCTCAATCATAGAAATAATAATATCACATATCATTTGCATCACCCCATGGTTGAATCAAATCAATTGTACTAAAAAAACTATAAAACAGTAATTTACATTCCAGAAAATTTGGTTTTTCCTTGTACATGGGTTAGAAACTCTCTTGAACAACTCATTAAGAAATTCTAATTCATACATCATCTCCTGTATATTATCTCAAAATACTGAAACTTGTAATTAATCTCCTCGGATACCACTATATAACTTCCCAAACTAAGATCCACTAAACAGATCCGTAAGTCGGTGTGTCACATTCCCTCAAGCACACCACCCCATATGCTAGAGGCATCTAACTAGTAAATAGGTCCTAGGGTGTGTATTTGGTGAGATTATAAAATCATATAAGAGTGTATCATAATAGTGGTAACCATAAAATTAAAATATTATAAGTAGATATAATAACTAAATAATAGATATAAGATGAACATAAAAAGGCAACAATAATAAACAGTACCAAAAGCAAAGTCGTGTAATAAATTACATATCAAGCGACTAAAAAGTATGGGAAAAGTTATATAATAATACAATAACATACATGAATTGAAAGGTGAAAAAATACCAAGAATAATTATTTATAAATAGAATCGAGATCCTGGCTCAGTCATGTTCCCCCTACTCCTAAGAAACTCTCCAATAAAGCATCATAGATAGTGTTCTTTCCCAGATCCCAACAAAAATCCATGATTTTTTTCATAGTACTATATAGTGGTGTGACATGGATCTTAATAGTCCACCACCAATGAATTCTATGACAATTCTATTATGTAAGCTATAAAAAAATAATGGTGCAGTATATCACATGTATAAAAATAAATAAAAGATAAGGTTCCAATAGAAATATGATAATTTCTAGACAAACATGGCACCCTATGAAATAGTAACCAAACAATCATATATAAGGGTTGATGTGAAGCATAAATAATCTAATAGGTCTAACATAGTATCTTCTAACAAATGTAATTATATACCCATACTAGGGATATATATAAACATAGAAAAAAATATCCACGTCGGTCGTGTCATGTAATCCAGTGTAAAACATACACATAGGCCTCATCATGAAATCAAATGTAAAACATACAAAATGGCCGAAACATGTAATCAATTCTTAGACCATGAAGGGATGGATCCAAGGTATAAGAGTCTAATGCATACTTATCATGTCCTTGGAGCATCTTAATGGGAACATAGTGATGACTTGGGTGGATTCTAGGGAGCATGTCAATCGATCATATCCAATGTGATTCCAAGAAAGCCAGATCCAAGGGGTAGTAAGGTCAATGGAATACTATGGAATCAGAATCTATAGAGTAAATAATTACATGGAATCCACTTCCATAAACATGATATGTGGGAATAAATTTCCAAAAACATTTAATGGAATTTGGATCCATGGATCGCATCCTTGGAATCCACAACAATTAGTAATACATAATCATTTCATAATCCATTTCATAATCATTTAAATTTCATGATTTCCTTTAAAATATTTCAACATTTTACTATTTAAAAAATCAAACCATTTAAACGTCTTGTAATCACATGCCAATGACTCACAACCCTCTCCTAATAATTCATTAAATCAAATTCAATTAATTAAGGAACAAAAAATCGGCTGTGAGCTCACAATCGACTACCATGGTGGAATAAAAATATGGAATACACAAAGACATATTTCATGGGAGTCCTAGGATGAGGATAATAAAATAAAACCGTGATAAGGTGTCAGTGGGAAAGATTAAAACCTCCCAACCAATTTAATCCTAGAATTCAATTTATTTTAGGGGAAATTCCTAAAGGTATCGTTTATGGAAAAAATGTGATAATAAATAAATAATCAAAACAATAACATAAAATATATAAAACAACAATTGTATACATGTGGTAAAATTATCATTTAGTATCATCCTTCACTTCGGTCCCAATCAGAAGAAAATATAAGAATGTGTGAAGGCCCTGTAAATAGGGTATAATAGCCTATAATAAAATAGATTCTTTGAGGATTAGATAAAATAATAATTATATCAAAGGAATATAGAACTCAATATAATGGATCCAACGAGACCATCAGTGGAAGAAAAAAAGTATAGATCATGAATCAGTACCCAATAATATCTCTAAACTTGATAAGGATTCAGGGGTAAATCTCATGTGCAAGAGAGGTGATGTTTTTTTTCATAAATAAGGCCCTAACAATTATTTCAAGTACTAAACTCATATATTTACATGGTTTGTAAATTATTTACATCTATTTTAATGACCAGGGTCTTCCACATAGGAAACTTCTTTTAAATGTCATGTAATTATCTTATAGCCAAAAAATATACCTCTTACATATTTCTTTATTCAAAGAATAACCAACCCTTTCCATTTCTGGGCTTATGGTCTAATCCAAAAATAAAACATAACAAGAGTTTAAAAAGAAAACACAAGGATATGTACCTCATTGAAAAAAAATGATCACACATATAAAATTAAATTTTACTATGAATTTATGAAATTTTTAAAAACCCAAAATAAATTAAATGTGTCGCATGTTATGTATCAAAACATCTTATCCATGTATGAATCTCATAGTAAATGATTGCCCTATATTTGAATTTCCTTTGAGAGGAGGTGGAGTCTTGTATAGAAATACACCATAATCCTTGATCTCTCTATGAGGATTTAGGGATCTATAATTATTATAATGACTAGAGTAAAATTTTAAATCTCAAAAATTTGAGAGTTTCTCTCCCATATAGGAATATACAAATGATGTTCCCAAGATTCCAATTTATAGGGAAATTTTACGGTTGTTTTCAAATCCTATTTTCATTACACCAATTGGAACCTGAATTATGGCTTTGAGACAGTCCTATATCACTTTTTAATAAACAAAAACATTGTTTCCCTACCTCTTGATTATCAATACACCAAATTTGGTAGTATATAGGGGTCTATACCGAGATTTATGTAAAAATTACAAAAGTGACCTTGTGACTATGAATGGAGAAGATTATCTCAAATTGTGGATACTTTTGGGATCCCTAATTGAAGAATTGGGATTCTTTATCTTCTAAATAAATATATCCCACATTGTTTTTCATTAAACAACCAATTCTCACTCCAATTTTATATAAATTTACTGTGGAATGTGGAATTTATTCTATATTTTTTGTTGGGATCTTCCACAATTTTGACCTATTTTCGCTTCAGTTTCATTGTGGCCCCTTCAAATAACGTCATATTTCTTTGAAAACATCTAAAAATAAAATAATCATTTTATTAGTATCCAAAATTAATTAATTTTATAAAATGGGGAGTATAATTTATTATTATATTTGGAATTTATAATTTGAAATCTTTTTAAAATAGTTGTATAAGTTTGGAATAAAATAGTAAATTGAAATGTGATAGATATTTTATCAGTGAAAATCACCAAAAACTGGTCCAAGAATTGTTGTAAGATCATTTAATTAATAACCATGAATATATTTGGGGTGTTTTCATACCAAAAGGTATCATAAGGAACTCATAATGACTATAGTGAAACTTTAATTTCATCTTCAAAACACCATCCTTATGAACCCAAAATTGGTGATATCTATTCCTCAGATTTATCTTCAAGAACCACTCTACTCTTTTCAGTTGGTTAAAGAGATCATGAATCCTTGATAAAGGGAAAATGTTTTACACTATCACTCGATTCATTTGATAATTTTAAATAAAATGTCTCAATACCTCATCCACTTTCATAGAAAATAGAATATTAGAAACTAAGGGAACATAGTTGGTCTGATGAAGCATTTATCTATATGTTTATTTAGCTATACCTTCAAATCCTTAAAATCATCTAGGACCATCCTATTTTCTGTAAATAAAATAATTGTATTCTAATGGTGAAAATCATTACTAAATTTACACCTTCAATTAACTGGAAGATCTATAATATCCTTTTTGGAAAAAGTAATGTACTCTTCAAATATTATAGATTATCACACATCTAAGCATCTACATTGCAAAGGGATATGATTTACAATTGGTGGGTAATTTGATACAATATTTTATATGTATTTTCTTCTCTCTCTACCAAAAATCCCTAATCACCTGTGAAGGTGTGTCTTGAATAATAAATAAAATGTAATGATAACATTATATAATTAAAATATACCAAGCTTTAGAATATGAAAAATTATACCATACAATGTATAAGGTCCTAGCGTATTATCATCACTATTATTTGTTCAAAAGAATACCTCTCTTTATTGAGAGTAATTTAACACTAATTGAATATGTGGGTGAAAGAGAGATCACCAATATTAGGGGAATATAAGTAAAGTTTCTAGGATAAGGGTATTGATGTATTCTCTAACTACCAAATAAATGATATAGGAATAAAATAAGGGCTCATGTTATTGTTAATTCATAATATTAAAAATTAGAATAAGAACAACTCATACCTTAAACTATGTCATGTAAAGATAGATATAAACCCTCTATCACATATTTCTAACCACACTACTAAAATCCCATATCGTTTTCATAATGTGGACCACCTAGGTGTAGTCTTGTGGAATTGAGTAGAAGCATTCTCTCAACCCCTATATAATGATTCACAATGGGATCCCCTTTTATAACAACAAATGGGTAGGTCACCCTATCATCCTAGATTAGGACCTTGATATTTATGTAGTCTCTACCATGGGGTCCCTTGACAAGAATAGAATTCCCCATTTAATAAATAGTTGGGAATACATGAGCTAGGATTCCCTTAAAACTATAATAATATCTTGGTCGATGTCTATATTGGTTCGAAAATATATGGGATCCATGTATTATTGGTCCCCTAGGACAATATATATATCAATAGTATATCCAATAGTGGGGTCTTACCATCATTAAACAACTAACTATCATTGATGACTCTATATTAGGAAAAAAATGAACCTACTCTAGCATCATGTTGTGAATAATATAGAAACATATTGATCACTATATCACACTTCTGATATCCAGTGTTAGAGGGAATAGATAATGTGATGATCCTAGCCTGAATCTCCCCATTATGGAACTAATCAAACAACCAAGCCTGAATAAATTCTTCTAGAATCATGTCTTGAGGTTCCACATTATGACCATGAACCTTCAAGAATAATAGTACATAATCATGCTTCCTTACTGAATTTACAGTAAATCTTAAACTTATACTAACCTCAACATCAATGTATAGTACTCTTCTATGAACTCAAACTCAAAAATCTACTAGGTTAGAGTTTATTTATCCTAATTTTGAGTAATTGGAATCAACCAGTTGAGATATATACGATGAAGAGTATTTTATGTAATAATTTTTATTCGGTCAGTATATTTCTAAATCAGATAGAAAATATGAGCATTAACTCTAACCATAATCTACTAGCTAAAAATTAGGATCACACCAAATCCAAATAGGTATTTATTAATGTATATCATAATGTGAACTAAATTCATGGGTAGTCTTGTCATGCTCATCTAAGACTACTATCTATTTATTGGAATATCTTCCCTCTATGTAACTAGTGGGTGATCTGAATTATGCTCTTACGTTAGATATAGCACTTCATTAGGTCCCTATTTTCATGTATAATTGATAAACTAATAAGATTATGAATCTATATCATTAGCATAAGTTAATCAATACCATACATTTTCATTTTATTGGCTACATAAAGATATTCATTCGGGATTTTAAAAATATGATCTGGTAGTTATCAAAGAGGACCTAGTTTAGTTAATGTAATATGGATATGGATAATTGAAATACAAAAAATCGATGATATACATGTTTCTTCCTACTTTATACAAAAAATAATTGACTTGGATTTTTTCATTTATTCACAAATTATTACAGTCATGGTAATGGTTTAGTCCTTTTCTTACTCAAATCACTAGGTTTCATTGGTCAATAACAATAACTTGTAACCCCTTAACAGTATTTCCTAATATTTACCGGCCCAAAACTCATAATAATATTAACTCCAAATGTCATCCCTAGGAATTAAACTATTATAATACAATTTTAACATCACCCAATCCACCAAAACCCCACTTGGTCTAGGGATAAGAAAACTATTACATCTTATAACATCCCCCAATAAGATAGGGGTTAATGACAAGTACAAAGAGGTCATAACTCACCCAAGAGACCTTAACCTAAAGAAAAACATGTATAAAAATATAATTCACTAGAAAAGAAATATATTAATACAATTAATACATAAAAACTACAACATAAAATGCATGATAAAAATGTTGATCATCCATTAAAATTTGTGAATGAAACATCCTATGATCAGTCATTAAAGGATATGAATTACCCAAAATAAAAATTAACCTTGAAAAACTATTAATCAAAACTATATTTAAAATATAATCTGTAAGTAATAACTATCATTAAAAATAACCATTGAGTGAAACTAATATCTATATTTATCAACTCTGATTCCTTGTATGTAATAACAAAATTGTTCATCATCTCCATAGAAAAAAATGGTGTAAACATATATTATGAAGGGGTGAGTGAAAAAACATAGCAGGAATCCCCAAAAATGAAAATAAGAAATGAAAAACTATATAATATCAAAAATTTGAAACATATATATTATATAAAGAATAATAAAACCAATCTTAAGGGTATGCTCTAGTATTTAAAAATATCTTCCATGGAGTTCATACTCTGAAAGGAAACTAATAATACCTTGAATACCAAAATACCCAATGCTAAAAAACCACTATACTTCCACAACATACAAATCACCTCATATTTTTAATCATATTGGGGGAAACATGCCTTTCTGAGGTGTGCATGAAAGACAATGGGTAACAACCCTTACGAAGGACCATCACCTCATCGAGAATATTGTGCACTGATTGAGGGACTGCCAAATTTATATGTGGAGGACTCATTTCCTATCAACAAATGGGATTTTGTGCACCATTATTTGTATGGAGTACATGTAACATGGTATCATTGTGTATTTGTAGGCATATTTATCCTATTTATACTTTAAGAATATCTACCACACCTTTTTATTGACTCTATAAAGGTAAAAAACTCATGTAACTGCATAATAACATGAAAAAAATCCTAATAATTTATATTCATTCGTTATCATTTTATACATCAAAAAATTCATAAAATAGACTATTCAATTTCCTAATTATGAATCCTCACTAAAACTATATGATAAATACTATAAAACACCCAGTACCAGACATATTGTCAATTGTACATAGTATGTAAGACTCAGATGAATGTTAGGTGTGCACTTACATTATTCATCCATTGAGAGTATAACTATATGGTGTACTGTAATGGGTTATGTAGCATGTTGGTTCTTATTTTTATCAAGAATATACCTCAATAAATTGATTCATATCACATACAAATACAAGAAATGCTCACTATCCCCCACTACATGTGGGACTATGGGGCATTCTAGAATTCTATTTATTATACCTTGAATAATGCAGTCTATTAAACATGGTGTTGAATCTCTATTGAAAAATTGTGTGATATTTATTTCTACACAAGAAAAAGTTAAATTCCAAAAAAAAATATAGGACACATTGTTTGTTTAGGTGTCACACTCCCTGTGATATTTAACTCATCAATTGAATCACTAGGATCTAAAAAATAGATCAATGAATGTATTGATGTGTCCCACACTATGTGATATTTAACTCAATTTAAAAATCTATATCTGTAGATAAGCATAGTACATGTAATGTTATTTGATACCACATTTCATGTAGTAGCATCTTCAAAAAATTCATTTTTCTTTCCATTTCCTCCTCCTCCACCACTATGTTCAACATATTCATCTAGCCCTCCATACAACGATAAACATTGAAACAACTAAGAGTCATCAACATGACCTTATAGAGCATTTTTTATAATTATTCATGATTATCACTCCAGGGATGACTGCCACATTTAAGATACTATATAATGGTCATTGTTACTACAATAACCATTGTTCCACATTGAAAATGTGCTCCATGTAGATTTATTTTCATAACATCACCAATATCACATGATCATTGAATTTTCAATCATGTAATACCTTCTCCATTGAACCATTTTTTAATGTAAAGTCTAATAGTGAAATTTATTCATGAAAGAAAGATAGGAAACATGGATTGAAATAAAACATGGGTCAATGAAATTCAATCCACCCAAAGTCCCATTCCAGTAATTTTCATCAGTAAATGTGTAAAATTTATAATTATAAATTTTTTGTTGTAAAGTAGATAAATTTAGTGGTAATACTCAAATTAGTTTAGAAAAAATTATCCATTATTTTCACCACCAATGATTATTCATTGAAAATACCATTAAGATAAAAATTCAAAATTTTAAAATCATAACATCTCTAGAAGAGGCGTATTACATAAAACATTAGAAATGTGGTTTTACATTCATGTAGAGTTAGTCTATATAAGCAATAAATATACTAACAATTTGGTTAATACCATTTTCTTTGATGACTCCTCTAATGTTAGAGTTCCCCAAATATGGTCAATCCCCTTAAAAATTTATTAACAAAATATTTATAAGGTAACATTAGGTTTTCTAGGACATTAATTAAAACCCTTAAAACCCCAATTTTGGACCGGAATCCTAAACATGAAAGTTAATCCTCCCATAAGTAAACCCTACTTATATGGATAAAAAAACCTTTTCAGAATTTTTCTAGAGTTGTTCATTTATGATATATAAATTATTTTAATTCATATAGGCTTAACAATATTTTTAAAATATTAAATAATTTTCAAGGATATGTAACACTTCTAAAAATCAACCAACCATATAATTATATTTATATATATTATTAAGAATATTATAAGATTTAAAATAAAAAATTAGGTTTTTAAATTTGTGGATTTGGAATTAGGTTTAGAAATTGACTATATTACTAATCTAACAACACAATGAGTATTTAATGTTATGCTAATTTGAGATAAATTTTTACAAAAATATATAATTTCATGTTTTTACTTTCAATATAAAGACATATTAATGTGTAATAATGGAAGATGAGACAATGAAAAAGACAATAGTTCCAAAAATTATTTTAATAGTGAATTCATTGATGGTTTATAGGAGGTATGAGTATAGAGACGAGCTCCCTCATTTTTGGGTAGTCATGTTTAGGATGTATGAATGTACTCAATCAACCATATGCATTTCTTTTTTTAGATATTTTAGTTATTGACACATTGAATAAAATTATAACATCATATATTATAACTATAATATCTATAAATATTTGTAGTTTATATAACCTTACAATCAGGGTGACCAGTTATGGTAAGGAAGTATGTTATTAGATATAACACATTATTATCAGATTCCACTGTAGAGACTATTACCACCTTTAAAATACCCACAACTATAAGATTGATGATCATTTAGACCACCATTGATGGGTGGTATAAGATAATTTTGTAAATGTGATATTTTTCACCTTCAAGGATCTTTAGAAGATTTAGGATATAGTATAGGTAGATATCATGATTGATGAGGTAGTGGATATGGAGTTTAGAAACTTTATACAATAGAGTTATTGTGTCAACAGTCACTAGAGTCATATGAGGTACTATACATCTTTTTCCTACATTGATAAAGTACTGATAAATATTGGAAAACCTTATTCTCATATTACAATGACATTAATTTTAGTGTTGAGAATCAATGAGGGGATTCTTCATAGACCATTAGTTTCATTAACTTCTATGGTATTTCATTACAGTTTGGAAGAGGTATGTCATGCATCTGAATTTTCGGTAGGTAAAAATTATCCATCATTGAATTTAATCCAGATATAGATACAAATATACAATCTCATTCCTATATTTGATAATTAGTACTCTATAAAAGGCTATATAAATCATCATTTACATCAAGTTAATTTCTATTAAAATGATGTAAATTTTCATGATTTTAGTTCGTGTATTATATAATAAATATATCATTGATGTGTAGATCCTATAACAATATAACAATTATTTTTAATGTTATTTTTAATTGAGGCATGAATGGGGGAGTTAACAATGGTGTTAGAATACACATTTGATGTTTAATATGAATATTTCCAATTTCTACCTAATCACTATTAGATAAAACATTTAATAGAGATAGATCTAAAAAAATTATTTCTTTAAGTCACCTTATAATATTAAACTTATAGAGATTTTGGATTTTTTGAGTCAAAATTGTTGATTTTAAATAATATGGTTTATTCATATGAGTGTATAACTAAGTGGAAATATTATAATATATTATAATAATTTTGATGAAATTATAATATTGTGTATCAATTATTAGTATTAGAATCATGTAACAGTAAATAAAAAATATCCTATATAAATAATTGATTCTATATCTTTCAATAAAAAAATGATGCAGCTAGTTTTCAAAAATATTTTTGATGTCAGGGTATCATTGGATGAGGTTAAAGGAGTATAATATCAGAAAGAAAACATTTCAATACTGATATGGGAATTTTGAGTTCTTAGTAATTATTATTGGATTCATGACTTTATTAGTTGTGTTTATAGGGTTAATTAACTAGGTTTTTTAGTTACCTTGATAAATTTATTTTGTAATTCATTGATGCTATCATATTTCATTTAGATGTTTTCTTTATCTCAATTTATCCTCAAGTGAACTAATTTCAAGGTTCATTAGTGACACAAAAGGATCAAATATGGGATCTATCAACCACCAATCAATTAGATTTTAATTAATGAACTAATTTGTTAGAAAACCCTTAAAATATGAAAACATACATCAAAATATAATTCCTGCCTGCATCATCATGTAAAAATTTAAAAGAAATACTAAATCATTCATTCCACTAAAAATGTTAACAAAATTTTAGTTTTAAAGGTTTTTTTAGATAATTTTTTTATTAGGATTATTAATCCTTATAAACAAAATTTCAAATAACCATTTCAAACTTTTTCTTCAAAACATTCAATGTTGAGTTTGAATATAAATTGTATTATGCAAAATAGTAACCTCTCATGATTATTAAGTGTTTTTATTTTTACATTTGACTAGAATCCTTATTTAAGTCCAAACAACATAATAACAACCATAAATATAACCCTTTATTAAAATATAATTTTATTAATAATTCTAAAATTACACCTAAGTTATTCAGATAAGTAACCATGTGACTTTCACTTTGATCAAACCAACAACATAAAAATAAACAATTATTTTAATTTTATTTATTTTATCTTTAATATAAATACTTACAATTCTACTCCCATTGGTCTCTCATAAAAAATATATTCCCACTGAATTATTTCCATCCATAGAGATTTGGTGGGACATTAAAAATAAATAATTTTTTCTCTATTAAATCTCTAATAAATAAACCAATGATTGTATCTTATTTAAATTCCTTTTCTACATGTATCTAGAACATTTTATTATTATGAAAATATAATATTATTGATTAAATATGTAATATATTTATATTTTAATTAATATTTTGTTAAATAATTTTTAATTTTTTCTTATCAAATTATTCATACATTTAATTTTATCTAACTTATCTTGCTATGTTATAGATTTAATTATTTTACCACAAACATAGTTCTTTATACTAAATGTATTTCATTGGTCAAGATATAATTTTTATCATTAAACAAAATAATAATTTTCTCTTTTCAATAAAGTGATAATGAAATAAAACAATATTGAAAAATGGTTCAAAAAGACCAAAATCCATTTAGGTAAATTAGATCACGAGTTCCACTATACAAAGAAAAAAATTAGTTTCTCTCTCATACAAATTCCTACCACTCCTTCCATAAATTTATATTCACTTCTATGTCAATATAAATTTTCACAATAGTATAGTGTATATAATATATCTTATTCCCATATTTATTTAATATATTAATGTATTTCTAAAACAAAAATGAAATAATTGAACCTTATTTTATATCCCCAAAAATCATTCAATTATTTATGGAAATTAAATTTTCCCAGGAAATTTTTTATAATTGATGTATTTTTCATCATTTTTGACACATCATTTTAGTTTTAAAGTACGTAAATACTACAACACCCACTTAAAACATTTTTATTTTTCCGCATTTAGATAAAAAATTTACCCTGATTCTTATTTACTATATTAATTTAGTATGATCTAAAACATCCCATGTCTTTCTCAACAACCATAACTATATTTACATGATGAGGTAAATTATTATCAAAAAAATTCTATTATAATTAATAATGAATTAGAAGAACCTCTAAGGAAACTTCTATATGATCAGGTTGGTATCTAGATCCATCCATAAAGGTGAACCCATCCCTTCAAAATCATTCAAAAAACTAGTAATATTGAGAATGCATATAGAAATTAATGTTCTGTTTATAATCTTATAAAAAAATTGATCCTTTAAAAACTTATGTCTCATATGAATTTCTTATTCCTTATAGGGCCTCTTAAAGTTATCTATAAACTCGTGTGTATCCATATTTTTATATTGTTCATTACACCTAGGATCCATATAGATAAGAATAGGAATCAAAATATCAAGAGAATATTTTTCATGATTTATTTAAGAATATTTCTCTTCTTAATTAGATTTATAAAAAATATCCTTTTTAAGAAGAGTTTTTTTAGTATATAAAAATATTTTTCAGATTTTATAATTATTTTATAGTTCTTGAAATGCTCAGAAAAATTAATACAATTTATCCTTTCAGTTTTAATTATTTATCGTTAATAAAAACATAATTTTTATTTATTTTTGTATTCATTTTGAACAAATATTTATTTAGTTGAGTATCATGCTTTATAAGATTATCCAATAATGAATTTTATTTAATATACTCCGACAAAAATTATGACCCCTTATATCATATCTATTAGTGGTCCAAGATCTATATTTTACTATTATTTGGTTTATCATTAGTATTTCACCCATTTTATTATTATTTACAAAAATAATCATGTTGAATATATTTCATATAACTGTTGGTTAGTTAGGTGAAAAACAACTTTCAGTGATTTATCTTATAAATAATCATAAATTCATTCATTTTGGAACAAAACTATTAGATTCAACAAACTAAGTTTAGCTAAAAGCTTACAATAGGTATAGAAAACTAACTATTAGGGTAATTAAAATTTTGATGACCTTGTACAAAATAAGATATGGGAAATTAATTACTAAGGCCACCATGACTGAATGATAGAGTTCTTGATGATTGTTTCCAATGAAATGAATCTAAAACCGTGGTATTTTTGTTGATTTTATATTATGTGGTCGTCTACTTTCTTAAAACATCTAAGGAATATTATGTAGCATGATTTATCAATATGTATGTAATATTCTAATTATTATATTTATACAACTTATGTTTATAAAAAAATTAATATATCCCAATCACATCAATTAGATGGTGTCATACGTGGTCACCAGATTTATCTAGCTATAGGGGGAATTGAAGCCACTAGGGCAGAAGTCATAGTGATATTCAGTAGCAGGTAGGTGCTAGTGTTTCTTAGTTTATAGTAGATATCCACTATTGGTGATCTTATCTCATTAATGATGGATGGATATAGAATATAATAATAGATAATGAGATAATTGGGGGCAGACACGGTTCAACAGTTTGGTGTTTAGTTGAGGAGGTTTTTATATACGGGTCAGCTCTGGGTGACAAAGAAATAATGGTAAATATATGCTAATTTTTATGGGTATGTGAGGCATGTTCAGGTATTTATATCATCATTCTTGTAAAAAATGTATTGTGGAATTAAGTTCCATGTTTATTGATCTTTAATTCATAGGTCCTTTTAGCCACAAAAATGTAATAAAATAGGTGTTAGGAAACTTTCCAATCCTAGTGGTGAGGGATGAGGCTTAATCCCAGGGGTGCCGGGTTGTGTGACTTGGATTAATTCTTGTAAAAACCTGAACTAGTTATAATAATAATTATTATAATATTTAGTAAATATTCAAATAAATAAAATTAAAGTGGTGAAGAATACCATTTCATATAATGTAATAAAATTATATGAAACAAAAAATCTTACTCAAATCAGGCATTATTCCCAAGTAGCTACACACGCTTTTCTATATGAATCCTCAACCCCTTGAAATGTGAGAACAATAACCCAAATTCTCCCAATCTATATATTTTTACTAGATTGTGGTTTAATGTTCCATATGATTTTAACTCCAAATATTAATGGTTATTATAAGAAAATTTAAATTTTGAAATTATTACCAATAGACGAAAGAAATTGATTGAACTAAACTAAATATTAGGTTGCACCAAATATGAAACTTCATAAATACATGTTATGACATGTGTGTATGAAATTTAAAAAAATTAAATTTTATATTCAATTTGTCACATATGAACACATTATATAATAATATTTTTTTGTAATATGGAATAAATAAATAAACAATTTGAAAGTATAAACATAATAATTTATAAACATTTTATATTTAAATCATACAACATATAGATAATTCATATTATATGAAAATAAATAATTTATAAATCATAAATATTAATACATTCCATACAATATAAATATGAATTCACTATATTTATATCACAAATAAACAAAATTATATTTAATAATCACTACACATTTTTTAGAACTTATATATTTATTAAATCTTAAAACTCATAAAAAATGAACACTTTGCATATATTTTTGAAAATAAAAAATTTAAATTATATAGAACTTTATATGTTAATAAATTATCTCTTGAATAAATACTTTAAAATCATATATTTGATGGAAAATATTTCATTAATAAACTATATTGAAGATGGAGAAATAATATCTTAACATTAGAATATTATATCTATAGAAATAATGTGATTCTTATCATATAGAAAGATATTTTTATAATTCACCCCATGATAAAAACTATTAATATCAATCCATCATAGTCATCATATGATAGTAAGAAAAGTTTCTATATAACTCTAGTGATATCTCAAAATTTGGGATTCCTATTATAAAGTGTGTTGTATTATCATGATAATGTTGTAGCATTACAATGAATTATTTTTTAATACATTTCCTAGAAATATTACAGAAAATGACATATCATATCTATATCCAGAATAATATAATCAATGGACAAGGTAATCTATATAGAACCCATCATATCATAACTAGTAATATGATTATATTACTGCATGTGATAACAGAAACTTTTCAAATTTTTAATTTTTTTTAATAAAACTTATATTTCATCCAAAATTCAATAGATTATCATCTGATGCCGCTTATTTGTTTTTATAACTTCTAATAATTTTAAATTAAAAACAAACCAAAAAATTATAATGCAAATATATATAAAAAAGAGGTATTGAAAAAATAAAAAAGAAGGAAGAACATCCCTTTTCTCGGTTTCTCAAACCATTTTTCCCAAATAATTAATTAATATCACATCATAATAACCTAACATATCTTTCCTCTAGAAGTTATCTATCAGATATATAAATATTCAATCACGTCTTATCTCAATTATTTGATAGTACCTTATTATAAAATAGATAAAGTGGAGAATAAATTTTGACCTATTGATTTTTTCACATTCCCACCAAATTATCAAGGCTTATATCAGTACTATATTAATTCAAAAATGCTCTAAGGGTTATAAGTTAGTTTAGAATCTCAAAAATGATCACTAATTAATTAAAAAATGTTATAATAACTTATAACATAAAAAATTATTTAGTTAAAACCATGCATTCATTTTTTTTATTGGCTAAATAATTAATATATTATATTATTACACTTTTGACAACATCATATGAAGTTCCCACCAATTCTTGATTACATTCATGGACTTCTAAGAAATGATTAAGAAGTGGTAGTTTGATATACAATATTACATGATTTTATATCCAACATCACATTCCCTAACTATACAAATCACATGAATCAAAATATCACATATCAATACATTATATACCTGATTTAGTACACACACATATTTAATAATGAATTATATAATTTATTAGAGTTCATTAATTTATTTTACCAAAAATATATAAATACAATAGAACCAATGGGATCCTATATAATAAAATATAAAAAATTATATCATATATTAATTGTAAAATTATGTGTTGACATAGAAAATTACATTAACTATACTTAAAATTGGGAACATTTTTCAATTTGAATTAATTTATTTCCAATAAATTTTATTACATTAGCTATTTTCATGTATTAGTTGATCAAGGGAATAATTTTTTTAGGAAATATCAATATTTGAATATAATGGGTAAAATTACAAATTTTTCTTCAGTGGAGAGTCAGATTGAGAAACAAACCGTGTCACTAAATTTTGAAAATGGAGTTTTCTTTTGGGATGAGTACTTGGGAAATTTCTAACACTTTTTTGTATTTTCTGGTGATGAGGATAAATTTATAATTAAATAATCTATTTTATTTGAAAACTACCTTTTGAACTAAACATGCACCTACAAGAATAATTTAAAGAAAATAGTATGGCAGCTTGGTCTTATAAATGCCTATTTATATTGTCATCAACAAGAGTTATAGAGTTTACTATTGAAAGAGATGGTGATATAAAATAGGAATGATTATTTAATATAGTGTTATATTTTGTGATTATTATTTTTTTACATATCCTATATGAGAACATATATTATCATAATTATTCTGGATTTGATATTTGTAAATTATGATGATAAAAAAATATAAATATGATGAAATTTGAATGAAATCAATCCAAGTTATAAATTGTGGATATTATGGTAGATAAATTTAATTTACCAATACTTATCTCTTTGATCTAAAGAAAAAAACATCAATTTAATGATAAATGACTCACATAAATAATATATGTCCTAATTTTGTTCTAATGAGAAAAATATTATAAAAATATGGGTTGTTATTTTTAAGATAATTTTGATAGATGTGTTAGTACCATTTTTTAATATGATTAAGAATAAATTCAAATTATATAGAATTATTTTGAAAATGATATACTATTTTCTTGATAATTATTAAATAAATCTAGGAATTTCCAAAAAATATAATTCACTAAAAATTTTAAAAGAAACCATTGAAAAAAAATTTCTTAATTTTTCACTTCTTTAAAACATATAGTGAATTAAACATTTTATTCATTGTTTGAAAGTCATCATTATTTGATCCTCATGATTGAAAAATGTTATGGTGAAAATTTGGACGATATCAAAGTATTTATCTCTCATATTTTTGAGGCTACATATAGAATATAGTTACATTGAATGGTGGAGTATACAAGTGGTATAGTTGACCATGCTAGTTTTCTGATCAAAGGAAAATATAGTGGTGGAGGTCTCATATTATCCATAGATGACATAGTCGGGAATGAGAAACACATATCACTAAGGACCATTCAATAATACAGATATAATGGTTATATATGTGTAAATATTTCCATTTGAATTCATAAATTCAGATGATCAGGGTTATCCAATATATCTGATCATATATGATGATCATTTATGTCCATGTGGGTGACATATTGGATGAAGATAATATAAGATACTTCAAAATTATTGATCAATGTTGTTAGGTTTCATGTGGAATAGTGGAATAATATTGAATAATTGAGTTCATTTAAGTAGATAGATAATGGATTCTTGTGGAACCTCTTCATTGGTTAGAAACAAAGGAGTCATTTGACGGTACATGGGGATACCATTTTAAGCACTGAACAATATAGTTTTCATTTTTTGATAAAAAATATAATAAACCTTTTTTATTTGAATTTATAGATGGTTGACCAATAAATTTGTCAAATTTTCATCAACTAAGATTATTCACCATCTATAAAATTTTATATTAGGTCGGAATATACAAATATACACAAAAGGGGGGTGATTTATGTCTTTTAAAATTATTTAATTTTCTACCTCTTGATGTCGACTAATGATTATGCAGGTGAGTAGTGTTTGTCTTCTGTATGAAATTTTGAGTAGCGGATAAAAAAAATATAGAACATGGTTTTTTATAGTGTTTAGAGGTATAATGTTTCACTAGTCCACTCCACCAATTACTCTCTCTGTGAGTTTGGTGAATGTCACTAGTCAGATCCTTATATCATATTACTAATCCACAACTGAGTGAAGGCAGTAGGAACCTTTAAAAATGAGACTAAAAATAAAGTCTTCTGGTTCTATAACAGAGAACTGATAAACCATATCTTAGATCGAGAAGATGACACTTTACCACAACGGAGTATGAGTTCTTGAAACACTCAATAAAAAGATATTGATTATGACGGGTTTTAGTTGAACTTTACAGTTGAATAGAAACTGTAATTAGATGAATCGTCTTCTTCAGAAAATGTTTTCTTAAAGAAAGGGAACTTCCAAAGTTATTTGGTTGCAATATATATTTGAAATTGAGATAGAAACAAATGGTAGCAACAGATATATAGCAAATATGGAATCTTGAATAAGTATATTTCCATTGTAGCTTCTTCTGTTGAAAAATAGAGTCTGATTGATTGTTGAAACAGATATAAAAAATCCTTACTAGAATGATGTTTGAATCGTGAATACATGTCGCAATATATGTCTCAATATATATATTTTCATTTAATCATACACACATATATGTATAGATAAAATACACTGATAGAAGTAAAACATATTTCTTATCCTTCTAATTATAGATCCATGAAAATTTACTGATAAATCATAAGAATTTAAATTTCTGAGATAAATCAGTGTAGTCGTATCTTTCCTTAACAATAGGATAATTTCTCTATTTAATATGATTCATTTAATTAATAATAACTAGCTTTGAATCATTCAAAAACGAGCATTAAATCTACTTGATATTCCATAATGACCATTGACGAAACTCTAATGAAATCATAAATTCAAATATCTGGTGATTAAAAGTCAAACATAAGGTTACATCACAAAATAAAAAAAATAAAAAACATAGGGTTCAACTATATAGTGTTCATTTTTCAAATGTAAGGATGACAAAGTAATATTGATCACAAAAGTTTGGTTTAAGATCCATATGTTTTCTTCTCAAACTTAAGGTGCCAAACGTACATAGTGTTCTTTAACCATACATTTTTCTTTGAAAAACGTAAGGTTTCATCCAAATGTAAGGTTCTTTATCCATACATTTCTATCAACATAGGGTTGATTAACCATACATGCTGATCTTTCAGAATAAGGAATAATACAAATCCATGGTATGTTCCTTACATTACCTTTTTTCAACACATGGTATGAACAATATTTCCAGAATATAGTTATAACCATTCTGAACAGTTTGACACATATTCCATGAAAATAATAAGCTTGAATATATTTCTAGAATAAGGAATATAAAGAATATTAATTTCCTTAAATACACTAACATTAATATCATTAGTAAAAAATAATGGAATTTTTTAGCATCAAAATCAATAAGACTTATACAGTATTGTTGAGACAATAAATGCCCAATAATGTCTACCTTTTCTAATGCTCACCAAACCCATAATATTAATAATAGAATATAGAATTTTTCAAGAGATTGAAATGAAAATATTTCAAAATTCAATTTTATAGAATTACTTTGATAAATTAGAATGATGAGTTATCCAAATTTCTCCCCCATTTGGTGCGCTCAAAAAGAAAGTGCAGAAATGAATAACATATGTTTAATTTTTCACAGATCTATAAGTGTATTTTCAAATAATCTATGAAAATAAATAAGACTGGATTTTTGATTCTATTAATAAAGAAAATTTTATAAAATAATATACACAAAAATAAAAATAAGGAGATATTGTAGATCGAATATTGTGTAAATACAATAATCATTTTGACTAGGAGGAAAGTTTAGTCAAATGAAATGGTTTGGGTAAAAAAATATTGGGTAGATGTTGTCTTGGTTAACATTCTATGGATTTTGAGTAGATTTAAATAGATCTTTCAACTCAGTCATCTGTAAATGAATCTTATTCATTATACAATCCCCCAATTTCATAATTATAATTTTGGAATCCTGACTGATATGTAAATTCTCAAAATGATTGACTTTAAAAAATTCATGAAAACTCTCCTCTTAAAAAACTGATCCAACGTTTCTATGAATTTGTTCAGTAGAAATTTAATACCTGGTTCAGTCTGTGTTAGTTGTTCAACAAGAAATTTTTGATTGTCCAACAAAACTGGCGGAGGGGCACTATTGCACTAAAGATATTGAATATGATCATTCATATCAACCATGATAGAGGTGATGCCTAAAAACTTTGAATCAGATTTGGACTTGTTGTAGGAGAAGATGTGGATGTACTAGTGTAACATCCCAGGTAAATGAATAATAAGACTTATTTCATATTTATTAATATTTGTGAATTAAATATTAATTTTACTTTAAAGGGGTTTCTATGTTCGATAGCGTACCTGATACGCAACAGCGGGTCTCTTTCAAATCTTACATTGCACACTAATAATATAATATTATTATTTTAAATTGTAGTTAACTCCAAGATGTTGTATTGGAGGGAATGAATAAAACTAACTACAATATGATTATACAAACAAGCTAAATTTATTTACATTTATATAATAAAATTTAGAAGCTTAAAATGTGAATGAATCTAATTTTAAGCATAATTTACATTAAAAAGCCGATTTATAGCCTTTTACTGGAGAACCCACCTTAAATATAGTTTGGTCACTTTAATACATTATAATTGACCAAATAAAATCCTTCTTTAGAATGAAGACATCAAATTTTACTTTGGGTAATTTTGTTTGGTATTTTTTTGATAAAGTTCATTTTTTTAATGAATAGTGAAAAATATTGTATTTTAATTCAAAAATGCCTTTTAATATAATTTATTTATATGGTTAGATTATATTTTTAGTGGGTTTTAAAGTGAAATTAAAATATATTTTTACCATTTAATCCAATGTTGGTCATTGAAATTAATTTCACTTTGAAATTGGGCATAAACAAGTATCAATCTTTTGATAGTTATTATTTCGTAAAAACGCGTTATTTATTTTGATAACAGGAATTAATTGTAAAATTAATTAATTCAACTTCTATGTTTTGAATTTGAAAAAATAGACATCAGTTTTGAATTTGGAATATAAAATATAGCTTAGGCTGAATTTTTGGTATTTTTTTGAAAAACATCAATTTTTTATGAATAGTGAAACCACTTTGTGGTAGTTAAAAAAATGACTTTTTCATTTAAATGAAATTTGACCACTTCTGTGAATTGAATTTCAAAATATGACAGACATGGTTGTTATCATGATGTAAAATATGGTTCATTAAGATGAAAATATTTTTTTGTGAATAGTACCTATTGACTTTTATATACCTCGGTTAAAGGTAAATAGGGTAATTCAAGGTTAAAAGAGTATTATAATAATTCAAAATTACCTTAACAGTTGTCCTAACCTTATTTTATTAGTAGTGACTAACCATGGTCATCCTTGGGTCGATTTTGGGACCCCATGGAGCCACTGAAGAAAGATAAGGACACTTTAGATTAATTAATTTAATATAAATACAAAATTGACAATAACAAAAAAAATTAGTAAATTAATTTTTATATGGTGTATTATAAGTCATATTCTCGACTATAAAGATTCATTAGAAAGATAATACTATTTCCTACATGATAATATTTTTTTAATTTCTAGACATCGAATAAATTAAATTATTTATGACACAATAATGATGTTGTATTTACCTCATTAATAAGTGATTTAAATAAATAAGATTATAATGATTAAAATATTTTCCAAAACATATCCAATTCTGATTAGATGATTTTATTTCGACCATGAATAATCTTATATTTTACTATAATTATTTTTGGACCTTTAGAAACTGAATATAATTGTATAATAAAAAAATGCTTTCACACTTTTGTAAAGAGACCCTTCTATCCCTTATAAAAGGAGACCACTTATAATCAATTCCACACACCTATAAAACCATTTGGCTAATCCAAAACCTTCCAAATTAAGCTCTAAGCATCCCTATCCTCCTCTTAGAATCCTTACTTTAGGCAGAAGGCACTTCAAGAAATCCTTTGGTTCATACCAAAGGGACTTACCCAAATTAAATGTAACAGTTTCTCTTAAATTGTTTTCTTTTATTTTACATCTCCAACCCCTAAACTCTTTTTATTCATTTATTTTGTAACAAAACTAGTATCCTCAAAATAATAGGATGTTTTTATTAGAATAATTCTAACTACACTTACACACACCTCCATAAAATGGATGAGGAACATAATGTTTCTGTGGATGGAAAACTAAGGACACACGAAACGATGATTGTTCAATTACATCTTACCGCCTCTCATGGGGGATATTATGATGGCACTGTATTTATATATGATATATATTATGTTTAATATTTCCTTATTCTTCTATACTTTTCATTTATATCACGCCTTTATGTCTTCCATAATGGGTTAATATGATAATCTCATTTGAGGAAGTGCGGACTACCGCCCCCTCAAAGTGATTTGATTCGTTAATGTCTTATGTGGGATGTATAAAGGATGGAGTAAATGATATTATATATGATATTATACTAGAATTATAATATACCTATGTATCATTATGTTTTATTTCCATTAAAATAAGAAATAGAATTGAAAGTAGCGTTCATGTGTATGTACGGCTTACCGTCTCCATGAACAGTGCATTTCATTTCTTACCTCTAAACGTTATGTACTATAATAAATACATGTATATAATGGATATATATGATATATATGATATAAAAATCATGAATATCATTCTGGGTATAATGAACCTTTGACCACATGGACAACATGTAAATATATGGTGTTTAATTTTACTCAAGTACCAAATATCGACAAAATGAACGTTATTAACATAAATGATTGAATAATGTTTACAAAATGGTAATAAATGATATAAAAGAAATAATAATCTTGAAAAAGGTTCATAAGAAAGTATAAATTAACTTTAGTTTTTTATTCAGGATATTAAATAACGATCGAGTCATGGCGGATGTGAGGTAAGTGACTTCATCTCAATCTCCTTTCATTGAGGCATTTTTAGTTTTATACACGACTTTATTTTATATGGTGTATAAAACCATTTGAATTTTTATTTTATTCAAAAGGGAATATTTTTATAAGAAAATGTTTTACTAAACAACAAAAAGGAATGTTTTTTTTAACGTAAGTGGTTACAACGACCTTTCTGCCGCCGCGAGTATTATTTGATCTTTGGCTTCCTTAACAAGCCGGAATGTTTTTAAAAGGAAAAATAAATACCATATACTCTTTTTATGTATTTTGGTATTGAAAATGATTTTGAAAATGGATTTGTTATTTCAATATTTTGAAATGATATTTTATTATTGCAATGTGGAAATGTTGTCTTTCCTTTATGCTTATGTTATGTGTTATGATCATGTTAATGTTCTTGGGCATTATTTACGTATACGGGTGGTTCCATGATAAACCTAGGGTGTGTGATCCCGAGATAGCTCTCCAATTCATTGGGTAACATGGCGGAGGTAAACGTGAATGTTTCTCCTAAGAGATTTAGGGAATATACTATGATGGGTATTCCAATGTAACTCCCAATTTAGTTGTGAAATCTACAATATAAGTATGATATGGATGCCACAAGTTACCTTTATGATTAATGATTTTTATGTGTCTTTCATAAAACATATGATTTCATGAGGTAATTAAAAGAGTTCATGTTTTGTATGTATTTATGAACAAATGTTTTCATTCTTTGTTTTATAACCCTTAGTGAGCTTTTTATGCTTATCCCATGTTGTGTAATGTTTTTACAGGACATAAAGATGAATAATGTCAATGATGGGATTAATGAAAAGGCATGTTGTCTGAAACATGGAACTAGACATGACTCATTTTTTCATGAGTTTTTATTTTATGAAAAAAAATTGAAACTGTGTAGATATGTCTACCTTGTAATATTTTGAGATGTAATAGTATGTCCTAATTCTCTAAAACTCTAAACCTGAAAATATCCTCAATGTAAATTATTCATTTAATTTATTATTATGTAATGTTTAAGGCCAGGTCCTTATAGTTGGTATCAGAGGTTGGTTTAGATAACTTTAGGAGTTAGGGTATTGTTAAAATAACATCCATAAAGTGATTTATGTTAATATTGATATCATATATCATTTACAGATTAGCATGCTACTTCACCTAAGATATTTCTATGTTCAAAATGGTTTTCCGCCGAGGAAAGAGGGCAGCTATGTTGGGATGACATCCAGAGGAAGACAACCTTCCAAATCAGCAACCTGATATGGTCGGAATTGTAACCGAACAGTTTGTTGTAGTGATAGAATAGTTGACTCAGGTGATAAATGGTGGTGGTATCCATGTACGAGATCATCCAGATCAACCATAGAGGAACATGTTAGTAGTGGAAACTTTCATGAGGCAACATCCCCCATCATTCTGAGGATCCTCTGACCCTATTCTAGCTGAAGGGTGTATTAAAGCATTGGAAAATATTTTTGATGTCATGGGTTGTTTAGAACATCAAAAGGTTAGTCTTGTTGTTTACTATTTTGAAGGTGAATTTGATTAGAGGTGGTCGATGGTGAAAAATATTTGGGATAGTGAGGAGATTGATTCTCTCGAGTGGGATTAATTCAAAGGAATGTTTCTTGAGAAATATTTTCCTAAAGTGGTTCAACTTAGGATGGAAAAACAATTCTTGTAATTGAGGAAGGAGGATTACTAAGTGGCTGCTTATGAAGAAAAATTCTCTTGACTGGAAAGGTATACTCAAACTTTCATACGAGATATTGATAGTAAAATCAACCATTTTTACTTAGGATTAAAGCCAAAGTATTAAAGGGCATTAGCTTCTCGTGAGTTCAAAAGTTATGAAAACCTTGTTCTTTGTACGGAGAAGGTGGAAATAGAGTTTACCGATTATTAGGTATTCATTGAAAAATAATAGAATAAGAGTACGAGGTGGCATAAAAAAGGGAAGAACTCTTCAAAAAAGTGTGATGGTAAGAAACATAAGCTTAAAATTTGTGAAAATTGTGGTAAAAAGCATGCTGGGGAATGTCTTTTGAATTCTGGTTAGTGCTACTGATGTGGTAAAATGGGACATAAGGCTCGTAATTTTATAGAAAAATGTTAGGGAAATGGTAAGAAAATATATGATTTACAGTCAGTCAAATGTTTTAAGTGAAATGAAATATGCCATTATGCAAATGAGTGTCCAACAAAGAACTCAACTGAAGGAAAGAAGCCAGACTACAAGCATAAAGGAGTGGTAAAATCCTTTGCAACTACTTCAGCAGATGTTGGGCCATCAAATGAAGTTGTATCAGGTACACTGTTTGTTTGTTCAGATTATGCCAATGTGTTGTTCGATACAGGGTCTACACACTCTTTCATTTCTGAGAACATTTATAGTAAATTGGGAATTCCAACTGAAGATATGAATACAAAACTTTTGGTAAAAACACCTGAAGGAAATGTTGAGAAAAAAATAAAACATAATAACATTCATGTCCTTGTGTGTGGAAATAATCTACCTAAAAACCTTATTGTTTTGCCTCTAGTAGAGTTTGGTGTTAATTTGGGAATAGATTGGCTTTCTATTTATCATGCTAAGGTTGATTACGGAGGTAAAGAGGTTTATTTTCGAAATTATTTTCATTTTGTATACAAAAATGAATCCTTTTTGTTGATAACATATCAGGAATGTGAGAAACTAGTAAAATATGGAAGTAAATATTACTTTGCACATATTGTTAAAAACATAGAAACTGTTCAGATTAATGATGTGATAGTGGTAAATGAGTACCTTGATGTTTTTTCGGATGAGTTTCCTAGTATTATACCAGATCAGGAAGTTGAATTTACTATTGACTTAGTTTTTGATTCTAAGCTAATTTCAAAATCCCTTTATCAAATGGCTCAAATTGAACTTTTAGAATTAAAGAAGAAATTGCAGGAGTTATTAGATAAAGGTTTAATTCGTCCTAGCACGTTACCATGGGGTGCTCCTGTCTTATTTGTTAAAAATAAAGATGGTTAAATGATACTTTGCATTGATTATAGAGCATTGAATAACAGCACTGTTAAGAATAAGTATACGTTGCCTCATATCGATGATTTGTTTGATCAGCTCCAGGGAGCTCAGTATTTTTCGAAGATTGACTTGAGGTCGGGGTACCATCAGTTGAAAGTAAATGAAGCAGACATTCCAAAGACTGCGTTTCATACTAGATATGGCCATTATGAATTTTTAGTTATGCCTTTTGGGTTAACCAATGCACCTGCTGTATTCATGGATCTTATGAATAAAATTTTCCTTGAGTTCTTGGATAAGTTTGTGGTTGTGTTCATTGATAATATTTTGGTTTATTCCAAATGTATATAGAAACATGAATGTCATTTATGGGTTGTCTTGAAAACATTAAAAGAAAATACAAAATTTGGGAAATTCAGCAAGTGTGAGTTTTGGTTACAACAAATTTCATTCCTTGGTTACATTGTTTCAAAAAAATGGCATAACTGTTGATCCTGCTAAAACAAAAGTTGTTGAAGAATGGCCAAGACCCACAAATATAACTGAGATTCATATTTTTCTTTGTTTGGATGGTTATTACCAAAGGTTTGTTGAAAATTTTGCATGGTTATCTAGTCTAATGACTAAGTTAACTTGAAAAGGTGTTAAGTTCATCTAGACAAAAGAACATGATGATTGTTTTCAGGAATTGAAAAGAAGATTGGTTAATACTCTAGTTTTGGAACATCCTTCTAGAAGTGGTGAGTTTTTTATCTACATTTATGCTTATTTGAAAGGACTAGGTTGTGTCCTAATTCAAAATTATCAGGTAATTTCTTATGCTTCATGTCAATTGAAACCACATGAGTTAAATTACCCTACACATTATTTGGAATTAGCTGCTGTTTTTTTTGCTTTAAAAATTTGGAGGCATCATTTGTATGGAGTGAAGTGTGAAATATATACTGATCACAAAATTTTGAAGTATATATTCACTCAAAAATAATTGAACATGAGACAGAGGAGATGGTTGGAATTAGTCAAGGATTGTGATTCCATGATCCTTTATCATCCCGGGAAAGCAAATAAAGTGGCTGATGCTTTGAGTTGAAAAAGTAATACTTCATTAACCATGTTATGTTTGGAATAAGATCCTTTGGTTTTTGATTGAATGAACTTTGGCATAGAAGTTTTTGTTGCAAGAAATTCTCTTGGTTTGTTTCATGTGTCAGTGAAATCATCTTCATCAGACAGAATTAAGCAAGCACGGAAGGAAAAAAATGAGTTACAGAAAAAGGTTGTGTTGGTTCAGAATGGTAAGTTGCCTGATTTTAATGTTGATAATGATTGTGTTTTGAGATTTGGAAAGATATTATGTGTGCCTTTTGATTCACATTTGAAGAATGAGTTGTTATGTGAAGCTCATAGTTCTCAATTTTCAGTTCATCCTGGCAGTACTATGATGTACAGAGATTTTCGGGAGTATTACTAGTTGGATGGAATGAAAAAGAGATATTGGTGATTTTACAATGATGTGTTTCACTTGTCAACAGGTTAAAACAGAGTGACAGTTACCGAAAAGAATGCTTCAGCCTCTACCGGTGCCAAAGTGGAAGTGGGAAAATATATCCATGGACTTTGTTGTGGGATTACCAAATACATCTTAAGGTAATAATTCAATATGGGTTATACTTGACCGATTGACTAAATCTGGTCATTTCCTTCCTATTAGAGATAATTTGTTTCTAGATCAACTTGGTCAGATGTATGTTAAAGAGACAGTCAGGTTGTATAGAGTTCCCCTCTCCATTGTATCTGATCATGATCTCAGGTTCACTTCTAACTTTTTTAAAGGCCTTCAGAAGTCATTGGGTACTGAATTAAATTTTAGTAAATCTTTTCATCCTCAATCAGATGGGCAGTCAGAACGAACAATCCAGACCTTTGAGGATATGTTATGTGCTTGTTCACTGGATTACCAGGGAAGTTGGGACCAAAATCTTTCTTCGGTTGAATTTTCATATAATAACATCTTTCATTCAAGTATACATATGGCTCCATTTGAGGAATTATATGGAATGAATTGTCAAACACTAGCATTCTAGGATGAAGTTGGTGAAAGGAAGCTGATGGGACCAGAATTGGTAGAAGAGATGGCAGAGAAAGTTCAAGAGATTCAGAATCACATGAGAACAGCTCAAAGGAGACAGAAAATTGATGCAGATAACTAGAGGAAGGATCTTTCTTTTGAGGTAGGTGATCATGTCTTTCTAAAAGTTTCTCCCAGGAAAAGTGTGATGCATTTTGGTAAGAAGGGAATGTTGAGTCTGAGGTTCATTGGACCTTATAAAATTCTGGAGAAATTTGGATTAGGTGCATATAGAGTGGATTTACCTCGAAGTTTATCCCAGGTACATAATTTTTTTTCATGTTTCGATGTTGAGGAAGTATATACCAGATCCATCTCTTGTTTTGAGCCCAGAGGTAGTTAAGTTGGAAGAGAATCTCTCTTACGAAGAACAACCAGTTCAGATTCTTGACTGTAGAGAGAAAGTGTTGCGGAATAAGGTGATTCATTTGGTAAAGGTTTTGTGGAAAAACCATATGGTTGAAGAGGAAATGTGGGAATATGAAAAATCTATGAGGGAAAAATTCCTCCACATAAATATATTTATATTTATCCAATAAAAGTTAGAGGCTTAAAATGTGAATGAATCTAATTTTAAGCATAATTTACATTAAAAGGCCGATGTATCACCATTTAATTGTGAACCCTCTTTAAATATAGTTTTGGTCACTTTAATACATTCTAAGGAAAAAAATAAAATCAGTCATTTGAATGGGGACATCAAATTTTACTTTGGGTAATTTTTTTTGGTATTTTTCTGAGAAAGGTCATTTTTAATGAATAATGAAAAATATTGTATTTTAATTCAAAAGTGCCTTTAAAACTAAATTATATATATGGTTAGGTTATCCATTTAGTTGATTTTAAAGTGAAATTATAATATATTTTAACCATTTAATCCAATGTTGGTCATTGGAATTAATTTCACTTTGAAATTGGATATACACAAGTATCAATCTTTTGGTATTTATTGTTTCATAAAAACTCGCTATTTGTTTTGACAAAGGGAATTAATTTTAAAATTAATTACTTACACTTCTATGTTTTGAATTTTGAAAAATATACATCATTTTTGAATTCGGAATATCAAATATAGATTAGGCTGAATTGTTGTTACTTTTCTGAAAAAGATCATTTTTTTATGAATAGTGAAACCACTTAGTGGTAGTTTAAAAACTGATTTATTTTTATTTAACTGAAATTTTACCACTTCTGTGAATTGAATTTCAAAAATCTGACATACATGGTTGTTATAAATAAGTAAAATTTGGTTCATTAAGATGAAAATAATTTTTGGTGAAAAGTAACTTTTGACTTTTATTTACCACGGTTATAGGTAAATAGGGTAATTCAAGGTTAAAAGAATATTATAATAATTCAAAATTACCTTAACACATGTCCTAGCCTTATTAGATGAGTAGTGCCTGACCATGGGCATACTTGGGTCGATTTTGGGACCCCATGGAGCCACTTATGAAAAATAATGACACTTTAGATTAATTAATTTAATGTAAAGACAAAATTGACAATAACAAAAATATTTTAGTAACTTAATTTTTATACGGTGTTATATAAGTCATATTTTCGACTATAAATATTCATTGGAAGTATAAAAATATTTCCTACATGATATTGTTTTTAAAATTTTAGACATTTAATAAATAAAATTATTTATGACACAATAATGATGCAGTATTTATCTCATTAATAAGTGATTTAAATAAATAAGATTATAATGGTTAAAATATTATACAAAACATGTCCAATTCTGATAGGATGATTATATTTCGACCATGACTCATCTTATCTTCGACTATAATTATTTTTGGACCTTTAGAAACCGAATATCATTATATAATAAAATAATTTTTTCACACTTTCATAAAGAGCCCCTCGTCTCCCTTATAAAAGGACACCACTTCTAACCAATTCTACACACCTCTCAAGCCATTTGGATCTTGAAAACTCTACCCAATTAAGCGCTAAAAATCCCTCTCATAATATTATAAGCCTTACCTTAAGCATAATGCACATCAAGAAGTCCTTAGTTTCAAACCAAAGGGAGTTACCCAAATTAAAGGTAACAGTTTCTCTTAAATTGTTTTTTTACATCTCCAACCCCTAAACTCTTTTTATTCCTTTATTTTGTAACAAAAATAGTATATTCAATATATTAGTATGTTGTTATGAGAATAATTATAAATAAAATTACATACACCTCCATCTAATGGATGAAGAACATAATGTTTCTTGGATGGATAACTAAGGCCTCATGAAACGATGATTGTTCAATTAAATATTACCACCTCTCATGGTGGCCATTATGATGGCACTGTATTTATATATGATGTATATTATGTTTATGATTTCCTTATGCTTCTGTACTTCCCATTTATATCATTATTTTATGGTTTACCTAGTTGGTAAATACGATAATCTCATTTGAGGATGTGCGGACTACCGCCACCTCAAAGTGATTTCATTCGTTAATGCCTTATGTGAGATGTATAAAGGATGGAGTTAACGATATTATATATGATATTATACAGTAATTATAATATACCTATGTATCATTATATTTTATTTCCATTAAAATTAGAAATATAAATTAATGTAGCGTCCATGCGTACGTATGGCTTACCATCTCCATGAACGGTGCATTTCATTTATTACTTATAAATGTTAAGTACAATTATAAAAACATGTATATATTGGATATATATGATATATATGATATCAAAATCATGAATGTCATTCTGGATATAATGAACCTTTGACCACATGGACAACTTGTAAATATAAGGTGTTCATTTTTACTCAAGTACCAAATATCGACAAAATGAACGTTATTAACTTAAATGATTGCATAATGTTTATTACATGGTAATAAGTGATATAAAAGGAATAATAAACTAGAAAAGGTTCTTAAGAAAGTATAAATTAAATTTAGTTTATTATTCAATAGAATATAGAATGATCGAGTCAAGTCGGACACGAGGTAAGGGACTTCATCTCAATCTCCTTTCATTGAGGAATTTTTTGTTTTATACATGACTTTATTTTATACGGTGTATAAACCCATTTGACGTTTCATTTTATTAAAAAGGGAATAATTTTATATTAAGCATTTTTACTATATGAAAAAAAAGGAATGTTTTTTTAACATAAGCGGTGACACTGTCCTTTCCGTCGCCGCGAGTATTATTTGATCTTTGGATTCCTTAACAAGTTGGAATGTTTTTAAAATCAAAAATAAATACCATATACACTTTTATGTATTTTGGTATTAAAAATGATTTTGAAAATGGATTTATTATTTCAATATCTTGAAATGATACTTTATTTTTTCAATGTGGAAATGTTATCTTTCCTTCATGATTATGTTATGTGTTTTGATCATGTTATGGTTCTTAAGAATTATTTACGTATACGGGTGGTTTCGTGATAATCCTTGGGCAGGTGAGCTCGAGATAGCTCTTCGATGCATTGGGTAATGTGACAGTGGTAAATGTGAATGTTTCTCCTAATAGATTTATGGAATATACTATGATGGGTATTCCAAAGTAACTCCCTATGTAGTTGTGATAGCTACAATCTAAGTATGATATGGATGACACAAGTTAACTTTTATGATTAATGATTTCTATGTGTCTTTCATAAAACTTATGATTTAATTAGGTAAGTAAAAGAGTTCATGTTTTTTATGTATTTATGAAAAAATATTTTCATTCTTTGTTTTATAACCCTTACTGAGATTTTTATGCTCATCCCATGTTTTGAAAAAAATTCAGAGGACTTAAAGATGAATATGGTCAAGGATGAGATCAAGGAAAAGTCATGTTGTCTAAAACATGAAACTAGACATGAATATTTTTTTTCAAGAGTTTTTATTTTATGAAAAAAATGGAAAATGTGTAGATATGTCTACCTTGTAATATTTTGAGATGTAATAGTTATGTCCTAGTTCTATAAAACTCTAAACATGAAAAGTTCCTTAATGTGATTTATTCATTTAATTCAATATTATGTAATGTTTAAGGCCGAGTCCTTATAACTAGTCTGACCAATATTAAACATGATTGATTCTAAATGAATCCCAAAATACCACATTAGATCGGAAAAGTTGGTCTTTGAAAAAACTTTAGATATTATCTCTCCAAATTCGTTCAACATTTCTCTTTAGAAAGCATCAAATTCTTTATTGGAAATAGAATTTTAATGATGATTCTGTAACTTTTTCTTTGCAACTTCTTGCTCTTTTTCAAAGATTTTCATTCTCTTCCTGAGACTAATGAACTTCATTACAAGCTCCTCAACCTGATTTGATAGGAAATTAAATGTCCCTTCATGTTGATGTTGTGACTGACCAACTTCCATAATTTTGGGTGATTTTGAAGGAGATTTATCTGTAGACATTTCCATCGGTTTTTCAATTGATTTCTCACATAATAAGACAAACTGTCAAAAACATCAGCTTTTTATTCAGTTTTAGATTGATTTAGTTCATCAACATAATAAATAACAGAGAAAAGTAGATTCTCAACAATCTCTATAGCCACATTTTTAGTTTTGATAAATTTTTGTTCTCCCTAAATAACCTGTTCTTCCTCCAGAACAATTGTTAAATCAATAGTCTTCAAATCTCTTATCTGGATTTCAACCTGCTGATCTTTTTCAATAAAATATTCTTCTAAATGTACGGACCTGGTAGCCTCACTTGAATCCAACACTAGTTGTACAGTTGGTGGATCTACACTTTTTCGTGGTTTTAAAACCAATTATACTTATAGAACCACTTCTTCCACTTCTTATTCAACAAGTATCAATTTTATTTGGGATGGTTTGGAAAGTCCTTCTCCACAGGTTTCACCAATTACTTCATTCTCAATTGCACTATTCTCTCCTAGAGTAAAATATCCTAATCTTTGTTGGTCATATGCACCAACTGGTAAGAGTTTCCCTTTGATTGTACTCCAGTAAAAACCGAACTTCCTTCTGGTTCCTGTATTTAGCATGTTGTTTTGTTGACATTTAATTCAAGAATATTTTAATTGAATCATTTTTTCTTAAACAAAATTTGAGAAATTATCCTTCTATAAGAATAAAAAGATATCCTAGTATCTGGATGTAGTAACAATTTTAAAATCTGAACATATACCTTGGGGAGTTAACCTTTTTTTCACAAAAAAAAAGAGAATCATGATATACATATCTTGATATATAATCTTCTCCATCTCAGTCATTCTAGGAGCAATTCCTATTTGAATAAAGTTAACTAAGATTTTATGGTCATCCTTGAGAACCTTAAAAACATTTTTCTAAAAGTTTTGGAACAAAAAAAAGAACATAATGTCTTCAGATTTATATAGATTATCTTTGATAGACCATAGATTGAAATGAAACACTCCCTCATGAGGACAGTTTAGGATTTGAGACATTTCAGTCGATGAAAAAAAATCATTAACTTCTATTCTTGCAAAAATGGTATCTTCAAAATCACCAAAAATATATTTAATAAAGTTATAGAAATAATTCATTTATACCTCATAATAAAATTATGGGTTCTCCTCATTGAACATAAATTCCAATCATTGAATTGTATGTTCTTTCTTCAGAAGTAAATTTGTGTGATAGAGCCATTGAAAATCAACTAATTTACCCTACAGAATCTTTCTTCCAAAAACATTATGATGTTTCAAGTTACTGGTTCGACTTTCTTCGGTTCTCTTAGTCATCATCATTTCTGAAAAACTAAAGCTCTGGGGTTTTTGGGTGTTTAGGGTTTTAAAGGAAAATAGACATAAGAAACGGTATAAGAGGGTAAAATGAGGGTTTCGGTATTCAAAAAGGTTATAATAGGTAAACTGGTTTGGTATTCAAAATTTTTCTGACAATCAAATTTTTCATGTGTCATTATATAAGATAATCATTATAAATTTTTAAAGCATGCGGTGTGAATAAATTTAAGATTAAAATAAATGAACTAAAATTCACAACAAAAAGAAAAAATTAACAAAAATTAGATTCAAAGTAATCAGTAAATAATCGTTAAATAAATAGACTGGAATAAATAAATAAAATAAGATTAATATTTAAAAATTAATAATATTGACATTTTAAAAATAAAATAAACCAAACTCCCCCTTAATAAAATCAAAATTTAATATAGGAAGAGTTTTAGTAAAAACATAAACTAGTTAAAATTTTGTATTTAAAAATTCAAAATATATATCCTTTTTAAAAACCTGATCTCTTGGAAATTTGTTCCTAATATAAATATTTTTAGTTCTTAAATGAATTAGTTCGTTTTTTGACACATTTATAGCACTTTTATTATCACATAAAATAATGATACTATAAAAATTTAGAGCAAAGTCCATTAGTATGTTTTCCATCCACAATTGTTGTGCATAGTAACTACCTGTAGATACATATTTTTCCTCGACTATAGATAGGGTAACTGAGTTTTACTTGACCATGATACTAAGTATTTTCCAAAAAACATTACAGGTTCCTAAGGTATGTTTTCTATCTAATCTACATCCTCCAAAATCTGCATCTGAATATGATATTAAATTAAAATCATATGTTTTTGGACAAAGAAGAGATTGAAAAATAGTTCCCTTTAAATATCTAAAAATCCTCTTGATATAAATAAGATTATATTCTTAGTGATTTATTGGAAATCTAAAACATAAAAATACTGAAAACATAATATCATTACTTCTAGTGATAAGATATAATAAACTACCAATCATACCTCTATATAACATATTGTCCAGCAGATTTCTCACTTCATACAAATAATGTTGTATATTGGTACACATGGGAGTTTTATATATCTTATTGTTTTCAAGACAAACTTTTTTCATTAAATCTGTAACATATTTACTTTGGTTTAAAATATTACATTGATCTTTTTGATAAATTTGAATTCCAAAAAATAAGTTCAATTCTACCATCATGCTCAGTTCAAATTCTTTTTGCTTAAAATTTAAAAAATCATTAAAAAGTTTTTTTTGGTTGAACCAAAAATAACATCATCAACATAGATTTTAAGTAATAATATATTAAAAGAAATTGTTTTATTAAAAAGGGTTGGATCTTCCATTACAACAGTAAATCAATTTTTCTAAAGAAAAGAACTTAATATTTCATACAAAGTTATAGGAGCTTGTTTAAGTCTGTAGAGAGATTTAATAAGTTTAAAAATAGAATTTATTTTTTGAGGGTTATCAAAATTAGGAGGTTGTTGAACATAAACTTCTTCTATCAAATAGCCATTTAAAAAGGTTGATTTAACATCAATCTGGTAAATTTAAATATTCATATGATATAGATAAGATAAAATAATTCTAATCACTTATAATATATCTATTTAGTAAAAGGTTTAATCAGAATCTATACCTTATTCCTGATTATATCTTTTATCTACTAATCTAGATTTAATTTTAGTTCTAATCCCTTGATCATCTTGTTTATTTCTAAAGACCCACACGGTTCCTATAACTGGATCATTTGGTTGTCTTTCAACGAATTCCCAAACCTCATTCCTTTTGAATTGGTTTAGCTCATCCTACATTGAAAACATCCAAATCTAAAATTATAAGGCATCTTCAAGACATTTAGGTTCTAGTTGAGATAAAAATGCAAATAATTCAACAAGGTTTCCTGTGTTTCTTCTAGTCCTTATTCCAATGTATGGATCTCCCATTACAGTTTTAAAAAATAGTTCTTTAAGGTTATAGACTGTCTAGGTAACACAATTTTAGGATCATCAGTGTCATGTTCTAATGAACTAGATTGAATTTTATTTATGTTATTTTCATAATTATTCTTTAGGTTTTCAAGTCTCATGTTACTAAAAGAGTATGTAGTTTTATCAGTTTGAGAATTCTCTTTAATAAAAGGTTCAGTTTAATAAAACATTGCATGAACTGATTTTTCAACAATCCTTGAATTTTTATTAAACACTCTGGAGGATTTAGAGGTATCAAAATATCCTAAAAATATTAATTCATCATCTTTTGGATCAAACATACCAAGATTGTCCTTAGTGTTCAGGATATAACCCATGCATCAAAAAACAATAAGGCACATTACACTAGGTTTTCTGTTATTCCAAAGTTCATAAGGTGTATTTTAGAAAATAGGCCAAATTAAAACTCTATTCATGATATAGAATTTTGTTCTTATAGCTTCTTCCCAAAAGTAGATAGGTAGACAATATTCATTCAGCATAGTCCTAGCAATTTCTTTAATAATTTTGTTTCTTCTTTTAGTAATTCCGTTTTGTTATTGTGTTCTTGGTGCATAGAAGGTGTGTTTAATACCCATATTTGAACAAAAGGAACTAAATTGTTGATTTTAAAATTCTCCACCTTCATCACTTCATAATGAAATTATCTTAAAACCATTCTTATTTTGAAAAATTTACAGAAACGTTCAAAAATAGTAAAATCTTCTCTTTTATTTTTTTGAAAATAAATCCAAGTAAATCTATAGTAATAATCAAATAAAACAAATACATATAATTTTCCATACAAACTTACTACTCTTGATGATCCGAACAAATCAATGTGGACAAGTTCTAGATGTTTTGATGTAGCAATTCTATCAATATATTTGAACGAATATTTGTGTTTCTTACCAATTTGACATGCATCGCAAAATCATTAACTATCAAACTTAAGACTAGGTAAATTAGAAACTAAATTTTACATGGATAATTTATGCAAAGAATCAATATTACACTGATC
This sequence comes from Viscum album, assembly GCA_963277665.1. NCBI lineage: Eukaryota > Viridiplantae > Streptophyta > Magnoliopsida > Santalales > Viscaceae > Viscum > Viscum album. The sequence continues at coordinate 1,296,857,810 of OY728138.1, read as the reverse complement.
AAGACTTCTCTACCATATACAAGACTCATTTATCATAGTAGTTAAACAACTAACTTTTTATTTACACAAGGAATTTAAATTCAAATTATAAAAATTATAAGTTCTAGGTTCTCTAAACATAAATAGTTTGTCTTTAAACAAAGAACATGAATGGTTAGAAAAATCAACATAATATCCATCATCATAGAGTTGAAAGATACTTATCATGTTATGCTTCAGCCCTTGTACATATAGTACATTATTGATTGAGACTGTTTTTGGATCTCTAACAGTTCCAAGTACAATTATCTTTCCTTTGGAATTATCACCAAAGGATACCAGAACTCCATATATTTGATTTAGTGTATTTATGTTTTATGAGTTTCCACTCATACGCCTGCAATATCCACAATTCATATACCATATATCTTTTCTTATTATGTGACATGTTTCCTGCAATAGAAATTTAAACAAGAGTTTGGTTTGGTACCCATATTATTTTGGGTCCAATAGTGTCAGTTATAAAAGATTTTGGAATCCAGATATATTTTGGTTTTCCATAACTCATATTTACTTCAAAAAAATCTTTTTGAAATAATGCATTTTTAATTCCACTTGTTTGGGGATTTTTTAAATAATTTTTTTATATACCTTTTTGTTCCACAAAAAATGACAGGTAACCATTTTTGAGTTGGGAAAAAATAATTCTTATATAGTTTAGATTTTTCACCTTTACTTCCTATAAAAAATCCATTATTTCTAATAACTTTTTACCAATAAGTTAATTGTGAATATTTTCTACTTTTGTAAAGAAGATAGTAACACTTTTGTAAGTTTCTACTTCATCTTGTAATTCCTTAATCTTATTTTCATGATCAGCACAATTTTTGGAAGATGATTCAAATTTTTTAATTAACCCTTAATGTTATTTAATTAAGGAAACTCTTTCTTCCAAAATTGCATTGTGAATATTTTTAAAGATTTTTTTTTCTTTAATAAGGAGTCATATTTTCCTTCTAGAATTTTTAGAGTAGGCAGCCAATTTATCATTTGATTAATCGTAATAAAAATTAGATGAATAATAGGTTTGTACCTTATATTCTTCTACCATAATGCACATGTTTTCATTGAGACTTGATCCTTCATTTTCTAAATTATATTTTTTGAGCTTCTAGAGTGTGCAGAGACACTCCAAGTTGACTTCATTTCATTTTCCCTTTATGTTCATTATCAAAATTTTACTGAAATTTCTTTTCCACCTTTCTATTTTCACCTTTTAGATGGGGAAAATCAAGTCTTATATGACATAATTTATTGAATTTATAGTATCTTAATTCCATGCGGTCTTTATCATCCCTTTTTAAAGGTTTTATAAATACTCTTTTCTTTTTTGAAGACTTGCTAAACTTTCTGGATAATTGATCCAATTCCATTTCATAATCAGATATATCTGAATTCCTTTCTCCTCTGACTTCTTTCATTATTCTTTTTCTTTTATTTTGATATGTTATCTTCAGAAATGTATTACCCTTTTTCAATAAGACTTTTTGATCTTAAGATTCATCTTCCATTTAAACTTCATACATCATCAGTTTCCCAATCAGTTCTCTCATTACCAAATTTTTGGTACGTGATGATTGTTGAATTTCAGCTGATATAACACTCCATTTTTCTTGTAGTACTCTCAGTACATTCAAAGCATGATCTGCCTATTTGATAGGATAACCTAAGGCTTTAATATTTTTTAAAATCTCTATAATCCTTCCATTTATCTGAGTGATACTTTCTCTATCAACCATTTTGAATGTATCAAATTTTAGTTTTGTTGTTGCATTCCTCATTTGTTTTATATTGTCTATTACTTCATAAAAAATTGAAATGGTTTGCCACATTTCATAAGTGGTTGGACATTGTGATACATTGTTGAATTCATATGGTCTGAGACCATAGATAATAGCGTTCATAGATTTAGAATTAGTGTCATAGTTAGCCACTGTAATAGCAGTCCAAGTTGCAAGATTTTCAGGAATTATATAAGGAGTAATGATCATAGAGTATATATTTAATCCCATATTTTTTAAATATATAATCATATGTGACTTCCAATATCCATAGTTTTCACCATTGAAATAAAGATTAAGAACCAATGACATACTTTCTCTCTGATTAGTAAATTCCATATTTCTATAGACGTTATAATTTTGTCTTGTTGTAGCCTTTTCCAAAAGCTCTCATCTGATAACAATTGTTAAGTCGGAATATAAAACTATAAACAAGAGGGGTGTGAATTGTTTCTTTTCAAATTTTCTCAATTATACCTCTTGATGTCGACTGATGATTATACAGGAGAGTAGTGTTTGTCTTATATATGAAATTATGAGCAGTGGATAAATATAGAAATATAGAACATAGTCATTTATAGTGGTTCGGAGAATAAATATCCCCAAGTCCACTCAAACAGTTATTCTCTCTATGAGTTTGGTGAATTTCACTAGTTAGGTCCTCATATCATAATAGCAATCCACTACTTGGTGTACATAGTTGAAATCATTACAAACAAGACTGAAAACATATTCTTTTGGTTCTATAATAGAGAACCACGAAACCACAGCTTAGATCAAGAACTTGACACTTTAACACATCCGAGTACGATTGATTGAAACTCTCAATAAAAAGATATTGATTATGAAGGGTTATGGTTGATGTTTAGAGTTGAACATAAAAAGGAAGTAAACGAATATTATTCATCATAAAACAGTTTCTTCAGGAAAGATCTTCTCTGAAGTGATCTAGTTATAATATATCTTTGATATAGAAACAAAAATGAGTAGAAGCAATAGAATTATAGAAAATAAAAAATCCCGAATACATATATAATGAAAACATCTTATTTTGTAGAAAAACTATGTCTAATCGATTGCAGCAATATATCTAAATAAATATTCAGAAGAATTTAGATTCAATTGTGATTATGTGTCACAATATATATCTCAATATATATATTCTTTGAATCACACACACAGAGATATATATATATAGAACAAATAAACTGATATAACTAAAACAAAGAACCTATCATTTAATTATATCTCCATGAAAATCACCTAATAAATCATAAGAATTCAAATTCCTAAGATTGCTCAGATTAGTCGTATCTTTCCTTATACATACAATAGAATTTATCCACTTAATATGTTTATTTCAATTAATCAAAACAATATTTTAATCATTAGAAAATGATTTTAAATCGTCCTAATATTTTTTAAAGACCATTGGATGAAACTCTGATAAAATCATAAATTCAAATATCCGGTGATGAAAAGTCAAACATAATGTTCCTTCAAAAAAGAAAAAAATAACCAATATAAGGTTCAACTACATAGCGTTCATTCTTAGAATCTATGGTTGAAAATGTATGATTGGTCAAAGAAGTAAGGTTGATGATTTATACATTTACTTCTAAAATGTAAGGTTCCATACTTATATAGGGTTCTTTAACCATACCTTTTTTTCAAACATAAGGTTTCATCCAAACATAAAGTTGTTTATCCATACATATCTATCAATGTTGGGTTAATTAACCATACATGATGATCTATCAGTATATGGTATATTAAAAATATAGGGGTTTTTCCTTACATTACGTTTCTTCAATGTAAGATATGAATAGTGTTTTTAGAATACAATTAAAAGTGTTCTGAACACTTAGAAAAATATTCCATGTAAACAATAATCATGAATATATTTCCAAAATAAGGAATAAAAGAATATTAATTTCCTGAAATACACTTAAATTAATATCATTAGTAAAACAAACAATGGTACTTGTGAGAATCAAAGTCAATAGGATTAAAAGATTATTGTTGAGAAAATGCATACCCAACATTTTCCTCACACTTACTTTTAGTGAAATAACATTATTAGATATGTGGAATTTCTTCGATGTAGACTTAATCTGCATATAGTGATGTTTCAATTCAAATTTTACAATATGATTCATTATAAATGGAATCTAAAGGATAATTTCATTAAATTATTAGTTATATTATTTATAAATTTGATAATAATACTATATATATAACTTACTGAACTATGTTATCTAAGATGTATTGAATTGTGATTAAATGGAGTGACCTTAATATAATGATTTTGGTAAATTATGAAGGACATGAATTAATTTATCAATGATAGTAAATAATAAATAATATAAAATAAAATAAATTGTGTGAATAAAGTGGGAATCTAGTCGACTTGTCTGAATGACATGAAATACTCACACATGTGACATGAATTCAAATGGTGAATAATGGAGATCTAAAGGGGAATTATATAATTCTGAGATGATATATACTGTAGATGGAAAATTAAAATTACATCATTCCTTAAATTATTAAATAGATTTATTTTTGTTTATAAGATCAGTTGATAATCCTTATGCATGGTATAAAATATACTATGATGACAGTATATACCATTAAATAAATAATTTTATTAAACATTATAGTTATAAAGAAATGTTATAATGATGATATGGTAACTCCATATTAATTTATAAATAATTTTTAAATTACTTTAAATTCATATAAATCTGATGAGATACAACTATTTGAAATTTACAATTTAAGAAATAGATTAATGTATATAAATGTGACATCGATATGAGAACATTATAATGATTCCATTGGAATTATAATGATTTTTTTAATAAAATCATAATATGTGTATATAGATTTGGTAACTAAATAAATCAATAAATGAAACTTAATTATCATTAGTGTTGATTTTTAAAGGATATTGGAACCCTATATAATTTTATGCTGGAATGAGAATCATTTTGATGAAATTCCATGTACCCAATGGATTTCTTATTGAATACATGCTATATTTTTATTCATTACATATACATCAAACTTTTTATATATTATATTATTTGGTAGTTGAAATATTTTTATGTGAATGGAGTACAATAGTGATTTTTCATACTCTCCCACTAGTATAGGTCGGAGATAGAAAACTAAAGTTGAGTATTTATTCCCTTATCACCTATTTTAATCTGGGTTAGATTCCATTGATAACATATCCATATATTTATTCTTAATATCACCCATAGATTTGAGTGAGCGGGTATTGATTGTAATCTTGCATATTTAGTCTTATTCTCACAAATAAACCTAGGTTTGAGGTAGATTGTGATTCACATGAATATTTTTAAAATTTATCTCCCATGGATTTGGGATCTAGGAGGATGGAAATACGCTAAGAATATATTCTTTTCACTATCATATATCATGGTTTATGGTAGACTAGTTATATTACTGTTACTATGGAATAAGTTTAGATATATATTTTCTTCAGTAGTAATAAATAGTTATACATTTTAAGTAATTTATTATAAATATAACTTATAATGAGACATGTGATGAAATAATTTTTATTTTATTCTAATTTTTTTGTGTGACACTCATTCATATGTTGGGTGATAAAGTTCTAACATTCATTGATGGAGGTGTATAATGATCTTCAATATGGATAAAACATTATGAATCATTACCCTCTCTATGTTTCAAGACCAGATAAGAGAATTAGTCTAATAAAATGGGTTCATTAAAGACCCTAGAATCCCTTATTATTATGATATTTGATCATGAAAATAATATGTATATATATATATGACTACGTTATTATTTTTTGAATATGATAATCTTGAGATATGGGTGGATTACTAAGTGTTAATAATGAATATTATGGTAATTTTAGTTGTTGAGTGTAAAGATATTAATTTATTTTAAACATTATAAGTAAATGGTGTTTTAAAACTATAGAGGATTATCAGGGTCAACTCACGACTTTGTGAGACTATACCGAGTATTTTTGCTCAACCATGCATGCTCACATTGGCATTTTAAATATTGTGTTCCTAAAACCATCAATAATAGAAGTCCATAATCTTTGATACCAATTCTGGAAGATAGATATGGTATCTGGTGTCTTAGAGTACTTATTATTATATCCATATAAAATTCATCCATTTTTATAATTTTATTTCATTAAATATATTCGATATTTCTATGTGTAAATAGAGGTTTATTTAATTACATTACAATTCATTGTGAAGATGTTTATTATATATACATGATTTATATGACCGTTAGGTTATTTTTTTATATTTTGATAGATGATGCTTCACATTAATAAGGTATATATTGTGATTATAAGTAATTATTCCTTCCATTTGTTTGGATATCATAGTACTTTTCCTCATCCCCAATCTCATTAGATGAGAATCTAGAGAGTTCAATTACTAGTGTCTAGGGACATGAAATGTCATTATTAAAGTATTAAGTTGGATATTGGAGTTATTCATATGTGTGTTTTAGTCGCAATAACATTGAAAATTTTTGAAATTTAGTTCATTAATACATAATATAGGACATTGACAATGTTACTTGAAGAGAACATATTACTTGGTATCACTCGAATTAATGATTATTCATTCAAAAAATCATACTACAAAAACATTGGGTGTAAAGGTGGGGAACCTGTATTAGTTAGATTCAATTCATGATTATTTTTTCTACTAGATTTAACTGAATCTAGGTAGTCAATATGGACTAGGAAAAAGAAATATCTATCAATATTCACACAAAATATTATAATCACGATATATGATTTATTTTATAAAATTTTATTTATGAGGAGATATGGGTTCTTTTATATAGAAAGTTGGATTTTCTTAGAGGGACAAGGATGCTGTATTATATGTTAGTGGTGAAACTTATGAGTTGGGATATAGGTGGTATTAAAGATATTGTAACATAATAGACTTTTATTGTTATAGATATATATTTTGGGAATAGAAGAGTGTATAATTATAGAGTGGTCACATTTCATGGTATTACTGAATTATTTTATAAAAATAAAAACTCATTAATATTATTTTTGATGTGAATCAACCCACACTCAATTTTAATTGACACAAACCAATATTATAATAGTAGGTGGTCCCTAGGTCTTTACAAGTAAAGTTGTTAGTTTCCATTGGTCAAGAGGATAATATATTAGGATCACCAACATCCTCTAGAGGATGAATTATTATACCCCATAGGACCATCATAAAGATTAAATATATGTTTTTGAATCTATCCCAAATCTCTATGTAGTGATTTTTCACACCATGGATGTTACGGATCAAAATACTAGGATAATATAAACATTTATATTTTTCATAGGTTCTTCATATTACTATTATTAGTAAATTATTCTATGTTTTAAATATACACAACTAGGAACTCTATAATTTTTCACCATATGGGGAGGTGTTAGGTGTTGTGATGTTGGGATCGGGTCCATGAGAGGGTATTTTAACATATACATATAAATAGAATTGGGACTTTTATAATTTGGTGGAATATAACATGACATGTATTACCTATTAAGTTTGTGTGAAAAATATGAACATAATACCTTTTTGGTTTGAACAACCTTAATGAATTGATGTTCATTTTAATATCATTCCTTTGATACCTATCCCATATAGTTTACCATATTGGGAAATAGACTAATTAGAAAATAATTTTTATAAATAGAAGGTATGAAAATTATGTATGGATGATACTTTCGGGTTCATTTTTTTAATTACTAATTAAACCTAAGGGGGTATGATATATCTAGGGAAATACTTAATATTGAAGAAAGGTTTTCTAGGAATATATTATATCACGGATATGGATTTGTATTTTCTGTTTAGTCCTTTGAGAGGTATCCTATGAATCCTGATTAATAGGAATCATAGCCCACATAGTCTAGGTAATAAATTTTAAGGTCTTGTGATATGAAATATATGAGTTTGGATTTTCTCTAGACTTTCTTATTTTGTTCTAGGGTTTTTGGTCGTTCATGTGGAATTTATTAAATTTTGAAATTGTTTTATGTTACATTTATTTAATTTATAAATATTCATTACAATGGTTTATTAAATTATAAATGTAACATAATGATTTAAAATTTTACTTGAGAAATAAATTTATACATTTTTAAGTGTTTAAAATATTTTTTAAAGTATATTTGGGATTTTGAAAATAATAATAAATCTTTATTTTTTTTATGTTTTTTTATTTGAAATTTTAATATTTTTATGGATAATCTTACCATTACTCCTAAAAATACTTTTTTATAAGGGGATAACTTATTTTTAAAGGGTGTGTAAGGGTAATGGTTTTTTTTTAAAGTGTTTTATAAAGTAAGAGAACATTTTATATGAGATTCATAAAGGTAATCTAGGATTTAAATATGAAATATAATGGAATTATTGACCTAAGTATGGGTAATATAAGACATCCAATACCCATGTAAGTGTAGTTAGTCTTGTAAGGGTAAAATTATGCTACCATTACACATCTCATATTCCATATGTATGGGATGTTAAAATATTCCAAAAAACATATTTTCTATTCTTAAAAACTTCTATAATGTGGTTTTGAACATAAATGATGGAATTTAATATAGAAATTAGTGATTGTTAATTAGTTAGGATTTTTAAATGTGATATTTTTAATCTCCCTAATTTCTAGAGACATTAATGTGTCATGTGGTGAATTAGTTGTAATGAATTCAATATATATTAATATTAATTTAGTTAATATATCTATATATTATAAAATACTACATCTTCCATGTTTGATCCTTTCTTACATTTTCTAGTCTGGATGATCTCAAATCCTCCTCTATAGTTTGGAATGAGAATTTTTAGTTTATATGAGAACCTCCCTCACACACCATGTCTGTGTTTCCAAGATGAATAAATCTATCTGTCTCTCCTCTATCATTCTAGTTTTAGATATTTACAGTAGAAAATAAATACAAGGAAGGATATCCATGACTTACCTTATTTTTATATTGTTTAATTGTCAAATGTTCTTCATATATACTCTTATATTTAAATTAATGTGATTAAACATAATCATATAATAATCTAGAAAAATATAATTTCATGAAATATAAATATGTGATATTCTATAAAATTTTAAAGCGGAGAATGAAATTCATGCTATGCAATTCCATTAATAGTAATTAAATAATATTAATTCTATAATTTTTAATGGACGTTTAATTTATAATGTATATTGTTTCTTCTAAAATCAATAGGGGTTCATGTATTATAAATAAGCTGTTAATATTACATCCCATAACAAAAAATAATTATAGCCCTTGAAAAAAATGTCTAAAAAAATTCTTTAATTTCAATAATTAATTTTATAATAATTATACATTTTGTGGATAAATAATGTTTTCATATAGAATTTAGAAAAATATTAATAAAATGTATGTATATTGAATATTTTTTATAAAAATTTAAATAAGTAATGTTAAGGATTTATTATATGAAGTAGAAATTAATGTTTGATAATATGTATGACTATTGGAAGAAAGGGTTTATAGGTATTTCCATTTTTTACATTAAATATAATTGTTCTATAATTATTCAAGAGAGAGTAAAAATAATTGTATATTGTGATGTTAAACTACTTAAATAATATTCATGAGAATTATTCTATAATTCTATTTATTATAGAATTGAAATAGATATAATCGCATGTGTTGTTTTTGTTTTTATTTACCGAATAATATTATTACATGTGTAGAGCCCTAATCATTTTTAGATATGTTAATCCCATATTTTTTAAATTATTGAAGGGGTAATTATTATTATATTTGAGAATATTTATATTCATGTTCCAATATTTTAGTAATGTTTGATCACATTATTTTGAGACATATAGTTTTTATACCACTAATATTTACTAGATATTTTTACTTCTATCATTATGGTTGTTAATCATTGTTGATTTCTTGAAAATTTGATAACAACTTCAAGCTATTAATGTTTTTATTATATCAATAGAGGCATGTTAAAATAATTATCATTGAGATTATTGATATATTTGTAAAAGTATTTAATGGTAGATTTCTAAATTAAATAAACAATTTGTAACTTGTAAATTTATAAAGATAGAGCTTCTGATATTAGTTTTTAAATTAATCATATAATTAAATATGGTAATGGTAATTATCTAATTATATAAAACATTTTTTAGGATGAGTGAGCCCTATGTTGATTGATTAATGATGGAATTACTTGTTCTATTTGGATATAGTTTCCTTTAAAATTATGTCTGGAATAATAAATTTAAAAATATATTCAAGCTCTTTATTTAAACCATTGACATAAAAGAGTAATTACCATAAATAGTTTGGATAATAGGATATAATGCCTAAGGATGTGAGGGTGGCATGAGGTTCTAGTTATAATGACGATGATGGGTAGCGATTCATAAGGCTATAATGGTGGAATGGGTTGTTAGTTATGTTGATGACATGGGAAGGTATTACTAAGGCTATGATGGTGAAATGTGGTCCAGTTATGATGATGAGGTTGTCAAGGCTTGTTAGATGTGTTATTGTTTGTAGTGGTTTAAGATATGGAACAAGAACTATTATAATGGTTTATAGCCAACATTTACCATTATTATTGGTCTATAAGTTGTGATAGTCGATTGATAATGAATCCTCATATTTTTGGGCACGATCGCTCGATTTTTTTTTATATAATCGGTTTCCAACTATAGAAATCATTTTCATAATATACACTACGTGTTAATATTTTATATGATATCTTGGGTTGATTCATACATGGAAGTTTATGAAATTAGAAATTATTAAATTAAATAATGGTGTTAGATATTTTCTCTTGCTTTATTATTATGGGTAACTGGAGATTAAAACAAAATAATTTATCATTCCATTGGAACTTGGTTCAGAAGATTAAAATGTTATCCATTGAAAAGATAATAGAATAATTTATTTCATAATTAATTAATTAATTAATTAATTACTGATATTGATGCTTGTATTCCATTGATATATAAGCCTTAATAGTGGTAGAAGGGAGTCACATGTGATGTTTCTGGGAGATGAGTCTGAGAGTATGTGCTTTCTCATAGTGTGGTTGTGATCCTTATATATATCATGTTTATTTTATGATTGGATACTCTATCACGCCCATATCTATAGGGAAACCATCTCCATTAGGACTATGAGAGGTTTTTTCTTCAATATCCTAGTTGAAAAGGAATGTATGGATGACAACCACCCCTATAATGTCTCTCTTCTCTTGGTAGTGTTATTTTCTAGTATAAACATTGGTTATCATTATACACAAATGTGTGTAGAGGATTATAAAAGATTTTGGTTATTTCACACACATGTTTCTTTTGATATAGTATTCTAATTGTTATATAGGTATGTTTTTAATGTAATGTGATTGATATAGGTTCAATAAATGATGTACTGTGTCACAACATAACCCATTGGTGTCTGGATGGATGAAAAAATGCAATAATGCAACAACCCCCAACCCACACCCATATGTAAAAAGATGGCAATAATAACTAAAAGGAATACCTAAAATGGGAGGCATTTTCCTGAAGTACCTGTATGCACATGCACAACCATGTCCGGGTAGATTTAAAAAGGAATAACAATAAAATAGAGAATATTTAGATTAAATTTCATTCATGTAATTACCTCTAGGGAATTTATACTATGTGATTGTGAAATCTGAAAAAGTAAAGGGAAAAATACACGCCCAATGAGAAAAGATGTCCCAATATGAAAATAATTGGATAAAGAAAGAAATATGAGAGTTATAAACTCCTGATCTCCAAGACCTACCCTCATAAGTGGTATACGCACCAGAGTATCCCTAATATCCACCAAATCCATCATCGATCTGTCTAACATCTTCATATTACACAAAATGTGTGGTAAAAACCTATGCATCGGTGAGTATATGGATGCCCAGTAGGATTCCCCCAAAACCAAATAATGATAAATATAAGAAATGATATAATTATTTATCTCAATCCATAGCAAGAGGGAGGAAAACCCATCAATGAAGATATATAATCTCATATAAGAAACCCATACAAGAGAGAAAGGGGGCCTCCTTCTCATAAACCAACTTGGATAAATAGTATGATAATAGTTACAAAGGTCCATTATTGATTCCCTACATCTCACATGTCTAAATAAGTAGCCATGTGGATAACCTATATAATGAAACTATGTTTTCTATTCTAGGGCAGACAATATCCAAGTAAAGGACCCATTTCCTTTTTCATAAGGGGGTACCACTCCATAGGTAGAGGACTCAAACCCTGGTCCATTAAGGGGTACATCTCAGTATGTAGAGGACCCACACCCTAGTATATCAGGGGTACCACTATGTAGGTATATGACCCATTCCCTAGTCTTTATGGGGGTACAACTATGTAGGTAAAGGACCCACACCATAATCTATATGTGGGTTCCACTTAGTAGATGGAGGAATCATGCCTTTGTCCATAATGATGTATAACTAAATTGGTCGAGGACTCATACCATTTTGCATTAGTGGGGAACCACACAGTTAGTAGAGGACACATTCCATAGTCCTTAAGGGGCTACCACATAGTAGGTAGAGGACTCATACCCTAGTTTGTAAGGGGGTACCACTTAGTATGTACAGGACCCACACCCAAGTCTGTAAGAGGGTACCAATCAGTGAAAAGATATAGGTCTCATTCCCTAGTTCATAAGGAGGGTACCACTTTGTATGTATAGGACCCATTCTCCAGTCTATTTGGGTGTACCACTCATTAGGTAGAGGATCCATTCCCTAGTCCATAAGGGGGTACCACTCAGTATGTAATAGACCCAGTCCTCAGCACATAAGGGGGGGGTACCACTTAGAATATGGATGGATGACCCACACACTATTTTATAATGGGGTACCACAATAAATATAGATTTTCCATTCACTAAGTACGTCCCGAGGGTACCACTCAATAGATAGAGTTGTATCAGGGACCCTTGCCCATTATATGACATGATGATTGAAAACATCATCCCCTCTCTAATGATTCGACCTGATCATTTCCATTGTCGAGTGCCTATAAAAAAATTTAATGCTCATAAAATATCACATATTATCACAAAATCTACTATAAAGGACATCATCAAGTTTTATAATGGGTAACACTCAGGATAGGCTACACATGGTCCAAAATCAGTGTCAAAAAAAGGGAGATACAAGAGATAAAAAATTATTCAAGGAGTACATGACATGTAAGGGGTCGAAATGGTGTGTGATCCAACTCCACTTCCTGGATGAGTCCTCACCATCACATGGCCTCATAGCCTTGTGGTAATACACAACATGAACTGGTACTACACGACTTGAATCTGTCACCCAGGACCTTCTGGTCAGATTCTTATTGTACTTAGGTATATTGAACCCTTGTCCATTTACACTACCCATGTGAAAGTATATGGAATGTCCCCCAAAAATCATAGAATGTTTGTCTTAGTATATAACATGGCATGTGTTGTCTTCCCAAGTTGGTGTACTCTCTTATGTACATGAAATATGCCCCACCGTACACAGTGTGTGGTGCCACATGGGCCCATGGGATTATAACATCTATACATATCTTGTTATATTTCTAGGATTTTCATGGTGTGTGGTCCCTCTAAATGCTATGTGATATTAAAATCCAACACAAAACCCTATCCACCACAACAATCCAAGATAAACAGCATGTGTTTAACATAGTATAATCCATTTATATTAGGATTTTTCAAACAATCTGGATATTTACGAGGTTTCTAGATCCAACTCTCCCACCACAAAATTTTCTCATTATCCACCTGAAAATGTAGTTAATAACTACCATATATTGATTTTGGCCCTCTATTGACTGAAAATTATAATATGGTCCTACTACAGAAAGTCCTCACTCCATCGTTGATCGTGGAACCTCCCATCATCTTCTATAGTTAATTTAGGTCCCAAACCTATGAAATAATCCATATAATCTAGCTTCATATGTCCTAAAACAACTAATATTGTTGTTTTTTAATACATCCACCATGAATATATGGGTTTTATCACATTCATACCCACCCAAAAAATGACAAACTATGGCCCCATAGCCCTATAGTGAAGTAGGAAAAGAACTGTGTTGTAAAAGACACAAGAATAAAGGTGAATGAATCATTTGACAATAAATATTTTCTAATGATTTCATAATAAAGGATTATTGGTGTGAAAGACTTGCATGGAAATATAACAATTGAATAAACAAATTACTCATTCCAAGGGGCTCATATGATGGGTAAAATATGAAGAATAAAAATAAGATTACCTTCTATAATTCAAATATTTAATAAAAGGGGAAATTAAATAATGAAAGTTTGTACCTCAAGATTGGTTCAATCATTATTGAATAACATATTTTTTAGTGATGTGGAGAATCAGCTGCATTTGTTCAATGTTGATCCACCTTGATCTCATCATCGAGCATCATCAAATCTTGATTCTCCAACAAATGTAATCAGATGTACTCTCTAAAACTCCCAAGGTTATGATAGTATCCCTATAAACATTTCATTATGACATATTTATATAAGATTTTATTTATATAATTTAAATTAAAATAAAAAAATTAATTCCCTATTTTAATAGAAACTCACCCACAAAAGGCTTCCTCATCTCTACAGCTACTGTCGAACAACTTTAGGTTGTTCCTACGGTAAACCCCAATTTCTAGATTAAACCAAGATAAAAGATTTTGAATTAGATCTTCCACTGATAAGATATTTCATTATTTCCATGAATTTTTTTCTAAACGTGAATTAAATATATTTAATATTTCTATGAAATTAATTTTGAGCTCACCAGGCTGCAGATTCATGTGTCCTTCTCAATTCCTAACTCAATGAGTATTTCTTAATATATTTCAAAATATTACTAGGAAAAATAGAGTCAATATTTTATTCCCCCTTCAAATTTTTTGTCACTAAAAAGAAAAAACAAAGAAAATATTTGGGGATACTCAGCCTACATCAGCCCTTCCCACTCTCATTACCTCTCTTGCCTGCTCACATGCTCCATATCACACGAAAAAGGGTATGGTTTGTCCATTTAGGAACATCTTTTACCGATCCATGATCTCCACTGGGTACTCTATGAAGGTATATCCATCCTGGATGTCCAGATTTCCCTAGTAAATAATGTGCATATGATCACACATGAATCTCCTCAGTGGAATCACATGCAAGATTTCATACACCCACTACAACTGTTGGGTTGTGTCTTGGTGATAATAACCCTTTTCCACCCTCTATAGGATCTCAAATGGGCCAATGAACATGTGGACTGATTGAATCCCTGATCGAATCACTACAGTTCTATTCATGGGGAGACTCTAAGGAAAATGTGGTATACCTTATCAAACTCCAAGGAACTATGACATCGATATGTATAATATCTACTCTTTCTCTAGGATTTCCTCATCCACCAATGGATCACATGGACCTTCTCCATCATCTTCTTCACTATCTCAAGCCCAACAAGTGATGCATCACCAATCTTAGTCTATCATAACATTGACCCACATGGTCTCCAATACACATGATTGAAATGTTCTATGCCTATACAAGAGTGATATATATTATAATAAGAAAACTATAACAAAGGTAAGTGATCCTCCCATCTCCAGAAGAAGTATATCATTCATGAGATCATAATACCCTACAACACCTAGATAGTGCACTTAGTTTTCCTATCCATCTATGGGTGAAAAGTTATACTCATCATCAACAAGGTCTGGAATACCTCCCACAAGACTCTCTATAATCATGATATGTGTCACACATTATGTTCAAAGTCAATCATTAATGCAACACCATGGATTCATAAGATCTCCCACATGTATAACTTCCCTAAACACTCAACCAAACTTTTCTCCGTGATAGAGAGGAAGTACATGAACTTTAAATGTTGGTTAACTATAACTCAGATTGCATCATGTCCTCTCACTATCCATGTAACACCATTACCAATTTATATGTTTATTCCATCTTATTTACACTCTAGGATCTCAAGACACTACAAAAACCATACTAGAATCTCTTCCTAAACCTTCACCTACTAACATGTGAGGCACTTTGAGACAAACTCAGCTACACTCCACCTCATAATATCCCACTAAAACTACCACTAAATTACATTGTACATCCTCCCAACACCATGATGCACAACCTAAAGAGATGTGTGAAAATACCTCATAACATCCTCTCTCATTATGACTAAAACCACCATCCATCACTAGAAAAGAGTGATGTGATTCCCTCCTTCAGAAAATTAATATCCTAAGTTTATCTGTTCAAGTAGGATCTCATAGTCGATTTCATTCAACCAATCCTCCATCACACATTGTAAAAGTGAATGAGTCAACTCCATCGATGGAAGATAATTTATACCCTCACCTATAACTAATTTACTTTCCAAGAATCTTACTGCTTAGGCACATCCTCTTCTAAACAAAAAAAGTCTTCCTACTGATGATATATACCACCACATTACCCTTCCTAGGAGTATAGAATATTTAAAATTCATAATCTTAAATGAATTCTAACTAGTTTCTCTATCTCAGGTTCATATCTCTCTACATGAAGATATAAGTGAGACTCTGATGGTCTAAGTAAATAAATAATTTCTCTACCATAAGATAGTACATTCACATCCACAAAGTGAAGATATCCACTACCAACCCTTGGTTGGGAGTCATGTAGTACTAGTCATTGGGTCTCAACATTGTTGACCCATATGAAATCACGACATAACTCTACATTAATATGAAGTCGAGTCCAGCTACATATGAATCACCATACACTACATACTCTAGGACCCCATCTAAATAGTCTCAAAAAAGGGGAACTCATCATCCATAGAATCATCTCCCCAAAAGTTGTTCACTACTACTCAATCTAGGTAAATAGATACCCTTTCCATTTCAAGAAGGTCAAAGTGGTTGTAGACTTAAATAATTCCTCTTTGAACCTTTTTAAGTGCCCAACCAATATATGAAAACTCTAAACCACTAGAACACTCTTGGGTGGATCCTATTAAAGCACTGCATCGATGATCAATGGGTTCAAATATAATCTATATTAGAAATTAAACAACCCAAAATGTGAACCTCATGGACCAAGAACTGGTACTTTGAGAGATAAATCTAGTTTTCCAAAATAAAGTATAATACCATTCCCAAGTCCTCTACATGCTCCTCATCTAACACATATTAGCTGAGTATATCATCAATGATAAAAACAATAAATACTTCCATGTATGGATTGAAAATTATATTCATCAGATCCACAAACATTGTATGGGAATCCATCACAGAAAAAGGAATCACTAAGAAGTCATAACATCTATAGAGGCATCAGAATTCCAACTTTAGAATATCAACTTCATGAACCCTAAACTTGTGGTGTAAAAACTTAAGATTGATCTTTGATAACCATATTTCACCTAGAAATTGATCAAAGAGGTCATCAATCCTCAAAAAGGTGTACTTTTTTTATTCTACATTAGTATAGTCGATAATAATAATAAAAAATAAAAAATCCCTTGATCTCATTTCTCATAAACAACATTGGAGATACCCAGGGGTCATGATGGGTTGGATAAAAACATTGTCTCAAAAGTCCTACAACTACACCCTCATATCCTAGAGCTCAGTAGGGTCCATCTGCTATACTATAGAAGATATCAAATTTGTACCAAGGTGAAATTAAATGCATAAAACAAACTCTCAGTGGGAAGGTAAACCTAGAATGTTCTCTAGATGGACACCTTCACACTCCTCCTATATCAAAGAAAGAAAAAATCTCATAAAATCTGATCCTCTAAGGGTAATAATTTACAAATGATAAAGAAGTGGTTGTAAACTATTATGAATTAGATCATCCTACCCTATCTGGGTATTACACTTTATCAAATGAGGAAAACTCCATCCAAAAAATAGTTTCACATCTAACCTCACTGGTAGTGATCATCTGAGAATGGATGCTAAATTATTATCTCATACTGAGGAAAAAATCATAGGGTCCCACTGGCACTATGGGTTGATTTAGTGTAAGGATCTCTCCCCTCATATATTCAGGTTACACTGTCCACATAAATGGGTGATCATTGGTCCTATATTAAGGACACTCCACAAAAAGGTTCAAGAAAAGGGACTTGTACAAGTACCACTAGGTCTTCAATAGAGGATACATCATAGAAAATATATCTTAGTACTGTGTGTTATTGAATTACCTTGGGTAGTGGGGATACAATTCATGCCCCAAACCACACTTTAAACCCCACATCCATAAGATCAAAATAGTTGAATATACCCATTTCCTTTCCCACCCACTCACCATATCCCGAGTTCACTCTGATACATTATCACATCAAAACAACCTCAAACATATAAGTTAGAAAAACACATCTCCCACACCTCCACTCTATCTATTTTGGAAGACACATAATCTCTCTCTTGGTTTTGAATCATAATGGATAAATTTTTCATGTTGGGGAATGTATTCCTCTTTATTGAATGTTGAGGCCATGTCGAACATCATCGACATAGTTCTCTACCAATACCCCTCGTTGACCTAGATAAGTCTCATAGCTATGACCACCATTAAGAGTGGTCCCATTCTAGTGGGATATTCACACTATAGGCTTTTGTTAGCCACCAACCACATGATTAGAGGGATCCTAGTTCCCCAAAAAACCTTGTTGACATATATATATATATATATATATATATATATCTAAAACATGTGCTGCATAATAAACACAGTTGTGTCATCCATCAGCAACTTTAGAGAAAAAAGGTTCCCCATAGAGAATACAGGCTTCCAACACAACCATTTGATCAGTTGAGCTCTGCATAAGCTAGAAAACTCAGACCACTACCTTGATTCAATCCTAAACTACATGATGGTATGTCTCATCATGTAAATCCAGTAGTCTCTAACATTTGAACTCACATATTTAACCAAGCCTTCATGTGAACTCATCTTATCCTACTAGAGATATAGAATTCTCAACTTTGTTATAATCATCAGCATAATCCAGTGAAGCATTCATGAACTTATCAACAAGTGGTATCACTACTCAGTGCCCACATAGAAAATACACTTCATGAGTGCATCCTTAAACTGAGGTCTCATCACTCAGTTGATTTTCATCATGATACTACATCAAAACCCATGTAGGATATCATCATGGATCATCTGGAACATTATCAAAATGTAGCATAGTAAATGATAATTTCTCAGGATATTAATCATGAAGGATACCCAAATGAATCAATTATATATGATTCATGTACTAGGTTCCCTACAAATAATGTCACATTTTTTTGAGTTGAAAAGGAGGTAGTAAGATACTTGGTTAATGAATACGTCAGACACCACAATAACTCAGGGTTCCTTAGCCTAAAATCTGTACTCAAGACTCTTTGACAATTTTTCCCTAACTTCCTAATCAATCCTTGTAAGGGGATAAACTCCACACACCATCACGAGTTCGAACAACCTATGATACCAATCCATCATGACATCATCCCTTGGGGCCCACCTGGTTGGCAGAAGACCATGTCGAAACTACTCCAATCCCACCTCCATAGGCCATGGGATGGAGAAAATAATTTAAAGGAATATCTTAAATTAGAGGCATTTTCCTAATGTAAATGCATGCATGCACCCAAGCATATCCATACAATAGTGTAGAGGAATAAAATAAAAGACTGAATATCTAGAGTAAAAACAATTAATATAATAACCTCTAGGAAATACAAAACATTGAAATAGATAAATATTAATATTAATTGGAAAATTGCATTCCTAAATAAAAAATATGTTCCAATGTGACAAATAACTATAGCAAATATGAAATATGAGAGATCCAGACTTCAGATATGCAAGTCAAACCACTGTGTGTGGTATATGCACCCAAGTATCCCTAAGCACCACCATATCCACTACGGATTTGTCTATCATGTGCATAAAAAATGAAATGTTCTGAAAAATCCCATATATGGTTGAGTATATACATACCCACTAGTACACCCCATAATTTTATGGGAGAAATAGAACACACGATAGAAGAGGTTAACTCAACCCAAAGTAAGAGGGAATGAAACCCAACAATGAAGATATATATGCTCATATATGAATCCCATACAATATATAAAGGGGATATTCATCTCACATCACAACTCAAAGAAAGGGTACACCAATAGTTTCAAAGGTCCGTCATTGATTACCAGTATCTCATGTGTCTAAAGAAGTAAATGTTTGGAGGACCCACACCTTTACTCTATATCGCATAGTCAAGGAGGAATAATATCCAAGTAGAGGACCAAATACCTTATGTTTAGGGTGCACTCTATAGGTAAGGGACCCACACACTAGTCCATCAAGGGTGTCCCACATAGTAGGTAAGGGAACCGTGACCTAGTACATTCGGGGATACCAATCAATATGTAGAGGACCCACGCTCTATTTCATAAGGGTGTACCACTCAGTAGGTAGAGGACCCCTCCCTTTAATATAAGGGGGTATCACTCAGTAGGAATAAGACCCACACTTTATACCATAAGGGTGGTAATTCTCAATATGTTGAGGATCCACACCCCAGTGCATAATGGGAGTTCCACTTTATAGGTAGAGGACCCACACCATAGTCCGTAAGGGGGGTACCACTCATTAGGTAGAGGAATCATTCCCTAGTCTACAAGGGGTCACCAATGAGTAGGTAAATCACCCACACCCTAGTCTATATAGAGGTACCACTCATAAGATATTTAAAGGAATCAAACCCTAGTTTGTAAGGGGATACCACTCAGTATATAGAGTCCTATTGCCCTAGTCCGTAAGGGGGTACCAATATATTAGTAGAGGACCCATTTACTAGTCCATAAGGGGGTACCACTCAGTTGGTAGAGGACCCATGCCTTCTTTAATAAGAGGATACCACCTAGTAGATATATAGAGGACCCACACCCTAGTGTGTAAGGTGGGAACTATTCAGAAGGTACATGTCTGACACCCTAGTCCTCGAGGTTATACTTACGGGCCACCATCACATTCAATGTGAAAAAACACTATGGATAGGCTAATTATAGACCAAATTACTAGACAAAAAGGATGATATATGAGAGGTAGAAGATTATCCAAGGAGTGCATATTTTGTATGGTGTCCACACATCATGTGGCCCCAGTCCTCTTCCTGGCTGTGTCCTCACCAACACACGGCTCGGTGGCCATGTTTTACCACACATAATATAAGAGTAATACACATCATGTAAGGGTAATACATGGAATGTCTCGGCCACTTATATCTTTCCCATGTGATCATGGCCATTCTAATGTAATTCAAAATCCAGCCCATATATAGTATCCATGTTCCAGTACATGGTTTTCACATGAAACACATGGAATGTTATGTTCAAGTCAATACTCAGGATGTGTTGTATACCCATTCCTATATAATCTCTAAGGTACATGGTGTATGCCCCATTGTATTAAGTGTGTGGGTACACATGGGATCCTATGAATATACCCTATATACTCCCCAAGTAGAAAATCTAGGGGTCACGTTACAAGTGGTCTCTCTAAATACTGTGCGGTATTTTACTCCAATACAGAACCCTAGCCACTATGGAAATCCAGACTACACTGTGTGGGTTTATCAGAATACAAGTTGTGTATATCAAGATTTTACAGAAAGTCTTGATCATCAGGAAGCTTTATGATCTATCTCTACCACTAACAAATATACTTATTGACCACTTGAAAATGGTGGTACTCACCTCTAACTATTGATTATTCCCCTTAGATATCCATGAATTGGTATCTTGTCCCCCAACACAATTTCCTTGCACTATCGTCACTCGTGGAACCATATACAATCTCCCAAAGTTAATTAGGGTCTCAAATCCATGAAAGGAAAAGTAAAATCCATCCCAATATATCCTAAAACTATTTATTTTGTTTTTGTGCATACATAAACTTATAATCTGGGGGTCGGATCATGTTTTGAATAGTCTAAAAATGTCAAAATGTGGCCTCATAGCCCAATGGTGAAGAACACAAAGAATGATGAGGGGATATCACAAGAATGAATGTGAATTACTTGTTATCTAACAATTATTGGCCAACCATTTCATAATTAATATTAATTTGGGTGAAATTGTGGAATATAAATATAACCATTATATAACCCAATTATTTATTCAAAAAATCTCTTATAATGGGAGTGAAAACATAGAATTAGAATTAAATCATTATTAATTATATAAAGATTTAATAAAATCGGAGAAACCCCTAAAATTAAATATCTCTACCCCAATATTGGATCAATCGTTGGTGAATAACACATTAGATAGCGATTGGGAAGTATGTTGTGTTTTTTTCTATTGATTCACCTTGATCTGATCATCATGTTTTTTCCAAACATGATCTTCGAAGGAAGGTTTTTAAATCTTCTATCTAAAACCTCCTAGGGTCATGTGACTAACCCGAGTAAAATTTTATAAGGAAATATTTTTAATGTATTTTATTAATTTTAATTAAATTAAAATAAAATAATTAATCATTAATTTTAATTTAAATAAACCCATCAATGGTTGCCTCATCCAAATGTATGGTGCTGACCAACTTGTGGTCATACCTAGGGTGATCCCTATACTTCAGATTCAATAGTGGTCTTAGATTTATGATCTGAGGCTCTGTTTAGGATATATTTCATTATTTATGGAAAAATGATCACGCATGATATAAAATATATTTAATATTTTATTAAATTAATTTAGGCTCTTCAAGGATTAGAATCATGTGTAATCTCATCACATGTCTCTAAAAATATTTCTTAATATATTTCCAAAGACTTATAAGTAAAATAAATTTTAACTACATATAGTTTTTAGTGGTTCTAATAAACTACCTGATTAATATGAAGAGATGTGGTTGTGTGTATGGGATGATGTGATGCACAGAGTCAATGATATATTAGCTCAGGTGTCTTCGGGTTGGATTTTTTTACCTAGGTGTCATTAGGAATGGTTTTATAGAGAGATGATTGAGGATTTTAAACACTGGGTAAAAGTGGAACAAATATGAGGAGGTTGTAGGGGGTACCAAATTTTTTTATTATATTATATGATCTATTTCAAGTGATATATTATGACAGATATCCAAGGTGGGAATGTTAAAATAATAGAAAAACTATTTATGTGATGATTTTTTTTCATTAATTTTCTTAATTTGATTTAGCATAATTCTTTATTATTTTCACGAGAGTTTGTAGGTAAGAACCTACTGAGTATACATGTAATTCTCACCATAAATATATACAAACTATATTATCCATGAATAGAAGTTATTTGGTGATCGAGATAAACATTTTTTGTTCCAGGGGTTGTTCAGGAGATGTTGAAGATTCACAGTCACTGCCAAGGATTTGTTCTAATGTTTTAAGTAGTTTTGGTTGTATCTCAATACATTGATGTCATGTATTGGGATTTATTACTATTTTTATAAGTATTTTTTTGGAGTTTTATCTCATCTGATATATTACTTTTAAAATATTAGAGAATAATTCCTTGCATCTATGTGAATGTTATATGTTATATGACAGTGTCCAATCTGTGGCATAATGGAGGTGGTATTTGGGAATCATTATCTCTATTCTCTCATTACCAATCCAAGAGGGGTACCAATAGGGTGAGGGTGTTATGACACAGTGGTATAGAAGATGATGGTTGAGAGATAATATTGATTTGGTGTTAGGAGCTAGTAAGGATGCATGGATTTTTAGGGTAATAGAGTTATTTTTTATTAGTACCTAATGTAAATAAGGATTTCGAGATAGGAAATTAAATTTTATATGCCTCTATAATCTGATGTAAGGACCGTCATGTTTACTATATATGTAAAGCAAAGTGATATTGATTATTGGGTAGAAATATGGGAAAGGATCATGCGTACTACTTATTTTCACCTATTTTTAAAAAAAGTTAGATAATGGGAAATAGGTTGATGAAAAGATAATGAAATAGTTATCCTTGAGTAATTTGTGTCCCAAGTTAGAAGTACCTAAAATTTTTTAGTTTATAGGAGTGGATCTTGGTTGGAATTTTGATTAGGTTCATGTAGATGAAATACCAAAATAATTTAATATAAAATCACGACCATGTGGAGGGTGATATTGATAATGATTAGAGGTTGACACTATAGGAATTTACACACCAGATCTTTCGAAAATAGAATGGAATAATTTAGATCATGTGAAAAAGGGTTGGGTTGTAGGGGGTGGTGATAGCCTTTGGATTGAATCGTACATAAATTGGGACCAAATATTTTTTGTCTATGAAGATGTTTTGTGTATCATATTAATATAAGTGGTTCTTATTACTTAGTTTTTGTGAGGAGTTTTCTATTTTATAGGGGATTTTATTTGGATAGTTTCCAGTATCAGTTGCATTATTTAACCCAAAGAGGGGTGGCTTCTCAGCTAATGATGTTTTCCCTTTCTAGTGGATGTTTTTAGTTCAGATTTGTTTATATGTTGAGACCTTTTAATTTCGTTATAGATCTTTAAACCCTTCAATTTTTATACCAGGAAGTAATTGACTAGAATTATAGTCATTCTTCAATTGTTATACATTCAGAATGACTGTAGTAAACCCTCTTATTTCATTTTATTGAATCCAGCCTAATAAACCCTAGAGTCATGATCATTTGTATCCCTTAAACCTTTTAGTTTCCAACCCACACCTATCGACTATCAGACACAGTAAGTATACTTCTTCATTAGCTCAGATTTTAAGGTAGAGATGTAGTCTTGGAAAACGGTATATATAACATTATTTAAATCATTGTTTGAATATAATGTATTCCACCTATGGTGTATGGGTGATTATATCCTTTGTATAATTTTTTTTATTGTTCCCCGGGTGAATGAATATTTTTAACAAGCTTGGAAGAATTTTAATGTTGGTTAAGGTGGATATTTTAAGCATCAATAATCGTTTTTAATGCATAGTATATGTTAAATTTTAGTTTCTAATGTTTTCAAAGATATGTGTATTAATATTAGTTTTCTAAAGATCATGATTGTGCTTTTTTGTTCAATAAAAATAATTTCCTAATAGCATGTAACATTCATAAGTGAGTGAGTTATAAAAGAAATCATATTAAATATAACTTTTTGGGAAAGGAAAACTTTAAATTGATTATTTCATACTTGGAATATTTATTGATAATATATATTAATGTTAAATGATTCCCCTAAATAAATCAAATTGGGAAAAAATCTTAATAAAAATAAAATTCTTCCATAAGATATATATCTATTTTAAAAGTAGTTTTGAAAATATATTTAAAGTGTTTTCTCATAAAATATTTTTATAAAAACCTTATTATGATGATATATTTAAAAAGAGTTTTAATTTTAATATTTGATAACTTTTTGGATTATAAACACTGAATACTTGGTGAAGTTTTTTTTCCATGTTTCAAAATTTACTGAGTTTTAATGATAAATATTTTGATACATTTCTAGAAAAAAATGAATATTTTGAAAAACTTATTTATTATTCGAACTCTAAAACTAGAAAATATTTATGAAATATTATCAGTAAAATATTAACATTTGTTAAATAAATTACGCAAATATGTAAATATACTATGTTTAGGAAATGTTTTGTAGGGTAAGTTAAAAATTATTGTGAATTAAATATTTTATCATGATAAATGAAACTAAAGTTCCTAAACATAGTATATTTACATATTTGAATAATTTATTTAACAAATGTTAATATTTTTCTGATAATATTTCATAAATATTTTCTAGTTTTAGAGTTCGAATCATAAATAAGTTTTTCAAAATATTCTTTTTTTTCTAGAAATGTATCAAAATATTTAACATTAAAAATCAGAAAATTTTGAAACATGGAAAAAAAACTTCACCAAGTATTCAGTGTTTATAATCCAAAAAGTTATCAAATATTAAAATTAAAACTCAGTAAATTTCAAAATATTCATTTTTTTCTAGAAATGTATCAAAATATTTAACATTAAAACTCAGTAAATTTTGAAACATGGAAAAAAACTTCACCAAGTATTCAGTGTTTATAATACAAAAAGTTATCAAATATTTTGTGTGGTTTGATTGGTATTCTTTGATGAATATATATATATATATATATATATATATATTGTTTATCATTGTGGAATTTTATGTAAAAAAATAATATTTATTTAGAATTAGAGTCATATATGAGTTCTCAAAATCCATTTTTGTTTAATGCATTATTTTATATAATGGATAATGTTTTCTCATGTTGATATTTGAGTTTGATTAACATATAAATGAAATGAATTATTAAGGTAATTTCTCCAATTTTAGAGTTATTTTACTCTAGACCATATTTCAAAGTTGTTTCCATATATACACTTTTTTCACTAGTATATTTTTTATTAAAAATATAGTGAGATCATTGAGATGCATCTCGTCGTATGGTTAAATTATTCCATACCACTACCTTATCCTGTATGGGTTTATTTTAATTCTTAGGGATGAGAATATTTTTATAGTTATCAAGGATATGGTTTTTTTATAATGAGACCCTGCTTTATTGTGCTGGGTTTTCCAGTGGTTTGGGAAAATTTTCATTTACATCGAAGCTGTTTTTAGTTTGTATTTTCAATTTTAAATGTGTTTTTACAATGGTTTTGAAATTTATAGAAGTAAATTTAATATTTTATAAGTTAATTTGAGATATTATGTAGATTTTTTAAAATTTATTAAAATATTTTTTTACGTGTTTTTGTGATTTTGGTGTAAACCTATAGAGGCTCTCCGATGAAGAGGTAAAATTCTTAAAACTGCGTATATGATTTATTACTTTTTCCACCACCTTTTAAAAAATATTAAATGATTATAATATAATAAAATAATTATCCCATATGTAATGATATGTTATTATGTTAATTAAATAACTCATATCTATCTCCACTTCTATAAAATGGTAAATGAGACTGTCAATCATCTGTACGGAGGACTACCACCTCGCGAAACGATTTAATTCTTCTTCCATCCCCACTTTTGAAAGATCTATAAAATTACGTATTTAATATAATTATATTATATTTATGAAATTATTATACTTATGGAATTTTAATATCACTTTTAAATTATTCTCATTCTATCCACTGGAAAATAATAATGGTTCTCATGCGTATGTGTGGACTACCACCTCTACGTAGCGGTGTGAAATGTTTTCTATTTATTTTAAATGGATGGTAATAATTATTTATTTTATTAAAATAAAGTTTAAATATAATCATAATGATTATGCAATGTTTAAATAAAATTTATTTTCATTCCATCCATAAAGAAAAATGGAAGCGACGTTCAAACGTGCAGACGACCTACCGTCTCCATTAACTGTATAATCCATTTTCTATATCAAAATTTTATAGATTATTATAAGTTCATATATAATAAATATATAGAATATTTATATAATGTTTTAAATTATAGATATGATAAAACCAAGATTAGTATAAAAGGACCAAAATTACCAAACCATAACATACATGAAAAATGAAGCAATTATCACCCAGAACAATGATTTTAATAATGAATTATTAATAAACGGGCCATAAAAGTGAATAAATAAATCATATATAAAATGAAATATTTGATTATGTATCTTTAATATATATATATATATAGTAAACATATATTTATTATAAAGGATGTTCTAACATGTATAAAGGAAATTATATAAAAGGTAAGGGTTTATTGCCACACTTTTACCTTTTTCAAATGTATATCATATTAACCGCTTTGTTTTTTTCTTGATGTATATACTGGACATTTGATATGTTATATCATGAATCCCATTATTATAATGGTATTTAATGTTTCATTTTATGTTATTTATTTCTTGTGTAATTTGATAAAAAATTTACCAGTGTAGCAATAGATTTATTTAAACTCACATATTTTATCAGGATTATTTACCATTAAATTTATGATGATGAAATATTATATATCAACAAAAAAACTCCTTAATGTAATTATCCTATATTTATTAATATTTTTTTTAATTAATAGTTTCATTTTTTTCTCTATAGTAGTTAAAATGACCGTGAAAGTGTTTTTAAGAAAATCTAACTTTATTTTTCACTCCTATCGAAATTATTTTGTCTAAAAAAACCATGTTTTCTTGAAATGTTTTAAAAAACTTATCATTATAAAACTAAAAAATTAATGAAATTTTTGCATATTTTAATTTTTAGAAAATTCAAATTATTCTTTATGTCCTCATCCAAACAATATTCATTGGTATTTTACCGAAAATATAAAAGTAATATTTGATTTAACATGTATGACATGAATGGATTTTTTATTCATTCATGAACAGTCAATGATTTGAATATTATTTAAAATTATTCCAATATTTTTTTAAAAGAAATTTATATTCAACATTTTTTTGTGATATTTTATTTTAATATGTGATTTTCAGAATGGAAATTTGGTTTTCCTCAATAATCTCTTTAATGGAATTATTATGCTATTTATTTTCATCAATAGAACCGAACCTCATTTTACCATACGATATATTAGTAATATGTTGTAATTACATAATAATTATTTCTCTTGATGGTTGATGGTCAATGTACTCTGATGTACTATTTTTATACCATTCATCATATTACTCTGAATGGTGTAGGATTATGTCTATTGATTAGGGTAAGAATTAATATTTTATATGTTATTTTTTGATTATGAATGTTTATGTTGGCTGTGTTTAATTATACTTATTAAGTGACATATTGGTCTTGGAATTACATATCCTCTCAATTCATAGATAAGACTCATGAGATCAATTAGTTGGCCAAATTAAAAGGGTTTTTACCCATAGTTTTAAATTGTCTTGTGAAAATTATTGCCAGTATGTTTACGATATTATAAATTATGAATTACATCATTATGAGATTATTTATTAATGTCAAATGTGATAATTAAATGAGTTAAAATATCCATTATTTTGTTTTATACTCATGTGATTATTTATATGGAATTATTTTATCATCATTTCTCTTTATATATTATTTTTCATGTTAAAGTTTCTTATTAAAAAGAATGTGTTTTATTTATTTAACTCTATGTATTGATTTTGTATTATGTATTCATAATATATTATTCTATATGAATACCCATATTGAGTAGTATATATCACATGTTTCTTATGTTTTCTTCCCCCAAGACATCATGAATTTTTTGATTTATATGTAGGGATATACAAGAGGTAATAAAGAAAATATCAAAGAATTTTTTTTTTCATTTTATGCTTTAAAATGTATGTTAAATTCTTGTGTGTATCTAGTTTACAAAAATATACTAAACTATTCAGTCCATTGAGGTATGATTTCATCTATCTTATGCCAATTTTAAAAAGTTATCATCAACTTTGGGCTACTATGGTCATGGTCTTCAAATTTGGTATCATAGATATTTTATTAGAATAATTATGAACTAGATTAAGAAAACATCGATTATGAAATATAACCCTATGAATTTCCATAAGGATGAGTCTAAGTATAAAATAACATCTAAATTCTTTTTAAGGTAGAGGTTATGTGGTTTTATAGGAAATACATCCTTGTCTATATACAACAATTTTATGTGGTTCCGGAATATATGTAACTAGGGGTAATAACTCTGAAAAAAGGAAAATTGGAATTAACTCATGCATTACCTGGTACATGAAAATTGGTCATATTGTGCACCTAGTTTGACATTCTTAAAATATATTATTATTATTTTGTTTACACTTTTTTTACAAACAATTATGATTTATTTTAAAATGTTTTTAATATTTAAAAACATTTTCATGGAAATCATGTTTATGATTATAAGATTATCCTCGAATAAAATTTTCAATTTATGTTATGTTTTTAACTAATTTTGGGATTATATATTGTGTTTCATAATACTTTCATCTAATATACTATATTACATTATTTAACAATAGATCCTAGTGGATGGAAGAGAAACCATACCAATTCATGCACCCATGTAGGTGTTGACCTCCTGGGAAAGATAATAAAGTGGGAGAAACAGGTGAAACTGATCAATTTATAACCATATTGGGGAAGATTGAACTGGTTATGAGTAGTAAACTTTCCCATATAGAGAATAATTTTTATCCCCCTTCTGTTGTAACAATGTTAGACCATATTTTTCATAAAATACCTCCATCATTTAGTGAGACTAAAGATTCATTTGTAGCTGAGAAATGGATAATTTCCTTAGAGAAACTCTTTCTTTATTTAGAAATAATGAAAGTGAGAAGGTTATCATGGAATTTTATAATATCTCATTATATAATGATCATTAATTTAAAACACTAAGTATTAATAAGGAATAAATAATGTGTATTAAAAATATTTTGAGGTACTCTTCATTGAAAGTTTTTTTACATGTGATCAACGAGTAGATATGGAGAAACAATTCCTAAATCTAAAACAAAGGGAAGAAGTATTTTTTTAAATATGAAGACAACTATAGAAGTTAAAAAGTTTCATGATACAGACCACGTACATAATACAAAGATAATTATTCATTGTTTATTTAATGGGATCAAGTACATTCTTCTAAGTCTGGTAGTCTCCCAAAAATTCTCATCATAAGGGGACATAGTATGATGTGGTATAAAGACAGAGAACAAAATATCCAAGACTCGTGTCTTAGAATGGAAGAAAGAGGAGAAGATTATGTAAGAGAAAAAATAGATAAAGGTAATAAGGGAAATAATTATTTTCCCATAAGTGATAATTGTGGAAAGAATCAACCTAGTACTTTCTTGAATTAAATGTGAGATTTCTACAAGTGTATTAAGAAAGGAGACGATGCTCATGATTTTAAGGGAAATAAAAATATGAAAATTTGGAATTAATCAACAGAATGGAGACATGGATCTACACAATTTATTTCCACATTAGTCAAGCGAATATGTCTCAAAAATATTTAAAGTGTCAAGATTAATTTTATGATATTACTATAAAAATGTGGAATGAATTATGTACTTGTGTTTAGATTCAATAATTATGTTATAGGATTATTTTATCAATGATATTATAGCTAAAATATTTATTAAATGTATAAATATTGTAATGAATTATTTTTTATTATGATTTTGAAATAATGTGTTGAATGGTGCCGGTGACCAAGGAAAATGATTTAGTAGCAAGTTGATATTTTTTTAAAAACCTGATTGATGGAATACAAAATAAAATATATTCTCAATGTTGAGATAATAATGAAAAATAGATATTTATGGGAAAATATTTGTGACATTGAATTATTTTAAAATATATTGGTTTAGGTAATCTATGTTAGAGTTTACTTCATTTTTGGATTTATAGAATTTATTATATAATATGAGATTTTATTTTTTATAATTATGTATGTTTTTAATTAATGTTTTTTTGTTATAAAGGTATAAACATATTTTTAGTGTGACATTAAGAGTCACGTTATATTGTCTAGAGAATGTGATAAAGATTTAGTGACCTTCCTTTTAATTTTTTTGTCTTTTAATTTAGTTAGAAATATATTGGATGAGTCTTAAGCTTGACTATTTATGAAATATAATAAGTTGAATTTTTAGAGTAACTTTTTATGTATTAGATATTAATGTATTATACAAGATAAATTTTTCTAACTATTTTGGTTTTAGTAAAAATATTAAGAATCACTATTTACCCTTTCATATGTTTTAATATCTATTAAAAGATAATTTTAGTTTTTCAAGAATAAAATATTAAACATTGATACACATCATTTAGAAAAAAATATGATTTTTTTGGGTAATTGATTAATATATAAATTTATACTTGTCTAGTATGTATATTTCCTTATTTTCAAAGTTTTGAAAGTAAAATAATTCCTCAACTTTAGGAAAAGGATCTTAAATCAAAAAATTATTATATTACCCTAGTATCTAATGAATCAAATGTTCTTTTAAATATTTATAGATTTATGTTTTTTAGGTCCGTATCATTCCACTGATCATTCACTTTATTTTCATCATTTATTTCTATCACTCTTTATAATTATTTATACTTTTATTCTATGTTCATATCTTCACATCCCATATATGTTCTCTTATTTGTAATCCTAGATATGTTTTATTATAGATGAGATTCGTATTTAACATTATATCATAAAAAGTTGAAGTTTTATTAACCCTTTTATGATGTGGTTTTTTCAATAATGGTCTTTATATATGTAAAAAATTGATTACAAAGATAAATTTTAAATTATGAGGATGTAATTAATTGATGGTGGAGAGAATATAACACCATCATATTTTCACAGAGGTCTATCATATTTGATGGAATATATAAAATGAAATAATACTTTTAGAATAGAATGAAACACACTGTGACTTTATGATATATTTATTTTTAAATTCAACATCTTCAAAAATTTGTGATGCATTTAATTATGAGGTTAAATGAAATGTGATACTCTATTAAAATATTTTTATTTAAACATGAAAATAATAACCAAACTGTTATGTTAGAAGGTATGAATTTGACTAAATAAATTTTTGTAATTATATGATTTACAAATGTATAAAATAAATTCAATGGGTATATATATATTATTAATATAATAAGACCCATTTGAAATAAAATTATGTGTTTTTTGAATAAAAATATTATTCTAAAAGGCTTTTAATCACACTGTGTAGAGATAATTTAAAATTAATTCCTGAAACTTTTATAAAACTAATTTAAATAAATAAACTAAATTCTTTACATCATAATATCAACATTTATATAATGTAACCACTATAAATTTCAATATTCTATTTTTTGATATTATATGTAATGATTTTGAGACCAGGAGCAGAGATGACTTGTGATTCCAAAGCCTTGTATGGCTGGAATAAAGATTTAAAACAAATTTTACTCATTAATAGCATGTTTGCATGGTTTTCCTGAAAAAATTGGAATAACTCATAAACAGGTTCCTAGATCAAAAATCTGAGGGACCTGTAGAGATTAGAATGGAGGCTTTACCCTAAGCATGACTTAAATTTTGTCAATGTGGGTCGTTTGTGAATTTTTTTCATGGGACGTAATGGAAATAAAAAAAATTAAATAAAATTATTTAATTTCATTTTCCTTGATTCTACGACTAAATGTATTTAAGAAAATTATTATGGAGAATTTCTAGGGTTATACTCATAACCATGGAAACCATGGAGAATTGATGGAGAGATATTTGAGGATGCATGCCGGTAGACTGCATTGCATGGGTGAGAAAATTAAAACCCATAAAAAAGAATCATAGTTTATAAGGTTAGAGGAAAGAAGGTAGTCCGTGAAAGTTAACTTTTTTATGTGACATGGGTGAGAAAATATTTAATGCATAAGATACTAGGTTTCGGCATAGGTAAACTAGGGTGTGTAAAGTATCCTGGGAAAAGGGTCCAGAGAATGAGAATGTGTTCCTAGGTGAAGTGAATTTGGCATGTACCCAAGGGCCTGGGAAAAGTGACATGGTCATGTTTATGATAATGAGTGATTTTCATAGTTATATTCATTGGGATATATCCAATTACGAATCATGTTTTTCATACTTTAAAAAAATTACCACAAAAATATTTTGACCCTCTTTATTTTATGTGCTATGAATTGGTTGACATTTTATAATTATTATTTTCATTGTAATTGATAATTATAAGGACTTATATTGGAAGTCGAGAGTTGGGGCCATTGATTTTTAGCAGATTATAGTTTCAAATTTTATTTCATAATGATATAATTATTATTTTAGAAATATAGAGTTAGTAAAACACACCTAAAACTATTTATAAAGTTAATATCACCATTGAGACGGACATAAATCCTTCTAACAAGAAATTTTGTTTGTATAGATGGATGGAATGTAGGGAAATTCATCCAAATTATATTAATATGAATTATTTTATTTTAAAATCATATTGATTTATGATAAATTATTTTTTTAATATGATATAACTATATTTAATGAACCTGAAAAGTTTTCTAAATGAGAATAAGTAGTTAATTTATACAGTTTTCAATATAAGGGAACACCTCATGATGTAATCTATATTGATTCTCATTATACATAGTAATGACTATTGAGAAGGTATTATGTATTTATTAATAAATTACGATATATACTAGTTTTATGGTCATAAAAAGATGATTAATCAAACTTTTAATGACACCTCTATATGATATCAATTTGATGTAAGGGAATTTGATGATGATTTCATACCATGACTTTTTTAGAATGATACAATGTAACTTTTAAACTTGATCATAGCAATGGGATGTGAACTGAAATTTGAGTTATGATTATGTTGGATGGATTAAAATATCACATTTTACATGTTACTTTTAAACATGGATTTATCATAATAGATTCAGAGATGGATTCCTTATTATAAAGTTAGAGTTAGATTGAGGGTTTACTGTTTATTTTTGTTTCATGTTTGTGACTATTCAGATGTAATTATAACTAAATGGAACTTGTTATATGTGATAATCTTTTCTATATGGGTTTTTAGTTTTTATTTTGGGTTTTATAATAGGCGATTCATGGTTACTATAAATATAAATGACCGTTGACTTGAGATATACTAGTATGGGTCCCCAATATATTATAGACTGTTATATAAAATAGTTGAAGGGGGTGGGTGAATTATTATCAAAATAAATTCCTCCTTAAAAATATCTTCTATAGTAGAGTTGTAAAGAATAGATTATGGAATTTTTTGGGTCTTATAGAAATATTATGTATCCAAAATTAGCATTATTTAGTTTTTAGTAAGTCTAGAATGGATGAAATTGATGCGAAATCATTGTTCTTTGATTTTTTATGAGATGAAATTTTGGTGAAATTAGATGTTTAATATTCTTCCTTGTGGTTAATGTGAGTTATTTTGACATGATATATTTGGGTAATGAAGATGAACAGTTATATTTAGTTCAAAGAAAATATCTTTCATCATGTAATATTGATATGATAATTACATAGAGAATTTGTCATATGATTAAAATAATGAATGAATTGATGAAAACATAAGTTTTATGGTATGTTTTTATACATTTATGATAATTAATTTATTGAGATGTGTAGAGTATTTCTACTAGATTAATTGATAAACCATTCAATGTGAAATTCTATTAGTGAGGAATAGTGGTAGTGATTAAATAACTTAGGTGATTGTCCGTGAAAATTTTATTAATCACACTTGTAAAAAAATTAATTATAAAAAAAACCATTACTTATATAAATATTTTTACAATTGATTAATCCATTTGGTTTCCAATCAATATTTATTGACTTTTTCCATTATAAATATATATAATATACCTTCTTTCCTTCAGAGAACTAACCATTTATGTGGGAACTACAAGAGAATGTGAGGACATAAAGTGATTCTTTAAAAGTTATCAAATATGATGATAACTCATTATTGAGATCATATGTAATTTCAACTTGTGGTCAATTTAATCAAATAAAATGTTGAATTATTGTTTGATATTGTTATGTTTGGTTGATGATTTTTATTATAGCTATAATTTTGAGGCAATGAAAATTTTTATTAATTTTTTTTATGTGTTCTAATATTTTAAAAGGGAAATTATGATAATATTCACTAGTTTTAAATGATTTTGGGATGATACACCTTGAAGTTCTTGATAAGAAACATTTCTAGTATTTAATGGTATAATTTTAAGGAATATGGGAATAAATGATAAGCACATATCAAAGTATTAAATATTGATATTTTGTATTTTGTGAATATATATCTTGAATTTGATGATTGATATTATTTTATAATATCATACATCAATATATTAGTTACATGTTTACCTTATATATGATGATTAAGTTCTATCTCTGTTATTTTTTAATGTTATTATGTTGGGTTTTGAATTTTCAAAGATGGAAGAGAAGTGTTATAGTTATTTTTCCCTACTTCCTTTCATGTTATTATAATGAAAACATAGTATCTATGTTTGGGATAATATAATATTTTATTTTTTATAATTTTTTACAATTTTATTTCATTAATTTTGAGTGATAAGTTTTTTATATTTTAGAATAAATGGTTGCATTGTATATATGTTGTCTTATTAAATTAATTCATGATACTTTGTTTTATGTGGATTCATATAAGTTTTTATATATTTTGAAGTATTATTGGATTATGGGTAAATTATTGTTTGTTTTCATTAATAGTTGATGTCATGGCAGTATAGACAAGAATGATTAATTTCGTAATCATGTCTTTTGTTGAAAAAATTATTCATGGGAACATAATGTTTTATTTTGAAGTGAATATTAGGATATTGATTTTGATCCAAATGGAATCTCTATGATGATTCATTTAAATTGTAAACATGTCTAAATATATGTTCTCCTTGATTTTATGGAGATTATTTTGTTTGAATACAACAATCTACTTTATTTGGCTGTTATTTTTTATTAATTGGTAGACAAAAAGATAAAAGTTATTTTTTTATAAAATTAAATGTTTTGAGTGAAATAGATGTAATGATCATCCTATTGGGGATTAAAATTTTTATATATAGTGAAAATATAGTGGTATAGGTTTTGTATAAGAATATCCTTTCATAAAATTAGAATATACAACTAGTTTTACTATTATTGGATTTTTGGAGCTCATTTAAACTAAATAATGACATCTAGTGGTTTTTTTATCACCATAATATATTTTATAGGAAATATTTATTTTTTAATATAAATTATAAAAATATAATATCCTCCATAACTGAGATTTGTATTGATAAATATGTCTCTTTATTGATTCTAGAGTGGGAAGTTTCCATTGGGTGGAGTATTTAGTAATTATCTACCACGAATAAAATTTTAGTTATGGGGGTGAGTTTCCAAAATATATATATATTTTATTCAAAAAATATATATTTGAAATAAAATATTATATAAAATCATATTTTTAATAATTTTAATGGGATATGGTGTTTAGATATTCTTTTTAGTAGAGGCTTCCCTCTTAGTCAAAGGGTTTTCGAGAGAATGAGAAATCAATGTAAAATAGATTTAGTTCTTTGATTTAATATTACTTTATGTCATTATAGTTTTTATTACTATCTAATATGATAATATATCTTCTATGAATTGATTCATGACATGTAATTAAAGTGTTTTAAAGATTAAATAATTAAGAACTTTATGAAATATGAATATAATAAATTCGACTTATCGGTTAGATTTATACATAAAGTGAAATTTGATTATCCCAA
Organism: Viscum album; assembly: GCA_963277665.1. Classification (NCBI taxonomy): domain Eukaryota; kingdom Viridiplantae; phylum Streptophyta; class Magnoliopsida; order Santalales; family Viscaceae; genus Viscum; species Viscum album. The sequence goes on along the minus strand of OY728138.1, from coordinate 1,296,820,532 downwards.
ATATCCTAATAAGCTTTTAAGGAATGAAACAATAAATTCATGATAAAAATATTATATACATTAATTATATTTATAGATTTAGTTATAATGATATATAAATTTAACAACTATGAATTATAGTTTTCAAGATATGTTATAAATATTTTTTAACCTTTTTTTGATAATATTGGGAATAATATTATACTATGAAGAATAATTTCTCAAATTATATGTAGTATTATGGATTATAGTAAAATTAAACTAATGAAATAATGAATTTAATGATTCATTACATAAATTAAATGATATTAAATAAAAAAGTTTACTTTATTTTAAAATTCTCTCTAACTTATGGTAGCTATAACTTTTGAGTTAACGTTTGAAAGTTGCATTTTTATTAAACATTTTATGAGAAAACCATATAGAGAAAATTTAGATAACACTAGAGGAATTATAATTTTGGGTTTTAGTAAGCACATGGAATTCTATGGAAACAAATAGTGGAGATTATAGGATGTTTTGTGGTGGATATGTGACATTTGATCAAATGATCATAGATAATGGAGGTTCCACATCAGGCCTGGATGACATGGTATGGAATAAAAACATATACCTTAGGGGAAATTTTATATATGTTTATTTAATAGTTACTATTATGGCCACATATCCAAATAGAGTTACATGTTAGGATGAATCTAGGTCATATGATCAACCTAATTTGATGATAAACCACATGGTCGCATCACCATGTGGTGACGTATCTTGGATAAATATGAGTTCAGATACTCTAAACTATATGATAAATTATCATATGGAAAATTATTTTTTGGGACTGTGGCATGGAATAGATCAACTATGTGCATATAGGGAGTCATGTGGGGGGTGTTATATGACACCCCCTCTTTGGGTAGATTCTCTATAAGTTTTTGATGGTAAGTGAGACCTTTTTGAGCATTTATGTGTTTATTTTTTATATTTCAACCTACCAAACCAAATGCATCTCTTTTTGGTTCAATTGTTTGATGATTAGAAAAATTTCCTAATTTACATTAAAGGGATTGTATGAGCCTATAATGACTATAGGCATAATTCCATGTGTTGTAACTTCCAATCCATAAATATTAATGTTCTTTCACTGATCATTGATTTGTAGATACGTTTTAGTGAAAATTTTATTTGGAACTAAATCATTGGTATTCTTATTTTCATGCCAATTCATAATGGTACTTTTATTTAGTGGTGTAACATCATATACTCTAGAAACCCATATCTGGTTTTTATATTACATTTTTGGAAAAGAAAACCATAGTTCTCATAGGATCAAACATTTGAGTAGTATTGGAAAAAAAATATATACATATATTACTATTGAATAAAAAATATAAAACATAAAAAATTTCCAATAATATAATTCTCCCTTCCATTATGCACCTAAAATTTTCACATTGAAATACTCTAGGATTCATGGGGAAAAGAAAGAAATAAGGGTGATCTCAAATGTTCATTAAGGTTTAAAATACAATAGAATCTTCCATAACATAAACATGACATAAGTTATATTAAAGGAATAAATGAGAAACATGAATTCATAATTAGATGAACATGAGGGAATGTTATATCCAGGTTTATTAATGAAAACATAGACAATAATAATTATTGATCTCGTACTAACATAATGAATAATTTCAAACATCCAAACATGTTATCAATGTTGTGTTCCAATACACTTATCTTATTATGGGATGAGGTATACACCAAAACCCTATATATTTAGTCTCATTAGACGTATTAATACATCAAGGGGATATATAATTTTGGTCCCCTCCCATCACATGATTAATTAGAATGCATTACCCTTATGATTCATCAATACCCTTGATAATATTCCATAAATAACATCATACTTGATAAAGAATGGATATTTTTATAATGAAAAATTATAAAATAAAATAATTAACCATTAATTTTAAAAAAAATTATGTCAAAGAGAACATCTCATATTCTTCTTATAAGTTATAGGGTATCATCAATGTAAAATAAAGTACCCTTGTCTAAGACATATAGCGGTGAGGGAATATTAACTTTGTTGAGTTATCCATAGAAGATAGAAATTGGATTCAATAGTTATTATTGGTTGGAAAAAAATTAAATGTAATGAAATATCCTTTAACATGGTTCATTAATATAATGTGAATATTATAATGAATACCCTCCATGAGTATCAATTTAAGTGTGTGGTCTTAAGAAAACTCATTGTGCATCGGGGTGATGATTTAGTCAATCTTTAAACAACCATTTTCAAGTAGATTTCACCTTTTTTCATATATTATATAGATGAATTAAAATTTATAGTATCCTGATAGGGATTTATTTTCAAGTAAATTACACTAAATTTTACTTTTCTAAAATTTTAGATGGTTTTTCCACCATTGAAAATTTTTATTTTTATAGTGGTTTTGGTAACTATTAAATCAATGGAATATCAAATAAGGGTAATAATATAGGCATGTAAACCCATTAAATTTCATGATTAATATTCAGAAATTATTAAATGGATATTAATTCTACATAAAAATAAAAATATCTGGTGATTATAACATGAGTCCCAATGAATGAAAATTGAGATTAAAATACCCCACCAATGGATTGGGTTGTGATTAAATCATAACCTCTGGAAAGAGAGGACATAAAATGATCTTAAAAAACATGAATAAAATTTTTTCTTCATACATCATCTAAAATAGGTATTATATATACACCATATTAAGTTATATACAAAACATGTCATAAAGAGAGGAATTTTGGATGAAAACCCCTAACATCTTATCCTAACTTCCAAAAATGTACCATAACCTCATGTGTCATAAATAATCATAATAACATAATTACAAACCATATTTATAATAAAAAATATAAAATTCATTTTTATAGATACCCTTGAATGATATTAGTTTTATGTATTCATAACATTAAGATGAAGAATCCTAAACTGATTTTGGAAAAAATGATGACTAGACAACTGGGATTATAAATTCGGATCAGTGAGGATGATAGGTATTACATAAATAATAGGAAATCATTTATATAATAAAATATTGATTAAAAAAATTTAAATGTATAATCACAAGAAAATCTAGTGGATTATAATAAAGTCGTTGAAATTTAAAAGAGGGTGAGAGAGTCAATGACTGATTTCACCAGTATAATGGTTGTAAAAAAATTTATACAATGGTTTTAATGATATGGAAGGGTATTATTTTATAAATAGGTAATAATTTTTACATTAAAGAGATTATTATTCACATATGAAAAAATAATCAATTGAAACTCAAAGGTATTATCCTAAAAGAAGTACCTGAAAAAAAGAGGAGGAGAACCCTTACCTTGCTAAGTAATATCTTGATGACTTGGTGGAATCAATAGAACCCTCATAACTCGTTGGGAGTAGTTTATAGAGGTAGAAAGAATGAATCTTTATGATCAATTATTTTTGGGTGGACTGGGATAAGAAAAATTGTGCGAGTGATTTATTTTTATAGGTGAAAAAGAGGGGCTCTTCATGGAAAAATACAGTTTAGTATGGGGTATGAATGGAATCACATGGGTATTAGGTATGTTTGGTAAGTTAAGTAAATTAGTGGGAGAAATGGTAGGTGACACATATGGGTTTAAATTTTGTACAAAAAAGTCTATTTAGAAGGTGTATGTGACCTTTAATTTTTAAAAATTCAAGATATTTCGTTTACATAATTTTATATTATTAATCTTAAATAAAATTTAACCATGGTAATTATTTTATTACTAAAAATATAAGATGACCCTTATTCCCAAATTTAAATATACTTAATCCAAATTTGGGATCCAATTAGTAGAATTAAATTTCTATATATTATAATGTTGTCTTTTAAATTAAAACCTATACTAATTGAGATATATTTCATATATAAAAGTTTATTTTTATAAATTAATTATTATTATTATTTATTATTTATTATTAAATGAAAGAGTGTATATACGTCTTTTATGTGTTTACAAATCATCTAGATTAATTTAGATTGATCAAATTTATTTGGATAAAATTTATATACCTCTTATAAAATTGATTCTTTGAAAAAATCAGTTTACTTTTACCATGTTAATTAATCATTACCCTATGTAATTTACATTAAATGAATACAAAATATTGGAATAGTTATATAATTTGATCCTACAAAATCTAAATGTAATAACCATTTTTTTAAATAAATTTAATATTCCCCAAAAAATTAATTTTAATATTTGCATTCATAAAACCTATTTTATAGAAAAATCTCAAAAAAATAATATTATGAAAATTTATATATGATTAATTGAAAAAATAACATTATTTTCATAAAATAAAAATATAACATTAAAATTTTATACTTTAAAATATCTTTATGAATAATGACCATTTAATGTGTCACATTCTGTGATATGGTGTTTAAATGATAATGTAGGGTGTCCAGTGTTATATTTTATCTCGCTTAAATAATTTCATGTAACACACTGACATTTTATAAAACAAAAATATTTTCAATAGTCTATTAGACAAGTAACAAAGAGCTTAAATGACTAATGAAATATATAATCTTTATAACCTAGATGTTAAAATGGTGGGTATGAAGTGTATTATATAATTTCTGATATGTTAAAATAAATGTAAATAAATTCCCTAATAAATATAAATTATTGATAAATTTTTAGTAAATAATGAGTCAATTTTTAGTAATGTAATTTTATTCTTCAATAATATGTTTTCTCAAAAAAAATGTTTTTGTATTGATTTTCATGAAAAGAAATAAAATAATTATTTTTTAAAAAATTTATAAATGTAATTTATAATAAAAAATTTGTTGATATTTTAATATAAAATTTTTTTGGGTCATATTTTTGAATTTTTCATGAAAATATTGATTTTTCAGTGAATAGTGAAATATGCCATGTTTTTTTAATGTCATTTATTTTCAATAAATTAGTAAAATTAAAAAATACCATTATTTTTTGAATATGATTGTATGTAACCAAATAATTATTTTTTAATATTCAGTATACTTAATTTATTTTTAATAAAATTTATATTTGATTTTAGTATAGGTTTGTTTTTAGATTTAAAAACAAAATTTTTCTGGGAACTAATTTAAAATGCATAATGTTTAACCATTTTAATTAATTAATATAATACATAATGAGTAATTTTTTAAATGAAATTTATATCTAATAAATAAATAAATATTAATTTAAATTTCTATAGTAATTATTATTAGTCATATAGTTAATATAAAATCACCTTTTTCTTGAAAAATACACTTCCAGAAGACACGCTTTTTCATCACATATGTGGTTTTGATTTTAAATTAATTATTTATTGTTCTGTAAATTTTATATGGAAAAATGGATTCATTATTTTTTATCATGATAATTTGTTATATTTAATATTATCTACTAAATTTTTGAACAAAATGAATAGTAAAAACAATAAAATATAGTAACCACGGGTTGGATAAATATGGATTTACGGGTGGATAAACATAAAATATTAGGGTTAAAATTACCAATAATATTTTCTAAAATATAATCTATGGAAATATTCAGAAATTATAATGTCATAGTCCTGATAACACTCAATTTTTTATCCTTTTATCATGTGAAATATGTGGGTACACCTTTTTATTCTCAAAACCTACAAGTATGCCACTCATCTCACTTATGAAAGGCCACCCACTCTCTTCTTCTATATGCATCATAAAACCCTTTGTAAATTCATATTAACAACCCAAATAACTTCCAAAATTCCGTAATATCATCCTTGAATTTTTATTTTGGGCTAAAATCTAACCTTGGAAGGCTTTTGAAGCAATCCTAAGGAGGTTACCCTAAAAGGAGGTAATGTTCATCAATGAGTATTTTTATTTTATTTCTTGCTCCAACTTTATAAAATTTTATTATAACATTATCATATTACAAAATCAATATATTATATATAATTGAATATTTTTATGTTTAGGTATTGACTTACAACCTTCTCGACTTCTATAAAATGGGTTAAAAAATCATCATTCCTATCTGTGGTGGACTACCGCCCCATAAACCGATGCTATTAGTTTTTTCAATATCACCTATCACAGTTGGGTATTATGATGGATGTAAAGTATATATATGATATTTATAAAATAATTATTCCAAATTAATCATAATATCATATTTAAATTTTTAAATTTTTCTTTCCATAAGGAATACGTTAACATCGCTCATGTGTACAGTGGACTGCTTCCTCATGAAGCGATGTGATTCATTTTTCAATAAAGCTATACATAGAAGATCATTATAATAAATTTAATGAATATATGAGATAAATATGAATAAATTTTTATATTAAATATATATTTATTATTATAAAAAGATAACATATAATTTTCCTTCTTATCGTTTTCACTCTCTAAAAGATGATAACGTTGTTCGTGTACTTGTGGACTACCACCTTCATATAGCGATGTGACTCTCTATATTTTCATCACCACACAAAATGGATGACATGTAAAAGTATATTTAATGAAATTATATTTTATTCATGACATTTTTATAATTTTTAAATTTAAAAGATTACATATCTCTTTTCCATAATAATCTTTCAAAAATAGAAATGTTATTCATTCGTGCGTACGACCAACCATCTCTATAATCATAACCTACTTCATTTGTCAAAACCATATTTCATGAATGGTTATAAAATTATAATTCATTTATAATTATGATTATTATTTTATGATTATTATTATTGAGATTAGGTAACAATTTTCGATGTAAGAGGATAGTAAATAATCAAAACAAAAAATATTAAAAAAAACAAAGCGGTTATTACATGAAACATAATTTTTACAAAGTCATTGTAATAAATGGGTATTAAATGGTAATAAGTTTCTAATATATGTTTTAATATATATAATTGTGGTTTTTAGTATATTAATAATAAACATATATGTATTATACATGATTTTATAACATGTACGAAAGAATTCAAGACATAGTGTAATGGATTTTGGTTACACATTTTAGTTTTGTGAGAAACAAGTCATATTCAACACCTATTTATTTTATGTGATGTATATACTTCCCTTAAATTTATTTTATTATTAATCTACTAAAATTATTTTTATTTACATATCTATTTTATTATCTCTCTTTCAGGGGGTTTATGGTTCAAAATCTACCAAAGCAGTAAGATATTTGTTTCACAATTTGTCTTCTTTGGGACATACATCATGTTATGAACCTTTATAATTTAATTACGTTCATTTGAATCCCATTTTGAATGTTATATCATTAATATTCTTATTTTATTGATATTAGAGGTTTAATTTAATGTAATTTATTTATGTTTCTTACAATTCAAAGTTACCAAAGTGGTAAATATTTTATATTACAATCTCATTGTTTATAAAGATTTATTATGGTTATTCATCTAATGATATAATATTATGAATCATCTCTCAAAAAATGATTAATTTTATTCTCATATGGTTAGGATATTATAATAAATTTTTTCCATTAATTTTCCTCAATTTTTGTCCTCAAAATTTTAAAAGAAATTAGGAAAAATCTTCTTTCATTTTTCCCTTTTGTCGAAAACCATTTTTATTTAGAAAGTGTGGTTTGTAAAAAATGATTACTAAAATATATTTAAAATTATTCAAATTATTTATTAAGAATATACTCAACAATGATTTTATTTTTATAAAAAAAAATTAAAAAATCTGCATATTGTTTTCCAAAGAGTGCATGTTTAGATTTTACTAAAAATAAGGAATGAAACTTTGTTTTAAATTATACGATATGAATAGAATTTCCCATCATCATGGAAATTATTTATTTGAAGCTTCCTTTATAGGTTTTCATGTTTAATTTAAATGAAAAAAATTTTAAAATTTTTTACATTATAAAATTTGTTTTTAAAAATGTAAACGTTATTTTTCTAAAAAAATATTTTAATTGTTTTTTAAATATTCCTTTATAATTTTTAAAGGTTGTTTTTAAATAAATATATATAAAAAATATTTTAGGTTTTTTAAAAAAATAATAATAAAATAATTTATTTCCATAAAAATCTAATTAATTATCTTTTAATTTTATTAACATTCAGCAACATCAATAACCTTTATTATTACATATTCTCCAATTATGATATTTTTTAATAATACCATCCTCATTATTTGTCTAGATGGATTAAGATTGTTTAAATGTGATTATTATGGAACTCGTTTATTTTTTTTTGGTTAATCTTGTTTCAATGAAATTTTCTTGGAACCCAATCTATTTCTATGGGTTAATCAATTTTTAAAAAAAAAATAAAGTTTGTTTTATGAGTTTTACAATACAATTAATGTTCTATGTACCTTGTTCATGTTGTGGTTCATATACATTATATATGATGTGTTCACCAAGATATCACTGAGTGAGGCTGATATAAATTATATGATGGGTGCCCCCAAATATCGCTCTAATGCATTGGTAATTATTATATTCTCAATAGAATAATATTATAGGCTAATAATATGTTTATTTTATTTATAAGGGTTATCTATGGGTACAATAAGTGTTCTAAGAAGATAATTCCCCAAGATAAAAATATATTTTCATTATTATTTCTATTAGTTATAAATCTTTCATTTGATCAAGATTGATATTACATGGCTTATGATAATTGTTTCTGATGACTCTTACCTTTATTATATCATTATTCTATGTTTTCATGTTTGATGATCTAGTTATTTATGTTTATGAATACTATTATAATATTATCATTCACTTTGATTTTTTCATCATTCCCTTATGATCTTCATATACTCACTAATGAAATTTCATTGTTAATACTTATGTTTACCCTTACTGAGAATTTGATCCCACATTTCGTAGGTTACCTTTTCCCCATGTTATCAAGTTTGATCATGAATTAATTATTCCTATAAAGTTTCCATGTGGAATATGTTGATGACCTAATATGGAGTATGAAAATTTGGGTATAGTGGAAAAGGTACTCTCCTTAATTATTGGGTATTTTTTATGTAATATTTGTTCCCAATTCCCTAAAACTATAAACCTAAAAGATACTTGAGAACAAAAGTGACATAATTTTTTTGATATTATATGTTATTAAAGACTAAAATTGGTTCACCTTCGTCATTATCATTATCTGAAATGTAATGTTTATGATTTAATCATCATTGCTGGGAGTGCGAGTTCGGGGTTGTTATAGTTGGTATTAGGGGAAAGGTTTGAATAACTTTTTAGATTAGTATTATTTCAAGTTTGATTATCTTAAGAGTTTTGGATGCCATCATAGGTCTATAAGATTAATTATGATCATAATTTCAATGTCTTATACACCTCTTTGAGGTTTTAAATGATTAGATCCTAAAGCGATTTATGTAATTTTAAATAAGGATTTATTAGGATAAATTATCTTCAAAGCTATTATTTAACATGAATTATGAATATAAATTTTTTATAAAAAAAATTTATGGTTTTTTATAAACACTAGGTATTATATAATATTTTATATTAAGAATATAAGTGTTTTTTATAGATAACCATGGGATTAAAAAGTGATTTGGTGACTTAGTGATTAATGATACATTAAAAAAAGATCGCCATATTTTTTTGTTTAAAATATGAATGTTATGATAAAAAAATTTGAAGTTAAAACACTCTCTAATATTGAGTTTATTTATAGAAGATTAAGTGTTAACATTGGCTACTATTTTTTAATTTTATAGATTAGTGTGTTATTTAATCATTTGAAGGTTTTCTCATTTAGGGAATTATTATACCATATACTTACCATTTTGGAATTTATCAATTTATAAAGATAGTTAGAATATATTTTTATCCCTTTTATGGATTTATGATCCTTTAAAATTTTATTTTTAGTGCTTTGGGCATGAAAATTTCATATGGAATACTCATTTTTTAGAAAAAAAAAAGATTCTATTTTGGTTGAAATTGAGAAAATGATGAAAGTATACCCATAAATTATGAATATTTGGTTATGATCCTAGTATATATTTAAAACAAATTCATCAACTATTTTAAAAGGATATTGAAAAAAAATATAATATTTCTATCATATTTTAAGATAACAATGAACATTTTACACCTCATTGGTTTATGGTTTTTTGGTTGTTTACGTTCTCTTGATTATTCAATGTATTTTTATCAATGATCTCTATCACTTAATAGAATTATTTGCGAATTATTATTCTCTTCCAAGTACAAATATTCACTTCCATATTATATTTGTAGAATTTTTATTTATAATCCCTGTTATTCCAAATGACCATCATACATCCATTTATCATTTATCAAGATACTGTTTTATTAATAATATTTACAAAGTTGGTTTCCAAAACAAAATTATTTTCAAATGTAAAACTATTGATTACTAAGATAAAATTTAAATTTAAATTTTGAAATTAATATAAGGGGTTATTATTTAACAACCTTTGTTTATAAAATAAAACTATGTTTGAAAGTGTATTCGACATGCAACATCGAGCTTAAATGATATGTGATGTATCTAGTCGTTATAACCTAGCCATTAAATTGGGGGATATTGATATTATTAACTAATTTATGAAACATATATTTATATATTTACTACACAATAAAAAATACTGATAATTCTTTATTAAATAATCATTCATTTTTTTAAATGTAATTTTCTTATTCAAAAATATATTTTCCCGAAAAATATTTTTTATTTTTGACATGAAAAAAAATTATAATTAATTTATTGAAATATTATAAAATTAATTTTATAAAATTATATTAATTTATAAAATATTCATATCAAAATTTATTTTGGTTTAAATTTTGATATTTTTCAGAAAATATTCATTTTTTGATGAATGGTGAAAAATATATATTTTTATAAAAATGACATTTATTTTCAATAAATTTTGAAACTTAATCACAAGATTGTGTATTTAATATAATTTCTGGTAAAATATTTAAAATTCATATATATTTTATCCAATTAATTTATTTTTAATCAACATTATATAGGATTTTAGTATAATATTATTTTTAGATTTACAAAGACGATTTTCTTGAAAACCATTTTAAAATGCATAATGTTTTTCCATTATAATTGATCAATATAATACATAATGATGAATATTTCAAATTAAATTTATAGGTTGTAAATCAATAAATATTAATTTAAAATCATTCAATAAGTATTATTAGTCAATAGTTAATAAAAACACATTTTTTCCCTAAAAAATACACTTCTTGAAAACGTTTTTTTTCGCATCTGCAGGTTTAATTTTGTAATAATATTATACCATTATGAGAATTTAATTTGGAAAAATGGATTCCATATTTATAATCAGAATAATTTAAACTAACTAATAATTTCAACTTATTTTATGACCAAAATGAATAGTGAATACAACAAAAAATATTTATCACGGTAAAAGTAAGAATGAGTTTACTGGGGGTTTACCCAAAATGATAGGGTTAAAGTGAAGTAAAAACGTGTCTAAAATATATTTAATTGAAATATTTAGGCCCTATAATTTTTAAATCTTGATAATACTCTATTTTATATGGTTTTTGTATTTAACAAATGTGGGTACACCTTTTTCTTCTCCAAAATTACAAGTGTGACACTCTCCTCACATATAAATTCCACCCCTTATCATATCCTGTTCACACCATCAAACCCTTTTGGTTCATCTATTACATTTTAAAATAACTTTCCAACTTCCCTCTTCCCTTCCTAAAAATATTATTTTTTAATTAATTCCATCCAATTATTTTTGTGAAAACCTATGGAGGTTACCCAAAGAAGAGAAAAGATTATTGAACATAATTTTTTGTTTAATTTATTCCTCCACATCAATAATTATTATTAAATTTTGATGTTATAATATCCTTAGTATGATTTATATACTCATATGTTGTTATGTTATGGGCATGTCATACAACCAACTCTACGTCTATAAAATTTGTTATGAAATCATCTTTCAAGTGTAAGGCAGACTACAGCCTGACGAACCGATGTCAATAGTGTTTCCATTACCACCTTTCATAGTACAGTATGATGACAGATAAAAGTATATATATGATATTTATAAAATAATTATACCCATACATTAAATATTACATATATAAATTTTTTACTTCCCATTCCTTTTGGAATATGATATGGGAAATAAGCTTCATATAATATAGTGGATCACTCAGAAAGGACATAAATTAATTAATTAATAATATTAATTATTTATAAATTCATGGTAAATTAAATTTTCAGAGTAATGTTGGAATATCATGAATATGACTAAATTATTTATATATTTTTTTATAATATTTTAATAAATAAGGATAAATTAAAAACGCACTAAAGGGAGGATAAACACACACAATGATCACAATAGTCATCAACCAAAAGCCTAATTTTTATTCCCTAATGATGTATTTATATGAACACATAATAAAGTATGAATAAGATAAAAATGTGGATATGAAGGGATTATTTTTTAGAAACCTATGTGTTTCATTGTGGGCACTGCTTATGGTTTCTTGATTCATCATGTTGACAAACATGTCGAATCCATTTATACGCTTACAATGTACAACACTTCTAATGTGACCTCAGATACCAAATATAGTTCTCATATCGAAGAAATGATCATGTATATTGAAACTAACTTATAAAATGCCACTCCCCAGCCTAGGTGCCACTATAACGAGTGCCCTGAGCTGGATTTCCACATAACCTTTGGCATGCCTCTCTATATGATAGAGGATATTGACTAGAAACATGGGTCATTGGAGGTATAATTGGGACGCCTCATTGGAATTTAAAAAAATTACATGAAATAATTTTCAATTATCACTTTTTATCATTCGCATATACTAATTAAAAATTAAAACCCATTAAATTTCATAATTATCCTTTCTCAATGTCAGTCAATTCATTTCACCATTCTTAATGGTTTAGCATACCCATTGAGAATCACTAGGTTATGTCTTGAATCATCAATAGACCCAACAGAGTCTGTAAAAGGTGTAACTCTATAATTTAAGGTTAAAAATATATTCCTTATCTGAATACATAAAAATTCAGTAAGGAAGTAACATTGAAAAACTACACACAAAAATTAAATCATCTAGATTATAAAAAATCTTACAGACCACCTACCTCAGTCTTTTTGTTTATTACTAGCCCAAAATCATCCATTGATTTGAACTAAACTATAATCAATCACTAAGATGAGTAACACCCAAAAAAATAATGGTTTTGACATTTGTATGGAGATGAAACAACACACAAAGCGCCTTCAAGAAAAATGATGGAAATTGAGTCAAAGACTTGCTCAGAGCTTTGATTCGTAGAAAATGTCTCTCCAAATTCCTAATAATATAATTAAAAACACCCATGGGAGAGTATAAAACTCTTAGTTTTCACACCAGGATATTGGGGTTTTAATGGGTGATAAAAATGTTTAAGTCACCTTTAAGAAGGGGACAGGACACACAGTCTCTCTGGTACATCAACATAGTTTGGGAAAAATGTTTGGCTATTGTGCGGCTTCCTATATCAATTGGAGGCATGGCCTCACAATCTCTTGGAGGCACCCTCACGGGATGAAAAACCATGTGGCTCTAGTGAATCTATCTCTATCCAAATGAGAATGGATTCATGGGTGTTTAAAAATGCTAGTACATTTTCTAAAATTTTTGTGGGGCATGGACTTAGCTTTGTTCGACACACCCCCACCATGAAAGGTTATTGCTCATAATTAAACTAACCATGCACTAATCATCCATCAGTAACAACCTAGACTATTTTTCTCCTATTTCATCTCCAGAACCCTAGGGACATCCCTGATATCTATCCTAGTCCATATAAAAACTATATTAACCAATTAAAATGGATTTTAACAAAAATATAAACTAGTCAATACCACACCTCAGGGTTGGGATCTTATAATCTCTCCAGCTTATAACAGCTCATCATTGAGCTGCATTCCCAAGCATCTCAAAGCCTCCAAGATGATAGTTCAGGATATAGGCTCAACTTAAAACTTATCTCTCCCATGATTCCAAAAAAACATTTTCAATCTATCACAACACTCAAAATAATGAAATAATCCTACCATAAATACTTTTCCCCACTATAGTCCACAACATGAACCCATTGCACCTCAAAGGATGCATCAACCTCAAAACCAACATAGACGAAAGTAACCCCATAATGAAGCTAAGGTAAAACCACTTAAGTTATGGCACATAAAAACATATTACATATCAACATACCACCATGTAAGTTCCAATCATCACTCTATCGGCCTGATCCTCTCCATGACTCACAACACAAAAATACCTACTGCCAACATACCTTGATTTCAAAATTATGATGTTGACCCAAGATCAATGTCATCTGAAGAAACACATGATCTTCCAACTACAATATCTAACCGACATCAGTCCATGATTTGAATCCCAACAACCTCATCCAAAAATAGATACACATCACACAACCTAGGTACAACCGTCAATTAAATCACTCAACCCCCAAAACATGATCCAATGATCATTGTCAAAACCAAAACATCGAGATGGTGCTCTCCTGAGCCCATCAAAACCCAAAAACTAAAGGTTTTCTCCATTAATTACTTGATTGTATTAGGTTTCTTCCCCCAAAATATTGAGCTTAAAGAAACCCATATTTAAATTTTGGAACTTCTTCCATCTACAAGACTTACACAAAAACAAAACACACACTCCCACGGAACACCCAACACGGTTCCCTACATTCCATACCAAAAAACCATGATAGAACTATTCAATATAAAAACCTTTAATAATTAATGAAAACATTATAAAATTGACACAGACACACGCCATCCATGAAAAACTAGAAAAGAACTATCTTCCCCCTAAGAAACAAGATATCATTCCCAATATGCATCTTTCATTTTCATGAAGACATTCCAAATGTTTTTTGAAACTCACCACACCAATTCTACATAGTAACCCAAGTCTATATATCCCTATTTGACTCATCTCAGAAATGATCAACCACTACGGGTGATGTATTTCCACCACAACTGATCATAAATCCTTCTCACTCAAGGGATACCACAAAAGTCTGAACAACCTTACCAAAATTTATCCCCTACTTTTGATAAAATTTCACCATCAGAACATCCACTACTCCACAAACCATCATCATTATATACATCACACACAAAAACATCTATAATAAAAACACTCCAAGATTCTTTTAGAACCACCCCAATCCAGAAACCAATGCATGGATCGATCAACCATCGTACCCAAGACCCACATGTCCTTTCTAGAGGAATCAAAAATGTACCTCACATGTTATTTATTGTCAACCTAATTCCACCACATCCAACTCACGGTCTACTATACGCACCTAAAAACCTATCATCATGAGGTTCATACTACAAGGACTAATAGGTCACTCCGGTCATTAGGGTTTTAATTTCTACCAATTTCCTCAAGCACCCCAACCATTTCATACCATGATCAACCACTTCTAAACCCAAGATGTGGAACCATCTTACTTGATATCACGTGAGAATCAATAATACACATCCACCATCACCCATTACCATCTTCTAAGAATGACACATGTGGAATTCTCCAACATCCAATCTATCACAATGACCATGCTCACAAACTGGTGATGGTACTCCTTCAACCATGCGGCTTCTCTCACACTACTCTATAAACGCAACCTCTAGGAAGTTATCCATCCATTTAAAAGACAATAACATTATATACCTTAGGGTATTTCCAATGATTTCTCAATTTAAACAGGATGATATAAATATGTTGTCAATGATCTTCTTGAGTATGGAAGTACACAAAGATGTCATTGAAGAATACTAACACAACTCATCCACCCCAAACATCACCTTTTTTACAATTTAGGTACAAGTTAAAATCCTTCAAAGGCCTCAAGACTCACTACCCAAAGGCATATAATCAACTCATGATCCTTATGATTCAAGATGATCTTACCAATCAAACCCACCACCACTTCAAGTCTCTTTTTGAAGTATCCATGCGATATTGTTATCTAAGTTTCTACTATCACCACTATGAACGCAATCTACCACAATGATCACAAAACCAAACTGTCTCATGCTTAACTATAAATAAATCACCTAGGTATCACCAAAAACAATAGGCACTTGCCTTTAATCCACAATATCATTAATTCAACCACCTTCACACATCATAGCACTTTCCCATCATCCAGAACATTCAAAAAAACACAAAAAATGTTTGATTTACTATGACCATTCACTAAACCAGACTAAGAACTACATTAGTCAAACATCGTGAAAACAAGGATCAACACCCTATAAAGAAACGAACAAATCATTTTAGCTCTTCATCCTCATTGAACACAATGTATACTCAATGTCTCAATTCCATAACTAGACTTGATGCACACCTCAGGTCCAATAACCGAAATAGTTACCACCCTAGGCATTAAACCAAATATATATCTTATATCCACGATCTATCTTCCCTTGTCTCATTCATACAAGGTGAATGTCAATTCCTACATTGAACATCATTAGAATAATAGGTTCAAGAACTCAAAAAATCATGTCCATTTGAAACTAACAATAAATCCACCAATGAGCACTCAATGTTATTTTCATAAAAATGAAAACCAAGACCAATGATGCCTATTTATAAAAAACCAATTACATATACCATGCATTGATTCCCCCTGTGAAGCATTTTCATGTGCTTCAAATTAAAAAACACTCACAAAACATCCTATGGTGCCTTATAAACCCAAATGTTTTTGAAACCCAGGAGGCCCCTCTCACAAGTCTCCCTTCAAGGTAAAATGATAGAAAATCCTTATAATGGAATCATATAACATAAGTTTAATAAGATATCCTAGTGATCCATACACATTTAACTTCTCATAGGTTACCACCCATGAGAGACACATGTACCCCCATTCTGAAATACATTGCGTCTAATGAGTCAAGGAAACCCCTTACTCTATGTCTCAATCCAATTATGACTCCACCACTATGAATGGATTCCAAAACCAAGACAATATTTTCATATTATAATGCAAAACCCACTCAATTACAACCCATAACCAAGGTTCTTTGAACATGGTCTCTCTTAAGGGAAAATCACCCATGCATATGGCCATACAAAAAACTATAAGGATACTCATTTCTAATTTCCCAAGGTTTAAGAATTTTTCATTTCCCTTTTAAATTAAACTTTCTTTTTTTTAAAACCCTAGAATTAACATTTCAAAACATTCCATTCACCCAGTGTTCTAAAAATCCCAACTTTATTCAATTTCACAATACATGTTTTTTTGTTTTAATGGAATACCATTCACTAATTAGTCATAGGAAACATACAGATGACTAATCCATCTTATATTCCTAGAATAGTGTATAAATCCACACACCCTCTCTTTCTA
Source organism: Viscum album (assembly GCA_963277665.1). NCBI lineage: Eukaryota > Viridiplantae > Streptophyta > Magnoliopsida > Santalales > Viscaceae > Viscum > Viscum album. Next base: position 1,296,803,026 of record OY728138.1, on the reverse strand, counting down.
TCCTAGAGTAATATATAAAACATCATAAATTAATAACATCACATCCATATGAACCACTCAAGGTGAAAGTATCCATTGATGGTAAAAGGAAAAATAAAATAAAACATCAATTCCAACCCATAACATCTTTGGTTTTCCCCTATGCATGGTGCTAAAAGCACCCATGGATGATATCATTCCCATAACCTGAATAGATCCTTGTCTCTTGTCTACCTTTCCCGAATAGTAAGATAAAATAAAACCACTCTTATAACAATTTTTAAAACCCCAACTCGAGTGGCATGATAATCGGAGCCTTCATTCTGATCTCAACATGAGTTCAGACACACCTCATTGTATGCCAAAGGTCTCTGAATAGAATCATGTACCTATGGAAGTATAATAGGGAGACTATACCAAATTATTAGAGTAAACAATAGAATAAATAATAACAACAAATAAAACAACCTATATAAATGAAAAATTTAATAACAAATGGAAATGAAAACCAAAGTAAAACATGATACAACAATGATATGAAAACTCGATATGTTAGGAAGTCATATAAATAAAATCTACAATACCAAAACTATACAAAGATCCAGAACATAATCCAAAATCCCAACTCAATCATAACATAGCATGATCTAACCCATCATCCTTTACATAAACCAACTACCAGGTTCTTTTCTATAACATGTACTTGAAAACAAGTAACATCATCTTGGGTACCCAAGTGTCATGGAGGAAAGAGCAGGGTGTGAGTAAAACTCAGTTGGCCACCACCATTGGTGTATAAAAGAATACATTTCTTAACAATAGTTTATGCATATAGTCAGCGTTGTGATGAATAAATAAGTTTGCATAGGGACCACATTTCTCAATTGAATATTTGCAAATTATCCATTTAAAACATTGAATCCCAATGTCTCATCTAACCAATCAAACATTATTTGCCCATGATGAGAGCCTATGACATATACCATGGTGGTTAACCATTTTAATCCCCATGGGGAATTATGTTTTTATTTCCATAATAATTTTTAACATGGATAATCAATCCGGGAACCCATTTCATACATCAAAGAGGTTACAGATCAGAAAACAAGGAGAATCAATCCAAGTATCCAACTGGGGTTTGTAACGTCATGTCAGACCAACACAACCATGATATGGAACTTAATGTTTACAACCTTTATATTTAGAGTATCATTTCATCCTTCAAAAAACTATGCTGCACGATGGAACCAAAATAATCATTCGATACTTCCTAAAACCACGGACAAGGGCATCAGTCCCACATCTCAAAAAAATTAGCCACAATTTGGAAAACATGGAGCGTTAGTGCATAAATAAAATTTGGATTCATCATGTCATGTCCTACCATAAAAAAATCATTCCACTATAAACCATTATTATGGTTCATTACTCCTAAACCATACAACTAGATATGACAATTAAACCATTTCATCTGTAATCCAAATTACATATTTGTTAAATGTTCTTCAAAACCATTGAATACTTAAACATTCCCTTTTGACCATTTTCATTTACTTTATTTATCACAACATTTAGCATGCTCTAAATGGACCTTTCAATAAAACAATTTCTAAAAAAACCCACCCCTTTTCACATGCCATAAAACATCCATCCAACATCATTTTTAGAATTTGGAAGTCACCATTTAACTACCATGACCCGTCCCCCAAGGCCCATTTTGGGACTATCCCAAGCTCGCCTTCCATGGGCCAGGGGCTGACTACTTTCACCAAAAGGAATATATTGAAATCGGAAGACATTTCCTTTAAACCTGTATACATACACACAACCCATAATGTAGAAAGTAAAACTAAAACTGGGATACCAACAACAAGCATGTCACACAAGGAATAAACCACAGAAGTAAAGGTGTAACTGAATAGAAAAAAGGGGGCCATGAAACAAACCCAACTAAAAATAAAAGTATTGTAAAAGGAATTACAAACTCCAAAGGTCGTCCACCAATGATCCTACATGATTGGTAGGTCTAGACCACTATTGGATGTCACTGAAGTTTATTGTGTCTATAGATCCTCCCCAGGGCACCACCTGAGCTTGGATCTCCATGATCCCAGTCAAAGTTATGCATCGTCTTCACAAGGAAAAATAGGTTAGGGTGGATATCATGTAGGGTTGAGCATAACAATACTTATTAGAAATGCTGATACCAAATCAGGTCTCACTGAAATCCACAAAAGAAATCACAAAATAATAGACAAATATAAGAGTTACTGGAGTCAGCTAAACATAGGTAGAACATAAAGTGTTTATTGAAAAACCAGTGGTTGCAAACACTAAAAAGCAACTACTAAAAATGAGTTCTTCCCTGATGAGTCCTTCAGGCCAGATAGGTCACCTATACTTATTAAGTAGATGATTCATGAAGTCTCACTGATAGATGAGTCATGAAGTCTCACTAGGTAGCTAAGTCATGGAGTCCCACTGGTAGTTGAGTCACGGAGTCTCACTGGGAAGCTGAGTCACGAAGCATCACAATTAGCTGATTCACGGAGCCTCACTAGGTTTATGAGTCATGAAGTCTCTCTAATAGCTAAGTCATAATGTTTTTCTGGGTAGCTGAGTCATGAATTCTCCATGATAGCAGAGTTACAGAGTCTCGCTAGGTAGATAAGTCACAAAGCCTCACTGATAGCTGAGTCCTAGAGTCTCACTGGGTAGCTGAGTCATGAATCCTCGCTAGGTAAAACTCTATGAAATCTTACCTAGTATATTTCATAAGGACCACCCCATTATGTGGGTCCCTATTCCATAGTCAGTGAAATAATCAGATGCACGGTCTGGGAGATACGTCCATTTTTTCAAATAGGGATCGATTGTGTCTGAGCCTGGTCTGACTAGTTTGACCTGACCCGACCAACCTGACTCAGGGTCCTACATGACTTGACGCATCCATCAAGCCCATTTTCCTGGACTATTGGGCCTAACTAAACCCGGCTGAGGTTGGTCATGGGTCTAGTCCTCTTGGTCACCCAGTGACCTTGAATTTATTTGGATTGGCCCACACTAGCGGGTTGTTTTCTTTTCCATGCTTGGGCCGCCACACGACCCGACTTTATCTCATAGACCCAGTCCACTAGAGCGGACCAACTTGAAAGATTATCAAGGCCACTGAGGTGGCCTAGTTCACTGGACTGGCTCAATTTGTCCCTTTGGGTCATGCACGGCCGATCATCCATCCTCCCCCCTTTTCCGCATGCGGCACACTGTGAGCGGGAAGCTCCTCCTACACATCGCCAGGTTGGCGCCACATCGAGCTAGCCACCACATCCAGCCAACTGTCATTTCCAATGAGCAGCGACCTACCCCTTTGATATTGTGTGCACCGAGCACACCGCATCCACTATCACGGCCGGCAAGTGTCGGGCTCTCATCACGTACACAGTGCTCGGGGTGGCATCACCTCCTACCTATGGCCACCCCAGCAGGCCAATGTTGGCGACACATTCTGCAGGCCACTAGGTCTACTTTGGTGGTTCGATCACTGATATTTCTATGTATTTAGTCTTATTGGTTTGCCTTCATCACTACCACAGTCTCATATTTGTCTCACCGCCATTTCGAGAAAATGAACACGAAGAATGCACAAGCAAATGGGCTCGAGCCTTGTTCTTGTTGGCCCGCACCCTCCGTGTTAGAAGTTTGAAAACACAGGGGAGTCTTGTGACATTTATCCATAAAAAATAATTAAATCTAGGATAGAAAACTCAAGAACGGCACCCTCCTTCAAGATTTCAGGATCCAAAGATCAACCTATTTTTGGGTAGATTCGCATTCATCATTTTAGAATGAAGAACAAGAAAATAAAAACAATATAAACCCCAACATGGTTTTTGGATTCATCATTGATGAGGGATGAACCTCCGAGCCTTCGCCAAACCAAGATTTATTAACAATCATTGTCATTAATTGTCTCTCAAATCTGCCCCATTGTCATTCATCGATCCTTGATTCTATGGTGTTTGTTGATGGCATTATACATTAAAGAGAGATAAAGAGAGGTTCCACGTTTTTCAGAGAATTTCTTAGTGTTGTCTCCCAACTTATGGATCCTTGTTTAATTAAAGGAAATAGATTCATTGTACATCCCGATGATCTATCATTAATGTGTTTCGTTAATTATTTAGCATCACCTTTTTGCTACATCGCAGTTTTGACTAGTCATTGCATCATAGAAAAAATAGTATGAATAAAATAAACTTTTATATTTATTTTATTTTTCACTAATAGTCTGAAAAATGACATTTCTGTCCGACCCTTTCTGGATGATGTTAAGTACATTCTAGGAAAATCCCAGTGTTTTCAATTCAACAGTGCCCTCATATTTTTGATTTAAACCGCATTTTAAATGTTAGAAAAACTTTCTTGCACGTTTACTTAAATGAACAAAAAAAGTTTCAAATCCTATTTTAGGCTTACCAAGCCTCGGAATCATGTTCCATCAAACCGTGTAGTCTTGAAATAATTACATAAAATTTTAAAAAAACTTATATCGATATTCTAGGACATTATATTCTCCCCACCTTAGAGATTCACGACCTCATAAGACAAAACAAGGCTAAATAGACAAATGGGGGCACTGAGCATGAATCTGAGCCTCTTGAACCCATGTTCTCTCTTAGATGTTCTTGTGCTGCCATTGAATGCACACCAGAGGTATCGACCATCCATAAAGGACCTGATCTTGTTGATCCTCTATCTCCACTGGAAACTATGCAAACATTGCCCCATTGTCAATTTCAAGCTCTCCCTAGTCTATGACATGTGATGGATAATGAACATACCTTCTTAGCTATGACACATGAAAAACATCATATACTCGGTTAATCTATGGGGGAATAGTAAGGAGGTACACCACCTAGCCAAATCTACTAAGGATATATATAGGTCTGATGAACCTCATAGATAACCTATAGCCCTGGCAAAATCATTGCAATCCCCATTGGGGTGAGACTCAGCAGAAACATGGTATCCCTCATAGATCTCCAAGGGTTTTAGTCTCCTGTTATCATATGATTTCTGCCTACTCTGTGTAGTCCTCATCTACTCCTAGATGATATGCACCTTCTCAGTGGTAGCATGTACCAACTCCGGACCCATGAGTGTTGACTCCCTTGAGTTTATCCAGCATAGTTGTGATCTTCAAGGCCACTCGTACAAGGCCACAAATAGTGTCATGCTAATGGTGGACTGGTAGCTGTTGTTGTATACTAACTCTCCCAGTGGTAGGTGTTCCTCCCAATTTTAACCAAAATCAAGGATTCAAGCACGAAACATGTCCTCCTGGGTCTGTATGGTCTCCTCTATCTAACCTTTTGTGTGGGGTTGGAAGGTTGTGCCCAAGTGTAGCTAATTCCCAAAATCCTCCTATAATCCCTTCCACAAACAGGATATAAAATGTGCATAATGATCTGATATTATCATCGAAGGAACCCTATATAGCCACACTATCTCTTGGATGTATAGGCATCCTAGTCCCTCTGTCGATCCCTACTCCCGTATGGGTATGAGGTGAGATGACTTGGTAAGTCAGTCAATGATCACCAAGATAGAATCATTTCCCTTGAACATGTGTGGTAACCCCGTCAAAAAGTCCATGGAGATACCATCTCAATTCCATTCATGTACCTCATGAGATTGTTCCAAGACTACTGGGACTTGATGCTCAGCATTCACTTTCTAGAAAGTGAGGCATCGTGAAATGAACTTTGCAGCCACTTTCTTCATCCCTTTCCACCAGTATTGACATTGGAGGTCCTTGTACATCTTCGCCGCACCGGGATGTACTTCCAAAGGGGATGTATAGAACTCCCTCAGTACCTCCTCCCATAACATCACTGGTAATATAGTGTTTCATCTATAAATAAAGACATTATCCCCACCTATATGAAATCCATCAGGAGGTGGTCCTAAGGATATATGAGCACATCAGGCCTCGCAGTCAACATCCACAATCATTGTATCTTTGACTCACTGTAATATTGTATGGGTGATGGTCATCGACTGAACGTAAGATTCTCCATCATCATCCATGAAGGATATCTACATCATGGATAGCTGCTTTGTCACCTCACTCAGTAGCTATAAACCAGGCCTCCTACTAAGCATGTTTGCCTCCATGTTCCTTTTTCCTAAAATATATACTATCTCAATGTCATAGTCCTGGAGGAACTCCAGCCATCGCTACTGTCTCAACTTCTAAAAAGCCTATGGTCACCTTTCTATCCACATAAAAGGTTACAACTTTTAACAAATTGATGAGACCATGAGCCTTTTGGATGTGGGTACTCATTCTCCACATCCACATCGTAAAAGTGCCGGTAATCCACATATAACCTTGAAAACCGGTTCTTACTAATCCCTCCTCTTCAAGTGCCCCATCTATTCCCCCTACATGAGAAGCTCTACAAAATCCCTTCAATGTAATAATGTTGATATCAATTCCATGTCATGTTGTAGAATTATACAGAAGTCCCTCCCTCTATGTGGAGGTAATCCTAGAATAATATTTTGAAAATGCATTCCCGCACTCTGCCTCTAATGTTGGGAACTAAAAACACAAAACATCCACTAACACAAGGGTATGGTGGGCTGACTCAAGATTGATCAAATGCACCCTCAAATTTATGATTTTATCCAATGCTACCTAGGTTTTTTTGTTATCCAATAATAACTTATTCCAATGTTGTGGATATACCACATCCTTTTTCCTAAAATATTCAATCGGGGCAAGAACTATGGATGACCATTCCATTCCCAAACTAATGTTTTAAGGCCTTGAAGCTTCAACCAAGAGGTTCAAACTGAAAATTTCAACTAAAGGGTATGATCACCCAATCAACATAAGTGTGATTATCAAGCCTCCTACCATAGGTATCTCCAAACGTAAGGATAAAGTCAATGGTTTAATCTAAAACTCTAGGACTTGAACCTGATTTATGTTAAGAAGTAAGTATTATCACCTATGTCTATTAATACAGTAGGTAGTAGTGGATACAGACTATACCTCAAATCATTCTTGGAGCCCTCGGGTCATAATCCTTGACCGCATGTAGCTACCTCATTCACATGTCCTCTAGCTTTCTGAGCCTAGTGTGGACCATGTTGGGGTGGTTGTTGTAACATGATGAAATGTATACCACCTCCTATTTCTCTCCTAGATCATCTTTCACATTTGTCGCCCTACAGGTTCATCTATTCCTATCACTTCCTCTGCCGCAGTGGCCCATCCACTATTTCACTATCAGTGCGACGGGCTATAAAATCTCTAGATTGATGTCCCCAACCATATTTTGAAAATAATTACCTATTCCTAGGATAAATGGACTCACCCTATGAGCCCTGAGCTATAGACCCCCTTCCTTGGGACCTCTTCTCAAAAATGTCTCACACATCCAACTATCTGAGACTGACGTTGGATACATGATTTCCCAATACTGACATCTACTGGCTATATCTACTCATACAAATGAATTCCAGCCATAATGGTTCTCTCTATCACCCTAGCATATGTAGTAATGAATAGAGGAATAGAGTTGGCTCGGATGTCCCTAAACACACCATGCTTGGAATGCTTAACCCTAAAGAACAAGTCATATCATATTCATAGAGTACCTGGGAAATTTGGAATTCCTCAATGAATACATATCCACTGACATGATTCCTCATATATGATCGTGTGAACACGTACCCCTTAGATTTTATGGAAAGATACCTTTCTCTAAGAATGATTCTGAAGCTCTTTCCACAGAAAAGTCACCTCATCGTAAGATCGGGTAATCTAAACCCTACCATTGCCCTACTGATACATGTAGAAGTCTCACTCCCAGGACCTCCATCTAATCAAATATTTCCCTAGCCAAATGTAACATAGTCACCACCTCAATTTAGCCTTTAGACACCTGTGAGTCGGGCTCACCTCGGAACTTAAGGGGTATCTATCGCTGAAACTTGTGTATGGAACTAAGCCCACATGTGCCCATTACCAGTAGCATCAGTAGTAACTACCAACCAATGGGTTGGGTTATAGCTGTGGCACCACCCAAAGGTACCATATCAAGAAACGGTTCTAGTGCTGAAGCCTCATCACCCTATGGACCATCCCTATGGTCATGCACTAGAATCCCGGTTGGCTCCCTATATGGAGGCATCTTGAATGAGAATCAATATTAACCACGATCAATTTATTATACCCAGTGAGTTGACTATGACTCAAAAATATCATAAAGATATACTCAATTCATATATGATTCATGCAACCATTTTTTATGTATATAGAGCCAATAAGCGTAATTCAAGGTCCTCGTGTATGGATACGCTAACCGATGCACCAACATTGGACTCACCGAATCTGAAATTTGAACTCGAAACATTTAAAACTATTTCCAAAAAAACAAAACAGTATACTCTCTTTATTTGAGGTATAACTAACCACCTTTGATACCACTCTGTCCTGACCCGACCCCTCGGGCCCGGGTCCGGACTAACCCAAGCCCGCATTCCATAGGCCAGGGGCTGGAGACTAGCACCAAAAAGAATATCTTGAAAAGGGAAGGCATTACCTTTAAACATGTACACACACTAAAAACCCATATTGTGGAATGTAAAAATGAAATAGGGATACCAACAACATGCATGTCACAAGAGGAAACAATCACATAAGTAAAGGTGTAACTGAATGGAAAAAAAGGGGGGCAGAATACATATCCAAATGAAAAAGGAAAGTACAGAAAAAGGAAGTACAATCTATGAAGGTCATCCACTAAATATCGTAACTTTAGGGTAGGTGTATATCAATGTCTAATGCTGCTAAAGCATACTACATCTATAGTTACACCTCCAGGCACCACCTGGCCCAGGCTCTTCATTACCCTAGTCAAAGAGTTCTATTGTCTACACAAGACACAACAGGTGTGGGTGGAGCCTGTTCAGGGGTGAGAAAACAATACTCAGTAGGTACACCAAGACCAACTTAGGTTTTACAAAAATCAACAAATGAAATATCCAAATAATTCACAATGGTTAGAGTCACTAGAGTCATTTTGACATAGGTATAACATAATGTGTTGATTGCAAAACCCACGGTTGCAAACACAAAACATCAATTTCTGCAATGGAACTCATCATCGATGAGTCCTTTAGGCTATCTAGGTCACCTAGACCTAATCATTAGCTGAGTCAAGAATTCTTGCTGATAGTTGATTCACAAAGCCTCACAGGGTAACTAATTCATAGAGTCTCGTTGGTAGCTGAGTCACAGAGTCCTGCTGGATAGCTGAGTCACGATGTCTCATTGTTAGCTAAGTCACAGAGTATCACTGGGTATTTAAGTCATGAATTCTCACTGATAGATAAGTCCCAGAGTCTCGCTGGGTAGCTAAGTCATTCAATCTCACTGAAAGCTATGTCACAGAGTCTCACTGGTTAGTTGAGTCATGATGTCACGTTGATAGCTGAGTCACGGTGTCTTGCTGGGTAGGTGAGTCATGAAGCCTCACTAGGTCAACATCAAAAAAAATCATACTTAATGTATTTCATAAGGACCACCTTGTCATGTGGGTCCCAATTCTGTAGACAGTGCATCAATTGGATGCACAGTCTGGGAGATAGGTCCCTTTTTGTAAACTGGGACCAGTTGCATCCGAGCCCGGTCTGACTGGTTCGGACAGACCCGACCAACCCAACCTGGGGTACTTCATGACCCGACCTTATCTATTTGGCCTATTGTCTTGGCACATTGGTCCTTACTAGACTCAACCTAGGTTTTACATTGGTCCATTCGGATTAGTCTCTCGATGACCTTGAATTTATCTAGCTCGGCCCGCACTAGTGGGCCGGTCTCTTTTCCTAGCCCAAGATGCCAAGAGGTCTATATTTATATTTTAATCCTGGTCAGCTAAATTAGATTTGAACTAAAATATAGATGTTCCATTGTATTAGATCGTCGTTTCTAGTTGGGGCGTGCATGGTTAGTCAGCCAGTCTCCCCCTTTTTTACACATGGATCGTTCAGAGCGGGCCTCTCCTCCTACACGATTCCAGGCTGGCGCCGCATCAAGCCAGCAGCCGCAGTTTATGGGATACAACCTCCACCTTCACCATAGTGCACAACGGTCATGCCACCTCTTCTAGCACAGCCGACAAGAATAGGTCGCTCATCTCGCTCATGGTGCTCGTGGCGGCAGCACCTTCTCTAGGCCACCGAGTCTGCTTCGATGTTCCGATCATATATATGTTTGTGCCTTCAAGCCTCTTAGGTCGCCACCATCACTGCCATGGCCTAAAATTCACCTTTATTAAATTTCAATGAAGTGTCAATGAAGAACGCACAAGCATAGGGGCTTGGGCCTTATTTTAGTCATCATACACCTTCCACGTTAGAAGTTTAAAAACATAGGGGATGCTTGGGATCATAGTTACAAAAACCATAATTAAATCACAGATAGAAAATCCAAGAACGAAACACCCCTATAAGAATGCACTATCCACAGATCAACCTATTCACCAGTTGATCCACGTTCATCATTTTAGAATGATGAATGGGAAAATCAAAACAACATAAACACCTAATTGGTTTGAGGATTTTTCGCTGACAATGGACTAAGCTACGAGCCATCGTCGATCCTCACTCTGTTAGAATTCTACATCATGAGTCATCTCTTGAATCCGTCACATAGTCATTCATATATCCTTGATTTGATGGCATTAATTGTGGACATTATTCATCAGAGAGAAAGAAAGAGAGGTTATACGTTTATCTGATAATTTCCCAGCATTGCCTCCCAAATTATGGATCCTTGTTTAATTAAAGGAAGAAGACACATTGTGTGTCGCTACACTATCTCATTAATGAAGTTTATTAATGATTCAGCATCACCTAGTCATTGTACCATGGCATTGACTAGTAATTTCATCACAGTGGAAATAGTTTGAATTAAATAAAATTTTATGTTTATTTTATTTTCACTAAAAGTCCAAAAATTAACTTTTCTTTCCAACCCTTTCCTGTCGAAGTTAAGTCCTTTCTAGGTGAATCCCTACATTCCGAGCTCAAAAGTGCCCTCATATTTTTGATTCGACCAGTAATTTAATGTTAGGAAAACCTGTTTACATGTTAACTTAAATGAAGTTAAAAAAATTCAAAATTACTTTTCAGGCTCACCGAGCCTCAAAATCATGTCTCGTCAAAGCGTGTGGTCTTGAAATAATTCCTTAAAATTAAAAAAAAACTAAACTTCAAGACATTACATAATCTAGGGGTTTTCCTTTTTGAAAACCAAAACAAGGTCCATAACCTCACTTTACATCAAAAACTTAACATGATTATTAATACATTCTTATCAAAGGGGTCACTACACACCCATTTCAAATCAAAATTTGAAATCCATTTGAAAACACACTTTTAAAAGAGCTCATGGTCAACACCTCATTCAGAAATATAATCCACATTGAGACATCAATCCCATCAATTCAAAACCCACAATAAGATCTAAATCTAATCACACATTTTATACCATTTCAAAAGGAATCGTAGGAATTTATAAAAACATAGCATGAAATACATTTCAATTATCCCTTTTTTTATCATTATCACATTCCAATATACAGTTAAAACCCATTCACTTTCCTAATTATAACATCTAGATTTTATTTAATTGATATCAGCGTTTTTAAGTGTTTTATATACCTATTAGGTTTCCCGAGGTTTGATCTCGAATCGTCAACATACCTAACGAGGTATTTTATAGGTATTTCCCCTCAATTTGTTTCCAAAAATACTTTCCTTAGATAATGACATAATAACATAGATAGGAAGAAGCTTGTAACAAATACATACTCATATTAAATCATCAATACTATAGGAAAAATATTATAGACCACATACCTCATGATAGTAGACAATTACATTCCCAAATGTGACCCTTAATTTGAACTAAACCAACCTCAAACACTATGATAAAGAACAACCTAGAACAATAGTGGTTTAGAGATTCAAAAGGAGAGGAAACAACACAGAAAGCCTCTTGTAGAAAATGGAAGGAGATTTAGTGAAAGACTTACCTGGAGAATTGATTCCCACTAAATAGAACTCCAAAAACTATGAATAAAATTTAAAACATACATCAGAGAGGAGGAAACCCTTGGTTCACACCCTAGGAATATAAGGCCTAAATGGGGGAGAAATCAGTGAAGGAAAATTAAATCATAAAGGGGGGATGTTCATTTCCCTCACTTTTTAAGAGGTCAGTTGTTTGTCTACACAGTTAAAAAAATTTGTGTCTCCCTTGGTCTAAGAGGGGGCCAAGATGCATCATTTGGCTATGAAGTCTATAATGTTTTGATAATCCGTGAATGTCTCTTGTCCCTACCTTTGTCCAAGGGAGGCATGGCTTCACGGTCTCTTAGAGGCACCCACACGGTTTGGAAAATCATATGATACTTGTGTTCCATCCACTATCATAAAAGTAATGACCACATGGGTGTCTAATAAGGCCCACATAGTTGTAAAACCATGCAAGGTTTTATTTCCTCATCCTTGTTGGAGACACCCCCACCCAACATGGTTATAACGCACAATTAATCTAACTACACACCAATGATTCAACTTTACCACCTTATCTTCTCTTCCTCTATTTCATTTCCCAAATCCCTATTACACCCCTAAGATCCATCCACTCCCAAGAAACACTCCTTTAACAATTTTTAAGGGAGTTTAACCAAAATTTAATGGGTTCATGCCTCATCTCAGGGTCATAATATTACATAAAACATAATCACCCTACACCATCAAAATGTTCCATGCCAACTCAAATAGGATTTCCTCAACTATATTTTCTTGAATACATATCCCTTAGGTTGTTTGTGACTTTGGATTAATAGCCACCTTCCTAAAAGAGTTCTCTCTAATATTCCTATTATATATCAAACTGGGGTACTACTAGAGTAAATATTTCTCTTGATGGATAGATTATGCATGAGTCTAGTAACAAAATATTATATCTTATAATCCATCATCAAGTGTCAATGAATGAAAAATTCAAGTCCTACTTGATTATTAAAAAAAATATTTTAATCCAAATGGGAAGATGAATTATTCAATGGGACCTTCATTCTGGGGGGAGATTCTATGAGGTATATACATAGGCTTATTGGGTAAACCAAAATTTTATCTCCCAAGAGAACCACCTATGACTTTTTGGACATTAAAAGGATATATGGACTTCATATTAATATATCAAACATCTTCCAGATCTAATCCCTAAGTTGGTTAGTATTTAGTATTCTGTGTACAATGTATTTCATCTTCCGAATGTGTAGGTTGGTATCAGCCTCCGGTATATCCACGAAATTAAGATAATACCAATCCTAGGGGATATGTTTGATTAATTAATTCCACCTCAAAGTGTTTGAAAATATGTGAAATGAAATCCCATACTAGAGATAGAAGTATTATAATTGGATAAAATAAATTTGATGGAGGAAATTTTTCACTCCCTTAATTTTCTATTTGGTAAATGGATCAAAATATTCTTTCTTGCTCACAAATCAAGACATAGAGAGAAAAGGCCAAGGTCCTTCCACAACCCATAAGTTAGCAGGCCAAAAAACACTTCTTGGATTATCCTTGATGATGGTCATTTTAGGACTTTGTGTATTAAATCAATCCTGATATGATCTTAGGTATTAATCTAATGGGATTTATTATTGTGTTACTCAATGGATGGTTGTCACCTTCTCAAGATGAACATACTAGGGTAATAAAAACAATTATAATAATTGAATCTCATATAGAATTGGGAATATCAATGAGCCTTTATATGCCATATTTGGTGATTGTTTAGGGTTAGGTCAATTTTAGTTAGGTGAATATCCCCATTGATGACGTTGCTTTATCCAAACATTTCATGGATGTATAGTAGTTTATCTTGGTATTTATGACCCAAGGTACACAAAATTGGATCCTCAATATGATCATAGGAATTTATTACAAGAATTACATTTTTTTCATAGGATTACATAGATATGTAGGCTCTACATCACCTTCTAAGACACAATTTTATATTTTACATCACTCTTTACAGAAATCCTATTGGAACACTTACATTTAATAACAATGACTCTACCATCAGTTGATCATATCAAATTACACAGAAGGATGGGGTTCTTAATGTGAGGGTTGATGATATCCCAATTTGAAAACATTATATGGAATCTAGGTTTGGGCCCCAGTTTTGCTGTGTTCAGTTGTGAAAAGCATTCATTTCTGTAATGAATGCAATGAGAATCACCCCATTCATCTTGCATTAACTCTATCTAATGTTGATGCAATCTGATAGAAATGACCTAATTATGCTAACAGAGGTGGTGGAAATAAATTTATTATCATGTGAGTGTAATAAATCATGTATTGAATGTTATCATAACATGGATCTAAGAGGAGTCACTCCTTTAATATGTGGACCAATATTCCCAACTAAGGGGAAACCCCAGAAGAAACATCACATCATATCACAATCATTGAGTTGGGATCCTCATATAATGAAGAAAACTAACTTAATACTAGAAATAAACTAATAATTTCTAATCCTATGGGTCATGGTATAGACATTGTTTCTTCATATATTCATGTTAATACTAACATTCCAAACACTAGTGTTAGTCGAGATTCTCTGAGTCAAGTTCCTCTTGATGGAGAATCCCTAAACCGCATCTCAGTCAACTCCCCTCTAATGATGTGGGGTGATATAGTAAGTTATTTCATTCTAAAATACATTTCCATTCTAGAAGATGATTCCATTACTGATGTTGAGTCTACTTTTATGAATCGATCGTCACATGAACATGCATGGAGAAAATTGTACTCTTTGATGACTCAGACATTGATCATCAAAATGAATTGATCGTTCGGACATCTTCATAAATTGTTTATAAGACTTATTATATGTGGCCTTGACTATCCATAGTTAATTTCAATTTCTCACTACATGGTTATTATCAAGGTATTATAATAGAATAAATATTAGCCATCTTCATAAACTGTTTAGAGAACATGTCGGGATTGTATAATACCTCCAAGGTATTATAATTATAAATTTGAGTTTTTTATTGTACATAAAATTATTCTTAAATGATCCATGGATGAATATAAATATCAGTATGATAGATCTTGTGTTATAGAGAATATCCAGTCAAAAATTTTAAAATATTGGTTAAGAACCCTTCAATAGTGATCGAGTTCATTCAATGATTATGATAGAAATTCCATTATATTGTTAATAGAAGAAATATTATTTTAAAAAGAATATTTTCTTATGATAATATATAAAGGATATTATTTTTTTTAGAAGAATATTACACAACATGAAAAAATATTGATTATAACTACTAGAAAAAATAAATGGAGATATGAAAAAAAAATACACAGACTAATGTAAACTTCATATGCTTGAATTATACAATGAATATTTCTCATACAATAAAAAATGTCAAAATAAATAGAACATTTAGTAATATGATATAAATTATCAAGGAAAGTGTAAAACATTTGTAAGAAAATTGGTGAATGATGTGGTATGATAATGGTGGAGTATATATGGGGTTAAATTTCAATGTGGTCATTGGGATCTGACCATTACATGACCGTTAGTCAACATGATATTGGTTAATTATGATCACTGGTAATAATGTTAAAATTATAATTATTTTATATAATGTATAATGAAAATATATAATTAACGCATAAGTGATAAATGATGACCTCATCTAGCAGTATCATGCCTTTTGAAACCCATTTATCCTAACTTTGGAGGACGGTAGCATCACTCGGGTTCACCCTTGACCAAACCCAATTAGAGATTTAAAATTTAAGGCCCGTGAATAATTAACTATCATAGACATTTATAATAATGGAGACCACCACAAGATCAATGTTAATTTAGCCACCCCATGAAAGCACAATATTTGCACACCTCACCCTTAGGGTGTGTGTCGATGTAATTAGGGTTTATGTATATAGAACTTGGTATTTTAAAGGTAAAATTTTGAACGTAGAATCTAAATATAGGTTTCTTTAATCCAATTTTCATTATTATTTTATTTATGAAAATGAAAATAAATATTATATGAATGTGATAAATATATTTTTGTATACAAGGAAAACATAATTTTATTTTTTGAAAATATAAAATTTAAATTTAGATATTAAATAAATTTTATTTTAATGAAATATTCTTATAAAACTATATTTATTTAAATATAAATGATAATATAATTTTATAATTTACCAGGTTATTTTGATAAGGGTCAAAAAGTTTATTATGTTATAAAATTAGTTATTTTGTAGTAAATAAAGAAATTTATTTTAATGTTAAAATTATATAATTTAGAGAATTATTTTGATAAAATTAGAATTATATTTGAAATCATAACATCAAGATTAGGATAAAGTAAATTCTAAGAATTTTATAAAATAAGTTATTTTTCAAAGAATAGTAAAAAATAAAGACTTTTGTTTTTAGTTTGTTTTATGAATTCATAAATATATAATAACGTTTTAATAATTAAAAAAAGATAGTAACCAACTAAAAATAATTTATTTTATTATTATTATAATTTATTTTAATGAATAAAAATGATTTTTCAAACAAATAGTTAACTTTCCATGTCTGAAATAGAAATTTGTCTTTTTGAAACAATATTTTGCTGAAATATTACTTTATCATTCCCAATATAATAGAAAAAGTATATTTTAGTGCTATCATAGATAAAAGTAAAAAAAAACTATGCCATAAATGAATAAAAATTGGATCTAAAACCATGGGTGAGAGAAAGGTTTTCCATTTTCTAAAACCTAGAATTTAACAGCCCATAGTTTGAAATTAATAAAAAATTCTTCTAATTTAACTATAAATACCCTCCTGTACACCTCATTTCATTCACTAAAAATCTATTTATCTCAAATTTCTCATCATTTTACCTCTATAAAACCTTTATAATGAGTTTAAATGGTTCCAAGGAACTCTCCCCAAGCATTAAGAATCTATCTCACAACGTAAAGGGTTCTCTTCCTCTCACATTTTATCCAAGTACTAACATTGTTTTTAGTCTTATAATTTCATTTTTTATTTAATATCATTAACATATGATCATCCATTATTATCAAAATTTTATTAAATCAATTAAATACTATCATTATATCTTCTTAATCCCCTTTTATAAACCATTTTGTATACCTATTACTCAATCAAAATCATTATTTGATTTTCTAGGGCTACATTTTTTTATTGGGAATACCCCAATCAATTTTTTATTCAAGGGTTTTTTCTATATTGATGTAATTATACTTCATTTACTGGTCAAATCCATTTATTAAACCAATATTTCCTTCATAGGTCTTAAAAATGATGAAATGTTTATATATGTAAATTCTTATGAACTCAATGATTTTATATGAAATTTATTATTTATTCTCTGCATTTTATTTATGAAATTATTTATTATGATATATGAACTATGTGGGATATAATAATTAATACATATAAAGGGTTCACACTAGTACTTATCCAATGACTTTTCCGAATAAATAATCTCAAGATATGACATGTTTTATAATACCTTGGTGAATAACCATTGTAATATTTTTTATGAAACTATCACATTGAACCTTAGTTATATTCTTATGAATGTATTATTATTTTTTGTATCCACACTTTAATGTTATGTATCAAATACTTATTATTATGCTCTCATGTTATTCCTCATGTTTACCCATGATAATTATTGATGTTTTATTTCATTTATTTATCCTATACCTAGATTTATGGTCACCCTTTTCTATTGATTTATGTCCCTAATAAATCATGTACAGTGGGGTGAAATAGGATGAAATAACAATGTATTATTTCAATAGGATTCAATAAATTTCATGTTTATGTTTTCATTATTTACTTTAGGTATTATGTTCCAATTTTCTGAGAAACTAAACTTTAGAAGGCTCTGCAAGTTATGAATGTAATATTATTTAAGGAATTATGTTAAAAAAATTAATTAAAAAGGATGGATTCCATAGTAAGTACGAAAGGAAATTTTTGACTATTTTTGGTAATTAGGACTACAAAACAGTAGTAAGAACCCTAGGGATATGTCTAAATATTGGAAAAACTAATAAAATTTTGGTAAAGTATAGGGAAATTTATTTCCAACAAATGAAATCCATGAATAGATACTACAATTGGGTGGGTAGATGGAATATATTAACCAAGGGGTAAAAACCTTGAAAGGTATCAATGGGTATTAACTCATATTTAACATGGTGTGTGATAAATAATTTTTATTGTACACCTAGTTTGACACTCTCAAGGGATATTATTTAGTTAATTTCATTCATTTGAAAATGAATTAGGAATAATATATAGAAAATGTAATTTTTTTTATATTGAATTATAGCAGATGATAAGCATTATATTACATGAATTTTAGATTAACATTTCCTTTATAATTATTATTAAAAAAATCCAATAGTAATTAATTTCTCACTTAGGTTTTCTTATTCTAGAAAAATGGTAAGAAATTGAAGGATTCATGTAAATAATAGGTGTGATGAATAATGAAATGATTTTCTCACAAATATAATAGTATATTGAGTTGAAAATGGAATGGTGAGGATGAATTAGTTTACAATAGTCCTGAATAACAACATAAACCATGTGGGTAATCAAACTAAAAGGAAGGAACAACTGGTAGTTAAATACTTCCTATGTTGGAGACCACCTGTATTTCATATAACCTATAGTCCACTAATCTCAAAATAATGGATCAATACATGAATAAATTTTTTTATACTCCATTATTCTGATAATGATAAAGTTACATTGACAGTATACTTCTCATAAGGATAAGTTAATAAGTGGTGAACACTAATCAAGAACATGGAAGAAATGGATATAGTGGAATATATAATTTGGAAGAACATTAAAAAAATCAATATGTATTTTCCTCATATGATTTAAAATAAAATGGAAAGGTAATAATTGATCACAACAATGGATAAATAAATTTTTGGGGAGTTACAAGAAAACTTACAAGGATTGGGGAATGCACTTCAATATTTTTCATTTATTTTAATATAAATATCATTCAATTATTTATTTTGTTAAGGACTATTCTATGGAAAGATTTTGAAATTTACGAATTTAATAAATATGAATATATAGTTTGATGTGCTTTAAAAGTGTAAATGGAATTTATAGATATATAGTTGTATCATGATTAGAATAATAATAAAAAGGGGGATTGATCAAAATTTTAGAAATAATTTTAACCATGTAAGAGAGTGAAAGTAAAAAAACTTCCCAAGTGCAACAAGTGGGGGAAGAATCATTTGGGGAATTTACTATATGAATGTTTAATGTCCAAAATTTTTATAATATATTAGAAAATATATTCAAAAAATAATTTTGACCTAATGCCTAAACATATTAATTCCAATAAAAATAGAAAGAAGGTTTAAGTACACCCTAATGTATAATTCTTTATGTGTGGGTATCATGTAAAATTCTCGAATAAATTTCCAAATAAATAGAAAATAGAGGGAAATTTACATCAACCCCAGTAGAGTCCAAGGGAGTAAGGTTATATTTCATGATAGATAATGAATACTCTCTAAATGATTTATTGGTAGGTACAATAATCAAACACTCAGTGTTATCACATAAATTTTTTTCTTAAGGTCCTATGAATTATTTTATTATATTCAAGTTTAGAAAAAAATAAATTAAACCCAAAACTATAGGTGCTATAGTGTTTAGTAAAAATACAAAGAGGAACTATTCATAAAATAAAGATATATAGGGATTACCCATTTATATCTGGTGAGTAAAATCTCTCTAAAACCCTATTGGTCATTCTAATGGTGGAATTTGATGTAATACTATGGATGGATTGGCTGTGATAGTATAATTCCATGATCAGAAATATAAGTAATGAAATTTTTGTTTTATTCAGTGGATAAGTTGTAATTATATTTAAAAGAGACATATCCCAGCCTAAGACGTATCAATAACCACCTTTTATTACATTATTTATAGAAATTATTGGTGAATAAAGAGAATGAATTCTAATTATAAATTTTAGATATGAAAAAAAATTTCAAGAATACATTGATTTATTTCTTAAAAAATTAATTGGACCTCCCCTATAAAGGGTGGAAGATTTATCAATTGAATTAATACCTAGATCCAAGAAAATATGAAATACCCTATATAGAAAGGAATATGTTGATTTAGTGGAATTAGAGAAGAAAATTAAAGATATTTTAGAGAAGCGTTTTATTCGTTCGAGTGTGTATCCTTGGGAAGAACAAGTTCTATTTGTAAAGAAATATGATATATCAATGTCTTTATTCATTAATTATATTGAACATAATTAGATCTAATTGAAGAAAAAAACCTCATATAATTATTATAGATTTGTTCAACTAGCTTTGTGAAGCTCAATTATTCTTTAAGATTAACCTCTTATTAGGGTATCATCAACTGAGGGTCAATAAATAATGTATCCCATAAATTTCATTCCAAATAGTATATAGACATTAATATTTTTTCCCATTTAGATTGACTAATTATCCTTATATGTCTATGTATTTGATTAATAGAGTCTTAGAGACTACCTTAATAAATTTTATGTAGCCTTTATAGATGATATTATTATATATTCCAAAATTCATGTGGAGCGTGATGATAATTTAAAGTTCATATTAAAAAATTTGAGGGAAAAATAATCATTTTTGGTAAATTTAGAAAATATGAGTTCAAGTTAAAATAATTCACATTTTTATGACACATTGTCAACACTGAGGTAATCAATATTGATCTGGAAAAGAAAAATTCCATAGATAAGTGGCCTCATACTACAATAGGAACTGATATTCATAGTTTACTTGTTCTATCAGGATACTATATAAGGTTTCTGGATGAAAATAATTTATGGAATTATAATCCACTAACCAAGTTTACTCAAATGGAAGTTAAATTTATATAAAAAAAAGAGTGTGAAAATTTTTCCATGAACTTAAGAAGATGTGGGTTAGTGCACCTACAATAAAATTACACTCTAATAGATAATTATTTTTCATTTATTATGATATATCCTTAAAATTGTACTCATGAAAAATGAAAAGGATATTTTTTTGTATCTTGAAAGTTAAAGCCTCATGAATAGAATTAACATACCCATGATTTGTAGTAATTTGATGTAATATTTCAATTAAGATATAAAGACAATATATTTATGGGTAGAATTGTAATATATACACTAGACACTATAATATGAAGTATATATTCACAAAAAAAAGGAACATAACATGGTAAAATGGAAACGGTTGGATCTTCTAGAGGAATAAGATAATTTTATCCATTATTGCCCAAGAAAAGAGAAAAAAGTCTCTAATAGATTAAGTAGGAAATACCCTAGAGTTATTTCAATGGTTAGGATTGATGTAGATCCTTTAAAAAAGGACTTTATAATAATATATATATAATTCCTAAGGTAGGATATAAAATTAACCCTATTTAAAATAATTTACCAACCTTCATTATTAAAGAATGATCTAGAAAGTACAGAGAGATGAAACTGAGTTACAAAATATGATAAAAGATTTAAAATTGGGAGGTGTTTTGATATCAATATTGATCTAGAGGGAGTAGTGATGTTTGATACAAGGATATGCATCCCCTTTTTTATAATGATAAATAAATAACTTATAGATAAATCTCATAGATATATGTTTTCTATACATCCAAAAAGCACCAAAATTCATAGAGAACCTTTAGATCATTATTTGTGGGATAATATGAAAACTGAGATTTATAATTATACTATAAGATGATTAGTATGTCAAAAAGTTAAAGAAAGGTGATATATAACTAATGGAGTATTTCAAAAACTACCCATACCTATAATAAATTGGGACAAGGAATAGTATTGAGACCATACATTATGAAAGAAAATACAAATAAGGTAAAAGTGATCCAAAATTATATTAAGTATTTTCAGAGTCAATAAAATTTTTATGTTAACAATTAAATGAAGGATTTCAATTTTCATGTTAGGGATCATTTATTCTTGAAAATATAACCATTTAAAGGGTTCATGAGAATTATAAAGAATGGGAAACTAAGTCCAAGGTACACTTAAAAAATTTGAGATTTTGGACTATGTTTGAGCAGTTTCCTATTATTTACTACTACCTCAAAATATTTCTAATGTCCATGATGTCATCCATGTGTCCCTATAATGACATTTTATTCCTAATACAATACATATAATAGACCAAAATGGTATATATTTTGATCCTAATCTATCATATGAAGAATAATTGATCTATATTTATGATGAAATGCAAAACATGTTCAGGAAGAAGATAATCCACCTTTGGAAATTCTTATAGACAAATCACATGTTCAAAGATGAAATTTGGGATCCTGGAGAAATGAAGAATGATAAATACCCCTATTTTATTGGAAGGACACAAATTTGAATGATGAAATATATTAATAGAGAGAATATAACAAACTGAAAATTACTTTATTTTATCAACAGAAGAAGTCTTATTTTACAGTGCATTCTTTATTATGAACACATATAAATACTATTAAAATTCATAAGAACATTGAAAATTATGGATTAATATTGAATATAACTACTAGAAATAATAAAATGACAAAAAAAATAATGCACACACTAGTGTATACTTTATAAAATTGAATTTTCAAATGAATACTGCTTCTGATATAAAAATAGTTAAAAGAAATAGAATAGTTTGGAATATGATATTAATTATCTATAAAAATGTTTAATATTTGAATATAAAGTAGTAGATGATGAGGTGTGAGGATAGAATAGTATATATTGGGTGTAAAGGAAAATAAGATTATTTGAATCTAATAGTTACTATACCATTTTCTCAATATTACCATTGGTAATAATGTTACCATTAGAATTAGATTATATAAAATATAGAAATAATTAATTTATAAAGAAGGGATAAATGATGGGCTCTACCCATAGGATCATTCCTTCTAAATCCCATTTATCTGAACAAGGTAGGGAAGTAGAGTCATTAGGGATCACCCTTGAAAATTTCCAATCAGATCTATGTAAAGATCACTTAAAATCAATAATGGGAGAAGATCAAGTTAGTGGACATAACCACAATATCGATTTTTTTATCCACCCAAATAAATTATTATTATCGAAGTTTGTAACCTTAGATAATATTTTGATATAATAAGGGGTTTTGTATATACATCATAGTATTATAAAAGGTAAAATTTTCTTACTAAAATTTAAATAGAAGTTTCTTCCATAAAATTTTTATAATTATTATTTTAACAAAATACAAATAAATGTAATATGAATATGATAAATATATATTTTTAGTTATAAATAAAATGTAATAATAATATCATAAAGCATATAATTTCAATTAATATGTTATAAAAAATGATTTCCATTAAATATCCTTATAAAAATTATTTGATTAAATATTAATGATTGTGTAATTTTATTAAGTCGTCGGCAATTTTTATAATGTTCAAAAAGTTGATTATGTCTTAATAACTATTATATTTCTATAAACAAATTTATTTTAAATAAAATTATAATATTTATAATATTATTTTGATAAAATAAAAAAATAGAAGTAACCATGATGAAATTATGTTAGGGTGAAATTTTTAGAATTTTAAAAAAAATTATTTTTGTTTGTGAATAGTAAAAATAAAGTCTTAGGTTTTCAATATGTTTTATGAATTCATAAATAAGTAATAATAATTTAATTATTAAAATAGTTGAATTTATGGAAAATATTAACTTATTTTATTAAAATAATATATTTTAATGAATTTAAATTATGGTTTAAACCTATAAATAACTTTCTAATGTTTAGAATGGGAATTAAACTTTTTAAAACATTTTGTTTGGAAATATTAATTTCTCATGCCCAAAGTAATATTATAAATTCTATTTGTGTAATATCAGGGAAATATTTCAATAACCATGCCTTAAATTTCCCAAACCATAAAGTAAAATCATTACAAAGCCAATGGTTTTCCATTTTCCACATCCTAGAATTCCAAGGTCTATATTTAGAAATTAATAAACAATTGTCCTCATTTTTCTATTAATACCCACCTATCCTTCCCTATTTAATTCACTCATGGGCCATTTAAAATTAATTTACCCTCATTTTTTCTCTCTAGGGTATTTACAAGGATTTAAATGTCTAAAGTAATCTCCTAAAGCTTTAAGAATCTATCTAACAATGCAATAGATTCCCTTCCCCTTATTTTTAATTCAAGTACTTCCTTTGTAGTTGGTCCTCTAATTTCCAAGTTATTATGTTCTCAAAAAAATATTATAATTTCATCCCTAAATAAATTTTTTTATATTAATAAGATACTTCCATTATATGACATTAATGCCATTCTATAATCCATTTTGTATAATAATTGTACAGTTGAAATCATTCTTTTATTTTTCATACCTCCCTTTTTTATATCATAAATACCCAAAATTATTTTTTATTCAAGGGTATTTATTTTTATTTAATTATACATTATTTTTTGGGGACCCCTAGTTCAGATACTAACATTACCTTATTATGAGTTAAAAATGATTAAAATTTTGGGTCTTTAAACACTTACATACTCAATGATTTTATATGAAACATATTCTTTTTTCTCTAAGAGTTATTGATGAAATGATTTGTTATGATATATGATCTATGCAGAAAACATTAATTAATACACATTAAGGGTGTTCCCTGATAGTGCTACAATTAATTGGGTAAATAATTAATTTTTAGATATGATGTGATCTATGATACCATGGTCAATATCCTTGGTAATATGTTTTATGACAGCATGGTGTTGTACCTTGGTCATATTCTTATGAATGTCTCATTGTTATGTTTTATCCATATTTCCAGGTTATGTATCACATACTTATTATTATTTTATCATATTATTCCACATTTCTTATAAATGACAATCACTCATATACTATATCATTTTTACCCCTTATTTGGATTTATTATAACATATTTATATTTATGTATGTCCCCAAGAAATAACTTAAAATGAGGTTTAAAAAGTTTAAATAATAAAGGATTCATTCAAGAGGATTAAAAAATTTTATGTTAAGGTTTTCCTTGTTTACTTCCGGTATTATATACCTAGTTCATAAGACAGTAGATCTAGAATGGTCATTATATGTAATTTAATTAATATTTTATTAAAGAATTATGTTTAAAATCATGTATGGAAAAAGAGATATACCAAAATGATGTTATGTGGGGTGATAATAACATTATATAAAATTTTATTTTATTACACATATACCATTATAATATGGAGGCATATATTTCAAAATTTTTTAGGGAGGTTGACGATGATTCCCTGTATAGATTGAGTGTTTTTACAGTTACCTCTCTCTATATTTGAGGAGTAGATAGAGGCATTGGTAAAAGGAACAAGGTCCCCAGTTAATTTTAGTATTATATAGTTCATGAGGGCCCTAAAAGTTACATTACATGGAAATATGAATGTTGTATATACATATGAATGGTTATTATGGTACTAGTGATCTATTGGTAGCTTGATAAGAAGTGATCATTAATATAATAAAAATTTATATTAATGAGTATCTGGATATTAGTTTTTTAAATATTTATACATTGATGGTGTATGTATACTATATTTGTTTATTGAGTACAACTCACTACATGGAATAACCATAAGATGTATTTTTTCTCACCCTTAGATATGAACATGTACATTTTCTGTTCTTATGTTCAAAAATTTCAGTGGAAGCAGATAGTGGGGAATCTTAGATTCAGATTCTTTTAATGAGATATTAAAGTTGATGGTACACATTATATATTGATGGCGGGATTGTATTGAATGCTCTGTAATGTTTACCTGATTACTTGGTATATCTATAATGATTTTTTTTCACCCATATATGTTCAATTGTGTATTTTCTTCTCTTTTTTCATGAATATAAACCAGTATATATGGTGGTGGATATTAGATTATAGTTCTTAGAGTGAGACTTGAATTTTAATTTTTTTATTTTCTTCATTAGGATCACCACATTTATTTTTTCCATTTTTTAACTTATATTTTAGTATGTCTCTTAAAGATTTTGTGTGTATATATAAAGGTAACTTAAGTTACATTACATTATATTATGGAGATATTTAGTAATTATGTATTCTTTATATAAAATATTTTTTTTATTTGAATTATAGTAAATGATATTTCCTATTAGAAGAATAAGTGTTGTGATTAGAGGTAATGTCTCCCATAAGTTCTGTAGATACCCTAACACTATTTGTTATCCCCAAACTGATTGGTTGTGGGTATAGGGAGATAACTTTCCAATATTTCATTATTCAACATTAATGATTGATCTTTAAATGAAAATATTGTTTTCATAAGAAAATTAAATGAGATCTAGAACTAATAGGTACAAACTGATGTTGTAAATAATTATAACAAAATATGCTCAATAGATTGTAGAGATTGTGTCTGTCTGTGTTAATATGATCTTCAAATATAGTTTTTATTAGTTAGTAAAACAAGAAAAATTTCCATATAAGAAAAAATCAAATGTAATATATTGTCATATTCATTTTATTAGATATTGTTTTTAGAAAATTAAAATTGTGGGACACCGAGAAAAATTTATTATTGATGTTTAGACATAACAATCACTACATTTTAATCATGATTTAGTATTTGTTTTATGATATAACTATAAATTTTAAAATTTATAGGTAATTAAATGTATTCTATTAAATTTAATTCAATGTTTTAATCACGTATCTCAATTAGGTTATGAATTTTGAATCAATAA
This sequence comes from Viscum album, assembly GCA_963277665.1. Lineage (NCBI taxonomy): Eukaryota > Viridiplantae > Streptophyta > Magnoliopsida > Santalales > Viscaceae > Viscum > Viscum album. The sequence continues at coordinate 1,296,776,075 of OY728138.1, read as the reverse complement.
GGTTTGTGGAATGTGATTCAATATATACAAAATTATAAAATAAGTTTTTGTAACATTAATTAAATATGTTTTATGAATTACATTTCAATTTTTTATAAACTATTTTAAAATGTTATTTTCAATATTTAATAATTTATATAAGTTAATTTAAAATTATTTTTACATGATGTTGAATCTTATGTGAACCAAAAAACAAAATACATGATATGTGATTATATTTTTAGGAAATTTATGTTTATATTCTTTGAGAATTAAAAATGTTATGTATTAATTGATATGTCCTATGCATAAAACATCAAATAATTTTTGTACATAAAATATTAATATGCCACATGAATAAAATCTTAATATATTCTATACATAATTAAAATTATTTATGAATTATAATTCAAATGTTATTTAAATTATAATTGAAAAGTTTTATACATTTTATTGAATAGTATTTATGTTATAGGGTTATATTAAACTAATATTTTTTCATTATGATTTATAGAAATTGAATTAATATTTTCTATAGATATGAAACTATTATAATTACACTCAATTGAAATTCAACTCATGTTTTATACTGATATTAAACAATTATAGTTATGTTTGATATATTTTTAGTATTCTCCATGCACTATAATTAAATTATATTGTACACTATTTACTATGATAAGTTATATGTTATATTTAATGTGAACTGTTAAATATGCTTTATGTGATATTGAAATAAATTATTTCAAATTTATGTTTATATTATATACATTATATATTATGATAATAGATATGTTCTTATGTAATAGGTATGTTGAATAAACAAAATGTTTGAATATGTTGCAAGTATAAAATATAAATATGTTATTTTTATAAAAGTTTAATATATTCTATAGATAATTAAAATGATAGATTAACATTAATTCAAATTATATATGCATTATAATTATAATTATTTGGGAATATTATTGAATATTATTTATATTTTATTATTTCATTAAACAAATATATTTATAGATTTTGGCTTATTTTTTAAACACTATAATTCAAATTATTTTTGCATTGTTTACGATGAAAATTGAAATGTCATATTAACTCATTAATATATTTTTTGATGTTATGAAATGTGTTCTATTTAAATTATTATTATATTCTATACATTGTACACTAGGATAAAATATATGTTCTATGGTAAGTGATATTAATTTTTTATAATACATTCGAATGTATTATGTAAATATAATATAATATGGTATATGAATAAAATTTCAATATGTTCTATAAATAAAAGTAAAATATTTTACTTGTAAAATTAAAATGTTTTATGAATTATAGTTTACTACCCATGCCCTTCTTCTATAGTAATAATTACTCCCAATATTAACATAGAAAAAAGGTGTTCAAATATTAAAACACTAATCATATAATGCAAATAACTTTTATATTACATAGAACATTTGTTTTTTTTATCATATATAATGTACATAAAAATTGAAATATAGGTGAAATTTATATTACCTTAAACATTTATATTTTATGAAGAAAAACACAAAGAACATTAATTATATATATAATATTTATAATATATTAATTAAAATACATTTTCAGTTATGATTTATAAATAATATTCATATAATATACATAATAAACATGATACAAAAATTATATACTTACGTAGAGAACATTTTATATATACAACAAACATTTAGATCTTTTATTGGACAACGGAGATATGAAAATATACACTATAAAAATTTATGTATGTTAACAAATCATTTAATATATGTTTACATAACATAGATATTTGTTTTTTTATAATTCAAAAATTATCTTTTTTGAACATGGTGGGTTGTACACAGAACAAAAAAATTTCCATGTTCTATGCACATAATGTTATTAATTCTAAAAAAATTATGGAATATATATGTAATGGTTATTAAAAATAACTACAAAATATTTTCAATAAAGAAATATAATATATGATGGTTAACATATGTGATATATCATTTTTAAACTCCATGATATATAATAATTTTTATAGTATATATATCTAAATAAAATATTGTATCATCTAAAAATACTGGCGGATTGAGATTTAGGAAACCATATTCATCGATTAATTAAAAATCCAAATGATTTTTCTTATATGGTGATCTAGACTTATGATAAAATTGATGTGGTTCTTGTGGATATATAATAAAAATATAATGCTTTTCTTTTTTTGGGTTTGTTGTAATATTATTAAAAATTTAATCACTAAACTACTTGTCAAGGAAGTTAATTTGAAGTTGGATGATGTAATTAAATTATTATTAATAATTAAGACTATTAAATATTAATAATCAAGAGTATTAGGATAAAATGGGATTTTGTCTATTGAAACTGCACATAAATAAAAAAGGAAGGTTTGTATGATCAAATAATATATATAAAACTATGAGATAAAGGATTCAATATAGTATAAGGGGTGACTATATATGTTAAGAGAGTGAAAAAATGGTAATATATGATTAAATTGTCTCAAGTTTAGTGAAAAACTATGAATAAAGAGAAATAAGTTTAAACATATTAAAAATCATTCAACTTGAATACATTTAATCATTATAATAGGTATATAATTGAATTATTACTTATAAATATTAAATATGTGATTGATTTATATTAGATTTATGATTTTATTTTATTGTATCATATAAATTTTTTAAGAGATAATTTTTACATGTATGAGGTGTGTGATGGTTTTATCATCAAATTAATCAACTAATTAGAGAGTAAAATTGTCAATATGGGTACAGTGTGAGTTCATATATTTGATAGAGTTGTTCACACACATAACTATGTTAGGTATGTACCCAATAGAAAAATGAGTATAGATTCTTTGTGTTATTGTATTCAAAAGCCTTTATAATGTCAATTAAAGTTATAATTCTAAATGTTACAAGAGAAGTTATGACTTTTGTTAAAATGATTAAGATTATAAAATTACACAAGTAGATATGAGTAGGTTGAGTTATTTTGAGATTATTGCATACTATTTTTAATGAAGTATATATGGGTATTTTTATAATTGTCTATATAAATAACATCTTACATTTTTTCAAATTATTTATGTCTTGGTGAATACATATCATGTTATTTTGTTAAATTTGAGAAGTGTGACACTTGGGATGGGTTTTATGGGTTGTTCTAGTCATGGGAATAACATTATTGATTGGGGTAATTTTCTATAGATGAATTTAAATTTAAACCCATGGTTTATATGGTAATAAATTTTGGTTAAATTATAATGATAGTTTATAAAATATCACTAAATAAGTAGACAGTTTTTATTGCATTATTTAATTAAAAATAAAAGATGTTGGTTATTTTTAAAAAAATTAGGGAAAAAAAGATTTTTTAGGTTTTGTTTTATAAAAAAAATAAAAACACGTGGAAATTGATTAATTTTAAATCTATGATATATTTGAAGATAGTTTTATATTATGTCTAGTATATTCCCACAGAATTAAATTATAATAATATGTTCATATTGAGTATTCCATAATCCATGAGATAATATAATAAATAATGTAATTTTAATAAGAAATGTATTTTCAGAGTGTGTGCATCTGAAAGGACAGATAAAATATCACTTTTTAAGATATAATGAGAGGGGAGAAGAGTAATCAATTATGGTATCTTATTTACAAATATATGTTTAGAGGGAGATAATGTTTTATGAGTTTTTTTTAAATATTTTATAATAAAATTTCTAAATTTTCTATTTGATTAATCTAAGGTTGATCTATATTAATTTAATTGTTTGAAGTTATTTTAATTTATGGGAGTGGGATTTATAACCAACACGGTTTTAGGCTGTCATGGTCTTAATTTTTTTCTTTGGTTTTCATTTTTTATGTTTGGAGATATCTGTTTTTGATTGATGTAATTATTAGATTTTAAGATGATCTCTAGATATTTTTATTCTTGGGTGCCTCTCTATAATCATTATCCACTATGATACTAGTTGTGGGTGCACCGGGTTTAGTTTTTGGTCATTTCAAAATCCTTATTTTTTCATGGGTTATGAAGTTTGGTGGTGTTGTTTAAATCACTCATGTTTTAACCATTATCATATACTTCTGCAAGATGGGTTTCTCATGATCGGCGGTCTTAGTGATATGTTTTTAATGTTTTTCATTATTTGATAGGATTCATTTTATTTGTATCATTTTATTTTTTACATGGTTCTAGGTACATTTAGTAACCTAACATAAATGTTAAGATTATCTCTCATTTTCACTTAAATTAATGTTATTTTGAATGAATTTTCATGTTTCATTAGAAAAGTAATAATCCATGCAATTTATCATAGAACAATATGCCTTTGAAAATCGAAATAAAATATATTAATAATTGAATATGAAATATCATGTATATTTATAAAAAAAATATCAAATTCTGATACCACTTGATGTTCCCAAACATAATGTGCATTGATCATGTGAGGGGTGAATTATGGTAATGTTTTTCATTTAAAAGTAAGAGATTTCAACCATTTTCATTTGTTAAAATTAATGAACCAAATTTTATTTTTTTATCTATATATACAATATATTTTAGATATAATTAATAATAATATATAACATATAAGATTTTAAATATTCACTCCTTTAATTTTATGGTTAATACATTGTGTGTTCTAATCCCTCTAAGGAACACATATTTACTGATGTAATTAAGAAAATACAATAGGATATGATTCATTCATTAAACACAAAAAACATTGCCTATAAAATAATTTAAAAAATATAACCTTGAAGTTGAAAAATAGATAAGGTAACCTATAAAAAACCAATATTAGAGGATCTAGATTTCTAATATAAAAAATTATATTTATTGATCTTATAAGATTCACAATTTTTAATCAAGTTGAATGGGAATTAACTTTTCTAAAGTCTCAGTAATTTTATTTTGGGTCTATCTAATTATCTCTGTGCTTATAAATTTTAGTGTTTTATTTATTTTTTAAATTTTTCAATATCCATTATTTTTTCATGAAATTATTTAATAAAACTAGATCATTTATTTTACATAAAAATAATTATTGATACCTATTTTAATTCATTTTATTTTATTAAAATATTTCACATGTCACTCAAAATAAAAGAAAACATAATTTTTCCCATAAAAGTTAATTTATGTGTTATTTAAATAAAACCAAATGGAATTTCTTTCACTAAAATTTTTCTCATAATTCTTTCTTATATGTGTTTATTTTAAATGGTTTTAATTTTAATGTTATAAGCCTGGGAGGAATTATGTTTAATATATAGTTTTTTTCCAAAAAATTATTTTGATGTTTGGGTTGTGTTTCTTAAAAAAATAGAATGCGTGATGAAGAAACAAATCAATTTATCATTGCGGAAACATTATAGGATTTTGATAACTTTTTTAGACAGGTATAGAATTTTTTATTTATGAGAACAATGTTATTACATGGTGTTATATAACACATCATATAGTGTGCCACTATTATAAATAAATTATTGTAAAGTGGATAGTATATTCATATGGTTTACTGAAGAATTCTTTTGTGGATAATATATACCATGATAAGGGGTAAAAACTTTGTTTCATATCATTTCATGTAGGATACTCTACAATATACATGATTAGAATGAGATATGTAGTAATTGTTTATTAGTGGTTTGGAATTTTGAAGGAAGGTTATATATGATTTTTTATTTAAAAAATCTTGTACAGGAAAGCATGTTGTGACTGAGATCATGGTAATGAAATGTGTATTTCATATTAAATATCTAAAATAGACATTTGGAGAGAATGAGTCATAGTTTACAGTGGTTCAAAAATATGTTTTCAAAATTTATATAAAAAAAGAATACAAATAATTTTATTCTTGTGGTTAATGTCATATAAAAAATTAAGTATCTCTATTTAAAACTGGGAGATCATGTAAAACTATGCATGAAAAATGTGGTTTCTCAATATAAGATAAATAGATATATCATATGAATAAATCACATTATAAAAATAATAATTACATAGTAGGGTTTATAGTATCTACATATTTGAAATTATTTAAATGGATGAATACTAGAAGAATATTTCATAGCCATGGTTCAATTTTATCTACCCATGAATGAATACAAAACATTGGGGTAATATGTGACAATGTCATGGTTTAGTAAATTTCAGTGTAAATCATAAAATTGATATCTCAATAAAATTAGGAAACTATGGGGACCTAATAGGGTAACTTAACATATTTTTTTGTAGCTTTTTTGAATGGTTTTTTGACTACTTAAAAACATGAAGTAGTGATATGGACACAGGTACACATAGAAGATCATTTTTAATATAGTGGATAAAATCAGAGTAATGGTGTGAAAAACAAATATGGAAATTAGAATATATTAAAAAATCCAAAGAAAACATAGGTGATGTGGCGCCATGGTATGAGGCCTAGGAGAAGTGGTGGCCAGGTATGAGGACCTAGGTGAGTAAAACCTAGGTATAAGATATAGGATAATTGGGACATGGATATATGGAAAAGATATAATAGGTTCCCAGGTATAGAACAAGGGTGAGAGAGTGCTCAGTCATGAAAATAAGGTAAAGAGGCTCTCTAGTATAGATTCATAGGGAAGAGGATATCATATATATGTTCTAGGTGAAGTATATCCCAAATAGGGTACCTAGATGAATTGTAACCCTAATGGAGGGACACAAGATAACCTAAGTGTTTAGCTTATTAACACTATCTTCTGGAAGAGTTTGTGTCCATAGATTCCTAGTATTATCCTTTTAGTATAGGGTCCTTCATTCAAACTTTAATGGGAAAATCTTCATTATATAAGGTTTAATTTTTATCATTTTTTATCACATAATTTCCCTTTATTTAAATTTTTATCGATAGGTTTTTACGTAAAAATTCACCTAATGGACTTGAGGAAGGATTGGAAATACACATGGGGTGTTCATATCAATTTATACTTGTTAATATTTCATCTCTAACATTACATATCTATCATTATGGGGGGTATGAGGTTTATTTATAAAAAAAATGGGTCCAGGGTGTGCTGATATGTGATCAACCACCTCTCACGCCCTAGTATATTAGTATGTTTTATAAGGGTTCCTCTATGTATAATTAGAGAAAAAACTCTATCCATGGATGTAGGTTCTTAATGGAAGGACACTTGATAATAAAGGCTGTTCTTGGAATGGATTTTAGCAAATAGGATTACACGAAGTGGACTTGGGGGTAATCGTCGTGGTGTGTAGAAGTAATTAAAAACTATCAACCCATTAATTCATTAGGACTTTTTTATCTAATTAATTTATCCAAACTTACTGAAATATCATTCAACCCCCCCCCCCACAAAAAAAATTGATCTGACTGGAATAATGAGGAAAACATTTATGTTCAACATTACTTTAGTATAATGTTGGATTCAAATAAGGGTGTATTTGTGTGCTGGGAGAGGACTAGGATATTGGTTGTGGTCATTCAAAGAATTCCATGTACACTGGTATATGAGTGTGTATTTTATACAATACGTGCTAGAATTTAGTCACAATAAATGGATTCAATTATTTATTTTAGTGGACCACTTCACCTATGTACATATAATTAATTTTGAGTTGAGAAAAAATTGAAGTTTCACACTCTATTTTAACTCAACTTATATTCTCTCCTACATTTGATATCATGATTTAATTCATTGGTTTGGCCTTTGTGAATTGAATTTCGGAACATTCTTTCCAAATATAACATATTCACTAGGATTAAATGAACAGATAAAATGGTTTGAGTGAAGATACCTGGGAAAATTAAGCTAATACAAGTCACCTAAGTTAAATAGATTCCTTTATCAATTATTTATTTAATAGTATTTGTGTTTATTTTATCTTCACTCCCAATTTTTTCATTTATTTACTCGTTATCCATTCAAATAATTCTATAAAATTATATTTTGTGGGAATAAACAACCCACTCCTCCAACATAGTCCTATATACCAATTTTTTAACCTCTATCATTCTACTAATATGAGACATTGAACAAGGTTACACCAATGAGTATAAACCACACCTATCAGTGCTTGAATGTTATGTGGAAGCATTTCCAAAACATCCCACCATAAAATATCCTCCCAATATTTGGGTATAGTCTTTAGACTGATGTGGGTATGTCGATTCCATATGATAATTATCCAATTTATTATTTTACAAGGTATGTCAACATTTCATTGAAGGGGGTGTATATCAATGGGGGATAAGTGCCCCCTACATTCATATTTCATGACTCTATATATACCCTAACAACCAAACATACATATTAGAGTTCAATAAACATTATTAATCTTTCATCTTCCATTAATGAATGATTTACCAACACAACAAATTGAACAAATATTAGGACCTATGACCAAATGGTGGTGTCAAGACAGAATATATTTTGGAATATAGGGTTATATGTACATGTGATGAGTTTGAAAATCAATTTTGGGAAGTGTAAATCTATAATGAAGCATAGAAATCTCATATATATGTAACAAGAACTATGATCTCTACCTGAAATTATTAACCTGGTGGTTACCATCAATACATATCACCTAGAACACAAGGAAGGGGGAATCTGTTTAATTAATGAGTAAAAGTTCACTCGAGGGATAATTCTCTGATTTATGTATGAAGATTTACTTCCCACAAAAGGGACCTTGGGAGGACCATAGACAAATTCACTCATTAAATCAATCATTATAGAGAGAGTAACTAAATATGATAGGGAAACTTATTCATCTATTGATAGATATTGACTCTAAAAAATGGAATAACATTTTTCAAACCATATGACCAAACATTATGACTCCTCTTTATGATTCTGATTCCATCCATCTAGTTGGGGAATAGTTTGGAAACTATGTGTCCAAACAAATCAACTCACATATATTTTTTAAATTATGAATTTCTTAAACTATCCACGAATATTTTACTACCCATCACCCCTTTATATCCTTTTATTTACATGACACTAGTTTAGGGAATACCATGGGACTTCCCATATCCTTCCCCATTTCGATTTTGGGTATTTTTATTTTATTTTGAGAAGTTTCTACAAGTTTTGGTCTTATTTTCCCTCATAGTTTCTTTTTCTTTATTATATCTCTATTTTTATTTTGTTGTGGGAAAATACTGGAGGAACCCTAAGAGAAATTTGGTTATAAATAATCATAGTTTTTACTCATAGGGTGTGTGGATTCTATATTGGGACCTAATATCTTGTTATTTTAAGATCTCAAACCACCCTCACCTAACATGGTTTGGAGTTTATATGATTTTACTATTCTTTAAATTCCATAAATATATAAACTCAGCTTAAGCATATATTTATTTTAAATCATTAAAAAATGTTAAAAATTATATCTCAAAAAATAATCTAACAATCCCAAGAAAAACATAAGAAATGGGTGAGCTTAAAATTTTAATAATTAAAAGATTTATAAACATGTCAACAAGGGTTAAATTATAATAATATGATAAAACATGATCATCGGAAATTTTCGTATTAAAAATAACATAGCATAGTAAGAGTTTTCCATAAATCATGAAGCAAGAGAACATAATTTCAAAACAAAAAACAATTACCAATACATAATAGTGTGAGATAATCATGTAAACATTGAATAATGAAATGGTCCTCTAAGTTCAAAGAATCATAAATATGTGGAAATAACATAAATCATGAAATAATAAGTATCGATGAAAGATCACTGCTAAGAATATCATAGCGGAATAGAGTCCCGTGGTTTATTGGATTTACTCTCCATTCCCACAAACATATTGTAAATTATCCTATTTTGGATTGGGTTCGCACCCCATTCAATGTCATGTTATCTCATGAGATGTAATACATTATAGTGATAGATAATTCTGGTCCAACCCCTTACATATCATAATGTACTTAGGTAAAGAACTCGTGTACCATACATGGTATGTCATGAGATGAAAATATTACCTAAAATATTTGAGGGATATATAATTCTATTACCATCTTCTGCATAATGAAAATTATAATATGCACATGAATATATTTTATACGTGAGGAAAAGAAACCTTACATAGAGAATAAGAATCATAAAACCCCTGATAATGAAGTCGGATTTATAATCTTTTCTCAAAGCATAATTAAAGGTTATATTATAAGGATTACCAATAGAATAAGTAATTAAATAATTTTAGATTTTAAACATTTAATAAATAAATTTACTTATTTAATATTGACTTCCAATGTAGGATAATTCATGATAAGGATAAAGGATAATTAATAATAATAATGAACTTCATAAGTAACGCTTTTTGAAATAAGCATAAGATATTTTATGTATGGAAATAGCTTATTATTTTTATTTGGACCAGAATTTAACTAAGATGGTTTTATATAAAATAATGAGGATTTTTAAAATATAATTTTTTTGAAAAACATTTTATAGTGGTGAAAATTTTCATGAAATAAGAAATCATAAAGTCCCATTAATTCAAGTTTACTTAAAAGTGGTAATTTAAAATAGAAATTAAAACATATATTTACCCCAACAAAGAAAAGTATAATAAAATTGGTATAAATAATAGGGAATAAATACATGATAATAATATATATATATATATATATATAATTAGATAAAAAGAAAGAGAATGTCTAATTCAAAAGTAATGTGGGTGGTTTCAAGAAATTCCATTTATGTTTTAAAGCACCTTTGATGAAATACCACATCACTAAAAGGATAATAATAATATATTTTGAGAATTAGAGAATAGAAATATGATGATCACATGAGATAAAACATAATTAGGATTCTTATTAAAAATGGGAAATTTTTTATCAAGGGAAATTATATACTAGGATGAGAACCTGTTGTTATATTGGATGAAAAGTATTCCCAAGAATGATATACTTATTAAGATATAAATTCATCAAAATACAATCTTCTAATTAAAAAATAATTTTACCATGGAAATTAAGATAATTATTATTATAATATCTTAGGGTGTCATAAAACAACCATATAATTTATAAGATCAACATGAGATCTTATAACCTAAATAAAAGTGGTATATGTTAACAAAAAAACATTACGAAGTCACATTATATTGAATTGAATGTTAATGAAAGGTAGAACATAAGATAGATTTTAAAATACCATTTATTTCATTAAAATTATGACCTAAATAAATCCATGTACTATACTTACACAATAAAAATAATTATCAAGTGTAGAACACAATTCATATTTTAATGAAACTGAATTGAGATCCAAACACTCATACCTTAATTACTGAATTCTAGAAAAGAACTCAAATATCTTGTATAAAAAATAAATAACTTAATCTCATATTTTATAACATTTTTAATATCCATATCCTTTAATATATTTAATTTATAATTATTCTCCACATGTTCATTTCTTAGTTATAATTTATTTTCAAATATTGTGTGGTAATAATCTTTATAGTTTTGAACTAGTTTTTTAATAGTATTTTCTATATCTATTCTAAAATATTTCATCACTATAAGATAATTCAAGTTATTATAACTTATTATTTATAAATATTTATAAAATATATATTTTAATTATAGGGGATTTTTTATTGTGATCCTTAAATAGTATAGAGACTAAAACATTTCATACATAAATATTAAATCTTATTATATGAATATTCAATACATAACATTAATATCTATGCCAGAATTATAATGGTTTTGTGTATTTGGAAACTTGGAAACATAAAAAACTTATTCATAATATATATAAATCATATCCCAATAATATATTCATAACTAACATTCTTCTTAGATATATCATTGTTAAAAAAATTCTGCATAACCTAGAGAAAGGAAAACATATGAAAGGGTGAGATCATGTGATTAGTACTAGAAAAAATGTGAGATATGACTGATAAACTAAACATAACATGAACATAAGGGTATAAGAACATGATATTAACATTTTAGAAAAATTTCAAACATATCAAAGATCAAAATCTTGAGTCATGGCATAAATCATGGTAGTTAATAAGACATGAGTCATAAAGTAATAAAATAACATAAGTGATGGGAAGATAAATTTGGTATAAAAAATAAGTTTGTGGAATACACATAATCATATAAAAAATTTCTTTAGTCTAGTATCACTTCTAATACAATCATATTTGATTAATTTCACTCCCAATTCCAATCCTTATTATCTCAAGAGAAATCCATATTTAACCAATGCGTTGGAAGGATCTATAATTTTGAGTCCACATATCACATAATTATATTCTTACATATATGTTATAAAATATCATAAAACATTCATCATAACATAAATGGGAGAAAAGAAAAGGTTTTCATAAACATTTCATTATTTCAACAGAGCATAACCAAGGAAAACAAAATTGGTTTCCCAAATATTATATAATCCTAATAATAATCCATCCAATTATAGAATAAGGATGGTATCGTTCGATCATATCCCCATTAAAGAATAATAAACATAAAATGATGTCATCTTAAATTAAAATTCCATTAAAATATCACTATGAATATTTTATGAGAAAAATACCCATTTCATTTTGAAATCACTCCATTAAAATACCAAAATTTACAAAATATTATCGAAATAATAATATTTCAAAATAACCATGGAAACATGTAAAGAAATATTTAAAATATTTATCATTTATGATGTTAGGTAATTCAATTAATGTCGTGTACCTTAGAACAAATATTACTTTTACATTTTTAAAAAATTTCAAAATTACCTTATTCAAAAAATGGGAATAATATTTCTTTAAATACATCTTTTAAATATTATATAATGGTTAAAATAATTTTAAATAATAAAGAAATAATATTAAAATATTATTTATTTATTTTATAAAAATGTACAAGGAAGAAAAAGGATTTTTGACTAAAGACATAAATAAAATTATTTTTCTTTTAAGAAATCAATTGGTATCTTGAATACTTCAAGAGATGAAAATGAATAGAGAAAATTTAAACTATATAAATAAATATATTGGAATAAAATTAATTATATTATTGAGAGTATGATCATGAAATTCCATCATCAAAATTAGAATCATAAATAATCATGTTAAATAATGAGATTGTAACATAAAACCCTTATTAATTTATTAATCTTTGTATCAAAACCTCATGAAAGATAGAAATTTAGTTGGATTTTTAATTCACCGTAATTTAATATAAATTATAATAAAATATATCCATGGTGAGTATATTCCCCACATAAATTAAACAAGTTATGAATATGTCATAAATCTCACAAAAAAATATTATTAATTTAGACACCCTTACCTTGAGTTCGAAATTATAAGAAAGCACTCTAAACACCTATGTAATAAATTTAAATTTATTATTTATATATAAAAATAATAATTAAAATGCTTATAATACTATATATTAACCATTTATAATTTTTCAATGCACATCTATTAATAATTATTTATTAAAATAGTCATTTTGGGGTGTTAACTATTTAGTTTTTCATGAGGATTTTGGTTTGGTAGTTATGATCCTTATACTGTTATCAGATATCCATAATAACTAGAATGTAAATCATGATATAAATATTATATATTCTCATTATATATATTTTAGATTCATCCATAAAGTATATAGATAGAAAAATGAATTATACTATTTATAGAGATAATAGATCGTGTGTATGCATGAACATTGTTTTCACTTTTTGACGGAAGACTAAAATAATGATTAATAATAATTCACTATTATCGAATAATTATCATTTCATATATATTAATTATATAAATATTTATTACTATCCATGTAGAGCATAAATGAAATCACATCTCTTCGTGGAGGTGATAGTCCACACGTATGCACAAGCGACATCATCATTTTCCAATAGATGGAAATGTAAGAAGAAAAATTATTATATTATAATTATAAAAAAATAATTTTATTATAAATGTAATATATAAAAATTAATATTTTCATAATAATCATCGATGAAATATGGTTATGGAAAATGATTTTTAACCCTTTGTGTATGTGGTAGTCCAAACGTACACATGAGCGATACATTTAATTCCCACTAGATTGAAAAGATGGTGAATACAGGTGGTTCCACAATAATAATAAAATTTATGTATATATAGGATGATTAATTTATTATTTTATAATGAGTGCTATTTAGTTATCATATTCATATGAGGAAATAAATTTTAATGGGTTGAGTAGGATGATTACCTTTTGTTCGGTATACCTACATTAGATCCCTTCTTCAGGACCCTTAAAATGACTTTTTAAAAAACAAAAAACTCTTATTCATGTCTATGTAAGGTTAGAAGATAATTTTTCATGGTGTGTTAATGATATATGGCTTAATATGGTGTAAATAAAAGAGATAAGGGGTGTCCTTTTATAAGGGAGGGTAAAGATACACTTGGAATTACATAAAAGATTCAAAATATAAAAAATGAATTTCTCTTGTATAATGATTATAAATAGCTATGAAAGGGTATTTGTTCCAAATTTCATCATCCAATAAAATTTAATATGGTTTTGGGGTCATTTTCATCCTTATCTTTAGGCTTAACCCATTTGTCAACCATTTAACCGTAACTATGATAATATATTTTTCAACCTTAAAGGGTTATAATTTTACATTTAAGGTAAAAATTTGTTAATAAATTTCCTAGGGATGAAATTTTCAATAATTTAAAATCATACTTGTTATATTTTAATATTTTTATGTTTTTTAAATTGTTTTAAAAATCTATTTTTTATAAAATATCTTTAATTACATTTTTTTAAATTATTCACTTAATTTTATATTTAAAAAAATAATGGTAACTGAATTTAAATATAATCCTTTAAAAAATTCCAAAAATGATATGTTATTCTATAAAATTCATGGGACACCATAACATACCACCAAATTATTACATTAATAGTTTTCAAAATAATTTACATTATTTTTCAACTCATTTCACAAGGACTTTGTCAGCATTGCATAAGCATTTAAGGTAATTATTTAATTAAATAAAATTATAAACAAATTACTATGAAAAAAATAATTTATTTTTTAAATAAATATTTATAACGACACATGTATTTTTTATCGTTTCAAAAAATATTTAATTCCATAAAATAAAGAAAGTGACATTTTTACATAATCATTTATATAAATAATATAAAGGTCCTAATCATATTTAAATCTAACAAAGGGAATATTTTGGAATTTTTTATGATTACTGATGAAATATTATATTCCAAAGAAATACTGGAAATTGTTTTAATAAATTTTAAACCTTATCACATTATCTTTATCGCTAATTAATCCCTTTTACATTTACCCTCCCAATAAATATTTACTATGGTTTCTATTCATATTGATAAAAAATAAAAGGTAACTATATAAAACATTTATCACTCCAAATTCAAAATATGGAATAATATTTTTCTGTTTCCATTTTTATAAGTGTAGGAAATTAATTTAAAAATTACCCACAAAACATGATGAAAAGAAGCATTCCAGAATTTTTTCTCAAATATAAAAAGTTCTTATACCAAAATCCGGCACAAGAATGACGATAATGATGATAATTGGTTTATTAATAATATAAATGAAATAATTTTACTTATAATAAACCTTAAAACAAAATTTAACTTTTTGAATTCTTTAAAAATTTATTTTTTGGAATAAAAATAGAAAGTGTTACTATTCAATACAAAATCAATCTTTTATGAATTTTTTTTAAAAATAATTTAATGATAATTCTAACCTAATAATTTCAAAAATTAAGTTCATTTTATCAAATAAAATTTCAGAAATTGTAAAATTTTATTTATATTATTTTCATACAAAAAAACTATAAAAATATTTTTGAGGAAACAAAATTGAAACAAATAAAGGCTTTACAAAAAGAATTAATGTTTTATTTATCAACATATTTGATTTTTATAAAATTTTAATACATAATTTATAAAAAAAATATTCTTATTCACTCCACTTATATGAAGGCATTATTATAATGGTATACTATATTACAGTTCATTTAGACTCTGGTTTTCATGTATCTCAAGATATCAAAGAAATTAAACTTATATGAAGAGGAATCTATCATGAAATATCATGGTGTTACATTATACCCCCCACCTTAAAATAATTTCACCTTTGATTTTATTTAACTTTGATGTAAAAAACTAAGGATACTTCTACCTCATAACATATACCCCCTCCCACATTATAATAATTTCACCTTTGATGTTATTTTACATTGATGTAAAGAATATAAGGATACTTATACCTCATCACATCTTAAGGTTTTTTGGTAGCTTCTTTAAATTATTAAATCCTCCAGAGAACTTTAACTATGTGAGTAGTCCAGTTTTGTATCACTTTATCTCTAAGATTTGTGAGTTCTGTAAGTTTTTCTTCACAAAAAATAAATTTTCTAGTGGTAAAACCTATGTGTTCAATACATGTGAATGATGTTGTATTTGCATACTCATGAGAGATACAAGGAACACATAGTTAACTTGATAGAGTTTTGTTGGAAGTTCCAAGTGATAAATTACCATCCATACTCAATAAAGAATCTCAAAAGGGTCTTATGTACCAAGATATCATCTTTCACTTATTTCTTAATCTGATAAAAATATTCTATTTAGAAATTAATTATAGGAAGGTTTTGATCTCAAAGACCATTCAAATCCATATTATAAGACCCTAACATATCCTCTAGTGTTTAAATGATTCTATCTAGATGAAAATATATCTAAGGATTATACGTTGTACTAAAATAAAACATTGAATCCAGATCTTGCTAAAGACATCACCATAACTTCGAGCTAAACCTCAGATCCTAATCAGATACAATAGAATATAGCAATCCATGAAACCTTTACACTTACTTAATGTATAATCTGGAAATATGATGAGAATAAAAATATTTTATAATAGTTATTAAGTGTTATTACTCTATAAGGTGATCAACTACCACTCAAATAGAAATATAGCCTTTATATGTTTTGGTCGGTTCGATAATAAAATCCATGGTTACTCACTTGAATTCAAGTTTGGATAATGGTTTTAATGTACTCTTAAAATTTCATCTCATAGAATTAACATGATGATATACCAATAACTGATATACATACTTTTAAATATTTATCTTCATGTTATACCACTATAAATACTTTTTAATATCTCAAAATATCTTCTTTCTTCCAAGATGAATAGTGAATGATGAACTATGAGCCTCATCTAATAGCTCTTTCTTCAAATATGGTATGGAAGGAACACATACACAGTTACCAAACCTTATCATTCCATCACTATAAATTTTAAAATTATTAACATTTCATCCCTTTTTTCTACTCTACATCTTCTTTTTTCACCTCTTTAATATTTACAAGGATTGAAGGATGAACACTCTTTTGAGAAAGATAATATTTCTCCCATTCCTTAAATATTTCCATCTAAATTATTTATAAATAATGAAATACTTGATCTTTTTTATCCTCGTCATAGATAAATTAGAATGTTCTTTTCGATGTAGAATAACTTCCACCTTATTCTCTTTCCCATTGTGGTAATTAATCATAATATATAATCAATTCCAACCACCTTATTTAGAAAATATTTAGTTCTTTCAAAGTGAATATATATTTTAATATTTTTTATCAGTATATATGTCACATCATTCTATGTGATTATAATTCCTCAATATCTTCATTGAAACAAATAAAATGGATAAATCTGAATCATGAGCAGGGTAATTCTTATCATCAACCATAAATTTTCATGAGGCATAAATTATCACCATATCATTTTGTATGAGGATGAATCTCAGTCCATATTTCTATGCATCACTAATGATTATAATCCTTTTTGTACTGTAGGGATGTATTATAAAATGTCTTTGTACAAACCTTCTCTGAAATTCCATGAAATTTTCTACACATTCATTTGTCTAAATAAATTTTTCTCATTTCTGAGTTATCTTGGTGAGTTAATTAGACTTCCTCAAGAAACTTTCCATAAAGAATAAACAATATCCATCTAAATAATGAAAAATATTAATCCCAGTCGTACTATTTGGTTTGGGAAATTTTTTAATAACTTTTATCCTTACATATCCACAAATATACCATCACTGGATATTATATGACTTAAAATGAAATATTATGTATATTAAATTAATACTTGTTAAATTGTTCACAAAAATTATCCAATATTAGGGTATTTAGTATAATTCTCTAGTGATATTAATGCACTTACTTTCTCTTGGAATATATAATAATATTTTCTACCAATACTACCAAAAAAAATCAAGGTAATGGGAAAATACTCTATTAATTAAACTCATTAATATAATGGGGGAATTTGTAAGACCAATTAGAGTCAATAAAAACTCACAGTGTCTATACCTTCTATGGGATACTTTATTGGATATATTCTTTTACATAACCCTAAAATTATGACATCCTAAATGAAGGTAAATCTTTGAAAAGTATTTATATTTGTATTTTTATCAAAAAAGTCTTTAATGTGTGGTAAAGGATATTTTTTCTTCCTTGTAAACTTGTTCGGTTCCGGATAATCAATGTTGAGTCACATAAATCCATATTTCCACATAACAAAAAAATAGCTTTACCTCATGAATATTCACTTTGAAAAATTAATCCCTTATCTAGATTTTTTGGGAACTGGTTCATTAATTCCTAAAACACAATATAGGCTATTAAATATACATTCATTGAAATAGGTATAAAACCATTTATGAACACTTTTAAAAATTCATCTCCACAATTCATAGGATGATTAGAAATGATTTTGTAAATAAATCAAGAAAATATCAAGCAATATCTATATATTTTATATTTCTCCTCTCCCTAAAATTAAATTCAATTCCACTATATGAAGTATAATGATATTTTCATAAATTAAATTCCCAAAAACATAAATTGGGGAAGAATCATATACATAATAAGTGATCACTGTACCATTAGGATATTTCACCACAAATTAAACAGTTAGTCAATAAGGATATGAAGATAAATTCGTTGATACATTTCCTAATATATAAGAATTAATATAAATATTATCAAATAGGATACTTCAATAATTAAGAATAATTATAACCACCTTAACATTATCATTTTATCTTCAACCACTTATTAAAGACAAAATGGTTAGCATGACCATTAGTATTCCTTTTTTAGAGCGATCAATTAGGAAAAATCATCATATGTATAATTCTTAACACTTTATTTTAAATCTTGGATACCTTAGGTTTAACATATGTTATTCATGGTATTCATCAATAAAATTCTTTCATAATGGTTTATAAAGAAAATTTAAATTAACCCAAGAATATCCATTTTCCGTGTTAAATCAGTAGTGTATTAATGGCCTAATAATTTTCCACTAGAATTATGGTCAATATATACTTGACCAACCCTTTTTAGTTTTATTTTCCCTTGATGAATCTATGTAAAAACTAGATCCAAGTCTAGTATCTGTAGAGGGATATGTTTCAAGTAAAACCACATTATCATTATCTTACCAAATATTTATGAAGTTATCGTATACTTTGACTTATCCCTAGGGCTTTCAATAATTTCCACTAATCCTAATCTCTAAATACTGACTAAACCCCTCTCTATTACAAACTATAGTTACCCCTGATTTTCAAATATAAAAATTTTATCTTATTAGATAAATATCCAATACATTACATTATTATCCCCAACATAATCATATAGTTTTAGTTTCTTCTAAAACAATGAAACATAAAAAAAATCATAAGCTATCAACATCATCTCCCACAATGATATTTATAAATATCACCCTTCTTAGACATATCATAATTGAAACATTTCATCATAACCTATTAAAATAAAAAATAAAGGTGATCTTTGAAGCTCAGTATGTTTATTAAAGAGATATATCGAAGTCCAATCAAGAATAATATGGGTATAAGTGTATAAGGGAATGATCTTAAAATTTTAAAACCATATCATGCATTTCATAGGTCAAAATATTGAGTCATGTCATAAATCATGGAAGTTCATATGATATGATTCATAAAGGAATCAAAGAAGATGATCCATTAGATCATATCATTAGAATAATATTTATGTTTTTTGAATAAACATAAGCATAGAAAATCATTTATTTAGATAACACACATAGACTATACTATCGTAGTGGATGGAGTTCAATCCCCACTCTATTGTATCCTTATTTAAGGTTCACTCTCAAGACTATCATCCTAGACAATGTCTCATACTAAAACAGTTCCATTTCCCATTCAGGTTCTTAATATCTCATGAGATATCCATATTTACCCAATACATTAGATTTCCATATAATTTTGGGTCCACCCATCACATAATGGAAATCATTTATATATATTCCACAAGAACATAAAACCTTCATCATAACATTACCTATTTAGAAGAAATAGGTTTCATAAACATTTCATCATTACATTATTATATAACCTACAGAAAAAACTGGTTTCATAACCATCATCTCATCCTAATAATAAACCATCTAGGGAGAGGTTAAGGATGATATAAATAGATCATATACTCGTTAAATCATAATTAAGATCAGAAGATTTTTTTTTATAATTAAAATTGTTTTAAAAGAATACCATGAATATTTCTTAAGGGAAATAAACTATTCATTCAGAAATAACATCCTTAAAATCACAAAATAAATTGAAAAAATATTTTGAAAAAGATTTTATTTTAAAATAACAATGGAAAATATTAAAAAAAATAAAGAAATTGAGTTTTCATTATCACGGGAAATGTTTTTCATGCTTTTTATATTAAAAAATATTTCATTCACATTTTTAGTAAAAGTTAGAAGTACCTTGTTTGGAAAACGACAAGAATATTCCTTTTAAATAGATTTTAATATATTAAGACATGAAAAAAAACTAGAATAAACGTAATAAGTTTATATTAAATTATTTTTAAAAACATTTTTAGAAAACACGGACATTTAAGAAAAGGGATTTTTGACTGAAGTGATAAAAAAGTTATTTTTCATTTAAAATATTCATTCAGTTATTTGAGTACTTAAAGAAATAAAATGAAATAAAATTATATAATATAGAGAAATAACCAGAGAATAATAAAATTCGTGAGATTATTGAGAGGTATATCATGAAATTTCTTTATCAAGAACTTAATCACGAACAAACTCAGTAAATAATGACATTATATCAAAATAACCTTACTGATTTGGTAATATCTGTACAGAAACCCCATGAGTGAGAGAAAATTTTTTGGATTTTAAAATACCAATAATTTTAAATAAATAATCAAAAAATAAATTCATAGTAAGTAAATACACCGCAAAAAGGAAGAAAATTAAGAATATTATATAAGTCTCATAGAAATAAAAATTGAGTTGAGAATCCATTAAATCGAGTGTGACTTAATTCAAAAATACTCTAACCTTATGTATAATAAAGTTAAGTTTATTATAATTATATTAAAAGAGTCATTCATATGATTATAATATCATAAATGAACCACTAGTAAAATTGTAACACCCATTTATTAATAATTCTTTATTAATACCATCATTTCTAGGTGTTAAGTGTTTCATTTTTCATAAGAATTTCGGTTCAGTAGTTCTAGTCCGTATACTTTAATAATGGTTCAAAAATAAATATATTTTTAATCATTATATAAATATAATATATATTCATTACATATATATATATATTCATTCATCCATAAAATATAGATATAGAAACATAAATTACACCATTCATTAAGATAGTAAGTCACACATACATTTCATTGCTATTTTAAATTTTTTATAGAAGTAACATGAGAAAGAAAAATAATAATTCATATTTAAATAATCATTATTATATAATACATATATATATATACATTATATATATTCATTAAATAAATCTATATTTTTATCTATGTAAATAAGAAATGAAAAAATAATAGCATCGCTTCGTGGAGGTGGTAGTCCACACGTATGCATGAGTGATGTTAACATTTTACAATAGATGAAAATGTAACAAGGATGATATTATATTATAATTATATATTTATAATCATATTATAAATATCATATATAAATATCAAACTAATTATAATAACTACTCATGAAATATGGTGGTGGAAAATGAATTGTATTGCTATGTGTAGGTGGAAGTCCACTTGTATGTACAAGCAATAATTTCACTTCTCAATAAATTGTTAAGATGGTGAATGATGGTTGTTATATAATAATAAGGACATTTAATTGTTTTTGGGATGACTAATTTATTGTTTTATTTTGAATACCAACTCTTTATAGGAGATAGAATAAGAATTAAATTGAAAGGGGTTGGGTAGGATGATCACCTATTCTTCAGTTGGCCTCCTTTAGATCCTTCATTAAGGAATCTTAGAGCAGCCTTTTAAGTATTAATATCCCAAATAATATATATAGGGAAGTTGATGATAGAATTATTTGGGTTTGTATGAGCTATATGAATCAATTTGGTGTGAAGAAAAAAATTGAATGGGTGACTTTTTATAAGAGAGGGAAAGACACGAATATAATTACTAAAAAGATTTAAATATAAATAATGAAATTCTAATGTATAATGCCTAAAATGTCCATGAATTTGAAAAAAGTGGATATTCTCTAAATCTATTCATAAAATTACATTAATAATGGTTAAATGTTATTTTAAACAATATCTTTTGGTTTAACACATTCATTTTCCGATTCTAACCATAATCACGAAAATGAATTTTTTAATATTAAAGGGTTATAATGATACTTATAAGGAAAAAATAAATAGAAAGGGGAAGATATTTTTGAAAAAATTTCATCATAATTGTTCTCTTTCTGGATTTTGAAGATGTTTAAATAATTTAAAATATATTTTTCTTAAATATTATTAATTCTATTTTTGAAAATATTGTCTTATAATGAATTTCAAAACAACATAATAGAAAATTAAATAAAATATAAACCTTAAAAAATTTCCTCATATCTTATATTTATATATTAAATTAATGGAAAACTATAACATATTAAAAAATTATTACTTTTAGTGTTTTTAAAATAATTTAATTGATTTTTCTACTACTTGCACAAACAATGTGCCAATGTTGCACAATAATTTAATGTGATAATTTCATAAATGATAATTTAAAAAATTACCATATAAAAATTTCATTCATATTTCAAATATACATTTATAACCAAACATATGTTATTTTTATCCCTATTATTTAATATTATAGTAATTAAAAGTAAGAGAGTGACATTTCTGACATTATATTTTATTTAAATATTATAAAGGTGAAATCAATGTTAAATGGAAATAGAATGTCATATTTCCAAATTATGGATGGTTATGGATGAAATATACTCATAAAATGAAATAAATGAATTTTTTTCCATGTATTTATAACCTTATCACATTATTTTTAACCCTAATTATCCTATTTTAATTTTACCATTGTAATAAATATTTATTATGGTTAGCTTTATATTGATCAAAGATAAAAGGAAATGTTTAATTAAATTTTCAACTCCTAATTAAAAATGCATAATTCAGTTTTCAGTATTTGGTTTTTATAAGTGGTGAAATTTAATTTTAAAATTAACTCACAGATCATTACAAAAAGAAGTTTTACAAAAAAAATGTTTTCTGAAGAATAAAATGTTCTTATACCAAAATTCAATATAAATTTAATTTTAATTCAATTTATAAAATTATTCATAATATAAAAGAACATATTTTTCTGTAGAAATTTTTTAATACCAAATGAAACTTTGTAAATGATTTTAAAAAATATTATTTTCAATAAAAATTTGTTTTTCACAATTCATTATAAAATTAATTTATTTATATATTTCTATTAAATTCATTCAAAGATAATTTTGACAAGATAAATTCAAAAATTAATTCTATTTTTAAAAAAAATTATAAAAGTTTGAAAATTTAATTTTATTATTTTCTCACAAAAATAATTAAAAAACATTTTTGATTAAAATATATTTTAGAAACTTACAAATTATTTAGTAAAAAATTAATATTTATTTATTAATATATATTCATTATCTAAGCTTTTTATAGGTAATTTTTAAATTTCAGTTATTATTATTCACTTGAGGAAATTTAAATTCAATGTTATAAAAAATACTATATTATGGTTAATATAGACCTGGGTTTTTATATAACACAAGCTATAAAAAATATAAAATTTATTTAAAGAGAAATATATCCAAAAATCTCGAGGTGTTAAAAAGATGAAATCTGTGAATAGAATGTTTTAGTGATTTTAATGAAAATATATTAGTATCTTAATTAATTATATTAATGTTACCCTTCCAAAACCAAAATTAATATCATAATTAACTTATTTATATCATATATTATCATATATTAAATTTTCATAGTCATACATGATATTATATAAATACACTGTTCAAGTGTGTGCTTAGACCGACCAAAATTTTAACATGTTGTAATTAATGAATTATTATGATTATGAAATTGGTTTCCGTTGGAATAATATTATATAATAATAGTTATATTATTTATATAATTTTAAGTTGGTGAATAAAATTTCATTAAGATTTAATAACTAATAAATAAGTACGTCAAAAAAAGATAAATTACTTCATGGAGGTTGTAGTTCACACAATACAAAATTAACATTTCCATTTCTAAATTAATTAGAGGGAAATAAGGTTTATTAAATATTATATTATTAAATATTATTATTATATTATATATTTCATATTTATTCTACAATTTCACTCTTATAATCAATGGAGTGGTGGTAGTGGAAAATGGAATTCGTTTTTTCGATGAAGTAATAGTTTGTACAACACTCAAATAGTGATTTTTCCCTTAATAGAAAAGTGGTTAGGTGGTAAATATTTATTAACATAGCATAATAAAATTATATATAAAAATAAAAATTATTTCATTATTTAATAAGGATAAATTAATAATTGTAAAGGCAAGATTAAAAGGGTATAATTATAGGAAAAGAGAGTACTCAATTTCAAATATTTACATTTTTAGTGGAGGATTCCGTAGAAATTGATGTATTAAGATAATTTATTGTAAATATAGGCACAATGAATATGAATATAATTAAATAGTAAGTATAATGGGTATATTTAAGGATGGAAACATAATTCTTTGACTGTCACTGAAGGGATGGTGGGGGGCACCATTTATAAGAGGTAAGAGTGGTATTTTTTATAATTATATCAACATAATATAAAGGGAGAACATGTTAAATATGTCAATTGACTCAAAAAAATAAAAAATAATGGATTTGGGTGTGTGATAAGGTCTATAATACCAAAACCATTTTATTTAAAAAAAAATTTGAACAGGTTTTTCAGCCTTTTAGTTATACAATTTTTACGTTTACCATTTTTTTACCATGGTATCTAATTTTTACATGCGTAATTTACTTTTAAAGGATAAAAAAATAAAAAATACTAAAGGAATTTTTCCTGATTAATACAAATAGAAAATAATTTTTTTAAAATAAAAGTTATAGGGTTAAGAAAATCAATTTTGGCATTAGTTGATGTAACCTATAAAAACTCAATTTAAGAAAATTTATATTTTAAATATTAAAACATATGCGTGTGATGAAATTATTAATTTATTTTATTTTAATGCAAATATTTAGTTTATTATAAAATTTAAAAGTTGATTTTTAAAAGTAATTCAAAATAAAAAGTTTACCAAATTAGTATTTAATTATATATGAACACCAAAAAACAATTATTGAAAATTATTACTTATGTACTTAAAATGTTAACCATAGGTTTTATAAATTAATAATGGTATTTAGATATTTATATTTTTAATCCTAAATCATGTATTTTATCAATTAAAATGTTTATAAACTTTATATCATTCATATATATTTACAATTTTAATGTTTTGGTAAAAACAATATTTTAAATATTCACATAAAATCATTTATATTAGAAAACCCCCAAAAACATAATCTAAAATAATATTTTTTTTATGTTTCCAAAAATTTAATTCTATTTTTCAATTTTAAATTATTCAATTTTATAATTTTTATTTAATTAAAGTCATAAAATATAATAAAAACTCATTTTATAGGAAAACAGATTTTCAAGTTATTAACCATTATTTTTATTATAATATATAAATTACAAATAAAGTTTTTTTAAATATATTTTTCATATCAAAATAAATATTATTCATATAAAACATATTCATTATCTATAA
Organism: Viscum album; assembly: GCA_963277665.1. Classification (NCBI taxonomy): domain Eukaryota; kingdom Viridiplantae; phylum Streptophyta; class Magnoliopsida; order Santalales; family Viscaceae; genus Viscum; species Viscum album. The sequence goes on along the minus strand of OY728138.1, from coordinate 1,296,749,776 downwards.
AATATTTAGGTTCTTAAAATAAAGCGCATAATATATAATTTAGAAAAAATTTGTATTTTTAACCATAAGGTTGTCTAATTAGTTATCTAGCTATAATAAATTATTTTTATAAGGTTATATTATTTTAAATAGTCCTCATTTACACATATATTTCATAAATTGGTTACCTATATTTATTACCTTAAACATAATGTCTATATTATAGCTATTATATAATTGTTTTTAGTTTATTTCTATTTGGTATTGTGTGTGAAGTAATCTTTTGATGAGGTGAGTATTTAAGAAAATTATATAGTAAAATTGTGTTGTGTTACATTCCCCCCCCCCCCTCCCCCCCCCCACTTAAATAAATTAATTCCATTCAATTCTAATTATCACATAATATTAAAAATATATAAGGTTATATAAATGGTAGATATAATAACCCGAACTACAGTAACCTATAGACAAAGTATAATTTATTAAATTAGAATAAATATAAATATGATAATAATTAAGGACAAATTAGTTTAGTATTATTGTAGAAAAAGATACATACATGGTCCCCATTTTACATTTTTAATAAAATATGAAACATTAATAAAGAAAAAGTTCTACATCATTGGAACTCATTCAAAAAATTATTCTTCTTATCCAAGGGAAAGGTAAAAAAACAAGGCTTATATAAAATTATTAATAAGGTTTATTACAATTAAATATATTATGAGTAGATAATTTATAATCAATATGTAAATGTAAATAATTAGAAACATGTATTATTTAATCCATAACATGAGCACGAAAAGCACCCATGGATATTATCAATGCAGTAATATCATGGATAATACTAAATGTATTTTCAATGAATGAAATGTATACTATTGGACTTCTTGATCTCAGACATCTTTATATATCTACCATTACGGCCTGTTCTGGAAGAGCTTAGAAGTAGGGTTCAAAGTGCCAACTATTGGAGGGACCCAGAGTGGGAGTCGACTACGGGTGCGGAGGAATCCTGCTTGGGTTTTGGAGACGATTATGGCTATTATGATATGTAAGGTTGTGTTGTTCTGGTTTGTTTAAGTTTCGTCTATGTATGCTTGTTGTACGTTGGGGTCCAGTTCCCTTTAACCCGGCTTTAGAAAATGAAAAAAATGATTTGCAGCTAACTAAAAATCCTTTAATTTGACCAAATGATTTGTCTCAATAGAATTATCAATTGATTGACGGGATATCTATAACATGGCCCCACTTATCACTACATTTCCAATCTATTAAAAAATATTGAATGATCAATTAAATTATTAAAAAAATATGAATTGAAAATAAAAATTTTTATTATGTAAAGAATATGGAATATCAATGTTTCTCCAGTCAATCAAATTACTTTCAAAGTAAACCATTATATGTAAAAAAATGATATATTGTTTAGGAAATAATAATATCAATGAAAAAAATATATAATGGATATTTAAGATAAATGTAATTTCCAAGGATCATAAGAAATTGAATGCTTCTCGAGATATTTATGGCCACAAAATTAATAATATATAAGATACGGTCATCATTTCATTGGAAATAAAGGTTTTGTGACAAAAACATCTCCTTTAGTGAAAAAAATATAAGTTAAATATTAAAATAATATTTCATTAAATACTTTTCTTTGTAAAACCATTGAAATCTTTTAGAATAAGTTATAAGCATAAAATTATCATGGAGGTGGGAAATCCCATTAATATCGTATACGTAAAAAATTCTTTTTTACTTTCTATAAATAAAGATGAAAATGAACCATTCAGAAAACATTATAAATATTCTTTTCAAACCATTTAAAAGATCAATTACAACTTAAAATTTACTTGGTGTAAATAAAAATTAGTTTTTTAAATTAATTTTTAATAATATAAACATGGAAGAAAAATATACCTAATCAAAAAGAGAAATAAGATCAGCTTTTATTTTAAAATTTTCATTAATTTTTTTTAAGTTCCTAAGAGAGGAGAAGTTGGAATATATTATTGAAACTATTTATATATCCATTTTTAATTAAATATATGGAGGTTATGAGTGATATATTATAATATTACTTCAATGTGAATAATAGAAATCCCAAAATATGATACTGTAAAATAAATTTCTACCTCTTTGATGTCTTTCAAATTAAAACCCCATGATAAATTAAACCTGAAATGAGACTTTAATAATAATTAAGAAAATATATATTGATGATAAATACTTAAAAGAGTTGGTATATACACCACATTAAATTAAATAGGTATATAATACTAAATATATCTCAATGGAGTAGAAATTGAGGTAAAATCTCTTACCTTATGTTTCCCTTTTGTAGAACGTGAATTAAACTACTATATAATCATTTTAAAATATTTATTAATTTAAAATAGGACCAGATACATATTTATAATATCATATATTATCCTCTTATAATATCTTACCACCCTTTTGTAAATAATATTTCATTATTTCCATTGTTCGGGTGTTAACCGTTTTGTTTTCTCATGCATGTTTTGGCAAGAATGTTCTTGTTATTTTGAATAAGATATAGTTTTGTCATATCCAAATGGATATTAATGTTATAAATATAATTTTTATTTATTAGGTATAGTTTAATAAACATTCCATATATATGGAAATGAAAAATGATTTGCATCACTACATATAGATGGTAGGTTATACGTACTCATGAGCGACGTAATCATTTCCCTAATGGTTAAAAGGGTAAATAAGTAGATGATATATTATATTTAAAAAAGAAATATTATATCATATTATCATATATAATCATTGTTTCTAAAATTATGAGTATCCATGTTATTCGGTGAATGAAAACAAATTACATCAGTTCGTGTCGCAGTAGTCTACCATACACACAACTGATTATTTTGATTCCTACATGATGGAGAATGATATGGAATAATATTATATCATTAACATAATAACATATCAATATATAGGAGATATTATTGTTATTATATTTTCATTTTTAGAACATAACCAATTTTTTAGAAAGAATACATAAAAAACAAAGAGTATGGTGATGATAATTACCTTATCCAAGAAAAATATCCTTTGGATCTCTTTTTAAGAACCCTGGGGTTTGAATTTTGGGACAAAACATATTTATAACTTGTATAAGTATGTTTTGGAGATATTTTGATATTTTTTTAATGAGTTATACGTATTAATATGTTTGAGTAAGCGAGGGGGGGTTCCCTTTTATAATTGAAGCGAGTTCAACAATTGTAATTTTTCAAAATTTCAAAATATTATTAAGTGAATTTCATAGAAAAATAGTCCCAAATAGATCATATTAAAAGGTTGAAATTTTTTGGGAAAAAACCATCAAATGAGTTTTTATAAATTTTTTATGCCATTTTAACCACTATGATTTTAGCTTACCTCTCCCTCTAAACCCTTTTTATCCTTAATAGTGTTGAAAAAACATTATAATTTACTATTAATTATTACAAAAATTGAAAGTGGGATCATCAAGAAAATTTAAATTATTAATAAAAATATGGAATTTTTTTATAAAATTCAATTCATATTAGTATTAGGATTTAATTTAAAAATAAACCAATAAAACATGACAATGAAAGGTTTTTCAAAAAATGTATTTTTGAAGCATAAGATGATCTTATATTAACAAAGTGACTAGTAATAATAATTTTATGGATTTAAAATCATATATTATGTCATATAATATATAAATGTATTTTGAATGATTCATTATTTATTATAATTTTAAATAATTAAAATGGAATGAAATTGTGTACTAACAAACAATTTTCTAAAAAAATGTCCATTTTTACCTCCAAATGATCATATATTTATTTATAAGAAATTAATTATAAATACATGGTCAATTATATATATTATAAAATATTATTATAACATAAATAAAAAATAGTTAAACAATATATTTTTAATTATTCACAAAATATTAATTATAAGGAAATGTTCCAAATCTCACCCTAGGCTTATTTTGCATTGCAAGTTTAAAATATATCCATCATATCATATTAGAATTTTTGTGACATTAAATATTAAAATATGAATTTTATTTTAATATAATGTTAAATTACAATAATTTAATCTCTCTTGTTACATTTTCCCCTCCTTAAAAATTTTCATCATTGAATTTTTTAGGTATATTACTTTTTAAACAAATTAGGGTGGTTATTCTTCATAACATCCTCATGTTACCACATTTATTACTCTATTTTATGATTTATCTAAAGTAACATTACCATTTGAGACATATTATTCTTTAAAACTTGTTCTCTAGTATCAAGAATATGGGTAGGATCATCACATTATTATATATGAGGTTCTAATTATATTTCATTAGAGGCGATAACATGCATTGGGTTTGGCATGTACTTACTTAACACTAAGATATGGAATACATCACATAATTTTGAGAGGATCAATGTCATTACAAATTAATAAGAAACATCTCCAATTATTTATATAATTTTAAAAGGATTGATGTACCTAAGACCCAAATTATCTATCTTAATTAACCTTATGGAACCCTTACATGTATATACTTTCAATAAAATAAGATCTACCACTTTCAATTATAAATATTTCATTAAATTATCATCATTAATATTTTTCTTGCTTGAATATTCTTTAATATGAGTCTAAATATTCATTAAATTTTTTTCTGACTCCTATGAAAGTTTTTAGCCTATAAGTTTCTTTTAACCAACTTCATCCCAAAAAGATGGAGTAAAACACCTCTTTCTATAAATTGTTTCATATAGTTCCATTTGAATACTTGAATGGCAACAATTTTGATAGGAAAACTCTACAAAAGTTAAATATTAATCCTAAAACATTGAAATTCAAGTGATCATGACCTCAACATGTCTTATAATTTTTTAATAGTTTTTTATGAATACTCATATGTTTGATGATGATAAGTACTGTTCAAATGGAGAATGGTGTTAAGAGATTTAAAAATAATTTTCTTGAATTTTGAAGTAAATCATGGGTCATGATAAAACATAATTGAAAGAGGAGTTCCATAAAGTATTACAACATCATTAATATAGATTTTTGTTAGGAATTCAAGTGTTAAATATTCTCTTATAGTAAGGAAATGTTCATATTTGGTGATTTGATCAACAATAACCCATAATTCATCATTCTTTTTAGGAATCTTTGTTAATACATTGTCAAATTACATATTAATTTCATCATATTTATTTATAATAATAATAAAATCATGAATCCTCTATAATTTTGTCTCTCATACTTCACTAATAGAGAAACAAATCAACTTGATACATAGTGAGTAATTTTTTACTTTATATTATTCCATCAAAAAATTTCCCTCAAATCCATATACATCTTGGAACTACCCGGGTTTGTAGAGACATTTAATCTAAGAGAATCATCTAATAATTCCCTTTTCAAATCATATATACATTAAAAGGAAACCTCTTTCCAAATTTCATAATTCATTCTTGATATATGACATATTTCACCTTCCCCTAATTCATGACATTTTTTTTATTTTTAAAATTCTCCTCACCCGGATGAGAAATTTTTATCTTTTATAATAAAAATGGTTTAAAATCATCTAAAAATCAGTGATGTTTCCCATTACATAACAAGTACCTTATATTTATTTACTAAATACATTAAAATAAGATCTATGTAAATCATCATTTTGGTCAGAACACCATGATATTTCCTACTCAAAGCATCTCATACATTAATTTCCTTCCTTGTGTGTTTCTGTATTGAACAATAATAATCCTTGATTTTATCAACCCATTTTATTTGACTCATTTGTATATCCTTCAATGAAAATATTTATTTTAATATTTTATTAAATGTGAATATCTCATGCCTTTCACCCCAGAGATAATATCTCCATATCTTTAAAGAAAATATTATGGATGCCAACTCAAGATCATGTGTGTATATTGATATCCATAATTATTTAACATCTTTAATGCATAAAAAATAAATTTATCATTATATACAAGGATAAAACTAATTCCCTTATTTGATGCATCTCTATATATCACAAATCCATCATTACCCTATTTCAGATTCAGAATAAGAGAATTTACCAATCTCTTCATCAATTCTTCAAAGTATTCTCCATATTCCTTTTCCCATCTGAACATAACCCCTTTATGTGTAATCATGGTTAATAGGTTAGCCAATCATTAAAATTTTTTATCATAACATATATGGTTACTTGAAAAACCAACGAAACTATGTGTCTCAGTTATGTTCATTAGTGTATGAAATTCTTGGAATGCCATTGTATTTATATGATCAATTGAGATTCCATCCATAGATAAAATATGTCCATGAAATAATAAAATTTGAATCCATATTTCAAACTTGCTAAATTTACCATATAAATAGTTTCCTCTAAGAGTCTCAATAATGATCCTCAAGTTATTATTATGGTCCTCATATATTTTAGAGTACACCAATATATCATAAATAAATACCATTATCAAAATATTCCTTGAATACTATATTCATTAGATCCATAAAAATAGAGAGTGGATTTTTCAATCCAAAAGGAATTATTGTAAACTCATAATTTTCATAATTCATATGAAATATTTCCTTTGGAATATCTTTTATCATTACTCTCAATTGATGATACCAAGAATAAAGGTTAATCTTTTAAAAATATTGACCTCTATCAAGTTGATTGAATAAGTCATAAATTTAAGATACAGGATTCTTGTTCAATAATAAAATATCACTGATTTTTCTATAATATATACACAACTTCAAGGATCCATCCTTATTCAAAACTAAAATAATAAGGGATCTTGAGGGTGATATACTTGGTCTTATATGTAACACCCCAACTTGAGTTCCCCTGAATAGTTCCCCAAGCTGTTGGGTCACATGGAGTCAACCACACCTCCCCAAACACCACAGGCTTCCAACTAGCAATGAGTGTAAAAATTAATATGGTGGTGATACTATATTTTCATAATTATAGTAACACAATAGTTTCATAAGTAAACAAATAATTAGAAGCATAATATAAAAATTTGACAGAATATAACATCCATACTATAGTAATGATAATCTGACTGAAATTTTTTTTTTTTATTTTCCAAACACTTTTAATGGACATTTCATGTCTCTATACAAAATAGTAATCAATATATGGAAATAGTATCTAGTAAAACACATGTATCAAAATACCAAAAAGATTAAAAATAACTATCTCTAGATAACATCAAGAGTGTACCTTGGTCCAGTGTTCCCCTATTTCTAAGAATATCAATAAAGCATTAAAGATAAAGTGCTTTCTATGGTCCATTCCTACATCCATGAAGTCTATTAAGGTACCCAATGACATCCTAAATAGGTTGTGAGATATCACTTAGTAGGCCACAACCAATGGTGTCTATAAAAAATCAAATCTGGACATATAACCTAAACAAGTGTGAAATAAATGATATTAATATAAATTAAAAATCCCGAGTGGTAAATTTAAATGTGATGCGATCGATCCTACCAATAATAACTACAAATAAGAAACAAAAAACACAGTCTAAACATAAAGCATGATATAATATCCATTGCTTCCTATACCGAGTACTCACATGTCAAACTCACAAGGTTGATATCTGAAGAGTATAAATTTCCAAGACATCCTTAGCATCCTATATTGCGTAATCAAGTATTATACCCAATGGCTAGATCCAATGAGTTGAAATTTTCTTGGAATCCAAAGTAATCAGGATCTGTGGAGTATAAATGTAAGTGGAATCCAATATAATCCCGAATCCATGGACTATAAATGTCCATGTAATTCAACATTATTTTTAATCCATAGATTATAAATGTCCATGTATTTCAATATAATCAAATGTTAGACCCTCATAGGCTAGATCAAAGGAGTAAAAATGTCATTGGATTCCAAATCATTAATAAAAAAATTCATTATTTATTTCATAACCTATTTAATAATCATATACAGTCAAAGAGTTCATCAAACACATTCCAAATTTTCCATTTAAACCACTCAATCATTTTATCAACATTTAATAACATGAAAAATTAGTCATGAACTCTATCCTAATGTCTCATTTAATTTATTAAGGCTTCCTCTAGAAATTTGATCAGACTCACACCCAACAGGGTGGTATATCATGGGGAAGATACATAAACACACCTCACAGGTGCTCTCAGGTGAGGAAGAAAAACAACAAACATATCATGGTTCTAAGTGGGAAACATATCAACATTCAAATAATTTAATCGACATATTCAATTAAATTTTGGATCGACTCCTAGAAGGTTTGGTATGAGGAAAAATGGAAACTATCTATTAAACTACTAGAATTTTTGGTAAAATTTATAAACCATCTACCTCAATTCGATGGTCTATCGCTCATCTAGTATTATCTCTTAACTCAAAATAAATTAGGTTAAAATAAATTAATGGGTGAATAACCTTAAAATAGGGAATATTATACTATAACCAAAAAAGACTATTGATACGATGAAAAATGATGAATGGAACAGGGGGAACACAGAACTTACCACACAGATCCAACAAGATGAACGACTCTTGAATATAAATTCATATGATGAAATAGGATCAAATCTTTCCATTTTAATCTTGAGAAATATCTCAAATGGTAAAGGATATTTCCATTGGAAAATACGAAACAGAATTAGGTTATAAAAATTTTAGAGGTTGAAACAGTCATTTTACACAAAAAACTAGGTTTCACATTTTTGATGCATAGTTGGCCAGATCATGCACCAAACAATAACCCTTAACTATCCATGGAGGTACCTCACACGATTCATGTGCACGTTTTGGGAAACTATTTGAAAACTATGTAATTACCCTCTACTAAAAATTCGAGGTGTCTGGCATAAGTGTGTGTCTTGGGATTCATGATTTCCTCAAACTATACGGTCCTAGACATAGCCATGTACCACCCCATATGATTTGATGAAACTATGTGGATTGTTTTGCATGTTTTCTACAAATTTTGTTTCTTATCCTCTTTTCAAAAAACTGAATCTTTGGGATCTAATCAAGCCAGGGACACCCCCAAAACTCTTGTGAGTTCAGTAGGCATTCACATTAGGTCAAAACCAAGGAATTAGATGAAAAACAGAAAGTTCAATACCTCTTCTAAAACCTTGGATCCTATAGTATTCTCCCTTTACTGAAATTATTAACTACATTTCCCTTCAAAGGGGGTTCAAGCATAATTTGAGAATATTTCTAGTCAATCAGCATGTACTACATCCTCCCACTCCAATGTGTCATCTTGTACATGGTTGTGCAACCATAGAACCAATACCAAAGGACCTGAATAGCCTTAAATAACCTTCATTCCTTGATCTATATTATGTATATGATACTCCTTGAAGGATGCATATACCTATAAATCATCCACATCTGGTTGAAGAGTATGAGATGACTATGAGTGATAATAGCATAGTTGAAATGCATGGAAGACATCATGCATGGCTTGGAACCTCAAAGGTTACCAATACTGATAGGGTACCATCCAAACACCCTCTAAAATCTCAAAATTCCTAACATATCATATTGAAAGCTAAACCTTTCTCTGAACTGGTCTATTATCTATCCTTGGAGAGATACATAAAAAAGACCATATCCCTATCCTATAACTCTAAAGGTCATCGATGGATATCGATGTAGAATTTCTATTTAGCCCTCGGATTATCCATCTTATTTCTAATCAAATAAAGCTTCTATGAAGTTTCCATCATTAGATATAGTCTGAAGAATGCTTCCTCTCCTACCTCTTACCAATATAGAGGTGATCGACATGACCTACCATACAAATCCTCATAAGGTTTCATATGTATTGTTTCCTAATCATTGTTTTTATTGGTGAACTCAAATAGGGGTATATTCCTCACCCATGAACCCCCTAAATCAATGACACATGCTTAAGAATGTATTCTACAACCTATATAGTTCACTCTGACCGACCATCATTCTGAGGGTTGTATATTATTCTCATAATCATTTGTGTACCCAACACCTTTTGTATGCCTTACCAAAATAGAGATGAAAACAAGGAATCCCTATCTGATACAATAATATGATTAACCCATTGAAGGATTATATCAAAGATATAATGTCTACCAAGGTCATCTATAGAGATGTTCTTCCCAATTAGATGAAAGTGTTCCACCTTTATGATCATATTCACAAAAACCCATACGGCATCACTACCATAAGGTGCCCTTAGTAACCCAGTCATGAAATCCATCAAAACATCATCCTATTTCAACTAGGGAATGAGTAAATTCTATAAATTAACAGCTGGTCGATGGAGTTTTGGCTTCATCTACTGATAGGTCAAGCACCTTGTGAAAAAAACTATCTACAACTCATTTTATACTTGGGCACCAATATTGAAATCGTAAGTTGTGAGAAATCTTAGTAATGTCATGATGTACTTTCTAATCTTAGGAATGATGATCTCACATAATCTCCTCACATAAATATTCGAGAACCTAAACTCAACCATGTACATGAAAATTTTCAACCTCACCAATAGTCTAACAATGAGGTGGGTCCTCACCTACCATGCTCTCCCTCATGACATGGTCCTCATAATCTTATAGCTATCTCATCTGGATCCCATCAATAATAGTGAAATTCTTGACTAAGGATGAGATAAATGTATTTCCAAGACTATCCTACTACTTCAAGTGCATATCTAAAAATTAGGCCACATGATTTGATTCCCTACCATCCTTTTAAACTGCTTGTATATGAGTCTTACTACTCAAAAAATTGGAAAATTCATTACCCTTTTCCAGAATATAGAAAATCTTGAAGTCAAAATGTTGTTAGAAATAAACCCACCTTCATTTCCTAGTACTCAATTCATGTTTTGTAAATAATTACATGAGTATTTTTTGGTCTGTCTACACCACAAGAAGCTCTCCCATTATGTAATGTCTTTAATAGCGTAAGGCATGAACCACAATGGCTAACTCGAGATCTTGCATCGTTTAGGTCCTCTCATGTAGTTACAACTAATGAGACCCATATTCCATAACTCTATCCTCTTATATTTGAACTTATCCTAGCCCAATACCTTATGCATCATAGTAAATTGTATAGATTCTACCCAGCTTTGGAAGAATCAAGACTGGTGTTGAAGGTTATCCCCCTTTCAACTACTGAAAGTATGTCTCGCAAGCATCAGACCTTGAGAACATCACACCCTTTTTCTGAAGACATTATGAATTGATTATAAGAATTATAATTCATATATTAAACACATATAATATCCATCTAGTCCCAATAATCATTATACATCAAATACGATCTTGGGATACTCCTAGAAAACCACATGTCTAACCTTATTTTGGTCAATTGATACTCTTATATCTAAGTTAATATTACCTAATAAGTGAATCCCAAAGGTGGATATTTGTGAGATTATCATATAACTAATTCCCTCTTAGTGTATTCAAAACATTCTCAAGATATTTTTCATCTTTGTGTTGATTTCAAGAATACACCAATATATCATTCATGAATACCGCCATAAAAAATTATAAATAAGGATAGAAAACCTTATTCATCGGTTCCAAGAAAACTATTCTCAAGTTCATAAGACTGAACAACATAATCAGAGACTCATACAAACCATACCTTCAATGAAAATCAATAAGAGGTATGTCTTAAGGGAAAATGTGTACCCGGTGACAACCATATCTCAAGTAAATTGTTTTAGAAAACCTATGTCCCTTGGAGATGATCAAAGAGGTTTTCTATTCACAGTAAATGATATCAATTCTTAACCCTAAACTGGTTCAATTTACAATAATACATACATATCCTTTGGGTTCTATCAACTTTTTCACAAAAAGGACCAGTGAACCCCACGGAGAAGTATTGGTTCATATAATCCTCATTTCTTCTAAGTCCTCCAAATTTCTCTTGAGACCCTACAAATTATTATTATACATTATACAATTAGGAATGGGACCAATTTCAGCTATGGAAACTAGGTCAATAGATAACTCCACCTCTCGCTCAAGAGGTAAACCTGAAATATTTTCCAAGAAAGCTGTACTAAAATGATCAACCACTAGAGGTAATTCCAACTGATGCATTCCCTGATCATCTAGATATAAGCTAGAAATTCAGGATATCACTCCCCACATTCCATGATAGTCTACTTGTATATACCTGCCTAGACATCACATTCACCCTTCAAAATAAATACTCCACACTCTAGTTATGTAAAGATCTAGCTTCGGTGATAGAAGTTTATGAAAGCATGAAAGGGAACCAACCATTCCATCTGAAGAATGACATTATACCCTATCATATTGAAGAAAAATATGTCCCATACAAAGTGACACCCACATGCCTCAAGGGGGGAACTCACTGAACTATCATAAACTCTCCAATCGAATCCCTAATAGAGTATCAGGTTTTATAATACCACTAGAAAACTAAACCATTGGATTAAGAAGCTACTTTATGATCTCGAATTCTTTCTGAAGGTATATTCTGGTTTATGCTTCAGTTTAAGTCTCTTATTTTTCTTAAATGATTATTCCCCAATTTTATTAGAAGAATCAGGGGTTTTATGGGGGTTTGGTACATGAAAAGGGAGGAAAACTATTTTTTGGTCATGTTGAATGGTTTGCACACAGTTAGCGAAATCCATGTAGAGTATCCTAGGAAACCATGCGGGGGTGATTTTAGAATAGTAGCACTCGCATGGTTTACACACGGTTTGGAAAACCATGTGGGTAAACTGTGCTAAAGGGGGATTTTGGGATAGTGGATCTCTCATGATTTGTACAATGTTTGGAAAACCGTGATGGTAAACCATGCATCCCAAAAAAGCTTATAAATTTTCAATTTTTCAATTACAGTATTTTAAATATTCCACCCAATTTTTTTTCCTTTTCTTCTACCACCAGTCCCTGATACGGCCAAAAAAATCTCAAGTGCTCCCGTGGATCAATCTACCTCATCTATAGGCTATTTGTAGTGTCAAAAGTTGTAGATAGATGCATCAGGTAAGTCTAATCTTCCTCTTATTTCTCTTCTCTAGATTAGGGTTTTTATTTTCTCTTATATTTTCCCAAATCTCTAAAACCCTTTTTTCAGTGGAACCTAGGTTGGAACTTCAAGTGGTTTTTGGATTAGGATCTAGGGTTATATTTAAGAGTGAATTCATCAATGGATTCAAATTAGGTGTTCTACAAGTAATATCCTATAGTGTTGTTATATATTTTTTCATGTGTGTTGATATATTGCTTCTCTTTTAGTGGTAAATTATATAATTGATTAATATTTGGTATAATTAATGGATAAATAATGATTTATACCCCTAATGATCTCGATGGATGTGTCAAGGATGATTAGAATTATTTAGGGCCACCCATGTGGTGCACCAGCTTTCCCGAACCTAGACATTGTTAAGGATAAATGTAGAGTTTATGTGTAGTAACAAAGGAACCTTATTGAACATGTTATTATGGGTAGTTTAGTGGAATAGGTAATGTTGATTGTTTTTCCGATGGTTGATAAAGTCATAAGGTCTTATTTGGAAAGACTTGAGATGGGTTAATTTGGTTAATTAAGATTGGGTCAAATGAGTTATGAATTATGTTGAAATACCCAAGAGGGTTAGTATATGTGAAATTATGAACATTTTAAATTAGAAATTTCTTATGAATTGAAGGAAATGTAATGGGGTTGTATGGTTGAATTAATGAATATGTTCCATGAGATAATATGTGGGAATTATGGTGTATATATAATGGGATAAATGTAATAAAGCTGTCACACTCCCTGATATAATAATTTTACATAACATGTATCAGTGGATAAATTCTTGTGAGATTGTAATGGGGTAAATGGACTAATTTATGGTAATTGGTTCATGATGGACGATATATTGGAATTGTTAAACATGTTTGATGGGTTAAGGCATGAGAGTCAAAATTTGGAGAAATTGTAATGTAAGGTAAATGGCATATTGTTAATCCCCATCATTATTATTATGGATCAAAATTTTTATGTGTATTGGTTGTGATATGGTACTGTGTGATAAATGGATTTGGTAATTTGGACAGATTCTCCCTCCCCAATGCACCATGGTTTTCAGAGAAAGTATTGGCACTTCTAAACCCAAGGGTTTGGACATGGTGTTCCAATCAAGGATGGGATGGTAAGACATGGTGTTTTGAGTCCCAGTTGGATTCATGGACTAATGCTCCATTTTTTTGACTTTATGACAGAGTGGTTGGGATGGCCGAACATGTCATTCTAGAAATCAGTTGGACACTTGGATAGAGGCTCCTTGTGTGTCTACCCATGACCATTTTGAAATGTTATTCCCTAGTGAGTTAGGGACTCGATGTATTCCAATTAGGATAGTGTTTTATTTCCTTAGACCCATGTTCAATGATGTATATACCTAACCCATAGAACACCTGATAAAAAGGAGTAAGTAATAAGGGAGGTATAAATGATGGAAATGGTAATGAATATAGTAATGGATTAAGTGTGTCTGGTATCTAATGGAAGTCCATTTTTTCATTTGTTTATCATACCATTTACTACAAATTTTCATGCACTATATTCTATACTAGATATTTTGTAGACACTATTGGTGGTGACCTACTTAGTAGTACTCACACACTATTCAGGCTGTTGTTGGGTACTTGAGAAGATTTCATTTTTGTGGGTTTAGATATGTTCAAGGACTAGTTCTAGGGAGTGGATTTAGTCTTGGGATGTTCGTGGATGAGGTATTGGACTTAGATTCTAGACTATTTGGGGGTTTCCATTATTTTCATTATTTTGGGTTCCCCTCACATGTGGAACTGCTAGTATGTGATGTCATGTTTATATTAAATTTTTGGTTTTACCCAATTTGGGGGATTCTTCGTTATGAATGTTTATTAGTTGTTTCATATTGATTATGCTATTTATATTGTGTTCTATTGTGTCTTACTTTGTTAAATGGGGTATATTCTCCCAACGTCACTCATTAGGGCCTCACTACTAGTCAAAAACATTTGGTGTATGGGGAGGCATGCCTGAGTTCATGTGATGACTCAGCTCGACTCACCGGTTTAGTGGTTCTCGGGTCAGGGACATTACAAAGTGGTATTAGAGGAGTTTCTTTTCGCTTTCCTTTTTCTTACTATTTGGGGATGGTATATTGGAGGCTTTGAAGTGTCAGTCCTTGGTAATGAGATCAATCTTCGAAGTAGTTGACTCATGTACAGGGGAAAACCCAAGTTACCTAGGGTGGGGATTGTTGTTTTTATGTGTGTTGTTATAGTTGAATGATATTTAACCATTAGGTGATGCACATGTCTTCTGATTTTACTAATTTATGATATTTTTCTTATGTCTGGAATGGCTTGAGGTTGTGCATTCATACATCATTTTAGGCACCTATGGTTAAAAGTGGCATGCATCATGATAGGTACACATTGGATGAGTGTTGGTGGAATTGAGAGTATAGTTCATATTACTTCTTATAAATATTTGAAGGAATATGGTGTCTAATAATGGTAATACATGTGTGAAAATGAAAAGAATCTAAATTTATTATTAATGAATATTTTGTACAAAGAAACGTTATGACCGGATTGAAATTTTGGGTTGTGATAAATTGTAAATATTGAATGGTGTATAAAATGGAATGATTTTTTTATGTGATGGTTAAATAGTTAAAGAATTTTTCCTAATGAGAAGTTTAAATGTGTTAAAATGATGATTAAAACAATTTTTGAGATGAGAAATGTGCCTAAGATAAAATTTCCAGGTTGTATAGGATTAAATGGTTTGAATATATGTTTGATGAATGATTTGTGATTAGTTAATTTGGTTTGTCCCATATTGACTATGAACAATGGTAAGAAAGTTTAAGGATCATGGTAGAGATGTGAACACTTCTATTGTAGTGGGGTATGTGGAGTGGGTCAAGTATGAAAGTTTATGGGAGTTTATGCATTCTCATATTACAGTAAATACTGATTGGACTTCCTTTGAGATATTTGTTGATGAAAATTTTTAGGAATATGAATTCAGGTAAGTGGTGATTTGAGAAATTTGGGTAAATAGAATGTTATAGAGCATGAACCTTTGGGTGTTCCTCATTGTTTATTTAGTTCTGCGGTGGCCTTGAAGTCTTAAGGTGTTGTTTGATAATGTGAGAGTAGTAATCCTTGTGGGATGAATTGTGTGGGTTGGATGATGGACATAATAATGAGTGTCTTGTTTGTAATGTTACATGAGATGAGTGTCGTTTTGTGTATGGTGACCCATGTGGGTTCAAGCCTTGGGAGTTTTATCTCAGACCATTGAGTGGGGTTTAAATCATGGTGCGGATGTATGTGTATGATTTCCTTTGGTGAAGAACCTAGTGAAAATGGCTTCTTGGTGCGCTAGGCATAGTGTGTATCGAAACGGGGGTGAGAGTACCCATCACAAATATTTATTCATTTGTTTCTCAATGTGTGTGTGAATCAATGGATTTTTTCTGTCGTTACTCTAGTTTAGGGAACCGGTCTCGCTTGATATTTAAGGTGACCTTTGAGAGAGTTTGGATGGGGTTCCCAGTGCTCTTGGTTTTGTGTCATATGGGTCGATGTTGGTACTTGACATTGGGATATGGAATATATCCTCTAGTGTGAGTTATCCTAGAGGGATAAATAGGAAGGTCAATTATTTGGTGATGTGACTTGAGTTATAGAGATTCATTGATAGTTTTAGGGATATCATTGGTGAATTCAAGGGAGGCTAGCCTAGTGATTGGGTGCTATGGAATAAGAGGCATGGGGAATTCTTCAAGGGTGAAATAGATGCATATTAGTACCTATAATCTTTGATAAACAGAATTACATGGATTCCTGACCTGTTATATTCAATGGCCATTAATGGGGACCTCAGTTTTGTTTTCATGAAAAGTGGACTAGGATGACTGAAGCGTGGTTAGATAATCTTGTTGGAAGATGACAACCAAGGTGAGGGTGGTCGCATGGATGGGATTTTTATATGAATTTTTAGGTTATTGGGTGAGATATTATGAATTCATTGGGCTGATGAGGTTGACTAACCAAGAGGCAGGTTCATGTGAGTTGGAGAGCATTGGGTTATGGCAGGTGATGGTTAGCTTGAGGTAACTATAGTCAATATCAGTCTGGTTAAAGGAAAGTGTAAAACTTTGAGGGTTCTAAGTGGTTCAGATGCGATCACACACTGTCAAGGCACAATTTTAAATGGGATAAGCATTGAACATTCTCTATAAATCTGAATAATAAAGCATGGTCATGCGACAGACCGGTGACTAGTGTGGTGAGACACAGTGTGTGGTCATTAATTGTTAGGGATAATCCAAAAGAAATTTTATATTATGTTTGTAGTAGTACCTCAGGAAACGATGGTTATGGATACTTTATAAATGGTTGAAGAGCAGTGGTGAGTCTCAGTTATCAATCGGTCTTGAGAGGTTGTGGTTAAATGCTGATGAGAGGTGCAGAGTAGGGAAGCCTGAAATCCTTATGATATCATGGTGTTCTATTGTGGAAGGTGAAATCAGAAATAGATAGGATGGTGGCGGTTCCCTTAGATAACTTATTATTTTACCATAGCTAGTGATGATCATTCCCAACATCTTGACATTATCCCAGGTACATTGAGAAGTTATGGATTTACAACTAGAAACATGAAGGTGTTTTGGTAATATGAGGGACATCATGTAGTTAGAATTCATGGATATAGTATACATGAAGTAGTACATCTTTATGTACACCATCAATGGTTTTGGGTGAGGTACTCGAAATGGATCAGCTGTGAAAAATGTTTCAAGCTTCGTTCTCAGAAATTGAGGTCGAGCACTTTGTGATGTTTGTTTTCTTGTTCCAAAAAAAATTAGATTGTCACATCAATGTTTTTGGATTTAGTTTGTGATCTAAGAGTAAAATGTGCTGGTTGGAATCCCATGTGGATAGTAATGGTAGTGATAGTCCTAAGGTGGGGAGTGATGAGTCAGTCCTAAATGTGGGGAGGAGAATGTTGAGATGATATAGCGATACCAGGATGCCAATGAAGAAACTATAAGGTATACATTGGGTTTCTCAAATGGGCCAGGTTGACCTTGATTATGGTGGTTTATTAACCCATTCATTTTCATTGACCTCAGGGTGGTTCTAATTGGAATTTAAGATTTTTCTATTCATCATAGTGTATGGTGAGATGTAACAATAGTTTTTGGTAGGAGAGGTTGAGTTTTATAACTCCAATATAGATAAAAAATAAACTTTGGTAAGTATCCTTCAGTTATATTGGAATGCCTTAGAGTTCTAAGTAACCTTGGCTATAGGAATTAGTGTCATGTCAATGTTGAAGCAAAATGTTCCAGGATCAGTCGAATGGGTAAACTTGACTCGACTCTGAACAAGGGACTAATGTGGAGAGTGGTAAATCAGCTTTGGTGGAATTTTTGGGAGGAGCAGTGCATTTCAATGTTTGAAAAGGGCGTGAGTGAGAACATATCATTCTTAGGTTAGTGTTTGAATGGTAGGGTTTCTGGTGTTGGGAATTTTGGTTGGAATAGTGGATCCTGATAATATTTTGATAGGTAGTGGTGTCGGGATGAAGGGATTCTACTAAAGGTCAAGTAATGACCTCAATGGGTGTTTCAAGTGTTATGTGAAAGTCGATTTGAGATTATGGTGTTCTTTCATTGATAGTGGAGGTAATAAGTAACTAGAGATGGTTAAGAGAACCATAGAGTATAAATGGTTGGTTGATGATGTGATTAGAGTTTTTGGTTGGAAGGAATTGAGTGGTCGCTATTCGAGTGAGTTTGCCCTAGTAGCGAGCTTTGGAATAGGTTCAATCAGTTGAGTACCCAAAAATTTTGGTTTCATTTGAATGTATAGTTGTGGAATGGAACTATCACGAAATGTGGTTGGAATAATCATGTGTTTTCTGCTGGGTGACACCAGGTTTGGTCATCATTGCAGTTTTAAAAATAGAATAAAATGACGTTGAGTGATTTGGGTAATGAGTTGTGAAAGGAATCAAACTGGTGGGGTGCCAATTTGTTCTTCCATGATGGTACGATGTCATGTTTGAATTTCCATGTGTTTTCATTTAGGAAATGTTGCCTATTATTCTCAATGAAGTTATAGAGGTTGGGTATGATTTAAGTGGATGTATCCTTGAGGAGTATCCAGTTCATATTGTTGGTTATAGTGAGGAAATTTTGCAGGCTAGGACCCTGTATTGGTTCACTTTTCACGGTAGTTTTTTATTGTTCAATGTGAAACTTGGGGGGAATGGATATGTAGGCCTAGTGGCAGGGCCTCTTGTTACCGAAACTCAGTGATGCTCAGAAAGAGCGGCTCGAGGATGAGCTGTTATAAGGTGGGGTGGTTATAAGATCCCAGATTCTTAATGAATGTATGTTCTTGTTTATGCTTCATTTTAAGTCTCTTATTTTAGTTAAATGATTGTTACCCAAGTTCATGAGAAGACTTGTGATGTTCTGGGGGTTTAGGACATAAAAAAGAGGAAAAGGTTTTTTCTAGGAGTGTTTCATGGTTTGCACACACTTAGTGCAAACCATGTAGAGTATCCCAAGAAACCATTTTGGGGGGATGATTTTGGGACAGTAGCTCTCGCATGTTTTGTGCATGGTTTGAAAAACAATGCTAAATGGGGATTTTGGGATTGTGGGTCTCACATGGTTTGTGCAGAATTTCAAAAATCGTGTGGTAAAATCGTACATCCCAGAAATGTGGAGAAATTTATAATTTTTCCATTATGGGATTTTAAGTATTCAACCTGATTTTTCTTCCCTTTCTTCTATCTTTAGCCATAGAAATGCCCTAAAAATATTAATAGAACCCATATATAAATCTCCCTCATCTCTAGGCCTTTTGTAGTGTTGTTGGTTTCAAATATAAGACCTAGGTAAGTCTAATCTTCCTCTTATTTCTCTTTTCAGGATTAGGGTTTGTAGTTTCTCTCATCATTTCCCAAATCTCTAAAACCCTTTTTTCTAGTGGAACCTGGTTTGGAACTTCAAGGGGGGTTTGGATCAGGATATAAGGTGGCATTTAAGAGTGTGTTCATCATCGAATTTTAGGTAGGTTTTCTACAAGTTATATCCTAGAGTGTGGTTATTGATTTGGGCATGTGTGTTAAGATCTTTCTTCTCTTTTAGTAGGAAATTATCACCTTGAGTAATATTTGTTATGATTAAAGGATAAATAATGATTTCTACCCCTCAAAATTCTCATTTTATGTGTCGAGGATGACTATAATGATTCAGGTCCACCCATGGGGTGTGTCAAATTTCCCAAACCTAGACATTGTTAATGATAAATGTAGAGTTGATGCGTAATAACAAAGGACACTTCTTTAAGTTGTTATTATGGGTATTTTAGTGGAAGAAAGAATATTTAAAGATTTTCCTAGGGTTGATAAAGGAATAAGGTCTCGTTCGGTAGGACATGAGAAGGGTTAATTTAGCTAATTGAGATTGTGTCCAATGAGTGATGAATTATGTTGAAATAACCAAGAGGGATAGTATATATGAAATTATGAACATGTTAAATTGGAAGTTTATTATGGATTATAGAACATGTAGCAGGGTTGTATAGGGGAATAGATGAATACGTTCCATGAGTTAACATGTGGGAATTATGGTCTATACCTAATATGTTTAATGTAATAAAGTGGTCATCCAACAGGAAGTAAGAATTGTACTTAAAATGTATAAGAGGATAAATTCTTGTGAAATGGTAATGGGGTAAATAGACCTATGTATGGTAATAAGTTCATGATGTATGATATATTGGAATTATTTAACATGTTTTCTAGGACAGGGCATGAGAATGGGAATTGGGAGAAATTGTTATCTAAGGTAAATGGAATAGTGTTAATCCCCATAAGGATTATTATGGATCATGATTGTTATGTGTATTTTTTGTGATATGGTATCATGTAATGAATGGATTTGGGAATTTGGAATGATGGTCCACTCCCCAGTGCACTGTGGTTTTCAGGGAAAATACTGACACTCCTAAACCCAAGCGTATGGACATGGATTTCCATATTGAGGTTAGGATGGTCAGACTTGGCATTCTAAGTTCTAGTTGGATTCATGGATTGATTCTACATGTTTACCGACTTATAACCTAGTGTTTGGGATGGATGGACATGGCATATTGGATCCTGGTAACACACTTGCATTGAGACTCCTTGTGTTTTGACATGTGACCATTGTGAAATGTTATTACCTAGTGAGTCGGGGACTTGATGTATTCCCTTACAAATAGTTCTTGATTACCTTAGACCCATGTTTTATGAAGTATATGCCTAACCCATGGAACTCATGATATAAAGGGAGTAAGTAATATGGATGGTATAAATTATGGAAATGGTGATAAATATAGAAATGGATTAAGTGTGTCTAGTATCTAATGGCACCCAATTTGTCCTTTTGTTTATCATACCTTTTACTCCATATTTGAATTCACTATCTACTAGACTGAATATTTTATAAACACCACTGGTGGTGGCCTATTGAGTTGTACTCACACACTTCTCAGGCATAAATTTCTTACCTGGGAATATTTCATTGTTTCAGGTTCATATATGGGAAAGGACCGATGCTAGGGAGTTGAGTCAGGATTGGGATGTTTGTGGAAGAGGTTTTGGACATAGATTTTTTATCATTTGGTGGTTCCTATTGTTTTTTTTTTTTGAGTTCCCTACACATGTGGCACTGTAACAGCCCAAGATTTTATGAAAAATATTATTTTTAATTTTATTAATGTCTTCTGTTGTACGCTACACCAAAAGGAGCTTGCACAACACGCATCTTTGACTTTCCTTGCATTACACGCAATCACAACCTTCCTCGATAGCGTGTGTAGTACGCAATACTCAGTTTCACGAAACAACAATATGCTATTAAAATATTATTAAAACTAGACGTTATGAATAGTAATAACCACTTTTTAAATTTTAGAAATTTTAGCTCTCAAGATGGACTTCATTTTTGGATTCGTAGTATCGAATTTAGCCTAAGGTGAAATTTTGGTACTTTTCGGATAACTTTCATATTCTGATGAATAGTGAAAATTACTAAATTATAATTAAAAACAACTTTTTTAATCGAAATAATTAATAGTGATAAATTATTAATATGAGTGGTTTTAAGTATATTTAGAATTTATTTTTACAATTTAATACAATGTTGGTCATTGAATGTAATTTCACATTTAAACCAGACATAATCAAGTGTCAATCTTTTGATAGATATTGTTTCTTAAAAACATGCTATTTGTTTTAACAGCGGGATTTAATTATAAAATTAATTAATGCAACTTCTATGTTATGAATTTGGTAAAATAGACTTAATTTTTGAATTCGGAATATGAAATATAGCTTAGGATGAAATTTTGGCATTTTTCTGAAAAACATCAAATTTTGATGAATAGTGAAACTACTAAGTGGTAGTTAAAAACTGAATTTTTCATAAAACATAATTTTACCGCTTCTGTGAATGGAATTTAAAAAATCCGAGAGACACGGTTGATGTCTGTAAGTAAAATGTGGTTTAATGAGATGAAAATAATTTTTGGTGAATAGTAACTTTTTACTTTTATTTACCACGGTTAAAAGTAAATAGGGTAATTAAGGGTAAGAATGATATTGATATTACCCTAACACATGTCATAATTCTATTGGACAAGTTTATCTCGACCAAAAATAACCTTAAGTGTAAAATATTATCATTTATGCCCACTTGGATTAGATTAGGACATTTATTATTATTTAATTCAAAGAAGAGTTAAAAGAGTTAAAATCAATGTATATTTACTAAAACATTTTTAATATAGGGTTGTACATAAGATAAATTCGATTTTAAATATTCATTAGAAATATAAAAAGATTTCCTACATGATGGTATTTTATTTGTAATTTTTAGACATCAAATAAGTTAATTTATTTATGACACAAAGATGATGCAGTAATTATCTTATTAATGAAATATTGACATAATTGATGTTATAAACACAAAAATAAATGTAATTTGAGACTTTTTATGAATTCCACTAATTTTATAGGTTACTATGATATATTATTGTTGATTTAATCAACTTGTTGCGAACATATAATTCTGTTATGACTTTCACAAAAATCATATATCAAATAGTGTCAAAATTGACACAAAATAGTTTTTAAATCAAATATTATATTATTAATTGTTATTTTATTCCTAAAAATCTAAGGTTCGGCCAAATGACTTAGATAAGGATATATATATTAATAATAAACAATTTGGGGTTAGTTTGGCATGTTATATTAAGTGTATTAACCATATAGTGAAAGAAAACAAAAAGACACTGTAAGAGTTAAATTATTTAACTTAGAGTTAAATCTAATTGATAAGGTTAAAATAATACCCTAAACTTGTCTAAATCCTATTGGTTGATAGGATTTCGACCCATCCCCACTTTATCTTCTAAATAAGACCCTTTGGAACCATTATAAACCGATTTTGACTTTAATATAAAATAATATTTTGAGATATTCCTAAGGTGCCCCTCTCCTCCCTTATAAAAGGGCACCTCCTCCCCCTCCTCCTCACACCAATTTGAGCACTCAAGCTCGGAAAACCCCTGACAAAATCTCTTCTCCACTTCCCTAGAAACATCCTATAGGTTCTGGTCTTCCTCAAAGACCAATTTTAGTGCCCTAAGAGGAGGTCTCAAAGAGGTGCTTCAAAGAAGAGGAGGTTCGGACACATACGAAGCAAATCAGACCTAAGGTAATGGAAATATCACAATCTCATTTTTATCTGAGATTGTTTATACTTTAGTATTTACTGGGGTGTATTTTATCATCCATATCCATGTTTCCTCAATATGTAATATTATTTCTCTCCACCTACAATTTTTTAAGTCCAATTTTACCCTTTGGTGAGTTTTTAGTGAAAGATATGAAAGGAATCTTTTGTCGTTTTTCGTACGAGGTACTTTTTGACTTTTCCGAAAAAAGTACGAAGAATGTTTTTTTTTAATTATACGGCGTGAATGGATTTTTAAAACATTATTTCCAAGAATCTTCCTTTACAAGTTTTCAAGTTTATTTTTAATCAACTTCTTTTATTTTAAAGTCGTATGACATGTTATGAAAGGAAAAATGTTTTTGAAGAAGAAAGGATATTTTCCTCAAGAATGGAGTTCAAGTGTTTTATCAAAATTATTTTCCATCTAAGATAATATAGGGTTCTATTTTTATCCCTATTATTACATTGATTTGATTATGTTTTGAGGGAATTATTTTTATGAAGTCATTTACGTTATATGATTTGTTTTATGATGTCATGATGTTTCAAGAATCCCATTTTTGTTACATGTGTTATGCGATGATGTATGATTTATGATTATGTGGCACACATAAGAAAGGATTCATTATAAGATGGGTGGGACCTATATATCCCTCCAATGCATTGGGTAAAGATTTTATATCTCATGAGATAGACATGGCTGGAATGGTAGGTTATACCGGTTCAGTGAAACAGGACAGAAACGAGGGTGACTCGATTCAGAAAGGGACTTTGTCTACTAAGATAGTCTTGGAAATGAGTCATGACTAACAAGAAATGATTCTCTATGATTATGTGTGTATTCCACAAAGTTTCATGTTTTAAGTTATGCTTATTGGGATTTCATTTCACTGCTATGATTTATCCCATGTTATGAAATTATGCTCTCTTTTGCAGGTTATGATTTCCAAAAGTTATGTTCTTATGAATATGATGTGATTGATTTTATTTTGTTTACCCTTACTGAGCATTTGAGCTCACCCTTTTATGTTTTCTTTTCCCCAGGATATAAAGAATGGTTTTAGGTAAAAAAAAGAAGGGAAGATCATTGTGGGAGATATTGAGGATCTTTCACCACGATTAGAAGATTACGTTCCGAGTTTCCAAAGACACTAAACTATTACGGTCCTTGTGTTTGTGTTTTTGTTATGTACTAAGTATTCCGCAAAAGTAATGTAATGTCCATGTACGTCAGGCTTCAGGTCTTTACAGTTGGTATCAGAGGAAAGGTTTAGTCAACATTTGGAAACTAGGATGCGATAACTTTAGTGAGATCCCTAGAGATATTTCTAAGGTATGTCTAGGGATGTCTCTAAGGCTAAGTATACCTATAGGTTATAGTACTAGAATTACGGTAACAATCTTATAATTTAACCTAAGATGTTAGATATTGAGGGTGCTTCCCCTTTACTATGTTGTCTTCCCTAGCATGATTTCGCCTCTCACAAAATTCTTTTTTTGTTTTAGTTAATGGAGGGAACTAGAAGGAATTCGGTTAACATTGAATCCAACGGACAAATTGGTGACTATGAGCAAAAAAATTGTGTAATGCCTAGAGATAAAGATATTGTGATTATGCCGAATCAGTCATCGCGATATATGATTAACAAGGTGAAATTTAGTGGTATGAATAATTCATCAAAGAAGAGGAAGATAAACTATTATTCATGTTCGCATGTTGAGGAGCATAAAGAAAGGAAGATTGAGATTTCTAAAGAAGGGAAGAAGAACCTTGAGGAATACCTCAAATGGAGGGACCAATGTTATCTGTGTGGAGAAAAGGGTCATAGAGTGACAGATTGTTATGGAGTTCAATGTCTTATTTGTGGAGAACATGGTCATTACCCAACTCAATGCCTTGACCTAAAAAGTTACTTCTAAATCAAGGAAGGAATTATTCTAGGACAATCATTTAAGTGGATGGACTGAAGTTTTTATGAATTGGTATTCAAGAATAATGTTGTTGAGGTACTTTTATGGTGTACTGAAATATTTATGTATTGGTCTATTGTGGTTTTCAATAATTTTAAGGTACCGGTAACCAAGAAAAGTGATTCAAATATTTTGGAAAGTAGATGATATGCGCATAATTAAGGGATAAGGAGAAAATGAAATGTTCAACAGTATTCATGAACTCATGATTAATATAAGGACTATGTGATATCATGGTTTGAGTATATAGAATTTTGAGGATTTTGGTATATGGAAAGTGTTAACTTTTAACTGCGTTAATGTTTTCACTAAGGTTCAATGGGTATTCATTTTCAAGAGAATGCGTGATTAAGGCCTTTGAATGTTTGGAATGTGACCAACAAGACATAACTTATGATATATGGGGATCAACGACAGTATTAAATCTCTGGTAATTGTTGTCACTATATTATGAGAGTGGACTGTAGTATTATGGATAAGCCTAAAGATTAGAATGGATTATCTTGGACATAAGTTAGTATTGTTTAAGGATAGAAGATTTTCGATATTATTGATGGGATGTTATAGTATTATTGTTTTAGAAAAAGGACAACCTGCAGGACGGGCGACAGCCCATCGCTTCGGACAAGGATCTGGCCTTTATCGCCTACCACTGGCCTACAGGAAGTCCCTGTTTAGTAGAAACTAGTTTTATTATATTAAGCAGTATGATATATGAAGTATAAGTCCATTTTTGGAACCATATATGATTAATCTCACTATAGATCGACTTATGTATATAATTTTTGCTAACCTTTTGTTTGAGACAGATGGAATGACCCGTCATTCTATCACATGATCTGCTAACACTTCACGAATAACAAATTCAACTTCATTTATTTAAGAGATGAAGTGGAAATTGTTCAAGGCATGAACAACAGTGATATTGTACCAAAATAAAGTAAGTATTTATTTTAATGCAAATTTTTAACTTTAGGGAAATGATCTTGAAAACCAAAAATTTTCTCCTAGTGATCTTATACCTAATGAATGAGATGGTACCTTATATCATCAAAAATCTATGGATTTGTGATTACTGTCTTTTCCATAGCCATGTTCTCTACCACTCTCCATCAGAACATGATGGTTAGATTTCTCTTCCATATCCATATTTTCACCTATGTGGAAACCCAGTGATTAGTTTATTTGGGTAACCGTTACGTTTCATACTTTTGATTTTAAAGATTGGTTTTGATATTCCTTTTTACGATGTGGGTTTCTATTAAAGAAACTTTCGAATAGTAAACCATTTATAACCCTGACGAATTTCGAGGGAGAAATTCATTTTAAGGGGGGTAGAATGTAACAGCCCGAGATTTTATGAAAAATATTCTTTTTAATTTTATTAATGTCTTGTGTTCTACGCTACACCAAAAGGAGCTTTCACAACACGCATCTTTGACTTGCCTTGCATTACACGCAATCAAAACCTTCCTCGATAGCGTGTGTAGTACGCAATACTCAGTTTCACGAAACAACGATATGCTATTAAAATATTATTAAAACTAGCCGTTATGAATAGTAATAACCACTTTTTAAATATTAGAAATTTTAGCTCTCAAGATGGACTTCATTTTTGGATTCGTAGTATCAAATTTATCCTAAGGTGAAATTTTGGTACTTTTCGGATAACTTTCATATTCTGATGAATAGTGAAAATTACTAAATTATAATTAAAAACAACTTTTTTAATCGAAATAATTAATAGTGATAAATTATTAATTTGAGTGGTTTTAAAGTATATTTAGAATATATTTTTACAATTTAATACAATGTTGGTCATTGAATGTAATTTCACATTTAAACCAGACATAATCAAGTGTCAATCTTTTGATAGATATTGTTTCTTAAAAACACGCTATTTGTTTTAACAGCGGGGTTTAATTATAAAATTAATTAATGCAACTTCTATGTTATGAATTTGGTAAAATAGACTTCATTTTTGAATTCGGAATATGAAATATAGCTTAGGATGAAATTTTGGCATTTTTCTGAAAAACATCAAATTTTGATGAATAGTGAAACTACTAAGTGGTAGTTAAAAACTGAATTTTTCATAAAACATAATTTTACCGCTTCTGTGAATGGAATTTCAAAAATCCGAGAGACACGGTTGATGTCTGTAAGTAAAATGTGGTTCAATGAGATGAAAATAATTTTTGGTGAATAGTAACTTTTCACTTTTATTTACCACGGTTAAAAGTAAATAGGGTAATTAAGGGTAAGAATGATATTGATATTACCATAAAACATGTCCTAAATCTATTGGACAAGTGTATCTCGACCAAAAATAACCTTAAGTGTAAAATATTATCATTTAGGCCCACTTGGATTAGATTAGGACATTTATTATTATTTAATTCAAAGAAGAGTTAAAAGAGTTAAAATCAAAGTATATTTACTAAACCATTTTTAATATAGGGTTTTACATAAGATAATTCGATTGTAAAGATTCATTAGAAAGATAAAAAAGATTTCCTACATGATGGTATTTTATTTGTAATTTTTAGACATCAAATAATTTAATTTATTTATGACACAAAGATGATGCAGTAATTATCTTATTAATGAAATATTGACATAATTGATGTTATAAACACCAAAATAAATGTAATTTGAGACTTTTTATGAATTCCAATAATTTTATAGGTTACTATGATATATTAGTGTTGATTTAATCAACTTGGTTAGAACATATAATTCTGTTATGACTTTCACAAAAATCATATATCAAATTGTGTCAAAATTGACACAAAATAGTTTTTAAATAAATTATTATATTATTAATTGTTATTTTATTCCTAAAAATATAAGGTTCGGCCAAATGACTTAGATAAGGATATATATATTAATAATAAACAATTTGGGGTTCGTTTGGCAGGTTATAGTATGTGTATTAACCATATAGTGAAAGAAAAAAAAAGACACTGTAAGAGTTAAATTATTTAACTTAGAGTTAAATCTAATTGATAAGGTTAAAATAATACCCTAAACTTGTCTAAATCCTATTGGTTGATAGGATTTCGATCCATCCCCACTTTAGCTTCGAAATAAGACCCTTTGGAACCATTATAAACCGATTTTGACTTTAATATAAAATAATATTTTGAGATATTCCTAAGGTGCCCCTCTCCTCCCTTATAAAAGGGCACCTCCTCCCCCTCCTCCTCACACCAATTTGAGCACTCAAGCTCGGCCAACCCTTGCCAAAATCTCTTCTCCACTTCCCTAGCAACATCCTAGAGGTTCTGGTCTTCCTCAAAGACCAATTTTAGTGCCCTAAGAGGAGGTCTCAAAGAGGCGCTTCAAAGAAGAGGAGGTTCGGACACATACGAAGCAAATCAGACCTAAGGTAAGGGAAATATCACAATCTCATTTTTATCCGAGATTGTTTATACTTTAGTATTTACTGGGGTGTATTTTATCATCCATATCCATGTTTTCTCAATATTTAATATTATTTCTCTCCACCTACAATTGTTTAAGTCCAATTTTACCCTTCGGTGAGTTTTTAGTGAAAGATATGAAAGGAATCTTTTGTCGTTTTTCGTACGAGGTACTTTTTGACTTTTCCGACAAAAGTACGAAGAATGTTTTTTTTTAACTTATACGGCATGAATGGATTTTTAGAACATTATTTCCAAGAAGCTTCATTTACAAGTTTTCAAGTTTAATTTTAATCAACTTCTTTTATTTTAAAGTCGTATGACATGTTATGAAAGGAAAAATGTTTTTGAAGAAGAAAGGATATTTTCCTCAAGAATGGAGTTCAAGTGTTTTATCAAAATTATTTTCCATCTAAGATAATATTGGGTTTTGTTTTTATCCTTATTATTACATTGATTTGATTATGTTTTGAGGGAATTATTTTTATGAAGTCATTTACCTTATATGATTTGTTTTATGATGTCATGATGTTTCAAGAATCCCATTTTTGTTACATGTGTTATGCGATGATGTATGATTTATGATTATGTGGAACACATAATAAATGATTCATTATAAGATGGGTGGGACCTATATCTCCCTCCAATGCATTGGGTAAAGATTTTATATCTCATGAGATAGACATGGCTGGAATGGTAGGTTATACCGGTTCAGTGAAACAGGACTGAAACGAGGGTGACTCGATTCAGAAAGGGAATTTGTCCACTAAGATAGTCTTGGCAATGAGTCATGACTAACAAGAAATGATTCTCTATGATTATGTGTCTATGACACAAATTTTCATGTTTTAAGTTATGCTTATTGGGATTTCATTTCACTGCTATGATTTATCCCATGTTATGAAATTATGCTCTCTTTTGCAGGTTAAGATTTCCAAAAGTTATGTTCTTATGAATATGATGTGATTGATTTTCTTTTGTTTACCCTTACTGAGCATTTGAGCTCACCCTTTTATGTTTTCTTTTCCCCAGGATATAATGAATGGTTTTAGGTAAAAAAAAGAAGGGAAGATCTTTATGGGAGATATTGAGGATCTTTCACCACGATTAGAAGATTACATTCCGAGTTTCCAAAGACACTAAACTATTACAGTCCTTGTGTGTGTGTTTTTGTTATGTACTAAGTATTCCTCAAAAGTAATGTAATGTCCATGTACGTCAGGCTTCGGGTCTTTACAGGCACTACTAGTACGGAATGTCATGGTTATATTAGATTTATGGTTGTACCCTATCTAGGTAATGCTTGGTTGTGCATGTTCATTAGTTGCTTCATACTGATTCTACTATTTATAGTGTGTTCTGTTGTGTCTTGCTTTGGTAAAGAGGGTATATTGTCCCAACATAACTCATTAGACCCTTAATGTTAGTCTTCAACCTCTAGAATACGGGGAGGTGCACTTTAGGTCATGTGATGTCTCAGCTGAGGGAACCAATTTAGTGGATCCCGAGTCGAGGATGTTAAATCTACACAAACTTACTCTAGGGCCCCAGCCTCTCCCAAATTACATTTAATAATCAGTTCATGATTAACTATCTCAATTCTTCTATCCAACTAAAACCCATTCAATTGTGACCATATGGTTTTCTTGAGTCCATCCTCAAAGCATCTCTACCTAGACAGCTCATCCGCATGGTGCTTTGGTGAAAATTGCTAAAGTGCTATAAAGAGATCTGGATACTCCATAACAGTCATCACACCCTAGTTGAGATTCATAAAATCACCATCATGTTCATCTCTCAGATTCTCTGGAAATATGTATTCATAAAAATAGGTTTGGAAATCCCCCCAAACAATATCCCAAAATGTAATATCCTAGTTCAAAACATCCCACCATTTCATTGCTACTCTCCAAAGCATATACATCACAAGCCTGACTCTTCTCTTAGTATGTGTCTCTAGATTCTTGAAAATTGAAAAAAATACTCTCAAGCCATATATTTGGAGCTTGTGTACCTCCATCCTCAAAAAACAGTGGGCGTATGCTGCTGCTAGAACACATGTGTCAATTATTCCATACATGAAGCAGGTTGTCATGCTCCCAGAACTTTCATAAAAAATCACCAGAAACCCTCTTAGAACTAGGCATCAACACCCATATCATAAATAATGGGTTTAACAACAAGTTAAAATATTGGAGGTTCTACTAGATAATCATTATAATGACATGATTTTTTATCAATAGAATTCCTTTTTTATAATTATGTCTTACAGTATAATAACATAAGAAAGCATATAGAACACAATAAAATCTTTATAAATAAAGAATGAGTGAAATAAAAGGAATCACTAGAAGTTAAGGAATATATACCGATGAAATAGTAACTTGACTATTGAAATAGTAATCTGACCCTTAAGAATAATAAATTGTCCAATGTAATAGTAACATCACCAACGAAAGTATAAATAAATTTTATCCTTCTTATAAGTGTTAATATGATATAATTGTATAAGTAAATAAATATTTTCCAAATTATTAATAATGTGTTGATATTTTTGTAAGTTGTGTATATTTAATTAAATTTTTTTTATTAATTTAATAAATTAAAAGAAAATTTATCTTCATAAAATTTATTCATAAAATAATATTTTTTCATCATATTATTATAATATAATTTTATGAAACCTTAATTAATTTTTCCAAGTGCTAGAAAAGCAGTTTTAATTTTAAAATTTGTATTTTCATATAAACTATGATTTTAATTAAAAATTAAATTTCTCATATTTTAAAAATTATTTTTAAACAATGGAGTTCATTTTTTAATTGTATACATTGAAAATGTGTTAGGGTGATTTTGTGGGATTTTTCTAAAATACTAGAATTTTTTGGGAATTGTAAAATATAGTAATTTACAATATATATACATTATAAGTTATATACACAATTCAATGATTCATGCATGATTTAATCATCATTGGTTAGAAATAACGTGATATAATTACTATATTTAGTCTCATGAATCATCATTTTTTCTTATCTTGAGAAAAATAATAAACTAATGAATTACATATTGGGAGAACACTCTTCTCCTCCACTATAAATACCATCCCTCACCACATGTTCCCCTCATTCCTATCAATCCTTGTTCCCTATAAAAATTCTATTCAAATCTCCTCCCAATCCCCTTTTCTATTCTAATAGTTATTGGTCTCATCAAAGATTCTTTTTTTTCAAGTTCCTTTCTATTCTTTTTCTCTACTCAACTCCACTCATCCAAATTGTATGATAACTCAAGTACCATAAATGTAATGGAATTGTTTTTATTCTAATGGAAAATTTAATCATCATCTCTTATTACCCCTCCTTTTATACTAAAAATGAAAACATTGTCCGAGATGTTTTCATTTATCACATTCAAGGATGATGATGTTTTTAATTTCCTTTACCATATTCAAGGGAAGGTCATGAGACAATTTTTATGGTTGAACCAGATCATAATATATTTATTATATATTATTTATCTTTTCAGAATCATGATATGCACATGATGTAAAATAATTAAACAAAACATGTCCGGTGTAAGAAAAATCACTCAAAATAACCCTAGCGTTTATAATTAAAGTTTTATATGATGATTCATCCTAGCCCAAAATAAAAAATGACTTATATAATCACTTAACCTTTTGTATTACCATTAATAACTTCAAAAATAAATTAGGTACTTCAATTTAAATTTTATACGAACTTCCATACTCTTATATAGGCAAGTCGATCATGAAAATTAAGAAAACAAGCACTCACAAATGATAAAATTGAACATTATAACTCATCAAAATAGCATAAAAGAAATAAATAAAATTATAATAAATCAATTCAATGAATAAATTTTTTTAAATATTTTCAATGAATCTAATTTTATTATTCAGGACATTAATATCAAGTGTGGATTCATTTTGAATATAAGGTAAGGGGTTCTACCTGAACCTCCATTATTCTGTCGGGTTTTTCTTCATATCTTTATACCCAAATGAAATTCTATTTTATTTCTAAGTAAATATTATAAAATAATTTTTAAATTTTCCAAAAATAATGTATAAATATCTTTTAATACTTCTTCTTTTGGTATATAAATGTTTTTAAATGATTTCATTCTCAATAGTTCCTGATAAGCAAGCCATTTTTAGGGAGATTCCATAATTCTTACCCATTTTCAAGTGCACTCCATAATATTTTTTAAGATACCAATATTTTTATAAACACACTCATTTATTTAAGAAAACCTTCTTATTCCACTATGGGTTTTATATATATGATTATTCCTTTTCCATTTTAAATAATCATTGATATTTTTTTAAACCGCACTAAAACATTTTAATTCTAATGTTTTTTGAAAACTCTTTTTACATGTTATCACTTCAATTTGACATCACCTATCATGATATACACAAATAATACTTTATGAATTTCCATGTATTATTTAATTTCTATCTTTTATGGACACTTTTATTTTATGCTCGTTCATTATGTTTTATGACATGATTAAGATACCCACTCCTTTCAATAGGTAAACTTTATGTTTATGTTTGATTCTTTGCATATGATTATTTATGTGGAAAACATATTCATGAACATTTTATTATGGGTTAAACCAGATATTGCTCTAATGAATTGGGTAAATTTTAGTCTCATGAGACGTTATGTGCAACGGACTTGGTGGTTAGCCTTAAATCGTGTTCCGTGTGAAACAATCTTGGTGGTTAGACTTGACATGGGATCTTCTATGTGCAATTAGTCATGAATCATGATAAAGATACGTTTTATGTTGCTTAAAAATTACTATGAATCCATGTATATAAGATCACAGGTTTTATATGTTATGATTTGTTATATTCCATACCTTTTTATATCATGCCTTCTAACCCATGTTTTAGGATTAATTCTTATGCTTTTTCCTTTACTGGGATTTTTAGCTCATTTCTTTATTCATGTTTTATGTAAGGTATCCTATGCCAATTTAAGGTAAAAAGGATGTCAGGAGCGTACAGTGGATGCTAAAAAGAAAAAAAATTAGTCCCATGTTTTCAATTTTATTTACCTAGTCTTCAAAAGACACTAGATAGTATGATACATGTCTTATAATTTGCGGTTTATTTATGATTAAAATCATGTAACATTATGTTATTAAGGATAGGGTCTCTATAATTGGTATCAGAGCAAGGTCTAGTTATTTTTTGGATATTAGAAATATAAAACTTTAGTAAGAACCTTAAGGACAAGAATAAGTATGAGAAAACATCACTAAATTTTGGTAAGTATAGAATAAGTTGTTTGTTGACAAAATAGATCCTTGTATAGATACTACAAGTGGATGTGGTTCTGAAATAGATTTACTGAGGAGTAAAAACTCCATCAAGGTGTTCCATACCTAACTTGGGGTAACCTAGTACATGACAACAGGCCTTATTGTGCACCTGTTTTGACACTCCTGGGGGATATGATTTGGTAAATTCATAATCTCATTATGAACCATTATTTAGGGTACAAAAAAAGAGCTGATAAGATTATATGTTAAGGAAAAGATCAATGATAACATTGATTCAATCCTAATGAATCACAATTTTGGTTACACTTTTTGTTTACAAGTTTATCCTTATATGTTTAAATTATCCTCTTAATATGCTTATAAGATAAGTATTAAACTCCCTAATTGAAATTTATTTTTATTAGTTAATGGTGTTAAATAGAAGAACACATTCAAAAAATCAATATGATATGAAGTGTGATGATTACCTTAACGATGTGCTAGATATGATGGGAATGAGTGCTCAAAACATTATGAAAGTAGACATACAACTGGCTCATCTTTTGAATAATAACATGAATCGAGTGGAATTCCCTCCTTCTCCAAGTAAATATAACATTTTCATAGAATCTTTAATGTGGAAATACCTCCCATGTTTAGTGGATCTTTTGATCACATCCTTGAAGAATAGTGGATTAACTCTATTGAAAAGATATTATTTGTCCTCTAGTTCTCATAAGAATAGAAGGTTCTTCTGGTGGTTTATTATTTTGATGGGGAAGATAGTTGATAGTAGACATTGATCAATAATAAAAAGTACAATGAGGGAATGTATTCTATGGATTTAGAAGAATTCATTGAAATGTTTTTCAATAAATATTTTCCCAGAACCCCCCATCTCAAAATGTAAAGAGAGTTCCTCTTACTTAAGTAGAAGGAAGATGAGTCTATCAGGGTGTATGAAGAAAAATTTACAAGACTTGCAATATATGCCTCAGTATTTCTCATGAACACTAAAAGCAAGTTAGATCACCTCTTTAATAGACTAAACTTGAGTCTATGAAAATCATTGGCCATTCGAGACATTGACAGTTATGAAAAGATTGTATGTTCTTCCCTCAAGGTTCAAATGGAAATTGGAGACTCTCAGTTTTCTCAAGGGCCCAGTGAAAAAAATATAGGAAATGGACTCTAATATGGGTGGGTTAGAAAATAATTCACATGATGGAAAGAGGCTTGAATATTCCATGTGTCAAAATTGTGGGAAGAAACATCCTAGGAATTGTCTGAAGGGAACTAGAAAATGCATCAAATGTGGAAGCATTTGGAATCTGGATAAGAACAGTTAAAGGGATGTGAAAAATTCCACTAATTTGGAAGAGGAAAAGGAAGTTTCATATTAATTCTCAGCTAGTTATGAAGTGTTTGAACTACAAGGGACATGGTGATTATGAAAACTAATGCCCTACACCCAAGGTTTTTGTATGTAATCTACCACAACCTCCAAGACAATAAATAAGGTAATATGATGTTGCTATTGCGGAGATGTATCCAGATAATGATGTGGTGACAGGTACACTGGTCATTCATTCAACAATATCGAATTTACTATTTGATTCTGGTTCTATGAATTCTTTCATATCTTGCAAGTTTACTATAACTGTTCAATCACCACCTCAAAATTTAGATGTTGACTTATCTATGAGAATATAAAATAGGGTAATTATTGAATCCAATGTGTATAACTCCCCCCACCTAGTTAAAGTTTGTAGACTGAAAATCTCAGTAAATCTTGTTATACTCTTTTTTTGGAGTTTGATGCTATATTGGGCATGGATTGGTTGTCATTATAAAATTCCAACATTGACTGCTAGGAAAGGGAGATCACTCTTCACATCCCTGAGCATCCTCAGGTCTTGTAAAAGTGTAAGGAGGAAGATAAATCTACTTCATAATTAGAGTCTCAAGTGTGGATATTTTTTACTTATGAACAAGAATATCATGATCAAATGAATGAGAAAAAGTAGATAATAATTCTCAAAGACATGCCCATTGTAAGGGACTACACTAATGTATTCCCAAAATAATCATATGATCTTCCACCTGACCAAGAGTTTGAGTTCTCAATTGAACATATTCTGATATCTCTACCTATATCAAATACACCTTATATAATGTACACCATAGAGATAAAATAGATAAAAAATAGTTATAGAATAATCTAGACAATGGTTTTATATTCCTGAGGGCTTCACTGTGGGGTGTATTTGTTCTCTTTATCAAGAAGAAATATGGATAAATTCAACTCAATATCGATTATCATGAACTTAATAAAATCATAAAAAAGAATAGGTATCCCCCACCTCAGATAGATGATATGTTCGATCATCTATATGGGTCTAGTTATTTGTCTAAGACGGACCTTCGGTTGGGTAATCACTAATTAAAGTTGAGGGAGGAAGATATTCCCAAGACTACTTTTCGAACAAGGTATAGACACTATGAGTTAATAGTGATTCCATTAGGACTCACTAATGCTCCATCAATTTTCATGTATTTAATGAATACAGTCTTTAGATATTTCCTTGAAAACATTTTGGTAGTCTTTATCGATGATATTATAATATATTACAAGAGAAAGGATGAACATGAAAAGCATTTGAATTTTATGCTTAAGACATTGATAAGGGAGAGAATATGTGAAAAGTACAATAAATGTGAGTTCTAGATGGAGGAAGTATCATTCTTGGGGCATGTTATCACCAGAAATGGGATATCTATAAACCCTTTAAAGATAAAGGCTATCAAAGAGTGGCCTAGGCCAGCATCTCTATACGGAGATCTATAGTTTCCCTATTATAGTTGGGTATTAACAATGATTTGTGATGAAATTATCATGATTTTAAAAACCAGTAACCAAAATTCCACGGAAGGGAGTGATGTTTTTATGTAATCAAGAATGTAATGAAATCTTTAAAGAGATCAAGAAAGGCATATCACAACACCAGTACTCACACTCCAAAAAAAGAAGAGAATTATTTATGGTATGTAGTAATGATTTAAAGATATTAGATGTCTATGTGCTGATGAAAATTGATAAAGTGATAGCCTACACCTCAAGGCAGTTGAAAATTATTGTGAAAAAAATCCCACGCATGATCTTGAATTGGCAGTTGTGATCTCTCCATTAAAAATCTTGTAGAATTATCTCAATGGAAAGAAGTTTGAGATATATACTAATCACATAGTCTCAAATAAATATTCACATAGAGAGATCTTAATATTCACTAGCAAAAATGGTTAGAGCTCATCAAGGATTATGACAACCCAATACACTACTATACTGGTTAGGAAAATAAGGTAGTATATGTTCTAAGTTGAAAGGATCATGCATATTTATCATTGACGATAATTTAGAATGATATAATCCTCTTATATTTTAGGAGGATTGACATGGGAATAATTATGGTAGGAACATCATCACTCAATTCTCATGTGATTTCTCAACCATACCTCATGGATAAAATAAAGGATAATCAAATAAATGATGTGTAAATTCATAAAATGGTGGAAGATATAAAAATGGGAAATACTCAAAGTTTCACATTGATGAAGAAGAATTAATAA
Source organism: Viscum album (assembly GCA_963277665.1). Classification (NCBI taxonomy): domain Eukaryota; kingdom Viridiplantae; phylum Streptophyta; class Magnoliopsida; order Santalales; family Viscaceae; genus Viscum; species Viscum album. The sequence continues at coordinate 1,296,711,576 of OY728138.1, read as the reverse complement.
TATTTGGGTCATGATTATATGTACCATCCCATCCAGAGATGAAGAAGGAGCTTTGGAATGTCGTACATCGCTCAAAATTCTTTATTCACCCATGGAACACAAAGATGTATCGAGGCCTCTAAGAGAAATATTGGTGGAAGAATATGAATAAAGATATTGTTGAATATACATCAAAGTGCCTATTATTTCAGCAAGTGAAGGTTGAAAGGGAAATTTCTAAAGGGTTTATGCAACTGTTATCCATACCATCATGGAAATGGGAAGGCATCACAATGTACTATGTCACTAGACTTCCAAAGACATCCCAAGGAAAATATGCTATATGGGTTATTTTGGATCTTCATACAAAGAAAACTCACTTTATTACAATTCAAGAGGACTTCACTTTGGATTAACTTAAAAAGATATACATCAAAGGAGTGGTAATTATATATGTATTCCCACTATTAAATATATCTGATCGAGATCCAAGATTCAACTAAATGTTTGGGAAAAGTCTCCAACATTCTCTAACCACATTGATGAAAATCAGTATGGTCTATCACCCTAAATCTTATGGTAAATCTGAGGTAACTATTTAGAAACTAGAAGAAATTTTGAGAGTGTGTTCTATAAAATTCAAAGGAGGATAATACCAACAAATTCCTATGGTGTATTTATCTAACAATAATAGTTTACACTTGATCATAAAAATGGATCCATATGAATCCCTTTATGGTAAAAGGTGAAGAACACGAGGATGCTAGGATGAAGTCGGTGAGCGTAAGCTGCTAGGACTTGAAATAGTCAATGAAATGGTGTAGAAGGTAAAAACCATTCAGTAGAACATCAAGATAGCCGAAAGTTGACAGAAGAGTTATGCAGACAATCATCGATGAGACCTTTAGTTCAATGTTAAATGCATGGTATTCCTATTCATATCTCCTTAGAAGAAGGTCATGAGATTTGGGAGGAAAAGAAATATAATTCCCTAGTACATCGGCCACTTCGAGACTCTTGATCGCATCATAGTTTTGGCCTATAGACTAGCACTTCCACCTACCACATATAAAGTACCCAAAAATGTTATTATGGATAGAGGATTGGATGAAGAAGTTGATAAAGATTATGTTATTCCTGAGCCTTAGAGAAGAAGGATCCGGATTGATACTATTGAGCCAAGAGATTGGACATGTACTAGATATTGGAATAATGATCCAAGATATATTCTTTTGGGTTTGGAGTTTGACTTAGATGAGGATATGTTGCCTCCTCTTCCTGTTCCACAAGTCCAAGATGAACAAGAACCTGTTGCACCAGTTCCACCAGTTGCACCTGTTGGGACCAAGTTGGACAGATAAGGAAGTATGAAAAGTTTGTTGTTATATAGTGTTGTCTTTTTCTGTCAAAGAAGCTAAATCAATTCACATTGTAAAGGACTTGGTAACTATGATGATGCTTTTCTGATTTGTATTTCACAAATATTTGGAGAACTTTTTAATGCATGTCTTATGATGGATAGGGGGAGTAAATAAAGTGGCGCACAAGTCAAGAGTGGCATGCAAGTCAAAAGTGGCGTGCAAGTATTGGCGCGCCAGTATTGGTGCGCAAGTATTGGTGCGCCAGTATTGGCGCGCAAGTATATGTGGTGCGCAAGTCATAATACAGTATCATCACATAAAAATTTGATAAAGGAAATAAAATGGCGCGCAAGTTAAAGATTAGTGTGCTAGTTAAAAAGTGGGGTGCAAGTATAAGTGGCGCGCAAGTGTGGCACGGAAGTATAAGTGGTGTGCAAGTGTATGTTGCACACATGTAAGATTCCAACGTCATCATATAAAAAATGACAAAGGAAAGAAAGTGGTGCGCTAGTGATGAAAGGGCACACAAGTGGTGAAGCGGTGTGCAAGTGATGCAGCGATGCGCAAGTATTGGCGTGCAAGTGTATGTGGCATAAAAGTCACCAAAATGCCTATAAATAGACGACTTGCCTCCTCATTTTTTCAATTCTCAACACTTAAGAGAAAATTTTAGCTCTGAGCATGAAAGTAGTAGAGAGTGCTTTACCGCACAAGTGTTGCCACGGAAGTGTTGTTGCGCAAGTGTTGCCTCGCAAGTGTTGTCGTGCAAGTGTTGTCGTGCAACTTTTTCGGCTCAAGTGTAGTCGTGCAAGTGTTTATGTGAAAGTGTTGCCATAAAAGTCCGTTGTGAAAGTCTTGTTACACAAGTTGAGGTACGCAAGTAAGTGCGCAAGAAGAGGCACGCAAGTTGTAGGCGGGCAAGTATAGAGCGCACAACTGGAAGTGGGCGCACAAGCTGTTTTGCTCGAGGGGTTCTTGCCAGCTTCTGGGTAGAAAAGTTAAGATCTTTACTTCAGAGAATACAACTATTCAATTGTAAAGAATCACTGAAATATTGTTATTCCCTATTTGTGCTAAGAGGGTGCACACGCGCTTACAGATTGTTTTCTAAGTTCTAAACAAGTGTAAGGGTATATCCTACTCGTTGTATTCCATATCAAAGGATTATTTTCTAGTGGATTGTGTGGTACTAGATTATTTCTGTACCATACCAAGGATGTTGATATTCTTATTGAGTAGTGAACCTTGTAAATCTTGTGTTCCTGTGATTGTGTGTGTTCAGTAGGGAAGAAACTCTTTAACAGGAGGCTAAGGTTGTTTCAAAAAGAAATAATCATAAAAAGAAATATATATCACGGATTCACCCCCCCCCCCCTCAGTGATACTTAGATCCTTAATGGGAACTTCAATAGGTATTGGATCCAGTTTTCCTTCGTTTATTCTTTGCTGAATTGGTTGAAGAGAAGTTGTGATGGAGAATCTAAATTGTGTGAACAGTAAGGGGATTCTGATTTTTGATGGAAAAAACTATCACATATGGAAGGACAGAATGATGCCTTATCTTATGACTCTTGGATATGAAGTTCTTGAAACTACAACAGATGGATTTCCTACTATTGATGACAAGGTTCCACTTACTCCTGTCGTTAAGAAGAATCTTGAGAATGATGGAAGAGCTATAAATGTGTTACTCTCATCTCTTTGTGAGAGTGAATTTTTAAGAGTGAAAGGTGTTTCTACAGCCAAAGGAATCTGGGACAAACTGAATAACATCTATAAAGGAAATACAAAAGTGAAGAATGATAAACTATAAATCTGGATACTGAAGTTTGAGTACTTGAAAATAGGAGAATCTGAATCTGTTGGGGATTTCTTTACCAGGATAAATGATATTGTCAGTACAATCAAATGTCTTGGTGAAACATTGGAAGATTCTACAGTTGTTGAAAAGATCTTAAGAATTATTCCCAACCAATTTGATGCTAAAGTTTCATCACTGGAGGACAAGGATCCTGAAACATTATATCTGGATGATTTGAATAGCACTCTCATAACTTATGAAATGATAATGGAGAAGACTATGAAGAGTAAATCAAAATTTGATAGAGAAATGTCTTTCAAAGCTGTAAAGAAAGAGAAGTCATAGAAAATTCTTATTGAAGATAAAGCCGGTGAATCAGACTCTGAAAACGAGGTATGTCAAAATTTTGATGAAATACTTTCCTTTTTTAAAAAAAATGTGAAAAGAGGAACAGGGAAATACAAAGGGAAACTCCCTTTGAAATTTTTTGAATGTGGAGTTGTTGGCCACTTTGCGGATAATTGTCCTCAAAAAGGGAAAGATGAAGATAGTGGTGAAGAAGACAGAAGACCAAGAAGGTCATTGAAGAAACATGGTGGAAAAGATAAATATTCTGGAAGAGATAAAGATAAAAAGTTCTTCAAATAAAAAAGAAGAAGCTTGTTTTCAAAAAGTGAAGAAGATGATGATAGTGAGACTGGATCTGAAAAATCTGTTGCTGATAAATCTAGAGAGAGTACCTTTTTTACAACAGTGAATAATGATGATTATGAGAGCAGTAGTACGGAAGAAGAAGAAACTCAACTTGAAAAGTATCTAAAAGAAGAGCTGAAGGAATGTTTGAGAAAGATCAGAAGGCTTGATAAGGATAACATGAAGTTGATAAAAGAAAATTCCACATTAAACAATGAAGAAATTTCTCATGATGAGAAAATCATTATGGAAAAGGAGATTAATGATCTGAAGAATTCTCTTGAGAATTCAAAGAACTGCAATGATCATCTCGAAGTAAAGTTGAAAGCAAAAGAAGAATATCTAGACCTTGTCCAACAAAAACTTTATCAAGATAAAGAAATGAATGTCAGTTTCAAACAATTTTTCTCAGAAGTTGGTGAATGTTCTAGTAAGAATGAACCAAATGAGGATCTATAAAAGTTATCTGCAAAGGTTGAAAGGAATGATGGAACTAGTTATGATAAGAACAAGTCTGGAAAGATCATGTATGTGTCCAAAGTCATCAACACTGAAAAATCAGAAGTGCATATGAATTTTGAGTCAAAGAAGTCTTCTAATACCACTGGTACTGATAAATATGAGCCTAAGAAGAGAGTTACAAATATAAACATAAAGGTTCATGATTAGAAGAGTTCTATTAAGAAGTTCATTGAGAAGCGTGTTCACAACTCTGATCAGCATAGAAGTTTTAGAGGCAAATATTCTTTTTATGGTTACTGTTGGTATTGTGGTGGATTTGGAAACATGGAAAATATGTGTTGGTTCAACCAACAACATTACAACTATTCCACAAGTTTTGAAAGTCAAGGATTGAGGGGGAGTCAACCGTTTCAAAATAGAAAGTCTCTAAATAAATTTCAGCAGATATCTAAGAAGACTGGTGTGAAAGTTGAGTATAGGTTCCAACCATTGGAAACTATTTGTGAAATATGTGATTGGCCTGGACATCTTTCCAACGGCTGCCTTAGTGTGTTTCCATAGCAACAAAATATTCTTAATAATTCTCAAAACCCAGAGTTTTTTAAAGCAAAAAGGGATAGTTTTGATAAGTTCGAAAAGAAAGAGTGCATGGTTGTTTGGCCAAAACACATTGACTTTGCTAGGAAGTTGGATAAAGCACAACAGGAAGTGAAGGAAAAGGAAGAACAAAAATCTCTTGTTGTCGAAACTACTTTGAAAGATACAAAAGGAGAATGTCCATGGATTATGGATAGTGGGTGTTCCTCTCATATAACAGGATACTTAAAGCTGCTGAAGAATTTGAAATACTTCAAAGAAGTAACAGTAACATTTGGAAATGATGAATCTCTAAGGATCAAAGGTGTTGGATTGGCCATCATTGGAAAAGAAAAGATGAAATCCAGGATAACACTATATGTTAATGGGCTGAAACATAACTTTCTTAGTGTGTCACAACACTATGATAAGGGAAAAAGGTTATCTTCTGTAGAGATGGATTTGTTGTAAAAAGTGAAAATGATGGAAATATAGTTACAAGGGGCCAACGTACTAAAGGGAACTTGTTCCAAGTTGGTGAAGTGCAGAACTCTGGTTACATGGGTGTAGTGTATGAAAATAAGTTATGGCATAAAAGGTTGGGACATATGTTTCAGAGAAATATGTTCAAGTTATCAACGTGAGACAGTGTCCAAGATATGCCTGATTTATCAAGAAGAAGAGATTGGTGCTGCACTATTTGTGAAAAAGGGAAGATTACAAACTATTCTCATACGAGAGTTGAAATTCGTTCAAAACAACCCTTGGAACTTATACATTATGATGTATGTGGACCAATGAACAAGAAATCAACAAATGGAGATAAGTACTTCATTACTTTAATTGATGACTTTACTCACATTACTTGTGTTATGTATATGAGACATAAGTCAGATACTCTGAAAATGTTTAAGAGTTTCAGGAGGAAAGCAGAAAAGGAATGTGAGTATTCAGTAAAGAATTTGAGAACTGATAATGGTGGTGAGTATAAGAATGAATAATTTGAATGTTATCTTGAGAATCATGGAATTCGGAATGAGTTTAGTTCACCATACACACCTCAACAAAATGGGGTTGCTGAAATAAAGAATCGAAGTTTGGTGGAAATGGGGAGAACAATGTTGCTTGAGCACAGTCTTTCTCGTTATTATTGGAGGCAATCCATGAGCACTATTGTGTATATTCAGAACCAATGTTTCTTTAGACCAAACACAAATATGACTTCTTATGAAATGTTTTATGGAAAAACTCCAAGTCTGAAACACTTAAGAGTTTTTGGGAGTCCATGCATTATAAAGAAGAAAGGTGGAAACCTTGGAAAGTTTTAGAAAAGAGGAGATGATGGAATATTTCATGGATATTCTCTAGAAGGAAGAGGATATAGATGTCTCAAAAAATAAACAGGAAGAATTATTGATTCACCATATGTAAAAGTTTTTGAAAATGTTGAGAAAGAAAGGAAATCATATGTTGATATGGATGTTGAGCAGGATAGAGAAGATTTTGTTAACAATTCTGATAATGTTGCAGATAGTGTGAATCCAATTCAAGAAGATGAATCCGAATCAGAAATATCAATTGATGAAGATGGAGTTCAAACAACTCATCCTAGGTTGAGGAAGAAAGTGGAGGATCAAATCATTATTGGAGATAAAAATCAAAGGGTTCAAACAAGAAGAACAATGAATGATATATCACATACATCTCTTTATATGAAAGTGGAACCAAATGATGTAAATAAAGCATTTGAGTATCCTAAATGGGTTCATGCAATGAATGAAGATCTTGATCAGATAGAGAATAATGATACTTGGGAACTTGTACCTAATCCAGAAAATAAGAATATTATTGGTACAAAGTGGGTTTTTCTGAACAAACTAAATAAAGAAGGTAAAGTAATAAGAAACAAAGCAATATTGGTTTGAAAAGGGTATTCAAAAATTGAAGGTATTGATTTTGATGAAACCTTTTCTCTGGTGGAAAAATTAGAAACAATCAGAATCTTTCTTGCTATTGATGCACAACGGGGTTACAAAATCATTCAAATGGATGTAAAATCTGCATTCTAAAATGGTGACCTTGACGAGGAAGTTTATATTGCTCAAACTTGTGGATTTGTTATTGGAAAGAATAAAATTTATGTGTGTAGGTTGAAGAAGGATTTGTATGGGCTAAAACAGGCTCCGAGAGCATGGTATTATAAATTTGATACTTGCTTAAAGAAGATGAACTTTAAGAAAGGGAGAGTTGACAGCAATCTCTACATCAAGGAATGTTAGGAGTTTCCACTGATCATTATTGTTTATATCAATGATATTATATTTGCATGAAATGATGAAAGATCATGTGAAAAAATTGTTGAAGAGATGAAGAAGTTATTTGAGATGTCCATGTTGGGAGAAATGAAGTACTTTCTTGGGCTACAAATTTTACAGAAGAAGAATCACATTTTTCTGTCTCAAGAAAAGTATGCTAAGGAAGTTCTAAAGTAATTTGACATGGAAAATTAGAAACCAGTTTCCACACCAATTTCAGTGGGAACCAAGCTGTCTAAAGATGGAGAAGGCAAGGAAGGTGATCAGAAAGAGTTTTGAAAGCTGATTGGAAGTCTATTATATTTGACTGCCTCAAGACCCAACATCGTATATGTTGTCACTTTATATGAAAGATTTCAGAGTGCTTCTAGAGAATCAAATTTGATTGCTGGAAAAAGAATTCTCAGATAAATCAAAGGCACAACAAATTTTAGAATCAGGTATGATGGTTCAGGAAATATTAATCTATTCAGGTATACTGATGTTGATTGGGCAGGAAATGTTGATGATCGAAGATCCACATATGGTGGAGTTTTTTTTGGGGAAAATTTGTGTTAATTGGCATACTAAGAAATAGAATTCAGTAACTCTTAGCACAGATGAAGATGGGTATGTTGCTACTACTCAAGCTGAAACTCAACTAATGTGGATGAAGACTCAGTTAAAAGATGTACTTGTTAAAGTAAATCTACCATTGCTCTTGGGTTATGATAATCAGAGTGAAATCAATCTTACAATAAACCTAGTACAACATTCTCGTTCAAAAAAATTGATATAATGTACCACTTCATCAAAGAGCAGGTGGAGAAGAATAAATTGAGGTTGTAGTATATTCCTACATCTGAACAAGTTTCTGATATATTCACAAAACTGTTACCGAAGGAACCATTTTTAAATTGAGGTTGAACATCGGTGTCCAACCTCCCTCTCATCAAGTTTAAGTTACGTGTTTCTGTCCCCACTCTCATCTTGACTTTGGATAGTGCTGTCAAGGGGGAGAATTGTTTCATAAATCTATCCTTATAGATGCATCCATAAAGGGTGAGTTGTGGGTAAGCTGTGAATCTAGCATGTATGTGTGTGAACTATTCTAACTGTTTATTGGAGTGGTTGTAGGAAACAATGTTGTTTGTTTTCCAAGAAAGTTGAAGAAGTGAAGAATGCTGAAGTAGAAGCTTGAAAGATGTTCTGAAGAATGTTGAGGAGGTATTCCCATGAGATTTTATAGTCACTGTTTCTAGACAGCATGGTTTTGGATGTAAATAATTCTTGTTTCCTACATTGAGTTAGCTCACATAAGCTTAGAATTGTTGATAAGTAATCCATTTCTTATGGTTACAAAGTTCAGTGATTTATGAATCTTGGTTGACAAAAAAATCCAAAGGGGGAGATTGTTGGGACCAAGTTGGACGGATAAGGAAGTAAGAAAAGTTTGTTGTTACAGAGTGTTGTCTTTTTTTGTCAAAGAAGCTAAATCTATTCACTTTGTAAAGGACATGGAAACTATGACAATGCTTTTCTGATTTTTATTTCACAAATATCATAAGTTTGGAGAACTTTTGATGCAAGTCTTATGAAGAATAGGGGGAGTAAAGAAAGTGTCGTGCAAGTCAAGAGTGGTGCACAATTCAAAAGTGGCATGCAAGTATTGGAGCGCAAGTATTGGCGCTCAAGTATATGTGGCGCTCAAGTCATAATTCAGGATCATCACATAAAAATTTGAAAAAGCATATAAAATGGTGTTCAAGTTAAATATTGGCGCGCAAGTCAAAAAGTGGCGCGCAAGTATAAGTGGTGTGCAAGTATAAGTGGCGCGCAAGTATAAGTGGAGCGCAAGTGTGGTGTGCATGTATAAGTGGCATGCAAGTGTATGTTGCATGCAAGTCAGATTCCAAAGTCATCATATCAAAAATGTCAATGGAAAGAAAGTGGCATGCTAGTGATGGAAGGGCGCACAAGTGGTAAAGCGGTGCACAAGTGATGCAGCGGTGCGCAAGTATTGGCACACATGTGTATGTGGTGTGCAAGTCACCAAAATTCCTATAAATAGACAACTTGCCTCCTCATTTTTTCAATGCTCAACACTTCAGAGAAAATTTGATCTCTGAGAATGCGATTAGTAGAGAGTTCTTTTCCACGCATGTGTTGTCGTGCAAGTGTTGTCGCGCAAGTGTTGCCACGAAAGTGTTGCCGCGCAAGTTTTGGCGTGCAAGTGTTGTCGTGCAAGTATTGTAGCATAAGTGTTGTCATGAAAGTGTTTATGAGAAAGTGTTGTCACGCAAGTGTAGCCGTACAAGTTTTGTTGCACAAGTTTTTCCACGCAGGTCTGCCGCACAAGTCTTGCTATGCAAGTTGAGGCACGCAATTAAGTACGCAAGAAGAGGTGTGCAAGTTATAGGCGCGCAAGTATAGGGTGCGCAAGTGGAAGTGGGCGCGCAACCTGTTTTTCTCCAGGGGTTCCTGTCAGCTTCTCAGTAGGAGAGTGAAGATATGTACTTTAGAGAATACAAATGTGAAATTCTAAAGAAGCACTAAAATATTGTAATTCCCTATTTGTGCTAAGAGGGTACACATGCACTTGCAGATTGTTTTCCAAGTTCTAAATGAGTGTAAGGGTATATCTTACTTGTTGTATTCCACATAAAAGGATTGTTTTCTAGTGGATTGTGAGGTACTGGATTATTTATATACCATACCATGGACGTAGCTACTCTTGTTGAGTAGTTAACCTTGTAAATATTGTGTTCCTGTGATTGTGTGTGTTCAGAAAGGGAAGAAACTCTTTAATAGGAGGCGAAAGTTGTTTCAAAAAGAAGGAAACATAAAACGAAATAGATATCACAGATTCACCCCCTCCCCCTGTCAGCGACACTTGGATCCTGACTGGTAACTTTAGCACCTACAACATTAAAGATGGTAGCACAAACTGTGCTCAGTGGCTATGTCACTAAGGCTGATTTAGAACAATTCAAAAATGATATATTTGAGTCAGTGATAGCCTCATTTGGATCCAAAAGTGAATCCTCCACTTCAATAGGTATCTTAGATACTGATGCAGCAAGTATTACAAGAATAGTGATCCAGGAGATTCAACTGAATCTCATTACCATAGAAGAAATGATTATTAGGCACAATACTTTGCTATGATAAGAAGTAATAAAGATGAGAAATGAGTTAAATTCTCTTACCTATGACTTCAATACCTCTTTCAGTGGTGTTTTGGAAGTTCATATGAACTAAGTGACTCATCTACTCAGTGTGGATCGAAAGAATTTGAATGAGGATCTTGGAAAAATGTTAACTAGCCTATCTAGTTCTAGAAGTGGGAAAGGTGTTGTTACTGATTTGGAGTCTCTCAAGGCTATGATAAGAGAGGAAATCCAATGTCTTTAGAGTGTTTCAGACAAAGAAACTCTTTAATAGGTGCATCGAAATACAGACCTCGTGTATAATATGGTTAGGTAGTGCACCAATGAAGCCTCTACTACTCATAAAGCGATTAGAGAAAAGGTGGATAAGTACTTTACTAAGATTTATACCAAGAATAACCTCATAAATAGCTTTATGTTTCTAGTAGAGAATCTTAGAATATCTCTTGTCACTGAAGCCTTCAAGAATCAAGTTACTCAATTGAAAGAGTTTACCCCTTTAATAAATAAATTCATGGAAAAAAAGGATGACTTCAAGAAATCTATGCAATATGGTGGTGAAATCATTAATGATTTCATCAACATCCTTATTCCATACCTGCATGTCTAAGGTGAAGCCGTTGGGGTTCTTCCAGCAGCATCTATTGGTACTGCCTCTCGGACTCTTACTCCAATGATTATCTCTTAGTCTCTTTCCCAGATTCAGCCGGTCATTACAGAGAAAAATCTCAGTTGTGTTTTGTTATAAAGAAGGCCTAGCCTTGAAGAAAATGTACCTATATGTGTCCTCTTTCCTAGAGTTATCATTAGACCACCTCAATACTCTGCCTCTCCCAAACCTTCTCCTCCTCCTTCGGATCCTTCAAATAAAGGAAAATCCCCTCAGAAGCCAACCCTTAGTAATGGATTGTATCTTTGATAGGGATTTGTTCATTTCATTTTGATTGTACTTTTCTGTATCTTAATGTATATCTTTATGGTGTCTTTCTTTTATGATATTTCTCTTCTTATTTTTTGCTTCTCTTTTTTTGATAATCCCAAAAGGGGGAGAAAAGGCATAAGGCATACATTATTAATCTAAGGGGCAGAAATTATGTCATAGGACACATGGCATATACTCAATATATTGCATTTATTTAGGGGGATCTTTGTTTTAAAAACTTATAAAAGAGAAGGCTTTCATTATATTGAATAATCATTTTTAGTAAAGATTATGATACGTCTAGTTATTATTATTTCCTATATTTACATGTATGCCATAATTTGTGATTATCAAAAAGGTAGAGACTGTTGGACCCTCTATGCTATAGTTGTTTTCGTAATCACAAATAATGTCAAACTACAGATTCTACTCTTTCATGCCATTTAATATCTCTAATAAAATCAATTTTATCATAATAAAAAATATACTTTAATAAGGAAATAACATATATTTATAAATACATATGTTTATAAGTGTATTTTTACATGTATTTTTGGATGTCACTTAATCGTGAAATGTTATGTGTAAGACAGACTCTTCATAGGCCTTTAATAGTTCCTTGAAATGAACTGATGCTTGACACACTAATGTTCGACACACTGATGTTTGACACACCGATGTTTGACACACCGATGTTCGACACACCGATGTTCGACACATCGATGTTCGACACACCAATGTCCGACACCTTGATGTTCGACACACCGATGTTCGACACACTGAAGATGACATAATGAAGATGGCACACTGAAAATGACACACCGAACATGACACACCGAAGATTATACAACAGAGATGACACACCAATGATGACAGACCGATGCTAACAGACCGAAGATGATAGACCGATGCAATTGACTCTCTGATTTTCCTAAATAACTATTTTATTTTTATTAATTCAAATTTATTTCTAACGGTCATATTTAGACAAATTAATGTTTCTGCCATTATTTTATGTTGTCTTTAGGAATATCCATATATAGTACAAGGTATATGCACATGCAGATATCTTTATACCTACTGGACCTTGAAGTATAAATGGATTACAAGCTCAACCTAAAAAGAGAGTCACTGAACCCGCTAGAAAATCAAAAAGGTTGTATGTGTGAATATTCAATATGTTGAAAATAGAAGAACTCAAAGCTTGAGTATACCAGATTTTTAATATTACAAGATCCATCCTGTTAAAGCTTGCTGAACACCCTAACATTGAAGATATGAACCTTCATACACCTAGAAGCTAGATTACAGAGACTATGATACTCTATTTTGGAACCAACGTCCAGAAGATGACTCGAATATCATTTTACCTACATCCATTGAGTCCATAGATTTACTACACAACACACATAGATTTATAAACTCTTTTCTTCTTGTATAACGCTGGTGTGATCTTGTTTTTACTATTTGAGCAGTGTGTGTATCTGTTTGTATAACACACACTGTCTCCTGAGCATAACTGGAGGATACCAAAATATCCTCACTCTCAATCCCTTTTTACTCGTATATCCCACATAGAACTGTGGAAGAGATCATGTGTGATATGTTTATAAGTTTATTCAACAAATAATTGTGGTAGAAGTCATGTGTGACCTGTACAACCTTCTGTGCTGTTGTGAACCTCGATCCAGAGTGTTGATAAAAAGTTTATTAATATAAACTACTAGGTGGATATTGATCACCAAGTGAAGAGGACTAAGTCTCAGCTTGAGACTAAACCTCTTGTTTTAACTGTTGTTCTATTTGTCTTATATTTTTATCTGTTATGTATTTCTCACATTAAGATAAACTAAACTTGGACATTTAGTTTAGCAATTGTTTATATCTTTTTGGATTCAGTAAGTTAGCTTCAAAAGTTTTGCTAATCTTAGATTGGTAAAACTAAGAACTAGTCAATCTTTTGAGAAACTAATTAAACTTTCAATAATTTTATAAATTTACTATAAACTAACTTTGAATTTATTTTAATAGGGGATGTCATTTTAGAGAACCAAATTTTAATAGAAATTTTTATAGATACTCAATTCACCCCCCTCTTGAGTGATCTACACCGACCAACAGATAATATTAAGATAATTATATGTTTTTTAATTATATTTAAATATTTTTTATCAAATAATAAAGAAAATATATTAAAAATGTGATACATTACTTCATAGAGGTTGTATCCCACACAACTCACAATCAACTTTCTCATTTATTTAATAATGAGATTTAAATGTGTATTATAATTTTTCATTAATAATAATTATTATATTACATATTATATAATTCTTATTAAATTCCCTAATATTCAATGAATATATTAGGTGGTGAAAAACTGGAGTCTTCTATTCATGGAGGTGATATTCCGCACAATGTGTGACTGATGGTTTTATTTTTTTTAAATGAAAAGGGAAAATGGGGTTAGTATTTATTCCCTTAGAATAATAATGTTAACTATAAAAACAATATTGGTTTCATTATATAGTAATGAGATAAATATAATTGAAAAAGTAAGATAGAAAGGAAATTATGATTGAAAAAAAGAGTACTCATGTTGAAGAAAAAAAAATTCTAGGATGATTCCTATGAAATGGTGATATTAAGATAATTTATTATGATAAAGATTCTCAAGAAAAAGTAATGGGATTATAAAGGAAGGGTAATGAGAATAATTTCATATTGAAACTAAATTCATTTATTGGTCTAGAAGGAGTGGTGAGAGGACCATTTTATAATTGGTGAGAATATAATTTTTTTAATTATAACAACTTAATATAAATGCATAAAACCTTAAACATTTTATGTCGCTCCAAAAAAATTACAATAAAGGAGTGGGGGAGGAGATACGCTCTATAATACCTCAACCATTCATTTTTGTACATGTTTTATGTAACAACCACAACTCTAGTAACCCATTATCGGTGTTTAATTTATTACATTGTAATAATATAAAAAGTACCTCATACCAAAGGCCATGTTAGTTTGAGTAAAATGTAATCTATTATGAGTAAATAATGAATAATCAATCGGGAAAGGTAAATAATTAGAAACATCTGTGATTTAATCAATAACATAAGAACTATCCATAGATAATATTTATGTAGTAATATAATGGATAATAAAAACTGAATTATTAATAGAGGAAATAAATAATGTTGGGAATCTTGATCTCAGAAATCATGATATCTCTGCCATCAAATCCTTGTTCTTTGACACATTAAACTATTGGTAGACATACACCAAAATTTTATTTGATAATTTTGGACAACTACTTTTCCCCATGAAAATTGTCGATGCATCATGGGGATATATAATTATGGGGCCCACATATCACTACATGTTCATGGTATTACTTATATATTGAATTATTAATTTAATTTATAAATAATATTCCTTATAAAAAAAATTTGTATTGAATAATGAGTACTGAATATGAATATTTCTATAGTCAATCGAATAACTTTAAAAGTAAAACATCATATGTAGAAATGGTATTTAGTTCAAGAAATAATCATGTGCATGATAAATAAAATATTTATATTTAATATAAATTCTATTTCCACTAATCATAAGAAATTTAATTTTTTGGTGAAATTTAATTTCCAGAAAATTAATCCAGAGATTAGAGATTATCATCAAAAAATTAGATTATGTAGTAAAATCAATTATTTTGAGGAATAAAAGAAAGTGGAAATGAAAATTTTAAAATAAATTTACATAAATATTATTATTTTAAAAATCATTTATATATTATAGAAGAAGCTAAAGGGTGTAAAATTATTATGGTGGCATGAAATTTTTTTAACATCGTATATGTTAAAAAGAAGGTATTCCATTTGACTTTTTCTAAAGAAAGTTAAAAATTAACCTTTCTAAAAAACAATTGAAAGATTATTTTAAAACCATTTATAAAGTCATTTTTTAATTAAAATATCCTTAATAAATATTTTGAGTAATAAAACATAATTTTGTAAAACAATTTTGAGAAATTTGAACGTGGAAGAAAAGTACACATGATCAAAACGATAAATTTGACAACCTTTTTCTTAAACAATCAAATTGAAAGAGTATATTTAATTAAATCATTATTCATAATGAATAAATATATATAAATTGTAAATACATCAATGGGGTATTATATTCATCATTTAAAAGTAAATATGTTCATGCTACCAAATAACTATGAATGGAGTAGATATTAAGACGAAAAGGCTAACAAATATAGTATAATTGAGTGAGAATTAGACAATAAAATTATTATGTGTAATAAATTTAAATCCACATAAAAAAGTTAAATAAATAAACCATAGGTCATTATAAACACAATCTTATTGCATCAAATAATATGAACAAGTAATATAAGAAAATGAAAAGAAATTGAGTTATGAAACCCCATGCAATTAGGTAACTTTCAAGTAAAGTCCCCTTAGATAAAATTATTTAAATATATAATTAAAATACCATTAATTATTATGGATTCATGATATAAACATTAAATGTGAATTATATACACTATATAAGATAATTTGGTGCATAATATTAAAATATACCTCAATAAAAGGAAATCATGACAGAATCCCTTACAAATATCATAATATTGATGTAAGAATTAATAAATTAAGTGATTATGTGTATAAAATTTAAATCCAAAAAAATGTGAAAATATAAAATAAAATAATCATATCTTATTACATACATAAGCTTATCCTATTAAAAAAACTAAATAAGTAATATAACCTAATGAAATGTAATTGAGTTGTGAAACCCCTTATCACTTGTAAAATTAAAGTAAAGCCTATATAGATGAAATTATTTTAATTGAGACTTAAAATAACATTTAGTATGAATTATTTTTGATAAAACATATAAAGGGTAATTATATATATCACAATTGATAAATTAGGTTTACGACATTAAAATATTCCTCAATGAAAGGATTTTGAGACAGAATCCCTTACCTCACATTTCTCCTTAGTCGAATGTGATTTAACCTCTTATATTATGATTTTAAAAATATTATTAATTCATAAAAAAACATTTTAAAATTTATAATATCATATATGATCCTCTTATAACATCGTATCACCTATTCACTAATAATATTTTGTTATTATCATTCTTTTTTGTGTTAACTACTTATTTTCCCATCAATGATTTTCCCCAGATGCTCGGGTAAGTACATTGATTAAGGTTAAAATATCTACATAATATTAATAATGATATAAAATCTTATATATTTTCAAAATATTTCCTTATTACTATCCTTTTATAGAATAAATTAAAAACATATCACATCGCTTTGTGGATGTGGTAGTGCACAGGTACGCACAAGCGATATTATCATTTTCAAATAGATTTGAAGTTAAGAAAATAGATATTATATTATAACTAAAAACCCATAATTTTTTCATAAATATCATATATATACATTATATAGATATTTATAACCATCCAAGTAAAGTTGTGATGAAAAATAAATTGGACTGCTCTATAATGATGGTAAGTCATACGTATATACGATAAATGATTCTCTTTTCGTATGATTGAAATAAAAATGTAAAACGCTTATAATATAATCATAACAAAATATAAGTATATTAATGATTCTGTATTTATTATTTTAATATTGTTAAAATATATCTATAAGAATTTCTATAAGAAAATAAATTTGAAAGAGTCAGTAAAGACGATTACCTCTTCTTCAAAAGAGCTCCATTAAATTTTCCCTTACGGGGCATAGGGTTGGTATTTTAGAAATATAAAAACCTATTGAACTTGGAAAAATATATTTAAATTAGAAATTTATGGTTTTTTGTCAATATATATGGATGAAATAGGTGTGAATAATTGAGAAAAATTGGAGTCTATTTATAAGGGAGAGAAATGAGACACATGAAATTAATAAAAATATGTAAATATAATAAATTCATTTTCACATGAATGTTGCACAATATAGACAAAATTTAAAATAATATATAATATATTCTTTGAATACCTTCAACTAATAAATTTTTTATTGGTTTATTTGGTATTCAAAACCTTATCTTCTTGTTTAACCCCTTCGTTAAAAAATTATAACCCTAACTATAGTAACCACTTGTTCTCTCCTAATGGCTTTTAATTTTAATTATAAGGTAATAATTTTATTACAAATGGTTATGGGATGAAATATTTTACCATTTTTTATCTTAATTTTGCTATTTTAAATATTTATGATTTTTAAATAATTTAATAAAATATTATATTTCATAAAATATCAATAATGTAATTTTTGACGCTATTCATTTAATTTTTCTATAAAAACATAAATACAAATATTAAATTTAAATATATAATTACAACACTATATAATATGTCATTTATATCTATAAAATTAATGTTCCATTGTAACTTTAACAAAAAATATATATATCTTCTAGTTTTTTCAAAATATTTTATTTTATTTTTTTATTAATTGAAGAAATACTCTCTTGATGTTGCATAAGAATTTAAGATAGTTATTTAATCACTAAAATTTTAGAAACATAATCATGAAAAAAAAAATTTATCTATTAAATAAAAAATAGTTACTTGACATAAGTTTCATTTAACCCTATCAAAAAAACATATAAATATTAAAATTACGAGAGTGACATTTTTAACTTTATATTTCCTTAAAATTATATAAATTTTATAATCAAAGTAAATTGGAAATAAATTTCCAAATTTTAAAAATTTAATAGTCAAGTACGATACATACATTTGAAAATAAGATAAATAAAAGTTCTAGGGGTATTTTTAGATCTTATCACTTTATTTTTCAATCTTAATTACTCAATCTACCCATTATCAATGTCATAAATTTGATTGTGGTTACCATTAGTAATGCCTAAAAATAAAAGGGAAATGTTTAAAAAAATTAAAATCTTAATTAATAATATGGTATCCAATTTTTATAATAAATTTATATAATTGGAATATATTAATTTTAAAAGAAAATTTTAAAATAAAATGAAAAATAGGTTTTTATAAAATTGATTTTAAGCATAAAAATTAACTTATATCAAAATCCTAAATATTATTAATTAAAATTATATTATTATAAATAAAATAGATCAAATTATAAATTAATACTAAATAAAAAACATAATTTTACTTTTAAATTACTATATTTTATTAAAAGATATGGAAGTATCTGAAAATTTCTTATTTTTCACTATTCACTGATATGTAAATTTTATCAAAAAATTCCCAAAATTTCACCATAAGTTATTTTTTATATGATTATTTTTATAATTGTTTTATTTTTAGGAAATATAATTTCAAAAAGGGGGAAAAATAATTATAATTCCCACAAAAAATGCAAAATAAAATCATTTTTAAAGAAAATGATTTTCTTGAAGTATAAAATGATTTAAAGAAAAGTAATGTAAATATTAATTATTAATAAATATATTATATAAAATGATTATAAATATTTACATAATGTGGTTAAAATTTTTCATATTTTCCAATTATATGGCTAATTAATAACAATCATATTTAAATAATAATATATTTTGGTTCATTTAAGCTCGATGTTGCATGTTGTATGCACTATCAAACATAGTGTTCATTTAAAATATGCGTGTGTTACATTCTCCCATCCCCCACCCCTAAATAAATTTTATCCTCACAATTTTAAATTTTTCTTGGTAATGAATTTTTTGAAAATTGAAAATCTATTTTTGGAAAACCCACATCATAAAAAGTTTTAATAACACATCGTTATAAAAACGGAGAGTGGAAATATGAATGTTTTATAGAATAAAATATTACAAGGTTTACAAATATAATAAAATTAGTGGTAAGTGAAAATATGTACATTAAGGATAAAAATAATATTCCAAAATTATTAGAGAATGACATACTACATGTTCAAGGGAAACTTAATGACCACAAAACCATAAGGGTGAAAAGACCATCAATTCATCAAAAATAATAGTAATAAGATGTAATTTTTTGTTTAATAACATTTTTCTAGATATTAGTAATTATTTTAACATCTAGAATAACAACATTAAGAAATATACTTACTAGAAATGTATTATTAAATACTTTAATCAATTTCCATCACAGTCTCATCCTTTCTCCAAATGATGAGTATTCAGGATGCATTTTTTATTCCCTAATCACTAAAATATTTTTTTAAAGGATCACATAATACAAAAAAGGATAACAAGTTATTCACTGTATATTTAAATTTTACCCAAAACTGAAATGGATATCAAATGATAATATGGTATCAAAATTTTATAAACCTATTTATAAATAAGTTATACCTTTTACATCAAAATTTCCATAATAAAACAAATAGTTAAACTTATGTTATTTAACATATAAATAACGATGAATAAAAATTCACTTTAAAACCCACAAACTTAAATAATGATTTAAACCCAATGGTTATCTCGTATCATTTAACTTAAATTACCAAAATTTAATTTCATGCTTACCAAATAATCATTCATGTTAAACTAAATGTTAAACCTAAAGGTTTTATATAAATGATCCCAATAAATCATCCCAAAAACATCATTAATCACCATGGCAAACCACTATTATTCTTATAATATAGTAAACTTCACCAGAATATCATGAATCAAATCTAGATAATAACTTGAATTGTATTCCTTTGCTTGACCATAAAAATATATAAAAATATCAAATTTTCAATTAATCACTTTTTAACCAATATAATTATCTATATACCATTATCCAATAGACCGTAACAAATCACATGTTAACATATAGGGTTATTTAAACCTCAAAATATTATTCTTCATAAAACCTAGTAAAAGTTTCAAATCATCTCAATATCTCAAAAATATATCATCCCATAATATTCACACCAAAATATACTTAGTATTTATAAAAAAATTATTTAATTAGAATATTTTAATATTAAATAGCACATCACATAGGCCAGTGGTAAGTATTGCGCCCTTGTCAACCTTAAGTTGTAATATCAAGCCCCACAATCTACCCATATGTGATGGGTGGTTTCCCAGCCTATGGGTTTTATATTTTCTAAAACTATATTTATATAATTCCTATAATGTTCTCAAAAATATAACTAACCTCCTTAAAAATAACATTAATAATCAAAATCAATTTTTAACCACTAATGTTTTCTATAATGAATATTCTTTCTGAAAAAATAAAATAATATTAATTAACTATTATTTACATAAAGTCAATGATCATATTATCCCTAAAGTTTATCAATAAAATTTATTTTATGTCCAAAAAATATGTAATCATTATTCATAAAATAAAATTCTCACTAAAAAACATGTTATATATACAGGTTACATATACCCCAAAAATCTATTAAAAGTCAATAGATGTCTCCATGGCACTTCTATCACATTTAACCTTGTAAGGGATATATATACCTTTAATATTATAATAATCCTTATACTTATTAACCCATGTTCGTACCTAAAATCAAAAACTATTCTCATGTGAATCATCAAGATAACATCTTTATGGAATGTCCTCAACTTATTTTATATAGTTATGTTCCGTAATTTATGTTTTTCTTAAATCTAGTTCCCAAGGTTTCTACTAAACTTCATCTTATATAAATAGTAAAAAACCTAACTCTAGGAACATAGATCTTGTTTCTAATTTATGAAATTAGTATAATATACAAGGCATCACATCCAAAAGGACTAATTAGTTACATGTTGTTGAAGAATCAGATATATACTTGATACCCATTTTACATTGGGAAAAAACAAAAAACATAATAAATGTAAAGTTTTGGCATCTTTGAAACTCATTCATATTTTACTTCTATATATACTGGGAAAAGTAAAAAAATAAAATGGTGATATAAAATTTTCAATAGTGGTTAATTTTAATGGAATATATTTTTAGTAAATAATGCATAAATAATATGTCATGGTAAATTACTATAAACACATTCCATTTAATCAATAAATGGATTATAGAATGCATATATGGATAATATCAATAAAGTACTATAATTTATAATAATAAATTAATTCCCAATGAATTAAATGCATAATGTTATATTTTATGATATCAGGCATTATGATATCTTTATCATCAAAGTATTATGTCAAGATAGTTTAAACTACGGTTAGATATACACCAGAAACCCATATAATAATTTTGGTCAACACATTTGTCTCATTAAACTTGTTGATTCATTAAGGGGATATATAATTTTAAGTCCCACCCATTACTGTATGTCCAATTCATTCCTCATATATTGAATGAAAAATTTAATTCCTACAAAATATGACTTGTTAATAAATATATGTATTGAATAATGAATATGGAATATCAATATTTCCCTAGTCAATAAAATTACATTCAAAGATAAATACTATATTTAGAAATAGTATACGATTTAGTAAATAATAATATCAATTATATAATGAAAATACATATTTAATAGAAATTTAAGGTACAATGATCACAATCAAGTTAATGTTTCTTGATAAATTTATTGTCTATAAAATTGATCAAGAAATGAGATATGATCATCAAAAATTAAACTTTTATAGTAAAAGGAATTATTTTAAAGAATATATGAAATATGAAATGAAACATTTAAAATAATTTTTCATAAAAAGTTTTCTTTTGAAAATATATATTAAATCTTATAGAATAAGATAATGTGTGTAAATGGTTATGGAAGTGGGAAAGCCCGTTAAGGTCGTTTACATTAAAAATTAAACATTTCTTTTGAATTTTTGTAACATAAATTAAAAAATAATTTTTTAGGAAAATATTATAAATATTGATTTAAAACTATTTAAAAATTCAATTATAACCTAAAATTTTCTTAATAAATCATTTGACTAATAAAAAGGACATTTGTAAAATAATTTTGAAAAATATGTACATGGGAGAAAAATATGCCTGATTAAAAAGACAAATATGGTCAGCTTTTCATTTAAACAATCCCCTTCAAAGAGTAAATTTAATTGACTCATTAATCAACATGAATAAATAGATATTATAATTAAATAAATTAATTAATTAGTATTCTATATAAATTTAAATGGGTGTATACTACCAAATAGATTTCAATGGAGTGAAAATTGAGACAAAATATCTTAAAGATATCATATTATTGAAGTGGGAATTAGTCAATGAAGTGATTATGTATAGAAAATATAAACCCAAATAAAGTTTTTAAATATATAATAAAATAATTAGACTTCATTACTCACATAATATTAGTATATCAATGAAAATGAAGATGTAATATAACAAAATGAAATGAAAATGAGTTATAAAATCCCTTACTAATTAGTAAATTCAAGTAAAATCCCCATCGATAAAATTATTTTAATTAAAACAAAAAAATACTAATAATTATAAAAGAACCATGTTATAACATTTAAAATGAAATTATATACACTATATCAAATAAATTAGTTTATAGTATAAAAATATTTCCTAATTAAATGAAATTCTGATGGAATCCCTTATAATGATCATGACATTGATGTAAGAATTAATCAATGAAGTTATTTTTTATATCAAATGGATATACATAGTGAAATTGGAAATGAAACATAAAATAATTATAGGTCATTAAATACATAATAATATCATATCAAATAAAATTATGAAGTAAGATAACCCAATGAAAAGAAATTTGATTATAAAACCCCTAACCACAAAGAAACATCAAAGTCAAATACCCTCGTATAAAATAATTTGAATTATTATTCCATTAAGTATCAATGAATAATGAAAAAACATATAAAATTACACTATATACACCACATAAAATAAATTAGGTGAATAACATTAAAATATGGCTCAATGAAAGTACATTGAGACAGAATCCCTTACTACACATTTATCCTTAGTTGAACATGATTTAAATTCTTGTATGATAGTTTTAAACATGTTATAATTTTTCTATAAAAATTTACCTATTTATAAAATTATATATAATCCTATCATAACGTCTTATTAATCTTTCTCTAACAATCTTTCATTATTATCATTGTTTCTAGTGTTAACTGCTTTATTTTCTCATGCATGTTTTTTCATGGATGTTTTAAAACCTGTACATTGATTATGGTTTAGTTATCTATATAATGTTAATAATTATATAATTATAATATATATTCATTAAATATATCCTTATTACCATCCATTTAGGGAGTAAAAAAATAGATCAAATCACTTTGTGGAGGTTCTATTCCTCAAATATGCATGAGCGACATTGTCATGTTCCAACGTATTAGAAGGTAAGAAGTTAGATATGAAATTATAATTATAAAAGAATAATTATTTCATAAATATCATATATAAAATTTATTTCCTTAATTATAACTATCTAAATAAAGTGGTGATGAAAAATTATTTACACAGCTACATGGAAACTATAACCATACTTAAGAACGAGTGATGTTTTTGCATTACATATGATAAACAAGTGATAGAAAATGGTGGTAAAAAATCCCAATAACATATAAGTATATTTATAATATAGTATTTATTATTTTATTATGGTTATAATAGATTTATTAGACATTTAATAAAAAATACATTTGGAAGAGTTGGTAAAGAAGATTACCACTTCTTCAAAAGATCTCCTTTAGATCTTCTCTTAATGGATATAGGGATAGTATTTTAGAAATACCATATCCATTAAACTTGTATAAATATTTTTATAATGGAAATGTTTAAATTTTGTTAAAATTATATGGAAAAATGTGGGGTGAATAATTGATATAAAGGGGTGTCCTTTTATAAATGAGGGAAATGAGACAGATCGAATTAATAAAAAATATAAATATAATATATTAATTTTCATGTGAAAGTGGAACAATGTAGACATAATTTAAATTAATATATAATATAAGGTTTAAATACCGTAATTGAATATAAATTTTAAAGGTTTTGGGTATTTAAAACCTTATCTTTAATTTTTACCCCTTCATTAAAAAAAATTAACCTTGACCGTAGTAACTAATTTTTTAATCTCAAAGGGTTATAATTTTACTTATATGGTATGAATTTTATCCTAAATGGAAATAGGAAGACATTTTAAACTATTAATTATATTATTTTTCCACTTTAATGTTATTTATTATTTTTAAATAATTTATTAAAATATTATTTTTAATAAAATATCAATAATTCGATTTTTGATGATATTCACTTAATTTGAATTTAAAAACATCAAGACAAATATGTAATTTGAATTTAGGATTTTAACATGTGAATGATATTTCATATATTTATAAAAATTTCATGTTATACTATAAATCACCCAAAAATATTACTTTTATAGTTTTAAAGTAATTTATTTTATATTTCTATTATTTGGATAAATACTATGTCGGTATTGCATAAGCACTTAAAGTAATTATTTTATCACTAAAAATTAAAAATATATTAATATGATAAAAAATAATGTATACCTATAATAACTGTTAATCACCAAATATAAGTTGTTTTTATACCTATCACAAAATATAATAGATATTCAAAGTAAGAGGGTAATATTCTTGACTTTATATTTAATTAAAATAATATACACATTATAATTAAAGTAAATTTGAAATATATTAAAATAAATTAATATATAATAGTAAATATAGAATAAAAATATACAATTAAATAAATAAAAGTGTCAATTAGAGTTTTAGGCCTGATCATATTACTTTTTAAGATTAATTACCCAATTTACCCTTTGTTGGTGGGATAAATTTGACCACGGTTTCTATTCATAATGGAAAAAATAAAAGGGAAATATATAAAAAAGTATAAAATCATGATTATAAATATGGTATCAATTTTTCAATATTCATTTTATTTAATTGGTAGAAATTAATTTTAATATAAATGCATAAAACATGATGAAAAAATATTTTTTTAGATAAATGTGTTTTTAACAAAAAGATAAATAATATCAAAATCCTAAAAATTATCTATTTAAATTAAACTATTCTAAATAAAAATGATCATATGTTACTTTAAGTTCACAAAAAAAATATAATAGGGCTCTTAAATTAATTAATTTAATGAAAAGAAATTATTGTAATTCAAAAATTAGTATTTTCACTATTCATTGAAAAATCGATCATTTCTTAAAAAACCGAAAATTTTACAATAAGTTAATTTTGATATTCTCATTTTAAAAATATTTTTCATTTTATAAAATAAAATTTCTAAAATTGGGAGAAAATAATTATAATTCATACCAAAAATTCAAAATAAAAACTTTTTTTTAAGAAGATTTATTTTTGAAGTATAAAATTATTTTATAGAAAAATAAGAACATGTTTATTATCAATAAATATATTATATGAAAATTTTATACTTATTTTCATAATGTGGTTAAACCTATCTATACATGTCAATGAAACAATTAGGTCATAATGATTAAATTTTAATAATAGTATTTTGGGGTTGTTTAAAATCAGTTTCTCGTATTGTATATGCTATCAAATGTAGTGTTCATTAAATATATTAGGGTGTTACATTTTTAACATGTTTTCAAGTCCTTTAGTTTTATAAATTTTACTTTGACAATATTTTGTTTTCTTGTGATGAAAAATTTTTACCAATGTAATTTACATTTAATTTATAATTATAAAATGGAACTTATTAAATAATTTGAACCGACTAATTTCCAATATGAAATCCATTTTATCAGATAAAACTTATTTGAGTAAGAAAAATCAATTTTGATGATTTATTTCTGAACCACCTTATTTTAATGGTCTAAAATTATGTTTGTTATATTTCTAATTAGTTAAATATAGTATGATAGAAAACCATTTTCTATCCAAAGTTGTGAAATATAGCTAATTATTAATCAATTATTAGTTCAAAAGGTCTACCACCAGTTCAATTAAGAAATAGTCAGATAATTAGTTAAACTATTGGCTCATAAAGATACCACTAATTCAACTCTCCTACCATTTTTTAAAGATACCACAAGTTCATGCTACTGTCACTCTATGCTACCAATAGTATAATGGGGCTACTTCTAAGAACTACTACTATTGTACAATACTTCATCCAGAATGATCTACCACCAGGTTGATTTATAATTAGGCTTTGCTGCCACTACCATCCGAGCACCTACCACTTAGAGATTCTACCACTAGTTTGTACCATAAAATTATACTACCACAAATTCAAGATGTTATTCTCACAGTATCTACCCCCAATGTATCCACCATAGATATTGAGAATAAATTTCAAATTAATTATCCAATGGATATTTTATTCATTAATTTATAGACAGAAGAACAAATATTTAAGAATTATTATTATTAAACAACTCCATCGAATACTTCAAGACAAATTCTTTCTTTTTATATTTACTACTAAGTATGAGGAACCATATTATATTATTATTATTTTCAAAAAGGATAATTGGATATATATATATATATATATTATACATATTCATAAGACCCTCCTCTTTTACAAAAAGTGTGTGTGGATATAGTGAATATGAGAAAGATTGAAAAACATATATTTACCTAAGAACTGAAAAATAAAAACTGATTTTATATAATATTTGTGATACCCTATTTTACTACACCTTCTATGAATACATTGTGGAAACATCTCATGAATATTTTTAATGAATCCTGGGAAACCAAACATATTCCTATTGAGATTCACTAAATTTTATCATTTGTAATATTTTCTTATTTCTATTCAGGATGTACCTTTAACTTTGGTTTATGATTACTCTATATATTCAAAAAATAAAGTCTTCTATAAATAACTGGAGAGTTATTCATATTCTCGCTCAATTTTTTTGATATGTATTCTTGAAAACAATTGTTCAAGAGGTAGTGTGTGATATATACTAGATTTATCTGATAGATAATTGTGGAAGTGGATTTTTTTTTCTTGGATAGCCTTGTGTGTTGTTGTTTTTAAAACTTCATCCAAGTTATGGATTTTCTTATTTCATAACAAAATTATTAGAAGTGTGTGATTTCTAGGAGTAGGGTATTAAGTATCATATTAAGATCAAACACCTTGTTAAAATTCTATTATGATTTATCTGTTTTTTTATTTATTTTATATAAAATCTTTTTCAATATTATTAACTGCTGAGAAAAACATTACTCTGATACTCAATCTTAATTTGTGTGTCATATACAATGTTTGGTTAAGTAAATTAGTTTTCAATGTTGAATTTATTTCAAATTCATTTTAACTAAGCCTTGATTTATATTTTTAAATCTATTTAAACAATAAAATTTTATATATTTTTATAGTTTTTATTTACATGATTGTTTTTATAAAATTAGTGGATTTAGTCTTTAAATTATTTTTAAATAGAAATTTTATTGGAAACTCAATTCCAACCCCCCTTGAGTTCTTCACTCTAACCAACATTTGGTATTATAGGATTTTAAAAATATCTTTTAAAATTGGTCTAGTTGTAGTTAAAGATCTTAAATTTATGTTATATATAATTATTGGTCTTTATGGATATAATAAGTGTTTGGTACTAATAATCCACATTATTTGAATGGAACTAACTACTTTTAATGGAAGATTAAGGTGAAAATTCATATAACAAGAATTAGATTTATATTTGGATTATTATTGATGATAAATGTGAATTACCTAAAGCTGATAGAAATACTTGCAGTGATTCCACTAAGACTACCTCTGATTTTAACTATAAATCTATGAATTATTTATATTATTCCTTAGGAGATAAATAATTCTATATAATATTTTCATTCACTATTTCTTTCAAAATTTTGGATGCATTGGTTGTTTCCCATGAATCAACTTCCAATGTTAAAAAATGAACATAAATACATACAGTATTAAATATGTTACATTTAATATGAAACCTAATAAGATTATTTATGATATTTATCTTAGATACAATAAGATTTTAAAAATAATTCATTCACTTGGGAAGACAACAAATTTTATTTATAATTAATGAGACTTCTTATATTTTTACTATATAGATGGAGAGGAACCATGGATTCCATAAGTGAATCATGTGACATAAGTATATTTTTGGTGAAAGAGATTATTGGAAAGATTATGATGTAAATAGAGGAACTCAACGTGTACAAAGAATAAAATGATAAGTAAAATAAAATTTTAGTACCCTTCAAGATTTTTTATTCAAATAAAAAAATATCAAGGATGAATGTTCCAGTGGTGATGAAACATCATACAGTTATGAAAATAAGACTCATTTAGACATGTGGATTAAAAAGTTCAATAAAAAGATTAAATTATTCAAAAAAACCAATTACATATGTAATTATGATAATTTTAATTGGATAAAACTGTGGTAGAATGATGATTCGACAAATGAAATGACCTTATACGAGTGCAATAGAAAAGAAAAAATTAAACAGACTACCTTGAGCTAAAATATAAGAAAAAGTATGTGGAAAAAGAAAAGGGATATAAAAAGAAAATTAAATCAACCTAGAGTTCCTCAGAGGGCAGCTCAAGTTATTCAGAATCAAGAAGGGAATATGAAATTTATATATCCAATAAGATTTTAATAAAAAACACATATGATGTATGAAATTATTTCATGAATATACTACTCATATTTAAAATAATTATAAAAATAAAAATGATAAAAAAATATACCCAGTGATGAATTATTTGAATATTTTAATATGATAGAAGATAAATATAATAAAATGAAAGATAAATATAAAATTTTAGAGAAACTCCATGCTTTGTATGCTCACCTTAAAACTGATTATGCTATTGAAATAGAGAAAAATCTCAGTTATTAAAGGAAAATAATGATCTTAATCTTTCAAATGAAAAATATAAAAATGATATTAGATGTTTTACAAATGGTAGGTAAATCATGGCAGAAATACATGGTAATCACACTACTCCTAAATATACTGTAGGAGTTAAATAATAACATGGAAAGTGGAGAATTAATAAAAATAAATTTATTTAAAGTTATAGTTATTTGAAATCTATAAAAACATCATATTAAATAGGAACTAATACAGTATATATTTTAGAAAGTTTAAGGCCTGCTAATAGGAAATCAGATAAAAAAATTACGGATTCTTAATGGTCTTATTACTAACATTCCAAGCCCCAGGAAAATATGGGTACAAAAATCATTTTGGTTCAACTATTTTATAGGAAACCTACTTGAAAATTACTTGTATGAACTTGTGGTATCTAGATAGTGGATGTTCTAGACATATTTCTTGAGACTACTCAAGCTTCAAAAATTAGATTAATATTTATAGTAAAAATTTCTTCATTGATGATAATTCCAAAGGGGAGATAATTAGTCTATATGGAATTGATAACTCTAATAATGATTTAATTTATAAATTATAATTAATTTATGTATAAAGATATATTCTACTTAGAATCTCTCAATTTTTTTATTATAGTTTTTAAGTAAAGTTTGAAAATAATTCTTCCATGTTTTTTATTACAAACATTCTTTGGTTTTTACATCTATATTAAATGATAATGTTTATAATGTGGATTTAAATTCATTTATTCACAAAAATATTTCCTATTTTAGAACAATTCAAAAGGAATCTTGGCTTTGGTATAGGAGACTAATCCACTGTAATATTTATTCTCATACAAAGATACCTAAGAAAAGATTGGTCAAGGATATTCCAAAACTATAATTATCAAAAGAAAAATTATGTAATCCCTATAAAAATGGAAAGTAACATAAAATATATTTTAAATAAAATAAATAAGTTTCAACTTATCATCCTTTAGATTTGGTTCACATGTATTTTTTTGTACCCTCTATATTTTATAGTTTGTTAAGAAAACATTATTTTTAGGTTATTATGGATGATTATTCAAGATATAAATGGTTATTTTTCATTTCTCATAAAATTTAATACCATTAATATTTTTTCAAATATTATATATTAGTAATATAAGAGGGATTATAATTAAACCCTTAATAAGTTGTCACTGCCATGATTTTCAAAATCAATAGTTTGAATCATAATAGTCACAATATGGCTATATTCATAACTTTTCTTATCCTAAAACCCCATAGAATAATTGTTTCATAAAAATAATAAATATAACCCTTTGAGATATTTCTTAGACCATGCTTAATGAGTATGATTTACCTATTTATTTTTTAGAAGAAGTTATAAATTCAAATTTCTATATATTTAATGGATTTTTAAGTAGACCTCTTTTAAAATGAACTCTTTTGAATTAGTAAATGGTGATAAATAAAAGGTTAGTTACTTAAGAGTTTTTAGATATAAATTATTTATACTTAATACAAAAGAGAATTTAGACAAGATGCCTTCTCAAATTGATGAATTAGTTTTCCTTTGATATTTTACAACAAGTAAACCATATAAGGTGTTTAATAAAAGTATATAGATTTTGGAATAATATGTACATGTCATGTTTGAAAATATATATCCATATGAACCTAAAATATATTTATAAAACCTTCAATATGATCTTTACAATATAAATTTCAATTCTAAAACTTCTGATAACTCAGTGAAACATGTAGAAAAATATTTTGTTATGTTGAACATCCTAAACCCAAACCCATATAAGATAATGAAGTATCTAGTAATTATCTACCTATATACATTAAGATATAAATATACCATCCCTTAGATTTATTTGAAGGAGACCTAGAAAAATGAACCCAGACCAGAGATTCTCTCAGAAACCAAGTTGAACGTCAAGCTTTATTTTCACAACATGAACCTAATAAAATGAATAAAATAATTAATTATGAATTATGGGTAATGGTAAATTTTAGAAGATTTAAATTATTTTGAATGAAATATAGTTTGGGAACTTGTTGAAAGACCCAAGGATTACCTAACCATTTGAACTAAATGGGTGTTTAGAAAGAAGGATGATGAGTCATGAATAATAATTAAGAAACAAAGAAACATTGTTTAGACAATGATATATTCAAGAATAATGAAGCAACTATGAGGATAGATTTACACTAGTAGATAGACTTGAAGCAATTATAATTTTTTTTCCTATGCAAAACATTTTAATTTAAAACTATATAAAATGGTTGTCCTGATTTAATTCTTAAATGGTCATATTTTTTAAGATTTTTTAAAAAAACACCCTAGATTTTAAAACCCTCACTTTATAAATCTAGTTTTTAAATTAAAAAATTATTAATATGGTTTAAAAAATGTCTAGATATCGGTATGATAGACTCGAATCATTTTTTATTTCAAAAGGTTTTTTAAAAGGTATATCTGATCCTACTTTATTTATAAAAATATTTTTAAAATATTTTTCAGCAGTATATATTTATGTTTATAATATTATTCTTGTATCTTCAATAAATTCTTTATATACAGATTTTTCAAAAAATTTGCAAAATTAATTTGAAATCAGTTTAACATGTGAGCATAAATTGATTCTTGGTTCTCATATTTCTCAATATAATGATGGAATTTTTTTAATCAAAGAATGTTTATTAAAGATCTTTTAAAATGTTTTGGCATGGATAGTAATAAATGATGTGATACTCCCATGAGTACTAGTTGCATGTTGGATCTTTATTAAATAAGGAAATTGGTTTATCAAAAAACATACAGAGGTATTATTAGAAGCTAACTATATGTAACTGATTTCTAACCTGATATAACATTAAGTATGTGTTTGTGTGCTCATTTTAAGACAAAACCTAAATATCCATATTTACATTATTTCAAAATAATTATAAAATACCTCAATGGTACAAACAAATTAGGGCTATTATATTCTAGTTGAAAAGTATTTGACTTACTTATATGTTCATATTTTGATTTTGGTGGTTGTATGTTATATGAATAATACCTCTAGAACATGTCACTTGGTAAAGTATCTAGTTTATTTTGTTTATTTAGAAATATAATTTTATTATATTATCAACTTTGGAATCTCAATAAATAGTCATAGGTATTTTTGTGCATTGATTTTATAGATTAGACACACTTTACTAGACTACAGATATCAATTTTGATATGTCCTTATAAAGTTTTATAATATAAGTGATATAAGGGGATATGAATCTATAATTCATTGGAACTGAGAATTGTCTTACTAATATATTCATTAAGACTTTGAATTTTGATAGATTGAACAATATCAGACATGAACTTGGAAAGATAAAATTTTATTAATATTTTATTAATAAAATTTATGATTAATTATAGATGATAATTTTATATACGGGCCCAAATGTAGCTGATCAACCATTAGTATCGATAGGCAATTGAACAACCATTGTTCATGATACTGTAAGGATCAATTGGGATATAGTACCATCACATACTACCATGATAATATGCTATCATTGGCTACTCTATCCTGACATGATATTGTAGGATTGATACCATTGTAATTACACCATTGATGTATGACCATTATTATCTATCGTTGCATGATACTATGAGCACACTATCATTAGGATCTATTATCCTATGTTCTATAGTTCATTATTCCTATCGTTACTAACATTGATTTAAGATTATTTTTTTAATAAAATTTTATTATATATATAATATATTTATTTAAAACATATTTTTAAATTTTGAATCCATAAATAAATGTTTGAGGATCCCCTTCTCGCATGTGCCTTATTTGAAACCTCTCCCTTACTCTTTAGACCTTTTATGAATTTGGACTTCTACTATCTAATATTTCCAAAAATAGATTAGGTCAAAGGAATTCAAATATTTCATCATGAGTTACCATCACTGAAAATAAAATCTATGTGGTATGGTTGTAATCAAGAAATTCAGTAATTTGGAAAGTAATATATTACTAATGATATGATAAATGGTTCTCAAAGAATGATCAATAATTCTATCCAAGGTTGGTTTGTGAGTTCTATTTCTTTGCAGAGTATGAGTTAGTATAAAATAGAAATTTTATCAATATAGTGTTAGATGGAAGAGAGCTTGTCATTTAGTCAAAGTAGTCATCCAAATGCTTAAATTTTCCCCAAAGAGGAATATTTAAGGATTACCATGGTTCGTTTTCCATTTTTGAAGATTTTGTGATTAAGGATGTACTTTTGGAGCTAACTGTAAATGAAAACCTTCAAAGACCAATAGCAATGGGCTTGGATGGATAGTTTCATTTTTTGTTTATGTTTATTCAACATATGTTTTCTTCAAAAGAGTTTTAATTTAGAATTATGAGGTATGAATATATCTTTTTCTTATTTATTATAAAAATGAGAGATAATATTGACCTATATTGATATATAATGGTTCATGTGATGTATCTTTGAAACCCATTTTCTAGGTAAAACTTATTAGATTATCCTAAAATAATATCTTCATTGTTAGAATCCAAAGGTCTTGTGACAAAAGGTTTAGGGAAGATAATCATATGTGGTGGATTTTTCTTAAGTCAAGAAAACTAGAAAAGTATGAAGGTAAACTAAAACACTTAGTTAAGGAAATGGTTTGAGGTTACTGAAAAGATATATATAATATTCAACTCTATTTATTACCCTACTAGGCCAAGAAATATAGTTGACCCTGGCTTGGGCTCAGATGAATTGATGGTGTATTATTCTGATGATAAAGTTGAAGCTACTAATAGTAAGGAAGCTAAGGATGTTTGAGGGGAGACTTATCATATTTTATTAGAAGAGGTAAGTGATCCTAATGAGGTCAAAAGTACCAATTTATCTTATAGATCAACCATCCCTCCTCTTTTGTTTCCGAACAGAGAAAGACAACTTGAAAAGGGTGATGAATCTGAATAAACTAATGTTTCAAATGAAGCTCAGTTTCAGAATTCCTATTCTAAGTCTCCTGAAGAAGTAGTTGAGGTTTTAGATGGATCTGATAATGATAATAATGGAGATAAAGAATAAGAGTCCAATCCTTCTTAGATTGGTTCTAAATTAGATGAGTCTAATGGTGATGTAAGGCCCAAATCTACTTAGCATGTGACAATTATCCAATAATCTAGTCCTATAGTTAAGACACATTCTTCAGAAAAAGGTGAAGATGTGTTACCAACTAATTGGGGAGAAGTCTCCAGTATTTAAGACTATATTTATTCTTTACCTTGTCTCCATTAGATATAATAAAAATAGTTATGATGTTATTGGTGGCGGTGACGATAGGTTTAGTACACCTGATTATCATAGATTTTCCATCTCTTTTTCTGAGAAAGGCCATGAGCTATGCTTGATTTAAAGGATTGATCAGGTAGAAAGGTTAGAAGTTATTCCTTCGGGAGACCATATTGAGGAACCAGTACATGTACAGGATGACTTTTCGAAAAAAAGATATGATTTAATCACATCCACCTTTTTATACTCCTTCTATCAATTATGTGGCTAAATAGGAGATTTATTACTTTATGGAAATATTGTTTTTAGATCTTAGTGGGATTCTCCGATATGTACCTCAAGAAACCAAACACATTGAAGCTGACACCAGGTGTCTATTCTTATTGGTCATTTCTATCATCCAACCTAAGATGATTATGAAAATAAAAGAATTAGAAATTGAGAAAATGTAGTTGGAAGATCAAATGGATGAAGTTTGATCCATCGTGCATGAAATGACAGGATTCCTTCAAAGAGACAGTTATCTCTTCTGGAGAGATTGAATTCACTTCATATAGTTGATGCTTCAACATCTATTGCTCCAACTCCTTCAACTTCTTTGTTTGATGCTAATTTGATGAGAACCATTGTGAGAGAGTAAAAATGAATTTTTATGGGTGAATCTACTTCTACTCATCTAGAATAACATCATTAAATAAAATATCATAGTGATCGTATTTTTAAATTGGATAGATAATGCTTTAATGAAGATATAAGTGATATAGAAACCATCACTAAAGCTATTATATATTACTTATCACGTATTTATACAAAGAATGAGATAAATTGTCATATTAAATTCCATGTTGAGAAAACAATAATGCCTCTTATGAGCATGTCCTTTAAGGACCAAGTGAAATTGTTAACAATTTTTTCCCTTTTCTCAATCATTTTATAGTAGAGAATGTGGATTTATTTAAGGTAATAGATCATGGAAATGGGTTATAATTTTTTTGGATATCTTGAAGCCTTTTATATAAACTTCAGGTGATAAAATTATAGATCCTATATCCCTTATAGTGTTAGATGTTTTTCTTAAACCAATTCATCCCTCTACCTTCAAAGTTTATCCTTTTGGTCTAAATACTTTTTAAGTATTCAGACATCTCAAGACAATATCATCTAATGAAACTCCACATTATACCTCTAATATAGCCCATCCCCCTCCTCTATTCTTAATGTTTCTAGTAAAGTTAAGGGCCTTGTGGTCTATACTTCTCTTTATGAGAAGTAATCCTCCTCATATTCAGACTCAGCTTTTATAGGGCTTCACTTTTTTATCCTTTTTATGATATACTATGTAACCTTATGATTTTTAATTCACATACTCTTTATTTATTATTTTTTACTTTATTTTTTTATTCATAATTATTTTAACCTTTTTGATAATTCTAAAATGGAGAGTACATCAATGGAATTCCATATTAGTAAAGGAATGACATATCACCATAGTACTTTTATGGATTAAATGTATATTTATTCATCACATGGATTTATTGATCTAAGATGACTATAGGTTATTCACATATTATTAATCTATTAAATTTCTTCCTATGGTCATAAATTCTATGATTTTTTATCATCCAAAAGGGGTATATTTTTTTATTAGTCCAACACCTCCTTATTTTAAAGATATAAAATCATTTTTTATTTATAATGGTTTTAAGTTTTTATGACAGTAGATAATTTTCAGCCCAATAATATGGAATTTTGATAAGTGTTAGTCTATCATTAGATCAAAATGTTTTCTTATAGTTACACTGAGCTACTATCAGTTATGGAGTGATGTCTTTGGATCATCAAACCATTTCTAGTTCAATTATCCGACTATTAAGGAGGGTTACTGGCTATCTTTGATACTATCACTATATAGAGCAACCACAGAGCACTGCTATAGTTTCATGGTACTTCTACTAGAAGAATCAATTTTTCAGTTGATCTATCGGCAGGGTGTTCTTTCTCTACCATTAGAGCACCTACTACTCAAAGATTATACCTCTAGGATCTACTATCAAAGGTTGTTGCCTCTAGTTCGTGATGTTTTCATCAGGGAATCTACTACTAGTGGATCCACTATGGATATCAATAATTAATTTCAAAATAATTTTACATTGGATAGTTAATGTATTTATTTTTGGATAGAACCACATTGATTCAAGAATGATTATTCTAAAAGAACTTCATAGAAGACTTAAAGACATAGTTATCCTTTATAGACTTTCTTCACACTACATGGATCTATATTATATTATTATTATTATTATTCAATAAACAATTGGATATCCTAGAATGATGTATATTCAAAATATCCTTCTTGTGTGGAAAAACTGTGTTTGGACATGGTGAATACATGAAAGAGTGAAAAATATATGGTGAAAAAAAATCTAAAAAAGAAAAAAGGATTTTCTAGAACGTTTGTGATACTCTTTTTGATACACTTCCTATGAAAACCATGTAGGATATTCCCACAAATATTTTCAAAAAATCATGAGAAACTAAACATATTCATATTGAGCTGCACCACATTTTCGTATGTTAAATATTTCTTTGCCTCCATTAATTATTTAAAATTGATATGTGTTTAGAAATACACTGTATATACATAAAAAATATTCTAATATACTAAACCAGAGAGTGCATGACAGACAATCTCAATTTCTCACATATGTATTCCCACAAACAACTATATAAGAGGACATGTGTGACTTATTCTTGAAATTTTCCATGCATAACTATGAAATTGGTTCCATACCTTGAAATCCTTTTTCCATGTTGTTTATAAAACCCAATACAGGTTGTGGATCAGTTTATTTCATAATAAACTACTTGGTAGTGGGTAATTTCCATGTAAAGGGGATTAAGTCTCACCATGATACCAAACCCCTTGTTAAAATTCCATTGTTCTTTCTCGGTTTTTTTCATTGTTTTAAATCAAACCCACATTTATATACTTAACTATTAAAAAAAATTACTCTCATAGTTAATATTAATTTTTTATTTATTCATATTGTTTGGTTAAGAAATTTAGTTTCAAAAGTTTAATTTAATTCAATATTATTTTAACTAAGACTTGATTCCACTTTTGAAAATATATTTGAAAATTAAAATTATATATATTTCTACAGTTTTTATTAACAGGGTTTTTTTATAAAATTAGGATATTTAGTCCTTAAATTAATTTCTAAACATTAATTTGATTGGAAACTCAATTCACCCCCCCCCCCCCCGCTTGAGTTTTCTTCTCTGACCAACAAATTTGAATATTAACGCTTGTAACAGGAAAAAACCTATTTTTAGAAGAAGTGTATTTTTAAGCATATAACTTATGTGTCATAAAATATTATGAACAAATTTTATTTTAAGGATAAAATTTTGTTTATTATAAAAAAATGAAATTAATTTCACATTCAAAGAGAGACAATCCAAAAAAAAATAACATTTCATTAAAATAAAATAGAAAATAGGTTTTTATTGGAAAATATTACTTAAGTTCCTAAAATGCTATAATAATGTTTTATAAATTAAAAATAGTTTTTGAAAATGTATAGTTTTACTTTATAAAGTCATATTTGACCAATTAAAAGGTTTATAAAGTTTTCTGTTTTTCTTATATATTTATAAATTTACTGTTTTAGTAAAAATGGTATTTTCACTACTCACCTAAAAATCATTTATTTTAGGAGAATCCATAAAATTATCCTAAGATAATATTCTTATGATAAATCAAAAAATACTGTTCATTTTTTTAATTTAAAATTCTAAAATTTTAAAATTTAACTTTTAAATAAAATCATAACACATAGTGAAGAAAATATGAAATTATCTTTTGAAAGTATTAACCATTATTATTAATATTTTATGTTAATTACTAATAAAAATAATATTAATATATTATTCATATAAAAATACACATTATTCATATAAATTAAATACCTTATTTATAATATATTTAGTTTCTTAAAATAATACACATAAAATATAATTTTAAAACAGAAATACTTTTTGATCATAAGGTAATATTATTATATATCTAGCAACACTTACTACATTTCATCAATGAATTAGTATTTAAAATTATATTTATTTGTAAACGTATTATGTAAATTGGTTATCTCTATTTATACATTCCAATTTAATGGTTATAATATAATTTTTATATAATTTTTCACGGTACATTTTGGTTATCTGTTTCATGTAAAGAAAGTTATCAACTTAGAATAAAAATTATATTATAAAATTTTGGGTAG
Source organism: Viscum album (assembly GCA_963277665.1). Classification (NCBI taxonomy): domain Eukaryota; kingdom Viridiplantae; phylum Streptophyta; class Magnoliopsida; order Santalales; family Viscaceae; genus Viscum; species Viscum album. The sequence goes on along the minus strand of OY728138.1, from coordinate 1,296,672,907 downwards.
TTAGAATGAAAGGTGTGAAATTTTATAAATCAATAACCATTAAATTTGTAATAAATTTTAAACATATATATTTATTGGTTAATTTTTATGAATATATTGATTGATTTAAAATGGGGATTTCATATATTTTCATTATTAAAGGAATTTAACTGGAAAATTATGTTTACAATGTGTTTGATAAAATGTACAAAGATATTTACTTTATAAAACACCAAGACATTAAAATATTTTTATTCTTCAATAAATTTAATTTTCTTATTAGATTTCTTTATACGCAACACCATGTTAATCTCACGCTACACACAACAACGAGTTGACTTGCATTACACGCAAGGCAAAGTTTTACCGAACAAAAATATATTATTAAAATATTATTTTTTAATATAATCTAATATAGCCATTAATTTGGAATTTATGAATAGTATTAACTAACTTATGAAAATATATGGTTGAATTTATTAGTCATAAATTAATTAGAAAACAATATATGATCCAACTGAATATATAGAAAATTTTTTTATAAATAAATATTTATATACTCTAAAAGAAGATTTATCTTAATAAATTAAATGAATTACTATTAGTAAATTTTATTCATAGAATATATACATTATATATTCAATAAAATATTCTTTACATTCATCCAATAGATCTTATAAGCATAAGATAAGAATAAATGTATTTTTAATCTTTAAAAAATGTATTTTTCTAAAAAGGTAATTTTTTACCTTTTAATAGAAAACATATTTAAATCCAATTTTTTAAAATATTAAATATTATATTTGAAATATAAAAATAATATTTTAAAGATGAATATATTATTTTAATTTGGTTTAATGTTTGCTATTTTTTAGATAACTTTCATGTTTTAATTAATGGTGATAAAATATTGCATTTTAATTGAAAGCAGTAATTTCATCAAAATAATTTATAGTGTTAAATTATATTATTAATTAGTTTTAAAATATAATTATATTATGTTTATATAATTTAACAAGATTTATGTCATCGGAATCAATTTTACATTGAATATGAATGTAAAATCATTAAAATCATTTGTCCATTTTTACTTTAAAAACTCGTTTTCACATTCCGTCAACAAGATTAATTTTAAGTTAATTTCTAAAGCTTATATTTTCTGAAATTTTGAAAATGGATTTCATATTTGGAATTATTGGGTCCATATTAATTAATTATGTTATAATTATTTTTTTTAATATGATTAGTAAATTTAGTAATATTTTAACTGCCACAGTAAAGGGTAAATCAAGAAATTAAGGGTAAAAATAATATTATAAATATTATAAAATTAGTGTAGAACTTATCCAACTATCATTTTATTGGTGTGGGTAAACTAAAAGAATCATTCGGTTAAGATTATAACTTTTTTAAGACAAATGGATGAGAGTATGACATTTATTAAGTTATATTCAATGAAACACCAATTTTATCACACTTTTATTTTTAACATGAGAAATATTATTAATATGGGGTAATATAAAAGATATGTTTGACTATAAATATTATTTAAATATCTAAAAAATTTACCTACATCATGGTAATTTATTTATATTTTTTAGGAATGAAATATTTACATTAAATTGTGATACAATGATGATGTAGTAATTTCTTAATTAATAGAAGAATAAAATAAATGATATTGAAAACATTAAAATAATTAAAATTTGAGAGATTAAATGTCATACATGATTTTATAAACTTTTATATGTTATTAATGTTTAAGAATTACTAGTTTGAATTTATCTTATCGATGTGATTTTTGTATAATACAAAATAATGAATAGAGTCAAAATTGAAATTATTGATATTTTAAAATAAATAAAATTTTATTAATTGATATAAAATATCTAAAAATATAAAATTTTGAAAACTAATTGGAATAAGTCTCAAAGACTCATAAATGACTCATTTAGTGGGTTTTCTAATTTTATAAAAATTATATTAACCCTTAATGTATAAAATTTTTAATATCATGATAAGAGTTAAAGAGGTTAAATAAGGGTTAAAAAATATATGGATTAAAAAACAATATAAAATTTTCCAAAAATTTATTTTATTAATTTTATTTTACCCTTATCACATTAATATATAATTAGAGTTGTTTAATGGAAGCTTTTCTATGAAAATAACTTATATATTATTTAAATCAAATATAGTTAAAAAAATGTCAATATCTTCATATTTAATAACTTTTATGTGCCAACAGAGGGAAAAACCAAGATATGAACAGACATAAATTTATATTTTCATACTAATGAAATTAGTTTCATTATAGAAATTTATTTTGAAATTTTAGAAATTATGTAATTACCTTAAAATATTATCCAAAAGAAAAATAGTATTTATTAAATTAATAAATAAATAAAATAATTTATTTCAACAATATTAATTTTTATAATTTTTGAATGAGTTAATGTTTATAATGAATTTAAAAGATTTATAAGATAAATTCACTATGTTTGAAATAATTATATTCAAAATGTCACTTTTTCTTGATATATTTAAAGTAAAATGAAATGAATAGTACCAAATTTGAAAATAATGGATCTTTATTGAATTAATATTTTATTAAATTATTTAAAAATCATAAAAATATTAATTAATTTCAATGGAAATAATATATAGTCTATGATTTCTTCCCCTATTTATTTATAGGACATCTTGAATTCATTGTCTCTATAATATCCTTATTATATTTTAATATATTAAGAGGTACAAAAAGTGCCCCACTAGTACAAAAAACATGGTTTAATATCAGTTTTTTCAATTTTAACGTCGATTTTTAACCAACGTGTATAAAGGTGATGTTAAAATAAAGGTTTTAGGCATCAGTTTTTAGTAAAACCGACATCAAAAATGTGAATTAGTTTTATTTTTTGTTTCAGATTCTTTAAAAAAATCTATTAAAATGTGATTTTCATAATCAGTTTTTAGAAAAACAACACAGAAAATGAGAATATACTTCATTTTTTGTGTTGGTTTCTGTAAGAAACTAACTCTGAAAACTTTCTTATTTTATTTAATTTTTCGGCATTGGTTTTGATGAAATCTGATAATGAAAGTTAAAAAATAGAAAATTTTGAATTTTACACCCCCAAACAAATCAGAATCCCTATAATAGAAAAAATAATAATATGCATCCATCAAATAGCATGATTCATTGACTAAAAACAATAAAAACAAACTTAACTTTAATAATTTAATCAAAAAATTATCTACACATTATTATTATAAAGTAGAATAAAAAAACACATACTTGAAATTTACAACGAGATCATTGCCAGTTGATGTTAAAACATTATTCTGAGATCATTATGTTCAAACACCTATTATAACAAAAAGAATTTGTTTTTGAACACTAATTATTAGGAAAATGTAATACTAATCATAAATATTAAAATATACATACCTTAAACCATAATCATACATAACAAATAGTTCACAAACAAAGATAGAAGATGGGTAAGTTCATTTTTTGTATAAGAATCAGCATCATTTAATGTCTATAATAACATTGCATTATATAATATTAAAAATAAAATACAATGATAGAAAATATAAAATAATTAATATAACTAACCTTGTCAAATTTAGTAGTTACCCAAGTTGTATTTATCTCATACATGAATCATAAAACATAATAACCACATTTCACATATCCTTATTTTCGATGACAGTGTGGTTATAAAACATTAACTTGATAATAAAAACCAATATCTATATAAAAAATAAAAATAATATATAATATAAAATTAGTTACCATTACTTTCACATATTGAAAAGCATTTGGGTTATTTATCGACAAGTGATCTTTGTTAAATATTTTCCATGACCCGCATTTTCATATATATATATCATCTAATAATACATGTATATACAATACAAATTAAATATCATGAACTTATAAAAATAAGAAAACTTACATATATGACATTGTGGTAATTTTTTTATGAACATCACATAATAAAGAGAAAAATAAATATAATTTGCATTCCCTTTGGAAGAATACACCTAACATCAAATTTCCTTACAATACAAAAGGTTCATAATTAATGACATTATAATGAAAATTGGTTCACAATTATGTGTGTGTTCTAATCCTTCAAGAAATGGAAAAAACCAACTCTCAATCTCCATCTTTGATAATCTCCAAAATATATATGTAACCCTATCATTTGTCTTTAAATATTGCACAGCTACTGAAATGAATTCTAGATCTATAAAATCATAAAAATTTGTGGCCTCATTTTGAATAGGAATCATGTGTAGATACCTAATTAAAAAAGTAATATAGTTATTCAATTTAAACTATCTTTAATTAAAGAAATAAAATCTGAAAATTAAATTTATTTATAGAGAAGATAACTGCAACATAAGAATGCAGAGCACTTTAAAATCAATTAGATCTTATGATATCTATTCTAAAAATTCTAAATGGATAGCCTCTTCCACATATATCAGACATCATACAAAACTCATAGATATTATACAAGGAAGAAGAAGCCTGAGAAAATCATTATACCTCATTATAAATATCATAAGTATCTACAATTGTTTGTTCCTGAACCTTTTATTTCCTTTGGGCCATTTCTTTTGATTTTAGATACTCCGATATAATTAAAATTTCTAAAAAAATTATAATTAATTTGTAATTGGATGAAATTAATATTTTAAAAATGAAAATATCTTATGAAATATAATGAATAAGGACAGATAGAAAAAGTAAAAAATGACCCATATAATCCCCAACTCTGGTAACCTCCTCATTATTAAATGTTAGTAGATAAATAGGATCAATGACATCATGCACTGACACTCTAACCATACTCATCCTCATATTTTGTTGATGTAAAAAATCAACTAAAAAATTAATGACACTAAATGCTACAATATGTACATGAGGATCTCTAATATACAACTCACAGTATAAGGTTTGGTCCAAGTGAGGAGGTGGAGGATTTTAGTAGGTAGGTTGGGTAGGCTGGTCCGGCTGGGATGCCTATATAGGCTCCACAGTCGATTAAAAAGGTTAGATAGGCTGGGGAGGCTAACATACTATGACTATCACATCAATTGCTCTAATATATCATGAATAATTGATTAAATTCGATTTCCCATAGACTATTTCATATATTTCATACTAGCTTTTAAGGATTTTATTTTTAGATCTCATGATTCCTTACTTTGATGACCAAAAACATTCTGAATAGAAACACCCATCTCATATCTTCTTATGTGGTCGGGGTGTTCTTCATTCCTAACGCAATGTCTTAGATGTCCATCCTACCCTCAGGGATAAAACAACCATGTGATGATTTCTCTTGAAGTTCATCCAAAAATGAAAAATGAAAATAGTATATTATCGTTATTAATTTATAAAATATAAAATATAATTAAAAATAATAAAATACTTATAATTCTTTTAGCTAATTCCATAGTTTTCTCTATAATATAGTTTTTATTTTTCTTTATTCTCGCTCTTTTCAATTTTTCATGGTAATTGAGGAGAGATGAAGGACCAAACTAGACCTTATCCTAACCATTAGTAAACTGAGCTCTTAATGCATCAAATTTTTCCTCAATCATTTTTTTCTCTAATAATTGATACCCACCACATGAAAAAATATGACGGTATACATTCTGAAACTAGATGTATTTATGGGAATTTCTAGAGTCCAATTATATAAAAATTAAACTAATGTGTAGTTAGATACATATATAATAAATTTTACAGTATAATATAATTATCATTCTATAAAGGATTCATCGTGTCGACTATAAACAAATTTTTTCCATCTCCCTAAATGTAAAAACTCATACTTAAGGCATGAGTTTTCGTTTTTTCTATTTCCAAAAACATAATTTTTTGTCAGCTTTGTTTTGAAATCTCTCTATAAAATTGCCTCTAAATAAAGACATATTTTCTTAATTACATTTCATTTCTCAAAGTTGATTTCCATTTATGATTGAATAAAATAAATATTAGTCATTTAAATTATATCATTTAAAAAAATGATTCAAAACATAAATTGAAATATTTTACAATTACAACCTCCCAAAGATGATTTATCACCATCTTGTCAATGGACTTCCAATCATGATATAAAATATTAATCTTGAAACAAATCTTCATAGAGATATATCTAATAAAAAAATGTTTCATTTGAGCCAATTTTATTATTATTATCATATAAACTAATATTAAATCAATCATCACCATGAGAAAGTGGCAGTTTTTGGTAAACTTGTAATCATGTGTTTATGAACTCGAGGACTCTCTTTCGTAACAGTAAAAGTGGAAGACTCCACCACTAAAGTCTCATCAGCAATCTGACAATTATTTTTTATAAATTAAAAGTTTTTTTAAATAAATAATTATATTACTGAATACTTACATAATATGAAAAAATAAAAATACATTAGTACATGTTCCACTATATCTATATCTATATCCTTTATTGAAACAGGAAAATGTAATGAAATTCTTATGTAGCTGCAAATTATTATACATGTAAGTAATTAGAAAATATAAAAATAGAAATATGTAAGTAAAAAAGTGCACTTGTGTAAGTTTAAAAAATAATGATATGAATCTAAACTAAAACAATATACAAGTTAAACTATTAAATATAAACATTAATTCTAAAATGAAAAAACATTTATTAATTTAAATATCAAACTTTGAAAAAGTGTTCTCATATGTTTAACTTTAACCAAAATATACTAATGTATGTCTTTTATTTCAATGAAAAAAATTTAACCATAACTATAGAATAAAAAAATTTGACACAAAAATAATATAAATAATTAAATATTTATAATTAAATATCAAATAGTTATTAAATATTATATTTTTTACACATGAAAATTTCCAAAAAGAAATATACTGTAAATAATTACCAGATTAATTAGGAGAGTAATTTAGTGTTTTCCCATATCCCATCAGCATGATAAATTTGAATTGCATTCACTATGTCTATGTAATAGTCATTTTTATCTATTAATTGCATAATAGATGAATAATAATCATATAAATCAATAACATCATTAGCATCCTCATCATCCAAATATATTATTTTGACTTCAAAAATTGTATACCACTAATCATTTGATGGATCAATGACATAAAATATTATCTTTGTATGTGTGGCCATGATAAATGGTTCCTCATTTCAACTAAATATTTTCAAATCAACCAGTTTAAACCCATTTTCATCATGATTCACACCACTATTACTTTCTACCCAATTACACTTAAACATATTGACTCAAAATTTAATATAATCAATTTCCCATATGTCTTCAAGAAATCAAAAATATGTTGTTGATGTATAACTTGGGTTTTTATCTTTTTCACTAGAAAATGCAGTGCATTAGTGATGACCATTGCACCACTAATTTTAACGTTACTCTTGTAATCCATATGTTTTGTGTAAAATGTGTACCAATTAATAACAAAACCAGACCGTGTGATCATATTATGATATAATCCCCCTTAAATACAGTTCAATGTTTCAAATGCAGATAGATCTGTGATGACATTCTCTTCAAACCATGAAAAAAATGTCTTTTTATTCAAAATCATTAACCACTTTTCATTTCTTTTGGGATATCGTAACTTTAATTCATCAATATTTGATGATATATATGATTAAATCTCATCAGTGTTGTTCAATGTAACGCCCCGACCCCAGCTACCCAGAGTCGGTGCATTACTTCGTAACATTGGCATGATCACAAAAGATCAAGTCTCGAAAGACCGATTAGTTTAGTAGCCTTGGAAACACTAGATACATTCATAAGTCTTTCATTACATCAATATTAAACAAACTACAATAACATGGTCTTCATAGTCCACACTCATATCTTCACTGACTATCCTTGCAAGTCAGTCATAATACACTTCTTCACATCCTGGAAAATATTTAAACATTGAAAGGGGTGAGCTCAGATGCTCAGTAAGGATAACAATATTGCGGAAGCTTTTATAAGAAAACATAATAATTTAAGGCAATGTATAACTAAAACAAAGCCTTATTGAACTTGAACTTCAGCATAATATGGCAAAAGTAAAATAAAATAATGCCATTACTTACTCACATGGATATTCTACTAGACGAATAATCACATGAAATATCAATAACCACTTTCATAATGAGGGAATGTATAATGTCAGACATTCTGAAACATTTTGTCAAGGCCTCGGCCAAGACATCTAAAATGATTAAGGCCTCAGCCAAAACCATAAATCAAATTGGGAAAGGGCCTCGGCCAATTCCATGTCTAGTTGTCTCATGAGACCTACCGATGCATCGAGGAGCTATATGGGGCTCCACCCGTCACATATTAAGTCCAATACATTCCTCATATGAATAGGTTTAAACATAACATAAATATTCGTATTAAAACTAGCATACGAAATGTCAAACATTACTCTATGAACTATGGATGGTATAAAATAACACATCCACAGTCAAATATTTCACAAAATGTTCAATGGAAGTTTTGTATCATAAAACAATTTCAATTAAACTTAAAACCCATCAAAGGATGTTGACATGGATGAAATCAAAGATATTTGAGAGAAATATCTCTCCTTTTTGAAATCATTTAAAAGTCCCATAATTATAAAATAATACATTTACTTTGAAAATATTCTTATAAGCTTGTTAGGGAAGCTTCGACGAAGTTATAATGGCGGAAAATAGCCGCACCCACCGTATAAGTAAAAAAAACATTCTTACCTTAAATTTGTCAAAAAGGTCAAAAGTACATTGTTTGGAAAACAACGGTAAGATTCCTTTCAAAAACGTATAAGGGTATAAATGACTTTAAACCATTTTCCATTTAATATTAAAAATGTTTTGAAAGACATTTTTAAGAAACATTGATGTGGATGATAACGAGGTCCCAGTAGATAATTATGTATAAACAACCTTGGATAATGAAGAGGTTGTGAAGTAAACCCTTACCTTGTACTTTTCCTTGGTTGGGGTAGGTTAACCTCCTGTATAATGGTGAAATAATTGTTATTAAATTATACAAGAATCATATACATTCATATGATATCATATATGATCTTTTAACATTGCTTTGTTAACAATATCTTAGATTTATCGTTGTTTTGGGTGTTAACTTACTCGTTTTCTTTTATATGTTTTGTCATGTAAGTCTTGTTTTTCATGGATAGGATGTATATTATTCATATCCAGAATGATATCATGTCCTTAAACATTATTTTTAAATCATAAAATGATAATTATACTTGAATGGATACGACGGAGAATGAATCTCATCGCGTTCGTGGAGACGGTAGTCCGTACGTACGCACGAGCGACAATATCATTATTTTGATATTAAAATAATATATAATTGGATAGTGTATCATATATACAGAATCATTATCATGTTATATTTATTATTTACATGAATTACATATCATTATTATACCCATCTAAATAATAATATAATGAATAACAATTACACCACGACGTGGAGACGGTAAGCCGTACGTACGCACGTATGGTGACATGTCATTCAAATGATGGGTAGAATACTGAATATGGTTGTCCCATATTTATAATAACATCACAGTATATAGAAGATACTGGAGTTATAATTTTAGAATTGAAATAATAAACAAAGAGGGAGTGGAAGAAGAAAGAAACTTGAAAGAGGGTGATGAAAATGTTACCTCTTCTTCGGGTTATTCCTTTTGATTTGATCAAAAGGACTCCTTAGGATGTATTTCTGACTAAAGTAAAGCTTATAGGATGAAGGGAGGGAAGTTGGGAGAGTATTTGGGCAGGGGTTGGCCGAACCAAAAGGCTTGGAAGTGTGAATAAGGTGGTAGAGGTGGGGGCCTTTTATAAGAGGAGAGGAGGGGCACTTTTGGAAAGATTGAAATGTTACATTATTTCACAAGGCTTTTTCGGATTCTAAAGGTCCCACACTTATATAATTCGAGGCTAAGGTGATAAGGTTTCTAAATCTCCTCATCCAATAGGCTTTGGACAAGTGTAAGCCTTGGATTTTTCATTATCCTCTCATTTTATTTAAATCGTTAAATAATGAGGTCATCGCTTCATCATAATGATGTCATAAATAATTTAATTTATTTAATGTCCAAAAATTATAAAACAACTACTATGATGTAGGAAATCTTTTTAGCTTTCTAATGAATATTTATAGTCAAAATTTGGACTTGTGTAACCCCACTTAAAAACTGTTTTAGTAAAATAACTCATGTTTGTGTCAATTTAATTTTAACATTAAATAAATATATATTAATGTCATTTTCCAACTAAAGTGGCTCCATGGGGTCCCCAAGTTGACCCATGGGTTGTCTTGGTCGGCCATGACTCATCCAATAGGAGTAGGACAAGTGTCATGCTCATCTCATATTATTAAAACATCATTTGTACCTTAAACTACATTAATTACCTCTAATCGCGATTAAGAACTTAAAAGTTACTATTCACCAAAAAATTATTTTAATCTCATTGAACCACATTTTACTTCTTAATGACAACCATGTATGTCGGATTTTTGAAAATCAAATCACAGAAGTGGTAATATTTTATTTTAACGAAAAATCAGTTTTTAACAACCACTTAGTGGTTTCACTATTCATCAAAAATTGAAGTTTTTCAGAATAAGGCCAAAATTTCACCCTAAGCTATAATAGATATTCCGAATTCAAAAATGATGTCTATTTTACAAAATTCCAAACTTATAAGTTGTATTAATTAATTTCATAATTAATTCCCGCTGTTACAACAAATAGCGTGTTTTTAAGAAACAATTTATATCAAAAGTTTGGCAATTGTTTATGTCCAATTTCAATGTTAAATTAATTCTAATGACCAACATTGGATAAAATGCTAAAAATATATTCTAATTATACTTTAAAACCACTAAATATTATAATTTATCACTATAAATTATTTTTATTAAAAAAAGTTGTTTTAAGTATTTTTCACTATTCATAAAAATTAGAAGTTCTCAGAAAAATACCAAAAATTCAACATAGGCTAATTTCAATATTCCGAATCCAAAAATGAAGTCCATTTTGATAAATAAAATTTATAAAATTTCAAAAATTAGGTATTACTATTCACAACGGCTAGTTTAATTAGTTGTGGTGTCTGTTAGAGCTCGAGGTTGCGTACAACACACGCTATTGCATTATTCGAAGGGAAATGTACAGTGGAAGCTTGGGGTGTTACATTCTCCCCTTCTTCAAATAATTGCGTCCTCGCAATTTCTAGGGTATTACTGCATAAAAAGACTCGGGTGGTTTTTCATCATAAATTCCTCAGGTTCCCACGTTGCCTCTTCCATTTTATGATTTCTCCACAAAACCTTCACCAGACGAGTCGTCCGGTTTCTCAGCACCTGCTCCCTCACATCAAGAATCCTGACGGGCTCTTCACAATAGGAAAGATCGGGTTCCAGTTCTAATTCCTCATAGGTGAGTACATGCGTTGGGTCAGGAATGTATTTCCTCAACAGAGATACGTGGAACACATCGTGAACTTTGGAGAGACTTGGCGGCATTGCCAAACGGTAAGCTAGAGCCCCAATTCGTTCTAGAATTTCGAAAGGTCCGATGTACCTGGGACTCAATTTACCTTTCTTACCAAAACGTATGACTCCCTTCCATGGAGATACCTTCAGGAAAACATGATCACCGACTTGAAATTCCAAATCCTTCCTTCGATTATCGGCATAGCTCTTCTGCCTACTTTGAGCTGCTTTGATGTGATTTTGGATTACTTTCACCTTTTCCACCGTTTCCTCCACCAGTTCTGGGCCTACAAGTTTTCTTTCACCAACGTCATCCCAACAGGTTGGTGTACGACATTTCTTTCCGTATAACGCTTCATATGGTGCCATCTGAATACTCGAATGGAAGCTATTGTTATAGGAAAATTCTACCAGTGGTAAATATTGATCCCACATACCATGAAAGTCAAGAGATCATGATCTCAACATGTCTTCTAAGGTTTGAATAGTACGTTCTGATTGTCCATCTGTTTGAGGGTGATAGGCAGTGCTCAAACGAAGTTCAGTATCCAAGGCATTTTGAAGACTTTTCCAGAATCTTGAAGTAAAACGAGGATCACGATCAGAAACAATCGATAGGGGTACTCCATGAAGTCTTACAACTTCATTAATATATAGTCTTGCTAGACGTTCAAGTGGTAGATCCTCCCGTATAGCCAGAAAATGTGCTGACTTAGTAAGTCGATCAACAATGACCCATATTGCATCATTCCTTCTAGGAGTCTTTGGTAGTCCCATGACAAAGTCCATCGTAATATTATCCCATTTCCACTCAGGTATGGGAAGAGGTTGCAATACTCCACCAGGATGTTGCCTTCCAGCTTTCACTTGTTGACAAACCATACACCTCGACACAAAATCAGCAATCTCCCTCTTCATATTGTCCCACCAAAAATGTTCCTTCAAATCTCTATACATTTTGGTGCTCCCAGGGTGTATAGAGAAGTTGGAACTATGAGCATCATCCAGCAATTCCCTTTTTAGATCAGGTATATCGGGAACACAAAGTCTCTTCCCGAATTTCAAAATTCCATCCTTATACACAAAGTCCCTCAATCTTCCATCATTCACACCTTTAATCTTCTTCTGAAATTCTTCATCATTGGTCTGAGAACTCTTAATCCTTTCTAGTAATGATGGTTTGGCAACCATTTGAAAAAGCATTGATGTTTCACCTTCCCTAGTTATTCCCATGTCCATATTCACTAGATCCAAGAAAATTGGATCCCTTTCAATTCTCATCACATTCAAAACTCCATGGTCTTTTCTACTCAAAGCATCTGCCACCTTGTTTGCCTTCCCCGGGTGGTAATGTATCGTGCAATCATAATCCTTGAGTAGTTCAAGCCATCGCCTTTGCCTCATGTTGAGTTCTTTTTGTGTGAAAATATACTTCAAACTCTTGTGATCAGTATAAATCTCACATTTTTCACCATAGAGGTAATGTCTCCATATCTTTAAAGCAAAGATCACAGCTGCTAACTCAAGATCATGAGTAGGATAGTTTTGCTCATGAATTTTTAGCTGTCGTGATGCATAGGCAATGACCTTATCATTCTGCATAAGGACACAACCGAGTCCTTTCTTCGATGCATCACTATAAATAACAAACCCATCAAAGAAACGATCAGTCTTACTTCTTGGGTTACGTATGTAATCTGCAGCATACCTTGCTAACCTTGTAAAGTTAGCCTCATACTTTGCGACATTCTCATCCTCCTTCTGCCTCAGACTCAGAAATTGCCTTTCCATATCCGCTCGATGGTCTCGAGGAAAGTATTTTTCTAAGAACATCTCTTTGAACTCCTGCCATTCCATGTTTGTTAATTCATCATCCTCCTTTGTGTTTTGAATTAGTGACCACCATTGATCGGCATCTCCAGTGAGGCGGTAAACTGCCATGACAACATTCTCCCTTTCACTACTCCCCAAGGCATGGAATATTTTCTCTAAGGAATTTATCCATTGCTCAGCTACTATAGGATTTGTACTCCCATTGAAGGTTGGCGGTTGTTGCCTCATGAAACGGTCTAGCATTGATCCTCCACGTTGCGGATCAGGGTGCTCCATACGAGTAAGGTTGTTATTCATAACCTGCGTGAGTTGTCCCAGTACGGTGAGAAGCTGATCAGCACCAGTTGTATCACTAGCTCCACCATAATTATCCTGAGCAGGCGGGCAATCCCTACACGGAGTGCGTGCATTGATACGGTTTCCATTCCTTCCACTAGGCGCCATTTCTAAATAATGTCATAAACTAGATTAGTTCATGAATCAAAATACATAATTCCATACTTGTAAAACACTTAACATAAATTGAACTAATTATGGATATAATCCATAATTATAAAAATGTTTTCTTTGAGGAAGTATATACTCATAACCCTTCATAGTGGTTTGTAAAGAAAATGGGAATTATCCAAAGCATATCCCCCGGGAGTGTCGTAACCAAGAGTGCAGCAAGGCCCGTTGTCGTGCACCAGTTCCCGTTCGAGTCTAGCTCAAAGCGGTGTTTTCGGGTTTTACCCCTAGGTACATCTGTGCCAGAGCCGCCTCTACCTGCTCGTATCCAGACAGGGATGTATTGCTTGGAAAACTCACAACATCTCTACAATACCAAAATTCTAGGAAGTTCTTCTATACTAATCCTCAAAGTCTATCTTCGGGATATGTGCTCTAATCAGAGTTTATCTAAATATAGCTTCCAAGGTTAGTACTAAACTGCCTCTGATACCAACTGTAACGCCCCGACCCCAGCTACCCAGAGTCGGTGCATTACTTCTTAACATTGGCATGATCACAAAAGATCAAGTCTCGAAAGACCGATTAGTTTAGTAGCCTTGGAAACACTAGATACATTCATAAGTCTTTCATTACATCAATATTAAACAAACTACAATAACATGGTCTTCATAGTCCACACTCATATCTTCACTGACTATCCTTGCAAGTCAGTCATAATACACTTCTTCACATCCTGGAAAATATTTAAACATTGAAAGGGGTGAGCTCAGATGCTCAGTAAGGATAACAATATTGCGGAAGCTTTTATAAGAAAACATAATAATTTAAGGCAATGTATAACTAAAACAAAGCCTTATTGAACTTGAACTTCAGCATAATATGGCAAAAGTAAAATAAAATAATGCCATTACTTACTCACATGGATATTCTACTAGACGAATAATCACATGAAATATCAATAACCACTTTCATAATGAGGGAATGTATAATGTCGGACATTCTGAAACATTTTGTCAAGGCCTCGGCCAAGACATCTAAAATGATTAAGGCCTCGGCCAAAACCATAAATCAAATTGGGAAAGGGCCTCGGCCAATTCCACGTCTAGTTGTCTCATGAGACCTACCGATGCATCGAGGAGCTATAGCGGGCTCCACCCGTCACATATTAAGTCCAATACATTCCTCATATGAATAGGTTTAAACATAACATAAATATTCGTATTAAAACTAGCATACGAAATGTCAAAAATTACTCTATGAACTATGGATGGTATAAAATAACACATCCACAGTCAAATATTTCACAAAATGTTCAATGGAAGTTTTGTATCATAAAACAATTTCAATTAAACTTAAAACCCATCAAAGGATGTTGACATGGATGAAATCAAAGCTATTTGAGAGAAATATCTCTCCTTTTTGAAATCATTTAAAAGTCCCATAATTATAAAAAAATACATTTACTTTGAAAATATTCTTATAAGCTTGTTAGGGAAGCTTCGACGAAGTTATAATGGCGGAAAATAGCCGCACCCGCCGTATAAGTAAAAAAAACATTCTTACCTTAAATTTGTCAAAAAGGTCAAAAGTACATTGTTTGGAAAACAACGGTAAGATTCCTTTCAAAAACGTATAAGGGTATAAATGACTTTAAACCATTTTCCATTTAATAGTAAAAATTTTTTGAAAGACATTTTTAAGAAACATGGATGTGGATGATAACGAGGTCCCAGTAGATAATTATGTATAAACAACCTTGGATAATGAAGAGGTTGTGAAGTAAACCCTTACCTTGTACTTTTCCTTGGTTGGGGTAGGGTAACCTCCTGTATAATGGTGAAATAATTGTTATTAAATTATACAAGAATCATATACATTCATATGATATCATATATGATCTTTTAACATTGCTTTGTTAACAATATCTTAGATTTATCGTTGTTTTGGGTGTTAACTTACTCGTTTTCTTTTATATGTTTTGTCATGTAAGTCTTGTTTTTCATGGATAGGTTGTATATTATTCATATACAGAATGATATCATGTCCTTAAACATTATTTTTAAATCATAAAATGATAATTATACTTGAATGGATACGACGGAGAATGAATCTCATCGCGTTCGTGGAGACGGTAGTCCGTACGTACGCACGAGCGACAATATCATTATTTTGATATTAAAATAATATATAATTGGATAGTGTATCATATATACAGAATCATTATCATGTTATATTTATTATTTACATGAATTACATATCATTATTATACCCATCTAAATAATAATATAATGAATAACAATTACACCACGACGTGGAGACGGTAAGCCGTACGTACGCACGTATGGTGACATGTCATTTAAATGATGGGTAGAATACTGAATATGGTTGTCCCATATTTATAATAACATCACAGTATATAGAAGATACTGGAGTTATAATTTTAGAATTGAAATAATAAACAAAGAGGGAGTGGAAGAAGAAAGAAACTTGAAACAGGGTGATGAAAATGTTACCTCTTCTTCGGGTTATTCCTTTTGATTTGATCAACAGGACTCCTTAGGATGTATTTCTGACTAAAGAAAAGCTTCTAGGATGAAGGGAGGGAAGTTGGGAGAGTATTTGGGCAGGGGTTGGCCGAACCAAAAGGCTTGGAAGTGTGAATAAGGTGGTAGAGGTGGGGGCCTTTTATAAGAGGAGAGGAGGGGCACTTTTGGAAAGATTGAAATGTTACATTATTTCACAAGGCTTTTTCGGATTCTAAAGGTCCCACACTTATATAATTCGAGGCTAAGGTGATAAGGTTTCTAAATCTCCTCATTCAATAGGCTTTGGACAAGTGTAAGCCTTGGATTTTTCATTATCCTCTCATTTTATTTAAATCGTTAAATAATGAGGTCATCGCTTCATCATAATGATGTCATAAATAATTTAATTTATTTAATGTCCAAAAATTATAAAAAAACTACTATGATGTAGGAAATCTTTTTAGCTTTCTAATGAATATTTATAGTCAAAATTTGGACTTGTGTAACCCCACTTAAAAACTGTTTTAGTAAAATAACTCATGTTTGTGTCAATTTAATTTTAACATTAAATAAATATATATTAATGTCATTTTCCAACTAAAGTGGCTCCATGGGGTCCCCAAGTTGACCCATGGGTTGTCTTGGTCGGCCATGACTCATCCAATAGGAGTAGGACAAGTGTCATGCTCATCTCATATTATTAAAACATCATTTGTACCTTAAACTACATTAATTACCTCTAATCGCGATTAAGAACTTAAAAGTTACTATTCACCAAAAAATTATTTTAATCTCATTGAACCAAATTTTACTTCTTAATGACAACCATGTATGTCGGATTTTTGAAAATCAAATCACAGAAGTGGTAATATTTTATTTTAACGAAAAATCAGTTTTTAACAACCACTTAGTGGTTTCACTATTCATCAAAAATTGAAGTTTTTCAGAATAAGGCCAAAATTTCACCCTAAGCTATAATAGATATTCCGAATTCAAAAATGATGTCTATTTTACAAAATTCCAAACTTATAAGTTGTATTAATTAATTTCATAATTAATTCCCGCTGTTACAACAAATAGCGTGTTTTTAAGAAACAATTTATATCAAAAGTTTGGCAATTGTTTATGTCCAATTTCAATGTTAAATTAATTCTAATGACCACCATTGGATAAAATGCTAAAAATATATTCTAATTATACTTTAAAACCACTAAATATTATAATTTATCACTATAAATTATTTTTATTAAAAAAAGTTGTTTTAAGTATTTTTCACTATTCATAAAAATTAGAAGTTCTCAGAAAAATACCAAAAATTCAACATAGGCTAATTTCAATATTCCGAATCCAAAAATGACGTCCATTTTGATAAATAAAATTTATAAAATTTCAACAATTAGGTATTACTATTCACAACGGCTAGTTTAATTAGTTGTGGTGTCTGTTAGAGCTCGAGGTTGCGTACAACACACGCTATTGCATTATTCGAAGGGAAATGTACAGTGGAAGCTTGGGGTGTTACATTCAAAATATATAAATGTACCTTAATCACTTTGTCACATGGAACGAACTTTACCTTTAAGCCTCTAATCCCTCTAACTTTACTATCAACTATCATATATCAAGATATAGAGAGACCAATATACTCTACTTCATACAAATAATCAGTACAGAACTTAATCACCTCTTCCAATTCATATTTTTGAATAATAGAGGCCTTTAGTCGATAAGTATTTTTAACACATCCCTTCAAAAAATTTATATATATTTCATAAGGATACATCTATCATAAAGAAATATTCACACATATTCTTATATCATGCATGAATTGAATCACTAGATGAACCATTATATCAAAACACATAGGTGGGAAATACATTTCTAGTTTACCATAAATTAGAGAATCATCATTCTCCAAAACATCTAACAAATTTGGATCAATGAATTTTCTACAAATAGATTTGAAAAAATTACATAACATGATGATAATGCTTTTTATAGTTTTCAGCTACATACCATACAGTGTGACTGGTAAAAGTTGTTTCATCAATAAATAAAAATCATGAGATTTAAAACTTATTAATTTAAAATCCTTTAATGACACCAAATTATTCAAATTTTAATAATAACCACTAGGTACTTTAATACCACAAAGGAACAGACAAAAATTCATCTTCTCAATCTTTCTTAATGGGTGACAAGATGGAGGTAAATATGTTATGCATCCTTTCATAGTGGGAGATAACTCTAAATGTATTCCCACTAATATCAAGTAAATCTAGTATAAAATATAAATTTTGTCTTTCATTTTATGTCTAAAAATGTTCCAATCAAACTATCACTTATGTTTTTCTCAACATGCATCACATCAATGTTATGTTTTATCTCTAAAAATCTCCAATAAGGTAGTTTTAAAAAGATAGACTATTTCTTCCAAATATTTTTTAAGAACATAATTTTTTTCTTTCTAAATGTTGAATCAATATTTTTCACCCTATTGTATTATTATTCAACTAAAAATGGTTATAGGGGAATATTTTATTCTTTTAAACTGTTAAATTTCTTTTTCAATCTATGAAAAGGTTGATCAATTTAAAAAAAACTCCAATGTCCCATGTATATTGTTTTTTTTCATTCAAAAATTGATAATATGAAGTCTCTTGTTCACAAATTAAACATGCTTGTTATCCCTTAAGAATGTATCCAGATAAGTTTCCATATGCATGAAAGTCATTTGTAGTGAACATTTTCATTTCACAAATAAGA
Organism: Viscum album; assembly: GCA_963277665.1. Taxonomy (NCBI): domain Eukaryota; kingdom Viridiplantae; phylum Streptophyta; class Magnoliopsida; order Santalales; family Viscaceae; genus Viscum; species Viscum album. The sequence goes on along the minus strand of OY728138.1, from coordinate 1,296,653,783 downwards.
AAATACTCTTTCTTATTTGCATCAAAAACTTTAACGCTTGTATCCCATAGTAGTTTCAAATCATCAATCAATTGTAAAAGATGCACATAAATATCATTTGATGACTATTTCAGTCCATAAATTATCAATCTCACAAGAACATATTTTTTATTCATACATATATGTGGGGAAATGTTGCAAACTACCAAAAAAATAGGCCATGACCTATGTTTTCTACGTAGGATCCAATATGGATTCATTCCATCAGTACACAATCCCATTCTGAGATTTCTAACTTCACTTCCAAAATCATGAAATTTTTTATCAAATATCTCTCATTGTGGTGAATTAGAAGGGGGATGTAAGTTACTATTAGATATGTGCTAATCTGAATTTCATCTTAACCTTTTTTTATCAATATATATTTTCAAATACATTCTTCAAACAAGGAAATATTATAAGGTACCATATTTATTTTGCCGGAGCTTTAATTCAGGTATCAAAGAATGAATCACAGTTTAATTGTCAAAATTTTATGAAGGAATTTTTGGATGAAGCTATTAGATTGCATAAAAACATTATTTTGCATGAGGTTAGATTCTAGTACTTTGGAATGAATCTGAGTTGAATTTTCCATCCATCTTATAGTGTGATGTCCCACGTGTAGGATATTTTGATAAATATTCATATTCTTTCCTATAAAACCCAAAACATTGGGGAAAGTATGTATTATTTTATACCCTTATCCCATTGGGAATAATATTTTATTTGCCTCATAATTGGATTTTGGAAGCCTATTGCCTTCTAGAAGTAACTATTTTAAAATCTCTGTTAAGTTAAGGAATCTTTTATCATTCCACCCATTTATTTTATTCATGTTAACTAATATCAAAATAGATGATAACACTTTAAATTTACTATAACCTAGGAATAATGGTTTCTCATAATCTCCGTAAAATCATTCAATAGTTTCTATTTTTTAGGGTTTTAACACCTAAATCGTGAATTAATTCTTCAATATGATCCTATACCTCATTATGAATACTTTCATCAACATTAGATGTTGAATTTTTATTTCTTTCATTATTCGAAATCCAACATGTGCAATTAAGAGAAAAACTATAGAAAATGAGATGATCCTTGATTTATTTGGAGTTTAAGTTTCCCATATTTTAACACTTATTACATAGTCAGAAAGTCTAATCTATGTTTTGATGATTTCATTTAGAAAATTCTAATAAATCATTAATTTCATTCCATATTCAATAGTGGTTGTTCGTAGATTTATCCAATTATGATCCATTTAGTACAAGATATCACAATATAATCGGTGAATATATTAAAATATTTAAATATATATACAAACCAATAAATTATAGACATAAAAACATTCAAAAAATATGATTGGTAATCAGATAGGAAACCTCAACGATTATTAGGAATAAAATAAAAACTAATCTACTAATGGTATTTATTTTGTGTGATGTGTGCCATGTTGATCCAATGGACATCACGTGTAATGAACCTACTTGAGATTCCCAATAGAAAATCCTTATTTTTTAAACTAATCTATTTTTTGGTTTTAATTTATTTTTTTATTTCTTTATATATATATGTGTGTGTGTGTGTGATGTTCCTAATATAAAATAATTATTTTGACTCAATATGTATGTTTTCCACACCTTATATTATATTATTAGGGTGTTTATTTAATTTTGATACCCTAGTTTTGTTGGTTTTGTATGATAAATGGTTACTTATTTTAATAATTAACATTCTAACATAGGTGGTACAGTTTCTCCATAGTAACTCCTTAGACACCCATTGCTATTAAAACCCTCTTTTTGTAAAAAAACATCACTAATCATTACTTACATGAAAAACATTATTTCCAAAAAAAATCCAAAAAAGTTATTCTATGAAAATATTGAAATTATAAATCAATTATTGAAGTTCATTTTACTAAATTAAATTTATAAAAATATCTTTTTTATATTAATTATTATATATAATGAAAATCAATTTTTATTTAAATTTGATCATTTGAACATTTATTATTTTGTAATATTATTTCAAAATGATTAGGAAATTAATTAATGCTAATATATTATTTCTTATGTGGAAATATCATATATTTTTTCCATCATTTAAAATTGTTCAAATTAGTTTATTAATATAAATTATTCAAAATTCTAGCATATTTTATTTGAAAAAAAAATCCAATTTTATCATAAATTATATATCTTCTGAATTTACAAATAGTAAATTTTTTATTTTCATATTATATAAATGTGTTTTATTGATACTATAATTTAATGTCTTTAATTATATAACATTTATAAGTTCATCTTACATAGTTGTTACATTAGTTAGGTATCATGTGTGTTAAAAGGTATTAAATATTTATTTAATTTAATGGGTTAAAAATATGGAGTCATTACATGTGATGTACATTATATTGGTGAAAGATGACATTGTATATCATTGTTCATTGCATAATATCATCAAGAAAATTTGATAGTTTTATAAAATAAAAATTTATCAAAATATAAAAACCTTTAATAGAAGTATTTATAAATAACAATCAACTACATAAAAATAAGTGAAATAAAAACTCAAAAATGTAAATTAATGATAAAAATTTTAACTTCAAAATTAAGAAAAAAACAGACCAAATTTGGAGTTCAACAAAGAAAATGTGTCCTTAATATAATCCTTCTCACTCTAATTCATTATAATAATAAACATTTCAATATCTAACAAAAATGATTCTAGAAATGAATAATAAACAAGAACACAGAAATAAAATCAAACTACGATTGATAGTCGGCCCAAAAACAGTTTTTGATGATAAATATTTCCATGGATGATGAAACAATGATATAGGATAAACAACTGATGCCACATATCATTAAATTCTTTTAAAAATATAATAAAAGCAACAATAAGGGCTATTTAGGATCAGTGGGTCGCCATCAGGGTCATCGCAAATCGAGAACAAAGTTTCCTATATCCAAAAAAAGAGGGTGTCACAATCCTAGATTTCTTTTAAAATGTTTTTAGCATTATTTTTTCACATAAAATGATTCCAAAAACTAATTATTGGGATGTATTTTTTGGAAAACTGATTCCAATAATAATTTTTTAAAAATTTTATGGCATTTTTTTACAAAAACTATCGGCATAAAGCCTTTCGATGGAGTTTTTTGCGTCTGTTTTGATAAAACTAACACCAAAAAGTCAATATAAAACAAATGGTATCTTTTTATGTTAAAAATGACACCAAAAAGTTTCCTTGTATACATTTTTAGTTAGTTTAAAAAAACTAACATCATAACCTCAACATTTAATCCACTATTTATACTAGTTCGCTCACCTAAATTATAGAAGGGCGCCTCATCCCTCACTTATTCACACCACATTGAGCCTTCCAGATTAAATAATTAATACCCAGTTATCCTATGAATATCCTTATTCAAGTTTTATAGGTTCTTTTCTTCTAAACATACTAACCCTATATCCTTTTAAAACAGATCTAATGGAAGTCCTCCAAAGTAGAGGTAATTGTTTTTACTTACTCATCCAAGTTCATATCTTATTATACTTTCAATTTATGTATTGTACACATTATAAAGTAATAAATATAGTATCATATATATGAAAATACTTTATTATTATTACAATAAATCCATATTCCACGATTTTCTCAACCTATAAAAAATGAAATCACCTGATGTGCGTTTTTACACCTTATCGCCTCCACGTTGTGGTGTAATTTTTTTTCATCACCACTTTATTTGGATGGGTAAAATGATGTATATAATGGATATAAATAACAAATATGACATGATATTGATTATGTATAATTAATATATCACTCAATTAATTACCCTTTCAACATTAAGGGAATGATATCACTGCTCATGCGTATGTACGGTCTACCATCTCCATGACTCGATGAGATTTATTCTCCATGATAATCATTCAAGAATGATTATAAAAATATATATAATTCATAAATATAGTATATATGAACTTAATATCATTATTTATATGAAATATATATTCTCTTTTCATAAAAAATAGCACTTTAATGACAAAAAATGCATAAGAAAATGAAGCAGTTAACACCCAGAACAATGATAATAACAAAATATTATAAACAAAACAATATAAGAATATAATATATGATATCATAAATATAGATATAATTTTGATATAAATTAATAACATGTTTTAAATCATTATATAGGATTATAAATCACATTCAATAAAATAAAAGTACATGGTATGGGTTAATTTCACAATCTCATTATTATTCGGGATTGATTACATGTAAGTATTTATAGGGTAATACTTATTATCCATGTCCATTTTTCTTAAAAATGTTTCCCAAATTATTTTTACAATTATCTTATAAATTTTTAAATTCTTTTTATTTAGCACCCTCTATTTCTATTTCATAACCCTTTCTTAATTCTTATTAAGTATATAAAGTATATGGATGTAGTTTGGGAGAGTTTGGAGAACTTTTGAGAGTTTTTTAGGATTTTCTACATGTGCAGGGGTCATGCACGGTTTTTGGAAACTATGCACAATAAGATGGGTGGAAAAGGTAGGGTACACTAGTGGTGAATGATTTTCCCAAACAGTAAATCCACTTTGGAGTAATCATGCGCATTGAAAAATAGCTTTGGTCATTTTTAAGAGTTAGATTCAACATATTTGGTTCATGGTTTGGAGACCGTGTGAGAAGACCATGCAAGGTTTATCCTTAAGGAGGTGCATAAAGTACAATTTTCCTAATCGTGTGACTAAACCATGAGTGGAAAGAGACTACCTCCTTAAAATATAGATATCACTCAGTTTTCCCTTTAACTCACTCATTTTTCTCCAATGTCTCCCTAACTTGGAATTTTTCATTCATAAATCTCAAGGAAGGTTCTCCCATCAATCTGAAGGTGGTCTGAAGGCTTCCCTTGGTGATTAGAATCCAATTCCGCATGGTAATATATAATTATTGGTTATTCCTGATGCTTTCTTAGATCTACTTCACCCTTTCTATCAATTTCATAGATCTATACTCGTTTTGGGTAAATATAAGGTTATGGATTCCAAATATGTTTATTTTTTGTCCTTTTGTTGATAGGAAAATATATCTAAGGCTGTTTTTTGGAGATTTAACATAGTTTCATGAACGTTATTCATGTAGTTATTCATTTTCATGAAAACATTCTTGGTAGGTAGATTTACTCTTGACTCCTTTAACTATAACTGATTGGATTAGTTTTAAATTGATTGAATTGCATGAATTTTATTGTGAAATTGTGGTAAAAACATGTTATAAATCCTCTTTAGTGAGGATTTATGGTTTTTGTTGAAATTTTAAAATTGATACATTTGGTTGTGAAAATTTATTCAATAAATAATTTTATAAAGTGATGATTTTTAAAATAGTTTCATGATTCGGTTTATGGAAAAGGGTTGTAAATAAAAAGGATGTTTTATTAAAATGTTTTTCACATGTTTATATTGGGAATGGTTTTGGTCATACATGGTGTGTGTGTTCATATTGAATTTACGAGGCTTGGTTGAAATGTAACCTTTTTATCACTTCCACAGGTGTAATGGCACATGGGATATAATTACCTTAAGATGACTTAGTAGAATGATGAGAGACCGCTGATGATTATGGAATTGTCATAAGGATTCATGCATTGTTAAATGTGTGTAATAGAATATCTATGCCAAATAAAACTTTTGAAATAGTTTTATTGAATTCTCTAGTTTCTTTCATTGAAAATGGATTTTTTTTTTAAAAACTAGTTGATATGGAACTTGTTTATATTTAGTTATAAACTATTTTAGAAATTGTTTTAAATAAACTATTTTATACAAATTTTTCTAACTTTACTATCCTAGTGGCGTGAGTGTGGAAATCATTTGGGAAAACATACTGAGTTTTAGTAATCACCCCTACTTTGGAACATTGGTTCTTTTACAGATGTCATTTTTTGGGACATCGAAAAAGGTAAAGTATCACACTTTATTAGCAATACATCATGAAACTTGGGTTGTTTGGTGAAGTAAGATCATGTAGATTGTGGAGCTTGGATTCTTGTGGTTGTATTAGATTTTTATTAGTTTGTCTTCCACTATTTACATTGATATTATAGTCTTCCATTATTGTACTTGAATTTAGTTTTATTTGATAAATGAAATTTTGAATAATATTTCATTTTTATCATGCATCAAATATTGTTTGGTTTGGTTATGTATTGTCTGGTTAGTTGTTTTATTCGTATATGTCAAATCATACCCCACATGTATTGAAGCCCTTGAAAATTTATTTCCAGCCTTTAGAATCTTGGAGATACCTCTTAAGGCCAATGTTACATTCTTCCACCTTCTCAAACCAATGAGGAAATGAGGGACATTAAAAATTGTATCTGTTCTGTTCGGTCCAAAATTATATTTGAGACAAATGTTATCAAATTATTATTTTTCTCATGGAATAAGCAGTCATTAGTTATTTTATAAGGACCCGACCTTAAAACATTACATAATCATGAATTAATGAATAATTCACATTGAGGATCTTGTTAGGTTTAGAATTTTAGAGAATTAAGACAAAACTATTACATCTCAAAATATTACAAAGTAGACACCTCTACTCAGTTTCCATTTTTTTCATAAAATAAAAACTCTTAAATAGAAAAATGTCTAGTTCCATGTTTTAGATAGAATGTATTCCCATGATCCCATCCTTGTCCGTATTCATGTTTAAGTCCTATGTAAAACATTTCAAAAACTTGTGATGAGCATAAAAATCTCAGTAAGGGATATAAAAATATATAAAAAACATTATTCTAGGTATACATAAGAATAAATGAAATCATACTTTACTCATAAAACATAAGCACTTTAACATACCTCATGAAATCATAATATTTATGAATAAATCATAGAAATCATAAGACATAAATGTAACTTGAGGCATTCATAACATTCTTACGTAGGGAGTAACCCTCATAGTTACATTTGGAATACCCATCAGAGTATATTCCCTAAATCTATTTGGAGAAACCTTAGCATTTAACTCATTAACGTTACCCAATGCATTGGAGAGCTTTATTGGGCTCACCCGCCCTTATATTATCATGTAACCACCCAACTTCATTAATAATTCTCAAGAACCATAACATAATTGTATCACATAAAACATGCGTAAAGAAAACATAACATTTCCACATTTCAATCACAAGATATCAATACAACACATTGATATAATCAAATCATTATCAAAGCCATTTTCATTACCAAAATAAAAGAAAAGTAAAAATGGTATTTATTTTTCATTTAAAAAAGTTATGGCTTGTATAGGAAGTCGAAACTCAAATAATGGTCACAGCGGCGGAGAAGTCGTTGTCGCCACATACGTAAGACAAAAACATTTCTTTTGTCATTTAGTGAAACGATTTATGTAAAAAATATTCCTTTTGAATTAAATTAAGAGTCAAAATGATTTATTATACAACTAACAAAAGAAGGTCGTATATAAATTGAAGTATGCCGCAACGAAAGGAGATTGAGACGGAGTCTCATACAAAGATGGTATCCTTAGATTAAGGATAAATTAATTAAATAATTATGTGTAACAAATATAAATACACTAAATATAAGTGGATATTAAGTGTAAAACAATCATAGGTCATCCACACATATTCATATCATGGCATAATCAAGAAGTAGAGGTTTAACCCAAATAATTGAAATTGGGTTAAGAAGTTCCCTTATAGAAATTTGACAGCCTAACGGTGTCACTTTAAAATTCAGAAAATTCGTTGATGAGAGATAAAAAGGGTTTCACATCACTTGGATATAAAATTTACAGCAATAAGGATATATAATAACATATCCCAACATAAGAATATGTAAATTAAAAGACTTAACAAAAGAGAAGTATTTTAAAAAGAGGAGGGTGAAAGGTTCCCTTACAGATTTTGGGTAACTTTTGAAACGTACACCCCATGAAATAAAGATCATATAATGAAGATGTAAATACAGACAAATTAAATTATAATACACAAAAAATACATTCATTGGAAGTACATACACCACAAAAAAGTAAATAGTGGAAAATGTAGCATGAATCTCACGGGAATAAAAAGTGAGATAAAAACCCCTTACATCGTTGTAATCAATTGAGTCGTATGACCAAAAGATGATAAACACCAAATGAATCGCATAATAACATGAATATAAATATAATAATTATAATATATATGAAATGGCATTACACAATACACTACATGCAACAAATAAGTGGCGAACAATGGAAATCTCACGGAATTAAAAGTGAGATAAGAAATCCCTTACCTCAAGTCTGACTTTTTCTCGGTCGTTCTTTATATTCCTGAATAATAAACTTAGGTAAATTTATAATTATTTAAGTAATTCCTTTAAATATTATTATTCAATTCATATCACAAATTATCATGCGATAATAATTAGTTAATTGTGTGAGTTCATATCATACCTTTTGTCGATGTTTGGTACATGAGTCAAAAAAACTTGTTTGAAAACGATTTCCCATGTAGTTATAAGTACATCATCTACAGAATTGTTTTCATGATTTAAATATCATATATATCCATTATATATTTATTTAATAATACTCCATAATGTTTGGAGATAAGAAATGAAATGTACCGTTCATGGAGACAGTAGGTCGTATGTACGCATGAACGCTACTTTCATTTTTTTGTCATAATAATGGATTTTAAAACTAAATGAGACATAGATATATTATAATTACAGTATAATATATATGTTATATAGGTCACATAAGTTCACTTATTCCATTCTTTATATGTTCCATGTATGTCATGACCGAGTCACATCACTTGAGGGGGCGGTTGTCCACACTTCCTCATATGAAATTATCGCATTTTCACAACATGCAAAGTATAAAGGTATGTTTTAAATAAAAAATACAGAAGCATAGATAGGACATAAATATAATATATATCATATATAAATATATTTCCATCATAATGGCCACCATGATAGGTGTTAAAAGAATATTGAACAATTATCATTTCATGAGGCCGCAATTCGCCACCCACAGAAACAGTATGTTCTTTAACCATTTTATGGAGGTGTGTATAAGTGTAGGTAGAATCCCTATCATAAAAATATCCTAGTATATTGAGGATACTGTTTTTATTATGGTATCAATTAATAAGAAGATAGTGGTGAGTGAATAAGAAAAATAAAAGAAAGAAACTTCAAAGAAGACATTACCTCTAAATTAGGTAACTCTTTTTGATTTGAGCCAAAGGCATACTTGGAAAGACTTGTTCCCAAAGTGAGGATTATATAAGTAATAAACGTATGTGGAGAGATAATATGAGCAGATTTTGGATGATCCAAGGTCTTGAGAGGTGTGGTTAAGGGGGTAGAGGTGGGGGCCTTTTATAAGAGGGAGGAGGGTCACTTTTGAAAAGTCTTGAAATGTTACTTTATTATAAAATGATTTTCAGATTTTAAAGGTCCCACAATCATATATTTTTTGGATAAGGTGATGAAGGTTCTAAATCCAACCATTCAAAAGTTTTTTAACTAGTTTATGTATTATATTTTACATTATCATTTCATTTTATTTAAATCGTTCAATAATGAGGTAATCAGTGCATCATCATGGTGTCATAAATAAATTTATTTATTTAATGTCTAAAAATTATAAAAAAATACCATGATGTAGGAAATATTTTTATCTTTAAATGACTATTTATAGTATAATATATCATTTATGTAAACAAAATTAAAACTATTTTACTTAGGATATACAAACCATTGTTTTATTTCTGTACTTTTTAAAAAATAATTTCGTAAATGTCACTATTACAACCATGTGACTCCATGGGCCCTAAAGATTGGTAAAAATATTTCCATGGTCATCCATGACTCAAAAAAAAGGATTTGGACACATGATAGGGTCATTTTATATTATTATGATATCATTTTATTTCCCGTAACTACCAGATTACTAATTAATCATGATAATTAAAGATAATTACCATCGTTACTATTCATAATGTCCAAAAACAAAAAAAGTATTAATTACATAATTTGGAACTTCTGATTCCAAATATGGAATCCATTTTACCAAATTCCAAACACAGAAATTGCAGTAATTAATTTAAAAATAATTCCTGTTGTCAAAACCAAATAGCGTGTTTTTAAGAACTAATATCTATCAAAAAATTGACAATTGTTTATGTCCAATTTCAAAGTGAAATTATTTATAATGACCAAAATTGGATTAAATGGTAAAAATATATTCTAATTACGCTTTAAAAAAAATTAAATATATAATCTATCCATATAATTAAATTATATGAAAAAGTAATTTTGAAGTAAAATGCAGTATTTTTCACTATTCATTAAAAAATGAGCATTGTCAGAAAAATACCACAAAATTTTACAAAGTAAATTTCAATGTCCCAATTCTAAATAATAATTTTATTTTGAAAAGTAGAGCTTATAAAATTGTTAAAAGTTAGATTTAAAAATGTTTTTCCATCAAAAGGCAGTAAAACAATCTTTTAAGAATATTAGAGTATTCTATGCTTAAGATTAGATTTATTCTCATTTTAAGCCTCTATAATTTATTGGTTAATTGTTAAAATATTTAACGAACCTATATAATCATTTTTAGTTAGTTCTAGTCATTCCCGCTATTACAACGGCTAGGCCTTTACTACCATTTAAAATAATATTATTATATTATTAGTGTGCAACATAAGATTTCAAAGAAAATCGTTGTTGTGTATTAGGTACGCCATCGAACATAGCATACCCTTTAAATTAATATTAATATTTTATTCAAAAATATTAATAAATATGAAAATTTTGTATTCTTTATTTACCTGGGATGTTACATCTGTTGGTCTTGGAGTTGAATTCATTATTGTCTTTTCCTTGAGTTGGGATTATAGAAAGTAGTAGGATTTTCAAAAGATGAAATGTAGACAATAAAAATATATAGCTAACCTTTTTATGTTGAAAATAAATTTACCAGGGAGTTGGGAACATAAGTTCTTTTGAGACACTTATAGGTTATAAATCTCATTATAATGGGTTTAAGAAGTGAGACAATCATGGAATTCATTATAGTAATGACTTCCCACTATGAGTGCATACAACATTTTGAGGAATTATTCAATATTTTCTTCATAAGTGTTGATTATTGAGAATTTTGAAACTATGATCAAATGAATGATTTTGAATAGAGCATGGTTTTGGTATTTTGAAAATGGATTTATTTTCAAAATAAAGTTTAATTTTTTAGAAAATTGATTAACATGGTAATTATTGATTTTGGAAATCCATGTTGTGATAGTGGATGTGATGGAATTTGAAATACTATCCCTTTAGTTGCTAAAAAAAGTTATCATTATAATTTTTGTTCTTCATATATAAAACGTAACTGGGTAGGTATCGTAGAAACCAACCAGAATAGACAGTTGAGAATGTGGTTACACCTAAGTCACAGGTGAACCAATAACTGGTTCATAGTATTGCCCAAGGGTTTTAGGCTATGGATATATGGAACTGAAGGGATAATCCAAGAAAATTATATCATTCCCTCTAATACTAAAATAAAAAATCCATCCATATTAAATGTGATTCTAACCCAAAAAAGGTAGAGGTGTGGATGACCAGAACAAATCTTATATTTGATTTCATCAGCACACTAGTAGAGCTGAAAGTCAACATAGTGACATGTATGCTGAAGGATCTTTCATGCCAGTTGTTGGAACTAGGAGTATAAGATAAATTGGATCAATAACTATATTGGGAGGAATTTTAGGATTTTTTAATAAACAATTCTATCCTCACATATTCAAGATTTGAAAAATAATGTAATTTTTCAACCTGAAGTAGGAAAATATATCAATCATAGAGTATGTGGCTAAATTCATGAATTTAGTGTGATTTGTACTCAAGGTTGCAGCCGGTGTGTCCTTTAAGGCATGTATCATTAAATTAGGTCTAAGGTAGGAGAACCACTCAAAGATTATTATGCTCTATATTATTGACTATATATAGATGGTTAATAGAATGACTGTGGCTGAAAATGACATATCAGGAGCTATGGGAGAAGGAAGTATGTTGATACCCACATAATCCGGTGGGAACTCTAATGTAGTGGGAAAGTGGAAGAGGGACACCTACTTACAAGGTGGGCGCGTGTATCAGAAGAAAATGAATGGATAAGTAAATCTTCCTCCGAGATCCATGACAAAAGAGGGATGTTTCCAATGTGGTTCTTTCGACCACATAAAGCAATAGTGTATATCACCACCTAGATCATTTAATAATTACAACAATGTGGGGAATCTTCAGCACTACTGCCACAGTTCTCCAAGGTCGTGTGCTCAAGACACATATCAGGTATCATAGGCATCATATGCTTTAATGGAATGAGGATAGAAAAATCAATATTTTCAATAGAACAGATCTATCTATAGTGATTTTAGGAATACCATGACTCCTAAATAATAAAAAACTTTATTGGGAAACAATGAAAAAGTGAAGTGATGAAACAATTATATGAAGATGAACAGGTGATTTTGGATGATCACCCTATACCATCTATGGTGAGAGGTACGATTCATTTTAATTATACACTTGTATAAGGGTTTTTTGATACCAGTGCATCACATTCGTTTATTTCTTCTCATGTTGTTTGTTTTCTATGTTTAAAAGTTGATATTATTCCTTATGTGATAAAACTACAAACTCCTATTGGTCAAAAATAATATTGATCCTGTACATGTAGAGCATGTTTTACAACTATTTATAGAGCCAAGATGAAATGGTATTTCTCTATGTTGGAATTTTATGTCTATGATGTAATCTTGGGTATAGAATGGTTGACAATGTTCAAGGATCACATCGACTTTTATAGAAGAATTGTTAGTTCCGCAAATGAGGGTGGAATCAAGCATCTCTTTTGAGGAGAAAGAAATGTGAAGATAGGTGAATTAGAAATTTTGGCACCATCATTGGGAAAAATATCTTACTAGTTGGTAGAATTGGCCTTGGTATCGATGGAAGATATCGAGAGTAAAAGGTTTCCAGCAGTCATGAATCAATTTCAAGATTTTTTCCTAAAAACATCTTCGAGTTACCACCTATAAGGGAAGTGGATTTTGTGATTTATATCCTCTTTGGGACTAGTATTATCTCACTTCCATATTATTGGATAGAACTAATATAATTATGGCAGTTGAATTTGTAGTTTTAAGAGCTGAAAAGAAAGTGTTTCATTCGGTCGAGCACATCTCTTTGGGAAACACTAGTCTTGTTTATCAAAAAAGAAGATAGAAATTTTAGGATATGTATGGATTATTTTAATATCAAGAAAGATATAATAAAGAATCTATATCAACTTATACACATTGATGATATGTTTGATCAATTGAGGGGCGATCAGTGGTTCTCTAAGATTGAATTGTGATCAGGATATCACCAATTGTGAGTTCAGAAGGAGGATATTCTGAAAATATTTTTCAGAAGAAGATATGAATATTATGAATATTTGGTAATGCATTTTGGTATTATGAATACACCATAAATATTTATGGAATTGATGAATCATATATTTTAGTGATGTCTGGATTCTTTTGGTGTGGTGTTTGTGGACAACATATTGGTGTATTCAAGGATAATGCCTAAGCAAGAGAAACACTTGGTGACATTGTTAGGAATCATAAGAGACCATCAATTGTATTGAAAACTATAAAATTGTGATTTTTGGATACAATAGGTATATTTCCTTGGCCATGTAATTTCTAAAATAGTTGTTTCAGTGGATTCGGAAAAGATAGAAGCGTTTAACTCTTGGAAACTGCCAAAGAATGTCTTTGAGGTAAAAAGTTTTCTTGGTCGAGCTAGTTATCACTAATTATTAATCTATGATTTATCATGACTATATTCACCTATGAAAACCATTAAAATGAATAATTTTATATTATAATGGATTGAGAAATACCAGAAGTCTTTTCAAGAGTTAAAATTTCTCCTTACATCAGCACCAATCTTGATTTTTCAAAAATCAGGACATGGGTACATAGTGTATTGTGATCCTTCAGGATTTGGGTTGTGGTGTTTTCTCGTGAAAAGAGATCATGTTATTTCTTATGTCTCATGTAAGTTTATTTTTGATTAGAATAACTACCCAAAACACAATTTGGAGTTAGCTACAGTCATCCATGCTTTGGAGACTTGGCGTTGTTATCTCTTTGGTGAGAAAATTATTGTGTTTACATATTATAAGAGCATAAAACACATTTTATGGAAATGGGATTTGAATTTGAGTCAATTAATATTGATCGATTATCTTCAAATTTTGGACTTTGACTTGATTTATACATTGGGTAAAGGAAATTTTGTGGCCAACACATTAACCAGAAATTCATATTCTCAACTCGAAAAAGATGCTTTAGAGGAGTGGCAGCTGATGTGAGTACAAGCAAACATGCCTATGGAATGTGAAGACAAAGGCAGTGTTGTGGTTTTATTTCCAGTTGCACTTATTCCTAATTTGGTAAATATGGTTAAAGAGTCACAAACATCTAATGTAAAATATGTTTCCATGAGTTCAAAACTCAATAGGGTGGACACCATGTAGGGATGGAAACTGTATGAAAGTTTAGTGTTGTGGTTTAGAAATCGTATGGTTATACCTATAGCTTCTTAAAAAACAACTTCTTCATTCTTACAACCGTTGGAGATGGTTTGTTCATCCAAGAACACAAAAGATAAATAAGGATTTGAAAGAGTAGTTTTTATGGATCATCATAAAAAGTAAGGTGGTTGAGTTTGTCTAAAGATTCTTAACTTTTCAGCAACTTATGGTGTAACATCAATGAAAAGAAGGTATGTTACAATCTTTACCTATTACTATGTCAAAATGGGAGTTGATATCTATGTATTTTTTAACATGTCTCCCAAGAATAGTTCAGAAACACTATTTTATATGGGTGATAGTGGATCATCTTACAAATTCGACCCATTTTATTTTTATTTAGGAAACTCATACGGTGGAGGATCTATCCAAAATCTATATTCGAGAAGCGGTAAAAGGATATGCATACCATTTTCGTTCATATTAGATAGAGATTCAAGATTCGTGTCACATTTCTATATATCCTAACAGAAATCCCTTAGGACTCAGTTGACTATGAGTATGGACTATCATCCTCGGATGTATTAGAAATCCGAAAGGATGATGCAAAAGTTTTAAGACATGCATTGGTCTTGGGTAATGGATTTTGGTAGCTCATGGGAAGATTACGTGATGTTGGGAGAGATCTTATATAAAAAAACTATCAATAATCGATAAATATGGATCCTTATGAATCATTTTATGGACAACTTTGTCATTATCCACTTTTGGGTGGAAATAGATGAAACTTCAATAGTTAGGCCATGTCTTTTCAAGAAATAAGGGAGGAGATTCTGTTGATTAGAAAGAGGATGTAGACAGATCCGATCCATCATAAATCTTACGTGGATCATCGTCGATGGCCTTTGTCATTTGCAGTGAGTAATTATGTGTTCTTAAGGATTTCTAAAAGTATTAGACATCAGTGTTTTGTAAAGAATATAAATTTATCTCCTTGATACATAGGCCCTTTTGAAATTATGGAATGGGTTTGAGAGGTGTCATATTCGTTGTAATTTTCACCATAGTTCAGTGCGGTACATAATGTGTTTCACGTATCTCAGTTGAAAAAGTATCATTCAAACTCCTACCATGTTATCATATGGGATAACATTAACCTAGAGTCGTATTCTTCATTGGTATATATCTCAGTGCGAATTTTGGATAGGTAGGTGAAATTATTATGTAGAAAAAACATCAGTCTAGTGTGGGTTTTGGGGAAAGATCATCAGATTCAGGAGAAGACATGGTAATGGGAGAAGTAAATGATAGAGTAATGGCTGGAAATCATTAAAGGAAGCAATGGTTTTTTAGTTTCTATGGATATAAAGACCAATGGTTGGGAGAATTTAGCACCCCTAGTTTCTGTTATGTAACCCTTTGTTTATGATTTTTAAGTATATAAGTATATGGGTGGTGTTTGGGAAAGTGTGGATATATTTTGAGTGTTTTGGGGGATTTTATAATGAGGCATGGGTGGTGCAAAGTTTTTTGAAACTGTGAAACACTTTTATAAAATCATTCATAGTGAGATAGGCGTAAAAGGGAAGTCACACAAGCGGCACATAGTTTTCCCAAACTGTGCGTCCACTAAAGAGAAATTGTGTGCCTTGAAAAATGGATTTGGTTATTTTTAGTCAGTGGATTCAAAATAGTTGGTCTACATTTTGGATACCATGTGATATGAATGTGTGAGAGTTATCCTTAAGTTAGTTTCTAATTCATGGTTATCACATTTTTGCCTAACTGTGCGACTAAACCATGCGTGGAAATAAAGTACCTCCTTAAAAAGTGGTTCTAACTCAATTTTCTTGTTAACTCACTCTTTTTTTCTCCTATGATTCCTTAACATGGTATTTTACTTTCCCAATGGTCAAGGAAGATTCTCCCATTGATCTGGATGTGATCTGAAGGCTTCCCTTGGTGATTAGAATCTAATTCCTCATGGTATGTGATCGTTATTGGTCATTCTTGATGTTTTATTAGATCCACTTACCCCTTTCTATCAATTTATTAGATATACACCCATATTGGGTAGATCTATGGTTTTGGATTCCAAATATGTTTAGATTTAGTCTTTTTGTTGATAGGGGAAGATATCTAAGGTGGGTTTTTAGAGAATTAACACAATTATGTGAATGTTTTTCATGTCATTCTTCGTTTTCTTAATAACTCTCTAGGTATGTGGCTTCACTCTTGACTCCTATCGATATAAAATATTGAATTAGTTTCAAATTGATTCAATTTAATGAAATATATTTTGAAATTTTGGTGTAAAAAATGTTATAAATCCTCCTTATTGATGATTTATGGTTTTTGGTGAGATTTTGGAATTATGGCATTGGGTTGTGTAAAGTGCTTTGATAAGTGATATTAAATTGATGATTTTAAAATAGATCCTTGATTCCAATTATAGGGAAATGGTTTTTAATAAAACTATTGGTTTTATTTAGATGTTTTTGTCATGGTTGTATTGGAATGGGTTTTAGGCATACTTGGTGTGTGTGTTCATATTGTATTTACAAAGATTGGCTTAAATATGACATTATGCTCAGTGCCAAAGGTGTAATAGAACATGGGATATAATTACCTTATCATAACTCGGTAGATTAATGAGAGACCACTAATGACTGTGAAAATATCATAAAGATTCATGCATGGTTGGATATGTGGAATGGATGGTTATACCAAATGGAACTTGTGAAGTGGTTTTAAAGAATTCTTTGGTTTTTTCTTTGAAAAATGGTTTTTTTTGAAAAACTTTTTGACATGTAACTTTTTTATATTTTTTATAAAATATTTTATAAATTGTTTTATATATATTATTTTATATAAATGTTTTTAACTTTTCTATCATAGTGTCATGAGTAGGAAAGTCATTGTGTATAACCTACTGAGTTTTAATACACACCCCCACTTTGTAACTTTGGTGATTTTAAAGATGTCATCTACCAAAACATTGGAAAATGTAATGTATCACATGTATTTAGCCCTACTTCATGATACTTAGGATGTTTGGTGAAGTTAGAGAATGGATTTTGTGGATCTTGGAGTCATGTGGTTGTCTTGGAATTTTATTAGTATTTCTTCCACTATTTACTTTGATATTGTAGTTTTTTTTATTGTACTTGAATTGAGTATGGTTTGATAAATTAAGTGATTAGTTTTCTTTTATTATTATCATGCATCAAATATTGGTTTGTCTGGTTATGTATTTCAGGGTTATTTGTTTTATTCTTATAGGGAAAATTGTCCCCCACATGTATTGAATCCCTTCTATATTAATTGCCAACCTTTAAAAATTTTGGGATGTCGTTGAAGGAAAAAAACATTCCTCCAAATTCTTAAGACAATAAGGATAAAGAGGGACACTAAAAGTTACTTATGTTCAATTTTTTATAAAATGAGTTGAACAGAATATTTTTATCATTTTATAAATGAGTTATTATATGACCTTTTTGAAAAAAAATTACAAAATTATTGTTTTTTTAACTTATATAGATTGAGTGGATTTTTTTATCATCATGACACCTAAATATCTTTAAGCTTACTTTAAAAGTTTAAAAAGTTATTTTCAAGGATAATTTTTTGTTTTAAAATTACAAGACCTTTTTAATAAATGATCTCAAAATAATAAAGGATTATTTGTCAAAAGAATGTTTTAATGATTTTATTAGAGTACTTTCACCTATGCTGAAATCCTTTGTTGGATAATATGCTTGGTTAAGTTTGATCATTTATGATACTATCTACGATATTTTATTTTTGGTTTTATGATTAGTTTGACTGTAGATGTGCTATTTTCTTACCATTCATGGTTTATGGTTTAAGTATTAACATTTCATATGTTAGTTTTTAAATAAAAATGTTTATATTGTTTATATTTCACCCTTTTCATATAAATGATTCATTAGACATAGTAAGTGATGGTCAAGGCATATTATATCCCCTCGATGCATCGGTAGGTCTCATGAGATAAACTAGTTTGGGTATTGAATGATGTCTTACTTCTTTATGTATGGTGTCTTGGCCAAATCCTTTATGGTATGTTTATGATGTCTAGATTTATGCATTCCCTCGTTATGATATTTTTTATTGACATTCCATGTGATTATTCAACTAGTATAATATCCATGGTTAGGTTTTCTCGCTCTTCTGATTATATGGTATTATTTATTCTATTCATATTATGTTCATGATATGTTTAAATTGAATGTGTTTTAATTATTCACCTTGCCTTAATATTTATTATTATACATTTATGACAGATTCTGTTATACACTTACCCTTATTGAGAATCTTTTGTCACCTCTTTCTTATGTTTTATTTTTCCCCAAGATTCCAGAATGTATATTATGATTGATATGTAGGATTAATCTTGGTGAATATTGGTTATCTCAAAGGATTTACAATGTTTTATTTTAGTGTTTAAATAGTAATTTATGTTTTTATTATGTAATCTAGTTTCCAAAACTCTTTAATTGATCAGTCCTTTGGGATTGGGTCTTTTATATATGCCAATGTAAAAAAATAATACACCATCTCTAAGATTCTGGGGTTGGGATATTATAGTTGTTATTAGAGGAAGTACATTAGAAACCTTGGAAACTAGATTTAGAAAACATAGATTATGGAATATAACCCTAGGATATACTTTGAGGATAAGCATAGAAGGACATACTATAATTTTGGTAAGGTAGATATCAAGTGGTTATTCTTAAGAATACATCATTACATGGATACTAGAAGTGGTCGTGGTTCTGGAACAGATGTACCTAGGGGTAACAAATCTTACAAGGTGCATTGGGAATGACTCAGTATAACCTGGTACATGATAGCAGGCCTTAATGCGCACCTGGTTTGACACTCCAAGGGGATATGTTTAGGATAAATCCCATTTTCCTTTCAAACCGATACAAAGGATTTAAAAGTAAAAAAGTCTCCAAATAAACCATGTTTATGATTATTATATTACCTATGAATAAATTTTTTAATTTGTGTTATGTATTTTTATATTCATGGGATTATACATTATGTTTTATAATTAAATGTACTAATTTAATTTATTTTTTCATTTATAAATGGCACCTAGAAGAATGAACGTGAACCTCACTAATGTACATGATCCAAAGATTAATAAGGAGCATATCTTTTATGATCTTGGGAAAATGTTTTGAAGGGAAATATTCCCCCAAGAATCCTCATCCTATGAGAACATATTATCATGTAATGAGGAGATGAGTAAATAATTATTTAAGTCTAATGGATTCGAAGGAAAGAAAGAAAATAATAGGATGAAAGGTCAAAATAAGTATAAAGGGTAGAAGGCAAAGAAGTACTTTCCCACATTTGATAATTTTTTTGAAAAGAAACATTCTAGTAATTTTTTAAGGGAAAGTGGGTTTGTTATAAGTGTGGAGAAAAAGTACACCATGTTTGTGACTTCAAGGGAAAGAAATAAAATTTTAATGTGCAGTGCTTCCACTGCAATGAAATGGTACACTAAGAAAATCAATATCTCATGTGACAAATAAATATATTCAAAAATAGGCTAATGGATCGTGGTCAAGATTATTCTACTACCACATGCGAAGAAGAATGATTAATTTTTTTTTTAGACTCATGAATTATGTAATTTGGGTATTTTATAAATGATGTATTTGTTATAATAATTATGGAATATATGAGGATTATAATGGAATAATTTTTTGTTAAGTATTCGAGATCGCATGCTAAATAGTACCATGAAATGTTATTCAGTAGAAAGTTGTGATTTTTGGAAAACACGTTGTTGAGGGAAAGATAACCCTTAATATGTTCCTAATGATTATATAATGATATTGGATAAAGATATGATTGATATGGATAAAGTAATTTTCATACTACTAACTACCATGGAAATGGTTCTGAATTGATGTATCATGATATTTTGGAAAGGTTGACCATTTATGAAATGGATTATGTTGATAATTGGATGAGTTTTTTGAGGTTAATGTATTACTTCACTATATGATGCAGCTGGTGATAAGATATATAGTAGAAATTGTTCAAGGCATAACCAACGTATAATATTATGATTATCAAATAGAAATTTATCAACAAATTATATTTATTTACATTATTTTGGAGTGAAATAATTTCTCAACTCAAGAAAAAGGGTATTAAAACAATAATTTTTCATATTATCATCATTTTCATGATATCAATGACCATTTCCACACTATTAGTTTATGGATCTATGGTCAAAAACTTTCTCATAAACATGTTCTCTATCAACCTCTATCAGAACATGATGGTTAGATTTTTTTCCATGTCCAAGATTTCAATAATATTATCCTATTTCAATGCCTTATTTTTTGGTCTCTTTTGCATTTACTTTTCCATGTTATTAATAATATGACTTAATAACCCAATTTATGATGTGGGTTTTCCAAAAATTATTTATTTTCAAATATCAAAACCTTGACTACCGAGATCAAGTTTAAATTGTGAGGGTGTAATTTAATTATGGTGTGGAGAATTTAACACCTAAATACTTTAAAATATATTCATTTTTAAATAAATTTAATTTTTTTATATCTATATTTATAAGAAACAACAAGTTAGGCTTAGGCTACACGCAATAATGAGTTGGCTTGTATTACACACAAGGCCGAGTTTTACCAAACAACAATATATTATTAAAATATTATTATTTCATATAATATATCCTAGCCATTAAGTTGGCGATTATGAATAGTATTAACTATCTTATGAAAATATATGGATGAATCTATTTGTTAATAATTAATTATAAATTAATAGAGAAACCAACTGAATATATATGAATTTTTTTATAAAGAACCATTTTTATGCTCCCAAAGGAGTTTGGTATTAACAAATTAAATAAATTACTATTATTAAATTGTATTAATGGAATATATATATTATATAATTTATCATATATTTTTTATATTCATCCAATATATTTTATAGACAAAAGATAATAATAATTCCAGTTTTATGCTTAAAATAGTATTTTTCAAAAAGGTAATTTTGATGCCTTTTAATAAAGAACCTATTTTAAATCCAATTTTTGAAAATTTGATATATTATACTTTAAAAAAATAAACATAGAATTTTAAATCAGAATATAAAAATCTACTTTGGTTAAATATTTGGTATTTTTTAGATAAGTGTAATGTTTTGATGAATAGTGATATATTATTGAATTTTAATTCAAAATATCTTTTTCATCTAAATAATTTATAATGGAAAATTATATTTTTAGTTGGCTATAAAATATAATTAGATTAGTTTTATATCAATTAATACAATTTAGTTCATTTGAATCAATTTTACATTGAATATTAATATATAAGAATTACAATCTTTTGTACATTTTCACTTTAAATACTCATTTTCTTATTCCATCAACAGAATTAATTTTAAATTAATTACTACAACTTCTCTATTCTGAATTTTGAAAAATGGATTCTATATTTGGAATTAGTTTATCCAAATTATTTAAATCAGTTTCTTTTTTTCATATTAATAGTTAATTTATTAACATTTTAATTACCACGGTTATGGGTTAATCCTGTAATTAAGGGTACAAATAATTTAACAACTATTATAAAATTAACCTAAAACTTGTCCTAATTAATTTGGATGAGTTTTTTTCAATTGAAATAATTCTTGGGCCTAGATTATAACCTTTATAAGCCAATTGGATGAGAGTGTGGCATTTATTACTGAAAAGCCAATTTTGTCACACTTTTGCTTTTAACTTGGGAAATGTTTTTAATATGATGTAATATAAAACATATGTTACACCATAAATATTAATTATAAATAAATAATTACCTAAATCATGGTAATTTATTTATTATTTTTATTAAATAAATAATTAAATTAATTTGTGGCACAATCATGATGAATTAATTGCTTAATTAACTGAAGAATCAAATAAATGATATTTAAAATAATAAAATAAATACAATTTTAGAGATTTAATGTCAATGATGAAATTTATTGATAACTTAGACATTTTATTAATGTTTTATAATTCTTGGTTGAAATTTATCTTGTTTTGTGTATTTTTTATAAGATAAAATAATGAATAGTGTCTAAATTAATACTATTGATATTTTAAATTAGATAATATTTTTTTAAATGATATAAAATATCTAAAAATATAAAACTTTTCAAAATAATAGAGATAAGTTTAATAATTTCATCAATGACTAATTTAGTGGTATTTTGTAATTTTATAGTAAATATATTAAACCTTAATATATGAAATACATGATATCACGGTAAGAGTTAAAGGGGTTAAATAAGGATTAAAACAAAAAGATAAGGATTAATAAAATAATAAAAACATGTAAAATAATTATTATATTAATATGATTCAAAACTTGTCACCTTAATATAGAATTAGAGTTGTTTAATGGACACTTTACCATGAAAATAAATTATATATTATTTAAATCAAAGATAGTTGCAAAATGTCACTCTCTTTGTATTTAATAACTCTTATGTGTCCACATAATGAAAAAGCAAAGATATGAAGGAAAATAAAAATCTATTTTTATCCTAATGAAATTATTTTAATTATTGAAATTTATTTGTAACTTTTAGAAATCATATAATTACCTTAAAATGTTCTTCAATACTAAAACACTATTTATTTAATTAAGAGATAAATAAAATAATTAATTTTATTAATATTAATTTTGATATATTTTGGATGAGTTAATATGTATAAAATATTTTATATATTTATAACATATATTATAGTTTTTTGAAATCATTATATTCTAAATACCACTTTTTCTTGATATATTTATGGTCAAATTAAATGAATATTAAAAAATTTAAAAATAATGTACTTTATTCAATTAATATTTTACTAAATTATTTAAAAATCATAAAAATATTAATTAATATCAAAGGGGATAATATATTGTTGAAAATTTATTTACCTACTCTTTTATAGGTCATTTGGATTCCTCTGTCACTATAATATCCTTATTATGTTTTTATATTTTAAGAGTTTCTAAAAGTTCCACTCACCTAAATTATAAAAGAGAACCTATTACCTCCCTTATTTTCACCACTTTAAGCTTTATATATCAACTAAGTCCTACAAAATTTTCCTAAAAACATCCTTATCCAATTTATATATGTTATGGTCTTCCAAAAATACCAATCCGAAATCCCTTAAAAAGAGATTTAAAGGAATCCCGCCGAAGAAGAGGTAATTGTTTTTACTTACTCGTCCATGTTAATTTCTTCTTATATGTCATATTTATGTGTTCTTTTAATTATAAATTATTAAATATAATATCATATATATTATCAGATGTTATTATGGTTATGGTATAACCACATTCCACTTTTTATTCATCCTATGAAAAATGAAATCACTGCGTGTGTGTACATACGGCTTACCATCTCCACGTTATGGTGTTGTTTGTTTATCATCACCAATTTATTTGGATATATATAATGATGGATATAATGGATATACAGAATAAATATTACTTTATATTGATTATATATAATTAATATATCATCCAATTCATTATCCTTTCAACATTAAGAAAATGATATCGCCGCTCATGTGTACGTATGACCTACCATCTCCAAGACGCGATGAGATTAATTTTCCAGGAAAACCATTTCAGAATGATTATAAAAATATATATATAATGAGTAAATATAATATATATAAACTAAATATAATTATTTATATGAAATATATATTTCTTATTCATATGAAACATGTCTTACATGATAAAACATGCATTGGAAAATGAAGTAGTTAACACAGAAAACAAGGGTAATAATGAAATTTTATTAACAAAATGATATTAAAATATCATATATGATATCATAAATATCGATAATGTTATGGTGTAAATAAAAAACATGTTTTAACTCATTATACAATATGATAAAGCACATTCAACTAAATTAAGGTACAATGTAAGGGTTAATTTTACAATCTCACTATTATCTAAGAATTTTTATATGTAAGTATATACTCGGGAATATTAATCATCCATGTCCATGTTTCCTAATAATTTTTCCCAAAATAGTTTTACTATTATCCTCAAAAAATTAATGTTTTTTACCCATGTTATACTTTTTATAAAATGGGTTGAAAGGAATTTTTTTTCGTTTTCTAAATGAGGCACTTTATTAGTTTTTCAACCAAAATACAGAAGGAATGTTTTTTTAAAATTATACAGCATGAGTTTATTTTTTTGGTATCATGACACATTAATGTTTTAAAAATTAATTTACAAGTTTATAAGGTTCTTTTTAGTAAAAATTTATTCTTTTAAAATTTTTCCTCCTTTTAATTAAATGATTTCAAAGTAAAAAAAATGAGTATTTCACTCAAAATAATTAATGATTTTATTAGAGTATTTGAATATATGTAAACATGCTTTGTGGGATATTATTATTGAATTAGGTTGATCTCTTATGATACTATATACCTTATATTATTGAAGGTTTTATGATTATTTTAATTTTGAATGTCCTTTTTTTATACCATTTAGGGTTTATGGTTGAAGTATTAACATTTCATATGCTAGTTTTTCAACATGAATGTTTATGTTGTTTCTATTTCACCATTTTAATATAAGGAATATATGAGACTTAGTAAGTGATGGTAAAGGCCTTATATATCCCCTCAATTTATCAGTAGGTATCATGAGAAAAACTAATTTTGGTATTGGATGATATCTTACCCGCTTTTGTATGGTGTCATGGCGGAAGACTTGATGGTATGTTTATGATATGATGCATTATGAATTCCCTCATTTTGAGATTAGTCATTGGTATTCCATGTGATTATTCGACTAGTAAAATATCTATGGTTATGTTTTCTGGCTCATGTGATTGTATGGTATTATTTATTCCCCCATATTATTCTCAATATATGTTTAAATGTCAAGTGTTTTAGTTATTCACTTTGACTTATTTTTTATTATTATAAATTCATGATAGATTTGGTTTTATGATTACCCTTACTGAGCATCTAATCTCACCCCTTATGTTTTATTTTTCACTAGGATGCCAGGATGTATATTATGATTTATATGTATGGTTAATATTAGAGAATATTGGTTCTGTTTAAGGATTTATTATGATGTATTCTATAGTTTCAATTGAAATGTATATTTCAAGTATGAAATCTAGTTTCCAAAACTGCTAAACTGATCGATTATTTGGGATTTTAACCTTGTATATATACCAATATAACAAAATAATTCACCATATTTTGGATTCTGGGGTTAGGGTGTTATATTCTTTTTAAAATCACATAGCTAGATGATGTTTTATATTTTTCAATGATTTTGAGTTTTTTTATTGTGAGTTTGAGGTGTTTTCTAATTATATGGTTTTTTTCATGGAATTTTCCAAGTTTCCTAATGAATTATTTTTTTAATTATTATTTCATTTTTATCTATATTATTATATATGGTATTGTATAATATTTTATCATTATTTAAATTATATGTAGAATATTTTAAACTAAAGTTCGGTTTTTCATGATTCAAATGTGGTTTCAAAGTGATTATTAGTTTTTAGAAGGGATTCTAAAGAGATATTAAGTTTTTCTTTTTAAGATATAATTTTAGGCATGTTTAGAACATTGAAAATGGAGTTTATGATTAATTTTTATTTTGAAATGGTTTTCATTATATTTTTTGAAATTTAATTACACGTTTAATAGCTAAGTGCTAGTTAAGACATTATAATAAAAGGTTTCTCATAAATCAAGTTACATCCTTATACTAATCCCCATGTTATAGAAATATATGTGATCTTAAGATATGATATGAATTATCGATTCTATTAAGTGCATTAAAGAAGGGTTTTCATTAGAGGTTGTACAAAGGGATAATGAGGGAATTGATTTTGATAAGTTTTTTCTATGACTTATATGTGATTATTATTTCTTCACTTAATGTATCTATATTCATAGGGATATAACGCATTATACAGAGATATTGGGAGATGGTTTCTATTATAGTTATGTTCATGCACTGACTAGATTTTCATATTTGTGTGTTATAGTCCATGCTAAGGGAGTGCCACTACTGATCAAAGGGAGATAAATTTGACTATTTATTATCTTGGAATTTAAATCATTATATCAGTATACGCTTTCACTAGAGTACTTATATAATCATATCATTGAATTTTTAGTAGTTTCCCATGATTATATACACCCTACATTGACTTTTTTACTATTATAAATGATTGTACTTCAATATTATTCTTTTATTATTATTTAGTTATGTTATGATCCATTTATCAGTTTTTATTTTTTGGTTGGTTTAAATGTATCCTTCATTTTTTCATTATTCATTGATTCCTGACATGGTTTTATAACTTATTTAATCTTGATTTATTTAGTTTCTCATTTACATGTGTTTCTTCTTAGTTTTATTTGTGTTTTTTAGGTTTTATTTTGGTAATATGAGTTCATTCTATATCATTTTATAATGTTTGTTTGGAAATTATTTTAAAATTTTCATTTTAAAATTTGTTTTAAAAGGGAAAAATAAATGATTTTTTCTTTAAGAATCATTTGGTTTTAAAAAAGGAATTTATGAAATGTGTATGAGTTAGTTTTCCTAAAGAATTATGAAACCCTATTTTAAAAAATAATAATTTAAACTATCATTTCTAGAATGTTATGAAAAATGAAATTCATATAAAACTTGGTGAAATATTAATAGGTTATTAGATCATACAATATTTATACAACTCAGTGTTGGTAGAATTTAGTTCTTTTTATAGTTTTAGGTTCCATGTTTTAGGAAGTTTCAACTCTGTAGACTACTTCTTTTGAAAAACTCATGGAGTAATCCATGTTTGAATATAAATGATAACTTTATGTCATGAGGTGATTGTGATTTTTTAATTTTGTTTCTATTTTATTTTTATTTTTATTTGGTATGTATAATAAATTTTACCCTTCATTTGGAATGTGTGGATCCTGTCTTTTTTTTATATTTTCAAGTAAGATTCTTGTTTATTTTTATTTATTTCATGTTCAGTTATATTTATGTTTCTAAACTGTTTATTTCATTTTTTCATGGATGTCCAATTTTTGGGCACACCATGTTGGATTCCTATAATAATTACGCTACTTGTCATATATTATTTCTTTCGGGGAAATAATTCCCATTAATATTTTCTAATTCCTAGTTACTGATTTCCAAGGTTTTGGGATCAAGAATTCCCTTTAGTGCTTACCATGGACCCGGTCGAGTGACTCATTAAGGGGTGGTATGAGTTGGGTCATGAAAAAAATGTATTAGAGCGCCCTTATTATTTAGGGATTCTTTATATGGTAAATGAGATCATCAAAATTCATGTTGTGTGTTATTAATAGCTTCCTGACAACCACTTATAATAAAAAAACCTGAGTTACCATGGGATATTGTGTTTTTACTCTTGAATTTTAGTCTTTCTTCAATTTTTCTAGATGTGTATGGACATGAATTTGGTATGTCTAAAGTTATTTATTTTTTAAAACAAGTTTATGGGAAATCCATCTTAAATTAAAACAATAAAGAAAATCCCTTTTTAAACTGGGTTGAAAGGAAACCCCCAACAAGGCCTGATGGATTGGACATGAATAGTTTTCCTATAAGTTTTGGAAAACAATATGATGCATATGACATGGTTCTAATAGTCTCTCAGTGTAGTTTCATAGTAGGTTCATGGCCTTTCAAACTCAGTATCCAAACCATGAACAACCACTAACCCCCTGTAAATTTATTTTGGATTTTTATATTTTCAGGGTCATTTAGGTTAAGTGTGATTACTATTTTTATGAACTAAAAAGGAGTCTCATGATGATTTGATGATACTTATTTGGATTTTATCGATGTTTTTATAGTAAAAATTATGATTCAAAATTTAATGATAAAATTTTAAAAATTTGTAAATAAGTTTTTAAATAATATTTTAAAGTTAGTTGGATGTTCTGAATTATTAACTGAATTTTATATGGAATTTATATATTAAAAAATTTTACTGACTAAAATTTCATTTTTTTGAAATGGGTTTAAGGATGAAAAACATGATTCTATCTGATATAGTTTTTTTAAAGTTTTTTATGATTTTATTTCATGGGTTATATTAATTATGATGAGTAGAAATTTTAATATTTTTATTGAGCCATATTATTTTTTGTTTAGATCATTCCTCCTAGAAAAATATAAAGAGATCCTATAAAATATGTATTTTTTCATCATCCTAGTGCATTGTAAGGCTCTAATATAGTTTTATTTCTATTAACCCGACCCAAAATCATGGTAGAGTGGTAGATCCCACCTCCTCTTAGTATTATTTCATATTCTGTAGTGATCAAAGACATGAAGAGTCTATAGTGTGGCTAGGGAGGATTAAAGGATAATTTAATTAATTTAAAACTCTAGAATCCACTTGAATGAAAATATTTTTAGACTTATTTAACGGATCAATTCAAGAATAGTAGAGAACTTTCATTCCACTTTAGCTTTAAAGTAGTATTTCTTTAGAATTTTTTAAGACTATATTCATTCATTATCATTTTCTTGAGAATTTTAAAATGGAGAGGGTGATGAATCTTATGAACCATTACTAAGGTGATCATATATTGAAGAAGTGTATCTCCCATTTTAAGTATTTGGTTTCTTTCACCGCATAATTATTTTTCAAGTATGCATTGAAGGATCGTCTCTTTATTAAGCGACTACATCCCTAACTCAACTCTAAAGTACTTTCCTTTGATTTTAATTCATTGGAGGATATGGTTATTAAGACCATGATTGTGGATTTGATCTCTAGTGGCTAGCTAAGATGGGCTTGTATCCTTGTTCCCTTCAATATCAATGAATGTTCAACATATTACATGAAGCATAAGTATGATGATCCCAAGTCATAAAATCAAGATTTCATGGGAGAGTATTCTTATTATTTTTTCACTCCTATAGTAAATAATTTATAATTTGTATAACAACCCCCCCTATTTTCGATACTTTTATCTTTTATGATGTATTGTAATTTTATATAATGATTTGGTTTAGTCTTGGGAATTTTTTGATGGTTTTCAGAAGTTTTGAAATATTTGTGGAGGGTATATGGTTTGATCATGGTTACAGGGAACTGTATCTATTTCCTTAAGTAATTATGGAAGTGGTAAAGAAGCTTGTTGGTAAAGTGCATGGTTGGTTCATGGTTAGGGAAAACTATGTGGTAACTATGTGACTATGAAAGTTTCTAAATAGTTTCATTTTAAATTATTGGTGCGTATTTTACAGAATTTTTTGGCCTAACCATATAGAAATGGGTTTTATTTTATAAAACTCATAGGATTAGTGAATGGTATACTAATCCATGGGTTTTAACTATAAGACTTGATTAATTAAATATAAAAAAATATTTTAAGACCCAAAATGTCCTATGAAATAATCATTCGTCCTCTTTTGTATTATGATCACAATCCTCAAGCTTCCTTAGGGTGATTTTTTCATTGATCACCTTTTAGAGGTCGATCTTAGTCATCAATGGAGTGTTGGAACTTGGGAATCAATTGTTAGGGCTTAATTTTCTCTAATATTTTGAATCCTTTGGTCTTATTTTGAAAGAAACCCTAAGTTGGGGCTTTCATGACTAGATCTATGGGATTATAAATGTTTTGATAGATTTTTCTTATGATATGTTAAGGTGAATAACAACGAATACTGAATCTATGATATTGAAAATAAATTCTTCATAGGAAAACCATTTCAGGTAAGTAGCTTATCCCATATTCCACCATCTCAAGGAACGCGAAGGATTTTTATTTTATAAATAATTTGATTTTGATTTTGACTAAATGAATAATAATAAAATCGCATTTGAAATATATCTTTCTAGTTTGCCTCAAAATATATTTTTGTGGGTGAGAGCCGTAAAGTGTTTGATAAAATGATTTTATTTATTTTCAAAAAAAGAAGGTTTTTGGTTATTTGAACATGGAACAAACATGGTTAGCATGAGTTCATATTCATACAGTAAGTTGTTTATGGGTTAGACATGATAATTATTCTAATTATAGTACAAACTGTATTATATAGCTAAGTGAAGACTTGGGACTATAGGGGAATATTTTATCTTGTCAGATAAAATGTTCAGAGGGACTGTAGAGAATTAATATTCATTGGGTTTGTGTATTGCATGGGTGTTTTGGATAATTTCATGAGTATGTTCTAGTGTGGGTTAATTCATTACTTTATATATGTCATATACACCCTTTTTTCTATACATTTTGTACATTGTTTCTTAAAAATGTGATCAAGCATGTTCTAATTTTATTAGTAGGTTTGGTGAGTCTTGGGTTTTTTATACTGGAGTGTATACTCACCCTATGCATATTCCCCTTGGTGCATATAAAGATAAATTTTACCATGATATATATAAAACTACATGATAATTACATATTTGTGGTGATTTGTGATCAGTGGTTAAATGAAACTACCACTAATTAGAAAAAGATAAAAATTCATCACTTTTTAGCAGTGGTTTATTTTTTCTTACCACAAATTAATTATTATTGGTATTTTAAAAAAAAAATCTCCCAAATATATAATTAATTTTTTTTATTAAATAACCATTTCTAATAGCTATTGTAAATCATAGTGGGACCTCCCCTTTATTCATCCACTCTAGCATGATTCCCTCACCCTTCTTGTGTCATTATGAATCCTTCCTTCTAACTCCTCCTCTTATCTAGTAACTCCTCTATTACATTGTATCTAAAAGGTAATACTCTAGTGTGACTTCCCCTCCTTGATGTCATCCCCTTGTGATAAACCTAGGAATAAGATATCCCCTCTCATCGACAGTAGTATGTAGGTACAACTATTTTTGTAAATTTTCAATATATGTATGGAATACAATATATGTGGGATAAAATATGAGTTTATTTTTAATGTCATGTGGGTTACAATAGGACATCGACGTTTGGTTTTTAGGATACTAACCGCATGGAATGAAAACCAATATGTTTTAAAAAAATATTGAATTTCATTATTTTTGACATTTTAATTGAAATTTTCCCTCAATCCAAATCAATGATAAACATTTTCTATACTATAGAAGGGTAAAATTATTTAAACATTTCAAAAAGTAGGACTCTGCATGTATATTTTGATCAAATTCTTTAAATGGGTTAGGATTTTAAACCTATTTGAAATTCTTCATGTATATTTAAAATGAATATAAGAGATGAAATGTTCAGTGAATCTATAATTTTTTATTTTATATATATAATCCATATTTTGGTAAATAAACAATTCATAAGAACAACTCCTTATATATATGAATCATACTATTATATATACTTCATGAAGTTATGATTAAAATTTGATTATACATATTATTTATCTATTTGTGTGTGTTCATAGATATTCTTTGGTTATCTTCACTCATATAATGGTAACCACATAAATAAATGTATTTTTAAAAAAACTATATTTTATTATCGTGTAAAAATATCAGGGGTGTGTTATTTAATGATCTCTTAAATTCATGGATACAAATATTCATCCGGTATATATATATATCATTATCCCTCTTACTCAAAAGCATACATACACATCAAAATAAATATTATAGTTGAAGCAATAAAATATCATTTATTCTTATTTCAATCTTACTTATGAAAATTGTATATGATTCATAAATAAATGTTATTTTTTTATAATGTAATGGAGTTTATATATGCTTTTACATCAAGTGACCTTAGTAATGTCAAATTATATTTAACCTTCAAGTTACTTTCATAAAATAATCCTTATAGTGTTTTTTTGTATACAAAAATATTTTAATGTTTCATGTTCCTTAAACTTATAATATTTATTCTATATAATAAATGTATCTTTTGATTGGTTCTCAATCAAAATTTTAAAAATGTTTTTTTTATATTGATGCTTTTTATTCCATAAAATTTGTTTATTACCCTTAACATTATATTATTTAATTAACTAGAAATATGTTTTTATATATATATTTTTCAATATCATATAAATGGATAAAATTTGGATTAATTTACCCTAAAATATAGTTCAATATATTAAGGGTTGGATGTATTTGGAATTTTTTTAATTTCAAATCGATCTGTTGATAGAAGAGTAAAATTTCCCTTTCCTAATTGAAATTTTAGTCAATTTTTGAAAAGACATGAAGTTTACGAACACCTGATATTGAAACAATTTTCTAATGGATTTGTGAGATAGCTTTAGCATGGGGATTTGTAAATGTTTGAATATGATCAAAATGATCAATCAAATACCCTAATATTAAAGAATGTAATTCATAACCTGATTAATTATGTTTTATACACTATATGGAATGATAAATATTATCACATGTCAAAAGTTTCATATTCAAATTTTTAAAATATTATTATAAGAGGTAGGGTAACTAGTCCATAAAACGAGGTTTATAAATTACTATAAAATTGAAATTAGGATTTTTATGAATGATGTATAGAATATACAAAACAATCATTCTTGCTAAAGTTTCACCACATCAAGTTCGTATATGGAATTATAGATAAAAATTTTGATGATATTAGTTTTGTTACATGACTTCTTTCAGATAAGATCCCCCAATCCTTTTATGAGATAAATAATGTTATCATAAAAATTATTATTAATTGTAAAAAGATACATGCATGTACCAATGATTTTATTTTGTATCAAGGAGTAGATTTAGGAAGAGTAGAATGTAAAAGATGTTATACTTCTAGATACAAATTAGTGAATAGTGATGAAACTCTAAATGGATGATCGGTGAAGAAAAAGATAAAGAGACCTATAGTGAGGTTTTTACATTACTTTCCTTTAAAACAAATATTGAAAATATTTTCTATTTCTTTAAAAGTGGAAAATAAAATGAATCGGAATAATAAGAAAAACAAAAATGGTGGGTTTATGCGTTATTATAGAGATTCAAAATCAAGGAAATCCATTTATTATTTATATCTAAATTTTTTTTCAAAATCATAATAATGTGGGTTTGGTATTTGTTTTACTAATAGATTTAATCAATATGGGAATCTATGTACAAATTATATCTCTTTTCCAGTTATATTGATTTCTTATAATCTACCATTGTGTATGTGTAAGTAAAAAATGATTTTATTATTTGGATGATCATTCTATAAATAAAAATTCCTATAAATGACATAGACGTATATCTTCAAGATCTTATTGAATAATTATAATAGTTATGGTAAAAATTTATTGATACATATGATTTATCAACAACCAAAATGTTCAAAATGTTTTTTGCTCTAATGTGGACAATTAGTGATTTTATTGGATTAGGAAACTTGTATTATTGGAACACTCACATTGTTCAGCCATTCCATATTTTTAACTTTGAATTTTTGATTCTAAGAATACCATCTTGAAAAAATGTTGTTTCATCTATCATTTTTTATTCCTCAATTTCTCTTATAGATATGTTTAACAAGTCATGATTTAATGGAAACAATGAGTTGAGTACACCATAAAAATTATTCTCAAGTTTATAAATAATATCAAAATTATCAATTTTTGGTGCATAATTTTGGAAAGAGTATCAGTTGAAGGCTTCTGGGAAAAATTTTCAAAACTCATTAGATACATTTGGTACCCAACAATAGGAGAAACGCAATTCTTTTTCAAATTTCCTTCTTTGGAATTTTAATTATTACATCGTAATCATGATGTAATGATAATTTAAAAATATGTATGTGATAATTTCATTTTTTCAATATTAAACAAGTTAGTAAAATCAAAATATCATCTTAATTCTTATAAGGACGTGGAAGAAATAAATATAAAGCATGATCTATAGGAAAATGATAATGTAAATTATCCTGTGGGAGTTTTTTCATTGAAAAATCAATAAATATTTATTTCTATCAAGGTCTAAAATATGTGAATAAATCTAATAAAAATTCAAGTAACATTTAAATAATTGTAAACCTACATCATTATAAGTTACATGGAATTAAAATCCAAAAAACATATATTTTAATTGAGTAATTTAAACATTTTTTATGAGAAATAAGTCTCCAAAAGAAGGCTTCATTATAGAAGGTTAAATGGGGTAAACGTATCTTTACTTTTGATGTCTTTAGATAATATTGTTACATGATTAAATCAAGTTATATGTGTTGATAATAACTTGAATCAATTGAAATAATATTGTAAAACATCAAATATTCCAAATCTCGGTCATCGAGTTTGGAAAATATCATTAGTTTTATTGACACAAAAATAGATAGGTGTTACTCGATAGAGATATTTCAAATACTTTCATTAAAGAATTGAATATTAAAACAAAGTTACTACTTTGAATATGAGAACAAAGTATGAAATAGATAATAAAAGTTTTTAACAAAGACATTTTTTATTGGTTTTCATGTCGTGTAATATCATAATCAATTTTACAATCATATAATATTGATATAATTATCATTTGTAGCTAAAAATATTTAATATTTTTACATGTAGATAATGAATGTTGATAATTGAGATGTATTTATAGATGATTTTAAATATTTCTCTCAAGGAACTTGGAATAATTTTACGAGATTTCAATGCTTATAATAGTAATGGATTTTATTTTGATAAACATTTGTGAGAATAAGGTTTGAAAATAGAAATTTTGGCATCTTCAAAACAATTTTAAACATGGGACACTATGGGAGATTTATTATCATTATTGAATTAAATTATCATGTAAAATTTTTATTTGTGTTATTAAAATGTAAGTGGGTTGAAATTTAAAGGGGTATCAGGATAGATTCATTACAATTTACTTATGTTAACTTTTCTTGGTTGGTTGAAAATATTGAGCATGAAGAACATTATCCCTATATTTTGGCCCCACAAACTAAAATTGTATATTTTTTGAATGAAATTTTAAATTTTGGGTGGAGTGTTATAGTCTATGTTAAACCAAAAGGCTCATATGATATAGATTATAAAGTTAAAGAATTTGTTTTTTGAAATAGAACCTCATAAACAACAAGATATTGATCTATCTGTCCACAAAGATAATAAAATAGTTTGTTTTTCAAGGGAGGGTGAAGGTTATGAAATCATTTTAATGGTATATAATGATAATAATATGTTTAATGATTAATTAATTGATTATATTTCAATCCCTTAACTTATGTTTTATTTGTCTAATTAGAATGCATGAATTTAGTTAATCTATGTAAAAAAATTCAAATAATTTTCTTATTTTATATTTTATATCATGTTATAAACAATTTTATAGTCTTATTAGATATAGTAATTCTAATAACAAAATGGTTAATATATTTGATTCATTTATCTAAACCTCGTATAGTTTTAGATGAACCATCTGATATGCTTCTTCCCACATCGGGCATGCTTACTATTTTTAATTTTCTATCCATTATAATATTTCATGATATCTTAAAAACTATCATATTTATTAGGCAGGCTCCCTACATCTAGTTTATCCCCTTCTTATTTAGATATATTGAAGGGATCAGATGGAGTCATTTTGGATCGGTCATTGAATGAGCATATAGCGCCACAGTTACTATCATGATGGTACTAGAGAGTCACCATTATTGGTATATAATATATAATGCGAAAAAAAATTATTATATCTATAAAATAATTGTTTAATAAATTTATTAAAAAAATATAATTACAATATATAAAGGAAAATGAATACATATAATATTTAGAGTCTGTAAAATTTTATTATAGTTATTCCATTTGACATGTTTTTATTTCCTACAAATGATGTCAAAGGATTATATGGGTAGATCATGAGCTAGTTTTCATATGACTTAACATCCTTTCCCTTCACATATCGTGACGAGAGGCATATTCCTACCAATAAAATGAATGATATTTTGGATAAATAATTGAATGTAAGTACAACTTCATATTTATAGTTTTCTATCTAATATTCTTATCAATTCTTAGTATAATTTTTTTATATCTAATATATAGATTGTTTTCAATTTTTGTGCATATAACATTGTATTCTGTTAATGGATCTTGAACAGTTTTTGGAAAAGTGGATGGAATTTAAGTACAAGTTCTTGTGTGAGCTCAGTGACACCTCCTTGAGTGTTTATCAAATGTATGAAAAGTTACCTAAGGGGATACATCAAGATTAGAGGAAGTTATTTGTCGATATTAATAATTATAATTCACATAACTTATTTTAAATTATCTTACAAAATTAATCTTAATTTATTAAAAACAAATAATTTTTTCATATTAACATTTTTTGTAAGGAATCTTTCCAAAAAACTCATCAAATAGGGATAAACAAGTTGTATCACTTACATCTCTTTTTAAAGGATTTTTTAGGATAATTTTGAATAAGGAATTATTCTAGCTATTTATTAAATATAATTTTGTTTCATTTTAAATTCATTAATTTTTATAGCTATCTTTTTTTATTTGATGATATAAGAAAAATAAGTTGGTTATAAGGTCAGTTGAACTTACTAATGGTTATATATGACCAAGAAAACAAATGGAAATTAAATAAATTAACTTTCTTTAATCATTGGGATAAAAACAATAAATCATAGTTGTTGTTAAATAAATATATATTTTAATAAAGAACTATTTTCAAGAAAAAAATTAATGATTCATGGGATAAAAATCCATCACAACCATCATTAGTCTCTCATGGTGATATTATTTCTTTTTTTGGGAAAGGAGAGTTTTTTCATGTTTAAGGGTTGGATTTTGGATTATCACCCTCATGAGATTTGCGGGAGATCTTCTTCATTCATCGTAACACATCCTTTTATTGTTTTGAGTAATGTTACTATTATTGATCCATTAGAATCACAGAAGATAATTGTGATTATAGAGAATAAAATACAAGAGGAGGTAATGTGATGGATAGTTCTAGATGAGAAGTTTGATGTGATGGGGAGTGAATATGGTATATTATTTAAGGGTGTTATTTGGGACATCTTATATACATTATAGCCTTAATAAGATAAACTAAATTAGAAATAAATATATTACATTTATTTTAATATGATCAAATTATTTTAATTATTTATGTCTATAATATTTTATGTGAAGTCTAATTAAAACTAATTTGTCTTCAAAAATTTGCTTAATTCATGAATTAGATGTAGTGGAAGCTACCACCTGACACAAAAAATAGCATAATATATCATTTGAGGCCTCCAAATTGACATTAGAGAGAAGTATTGATGTTGGATTCATCTTTTTATTAGTTTTATTTGTGACTGAAACCTATACATATTTCTTGTGGAAAATTTTACGAATCTATTAATATATATAGATGTTGTAATTTTTCTATTTTGTATTATTATTGAAATTATTGAATTTTTTATATTGTATATATATCTATATTTTTCTAATATTGGCAGTTTCGTATTTAAGGATCTTATAATCAATTTTATTTTCGTACTCTACATTATTTATTAATTCATTGTTTTCTCATATGTTGTAGTATAGCTTCATCAATAATAATTTTGTGAAACTATTTTAGAAATACATATTGTTGTCTTAATTTATTCACTATAATGACATTTTTCTAGAATATACTATGGGTTTATTATACTCAACCACATACGTAAACAATCCTAAAGTATATCATATGTTTTTGAGTTCAATCTATTTTTCATATGCATTACCTAGTTTATATACTTCTATAATGAAATAATTGTTGTTCATGTATTATGGGAAGAATTTTCGAAGGAACACAGTGCTATATGGGGAAAAGGTCACTTGGGGGTGTGGCACAAGGTGAATCACAAGGCACACACCTATTGAAACTAAGGTATGTCCCATGAAAAAATTAAATATGAAAAATTTTCAACAATATTTTAAATTAAAAAAATTAAATTCAATCAGAATTATACAAATTGAATATGCATAGTTTTTTGGGATATGGTATGTATTTTTGGGGTTATATTGTGTACTTTTTTAGATACCAGTTCAAATATTTTAAATAATTAATTAAAATATATACTTAATGTTTCTCCCCACCCCCACTCCTTTTTTAAAATGTACCCCTTATTTCCACCCCTGTCTCCCTGATTTCCACCCCTTTCATCATCGATTTCCACT
This sequence comes from Viscum album, assembly GCA_963277665.1. NCBI lineage: Eukaryota > Viridiplantae > Streptophyta > Magnoliopsida > Santalales > Viscaceae > Viscum > Viscum album. The sequence goes on along the minus strand of OY728138.1, from coordinate 1,296,614,912 downwards.
ACTATCACCACCACTTTTTAGAAAGGATCCCCGTATTTTTTTCTTAGGGAATGCCTTTATTATGTACTAGAACTTCCTATGATTTCACATGAGGTGGTCACCTTTGGCGTGCCTCACTAGTGATGAGGTGGACCATGTGTTCCTCACAGCTCCTCTAGCCATAGTGTGTGCCTCAATACCCCTTTGACAACATTGATTATGGGATCCCTAATGGGGATATTTTCTTTATCATTAGAATATTTTGGTGATTGTTTTATGTATAGATGATTTATGTAATATTTTAATTTTTTTTTATAATTTAGGTAAGTTTTATGTTTATAAAAAATAATCTTGAAATTGGTGTGTAAACCCATGGTTTTGTCACCAGACTTTGATATTCCATGGAACATGCCTGAGGTTAGTGGTAGTCAGGTATAGGAATTGATCATTCTGTTATATAGTTCATTAAAACATCATTATCAAAATTTCATGATTTGGATATTAAATACTTTAATCCCACCACAAAAATATTTTAGTTACTCAAACCCTCAATTACATACTTGAGTATGGTATTAATGTTTTATTAATATAAATTGGAAATATCATAATTATTAGTTTCTTTTCAAAACAATCTTCTTTTAGTATTTTCATGTTCATCACATAGCTGTTTCCAAGTATTCTACCATGTTTTTGAAATTTAATAAAAATTATTTCATTTCTAGAATTTTTATTTTATGATTATATAATTTCATAAAAAAACTAATTTTCAACAATATTATTAAAAATTATCGCAAAATATAAAAACAATACATAAAATTTTATAAATTGAAATGTTAATTAATATTCATCATAGAGTTAAACATCATAATTAGGTATAAAGACCTAAATACCTAAAATAATCCATCCAATATTTACCCAAATAATGATGAAAGTATTATTATAATAAATAAATTGAAAATGTAATAAGTCATTAATATATTCTTGAATTTTTAATTCTATATGTTGTCCATAAAATACAAAAAACTCTTCGAATTACTAACACTTAAGTAATTAAATTAAATTATAAAATCTTTTAACATTCAAATTCAACCTTTTTTTTCTTCATAAAAAGAATCCAATTTATTCATTTGAATCTATAACATAATTTATTTCCAATATTGTTTATACCTGAGAATAATAAAAACATTTTTTATTATTTACTTTTTTTAATCAGTGATTGTGATGGATATGATACCCAAACATCCATAGAAGTTATTCCATCAAGATCAGTTATATCCCAACCAAAAATGATATCTTATAATTATTTTTTGAGTTAAGAAATTATGGAGATGTTTATCTAGCTATGTTAATTGAAGTTTATCCCATTATTTTTTTTAAAGATTATTTATTTTTTCATTTTTCTTATATCCATGTTATTAATTATAAAATATAAATTAATAAGATTCACCCTTAATTTAAACTACTTCATATAGATATTATAAAGAATGATTATATTTAAATATTAATTTTATCATTATATAAAAAAAATCTAATGAATTCATAGTCTATAAATAAAAAATTATTATATAGTGTAAGATTTGGTCACTTATAAGATTCATAAAATTATACTCAAGATTTCATTATCTTTAATCTAAATAAATGAAATTTATAAATAAAATGACATATGAAATAATGAGGTTAAAAAAATGTTTGAAATACATGTACCCCAACCCCAAAAATAATTAAAACATTTTATTCAATGTTTTATTAAATGTGGGAGAGTTCAAAATTTTTAAATCATTAAATATCATAATTTAAGTGAAACTATTTGAATAGATTAGGAAAATATTTCCTATGGTACATAGTGTTATTTTCATAATTAATTTTTTCTTAACCATGCCTAGAGGTCAGGTGAACACCAAAGGAATAAAACTAATTCCTAATAACAACCTCCAGACAAAAAATCTATCATGAAAAAAACAAAATTTTTCCTTTATGGGTGACTAAAATAAAGGACTTCCAAATAAAAAAATCATGTTTGAGCCCAAAAAATTAACATCAATTGTGTAGGATGATCATTATGTAAATATCCCCTATTATAAATTTGGAATTATTGAATAACATAGGGGATATAAAGTTAATAAAGCCAAATTTGACTAAGGGTATACATATATCAATTAAGTGGGAGAAACTCCATTCGATAGAAACAAAATATTAATATGTTAGATTAAATATTTTGTTATAGTTAGAAACTGTTTGATGCCACATGAGATGGATGATTGCATTATAGTGAACCAAACCAAGGAATACCAGCTTCATGGAAACAATTATATTATAAAATATCTAAGAATGAAATAAATATGAAATATATATAGTGATCAATAAAATGAGTACACCACAACACACTCATGTGGATGAAAGATGAAGACTCTCTATAAAGAGTGGGAGGAGTATGGTTCACAAAGAAGGTAGGGGTTCGCCCACATAGGTCCCTCTTGTAGAAGGTTTCAACTACAGAACATGTATTGTCCCATTGTAGAAGAAAAAAGGAATTCTTCAACATAATGAATGCATGATAACTCAGCTACAGCACTCATGTATAGTCTAATAGTAAAAGGAAAATAGTTTGTCTAACACACATAATGCAAGATAAACCGATGATGAAGGGGATGGAGGAGATGAATGTGTGATGATGGGTATGGGGGAATCACATAAGGGAGGATCCAGATATGATAAACTAAGGGAGAAGGGATCGGTCGGGTGATAATCAACAAAGGGAAAATCCAGTAAGGATCATCCAAGAGAGAAGTGAGGATCATCTGAGTGAGAAGGTAGAAGTTTTGTAAATGATCAAAAAATGGATAAGTTGGTGAGGATGGTCCAAGAGATAAGTTCTTGTGATGATCAGGTAAGGAATATGGGAATTAGATGAGGGATTTAGTTTTTGGGTGGGTAGGATAGGGAAGCTGTAAGGGAGGTAGAATTTTATAGAACCCTATTTCCACAAGAATCATTGCCAATGGATTTTGAATAATTGTGTTCATGAATTTAAATAAATATTGCTATATCTGAATCTATATCCATGGAAAAATTAAACTATGGTTATAGGTCATTTTTCTATTAGTTTTAGTTAAGGAAAAAAATTTAAAAAAACCATTGTGTATACTATTTTTGGAGGTCCTAATCATTTCAACATTGGCAAAAAATATTGAGAAAAAATAATTGTGTTCATTTTAACATTGCTTATAAAACAACCTCCAAATATGAATTTTCATTTGTTTTGTTGAACCATCCCAAATTGACACATAGCCAAAAGTAATTAATTCAAAACCCAAGTAAATGTTGTGGTTTAATTAATTATGTATTATTAATAGGTAGTGGTCTAAAATTACTCTATTTAGTACTTTTATTTTTGTTTTAAGGGAATATTTCATACTTCACTAATGATGCCCAGTGATATAACATTCATGGTTAATGGGAGTTGAAGCTTGAATTTTTCCTTACAGTAGAGTCATCATGGTTCCACATTAGGGACTTGGATTATTTGATTTTTTTTGACTTTTTGTTATCTATTTTCTTGTTTTGTCTTATATTATGATTATGGTTTCTCATGTCATTAGAATTATATTGTTTTTTATATCATGATTTATGTTAATTCTATTCAATTGTGTTTTTCTATTATATGTTTTAATGTATGTAATGGAAACTTTCCCCCCATAATTTTTTAAATCTCTTGGAATGTATTTCCATTCTTTAGTGAATTAGGGATGTCACCTATGGTATGTATAATTTCAGTCCATCCCAAGATAATGGGTTAGGTTCGTGATGTTACACTATGTACAATATCAGTGTGGTCATCCTAGGCATTTTAATCCCTCTTATTTGAGATCCCTGAATACCATCCATAGTTTGATGGATTAATCTGTATTTAGCAGTTTTATTGGTATATGAATTGATGAAGGAAAGAGTCTCTATATTATATAATATATTAATGTTATTATTTTGAATCTTTTAGAGGTGTCTCTTTTCTTTGCACTTATTCCTTTTAGATCTTCTGATTTCTTAATTGTTGTATTTTTTTATTTGGTATAATTGAAATATTGTGCAATTTTGGAGAGGCATATTTTCATTAAATGGAATTATGGATGGAATTATGGATGGAATTATAGGTTTTGTGGTAATTATTGGGTTCAATTGGTTTAATGGATGAGTTGTTATTTTTTGGTGTTTTATCTATAACCATTGTTCTTGTTTGATTAACCATGTTCAATAGAAATCTTATATGGTGGAGAGGCTTTCTAAAGGATTGTATTTGAAATCATCAATTTTGATTGACTTTATAAATCTTATTATAACTGATTAATGCTTCCAATTATGGTTTCATTCCTTTGGTAATCATTCCTAAACAAGATAAGTACCTTGATTTGTTTAACTTTTCTTAACACCACATCAGTTTAAAGGTTGTTTTATCTTGTTTCCCTTCTTTCTTCTCTTCCATATTCACCTATATTTAATGCCTTGATGTTTTTTTATTTATTTCAAAAATTAAGTGAGTTTATAGAGGTATAAATTTCTATGGTGGAGATAGTTCCCGCAACTCAATGACACCATACATTATTTATTTTTTTATTTTTTTATTTTTATCCTTTTTTCATTTTTATGTCTTTTCCCAATAAAAATTAAAAAAAAATGTAAAACATGCATGTCCCATATTTGCGCATGATTAGTCAAAATATTAGAAATTTCTTATGAGATGGTATATAGGGTTTTGAAAAGTTTTAATATGATTGGAACTAGGTTTTTTAAATTTTTAAACTAATATTTGTGTTTTTATTTCATTTTTATGATTAGTAAAGCATTTTGATTCCTAGTATTTTTAAAATTTCGAATTTCTAAAACTTTCCCTATTGTTTCTAACCCCAATTTCCCCTTACTCTTCTTCTATTAACACATCACCAGCTAGGGGAATCCTAAGACACTTCCTCTCTCCTTCCTCCTATGGGATTTTAGGTCATATACTTATCTTTTCAACTGGTTCTCCAAGGTTTAGTCCCCTATTATCTCTTTCATTCCTTTACATTATTATTTATACCTTTTTATTTTCTTGTGGGGTTGTTTTTCAAAACCCTAGTGGGGTTCTTGTTTATAACAATTATGGTTTTGATTTTTAGGGTGTGATAATTCCATCTTGAGATCTCTTCACTTCAAATATGATGGTTTCACACCATCCACGCCTAATCTATGTAATTTTTTACATACTGATTTTCTAGTCAAATTATTCAAGGCCTGAAGTTTTCTAAATCCATTATCTCTATATTTACCCAAATTTATGGACTTATAGATAGATTGATAATTTTTTATGAATATATTATTTTATTTAAAATAGTATTTTTAGAGATTTTTATTATGATGGAAATTTACCTATAAAATAATGTGTTTCATAAAATTTATAAAGGGTTTCTCTTTTATAAATCACATAATTGGATGATTATTATATTTTTAAACTATTTTAACTGTTTTGATTGTGATTTTGAGGTGTTTTTTTATTACCACGTGGTTATTCATTGATTTTTTTTGTGTTTAAATAATGAATTATTGTGTTATTCATTTGTTATTTATATCTATGTTATTTTATATGGTATTGTATAATGTTTTACAGTTTTATATATTATCTTTAGGAATTTTTAAATTAATTTTTGATTTATAATGATTTTAAAAGAGGTTTTAAAGTGAAAATTAGTTTTCAAAAGGGTATATAGTGATATTAAAAGTGTTGGTTTTTAAATTAAAATTCATGTCCCATTTGGTACTTTGAAAACGTTTTGATGAGTAATACTGAACTTGAAATGATTTTCAAAAGATTTTTAGAAATAATATTACTTATTTAAAAACAAATCCCTACCCAGGACTTTATAAAAAATGTTTTTTCATAAATTGAGTTTCACCCTTTTGTTAAGCCCCTTATTATAATATTTTATATGGGTAATAATTTTGAAAAGATTTATCGATGAAATTATGTTTATTAAATATATATTTAACATTAGAGGGTGTAATAAGGAGGGTTGAGAGATGTAATTGTAATATATTTTCATTATGACTTATATATGATAAATTTTTCCTCACCTCATATTGATATCTTCATTGGGATCATAGGCATCATAGTGAGAGATTAAGATAGTGTTTCTATTTTAGTTATATTAACACACTAACTAGCATATCCTAGTTATTTTTTAGGATCCCTACTAGATTAGTGCCATTTTTTTAGGAAATGTGGAGAAATTCATGTAGTTATTTTCTAGGAATTGAATCAATTAGGTTGGCAGATAGTTCCTCTCGAGTAGTTCTAGGATCGTCTCACTATATGTTTGGGAGTTTACCATAATTATAATCCCCAAACATTGAATTGTTTATTTTTAAACTTGATAGTACTTATTATTTATACATTTATTATAATTTCATCATGTTATATTTCATTTATCCTTATTTATTTTATGGTTGGTTTAAATTTATTCTCCATTTTAGTGATTATTCATAAATTCTTAACTTTATTTTGTGACTAATTTGATATTAATTTATTTGGTTACTTGTTTAAATGTCATGTTGATTAATTTTATTTGTATTATTATTGTTTTATTTGGGTAAGTTGAGTTGTTTCTTTTTAATTGTTTAAAATTAATTTAGAAATGGTTTTTAGAAGTACATTTTAAAATGGGTTTTAATAGGAATTATAAATTTTATATTTTTAATAACCATTTGATTTTTAAATAAACTAAGAAATACCTTTAAAACCTAGAAGTATTTATTTATGAGTTCAAATCTATACTTCACTAATTCATTTCAAAAAAAAACAATCTATTAATAAATTTTAAAATGATAATAGAATGAATGAAACTGAAACACAAAGTTTACACATGTATGAAATCTTGTATATAAAAACATAAATAAACCAAACCACTTGAATATAAACTACAAAAATAAATAAAAAATAAATAGAAATAGAATCCACTTTGGTAATGGAAAAATGATTGAATATGATAATCAATATAATCCACTTGGGTAAAGAAAATAAAATAAACATCATGTGGTTAGCCTCGTGGAAACTAAGATCAAGGAAATGTAAGATCCTGAAACTCTTTTAGGAGTATAATGAATCACATATAAATACACACATGGGATATTAATAAAATAAATATCTTGTCCTAGAAACGTAGTGGTATTCACCTAAAAAAACCATATCCATATAATCCATTTCATAATAGTGTATATTTTTTGTGTTGTAATCCAATACTAGTTAGAGAATATCTAATATCGAGTGGTACTTATCCTAGGTCCCCACATAAGTAGTTGAGTTTCCCATGACCAAAAAAATGGAGTTGATTAACATAAATCATTAAGTAAATATCAAAATTAATTAAGGGATATAAAAAAATTCCTTATCTCTCCTCCAAGAACCACTTTACTCAAAACAACCCTTTTTTATCCCAGTATAATATATTCCGCATGGAAATAACATTTCACACATAACCATTAAGATTAAAACATGATGTGAATCAAGGTGATAAATCCAAAACACTTTCCACAAAACTCCAACTAGGCCTAAGACATTCCATTGATAACTCAAATCATAAAATCTATTTAATGGTTTTTCTAAGTGGGCCTTAAAATTGTAATCTAAATGTACCAAATACAAAACTATATTTTTTTAAAAAAATGAAATTAAATTACATATTAAAAACAATAACATGCATGATATGAAACCCAAACATCATTCAATATTTCATAAAATATCAATGGGTTTAAATCATTATGTATGAATCATAAAACATAACAAAAAGAATGAAAATATTCAATAATAATCAAATCCCCTTCAAAATATTCATTTCATTAGGTCACAAAGTATCGTTCATAATATATTATTTTGTAGAAAATATTAAATAGTAAATAAATGATTTAATATTCTTTTAAAACTTTTTTTATGTAAAAGGATCTAGTAAATTAGCACAAGAACCTAGTCTTGTTTAGAAGTTCTTTCTGAAATTATTTCGTTGAATCTCTATTTATGAGAAACTTGAAAATACCAAATAGAGTAGAATAATTGCATCATTATAAAAAAATTTGTGAGAAATTACCCTTGACCCAACTCCTTTATGTAATTATATTACCATTACATGTATAAAGTTCGAAATATACATGTGTTTCTCTTACCATCATAGTAACTTTATTTTTCATATACTGTGTGTTTGGTAATTTCCTTATATTAAATTTCATATCAAATGGTTATAGAAGTTAAAATAAATAATGAGAACCTCAATATAAAATGAATGTAATATTAAATATATATTATATGATCTATACATAACATACTGATTGAAAATAGATTATTTATGATGATCAAGTGTTGGGGAATCATAAGTATTGAGGCTTATTATCATAAAGTTCACACTTGATGATCTCAAATAGAGGATTTCATGGGGACTGAACTGCTTATAAAAATACAATGTTTTTTGGTTTTTATGGTTTGTTTTTATATATGATCATGTGTATTTGTCTCTTATCTATAGACCCTTATCAATGTGTACCATTTGATTGCGTACTTTGATGAAAAATGAAAACCAAGGTACTGATGTTTTCTTAGGGTGTGTCATTAGTAGTATGCAATTGGTTGGATGATAAAAATAAAATTTGTCACTTCTGAGTTTAAAAAGAGATATCTCAGACCTAATTAAATATAGTGGTACTTTCTTTTTTAAATAGATGTCCATGGTGATTCAAGCTAAGTCCATCTGGTAAGGTCAATAAAAAAATAAATCAAGAAAGGATTATGGAAAAAATTGTGTATCATGTATCATGATATATCGTGAGATAAAGATATTATTTTATATAAAGCATGTTCATAGGTGGTTGTCATAGCTATGACATTACTTATCTCCTTAGGGTCCATAATGAGCTGATATAATATTCTCTTGGTATATGAGCAGGACTCACTAATATTGAGATAAGGGTCTAAAGGATCACAAACTAAGTGTATCCTCAAGAAACACTTATTTAGATGAATAGGAGTTTAGGATAAAGTGGGCCCCATGTATGTGAAGAATCCGGGTGTAACTATAGCATGGCAGTTGGGAGGGCCTAACTTTTCTTTTTCCATAATCAATGACTAATCTGGGATCAATATGACGAAGAACACCAGTATCTACAAACTAAAATAAAATATTTAGAAAAAGATAAGAATAGCATTGGATCTGAGAAAGAGGATCTTGCACATCATTTTTATAATTAAATTAATAATTTCTGAATAAATTAAATACATGGGTCTTTGGTACTTTCTTCATTGATGATCGTTTATCATTTGGAATGAACCTTATAGATTTCCTTCATTGTGATTATGAGGATCCAAAGTAGAATACCTCTAGCGGTGATCCACACGTGCTTCAATGGTCTCCGATCAACGCCACTTGTTCTCTGGGTGCTAATGCAGCGGAATGAATTTCTTACATTGATCGTTCTTGATTGCTCATTCATTGGACTTGAAGAAATTGTCTTGTTCTTGAGAGGGAGAGATGAGAGGATATGAGAAAGAAAATGTTTGGATCAACAATTCTCAATTCAACAGGATTTCACACAATAGACGTACCTTCCTATTAATTGACATGGGGTTTCCGTTACAATAGTTAATTGAGAAATAGTAATTAAATGCAATTATAAATATTAGATAAACCCCATGACACATATTAACAATAAGAGAACCATTATTCATGGTGAACCAACTTTCACAAAACAGAACCATAAACGAAATCATGTTCCACATAATGATAACAATATTAATATTATTTCTTGCGCCTACTTCATAAACATTATTTACCAACTTGTAAATAATTAATTCATCAACGAACATGGTATTGGTCAATTTGAACTCCTCTTAGATTTATTAAACACCTAAATAAAATATTTAATTCTCTTAAATAAATATTTTTATTTATAAACTATTAAATAAATATTTATTAAATGTTCAATAAAATAAATATTTTTTTTTCACAATCTTGTGAATAAATATTAATTTAATTTGTGCGATCATTTTAACTGGAATAAAATTAGTCCTTAGTCTTGAGAATAATATTTATTCCAATAATTAAATTCAAATAGAATTTAATCAATACCACCCAAAACACATAGTGTGAGAACCTCTAGGATTTCTTCTCATTGGCATTAGGCGGGCTTGCCTAAAGTCTAATATTACTGTCTAGCAATGGATCAAGTCACCCAATATAAAGAACTTAAATTTTCAATGATGACATCCATATATGATTACTCACTATGTAATATAATCCCTTTGTCACAATATCTCATCAAGAAGGTTTCATGATAGTGTCATCATCCTATATGCTTGATACGTCATTATTTGACTACCTGAAATAAACTCATTGTTACACCATGGCCATGAAATTTAGGGTGATTTTTATATTTAAATCAAAGGTATGAGATATAAACTTATATAAATTTAAGGGATAAACCCTTCTTCAACTTATCCACTAATAACATGTTATTTGTGATGTATCCAAAGTAACCTACTTCCCACCAACATATGGCATGATAGTTTTCATCAGAAAATATAAGTGCATGATTCATGACACATATTAATAATAATATTAAATTATAAGGACCATTATACACTCTTGTTGATAGGAATATCTAATGACACCAAAACATGTGGAATTCCAATTGGTGCGTCTATTCTCATAATCCCCTGTATTTGATATTACCAAGTGCAAACTTCATGAGAAGAAGTCTCATCTACTTAGGAATACTCTCACTTGAATGTATGTACACTATGTGTCCCATCATAGAATGTCATCCAACTATAGAACTATATTTATGTATATTGTCTTAACAATTCAAGGTTCTCAACAAAGCGGGGAACTGTTAAAACCTTATTAATGTGACAAATACTCTAGGACATTATTACATTATTTTCATACAGAACATTGACCAAAATTTAATAATTTGTTTAACATTTAAATACATTAAATATTCATGTAATCAATGTACAAACAGTTGGTTCTAGGAAACCAACTCAAACAAAATCCCACTTAGACTAGAGCCAACTACCTATGACTTTTAGTTCGCTGGACCTCACATGATGATCATGTTTTCACTGAGTCAATCTTTAGTCATGAGGTCCGCCATATTATCTTCTGTGGAAATACTTCTCACTGAAACTTCTCCTCTATAAGAAAAATTACTCAAGTGATGATACTTCCATAGTATGTTCTTCCTCCGCTGATGTGACCTTGGATCTTTTGTGGGAGCCACCGCTGCAGTATTATCACAATAAATTGTGGTGGGATGTTAACTACAATGTACCACATCCAACTCTTGGATGAAGCTCTACATCCAAACTGATTCTTTAACTATCTCAAAAGTTGTGATATACTTGGAATCTTCTATAGAATCTATGACCACACCTTTCTTTGAACTCTTCCAGCTCACAACACCTCCATTTAAAGTGAATATGTATCCCATTTTCAACTTCATGTCATCTTGATCAGTCTAAAAACTATCATCTCCATATCCTCTGAAGACTATTCCCTCATCTCCTCCATAAACCTGGAACATATCCTTAGAATGCGTCAAATACTTAAAGATATTCTTGACTTCCATCTAGTAGAGTCCACTTAGATCATCATGATATATTCCTACCACACTCAATGCATAGGAAACATCTAGACTAGTACATACCATAGTATATATAACGGACACAATTTCTAATTTGTATGGAATCCTTGTTGTTCTGTTTATTTCCTCATGTGTCTAAGGACACATTTTCTTGGAAATATTAGTGACATGTTTTACAGGCAACAATCCACTTTTGTATCATTCTATATTGAAACACTTCAATATCTTGTCGATGTAAGCACGTTGACTTAGGCCCAGCAATCTCTTGGATCTATCACGATGGATCTTGATCCTAATAATATATGTTGCCTCACCCAATTCCTTCATGGAGAAGAATTTATTCAACCTTTCCTTAATATATTGTGAGACTGGTTTTTCATTTCTAATAAGTAACATGTTATCATCATATACTATTAGAAAAATGACCACACTCCCAATAAACCATTTGTTGAAACAAGGCTCACATTAATTCTTTATAAAACCAAATTCTATTATCGATTCATCAAAATGAATATTCCATGACCTGGATGCTTTCTTTAATTCCTAAATATATTTTTTCAACTTGCATATCTTATTGGAATCCTATAGAGTCACAAACCCTTCAGGTTGTGTCATATAGACATCTTCCTGAAGGTTCCCATCAAGGAATTATATTTTGACATCCATTTTACAAATCTCACAGTCATGGTAAGAGGTAATGGCTGATATAATTCTTATAGATTTCAGCATTGCAACTGGTGAAAAGGTTTTGTTATAGTCAATTTCTTGACGCTGTTTAAACCCTTTTGAAACCAGTCATGCCTTATATGTATTGACTTGTTCATCGATGTCTAGTTTCTTCTTAAATACCCATTTGAAACCAACAAGCTTTACATATACTTGATGATCTACCAAAATCCAAACTTGTTTTTAGTTCATTGAATCCATTTTAGAATTCATGGATTCTTTCCACTTGGCAATGTCTATGACACTTACTACTTCCTTGTAGGTTAGAGAATCATTATTATCAACTAATAATGAGTCACCATCCTCGATAACTAGAAAAAAATATCATTCTGGTTATCTAACCTCTCTTGTACTTCGACATAGTACTTGTGTCTCTAGAATAGATCTTTCTTCCATAGGGCTTTGTGGAATCTACTCCTATACCAACTCTTGTATACCTTGAGCCTCAACTTCATCAATGTTTATTTCTCTCCCACTATAGCTTTTGGATATATGATCCCTGTCAAGGAATATGTTGTTTCTTTCAACTATAACCTTTTTTCTAATGGATCTTATAGATAATATCCCCTTGTTTCTTTGGGGTATCCTATAAAGGTACACTTTGTGCCTCAGATTACGAGTATGTTACCTAAAGAGGCCTCAGAAAATTCTTCACTTCTCTACGCATGTAAATTAGATAACATGACTTTTCTTCCACCCCAAATCTCATATGGAATACCATTTATCAATTTAGTTGGTACTTGGTTTCGTATGTGTGCCACTATTAGTAATTCATATCCCTAAAAGGATAATAGAAGACTCACATGACTCATCATTAATCTCACCAGTTCAACAAGGTGTGGTTCCTCCTTTTATTTACACCATTCCAATAGGTTGTGTGATGGAGATTTAGTTAGGATATGATCCAAGACTCCTGTATGTAATCAATAAAGTCTTGATTAAGTTATTCTCCACCTCAGTATTAGAAGATTTTCTTAATCTTTTTATGAATCTAGTTCTCAATTTCATTCTGGTATTCCTTGAACTTATCAAAAGAATTTGACTTATAATTCATTAAGTAGATATATCCATATATAATAAAATCGTCATTAAATGTTATTTATTATGAGTACCCATACTTTGATTAAACTAGAAATGGGCCACATAAATTGGTATAAACCCATTTAAGAATCTCTTTGGCTCTTTCATCTTTCCCACTAAATGGGGATTTAGTCATTTTTCCTTGTGAACATGTGTGACATACACCTAGTGGTTTTAGTTCCAAATAATCTAAGTATCCATATTGATGTAACTTTGTCAAGAATTTCTCATTTACATGGCCAAGCTGGTGATGCCAAAGTTGGGTATGGTATGAGTCATGTGAATGTGTTTCGTTATTGATTATCACTACTTGGTTTGGGTAATCCAAAATGTAAAGACTATTATATAAATGTGCCTTACCAAAACAAATTTTATATTTATAAAAGAAGAAACAATCATTTAGAACATGAAAATAAATCCATCAGTATCTAGTCTGGATACAAAAATAATTTTCCTTAGTTACAAAAGGCACATAATAACAACCTTTTAATACCGAGATCATCTTAGTTGGAAATGTGAGATGGTAGTCCCCGACAGGTATATCAACAAGTCTAACTCCATTGGATGCTCATGGATCTACCTCCCCTTAGTCAATTATCCTGAATTTAATTGGTTTCTATATTTGGATAAATATTTAATCACCAAAGGCTATATCTAATAACCAATTTTTAGAAATAGATAAATTTCACCAAATAAAAAATGCACCAGAAGCTTCCCCTTTCTTATTTATTTGGGTTCAATTTTTCTTCTAGTGGCCCTTCTTGCCACATGTGAAACAAATAGCCTCATATTCCCTTCTATCCCCCTTAATCTTCCTTTTCTTGGAAGGCTGTGAAGAAGCTTTGGGCTTAAATCTCTTCACCTTCCCTTTCCTATTATTCACCATAAGTACAGAAGGATTTTCACACATCATGTCTTTCTCCACTTGGTGAAGGAGGATAAGAATATCTGGTAGAGACTTATCAATGGTGTTTATATTAAAATTCACAACAAAACTAGAGAATCTCTAAGGGAGTGATGTGATAATGAGATCAGTACCCAGTTATTTGAATATTTTAAATGCTATAACCTCCAGATGCTCAAAGTATCCAATGATCTTGACTACATGAAGCCCAACTAGGGAACCATCTCCAAACATACTCTGAAAGAGTTCCTTGAAGATCTTAAACCATTTCTTACTTTCTCTCTCCTGGTAAAGAACATGGAAGTTCTCAAGCATGCTATAGGAATCTGTGTTTTCATGAGACTTCATGAGTTCTCTAGATATTAATGATAACATCAAACATTGAATGTCAACCACATTTTTCATATGTTTTTCTTAGACTAGGAACTCTCCATCACTCACTTATTGGGTAGGCGGATTAGGTAATGAGGACTCTAATAGATAATATTTCAGTTCAAGGCATAGAATGACCCAAAGGTGTCTAAACCATTCCTTGAAGTTACTACCGGTGAGGATGTTTTCTTTATCCAATATTGATTATAGGGATAGTTTGGTTGAAAGTCTTTCGTTTTTATTCTATAATTAAAAGATCATATAATTAGTACTTTCAAGATTACATTTTATGAGAAATATTTAATTAATTTTATAAAGTCTCCCGCTATTTTATCAAGTCCCAATGGCCCATACCATTGAACTCGTTATGTCTAGTTTCTTGAAAATTCTAGTGGAAAGGATCCATATTCCCCTTCACATAACACCAAAATGGGTTGCTCAAGCTATTTAAAGGTATTTAGGTAGGTAGGTCTTTGCCAACTGTGGGATTTCAGCTCTATTATCCATTGAGTGGACACCCCAATCTAGAAATTTTGACTTGGATTTCCTCAACATTTGCCTCCAATATTACACCAAGTCTAGCAAGGGCTACTCCTATTAATGTAATATAGTTAAGTCAACCTGAAACTTTCATAAGGGCTTCCTGTATAAAAGAAATTTTCCCAAAAGCGTTCATCAAACACATAGTTTTATAGATTCATTCCCTTAATCATGTAATGTAAGGCTTAGTCTAACTTAATATTTTATTGAGGGAATTTTATCTCTTATGCATAAATTTCATATTATCTTGATCACGTGCATGTTAATATTAAGTGGAACTTACTTTTTTGATTAATCATTTATTGATAATATTTACGCATAATCCTATTTTATTTTAGTTCCACATTGCATGCTTGTTTAATTCATTAATTATGTGATCATGATACCACATCCATAATGATAAACCCTTAAACAAACAGAAATAAAATAAAGTAAAGGGATTGATCCGGAGCTTTTCTAATGGTTATTTTATCTAGTGGTTGATAAACTAACCCTAACCTTATGGAGAAACACCTTGAACATTTTGGTTTAGTGTTTACAGCTTTCCACCTATCCACCTTTGTATCTCCTTGGATTCATATCACCCTGGATCATTACTTGAATCGCCTCGACAAGATTGTGAGCTCCATTCATTACATGTGCTTTTTAACTCACACATAGGTGATGGGAAAAAGTGGGGTTTACATAAAAGAAACCATGGGTACGTAGGACCTACATATTAATTATGAGAGATGGCTTGTAGACCAAAAATTTTAATTTAAAATAAATTAAAAGGAAACCAATATCATAAAATGTCCTAGTCTAGCTCCTGATCATCCACATACATTCAAATAATTACACATTTAATAAAACTAAAATTAATTTATTTAATCATTCTTATTAAGATAAATTATGATTTAATTTTTAAATTATTATCTTTAATTAATCAATCATTTTATCTTAATATTTTTCAGAATTTTCGTGAGATTATCATCCATAACCATGAAGGTAACATGGTGAACAACCATTCAAATATACATGATATGTAATTCTAAGCATTACATAAATATTAAAGTTTTAATTCTGGTTAATTTGGTAAATTACATGGTGTGTAGTTTTGACTACATGGCGTGTACTGCCTTCACCATCTTATCCTAAGTACACACCAATAGACTCAGTGTGTGAGTTGTACTTCAGAAATCATGGAGTACATGGTTTGTCCAGTGGACCACATGCCATGTTGTCTCTGGGTTACATGGTTACCAGTCACTTTAGCCGTGTATGGGATACACAATTTGGAAATTCACTTGAAGGGACTACACGCCGTGTCCAGTAGGCCACATGGTGTGTAATATTGAAAAACATGCGCCAGTCTATCTTGGTCATCATATAGTGTAAGAATTATCTACAGCACATATCATTAATGCAAAAAACCTGAGAAATTTTATAATTACTCCTAATGCACTAAATAAAACTGCACGGTGTGTAATCTGGATTACATGACATGTATGGCAGATTACATGGTGTGTAAATCTGAATACACGGTATGTACTATTATGTTACTTGGACATAATTATTGATTACCCCTTATGAGATCCTCAATTTAATTTTAATTTAAGAATTATTTGTTTCTATTACATATATGAGAAATGAAAAGAATAAGAACAGATCTCAAAATTTAGAGTACAAGAATGATTAAACAAGAATTGAAAAAACAAAATTATTAAAGCATAAATCATCAACGAATTATTTAAATAATTTTAAATGATGATGTAAGTTCCCTCTAATACCACTTGAAGGATCCAGACACAGTGGAAGCATGGCTGTTCTGAGGGCCCAACTTTTATTTTTTGTAATCAATGACCAATCTAGGATCAATACAATGATGAAAACCAGTATACATGGATTGAAATCAAGGATATCGAAATAGAGAAGAATATCATCAGATATAAGAAAGAGGATCTTTCATGTCATGTTTATAATTAATTTAATAATTTTTTAGAAATTAAATACTTGGGTCTTCGGTACTTTCTTCATTGATGATAATTGATCGTCTAGAATAACCCTTCAAGATTTCCTTCATTGTGCTTATAAGGATCCAAAGTATAATACCTATAGCGGTGATGCATAGGTGCTCCAATGGTCTCCAATAAATGCCACTCTATCTCTGGGTGCTAGTGTGGTGGAACGAATGTCTTGCCTCGATCGTTCTTGATTGCTCATTATTCAATCATGATGAACTCTCGTTATTGAGGGGAAGATATGAGAGGAGTTTATAGAGAAAATGTTTGTCTCAACAATTTTCAATTCACAGGGGTCTGGAACAATAGACATACCTACCTATTAATTGACATGGGGTTTCAGTTACAATATTTAATTACAAAATAGTAATTAAATGCAATTATTACTATTAAATAAAACCCATGACACATAATAAAAATAACATCGCCATTATTTGTAGTGTACTAACTTGAAAAAAAAACATAACCATAAATGAAATCATGTGCCAAAAATGATAAAAGTATTATTATTATTTATTTTTCTAACTGGATAAACATGATTTATCGACTTGTAAGTAATTAATTTATCAATAAACATGGTCTTGGTCTGTTTGAACTCCTCTTCCTTTTATTTAGAACTCGAATAAAATATTTTGTTCTCTTAACTAAATATTTTTATTTAAAAACTAGTATGTAAATATTTATTAAATGTTCAATAAAATAAAAAAATATATTTTATTCACAATCTGGTGAATAAATATTTAATTAATTTAAGATATCATTTTAATGTGAATAAATTTATTCCTCAGACTTGATAGTAATATTTATTCCATTAATTAAATTCAAATAGAATTTAATTGAGACCACCATAAACACATTGTGTGTGACCCTCTAGGATTGTTTCTTCTTATCATTAGGCGGGTTTGCCTAAAGTCTAAGATTACTATCTTGTAATGGGTCAAGGCACCTAAGAGAAAGAACTTAAAGTCACAATGAATACATTCACATAAAAACACTCACTATGTAATATAATCTTTTTTTCATAATATCTCATCAAGTAGGTCACATGATAGTGTCATCAACCTATATGCTTGATATTTCATTCTTTGACTACCTAAAATGAACTCATCGTTACACCATCACCATGGAATTTAGGGAGACGGTTCTAATTAAATCAAAGGGATGAGATATCAATTTTCATAAATAGAAGGTACAAATCTTTCCTCTATTTTTCTATTAATAAAATTTTATTCATGACACACCCAATGTACCCTACTTTCCACAAACATATAGTGTCACAGTTTTTGTTATCAAATCAATGTATGTGAATCATGAAATGTATTAATTATAATATTAAAGTCTAAGGACCATTATAGATGATCACATATAGGAATGTCTTATGACACCAAAACCTGTATAATTCCTACTGGTGGTTCTGTTCTCATAATCTCCTATCTTGGAGCTTACCATGTGCGAACTTCATGAAAGGAATTCTCATCTGCTTACAAGTTCTCACACCTAACATTCTGTACACTATGTGTCCCATAATAGTATTTCAACCAACCATATAACTATATTTAAGAATATTTTCTTATCACTTCAAGGTTCTCATCATAGTTGGCAACTATTGTGACCTCATTAATTAGAAAAATACTCTAGAACGTTATTACATTATAGTCATGCAGAAAAATGAAAAATATATAATAATATATTTAATATTTAAATTTATTAAATATTCATGTAATCAATATACAAACATTTCGTACTTGGACACCAACTCCAATAGTACAGGGGCCGGTGAATTTCCATGTTTGAAAGATCACAAGTAAAATAATTCAATTTTATTATTTATGTTTATGACAATAATGATTTAATTTATTTATTAAGGTATTCACAATTTATTTAATTATAAAATTGAATATGTGAAAATTTTAATTATTCAAACAAGCATAACATTTTTGTGGTTATTTAAATAATTTATGGATCTTATGAGGCAAGTTGAGGTTTTGTATTTTATAATTTTAAATGTTAAAGAGTTACAATTGGATGATTAGATATTCCTGACATTTACGAAAATTTTAATGACATCATATGTTTCCAAAATGTTCTAAAATGTAGGTTATAACTTTTTAAGGACTGAAGTCCAATTTTGGAATGTATAACCTAATAATAATATCTAATTTTTGCCTCTTTAATATGATCCTATATAATTTTAATGAATTTAGAGAGAGAATTTCTACTCTCCTCTCTAATCAATCTTAGTGATATAGAATCTAAAGGATGAACAAGGTTGTATCGATCCTGCATTCTCAGTGTAGTTTTTGTTCTTTATTCAATAAAATTAATGTCATAAAGAACTTTTATTTCATATGATAGAACCCAAGAATCAAGTATCATCAATCCATGAGATATGGTTTATGTGTTTATGATCTAGGGGATACCTAGATTAGTGCCTTTGAGCCACAAAACACAAATAGTTATCAAATAAAATCAGTGATTTTAACTGAATAGGGTATTGTTTATGGTTTTATTGGATTATATTATAATGGTTAAATTTAATTATGGGGTCATTTAAAAAATCTAGGAAAGGGTTTTTGTGGATTTACTATTTTTGTAATTTTATTTTAAACACAAAATTTTAATTTATATAATTTTCATGCTTCCAAGATGTCTTAGGTTCCTTCAATTGATATAAGAGAAGACATGTAATTATTTAAGATTAAAACTTCTAATTTTCAACTATGTTTTATAATATTTTAGAAGAGGGTTTTGATATGATATAAAATAAATTTAAGGTGCTTCAATTTGAGTTCTTAAGACTAGTATATGGTTGATCAAATGTTGACAAGTTTTAAAAATCAATATTGAAGGAAATTAAATGTTAATTTTATCTAATTTTAAGGCTTTTTATGAGATGAATTTATGGTCAAGGTATGTTACGAGCATACTATATGTTTCCTAGAGATATAGATGGCTACTCGGGATATTCCTTTGGTGGGAAAAATTGTTGTGAAAACCTTTATTGTAAGGCTAAAATATAATAAAAAAGAGGGTAATCATATCTATCCATACGGAAGGATAAGTTTTAATATAAAAAATATTGGGGTTTTGGTAGGTTCCATAATTCCACCCATATATAAATCTTTTCCACCCCACTGATTGGGGCTTCTCTATTTATTAAATATATGTAAATATATATATTATATATTATATAATATGGTATATGTTATATATTATAATTTTTTTAATATATATATAATATTAGTTATATATATACATGGAACCCTAAATTGGGATGCCTGGTTTCACCGAGACACCGGCCTGGCTGAGTAGGTTTGGATCTAACCATCTCGACCCACTGACTTGCTGTAATCACTAAATATATATTCTGGGACCATCTCTATGATAAAAAAGACATGAAAAATTGAAAAAAAATATAAATTAAATTTCATTTTCTAAAATTTAGTAAAATTATTTTGGGTATTGCAGGAAGTATTGATAATTAATTAAAATTATTTTAATTCAATTTACATCATTAAAATTACTCTATAGTTGAATTTTATCATATTTAATTTGTCCAATGTAATATAATTTTATGTATACTAATCTTGAGAATAAGCCGACCTTTTCATTTTTGGTTTATAGTTTATTTAATTTTATTATTTCATTTTGAATTTTAAGAAGAAATAATTATTTTTAATTTTGATGATATGTGTGTTGTACCTTCCTATTTAAAATTTATAAGGGTGTCTGTGTCCAAATTTAAAAAGTAGAATTTATTTTTTCATCCTAACTTCCTCTCACCTATGTGTCATTATACTACATAAGGATTAGAGTCATTTGAAATGATATGGTTCAAATGAACACCAGGAATGAAACAAAACAAGTGAAATGAATAGGAGTTTATGAGATCTATAATTTGATTCAAGTGTTTAATTATGGAATTCCACAAGGGTCTCAGTTAATACAATATTTCATAAATGGATTAACCAATATATAATACCTCTCAATCATGTCATTATAATTTTTATTTTATCATTTTCATGGTTTATAATTTTATGAATTTATATTTATTATGGGTGATCACATAAAATTATAAACAAGAATGAATAGATTAAATAAACATGTATATTAAATGTTTTTTATTTAAATCATGGTTAAGTTCAGTGTGAGATCACATAAAACAAGTATATTAAAAATAAAAGGATTCCATTCACTGAGATAAATTAAAGTTCCCAAATTTATATATTTTCAAAATAATTTCCATCATTTAGATTTGAATAAAAATATATGTCTGAGTTTCTCATGAACATTGGTTATGTGTGCCTATAATTACTAGGGAATTCTAATGAACTTTTGTGGGTCGATGTAACAATAGTTTTAAGGAATGAATTACCCACATCTAGCTTGTTGTAACTCTAGAGAAAATACATTGAGTAAAAAAAGATATGATTTGTGGAATGTGGAACTCCACTCAACAAATAAAGCGGTCATTGGTCAATTTTGTTGACTAATCAAATTTATACCCTAAATCTTTATAAGTGGTTGTATTTCCATATCTTGGATTATGGGGGGAGTTTTTTATGGATCATTAACACTATAATATTCAAGCGGTGAATATTATGAATTTAGTGGTTTAGGTCTATTATAATTTTATATAATAGTGGGAGAAAATTAAATTTTCATAAATTTAAAATTTCATTTAGTAATCAATATAAATTACTAATCTAAAAGAGTTTATTTATTTTATATTAAATATTCATCACCACTATCAATACAATCTCATTGTTGTCAATATTCGATAATGAGAATATCTTTACTAAAAATAACATCTATGAGTGGTATATGTGCTTGAACATAGTACTACACCAAGAAATTAGGATGTTCTATAATCTCTATATCACCTTAAAAATTTTGTTTAAAATAATATAAAATCGAAAAAATTTCTTAACACACAACCCTGGTCTTTAAGAAAACTGTGATACACAATAAATGTGATTGTGTAAATAGGAATAAAAACTTCACATAAAATAATTATAAAGGTTTTATATAATAATTTTTTTTGAATTAATTCATAATAAATAATTACTCAATTTTTAGGAAAGTCATTTTATGCTTTAAAAATATGTTTTCCTCAAAAATGGTTTTTATTGCATTTTTGAATTGATATTATAATTAATTTCTATAAGTTTTATAAATTTTATTCCATAAAATTATTTTAATTTTTTTATTCACCATTCTATAAATTATCTTAGGGTTAATGTTTAATATTTTTCAGAGATAGTTGATTTTTGGGTGAATAGTAAAAAAATAATGATTGTTTAGTAAAACATTCATATTTTCATTAAATATAGTAATTTAAAAGTATCATTATGTTTTTAATTTTATAATAAATTAAAATAAATATCCTTTAATTCTAAATAATCTAATTAAGTTAATATGATTCATATTTACACTTGATTTTGGTATAAGTTTATTTTCGGGTTTAAAAACACATGTTTCTAAAAACTATTTTTCATCAAATTTTACTGGTGTGTTCATAACTTTAAATATATGTTTTATATAATTTTAATAATTTAAATTAAATTCATAATTATAATCAATATGTACAAATTTTTAAATTATTCAACTATAATTTTTCAGTATTATGAATAGTAACCAAAGTAAAATATATATACTATAGTAAACGTTAAAATGGATTAACAGGTGGGTTAAACTAAAAAGATAAGGGTTAAAATTATTGTAAAAGTGTATAAATAATATAATATCTCTATATTTAGATCATATATCTTTATAAATTCCACAATAGTCTAATTTGGGACCACGCAGCTTGAGTAAAACATTAACATATTTTATTCTTTTCAAAAATTCCAAGTGTGTCCTCTCTCTCCCTTATAAAAGGACACCACCTATCCTCTCTTCAGAAAACTTCCTGAGCCTTATATATTGGTAAATATCGTCCCAAATACCTTCCTAATAATCTCCCCAAGATATACATATCCTATTTTTTTCATAATACCAACCTTATAAGTATAAAGGTGTAAGGAAAAGGAGGTTGTTCAAATAAGAGATATAACTCTTAACTGAGTGTATGTATTGTAATTATTATCATAACTCCTTAAATTATATGATAAAAATGATCATATAATAATACAATTACCTCTAATATATAGATATTTTCTTATTAAAATTTTGTAACCATTATTTATCTCCTTCTCCATCAAATGGGAAATGAAAGCATTGTTCGTGCGTACACGCAGACTACCACCTCGTGAAGTGATGTATTTCATTTTTCATCACCAAAATTAATGGAAGATTATTATAATGGATATTATATTTATATATTATATTTATGACATAATTATGATTCTTAAAATATTTTATATCATTTACCTTTTTACCCTTCCACCCATAAAAAATGATGATGTCACTCGTGCGTATGTGTGGACTACCACTTCCATGAAGCAATGTGGTTCACTTTTCAAATCTAGATTTCTATGATTATTATAAATATTTATATTATGAATATATAATCTTAATATAATTATCTAAATTATTTATGTGATGTAACCATGAAAAATATTCACGGATTGAAACTATCGAACCAAAACATACATGAAAAATTAAACAGGTAACATTCGGGAATAACGTTTTTAGTAAATAATTATTAATAAAGAGGAATAGAAATGTTATAAATGTATCATATGTGATATTATAATTATTTATTGGGTTATTTTATATAATTATAATAAATTTTAATTTATTATACATGAGGTTAAAAGAACTTATGAATAATGTTATACTTGAGGTAAGGCTTTATTTTATAATATCATCCCTATTCATGGTTATTTATGTTTAAGTTTATTCTGGGGTAATTATGTGATATTTATATAATAAACACGATATATTTTCTTATAATATTATTATGTCTATTTCTTTCAATTATTGGTTCCATTTTAACCATATTTGGCACACAAAAAGTCCAAAATAAAATTTTAAAGGGAAACTAAGTTTGGTTCTCAATTCGACTGGGAATATTTTTATTCCACATCCATATTTCCTTTAAAATATTATCAATAAAATTTTTAATATTATGAAATGATTTATTAAAGACATTTTACTCCTTTTTTACTTTTTATAAAAAAATAAAAGGTATATTCTTATCTTTTCCAAACAAGTCACTTTTTAACGAAGGTTTGAACAGAATCTTTTTTTAATATAACCTAAAAGAATGGATTTAGCTACCATAATTACTAATTTTTTATTTAAATATTCATTTACATGTTTATATGGTTCTTTCGAATTAAAATTTTTCCCCTAATAGTTTATAAAATTTTAGATTTTAAATAAGTGAATTTAAAATGAGAAGGGTGTTTTCCTCGAAAAATATTCCCATGCTATTTTAAAATTATTTTCTACTATATTAAATTTTTTAATGAATCGTATGATTTAATGAGGATGTACTCTAATTATACATACCACTTTATTTCTCTGGATTTCTTATGGTCATTTTGACTATGGAAATTATTGACTTTTTGTATGTTAGATTTTCCATTATAGGTAGTTTTTTATTATTAAGGAATTTTTATTAAGTTATATTATTTATTCATATGATAAATTAATTGGACTTATTAATTGACTGGTGGGACCCAGTATTTCATAACCTCTCAATGCATCTTTAGGACTAATTAGAAAAAACTCTTGGTTATTTTGTATATGTGCGACCCATTTATGTATTATGTCTTGGTATTAGGCCTTGATGGTTCTTTTATAATGTTTGAAATTATAAATTACTTCATTATAAAATCAGTTACTAATATACATTTGATTATTTTAATAGTTATGATATCCATTGATAAGTTTCAATCTCATTTTCTTATTTATATGGAATTATTTTATCATTATTCATTCTTTACATATTATGCCTCATTTATTCTATGATACCTTCTATTGTATGGATTCCCTTACTGATCATATATGATCACCCTTTTATTTTGTTATTTACCCCAACTTTTGGAAGTTATATTATGTCTAATATTCCTAGATATACTTGAGGGAACAATAATTTTCTCAAAGAAAATACTATGCTATATTTTAAATTTCCAAATATAATGTGAGATTCAAGCATGGATTTAGTTTTATAAAACTACTAACTAATTGATCCTTCAAGGTGTAGTCTATTATATCTAGTGAAAATATAAAAAATAAACCATAATCTCTAGTCTAATAGGGTCGGGGTTGTTATATTTTCTAATATATAAAGTTTCATATAAACCATGGGATCATGATTTAGAAATAAAATATATATTAAATAATGGGATGAGTATAAATATTTTATAATATCATGAGGTTTTAGTATGGTATAAAATGTTTGGTTTCCTAGAAAATACTTCCATTTATAGATATGAGTAAGTGGATGTATCTTTGTAATAGATACATGTTATATGTAATAACGCTGAAAGTATCGAATGTGGTATTAACTCTATCATCGTTAGTGCATGATTAGTGGGTCTAAGATGGCACACCTGGTTAGACACTCTTGGGGGATATACTTGGAGGATTATCATACTCTTTACAAACCATTAGGAAATATTTGAAAATATTATTATAAATTGAATGTATTACCAATGATACTATATTTATTATTATATTATTAACTATGCATAAATTTTCAATTTATGTTAGGTATCTCACTTTATTTAGAATTATACAATATGATCCACAATGTTATCATCTACTCTAGCGTATTCCATTTTTTAGAAATGGATTTTAATATAAATAATGGAAAACATATCAAAACAAATAATATAGATAGGTATTTCCCTCCAAAGATGCTGTATAAGACTATAGTTTGAGCTAATAAGATTATAAAAAAATCAGGGAAAGTAATGAATAATAATCAGACAGTATGGAGAAACTTGTTTCATCACCATATAATATTATGAAGTTTTATTACTATATATAACAAAAACATCCACCCTTTAATGAAACCACTAATCTTTTATTATCTGAATAATTGATTGAGTCTCTTGAAAATTTATTCCATGATTTGGGATTTAATGAAAGGAAAAAAGTTTATTCTAGAAGTATCATGTTTAAAAAGATACATCAATCAATACTGTACATTAATTCATAATATTATAGAGGATATGGAAATAAAGGTTTTGGAATGGAATAATTTTAATGATATATTTTTTGATAAATTAATTCCTCAAGATACATAAGTTGATTTGGAAAGAAAGTTTTTCAATTTGGAATAAAGTAAAGAAGATTTTGATTCTAAGTATGAATCAAACTTTACTATATTATCAAGGTAGGTTATAGACTATGTGTGTAATCTGAGAGTAATATATAACATTTATTTAGTTGGATAAATCCAAGACTTAAAAATTTGTTACTTTATTAGTCATTTTAAACATATGATATTATGGTATCATGTCCCCTAAGGGAAGATAAGTAATTACCTAAGTCTTATATTTTCAAAATAACTCAAGAGAAGAAGAGAATAGTTAAACAATATATAAATAAAAACTTGTTAAAAGATAAAAAAAATTGATTTAAATTTCTAGAATTTAACAATTTTGGAAATAAACACCATAGTGATTAATTAAAATGAATGGGAGTTTGCTTTAGATGTGGAGAGAAAGTTTGGTAGGTGCAAGAGTGTATCTTCAAGAAAAGAACCTTCCAATTTTCAGTGATTCAACTATATAGATATGGGACACTAAACAAATTAATTCCCCAAGTACCAATCTATTTTACCTCATAAATGGATAAGGGATAAAGTACAAGCTTATGAAATTACTATAACTGGTGTTGAAATCCATTAGTTGTTATAATAGGTAATCTTCTCATAAACTCAATGTCAACTAATGATTCATTATATTTTAGATTTATATAGTCTTTTATATCCACTACGAATATTAAATAATCCACTAATACTATAAGGAAGTAGTTTCCTATGAAAAAACATAGTAGGAGTATATTTTTAATGAGAATATAATGATAGGTATCTAATAAAATCCATATATATTCAGTAGTACCATACATGGGTGTTATACTGATGTTTGAGAATGACATAATCCTTGTTTTTTGGATATTTTATTTATTTTTTAGGATTTATGAATTATTATATAAAGCATAAAATAATCTATGTTGATCTAGTGGTGTTATAATATAAAGGATAAAGTGTTTAATAATTTCTATGGGTTTTATTATTGATGATTTAAGAATTAATGTATTACTTCTTCATAAGAAGTTTAATTCATATTTAGTATTATCTTAACATGTTATATTATTTTTTTAGATAGTTGAAATAACATGTCTTTATTTTGTATATTTTATGGTCCATTAAACCTTGATTTGTGTGCATTTAGCATGAAAAATTCCTCTAAGTTATTAATTATTAGAATAATATGTGGAAACTGATTAAAATATTCAATAAATAAAATCTTATAAGGTTGAAATAAATAATATATGTATAATTTATCATGTTTTCCATATTTATTGTAAAATAATCCCTCAACTCTAGAAAATGATCTTAAAATAAAAAAGTTATATGTTTAACTTTATTTATGATTAATTGATTGTCTTATTTATCCCTCACTGATTTATGGTTTTGTATGTTCATTGAAATTATACTGATCATCTTATTTATCACTATCTATTATTGCTTGGATTCTATTATTTCTCATCCATATCCATATTTTAAATTTGTTCCCATGTTATCCTTATCTAGGAACTTGATTATGTGTTATTTTGGTTAACCCCTATGTTTCTCACTTTCCCTTTTCAAAGTAAGTTTTATTATCCCTCTGTACGATGTGGGATTTTAAGAAAAGTATTTTAAATATTGAAACCTGGATTAGGGATATAAAAATATTATGAGGATGAAATTTATTTAATGGGGTATAATATATTACCACGAAAATTTAGTTTAAAATAATAGTAATCTTGACAACTTTCTTAACACGCAACACCATGCTTAAAGAGAAATGTGATATAATATAAATATTACCATTATAAACTATCTCTTAAATTATAGGTATGAATAGTAATAACCACATTAAATAAAATATGTATAAAATTTTTCTATAATTCAGATTTATTTATTAATTCATAACAAATAAGTACTTAATTTGGAGTAAAGTCATTTTATGCTTCAAAAATATGTTTTCAACGATAATATTTTTAATTATATTTTTCACATGGACATAATAATTAAGTTCTACTAGTTTTAGAAATTTTATTTAATGAAATTAATTTACTTATTGAATTAGACAATTCAAAAATTAACTTAGGGTTTATTTTTGAGTTTATTATAAATAGTATATTTTTTGTGAATATTGAAATATACTGATTTTTGTAAAACTGTCATTTTTTCATTAAATAAAGTAATTTATAAGTATTATTATGTTTTGAATTTGATCATAAATTAAATTATGTATTATTTAATTCTAAAAAATCTAATTAATTAAATAGTAATTGTAATTATACTTTATTTTGTTAGAAGTTCATTTTTTGGGTTGAAGAATGGTTTTCTAAAAACTGTTTTTCATCGCATTTTATGTGTATGCTTTCAAGTTTATATATTCCAATTAGAAAAATTAATTTTATAAAAATTGAATCTGTAATTAGAATATTAATTTCCAAATTTTTTAATTAGGAAAATTTTATTTTGGTTTATTATGAATATTAACCAAAGTAAAAAATTCAATGTTATGATTACGGTTAAAATGGATTAACATGGGGTTAAACTAAAAAGATAAGGGTTCAAATTACATAAAAATTTATAAAAAAAATTTTGTATATATATTTATATCCTATATATTCCTCCACTATAAAATAGTCTAATTTGGATCCACATTTCTTGAGTAGGACAATAATATATTTTAATATTTTAAAACATTTCAAGTGTGTCCTCTCCCTCCCTTATAATAGGACACCATGTATCCTCCCCTCCTCACACATAATGATACTTCTATATCAGAAAATAAATACCCAAATCCATTCCTAAAATCAATCATCATTATATATAGGTCATATTTTGATCAAAATACTAACCTTATAATGCTTGATGAGTAAGTCAAAAGAGGTTCTCTAAAAACGAGGTATAGCTCTTAACCAAGTGTTTTCATTTCATTTATTCTTATACCTAAATAAATTATATAAAAACCATGATTATATAATAAAATTAGTAACTCCCATATACATATATTTTATTTTTTTTATGTAACAACTTTTATTTGTCTCCTTCTTTATCAAATGGTAAAGGAAAGCATTATTTGTTCGTACATGCAGACTGTCGTCTTGTGAAGCAATGTATTTTTTTTATAACCACCATTCATGGATGGTTATTATAATAGATATAATATTTATATATTATATTTATTAAATAATTATGATTTTATAAATATAATATATTATATACCATCTTACCCTTCTACCCATTAAAAATGATAATGTCACTCATGTGTACGCATGGACTACCACATCCACAAAGCGATGTGATTCGTTTTTAATGTCTGATACTAAAGTAATATTATATATATATAATAATATGTATGAAATTTATATCATTATTAACATTTTTTAGATTATGGAACCATGATAAAGAATCAAGGACCTAAACTACTGAACTAAAACAGACAAGAAATGTAAAATATTTAACACTTAGAAACGACGATTTTAATAGGGAATTATTTTTAAATGACTGTTGAAATGTTATTAATATATCATATATATTATTATATTTATTTATATGGTTTTTTTATAGATTTATAAAAAATTAAAATTTATTATATTGGAGGTTAAAATTGCGTACGAAGAAAGTCTGGCCTGATGTAAGGGTTTATTTCACAATCTTATCCTTATTCATGATTGTTTATGTTTAATTTTTCGTTGGGAGAATTATATAATCTCACTACCACAAAAAATATATATTTTCTTATACTTTGTTTATTTATAAGTATTTAAATTACTATTTCTATTTTTATCTTCTTTGTAACTCAAAAGTCAAAAAGAATGTTTTAAAGGAAAATTGTCTTTGTTTTTAAATTTGGTCAGGAATATTTTTATTCCATGTCCATATTTTCATTAAAAAATGAAACAATGTTTTAAATATTCTAAAATAATTTATTAAATTCATTTTTTAAACATTTTATTTTTTTATAAAAAAAAATTAAATGATTCTTATTCTATTTTACTGAACGAGGCACTGTTTACTGAATGTATGAATAGAATAATTTTTAACAGAAACCGCATAAAATATTATCACCTCCATAATGAATGATATTTTATTTGAATATTCTATTACATTTTTCAATTAATTTTTAAAAAGAGAACGAATTTATTTATATTTTGTATTTTTTAGATTTTAAATAAGTGATTTTAAAATGAAAATTTTATTTTAATCAAGGAATTTTCCAATTTTCTTTTAAAATTATTTTCATATATTTTAGAATAATTTGATAAATATTATTCTTTATTTAGTATATAATCTAGAAAATATCATTGATCATATTTATATTTATGGATTATAATAATTTTTAATTTTTAATGTATTATCATTTGGTATACTAGTTCATCTAATATAGATAGTTATTGGTTATTAAGTTCTGTCGATTAATTTGTATTAAGAATTCATATGATGAATTAATTAGAATTATTAAATGATGGGTGGTACCTAGAATTACATAAATATTTGATGAATTGATAGGTCTCATGTAAAAAAATAGTTTGGGTATTTGTAATATGCCTTACACATTTATATATCATGTCTTGGCATGAGTCTCGGATTTTAAGTTTAAGATATCTAAAATTATGAATTACATCATTATGAAATCAGTTATGGATATCCATGTAGTGATTTTATTGCTTACAAAATATATGGATAAGTTTCAATATAATGTGATTATTTATATGGAATTATTTTAACCTCATTTATTCTTGTCAAAATTTTCATACTTTATTTATTCTATGATAGCTTCTTTTGTGTGAATTCCCTTACTAGGAATCTGATCTCACCCTTTTATTTTATTTTTCCATTCTTATGGGTTACAGTATGTGTAATAGGATTTATATGAATGAATATTCTCGAGTTAATAATAATTTTTTCAAATAAAATACTATGTTAAAATTTAGGTTTTCTATTGTAATTTTGGATTCAATAATGTATCTTGTTTTCCAACACTAATAAATTAATCAATCCTTAAGGATGTGATCACTTATAACTAGTAAAAATGTAACAAATTAACCACCAAATTTGGGATACTAGGGTTAGGTCGGTTATAATACCCACTTCCTACTGAGGCCCCTCAGGAAGAAAGTAAGGTAGATAAAGATAAATACTAAAAGCATGTGGATGATACAATGGATTTCCAGTGTGTTATGTTTTCATCTATATCTAGTGAGTTTCAACAAATTTATAAGGATAAATATTATTACATGATTTTATATCATCTCTAACAATAATTCTATAGAACATCTCAGAAATAGAGATATGATATCTCAAGTGCACTATATAAACAAAGGTTGGTATAAGGGAATCAAGAAGGACCTCATGTACTTATGATTATTGGGTATATTGAGATATTGTAACCCCTTGGGTTCAAATTAAAATAATAACTAGAAACTTATATCATTCTTGACACTTTACAACCTAGATTCTTGAACTTAGTGGTTAATTATAATATAATAACATGAATAAATCTGTCTAAAACTTGTTGGATTTAGTTCACCAGGTACATAAATATATTAATAATTCAAAATCATTGATCCTTATGGTAAATAAAGTATGAATATAAAGGATAATGAATTAATAGATAAGTTTAGACTAAAGATATCAATGAACCACCCTTCCAAGAATCCAAAAATATAGAGGAAGAGAAATAGGAAAAATGGTATCTTCATTTCTTGTGGAAATAATGGTTATTGGAAGAATAATTGAAAATATTAAAAGAGGAATCCAAATTATGCTTCTAATTTAGGTATATTTATCATTAAATGAAATGTATATCTATCTACAAGTTCGGCATTTGATTTATTATGTGGATCCAACATTTTTCATAAAATATAGGAACCAAGTAGATTCTATAAGATTGTAACTTGTAAGGTGGATCTCTGTGAAGAAAATGGTGCAAGACTGGAAGTATTAGAAATGGTAGAGAACTATCTAACTTTTTATAGTGGATTTGTTCTTGTATTAAATAATTGTTATTATGTACCTTCTATTAATATAAACATAATTTTAGTGTCAAGATTGGACATTATAGGTTTTTATTTTATTTTTTGAAATATAATTTGTATATTTTATATGTTTAACATATATAATGGTATGTAATGTCTTAATAATGGTTTTTATATACTTTAACTTTAAAGAAATATTTTTAAAATCAATAAAAAATCATTAAGAATGACATGTATCCTGCATGCCTATGTAACTTCATGATATGTCATGTAAATGAAAATCATTTAAAAAATCTACATCAAGTAGGGTATTTAGAATCTATTTTTTTAAAACCCTTAGATGTATTCTATGGTTTTTTACAAGTTAAAATTACCAAATAAACTTTTAGTACTAAAGGAGAATTATACGTAAACCTACTATAGTTGATTCATACTGAAAAATGCGGTCTACTTATAGTAGGGTAAAGTGGTGGGTTCTTTTATTTCATTACTTTAACTGATTACTTTAGTAGGTATGGTTATATATATAAATAATGAGGTATATGTATAATTCTTTTTAGTTGTTTAGTGGATATTAAAATGAAGTAGAGAATCAACTTGATAAAAATATTAAAAAGTTCTACTCAGATTATTGTAGGGAATATCTAGACCAAGATTTAATTGATCACTTAAGTGGCGTGGGGTATATTCTCAGCTCACCCTTTATATACCTTAGTGTAATGGTGTTATTGAAAGGAATAATAACATAATTATTGACATGATAAGATCAGTGATGATTCATGAAACTCTACCATTATCCTTTTTTGAATATACACTATATACTACAATATATAAAATCAATTATTGAGTACCAAGTAGAAAATGGGATTCCGTATGAGTTATGGTATGGAAGGAAACCCACTTTATCTCACAAAAATGTATGGGTATGTGAGGAATTTATTAAGACTATACCTAATAAAAAACTAATATCTCAAATAAAAAAGTGCATCTATATAGGTTATCCTATGGAATATAAATGATATCACCTATATATAAATTTAAATAGAAATGTTATTATAGAAAGACAATCCATATTTTTATAAAGGGAAAAAATAAAATGGAAATAGTGGGATCAAGATTAAATTTTATGAAGTTGGTTATCCAGATGAACCAATGTTGGTATGGGAATAATCTCCACAAGATACAATGGATGATGAAGATATTCTCATGACACAAGTATTGTGTAGGTCTATGATAGAGGTTTTAGGACTTTAGAGGTATGGTTTCCTTGTCACTGATTCATGTGACACAATACTCTTTGGGGATAATGAACCTCTAAACTATGGGGAAGAAGTAGATGGAAAGGATGATACAAAATTAAAAGAAAAATTTATTTATGGGATGGAGGCTATATACAAAAAATGATATTTGGGTTTGGTAGATTATCCAGCTAACGTAAAACCAATTGGGTGTAAATGGGTATTCAAAAAAATTGGACATTAATCGTAAACTAAGTACCTATAATGAATGATTTCTTGAAAAGGGTTTAACCAAATTCAAGGTATTGACTATGATGAAACCTTATTTCTAGTGGAGATGTTGAAATCCAATTGAATATTACATGAAATAACATCATTACTTGATTTTGAAATTTGTCAAATGGATGTAAAACATTCTTTTCAAAATGAAATATTGGTTGAAAAAATCTATATGACGTAATAAAAAGGTTTTATCATGTCAAATAAATCCAATAAATTATGGAATCATTAGAGGTCCATTTATTAATTGAAGTAGGCAACATGATCCTAGAATCATTATTTTAATAAGGACATAAGATAATTTGGTTTCATTAAGAATGAAGGTGAGACATTTTTCGATAAGAAGGTTAGTGGGAATTATATTATTTTCCTTTTTTTAATCGTGATGAAATATTAATCATAATAAAGGAAGTAAATTCTTACAGTTATTTAAGAATTAGTTAAATTAATTCTTATCTATATATAAATTGTGTGAAGTTACATACATTCTAGGAGTTAATATCAATCGAGATATATCTAAAAGGTTTCTTGGTTAAAGTAAAATTGTATACATTGGAAAGGTACCCAAAAGTTTTAATATGAAAAATTTTGTAACATCCTGACCCAGGTTCCACATATAGGAACCCCGAACCAGTTGGTTACATGAATTCAGGCATGCCTCCCTGTATGCTAGATGTTTCCGACTAGAAGGGAGGGTCTAAAATTGATCATGGGAAGACTATACCCTATTTATAAAAGTAGCACAATAGAGGAAATAAATAAACAATATAAAAATGATATAACCCTAAACAGAATAATACCAGTATCACATGATGAACAAAATAGGAATACAATATCCAAAACTAGAGAGGTAGATATGTTATTACATATATGTGTCATGTTCCAAATGAAAAACCCAAAAGTAAAGACACCGAAAACTCTAATGTGGGTCCTAAAACCATGTCCACTTTCCTTATACATGATCCATCCTAACTAAACCATCTAAAATAGGGCTCCTTCCCTTATCATATCCTGTAAACCTGAGGTCTATTTGGCTACCGATCAGGCCACCTGAGTAGGGTGTGAGTACAACTTAATAGGACACCACCAACAGCGTCTAAAACAATATCTAGACTATAAAATTTTATGAAATTCTATAAATAATAAAGTACATGTGATATAATAAGAAGTTTTCCAAAAAAAATTATTCCTTAATTACCCATAAAATTTTCTTGGGTTTACGAAGACACCCAACCATCCAATACCTACTTTGTCCCATGTTAGAGTCTGAACCATATCATATAGGTAATCATAATTCATTATAACATGGGATTCCATTATCTATTTAAATTCAACTCACATCATGGATACTTGGAACCATATTATAATTCCAACATTTTGTGGGTGATTCTAGCGGTTTGGGTCGTTGATGGGGGTTAAGTTGAGTATTCTTCTTCTCCACTTCCCTTGTTTTCTAACCCATCAAGATTTACCCCATCTTGGTCAAGCTTGATGAGGGTTTTGGGAAATCTTGGGATGGTGTTGGAGGGGGATGGTGGTGGTCTAAATAATTTTTCTATGCTGACGTTGGCTTATATCTCATCTATTTGGTTTCTTTTCTTATTTGGCTTCATTGGTGTTTCCTTATGGATATGTCTTCTAGATATCATTGGTTTCCTTTTTGATTTTTGTTAGTTTGTTCATATTTTTTGTGTTTTTTTATTCATATTTTCTATGGTACCTTAGTCATTTTTTGTCTCTAATGGTGATGACATTGGTGTTTCATTCATGATAGAAACAATGAAGACAATACGAGTTATATTAATGATACTTAGACCATCGTGTATTGATCGGGTTTGATTTAGTTTTTTACAAGGTGTTTGTCTCATATGGTTTTGATTCTAAATAATGGTTTTGTTTATAGATTTTGGTTCGATTTAAAGGTGAAATGACAATGGCGGAGTTGAAGGTCCCTTCGATGATTGAGGTTTGAAGCTGTTATGAGATTATTACTGGTGGGTTAT
The DNA here is from genome assembly GCA_963277665.1 of Viscum album. Taxonomy (NCBI): domain Eukaryota; kingdom Viridiplantae; phylum Streptophyta; class Magnoliopsida; order Santalales; family Viscaceae; genus Viscum; species Viscum album. Next base: position 1,296,578,974 of record OY728138.1, on the reverse strand, counting down.
CACTGAAATTTGAGAGGATGGAGGTGAATTAGACTATCAAGATCAAGGCTTGAGGTGGCTCAGCTCCTGATATTTTGTGACTCGAGGTGGTTCGGTGTAGATTATTCTAAGGCATGGATTTTTGAATTTAAAATGTGGTTTTGATTGTTTACTCTTTTTAATTTAAAATTTGGGATATGTGGGTGTTTTGTACTAAATTGGTTAAATGTGAGGTTCCCACATAACCATAAAGTGTATTTTAAAAAATTATGAAAAATAGGATTTTGAGTTTTATCGCATTAATTCACATGTAATAATATGAACAATTAAATATCAAATCATTTATCAAAATTTAACCATATAACCCATTAAACATTCAAGGATAATCAAAACATCCCATAATCCCCATTATCAACCAATTCATAATCACAATAATCAATCAATTTCACAATCCCATTAATTGATAAATATCATAATCCCAATATCCCATCAATTTCATAATCACATCATTCCATTAATTAATTATCCAAAAAATCAATCTAATTCAACCAATTTATAATTGCCCCAAATTCAACACATTAAATTATCACTTGGAAATTAAATTTAATCCAATTAAATTATAGATGCAATATCCCAATAAGGTCAGTTGAAATTACATAACTACATACAAATAATTAAACTAGGAGTATGGGATTTGTAATTTAGACCACCTACCTCATCATCATTGATGGATGCTCACTAAAATAAATCCTCAAATTGATGTGGAATATCCAATTTCATAGTGAATAATGATATCTAGATCCAAAACCAAGATCAAAAATTGAAGGAATTTCTATCTATCAAAATCTAGATCTGGATACATCACTAACATGGGAAAACATCCCTTAAAAAGATGTGAGGAATATGGGAGAGATAGAGGAAACTAATATAGACAAGATCTATTACTTAGGGAGATTCAAATCTATTCAAATGGATATTTGAATCACAAGAATGGATTTTTGAGCCCTTGGAATATATCTGAGAGCCTCTAAAAGTCATAGAAACGAGTTAGTTTCAAGTCAGGGTGTTTAGGGATATAATATTGAAGTTTAGTAATTTTTTAATTTATTTTTGGGGGTTTAATATTCCGCACGCATGGTTTCCTGTATGGGGTGAAAGGTTTTCCCTAACTGTGTTCCTAACAATCTGTCACCTCCCTGGGGTCACACGATTACTAATATAAGGGTTAATTTTTAAAAAATTAGTTTTATCCATGTGAATCTCAACTATTTGGGTTTGCACGGTTTGCTGTAATGGGTGTATGGCTTGGGAAAATCATGTGCCAACCATGCACTACACCTCTTCCTTCCAGAATTCTCTAATTTCTCCCAAAAACAATCCAAACTAAGCCCTAACCAAAATAAACTAAAATAATGGTAAAATATTACCTATAAACAAGCCTGGGAAAATTCTAGATAATTTTAGGATCTTACAATATCCCCACCTTATAACAACTTTTCCTCAAGCTATGCTCCCAATCATCTCTAAGGTTTTGAGGTAAAAATACTGTGCCATAGAGCCCACATATCCACTTATCTCTCTAATTGTTCCTCTTGAACATGGCCATATTGCCACAGTACACACCCTATTGAAAATATATTTCCCCTAAAAAAATTCTCACTATGATCTAACACATGTATGAGACATTCCTCAATGGATGAATTAGTATCAAGCTCAACAACGTCCACATCGGTAAACTGAGAAGGGTTTGTATGATACATCTGAAGTTATGACAAATGAAACACATCATTCATATCACTACACCTTTATATAAGAGATAATTGGTATAATATCTATTTGATTCTCTCTATGACTCCAAACAGTCCAAAAAAACATGGGCACTAACTTTCCCAACCTCTGAATCCTATGGTGACTCAATCTAGGCGACACCTAAAAAAACACATGATCACTCACTGAAAAATCAACTGGTTATCAATTCATATCAGCATACAAATTTTTTATAATCTGAGCTGTAACCATATGATTCTGAATTAACAAAACCTTCTCTAAAATCTCTTGTAAGAGACTCGGTCCCAAAATCTCTAAATCTCATACCTCCATCCATTATAGAGGTGATCTTAATATCATATGATAAAGAGCCTCATATGGTTCCATCTAAATAGTGTTTTGATAATTGTTGTTGTAGGAGAACTCCACAATCACTAGTTACTTATCCTAAGACCCACCAATGTCTAGAATAAATGTTCATAGCATATCCTCAAGCACATTAATAGTACATTCCAACTACCCATCTACTTGTGGGTGGAATGTGCCACTCAGTAAAACCTGTGTACCAAGTGCCTTCTACAAGCCCTACAAGAAGTGAAAATTAAAATGTGAGTCACAGTCTAAAACTATACTCCCTAGAACCCCATCTAGATGAACTATATATCGAATGTACATGTCTCCCAACAGATCCAGTATGAATGTCTCATGTATAGGTAAGAAATGCACTACTTTCATGAGTCGGTCCAAAACCTCCCCAATAGCGCCATTCTTCTGAGGCATCCTAAGGATAACCACCACAATTTACATGGTAACATCATCTCACTTACATTATGAAATGTGAAACAACTTTATTAAAACACTATGTCATTTATGTTTGGTCTTCACCTGTTGAAAGGTGTATCATCATGTCACAAACCCTACAATCTCAATTTTTCATGTCTGGCCACCAATACTATCGACGTATGTCACGACACATTTTGCTCAAACCTAGATGCACCACCCACTTCAAAGCATGAAATTCATGCATTAGATCCTCTCACATAATCATAGGTACGACAACCTGATTACTGATATAGATGATATCATTCTCATCTATAGTCTAAAATGAAGGAGTATCTCCACCTTCAAGGATTTTTCTTAAGGCTAAACATTCTTTATCCATAGACTTCCTTTCCATGATCCGACTCAAAAGTGTATATTCTACTAAAAATGATATGAGATTCACCTTCCCCTAGCCCTTCTAAACCACAACATGCATCTCATCTAGAAATGTTTTCATATTCCACTCATAACTAGACTCTTGATCTACCATAGTCCATGTTTTCCTTCTTAGAGTGTCAGCAACATTGTTTCCATTTCTGGGAACATATGCTAGCTCAAAATCAAATGACTTCATAGACTCAACCCACTTATGCTTTCAAAGATTCAAATCTCAATTTGAGAATATATACTTTATGTTTATTTGCTTAGTGTACACAGTAAAATTTTCTCCAAATAGATAATACTACCAACACTTCAAAGAATAAACCACTGTATAAAATTTGAGGTATTTCATAGGGTATTTCCATTCATGTGGCCTTAATTTCCATAAACCATACACCACAACCTGATCACCATGAATCAACGCTACTCTATGATCGATACCAGAAGTGTCACAAAACATTGTGTACTCCTCCCCTGTCTTGGGTATGATCAATATTGGTTACATTTTCAAACACTTCTTTAGCTCCTAGAAAGCATTATTGCATGCTTCATACCATAAAAACTTTATCCCCTTATTGTTAAATCCATAAAGTGGTTCTTCTAAATGAAAAATTCATGGATGAGCCTCTGATAATAACCCACTAATCCCATAAATACATAGATATCGAAAACATTCTTGGGATGATCCCAAGAAACCACTACCTAAACCTTCTCTATGTCCACTCACACACCTTCTTCCATAATGATGTGACCTATGAAATGTACCTAATGAATCCATAGTTAACACTTAGATAGCTTGGAATATATCTAAATCTATATATCTCAACATACTCATAAAGATGTAAATATATTGAGAATGATCATTGTAAGCCTTAGAGTACACCAAGACATCATCCACAAACACAACAACAAGCTGGTTTAGGTATGGGATGAAGCTTATTTTCATCAAGGCCATAAACACTATTGTGCATTTTTCAAACTGAATAGAATCACAATGAACTTATAAATTCCATTGATGCTTATGAAAGTAGTCTAAGGTATATCAGAAGATCAGACTCTCAACTAATGATAACCTGATCTCAAGTTGATCTTATAAAAAATACAAGCTCCTCTCAAATAACCAAAAAGATCATCAATACACCGAAGAGGATACCAGTTCTTCACATTCATCTAGCTTAACTTATATTAATAGATACTTAAGTGCAAATTTATATCAACCTTATTATTAAACAAGACTATAGAACCTAAAGGCGACATACTCATATGGATAAACCCCTTATATATCAACTCTTCAAACTGGGTCATGATATCTTGAAGCTCTGTTGGTTCTATTCTATATAGAAGAATATAAACTAGCTCATCCCCCAGCCTGAGCTCAATTGTAAACTTCATGTCTATCTTAGGTAGTATTCCTGAAAAATCCTTAGGAAGTACAACTTTGAATAATCCTACTACAGGTGGAAAAAATCATTATATACACCCCCATCATCCATAAAAGACTTGAAACAAGGGAGGTGATCTCTTGCTCTTGTTAATGAATTGGATCTACAGGGCCTTCCTAGATATCACACACTCCACTGTGAATATAATTATCACCATCAAGAGACATAATTTTTACTCTCATGCGGTAACAATCTATATAGGATTGGTGTGCCACTAACTAGTCCATACCCATAATTAGATCAGAACATGACATATCTATAATGTAAATATCCCATGGGAAATGATACTCCTCAACCTCAAGAGAACACCCTTTTCATAAACATATTTCTCTCCACTATACTCCTACAGGTGTATCAATATTCACAATCTCACTCACAAACTCTACTTCTATGATCAAACCATTAAAAAGTTTTGTACATATAAAATAATGAGAGGAACCAGTATCAAATAAGGAATAGCTAGAGTAGAAGCTATAAGAATAGTACCTCTAACTATTTATAATCTAACCTCACTATCCATGAGTATAGGAAGAACTACATGAAAATATCCTACCCCACTTCCCTATGATATAGTCTGATTCCCTTTGATTGTACCACTCTAGTAGTACAAGTAATCTTTCCCAGAAGCACCTCATCCACTGCCTTGATCACCACAGCTAGTAGAACTCCAACGTCTAGAATGATATGGGCTTAAAGACCCCCTTCCATAACTCTAATTCTTTCTAGATCCTCCATTATTACCCATCTATCATGGTTTCATATAGAACCTCAATATATGTTCTATATTGATGCAGTCTCAACACTCTACTAGTGGTTGGGGGCACTGTCTATAAAAGTAACCCGGCCTACCACAATGGTGACAGATCACTCAAGTAAGGTCCTATATGACTAACCCTTCCCATTTTCCACTCTCTTTCTATCACCCTGGTTGTAATTTTCATTGTGATTCATCATATGATTAGAAGACTTACCTCCTAATCATCCAGAAGAAAACACTTGTCCACTCATAGAATCCTCTTTCAGGTTCCCCTCAGAAATGATAGCCCAATTCACCACTTTAGAAAAAAATCAGCTGAAATATATTCACATGGGATATAATTTATCATTTAATCCTAGCCTGAAATAATTTATCCATGGTTTCCCTATCTATTTCCAACTCTAGAGAAAAGAAATAAAAATATGTGAATCATCTAGCAAAGTCCATTGTGGACATTCTCCCTTGAGTCAACCTCCTCAAATCTCTTTCCCTCTCCTTTCTAAGTGTCTCAAAATAAAATTTCTCCAATAAATTATCCTGAAAGTCTTTCTGATCCATACTATCCATCTTTCCAAACTGATTCTAGATGTCACACCAATGTAATTATTAACCACATGACATATAAGCATCAATTTTAACTCTTTTCTTAACAAGAGTCTCCAAGTTTTCAAAGAATATTCTAGATATAATCAATCCAGAACTTCATTGTCTCAGGTCCACCCTCTATAGTAAATCTCGGTGGGTCTTGCAACTAGAACTCTTGAGTCAGGTTTTACATATTATTCATAGAACGCCCTAGGTCTCTTTCCATAAAATGCATAAATTGAGCGAAGTTCTCACGAAACTGCTCTCTGTCTCTCCCACCCAGAAATATCAGTGCCTCATGTTCCACTACTGGAGATTCATTTCTAGCCATGTACTTCATTAATACTATCAAAAAGAATCATCATTGAGGCATATCTCTACAATTCCAAACACATATCTTAGTACACATTACACAACATTAACACATTTAACAATAGGGATTCACATAAATAAATATCAATTCATCCCCATTTTTTCTCCCACCTAATCAAAACTGAGTCAATATCACTACCCTTAAAAATCGACATCATGGTTAATATATGTTTAAAAAATTCTCATTTACCTAGTTTATAATTAGACACCCATTTATCAATTTAAATTTTTCCGATTTTTTCCATCATTTAATGTTTTATATTTTCATATTAGGCACCTTTTTCAGTTAAATTATACATGTAAAGAAAATCATTTCGATTCTAAAAACTTACCCAAAAACTTTTTTCACATGCGCTCCAAAAATTATGCATGTCATAATAAATCTAGAGTTATTAGAATGATTCTTGCATACTCAACTCTCATGTCATACCGAACTATGAGTCAAATCTTAAAAAATCTCAGAAAGTAATAACATCACACACGAAGTACATTAATTAAGTGAAATAACATATAATTATAACAGGAAATATCAATATGTTATAATAGTTCTTAACAATATAAATGTGTTTATCTTACTATCATAGTAAATTTTATTTTACTTATTCTATTTGTATGGTAATGTCCGTAGATTACATATAATATCAATATGTTATAATAGTTCTTATATATAATGAGAACCTACAGTTACTATGATAGTAATATTCAATATATGTTCTATGGTCTACATACATCATACTGATAAGACACAATTTATGTCTCATTATCTAGTATTGGGAGATTATATGCATTGAGACTTATTCTCTTGAAGTTCACAAATGGTGGTCTCGAGTAGAGTAGATCATAAGGACGAGCCCACCAATAGGAACATCACATGTTTTGGATGTCCATGGTTTTACCTATCTATGAGAATGTGTATTGGACTCTTGGCTTGAGATCATTATCAATTTATACTGTTTGATTTTATACATTGATGAAAGATGAAAACCATGGTATTTAATTTCTGTAAAATTATCTTATGTTGTGTTTATTATCTTTGGTATGTTATTATTTGAATGATCATGATAGTATTTATTTCTATATATTTGAGTAAAACATATCTCCGACCTAGTTGGCCAGGATGGTAGTGCCTTAATTAAACCCATGGAAATAGTGATTGGAAGTAAGTCCATATAATAAGTTCAATTAACATATAAGGCAAGAAAGTATGATCACATAGAGTGTATATTCTTTTTTATCATATATCATGAGAAAAATATATTGTATTACATAGAGCATGTTCGTAGGATGTTGTAATAAATATGACACTCCTCATATCCTTTGGATACAAGATGGGTTACTGGATTTTACTATTGTTTTATGAGTGGGAATCAATTCTATTGAGATAAGGGCCTATAGAGACACAGACTAATTTTATCTATTAGGTCCATATATTTGGTGAATATGAGTTTTGGACAAAGTGGCTCCCACGTGAAAGATTTGTGAATTATTAATTTTGAAATATCGCAACTAAAATAATTAGAATATATTATTCATTTTTAGAATAATAAATATCTGATTTAGTTATAAAAGTATTCAAAAATTATTTAATTATAAAAGTAAATATCAAAAAATAATAATTTTTCAAACAAACATAACATGTTCTAGGTTTATAAAATTATTTAGAGAGATTAATATCTAAGTTAAAGGTTTGTATATTATCATCTGATATATTAAAGTATTTAAAATTTTTGATAAAATATTCTTGACATTCATGATAAGTTTAAATAACTCATAAGTGTGAAAAAGTGTCTAAAATGAAGGTTATAACCTTCTAAGGACCAAAGTGAAATTTTAGAAATTATAACCTTAGTATAATTTTAATTTTATCATGTTAAATAGGATCATCCATCTTTTTAATTAATTCATATAGTTTATCTCTCTTCTCTCCTAAAGTTTATAGGGAGATAATATGAAGCAATAACATAGTAGGATCGATCCTGCTTTCTCAATCGAGTATGTGTTCCTCACGTGATTTAAGGGTCATCATAAAGCAATTTAATTTCCCACTCTAGAAACTAATAATCAGATATCTATGGTCTACAATGTTTTTTGAATATGTTTATTATCTAGAGGATACCTATATTCATCCCATTGATCCAAAATATGTCAATAGTGAGTGAATCAGATCAGCTATTTCAAACAAACAAGGTACCATTTACAGTTTTATTCAATGTTTTACTTTGTTCATAAATTGAATTTCACATGATCCTTTAAGAAATATAGGCATGGGTTTTTGTGGACTTAGTGTTTTATTAAAATGAATCCAAACCCAAAATTTAAAATTATGTATTTTTAACACTTCTACTACCCCCTGGGTTCCTTCAAAAACAAGATTAATTTTATATATTTTTTAATTGAAAGAGAGGTTTAGATATTTTGTGCACTTGAGGCATGATAAAGAAATAGCATCGCATAATGACACGAATTTAAACCAAGTTTGGATGGGAAAAACCCCTTAAACATTGAGAAATGGGGAATAAAAATAGATATGATTTCCTTAAATAATGATAATCACAAAGATTGGTATGGATTCTAGCCTTTTTCATACCTGATTTTTATAATAATTCCTTGAAAAAATATTCCATAAATAACTTTTCAGGACCTTTTGAGGTTTAGTGTCTTGAAAACTAGCTACATGATACTTGAAGAATATAAAGAAAACATAAACATAAACTCTATTTAACCCTCTTTAAATAATCTTGTATAATTTCATCCCAGTTCACTTAACATTAACTGATTTTCTAGGGACATAAATAAATGGAAAAGGGTGAGCATAAATCCTAGTAAGGGACAAATAAAGGAAATAAAACATGATCGATTATCATAGATGAAACATGAGGCATAACATGAGATAATAATCATAATTATTTTAAATATAACAAGTAAATGTGGGAACAACATAAAAATGATACATTCCTAATCATATCACTAAGGACCAATGCTAAGGTTCAATAAAACATATTTCCAAGTTTATTCATTGAGGTTTAATAAAACATGTTATCTATAGAGATAAATTCTTTAACTAATAAATTAGAATACTATCTGAGTACACTCTACACATGTCTCAGTTCATGTGTTCCACATATATTATATATCATAATAAATCATTTCATTGATAACTCATGGAGAATAAAGAATGGGTTTGATATAAAATCATTGAGTACATAAGTGTTCAAAGTCATAAACTTTTCATCATTTTTAACACACGTGATGGTAATGTGCATTTAATATAATGAATTCGCAAATAAATGAAATTTAAATACATTTATATGAATAAACATTAATCAAAAATAGGTTTGGGTATTCACAATAAAAATATAGAGGTAAGGAAAAACAAAGAATGATTTTGGAAGCATAATGGGTATTGGAAATGGTTTAGGAAACTAGATTAATGAGAGAAAATTAAAGTCACTTGTTGATATAAAAACATTTGTAAAATAATAGAATTATCATAATTTAATGATAAAATAATAATTCCGAAATTAGAGGACAAACTACAAAGGAATTAATTTGATAAAAAAATAGAGGAAGATAATATCTTACCTTATGAGACGGCTTCTTAAAGCCTGAGGAGAGTTCTTTATAACCATATAAACCCCTTAAATGTATCTAGAAAGGTAAAATTAGGGAAAATTCATGGTAAATTTTATGGGGTTAATGAAATGGGTTGGAGTGGTGGGTATTTACAGTGAAATGAGTAGAATTTTTTATTAATTTCTAAATATGGTCCTTGGAATTCTATGTTGTGGAACATATAGAGCCAATAGATTACCCCTAAATTTTTCTTGTGATTTTGTAAATTTAAGGAGTTATTTTTGACTTTTATCTATGATAGATATTAAACCCAATTTTTAATATTAATTTGGTAATGATAAATGAATACTTCCACAAAATATTTTTTTAGAAAGTTTTAATTCAAATTTTAGAATTCGGAATTTTATTTATAGTTTTGGAAACTCATTTTTAATTCATTAATTTAAATTATATAAATAAAATAATTTATTTTTTTCTTGGATCCACTTATTTTAATTATTACTCCATTATTAGATATTTATGAAGCTATAAAACATACCAAAAATGAAAAACAGTATTTTTACTATTCACTGAAAAATTTATTTTAGAAAATTCTCAAAATTTTACCTTAATTGAATTTCGATGGGCTGATTTCATATAAAATTATTATTTGATAAAAAAATTCTAAATATGATCATTTTAAATTTTAAATAAATATATTTATTTATAGAATTTTTTTATGACATCATCAAATTTCTAATCATTATCAAAATTACTTGGGACAATATAAAATTATATTATCATTTAAATTTAAATATATACTATTTTCTAAGAATATTTCATTAAAATAAATTTTATTTAAAATTTTAATTTTAATTACATATATTAAAAAATATAATTAATTTATCTATGTATCAAAAAATCTATTTATCATAATCATTTTATATTTATGTTTATTTTTTATTATAAAATAGTAATGAAAATGGTATTGATAAACCACTATTTAATATCTTAGAAGAAAATTTCACTTTCATAATACTAAGTTCAAGATATATGACCCCTTATTAAACTGATATACACCCTTATAATGTCCTTTGGGCCTCTACGATGGTGGTGGTGAGGTGTCTTATGGAGTTCGACGAGATTCGACCAGGATAGTAATTGATGGTGTTGACATGGTCTCGTGATTAGTGGTGATGTAGCTGGATTGATAGCATGGATCAGTCCCAAATGAGAATTTAGAGCTGGCGTTTCATCTTGGCAGAGATTTTTGGATTTGGTTGTTTAAGAGGGTATGGCGTCAGCTGTCGTATCAGGCATGTTCTTTGAAACAGGACACTTGCTTGTTGGTCTTTCATACAAAGGTGGTGGGATTCATCCCGATCATATGCTTGGGTGGGGCTGATCCATGTTGTTGTCTATTTTTTTCTCTCTTTGACCTTTGAGTCATGTGATTTCCTATGTCTATGATGTTTGTGTCCCCCCCCCCTTATTCCCTAAAATGGGGCTTATCTTATAATAACAAATTATAAGGCCTTCGGGCCATTGGATGGACATACACCCTTAGAGTAAGGTGTTCAATGGTGGTACCTTAATGGGGTGGCTCAACTAACATTGATCTAGTAGTGATCACCACTAACTTGAACTTCTCTCATAGTCAATTTCGCTCGATCCTTACTTACTGAAGTTCTACTTGGGCTTGTTCAAGGGTGAACCCCAGTTATTCTACCTCCCTCCCAATTTCTGATAAATTGGATTTAAAAGGAAAGATCCTACTGATTGGGGCCATTGTTTCTCTTATCTTCCTCAATTATCTCTTATCATTGCCCTTTATATACACTAATTCTAAGGGTAACATTGTTACCAATGGTCATAAAGATTAATGGTCATAATGACCAATGGTTATAATTACCAATATCCATACTGACCATTTTTGAGGTGATGGTTGTATCCTAATGGAAACTTTTCCCTTTATTCCCTATATATACCCCACCATTCTCATACCTCAATATTCACTATTTTTCTTACAATGGTTCTATATATCCCTAGAAATTATCTATCATATTCCAAACTCTTAAATTTATTTTTATTATTTTCATATCATGAGATATCATCATTGGATAATTCAAGCCTATGGATTTTACATTAGTCTGTGCATTTTTATATTTTTTTAACTCCCTGTATTATTTCTAGTAGTTATAGTTATTTCATGATATGTAATAAAATTCCATAGTCTTTTTATGTGATTTTATTATAAAACATTATAAAATAGTCAATTTAAAACAATATTTCTTTTATTAAAACAAATTGTTTGGTTCATTATAGTTAGAAAACCCTAAACCCAATATGAGAGGAAGAATAAGAAACCTAAATAAAATATGAAGATATATAGTAAGAAACGAGGGTCTAATATAAATATTCCATGAAGAAATCAAGGAAGGTGGACATAGGTACTTGAATGAAGGAGGAGACACCTAGAGCTCCCCTAATTATAGGTCAAATGAATAAGGAAAGATAAGACCCAAATAATAGTTTTAATATAATATGGGTAAATTTGAAAATCATAAAATTAAAATCTAGAAGTATCAACTCACTAAATGAAACTAACCGTTACAACATGAATACCCTTTCATAACACCCATCATGGTGTGACCCAACTAGCCATGGAATGAAGATCATACTCTGGGAAGAAATAAGAACTTATTACCAGAGAATTCATGTTCTGATATCCACCTTAACGATGTTAAGCACCTTCCCCAAGGCTAGGAAGATTCAAGGACATTCTTCGCGAGGTTAAAAAATGATGCAAATAAAGGGTCATAGTGTGACCCACTCCTCTCACGATATTCATAGAGTCGCATAGGGTGAAGAATGCATAAAATTCATCATCATGGTTTGGTGTTCTCTTCCACAGTGTGACCTCCATACTAACCTAAATTTTTTCAAATTCAAAAACATCATGTAAGAATAAAATCTTATGCATTGGAGGGGTGAAATTATATACAAGGGACTTATCAAAAAATAAGGCTCTCCCAAATATTCATCATATCATAATTCTCCTACCCATGGCCTAAACTCAACCTCCAGACCTAAGAACCTTAAAAACCACCAAACCTAAATGCATTATTACAAAATCAAACCCAAATTCCATGATTTGAACTTCTTCTCCTCATGTAAAATTTTATAACGGTAAAGTAAAACCCTCTCTGGAAAATAACAACCCATTAGGTCTAGGTTCCCTTTTTTATGGTGTAATCCTCGACCACCCTTAACTGAAAATTTCACATGTAACCCATTATTTCATACAACATCATGGACATGGTGTAACCTACATCTAGACAAAAAAAATTCAGAATTATAAATACAGTAAAAATGCCTCCAAATATTCTACAAAATTCAAAAAAATCTATAGTCAATAAGAGATAATTACCAGAGCAATGAATAAGGATATAAATAATTAAATATTGTAAAAATGGAAAGTGAGGTTGGGTGCAGAAATTATCACCAGAATAATTCCTTCTAAACCCAATAATCCACCAATGATATGAATTTATGACTCAAATATCCTAGAATATAATATAAGAAATGATTGTATTGAGAATAAAAAAGCTACAACAAAAAATTCTTGGGGATACTAATCCCTAATGGGATTAGTACATTAAAATAGTAATCTAAATCTCTAACTGATGTCAAAAATTCAAATCCATACTAGAACAGATACACATACACATATATCCTAATAATAAAATCAAGATTTGAGTCCAACATTGTGTCTCCCCACCATTTAAGTTTTTCACTAACATGGTAGGAAAAAAACCAATCTATCCCACAGAAATATCACCACAATGTAAGAATTATACCCCATAACCAATGAGTTAATATATTGCAACCAGTCATATGGTATATCCAAGGTCACATGAATACAAATATTAAATCCTCTAAAGAAAAATAAATCCAAAACATAAAAAATAACTAAATAATAGACCAGTATTCTAACCACATTAAAGGAATAGAGAGGGAAATAATGAAAGGAAGAAAATGAGAAACTCTAAAAACTGACTCATTTATACTACTATATTGGCCCAGAATATGGTACTTCAATTTACTGAACATATGAATATAACTTGATCAACTAAAATGATGATAGGTAGTTAGAAAATTAAAATAAGAGGGCTTAAAATTTCCAATCTAACCACATTAGAAACAAATAAAATAACACATATTCACTGGAGGAATGATTATAGAATGTTATGATCCTTCCAAATCATGAAAGACGTTAATCTAGGAAACATCCCATGACACCTAATTCCCACAATTCATCAAAAACAATTAGGATTCATACCTTAAATAAAAAAGGAACATCATACCTAATCATAGAAACAAATTAATACATAACACAGGTAACTTTCCTCATCATGAAACCACAAATAAAAATACCTCTCATTTGAAACCCTTTCAAAATAATTTCTAGAATAACATATCTTTGTTTCAATTCCATAAAACACTAATTATCATTAGTTTTTAATTTCAAAATCCCATATTTGAAATTATTTTATAAATCCAAAACATTAATATGATTTCAAATAATCATATAAAACTTCATTATTAATTTTAAAACTCAACCTTTACTAATTAAATAATTCTTTCCATTATAAAAATATTAACAATATCAAACCATGTAACATCAAATAATCATAAAAAATATATTTAATTTATCTCAAATTGTAAATTACTTTTAACAATAGAAACCTAGATTCAAGAGTGGTGTTAAACACAAAAATTTAAAATGGGGTAGTGATTCTGTATGGCTTGACCAAGTGGATTATTAGACCATGTACCACCCATGCATCTTCCCAAATGATTTATTCAGAACCATGCACACATGCTCTGTATCGTTTTCCAAATCATAAAATATAACTTCACACATCTATTTCAACTCCCATTTTCACCCAAAAACATGGAAGAACTCTTATTAACCCGAAGAACATTAATATAATTTAAAACAAAACAGATCTAAATCAAAATTCAACAAAAATAAATGAAGATTAAATTTAAAATTCATGCCTCAAAACCCGAATACCTATTCTAACTGAAGACACTAAATGATAAAATAAGGGTTATACTCTCCCTATAACTACCACTCGAGTCATGAAATTATTATACCGAATATCTCATTACTTCCTAAATAACATGCGGGCGCTCCCATATCAATTTTTTCATGAACCAATTCAATATATCCTAACCAAACTTATGATCTATTATTTGGAGAGGCATAAGGGGAATTCCCAATTGCCACATGTTGGTATCTACTTCTTGGGAATCATGTAAAAACTCTTTGGAATGTTTTATCCCAAAAAATAATAATAATCAAGAATTAAAATCTATCGATAATTTGGAATGGTGTGTGTATAAGTTGGAATTCCAAGAATCACCAAATAACCATTTTTAAATTTTATAAAACAAACAAGGTAAATACCCTAATAAACATCCAACTTGAATCCTAAATATAAATAAAATATATCTTGATGGAATAAAATCCCAAGAATGCGTGAGAGTTGAAAAAGGAAGATATATAATCAACCCAAAGAAAATAAAAAAGTGAAACCCAAAATATTAAATTAGAAATCTCCTCATGACCCAAGGCCATCATCCAAAATCATAACTGAAAACTTCTCCATGAGGGACTAGAGAGAAGGATTCCATGAGTATTACCTCCTTGAAAACTAAAACTAAGACTTGAAAATCCATTTAAACTATAGGCACCAGGTGTTATGAGTAGATTGTGAGAAAAGTAACCTAGTGGGATATCACAATAAAATTATTGATGAAATTAATTTCATAAGATATTCTGTTAATGATTGTTTGAAATACATCTCATAAAAACAATACATTTTTAGAATTTGAATAAACCAAACCACATAAATAAAACCCAACATTACTTTCAAAACCAAACCATGTTATTAGATGAAATTAAACAAGTTCATGTAAATTTACATAAAATCATTTATTAAGAAAACTAGTAAATGAATTTTAAACCCATAAATATTTATAACTGAGTTAATATCCGTATTTTGAGAAATAATTCCAAAACAATAATGACTAAATTTTAAAATTATAACAAAAATAATGAAACAAAACATAAAGTGTGCACTTGTAATAACTCAAAGAGATAAGAACACATAAAAACCACATAGCATGAACATAACTTCTAAATGAAAATTAATATAACCAGTAATATAATCCACTCAATTACAAGAAAAATCTATGAATATAAGTGGTAATATCATCCAGTTAATAAAATAAAATAAAATTTTATATCACGGGGTAGCATTGGGTAAACTAAGGTTATGGAAACCTATAATCCTTATACTTTAGTATGATATGATCCAATCATATCCAACTATGTGTGAGGACCACTGAGGATAAAATTATCTTACCAATTCGGCATGGTGACATCCATTTGATGGCTCCTCAACTATATCATCCATGTTATAGTACTGTTTAGTTAGAGTTTCATAGTCCAATGTTAGGTAGAGCATATAGAATGTCTATTGATACTCGTACTAGGTCCCTTCCTAAGTACATAAGGTTCTTATGATCAATAAAATGGAGGTGAGTAACAAAAATCATGAATTAAATCACATAAAACTATAAAGAATATAAAAACATCATTCATATCACCTCTAAGAACCCATTTTCTTAAAACAACTCATTTTTATCCTATTCCAACCCATCTCACATAGAAACAACATTTGTGACATAACTATAAATCTTAAAACACAATAAAAATCAAGGTAATCAATCATAAAAAAAATTCAAAAAATTCCAACTAGGACATTGATACTTTATTGATAACATAAGTCATAAAATCCCATAAATTCTTTTCCAAATGATCCATAAAACTTTAGAATCAAGGATTTTGAAACAAAAAACATATTTTTAAAACAAAACGAATTTTAATTTAATGTTAAACACATTTATCACACAAAATATGAAACCCAAAAATCATTCAAGATTCCATAAAATATCATAAAGGTCAAATAAAAGTGTACAAATCATAAAGTATAAGAAAAAAACAATAAAAGTAATAACAATAGAATCCTTAATTTAATTAAGATGAAAAGAATAATTACTATGTTATTTATTTTTATAAAACAAAAAATATTCATTTATTAATTTTAATATCCTTCTAAATCATTACTTTTAAAGAAAATAGGTCTATGGAAGCATAAAAACACTTAGGTTGAATTATAAGGTCGTTCCAAAATCATACCATTGAAAACCCATTTATCTTATACTGGGAAAGTACTAAAATGAGGATAACACTTTCATAATTTTTAGTACTATTATAATACCATATATTTTTAAATTAAAAAATGGTTTAGAAATTTTGATCTCATGTGGCATGAAAAAGAAATGGAAATGCATAGAGATGACTACATCAACCATGTTTCGATGGAATGAAATTGTCAAACATAGAGAGACAAGAAATAAATAAGAGATCTACTTATACTAGATAATGAGAATCACAGAGGTTAGATAAACATAATCTAGGGTTCACTCACCCTATCCTTAATATGAAAGTAATAAGAAGAACTTGAAAGAAAATAAGGAGATAAATATAGAAAAATGAAGCTCTGGCCTAGAGAATTCATGAAGAAATCAAGGTCACTTGACAAAGAGAATTATTTAAAGAGGGAGGTAGAAAATAAAAAACTCACATCATGTTAATCCAAATTAAAGAGATATGGGAATACCCAAAATTGGTTTTCATCTGATAGGGGTATATTTGGAAATCATAAAATTAAAATCTAGAAACACCATCTCACAACGTGGAACTAACCGTCATAGAATGACTCTAATTTCAGGAAACCCATCATGGAATGACCCTACTGGTCACAGTGAGGTGGTCCTCCTGCAGAAAGTACTAGGATCCAGATATCCAATCAATCATGACCTAACATCCTCCTTCATGGAACAAAGTTCCTTCCCCAATCCCAGGTATAATTTCATCCATTCTTCTCAGGGTCATAGCATGGTATGAGAAAAGTGTACCTACATGACCCCATACTCTCATTAAATTCAAAAATTCACACAATAAGTAGAATATATTTGATTTGTAATTATGATTTGGCATCCTCCACTATGGTGTGACCTCCATCCACATCTGGATTTTCAAAAAAGATAAAAACTTCATGTATGACTAAAATATTATGCATCAAGGGAAAAAACATACACAAGGGACTTAGCCAAAAATATGACTCTCTTGAATACTCATAATTCCAAGATTACCCTATAAATAATGTGACCTTTACCTCAAGAGCCAAAAACCATACACATCTCCTAAAAATAACACATCATCATGTTGTGGCACCACCAGGCCACGACATGATCTGCTACTCCCCATGTAAAATTTCATATATGAAAAGTAAAACCCTCTATGGAACTTAATAAACCATCATATCATGGTACCACTAGCATTTAAGTGATCCCTTTCCACCCTCAACTCAAAATTTCACCAGCATGTCATCGTGTATTGTGGCCCTATATCCATAATGTGAGTTATATTCAGCCAAAAAAATGAAAACATTTAAAACACTTGAAATAACTACATCTCTTTATAAATATCCAAAAATTCTATTAGTTATCTAAGATATATCAAAATTTTAGCAACAAGGATAGAAATAAATAAATATGTAACAAAACTAAAAAAGGGAGAGTGAGGTTGTGGGGTGATAATCATGCCTGTTATGGGTGATGATGGCTTGAGAGACCACCTAGGATGAGATCAGGTTTCCTTCCCCATATTCATTAATTAGGTTAATTCATGGGTATGCTTATGCCTATATGTCATCATATCCTCATGGAATGCTTATGGGAGGAATCCCTATATTTATTGAAACTCTTTACATAAATAAGGGAAACTAGAACACTAGGGACTCTTGTAGTATGGGAATAATGAGTGAGGTGTCTTAGAACTAGATCAAACACATCCAAAAACCTCTCAGTAACTCCATATATAATATGTATTGTATCCTAATCCATTGAAAATATTTTCCATCCAATTACCATAAGGTGATGTTTTGGATGAGGATCAGAGGCTCTGGAATCAACTGATCTTGAACAATACCAAGTTTTATTCAAGACCTAGAAGAGGTTCAGTTTATGCCTCTTCAGACTATAAGTTCCTAGAATCCACACAGATTTAGTTTGGGGTTCAATTGGCCATATATTTCAAAGTTTCATGTATTTCCCTCTATATTGGCATCAATATTATCTTATTTGGAAACTCAAAAGCCTCCCCAAAACATAGACTTTGATAATAATACTAGTGAGGCCCAAAATTATCTAATATACTTAGAGATTTTGATATTTTCCAATGATAACAAGGTCCATGTTACCATATTGGTGCAAGATATAGTTTACTAAGGCATCTCTTAAAGATTTTTTAGTTAATATGTTGATGAGAAAAAGTATAAGCTCATCAATCTTAAAGATGCATGCCCACATTTCACAAAATATATTATCTATTGGAACAAAGGTTATCTAGTCAGTTTATTGAGGAAATTTTTTGTTTGTTACTAATATTTTTTTAATAATTGATGTGTTTTTAGAATAAGATAGGGTTTATAAAAATGTAATCCCAAAAATAGTGTTTCAATAATTTTGTAAAATGGAACTATTTTACGATGTTAGCCATATTTTTAGCGGTCAGAATTTAGAGGAAATTGAATTTTTTTAATATAATTTATGAGAATAATGTTATATTTCTATAGACCATGTAAGAATTTTGTGATAAGAAATTATTTTTTGGTCTGATGGTGTAAATGGATTGTGATCAATATAAGAAGACTATTATATGAAGTAGTGATAGAATTTGGTGAATGGATTATTGTAAAGGTAATAATCTCATGAAGTATCATTACCCCATCATAGCAACTATATTGAGTTAAACATCATTTAGGATGAATATGTGATGATTTTTTGGAATACCACAATGGATATTTTGGAATATCATTCATGTGGGGCAGGTTTGTGATGGTGGTTCTCAAAAGATGGTTTCTGAAGTAGCAAGAAGAAACATAAAGGGTTGAATGGAAATTTTTGTGATTAGTGATGTTTTAAGATGACATTACCAATAAATTCCTCACCTATCTATTCATTGATCATCATTGAGAAGTTAAAATAATATACTGATATCGATCAAAAAATAGAAGAAGGTGGGAAGCTCTTATTAAAAGATTTGTTCAAGAAGCAAAGGGGTATATAAAGTTCAAAAAAAGGTTTTGTGAGGTAGCTCAAAAAGGTAAATTACCATGATTTAGTTAAAAATATAATACACAAAGCACAATACCATGTAGCATCAAGCAGATCATGAAGCACAGTATGTGGAGTGTGAAGAAAAATATGTGGTGAATAGTAATACATATAGCACTTACATGTAATTAATTTTTATGCAGAATTTTCTAGTGGTTTTTTTGGATACTGAGGAGTTCACTAATGCACCATATATAGGTTTTAATATCACAAATTATATAATAGTTTCTCAACAATGTGGAAGAAACCTTAAAGCTATTAAACTAAGGAATACTTCATTTAAAGTAGTGAGTAAAAATTCAATGGAGGTGATATGGGAGAGTCAGTGTTTTGTCCCTAAATTAATTATAAAGTTAATTCTCTTAGAATATATTGACTGTGAAAAAACATTTATAATCAACCAAACTAGTGAAGAATGGTGTATTCTATTATGAGTGACACATAATCAGTGTATCCTCCATAAATTATCCCTTATTAGTGAGCCTTGTAAAAATTATTGTATCTGGTGTTTTAATTATTGTATTTTTCATGTTTGCAAGTGTATATTTAAGAATATTGATTTTATACCTTAATTCAAATATAATAACAAGATCCATTATAATGTAATAAAAATTGGACACCATGACTCACCCCCCCCCCCCCCCCGTGACTTAGGGTGTCTTGAGATGCAACATTATCCTCTAATTTTAAATTATTTCTAATATGAATTGCATTCCTCATTAATGAGGGTGGTGAAAATGTAGGTACCTGTAGAGTATTAAAATTATACCACTAGTGGAACCCAAGTAGGTGGTATTAAAAGGATATGTGCACTAAATTAAGATGATCTATCATACATAGATAGGGGGATGAATGAAGAATAGAGGATAGGTCCACTTTCCACCATCCTAGATCATATACCTTTTCCACAAGAATGAGGATTGATACCCCTCCACCAATGATCATATTTTTGTGGAATTAAAAATATTAGAAAATAAAATTCTTACTAGAAAAATAAGACAATATTTGATCCCAAATTTATCTTCACATTTATAAATCAACATCATAATTCTTCAAGTTGTCGAGTATCATTTCATTGAGAGGTATTCATATGATTCAAACTCAAAGGGTGATCAAAGGGAGTCTCATGATGTTATCCCACCCTCTACTAAATAATTAAATTCACTAATATCATAGGAAACATTAACAGTAGTCATTTTGAACACCTCTTCTATTAGAGGAGTGGATGGGTTAGGTTTAATAATTGAGTGTAATTTTTTTCATTTTGTATATTCATACTTATTTTTTTTATATTGGGGCTCATCTCACGTATTGAAACTACATCCATAATGGAGAACCTCTTAGAAATGATAGACATCCCATTATCCTTAGCTTAATTCAAAGTCTTCAATAAGGAGATGGATGGGAATAATTTTACCTTTATTATGATTTTACAATTAATTTCCTATATGGATTACTTATTTTAACTCGCAAAACATGCAGATTTTTCATCAAAATAATGAAAGTTTGATCCATTTATGGGAGATTATAACCATATAGCCTCTCTTTATAAAGAAATTGACGGCCTAAGAGTCATAAAGGGTGGATTCATTCAGTTTTCCTAAACGGGTCCATGGATATTCCCTTAAAGGTTTTCCCTATCAAGATATTCCTACCCCAAAAATTATGATGTGTCTATTATTAAATAGGTTCAAGATCCACTAGTAGATCAAGTTATAACAAGAGTTAAGATCATTTTCATGGTGCCACATGATGAGGAACTTATCAAAGAGAATATCCATCTTGAATAATCAAAGTAAGTGATACTAACTAAATAAATTAATTCTCTGATGAAAGAGTTTGATTATCCTTAACTCTTTCGATGTAATTTTTACACTCATAGGTTAAAAGATATTCCATTCTATATTACCTACAGTACTATCAGTACATGTAGTGTAGAAGGTTAAGGAAATTTTTATCCCAACATCACAACTTCTAGATCATATAAAGGATGAGATTATTCTTTCACTAAAAAAACTCATACAGTGAAGAAAATATGATCCTTATAAGTGACCTTTTCCTAGAGTATATCTTGGTATCTAGAAGTGATTTTGATCCAGACTACAACATTATCAATTTTCAATGTGCTTCTCAACATTATGTTTGGAATTTAATATGGAAGTTTATCCATAAAACTCTTATGAAGGATTTTTAAAAGAAATTTCATAGTATCTGACATATATTCATGATCCTAGGATATGTGGGATTTGACTACCAAACCATCCATTCTTCCATGAAGGGCATTATCTATGAGTGTGGGTGGGATCAAATGTACTAAATATGTATTTATCAGGAAGAATCAGTTAGACACTACACTTGTATAAAATTTGTAGAAATATGATATAGATATCATTATGTGGAGGAATCATCAATGAAAAAAAACATGGTTGAAAAAGGTACAATTATTATAAACCACCTTGGTCAAAAACTGAGTGTGGAGAAAGGGGGGTTGGTAATGCACTAGAGGCTACTTGAGATACCAAGAGTAGGAAAATTGATGTTTCTTCCAGAGAAGATATATTGTTCCCTACCAAAGAGGCTAAATCTATGAAGTTTAAAGGACTTCAATTTAATATCTATGGATCCCAATGATCAATCAAAGACACAGTGGAGTAAAATCTATAGTATTTCTCCACCTATAACTTTCATCTCTTTTGAAGGATGAAGGGAGACATTGATATATTAATATTACTCTCTTTCTTGATGAAAGATAAGAATTATTTTTTGTTAAATTATTTTTAACTTCTTTAATTTTTTGTCACCCAACCTATTAATTCATGATAATAAATTAAATTCACTGAGAGTAATAAAATAATAACTAAATTCATTTAAAGAATATATAGAACATGATCAAGTAAGTCATAAATTTTAAATACTTAACACACTAATGACATACATGAATTATTATATAATATTTTAAATATTTACCCTCAGATAGATATAGGTTAGATAGATATAGAAACATATATTCCATCACCATAATTTAGAGAAATATTTTAAGATAAAAGACTATGGAATTTGGTTCCCTTTTGAGAGTGTACCCCTTGATGGATATAGGAAGGCTGGATATAGTGGCATATATACCATCATTATAAGATAATATTTGATTGCCTATACAACTTCATCTTTAACATGTGATCTTGTATAAATATAGGTGGGTCGATATAGTTACACATATACAATCACCATAAGTTAAGGTTAGTTAATTCAGATATGGGAAACAGCTTCATCCTTTACTTGTACTCTTAGAAAAATATAGGCAAGATGATATGGAAGTACATTTACCATCACCATATATTAAGGTTATTTTATTTGGATATAGGATAATTAAATTAATCATCATAATGAAAATCATGAAGGGGGATTTTGGAAGGATGGTTAAAATTTTGAAAAGGTCTCAAGTATCCCAAAATTACACTTTCAAGTATTTTTCACAAACAACCTATACCAATATGAAATGAATATGAAGGTTTTATAACTTTTTCTTAGGTAGAGGAACCTAGAGACCATGGATTGGATCTTGATAAGTCTTTAGGGTGGACCATTCACGATTTATGTGTTTCTTTCACCCTAAATTTTTTTTAAGACGTTGATGGGTAAAAAGATTTGTGGGAAGAAACTAGGATTTTACTCAAGCTACCCTTTGTGGGTATTAATCCTGAAAAATTAATGTAAGATACATTTATAGTGAGAAAATACTTGACTTTTTCTTGGTATTGCCTTTATGGGTTTTCATCCTTGTGAGTAATGTGCATCATTATTTGGGTAGTTTGGGGTCTTTCAAGATAGACCAATGAGGTTGGAATTTAATATCAAATAGGTTTGACCAAAAGATAATACATCCTATATAGTTTAAGACTATAGTTCTTGGACCCAAAGTTTTTGGGATTTAAATTCACACATCTTTAACAAAAAACGGAAGTTTAAGGTTAGGAATTCTAGACCAAATAGAGAGATAGTCGATAAATAAAGGGTTGGATAAACCCAATGTGAAGGGAGAGATCAATTCTAGTATAAATTATCCCATGGATGGGTGCATTTACTTTAGGTTCATAGTTATCAGACCAAGAGTGAGGGGGTTTGAAAACACATATGGGACTCAAGAACTATGATTCCTCTAGAACCTTATGAATATGTGGTGAAGTTAATCTAAATATAAAATTGAGGTATTTGAATCCTAAAGTGAT
This sequence comes from Viscum album, assembly GCA_963277665.1. Taxonomy (NCBI): domain Eukaryota; kingdom Viridiplantae; phylum Streptophyta; class Magnoliopsida; order Santalales; family Viscaceae; genus Viscum; species Viscum album. The sequence continues at coordinate 1,296,554,774 of OY728138.1, read as the reverse complement.
GAGGTAAAGTAGGTATGTTGTGGATGACCACTGATTGGTATTCGGATGATGGGATCCATAGAAAACATTTAGGGGAATATGGGGTTAAAAGAATTTCCCCCCAAAGATAAAATATGAATATGGTTAGTAGTGGTGGATGTGGTTCCATGAATATAATTACCGAGAATATGTATCCTTTTATAGTTGAATGTGCTCATTACTATTATACATGAATGGTTTATAATGGTCCAAACACTTACGGCATGAAGTGTGGCCTACGAAAGAATATATTAAGAAGGTAGTTGGATCAATCCATTCTAAAACTAACCAATATTGAGTTATTATGGAATGTTTAATAAAGTGTGGATGTAAATGATGGTAATTTTTTGGGTATGATATATATGGATCAGATATAACTATGTATCCTATGATAACATGAATCAACAAACATATAGCTCTTATATGGGTCATTTTTTCTATTCTGGTATGGAATTAAAACCAGAAGTGGGGATTTATCTATACCCATGACAGATTTAAAGTGTGTATTAAGTCTTAGAAACCCAATATAAATATATTATAATCTTAAAACACTAGGATATAATTAATAGAAAAGGGTAATTTTATCTTATTATAGTTATATGGGGAGAAACTATATATTTGGAACCCTTACATGGATCTTTTTATCATGTTGAAAAAAACTAGGACATATTTAATAGAACACACTAAGTATTTTTTAAGTCATGTAATATAGAATAGATATCATGATGTTTAACATCATTTAATAAGGGATAAGTTTCCATGTTGTTAGAATTCGTATGAAAAGGACTTTTATGTAAAGTCTCTTCACATATCTAGAACATGGGTAGGGGGAATGGAATGAATATATCCTAGTATGGTCCATTTCAAAAGACCCTACATTAGATTTGAAGGAACCTCACTCTAGGATAGATTGGGGGAATTATTTTATATGGACTAAAGGTAATAAATTTGAGCATCACTAAATCTCTTGGAATAGTAGAATTCAATCCAAACCTAGTTCTAGTATAGTTTCCAAGAGGAGTGTATCAACTCATGGAAATTTTCACTTCAAAAAAGGTGCATACCCATATAAATTTGGGAGAAAACCATAGGATTTCATAACATTTCCTTCAAATGGGTATGATGCACAAGTTTGTAGCATCAAGGACATTTGTATCCATCTGAATAGTTGGATTACGAATGTGTGAATTACAACTCAATACATTTGAAATAGGAAATAATGGGATGGGAAATACATGTTGAGGATGAAAAATGACCAACATTAGAATTATGGATTTCATAGCATCACTATTAGGTCCTATGGGATAAGTGGACCTTCCCCTTAGGAGGAAATATGCCTCTAGTTAGCAGTGTTGGATATAGTGACAAAGTTATCATTAGAAAATAGAGGTGTACCTTTATAGTTGAATACAATCAATACCAATAGCCATGGAATGTCTTTGATGATTCAAAAACTCATGATATAAAGTGGGTTTTATAGATAAAATGAATATTCCAGATGGGTTCGGTCACCCTAATGGTTAATCCACTATGTATTGAACATGGTCTTGCAGAAAAGGGATATATAAGAACATTTCTTGAGTATATTTCTACTTTAATGGGTGTATCTACTTTATATGAAGAGATATACCTTTACATAGTGAAAATATACAAATGACATAGTTAAATCTCCCCTGAAGGGTGGGGTAGATTTTTTATATCTTTTACCTAGAGTAGTGTATTAAATGAGTGTAAATAAAAATTTTCAAGAGATATATGGTCAGACCCATAATCTTTGTTCCTTTTTTCATTTTTCAATTGGCTTATCAAGGGACATGAATTTTTATCATACCCCTTTATAGGTTTTCCTACTAACAAGCATTTTTTCTCTTTTATTTTGTAGTTTAAGGTCATTAAATATATACCATGGAGGGATATATTTTAAGGTTATACATATTTGGACAAAAGATAATGTTCCAGTATGAAACCTAACATAAAAATACATGACATGAGTAAGAACCTGCATAAAGAGGGGAGATAAAATTGATAGAAATTATAGTGGTGTATGGGTTGATAAATCCAAGATTCACTATGTATATTTAATTAACAATAATCATGACACACATATTTCTAATATGTGGGCATTATTTACACTGGTGTGGGATTCAAACCAGTGGAAGCTTTATATTGGTACCAAGGATAGAAGATCTAGGTCTCTATATATGTTTCATAGTGGATGGATAATATATAATTCCTATCATGAATTATAATTTACACACACTAGGATAAACAAGGGTTAAGTTAATTGGTTTTTCTATTGGACCTAAGTCAAGACTATCGGTCATCACTGTGTATCCTAAGTTAATAGGAATGAATCCATATTTAGTTCTTTTAAAAGATATGTTATCCCTATGTAATTTTGACTATGGGTACACAATACATGAATGAGGGGAGTCCACACACTAATTGGGGGTATATATTGATGGAATTAATGGTTGGGTCCAAGATTAGTGTTCTTTTTTAAACTATGTATCTCATAGTAATGGGAATAAATTCCCACATAGTTCTAATAAAAGAGGTAATTTACTATCGTAAGTCGGGTTAACCCTGAAATTAAGTTCATCTAATGTATTTATATCAATAAAATACCTTATTAAATAAAACCCTCATGTTGGCCAATCTCTTATATGGGGTAATTTTTAATTTGAGTTTGCATGAAACAGAACTCTAGAAGAAGTTTATTGTCTTACTGGTTAGTCCATATGTCATGCAGTTTAAGGTCATGTGATCAGGAATTTTTCTTACCAATTCAAATTCCTTAGAATTCGACTATGTATCATGAAATTTAATGTCATGTGAAATAGACTTTCACTTTCATGGATCTATATTATAAAAAATGAATTGTATTTATCTTACTGTCGGGTTATAGGAGAGAACCCAATGTGAATGAGGAGAACTTATATACCAATAAGAAGTGGAATTTTATTTGGATGAAACGTGTAACTATGTTTTAGATATATGATCTAGAAATGAATTTTTATCCTATAATGATAGGAATCAATCCACACATATTTATAATGTGGGGAAATTTCACCTCCAGGTAAATTTATGAATGTATAAAAACATGCACTAGAGATTCTTACACAAATATGAATCTTCTATAAGGAGAACGAGTCTCAAAACAGAATATCCTGAATAGTTTTAAAGTGTATTTAAAGTGGATTATAATTTATTTTTTAAAATTTCATGTGAATATGAATAAAAAATTATATATTTTAAGTGGGTATGATTATTTCCTATTTTAATTAGTTTAGAGTCATACAAATTGGACCATAGTTGTGCAGTTTATCATTTTTTTGTAAGGATTATATTATCCCAATAAGATATTATTAAAAATAATTCTTGAGAAACCTTGAATTTGTAGTAGGTGTAATACTCCCTCCATATATTGTGACTAAGTAATATGTTTTTTTATACTATACATTATGTATGGTATAAGGTCCTTACCATTTTAGTTCCATTTTTGGGGGTTTATTCCTATACATCATTGGGATTCTTAGAGCCAATACTAATTCACCCTAGACAAATGAGAAGAGGTTGTCATTATTATTGAATTCTCATGTTACTTGATTCTGATTGATCTCTATGTCATTTATTGTGTGTATCCTATTCTCATAAAGTTTTTATAACTCATCCTTCCATATATGAGATTGTTTATCTTAAAATAGTATAATATAGGTAGAATTGTGAAGTGAGTGAATTTGGACCTCGATGGGTCGGAATACCTTCATCTCATATGCAAGTCAATATTGGGTCTCCTGGGCGGTAGTATGGGTTATAGTGTGATAAGACCATATAGTATATAGGATATTGTCTAGACAATACTTCTTTTCCCTATCCATCATATTTTAAGGAAATTGGATAGAATTTTATTAAAAGAATTTATCTTTCCATTAACGACTACAAGATAGTGAGAGGAATATTGACCTGAATGGCCTGAAGGCCTTTATTATTATTAATTTTTGAAACCCCCCCCCCCCCTTTCAAGGGATGAATGGGAACCATTATAAGGCACGTAGGCTCAAATATTACATGGAATGTAGGCTTAGGAGATTACATGACCCAAAAGTCTTAGGGAATTAAACTAGACTATCTACAAGGAACTGCCCCTCTCCAGCATCTACATCATTATAGTAGCTCTCCACCTTCGCATGGACCTCTGGCTAGGCTTCCCGTGCAAGCACAGGCTTTTCCCAATGGCATAGTCATACCCTCTCATTTTGAAAAATCCATTTGGCTCTGCACTGGTGAGTGCACCTGCTCTGAATCTTCTTCTGGAGTTTTTTTTTGTAGTGTGTCTAGGGCAACTGCATGTGGCCCAAAGGCCTTGAGTTGTCCTGAAGTCCTTAAAGGTGGCTCAAAATCCCTTCTGACTCGAAGGCCTGGGTGGCCCGAAATCCTTAAGGACTCCAAGACCAAACAAGTGGCTCATGGTGAATAGTTTCAGCTGCTATAGTATTGAATAGTACCTACTACAGTAACTGCTACATCACCTGCTACAGTACCATCATAGTGTATAGTTCTGCTACAGTACCTGTATAGTGTACAGTTCTGCTACTATATATGCACAGAGTATAGTACTTCTATAGTGTTTGCTACAGTACTACAATAGTTCCCAGAAATATTCCTCTACCTGGTTTTGAACCCGGGTCTTGTGGATGCACTTAAGGATACCTCACCAACGGGGCTGAGGCTCATGTGTGTAGTGAGAGGAATGTTCAGATTGGATATTATACCCCTAAAATAGCTACTTAAATTCTAATTCACATAAAATAATGTCCTTTTCCAATAATATTATGTGATGGACACCAAGTCTATTGATAAAATTATTCTTCGAGAAACTGATGATTGCCCTTACTTCAAATTCCTTGAGGGGTATTTCCTTGACCCATTTATAGAAAAATCATTTATAGTAAAATGTACTTGAACTACCTGTCTATATCTAGGGTGTATGGCCCCATGAAATTTATTATATACAAGAAAAATATCAAAGAGTATTTGATAGTGTAAAAAAAATTGGGGGGTTGATGGATAATGAAGGAATGTGTCTAACAAGCATGGAACTTATTTATAATCCCTATGAATTCTCTCATCATTAATGTATAGACACATCTAGGTCATTTTATTTAATGGAAGATACTATATTTTAGTTAGTTAAAACTACATGCACCAGCATGGACTTCTTATATAATAATAAGGGTTACTCCTCCTTCAATACACCTGAGGAGGACTCTAGAAAATTCTCACTTATAATGGAATTTCCAAGAAATAGGGTCATTGTAAAGGATGGGACTTAATTCTAAATAAATGATATTCTATTTTTTTATCGATCAGGTGAGAGGAATCTATTTTGGAGGTATTATATTATAGGATAAATTCATCAAACTATGAAATTGTTTGGATAGAATATTGGATCTCTCTGACTATATATGGTGTTTATCTCAATGATAATCTCCATATGATTTTTAATAAAGAAATATACCACCATATGATGCATGATGTGAATAATAAGATATTTCTAGTTTTGATCTACCAGTTCTGTAGATGCAATATCTAGTGTATCATATTGGGAATTCTATAAATGTGGGACATGAGATAGTGTTGGATATAATGGGAATTCATCCATCAACCATTGTGCATAATCGATCAAGGGAACCAGATCATTATTATTAATGGAAAATTCAACCTTAATTTTTTGGAGAAATGCATCTAAATCACTATTTACATTAAATTGAACCATTGGTATTGAGGGGTCTAATTCTAATCTAATGGTGAGAGCTTGATATCTTGCCTCATTGTTAGTAAATCCTTCTAAAAATAAGAATGAATAGGGAGTTAATTCTTTTACTGTATAGATAAATACAATCCCATAGCCTACTCTATTAGGTTCAATGTTTTCCATTATTCTTCTAGTTATGATTCTAGAGGAATCGTCTAAGTATATCTCTCATGATTGGTAGGTTTCATAGATAGAGAAAAACCATTTTTCAGGGAGCTTTATATCCTTCAATTACTTCTCTTTGATGGGGTATACTATGAGTAAATCCTCTAATTCCTACCCTTTGATAGATATATAATATATAAAATAGATATCAAACCATTTCATAATGATCTACTATTATTCTAGATTCCCAGTTAACATAGAGAGACTAAGTATGCACATAATAGTATTTACAAAAGAGATTATATGAACCTTATTGTGATGCAAGTATAGTCTCAAGTTATTTACCATAAAGATCAATGCGAGGTAGTTCTTTTTGATTTCATAATTTCAAGTGTCAACATCCAACATTTTTTACTAAAATAATATAGACTATTCTCTTTGCATGTATCATTCGTTTAAGTGAGGAGGGCATCAAGTGAGTGATCTAGATTTTTCTATACAGAGGATGAGTAGCTTTCCTTTCATAGGAAACATAATGTCCAATGGATAGAGAAGATATTTTATGATATCGTTGAATTATTTTTTATAAAATATTCATATTATTGGTAGGTAACCCATTTATTCATCAACTTTGTGAAGGGAAAACAGTATATAGTGATGTTAGCTATGAAATTCCTAATATGGGTGAGATATCCATGAATTCCACTAAACTATTTGAGATTTTGAGAAGGGTGAATATCATGTATTTTATCAAAAGTTTCGAGGTTTAATTCAATTTCATGATGAAGTACCATGATTCTAACGAAATTTCCCCAAAGTTGCCCCAAAATCACATTTTTGGGTATTCATCTTTAATATTGTTTATTGTATTTTATTGAAAATTGTTTCAATATAGGTAATATTATAACAGTGAGGTTAAGATTTGATTAATATATCATCTAAATGGGATTATATGGTATTCTATATAAGGGTATTGAAAATATTATGCATAGAACATTGATATATAAGGATAGTATTCTTCATGTCATAGGGCATTACATAGTAGAAATATACCCTTTGTGGTTCCCTAAAGGCTATGGCCACCTCGTCTTTGGGGGTCATTCAAATCAGGATATAATTCAAATATATGTCCATGAAGGATAGTTCTTGGAAGCCATCTTTTCCATTGATCATCAATTTTGTTATTGGGACTGGGAAATCAACCTTCAGATAGTTCCGATTGAGATTCCTAATATCAATGAAAACACTGATTATTCCATTCTTATTCTTGATAAATATGATATTGGTGAGATAATTTTGGTATTTAAATTATTGAATGAATTTTTCATTAATTAGATTGAAATTTTTGTCCACTTTTGAAGCATCGTATAGATGCATTCTCCATGATACATACTTATATCCATGGTGGTTTTCCAGAAAACCCATATGACAGTTAACCATATTGGGATCCAATTTTGGAATTTATATATAGTTCCAAGAGAAAACTTCTTGATTTTTTTTATAAAATATATATATTTCTATTACTCTTTAAGAGTTAGGGTGACAATGATCAATATAGGTCCTAGGTCCTACTATGTACCCAAATAAATATGTTTGATTTAATCAATGAAGGTTGAAACACCTTCCTCAAACATTATTGGGTAATCCATAAGATCTTATTCTTATTTATCTCCTTCTTTATTTTCATAATTAGAAGAATAAAGGGTATTTTTATATCTGTTAGATGATATTGGGGAATCATTATTATCCCACTAGAATAGCATACTTTGTCTGAATGATTGGGCTCATTTGAAGAAATCAAGACCATAACAATGAGATGAATATTACCAAAATCCATGCTCTTATACTTATAGGGTTAATACACAAATGACCAAAGATCCTTAATTGGATTGACTGAATATCCATCAGACCTGCTTTTACATAATGATACTTTGAGGAAATATTTATTTGCATGTACTGTGTGGAGGTTTTATTCCTTATTTGTGAGAATTTATTAATGTAAATATATATGTGACTAATATATGATAATAAAGTGTTTTAATATTTTAAATTATTTTCCAATGTGATCCATGTGATGCAATGAGTTACTATATTTGTATTTTTCTACCTTGTTCAGTAAATGGGAAACATGTAATTTTTCTTGATTTTTTTACATGGACTAATAGGAGAAGTTTCCAAGACATTAGGGGAAGAAATCTAAATAGATTAATTTACCATCAACTGCTTTTCCTCTACTTTATATAACACTACATATATGTATTAATATTTATAAGAATCAAAGGGGGGGTTATCAACATTGATTACTCTAACATTCTCATTATCAAATTACTCCATGAATTAGTGATATGATTACGGAACTACCATGTGTATATAGAGTCTTTAACTCTCCAACAAGACATTGAAAGTCATTTCATGGAAAACAAACATGAATTCAGAGTCATAAATTAGGTTTCTAAATTATGTCATAAGCTTGTTCTTCCTGAGTAGTTTTTGTTTACTCTTTTCATATGCATATATTTTCAAGTTAAAGGGAGACAAGTTAGATTCATTATAATCTATGTGACTGAGGTAATAGATCATGATGAGGATGATCCCAAAACGATTATCAATTATGTTTTGATAGACATCCATATCATCAAGTATTCCAAATATATACAAGGTTCAAATGTAACCATGTATGGATGATTCCTAGTTATATTTTTTAATGGAAATGATAATGCGGAATTCAGTAGAGACTATATCTATATGATATGTCTCAGCTGTATAAATTTCTACCACAAAATATTGAGGGATTAAAAGGGCCTGAATAATGGATTCCCTATGTTTTATCGATAGTTAAAGGACATCCATGATTGATAGCCTATCCAATATAAAAACTAAATTCTTCAAGTTGATAAACTACTATATCAAGGTAAAATGTTTCCTACTATGAGGTTTCTCTAAGGTTTGATCCTTTAGGGACGAAGTGGGTTACTCTATTATATCATTTCCCTAACTAAAATTAGGGTACATATTTTTGGTATGTTGTTTAGGTTTAACCAAACTTCCCACACCTTGATATCAACCATAAAAATTTATATTACCCAATCAATATTCCAATATTTTTGGGTCTGAATGATCCTTTTATGATTTAGGATCATATTGAAGTCTTGTTGATATTTTTGGAGAACATGTCTCTAGGTTTCATCAGTGTATATTTATTCAATATAAATGGTTCTTGGGTGTTCAGGTCCACCATGAATACATCATACCCAACCCCCTTGGCCTCTATGACCTCCTCCTCAATTACTAGAAATGAACTCATATTAATACATATCTTCTTCACTGGAGAAGAGTTCTATCGATTACCTGACATTGAAAAGGCCATATTTTGACACTTCATCTGATGAGAATATAATTTCATTGGGTATTTACAATTATATTATTTGGTTGGATGGTTCAAATCCTCCAAATGATGGGGTAATGTTTTCCTAAAGATTCTAGGTAAACTTATATACCATTAAGGACCATTCTTCCTTCACCTTACTCTGTCAATTTTGGTTGCATCAGTTTTTATAATATTTTAATGATAAATATATTATAATATATATAATAAGATAAATCAATGTCAAAAGTAGTTGATTTATTTGTTCCTTGAATATAGAATGAACCTAGTTGAATGATTTCCTAGTTATATAATATTTGAATTTATGCGCACACCTATATAAAACATCACATCACCCTCTTTATTCATCTGATATATTAGAATAAACATAAGTAACATGTAATAGAGACTTACCTAACTTGAATTTTTTATAATAAACAATTTTCTAGAGTATTTACATAAAGATGAATTAGTCTTTGATGTTATGTACCAATATCTAGTGAAGGGGGAAATAACTAGGGTGATTATTTAGACCAACTTCATTGGGTTTTTTGATCTTTTTTAGTCTGATTCATAACTAGAAATTATTTTTTTTTAATGAGTAGACCATATTCAAATAGTATTCAAACATCATGTGACATTTTTCCTTCTTCCCCTCCCAATGAGGATGTTGTTTTCATCATTTCTATTCAGGAGGAGGAAACATATAATATTGAGAAAGCATTGGAATAAAATTTGGTATTGTAAATAGCTTGAAAATGATAGTTGTAGTCTCTAATCTTCTAGGTATCTTCCCTTACACTAACATTTTTGGGTAAGATTTGACCTTAGAGCACTAGATGGAAGCTTCCAGTCATTGGGGGACTCATACAAACTCTTAAAAACCATCAGACTATTTCAAGGGAATTGGTGATGTTTTCAACTTTTCGTGATTTAACCTATACATATATCTAATATCTTTCCTATTGTAAGATATATATTAATGGAATAATTCAGACCATTCCACATATCAATAATGTATAAGACCCTCTAGTTTTCATTCTTTCTTTTTAGTTTCAGAGGTCAATGGTTATTCTTTTCATCAATATGGAGGTAAATTTATAGAGGAATGGCCACCATAGATATTAGCAATTGAAGATAAACCCTCCTAGTAAATTTATATTCTAAAAAACATGTGTCCCACTAGTGATTTCATGGAATATAAACATTTTCATTGAATGTTTTTGCTATATTGTTCCATCATAGGGTTGTATTAAGATAAAAATTGTTTAAGATACTTATCCATATTTCCCATTCTATTGAATATCATGAAAGAGGGATTCTATAAGTTGGATGGCGGAGAAGTCAAGTCACCCATTTTGGGTATGAGTTCCCTTCTGGTTATATAAATTCACATCACCCCTTCTTTTCATATATTCGATCCGAAATGGAATCGATATAGTCAGAAAGTTTGGGTGGAACAATCACCTAAGAAAATGACTTAGTAGATGTAGCATATGGATCATTATATGGTTTTATTGCATGTTACTACTGTTGATATTTCCCTTATGTCATCTTGGGAAATATTTATTGAAATTTTAGGGGTTATTGTCCTATTAGTGGATAGTATTGATAGTCATCAACTACTAGAGTTAGGTAAACTAGATTCATGGACCATAATTAGTCATATGGCTAGATTCTACTCACATGGGTTAAGTTGTTACCTTTTATTTTTGGTAATTTTCTAGAGGAGATATATTGACCCCAAACTTTAAGCTACACTTAATGGGGATATTTCCTCTAAGACACCCAATATTAATCCACCTTAGTTCCTTATCTCAATTTCCAATTAAAAAATATTATCCTAGGTAGAGAGAGGCTCAACTTCTTTATGTGGTGTACGGGATATAACTACCCCTTTCCCTTTGTCTATAGTCTATGATTTCAAGGAAGTGGTAGATAAATATTTAGAAGAGCTCCAAAATCTTGATTATACCTTCGATGTGGTAATTTCACACCATCTTTACATGTTTTAATGCAAAATATATTTCAAACATAGGACTCCACATTGTTCTATTATACATCGGTACCATCCTCTATTTTATGATTATGGTTAATGCTAATAATGATACCCAAAATGAACTAGGAAGAAGGGATCAAATATTTTTTAGATTTTTTTGGAAATTTATCAAGATCTGAATATATGTTGAGTGACAACTCACAATCCTCTTTGATATTTTCTTTTATGGTGGGTCGGTTTGGCTTATAACCTCTTTGAGTCCTCACTCACTCCCCTAAATAATCCCCTAGAATAATATTATGTATAGTGATCTTGAAGTAGTCTTTATAAGATTGTACTAAGTGTGATCCTAATGAGGGGTATGGATCACAAAGTAGAAAAAAAATTGGGAGGGTATTCTCTATGATGTTTCTCCCATCTTCGAGAAGACCAACATCCCTAAAGGAAGATGGGGAGGTAGTAATTACCCATTCTAACGTGGTAGGGTTGTTGTTTCTCTATTACTATCACATATAAGAATCATTATATAATTTATGATCCTAGGGTGGTGGTGTGGGTAAAAATTTCCCCAACCCTATAGGATAGGTTTCTGATAATAATGTCACTGGATTAATTTTTACCATGGCCTTTGTAACCTTTATGTTCTCTATTCACACATGATTTAGATGAATTCCCTGTTTTAGGTGAGAGATGATTTCCACCAAGGGTTTATCTATAATAGAAATACTTATTTTCATTAAATGGGATTACTAATTATCTTTCATAAAATCTTGATGAAAAATCCTATTAATGGATTTCTCCCATATGTTATTCTATTTACGGATTTAGAAATTGAGGGTTTTCATTGAATAGACTAGCCAGCATGTGTGGAGCTAAGGCCTGAGTCTTATCATGAATTAATAAAATTCTACAAAAATTTCTTGATGGACCTTTTTTCTTATGAGAAAAGGGAAATATATATATCCATATTCACCCCACCCTATAACATACACATCAAGTGGGGGTATTGGCTATAATAAATGAGAGGGAATTCATACCACCAAGACATGTATATTAGAGTCACATTTGTTTCTTCCCTTCATTGGGATTCCAGGAATCTAAAAACATGGCTAGGTTTATTTAGTATTAAATCTTATTAATTACATTGAAATAGTTAGTATACCTTGTAAGTAATGTGTCTAAATTTAAGGTAATTGATAGTCACCCACTCGTTTTGGAAAAAGTTTCACTACTAGAATAATGCGTAATTGTGATGGGTTATTTGTGATGGGAAATAAACCTATCAAAAATAGTCGTACAGTAGAACTTATTTAAGATGGAAAGGTTTTTATGTCATAAGGTAGTTTTTTTAATATTATTTTTTATGTGAAATTGATCCCATCGTAAATACCTTTGGAGTGCATGTGTTCCATTCTATGGAAAGCATTATTTAAAATGGATAAAAGTGAAGGACTCTATTATCCATCACTAATAGTCATCATAGAAAGATTAATAGTGATGGATAATGAAATCTGCTATAAAAGGATACTTCTAGAAATGGAAAAAATCAATCAATATTAACCCATCATAAATAAACTATATTAAAAATCACATGACCATTTATTCTCCCTTCCCCATTAAGTTTCTTCTCTTTCATGCAGATGATTCCCATCACAAACCTTCGATCAGATCACCCCCAAAATTTTCTGTTACAACTAATTTATTTAGGATTTTGGTTTGAATCTCTTAGTTATGGACTCTACTTATCTACTCCTTCATTCTTTTTGTGATTTCCCATTCAATTTTGTAAAAATTGCTTTGGCCAAAACCTATGTCAAAAAATTTACCAAATTTTTATGGTTTATTTGTTATTTAGGGTTACTACAAGTTTATTCATTCCTATTTTGTTGTCCACCATGGAAAACAACATGTTTCAGCTCTGCAATAGTAGATTCCAATTGATTTTATGTAATTTTTCCAATGTTTAACCTTTTGATTTAATATATTTTCTATTTTGATGTTTGTTTTTTATTATAATTTTGAAATATTTGGCCACCCCAACTAACTCATGATGCACCTGTGTGCACTGACGTGCTCTTGAAGCTTCTAACATCTCACACACTCCATGAATATATATATAATCATATTTATATATGATATATATATAACTGTAAAATATTTCAATTTATATATATATATATATAATAAAACCACTTATACATACATATATATATATAATTGAATGATTTTTTAGAACTATATATAGATATATATAATAATGTGTAATGTGTGTGTGTGTAACTGTTCCAATCTTGAATGTTTTGGAATGTTTTTAGAGATATTGGTAAATGTTATGTCTTATTGTGATTATTTTAAAATCATTCTTATGTTGATTTAATTTCTTATAAATTATGAAAATGTTTGGATTGTGGTTGTAACATTAAACCATGTTTGATTATTATATTATGATTGTATTTTATTTGTTTAAAACATATGAATATTGTTTTTTAAATTTCGGGATATATATATATATATATTGACATGTGGATATACATATATAAATATTTTTAAAAAACATTTAATGTTTTTACTGTGTGTGTGTGTGTCTATATGGATTTGATATGTATATTTTCTTAAAAAATATGTAAAAATATATTTGATGTATATATATTCGATTAAGAAATCATGTAATATATATATAATATATGAAATAAATAGGAAATTATTGTTTTATAAATATGATTAGAAAATAAATGTAAAACAATGTTTGAAGAAAATGTTCTTCATAGGAAAATCATTTTTTATAAAAATAATTATAAAATAATAAATAATAAATAAATATTAAAAATAAGTAATATTTATTAAAGGCTTAGTTATTAATATTTATAAAAATTGTGTAATACCTTATAAAAAATATAAAAAATAATAACAATTATTAAAAAATATCTATAATTAGTAAAAATGTAGTAATAATATAAATAATTAGTAATAATAATTAATTAATAAATAATAATTAATAAATAATTAGTCTATATTAGAAATAATTTGTAAATTTTTGTCTTAATTACTAAATGTTATTAATAATTTTAAAATATGAGGAAATTGTGATAACTTTTAATAAATTGTAAAATAAAATATATGAAATATTAATAATTATTAAAAACTAGAAAAATTTATCAAAAATTTATTTATAATTAATAAATAATTGAATAAATTGTTAATATTAAAAAAATAGTTTAAATAATTAGTAAAAAACTATAATACCTTGTAAATAATATTCAGCTCTAACTATAATTAAAAAATCACAATGATTAGTAAAAATGTATTATTAATTTAAATAATTATAAATAGCCATTAAAAAACTTGTAATAATTAATAACTAATTATTTAACATTAGTAATAATTAGTAAATGTTAATATCAATTACTAAATATAAAGAATAATTTTATAATATTAGATAATTTTTATAATTTGAAATAAATCATATACAAAATATATGAAATACTAATAATTAGTAAAAATTTGTTATATTTATTAAAAATTCAATTATAAATGATTAATAATTAGTATTTCTTAATAAATGAATATATAGATTCCAAAAAATTAAAATATATATATATTTAATAATTATTAAAAATTAATAAGAATTAGTGATAAGTGGTCATAATTAGATAAAATTAAAATATAATAAAAATTTGTAATTATCCATAAAGAGTAATAACTATTCTTATTTTTGTTATCTTTTGGATAACTATAGACTAATGAAGTTGAAGCCAGTTTCTAATGTAAGATCATGTTTGGATAAATCATTGTAAAAATCTTTACAGATCTAGTATAAATCATGTCTATATTGTGCGTGTTGAAGCATTTATATCATTTGAATCATCAAATTCCTAATTTTTTCTGAAGGAACAACTCAATTTGAGTGTAAGAAATACAATCTTAAGAGATTCTAAGAATTAAAAAATACTTGAATTCATCTAATTCATTTTATTTTTCAGAAATAATATATTTTTTGTTATCAAGATTGTGAACATAATTCAGTGGAAAATACACATTTGTTTCCAGATCCATCATTTCATAATTTAGTGCATGAGGATATTGGCCTATTTATTCAAGAAAAAATAACTTAGAATGATATTATAAATCCTAAATTATAACCATCTCACTTTTTTCATTTGTTGAAATCTACTAAGGAGACCTTATATTTGGGATTGCAGAAAAGAAAACTTGAAGATATTACAAAATTTATGTCAATTAAATATGTTTTGAATATTAAATAGTTGTTTCGATCAAATACTTTATTTAGTTAAATCATTGTTTCCTGATGGAAATACATTAGCTAAAGGTTGGTACATAATTTGGGTCTTATTTATCAGAAGATACATGGGTGTTAAAATAACTAAATCTTATATTTTGGTGATTATAAATGGTTAGTTAATTTTCCAATATGTGGAGAATTGATGTATAAAGAGGAATAACAAAGAATTTCTTGATTTCCAATGAAATGTTTGATATATTCTATAATTACATAATGTTTACAGCATCTATTTATGTAATGAAACACAACATAATTTACTACATGTCATAAATCAAATATTTATGTCAGTAAAATCTTAAATCATCTATGTGATGGTGATCCATGGAGATTATTTGATCAGATTCATATTTATTTTTCTTCAGAACCTCATAACATATGGTTGAGTATTTCTCTTGATTATTTTTGTCCATTTGGTGCTCACAATAATCAATATTATTGTTGGACTATTTTCATAACACTTTTCCACTTATCTCTTTGGTTGTTGATTAATGAACCATATATATTTTTGGCGTTATTAATTCCAAGTCATTTGATGAATAATCTCAATATTTATTTGAATCCACTAAATGAAGAGTTAATTTTATTATGGAATGAAGGTGTTACTATATATTATGCATCTAAAAATCATAATTTTACAATGAAGGTTTCATTAATATGGAAAATCAATGACTTCCTGGCATATGGTATGTTATCTGGATGGAGTACGCATGGTCTAGAATCATTTCCATACTATATAGATATGAAAAAAGTTTTTATGCTTAAAATGGAAGAAAGATTGGTTATTTTTACTATCATCTAAGATTTATTTCTATGGATCACCCTTTCCAAAGGAATCGAAACAATTCTAAAAAAGGTAAAATATAAAGAGATGAACCTTCCATAGTTCTCTCAGGTATTTAGGTATAATCCATCCTATCATCATTACCTACTATTACATTTGGACCAACTATAAATGAATAAAAAATATATGTATTTGGGAGATATCATAACTGGATAAAGTAGAGTATTTTTTCGGACCATCTATATTGGTCTGATTTTTTTCTTCGTCACATGTTAAATGTAATTCATATTGAGAATAATTTTTTTGATAACATATTTTATAATGTGTTAGACACAGCCGTTAAGACCCAAGATAATGTAAAGTCATAGAGAGATATTTCCAAGATTTTAAGGCATTCTAAACTTGAATTGTTAAAAGATGAAATATCATAAATTTCAACGAATCTAAATGTAGATTATTAACTTTCTAAAGAAAATTGTTTATTATTCTATGAATGGATTAGAGATTTGAGGATACCAGATGTTTATGCATTTAATTTTTCTCATAGTGTCAGAAATGGACATATTACCAAGTTAAAAAGTAATGACTATTACATCATAATGGAAATACAAATGCCTTTTAGTCTTAGTGGGATGTTTAATTCTTCAATATGGGAAAAATTGACTGAAATATCATATTTCTTCAAATATATTTGTTTAAAAACATTATATTATGATTCATTGAGTATGATTTAAAAAAAATGTTGTTTTAACTTTATGTAAATTATACACAATATTCCTACTGGACTTATTTGACACAATGTAACATTTAATATTATATTTTCCATATAAATCTAGATATGCAGGGATGGTACAATTTTGATGGAGATACCCATTTGAGAGATGCATTCAAAAACTAAATAAGAAAGTATTAAAAAATCATCAGTTGAATATTCAATTGAATAAGTGTATTTTTAAGAAGAAATTTCATATTTATGCACTTATTATTTTCATTGTGAATATCCTTCAAAACATAATTTCATGGGTTATAATGAGTAAAATATTGACGATGTCATGGATAATTAGTTTTTAAATTTTAATTATCCTAATCATGGTTGTGATGGTTATCATTAATAATAGATTTTATATGAGGAAATATGAAAATCTCATACATATATTCTTCTCTATTATGAATAAATGACTTGAATTGTGTAGTAAGTACTACTTGTTACTATTTAAAAAAAATGAATTCATTAACCTTATTTTTTTGTAGATTATATGAAAACCATATCAAAATCCAATTTATACAAATTATCCCTGCTTCTCTTGAATAATTCCAATAATAGAATTTTTCATATTGGTTTCAAATATAGCTAATTTTTGTTTTTTAAGATTCGAAAATAAATCAATTTTATAATAATATCAATTATTAATAATTTTTATTATTTGCAGGAAATAAAACATGAAAGTAAAATTTATAGTTTACTATGTGTGCTCAAAACCCTCTATTGAAATTAGTAAAATCTTATAATGGGTATGTGGTTAATGGATTTTGATTTAATACATGAATATATGGTGAATCAAATAAATTAGTTAATAGTGGTGTTTTTTGAAAGGATCTCATTATAAAAAATGTGAAGCTGACTTTTATGGTATGTTGGATGAAATAATTGAGATGTGTAATCTAGGGACAAATGATGTAACAATGTTTAATTGAAATTGATTTGATACTGATCGAGGGTTATGAGTTTATCCATGACATGGAGTCGTTGATAATAAATATAACAGTATTATTACCAAAAATAAATGATTTATGTTTGAATATAAAAAATTTAAAGATTATTATACAAATTATTGTGCTTTTTTAAAAAATGTAAATGACTAGTGGAGTGTAATAAAAATGAAATCTCATGAAAATTGGTTTTTTAAAAACTAAAATGGTTTTTTAGAATTGTAACATATTGAAATTATTCAAGAAACATCCCCAAATACATCTCTTACTCAGAGAGATATAAATATTGATGGCGAGTCCCCCTAGTTAAGGGTGGATGATATTGATAATATTGATGAAGTAATAATATATAATGAGATTGAAAGTCATATGAAAGTTTACGATACTGAAGAGGAAGTTGAAGACATTTTCATCAATAAAGATGAGGACAAAGATGATGAATGGTGTATTATATTCATATATTTATTAGTTTTTTATATTTTATATCTGTATTGAAAATCAATTATAGGTAAGATTTATCATTTCATATGTATGGGGATATTCCAAATGATATATTTTTCCCCATTGATGTCGGTATTTATAATTTATTTATATTTTATATTTTAATTAACAATTATTGATAGGTAAAAATATTATATTATGCATGGTAGTTGTTATTTTTTTATATTTTATATTTATACTAACTATTATTTATAGGTATGATTATTGTATTTGGATATTTATTTTTAGGTAATTATTATATGAATATATTTATAAGTTTTTTATATTTGATATATGTATTAACAATTATTTATAGGTAATATTATTATGTTTTGGTATTTATTAGTTTTTTTATTCGATATCTAAATTAAAAAAAATTATATGTAAGATTATTTTTTTCATATGGATGAAGATTTTATTGATGATATATTTCATTCTGTCATTGATTTAATATATCCCAATAATGAGGTTAATTCATCTAACCCACAGGATTCCCTTATAGAACCACCTATTAGGTGGGGGCATGGCCTTGTTAGATGTTTTATTCAAGAGCCTATTTTAGAAATATGTTCATATCTTGATTTTGATCATCATTTATGGAGTAATGTTCATTTTTTGAGATACTAATTTTCTATTAATTTTTTCTATTAATTTTGGTAATAAAATTCTAGTTATTTTTTTTAATTTCATGGTTTCTTTATTTACCTGTTGGGAAGGTTGGTGCGATTGAAATAAATTATTTCTCTGTGTCATGGGTGTCATGGGATCAGGTTCTCATTATTGTTCCTCATTAGATGTTCAACCACTAGATTATACATTATTAAATAATATAATTTATTTTAAATTTATTTAATTAGTAATATTTTTTAATTTACTTGCAGAATTTATGGTCTTTGATTGATGATAGATTGAGAACTCATATTTGGGAGGCACAAAATATGTGTTTTTACACAACCTAAGAAAGTGATCTATGTATTGAGCTTCTGTTACAGTTTCTAACCAATATTTCATCTCTCCTAGACCTAACTATATCTCCTCATAGGTATGGGATGGATTTTTCTCTTGCATTATATGAGAGACTTTTAAGAGAATGAAATCATCTAGATGTCAGATTCGAGGGTCGTAGGAATTCAAATATAGGGTTGAGAGTCATATATTTGGTATACATCGATGAAATATGGTAAGTAATATTATTTATTAATGTGTATATTTTTTAAATTTAATTTTTTTTATATTATATAGGTTTATACCGACCTATTTATCACTGATTTTGAATTTTACAAGAATATATATAGTAATCCTCATACATGATATCTTTTTAGTGATAGGTAATACCACATTGTGATTAGTAATTTTAAAAATAATTATTGATATTAATTTTATTTTAATTTAATTATTATTTATATTTGAAGAAAATATATGAAGCTGATAATTCTCATTCATGAGAGAGTCAAGTCGAGAGTGAAGCAGATACCACTTACGAGTTAGGTTTTGTTGTGGGGGATTAGATACTAATGACTTTTTATAGTGTCGAGAAAGTTTGGGTGACTAGTATTTGTTCACAATTGACATTTACTAGTTATTATGGTACTTATGATATCTATAAAGAAAGTTTGAGAGCAGATCATGGAGTGTTATCATTTTCATATACTGCATAATATGAATATATGTCATGAGATCAATATGAGATGATATAGAAGTTGTAGATAGATCAGCAGAAGGAGTGTGAGTAGAAACATATAATAGATGAGAAGATGTTGGAGTATATGTGATGGCTTGCATGTGGTATTAGTTTAGAGTTTCCTCCCCTGAAACCTTTCAGTGATCCTCCTCCCCCTAATACCAGTTGATCCTGAATTGTTTTTATGACTGTTATGTATTTTTATTTGATAGAAAAATTATGTGGAAAATGATGTAACAATCTTACGCTTGTTTTTAATATATTTATTTCTTAAAAAAACAAATAAAATATTTTGATGGATATTATAATCCATCAAAATTAGTTTTTAAAAAAAATATTACACTTATTTGTGATGGGATTATAACCCATCGCAAATAACAATTACTTACGATGAGCTATCACAGTTGGTTTTAAAAAAATTATCATTATTATTTATAAGAGATACTATATCTCTTTCAAATAATTATTATTTTCAACAGTGTGTTGCAAAAAAATATTTGTAGCAAAATTTTCTGTGACAATCCCTTAGTGTTGGATTGTTATCCCTAATTCCACAATAAAAATCCTTAAAACTCTAATAGTGTTTGTTATATAATACTCTTCCATTGCCTCTAAAATATCATATTGGGGAGTGGAGATGATCTAGAACATGACTGGTATCATTTACTTAACCAATTCCTTCTATATGACCATGGAATTCTCCCCATACCTTATGAGGGTTTCTTTAATATTATATGGACATAAAGGTTTCTATTTCCTTATATTATTGAGAGGAGTAAGTTTATTTAGAATATCCTCGATTTCATTATATGATCAGCGATCTTGTGGAGGCACATACAATAATTTTCACCTCATAATATCTTTTAGCTGGGATGAGACGTCACTAGTTAGTGATAAGGTTCCTGATTTAACTTGCCTCTATTTTTTTTATTGACACTCAATATGAGGGAAAACGTGAAGCAACTCTAATATGGGGAGGTCCTTCTTGTTGAGAAGATTAATCATCACAAGGAAGGATTATATAATTGAAAACATGGGTAGGACCACTATAGTTATTGATCTTGGACACAGAGTCATGGGGAGGAACTTTACTTAATTTTTTTCTTTATCTCAAGGAGGATCCTTGAAACATATACACTAAAGAGGACCTACTGAGTTATTAAATTGGTTACCATGGGGGGACCTTCATGGTTACTGAATGTTGATGATTTGGAAATGGGGGACCTCCTTTTTTGTTGATATTTATGTTTTAGGGAGTATTATTAGGATTACTATAGGATATTCCCTACAATGAGAGGGTGTGAGTCAATGTAAAATGACTAATTACCATTTAAAATTGTATCCCTTAATTTACATCTACACTTCTATGGTGAATTTATCTCTCCCTATTTCTCCCACCATCAGTTTGCATACAGGTACTAAAGAAATAATGTAAATTAATAAAGGAAAGTAATATTTTTTAATGATATTTTCATCCAATGTTAATGGTTATGTAACTGGTGTTTCATGGTTTCTATCCCATGCAAAAAAGATCATTTTTTTATGAACAAAATCTCCAGAAAGGGTTTTCCCTTAGACTTGTAATCTCAGTATCGATTAGGTAAAATTAAATCACCAAACTACATCACTATGTTTACAAGATTAGTATTGTAATACCTTAAATTTGATCAATGGTATAGGATCCCTTCTGTGATAATGAATCTAATCTTCTTCATCACACTATAGTAATCATATGGGTGTTATATAACATAGCAATATTTAGGGTTATCTCTTGATTTCAATAATATTAAAGGCTTCCTTGATATTATTTACACATTATGTAATGAGAATATCAGAGACTATACCTAATACTTCATCTTGTATGATGATCGATAGATGGTAAGAAAGATAGACTCTATCTTCTTTTTCTCTGTCTTTTGATTCTTCAACTTCCAAAATATGCAAGTTATCAATATATTTGGATCTCCTACTTTCTTGAATTACATGATGCACAACAATATCAGCATTGAACTCTAGTCTTATTTATCATTCTTCTCATAAATATATGATTAATTTTGAAAATATTATTTTCATAATATTTATACTTTTAACCACCATTAATCATGATATTCAAGTATCCCAAAACCACACTATTTCAAAAAAACACATTTTCTTTGATCTTTATAAATACTTTGAACTATATTTACAATATTTAGAATTTATCTCATCTGCAAATTCTAAAACACATAACTCTTATTCCATGTTTTCATTATTTATTCTATAAGGATTACAGCCTAAAACTATAATTCATGTCATGACTATATATAGAGTTATAGAATTACCTTATCTTAATTTTATTCATAGATATTCTTATAGTTAAAATAATTATCTCAATTTATTTAACCTATTTATCTTTTAGATGACTCATATTGAATTCCAATTCTCTTTTATTCATTATGATGTTTGTTTCATGGTAAATATAGTGTATCATCATCATGTTCATGCATGGAGTTTTAAATATATTAATGTTTTCTTTTCATAAAATTACAGTTTCTCTGGACACTCTTGTATCTTCTAGACACTATAATTTTTTTAATTGTGTCATTTAGTTTATGGTTTATATAAAATGATATTCTTGAGATATTATATGGTTTATTACTTAATTTTTGCAGACATGGAATGAATTCTGGTGGCAGTACATGAATCTCCTACATATGAAAACCCAAGGAACAATGTTAAAGATAATATAAAAAGTATCATATCACTTAAATATATATGTATTTTAAATGGCATATAGTACCCTGTATAGTACATACCACATTTGAAATGGAATTGGGATACCTCTTATAATAGACTTACTAATTCCAGTACCTATATTTCCATATGAATTTGAGAGGAGCATACAATACTTCTAGAATTCATGTCCTTTATTTTAATCCTTATGTAATAGTTATAACATTATCACACATAATGATACCTATATTAAGACCTCAAGACTTCTTCACATCAATATTCTTGGTCACTCTAACTAACTTCCTATAAATTATACTTTTACATATTGACATTATCCAAAATAATTTTATGCTCATTAACACTTATTGAAAACACATACAACACACACAAAAAATGTGTTAAATAGGGACCTTCATGAATGTCACCATGGGTGGTAACATCGGGATTGATCTTAATATTACCATGGGGTGGACCTCTCTTATAGGTACTCTAGAGAATAACTCCAATGTTTCTAACTATAATTTCATGGGGAGTACCTTCAATACCATATATATTTTCACAAATTGGCATGGAACTAGAAGATTACTAGTCTTCCAGAAATACATTGAAGAAACTCAGGGACACCAGTTTTTATGGGAGGAGGTATATAAGACAACACTGGTACTGTATGTTTCCCTTAGTGAGAATTCCTTAAGGATATCATCAGTAGGGAGACCAGGGTTAGAACCTAAATCAATATTGAGGCCACACAATGTGGTTAGTGACCCTCATTTGTTGGAACCCTTTTTTTCAGTTCTTCAGTTGAAATCAAGATATTATAAGAAGACTTCAAGATGGGAGTATAGATATGATAATTTTCTTATGCTGCCATTGGAATATCTTGATGACCTTCATATTTATGATAAAGAGTATAGGATTAATTCACGGTTGATGTTAAAATATTTCAATAAGATACTTGAGAACATATAAGAATATATGACTACATTGAAATCATTAATGGAATATACTGATGAACAACTTGGATGGGAGTGGAGTTTTAATCCCACCCCTTTGTTGTCACTAAAGCATGTCAACAGTCCTCATGTGTCTAAATGGAAATAGGGATATAATCTTAAACCTAATATTCAATCTAAATATGATGATAAGATTCATATATATTGTTGGAATAAGGAATATGATCCTAGTTCATACCCTCAAATTCCACTAGAATATGTCGATGAACTTCATAATTGGGAATAAAAATATTTGCAAGTTTCTATAATCTAATTATTATATGTACTCAGTGGTTCCACATACTAGGTGTCCTAGTTTAAACAACTGGGACTTGGATCTTCAAAGTGAGCTTCATATTGTATCTTAACAGACTGAGGTTAGGTTATCATGATAAAACTGAGAACTGGTAGGATCCCTTATCCATTTATAGTCCAATTTTCAATATATAAATAAAGTTATCACTCTTTAATATTGAAAAATTAATTATCACAGTTAACTTATATCCATCTCTTTCATCTATCACTTGAGAATTGAAACCATTATTCCGGTGTACGATGGATTGCTTCCTCGCAAATGAATATAATTTGTTTTTTATCAATTCTTATCATGACTGGTTATAATGAAATATTTAATATATATATATATATATATAATTTTCATTAAATAATTATAATTATATAAATATAATTAATCATATATTTCCATAACTTTACAAGCATTGAAAAATGATAACATCATTTGTGTGTATGTGTGGATTACCACCTCTATGAAATGATGTGATTCATTTTTCATAACCACATATCATGGTTGTTATATATAAGTGTATTTAAATAAATAATATTATATTTATTATATAATAATAATTTTTTAAAGATTAAATAATATTTAATTTCATTATGTCATGTTTTTTGAAAAATGGAAATGTTACTCATTCGTGTGTACGACCTATCATCTCCATGATTGTAAAATAATTTATTTCCATAACCATCTTTCATGGTTGGTTTTAAAAGTTTAATTAATGTATAAAAATTATAATTATGTCATAATTATTATTCTAAAGGTGATGGAATGATGAAATCATTGACCATAATCAACCTACTGATGTCATTTTGGACATATTATCAAAATATCATCAAAGCATCTGACGTGAACTTAATTAATTAAGAAATTGTATATAATATTTTAATAAATAAAATAAATGGAATAAAAAACTGGAAATGGTTGTTAATAAATTAAATAATTAACATAATATTATTTTTCAAGAATATAAAGAACATATGTACACATTCTGACATCAGGTAAGAGATTATTTAACTAAAACCATGTTTTAAATTTATTAATGATTTATTTTCTAAATATTTTACTTCCATGTATATATTCATAAATTTGTTTTATTGATGTATTTATCCGGTTATAAAATAATTATAAGGGAAATTTTATGTCACATTTTAATTTCATACAAATTATTTCAAAGGCAATATTTTTTCATATTTTATAAATAAAATTTAACAAAAATAAAAGGGGAATGTTATATTTTAATAAATATGGTGTCAAAGGATTTTACCACCGTTAAAATTTTTAGTTTATGTTTTTCACCTTTATAAGATTCCAAATTTTCTTCCAATAAAAATCCATATTCCCATTGTTTTGAGTATTTTAGTTTTGAAAATGGATTTTTAAAAGGAAAGCTTATTTCAATATCTGAAAGTGTTTTTCATCTGGGTTCAAAAGAGTTTTTCAGGGGTTTTAATATGAAAAGTTAAAAGCATAAAAAAGTTTTATTTATGATATAGTACTTGAGAATTATATATGATAATTCGTGATTCTGATGTAACTTATATGAATGGTTGATCCTGATTCAACTTATCCAAATGGGTAACACTATAAAAAAAGAGTTTCTTGACAGTGACTTATTAGCGGTGGTTCTCATAACTAATACTAAATAAATCATGTAAAAAATGAAATATAGTGGTGGTTTAATAAAATCACTACTATAACTTTTTAATTTTAACTATTAGAGGTAATTTAACTTAAACTGTCACTAAATTTTTTTAAAAAATTCTAATTTTCCTCCCCCTCTTCTACTCTATTAGTGAGACCCCAACCCTAACCCCCCCCCCCCACCCAACCTTCACCTATCCCCTCCCTAATAACAACCAAACCCTGCCACCTTGTCAGTGCCCCCTGATCCCCCCACCCCTCCGACCTACCTCCTCCATCCTCAGCGGCGACCCCCCCCCCCCCCCACCTCAGTGGTGACCCATGATCCCCCCCCCTTCGGCCTCCCTCTCTCTAACCCAGATCCCCTCCTCAATGGTGACACTGATCCGCCTCCTCCACCTTAGCAGGAACTTGCAACCCCCTCCCCATCAGACATACCTCTCCCTAAATCCCCCTTCTTGATGACCCAAGATCACATATGGTCTCCCTATCCCTCTCCCTCATTCATGGAGACCCCATACCAGTGACCACCCTGATCCCAACTCCCCTACCGGCAATTACCATCACCTAACACCCCTACCAGTTACAGCCGTGACATAGATACCGATTATTTTATTTTTATTAGTTTTATTATGGTACTTTTTTCCTTATTATATATAATTATAATTTTAGATTTACATCACATGAGTTAGATGTTTATTTTTTTATTTTCCACATTAAGATTTTTCTGTTTGAAAAAATGGGTCTTCTATTGGCACATAGACCACTGATGTTTTGAGTGTTTATATAATAATTATTGAAGATTTATCACCGACTATTAAATTTTATTTATTATGAAAAATCTCTCCCACATTGTTGTATCAAATTCATTATCACCAGTTTCTATCTTAAGATGATTGGGAATGTGCAGTGAGTCTGTCACAACTATGATCGGGTGCTTATATAAGGGGTGAAATGAAACATTTTCATGAAAACTTTGATACAAAGCATAAAATGAAACATCATATACATTTTCCATTCTTGAATATATAAATATTAAAAAAGAAAAAAATATTCAAGATTTTTTTTGGATCATCTCCATTTCATTTTTCATCCTTATAAAATTTTGTTAAAACTAAAATTGGTAAAGAAACCAACATTTAATCCGACATTGCAAACTATATCACAAATTATAAAGCATATATATCTTGATAAAAATGATATTATCTTCTTATTGATAAATTTTTTATCCCAAAAAATATATCATTTATCATAGCTTGGACATTTCAAATAACCCCCTCATTTATATAGAAAAAACTTCACAAAAAATTTTTTTCTTCCATTAAAATAATATCATTTACAAATAAAATATCAAAAACTAAAACATCTTTTATAAAATATAATTTTGAGTTTGTTTTTAACACATCCACCGTTAAAAATTAATTGTTTCAAGTGTGTATCCAACTCCAAATACCATGCTCTTGAGTCTTATTCTAACCCATATAAATCCTTCTTTAACCTACAAAAATTAATTTTATCTTTACCAATAAATCCACTTCATCTTCCGAATCTGAATTTAGAAAGAAATATTTTTCATCTATTAAAACGTTCATGGATTTTCATTGTGCTAAAATGTGGTGGTCAACTAATTTATGTCATTATTTATCTCTGTTTCTGAGAAATAATATATTTATTTGATTCATGTTTTTATATTAGACATTTAGTAAGAAAAATTTCATTATTTGATTCATTCCATTCTCATTTATGGTTGTTATGAAATAGTAAATGAAAATTTTGGGTGGTATTTAATTTTTATTATCCCTATTTTATTAAACAATTATATATTTATATCTGAATTTACTAGGAGAATACAATCCAATGCCTATGGATAAAAGTTTAATTAATTTACTTTGAAACACACCTCGGTATACTAAGTGATTATCCACTGAACGAGGCTAGAATTCATTGTTTATATCTTCATATCTATGTGTTTAAATGTCCATAAATTTCAAATTTATTACTTTTTAGATATTTAACTTCATTTCACATCATTGTGAAATTTCTGTTTAAAGTGTCAATTTGGGCCCAATTAATCATCTACTTGTGGAATTTATTATTTTGACTATATGAATTTGATATATTGGAATATTATTTATCACTTTGTTTGGAACATTTAAACTTTTAGTAATAATGGATTAATCACAAGGTAAGATGGAAACTTTGGTAATGATGACATAAATTTCTGAACAAATTATAATGGGCCTTAGGACCATCAACTTAATGTGGAGCCCAATAAAAATAAAATTCAAAATTTAGAAATATACAATTAATGGTATAATTTAATTAAACTATGACTACAGAAATTTTTTTTGTTTTCATGGGGATCCAGGTGGACCAAGTTGAGGGTTAAATTACTTTCTATATTTGAAGTCCCATAAATTCATCCCACAAATTTAATCATAAAATATGAATGGATGATCCAATTGACCTGAAAATTTTAAATATTTTCTAGGACACCTGGAAGAAGATATTTTGCTTCTACAACCCATTTGTATTATGTCATCTTTAGTTTTAAATTCTAATGTCCATAAAGGGGTGAATCTAGTCTTATTCTTATGGTCAAATTTGAAGATTCCAATTTCCTTTGATTTTTTCTCCCAAATTTTACTATCCTAATTAAATGGGGGGAAATTTATTGTTGGGTGACTACCTAAGGATCTTAATATTCTTATATAAGGAGATTTTGGGGAAGGTATTTAGGATGTGAAAGTTTTTCTTTCAATTATAATTTCAGGCTTTCATTTTTTTAACTACATCGTAAATTTCTCTCATGTAAGTTTTTCGTTCACATTCATTTCATAATAATATTTCATCTTCTTATTCTCATTAATTTATTTTTTTAATTTTAATTAACATGTTTATACCATTTAATCAAGGTTTAAATTTATTCACACCAACAATTGTGAAATTCATCATACAATGGGGTAGTGTTCATTATTTCATTGTTTTCACTTATTCAATATCGCTTCTCTAAGTCAATTTTCTGCTTCCATTGATAGAATAGCATAAATGGAGGGCTAAAAATTTATTGGATAATCATTGGGAGTTTCATGGGGGTGGATTGAATTTTATTTCATGTTCTTTAATATCAATTCATTATTTTATGACTTTTATTCGAGGTGTTATTTTATTCTTTGACGTCTCAAACTTTAATGATGACATGTACTAAGTGATAATACAGTCCAATTCTTTAGAGTGATAATGAAATTGATCCTCTAAGTGAATTATCTATTATCATTGGAAATTTTTAGGGATTAATTTTTTTTATTGAGGATATGTAATTATCTTGTTTTGTGGATTCGTCTTGAATTAGTGATCTTAAACTTTCTATGAAACAAATAAGTCTAATCCACCCCAAGTGACAACCTAGGATCAACTCACCATAATTAATTATTTCAAATCAATTAATTGTGTGTTTTTTGGTTTTTATTTAAATTAAATTAGTATTTATTCAATTACAATCAACATATAAGTTAGACACTTCATATCCAATCCTCCATAAATTTATAGTGTTTATAGGTTTATTCTTCATCCTCTATGGATTCAATAACTCAAGTTATAATATAAATGACCACTTACACCATATACCTTTAGGGTAAATTTGGGTGAAACCAAACTTTTTAGCACTATATCCTGGGACCCAAGTAAGTATCTTATATGCTCATCATATTTTCTCACACCAAATTCTCTTTTCTCAAACCCATTTCTCTTCTCTATTCCCCTTTATGTTTGTGTATGTCCAAAAAATCTCAAATCCCAATTTCGGTATTCTCCAATAGAGTGTCTCAAAAATTACCCTATCATAAACCCATTATATAATAAAATAATAAATAATATTGGGAAGCCACTAAATATAGTAATTTTTCTGATTAAACAGATAATGAATACCCCATACCTGGTGAGATAAACAATCAATGGGATAATGAATGTTTAATGAATAAATTTCCACCCTTCTCAAGGATGGTTGAAGAGATCAAACTTAATGAATTATGTGATGTCCAAGATCCAATATATCCCAATCCAAAAAAAAATCTTAAACTAATATGTTAACAAATGGATAAAATAAATTAGGAAGTTTCATCAATGATATTAAAAGTACAGAGAATTGAAATAGTTATAGAACCCATTCCCACTCATGTTATCCCTTCCTCTTAATTGATAGAAGCATCTTATTATACACAAACTTCTAATGAAAATGATAATGTGTCAACCATTGGATTTTGGATAGCTGAAGAGAATAAAGGAATTGATGAAGGGTGTTTAAATCAGGAGGAAATTGATTTTTTGGATTCAAAATACACAAATATGACATCATGGATCGAGTTTCCTAAATATAACTCCATTAATGATTTTTTAGAAACACCAATCACTATCCATTGGGATAAATAAAAAACATAAATTCTATACCCATTCCGAAAACTGATCTCTCTAATTTTTTGTTCGAATCTTTGGTTCAAAAGGAACCAATTCTATTAATATGTTCTGAAAATGAAACTGAGTTTGATTTAATTTATCAACCTTTTTCTGAATGTTATGTCCAACCTGAGCTCAAATTCAATGTCTATACATCCTTTTACAAGTCTTCCATCATATAGGATAATCAAAAACATTTTATATTCATTTCACCCTCTCTTGAATATAATAAAGATAAAATTACCCTTGAATTCTTAAGAAAGATAAAATAATCAATTGGGTGGACCCTTTTCAATATCATAGGATTATCCAAATCACTAGGAGATATATTATTTTCCCTGAATTAATTTTCAAACCTTCCCACCAAACCCAATGGAGTATTAATATCAATCTTATAAAAGTGGTAAAATGTGGTCCTTAAAATTTTGAAAGTTGGTATTGGATAAGTTGGGGGTCCATGTCCAGATAAAAACTTTAAACTAAGTGCTTCCCATGAGGCAACCTGGTTTTGACATTTTTTTATTTTTTTATTTTGGGTATTTTTGTGTTTTTTATCAAGCGAACTCCTATAGGGTTTCTAAAGTGACCTAATGTTTTATATGTGTGATATGTAAAATATGAATCATTTTTAGTATTTCCAAATAAAACCCATGATTTCTAAATTTCAAACCCAACAACTAATCATCCCAAAGGATTCTAATTTTGACATGAGGCCAAAGTATTGAATTTCTTTTTATGGTTTTTTAACTCCAAAACAGAAGATTTTGTTCCATGATTTCATTTCAAATCACTTCTCCCCCAATTTATTCCAAATTTGTATCTCTCTCTTATCTTTTATTTCAAAACTCAGGGTTCTTTCATTCTAAGTTATGGGGAGTAAAAATATTTGATTTTATAAAAGAAAAATTGGGATTTTAGGGAGAATTTTAAATCATTATCCTTGCATGCATTCATGTGCATTGTGAAACATGAAACTAAATGAAAAATGATTTTGAATTCCTTGATTATGATTTTAATATAGGTTTCTGACCATGATCATAGTTTTTGGAAAATACGGTTGTCTGATGTGATTTTTCAGCATTTACATTTTCATCCTCTTAATAAAAATTCCAAAATTATTGTCTATTGGATTTTGGGTGTAATTTTGAGTTTTTGGGCCCCTTTCATCATAACATAGGGTTTGGGGACACTTTTAGTTTAATTTTAGTTTCCAAAAAATGAAAAAAATACCACAAAGAGAAATGAGTTGTCCTAATGTGTGACATCGGGCACAAGGGTATCATGACTCCATAGTTGTATTTCCTATATCTAGGTTTTTTATCTGTATTTTAGATCTTTGAATTGAAAAAATGTGTGGCATTCGATACTTGGGGATAGTAACTCCATTGTTTTGTTTCCCAGAGTTAGGTTTTCATCTCTATTGTGGTAAAAAAACAAAAAACAAGGTAAAAATAAAAAAATGGATACTCATTTTATGTTTTAATGTGATTCTCACCTAATGCTTTCATTTTTTCCCTTTGAACAAGAAAATGGGCCCCATTTCTTTTTTGATGTACAACACATCATCCTGTTTAATTGAAATTGGATAAAATGTTGTGCTGAATAAGAACAATGGAATTGTCTTGGGCTTGGGATATGATTGTGAACATAACCTATATGAAATTATTTTGATAGGTTTCATGATTTTTTGTCCTGATGCCTTTTTGTGAGAATTTTGTGTTAGAATTTTTTTTTAAAATAGAATTCAATTTCATATTTTTGAGACACATTTTGATCAGGACTAGAAAAACTCAAGTTGGGGGGTGCGATTAGCCATTGGAATAGGATAATATTAAATGTTTATATCTTTATATTGATTTGTTTAAATGTCCATAAATACAAATTTTATTCATTTCATAAATTGAACTTCATTTCACATCCTTATGCAATTCATGTTTAAAGTGTTAATTTGAGACCAATTAATCATCTATTTTTGGAATTAATTATTTTGATTATATAAATTTGATATTTTTGAATATTATTTTTAAAATTTTTTGTAAAATTTTATCTTTTAGGATCAATGGATTAATTATAAGAGAAGATTGAAATTTTTTTTCGATGAACATAAAAATTTATAGAAAATCATAATGGGCCTTAGGCACATCAAGTAAATATGGAGCCCAAAAATCAAGCACAATGAAGCTAAAATTTTAAATATAGAAAGGAAAAGTTATAGGGATAATTTAATTAAACTATGAGCAGATAAAATTATGAAGTTTTTATGTATATCCAATTGTCTCAAGTTGAGGATTAACATATGTGATAGATTTTAAGGCCGATAAATGTAGCCCACTAATTTTATCATAACTTCTTAATGGCTGATAGAATTGACCTAAAATTTTGAAATAGTTTATTGAGAACCTTATAGAATATATTTTCCTTCTATGATCCCTTCGTATTTGGAAATCTTTAATTTCAAATTTGAAAATCCATAAGGGGGATGAATCTAGTCATATTATTGTGGTCAAAGTTGAAAATTCCAATTTCCTTTGATTTATCTCCCACATTTTACTATACTAATTAAATGGGTGGGAATTTATTATTTTGGGGTCTACCTAAGGATCCTAATATGACTATATAAAGAGATATTGGTGAAGGAATTTATGATGGGAATGTTTTTCTTCCCATTCTAATTTCACACTTTCATTTTTTAATTGCATTGTCAGTTTATCTCATGTAAGTTTTTTTTCATGTTCATTTTATAATAAAATTTCTTCTCATTATTATCCTTAATTTAGTTTTTTCCTTTCAATTAAAACATTGATACCATTGAATCAAGGTGTGAATATATTCACACCAATAATTGTGAAATTACTCACATAAGGGGGGTGTTTGTTATTTCATTGTTTTCACTTTTTCAATCCCGCTTCTTTAAGTAGACTTCATGCTTTTACTGATAGAATCGCAACAATGGAGGGATATAAATTTTTGGTTTAATCCTAAGGATTTTAATAGGGGTTTATTTAATGTTATTTCATGTGATTTAATATAAATTTATTATTTTAAGAATCTCATTTGATGGGTTATTTTCTTCTTTATCTTCTCCAACTTAAAGATGACACATTCTAAGTGCTAGTACGATCCAATTCCTTAGTGTGGTCATGAAAGTGATCCTATAGGTGAATTGGTTATTATACTTGAAATTGTCTAGGGATTAAATTGGTGAATGAGGTTGTGTACTTATCTTATTTTTTGGCTTCATCTTTAATTAGTGATCTCTAACTTTTTTAGAAATAAATACATCCAATCCTTTCCAAGAGACATACTAGGATCGACTCATAATAATTAGTTGTTTTAGATCAAGTAATTTTTTTTTCAAATTAAATAATTAGTTCTTTAATTTCAATCAACACCCAAGTTGTCCACTTAATATCCAATCCCCCATCAAATCATTGTGTCTATGGATTTCTTATTCAATACCTTTGGATTTGATAACCCAGGTTTTACTAAAAATGACTTCTTACACCATATAACTTTGGTAAATTTGGGCACAGCCACAAAGGGTTTGGAATAATTTTTAGATTATTAAATTTAAAACTTATTAGTGGATGGTAAAATAAAAATTATGTGTTCGTATTGTAAATTCAATTAATGGTTTAATATAAATAAATTATATGAGCATTTGATATTGAAATAGTTTCATGCTCGATATGTATGTTTGATTTGGTATGGTGAATCAAATGTTGTGTAAATTCAAAATAATAAAATACTATCAATGAAATACAAAGTGACACAGAAGAAGAGAATTCAATTCTAAATTTTTTAAATGATGCATTTGGTTTTTATAGAATACAATGTCTAAGATTTTAATATATAAATAAAACCTTTAGTTGATCCTGAGAAGGTTAATATTACTTAGATCTTTAGTAAAAAAATTATTTTTATGAATTAGTTGAAGACATACAACAAGAACTATATGAAGGGTGTCCCAAGTATTTGAAGTTATCTTTTATACTTAAGTTTTATCATATCAAGTGTCTCTATGGAATTATTGAAAAATAAATGTCTATGATTTTAGAGTTTCTTCATGATAAATTTAGTGAAACTAAGATCCTCACATCATTCTATGAGATGAAAAAAGTTATGAAAAAACTTAGACAGGATTATACAAAGATGCATGCATACCCTAATGATTATATACTTTACTAGGGAGAAGATTTTGAAAAGGATGAATGCATAAAATTTCAAACAAGTAGGTAGAAGTCAAAGAACAAAAATTAGAGTATAAATAAATGAAACCATAGGAAGAAACAGAAAAAGAAAACTTCTGCAAAGGTATTGTGTTACTTTACTCTAAACCCATGCTTTCAAAGATTATTCATGTCATCTAAGACTGCATATGACATGAAGTGACATGCTCATGATATAAATGATGGATTGAAGAGACATCCAAAAGATTCAACATCATGGAATATATTTAATTCTCTATTTTCATATTTTCCTTTGGATTTTAGGAATGTATGTTTGGGATTAGGTAATGATGGTTTTAACCCTTTTGGTACTTTAAGTACTAATAATAGAATTTTTCCAATTATTTTAATCCCATATAATCTACCTCCATGGATGTGTATGAAGAAGAATTTTTTCATTATTTTAATGATTATTCCTAGAAATAAAATTTCAGGAAATGAAATTTATGTATACCTTTAACCTATATTCATAGAATTGTGATAATTATGGTATTATGATGTGGAAACATATGATGCATCAATGAGACAACTATTCAAAATAAATTCTTCTTTAATATGAAAAATTATTGAATTTTCAGGATTATGAAATTTATCTGGTTGGAACACTCATACTGGTTTGTATTGTCTAGTTTATAATTTTGATTTTAAACCTCAATGATTACCTCATAGAATAAAATGGTGTTTTATGTGTTATTGTTTATTTCATGATACTTCTCATAAATTAAAGTTTAATAATACAAGATTTAATAGAGATATTAAAATGATAAAGTCACTAAATGTGTTTTTTGGTTCATAAATATTGGGACAATTAATGAATTTCACTAAAGAATTTGTAAAATGTCATCAGTTTAAGGAAGGGGGAAATGGTATGAGGTACAGTATAAAATTAATCTAGAACACAAAAATGGAATAAAAGTAGTATATTTTTTAAACTTCCTTATTGGGAGTTTAATTTGATACATCATAATCTTGACATAATGCATAATGAGAAGAATTTCTATGATAATATATTTTTTTAATTGATTAATGAGCAAGGTAAATTGAAGGATAATGTTAATACTTATAATAATTTCTATCCAATTAATACAAATCATGGTTTGTGGGAAAATGAGAATAGAAATTATCCTTTGGATATCTTTAAAATAAAATAAAAACATAAGGAATACATATTCCTTCAAACATTAAAGAATTTAAAAGTGACATATTTATATGTAACATATCATGGTGCATTGACTTAAAACATTGAAAGTCGCATGGATTGAAAATTTGTGGCTCACATATTTTGATTGAGAAGTTTTCATCATTGTATTTGTGTAATACTTTACTTGAAAAAGTAAATGTAGTTCTATTTGAGTTTTGTACCTTTTTTAGAGATATTTATTGAAAAAACTCTAAATCCAACTAAGCTTGGTAAACTTCAAGAAATAATTGTTTTGACACTATGTCATTTGGAGATGTTATTTCCCCTTTATTCTCCACAGTCATGATTCATTTGACTATTAATTTGGTTAAATAATCTAAACATGGTAGAATAGTACACTATCAATGGAAGTATCCAACCGAGAGGTATGTTGATGTTATTTTTATTTTTATTGGTGAATTTGATTTTATTAAATAATTGCATACATTTTTTTAATATGTTTATTTTTTTATCAGATACTTAGGATATTTAAAATAATATTTGAGGAATAAAGCTCAAATAAGAGGCTCTATTGTTGAAGCTTACACAGATGGAGAGTGACTAACCTTATATTCTAGGTATTTCGATTGGATTGAGACTAGATTTAATCATTTTGGTTGTACTCATGACATATCCACTAATTCTCATTCTGAAAATAAATCATCAATATTTCCAACTATTAGATGATCAATTGGAAAGGAGTCATATTTTCCACATACTGAATTGGATTTACTACAAGAAAATAGATATGTGCTACCCAATATTTTTATTATAGATCCATTTATTGAATAATTGTGACTATAGAGAAAGAGGAGACTAGGGGGTTGATCTTGAAATGAGATATAATTAACAAAAGATATTAATAAGGATCTTATCAAATGGTTCGCCCATCATGTAAGTATATACTCATATTTAAATTATTGAGGTGTAATTATTTTTTCTATATTAAAAGTAACACATTATATATATATTTCCAGATAATTAATGTTGACTATTGAGCTAAAATATCGAATGATTTGAAGTTTTTGGATTGAGGTACTCTAACGAAGGATAAGAGATTTGATGCCTACAATATTCATGGTTTCAGGTTTCATGCAATTTATCATGCAGAAGACTTTAATACACAAAATAGTGGTGTATTTACATTTTTATATGTGGGATACTATGGGAAGACGAATGATATAATTGAATTAAAATCTCAAGTACAATTTTCAGTTGTCTTATTCAAATGCAAGTGGGTAAGCATTGATATAGGTATAATGATAGATTCTTTACATTATAATTATGTCAAATTATCTTTCTTGATATATATCGGTGAGTGTGCAGATCATGCTCCATTTATCTAGGATTCATAAGTGAATATGGTTTATTATGTTGATAATGAAACACATGAAGTTTTGAGTGTTTTTGTACACCTAAAAAAGTGAGACTTATATGATATGGGTAATGAAGATCAATTGGTGATTTGTGATAGTGAACCTCGTCAATCAAAAAACATTGAATTGTTTTTTCCTGGTAATATTGAAATAGTATAACTTGCAAGAGAGGGTAAAAATTAAGGAATCATCACAATAGAGGTTGATAACAATGAATATAATGAATATTAAGATAATTGAATGTATAAATTAGCAATTAAAACATATTAAAATTTCTCATTAATAAGTGTTTTGTAGATATATATATTTCTATATTTTTTGAGAATTTTTTTTCATTTTTTATACATTTAATATACCTTAACTATTTAAAACTTTGGAATTATAATAACAAAAAAAATTAGATCTTACCCGATCAGCATATTTGAGAACACTTTAACTATCATCATATTCTATAGACACTAGTGATTTTATTATATCTGAGACTACTAGTGAGCCATCAATTTCCCTAGATATCATTGGTCACATGATTTAACTCTGGTGATGAAGCAGTTGATCACCCCTCCATCTAGATTGTATTTGTGAGTTACCATAACTGGTATATAAGAAATATTTCAAAAATATATATATTTTTTATTAATTTTTTAAAGAGTTATTCAAATAGATAAAGACACCATATAAGAGATATAAATATCAACATAAATGACTTATGGGATCTAAAGAAATTTAAGATTATCATTCCATTTGATGAGTCTGGGGTGACTACTGGTGATGCTTCTGGAATATATGGATGGGTTCTTAGGTATCTTGCTTATGAGATGGTATTTTTTCAGATTAATAATAATGATTAGAGGCATATTCATACATCTTGGAAAAATTAGTTCTTTGATACTCAAGAAAAATTAATATTTGTTTAATATTTATTTATAACTAATTTAAAATACAAAAGTAAAAAAAATTAATATACTTATAATGTTTTGTGTTTTCTATTTCTTGATGATTTTTCATTTTGATGTCCCTAACTAAGTTTCACACCCATGGACTTTGAAATATTTAAGAGAAAAATAGAGATATTTTAAATGGATATTATGGAATGGATTAAATAACACTTCTATGAGCTCATGATAGATGTATGAGAAATTTTCTGAATGAATTTCTTGTGAGCAATGGAATCTCTTTGTCAATATCAATAGAGATGTATCTCAGGAGGTAATTGCATATTTTAGTGCATCATAATTACATAAATAGAATAAAGTTAAAATTTTTATTAACATCGCTATTTTTTTAAGGAATTATATAAAAAAATACTATGAATCATGAGTATAAAATCAGTCATCCCATTGATGGGTCTCATAGTTTTTTGAGAAAAAGAAAAATTTTGGTTTGTATTTTATTCATTATTATTTATTTAATTTTATTATAACTTAAGGTTTTCCCTAACCTGTTTTTATTTTTTATAAAGGATACTTAATTAAGTCACTTTGTTGGCCAAATATATATAGGGTTTACATTGAATAGGAAACTCTATAATGGTTTGGAAAATGACCCTATCAAAGATGTTAGAATAAGTAGTTTTCATTACCATTTTATATAATTTCATTAATATAAAAACATAATATTGAAAAATATATTATAAAAACTAATAATAATTAAACCTAATTAAATAGGTCCAGCTACATGGATTAAATGATGCTAATTTTTCGTTGTTTGATACATCTAGTCGGCCCCAATTAATTGGGTTTAAGTATTGTTTTTTGTTATAATATAATTTTTAGTATTAGTTTTTATAGTAATGAAATAATAATAAATATTAATGAAAAATTTATTAATTTAATGATATTATGAAGTTCATATATTTTAAAAATTCATTGTTAACATGTTTTTATTAATAGGTTAAAAATCAATAAGTCTTGGATGAAAACCCTTTATAATCATCATTGATTTCTAAGAATGTTGTATTTGGTGTCGTTTTTTGGAAGGAACATGCCGGATGTATGTGGGGGATGAGTTCTAGGCCTACTCCTTCAGCTTTCATTAGTAGGGTGGCATCATTAATTACTACTACACCCAGTGGGGGTTTGAGTAGTGTTGTTGATCGGGAATCATAAATAGAAATTATAAGATTGAAAAAAAAAGTTCAATAAAAAGACTCTTGTAGGAAAACACGGGATCAATGGCAGTCGCTAATGGAAAATGATTTATTTTCTATATTTCGGTATATAACTAGCATGATCCTTGAGGAAATTTCTATCCTTATAACTTATCTCACCAAGGTAAATTCTAAATTCCATATATCATTCACACATTTTCGAAGAACACATACATCATTCATAAATAAAACTAAAGTAAAACTTTTATATATAAAACATGCATTTCAAGTCATATCGGACACATATTATTCCAGATTGATGTGTGGTTAATTTCTATATTTAAAATATGAATTATATATTATTATTCATAAGTTTGAAAGCAATCTCATCTTGTTCTATCAAGTTGGACTTAGTAGACACTTTTTAAAGGTACAATGACCTTTAAAATCAAGTTTTAGGGGGTCAAAACTAGAAAAACGATATTGGATTTCCCATAAATCATGGAAAAATGACTGTATATTTAATTTTAAAATATTAGAACTAATAAAACATCATTCTAAATGATGATTTTCATGTTATATCTATAAATGTGTTTTTAGTGTTTTAAAACACTAAAACATGCATGGAATGGTAAAAACCATAGAAAATGATCTTGTATTAACATAGAATCATGATAAAATCACTAATGAGTTATTTTTTATGTGTACCTGTAGAAAAAATGTCAACCCGATGTGTGGTGTGGTCAGAATGACTCTGTAACCAGTTCTTAAAGGTATAAAAACATTTAAAAATAAGTTTCAGGGTGTCAAAACTAGGAAAATGACATCAGAATACCCTTAAATTAGGGGAAAATGATTGTAGATTGAATTTTTAAATGTAAGAAATGAAAACACATCATTATAAATTGATATTTTACCTGGATGGTTATAAACATGTTTTTAGTGTTTTAAAACACTAAAACATGCATGGAACAGCCAAAACCATATAAAACCTCATATTAAGATAAAATCCTGGGAAAACCACTATTTAATTATTTTTTATGTATAATTATAGATAAAATTTCAATTCAACATGTTTTTTGGTATAAATTAGTCATTAAACACTTCTTAAAGGAACAAAAGCATTTAAAAACAAGTGTCGGGGGTCAAAACTAGGCAAACGATGTCGAATTACCCTGAAATTAGGGGAAATCACCATAGATTGAATTTTTAAATGTGTTAACTGACAGAACATCATTTAAAATTATGGTTTTTCTAGGATGAACTTAAATGTTTTCTTAGTGTTTAAAATTACTAAAACATTCATGTAATGGTCAAAACCATAAAAAACAAACTCATATTGATGTGAAATTATTGGAAAACCACCACAAAGTTATTTTCGACATGCATGCATAGAGAATATGTCACTCTAACATGCGGTGTGGTCAGAAATACTTGTTAAACACTTCTTAAAGCTACAAAAACATTTAAAAACAAGTGTCGGGGGTCAAAACTAGGAAAATGATGTGAGATTTTCCTAAAATCAAGGGAAATGAACATAGACTAAATTTCGAAATTTAAGAACCAACAACACATCATTTTGAATTATGGTTTTTCCGAGATGGTCATAAATGTCTTTTCAGTGTTTTAAAACACTAAAACATGCATGGAATGGTAGAAACTATAGAAAATGACATCATGCAGACATGGAATATTAGTATAACTACCAATGAGTTGTTTTTGGAATATATGAAATGTTGTGATATCAAAGTATTTAAAAAACATTATTAAGTAAATCTCAAGAACACTGCAAGTTGATTTAAAATTTAATTATAAGATTTACTTATCCCTTTTTAGTTTCAAGTGTTGAATCATGTCTTAAATAGATAAAGTTTATTTTATCAAAGTGTTTTGCACTATATATTATTTTTTTATGTTAGAATTTCTTCTATTTGATTAAAAAAATTGTGTGAAAATTTATAAATATATTCTTTGTCTTTTCTCTTTCACACTTCATTTCTTAAATGTTCAGGTTTTCATTTTAGGTGGTATATGTTAGTAGTAGACCAGAGGGTGACCATTAATATCCATGACATTCTTCAGAAGATATTCATGATTGTTCTTAGTTTCCATGATTTGTTAGAATTTTCTCAATTATTATAATATAATTCTAATTTATTATTTTTGTTTTAATTTTTGTTTTCTTTTTTATTACAATTGATGAGATGACATGGTCATTTTTAGTTGATGAGATGATGTGGAGGCAGAAAGATGCAGTGGAGGTCATGACATGGATGTATATTGGGAATGGATTGTTTTTTTACATATTTTATATGAATATATTGATGACTGAGGTATTGGTGGTTTATGGGTTTACTAAGACTAAGGTTATGACGACTGTGGATGTTTGTATATATATGATTGTGAATGTATAACGTATATAAGATGGGTTTATCATATATTCGTGTTTTAGTTTATTGCATGTATTTTTTTATATTTATAGTTTTTTATTATATATATTAAAAAATATTATTTAGCAGTGATTTTTGGAAATAGCCGCTAAATTCATTAATTAAAATTTTTTTAGCGGTGGTTACACTTAATCTCTACTAAAATAAACCACCTATAATATGTTCAGCGGTAGTTAGTTTCATTTTATTTATATTCCTCATGGATATATTTAAAAAAATTATTATTAAATGCTCTAAAAATAACACATAACAAAACCTCTATGATATTAAATAAACCACCGCTAGATTATCTAAAAACAATACATAACAAAACCACTATGAAATTAAATAAACTTTCATTAAATTACTACTGATCATGCAATATGTGGTGGTTTTGATAACCACTGCTATATTAATAGGTTGTAGTTTAAACTGCCACCAATCCATGAAAAACTCACTGCTAATTCCCTTTTCTCCTCCTTCATTCTTTTTTGTGGCATCTCATTCTATCATGAAGAAATTGATTTTTTCAAACCATATGTCAAAAAAAATGCCCAATTTTTATGGTTTATTTCTGATTTTTTGTTACTACAAGTTTATTCATTTCTATTTGGGTGTCCACCATCCAAAACAACATGTTTTATCTTGACACTAGTTGATTCCAATTATTTTTATGTATTTTTTCCAATGTTTACCCTTTAGATTTAATAGATTTTTCT
This sequence comes from Viscum album, assembly GCA_963277665.1. Taxonomy (NCBI): domain Eukaryota; kingdom Viridiplantae; phylum Streptophyta; class Magnoliopsida; order Santalales; family Viscaceae; genus Viscum; species Viscum album. The sequence continues at coordinate 1,296,512,401 of OY728138.1, read as the reverse complement.
TTTTGGCTATTTTTTATAATTATTTTTGAAATATCTTGCCACCCCAACTACCTCCAGGTTCATATGCATGCACCGACGTACACATGTGACTGCTAACATCTCACACAATCCATGTATATATATATATATAATCATATATGTGTGTGTGTCTATATGATATGTGTGTGTGTGTGTGCGCGCGTATGATTGAAAAATATTAGAAGTTAAATATATATATATACAATCCAACCATTTATACTTATATATATATATATATATATATTGAATGCTTTTTTAGAACTATATATAGATATATATAACTTTGTGTAACGTGTGTATATTTATATATACATATATAACTATTCTAAACGTGAATTTTTTAAATTCTTTTAGAAATATTGGAGAATGTTATGTCTTATTATGATTATTTTAAAAGCATTCTTATGTTGATATAATTTATGATAAATTATGATAATGATTGAATTATGGTTGTGATGTTAAACTATATGTTATTATTATATTACGATTTCATTTCATTTATTTAAAACATGTAAATATTGTTTTTTAAATTTTTGGATATATATTTATATATATATATATATATATTAACATGTGAATATACATATATAAACATTTTAAAAAAACATGTAAGGTTTTTATTATATATGTGTGTGTGTGTGTGTGGATTTGATATGAATATTTGTTTAAAAATATGTGTAAAAATATATTTTATGAATATATATTTGATTAAGAAATCGTGTAATATATATATAACGTATGAAATAAATAGGAAATTAGTATTTTATAAAAATAATGAAAGAATCAATTTTAAAAAATGTTTGAACAAAAAAATCATAATAAAAATATTTTTTATAAATAACATTATAAATAAATAATTAAAAAATAATTAATATTAAAAATAAGTAATATTTATTAAAGACTTATTTATTACTAATTAGAAATAATTTTGTAATACATTGAAAAAAATATAAAAAATACTAATAATTACAAAAAATTCCCAATAATTAGTAAAAATATTGTAATAATTTAAATAATTAGTAATTATAATTATATAATTTATAATAAATAATAAATAATTAGTCTATATTAGTAATAATTAGTAAATGTTAGTGTTAATTACTAAATATTATTAATAATTTGTAAATATGAGGAAATTATGAGATCTTGTATTAAATTGTAAAAGAAAATATATGAAACATTAATAATTATTAAGAACAAGAAAAATTTACTAGAAATTTAGTTATAATTAACAAATAATTTTATCAATTACTAAAAAATAAAAAATAGTTGTAATAATTAGTAAAAACAACTATAATACCATGTAAAAATATTCAATACTAACAATAATTAAGATTTTGAAATGATTAGTAAAAATGTAGTATTGATTAAAATAATTAGTAGTAACCATTAAATAACTTCTAATAAGTAATAAATAATTAGTCGATATTTGTAATAATTATTAAATTTTAGTATTAATTACTAAATATTAATAATAATTTTTTAATATTAGTAAATTATGATAATTTGAAATAAATTGTGTACAAAATATATGAAATACTAATACTTAGTGAAAATTAGTAATATTTATTAAAAATTCAGTTTCAATTGATAAATAATTAGTATTACTTAATAAATAATTATATCAGTTACTAAATATTAAAAAATATATACGTAATAATTATTAAAAAATAAAAATTAGTGATAAGTGGTCATAATTAGTTAGAATTAAAATCTTATAAAAAAATATAACTGTCCATAAATAGTAATAATTATTCTTATTTTTATTGTTTTTAAGATGACTATGGACTAATGAATCTGACACTTGTTTCTAATACGCAATCACGATTAGATAAATCATTGAAAAAATCTCAATGGATCTAGTATAAATTTTGTCAACATTGTAGGTGTTGAAGCATTTATATCATTTTCATCATTAAATTCATAATTTTTTTTAAAGTAATAATTAAATTTCATTATTTTAAATGAAATATTAGGATATTAGAAAGATTTGACAATATTAGAATTTATCAAATTCGTTTTTGTTTTCAGAAAGAATATAATTTTTTGTATCAAGATGGTGAACATAATTTAGTAGAAAATAAAGAAAAATATTCCAAATCCATCATTTCATAATTTTCTACATGATGTTGTTGTCCTATTTATTCAAGAAACAATAACTCTAAATGATATTTTAAATCCTAAGTCAGAACCATCTCACTTTTTCAGTTTTTTGAAATCTGCTGAGGAGGCCTTATATCCAGGATACCAGATAAGAAAACATGAAGATGTTACCAAATTTATGTTAATTAAATTAGTTTTGGATTTCAAAATAGTTGTCTAAATAAAATATTTTCTTTAGTTGAATCATTAAATTCTATTCAAAAAACATTACCTGAAAATTCATATAAACGTAAAAGGACGGTCCATATTTTGGGTCTTAGTTATCAGAAGATCCTTGAGTTTTCAAATGACTAAATTTTATATTATGGTTATTATAAATGGTTAGTTAATTTTCCATCATGTGTCGAGTCAAGGTATAAAGAGGAATATTAAAATAATTTCTATATTTTTAGTGAAATAGATGAGATATATTCTAGTTACATACTATTTATAGCATCTATTTATGTCTTATAACACAGTTTCATTGATGACATGACATAAATAAAATATTATTATCAGTAAGAGCTTAAATCTTCTATGTGATGGTTATCTATGGAGATTGTTTGATCATATGCATCATTATTTTACTTTATAACCTCATAACATATGGTTGAGTCTTTCTACTGATTTCTTCTCCATTTGGTTCTCATGGTAGTCAATATTATTTTTGGACTATTTTCATAAAATTGTTCAACTTACCTCCTTGGATGTTGATGAATGAACCATATATATATTTGGCACTACTAATTACAATACATTCATAGAAGAATCTTGATATTTATTTATAGCCACTAATTTATGATTTAGTTTCATTATGGAATGAAGGTGTTACTAGATATTATATAGTTAAAAATCATAATTATACACTGAAGGTTTCATCAATGTCAACAATCAATGACATTCCAACATATTGTATTTTATCTGGATGGAGTACACATGGTCTAAAATCTTTTTTATACTAAATATATTATAACAAAGAGTTATTTCTTTCCAATATAAGAAATACTATTTATTTTTACTATTATTAGAAATTTCTTTCTATGGATATCCATTTTTAAAGGGGTGAAAACAGTTTTAAAAAATGTATAATATAAAGAGATGAACCTCCAGTAGTGCTCTCAGTTATTGAGGTAAAATCTATCTTCACTTCATTACCCCTATTACATTTCGACCAACTATAAATGAATAAAAAACATATGTATTTGGTAAAGATCATATCATTTAAATCCACATGTGTTTTAAATGGAATAAATTACTCATGCATAGTATATACCCCATCATAAATTGATTTGGGAATCCTCTTATAATAGAATTATTAATCCCAGTACCTCTATTTCCCTATGAATATGAAATAAGCATACAAAACTTCTAGAATTCAAGTCATTTTTTTAATCCTTATGTAATAGTTATAACATTATTACACACAATGATACCAGTATCAGGAACTCAATCCTTCTTCACATTAATATGCTTGGGCACTCTAACCAACTTCCTTGTAATTCCACTTCAACTTATTGAAATAAATAGTTTCATGATCATTAACACTAATTGAAAAAAATATATAACACACACAAAAAGTGTGTTCAACACAGACCTCCACAGCTTTCACCATGGGGAGTAACTCTAGGATTGTTTTTCATACTACCATGTGGTATACCTCTCTAGTGGGTACTCTGGGGAATAAATCCAAATTTTCTAACCACAATTTCATGGTGAGGACCTTCAAGACTATATGTGTTCACCAATTTTTGTAGAACTACAATATTATTGGTTTTCTAGAAAATTATATTGAAGAGCCTTAGGGACACCATTTTTAAAAGGGGGGATATAAGCCTACTCTTGTACTGCATGTTTCCCTTGGTGATAATTCCATAGGGATATCCTTTGTATGGAGAATAGGGTTGGAAACTCAATCATGATTAGGGTCACACAGTGTGGATAGTGACCCTCACAAGTTGAAACCCTCCTATGTAGTTCTTCAGTTGACATTTGGATATGATAACAATCCTTCTATATGGGAGCAGATATTTGAGAACACTCATGTGTTACCATCATAATATCTCAATGACCTTCATTTTTGTGATAAATAATATAGGATTAATTCAGGGTTCTTTTTTGAAATATTTCAATAAGATACGTGATAATATATAGGAATATAGGCATACACTGTAATTATCACTGGAATATACCAATTGACAACTTGGATGGGAGTGGATATATAATCCCACCCCTTTTTCATCACTAAAACATGTCAACAATCCTCATGTGTCTAAATGGAAATAGGGATTTAATCCTACACCTAATCTTCTATATGAATATGATGATAAGATTCCTATGTATTTTTTGGAGAAAGAATATGAGCCTAGTTCATACCCTCAACTGCTACTAATATGTGTCTATGAACTTCATAATTTGGAATAATAATTAGTTCATGTTTCTATACTATAATTATTATATTTTCTAAGTGGTTTCTCATCCTACGTGTCCTGGTTCAAACAATCGGGACCTATATCTTAAAAGTGACCTCCTTAATGCATCTTGACATACTGAGGCAGGGTGATGTTGATGAAACTAATAACTGGTAGGATCCCTTGTCCATTTATGGTTCAATTTTCAGCTTAAAAATAAAATTATTACCCTTTAATATTAAAAAATTCATTATCACAGTTAACCTATATCCATCTTCTTCTTCCATCACATGGGAATTAAAACCATCATTCTTATGTATGGAAAATTACTACCTCACAAACTAAGGTAACTTTTTTCCATCAATGCATCATATGATAGGTTATAATGAAATGTTTAATATGTATATATATAATATTAATTAAATAATTATATAAATATAAATATAATAAATCATATATTTTATTAACTTTATAACCATTGAAAATGATAAAATTGTTTATGTGTTCATATAGATTACCACCTCTTTGAAAATATGTGATTCGTTTTTCATAAACACATCACAGGGTTGTTATATATAAGTGAATTTAAATAAATAATATGATATTTATTATATAATTATAATTTTTTAAATATTAAATATTATTTAACTTCTTTTATTAATATTATTTGAAAAACATAAATTTTACTCATGCATGTGTATAACTTATCATCTCCATGACTGTAACATAATTTGATTTTCATAACCATCTTTAATGGTTGGTTTTAAAAGCATAATTATTGTATAAAAATTATAATTATGTCATTATTATTCTAGATATTATTGAATAATTAAATCTTTTACCATATTCAACCTACTGATTTCATTTTGGACACATTATCCAAATATCTTCAAAGCATCAGACAAGAACTTAATTAATTAAGAAGTTGTATATAACATTGTAATAAATAAAATAAAAGGAATAAAAAATTTAAAGGATTGTTAAGAAATTAAATAATTAACATAATTTTATTATTTTTGAATATAAAGAACAAATGTGAGGAGTCTTAAATGAGTTAAGGAGTCCTTTAACTTAAAATCATGCTTTTATATGTATTAAAGATTTATTTTATAAATATTTTCCTTCAATGTATATATTCTTAAAGTTTTTTTATTGGAATATTTACATGTACATAAATTAATTATAAAGATAATTTTATGTAAAATTTTAATTTCTTACAAATGTTTTCAAAATGAATATTTTTATTTATTTGATAAAAAATGTTTTAATAAAAAGGAAAAAATTATTGTTCTATTTTTATATATATGGTGTCAATATATTTTCCCACCATTGAAATTATTATTTTTGGTTTTTACACCTTTATATGATTCCAAATTTTATTCAATAAAAAAACATGTCTTCCCATTTTTTATTGTAGTTGTAAAAATGGATTTTTAAAAAGGTTATGGTATTTTGATATCTGAAAGTATTTTTTATATGGGTTCAAAAGAGTTTTTTAAGGGTTTTAATATGAAAATTTGAAGGAATAAAAAAATTATTTATGATATGGTACTTTATAATTATATATGATAATCGGTGAGTTTGATACAACTTATATGAATGAGTGATCCTAATTCAACTTATCCAAATAAGTGAGCTCAATACAATTTATATGATAGGTGTGCCTAAAATAGCTTATATGATGGGTTATACAGATATAGATCAATAATTCATTAGATAGTTTTCTTTATCTTCAAAAAAATAATGAGGTAGTTAACCATGGTAGTTTCCCCTATGGATTTAACTGGGTTCCATTTATTTCTAATATGAGTGAACAGAGGTTATGAATATGATGCTCTATGTTTCTTAAAAGGGTTTCTAATTATTTTAAATTATTTTTAAAGTTTTTATTTTAGAAAAAATTATGTTTTACATGTGGATGTGATTTATTTTACACACTCAAAGAATAACATGGAAAAGTTAAATATTTTTTGGGTTTTCGGGTTTTCCACTATACATATGGATTTCTTACTTTTATATCCCTTACTAAGATTTTTTTCCCATCCCATGTTTTCAAATTATTTTTCAAATGGTTTAAGGATGACTATAAAATTTTAAAAATTCCATGTTTCAGATATGGATGTTACCTTGAATGAAGAAAACATTTCTTTATAAAGAAATCATTTTGTGGAAAAATGGATGATGTATGGAAATATTCACTTGAAATAATTTTTAATAATTATATAAAACTCTAAAAATAAAAGTTCTATGGGTATGTAAGTGGTATAATATTTTTTTATGATTTTTATTTTTTAGATAGCTAAAATTGGGTGACATTTATAGGTATCAAAACTATAAATGTAGATATGATGTTTTGTAATCAGATCCGAGAGTGCAGGTCTGTGGATATTATAGTTGGTATCCGAGTAGGGTTGAGAAAACTTTGGAGATTTTGATGTTTTCCTATGAGGTTATCTTAAGATCTATGGAAACCATCATGGGTTTATAATTTTAAGTTTTATTATAAGATTAAAGACTTAGACACCCCTTTTAATTCATTAATTAGTGGGATTTTAAGGTTATTAATGATATTTTGGAAGACATTTTATTAAGTTTAGGTATATATAAAATATAGGTATAACATGAAGGATTATTTCTGAAGAATGTTATTATATTTTTGGGGATGTAAGATGAGTGGTATGAGATAATATTTTAGGTTAGAACACTATTTAATGTTGAAGTTATTAAGGTAATTTTTGAGGATATTCATCATATTTTTGGTAAGATTGTAAGAATTATATTAATATAGTTTTAGTAAAAGCATGGAACGTAGGATGGGTTACAATATTTCATATCCAAAATAGTTTTTGGGGTTGAACCCACAATCTAAGGCTTAAAAGGGTGCAGTGCCTACCACTAGCATACATGATGTCCTGGTTATTATGATATTATTTTATTTTACTTAAAAAATTTGAAAAATAAAGATTCATTTGATTTTTCAAACATATGTTTTATCATATATATAACCACAGGATTGAAAATTGATTAGTTTTTTAAGTGATTAATATTATTTTATAAGAATATCACTATGATCTTAGGGAATATTATATGATTATGGTAAACAAAATATTATGGGATTTTATTTGAGGAATAAAGTATGAATTATATTTTGAAATCATATATGATTTAAATGAGGATTTATGGTTATTTATTTTATTTATTGAAATTATTATCATATCTTATAGGTTATATTATTATGGAATATACATTTTTTGTATGAGACTTTAAGAGTGATTGATGTTATTTAGAGATAAATGTAAAATTTATTTTGGAAAAATATGTAATCAAATCATTATAATCTTTTGGTTTCAATAATTATTAGAAATATTTTTCATAATTTTACAGATAGTTATTTATAAAATTATTTAGTTTTAACTTTTGGAATGATTTTTGAATTTTGGATATTACTATATTATTTATTTGTATAAAGATTTATTCATCTTGGGAATTATCTTACCTTGTGTTAAGAATTTTTGTTTTGGTTAATTTATAAATATAGGAGGAATAACTTTTTATCCTTTTATAGATTAAATGATCCATTAAAAGTTCATTTTAGTTCTTCATATATAAAAAATTCATCTTAAATACTCATCGTTTGGAGAAAAATATGAGAATATCATAGAAATTGATTAAATAATGAAATTATAATTGTCATGTATGTATATTTCCTTATATTCTTAGTCTATAAGATATATAAATTCCTGAAATAAAGGAAAGAAATCTCAAAACAAAATTATTATTTTATTACCTTCTTTTCTGATGAATTAGTGGTCCTTTCATGCCTCATTGGTTTATAGTTTTTTCATTGAATTTCTCATTATCATTCACTTTCTTATGATCAATATTTTTTTTCACTCTCCATAATTATTTGAAAATTAAATTTTTCCTCCATGTATATATTTTCTCTTACCACTAATGTTATTCTATTTGTAATCTTAGTTATGTATTATTCCTCATGACCTTTATATTTCTCTTTCCCTCCATTTAAGAGGAATTTTTAATAACCCTTTTTATGAAGTAGGTTATCAAAAGAGGTATTTTCAAATATAATAACCTTGATTACCAAGTTTATGTTCAAATTTTTAGGATATTAGCTATTAAAGTGGGATAATTTAACACTTTTATATTTTAAAATGATAATATATTTGATAGTGTGTACAACACACAGCTTTGAGCTTAAATTAACCATGGTATATTAATATATAAATGGTATAGTTATAACCATGTTGTTAAATTGGAATTTATTAATATAATTAACTACATTATGACAGATATATAAATTTATTACTTGATAAAAAAATTGATTAATTCTTAGGAAATATGTACACAATTTTTTAATAAATTCATTTTATTCTTCAAAAATATTTTTTCTTCAAAACTGATTTTTAATAACTATTGTGAGAGAATTTTATAAATAATTTATGGAACTTTTAGAAATTATATTTGATAAAAAATATTCATTTTTGAAATAAAAATATCAAAATTATCATAGGGTGAACATTTTGAATTTTTCTAAAAATGTTGATTTTTATGTAAATAGTGAAAAATACCAATTTTTTTAAAACTGAAATTTATTTTCATTAAAAATTATCATTATTCATTTAATTTTATATAAAATTAATATAAGAAAAATTAATTTTTAAATAATCTAACTAATTTCATTTAAATCTTCTTTTTACTTTATTTTCGGTATAAGTTCATTTTTTGGATTAAAAACACGTTTTTTAAAACAACTTTTCTTAATTGTATTTTATGCATTTATATTAAAAGTAATTTATGAAACATATAGTAATTTAATTTTATTAAATACACATAATTCATTTATTCTTCAATTCAAATTTTTTTAGTATGAATTTTTCATATTTTTCTGAATAAGTTAATTATTTAGTAAATAGTAAAAAATACTATTTTGATGAAATATAGTATCTTTTATGATATCATGAAGAAAAATATGGTTTATAAATTTATTAAATATATAAACTAAATAATTTATTATAATATAAAAAAATTATACAAAAATAATTCAAAACATATAAATTATTATTTCTTTCATGATAAATATGAAAATCATTTTCAGTGTCAATGCGATGCTTGCGCAATACTGGAAAACCCAAATTGGGAATCCTAATGAAAATAATTGCGTATTAAAAGTATTTTCATAACTTTTTTATTAAATATTATGTATAAATGATTATTTGTATTAATATTTTATAACTTTAGAGTTATATTGCTGGAATATTATCCAAAATCTTGTGCAATGCTTGTGTAAGGATAAAAAAGTCAAAATAACTTATTATATACATTTTCATGACATTTATGTGAGTAAATATATATTTTTAATGAATATAAAAGTTTATTTTGAACTTAACTAATTTTTTTATAATGTTAATTTATTTTTAATTTTCATTTAGGAAATAATTACCTTAAATGTTTATACAAAGTCAATAATGTGCTTGTTCATACACTAGCGAAATCAAATATATGATTTTAAAAACACTAAAATTAATTTTTTGGGTGAGTTAAAGTATCAAAAAAATTAAAAATATATAAAATATTAGATATTTGAGAAGTTTTTATAATATAATTCCTTCTCTTCCATATTGTTTTCAAAGTATTATTAAATTAATAGTGCCAAAAATAACATTAATGAGACTTTATGTTAAATAATATAGAATTAAATTATTTTAAAATAATATTATTATTTAAAGAGTAAAATTGGGATTATAAATAGTCTAAAATTATATATCTTCTCTATTTATGATCCAATTTTCATTGTATAAGTACAATTATAATCCTTTAATATTGAAAAAGTCACAGCAATAGTTAAGGTAAAAATTTGTCAACCAAGGGGTTAATCCAAAAGATATGGTTTAAAATGATATCTAAACCAATATAACATTAATTTTAGGATTCTTTTAATACCATATATTATTTATATTCAAATAAATTTTATTTTTCAACCATTTTACATGAGTGATACACATATTATATTATAATATTTCATGTATTTCAAAAAATGACATTAATGATATTTTATAATAAACAATATTTGATTAAATGATTCAAATTTTATAAAAATAATATATTCAAAAAAATTAAAGGGATATGATTTAAAATATTTACCATGGTCCATTTATTGGTCCCTTGAATTTTTATAGAATCTGTATTAACCCCTAAAAAGTAAACAACATTGATATCATGGTAATTGCAAAAATGGTTAATATAAGGTTGAAACTAAACGATAAGGGTGAAAACATAAACAAAACATTTCTAAATTTTATTTTATGATATTATTTTAAATAATCACCATATTATATCCTAATTATATTAAATTTGAGCCATTTTCATGAAAAATAATATATATTAAATTAATTCTTTATGTAATTCCAAGAATTCTCCTCCCATCACTTATAAAAGGGAACCTCCTATCCTCTCTTCCTTGCACAGTTTTATCACTATATATCATACAATAATTTCCCAAATACCATGCTAAAATGCATCCACATATTCCAAAAGTCTTATATTTGTCATAATTTCATCTTTATAGGGATTTAGGTGTCAAGAAAAGGAGGTTCTCTGAACAAGAGGTATAGATTTTAACCGAATATTTTATTATTATTTCTTATTATAACTCCTTAAAATATTATTAAAACATTCTGAAATAATAAAACCAGTATATTAAATATACTAATAATTTTTTATGTTAATTTCACAACATATATCCATTTCTTTCGTCCATCTATGGGAAATTAACTCATCGTTTGTATGTACGGTGGATTATTGTCTCGTGAAATGGTATAATTAATATTCATCAACACCTATCATTTAAGGTTATAATGATATATTTAATGTATATATATGATATTAATTAAATAATTATAATTTTGGAAATATAATTAATCCTATATTTTCTTATATTTCCATCCATTGAAAAATGATATTATTGTTCATGTGTGCGTGTGGATTACCACCTCCATAAAGTGATGTAATTGTTTTTTCATAACCAACTCACATGGATATTATATATAATTTAATTTAAATAAATAATATTATATTTATGTTATTATTATAATTCTATAATAATAAAATATTTGTTACTTTATTTTTGTCTTCTTATTGGTCAAATGGAAACATTACTCAAGTGTAGGTACGATTAATCGTCTCCATGATTCTAACATAATTCATTTTTAATAATAATATTTCATGGTTGGTTTTAAATTTATAATTAATGTATAAAAATTATAATTATTTCGTGATTATTATTCTATAGATGATGGAATAATAACCTCTTTGACCATAGTCAACCTAGCGATGTCATTTTTTGACATATGATCCAAATATCATCAAAGCATCTGATGTGAACTTAATTAATTAAGAAATAATATATAAAATGGTAATAAAAAATAAAATGAATAAAAACTTTAAAAGGGTTCAAAATAAATTAAATAGTTAACATTTTTTTATTATTTATGAATATAAAGAACATATGTGATGAGCTCGACTTGAGGTAAGGGACACTTTAACTTAAAAACAAGTTATAAATATTTTAGAGATTTATTTTATAAATATTTTTCTTCCATGTCCATATTCATAAAATTAATTTATGGAAGAATTTATATGTAAATAAATTAATTATAAATGACATTTTATATATTTTTTTAATTTCTTATAAATGTTTCTAAAAGAAATAATTTTGAGTATATTTATACAGAATGTTTTGGCCAAAAGGAAAAATGGAATTTTATATTTTAACATATATAGTGTCAATTTAATTTACTACCACCAAAAAAATTTATTTTATATTTTTATTCCTTTATAATATTTTGGGTTTTATTCAATGAAAAAAATTTCTTTCCTTTTTTTAGGTATTTTAGTTTTGAAAATATGTTTTTAAAAGAAAAGGGTATATTGATATCCAAAAGTGTTTTTCATATGGGTTCAAAAGATTTTTTCAATTATTTTAATATGAAAAGGTTCAAGTTTAAAAAGTTTTATTTATGATTTGGTACTTGATAATTATATATGATAATGGGTGAGCCTGATATAGATTATAGTAATGGGTGATCCTGATACAGATTATATGAATATGTGAGCCACATATAGCTTATACGATGGGTGAGATCGATATATATTATATGATGGGTTAGGCCAATATATATATCTAATGAATTTTATAATGTTAATTGTCTTCAAAATCAAGAAATATGGTGTTAAATAGGGTTTTTTCTCTTGTTTATTTGTCTTGGCTCTAGTTATTTTAGAAACAAGTGAACATGGGTTATGAATATGAAGCTATAAATTTTCTAAAATTGTTTCTAATTTATTTCAGTTATTTTTAAAGATTTTATTTAATAAAAAAATTTACATGAGGATATTATTTATTTTAAACACAAGAAATGACATGGAAAAGATAAACATTTTATGGGTTTTCATGTTTTTTACTAGATTAGCGTATTTCTTACTTGTATATCCCTTATTAAGATTTATTTTACTCATAACACATTATAAAATAATTTTTACACTGATTAAGGATGAGTAGAAAAGTTAATAAATACAAAGTTCTAGATATAAAAGTTTCCTTGAACAAACAAAGAATGTATTGATAAAGAACTCATTTTTTGGAAAAATGGATACTGTGAGGGAATTTTCACTTGAAAGAGTTTGTCCTAATTATCTAAAACACTAGACCTAAAAGTTCCTTTGGTATGTAAGTGATATAATATTTTTCTATGATGCTATAAGTGTTGGATAGAAAAAATTGGGTCTCATTTATTGATATCAAAACCATAAATATAAAAGATGAATTTTTAGTACCAGATCCATGAGTGTGGGTTTGGGGAGGTTATACTATCCTACCTCTCAAGGATAATAGAGTTATATGTTTTGGTGATATGGGTAATGGCTCTATAAGAATTCTGATGTGGAAACATGAGACATGCATGGCTTCATAGCATACCATTAATAGGGTGAATGTCGGGGTTTCATTTTCTAGAATCATTCCTGAGATTCTCCAGATTCAGGATAGATCCATTCATATAGTACTTTCATACTAAGGAACTCACCAGATAATATTGGAATTGTTGTTTTGGTAAAAGTATCATCTTTTTATATGGTGATCTAGTGTTTATTATGGTCACGATGTGTGATTAGTACATCGATTAGCTGTATAAAGTGGCATGAGGTTCTCTATAGTTTCTTCCATATTGTCCAAATATTTTATCATTTAATAGTGAACATGAAGATTCCTTTTAGATTGAAGGGAGTTTTAAAGGTCATAAAGTGAAAACCACAAACAATAAAACTAGTTAATATGGAATAAAAAGAAAGATAAAGGACAATCAATATATTTTATGGGTAAATAATTCATATTAGATTCACCATTTTATTTCTAATGTGCATTCACACTCACAACATTTCGACTTCATGTGGACCATCTTTCCCAAGGTAGGTGGTCACTGGGACTTTATGAGTGACTCTTTTGATGAAAATTGGTTTAGATGGTGGTGTTTTGGGTCTTCTTGTCCATTTTAGGGTAGAAAAATTTCCTAATTCAAAGCATTATTAAATATTTAATATTTATTCATGAATCCTTCCCAAGTTTAACATTACTAATAGTTATCACTGTGAAAGTGATCGATTAAATGCATGAAATTTAATATTTATTTACATTGTATTTTAAATACATACTTTTGTGTGCTCTAGAATTCATTTCCATATAAGGAGGCAGTAAGTGTTCTGAAATTTAGATCAATCCCATGGGAGGGGTTTCATAAGTATCCCTAAGAAAGGATTCGGAACCTATGTAGATCAATTACACTTAATAGGGCACATTAAACCATTTAAGGTCATGTGATACGGACCAATGTGGTTCCTTTTAAATTTATGCATACCTAACCATGTAAAGTTCCTTTATAAGCTAATTCACTCAGGACCATATGAATTTCATTTTAATATCATGTTTCCATGACCTATAGGGTGTTCATATTTAACCTCTTAGATGAATCCTATGTATCCAAATTGATAGGAATAAAATCTCAAATAGTTAGTGTTTCAAAATTTATGTTTGTGTGACTGAACCAGACTACGTATTTTAATATCAAGTGGTATCGAAATTTGTGTCATTGAAGGAGAAAAATATATATATTGAGAGGGGATTATGAATAGTAATACCTTAGTGGTACCTCCAATATATCGATAATAAGATGGGAGAGGTTATGTATGGAATCACATGAAATACAACCCATTGAGGTAGAGGTACTCACAGGGAATATTCCCCTTTGAATAATAGTTATGTTTTACAAATTGTAAGACCATATTTATATGGATAATTTATGGGGTACATGGGGAAGGAATCATTAAAGAAGATATATTTGAGAATTAAACCTAAGAAGGTGTCCCATATAAATATGACCACCTTATTTCCATTGAAAACTATGCAGGGAAGGATGATTGGATTCATGGGTAATATATGGCCAGTTGGGTAAATGGTAGGGTATTATGCATATGAAAACTGTATAGTTCAACCTAGAAGATAACATGGGTGAATAAAGGTTTTAAGTATTATAGTAGACTGGAAGCATTGATATAGATATGGCTCATTTAGTGGACCAATGTGACTTCTGGCTCATTAAGTTATCAAAGGAGCCCCTTAGATGATGGAGCTAATAGAATGCTTAATATAGGGAATTCATTATGATAATCATGATCAAGAGGAAGCTTTATTGGTATCCTTATGATAGGGATCCTTATTATAAAGGGAATATAAGATTTTAAATACCTTGAGGATCCTATCAATCTAGTAGGAAAACCCAAGGAAGGCCTTTCATGGGAGTATCAATCATTATTATCAAAAGAATACATGGTCAATGGGGTTTGAACTAATGTGCGTAGCTTAGTAATGTAGGTAAAATGGTTATAGTAGATTCCTGGATAAGTAGTCTCCCATGTTAGGGGGCCAAATATAATTATAATCTATGTGTTATGGCCAAGGAAAAGTAGCACCCAAGTATGAGTTCTATATAAAGTGGTGCCTATGTATGAGGCATAGGCAAAGTGGAACCTAGGTATGAGGACCTGGGTGAATTGGAACCCAGGTATAGGACCTATGTTAATTTTCCCCCAAGTATATGAACTTGAATGAATAGGTTCCCATATATAATAAATGGGTGATAGTGTGCTCAACCATGGGACTAGGGAAAATATGCAACCTAGAATAGAGGCATGCGTTAAGAGGTACCTAGTTATACGATCCAAATAAATTTTTTCCCGGATGAAGTACTTGGGAGAAGTGTTTTACTAAGGGATTTTCTCATGATGACCTAGTCACAGAGAACCTTATTACTATTACCTAGATGAGTTTGGGTGCATGGAACTATAGTGTTACCCTTATGGGATAATTTCCTTCACCTTAGTTTTAAAGGGGAAGTGGCCTTTCATAAAGGTTTAATGTTTAACATATTTGAATTTCATAACTACCCTTAATTTCAATTTTATCCTTATTTTTTTACTTAAAAGCTACATGAATGAGTTTTGTGTGGATTGGATTTGTAAAAGGGTTGTTCTTAGTATTTCCTCCTTTCACACATTTTGTCCCTTCCCTTGCATGTCTTCCAAAATGGGGTGTCATATGGTTTATTTATAGACACATGGGAGGTAGGGTGTAGTATTAAGAAATCAACTTATTCTCATTCCCTAGTGGATAATCACCCCATAAAATGGTTCTAGAGCATGGATTTAAACTTGAGAATGGATATTTGGTGTGGATGGGAGTTGGGTGAAAATGGAACTTGGAATAAATGGCTTGGGTGTACAGAAGGAATTGAGCACCATTCACTCCTTGGTTCACTGAGAATTTTCCAACTAAATGAAGTATATGTTCTTACCAAAAGAAAGTGCCAAAAATAATTGGATGAGTTGTATAAAATTAAAATTGAAATAATTTTACCACTATTCCCATTTCATTTAAGTCATACTAAGAAAAAATTCTAACTTTCTTCAAAAAAATTATTAACTATAACTTCTTTAATATTTTATAAACCTTAACCAATCACATCATAAAATTTAAAAAAACAATTTAAATTCATTTTTATGATTCTCATTGTTGAGATAGAAATAATTTACCCTACATTAAAAATAATTTCAATATAATAAAATGAAGTAAAAAATATTGGAAATAAAAGAACACTATGATACAATGTGGGAATACCCCCAAATATTTGTTGGCTAAAACAACATGATAAAATATAAAGAAATAACTATAGTTTTGTGAGTAAAAAATCTCTCTCTTTTATTTTTACATGGATAAAACCTCAAAAATATTTCTATTAAATAATTAAGGAAAACACACACACTAAACATTATAATAATGTGAAAACTTGGAGATGGATTAATGAAGTGAATAAGGGGAGCCTCTATTTTTATAGTTAAGATCCACCTCCTTCTCCTCCTCTATTGAATCAAAATGGGTGGGATTTAGAAACCCATGTCATTTTTCCCACATCCCCCCTGAAAAATAAGGGGGGAACTCATGAATGTCACCAAAACTCACATCCTATTTTTGACAAGCTAAGAAGGACAGTTGGAAAATCATTGTTGACATATCAACCACTTATAGATTTTATTGAGAGACAATAATATCTCTAAACATCCTTTCTATCTTCCAAATAATATTTCTCATGTATTTTCAAGATTTCTCAATGGTGTGTACCACCTGAACTTATAATAATCAAACCATTCATCAGAAAATATGTCCGGTTTTCATTTGTGTAAATTTTTTACATTTCCACACTTACTTCCATCCCAAATCCTTAAAAAAATTGATAATAAACTTTTATGTGTTTATTATAGAATGAAAATATGGATTTCTTGAAATATATAAGGTACTCTAACTATTAAATAAATAATATACTTTCTCATGCTTATGCCCAAGATCCTCTAATAATATTCTCATACAAATTTCCTCTTTATAAAGATTTTGTAGCTACTATGTATTCTACCTCAGTTATAGATTAGATCAAAATTGAATATAATTTCTAAAATCAACTTACCACTCCTTCTAAAAGTGTAAACACATAACTAGTAGGGAATTTCCTTCTATCAAAATTACCTAAAAAATCTAAATAAGTATAAACTTTGATAATTAACTCTAATCCTTCATAATATAATTCAGTATCTGAAGCCTCCAAGGTGTTTCTCAGGAACCTATTATTTTTATTATAATTTTTTTATCCTAGATTAACCAATAATCGACTAACAACTCCCTCTACATGCACGACATCCGATATAGTAAAAACCATAACAAAAACACTACAAAATTTCTTTTGTATTATAATGGCATTTTATGAAGGAAAGTAGTTCCATCACAAAAGACACTTTTAAAAAAAATACAATGGCAAATAATTCCATCACAAATAACTGCAATGGTGATGACTATTTATGATGGTTAAATATTTTTTATATTTGGTGTGCATGAGCCCCACCTTATATCTCCGGGGGTAAAAAATGATTTCCAATAGAATTTCATAATCTCATAAAAAATATTAATTGTGATGGGATAATTATATCCATCACATATATTTTTTAAAACATAAGAAAATATGAAGATGTATTATTTATGACAGTCAAAGTATATCACAAATAAGTCTAAATATGGATTAACTATTTATGATAGAATTGGTATCTGTCGTAAATACCCATTGTAATAAAAATTTTCTTCAGCAATTATCCACCACAATTTAGTTCGATGATAAGTATTAATTTTAATTCTGATTATTTGTGATGAGAACTCTTCTCTCACAAATTGGTTTTTGTAAATAATCCAATTATAAAAACTCACATCACTCGACACATTCTCCATCCCCCCTAAATATAAATTTATCTCTCTTCCCCTCAAGAAACAATTTCCCACAATTAATATATAATTGTCAAGCATTAAGTAATTCTCTTTCTTTCATAGTTAAGAGGTATTTTTTAATTCTTAAAGTAATTTATTATTATTTTAAAATTATTTAATTAGTAGATAATTAGTTAGTTGTTTTAGTTTATATTTTAATTTAAATAATTTAGTTGTCAATTTTCTATAAAGTTTAGAATATTTTATAAGTAATTTACTCAAATAGTTAGGAATATTGTTTAATTTAAATAAATTCTTATTCTTAAAAAAAAATTTAATAATTAGAATTAGAAATAAAATATTGATAACTAATAAAATATTACTAAAATTTTTTTAGTACTATTATTTTATAAAATATCTGTAATATAATAATAAATAATTAAAAATAAAAATAAATAAACTAATATCTTTAATTAAACAAATATCTGTAATTATTAAACTAATATTTTAATTTTTAAAAATAATATTAGAAAAATTTACAAAATTTTAAAAACCAATATATTATTAATTTGAAATATAATAATACATTTTTATATTATATAATTTTATAAAAATATATTGAACAATAATAAAATAATACTAAAAATACTTAATTATTATTATTTATAAAATATTTTTAATTTTATAAAAAATAATTAAAAACTTATTCAATTTTAGTAAATTATAAATAAAACTAATTTGAATTTGACTAATTATTTCCTAGAAACATATAATATTCAAATAACAATAATTTGATATTATAAAAGCTATTAAAAAATAAAAAAAATACTAAAAAATAATTAAGTAAAAAATATTATCATAAATTATAAAATATTAAAATCTAAAATTTATTAATAAGAAAAATAGTAAAACATCTTCATTTTATATAATATAAAAAAATTAAAAACTTATAAACCATTACTAAAATTATTTAAGAATTATTATTTATATAATATTTTAAATTATTAAAATTTAATTAAAATTTAAAAAATATAAGTAAATTAATTTGAGTTTAATTTTTTTCACTTCCAAAAATTAGTAATACATTAAAAAAACTAATTATCCAATTGAAAAAATGTTTAAAAGTAATAAAATCAATGAGAAATGAACATTGAAAAGAATAATCCAAAATTTATAAAATATTGAAAAATAATAAATTTATAATTTGAGAAATTATAAAATATTTCTATTTTATATAATATTATAAATATAATAACTTAAACTATTAAAAAATTATTATTTTATATAATATTTTTAATTTTATAATAAATTATTCTAAAGTAATTAAATTTTGGAAAATTATTAACAAAATAATTTGAATTTTATTTACTAATTTATAAAAACAATTAATATATTACAAAAATATAATTAGATATTAAATAATATGTTAAAAAAATGTAATTGAATTATTAAAAAATAAGTTACAAATAGAATATTAGCAAAAACTATTACATTTTATAAAATAATTATTTAGTAAATTTTGAACTAATATAAATTTTCAATAATATAAAATATTATAAATATAATAATGAAAATTTATTAAATATTACCAAAAACAATTTATGTATTATTATTTTAAAAAATATTTTAAATTTTATAATATATAATTAAAAACTAATATAATAAAAAATAAAAACTAATAATATATTACTAAAAATATTTATCTATTAGAAAATAAAATTCAGAAAACTATAATATTAATGTTAGTAAAAAACGAATAAAAAATTATAACAAATAATTAACTGTTTGAAAAATATAAAAGTAATTAAATTTTAGAAAATTATTTTTTTAATTGATTTAAATTTCATTAAATCATTCTTATAAATTGAAAAATATTTTCAAAAATTAATTAGATGTTAAAATTTTATTTAAAATAAAAAACTAATAAAATTATCATTTTTATCTATCTTTCTCTATGAAACATTGTAACATATCATTAGGTCTTTCTAATAATGGTTGTTTTCTGTTTGGGGCTTACAATAGTTTGTATTCTTGGACTATTTTCATAACTCCCCACAACATACCTCCTTGGATATTAATGAAGAACCCATATATTTATTTATTGTTATTAATTCTAGTTGATCTAAATAAAAATATCAATGTTTGTTTGAATCCACTTATTAATTAGTTAATTTTATTACAGGGTGATGATGTAACTACATATGATGTAGTTATTGAATGAAATTTTTCATTGAAAACATTATTAATGAGGATAATCAGGGACTTTACATCATATGGTATGTTATCTGGATGGATTACTCATGCATGGTCCCAAATCTTGTATATATTTCATTGGTGATAGTAAATCATTTACGCTTTCCAGTAGAAGAATACCTAATTTTTTCACTATTATTAGAGATTTCTTTCTTCAGATCAACCATTATGAAGGAATAAAAATAATTCTTCAAAATGTATAATTGAATTAGTTGGACCCCCAGTAGTGCCTTCGAGTATTCAAGTAAAATATATTATCTATTCATTATCTCTTATTTCATTTGTACCAACTATAAACTAATATAATATAAGTGTCTTTAGCAGATATCACAATTAAATAAAGGGGTGTATTTTGTTACCCTCCATATTGGTCTGATTTATTAGTCTTCAACATGTTATATGTAATGTATATTGAGAAGAAATTTTTTGATAATATATTCTATACATTATTGAACCCACCTGGAAAGACTAAACATACTGTAATAGTATGGTTAGACCTTACCCAAATTTGAAGGCATCCCAAACATGAGTTATTTAAAGATGAAAAGTGGAAAAATTTAACAAATCCAAAAATAGCATATACACTTTCTAAAATTACTCATTTATTACTATATCTATGTATTATATATTTGAGGTTATGAGAAGGTTATGCTTGTGATTTGCCTCACTATTTCAGAAATAATCATATTACCCGGTTAAAAATCATGGTTTCTATATCATAATGGAAAGACTATTTACTGGTCTTAGAGTGTTTGAATTTTTCAATTTTGGATGTGTTTAATAAAATATTATATTATTTGGAGACATTTTTATGGTAATAATAAACTATTATTCACTAATTACACTATAAGAAAATGTTTTTCTATATTTATGTAAATTATAAAAAATATTTTTATCATCATTCATTGATTCAATGGAGCATTTAATATTACTTTTTCCATATAAAGATAAATGTGGAGGATCTATTATAGTGTCCAAAACTAGAAATACATAAACAATACATAGATACCATGGTTTAATTAATACATCTCAAAAATAGTCTCAGAGTCTAATGACCTAAAGGTTTAGTGTTTAGGATACTAGCTACATAAACATATTATTTTACAATGATTGTGAAAATTTATCCATAACTATACTGCTATAGACCCACATGAAGACATATCATATGATATAATCATAATTATAACCAGGTTAATGAAAACATAAGAAAGTTTTGATCTCTAATTCCTAGTAAGGGAAAGTAATCAACTAGTCAAAACCGTTTGACCATAAACCTGAGGTATAACATGAGTAAGAGAGAAATATTAGATAAAAATATCATGGGATCATAAGTGACAATCATAAAACATGATTGTGAATTAATGATGATGGAATTAAAACATAATAACAAGTAAATATCATAAAAACATGGCTTTAGAAACACATAATAGGAATCAAACAAAACATGTAATCATAACATAATAAAGTGAAACATCTTTATAATATTGAATATCATTATCATTTTTTATAACATGGAAATAAGTAATAAATTAGGAAAAATAAGTCAAAAAACATAATAATGGGTAATCATATCATATTAGATAAGGAATCAACACCTTATTTTCATATTGGATTAGTCATCTCTACCTAATTCCTATTATGAAGTGAGTATTACTTACTCGATTCCAATAGTGGAGTGAGAATTCTTTAATAAATTGTCACAATTATCTCATGAGATATAAAACCTTAACCAATTCATTGGAAGGTAATATAGTTTCCCACCCTCATCATAAATACATATAAGTTCCACTTAAAATAAAATCATTCATTGTGTCATAAATAACCAATGAGAATAAAATGTGTTTTATAATTTTTCAGAATGGTATCACTAAAAAACATGATCATTTGATACCAAAAGCATAAAAATGAACATTTGATACCAAAAATTAAAACTCCCAAAATGAGTATTTAAGAATAGAACATATAGAGTGATTTATGAACCATTACTCAATTATAGATGAATCCTTTTAAAATGGAAGAGAAATAAAAAAAATAGTTTTCATAAAAACATTTCTTAATAACCTTGTTTCTGACGCTTTTGTCAGGGCACGCACGACCGTCTCGTTTGGCAGGATGGCGGCGCTGTCTGTTGCCCCGCATTCTAGCTTTCCAAAGGCTGGCAGCATCTGTTCCTTATTCAAGGATGTTTTCTCCTTGATCGAAACAGGATGATGGGAAGTTAGTTCTTTCTTCCTTGGATTCCTCCTCATAACTCGTTACCTAGTCTAGGTCTCCCTAATAGATTTAAGATGTTGTTCGTGAAACTCTCCCTGGTGCCATATCTTCATGGACACCAGTTAATTACACTTCTTCTGTCGAGACATTCCAAGGGGGGCGGTTAGAGAAGCAACCTTCGGTCAGGGGAGTAGTCACATTAGCCATCACTGGTGTGTCAGGACGCTGGGACACTAGCATGTTTGGGTTTCTTCCCCTTATTATAGGGCTTCTCGAGGGCGCGGAAGCCCGAGGCATCCCACGTAGAATGTGAGGAATTATATTCCATAGGCATTTTTTTGAGTTTTTTCCACATCTTCCCATGTTTAAAACAGGGTATGTCGCAAGCATAACATCCAGCGGAGACGGATTGGACTGGTCAGAACACTAATTAAAGTGGATCAGATGGGTGCAACCCCTAGAGGGAACACTGATGTTGGGACCAATGTGTGGTTGACTTCCCGGTTACTGTGGAGGAGAATGAGGAATTAGATGGTGTGATTTCACCAGGATGTGGCGGCCCGAATAAGAATCAGGATGGATGATGGAGCGGTGGAATGAATTGGATGGTAAATGGGATGGAACCATCATGAGGATGACGATGGTTTTGGGAATGAACCTTGAAGATTCTTCCTACATATCCCCATAGCAGGGAATCAAAGTCCATGTAGTTCGTCTAATGACAATTTACCGCCAATTGGGGTTTTCAATGACGTACTGCTAGATGGGGTCACAACGGCTTACCGTTGATTGAGGTCGCAACGGCTTACCACTGAATGGGGTCAAACTGACGTGAATGTGGTCAGGACGATAGGTTGATGGTGGGATTGAACCTATGGGAGGCTTCCTAAATACCTTTACTAGGAAAGGATCTAAGACCCCATAGTTCATGGTGGTTTTGGTGTGCAACAGCTTACCGATGACTGGGGAATCAATGACTTACCGTTGATTGGGGTCCACAGTTTAATGTCTTGTCAGATGGGGTGAACCGATGTGAAGGAGGTCAGAGCGACTGATTACTGGGCTTAAACCTCTTAGAGGCTTCCTATGTACCTCTCCTTAGCAAGGATCAAAGAGCTCGTAATTTAGGTTATAGGGGAATTTGGGGGTTATGCTATAAGGCGGCCCAAGGTGTTGGTGAACCGACATGAAGGGGTTCGAAACGACCAGGGTTATCATCTTGAACCTCATGGAGGCTTCCTACATACCTTTCCATATCAAGGATCAAAGACCATGTAGTTCATGATGGCATGTGTCTTACACTCTAGGCTGCTGAGGGTGTTGGTGAACTGACGTGAAGTAGGTCAGAATGACCGGGGTTGTGGGCTTGAACCTCATGGAGGCTTCCTCCGTACCTTGCCTTGGTAAGGATCAAAGACAATGTAGTTTAGAATGAATGGGGCTTACACTCTAGGCTTCCAAAGGTAGATGTCATGGTCGGTGCTTACTCTAATCCCACGTGAGTCATGCTCGGTGTGAGAAACAAGAGACAGAAAAGACCTAACGATCACGTCGTGAAAGGTGCATCTGTGGGAAATAGAGTGGGGCTTACACGTGATCACAGCCCAAAGAGGAAACATGGGCTTACTCATGGTTATCAGCCCAAAGATATTGGGACTTACTTCAAGATGGAGGCCCGGTGGTGACAAAGCCCAATAGGAGAGGGATTTAGCACCGAATAAAGGAGGGGTAGGGGTTCTGTCTCCTACAAAAAAAGATAGGGGCTTACACCAGGATGGTTTCCCTTTCCCCACAGAGGATGCATGGGGGGAAGTCACAGTTTAACATCATGTGATAAGGATTATGATGCTTGGAAGTTTAATGTCCTACAACTCAGATGAGGGAGGGTTCACTCTACACTCCTAGGACTTACATAACCGGTACCCTCTGCACCTTGGTGAAGGGAATGCATTGCCAATGCCGTGATTGGGGGGTGGCATGGAGCAGACCAATGGGGGGTCCATGTTAGTGTGTCTATGCGAAGAAGAAATAGCTATTAGCATGCCTATGAGAAGAAGCATGAGGTGAAGCAATGCAATGGGAAGTGTTTTCTAGGGGACTTTGAAATCACTTCGTGCAAACATGGAGGGTCACACGAGAGAGGGAGTTGCGGAGAAAAGGGGAGTAGAGGCCTTGTAGAGATCTGATGCTCCATGGAATGGAAAGGCTTCATGAAGGTGAGTTCTTCACGAAGTGAAGTGGCCTAGCCTAGGCATAGGGAATAGGTGCATACAAGAGGTTCTTTGTAAAGTGGAAGGTCATTAATGAAGAAAATCCATACGAAGCAGGGGTGCCTCGCGAAGTAAGGTCCTGTGAAGAAATGAGCTTTGCAAGGCACAGTGACTCTGCCTTAGCATTTGAGTCATGTGTGCATGGGGGGTGCTTCGCGAAGCATAAACACTCCGCGACGAATAGAGTCCCCGTGAGGATCTCCTTCCTTCGCGAAGGCCCATGGGCTTCGCGAAAGGCATCCCTCATAAAAGAGGGGGTGAAAAAAAAGGAAAGGGGAGGTACTTTGTGGAGAAAAAGTGCCTTGAGCAGCTCATGGTTTGTAGAGCAGAAAGTGCTTCACAATTTTAGAGTCGAGAAGAGGAAAGGTAAAATGATCCATTCATAAAGCCTAGGGGAGGCTGGTATTTATAAGCAAGAGGTGTCGCACAGTAGAGCACGCTCGGAACGAAGATGGATTCCCCTCTGCGGCGGGCTCACGAATGTCAAAGGGGCTCACGTAGCATCCCACCTTTTGGCTTCATGGCGGGATCGTGAACGTCAAAGGGGCTCACGAAGCATCCTGCCTCCTTGCTTCGCAGCAGACTCACGAACATCAAAGGGTCTTGTAGAGAATCCTGCCTCCTGGCTTCGTGGCGGGCTCATGAAGCCCAAAGAGGATCACGGAGAATCTCGCCTCCTTGCTTCACGGTGGGCTTGCGAATGTCAAAGGGGATCATGGAGCATCACGCCTCCTTGCTTCATGGTGGGCTTGCGAACCTCAAAGGGGACCATGGAGTATCCCGCCTCCTGGATTCATGAAGGGCTCATAAGGCCATGGCGCTCCGTGAAAGGTCTTCACGAGGTAGCTTCAGAGACTTTCTTATTATTCTTCTCCCATCCAATTTTTAGCGCCAAAAATCCCCCCCCCCCCTCAGACTTGAAGCCAAGGAGAAATCAAGGGTCAAAGTCTAAGGGTCAATTAGCAAAATTTCTCGGCTTTTTCACGAAGCTGGCTCATGAAGGAGGATCGTTGAGCAGGAAAGTGATGGGTCGGTTGGGTGTGTTTTGAAGCACGCCATGGTTGAGACGCATCGCGAAGCAGAAAGTTTCATCACCTATAAATAGAGGGGCTTACTTCTCTTTTGTTCTTTCTCTCCTTCGCGATGTTGGATTTTAGCACTCTCGATTCACAAAGCTCCGCATACTCCGTGATTTCTCTCCAAGAATCAGGCCTTCAGCTTCATAGTGCATAGTGATTCTTTGACTTTGCATCTATTCACTTTGCGACTCCTCGTTCAAAGGCTAAGGTAGGGATCCACGAACAGACTCCATGAACGCACTCCATGAATGAGCTTCATAACCAAACCAAAACAATCACCCTGACCTAAAAGACTGAATGGTTCGTCAAGAAGCCGCCTAGGGGGTCCTTGCGGATGTTTCCCAAAGGGAAGAGATGTCGAATAGTTTGGTTTTAGGATATCTAATTTGGAACAACTATAACCATGGTTCTTTGGTGGAGCTTCTATCGGAGAGGCATAGGATATAACCATTATTCAAGATTTTTTCCTTGTATGGATTTGGGCTGAGAGATTTCATCTTCATCCCAGAAGGAAGTCGAGACGAACCAACATACTGGTTTAGGAGCACGTCATGCCAGCATTGATGGTTCAGGACGGCTGATGTCCATACTCGGGAGGACTCCATGCCCATCATTACTGACTGCTTATACAACCTCCTGAATAATGTTGAGGGCAAGGAGTTACAGCCGGAGACATCTCTCCCCATGCATCAGATGATATTGAAGGCAGCTTTGGGGAACTCGGAGAAGAGGATATCTGAGTAGTGGGACATATTCCAGAGCAGCAACTTCACAGAGGATTGGGCCTGGGCCTACTGGGTAAGCTCCTTGTGTGAGGAGTTTGGGGCAGAGCTGAGAAGAGTGGGCCCATATGAGGCAGCTTGGGCCTCCCAGTTTCACATCTACTAGCCGAAGCAGTTAATGCCAGAGTTGTTGATCAGGTGGTCATCAAGGAACAACACATTCCATTTTCACCACGGGGAAGTTGGCATCAGCTTGTGGGATGTCCACTAGATCATGGGGGTCCCAATACTGGGGGCTATGTATGAATAATTCCTCCCCATCATGAGTGTGTGGGAGGACCCGGAGAAAATGTCGCCGCTGGTGATGGCTTTGATGGAGCTTGTGCTGGGAGAGGACAAGGAGGTGGTGAGGGATGTCCATTTCAAGTGGTGGTTCAAAAAGTTCCTGAGATTCCCAGAGAATAGAAAGTTTCCAGTGAGGCCTCGGACTTGCCCGAAGGGGTTCCGGAGTAAGGAGAACTCATATTGGTGAATTTTGGAGGACAACCAGTAGAAGAAGTGGGGATTTGCGTCATCACCAAACAACAGCCGATAGTCAGGCTGGCAGCGTTCATCGTGGCTCTCGTCTGTGGTTGGATCCTACTAGTGAGGGACACCAACATGGGAGTACAACCAATAATATTTATTATGGTGCCCATGTTGGTGACAGGAGGGCGGGTCAACCTCGGGATCCCGATGCTCGCCAAGCTGTATAAGATGTTGTGGCATATCAGCGAGGGGAAGAGGCCGCAGAGAATATGTAGGCCATTCCACCTCTTGTATGGGTGGATAGCGGCACACGTCAGGGGGTTTTATGAATACCCGAATCTCATTTCCCCTCCAGAATTGAACTTCCGCCCATCCATCCTAAATGCTGGTAAGAGATTTCCAGTCAAGATGACCGCACCGTCGGTTCTGAACCGAGTGTGGAAGGTGGAGGAGTTCAATTTCCACCCATTTCCATTTAAGACGGGGGTATTCAATGATGATGGCCAGGGGATGAAGGAGCACCGTGCCTATCTCCTAGCCTTTCTAGGTGGAGTTTTGGTGGAAAGGGTGGATCATGAGCCTCTCTGCGAGCCATACGCCCCACACTGATTTTCTCATCAATTCTGGTGCATGCAGTGACTGACCCTATAGGTCTATCTATGGGTGAACTACAAGGAAAACTCATGTGTGATAAGGCATATTTGGCTTATGTTAACATAGTAAGATGGGAAGATGAAGAACTAGTTGCCTCTACCGACCGTTGTCATCAGGTTAGTGAAGGAATATTCCCAGAGTTGGGAGGCAGCCTACCTGGGGTAAATGCTAAAGAAAACAACCATTCGATTTGATGATGACGTGCCTCCCAAACCTCAGGGTTGAGGTCAAAAGGTAGCAGGGTA
Source organism: Viscum album (assembly GCA_963277665.1). NCBI lineage: Eukaryota > Viridiplantae > Streptophyta > Magnoliopsida > Santalales > Viscaceae > Viscum > Viscum album. Next base: position 1,296,483,998 of record OY728138.1, on the reverse strand, counting down.
ATCTCATGGTGGCGGTGCTTCCGTAGCGGCGAGGCCCGCACTAGTTGAGGGAGAGGCAGCAGTGGCAACAGACCTAGTGGTCCCAGAAGAGCAGAACTTTCCTGAGGGGAGGCCACCTAGAGGGTTTCATAGAATACCCGCTCAGACTCTAGGGAATCGGTTATTTCACAATGATATGATAGATAATGTTGTCTTCATGGAGGCCTGGGATATCTGGGAAGTTAACCAGCAATTCCTCAACCCATCAGAGATGTGGAAACATCTGAACCATTTAGAGATGGATTTGTCGGAGATAGGCCCTCTCAGGGCCAGCTTTGCGGTATCCCAGGCAAAGGTGGAGCAATACCTGATAGAGCTGGAGGACTTTGTGGACTCCTGGGGTACCCTACATTTGATGACGGATCGAGTCAAGGTGTTTCTCGATCGCACCACTCCCCCGTAGTTGTCGGCTTCTGACTTAAAGGAACGGTTCCCTCTATCGGAAGAATCAGATTAATCCACCTGGGGAGATGAGGCCAGGAGAGGGAGCCTATTGGAGGAGGGTGAAGTTGGGGATAAAGACTTAGATCTTGAAGAGTTTTTCGAGGCCCTTGAGGTAATGATTCAAAACCCCTTCTTCAGGGACTACTTTCAGGTCATTATGGACTCCTTGCTAAATGGACGAGAATGTGAGGACGATTAGCATACACTCCCCAAGCACTATGGGTGGATGATTTGGCATACTTTCAGGTCTATCTCGGATGAGCATGTGAGGAAGTTTGTCATACACTCCCCAAGCACTATGGCTGGATGAGATGGATAGAATTCGCTCGTGACTACACGAACTGTGCGCTGGGGGAGTGTATGCCAAACATCCTCACATGCTCATCCGAGATCTTATGGAAGATATGGTTTGGGAGCCTGATTGTGGCCTCGGTGTGGGTTTGAAGTGGAGGAAAGTGGTGAACATCAATAGGCTCCAGGAGGCTGAAGAAGAGTTCTAGCGGTTGTAGGTTTGGGTGGATGAACACTCAGCCTCCCTCAACGCGCAATCTGAGCTAATATTGCGATTGAAGGCCCAAATGGTAGAGGATGAAGAGGGAATGAAACGAGCCTCTGATGAAATGATCATCATCCAGACCAGCGTGGAGCGGGCCCAGATTGCATTTGATGAATTGTTCCCCATCGCTACCGAGGAGGAGCAGGAACTGAACATGCAACATCAAATCCTGGATGCCACCATTCAGAGGGTGGCGAAGATGCTACCCTCTTTTGATGAGGTCAATCCGTCTATGGGAGGGTTCGATCCTAGGGTTCTGCGATGTGTGTACCTTTGAACTCACTTTCATGCTTTGATCATTTTATGCTAACTTCATGCATGATCTCTGTTATTTGTGTTGGTTAATTTCATTCATGTGACATTTGTGGAGCGTCGAGTGGTAAATCCCTAAGTTGATGTGGGTCGGGCCTGATGTGAGAAACAAGGGACAACAACCTTATTATTTCCATTCAAATGTGGGAGTGCAAACCAAGCTTCGGGCATCCGGGGGCTTGAACAACCAATCTGGATTTCTGATAAGAGAAGGGAGAGGCCCGATTAGAGGACAAGGACCTCAGAATTACTGATGTGTCATGTTCCCAATGTGCTCTAGTGCATGAATGGGGTAACTCCAGGGGCATTGGAAGACAATCCTAATATAAGGGAATGGAAAGTGTGAATTAAAATACCCCAAATTCAGAACATTGTGGGGATGGCATGACAATAAAAGATAATTGCTAACTGTGTTCAAAACACATCATCTATATTGTGTTATCCTGAAATGGAGATGACAAACGAGGGTTGATCGCTTACCATGTTCAAAACATAGGGCTTGACTCATAATGTCATCGATTAACCTTCCAGAACGTTGGCCCAGGATAGAAGGCGAGCCATAGGTCGAGCATCCATACTGTTAAGGGGTTCTTTTAGAAGTGAGAGAGGTTGAAGGTCCAAATAAATGGTATGCAAATTGTGGAGAGTGGAGTGATGGGTTGTTTGACTAGAGTCCAACACTCTTGAAATTACACCACTGTGGTGGAAATACATTAGGTGGATACACCAGCCAGATCAGGGATCAAAAATACTTCTAAACAGGACCTCTCTGATGAGGAAATTTTCGACTCCCAAATTTTATCGCAGGGCATCTCTAACTTGTCCAGGGTAAAGCCGCAATTCTGTGGTTCCCCAAAAGAACTCAGGACATGGGACCAAAAAAAGAGGGAGAAACGGGAATTACGATTCCTAAGGCTGGACCCAGAAACAGGATGTCTGGGGGTTCCTACGTACCTAATGAGGATGGAAATAAATCCATACATAGTTATGAGAGCGTAGTTTAATGCCATATGGGACGATGAAAGGCATGTGTGGCAATGGTTGCGCCAGTACACGTCCTACCAGAACTACTAAGCCCATTTGAGTCGTGCTCGATGTGGGAAACAAAAAGTAGTGATGGGACTTTCCTAGCATAGGGAGGCACATGTTAGGGATGATGGGGAATTATATGACTGATGTACCACTAATGCTGACCTACCTATATAACACACCAAGATGCGCTGAAGAGTAAATCTGAGTGTGTTGAAATTCTACTTGAACATAAGGGATTGGAAACATGTGAATAATGATGCTCAAAATATGAACCGCAATGATGGTGGCGTGACGATTGGGGATAACTTTTGACCATGTTTGAAACATAGCATCCATATCATGTTAGCCTGGAATGAAGACAGACAAATGAGGGTCAATTGTTGACCGTGTTTGAAACACTGGACCTGTCGCAAATGTCTTATGGGATCTTTAGGGATGTTAGCCCAAAACAGTAGGTGAGCCGAGGTGACATGAGACCAGGTCGTGAAGGGGGTCCCTTCAGATGTGGAAGAGGGTGAGGATCAAAATAACAGGCTCATGAAGCCTGAACATGGGATGATGAAAATGTCCCTGTGAAAATCCCATAATTCAGGCTCTTTTTCAAAAGGCATCTGAATACGACTATAAAAATTATCAGATAGAGGGATTCAAGTCCCTTCAAAAGGAAAAGGGTCATGGGGTTGCATGATTTCAACCTAATTTCCTGGGGTGGACCATTAAGGGGGGATTGATTTAATGTATTGTTCACAGGGTGATGAAATATCCAAATGTGGTGCGCAGTTCCCGTAGGGAGATCTTAGTTTTGGGTCATAGAACTCAGACCATGCTGGGAAAAGATATAGGAAGCACATTGTATGGCTATTGAAATACCCAATTTGAATGAGAACCTAAGAGTTATTTGCCACCCCATATATTCCCAGATGAGTTTGGTCTAAGGGGACAAAAAAAGAAGGGATAGGATTTGTAGATTCCTAGGGATGGACCCGGAGACAAAAAATCCATGGGCATTCCTACGTATCCCATGAGGATGGGAATCAATCCATACGTAGTTTTGAAAGGTGTCACGGTAAGGTACCAGTACTGAGGATAAAAGGGGCATGTGGGTCTTGGCCTCGCACCAAAAGAAGTGGCACATGATAGGCCTTTCTTGTACTATAGGGTGAATGGAGGTGTGTTTTTTTTATGAATTAATGGTTCTAAAATAGAAAATCCAGGCATCGCAACAAGAATCAAGCCAAAGGAAAGAATTAAAAAATAGTATGGTGTTTTACCGATACCAAATATGATGTCCCTTGAGTGAGGACATCACAATGCAGTGTTGTTTTTCATCGTTCGGCCAGGACAATACTATCACGGTTTAGGGTCATGTGATGGGACCAGCCATGCATTTTAACATTGTGTGGAACAGACGTAGTAGAGACGAGGATAAAGGGGGAATGATCATGGTGCAATAAAGAATACAAAATGTGAATGAGGATGAGGTCCACACCACACCGTGCGCGATTCCAAGAAAGAAATCTCAGGCCAATGGGCCAAAAAGAGGTAAAAGGGGAGGAAGTAGGAGAGACTGGCTTTCAATTATGATGGAATCATAGATGAGGTGTTTGTGTGTTCCCACATATCCCATGGAATGGGAATCAAGTTGTACATAGTTCTATAAAGGGGAAATTTGGAAAGATCTTAGTTTAAGGTCTTAGAACTTGGACCATGGAAAAGAGGGACTATTCCAAGTAAGTGTGGACCTTAATCTGATCTCTAATCCTACGTGAGTCAAACTCGGTGTAGGAAATAAGGGCTGATAAGGTATTTGCAATACGTAAAATACATGAAAATGGAAAATTGGTGGAGCTCTAAATGACTGCCTTATCGTGGCTTTTTCCTCCTAACATGCGGATGCGCAGTGAGAAATAGTACCAAGAGTCTCAAAATTCTACTTGGAAATGATGATGTGGAGAAGTATATGAGTCATGTAACCGATATTTTGGGTTTAATGGGTTTGGTGTGACGATGGAGGATAACTATTGACATGTTCAAAACACATAAACCATATCATGTGACCTGAGGTGGGAACAACAAACGAACATCGACCACTGACCAAATTCGCAATGTGGGACTTGTTTTAATTTTTTTCTTGAAACCATTGAGGATGTTAGCTTGTAATGTTAGTAGGTATCTTGGTCTGAGTTTCCATGTCATTCAGGGGTCCCTTTGGGTGTGAAAGGTGATAGAAGCCCTAACGAAGGGGAACATGAAGCCTGAGAAATGGGTGAAATCATGTCTGGGTAGAATCTGACATTCCAGGTGCTAAACCAGAGTACCCTTGGGCACATTAGTGAATCACTAAAGAGGACCGAGGGACTCATCCTAAGAGAGGCCAATTTGAAAAGAATATTATAGAATAAGGGCATGGAAAACTCTTAGGAGGAGGAGGTAAATGGTGTGGTTGTTATAAAACCCAACGTGAATGAGGGCAAAATCTCATACCATGCCATATACTCCTCTCCCTGGGGGAATGCAGGCCAAGGGGCCAAGATGAGGCTGGACCTGAAGATCAATCATTTGGGTGGTCCTACGTATCCCATGAGGATGGGAATCAAGCCACACATAGTTCTGGAAATGATGCGTATGGAAGTAGGATACCCCAACGAGGGGGTGTACTATGCGATGAGTAACCTGATGTGAATGAGGACATAATCCTTTACCACACCATAGAACCCTAAGTTAGAACCTAGGTCAGGAGCTTGAAAAGGCCAAGGGGCCTAAGGCTAGGCCTCGGACGAAAAGATCGGGCCAGTTTATAGTTTAACGACTTGCAGTGAGGACGAAGAAAGGGTTAAGATACCCCAAAAAAGAAATGTGTATGGCGTAGCAGCCTACCTAATGTGAATAAAGACATAATACAATACCACACTGTAAAATCTCATAAGATTTAATACTTGGTTCGGGGGTTCGAGATTGGGCACGTGAAGCACGGCAGGGCTTGTTCTCGCAGTATGAATGATAAATGATGGAAGGGATGTCTCAAGGGGGTATGTGTGGCATGGTGAAATAGCCTGATGTGAATGAGGTCATAAGTTCTCTCCAGACCACATATCCCTAACTAAGAACTTGGGATAGGGGCCAGAAAAGGCCAAGGGGCCTGAGGATGGGTGTCTTGACCAATGGTATCCATACGACCTCTTGTGCAGTTACCGCCTCATCACAGCTCCTAAGCCCACTTGTGCAGTGATTGGTGTGGGAAACAAGGAGTCAGACTCGGCTCTCCTAATCATATAGGGGTCTAATAGCTGGCATCACCTGAAGGGAGTTCATCACTTGGAGATACAACGGGGCAAAATGAACCACTAAACTCAATGTTTGGGACATATTGTGGTGGCTCTAACAACAAAGGATAGTTGTTGACCATGTTCAAGACACAGCGTCCCTATAGTGACCTGGATTGGGAACAACAAATGAGCATCGACCCCTGGCCATATTCACAACACGGGACTTGTATCAGTTTGTTACTCAACATCTTCGAGGGAATTGGCTAAAAGTGGTAGGAGAGACCTTAGACCTAGCATCCCTACCGTTCAGGGACCCTTCTGGATAGGATAGATGATGGAGTCCCAATCAAAGGAGTGTTTAAGCATAGTTGTAACCATCTATGAAAGAGGCGAACACCTCCGGGGAGTGGGACATATGGCGGAATCGAGATGAGCTCGATGTGAATTAGGGAAAAGTCTGCACCACACCATATGTCTTGACCCAAATGAAGATTATGGCATTTGGACTGGTCCAATACACAAAATGTCTGGGCGTTCCTACATATCCCATGAGGATGGGAATCAAGTCGTATGTAGTTCTTGAAGTCCATGTAGTTTAGAATCATACGGTGAGGACGTGGAAGGATAGAAGAATGAGGAGTGGGAACATGGTTCGATCATCATAATCCTAACATGAGTGGGGATAAAAATCCTACACTATACCATGTAAGGATCCTCCGATAGAACAATCTCTAGGAGGAATAGTCAAAGAAGATAGTTTGGGGCTGGGCTCAAGACAAAATGTTTGAGCGTTCCTAAGTATCCCACGGAATGGGAATCAAGACACATGTAGTTCTAGGGGCGTAGTTTAACATCTTGCAGGATGAAATACAGTTTAACATCATGTGGGATGAAGTAGTTTAGGGTCATGTAGGACCAAACTATTTAGGGTCATGCTAGACCGTCATGCAGTTTAGGGTCATGCGGTATTATCCAGTTTAAGGTCATGCATGACAAGTAGGCTTAGGAAAATTATTTCTTGAGGAACTGTGAATTGGTGGGAGGAGTTATACGCTCACCATCCATGGTCACCAGGGAGTATCCACCATTGGGGTAAACCCTATGAATTATGTAAGGTTCTTCTCATTTGGAGTCCAACTTGGGTGGTTTCCTGCTAGGGATCATTGGTGTTCGGAGGGCCAACACCAAGTTTCCTTACAAGAAAGAGCAGAGGCAAACCTTCTTGTTGAAGGCTCTGGCTATCTTTTTTTGATGTCTTTCCAAGTTGTGCAGGGCATGAAGCCTATTCTTGTCAAGTGATTTCAATTCATCCAGATGAATTTCAGCTACTTTATCTGGCACCTACTATTCATAGACTGCCATGCATAACTAAGGAAGCTGGATCTCAATGGGTAGGATGGCCTCAGCTCTGTACACCATGGAATATGGGGTCACTTGGGTGGAATTATGAGTCATCGTCCGATAAGGCCAGAGAACGTTGGGGATCTTGTCCGGACAACCCTTCTTATTCTGACCAACCATTTTCTGCAAAATGTAAGAGAGATTTTTGTTGAACACCTCGATCTTCCCATTTTCTTGTGCATGGTAGTAGGAGGTATGGTTCGAACAGATGTTATACTTAGAGTACAATTTCTTGATCTCAGCTTCTCAGAAGTTTGTTCCATTATTGGTGAGGATGGCATGAGGAACTCCAAACTGGTAGATGATGTTGGAGCTCACAAAGTCAACAATAGAATGGGCCTTGACCTCCTTCAGAAGAACTGCCTCTGCCCACTTGGAAAAGAAATCTATGGTGGTCAGGATGAACCTACACTGGCGAGCTGTCACTGGTGGATATGGTCCCATGACATTGAGTCCCCACACCACCAATGGCCAAGAGTACTTGGTGGAGTAGAGAGGTTTTATCGGCCAATGCATGAAGTTAGAATGAATTTGGCACGTGTGACATCTCTTGGCGAACTCGATACAATCATGGATCATGGAGGGCCAAAAGTACCACAGTCTCTGAATCTGATGGGATAGCTTCGGCCCAGTCTGGTGGGTTCCATAGGAACCGGCATGAACCTCCTGCATGACCTGAGAAATCTCAACTCCTTGGATGCAACGGAGGAGAAAACCATTGAACCTGCGCTTGTAGAGGGTCTGCTAAAGACTGGGACCACTAGGGAGGGTAAACTGCAGCACGTGATGTCGGATTTGCTCGTGCTTGGCCCGATCATCCAGGAAGTAACCATTTTGGAGATACTCGACAATGGGGACTCTCCAGTTATGGGTCACTTCAACCACTACATCTAAGTAACCTGGGGGTCCTGACGCGGAGGCCCCAGTGGTAAGATGGCTTATCTGTAGACCATATTCATCATCTGGGATGATGGGAGAAATGACTCTCCGATGTGCCACATGTATAATCAAATCATCCTACTCAGGTTCTGTAAGTGATGCAGTCAGGTCGTCTAGGGCATCCGCTCGATCGTTCAGAGATCAAGGGACATGAGTAATTTCCGGCTGAGATGGGAACTGGGCCATTAGTCGAAGCGTGCACTCCAATAATGGTACGAGATCTAGATTTATGATGACATAGTCCCCATTTATTTGCTTTAATACTAGTTTGGAATCCCCTTTCACATGAAAATGAGGCACATCGATCTCGAGGTCCAGCTCGAGGCCAGTGATAAGAGCCTAATACTCCGCTTCATTTTTGGTACAGCCTTCTGACAATAGGAATGAGTATGGAAAAATGTCTTATGTCGAGGTAATAAAGACAATATCCAGGCCTACCCTGTTGAGCCTAGGATCATTGAGCCTCCTACCAGTGGGGCTCCGGGAGGTGCCATCAAAGTGCATTTTCCAACACTGGATGGCATGATCTACCGAGAGGATTTCCTCATCAGGAAAATCCAGCTTCAGGGACTGGTCTGCGAGGGTTGGATGGGAAGCAAGAAAATATGACAATGCTTGTCCCTTGATATCCTTATGAGGCATGAAGCTGATTTCTAACTGGTGAAGAATCAGTGCCCACTATTCTAGAAGGCTGGTCAATATGGGGCAGTTCAAAATGTACTTCAGCAGGTCTACCCGAGACACCAACTGTACCTCATGGCGCTGTATGTAATGTCACAATTTATGTACTCTGAATACCAGTGCAAGGCAGCTCTTTTTTATGGGGGGTTATCTGGTCTCTATATCGATGAGAATATGACTGATTTAGTAAAGACTGTTCTTCATCCCCTCATTGTTCTTCTGGGCAAGAAGGGTGCCAAGAGATTGTTCTAGGGCTGTCACATAAAGAACCAGTGGTTTTCTAGAGATGGGTGGCATCAAGACCAAATCCAGGAGTAGATACTGTTTGATTTCATGGAACGCAGTCTAGCAGTCTTTGTCCCACTCATAGGCACAGCCTTTCTTCATGAGCCGAGAAAAGGGCTTACACTTTCCTGTCAGATTCGCAATAAATCGGCTTATGTAGGCTAAGTGGCCTTGGAAACCTTGAATCTCCCGAATATTTCTCAAGGGAGGCATCTAACTGATGGCCTTGATCTTCTTTGTTTTGATCTCGATGCCTCATTATCTGAAAAAAAATCCAAGGAACTTCCCATAGGTGACCCCAAAGTCACATTTCAATTGGTTCATCTTCAGGTGGCGGGAATGAAGGAAGTCTAAAACTTTCTCGAGGTCCTTGAGATGGTCCTGGTGTTGGTGGGATTTGACCACCAGATCTTCCAGATAGCATTCCACCAATGTCCCAAGGATTTTCTTGAATATGCAATTCATGGCCCGTTGATAGGTGGCACCTGCATTCTTTAAACTGAAGGGCCTAACCTAGTAATAAAACATACCTTGTGGCGCCCTGGAAGATGTAGACTCCTCGTCCTTGGGGGCCATTCGGATCTGGTTTTATTCAGTATAACCTTCCATGAAGGAGAGGGCATGGAACCTAGTCATAGCATCGATCAACAATTCTGTCATAGGGAAGGGAAAATCATCCTTCGAACAGTGATGGTTGAGATCACGGAAGTTAATGCAGACTCTGATCTATCCATTCTTCTTCCTTATTGGAACAATGTTGGCTAGCCATTTGAGGTACTTAAACTCCTTGATGAAGTTGTCTATGATGATCTTGTCGACTTTGGACTCCACCATAACACCATGAGAAGGGTGTATCTTCCTAGGAGGCTGCTTGAATCTGTGATGATTTGTTAGGAGACCAAGGCGGCGGATGGCTACCTGAGGATCTAGCCCTAGAATCTCATCGTAGATCTAGGTGAATACATCATGATGTTGTTTCAGGAAGTTTGCGTACCACTTCTGCTCCTTGAGAGGCATGGAGGCACTGATCAACATGGGTCTCGGGTCCACCTCACTATTGTGGTCCACCTTTACCAGTTCATCGACCGTGGCGGAGACGCCCTTTTCAAAGGTGGGGGGAGCATCCTCTAAATCCTCTTCTTCACTTGCGGAGGAGGGATCCCCAGTGGGAGAAGCTTCCTCTAGGTCAGCAGATTCTGATGGGAGGATGGTACCAGCCTGAGCAGTAGTGGTCACCGCATCAGAAGATTCTAATGCTGCTAAAATCATAGTGATTAAGGTTGTCAACCTGATCCCATTTGGTCTTTGGACCAAGGGTCCACACTTGATGATATCAAAGCAGTAGTGGCATATTGGCTTGAGCCAGTTGATTCCATCTCGGTGAAACAGGCACAAATGACATACTGATGTTGCCATGGGGCGGACATCCCAATACCTTACGGAGGTAGGAGGCTCTGAGATCACCTAAGCCTGATTTGTGTAGGAGCACAAGGTGATTTTCCACCGTTTCTTGGACTTGGTAGTATGCTTCTCCCTTGTACCAGAGAGAACAAAACATTGCCCCATGTAGGGGGTTGTGGCCTCCAATTGATGGATCGAGAAGACATAGGCATCATCCAGACCTGCCCAGGGGTAAGTTACAACCACGACGGGTTTGACCTCATTGGCATGAATTTGCTTATCCTTTCTCTTTTAATAGTCGGCATCCAGGTAGTGGGCTTCAGAAGAGGAAAAAGGAGATGTGTCACCTTGGAGTAAGCCTACTCTACCATTGATGGAGTACTTTAGGCATTGGTGATATGATTAGGGGACCGCCGCGTGCAGGTGGAGCCATGGTCTGCCCATCAATGCATTGTATGCGGTGTCTTGGGAGACAACCATAAATTCAGTGCTGGAAACTAGGCCACTGAACTGGGTCTTCAAACGGATCTTACCAACTAGGGTTTTCTATGTCCTTCCATATCCATGGATTCTTAAATCGGAGGGAGTCATGTCATCTTCGGATAACCCCATCTTCCGCAGTGTCCGCGTTGGGATAAGGTTAATCCAAGAGTTGGTGCCAACAAGATAGCAGCGGACTTCCATGTTGTTAAATTGGATGGTGATGTATAGTGGTAATATGTTCCCCTGTATGGTAGAACCTTCATCTTCTCCAAAGAATGAAATGATGGCATGACATTCAGTGTTCTCGACCGCTTCAGCATGAAAGGCTTTTGCAGCTGCTACCTCTGTCTCAAACTGGAGGGGGATTCTTAGAGCCTCAACAAGGGACTCACACATATCTGAAGATATTTGAAGGGCCTATAGGATGGAAATCCTGGCTGGGATGCTGGTAAGGTGCTTTAGAACATCATACTTTTGTTCCAGGTGTGAACTTCTTCTTATAGGAGGGCGTTCTGTGACAGGAGGCATGGCGGGCCCTGTCAGTTGGGCCGGCGGCTGACTGGTGCTGGGCATATCTCGTTGTTCGCTAGTTGAATCCCAAAGAGTAGCTATCGGATGAGGTTTGGATGATTCAGAATGGCCTATAGCAGGGCGAGGCTGGTCGCGGCATGGTTGAAGTGGCTCTGCCTAATCCAGCAACACAAATAGTGATGGAGGCGGTCCTGACGACACCAGGTGAGGAGGTTGTGCATGCCGAACTCTACGTTGGGCCTGCTATCTAGTCTCAGTGGCTTGGATGGCCTGGTTAGAGGTGTCAACTGATGTGCCTTGATAGACTATATGGTCACAGCTCTACCAAAATTGGCGTTGGCTAAGGAAGTTGGGGAGGATTGTCTGGCACTCCCCATCATTGGGAGTCATATAGGGGTTTACCAACTCCACGGTGTTAACCAAAGCATACCCTTGAATATCACTTGAAGAGTAATCCATTACTGGGATTATTATGGGAGGAATCCCCATCTTCGGAGGCATGAAGTCACCGAGAGTGCAGGACGATGATGGCATTGGGGGGCGTGTTGCTTTCCCTTGCGTTGCCGACGCTTGCTCTTCTGGGAAGAGGTTGGCTATGATGACGATGCAGAAGTAGCAACTGCAGCTTCTGAAGGCTCCGGCTAATTCAGGCATGTATGAATGATACCATGGTCATGAGAAACCTTTTTGTGATCCATCAAGTCGTCATAATTTAGGGACTTGCGATTAGAAACCTGCTACCACTCGCCCTCATTGTCGCTGCTACTGTATGGCCTTACGATGATTCATGCCACTTTTGTCAGGGTCGGGCCTAGCCTGACATTGTTGTTATCAACTTGGTCTTGATGCCAGTCATTGAACACATAGAACTGCTTGAGGGTGTGCCCCAGGATCCAATGATTGGGGCAGTTGTTGGGGTGTTCAGTGAGGTTCGCCTCTTCTGACCTTCTGTACTCAGGCAAAACGCACAATCGCTTGTTCCAAGGCACTTCGGAAATAGCCAGGGACCTGATTATCGTTGAATGAGTAGGTACGGTTTCTTCTGTCTGGAAATTGGGGCCTTAGAGCCTGGCCTTGACGAGGATCTAGAGCATCCTGTCGAGGAGATGGAGCCTGGTTATCCCGCCTAGGTGGTGGCAGCGCATTTTTCGGGGGCACCTACCGGTTCTGAGGAAGCCGTTGTTGGGAAGGAGGTTGCGCCTGTGGTAGCGGGCCTCTGCAAGGCTGGGGAAGTGGACTCGCTAGTAATAATTCTAGCTATCTGTGGGCCTCTATTTGGGCCACCATAGTAGGCTCGGCTCTGACATCCCTCCTTGGAGGAATTACAGGGGGCAACAGACGTGTCTGGCTGGCTTGTTGTAGGGCTTCTTTCAGGCACTATGACTTAACGGATAATTCTCAAAATCCCCAAAGGTAGTTCTGGGTTATCAGAGTGGGAACCAGCTCCGTCTTGACATTTCCTATACACATCATCAATAATTTCTCCTGATTCATTGGTATGTTAAGGGAATATGTAATCCCTTTCCACCAGGCAATAAAGTCTGTGACACGCTTATCAGGCCTTTATTTTTACTTGAAGAGGTCTGTGATGATCGTTTTCCATGTGGTGGATCTGAACTGGTAGAGGAATTGCCTACAAAGGTCCTCTCAGATGGTTACAGATCCGACAGGAAGCTGGTTTTACCAAACGAATGCAGGGGCCTCCAATGTCTAAACAAAACAGCAGAGCTTGGAATCCTCCTGCTGTACTGGAGTCCCTAACATGGTCCCACACCTTGAATTGAAGTGGGCTAGGTGCTGTTGTAGGTCCCCCATCCCATTAAAGGGGGAGAAGGTGGGATTCCTAAAACTCAGAGATGCCGACATATCATCCTCTCCTGCTAGGTATGGCTTGCCATTAGGTGGGATCGCCACCTGTCGCATCTCCAATGCCTCTAGGTGGGCAGTGAGTGCTGCCATTGGATCATTCGGGTAAGGTTCCCTATCTTGATGAGGATCCCTAACCACGATCGTGTTGGCAGGTTCTTCAACATGGTAAGCAGGCCCAGCGGCTCGTGGATCGGCCGGCGGCATGACCCTCGGGGCGGCTGGGGGAGCCCGATCTAGGTCCCTTGGATTATCTCTCCATTCAAGAGGGTTTGACAAGAAATACCATGCTCTCTTGCCGTAAGTTTCAACCTCAACCCTGTCTGTGGGGGCAGGATAGTCAGGGTCACCTGGAGGCAGCTCACTGAGGGGATGTTGTTCCTGCCCCTACCGCCCTGGTCTAGGGTCATTGTAGTCCGGCCATCGCTCTGTAGCGCATTCATCCGAGAGGTTATTTACCAACTTCTTTAGCTCAGCAAGTTGCTAACCCAATGTGGCCTTCTTGGGGTCTTCCTCCATCTTTTGCACTGAGGCAGATGGGTCAGGGAGCTTGGCAGCTCCGACGTGCTCTTTACCCTTACCGAAATTCCGGCTGAGTACTAATGCCTCGGTGGGCGCAAGGAGACGTAGTAGGTTACTCTTCTAGAAAGTAACCCTCCATGATGGGTCCAATAGTGGTGGCATGCCCTCGGGGGTAATTCCCCATCAATAAGCTCTAACTCATCCTTCTCATCCACTATGTCGGTCATGTTGACCATGACCCTTCCTGGGGGCATGTCCTCGATATCACCTAGCAAGTCAGGATTCCACTGGATAGAACTGAAAAGGAGGGTATCATACTACCCCCGGCCATGGATTTTCACATGGGGGGAAGCCTCCTTGATGATCTTTTAGAGAATCTTGAAACACTGAATGCATTGATCTTGGAGGACCTCACGGCAGCCTGGTGACTCGGGGTGATGGGATACAGAAAGCGCAGCCAGATCGACTAGACGTCATTGCTCTCCAATGTCTTCAAAATGAGCTTGGCTCCTGGGATAAACTGCTCACTGATGACGAAGGTGAAACTGTGTTTCCCAGAGGTTTTGGAGGAAACATTAAACCTCCTCTGGTGTGAGGGATTCTGAAACGCGAAAATTCGGTACTACCATGGGCCTGAACATCTCGGGGAAGTGTTCTACTACGAGGATGTTCCATAAGCTCCTTTTCTTGGATTCAGGCTCTGGCCCTTGATTGAACCATTCTTCAAATGGGGGTGGCTGAAGAACTGGCAGCATTACTAGGGCAAACCGTTGGGACGGCCGGCTGGCCGGTGGAGAGTACGGTGAGTAGGCTGACTGACCACCGAATCTCGTGTTGTCCTCCAAAGATTGTAGCGACCTGGACACTATGTTGTGATAAGATGGGCTGACAGCCATATTTACTAGCTCCGGGGATAGGGCTACTAGCTCTAGGCCACACTGTTTCTTTCCCACCATCGGTCCCCAGAATAGTTCTTTGTAATCTTTTGTCGAGGTAGAGAGCACTTTTGGTGACAATGGTGGTGATTTCACAACCATAAACTATGGGGTTGCCAGATTCTCATCCTCCTATATATACTGGTGTAGGGAGGTGGGAATCCTATTAACCTCTCATTCCAGGAGTACTAGGCTGACGCACCTCATTCCTGCCCTAGGCTTGACTCGGTTGAGCGAGAGGAGGGTTCCCATGCTGAGTCATATTCCTCTTCAGAGTCTAAGAAGTGGAATGGTCTGATCTCTGTCCAGACCTTCCCAGAATTCTTCTTATGGCGGAGATGACTCACCTTCCTACCCCTAGGTGGCTTCTTAGGACAGGGCCAATTTCTGACATGAGGTCCTTTGGCTGCACTGGTGCTGAGGCGGAGAGGGTTTCCACCTGAGTAAGCTAGGGTGCAAGGAGCATCAGGACAAATGTAAAAGGGGCATGGGGAGGACCTCCATGGATAGCGCTGGAGTGGGAAACACCTCCGCTAAAATGGGAAGGAGCATGGGGAGTACCTCCATTCTTGTTTCCCCTGGTGACCTCAGTATGAAGAGGCTCCTTGTACTGGTCTAGCTGAACAGGGGTAGGACCTCCGTGTTGGGTGCTAGTGAGGCGAGTCTGTCCTTAACCCCTCTGGTTTCCGAGGAGAGGAGGACCTTCACCAGCAGTTAAGAGGACACAAGGAGGATCCCCACATTGAATAGAGACCGGATGTGCAATTTCCCTACACCGGTGGTTGGAGACAGGAGGAATAACTCCATACCCAGTGTAATGGGCACGGGAGAGACCTTTGTACCGAGTGTCACTACCACGGGGAAGGCCCTCATTGGGATTGAGGGTGGCACGGTGTGGACCTCCATGGAGAGCCTCGAAGTGGGAAAGACTCGCACTCTATGTGATAGTGGTATGGAGAGGACCTCCATACTGGGTGGCATCATTGTGGGTTACCTCGCGGCAGCCACTACTTGTGTCGGTGACCAAGAGAGTAAACCCAGCCTGACCGTGGGGCGGTTGGGGCCTCGATCCAAGCTGGGTGTGTAAGTGTCCCTGGTTATTGTATACAGGGAATTTCTTATATGCATCAGTAGTGGCTCGGGCCATAGTAGCTGTCGACATTGAAGCCCCTTGGCGGGCATCCTCCTCAGCTTGTGCCCGATGCTGGCATCGGGTCGAATGAACCGGGGCCAGTGGTGTAGTTATGTGGCTTACCCGCTCTTCATCCAGTAAGACTGAGCGGAAGCACTGATGTGGTTGGGTGGGAGCCCTCGCTAGGAGCCCCTAGAATGGGACTCTGACTGGGCTGGGCCGGACATCACCTGCCTCGTCAACGTAATGCAGGGAGTTGTAAAAGTGTTATTGGGAGAGACTCCTGAAATAGTTATATGTCGGCGTGGGGAGTAGCATCTCCCTACGAGGCCCTCAAGGGTAGTATTGCTGATGAGGCTCAGACACCTCCAGATCTAGGCGAGCCATATCCCGGGTCGGGATTATGCCCTTCTCCTCGTAGTGGCGCACGAGTTCATTGATCATCCTTTTTTGGATAACCTCATATGGGGAGATGGGTCGTGAGCACCCCAGGTCCACAGGTGTAGAGGCCGTTGCAGAAGAAGTGGAGTCGTGCAGGACTACCGCATTGGCACTGCCCCTGCCTCTGTATCGATGGGTGGGTGGTGATCACGTTCCGGGTGCAGCAACTTGATTCTAGAGAATCAGGGAGATTAACTCATCAGTGCTGAAAGGAAAAGGAATATATTACCAATTCCCCAATGCCATTCCATATTCCTTAACTATTAAGATGGATCCATCCTAACAATGTTTCAGAACGGGATGTCCAATGTTTTATTACCCCAACTTCTAGTGATTTTCACGCGAGGCCCGCTAATTTCCTGGCGGGACCCGGTGCCGGATAACTGGATCTGGTGACACGCTACTCTATTGGTGCCTCGAACGCTACTAATCTCCATATTGAGGAGAAGACCTTCATGTCGGGTTCACCATTTCTATTTAAGATTCTTTAGTCAGGGGGCACACGTCCGTCTCATTTGGCAGGACAGCAGCGTTGTCTATTGCCCCGCATTCTCACTTTCCAAAGTCAGGTGGCATCCCCTCCTTATTTAGAGATGTTTTCTCCTTTATCAAAATAGGATGATGGTATGTCGGTTCTTCCTTCCTTAGATTCATCCTCAGAACTCATTTTCTAGTCCGGGTCTCCCTTATAGATTTAAGGCATTATTCGTGAAACTCTCCCTCATGCCATATCTTCATAGACACCAGTTAATTACACTGCTTCTCTTAGGATATTCCAAGGGTTCTGGTCAGGGCAGCAACCTTCGGTCATGGGAGTAGTCATGTTGGACATCACTGGCATGTCTGGACACTACGACACTAGCGCGGATAGGTTTCTTCCTCTTATTATAGGGCTTCTTGAGGGCGCAGAAGCCCGAGGCATCCCGCATAGAATACATTGAATTATATTACATAGGCATGTTTTTGATGTTTTCCTTAACTTCCAATGTTTAATACAGGGTATGCTGTAATCTTAACGTCCAGTGGAGATAGATCAGACTGATTGGAACACTGATTAAAGTGGATCAGATGGGTGAAACCCCTGGGGGGAACACTGATATAGGGACCAACGTGTGGTTGAATTCACGATTACTGTGGAGGAAAATGAGGAATGAGAAGGCGTGATTTCACCGGGATATGGTGGCCCAGATAAGAGTTAGGATGGATGATGGAGCAGTGAAATGAAGTGGATGGTTAATGGGATGGAACCATCATGAGGATGACGATAGTTTTGGGCTTGATCCTCGAAGAGGCTTCCTACGTATCCCTGTGGTGGGGAATCAAAGTCCATGTAGTTCATCTGATGATGTCTTACCACTAATTGGGGTTTTCAATGGCTTATCATTGGATGGGGTCGCAATAGCTTACCGTTGATTTAGGTCACAACGGCTTACCGTTGGATGGGGTCGAATTTACGTGAAGGTGGTCGGGATGACCGGTGGATGGTGGGATTGAACCTCAGGGAGACTTCCTATGTACCTTTCCTTGGAAAGGATCAAAGAATCCATAGTTTAGGATGGTTTTGGTGTGCAATGGCTTACCGTTGACTGGGGAATCAACGGATTACCGCTGATTGTGGTCCACAGTTTAACATCATGTCGGATGGGGGTGAACCGACGTGAAGGCGGTCGGAGCGACCTATTATTGGGCTTGAACTTCTTGGATGCTTTCTACATACCTCACCTTAGCAAGGATCAAAGACCTTGTATTTCAGTTTATTGGGCATTTGGGGGTTACACTCTAAGGAAGCCCAAGGTGTTTGTGAACTGACGTGAAGGAGGTCGGAACGACTGGGTTGTGGGCTTGAACCTCATGGAGGATTCCTACGTACCTTGCCTTAGCAAGGATCAAAGACCACATAGTTTAGGATGGCATGGGGCTTACACTCTAGGCTACCCAGGGTTTTGGTGAATAGACGTAAAGGAGGTTGGGATGACCGGGGTTGTGGTATTGAACCTCGTGGAGGCTTCCTAGGTACCTTGACTTAGTAAGGATCAAAGACCACGTAGTTCAGATGGCATGGGGCTTACACTATAGGCTGCCCAAGGTGGATTTCATGGACAATACTTACTCTAATCCCACATGAGTCATGCTCAGGGTGAGAAACAAGAGACAGCAAAGAACTGACGATCACATCATGAATGGTGCGTCCGTGGGAAATGGAGTGGGGCTTACATGTGATCATATCCCAAAGAGTAAAAAATGTCTTACACGTGGTTATCAACCCAAAGAGATTGGGACTTACTCCAGGATGGAGGCCTGGTGGTGAAAAAGTCCAGTAGGAGAGGGATTTGGCACCGAAGAAAGAAGGGGCATGGGTGCTGCCTCCTGCGAGAAAAGATAGGGGCTTACACTATGATGGTTTCCCTTTCCCCACGTAGGATGCATGGGGGGAAGTCACAGTTTAACGTCATGTGCTGAGGATGATAATGCTTGGTAGTTTAATGTCCTATATCTCAGACAAGGGAGGGTTCACTCTGCACCCCTAGGACTTACATAACCGGTACCCTCTACACCTTGGTGAAGGGAATTCACCGACAATGCTGTGATTGTGGTGTGTCATGGAGCAAACCATTAGGGGTCCATGTTAGCATGGTTGTGAGAATAAGTAATAGCCGTTAGCATGCCTATGCAAAGAAGCATGAGGCGAAGCAACGCAATGGGAAGTGGTGTCTAGGGGACTTTGAAATCACTTCGTGCAAACCTGGAGGGTCGCATGGGAGAGGGAGTTGCAGAGTAAAGGGGTTTATGAGTAGAGGCCTTGTAGAGCTCTGGTGCTCCATGAAATAGAAAGGCTTTGTGAAGGTTCATACTTCACGAAGTGAAGTGTCCTAGAATAGGCATAGGGAATATGTGCATACAAGAGGTTCTTTGCGAAGTGGAAGGGTATTCGTGAAGCAAATCCCTATAAAGCAGGGGTGCCTCACGAAGCAAGGTCCTATGAAGTAATGTTCTTTGCAAGGCATAGTGACTCTGCCTTAGCATTTGAGTCAAGTGTGCATGGGGGGTGCTTCATGAAGCATGAACTCTCCGTGATGAACTGAGTCCCTGTGAGGATCTCCTACCTTCACAAAGGCCTGTGGGCTTTGCGAAAGGAATACCTCTCAAAAGAGGGGGTGAAAACAAGGTGGAGGGGAGGCACTTCGTGGAGCAAAAGTACCTTGAGTAGCTCATGGTTCGCAGATCATAAAGTGCTTCACAATTTGAGAGTCGAGAAGAGGAAAGGTCAGATGATCCATCCTTAGAGCCTGGGGGAGGCCAGTATTTATAGGCAAGAGGCACCGCACTGTAGGGCATGCCCGGTGTGAAGCTGGATTCCCCTTCGTGGTGGGCTCGTGAACATCAAAGTGTCTCACAGATCATACCACCACCTGGCTTCATGGTGGGCTCGCGAACGTCAATGGGGCTCATGGAGCATCTCACCTCCTTGCTTCACGATGGGATTACGAATTTCAAAGGGGCTCGCAGAACATTCTGCCTCCTAGATTCGAGGTGGGCTCGCAAACATAAAAGGGGCTCACGGAGCATCTTTCCTCCTTGCTTCACAGTAGGCTCATGAATGTCAAAGGGGCTCGCAGAGCATCCCACATCCTTGCTTCATGGTGGGCTTGTGAACATAGAACAGGCTCATGGAGAATACCACCTTCTTTCTTCACAGTGGACTCACGAGGCCATGGCGCTCCGTGAAAGGTCTTCATGAGGAAGCTTAAGATACTTTCTTATTATCCTTCTCCCTTCCAGTTTTTGGTGCCAACAAACCCCATAAAAAGATATGATTTTCTAGTAACTTTTGAAAACCAATTCTTTTAAAGATAAAGAGAAAAATTCTCAAAACATTACTTCAAAAAAATCATTATAGATACCTTGATGATAAATAAAACATATGTCAAATGTGAAATAGAAGGGAAGAATATAATATTATGGTGAGGGAAATCCTTTTAAATATTTTAAAATAACATTATTGAAAACCCACATCATCAAAAGTTTAATGAAGTATTTGTTTTAAAATGAATAAAGAAGAATATAAGGATAATTTTAGATAAAATAAATTTGAGTTTACACTAGGTATATGAAAACATTGGCAGGAAGTAAAAAACCTATATATGGAAGGAGAAATCAATTAAAAGAGATGGAAATTATTTTTAACAAAATTACATTTTCTATGAAATAATAGATTCAACAAGGAATAATACTTCAGTGTGAAACATGATTTCCCTAGAAAATAATATGTAAATACAACATAAAATCGTCATATGGTGGGATAATTAAATCTTTAAATATTATAATCAATTTGAAGTGATGAATACTCAAGAAAAAGAATTAATTCAAAAAAAACTTCTCACTTTAATTGTTGACTTGCACTAAATATCTCAAATATCCTATATAAAAAAATAATTATCTTTATAAAAAAATTATAAATTCATTCATATATATAACCTTTTATAAATTTAAATTATATGGATATCTTTGAATGACATTATAGCTAGTTATTCCCAAAATGAATATAAAAAAATCAAGGGATGATTTCAGTACTATGATGGGTGTGCAAGAGGATTATATAATTGGGTTTAATGAGTGAGAAGGGTTGCCTCTCATTAATAGAAAATAATTTTATTAGTAAAGGATTTATTATTAACAAATGTAATCACAATCATATGGAAATAAAATGGGTTTAGGAAATGAAGTTATTTAATAAAAATGAGGAGGAAAACTAATACCTTGTTAAGTTTATTCATAAAGCTTGGGAGGACTCCTTAAAACCTTAGAAACTCCTTTATAAGGATTTATAGAGTGGTATGGAAGCTAAATTCATGATCAATTCCTTTTTGATGGAGTCAGATTATAGAATGGTTGGGAGTGAGCTCTTTTTATAGGTGAAAAGAGGGGTTTTTTCATGGAAACTAAAGTTAGGTAAGGGGTAAGAATGAAATCATATGGGCATTTGGTGGGTTAGGATAGTTAGGTGAATTAGGTAAATAAGTGTTAAATGAGACATTTGGGTATGACATTAAAACCTAAAAAGTCTTTAAAGAAGTTATAATTTTCCTTTTAATTATTAAAAATTTAAGATACTTCATTTACCCATTTTTACCCAAATTAATCTTGATTAAAAATTAACCATGATAATTATTTTATTACTAAAAAATAAGATGACCCTTCCTAACAAATTTTAATGATGTGAATCTTTATTTGGGATCTACTTAACCTAATTAAATATATAATAATGAAAATTTTAACTCTTAAATTGAAACATATAATGTTTAGAGAAAATATTCTTGTAAAAAATGATGTTTTAATTATTAAGTGTTCTTAATCTTATTTATCATTAATTATCTATTACATTAATGTTAATTTATTTTTATGTATATTTAAAATTTATATTAGAGTATTAATTTAAAATATAACTAATTAATACACAATATTTATGATGGTATCATTCTTTGTAAAAAATAACCCTTTTATCATGGTAACTAATATTTACAATTGAAACTTAATTTTATAACAAAAAAGAAATTATCCATATTACTTAATTTTATCATGATTATTAAAAATATGAAAATAATTTTATCTGATTCAATATCTAAAAGTGGTAAAAATAAATTTTAATATCGGTGTACATAACTCATAAAAACTATTTTAAGAAACATATATCTTCTAAGCATAAAATGAATATTTTTTATTATACCCATTTTTATAGTTTTTATAGAGAGGTTACTTAAAATGATATCATCCAATTTAATTAATATAATATAATGGTAATATTTAATAATTTTATTAAGGTAATGTATATTTTAATTTTATTTTAGTGTTGTGTGTAAGAAAATATACTCATGAGGTATTTAATTAAGGGAATTTAATTATGAAAATCATGGGTTTCTATATTCTACCCCCCTTAAAAATAATTTCAACCTTGGAATTTTTATTATAAGGTTGGAAAAAAGTGATAATAATTTCATCTCATTACATCCCCAGGTTCCCATAAAGCTTATTTAAACGTATGATTACTCTATAAAACATTGACCATATGAGTAGTATTGTTCCACATAACCCTATATCTTCAATCCTTAATTTCCACTGGTTATTCGTTAAATGAGAGATCATGTTCCAATTACATAGATTCTGAGTATAATAAATTTTAAGGGTCTGGTATATACTTTCTAAAAAGTGATACATTGATCAAATCATGTACATGGGATATCTCAAAAGAAGGTATTATGAGATAAGCTACTTCCCTGACACGATCAAGGATCTTGAAGGGTCCAATATACCTAGGGTTCAGCTTTCATTTCTTACGAAATCTTATAACCCTCTTCCATAGAGATATATGTAATAATACCTTATCACCAACTTCAAAATATAGATATCATTGATTATTATCTACATATATATTATGTTGACTTAGTTATACTTTCATATATCATTGAATGGTTTGAACCTTCTCTTTCATTTATTATATAAGGTTAGGACCTATCATCTTCATATCTCCAACTTCATCCTATCATGTTAGAGTCCTATATCTATTCCCATACAGATCCTCCTATAGTTCCATATAAATTATACAATGGAAACTTTTTTTATGTGAGAACTCTACCAAGGAAAGTTGTCAATACCAGTATCCTTGTAATTATATTGAAAAATATCTCATCATATCCTCCAAAGTTTAGATGGTTCTCTCATAATAAACATCTATATAAGGGTGATATATAGTGCTAAAATACTATATCACTAATTCCTTCCAAATACTTATATATAACTTATAGGTAAACCCTATATCCCAAGTAGATATAATTGAGTGTGTAACCCTATGTAGTCTTGCATATTCTCTTATGTATATCTTGAATAGTTGGTCTATAGAGAAATCTTCTTCAATAGAAATAAAATGTGTTTCCTTTGTAAGGTGATCAACTACAACTCAAATGACATTATAAACTTTATATATCCTAGGGAGTCCCATAATAAAATCAATGTAAATGTTTTCCCATTTCTATAATGGTATGGGTAATGGTTTCAAAATACCTTTATAATTTTTTTTTATCAATAACTTGATGACATACCATTCATAGAGATGTGTATTCCATGATTTTCATCTTCATTTTATCCCATGAAAAGTTTTTATTTAGATCTTTATACATATTTATAAGTCCTTGATGAATATAGAAGGGTAATATATGAGCATATTACAAAGTTTCCCCCTTTATTTATGGTTTTTAGGGGACACGTATTCAGGTTTCAATCTCTATAGTTCCATATTTATAAAAGTTAAACACTAAAATACTTGTTACATTTTTCTATAGTTGTGCGTCATATTCTTGGGATTATTTTATCTTCACGTGAAGGTATGGTTGAGAAGTCATTTTGTATTGATAATATTTCTATCCTTACCTTATGATTTCTATATTCATCCATTGAAAATCCATGATTATTGAGTCTTTTTAAATCTACATCATAGATTAGAAAAAATTATCATTCCTGTTTAGGGCATCAACCTCCTTGTTTTCCTTCTGTGGGTGATAATTTATTGAGTAGTTGTAATATTTTATCAACTACATCCATATTCTTGGGAATATATTCATCTATTTTTTTTAATGGACACTTTAATATGTTATGGTCAGTATAAATATCACACTTCTCACTATAGTGATGATGCTGCCAAATTTTCAGTGCAAAGACTACGTCCTCTAACTCTAGATCATGGGTTGGGTAGTTCTTCTCATGATTATTTGATTATCAAGGTTCATAAAAAATTAACTTTTTGTTTTTCATAAGATAGCATACAAAAAATTTCATGGAATAATCATTGTATATCATAAACCCTTCTACATTGTATAGTAGTGTGAGTACAAGCATAGTAACCAATATGTTATTAATCTCCTTGAAGCTTTCCTCAAATTCCATTGTCCATAAGAACTTCACTCCCTTACATGTAAAATTGGATATTTGATTTTATATTCATGAGAATTTTCTCAAAAAAAATTCTAATAGTATCCAACCAATCTAATAAAACTTTATATCTCTATCATAAAGGATGGTCTTAGTCATTTTTTAGTTAAATATATCTTCAATGTTTCTAGATATATACCCTTACTGGTGGTAACATGACATAACAAGGATAATTTTTTGAATGAAAATTCATATTTTCAAAACTTGGAATATAATGTATCATTTTATAAGGTCCTTATCCCAATTCTTTATTTCTCTTCGTGTTATTATTTTCTCTTAGAATATACGACAATGTTATCAATAAAGACTACCAAAAAATGTTCATGGTAATATTTATTGACTATTTATCAAATACATAAATATAATAGGACTATTTTTTAGACCAAATTGTATCTATATAAATTCATAGTGTCGATACCTTTTTTAGAAAATTTTCTTGGGTATATTTCTCTCCATATCATTAACTGATAATAACTAGATTAATGGTCAATCATTGAGAAATATTGATCTCCTAGATGTTGATCGAACATATCATCAATACGGGGTAGAGAATATTTATCCTTTATCATTATATTATTAAGTAAATTTTATTCAATACAGATGAACATTTATCCATCCTTATTCTTAAAAAAACACTAGTGTAGCCTAGGGTAAATCAGTCAAGCATATAAAACCCTTATCCAAATTATCTTGTAGTTACTTATTTAATTATTCTAAGTCAATGGAGTTTATTATATAATGAATCATTAAGATAGGAATAGACTTAGGTATTAGATCTATTGAAAAATAAACCTCACACTCTAGGGGGAAGACAAGTCATTTCATCTATAAATACATCATTATACACCCATACAATAGGAATTTCATCAATTTTGACTTTATCCCCAATCATTTGAGAGAAAAGTCCCTCATTTTGGGGTATTATGACCCTAATTATAGAATTATCTTTTTAAGGAAGTTTGTAATCACCCTTGCTTAGATATTTGATCCCATTATGGTTGGATATGTGAAATTATATTTCTTTATCCTAATAATTGATATTTGCATTATATAGGGATAACTAGTCTATACCCAAAATTACAAAAAATTCAACCAAGGGTGGAAGAACTACATTTTCATAAAATACCTTCCCACAAATCTTGATCAAGGAATAGTTATATATCTTATATGTTATCATCATGCCACCAGGGGTTTTCGAAGATAGTCATTATCTATGGTTTAAGGTGGTGAATAAAATTCTTAACAAACCTTTGTGATATAAAATAATTTGAATAACCATAATCAAATAAATAATTTATATATCCATATTGGAGAATGGTTATACCTCACACCACTTCATTATCACGTTTCACCTCATAAATAGTGATAGAATATGGTCTTCCTTACTCCCTTGGTTTAGTAGGCTCCTAAGACCTATTTTCATGAATTTATAGTGTATTAGGGAAGTTATTTACATTGTTTCCAAACAATTTTCACTATAATCATTGATGTATGGGTGGAACATTGGTCTAATAGTTCTTATCCTCTATTATTTTATTCAAACTCTTAGAATTACTTCTGTAGTTTTGTGAAATATGTCCAGCCCTACCACACTTAAAACACCTTCTTGTCCCTTTAAGGTAATTACCAAGGTTCTTCTTCCCATATTTTTGACAAATGGGTAGTTGGACTTTCTTTCCCCCTTTTGTATTATCATTGAAGTGTCCATAATACTCCACCATCATTTTATTATCATTGAGATAATTGTACTCCCCAAATTTCCATCTCCACCTTTAACACACATCAAACAATATCTTCATAGCTTCCAAATTATCTCATGGATAATTTCCTTCAAATATATTTTTTAATATGTCAAATAAATGGTCGATTTTTCTTGTAGGGTTATAGATATAACCATAGACATACCTTCTGCTCTTCGTGATGTTTGATAATAATTGTCAATAGACACATACTAATTTTGTTTCATCTATAGGAATTCCTACTCCATCTTCATGTGAAGAGTTCAATGAAATTACTTGGTGAAAAGTACTCTCTTGAACTCCTCATATTCCATATTGTCTAATTCCTCATTATCTATTGTATTATTAATGAGATTCCACCATTTTCCAACCTCTACTTCTAGATAATAGATATCCAAAATGAACTTCTCATGATCTAAGAATTGGTGAATATAAAATATATTTTCCATAATATTAATCCATTACCCGATGATAAGTTAATTAGAAGAGCCGCTGAAAGAGAATAAATGTTGTTTCATGAAAGACTCAATATAAAACTATTAAATCCTTAATGTATTTGTAAGTTCAATGTGATTTTCATTATTATTCATATAATAAAATAGTTAGGTGATCATTGATATGAGGTTTTATACACTATCTCTCATCCCATTTGGTAGTTCATTCATAAAATCACTGAATTTTCCATCATACTCATTATTATCTTGGTTTCAATTTGTTTTAGAAGTTACTTAAAATAAAATATTTTTTAGGGAGATAAGTTAGTAAATAAACTGAGTTAAAACTATGAACATATAATAAATAACTCATAAATGTTGTGAATACCATAACTTATGAACCTCAAGGCTTCGATCTTGGTTATCCATGGAAATTTTTTAATTAAGTTCTCTAAAATAGTTATTTATGGTAATAATAACATACATTATTATGGTTTATAAATGTAATGTGATTACCCAAATTAAAACCCCTAGGAGTGTCAAACCCATTGTGTAGTTAGGCCTCTTTATTGTGCACCAATTGATGATTGAGTTAATTCCCAATCCTCTGTTTTTTGGGTTATTAACCCTAGGTACATCTGTGTCAAAGGCCGAATCAACTTTTAATATCTAGATAGGGATATAGTTTTTATCCATATAAATTTTTATCGAATAATTTCATTTGTTTTCTCATTGATTTTGATGCTCCCAAAAACACTGATATTTTTTACTACTGAAGTTACTTTAATTGAATTTCATGATTATATTTATTAAAATATTTATTTTATTTCATATGAAATTAAATAACTAATTGGGTTTAACATTTCATAAGTATTACAAATGATTTGGGTAAGTCTATAATAATGTTTCATATCCCTGTTTATAATGAGAATATTAGGTTTGGGAATGTAACTTTTGATAAGGGATGCTACTTTTGTAACCTATGTTTAATCAAAATGTTAGGATTGGAAACCTAACTTTTTTGAAGAACCCTATGTTCAAGGATCTAACATATAGTTATTTAACATAGTATTTTAAATTAATATTATGTTTTGAACCATAATTTTGGATGATTATTACATAGAGTAATCCTTGTATTGAATTAGACGTCTGTGGAATTTCAATTCATGATATTTCCTATGATTTTAACAGTGGTTTCACTTGAACAAATATCTATTTAAAATATGTTCAAAGTCTATTTAAATAGATTTAAAACAATTGATTATATCATTCCTATTTCTAAGGGAAGATTTTATTTTCAATAGGAATTTAAATTCAAATTTTAAATTACCTAATTGTTTTAAATATCACAATTTATCTAGTGATATTTTCAAATCTACATGATCAAGATAAAATCGGTGTTCTTATATATTATCAATAGGTTTTATCATTCAAAATATAAGATAATAATAAAATAAAAGATGATAATATCAAGTTGAAAATGATGAATTATCCTTCCCTAATATTGATGTACAATCTTATCTATATGAAGTCATTTGAAAAAGCTTTCATAACTACTCTTTGGAGACATGCATGTTATAATCTGCTGATGTGTGTTCATTATGTTATTGTGAAATGTTACTCTTTTTTTATTGTTTGAAGATATTATTCGACATGGATCACTTTGGATATATAATTACATTAATATGGTATTATATAAATAATAATATTCATCATTTTTCAGTTTCTAAAGCAATTATGTGCTAAAGTTGTTTAAAATTATATATCTTATCTTATTAATTTTAAGTTTTGAATACTTGTAATTAGTCATGGTGGAGTTCTATCTTCTCATACTAAGATGTTCCTATTAATTTACCCTTTAAAATAACCTAACTTCTTGTAATTTTTCATCTTCCTACACTTATTTATTGTGGTCCCCGTTAAAAGGACCATATTATTGAAAATCGCTAAGCTTATAGAGAGTGTATTGGTGAAGTAGTGTAGGGGATCATTATGGCCCAAACCACTATAATATTTTTCATTTTATTCTTTATATTTATCTTTTTCTCAATTTTTTTTAAGAAATTAATACCACATCTCATCACAAAGGGGCATTAATTTTAATTTATCCATGTGTTTTTAAAAGGACACACTTTACTCACATATTTTATCATCATGTTTATTCCGACCAATAATTGATATTAGAGAATTTCTCTTTTAATAATTATGATAATCTCTATTAGGCTTGTGTTAAATTTATATATGAATAAAATATGTTTATGGATGAACTCAAAGAAGTAATTTCAAATATCATAGTTCCATATTTCAATTGAGAAAACTATAGTTGTTGGAAAGCCCAGATGGTCTTCTTTTTAAAGAGTATCAGTTTCAAGGTTTATATGAATATTTTCATCCCTTGTGAAATATATAAAGGACAAAAAAATAGTATTATATGAATAAAGATAAATATGATGTAAATTAAAGATCCATAAATGAAATTATATGCAGACTTAATCCTGATTAGTTCAATCGAGTCTCGTAGTGTTCTATTTCCCATAAAATGTGGCAGACAATAGTCATTTCTTATGAAGGAACTCACAATGTGAGACAACAAAGTTACAACATTGAAACACTAAATTTTATACTTTAAGGATGTATTATGGTGAAATAATTACTAAAATGAATAGAAGATTGACTAAAATAGTCAATGGTGTTACTTACTTTGGAACTTCAATTCCGCATCTAGATCAATCATTAAAAGTTCTTATATGTTTATCCTCTAAATATAATGGAATATATATTTCTATTAGACAATAAATTTTTATTAAAAATATAAAAATTAAGGAATTGTTCAGTATATTAATGATGTATGAGGATGAAATGTAATCTGAATATGAAGATCAAAAAATGGTCATGAGAGAGAATACTTCTCTCAAATTAATTATTCCAAAAAAAGGAAAAAATAATAAGAAGGATGTTATATATTAAAATGATTCTTGATATTCTAATTATTTACAAGAAATGGATCATCTAGAAATAATATTCTTAAAGTTATATAAGAATAAAATAGGATTTAGTAAGTCTTTCAATGATCATAGAAATAAGGATCATGCATTAAAATATGTATGGTACTATGATGAAAAAAAATTGGGCATATTAGACCTAGAAGTATGATGCTAAAAGAGGAAAAACAAAAATTAGAAAAGAAATAAAATAAGAACCTTATCAAAAGAAGATTATGAGTGAAAAGGAAAAAAAATCTATAAAGGCTACTTGGAGTGTTTTAGATGACTCCTGCATCTCTTCAAGTTATGACATAGAAAAAGATAAATCAAATTTAAAAGAAAATATGTTCTTTATGGAAAAGGAAGATGAGGTACAATAATAAAACTATTCTTATTTATATTTTTGTAATTTCATATACTGCAATGTTAGCTGAATATTGTTCCATGGTTGGAGAAAAAAATGAATCCATGTTAAAAATTATATGTCCTTAAATAATATTCTTAATGTTGTATTAAGTGAAAATGATACCATGCTAAAATAGCACCTAGATTTTGAATAAAAATAATGTAAATATGATTTAAGATTCAATATAAATGAAATTCATATCTAATATCTATAGGATAATGTAGAATCCTTTAGAAGTGATTCTAGAATATTAATAAATAGAGAATAATCTTTAAATCATTTCTTTGGAAACAATTTTCATAAAAAAACATAGAATTGGAAGCAATGGTGAAAAACCTAAGTTTTATAGAAACTATTTTGTTTCTAGCCAAAATATAGCCTTTATTACTAGAAATTTGTCTAATGAATCCTCATATCAGTAGTGTAAATAAATCCTTAATTACTAAATTTTTTTCTAAAGTTAAATCTGTAAATTATAGTAAAATTAGGTGCATCTGGCTACCAATATCATTACTAGATGACACTGTAGGACCCAATATAATTTGGGTACCAAAATAATATTTTATTTGATATTTTTTTAGGTAGCATGATATAGGGACAAAAAATAAATATGGTATATGAATAGTGGATTCTCAAGACACATGATTAGATATTTTTCAAATTTACATTCACTATCAAAAGTAGATGGAGGCTTAGTTACTTTTGGATACAATTCTAAAAGAAATATCATTAGAGTTTGATCAGTGGGAGATCTAAAAATAGTACTAATCAATAAAGTTATATACATTCAAGGGATAAAGAAAAATATTATTATCATTTCTCAACTCTATGATGATGGGATTTCAATTGATTTTTATAATAAGGCATGCTCTGTTTTTAAGGATAAACTGATTAATTTTAAAGTGCCCAGAACTAAAAACCATTATATTTTGGACCTTAGTACCTTGTGTAAATATAAATTTAATTAATTAACTACTTAAAAAAATGAATCATGGATATGGAATAGGAGACTTAGACATTGTAATATATCTTCCTTATATAATTTATCTAAGAAGAATTCAATTTCAGATCTACTGAGTCTTAAGTTTGATGAGAATAGAATTTGTGATGAATTCCAAATAGATAAGAATAATATTTCATATTTTAAATTAATAAACAGGTTTTTTTCAATAAAACCTTTAGAAATTATTCATAATGATTTTTTTGGACCCTCAAGAGTAGAAAGATTGGTGGGAAGGTTATTTTTTTCATTTTCTTTAATGATTTTCAAGATTTACTTTGTTTTATTTATTAGAATTTAAAATTGAATCCTTTTCTATTTTTGTGAGTTTTTGTGAAATTTTTAAAAATAAAAAATATTTTAAAATAATTTCATCAATAAGTGGTCATGGAGGAGGGTATGGGAATCATGAATTTTTTAAAGGCCCGGAAATTTCAAGGAAATTTTTTTCTAAAATACTTTGGAATTTTACGAGTCTGTGGCTTCTAACGGTGCTTGATTCCGAGGCCCGGTGTGCCCAGAATCATTTATCGAAGTTTATCTTAGGTACATTCAGGGAACGAACAAGTGGGATTTTCTAACTTTTGAACTGGTGTTTCGAGTTAAAATATGAGGGGACCGATGAACTCGCAGCACCAGAAATTACATAAGGGTACACTTACTGTAGTTGCGTTCTCAAAAGAGGAGAAGTTAATTTTTGGGGGTTTGTTTAAGAAATAAATAAAAATTGGCAGAACAATTTTTATTACTAAGGGAGGTTACTCCCTCCCATGGGTAGTTAAGGGAGGGGCCTGCAGCCACTTAATTACCCAAGTAAGGAGGATAGAGAGGTGGGGCCCACATGATCCCCACTGTTTATTTTCCTCTGACCTCATTTATTTCCCCTACTATTTCCTTGAAATTTCCTCCATTAATATCCCTTGATTAATTATTGGGTGACTCCTCATATTGATTAATGAGGAACCTTCCTTTTTCCCCTTTTTAATTTAAACTGCCAATGTGTTTAATTAAGAGGAACCTTCTCTCTCCCTCCTTTAATTAAATGTCAACACTTTTAATTAATATGGTGAATTAATTATGGGAGATATTCTTTGCATGTGAAATTAAATAATAGGAGGAACCTATTATTTAATTTTTGGAGAGCATCGTTGGTGAAGAAAAGAACGTGGGGGAAACTCTTGAGCTTTGGACGAAGAACAACGGCCTCCGACGAAGAATGACGAAGAATGCTGGTTCCTTGGAGATCGACGACATGCATCCAAATCCTCTCCTTCATGACATCGTGTACCACGACGCCTATGATCCACTCCTCTACGATGCCATGTACTACGACGCCTACGATCCTCTTCTCCGCGACGTCGTGAATCGCGATGCCGACGATCATCTACCTTGTCGAGGTAGGGATTTATTTTGATAATGATAATACTCCAATGTTTGTTTTCCTCTAAAACATGAACGCAGATCAACTCGTTATCAAGTTGATCCACGAATGATTATTTGTGGGTTGGGGATTATTATTTGCAGGAAATTGTTGGGAGTTGCTCCAAACTACTAACGCGGTGGGTGCGGACAAAATAACAAGTCTGAACCCACCGTTTTTCTGTTCTTGATGCGCGGAATGTTGAGAGACAATGAAACGGGACCGCAACGGTGTTTAAAGTTCACCGTAGTGAAGAGAGGGTCCCGAGACGATCGCATATGCAGACGGGAGCAAGAATGGACCACCGGAACGACTCTGGTGGCCCACGGAAATTTCTGGTGGCCGACACCGGCCAGCCACCCGGAGGCGGCAATGCCCCGGAGCGTCGCGGCGGTAGGTGGCCAGATCCCGCAGCTGTGCAGGATCTAGAGGGGACGTGGCGACCATGTGCCGCGTCCGTGGAGTGCAAAGGAGGGGGGACAACATCCCCCCTTGCTCGGCCCACTGGCCGAGCCAGCGCCCCCCCCCCCCCCTCGGCCGGGCCGGGGCAGGTCGCGCGGACCGGGCCGGACTCAGACCCTGGTCAGGTCGACCCGGTTCGGGCCAACCCGGGGGGTTGGGCCGAGTCAGGTTGGTCCAGGTTGGGCCGGGCCAGGTTTGGTCGGGCCAGGTTGGGTCGGGCCGGGTCGGGCCCAGACCCCCCCCCCCCCCACTTTAGACTGTTTTCAGTCATTTTTCCATAACATGGGATACGGACCTCCGATCGAAGCACCGTTAGTTTTTTTGGGATCCTAGGATCGAGATGGTCATTTTGGTATATTACACTCAAGGTTTTGGAGAACTTTGGGTACAGCGGGTTGGTTCGAACACGAAACCAACCGGGTCCTCGGAGCAGAAACGCTTATAACTCGAGCTCCGAACATCCGATTGACGTGTCGTCGACTTTGTTGGTTTCCACTTTGTGAGACGGTTCTTTGGATTATTCCACTCGAAGTTTGGACGTAGCTAGAGTATGTTCAGGTTGGTTTTAACTTAAAAACCAACCAGGCCCCTGGGACAGAAAAGCCAATATCTCTCAGATCGGGCGTCTGATTGACGTTCTATCTGTCGCATTGAATTCCTTTTGACGAGATGGAGCTTTGTGATACATCAACTCTCGACTTCATTAAAGTTGATGTATCGACCCCTTGGCTCATGGAGAGGATCCTCCTAGAACTGAGCGTGTTGTGTGCGGGAACCCTAGAGCTGGATGCGACTGCAATGATGACGACTGCACTTGGATCCTCCGTGGGTTCAGCAGCGAGGACGGTTGTACTTGGATACTCCGTGGGTTTGGCAGTGACGATGTCCATACTAAGATCCTTCATGGGTTCGAAGGAGATGGCTAATGTTCAGGTATCCTATGTGGCTCCGGCAGTATTTGACTCTGTACTTGTATCCTATGTGGGTCCGGAAGAGTAGCTGGTCTTGTATCCTTTGTGGGTCTGACAGATTAGTTGTTCTTGTATCCTATGTGGGTCTAATAGCTTAAATAAATCAGTGGCTACATCTGATCATCTCTATTGCCTTACAAAGTGTATACCTTTGTGAGCTGAGTCTTGATTCTCAATCTTATCATCAATGTGATTGACTTGCTTTCCTTTGTTGATTGGGTTGTGTTTATCCTGTGTGGACTATGTTGATCTATCCTTTGTGGACTGGTTTGTGCTTTCCTTTGTGGACTGCGTGGTGGTTGGGAGTTGGAGACGAATTGTAACTGATGACTTAGGTATATATATGGGCATATACCTAAGTAGTGTTGTTGATACTTCGTGATTGTATCTTTCCTTTGTGGTTTATCCTTAGTGGATTCTGATATAGCTTCGGGGGTCTCGGGGTCCCTACTGAGTATCGTATATTCACCCCTGCATGGGCTATGCCCACACTACGTTGTGTTGGATGCAGACGATGGACAGCGCTGATCAAGGTGGAGGCTTGTGGAGATGGACGGTACCTGAAGGACGGTCACTGGACGGGACGTACACGGAGCAGACGGACGGACCCGAGGAGCTGAGGAGACTATTTGTACCCACCCTTTAGGTCAGAATCCCAGTGGATAGCTCGGTGTTGCTTCTTTACTTTTCTGCAGTTGTACTTTACTTTCAGTTGGGTTTGTATTCTGGCCCTTTTACTTTCCACCACTTACTTTTTTATTCAGTTTACTTAGTGTTTACTTCATCTTGGGTACTCTGTGGTGTTTATTTTCTTATATAAAGGCAATTCCTTCTCTTTTATCAGGATTTACGCCTTGGTTCTAGTCGCCTGCCCCTGGCCTATGGGAGGTGGGCTTGGGGTAGTCACGGCATGGGCCATGAGGATGGGTCGTGACAAATTGGTATCAAAGGAGTCAGTTCTACCGCAGAACTCAGGACTCTGATAATTTCCTTCTCTGTGGAGAAATAGTGTTAAGAGTATTGAGTGTGGTTTTCAGTCCATGGATTCCATTGTTGGTGCGGCAGCCGACGTATCCATACACCAGGACCCTGACTTCTGATTTCCAACTCAGGGCACAAAAACATTGATTGCATGTGTGTTTCAAAAGTTTTCTTTGTGATTACTTTATGTCAGCTCACCAAGAATACTGTATTAACCGTGGCGCACCTGTTTCTTTTCAGGATGGCCCCATGATGGCAGCCAGCTAGGGTTCTGAGCTTTGTGTGAGATGATAGCCAACCGAGCGGCGAGGCCTCAGTACATGGCCCTATTACCACGGAGGCACCGACAGTACCTCTACCCATCGAGCCACCGATGCCACCCTCCCCAACAGAGGAGAGTGCACGCCGCTTGAGTGCATTGCATGAGTTTTAGAGGCATAGGATGACCAGGTTCCATGGAGAGATGGATCCTCAAACAGCTGAGGATTGGCTGGAGGCTGTCGTTAGAGTCTTCAGGTTGGTAGGGACGCCAGCAGACCTCATGGTGATTCTTGTCGCGAGTCTCCTGCATGCAATAATAGGTAGATGGTGGAGCCTGATGCTCCAGGTGCATGATGAGGCATCTCTTCTTTGGACGGACATTGAGAGCCTCTTTTTCTTGGAGTTTGTTCTGGCCACCCTCTGTGCAGTGCGCATCCAGGAGTTACTATAGTTGTGGTAGGGTATCATGTCAGTAGCCCAGTACTCGGCGAGATTTACCTACCTCTCACACTACTCCACGGACAAGGTACGGGACCCATTCTTCCAGGCCTGGACCTTTGAGCAAGGGCTGAGGCATGAGATCAGAGCTTCGATAATTCCACTCAGCATCCCGACTCAGGTGGGGGTGCTAGAATGAGCCCTACTAGTGGAGAGATTTCTCTCCGAGCAGCCATTAGCAGCGAGACCCACCATAGGATGGCACAGAGCTGAGTCTTGCACAGCAGGAAGTCGACAGACAACGCAGGGGTCCAAGCGGACCAGTCTGTTAGGTGGGTGACCTCAGGACACAGTTTCGGTTGTGTGGGGAACACGGTGTAGAGCCAGCCTTTCGAGGAGTATACAGTGCTATGCATGCGGCGGGCAGGGTCACATGGCTCGTGACTACCTGACCCGCCATGCAGACGAGCAGCAGATAGTGGAGGGGCCTCCTAGGCAGAGGTATAGGTTCGACCATGGCATTCTGCAGGAAGCAGGCGGATGAGACAGAGGAGCTAGCTGAGCAGCGGGTGGTGGACGACACTTTGAGGCTCTACCACCACCACCCCCAGGAGGTCCACCCCAACCACATGGAGCTGGCAGACAGAGGCGGGCTCAGTTCCAGGAAGCATAGGCATATGACCACGGCACACCCAAGATGATTCGAGGTACTATCTCTGTCTACTCCACCCTTGTTGCAGTTCTTATAGACGCAGGTGCGAGTCATTCTTTTATTACCGCTACCCTTGTTCAGAGCTCAGAGATTCCGACGGAGCTGTTGGCTCGATCCTTGCGGATAGAGATTCCTACAGGAGCAGACTCGATGATTACACACTGGTGCCGGCTATGTGAGCTTACTCTAGGAGGCAAGAGCTTCAACTGGGATCTTCTTGTAGCATCCTTGAGGCCTTAAAACGTCATCTTGGGTATGGACTTGTTATCTACAGTCCAAGCCCTGATCTACTGTATTAGGCGCAAGGTGCGGTGTGTCCACACGGATGGTCCAGGTTCACCTTCACTGGCGAGAAGGGAACCTTCGTAGCATAGGATGGACTCATGCAGAGGAGAGGGTAGCCGATCACACATCAGTTGGCTAGTCTCATCCTCAGAGCAGTTGACATGCAGAGTCCGAGTTTTCCTGTAGTGGTTAATCAGTATGCGGACATTTTTCCTGACGATGTTCCAGGACTACCTCCTCGCAGGGAGGTAAATTTCTATATAGACCTATACCTCGGTACATCGCTGATATCTACTCCAACATATTGCATGTCTCTTGCTGAGCTTCGTGAGCTACAGGTACAGCTGGAGGACTTACAGGGGAAAGGTTTCATCCGACCCAGTGTTTCACCCTGGGCTTCCCCGGTCCTTTTTGCCAAGAAGGCGGATGGGGGCTTGCGACTATGTATCGATTACCGTCACCTGAACCAGGTGACCATGAGGAACAATTATCCACTTCCGAGGATTGATTACCTCTTTGATCAGCTCAAGGGAGCACGTTGGTTCTCGAAGATAGACCTCAGGTCAGGCTATCATGAGCTCCAAGTTCGGGATGAGGATGTGCAGAAGACGGCCTTCAGGTGTTGGTATGGCCACTATGAGTTCTTGGTCATTCCCTTCGATGTGACCAACGATATAGAAGTGTTCATGAGTCTCATGAATAGGATCTTCCATCCCTACCTCGATCGGTTTGTCGTAGTCTTCATTGATGGCATACTGATTTACTCGACGACTGAGGAGGAGCACACCTACCACTTACGGGTTGTACTAGATACACTCCGAGAGCACCAGATTTATGGTAATCTCTTGAAGTGCCAGTTCTGGCCTTGAGAGGTCCACTTTTTGGGGCACGTCATCTCTGAGGCGGGAGTTGTAGTGGATCCCACGAAGGTCGAGGTTGTACTTTCTTGGGATCCACCCAGGAGCATGACGGAGGTGTGGAGTTTCCTAGGTCTAGATGGGTACTATCGGAGATTTGTTCCAGACTTCTCCAGAGTTGTAGCACTGCTTTCAGTTTTTATGAAGAAGGGGAAACCCTTCGTGTGGTTAGACAGATGTCAGCAGAGCTTCCAAGAGCTGAGGCAGAGATTGAACAGTGCACCCATCTTGAGGCTGCCGAAGGATGGCGTAGGGTACGTAGTTTGTTGAGATGCATCAGGGACCGGACTCGGGTGTGTCTTGATGTAGGAGAAAGCAGTGATCACTTACGATTCATGGCATTTGAGGCCGCACGAGCAGAAATACGCCACCCATGACCTGGATTTAGCAGCAGTGGTCTTCGCCATGAAGATGTGGCGACACTATCTGATGGGAAAGCACTTTATAGTCTACTCTGACCACCAGAGTCTTAGGTACATCTTCTCACAGAAGGACCTAAACCTAATACAGTGGAGATGGTTCGAGTTCCTCCAGGATTATGACTTTGAGATTGTATATACTCCTGGGAAGGGGAACATTATGGCTGATGCTCTCAGTAGGAGATCGGGCATTCAGCTACTTGAAGAGGCGACGGAGAAGTTAGCCGCTTTGCAGATATCCTTCATGGATAGTGATGGGGCAACCTATCTTCAGTCCCTCACAGTCACTCCTCCACTACTTCAGTGGGTCAGAGAGGCACAGCGTGGGGACATGGACTGTGAGACGTGACGTGCACAGGTGTCCTCAGGACAGGCACCTGATGGATTTTCTGTAGGAGGAGAGCACGTCATCCTCTTCTGGGGACATACCATGGTACCAGTTTCACTACAGGATGAAGTGATGAGGGAGTTCCACACTTCCCATCTAGAGGTACATCCTAGAGTAGCAAAGATGTATCAGGACCTCAGATGACAGTACTAGTGGCCGGGTATGAAGAAGGTCTTGGCAGGATTCGTTTCTCGATGCCTCACTTGTCAGCAAGTGAAGGCAGAGCACCAGGTACCTAAAGGCTTGGTACAACCCTTAGAGGTCCCAGAGTGGAAGTGGGATGGGATATCCATGGATTTTGTGATGGGGATTCCACGTACTTCCATAGGACACGACGCCATC
The DNA here is from genome assembly GCA_963277665.1 of Viscum album. Taxonomy (NCBI): domain Eukaryota; kingdom Viridiplantae; phylum Streptophyta; class Magnoliopsida; order Santalales; family Viscaceae; genus Viscum; species Viscum album. Next base: position 1,296,445,593 of record OY728138.1, on the reverse strand, counting down.
TGGGTGATCGTAGACCGACTTACCAAGTCAGCCCACTTTTTACCGATCAAATAGGAGGGCTCTGTAGTGATCTTAGGATATCTCTACATGCAGAAGATCGTACGGATTCATGGTGTGCCATCATCTATCATCTCTAATCGAGACTCTTTCTTTAATTCCCAGCTTTGTAAGGGGTTGCAGGAGGCCTTTGGGACGCAGCTACGCCTGAGCACTACCTTTCACCCACAGACAGATATAACCATTCAGACACTCGAGGACATGCTCCGTGCATGTGTCCTTGACTTTGGTCGCAGCTGGGAGGATCACCTACCCTTGGTGGAGTTTGCATACAACAACAGCTACCACTCCACCATCGGTATGGCACCATAAGATTCCTTGTACAGCCGACTGTGTAGATCACCTCTGTGTTGGACAGATCCTGGGGAGTCAGCACTTGTAGGACCAGAGATGGTCCAGGCCACGACAGAGAAGGTACAGGTCATCCAGGAGCGAATGAGGACAGCTCAGAGCCGACAGAAGTCCTATACTGACAAGAGGCGGAGACCACTAGAGTTCGAGGATGGTGACCATGTTTTCTTATGGGTCTCACCTCGACGTGGATTATGAAGATTTGGTCGGGGTAGCAAGTTGTCTTCGCGCTTCATCTGACCATTCCAGGTTCTCATAAGGATAGGCGAGGTGGCTTATCGCCTGGATCTTCCACCTTAGTTGCACCAGGTGCACGACGTCTTCCACGTATCTCAGTTTAGGAGATATGTGCACTACTCGACGCATATCATCAATCATGGGGAGATGGACATCGATGATGGGGTGACTTTTGCGGAGGTCCTAGTGGAGATCTAGGATCGACAGGAGCGGGTCCTAAGTAGACAGTCGATTTCTCTATTGCACATCAGGTGGCAGCACGGGAACCTCCAGGAGAGAAAATGGGAGTGGGAGGCTTAGATGCATGCTCAGTACCCTCATTTGTTCCCCTAGTTTATGATGTAGCTTTACAGGGACGTAAATCCCTGAGGTGGGAGTAATGTAAAGACCTGGAAATTTCAATGAAATTTTTTTCTAAAATATTTTTGAATTTTAAGAGTCTGTGCCTTCTGACGGCGCTTGATTCCGAGGCCCGGTGTTCCCGGAATCATTTCTTGAAGTTTAGCTCGGGTACGTTCAGTGAACGAACAAGAGGGATTTTCTAACTTTTGAACCGGTGCTCAGAGTTAAAATCTGAGGGCACCGATGAACTCACAACATTGGAAATTGCTTAAGGGGACACTTACCGTAGATGCATTCGCAAAAGAGGAGAAGTTAATTTTTGGGGGTTTGTTTAAGAAATAAATAAAAATTGGTAGAAGAATTTTTATTACTAAGAGAGGTTACTCCCTCCCATGGGTAGTTAAGGGCAGGGCCTGCAGCCACTTAATTACCTAAGTAAGGAGGATAGAGGGGTGGGGCCCACATGAGCCCCACCGATTATTTTCCTCTGACCTCATTTATTTACCCTACTATTTCCTTGACATTTCCTCTATTAATATCCCTTGATTAATTATTGGGTGACTCCTCATATTGATTAATGAGGAAACTTCCTTTTCCCCCTTTTTAATTTAAACATCCAACGTGTTTAATTAAGAGGAACCTTCTCTCTCCCTCATTTAATTAAATGTCAATACTTTTAATTAATATAGTGAATTAATTACGAGAGAGATTCTTTGCATGTGAAATTAAATAATAGGAGGAACCTATTATTTAATTTTTGGAGAGAATCGTTGGAGAAGAAAAAAACGTGGGGGAAACTCTTGAGCTTTGGACGAAGAACAGCGGCCTCCGAAGAATAACAATGAAGAACACTGCTTCCTCAGAGATTGAAGACACACCACCAAATCCTCTCCTCCATGACTCCGTGTACCACAATTCCTATGATCCTCTCCTCCACGACACCGTGTACCGTGACGGCATGTACCACGATGCCGACGATTGTCTACCTTGTTGAGGTAGGGTTTTATTTTGAGAATGATAATACTCCCATGTTTGTTTTCCCCTAAAACATGAATGTGGATCAACTCATTATCAAGTTGATCCGCGAATGATTATTTTCGGGTTGGGGATTATTATTTGTAGGAAATTGTTGGGAGTTGTTTCAAACCACTAACGCGGTGGGTGCGGATAAATGAACAAGTCCAAACCCACCGTTTTTATATTCTTGATGTGCGGAACATTGGTAGACGATGTAATTGGACCGCAACAGCATTTGAAGGTTGTCGCTGTGGAGAGCGGGTCCCGAGATGATCGCAGGCGCATACGGGAACAAGAACGGACCACCGGAATGACTCTGGTGGCCCACGGAAATTTCTGGTGGCGCGGGTCGCCGGCCGGAACTAGACGGCCGCCCGAAGGCGGCGGCGCCCCGGCACGCCACCGGCAGGAGCCACCGAAGCTGAATCCGTGGTGGCAGGCGGCCGGATCTCGCGACCGCGTGGGATCCGGAGGGGACGCAGCGACCGTGTGCCGCGTCCATGGAGCGCAAAAGAGGGGGGAATGCATCCACCCCTGATCGGCCTACTTTCTAAGACAGTGCGCCCCCTAGGCCGGGCCAGGGCAGGTCGCACAGACCGGGCCGGGCCGTACCCCGCCGGGTCGGGCCCAGCCAAGCCCAGACCCCCCACTTCGGATTGTTTTCAGTCATTTGCCCATAACTTGGGATACAGACCTCCGATCGACGCACCGTTAGTTGCATTGGCATCCTTGGATCGAGATGGTCATTTAGGTATATTACACTCAATGTTTATGAGAACTTTGGGTATGGACATGTTGGTTCCAACACGAAACCAACCGGGCCCTCAGAACGGAAACGCTTATAACTCGAGCTCCGGACGTCTGATTGACGTGTCGTCGACTTTGTTGGTTTCATCTTTGTGAGATGGATCTTTTGGATTACTATTCTTGAAGTTTGGACGTACATGGAGTAAAATAGTGTTTGGTTTTAACTTAAAAACCAACTGGGACCCTAGGACGGAAAAGCCAATATCTCTCAGACCGGGCGTCCGATTGACACGCCGTCTGTCGCGTTGAATTCCTTTTGATGAGATGGAACTTTGTGATACATCAAATCTCGACTTCATGATAGTTGATGTATCGACCCATTGGCTCATGGAGCAGACCCTCCTGAAACCGAGCATGCTTTGTGCGGGAACCCTAGAGCTGCCTGCGACTGAAATGATGATGACTGCACTTGGATCCTCCGTGGGTTCGGCAGCGAGGATGATTGTACTTGGATCTTCCGTGGGTTCGGCAGCGATGATGACCGTACTGGTATCCTCCATGGGTTCGACGGCGATGACTACTATTCTTGTATCCTATGTGCGTCTGACAATATTTGACTCTGTACTTGTATCCTATGTGGGTCCGGCAGAGTAGCTGGTCTTGTATCCTTTGTGGGTCCGACAGCTTACCTGGTATTGTATCCTATGTGGGTCCGACAGCTTAGATGAATTAGTGGCTACATCTGATCATCTCTATCGCCTTACAAAGTGTATACTTGTTTGAGCTGAGTCTTGATTCTCAATATTATCATTGATGTGATTGACTTGCTATCCTTTGTAGACAGGGTAGTGTTTCTCCTGTGTGGACTGTGTTGAGCTATCCTTTGTGGATTGGGTTATGCCTTCCTTTGTGGACTGCGTGGTTCTTGGGAGTTGGAGACGAACTGTAACTGATGACTTAGGTATATGTATGGTAAAATACTTAAGTAGTGTTGTTAATACGTCGTGATTGTATCTTTCCTTTTTGGTTTATCCTTCGTGTATTCTGAGAGACCTTCAGGGGTCTCGGGGTTCTTACTGAGTATCGTATACTCACCCCTGAACAGGCTATGCCTGCACTACGTTGTGTTGGATACAGACAACGGACAGCGCTGATCGAGGTGGAGGCTTGTGGAGATGGATAGTACCTAGAGGAGGATCACTAGACGGGATGTACATGGAGCTGACGAACGGACCTGAGGAGCTAAGGAGACTATCTGTACCCACCCTTCAGGTGGGAATCCTAGTGGATAGCTCGGTGTTGCTACTTTACTTTTCTGCAGTTGTACATTACTTTTATTTGGGTTTGTATTCTGGCCCTTTTACTTTCTATCACTTTCTTTTGTATTCAGTTTACTTAGTGTTTACTTCAGCTTTTGTACTCTGTGGTGTTTGTTTTCTTATATAAAGGCAATTCCTTTCCTTTTATCGGGATTTACGTCTTGGTGCTAGTCGCCAGCCCCTGGCCTATGGGAGGCAGGCTTGGGGTAGTCATGGCACAGGCCCCGAGGATGGGTCGGGATAAATTTAATTTGTTTTTTCATACCTTAGTATTAAAAATACTTTATCTACTCAAAAAACACCTCAACATAATGGAATTATGAAAAGAAAAAATTGAACTATTCAAGGAATGAAAATGACTATGTGGAATGAATATAATATTTCAACATATTTTTGGGAATAATCAATGAATACAACATTACATATCATTAATATATCTTTAATTAGTGTTTTTCTCAAAAATAAATCCTATATTTTATAGAATAATAGAAAACATAAAGTCATATAATTTAAATATTTTGGATACAATGAGTATATCTTTAATAGTAAGTAAAACATTGATAAGTTTGATCCAAAGGCTCATAAAAGAATATTACTTTATGATTTTAATACTTCTAAAGCATAGAGAGTGTTTAATAAAACATAAAGGATAATTGAAGAATATATTCATGTGAATTTTGTTTAAATTTATTTGTTTGATCATAAAAAAAATAAAAAAATTGATCCAATGATTATTTGAATAACTTTAGACTTAACTCTTCAAAATATTTATTTGAAAAAAAATTGAAATGTGATTAAAATCATTCCAATTATGATGAACATGAAACTATATAACCTGAAAGTTTCTTACCTATACAAGAAATAACCTTTAATTATGATCAATTAGAGACTATTATTGGAGACTAATATGAAGTTTTTAGGATAAGAATGAGTGTAGGAAAATTAGTTGAGTTATATTTCTTCCTATCCTAGATTGAACCTAAATCTGTTAAGGAATCCTTATAATATGAATGTAGGATGATAGCTATGTTGGAAGAACTAAACTAGTTTAAGAGGAATGATGTTTGGGAATTAGTATATATCCCCCCAAATCATCTAGTTATAGGAACCAAATGGGTATTTAGAAATAAGAAGGATGAAAAAGGTATTATCACTAGGAATAAGGCCATTCTAGTCGTTAAAGATTACAACTAGGGGGAAGGAATAGATTATGAAGAAAATTTTAACCCAGATTCTAGGATAGAATTCATTAGAATCCTATTAGCCTACAAATATCATATGAACATTAAATTATGTCATATATATTTCAAATCTATATTTTTTAAATGGTTATTTAGTGAAGGAATTATATGTTAAACAACCTCCAATTTTTGAAAACCCTCATCTATCAAATTAAATTTTTAAAATTAATAAAGATCTTTATGGCCTTAAACAGGAACCAAGGACTTGGTATGAGATATTTAGTTCTTTTATTTTGTAAAATGTGTTTTTGGTGGGGTTGTAAGATCCTTCTCTATTTAATAAATACTCTTCTTCTAATATCTTATTATTTAAAAAATATGTAAATGATATTATTTTTGTGTCAACTAATCAAAATATTTGTAATTGTTTTTCAAAACGTATGAAAAAATAATTTGAAATGATTATAATGGGAGAAATAAATTTATTTACCAGTTTTCAAATTTATAAAAAATGTTTTAGAAATGTTTTGAATTAAATTAAACATATTATTGATTTATTGAAAAAATTTGGTCTTGATAATAGTAAGCTATATGAAACAACCATGTGTACTAATGTAAAAATTTACTTGGATAAAGCTGGAAAACTAGTTGAAAACAAGTAATATAGAGGTATGATTAGTATTTTGTTATATCTTACTACTAGTAGACTAGGCATTATGTTTTTTTCCTTTTTGTAATATTTCAATCAAACCCAAAGTAATCTCATCTTAATACTCTTAAAATAATTTTTATATATTTAAAAGGAAATGTTTTTTAATCTTTAATTTATCTAAAAGCTTTATATTTTAATTTAATATCATATTTAGATGTTGACTTTAAAGTTTATAGGTTAGATAGAAAAAGAACCTCATGCACTAGTCACTTTCTAGGAAAGTCCCTAGATTTGTGGTCTAATAAAAAAGCAACATTTTTTCATTTTCAACAATTAAGGTAAAATATATTTATGCTAGTAGTTTTTATGCCCATGTTTTGTGGATAAAACACACAATTATAAACTTTGGACTAAGTTTTGTTCATATTTTATTTTATGTGAAAATAACAGTGATATTGATATTTAAAAAAATATTGTAACTCACTCAAGTACTAATCATATTGATATTAGAAATTATTTTCTAAGAGATCATGTCTTGATATGGGATATATATTTAGAATTTTTAAATATAAAGTATTAACTTGAATATATTTTCACTAAACCACTTCCCACTTATAGTTTTGATTTCATTAAGGGGGTTAGGTTAATTTAAGTTTAAGTAAAACTTTTAAATTTCTTGTTTCATCTGTGTAGTATTTAAATTTGTTTTATTTTAGAATTTATCTTTGAAGTATTATTTATAAAGTTTATTCATTCATTTAAATAGTCTAAATTTTTTTTAGGTAATTTATTTTGTGAAATTTTCTTTTCAACTAAAAAAATAAGAAATGATTATACTAGAAATATTTATCGAGAAACTAAAACATTTCTAGAAAACTATTAGAGTAAAACCCTTATCTCTCCTACCTTTGAACTCATACCCTTTCAAAATTATGATCTATCAGTCTCTCTCAAACCATAGTTTCTAAAACTAAAACCTTCTATTTCTCCTGAGGGAAAAATAAAAATATAACTGATGAATCTATAACAATTTGCTCAATGATGTAGAGGCATTCCATTTTTGAATGAAATTTTTTTCATGGAAAGTAGTATACTTCTAATGTTGTTCTAGAATAATATTATCTTAAATAAATCCTTGAGCTTTCAAGTACTTGAGTACATGTTCGATGGTAGAAATAAAATGTATATCTTTGAAAGATAAGTAAAAGATTTATATGATCACACTCAGTTCAGTTTTGGAGATATATAATATGAAATTTCTTCAAGGTTAAATGAAAAAGAATTTTAATTTCTATAGTTGATATAGATTAAATTTTAACTACCACCATGAAGGTGAGTATCACCTTAGATTAAGATCAATTGGGGATAATTCCAAAAATAAAATTACATTATGACTTTATTTTTTGGAACCCCCAAAACAAGGAATATGATTGTAAATTATTTAGAGGTGGAACAAAAGGTATTGGTAAAGCTAATTCAAACTATGGTAGTGATTCCAATATCCAAGCTAGAGAAAATCCTTTTCCCATATATATATGAGATGTTTTTTATGTTGAGTGACATCAAATTTAATTTCCTAAGGTATATATTGAGGTAAATGCATCACTATTTTCATAAGGATGAAAGTATGTCATTATATCTATATGGAAGACTAGTTTCTCTTATTCTATATTATAAAGGAATAATCTGTGACATCCAAATATCCCTCAAATATCATCGCAACAATTTTATATCTACTGAATGCTTGTAAAATTTGAATTTTTCTAGAGCACAACCAAAGGTAAATTAATTCCCATAGGTTCTAAGAAGGAAGGTCAATCTAGATATCCTATTCGGGAGGATAAATAGAGTTTACAAAAATCTGGTTCTATAAGGCTTGGTGAATAAGTAGGTGAATATCATTTTTAAGGATGATCTAGAGGAGATCAAGTAGATAAAAATATGGAAGATTCATTTATTGGTAAAACCAATATTCCAATTATTACTCAAAGAATGCAAGTAGTGGATGAGAATATCTATGCTAGTATGGGTTATTTTTACAATTACCTATATCTTTTGAGGATCCTTTTTCTAAATATGGTGGATTTTTGAAATTTAATAGGCCTTAAAAGATGGAAGACTCTATTGACTAGGTTGTAGCTGCTGAGGTTGAAGAATTAAATCAACTATTTTTTGGATCTAGAGAAATGGTTGAAGAGTAAGCTAATGCTGTTTTTACTGAAGTAAGAGATGAAAATATTATTTGATCTCAAGAACATCCTGTATAGATAAATCACTATGTACATCATGTGATTACTCCTAAAATTTCTACAAAAATGATCTAATTAGAGATAAGTCAATTTATCTTGTTGAATGGCCATTGGAAAGGAAAGCTAAAAAGGTTGTGGAAGGAACATAAGTTCTTGGTGAATTTTCTAATGAATGATTAGAAGTATACTAGATTCAATTGGTTGATGTTGGGGAGACTTTTTTAAGGAAAAATAAAATTTCTTTATCTGCTAAAGATGAGTTGAATTTTGAGGACCATACTCATAATATTTCAATGGTATTGTTGAAAATTTTAATAAGATAAAATTTGAAGTTGTAAGATTTCAAGAAGAGATAAATATTGATTATAAGTCTTATGAATATTTCAAAAATACATTGGTTTCCAAAGTAGATTATGAATATCTTCCAGATTAGTATTAATTATTGAAATAAAATTCAATATCAAAGAGATATTTGTATTATTTTAAAAGGGCGATGGATAATCAAGTTAGGAATATTACAAGTGATGAAATTTCAATATCTAATTTTTGTAACTTAAAAAAGTTTTTCACAAATCAATTAGAAAGTGTATAAGCTATCCATTAAAGTGATCCTATGTGAATTATACCAACATCTCTAGATATGATGGGTTGAGATTTATAAACTTCTTTTTTTCAATCATGAATGACCAAATTCAAAGCTTATAGTGTGATATTATTCCACTACACATTTTGATAGATAATCAATAATATTTAGTTGATAATTTAACCTCTACAGAGCTAGGAGTTAGATATATGGTCAAATAACTAAACGAAAACAAGAATTGGTATATTCAGTTAGTTGAATATGATCAGACTTTTCTAAAATTAGATTTGGTGGAAGTGCTAAATTTGTATCAGGAATTAAGATATTTAATGAAGGAATCGGATATGATGATGAATTGAAATTTTTAGTTGTTGATGGAGTAATTAACAGTTGTATATAATATTTTCTATGATTATATTACCATAAAATCATATTCTGAGGAACTAAAAAAATATTCACATCTTACCCTTTAGACTATTGAAATCCTTGATCCAAAACACTTTGTAATCTAGAAAGATTAATGATAATAAGTTATTATTTTTATGTTCTATTTTCCATTTTTTTATTTTTTATTTACTATTGTTTTATGTTTTAGAGCCTATTAATATTTAAGATTCATCTATTCTAGGATAAACATAAAATTCATTAATAGTTTTGTGAAACATTTAATGTGTTGTTATATATCTATAAAATATATTTTTGATGTCAAAAAATGGGGAATAATTTTGGATAAACAAAATATTTATATTAACTGTTTTATTCTAAGTATATTCAAATATATTTATATTTTTTTTGAAGAAATTTAGATATACTAAATATTATTCTATATTATTCTATTTGATTTAATAAATCATTATTTGTTTGATTATTATTTAAAACCTATATTTTTTTGTTTATATTTATATGAGTTTTTTATCATGGAAAAGGGGATATTTTTAGGCATATGAATATTGATCGAATAATTTTATTTATTTTCTCAATAATTTTGATGCTCAAAAACTCCCTCATATATTTTAATAATGAAGATTAATTAAGTTAATTTTAGGAATATATTTATTGAATTATTTATTTTATTTCCTCTAAAATTATAGATGTAGTTTCATTGAAGTTTTCTAAGTATTCGGGATGATTTGAGGAAGTCTATAATCACTATTCATATCCCTACATATAAGTATAACATAGTGTTTGGGAACCTAACTTTGTATAAGGGGAGCTACTTTTGAACCCTATGTTTGAGCAAAACATTAGGATTGGAAACCCATCTTTTGTAAAGAACCCTACATTTGAGTATTTAATGTATGGATAGTTAACCCAATGTTTGAAATAAATAGTACATTGTGAACCATAATTTTGAGGATTTTATATAAAAAAATACCTACATTGAATTAGTAATTTATGGAATTTGAATTTAAGATATTTCATGATATTTCATAAATAGTTTCTCTGTAATAAATATCTCTTTAAAATATATTCAAACACTATTATAGAGGCTTCTAAATAATGTATTAAATCATTATTATTTCTTATGGGTGTTATTTTTTTCAATGGGATTTTAAATTAAAATTTCAAATATGTTGAGTGTTTTAAATATCACAATTTATATAGTAATATTTGCATATCTTCTTAACCAATATCAAATTAGTGTTATTATTTAATATCAGTAGGTTTTATCATTCAAACATAATATAAGAATAAAATAAAAGAAGATAATGAAAATTTGAAAAATGATAATTATTCTTTGTTGCTTCTATACAATCCTATATATCTATAGTCATTCATTGAAGATTTTAAGAATACACTTTAGAGACATTAATGTTATAATGTATTGTTGTGTGTTTGTCTAGTTATTTTAGAGGGTTGTTTTTTCATTGTTTTATTTGTAGAAGATCCTCTACAATGATGATAATTTTGGAGCTACAATTACTTGAATATATTATTATCTAAAGAATAATATACATCATTTTTCAATGAGTACTATAACTATATGTTAAACATGGTTAAACTTATACATATTATCTTATCCATTTGAAGTTTCTACTTTTTATACATAGTCATGGTGAAGTATAAGATTCTCCTACTAAGCTATGGCTGTCAAGGTTCCCTATAAAAGAACCTGAATTATTATAACATTTATACTTTTTTTCTTTTTTTAGGTCCCTAATAAAATGACCAAATTATTGAAAATAACCAAGCTTGTGAAGAGAAAATTCATGGAGTTGACTAGGGGATATTTTTTCCTCGAACCACTATAAAAATTACTATATTATTTTCTTTATTTTTCAACCACTCAATATGTATGAATAAAATAATAATTCATCACATCATAAAGGGGGGTTAATTTTATTTAATCCAATTGTTTTTAAAATGAGACAATTTACCCCCCCACCCCCATGTCTGTGTTTATTCTAACCAATAGTAATTATTGGGGGAACCATACCATATATAATTTACCAAAACATCAAGATGTTTTCCTATACTTAGAATTATTCCAAGGGTTCGCATAAAATCTCTCTAAACTAATATCTAAAATAACTAAACCCTGATCGACACTAACTATAGTGATCCAATATTACCATATATAAATAATACATTGATTCCATGGTTTAATTAATACATATCATAAATAGTCACACAACCCATGGACCTAAAGGTTTAATGTCTTAGAGACTATATACATAAACATATAATTTTACAACACTTTTAAAAAATTCTCCATAATCATGCTTCTCTAGACCATCTTCTAGATATCTCTAATGATATAATCATATTCATAACATGGGTAATAGAATCATAATAAATGGTTCATCTTGAATTCTTAGTAAGAAAACTTATCTGTTGATCATGTTTTAATTAAACAATTTTGTTAATTTATTTTTTGGTTTTGATGCTCACAAACACCCACATTTATGTTACTAATAAAGTTTCATTTAAGTGAATTTTAGGAATATAATATTTCATAGAATATTTATTCTCGAAATATATTCAATTCATTGATCCATGGGAAATATTTTTTGAATTATTTTGGACATTTTATTCCATAAACAATACTCATACCCTATGTTTTTAAGCGAAACATATAGTTCAGCAACCCTATGTTTAGAAGGAAGTGTACAGATCATATACCCTATATTTGGAAGAAACCCTACATATGATGAACAAGGAGTGTTATTTATCAACCATGCATTTTTAAACAACTGTATGATATCAACCCTATATTTTTGAACTAACATACATTTTCAACCCAATGTTTGGATCTTATCGTTATGTGAAGGAAACCTTTGTTTAACTATTTAATGATGGTGTTTTTAATTCAAGATATTATCCATGATTTTTTGTAATGGTTTTTTCAGATGTAAATATCTATTCAAATATATTTCATGATCAATTAAAAGGATTAAATTAAATTAAATAAATAATTTCTATTATTATGAGAAGTTACGATTCTCTTGAATGATTTTGAATTCAAATATTCATGAATTATTATGCGATATTTATAGAGCTAGTTTTATCTAGATCTATTCAAACTACAATAAAATTTTCGAGACAATCTTTTTCTGAAAAAGTGAGATTAGATGAATAGCATAAATATACATTAGGAAAAGTTGTGTTTGAAAAAAAAATGTGTAATTTCCTTCAAAGATAGACTTTTGATACATACATGTTTACACATTAATCTAGTGTTTTATCTAACATTATTTGAATAAATAATGTACAAAATTAGAGAACTATTCTTTGTTGTGATTTATTGAATATCTAAATACAATTTTCAGTTGTTATAGCTACTGTAAAGTAAAATATTTTTTCTCAATCAAACCAATCTTTAGAGTTTTTCCTGCTCGAACTTAGTAATAGTAAAGTGTCAGCTTATTGTATTAAAATATATATTTTTGGATCCCCATTAAAGAACCAAAAGGATCTATAAAATCCCTGTAAGCACAGTTTCATTAATTAATACTTCTTCAGATAAGAGGACCTACTGGTGAAAATCACCAAGCTCATGAAGTAGAGTTTTTTGGAGTGGACTAGGGGATCTTTATGCCCTGAACCACTATACATCATTGTGTTCTTTACTTATTTATTTCTAATGATCAATCATCTTTAATAGAGAAGGAAATATTCGATAAAATTGAAGAGAGGTGATCTGAATATGTCAAAGATTTGGAAATACACAATTCACCCCTCTCTTGTGTTTTTGTCTTCATTATAGTCATTCCGATACAAAAAGTTTTATCAAATGCAGGGATATACTGATATATTTTCTTCTTAAAAATTCTTTTGATTCTATTTGATATCAACAAGTAATTGTGCTCTATTTTTTGAGTATATTTTTGAATTTTAACAAAGTGATTCAAAAACATTTACTCTTATGAAAAATCAAGAATATTTACAGGAACTAACTGGCCTTAGTTAAACATTCAAACAAAAACATCTTGAAATGAATAATTCTATATAAGGTATGTTGATGATCTATGATTCTTACTTTAATGGTGATAATTTGATATGCTATAAATCCCATATGATTACTTATTTAAAAAATCTTAGAATATGGGTTTATTTAAATATATTTAATCCTTATGAGATTCATAAAGAATATTTGAAAAAATTGGATGATGATCAAGAAAAGAAATATGATATCCATTCAAAATTGATGAATATTATTGTCTATGGTTTAGGAACTGATGAGTTTAATCGATTTTTTTAGTGTGATACTACATATGATATGTGGTAGAAAATTTTTTTTCTATGAAAGGAATGGAAATATTAGACAATTAAGATATACTACTATAAATCTAAAGTTTGATACTTTTAGAATTCATGACGGTTTAACTATCAATCAAATGAATGGGGGTTTGATAGATATTATCAATAATGTTGTTACTGTGGGAGATCCAATTTCACAATCATATCAGGAATTAAATGTACTCGGAGTATTACCTTTTAAGTGGAATGGAATATCTGTATCCATACATTAATCTATACAAGTAAAAAAATTAGCTATGAAAAAAAATTGATTGAAACTTTAATGATTTATGAAGATAAGTTGTAGGATGAAGATGAAAATTATATCAAACGTGAAGAATATACTATCAAAACTAATAGGGATGAATCATATGATTCAAGTCATAAAAATTTAGATAAATTTTTATCATATCTTTTTAAAATATTTAAAAAAACTATACAGAATAAAAAAAGGGATTGAAGAAAATAGATGTAGTGAATGGAAAGAAAGAAGTCTTAAAAAAGATAATTGTCCTTTTCTTAAAGATAAAAAGAAAAATGATTATAATATAAAAGTTAATAAAATTATAAGGTCTAATTGGATTTATTATTTTAGTTCACATGATGAATCTTCTACAGATTTTGAGAGTGAGCATAAAAAATAAATGGTATGTCTTATGTCCCGTAATGACAAGGTACAATCTATTTACTCTCAAAACTATAATTATGAAAAAGTATATATATTATTATAAATTGAAAAGGTATTTCTTTATGATAAAAGATAAATATGAATCATCAAAGAAAGATAATAGAAAAATTATAAAATTGTATGATGTTGTTCTATTATATATAGAATTTTTTTCAAATAAGATCACATATTTAAAATCTAATTTTTCTAAAATCTCTTGTGATCTGCATAAAACTTTTATTAAAGAATTATTGGTTGAGTTTTATACTTTAAAAAAAAATCTAGTATGTTGATTAAATTATAAAATTATTTAAATCAAATCTTTGGTAAAAATAAAATTCATAATGGAAAACTTGGAATATGAAGTAATGGTGAAAGACAAAAATTTTATATGAATTATTTTGTTCTTGATTCAAATAGTAAAATCATGTCAAATGTTAATAGTTTTTATTGTTGTATTAATGGAAATTATGAAAATTAATGTTTATTTAAAAAACATCAAATTTTAATGTTTATCATTCAAAATAATTGTTTAACTTAAATGGTGAAATATCTACTCAAAATAAACAATTTTAGTTACCTAAAAATTTAATTGCTAACACTGTTAGACCCAAAATAATATGTGTAATAAAATTAACTTGCGTTTGATGTTTTAAAGGAATAAACAAATAATCTACATAAATAAATCTTGACTTGGTTTTTATTTTATAATATGGATATATCAATCTTAAAGGAGTGATCAACTCTGAATTTGTTCATTATCAAAATAAATATCTTTAAAACTGAAATCTATAATCCAGGAAGTAATTTATTACTTTTTTCATAAATTTTTTTATTACATTAACTACTTTATATAGGGAATAAATTTTTTCTTTCCCATTAAAACAAGTTGTTAAAATATTCAAATAAGTTTATTCTATGTTTATAGTTTTATTCATTCGTTTGTGTAAGATTTTTGAGAAAATCATTATCTTATAAAAATGTATTTTAAAAAATTAAAATCTTTAATTATTATTTTTTATTTTTTGAACTAGATAATGTTAAGATTCATCTGTAATGTGTCATAAAAAATGTATAATTTTCTCTTTAAAACCCTAGAATCTTCTTTTTAAAACCTTTTAAATTATGTATCAGTCTTCTTCAAAATATAATTTTTAAATACTTATAAAAACCAGTCATAGTTAGATGTATCGATCAAATACTTCAAGTTAAGAAGAAAGTATTTCTCACAAAATGGAAAAAAGTTAATCATTCTGATTTAGAAATGTTAGTTTCGTATGTATAATATTTTTTGGAAAATCTTATGAAAGAAATAAGGAGGCTCATGGTTTTGAAGAACTGGAAGTCTCTTCATATCAAATATCTTATGAAAGGATTCTTTTCAGATTCAATACCTTGAATGATGAAAAAGTGAAGTTACAATATAATATTAACACATATAGAAAGTCTTATGAAGAAATAAAAATGTAATATTAGGATGTTAAGAAAAGTTTTATTTAAAAAGAAGACTTTAAAGCATTTAAAGTAGAAATGATAACTCAGATGGAGTTTCTCAGAAGATAAGTTGTTACTAATTCATATATTGATAAGATAAAATTGTTCATGGATTAATAATATTTTTCTTCTTCATTGTATCAAATAAAGTATATATTCAAATAAAAAAAGAGGAACCATTAAGAGTTTTAGCTTATTTAAATGAAAATTTTTGAGGCCTAGATAGTTCAAATGAACCATCTAATCCTTTATATCACCCATATTTTCTATAGATTATTTAAATTCAATATTATATATATCTTGTTTTTAATATATTTTTTATTAATAATATGTTATATAAGTTGTTTCATAATTTATTTTTAAATTTATATACTTTTATTAGTTATTTTATGTAATAATGTACTTAATATTTGATTATCTCATTACATATGGTAAGTTAGTCTAAGTAAAAAATATTTTTTGTTCAAATATGAAATGTGGAAGAAAAAATTAATTCCTCGAATATCCTATATGATATGAATTTGGGAAAGTTATTAGAAATTATTCAAATTTCTTTTTATATCCAAGATATATCTATGTTATTTAAAATGTTTATTTCAAATCCATTTTATTCATCAAATATAATAGTTTATATTCTTATTGATTACATATTTATATCTTTTTAAGGAAGCAAGAATTTAGGGGGGTTTATTTTACTACTTTTCATTTTTTTTCTTTTTGATTTCTCGAAAAGGGGGAGAATTTTATATATGGATAAATTTATTTGTTTGTAAACAATGGGATATGTGAGAAAAAATTTATATTTAAGAGAAACTTTATAAATGGGATAAAGGGGTATAAATTTATATAGTTTTGAATTTTTGAAATATTTATAGGATAAATTGTGTTTATTTATGGTTATTGGTTATGTAAATTTCTTCTTCTAATTTTTTTTACAATTTTATGAATTTTGTTATGGGTTTTGTGATCATAAAAAAGGGGGAGATTGTTGAGAATGTGTTGATTCAATAATTTTGTTAATTTCTTTTTGGTTTTGATGATCCCAAATACCAACATTTATATTACTAATGAAGTTACTTTTATGTGAATGTTAGGGAGATTATATTCAATAGAATATTTATTCTAGAAATGTATTCAAGTCATTGATCTATGGGAAATATTTAATGAAGTATTTTGAACAAGTTATTCTAGAAACACTATTCATACACTACATTTGTAAGCATAATGTATGGTTCAGTATCCCTATGTTTGGAAGTAAGCATACTAATAATATACCATTTTTTTTTGAAGAAACCCTGCATTTTAGTAATAGATAGTGTTGTTAAGTAGGCCTATATTTGCAAACAACCATACATTCTCAACCCTACATTTGTGAACAACTATATGTTTTAAACCCTACATTTTGATCTTGTCATTATGTATAAGAACCCTATGTTTTATTATTCAATTATCGAGTTTTAAATTCAATATATTATCCATGATTTCTATAATGCTTTCTCCAAAAGTAAATATATATTCAAATCTATTTTATAATCAATTAAAATGCTCACATTCAATAGAATAAATCCTTTTTATTCTTACAGGATGTTACCATTATCTTGAATGATTTTGAATTCAATTATTAAGGATTTATTGTGTGATATTTCTAGAGATATTTTGACCTATATCTATTAAACAAACAGTATAAATATTGAGACAATATTCATTGGAAAAAGATAGATGAAATACAAACAAAAATATAAATAAAAAATGTTATGTTAGAAAAAAAAAGTGTGACATTGCCTTTAGAGCTACACTTTGGAGAAATGCCTGTTTACACATATATCTGGTGTTTTTTATATTGCTTTTTGAAGAAAAATTATGCAATATTAAAGATCTATTTGCTATTTTGAATAATTGAAGATCTGAATACTGTTTTCAGTTTCTTCCACAACTATGAAGTAAAACTTGTTTTCTCAATCAAATCAATCTCTATTGATTTATTGTAGTTTTGGATTCACATACTCAATAGTTTTAAAGTGTCATCTTCTTATACTAATATAGGGATTTTCAATTCCCTATAAAATAACCAAAAGGACCTATAAAATCATTGTAATGTGTCAACTACCTTCACTCAGTTTCTTTGATTAATAGGTCTTTAGATAAGAGGACCAACTAGTGAAAATCACTAATCTCATTGCGTAAAGTGTTGGAGGAGTAGAATATGATATCATTGTACCCTGAATGACTATACATCTCCATGTTATTTTACTTAATTATTTTCACTAGTCACTTGTCTTTAATAGAGAATAAATGGGTCCCTACATTAAAAGAGAGTTGATCTGAATCTATCAAAAAAAATTAAAAACACAATTCAACCCCCTCTTGTGTCTTTGTATTCATCATAATCATTCTGACACAACATTATCAACTAGTCAAAACTGTTATATTATAAACATTGATGGATAACATGATTAAGTGATAAAAATATGATAAAAATATCATTAGATCATAAGTGTAAATAATAAAACTTGATTAAGAATTAATATATATGAAATATAATCATAATACCAAATAAATTCCCTCAAAACATGTCTTATAAAAATATAATGGAAATCAAACAAAACATGAAATCATAAAATCAAAAATCAAAAATAGATTTATAACTTGAAATTTCATAATAATTTGACATATCTTGGAAATAAAGTATTGATTAGGAAAAATAAGTGGAATAAATATAATAATAGGTAATTGTATCATAGTGGAGTAGGATTCACAACCTAATTCTCATAGTGGATCAGGCATCACTTCCTGATTCTCATAGTGGAACGATCATTCCTTACTTAATTCCCATTTTTTGATAGAGTGTTCCTAACATGATTATCATAGTTATATCATGTGTTATAAAACCTTAACTAATTAATTATAGGGATATATAATACCCCACTCATAATCATCTATAAATATGAGTTACACTTAAAAAAATCATTAATATTGTCATAAATAACCCTAATAAGAAAATATTTTTCATTACTTTTTAAAATTATATCACAAAAAGCATGATCATTTGAAACCAAAAACATAAAAAAAACATGTTCATTTCATTCCAGACATATAATCTCCCAAAAAGAGTATTTATAAATATAGCATATTGGGTTATTTATGAAGCATTAAACCATTGGATAATTATCCTTTGTAAATGGAAGAGAAATCACAAAAAGGATTTTTCGTTAAATTTTTTTTCTTAACATCACATTAAAATGACATGATTTTGAAGTCACTTTCCAAATACCATTTTTTTAATATAAATTAAAAAATTTTGAAAATGTTACTTAAATAAATCAAATATAGATACCTTAATAATAAATAAAACATATGTTAAAATGTGAAGTAAAATGGAAGAATATAAGATCATGGTAAGAAATATCCTTTTAAATATTTCAAAATTCTTTTATTTAAAACACACATCATTAAATGTTTAACAAAACATTTGTTTTTAAATGAATAAAGGTTAATATAAGGATAATTGAAGATAAATGAAAATTCAGTTTCTACTTAGGAAATGGAAACATTGGATAGAAATAAAAATATGGATATATAGGGGAAATCTATTAAAATATATGGTAAATATTTTAAACAAAATTATATTTTTTATGAAACAATAAATTCATCAATAAATAATAATTTAGTGTTAAACATAATTTACCAAGAAAATAATATCTAAATACAATATAAAATCAACATAGTGTGTTATAATTCATTCTTTAAATATTACAATCAAAGTGGAATGATTTTGACTCAAGAAAAAGCATTGATTCAAGAAAACCCCTTACCATAATTCCTCACTTCCTCTAAAGCTCTAGAATATACTATATAAAAAATATCAATCTCATATTTCAGAACCATTTTCATATACATAACCTTTTATAAACTCTATTTATATATATACCCTTTAATTTCATTTGAGTTTTTTATTTTCAACTTAAAGATAGAAAATCAAGGAATGATTTCAATAGAATTATGGGTATATGAGGGGATTATATAATTAGATTTAATGAGTGGGAAAGGTAGAATCCCATTAATAGGAAATAATTTAGATAGTGAAGGAATTTTTAGGAACATATAATATTGTAGTCATATGAAAATCAAATGGTTTTATCAAAAATAATTACTCAAATCAAAAGGGTGGAGGAGTAAAACTCTTACCTTTCAATGTAGCTTCTTAAAGATTGGGTGTAACACCCCAAGGTTTTGAAAATAAATATAGAATGAAAATATATAATCTAACCATTAAACACAACTTTGTCTCTTCTATGTTTTCAATTTCAAGAAATGGTCATCTAGAGTTGTGTTCAGTAAGTCATTTGGAATCTGATAGAACAAACTTGATTTTTGGTGAATAGTAACATACCTTATGAATAGTAATATGAATAGTAATATGAACCTTGAATATTAAATAATGATATTATTTTATTTTCATAAGGCAATATGATAATGGGATCTTAATTAATTTTTCAATGTCACATAAAACTAACTGCACTTCAAGATTGTTCTTTTTCAAATTAATTATGACCTTATTTAAAAATTAAATTAATAATATTTAGAAATTTATTTTTGAAAAATTGATTTCACTATTTAATTCTACACGTCAAAAAATGGTAGGGGTGAATTTTTTGGGATTTTTCTAAAATTCTAGATTTTTTGATGAATAGTGAAATACGATAAAATACTATATATACAAATTATCAGTTAAATACACTAATTATGACATCATATTTGATGTAAGGCCACTTGGTTTGAACTCACATGCCATTATTACTATTATGGGTCACATGAAACAATACTATTGGTTGTCTTGAGGGAAATAATAAAATAATGAATTAAATATTCGAAACTATAAAAACCCCTCATCACTCCCTCTTCTCTTCACTACTCTAAGCCATGAAGCTCCTGAAAGTTCTTCCTAATTACCCTTACCTAGTCTCTCCCCACGTCTAATAAGATTTTGGTCTTTCCAAAAGACCAAAACCCCTTCCCTTAAGAAGTTTCTCAAGGAGGTTATTTCAAGAGGTAAAGTACCCTTCTTTTTCATTTGGTTTCATTTCAATTTATCTTCTTTTGTTATCATATCCTCACCTCCTATATCCAAATGACCATGATAACTCCAGTAACATCTCTATACTGGATTTATATCATTTTAATGGAAGAACCATCATAAATATTCTTATTCCCTCCCTTTTATTTTTATAAACGAAATCGACGTCCATGAGGTTCTGATTTATAACTTTCGTGGATGATGAAGTTTAATTCTTTGATTTATTTTTCATTACTAGTCAGTAAACCATATTCATTGTTGAACCAGACTATAATATATGTTTTATAACCTAATTACTGTTTATGAACCAGAATATGTACATATAATTAAGTTATATGACCAAACTAGTTCATAATATTCCAAATACCACCGAATAATTGAAGTGGTTGTCATCTAATGATTAATCCTCATTACATGTAACCAAATGATATAAATGACCATTATAAATTATTTATGTTCATTAAATTCCAATCCTTGATATTTATAACCATTCCACATGAACTTCATTACTTAAAAACAAGTGAACCGAATATGAAAATAAAGGAAACGAACACTCCAGAACGACGAAATTCAATACAATAACTTATCAATAAAGACATAAATGAACTAACCAGAATTATGGTAAACTAAATACATGTCTAATAGGTTTTGAAATAATTTATTAACAAGTATAATTTCATATTCCATGAGCTTAATTACAGGAGCAGAACAGTTTTGGAGTTAAGGTAAGGGTTTTTCCACCGGAACTTCCATTTTCATTCGGGATACTTTCATTGTCTAATTTCCTAAACGAAATTATTATGTATTATTATGTACTCATCATATATTATGTGTGAGTATCATATATATGTGTAAAAACCAGAAACCTTCCTTATTTTATGGATAGTTACACACTTTTAAAGGAACTTTCAAAGTTGTTTCCAAAATACAAGTCTGATTCAAGGGAATTTCTCAAATTCTTACCTATTTACAAGGGCACTCTATAATCTGTTTTTGGAAACCATTTTATTTATAAAATCACTCATTTTATTATTAAAATACTATCTTTCTTCACTTCTGGTTTTATACAAATATTATTCCAAAAGAAACTCTTCTTTTCAAAATAAAAGAGTGTTTATCCCCAGAATTGCTTAAAGATTGTTTTCATCTAATTCAACACTCTTATTGATTCCATAGTATTATTGGGTTTAATAATTTATGAATTCATCTAACATATTTGATTTAATGGTGTATGAATAAATCTATTTTGGATAATCTATCCCAAAACCATTCACCGTATTATTCCGAATGGTTAGTGTTTTATGTTTAATGATTAGGGAAAGATAGTTACATTTCATATGATAGTTTCAATATGAATGTATATGTTGTTTATGTTTATCCCTGCTCATATGAGGAATGAATTAGACTTATTATGTTACGAGTGGGGCCCTATATATCCCCTTGATTCATTGGTATGTCTCATGAGACAAATAGACGTGGAATAGGCCGAGCCCTTTCCCAATGTGATATGGATTTTGGCCGAGGCCTTAATCACTGGATGTCTTGGTCGAGGCCATGACAAAATGATTCAGAATGTCTGGAATATGAACTTACCTCATTATGAAGCTAGTAATTAAAATTTTATGTTGTTATTCGACTATTAAAAGACCCATGGTTATGTTTTATTATGGCATTATTTACTCAGTTCATTTTCCTGCCATAATGTGTTCATATTTATTATTAAAGGCATGTGTTTTCAATTATTCACCATGTCTAATGTTTATCTTATCTTCCTATATACGTCTTACTCTTACTAAGAGTTTGAGCTCACCCTTTCTTATGTTTCATTTTTCTTAGGATATGAAGAAGTATTTTATGAATGACTTGTAAGCATAACCTATGAGATGTGATGACTCTAGTGGAATAAATTAGTGTTGTTTTTCCTTTCCTTTTGTAAAGTTGAACTTATGTATGTATCTTGATTCCAATAATACTAAACTACATGGTCCTTCAGGATTCGTATTCCTTGTATGTATGCCAACATAATCAAATAAGGCACCAACTCTGGGAAACTGTGATCGAGTCCTTACAGTTGGTATCAGAGGAAGTTTAGTAGAATAATTGGAAACTAGATTTAGAAAATGTAGAATTAGGGAAGAGTCCCTAAGTTAGTATTTGAGGATATACATACAATAACGTCCTAGTATTTTGGTAAGGAATAGATTATGTGGATCTTTCAAGAAATACATCCATGTCTAGATATGAGCAGATAGAGGCGGCTCTGGCACAGATGTATCTAGGGGTAAAACCCGAAAACACCGCTTTGAGCTAGACTCAAACAGGAACTGGTGCACGACAACGGGCCTTGATGCACTCTTGGTTACGATACTCCTAGGGGATATGCTTAGGATAATTCACATTTTATATTCAGTCCATTATGAAGGATTTAAATGTAAAATATTCCTCAAAGAAACCATATTTGTGAATATAGGATTATCCATTCATAGGATCTCAATTTTTTTTCTAAGTATTTTGTTAAGTTAAGATTATACATTATGATTCATAACCTAATATAGTGTATTCCATTATATAGATATGGAACCTAGTGCATGAAATGGAAATATCACGAATGAACGTGTCCCCTGTAGGGATTTTCCTCTGATGCAAGATAATGATGTTGGATATGGTGTTGTGACTGGTGCTGAGCAACTCATAACTATACTGGGACAACTTACTCAGGTTATTAATAATAACATTACCCGTATGGAGCATCTAGATCCACTATGCGGAGGATCCATGCTCGATCACTTTATGCGAAAATAGCCTCCATCATTCAACGGGACTACAAACCCATTTGTAGCATAGTAGTGGATATGTTCCCTTGAGAATATATTTCTCACCTTGGGATGTAATGAAAGAGAGAAGGTTTTCATGGAAGTCTATCGTCTATCGGGAGATGCAGATTATTGGTAGTCCTTAATCTAAAACAAAAAAGGAGGAGGAAGAGATAGAAGAGATTGAATGGAGGGATTTTAAAGAAATCTTCTTAGAAAAATATTTCCCTCGTGAGCAGTGAGCAGATATGGAGAGACAATTCTTGAATCTAAGGCAGAAGGAAGATGAGAATGTTGCAAGGTACAAAACTAACTTCACAAGATTAGAAAGACATACTGTAGACTACATACGAAATCCAAGGAGCAAAATTGATCAATTCTTTGATGGCCTAAAGCCATTCCTCTGGAAGGCACTGGTCTCCCAAAGTTTTTCATCATATGAGGATATAGTTTCATATTCCATCAAGACAGAAAAAGAATTCTCTAAGTCTTATGACTTTAAGGGAAATTAAGAAAAGAAGAGGGTTGTTGAAAACCCTGGGAAAGGAAATAAGGAAACGGGGAAGAAGGGAAGAGCCGAATTTCCACCATGTGACAATTTTGGAAGGAAACACCCTGGTGCATGCTTAAAATGAAAAGGAGTATGATACAAATGTGGTCAGAAAGGCCATATTGCTGGTGATTTCAAAGGGAAGAAGGAATCTAATGATGTTCAATGCTATAGTTGTCGAGAGATGGGACACTATGCTAATGATTGTCCAAAACATCAAGGAAATATGAAACAGAAAAGGGCAAGGGATCAGGGACAAGCTTATGCAATCACAACTGTAGAGGTTGAAGTTCTTAATGACGTGGTGGAAGGTACTTGAATTGTTTCCTCAAGTTTAACCAATGCCTTATTTGATTATGGATCATTACATTGTTTCATATCTTCCCAGTTTGCTAAGAAAATAAGATATTTCCAATTTGACTTAACAAGGGAGTTGTTAGTTAAAACTCCTAAGGGAAGTATCATTGCTACAAAGTTTTGTCAATAAGTTCCCATTAGGGCGTACAAATGTTCTTTATATAATGATCTCATTGTCATACCCATGATTGAATTTGATATAGTCCTCAGTATGGATTATCTTTCGGACTGTGATGAAAAAATTTATTGTAAGAAGAAGGAGGTTACAATTTTTGATGATGATGATAAGGAAAACCTTATCTTTAGATCAGAATCATCACCACCTGATTCTTATCTAGATCCACCCCCAATAGCTCAACTAAATTCAATTATTGGGGAGGAAGAGAATTAAATAATTGTGGGTGAGGAAAGTAATGTTCAAATAGAGTATGTACCTATTGTGAAAGAATATGTTGATGTGTTTCCAAAAGATCTACCTGGACATCCTCCAGAATGAGAAATTGAGTTTTTCATTGATTTAATTCCTGGATTAAGGCCCATATCTAAGACCCCTTATAGAATGGCCACTGTGGAATTAGTGGAGCTAAAGAAACAATAATAGGATTTGAGTGAAAAAGTATTTATTCGACCTAGTGTTTCTCCATGGGGATCCCATGTCCTCTTTGTCAAGAAGAAAGATGGATTCATGAGGCTTTGCATTGATTATAGAGAAATCAATGCTATTACAAAAAAAGAATAAGTATCCCCTACTTCAAATTGATGATTTATTTGACCAACTGCATGGAGCTCAAAACTTTTCGAAGATTGACCTTCGATCTGGATATCATCAGTTGTGTGTGAAGAAGAAAGACATTCTGAAAACAGCATTTTGAACAAGGTACAGGCATTATGAGTTTACAGTGAGGCCTTTTGGATTCACTAATGCACCCTCTATCTTCATGGATCTAATGAACAGAGTTTTCAATGAATATCTCGATGCTTTTGTAGTGGTATTTATTTATGATGTCTTGGTATACTATAAAAGCTGTGAAGATCATGAAAATCACTTGCGCTTTATCTTAAAGACTGTTAGAAGACATGAATTATATGGTAAGTTTAGCAAGTGTGAATTCTGGCTTTAGGAGATCTCTTTTCTTGGCCATATTATCTCTAAGGATGGAATCCTAGTTTATACTGCACAGATAAAGGCAATCCAATATTGGCCAACGCCAACAAACATAACTGAGGTACGTAGTTTTATTAGCTTAGCAGGTTATTATCGATATTTCGTACAGAATTGTTCCCGACTGGCTAACCCGCTAACGAATCTCAAACGTAAACGGGTTAAATTTTTTTGGAAAAAAGATTGTGAAGAATGTTTCAAAGAACTAAAGAGAAGATTATTTAATGCTCATATATTGACTCTACCATTGGGGAATGATGGGTTTGTTATTTATAGTGATTCTTCAAAGAAAGGACTTGGTTGTGTCCTTATGTAAAATGATAGGGTTATTG
Organism: Viscum album; assembly: GCA_963277665.1. Taxonomy (NCBI): domain Eukaryota; kingdom Viridiplantae; phylum Streptophyta; class Magnoliopsida; order Santalales; family Viscaceae; genus Viscum; species Viscum album. The sequence continues at coordinate 1,296,419,669 of OY728138.1, read as the reverse complement.
CTTATGCATCATGATAGCTAAAAATTCATGACCAAAACTATCCTACTCATGATCTTGAGTTAGCTGATATAATCATTTCTTTGAAGATATGGAGACATTATCTCTATGGTGAAAAATGTGAGATTTATACTGATCACAAGAGTTTGAAGTATATTTTCTCAAAGAAAGAACTCAACATGAGACAAAGGAGATGGCTTGAACTCCTCAAGGATTATTATTGCACGATACACTACCACCCGGGGAAGGCAAATAAGGTGTCAAATGCTTTGAGCAGAAAGGATCATGGATTTTTGAACAAGATGAGAGTTTAAAGGGATCCTATTTTCATGGATCTAGTAAAGATGGATATGGGAATAACCATGGAAGGTGAAAAATCAATGCTTTTTCAAATGGTTACCAAACCATCTTTACTAGAAAGGATAAAAAGTTCTCAGGCTGATGATGAGGAGTTTCAAAAGAATATTAAAGCTATGAATGATGGGAGATTGAGTGACTTCGTATATGAAGGTGGAATTTTGAAATTTGGTAAGAGACTTTGTGTTCCCGATATACCTGATCTAAAAAGGGAATTTTTGGATGATGCTCATAGTTCCAATTTATCTATACACCCTGGTAACACTAAGATGTATAGATATTTGAAGAAACATTTCTAGTGGGACAACATGAAGAGGGAGATTTCTAATTTTGTGTCAAGATGTATGGTTTTTCAACAAGTGAAAGATGCAAGACAACAGCCTGGAGGAGTATTGCAACCTCTTCCCATACCTGAGTGGAAATGGGATAATATCACGATGGACTTTGTCATGGTACTACCAAAGACTCCTAGAAGGAATGATGCAATATGGTTCATTGTTGATCATCTAACCAAGTCAGCACATTTTCTTGCTATAAGAGAAGATCTACCACTTGAACATCTAGAAAGACTATGTATTAATGAAGTTGTGAGACTTAATGGAGTACCCCTATCGATTGTTTCTAATCATGATCCATGTTTTACATCAAGATTCTGGAAAAGTCTTCAGAAGGCCCTAGATACTGATCTTCATTTGAGCACTGCCTACCACCCACAAACTGATGGACAATCAGAATGGACTATTCAAACATTAGAAGACATGTTGAGGTCTTGTTCGCTTGATTTTTAAGTCATGTGGGATTAGTATTTACCTCTCATAGAATTTTCCTACAACAATATCTTCCATTCATGTATACAGATGTCACCCTATGAAGCATTATATGGGAGGTGATGTCAAACACCAACTTACTGGGATGATGTTAGTGAAAGAAAGCTCGTGGGCACAGAACTGGTTGAAGAAACAATGGAAAAGGTGAAGATTATTCAGAACCAAGATCTATGCAGATAATCGAAGGATGGATTTGGAGTTTCAAGAAGGTGATCATGTTTTCTTAAAGTTGTCTCTATGGAAGGGTATTATACGATTCAGTAAGAAGGGAAATTTAAGTCCCAGGTACATCGGACCTTTTGAAATTCGGGACCAAATTGGAGCTGTAGCTTAGCGTTTGGCAATACCTCCAAGTCTCTCCAAGGTTCACAATGTGTTCCATGTGTCAATGTTAAGAAATTACATGCCAGACCCAACACATGTACTCACTTGTAAATAAGTGGAACTTGATCCTGATCTATCTTACTGTGAAGGGCCTGTTAAGATTCTTGATACTAGAGAACAAGTATTGAGAAATCGGATGACTCATCTGTTGAAGGTTCTCTGTAGAAACCATAATATGGAGGAAGCAACATGGGATCCTAAAGAGCTTATGTTAAATACATACCCGAATCTTTTTAGGTAATATTCTGTGAATTTCAATGATGCTATTTATATAAGGAGGGGAGAATGTAACACCCTAAGGTTTTGAAAATAAATATAGAATGCAATTTTATAATCTAACCATTAAACACAACTTTGTCTCTTCAATGTTTTGAATTTCAAGAAATGGTCATCTAGAGTTGTGTTCAGTAAGTCATTTGGAAATAAATTTACACAATTTGGTTTGGTATAGGGAGGAATGAACATAGAAAAGGCCTCGGAGTGGCTTCTCTTTCTCTCCCGCGGCGGCTAGGGTTTCTTCCCTGTACACACGCTCCTCCCCTCTCTGGCCATCTCGTCCTGGTTCTTATCTCTTTGAATCGTCTCCTCCCCGTGGTTTGGTTGGCTCGGCGTGATGTTCTCGTCGTGTGTAGGGCTCAGATGGTGTGGAGGGGATTTCTTTTCATTGAGGTTGACAATGGATCTAGAGTGGCCTAGGGAGGGGGGTTCAGTTTTCGTTTCTTGTTTTCCTTGCTTGTTTTTAGTGTTGATGATTCTTTTTTAGCGGCATCCACTTGAAGTTGGCAGTGCCAAGTTTATCTCGCCATTGTCTCATCCCTATGGTGGAACTTCTTTGGATGCCTTGGGTGTTCTCCACAGTGATTTTGGGATTCATCCTCCTTGTTGTGGCAGAACACTTCGGGCTTCGACTCTTCTGGTTTGATTCACGGGCGTAAGACCGGTTTGCTCAACGGCATACTCTACGGAGCATTCAAGGGTTTGCTCTTAGTTCTAAGTTGTTTCCCTGCGGCGGTTTCTCAGCATGTGAAGGTCGTCACCTGATTTGCGGTAGCGGAGTTCTTTGAGGATCTGTGAGGGTTTTTTCCTTGGTGGTTGGGGTGGCTGCAATGGGGTTTTCTTGTTTGATTTTCAATACTCTGTTTGATTCTTGTTATGGAAATGGTGATTTATGTGCTGGTGGTTGCTGTTGGTGGAAACAGCGAGGAACGCCAGTGAATGTGGTGTGCGGTCGATGGTTCAATGTTGATGGTGGAGACAGGGAAGCAGTGCGAGGAAGACTGTTTGGGATTCGATGTTCCGATTAGGTTCGTGATGACAGTGGCTAGACCGGAGTCTCACCGGCAGCATGATGTTGAATTTCACGTCGAAGGGTGGAGCGTGGTGATGTTTCTCGAATCAAGGCGTGGACTGTTGGTTGGTGTGTGGTCATATGAGCGTACAGGTGATGGTGCGCAGCTCGAGGCCCTACTTTGAGCTTTTGAATTTTGAATTTTGAATGTTTGGATGCTTTTGTGGTGTTTTGTATGCATTTGTATCGGGTACCGGCAACACTTAAACCGACCATTAGAAATCCAAAAAAATTATTAGCGCAAAAAGTCATTTGGAATCTGATAGAAAAAACATGATTTTTGGTGAATAGTAACATACCCTTATGAATAGTAATATGAATAGTAATATGACCCTTGAATAGTAAATAATGATTTTTTTTTATTTTCTTAAGGCAATATGATAATGGGATCTTAATTAATTTTTCAATGTCACATAAAACTAACTGCACTTCAAGATTGTTATTTTTCGAATTAACTATGACCTTATTTAAAAATTAAATTAATAATATTTAGAAAATTATTTTTGAAAATGGATTTCACTTTTTAATTATACACTTAAAAAAATGGTAGGGTTGAATTTTTGTGATTTTTATAAAATTCTAAAATTTTTGATGAATAGTGATATACGATAAAATATCGTATATACAAATTAACAGTTAAATACAATAATTATGACACCATATGTGATTTAAAGCCACTTGGTTCGAACTCATATGCCATTATTACTATTAGGGGTCACATAAAACAATATAATTTTTTGTCTTGAGGAAAATAATAAAATAATGAATTAAATATTCCAAATGTACTCCTCTCCTCCACTATAAAAACCCCTCACCACTCCCTCTTCTCTTCACTACTCTAAGCCTTGAAGCTCCTAAAATTTTTTCCCAATTACTCTTCCCTAGTATCTCCCCACGTCCAACAAGCTTTTGGTCTTTCCAAAAGACCAAAACCTCTTTCCTTAAAGAGTTTCTCATGGAGGTTATTTCAAGAGGTAAAGTGCCCTTCTTTTTCATTTGGTTTCATTTCAATTTATCTTCTTTTGTTATCCTATCCTCACCTTCTCTATACAAATGACCATGATAACTCCAGTAACATTTATATACTGGATTTATATCATGTTAATGGAAGAACAATCATAAATATTCTTATTCACTCCCTTTTATTTTTATAAATGAAATCGACATCCATGAAGTTCTGATTTATAACCTTCGTTGACGACGAAGTTTTTTTCTTTGATTTATTTTTCATTACTGGCCATGAAACCATATTCATGGTTGAACCAGACTATAATATATTTTTTATAACATAATTAATGTTCTGGAACCATAATATGTACATATAATTAAGTTATATGACCAAACTAGTTCATAATATTCCAAATACCACAGAATAATCGAAGTGGTTGTCATCTAATGATTCATCCTCATTCCATGTAACCAAATGATAGAAATTTCCATTATAAACTCTTTATTATCATTAAATTCCAATCCTGTTGATTTATAATCATTCTGCATGAACTTCATTACTTAAAAACAAGTGAACTGAATATGAAAATAAAGGAAACGAACACTCCAGAACGACAAAATTCAATACAATAACTTATCAATAAAGACATAAATGAACTAACCAAAATTATGGTAAACTAAATACATGTATAATAGGTTCTGAAATAAGTTATTAACATGTATAATTTCATATTCTATGATCTTAATTACAAGAGATAAACACGTTTGGAGTTAAGGTAAGGGTTTATTCACCCGAACATCCATTTTCATTCGAGATACTTTCATTGTCTAATTTCCTCAGTGAAATTATTATTTATTGTTATGTACTCATAATATATTCTGTGTTAGTATCATATATATGTGTACAAACCATAACCCTTCTTTATTTTATGGATAGTTACACATTTTTAAAGGAACTTTCAAAGTTGTTTCCAAAATACAAGCCCGATTCAAGGGAATTCCTCAAATTCTTACCTATTTACAAGGGCACTCTATAATCTGTTTTTGGAGACCATTTTATTTATAAAATCACTCATTTTATTATTAAAATACTATCTTACTTCACTTATGGTTTTATACAAAGATTTTTTCAAAATAACTCTTCTTTTCAAAATAAAAGAGTATTTATCTCCAGAATTGCTTAAAGAGTGTTTCCATATAATTCAACACTCTTATTGATTCTATGGTATTATTGGGTTTAATAATTTATGAAGTCATATACCATATTTGATTTAATTGTTTATGACTAACTCTATTGTGGATAATCTATCCTAAAACCATTAACCATATTATTCCGAATGGTTAGTATTTTATGTTTAATGATTGGGGAAAGATAGTTACATTTCATATGATAGTTTCAATATGAATATATATGTTGTTTATGTTTATCCTCACTCATATGAGGAATTCATTGGACTTATTATGTGTCGGGTGGGGACCTCTATATCCCCTCGATGCATTGGTAGGTCTCATGATACAAATAGATGTGGAATAGGTCTAGGCCTTTCCTAATGTGATATGGATTTTGGATGAGGCCTTAATAACTGGATGTCTTAGCCAAGGCCATGAAAAAATGATTCAGAATGTCTGGCATATGAAATTCTCTCATTATGAAGCTTTTAATTGAAATTTCATGTGGTTATTTGACTAGTAGAATACTCATGGTTATGTTTTATTATGGTATTATTTACTCAGTTCATTTTCCTTCCATAATGTGTTCATATTTATTATTAAAGGCATGTGTTTTCAATTATTCACCATTTCTAATGTTTATTTTATCTTCTGCTGTATTTATTACTCTTACTGAGCATTTGATCTCACCCTTTCTTATGTTTCATTTTTTCTCAGGATATGAAGAAGTATTTTATGAATGACTTGCAAGAATAATCTAGGAGATGTGATGACTCTAGTGAAATAAATTAGTGTTGTTTTTCCTTTCCTTAGGTAAAATTGAACTTGTGTTTGTATCTTGTTTCCAATAATACTAAACTACTTGGTCCTTAGAGATTCATATTCTTTTTATGTATGCCAACGTAATTAAATAAGGCACCAACTCCAGGCAGTTGGGGTCGGGTCCTTACATTGGGAGGACTCCTTTGAAACATAATAACTCCTTTGGAGGGATTTATAGAGTTATAGAGATGGTAAATTCATGATCAAGGGATTTAGGGTAGGGTGGTATGATAAAATGGGTGGGAATGATCTCCTTTTATAGGTGAAAAAGCGGGGCTTTTCCTCGAAACTAAAGTTAGTTAAGGGGTAATAATGGGATCGCATAGGTGTTAGGTGAGTTAGGTGAGTTAGGTGAATTAAGAAAATAAATTCTAGGTGAGAAATTTGGTTATAAATTTAATACTTAACAATTATTTCTATAAGGCGTAATTGAAATTTTAATTATAAAAAAGCAGAGGTACTTTATTTAACCATTTTTACCCTTATTAATCTTGATTAAAAATTAACCATGGTAATTATTTTATTACTAAAATTTAAATATGGTCCTTCATACCAAATATTGATGTGATAAATCCAAATTTTGGCACTATTTAACATAATTGAATATATGTGTATGAGAACATTAGTTTTTAAATAAAAATATAAAATCTGTAGAAAAACTGTTCTTATAGAAAAATGATGTTTTAGTTGTTAAGTGTTATTAATCATGTTTATCATTAATCATATATTAAATGAGATTAAATTTATTTTTATGTGTCTTTAAACTTTATATTAGAGTCCTAATTTAAAATAGATCCATTTAATACATAATATTTACCTTAGAATCATAAATTTATGCCTAATAATAAATTAATCATATTACCTAATTTGATCGTGATAATTAAAAATATGAAAATCATCTATACAATTCAAAATCTAAAAGTTGTAAAAAAAATACTTTTAATATAGGTATTTTAAGGAATAAAAACAATTTTAAGAAAAATATATCTTATAAGAATAAATTGACCTTTGTTTAATTATACACTTTTATATAGTTTTTATAGGACAGTTGCCTTTATTTATTATGATAAATTTAATGCTATGATATACCAGTAATATTTAAAATTTTATTAAGGTAATGGGGTTCTTAATTTTATTTTAGTATTTCATGAAAGATAAGATACTCACTGGGTATTTAATTAAGGGAAATTAATTACTAAAATCATGGGTTTTTATATCAATAAATCTTATATGGATATACCCATATGATATATGTATAAAAAATTAAGTTAGAAGTTATGGGATAAATCATTAGTTGATGGGTCAACTGTAAAAGCATACTTATAAATAGAAATTTCAAATTTATTCTCTTATTATTTTCAATATGAATATCCCTCAAAACATAGTCAAATGGGTCATAATTAGGTAATTGTTAATGAAATCTCAGACAATCAATTATCAATAATTAATTTGTTTGAGCTTGGTTTTAGTGATGATCATGAACAATGGATTTAATATAGAAAACATCACATATCTCATACATATGTTCAGATCAATAGTAAATAAATTACAGGATTTGGGTGGTAAGTGATATTATTTCCAATATTTTTAAAATATTTTTAAAAATAATTTTTATGTTAATTTTTTAATAGATTTTATGATGATCATATGAGAAAAATTCACACAAATTACCCTACCTACTTTTAAAGAACATCAAAAGTTTAATTTTTTCTATTTATTTTAAATAATATTAAGTTAAAATTGTTACGGTCAAACATAAAAAATCAATGGTTTATTTTATCTATTGTAAATTTTTATTTATTTTTTAATGTATTAAAATATGGAAATAAATTTTATATCCAAATATGTGAACTGAGTATCCCACCATCCAAATTGACAAAATATTATAATGTATATGTACTTAATGGATTTTGATTTCATACACACATATATGGTGGGTCAAAATAATTATTGAACACATGTGTTTGTTTAAAAGGGACTTGTCACAAATAAATTTAAGTTTAATTTTATAAAATACTATATGAAATAATTGAGTTATCTTATAAGGGATGGAATTACATACCAATGTTTAAATCTTATTATCTTGATACTAATAATGGTTTTTACTTTCATCCATGTTATGAAGTCATTAACATTAATTATAAAAGTATTCTTACAAAAAATAAACCATTTATGTTGTAAAATAATGGTTATTATGTAAATTACTATGATACTTTGAAAAAAATAAATGACTAGTGGAATGAAATAAGAAATAAAATTTCATAACAATTAGTTTATGGAAAATGAAAGTGTTTCTATAAAAATAAAAAATATTGAAATTTTTCAAAAAAAACATGTCAAATACATCTATTTATTTAAAAGATATGAATATCAATGATGAGAATTCGGAGTAAAGGGATAATGGTATTGATAATGTGGATGATATAACCATTGAATTTGAAACAATGGTAGATGATGAAATTAGAGATCGCACGAAAATTGATGATGTTAAAGAAGAATATGGAGATATTAACACGAATGAATATGAATATGAATATTTAATATTTTTTTATCATTATACTTATAGTGATAATAAGTATATATTATTTGTTTTCAACAAATAATTAACATTTTTTATATTTTTTTTATTAATAATTATTTTTAGGTAATATTATTCTTGTGTTTTTTATGGTTGTAGATGGTTATGATAAGTTGTATCATACCCTCATAGAGGTTATGCTACCTAATTTTGATCCCCATGATCCTTTATCCAACCCATAGTATTATTCTACTACATTTTCAACTAGTAGGGGTCACGACCTAGCTAGATTCATGATTCCTACCCTATTTCAAAGTAGTGTCCATCTCTTGATTTTTATACATGATTGAGGAAGTGATTATAATTATGTATTTTATTTAATTTTCATTAAATTATTCTATATATTGGTTTTTTATTATGTGTTCTTATTTTCATAGTTTTCATGTATAGTTTTCTGGAAGGAATGGGAAATTCTACTGAATAACTTTTCTACACAATGGGGGTTGTGGGATAAAATTTGAATTGATATTCAACATCACATGTTCAGCCACTGAATTATTTATAAATAATAATATATTTTATATAAAAAATTAATTAATTTCTTATTATTAATAATTATTTTTAAGGGTTTTGTCTCTGATTGATTATAGCATGAGACCCTCTATTTAAGAGGTATGGTATATTTGTATGTGTGAGTGTTTTTATTAGTTTTTACACAACCATATAGAGATATTTGTGGAGATATATTCTGCTACTATTTTTTAGAAATCTTACATGTGCCATCAACCTGATTGTATCCCTGCCTAGGATTGGGATTGATTGTGCTGATAATATAAAGGAGATACTTTCAAGAGGTGGTCATTAACTAGTCGATAGAATTGGGGGAGGAATAATATCAATCATAGATATGAGATTCATTTTTTTATATATTTATGACATATGGTAATTAATATTAATTATTAATTTATATATTTATCTAATAAAAAGTTTCTATGTTATAATTTTTTAGTTTTTTGTTGATCTTTTTCTAGGTTTTTATGTCTACAAGATGATGTACACATATTGTACTGTGGAAGATATTTCTAGTAAAGTAATGTGATAGATTTTGGTTTATATTTCTTTTTTAGTTTTAAAAATTAATATAAGATAATTTCTTTTTTACCTTTTTCAATTTATAATTACACTTTAATGAGATGTATGTTTTTGATACTTCTCACTTATGAGAGAGTCAGACTAAGTCAAGGTGTGGAGGTGATAATGTCTCATTCGAATCATCTTTCGATAAGTTTTATTAACTAGAAGATACCATTATTGGTATCAAGAAAGTTTGGTTGATTGGTATTGGTTCACGGTTAATGTTGGTTAGTAATTATGTTACTATGTTGATAGAATCTATTAGCTTAAAGGGAGATCATATAGAATTATCATATATTGTTGATGTAGAGTGTTAGGAGAGTCTTTAAGATTATGATGAGACTATACATAGATTCTATAGAGATCCATAAGATAAGAACTTGTAGTAGGAGCAATAGTATGAGTAGATGATAGAGTACATGTGACAGCTTGTACATAGTTAAGGGATGGGGTTTCCCTCTTCTTGATTATCCTCCTACACCTAATCTCATCCCCCCCCCATTGAATTTATGATGTTTCTTTTAAATAAACATATAATTTATTAAATGTAATTATTTTTCTATAAATGGTGTTTCATAATTTTTTTGTTATTTTTATATTTTTACTTATTTTCAATGGAATTTACTATTGTGAAAACATTACAAAATTATTTTTTATAGATAACTAAAGCCTATAAAAAATAATTTTTTTGAGTACTATTTGTGATGGAATTTTATTCCATAAAAAACTATTTGTGATGAATTTTTATTTCTTTCTCAAAAATATTAGGTATCAGTATATTAGTGGAGATCCATTGCAAATACTACTAATAGAAATGTTTTTTTCTATGACGGGTTATTTGTGATGGAGTCACATTATAAATAACCCATCATAAATGATGTAAAAAAATTTATGAAATTTTACTCTTCACTGTGGATACAAACAAGACTTAAGACATCTCCATCCTCTATTCTTCATCGAAAAGACTTATTATTAAGGATATTATGAAATTAATGGTAGGTGGGGTAGATATTGGCCTATATTATTACATGAATAAGTATTTAAATTATTTTATAAAAAAAATCTCATGACATGGCCTAATTTATCCCTTTTTTTATCTTAGTAAATATTCATCCCAAGAATATTCTTTGTTGGTCAAAAATATTTCATATCAAAATCCCTAAAAAATTATGCCTTCATTTTCTAGATTTAATATTTATTAGGACATGAACAAACATTTTATCCACATATAGTAGAATAGTGATAGAATCATTATTGTTCGAACCCTTGAAATATGAACAAGGATCTAATTGAAAACTATTATATCAAGACTCGTGATCTGGAACAAACTCTCATGTACCAATATCTTAGAACCTTATTGAGGCTATAAAAACATTTATATAATGACTATAGTCCATTTTATTGGTGTAATTAGAGGAAATTGAGATCACACTGATTTAGAGCTAGGATTATTTTTTTATTTTTTATTTAGACTTGAATTTTAAATCTATAGAATAAAATTGAGTGTTTTTTATAGTATTTTAAAGATATTGGAAGAAAAAAAGGTTTGGGTGAAGGCTATTGAAGGTTTCATATGCATCATTTTTAAAAAGATGGCATCAGATAACTAGTAGAGTTTCATTTGATATCTGGTGAGGCATAAGACAAGGGGATGGTCCTAGATACACCATAGGGTACTCGGTAGAGGGATACATGGTGCTAGATGGAACCAAAGTCTATTTTTTAATTTAATTTAATTTGATAAAATGGTTTTAAATTGAAACATATTCCCTTACTTATTTGTTTTTTCTAGACACCAGGGGAGACTAACCCACACTTCTCCCTTATCCCCTCTCATTCTTAATCATATATCAACATTAATCATTATTCATCCATCCATCTATCTAAATCAATGACATTCTTGAGGAAACGATAACCTTAGGAATAATTTCACTCATCATTCCATTATTTTTATTCTAAAAACCCTAAATTTAGAAGTTTTTGCATCCTTAATTAATTTCAAGTGACTGAGAATGAATCAACTTGTGATAATGGTCTAGTTTACTTTGGATTAACCATGGTAGGTGGTCCTTTGAATATTATTTTTTCTTATATTAATTTTCATGTTTAGTGTGATGGAGAACTAGGGTAAATGGGTTTGTGTGATAGGGAATTCTACTAACAGGTCTTGTGGATTTGTGTTGGAGTAAATGATACTTTGTGGAACCATAATTGATGCATATTTTGTAACACCCCAAGCTTCCAGGTTACGTTTCCCTTTGAATAATGCAATAGCTTGCATTGTACGCAAATTTGAGATTCTAACACACCGCGACCAATCAAACTAGTCGTTATGAATAGTAATACCCACTTTTTAAAATTTGTAAAATTTTATTTTTCAAAATGGAATTCATTTTTGAATTTTTAATATCGAAATTATCCTAGAGTTAATTTTTCATATTTTTTTTGAAAACGTTATATTTTTGATGAATAGTGAAAAACACTGCGTTATTAGTTAAAACAAGCTTTTTATTTAATTAATTATTTATTGAATTTAAATTTATTTTAGTTCAAAATATATACATAATACCTATATAAGTTTAATTTAATTCATTGGAGTCATTTTATAATAAGTTTAGATATATAAAAATTTTATTGAACTTTTTACCATCTTCTACCGACCTCCTCGGAGCATTTGCAACTTTGAATAAAACTTAATTTTACCACATCTGTGAGTTTAATTTAAAAAATATGAGAGACATGGTTAATATCAATAAGTAAAATTTGGTTTAATAAGATGAAAATAATTTTTGTTGAATATTAAGTTTTGACTTTTATTTACCATGGTTAAAAGTAATAGGGTAATTAAGGGTAAAAATGATATCATAATTACCCTAACACATGTCTTAATTCTATTGGATAAGTATAATTCTTTCAAAAACAACCTTAGGAATAAAAATGATCTTATTTGTTCCAATTACATAATATTAGGACATTTATTATTATTTTATTTAAAGAAGAGTTAAAAGAGTTAAATTCAAAGTTTAATAACTAAACCAATTTTAATATAGGGTTACACACAATATAAATTCGACTATAAATATTCATTAGAAATATAAAAAGACTTCCTATATAATTATATTTTATTTATAATATTTATACATTAAATAATTTAATTATGACACAATGATGATGTAGTAATTACCTTATTAATGAAAGATTAAAATAATTGATATTATAAATATCCAAATAAATGTAATTTTGATACTTTTGATGAATTCCACTAATTTTCTAGGTTAATATGACATGTTAGGGTTGATTAAATAATTTTTCTTCGAATTCATCATGTTGTTATGATTTTCACAAAAACCAAATACTAAATAGTGTCAAAATTGACATAATTGAGTTTTTTAAAAAAATACTATATTATTAATTGATATAATATTTTTAAAAATATAAGGTTTTGTAAAAGAACTTAGATAAGGTTATATATATTAATAATGAACTACTTGGTGTTCTCTTGTCTTGTTATAGTAATTTTATTAACCATATAATATAAAAATACAAAGAGGCATGGTAAATGTCAAACTATTTAACTAAGAGTTAAATCTAAAATATATGGTTAATATGGGGACCTAAACCTGTCTAAAACCTATTGGTTGAGAGTTTTTCGACCCATACCCACCTTATCCTATAAATAAATCATCTTGTAGCCATTATAATCCGAAATTATTTTATTATAAAATAATATTTCAAGCTTTTCCTAAAGTGACCCTCACCTCTCTTATAAAAGGGTACTTCCCCTTCTCTTAATTTCACACCTCCAAAGCCATTTGTCTTGGCCAAACCCTGCCCAAATATCCTCCCAACTTTCCTACTTTAATACTATAGGTCTTCCTTTGGTCATAAATCCAACCTAATGAGCCCTTTTGACCAAATCAAAAGGAAGAACCTGAAGAAGAGGTAAATATTTCTTCACCTCTTTCAAGTTATTTTCTACTTACACTTTCTCTTTATTTGTTATTTCCATTAAAAAATAATAAATCCATTATATTATATATAATATTATGTTATTATAAAAATGTTACAACCATATTCATTATTCTATCCATCATATTAATGACAAAGTATCCATATGTGCATATGTACAGATTACCGTCTCCACGTCATGGTGTAGTTTGTTATTCAAAATCTTCATTATTTGGATGGGTATAATAATGAGTATAACTGATGTAAATAATAAATATAACATGTTATTTATTCGTTATATATGATATACCATTCAATTACATACAATTTCACCATCAATATAATGATATTGTCACTTGTGCGTATGTACAGATTACCGTCTCCACGAACGTGATGAGATTCATTCCCCATCATAATCATTCAAGAAAAATTTTCATTTTATGATTAAAAATGAAATTAATATCATTATGGATATGAATAAAATACATCCTATCCACAAAAAACATGTCTTACGTAATCGAGTATATAAAGGAAAATGGATCAGTTAACACCTGAAATGATGATATTACTAAAATATTATTAACAAATAAATATTAGAGGATCATATATGATATCATATTTATGTATATAGTTTTTGTATAATTTAATAACAATTATTTAACTATTATACAGGATTTTAACATTCCCTTGACCAAGGAAAAGAAAATGGTAAGGGTTAATTTCATAATCAATTTATTATCTGAGGTTGTTTTTATGTAAGTATCTACTGGGAAATCTTTATCATCCACGTCCATTTTTTCTTAAAAAATGTATTTCAAAACATTTTTACTATTTACTATAAAATGGTTTAAATTAATTTATACCCGTATTTGACCTTATATGTTTTTAAATAAATCTTTCTGTCATTTTCCAAAAAATGTACTTTATGACCTTTTCGAAAAAATTATGGTAAGAATGTTTTTTTAACTTACACGGTGAGTGCAACTATTTTCCACCATTATAACATCATCGAAGCTTCCCTTACAATATTATAAGAATATTTTAAAAATAAATGTTTTCTGTTATAATTATATGACTTTTAAATGATTTCAAAATAAAAAGAGATATTTCTCTAAAAAAGGTTTTTATTTCATCTATATCAATATTCTTTTGATGGATTTTAAGCTTATTTGAGGTTGATTTATTATGATACAAGTCTTCCATATTGTATTGAAGGTTTTGTGATATGTTTTACTATGGATGTGTTATTTTTATAACATTCATGGTTTATGGATAAAGTATTGACATTTCATATTCTAGTTTTAATATGAATGTTTATGTTATGTTTAAACCTTTTCATATGAGGAATGAATTGGACTTGGTAAGTGATGGGTGGAGCCCTCTATAGCTTCTCGATGCATCAGTATGTCTCGTGAGACAAACTAGCATCTTAGAATAAGGCCTTAAGAAAATCTTATTTGTGGTCTTGGCATAAGGCCTTGACTATGTGGTTATGAAGTCTGGAATTATGCATTCCATCATTATGAAAGTGGTTATTGATATTGTATGTGATTATTCAACTAGTAGAATATCCATGTGAGTAAGTAAATGGAATTATTTGATTTTATCATTTCCGTATTATGCTGAAGTTTAAGTTTAAAATAATTTTATTTTAGTATTATACATTGCCTTAAATGTTTATGCTTATTTATGAAAGTTTATTATATATTGTTATCCTTACTGAGCATCTGATCTCACCCCTTTCTATGTTTTATTTTTCCTAGGATGTGAAGAAGTATTTTATGGTTGACCTACAGGTATAAGATAAGTACATAAATGTGTTCAAAAGGGGACAAAATTTTGTTGATTTTTCTATTCCATGATGTAATGTAAAACTTATGAATGTATCTAGTACTTCTAAGGCTACTAAACTGATTGGTCTTTCGGGACATGATTCCTTATATCATGCCAATGTTATGTAATAATACACCGACTCTAGGAAAATTGGGTTGGGGTGTTACATGTTTATTTAATCAGTCTTCCTTAATTATGTCAAGTCATGTAGTCTTACAATTATAGGTAGAATCCATAAAGGATAATGGTATTTAGATTGAGTATCATATAACCATGTGAGATATTATTAAATAATGTTTTATATTCCATTAATAGTAGTGATTTGTTCTTGAATATTGTAAAATATTAAGTTTAGGTCATTTTATTGATGGGATTTCCTTTGAAATGAAACTTAAATCAAGTGAGATTTGTCTTATGGATTTATTTATCCCATAGTGTTTTCCTGGTGGAGGTTAAGTTCATTAATAGTTATCCAGTGAGGATTATGTTTATGGGATTGGTTATGGAAAAGGGTATTATATGGTTGATATAACTTGCCAGCCTTAAAAATTTGACTTATGTGTGATTTATTTAAATAATTTGTGTATGGAAAAGTGAGGAATTTATTCTTAAATTCCTTATATTGAGTGACTTGAGAGGGGATGGGTCATAGTTTTTTAAAATCATGGTAGTTCAGATATTTAGAGAGTATTGACCTATCAAGAAAGGGTGGTCCCTTATCACTTGTATACTCTCAATGGATTTATGTGGATATCAACATGAAATAAATCTAGGTATAATTCGAAATGGATTTATCTTTTAAACATAACTAATTAATTTTTTTTCCTTTTAAATGAATTAATGGATTATGGTTTTGAATTGTTAGTATACTTTGTTATCCAAGTTATGCCCGATATTCTTTTATGATATGAATACTTGAGTTGATCATGTTGTTAATTCTTCCTATCATACATATATATTTGTGTATATATTTTTATTTTTATTTTTATTTTTATTTTTATTTTTATTTTTATTTTTATTGTTCTTGTTTATTTATATTAATCATTTGATTTATTATTATACCTTCCATGTATACTTTTTGTCCCAAATTTGATGCACATGTATTTTTCTAGTGATAAAAAGGGGGGGTTTTAATGTTATTTTATTATTCAGGGAATATTCTATTACTACATTTTTTTATATTCCTTCTTATTATTATGTTTTTATATTTTTTATGCATATTTTATAGACTAATTTAGTTGGTCAAAGATAAACAGTTTTTTGACTGACAAGATGTTGATGATGGTGCCTATGGTAGAAAGATGAGATAGGTATTCAAATACCTAAACTCTATATGGAAAGGGTTCTAGTAGGGCCTTGTCTTTGTTCAAACTTTCTATTCTCCTAAGGGACAGGGTTAAAAATTATTTTAACTTTTATAAAATCCTTTACTTCCAAATTATGAACTAGGATCGATATAGGTATAGTTGATTATCATGCATGGCTCTAAGAAGGTATAGTTTCTTCTATAGAGATTTAATGAGCACTTGGAAAACTAGTATCAAAGGATTATATTTATATTTTTTAACTAGTGGGAGTATATCATTGTTTTATTATTGTATATTATTTTATACTTATTTTATATTTTTTCAATATATCATACCATGTCATGGATGCACTCGTATATATAAAATATTGTGTTTAGGGAACCATTGGAGGTGTAATACTGAGTTATGTACTGACACCCTACATATTCATCATAGCTTATATGTAGTTTCAGTTATGGAATTTTAGGTATAAGAGTGTATGAAATGATATATTGTTAGATTTTCATTGTATTAGGATGATATTGTTCAGTATGTAAGGACTCTATTGTGACATGGAATGATGGTGGAAAGTATTTACAAGAGAAGTTTATAGAATCTCACCACCATTAATTTGTTCCTTGATTTGATTTTGTCAGTTTTATTATGTTTATGGTTAGTTTTATGAAATTATTTGTGTACAATTTTTTTTTTGATTAATATATATAAATATATAGTTTATTTATATTTTCAAATAGGTATAATAGGTACTTTCAAGAATTTAGGATGTCATTTTATTCAGGTAAATGTTTGATATATGGATGGGTCATGTCATTTTTTTAGAAACATTCTTGTATTGACATGGAAAATCACTAGAATATGGTGAAATAATTCCAAATGATTAATCTAGACTACCAAAACTATTATTTATCCCATGGTGATTATATAATGTGATTAAGGTAGTGGAGGTCCAAATTTGGTCGACATAAGATCTAGTTCGGATGTTACATATTAAACTTACAAACAAAGTTCTTCTTTCCTTTTTCTATAAAACATTTTGATTAGTGTATATATAATCCTTTATCTTGATCACCATGGATAAAATTTATATTCAAATAAAGTTTCTCTATATATAAATTATATGTATAAAACATTTCCATATCCACCCAAACCGTCATAAGCCTAATAACATGATAAAATATTTCCTTGAAATCAATACATTCCATATAAACATAAACTTTAAACATTAATATTACATGATATCATTCCAAATAGAATTTTATATCCCACTTTATCTTAAATACCCATTTTTTATAGATTTCCTTCCTTTTAAGAGTTAATTGAACAATATCCCAAGTTTTATTCTTATGCAAAGCTTCATGTTCCTTTTGCATCACATTAATCCATGAGGATGTGTCTCAACTCTATATTATTTCCATAAAAGATAATGACTTTACATCCTATATTAATAATAAATACACAATATTTCTCTCAATGATATAATTTGGGTGCTATATTAGTGTTCCTTTCTCTTCAATAAACTATCTTAGTCCAAAATTAATTGTTTATTGATCATCATGCTCTGGTAATACTTTGAAGTAAACATGTTCTTCTTTTAATTTATCATCTACATTGAATTTAATAATATATTAATTTCTCTACATCTCTATCACCTTTCATTAGCACATTCACTATAAAAATTTAATTAAATTGTAGTGGTTTAGAAAATTACCACTAAATATTTTTTATTTTTTTATTTAAAATATATTGGTTGTTTATTAGAACCACCTCAATCTTTATAATTAAAATAAATTAGTGGTGTTTTAACTAAAACCACCACAAAACAAAGCAGAAAGAGATGGGTTTTTAAATAAAAATTGTTATATTTACCCTAATAACAAAACCCAAACTCCCCCTCCCCACCATATTTCCTCCCTCTATAAACTAACATCCAACCCCCTCTATATATAACCCAACATTGATGCTCCATTCATAAAATTTGTGTTAATACCCTCTCTAGGAACTAGTGATTCTATCCTCCTCATTATCCTTATTGGTTGTCATATGTCATCCCCCTACTCTCTCCCTACACTATTCAATACCACCCTCTCCCTCTTTGAACTCCAATGAATCTGACCTACCCTCTCTTCATATCCTCTCTATACCTGACCAAACACCAGCCAACATATCCCTCTATGTACTATATGACACTAACCCTCTTTCTATGTGACTTCTCCACTCGGAAATCATTTATTACATTAGCCTCATTTTACACCCCCTTTGTGTGTTTAAATAATTTGTGTAGTGGAATATGGATGACTTATTAGGTTTTTGGGATTAGTTCTATTTCTTTAATTCTCTATGATTGATTGTATAATGATAATTTTATATATTTAGTTATATTAATTTTTCATATGATCATTTAAACCTATTAAAACTTATTTTTATGTCATTTGGATTAATCCTATGTTTTTAGAACTATTATATATAAAATAAAAAGGATTGAATGAATAATATGAATAGAACATTAGATTGTGATTATATTTTTTATGAACTGGAATTCCAATATGTTTCTTAGAGTTGATGGGTGATGGAGTAAGTATTCATCCAACCAAAGTAATTTTTGAAGGATACACTTATATATTGGTAAAGTAGATTTATTTTTCTTCTATTAAAAGTGTAGAGGAAGAAAATTTATTATCATTGTAGTGGTTTTCAAAAAAAATCTTCATGAGAAAGAAAAAAATTAGATGATTTTAGAGTTGGTAATAAAGTAAAAGAAAAATTGTTGAATCATGTGAAGTCTTGTCTATAACATTTTTAATGTAATAGCTATGAATGGGGTATGGATATTGGACTATGTTTGTGTGTTTGATATCTTGTATAATCTATATAAATAATTATTTAAATAGGTTTAATGTTTTATAGAAAAAATCATTAAATTTGGAAGACACTATCTATGGTTTATTTGAAAACTAGAAAACTAAAATCACTTAAAAACAATAGTCGGATTAATGTTTATGGATGTTGATTTAAAAGTCAGATCATTAAGGTAGTGAGGTGTATTGAAATAATTATAAAGGGGTATTTACATTTTTTTAAGGATATTAGAAATAAGATGAAGGAGGTTATAATTATACTAATAATTACAATAATTATTTGATCATGTTTTAAGATGATTTGAAGTGGTTTAAAGAAGGAATGATTCAATTTTAAGGTATTTTATGTATATTTATTAAAGGAAAGAAAATTATCTATGTACTAGAAATTTTCTATGACTTGAAATTTTTTAATAATTCATGGTCATTATATTACTTGGTTAATCTAGAATTAAGATTTAATCCATGTGATACTTTTCGTGTCAATATTTTATAGAAGCATGTGATACTTCTACACTGAGCATAAAATTTTAGAGTTAACTAAAATTGGGAGTTTTAAAGTCTTTTATTTCAAGTGTATGAATTTTTGAAGTTATTATATGAATTGGTAAGTCGTGTATGACTTCTAAGGAAAAATGCATGAATTAATACAATGTCCCTCCACCCCATACCACTGATCGGTTCTGGACTGAAGGTCACTAGTATAACTCATGTGCGCCTCCTCATATGCCAGTGGTTGCTAACTAGTAGTGAGGTTCGGAGATGGTATTGTGGGGAGACAATACCCCATGTGTTAGAGTTCACAGTAATAGAATAAGTAACCAAGAATAATATATCACAAAATAAAATAAAAGTGGAAGAAATTAATATATACATGACTGATAATAAATGAAATACAGTAAATCCCAAATATTCAAGTCATACATACAACTGGCCACCAACTGGGATGGTGACATATACATACCATAATAAAAAAATGAGGTTGGATCAATTAAACCTCTAAACCACACCTCATACAAAACTCTATGTACTCATTTAATCCATCCCACTCAAGCAAATGTAGGTCATATCCCAACATGTACCTACAACCAAGTTAACATCTACTCGAGTACCCAAGTGTAGTGGAAACAATATAAGCGTGTCAGGATAAAAAATTAGTAGTTAACCACCAACTCAGTCCTGTATTATACCAGTAATGTCATGATATGTGCATGTGATATTCTCAACTAAAATAAATAACTACTAACAAATAAATAAATAACAAAATTGTCGATCCATAGGTTCATGACCCCAATAGACCATACCTAATCCATCCCTATGCTTGAATATCTCTAGGAATGTCACACTAACCATGTCAAACCATAATAAAAAAACTACCCATTTGGTATGTTGTTCATAATAATATTACAGAACTATCCTTATATGAGTTTTCTTAGCCACCGTGGACCACCCCTAATGGGTGTTTTCTCATCAATGGAATAGGGCCACAAGTATCACAAACCACCCCTATGGGATTTTTCTCATATGGGGAATAATCCCATAAGTATCACAAACATAGAGCCAAGATTACCCTAGTATAATAGACCATCCACACCTCAACAGATAACAGACCATTGGTAGATATCAGGCCTCAAGTCCCCACCGTGAGGCCCCCACCGATCTACTACATGTTGGTCCACCTCAGACATCTAAAATCCAAATCTTGGAAACCATATGTATATACTAAGCACCTATTCCAAGGAAGAAAAAATTATTTATCTTCATATCCATGGAATCTCTTATCCATAACAGCCTTTAAATCATGTCATCCCATCCGTGTACCTGACTCCATACCCATGGCAGCACAATGGTATCACATCTTCCCTATAGGTGCATCCCATGATATTTAATAAATAAAGGAAATAAGGGGGTTATCCAAACACCCATGCACAACACCAATATCTTAAACCCATTAGGCTCACTAGTCTAGTACAAGTTCCATAGTTACACCTATTATAATCCCACCTAATCTTCTCATGGTTGGTCTATCAACAGGGCACCCATGGATCCCCTCATTCTCAGCACAACATAGGCACCCTCATATGGGTCCTTAGTTTTAGTTACAATATTAGTTAAACACTCGACACTCTAGGATTTCATGTCCCTTGACATCATTAACCAATTACCATGGATTTTACATCTATGCAAGGTATTTCCACAAAGGCAAATAGTCAATAGATCACCCTGATCCCATCTCAATCCACAAGGATGCTCTGGTTCAGTCTGCTCACCCAAACTAATATGGTCCCTATATAAGCTCTATATACCAAGTTTTTTTGCATGGGGGTACAATCCCCACTATGTTTTTACTCACCTCTCAATAGGTTTTGAATATACTAGGCATCTCTAAGGTCCCATCCATTCCTCTTGGGTAGGTCATCTCAAGTCACAACACCCCTTCCTCAAGAGGTGATCAATGGTCCCTAAACTAGGATTGTTAAGTCTCCTCACACTCGATCACATCCATCAAGGATCCATATTTCACAAGAAACATTGTGATCTAGACCTCATCCTTCAACAGGCAAGTTTTCAAGTTATCACACTAGTGACAACGTGGCCTAGGTGCTTTAGTCTTGTTGTCTAAGGTATTTGGTCTACATCACCAATTTAATTTAATTTAAACATTCAATTTAAATTAAATTAACTATTTATTCCAAAGGGCCTCACCTGAGGTGGAAATACTATATATCTCATGACATATAAAAAAATTCATAAACAATAAGGAAAGTATGTGATACCACCTACCTCAAACTGAATATTTCCATTTTTATCTCTAAGGGGCCAGCAGTAGTATCCAAGGCCCATCTAGCTTCATCCACAGTCAAATGATTTCATCCCAACCTATGGATATCCTAATTCAATAAAAACATAAATAATTAATTGATTATAACATTTATAACTAATTAATTAATTAATTTTCCAACTTTGTGTAATATTGAGAAACACATAGGGTTGTTGCGCCACTTTAGAACTAAGTCCAATGGCACCCCAAGGGTCCATCTCATATCCCTAGACCTATATTAGAAAAAAATCCACAAAAAACACCACTAAATTAATTGAAATATTGATTTACTTTAATTAAAAACATAATAAAAATTATATGGTGAAACATACCTTAAACAAAATGAGGAGCCACCACATTTAGATGGAATCCCAAGTCACCATATTCTATAGAAGAGTGAAATACCCATGAGAATCATCTAATTACACCATGATCCAGTGGAATCGGCACAAAACCCATACACTTGGAAATAAAAATTAAAAATGAGAGAAGAATACTGGAAGCAGTGGCCAGTATAGGAAGAGACAAACCTAGAATGATCATGGAAATCCAAGAAGAACAACCCCTTGATAGGGTTTGAAGAAGGAGAGATGGGGTGAGAAAACCCTAACCACACATGCTATAAGAGGAGAAAGGATAGGGGTTTCCCATTAAAATATAGGCAGTATAAGTGTCATTTTAAACTTTAATTCCATCACTTTATAGATGGTATAGAACACCAGTAAGCCAGCGGTTACAACACCTCATTAGGTTGTTGTCCACAGTCACGAGCTAGCAAAAGGTTTCCCTTGGCTAGTCAGTGCCCTACTATAGTTGATGATACAAGAACCACCCATACACTTTTGAGGCCCTCCTAAGCTACTGGAATATCCCTAGACCCCATTAATTTCACCAAAAAAAATATTTCAGCTTCCCAAACTCTCAGAACATGATTTTTGAGTCTCAAAACAAAAAATGACCCGACCACTAATTTGAAAATTCATAATTTATGAATAAATATGGAAACCCATACAGACATGAGGTCTTAAACCCTCCCCAAATTATAATTTATCATCCTAGATAATTCTTAATGGATACCCAACTAAACATCCCAACCTACTTTAGTCATGAATTCTTGATCAACAGCTTTGCTCTACCTCTAAATGCCCAACGTTCTCCTAAAGCATCACTTTGTACATAAGGTAGTTAAACCACAAAAACATAATCCAAAACTTGCAGTAATGAATAAAACACTGATATGAAACTTTACCCATGCCTATATACCCAAAAACATGATCACTTCACTACCCAATTTATCACTCAACCCATGGCTCTCCCCACCATAGGGCTTAGCTCAAAACGGAAAATTCTAAGTTGTGATGCCTCCACCATCGAAATTTACTATTAAAACACACCCCTAAAATCCTAAAAAATCTCCCAAGAATGGTTTACAACATTTTACCCAACTACATATGATAAAACCACTCCTGATTCTTGATTCTGATCTAAAATGGTCGAACTCCATTTTACCAATGTAAAAACCCATTCACAAAATATTTTTCTTGAAATTCGTCATCCAATTCCTGAAACACCCCCAAAATGTCCAAAACTATGTTCCCAATGTTTTTTCTAACCAATATCATCTAATTACATGATGAGATACAAGATAACCCACCTCTGGATGACTTTCCTTGAAAACATTCAACTCTAACTGCTAACACATCACCAAAACCTGATCATGAAGCCTTTATACCCAGAGGCATCCTACAGTCATCCTGGTACTTATACCAAGTCTCAACCAATATTATAGTATGATTCCATGTTTAAAACCCCCAATCAAACAATTTATTCCTCGTGATTCAAACGCAAGCATAAATGTGTTACCAATCCGGCACACTTGGGTAATCACAAGACATTCTGATCCCAGGGCCCATGTTTGGACTTTATCTAATAAGGAATATAATTCCATACTAAGAATTAATCAAGTAATCTATTATTACTAGTTTCCATGCATTTAACAACAATAAAATATCAAAACAACCATAAAATGACCAGTCTCATACTCCAACAACCCTTCTCACATTAGGTTCACACCCTCCCACCTGACATCCTTGTCCCCACCTTAGGATCATCTTCATCACCGCCCTACCAAAACAATATCTAAATATCCATACCCTATGCCCTATAAATCATTATATATAACCACTAGTTTGGCCAAACCGACTCATTTTTGTGTACCAACTCACAATAAAAGTTCATCACCCTCTCCTGCTTCCCAAAAATAGTTTACATGGAAACCTCTAACTTTCAACTCATAACAATGATCATTTCCCTCAACTAACCATTGGAACATTTCCCACCACATAGATTTTATCACCCTTCTACTCGGTCACACTCTCAAAAGGCTACACTTGAAACCATGTGTGTTTATCCACCCAATCTATGATCATCAACTTCTAAACTACTTGTCCCATAAGAAAATCATAGAATTTAAATTGGTACTCATCACACTCATGGCCATCACTAATTCAATACCTTAATTACACCACATGTAACTAGTAAATACTACCTCTATGTCCCCAATCCCAATGGGAATATACCTTTATACCACCCAAGCACAGAACCTAACTCACACTCCTCTGAGTTGTTTTTCCTCAAGACTGGGTTGACCATGCTCCATGAAACATTAGTCTCAACATTATAGGAGATCCTTCAGAACTCCTCTTCAAAATCAAGAACCTTACTTGTGCCATGATTCCTCCCATGATTGCTCGCTAACAGGAATCTTCCCTAGACCACATGGGTTCATCCATTCTCCATGGTGTTTCAATCTCTTCCACATTATACTTACCACTAAATGTTGTTCTAATTAGTAGAATCTACTCACTCTCTAACCACACTTCTAAAAGTATATATAAACACACAAGTAAAAACATAACCTTGGTTCTTCCCTTGAAACCACACTCAATGGTCAATAGGGTTAGGCACCCAAATAGTCCTACCCATAGAAAATAATCTTGATACCAAATTACTCCAAGTGCTACCTTAGAAATCAAAGTCATCATCTTTCCTATGACACAAACTCCAAGAACCTCTTGTGCATCAGTATCATTCCATGAATCATTTACTTGTGCTTCACCTCAAAGGGAACTACCAACTCGAGATAAACCCTCTAACAGGTCACCCTCAATCATACCAATCACCAGATCACTAATGTATATTCTATAACTAAGGGCCTCTATATCTTCTATCAATCCTTAAAAATAAAGTATCACATCATCATGTCTAGTTTTAACCAAAAATCCCAATGTTTAGTCCTCTCTATAAGGTCACATCTTATTAGATTTCATATACGCACCCACCTATACCCACTATATCAACTTTCCAAACACCCACTCACAGGGTCTCACATACGAAAGCACCACACACCAATTACCACCCAAATCTAGGTCACCCATACTCTTTGAGTATCTATACATTATATTTATCTATATAGAATCAAGACTCATTTATTAACTCTTACAATAACTAATGGATTCATCCAAGACAATCTGTACCAAGGGAAATACATAGCCATAGTTCAGATATGTATAATGTCATTCCAAGAAATTTATAAAAACATCATATAGTTTGTTACTATAAATTTAACTAGCTGAACAAAAATAAAAACAACCACTATGGGTTTATTTCTAAGTCACCACATGCCTATAACAACTAAAAAGGGTCTCTCCGCCTCCTATGAACATGGTCATGCACCGTCATCTGCAAAAATGAGTGTCTCACTGTCAATTGACATGACCTTATATTAGAAGGAAATACATATACAAGTTAGGTAAAATGATTATAATTCCACCAAATGCTAATGCGGTAAAACACTATGTGAGAAACTGTTTACACTTAAAAAAAAATTGAGCCTTTGTCATTGGTGAAATTGTATACTAGTAGGCCTATATGTCATGTGAATCCTACATGCCTGATATAATGCATGATCTGCCTCTTAGATTTATAGTAAAAGATTCAAATCCAATAACTTGCCTCTTTATAATAGCCAATATCCTGAAATCCATAATAAATCATAAAATCAAAACCACATATTGTGTCTCTCAATGAGAAAATAAAATACAAATGCAACATCGAACACAAAGAACATCAATCTCATCCTCAGTAGCTTGGACGTCTTATAGGAACAAGTATTATTGACGCACCAATCCAATATCCATAACATGATCCAATACATTAAAAAATATCTATTATACCAAAAATCAAAGCATTAAGATGAAAATAAAATACATTTTAAACTACTTTGTAATGTCACACTACCATAGACCACTAACTAGTGTTATCCCAATGGTTACCACTGTATCTTAGCCATGAATCCCCATATTCCATAGTCTTCTGACTAAGAGTGTGGGTATAAGATGGTAATATTTGGAGACTATACCCCATGTATTAGAGTTAATGATAATATAATAAATTAACAATAATCAAAAATCAAAACTAAATGGAAAAGTGAAATAAATAAATATAAATAGGAATGATAATTATTGAAATGTGGTAAGTTCCAAACAGTCATGTCATACATACAACTGACCTCCCACTAGTTTGGTGACTTATACAAATAATAATAATGAAAATAATTATGATGGTTCCATGAAAACCCTAAGTCTCACCTAATACCAAGCTCTATGAAATCATTTGATCCATCTCGCTCGATTGAAACCAGTCCACAACCTAACCTATAACTGAAACCAAGTGAACTTCTACTCGGGTACCCAAGTAGAGTGATGGGTTGTGTAGGGTGTTATTAACCAATGAATTCCTATACTATATTTAAAATTCCAAGATATGTGCATGTGACATGCTCAATTGAAATAAATAACTACTAAAAAATAAACAAATATCAACATCATTGATCTTTAATTCCATGACCCCGATCAACCTTACCTTCTTTGTCCTGATGAGGGAGTTTATTTGAACATGTCATACTGACAGTGATAACACTTAATAAAAAAACCACCCATCAGGTGCATTATTCCTTAATAGTATCATAGACCTCATTTTATGTAAGTTTTCTTAATCATCACGGATCACCCCTTACAGGTGTTTTTTCATCAAGGTTTTAGGCCCATAAGTATCATAAACTGAACCAATGGGAGTTTTAACATCCTGAGTATAATCACATCGATATAAAAAACTCAAATCAAAGATCACCCTAGTATACCATACCATTCATGCCTTGGAATATACTAGTCCCTCAACCGATATTAATCCTTGAGCCCCCACCCTAAAGACCTTTTCGATTTAGCACAAGATAGTCAACCTTGAATTTCCAAGCTCCAAATCTTGGAAGCTATAAATATATTCAATGCTCCTAATCCAAGGTATCTCTAATAATTAAGCTCCATATCCATGGAAACTCCCATATGTACCCTACTAGAAATCATGGAGGCACATACATGTACCTGGTTCTATATCCATGACAACCCAACCATATCACATCTGCCTTGAGGGTGCATCCCATAGCCTTCAATAAAAATTTAAATAATAGGGATGTCTAATAACCATGCCCAACACCACTATCTATAGCCCCTCAGTCTCACTAGTCTAGTATGTGTTATGTAGTGACACCTACTACCATCTCACCAGACCCACTCAGGGTCGGTCCATCAACGGGGCACCCCTTGGGCCCCCTCAGTATCAGTACAACAGAGTTACACTTACTGACTAAAAATTAAATTTTTATTTCTAAAACACTTTTGAGGGGAAAGTGGGAACCCAAACAAATTTCCCAAAGACCAGATACGTCAAAAGGATCAAAAGTACCACATCAACCCAGATTAAAAATTCAAACATTCAAAATTCAAATCACCTCTACCCATTCGCCTACCGAAACCAAAAAGACCTCCTAACACCATTACTACAACCCATACAAAATCATCTGAATCACATCATCAAGGACTTTACCGGTGAACTCTAGAGAGACTGAAACAGAACTTCCCTCTGAATTGAAACTATTAAATCTATTGTTGTCGACCAACACATCTGAAACACCACACAAATGGCGTGCATTTCCATAAAAGAACCACCATAACCCATATTGAATCCAACGAAGGATGCGCCTCTTTTGACACTATCGACCAATTGGACAACACATCCCAAAGCTTCCTTGAAACCACCATAGCTGACCGATCAGACAGCACACTCACATGGGTCATTGGTCTTTGTTATAGTCTAAATTCAACACCCCAAACTCTAGTGAATTGTGTCCCTTGCATTCATTAACCAATTATCATAGTCTTACTAGCTACATTTGGCGTCACCACATAGGAAATAGACAAGAGATAGACCTCAACCCATCTTGGTCCATAAGGTCACTTTGGGTTAGTACACTCACACAACCCGATCTATTCTCTATATAAGGTCTTCCCACATAGGCCTATTCATGGGAATACAATCCCCACTAGATTCAACCTCATATCCTAAGTGTTTTGGAAGCCACCAATTATGTTCAATTTCCCATTTGTCCCTCTTGGACTGGTTATCTCAAGTCATAATACCCCTTCCTAAAGAGGTGATTAAAGGCTCATCAACTAGGGCTATCAAGTATCCTCAATATTGGTCACTATCCATAGGGTTTTATAGGTCATAAAGAACATTATGGTCTGGGTCTTATCCCTTGGCATCCAAGTATTCAAGATAGTGCACTAAAGCTAACATGGCCTAGGCTCTTTAGTCTAGTTGTCTAAGGGATTCAGTCTTCATCACCCATTTAATTTAATTTAAGCATTCAATTTAAATTAAATAAACTATTTATTCAAAATTTTATCACCTAATGTGGTAATCCCACACATTTCATGACACATAAAATGAATTAAAAAACCATATTAAAGTATGTAAGACCACTTACCTCAAATCAAATCTTTCCATTTTTATCTTCAAGGGGCCAGTAGCAGTTGCCAAGGCCCATCCAAGCCCGTCCAGCCTCATCCATGGTCAACTAAGTACATATCAAACTCATAAGATCCTAACTCAAAATAAACATCAATAATTGATTAATTATAACATTTATAACTAATTAATTAATAAATTTTATGATTCTACACAATGTTGGGAAACATATCAGGTTGTCACGCAATATTGGAACCAAGTCCAATGGCACCCAAAGAGTTCATCTCATATCCCTAGAACTATATTCTGAAAAATAAAAAATGAAATATCAAAATCAAAATGATTTTTAATTTAATTTAATTAAAAAACTAATATAAACTCAACAGTATAGCATAACTTAACCCAAATGGTGAGCTGCCACATGCAGATGGCATCCCAGACTTCCCTCTTCCTAGAAAGAGTGAATGTCCAATGGGAATCAGTCTATTACACCATGATTCAATAGAATAGGAACCAAAAACCTACACCTGTAAATATAAATTTAAAAAACAAATAATTATGGTGGAATCAAGGACCAATTGAGGCAGATACGTACCTAGAATCACCATGGAAAGCCAATAAAACACCCCCTTAATGGGGATTTAAGAATAAGGTAAGAGTGGAGAAAACCTCATCTGTATGTTTCATAGGATGATAAAGGAGGGGTGTTTCCCCATTAAAATATATGGTGAATAAAACTTATTTTAACACTTTAATTTCCCCACTGTCTAACGAGTATAGACCACCAACTAGATGGTGGTTACAGTAGCCACTGGTTGTCTAGTGGCTTGTTGCAACCAAGACTGTACCAGCCACTCTGATCACTCCCAGGTCCCTCCCAATACCTTAGTACATACCTTGAACTCCATTACGTTGGTCGAAACATATATTTGAGGGTTTATAAACTCTTAAAACGCAATTATGAATCCATAAACAAAATTTCACCAAGCCATTAATTTAAAAATTCAAAATTTCCACTAAAATCTTGATGTTTGTATAGACATGGTGTCTTATATTTCATGTAAATAAAAGAATTAAGTGTTTTTAAATTTTATAATTCTATAATAAAATTTTTATAATATGATAAAATTATTGATTATATAAGATATTCTAAGTGTCCATTCTTATATGACATGATTTCTTATAATA
Organism: Viscum album; assembly: GCA_963277665.1. NCBI lineage: Eukaryota > Viridiplantae > Streptophyta > Magnoliopsida > Santalales > Viscaceae > Viscum > Viscum album. Next base: position 1,296,389,345 of record OY728138.1, on the reverse strand, counting down.
AGCTTTTGTAGGATAGCTTGGATCTCATAAGATAAAACCCCATTCTAGATGGTTTAGCTTTGTAAGACGTTGGATCCTTATAAGACATGATTTGAGATCATAAGATACAAACTTATATATAATATTAAGATTTTGTAAGATATAATTTCACCACCTATGGTATAATAATCTCATAACATATAATAGTTTCACCGTATATGATATTCTTCAATATATCTTATGGGAAATCTGAGAATTCTAGAATTTGAGATTCTGAAGAACAAATATTTTGGGATAATGTAAATGTTGTTCCCTAGTGTTATAAATATCAAAAAAAAGTAAAAGGTTTTGTGATTCAAGATAGAGAATTGTGATAAGTTATTCTTCAAGTTTTTTAGAAGAATATTAAAGTTTATGAATTTTTGTAAGAATTTTAAATGTAGAAATAAGTGAAGAAAATCCCAAATAAAGAGGAAATGGTATCTAAAATTGATAGAGTTTATCTTAATTGATCTAATAATAAATAAAATAATAATTATTCGTTTTAAATGATATGACAAGAATATAGATATTATATTGAAATCTAGAAATTTAAATTATCCATAAATGATAAAATTATATATTTTTTAAATATATAAATTTATATGTTCTGATGCAATTGGTGTTCTTAAGTGATTTAAATATCACAAAGAGTGTTTTGATTTAATATGGAGATAAATATGAATGACCTGAACTATATTCTGAGAATTCAAATGGATTTTTATGTTATTTTAGAATCAGACATTCTACAATGAAAAAGGCCACACTATAAATATGATTTGTTGTATGTTTTTGTATACCCATGGTGATTGTTTATGTTTCCAATTTTTTTGGATGTATTAATGGTAAGAAGGGCCTCAAATACTATGTTATAAGTATATAGAATACATATTTGGTTATTATTTAATGAGTAAAATAGGAGGTTAAATAGAAAAAGGGTACTCCTATCATTTTATAGGGGAAACCATTAGAGGCCAATAGAATATGGGAGATCATAGGATACACCCATGTACAAAAAAAGTGAGGAAATGAAAATGAGTATGGGTTTACTAAATTTTATGGAGATTTTATATATTAAAATATATAAATTATATTCTTGTGACCTATGTATAAAGGGGAAAAGAATGTGATAGAACTCTATCATGACTATGAGGTGTCTGAGAGAAGAAAATTGAGAGAACAACTAAGCTCTAAAAGAATAAGAATAACAGTATGTTGGTCCATTATTGAAGAAGATTAACTATTTCGTATCAAAGATAAAGGAATAATAAGACCTTGCAACATCTACTATTGAATAATTTTAAAAATTAATAAAGAAGAAGAGGATGATAAGATACCTCTACTATTGTGTTTTTGTATGATATGTGTGTCGATCCATTCATAGATTTATGGGTTTATAGATTCTTGAAGATAATAGGAGATTATTTAATTAAATGTACCTAAAAAACTTATTCTATTAAAATATCCATGTTGTTGTGATATTATTTAATGATTGAGTTTTATGCATCGGTTTTTGAAGATCAAGTGGCATTAAAAGACTATGTGTGAGAAAGAAAATTAGATCAATTGATTTTGTGTAATTCAATTTTAAGTGGGATCTACCTAAAAATGGTTGGGGGTTGATATTGTAACCTATATAGAGAAGGTTTAAATTATATTGGGATTGTGTAAATTATAAACATAGCAGGATGAGGTGTTGGGGTGAGATGAACAGTGGGTCAGGTGATCGCACAGTGTTCACTATTTCATTTTCACCCTTACACCACTGTGCTAAACTAGTTTTGTATTGAAAATTATAAAAATAATAACAAATTTAACTTCATTTTTGGTTCAATTATTTTGTTTTTATCACTGTTAAAAATGGAAATGTTACTTGTTTTGATAATTACATTTTAGGTGGAGGTGATTTAGAGGGCCCATGATGATGTCCAAGAAAAATGGGCCAAACTGCGCAGGATCCAAGCATACTAGTGGACTAAACTGCACACTTCTATTAAAATGTTCATCTAAATGGGATGAACTTTTGTGATATGGTATAAAGTATAATTTTATACATTTAATCTTAAGTAACATAATCCAAATTCATCTATTAAGTGGCTCAGCCTACCTGGTCTGTCTAGAACACCGAATCTGCACGAAGTCATAACTGGTGTGTTGTGATCTATCCATATCTCAAGATTTAACTATCTAAATGATGCCAAAATTTTAGTGGAGATATTCATAAGTTTGGGATATAATTTTTTTAATTTTCTCCAAAGTTATATAAGGTTTTATTGAGGTTTAAAACCATGTTACAATTGATTTTAAGAAATCTATGTGCCCAAAACCATCTTCCACTTTTCCTATAAAATGGAACCTTGGGATCCTCATTTGAAAGTTAGGCCAGGAGGAAAATATAAGGTATTATGGAGACCCAAAGGATTCATCTCCTCATCCAAGAAGTTCTAGAGGACCCTATCTTCATAGGGGGGTCAAATGTGAAGGCAAAGTTCCACCCGAGCCTCCTCCTTCTCTTGATGGCGAGCTAAATGGTGGACGATCATTTTGAGAGAGCTACACATACTTGGGAGGAAGTTCTGAAACTTTTTATTATTTTGGTTTTGTATGATTTTTATGTTAAATATTTAAATTATTTTAATTTGGATTTGATTCTCGTTTGGGTATATTTATTTTGTTATAATTAAGTGAAACACATTTTATTTCAAAAATGATTGGGTTGAGATTTCAAGTGGGGATCTTGGGTTTTTCCGATTAGGCAACACAAGTATCCTCTTTATCTCACACATACATAATATATTAGTATTATTCGGTATAAGTAACTCTATTATTGAGGTACAATACTTTACAAAATGATTGTTTTGTCAAGGGTTGGTACTTTGTGCAATGATTTAAGAGGTAAGAGGGGAATCAAGATCTTGAAAACCCTCAACGAAAGAATTAAACAATACCATGTGTATTTTTTAGAACAATGAACTATCCAATATATGTAGTGAACTTGTAATGACCTCCTTCTCTCATAATTATTAAAACACCACCTTAATTTATCAACTATTAAACTCTTTAAATCAAGTTGTTATCTTAAAACTGTTTTCAAAATCACTCTCCTTTTTAGTAATTTTTATTAAAAATGCATACTCTAAACCTATCAGTGCTCTTTGAGAGATGACCTAGGGTTTTCCCTATACTTCAAATAAACCTTAAAATCATAATAAATTTGACATGTCATGACAATGCGGTCAAATCTTGGCATCGTTGTTGGGGAACGCTTTGGTTTTTAGTGCGTGTTTTTATAAGATTTTTGTAAATTTTATCAATATTTATTTGTTTACACCTTTACCTATCTTTTTGTGTTCTGGTTTATTTCTTATGTAGTTTTTTTTAATTAAGTGTTCTACTCTAAGAAATTTACCACATTTTGAACTTGAACCGTAGAGGATCCTACATCAGCGACACCGAGATGCACAAGACAACCCTTTGAAGGAGGACACACCAGAACTTGAGACTTTTCAAAACCCATCTTCTTCTGGAACCAAATTTGAAACTAAAATTAATTTGTATAACATGGATGAAAATAATTGAACATTAAAATAACTAACCTCATCTAATGTTGATATCCAACCCACCTATATTCAAATACAAGGTTAGGCACCTAATTTTGAACTAAAATATGGTCTAATTCACTTACTGTCAAGATTTCATGGACTTTCTAGAGAAAATCCACATAAGCACATAAATTAATTTCATACTATGGGTTAAACCTTAAAAACTTTTAATGTGGATAAAGAAAAAGTAAATATCAGATCATTCAAATTTTCATTAGAAGAAACCATGAAATATTAGATGTATTATTTTAATTCACCAATTAAAGGTTGGGTGGACATGAAATTCCTTTTTATTGAAAAATACTTCCTAGACTATAGAACTAAAAAAATAAGGAAATAAATTTTTGGGATAAGATAATCACAAGGGGAAACACTTCAAGAATATTGGGAGAGATTTAAGAGGTTATGTTCAAGCTTTCCACACCAAAAAATAAATGATCAACATTTAATTTATTATTTTTATGAAGGTTAAATTCCAATTTATTGAAACATGATTAATGTTGCTACAAGTAGTGCGCTAGTTGATAAAACCCCAATTGTTGTAAGGACCCTGATTGAGAACATGGCTCAAAAAACTCAACAATTTAGTTCAAGATCTAGTATACCCATTGAGGTATCCATGAGGTGAAAATTACTGAATTCAAGAAGAAGTTGGACACAATGTTCGAAGAGGTAAGCATCCTTCTTAGACAACTTTCTCTTTATCAAGGTAAATCCCAATCTCCTACTCCCATCCATTATGGTATATGTTCTTTTGACACCCACTAATCTGACCAATGCCCCCAACTGAGAGAAACTTTTGAGATTTATGAGTAAATATTTCCACTATGCCCCTTTAACCAACCCTTTAGGTAAGAACCATATTATCCATACAATCCTAGGTTGAAATACAACCAAGACTATAGGAAATGGGGTATTCAAACCAACCTCAACAACCATGGAACCAATAGGGGCAGAGTAGTCAACCACCACCACCCAGAAATACTCAACCACAATAAAGGCCTTTCCAACAAACCCCTCTAAAACCAGAGCCTAAACTAGAATATATGATGAAAAAAATGGCATCCAACAGTCTTCAATTCCAAAAAAACCACCCAATAAGCTATACAAGACCTAAAACCCCAATTAGGCCAACTCACTAACTATATGGGGGAAATTCAAATTCTTGTGTCAATTAAACTACCCTCTCAACCAGTAGTTAACCCTAGGGATAAGGTAAATGTTAGTTCCATAACCCTTAGGAGTGGGAAACAAGTTAAACCCCAAAATAACCCTCCATTATATTCATCTCCTTCGGATGAAACCACCATTCCAACTACTAAAAATGGTCCAAGAGAAAAAAAAATCCTTATCTTGAGAGAAGCCCTTTCAAAGAAAAGAGTGTTTCTGTTGATGATTCACCTATCCCAACCATTCCTCTTCCATTTTCCCGAAGGGCCACCCAACAAAGAAAACAAAAGGAAATTGAAATTTATAAAGAAATATTAGAAACTTTCAAAAAATATAGGTTAACATTCCCTTGATTGATGTCTTAAAGAAAATTCCAAGATATATCAAGTTTCTGAAGGAGATGTATACACACTAAAGGAAACTTCAAGGTGATGAGAAGGTAAGATTGGGGAGGAACATCTCAGCATTGATAGATCCATCACTTCCCACAAAATGTAATGATCTTGGAACATTCTCAATTCCTTGAACCATAGGGGAGTATTTATTTTCCAATGCTATGCTTAATTTAGGAACCTCTATAAATGTGATGCCTCAATCAATATAATCTTCATTGCAGATCGTGGAATTGAAGCCCAAAGGAATTTTTATTTGACTTTAAAACTAGAGTACTGCACACCCCTCTGGTGTGTTAGAGGATGTTCTTATATGGGTGCAAAATTTTACTTTTTCTTGCTGATTTCTATGTTCTTGAAATGGAAGATGATAGGATGAATGGACATGTCTTGATTATATTGGGGATATATTTCCTAAAAATTACCAAAACCATAATTAATTTCCATAGTGGTACATTATCTATGGAGTTTGATGGTGACATTGTCCACTTTAACATCCTTGATTCCATGAAGCACCCCTTGGAATAACATTCCTCTATCTCTATTAATTCAATTGATGTACTCTCTTCCCTTGAAAAAAAATCTTCTCATTATACTAATCCCATTTATAAGTTTTCATCCTTGATTGAAATTCTAGGTAATGAATCACGCATTGATTTTTGTAGTTGTTTAGAAAAATTTCATGCATGTTTGTTAATGGATGATTACTTGAACACTGAGGATCACATGACTATCGATGATACTTATAATCTTGTAAGAGATCATTGCTCATCTAAGGATGATACCATTGAGTATTTAGATGAGATTAGTGACCTCTCACATTCACACACACTCCCATAAATCCAAAATACACTTGAATTGGAACGAAAACAATTTCCACAAGATTTAAAATATTCATATCTTGAGAATGGAAACAAGATGCCTGTCATCATTGCTAGTTCACTACCTCTAGGGCATGAATTGCGACTACTTGAACTTTTGAGGGAGTATAAACAAGATTTGGTATGGACACTTACTGACATTACAGGAATTATCCTATCAATTTTCACAAATAATATATTGTTAAATGATGAGGCTAAACTAGTGAGGAAGTCACAATTTCGACTGAACCCAAACCTCCTAGATGTTGTTAAAAAGGAGGTAACAAAAGTATTGGATGTTGGAATCATTTAACTCATCTATAATAGCCAATGGGTCAATCCAGTACAAGTGGTTCCTAAAAAACTAGTCTTACAGTAATAAAAAATAAAGACAATGAATTGGTTCCAACTCGTGTGCAGAATAGTTAGTGTCTCTATATAGACTATCACTAACTAAACCAACACACTAGGAAAGACCATTTCCCATTTCCATTCATGAATAGATTCTAGAGAGGCTATCAAGAAATTCTCGTTACTTTTTTCTTAATGGGTATTGTAGATACTTTCATATCCATATTGCCCTCGAGGATCTAGAAAAGACAACCTTTATGGATCCTCTTTTGATGAATGTTTGAGTGGTCTTTATTCATTCCTATATCGCTGTATTGAATAGAATATTTTATTAAATTATGAGAAATTCCATTTCATGGTGCAACAATGTATATTATTGACTGAAAATATATATTTTTTTATTGATTTTCTCAAGGTACAAGGGAGAAATCAAACAATACAAGAAATAAAAGGCCAAGAATCATGGGGGCTTGAAATGGTGAATTCCTAGAGCATCTACATGCACCAGATTCACTATATCCATGCGGAGAGATCCAGTGCTCACAAAACATGAAATTTTTTCATCTAGAGTTGCATAGGAAGCCAGGAGGTCGTCCATAGTGTTTCTTTCATGCCATGTATGAGAGATATCCATGTGGTTGTTCAGCAACTCTTTGAATCTTTGAATGGTATAGTCAATAGACAATGGTGTAGACCCGCGACCACTAATCAAGTTAAATATGTCCATCGAATAGATTTCCAACACCACAAGCTAGATATTCTTATAATTACAAAAAATAATCTTAGTGAGGAGGTCATGCACCTCCAACTGAATGGAATTATCAGGGCCAATGTTATTGAAAAATTCCATAACCGTAGAGCCTCTTGCATCCCGAATCACCCCTCCACCCTTCATCTGACCCGAAATGTAGGAGCCATCAGTGTTCATTTTAATCCCCTCAGAATGGGGGTTCCACCACACCCACCTGCCCAACCTTTTGTTGGAGACACCGGGTGCATAAGTGCCTGGGATAAGGTGAAAACTGGATGGGTATGTCACACATTTTCTGCATAGTCTAGTTAGATCAATGAGGGTGCTTCTGGTCTTGATTACAAGTCCCTTTCCAATGCCTGTTCAGCCCTAGTGATGAGACCCATTCCTCTCTCTCCAAATACACCAGCATCCAAATGAAAATATAATGGCATGAGCCGTTCTCTCTAGACCATTATTTTTGGCACCCAGGAACCATCAGCTGAAGAAGTCAGTAGTTGAATCCCCCTGCAGAGACCATCCCATAAAACTGCCAAAATCCCGCCATGCCATTTTAGCCCAATCGCTATCGAAAAAAAGGTGCTTAGTGTCTTCAGTTTTCGACACCCTGTAGTAGGTTCACTTCGATGCAAGATTCATACCCAAGCACATAATGTTCTCTTTATTTTGCAGCGCATTATGCCACACTCTCCAAACCAAAAAGTTGATCTTTGACGGAAGTTCTTTAATCCATAGCACATCACTCCATTCCACCAGGTTATGTTCCATCATCTGTAGATCATGATACGCTTTGGTTGAGAAGAGACCTGATGGTGACCCTGTGAAGACACATCGATCCAGCTCGGGCTCATGATGATAGCATCGAACATAGATCGTTGATCTCTGTTTAGGATGGCATACATGAAGATGTGGTGGGACCTTGCTTATCTGAATGTGATTTCTGAAACTGGGAATCTAAAAAACCCCAGCTCTGAACCAACCCAGTTGCACTGCCACAGGTTGATGTTGCCTCTCCCCACAATCCAGAATGAGTGTTGTTGAAGCTTCAGCAGATGTGGTTGAATCATGATCCAGGTTAATGATGATTTTCTACTTTGATTTCGCCACCCACCCTTGTATCTAATCTACATAGTTTTCCCCCAAAGTATCTTCCCTTCAACCACCTCCCAAGAAATCGTATCATGAAGATCCTTCATATATCCTATAACACTTTTAACATTAATCCCACCCTCTGCAAAAGGTCTTGCAAGCTTTCCCTATGTTTTCCAATGGTGTCTTCCATCCATCTATGCATCCCACAAAAAAGAGTCCAGCAACTTGTCCATTTGTGACATAACACCCTTAGGGACCGTGAGCGTGGAGAGAACATGCATGGGAATAAAGGACAACACGCTATGGATTAGGGTAATTTGGCCTCCGAACAATAAAAATGATTTTTCCAATTAAGAATTTGGCCTTTAATTTTCTCTATAACCTTGTCAAAATGCTGGACCTATGGCTTCCTATGGGAAATTGGTGCACCCAAATACTCAATAGGGAATGATCCTCTCTTTATACCCATCTTTCTTTCCATAATCACCACCCTTCTTTCTGTAAATCTGCTGTAAATAAAAAGGTTTCTTTTCTCCTTGCTCACCACTTTCCTACTCCATTTGTAGTACGCCTTGAGAATGGTATTAATGTCATTGATGGAACGATCACTTACGTTTATAAACACAATTATATCATTGGAAAACATTAAGTAAGAGATCTTACAGGACTGAAATCTGGATTGATAATGGAGAATGCAACCCGTTGTAATACCTCTATTGATATACCTGCTAAGAGAATCTTGTGTCGTGATAAAAAGAGTTGTATAGAGTGGATCACCTTTCCTTAATCCTCTAACAATCTTGAAAAAACCATATTTCTTTCCCATGAAAGATATCAAAATCTAAGTGGAGATGAATCATTATAACAGGAGATCAATAACCCAAGTAGAAAAGCCCATCTTGGAGAGGACCCTAATGATAAAATTCCACTCTAGCCTATCATAAGATTTGTTCATGTCAAGCTTGATAGAAATATTGGATCCAAATGATTTCAGTTTAATATTCCCAATAACCTCTTGAACCAACCCGATAACACCCTAGATAGACCGCCCCTTGATAAACACATCTTTCTCTTCTGAAATCCAGCTAGGTAGATAAATGGCTAATATTTTATTGAGGATGCAAGCCAAAACTTTGTACGAGAAGTTGCACATGAAAAATGGCCTATAGTGTTGAAGGGAGTGAGGGTTCTTAATCTTGGGTAGAATCACCATTTTAGTGGCACATGTAGCTCGAGGGAGATCTCCCCCTTTAAAGAAATCATGGATAGCTTGCACCAGCTCCATCTTAATCAAATCCCAAAAGGCCCTATAGAAAGACCCTAGGAATCCATTAGGTCTTAGGGCATTCTTTGGGTTAAGTGACCATACAGCCTCTATAATCTCGATCTCTGTCGAAATGGCTTTCAACTCTTCACTCACGTTTCTAGTGATCATGTTAAGAATTGTCTCAAATAAAATTGCATTCTCCCTCGAGTAACCATTTTGCAGGTTTAGGTTGGGTTCTACAGGTAGTTGCATGAAGAAATTGTTAGCCATCCTTCCAACACTATCTGGATCATTGGAATAATAACCATCCTCTATATGAATGTTTGGCCTAATAAAGGATCTCCTTTACTTAATACAGGCATGAAAAAATTCAGAGTTTTGGTCACCTTCACACAGCCATTTGATCCTAGACCTCTCTCTAGCCTGCCTTTCCTGACTAAGCAGCAAGTGAGCAAAGGAGTTCTTCCTATTGGTAAGATCAGAACAGATCCCCTCATCCTGATTTCTCTAAAAAGAAAAAGAATTTTTTTATAAATAATGTGAGTAATCTTTTAATAAGTTAAAAAGGAGTCTCATTTCATCCCTACTAATCCAACCACCTTGGTGGGATTTACCATTTGAGGTCATGTATGACACCTCTACCTATACAGATGGGGAAGTCTTATCAAAAAGGGTCGATTGAGCTCCACATGTCATTTCTTATGACTCATGTACACTGGAACCTACCCAAGAAAATAAACCACAACTAAAAAATAATTTATTTCCATTGTGATTTCCTTAGATAAGTTCAGGTTATAACGTTTAGGGTCAAAATTCATTGTGTTCTCAGACCATACAGCCCTCTGGTGTCTCCTTAAGAAATGGAAATTGAAACCACATATGATTTTCTTGATGCTCTTCCTTTAGGAATTAAATTTAGAAATTATAGATAAAAAAGGAGCAGATAATGTGGTGGATAACCATATCAATAGGATCCACCCATCCACATACATTGAATCATCCCCCCGTATTCCCATAAATGACATGTTTCCAAATGAGAAATTGTATAGAGTGTAAGATATTATTCCTTGGTATACTGAAATTGTAAATTATTTGGTAGCATCTTACATTCCTACTAATTTCAATAAAACCCAGGTTGGTCATCTAAAACATCAGTGTCATTGGTACATTTGGGATGACCCCTACCTTTGGTGCACATGTAGTATTCAATTCCTCAAGAATTGTATTCCCAATATCTAGTTTAAGTCTATCCTTATGTTTTGTCAAACTCTTTCTTGTAAAGGCCACTTTGGTCCCCAATAGACAGCTCGCAAGGTCCTTGATTCTGGTCTCTTTTGAACAACACTTTTTCAAGAAGCCCGTGATTTATATAAATCTTGTCCTCATTGTCAAAGAATTGGGAATAAATCTAAAATAAATGAAATGACATAACAACCCTTTCTCTTCCATGAAATTTTTGATGTTTGGGGTATTGAAATTATAGTTCCATTCCCCAATTCATTTGGGAACCTTTACATTCTTCTAAAAGTGTATTATGTTTCAAAATGGGTAGAGGCACAAGCTACAAGGACTAATGATTCTAATCCAATTGTGGTATTTTTGAGAACCCAAATATTCTATAGGTTTGGATTACCTAGGTTCATCATCAGTGACTAGGGTTCTAATTTCTACAACTAAACAATGCAATCTCTTTTGTGTCAGTATGGGGTTATTCATTGAGTGTATACTACATATCACCCACAAACCAATGGTCAAGATGAGGTGTTGAATAGAGAGGTAAAACATATTTTTGAAAAAATAGTTCAACCCAATAGAAAATATTGGAGTCTTAGACTCGATGATTCATTATGGTCCTATTGTACTACTTTCAAAACTCTTATTTGAATGTCACCCTATCGGCTTATGTTTAGAAAGAGTTGTCACCTTCCTATTGAGATTGAGCATCGGGCCTACTGTGCCATCAAACAAAGAAATTACAATATTTCTGGTGTAGGTTCTCAAAGGAAGTTATATATTTAGGAGTTTTAGGAAATGAGAAGAGATTCATATGAGAACTCTTGGATTTATAAGGAGTAAACCAAGGCTCCCCATGACCATATCATACTTCATCGTCAGTTCCACATTGGGAAGAAGTTCCTCCTATACAATGCAAGGCTGAAGTTGCATCCAGGTAAGCTTCATTCCCACTGGTTTGGACCATACGCTGTTAATAATGTATCTCCATTTGGTGTCGTTCAGGTTTAAAATAAAGAAACTAATCAAACCTTAACTTTCAATAGGCAACAGCTGAAGAACTTCCACAAAACCATTCTAGAGTCCCCGATCAAGGAACTCCAAGTTCAATAAGTAGTCTATGAATCACACCCACCAGGTTTTATCCTTCCTTCCCACATTCTATTTTATTACAGGGAGGACACTACACACTTTAGGTGTGGGGGATGGGTATATTCCTAGGTAAGTTAGGTATTTTCATCATCTTTCTTCTTTTTTATCTTTTTAGATTATTGGATAGTAATTTTAATTTCCCCCATTTCCTTCCCCCTAACTTTTGTTGTGGAATATTAATTTTTTATTCCCACTTTATCATAGAAAATGATGCTCATTTAATCAAGTAAGTTATTGAAAATTCATGTGGAATTTCCATATTTCATGTTGTTTTAACATTAAAAAACAATTTTTTTTATGAAATGTGAATTTTAGAAAGAATTCAATACTATAGTGTGACTTTATCTTACAATTTGGTTGTTTGTAAATGATATACATGGTTGTAACATTTTGAAACCTTTCATAATAATGGTACCCTTTTTGTGAATAGTTTAAGGGAAAAAAATTTCACTTAATATCTCAACAAATCTTTGCACCCAACCATGAAGTGTGAAAGTTTATTACTTAATAGAAGGTAAATATAAGTTATGTTAATTTTTATATACCTTAAAAAATTATTTTTCTATACATTCATTCATTATCCAATCTATTTCATTATTGTACTAGATTTAACTATGCGTTTGTATTAGTTATTGACCGTTGTACACCCTCAAAAAGAACCCAAAAAATCTCAAAATAAATAAATAAAAATTGAGGTGGTGATGAAATGTAAAAAAAATATGAGGATATATAGGTTAGGATCTTATGGTTTGACTTCTGGTAATGCTTAAATGAGTGGGTCTTGAAATTTTATTTCAAAGGGTGTAGGGAAAGTTCAGTGGAATGGATCATGTAAGTAGAAAATTTTTAAAATAACTTATATTTACTCGATAGAAAGTGGAAAAAATAGCATGAAATGGTTTTCACACACACACATGGATAATTAGTGACATGATTAAATTTTGAATTATTTTCTTTAATTGGTATCATGCATCTCTTGGAATTTCATTCAGATACACTTTTTGAGATGTCTTTTTTCATGCTCACTAAGAATTACTCCTCAGTGTGATTTTTGCTTTGATCTCATTTCTATCAAGAATTAAATTTTCATTGAATGTTAAATATTTATGAATTTTGAAATATCTACATGAATAATTTTTGTAAATATGAATTTTCCTGGGAGTGTAAATGTTTAGGTGTGGTGGTGTGATCTCACTGTGTTTACTATTTCATTTTAACCCTTACACAACTGTGCTAAACAAGTTTTGTATTAAAAATTATAAAAATAATAAAAAATTTCACTTCATGTTTGATTCAATTATTTTGTTTTTATCAATATTAAAAATATAAATGTTACTTTTTTTTATAATTACTTTTTAGGAGAAGGTGATTTGGGGGGGCCATGATGATGTCTAAGAAAAATTTCCAAACTACGTAGGATCCAAGCATACTGGTGGACTAAACTGAACATTACTACTAAAATGTGCATCCCAATGGGACGAAATTGCATGATTTTTCCTAAAATATTTTTGGATGCATTTCATATGAAGGAGACTAATCCCAATTCTACCATTAAGTTTCTCAACCGACCTGATCTATCGAGAACACTGAATCTACACAAAGTCAAAAGTGGTGTGTTGTGATCTTTCCATATCTCGAGCTGTAGGTGTCCAAATGAATCCAAACTTTAAGTGTAGATATTATTGAGGTGGATATATAACTTTATAATTTTATCTAATGCGAGATAAGGATTTATGGAGGTTGAAAACCATGTTCCAAATGGTTTTAAGAAATCTATGTGCCCAAAACCACCTTCCACTTTGCCTATAAAATGGAACCTTGGGCTCCTCATTTACAAGTTCATCTAAGAGAAAAAAATCTGGTATTTTGGAGACCAAAAGGAGTCCTCTCCTCCTCAAAGAATTTTTTTAGGCCCCTATCCTCATAGTTGGGTCAAGGATGAATGTGAAGTTCTACCTGAGCCTCCTCCTCCGCTTGATGGTAAGCTAAACGGTGGATGAACATTTCAAGAGAGCTACACATACTTAGGAGGGAGTTATGGAACTTGTTATTATACGTTTTTTTAATTTTTGATTTAGATATTTCACTTATGTTTAATTTTTATTTTATTCTCCTATGAGTATATTTATTTTGTTATAATTAAGTGAAACACTTTTTATTTCAACACCCATTGGGTTGAGATTTCAAGTGGGGATCTTGGGTTGTTCTGATTTTGCAACACAAGCATCCTATTTCTCTCATAAATACATAAGATATCAGTATTATTTGGTAGCCTTAAATCTATTCTTGAGTTACAATCCTTGAAAACATGATTTTTGTGTCAAGGTTTGGTACTTTGTGCAACGATTTAAGAGGTAAGAGGGGAATCAGGATCTTGAAAACCCTCAACAAAATAATTAAACAAAACCATGTGTATTTTTTATAAAAATGAACTATCCAAGATGTTTAGTGAACTTTAAATTACCTTCTTATTTAATAATTCTTAAAACAACACCTTAATTTATCAACTATTAAACTATTTAAATCAATATATTTTATTAAAACTATTTTCAAAGTCACCCTCCTTTTTAGTAATTTTTATTAAAAATGAATACTATAAACCTATCAAAGATCCTTGAGAGATGGTCTAGGGTATTACCTATACTTGAAATAATCCTTAAAATCATAATCAATTTGACATGTCATGACAACGTGGGCATCAGGATGATAACTTCCTAAAAAACTTGTAATTGATGATAATATTATAGGTAGATAGTTTGTGATTGAAGTGAAGGCCTAATCATAGAAAGGAGTATTCTTCATATGTCAAGGATGAACCTTATAAAAATCTCATGTTCTATCTTTTCTTTCTTTCCTGCATTACATGCGGTATATGTTATTGTTAAATAACTAAATAGATCTACTATTATCTTAACAAACAATAGAGGTTAAAATACCAACGGGGTAAGGGCTTAAAAGAAATTTTTTAAATTTGGTAAAAATTAAGTAAAACCTTATTCACCCCCCCCCCCCCCCTCAGGTGTATGCACCATTCCTATGAGGAATTTTAATTTTTATTGGTGCAAGGATACCTATGATTAGATCTATATATTATTTCCTTGGTATTTTATCCAAATTTAATGAAATTTGTATTTGAAATAGAATATCATCAGTTGGAAAATTCATATTATATTATTTTTTGTAGACATATATAAATATCTTCCAAGACTATGGAAAATGGGAAAATATAGAGTTTAATAATTTGAGAAAAAAACTCAAGAAATAAACAAGAACAACCACTGGTTGATGGTAGTTAGAGTGGTGCTAGTAGTTCATATTGTGAATAGAATCATCCTTTTGAATCTATTGAAGACCTTGTTGAAACCAAGTGATGAATTGAGTATTTTTTAGTAGAAGATAAACTTGGGAGAAGTTGTTGAGATTTTATATTGGAGTAGTTCCTATAGAATATGGAAATTATCTAAAGAATATTTGTAAAAGTTTGAAGTAGATATGATAGTTGTGTTGTATTTTGTTTTAAACACATAAATCATTTTCACAGTCACATTAAATTAAGTTCATTATATGAGGCTAATTCTTAATGTATGTTTGGATATTATTTGAAGATTTAGATGAAATTTTTTGACTATTAGAACAAAACTAAAGTTGATTTGAAAAAGGTTATAGTAACTACATAAAAGTTACTTCTAAATTTCATGAATGAATTTTTTTAATTAATTTCATTAATTTTTAGAATTTAATTGATAATTATTTCCTAATATTTATTTTTTTTAATAATGTATGGGAAATATATGTTTAAAATATAATTTGAAGAAATTAAATATCTATATATATATATATATAAGTTTGATAGTTTTTGTAAAAATATAATTTGTTTTATTATAAGTGAAAAATGAATGGCCTTAAAAATGGAAAAATAAGGAAGTAAATGGGAAATAATAAGAAAGAAATTCGATGGTAGGATTTTGGAATAGGTCAGTGCAAAGTGAGTATTTAAGATAACCTAGTTCGATGCGGGTCGATGCTGGGAAACAGAGCACAGATGAGGTGGTGTGGGGATACTAATATTTACTAATTTTCCCTTATCTTGATATGTTAATCACCTTAATTACAAGTGATAAGTCAATTTTGGATCATAAAGTGAGATTAATATTCTTCTTTAACAAAAATAGTTTCATTCCAATCCATTTTTTCATCGTCTCACTCACATAGATTCCCTTTGTCACTCGCATTGTGTACCATTGTGCCTACATGCCAATATCCCACCATGAAATCCACCTAGGATGTTTGGGATTACCAACATGAAGCCTTGTAATTTATGATACTACCATGTGAGGCACTAATATATCCCAAGATATCTTCTAAGAAACCACTGTGAGGATGATGATTCCAGGAATAAAGAGGAAGCATGAGTTCACCACTACGAAGAATAAAAGCCAATGATGGGGTGATGAAGTGTTGATAGAAAATGTTTTTTTTAATATTTTTGGAGTTTATACCATTAGATATATTTCTTATGACTTCTAAGTAGTTTTTTATGAATTTTTAGGATTTCAACCCATAGTTATTCATTTGTTCCACAAAGATGATGAACAATGCGACTTGGTTTTCATGATAATTGTTTGTGTTCTTAAGGATTTAGATCTTCCCACATACTTGAAAAAAGAGGTGATGTGTTTTTTATGAACCATGGTTTTTGTCATTATGGATATAAGAATGGATCAATGGTGGAGATACTAAATTTTCTAAGATACATAAGAGGAGTTTGTGTCATGACATGAAATTATCACATCATGAACATGTGTTCCCATACAGAACTAGTGCAAGCTAAAGTGTCATTCGTATAAAAAAAATTATGGTTTGTGTCATGAGAAATGTTTGGACATACATTATATAATAAATATGAATACCTATAAATGTCTTGAAGTACCGCTCACAATGTAAATCAATGATACAAAATAAAAACAAAGAAGTGGATATTTCCTCTTCTTACATGTTTTAAGTTATACCTTAAAGAAGATATGCATGTTGATTATACTTCCTAGGTAATGGAATTTGAGGCCAATAAAAATTTATAAATATGTGGATAGTATATGTTTAGAGATAAGGATATACGATATATAGATATTATGAGGATTTATGTCTATAAATAGAAGGTAATACTGCACATTAAATGGATCAAATTCCTAGGTGGTCTTTTTTGGTTACTACTTTGGGAGGTTGTTGTCGATGTATTATAGGTTTTTTTCTTTTTTTTTCTATATATCATGGATATAATGATAGGGTAGTTAGTTTTTCCTAGGTTGTATAATGTAAGGGGGTTTATTTATATAAAGTAATTTATTTTTATGATTTCATGTTGTCTTCTTATATTCACTATTGTATTTGGTTTCACTACTTTATTCCCTATTGTATGACTATTATTTTATGGATTAAGAAGTTTGATTCATCACAATATCATTTATTTGATAATTACCATCACCTTTAAGTGTTAGAGTTATTTTTAGTGCGAGTTCTAGAGTGATACTTCCACCATGAACATTGGGTTAGTTATTAATCTATGTTTAAATATGATTTTTTACCAACATTTTTATTAATTTGAAGTACCTGACTATGAGAAAAAGTGAGATTATAGAGTGGAGAGTATCTACCTGGAAAAAGGGATTCACTAGGACCTAATTCAAAGGACTACATGACTACCATAAAAATATTTTCTACTTTGTTATTTCATAAACCTGAGTATGAAAATTCCATGTACATCTCATCTCATATGGTTTCTTCTAGGATATTTAGTTTTATGTTCATAGTAGTGTAGTATTAATTATTTATTTATAGTATTTTATAAATTGTATCTAGGGTTTAAACATTTTAATTTCAATTCTTACACTTCCTAGTATTTTGGTGTCTTTTCTATATTTATAAATTTATAAACATTTGTTTGAGGTTATATGAATTAAAAGTCCTATGGTCAAGCTAAGTTTTTGGAACCCTTACTTAAGACTAGGTTAAATAAATTTAATTAAATATATAATAACATGTATTTTTTATCCATTATTTCATTTTTTATAATTTATTTAGGTTTTTTTATATCATTTTACTTTTATATGTGGGTAATTTTAGAAGTGGTTATAGGATAAAATCAAAATTAAATCACATATCAATATGGAAATCACAATATAAAACACATCACAAAATATTGATATAATCAATGGGAATATTAAAATCCATGTATAATAGAGACAAATTTAACATTGTTTCCACAATAATACCCATGTTTTGATGAGTATCTACTCTAAATCATGGAAGAAGCATTAAAGGTAGGGTTTCAACTCTTAGAGATAATGGACAAAGAAGCTAATAAATCAAAGAAGATTCCCAAGGATGAAGCTAATTCAAGGAAACACTTAAGGATAAATCTGAGAGTGATTATAAGAATGAATTTAAATTATAATTAACCTTTAATAATGAATCTAAATAATAATATTTTAGAGAATGATCCTTCACACTTACTATGGAGAATTGAAAAAGAAGAATTAGTAGTTTTAGTAAAAGGAAAAGAAAAATAATAGAAGATAACAACTTATAAAATATGGAAAAATATGATTGATATGGTGGAGGAGGCATATATAGAACCTAATATAATTTTTAATCAAAAATAACCTCTAACAATAACTAAAAAGCTACAATAAGAAGAGGTTGAGGAAAATGAAATTGATAATCTTATTAAAAATTTATAAAATCATCCAAAATGGTATAATAAGAATTATACAAAGTGTAGATAGTATCTGGATTACTTATTAAATCCATATAGTTTCCATTAATTAGGTCACTCCTCTATAAAGTTTAAATAAGTTATCAAGGAGGAAAAGTGGTGATATACTTGGTGAACTAAAACATTATACTTGGATCAATATTAACCAAGTAACTCTATATGATACTCATATTATATGATTAGAGAGGTAAATTAAAGATAAATTACCTTAAAATGACTTTTTTATAGGTAACCTGAGTTTTTATTTTATTTCTTTCTTTGGAATTAATTTTTAGAGATTATAGTTTCAGAATTCATTTTAGGATGTGGTTTCAGTTCCCATTAATCTTTTTGAGATTAAACACATGGTCCTTATAATTTCACTATTTTTTTTATTATAGGTTCATGATGATAAAGGAATAAAAGAAAGATTATAAAGGAATGAGTATCATGAGGAAAGGGGGTATTGTTTTTATTACATTATATTTTTTTATTCCCAATATTTTGAATTAAATTTTTATATTTTTTAATTAAAAGTGTATGTATCACTTATATTTTTTATACCTTATAATATATGATACGTAATTCATTTATAAATCATAAGATTCTATTTTTTATATGTCATTATTAATAATATTGAATAATTAATGAGAGAGAATGAATAATTAGATATAATCATAAGGGTGTCAAATTGACAAATCATGGTTTTAAGGGACTAGCTTATTTATGTAGATTAAATTTTCCTTCACCTGTTTCCTTATTTAAATTTATGAAATTCATGTCGAATATTTTGTTATTATTATGTATGTCATGATTTATTTACCTTTATCATAGTTCTCATTACTGATAGGGTATTATTCTAATTTTTTAATATTCTTTCTTATACCTATTTCTTACAATACACTTGGGGAATGCACACCAAATAGAACTTTTATACATCATATCAAATATATGATTGTATAAATTCAAATTTAATATGCTTTAGGTATTATTTTTAATTAATAAATTATCCATGATACAAACCTTGTAATTTTTATATTTCTTTTAATCCCTTAAATCCATGTATGAACTTGTTTTGGAAGAGACACATTACAATCCTATTATATCCTTTTTACCCTTAATATTTATATTTTTTCTTGACATTCATTGGTTCAAGTGTATGGTAGAGGTTGTTTATGGTGTAAGGGGATGATTCACATTGAAGATAAGGTGTGAGGGAATATCATTGGATGTTGGGGTCTAATTCAATATTTATCCCTCATTGTGTTTCATTTTTTCCCCTCTTTAAGAAACAAATAAAAAAATTGAAAGAATAAAAAATAAAAAAAATGAAAAAAATGGTTTTTATCTTGGGTGATCAAAAATCACTCTTAAACATCTTATGTTCTTGTTATTAGAGTCATGGGGAGATCAAAAATGGGTTGGGTACTGAGTGTAAGATTTTTCCTAAGAATAACTTCTAAAAAATAAAAAATATAGTGAAAAGAGAAAAAAGGGTGTATATTTCATTATATGTACTTATCATATTCATGATCCTTGCTTTGAGTTTGTTAAGTGGGTGATTTCACTTTGAGAAAGAGTATTTTATTGACCTTGACTATTTTTTTCATGAATTTCACTTCAGAGATAACCTTCTTTTTCAGCCTTAATGTTTTGAACATATATTCCTGTTTACCTTAATCATCAAAGTTATTTTAAACTAATTATGAATCTCTTATGATTAATTATGATATTTTTATATACATGTCAGAGATTTTAGATGATTTGAAATATTATGGTTGGGATCATAAACTTTAGGTATGAGCATAACTTTATTCAAAAAAAATACCCTATGTGATGATAAAACAAATTAAAATTATGGTAGATCATAATTGGTATAATTAGTAATACTGAATTAATATACTTTAATTTATGTTAGAATAATATAATAAGTCATCAATGGGAAGAGAAAAATGCATAATTGACTAGGTTTCCTTGTATAATAATGGCTTGAAAATATTTATTTTTCGTAATGCTTCAAATTTTATTCCCCCGTTTATAATTGTTTTATCTTATTGAATTTATCATTTAAATATTGTTATCAAGGGTTACCTTTTTGATTTATATTGAGATTTTATGCTTTAGGAAAAACAATATTCTAGGCGTGGGGTGTTGATATATATATTTCATGAAAAATAGTTTATAATTAATTTCATTAATTTTGAGAATTTAATTGATAATTCTTGACTAATATTTATTTTTTAGATTTCTCTATGGGAAAGAGAAGTTTAAAATATAGTTTTTCTTAAATATATATATATATATAGTTATATATATATATATGTTTGAAAATTTTTTGACAAATAGAAAATATTTTGTTGTTGTTTTAAAAATAGTTACATTAACATTGTCTAAGGTAGACCCACATGGACAATGAAAAACAAGCCAAGTGTCTAGATAGAACCCGACATAGGTCATCACCAAGTGAGTATTCAATAGAACTAAATAAGAGCCCAGCACGGGTTGGTGTTGGGTAGGAGAGACCGGATAGAGTAGTATAGAGGTTTCAATATGAACCGCTTTCCCTATATATTGATATATTAAGTAGATTAATTTCATGTGACAAGTCAATGTGTTATCATGAAGCACAATTAATATTTATATTTAACCAAAAAATGTAATTCTAGTTTGTGTTAGCATTGTATCCCTTGAACATAATCCCTCCACTACTCACATCACATATTTTCATGCCTTCTCACTCAAAATCTTCCATGAAATACACCTATGAAGCTCAGGATCACCCACATGGAGTCTATAATTCCTGATAACACTATGGATAGCACCACTATATCTCGATCGATCCTCTAATAAATTCCTATGAGGATGAAGATTTCATACATGATGGAGGAAGTGTGATTTCACCATTGAATTAAAACCAATGATAGTGATGATAAATTATTTATGGAAAGATAAACTTCACTCCATGTCCAAGAAGTTTTCACCATAATAATTATTTCATATTAATTTGAATGTTTTTTTCATGAATTTGAAGGAGTATTCATGGTGGTGATTCATTTTCACTACAAATATGATGGAGAGTGTGGTTGGGTTTTCATGAGAACCAATTATTCCATGAAGTATTTGGAACACACGGTATACTTTCTAATATAGGTGATGAGTTTTTATGGAATTTAGTTCTTTCTATGATGAATATAATATGTGGTATGAGGGTGGATTTACAACTTTTTTGAATATGTATGGGATGATTTTGTGTCACAACCAGAAGCCATAGCATCACAAACATTCATGCTCATACAGAACTAGTGAAAGCTAAAGTGACATTCACGATTGAAATATAAGGATGTACATCATGATCTGTGAATGTCCATGAAATATTTAATTAATATAAATACATGTTTCTATCATGAATTACTGCTCATACCACAAATTACTGATACAAAACACATATAGGGAAGTATTTATCTCCTCTCCGAACATGATTACGAGCTATATCTTAAAGGAGATATGTATGTGGATTGTGATTTATATATAAGGGAGTATGAGGCCACTAAAAAGTGAGAAATATATTTCCAAGATACATATGGAGATAGGGATATATGAGATAGAGATATGATTAGGTATACTATCTATAAATAGAAGGTACTCCTTGACATTAAAGGGATCAAATTCCTAGGAGATATTCTTTAGCTTCTACTTTGATAGGTTGTTATGGATGTCTTCATGGTTTTGTTTTATTTTATTTTTCATTATACATCACATGAATATCATGATAGGGTATTTATTCTATGTTAACTTTTATGATGTAAGGTGATTGATTTATATAAATTAAGTTATTTTAGGATTTCATGTTAGGTTTTTACAGTCAATATTTTATTTTATTTTTCTCTTCTTTATTCTTTATTGCATGAACATTATTTTGTGGAATTATGAAGTTTGATTCATATATATATTATTTATTTGAGCATAAACATTTTATTTGAGTGTTATAAATTTTTTTAGTTTGAGTTCTAGAGTGAAACTTCCACCATCACCATTAGGGTAGTTCTTACTCTATGTTTATATATGTTTTTGGGTGACCCACCTCTTTAGTAATCAGAAGTACCTTTCCATGATAAAAGGTGTACTTATATAGTATATAGAGACTACATAGACCAAGGGATTCACTAGTATCTGGTTCCAATGGATTCATAAATATCATACCAATATACTGACACTGTGAAATTTTTTATTAAGGAATAAATGAAAAGAGAGTAGAAACAAGGATATAATAGCATACACATGTTTTCTAATTTTTTATTTCATGTACTTGGGAATAAAAATTCCCAATATATCTCATCTCACATGGTTTTTTCTAGGATTGTTAATTTTCCTTTTATAGTAGTGTAGTCTTAAATATTGAGTTATAGTATTTTCCACTTAGTCTCTATGAGTTCAAACTTAGACTTGAAATTATTATACTACCTAGTAGTTTAGTGTTTTATTTTCCATTTTTATAAATTTATAATCATTGGTTTGTGGTTGTAGGAATTAACTATGCTTGCGGCCTGACTAATGAGTAAAAATGAATTTTTAAACTCTATGTAAGGGTCATATAGACCTATAAAGGTCATCATCCAATTGCATAAAGTTCGTTTAAAATATATGTTTTATAATAGTAAATTGAACAATGCATAATGATTATCATCTCTATATATTCTGTTTTGTAAAGATCATATGGATTATATGTAAATATCATCCTAGAAGTTGTGCTTCTACGTAAAGGTAATTTGGTTCATACATAAGGTAATCTCATAAATCTAGTAACTTATATAAAGGTCGCCTATTATAAGCAATGTCACATAAAGTTAAGTCCTAAAAGGTGTAATTAATTTAGTATATAAAGGTAATGTAGGATCTCAGTGAGTTGTGGTAGGGTAACTCTAAAATTTAGGATAATACATTAGAGTCATGTAAGAATTTTCCTATAATACTTTGGTCTGAATGTCAGAATTTGATGGTCACATATGATTTTGATCATAGGAATTCATTTGTGTGGAATGTGATATTAAGGGATGTGAATCTTCTAAAATATGAATTTAATAGAGAAATGTATGAATTTAATACTTAATTTAATTTTAAAAGTTTTATTACTTAAATAGTTAGTTTCCAGAATAATAAATTCTAAAAAAATACTAAATTAGGTGATGAATGTGTATTGATTCTAAAAGAATATGTATCAAGTGCTTTAGTTAATATATGAGGAAATATATGGATTATTTTTTATTAAATGGGAATGATTCATGGTATAAAATAATGTTTTTTGTTGTGATTAAATACACCTTTATATAATCAGTTGGTAGTCACGATTTCTTTATGATGTTGTTGCATGTATTTTTATATGAAATTTTATATAAAGAAGTGAGTCCAAGATAATTCCAAAATCATGAAGGACATTGGGATTAGTATTCTAGGACATGAATTATGAATTTTTTAAAATTGTTTAATTATAGGTTGAAGACCAAAAAAATAAAGAGGAAAATATATTCACACATATTTTCATGTAAATATATATTTTAAAGTAGAAGAGTGTTGGTTTTTTATGATCTATGTAGAAAAAACAAAGTATCAAACCATAAAAAGAGAAAATCGGGAAAAAAGAGAATTTATTATTGTTAAATCTTATAAAGACCCTTATTTATGATAAAATTGTAGTCATATAATGAAGGTTTTGTATGCAGTTGTGTGAATGAAAATTAAAGAGGATTCTTACTACTATACAAGAATAGAAGAAGTAGAAATGTTATGAAAAATCCATCAAGGTATTTTCTCGGTGTTTTTGGGGTGATTTTGTTTTTTGAAAAATATATATGACCAAGAATAATAATTTTTGGTGTTGTTGAAGTAGGTTTTTAAGGTGGAACATTTTCCCAGTGTTTTCCAAATTTTTGGGCCTCAAAATCGGGAGTTTGTTTTTGGAAAAGGGAGGTTTTACGCAAAGGAGTTCATAGTTCATGGACCATGAAGAAGAGTTTTCTGATTGAATAGGAGGTTTGTAGAACATAAAAATGGGAAATGTAAAAGTATGGATTTCTACATAGCAGTATTATGCAGACCGTGAAGAATGCTACATGAACCACGTAGGGAAAACAGCTTCTAGGAAGCTCGTAATTCGCAAGAGTCTTGAAGTTCACGGGAGTCTCATCATTTGTGGAATAGAGGTGGATATATTTGGAACTGCAAAGGGTTTTTTTTCACGGAATAAAATAGTCACAGAAAAGGATAATGGTGTTATGTGGACTGCATAGTTTAGTTTGCAGTGAAGAATGCACCACATAAAATATTTGGGTAATTCAGATTAGTAGTATTTGTGGATCTATTTTCCTATATAATGACCAGTAATAATATCATTTAGTATAGAGATAATTTCATTAGAAGGCATCATATCTCTGGGAATAATTCAATGAAGTTTGAAAGAGTTCGTGAGGAACAATTCTATGAAAGAGAGAGTTTTAGGGGAAGCAATTCTGTGAAGCAGAAGAGTTTGTGAGGGAGGATTTCACGAAGGGTCAAGTAGTTTTCAATAACAGTTCGATAAAGGGTTTTTGGTGGATCTACAGCTCAAAATAGAAAAGTTTCAATGGAATAGTAGGTAGTCTATGGAAAAAGATATCATCTGAGAATCAGGGGCAGTCTGTGGAAGAAAAATGGTTCATGGAAGAAGAGGTGTTCTGTAAATCACACACACCACACGGTGCAAGATAGTTTGTGGAGGCAGTAGAGAAGTTTGCGAAGGATTCAAGTAAGTTCACATAAATGCTAAAATATTTTTTAAAATTAATTTTTTCAAACTAATATTTCACAAAAAAAAATAGACTTCATCTGCGGGTGAAAAAGGGACTTCAACATAGCATCTACCTACAGTAGATGATGTGTGCATTAATTCAAATAAAGGGACCTAAAAGTCCATAAAATGTGTGTGGATCCCTTCCAGAGTATTGATCAAATAAAGAGGAAGATAGTGATATTTTCCAATAGTAGTGAGCCAGAGAAAGAGACATAGGGAATGACTCTTGGTAAAGTAGTGAGCTAACCCTAAACCTTGTAAAGGTAGTGGGACTAGGCATATAGAAGTTGTCTAACTCAAATATTTAATTTGGAAGTGAGCCTTAGTAGATTTGGTACATCAAAACATCTTCATTGTATACTCCTTGGACATACCACGGTGAGGGTAAACAAAGTAAAATTGTTGTACCTCCTGAATGATTTAAATTCTATTCATACATTAATACAAGAAAGAGAGAGAAGAGTGTTTTTTAATAATGAAACAAGATCCTGAGGGGTAGTAGTTTTAATCTTTCATACCATGATTCACCCCCCCCCCCCCTTTATGGTATTTAACATGATTGGGAAAACAATTGGTATCATAGGTAAAGGTTGAAATTCATTTGTTCTCTCTCGGTAGAAGAAATAGAGGTTGTAAATCATAAAGGGATTTCAATCTTTGATGAAAACAATTTTCAATTATGAAAGAATTGGATGCAGCACTATTTCTAATCATTAGTAATGGTTTTCCTTACAGTAGTGATGCATGGAATTTTAGCCAGTATTGATAGTGGTGCTTTATCAGAAGCTGAATGAAGGGAATTGGATATTAATGTTAAAGGAATCAATTCTTTAGTGAGATCTCTATCAAATAAAATATATACAAATGTGATTTCGTGTAGGTCATCACATGATATGTGGGAAATTTTTTTGAACATTTATGAGGGTTACTCAAAAGCTAGAGAAGAAAAGTTTCAGGTTCTATAGAACATGTATGAGGATCTAAGAATGCACCCTATTGAGTTTATTGATGCATTCTTTGATTGGGTGAATGTTGATGTGGAAGACATGCATTGTCTTAGAAAAATTATTGAATATATAAATATTGTTAAGCACATCATGAGAAAATTATCACCTTAGATTAATCTAAAGGTTTCTATATTATAAGATAAAGATCCAAAATAACTAACATTGGCATTCATGGCTATAAAGAATTGAAAAATGGTAAGTCCAAATGATCTTTCATAGTACTCTTGCTTTATATGAGATGAGAAATGATGATAACGATGTTATGGAAAAGGGTAAGTCCAAAGAAGTATCATTCAAGTCCATGAAAAAGCTCACTATTGAAGATGGATTGGAAGAATAATTGATATATGAATTCATGTCATTTTTTTCCCCAAATATTTAAATATGAAAAGGAAAGTTCAAAGGGAAAATTTCACTTGCATGCTTTAGATGTGAAAATTTTGGACATATTACAGAAATGTGCCCTGAGAAGTTTCAAGAATATGAGGAGGATAAAATTAAAATTCCCATGAAGATGTCATCATCCTATATAAAGGTAAGAAAAATTTTAAGATAAATTTATTCAAAAAGAAGAATCTTCTTTCAAGAGAAGATGACATTTCAGAATAATCTAAGGCAGAATAATTGGAGGACTACAAGGATCATGAAGTCGATGTTATAGTGGTAGTTGTCAAAAAATATGTAATAAGAGAACAAAGAGATAATTAAGAAGGATTATTTGATATAAGACTTGACCTTCATGTCAAACTAGAAGCCACTCTTTAGTAAATTGATGTTTGGAGAGAAAAAATGAATAAATCTAACGAAGTGGTTCATGATGCCAAACTGTATATGTAGCTGAAAGAAGAATATGATTTT
This sequence comes from Viscum album, assembly GCA_963277665.1. Classification (NCBI taxonomy): domain Eukaryota; kingdom Viridiplantae; phylum Streptophyta; class Magnoliopsida; order Santalales; family Viscaceae; genus Viscum; species Viscum album. The sequence goes on along the minus strand of OY728138.1, from coordinate 1,296,362,018 downwards.
GAGATAAATTAAGAAATTGAAAAAAGTGAAGTCTTCAATGCCAGAGATCTCGGATAATTTTGTTGAGTATAAGCTCAAAATTGAAGAATATAAAAGTGAAATTTATAGTTTGATTGAAACTGGAAAATATCAAACCAAAGGTATCAAAGAACTTTAAGAGGAAGTCATAGGTCTATGACAAAGTGTTAAGGATAAAGAAAATTTGTTGAATATTGATATGACAATAAGAAATTAGATCATATAGGAAATAGAGAATATGAAATTGGAGTATATTGGTCCATAAGAACAAAGGAAACAATCAAGTCCAAATGATATGGCTGGTATGAGGCTTGATCAAAAAAAAATCACTAATGGTTGAAATTAGACCACAAGCACCCACTCTGATATTTAGAATTCATTTGGTTATAAATAAGAATATAAAGATTTAGAGATCCCAAGGGATAACTATCCATGTAGAAATGACACACAGGAATGCACCACACATTAAGTGCTATTATTGTGGAAATATGGGACACTCACAAAATGTATTTTCTATATCCAAGAGGTATCGAAGGGAAAAATACCAATAGAGGTATCCATATCAAGCTCAATATTCTAGGATATCATTTAATGGTCACTGTTTTAGGTGTGAAGGAACAGGACACATGGTAAGATATTTCACATCATCAATATAGAGTAATGTTCTGAGGAAGGATGAATATAGTCATAAGAAGCATATAAATGTATCATCAAATGAGGTGAAAATGAAAAATTGATTTTCAGTTCAATATGATGAAGTTATTCTATCATATTTTGAAGAAGAAAAATATTATCAATCTATTTCAAGTATGAATTCAAAAACATGGATCAGATAGAAAATAGAAGAATAGGTAGTGGTTGTAGATATTGATTTTAAAGCATCAGATTCCACTAGAATATAGATCATTGATAGTAGATACACCTTATATATGATAAAAAAATAAGTATCTGGTGACCAGAATCAAATAAAAAAAGGAAGTTATAATTATATTTGGTAATGATTAAGGCTTGAAAATTATTGGCTCTAGAAAAGAAAATTTTTGGGGAAAAGACATGAGACATGAAGATGGCTTGATTGTTGAAGATCTCAGTAACAAATTACTAAGTGTCAGTCAATTATGTGACTCAGGACATACCATAATCTTTTCAAAGAAACTATGTGTCATCATTGAAAAAGGAAATGTTGTTGTTTTATAGGGAAATCCTAAAAAAAGGGAATCTCTATATTGAGAGTGGAGAATAATATATGTGTCTTCTATCCAAGGAAGAAGAAAATAAGTTATGATATAAACATCTTTTCCACTTGATCCTAATGTCCTTGGAATATCTAGTGAAATAGAATGTTTCTCAAGACCTCCCTATATTATCACGTGATCTTAACTATAAGTGTGATGCTTTTCAACAAGGGAAGATAATTCAAAATACATATAAGTCAAAAGATAAAATTTCAAAAAAAATGCTCGAGTTGGTTCATATTGATGTGTGCAAACCAATTTCACAAAGGGCTATTGATGGGAGGAGATATTATGTTCTCCTCATTGATGATTATAGAAGATTGTTATGGTTTTCGATCATCACTTTCAAATATGAGGTGTTTAGTTGCATAAAAACTTATTGAAAGGAAGTTGAGAAGATATTGGGTCAAACAACTAGAAGATCAGTACAGATAATGGAGCAGAGTTCACAAATATCCAAGTGGATGATTATCTTGAGAAACATGGGATAAGGCATAATGTTTCAGTTGTAATAAATCTATAGTAGAATGAAGTAGTTGAGAGAAGAAATCAAATTATCAACAACATGGATAGAACAATGCTCATTGAAAAATACCTTCTAGAAAATTTTGGAAAGAAAAAGTGATGAAATCAGTCTAGACAAAAAATAGATCCTTATTGTGTCCAAAAGAAGACAAGAATCCATATGATCTATGTTATGGAAAGAAGTCATCAATTGAAGTACTTTTGAGTCTTTGGAAGTAAGTGTTTCATTCTCAATAAGAAGAAATAAAGGTAGTTTGAATCCCATGGAGATGAAGGGATATTTCTTGGCTACTCAAATAAAATAAAATCATATAAATTATTCAATAAGTGGTTTGTAAAGTTTGTTAAAATCCATGATTTAACTATAGTAAAGAATGAGAATAATATTTATAAAATGAATGATTAGTCTCAAGAGGATAGCGGTGATGAAGATATAAGTAAATAAGGGGATATTCTAGTTCCAAATGTTGAATCAGAAGAATATTTAGATAATGAAAAGGATTAGAATAAATTATTATATGCATAAAGACTGAAGAGAAGATCCAAAATTGATAGACAAAACATAATTGGTGATTAGACAGTGCCAGTGTAGACAAGGAGGATGAATACTCTATAGCAAGAATCGTACTTATCATGGGTAGAGCCTAAATGTTTTGATGGAGTAACTGTAGATGAGATTTGGGTTCAGGATATGATTGAAGAGATTGACCAAATTGAGAAGAATCATATATGGGAGATCATTTCGAGGATAAAAGATAATAATTTCATTAGGACTAAATGGGTCTTTCACAATGATATGAATGAAGATGGGTCTGTGATTTGAAATAAATCACAACTAGTGTGAAAAGGGTACTCCTAGATAGAGGGAATGGATGTTAATGAGATTTTTTCACTTGTTTTAAGGCTAGATAGAATTAGATTGTTATTGGTCATATCATTTCAAAGAAGGTTCAAAGTTTTTTAGATAGATATTAAGTCAAAATTTCTTAATGGGGTTCTAGAAGAAGAATTTTATATTGAGTGTCCAGATGGTTTTCTCATTAATGAAGATGAGAAAATAGTTTTTCAGTTGAAGAAGGTGCTATATGGTTTGAAGAAATCACTGTGAGCATGTAATTAAAGATTAGATCAGTTTATGAAGAATATTAGTTTTAAACATAGTGGAGTTGATTACAATATATATGTCAACCATTATAGTAATCAATGGATAATGGTGCTGGTATATGTTGATGACATAATATTTGGTGGATCAGATGAAGTTCAGTGAAATAAATTCCCTGAATTCATGAAAAGTGAATTTGAAATGTAAATGATTAGTGAATTAACATTTTTTCTTGGTTTAAAGTTGACCCAAGTAAAGAATTGAACATTCATTTCTCAATAAAAATATTCTAAGGATGTTTTGAGATGATTTGGAATGGATAATTCCAAGGAGATGACTACTCTGATAGCTACCTAGATGAAACTATCATGGGATGATGAAGGAAATGTAGTTACTGTTATAGAATATAGGAAAATCATTAGAAGTATACTATACTTGATAGTAATAAGACCTGATATTGTTTTTTCCACATGCCAAAAATCATGTTATCAAAGTAATCTTATGGAAACCCACTTACTTGCAGTAAAAAAGAATACTTCAGTATATTAAGGGCATAGTGGATTTCAGTTTTTTGTACAATGAAAAATCTCAATAAGAGTTATTAGGCTATACAGATATAGATTGGGTCTTAGGTCCACAAGGCTGAATACCCTGAGAGGGGGTTAAATCAGGTTATGGCTAATTTAAAAATAAATCCCATTCTTATCTTGTTTCATTGTTAAGCAAAAAAATCTCTTCTCCCTTTCATGTTACACAGTATAAAGAGAAAGTAAAGCAAGCACAAGACACAGCAAGTTTTACTTGGTTCAACTCTAAGGGCTACGTCCAAAGAGCATACGCTGACTGGTTGTCGGTCGTACCAAATTCCACTAAACTTCACTAGATATGGATTACAAGGTTCGGGCACAATCACTCTATCCTAGGATCAATTCCTTTACAAAGTTTAGGGTCAGATCACTGCTTTCCTAAGGTTCACTCCCTATTTCTCTCTCTCTGGCTCACTGCCGGTGGAGAGGATCACCTTCTTCATCTTCCTTCGTTCACTGCTCTAGAAAGGATCCACTCACAGTTTATAGACCTGTAGGTCTCATAATTTTCATGAAAGAATGAATCTTCCTCTATATGTAGATGCTCTTTTGAAGTCCATCTTTCACCTGTAGATGAATCTCACTTTGCACCGAAGGTATCGGGTAATCTTCCTGCTTTCATGCAACCCGTAACAACCGTCGTGAATCAACCCTTACTTGGCGCGCAAGTCTAATTCGGGGTGCAAGTATCAGCACGCAAGTCACAACTGGTGCACAATTCCACCTTAGACACTTGTGCGACACAAGCTTCTACAACTCTAAACTTGCGTGACTCACTTCCCTTTATGCCCAAACCAATATTGGTGCACAACTAACAACAACCGCCCTTCTTCAAAACTGGCGCGCAAGTCCCACTTGCATGACACACCACCACTTGCATGACTACCACACCTGTGCAACAGGAGCTCTAATTCTTCAAAGTGTTGAACTCTGTTAAGAAATGAGGAGGGGTGGTCCAATATTTATAGGCAATTTGACCACCCTGCGTGACGGCGCACAAGTCAGCCCTCAGAATGCAAGTCTCTTACCCTGCCAGTCACTTGCGCGACCCACTTCCAAACTTGTGTGAACCTCTTTCCTTTTCCATATTTTGAAGTTCTGATCTTGAAAAACAACTGGAGTGCAAGTTTCCAATCCTCCTAGGCACCGATGTGCAAGTTCTTTCTCTTAGCGTGCAAGTAACCTGCGGGACCAACTCAATACTTGCGTGACCCTTATCCTTTTGCCATATTTTGATGATATGATCTTGAAAAACATATGGTGTGCAAGTTTTCAAGCCATCAAGTACACGACACGCAAGTCCCTTTTCCAAAAACCACTTTTCTTCATTTGTCTATTTTCAGGGCCAAATATTTGGAAAACACTGGAAAATAGTGCCACCTTGTATCTGTTCTTTTTGTACCACCTTCAGATCATCCATTCCTTTTTTGAAGTTCTTGAATCAAACATTGACCTTTAACTACATCTCTTGAACTCGGCATGCCACCATGAAATCCCCTTTGTCAACAAATTTGTATGTCATGGTTTGCTTTGTCAACAATCACATCACAGTTGTCCACTTTGTCAACAAACACAATCACCTCAAAAATGCTTCAATGATACCTTGAGGGATTTTTGCCCAAAAATATACCCCTTTGGGTTTGTTGAAAACTCTTGCATAAAAAGATACATCGTTAATTATTCAGCTACCATTTGCCTTTTGCGATTCTGATAGTGATCAAGGATTTACTCAACACGTACTCTAAGCCCACATGAGCAATGCTCGGCATGAGAAACAAGAGTAAATGAAAAGTTCATCAATGAATCACTTCATCTCTTACACCCATTGTTGACACCAAACTGATACCAATTTTCACCAAACTGATACCAATTGTTGGAAATATTCTTCCAACACCACTCATCTGCTTTTATCACGATCCTCAGCTGTCGTGATATCTATTCTTTGATCAAGCACTTCTAGAATCATCAGATTTAATATGCTCCCCCTTTCTCATTACTCCCCCTATCTCGCTGCTCCACCTGTCATCTTCTCCCCGTATCATTCACGATTTTTCAAATATCCACATTGTCTCCCCCTTGAACAATCACTATTTTCTACCCCTTTGTCAATGAACCCAAAGATCGCTCCTTTGTAGTCTGTAACAGAGTAGAAAACACATTTCAGTACATTAGAGAAAAACACATCTGACCTTGGGGAGAGGGGGGTTCTACATCCACACTCTTTCAAGTGTGGGGAGTCGACTAAACTCCCAGAGCCAGTCGATGCCTCTCAAAAGTATTCTTGGAAAAGGCCTTTTTCAGAATGTCTGCAACCTATAGCTCTGTAGGAACATACTCCAACTTCATGATTCCCTGGTCAACCTTCTCCTTGATGAAATGATATTTGATCTCAATGTGCTTTGTCCTTGAGTGATGGATAGAATTTTTTCTAAGATTTATGGCACTTGAGTTATCACATTGGATTCTGATCAGAGACTTCACTTCAACTCCCATATCTTCAAGCTACTGCTTCATCCACAATAACTGTATGTAAGCTTGAGTGGTCAAAATATACTCAGCTTATGTGGTGCTCAATGAAATGCAATCTTTCTTATTGCTTAGCCAAGAAATACACAATCCACCAAGATAGAATGCACCTCCTGACATTGATTTTCTATCATCTGCTGATCCAGACCAATCTGCATTTGTGTAACCCAATAACACTGATTGATATTTGTCATTATACATCAGACTGAAATCCACGGTGCCTTTAATATACCGAAGTATTCTTTTCACTGAAAGCATGTGGTTTTCCTTGGGATTACTCTGATATCTCGCTGCTTGTCATGTCGAGAAAACAATATCAGGCCTTGTTGCGGTCAAGTACAACAAACTTCCAATAATTTTCCTGTATTCTGTGATATTAACTACCTTTCCATCCTCATCTTTTGATAATTTCATCCAGGTAGCAACTGGAGTCTACATATCCTTGGAATTCTCCATTCCAAACCTTCTTAGAACCTCTTTGCTGTATTTGGACTGAGAAATTAAAGTGTCATTACTTCCTTGTGTCACCTGTAAACCAAGGAAAAATTTTAGCTCTCCAATCATTGACATTTCAAACTCATTTTTCATGAATTCAGAGAACTGTCTGCCCTGATCTTTATCTGATCTGCCAAATATTATGTCATCGACATAAACCAACACCATCATCCTTTGATTACTGTCATTGCTGAAATATAGATTATAATCAACTCCCCCACGTTGGAAACCAAACTTTTTTAAGTACTAATCAAGCCTTGAGTACCATGATCTTGGTGCTTATTTCAGCCCATTCAATGCCTTCTTCAACCTGCAAACTTTGTTCTCATCCTCATGAATGAGAAAACCATTTGGCTGCTCAATATACACCTCCTATTCTAGAACTCTATTCAAGAATGCAGATTTGACATCCATATGGAACACTTTAAACTTTCTTTGCACTGTTAGGGCCAAAAATAATCTGATTGTCTCCCGCCTTACAACCGGTGCAAATGTCTCATCATAATTAATTTCCTCTATCTGAGAGTATCCCTTGCACACTAGCTGTGATTTTTTCCAAATCATTATGCCATATTCATTCATCTTGTTGCAATAGATCCATTTAGTCCCGATGACATTTTTATCCGCTGGCCTTGAAACAATCTCCCACGTCTGGTTCTTCTCAATATGATCAAGCTCTTCATTCATAGCCTGAACCTAGTTTTCATCTTCATCTGCATCAGAAAAATGTTTCGGCTCCACCTTTGATAAGAACTATGTTTTCTATAATGATTTCATTCTTCGAGTCTGGACTGGAGTTTTCTGATCACCAATGATATTTTGCCTATAAAATTCAGCTCGACTCTTTATCTTCCTTACAAACACAGACTTGATGCTTTCTTGTTCATCATCAGTATCTTCTTCTGAGTTATCCTCTGCCACTTCTACTCCCCCTGTGTTACTTACCTCATCATCACATTCATCCAGAAACTGTTCACTGGGTCGTTGAGCATTCTATTCATTTTCAACTATAGTGACATCATTTCTCTCAACAATTTTTCCTAGCCTTTTTTTTGAAGCATTTATATGCTTTTCTTTTCCCTGAGTAGCCAAGGAATATCCCCTCATCTCCTCATGACTCAAACTTCATGTGATTTTCTTTTTTGAGTATGAAACACTTACTCCCAAAGATTCGAAAGTATTTCAATGTTGGCTTCTTTCCATAACACATTTCATAAAGATTCTTCCCTTCCTTCGGACACACGAGAGACCTGTTCAAAATATAGACCAATGTCAAAACTGCTTCATTCAAAAATTTCTCTGGTAGGTCCTTTTCAATAAGCATCATTCTGGCCATGTTGTTGATGATCTGATTTCTCCTCTCAACCACACCATTCTGTTGGGGAGTTCTCACTGATGAAACTTGATGCCTTATTCCGTGTTTCTTGAGATAGTCTTCAACTTTACTGTTTGTGAATTCTGTACCGTTATCAGTATGAAACTTAATAATTTTCTACCCAAGCATCTTTTCTGATTCCCTCCTATACTGCTTTATGAAACTGAACATCTCTGTCTTATGGGTAATGACAAATACCCAGGCCATTCTACTATAATCATCAATGAAAATAACATAGTACCTTTTCTCATTAATATCTCGTGGTGAGATGGGTCCACATATATCAGTATGCACCAATTCGAGCACTCTAGTTGATTTCTGTTCCTTTGGCATGTATTTCTTTCTAATGATATTCCCTTGTTGGCAAGCATCACACATATGAGTGTGATCACGTGATAGTTTGGGAAGGTCTCTAATAGCATCACACTTTACCAGATCTTCCATAGATGGTTGTCATAGATGACCAAGTCACTTATGTCATAGCTGGTTTTCTTCCTCTCTGGATAAAAGGCATGTATCTTCTTCCCTACCTACAAGGTAAAGATTTCCATTTGTCCTTTTTCCCTGCAGAACAACTGCTCCATCTTTTCTTTTTACAATACACATCTTCTTGGTAAATCAGATAGAAGCCCAGAGTCACATATTTGACTGACACTGAGCAAGTTATGACTAAGACCCTCTACTACCAAGACATCAGTACGTCTCATTTCTTTGCCCACAAACTTGACTTTTCCTGAGCTAACAATCTTCAGGCCTTAATTGTTTCCAAATTTGACAACTCCTTCTTTGTCATATTTTATGCCTGTAACAAGATACTTATTACCTGTCATATGAGATGTGCAACCACTATCAAGGATCCATACACCAGAGTGATCTAATGATTTAAGGGAAATATCTGCCACCACAGCCTTCTCATTTTTCTTCTTCTTGGTCCATACTTTTTCCTTCACACTCGGCATGGATTGAGGCTTTCGTTCTTTCTCAGAGTATGATGGACCAGCTTCATCTTGCAAAGATGCAAATCTATTATGCATTTTTAACTCACCTGTCAGTTTATTGATCTTCTGCTTGCGAAAATTTTGATTCTGCTTTGGCACATTTCTCTGAATGGTCGAAGTGAATTACCTAGCCATGTGCCCAAATCCTCCGCACCAAAAACAATTTCCTTCAAAATATGTTCTGGAAAACCATTCTCTGTTTGGCTTCTACCTCTGTTCTTGTTCCCTTCGGTATATTTTGGCTATGGAACACACATACTGTGAATGTCCCATCTTTCCACAACAATAACACCTGATATAAGGTGCATTCATTTGTGTTACTTCTGTACTACGAGTTTCCCCTTAGGATCTCTGAATATTCTGATTCTGCTTTGTGCCCAAATCAACCTTCAATCTCGGGATGGGTTCTTGTGGTCTGACTTCAATTACTACAGATTTTTTCTTCTGATCAAGCCCTAAATCAGCCTTAACATTTGAGCTCAATTGCTGCTTCTTTCCTGCTGAACTACTATCATCCTCTTTCATCTTTTCAGTATTCAGAATGACCTTATTTCCCAAGAATGTATTAGGAATCAAGGGTTTTTTCTGGTCTTTAACTTTCCTCTGTAGACCGAAAACTTCTTCTTAAAGTTCTTCGATACGCTTGACGTGATATTTCACTTTTCTGTTCAATCCATCGATCTCCCTTTTCTGTTCTTCAATCTTGAGCTTACACTCACTAACTGATTCTGATTTCTTTGGTGTTGATGACTTGAGTTTTTCAATTTCTTCCAACAGCTCAGACTTCTCTTCTTCCTGCTGCTGCATATAGATTTTTTCATCATGAACAACTTTATTGGCTTTCTTTGTTTTGGCTCTCCAAACATCTATCTCCTCAAGAGCTGCTTCCAACTCAGCTTCCATATCAACTCTTCCTTCAACTTCTTCTTCTTCCTCCCCAGCAACAGTTTCTTCCTTTTCTTGAGAACTATCTTTGACCGCCACCATAGAATTTTCTCCTCGATCTTTGCAGTTCTCTATTTCCTCAACCTCTTCAACCTCAAACTCATCTGAACTATCTATTTCTTATGAAAAAAGATTCTTCTTCTTAAAGAAATTTCTCTTGAACTACTTCTTCCCTTTCACATAGGCTGAAGATTTCTTCTTGGGAATTTCAACATCATCTTCATCATTTTCTTCTTGAAACTTTTTCGGGCATCTGGCTGAGACATGTCCAACCTTTCCACATCTAAATCATGAAATAGGTTGTTTCCCTTTGAACTTTCCTTTTCCTCTTTGAATATTTGAGGAGAGGAATTACATTACCTCATCTGCCTCTTCTTCTTCCTAAGAGTCTTCAATGGTGATCTTTTTCAAGGCCTTGAATGCCACCTCTTTGGATTTCCCCTTTTTCATAGAATCATTATCATCATTTCTCATATCATATGCAACAAGAGTGATGTGTAGGTTATCCAATGTAAGCTCTTTTGGATCTTTATCTTCTAGCACTGAAACTTTCGGATTGAACCGTGGTGGAAGTTTCCTCAATATGCACTTCACAATTTTTATGTCTTCAATGACTTCTTCAAGACCTCGCATGTCTTCCACTACAAAATTTATCATGTTGAAGAACGAATTAAGAGACTCATTCAGGTTCATTCTCAAATCTTCATACTTGTTCCACAACACTTGCAGCTTTGCCTCTCTGACCTTTGTATCCCCTTCATATATATTCAATATCTTTTCCCACATGGAGTGTGATGTTTTGAAAGACATCACCTTTGTATATATAGGATTAGATAGGGCTCCCCCTAAGGCATTTATTGTTTTGGCATCAGCATACAACTCTTTATGCTCAGCTTCTGATAAAGCACCAATATTAAGATCAGCTGTTATGCCATGCATTGCTGCTGTGAAAACATCCATTCCCAAAGATCGGAAGCAGTGTTGCATCCGATTCTTCTATAACTAAAAATTGTTTCCATCTAAGATTGGAATCCCTTTATGATTAGTGACCTCCATTGAGAGAAGAACTACTTCCAAACTTCCATTTGATGCCAATTCTTAGGTCCACAAGGATGAATACCCTGAGAGGGGGGGTGAATCAGGGTATGACTAATTTAAAAATAAAGCTAGTTATAATCGTGTTTCGTTGTTAATAAAAACAATCTTCGCTCCCTTTCATGTTGCACAGTATAAACAGAAAGTAAAGAAAGCACAGGACACAACAATTTTTTCTTGGTTCGCCTCTAAGGGCTACTTCCAAGGAGCATAGGCCGACTGGTTGTCGGTCGTACCAAATTCCACTAAACTTCACTAGCTATGGATTACAAGGTTTGGGCACAGTCACTCTGTCCCAGGATCACTGCCTTTACAAAGTTTAGGGTTAGCTCACTGCTTTCCCAAGGGTCACTCCCTGTTTATCTCTCTCTGGCTCACTACCGGTGGAGAGGATCACCTTCTTTCTCTTCCTTCACTCACTGCTCTGGAAAGGATCCACTCACAGTTTATAGACCAGTAGGTATCATCATTTTCATGAAGGAATGCATATTTCTCTATATGTAAATGCTCTGTTGAAGTCCATCTTTCACCCAAAGATTAATCTCACTTTGTACTGAAGGTATCGGGCAATCTTCCATCTTTCACGCAGCCCGAAACAACCGTCATGAATCAACCCTTACTTGGCATGCAAGTATAATCTGGCATGCAAGTATCAGCACGCAAGTCACAACTGGCATGAAAGTCCACCTTAGAAACTTATGCTACACAAGCTTCTACAACTCCAAACATGCGCGACTCACTTCCCTTTACACCCAAACCAATATTGGAATGCAACTAACAACAACCTCCCTTCTTCAAAACTAGCGTGCAAGTCCCACTTGCGCGACACACCACCACTTGCACGACCACCACACCTGCGCGATGGGAACTCTGATTCTTCATAGTGTTGAACTTCGTTATGAAATGAGGAGGGGTGGTCCAGTATTTATAGGCAATTTGACCACCATGCGCAATGGTGCGCAAGTCAACCCTTGATGCACAAGTCTCTTCCCCTACAAGTCACTTGCGTGACCCACTTACAAACTAGTGCGAACCTCTTTCCTTTTCCATATTTTGAAGTTCTGATCTTGAAAAACAACAGGCGTGCAAGTTTCCAATCCTCCTAGGCACCGGCGCGTAAGTCCTTTCTCTTGGAGTGCAATTCACCTGTGCGGCCAACTCAATACTTGTGTGACCCTTATCCATTTTCCATATTTTTATGATCTGATCTTGACAAACATATAGCGTGAAAGTTTTCAAGCCATCAAGTACACGGCGCGCAAGTCCCTTTTCCAAAAACCACTTTTCTTCATTGTTCGATTTTCAGGCCCAAATATTTGGCAAACACTGGAAAACGGTGCCACCTTGTATCTGTTCTTTTTGTACCACCTCCAGATCATCCATTCCTTTGTTGAAGTTCTTGAATCAAACATTGATCGTTAACCACAACTCTTGAACTCGGCATGCCACCATGAAATCCCCTTTGTCAACAAATTTGTATGTCATGGTTTGATTTTTCAACAATCACAGCACAACTGTCCACTTTGTCAACAAACACAATCACCTCAAAAATGCATAAATGATACCTTGAGGGATTTTTTACCAACAGTCCAGTTAAGAATATGATAGAAAATCAACATCAGGTGGTGCACTCTATCTTGGATGATTGTGTATTTCTTGGCTAAGTAAGAAGAAATATTGTATTTCACTGAGCATCGTAGAAGTTGGATAAATTGAGTCTACTCAAGCTTTCACATAGTTAAAGTGGATAAAGCAGCATCTTGATGATATGGGATTTGAAGTGAAGTCTTTGATCATAATCAATTATTATAATTAAAGTGTTATAAATCAAATAAAAAATCAAATCCATCATTGGAAAAATCACATTGAAATAAAGTATCATTTTATCAAGGAGAAGGTGGAGTAAGGGATTTTGAAGTTGTAGTATGTTCTTATAGAACTACAGGTTGTATAAATTCTGATGGGGTCCTTACCTAAAGAATTATATGAATTAATTCTACTAGATCTTGGAATTTATTCAACTCCCCGCACTTGAAAAGTGTGGATGTGGGGCCCCCTCTCCCTGAGGTATGGTGTGATTTTCTCAAATATTCTTATCTGAGTTCTTTATAGTGTTGTAGATAACAATAAAGTAACCTTCATGTTCGTTGAAAAAGAGAGATAAATTGTATCTAAAATGGTATAAAATGTCTTAATCAATATAGGGGGAGCTAATAAGTGGATAAATGATGTAGGGGGGGTTAAATATGATTATTCTAAAGGTGATTGATCAAATGGTATATATCATGACATATGATCTTTGTGATGAAAGAAGATGAGTGGTTTTGGAATGAAGTGATTTATTTATGAACTTTGCATGCTACTCTTATTTCATAGACAGAGAATAGATCATGTGGGATTAGAGTATGTGTTGAGTAAATCATTGATCATTTTCTAAATCTCTAGAAGAAAATTGTCATATAAGATATCAAAAGATTTCACAGTGTATCAAAATGTGAAGAGTTTTCAACAAATGCAAAGGGGGGGATTGTTAGGTAAAATACCTCAAGGAAACCTCTCATTGTTTTTCAGGTGATTGTGTTTGCTAAAAAATCCATATGACTATGAATGATTATGGTTGGTGTTTCCAAATCATGTTTTTAATGTGGTGTAGTTTCCCAGTGTTTTCCAGATTTTTGGGTCTCAAAATCGGGTGTTTATTTTTGAAAAAGGAATGTTTTCCACAAATGAGTTCATGGTTTGCAGACCACAAAGCACAGTTTGCGGACTGTAAAAGAGGATGGATAAATAAAAAATGAAAAAGGAAATATTTTGGTGAAGTGTTCTACGTAGAACACGTAGGTAAAATATTTCATGGGAGGCTCGTAATTTACAAGAGGCTTGAAGATCATAGGAGTCTCATCATTTGTGTAATAGAAAATGTTATTATGAAACCACAAAGAGTTTTTGTTCACCTAAGACAATGGATTCCGCAAATGATAATGGAGTTATGAGGACTACATATCATAGTTCGTGGTGAAGACTTTACCACATTGAGGATTTTGGTAATTTAGATTAGAAATATTTTTAGATTTATTTTCCTATATAATAACCTCTAATCAGATCATTTAGTAGATATATAATTTCATTAGAAAACATCATCACTCTAGGAATAATTTAGTTAAGTCTAGAAGAGTTTGCGAGGAAGGATTCCATGAAAGAGAGAGTTCATGGGAAATCAATTCTGTGAAGTAGAAGATTTCACAAGGGAGGATTACATAAAGGGTGAAGTAGTTCATGAGAACAGTTCGAGAAAGAGTTTTGCGGGGATCTATAGCTCGTAAAGGAAAAAGGCCCATAGAAGAAGAGAGGTTTCATGGAAGAAGAGACCATATGAAAACCAAGGGAATTCCATGGAAGAAAAAGGTTCCATGGAAGAAGAGGTGGTTCATGAAGCACTCACACCATGTGGTGTAAGATACTTCAAGGAGGAAGCAGGGTAGTTCACGGAGGATTCAAGGAAGTTCACAAAGGCACTAAAATAGTTTGCGAAATTAATTTCTACAAACTAATAGTTTGTGGAAAAACGTACTTTATCTATGGGTGAAAATGGGACTTCAATAGGGAATCTACCTACAGTTGAGGATTGTGCATTCATGAAAATGAAGGTACCTAAAAGTCTATAAAATATGTGTGGATCCCTTCCAGAGTAGTGTGAAAAGTAAGAGGATGACGGTGATCCCTTTCACTGGTAGTGAGCCAGAGAAAGGGACATAAGGAGTGACCCTTGGGAAAGTAGTGAGATAACAGTAAACCTTATAAGGGTAGTGAGCCTGGTCATAGAAGTGATATAACCTAAATCTTGTAATTTGGAAGTGATACTTAGTGGATTTGGTACATTGGTACATCACTCTTGTATGCTCCTTTAATGTAGCTCAGTAAGGGTGAACAAAGTAAAATTGTTGTGTCTCATGCATGATTTCAATTCTATTCATACATTACTTTGGGAAAGATATAGAAGAGTGTTTTGTTTAACAACAAAACAAGATCTTAAGGTTTATGAGTTTTAATCTTTCATCCCTTGACCCCCCCCCCTGCAAGAGTTTTCTATGCAGTTTTGTGCATGAAAGTTTAATAGTATTATTAATACTATAAAATAATAATAGAATAAAAAGAACTAATAACATTAAATAACTCAATGAAATTATATTAATATAATATTCTTTAGTTAATACCTATATTTTTTGTCATTGTAATTTGTGGGATACACTTGTGTGTAGGATGTACTGAAACACTTTTATGAGATGTGTAATGAGATTTCAAGGATAATCCCAACTCACTTGTACACACAAGATCATTCTATTGGTTATTATGGTCTTTTAGGAATCCAAAACACACCAAGGACTACCCTTCTCATTTAGAGAGGAAAACCTTATAAATCTGTTTTTACCTTATATTATAGTTAGTTCGAGTGTCTGAATAGAAAACATCACTATAATTTAATAGGTGAAAATTTTTGTTTTGAAAGTAAGATAAAAATAATATATATCACCGATTCACCCCCCCCCCCCATAAATGATTTTCAATAGATCCTATAGATGGTTTTACAATTTTAATCATAGAACCATTTTATCTAGGTTTATGATCAATTTTTTATAGTTTGAAGTATTTATCTAGATGAAGATTCAGCAATTTATTTTTACTATCAATAATGGATAATTTAAATTCAATCAAAAATGATTGAATTTATACATTCTATGGTTAAGGTTATCATATTTATAAGGGAAATATGTTTCCTAACCTATTATCTATCAGTTATGATTCCATGGAAGCTATAACTAATGGATTCACTCCTCATGATAAAGGTACTTCCAAAACAACCTCAAGAAAGAATAATCTAGAAAGTGATATATGTTATTGGAATTAATTTTTTTTATATCTTTCAAATAGTGAGTTTTTTCAAGTTAAATGATTCAAAATAGAAAAAAAAATTGGGATACACTTCAGAATATCTATAAAGGAATTACCAAAGTGGTGTGGAAAATATTACAGATTTGTAAGAAAAAACTATGAATACCTTATTATTTATGATGAAGAAACCTTAAATAACATATTCACAAGGGTAAATTAAAATTTGAGCATGATTACATGCCATGTTGAGAAGTTATAAGAATCTATACATGTAGATAAGATCATGTTTGTAAGAGTTTTTTCTTTGGAAGATATATATCTAGGTTATATTCCTCTTGATGACTTAAAACATATTTTAATATCTTAGGAGATGATAAAATATAATGTTTTCAAGAATGAGGTATTTTCTAAAAAGAATATTTTCTTTAAATCTAAAAACATTAGAAGTAAAAAAAATTAAAGAAGAATCTATTAGTTCAGATTCTAATAGAGATGTGAATGATAAATTTGATGAGGTTTTGTAATTTCTCTCATTAAAAGTGAGAATATTGAAAATAAAATACTAGGGTAATATCCCTTTAAAAAATTTAAGGTGTGAATATTTTGGGAATTTCATAGAAAACTACCCAAAAATAAAGATTGAATAAGAAAATTATGAGGAAAAAATCCTAAAAAATTATATAAGAAATATAATAAGGCAAATTTTTATTCCAAAGAGTATAGTAATAATTTATCTAGATATATAAATAGAAACTCTTTTCTAAATAATGTTATGTTTGTGAATATGAATAGGAATTTGAGACTTATTAAGATAAAGTTGGTGAAAAACAACTCATTGCTAAATTAACTTATAAAAATTTCACTAGTGATGAAATAAATTATTAAAGTCGGGAAGAAGATGTAGAATTTAATATATGTTGAGTATATAATTGAAATAACTTATCTTAAATATCACTCAATTATAGAATGATATCAAAAAAAATTGAATAAGGTTAATCAATCTATCAATAACAATGAACATATCCTTACAAAAGAAAAATCAAAAAATTTGAAAGATAATAAATATTTAAAGAAGTTTATTTATGATAATAATACTATTAAAATCAATATGGAATAAATATTTAAGAATAAATAGAAATAAATTGACCATATTCAATGGTGATAATTCAAATCTAAATAAGAACATAATAATTATAGATTTAATTTTAATAACTAGATTTTAGAGGTTGGATAATTTTAAAAGAAGTGTGGGGATCAAGAATACTAATAAAAATAACCCTCATAAGGAGAAAAGATTCTAAATATGTTATTTAAAATTAAAATAATTATAATCATGTCATGAAGACTATGTTCATAGTAAAATAAGGTGATCCTTAAAAATAGGGAAATTATGAGAACTCCAATATGAAGTTAAAAACTGCTACAATTGGTGAATATAAAAAATATAGGAATAATCATAATATAAAAAATAATATGTCAGGATTTAATAATTATTTTGGTTCATAAAAAGGATCCAATATTAGTGACTCAAATAAGGAATTAAGACAAGTAATATATTTTGGACAGCATGTTATTGTCAAAGGTAAGTATGAAATCTATGGATTTTTTTGGTACTATAGAGGGTTCAGTCATACAAAAAAATGTTTTGGTTTAATTTCCATAATCATAACATTAATATTAGTCTTTGAAGTTAATTTTTAATGGTTTCCATCCCAATAAAAAGAATAATTTTTATAAATATATAGAAGATTTTAGATAGATGATGTTTAAAGTTCATATAGAATTCTATGGAAGATGTGACCAATCCAGTAACCATGAATTTGATAACCTAATCCTTATATTATCCTATAAAAAATTAAATATGAAATATATTTAAAATAAGTATAGTAAATATAAATAATAATATTTAGTTTTGGGAGTTTCACTTAAAGCATCTAAAAGTGAAATTACATGGATCTTGGATAGTGGATGTTGATATCAAATAATAGGGTATTTAAAACTCCTAAAAGATGTTGAAAAGTGAAAATATAACTTGATGGATTTTTTAAATGATGAATCACTGAATATTAAAGGATTTGGTTTTGTGTTTATTTGGAATGAAAAGATAAAATATAAAAATAGTTTGTATGTTGATGGGATGGAACGCAATCTATTAAGTATTTCACTACATTAAGGTAAAGTAAAAGAATCAGTTTTCAATAAGGATGGTTTCTTGGTCAAGAACCATGAATATATAATATTGTTTTCAATATTATTGTGCAATAAAAGGAATTTATTTTAAGTTGGTGATGATAAAAACTCCTATTATTTAATCATGAAATAAGGGAATTATTTTTTGCATTGAAGACTTTTCCATATTGAGAAAAATAATTTTAATAAGATTACCATATGAGATAATTTTTGTGATGTTCCTTTCCTAAAAATATAATGTGATTGTATGTTTTAAACATTTCAAAAATGGAATATTGTTAAATATTCACCTGAGAAGGTTGATATTCAATATACTCAACCTTTAGAGATCATTCATTTGGATATTTTTTGGGCTAATGAGAAAGAAATAAACCTATGGAGATAAATAGTTTATTAATTTTATTGATTACTTCACCCACATTACATATGTCATGTTTATGAAACAAAATTCTAAGGCCTTAATGATGTTTAAATATTTTCAAATAATTATAAACAAAGATTTCATTTTTTTATCTCAAGAATATATAGAAAAACAATGGAACCAAGTTTATAAATATAAATTTTTAGGACTATTTATAGAAGCATTGAATTAAATATAAACTTGTTTCACCTTACACACCATAATAAAATGGTGTGGCTTAATGGAATAGAATATGTTTGGTGGAGATGATTCAAATAATGTTGGTTGAGCATAACATTTCTCAATACTTTTAAAAGAAATATATTGGTGTAGTGGTTCATATTAAAAAACATTTTTTTACATATGATAAATTCATATATGTCCCTTTAAAATATGTAATATAAAAAATATATAAGTTTTAAGTATATTCATGTGTTTTTAATCTCTTTTGTTGTCAAGGTAAAATTTAAAGGTCTTAGGAAATTTGAAACGTGATTTGTTGATGGAATTTTCCTAGGATATCCTTCAAATAGAAAAGGATTTTGGTGTTATAATAAAGAGTATGGAAATATTATTGATATTTATGTTATAAAGGTGTTTGAACATTAAAATAAAAAATTTGAAATTGATGAATCAAGTTACAGAAGTGATTACGATGTTTTTTTTGTTAAACAGACTGAAAAAATTCTAAAATAAATGAAAGTTTTGAATATGAAACGTTGTAGAAGAGGATGTGTCCTTTGAAATTGATAAGTAAAATATTGGTTCATTTCATCCAATCCTAATAAGATAATATCGTGTTCAAAACATCCTTGTAGATCAAGTAAATTAGGTACAAACTAGTGGAACCTTCATGATAGAAACTCATATCATATTATTTTCTCAAGTTGAACAGAGAGATATTAAAGAATCCTTGAAAGGTCAAGATTAGGTTGATGTCATAAATGAATAATTAGACCAATTTGAGAATAATGATACTTTGGAGTTTGTAACTGAGCCCAAAGAGAAGAATATTATTAATAAAAAGTGGGTGTTCTAAATAAGTCTAATGAAAAAAGTAAATTTTTAAGAAATAATGTAAGACTTATATGCAAAGGTTATTCATCGGTTGAAGGAGTGTATTTTTAAGAGACCTTTGTACAAGTTGTAAGACCTTAAACCTTTAAAGACCTCAAACATAGTATCCTCTAGTCGGTGGTTACTTTATTATATTATCACCAGATACAAGGAATTATATCCCAAAGGAACAAATAGTTTAGTAGTCTTTGTAAAATAGATATATACTATAATCTCACATTCATTTGAAAACATAAAAAACAAAAAGTATTTTCTTTTAGTACATTATTATTCTCTATATAATACCATTATATATCACTTATAGTAAACATCAGGGTAACCTGTGGAAAGGAAATATATATATATATATAGTGATCTAAGATACTTAGTAAGGGTTACATACAGGGGATTTTATCTTGAATAAATAAGTAATAATCAATATGGAAAGGTAAATAACTAAAAACACATGTCATTTAATAAATAACTTGAGTACTAAAAATAATATGTAAGGAATAAAATATGATCAAATAATATAGTATAAATAATGTCATGGGCTTGAAAATTATCCATGGATATCATAACTATTCAAAAAATCACATGGAAACAAATAAATGACTTCATAATGATGGAATTCATAATTCTAGACATCTGAAACTTACCATCGAGGACTTGTGCCAAGATAGTTTAAAATATGGGTAGGTATACACCAAAAACCCATTTAATAAGGACAGCCAAATATTTTTCCTCATGTGAACTACTGATGCATCGAGGAACTATGTAATTTTGGGCCCCACCAATAACTTAATAAGTAGAATGCATTTATCATATGAATAAAACTTAAACATCAGGCTTTATTGATCAAAAACCATCTGTATTGAAAGAACTATAGTACATAATTTCAATATCATTCCATGTTCAAACTAATAATAAAACATCCAAATAAATATGGTGGGTGGTATAATTTCATTATATTCTCATTAAAGCATAATATTCAACAAACTATATTGACATTGATTAAAATACTTCAAAAGGATCGCTAAAATATTTCTTGAGGAAAATACCCTTTTCACTTTGAAATCACTTATTTGAAATATAAAAAACTTCCCAAATATTAATCAAAACATTTTATTTGATAATAAAATTTGAAAATTGTAAATTAATATTTATAACATTGAGTTTTCATGATGGATGAAAAAAAATTTCATTCTGTATAAGTTAAAAAAACATTCCTTTTTCACTTTTGTAAGAAAAGTCTTGGAAAATGATAGGAATATTCTTTTTGAACCATTTTGAAAAACTAAAACATGGGTAAAAATTTACTTAATAAATAATTATCTAATAATAAAAAAATTATTTAAATTATGTCAATGGAAATATATATGTAGAAGAAAAATATTCATGACCAAATAGTATAAACATAGTCGGTTTTCCTTAAAAACAATATTTCAGTATATTGAGTAGATAAAGAGTTTGAAATGAAATGAAAATTTTTAATTTCCACAAATAACCAAAATAGAATAAATATATATTTTTTAATATAAAAGTATCAAATAATTCCCCAGACGAAGACTTTAACATAAACAATCTTGAATGATGATGATATTGTGAAGTAAACTCTTACCACTTTTCTTACTTTCTAATCAACAACATTTGGATTAAATAGTTTTAAATTTAAATTAAAATACCATGAATTAATAATGATAAATAAAAATACATTTAAAAGGATTAATATATAAACCTCATAAATATAAATAGGTTCATAACATCAAACATGTCTCAATGAAACATTATTGAGACAAAAAACCCTTACCTCATGTCTGAATTCCTTTATATATGTTCAAAATTTCAGTATAATAAAACTATATTTATTATAAATATATTAGATAACCATAATCATATGTATCGTATCATATATTATTTATTTATAACATCTTATCACATGTTTATTATTAATTATTTATTAAAATCACTATGATGGGTTATAACTGGTTCATTTTTCATGTATGTTTTGGTTCGATAGTTTTGATCCATGTACTAAGATCATGGTTCTAAAATCTAAATAATTTTAATCATTATATAAATATAATATTTATTCATTAAACATATATTTATATTTATCCATAAAATTTATAGATATATAAATGAATTACATCATTCATGGAGATGGTAGGTCATACGTACACATGAACATTGTTTTCAATTTTCGAAAGATGGAATGAAAGAAAGGTAAATAATAATTAAGATTCATAGAATAATTATTATTTCATATATATCATATATATAATCATTAAATAATTCCTTATTACAATCCATATAAAACAAAAATAAAAAATGAATCACGTCGCTTTGTGGAGGTGGTAGCCTCCACGTACACACAAGTGGTGTTATCATTTTCCAACAGATTGGAAGGTAAGAAGGTATATAAGGTATTCTAATTAAAGAACAATATTTATTTCATAAATACAATATATATTCTTTAATTTTATATTTATAACCATCCATTTAAAATGGTGATAAAAAATGAATTACATGAGTATGTGGAGACAGTAAGTTGTACATATATATGACCGATGTTTTCTCTTTTTATAGAATATAAATGAGATGGAAAATGGAAGTAACATGATAATAATAAAATTTCATTATATTTATGATAATTTATTTATTATTTTAGTATGGTCGCAATATATTTATATTAATTTTAATAATAAATAATTTATAAAGAGTCAGGACGATTACCACTTCTTCAAAAGATCTCCTTTAGATAGTCTTGTAAGGGGCCTAGGGTTGATATTTTAGGAAGACCACCACATCTATAACTTTTATAAGAAGTTTTAGAAGAGATTTTTCATGGTTTTTTTATCTAATAGTCTCTAGGTGGTGTATATAATAGAGTAAAGGTGGTGCCTTTTATAGTGAGCTAAAGGGAACACCTAGAATTAATAAAAATATTTAAATATTACAAATTCATTTTCATGTTAGTGGCACAATTCGGACATAATTTTTAATATAAGACAATATATGGTTGAAATATTATAAAACAATAAAATTTTGAAATTTTAAGGGGTATTTTAAACCATCTATTTTGGTTTTACCCCTTAGTTAACCTATTTTAATCTTATCCACGGTAACAGTTTTTTCACTCTTAAAGGGTTATTATTTCACTTTTATAGTAAAAAATGGCCCATAAATGGAAAAGGGGTGAAATTTTAGAAAATATATTTTTCCCATTTTCCTATTTCAATATTTTTATGATTATAAAATAATTAAATAAAATATTGTTTTTATAAAATTTCATTAATGTTGTTTTTTACACTATTCATTTAATTTGACTTTAAAGACATCAAGAAAAAATGGAATTCAAATATAATAATTTAATACATAAATAATATGTAATATTCATCTATAAAATTATTTTAATACTATAAATCACTCAAATCATATTATATTTAATATTTTTAAAATCATTTAATTTATTTTTTTATTAATTGAAGAAATGTTGTGTCAACACTCTGTACGAATTTACGGTAATTATGTTATCACAAAAATAAATAAATAAATAAACTCATTAAAATAATTTAATTATTCTCAAAATTATTATAAATATTAATTCACAAATTTTTTTATCCCTTTGTGAAGTAATAATATATATTTAAAATTAAGAGGGTAATATTTTGTATTTTTCTTTGATTTAAATATTATATAGGTTATTTTCAGAGAAAATTATTCATTTTAAAATTAAATTTATATATTATGGTGATAATGTTATAATTTAATTTATTTAATTATAATTAATATGAAAAATAGTTACCTTAACACCTAATTTTAACCTAGGTTAACCCAATTTCACCTTTACCAAGTTGATAAATTTTATCATGTTTACTATTCATAATGTCTAAAAATAAAAGAGACATATTTAAAAAATTTGAACCTTATAATTAAATATATGGAATCCATTTTATCAAATTAAATTCTTATAAGTTTTATAAATAAATTTAATATAAAAACTCAAAATGCAACAAAAATAGTTTTTTCAGAACAATGCCTTTTTAAGTACAAAAAATATTTTTATACCAAATTCAACCATAAAATTTATTAAAATGAAATTAATTATATTAATAATAAAATAATATAACTATTTTTTATTTGAAACTATTTTAAAACAAAAACTAACTTTGTAAATTCTTAAAATAAAAATATAGTTTTTAATGAAAACTAATATTTTTCACTATTCACTAGAAAATCAATCTCTTTAGAAAAATTCCAAACTTTCACCCTAAATTAATTTGGATATTTTAATTTAAAAAAAAATTAATTTTTTAAAATTAAATTTCTAAAATTGGAATGAATTAATTATAGTTCCCACACATAAAATGGAAAATAAAACCATTTTTGATGAAAATGTATTTTTGATGTATAAAATGGTTTTACTGAAAGTTAAGTGCTTATTTATTATTAATAAATAATTTATATGAAACTTTTATATATATTTTAATAATATGGATAAATTTATTCATACCTTCCAATTCAACATCTAGGTTAAAATAGTTATATAATAATATTTTGTGGTTCGTTTATGCTTGGTGTTGTGTGGTGTATACGCTATTGAACATAGTGTTCTTTTAAAATATATGGATGTTAAATGAAACAATTAAAATATTTATTTATATTACAACCCAAATGTAATAAAATATTTTTCATATAGATGTCTTGTATTTCTTTTTCAATAGTGAGTTAGAAAAAGAAGTTTATATTGAGAAACCCTGAGGTTTCTTTCTTAAAGAAGATGAGAATTGTGTTTTATAGTTAAAGAATAATTTATATGGGGTAAAAAAATCCCTAATATATTGGTATTATAAGTTTTACACCATCTTAAAGAAGTTTAATTTTAGAAATTTAAGTGTGGATAATAATCTCTACACTAATTATGACAAAGAGGTGTCACTCATTATAATTGTTTATATATGTGAAATCAGTTTTCTTGGAAATGATGAAGTATTTTGTGAGAACTTTTATAAAGAGATAATGAATATTTTTTAAATTTCAATTCTTTGGGAGATGAGATACTTTCTTGGATTACAAATTTCTCAATATTGAGAACTCATTTTTATTTCTCAATAGAATTATACTATGGAAATTCTAAAAAGATTTGGTATGGAGGATTCAAAACATTTTTCCACCCCAATATCAGTGGGAACCAACCTGTCAAAAGATGATAATGGAAAGTAAGTGAATACAATGAAATTTTTAAATCTTATTGGAAGTCATTTCTACTTGATAGACTCAATTTCATATATAGTTTTTTCTATTAATTTTTTTTGTTATGTATCAAAGTGCCTCAAAAGAGTCAAATTTCAGTGATAGAAAGATAATTCTTAAGTACATAAAAGGTACAATGGGTTTTGGTTTGAAATATAGTAGTAAAGGTAAGTTGACATATTTGGTTACACATATGTATATTGGGTAGGTTTTTTTGATGATTAGAGGTCTCCATCTAGTGTGGTTTTCTACCTTGGATAAAAGTGTGGTTATTGGCACATTAAGAATAAGGGTTTGGTCACCTTGATAAATTCCAAGGAAAAATATATGGCTACTACTCATTCCATAACCCTAATTATTTAGATGAATACCAAGTTGGAATATCTCATGGTTGAAGTAAATTTTCCACTACATGTTAGGTTTGATAATCAAAGTGTTGTCAATCTATCAAGTAATCTAGTTTAGTATTCAAGATCAAAGCACATTGATATTAAATTTCACTTCATCAAGGATCTTTTAGAAATAAATGAGTTGAAGTTGCAATGTATTCATATAAAAGAACAAATATCATATTTGTTCGATAATCCATTACCTAATGTTGCAATTCAGAATATATGGTTGCTATTGGGAGTTTAACCCCTCCCTTAATAATGCTAAGGTAATGTTTTATTAATCCCCACTCTCAAATTTTCTTTGAATATTATTGTCCAAGGATAATAAAGTAAATATAAATATTCCTTTATGTTTGTATTCATGTTCTTTTATTGAAACCAAATAGGTTGTGTGTTGGATTTATTGGAAATAGTTTAGGAGATTATCTATAGAAGTATAATATGTTATTGATCACGTAGTGATGTGATGTTTACATGTAATAACTTGTGGAGAAATATAAAGAGATTACTCAATATACCTATATATCAAGGAAATATTTTTTGACTTGAGGAGATGATTTCATATCATAAATTTTTAAAATTCCAAAGGAATAAAAATTAAATAAAGTAGTTAACTAGAAGTTGAAATGCATATGGTAAGGTTCTAAAAGCTTCTGAATTTATTAGAATACCAGAAGGTCATGTGAATGTGGAAGGATTTATGTAGAATCCAATGGTTGTATATAAGTTTAATATTTAGAGGCCTAGAAGGTCATGGATTGAATATTATTCTGGATGTGCAGTAGTGGATGGCTAAAAGATATTATCTCAGTAGTTGAAGGTTCTCTAAGAAGTTGAAGTAATACCAAGATAATAATGAGGTTGTGATAATTTTGTTTGGGTTGTGGGATGTTTAATTGATTTGACTATCATGATATGGGATTCACCTAGCATTAATCATAAAGTTTAAGAAGAAGGATGAAGTGGATAAACATTTCATAAAAAATTACTGATAAGAATAATATCATGGAGAAGTCTTTGTTCTATGGGTCCTAGCAGTTTTGAATCAAAGGGAGTAGTTATCAAAAATTTGGAGGCTATTATGAAGCTTCATGGAATATTTATGTTAATGAATAATTATTAAGCATAGTAGTGTTTTTTGAAATTATTTGTAAATTTTTATAGAAATATCGGAGAAAATAAAGCATCCACAATTAGAAGAATCATTCTAGAGATATTTGAAATTTGTTAATTTTCCTGTTATTTTCCAAAAAAAATTGGTAGATAATTTTGGATTAAGTTCAAAAGTTGATTATTTATAAAAGGATATGTATTCATACAAGATAGTAAGAATCTCATGAAAGTATATTTTCATGATGATAAGGTGAATAAAATTTGAAACCAAGGAATTCTTATTTAAATTTGAGTTATATTAATATTATGTAAAAGAATACATTTTACAAAGGTGAATTTGTCTAAATAAAAATTATTCAAACAAATAATGTAGATGATAGTTGTGAAAAAATGGTGTTTCATTAACAAAAGTTTTCAAGTTGCGTAAAGTATTGGTATATGATTATATATACCCAAGCCTTTAAGGATAAGGTGATAGGTAATATATGGACTTGGTTGGGGAAGGTTATTGAGATAAAAAATCAAAATTCTAACTTAAATGAAAGAGTTACTCAAACCTATGAGTTCTTGGAGAAAATTTCATAAATCATTATATTCCCAAAACACACTATTTTCATGAAGCTATGTTTTTTGAAAAGATTAAACTTACATTAAATAACAACATTTCACAATTTCTTAAAATATTCCATAAAAAAATACACTTACATGAATAGGGAGTTGTATGAAATCAATAGTTACACAAAATAGATAGTAGTGTTATTGTAATAGTTGTTTGAAAGTGTAAGTTTCATGAAATATTTTATTTGAAATCTATATTTTGTTACGTTTTTGTTGAGTTAAATGAATAAAAATATATAACCCTCATATTGAGGAGTTGATCTCATATAAATTTAATGAAGAAGAATACAGAAAATTGGAAAATAAATAAGTATCAAATCAATTGTTAGTATGAAAGTGAAGTCTCATGATGACCAGATACAGATCATCATACTCAAAATCTATAGAATATACCCTCAAGTATATAAACTGATCATATATTCATCAAAGTAGTGTATGGAGGTGAATAAGAGTGAGTGTCCCTTGTGTGAGTATTTACTTAACCCTAAAACCTATAAAGTCAGTGAGCCTGGCATAGAGTGACCATGGTTGAAATATTTTATCCACTGAACTAGCAAATCATAGTGTATTCTTTCACATCAACACATCATCAATGTATGATCCTTGGATGTATCCTAGTGTGGGTGAAACAAGTAAAATATTTTTGTTTTGTGGATTATTTATTATCCTCTATATCTAGTCATTGTTCAATGAGGTTGTGAGAAAGATTTATTGTACAATAGGTTAAATAAAGTTCCTACCAACATTGTAATAAGATCCAAAAAGAGATTAACAAGGAAATATAAATAAAGGTTTAAATTTGCCTACACAATAATCCATACCTCCCCTCTTTAGATGTATCTATTTGTAACAATTGGTATTAGAGAATAAAGATTTTATCTTAGTGTTCAACCTTAGAATCTACTTTTGTATTTTTTTCCCTATGGTTTCTATAATGAAGCCTCCATTTATTGAGAGGAACTAAATTTTTTGGTTGGAATAAATAAATTATTATGTTCCTACAAGCATGAATCAAGGAGTTTATAGATTTTATTCAATAATATGTTGACCTAAAAAACATAGTGAGAGAATGGGTAATTCTAGAATGAAGAATATTTGAAATATATCTTTTCCTAAGGACATTGACAATAAAACTACTTATTGTGTTATTAAATTTTAAATATTAAAGAATCTAGAAATTTTTTATGGAAAATTATGAAAAGTTAAAGAGAAGAAAGTATTATCCTCTAAAGTGATGAATAAAGTCTCTTATCAAAAGAAAAAAAGAATAAGAATAATAAGAAGGATCATATGAAGTTGGATTCTCTAATTGAGGTGATAAATTATGATTCTATTATGAAATTTGAACCTAATAATGTTTTGAAATATTCTTAAAAATATTAAAACCAAAAAACACCCCTAGAAATAGGTAGAAGTGTAGATTCCATATAATAAGAATCAAAAATATCTATCCTTTAGTTGGGAGGATATTCATGAAATAATAAAACATAATCCAATCCCTAAATAAGAAGTTATATCAATGGGGGATCACATATGAAGTATACTATTATTTCATTAAATATTTTTTCATTGAAAATATTATACTGAAGAGAGTAGATGTTTCCTTGAAGTGTGACATAATGAAGGTGGGTGAAAATATGAAGTGAAAAATTGATATTCTTTAGGAACATTTATAAGATAAAAATAAAATAAATGGTGATAGATAAATAATTAAAATAAATTATTATCACTCTCAAGGAACAAGTTTAATAAAGGAGATAATATGTACAAAAATCCGTAACTAGTATGGAGAATAAGTATGCCTAATTAAAATATAAAGATGAGAAAATAAAATTTCTTGAGTAAAATATAAGAATCTCATGTGAAAAGAATATGACCTTTCCTATGATAGTTTCAATAGGTGTAATGAATTTTAGTTAATATCTAGAATCAAAAATTTAAAAAGAAGGTTCTAGCCGAATCTAAAAATAAAAACTCTCAAAAGAAAGTAGCTATAAAATGATACTATTATGTAAGACTTAGGTGCATCATGAGAATGTGTTTTGAATCCCATATGCCCAAATGTTAAATAAAGTCTCCTACATCCACATCTCTTCTGAGACATGATTATATGAGGTATTCTATTGGAAAGATATTTCTTAATTTTTCTAACCCCAACCACATGGAAAGGAACAAATATTGAAATAAATCAAGGAAAGTCCCATGGAGGACCTCCACCCCTATGACTTATAAGTAAATAGTTTATATTATAAGAACTTCTATTAGGTTGGAAAATAGGTTTAATTTTTTTGAGAAAATTCATGGAGATCAATGAAAGTTGAATCAAGAACCTAATAAGTTATACATGTTGTATACCTCTTGTAATGAAAAAATTAAAATATAAAATATAAAGATGGAAGCAACTCTAGTTTTGAGTGATAAAAATGTGCACCTGAATAATGAATCTCCATGGTTAAAAAGGACTGATATAATTCTTAAGGGTTTTAAAATAGAAAATTATGATGAATTACTTGGTGGTTTCACAATTCATTCCACATGGTAAGAAGTGAAATCTAGAAGAAGATCCCTCCAGTAGAGTAAGAATTATGAAAAGAAGTTAGGTAATGAAATTTATTGTTAGAGAAAGAATCGTGAAAAAAAGTGTATAGGTGGTGTATTAATGAAAGAAACCTATACACATGGTTTTAATCCCATAATTGGAATAGATACCAATCCTAAAAATGATATTACACATAAATATAATATTGATAATGTGCCTAAATAATTATTAATCATAAGACCATATCAGTTAGAATTGGATAAGAATATGTAATAAGAAAAAAATAATGAAAGTGATTTCCTTGAAATTGTGAAGAAGCCTAATATAAGAAATGTTGATTTCAAATAATTCATATAGAAAGAAATAAGTGGTTCCCTATAAAAGCGAACCATAGTGAAGGATTGGAAGAGAACTATAATCAATGTAAGGTCTAACATGACTAACCACAATCCTCTTCTTGAGAATTATATAGGTACCCCTCTCCCTAACCATTTAATTATTTTTAACTACTAGAAGTAGTGAGGTCTTAAGTGGGATACATGATTTGAGGGGTTTGAATGTGTTAATGGGCATATGTGATTATAGTGAAAGAGCAAAAGTGATTAATCTAAAGGGATATTAATGTGGTAAAAGGAGTCAAAAATTTTGAAATTCTCAATTAGTATCCTACTTGGAATGTGGTGTTATGAAACCACTCTGATCTTAAGAGTAACATCATAAAAATTATAAAAGATATTCTTTTTATTTGATAGTGTGTATGAAACGCAACACCAAGTGCCTAAGAGAATATAATATACCAAAAATTTACAATATATTTAATATTTCAAATAGATTCAATATATTCTATATATTTCAATTCATGCAACACCAAGTTAGCTTATGTATCACACAATAATGAATTTCTTCGATGACTTGTTCTACACACAAGACCGAGTTTTATTGGACAATAATATATTATTAAAATATTATTATTTAATATAATAAGATATAACCTAGATGTTAAATAAGAGGCTATGAATAGTATTACTTAACTTATGAAAATATATAGTTTACACAAATATGAAATGAATTCATCAGTTACTAATTAATTAGAAATGAATATAATAACCAATTGAATAAAAAGTGGTGGTTTTATAGAAAACTATTTTTATGCTCACAAAGCTATTTTATCTTAATAAATTAAATTAACTATAATTAGTGAGTGATATTAATGTAATATATACATATATATTATATTCAATCAAATATTTTTTATATTCATCCAATATATTTGATAGGCATGAGATAAGAACAAAGTCAATATTACACATAAAACTTTATATTTTTTCTAAGACACTTTTACCACCTTTTAATAGAAACCCTATTTTAAATCCAATTTTTGGAATTTTTTTAAATATTATATGTAAAAATAAACTTAATATTTAAAATTGTATCATAAAAATTATGTTAGGGTGAATTTTTGGTATTTTTCTTTGAAATTTCATTTTTTTAATGAATAGTGAAAATACTAAATTTCAATTCCAAACTGCTTTTTCATCTAATTTATTTATAAGGATAAATTATATTTTTTATTGTTTTTAAAGATTAATTAAATAAATTTTATATCAATTAATAAAATTTAGGTCACTTTAATCAATTTCACTTTGAAATTAGATATAAAAATATAGAAAACTATTGAACATTTTTATTTTTAAAAAATCTACATTGTCATCCCGTCTGTGGGATTAAATTTAAATTAATTTCTTCCACTTATGTTATTGTTATTTGGAAAAAATAATTCCATATTTTAAATCTTCATAATTTATAATTTTTAATAAGTTCAACATGGTTTTTGACCAAAAATATTTGTGAATGTGATTAAATTAATTACAATGATTAACAGAAAAATTAGCTTAACAATAGACTAAACCCTAAACTTAAGGGCCAAAATAACCTAGAAAATTATAAAAAATACATTTTATGGACATATTTAGACCCTATATTCCCTTTTAATGATCTTTTACCATTATTTGATCCGCTTTTAATGGGAAAAACGTGGGTGGAATTTGCTTTTCCAAAATTTATAATAGTGCCCTCCCCCTCCACTATAAAAAGGAACTCAAGATGCCAACTTACTCACACCTCTAAAGACAATTTATATCAACAAATATCTACCAAAATAACTCCTCAGAATACCTCCCCTTAACCTAGAAGCATCACCTTGGTTAGAAATCCATCCATGGAATCCCTTTGGTGAAAACCAAAAGGAGTTGCCCAAATAAAAGGTAACATCCTTCCTTAAGATCTTTCATTTTATTTTAATTCTTCACCACCTCAATTATCCTTATTTAGTGATTAAATAATAACATAAGTATACTAAATATACTTATATTTTTATATTAATGGTTTTACCTACACTTATTCACACATTCATCTAATGGGTAACAACCCTACCATTAATGTGTATCGTGAACTACCGCCTCACAAAATGATGTCGTTCGTTTTTCCTTTACCATATCTCATGGTTGGGAATTATGATGGAAAATATATTTATATATTATATATATAATATTTATAATTTATTTACACATATTTAATTCTTATATAACACATACCTTTATACTTTCCATTTTTTGTAAATATGATAACAGCATTTGTGGAAGTGTGGACTACCGCCCCCTCAAAGTGATGTGACTCGTTCACACTATACATGAAATATATAAAAGATGGTTTTAATAAATATATTTAACATGTATTATTTATATATGGTAATGGATTTATAATATATATATATCATTTACTTTTCATTTTTTTAATATTACAAAGAAATGAAAGTAGCGTTCATGTGTACATACGGTCTACCATCTCCATGAATGGTGTATTTCATTTCTTATTTCCAAAAATTATGGATTATTATAAATACATATATATTGACAATATATGATAATTAAATCATGGTTTACATTCTGGATATAATGAAACCATGATATACGTAAGAAGAAAAACAAATAACAAGTCAAAACATACTCGAAAAACAAGGCAATTAACTCCCAAAATAGTGGAAATGATAAAAGATTGTTAACAAACGAGTAATAAAATATTATAATAAGATTATATATGATATCATAAATATGAATAGGGTTTTTTAATAAGTTAGTGACATATTTAAAACTATTATATATTATATTAAATGATGTTCACCCGAAGAAATGCAAGGTAAGGGATTCCGTCTCAATTTACATTCCATTGAGACTTATTTGTTATTATGAAAAAATTCACTTTTATATGGTTTATATACTTATATTTGACATATTATATCATGAATATCCTTATTATCTTGATATTATAAGTTTCATTTAATTTTATTCCTTCATGGGGATTATAATTCAAATGTTTCAAAGTGGTATGGGACACTTTGGAATGTTTAAATATTTTTCTCTTCAAGAATGTATTAATGATATTTCAAAGGTATTTCCATTCATCGACATCAAAAAACTTTATTGTTACTTATCTTACACTGAGTAATTATTGATAAGTTTGTATTATTTATTTAATATGAATATTTATGATAATTTATATTGTATATTTATTGATTACTCGATATGAGGAATGCTTTGGATTGGTAATGATGGGTGGGCCTGAACTTTATATATCCCCATGATGTATCAATAGGTTTTAATTAGAAAAATTAGTTTCATAATTAAACATGTTTCTACCTATAGTTTTAATATGTCTTTTCAAAGGTCTTGACGGTATAGGTTTTCATGTTCTTGAGACATAGCATCCAATAATTAAGCATTTCTTTCATTCTGATTCATTTATTATTTATCCATGATATTTTGCATCAACATATATATGGGTTCATTTCACTCTCATTACATTGCTTAAATGGCATGTGTTTTCAGTTTCTTACCATTCTATATTGATTTTTCCTTATCTAATTATTAAAATGGAATGTGTTTTAAGTTATTTACCCTTCCATATTGATTATACACTTCCTTATCAGTTTATTGATATCATGGCATGTGTGTTCAATTTTTTACCTTGCCATTTTATTATTCTCATTGATTCATTATTTCCTCTGTTGTACTTTACCCTTAATGAGAATTTGATCTCACACTTATTATGTTTCATTTCCCCAATAATCCAAGAATCACTACTACAAATTGTCCCTTTATCAGCGCTAAAAAATGGCATTAACAGTGCTAGAAAAGCACTGTTAATGTTGGTGTAGATAAAGGGGGGTTACCCTTTATCAGCGCTCCGAAAAGTGCTGATATAGGCAACCTTTATTAGCGCTAAAAAAAGAGATGATAAAAGACCCCCTTTATCAGTGCTTTTTTTAGCGCTGATAAAGGTCACCTATATCAGTGCTTTTCGGATCGCTGATAAAGGGGGTCCTTTATCAGCACTCTTCTAGCGCCGTTAAATGTGTCCTTTATCAGTGCTCAGAAAAGCTCTGATAAAGGCCCCATCGCCTGCACCTGCAAAACAGAACCTGGACACCTGCACATCAGAATACATACACAAAGTAGCACATGCACACCTCCACAAAATAGCACACGCACACAATATTTTGACAAACAACGGTATATACATTTACTTAACATCATGAATACAAAAAAACACATTGCTATATACATTTAAAACATTTTTTTACATGGTTACAATTACAATTATTCAACAACAGTTATAAACATTCGTGTTTCATCCTTTGATATCCATGATCCGCTCTCAAAAATTGTCGTCTATGGTATTTGTTGCTGAACAAAGCATCTAAACTCAAAGAAATAAATTCACCTATATAAGAAAACAAATATTATGTTAGTAATGCAATAATGAAATAAATTAAAATAGTAATATGAAAGAATACATTAATATGGAAATGTGAAACTAAAATATGAAACTTTAAACTCAAATTTTTTTATTCTGATAACAATGAAAGGGAATTATCTAAAATCAATATGTTTTTGGATGATTTATCTCATTTAATAAATACTGATTCTTTATCTAATGAAAAGCTTTACCGGTCACACCGTGTGTCGGATTGAGGTGTGGTCAATTAGTACATGTTACAAATGACTCTTAGATTATTTTCCTAAAGTTTTAAAACAATCCGAATGCGTTTTCTCGGTATTCTGTATGTCAGTAGTGTTGTTTTCTAAAGTTTATGTCATTTTGAAACTGATATCAGACACTTTTAGCCGTATCGGTCACATCGTGCATTGGATTGAGGTGCGGTCGATTCTTACATGTCGAAAATGACTCATGGATCATTTTCATAAAGTATCAAAACAATCCAAACACATTTTCTAGGTATTCCATATGTCAGTAGTGTTGTTTTCTAAAGTTTATCTCAATTTGAAATTGATATCAGACGCTTTTAGCCATACCAGTCGCACCGTGCATCGGATTGAGGTGTGGTTGATTCGTACACGTCAAAAATGATTCTTGGATTGTTTTCCTAAAGTTTCAAAACAATATGAATGTGTTTTCTTGGTATTCCGTATGTTAGTAGTGTTGTTTTCTAAAGTTTATCTCAATTTGAAACTGATATCAGACACTTTTAGCTATACCGGTCACACCGTGCGTCAGATTGAGGTACGGTCGATTCATACACGTCATAAATGACTCAAGGATCATTTTCCTAAAGTATCAAAACAATCTGAACATGTTTTCTCAGTTTGTTATATGTCACTTGTGTTATTTTCTAAGGTTATGTAAATTTCAAACTAATATCAGACACTATTACCCATGCCGGTCACACCGTGTGTCAGATTGAGGTGCAGCCGATTTGTACATGTCAAAAATGACTCATGGATCGTTGTCCTAAAGTATCAAAACAATATGAATGTGTTTTATTAGTATTCTGTATGTCCGTGGTGTTGTTTTCTAAAGTGTATCTCAATTGGAAACTGATATCAGACACTTTTAGCCATAACGGTCACACCGTGCGTTGGATTGAGGTTCGGTGGATTCTTACACGTCACAAATGACTGAGGGATCGTTTTCCTAAAGTATCAAAACAATCTGAATGTGTTTGCTCGGTTTGTTGTATGTCACTTGTGTTGTTTTCTAAAGTTATGTCAATTTCAAATAGATATCAGACACTATTATCCATGCCGGTCACACCGTGTGTCGAATTGATGTGAGGTTGATTCTTACAAATCAAAAATGACTAATAGATCGTTGTCCTAAAGTATCAAAACAATCCAAACACATTTGCTTGGTATTTCGTATCTCACCTGTGTTGTTTTATAAAGTTATGTCAATATCAAACTGATATCAGACACTATTAGCCATTCCGGTCACACCATGCATCGGATTGAGGTGTAGTTGATTCATACACGTTAAAAATGACTCATGGATTATTGTCCTAAAGTTTCAAAACAATCTGAATGCATTTTCTCGGTATTCTGTATGTCAGTAGTGTTGTTTTCTAAAGTTTATGTCATTTTGAAACTGATATCAGACACTTTTAGCCGTACCGGTCACACCATGCATCGGATTGAGGTGTGGTCAATTCTTACACATCAAAAATGACACATGGATCATTTTCCTAAAGTATCAAAACAATCTGAACGCATTTGATCGGTATTCTGTATGTCAGTAGTGTTGTTTTCTCAAGTTTATCTCAATTTGAAACTAATATCAGACACTTTTAGCCATAACGGTCACATTGTGCATCGGATTGAGGTTTGGTCGATTTTTACACGTCACAAATGATTCAGGGATCGTTTTCCTAAAGTATCAAAACAATATGAATGTGTTTCCTCGGTTTGTCGTATGTCACTTGTGTTGTTTTCTAAAGCTTATCTCAATATGAAAATGATATAAGACACTTTTAGCCATATCGGTCACACCATGCGTCGGATTGAGGTGTGGTCGATTATTACACATCAAAAATGACTCAGGGATCATTTTCCTAAAGTATCAAAACAATCTGAATGCATTTTCTCGATTTTCCGTATGTCAATTGTGTTGTTTTCTAAAGTTATGTCAATTTCAAATTGATATCAGAAACTATTAGCCATTACGATCACACCATGCATCGTATTGAGGTGCAGTCAATTCATACACGTTAAAAATGACCCTTGGATTGTTTTTCTAAAGTTTCAAAACAATCCGAACACATTTTCTTGGTATTCCGTATGTCAGTAGTGTTGTTTTCTAAAGTTTATGTCATTTTGAAACTCATATCAGATACTTTTAGCCATATCGGTCACACCATGCTTCGTATTGAGGTGTGTTTGATTCGTACACATCAAAAATGACTCATGGATCTTTTTCCTAAAGTATCAAAACAATCCGAAAGAATTTTCTCGGTATTCCGTATGTCAATAGTGTTGTTTTCTAAAGTTTATCTCAATTGGAAACTAATATCAAACATGTTTATCCATACCGGTCACACCGTGCGTCGGATTGAGGTGTGGTCAATTTATACATGTCACAAATGACTCATGGATTGTTTTCCTAAACTAACAAAACAATACAAACGTGTTTCCTTGGTATTCCGTATGTCAGTAGTGTTGTTTTCTAAAGTTTATCTCAATTTGAAACTAATATCAGACACTTTTAGCCATACCGGTCACACCGTGCATCAAATTGAGGTGTGGTTTATTCATAAAAGTCAAAAATGGCTCATAGATCGTTTCCCTAAAGTATCAAAATAATCCGAATGCGTTTGCTCGGTTTGTTGTATGTCACTTGTGTTGTTTTCTAAAGTTATGTCAATTTCAAACTGATATCAGACACTATTAGCCATACCGGTCACACCATGCATCGGATTGAGGTGTGGTCAATTCTTACACATCAAAAATTACTAATGGATCATTTTCCTAATGTATCAGAACAATCTGAACGCGTTTTCTCGGTTTTTCGTATGTCACTTGTGTTGTTTTCTAAAGTTTATGTCAATTTCAAACTGATATCAGACACTTTTAGCCATACCGGTCACACCGTGCATCGGATTGAGGTGCGGTCAATTCATACACATCACAAATGACTCAGGGATCGTTTTCTTAATGTATCAAAACAATCTGAATGTGTTTTCTTAGTATTCCGTATGTCACTTGTTTTGTTTTCTAAAGTTTATCTCAATTTGAAACTAATATCAGACACTTTTAGCCATACCGGTCACACCGTGCGTCGGATTGAGGTGTGGTCAATTTGTACACATCACAAATGACTCATGGATCCTTTTTCTAAAGTATCAAAACAATCCAAATTCATTTTCTTGGTATCCATATGTCACTTGTGTTGTTTTCTAAAGTTATGTCAATTTCAAAATGATATCTTACACTATTAGCCATACCAGTCACACCATGTGTCAGATTGAGGTGCGGTCGATTCGTACACATCACAAATTACTCATGGATAGTTTTCCTAAATTATCAAAACAATTCGAACGCATTTTCTCAGTATTCCGTATGTCAGTACTGTTGTTTTCTAAAGTTTATCGCAGTTGGAAACTGATATCAGATACATTTAGCCATACCGATCACACCGTGAGTCGGATTGAGTTGCGGTTTATTCGTACACATCAAAAATGACTCATGGATCGTTGTCCTAAAGTATCAAAACAATCTGAACACATTTTCTTGGTTTTCCGTATGTCACTTGTTCTGTTTTCTAAAGTTTATGTCAATTTGAAACTGATATCAGACACTTTTAGCCATACCGGTCACACAGTGCGTTGGATTGAGGTTTGGTCGATTCGTATACGTCATAAATGGCTCAGGTATCTTTTTCCTAAAGTATCAAAACTATCCGAACGCATTTGATCAGTATTCTGTATGTCAGTAGTGTTGTTTTATAAAGTTTATCTCAATTTGAAACTGATATCAGACACTTTTAGTCATACCGGTCACACAGTGCATCAGATTGAGGTTTGGTTGATTCGTACATGTCACAAATGACTCATGGATCATTTTCTTAAAGTATCAAAACAATCCTAATACATTTACTCAGTATTCTGTATGTCACTTGTGTAGTTTTCTAAAGTTATGTCAATTTCAAACTGAGTAATAAGAATTCACTAATCTAAGAATATGAAACATAAGAAAGGGAGATCATAGATTCTCAATAAGTGTAAAGGGAGATATCAATAACCATATAAAGATAACATAAGTATTAGGAATTCACCTTCATTGTCCTATTTGTTTACATTCTTCCATTAGGTACGCTGCCCATTCGTTTCTAAACACATTTATATCATCTTCTGAATAGGATTTTTTGCGACGGTCATAGTAGTACTGAAAAATATAAATACACAAAGTATTAATAATTATTTTAAATGAAGTAGTAATTATTTTCAAAAATACCACTTCAGGGATGCTAGTTTTTTGATGAAATATGATCTCTTTCATAAATTTACAAACATAATAATCTATGTCCTTGTCGTTTGTTTGTTTTGGACACTGCAGAAACATCGATAAAAATAAGTAATTTGTTTTGATATGTATCTGGATAGTGAAATATAATTATATATACCCAAATACTTCTCCATTTGTAGATCTTGTGGGCATTGTCGTCCTTATGCCCTGGATTCATTCCATCCTTTAGACGATATTCATACACCTCCCTATCATAACAAAATCCTCATTAAAAGATAATATAAATTATATAACTAGATATTTAGTTCTAAAATGTTGGATCTAATGTATTACAAATTGACAATCTCCATCATGTGTGGTTGGTTTGTTGGATATCCATGCAGTGAATCCATAAAATAAATCTTTGGAGTATCCAAATTGACTGTAATGAGCATCCAATGATCCCTAAAAACACAAAAAGGAATAAGTACTGATAAAAATGAAAATATAATTTATATGATTAAAATGTATAGTTTTACCCCTGCAACGTTGGTATTAAAAAGATTATGTCAGTCGAAATTCTTCTTTGAAACATTCTGAGCAGATTTGACATTAATTCAGCCTAAAAATCAGAATCTATTTCTTCTCATTGTGTAGAAATGGTGTGAGGACTAACGAGTCCAAATTTGTATTCATGGTCAAATCCATTCGTAAGGTTTTTCGAAGTCAGTTTACCAAAATTAGTGTCCACATTTTTAACTTTCTCAAACAATTGATTACATTTTAGTGGAGACGGTGTTGTATGTTCTTCTGAACTTCCATCGAATGATGTCGTCCAAGAACGCTACTTATGTCGTCGTGGTAGAAATCGGTGATGTCCTAGAAACACATTTTTCGATGAATGTTTCAACCTAATTGATTGTGTACCTTCTTTGCAAACGAGACATCCTTGAGTTCCTTTAATGCTATATCCTAAAAAATTTCCATAAGCAGGGAATTCATTTATCGTTCCGTACAACATGACTCTCAAAGTGAAATCTTCCTTTCTGTAAGCATCATATAATGTAACACCTGAATCCCAAAATAATTTAAAATCTTCGATCAATGGAGCTAAATAAACATCAATACCATTAATCGGTTGTTTTGGTCCTGATATAAGCATAGATAACATGATGTATTTTTGTTTCATGCATAACCACGGTGGTAAGTTATAATTTATCAACATAACCGGCCATGTACTGTGTCTGTAGCTTTGAAAACCAAAAGGATTCACTCCATCTGTAGATAACGCAAGAGGAAGGTTCCTCGACTCGTTTCCAAATTCAGGATACTCATGATCGATTATCTTCCACTGGGGAGAGTCTTCTGGGTGACGTAGTATCCCATATTTAATTCTTGTATCTGCATGCCATGTTAATTGTTCTACAGTCTCCTCACTTCCATATAGGCGTCTAAACCTTATAATGATTGGAAAGTACCATGAAACTTTAGTAGGACTGGATTCATCTTTCTTGTATTGAGAAGCACCACACTTTGGGAATTATTTAAGTGATTTGTGGTCCCTGATAAATAGTATACAGTCATTCGGGCAGGCGTGTATTCTTTTAGAGATCATACCCATCGAGCATAGAATTCATTTGGCATCGTATGTTCGGCTCAGGAGCTCATTGTCTTCTGGGAGCATGTCATTCATGAGAGCAAGTAGTTTCGTAAAACTGGCTTCACTCCACCTGTTGTCTGATTTCAAATTATACAGATTCAGTATGGCTGAAAATTCTGTATATTTAGTGAAACCAGCATACAATGGTGTCTTTGCACAACTTTTTAACTTCTCAAACAATTTTGGGCAATCACGAAGTTCATCTTCTACGGTCCTTTTAATTTCCTCAATATGATCTTCATCATCATTCACATATGTAATCACATCCTCCATATGGTCATCTTCATTGTTCATGTTTGTAATCATATCAGATGATCCATAAAACGTAGTGTCATCCCAGTCACTACCTACATTCGTTGTTTCCCTGTGTTTATTCCAACATGTATAACTCTGATCTATTCCGTGACAGATCAAGTGTTCTTCCAACTCCTTTGGACTAATTTTTTTTGAATAAAAACAGCGTAAAAACGGGAAAAGGATTTTAAAAGAGTCACATGCATGATCTTTTTCAAACTTGATAAACTCTTTCACGCCTTCTTCATACTCTTTTGTCAACCGATTGGCATTCATCCATTATTTATATTCATCCTGTTTGAAATCCATAGGATGAGTATATAGGTTAGGGGAGACGGAATATGATTATAATTTAGATAAAAAACTAGATACTTCAAAAATGGTAGGGGGCATGCTCATTAATAGAAAATCTTGGGTGGTTCTTGGGATTCATCCAATCTCTTACTCTCTTCGATCTCCCCTGATGAGGGGTGGTTCTTGGGAGTTTTTTATAGTGTGTTAGTGATTTTTCCCATAATACTTCCTCCATTATTATTATCCTTTATTTTCCTATGATTTTGGATGATTTTAACTAGGATTTGTGTGATGATTTCACTATATCATCTTCAAATCAATTCAAATGATGTAGATTTTGATTGTATTGGCTAGAGGTTATCCTTGTATGATGAACGCACCATGTTTTGTGTGGTTTAGGTGGTGTTGTGTTTCCCAGTCAGTTTTTAAAAGATTATTCTTAATGATATTAAGGTGAATAATTAATTATAAGTTTCTATAATTAATTATTTGGGAATTGTTCTTTGAGATTGGGTCTCAATCATTGGTACAAGATTAGATAAGGCATGTATAGTCTTGGTTGAGGATGAGTTGATCTTGGTGAGGGGGTTACTCCATTTTTTGAGGTAGGTGGACCCTGTAATACAAAACCATGTTCCAATTTATGCATGATTGTTCATTCATGCATGAGTATATGTGTTCCAGTGAAAGGGATAGAAATCAAGAGCAACCAAGGTAAATAAATAGGGTGTTTTTGATCCACCAAGAGATAGAGTGAGGGTTCTATTGAATGTTTGTGATTTTGTGATCATCCAGAGATTATGTCTCCATGGAGTAGTTGTGTTTATGAAAGGATCGGGTTTGGTATGAGTTTTTTATAGACTAGTTAGGTTTTCTAAGGCTATTTGATTAGATTATTAGGCCTAAAGAAGATGGATCATATAGTTTTATATATCACCTATGATGAGGAACACCCTCTTAAGGATATATAAGAGTCATGGTGTGATAATATGATGTGAGATATAGAAATGGGGATATATATAAACCAAATAAAGCACACAACAAAACCATGAGGATCCATAAGCATAGAACATAAAGAATACATAAACATGATCCATATACAGCGTCAACTGAAAAAAAAAAGAAACTAAAAACAGAGATAGAATAAATCAGAACCCAACCAGATATCCTTGTGACCTTTGGGTTACCACTAACTATAAGACCAACATGCTTTAAAGGAAACCTAAACAAGAAACTCAAACCTAAAAATAACTTGGGTCTACTGATGACGAGTGTCACAAGTATGGTGTGAGCATAAAACAACTTAGTAGGTAAGCACCCCAAAATCCATACATTACCTTTCCTGAAATAATACAAAAACACTAGTTTTAAAAACATTTATAAAATAGGTTTTTATCAGTTAAAGAACCAACACGTATTTTTTAGAAAATACATTTTCAAAACAAATCACGACTTCCCTTTTTAAAATAGATATCTAGTTAAAAAAATGAATTCAAAATTCAATATAAGAATCCAAACAAGGTGATCATAGAGCCATGATGAAATTAATTGAAACAATAAAAGTAGAAAAATACTGGAAAACTATATTACCAAAGTGTAGAAAAATAAAGAAGAACATAGAGATAGGTAATCATTAGAATTACCTAAACATACCTAGAAGAAATACCTGGACTTACTAGGTTCATACTCACCTGCCGACATATGGTGTACCTCTATAGTAAACAACCAACATTGATGCTCCATTATAGTAGTATACCAGAGAATGAAGAGGCCATCACATGCACGGTATAAACCAATAACACACAAGTTCCAACCGGGCCTATACATCACATGATTTTCAAAACCAATTTCCAAAACACCACAAAATACCAAAAGATATTTAAAATTTACAAATCAAATTCCATTTTCAAAACCAAGGGGAAAACACCATGTAAGCTTTGAATATTCCAAACGGGCCTTTATACCATTTAGAAACCAAACCATACCTCAAGAAGACAAACATACCTAGATTTATGGAACACATTTGAAACTAAATTTGAAATTTGGGAACCAAGGATCCATTTTTGAAACATTCGGGTTTTATAATAACCATTTGAAAGGAGGAGGGATAAGGAAAATAAGGAGGAAACGAGGGAAATTGTTACGAAATCTAGGGTTTAAAGTGAGCATCATTTTATAAAGCCATTATCATTTGTGTATCAATCCATATTTTCACCCTGTGCACATAAGAATATGCCTACATCCAATAGTTCACTTATGGAGGCCAAAATAATACAAAAAATTCTAATTAAATAAACACAAGGAGAATTATAATTAACCACAAGGGTTCACACAATGAACCAAAACATAAAAGGCACCAAAACCCACTCAAAAAGATCAATTCACAAGTAAACCAACCGTAAGTGGGGAGAGCTAATCAAGATCAAACAATTAACCAACCACAGATACATGTGTCACACACACAAGCATCACACACAAGAATCACGCCAAATCATAATTAATCTCAATATTGACAATAAATGAAAACATAATTAATTCATGAAAATTCAATTCTACTCACCTTAAGGAGGAGGACCCGGTGGCGAAGGAGAATGAGGCGTCGACGGCGGAGGCACCGAAGGCAGCGGAGGCAGCGCGGAGGCAGGGCGGAGGCAGTAGAAGTAGCTCAGAGGCAGCGGAAGCAGCTCAGAGGCAGCAGAGGAGGAAGAGGAGGAGGCCGCGGTGGAGGAGTCGTGGTGGAGAGGAGGCAGTAGAGTAGGTGGAGGAGGAGGAGGAGGAGGAGGAGGCACCGATGGAGGAGGAGGAGGACAAGGCCGTGGTGGAGGAGGAGGAGGAGGAGGAGCAGGTGCAGAGGAGGAGGAGGAGGAGGAGGAGGCCGGAGGAGGAGGAGGCGGCGGCCGGAGGAGGAGGAGAAGGAGAAGGAGGCAGCAACCGCGGCGAAGGAGGAGGAGAAGGAGGCGGTGGCAGCGGCAGCAGCGGTGGCAGCGGCGGTGAGGAGGCAGCGGTATAGAGGAGGGCTTCGGTGAAAGCTTGACAGGGTGCGGGGAGGAGGAAGAGGACCCGGTGGATTTTATAAATCCTGCGTGGACCTTTATCAGTGCTAGTAAAAAACATTGATAAAGGGCGTATTTATCAGCGCTAAAATGAAAAGTG
Organism: Viscum album; assembly: GCA_963277665.1. NCBI lineage: Eukaryota > Viridiplantae > Streptophyta > Magnoliopsida > Santalales > Viscaceae > Viscum > Viscum album. The sequence continues at coordinate 1,296,317,969 of OY728138.1, read as the reverse complement.
CTGATAAATACCACCTTTATCAGGGCTTTTTTAGTAGTGATAAAGGCCGGACTTTATCAGCACTTTTTTAGCGCTGATAAAGAGTGACTTTATCAGCGCTTTTCATTTTAGCGCTGATAAAGACACTCTTTATCAGCGCTTTTGTAGCACTGATAAATACGTAGTTTATCAGCGCTGATAAATGTATCAATTTAAGAGTTTCTTTATATTATTATATATTTATTTAACTCTAAATATATATATATCTATTTATACTTATAAAATTATTTGAAAGGTATATTTATATATATATATCATTGAAAATATAATAAAATATATATTTATTTTTTAAATATAATTTAATTTTAATTATAAGTGTACATTTTTTATAACATATATATTATATGGGTAACATAATGAATTATAATCTATAAATGAACATTATTCAATATGCACATATGTATACGCATGTATGATATGTTCATTGGAAAACACATATATATACACGCATGTATGATATTCAATGACCCCAATTCATTGGAAAACACATATATATATTCAATAATTTCAATTATAGTACATATATATTAGAACACATTATATATTTATAAATAAAACAAATACATTAAATATAAAGAAATATAATAAATATATTTTAAATATAATGAATTGATATATCAAATAAATATAATGAATTAATAAATCTAATAAATTAATATATAATGAATTCATAAATCTAATAAATATATAATGAATTAATAAATCTAATAAATATATTTATTATTAGTCTTATAGTTATTTAATTATATATATATATAATTATTTAATTATATATATAAATACGTAGTTTATCAGCGCTAATAAAAGCACTGAAAAATGTATAAATCTAAGAATTTCTTTATATTGTTATATATTTATTTAACTATAAATATTTATATCTCTATTTATACTTATAAAATTATTTTAAAGGTATATTTATATATATACTATTGAAAATATAATAAAATATATATTTATTTTTTAAATATAATTTAATTTTAACTGTACATTTAATATATATATATATATATATATATATTATATATGGGTAACATAATGAATTATAATCTATAAATGAACATTATTCAATATGCACATACATATATGCGTGTATGATCTATTCATTGACCCCAGTTCATTGGAAAACACATATATATAGACGCGCGCATGTATGATATTGATCGATCCAAATTTATTGGAAAACACATATATATTCAATAATTTCAATTATATATATATATATATATTAGAATGCATTATATATTTATAAATAAAACAAATACATTAAATATAAATAAATATAATAAATATATATATTAAATATAATGAATTAATAAATCTAATAAATATATAATAGATTAATAAATCTAATAAAAATATAATGAATTAATAAATCTAACAAATATATTTAGTATTAATCTTATAATTATTTAATATATATATATATATATATATATATATATATTTAGTTATAACATGTGTTTTTTATTTAATGTATACAATAAATATTATTAGCGCTAAGAAAAGCGCTGATAAATTTTACATTTATCAGTACTGATAAAGGGATATTTAAAGCGATGATAAATGTGCCCTTTATCAGCGCTTGTTTTAGCGCTGATAAAGGGGACCTTTATCAGAGCTTTTTTTAGTGCTGATAAAGGCATGCCCATTTATCAGTGCTTTTCTGTTAGCACTGATAAAGGCAGGCGCATGCCTTGCCCAGTTTTGTGGTAGTGAAGTATACTAAGAAAGATATTCAAGTATATTCTAAGTGGAATAAAATTTATCCTCAAAAGAAATAAATTATCTTGTAATTAGTGTATTCATTTGTAATACAAGACTCAGGTATGTATCTGGTTTACCAAGACTACTAAACTCTTTGATCCCTTGGGGTTTGATTCCTTATAATCATGACAATGTAATGGTAGTATACCCTAGCTTTGGGATTTTTGGGGTTGGGGCACTACATTAAATGTTGAATCTGGAAACTATATGTAGTGAAAAAGAATAAAAATGGTGAAACATATGATTTGGAATAAAAAGAAGTGTTAAATCCATATTCCAAGTGGTGTATGGCCACTTTTTTGAAGAAGATATATACTATAATATAAAAATAGTAACATTTATGGAATTATTATTTTTTTAGTTCTTATGATAACAATATGGTATCATATGAATGTTTTTAGGATATACCTAGAAGATATCGGAAGAAAGTCTCATTATAAACAGGTGGTTTCCCCATTTATCATATTTATTCTATAATTGGTATTAGTTCAAAGAATGAAGGCATTTAAGGGGAGTTGGTGATTATCATTCAAGGTTATTGAGACTTATGTGAAAAAAGGATAATCCCCATGAAAGTGGGATGAATATATAATTCATGTGGTATCATGAGTATATTTTAAATAAGTGGTACTAGTTGGTTCAATTTGTAGATGATTTGGAGATGGTGTAAACGTCTTACTGCTAGAATTTATTGAAAGTATGTGACATGGAAAACTTTAATGTTATTAACATAATCTCTTGTTTCTTACACCAATTTTTGACTCAGTATACTTTTAGGATATTTCGATGACTCAAATTTCATGTGATAATTTCACTAGATAAAATCATTGAGAAATTATGTTCAAAAGAAATTAGATAGGATCTTGGATAAAAAATCTAGATTTATACTATCCAGAAATTGGTAAATTGATCTTAAATGAGTGGATAGGGAAAATAGAGCCCAATATTATAAAGATATCATTCAAATTTTTGAAACATCTAAGAATATTTTGGATATCAACTTATTGGTTTATATGGTATTTGAATAATTGTATGGTAAATGGAGAATAATCTCACCTTATTTGGAATTGAAGAGGATTAAATTACACTAAAAAGATAATTGAAAAACTTATGGGAGGACCTTATAAACAAATGGGGAGTAAGGGTTATAGAAAATATCCCCTATGGAATTTTGTAAGAAAGAGAGAGAACATAAAAAACATATGAACATGAATGCCCTTTTTCATTTTATTGAAAATTGGGGAGAGTGATCTAAATTCCAAATAAATACTTCAATTATCTTTAAGAATATAGAGTTCACAGGTGAAGTATTATTTATGATAATATTGTTAGAAAAATTTAAATGGAGGGAATGTTGTAACCAAAGAGGTTATGTGTTGGATTTTTTGACAATATCTGAGGAGGTTGTGTGTTAAAGTATGATTTATTGTTGAAGAAATAGTGATGTAAGGTGAACATGAGATAACTTGTAGATAAATTCAAATAGACTCTTGATATCTATATATATCATGGTTCTGGATTGTGGATTGAGGAGCTGATTGCATATCCAGAAGTTCTAGAATTAGTTGGGAGGAATAATTGATGAAATAGTAGGACTATAAGTTAAAATAAAAATTTTGATGTTCTGGAATATGTTGAATTTATTATAAGACTGTATATTGGTTCTCATTTGGAAGGATTTCTATAGAATTCAATGGTGATCTCTAATTTTAATCTTTAGAGGCCTAAAAGATCATGGTTTAAAATTTGTATATATGTATAGTAGTGGATTTCCAAAAGATGGTAGCCCAATAGTTAAAGGTAATCTGATAAGTATAAGTGAAACCATATTGATTAAGAGGTTATGGGAATATTGGTCGAGGTTGAAGGAAGTTGACTCAGTTTGACTATAACATTATAGGATGATCCTATAATTGCACTCATACTTTAAGAAGAACGAAAAAATGAATAAATCTTTTATATAATTTTGGTGATGAGAATAATATCATGTAAAAGTATTTTTTTTAGAGCCTGGAAGTTTTAAAGGAAAAGTAACAATTAGAAAATATTTGGAGGCTAGGATGAAGCTTCATGGAAGATTGATGTGAAAGAAGAATTCTTGTAAAAAAAGTGTTTTTTAAAGTATTCAAGAAGTTTTCATAGAAATATCAAATAAAATTAAGCATCCTCATCTAAAAGAATCGTTTTAGAAATGTTTTGAAAATGGTGAAATCTTATAGTGTTTTCCATGTTTTTGGGTGTTGAGTTCTAGAAGAAGTTCAAAATTTTATTCTAAAAAAATGATAAATATTCACACAAGTCGAGAAGATTTTCATAAAAGTGGTGTTTTTTAAGAAAAATAGGGAGAAATTTTTCAAAGGTAGAACTATGATGTAAAGTTTAGTTGCATGAAGATTAGATAAAAACACTATACAAATATGAATTTGTGATATATAAAGCTCTGTAAAAATTAATGTAAGGGTTTCATGAATGGAAGGTTTGAAGGTGTGTGAAAATTTGGTATTTTCTTATAAATACCCGATCCCTAAAGTATAATATGAATGGGAAGAGAGAAACTTGGTTGGGGAAGGTTCTTGGGCTAAAAATTCTCTAAATTCTAAGTTGTATGAAAGATTTATGTGAACCTTAAGAGTTCTATGACAAACTTATATGGATCACTTAGTTTGGGAAACACACTATTTACAAAAACATTTATTTTATGTGAAGATTTATCTTGGGTGAATGAAATAACTTTCATAGGTTATTGTATTGGGATTTACAAGGATACACTTACATGAATATGGAGTTGTGTGAAATTAATAGTTGATAGAATGATATAGTTTGGAAAATGTAATAGTTTCATGAAAGTGTAAATCACATGAAAGTTGTTATTAGACATCTTTATTCAATTACACAAATAGTTTTTTTGTGTGAATATTTATCTTCTATGAAGGAACTACCTTCCATAGGTTCTTGTGTTGGTATTTACAAGGATACACTTACATGAATAGGGATTTGTGTGATAGTTATAGTTGCATAAAAGATATATTTTTGAATATAACGGTTTTGTGAAAGTGTATATTGTGTGAAAGTATTTATTGGAAATTTATATTCAATTAAGTTGAGTCCAAATTAGAGGAAGATAGTGATACAACCCTCAAATTGAGGAGTTGATATCATCTGGATGTTAATATGAAGAAAGTAGAAGTGTAAAACAAAGAAGCATAAAATCATGAGTTAAGATATAAATGAAATCTCACACTAACCTGAGAGAGATCTTCATGTTCCAAATCTACAGAAGAGACCCTCAAGGATATAAACTGATCATTCCTTCATCAAATAAGTGTATAGAGGTGAAGAAGAGGGAGTTTCCCCTGAGTGAGTAGTGATCGAACCCTAAATCCTATAAATCTAGTGAGCCTAACATGGAGTGATTGTGGATTAAATATTGTATCCACCAAACTAGTGAATCATATTGGATTTTTTTCTCATAAAAACATCTTCAATGTGTGATCCTTGGATGTATCCTAGTGTGAGTGAACCACATAAAATATTTATATTATGTTCATGCTTTACTTTCATGTATATCTATTCATTGTTTAGTGAGTCCATGAGAAATAGTAATCATGAAACAGGTTAAACATAGTTCCTGATAACATGAGAATAAGATCCTAAAATAGATTAACTAGAAAAATTAATAAGGGTTTTAAACTATCTACACCCTGATTCACCCATCCCCCCAGCCATCAGGGTGTCTCTGGGTATAACAGTTTCTATCAAGGGGGATATAATATAGGTGAGTACCCATTGATATTTTTTACCTTTTTGGTGAGTAATATCATAAAGGGAGCATGTATTTAGATAAATTTGTTAAAATGGGTAAGTTTTGACATCAGTAATATGTACGTGTGAACTATTTTAATAGTTTTTTTGAAATGTATGTACACAATTTTTTATTATAGGTTTGCAGAATCAGTTTTATCAAGTTGATTATAGACTTGTGGAGATGACAAATTTTTTATTGTAAAGATAGTGATGATGAAGTATTTATTAAAGAATCAAGAGGATTATGTATGAAGAGGTTTAATTTAAATCATATTTTTTATAGAAAACATGGTATTATTATTCAATATATGTGTTTCCTACACCGAGTTCGCTCATGTAGTCTTAGAATTGTTGGATGATGATTAATTTCTTTGTCTGATGAGTTTGATAGTGATTTATGTTCCTTGGTTGAAAAAAAATCCAATGGAGGATATTATTGAGACTAAGTGATTAATTGAGTAATTTTAATAATAACATGACCTAGGGAGAATTTTTTGAAGGCTTAAGAATAATCTTCAAAGATTTGAAATTGAATTATTTCCACTAGAATATAGAAATTGTCTTAAAAATATTTAGATGAGATTGATTTAGATATGTTGGTTTCATTGTATTCTATTGTCAACACATAAATCATGTTCAATATAAAATTAAATTAAGTTCATTATGTGAAGTTAAGGATTAGTGTATATTGTTAGGATATTTGAAGATTTATAAGATGTTTTGAGACTACTAGAACAAGTTTGTTGTTGATTTGGAAAAGGCAACAATAGCTACATATGATTAAAATTGAATTTTTTTACCCCATATAAGGGTCATCAAGAATAATGTAAAGGTCATAAAATAGTTGATTAGAGGTCATATTAAATATATTTTGTGTAAATTTAACTTGAACACTATATAAGGTTTACTATATTTGTATAGGATTTTGTTCAAGGGTTATCTAATAAGGTACACTAATGTGTAAAGGTAATTCAATTCAGGCATAAGGTTAACTCATAAATCCAATGACTTGGGTAAAGTTCACTTGTGAAATTTCATGTCAAAGAAACTCTTATAAGGCACGCCACATTTAGTGTGTAAAGGTAATCTAGGAGATTAGTGAGTTACATGAGTGTAACTATAAAATTTAGGCTTATACTTTAGGGTTATGTAAGACTTGTCCCGTAAGACTTTAGTTTGCATGTCAGACTTTGATGGTCATGTGTGACTTTGATCATTGGACTTCGAATGTTTGGAATATGTATTTGAAGTCACATGAGTTTTTCAATGTAGTAATTTAATAGAGTTTGGTATGAATTTTAGACTTACTAAAATTTTTAAGGTTTCTTGTATGAAAAGTGAGTTTCCAGAATAATTAATTTTGAAGAAAAATATTTAATCAAGAAATGCATGTGTATTGAATCTCATGGAATAAATATCATGTTATTTGGTTAATCTATGATTCAGTTTGTTAATTATTTGTGATAAAAGATTAATGATTCATGTTATAAAATAAAGTTTTGTTTTATGATTGAAAAAGAAGTTACAAAAGCAATTGGCTGGTTTATTTTCTTCATGCGGTGATCGCATGCATTTCTACATGGAATTTTAAAGAAGGGAGAGTGTCCATGATAATTCAAAAATCGTGAATTAAATTAGGATGAGTCTTCATGGATTTGAATTTAAAATATATGTAACCTATTTTATTATAGGTCGAAGACTATAAAAGAATAAGGAAAATATATCCATGCATCTTTTCCTATGAATATATATTTTGAAGTATACGGAAGGTGTTGTATGATATGTGTAGAAAAAATAAAGTATTAAACTAGAGAATAGAAAATAGATAAAGATATGCTTTTTATAATACATATCTTGAAGAACATTATTCATGATAAATATTAACAATTAATGGATTTATTTCATGCATTTTTCTACATGAAATTGAATAGGATTATTTCTATTGTGCAAGAATAGAAAAAAACAGAACTCAAGAAATCCAACAACTTGATTATAGTATATTGGTAGAAGACACTTTAGTTATTAAATATATAATATATCATTTTAAATTTTGGGGTTCACTTTTGCGTTGGATACATTGAAACACTTTCAGGAGATGTGTAATTTGAGTTCAAGGATAAACCTTACTCTCTTTTACTCATAGGATAGTTTTAGTGGGTTTTGTGATCTTAGAGGAATAAAAAACACACCAAGGGATAACCTTGTCATTTAGAGATTTTAACCTTATAAATATTTTATGTTTAATTGTATTGGTTGTGTAAATGTGTGTGTAAGGAAAACATTTCTATGCTTTAATATATAGAAAATGTTGTTTCTAAAGAAACTTAAAAGAATATAGAGCATTAATTCACACCCACCCCCCCACCCCACCCCCATAGTGATCTTCCATAGATTCTACTGGTGGTTTTAAATTTATTTACATTGAGTTTAGGGGATACATAAAGAAAATAATAGGTGAATTTTTTACTTATTTGAATGTATCCATAATCTTTATGATGATATATCAAAACTAGAAGATATTGTGTGAGAAATGTAAAAGGCATCAATATGTCAACTACAAAAATACAAATCTCTCATAAAATAGATGAACACCAAGGATAAATACTTATAGATTAGTAAATATAAGTTTTAAATGATCGAATAAAACTTTCAATTCTGTATATATGAGAAAGTCAATACCAGAAAAATTAATTAAGAGAATACCCATACTTTGAAATAATCACAAAAATATGCTATAGACATTAAGAATGCTCCATTAGAGATTAAATATAAAATTGTAAAAGTGCATGATAATAATTTGTATAGAAGTATAAATTTTCATGAATTTTAGTTTAGAAAGATGAAGAAGGAATAGGAATAGATATTAAACTCAATTTTGGATAGACAAAAAAACTTGGTTTAAAATGCCTTGAATTAGAATTCAAACTGAGAAAGTTGGAATCAACACAACTTAGAACTTCCTATCAATCTAATAAAAGAAGTTCCAGTAAAAATATATATAAAGAGATTCATTCTTATAATAAAACATAAAGTGGTGGTAATAAGTGATTAATATATTCTAGAGAAACATCAATTATTGGATCATGGGAAAAGGTATCCCACTATCATAAAAATTCTATTTATACTAATTCAATTTCACTTGATATTACCAAATTGAAATCAAAATCTAGAAAAAATAGATAATAAAAATGTTTATAAACCCATCAATGTTTTAGGGTTGTATATAAGTAAGTTTGAGAAAATTTTATATCCAAATAGATCCCTAAAATGTGGTTCTAAAACCTAAAAACATCGAGTATTATAATCTAGACAATTTGGATAGATTGATGATAAAAATAAAAGAAATAGATTTCTTATAATATGTTGGTTTTGTTAGTGGTTCAAAAATATGGTCATTGATTTATACCATAATATTCTAGTGTTTATAACTCAAAAAAGTCATGAATATAGGGGGTTCAAAGTAGAAGTTTATAGAAAACTATGTGTTGAAAATAAGTTTTCATGGAATGGGGGAAATCTGTTTATGAAAACTATATTTTTAAAGTTTGGATAACTTCTATGAGCACTATAATAAAGGTGATAATTTTTATTAAGAGTGATGGTATCTAATTTCATAATAAAACTCTTGTAAATTTTGTAAAATAATACCAAAATAGTTTCAAATATAAGTGAGAAATAAATCAAACAATTATTCCTTGAGGAACAAATACAAAAAGAAAGATAAAGAGTGTATACCTAAGAAGAAATCTAATTAGGGTATCAAATATACATGGAAGAGATAATTATTTTTTGTAAGGATATACCACATAATAGGCCATTTTTAGATGAATATGAAGACTAATAACTAATGAAATAATCTTAAACCAAAATTAAAACCCTTTAAGAGATTGATAATAGAATTAGATTAGTGGTTGATACAATAAATAGAAAATTTCAAAAGGTTCCAAAGAACAGAAACTCCAAGGTTGCTAAAAATGTGTGGAAGATGAAAAATGATTAGTGATGGTGTTTTCAGATTTATAAAATGGAATTATAATTAAAAGAATATAACAATAGATAATGGGAAATCACCAATGACTCCATGTACCAAGAAAGTTATTATAAATATGGAGTCTACACACAAAAATAAGAATGATCATCTTCCAAAATATTGATCAATCATAAGACTAGGTTGGTTAGAATATGTTAAAAAGATGGAGTAAGCTAAGAATAATTAAAGTTACTTGCTAGATTAAGTCAATTATTCCACTCCTTCTAAGAATAAATATAAAGAAAAAAAAACCATGCTGCCTAAAGAGTCTTTGATCTGGAAAACTAATAATAAATAAAGAATAAATCATTATAGATATTATATAGATTCAAATAAAAGAGTCTCTAGGTTTCTATCAAAGTTTCATCTCTCATTCTCACATTAAGGATTTGATAGAAGGCCCACCATATTCTCATAATTTTGTGTATTTTTATCTTATAAGTGGTAATTAAAGGTGAATCATTAAAAAGATCTATTGAAATATGTAATACCTAAACTACTAGAAGACTCAACCATTAAAAAATATTTAAAATGGTATTGAAAATTAATCCATGATAATATTGATGGCCAAAATCTCTTAAGGGGGATCCAATAAGGGTAAGTTTTTAGACATTAGTCTTCTTACAATAATCTGGAATTATAGACATACCATACTAAAACTAAAGATGAGTGAGTATAGTTTTATAAAATTTCTTGAAACAATTTTATGAACATCCCCAAATATGTAAGTGTTAGTGTTGTTAGAACATTTAAAGTTTGTAAATAGACAGTTTTGTTTTCTAAAGTAATTAATCTTATTTTCTATATTAGTTTATCCCAAGTAGACTTAGATTTTATTGGTGGATGGCTCATTACTAAGAGAAAGTGTGGTGCCACCATTATTAAAAATAAAAGTTTATTGAGTTTCTTTATAAGTGAAAGAAAATACAAGGAACAATATATTACATTAATATGAGAAAAACTTCCCTAGAATTTGTGGTATGAACAAGGGGGAGTGAAAAAATATTTCCTCTTTTTTATTTATTTTCATTAATAAGGATATAAAAAATTAAACTTCTATTGAAATATTGACATGAATCTCATGTATTTGGAAGTATGTGTGAGTTCAAATAATTGAAAAAATATATATAAAGGGGGATATTGAAGTTCCCATTGGATAGTGAACATATTTCTTTTAAATGAGCATGTCAATTTGTATCATGGAGTTTATGGGTGGTGGAGTAAGTATCCACCAAACAAAAGAAATTCATAAAGGTTGTTTATGTATATGGGTAATGTATATTGATGTTAATTTCATTGAATATATAAAGTAATAAAGGTTATTATATTAAAAAAGGTTTTTGAAAATCTGGTTTCTACATGAGAATCGACCAAAATCAGATTATTATAGAGATAATCCTAAAGTCAAAGATAAGTGTTGAAACGTGAGAATTATTTTTAACAACAGTGTGAATGGAAGAGGTAATAATAAGGGCTAACTCTTGGATTTTGTATGTGTGTTAGATAGATTGTATAAGTTATTGGTAAAATTATTTAAATGGTTTCAATGTTTTATGGAAAATATGTGTGAAATTAGAGGAAACCATAAAGGGTATATTTGGAAAGTTGTATACTAAAATTAGTGAGAAACAATGTTAAGATAAAGGTTTATATAGGCCAATTTAAAGGATAAATCATTAAGGTAGTGAGGTCTATTTAAATACTCATAAATGAGTATTTATACACTTTTTAGGACATTAGAAATAATATTAAGGAGTTTTGGAATTTTTCTAATACTTATCATAATAATTTTAGGCTAATAAAAGATGATTTGAAGTTGTTTGAAAAATGACTAGGTCAATTTATAGGCATTCTGGGTCTATTTGGAGAATGCTGGAAAATTAGATATGTACTGGAAATTCCATATGACTTTCAATTTCATAAAACTTCATAAAAAATGTATGATTTTTTTATTTTAGCATCATACATTGAGAAACTTAGTCTTTGCATGTTATAATTTTATAAAATCATCGAAGTCTTCTTCTTTAAGTGTTATACTTCAAAGTTAGCTAAAATTTAGAATTTGTAAGTCTTTTTTTCTGGACATGTGACTTTTTGAAATTTTTGTATGACTTGGAAAGTCACGTATGAATTAAAGAAAATGTGCATGACTTTATATGCACATTATACTTTAGTATTTGATGAATTTGAGAAGTCTGTAAGAAAACATGTATGATAGTATCTGAACCTAATTCCATAAGTTAGGAAAAGATCCCATTCTCATATGATATTATTTCAAATAATATTTTCTTGTATGATAGCCTGGATCTCATAAGATACAGCACCATGTTGGATAGTTGAGCATTTTAAGATGTTGGATCCTCAAATAACATGAGCCAAGATAGTAAGATACTAGATTTATATCATATGAATATTTCACAAGAAATTAATACACCTCATATGATATGATAATTTCATAGGATACAATAGTTGCATTGTATATGATATGCTTTCAAGATATCTTATAAAAAAATTTGAGAAATCCAGATTTTGATATTTTGAGGAAAAAATAATTTGGGATGATCCCAAAGTTGTTCCTTAATATTATAAATATAAAAAACTAAAAGGGTTTGTGATTAAAGTGGGATAATTATGATAATATAATATTCAAGTTATGACTAAGAAGATTAAAGTTGGTGAATTTTAGGAATAATTTTAAATACATATTTAAGTGAAGAACCAGTTTAATAAAGAATAAATGATTTATAGAGATTCTAGAGATATTATCGGGTTTTATAAATATCACAAAAATTAATTGTGATTCTTACTAGTAGTGAGAAACGGGCAGGCTAGGGTGGGGTGGCCCAAGCCCGCATGGGTTTGAGCCTGTGCGGGTTTGTATGCAAAATCCCGCATATAATGCGAACAAAAAAATTAAAACCCACCTCGCCCTGTGTAAGCCCCCGAGTTTCCCGTGGGATACCCATATTTTAAAATATATATATTATTTATAATCATTTAAATATTTTATTTTTTTCTCATTTTTAATGGTTGTTGTTGGGAGAAGTATGGATTGACAATACCTAGAGTTTATGGGATGTGATGGAACATTTTTATATGGATTAATAGTGGCATGTGACAATGACAATGTGGTGGCGAATTGTTTCTATGAAAATAAGTGAGTGATCGGTGAGACGTGGCGAATTATAATGTTGGTCGTGTGGTGATGCAAACAGCTAGAATGAACAATGAATTTCCAAACAAAAATCGGTTTTAAAGGAGTCTATTATGGTTCCCCTGAAGTCATTTCCTATTTTCTTAATAAAAAAATTAAATTAAATAATAACAAAATTAAATGGACCTAAAAAATATTATGATTATAATAACTCTTTTAGAAGTGAAACCGTGTTCAAGGAAGATCAGTTCCATTTTTCGTGAGGTGAGATGACACATCATGTGAATATGGTGAATAATTACAATATAAATATTATAATATATTAAAACAATAAATATAAACCTATTTAAAATTCACATGTGAATGAATGGTGAATTAGTATGATAATTACGGTGAGAAATCATATTTCATGGTTTCATAATAATTTTTTTGTTAAAAATAAATAAAATATTAAATAAGAATATATTATAAAAAATAATTTTTTAATTAGGCCCACAGGTAAGCTCATGCCTGCATGGGCTCAACCCGCCTTGGCCCGCACCCGTGCGGGCTCAACCAATATTGGTCTACGCTCTAAATGATCAAATTTTTTTGGCCCGCCCCGCCCTACATCCACTCCAAACCCGCAAAGCCCGCGGGCCACTAGCCTATTTTGTATCACTAGTATTACTGAATGATCTGAAAATATTATGATGATGAGGTCGAAGGTTTGGAATTTAAGTTACCAAAAAATGAGAAAATTCTTGATTTATTAAATCTAGAAATTTAAATGTGTTGATGCAAGTGATGTGATTAAGTGGTTTAAATATCAAAAAGAGGGTTATAATTCAAGCTAGAGATGAATATAAGTTAGTTGATCTATATTATAATTATTTAAATAGAAGTTGTATCTATTTTATAAGAACTCATACTATAATGAAAAATGCTCCACTGAAAATATGATTTGTTATATGATTTTATACATCCATGTTTATTATTTATAATGTAGATATCTATGGAATTATTCTTGAGAATAAGTGTCTTAGTGCCTACTATAGATGTATTTTGAATACATATTTGACTGTGAAAAAATATGGAAAATGATAAGTAAAATAGAATAAGGGTACTTCTATCAATTTACATGGGAAATCCATTTTAAGAAATTAGAATATGGAAGATCTTATGATACACCCATGTAAAAAAAGTGTGGAAAAGGAAATGAGGATGAGTGCACCAAATTTTAAAGAGATTTTCTATATTCAAATATAGAAAATACATTCAGGTGACCTGTGTATAATGGATAAAATTAAGGATAGAAAATTGTGGGAGTTACTATGAGGATTCTGATAGTTGAGAACTAAGATAACAATTAATCCTCAGAAGAAGATATTGATCCAGTACTAAAGAATATTCCCTATCTAGGTATCAAATCTAATGGAATAAGAAGACCATGTGACATCCATAGTTGTAGAATTTTTAGAAAAAAGAACAAATAAAAAGAGGATGATGAAGGACTACCACTATTATTCTTATTTATGATCTATGTGTTGGTTAATTTATACATTGAGAAGATGATAGATTTATGAATATCATAGGAGATAATTTGATTTTAGAGGGTCCAGTAAATAAATTCTAAAATAGATCTTTGAAGTTGGAATTTTTTTAAAAGACTAAGTTTCATGCATCATTTTTTATGACCAAGTGGCATTCAAATACTCTATGTGAGGAAGCAGATCAAATCAGTTGATGTTGTAGCTTCTTTTTCTAAGTGGGATATACTTTAAAGTGGTTGTATTTTGATATTATAACATTGAGAAAGAAGCTTTAAAGTTTAGTGGGATATTGGTGGTTATAAACACAGTGGGATTTTTTGTTGATCTCGAATGCATTGTGGGATAGGATGATAGATTCCCATACCACTTGTAATTGATGAAAATATTATAAGTGGATAATTATATATTAGGTAGAATAAGTGATCACATTAAGTATTAGGTTTCCAACCTCAAGGTCAAACCTTATAATAATAATGTGTGTCATCCTTACTTGTTTCCCTAAATTACAAGTGGGGTATGGGATTGGGAAATAACTAAACAAATATACTATTATGCTATTAGATAATGGAGGATGGAATATTGAGGTTGTGATATATTAAAAGATAAATTTTTAATTTGGTACAATTTAGGATACACCTAATTCACCCCCCCCCCACCCCAAGTTTCTACATTGGTCATAAGGGGAATTTAATAATACGTGATCTATTTAAATGGTTACTTTTTTATTAAATAATAAAAACTACTTTCATGGAATTATATTATTATTGTCACTTAAATAATGGTTTTTTTTGTTTATTAAACTCAAGTTTTGATATTATGAATATTTTTTGGATTAACCATTATTTTAAACTGACTTCTAAAGGTAATTCCAAATAAATGTTATAAGACCTTCTTTAATTGAGAAGATATATATTTTTTAAATATTTTATGTGTTTCACCTTTGATATGTTAATAGGAATGGACCGTATTTATAATCAAAATGATTATTTCAAAAATGTGTTTAAATTTTTTTGGTGTCCCAACCTTATTAAGTTGGGTTAATAATTTTATTATATGGTTTTTATTGTTCATTTTATTTGGATGTTTGGGGGTTAGTTCGTTATCTTCTAAGTGATTATCTAGATGGAATTAGGTTGGTCACTCTTATCAGTAGTGAGTAAATGACCATGTTTTCTTCTAGTTTACTTCATTAAATCATAGATTGCATGTTTCATGAGTGGTTTCATTATCTATTACATTTATATTATGATTATATTGTATATAAATATAATATATTATTATATATATAATATATGGTTTTTTAAAAGAAATATATGTAATTATATTTCTAAAAAATATATAATTCTTTTACTACTATGTTTTTTATGTACATTGAATATATTCTAAGTTGTTTGAAATATAGTAATTCCAATAACAAAAAAATGAGCTCGTAGTTGATCTTTATCTTAAATCACACTTCTATACCATCACCTACATTAGACTATGGTGATTTCACTATATCGATGACCATCAGGGAGCTATCATCTTCCACAACTGATGTTGCTAGTTCACCATTAGATGCACTTCCAATAGGATAGTAATTGGTCACTCCTCCATCCAGGGGAAATTGAAAGTTTACCATTATTGGTATATATTTCATTATAAAAAACTATATATTTTTATGAATTATTTCATGTATTTTTCAAACATGTAAAAATAATAATATAAGAGATACAAATATCAATACATTAAATGTATGATATTTGAAAGACTTTAAAATTGTCATTCAATTTGATGATTTGGGGGTACCTACTAGTGACACTGCCAGAGTCTACAAATAGGTTCTTAGAAAGATTTTTTATAAGATGGTGAGCCCTCCCATTAATTATTAATATTGGAGGTATATTCTCAGAACATTAAAGAATAGGGTCTTTGACAACCAAATAAATGTAATGTTAATTTAACATCCATTGATGATTTATTTAAAAATCATGCGTAAAACTATTAATATACTTATAAATTGTTTTGTTTTTTATTTCAATATGTTATTTTATTTCATTTTTCTTGGTTCCATTTCATACCCAAGGACCTTAAAATTTTGGGAAAGAAATAGAGATACTTTAGTTGTAGATTATAGAAAAAATTTAATCAAACATATCTAAGCACTCATATTATGTATGGAAAGGTGGTTGAAGGCATGTCTTACAAAAAAAAGAAAGTTGTTTCTTGATAGTAGGGATTAATCACATGAGTTATTAACATTTTTTATAGTAACTTAATTACATAAACATGATAAAATTATAATTTTTATTAATTTTACCTTTTTCATGAAATATATAAAAAATACATTGTGTCATGAAAAACAAAGAATTACCCTTATCACTGGTCCAAAGAGTTTTTCTATAAAAATAAAAATCTTAGTTTTATTTTATTCATTGTATTTTATATTCATATATTATACCTAAAGGTTTTTTAAAATTAATATGTATATATTTTCTTATAAAATTTAATGATTTAGGTCACCCAGTATGATGGATAGAGATGTGTCTTCGTGTTCATTAGAAGTCTATAAATGGTTTTGTGAATGTACCTGCCAAATAAATTTGGGTAATTATTTCCCATTATAGTTTATTTTTATTTAATTATATTACAATTTTAGATAACTAATAAAATATTTATCAATATTTTTAGTTCTACAAAATAAAATTCAAGAATATTAGGATTTGAACCCTTACAAATCGTCATCTTTTTTTTAGAACGATGTAGTTACACTTGTTTTAGTGAAGGGGTATCTCAGGAATGTTTGAGATATGTGTTATGGACCGACCAAAAAAATTGGTAGGCCACAATCAACCTGTACTACTACACCATCAAGTGGGGGTTCAATAAATCCCATTGATTGGGAAACACAAAGAGTAATTTTGATATTGAAATAAAAATTCAAAGAACATGACTTCTACTAGTAGACAATAGTTCAATGGTAGATATTATTTGAATATACCTTAGTTTTTATATTTTAAAGGATGTTGATTATATTTCCTATGGAAATTTCTAGTCTTATAGATAATCCCATCATGGTAAATTATAAACATAATCCATGTTAGTGTTATCAACCTATTATGTATTAAGATATGGGTTTTATTATTCTAGAAATAGGGAATTGTGATCCCATATTATACCATCATAAGTCAGAATACCATCTCAATCAGTCTATAACAATAATATATAAAACCATTCACATGTTAACTATATCACTGTAGGATACATGCTATATAAAAAATAATGGAAATTCTATACACTAAAGTAATAGACATGCTCTATATCAATGTAATATAAATTCTCTATATCAAAGAAGTGGACATACTCCCAAAAACATCACACACCAAAGAAATAACATGATCAATACAGTAAAATATTAGTTATGCTTTCATTAGAAATGTAATAATAGAAATAAAGCTAAGGTAATGGACATAGAAAAAATAATAATTTATATATAATATTAATGAACTATATGGGGAACTAACTATAAAATGCATATATATATATGAATTAATAACATAAACAAAGCATGAGTATAAATCTTTAGAATTTTCTTTTTCAAAGATTATATAACACCAAAAGTTTTTTCATTCAAGAACCCTTATTATTAAAAATATCATTATAAAATATGAAATTTTATCCCCCAATTGATTTAATGCTTGGTTTCAATATCAACTTGGTACCCAACACTTTATTTAGGAAGTCTTATAATTTGTATAATTTTCATTTCAAGTTTATTTTGATAACCTATATGAAAGATACCATCTTTTTTCAGGTATGTATCTCTCTGAGTTTTTCATTAACTTTTCTTTCGGTTGTGTTTTTTTCATGCGTGTATGTCATTTGAATAAACGCATTCTTAGGTTGTGATAAAACTTGAGAAAACCCAAAGTGGATCTATGTGGGGATCTTTGTTGGGGAAAATTAACTAAAGTTTAGGGATGTGTGCTTTATTGAATTAATAGAGTCCGGGTATAAATTGGTTAAGTGTTAACATGGGTTCTTGCTAAGTTGATAATCTTTAAAAGGGGTTTGGGTTGTTTAAAGGGAAAATGGGCTAAAAATACATATATGGAACATTTACACGTTTTTTAAGGGTATTACAAATCATGTAATTGTTTGGGTGTTTTTAATAAAATAAACTCGAGGTAACATGTGTTTTGGCATATTCCATTGAGAATATTTACATGATGTGTAACTACATTACATGTTGTGTAATTCCCCAACCTTCTATTTTAAACATGTTGTGAGGTTGATTTTCAATTTAATCCACTATAGTTCCTCTCCTCTCAGACCTATGTCATCTTACATGAGAATTTGTAATTCAAACCTCCCTTATAGACATTATATTTTTGTAATAAATCCATAGTAATTCCTTTCAATTAGGTTTCTTCCTTTTTTCCCTCTTCTTCCAACCGTTATGGTGAAATCATTTGACCGATTACATTGTTGGTATTGAACTTGATCATTTTTAATCTAGGAACCTATTTGATATCATTTTCAAATTCTTCCTCATGGTAGGTTTCCATTGGAAGCATTGTTAGATCGTTAGTTAAAGGTAGGGATCTAAATCTTAACCCTATAGTTTGATAATTTCTAAGTTTATCCAATATGGTGATTACACCAATGTATAATGCACCCAAATCAATTAAATAATTGAATGGAATTATTATTTAAAGTCCTAGGTTTTAATTTAATTCCAACCTATCTTATGACTACCCGTTGGGTGAGCAAACCTCGCAAATAATCGAATTGTCTAATGGTTTAAAGTGTGTTTAGAATGACATGTGACCTTAGGTGATTTATTGTTATGGAATCACTAAGTTTTGGAATATTTTTTATTGATACAACTATTAATCAATTGTGATTTAATTGAAAGTGTTAATTTAATGATAAATGGTAATTCTTATAATTATCCATTGAGATATATGATGAGATATTGTGATATCCAAGATGTATGACAGGACTTGTGTTCCATGGTTAAATGCTTATATATCAGGCTCGGTCCTAGAACTTTCACGCTTATATGTTGTAATTATGATATTGAGTAGGCTCAGCCTAGTCCCATGATTTAATTATTATAAAGAGAAGGTTATTCCCACTACCATGCTATAATCCTTATAGGAGTTTGACCCAGATGTAGTAATGCTTATAGAACTTTGAACCAAATTGTTATGGTTATACCATGGTTATATAGTTATTGTTGGCATGGTCATAAGACATGATCAGAGATATTCTGACATGGTGTCGATATAAGGCTCTAGACTTAAACCTTACTTAATCTTGAGTTATTACAAGATTACACATTGAGGATCTTTTCGGGTTTAGAGTTTTAGGGAATTAGCTCATAAAACTTGAATTACATTCCACATATAAACAAAGTGGTTACATAAAGATAGTAGTCTTCATTCCCATCAATGGAAACATATTTAAGATAAAACATGGATTATTTCTTGACACTTCATTGACACTATCATCATATCATGTACCTTTCCCTTGACCTGTGAAAAACATTTCAAAAAAACTTGGGATGAGCATAAAAAGCTCAGTATGGGTTATAAAAACATGGAAAGGAAACATGGGTACATATATAGATAAGAATGAAATCATAATTTACCCATAAAACATAAACACTTTAACATACCTCATCAAATCATGAGTAAATCATAGAAATCATAAGACATAAAGGTAACTTGAGGCATTCATAACATTCTTACGTAGGGAGTAACCCTCTTGGTTACGTTTGGAATACCCATCACGGTATATTCCCTAAATCTCTTTGGATAAACCTTAATGTTTCACTCCTTCGCGTTACCCAATGCATTGGAGAGCTATATCGGGCTCACCCGCCCTTAGATTATCATGGAACCACCCATCTTCATAATAATACCCAAGAACCTCAACATAATCGTATCACATAAAACATGCATAAAGGAAACATAACATTTCCACCTTTCAATCACAAGATATCAATACAACACATTGATATAAAAACCTTATGAAAACCATTTTTAATACCAAAATAAAAGAAAAGTAAAACATGGTATTTGTTTTTCTTTTAAAAAGAAGGTGTGGCTTGTAGAGGAAGCCGAAAGTCAAATAATGGTCACGGCGGCGGAGAAGTCGTTGTCGCCGCATACGTACGACAAAAACATTCCCTTTTTTAGTTTAGTAAACACTTCGTATAAAAAAGATTAATTTTGGATAAATGTAAAATTCAAAGGGTTTTATACACCGTATAAAAGAAAGTTGTGTATAAAATAAAATATGCCTCAATGAAAGGAGATTGAGACGAAGCCCCATACCTCAGGTCCGACTTGACTCGGTCGTTCTGTAATCTCCTGAATAATAAAATTGAGTTAATTTCTACTTGTTTAAGAACCTTTTTCAAGTTCATTATTCCTTTTATATCACTTATTTCCATGTCATGAACACTATTTAATTATTTAAGTTAATAACGGTCGTTTTAACGATCATTGGTACTTGAGTCAAAAATAAACCCTTTATAATTACAAGTTGTTCATGCATTCCATTATATCAAGAATGGTATTAATTATGTAGATATCATATATTTCATATATATCCAGTACATGCATGCATTTATAATATTACATAATCATTTAGAGGTAAGAAATGAAATGCACCGTTCATGGAGACGGTAAGCCGTACGTACGCATGAACGCTAATTTCATTTCTATTTCGTATTTTATAGAATGGAATCATAATGATATAAAGGTATATTATAATTCCAGTATAATATCATATATAATATCATAGTTCCATCCTTCATATGTCACACATATGGTATTTAACAAATCAAATCACTTTGAGGGGGCGGTATTCCGCACTTCCTTAAATGAAGATATCGTGTTTACCCAAAATGGAAACCATAAAGGTATGAACAAAATGAAAAAAACAGAAGCTTAAGGAAAACATAAACATATTATATATCATATATAAATATATTGACATCTTAATGTCCACCTTTGAAGGTGTTAAAGGAATGTTGAACAATCATCGTTTCGGGAGGCATAAATTCACCATCCACGGAAACCGTATGTTCTTTAACCATTAGATGTAGGTGTGTGTAAGTGTAGCTTGAATCCTTCTTATAACAACATCCTATTATATTGAGGATACTGTAGTTGTTACAAAATAAGAGAATAAAAAGAGTTTAGGGGGTTGGAGAAGCAAAATAAAACAAAAGGACTCAAAAGAAGACATTACCTTAAAATCGGGTAACTTCCTTTGGTTTGAGCTCAAAGGCTTCCTTGGGAAGACTTCTTCCCAAAGTGAGGATTCAAGGAGTAAGAGAGGGAAGTGGAGAGACAAAATGAGCAGGGGTTGGCCGAGCCAAAGGCTTTTGAAGTGTGGGTAAAGAGGTAGAGGTGGGGGCCTTTTATAAGAGGAGAGGAGGGGCACTCTTGGAAAGTAAAGAAATATTACTTTATTTGAAAATGAGTTTCGGATTTAAATGGTCCCACATTGATATAATTAGAGGATAAGGTTATAAGGGTTAGAAATCCACTCATACAATAGGTTTTGTACATGTGTAGGTCTTAGATATTACATTATCTTTCCATTTTATTTAAATCGTTAAATAATGAGGTCATCGCTTCATCATCATGATGTCATAAATACATTTATTTATTTAATGTCAAAAAATTATAAAAAAAATACTATGATGTATGGAATATTTTTAGATTTCCAATGAATATTTATAATCAAAATCTGACTTTTATAACTTCATATAAAAATTGTTTTAGTAACATAACTCATGTTTGTGTCATTTTTACTTTAACATTAAATAAAAGGTTATTTATGTCATTTCCCAACCAAAGTGATTCCATGGGGTCCTCAAATTGACCCATGGCTTGTCTTGGTCTGCCATGACACATCCAATAAGGTTAGGACATTTTTCTAGGTCATTTCATATTATTAAAGCATTATTTTTACCTTAAACTACCCTAATTACCACTAATCGTGATTAAAAACTTAATAAGTTACTATTCACCAAAAAAATTATTTTAATCTCATTGAACCACATGTTACTTCTTAATGACAACCATGTATGTCGGATTTTTGAAATTCAAAACACAATAGTGGCAAAGTTTCATTTAAACGAAAAGTCAGTTTCTTTAACTACCACTTAGTGGTTTCACTATTCATCAAAAATTGAAGTTTTTCAGAAAATTACCAAAAATTCACCCTAAGCTATATTTGATATTCCGAATTCAAAAATGAAGTCTATTTTACAAAATTAAAAACATATAAGTCACATTAATTAATTTAATAATTAATTCCCGCTGCCATGACAAATAGCGTGTTTTTATGAAACAATAAGTATCAAAAGATTGACACCAGTTTAAGTCCAATTTCAAAGTGAAATTTATTTCAATGACAACCATTGGATTAAATGGTAAAAATATATTCTAATTTCACTTCAAAACCAATTTAAAAGATAATTTAATCATATAAATAAATTATATTAAAAAGCAGTTTTGATGTAAAATGCAGTATTTTTCACTATTCATAAAAAAATGAACATTGTCAGAAAAATACCAAAAATTCACAAAAATTAAATTTTGATGTCCCAATCATAAAGAATAAGTTTATTTTGACAAAAATGGCTTATAAAATTGTCAAAATATAGATTTAAAAATGGTTTTCCATCAAATGGATGTAAAACAATCTTTTAAAAATATTAGTGTATTCCATGCTTAAGATTGGATTTATTTTCATTTTAAGCCTCTAAAACACTATATAATTCATTAATAGACATAGATAAAATATCTATTATTCATTACTTACTTGGGATGTTACATCCTTCCCCCCTTTAGAAAATTGCATCCCCGCAATTTATTTACTTATCGAATAAATGGGGGTACTTATCCCTCATTGCATTTTCAGATTCCCATGTTGCCTCTTCAATCATGTGGTTTTTCCACAAAACCTTTACCTGGTGAATCACCTTATTCTGTAACACTTGATCCTTGTGGTCAAGAATCTGGACCGGTTGTTCCTCATAAGATATGTTCTCTTCCAGCTGAACTACCTCTGGACTCAAAACTTGAGATGGGTCTGGCATGTACTTTCTCAACATCGAAACGTGAAAAACATTGTGTACCTGAGATAAACTCGGAGGTAAATCCACTCGGTAAGCAACTGATCCAACTCTATCCAGAATTTCATATGGTCCAATAAACCTTCAACTCAGCTTTCCTTTCTTACCAAATCGCATCACACTTTTCCATGGTGATACTTTGAGAAAAACAGGATCACCTACCTCAAAAGATAGATCCTTCCTCCTATTGTCTGCATAACTCTTCTGCCTACTCTGAGCTGTTCTCATGTGCTTCTGAATCAGCTGAACTTTTTTTGCCAACTCTTCTACCAATTCTGGTCCCATAAACTTCCTTTCACCCACTTCATCCCAAAAAGCTGGAGTTCGACACCGCTTCCCATATAATGCCTGAAATGGTTCCATCTGTATACTGGAATGAAAACTGTTATTATATGAAAATTCAACCAAAGAAATATGTTGGTCCCAAGTTCCCTGATAATCCATCGAACAAGCTCGTATCATATCCTCCAAGGTCTGAATTGTTCGTTCTGACTGCCCATCTGATTGAGGATGAAAAGCTGTACTAAAATTTAATTCAGTACCCAACGACTTCTGAAGGCCTTTCCAAAAGTTATAAGTGAACCTGGGATTACGATCAGATACAATGGAGAGAGGAACTCCATGTAACCTGACTATCTCTTTAAGATACAAACGAGAAAGTTGATCCAGGGAAAAAGTATCTCGTATAGCAAGGAAATGAGCAGATTTGGTCAAGCGATCAACAATAACCCAGATTGCATTATTACCTCGAGATGTCTTCGGTAATCCCACAACAAAGTCCATGGATATATTCTCCCATTTCCACTCTGGCACTGATAAAGTCTGAAGCATCCCTTTTGGTAACTGCCGCTCTGCTTTAACCTGTTGACATGTCAAACACTTCACAGTAAAATCAGCAATATCTCTTTTCATTCCATCCCACCAATAATACTCCCGCAGATCTCTATACATCTTAGTACTGCCCAGATGAACTGAAAAAGAAGAACTATGAGCTTCACATAACAAATATCTCTTCAACTGTGAATCACAAGGCACACACAATCTCTTCCCAAATCTCAAAACACAATCATTATCAATGTTGAATTCAGGCAACTTACCTTTCTGAACCAGCTCTACCTTTTTCTGCAACTCACTGTCTTGCTTTTGTGCTTGCTTGATTCTGCCTGATAGAGAAGATCTCATTGATACCTAAAACAAAACAGAAGGACTTCCTGCACCAAAAACTTCTATTCCAAAGTTTATCAAATCCTTAACCAAAGGATCACGTTCCAAATACAACATTGCTAATGAAGCATTACTTTTTTGACTCAAAGCATCAGCCACTTTATTTGCTTTTCCTGGATGGTAATGAATTGTACAATCATAATCCTTGATTAATTCTAGCCATCTCCTTTGTCTCATGTTCAATTCTTTCTGATTGAATATATACTTTAAACTTTTGTGATCGGGATATATTTCACACTTTACTCCATACAAATGATGCCTCCAAATTTTTAAAGCAAAAACAACAGCAGCTAATTCCAAATCATGTGTAGGGTAATTTACCTCATGAGTTTTTAAATGTCGTGAAGTATAAGAAATTACCTGATCATTCTACATTAGGACACAACCAAGTCCTTTCAATGAAGCATCACTGTATATAACAAACTCACCATTCCTGGAAGGTAGTGCCAAAACTGGAGCATTCACCAATCTTCTTTTCAATTCCTGAAAACAATCATCACATTCTTTTGTCCAGATAAACTTAACACCCTTCTGAGTTAGCTTAGTCATTGGACTAGATAATCGTGAAAAATTTCTAACAAACCTTCGGTAATAGCCTGCCAAACCAAGGAAGATACGAATCTCGGTTACATTTGTGGGTCTTGGCCAGTCTTCCAAAACTTTTGTTTTTGCAGAATCAACAGTTATTCCATCTTTAGAAACAATATGACCAAGGAAAGAAATTTGTTGCAACCAAAACTCACACTTACTGAATTTTTCATACTGTTTCTTTTCTTTAAAGGTTTGCAAGATAACCCTTAAATGTCTTTCATGCTCCTCTTTACTTTTAGAAAACACCAAAATATCATCAATAAACACTACCACCATTTATCACCTGATTCAACTGAGCCATCATTACAACAAACTGTTCCGTTCTGATTCTGACCATCTCAGGATACTGATTTGAAAGGTCATTTCCCTCTGTATTCCTTCCCAGAAAATCTGTTCTGTTTCCACTATGAAAAACCATTCTCAACACAGAAATATCATAGGAGAAGCAACATGGTAATCTTTAAATGCTATATCATTCCAATCATATCATAAATTAATTTATAATTTAACAATTTTTTAACTCCTAAAGTTGTCTAAACCGACCTCTGATACCAACTATAAGGCCCCAGCCTTAAACCTTACTTAATCTTGAGTTATTACAAGATTACACATTGAGGATCTTTTCGGGTTTAGAGTTTTAGGGAATTAGATCATAAAACTTGCATTACATTCCACATATAATCAAAGTGGTTACATAAAGATAGTATTCTTCATTCCCATCAATGGAAACATATTTAAGATAAAACATGGATTCTTTCTTGACACTTCCCTGACACTATCATCATATCATGTACCTTTCCCTTGACCTGTGAAAAACATTTCAAAAAAACTTGGTATGAGCATAAAAATATCAGTATGGGTTATAAAAACATGGAAAGGAAACATGGGTACATATATACATAAGAATGAAATCATATTTTACCCATAAAACATAATCACTTTAACATACCTCATCAAATCATGAGTAAATCATAGAAATCATAAGACATAAAGGTAACTTTAGGCATTCATAACATTCTTACGTAGGGAGTAACCCTCTTGGTTACATTTGGAATACCCATCATAGTATATTCCCTAAATCTCTTCGGAGAAACCTTAACGTTTCACTCCTTCACGTTACCCAATGCATTGGAGAGCTATATAAGGCTCACCCGCCCTTAGTTTATCACGGAACCACCCGTCTTCATAATAATGCCCAAGAACCTCAACATAATCGTATCACATAAAACATGCATAAAGGAAACATAACATTTCCACCTTTCAATCACAATATATCAATACAACACATTGATATAAAAACATTATGAAAACCATTTTCAATACCAAAATAAAATAAAAGTAAAACTTGGTATTTGTTTTTCTTTTAAAAAGAAGGTGTGGCTTGTAGAGGAAGCCGAAACTCAAATAATGGTCATGGTGGCAGAGAAGTCGTTGTCGCCACATACGTACGATAAAAACATTCCCTTTTGTCATTTAGTAAATGCTTCGTATAAAAAAGATTCCTTTTGGATAAACGTAAAAGTCAAAGGGTTTTATACACCTTATAAAAGAAAGTTCTGTATAAAATAAAATATGCCTCAATGAAAGGAGATTGAGACGAAGTCCCATACCTCGGGTCCGACTTGACTCGGTCGTTCTTTAATCTCCTGAATAATAAACTTGAGTTAATTTCTAATTGTTTAAGAACCTTTTTCAAGTTCATTATTCCTTTTATATCACTTATTTCCATGTCATGAACACTATGTAATTATTTAAGTTAATAACGGTCGTTTTAACGATCATTGGTACTTGAGTCAAAAATAATCCCTTTATAATTACAAGTTGTTCATGTATTCCATTATATCCAGAATGGTATGCATGATGTAGATATCATATATGTCATATATATCCAGTACATTCATGCATTTATAATATTACATAATCATTTAGAGGTAAGAAATGAAATGCACCGTTCATGGAGACGGTAAGCCGTACGTACGCATGAACGCTACTTTCATTTCTATTTCATATTTTATAGAATGGAATCATAATGATATAAAGGTATATTATAATTCCATTATAATATCATATATAATATCATAGTTCCATCCTTCATACGTCCCACATATGGTATTTAACAAATCAAATCACTTTGAGGGGGCGATAGTCCGCACTTCCTTAAATGAAGATATCGCGTTTACCCATAATGGAAACCATAAAGGTATGCACAAAATGAAAAAAAAAATATAAGCTTAAGGAAAATATAAACATATTATATATCATATATAAATATAGTGACATCTTAATTGCCACCTTTGAAGGTGTTAAAGGAATTTTGAACAATCATCGTTTCGGGAGGCATAAATTCACCATCCACAGAAAACATATGTTCTTTAAACATTAGATGTAGGTGTGTGTAAGTGTTGCTTGAATAATTCTTATAACAACATCCTAGTATATTTATGATACTTTATTTGTTACAAAATAAGAGAATAAAAAGAGTTTAGGGGGGTGGAGAAGCAAAATAAAACAAAAGGACTCAAAAGAAGACATTACCTTAAAATCGGGTAACTTCCTTTGGTTTGAGCTCAAAGGCTTCCTTGGGAAGAATTCTGCCCAAAGTGAGGCTTCAAGGAGTAATAGAGGGAAGTGGAGATACAAAATGATCAGGGGTTGGCTGAGCCAAAGGCTTTGGAAGTGTGGGTAAAGAGGTAGAGGTGGGGGCCTTTTATAAGAGGAGAGGAGGGGCACTCTTGGAAAGTAAAGAAATATTACTTTATTTGAAAATGAGTTTCAGATTTAAATGGTCCCACATTGATATAATTCTAGGATAAGGTGATAAGGGTTCAAAATCCACTCATCCAATAGGTTTTTTACATGTGTAGGTCTTAGATATTACATTATCTTTCCATTTTATTTAAATCGTTAAATAATGAGGTCATCGCTGCATCATCATGATGTCATAAATACATTTATTTATTTAATGTCAAAAAATTATAAAAAAAATACTATGATGTAGGGAATCTTTTTCTATTTCCAATGAATATTTATAATCAAAAATATTACTTGTATAACCCCATATAAAAATTGTTTTAATAACATAACTCATGTTTGTGTCATTTTTACTTTAACATTAAATAAAAAGTTATTTATGTCATTTCCCAACCAAAGTGGTTCCATGGGGTCCCCAAGTTGACCCATGGCTTGTCTTGGTCGGCCATGACACATCTAATAAGGTTATGACATATTTCTAGGTCATTTCATATTATTAAAGCATTATTTTTACCTTAAACTACCCTAATTACCACTAATCGCGATTAAAAACTTAATAAGTTACTATTCACCAAAAAATTATTTTAATCTCATTGAACCAAATTTTACTTCTTAATGACAACCATGTATGTCGGATTTTTTAAATTCAAAACACAATAGTGGCAAAGTTTCATTTAAACGAAAAGTCAGTTTCTTTAACTACCACTTAGTGGTTTCACTATTCATCAAAAATTGAAGTTTTTCAGAAAATTACCAAAAATTCACCCTAAGCTATATTTGATATTCCGAATTAAAAAATGAAGTCTATTTTACAAAATTCAAAACATATAAGTCACATTAATTAATTTAATAATTAATTCCCGTTGTCATGACAAATAGCGTGTTTTTATGAAACAATAAGTATCAAAAGATTGACACCAGTTTAAGTCCAATTTCAAAGTGAAATTTATTCCAATGACCACCATTGGATTAAATGGTAAAAATATATTCTAATTTCACTTCAAAACCAATTCAAAAGATAATCTAATCATATAAATAAATTATATTAAAAAGCAGTTTTGATGTAAAATGCAGTATTTTTCACTATTCATAAAAAAATGAACATTGTCAGAAAAATACCAAAAATTCACACAAAGTAAATTTTGATGTCCCAATCATAAAGAATAAGTTTATTTTGACAAACATAGCTTATAAAATTGTCAAAATATAGATTTAAAAATGGTTTTCCATCAAATGGAAGTAAAACAATCTTTTAAAAATATTAGTGTATTCCATGCTTAAGATTGGGTTTATTTTCATTTTAAGCCTCTAAAACACTATCTAATTCATTAATAGACATAGATAAAATATCTATTATTCATTACTTACTTGGGATGTTACAGTCGAAGCAAGTTATTTTACCTTAGTTATATGGTTGTGGCTGGAATGGTTGTATGAAATGCTCAGAGATATTTTGGCATGGATCTGAAGTAGGTGGTTGTTATATTTTATTATTTTTTTGAATTAATTAATAAACTTGTTTATCAATTTATTGAATATGCTTCTTATCATAATGGTTTCTTTAGATATGGTGGTGTCAACCTATTATGTTATAATCACACCCTATTCAGGCCACTATTTAGTACCCAAACATATTATGTATATGCGGGTTTGGATAAGGGCAAAGGGCATTGAAGTTGACTGCTTGTTTGCTGATGGGATAGAGTTTGGTGATGGGACCAACAAGGATTTTGGGATCAAGGAATTTTGATTATTTCTTTGAGTCTTCTATTCATTTTCTTTTATTTTTTTTATCATGACATTTAATTACATTCCATCACATCATTACATTATTCGTTATTATTTATTGGATTATTCAGTTGGATCTTATTATTGTATTCCGCTATGTATATACTTTGATTTTTTTTGTTTATATGATTTATTTTCTACTGTTATGACACTTGATACGAAGCTGTATAGTCTCCCCATAATACATTCTACACCTCCACTACTAGTCGACATCCTCTCACATACGGGTAGGCATGATTGAGGTCTCATATCCAACCCTTTTTGGCCATGTGAGAGAGTTCCAGATTGGGGGATGTTGCAAAGTGGTATCAAAGGAGCAGGTTTTATTTTCTTCTTCTTTACTATTTGGGAAAGGTATAAATGAGACTAGGATGTTTTAGGACTTGGTAATTATCTTGGTTATGGGAGTAGTTAACCCATATACTGGGGAAAATCTGAGTACCCAAGGATGGGATTGTTTTTTATGTTGTATGCTTATTATAGTTGATGTTATTTCACCTTGGGTGATTCACATGTTGTGTGAGGTTATTGTTTTAAAATGTTACTATTTCTTGATATTTTTACTCATGGTCTAGTATGGAACGATATGAGAATACATGTATCATAATAGAAACATGGGGATATATTGACATTCATTGTTCATGATTGGGGTATATATATTTGTTTATGTGATATATACTTGTTTGTTAAATTATGATATGAGATATATATTTCAATAGATAACTAAAATTAGTTGATGTGTCATGATAAAAAACTTTAGATCCATGTTTAAAGATACTATGATTCAATGTATCTCTATCATAATCCCTATTTAGGTTGACCTTTTTCCTAGCCAGTTCTCTAAGGTGTATGTTTTTGTTGTATAGAAAAGTTCTTCTCATCATCTTCAACTTGAACATCGGGAGAGTGGAAATCAGCACACTCCTAACATAGATGAACAAAATATTCTTGTAGTTTCTATAGAGCATATGGATATTTATCTTTGTGAAATATTCCTGAGGGTCATGTGATCCATGGAAAGGGAGACTATTCATATCGTTCTGTTGATGTATGAGCTGAAAAAAAAAAGTATCAACTACAACACCCACCAATTTTTACTATGGAAGGAAGACCCCAGGTAGATGAGATATGGATTGAGTCAGTCTAGATGATCTTCAAGAATCTTGATACACCCACGGATAGAAGGGTTAATCTTACTACATATATTCTTTGTGGACCTTCCAAGCATTAGTGGGATATTCTAGAAAAATTTGGGTGGTAGTATAATCTATCTTGGAAGGAATCTGAGATGAAGTTCCTAATCCATTTCTATCATGATACATTGAGGGATGAGAAAGATTATGATTCCATGCATCTGGCATAGGAGGGCATGTCATTTTTGAATTATGTTGGATGTTTCACTGACCTACAACACTTTTCTCCATCATTAGAAGGTGATGAGATCTCCAAGGTGATACATTTTTAGGATGGTCTTCACTATGAGATTAGGTTGTAGGTAAAAAAATTATTTGGGCGACTTTGAGGATGTGATGAACCATGCACTCATCATGGAATGGAATTTGAGAAAAGCCCCAAGTAGTGGCTAGGATATTTCAGTAGGGTTATATGGGAGCTCTTATTCGAGTGTCAAGAAGCACTACTATGATAATTTCTTCCAAGGTAGTAGTGGGAAGAGTATTTAAAGCGGTGGACAACCATCTCAAGACTTTGATCCATTCGATGCTATCAGTGTGGAAATTTTAGTCACAAGTTCCCACAAGGTCCTCACCCTAGAGTTGAATCTCATATTTGTGGTAGATTATGTCATCTTCAGAGGTTTTGTACAAACTTTCTATAGAAGAAAAGTGGAATGGGATCAAAATAGGCACTTGAGTTGGGAAGTGGCTCAGATACCCCCTCAGTAGGTTAGTAGCTAGATTTCCACTAGTCGTTTAGGCCGAGGCAGGGGACATGGTACCCTAGTGCTTGAGTAGAAGTACAAAGAAATTGAAATATCTTATAGTAGTCAGACTAGATCCTAGGGCATAGATACAAGTCAACTTCATATTATGCAGACTACTCTAGCTATCATGGATGGAGGACTGTCTACCATCAGTAGTATGATTAGTGTATCATATGCCTTAGATTATGTTTTGTTTAATACAATAGCATTGTATTATTTTATATCTGCTCTGTTTTCAACTAGTTTGGTCTTGTATTTAGAAATATTGAATGGTTTTTTAACCATCAAAACATTATTGGGTGTACGGTTAGAGAATATTAAATGTTTCAAGGTGCGTTTTCTATATATTTTTTGTCACCATTTCTTTTGGGAACTGTTCTTGCTAGAAATGACAGGCTTTCACTTGATTCTTGGTATAGATTAGTTAGTGGTATACCGGGATTATATTTATTGTTATAAGATGATAGTTACCTTTCTATCTCTAGAAATACGCACTTATTCTCACTAGGGTGAGTGGGATCTTGAGGTTGGTCATGGGGACCAATTTAGTGCAGATTTTTTTGTCTCATGGATCAAATAGATGGTATTTCTCTAGATAATGGTGGAATATATCATGATTATTTCCCTCTAGTTGTAGAAAATATTCATTATGTTCTTTCTGATGAGTTATACATCTTACCACCCAAGTTAGATATCAAGCTCATGATCAAGTTAGTGTTGTGCGCAGATATAGTTTCTATCTCACCTTACAGAATGGAACCTACAGAGATTCGGGAGTCATAAGTTTAGTTGGAAGATCTAAAATCTAAAGGCTTCATAAGGCCTAGTATATCTACTTGGGGTTCTCTAATTATCTTCACTAAGAAGTCTTATGGGTCCTTGTGCTTATGTTTTTATTATCGAAAGTTGAACCAGATGATGGTCAAAAACTGATATCTTCTTCAATGTATTGATGATATTTTTAATCAGTTGAGAGGTGATAAAATCTTCTTCAAGATTTATTTGGTATTAGGTTACCACCAGTTGGGGGTGAGACCATTGGACATACCTCGTACTACTTTTAGGATCAAGTATGGCTTATATGAATTTGCAGTGATGTCATTTGGGTTGACTAACGCACCGGCAGTATTCATGTACTTAATGAATAGGATCTTTCATCCTTTTTGGACCAGTTTTTGGTGGGTTTTTTCGACTATATATTAGTGTTCTCACAGTAAATATATATTCACATCAAGCATATTGACATCATCCTGAGTACATTGAGAGAGCATCATATTTACTCCAAGATAACCAAATGTAGTTTCCAGATTAATAAGTTGCAGAGGTAGGAGTTTCAGTGGACCCAGAGAAAGTCACATTAGTGGTATCTTGGAAACATCCTAAAAATGTCTTTTAAATTAAATGATTTCTGGGTTTATCATGTTATTATCGGTTCTTTACCCAGGATTTCTCCTTTTGGTAGCACCAATGTCTGGGCTGACCAAGAAAGGGGTGAATTTTGTTTGGTCTGATGGTTGCAAAAGAGATGTTCAAGTGTTGAAAGGAAGGATAACCTAAAAACCCATCTGCACTTTATTTATGTAAGGTAAATCATATACCATATACTCTAACACATCAAGAGTTAGAATCAGGGCATTTCTAATGCAGGAGGATCGAGTGGTTTCTTATGGATCCAAAAAGCTGAGACCGCATGAGAAGAATTACCCTACTCATGATCTATAGTTATAAACAAGGGTACATTCCCTGAGATGTTGGATAAACTATCTCACTAGTGATATGTTTTTGGTATACATGGACCACAAGATCCTAAGGTACATCTTTTCTTAGTGAGACCTGAACCTTCAGCAGAGGATGTGGCTGAGTATCTATAGTCTTTCAACTTTGAATTGGATTATACACCAATCAAGGTCAACATCATTTCCAAAACTATGATCCAGAAGACATAGATAGAGACAACATGATATTCTTGTGATGACTGACAGATAATGGACATTTTTTCAGACATGCATCTGGATGTTCATGAGTCTTAGGGATGGGTAACCCTGACTTTGATATCTATTATACCTGTGATTTTAGACCATATTAATACTGAGCAGTTGTCTGATCCGAATGGCTCAATTATAAGAGAAATATTATATAGTGGGGAGACACCATCAAGATAGTCTCTCAATACTAGAAATTCTCTTCTTCTTTTTGGATGATTATGGGTTCCTATGGGATTATGAGAGGAGCTGATGAGAGAGTTTCATGCTTCTAGATGGGCGATTCATCCTGGTTTAACAAAGATGTATCGTGATCTCCTTAGATATTAAAGGTGGTCAGGAATTAAAAAGGTGGTTGAAATCTTCATGGCTAGATGTTTTACTTTTCAGTAGGTGAAAGTTGGGTATCAGAGGTCATATGGTCTTTTGCATCCTTTTCCCTTTCCAAAGTGAAAATGGGATGATGTCATAATGGATTTTTTGAAAGGATTACCCAGGACAGCCCGTAAGAATAATGTTGTATGGGTTGTTTTGTATTGAATGAATAAGGTAGCCTACTTCTTTCCTACTAGGTAAACCTTCATATTGGATGATATGAATAGTTGTTACGTGCATGAGTTGGTTTAATTTCATGGTGTTTTGAGGTGTTTCATGTCACACCCGTTTTTTTATCTTTGTATTGATCCGGTCCATTGAAAATCCCGATCCTTTTCATGGGTATTTTATGAGATTAATCTTTAGTTTTTAAGTTTCATATATTTCTAATCACCCTAATTTTGGTTCCCCGTTTTTTTAGGAGTTTTTGAAGAAAGGGTGGTTACTTCCTGATTTGGGCCAACCGTGAGCCCATTTCCAGTTTTAAAAACAAAATTTTTTTCTTTTATAAATCCTTTGTTTTTCAACATTTTTCACCCATTCTACTTCTCACTTGTCATATACTGATATATTTAAACTTATTTATCTTTTTTTACCCCATATAAATTCATAATCATTGTGAATTGGGGTTACTTATTTAGGTATTGGGACATCCCATGGGCCCATTTCCTGTTTTAAAAAATAATAATTCATTTCTTTTATATATTTTTCATTGTTTAATATTTTTTGGTGATTCCACATCACCCTATAAGAAAAAAACCCTATCCTCACCCACATAATCTATTTAACCTCTTTGGATCTCATATGGGTTGCGGATTAGGGCGAAAATGCTCAGGATAACTCAAATCATCCATAATTGAAAAGGTAAATTGTATCATTATAAATCTGTCAATTAGAACTCTTTTGGCCACCATTTATTTCCCTGGTTATTAAAGACTTTAGGAGTCTCTCAAAGAAGTTTCAATCCATTACCTTCTCTCTAGGGTTTCATATCTAATGGAAGACGAAGAGTTTTCTAGGGTGAAAGGTGAGATTCCTTCTCCTTTCTCCTTCCTCTTCCCCCTCCTTTCATTATTTCGTGGATTTATATTGTCCCCTACTATTGATCAACCTAGGGTTTTGTTATAACATGTTTTTTTGATTGGTTTTCTGTTTTTTTAGGTCTTTTATTTATAGTTTTAGGGTTTATAAACCCACGGCGGGTGATTTCGGGTGTGCGTTTCAATTACGCCAAGGATTTGAGGTAGGATATCCATTGCACATGCCTTTATCATTCAAGTTTCATCATTTTAATATTTTAATCAAATGATATAAATGTTTATTATTGTTTTTAAGCCTTTGGATAATTTTATTGGTGTGCAAATTGGTTGTTTAATCATTGTTTTGTGAAAGGTAGTGTTGTTTTGTCAGGAAAGTGCTCAACAAGTGTTTGTTTAAATGTTCCGTTATCTTTTGAAAATATTTTGTGAGGTTTATAATATGGTTTATGGTATTTTTAACATGTTACAATATCTTTAATGAAAATATGTCATTCAATTGGTGTTTTATTCCTTTTAACATTCTTAAAATAAATTGTTTTGTTTAAAAAGGGCATGTCATGTGTTCGGTAAATTGCCCGGTTGGCTTTTATGTGTGATGTGTGATTTAAAAGTTATTTGTTTGGATTTATAAATGAATTGGAAGAATTATAAATTTTATTTTTTGGTTCCTTATATGGATTTACAATTTGTATTTGGTTTTACAAACAAGTGGTTTTTGGTTTACAACATATTTTGGCCCGAGTTGCCCAAAAATAGACCGTTTCACATCTTTATGAAAATGGTTGTGTTTTGAATATGTAACCTGAGTATTATAAGAGATTTATTAATGTTTTTTTTGATTTAAATTGTGTTTATACAAATCCTTAATAAAATTAAAATTCATACCTTTTTCAAATGTTAGTTTTGAGAAAGATTTAAAAGCCCGTTTGGCATTTTTTTCAAAAAAAATGGTTTCCATTTGTATTTTATGTTCTATATTTTGGGGCCATTTTATCATCCATTAAATTGATTTATTAATTGTTTTGGGGGCTTATAAATATTATTTGATATGTTATTTATGGGTTTGTGTCCTTAAAAACCATTTTTGAATGGATTTTATGTGTAAGGCCTCGTTATACTCCTTGAGATTGTTTTACAAAACTTTTTA
This sequence comes from Viscum album, assembly GCA_963277665.1. Taxonomy (NCBI): domain Eukaryota; kingdom Viridiplantae; phylum Streptophyta; class Magnoliopsida; order Santalales; family Viscaceae; genus Viscum; species Viscum album. The sequence continues at coordinate 1,296,281,664 of OY728138.1, read as the reverse complement.
ATAGTTTATTGATTCGTGAAAGAAATGTGAAGAAGGTTTGTGGGATGGTTTTGTTTTTATGGTTTATGAATAGAATTTGGATGTTAAATGTGTATTTGATAATGTGTGTAACTTTATTGACCACTGAATGGAATCTCGAGTATCTAGGTGGGCGGACGTGTACTAGTATGCTAGTGATTCTATGGGGTTTGGCCCCTATTTCACGTAGCAAGTTTGATGATGACAACACTAACTAAACTATGATGGTGATTTTGTTGGGGGACCACTAGGTTATGGTTATTCTCCCTACTAGTGGCTCATGTGCATGATAATGGATATTTATTATGGTTACTTTCACCGAGATACGAGGTACCTGGGGATCACAACTAACTAGTTCCTAGGGGTGTTCCTATGACTAGTGCTCCTTGGCTATTTTGTACTCACCATTTGCATATGGTGTGTTTGGTTGGTAAATTAATTAGTGTGTGTTATTTATTTAAAATTTAAAATTCTTTAAATCAGCCCTCTTGAAAACTATTTTCATTTTGAAGTTTCACCTCTTTGAAAAAAATTATTACTTGCATTTTTGTTTATTAAACATGCATGTTTTTGTATGATAATTATTATAGCATGGAACCTCATTTGAAAAACATACTTGCATATCTTAAATTTAAAACAATAAATTTATATTTCTTTTATTTTAAAGTAATTTTCATTTGGAATAGAATATCGGGCTAACCTACTGAGTTTTAATACTCACGCCTATAGTCTTCTTTTTTAGCCCTTGTGCAGGTTTTATCTTGAGTTTGATCACCTTGGGCGACATTTGATCATTGTGTTAGAGAGTGACCAGAAGTTTCACATGTAGTTAGTTGTTCATCGGGATTGTTCAGTTGAGTTTTTGGTTTTGTTCTACTTTTAGTTTCTTTTACAAATAATATTTAGTTCAATTTTTATATAAATTCATTTTGGGCTGTCTGTTTATTTCCGTTGTTTGTTTGATTGTTTATATATGGGAGAAATAATTCCCTTTTGTACTCTATTGATGCCCTTGGTGCTTGTCTCCATCCCGGGAGGATCGGGAACGCCTCTCGGGACTTGTCGCGGGCTGGCCTGGATGACCAGTTCATAGTCGACTCGGGCTGGTTCATGACAAAATGGTATCAAAGGAGGTCGGCTCTTAGCAGACCTTTCTTTTTATAGAACCCTTGTTATTTTGGGGATGTCAAGGTAGATGGATTAGGATTCTTGGGACTTGAGGGGTAAGTGCAAGAAGAGTGTCGCGAACTCTTTCTTGTTCTAATCCTCAGGTTTCCATGGGAAGTCCGGTTTTATTAGTGTCCTTTGTTCTGGTTGATTGTTTGGTGTTGAAATATGACAAGGGGAGTCTGACTAATGGACTCCGTGAGCTCGCAGGGCCTGGAAAGCCATGTGTAGCTGGGGAATGGTCCTAATAATTCTCTCTGTGTTGGTGTTGTGTTTGGCATATGGCCTCCAACCATATGGTCAAGTCACCCACTGACACTAGTTCCCTTTTTTTGGGTCTCTTGAACCTTTCTTGAATTCTGAATTTTTATTTTTAAAATCCTTGTGTGAGAATTGTGGAAATGGGTTTTAAAGTAAGTATTATATTTTGAAAAGTGAAAAGGGGGGTTTTCAAGAATTAAATATAATAATGGTTTTGGAAGGTTGTGTTTTTGTGAAAAAAATGGAGGGAAGTGGAAATGATTTAAAGGGATTGGATTATTCATAATCTAAACATGTGGTTTGTTGAAATAAAATGTTTTGAAATTGTGAATCATTTTAAGGTGATTCTGGATTTTTTTTTAAATGGTGTGTTTTGGGATGTTAAAAAGTTTTTGAATCGGATAAATTAGTTTTGGAAATTGGTTTTGATCGGTTGGTGTTTTACTAGAAATGGTATTGGTCTCAATGGACCTCAGATTATGAAAATATACCTTCCTGAATTTTAAAAAAAATTGTAAGGGGTTGTTTGAAGTAGCTTGGTTATTTAAAAAGTTTTTAAAAATGAAAAGGGGTAGGTTTTTAAGAAAATGGTTCTTAATGAATTGTGGTTTTTTTGTGAAATATGAAAAGCTTTTTTGACTTGGTGGACGGTGTTCCTTTTGAAGGTAAATTTTTTTTTGGAATGATGTTGTTTTGTTTTAGCCTTTGGTGTTTTCATGGGTGCTCACATGCATGGTTTTATTTATATCTAGAAGGATGGCCTATATGATATGGTGGTTGGGTGACTGGGGTGGTATGGAAATGTGCATGTGGGTGAGACTTGATGAAACACCATTGGTGAATGTGGAAACCCACCAAGTTAGTTTGTTTTTCAAAATTGTTTTGAGCTGAAACATTGTGGCCTTTTTTAAAACCAATGGTTATGTGGCTTGATATTTCTATGTCTTAGAAGAGTTTTTTATTTTGTTAGCTTCCTTATGATCAAGAATTCATACTCTTGTTGTATCTTGAGATGAGATCTTGTTGGTGGCTCAGTTTTTGAGTAATTTTCATTGGGTTTTTAAAGATGTGTTTAATGTTGTGATGTGGCCATGGATAGTTCTCCGTTGGAAATATTTCCTACTGATCAACCTAAGGATTCATTTCAAATGTTAAATCCACCTCTTTTGATGATTCCTCAACCTGTTTGTTCGAATAGAGAGCTGTTTGGGATCTATTAAAAGTACTTCTAGGTTATGATAATTCTCTTGGACAGAGCAGTTGTGTTCGGTGATGTTGATGTGTTTCGTCGTATTCCTTGTCCATTCTTCCCCTCGTTCGGAGTGAGATAGAATTTTGATATGAATCTATGAGTTAATATTTATATTAAGGTTTTTTTTTGAGCATGTGAGTTTTTTTTTAGCGGTTTAATCCTTATAACCCTGACTGCGGTGCAGCAGATGCTTCAAGAATCATGGCTCCATCCATAGGCCTCGGAGTGAAGCTTTTCACGCAGTTAGGAAATCTCCAGAGGTGTGGGGAGCTTAACCAGGCTTCTGCCTCCACCATTATGGTATGGTAGTTTCTATGACTCTATTTTGGTTCATCATTTCTGTGAATTTATATTTGTCACAACAAGCATGGTGGACTTAACCCCTCATATAGTGTCTAGGGTTATGCCTTTATGGATGTGGGTTTTCGATCAATGTCCCTGTGTGGACCTCCTGTGAAAATCGGGTGTGGTATTGGTGTTACCTATTCGTAGGTGGAGATTTTTGGGTAGTTTCTTTGTTTATTTTGTGGTTTCAGTGGAAAAATTATTGGGTCCCCTTCCCTCCCCTCCCCGAGTGGTGGGGGTCCAGATCTGTGCTGAAAGACTTGGCCCAGTTCTTGTGCCCTCTATTCGGAAGTGGGTGGTATAGATGTCCATGTTGTAACCCTATTAACTTGGTATTTTAGGTTTCTGTAGGATATTTGTTTTGGGCTTGTGTGAGTGAGGCCCAATTCTAGCTCATGTTGAATTCTTCTCTATTCATTGCTAGTTGGTTTCTAATGGTGGGGAGACCCACCATGGGTCTCTTGGATTTTCATCCTAAGAACATTTCTAGTGCTAGTTGTTTCTTAATGGTGGGGATTCCATTCTGGACTCCCATATAATATTTGGTTTTTGTGAGTTCTCTTTGGTTTGGGTGATGGTTGGGTTCATTGGGAGAAGGCCCAACAATCGGGTTCTTGGCTTGGTTGTGGAGGTGGTGGCTTGATTTTTCCAATGATTTTCCGGAAGTGGTTGTGAGTAGTGTGTTTTTTTTGAGCTAGAGGATTCACATCCATTGATGGTTGATGGTATTTATTTTTATTTAGAGGTTGTATCATTTTGATAGGTAATCCTTAGGTGGTGATTTTTCAGCTGGAAAGTGTTATGGCTTTCCGGGGGCGGAAAGCTTTAATGGTGGGGAGAATTGTCACACCCATTTTTTTTGTCTTTGTATTGATCTGGTCCATTGGAAATCCCAATCCTTTTCATGGGCATTTTATGATATTAATATTGAGTTTTTAAGTTTCATATATATCTAATCACCCTAATTTGGGTTCCCCATTTTTTGTTTAGGAGTTTTTGAAGAAAGGGTGGTTACTTCCTGATTTGGGCCAACCGTGAGCCCATTTCCAGTTTTAAAAAAAATCTTTTATAAATCCTTTTATTTTCAACATTTTTCACCCATTCCACTTCTCACTTGTCCTATACTTATATATTAAAACTTATTTATCCTTTTTGACCCCATATAAATTCATAAGCATGGTGAATTGGGGTTACTTATTTTGGCATTGGGCTAGCCCATGGGCTCATTTCTTGTTTTAAAAAAAATAATTCGTTTATTTTATATATTTCTCATTGTTTAATATTTTTTGGTGATTCCACATCCCCCTATAATAAAAAAACCCTATCCTCACCCTCATAATCTATTTACCCTCTTTGTAGCTCATATGGGTCGTGGATTAGGGTGAAACTTCTCAGGATAACTCAAATCATCCAGAATTGACAAGGTAAATTGTATCATTCATAAATAAATAAATTCAAACTCTTTTGGCCACCAATATTCTTTCCCTGTTTATTCCAGACCTTAGGAGTCTCTCCAAGATGTTTCAATCCATTACCTTCTCTCTATGGTTTCAGATCTAATGGAAGATTAAGAGTTTTCTAGGGTGAAAGGTGAGATTCATTCTCCTTTCTCCTTCCTCTTCCCCCTCCTTTCATTATTTCGTGGATTTATATTGTCCCCTACTATTGATAGAACTAGGGTTTTGTTATAACATGTTTTTTTATGGTTTTTTTATTTTTTTAGGTATGTTCTTTATAGTTTTAGGGTTTATAAACCCGCGGCGTGTGATTTCGGGTGTGCGTTTCAATTACGCCAAGGATTTGAGGTAGGATATCCCTTGCACATGACTTTATCATTAAAGTTTCATAATTTTAATATTTTAATAAACTGATATAAATGTTTATTATTGTTTTTAATCCTTTGGATAATTTTCTTGGTGTGCAAAGTGGTTGTTTAATCATTGTTTTGTGAAAGGTAGTGTTGTTTTGTCAAGAAAGTGTTCAACAAGTGTTTGTTTAAATGTTTCGTTATCTTTTGAAAATATTTTGTGAGGTTTATGATCTGGTTTATGGTATTTTTAACATTTTACTGTATCTTGAATGAAAATATGGCATTCAATTGGTTTTTTATTCCTTTTCACATACTTAAAATAAATTGTTTTGTTTAAAAAGGGCATGTCATGTGTTCGGTAAATTTCCTGGTTGGCTTTTATGTGTGATGTGTGATTTAAAAGTTATTTGTTTGGATTTATAAATGAATTGGAAGAATTATAAATGGTATTTTTGGGTCCTTATATGTATTTCCAATTTTTATTTGGTTTTACAAACAAGTGGGTTTTGGTTTACAACATATTTTGGCCCGAGTTGCCCAAAAATAGACCGTTTCACATCTTTATGAAAATGGTTGTGTTTTGAATATGTAACCTGAGTATTATAAGATATTTATGAATTTGTTTTGATTCTGTAAATGGTGTTTATACACATCCTTAATAAAATTAAAACGCATACCTTTGTCAAATGTTAGTTTTGAGAAAGCTTTAAAGGCCCGTTTGTCATTTTTTTCCAAAAAAATGGTTTCCATTTGTATTTTATGTTCTATCTTTTGGGGAAATTTTATCGTCCATGAAATTGATTTATTAATTGTTTTTGGGGCTTCCAAATCTGGTTTTATATGTTATTGATGGGTTTTTTTCCTTAAAAATCATTTTTGAATGGATTTTATGTGTAAGTCCTTATTATACTCCTTGAGATTGTTTTACGAAACTTTTTAGTGGTTTATTGATTCGTGTAAGAAATGTAAAGAAAATTTGTGGGATGTTTTTGTTTTTATGGTTTAGGAATATAATTTGGATGTTAAATGTGTATTTGATAATGTGTGTAACTTTATTGAGCATTGAAGGGAATCCCGAGTATCTAGGTGGGCGGACGTGTACTAGTATGCTAGTGATTCTATGGGGTTTGGCCCCTGTTTCACGTAGCAAGTTTGACGATGACAACACTAACTAAACTATGATGATGATGTTGTTGGGGGACCACTAGGTTATGTGTATGCTCCCTTCTAGTGGCTCATTTTCATGATAATGGATATTTATTATGGTTACTTTCACCGAGATATGAGGTACCTGGGGCTCACAACTAACTAGTACCTAGGGGTGTTCCTATGACTAGTTCTCATTGGATATTTTGTACTCACCGTCGGCATATGGTGTGTTTGGTTGGTAAATTCAGTATTGTGTGTTATTTATTTAAAAGTTAAAATTTTAAATCATCCCTCTTGAAAACTATTTTCATTTTGAAGCTTCACCTCTTTGAAAAAAATTGTTACTTGCATTTTTGTTTATTAAACATGCATGTTTTTGTCTGATAATTATTATAGCATGGAACCTCATTTTAAATCCATACTTTCATATCTTGAATTTAAAACTATAAATTGATGCTTCTTTTATTTTAAAGGAATGTGCATTGGGAATAGAATATCAGGCTAACCTACTGAGTTTTAATACTCACGCCTATATTCTTATTTTTTTATCCCTTGTGCAGGTTTTATCTTGAGTTCGATCACCTTGGGCGATGGTTGATCATTGTGTTGGAGAGTGACCAGAAGTGTCACATAGAGTTAGTTGGTCATCGGGATTGTTTAGTTGAGTTGTTGGTTTTGTTCTACTTTTAGTTTCTTGTAAAAATAATATTTAGTTCAATTTTTATATAAATTAATTTTGGGCTGTCTATTTATTTCTGTTGTTTGTTTGATTGTTTATATATGGGAGAAATCATTCCCTTTTGTACTCTATTTATTCCCTTAGTGCTTGTATCCATCCCGGGAGGATCGGGAACTCCTCTCGGGACTTGTCGCGGGCTGGCCTGGGTGACCGGTTCATAGTCGACTCGGGCTGGTTCATGACATTTCAAATAGAGGTCCTCATTTTACATCATGTTTCTGGAAGGTTCTTCAGAAGGCTCTAGGATCATAGGTTCTTTTGAGAATATCCTATCATCCATAGACTAATGGTCAATCTAAGTTGACTATTCATGTTTTGGATGATATGTTACGAGCTTGGGTTTTTTATTTTGGTGGTTCATGGGAACAACATATGGCACTTGTGGAGTTTTCATATAATAATTACTTCTAGTCATCGATTCAAATGGTACCTTTTGAAGATTTGTATGGAATTTAATTTGGTTTGCCTCTTTTTTTGGCTAGAGGTAAGTGAGTTAACACTTGTTGGGCCTAGTCTCATACATGAGACATCTAGGTAGGTTCAATTGATTAGACAATAGGTGGTGACCCCACAGAGTATGAATAAATCTTATGATGACCATCAGAGATGTCCTCTAGAATTTGAGGTTTTTCATCATGTTTTCCTTTGGATTTTGCCTAGGTTAGGGAAATTCCATATCAGAAAATAGGGAAATCTAACACCCAAGTTTTTCAGGTCGTTCGAGATAGTGTCAAGGGATAGTCCAGTGGAATACCATTTAGCCCTTCCATAGTGTTATAGCACTATACACGATGTGTTCCACATTTTGTAGCTACTAATATATAATCTAGATCCTTCCCATGTGATAGACGTAGTAGACATCGAGCTTTGTGTAAATGCATACCTTGAGGATAATCCAATATGGTTTGTGGATCATATTGAGAAATATATTCTGGTTAGGACTATATTGTTGGTACAAGAGTGGTTGTATCATGGGGGATTTTAGGAGAAGTCCTAGGAGAGGGAGTCAGATATGTGAAAATAGTGGCCAGACTTGTTTGTTGAGACCTCATAGTGACACTTGGAGAATCTCTAGGATGAGATGTTATAAGTTGGGGAGGTTGTAAGATCCCTCCTTTTTTCAGGTATATCTCTCTATGGGTTTTTCGTTAACTTTTCTTTCATTTGTGTTTTTATCATGGATGTCTATCATTCGAATAAACATAGTATTAGGTTGTGAGAAAACATGAGAAAATCAGAGTGGATCCATTTGAAGATATTTGTTGTGGAAAATGACCTAAAGTTCAAGGATGTATGCTTTCTTGAATTAATGGAGTCCGGGTATAAATGGGATAAGTGTTAACATGGATTCTTGGAAATTTGAGAAGATTTAAAAGGGTTTCGGGTTGTTTAAAAGGAAAATGGACTGAAACCCCATCTTCTAAACATTTAAACATCATGTAAGGGTATTACACATCATGTAATTGTTCGGGTGTTTTTAATAAAATAAATCTGAGGTGATGAGTTTTTTTGAATATTCTATTAAAAATATTTACATGACATGTAACTACATTATACACCATTTAATTCAACAAATTGATATTTTAAACATGTTTTTCATATGATTTTATTTCTAATCCGCTGCGGCTCCACTTCTCTTGACCCTGGGACATCTTCCAAGAGAATTTGGAGTGCCAACCCCCTTCTGTACATCCTTTTTATGTGATAAATCCTTAGAAAGTCCTTTTGGTTATGCTTCTTCTTTATCTACCACTTCTTCCAACTATTGTGATGAAATCCATTGACCAATTGGATTTTTGGTTTTGAACTTGATCAGTTTTGATCAAGGAACCTCTTTACAATCACCTGCACCTTCTTCCTTATGGTTGGTAGCTATTAGAAGCATTGTTGGATCGTCAGTTAAAGGTAGGGGGCCTAAATCTTAACCCTATGGTTTTATAATTGCCAAGTTTATGAAATATTGTGATTATTCCAACATTATGTGAACCTAAATCAATTAAATAATGAAATTGGGTTATTCTTTGAAGTCATTGGTTTCAATTAGATTCTATGCTAGATTATGGCTACCCGTTGGGTGAGAAAACCTTAAAAATAATTGAATTGGATAATTTTTTAAAGTGTGTTTAGCATGACATGTGACCTTAGGTGATTTCTTGTTATAGAATCCCTAAGTTATGGAATATTTCTTATTGATATAACTATTAATAAATTTTGATTTAAGTTAAAGTGGTAATTTAAAGATAAATGGTAATTAACCATTGATATATATGATGTGATATTTTGATATCCATATTGTATTACAGGACTTGTGTTCCATGCTGAAATGCCTATATATCAGGCTTGATCCAATAAATTTCACACTTATATGATGTAATGTTGATATTTAATGGGATCGGCCCATTCTCATACTCTAATGCTTATATAGAGCAGGATATGCACAATCCCATGTTGTAATGCTTATAGGGATTTGACCCATATGTTGTATGTCTTATAGGGCTTTGACCCTTATTGTTGTGATTATACCATGGTTATATGGTTGTGGTTGGAATGGTCGTAAGACATGCTTAGAGATATTCTAGCACAGCACCAAAGAAGTTTGTTTTGCCTTATTTATATGGTTTTGGTTGGCATGGTCATAAGACATGCTCATAGATATTCTATCACAGAGCCGAAGAAGGTGGTTGTTTTATTTTATTAATTGATAGATTAATTAATACACATGTTTATCTCTTTATTGTATACACTTATTATCAGACTAGTTTCTTTATACATGGTGGATTTGACCTACTGATTTATACTCACATATTATTCATGCCGTCATTTGGTACCCGAGCAGATTACTTGGATGTAGATTTGGACAAGGGAAAAGTAACTTGCATTTGATTGCTTGTTTGTTGATGGGATGAAGTTTGGTGATGGGACCAATTTGGGGTTCAGGACCAAGAACTTTTGAGTCTTTATTTGAATTTTATATTCATTTTATTTTATTTTTCTAGTATGACATTTAGTTACATTCCAGTATGTCATTACTTTATTCTTGATTATTTATTATATTATTCAGTTGTTACTTATTATTGTCTTCGTCTATGTATATACTTTGATTTTATTTTGTTTATATGGTTTATTTCCTACTTCTATGACACTTAATATTAGGGGTATGGTCTCCCCACTATACATTCCACACCCCCACTGCTAGTTGGTAGCCTCTGGAATATGAGATTCACGCTTGAGGTCTCATAACCAACACTTATTTGTCATGCGAAAGAGTGATGGATGGGGGAAGTTACACTATATACCCTTTACTTTAGTTTTCTTAATCATTTTTCATCAACTCTATACCCTAAAATCACTTCTCCCACTCATATTACCCCCAAGGGGATACATCCTATAAGGTTTATTTAGTTTTTTGGGTTTTCATATGAGCTATTCATGGTTAATTAAAAGTAAGTATCCAACATCTTTATTCAAATTTTTATTATTCCTTAAGGTAGTGGGTTTAAACCTCATATTCCTCTATTCAAGATTTTATAAATCCATTCATTTCTTTATAATTTATTTGTAAATTTTATAATAAGAGTTATTTGTAAATTTTATGATAAGATTTTACTATTGGTAAATAAAAACTAATTACTTTGTATTTATTTTCAAATTTCTCCACTTTTTTGGCAATGGAAAAATGCTTAAAACCCCACTAAACTAGGTTGTTCTATTTCCATTTATGGTTACATCCTATCTTTAATTGTATTTAGGAGTATGATTTTGGATAGGTTTATATAGGTGACCCCTACTCTCATCCATATTTGTATGTTTTCTAGGATAACTACAATATTGGGCTATGTAAGAACAAATTAAAATGAAACTTTTCTTTAAAAGTATGTTTTTATTAAATTATTTATTGTGTATAGAAGCTGATATAGTCATGTTATTTCTATATTTATCCTTATATCCTTTTTTTATTCTAAATTCCCTATTTTTTACATTGTTATCCTATTATAAATGGCTTGTTCACATTATATATTACATATAACTCATGGTTGGGTTACTAGTTAAGCCTTGATTACTATTTAAATTTTAATTTTCCATATTGGTTTTTATTAAATGTTTTATATTAGAATGTATTATCCAATTATGTTACATTGGTCCACACATATTGTTTTATACTTTTTAATTATATATTCTCATTTATTTCCAGCATGTGGAAAAAACTTTATTATTATTATAAAATTTTTAAGTAGTCCCACATGCCATTAGTAAATAGATAGTGAATGATATGGTAGACTTGTGGTTCTTTAACTCAGTTCTCCTAGATAAATAGAATGTATGGAAGCTTCAAAAGTGGGTAAATTTAAGTCAAAAACCCAACTTACAATTTTCACCCACTCAAGATGTAAGTTGATCGGAAGTTATAACATTTGATCAAAACAGAGTATGAAAATATAAATTTGGTGGAACTAGAATAATATAAAGTTAAACAGTTATCTAATAAAAGAAATATAAACAATATAATAAAAAATAAGCACAATTTAAACAAAAAACACAAATTATTGGATAAAAATACAAATACTCTTATACATGGTATTTATTAACAAAAATTTACTAATGAGGGAACCCCTCACTTTTATCCAAAGTAGTGGGGGGTTTGATAACCTAATCCAAGGTGTCTAAGTTCTTTACTAGAACTTTTTCGGCTTAACCCATTGAAATGTATAATTTCTTTACCAATAACTTCTTTGTATATCATTAATTAGAATATACAAGTCTATACTAGGGATTCCTTGACAAACATTAGCAGCAGGCAGCATTATCCCCGAGATCCTTTTCAATCAACATGATTGGTAACAAATACAAGTACCCTAGACCTCATAAAAATTAACATTTAAAATATGATGGGTCCTTATCCTTATAACCTCATCGATCTCAATGATCGAAAATATAATGATTACAAAGTAAAACAGGGATCTTTTATAATACAGTTCCTCATAATGGAAACTCTAAAAAAACACATTGAAAAATATTATAATTATAAGTACACAAAGAAAAGTGATGGTGTATGGTTTTATGATGTAATGAATTAGAATATATTTTATTCCTCTAAGAATCAACTTTATTTATAATGATCGATGTAACAAGATTTAATGGTGACATTTTGAGTTCTTTGGGTTTGGTTATAATATTATTATAATCTGATACCCTTTTTTAATGAATATTATTCATTAAAGATAATCAAAATTTCTGAGCATCTTCATAAATTTATGTGAGTCTTTACAAAATTATAGAATTTTTTTGGATCACTTAAATTCACCATAATATATACAATCAAAATTTATAATCTTCACATAGAAAATATAAACACCAAAATTCAAGTTAAATAAAACTTAGTATAAAGTATATTATTGTTTTTAAAATAAATGATACAAAATAAGTCATTTGACAAAGAAATCTCCCCCTTTTTCCATCACAATACATTCAAGAGAAAGTATGTTTAACTTAAATTTTAAAATTAAACTCCCTATAACTTAAAATGAAATTCCCCCTAAGTTTATTATTTTGAATAATTACATTATTTAATCCCTCCAATCTATACCGTATTTATTTATTATTATATGTCTCCACCGTGAATTCTTCATAAATCAACTCAATAAACACACCAGTGTGATAAATGATAACTTATACCTCTCAAATATCTCCCACTTCGTGATTTTCATAAATAGAAACTCAAAAAGAGAAAAACTAAAGAAAATAAAGTGTTAATAAAAAATAAATTCAAATAAAATAAATTAAAATAAAAAAACTCCCTATAAATTATGGATGACTAACCCCCTTTAATATGTGTAATGAATACATGAGAATGACCTCTTCTACCCCTTTTTTAACAAACTTATTATTCTTAACTTCTGTTTAGTTCCCCAAGGACACACTTCTCCCCTTGACGTTTTTAATTAATGATAGATAAAAAAACTTTTATTCTCTTTAATTTATAATAGTATCCCCCTTGAATAAATCAATCAAAAACAAAAAACACTCCTTCCTCAATGGGATTAACAAAGAACACTAGTAAATATAAACTAGGGAATACAAAACAATATGAAAAAAAGTAAAGTCACTTCAATGAATTTACCTAAAAATAGTAAATTTATTCATCAAAATATGTTAATAATTTTAACAATAACCAGTGGACCATTCAATAGTAATTAAAGTTTAAAAAAATTAAAATATAGATAGAAATGGAATATTTATTATTTATTTAGATTTTAGGAAATTAATTTCTCTTCTTTAACCTCTTATATTACTCTTCTTAATAATTATTAATTTCTTTTAACTATTTCTTCTAATCTTCTAACTCACACTTTTTCTTCTTTAATTTTATATTTGTATTTTCTAGAAATAAGTTTTCTTAATCCAATTCTATCATGAGGTTTTCATTTTGACTTATATGATTATGAACATAAAAATATTTTACTTTCATATATGACACCATTATCTCCATGTTTTAAAATTATTTCTGACATTTATGTTTAAAGTTGAATAATTATACCTTCATCTCTACTTTTTGATAGATGATTTTCTTCTAAATCTATGAGATTTGAAAGTTCATGTTCTAATCTTACAAAAATACTTAATCTATAGTTCATCATAGGTAGAAATGAAATAACATATTTTAATCTCACCAACTATTCGAGTGATATAGCAATGATTTTTTTAAGTATTAAAATCATGGATCTATCAATATAGATTTCATTTGAAGTTCCCCATAAATTAGATACGTATACCCTCATAGTATATTCTAGATGAAAAATGTTAAGGAGGTCAAAAATATTATCAGATTGATGTTTTTCACCTGTCGCTTGGACATTATTTTGGTCCTCGTCATTTGGAGATATTTATTTTTTCAGATTTTGGTAGCTTTGATAACTTTATTTAGTCAGGAGCATCTTTTGATAATGGATCCTATAATTTATCAACATCATCAGAAGTATATTGAATCATCTAGGTTCATATTACGATTAACTGGAAGAACATAAAGAACTATATGATGGTTGTGGTGGATTTAAAGATATGGCTTATAATGAATATGGAGGATTATATTTCCTCATAATATCTTTTTCTAACACAGTTCCTTTTTTTTATACTAGTACAATAGGTTCCTCTTATGTAACCTCTTCTGCATCCCTTTCTTTTTTGAAAACTCTTACACCCATCTCCATTGGTGAAGGTGAGAGTGATTCATCATATGATTGACTGAAATCCATTAATTTACCTTTTCCATTCCTAAATCTATATTCCAAGAAAATTATCCTTTTCCTTGGAATTTCATGAGTAACTTCTGTAGGATCTCTAATAAATACCATTAGAAGTACATCCTTTTACTTTTTCACTTTCAGTGAAAAATCTCTCTTCATATCAAATAATTTTATACTAATATTCTTTTCTCTTAAATCATTAACTCAACTTTTGTAAGTCCAAAGAAGTTCTTTCTAATTTTTTTATTCTAAATTCCACTAAAATTATATATTTTTATTCACTAAGTCTTATCAATACTTCTCAAAAAGTATATTGTCTTTCACATATAGGTTTTATACCCTTTATTCTTATTTATCACAAGGGAATTATCTGTTGGAAAAATTTCAGGCTTCTTCATTTTCTTTTTAGTTTCCACATTCTTTTACTTGTAAGTTTTTGGAAGTTTAACTTTATTTCCTCATTCAAAAACCTTCTTTTATTCAATAACATCGACTAGATTCATCATAACTATGGTCTCATTATTCAGTTAATATTTATCATATCTTTCTATACTTCTAGAATCCTTCTTATATACTTCTACAGAGACTTAATCAAATTATGATTTATGATCTGTAAGTATAAAATAATCTTCCTCATTCCAATTAGGAAGTATATAATATAGAGTACTTGAGTTCTAATAGTTTTTATCCCATTTCCTGGTTATATGGAAACCAATAATTCATCGAAATAATTCTAATTTCTAGTTATAAATGATTTATCTTATGTACCTCTACATTTACCCAGAATAGGATTTATATATCCCTCTCCTTGTTAAAGGTTTTAGATTATTTTGGAAGTTTTTGAGACACAAACAATGACTCTCCTTTTAGTGGGATCCCTAAAATTTCTAAAAATTCATTTAACAACATCACAAATGTACCTATCGAATTTTGAACTTCATTTTCTTTACTCCATCCATGTTATCAAAAATAATAGTTATTTAAAAATATCATATTATATTTATATAGAACAATTGGTTCTCCTCGCCTGGTAGAGTGGTCACTTCTCTACCTTAAAACTATATGGCTTTATTTATTAATGACTCATACTTAAAACACCAATATAAATCAATTAACCACTTAAGAAAAATCTATCCCACATAAATCTCTTTAGATTTTTCTATTATGATTCAGAAAATACATGAATATTAATATGGAAGTTGAGATTAAAAGTTGTATGAGATTCATAGTAATGATGAAAAAAATAATTGGGTCTATAATAATTTATAAAGGAACTCTCATAATTTGTATATCTTAACTCAGTCTGACCATAAAAACTGCATCCCACCAAAAAATATGATGCCAAAAAATCTTAAAAGTATAAATTAAAAATTTATAAATAATAAATTTGGTTAACTTACAACTTTCAAAAATATAAATAAAATACTAAATATAAAATAAATTATATTATCATAAATTATAGAATCATAATATGAGAATAATAAATAATAAACCTCCCAAAATTTATCCTTCAATACTATAGAAGATCTTCTTCTTTTCAAGATAGTTCTGTAAAATCAATTAAAATGACACCTAATCTTCTATGAAAAGATACATAAAATTTAAAATCTGTTTACATAAAAGTTATCCAAATAAAGAACTCATTATATCTGAAGGAGTAAAACAATATAAATAAAAACTATCAAAATTTAGTAAAAAATCTCTAGGAGTTTAGTTAAGTATTAAGAAAAACCTATATTTTACCTAAAAAAAGAAACCCCTAAAACAAAATTAAATGAAATATAAAGAAAAACTTATGAAGAAATGTTCTTTTATAAAAGTAGAAGTTTTGTATATAAGAATAAAAATATAATGCATAGAATTATAAGTTTTTATATACTATACGTATGTAAAAGTAAGAACTTTAAGTGTAAAAGTAAAAATGTTACCAAGTACTATAAGTCTTAGTTTCCCTAATACTATAAAACATTGTTCTTTGATTATAAATTAAGTACTTGGTGCCCTGACCTTATTAAGTTTGTAGACATTCACATATAATACTTTCAATACCCAAAATTTTCCAACTCTCTCATGCTCAATATCCATAAGCTCTTTTGTAATAAATTATCAATGATATTTCAAATATTTCACTTTGTTAAACAAACACTTTTTCTTATAATTTCCATACATTTGAAATTTTGTTCAAAATTTCACACAATATGGAACAAAGTAGTTTTAATGAAAATGACTCCTTCCAATGGATTTAAAAACTAGTAAAAAAAATTCATGTCTGGCTTCAGCTATCTATAAATTATATTAAAACATTTCATTCTTGTAATAAAATTCAAAAGTAACTTTTTCATACTCTTAACTTTTGATTTCATCTTAATATATTCACTTTTATCTTAAGAATATACCATGGAAACTATCTTGGATTTGAATTTAGAAGTTAATTTTGAAATTTCTTTCTTAGACTCAATTACCTTAGATTTATTTTATGTAAATTATTCTCTAACTTTTGAATACTTCTTATATAGTTAAGAAATATCTTCTTTATCTTTATCATAGTCTTCCTTCATCATTTTATCTCTTTTCTACTTAATATTCACATATTTAACCATATTTTCTTGTGATGGAGTGTCATCATCATCATCATAATCATCTAATGAAAAAGGATAATCATAGTCTAAAGATAAATTCATAATATCGTATAGGGTTACCTTTCCCATAAATCACATTTCATTCTATGGTGCGTTAACATAAAATCCAATAATATTCTTATTATCATCGTAATTTGATCCATTTTTATCATCAAAAAATAGTTCCCCATCAGCGCTCAACATACCTTACATTTATCTGAAATATTTCCTTAATTATATCTTTGATTATATATTTTATTCTTATTCCTTATTTTTCAAATTCATATAATCTAGTCAAATATGAACAGGCTTCTTACACTCATAGCATAAAATATTTGATGATTCCTTCTTCTTATATTTATCTTTTCATTCCTTCTAATAGTATTTTCAAAAGTCCTTATTTACCATGAATATATTCATCTACCTATCAAAATTACCAATATCACCCTAAATATGTTTCGAACAAATAAGATCAGAACATTTCTTAGAATTTCTTTTTGATGTACTTGGATTTGAAGTGTGAGCTATAGAAGTTAAAGATATAGAAGTATATAAAATGATACTCCATTATTTTTTCTCTCTTTAATTGTATATCATTTTAATATATTCTTATAAAATGTAAGAGTACCAATCAAATCATTAAAGCAAAGATTTTGGATACGTTGAGTTTCATCAATTGTTGTCGTTTAAACTCTTTCTCTTTAGGAAAAATATCAATCACTTTCTCAAAAAGTTGATCATCTGATAATTTCCTTTATCCCAGTGACTTAATATTTTAATGATTTTAAAAAACCATTATATTATACTTGTAATATATTAACTTAGTATAAATTTTAATGACTGGTAATCATCATGTAGCATAAATCTCTTTGTATCAAGCGCCTTTGAAGTTCTAAAATAAACTACTTCATGTTTCTTCCATATACCACTCACAGTTCTATAATAGGAATCTTAACTATATATATTCCTTTTAATTTCATATTTAAGATTATTAATAACTCTAAAATTAAACTAAAACTATAATTTCTCATCATGAGTAAAAGTAGAAACAATATTCTCTAGAATTTTTTAATTTTCAGTTAACATCATAAAGTTCTCTACTCTAGTATTAATCACATATGTTTCAATATTATATCGCTAAGACTCATAGTATATGTAATAAAATATAGGTGTCCTGTTTAGATTTATATTATAAAGAGTTATCAATGTTAACATTCCTGATATAATTAAAAAATACTCTACTCTCTTCTATGATTTAGTGTAAGGAAATGGAAAATAAACTCAAAAAAAATGATAAAAGCAAAGTTTTGGAGGATAGATACATAGTTTATTGGACCTAAAAGATAAATAGTAAATCTCTAATACTAAGTGATTAACTGGATAATGAGAACATATGGAAGCTTCAAGAGGGGGTAAATTTAAGTTTAAAATATAACTTATAATTTTTACCCACTCAAAACATAATTTGATCAAAAGATATAACATCTGATAAAATCAGAGTATCAAAGTATAAATGTAATGGAAATAGAATAATTAAAAGTTAAAAAAATAACTTTTAAAAGTAATATAAATGATATAATCAAAAATAATCCCAATGTCAACAAAAAAACATGGAGTATTGTATAAAAATCCAAATACTCCTATAAATGGTATTTATTACCAAATAGTTCCTATTGAGGGAAATCTTTGTTTTATCCAAAGCAATGGGAAGTTTGATAACCTGAAATAAGGTATCCAAGTTCCTTGCAGAAACTTCATTGACTTAACCTATTGAAAGGTGCAAGTTTTACACTAGGAACCTATTTTTTTTTAACCCTGAATAGAAGATACAAGTCTGCACCATGACTCCCTTGATAAACATTGGAAACATGCATCTTCACCCCTGATCTCTTCTTCAATCAACATGATTTATATCATGTGAAAGTACGCAATACTTCATTAAACTAAAATTTTGAAATAATATTGGTTTATATACCCACAACCTTATCAATCTCAATAATCATAAGTAAACAGATTACAAAGAAAAATGTAGAACTTTTACAATATAGTTCCTCATAAAAAAAGTCTAATAAAAACAAAATTAAAATGATTATAGTCATAAACACTCAAATAAATGAGATGATACACAGCTTCATGATATAGTGAATCAGTTTTCTATTTTTTCTTCAAAGCCTCGAATTGATTTATAATCATTTTTTTAACAAACATCAATAGTAAAATTTTAAGTCCTTCAGGTTTAGCTGTAATAGAATCTGAATCGGATCACCTTCTTCTTATGAATATAATTTAGTTTAGCTACTCAAATTTTAGTGCATCTTCATGATGGTCTACACATATTCAAAATGGTTTTTTTCTTTACAATATTTTAAAAGTTATGTATATTACTTTAGTTTTCCAGAACTTATAAAATCATAAGTTATAATCTACGGACAGAAAACTTAAACACCAAACTTCAAGATAAATAAAACTCAGTATAAAGTGTCTTGTGATTTTAGAAAAAAAATATATAAAAGAAGTCATTTGACTCAATAGAATCTTTATATCCATTCTTATTTTTTAATGAGATGGTCTTAAAGGTTTCCTAAATTTGTATACACTTTCCCCTTGCACATGGAATAAGTACATGACATCTTGATTCTCTTGTACCTTTTTCCTTATATATACAACATAGAAAGGTGAAATGAATAACCATTATAAACAAAACACTAAAACATGTTAATTTTTACTGAATTTACTATTGGTTAGCAGGGGAAATGAGGTTTAAAGGGGGGAACTAGGTAACCAATGACACCTCCAAGCCATCCCCTTCACTACCTTGCTCACTGGGAAATTGGTACCTCACCCCAGGTACCTGGTGGGTGGGGAAACTTTAAACTACATCTAAAGATACCTTTTAGACTATGAATGTAATGACCCTAACCCTATTATCCTAGAGTCAGTTGTTAATTTATTAAATACATGCCTTAATCCCAAGTTACATTCGAAAAAAATACAACATAGTAGTTTATTTTCAAACACCATTATTCCCTTTAGCATATCCCTAAATATCAATCATAATACACTTCTTGGCATCTTGGGGAAAATAAACATAAGAAATGGGTGATCTTAGAATCATGGTAAGGGTATGAATACAGTGTAAGCTGATAAGGAATGAATAATATAGAAATAATAAATGATGATAAAATAATTCCATATAAATAATTACATGAGTTATAAATTTATCTATGGATATTATAACTATTTAAATAATCATATGTACACTATTGACTGGCTTCATAATGATGTAATGTATAATTTTAGACATCTAAAACTTACCATTCAGGCCTCATGTCAATACATCTTACTTAAATGGATAAGGCCTAAACCAAATACCCAATCTAGTTGGTCTCGTGATACCTATCAATAAATTAAGTGGATATGTAATTTTAGGTCCCATCCATAAATTAATAACTCTAATGTATTCATATTATGAATAAATAACACAATTTAATCAATATTCCTTAAAAGTCAATAAATGTTCATGTTGTAAGAACTATCATACATAATCTCAATACTTTACTCATTCAGTATAGTAAAAAAAAATCAAAATAAATATGGTGGATGGTATCATAATATTATTACCTTAGTAAAGTATAATATTCAATAAAGGATGTTGACATAGATGAAAATATTTTCAAAAACACATAGGAAAACTTCTTGAGAAAAATAACCCCCTCACTTTGAAATCAGTTATTTAAAATCTAAAAAATTGTAAAATATTAAGGAAAACATTTTATTTGAAAATTAACTTTTAAAATTTTAAAAAAAATCTACAAATCAAATAGTTTTTATGATGGCATTAAATTCTATTCATGTTATATAATTAAAAAAACATTTCTTTCACACTTCTGTAAAAATGTTGAAAAGTACCTTGTTCAGAAAATAATAAGAATATTCTTTTTAAACCATTTTTTAAAAAGTAAAACATGGATAAAAATGTATCTAATAAATCATTTTATGGTGTTAAAATCACTATTTTAGACATTTTAAGGAAAATTTGGACATAGAAGTGAAATGTTCCAAAATAATTAAAAAAACAAGTTCGGATTTCCTTAAAACTATTATTTTAGTATCTTGAATACATAAATAGGGTAAAAAGAAGTAAAAACTTGAAATTTCCATAAATAACCATAGGATAAGAAAAAATATTGTGTTTAAGATAGAAATATAAAATTATTCCCCTGGTGGATACTTAAACATAAACAATCAAGAATAATGATGATATTTTGAAATAAACCCTTACCTTAGGTTAGAATTCTTTCATATGTGTATGAACCTCCTATATAATAAATATATATTTATTATAAATATATTTAAAAAAAATAATTATATATATAATACTATATATGATTTAATTATAATCTTTTATTACCCATTTATTAACAATTCCTAGTTAAAATCATTGTTCTGGGTAATAACTACTTCGTTTTTCATATATGTTTTGATTTAGTAGTTTCAATCCTTATACTTTGATCAGGGTTAAAAAAACCTCCATAATTTTAATCATGATATAAATATAATATATATTCATTATATACATATTTAGAGTCATCCATAAAAGTAGATATAGAAAAATGAATTACACTGTTCATGGAGATGGTAAGTCATATGTACGCATGAACGATGTTTCCATTTTTTCGAATGATGGATTAAAATAAAGGTAAATAATAATTCACATTACCAAAATCATTTTAATATAATATATATTAATTAAATATCTTTTTATTATCATCCATTTCAAGATAAAATGAAAAACATATTGCATCCCTTTGTAGAGGCGGTAACCCACATGTATGCACGAGCGATGTTATCATTTTCCAACAGATTAGATGGTAAGAAGATATATGTGATATTATAATTACATATGAATAATTATTTTATAAATATAATATATATATATATTAAATACATAATTATATCCATTCGTGATAGGTGGTTATAGAAAACGAATTACATCAGTTTGTGAGGCAGTAGTCTACCGTACACACGATCGATGGTTTCATTTCCCATTTGATGGAAGAGGAGATGGATATAGGTTATATAATTTAAATAATAAAATATTAGTATATTAAATATAATTTTTTTATTATTTAATTATATTTTAATAATATTTTAAGGAGTTAGAAAAATAAATAAAATGAAAACACGGGCTTAAGAACTATACCTCTTCTTCGAAGAACCAATTTAGGTTTATATCTAAATACATGCTAGGATATTTTTCTGATCAAAACAAGGACTCTAGTTCATTTTTAGGGATGTAATGAATGTATTTTGGTATAAAAATCAAAAATTCTCTTGAAATATATAGATTATAGGATAGGGGTTCCCTTTTATAATTGAGGTGAGTGGCACACTAGTAATTTTTCAATGTTTTCAAATAATGTCATTAAAGGATCAAAAATGGACCATTACCAAACCATAGATTATATAAGGTATAAATATGACCATAAAATATAAATTATATAAGTTTTTAGGTCATTTAAACCCTTTAATATTTAGTTTAACCCTCTGGTAAACTTGTTTTAACCTTAACAGTGGTAACATATTTTTACTGTTTTTACTATTACTTATGAAAAAAAATAAGTTGTCCTTATTACCTAATATTAATTATGATGATTAAAAATATGGAATAAATTTTATATAATTAAATTCACATAAATGGAATAATTTAATTTAAAACTAAACTCGCAAATGCATCATAAAGTAGGTTTCAAAATAAAATGTTTTCTTAAGTATAAAACATTTTTATATCAAAATTCAACATAAAATTGATTTAAATGACCTAAATTGGAATAATAATAATATAATTTAACTAATGTTACTTTTTAAACCATTTTAAAACAAAATTTAACTTTGTAAATTCTTTTAATGCAAAGAAATGTTTTAATAAAAATTAGTATTTTTTATTATTCATCAAAAATGTAATCTTCGGAGAAAATTCTCAAAAATTCACTCTAAGATAATTTTTACATGTTGATTTCAAAAATAGATTTTATTTTTTCAAATAAATTTTATAAAATTTTTAAAAATTATTTATATAATTTTCTCACAAAAATCAATAAAAAAACTTTTTAAGGAAAAGGTGTGATTTTGGAACATATAAGGTCTTTACTAAAATATATATATATTTGATTTATCTAAAAACATTATAAATTTTTTTAAATATATTTATTCCTATTCATACCACAAATTTAATGTCTAGGTTATAACAGTATAATATATTACGGTTCATTTAGACATGGGGTTGCGTCTATCGCAAGCTATCAAAAAGATTAAATTTATTTAAAAATAAATATATTATAAAATATTTGGGTATTTCATTCTATCCCCCTTAAAATGAATTTATCCCTTGAAATTACATTATTAAGATATAAAAACTGATGATATCATTGTTTCGTCGCATCTTTTGGTTCCCATGTAACTTCTTCGAATTTTTGATTCCTCCAGAGAACTTTAACTAGGTGAATAGTGTTATTCCATAACACTTGGTCTCTGTAATACATGATTTCTACCAGTTTTTCTTCATATGAAAGATCTTTATCTATTGGTATGGCCTTTGAGTTCATTACATGTGAAGGATCAGGTACGAACTTCCTTGAGAGATATACATGGAACACATCGTGAACATGATAGGTGGAAGTTCCAATCGATAATCTACCATCCTTACTTGATCAAAAATATTGAGGGGGATAATATTCTTAAGGCTCAACTTTCCTTTATTACATGGATAAATTCTTAGAAATTCATTCTCACTAACTTCAAACTCTAGATCTCATTGAAGATTATCAACATATTTTTTTCCATTAACTATGATCTTCTTTGATATGTTTTTGAATGGGTTTGAATTTCTCTACCATTTCCTCATTGAGCTCAGGCCTTGATAGCTTTTTTTATCCAACCTCATCCCAGCATGTTGGAGTTATACACTTATTTTCATATAGGGATTCATAAGGAGCCTTTTGAATGCTTGAGTGGAAGTTATTATTGTAAGAAAAATCAACTAGAAGAAGGTATTGATCCCAACCACATTTGAATCAGAGAAAAAGACCTTAGGATATCCTATAGGGTTTGAATTGTTCTCTCGGGCTGACCATCTATCTTAGTACAAAAAGTTGTATTGAAACATTACTTTGTATCAAAATCTTATTTAATACTTCACCATAACTTTGAGGTAAACCTATGATCCTGATCAGATATAATAAAATTTGGCACACCATGAAACCATGAAACTTTCTTAATGTATATTACGAAAATATGATTAAGATATAGATATTATCTAATAGAAATGAAGTGTGTAGACTTTGTAAGGTGATCAACTACAATCCAAATATCATTATGGCCTTTACATGTTTTGAGGAGTCCGATTACAAAATACATGGATATTTTTTCTCATTTCTATTATAGTATGGGTAATGTTTGCAACATCCCCATATAATTTTATCTATCATCCTTAACTTTTTGAAATACCAAGCACCAAGATACATAATCAGAAACATATCTCTTTATATAGTCCCACCAAAAATAATCTTTATGATCTCTATACGTATTTTTAATTCCAAGATGAATAGAAAATGATGAACTATGAGCATCATCCAATAGCTCCATCAAATATAGTATGGACGGAACACATACAAGATTCATGAGCTTTATCATTCCATTACAATAAATGTTAAACTTGGGGACATTTCTCACCTTCTTTTGTAGTTCTACATCTTCCCTTTGTGACACTTTAATCTTCACCTGGATATGTGGGTTAACACTCATTTGAGAAAGATATAATTTCTCCCCTTCCTTTAATATTTCTATGTCCATACTTTACAAATATTAAAATATTATATCTTTTTTTATACTCATTATAGATAATCTAGCATGATCCTTTTGAATTAGATCATATACCACCTTGTTAGACTTACTCGAGTGGTAATGTATTGATAAATCATAATCTGTGATCAAATCCAACCATTATCTTTGTTATATATTCAACTCCTTCTATATAAATATATACTTTAATATTTTATGATCAGTATATATATCACATCTTTTACCTTACAGATAATGTATCTATATCTTTAATTCAAAAATTACCACAACTAACTCTAAATCATGATTTGGAAAAAAAATCATGATACTTCAATTATTGTGAGGCATAAACTATCACTATATCATTCTACATGAGGATTCATCCTAGTCCCTTCATCATTACATCACTATATATTACAAACCCTTCTTCACTACAAGGTAGTGTAGGCACAGTTTTACTAATTAACCTTCCCTTTAGTTCCTTGAAATTTTCCTCACATTTATATGTCTAAAGGAATTTATCTCCCTTCTATGTTAACATGGTCATTGTATTTTATATTCATGATAAAGTTTCCACAAAGAATTGATAATATCCAACCAAACCAAGAAAAGTATGGATCTCAGTCACTATGGTTAGTTTGGGCACAATCAATTAACTTCTATATTCAAAGGATCCATCGATATACCCTCACTTGAGATTATATAACCCAAGAATGAAACTTTCAAAATCCAAAATTCAAACTTGGTAAATTGGAATAAAAATTCTCTTTCCTCGGGATCTTCATCACAATTATCAAATTTTATTCATGCTCTTATTTTCCCTTTGAATATATAAGAATATGACCTATAAAGACTACCAAAAACTGATCAAGGTAATCTATAAAGACTCTATTCATTAAATCCATGAATATTGAAAGACCATTGGTAAGTTTAAATGGCATTACTATAAATTCATAATGACCATACCTTATACAGAAGTTTTTCTTGGGTATATCCTCCTTTTTGTTCCTTAACCAATGGTACATTGATCAAAGATTGAAATTGGAAAAATATAGATCTCCTCATAGTTAATCAGACAGATCATCAATATAGGGTAGAGGATACTTGTTCTTAATAGAGATCTTGTTAAGTTCTTGATAATAAATGAAAAGATGTATTGACCCACATTTCTTATTAACAAAAATAATAAGTTAAATCCATGGAAAACTACTAGGATGATTGAATCACTTATCTAGATTATCCTATAGTTTCATCTTCAATTTCTAGAGGTTGTTGTTTGTCCTGCTATGGGCAGTGGTAATGGCTTCTCTGGACACCCTCCCTTCTCTAGGGAGGGGGTGGACTCCTCCTTCCTTTTCTCCCTTTACTAACCCTTCCTTTCTCCCCAATTTTCCTGGAATAAACCTTAAATTGAAAGTCCCCTCTCTTCACCTCAGAGACCCCTCACTTCCCCTTTCCCTAAGCAGATTATCTGAGGCGTCAGACCACTTTATCCTCTCCTTGGTTGCTTGTTTCAGTCGGAGACACCCCCCGCTTGACAGCTTCGATGGATTCGTTAACGACTCCTAGTATCTGAAGGAGCGAGTCACCATCAGGCTTCTAGATCATTGACACTTCCTTCTTCATTTTTCTAATGAGGATGACCACACCGAGGCTTGGTCTAAGGGCCAGCGGTCATGTAAGGGATCTCAGTTCTTCCTATTTAGATGGGGCTATGAATTTCACTTGAATCAGGATCCTATGACCATGTAAATTTGGGTAAGTTTCCTAAGCTTACCCCCTTCCCTTTAAAAACCCATCTATCCTCTTAATGTTAGACAATCTCATCAGATGTTTTTTAGCTTTTGATAACCACTCGCGTTCTTTGTGCTACCCCATTGCCCCTCGCATATGCATGGAAATTGATGTTTCTAATCCTTATATGAATTATGTCTTGATTGAGGTGGATAAAGAAATCAGAGTTCATCAGGAAGTGGTGTTCGAGTCTTGGTGAAACTACTACTCATTGTGTTTTCATTTGGTACACTCACCGCATGATTATCATTCCAGGAAGAAGGAGTTGGAACATCCTGACTCTGAGGTGAATAAGGCCTTGGGTGGTTCTTCCAATGTTTGTGGCAAGATCCTGGATATGAATAGTGATAGGTTTGTTGATGGTAGTTAAATATCTATTCAAGATCCTGGTAAGAATGTTGGTACTGTGTGTTTGGGTGAAGCGGTGAAGAAAAAGCAAGCTAAGGTATTACCTCCTGAGCTGAGTGTAGTTGGGATTTTTAACAAGCTGATAAGAGACCTAGAAAGTCCTCTGAACACCAATATGATTGTAGGTAATTCTCATCTTAGTGCAGTGGAAGATGTTAATCTAGATATGCTCAAGTCTAAATCACAAACTTAGATGGATCTAGTTGGAGCTGAGGTTTTAACTACTAAGGGTGAGGTGTTCCCATGTTCCTGCACCTACACTATGGTTGTGTATATAGGAAGTTATAAAAACCATGAAAAGGTGATCCATCCATCTGTAAATGGAAACTCTATGGATGTTTAGGATTTGGAGGCACTTACACTTGGAGCAAGTAGGCAACTATGTCTTAAATAGGGACCCAATCCAAGGAAGACTCTAGCATGTATCAATTTGAACAACCTCTTTGAGTGTTTTCATTCTGATGGAGGGGTTGAATTCAAATCCTTCTATCCCCCAGAAGTCAAGTCTGATGGAGAATTACAAACTTCAGATGATAATGTTATAAGAGATATCAGTAAAGTATTTCACAATCCAAGGAGGAATAAGGGTAGTAAAGAAAAGAGGGATTTGAGGGGATGCATTATCTCCACAAAGCAGAAACCAAAGGGTCGTAAATACTACTCCTATCTCCCTAGGCCAATAGATACATGGTTAAGCAAAAAAGGTGGTAAATCCAAAGAACATGAGGCCCAAGTAGTGGAAGGCAAGGATGTCCAGTGCGTTGGAGAATCCAGGTCTCCAGAACATGGCAAGGAGGTTTCAAAGGCATAGGACAGTTGGGATGTTTTGGAGAACCCCATGGGGGATACGGATGAGAGGTTAGAGGTTTGGTTTAGGGATACACATCTACATTTTGAGGACGTGGTGCTGGTGAAGGAGGCCTTATTCCATCCTAGAAATCAGCATAAAGGGGAGCTATAGGAACTTATTATCCATTCTGAGGAAGAAATTTTAGAGAAATCAATTCCATTCAACGCATCGAAAGAGGATGGTGACAAGATGTTCAAAATATCACTTTGTGTGGCCACTACCCAGGTACATACAGAGTGGATCGATAAGAAAGATCATATTTTGGCAAGAGGATTTAATATGGGGAAGTTAAACATGGATGAATTCATATATACGTGGGAAAAGTTTGCATTTTGGTTCGAGGACCTTATCAAAGACGGTCTGGATTTTGAGGTAAATGGAATTATCTGAAAACTTTCTAAGAATAATGTATCTAATAGACTTAAACTTGATTTTAATGGTTCATCTATATCTTTTTCTGTTTGATACTCTGTAATTTGTACCGACTTGGGTTCTCACTTCCTCTTAAAAGTTTTTAAAAATAAAAAAGTAATTTGTAGGTCAGGAATATCACCAGGTATGATCTTTAATGAAAACTCAACTTCATGGTTCAAGGGAATATTGGGAAAGTATTTAGGAAATACATCAACAAATTCTCAAAAAATAAACACAATTTCAATATTGATTTTCTCCCTAATCATTGGATATTAGTATCCATCATGAATAGGTATAAAAACCCATATTATGTAAGTAATTTCTATTATGTTCTAGGTTTATAATAACAATAATAGAGGATTGAAGGTTGATTCAGAATATCAAATATAACTTATATTCCTTGTTAATTGATATCAGATCAATACCGAGAGAGTAAATCTATACCCAAATTTACATCAAATTCAAATAGAGGAAGGATAACAAGATTCACAGAAATAACCATCCCCCAAACTTCTATCAGATAGGATTTATATAATTGATATACATTCATCCAACCATTAAGATTTTTCACTTCCAAATCAATATTTAATTGTTGATGTGGTGATGTGATTCCCATAGAAAATTATTCAGATATAAAAGTGTGGGTAGAACCAAAATCAAATAAATCATTCAAAATCATATAGTGGATGATAATTGTACCTTTAACCACATCACTAGGAACATCCACATCAATTATAGTAATTTCATGAGATTGGACTTTTCCCCTTGGATTCTTTTTTGGTAAGTTCCCTTGGTGTTTGTGGAATTGGTTGGAATAGTTCCTAGTCTCCTTACAGTTAAAGAATTGTACTTTTATGGATTATCCATTACTCTTACATTCATGAGAATGGTATATTTTTTCTCTACACATGAATAAAACTCCTTTTCCTTTTAGGCATTTACCTATAAGTTTCCTTCCAAAAGTATCATATGTTATAAAATTACCTTTTCTCTTCTTCCCCTTATCCATTTTTTGTTTGCCCATCCTCTTATTATCTTTCTTTCCTTCAAATCCAAAATACTTGGAAAATTATTTCTCTAACTTGATAGTACATGATATTATATCCTCATATGATGAGAATGTTTTGGACACTAGTTCCCTTTGAAGGATTTTATTAATACCATAAAAGAAATTATCAATATTTCTCTTTGGAATACATATGTAGTCTATAACGTGTCTTGATATTCTTGTAAATTTTGCTTCATACTTGGTAATATTTTCCTCTTAATTTTGTCTTAGACTCGAGAATTGTCTCTCCATATCCACCTATTGTTCGTGAGGAAAATATTTTTCCAAGAAAATTTCCTTAAAATCCTTTCATTTTATACTCACTATTTCCTCCTCATCCTTGGTGTTTTGAATCAATTACCACCATTGATCTGTATCCTTTGAGATATGATAAACTAACATGACAACCTTCTCCCTATCATTACTTCCCAAAGTGAGAAATATCTTCTAGGAGGAACTTATCCATTGCTCAACTACAAATGGATTTGTAGATCCATTGAATGATGGAGGCTGTTGATGCATGAAGTGGTCTAACATTGTTATATCACATCATGGATCAGCAGGATGTTCTATTAGGGAAAGTTTATAGGTAATAACCTGAGTTATCTACCTCATTATAATTATAATTTTTTCATATATAGCTATAGTTATAGCTCTTACTTTATTATCTTTCCCAAGATAGAAATCCCAACATAGATTGCATGCATTGATATGGTTTCCATTCCTTTATCTATGAACCATTTCTAAGAAATGGAATACAGTATATTGGATCTTAAAATTATGAATCATAATGTATAATTTCAAAACTAGTAAAACACATAACATAAATTGAAAACTTTATGCATAACTAAACTTGGGATCATAAACATAGTTTATTTGGGAATGTTCTCAAATCATAAAAATATTTTCAAATAATTTATAATGGTTTGTAAAGAAAAATTGAATTAACCCAAGAATATCCCCCATGAATGTCAAACCAATTGCGCAGTAAGGTTACACTCACCATGCACCAAAATAATGGTTGATATATACTAAAAACTCTTTTTAGGGTTATTAACCCTAGATGAACATGTGTCAAAACCATGTCCACTTGTAGTATCCATAAAGGGTTGTATTGCTAGGAAAACCATATAATCTCTACCATACCAAAACTTTAGGATTTTATCCTATATTTAGACTTATCCTCAAATTCGATCATAGGATAATATTTCCTAATCTATGTTTTTTTAAATCCAATTGATAATGTGTCTACTAAAATTTCTTTGATATCAACTAAAAAGTCTCCAACCCTAGTAGCCCAGAGATGGTGGCTACATTATTACATCGGCGCTGGATACAAGTAATCACATCCCAATGGACCAAATAGTTTATTAGTCTTAATAAACTAGATACATGATTGAATCCCAAATTAAATTTGAAAAACCTAAAATAAAATATAGTATTTTCTTTTATAACACCATTATTCCCTTTACTATATCCCTATATATCAATCATAATAAAATTCTTGGCATCTTGGGGAAAGGAAACATAAGAAAGGGTTTAGCTCAGATGCTCAGTAAGGGTATTCATACTTCTGAAGCTACTAAGGCATAAATAATATAGAAATAATAGATGATAATCAAATAATTCCATATAAATAATCACATGAGTTAGAAACTTATGCATGGATATAATAATTATTCAAATAATCCCATGGATATTAATAAATGATTTCATAATGTTGTAATGTATTGTGTTGGACATCTAAAATGTGTCATCAAGGCCTCATGCCAAGGCATCTTACATAAATGGGTAAGCTCATGGTCAAATACAAATTATAGTTTGTCTTTTGTTACCCATAGACATATCTAGGGGATATATAATTTTAGGCCTCTTATGTCACTTAATATTTCTAATACATTCATCATACAAATAAACAACACAACTTAATCGACGTGCCTTAAAAATAAATAACTTTATATATTAAGAGAAATAAAAAATAAAATATCAATATTTTCCCTTATTAAGATAATACTAAACCATATATAGAAATATGGTGGATGGTATCATAACATTATAACCTCAGAAAATTATAAGATTCAAAAAAAAGGATGTTAAAATATATGAAAATATTTTCAAAATATCATTGGAAATTTTCTTGAGGAAAATACCCTTTTCACATCAATATATCTTATTTAAAATATAAAAATTTCCAAAATATTAAGGAAAATATTTTATTTTAAAATAACCTTGTAAAATTTTAAAGGAATATTCAAAGTAATGATTAGACATGATGGTGGTAAATTTCATTCATGTCATTTAAGTTAAAAACATTCATTTCACGCTTTTGTAAAAAGGTCAAAAAGTTCCTTATTCAAAAAACAATAAAAGGATTAATTTTAAACCATTTTTTAAAAAATAAAACATTAGATGTCTTTAATAAATAATTGGATAATGTTAAAAACATATTTTTTGACATTTTAAGGAAAATATGGACATGGAAGATAAAGATTCCTGGTAGTGTAGAAAAAAAGGCCAGTTTTCCTTTAAAATATTATTTCAGTATATTGAGTACTTAAGTGAGTAAAATGAAAGGAAAATTTTAAATTTATTGAAATAACTAGAGTATAATAAAATATATATTTTTTATTATATTAATTTCAAATAATTCCTTCAACATAGACTTAAATATAAACAATCCTGAATAATGATGAGATTGTAAAATTATCTCTTACATTAGGTTCAAATTCCTCCGTATGTGTTTGAACCTCCTTTATAATAAATATAGATTTATTATAAATATATTATAGAACTATAATCATATATATAATACTATATTTGATTTACCAATAATATTTTATCACACATTTAATAGAAATTCTTTTTCTAAATCACTCTTTTGAGTAATAACTGATTCATTTTTCATATATGTTTTGGTTTGGTAATTTTGATCTTTATACTATGATCATGGTTAAGTAAACTCTAGAATGTTAATCATCATATAAATATCATATATATTCATTATATACATATTTATATTCATCCATAGAAGTAGATAAATAAAAATTAATTACATTGTTCATGGATATGGTAAGTCGTATGTACGCATGAACGATGTTTCTATTTGTTCAAAGTATTGAATGAAAAAAAGGAAAATAATAATTCATATTTTTAGAATAATTATTATATCAAATATATTCATTAAATATATCTTTATTATCATCCATTTCAAAATAAAATGAAAAATGTATCACATCGTTTCATGGAGGTGGTGGTCCACACATACACACGAGTGACGTTATCGTTTTATAAAAGATTAGAAGGTTAGAAGATAGATATGATATTATAATTATAGAAGTATAATTACTGCATAAATATCATATATTTACATTAAATCCATCATTAGATCTATCCTGGATAGGTAAAGATGAAAAACGAATTACATCATTTCACGAGGCGGTAGTCCACCTTACACACGATTGACGGTTTTATTTCTCATTTGATTGAAGAGGATATTGATATAGGTAATTCCATTAACATAATAAAAATTAAGTATATATAATATATTTTTTTATTGTTTCATAATATTTGAATATGATTTTAAGGATGTAGAATAATAAGTAAAATGAAAATGCGTGGTTAAGAACTATACCACTTCTTTGGAGAACCTCTTTAGGTTTATACCTAGAGCCTTCCTAGGATGGTTTTTTAATCAAACCAGGGACTCTAGTTCATGGGGAGGGATATAATTAAGGTATTTTTATAGTTATTTTTTTAACCAAAAAGGATCTTGGAGTGTGGAGATGAGATGGGTTGGGTTGGCCTTTTATAATTGAGGTGAGTGACACACTTGTAGTTTTTCAAAGTTTTCAAATAATTTCATGTCACTTTCTTGGAAAAAAAGATCCAAAAGGGAACATTCAAGAACCTTAGATGATATAATTTTTAAATTTTTATAGTAAATATAAATTAGATAATTTTTTAGGTCATTTAAACTCTTATATATTTAGTTTAACCCTTAGTAAACATGTTTTAACTTTAACTATGGTAAAATATTTTTACTGTTTTTACTATTCATTATGACCAAAAAATAATTTAACCTTATTAAAAAATATTAATTATGGTAATTCTAAATATATAACTCATTTTATCAAATTAAATTCATATAAGTGGAAATTTTTAATTTAAAATTAAACCCGTAAATGCGTCGAAAAGCAGGTTTCCAAAGAAAAATTCTTCTTAAGTATAAAAAGTATTTATATTAAAATTAAATATAAAATTGATTAAAATGACCTAAATTGGATTAATAATAATATAATTTAAATAATATTACTTTTAAACCCATTTTAAAAAATATAACTTTTTAAATGCTTTAAAAGGATGGATATTTTTTAATAAAAATCATTATTTATTACTATTCATCTAAAAATTGATCTTTTCATAAAATTATCAAAAAAGCACTATAAGATGATTTAGAAATGATGGTTTAAAAAATGGTGTTCATTTTTTCAAAAACATTTTCTAATAGTGGTAAAAATTAATTATATTATTTTCTCACAAAAACCAATAAAAACCATTTTAATGAAAAAATATTTTTTGAAACATAGTCTTTACTAAAAAAATATATTTTCTTTATCAAAAACATTTATACATTTTTTTTCAAATATAGTTATTCCTATTAAAACTATCAATTTATCATCTATTTTTAATATTATATTATATTACGGTTCATTTAGACTTGGGATTGTGTGTATCACAAGCTATTGAAGAGATTAAATTTATTTAAATTGAAATATATCATAAAATATCAGGGTGTTATAATGCATACACCTAAACCTTTTAAAAAACCTCATACCACACATAAAAACATCAAATATTTCATCCATGAACACCCAAATTCATAACTAAATCCCAAAATTAACAATGACCCATGCTCTGAATCCAGGAATCAAATGAACTCATGTTTTCACTAGAAAATATCTAATTTTATTCCTTAAAATAACATAATTAATATCATCAGGTCATAGGTCATTACATTGGGTATGCTTTAAACTGATTGAAATGTGTTTTGATACAGTAATGATGCTCTTTTTATTGTGTTTAGAAAAGTTTTAATTGTTTTTTATAATTTATTGGAATGAATTTAAATTGGGTAATTCTACATTTAGTTTGAAATGACTATATATGATTTTTTGAGTTATAAATTTTGAATATGTTTTCCTTAGTGATTTATAGAATTTTTTCTTTGGTGATTTTTAAAAAATGCTTTGATGTGTTTTGTGGTGGTTGTATTTTTTTGGAATTGGTTGTTTAATTATGATAAATTAATTTCATTGAAATTTGATTTATTTATTTTTATAAAAAAAAAATTGGTATAGAATTTTCTTTGAAATATTGTATATTAATGGTAAATTAATTGATTTAAACCTCATTTTAATTTAAACTACAATGGTTTACTTTATTTGAAATGTGTTTGGATCATTAATCCATGTTTGGTATGAATATGGTTTTTTTCTATTATGTTTAGAGGTCCTTCTCTTAAATGTTCTAGTTTTGTATTACTTGTGATAGATGTCGGCAGTAGGTAGGTGGTTGAGCATTCTAACCTAGGACACTCTTCAGAAGGAATTCATGATGTTTGATTTTATTTCTGGTATAGTTAAACATTATTATGGATTATGTTGTAACTAATGATTATTATGCTCATTTGTTCTGAGTTATGTCTTTTTTTTATTTAGTTGATATAATTATGATGCAATGGGTTTTGTTCATGATGAGAATAAATATAACAATAGAGGTGGTCAGATGTAGTGGAGGTGGTGGAGCGATGGATGTGACTGGGATGAAGGTGTATTTTTATTGAACTTATATATGTTTTCTGTATGATAATTCTATTTATGATTGATGGATATTAAATGATTTTGATGTATTTATGTGTGCTTCATATATTCATGTTCTAAATATGTTTCTATTTTATAATAGATTAATATTTATTTAAATTGTGATTATGTATATGTTGTTTATATGTGTTGTGTATATTATATTTTCAAATTTTATTATTATTTTTTTCATTTAGCGACCATTTTTTGTAAACCACCTCTAAATTAGTTAGCAGAAATTGTGAAAATAAATAAATAAATAAATTTATAGAGGTGATTTCATTAAACTGCCTCTAAACTGATAAAAAATTTCGATGATATAAATTGCCACCAAAAGAATAAAAATCGCCATGAAATGGTTAATAATGACACTCTTTGTCCTCCTTGTTTTAATGATCCCGAAATCATGCTTATTATAATATTAATGAGTTTCATGTTTTTTGTTAGCATCTTATAATCTGAGACAGGTAATGAAATGTTCCTAAGTATGAGTCACCACTGAGGTTAAGACATCACTGAGGATGAGTCACCATCAATATTGACTCACTACCAGACAATGTATCAATGTCACCTATGAGTCACTATTTACACAACACACCGCCAGTTTGAAAATTTGACAAAGTACTGAAAAAATCTCACCATCGGGATGTCTTACCACTAAAAATAGAATTTTGACAAAGTATGAGACACTGCTATCCTGACCTATTATCAAAGGATTCACCATTAGAAGGATGACTCATCATCAGCTGAGTCACCGCCAGCAAATAATTTTATATAAGTAAAAAATGTCAAACCGCCATATTTGTGTCACCGTTATAAGGAGACACTACCAGACTCTGAGACACCATCAGATTGAGTCACTACTAGACTAACACTGGTAATGACACACCACCATACTAAGACACCACCACTATTTCTCAAACTTATTTACTTTGAATTAAATTCTCTAACGGCTATATTATGGAATTTAATTTCAAACATATTTTAATTATTATCTCTTAAATGATCAATATAATGCATTGAAGAGTGTTTCAGACGTGCTGTATAAGAAATCAAGATATACATATGCACATGGATATTCTTTATGGTGCTGTTGTTAATAAAGGATGTAGATTTCCTGATGAAAAATATGAAGAGATGATATAGATTAATTGAAAGGCTTTACATGTACATGATAGAGCTGAACCATATTGCAAAAACAATAAGAGCTTACCTACTACATCCTTCTCTACTCAAATGAGGAAGAAAAAGCTCAATACACATCCAATGCCTTCCTATATTCAAAACCAGAAGTGTCCACTTCAAGATCACAACTCGAGATTCATTTCCTAAATGCTTTCAAGGAGTCGAGAGATGCACTACATAAAAACCAATCATCTTTATCCCTTAATAATTTTAGATTGCTCAATTTTTTTAATTTTTACATTATGGGTAGTGTGTGATACTTTGTTTATTTTCACACACAGTATCTCTAACTAAAAAATGGAAGATACTCTGATATCTTCTCAAATATCTTTTTATCATTTATACTACCATGTATAACTGTGGTAGAGGTCATGCGTCACCTGTTTCTTTTATACTCCCACATATAACTATAGAAGAGTTTGTATGTGACCTGGACAGTTCTATACTGCTGAAAAACCTGATACAAGTTGTGGATCAAATTGTTTATTTATATAAACTATTTGGTGTTAGGTGATCACCAAGTAGAGAGGACTAAGTCTCATCTTGAGACTAAACCTCTTATATTCAAATTTACACTGCTTGTTTTATTTTTCTTTACTTTGAATTTATTC
Organism: Viscum album; assembly: GCA_963277665.1. Lineage (NCBI taxonomy): Eukaryota > Viridiplantae > Streptophyta > Magnoliopsida > Santalales > Viscaceae > Viscum > Viscum album. Next base: position 1,296,245,057 of record OY728138.1, on the reverse strand, counting down.
TTTAAAACTAAAAAAAACTGTAAAAAAATTAGTACTTTTATAGTTAACCTTAATTAGTGTTTTTATAAGATTTTAGGTAAGTAAATTGATTTCAAAGGATTAAGTAATATTTTATATTATTTTATTTGGGAACTAATCAATCTTCCAAGAAATATTTTTGAAAGATTATAATTTATAAAAATATGTTGTTTTGGTTAACTTGGGTGATTTTAAATTAGTTGGGGGAATCATTTTAATCCATCTTGAAAAAAAAATTATTACACAATTCACCCCCTCTTGATATACTCACTCCGACCAACATTTGGTATCAAGGGACTTTTTATTTGGTATTAAAGTTTTCAAATATTTTTAATTGTGGTTTTAGTTAAGCTTTAAAGATCTTAAATTTCTATCATTTATAACTTTAGTTATTTAAATATATTCTAGATGAGAAGGTTATGCTACTAACAAACCTCCCTTTTTTAATGGTAAAAATTATGCTCAATGGAAAATTAAGATGAAAATGTACATTGAGAGTATGGGATTTGAAATTTGGACTGTAGTAGAAGATAAATATGAATTGCATGCTACAGCTATAAAGGATTGGGATGATTATACCAAGTTAGCCTATAATAATAATTATAAATAAATGAATTTCCTTTATTGTGCCTTAGGAGATGAAGAATTAAATAGAATATCTGCTTGCAAAACTGCATATGAAATTTAGGATACTTTATCTATTTCACAATATGGAACAACTAATGTAAAGGAGATTATACTTAATATGTATATAATTAAGTATGATAACTTTAAGATGAATCCTGATAAACCTATTTTTAACATGTACCTTGGCTTCAATGAGATTGTGAAAACAATGAGATTACTTGGGAATCTTATGTCCAACAAAGACCAAATCATGCGACTATTAAGATGTTTACCTAAAAGATAGAGAGGCACAAATTCTTCAATTAGAGAGTCATGTGATGTCATTAAGATGCCTATCAAATAGATGATTGGTAATTTGTTGATGTATGAAGAAGAGTTAAATGCCAACCGAGAAGATAATGAAGAGACAAAGAGAAAATCTGTAGCCTTTAAGACTACTATATCTAAATAAAAGGAAAAGGAGAAGTTCAAGATGCAAGTTCAAGTGACAGTGAGTTGCCTCTAGCTGGTTATGAGGAGGTAACTCATCTATCCATACATTTTAAGAAATTTTATGGAAATAAAATGTTTTTCAGAAAGCCTAATTATAAAAAAAATATGATTCCAAGGTAATTTGGAAGAAAGTATGGAATAAATATGAAAATGGTATTGTTTTTTATGAGTGTAAGAGGAAAGGTCATGTAAAGGGTGATTCTACAAAGTTGAAGTACAAAAATAGATATGATGAAAAGAACAGAATATATAAGAAGGCCATGAAATCCACATGGAGTGCATCAGAATACATCTCCCGTGATTCTAATTCAACTCTTGAAGAGAAATCTAGTAGAGAAAACATGTTCTTTATGAAAAAATTCAATGAGTTACCTACTATTTCTAATGTTTTACCTATGCATAATGATCATGTTTCTAATATTTTTTAGAGTGAAAATAATGATGATGATATGTCTCATGATGAAATTTTTGAATATTTTAAAATTCTAGAAGACACTTTTAATGAATTGAGACACAAATATAAAACTCTAAAAATACATCATGATTTATCTGAAAACATTAAATCTTATTTTTCTATTGAAAAGGAAATAATTATCAACTATTAAAAGAGAATGATGAACTTAAAATTTAAAATGAGAAACTAAAGAAGGTTTGGAAAAAAATACTAATGGTAGAGAAACTCTCACATATATTTTAGGAAACAAATTCGCACCTAAATATGTTATAGGTCTAGGATATCAACCTAGATAGAGGAGAGTAGTAGAGAGTAATTTTGTACCTAAGTCAAAACCAAAAATTTATTATAACAATTATTTTTATAAAGGAACTAATAAATACTTTATTTCAAAAAGTATTCAATATATTTATAGGAACCCCATCAAGAAATTTTGGATTCCCAAAGTTTTAATTACTAACGTATCTAAACCTAAATGGATCTGGGTACCAAATTCACTTCTTGGATAAATTTTGTTTTGTAGGAAAACTATTTAAATACCTCCTATAAGAGTCATAACTATATACACACTTCTCTATTAAAGTTGAAATTTTGAGGGTGGATGTGGGACAAAATATGGAACAACCTTTTTGAAAGAAACTTTCCACGATTCGGCCATTTAAGGAGGATAAAGTGCAGATCAATTAGGAGGATAGATTGGGAGCCAAATTTTCTCACCCATTTTCTCTATAAATTATCACATATTCTACCTCTTAGAATATATTCATTTAAATGGGTAATGGTGGAGTTTGGTATCTATAATAGTTTTTTATATTTTAATTAAATTTTATCTTAGTTATTCTTCTTCTTCTATTCATTTCTCTTATCTTTTATTTTCTATTTTGTGTTCCCCCAAAATGATCCTTCTAATCTTCATGTAAATGGATAACTAACTCCCATTGTTGTTTGAGGGGGGAGTAGTGATTCTTGAGTTCATTGTGCTTAAATATTTCGATTTATTTTATTCAAAGAATTTCAATAGTACTAAAATGGTTTTGGTGTAGGGTTCACCCCACTTTCATTGCTATTGGATTTTTCTTCCCATTTTAAAATTTTTCTCTTCATCATCATAATATTATATCCAGGGTGGATTAGCATTGTGGTGATGATGTGAGTGAGTATTATTTTGCATGTGGAGGGTCGGTGTGGGATAATAACAATTCATAGGAAGTTGTTGAGTGATAGGGTTGATCTCAAAATTGAGTCGATTATTGGGTATAAATATTTTTAAAGAACAATGATTTTATCACCATGATCTCCCAAGAATAGAAATGATTATTCACTAACTTATTTGTGTCTTCTTTTTTTCCTTTGTATTTTTAATTTTATTATTAATATATATTATATTTTATGTATTTTCAAAATCAACCCCCCATTTATATTAGTATATAAGTAGTTATATATTAGTTAGGTTATAAATAGTGAAAATAAAAATTCAGCGTGTTGTGAGTGACCTCCTTGAGATCGAGCCTAGGTTGTTCCACTATGGTACACTCTTAGGTAATGATAATTTATTGGTAAGGTATCTGTAACAAACCCCTATCATCAGTGATAATGCTAATGGGGAAATCATCATCCTTGGCCAAATCGATAACAGTAATTCTATTTTAATTTCTAAATTATTGTTTGTTGATGGTTTGAAATATAACTTTCTTAGTATTTCATAGTTATGTGATGTTGTTTTATATGTTAAATTTGATAATGATTCTTTTAATTTTTATGATTCTAAGAATGCTTTAATTTTTACTGCTTTAAGAAATCATAATGTTTATGTTGTTGATTTGAATTCTTTAATTTCTCAAAATGTTTCCTACTTCAGTGATTTTCACTAAGAATCATGGATTTAACATAGAAGAATAAGACACTGAAATATAAACTAAATTAAAAAGATTACTAAGAAAGGTTTAGTCAAGTATCTACCTAATCTTGATTTCCCAAATGATAAAGTATGTAACCCCTATCAAAAAGGGAAGTAGCACATTGTTTCTTTAAAATTAAAGAAAGAAGTGAAAACTTTTCAACCTCTTGAGTTGGTTTATATGGATTTATTTAGACCATACAGAGTTTCTATTTTAAATGGGAATCATTATGTCTATGTTCTAGTATATGACTTTTCTAGGTAAACTTGGGTGTTCTTTTTATATCACAAGAGTAAAGCATACTATTATTTCACCAAGTATTCTAGATCTGTAGAAAACCTAAGTGGAATTAGAATTAATACCTTGAGAAGTAACCATTTCCATGAGTTTAAGAATCAATATTTTGAATATTTTTGCTCATAAAATGGCTACACAGATAACTTATATGCTCCTAGGACCCCAAAGCATAATGGAGTTGTTGAGAGAAGAAATAGAACTTTACAAGAGATAGAACAAACTATGTTAAATGAGTATGACCTACCTATTTATTTTTTGTCATAAGCTGTGAATATAGCCTACTACATCATAAATAGAGTTTTAATTTGAATAATATTGAAGAAGACCTCTTATGATCTTTGGAATAATAGGAATCATAAGGTTAATTACTTTATAGTTTTTTATTGCAAAGTTTTTATTCTTAACACTAAGAATAATCTTTAAACTTTTACCTTCAAAAGTGATGAAGGAATTTTCATGGGCTATTCAACCTCCAGTAAAGCCTATATAGTTTTCAATAAAATATATAAAACTATGGAATAATATTTCTATATCAAATTTGATGAAACATATTCACATGATACTAATACCTCCCTAGAAAATTTTGAGGATAATTTATCAACTTTGAACTTAAATTATAAACCTTTAGATTTTGTTGTTAAACAACTAGAAAAATCATCTAGTTATGAATAATTTCTAGAACATCCTAAACCAAAAACCTCTATAAAATGCTGAAGTGACCAGAATTACTTTTTCTAGAGATATTAGAACTCTTAAGTACTACCTCTTAGATGTTGTTGTAGGAAACCTGGATAGAGGTATGCAGATAAGAGCTTCTCTTAGAAATCTGGTTGAAAATCAAGAATTATTGTCTCCTATAGAACCTAAGAACATAAATGAAGCTATTAATGATGAATTATAGGTGATGGTAATGAAAAAATAATTAAATCAGTTTGAAAGAAACAAAGTGTCGGAAGTTGTAGATATACCCAAGGAAACCTTAACTATAGGAACTAAATGAGTGTTTAGAAACAAGGTAGATGAGTCAAAAACAATAGTTATAACGAACACCAAACTTTTAGCACAAGTTTATAGTCAAGAAAAAGGAATAGACTACAAGTAAACCTTTACATCAGCTTCCATACTTGAATCCATTAGAATACTACTTGCCTATGTAGCTCATCTAGATTTCAATCTTTATCAAATGGATGTCAAGAGTGATTTCATGAATGGTTTTATAATTGAGGATATTTTTTTTGAACAACCCCATGGTTTTCAAAAAACTCATTTTCAAATCAAATTTTCAAATTAACTAAAGCTTTATATGGTTTGAAACAGGCTCCTAGATCTTATTATGATAGGCTCAACAATTTTCTTATTTTAAAAGGTTTTTCAAAAGTTATAGTTGATCCTACACTTTTTATAAAATTAATTTTAAAATATGTTTCAGTACTAAAAAATTATATTAATGATATTATTTTTTAATCATCAAGAAATTCTCTTTATACTGATTTTTGTAAAATGATGCAAAATGAATTTGAAATGAGTTTGATGGGTGAACTTAAGTACTTTATTGGATTTCAAATCTTTCAAAATAAAGAAGTAATCATTTTAAAGCAAATTAAATATACAAAATATCTTTTAAAACATTTTAACTTGGATAGAACTAAGAGTAGTGATATTCTTATGAGTACCACCTATAATTTGGATCTTAATGAAACTAAGAAACTAATGGATCAAACTATTTATATAGCTATGATTGGAAGTCTTCTCTACTTGACTACTAGCTGACTTGATATAATGTTTAGTGTGTGTATGTGTGATCACTTTTAATCTAATCCAAAAGAGTCATACTTGGTTTCCATCAAATGAATTTTCTAATACCTCTAGTATACAACCAATTTAGGATTGTTTTATCCAAGAGGAAAATCATTTGATCTAGTTAGTTATTTTAATATTGATTTTGGTGGATGTAATTAAGATAGGAAAAAATATGGAACGTGTTGTTTTTTGGGAAAGTCTCTAGTTTCATGGTGTAGTAAGAAACAAAATTTTGTTGCATTGTTTATATCTAAAGTTGAGTAAATAGATTCTAGTAGTTGTTGTGCACAAATTTTATGGATGAAACATGATTTACTAGACTATGGATATCAATTACGACATGTCCCCATAAATTGTGATAACACAAGTGCTATAAATATTTCCAGGAATCCTATATCACATTCTGTAATAAATAAAATTGATATAAGACATCACTTTTTGAGAGATCATTTTCAAAAGTTTGATATCACTCTTGAATTTATTGGTACATAACATCAATTAGCTAATATTTTTACTAAGCCCTTAAATTCTGAGAGAATGAACTATATAAAACATGAATTAGGAATGATCAACTTTGATTAAATTTATTTTTGGGTGACACGCCATTGGATGACACACAGTTGGGTGACACACCATTGGTTTCATGACTTTGTGAAATTCTCTTTTCTAAATTGTTGAACTATCAGGTTTTTTGTTTTAAATTTTTTCAGTTTATTTTCAGAAACCCAATTCGAATCTTTCCTAATACTCGATTTTGATTTCAAGTATTATTTTGATTTTTATTTTTCAAATACCTAAATCCCAAATGATATGAAATAAAAATTAGTCTAATTCCAACATGCTTATATTCTCACACCTTCCTTTATCTTGAGACCAGTGAAACCCTTTGTCTCCCAAATTTAAAACCTTTTACCTTTCTCTCAACCTTTGACCAAACTTTCCAGACTGATCCACATGGAAAGACTGAAGCATTATTTTAACTCATCAACATCATCATGACCAGCTAAGAAACAAAATGGTGAGATGAGTGTTCCTGATTTTCTAGAACTAGTTCATCCAGATCTTTTAAGAAGATTTTTTGTAGCTGAAAAAGAAGTTGAAGCATAGTGGTCAATCTCAAGTAAGTCTTTGGTCCTCAAAGTACTCCAGAACCAAGGATAGTTAGATTGGTTCTCTTAAAACAAGATACCCTTCTATCCTAAGCTTGTTTATGATTTCTATTAGTATGTGGAGTTTGGTTTTTAATAAGAAGAAGAGTATTGGCTAAGAATCCAAGTTAAAGGTTGTAAAGTTGTCTTTTCTTCAAAACAGTGGGAAAGACGTTTAGGTGTTCCTCATGAAGGTGTTTTCAGTGATTATCAAGGAACTATAATTGAATAAAGTGATGTTTTTGTATATGGAGATGATTTAACTGAACTAACTGAAGATGGAATAACCAAAAGACCAATTGCATTTGAGTTGAATGGAGAGTACAGATTGTTATTCAAGTTTATTCAGCACATGTTATGCCCTAGAAAATATGATTTTTCAACTTTAAAACATTCATAACTATCTTCAAACGTCTCCACTAAAGATGAAATTTTGAGTGTGGACGCAGGACAAAATATGGAACAACCTTTATGAAGGAAACTATCCACAATTCAACCATTTAATGAGAATAAAGTGTAGATCAATCAAAAGGATATATTGGGAGATAAATTTTCTCACCCATTTTCTCTATAAATTGTCACCTCTTCTACCTTTTAGAATATAGCCATTCCAAGGGGGCATGGTGTATTTTGGTATCTATAATAGTTTTTTATATTTTAATTATATTTTAGCTTAGTTATTCTTATTCTTGTGTGCATTTATCTTCGCTTTCATTTTCTATTTTGTGTTCCCCCACAATGATCCTTCTAATCTCCATGTAAATAGAGAACTAACTCTCATTTTTGTTTGATGGGGGATCATTGATTCTTGAGTTTATTGTGCATAAATGTTTCTCTTTATTTTATTCTAAGAATTTCAATAGTACTGAAATGGTTTTGGTGTAGGGTTCACCGCACTTTCATTTCTATTGAGTTTTTCTCCCCATTTTAAAATTTTCCTCTTCATCATCATAATATTGTATCCAGGGTGGAGTGGCATTGTGGTGATGATGTGAGTGAGTATTATCTAGAATTCGGAGGTTCGGTTTGGGATAATAACAATTCATGGGAAGGTTTTGAGTGATAGGGTTGATCTCAACATTGAGTAGAGTATTGATAATAAATATTTTTAAAGAACAATTATTTTATCACCATGATCTCCCAAGAATGACAACGATTCTTCAATAACTTCTTTGTGTATTCTTTCTTTCCTTTGTATTTTTAATTTTATTATTAATATATATTATATTTTATGTATTTTTTTAATAAACCCCCATTTATATTAGTATATACATAGTTTTATATTAGTTAGTATATAAATAGTGACAATAGAAATTCGGCATGTTGTGAGTGACCTCCTCAAGATCGAATCTAGGTTGTGACACTATGGTACACTCTTAGTTAATAATAATTTATTTGTGAGGTATATGAAACAAACCCCTATCATCAGTGATAATTCTAAAGGGGAAATCATCGGCCTTATCCAAATCGGTAACAGTAATTCTATTTTAATTTCTAAATTATTGTTTGTTGATGGTTTGAAATATAAATTTCTTAGTATTTTATAGTTATGTAATGATGTTTTCTATGTTACATTTGAGAATGATTCTTGAAATTTTTATGATTATAAGAATTATTTAATTGTTACTGCTTTAAGAAATCATAATGTTTATATTATTGATTTGGATTCTTTAATTTCTCAAAATGTTTCCTACTTCAATGATTTTCACAAAGAATCTTGGATTTAGCATAGAAGACTAGGACACTGGAATATACACTCACTTAGGAAGCTTACTAGGAATGGTTTAGTCAAGGATCTACCTAATATTGAGTTCCTAAATGATAAAATCAGTAACCTCTATCAAAAAGGGAAGTAGCACAAATTTTCTTTTAAATTAAAGAAAGAAGTGAAAACTTCTCAACCTCTTGAGTTGGTTTATATAGATTTATTTAGACCATACAAAGTTTCTATTTTAAACGGTAATAATTATGTTTATGTTCTAGTAGATGACTTTTCTAGGTATACTTGGGTGTTCTTTTTAGCTCACAAGAGTGAAGCATGCTCTTATTTCACCAAGTATTCTAGATCTGTAGAAAACCTAAGTGGAATTAGAATTAATACCTCGAGAAGTGACCATGTCCATGAGTTTAAGAATCAAGATTTTGAATATTTTTTCTCATAAAATGGATACATAGATAACTTTTATGCTCCTAGGACCCCACATCGTAATGGAGTTGTTGAGAGAAAAAATAGAACTTTATAAGAGATAGCACATACTATGTTAAATGAGTATGACCTACCTATTTATTTTTTTCATAGGTTGTGAATATAGCGTGCTACATCATAAATGGAGTTTTAATTAGAATAATTTTGAAGAAGACCTATTATGATCTTTGGAATAATAAGAATCCTAAGGTTAATTACTTTATAGTTTTCGATTGAAAAGTTTTTGTTCTTAACACTAAGAATAATATTTAGAATTTTACCTCCAAAATTGATTAAGGAATTTTCCTAGGCTATTCAACCTCTAGTAAATCCTATATAGTTTTCAATAAAATGTATAAAACTATGGAATAATATTTCTATGTCAAATTTGATGAAATATATTCATATGAGACTATGACCTCCCTAGAAAATATTGAGGAAGATTTATCAACTTTGAACTTAAATTATAAAGATTTAGATTCTATTGTTATACAACCAGAAAAATCATCCTGTTCTGAAGCATTTCTAGAACATCCTAAACCCAAACCTGTAGAAAATACTTTAAGTGACCAGACTTACTTTTTCTAGAGATATTAGAACTCTTAAGTACCACCTCTTAGATTTTGTTATAGGAAACCTATATTGAGGTACGCAGATAAGAGCTTCTCTTAGAAATATGTTTGAAAATATAGAATTCTTGTCTCAGATAGAACCTAAGAACATAAATGAGGCTATTAATGATGAATTCGAGGTGATGGTAATGAAATAATAATTAAATCGGTTTGAAAGAAACAAAGTGTCAGAATTTGTAGATAGACCCAAGGAAACCTGAACTATAGGCACTAAATGAGTGTTTAGAAACAAGGTAAATGAGTTAAACACAATAGTTATATAGAACACTAGACTTTTAGCACACGTTTATAGTCAAGAAAAAAGAATATAATATGAGGAAACCTTTTCATCAGTTTCTGAACTTGAGTCCATTAGAATACTACTTCCCTATACAGATCATCTAGATTTCAATATTTATCAAATGGATGTTAAGATTGATTTCATGAATGGTTTTATAATTGATTATGTTTTTGTTGAACAACCCCCTAGTTTTCAAAAAACTAATTTTCAAATAAACTTTTCAAATTAACTAAAGATTTGTATGGTTTGAAACAGGCTCCTGGATCTTGTTATGATAGGCTTAGAGATTTTCTTATTTCAAAAGGTTTTTCAAAAGGTATAGTTTATCCTAAACTTTTTATAAAATGGATTTTAAAAGATGTTTTAGTACTAAAAATATTTTTTGATGTTGTTATTTTTTTATCTTCAAGAAATTCTCTTTATACTGATTTTTCTAAAATGATGAAAAATGAGTTTGAAATGAGTTCGATGGGTCAACTTAAGTACATTATTGGATTTCAAATATTTCAAAATAAAAAAGTAATCATTTTAAATCAAATTAAATATACAAAATATCTTTTAAAACATTTTAACTTGGATAGAACTAAGAGTAGTGATACTCTTATGAGTACCACCTGTAAGTTGGATCTTAATGAAACTGGGAAACCAGTGGATCGAACCATTTATATAGGTATGATTGGAAGTCTTCTCTACTTGACTACTAGCTGACTTGATATAATGTTTAGTGTGTGTATGTGTTCTCACTTTCAAGCTAATCCAAAAGAGTCGTACTTGGTTACCATCAAATGAATTTTCAAATACCTCAAGTATACAACCAATTTAGGATTTTTTACCCAAGAGGAAAAGAATTTGATCTAGTTAGTTATTCTAATATTGAATTTGGTGGATGTAAGTTAGATAGGAAAAAATCTGGAACATGTCTTTTTTTGGGAAAGTCTCTTGTTTCATGGTGTAGTAAGAAACAAAATTTCATTACATTGTCTATAGCTAAAGCTGAGTAAATATATGTTGGTAGTTGTTGTACATAGATTTTATGGATGAAACATGCTTTACTAGACTATAGATATCAATTCTGACATGTCCCCATAAATTGTGATAACATAAGTTCTATAAACATTTCCAGGAATCTTGTATCACATTCTAGAATAAAGCACGTTGATATAATACATCACTTTTCGAGAGATCATTTTCAAAAGGGTGGTATCACTCTTGAATTTATTGGTACATAACATTAATTAGCTAATATTTTTACTAATCCCTTAAATTCTGAGAGAATGAACTATATCAAACATGAATTAGGAATGATCAACTTTGATTAAATTTATTTTTGGGTGACACGCCGTTGGATGACACACCCCTGGGTGACACACCATTAGTTTCATGACTTTGTGAAATTCTCTTTTCTAAATTGTTCAACCGTCAGGTTTTTGGTTTTAAATTTTTTATGTTTATTTTCAGAAACCCAATTCGAATCTTTCCCGATACTCGATTTCGATTACAAGTATTATTTTGATTTTGATTTTTCAAATACCTAAATCCCAAATGATTTGAAATAAATATTATTCTAATTCCAACACACCTATATTCTCACACCTTCCTTTCTCTTCAGACCAGTGAAACCCTTTGTCTCCCGAATTTAAAACCTCCAACCTTTCTCTCAACCTTCGACCAAACTTTTTAGACTGATCCACATAGAAATACTGAAGCATTCTTCTAACTCATCAACATCTAAGTCACAACCAGCTAAGAAAAAAAGAGAGAGATGAGTGTTCCTGCTTCTCTAGAACCAGTTCATCCAGATATTTTAAGAAGATTTTTTGTAGCTGAAAAAGAATTTGAAGTAGATTGGTTAGTCTCAAGTAAGTCTTTTGTGCTCAAAGTACTCCATAACAAAGGATAGTTAGATTGGTTCTATTTAAACAAGATACCATTCTATCCTAATCTTTTTTATGAGTTCTATCAATATGTGGAGTTTGGTTTTGAAGAAAAAGAAGAGTATTGTCTAAGATGCCAAGTTAAATGTCATAAAGTTGTCCTTTATTCAAAACAGTGGGCAAGATGCTTAGGTGTTCCTCATGAAGGTGTTTTTGATGATTATCAAGAAACTATACTTGAAGAAAGTGATGTTTTTGTGTGTGGAGATTCTTTAACTGAACTAACTGGAGATGGAATAACCAGAAGACTAGTTGCATCTGATTTGAATGGAGAGTGTAGATTGTTATTCAAGTTTAGTCAGCACATGTTATGCCCTAGAAAAGGTGATTTTTCAACTTTAAGGTATCAAGATTTCTACTTATTATATCTTATAAAAATAGGATATAAGATCAATCTATGTAGGTATCTTATGGTTCATTTTTCATAAATGATCATGCCAACTTCCCAGTTTAACTCCCTAATCAATCCCAAGTTCATTTTAGCATTGTTAAAAGCTGAAGGGTTATTTTCAAAAGATGAGGATTCTATCATAGACTATAGTGGTTTTTGTATTTATAAATAAATATGTTCAAGGATGACAATTAGTTGGAACCCCTGGAAAAACCAATGGGTAGATGATAGTGAGAAGTTGTATGTTGAGTTCAATCATGTTGATCATCCTACTAGACCAAAAGACCTGGTGGATCCTAAATTGGAGCTGGATGAGGTTGTTGAATATTCAGATGAGGAAGAAGATGTGACTGCCTCAAGAGAATAAGATGAATTTCTAGTTTATGAGGGTAGTGACCCTCACTTGTCACCTAGATCTTTTGTCATCACTTTTGGTTCTCCTAGTCTAGTAGGGACTCTCCCAAAAATAGAGAAGTTTATAAGAAGTGATGAGGAAGAAACCAAAGTATCTAGAGCAGAATAGTTCAAAAGTTCTTCTAAGTCTAATGATGATGAGAATGGTGATGAATATGGAGAAAAATAAGATAATGATGAGAATGGAAAAGGATATGTTGATAATAGTGATGATGATTCATACCCTGATGGTTCCAATGGAAGAATCAGAAATAAAGATGTATAAATGCCTCTAGAACTTGTTCTTTATCTTGGTTCATCTAAATATGAATAAATACCAAGTCTTGTAGAGAATTTGGACAGAACTCCTAGAAAATAAAGAGATTCTTTTGTTGAGGGGGAGAAACCCCCAAGTGTAGATGGTAAAACTAGTGTAGATCGGTCTATGGTGAAGACAATGTCAATATTTGATAATGTTGAACATCATGTGACTGAGAAAACAGAAAAAGAACTTGTTCTTTTTGAACAAGCTGATGGCTTATAAATGGACAAAGAGCCTATGGATAAAGTAATTGATAACTAGTTGAAAGGTGTAGCTATTTCAGATAAGACCTATGTGGATGAGATGAAGGAATTTGAATCAATTACTAATGTACAAAAAGAGGGTAAATAGATGGAAGAAGATCATGCAAGTGTTGAGCAGACTGTTATTGTGTGTATTACCGCTTTATCTACTGTTGAGGTACCTCTAACTGTTAACCTTGTTGTCGTTGTGTCTGTTGCTGTAAATTTTGTTTCTAAGCCGTCAAACAGTTGGGTTGATCTTATGTTTGAAGATTGGAAAAAATTCCATAAGAATTCACCAAATGATGCTGAAAAAGACCTTTGAGGTAAGGGAGGTCCCGAGGGATCAATGGTCCATCAAATTGATGTTGTTGGCCTATTGGAAAATTTTACCTCTGTTAGAGAACTAGCACCTACTCCTCCTATTGTTCCTACAGTTGTTTTGATGAATGTAGTCACAAGAAGTGACTTAGATAGTTTCAAAATCAACATGCTTTAAGAGTTTGATAAGTTATTGAAGAGTCGAGTATCTCTCCTTACAAAGTTAAGTGAAAATGATTCCTAGTATATTTTTGAGTTGGTGAACCAACATATTCAACTGAAGATGATGCATCACATACAAGAGATTGATATTGAGAATAAGAGGATAATAAATGATCTAGAATTAGTAAAATCTATGCTTGAATATTTAAAGTCTTCTTTTATAGCTTCTTTGGATGGAATTCTTAAAATTCTTGAAGATGACTCCTCGAATACTTCTACCACTACTATACCTCATGTGGATGCTGATTTGATCAGAACTGTGGTTAGAGAAGAATTTGTTGTTGTGTCCAGTGGACCGTCAAGTGGAGAACCTATCATTCCTTTGGAAATTTTGAGGAAATTTGAGCAAGGAACTGAACATGATCATACGATGATTAGGAAGTATGACAAGGATATGAATTCATATAGACATACAATTACCAAAGCCATCAAATATTATCTCTCTAGAATTTATACTAAGAATTTCATGGATTCCAACTTCATGTTTTTGGATGAGAATTTGTGGATGACAACTATTTCACAATCCTTTAAAGAGAAAGTTAGATATTTGAAGGAGGTGAATCCAGTGTTGAATCACTTTATAGAAGAGAAAGGAGATTTCTTCAATGCCATAGAGAGAGGTGGTCAGATAATAATGGATTTCAAAAACCTTATTAAACTTTTTCTCTATGTATATGGCACAACTGTTGTGGCTCGAGAATCCATTCCTATTACCCCTCAAGTATCTTTTAGACCAAGTGTTACAAGGGATCTAGTTGCACCTCTGCCTACCCAATTCCAAACCTTCCCTCTTCATCCTTCTCAAGCTATGAGACAACTCAAGCCGATTGTTTTCATTGAGTCTCGACCTCCTAGAGCTATATTTGGACTCCCAACTGTTGTTCCCACTACCTTTCCTAGAGCTCCTTTATCCCCTGCTGCTCCTACTGTCTCAGATCAAGAGAAAACCAAGGACAAAGGAAAAGCTCTTATGGACCCTTCTGCCCCTCCTTGAGATTGTTGCTGGATTAGACTATGTTTTTTATGGAAATGATTTTGTATAAATTTTTTATTAACCTTTTTGGATATATTTAGTGGGAATATTTCATGTTTTTTATATTCTCTTAAAGTTTCCTATTTTATTATGCACTTTTTTTATAATCCCAAAAGGGGAAGAACTCTAGTATGGAATTTATTTCTTTCTTTTCAAGCGATTTTATTTCTTTATCTTTGATGCCACTTGTATACCATGTGAATGATATGTCATACCTTCATGTTTTGATCTTATATTTGATGCCATGAATCGTTTACCTTTGATGCCATGATTTGTGATCATCAAAAAGGGAGAGATTGTTGACCTCCTTATTTTAATGATCCCAAAATCATTCTTATTATAATATTAATGAGTTTCATGTTTTCTATTAGTATCTTATAATCTGAGATAGGTGATGACATTTTCCTAAGTATGACTCACTGTTGAGGTTAAGACACCACTGAGGATGAGTCCCCGTCGAGAATGACTCACCGCCAGACAATGTCTCACCACCGCTTATGAGTTACCATTGACACAACACATCACCAACACGGAAAATTGGAAAAGTACTGAAACGACTCACTGCCAAGATGTCATACTGTCATAATGGAATTTTGATAGAGTATAAGACACTACCAACCTGACCTACCATCAAAGGAGTCACCTCCAGAAGGATGGCTCATCGTCAGCTAAGTCACCACCATCATAGAATTTTGGCTAAGTAAAATATGTTACACCACCATCTTGACACACCACCGGTACAAGACACCGCCAACTTTGTGTCACCGTTATAAGGTGACACCGCCAAACTCTAAGACATTGTTAGATCAAGTCTTCACCAGACTGAAACTGCTAATGACACACCGCCAGACTAAGACACCGCCAATGTTTCTCAAACTTATTTAATCTGAATTAAATTCTCTAATAGCTATATTATGGAATTTAATGCCAAACATATTTTAATGATTATCTCTTAAATGATTGACAGAATGCATTGAAGGGTGTTTCATACATGTTGTATGAGGAAGCATGATATCTGGATGCACATGAATATTCTTCATGTTGCTTCTGTTAATAATGAAAACAGATTTCCACATGAAAAATACAAAGAGTAGATATAGATGCCTTAAAGGGTTTTACACATACATGATAGAGTTGAACCATATTGCAAGAACAATACTAGATTACCTGCTACATCATGTTCTACTCAACTGAGGAAGCAAAAGTTCAATACACATTCAGTGCCTTCCTGTAGTTAAGAACTGAAGTGTCCATGACACTCTATATTATTGAAGTTTCAAGAGCACGACTGGAGCTTCATTTTACAAATTCTTTCAAGGACTTAAGAGATGCATTGTATAACAAAACAAGCATCTTTATCCCTTCATACTTTTAGATTGCTCTATTTTTTTATTTCTTTTTATATTACGAACGGTGTGTGATACTCTGTTTATTTTCACACACACTTTCTCCTGCTACGAATTGGAAGATACTCCGATATCTTCTCAAATCTCTTTTTATCATTTATACTCCCACGTATAATTGTGGTAGAGGTCATGTGTAGCATGTTTCTTTTATACTCCCACGTATAACTGTAGAAGAGGTCATGTGTAACCTGTACAGTTGTATACTATTGAAAAACTTGATCCAGGTTGTGGATCAAACTGTTTATTTATATAAACTTCTTGGTGAAAGGTGATCACCAAGTGGAGAGAACTAAGTCTCAGTTTGAGACTGAATCTCTTGTATTCAAATTTCTGCTACTTTTTTTTTACTTTTAATTTAATCTTTAAAACTGCATTTTTTTTAAAAACTATAAACAAAATTAATACTTTGATAGGTAACCTTAATTGGTGTTTTTATAAGATTTTGGTTAAGTAAATTGATTTCAAATGATTAAGTAATATTGTATATTATTTTATCTGAAAACTAATAAATATTCTAAGAAATATTTTGAAATATTAGAATTTATAACGATCTACTATTTTGGTTAACTGGGCCAATTTTAAATTAGTTGGGGGAATCTTTTTAATCCATTTTGAATAGAAAATTTTATTGATTACTCAATTCACCCCCCCCCCTCTTGAGATACTCACTCCGACCAACAACACTTATATAAACCACCTCTAAATTAATAAGAATCACTGGTAATTAATTGTCGAAAATGTTATACACTGTAGTTTATAGAACCACTGTTAAATGAGTGGCGATTAAAACTGCCGCTAAGTAGAAAAACCCATTAGTGAACTATGATTTTTCACTAGTGATTGTCTTCAAAAAAAATGACATCCTTATTGATAATAAGTTTGTGAGCAATTGAGTCCCACAAATGATACCCCTTCACATCATCAGTGTATCCAAAGAAGATAAATTTCATGGATCTTGAATCTAATTTCAATTTTTCCTTATCGTTAAACAACGCATATACATGGATTCTAAATGTATGTAATTTAGAATACTTAGTGAGTTTAACATCCAACATTTCCATTGGTGTTTTCATATCAATTCCTACTCGAGGATATCAATTGATTACATAACAGAAAATCTTCACTGATTCTGTCCAAAACATCTTAATTACTCCTACAACCTTCAACATTGCCCTTATTCTATCCAATAGAGTTATGTTCATCCACTCTCCCACTCCATTCTGTTGAGGAGTGTATGCCTCCATAAAATATCTCTTGGTGACCTTTCATTGATAAAAAACATCAAACTCTTCACTTGCATATTTTCCATCATTGTCAGTCCTTAAACACTAGTTCTTCTTTTGAAATTCATGTTCCTTTTGTACTTTGAATGTTTTGAAGACTTCAAAAGAATTTTCCTTTCTCTTGATTGGGTACACCTAGTATCTCCTAAAATAATTCTCAATTAAGGATACAAAGTATCATGCTCCTCCCAGAGATACAATTAGTGCTTTCCAAACATTGGAATGGATCAAGTCTAGGATCTTCTTACTTCTTTTTGTTGAAGTTTCAAACTTTTTCCTACATTGCTTGATCATAACACAATGATCACAAAATAGTAAGGATGTCATTGTATATACAGTCAACAACTTCTTATTAGTAAGATTTTTTAATCCTCGTTCGAACATTTGACCAAATTTTTGATTTCATAATTTCTTCAATGCTTTTGTTGAGGCAGTTTCCATGACAACTATCTCTGCCTTCTTGTGTACTTCACCTAAAATCATATACATGTTCTTTGATATCTTTTCCATCTTCTTTACCACATGTGTGCCTTTCATGATCTTCATTGCTCCTTTCTCAATGCGACTCATGCATCTGATGCCATCCAATTATCTTGAAGACAATATATTTTTCTTAAGGCCCCTCATATGGAGTACTCCTTGAATGGTTTATATCATACCATCATACATCTTCAGTTTATTGGTACTGATGTGAGACGCACGGGGCGGCCCGATCTTCACGGCGTAGGTCGGCGGATGAAGGATACGGTTCGGGGCAGTGGTGGATGGTGGGTATGGATAGCGGATGGAAGTAGTCAATCAACACTATAAGGAGTGTGACCTACTACTTAGACAACACACTCAAGGGAGGGATGTGATAGTCAACCCACACAACAACGCACTTGAGTTGAGGCACAAAATTTGGGGCTTTGTGATCTTGGATCACCAATATAACTTGTAGATTGACAATGCAAGAATGCACAAGAGCAAGGGGCTAAGTGGTGGGTGATGGGTATGGATAGAGGATGCAAGTAGTCAATCAACACTATAAGGAGTGTGACCTACTACTTAGACAACACACTCAATGGAGGGATGTGATAGTCAATCCACACAACAACGCACTTGGGTTGAGGCACGGAATTGGGGGTTTTGTGATCTTGGATCACCAATCTAACTTGTAGATTGACAAGGCAAGAATGCACAAGAGCAAGGGGGAAAATACCGATACAATCTTCACACAATGGAGAGAAACAAAGCATAAGCTCTCAATTAAAATCTTAAATGAAAATACAATGACATGGGGTGGCTATTTATTGCCAAGGGGTGATACAATAGTCAAGGGCCTAATACCCTAAAGTCATAAAGGTTAAACCTACCTTGTCCCCTTAAAGTCAAAAAGATAAAGTCTAACAAAGGCTTTTGGAAAAGTAGCACACAACTTTCCAACTATAGTCCACCAGATTTGACTTTGAGTGCATAGCCCACCGGATTTGACTTCGGTGTCCAAAAATGTCATTTCTAGAATCCTCTGTGTGGACAAGGCATCCAAATTCGTGCAACCATATGGGCCAAGCTTAACATCAATTTTGGGCTTCAATAAGTGATATTATAGGCCCATTTGCTCCATCAATGCAAGGAAAAATCCATTGGGCCTTTAATGAAGCGAGGTGAGCGCTCATTGTTGCATTCAACCTCTTTAATCTCTCACGCGTCATCGGGCCTTGCAAATCCAACTCCTCCACTCGGGTAATCGACTCAGTGTTTTCAACATGGTTCGCATCTGGTACTGACTCTAACGATCATCAAGGTGTGATCATTTCTCATGTACATAAGTACTGAAATAGGTTTATATTGATCAAACTATTCCCTTCAAGACGTCATGTGTCATGTTCCCCCTAGGTCAATCGTCCATGCATCATTGAGGTGTTGTCTACCTCTAGCAACTTTTGTTGATTCATTGACAATTAAATCACCGTTGTTAGAAGTGCTCACCACATTTTCTTGAGAGTTCTTTCCATTGCTCTTATTGTTCCAACAATCCTTTTTGAAGTGCCCCTTCTTGCCACAATCGTAACACATGACACTCCTCTACTTACTCATTCACTTGAACCTATCATGATTTTGGCTCCCACTAGAGTTATGCCTCATCATTCTTCCTTTATCCATTGAAAAATCCACTTCTTAACGCAAAGTTAGTTTGTCCTCCTGGTTCTTACATCATTTTTTTTCTTTAAGAACCACAGTTACAACATCGTTTAAGACTAACATATTTGTAAGGATATTATTGCGGAGGTTGATGATGAGTTAATCATATGAATCTTGCAAACTTTGTAGCAAAATCTTGACACGTTCAACATCCTCTATTTTGTAACCCAACATAGTGTGTTACAAATATGAGATTTAGAGTATTGATGCGGTCAATCACCGTTGAGGACTTCAGCATTCGAAGAGTATATAATTTTTTCTTCAAGAAAATATTATTATGCAGTGACTTGATCTCGTGCAGCTTCGTCAAAGTATCCTAGTTATCCTTCGTTGTACTTTTTTATGCGGGTGAAATGAATGTTGACACAAACTTTCTTGTCTATGTCGTCCCAATTCCCCATCACATCCACAAGTTTTTTGTTTTTTATTTTCCCAATTACCGGTATACAACTATCATTTTGCAATATCACTTGCATTTTCATTTTTCCAAATGAAAAATCATTCTTGTTAAATTTTTGAATCTTGAATTTCGTCGTCACAATCGGTCAGTCCAGAATCGCAATTATTCAAAAATAGTATGTTTAATAATCTGAACAAATTTTTTATGATGTAAAAGATCATGCCAAGCTACGGTAACAAAGCACTCAAAACTCTGAAAATTATTAATTCCAAAAAAGAAAATGTGAACCATACTTGGTCAAAACCTCTAATACTACTTATAGATATCAAAATGACTTGCCATGCTCATCAATAATATAAAGATAATAAAATACAATACAATAAAAAAAACAATGGTCAAGAAAGCCATCAAAACTCGCATGGATACACTCAAAATATTACGGGGTAAAAACAATGGTAAAATAAAAAGTTCTCATCATGATAACATGGATACATAAATACCCAATTTTACAAGAAAACCTGGCGGGCTCATGAAAACCATCAAAACTAGCATCCTCTTTCTAACCAAACAAGAGGGGCAAACAAAAGGGGCGGTGGCTAGCATGTGGTAAAAACATTGCAGACACTCATGACATATATAAGATCGATTACACTCGTCACCGCAGACACTGATGACATATGAGCCTCCTTAAAACAACCAAATGCTCAATCTCCACAAATGTGTCTCAATAACTTCATCGAGCTATAAATCTTCGACAAATTTTCTATGAAAATCTTTGAAGCCTCCATTAACATAAGGAACACATAAACAACTTTCACTTCATTTGTTGACAATAAATCCAACACAAACAACCAAAAACATGGACATGGGCTCTTCTTTAACCCATTCACAAAACATAGTTGTAGAATTTACAAGCAAGCGTTCAAACATTCATAGAACTTCTCAATAGATATACAAGTAAGATATGAACAATTTATAGGCACAACATCAACAAAAGTTGCAAGTCATGGCATCATAATTACAATTTGACCTTATTTCAATTACAATATAGATTTGAAGCATTTTCCAGATCATGCAACAAATTTTTAGGCAAAACATAAACTCATAAACTATTTAGAAGCAGGTGCATCATGTTTACAACTAAATATTAAACCATTTATGAGACAAATTTGAAGTATTTGCAAGTGAACCTTCAAGATTTCATATTTCTATGCAAAAAACCAAATTCCAATTCCAATTCAATGCAACACAATTACAAGTTACTTAAAAAGATTTACAACTAAGCATCAAAGATTTATAGGTCACCTTCTCAAATTTGCTAACAACTTGTTTAACTACTTTCAACCACACACCTCGCATGAAGATTTCCTACGATGCAGAGTCTTGATTATTTTACTAGAACTTTAATGGGGAAGAAACCTTGCTATTATTAGAAAAATAATGCAAAGAGCACAAATATGATGTGAAATTAATACTACACAATCATTCACCATCCATTGAACCACTAAACTGGAGCTTTCAACACTCAACAATGCAGAATGAACTCAGACTCGAAGGGCGTCGAGGTTGCGTTTTCCCTCAGGACCCTTGGAATACCATAAAGAAACATAGTCTCCATAAGTAACAGGACGGTATCGGGCATCCAGATGCTTGCTGATGAGCACTGGGGCAGGGCTTATCTTCACTGTCTTGGGGGGGTCATGGAATGTGGCGATCGAGATTCGTGCCTCCTCACGATTGTTAATCGCTCGATGCACAGCACTCTTATATATTCCATTGCTTATGATCTGTAAGCATGGAAAAAGGCAGCTTTTTTTAACTAGGTCTGCTGTTAATAAGAGCCCAGAACATACAAAGATGAAAAAGCTGCTAGGAACCAAAACTGCAAGTTTATTCCAATGAAAGGTCCAACCAGTTTTTTTTTTTTGGAAGTGTTTATAACTAACAAGAGTCTTTCATTGGAATAAACTTGCAGTTTTGGTCTCCGATTATCATTTTTCCATTTGGAATTTGAAGAAACCACAAATTTAGGGTGTGATTGCCCAATGCAACCACAAAAGCAACAATAATAGTGTTTGAACAAGTGGGAAGATATAAATACGGTTTTGCACCAATAAAACATGTTTGTACTTCAGCTTTTCCAGAAGCTTGTTCAGGATTTCAAATGTCAAATCAAACACACGCTTAAAAGCTCCTGATACACATGTCTTCAGACGGTAGACAGACCAATTGTTCATGATACAGCCCAATTTCCAGACAATAACAAACTATCAAAGCATAAATTGACCACTGTAAAATTAATGACAGCTCGATCGATGCTACATAAGTGTGCTGATGAACATTGTTATGAAAAATTACCTCAGTTTGATCTGCCAAAATGACTACAACAGCGTCTGAAATGGGATGCACCAATACCCACTCCCCGTCCCTGAAAACCTGAAGGCCTCCAACATCATCCTGTGTGAGGAGGGTGATGGCTCCCATATCAGAATGGGCCTGTAGACCCAGCGTAAGCTCCGGCTGAGGGCATGGAGGGTAGTAACTGACGGTAATATTCTGGTAGAACTCCCTACCAACAACACCCTCAATATAATGAGCAGGCAACCCGAGACTCTCGGAGATTAACCCTAGCAGTCGCAGAGCCAGGCCGTTCATGCGATCTCCATACTCTGACATCAATTGCCTGTAATTGGGAGGAAAATGGGGCCAGCGGGAGGGGTTGCGGCGCGAGAGGGGCAGCGTGTGGTGATCGAAATAATCTCTCCAATCCAAAACGGACCCGGAATCGTCGCTTAGCATTCGGCTGCCGTAGCCCTCCGAAGCAGGAAGCTTTGGATCGCAAGCGTACCTGCACTTGTCGGCCATGGGGCAATCTTTGAAAAAGGAGGCGCAGGTAGCCCTCATGGATTCAAGCAGTTGGGTCGGAACTCCGTGGTTGATCACCTGGAAGGCGCCCCACGCCAACGACGCCCGCGAGATTTCACCAAGAACAGCGCTAGACGGAAGACCGCCCAAGTCGACTACCGGAACTGAAGATGACAAGAGGTAATCGGCTCCCGAAATTGGCGGTGGAATCGTAGGTCGGTTCTCGGGTTGCTGTATGAATTCGGGGGGCACCTCAATGAGATCAGCTTGAGCCAGGGTTTGGATTCTGATGATGGGATTTGCGTCGCCGGCGACCTCCATTTCTTCCTGATTGAACAGGGCAGGGGAGAGGAATTGGCACTGAACATCCAACCCTGCGAATTCGTTATTATTATTATTATTATTTTTTGTTATATATAATTATTAATTATACATATATTAGGTCGATTACATTCGTCACCACATAACACAACGCAAATAATAAAACTGTAATAAATCACAGACCCGAAGAATTGTTATTAATTATACATATGCTCCAATTGTTATATTTTAATAATAATCATATGTTTTAGTTATAAAAATAATTGCAATATTAATTTAATATGACCAATTATTATAACAATCATAATATTTTTTTTAATATTTTTTAGAACAATTATAATATTGAGTTATTATATGTGTTTTTTGTAAAGAAACCTCACCCTCACATAATCCCTAAACTTCTCAGTGCACCCCTCCCTCGTACCAAACCCACTAGGTTAATCCAACACAAGAGAAAAGATGAATCAACGTTGATCTATTTTTAAGATTATTTTAAATGAATCGAATGAATTTCTCTTTCCCCCTTATACCACTCTCTCACTTAAAATCACTAAAGTAATTAAGAAATCAAACACATGATTTAAAGATTTGTCTCTTCTCCAATGTGGATGACTACGTCCTTGCTGCGATTGTCATAACACAAACCATAGATTAATCCACAAATATGGGAAGGTATTATCATTTTCCCCATTGTTATGATATCCCATCAATTCCAACCACAAGTCTCATGCTTACAATGGTATGAAACTCGTAATAAGAAATACCACACTGAAAACAAAGATGTTCTTTATCATTAATAGGAAAATCCTTCTCAGTTTATAGAGAATCCCACATCCTTCTATGGTGTAATGCCCCCCGACTCTGATCGAGCCAGTAGGTTCAACATTACATGGAAACAAAATACATACGATCACATATCCAAGATCCGTAGTTTATCAATCCTCAAGGAACATGATATATACATAAACATTACACTTGCATTACAAAAACCCTAAATACATGGTAAACACATCATGATCATGACATATATAATATGACATGAATAAATAATCAACATAAAGACATATCAAAGAATACACTAGAATAACATAAAAGAATGCATAATCATGAATAACATTACAACATCCTCGGCTTGGTCAATCTGAACCATAAACAAGATGGAAGTATCACATGACCTCAAACACGCCTCTCCATATGCCAGATGATGTCGACTAACAACAATGGTTTAATAATCCACACAGTGTGGTTGTTGCAGGTCGCGACCGAATAAAATTTTTAGAACTCCTGAATGCTGCACGGGCTAACCATGGTCGTTTCCCAAGGAGTGTGTGGCGACTCTTCACTATTCTCAATCACTTATTAATATTTTAGAGAGTTTTTAATCTTTAAAATGGAAGCATGAAAAAATTATGGGGGCTGTTTGGTTTTTGGTTTTTTATATCTAGACAATTAAAACTAAAGAATACAATACAGAATGAATTAACAAGAAGTATGAATGTTTTTTTTAATTCCAATACATTCCATCGTCATTAATTATTGTTCTTAATTACCTAATTCAATAAGCAGAATCAATATCATTCATATACTTACCTCTCATTGTTTCTAAAATATGAGAATACAAGTATACTCAAGGATCCTTGAGTACACAAGTAACTCACTTGCCCTCCTTGGTGAGGGGGAAAGAACACTCCTCAACCAAGAGAGTGAAGCTACTCAACCCACCATATAATGATCGCACACCATTAAACCTTTCAACTCACTCACCTCCTGGTATGGTGTGTGAATCAAGAGTCATGAAGAATTGATGCTCAAAATAGTGAAAGAGAGAAGCAATCTAGATAGAAAAATTGAGTCACCGCCCCCACTCTACACCCTTCTGTCTCACCAGAATCAGGAAATCAGAAATGAAATAAAATAAAGAGATTCAAGAATATCATTGTGACTCCCCTTTGGGATACCCATAATGAGTCAACACATCACCATCATGAAGTATGTGAAGGTTCTGAGCACAATATAAGCACCTACTGGGCATGACCAACTCAACTTTTAGTCGCAATCAATGAATAATCCATAATGTACATGACGAAGAATGTCACGAGCAATGGAATAAAATTTAAGTTTAATTGAATTATTAATCCTAAAACCAAAAGGAAGGATCATCACATATAATATATAATTAATTTATAGATGGATTTGGAATTACCTTGATCTTGTAATTCTGTCTTCGTTGATGAATAGGCAGATCACTCTTATCATACCATCATTGTGTCAGAAGAATCAAGGGTAGATTCCCTCCAGCAATGATCCACATGTGCTATGTGAACCTCTGATCGTCATTGTAGAATTCTTTAGGTTCTAGAATGGATGAATCTAACACTTGTGATGATCACCATTGATCCCAACTGATGTAACATAACATACCCCAAAAACTCAGAGTTGGTAGTTATATTACAATATTTGTACAAAATACAAGAGTTTACATAGGATACCACAACTCGGTAGTCAAGGAAGACTAGATATAAACATAAAAAACATTTTAAAACATACGATACAATATAAACACATTGTGAAAACATTATTATCCCTTCCATCATATCCTTGAAAATTACACATAGTCCTCCTCTAGGTTTTCTGGGGAAATGAAAACAAATAAGGGTGAGTTCAGATGCTCAATAAAGAGTAGAATACGATGGAAGCTATCACTATATAAACATGGCATAAGTGATATGGTATGAATAAACAAACAACATGAATCCATAATCAAAAAAAACTAATGGAATGATATATCCATGACGATAAATTAAAACATGGATAAAAATAATCATTGATCTCATACTATTGGACATCAAAACATGATATCTAGGCCTTATTCCAAGACACTATATTGATATGGGGAGAGGTACACACCAAAAACCAAGCTATTTTTTCTCCCAAGACCTATCGATACATTGAGGGGATATATAATTCCTGGCCCCACCTGTCACATGATTAAGTCCAATGCATTCACCATAAAAGTCAACAAGACGTTTCATACCAATCCATAAAGAACCCATGGCTGAATAAAAACATGGATATCTATATAATGAAAAATATTTAAAACAAATACTTCCCCATTCAATGGAATAATGTGGATGTCTAAGAGAACATCTAATAATCAACTTAGAAGTTGCGGGGTATCATCAAAGTAATAGGAAATGCCTTTATAAAAGAAATATTAATATGAGGGTACTTTCAATGTATTTGGTTATCCAAAGAAGATAATAATTGGGATTAATAGTTTTCATTGGTAGGAGACCAATGAAATGGTAGGAAAAATCTGTCATCATGGTTCATAAAGAGCATGTGAATATTCCAAATTATATCCCCTGAGAGTGTCGAGCCAAGTGTGAAGTCTTAGGACCACTCATCGCACATTAAAATAATGATTGGTTGAATGCTCAACCAATTATTTTTGGGGGTGATTACCCCTAGGTGCATCTATTATATAACAAAATCCACTTTCTAGAATATATAAATGGATTTATTTTCTTGGAAACTATGCACACTTTTACATTATGAAATCTTTGGATGGTTTTTCTACCATGGAAAAGACTGAGTTTTATAACATTTTTGGTAACTCTTGAATCAAAAGAATATGAGACAGGGATAAAAATATAGACTTTTAAATCCCTTAAAATTAATGAGTAATATGGTAAATATTCTCCCATGTAAATGTATGAACCACACAAAATTGAAAAGGTGATGAATATAACATGAGTCCCAAAGAATGAAAATTGAGACAAAAAACCCACTTATGGCTTGGGTAGCAATTCAATCAAAACCTCTTGTAATAAAAGGATTGCAATTGATCTTAAAATACAATGAATAAAAGTAATTTAATGATATATCATCTCAAATAGAAAGTATATAGACCACATAAATGAAATTAGGTGCATAATACAAAACATGTTTCAATGAGAGGAATTTGAGACGGAAAACCCATAACTCTTATCTTGACTCCCACGAACATAATTTAACCTCTGATATCACAAAAATAGATATATTAATCACTTAATTCATTCCCTTATTCATGTCCATTTTCAATTATACTCTTCACATATAGTCATTCTCCATATGAATTCTAGTAGTTTACTTATTTTCCCACATAGGGAGTTTATAGTTTGATTGTTTGCACTTTTTTTCAGAAAAGTGATATTTTTATTTATTATTATCTTGAAGTTCATCATTCCTAGATAATATAAGGTACTATAATAGATAAATTTTATTAATTTATAATGCTATTAACTCATTCCATTAGTGTTTTAGTTGCGTGAATGTGGAATCAATGTTGGCTCATTTCGGTAATTTTAGTGATCAAAGATGATATTTCAATAATAAGTTAAGTAATTAATATAACCATTCTAGAAAGATAAAAAATATTATTTTATTATTAAATCATAATAAAATTATTATTTAAGTTCCCATAGTCATTTGTGATAGAGTTCTATAGCATTGTTCAAGTAGGTGGTAAAATTGACCCAAATGTGAACATACTATAATTAATAGATGATTATTATTACGAGAGTGGTTTATTTTGAACATAATATCATTATTAAAGGATAATAATGATATTATTTATATAATTTAAATGTTTTTATTCATATTTAATGATGTTTTAATAAATAATAAATAAACTAGGTGAGAAATGATATATGTTACTTTGTAGAGGCGGTAGTCCAAACAACACATGGTTAACGTGTTTATTTCTCAAAGAATGAGAGGGAATTAAGGTATATGATAATTTTGAATTTCAGAATCATAGTTATATTATTTATATAATATTTATTCATCGATTCCATCATTAAAACCAACCATTATTGGTGGTATGAAAAAAATGGAAGACGTTGATTCGTGGAGGCGATAGTCCGCTCACACACACTAACAGAGTCTTTGTTTTTTTTTCTTAATGGATTGGGAGGAATAAATTATGGTTGTTCCATTAATATAATAAAATATTATTATAATAATTATAGTGATTTCAGTATATTGGTATGAATATAAGAGTCTAGGAGGAGTAATATTAAGAAGAAAAGACTAAGAGAAAGGTAATACTTACGTCACGAGATTGAGTTTTCCCTTAGAAATATCCTTAGAAATGGAGGCCTCAAGATAAATAATGGTGACTAGAGGCCCAAATAAAGTTGGAGAAGTTTCTAAGAGATTTTCTTAGATTTTAAATATTAAATTATGAGGGATAAGTGTGGTATGAAGTGGAGGAAGTGAGTCCCTTTTATAAGTGAATAAAAGAACACTTTTGTGAATACTCTTTACTTTTCAATAAAATAATTACACTATTCAAAGGTCAATTACTAAGAAAGTTATAAAAAATTGTGTTAGGGGTGTCCTTGGGTCAAGAAATCCCCAACCAAGAATTTTTACACATGTTTTAAACATGTTTTTAGTTATTTACCATTAAATTTTTACATTTTCTCATTTTGGTTTTTACCTTTAGTAAAAAGATTTTAACTAAGAAATTTATATTTTATTATAAATATAAGGTAACCCATGTAACCAAATTTAGGTTGATGAACCTAAATTCAGAATCTATTTAATCCAATTAAATTTATAAATGTGATAACACTAACTTTTAAATTAAATCATATAATATATAGAAAAAAAGTTCTTTTATAGAAAAACAACATTTTCACAATTAAGTGTTCCTAATCATGTTTAGTATTGATTACTAAATGAATAAGTATTAATATATTTATATACAGGTATAGACAATATAAAATTATTTATAAATTATTAATTTATTTTATTATAAAATAATTATATAATTTTAATAAAACAATTCCTTGATAAAAATAATTTAACATTATCGTAGTAATTAGCTTTAATCCTCATAATATTATTTTTATGTATAAAAACAAAACATTTATTATTATATAATTAAGATCTACATGTAACATCTTCTGATCTATTACTCTCTCATGTGGTTGAAATGAGTTGGCTACGAGACCTTAAGTGTGCCTCCTCATACGCCAGAGGCTACTGACTAACAGTGGGGGTGTGATATGTATAGTAGGGAGAATATACCCCCTGGTTACAAAGTTACAACACAACGGAATACTCTAATACCAATAATAATAAATAAATATCAAAGTACAGAAATAATGGAAACAATACAATACAATGTAAAACCAATAATAAGAGACAAATGAATAATCCTATAAATAATAAAGGAATAATATAATGACATGATGGTATGTAACTAAATGTCATGCTAGAAGTAATACAAAATAAAAGGCTAGAAGACTCAACAAAATACTCAAAAATTCCCAACCTTGAACCCCATGTCAGTACCATCTCCAAACATTAGCCCATCCATCCAAGACAATCAACAACCAGATCCCTTTCCTTTGTCTAAACCTGCATCCATATAATATGATCGAGTACCAAACGACGACCCAAATAGGGTGTGATTATAACTCAGTAGGTCAACACCACCATGTCTAAACATAACCAGTCTGATAATAAGTGTATGTAATAATTCAATATAGAGGTGTAATTAATTAATTAATTAATTAAATTAATAACACATCAACCTGCTTTGGTGCCATGCCATAATGTCTCTAAGCATGCCTTACAACCATGCCATCCATAACCATATAACCATGGTAAAACATAACTTTCCTTGGTGCCATGCCTGAATGTCTTTGAACATGTCTCACAACCATGTCAAGCATAACATTATAAAAAGGTATAAATTGTTGGGTCGGAGAGTGATGGCAAGAGGGGGGTGAATTGCCTTTTAAAAAATAATAAACAATTTAAAATCAAAGTAAAAAGTGCAGCAGAAATAAAAGAGGCAAGACACAAAACTTGATAATGGAGTTCGGCTTAAACCAAAGCCTACATCTCCGCTCCCAACTCAACCGTTGAGAGATTTACTACCGCTTGCTTTTTAATGGTTTTAGCAAGAAACCCACTAGACTTTAAGGTAGTCTAGAACCTATTACAGCTTGCTTTTAATGGTTGAGCAAGAACCCACTAGCCTTCTTACAGGTGAAGGCTAGCTCACCTATGACTCAAGCCTTTTAAAGGGAAGGCTTGACTAACCTCTTCACACCTTGAAGGTGGTGTGAAAACCCAAACAAAGAGAGGATAAAAGAAATGGGGGTTTGTAGGCACAAACCCAAATTGATGCTCAAAAAGATAAATAATGAAAAACTGTAAGAGGAGAAGTCTTGGGAGCCAATGGATTGATTGGAGTTGATGAAGAGAGATCCCAAGCTTCTATGGTGATGCTCCTTGGATGTGGAAATGTGTTGGAGCAATTGAGGTTCCTTGAAGGAATCCACCGGAGGTTTGCCAAATGATGAAAAATGTGTCCGTTGGCTTCCGTTGGCTTGGTTATAGTTCCACCACCATTCCGGGGCTTCCTAGTCCTTTATTTATAGAGGGGGAACCCTCATATGGCCGTTCGGGGTCTTCGGAGCCGTTGGAAAAGTCTTCGGAGCCGTTGGGAGCAGGCTGGTCAAAGCCCAATGACTAGTTTGACTGGCTCCACCAGCTGACTGGTGCTTGGCCACCGGTTGGCCGGTGCTTTGGAAAATGGAGAGGCCTTCTGCCCAGGCACCACCGGCTGGCCAGTGAGGAGGCCACCAGTTGGCCGGTGGTGAGACAGTAGGTGTCCCTTCTGTCTGGGTTCCACCGGCTGGCCGGTGGTCATCCACCGGTTGGCCGGTGGACTGAAATCAGTCCACTTTTGCTTTCAGCTTTCTTGGCCCAATTCCTTGGCAACTTGAAATCATGCCTATCATCCAAAAACACTTAAAACAAGATTAGATAAAGAAGAGAGTGATTGTGATCATGAAAATTAAACCACGAGGGGTACGAGAGGTACAACAATCTCCCCCTATTTTGATGATCACAATCACCAAAACAAGCAATTTAAAAGACTGAAATGAAAGGCATGATTTAAAGGATAAATTGAAAAGTAAAGCAAAGCATGAGAGAAAGATTTCTCCCCCAATCAACCAAGAATTTCTCCCCCTTTGTGATTATCAAAATAGCACGGGGCATAAAACTTGATTGAGGGAAAGGATTGAAAAACAAGATAGAGATTTTAAACCAATTGAAATTTTTAAAATTTGAATTGAAAGTTTTGAATTGAAAGTTTTGAAAATAAAGAAAAAAGGCTTAAACAATCCTAACTCCCCCTAAATAAAAACAACAAATCACCAGGGAGAGGATTTTAGAACCGAGACAAATTTTGGCCCGAAGAGACTCGCTAAAAGGGATTTTTCAATCCACACTTGTCTAGTGGCGGGTCTTCTCCTATGAAATTCATCGTTAAAGGAAATGGTTTTGGGCCTTCCATACCGGGCATTTTTGCAGTCGCACTCGTAAATTAAGTGCCCAATCTTTTTACAATAATTACAAAATTTATATTGGGAGCTCCCCCTTACAAAAATAGTTGGAGCATGGGAAGAGGAAGCTTGCTTGGAATATCCAAGCCCTTGGGTGGTTCTAGAAATGCATTGGGAACCAAGGAGCTTCGAGAGGTTATGTTCACCTTCGGTGAACTTAGCTAGGGATTCCCTTAAATCCTTGATTGTTGATTTCATAGAATCAACATCGGGAAGGTTTTGGATCTTGAGGGACAACTCCTCCTTTTCTTTGAGAAGTTGTTCCTTTTCGGAAGAAAGTTTTTTGAAATTCTTTTTTAAAGCAATAAATTTGGAAGAAAGTTCGTGAAAACCTTCCTCCAATTGATCTCTTTCATGTTGGAGATCCTCGTAAGATAAATGATTGAATGAATTTGAAGAACAAGAGGTAGAGGAGTCAGAAGAGGTTACCTCATGAAATTCCATTAGACATTTTTTACCGTTGTCTTTGACTTTGTTAGTGCCCTCATGGGTTACTTCTAAAAGTTTCCAAATTTCATAAGAAGAGGAGCAAGTAGAAACACGGTTGAATTCATTACGGTCTAGCCCACAATGAAGAGCATTCATGGCTTTGCCATCAAGCTCAAAATTTGAAATGTCTTCGGGGGTCCATTTGGAGTCATCCTTGTTAGATAAAGTATAGCCTTGCATTAAAATCCTATAGATAGGATAACCAATGCTTCTAAGAAAAGTAATCATGCGAGTTTTCCAATAAGTGTAATCGGTTCCATCAAATAAAGGAGCACGACCCAATGAATAACCTTCGGGGGAGAAAGAAGATGAAGCCATCACTAAGGATCTTAAGTTTGTAACCGGTTAAGGTATTACACAACTCCTGCTCTGATACCAATTGTTGGGTCGGAGAGTGATGGCAAGAGGGGGGTGAATTGCCTTTTAAAAAATAATAAACAATTTAAAATCAAAGTAAAAAGTGCAGCGGAAATAAAAGAGGCAAGACACAAAACTTGATAACAGAGTTCGGCTTAAACCAAAGCCTACGTCTCTGCTCCCAACTCAACCGTTGAGAGATTTACTATCGATTGCTTTTTAATGGTTTTAGCAAGAAACCCACTAGACTTTAAGGTAGTCTAGAACCTATTACAGCTTGCTTTTAATGGTTGAGCAAGAACCCACTAGCCTTCTTACAGGTGAAGGCTAGCTCACCTATGACTCAAGCCTTTTAAAGGGAAGGCTTGACTAACCTCTTCACACCTTGAAGGTGGTGTGAAAACCCAAACAAAGAGAGGATAAAAGAAATGGGGGTTTGTAGGCACAAACCCAAATTGATGCTCAAAAAGATAAATAATGAAAAACCGTAAGAGGAGAAGTCTTGGGCGCCAATGGATTGACTGGAGTTGATGAAGAGCGCTCCCAAGCTTCTATGGTGATGCTCCTTGGATGTGGAAATGGGTTGGAGCAATTGAGGTTCCTTGAAGGAATCCGCCGGAGGTTTGCCAAATGATGAAAAATGTGTCCGTTGGCTTTCGTTGGCTTGGTTATAGTTCCACCACCGTTCCAAGGCTTCCTAGTCCTTTATTTATAGAGGGGGAACCCTCATATGGCCGTTCGGGGTCTTCGGAGCCGTTGGAAAAGTCTTCGGAGCCGTTGGGAGCAGGCTGGTCAAAGCCCAACGGCTAGTTTGACTGGCTCCACCGGCTGACCGGTGCTTGGCCACCGGTTGGCCGATGCTTTGGAAAATGGACAGGCCTTCTGCCTAGGCACCACCGGCTGGCCGGTGAGGAGGCCACCGGTTGGCCGGTGGTGAGACAGTAGGTGTCCCTTCTGTCTGGGTTCTACCGGCTGGCCGGTGGTCATCCACCGGTTGGCCGGTGGACTGAAATCAGTCCACTTTTGCTTTCAGCTTTCTTGGCCCAATTCCTTGGAAACCTGAAATCATGCCTATCATCCAAAAACACTTAAAACAAGATTAGATAAAAAAGAGAGTGATTGTGATCATGAAAATTAAACCATGAGGGGTACGAGAGGTACAACATAAATTACACAAATACGTGTCAAAACCCACTATATGAGCATTTCAACAATCAATCAGGGCCGATTCCACTATATAAGCATTTCATCATTTATCAGGTCTAATCCTAGTATATAATAATTTTAGCATGTTTCACCGGGAATAGCCTGATATATAATCATTTCAGCATGTCTCAGGGAATATCCTAGTATATAATCATTTCAGCATGCACCACTGGGCATATCTCGCTATATAAGAACTTCAGCAATCAATCAACCAGGACACATCCCATATACACATTATAGCATTTATCATAATATCACATCATTAGGCTCAATGGTTAATTACAAAAATTACCATTTATCTTTCAATTACACATTTCATATATCAATTGGTCATAACTAATAACATGCCATTTAGCTCAATAAACAATCCAAGCTAAGGTGAAACTACATCAAACAATCACCTGAAATCCAAGTCATGCTAAACACACTTTAAGCCATTAATCAATTCATTTAATCAATAGTTCAATCACCTGAACGGTAGCCACAAGCCAGGTCAAAAACCATTTGGATTCAAATGGACTCTATAGAATAATCCAATTCATTATTTAATAAATTGAGGTGAACGTATGCTGTAAAAATTGAAATATTTCATATACTTGACAATTATCAAACCCTAAGGTTAAGGTTTAGAGCCCATACCTTTAACTGATGATCATTAAATGATTCAAAAAGAAAATGACAACAAGGAATAAGGTGAAGATGATCACAAGAAGGATCATAGATCAAAACTGATCAAGATCAAAACCATCAATGCGTACGATCAAGAGATTACACTGAAATGATTGGAGAACAACATAATAAATGAGGAAAAATGAAGCAAAACCATTTACCATGGATTAGATATGTGATCGGGACATTTAGAACAGAGGGAAGGCTTCCAAAATCTCATGGAAGGGAACCCTAGATCAAAAGAAAGAATCTACATATAAGTTGTAAATAAAAATCAACTACAAGAAACACTTAAAAACCATAGGACAGGGAATTACACGACATGTACTATAGTTACATGTCATGAAATTCTTTTTAGTGGGATATTCTAAAAAACCCATTACCTGGAATAATTATTTATTCCAGTCGAATCTTACACGATGTATAATATAATTACATGATGTGTACTCTATTCATGTCGTGAATCAGTTGACGACCTGCAACCATCTATGTCATATTCCTGAAAACAATTACATGACATGTATTAGAGTTACACGATGTGTAACTATTCTATAGAAGTTTTCCACCCAGTTTCCTTATAAAAACCCAAACTCACTTTAAGTCTTATCAACTTACCAAGAACTTGTGGTAACACTCGACCCATTTATACCCAGACTCCATTAATTCAAACAACTATACATCCTCAACCTTTAAGTCATTTTTCACAACAAGGATCTCCATATCTAAACAAGACACGACCACCAAGGCTCAAATGAAAAACTCAAAGAGGGAAGTACATATAAAAAGAATGGATCTTACAACCTCCCTACCATATAATAGCTCGTCCCTAAGATGATCCAAGTATCACTATAGGGTCTCAGCGAACAAGTCTAGCCACTATGCTCGCATATTAGAATCCCTCTACTAGGTCTCCTCTTAAACTTTACCATGCTACCACTGCACTCAAACCAAAGAAATCACCATCCATCAAATAAATTCTCACTATGGTCCACAATCAGTATTGGATGCTCCTCAATGGACACATCAATAATAAGCTCGATGTTTGCTACGTCTATCTTGTGAGAAGGTCCTGAATAATATCTCTAAAGTTGTGACACATGAAACACATCGTGCATGACATTGTATCACTATGGAAGGGTTAAATGGTATGACACTATACCAACCCTTGACACTATCTCAAACGACCCAAAAAAACTAGGTGCTAGATTTCCCTATTTCCTGATACGGTGTTTCCCCCACCTAGACGACACCTGAAGGAAAACACAATGACCAACCTTGAACTCTAGAGGTCATCTATAATGGTCAGAATAAGATTTATTCTTGCTCATCATGGTCACCAACCACTGTCTGATCAACTGAACTTTCTCAGACATCTCCTGTACGAGACTAGGACCAACAAGCACTGAATCACCTACCTCCAACCTGAAAAGAGGTAAATGATATGTCCTTCCATAAAAAGCCTCAAAATGTGACACATGAGTTGATTACTAGAAGCTCTTATTATATGAAAACTCCATGAGTGACATATTATACTCCCAAAAACCATAAAACTCCAAAACACAGGCTTGTAACATATCCACAAGAACCAGAATAGTCCTCTCAAATTGACTTCTAGTTAAGGATGATAAGTTTTACTCAAAAGAACCTATGATCCTAAATCCTTTTGAATAACCTACTAGAAATTCATTGTGAAAATAGGATCTATGTATGAAATGATACTACTTGGAACACCATGAAACCAAACTACCTCATGCATGTTAAGAATTCCCAAATCATTAACTATGAAGGTCTCCCTGATAAGAAAGAAGTGGGCTACCTTCACCAGTCAATCCAAAATCACCCATAAAACACCATTCTTATGAGTTTTACTGGGTAATCCTATAACAAAATCCATAGTGACATCATCCCATTTCTACTCAGGAATGAGCAAAGGATGAAAAATCCTAGTTGGCCACTAATGCTTGGATTTCACCTACTGATAAGTGAAACATCACACCACAAAGCCTGATACTTACTTCTTCATTTCTGACCACCAATATTGTCTACAAAGATCATGATACATATTTTTCAAAATAGGATGAACTGCCCATATATAAGCATGTAACTCTTTCATTAGATCCTCATGAAAACCCATAGAAACCCATACTCAGACATGGAAAATAAGAGAATTGGAACTTCCAAGAGACCATCCTGATGGTGTCTCCCCACCATATAAGTTGTCTCTCATAACTAAGCCCTCTGAATTGGATAAATCCTTGGTCTTGATCCAGTCTAAAAGCATGGATATAACTGATGTCGAAGTCATAGCTACTTGATCCTGAGACACCTGGACATCTAGATGCATATCTGTAAAGAGGTTCATTACCCTCCACTCATCGTAAGACTCTCATAATGCCTATGACCGCATCTTTAGACTCAATTAATTGACAACGAAATTTCCCTTTCCTAGTGTATAAGACAACTCAAAGTTGAAATATTTTAGATACTTGACCCACCTCTTATGTTGAAGGTTCAGGTCCCATTGAGAAAATATATACCTAAGGCTCCTGTTTTTTGTGTATACCAAAAATTTCTCACCCATGAGATAAGGTATCCAGTATCTCAGTTCATGTACCACTACTGCTAACTCCAAATCATGAGTAAGATAATTCCTTTCATTCAAACTCAAATGTCGGGATCCATAAGCAACCACTCAATAATCCTGCATCAGAACTGCTCTGAGTCCAACTCTGGATGCATCATAGTGCATAATATATGCTTTGTAATGACCCGAAATTCTATCAATGGAAATTCCATTCTTATAATTATGTAATATGGTATAATAACATAAAATCACATTAAGAACACAATAATAACTTTATAAATGAATAATTAATGAAATAAAAGGCATTTCTAGAAGCTAAGGAACATATACCAAAGGAATAATAACTTGACCTTTGGAATCGTAACATGAACCTTATGAATATTAAATCATAAAATTGAATAGTAACCTCAACAATGAAATTATAAATAAAATTTATCCATCTTATAAGTGAAAATATGATATAATTATATCATAGTATAAGTAAATAAATATTTTAAAAATTATTAATTAAGTGCTGGTATTTCTGTAAGTCATAAATATTTAACTACAATTTTATGAATGATTTAATAATTTAAAAAAAAATATTTTCATAAAATGTATTCATAAATTAGTATTTTGATGTCTTATAATTATAAGATAATTTTATGATACCTTAGATAATTTTTCAAAGTGTTATAAAATCAGTTATAATTTTAAAATCTGTATTTTTCGAGTAAATTATGATTTTAATTAAAAATTAATTTTATCATATCTAAATTTTTTTTATAAAATTTTGTTCATTTTTTAATTCTACACATTGAAAAATGGTCAGGTTGATTTTTTTGGGATTTTTCTGAAATACTTGAATTTTTTGTGAATAGTAAAATACAATAATTTACGGTATATATACATTATAAGTTAAATACACTATTCATTGAGTCATGGATGATTTAAACACAATTGTTTAAGAATAAATGATCTAATTATTGTATTTAGTCTCAATAATCAGTACTATTTCTTGTCTTGAGAAAAATAATAAACCAATGAATTAAATAATGAAAAAATACTCTCCTCCACTATAAATACCAGCCCTCACCACCTCTTCTCCTCACACATATAAAGACTCTATCATTATCCAAATTATACTCAAATATACTCCCAAGACCCTATCCCACATCCAGAAGATTTTGGTATTAAGAAAAGACCAAAACCAATCCCCTAAGGAGGTTCTCAAGAAGAAGGAATCAAGAGGTAAAACCCTCTTCCTTTTCTTTTAATTTCTTTTCAAGATCATTTATTTTATTTTTCTCTCCTAACCTCCCCTTATCGAAATGGTATGAGAACTCCAGTACCTTAAATATACTATAATTTTTTTATTCTAATGGAATAATTCATCATCATCTCTCTTTCCCCCTCCTTTTATACTAAAAAAGAAATCATCGTTCGTGATGTTTTCAATTTCCATTACCATATTCAAGGATGGTCATGAAACAATTTTTATGGTTAAAAAAGATTATAATATATGTATTATATCTTATTTAATGTTCTGGAATCATTTTTTACACATGATATTAATTTATAAAACAAAATGAGTTCATTGTGATAAAAAACCACCAAAATAAACCCAACCGGTTATCATTAACCATTTATCTAATGATTCATACTCATGCCATAAAATAAAATTATATACAATAAAAAACCTCTGTAAGATAATTAATAACATATAAGTTCAATTCTGGACAATTAACCCCACTTTATATGACCTTTCATATATGAATACAAGTAAACCGATTATGAAAACCAAGGAAACTAACGCTCCTAAACGATGAAATTGAATCTATTAACCCATAAAAAATACCATAAATGAACTTAATAAAGTTATATTAAATCAAATAAATGTATAAAGGATTATTTAATTATTAATTAATTAATCTCGATTATCCAGAACATTAATATCAAGTGAAGAACACCTTCGGACTTAAGGTAAGGGATTCTACCCAAACCTCTATTATTCTTTCGGGTTACTCTTTCTCTCTTTTTATAGAAATAAAATTCTATTTTATTTTTATGTAAATATTATAAATTAAATGTATATGTTCCAAAATCACGTATCAAGATCCATTAATTCTTTTTTTTGGATATACATATTTTTAAAAGGTTCCTTACTCAATTCTTACCGATAAGAAAACCCGATTTAAGGGAACTTCCCAAATTCTCAATTTTAAGTGCACTCTATAATCTATTTTAAGCCACCATTATTTTTATAAAATCACTCATTTTATCATGAAAACTTTCTTGGTTAAATTTTATTTTTATATAAAATATTATTCCCTTTTTTCTTTAAATACTCTTTAATATTTTTCTTAAACCGCACTAAAATGTTTTAATTCTAAAGGTTCTTAAATACTTTTTTTACATGTTATCACTTAAGTTTGTAATTAATAATCATTATATATGCATATTTTCCTTTATTAATGTCTACCTATTATTTAATTCCTTTCTTTCATGGACAATTTTATGATACGCCCATTTATCATGCTTTACGACATGATTATAATACCTAATTCTCTCCATGGATAGCCCTTATGTTTATGTTTGATTGCTTATATATGATTCTTTATACAGAAAACATATTCATGAACATGTTTTGATGGGTTCACCTAGATAGTTCTCCAATACATTGGGTAATGTTTAGTCTCATGATACATTATGTGCAACGGTCTTGGTGGTTAGCCTTGACTCGTGCTCCTATATGTTCAAAAATACTTGAATCGTGCTAAAGTCATGTTTTATATTTCTTCCACATTACTATGATTCCATGATTATATTATCCCATGTTATATATTTTATAATTCCTTATATTTAATCATGTTCCATGCCTTTTTTTATATCATTATATTATGCCTTCTAACCCATGTTCTAAGAATTATTCTTATGTTTATTCCCTTACTAGGATTTTAGATCATCCATTTGTTTATGTTATCCCCAGGTTACCCTATTCTGACGTAAGGTATCAAAGGATGTTAGGATCTCTTTATGAATATTAAATAAAATATGTTCTTATTTTAGATTCGTGATGTTTAATTATGTACCTAATCTCCAAGATACTAGACTTTACGATCATTGGCTTGTAATTTAATGTTTAATTATGCTTAAAATCATGTAATGTTATGTGAAAAGTCTAGGGTATCTATAGTTAGTATTAGAGTGAAAGTTTATTTATTTTTGGAGATTAGGAATAGAGCTCTTTAGTAATAACCTTAGGTATAAGACTAAGTATAAGAAAATATCCATAAATTTTGATAAGTATAGAGTAAGTAGTTTATAAAAAAAATGCATCCCTAACTAGATACTGCAAGTGGATGTGGTTCTAGCATAGATTTACCTAGGATTAATAACTTCAACAAGGTGTTCTAGGTTTGACTTGGGGTAACCTAGTACATGACAATGTGCCTTACTGTACACCTAGTTTGACACTCCTGTGGGATATACATTGGTAAATTCATAATATAATTACAAACCATTATTAAGGGACCAAATAAAATTCCCATAAGAATATATGTTAGGAAATATATCATAGATAACCAAGATTGAAACCAAAGAATCAAAAGTTAGGATATACTTTTCCTTTAAAAGTTTATCCTTTTATATTTAAAGTTTCCTTATTATTCTTATTAGCTAAGTATTCAAGCCCCCTAATTGCACTTCCTTTTTCTTAGATAATAATGGGAAATAGAAGAACACATGACAATAATCAATGTGATAGGTAATGTGACAATTTCCCAAATTATATTCAAAATATGATGGGAATGGGTGCTCAAAACATTATGACAGTACTTACTGATTTGGATCAAGTTATGAATAATAACATGAATCATGTGGAACTCCCTCATTCTCCAAAGAAAGAGCAAGTTTCCATAGAATCCTTTATATGGAAAATGCCTCCCATTTTTAGTAGATCTTATGATCCCCACCTCTCAGAACAGAGGATTAACTCCATTGAAAAGATATTCTCTGTCCTCTAGTGATCAGAATAAGAGAAATTTGTGCTAATGGTTTATCATTTTGATAGGGAAACTGATCAATGGTTGAAACTGATAAAAAATACAAAGTCCAATGAGGAAATTGATTCCATGAATTGGGAGGAATTCAAGAAAATGATTTTCAATAAATATTTTCCCTGAACCCTCCATATCAAGATGGAAAGAGAGTTCCTTGGACTTAATTAGAAGGAAGATGAGTCTATCAGGGTGTATAAAGAAAACTTTACAAGGCTTGCAAGATACGCCTCTGGCTTTATTATGAAAACTGAAAGCAAGGTGGGTCACTTATTTAGTAGACTAA
Organism: Viscum album; assembly: GCA_963277665.1. NCBI lineage: Eukaryota > Viridiplantae > Streptophyta > Magnoliopsida > Santalales > Viscaceae > Viscum > Viscum album. The sequence continues at coordinate 1,296,203,867 of OY728138.1, read as the reverse complement.
AGATGAGTCTATGAAAGGTATTGGAAATTAAAGACTTAGATAGTTATGAGGAGATTATACATTGTGCCCTTAATGTTAAAATGGAGATTTTAGACTCTCAATGATATCATGGGCTCAGTGACAAAAAGTGTAAAATTGAGTCTAATATGGGTGGATCGGAAAATAAATCCCATGATGGAAAGAAAATTGAATATCCCATGTGTCAAAAATTGTGGGAAGAAACATCCTAAGAACTATCTAAAGGGAATCGGGAAATGATTTAAATTCGGAAGAATGAGGCATCTAGCTAAGAAATGCCAAAGGGACATGAAGAATTTAAATAATGTGCAAGAAGAAAGGAAGTTTTAGATCAACACTCATCCTATAGTGTAGTGTTTCAAATTCAAGGAACATGAAAATTTTTCAAACCAACACCCTATGTCGAGGGTTGTCAGAGGAAATCAACAACAACCTTCAAGGGAAAAATGAAGGGCATATGTTATCACTACTACTAAGGTGGATCCAGACAATGATGTGGTGATAGGTACACTGGTTATTCATTCAAGAATAGAAAATGTACTATTTGATTATGGTTATATGTATTCTTTAATATCTTATAAGTTTAGTAGAACTATTCAAACAAATCCTCAATATATGGAGGTTGAGTTGTCTTTGAGAATAGATAATGGGAAAATTATTACATCCAAAGTACATAACTCCTCCCTGGTTAATGTTTGTGGACTGAACCCCCATGAAAATATTATCTTACTTCCTTTGGTGGATTTTGATAATATTTTAGGCATGGATTGTCTATCTTTATACAAAGCCAACATCAACTGTCAGGAAAGGGAGATAACTCTTCACATCTCAGAGAATCCTCTAATTCTTTACAAGTTTAAGGAGGAAGATAAATATTTTTCAGAATCAACATATCATGTATGGATATTATTTCCTTATGAGAAATAATATCTCGCTCAAATGACTGAGACAAAGGAGTTGATCATGCTTGAATACATGGACATCATGAGGGATTACACTGATGTATTCCCTAAAGAATTGCCTGGACTTCCACCTAATCAAGAGCTTGAGTTCTCAATTGAACTTATTCATGGATCTATACCAATCTTAGAGATACCTTATATAATGGTCGTCGTTGAGCTGGAAGAACGGAAGAAGCAATTACAGGATAATTTGGACAAGGTTTTTATACACTCGAGTGCTTTACCATGGGGTGCGCCAGTCCTCTTCATCAAGAAGAAGGATGGATCAATGCTCCTATACATTGATTATCATGAGTTCAATAAATTCATGATAATGAAAAATTATCCCCTTCCACAAATAGATGACTTGTTCGATTAGCTATGTGGGGCCAGTTATTTCTCTAAGATGGACCTTCGACTGGGATATCATCAATTAAAGGTAGGAAATAAGATATTCCCAAGACTACCTTTCAAATGAAGTATGAACACTATGATTTTATAGTGATTCCATTTGGACTCACTAATACTCCTGCAATATTCATGGAATTAATTAATAGAGTCTTTAAATATTTCCTCAACAAATTTTTTGTAGTCTTTATTGATGATATTCTTATATACTCCAAGAGCAAGGAGGAACATGAGGAGCAATTGAATACTATGTTATGGATTTAGTGAAGGGATAAACTCTATGAAAAGTATAGTAAATGTGAGTTCAAGATGGAGGAAGTATAATTATTGGGGCAGGTTATTACCAGCAAAAGGATATCTATGGACCATTATAAGATAAAGATAATCAAAGAGTGGACCAAGAAAACTTTTGTAACAGAGATCCATAGTTTCCTTGGCCTAGTTGGGTATTACCGGCGATTTATGAAGAACTTATCACGATTATCAAACACAATAACCATGTTAATACAAAAGGAAGTGAAGTTTTTCTGGACTCAAGAATGCGAGGGAAGATTTATGGAGCTCAAAAAGAGGCTTATCATTGCGCCAATACTCACACTCTCAAAAAGTGGAGAACTCTTTGTGGTGTAAAATTATGCTTCAAAGAAAGGATTAGGATGTGTATTGATGAAAAATGATAAATTTATAGCCTACACCTCAAGACAATTGAAAATTCATGAGAAAAAATATCCTATGCAGGATCTGGGGTTGGAAGCTGTGATCTTCACATTAAAAATATGGAGGCATTATCTCTATGGGGAGAAGTGTGAAATATAAACTGATCACAAGAGTCTCAAATATATATTCACACAGAAGGAGCTTAATATGCACTAGTGAATATGGTTAGATATCATTAAGGATTACGACCACTCAATCCAATACAATCCTGGTAAGGAAAATAAGGTGGTGGATGCTCTAAGTAAAAATGATCTTGCATCTTTATCAATGATGATAATTGAGAAGGATCCAATATTCTTAGACTTATAAAGGATGGACATGGGAATCATTAAGGGAGGTAAATCATCAATCCTTTATCAAATGATTGCTCAACCATCCCTTATGGAGAAAATAAAGGATGCTCAAAGAAATTATGTGGAAATTCAGGAAAAGTTTGAAGCTATCAAGAATGGGAAATACTCAGAGTTCAAGATCGATAAAAATGGATTCATAATATTTGGGTCACGACTATGTGTACCATCCAATACAGAGATATAAAAGATCTTATTAATGATGCACATAGCTCAACCTTATCTATTCATCAAGGGAACATAAAGATGTATTGAGATCTCCAAGAGAAATTTTGGTGGGACAATATGAAAAAGGATATCGCTGAATATACATCGAAGTGCTTGGTATGTCAGCAAGTGAAGGCTTAAAGGAAAAAATATATAAAGGGTTTATGCAACCATTATCCATAACAACGTAGAAGTGTGAGAACATCACCATGGACTTTGTCATTGGACTTCCAAATACATCCAGAGGAAACAATGTTGTATGGGTTATTATGGATCATCTTACAAAGACAAATCACAATATCGCAATTCAAAAGGACTTCTCACTAGATCAAATTTCACATATATATATATCAAAGAAGTGGTAAGGCTGTATGGATTAACACTTTCAATTATATCCGATTGAGATTTGAGATTCACCTTAAAGTTATGGAAAAGTCTCCAACATGCTCTAAGCACTAAGATGAACTTCAGTACAACCTATCATCTTCAAACCGATGACCAATCTAAGAAAACTATTTAGATAATAGAAGACATATTGAGAGCATGTTATATGGACTTAAAAGGAGGATAGGACCAACATCTACCTCTGTTTTAGTTCTCTTACAACAATAGTTTCCACTTGAGAATCCGAATAGCTCCATATGAAGCCCTTTATGGGAAAAGGTGTAGAACACTGACATGCTGGGATGAAGTCAGTGAACGTAAGCTACTAGGATCTGAAATGGTTGAAGACATAGTGAAGAAGGTAAAAACCATTCAGATGCACATCAAGGTAGTCCAAAGTCAAGAAAAGAGCTATATAGAAAATCATCGACAAGACCTAGAGTTTAAGGTTGGAGACATGGTATTTCTATACATATCTCTATGGAAGAGGATCATGAGATTTGGGAAGAAAGGGAATCTAAGTCCTAGGTATATCGGCCCCTTTGAGATCCTTGACCATGTCGGAGCTGTGGCTTATCGACTAGAACTTCCACCAACCATGTCTCAAGTACATGACGTATTCCACGTATCCCTCTTGAGTAAGTACATATCATATCCCTTACATGTTCTGAATTTAGAGGTGGTACAGTTTGAGAAATATCTTTCTTATGAGGAGAAACCAATAAAGATCTTGGATCGTAGAGATAAAGTTCTATGCAACAAGACTACTCACCTGGTCAAAGTACTATGGGGGAACCATAAGCATGAAGATGAAACATGGGAACCATAGGAAGTGATGAAGGAAAAGTACCCACACCTGTTTTTAGCTTATAATGTAAAATGAAATTTCAAGGGTGAAATTTCATAAGGGGGAAGAATGTAACGACCCTAAATTCTATCAGTGAAAATTCCCTTCTTATAATTATGTTATATATTATAATCACAAAAAATCACTTTAATAACACAATACAAATTTTATAAATGAATAATTAATGAAATAAAAGGCATTTATAGAAGTTAAGAAACATATACCAAAGGAATAGTAACTTGACCTTTGGAATAGTAACATAAACCTTATGAATAGTAAACCAGATAATTGAATAGTAACATCACCAATAAAAGTATAAATAAAATTTATCCATATTATAAGTGACAATATGAAATAATTATATCATAATATAAGTAAATAAATATTTTAAAATTTTTTAATTAAGTATTGGTATTTTGTAAGTCATAAATACTTAATTATAATTTTATGACTAATTTAATCATTTAAAAGAAAAATTATTTTCATAAAATGCATTAATAAATTAGTATTTTTATGTATTATTATTATAAGTTAATTTTATAAGACCTTAGTTATTTTTTTAAAGTGTTATAAAATCAGCTATAATTTTAAATATGTATTTTTCGAGTAAATTATGATTTTAATTGAAAATTAAATTTATCAAATTTAAAAAACTATTTTTATAAAATGGAGTTAATTTTTGAATTCTACATGTTGAAAAATGTTCATGGTGAATTTTTGGGATTTTTCTGAAATACTTGAATTTTTAGTGAGTAGTAAAATACGACAATTTACGATATATATACATTATAACTTAAATATACTATCCATTGAGTCATGGATGATGTAAAAACAATTGGTTAGAACTCACATGGTCTAATTATTGTATTTAGTCTCAAGAATCAATACTACTACTCATCTTGATAAAAATAATAAACTAATGAATTAAATAATGAGAAAACACTCCTCTCCTCCACTATAAATATCACCCCTCACCACCTCTTCTCCTCACAACTCTCAAGCCTTTATCCTTATCAAAATTATACTAAAATATCCTACCAATCTCCTCCCCCATGACTAGAAGATTTTGGTCTTAACAAAATACCAAAACAAATCCCCAAAGGAGGTTTTCAAGAAGAAGGAATTAAGAGGTAAAACCCTATTCCTTTTCTTTTAATTTTTTTTAAAGTTCCTTAATTTTCTTTTTCTCTCCTCACATAACCTAATACAAATGTTATGATAACTATAGTGCCTTAAATATACTAGAATTTTGTTATTCTAATGGAATAATTAATCATAATCTCTCTTCTCCCTCCTTTTATACTAAAAAAGAAAACATCGCTTGTGATGTGTTAATTTATCACATTCAAGGATGACGAACTTTTCAATTTCCATTACCATATTTAAGTCTCGTCATGTAACCATTTTTATGGTTGAACCAGATTATAATATATTTATTATATCTTATTTCATGTTCTATAATAATTTCTAACACATGATATTAATTTATAAAACAAAATGAGTTCGTTGTGATAGAAAACTTCCAAAATAAACCCAAATGATTATCATTAACTATTTATCTAATGATTCATCCACATTCCATAAAACCAAATGACATATAAGACCAATTTAACTTCTGGAAGATCATTAATAAAACATAATTTAAATTATGGATAATTAACCCCACTTTATATGACCTTTTGTACATGTATAAAGTAAACCGATCATAAAAACCAAGGAAACTAATGCTCCTAAACGATGAAATTGAACCTATTAACCCATAAAAAAGGACATAAATGAACTTAATAAAGTTATAATAAATCAAATAAACATATAAATGGTTATAGAATTATTAATTAATGAATATAATTTGATTATCCAGGACATTAAGATCAAGTGAAGAACACCTTCGGACTTAAGGTAAGGGATTCTACCCAAACCTCCATTATTCATTCGGGTTACTATTTCTCTATTTTTACACAAATTAAATTATCTTTTATTTTTATCTAATTATTATAAATTATGTTAATTTGTTCCAAAATTATGTATCAAGATCCATCCATCCTTATTTTTTTGGGTATATACATGTTTTTAAAATGTTCCCCACCTAATTCTTCCTGATAAGCAAGCCCGATTTAAGGGAACTTCCCGAATTCTTACCCAATTTCAAGTGCACTCTATAATTTGTTTTAAGCCACCATTATTTTTCTAAAATAACTCATTTTATTATGAAAAATTTCTTGGTTCAATTCTGGTTTTATATAAAATATTATTCCCTTTTCTACTTTCAATACTCTTTAATATTTTCCTCAAACTGCACTAAAATGTTTTAATTCTAAAGGTTCTTAAATACTTTTTTTACATGTTATCACTTCAGTTTGACATCACTAATCATGATATATGACTATTTTCATTTATTAATTTTTATTTATAATTTAATTTCTTTTTTTCATGGAAAATTTTATGATATGCCCATTTCTTATGCTTTATGACATGATTATGATACCCAATTCTTTCCATGGGTAACCCTTATATTTATGTTTGATTGCTTATATATGATTCTTTATGTGGAAAAAATATTAATGAACATGTTATGATGGGTACACACAGATAGAGCTCCAATTCATTAGGTAATTTTTAGTCTCATGAGATTTTACGTGCAACGGTCTTGGTGGTTAGCCTTGACTCGTGCTCCATGTGAAATAGTCTTGGTGGTTAGCCTTGACTCGTGATTATTTTTGGGAAAAGAGCCGTGAATCATGCTAAATTAATTTTTTATGTTATTTCCACATTACCATGATTCCATGATTATATGATCCCATGTTCTATATGTTATTATTCCTTATATTTAATCATGTTTCATGCCTTTTTTTATATCATTATGTTATGAATTCTAACCCATGTGCTAAGATTTATTCTTATGTTTATTCCCTTACTAGGATTTTAGCTCATCCCTTTGTTCATGTTATCCCTAGGTTATCTTATGATGATGTAAGGGCTCAAAGGAAGTTAGGATCTCTTTATAGAGATTAAATAAAAGATATTCTTATTTTGGAATCATGATGTTTAATTATGTACCTAATCTCCAAGACACTATACTTTATGATCCTTGACTTGTAATTTGATGTTTAATTATGATTAAAATCATGTAAAGTTATGTGAAAAGGCTAGGGTTGATATATGCTTTACCCGGTACAGGTAAAGTGAGGATATGTGTTGAGGTCAGATTGCCTTTTAACTCCTAAAAATCTCTCTCGCAAGCATCTGACTAAACAAACTTCACCGCTTTCTTGGTTATCCCTAACATCAATGCTCCCAAATGGGAGAAGTACAGGATAAAGTATCAATAATACCCTACTACACCTATAAATCTACAAATATTGAAGATGTTATTAGGCTTCTCCCAAGATATCATATGTGACACTTTCTCTAGGTTCACTGACACTACTGTCTCTAAGATGACATGGATGAAGAAGTGCACTTTATTAATCCAGAAAATGAATTTGGTTAGCTTGGTGTAAAGATGATGATCTCTCAATGTACTCAGGATGATGTCAAGATGTTTGGAATGACTGTATTCTGACTAGTAGTACACTAAGATATCTCTGACAAAGACCACCACAAACTGATCTAGAAAAGGATGAAAGATTTGATTCATCAAGTCCATGAATATCGCAGGTGCATTGGTATACCCAAATGATATCACTACAAACTCATAAAAGCCATGAATTCTCCTAAATGTAGTTTGAGGTATGTCCAATGGTCTCACCCTCAACTGATGGTATCCCGGTATCAGGTCGATCTTAGAGAATATCTTGTCACCTCTCAACCGATTGAAAAGATCATCAATGCACGGGAGGGGATACCAATTCTTGAATGTTATTTGGTTCAACCTCTAATAATACACACACAAGCGCAAAGTCCTGTCAACCATATTGGTGAAAATAATTGGAGAACCCCAATGATATGTTCTTAACCATATGAAACATTTGGATTCCATATCTTATAATTGGACTTTCAACTCTTGAATATCTGCTGGTGCCATTCTGTAATGTGGGGTAGAAATTGGCTCTACTCCTGGCACTAACTTGATCATAAACTCAATCTATCGCTCGGGTGTTAAGCCGTAAAAATCATCATGAAAGAAATACTAAAAATGGTCTACTATTAGAGGAAAATAATTCTATTTCATTCCACCATTATCCAGAGCAAGACCATATATTTGATCCATGAAACAATCCAATATATACTAACTTGGTCCTGTATGAACATCTTGAAGATCCCACTCACCTTGGTGAGAATACCTGCATCCTTCTGGAGATAAAAAGGAAACTCTTCTCTAGTAACATTTGATATGATCCTGGTATATAACTAACTAATTCATATAAATAATCAAATCAAATTCCATTATTCCCAACAAAAAATTTCCCAAAAGAAATGGTAACCACCAATCTATAGAGAACATGCCTTGAAACATTTTATATTCTATAATCGCACTCCTAATGGTGTGTTGATGATTAAAACACCATAAAATATTTCCACATCCAATCCCAAACTGTTTAAAAAATGATAAGATAAAAAGTAATGTGATGCTCGTATATGAAATAAAACACAAGAAAGGGTAGATGATACAAGAATCATACCTCTGATAGTATACAGTCCAACATCCACACCAGCCGAAGTAGTATTCATAAAATGCATCTGACCAACCCCTCTACCCTGGGGTCCAGCCTAACTCCCCTGATCTATACCCTCTTCCTGGTATTATCATTCCTGAATGGGGGTACCACATCCCCTACCTTGACCAGAATTTTCTATGGAACTCAAATTACCTATATGCTGTATAGTACTTGAGTCCTTCATAGAATACAATACCTGTCATGTTCCCCTACCACTTCTCTACTACTATATTCCCCTAAAAATCTCTATATGTGGCCCAAACTACTGAAAACACGACACTCTAATGTAGGGTACATACACTAAGTTTTTTTGTGGTTTATATCGTCACAATGATAGAACTGTAATGGAACATAGAACTGAGATGTATTTCCACTTCCCTGACTTCTATGACCACTACTACCTTGGTTAAAATTGTCACAATGATGCTTCTTTCCACTAGAATAAGAGTTCACAATTTTCCCTACTAGAATATCCTAACCGTTTCTCATGGACTCTATCAGATTACCTTCCATGAAGAGTGTTTGATTCATCACATCTATAAATCTTCTCATAGGGAACACATTCACCTTTGACCTGATCTCATAGTGAAGACCATCCTGAAAAAATCTCACCCTGGAGATCTCATTAGTTTCTCAATATGGTTTAAAGCACCGCAGGTCAGTGAAATGTTCAACACAGTCCAACATTGACATTCCCTCCTATGTTAGGTGAATAAAATCATGGGATTTATCATCCCTTAAGGTATCAAGATAGAAATGTCTTAGGAACTTTGTCTCGAAGTCCTTATAGGATAATTCCTCTTATTACCTTGCCTTCTCTATAATTTCCCACCAACGCTTGGCTGGTCCATGAAGCATATATGCAGAAAGATTCACCCTCCTATCTATGGGTGTATAAAGATACTTAAAGATCATCTAGATGGACTTAATCCAGAACTTGACTTCATAGGGGATACTATCCCTAGTAAACATAGGTGGATGTTACAGCTGAAATTCTATCATCAGCTCAGACATTGAAGGTACAGTGCAGACAGTCTCTCTTTCCATATATCTCATGACCCTCAGAAATTTTTCATAAATATGAACATCCATATGATCCTTAGGAACTACATGAAGCTATGGTTCAAATGCCTTAGGAGCATAATGATTTCCACTCTCCTGACACTCAACTTGAAGATGACAAGTATTCATTTTCTCTATAGGGAAACACACTCCTTAGAACACTAGCTATAACAAAGTCAACCTGAACTGATGACAATAATAGAGAACCAATGAATCCTGGTCTCTCTAACATGGATTACAAGAGTTTTATCATGAAATAATAGTTCATTTATTTCATATATCTAGTATACCATATATTTCATATCATAGTTCAATAGACAAGTATATATCACATGCAAATAAATATATCCCTATCATGACCATTTCATGTTAATATATATCTATATATGCTTATTATGAGGCATACATACTCATCCCGCGCTATACTAGGCCACGAGTATAAGTATGAAAAATGAATAACATCAAAAAACCATAACCTCACATAACATGTGAATCACTCAGGGTGAAATAACATCAACTATAAAAAGCACACATTATAAAGATAAATCCACCCATAGGCACTAGGATTTCCCCCATACATGGGTTAGATACTCCCGTGAACAAGCTCATTACCAAGTCTCGAAACATACTAGTCTCCTTTATACCTTTCCCAAATAGTAAATAAATAGAAAAGAAACCTGGTCTACTCTGATACCGCCTTTTAATGTCCCTAGATTCGGAACTCTCTCATGTGACTGAAACGGGTTGGCTATGAGACCTAAAGTGTGCCTCCACATACTCTAAAGGATATTTACTAGTAGTGGGGGTGTGATATATATAGTGGGGAGACTATACCCCTTGATTACAGAGTTACAACATAGCAGAACAATCTAATACTAATAATAATAAATAAATATCAGAGTACAAAAATAATGGAGACAATATAATACAATGAAAAACCAACAATAAGAGATAACTAAATAATCCAATAAATAATAAAGGAATAATTTAATAAAGGTCCATAATGTAACTAAATGTCATGCTAGAAGCAATGAGAAATAAAAGAATACCAGACAAGAAAAAAGACTCAAAAATACCCATTCCCAAACCCCAAGTCAGTCCCATCTCTAAACTCCAGCCCATCCAGCCAAAATAATCAACAATAAGGTCCCTTTCCCTTGTCTAAACCCGCATCTATATAATCTACCCGGGTACTAAATGGTGGCCTGAATAGGGTGCAAGTATAACCCATTAGGTCTACACCATTGTGTATAAACACAACCAACCTTATAATTAGTGTATACAATAATGTAATAAATATGTATAATAATTAATTAAACAATTAAATTAATAATTCATCAACCTTCTTCAATGCCATGATGTAATGTCTCTGAGCATGTATTATAACCATTCCATCCATAACCATATGACCATGGTAAAACATAGCCTACCTCGACGCCATGCTGGAATGTCTCCGAGCATGTCTCATAACCATGTCAACTATAACCTTAAACCAATGTATAAATTACAAAAATTAAGGTCAAAAACCGTTATATAATCATTTCATCAATAAATCCAAGATTATCCTAATATATAATAATTTCATCATTTATCATGGCCAATCCTGGTATATAATCATTTCAGCATGTGTCACTAGGCATTGACCGCTATATAAGTATTTCAGCATGTCTCAAAGAATATCCTGATATATAATCATTTCAACATGTGTCATTGGGAATAGACTTCTATATAAGCATTACAACAATAAATCAATAGGGAAAGTGTCCCATAAAATCATTACAACATTTATCACAATATCACATCATAACAATAAGGATATCACAATATCACATCATCATGCTCAATGGTTAATTTTTCAAATTACCATTTAAAATTGAATTACACATTTCATATATTAATTGTTCATAACCAATAACATGCTAGTTTTCTTAATAAAAAATACAATCCAAGGTGAAACTATATCAAGAAATCACCCGAAATCCATGTCATGAGAAACACACTTTAATCCATTAATCAATTTTTTAATCAAAGTTTCTCTCACCTGAATGGTATCTATAAGCTAGGTAAAAAACAATTTAGATCCAAAGGGACTCCAAAGAATTAATCAATTCACTATTTAATCAATCGAGACACACATATATTCACACAATTGAAACATTTCATATACTTGAAAATTATCACAACCATAGGGTTAAGGTTTAGACCCTCTACCTTTAACTGAAGATCAAACAATATTTATAATGGAAAACTCCAATGAGGAAGAAGGTGAGGATGATCGAAAAAAGGATCTAAGATCAAAAATGACCAAGATCAAAAACAACAATGCATACTCTCAAGTGATTACACCAAAACAATCAAATATCGATAAAAGAGAAGAGGAAAATTGAAGAAAGAAAACTTACCATGGATCAGATGTTTGATAAGGAATCTGGAAGGAAGGGAAGGCTTACAAAATTTCCTAGAAGGTCACCCTAGGCTGATATGAAGAACATTCACATGAGTTTTAAATAAAAATCAACCATACAACACCCTTATAAACCATAGGTTGGGGAATTACATGGCATGTAATATAGTTACACTTCATGAAATTATTTTTATTGGGATACACTGAAAGACCCATTGCCTTGGATTATTATTTTTTCTGATTGAATATTACATGAAATATAATATAATTACACAATATTTACTCTCTTTATGTTGTGAATTATTTCACAACCTACAACCATTCATGAAAAGTTCCTGGAAACAATTACACGACATGTATTATAGTTACACGACGTGTAATTGTTCTGTTGAGATTTTTTCAACCCAGATTCCTTATAAAAAAACAGAACCCCTTTAAGTTTTCTCAACTTATCAATAACCCATGGTAATACTTGACCCATTTATACCTAGACTCCATTAATTTAAAAAAATATACATCCCTGGACTTTAAGTCATTTTTCCTAAAAATGATCTCCGTCTCCGAACAAGAGTCGAACACCAAAGATCAAATGAAAAACTAAAAGAGGGACATAACTAGAAAAAGAAGAGATCTTACACTATTAATTAGAAATTTTAAATCCATTTTAAAATATTAAATTTCAAAAATTGATAAGTTAATTTTAAAATTGTAAATGTGCAGTGCATTAAAAAAATTAGTGAAAAACGTGACTTAAGTTTTTAAATATAAAATATAGATTTATAAATTAACCAAAAATATTTTAAAATGTATAATTTTACTTATAAAACATATATTTTTTCAATATAATGGTTTTTCAAGTTTTAGTTTAGTCTTAATTCCTATCGTTGTCATAAAATTCACAGTTTTAACAACAAATGGTATTTGCAATATTCACTTAAAAATTAATTTTTTAGAAAAATTATAAAACTACATATTATGATAATATCTTTGTGAAAAACTAAAAAAAATAGTTTTATTAAAAAAATATTACAACTTTCATAAATTAATCTTTTAAATATACTCACAAATAAAGGCTCTTTAGATTACACTTTGTGTGATATTCTAGGATATGGTGTTTACCTGCTACTATAGGGTTTTAGGTATTACATTCTCACTACATAAATAATTTCATCATCAACATTGGTTCATATATCAACTATTGAATAAATGTGGATATTCCTTCCTTATATCTTCTCTAGGCTCCCAGTTTTCCTCTTCTAGTTTTTGATTTCTCTATAGGAATTTCACAAACTGAGTTTTCTGATTCTGAAACACTTGCTTCCTGGTGTGAAGAATTTGTATAGGTTCTTAATTATCATAAATTTCAAGCTCCTATCTATTCCTTTATATGTGATCACATGAGTTTTATCTAGAATGTAATTACTTAATAATGAAACATGGAAGAAATTGTGTACTTTAGAAAGGTTGGGTGATATAACCAATTATTACATCACACCTCTAATTCTTTCTAGTATTTCAAAAGGCCCAATATACCTAGGGAATAACTTAACCTTTTTAACAAATATTATAACTCCCTTAAATGGTGAAACCTTTAGTAATATATGATCCCTAACTTGAAATTCCAAGTCTTTACTTTGATTATCAACATAAATATTTTTTATTCTCTAGGATACTTTAATATGATACCGAATAATCCATATTTTTATAGTCTTATCCTCCACAATATCTAGGGAAATTAGATTTATTTATACAACTTCTTCCTAATAAGTTGGTCTATGACACCACTTTCTATACAATTCTTTATATGGTGTACTCTATATGCTCGAATGGAAGCTATTATTGTATAAAAATTTCACCAAAGGTAAATAATGATCCCATATACCATGGAAGTCAAGAGAACATTATCTCAACATGTATTAAAATGTCGCATTGTCCTTTTATAATGCCTATTAGTTTGGGGATGATAGGCAGTTCTTAAATGTATTATAGTATCAGGATCCCTTTAAATACTCTTCCTAAATTTTGATGTGAACTGAGGGTTATGATAAGATACAATTGCTAGATGTTCCCTATGAAGCATTATTATTTCATTGATATAGTGTTAGGTAGGGTTCTCAAGGGGTAGATCTTATCTTATTACTATGAAATGATCTGACTTAGTAATACGATCAATGATGACCCATATAACATCATTCTTACATGGATTCTTTGGGAGTCTAGTGAAAAATTCCATTGTAATATTTTCCCACTTCCATATAGGTATGGACAGAGGTTTCATGAATCTCTTAGGATGTTGTCTTTCAGCCTTTACCTACTGGCCTACTAAGAATTTGAACACATAATACAAAATTTCCCACTTCATACCATCCCAACAAAAATATTCTCTTAAATACCTATACATATTTGTGCTACTAGGGTGTATAGAAAAATTTAAGCTATTTTTTTCCACTACCAGTTCCCTCTTCAACTCTGGTATGGATAAAACACATAACCTCTTCCCAAAATTCAACACTCCACCTCTACAAATATATTCTATAAATTTCCCATCATTTACTACTTAATATTTCTTTGTAATTTTTCATCATTATGCTGAGAATTATCTAAATTTTTCAGTAATGTCGGTTTAGAAATTTCATGGAAAAGGAATGATGGCTCCCCTTACTTAAAAATCACCATATCCATCTTTACTAGATCTCTATTTATAGGATCATTGTTAATCATCATCATGGTCAGAACTCCATGGTACCTCCTACTCAATGCATCAACCACATTTTTTTTCTTATCAATGTGGTAGTGTATCAAGAAATCTAAATCCTTGAGCAATTATAACTATCTTCTATGCCTCATGTTAAGCTCCCTTTGAGAGAATATATACTTTAAACTATTATGGACCATATATATATATATCACATATTTAACCATAAAGGTATTTATTGGATCTGAAAATCATACTAACTGAAGGCATAAACAAATCCATGACCGGTTCGAAGCTAATAAAAACCCGAAAATGGCCTTAGAATACATCCAAATCATAAAAGGGGTCTATTTCACAAAGTTCCTCCATGGAGACCCCTCACCAATGTGACAATGAAGAAAGGTTGATAGTGTCTTCATGAGTCCAATGGGCACGGCTGCTACGTGATGTCCCTTTTTAGCGTGACAAGAAATGTGAGTGCCTGACCTCCGTGATAAGGAGCATCAGTGATAGTGTATTTCTGGGTCAGATGGTGCATGGACACTCTGTGGCATCACTCTTTCTCCACATCGAGCCCTGCTATTGTCGCTTTGATAGTCCCTTGGAAAATCCGACTGAGTCTGATGTTGTCCCGTCACTCCTTGGTGTTATTTTTTCTTCGTGGCACCTTCTTTGTTCTTCGAGATGAGCCCCTCAAGCATTGAAAACCCCCATTGCCTATAAATAGAGGGCTCACCCCCCTCTAAACCATTACTACTCTGACCTTTCACCTTCTGACCTCCCATTTCGTGAATATCCCAAGCATTATGAAGCTGAGATGAAAATGGATCATCCAAGGTACTGAAGCATCATGAACTGTGATTTGATACATTCTTCATGGACCCTACTTGTAGGGATGACCTTCGTGAAGGCCTTTTTCCTTTGTGAAGGAGGGATCCCCTTCAGGGCACTCGAGGCTCCTTGAATCATTAAGCCTTCATAAAGCACTCTTCAAATAATGATCTCTTTACTAAGGCAAATCCCTACTTCGCCAAATTCTTTTCTTCACGAAGAGGCCTTCTTTCATGAATCCACCCTCCTTTGCGAAGCTCCATTACTTTTCTAAGCCCCTCCTATAGGTGCCTCTAGTTTCATGAAATCCTCTCTCGTATGGACCTCCATGCTCATACAAAGGGATTTTATGGTCCCTTGAGTGATGTTTCATATTGAATTTCCCTACCTTATGATCATTCGTATAGGTATGTTAATAGCTATTTCTTCTTTGCATAACTATGATAACATGGACCCCTAGATTGACCAATCCTCCACCTCACTCCTTTAAAGCATTGCTTTTGCCTTCCCTTCCACATGTGTGGGTTGGTACAAGTTATGTAAGTCCAAGGGATGAGGAGCGAGTCCTCATCATTCAATCTACAGGATGTTAAATTTCCAAGCACTTTCATCCCCAACACATGATGTTAAATTGTGAGTTTCTTCATGCACGAAAAGTCTACAAGGACTTTAAGGGGAATGAGCATCAGTGATCTCCCGATCTTCCTCTCCCATTGGGCTTTGCACTATGTGCACCTCGAGTAGTCTCCAGGTAAGCCCTGATACACCTTGATAGAGTGTTCCCTATACATGGAGCCATATCCTCCTCGTACATCGGGACATCCTCCTTGGTCTTCCCTCCTGGAGTAAGTCCCAATATCCATCTCCTAGGGCCACTAACCATGAATAATCCCCACACTATCCCTCATGGACTCACCCTTCACGACACGATCATCAAGTTTGCTATTACCTCTTATTTACCACACCGAGCATGAATCACGTGGGCTTAGATTAATCAGCAACCATGACATCCTATTTGGGACTCTAGCCATGTGTAATCCCCAACAAGACTTTGGGTTGCTATCCATGTGTAATAACCATGACTAAAACTTTCGTCCTTCATGACGTTAAACTACACCTTCTAAACTATGTGTACTTTGATCCCTGTCTTTCAAATAGGGTATGTAGGAAGCCTCTATGAGGTTCAAGCCCATCACTACCTACAACCCATCCGCCCCGACTACTTCACATTGGTTCACCTTCATTCCACATGACGTTAAACTACACCTTCCAAACTATGCAGGTTTTGATCCCTTTTGGGTATGTAGGAAGTCGCTTTGAGGTTCAATCCCAAACAATGGTAAACCCTGGTGCTCCCTTCTGGGATGTACCCTCCTGATGTGACATCTTGCCTTTTTGGGAAACATCTCCTCGTTCCACCCTTTGAGGTGTTCTGATCCATCCATCTAGGCTAAAAACCATGCATAAGACCCACACTCCATCCATACTATTCTAACCAAGAGTGCCCCTCTTACGATGGGCCGCTAACCATGTGTAAGCCCCTGTGTGTCTCCAGGCTTCTATCCTTTGTGTACACCCCAATTTTACACCCCATTACCGAACTACATGTAATTTGATCCCTATCTTTCAAACATGTCATGTAGAAAGCCTCTTCTAAGGTTCAATCCCATCATCCATTCTCATCCTAGTCTCCCCCTCGATCCTTTATGTCTCAAGACGATCATTCCCCAACCCAAAGGTTCTACTTCCTTCGGGTCCCTACCCATGAACTCCATTTATCATGGGCTGCCTCCCTAGGTGTCTCATCACCCCATCGAACTATGTGGACTTTGATTCCTAGCCATTGGGATATATAAGAATCCTCCCTGAGGTTCAAGCTCTGCAACATCATCTTCATGTCAGTTCCATCTCTTCCCTTCTTCATCCTTTGACACCACCTCCATCATCCATCCTGATTATTACCCAGGCCGCCACATCCTAGTGTGATCATTCCACTCACATGGGAAGCTAACCATTCATAAGCCCCATCCATCCAATTGCTGCTTTTTTACAGCACCCAAGCATCTAACTATGTGTAATCCCCAAATAACCCTTTCGAACTACCTGGGTCTTGATCCCTATCTTCTACACAAGGTACATAGGAAGCCTCCCTAAGGTTCAATCCCAGCCAATAGTAAACCCTGGAATCCTCCTTTTTGGGATGCACTTCTCTGATCCATCCTTTGTGATGTCTGGATTAGCCTTCATGGTGTGAAACCTTCCCTTTTTAGGACAGACCATTCCAGGTCCATCCTTATTGGGTGTTTTGATCCATTCATCTGATAAACCTTCTAGGTGATCCTTCTTAGGTATGTACCAATATAATCCACTCTTTTCAGTGTTATGATCAGTCTAATCCATCTTTACTAGATGTTAAACTCGTGTCATACCTCGTGTTAAACACGAGAAGTTGAGGAAAAACTTGGAGACTTGCATCTGACATAAGATTCTCCGAATTCAACATGGGATTCCTCAATCTTCCACATCAAGAAGCCTTCTAATAAGGTAGAATTTAGGTGTACCGAGTTTCCAACATCTATACATGCCCGAGATTCCCAACGTGACTACTCTCCTGACCGAATGTTGCTTCCCTAACTTGACCATTTGGAATTTCCTAACAAAAGCAACATAATTAACCAACATCCACAAATATATGGCACTAGGGAGAGTTTCACAAACAACATCTTAATCTCTAAGGGGGATCTGTACTAGGAAAAAAATCCTAAGGAGGAATCCATAGAAGAAGAGAATGATATCCCATCATCCTATTTCAATCAAAGAAAAAACATTTCCAAAGAAGTGATGAATGTCACCTACCTTTGGAAAGTGGGAATGCAGGGTACAATGTAGCCATCAACATCATCAACACACACACGTGTAGTGGAAACACACCCTAGTAGAAAGCATCAAAAATAGAAATGGTGAACTCAAGGTGAATCTTTTCTCCTTCAACCACAGGGATTAGTAGCTTTCAAGACATCAATAGATAATTGTTTCATGAGATCCTGTTATCCGGAACTAGGTCCCACTGAGCAAATAGTGGGACTGGTGTAAAAATCACCAGAATTTGAGGTAATTAATTTTTGGGTATTCCGGTTCACAAAATTGTTAGTGTAGATCTATCTATTCGTTTATAGAAGATTGAATGACACTAGGGCACTGCTAACTACTATCCATACTGACAACTGAATCTTCTTACCTTACAGGACCCAGGCTATATGAAACCAATTTCCTCCCACCTAAAAATGTAGGGGTAGGGGCAATGCCAATGCAGTAATCCCACACGGCTTCACCTCTTCCATGATGTTTTCCACAACCACAGCTACCAGGCGCCCATGCCCCATCTCACCCTCAAAATTTATCCATAGAAGGGTGATGAACACTCTTATCCGATGGTATGAATAATAGGGGGTCATCCTAACGAGGGATATGGACCACTAGGATTTGGAGGATTTTATGACTCACCATCCTCGACACCCCCAAGGGCCATGTAGGGATCCACTTCTCCTCACTCTGATGTCCAACCATTTCAGGAGCCTTTCCTTGGAATGATCTTATGACTCATTCCCTATGTCAATGAGGTAAGGGATGTTCGAGTCATACCATCTATGACCATCTCCCGGGAGCTTCCAAGGAGGGATCCCACCAGGCCACCTCATCACCACCAATATCTGGTCCTTCAGACTGAGGAGTATATAGTCTATACCACTACACCACCAACCCCAGATCTGCTGACCCAATGTCAAAATTAGGTGTAGGCTCAAGAAGAAAACCATTAGGGGGTGTCATCTTTCATAGCTTAAATGGACCATTCCACCACCGATGCATAATATTATCTCCCTATCATTACAGGATAGGGGAACATCTATGCCCAATCGGGATTGAGACCCCATCCACCCCATGGGTAGCCTGGGTTGACTCCTCCAGTCACCACCATGAGAAGTAGCCATCACGGGCTGACCTGTGATGATGAAGTTCTATATGGAGGTCCTCTCTATACCATCCTCATCCAGAGTAGAGGTCATCCCTTCTCCCTCACTCAACATGGAGGTTCTTCCCATGTCACCAACATTAGTTCAAGCAGAGGTCCTCCCCATCTTATTGACATCCAGCATGGAGGTCTTCCCTATGACCATAATATTAGGTATGACGATTCTCCCAATGCTTCAAGTTATCAATGCGAAGGTCCTACTCACATCATCACTATCTCTAGCAGAGGTCCTCCCTGTAGCAACATTGACTTGAGGGAATTCCCTCCTCGCTCCATCACCCACAAGCATGGATATCCTCCCCATATTCTTTCCAGATCTAGCAAAGGCCCTCCCTCCTCCAACATTCCCAACCACAAATATCCTACCTGTGTGTCAGGAAATAGACACATAGGTCCTCCCCATGTTTCATTCGACATAGGCCTGAGTGCTTCTATCACCCTAGATCACCTAAGCATATGTCCTCTCTGCTCCAGCATCAACCCAAATGAAGGTCCTCCCCATGTCGAAAATCTTCCTTACCCTGAAGAACCATCCCAGGGCAGGAGGGAGAATCACTGCCACCAAAGGAAGAATCTTATGAAGCCGCTAGGTCATGGTCAATCCTGTTCACTTTTTCAAATTCTGAATCATAATGAAACTTGATGGTGGAGCCTTCCCCCTACTCCTCTATATCAGGGTCTAGGGCAGGAACCCGGTGTGTCAACTCCATCCTCCTGGAAAGTGAAATGAATCAGATACTTGACACCCTCCACAGGTACATACAAGAGGGGGAAGATTTGGATTCTTTCTAGGGTGTTGTCATATAATCATCTCTATCATCTCTAGGATCATTCTCTAGCTCAACATGAGATTATGAAGAATTGTTCTGGGGGTTGGTAGACAATGAGAACTGCCCGGATTCATCACCAGCAGCCACTGCCTTTACACATGAAGTGATGGTCAATACTCTATCCTACATGGACGTGATGAAACTACAAAAAAGTGACTTTTACCAACAAAAATTTAGCAAAAAATATCATATATATTGGTAAAAAATTAACAATTCCAACAAATATTAAGTTTTGTTGTTATTGAATTTAAATACCAACATTTATTTTTGCCAATGCATATATATGTTGATATTAATTGTTTAATACCAACAAATACTTTAACAACAATTAGATTTGTTACTTTATCATATTAATACCAATAGTTTTTTACCAACAAATCAATCTATAATTATTAATCATTATTACCAATAATGTTATTCAACATTCAAATTTTTATCAATTATTTATTCAATACAAACAAATAATTTAAAAAAAAAATGTTTTCAAATATTATTTAACCATTTACTAAAAAAGTATATTGTTATTAACAAAAATAAAAATACTTATAAGACTAATTTCTAACTTAATCACAAAAAACTATGTTTTTATTAACCAGTAAATATTGTGAATATTTGAAATAAATTCTAAATTTGATCCAATATATATTGTATTTTACATATAATTAAAATTATATTTTAAATACATTTTAAAATAATTTAATGTTATAAATAATAAATAAATAAAATTTATTAATTGATTGACCAAAATAAAATGAAAAACACACCCTGTCCCCGTACTCATCCCATGCCTCCCCTCTCCCACATCGTCGTCTTCCGCTAATGCTGCATCCCAAACAAATGATCTATGCTTTCAGTCATAGACATGGTTCATCACCATCACCCACACCCACAACCACACCCCCTTGATTCTTCATCACCACCTATACCCCATGTGTACCAATGATGGATTTATTTTTTCTACTTTCAACTAAAAATATTAGTTATCACCCATTTCTCATTCAAAAGGTTGATGATTGAGCCTCTTATCAGGTATTCACTCTTTGTATTCAAATTTTATTCCTTTGAAATCACGGGATTCTAGCATTTTAATTGAATAGAAGTTAAGGTTTTAGTGAAATTACGAGGAAATGTGTTTTCTTGTTTTTGTTTTTATTTATTTTCCTAGTGATTTTTGGTTTCTAATTGATTGATTCTTAAAATCCACTCCAGTTATTTGAGTCAGACCTCTATACTTGTACATATCAATTCTATTTTCATAATTTTCCATTGTATTCCTTGAATCGATGTTCATTTAATTAACCCATGTTGTTCTAACAAGACTAGGATGGGGAGGATAGGCTCAAGTCTACCATTATGGATTCTGGCCTCGATTCTGTACATAATTCTGTATATGAAAATAGGTCAAAATTGTAGAGACAAAGTGTTTAATCATTGGAATGTGGATAGGGGAGGAAACAATATATACTTTTGGAAACAATTCACCCCTAAAGTAGTTTTAGAAAACATTGATGTTCTTTTTTTAATGTTATCTCATGAAAAAATAAGGAATGATCTAGGAAAGCTATAAAAACCTAGTGAATTGTTTAGGATAATGATTTTGATAGCATCCAGAATGAATAATTCATCTAGGATGACCTTGAGACTGGAATTTTTCTGAACAGTGATAAATGAGGGGATGAGATTGAATAATGTTCTGTCAAAATTGAATCCTTGGAATCCTCTCCTAGGATCAAACCATTACATAGGGTCAATAAGAAAATAGGAGTGAGGTAATGTCATAGGCCCTACAACGTTGAAGTCATCAAAAAGTAATCCATCTATTTTCAAGTTGAGGTTCCCTAAGAACCGCCCTTATTGGATACTTTTATGGATATATGCCATATTTTTATCCCATTCCTTAACCTATAGGTCACATAATTTCTCATGTTCCAACTATTCTTCCTAAGAGAGTCAGTTGTTCAACAAATTACTCTTGACATCCTTGCTTTGGAAGAGATCAACATCCCACATTTGTTGAAAATCAATGCCCACTCCCTATATCTCTTTTCATTGTACATTCTTAGTGATAGTTTGTTCAATATCAACAGTCACTTATTCTATAAACGGGGATCTGGGATGAAAAAATTTATTCTACATAACAAAAAAATGATGGTCTTGTAATGAATTTTATCATTAATACTGAATAACCTATAGAAATATCCATTCAGTATCCAAATATTTTTCAAATATATGTCATTTTCACTATATATAGACCTTATAATTAGATAAGTAATGGAGATTGATCCAATATGGTGTGAGTAAAATGTATAATATAAGAAAAATATGATCAATGTAGGTTATTTAGTGATGGTTTCCAAAAAAATCCTAGAAAGGTTGAATATTTAGTTTCTAGTGGTGTTTTTTTAAAGAATTAATAAATTATGTATTTAGTAGTGGGTTGTTTCGACCTGTTACATACTTCTGATCTGATTTCATCCCTTATTTATCTGGGTATCATGGCTTGGGGAGAAAACAACAAAGACATGTTGTGGAAGACTTATGTGGATGATCACATAGAAATTACCTATTTCCTTTTTTACTGTTGCCATCATGAGTCATGGATACATTGTTTTTGTGTAGAGTACTCCCTTCCTAGAGCTCAAGCCCACAAAAATTTCATGAATTTTTCCAAACTGAAGACTCTTGCACCATTTGGTCTATTAATTAGCGATAAAGGGTGAAGTTTTGGGTGTTATATATGAAAAAAGGGAAATGACTTACCACCATTTTTTTAATCACAACCAATATTTTATGAAAATTATACAAGAATACATTTTATGTCATCTCTTTTTTACCTTTTTAAATGATGTGTGGATAAAATTGGTTGTTTTAATTTTGTATTGAGATTTTAGTGAGTAGTTGTTATGCAATTTATTTCTTAGCGATCTCGACCTACACTCACATGCTCAAGTGGTGTGTTCATGATGAATTAGTGTTCCGATGCATGTTTTTTCTTTATGTTAACTGTTTTACACTATAAAATCACAAATAATCCTTTATCAAAGAATGAAAAGAAAACACCAATAATAAACTTTCCTTGTGTTTGGTTGTTAATTTTGAATATGAAGTGGTAGGTTGTGTGGAACATGGGTAATGACTTCCATGTTTTTTAATATGAAGTTGTGGGAGTTTCATCACCAATGGTGGAAACCTAGTACTGCGGAGCACCTCCCTATTGTTGGCTCCCTCATCCAGTCTCTCTCTTGTGTTTGGTTGGATTCAATATCTACAACCTCCAAGTGATTTATTGGTTCCTTTATAGGTTCATACATTTTTTGTTATTCGGTTTAGTCGTTCTGTACTTTCTCTCTCCTCATGGTGATCGAGAGACTTCTGAAAGATGAGGACACTGAAGAAAAAGGGGATCACACAAGGATACAATCCTTTGTTGGGTCCATGGTGATCACTAAATTGGTAACGACTATGTTGGAACCAAAGGGAATGGATAAACTTCTACAATCAGTAGGTATAGGGCACAGTGTCACTATGAAAAATGATGGTGATATAATCTTTAAGTCCATACATATTGACCATTTGGCTGCCAAGGTTCTTGTTGATATTTCTAAAGTTAAATATGATAAAGTTGGTGATGGAACTACATCATTTTTTTTCTTTATGGGGAGATTTTAAGGGAGATAGAAAAGTTAATAGCCCAAAATATCCATCTAAAGACCATAATTTCATGCTACCGTATGGAAGATGAATGTTCTCAGGATGAATTTTCACCGAAGGTTGTAGATAATAAAGAAGATGAAGACAAATTTAAGTTAGATTTGATGAAGATCATAATAACTACACTGAGTTCCAAAATACTCTCTCATGACAAGGAACAATTTGTAAAGTTGATTGTGGATGTAGTTCTAAGGCTAAAGGGAAACACAAATCTAGAGGCCATGAAAATTATCAATAAGCATGGAAGATCACTAAAGGATTCATTTCTTAAGAAAGGATTCATTCTTGATAAAAAAATAGTTATTGGCTAGACCAAATGCATCGAGAATGATAATATTTTGGTGGAAAACACTACCAAGGAAACAAATAAATTGAATATTTATAGAGCATGTGTCCATGTGGATTCAATGTCTAATGTTTTTGACATTGAAAGCACTAAAAAAGAAAAGATGCATGAAAAGGTTCAGAATATCAAAGCCCATGGAATATAATACTTTATCAAAAGAAAACTAATCTACAATTTCCCAAAGGAATTATTTGTAGATGATGACATAGTTACAATCAATAATGTTGATTTTATTAGCATTTAATGGATATATCTGGTGACAGGTGGTGAAATTGCATCAACCTTTGACAATCTAGAGTCTTTGAAGATTGAGCATTGCAAGATTTTTGGGGAAATCATGATCAGTGAAGACAAACTAATTCAATTTTCGGGTGTTTAAATGGGCTAGACTTGTACCATAGTCTTGATAGGTTCATGTTTTCATGTGCATGATGAGGCAGAAAGGTCTCTACATGATGCCTTGTCTGTGATGTACTAAACAGTGAATGATAGCTGAGTATTTCTTGGTGGTGGGTGGCCTGACATGGTAATGGGGAAGGAAGTGGATGGGATTACACGGAGGACCCCCAAGAATAAATCCCATACCATCAAAGATTTTTCAAGATCCCTTCTATCCATTCTGTTAACTATTGCTGATAACAAGGTCCTAAACAGTGCTAAATTGATTTCACAGCTATGTTCCAAACATCAAGAGGTAAGCAAGCTGTTCTTCTATCTACCACTGAAGCTACAAAGATGATCCTTAGGGTCGTTGAGATCATCACATGTGCTCCCTGAAAAAGAGAAGATCGAATGTTATTTTCCATATTTGTTGTATTTCTGTTTATGGTTGTTTCCTTGCATCCTTTTAGATTTTTATTTAATATTTAGTATCCATGAAGGTTTTTCTTGTTATCTTAATAAAAAAGTTTTGGGTGTTATATGTGAAAAAATGGTAATGAATTCCATGTTTTTTCTTTATTTTAAATGTTTTTTCTTTATGTTAATTGTTTTACATTAGAAAATAACCAATCATCCTTTATCAAAGAATGAAAATAAAACACTAGGAAACTGTGTGTTAATTTTTAATATAATGTTTTAGGTCCTGTTTTCTTCTTGGTCTGTATACTTCTACATGATGGTGTTTTGGAGCTTCTAGATCTAGTGTCTTCTTGGATGAAGGAACTCTTTCTTAGATAGTTTGAATATGGTTTGATAGCTATGTACCTGTTAGATGTTGATCATGGAGTATGCTATTACTTTTGGCACAAAATCTGATTGATGTTTTATCTATTTTTGACTTATTGAGATGTTTTTGTCACTAGAGATTTGGTTTTCATGATTTGGTGGACATCATTACATCTTTCTTTTGTTTTCAGTCTAGGATGCTATGAAGGATGACCTAGATTTGTTGATCATTTTGGAGGTGAATTATTTTATTTTTTTGTGTGATTTTTCTATAAGTCTATGTAATCATATTCAATTTCTTTTTGGTGTAATCTCATTACACATCGTGTATACCTTGTAACTCTTACTTTATTTAAAAAATTCTACAGACAATATTTACCAAAAAAAGGTGGAAATGATATTTTTTGAAAAGATAGTATTTAGGATGCTACTGGAATCTTTTTGGAGAAATGATGCCTCAATATGAGTCATTCAGACTGCAGATCCTTGATATGTCAACATGGATGATGAAAAATGCTCACTGTGAAAATCATTTTTTGATAACTCTATTTATTTCTATTTTTGTTTCAATTAATATAGGTATTTTTCACTAATTTGTGTGTATTGTATTTGGTTTTTTGTGATGTAGATATTGGAGCTGAAGTTTGTGACATAAATTGGAGTTGGTTCAATTTTTTTATTTCTTATACTTGAGTTGACTCGTTTTTAGGTATGCTCTTTGGTTGTGTGGTAGAGATATTAGAGCCGAAGGTTTTGGTATTTTGGAAACATGAGGTCTCTTTAGAGCTAGATTGCTAGTCCTAGGGAATGGATGGGTCGATAGAGGTGGATTGTTGGCATGGATGGGATGGTGCTGGAGCTAACTCGCTGGCATGGATGGGTCATTGGTGCACGTTGGTTGATGGATTTGGCTCGTTGACATGGATGACCCGGAGCTACCTCACTAGCGATGATGGGCTAGAGTTACTGGTGAGCTGATTTTTTGGAGCTGCTAGTGCTTAAGCTGACTCGCTGAAGCTAGGGGTGGGGGTGGGTGTCCAACATTTTTGTATTGATTGGTTTTGTAATTAATTTCATTATTAATATAATTAATTTTTTTCTAATACTGAACATGTGTTAAAATAATCTTTGGTTTAATAATTAAAATAGATGTATTATATAAGATAAATTAATAAACATAATTTGAAATTTCAATAGCAATACAAATTTATAATTTTTATTCAAATGTAATTTATAAACAAATATTATGTGTTGGTAATATTATTACCAAAACACAAATTTTTTACTAGATCCTGTTGCTAAACACTTTAAACAACATATATAATATCTATTGGTATTATTATAATTGCAAAATAAAAATTTTATCTTTCACAGAAACATTTAGCGACAGAGTTTTTACCGAAAATTTAGTGACATGGACATATATGTTGGTAAAAAATTTTAGTAATAGAAAATGAACTTTTACCAACAGATATGCCCCTATTGGAAAAAGTGAAATATTTTGTAGTGTGATGTGGTTTGTACCACCTCTAGGAGATGAACCATTATGTAGCTAATTTTCAGCCCGTGATTTATTCTCTCTACCATCCAATCCTCCACCACAACTGTCTATATCAGCACCATTACCGGTTCCCCAACCACCCCTAGTCGAGGAATGGGGCAACCAAGGGTTGGATATCACCTCTGAAAGATGGAGCTTGTGGGACATCCTTACAGTAGACCAATTCCCCAAGATGTTCTAGATGATCGCGACTAAAGAATTTAACATCCCAAAGTCCCTCACCTAGGATGAGGTCATGTGTTTCCACCATACTCTCTAGGTGATGCATTTTTGCCTTCGTCATCATCGGTTTGTTTATCTGAGGATCCAGGAGCATTATGATGACATTAGCTAGCAATGTCGCATGGTTGACCTGGCTGCACTTCCCGTCACTTAGCATCTTGCATCGCATGATTTTCATCGGACCCTATAACAATGATGTGTTCATAGATTTACTGTGCTCTGTATAATTATTGTCGAGGTATCCCTGTACGTGTAGATTTGGGGATGTGGAAGTATGTTTCCCTCTACTTTAGTCCTATCCTACGTGGGCCCAACTTATCAGGTGATATCAAGGATATGCTTCCTGGTGTAGTTGCAGTCAATATAGATGACCTCAATCTGCTTAAGGAGAAGGATACTGAGATAGGGATTGTTGAAGATAACCTTCCCCTAGAAACTATGAAACATCTACTTGATCCCCCTAGCATTTTCACCCGCTAGAAAAGACATTTGCTTTGCGTTGTTGATCCTACCAAGTCATTGCCTCTCGATCGGGCCCCCAACAAGGGAAAATGACACACTAAGACCGTTAAGCCCTTTGACATATCTGGATCAATGTAGAAGATAGAAGATGATCCTGAGAAGGACACACTACTTCAAAAGCTCATGGAATAGAAGAAGGTCCTTGATGATATTCTTGATCAGTGCCTTGTAGAACAATGTCCAGACTACGGTGATCTGTAGTATGATCCCATCCACCCTCCACCAGGGTAGTAGGGGTAGGTACAGGTTTCCCCGATGAGTTTCCCCTAATAATCTCAACAACCATACATATTCTGATAGGATAGAGGTCGGAGCTTATAGAAAATGGTCATGGTATGTGTCACTAAATCTGCTTGAGCTGTGTGAGAATATTCTTCGAGACTTGGCTCTACAAGTCATTCCTCCATCATCTCCTCAGTTCTCTCTTCAGGTTATTCCCCCAACCACTCCATGGGACATTCCTCTAACGGTTCCTTGGGTTATCCCTCCATCTGTTCCACGATCCGTTGAACCAGCTTATCGTGTTGAATAACCTGAAAACGCGCTAGTGGTCAGGGATCCTTGCTAAGATAGGAACCCACACCAGGATGATCTGATGGACGATCTCATTTCTCACCTTAAGGATCTCAAAATGTGGCAAGTGATGATCCCTCATGATGGAAATGCTTATCTTTCATGGGTAGATGATATTCTAGCACCCTCAAATTTTGGGAATCCTAATTTCTCACCCTTTAACGGGATGGGATACCCACTGAAACATCTTTCTCACTTCATCTCAAGGTGTGGACCCATGCTAGGAACTCCAGTGCAGTAAGAGGTTGCTAAGCTCCGGTGCTTTATATAGACATTGGAAGGGCATGGATTCATCTAGTATATCCAATTACCTATTAGGTCTATAGTTGGTTGGTAGGATCTTCACAGGAGGTTTCTTTATTAGTTCAACACCACAACTCACAAGAACAATATTTCTAATATCTTCAAGTCTAGAAAATAGGCAAATAAGCATGCCATAGACTTTTTCGTTAGGTGGAAATGCCTCATGTATTCACTCGATATGTCACTAACTCAAGAACAACTACTAACGATGTGTGTGGGGAACATAAAGATTGAGCTGGTCCCATCCATCATCACTCAAAATTTCTTAGTTGGATTTTGGGATTTCTTTGATAAGGCTCATCATCTAGATAAAGACTTATAACAGGCCAAACAGACACGTTTGTTGCCTCTCACAACTCTTGTAAGAAGAGACACCAATGCTGAGGCAGTTGTCGTTATATTGGTAGAGGCCCCTAGACTGCTAGAGTTATTACCGAAAGAGTCATGTCCATAGCCTCATTGAGGTCCATAGCCTCAGGCCTAGCCTCAGGCTCAACATCACCCACCTTTGAATCTGCCGTAGCTTCCACGTAATGCACCACCGTCGCCCAGGTGAGATAATTAGGTTCCAACTCCTTTCCATGATCTAGACCCTCATCAATACTAGGATTCCAGAGCTCCTATCCCTGATAGAAGTAACCATACCCACTCATTAAAATAATCTCAGGTCATCGATTATTTTCAGAGCGTCTTAGATAAGGGAATCTTGAGGTTACCATACTGCAGGAGGCATGAGGAGGTTGATCTCATTTATTACCCCAACTACTACCCCTATCACTGGTTTCTTAGACATACTCTCAAGAAATGCTATGTGTTTAAGGATTATCTCCAGGACTAGGTTGAAAACAATATAGTCAGTTTGGGTACTGCCCTGACATAGGTGGCGTGTATCTATACAGAGATGGATAATGAAAATGAGGGTGAATAGAAGCAGGTCCTCGGATACAGGACTCAAAAGTATGACAACTAGTTATCCCACAGGGCAGTTTCTCACACCCATGGTATCATCTGTGCCCATTTTAATTATCTCAATCCTTCTGAAGTTATCATTCTTTCTACCACTATTATTTCTGCATCTACATATTACCCTTCTTCTTAGAAGAGAAGGCGCTATTGGCATAAGGGAAAGAAAATCCCCCTAACGGTGCTGAAGCCATCCCATACTCTTGGAAACTTTATGCCTCTAGAGATGGTATTCTCCCCCAGAATACACTCAGTATTTGAGGATTCCTCAAGTGATGTTCAAAAGTATGACTCAGTGAATATCGTCAAACTGGGGGACCCCTACATGGCTCCCAGCGATGAGGAGAACCAGGATGGCCCTCCTAATGTCCCCAGTAGGCGCCATCATCTGCATAGTCGGGGCTATTTGAACCATCAGAATGCTAAGGACGATGATTCTAGCCAAGTCGTGCATGCCAATAAGACCTAACAGCAGGATCACCACAAAGTTTGACATGCACAACCCTCTCATCCTGATTCGTTAGGATTACCACCACCACAGTTCATGTTACTCAATCAGGTAGAGCCGTTATAGTTGCACCATGATCAGCTATGTCTATTCATGGATAGACCTCAGTCATCTAATAGTCATACAGTAGTCATTTTTCTTGATTCAACTAATGAACGGCAGGATATCCCCAACACCAGCCAGAATCCGCCGGCTCAACCAACATCACCCATCAAACCGCCTTCCATGGAAAAACTCCATGTCAGTAAGAATGCACATCTATCATGGAAGTATGATGTGATCAAGCACCTTTCCAACATTCCTACAAATCTACCAATCCTTGAAGTTATTTTTCCTATCAAAAGATATGCATGAATCCATCACAGATGCTTTAAGAAACCCCCTTCAGTTCAAAATAGAGGTGGCAGCCACAAATGCCTTCCATGCTGAGGAATTTGAGTAAGAAAAATTCCAAGCCATCATCTATTTCTTAGGGGAAGATGAATGTTCTTCAGTAATGGGGCACATCCTACCATTGTACATCACATGCCAGATTAATGGAATGGAAGTACGTTATTGCCTTGTTGACACAAGTTTCAGGATCAATCTCATCTCGACCTAGATGCTCCACAAACTAGGTCTATTTGAAGCATATATGAGTCCCTCTAACTTTAAGATTCAAGGTTATGACTAGACAGAGCATAGGCTATGTGGAAAGATCCATATGAAGACCTAGTTCAGTGGCCTGATTACCAGTACCAAATTCATGGTCGTCTCACAAGACACCACCTACAACATGATGATGGGTAGGCCATGACTCCATATGTATGTGGCAGTTCCCTATTCATATCATCAATGCCTCAAGTACTCCCTCAATGGTTGACTGAGAATACTATAGGGTGATGCATCTCCCTTTGCCTATTGTGAAGCCTGATATTTAGACGCTGACTACTATAAGAGAAAGGAAAAGCGGGTTCAAGCCAATGAGATTGAGCACAATAATCCTTCTAATGACCTGTGGGAAGACTTGGATAGTGCTTTAATCCTCCCGATTCACCAGTTAGATGCCACAACCCTAGGCCTAGTAAATTTCTTTGTTGTCTTTGGAGTGAGTGGGAAAAACTTTTCTAGATACAAGGAACGCTGGAGGGTCACCTCATATTCCTATACAAATTAGGCTAGAGTAATCCTAGAGCCCCTCACCCCTATAAGGTATCAGGATGTTCACCCCATGGAAATAGAAATATGCCATACTTGCTTGTTCCACTAGGCTGGGTTGAACCAAATCAAGACGACGCACCAATACTACTTTGATATCATCGAGCATTTTCCCTTATGTTGAAGGCTTGATGGGATTGGGTTGATAGATTTTGTCTCTACGGTATTAGCAGTGTAGTGGTCTCCTGGTGAAGATTCCAATGCCACTCAGGCTAGTACCGACATTTATCTGGGGTCAGCTAACTCAGAAGAATTACAACCTTTTGATGATCCTCTTGTCTCAAACGATGAAGGGGATTTGGAAGATGCTCCTCCTGTATTCGAAGAAGGTTTCCCCACCATCGTCTATGAGTTGGTACATGTGAATCTCTGTACTGAGACAGACCTAAGGCCAATGATAATCAAAGTAGTTATGAATAAATAAGAGAAGAAGCAGTATGTGGACTTCCTGAAGCATCATCATGACGTGTTTTCTTGGATCTATGAATAAATGCCAGGACTAGATCCCCTAGTAACCTTCCACCACCTTGGTCTCCTGACAAGTCAGCACAGGTTTAAGCAGACTCCCAGGAAGATGTACCCTTATCACGGTGTCATGGTCGAGGCTGAAGTTGATAATATCATTAAAGACCACTTCATCAAGGAATTATAGTGTCTCAGATGGTTAGCCAATATCATTCCCATAAGAAATAAGAACATACATATTAGAGTCTATATCGATTTCCAGGATCTCAACTGTCACTGTCTGAAGGATGATTTTCCCCTTCTTATGACAAATCTATTGATTGACACCACTGTTGGGTTCCAATACCTCTCCTTTATTGATAGATATTCTGGGTATAACCAAATTTGTATGGCTCCTAAGGATGAAGAATCCACCACCTTCAGGGAACTACATGGTACTTTATGTTACCAAGTAATACCCTTAGGCCTAAAGAATGTGGGAGAAACCTATCATCGTGATATAAACTACATATTCAAACCAATCCTCAGGACATTGGTGGAATGCTATGTGGATGATTTGGTGGTCAAATCCCACCAGGGTTAGGACTATCTCAGAGATCTTGAGAAACTGTTCGGATTCCTCTACTCCTGCCATATAAATATGAACCCCTTGAAGTGTTCCTTTGAGGTTACCTCTGAAAATTTTCTCAGCTTTTTTGTTAGATAAAGAGGCATCAAGATCGATCCAGAGAATATCAAGGCTATCAGTTAGATGCCTCCTTTGAGAAACCTCTAAGATCTCTGAGGTTTTCAAGGTCACTTATCCTACATACAATGATTCATCATGAACCTGGCTAGAAAATGTAATACCTTTTTTTGAATCAATAAGAAAGATTTCATATACTAGTGGGATTAGTAATGTCAAAATGCTTTTGAGGAGATCAAATATTACCAGCTACAATATCTTGTCTTGATTCCACCCATCTCCAGCAAACCGATGGTCTTTTATGTGACCACCCTAGAACAATAACTCAGTGCCCTTCTCACCCATAAGAACAACAATGGGATAGAGAACAATTCATACTATCTCAACCGCATGATCCTCGACATGGAGACCAGATATTACTCTACTAAGAAGAGATGCCTCACACTAGTTTTTGCAGTGCAGAAGTTGAGGCATTATTTGTAGCATCATGAGATACATCTGGTGTCCCGTGTGGATCCACCAAATTACATTTTGAACACACCTATATTGACAATCCATCTAGCTCTATGGGAAGTGATCCTTTAGTAGTTTGACATTAGGTTCGTTCCATAAAAAGATGTCAAGGGTCAGGTGCTGGAAGTTTTTCTGGCCGCCCATCCATTCCCCACAGAGCAGTCTCTAGATCTTTACTTCCCAGACGAGTCCATACTATCAATGGATCAATTTATACCATGTTGGAAAATTCACTTTGATGGTGCCTCCCAGAGCCCCACTAACAGAAGGTTCAATGATCCCATACTCAATAGAGTAGTCCTGGGTATCATCTTCATCACACTCACATAGGTTGTCTTTACCTATTCATTCTTGTTTTCAAAAGTTTGCACCAAAAACGAGGTAGAATATCAGAATCTTAACACTAGTCTTAAGATAGACCTTAAGATTGATGTTCCCCACCGATATGTGAAGGGGGAATTCGAGCTAGTCATCAAAAAAATCAATGGTGACTATGTCGTCAGGAAGCCAAAGCTCATACCCTTGTTAGATCATGCTCGCCAATTGATAGCCCAGTTACCTTTTTTTCATGAGATCATTCACGTTCCTTAGACATAGAATGGTCGAGCTAATGCCTTGTCCTACCTTGCCGTATCTCTCGCAAAGCCTGACCAGGATAATTTGATCATCCATGTGGTGCATTGAAGGGTCATTTCTCTCATCAGTTTGGACGATGATGATAGTCTATAGGTAGGACACTTTACCACTGATGCTTCTACATCAGGCCCTCCAGGCCCCCATTCCATATTAGAAGAGACCCCTGGTTGGACAACTCCTTTTATTGAGTATCTCCATCATGAAAATCTCCTGACAGATAGAGCCGAACGTGAGCAAATCCATCGATGTGTAATGCAGTTCAGCCTCCAGAGTGGTTCTAGACTTGAGTAGATCCTCTATAAATGTGGGTTCAATGGAGTTATTCTCCATTTCATTCAGGGAGATGAGGTTCCCCAGGTCATGTGGGAATTCCATGCTAGTTCCTACAGAGCTCATCAGACCGAGTCAAGACTCTCCCACCAAATTCTAAGGTTGGGTTACTTTTGGTCCACTATGGTCCATGAATGAATCAATTTCTCCAAGAGGTTTCATGCATGTCAGATCCATGATAATTTTGTGCATCTACCACTAGAGACCCTCCACAATACCAAGTACTCTTGGCATTTTGTGATCTGGGGACTTGATGTCATGGGACCATATCCACCCGTAATAGCTTGCCAGTGATGGTTCATTGTAAATGCCACTGATTTATTCTCCAAGTGGGAAGAATCAATTCCGATCAAGGAAGTCAAGGATTGTTCTATCATTTATTTCGTGATATCCAACATTATTCATAGATTCAGATTCCCTCATTCCATCCTCATCGATAATGGTACCAACTTTTGAGAAGCTGAGCTAAAGAAACTGTACGCTATGTATGACATTCGATCCAACCACACTTCTCACTACCATACACAGGATAAGGGATAGATTGAGGCATTCAATAAGACCCTCTCTAATATATTGAAAAATATGATTGGTCAGAATAAGAAAAGTTTTCTAGAAAATCTCCCCAATTCCCTCTTGGCTTATCAGACAATGAATCGAAATTCCACCCAAGTGACCCCATATTTCCTAGTGTATAGAACAGAAGCAGTCCTACCCATCAAGATTCAGTTTCCATCACTCTGTATAGCTGTATATGATAAAAAAACACCAGAAAAAGTGGTAGAAGTACATATGGATGAGCTGAAATTCCTCGATGAGAATAGGCTCTAGGCCTTGCACAATTTGTAAAGGCACCATAACAAGATAACCAAGGCTTTTAACAAGAAATTTTGTCTTCGATCCTTCCTCCAGGGTGACATGGTATTGGCTCTTAAAGCACTGATGATACTTGGTAGGAAGAAACCAAAGTTAGAGCCCAAATGGGAGATACCTTACATCATTCACAGGGTTTATCCCAATGAAGAATACTCTTTGGTCACCATGGATGGTGAGTGAATCACTCCTCTCACCGATACCAAGTTACTCAAGAAATACTTTGATTAAGTAAATTATCAACCTGTATGAAGATAAACTAAAAACTATAAACATAGTCTTTATGGTCAAAGCTCTATGACCTTAAACTAAGATCACTTTCATCCTGCATGATGTTAAACTACTCAAACTTGTCTGGTCTGCAATACGTAAAACTGCCCAGCATCATCGTCCCACATGACATTAAACTATAAGACCCCCCATTCCATGTGACATTAAACTGTTATTTATTCCTTATCGCATGATGTTAAACTGAACAAAATTCAAGAACTACATGCATCTTGATTTCCATAATTATGGGATACATAGCGATGCCCAAACATTTTTTCTTCGGGTCCATCCCCCAGGTTTCCCAGGTTCTTTTATCTATTCGGACCCTTGGCCTAAGTTCTTTTCTGGGAGCATATAGTGTTATATGAGACCCCTTTGGTCCTCATTCACGTCAAGTTTATAATATTCACACCATATTCCTCCCTTATAGATCTCCCCTTTTATCCCATCCTGCCCACATGACATTAAACTTTATGGAGTTTAAGAACTACGTGTGGCATGATTCCTGCCCTCGCAGGATACATAGAGACGCCTGGATATCTTATCCTTGAGCTCAGCTGTAAAATTTCCAATTCTCCTTTTTGGACCCCTTTTGTCTTGGGTTATTTTTTCAGAATGTGTGGTGTGGTTGAGACATCCTTGGTCCTCATTCACATCAGGATATTTACCACACCACACATTTCCCCTTTAGGATTCACATGTCCCATTTGCCTAGTAATAAATCACACAACACCCTTGTCCCGACCACATGATGTTAAACTTCACGACTATGTCCCACACGCATGAAATTAAATTGGGCATTATAGTCTAAGTTCTACAACCTTAAACTAAGATATCTCTCATCCCACACAATGTTAAACTACTGTGTCCTTCCTGCGACACATTAAACTGCATAGAATCTATGTTCTTTTCTATATGACCTTAAAAGGAAAGTTCCCCTTTGTCCTACATGACACCAAAACTAACCCATTCCACATGATGTTAAACTATTTTTTCTTCCTTACCACATGATGTTAAACTACATGACATTAAATAACTATATATGACTTGATTCCCATCCTTATGGGATACGTAGAAACGCCCAGACATGTTTTCTTTAGGTCCAATACCTAGGTTTCTCAAGTTATCTTATCCTTTTGGACCCTTTGGCCCAAGTTCTCTCCTAGGAGTGTGTGGTGTGGTGTAGATCTTTGTTTTCATCATTCACGTCGAATTTATTTTTACCACACCACACACATCCCCTTTGGGGTACCATTCCCCCTAAGAATTTTTATCACATGACGTTAAACTACAGGGAAATTCAAGAATTACATATGGATTGATTCCCATATTTATGGGATACATAGAAACACCTGAACATTTTGTTGTTGGGTTCATCCCCAGGTTTACCAAATTATTTTTCTTCTTCCCTCAACTCATATTATTGAGTCATCCTCTCTTAATTGAATCCCTTGACCTCTGTTATTCCTCATCAACATTCTCAGATGCATTGTGGTGTAGGGAATAGAGTGCTGGATTCAGCATGGACATGCTTTCATTCCATTTCCATGCCTCACCTGCCCCATTTTTTTGGTATCCATCATCTTTTATATCCATAATGAACCCCCCAAAGTATCAATTCTCAGCCTTATGGATCTACTACCATTCTAGGTCAACATCCTGGAGGACCTCAAATGAAAATTTTGAGTTTGGACCTACGTTTTAGAATTTAGTTAGCAATCGACCCTCATTTGTTTGTTTCCATCCCAAGCTACATGATATGGATACCGTGTCTTGAACATGGTTAGTATTTATCCTCCATCATTAAACCTACCACATTATGTCCCAAATATTGGATGTTATGATTCACACCTTGATTCACATCATCATGTCCAGGTGGAACTTCAACACCCTCGGTGTTATTCCTTTATGAACCTTTGCGCGTTGATAGGGAAGACTAGCACTGTGGGTTCATATTTGAATCTATAACTCATCTTCCTTGTGCTTACATGTACCATGAGGATCCTCTCCACCCCTTGTTTTTCACACAGAGCATGGATCACATGGGATTAGGGGTTCAGAGAGGGTCTTTCACCTATATGAAAGAATTGCACCTTTATATGGTCCAAGCCTTATGACCTTAAACTGTGTGCGGGTTTTCCCTTAAGGGTGTTTGGTGTGGAGTGGGTATTTTGGATCCTTATTTACATCGGGTTACTTTATGGAACCACTGCTACACATTTCCTCCTTGTGGTATAATTTCTATGACCTTAAACTGAGATCCCTTTTATCCCACATAATGATAAATTGTGCAACTATCTGATGTCCTCATTTGAGAGGGCATCACCTCTTCCACATTTTAGCCTATGATCTTCTTGGGAATATGTGGAGTGGTTTGGATCTCTATGGTCCTCATTCATGTTGGGTTTACAGTAGCCACACCATGTTCCTCCCTTGAGAGTTCTTTTCCTTTCTTTCATCCTTACTACATGACGTTAAACTGCATGAGAACATCCATGATTCACGCATCCCCTTTGTTTGGGTTACCATAATTTTGCACATCTGAAAGGACCCCCAAACGATATGGATGATTGGACTCATAGATCACCTACCATTTTGGGCTAAGGTCCTAGAGGATCTTGAATGAAGTTTTGAATCAGGTTCTGAATTTTGAATATGGTCAGCAGTCGACCCTCACTTGTCTATTCCCATCCCAAGATACACGATTTGAATACTTTTTCTCAACATGGTCATAAGTTATCCTCCATCATTACGACACCCCCATTGCATCCCAAATATCAGATACTGTGATTCACAATTTCTTTCCCTTTTTCTATTGTAAGTCTACAATGTCCCTCCATGAATCTGTGCATGTTGAGTCGGAACGTTGATCTAGTTGACATTTTCCCACCCAAAATTTATTTTTCACTATTTTATATCCTCATGTGATGGGGAAATTTTGACATCACTCCTTGTATCCTACAACAAGCATGCCTGACAAAGGCTTAAGAGTTTTGGAAGGGTAATACCCACATATAGGACTACGCAACCCCATGGTTTGAATTCTACAAACTTAAACTAAGATCTATTTTTCCAAACCATATGATGTTAAACTATGTTGCCTCATCCCACATGAAATTAAACTATTATATCCTTATTGTATGACGTTAACGTGAATGAACCGGTCCTGTCATATGACCTTAAATTGTGGCATAATAATCCCAGACACATGATGAAAAATGACATAGCATTGTGGTGTTGTCATTTGAGAGGGAATCACCTTTGGCACTAGTCATCCACCATACTATTTTCAAGACCGATACATGACTTGATTCTTGAAGAAACACATGAACCTTTCATCATGGGTTGGTTTCTCACAAAAAAAAAACTCACCAATAGTAAAAGGAAAAACATGATATATCAAATGCCTCTTTATATGTATGGGTCAGACCTACATGATAGAACTGTTTCAAGAACTACATGTGGCATGATTCCCATCCTTATGGGATACATAGCGATGCTCAAACATTTTGTCTTTGGGTCCAGCCACAGGTTCCTTATCCCCTTTTTGGCCATCCGGCCTCTATTTTTCTTAGGTGTGTATGTAATACATGAGACTTATTTAGCCTCGTTCATGTTGGGTTTTTTTTCTTGCATGCTGTATATACCCCGAGACTGAGCGTTTTCCTTAGTCCAAGCATCATGAATTTAAACTATCTACCATGGTCCGAAATCTATGACCTCAAACTAGGAGCCTCATGAGAATATGTGGTGTGGTGTTAGGTCTCCTTGGCCTTAATTTATGTTGGGTTTTATCCCTAAATGCATCACATATGCCTCCTTCCAATCTATTCCTCAGTATTTTTTGGTGCCCAAGCCTTCTTTGGCTCATTCACATCAGGTTCATCTCCTTCATGCCATGAAAATGTTATAGGAATGGTCATCATAGTCCATTCAATAAGACTTTAAACTATTGTTCGGGGCCCCAATAACATGACCTTAAACTATGTGTAAACATCCTAACTACATGATGTTAAACTGTAGGACACATCTTGGTCATATGACGTTAAAATATTCCATGTATCGTCACCACCATAAAATGTTAAACTATGTACCTATCATCCTTAATTTCATGGAATAACATTACAAGGCATCCCAAATCCCCACTATAAAGGTCATTTTTGGAAAGTAGGTTTGATCCTGATTCAAACCGATACACTCACACTAATGTGCTCTCATCACGGTGGCATAGTTTCGTGAGTGTTGGAATCCTTTTAAACATTCCATCCCTCCACCCCATGCTTCACATTCCCATTATTCAGATCATCATCCTCTTTCACATATAAAGGAACCCCCCTAATGGCTCGGTCCCATGTTTCTTTGGATTACCTACCATTTTGGGCCAACATTTTGGAAGACATCAGATGAAATTTCTAGTTTGGACCCATGTTTTTGAATTCGGTCAGTGGTTGGTCCTCGTTTGTCTGTTACCATTTTAGGATAACAATATGAACACTGAATTTTGAACATGGTCAGCATTTATTTTATATTGGCATTCCATCATCATCATGTTCTGAATTCTAGGTATCGTGACTCACATTTCCCATTCCTTTTTGTTCAGATTGATTCTAACACCCTTGGTGTTATCCCACTCGTGTACTAGAACACATTGGGAAAGGAAAGTTGGATATTCCAAGAACCTTATTCTCAAGTCATAGCCTTCTTTATCTAGAATATTCTGGGTGGTTAGTCAATAATGGAAGACCTCGAGTATCTGAAAATTGATTGAAACTCTCATACAAAGTGAATGATTATGTGATCGTCGATTATTTATCACACTGGGCATGACCCATGTGAGCTTATAGATTGATCACTAGTTGTTTCAAAAATATTATAGAGATATAGTAATTGAAGCTAGAAAATAAATGTATCCATGCATGTAGTTTTAGTGAGAAGGAGGTGATAAGGAAGAGTATGTTTCAAGAGTTTGGCTGAAACACGGACCTTACGAATCATCTCCTTTAATGTAATGTTTCAAATTTTACACTCTCTGGTGCATAGATTCCTAGTTTTCCTACCACTTTATGAGATCAACCTCCTCGTTGGTTTCCATAGAGTAAAGCTCATCATCTCAGATCTGCATTCATCCCTGTTCATCTCAGAGTTCTACCACTTGATGGTTCTCTTGTGCTAACTACTCATGGGCTTCCTCTAATTCAACATTTAGTCATTTGATGAGCCCAGTTTGCTTCACGATTTATGTGAAATGATCACCAATCACCTCATTGAGTTGTTAGATCACTTGCTCGACCTTCTGAAGCTTCTAGATATTTCTGGACTTCTTCCGGCACTAGGAAACATCCAATTTTTGGATACTCTTATGTACCTTTTCATCAAGGAAGTCTCGGATCAACATGTGAAAATCCCATGCGTCCTCCCCTCTAGAACATAGATCATGCAACCAAAGATGAAGTGATCCTATCATACCTATCCAATCCACTTATGGAATCTTCTTGAGAAAGCATTTGATTACTTTCCATGCTCAGTGTCGGGTCTTCTGACTTCTCTTGACCACATCAGAATCAGATTCATCTAGCTCTAAGGGATCAACAAGATCATACTTGAGGAATGTGTCTAGAAGCTCAGTAGCAGGATATTCTTAGAGTATTGGATCTGAAGATTCAGGAACCAGGACATTAGGCTTGTCTTTATCACTTAATTCTATCTTAATAATGCTAGCCCACCTAACTCCAAGTTCTACCCCACCATTGGCATCACCCGAGATTATAGATGGCTGCTTATCAAGAACCATAGCCTAGCCATCTTGGGTACTTGTTTCCATATGGAACAAAATTTCTCTCAAGGGAGGACCCTTAGGTCATATAGCCATATACACTAATAGGATGCTCATTTCTCTATGAATTTTTTAGATAAGGGTTGTGTTATTCATGCTGATTAAGAAAATAGTAGGTATGGCTCCGCGAGGTATGAATCTTATGA
Organism: Viscum album; assembly: GCA_963277665.1. Taxonomy (NCBI): domain Eukaryota; kingdom Viridiplantae; phylum Streptophyta; class Magnoliopsida; order Santalales; family Viscaceae; genus Viscum; species Viscum album. Next base: position 1,296,162,664 of record OY728138.1, on the reverse strand, counting down.
TGGTCGAGCAATGGATGCCTATTCTCTTTCCTTTGGATTGTTATCACTAGGATGTCAAGGCATGGACCCCCATATATAATAGTGGGTTCCGAGGGTTTTGAGGAAACCAACCTTGCCTCCCCATCACTGGTGGACTCTGCAACTATTACTTCTTTGGACACGGGTCCCAGTGCTTGGTTCTCCATGCCTTTAGCCAAGACTTTATCCCTGTCAGTTGGAACACTCTACACAAGATCCTCCTACATAGGTAAATGTAAATTGAGAAGACTAGTTTTAGTAAGGAAGATAATGGAATATAGGGGGTGAGTCAGAGCTTACTTCAAGAGATGCATCAAATCCAACCAGAGAAGCTACCTCTGAGGCCAAAATTTTTCCTTCTTCTGTAGAGCCTCCCCTAGAATCTATTTCCTTGTCACCCTTCTAAGGGTCCTCCTCACCAACCTCTTCCTTATAGGATCCATCTGAATTTTCAGAAAAGGGATAGTGATCTGCAAGATGATCCACCGACAAAATTGGGCGGGAAGTTATGTTCAACAACACCCTTACTCGGTTTTTCCTGGGCCACACGGTGCCTCACGAGTACACCAGTTACTCTAGTTTTGTCACAAAATTTCTCCCCACAGTAGAGGCCACATTGAAACCACCCTTTTTGAAACCAATTTCCCCAACTATATACCATGATTTTTTAGGTTTTCCCATAGTTTTTCAATGTTGAGGAACTGTTTACATAATTCCCAGTCTTTCTAGGACTCTGGATAGATGGAATCAGGAGGAATCACTTCCTGATTCACTTTCTTTTCTAGAGCCTGAGGAGGCCTCTTGTGGAATCCCCTCGATGATTACCCTCTCTCTTGGGTAGTCCCGATCAGATCTGAGGGCTCTTTCACTGTTTCCTCTCTTCCTTAACCTTTAGCTAGTGCTGGTTCGTGGTCTGCTTCCCTTACTTCTACATCCTCATCGCCATAATAAGCATCAATGTCTCCCTCAAAACATACCCTTGTTACCACTCAACCCCTAATTCGAGGTGCGGGGACCACTATTTTATTGATCCATATTGTTGACTGCTTTAGCATATCACATGGATAGGCAGTGTCCTAGCTCTGTGAAAACTTGTGAATTAATCCGAATGCAGTAGTGGGCTGTGAAAGATCATTCCACATATTACCATATTCCCATCTGAACATCAACTAGATCTATCTCATCATGCATGGATGGTCTTCATGATGCACCCCCAGATACACCTTTGGAGTCAGCCTCCTCATGCATATGAACTATCTTAAGAATTGGTGTAGAGTGTATGGTTCACTTATTAGTTCGCAGTCTACCCATGCCACCAGTATCCTAAAGTGGAAAGACAAAAAATATGATTGATTATCTATGGTATCCATGCCGTCATCGGTGAATTCTCTGGTTGGTAGAGGGAATGAGTGAAAGATGAATTGGTCTTCTTGTCCCATCTTACTCAGCACAACCACCAAACCTAACTTGAATGGGAATCTCCCTTCAATATTCAGTATTGATGGTCGAGAGTGTATCCAAGGTGGAGAAATGGGATTGAGGTATTCATAGCCACCCATGTGCACTGTGACCCAGCTGTATAAAAAGTGGAATGGCATGCACACCCATACTAACCTTTTCCCCTAACTGATGTTCCAGAGAAAGTGATACAACTTCGCTAGCACTGGTATGCCTATATTGATTCATTTCCTAGAGGCCATCATCACTGCCATAACAAATGTGCTTGGTTATGCTCCCATATGCGCATCCCTCACCGGCAACATCCATCCACAGATCATCACCGAGATAAAATTGGCCAGCCTGACTATTGGATGCTTCTTGTCCTTGAAATTAAATCCCCACAATTTCTACTAGATATTCTCTAGGATTATCAAGTAATAACTATCCCTGCCTCGCTGATCTATCCTTGGACAGGTGAAGGGCCTTAATGGTAGTTTCATAGGCACTAACTATCCTTCAATAGGATTCTCTGGTGGAAAATTCATAAAGTAGCTAAACCACCTCTTGAAGTGGATATCCCTAGTGTTCTTCTTGTCATTATTCATGATTGGTACCAGGTTCATCAATTCCTTCACCAAAGGTGGAATCTTTTCCACATCCTCCAAAGAATTCTCAGTAGGGAGGAACTCATCATACATTCCCCCAGAATCAGGTTGCCTGAGATCTTATGGATGTCCCAGAGGCTAATGCCAAACTCCCTGTGATGTAAGCAGAATGTGTTGGTATCTGGTGAAAACTGTCTTAACATATTCGATAGGATTTCCTTTGGTTTGGATACATGGAATTGGGAAGCCCATGATGCTTCGTATAGGCCTACTATATGAGAACAGTCTCGAACTCTATGCATTATGAACACACCCAGTAGGCCCATGCCCACTCATCCATGAAGTTTCCACCATGTCACAGATCCTAGATTTTTATCCACCTAATCTCTAGGTCCCAAGACCCACCTTAATAATTATTTTTTACTAGGGTGGGGACGTCTCTTTCTCCAATGCATTTCCATTGACATTGTTTAGATGATTGTAGAGGCATTGCACTATGACAGGAGTGTGTTCCATCTTGATATGACCATCCACAACCCTATACCACTCATTTTGTCCTGGTGTGTCTCTAAAATAGTATTCCGGATCATCTCTACTAGCCTATGGAATGAAGAAATCACCCCACAATCCAAATCTGTACAACAAAAACCTCTTGTATAGTGGATAGTCCTTCTGAGAACTAGACAACAACTTCGTTAGTAATTCATTATTGGAGTGGATCTGAACATACTCCCCTATCATGATATTGTTCTCCATTGCTTCCCTCTAAGCGGTATCAGTGAAAACCTCTTAAACTTTCCGATAGCCTCTTGAGAATCCATCAGTCTGGGACTTAGGAATTTTTATGAGCCTGTTCTTAAAACTCAGCTGTGAAGATCATTTGTGGAGGTCATTCACGAAGAAGAAGCCTGTAGAGAAGCCTTTTTCTTAGCCCGCATCACAAATAAGAAACGGATCATGATTCAACTATCCTCTATAAAGCATTTTTGGGGCACTAGACCATATAACTCTGTTTACGGAGTGATGTTCGTAGTACAGATTACTTTGTGAAAAGAGAGTGTCAATGCAATCATTAAAGAAGACCCAGTATGGATGCTGATCCCCTATGGCCCTATTTATAGGCATGAACCACTTGAGATTCGCTATGACCTTTGCTCAAGATTTTTGGAAACCTTCGTTCACTAAATCTTCACAGCTCACCCCATGCACATGCTTCGTGAGCCATCATTATGATACGATAAGTTGTCTTTTTTTTTTCTAGAGACTTACCCTCAGAATCTAACTCTCTTTTCTCTTGGCTCCCATTCTGAGGGGGGGGGGATTTTTGGCACTGAAAATCATGCTAATTGAAGGCATGGACAAATCCATTTCTGGTTTAAAGCTAATCTGGAACTAAAAATTTCCTAAAAAAACATCCAAATCATCAAAGGGTCTGTTTCGTGAAGTTCCTCTATGGAGGCCCCTCTCCAACATGATGAAGAAGAAAGTTTAATAGTGTCTTTGTGAGTCCAATAGAGTTCTATGGGGAAAATACTCTATGTGACATCCCTTTTATGCGTGGCAAGCAACACGAGTGCCTGGCCTCTACGATCACGAGCACTGGTAACATCGTTTTTTAAAGTTCGACAACACATGGCTAATCTACATCTTCACTATTTCTCCACATCAATCCCCATCATCACTGATTTAATGGTCCATTGGAAAATCCTACCAAGTCCGATGCCACCCCATCGCTCTGTGGCGTCATTTTTTCTTTGTGGTGCCTTCTTTTTTCTTTACACTAAGCCCCGTGAGCACTGCAAACCCCCATTGCCTATAAATAGAGGGATCACCCCCTCAAAACCATTATTAATCTAACCTTTCACCTTCCAAACTCCCATTTCATGAATCTCCTAAGAAATGCGAAGTTGAGAGAAAAATGGATCGACCAAGGTAATAGATCATCCCGAACCATGATTTGCTATGTTCTTCATAGACCCTATTTGTAGGAATTCCCTTTGTAAAGGACTTCTTCCTTCACAAAGGAGGGAGCCCATTCTAGGTTATTAAGGATCTGTGAAGCATTAAGACTTCTCCAAGCTCTCTCCAAATAATGAGCTATTTTCTAAAGCGAAGCCCATCTCTACTAAAGTATTTTCTTCTTGAAGCACCCTTCCTTCATGAATCCCCCCTCCTTCGTGAAGCTAATTTACTTAATGAAGCCCCTCCTAGCAGGCCCTCTAGATTCACAAACCCCTATCTTGTATGACCCTCAAGGCTCATACAAAGTAATTTTATAGTCCATCTATTAGTGTTTCATATTATGTTTCCCCACCTTATTCTTTTTCACATAGGTATGATAATAGCTATTTTTTATTTTCATAGCTACGCTAATGTGGACCCCTCAATTGACCAATCCTCAACCTCACTCCCTTTGGGAATTAATTGTGCCTTCCCTTCCCCAAGTGTGGGTTGGTACAAGTTATTTAAGTCTAACGGATGAGTAGTAAATACTCATCATCTGAGCTGCAAGATGTTAAACTACCAAGCACATGTGTCTCCAACACATGACATTAAACAACGAGTTTCCGTATGCATGATAATTTTGGGAGGACCTAAAGGGAAATGAGCATGAGTGCTCTCTATCTTCCTCTCCCATTGGGCTTTGTCACCATGTTTGCCTCAGGTAGTCTCCACGTAATCCACGAAACACCTTGATAGGGTGTTCCCTATACATGGAGCCATATCCTCCTCATACATCAAGACATACTCCTCGAGCTTCCCTCCTAGTGTAGGTCCTGATCTCCATCTACTTGGTCCTCTAACCATGTGTAAGCCCCACGCCATCCCTCGTGGTGGAACCCTTCGTGACATGATTTTAAGGTCTGCTGTTACCTCTTGTTTCTCACACCAATCAGGAATCACATGAGATTAGAGTAATAAATGACTATATAATCCTCTTTGGGACACTAGCCATGAATATTCCCCAGCAAAAATTTGGGCTGCTAGCCATGTATAATCCCCATGCCCAAAACCTTTGTCCGACATGAAATTAAACTACACCTTATGAACTATGTAGAATTTGATCCCTATCTTTCAAATATAGTACATAGGAAGCCTCTGCAAGGTTCAAGATCATCACTCCCTATAAACCATCTATCCTGACTACTTCACATTGGTTCACCTTTATCTTGCATGACGTTAAACTACACCTTCTGAGCTACATAGTTTTTGATCTATTTTAGGTATGTAGGAAGCCTCTTTGAGGTTCAATCCCAACCAATGGAAAACCATGGTGCTCCCTTCTAGGATATAACCTCCTAATGTGACATATTATCTTTTTGGGATATAGGAAGCCTCTTTGAGGTTTAATCCCATCCAATGGTAAACCATGTTGCTCCCTTCTGGGATATACCCTCCTAATGTGACATATTTTATTTTTGGGACACATATATTGGATCCACCCTTTGAGGTGTTTTGATCCATCCATCAGAGATTCTAACCATGCCTAATCCCCACACTCCATCCATACTATTCCAACCAAGAGTTTCCCTCTTACGATGGGCCGCTAACCATGCATAATCCCCAACACGTCTCAGTGTTGCTTTCCTTTTTGTACACCCCGATTCTATTTCTCATTCCTAAACTATGTGTACTTTGATCCCTATATTTCAAATAGGGTATGTAGGAAGCCGCTTAGATGGTTCAAACCCATCATCCATTCCCATCCTGTTCTCCTCATCAAGCCTTTGTGTCTCGAGAATATCGTGCCTTAACCTGGAGGTTCTACTTCCTTCGGGTCCCTACCTATGTGCTCCATTTCTCACAAGATGCCTCCCTAAGTGTCCCATCACCCCATCAAACTATGTTGATTTTGATTCTCAGCCACTGGGATATGTAGGAAGCCTCATTAAGGTTCAAGACCAAAAACATCATCTTCACGTTGGTTCCATATCATTATTCTTCATCCTTCAACACCACCTACATTATCCATCCTGATTCTTACCCGGGCCACCAAATCCCAGTGGGATCATGCTATTCACATGGGTAGCTAACCATACATAATCCCCATCCATCCAATTGCTATTTTTTATAGAACCTAGAAATCTAACCTTGTGTAATCCCCAAATCAACCTTTCGAACTACGTGAGTTTTGATCCCAATATTCTATATAGGGTATGTAGGAAGTCCCCCTAAGGTTCAATTGCAGCCAATAAAAAACCTTGGAATCCCCCTTTTTGGTGTGTGCTTCCCTGATCTATCCTTTGTGATGTCCAGATCAACCTTCACAGTCTAAAACCTTCCCTTTTCAGGAAACATCATTCTAGGTCCATCCTTATTGGGAGTTTTGATCCATTCATCTTGTAGAACTTCTAGGTGCTCCCTCCTAGGGATTTACCTATCTAATCCACTCTTTTTAATGTTTTGATCAGTCTAATCCATCTTCACTAGTTGTTAAACTTGTGGCACACCCTATGTTAAACATGGGAAGCTGAGGAAAACCTCAGAGACATGCCTCTGGTATAATATTCCTCGTATTTGACATGGGATGCCTCGATCTTCCATACCCTCTAGAAGACCTCTAATAAGGGGGAATTTAGGTGTACCGAGGTTCCATCATCCAAACATTCCAACGATGCCCAACACGACTACTCTCCTAACTGAAGGTTACTGCCCTGACTTGAAACATTGGAATGTCTTGACAGAAGTAGTGTAATTAACCAACATTTACAAAGATATGACACTAGGGAGAGTTTCATTAACAACATATTAATATCTAAGGGAGACCTAGACTAGGCGATGAATTTTGAGGAGGAATCTATAGAAGAAGATACTGACATCCCATCATCTCTCTTTGATCAATGAGAAAATATTTCTGAAGAAGTAATGAATGATGCCCACCTTTGAAATAGGGAATGTGGGGTACAATGTATCCATCAGCATCGTTGACACACACATGCATGCATGGGCAACATGCCTTGATGGAAATCATCAGAAATAGTAGTGTCTCTACATTTTCATAGTAAATATTATGAATTTTAGCTTAAGGTCACAAGTTATATAGTTCTTTTCATGGATTTTCAATTTCCTTGATGCATATGAAATCACTCTATAATTCTTTACGAGGAAACAACCAAGTCATTTCTTCGATGTATCACAAAATATTATAAATACTTTCTTACCTGATAATAGAGTTAATACTGGTAAATTAATCATTCTCCTCTTCCATACTTCAAAACTTTATTCATATTCCTTTTACCATGTGATTTTAACCCCATTATATGTTAATTTGGTTAATGGGTCAGCCAAATAAGAAAAATATTGAACAAACCATCAATAATTGTAGGTATTGAGGTGTGCCGCAGAAGCCGATGGGCTAAGGATTTTAATTTTTTTTACCACCGGAGTGATAAAACTTATTTTATTTAGAAATACAGGCTCTAATATGTTCTAAGGATCTTAGGTGAATTAAAAAGATCACATAAAATAAAATAAAACAAGTAACTCATTTTGAATTGGAGTGTTATTGATTATAGCTCATCGCCGACAACCATTGCTCAATGGATCCAAAGTCTAACCACTCTAGATCATCCACACAAACTCAAAAAATCTATGCGGACATCATTTATCAAATTTTGGGTGCTAGCGCAGAGCTTCGATGATCACTTCAGCATAGTGTGGATCGCCATGATCCCTTACCTTTGATCTGTCGAAGGCGCGCCTTGGATCAGTCACTTAGAGAGGGAATATATCTCTCTTTAGACAATGGGAGGAGAGATAATCTCTTATTCTTGATTAATTAATAGTCATTGGAATGATCCTCTCTCCAACTTTATATAGTTTTTGTATAAAATACCAACATAAGGTTCCCCAACCCCTGGAAAATCAACGCCCACTAAATAAGCAATAAATATATTATTATAATGATCTAAACTACGTCATAAATATTATTTATATTTTATTGAATACCTATAATATATATTAAATATATTACTTGATAAATCGAGTCATTAAACTTGAATCGTAATTCCAGCTAATATTAAACGAACCTAGAATATTAAAATTTGTTTATATAATATTTTCCATTGAATTTACTTAAACACTTGTAAATAATTTTAATTAATAAATTCAACCTAATTATTATTTAATTGAATAATAATGAATTTATTTATTTATCAGTGATTGATAACTTGGACAAATCTCAAACCCCATGGTGGGGCCCACCATGTTCTATATACTTATTCACTAAAATAGGAAAAATTATTGAACATGCTATTATGTGTGACCCTCTAGAACCTTATCTCGATAATAGTGAATAGAATTCACAGAACAAAAGTGGAGTCTAACAACCCATCAAGGCCCTTAAAGAGATAGGGAATATTCATATAAATGACAACCAACCTACAAACACATATTGTGTAGTATAATCTATTTGTCTTCCAATATCCCATAGAGCAGGACACACACTTATGTCATCATCCTTTCTTGCTTTATTGTTTGTTGATCTAATTAGATGAACTTACTTCTGACTACCTTGTACAAGGATTTATGAAGGTACTACCATCTTAATCAACCAGGACCGAGATATTACTTCCTCATCTCGGTAGAAAAAAATCTATCTTGACCATTCAACCAATTCCACACCACCAATGATTCACCCAACACAATATGCCTCACCATGATTTAATTTTCATGTTTTTTCCTTTCATCAATGTACATGATCAAATAAAACACATTGATAATGATCTCAATCTAGGTGACCGATACACATGTCCATAGATAAGAACAACCAATGACACCTAAAAATTATGGTGTTTCTATTGGAGGGAATTTCCTCATGATCTCCCCTTTTAGAGATAACCAAGTGATAAATTCATGAGAATAAGTCTCAATTCTCATGATCCCTCAACACCTGATAGTCAAACATCAAATGCTTTCAGTCAGTATGATATATCAAGACCGTAGCCTAAGATCTACTATAACCTTTTGATAGGATAATTAATCTATGGAATTTACCATTTAAATATTGGATGTAGAAATGTATACACTATAATGGTAAGAGTAGATCATTCATATCTCACTATATACATGAAATGATAATAAAAAAGTACTGTTTAGTTGGGTCTAGGGCACCCACTATTACAACACTCCCACTTAAACTGGAGACAATCTTACTAATGAACCTTGTTATCTATCACATGATAAAAATCATGTTTCTGCTGAGTTATGGTTTTATTTTTTGGGCCTATCATGTCTCTACTGCATGGAAATCCTGCTAAGTGTGACCTCACCTCCTTGAATAAAACTTCTCAAGAGATGACATCCCAAAGTATATCCATTTTTTTCACTATCAGAACATGACATCTTTGATAGTACTAGTAATAAAATTATCATAATGATAACACTTTACATACTAGGTGTGATTATAAGAACTAGAAAAAATCATTTCATTTAATTACTACTTCTAGCTACCTTAGAAGCTACAACATACTCAGTATTTTTAGGTATGGATACCACTGGCTTGTATGATCTTGTCTCGCTCATTCCATTAGTTCGACTGTAATATTAGTTCACATTGATCCAAGGAATACTAGTTTGTATCCCATCAAAAATAGTATCTCTTCCTCTCCACATACTAGGTATATATCCTGTTTACTTACTCTAATACTATTGGATGGTTATGACTACTTCCCTTATAGTTCTCCATGGTATAACTGATATTTTCCTACCATAAAGTATATGTTGGAAAAATAATTTCTTGTACATATCATGGCATACATGATCGATCCATCATATAAGTGTATGTAATTAAACTCAACACTTTAATCTCTTCCTATTCCCATTAATGTCTTCTTGGATAGATTTATGCCATGTGAATTTGGTAGCAATTCTCTCTAGAATTGTTCCAACTTGTATTTTCAATACCTTGATAGTATATGTGCTTTTAACAAGGTCAACACAACTGGTAGATCTACCTCAGCAGATCATGTTCCCTAGAACTTAGGTTGCTACTCTAAGTCAATTTGTATAGTATTTATTTTATTTTGATCTTATATAATGGTAAGACTATAGTTATTTTCCATATTTTACCAAACATACTTTACTAAGAAAAAAATGGAGCTCCCACTAACACTTTTAGACACATAGAAAAGATTCATTCCAAAATGAATATTCTATGACCTTTTGCTAATTTAATCTTGAACTAGATTTGAGTAACTTTTACCCCTTATTGGAATTCTATGATGTCATCATCCCTTTTTGGTTACATTATATATAAACTATCCATGACTGGCGGTCTTGACATCCAATTCTCAATAAAAATGATCATAGAAATTAGATATGATAAGTAAAATTCTAATGGACTTAGGTATAATTAATTGGTGTTACCAATCAATCCATATTAGTATAATGATTGTACCATCCATGCATAGTGTCACTTGAATACCCACCAATGTATTTAAAACAATAAGGCCCCTTTACTTTGATATATGGAATAAATTATTTGATTTGAAATTATATTATCAATATTAGCTAATTTATATATACTTATTACATATAGGAATTATAATTCTCAATTAATAATGTAACACCATCCATGGGGAAAATTAAACCATAACTATGTTTTGATCCTTCCTATGCAGTATGTGTCTTTGGAACATTCTCTTCCACATCTCTAGTGGAACTTGTTCCTATGACAACTACTTGTGCATCTTTGGAATTAACAAAACACAAGTCAATCTTACTCCCATTATCTCAAGTAGAGATGTGCACCATCTTGTAGAAATTTAGTCTATCACTTTACTATTTATTTTCTATTATAGGTATCTTTGTAATATCCTAAGAAACTTTTAGGATAATTACTTTAGATTCACATTGTGTTTTTTCTGATGAAAGTTTGTTTATATCCTAACAAAATCTTTCCATTTGACACATGTTATTATGACATAATGGAATTTCATCATACTGTAAATCTTATTATATCTATCTATCATGATAGTTATAATACAATTATGGGATAAAAATATTATTTTCAAATCATTTCATGAAAATAATGGAAGTTTCTGCAATTATTATTAGTCTCAACATTGATACACCTTTTACGTACATCATGTCTCCAATATGTTCAAGGAAATGTGTGTTTAGGGACTGGTCCATGCTATATTTTATTGATCAATGTAAACATGTAAAACTCATTATTTATCCTCCTTATTGTCATTATAGATTTGATGTGCATAAGGTAATGTGTATTTAGGAATTACTCCACATTACATTTTATTGATCGATGAATGATTGGTCAAGATATTCTTCAGCACACCAGCCCGAACCAACTCATATCTTTTGACCATACATATAACATAATTAACATTCAAATTACTTAATAAACACTTAATGTAATATTATGAAGTATATTTACCACTATCTTACACTTGGAATAGTTAACTCTCTCTAGTTGAACTTATTTTAAAAGACTTGTAACATACCTTTATTTCTAAAGGTTTCTTTGTAAAAAACAACATATATTGATAATACCTAAGGTATTTAACTCTAAAGAGTCTAAATACCATACTGGGTATATCCTTGAAATCCATGTAGTTTATTTTGACAAAGTATCATCTTATGATAATTGGGTATATAAGTCATACATTTTATATTCATCATGTATTGTCTATGATTATTGTATCACTAAACTATTAATTGAGTATAAGACACCACAAAGAACATTCATTCCTAAATATGAATAATGTATCCTTATGTCCATATGTTATGTGAGATAAATATTTTTGGTTATACTCAATAAAAATTCTACTATAATCATTCACTTGGAAATATATAAGTCGTCTACTTATCACTATTGACTTAAGAACCTCCCTTTCTTATCCACTTGAAGAACACACCTTATTTCCAGTAATGTTTCTCTACTTACGTGGTTAATATATTGAAATACACATATATGAATGGTATATTGTATTTAATACCCAATAATTATAATAGAAACATTAATTTCCATTGATTAATATTTCCAAAGAAGAAGCGATCACTTGATTCTTTAATTTAGTTCATTGTTTTTGAAATTCTGTTTATTTATTTCATGATATGGAAAGAAAATAACCTCCAGTTTAATACCTATTTTCTTTAAAGCATGTTTCAAAGGCATCTTTGATGTCTTCCTTTCCATTGGTCTTTTTACCTTGTCTTTCAACTTGTTCTCCACAAGAACTAAATATTAATATTTCTTTAATGTTATTATTTCTTAGCGAACCCCACCCAAAAGGTAATGAAGTGTTTTCTACGTACTATTTGTTTTGTATTCTAAAAAAACTAGATTAAATGGGTGAAAAAGATATAAGAATGATATGTCTTGAAAGTTTATGATACACATTTCAATTTACACATAGCCAGTGTAATCATGACACATTATATCTCACTTCACTTTGTCTATGTAATCTTCCCGAAGATGAGACAACATGTATAACCATCAATGTCCTGATATTGTATCCATAAAAAAAATCAGACATTTTTATGAAATTATGACATAATCATCAGATGAATCATACATGAGTCTCTTGTAAGAATTTTTACACTATCACTTCTTGAGGTGGCTTAATAGGTATTGGGACACCACCACATTGAATTTTGGATGTCGTAGTACTTTGCTCAAGAACCTGTACTATTATTTTAAAAATCATTCCATTTTGAAAATTATCTTTTTTTGATAGTTATCACATTGTATTTTTGGTATTTCATTCCATTTTATATAAAAATAAAATCTAATAGATTAGTACTTTTATCTTGATTATTTATTTAGAAATTATTGATTGATTAATTAAATCATTAAGTGCCTCCCACTATTTTGTCGAACTCTTTCAACTCTTTATAATAGAATCAGAATAATTAATTGCTTGGGTATTCTAGTGGAAAGGATCCTTCAAACTCCCCTCATAGTCTAAAAACTATGACTTCACCACTACTCAGAGAGTTCAAGGTAGGTGTTTGAATGGCCAACCACATTAACTTGTGACTCCTTGATCTGTTGAGTGATGTATTAGCTTCTAAAATCATAAAATATACTTACTCAGTGCTTGACTCTAAATTTTAAGAAAGCTATATTTTTCTACTTATTTTCTGCAAAATCCAATTAAGTTAACCCATCACCCTAACAAGATTTCCCCAGTAGTAATAGGAACCTTCAAATTTGGCTGACGAGCAGCCTGAACACCCGATTTTGTTCAAATTTGAATGATGTAAGGTGTTTATGAATTAATATTTCTATGAGGGTTTTAATATTTTTCTTGATGAATGTAATCTATTTCTATTAATCTTTTCATTCTATGTTTCACGCTCACAATTAACCATTAATAGAAAAACATCCAATGCATATTTATGCATTTTACTGTTTATTATTTTATGTGTTTTCCTACTGTCATAAAAATGAATAAAATAATAAACAAATAAATAAAGGAAATAAACTTCTTGATAAGTATTCAACATATAAAATTGTTCATTACATTTAAACTCAATGGATCAACCACGACCTAGGGGTATCATACTTAAGTCGTAGCTTGAATAATGATGCAACTCATCCCCATCAAGTGTGTCCATTTCTCATCTAGATTTCACCTCGACTTGCATTGGTCTATGACTTACATCGTTTTCGTCATAATACAAATGTACTCACATGCAGGTGAGAGGGTATTGGGGTATAAAATACAGATAATGATGGTCGCACATCCCCTTATGAAATTTTTAATAAAAATGACAATGCAATGATTGTTAATAAAACTATTTAATTATTTACAATCATCAAACATAGATAAATAAATAATTAAATAAATTAAAATAGACATACACATATTTGATCGGTACTCAAGATCAGTCGACGGGTAAAGAAAAAGTGTGATAAAATTAAATTGTATTAAATTTAAAGTACTAGTGATTTTAAATAAATTAAATTAATTATTTAAATTTAAATAATTTATTAAAATAATTCATTCGGTCATGATATTAATTTAATTTTAATTTCAAAAATTAAATTAATTTCCATTTTATTTGGAATATTAAATATTATATTTTTTAAACCAAAAATAATTTTAATTAATTTAATTTAATTCTAAAATTAAATTAAATAAGTTATTTAATTTTGAAAATTTAAAATATAACAGGGCCTGAAACCACGACCATATCCATTATAGTCAAATTTGGTCCCTTGTAGTCCCATACCGGGCTGTACAGACCCCTTGTAGGGGTTTTTTGGGTGAGGCAGACTCGCCCTGACTTGTTTTGGGTTAGGAAGATCCATCTAACCCCATGTAGTCCCGTACCGGATGGGAAAAACCTAGATGTATACTAACCAGACTTATCAAAACCGAGGTATGGATTACCTCCTGACAAGGATTACCTCACGGTAGGGATTACCTCACACCTCTCATGAAACAACTTTGTTTGATAGGTGTGTTTGTGACTTCCAGCGGAGCAAAAATACAGGATTTGGCCAGTCGGATTGTCCAGTGACTGTTGTGGTTCAACACGGTGCCATAAAGGGGAGGCATAGACTAGTGTCTGATCAGAAGCTGAGGTCTCATCCAAGGGTGAATCTGACGAGCACCAAGTGGTGGGACTCAAGAAAGATGGGAGGTGCGAGGCATGAATGACTTGGTGGGAGCTAGGGCGCCATATTTACAACAACAAGAGACTAAATTAGGGGTACACCAGTGGCGACGATCTCAGGTTAGTGGGTGAGAGGAGATTAGAGTAGCAAGGACCGTAGACGAGGAGGTAGAGGGAGACCAGGATGACGTTGAATGAATGACCATTGAACTAGATGTAAGAGGAGATCACTGGTTCTCTATGAAGATGAGGTAGATATGGGGTACCATGTGTGGCACTGTGAGGTGAGCCTTCTAGGGAGGGAGCTAAACTACGGGTGACTCGGCTAGAGGTAGGCGACACTGAAGGGATGGAGACCTCGACAAGGTAGCCCACACGCACTCCAAGGGAAGAAAAGACTTTCTTTCATTTGATTTTTTTAAAGTTTTGTTTCTAGAAAACATGTCTTCCTCTACCCCCATTTAATATTTTTAAGTCAATTTTGTTTGTATTGAGTTTTTACAGTTCACACCAACAACATTTTTTTAAAACATGTTTTGTGTTAGTTTCACCACCAGAAGAAAAACACTCCCCATATTGTTTTTATTATGGGAAAAATCAAAACAATATAATATTATAATAATATTTTATTTCCACCAATGGAAAATTGGGTTACCGATCGGAGGAGCTTCGATGGCTAGATTCTGGATGGTACCTAGGTAGAGGTCACTAGAAAAAGAACACATACATTTTTTTGTTCTTATTAATATTCAAAAATTTAATATCTGATAAACACCATGTTAGCCCAAAAATTGTTTTCAAATGACAATAACTTGACCATTCGAGAACAGATCGACATGTGGTAAGATTTATGTTGATTGATTTACAACCCTTTACTTGAAATTTAAATCAAAATAATTTTTTTGGCTAAGAAAATAGACATGATAGCTCTGATACCAATTTTAGGTACTGGGGAATGCATTGGAAGCCAGTGGGCTAAAGATTTTATAAAAATTTATCACTGGAGTGATAGAACTTTTCACCTTCAGTGATTTGAGCCCTGGTGCAATCTAAGGATCTTGAGTGAATTAAACAGAGAAAATAAAATATAATCGAACAAGTACCTAATTCTGAATTAGAGTGTGCTCGATTGGAGCTCATCACTGACAACCTTTTCTTGAAGGATTCAAAGCCGAACCCCTCAGGATCATATACACATGCTCTAAGAATTTATATGCATGTCGTTTGTTGAATCTCAGGTGCTAGCATAGAGCTCTGATAATCTCTTCGATGTCGCAATGATCACCACGACCTCTTGCCTTTGATTTATTGAAGGCGCCTTGGATTGGTCAATTAGTGAGAGACTCTCTCTCTCTAGACAGTGGGAGGAGAGAGAATCTCTCATTTTGAATGGATGAATAGTAATTGGAATGATCCTCTCTATATCTTTATATAGTTGGTGTAGAAAATACTTGGATAAGGTTCCCTAATACCTAGAAAATCAATTCCCATTAAATAAAGAATAAATAAATAATTATAAAGAAGTAAACTACATCATAAATATTATTTATATTTTATCACATACATGCAATATATATTCAATATATTACATGATAAAACTAAGTCATTGAACTTGATTCCTAATTCCCACCAATATTAAACGAACCTGGAATATTAAAAATATATTCATTTGTATAATATTTTCCATGTATTTACTTAAACACTTGTATGTGAATTTAATAAATAAATTCAACCCAATTATTATTTACTTGAATAATAATGGTTTTATTTATTTATCAGTGATTTATAATTTAGACAACTCTCAGACCCCGTGGTGGGGTCACCATGTCCTATATACATATTAACTAGAACAGGTAAGATTCTTGAATACACTACTATGTGTGACCTTATAGGCCCTTATATTGATAGAATTTAATAGTATTCATAGACCAAGAGAGGAGTCTAAAAACCCATAAATCCCCCTATAGAGATAAGGAATAGTCATAGAAACGACAACCAATCTATGAACACATACTGTGTAATATAATCTATTTGTATTTATATATCTCATAAAGATAGATGCACACTTGTGTCATTATCCTTTCTTGCTTTATTATTTATTGATATAACTGGATGGACTAGCCTCTGAATACCTTGGTCAAGGATTTATAAAGGTAAAACCATCCTGATCAACTATACCCGAGATATTACTTCCTGAACTTGGAAGTGAAAAATTCTATCTTGACCATTCAACCAATGCCATAACACCAATGAAACACTTAACACAAACTACCTCGACATGATTTCATTATAATAATTTTTTCTTTAAATCAAAGTACGTGATCAAATGACACACATTGGTAATGATATCAATTCAAGAGACCAATACACATGTCTAAAGATAAGAACAACCAATGACACATGAAAAATGTGGTGTTCCTATTGGAAGGTCTGTCCTCATAATCTCACCTACTAGAGATCAACAAATGAAATCTTCATGAGAATAAGTCTCAATTATTATGAGGTCTATGTACCTAACAATCAAACATAAACTATTACTAGTCAGTATGATGTATCTAGACCATAAGACATATATTTATGATTAATTTCATAGTATCTCGAGGTTCTCATTATAACCTATGATCTAATATAAAATTTTGATACAACAATTAATCTATAGAAATTACCATTTAAATAGTGGATGTATAAATATATAAACTACAATTTTAAGAATACATCATTCATATCTCACTGTATACATCAAATGATAATTGAAAATTACTGTTTAGTTAGGTCTAGGGAACCAGCTATTACAACAATAGTAACATGCTAAACCCAAGAAACCTTAGATATTTGTTATATTCATTGATGTAGGTCAATATTTCAATAAATATTTCTTTTAGGGTTTAATATATATTCCATAAATATAGAAAATATGACCAATAAAAGAAACTTTATTGATCCAAAATTCACACACACTATATTTCTGATATTTTTTTGAGGGTCACCAGAATTATTTGTTAATGGATCTCATGCTCTTGATAGATCTTAGAGTATATCAATATATCATTAATGAATTCCATAACCAAGTTATCAAGATAATCATTGAATATTCTATTCATCAGATACATTATGAAAAAAGGTTCATTAGTCAATCCAAAAGGCATTATCATAAACACAAACTGTCCATACCTTGTTCAAAATGTCACCTTTAGTATATTATCCTTCTTCAACCTTAACCGATGATAACTAGAGAGAATATTGGTCTTTACAAATTATAGGGATTATTAAATTTGACAAAATAGGTCATAAATGGAAGTAAATGGATACTTATTATTTATAATAATTACATTGATCTCCCTGTAATCAATGCATAGTCTCATAGAACCATCCTTTTTTTCATGAATAAAATAGGGGCTCCCCCTGGTGAAACACCAGGGAATATAAATCCATTATCACACAAATATTGTAGCTATTTATTCAACTCCACTAACTCTACTAGTTCCATTTTATATGTAGTTTTATATATAGGTCTTTCATCAGGAATGGGTTCAATGGAGAACTCAACTTTATGCTCAGGTGGATGTCCAGATAATTCTTCTAGAAAAACATCAATGATTTTTTATACCATGGGTACATCCTCTATTCATAGGATATATTACCTATCCATATATTTGGATTTATCTTCCTATACACCGATAATTTATTTAAGGAGAGATATTGGGGGAGGATCCATACACAATTTCGATAATGAAGTTTCCCCTCTAAAGACAAGATATTTCACCCCAACTTCACAAATCACAATTTCCTTCTCTTGGAAATAATTTTTTTTCATTATCATTTGAATTATAATGTATACCAAGAATCATATAAAAGTCAACCATAGGTATATTAACTATGTTTACAAACATGGTATTCCCATGCATCATAATTGGAACTTCCTGACCTATCATTGTTGTAATAAGATTTCCACTAAGTGTATTAATTGATAACACCCTTACATGGGTGATAGGGAAATATTTGATGTTTATGGAAAACATAGAAGATATAGAAAAGTGAAAATATCCATAATCAAATAAAACATTAGAAAACTTTTCGGATACATTTAAATTACCTTCCTTCATATTATAAAGATCATTGACTTCAATTGTTGTAACCACATAAGCTTAGCCTTGCTCTATTATCCTTTTATAAGGGAAATTCCCTAGACTAAATGAAGATTAAATTTTTATGAAATTTGGAGGAAACTAAGTAAAAAGAGAACCCTTAAGGGGGCCAGAAATGATTCAAACCTAGGAAATACCCATGAGGAAAAACCTTACACTCTATAGGAAGTGAACCCAAGCTATCATAAATAACCAGGTCCTCCTCCAAACTACCCACGCAAGCGAGTGAATATTCAACAAAGTTATCCTCCCTCAAAATATTCTGAACAATATGTCTATGATTATTCTCCACAATAAAATAATTAATAATATAGGTCAGAGCCCATGACACCAAATGATACCCCTGAATAGACCTAACCATAACTTCATAATTAGACTCAACCTCCGCCACCTAGATACAATGCTACCTAAAAATCAAAAAACATGAAAGAAGAGCCTGCACCTTTGCACCAAAAAAATATACAGGTCCATAAAAGGCACTAAAACCCACTAGAACTGAGCCCCACAAGTCCCAAAGCACCCCAACACCTCTCATAATCCCTCCCATGAAAGACCCATCCATGTTGAGTTTCAAACCTCTGAGGGGTGGCATCCACCTAATCCAGAGACCCTCCATCCCGCGAGGCACGTGAGATATGTTAAGAAAGTTGCATGACTTAAATGAATGATGAATTCATTTTAACAGATATCCCAACTCAAAAATAAGGTCCCATAGCCTCATCTGAAAAAACAGTAGAGGACTTCTGGATCCTAGTTGTGTGGTGTTGTGTGCCTCCCAAATGGTCCAACATACTGATGAAGAAATGAGATCATGAACTTTACATTCTATGGACCTACTATCGACCCCATGGAACTAGGTTACCAAAAAACTATGCAATGATTGTTCGTTGTTGATGTAGGGGTTGGGGTAAAAAAGGACCATAGATAAGAAGCCTACCTGCTATAAAAAAAGATGTGGATAATGGATTCTTCTTGCAGGTTCTCACAACAAAAATAGCAAGACACCAAAGGAATTCCCTTCCTTTGGATATTCTCATCTGTCAGAAGAACCCTATTCCTGATACTCTAAGTGAGGAAGTTCATTTTGGTCAGAATATCATTGAACCAAACTTTTGATGACCACACATCAGTAGGGTTCACTGTATGTAACAACTTCCTGTAATTCTAAGAGGATAATCTACCCAAAATCAAACCCATGAAACAACATCTATATAGTTCATCATTCATGATAATGCATTCAAACACTTTCACCTACTCAGTATTGAGGTTTGAATGAATAAACCCAGGGTTGGTTCATGACTCCTTAAAGGAAATGCCTGGATGAGGGAAGCATGGAAAGGCCAGTAGCTCACCTACCCAGTTGGTCTTCCAGAAGCTAACATCCCCCTTCCCAATGATCCACTAAATTGATCTGCTAAGAACCTAAATATGGGATATCATAGATTGTTCCAATCTTGAAAACCAAGCACCATGAGTTCTCACTGCCTCCCAGATATCACCATAACATTACCTAAAAAATTAATCCCATAAAGAGTCTCCCAAAATAAAATACCAAGCTAGCCAGCCTTGCATGCCCTGCACGGATTCATTGAGCTTGATAAACTTTCTCTCGGCACTTGTAAAAAACTATTGTTATCTTATTACAACCCATAGGGTGTTTTTTTCCATAGTTATCACATGTGGAAAATCCAAGCCATCCTTTCCTCCCCTTTCATACACTATTATTCCCAATAATCTCAACTGACCTATCTTCTCAAGATTTACCTTGAATACATACATCCTAGATAACTCATTTTATATTTTAACAGTTCTTGATACTATATACACATATGATTAAAAGGTTTAAGAGACCAATTACCTTTGAAGTATCGTCTTTAACGCATCAAAGTAATGATCAATATTTCTTTTTTGGTCTATGTACATAGTCCAAAATATTTCTAGATAACCTTGTGAAATTTTCCTTATACTCAACAGTATTCCACTCTTCCTTTTATCTATGATTAAGGAACTAATTTTTATTTATACTTTTTCTATCACATAATTTGTTTTTATAAAAAACATCCTTAAAAGTTCCCAAACCCGTTTACTTTATCTCATATTCCTATTTAGTGTTTTTAATTATAGATCACCATTTTCCGCATCTACCTTCATAAGATAGACAACCATAATTAATTTTTACCTTTCACTACTTCCCAATGATAGAAATAAATTTTCCATGGAATTAATCTATTTTCTAGTTAACAATGGATCAGTAGTTCCACTAAATACTGGAGGTTGTTATCATATAAAGTCTTCTAACATAGTTACACCATGTTGGAGATCATCAGGTCACACTATGCGGGTGGGATTATTTGTCATAACCTGGATCAAAATACCCTAATATGGTAATGACCTAATTAACATCAACTCTAGCTTTGTTAACTAGTTTAGAGGGAACATACCTACATTGATTATAGGAATTGATATGGTTCCCATGTCTCTAATTTTTCAACATCATTCTAAAATGGCATACCTATAATTAGATCATGATATTGAATTATAAAATACAATTCCTTTTAAGTTTTCTAGAGTGGCCCCTAGAAAAACTGAAGGTTATTCATAGTAATTGTGATATCATACTGGGTTCCTCTAAATTTCTCCCCCAAGTTTCCTACTAAACTTACTTTGAGATCATCTGTAACATCCCTGACTATAGAAACCTAGATTCAGTAGTTATATTATATTATTTGTAAAAAATATAAGAGTCTCCATAGGATCCAATATCTTAGTAGTCTTGGAAGACTAGATACATATATACATTACATTTTAAAACATAAGATAGAACATGAAAACATTACAAGAACACTATTATCCCTTCCATAATAATCTTGAAAATTTTACATAGTTCTTCTATAAGATTCTTGGGAAAAGGGAAAAAATAAGGGTGAGATTAGATGCTCAGTAAAGAGTAGCGTACAATGGAATCTATTATAACATAAACATCACATAAGTGATATGGTGAGAATAAATTAACAACAAGAATCCATAATAAACTAAAAATGAAGTCATGATATATCCATGAAAATAAATTAAATCAAGGACAAAAATAATCATTTATCTTATAAAGATGAAAATCATAATGTTGGGCATCAAAATATGTTGTCAAGGGCTTATGCCAATACATTATACTTATATTTGGAGAGGTATACACTAATACCTAAGATGTTTTGCCTCATGATAACTATTGATACATTGAGGGGTTATATACTTATGAGCCCCACCCATCACCTGATTAATCCCAATGAATTCTCTATAAGATTCAACAAGAAGTTTCATACCATTCCCTAAGGAAACTCTGGTTGAATAAAATCAAAAATATCCACAAACCGAAAATATAGAAAAAAATACTTCTATATTCAATGGAATAATTCAGATGTCTAGGATAACATCCCTTTATTAACTTATAATCTAGGTGGTATGATTAAAGTAAAAGGATGTTCACTTATCAATGAAATATTACCAAGAGGTTACTTTTAATGTACTCAGTGATCCATGAAATATATTAATTGGGTTCAATGGTATGAATTGATAAGAGACTAAGGTAATGGTAGAGAAAATACTTCATCATTATTTATAAAGAGCATGCGAATATTCCAAAGAATATCCCCCAAGAGTATCTAGCTAGGTGTGCAGTCTTAGGCCCACTCATCATACATCAGAGTGATGATTGAGTCAATGATAAATCAACCCTTTTAGAGGTGATTAAACCTTGGTGCATCTATACCACAACCTAATCCAATTTCTAGTATCTATATAGATATTTATTTTTTAGGAAAGTAAACACTCCTTTACTTTACCAAATCTTAGGATGTTTTTTTCACCATAGAAAAGATTGAGTTTTAGAACGGTTTTGTTAACTCTTGGATCCAAAGAATTTGAGGGAGGGATAACAATATAAAATTTTAAATACCTTAAAATTCCTGAATAATATGGGAAAAATTATTCCATGTCAATGAATTCACCACACAAAAGGAAATAGTAGTTGAATACAACATGATCCCCAAAGAATGAAATTTGAGATGGAGAAACCCACTTATGGCTTGGGTAACTATTTAATCAAAACCTCTTGAAAGAGTGAGTTTAAAATTGATTTAAAAAATCATGAATAAAATTTATTTCATGATATAATATCTTAAATAGTTATTATAGACACTACATAAAGTAAATTAGGGTCATAATACAAAACATGTCCTAAAGAGAAGAATTTGAGAGGAAAAAACCCTTACCTATTATCCTGAATTATATGAACATATATTAATCTCTAGTATCACAAAAAGAAACTATAATAATAAATCAATCAATAAAATGAATCATATACATTTTAAATTATATTCTTCATATATAGTAATTCTCCATATGGATTCTAATTAGTTTACATATTTTACAATATCTTGTGTTTGTAGTTTGATCGTTTGTACTAGTTTCGTAAAAGAGATGTTGTTATTTATTATTCAACCAAAGTTTATAATTATTAGATAATTTAAGGTACTATAATAGATAATTTTAATTGATTTATAATTCTATTATATCATTCAATTAGTGTTTTAGTTTCATGAAAGTGGAATTGGTGTCACATTATTTCATTAATTTTAATGATCGTAGTTGATATTTAAATAGTAAGTTAAATAATTAATATAACCATTATAGAACCATAAATAAAATATATTTTTTTATTAAAATTTAATAAAATCAGTATTTACATTCCCATAGTCATCCATGATGGAGTTTTATAGCATTGTTCAAGTAGGTGGTTAAACCGACCCAAACAGGAACATACTATAACTAATGGATGATTATGATTATGAAAGTGGTTTATTTTTGAAATAATATCATTATTACCAGGGAATAATGATATTATTTATATAATTTTAATGATATGAGTCATATTTAATAAGGTTTTAATTTATTATAAATAAATTAGGAGAAAAATGAGATATATACTTCGTGGAGGTGGTAGTCTGCACAACACACGATTAACATTTTTTCTCAAAGAATGAGAAGGAATTAAGGTATATATTGATATAAAATTTTATAATAATTTTTATATTATATATATAATATTTATTCAAAAATAATATCAATAAAACCAAACTAGATAGACGGTACAAAAAATGAAAGACATCTTTTTGTAGAGGTGGTAGTGCGCACGCAGACACTAATGACACTTTTATTTTTTATTAATGGATGGAGAGGAATAAATAATGTTTGTTACATTAATATAATAACATATCAATATAATAATAGTACTTATTTTATTACACCATTATGCCTATAAGATCTTAGGGGGAGGAATATTAAGAAGAAAAGACTAAGAGGAATGTAATACTTTCGTCATGAGCTTGAGATTTCCATTAGAAATATCCTTATAAATGGAGGCCTCAAGATAAATAATGGTGAAAATAGGCCTAATTAAGTGAAATAGATTTATAGGGGTAAAATTTCAGATTATAAAGAGTAAATCAGGAGGGCTAGGTCGTATGAAATATAAGAAGTGATTCCCTTTTATAAGTGAATAAAATGAAACTTTTGTGAATACTCTTTATTTTTCAATGATATCATTAAACTATTCAAAGGTAAAAAACTCCAAAAGTTTTAAATAATTCATTTTTGGGTGTCATTGGGTTGAAAAATCCTCAAAAATGTATTTATACACATGTTTTAAACTTATTTTTGGTTATTTACCATTCTATTTTTAAATTTCCTCACTCTGGTTTTTACCATGGTAACAAGTTTTTAACTGAATAATTTATATTTATTATAAATATAAGGCAACACATATTACCAAATTTGGGTGTTAAAAAATTAAATTTTTAATCTATTTAATCTAATTCAATTTCTAAATATGATAAAATTAAATTTTAAATTAAATCATATAATATATAGAAAAACAACTTTTTTGAAGAAAAGAAATGTTGTCACAATTAAGTGTTCCTAATCATGTTTATTATTGGTTACTAAATGAATGAGTGTAAATATATTTATATATAAGTAAAATTTATATCATTATTTATATTTTATTCTTTATATTTTATTAGATAAAAATTATATAATGTTAATGAAAAAATTCTCTAAGAAAAATAGTTTTACCATCATCAGAGTAATTAACTTTAATACTCGTAATATTATTTTTATTTATACAAATAAAATAGAAAATTTTAAATAATTAGGACCTAATTTTTAATTTTTTTTAATCCATTTAATAAGATTAAATTTATTTAAGTGATAAGTTAATTTTAAAATATAAAATATATAATTCATTAAAACAATTTTAGGGACAAATGTGGTTTAAGATTTAAAATATCAAATATTAGTTTATAAATTAAAAAAAATTAAAATGTATATTTTTTCTTACAAAACATATATATTTTCAAGATAAGGGTTTCTAGAGTTTTATTTAGTTATTACATCTTAGATATGGTATTAAAATCACACTTTAAAAAAATGGTATTTTCATTATTCTACTAAAAATAAATCTTTTTGTAAAAATCCCAAAATTTAATATTAAGATAATATCATTATGAATAATTAAAAAATGAATTTTATTTTTTAAAATAAAATTCAAAAATTCAAAAATTTACCTTTTAAATATATCATGAATAAAGGCACTTTAGTGTACACATTGTGTGATAGTTAAAGATATGGTGTTTACCTGCCATGGTAGAGTCTTAGGTATTACAAATGAATATTTCAAGGGGAGAATAATTTTTTCTAATGAAGAGGATAATTTCTCTTATTTATTCACAAAATTATTGGGAGATATCTCTCTTGGGCTTGAGAGTATCCTCTCTATAATTCATTGTAAATGATGATAGAATATAGAAAGGGTTTACGAAAAATGTCATAAATAGGTTTATATAGTGATAGAGTTAGAAAATAATAATTATGAAAGTTCCCTTATTGTTTTATTTATTCCAGGTGAGCCTCATATCTAAATAATAAAAATATAATTATTATTTACTTGACATACTCAAAACTCACAATTAAAATAAATATTATTTTATTGAATAAATAATTTAATATTTATTCAAATAATATTTAATATAACATTTCTCATTGGGATACAACACTCGGTCCACCAATCCTCATAAATATTTATTAGGTCTTAAATAGTGACTATTTATTTAATTTAACAAATATCACTAAATTATTAGCAAAAAAATATATAAATATTATATTCACCAAATTAGTGAATAAATAATTATTAAATATTCACATAGATAACTAAATAATTATTTTCTAACCTTGTGAATAAACCAAAATAAATAAATATTTTGTATTAACATAATTAAATAAATTATCACATGGGAAATAAATATTTTTTAAATATTCAACTCACACATATATTATATTTAATAACTGATGATTGGATATTTGCGATCAACCTAACATGAATAACTATTAAACCATTTATGTCACAACCTGTCCTCGGTGCCCGTGGCGTGACTACCCCAAGCCCTCCTTCCATAGGCCAGGGGCTGGTGACTAGAACCAAATGCGTAACTCCTGATAAAAAGGGAAGGCATTGCCTTTATGAAATGTAAACACACACAACCAGAGTACAAGGAGAAGCAAACACTAAGTAAAGCAGTATAAAAAAAGTGATGAAAGTACAAATGGGCCAGAAATACATACACAACAAAAAGGTACAGCTACAACTAAAAGAAAAGTACAACTGAAAAGACAACAGTTGGAAGGTGAAACAGCTCCTGGATCGTCCACCACAGATCCTACCTAAAGGGTAGGCACAGATAGCGCAGCTCCTAGATCATCCACCATGGATCCTACCTGAAGGGTAGGTACATATAGCCTCCTCAGCACCCTCATCCGTCAACCTCCTCCGGGTACCGACTCATCGTGAGGTCCACATCTGGGTACCGACTCTTCATGAGGTCTACCTCCAGCTGTCGTCCAGTCCTCGTACACTCGGCCTCCGTCAGCACTGTCCGTTGTCTGCATCCAACACAATGAGGTGCAGGCATAGCCCGTGCAGGGGTGAGTATAACGATACTCAGTAGGGACCCCGAGACCCTCAAGATCTCACTAAATCCAACAAGGATAACCGTAAAGAAGGATCTAAACAGATAACTCTTACTTAAGTATATTCCCATACATATACCCAAGTTATCAAGTAACCCATCTCAGTCATGAGGAAAAACACAAAGGTCATTGAATCAGCTCAAATCGGGATTTTTATTCACGATGACGAAAACACGGATTCTGGAGAACTCCTCCTCTGTCGAGCGCAGTAGTCCTGTCATGACTCCGAGGTGCTACTCACTAACCTTAGACTGCTGAGGTACTCCTCCACTGTCGAGTAACGCAGGTCTGCCACCCCAACACAGTAGTGCTCCCCCTATTAGCCTATATAGGTAATCCTCCTGTCGAGTACCACGGGTCTGCCACCCCAACATAGTAGTGCTCCCCGCCATGGGTCTGCCAACCCAACACAGTAGTACTCCCCACTGGGCTAGTCAAGTCATTCTGATACGAATCAGACAAGCAGTCATTAGGTCTCAGCCAGCTACAAGGTCACCATACTCCGTATGCTCGTCTCTGAGAGGATCCACTCCACGAGCTACTGGTCGACACTCCAAGTGTCACGAAGTTCCACGAAGAAGTATCTCAAAGAACCACCTCGTCATAGGGGTATTAATGCAACAAATGCTGTGTCAATTGGATGCTCGGTCTGTGAGTTATTAGCCTTATTATTCCAGGGGCCCGGTTGGTTTCATGTATGGACCAACCCGACCACATCTCAACTATACCAAACCTCAAGTGGAGTATGCCAAAAGAACCGTCTCATCAAGAGAAATCAAGCGCAGTAGACGGTACGTCAATAGGATGTCCGGTCCTCAAGTTATAAGCGTTTCTGCTCCGAGGGCCCGGTTGGTTTTGGGTTCGAACCAACCCAGTCGTTTTTCCAAAGTCATCCAAAACTCACTAAGAGTAACGCAAAAGGAACGCCTCATATCAAGGTTCCTAGTGCCGTAGACAACGCATCGATCGGACGCACGGTCTTTACGAAATTCACGTTTAAGTGAAAAAGGGCTCGGTCCGTTAGGCCCGATGGGCTGACAGGTCAGGTCGTCTCGGTTTTGGAAGGTCTGATCCAGCAAAGGGGTCGGATAGGCCTAGTGAGCCATGCGGCCTAGCCCGAGGGGCCCGGCCCGGCCTGAGAGCCGAGCGGTCCGAGGCGGGGGCACGACCCCCGGCTGCCCGAACCGATGACGCCAAGCGACGCCGTCCTTCCAAACCGGCTGGCTAGGCTGGCATGCCTTCTAGCGCACGTGGACCGCATGATGGGTCGTGGGTTTCTTCAGTGCGGAGGCCTCCTGGCATCACAGTTTGGCTCCACCCGGTCGGCCGACGGGCCGATCGGTTCTCCAGCGCAGCGCCCTCCTGGCTTCGCGACTCCCCTTTGCTCGGCCGACCGATGGGCCGGACGGTTCTTCCGCTGAAGCAGCTAGAAAAGAGGTCCACGATGCCCGCTACACAGCCAGCGTGACGGTGCCGGCTTTTTCTTCCACGTCCTACGTTGGCGGCGGTTTTGCATCCATGGCACGGCGCGACGACGGCATGCTTCCTCCGTCGTGGCTTGCTTGGCTGCAGCTTTTCTTAGCATGTGCGACAGCGGCCCTTACGCTGCCGACCTCTTCGGTGTTCCGCCTCCAATCGCCAATTCCATCAATAAACAGGATAAAACAGAGGGTCTTCGGGCCGTGTTTTTTTCGGCCCGCGCCCTCTGCGTTAAGCGATAGCAAAAGGTTGGAAAAGAAAGGTGTTCAATGACAAGCAAAGCACAATTTTAATCCATTAAAATTGAACTTGATTACCCTACCTCGAGAAAGATTTTTGGTAGCCGAGCATCGTGGATGACGGTGTCGATTCTGTCACCGTCAAAGTGTACCCGAAGATGTGGCATCTTCCCTCTTGTCATGGGGAAAAGAAAAGAAGGCTCTTTGTCGTTCTTCATGGAAGAGAGTGTCGTTCTTTGTCAAAGAAGTCTTCGTTCTTCGTTGGAGGGTCGTTGTTCTTCCCAAAAACCCAAGAGCTCCCACACAACAAAAGCATTCCCCCAAAATAAAATAATAAGCTTCCTTATTATTTTATTTATCAAAATCCATTTCAAATTCATACATTCAAACCACCTCATTAATTAAATGTGTTTGCAATAATTAAAGAGAGGGAGATGAGGTGGAAGAAATCATAAATGTTGGGAGAGTTGTCAACATTAAACAAGGGTGTTTAATGAGGGGGGTTTAAGGGAGTTATTTGGGGAGTTTAAAGAGGGTTAAGGGTGATGATAGGTTGGGGATTGTGTGGGCCCCAAATCTCATATAACCACACATGGGAAGTTGGGTGGTTGTGGGATCCACCAACAACTTCCCATGGAAGGGTTTAACTTCCAAGGTTACAAAATAAAATTGTTCAACAATTTTATTTATTTAAAACTATTTCCCCAAATAATAATTCTCAACCCGCTTAAAACGCAACTACGGTAAAGGTCCCCTTAAGCAATTTCCACCGCTGCGAGTTCATCGGTGCCCTCAGATTTCAATTCTGAGCACCGATTCAAAAGATAAAAAAACCCGCTCGTTTGTTCACTGAAAGTACCCGAGCTATGCTTCGGAAATTGATTCCGGGCACACCGAGCCTCGGAATCGAGTGCCATCAGAAGCTACAGACTCGTAAAATTCCTAATAAATTAAGAAAAAAATTTTCTTTAAATTTCTGGTTCTTTACATTACTCACACCTCAGGGATTTACGTCCTCGTAAATCTATAACACAAACTAGGGAAACTAAAGGAGGTACCGAGTACACATCTGAGCCTATTGCTCCCATGTGCTCTCCTAGAGGTTTCCCACACTGCCAGAGAAGGAACATAAGAGGAATAGATCGTCCCCGTAGGACCCACTCCTATAGATCCTCAACCTTTACTAGAACCCCGTGAAAGTCGCCCTGTCATCGATGTCCAGCTCCCAGTGGTCGATGATGACGAATAGGTCATGCACGTATCTCCTCAGTTGAGATACATGGAAGATGTCATCCACCCGGTGCAACTGAGGTGAAAGAGTCAAGCTATATGCCACCTCACCTACACTGCCGAGGACCTGGAAAGGTCCAATGAACCTTGGAGATTACTTATCGCCTCGGCCAAATTTATGTAGACCTCATCGAGGTGAGACCCGTAGGAAGACGTGGTTTCCATCCTCGAACTCCAGTGGTCTCTGTCTCCTATCAGCATAGGACTCCTGTCTACTCTGTGTAGTCTTCATACGCTCCTGGATGATCTGCACCTTCTCCTGTAGCCTGAAAATGGGCACACTGGTCAACCTATGCCTCAGCTCCTGTAAAGTTCTATTGGCATCTCTCTGACCACATGAAGAGTTTCCCCTTCTTCATCAATGCTAAAAGTGGTGCAACAACTCTGGAGAAGTCTGGCCCAAATCTAGATCTGGATGACTCATGAGTGATCGACTACACCCACTTATGCATGATTCCATCCTGTGCTACTTGAGTTTTCCTTTTCACAGACCAAGGAAAAACCCATCCCAACATTGTAGGTAAACCACAACCTTTTTTCCTAATATAGTCAATCTGTGTATGAACTGTGGTTGCCTAGTCCATACCAAAACTAACGTTGTAAGGCCTCAACGCTGCCACCAATAGGTTCCACCCAAAACTCTCACCTCGAGGGTCAGATCACACTGTCGGCGTAAGTATGATTATCGAGTCTCCTCCCAAAGGTATCTCCAAATGTGAGGGTCAAGTCAATGGATTAACTGGAAACTCTAGGTCTGGGACAAGATTCCTGGAAGGAAGGAATGATTCGTATCAATGTCTATTGTTACAGCATCTAGAAGTAGACACAGACCATACCTCGAATCATTCCTAGAGCCCTTGGGTTACACTCCTTGACCGAATGTAGCTACTCTCTTCCCCTGCCCTCCTACTTCCTGAGCCTGGTGGGGACTACAAAGACGGGTGGTTGTAACATGTCTAAATGTACATCACCACATGATGCCCTCCTAGCTCTGCTTCCACATATGATGCTTTGCAGATTCATATGTCCTTAACAATTTCTCCTCTTAAAACATTTTATACACCCAAGTCTTCGAGACTAGCACTAGTTTCCTGCTTTCCCACTGCTAACCTTCACTACCTGTATCCACTAAGACAAAGAATTCTCAACCACAAAGGTTCTCTCTAGCACCATAACATAAGTAGGAATTCATAGAGGAAAGGTGCTGGCTCGGATGTCCTTAAACACATCTCACTCAGAAGTCTGAGCCCTGCATCACTGATCGTATCATAGTCATCAGGTAACAAGAATGATCGGTACACCTCAATGATTACTCAGCTACCGATATTTCATCCTTCTGAAGCTGTATAAGCTCTAGAAAACTCTCAGCCACCTCCTCAAGCTAGTCCTCAGCTGCTTGTGAGTCGGGCTCGCCTAGGAACCTGAGGGGTATCTGATGCTGTAACACATGTAAGGTACTAAGCCTACATGTTTCATCTACCGGTACTGCCAGTTGAAACTACTGACCAACAGGTAGTGATATAGCTGGAACACTACTCGAAGGTACTATCTCAGACATCGGTCCATGTACCAAAGTACCATCACTATGCCAACCTTCCTCATGGTCACTCACTGGGAAACACCAGTAGCTAAGATCATAATCTGCTCTACTAGTGTCTAAACTAGGTGTAGAACTCTAGCAATCACCTCCAGCCAGTCCACTACTGCCTGGGAAATCTGTCTCACCTCATAACCTCAGAGGCCTCTGCTGCTGGAACTCGTGCAACACACTCTGTCAGCGTGCACCGTCCTCTAGTACGACTAGTGGCATATGCTGCTGGAACTCGTGCAACACACTCTGTCAGCATGCACCGTCCTCTAGTACGACTAGTGGCATATGCTACCAAATGAGTGGTGGTGCTGCCGGTACACCACCCGAAGGTGCCAACATAGAATGAGGGACCTACACTAGAGCCTCATCGTTCGATGGGCCATCATCAGGTACTCTCTCGGAACTCCAACTGACTGTCTGCATGGAGGCATCCTGAATAGATGTGACACATTCAAACGATTTAAACCTGATAAGCTGACCTGGTTTGATCTGACTTAAAGAAAACTTTTGAAAACACACATGTAATCAGTGTTTTCGTGCACTAAGTCAGAAATCAGAAATCAAGGTCCAGGCGTATGGATACGTCGGTCGCCGCACAAACACTGGACTCCCTGAACTGAAGACCACACTTGGTACCCTTAACACTATTGCTTCATAGAAAAGAAAGATTAGAGTCCTGATTTCTACGGTAGAAACGACTCCTCTGATACCAGTTTGTCATGACCCATCCTCGGTGCCCATTCCGTGACTACCCCAACCCGCCTTCCATAGGCCAGGGGATAGCGACTAGCACCAAAGGTGTAAATCCCGATAAAAAGGGAACCAATTTCCTTTATGAAATGTAAACACACACAACCAGAGTACAAGCAGAAGAAAACACTAAGTAAAGTAGTATAACAAAAGTGCTGAAAGTACAAAGGGTCCAGAAATACAAGCCCAACAAAAAGGTACAGCTACAACTGAAAGAAAAGTACAACTGAAAAGACAATAGCTAGAAGGTGAAGCAAATCCTGGATCTTCCACCACGGATCCTACCTAAAGGGTAGGTACAGATAGCGCAACTCCTAGATCGTCCACCACGGATCCTACCTGAAGGGTGGGTAAAAATAGCCTCCTCAGCGCCCTTGTCTGTCAACCTCCTCTGGGTACCGACTCGTCATGAGGTCCACCTCCAGGTACCGACTCGTCATGAGGTCCATCTCTAGGTGTCGTCCAGTCCTCGTACACTTGGCCTCCATCAACACTGTTCTTTGCCTGCATCCAACACAACGAGGTGCGGGCATAGCCCGTGTAGGGGTGAGTATAGCGATACTCATTAGGGACCCCGAGACCCTTAAGATCTCACTAAATCCAACAAGGATAACCGCAAAGAAGGATCTCAACAGATAACCCTTACTTAGGTATATGCCCATACATATACCCAAGTTATCAAGTAACCCATCTCAATCATAAGGAAAAACACAAAGGTCATTGACTCAGCTCAAACCAGGATTTTTATTCACGATGACGAAAATATGGCTGTTGGAGAACTCCTCCTCTGTCGAGCACAGTAGTCCTGTCACGACTCCGAGGTGATACTCACTAACCTTAGACTGCTGAGGTACTCCTCTACTGTCGAGTACTATAGGTCTTCCACCCCAACACAATAGTGACCCCCTACTAGCCTACAGAGGTACTCCTCCTGTTGAGTACTATGGGTCTTCCACCCCAACACAGTAGTTCTCCCCACCATGGGTCTTCCACCCCAACACAATAGTGCTCCCCACTGGGCTATTCAAGTCATTCCGATACGAATCAGACAAGCAGTCATCAGGTCTCAGCCAGCTACAAGGTCACCGTACTCCGTATGCTCGTCTCCGGGAGGACCCACTCCACGAGCTACTATTAGAAACTCCAAGTTTCATGAAGTTCCATGAAGAAGTATCTCAAAGAACCATATCTTCATAGGGGTCTCAATGCAATAAACGACGCGTCAATCGGACGCTCGGTCTATGAGTTATTAGCCTTATTGTTCTAGGGGCCCGGTTGGTTTCGTGTACGAACCAACCCGACCACATCTCAACTATACCAAACCTCAAGTGGAGTATGCCAAAAGAACCGTCTCATCAAGAGGAATCCAGCATAGTCGACGACACGTCAATCGGACGTTCAGTCCTCAAGTTATAAGCATTTCCACTCCAAGGACCCGGTTGGTTTCGGGTCCGAACCAACCCGGCCATTTTTCCGAAGTCATCCAAAACTCACTAAGAATAACACAAAAGGACCACCTAGTTGCAAGAGTCCTAGTGTTGTAGACAGCGCGTCGATCGGATGCACAGTCTTTATGAAATTCACATTTAAGTGAAAAAGGGCCCGATCCGTTAGGCCGGATGGGTTGACGGGTCGAGTCGTCTCGGTTTTGGCGGGTCTGACCCAGAAAAGGGGTCGGACCGGCTAGGTGAGTCACGCAGCCTGGCCCGAAGTGGTGCGGCCCGGTTGGGCGCGCGGCCTGGCTGGCTCGGCCCGAGGGCCGATCGGTCCAAGGCGGGGGCACGACCCCTGGATACCCGAACCGGCGGTGCCGCCCTTCCAACCATTCGGCCTTCTGGTGCACGTGGCCTGCATGACAGGCCGTGGGTTTCTTTAGCGCGGTGCCCTCCTGGCGCCATAGTTCGGCTTTGCCCGGCCGGCCGACGGGCCGACCGGTTCTTCCACCGAAGCAGCCCGCAAAGTGGGCCGCAGTTCCCGCTGCACAACTGGCGCGATGGTGCCGACTTCCTCCGCCGTGGCCTACGCTGACCGCAGTTCCACATCCCTGGTATGACATGATGACACCATGCTTCCTCCGCCGCGGTTGCTTGGCCGTGGCTTTTCTTAGCGTGCGCAACAGCGGCCCTTACGCTGCCGGCCTCTTCTGTGTTCCGCCTCCGATCACCAATTCCATCAATAAACAGGATCAAACGGAGGGTCGTTGGGCCATGTTTGTTCAGCCCGCTCCCTCCACGTTAAGCGATAACAAAAGGTTGGACAAGCAAGATGTTCAATGACAAGCGAAGCACAATTTTAATCCATTAAAATTGAACTTGATTCCCCTACCTCGAGAAAGATTCACGGTAGTCGAGCATCGTGGATGACGGTGTCGATTCCATCATTGTTGGAGTGTACCTAAAGATGTGGAATCTTCCCTCTTATTGCGGGTAAAAGAAAAGAAGGTGCATTGTTGTTCTTCGTGGAAGAGAGTGTCGTTTTTTGTCGAAGAGGTCTCCGTTCTTCATCGGAGGGTCGATGTTCTTCCCAAAAACCCAAAAGCTCATACACAACAAAAGCATTCCCCCAAAATAAAATAATAAGCTACCTTATTATTTTATTTATTAAAATCCATTTCAAATTCAAACATTCATACCACCTCATTAATTAAATGTGTTGGCAATAATTAAAGATAGGGAGAGGAGGTGGAAGAACTCATAAATGTTGGGAGAGTTGTCAAAATTAAACATGGGTGTTTAATGAGGGGGGGTTTAAGGGAGTTATTTGGGGAGTTTAAAGAGGTTTAAGGGAGATGATATGTTGGGGATCATGTGGTCCCAACCTCTCATATAACCACACATGGGAAGTTGGGTGGTTTTGGGCTCCACCAACAACTTCCCATGGAAGGGTTTAACTTCCAAGGTTACAAAATAAAATTGTTCAACAATTTTATTTATTTAAAACTATTTTCCCAAATAATAATTCTCAACCCGCATAAAACGCAACTGCGGTAAAGGTTCCCTTAAGCAATTTCCACTGCTGCGAGTTCATCGGTGCCCTCAGATTTCAATTTCGAGCACCAGTTCAAAATATAGAAAAACCCACTCATTCGTTCACTGAACGTACCTGAGCTAAACTTTGGAAATTGATTTCGGGCACACCGAGTCTCAAAATCGAGTTCCTTTAGAAGCTACTGACTCGTAAAATTCCAAAGAAATTATGAAAAAAAATTTATTGAAATTTATGGGTCTTTACAATTTGTGAGAATAATATTTATCCAACATGGTAAATTCATATGGAATTTAACTATGGTTATGAATACACTTAGTATGGGACCATATAGGCCCCTTTCTTGGTGGCATCAACTTGTACTGCCTAAAGTCCAAGGTTAACATCTAGTAAAATGCCAAGACCCCCATAGAGAAATAAGCTAATGTCATAATGACATGTAACCCACCATGAATTCACAATGTGTAATATAATCCATTTATCATGATATATCTAATCAAGTAGGTTTCATTATAGTCTCATCAACCTATATGTTTGATGTCACTTTCTTTGAATTTCCAAAAATGAACTTGCCAATAACAATTCCATAGAAATGGACTTAATCAGGCAGTTCAATTATAATCAAAAGATCTAAGATATTAACTTCTATTAATGAATAAAAGGTATATATCCTTTCTATCATTATTCATTAATAAAATATCACTCATGACACAAACAACATGTCTTACCTCAATATGGTTATATGTCATCATAATTTTCCTCAATACATAAAAGTACATGACTCATGACATGAATTAATAATAATATTAAATTATAAGGATCATTACAAATGTCTACATACATTAATATCAAATGACACATATAAATGTAGATTTACTATTGGTGGGACATGTTCTCATAATCTCTTTCACTGAATATTACCAAGATCACACACTATGAGAAAGTATCTCAAAGTCCTAGGAGTCTCCATCCCTGATATCATGAGTCATTTTTACCCCATAAAATTATATCATCTAGATATAGAACTTATATTTATGAATAATATCATGGAAATTCTATGTTCTCATCATAGTAGGGAACTGTTATAAACTTTTAGTGTGATAAGTACCCTTAATACATTATGAAATACTATGTCATGTAGAAGAAAAATCACGATGTGATAAGAACTTTAATTAATATTCAAATACATGAATTCAAGTAATTATAAAGTACTTATTAGTTGGTTCTAAATCACCAAATTCCAACAGACTAGCACTTGAACTAGAGCCAACTGCCAACAACCTTTAGTCTTCTCTCACTGATGTTCATGGTTATATTAATATAAGGATTTGGTCAAGGGTTTTTCCATATTTTCTTCCCTAGAAACTTTTCTCACAATGATTTCACTCCTTTTAGAAAAATCCATTAAGAGGTGATATTTGTGATGTATATGATTCAGCTTTTGATATGACCTTGGATCATATTGAGATCCACCACTTCAATATTATCATAATATAATATGATATTATATTTACTATAAGAAATAATATCAATATCTTGGATGGAGTTTTGAATCCAAAATGCTTCTTCGGTTACATCAGAAACTGCTATATACTCAAAATACACTAGAGAATTAGAGACAACTGGCTACTTTAAACTCTACCATCTCATAGGTCCTCTGTAGATATTGAGTACATATACTGACTGTGACTTTACATCATTCTGATATATTTTGAAACTAGCCTCAATATAACCTTTGATGACTATTTCCTCATCTCCTCCATATACCAGGAACATATAAAATGATTCCTTATTTACTTATAGATACTTTTAATACCAAAACAATGCTGTTCTCCTGGATAATATTGATATCTACCTACCATGATTAATTTGTAATAAATATCAATCCTAGTATATAACATGGAATACATGATATATCAAATCATATATGTATATAGGAACCTACTTATTCTATCTCTCTCTCTCTACATCTTATTGTGTCTAAAGACACATTTTCATAGGGATATGTATACCATATGAAATTGGAACCAATATCCTCTTTGTTTTTATAAACTAAATATCTTTAGTATCTGATCAATGTATATACTTTGAATTAGTCTAATAATCCTCTTGGATATATCATGAATGATCATGATCACTAGAATTTAGGCCACTTAACCTAAGTCATTCATATATAAGTACTTTTTAAACCAATCCTTAATCAACTGTAAGACTGGTATGTCATTTATAATAATTAATATTTCATTAACATACAATACTAGGAATAATACTTCACACCCACTAAACCACTTATAAACACATGGATAACATTTATTCTTTATGAAACCAAAATCTCTTATTACTTCATTGAACTGAATTTTCCATGACCTAGATGATTGCTTCAACCCATAAATGGGTCTTTATAAATTTTACATCTTATTGGAATATTTTAGAGTAAAAAACCTTTAGATTATGTCATATAGATATCTTCGTAAAGGTTCCCATTAAGGAAACCTATTTTTTATATCCATCTTCTAAATCTTATATTCATGGAAATATTCTATAGAAAGTATAAATACGATGGATTTAGAATTGGAAATTATATAAAAGGTTTTATCATAGAAAATTCCTTGAAAATGTTTAATCCTCTTTTCCACAAGCCTTTCTTTATAGATATTTTATTTAGCTTCTATGTCTAACTTTTTCTAGACTACCCATTTTAACCCAATAATCTTCACATCAATTAGAGGATTGACCCATACATATACTTGGTTATGATATATAGAATCCATCCTAGAATTCATGGATCCTTGTTATCTTATAGCTTATGAGATCTCTACTATCTTCTTTTAGGAAATAGGATCATTATTTTCAACCAATAATGATTCAACATATTTAGTGACTAGAAAAACATATTATTCTGGTTCTCTAACCACTCTAGTTCTCATATGAAATACTTGTATTTCAAGAATAAAATCTTCCACGGGGACCTATGGAATCTATTCTTACACCAACTCTTATTTATACTGAGCATCAACTTCATCAAATTAATTCATAATCCCACTATTCTTCTTAATTATTCTCTCACTATTAAGAAATATTTCTTATCCTGTAATTAACACCTTCTTATCTAAGGAGTTTTATAGATAGTGTCTCCTTGTTTCCTTGGGATACCCTATAAAGATACACTTCACACCACATGGTGTTATTTTTTTCCCAGATTTATCATTAAAAAATTACATGAAACCCCATGAATAAATATGTGAGAACACATATTTTTTCTATGTATTAAATCATATGATATAATCCAACACTTTTGTATAAATTTGATGAATTCATGGTTGAGATACTCACCACCTCAATAAGATCAATTGATTTTTATCTTCTTATAAAGTTTATTATCTACTTCATTCTTGAACTATTTTAATTTCTAAAAGGATTAAGACTTATAACTCATAGATATATCCATATCTACTTAAGTCATCATTAAAATTAATGAAGTATGACTACTCACCTCTAGCTTGTAATGGAAATGGCCTGTAAGCATCAGTGTGTACCAATTCTAGAAGATCTATAGCTCTTTCAATTTTTCAACCAAAAGGTGGATTGGTAATTATAACTTGTAAATAATAATGACATATTTCAAGTGTTTTTAGATTAAAAGATTCAAAGTAATAATCTTGATAGATATTTTTCAAATACTTCTCACTACATGACCAAGATAGTGATGCTGCAACTGGGTGTGAAATGACTCATTAAATCTTGATTTGTTATCAATTTCCAATACCCGTTTTTCATAATTTAATATATAAAGACCATTATTTAAATGTACCATACTATAAAAAACGTTTTCTTTATAAAAGAAACAAATTTTACTTCTGAATTTGAAAATAAAACTATTTGTATCTGGAAGGATATAAAAATTATGTTCTTAATAACAATTGATATATAATAAAACTATTTTAATACCAAATCATCCAAGATGATAATTAAAGGTGGTAGTATCCAATGTTTATTTATTTTATTCATTTATTAATAACTTTTTTCTACTCCCTTTAGTAATTTTCATGAAAAAGTGTATAATTGGTGTGAAATACCCATGTTTTAATAAAAAATATAATTTTTTAGCATCATTTGAATTAACCCAATTGAGTCAGTTTAATTTTTTCATCATAACTCTCATCCTACTGATAAAAATTGTGTGATTATTGTTTTTTATGGTTTATTACTCAGAATTCAACATATAATTGGAAGGAAGATTTGTCCAATTCATCCATTTGAAAGGGTCTTATGGTCCACACAAGAAGCCCCAAAAAATATGTGAAGAAAATGGAACAGCCATAAATATAGAATATTTGGGCCCAATATGGAAGCCCAAATATAATAAAACTCCATAATATATTCTTTATTATCCAAATTAATAATGAAAAAAATTTAAAGGCCCAACTTTAAAAAATGGGCCCAACATATGTTTCTAAGTCCAGCCCACCATTCTGTTTAGAATTTAAAAGTAAAACACAAATATTGACTTTTCTATTGATATAGATATCAATTAAAGCTGATATTTTTTCGGTGTAAAATCCAAGATATAGGTGGCCTAATTTTTAGAATAAAGTTATTGAATTTGAACGCATTACCCTAGACAAAATTGCATTCACATGTAGACTATGGAAATATTCAATAGAAAAATGGAAAGAATGAAATTGTTTAGTAAAATAGCCATAAATTTGGATAAAAAAGTTGAATGGTGGTAATGTTTTTAGGGTTTACATAAAACATCAATATATATAACTTTTAAGAAGAATATATCTTTATATTTAGCTTTCCAGGTGTCAAACTATGCGATCCAAGTAGATGGTCTGTTTTAGAATGAAAACAGTCCACATCCTTGGGATGTAAATACATTACCCTCCTCACCTTGCAAGGAGTTGGAATTTCAGAATAGATGAGGATAAATTGGCATGAAAAAATCCTTGAAAAATTTCTTATAGGACATTCGAAACTCATGTATTCACTTTATAGACCCTTCCTCCTCTCTTTGTTTCAGGTTCTTTTGCATTCTTCTTATTTTTAATCGTGTATGTTTGTTTTCATTTCAGTAGAATTTTAATGAAAATTTCTTCTTATTCATATATTTTAATCATCCAACCTCTATTATTAAATATTAATTTTCTTAAAATTGTTTAAATCAAGTTAAAATCCCTTCCCTTCATTTTCTTCCTCATTCAATTGAAAGTCCTTTTTTAATTCTCATCACCGTTCATGTGTGGGTTCGACGCATAACTCTTTTCTTATCCCATTATTTTTATTATATTTTTAATTAATAACCATAAATAAATATTACCATATTAATAACCATCTCAATTTATGAGTAAATCTACCATTGGGGTGAGTCCTAATTTGGGGATATTAAGTGATTGAAAGATTTTTCTCGATGAATATTCTTGAGGTTTACATTGTGTATATTGAAATTAAAATGTCATGGATTAATGAGGTGTTTTTTTAATATGTGGATTATTTGAACCAAAAATACACTACCATAAAAAGGTACTGATTATGATTATACCTCTAGTTAAGTTATGGCTTGGATTAAAGCCTCAACACTTGGTAATTCTGATCAAAATCATCTTGTGAAGTGGGTGTTAATTTAATGCAATATAAAGTAAAGCTCAATGATATCATAAGATTAAATCCCTAATAGTGAACTCAACCCAATCCTTATGAAATAGTTAAATCAATAAAAAATAATCTATAAATCAATTTATTAAGCTCTACAACCCCCCCCCCCATTAAAAAGACAAATGAAAAAAACAACCGACTATAAAAAAGTACCATCACTGAGGATTCGGCTCGAGTGATGCTATACACATTAGTAGAGAACTAGACCCTATAACTATTGATAGGAGAAAATAATCCATAATTTAAATGGCACCATTTTCGGGGATGGTGCATTATTATTCATTAGTTGTTGATTTTTTAAAAATTAAACAAAAAAAATTTAAAAAATAAAACAAAAAACAAATTTCTGAAAAAAACTCAAATAAAAACCGCCTTCATCATAAAAATCATAAATGAAAAAACTAAAAAGAAAAACCCTCCTTCATTATCCTTCCAAATTATATCTGAATTCCCCATAGCCTCCAAAACAACCCATCGAATCAGTTTGACCCTGAAATAGAGTGAAATCTTCACCAAATATTAAAATATGGTTTTCCCCAATCAGGTGAGGTTTAGACCATTTCACTCATCGATATTGAATTCCACCACAAATTTTTATAGAAAAAAATGTTTCAAAAATAATTAATTTTTCTTGCTCAAATTTATAAATAGAAAATGTGGACACTCAAAACTCACTCCTCTTAAGATGTTAAAAATTTATTTATGGAGGTTCACTCATTCACCAACAAAAAGTGAAAATATTAGAGTTTGAAAGAGATCTCAGCTTCCATTCCCTATCCTAAAGTACATAGGAAATAATAGGTCCTTTTTAGGGGTTTTCTATGGCTATAAGACAATAGGAATTTAATGTCCAAAAGAGTTTAAAAGAGGGGTAAAACACCAATATGGTTAAAATAATGCACAATTTATTTTGAAATGAAACATGGAAGGAAATGGAAACACATATTTATAAGGGAATGATTATGTGAAGAAAAACATAAAGGAGGAAGAAAATTTGAATGTGATGAGAAATGAAATATTTACAAAACACAAAACTTATCCCAATGAAAAATTTGTTCTCTTTTGTTTTTTGCATTTTTTTCAAAAGTTGAACTTGAAATATATCTCACACTCATATCCTAACCCATTTCTGATCTCTCTATGAAACTAATTGTAATAGTTATAACAAGATAAAAGGTTGAGAAAGAGTTATTTTTGACCCACCTAAGACACAACCCATTTTTTATGTTTTTCTTGATTTTTCTATATTTTTTGATCACTTTTCAATAACATGTACTAAATTACATAAATGAAATTCATTATCAAGACTCACTGAATTAAAACATCCCCCCTACACTAAAATGGATGCTTTCCCTCAAGTATATGATAACATGTTGAAAATTAAGAAAAGGATACCCAAAATGAAATCCATTCCACCCACACATAAATTTCAATAAATTATGTAATAAAAATCCTTGTAGATGTTGGGTGGGAGAAGGTAATGAGTTTATAATGTGGATATCCAAGAAAATGTTTTCATAGGCTTGAAGGGACTTTAAAAAGGAGGATTAATGTAAGGGTAATGAGAGGCTATTTGGATATTGTGATTCTCACGTGGTTCAGAAAATGCCTATACCATATTAATGCACACAAAAGTAGGAAATTAAACTTGAAGGTCCAAAAACTCAAGACTCACAATCAGGTGTGAAAAATACACAAAATAAAAAGCAGATCATAGGTGAATTTAGCATGAAAGCTAATTTTGTTCCTCACAGTTGGGGAAGAATCATTTTCCAAATCAAAAATTGAGCATTAATTTTTTTTGGTTTTGATACAAGATTATTTATACAAATTTATGATGAAAATAATTTTTTTTGTGATGAAATAATGTCCTTTGAGTACATAAAATGGTTGGAAAAAATTTCAAAATTAGATGGAGAGTAATTATAACTCTTTTTTTTTGTGTATTTTTATTATTTTTTTTAGATTTTTATAAAGACACACCCACACAAAAGAGAAAGAGTAAATAAAAATTTTTATGAGGGAATTGGTAAAAAAATAAGAATGAGAGAGGAAAAAGAGAGAGATTGAGAGAGAGATAAAGAAGTTAAAGGTATATAGGTTCCCCTAGTTTGGATTTGTTGGGTTGCCATCTCCATCTAGTGGTGGGTCTACCGTAGTTGTTGGGGATTTGATTGAAGTCAATTTTTTTCCCAAGATGTGTGTCCTATCATGATGATTCTTTAACTGATGTCCATTAACCATGAAATTCCTTTTGGAAGGGGGGTCTTGGACTTGCACTTCACCAAATGGGTAAACATTAGTAATAATAAAACTACCTTCCCAATGAGAATTAAGATTACCTAGGTGAAGACGAAATCGAGAATTGAAGAAAATTACCTTTTCAACTTCATGGAATACCTTTTATAGGATATGTTTATCATGGAGTGACTTTGCCTTTTCTTTTTAGAAATTTTAATTCTCATAAGAATCTATTCGAAGCTCCTCTAATTCATTCAACTACAACAATATCTCTTTGCTATATTTTTCACAATCAAAATTACAAGTTTTCATAGTCCAAAAAGATTTATGTTGGATTTCAACTAGTGAATGACATGCTTTACCTAAAACTAGCCTAAATTGAGGCATATTAATGGAAGTTTTATAGGTAGTTCAATAATCCCAAAGCGCTTCACCAAGTCTTTCAGGTCAGTCTTTTCTAGTGGGATTTAAAATTTTCACAAGCACTCTTTTCAATTATCTATTAGAAAGTTCATCCATGCCATTTAATTGGGGGTGATATGCATTTTAACTTTTATGTACAAACCCATTCTTTTTCAAAAGATTTTCCATGGTCAGATTATAGAAATGAGTTCCTAAGTCACTTATCAAGGCACACAATGTTCCAAATCGATGAAAAATATGGGTTTTTTTGAAACTCACTAATATTATGTGCATTATCCTTATTAGTGGGTTTGGCTTAGACCCACCTAGAAACATAATTGACCACAAGAAGAATGCATGAGAATCTATTAGAGGTTGGAAATGGTCCCATGAAATCTATGCCCCAAACATCTAAGATCTCACAAAATATTAAGGGATTTTGGGGTATTTCATTTATTTTAGAAATTGTGCCAAAATTTTGGAAAGTTGGACATGATTTATAGAACTCATGTGAGTCCTTGAAGAGTTAAGTCTAGAAGAATCCAGAGTCTAGGACCTTTTGGGTGGTCCTTTGTGGTCCAAAGTGGCCACCACTAGGTATTGAGTCACAAAATTCCAAGAGGGAGGAATGTTCATCTTTATCGACACATATCTTAATTACCACATCAGCCTCAGTTTTCCAAAGTTTATTATCTCCCTAAAAGTATAATATTGAATCACTTTTTATCTTCACATTTTTTTCTTTTGAAAAACTTTTAGGGAAAACACCAACAACCAAGTGGTTTACAATTGGTACATACCATGGTAACTTTGTAGTGATAGATAAGAGGTGCTCAGTTGGAAATTAAAGATCAATTATTTTATAATGAGAAGAATTATAAATTCTACTCAGGTGATAAACCATAGGGTTTTCTTTTCTAGGTCTATCTTTAATCATAATTTCAAAATCTTGAAGCATCAAGATCCATCTTATTGGCCTTTGTTTGGAATAAATTTTCTTAAGTAAGAACTTTAAAG
This sequence comes from Viscum album, assembly GCA_963277665.1. NCBI lineage: Eukaryota > Viridiplantae > Streptophyta > Magnoliopsida > Santalales > Viscaceae > Viscum > Viscum album. Next base: position 1,296,118,143 of record OY728138.1, on the reverse strand, counting down.
CTAAATGGTCTGTAAAAATGATGATTTTGGCACTTAATAGATAGTTATAGAATTTATCCAATGAAAAAGCATAGCTAAAACTTCCTTCTCAGTCACATTATTGTGAGATCGAGTTTCATCCAAAGTTTTTGAGGCATAATTGATTACATGAGGAATATTTTCTCTTCTTTGACCAAGAATGGACCCAATGGCCCTATCAGAAGCATCACACATCAATTAAAAGGGTAAGGAACAATCTGGGGGTTGGATTATTAGTGAATATGTAAGAACAGATTTGAGTTCAAAGAAGGCTCTCTTGCAAGCTTCATCAAAATGGAATGAGAAATCATTTTGTAGTATCTGAGTGAGTGGGAGAGAAATCCTATTAAATTTATGGATAAATCAATGATAGAAACCGTCATGACCAAGGAATTAATGGATGTCTTGAATAGATGTGGATTTAGGAAGTAATTGGATCACTTCAATTTTGGAAGGATCTACTTCAATATTATCTTATGAAACTATGTGCCCTAGAACAATCCCATTAGTAACCATGAAGTGAATTTTTTCATAATTTAGCACAAGGTCACATTTGACACACTTTTTATGGACTAGAGAGAGTGAATAAAAGTTGTATTCAAATAATTCACCATAAATGTTAAATTCATCTATAAATACCTTCATTAAATGCTCAATGAATTTATAAAAGATACTCATCATACACCTATGGAATGTTGCAATAGCATTGTAAATTCCAAAAGGCATTCTACTATTTGCATATGTTCCAAATGGGAAAGTGAATGTAGTATTTTCTTGGTCCTAGGGTGCTATTGGGATTTTGAAATAGTCAGTTTATCCATAAAGAAAGCAATAATGTGACTTTTTATCTAATCATTCTAGTATTTGATCCAGGAATATAAGAGGGTAGTGATTTTTTTGTGTTTCAGAATTAAATTTTCGATAATTGATGCACACATTCCATTTGTTTCTCACTTGATTTGTGACCACCTCTACATGTTCATTTGTGACAACAATTATCCCATGCTTCTTAGGTACCACTTGAATCAGACTAACCCATTCACTATAAAAAATTGGGTAGATAATACCAGCTTGAATAAGCTTGGTGATCACTTCCCTAACTACTGCAAGGATGAGTGGATTGATCCTTTTTTATGGTTTTATGATTAGTTTGAATGACTCCTCAAGATGGATATGATGCATTAAAAGTGATGGTTTGATTCCTGGTATGTCATATAGGTTACAACATAAGGGATTTTTGTTTTCTCCTAACACCTGAACAAGTTTTAAATCCTCATTTTTAGTAATTATGGTTGATACAATGACAAGAAAAGAGTGATCATGGAAGAGGAATTCATATTTCAGGAGTGCAAGAAGAGGTTTCAGATCAGTCTCATCTTTCATTTGTGGGTTAGACAACTTAGGAATGGAAGAAGTGCTTTTAATTACTTTTGATTCATTATTGTCTATGGTGGAGAAATAAAGATTAGAGTTTATGTGGGATTTTTGAGATTTCTCAGGATCTTTTAGATTGATGGAGTCTATAAATGAAAGTCCCACATAAACTTTCCCATTTATGAATTGGTTAATCATGGTACAAATATCACAAGATACTCTATCATTAGAACATGATGAACATGATGAAATGGGGGTGAATACACTTTCAGAAGTGTCCTCAAAAGCTTGGATTAAGAAGGTAGAGTGATCCTCTAATGGGTATCACATGGATTGAAAGATATTGAAATTGACCAGTTGGTCACCACATTCCATGGATAAGATGCCGTCATAGACATAACTCTTAGTTTTTGGACTTAGGAGGAATGGTATTTCTAGAATTAGGGGAGATTGAGAAGAGTTCATCTTACATTCCATGTCAAGGATATAAAAATCAGCTGGGAAGATAAGATCATTAACTCAGACAAGGAAATCCTCAATTATTCCCTCTAGACTGGTTGTGATTTGATTATCCAATTTGATGAAAACATCCATTGGGTGAAAGTTTCCTAGACCAAGGTTGGAGAAAATAAATTTATACATGACATTTATTGAGGCTCCTAGGTCTATGATTTCATCATCGAAGTTAGAACTCCCTATTTGGCATGGAACAATAAATTTCCCTGAATCTTTGCACTTCATGGGTATGGACTACTAGGTTGAAACATTATCAATGGTCTTAAGCTGTCTCTTATGGGTGCACAACTCCTTAATAAACTTGGTATACTTAGTATTTTTTTTGATTAAATCTAATAGGGGTATGTTCACTTCAACACATCTAAACATGTTGAGCATTTCAGGATTAAGTTTAAAGAACTTACTTGGCTTAGAAACGAATTAAAGAAAATGAATTGGGTTCCTTAGAGTAATGGAAAGAGGTGAGGGAGTGGATTTTGGTTCCTAATTTGGTTTCTTTTTCTTTTCATTTTCTAGTTAAACATTTAAAAGAGAGTTAGAGGATTCATCTTGAGGCATTGAAATTTTCTTTCCTGATCTAAGTGCAATTACACTTACATTACCCTTGAGGTTGGGTAATGGTTGAGATGGGAGTTGGGAAGAATTGGATTTTTTATTTTGGCTCAGGTGGGATTCAAGTTAACCAATTTGGGTTTTAGTATTTTTAAGCCTAGAATAGGTGAATGAGTAATGATCTTCTATAACACTTTCCCATGGTTTCTTTGAAGTAGAGGCATGTCCCAAATTGGGATTGCCTTGATTTTTGTTCTTGGGAAAATTCTTGTATTGGGTTGGGAATTAGGAAGGCTCATTAGGATAGTGGAATCAAGGAGGAGAAAGAGGAGGATTGATCCTTTTAGGTTGAGGAACAAAAGGGTAAGTTTGTTGGAAGTTACCAACACCTTGACCATATTGGAATTGGTTTTTATTTTGAGGAGGGAATTTAGGGGGATGAGAGACATTATTACCATACCTCAAGCTTGGGTTAAAGGTATAAGATAAGGGATTATAGTGGAATTTTTTGAAGTTTCTAATAAGTTGACATGATTGTTTAGGGTTGGTGTTCTCTTGAGAATATGCTGCATTGAGATCCATTGGTCCAGATAAATTAAATGGATCCTCTTGAAGTTGTGTACATTTATAAGCTGTATGATCTCATGAGTTATAGATTCCATAGTTTTTGATAGTTCCCGGGAACAAATATTGTGGATAATATGAGGTTGGGGATTTGGTATCCACCGCTAGTTGTCTCACAAGACCTGTAAGTTCACTCATCCACTCAGTCATCTTGTTGGGATCTATGGATCGATTCTCTTGGACTTGTTTGACTTGATAATGTTCTTGAGTATGTAATTGTTATGTGTTTGCATCCATATTTATTATAAGATCTTGTGCAACTACAATAGTTTTTTCAACAAGAGCACCACCACTTGAGGCATCAATGAGTGTTCTCTCCATAGCCAATAACCCCTCATAGAAGTATTGGATCAAGAGTTGGTCAGAGATTTATTGATGTGGGTAGGTTTCCATAATATTTTTAAATCTCTACCAGTACTCATGAAGTGATTCATTAGGGAATTGATAGATACCACTTATTTATTTTCAGATAGTGGTAGTATGAGAAGTAGGAAATAACTTCTCTAAGAAGAGTCACTTCATGTCATTCCACGTGGTTATGAAACCAGGAGGGAGGTAGTAGATCCATGACTTACTAGAGTCATCTAAGGAGAAAGGTAATTCTTGGAGTTTTATTTTTTCTTTAGAAACACCTTGAGGCTTTATGGTAGAGCACACAACTTGGAACACTTTGAGATGAAGATATGGATCCTCACCAGCTAGCCCATGGAAATGAGGTAGGAGATGAATCAAACTTGACTTGAGTTTGAAATTAGCCAAAATTTTTGGAGATTAAATATCAATGGATTAGTAATTCATATCAAGTGAAGTGAGTTATTTAAGGGTTTGTTCCCTATTATTGGCTATATCTAGTTCAATTTGTTGGACAATGACTGTATCTTGAGTGATTTTATTATATTTAATGTTTCTCTTAAGTTGGTGAAGAGTTCACTCTATTTAAGTTTCAAACAGATCCGATGGATTGTTTAGGAGGCTATAGGGAATTTAGAGATAATTTCTAAGGATGAGGAAGGTGGGTTTTTCTTTTTGGTTTTTTCATTTATTATTTTTATGAGAAAGTTGAGTTTTTATTTGTGTTGTTTTTTCAGTTTTTTGTTTATTGTTTTAAAAAAATAAAAAATATTGACTACTTAATGCACCATCCCCAATGACAACATTATTTTAAGAACATTATATTATTTCTTATCGACCATTAAAGGGCTCGATGCTATGCTAATGTGTATAGTGGCACTCAGGTTGAATCCACAGTGATGGTACTTTTTTTATAGTCGATTGCTTTTGTGATTTGTCTTTTAATGGGGGGGGGTTGTTTGTAGAGATTAATTAAATTGATTAATGGATGATGTTTTATTTATTTACAATTTTTATAAATATTAGGGTGAGTTCATTATTAGGGATTTAATCTTATAACATCATTGAGATTTGCTTCATATTTTATTAAATTAACACCCACTTCACAATATGACTTTGATAAGAATTCTTAAGTGTTAAATATTTAATCGAAGAAATAACATAACTATGGGTATAATCATAATCATTACTTGTTTATGGTAGTGTATTTGTGGTTCCAACTATTGAATCCACATGTTAAATAAAACATGCCATTAATCCATGACATATCAAGTTCAACATACACAATGTTAAACTAAAGAATAATCATCAAACAAAAGCTATCAATCACTTAATATCCCCAAATTATGACTCACCCCAATGGTATATTTACTCAAACATTGATATGGTTATTAATCTGGTAATATGTTTTTATGGTGATTAATTATAAATATAATGAAAATAACAGGATAAGAAAAATTTGTGCATCAAACACACACACATACAATGATGAGAATTAAAAACAAACCTTCTATTGAATGAGGAATAAAAATAAGGGAAGGGGTTTCAACTTGATTTAAACTATTTTAAGATAATTAATATTTAATAATATAGTGTGTATTATTTAAATAGATAAATAAGAATAAACATGTATTAAAATTCTATTGAAATGAAAACAAACTTACATGATTACAAATAAGAATAACACAAAAGAACATGAAAACAAAGAGAGGAGGAAGGGTATATCAAGTGAAAAACTGAGTTTAGAAGGTACTAAAAGGCCCTTTTCATGGATTTTTTTCATTCCAACATATTCTACTCTATTCTGAAATTCTAACTCCTTGCAAGGTGAAGAGGGGAATGTATTTATATCCCAAGGATGTGGACTATTTGCATTTCAAAAATGACCCTCCACTTAGATCATAGATTTTGACATTTATACAGCTAAATATCGAGATATATTCTTCTTCAAAGTAGTATATATTTATGTTTAATGTTATCCCTAAAAATTTGATTGCCATTGGTATAAGGCCCCAGCCTTAAACCTTACTTAATATTGAATTAAATTAATAATTCACATTGAGGATCTTTTCAGGTTTAGAGTTTTAGAGAATTAGAACATAACTATTACATCTTAAAAGATTACAAAGTAGACACTTCTACTAAGTCTCCATAAAAAAAAACTCTTAAAAAGAAAGATGTCTAGATTCCATGTTTTAGATAGCATGAAATTCCCTTGATCCCATCCTTGACCTTATTCTACTTTAAGTCCTGTGAAAAACATTTTGAAAAACTTGGGGTGAGCATAAAAAGCTCAGTAAGGGATACAAAAAGAATGAAAACTGTTAGTTTTTCAAACATCAAGTAAACCATGTATACTATATCAAAGTAATACCTTCACCTTCATGAAGTAGTAAAAAAAATATTCACTGAATAAAGTATCATTACTTACCTTTTTGTAACCAAAGGATTACCATAAAACCTATATAAAGAACACATAGAATATATAAAGGTAACTTGGGACATAAACATACTTAAGTGGAATAACCATACGGTTGACTTCCACACATATCACTTAATGGAATAGCCATACGGCCAATTTCCATACATACTTAATGGAATAGCCATACGGCCGACTTCAATACCCAATGCATTGGAGGTTATAACGTAACCACCCGTCCTGGTATTCACGTCACCACCCGTCATATGGTTTATAACGTAACCACCCGTTAAAATGTCCAAGTACCAATATAAAATCATAAAACATAAAACCAATATAAAGGAATGATAACATTTCCACAATTCAATCACAATATATCATAAATATATTGACATAATAGAATCATTTATCAAAACCATTTTCAATACCAAAATACATAAAAGAGTATATGGTATTTATTTTATTTTAAAAACATTACGGCTTGTTGAGGAAGCCAAAGATCAAATAATACTCGCGGCGGCGGAAAAGGTCGTTGTCACCGCGTACATTAAAAAAAACATTCCTTTTTGTCATTTAGTAAAACTCTTCGTAGAAAAAGATTCCTTTTGTATAAAAGTAAAAGTCAAAGGAGTTTATACACCGTATAAAATAAAGTTGTGTATAAAACGAAATATGCCTCAATAAAAGGAGATTGAGACGAAGTCCCTTACCTCGGGTCCGACTTGACTCGATCGTTCTTTAACGTCATAAATAATAAACTTGAGTTAATTTATACTTGATTAAGAACCTTTTTAAAGTTCATTATTACTTTTATATCACTTATTTCCATGATATAAACATTATTTAACCATTTAAGTTAATAATGTTTGTTTTGTCAATATTTGGTTCTTAAGTCGAAAGTTGACTTCTTACAATTACATGTTGTTCGTGTGGTCAAAAGTTCTTTATATCCAGAATGAAATTCCTGATTTGGATATCATATATATAATATATATCCAGCATATACATGTATTTATAATATTACATAATCATTTAGAGGTAAGAAATGAAATGCACCGTTCATGGAGACGGTAAGCCGTACGTGCGCATGAACGCTACTTTCATTTCTTTGTCATATTAGTGGAATTAAAAATAAATGATAGGTATGTATATTTTAATTCCAGAATTATATTCATAATTTAGATATATCATTAATTATATATATACATTATATACATGTAATTTTAATAGTACATTACATTTGGGGATAAGAAATGAAATGCACCGTTCATGGAGACGGTAAGCCGTACGTACGCATGAACGCTACTTTCATTTCTATCTCATACTTTAATGGAAAGAAATAATAATGATATAGAGGTATATTATAATTCCAGTATAACATCATATATAATAACTTTAAATCCATCCTTTACACATCCCACATATGGCATTAACGGATCACATCACTTTTAGGGGGCGGTAGTCCGCACTTCCTTAAATGAAGATATCGTGTTTACCCATAATGGAAACCATAAAGGTATGCCAAAAATGAAAAATACAGAAGCTTAAAGAAAACATAAACATATTATATATCATATATAAAAATAGTGACATCATAATGTCCACCCTTGAAGGTGTTAAATGAGTATTGAACAATCATCGTTTCGGGAGGCATAATTTCGCCATCCACGGAAACCGTATGTTCTTTAACCATTTGATGTAGTTGTGTGAGAGTGTAGCTCAAATAAATATTATAAAAACATCATAGTATATTTAAGATACTTGTGTTGTTAAAAAAGAAGTAAATAAAAAGAGTTTAGAGGGTTGGAGAAGCAAAATAAAACAAATGAACAAGAGAGAATGAATTATCTTTAAAAGTGTAACTCCCTTTTGATTTGAGCCTAAAGGCTTCTTTTGAAAGGATTCTGCCCAAAGGGAATCCTCTAGGATGAGGAGAGGGATGTGGAGAGAGTAATTGGTCAGGGGTTGGCCGAGCCAAAGGCTTGAGAAGTGTGTGAAATGAGGTAGAGGTGGGGGCCTTTTATAAGAGGAGAGGAGGGGCACTTTTGGAAAGTAAAGAAATATTACTTTATTTGAAAATGTGTTTAGGTTTTAAAAGTTCCCACATTGATATAATTCGTGGATAAGGTGATAAGTCTTCTAAATCCACTCATCCAATTCGTTTTGTCCATGTGTAGTTCATAGATTTTACATTATCTTTCCATTTTATTTAAATCGTCAAATAATGATGTCATCGCTGCATCATTATTATGTCATAAATAATTTAATTTATTTAATGTATAAAAATCATAAAAAAACTACTATGATGTAGGAAATCTTTTTAGCTTTCCAATTACTATTTATAATCAAAAATCTGATCTTTATAAGCCCATGTAAAAATTGTTTTCGTAAAACATATTATGTTTGTGTCATTTTTACTTTTACATTAAATAAAAAGTTCTTTTTGTCATTTCCCAACAAAAGTGGATCCATGGGGTCCCCAAGTTGACCCATGGCTTGTCTTGGTCGGACATGACACAACCAATAGGTGTAGGACAAGTGTCATGGTGTTTTCACATTCTTATAATACCATTTTTACCTTAAACTACACTAATTACCTCTAATCGCGATTAATGAAAAAAATTACTATTCACCAAAAAATTATTTTAATCTCATTGAACCACATTTTACTTCTTAATGACAACCACGTATGTCGGATTTTCAAAATTCAATACACATTAGTGGTAAACTTTCATTTAACTGAAAAATCAGTTTGCTTGATTACCACTTAGTGGTTTCACTATTCATCAAAAATTGAAGTTTTTCAGAAAATTACCAAAAATTCACCCTAAGATATATTTGATATTCCGAATTCAAAAATGAAGTCTATTTTACAAAATTCAATACATATAAGTCACATTAATTAATTTAATAATTAATTCCCGCTGTTAGAGCAAATAGCGTGTTTTTACAAAACAATAAGTATCAAAAGATTGACACTAGTTTAAGTCCGATTTCAAAGTGAAATTAATTCCAACGACCACTATTGGATTTAATGGTAAAAATATTTTATAATTTCACTTTAAAACCAATTCAAAAGATAATCTAATCATATAAATAAATTAGATTAAAAAGAGGTTTTGAATTAAAATACAACGTTTTACACTATTCATAAAAAAATGAACTTTATCAGAAAGGTACCAAAAATTTACACAAAGTAAATTTTGATGTCCCGATTCTAAAGAAGAGTTATATTTGGTCCAAAATAAAGTATAAGAGTGATCAAAACTATATTTAATGACGGTTCACCATTAAAAGGTGATAAGTGAACCTTTAGTGAAAATTAGAGTATATATGCCCTAAAATTGAACTCTTTCCGTATTTTAAGCCTTTATCTTTTATTGGGTAAATGTATAAACATTTAAAAACATATCTAATAATATTTTAGTTATTTCTATCCATTCCTGCCAGTACAACGGCTACTTGTTAACTAACATTTAAAATAATATTATTTTATTACTAGTGTGCTACGTAAGTTTCAAAGAAACTCATCGTTGCGTATCGGGTACGCTATCGAACATAGAAACCCCTTTAAAATAAAATTAATATTTAATTCGTAAATATTAATAAATATGAAAATTATTTATTCTTTATTTACCTGGGATGTTACATCCTTCCCCCCTTTTGGGAATTGCGTCCTCGCAATTTTATTCACTTATCAAAATAAGTGGGGGTATTTATCCCTCATAGCATTTTCAGATTCCCACGTTGCCTCTTAAATCACATGGGTTTTCCACAAAACCTTTACCTGATGAATCACCTTATTCCGTAACACTTGCTCCCTGTGGTCAAGAATCTGGACCGGTTGTTCCTCATAAGATAGGTTCTCTTCCAGCTGAACTACCTCTGGGCTCAAAACATGAGATGGATCTGGCATATACTTTCTCAACATCGAAATGTGAAAAACATTGTGTACCTGAGATAAACTCGGAGGTAAAGCCACTCGGTATGCAACTGATCCAACTCTTTCCAGAATTTCGTATGGTCCAACGAACCTTGGACTCAACTTTCCTTTCTTACCAAATCTCATCACACTTTTCCAAGGAGAAACCTTGAGAAAAACATGATCACCTACCTCGAAAGATAGATCCTTCCTCCGGTTATCCGCATAACTCTTCTGCCTGCTCTGAGCTGTTCTCATGTGTTTCTGAATCAGCTGAACTTTTTCTGCCATCTCTTCTTCCAATTCTGGTCCCATCAGTTTCCTTTCACCCACTTCATCCCAAAATGCTGGAGTTCGACACCGCTTCCCATATAATGCCTCAAATAGTGCCATCTGTATACTGGAATGAAAGCTGTTATTATAAGAAAATTCAACCAAAGAAAGATATTGGTCCCAACTTCCCTGATAATCCATAGAACAAGCTCGTAGCATATCCTCCAATGTCTGGATTGTTCGTTCTGACTGCCCATCTGATTGAGGATAAAAAGCTGTACTAAAATTTAATTCAGTACCCAACGACTTCTGAAGGCCTTTCCAAAAGTTAGAAGTAAACCTGGGATCACGATCCAATACAATGGAGAGAGGAAATCCATGTAACCTGACTATCTCTTTAAGATACAAACGGGAAAGTTGATCTAGAGAGAAAGTATCTCGTATAGAAAAGAAATGAGCATATTTGGTCAAGCGATCAATAATAACCCAGATTGCATTATTACCTCAAGATGTCCTCGGTAATCCCACAACAAAGTCCATGGATATGTTTTCCCATTTTGACTCTGGAACTGGTAAAGGATGAAGCATCCCTTTTGGTAACTGCCGCTCTGCTTTAACCTGTTGACATGTCAAACACTTCACAGTAAAATCAGCAATATCTTTTTTCATTCCATCCCACCAGTAATACTCCCGCAGATCTCTGTACATCATAGTACTGCCAGGTTGAACTGAAAACGGGGAACTATGAGCCTCACATAACAACTCATTCTTCAACTGTGAATCACAAGGCACACATAACCTCTTCCCAAACCTCAAAACACAAACACAAACTTATCCAAGAACTCATGGAAAATTTTATTCATAAGGTCCATGAATACAGTAGGTGCATTGGTTAACCCAAAAGGCATAACTACAAATTCATAATGGCCATATCTAGTACGGAACGTAGTCTTCGGAACGTCTGATTCTTTTACTTTCAACTGATGGTACCCTGACCTCAAGTCAATCTTTGAAAAATACTGAGCTCCCTGGAGCTGATACCACTTCATTCGATGGCCCAACATCTGCTGAAGTTGTTGCAAAGGATTTTACCACCCCTTTCTTCTTGTAGTCTGGCTGCATTCCCCCAGTTGAGTTCTTCGTTGGACACTCGTTTGCATAATGACCCATTTCATTACACTTAAAACATCTTACCGTTGGCTTTTCATTTCCTGCTTGATCATCTTCCTTACAGTTATGAGCAATATGACCAGACTTACCACACCGAAATCACTTACCAGACTTGGATAAACATTCTCCAGGATGCATTTTACCACACTTCTCACAGGATGGATATTTGGTTTTCTTACGTCCTTGCTTCTTTGATGAATTCTTCCCCTTTTCCTGCCAACTAGATCTCTTATTCTGTTGTTTGTCATAGAACACCTGATCATCGGCAAACTCCATTTCCACCTTCTCCGCACATCGAACAAGTTTTTCATAACTTTTTAACTCACGAGAAGCTAAAACCCTTCGATACTTTGGCTTTAACCCTGAGTAAAAACGGTTTATTTTACTATAAAGATCTCGTATGAAGTTTGGAGCATACCTTGCCAATCGAGTGAACTTTTCTTCATAAGCAGCCACTGAATCATCCTCCTGCCTCAATTCTAGGAACTGTTTTTCCATCCTAAGACGAACCAGCTTAGGAAAATATTTCTCAAGAAACATACCTTTGAATTCGTCCCAGTGAAGATCCTCAATCTCATCACTATCCCTTATATTTTTCACCATCGACCACCACTGATCAGCTTCACCTTCAAAACGGTAAACAGCAAGACTAACCTTTTGATGTTCTGAACACCCCATGACATCAAAAATCTTCTCCAGTGCTTTAATCCACCCTTCAGCTTGCACAGGGTCAGATTATCCTCTGAATGATGGGGGATGTTGCCTCATGAAATGTTCCACCACTGACATGTTCCTCTGCGGTTGATCTGGCTGATCTCGTGCATGGATACCACCACCATTTATAGCCTGAGTCAACTGTGCCATCAATGCAACAAACTGTTCAGTTCCGATTCCGACCATCTCAGGTTGCTGATTTGGAAGGTTGTCTTCCTCCTGATGTCGTCCCAACCTAGCTGCTTTGTTTCCTCTACGGAAAACCATTCTGAACACAGAAATATCTTAGGCGAAGCAACATGGTAATCCTTAAATGCTATATCATTTCAATCATATTATAATTTAACACTTTTCTAACTCCTAAAGTTGTCTAAACCATCCTTTGATACCAACTATAAGGCCCCAGCCTTAAAACTTACTTAATATTGAATTAAATGAATAATTCACATTGAGGATCTTTTCAGGTTTAGAGTTTTAGAGAATTATAACATAACTATTACATCTTAAAATATTACAAAGTAGACACTTCTACTAAGTCTCCATAAAAAAAAACTCTTAAAAAGAAAGATGTCTAGATTCCATGTTTTAGATAGCATGAAATTCCCTTGATCCCATCCTTGACCTTATTCCACTTTAAGTCCTGTGAAAAACATTTCGAAAAACTTGGGGTGAGCATAAAAAGCTCAGTAAGGGATACAAAAAGAATGAAAACTGTTATTTTTTCAAACATCAAGTAAACCATGTATACTATATCAAAGTAATACCTTCACCTTCATGAAGTAGTAAAAAAAATCTTCACTGAATAAAGTATCATTACTTACCGTTTTGTAACCAAAGGATTACCATAAAACCTATATAAAGAACACATAGAATATATAAAGGTAACTTTTGACATAAACATACTTAAGTGGAATAACCATACAGTTGACTTCCACACATATCACTTAATGGAATAGCCATACGGCCAATTTCCATACATACTTAATGGAATAGCCATACGGCCGACTTTCATACCCAATGCATTAGAGGTTATAACGTAACCACCCGTCCTGGTATTCACGGCACCACCCGTCATATGGTTTATAACGTAACCACCCGTTAAAATGTCCAAGTACCAATATAAAATCATAAAACATAAAACCAATATAAAGGAATGATAACATTTCCACAATTCAATCACAATATATCATAAATATATTGACATAATAAAATCATTTATAAAAACCATTTTCAATACCAAAATACATAAAAGAGTATATGGTATTTATTTTATTTTAAAAACATTACGGCTTTTTGAGGAAGCCAAAGATCAAATAATACTCGCGGCGGCGGAAAAGGTCGTTGTCACCGCGTACGTTAAAAAACATTCCTTTTTGTCGTTTAGTAAAACGCTTCGTAGAAAAAGATTCCTTTTGTATAAAAGTAAAAGTCAAAGGAGTTTATACACCGTATAAAAGAAAATTGTGTATAAAACGAAATATGCCTCAATGAAAGGAGATTGAGACGAAGTCCCTTACCTCGGGTCCGACTTGACTCGATCGTTCTTTAACATCCTAAATAATAAACTTGAGTTAATTTATACTTGATTAAGAACCTTTTTAAAGTTCATTATTCCTTTTATATCACTTATTTCCATGTTATAAACATTATGTAACCATTTAAGTTAATAATGTTTTTTTTGTCAATATTTGGTTCTTAAGTCGAAAGTTGACTTCTTACAATTACATGTTGTTCGTGTGGTCAAAAGTTCTTTATATCCAGAATGAAATTCATGATTTGGATATCATATATATAATATATATCCAGCATATACATGTATTTATAATATTACATAATCATTTAGAGGTAAGAAATGAAATGCACCGTTCATGGAGACGGTAATCCGTACGTACGCATGAACACTACTTTCATTTCTTTGTCATATTAGTGGAATTAAAACTAAATGAGAGGTATGTATATTTTAATTCCAGAATTATATTCATCATTTAGATATATCATTAATTATATATATACATTATATACATGTAATTTTAATAGTACATTACATTTGGGGATAAGAAATGAAATGCACCGTTCATGGAGACGGTAAGTCGTACGTACGCATGAACGCTACTTTCATTTCTATCTCATACTTTAATGGAAAGAAATAATAATGATATAGAGGTATATTATAATTCCAGTATAACATCATATATAATAACTTTAAATCCATCCTTTATAGGTCCTACATATGGCATTAACGGATCACATCACTTTTAGGGGGCGGTAGTCCGCACTTCCTTAAATGAAGATATCGTGTTTACCCATAATGGAAACCATAAAGGTATGCCAAAAATGAAAAATACAGAAGCTTAAAGAAAACATAAACATATTATATATCATATATAAAAATAGTGACATCATAATGGCCACCCTTGAAGGTGTTAAATGAGTATTGAACAATCATAGTTTCGGGAGGCAGAATTTCGCTATCCACGGAAACCGTATGTTCTTTAACAATTTGATGTAGTTTTGTGAGAGTGTAGCTCAAATAAATATTATAACAACATCCTAGTATATTGAAGATACTTTTTTTGTTACAAAAGAAGTAAATAAAAAGAGTTTAGAGGGTTGGAGAAGCAAAATAAAACAAATGAACAAGAGAGAATGAATTATCTTTAAAAGTGTAACTCCCTTTTGATTTGAGCCTAAAGGCTTCCTTTGAAAGGATTCTTCCCAAAGGGAATACTCTAGGATGAGGATATGGATGTGGAGAGAGTAATTGGGCAGGGTTTGGCCGAGACAAAGGCTTGAGAAGTGTGTGAAATGAGGTAGAGGTGGGGGCCTTTTATAAGAGGAGAGGAGGGGCACTTTTGGAAAGTAAAGAAATATTACTTTATTTGAAAATGTATTTCGGTTTTAAAAGGTCCCACATTGATATAATTCGTGGATAAGGTGATAAGGCTTCGAAATCCACTCATCCAATTGGTTTTGGCCATGTGTAGTTCATAGGTTTTACATTATCTTTCCATTTTATTTAAATCATCAAATAATGATGTCATCGCTGCATCATTATTATGTCATAAATAATTTAATTTATTTAATGTCTAAAAATCATAAAAAAACTACTATTATGTAGGAAATCGTTTTAGCTTTCCAATGACTATTTATAATCAAAAATATTATCTTTATAGGCCCATGTAAAAATTGTTTTCGTAAAACATATTATGTTTGTGTCATTTTTACTTTTACATTAAATAAAAAGTTTTTTTTTGTCATTTCCCAACAAAAGTGGATACATGGGGTCCCCAAGTTGACCCATGGCTTGTATTGGTCGGCCATGACACAACCAATATGTGTAGGACAAGTGTCATGGTGTTTTCACATTCTTATAATACCATTTTTACCTTAAACTACACTAATTACGTCTAATCGCGATTAATGAAAAAAATTACTATTCACCAAAAAATTATTTTAATCTCATTGAACCACATTTTACTTCTTAATGACAACCATGTATGTCGGATTTTCAAAATTCAATACACATTAGTGGTAAACTTTCATTTAACTGAAAAATCAGTTTGCTTGATTACCACTTAGTGGTTTCACTATTCATCAAAAATTGAAGTTTTTCAGAAAATTACCAAAAATTCACCCGAAGATATATTTGATATTACGAATTCAAAAATGAAGTCTATTTTACAAAATTCAATACATATAAGTCACATTAATTAATTTAATAATTAATTCCCGCTGTCAGAGCAAATAGCGTGTTTTTACAAAACAATAAGTATCAAAAGATTGACACTAGTTTAAGTCCGATTTCAAAGTGAAATTAATTCCAACGACCACTATTGGATTTAATGGTAAAAATATTTTCTAATTTCACTTTAAAACCAATTCAAAAGAGAATCTAATCATATAAATAAATTAGATTAAAAAGAGGTTTTGAATTAAAATACAACGTTTTACACTATTCATAAAAAAAAATGAACTTTATCAGAAAGGTACCAAAAATTTACACAAAGTAAATTTTGATGTCCCGATTCTAAAGAAGAGTTATATTTGGTCCAAAATAAAGTATAAGAGTGATCAAAACTATATTTAATGACGGTTCACCATTAAAAGGTGATAAGTGAACCTTTAGTGAAAATTAGAGTATATATGCCCTAAAATTGAACTCTTTCCGTATTTTAAGCCTTTATCTTTTATTGGGTAAATTTATAAACATTTAAAAACATATCTAATCATATTTTAGTTATTTCTATCCATTCCCGCCAGTAAAACGACTACTTGTTAACTAACATTTAAAATAATATTATTTTATTACAAGTGTGCTACGTAAGTTTCAAAGAAACTCATCGTTGCGTATCGGGTACGCTATCGAACATAGCAACCCCTTTAAAATAAAATTAATATTTAATTCGTAAATATTAATAAATATGAAAATTCTTTATTCTTTATTTACCTGGGATGTTACAATTGGACTTTTTTATCCAAAGTTATGGCTATTTTACTGAACAATTTCATTTTGTCTAATTTTCTGTCGAATATTTCCCTGGTCTACATGTGAATGCAATTTTGGAAAAAAATATACCTTGAAATTTGAAAAATTTAATTTAAAAAATTGATCACCTATATATTTTATTTCAAACTGCAATTTATCAGCTCTAATTTATGTATATATCAGTATAAAAGTTAGTATTTGTGTTTTTCTTTTAAATTCTGGACAGAATGGTGGGATGGAATTAAGACCATATGTTGGGCCCCTTTTTGTTGGACTTGGGACATGAAATTTTTATCCATGATTAATTTGGATAATAAATAATATATTATTAAGTTTCATTAGATTTGGGATTATAGATTAATCCCATAAATTCTATCTTCATGGATGGTCCAATTTCTTCATAGATTCTTTAGGCCTTCTTGCGTGGAACATAAGACCCTTCAAATGACCAAATTGGCCAAAGATTCCTTCTAATGATATGTTAGATATTGAATAAGGAACCCTAAAAAAATATTCACACAATTTGTAATAGTAGTATGAGAGGTATGATTAAATCATTAAACCAAATTAGTTGGATTAATTCAAATAATGCTAAAAAATATATTTTGTATTTAAAAAAGGGTATTTCACACAAATTATGAACTTTTACATGAAAATTACTAAATATAGTAGATAAAAATTTATTAATAAATTAATAAAATAAACTCCCCCACACTTTTTATTGTTCATGTACTCATGTGACACAAATATAAAAACATAAGTTAGATAATCCTACCTCATGCTATTGGAAGCCCATAAATCCACCTATCCTTTGGAAATATTTTGAAATCCACTTGGATCCAAAATTTGAATACATATATAAGCAATAAAATATATATCTAATAATAAATTTTTATAAATAGAAATATTTCAATTGATAATGAACACACCCAATGCTTCCCCTTACTTCTTTAATTGGTGGCAGTTCTTCTTCTAGTTGCCCAGATTGCCATAAGAAAAATATACTACATCATTTTCCTTTACCTGTGTTTATATATTAATTTTATTGGAAGGACATTGCTTTGAATCCTTATACATGGAATAATTTTTAACCCCCTTCACATATTATTCCTTTTCTTATTCACCATAAGAACCATGTGATTTTCATATCCCATGAGTTTATCAAATCGGGAAATAAGAGTGATGAGTTTTGAAAGAGTCTTTTCACTATTACTTGTATTATATATAATAATAAAACTATAGAAAATATCAGGTAGTAAGGATAAAATGAGACCTATTCATAGCTCATTAGGGATCTTAAATCCTAAAATATCCAAGAGATCAATGTAGCTAATCAGCTTGAGTACATGATTCATAGCTGGCATCGACTCTCCAATCTTTCACATGAATAGTGCATCAGAGATCCCATATCTCTCTAATCTCACCTTATCTTGATAATAATAACAAATTTTAGATATAATTATATACACATTTGTATCCTCTTGTTGCTTTAAAACCACACTCAACATGGAAGATGACATAAAACATTGGAAATATGTAGCATTATCTGAATGTTTTATATAGAGATAAATTTATTCCACACTAGACTCTTTTCCAAGAACCCTAGGAAGATGGTTTTCTAGCACATATAATTTCCATTCATGGTGTAATATAACACGCATATGATTATAAAATTCTTATAAATTTGACCTAGTGATAAGGTTATCATTCTCTAATATAGATCACATTGAAATAGTAGAAGTTGTGTGGATTATCATTTCTACAAAAATTATAATTATAATTTTAGTACTTTATCTAGATTACAAAATTATATAATAAATTTTATTTAATTTATTAACCTCCCATTAATTTATCCAACATGGTAACCCTCACCATTAGTTTTAGAATATCCCATCACATTGATATCCTAGTGGAAAGGATTTATATGGCCCTTCTCATAACCCATATGAAGGTATAAAAATATAATTGAATGTATTTAGGTACGCATAACTTGTAAACTACATTAAATCATATTTCATTGACCCATTGAGTGGAATCCATAATCTTGAAATCCTAGATTAATATTTCCTCAACATTTTTTCTAATAGTTTCACTAAGTCTCATGGAGTTGATCAACCCTGAATGAATGCTAGGTTAAGTTGACCCAAAAATCAAGATAGATATTCCTAGATAATTGAAATAACCCCAATAGAGGATGGTCAAGATATTTGAACTATGGTTTTATTTCCACCCAATTAGTGTAAGGGTATACCAAACTAATCTTAAATTTTAGCAATTTATATATTTATATGTAAACTTACCATTTTATCTTGTTATATTCATATTAATATTAAGTGTATTTTACTTAAGTGATTAACCGGATCTAGATAAATTTTACATATATTATAATATTTATTTAATTTGATCTTTCATTCTTGTAACTAATTAATTTAATGATTTAATCATCAATAAATAATTAACCATGAAACTAACAGAAATAAAATATATAAAGTGGAATGAAAACTAGGTTCTCTAATGTTTGGTTTATCTAGAGGTTGATAAACAAACCATTAAATCTTATGAATTAAATCTTGAAACAAATCATGGTTTAAGTTGTAAAATTCCTCCTATGCTTCAGTGTACCTCCTAGATTAGTTTCACCTTAGCTCCAAACTTGAACCACCTCCACTCGTTTGAGAGATCTATCAATTAAATAGTTTTACTGACATACAAGTCAGTGGAACTGAAGGATTGGGTAAAGGGGTTTACATAAAAGAAGTCATGGGCACATAGGCCCTTATATAATGAGAGGATGGGAATTAATCAAATGCCACTATTTAATTTAATAAATTAATATAAAAATCATGTAATAATAGATTACATAAACTAATCACATGCACATATTTGTCTAAACTCATGTTCATCTACATATAATGAAACATATAAGAAAAATTTCACTAGCTATAATTCACCTCAATTCATTCTTTATTATTAAGATAAAAATGCTTAAAATTAATTAACTAATTCTCCTTATCTTCACAACCATCCAAATTATCTTGGAGACACCCATCATAAATGTAACATGGAAAATAAATGGCTTGGCCAACATTTATTTATAACTACCTGGAATTAATTGTGCATATATTAATTCTAAAAACCTTATTACATAGTCAACACATTAGTTGTCAATAATATAATTTTCTTTTTAATGGTGCAATTAATTATTACTTATATAATTTTTTTTCTATAATGGGTGACTACAAGGAGTGTATAATCGAGTTACATGATGTGTTCATCACTTTATATATATTTGGGATAAAATATTAGGGACTTGGTGTGTATCTCGGTTGGGTTAAAAAATGTGTACTAATGAGCTACATGTTGTTTATTCTTCTTTCCATATGTTTTTGTAAACTAATCGTAGAATCAACATGTTCTTAAAATTTGATAATTAATGAGGCACATGGTGTGTAAACTAGATACATTCCATGTATCTTATTAATGATATAGCATGTTAGTCTCATGCGGCATATGCCTTGTATCTTACCACACAGTTAGCATGAATTTCATCGCTACAGCATGTAGAATACTCAATGTGTTACACCAGGTACACATCATTTGATTTAATAGACCATGTGATTGTATGTCCCATTCAACACATGATTTGAATCAAATTCACTATGTGTTATTACTACTCAGTGTTTCATGTATCCCATGACATGTCCAGGTGTAATGAACATTAGTATATGATATGTACTTTCAATAAAATGTCATGTATCTTTATCTACCAACAATAATCCTCCACACCTCTTGATGTAATATCTAATCCTTATTTATCTATTCTCAATCCATTTAAGATGATATGAAACTTGATGATGATAATTAATATGTTGAAAACATGTTAATTAAACCTTCAGATTTGAATAAAGAATAAACTAGCTGAGGAAAATAATAATAATTATGCATAATCGATCAATATATAATAAATAATTATAATTTATAATGTGAAACTTTGTTACCACTTGATGGTTTTAGGTGTAGTGGAAGTGCCTTTTGAGAATGTAAAACTTGACTTTTAGTCATAATCAATGAATAATCCATGATGTTCATGACGAAGAAGTCATGACCAATAGAATAAAATCAAAATTAATTGGCTTATTAATCCTATAACTAAAATTCAGGATCATCACATATACTTTATAAATAATTTATAGATAGATTTAGAATTAACTTAATATTTTAATTATTTATTCATTGATGAATTAGTAGACCAATATTTTCATACTGTCATTATGTTAGAGGAATCAATGGTATATTTCCTTTAGTGGTGATCCAAACATGCTTTAATAACCTCTGACAATCGTCATATAATTCATTAGGTGATAGCATGGGTGAATCTAACACTTGTGATGATCTCCTTTGATCGTAATCGAATCCTTCAAGAGGAGAAGAATTTGTTATGGGGGAGGAGTAAAATTCCTCTATGTTCTTTAGAGAATTATAGGGAGAGATCTCTCCGATGATTGAGAGAATCCTCTCTATAAGTTTTTGTAAATAATGATGGAATATAGTTTGGGCTTATAAAAAAAATCAAAACTAGGTTTATATAGTGATTGGGTTAGAAAATAATAATTGTGCAAGAGCCTTTATTATTTTCTTAACTTCTATTGAACCTCATGTCTAAATAATAATAATGATATTTTTAATTACTTGACATGTTCTAATCTCATGAATAAAATAAACATTATTTTCTTGAATAAATAAATTAATATTTATTCAAATAATATTTAATATGAAATTTCTCACTGGACCATAAAACACAGTCCACCAATCCTCATTAATATTTATCGACCCTTGAATAATGAATATTTTTTAAGTAAATAAATATTACAACATTATTAACTACTAAATATATAAATATTATATTCATGGAATAAATAAATAAATATTTATTAAACATTCATGTAACTTGATAAATAAATAAATATTTTGTACCTTGTTAATAAACTAGAATATATAAATATCTTATATTCATGTAATTAAATAAATAATTACTTGGTGAATAAATATTAATTAAATATTCAACTCACAAACATATTCTTCTGAATAACTGGTGATTGAATGTTTGCAATCAAACTGATATGAATAATTATTAAACCATGTATGGGAATAATATTTATCCAACATGTTAAATTCATATGTAATTTAACTATGGTTTTGAATACACTTAGTGTGTAACCATCTAGGACCATTTATTTATGGCATTAGGATGCACTATCTAAAGTCCAAGGATATAATTTAAAAACATGCAAAAGATCCTACATAAAAATAAGTCAATTTCCCAATGAAAAGTAACCTCCTACAAACATACAATTTTCAATATAATCCCTTTATATAGATATGTCTAATCAATAAGGTTGCATGCTAGTTTCATGAACCTCTATGTTTGATGTCTATTTCTTTGAATTTTTAGAAACAAAATTTCCGAAAACACCACCATGTCCATGGAATTAATCATGTATTTCAATTCCCATTAATGGTCCATAAATATAAAATTATATTAAATAACGTAATGGATAAATCCTTTCTTATATTATTCATTAATATAACATCACTCATGACACACCCAATATATCTGACCTCTCTGTGAGCATATTTCATTATAGTTTTCATTAACACATCAAAGTACATGACTCATGAAATGTATTAACATTAATATTAATGTACAAGGATCATTACACACGTTCTAAGGTAAGAATATCCAATGACACATATAAATGTATATTTTCTATGGGTGAATCCTATTCTTATAATATTTTATACTAAATATTACTAAGGGCTTACACCATGAGAAAGTGCCTCAAAGTCTTATAAATCTACACCCATGATAGCTTATATAATTTGTGTCCTATCAAATGATATAATTCGGATATTGAACTTATATTTAAGATTAAATTCATGGAATTTATAGTTTCTCATCATATTAGAGAACCACTATGACCTTTCTATGAGATAAATAACTTTAGGAAATTATCAAATAATACTTGACATAAATGAACAATAATGATGTGATAAGAAATTTTATTAATATTTAAATAAATGAATAAAATTAATCATAAAGTACTTATAAGTTGGTTTTAAGGAACCAAATCCAACAGTATGAGATTACGAACACATTACAGTGATGAGGAAACAAAATGGTAGTAGAGAAGAGGTTAATTGAAAATAATAATTAAATAAGAAAAAATTTAATTTAAAATAATATAATATTTAACACAAATTAAATACAATAAAAATAAAAAAAGTGTTAGGATTCCTCCCATGAAGGTGAATTATTCTTATTCCTGCATTCCCCATCTCCTTTATATATAGTATCCACAACCTCTTTCAAAATAAAATTTGTAAAATGATCATAACCAAATGAGATACTCCTTTGATGATCACACTTCATTATCATTTTAGAAGAATTAGAGGTGATGCACTTAAAATATTCACATCTATAGTGAAAGTTCAGTGCTTCTTGATGTGCTTACGTGATGAGGAGTTGTCTATAAGTGGTTCATGTTCTACTAGTTTGATATTGGGTTTGATATGAGATTAAACATCTTTCAAGTAGTTTTGGTCTATCTTGGTTCATGTTTAAAAAGTCATGGACTTAGCTGGGTGATTATTCAAACTAGTGGGAGAGCTTAAATGGGTGGCACGGGAAAATATTATTAACACTTGAATATTGGTGTGAATCACTACTAATCAAGGATGCATCAAGTGAAAGAATAAAACTACACACTGATTGGGGTGGGGGGTGGCTATACTAGTTTGGGTATTGGTTTTGTGGTGTAATGGTGCTGATAGGATCATATTTTTCTACATCTATTCATTAATATGAGGATATTTTTAACTCTAAAGAGGTTATTACGGGCATTTGTGGAATTATCTTACCATGATAGAGATACTTTGGGTCTCGTAGATTTGTTAAAGTATAAATATAGGCTGGATTGGGTGGTTTTATTAGAGTTGTTTAAGGTAGATTTGCACTAATAATAATTTCATAAAGGAAATATATTGAAAAAAATTCATGAATCTACCTTCTTACTTGAAATCAGATCCTTGGGAAGCACTGGGGACCATTATAATTCATTCCTATATACGGTTAAAACATTGGTATTCTTCTAGATATTGGGAGAGTCTTCATTTATCTTCTCACATTAGCATTGATATCTGGTCCTGATTCTATAACTCGATATTTAATCATCTTTATGAAATAGGTTCAAGCTCATCCTATATCAACCTACCTTGATTCATATTCAACCTATATTGGATGATATTTAATCATTTAGTTATTCTTCATATTTAAGATTGAGTTTATCTCAAAAATCCACAATCAAGTTCCCCTAGTTTTGGATAAAGCTTCGGTATTTATTGGATTCAAACCTTCACATAGAATTAGATCAGGTGTGGTGATGAGAGCCACTTAACAAGGAGGTGTGGACTAGATAGTTTGGCTACAAGGACCTTTACAATGATTGAGTGTCCATGTAATTGATCCTTACACATCCTTTGAGAACTGTATATACCCTTATGTAATTCAGGGAGTGCGATCTTTGAACCTTGATGCAATACATGTGTAGGACCCTAACATGATCCTAATAGCTTCTTGATTCCTTTATTCAAGTCTAGTATTGACCCTTATGTAGAGTACACATGTTACCTTTATGCAACACCCACCAATTATCCTCAAATGACCTTAACACGACCTTTACATAGTTGAGGGTCTTCACATGTAGTTTGGGCCTACTCGCACTTATGCTGGGTAGTATTTCAATTTGGATGGATATATATACTAAGCATCCTTTTCCATTTTGGACCTCCATATATATAATAAGAAAAATAAATTTAAATTGGAACCGTTTTATCCACAAAAAATAATATATTAATCAAATTTCAAAATAATCCTCAAAACACACCCAAATTATAAATACGCAACAAAAACACATATTATATGAATAAAAGGGGAATAAAATCTATGAATTAAACTTTATAAATTAGAAAATATTATGTTCAATCACTCCCCAACAATTAGTTTATATCACTCCTAAAAAATTATCATCAATGAACATTCAAAAACATGACCACAATTTTATTCTAAATAGATTTTATTATTCAAAATACCCTAAAAATTAGTTTAATTTAGAGGAAACACAAGAAGAATATATTTAATTTTCATAAAATAGATTGTATCCAAGAAAAATCAACCATTATCACCAATAATTTAAGTTCAAAATTCACCAGAAATGCTCATTTAAAATAGACTAAAAAGTATTATCCCTTTGATTCCAATTTAATCACCCATCAAAAAATTATTTAGTGAAAATTAAATTCAAAATTAAATTTTAGAAATTATATTTTAAATGGATTGATTCAGAAAAATAAATCAATGAATAAGAAAATATAAACTCATAAACAATTCCAAACTACCTAGTAAATAGTAAGGAAACTTTTTCCGTTCTTTCTGAAAAAAATTCATCATGATTTATACATGTATTTAATTTAAAAAGCATAAAATTACCCTATCCTAATGAAATCCAATGTTGAAAACCATTTCATGACCTTATTCACTTGGAATTAAATGTATCTATTCACCTAGGAGAATGTATTTATTTGTAATTATACTCATACTTGGGAAATGAGTATTTACCATAGACTTGTGAAAATTCTCATATCTCCACACTATAAAACATAAAAATATAATCAATCATGTTGGATTGAAAATATTTTTTGGTGACATGAGGATGGTGGGAAAGTGTTTGAAAACAATCATCCATAAATAAGAAGGTTTTATTCTTTAAATAGAATTTATGATCTATCAAGTTAAGTAATGAAGATCCCCTTCACACAATCCCCCATAACACTTGGCATCCCACACTCCCATTTGTTTATTTTTCTGCATATGAGTCATTAAAATGAATTTGATAAAAAAATTACCCTTATTATTAATAATTTTTATTTTTAAAATTATATTTTTTTTATTTTATTTTCTTTTCAAGGAGAATGTAATGTCCCTCTCCTTCTCATTGGCTTGAGAAGTTGGTGAAATGTTACTTAGCCTTAAGAGATATCCCCTAGATGCCAAAGGCTGGTAATAAATTCCAAAGGGATTAAATACATACGGGGGATGATTTTACATTTGAAAATAAAATTACCAACCAAACATTCCATAACCAAATAAACCACTATATGATTTATGATAACAATGAAATACAACTCAACATTTCATTTATCAAAATCAAACTAAAACCATATATCACAACAGAATACTGAAAAACTCAAAGAATCCAATGATAACTCCATATTCCAAACATGATACATGATCTAACTACATAAATATCCCAAGTATCACAATGTACTTCTAAAGATGTGTGATACTTTACCTTTTCTCATGTCTTGATAAAAAATATCTGCAAAAGCACCAATGTTCCAAAGAAGGGGTGAGTACTAAAACTCAGCAGGTTTTCCCCAAATGACTTCCCTACTCATGCCACTAGTATAGATCATATTATCACATTTATATAAAGAAATCTACACAAAAATAATTCATCAAAAAGTTTATATAAAAATATAAACAAGTGCCAATAAAACAGTTTTCTCAAGATAACCACAATTTCCAAGGAAAGCAACCAAACAATATTCTGAAACCATATCAAAAGTTCTATTTTGGAATAACCTATTCCATTCCACACAACCACACATTCAAACATTTATGAAACTTTTAACTCCCTATACTAATGAGTGGTGAGTCATCCTTTTTCTAATATATCACTTAGTAAACCAATTTTATGGGGATACTTTACGCCCATATCCATCCCAACCTTTTTTTGGGGGTACTTCACACCCTTATCCCTCCCAATGCATATGAACACACACCAAACAACCATTCCAAAACCATGTGTTTTCAAACCCATTTCAATAAAAAACATTCATATTGAAAATCGTTTTTTTCCAAGAATCAAAAACCAACCAAAAATTTTAAAACCATAATTTTAAAATCAAGTTACCAAATACACTTTTGAACAAAAACACCCCATTTCCCAATTTCCTAAACTATCACTCAAGTGGTTTTTCAACTAGATATTCATACCAATTTCACAATAAATTTCAATTAAAACAATAAATTTAAAATAAATCCTTTAAGTTCTAAATAAAGGAGTCGATAATGAGGCCACCCACCTCAAGAAATTGGAAAAAATGGTAAACGACATGAAAACACCAACCAAACTGGGTTAAATCTGTAAAGACCCGTAAATTTCAAGGAAATTTTTTTCTTAATTTCTTTGGGATTTTACGAGTACGTAGTTTTTGACAGAACTTGATTCCGAGGCCCGGTGTGCCCGGAATCAATTTCCGAAGTTTAGCTCGGGTATGTTCAGTGAACGAACGAGCAGGATTTCCTAAATTTTGAACCGGTGCTCAGAATCGAAATCCGAAGGCACTGATGGAACTACAACATCGGTAATTGCTTAAGAGGACTTTTACCAAAGGTGCGTTTTCTTGGGAGAAGTTGTAAAAAAAATGTGGATTAATTAATAAGTAAAATAAAATTGTGAACAATTTTATTTTATCCATGGAAGTTAAACTCTCTCATGGGAAGTTATTGGTGGGGTCCATGACTACCCAACTTCCCATGTGTGGTTATGAGGGAGGTGAGGCCCACATGATCCCCCACCTTTTCACATTCCTTAACTCCATAACTTCCCCTTGTTTTTGTTAAATCCCCTTTAATGTGAGACCACTCACCTCCCCCTCTCTCCTCTTTAATCATGCCAACACAATTAATTAATTAAGTGAGTCATGTGTTTGAATTTTAAAATTGAAATGCTTGGCTTGATGTAATAAAATAAGATAAGTATTATTTTATTTGGGGGGGGGGGGTTAGTTGTTGTGTGAGGAGATTGGGGAGATAGAACTCTTTTCTCTTGGGAATAACTTCATCCTCCCACGAAGAGCTTCAATCCTTCCGTGAAGAACGTCATCTCTTCAACGAAGAACGACTCAACGACTCCGGTATCTCCATTCCCTTTCTCCTTCGCGACAAGGGAAGAGGCACCGATGTGGGAGTTCTACAATGATGCACAATCATCTTATTATCTCTGTGATAAAGAGAAGACGACGTCTCCTCAGACGCTCACCATCGACGTCTACGGAACCATGCCCCGCGACGCCATAGTTTGCGATGCTTGACAACCGCAAATTACATTGCGAGGTAGGGGTTTGAGTTCAAATATTATGGATTAAATTTACACTTGCTTGACGAGGATATTTATTCTTTTAGGGCTGCCTATTATCGTTATAACGGGAGGAGGTCGGACCGCATGAACATGGCCAACCCGCATCCCTCTTTGTTGTTATTCTTGTTGCGGCACGAACAAAGGCAGCGCAGTGCAACGACACCGTGTAGGAACATGGAGAATCATGGCGAAGAAGTGCGGCGCCATCGCGCGGCGCCGTTGAGGCTGAACAAACCCGTGGCTAGATTCGAGCTGCGGAAAAGGGACGTGGCACCGTCGTGCTGTGCCAGAGAACCACGAAGACACCACGGCCGGAGCGGGACCGCGACAGAGGGGCGCATCGCCGTCACACCGTGCCAGTCGGACCAAGGCCGCGTCGGAGCAAGGAGCGGCGGCCGGAACCACCGGCCACCGGAACATCAGAGGGGCGGGACCGCGAGGTCCTACGGTGGCATCACGGCCGGCCGATCGAAGAAGGACGGGGGTCATAACCCCCAGCTGGCCAAAGAAGCGGCCCCCCCATGTGGGGCCGCTATTTCAAAACAGGGGGCAGCGCCCCCCCCTTTCGCAACAGCTCGGCCAGCGCCGAGCTGGCCATGCGGGCCGCGCCCGCACTAGGCCAACTAGCCGCCCAGGCCGGGCCGTGCCCTATTGGGATGGACCCGGACCCGGGTCGGGTCGACCCAGTTCGGGTCGACCCAGGGGGTCTTGGGCTGGGTGGGTCCAGGCCTAAAACCCCCTAAAAACCGGACAGTTCGTTTAAATGCCCGTAACTTGGGTTATGGACCTCCGATCGATGCACCGTCAGTTGCGATGCAATAATTGTATCAAGAAGGTCGTTTTGGTATATTACACTCAAGTTTTCAGAGAACTTTGGGTATGGCCGGGTTGGTTCGAACACGAAACAAACCGGGCCCTCGAAGCGGAAACACTTATAACTTGAGCTCCGGACTTCCGATTGACGTGCCGTCGACTTTGTTGGATTCCTCTTAGTGAGATGGACCTTTTGGATTACTTAGCTCGATGTTTGTATGTATTTGGAGTATGGTCGGGTTGGTTTTGACTTAAAAACCAACCGTGCCCCTGGAACGAAAAAGCCAATAACTCTCAGACAGGGAGTCCGATTGACGCACCGTCTGTCGTGTTGAGTTCCCTATGTCGAGACAGAACTTTGGGATACATCAACTCCGGACTACGTGTCGGTTGATGTATCAACCCCCTTGGGTCGTGGAGAAGACCCTCCCAGAAACGATCATGCTGTGTGCGGGAACCCTAGAGCTGGCTACGACTGCAACGACGATGACGACTGCACTGAAATCCTCCGTGGGTTCGGCAGCGACGACGACTGCACTGAAATCCTCCATGGGTTTGGCAGCGATGAAGACCGTACTGAAATCCTTTGTGGGTTCGATGACAATGACTACTGTTCTTGTATCCTACGTGGGTCTTGCAGTATTACTGTTCTTGTATCCTACGTGGGTCCGACAGTATTTGACCTCTATTGTAGTATGCTACGTGGGTCCGACAGAGTAGCTGGACTTGTATCCTTTGTGGGTCCGATAACTTAGCTGGTTTAGTATCCTACATTGGTCCCAACTTAGATGAATCAGTGGCTACATCTGATCATCTCTATCACCTTACGAAGAAGTATTCCTATGTGAGCTGAGTCTTGACTTTCAATCATTATCTTCGATATGATTGACTTGCTTTCCTATGTGGACTATGTTTTTATTTCTTATGTGGATTGAGTTGTACTATCTTGTGTGGACGTGATCGAACTTGGGCTCAGATGTTGGAGCTGAACTGGAATTGATGACTTAGGTATATGTATGATCATATACCTAAGTAGTGTTTGATGTTACTTCGTGATTGTATCTTTCCTTTGTGGATTATCCTTTGTGGATTCTGGGAGACCTTTGGGGGTCTTGGGGTCCCTAATGAGTAGCGTATATCACCCCTGCACAGGCTATGCCCGCACTATGTTGTGTTGGATGCAGATGATGGATAGCGCTGATCGTGGTTGAGGCTTGTGGAGCAGGTCGGTACCTGGAGGTGGACCACTTGGCGGGACGTACACAGAGCGGATGGCTGGACCCAAGGAGCTGAGGAGGCTATCTGTACCCACCCTTCAGGTGGGACTTCCAGTGGATGGCTCGACATTGCTACTTTACTTTCAGTTGCTATACTTTCTTTCCAGTTGTACTTTACTTTCGGTTTGGGTTTGTATTCTGGCCCATTTACTTTCCGCACTTACTATTGTACCCAGTTTTACTTAGTGTTTACTTCTGCTAGCTTACTCTGTGGTGTTTATTTACTTTATAAGGCAATGCCTTCCCCTTTTTATCGGGATTTACGCCTTTGGTGATAGTCTCCAGCTCCTGGCCTATGGAAGGCGGGCTTGGGGTAGTCACGACACGGGACCCGAGGGCGGGTCGTGACAAAATCTCCATGAACCCGCCTTAGATATCTACCCCTATTATAAAACAGTAAAAATATAATCATATTTGTCCTTAAATACCTTAGATATATCTATAGCAGTCGTAGATCTATGAAAATGGGAGAGATATAGAAGTAGATCTAAGAAAAAGCACCAAGAAAAACCAAGAATGACCACTTACTGTGAGAATCCAGCTTCAAATCACTAACAGAAGCATTCAAATCACCTTCAGATTGATGGGAGAAGATTCCTTGAACTTTGGGAAGATATAATCTCAATTTAGGGCAAAATAGGAGGAAAAATATGAGAGTTAGAGACAAAAAATGTGTGAAATAAAAAATTTTAGGATATCATCTTTAATCCATGCATGATTAGTTTCACGGTTAGGAAAATCATGCGCCATTTTTTGTCCAAAGAAGGAAACTCAAATTCTTGGATTGCATAGTTTTTAAACCATACACCAGTTGTTCCAAATCCCACTATCTCAAGTTTCACGGTTTATCCTAGGAATCCACATGGTTTGGACAAACCATGCGTCACTCTTACACATTTCCTTTATCCACTATCTCATTTTTCATGGTTTCCTGGGGAAGTTTCATGATTTTCCCAAACCATGAACCAAATGTGCACATATAGAAAAGACCCTAAACCCTCCAAAAGTTCTCCAAAATGTCCTAAAATTCACCTATATACTTTAGATATGTAAAAATAATAAAGAAAGAGTTACTTACTAGAAAATGAGGGTGAAAAATTCTCCCCAACATTGGTATTTACCTCCTCAGAAAGTAGAATACCTATAGCTTTCTAAAAGAGTTTTGAACATTGTTCTTTCATTTATTTATCCTATTCCCAAGTCTCTTCCTGAATCTGACCATTTTTACAAAAAACATGCACTAGAACGATGCGTTTACCATGCCAGACTTTATCTTGCCTATCCACAATCTGCACTGGGATATATACCAACAAAGCATCTGAATCTAGCTCAACATGATCCCATTGAATCATATGTTCAGGATCAGGCTAATACAATTTCAACTAAGATACATAAAACACATTATACAACACACTGAACTGTGGTGGAAATGCCAAGTGATATGCCACCTTGCTAACCCGTTCATGTATCTCAAAAGAGATTATGTATCTCAGAGATAATTTTACATCCTCCTAAAACGTCGATGTATAATCCTTGGAGAGATCCTCAAGAAAACATGATCACTCACCTTGAATGAAAACGATCATTTATGATGATCTACATATGATTTATGATGACTTTGAGTTGTCTCTATCCATTTTATAATCAACTAAATATTATCTATTGTTTCTTGGAAAAGGCTTGGCCCAACCAGTGAAGTCTCACCTATCTCCACCCAACAAAGTGGAGAAAAAAAAGGATGCCTATAAAATGATTCAAATGAAGGGATTTATTTCAAGGAATGATAACTATTTTTATAAAAGAACTCCACTAAAGTAATGTGTTCTTCTCATGAGCCACCAAAATCCCTTACACAAGACCGCAACATGTATTCCAATGTTTGTATCATCCACTTAGATTTTCCATCTATCTGAGGATGATACCCCATAATCATAGTCAACTAAGTCCCAAGGGTTATATATAAGGATTTAAAAAATGAGATTTAAACCTTAGATATATGTTTGACACTATGAAAACTGGTATGACACGTCTCTTTACCACTTCTCAACTCTAGATTTTCAACAAGTACTGCACTATATGAGTTTCATGGATAGGGATGAAATGAGCCGACTTTGTGAGCTGATCCTCTATCATCCATATGACATCAAGTTTCTGAACCGTTATTGGGAGACCAATTAAAAAAATCCATAGCTATATGATCCCATTTCCACACTGGAATAGGTACATACTGCAACATACATATTGGTCGCTGATGCTCAACCTTAACCCGCTAACAAGTTAAGTATATCAAAAAAAACCCAAACACCTTCCATTTCATGCCGACCCACCAAAACTGTGCTTTCAATGCATTATATATCTTATTTATTCTAGAAAAAACATTCCATATAGAATAGTTGTAATCATGAAGAAGTTGTTCTTGACAAGCCATATGTACGCCCATACGATTTATGAACCACAAAACTAAACTTTCATTCAGTTTCCATCCCCCAATGGTCTCCCCACCATTGAGTTTTGACTTCATCACCACACATTATGATTTTTATGTCTGTGCCTCTTTAACCATATTTACCAAATTAGGAACGAAATAAACTAGAAAGAAAACCACAACATCACCTCAGTCTTCACATTCCAAGTTCATGTCTGTTATCACTGGAATCAACTACCACTAATTTGAAGCCTCTTTTTCTAAATGAACATAAGACTTTCTGCTTATTGAATCTACCACTATATTGCCTTTACCTGATGTATATATCAAGTCGAAGTAAAATATTTGTAGATACTCTATCCATTTGTGTTGTCTCAAGTTCAAATACCATTGTGAGAAAATATGCTTCAAGCTCTTATGATCCATGAACATAGTAAATTTCTCACCAAAGAGATAATGATTACAAGTTTTCAAAGCATGTACTATAATATGTAACTTCAAATTATGTGTTGGGTAGTTCTTTTCATGAAATTATAACTACCTTAAACCATAAGCAATAACATGATCTCCTTACATGAGAACACACCCCAACCCTGATCCCAAAGCATCAAGATACACTATGCAACCTTGTCCTAATTCCAGAAAAATCAAGATTAGTGATGATGTAAGGTGAAAGTTTATCTTTTGAAAATATTTCTGATATTACTCACTCTATTGGAATGGAACATTATTCTTTTTTAAAGCTACCATAGGAGAATCTAGTCCTGAAAAATCACACAAAAAGCATCGATAATAACCAACCAATCCAAGAAAAAATCATATCTCAAAGACTTTCTTTAGAGGTTGCTAAGAGATCACAACCTCAATCTTTTTTGGATCCACAAAAACAACTATTTCAGAAATTACATGGCCAAGAAAACATACCTATTGTATTCAAAAATCACAATTTGATAATTTTCCATATAGATGATGATCCTTTAAGATTCCCAACACTATCACCAAGTGTTTCTCATGCTCATCCATTTTCCTTGAATACACTAATATGTCATCCACAAAAACCACTATGAAAGAATCTAGATATCTATGAAATATCCAATTCATGAATCCCATAAGATTCTGGTGTATTCATAAGACCGAAAGACTTTAACATATACTCATAATGGCTATATATTCTTCTGAAATCAATCTTTGGAATATCCTTCTTCTGAACTTGCAATTGGGGATATCCTGATCGCAAGTCAATCTTAGAGAACCACTGAGTTCCTATTAATTGATCGAACAAATAAATAATTCTTGGAATTGGATACCAAATATTTATTTTAACTTGTTTAAGATTACAATAATCCACAAACAACCTTAGAGTTCTATCCACCTTTTTCATAATCAAGTTCGGTGCTTCCCATGAAGATGTTCTAGGATAAATGAAACCTTTGCTTATCAGCTCTTCCAATTTCAATTTTAGCTCCCTTAATTTTATTAGTTCTATTCAATTAGATATAAGGGAAACAGTACTGGTCCACTAAAAGAGATAAATCATAAACTACACATACATTCTATGTGGAAACTCTGATAATTTTTTGGGAAAGACATCTAGAAACTGGTCCACCACTGTTGGAAAACTGTTATTCTCGATCTCATTTATCAATTCCAAAGTCAACACTACCAACTAGTATGAGATTGTTCCAACTATTGGTCCCAAAAAGATCATTTAACCTACCTTTACACTCTGGTCTCATTGAAAGATATGCTCAACACCATCTTCAGTTGTGAAACTAACCCGTCAGGTATAACAATCTATGTGACCCTTGAACATCATCAGCCAATCCATTCCCAGGATTATATCAAAAAATCCATCTCAAACATTGATAAATCCCATATCATCTTATCTCTATAAATGTTCATATAAAATTATCTACACACAAAGGCTCAACATTCTCTTTGACTAAGAGGAGTTTGGAGTTTTATTATAGAAGACACCATCTCAAGGTTTAAGCAAAAAAAATCAACAACACAAGAAGAAATAAAGGAATAAGATTCACTTTTATCAAATAACACTTTCATAAGGGTAAAATTCAAAATAATCATACATCATATTGTAGATGGTTTGGGACAATTGTCCACAATAACCCACTCAACTCCATATAATTGTTTCGTTGCAACAATTTTCTCCTTGTTTCCCTATTGAGATTGCACCACTTGATGAGTTGTGGTATTCCTAGAATCACTATAGATAACTCTGTTCTACTGATGAGAGGTATTCTTTTACCCTCATCTTGTTAAATCATATGACTTATGCAACACCTTAGAAGTGTCCTGAGCACCAGACCTCAGAGCACTACAAAAATAATGCTGAAGATTCCCCATCTGATTGTAGTTATAGCATGATCTAGGTTGTGCCATACACTCTGACTATATGTGGGAAAACAAACCATATTGAAAATATCCTGCTTTATTCTTAGGTAATGGAAGAAGGTTTACTAATCTATCCATCTGATTTTGATTCATGCTCCCACCCTATAAATAGGTTTTCCTCTTCCACTTGATCCCAACATTAGAGTTCCCACTATTTCCCATGGGTATCAATATACTTCCTACTCCCATAGGTCCTGAGATATCCCTTTTAGATACTGTCTATCTATTGAGTATCTCTGCATAATCCATAATACAAAGCACAATAATCTTTTTAGAGAATCTCTTATATCATCCCAATTCAAAGATGTGTTCCTTAAAGGACCCACTCTTAGTAACCTCAGGTGAAAAGTGCACTAAATTCATGAATTTAACTGTATACTTCATGATATATAGATTTTCTTGCTTCAAGATAAATAAGACCATCATTCTTTGAAATTTGAATGTGTGAGGATAGAATTGTTTTTTAAACAATTCTTTAAAATCCTCCCATGAAAGGTAGTGGTATAATTTATATTCAACAACTAAATCCCACCACTAGCATGAAAGATCATCCATCATGTAAGTCACCAGCATGAATTTTAGCTCTGCTAGTGTGCTAATGAAATTGAAGATAAGATTCTTCCTATTCAGCCAAACCTCCCCCTTTTTTTGGTCATAATCACCCTGAATGATGGGAAAATTATGATTCTATAATTGGAAAGAATAATCCACTTTCCTTGTGTAACGCCCTGACCCCAGTTACCCAGAGTCAGTGCATTATTACATAACATTGTTATGATCACAAGAAAGATCAAATCTCGAAAGACCGATTGGTTTAGTAGCCTTGGAAACACTAGATATATTAATAAGGTTTTATATTACATTATAAAGTGAAAACCCACTACAACAACATATTGTCTCCATATCCCACACTATTATCCCCTCATAATATCCCTATAGGTCATTCATAATTTACTTCTTCACATCCTGGGAAAAATAAAACATAGAAAAGGGGTGATCTCAAATGCCCAGTAAGGATAACAATATAGCGGAAACTTTCATAAATAAGAATAAACATTTAAGACAATGTATAACTAAAACAAAAGACTTTTAAACTTGAACTTCAAAATTGTATGGAAAAAATAAAATGAAATAATGCCATTTACTTATTCACATGGATATTATACTAATCGAATGATCACATGCAATATCAATAACCACTTTCATAATGATGGAATGCATAATGCCAGACTATCATAACCACATAGCCAAGGCCTCGTGCCAAGACTACAAATAAGATTTTTTCAAGACCTTGTGCCAAGACACTAGTTTGTCTCATGAGACCTACCAATGCATTGAGGAGCTATAGCGGGCTCCACCCGTCACATATTAAGTCCAATGCATTCCCATATGAAAAGGTTTAAATATAACATAAACATTCGTATTAAAACTAGCATACGAAATGTCAATACTTTCACCATAAACCATGAATGGTATAAAAATAGCACATCCATAGTCAAACATATCACAAAACCTTAAATACAACATAGAAGTTTTGTATCATAATAAATAAACTTCACATAAGCGTAAAATCCAACAAAGGATGTTGACATAGATGAAATCAAAACACTTTTTAGAGAAATATCCCTTTTTATTTTTGAAATCATTTAAGAGTCATATATTTATAAAATAAAAAATTTTATTTGAAAATATTCTTATAATCTTGTAAGGGAAGCTTCAATGATTTTATAACGGCGTAAAATAACCGCACCCGCCGTATAAGTTAAAAAAACATTCTTACCTTAATTTTGTCAAAAAGGTTAAAAGCACCTTGTTTGGAAAACGACAGAAAGATTACTTTATAATACTCTTATAAAAAGTCAAACAAGGGTATAAATGACTTTAAACCATATTATTTTAAATGGTAAAAATGTTTTGAAATACATTTCCAAGAAACATGGATGTGTATGATAAAGAGATCCCAGTAGATTATTACGTATAAACAACCTCGGATAATGAAGAGATTGTGAAATAACCCTTACCTTGTACTTTTCCTTGGTTGGGTAGGTTAACCTCCTGTATAATGGTGAAATAATTGTTATTAAATTATACAAGAATCATATATATTAATATTATATCATATATGATCTTTTAACATCGATTTGTTAATAGTATCTTAGAATTATCGTCGTTTCGGGTGTTAACTTACTCGTTTTATTTTATATGTTTTGTTACATAAGACGTGTTTGTTATGGATAGGTTGTATCTTATTAATATCTATAATTATATCAAGTCCTTAAACATCATTTTTAAATCATAAAATGATAATTATACTTTAATGGATACGATGGAGAATGAATCTCATCGCGTTCGTGGAGACGGTAGTCCGTACGTACGCACGAGCAACAATATCATTCTTTTGATATTAAAATAATATATAAATGGATGGTATATCATATATACAGAATAATTAACATGTTATATTTATTATTTACATGAGTTACACATCATTATTATACCCATCCAAATAATATTATATTGAATAACAATTACACCACGACGTGGAGACGGTAAGTCGTACGTACGCACGTATGGTGACATGTTATTCAAAGGGTGGATAGAATACTGAATATGGTTGTACCATATTTATAATAACATCACAGTATATATATGATATTGGATTTATTATTTTATAATGGTAACAACAAATGAAGAAGAAGTGGAAGAAAAAAGGAACTTGGAAAAGGGTGGTGAAATCATTACCTCTTCTTCGGTTTCTTCCTTTTGATTTGATCAAAAGGGCTCCTTAGGTTGACTTTCTGATCAAAATAAGGCCTCTCGGTTGTAGTGAGGGAAGTTGGGAGAGTATTTGGGCAGAGTTTTGCCGAACCAAAATGCTTTGAATGTGTGAAGAAATGAGAAGGAGGAGTGCCCTTTTATAAGAGGGGTGAGGGGCACCTTTAGAAAAGCTAGAAATATTAATTTATAATAAATTCATATTAGGTTTATAATGGCTCCAAAGTTGATTATTTAACTGTTAAGGTGGGGATGGGTCGAAAAAAAACTCAAACAATAGAATTTAGACAGGTTTGGGTACTTATATTAACCTTATCTTTAAGTATTAACTCTAAGTTAATTAGTTTCACTTTTACAATGTCTCTTTGTATTTTTATATAATATGGTTAATAAACTTACTATATACATCCAAGAGACCCCCAAGTGGTCCATTAATGATTTAAATATCATGATATAAGTCTCTTGGCCGAAACTTAGTTTTTTAGGAATTTAATATCAATTAATAATATAATATTTGTTTTATGAACTCTTTTATGTCAATTTTGACACTATTCAATAGTTGATTTTTTTGAAACTCATAACAGATTGATTACTTATAAAAAAGTCAATTAAATCAATACTAATATATCATATTATCCTAGAAAATTATTTTAATTCATTAAAAGTTTCATATTATATTTATTTGGGTATTTATAATATCAATTATTTTAATTTTTCACTATTAAAGTAATTAAT
Source organism: Viscum album (assembly GCA_963277665.1). NCBI lineage: Eukaryota > Viridiplantae > Streptophyta > Magnoliopsida > Santalales > Viscaceae > Viscum > Viscum album. The sequence continues at coordinate 1,296,080,026 of OY728138.1, read as the reverse complement.
TCATCATCATTGTGTCATAAATAAATTAAATTATTTAATGTATAAAAATTATAAATAAAATATCATTATGTATGAAATCTTTTTATATTTCTAATTAATATTTATAATCTAAAATCCAACATATATAACCCTATGTAAAAATTGTTTTTCTAAAAGATATATTCTTGTGTCATTTTTGTATTCATTTTAACTTAATTAAAAAAAAGTGTCCCTATCACCTACAAGTGGCACCATGGGGTCCCAAAATCGACCCAAAGATGCCTATGGTCGAACCTGTATCAACCAATAAGGCTAGGACACGTTTTAGGGTAATTTAGTATTATTATAATATTATTTTTTTAACCCTTATTTATCGGATTTACCCTTAACCATGGTAAATAAAATATTTACCGCAGTAATTATTCAAAATGTCTAAAAATAAAAGTTACCTATTTACACAATTTGGAAAACCTGATTAAAAATATGGAATCCATTTTTCTAAATTCAAAACACAGAAGTGGCAGAAATTAATTTAAAATTAATTCCCGCTGTCAAAACAAAAAGCGTGTTTTTAAGAGATAATAACTATCAAAAGATTGACACTTGTTTATGTTCGGTTTAATTGTAAAATTATGTCCAATGACCAACATTATATTAAATAGTAAAAATATATTCTAAATATACTTTAAAACCACTCAAATTCATAATTTATCACTATTAATTATTTTGATTAAAAAAGTTGTTTTTAATTAAAATTTAGTAATTTTCACTCTTCATCAAAATATTAAAGTTATCCGAAAAGTTCCAAAATTTCATCTTAGGCTAAATTCTATATTCCGAATCCAAAAATGAAGTCCATTTTGAAATATAAAATATATATATAATTTCAAAAAGTAGGTATTACTATTCATAACGGCTAGTTTGATTGGTTGTGGTGTGTGTTAGAACTCGAAGTTGCGTACAACACATGCTACTGTATTATTCAAAGGAAAGCGTACCGTGGAAGCTTGGGATGTTTCATTTTAAATTTTTTGATGTCCCCATTTAGTCAAAAAGTTTAAAATATTATATTTAAAAAGGGTTCACTATTAAAAGTTGGTAAAAGTGCAATACTGAAAATGATTTTTTTGTTACATTATGTCTAAGAAACTCATAATATGGATTCTAAAATTATAAGGATTATATAAAGTTTAAAATTTATTTAATACTATTAATAACCTCTTTTGAACGGCTTGTTTGATAATTCATGGTGTGCTTGAACTCAGTGTTGCGTGTAGTGCAAGTTATTGTATTATTTTGAAGAAATAACACACTATGAAATCTTGGGGTGTTACACCTTGGATAATCCATCATGTTCTCCCTATCCATAGCCTGAAATTCTTAGAAAATACTCAGAACTAACTGTTGATTCACCTGTGGCCCAGGTGAAACCACATTCTCAACAGCTTCTTCTCATTAGTTTTTAGGATTCCTATTGGGTTCCATTTTCTATATAAACAACAAACTCCATAAGTCTGACTCTCTATTAACTGAAGGCATATAATTTCAAATTCTACCACATAATGTTATCACAACAATGATTTCCAAAATGAACCTTTTCGACATTCAAACTTTTTCAAAAAATTTCAACTTTCGTTTTGAAAATAAAACCATTTTCCAAATACCAACACCATTCACCTTTTCAAAATATTTCATTTAAAAACAATTTCAACATTTTTCAAAAATCCAATACATTAAACCAATACATAAATAATTACTCAAAATGAAATATTCAATCCTATTGTGAATTCATTACTCTAATTCTTGACTTATTCATCTCATTGGATAAACCCATGACAATGAGATTAAAAATCCTATAAGTGTTTCAAAAACAATTATTTACCCAAATTCCCGGTAACATGAAGTTTAGTATAAAAAGGCTAGCCACATATTCTAATGATATACATTTCAAGTCCTGAAAATCCTACTATTTTTATGATCCCAAGTCAATGAATAGACTAAAATGAATTCAACTCCAAGACCAAAAACCAATACCAAGTTAAAGACCACTTTTATTAAACATATTTTTGGATCAAACAAACTGACGCCACTTTTTACATCCCTCCCCACCTCATTGGATTGAGAAGGTGGTGGAATATTACTTGGACATAAGTGGCATCCTCAAGATGACAAAGACTAAAAATAAATGTCAAAGGTATTAAATACATGTGATGGATTATTTTCCATTTGAAAATATAATGACCAACCAAACGCGCCATAACCAAATAAACCACTATATGATACATGATAATAATGAAAGACAACTCAACATTTCATTTATCAAAATCAAACTAAAACCACGTACTATATAAAAATACTACAAAAATAAAAGAATATAAAGAAAAATCCATGATCCATGATCTAACACCAAAACAAAACAAGTATCAGGAAGTAATTATAAAGATTTTTGATACTTTACCTTTTCCCATGTCTTGATAAATAACATCTAAAAAACTAAAAAAGTGCCAAAGAAGGGGTGAGTACTAAGACTCCGTAGTTATTCCCCAAATGATTTCCCTACTCATGCCACTATGATAGAAAAAGTTAGAACATTTATATAAAAAAATTTATACAAAAAAAAATTCTCAAAAATTTTGTATGAAAATATAAACAAGTTCTAATAAAACAGTTTTCCCATGATAACCACAATTTCTAAGGAAGGAAACCAAACAATGTTCTAAAATCATATCACAAGTTCTATTTTTTCATAACCCATTTTGTTCCACACAACCACACATTCAACCATGTATGAAACCTGGACCTCCCTATACTTGTGAGTGGCAATTCATCCTTTAAATAATCTTTCACTTAGTGAACCACTTTGACGGGTGAACTTCATGCCCATATCTATCCCAACCATTTGATGGGGGTACTTCACACCCTTATCCATCCCAATGCATATGAACACATGAAAAACAACTATGCCAAACCCATTCAAAAACCAAGAGTGTTCAAACCCATTTAAATAATTTTTTTTATTGAAAACCATTTTTTTCCACGAAACAAAACCAACGAATCATTTTAAAATCATTATTTTAAAATCATGTTACCAAATACACTTTCCAACCAAAACACCCCATTTCCAAATTTACCAAACTGTCACCAAGAGGATTTTCAACAAGCAATTAATATCAATTTATCAATCAATATAAAGAAAAAAAATAAATTTAAAATCAATCCTTCAAGTTCTAAATAGAAGAGTCTATAGTGAAGCCACCTACCTCAAGAAAATGGAGAAAATTATAAATGTCAAAAAAATCCAATGAAATCGGGTTAAATCTCCACAAACTTTCCTTAGATATCCCCCTATCATAAAAAAAGACACATATAATCATAGTTGGCCTTAAATACCAAATATATACCCACATTGGTTAAAGATCAAAGAAACCGAGATATATAGAGAAGTATATCTAAGAAAAATCACCAAGAACAACCAAGAACGATCACTTACCATGAGAATCTGACATCAAATCACTAAGAGAATCCTTAAGATCACATCTATATATATTGGAGAAGCTTCCTTGACCTTTGGGTATAGATAATATAGAGTTATGGATGCATAAGAGGAAAATATATAGAGTTAGAGACAAAAACGTATGAGACCCACAAATTTAGGATCTCATCATTACCCGTGCACTGTTAGTCATGCTGTTAGGAAAACTGTGAGTTAATCGTAAGCCAGATTCTGTTCAAAGTAGTAACTTCACTTGGATGTCTTGAATAGTTTCCAAACCATGATCTATCCATACCAAATCCCACTATCTCAATTTTTATAGTTTCTCCTAGGCATATGCATGGTTTGGATAAACTGTGCACCGCCCATGCGCCTTCCCTTTAACCTCTGTCTCATTGTGCACAGTTTTCTAGGGAAGTTTCATGGTTTTCCTAAACCATGAACCAATTATAAACATATATAAAATACACAAAACCCCTCCCAAAGTTCTCCAAACTATCCCTAAATTCACCCATATACTTTACATATGCAAAAATCGTAAATAAAGGGTTACTTATTAGAAATCGAGGGTGCTATAGAGAGTGAGTTGTCAATTATGTATAATGAATAGTTCTTAATACATTTTTATGGATCAGGATCATAGATAAAATAAATAATATAAATAAATGTTTCAATACCATCTCCCTTTTTTTCATTTATATATATATACATCTTTGTTTATTTTTTTAGGATAATAAAGTGAAAAAGTGGAATGGAATTAACAAATATGAATCATGCCAATTTCCCTCTATCACATGACCTAAAAGAATGAAACACACCTATAAATTTTATCTTAACATGAAATTATTACAAAATAAAAATTCAAGGAATTTAACACCCTAATATTTTTATGAAATATTTATCTTTAAATAATTTTATTTCTTTAGGGGCTTGCATTACATGAAACAACAAGTTTAAATGAACCACATAACACTATTAAAATATTATGTTTACATTATCTATTAAACATTAGATCTATGAGAATGATTATTAATTACTAAATCATGAAAAATATATGATCTATTAATTTATAAAATTAATTCATTAGTTAAAAATTGATTATAATTTAAAATAAAAACTATTTTGAAACAAAAGTGACATTTTTTTGGAAAATTATTTTATGCGAAAAAATAAAATTCAGATCAACATATTAAATTAATATTGTTGAATTATTTTAATGAAATTTATATATTATTTACTTGATCAAGTGTATTAAAAATTAAACAAATATTTTTCTAAGCTTATGGTAAGAATAAATCCAGTGTTATGCTTAAACATCTATTTTTTCCCTAAAAAACTATTTTGCCATATTTTTCTCACTTATTTTAAAATTAATTTCTAAAGTTTATAGTTATTTAATTAAATAAAATTAAATAAATATTTTGAATCATTGGGTTAAAATTTGGTAATTATATCCCTTTTATTTTTATTCAATATGAATACTAACTGTGGTAAAATTTATTTACTCGGTAAAGGGTAAAACATGTTAATATGGATTAAAAATAAGTTATAAAGCCATAATTTTCATTATATTTATTTTTGGATAAAGTAAATATTAACCTTAAAACCTAAGGTTATAAATTGAGTTTTTAATGGATACTTTTCCATGAAAATAACATATATATTATTTAAATTAAAGGTCACAAAATACCACTTTCTTTTCCTTAAATATATCTTATGTGTCCATATGGAAAAAAGTAGGTTATGAATGAATATAAGTATCCATTTTGAACCTAACATACTTATTTTCATGATAAAAATTTATTTATTATTTTTGGGTCCACTTGGATAAGATTATGACTTTTATAGTATTTTATTTAATGAAAAGTAAAATGTGTCACACCCTAGTTTTAATTAGTATAATATCTTTAATATGGTGATATCCATAGGATATGTTTGAATATAAATATAATTTTAAAATTAATATATTTATATTCAACATGGTAAATTATTTACAATTTTTAATAATTAAATTATTACCCTAAATTTGTACACATCACTGATACAATAATTATTTAATTAACATAAAAATAAACTAAATGATATTGAAATTATTAAAAGTAATATAATATGAGATATTTAAGGTTATTAACTAATTATATATATTACCTTTAAATTTTATGGATATAATCAAATATTTTTTTTGAATTTTACATGTTTTATTAATAATTTCAAAAGAAAAAGCAGTGAATAATATCAAAATTGACAATAATGATATTTTATGAGATTAATATTTTATTAAATTATTTAAAAATCATAAAAATATTTAAAATATAAAAATTGATTATGATATGGTCCAAAGTGTCATAAATTTTCAATTTAAGGTCCAATTGATACCATATAAATAAAAATTATAACATTTTAATATTTAAAAAGTTGTTACCGTAGTTAAAATTAAAATAGGTTAACTAAGGGTTAATCAAAATGATAAGGTTTAAAATAAAATAAAAACTTGTCTAAAATATATTATTGATGATATTACAACCTTATATTATATTATCTAAAAATATATGGTAATTTAGTGGTATTTGGATAATAAAATGAATTTATTATAATTTAATCTTTTGAGAAATTCCTAAAGTGCCCCTCATCTCAATTATAAAAGGGAACCACCTCCCTCACTTCTTTACAAAACATTGAGCCTTATATCTCAACCATAACCTGAAACGTTATCTTATAAACATCCATATACACATATTTGAGGTTATTATTTTCTCTGAAGACCAACCCTAGAGTCCTTTAGAGGAGATCTAAAGGAGACATTTTGAAGAAGAGGTGATCGCTCTAAATGATCACTTTCTTTTTATACTCTTTCATACCTCCAATAAATATATTATTATTATAATAAAATAATAAATTATGTATCTCAAATATTTTTAAATTCTATTATTATTATTAAAGCACCATTATACACCCTCTTTCCTATTAAATAAGAAGTGAAAGTATCGCTCATGCGTACGTACGGATTACCGTCTCCACGTAGCGATGCAATTAATTTTTCATCACCATATTTTATGGACGGGTATTATTATAAGTTTAAGGAATATATATTATATAATAATTATTCTATAAATATTAATTATGATTTACCTTTCTTTCATTCCATCAATTTAATAATGAAAACAACGTTCATGTGTACGTACGACCAACCGTCTCCATAAATAGTGTAATTTATTTTTCTATATATACTTTATATGAATGATTATAAAAATGTATATAATTATTATATATTATTTTTATACCATTATTAAAATTCTTAAAATTCTGAGACCAAGATCAATGTAAAAGGACCAAAACTTCTAAACTAAAACATGCTTTGAAAAGAAAGCCGTTATCCTCTAGAACAGTGATTTTAATAACAAGTTATTAATAAACGGGTGATAAGATGTTATCAATAAATAAATACATGGTATTATATAATTATATTTATGGAATAAATTTATAATAAATCCTTATTTATTATAAATGAGGTTTAAATGTGAATAAAAAAAGGAAATACTTGAGGTAATGGTTTATTTCACAATCTCATTATTATTTGATATTTTTTTTGTTTAGGTATCCACTAGAGAATATTTCTAGTCCATGTCCATGTATTCTATTTTTTTTCAAAAAAGTTTTTAATACTCCACTATTAATTCTTAAAGTAATTTTTACCCATGTTTTATTTTTTACAAAATGGTTTTAAAGGAATATTTTTATCATTTTCCAAATAAGGCACTTTGTGATTTTTCGGACAAAAAAATGGAAGGAATGTTTTTTTTACCTTATCAGAAATGATAAGATTTTACCTCAATAATTAATCCTAAATTATTTCAAGATTACTTTATAAGATAACAAGTTTATTTTTAATGAAAATTTTTTTATTTATAAGTGCATAAAATTTTAAAAGATAAGTGATTTTTAAATGGAAGAGTTATTTTACCTCAAGAATGATTCCAAGTGATATTTAAAAATAAATTTCAATTTAATATGACATTATTAGATGTTAATTATGAATTAATTAGGATTTGATCTAATAATACCATCATAATTATTTCTCTCGATGGTTTATGTTTGTGATGAAATGATGAAATTTTTATAAAATCCATTTTTTCCCATGGGTTATGTTATGATGAAATGCTTATGAAATCAATTTATTTTCATGGGGTTTAATATGATTAATTTTTTATGATCTTATGGCACACATATATATGATTTTCATTATGTGATGGGTGGGAACTATATCTACCTCTAATTCATTGAGTAAATATTTATATTTCATGAGATAGATTGGACTGTAATGAGGAGTGAACATAGTTTAGTAAAATAGGTCTGGAATGGGGAGTGAACCCAGTTTAGTAAGATATGTTTGGAATAAGGAGTTAACCTGGTTAATTAATACATGGATGGAATGGGGAGTGAAATCAAATTAGTAAGACATGGATGGAATGGGGTGTAAACCCAGTTCAATAAGACAAGGCTGGAACAGGGAGTGAACCTAGTTCAGTATAGGACTTTGTCCGCTCTAATGGTCTTGGAAGTGAGCCTTTATTAATAAGGAAATGATTTTATATGCTTATATGTATGCCAAAAATTATATTTATTATGAAAATATTATTATCTCATGGATCATGTTCTTTTATTTCCTTATGATTCATGTCTTATGAACTGCCAAGATTTATTACATGACTTAATATTATGTCATGTGATATGCAGGCTATATTTTTCCAATAGTATGTTTATGTACTTATTACCACTTATTCATGTTATGACTAATATCTCCATTGTTTACCCTTACTGAGCATCTGAGATCACCCTTTCTTATGTTTCCTTCCACACGTGATAAATAAATGGTTAGCTAGGGTATGCCTAAGAGAAGTATTATGTGAGAATATATTTATGAAAGATGTTCAAGACCTTTCATAAAATAATAAGATTGTATATCTAATATCCAAAGACTCTAAACCTTTAAGGTTATAGAATGAATATTATTTTTAGGTATTGATATTCATCTAAATATATGTAATATTTGTGTATAAAAATCCTATGCTGTTGTAGTTGGTATCAGAGTAGGGATTAAACAATAATTGAAGATTAGGGTTAGAATTTTTTTATGAAAAAATTGGGTATAATAATATGTATAGGATAAAATACTAATGTTTTGATAAATATCATGAATGACCTAGGCTAAATACAAGGTTTCATAGAGGAATTTTTCATGATTAAAACATTCTATAAATGATTTTTTAGAATTATGTGGCTATCCACTATGATTAGTGTTAATCACTCTATGATTTCTAGTTTTAGTCAATGGATGGAACCCAAAGGAACCATGTTAATGTCGAGTATGATGAAAAATGAAAATATTATCCTCCTAAGTAACCAAATGTTATGGGATCTATAATTTAGAATATTGTAGCTATTCTCACAAAAATTTCTTAGGATACGAATCATGTCGAGTTTCCAAATGATAAAAGAAGGGAATAACATATTTTTGAATCATTCATGTGGAAAAATCCACATTATTTTAGTGGGTATTATGGTCTACTAGAGGTTGAGAGATGGATCAACACCATTTAGAAAATATTTTCTATCCTTCAATGCTCGGGATATGAAAATGTTTCCCTAGATATTTATCATCCAGAAGTAGATTAATGGTGGGATATTATCAAGAATAGGAGGAAAGTGGAAGAGATTGAATCCATAAGATTTGATGAGTTTAAATAGACGTTCTTCAATAAGTACTTTCCTATTATTCTACATTCAAATATAGAGAATAAATTTCTTGAGTTGAAACAAAAGGATGAAAAATCCATTGGTACATATGAGGAAAATTTTACAAGGATTTAATGGTATGAGTTTGGTTTAATTATCATCCTTGAATGTAAAATTGATTGATTATTTGGTGGATTAAAACAAAGTATATAAAAGGAATTATATATAAGATACTTTAGTAGCTATAAATAAATAATTTTGTGTGAAATCAAATTAGAAATGGAAATTGGAAATTTCCATTATTCCCTTGGTTTTAATAATAAAAGAAAGATCATGTCTCATGAAAACTAGAATAAATTACACGGTGAAAAGAAATTTCATCCACCCAAATGTCAGAAATGTGAAAATAAACATCAAAGGAAATGTATGAATGGAACTGTTAGGTTCTTTAAATGTGGAAAGATAGCTTATAAAGATTGGGAATGTTAAATGTGACTAATGGGATGGTTATTGCAATGGATGATATCACACCAACTAATGCACCACCCAAACTCTAGTTTTTAAAGTGTAAGAAGTTTGAGAATTATGTGAATCAATGCTTCAATTTAATGGATAATGTCAATAATAAGCTACAATAACCTCTTAAGACAAATAGAAAAGAGAAATCTTATGTAATAACAATGGATAAAGTGAATCATGATAATTAGGGAACCCTTATTCTCCCCTGTTTAGTTGAGAGTTTCATATTTAATTTTGTATGAATGATACCTATGAAAATATTATGGTTCATCCTTTAGAGAAATTTAATGTGATTATCTCATTTTACATAGATTCGAGAATAATGAAATTACATTTGATTTTTTATCGGTAAATGGATGAACCTAAGATTCTAATGAAACTTTTTTTGTATAAGATAAAAGCTGGTATAAGGAAAAAATGTTGAATTTACTTTTGTAATTTTATATTTATATATATAATATTAACATAAGAGTTATGGATACCATCATGGGTTTATGTGTCGAAACCCCTTTTGAGGTTTTTCTGCGATGGTAGTTTATCAAGATTAAGGATATTTTAAGAGACATTTATGGAAATACAACCCTTCTATTTTGTATATGTGAAAAAGATATTCAAGGAGGAATGCATTTACACTTTGTGTACATATAATTAAAAGTATTGGTAAAATTTAGGGTTTATATTATTTATGATATTAATGTAATTATGGGTTGTAGTTAATAACCTTATGAAATCAAAACACTTCATTTGGAGAATATTTCTCTCTGGATCTACTTTCTATAACATACATTAAGGAAGTGGTAAAGTTTCATGGATTACCACCTGACTTGAAAGTTAATTTTTTATTATAAAACACTTTTATGGAAAAAGTGTGAAACCTGCAAGTAAAACCGAGAGTATCAAACATCATAACAGATTACAAAGTTGTTAAAGGCCAACTTAAACTGAGAAGATGCATCCTACCTATATAATTTTTAGGAAAGATCTAATACCTGTTTAACCAGATCTTCCTTGATGGCATCTTCAAATTGATCAGCCACCTTGTCCCATGCCTGTATGAACTCTTCCACTATTATCTTCTTAGCATTGAAGCCTATGGTCAAAATTAAATGTTGCTTGATGATCCAATCTTCTTACTCCATGGTTAAATCCACTTGAAATGATCTCCCATTTATCCTCTCTACATCCTCTGATTACCACATTCAATTGTATCTAATTGGGAATTTAAGTTTACCTAAACTTTTTGGTGAAGTTATCAACAAGATATTGATAAATAATTGAGTTTCAGCATTGAATATGGTCGATATGATAGAATAGTTCAAGATATAAAGGATATAATAAAATCTTTTTCCATAGATTTCAAAGGTGATTAGGATCAAAACCTCCCTCTAGTTGAGTTTTATTACAGTAATTGATTTCACTCAATCATTTAGATGGATCCTTATGAAACCCTTTTATAGAAATAAGTGTAAAAATCCAATGTAATGGAAATAAGTTATAGAAAGAAAGCTGTTAGGACCTATGTAAGATGATGATATGACAAAGAGGTTTAGAGTCATTGAACAAAACGTAAGGACAACTAAGAATTGAAAGAAATTTTGTAATGATAATCATAAATGCGATCTATAATTTGATGTTGGTGAGAAGGAATTTAGATGAATTTATCTATCGAAGAATTAATGGAAAACTAAACCCTAGTTATATCATTACCTTTGAAATAGTTGATTATATCTAGATAATAGATTTTTATTTGGTGCTTCCACCAAATATCTCTGAAGTTCATGATGTGTTCCATGTATATCTATTGAGGAAGTACATACATAATATTTAACATGTAATAAAATCTGAGGTCATACAAGTAGAGAAATATATTTCTTATGAAGAACAAACAATAGATATTTTGGATCATATATATAATTTTCTATGAAATAATACCACTCACCTGGATAAATATTTATGGAGAAACCACCAATTTAAGGAAACTACATGGGAAACTGAGGATGTGATGAGGCAAAGGTATCCACATCTGTTTGTATCTGTGTGATGAATTTCGGGGGAAAAATTCATTTTAAGGGGGTATAAGTTAACAACCTAATATTTTTAATAAATATTTCTCTTTAAATAATATTATTTATTTAGTGGCTTGCATTGCATGCAACATTGAGTTTAAACGAATCACATAATATTATTAAAATATTATGTGTGCATTATATCATAGTCATTATATTAGTGCTAATGGATAGTAATAACTAAATCATGAAAAATATATGGTCTATTCATTTATAAAATTAATTCATTAGTTATCAAATTATTAGAATTAAAAAAAAAACCATTCTGAAACAAAGTGACATTTTTCTAAAAAACGTTTTATACATGAAATGAATTTTATATAAATATATTAAATTAATACTGGTGAATTATTTTAAATAAATTTATACATTATTTAATTGATAAAATATTTTAAACACTCAATAAATATTTTTATCACCTTAGTATAAGAACAAATCTAGTGTTATGTTTAAAAATGTATTTTTTCCCTAAAAAGTAGTTTTTATTACATTTTGCAAAATTAATTTAAATTAATTTCTACCAATTATAGGTATTTAATTATATAAAATTAAATATATATTTAGAATTAGGAGGTTCAAATTTGGTAATTACTCCCCTTTTATTTTTAGTCAATATGAATAGTAACTATTGTAAAATTTATTACCTTAGTAAAGGATAAAACGTGTTAATCTGGATTAAGAATAAGTGATAAGGTCATAATTTTTCATCCTATTTCTTATTTTATTAAGTTAATTATACCCTTAACAAATAAGGTTATAAATTTAGTTGTTTAATGGAAAATTTTCAATGAAAATAAAATATATATTATTTAAATTAAAGAAGGTAAAAAAATGCCACTTTCTTTGTCTTAAATATCTCTTATGTGTCCACATGAGAAAAGAATTAGGTTATGAACGAATATAAGTGTAAATTTAGAACATAATACACTTTTTTTTTATTTTATAAATTTATTTATGATTTTTGGGTCCACTTGGATAAGATTATGACTTTTATAGTATATTATTTAATGAAAAGTCAAACATGTCACACTATTGTTTTAATTAGTATAATATTTTTAATATGGTGTTATACAAAAAATATGTTCAACTATAAATAGTATTTTAAAATATAAAATATTTATCTATATCATGGTAATTTATTTATAATTTTTATGAATTAAATAATTACACTAAATTCTTACACAACACTAATGCAGTAATTATTTAATTAACAGAAAAATCAAATAAATGATATTAAAAATATTAAAATTAATATAATATGAGATATTTAAAGTGATCTAAGATTTCTGTATATTATATTTACATGTTAGCGATATAATAAATTTTTTTCTTGAACTTCACATGTTGTCCTGATATTTTTAAAAGTTAAATTATTGAGTTGAATCAAAATTGACAATAATGATATTTAATGAGATAAATATTTTATGAAATTATTTAAAATAAAAAAAATATTTAAAAAATAAAAATAGATTATTACCTGGTCTAAAATTTCATAAAATTTTTATTTAAGGTCCAATTGATACCTTATAAGAAAAAATTACATCCTTTTAATATTTAAAAATGTGTTACAGTATTTAAAATTAAAATAGGTTAACAAAGGGTTAATCAAAATGATAAGGTATAAAATAACAAAAAAAACTGTATAAAATATATTTATTGATGATATTAAAACCTTATATTATCTTATCTTATAATCCATGGTAATTTTTTGGTATTTAGATAAGAAAATGAATTTATTATAATTTAATCTTTTCAGAAATTCTAAAATTTCCCCTCACCTCAATTATAAAAGGGTACTTCCTCCCTCACCTATTTACACCACATTGAGCCTTCTATCTTGACCATACCCTAAAAATTTCTCTTCTAAAATTCTCTAGAAACATTCTAGATGTGTCGGTATTCCCAAAATACCAACCCTAGATCCCTTTAGAGGAGAACTAAAGGATATATTTTAAAGAAGAGGTAATATCTCTAACTGATCATTTTATTTTTATACTCTTTAAAATATCCTATAAATCTATTATGATTATCATAAAATAATAAATTAACTATCATAAATATGCTAAAATGTTATTTTTATTATTATAACATAATTATACACCCAATTTCTCATCAAAAAAGAAGTGAAGGTATCACTCTTGTATACGTATGGTTTACCATCTCCACACAACGATACAATTCATTTTTCAGCACCATATTTTATGGATTAGTATTATAATGATTTTAATAAATATATATGATATATTAATTATTATTTAAATATTAATTATTATTTAATTTTTTTCATTCCATTAATCCAAAAATGAAAACAACTTTCATGCTTATGTACGGCTTACCATCTCCATGAACAGTGCAATTCATTTTTATATCTCTAATTTATATGAATAGTTATAAATATGTTTATAAATATGATATATTATTTTTATAACATGATCAATATTCTATAATTTATGAGTCTAATATCAAATTATAAGGACCAAGACTACCGAACTAAACCACGCTTGGAAAATAAAGCAGTTATCGAACAATGATTTCAATAACAAATTGTAAATAAATGGGTGATAAGATGTTATAAATAAATAATTAAATAGCATGATATAATTATTTTAATTTAATAAATGTATAATAAATCTATATTTATTATATAATATGTTTGAATGTGAACAAAAAAAGGCAAGACTTAAGGTAAGAGTTTTGTTTCAAAATCTCATTATTATTTAAGATTGTTTATATTTAAGTATCCACTGGGGAATATTTATCTTTCATTTCCATGTTTTCTAAAAGTTTTTTAATTACCCCTATTAATTTTTAAATTCATTTTTACCCATGTTTTAATTTTTCCTAAAATGGTTTGAAAGGAATATTTTTATCATTTTCCAAATAATGTACTTTTTGTCTTTTCTGACAAAATATAAAAGGAATGTTTTTTTAACTTATACGACATGAGAAGATTTTAACACTATCATGATGATTAAATTATTTAAATCTTCATTTAAAAGATCAAAATTTTATTTTCAAAGAAAATTTCTTCATTTATATGTTCAAAAAATTTTAATAGAGAATAGATTTTAAAATGGAAAAGTTATTTTCCCTCAAGAATGATTCCATTTGATCTTTCAAAATATTTTTCCATTTAGTATAACATTATTATATGTTAATTATGAATTAGTAGGGATATTATCCAATAATAACATATTTATTCTTTCTGGATGGATTATGTTTATGATGAAATGTTGATTTTTTTATGAAACCCATTTCTTTTCCATGGGTAATGTTATGATAAAATATTTATGAAATTCATTTCTTTTAATGGGTTCAAATATGATGAAATATTTATGATATTGTCGTGCACATAATTATGATTTTAATCATGTAATTTTTGGGATCTATATATCTCTATAATTTATTAGTTAAGGATTTATATCTCATTAGATAGTGAGTACTGAAATGAGAAGTAAACCAGGTTCAGTAAAATAGGGTTGAAACAGGGAGTGAACCCAGTTTAGTAAGACAAGGATGAAATTGGGAGTGTACCCTATTTATTAATATAGGGATGGAATAGGGAGTAGAATTTATTTATTAAGACAAGGCTATAATAGGGGAGTGAACTTAGTTTAGTAAGACGAGATTGTAATGGGAAGTGAACCTAGTTCAATACAAGATTTTTTTCACTATGATGATTTTGATAGTGAGACTTGAATAATAATGAAATGATTTTCTATGATTATGTGTATGCCACAACTTCCTGGTATTATTTTATTATTATGAGCTCATGACTCATGTTCTTTTATTTCCTTATGATTCGTGTCTTATGAACATCCAATATTTATTCCATGACTTAAGATCATGTTCTTTGATATATAGGATATAATTTTCAAATACTATGTTTATATTATTATGACCACTTGCTCATGTAATTATTGATATCTCCATTGTTTACCCTTACTGAGAATATGAGCTCACCCTTTTTTATGTTTCCTTTCCTATGATATGAATACAGGTTTTGGTTGGGTATGCCTAAGAGGAGTACTATGTGAGAAGATATTTAAGGGAGATGTTGAAGATATTTCATAAAATAAGAATATTGTATATCTAATGTCTAAATACTCTAAAAATTTATATTTATGGAGTTGATAATATTGTTAGGTATTTAATATTCATCTAAATATATGTAATATTTGTGTATGAAAAGCTCAGGCTATTATATGAAAGACCCTTTTCCCCCATAATTAGACTTGAATTAATCATGAAAATGTATTTTAGAGCAACGAAAGGTAAGGGACAATTAGTGTTAAAATAAAAATTACTCCTATAAGGCCATTAATGGTTATTTAAGGGCTTCACTAGTGTTAATGTTAAAGGTAGGTATCAATGATATATGAGGGGACAACTAATTAAATGCCTCAATCATGTTAAAATATCTCATAAATTCTAAATATTTTAAATAGAATTGGCACAAGTTATGGTTCATTAAAAATCCCAATATTATCTTAGGAAGTGAGGGTATAATAAATATAATATCAAAGTTTCTCAAAAACCTCCCAAGATATGGATTTAAAATTTGTCCAGTCACTAATGGATTTGGATTTCAATTTCTAGGTAAATATCATGAAAATATATGAAAATCATATCCTATGAAAAAATAAAAAACATTAATCATTAGAGACTTTTATATTTATTAATATGAATAATCTCTTTACAATTTACTTAGAGTTCAAAATTTCTTTTGAGTTTTCAATTCAACTAAAATAACGTTTAAAAAACAGACTAGAACTATTCAAAATAACTTTCTACATTTTCTAAAATATTGTAGAAAATTATTTTCTATTTGTTTATTTAGAAAAAAAACACTAAAAATATAAATAAAAAAACAAAATAAATCAAACAAGATAGCTACAAGTTACCCCACCCCCACACTTAGTTTTAACTTAATCCTCAAAAAAACTCAGTTTTAGTCATGTAGTATTTAAGAAGAAAAATATCAGGACTAAAATGTTATATTAGAATATAATAAGATGACCTAGATATAGTTATTTCATTCATGAAAAACTTTTTTCAGATGTGATTTTCTTTTTCTTTTGCTTCCAGTGATCTTAATTCATCTTTAGTGGACGTGGTCTAGCTCAGATCAATTTTTTAGGAGTGGAAATAACAATTTTTTTTCTAAATGATGTTCAGATTCTATCTGCCTTTAATTATATGAATAAAAATATCAAAACTACTATTCAAACAAATATTTAACTAATGGAAATTAAAAAATATAAATAAGGGTAGAATGTTTGGGTGTGACCCCTGAAAAATGGTTTTGTGTTTTGCCTTGTCCATATCAGGATAGTTTATGGGTAATCCCCAATCTACTGGAGAATTTATCATTTTTAGTCTAAACCAACACATTTTTATGACTCAAAAACTCTTATTAACATTATTACTCTCCTAGAGTTACTCTAATTAACATTTTTTATGGTCTAACCTCTATTTTTTTATATTTATAGTTATCAGGTGTAGGGAGTAGGTTGAAGGCTTCTTTTACTTTAGCTTCAACTAATGTGATAGTGCTGTCTACTTCCTTATTTTCTCCTAGTGTGGGAAAAAATGTTTTATTTTATTTTAGACACTATTAATATTTAATCTTTAATTCACTTTTGAAGGGTATATTTCACTAGTGATGTAACTGTATGGATAAAACAAGTATAATCGGTTTTAAAATTGGTATTAATTAAATAAAAATAATAAAAATTAAATGTAAGAGTATCTCCCTCAAAATTTTGAGTTGGAAGTTCTTTTTTCTCTTATATGGCCATAGAAAAATCACTTCTTGAGAGTGTGGATGGTGGTTTATATAACTTTTATTAAAAATATTCCACTTTTTAAATGAATTCTCTATCATCCTATAAATATTCATGTACATCCTACACAAATATTTTTTTATTACAACTATTACCACAATAAGGATTAGTCATCATTTTAGTTTGAGATTGATTTAAATAGGATGGATCAAGAATGGAGAAATATACTTTAAGTGAATCAGTCATAATCAATTGTTCCTATTTTAATTCTACTAGAAGTAAATTTAAAATTAATGGGACAGGAGGGATATAAACTCCATCTTCCACCTTTGAAAATTCTTCATCAAATGTTAGAGGGATGATATCATTGAGTTATTTAGATGAATATTGTTTTAATTTCAAGAATTACTTTAGAATATCAGTAAGATCATTTTACAAGGCTTCTAGCATTAAAGGCTTGAGTTACTCCTTGAGGTCCTCAATTATCTCCTTAAATGACTCTTTACTTGTTGTATTTACAGCTCTCTGTACTTGTGTAGAACATGTATTAACAACTTCTTCCATGGGTGAGGATGATTCAAAAAAAGATTCATTTTTTTTGATATATTTTAATTTAAAAATAGTGAAATATTTATAATGTGAAAGAGAAAAAATTAATTTCTGACCCAACTCCTAGGAAATGGTACCAAGTTGATCACATGGTCATCCAAGGCTATGGTTAAACAAAATATTTTTAACCCCTAAATGAAAGATAGGACTGATCAAGGTCATTTCTGTAGGAGTGTATGGTGGATCTTTACAAATATCAATCACTTATTAATATTTGTTTTATATATTTTAATATTTAAAATGGAATCATAAAAAAATAATGGGGTTTTATGGTTTTTTTATATTTAGATAAATAAAACTAAATAAAACAATACATAATTAATTAGAAAGAAGTGTGAATGATCCTTAAGTGAATTCCAATTTATTCCACCATCATTCTCTATTATTCAAAATTTCCTAACTCAATAATAAAAATCAATATAATTCATCTACTTACCCCTCAATATTTCTAAATTATAAGAATTTGTGTACTCAAGGATCTTCAAGAACACAGGTAACTCACTTATCCTCCTTGGTGAGTTGGAAAGAATAGTCTTTAAATAAGAGAGTGAACCTACTCAAACTACTTTATAGTGATCACATACCATTAAACCTATCAATCCACTCACCTCTATTAATATAGAAAATGAATCAAAATTTGGGAATCATTAAATACAAAAACAATGAAAGATTTAATAAATTTAAATAGAAAAATAGAGTCACTGTGCCCATATTCCACCCTCACTACCTCACTAGAATGGTGAAATCAGAAATGAAATAAAATAAATAAAATAAAGAAAATCACTGTGAATCCCCTTTAGACCACCCAAAATGAGTTATTATATCACCATCATGAAGTATGAGATCACAATCATATAATAGTGATAAGGAAAACACAATGGATGCAGAAATGAGTAGAAGAGAAAACCATAATTGAAGAATAAACAACCAAATTTCACATAACATAACATTTTAAAAAATTAAATACAAGAAGAAAAAGAAAAGTGTTTCAAGTCCTTCCATGGATGTGAATTTTTCTAATTACATTATTCCCCATACCTTTTATATATAGTATCCCCCATAACTTTCAAAAAAAAAATTAGAAAATGATCGTACCTAAATGAGAGACTCCACCCATGATAAAACTTCATACTCATTCTGGAAGAATCATATGTGATGTGATTCATTAATTTGCAGATATAGTGGAATTCAAGTTCCACCCATTGTGTTCGCATGAGGAGGATTTGGGGAGAATTGGTTCACATGCTCTGGTTTGGCCTTGGGCTTGATATGGCCTTCAAAATATTTCAAGTGGGCTTGGTCTATCATGGGTTGTGTATGGAAAATTTTGAACTTGGATGGGTGATTCTTTAAACTAGTGTGAGTACCTAAATGGTAAAGTCTAGTCATTTGGATTGGCTTGGGAAACACTTCTGTGCACATTAAGACTAGTGTGAATTGGTGCTAATTAGGGATGCATCAAGTTTGAGATTACAAATAAAAACGTATTTTTAGGTATAGCTACATTGGTTTGGGAAGCAAGTATGTGGTGAAATGGTTCAGATGAAATTATCATATGCCACATTTGGATATTAAAGTGTGGATGGTGCTAGCTTGAAAGATATTTTTGAATATGTGAGTGGACTTGAACTTCCAAGAAGAATCTACTTGAGGTCTTGGTGATCTATTACAACAAGACTACATGATGGATTAATATTTTCCTATATTAATTTATCTAGATTTATCTTCAACCAAGCTGGGATAATCATCAATTAGTCTATTTGTAAGGCCCCTCTCATCTTTTGAGGTAATAACTATATAATTTTTTTTTCCAAAACCCTTTATTTTTTTTTATTTTAAGAATAATTCAATGGGGTTCATGGGGTGAAGTTCCCACAAAAATGATTTAATTCAAATGGTAAGTGTTTATATTAGAATTTCTTTTTATCCAAAATTACACTTTCTATAATGACATAGTAGAGTGGTAGTACAGGGTCGAACCCACGAGGAAAGTTTAGCTGATAATGAACTAGTTACTACAAACCCTTTATACAAGAGTCCTCATAAAATGGATTGAGTTTGGGTATTAACTAATTCTATTGAATTTGGTTTTAGACTAAAAAAGAAGATATTTATTAGGGATAATTTCAGGGTTTAGGTAAAAAGGATAATCTCAGTCCTAACTTGGAATAATCTTAGGGATTAGGTTGTGAAGCGGTGCATAGGGAACTAGTTGATTATTTTTAAAACAACTAGATCTATCTAAGATGAAACTATTACTTGGTATAAATATAGATAACAACCTATATGCATTAAGCCCAAATTTTGTGGCTAAAATTGTCACAGACTAATGATCATAGCCTAATCTACTCTAACCAGGTCAGGTTCATTCATTTAAACTTCCCATGGTTAGGGTTGCCTAAAAGAATTGAATAAATAGTTTTTATATAACCTGATTACTATCCTTAGGGTTACCATTTTATAATTTAGATATTCATGAGGTTTAGAAAACCCCTACTCTCGACTCTTACCCTAAGTGGTTTAGCCGATCATGATGGTAATAATCAAGATCAAGGAAACAATTATAGACATTCTTGGCAGATTAATAAAATAGTTGAAATAAAATAGTTTTCAATATAGAATTCAATAATCAAGAAGTTATAAATAAAATTAAGAAATAAATCAATCAACCACTTACTTGAAACAATAAACAAGTAAGAACGTGGGGCGAAGCCACTATCAAATGGAAACATCAATGGTAGATGAACTTTGAAATGGAAAATGGTAATGAAATAAATACTGAACATGTGTAGAATATTCAATGACACTTGGATTCAATCAATACAATGAATTTAATTATTTAGAGTTGAGTTGGGATAGAAAATAAGGGAGAAAAATGAGAGATAATGAGAGAAACTTTAAAAGCTGTTCAATTATGCACTACTGCATACACCCTAGAAAGTAAATAGTTAGAAAATTACATAATGTGTAAACTTCTCACATTATGTAATCTTAATCCATGGTTTTCTCCACATATTTTGTATTTGGTGTGAATCTCGGCTTTAATATTTAGGATTTAGATATTTGAATCATCTCAAAACATTTAATTGGAACTCATGACATTCTTGTTCTCATGAATTGAACTTTAAATAGGAAGTGGAATTTGAATCTCACATGATGTGAATCATAGATTCACATCGTGTAATATTTTCATGACTTGTAATTTCTTCATGACATTCTTCACGACTTGTGACATGATGTGAATGATTCCTACACATCGGGTAAAATATTTCACGATGTGTAATGTTCACTTTTGGCCAGTTTTCAAATCTTTTCCTTTGAAATACTAAAAAACCAATTATCTATAATTATCAACACATACTTGGTGAATTATCATGTAAAACACGAATAATCATTAATAAAATGACTCAAAAATTTATATAAAATTCTAGATTATCAAATTCCCCCACACTTGAATAATTGGCAGTCCTTAAGAAAAAAGCATCTCAATCGGGTTAATAGTAGAAATATTTTTTAAAATAAGAATCATTAATTACAACCAAGAAAATAAAATGAAGTGTATGCAAAAAATTTTAGTCTTCTAGAATCAATCCTATAGAGAAAATCAGCCATGCCTCGTAGTTTAGTTCTTTATTCATATTCTTAATATTTTAATTACAATATCAAAAATGATTCTTATATTCTATAACCATTTTATGATTTACCTCACAATGAATTTTCACTCATCATTATAGGTAAAATATACCTGGAGTTAAGCTCATACCCTGAATAAATGTTCCAAACCATATGCTTGCATTGGTTCTATTGTCTCCACTTTGTAAAAACAAATTCAAAATTAATCATGACAGATTTAGAAAAAAGGGTTCAAATGAAATTGAGTCTGAGGGAAGGTGGGTAAAAAGTGAAAATCAGGCTCCAAATCAAGGTAATATCTAATGTTTAATACATGATAAGTGATAATAGTGCGCTTTGCTCTAAGCAGTTCAAACTAGATCCATGACTATTTCAAGTATGTAACACAAATTTTCCTTGTTCCTTTCATTTTATTTTTTTATTTATTTTCCAAAAGTCATGTTTAGGCAAGATCTCACATCCATCCCCTAACCACGTATGATCCTTCAGAAGAATCATCGGTCTGCAAATGGTGATTTTTTACCTTAATACAAAATCCATTTTTTTTATTTTTATTTTTTTATTTTTGAAAAGAATAGAGAAAGAGTAAAATGAAAAAAATAATGCGTGGATCATAGAAAATTATTCTCGTAAAGTACGACAATTCATATTCTCAATCAAAAAATCTCGTGTCTATTGGATGAATATTCCCCCACACTTGTTCAAAGTATAATCAGGTATAAAACCAAGAGTATGGTAGGAAGGGATAATCATCTTTGAATAACTGTATCCTAAATAGTTCATTCATGGAAACTGTGGTCTAAAAAAGGAAAAATATATGGTGGGTATCAGAAAAAAGTGGCTCAACAAAGATTGCCTTAATCATATTAAAATTGTATTCATTCATTCACATCCTCAATAAGAATTCATTTCATGTTCTGATAGGTTTACATGTCCCAGGTGTCACTCAAAAAATATACACAGAAAGGAAAATGAAATTGAGGTCTTAGAATCCTATTGGTAATGGGAATATACAATAAAAATTGGAAATCACTCAGTGAATAAAACCAAGTAATAAGTCAATCAAAAGCAGTTTAATTTTTTTTGAATTTTTAATTAAATTACAAAACTTAACAATCATGATAAAAATCTAAATTAGTGTAATACAGGGATTTTAACAATTATAAACTTAAATTTATCTTTTAATTAAATGGGTGCAATGATTTTTCATGTTTAAATCATGTTTCCAATGAAAAATGTCTCATATATAAAGGAAAACAAGAAAAAATCCAAGTGTATCAACAATGAAGCTCAAAAAAGAATCCCCCACACATAAAATGTGACAATGTGCACACTATCCTAGAAAGTACCATGTGAGATATATGAAAAATATAGTTCATAAAAAATGAAATGGAAAATTTGAAAATGCATGTTAGAGAATAAAGAGCTCCCTATAATGATTTTCATGCCATAGGGAAACTTGGTGAATCTTAATGTCAAATTGGGATTCCTACATAAGGTGTTAGAAAGACAAATCCTACACTTGATCAAACATTAGTCCACAAGATTTAAATATTTTAGAAGAATTAATATGGGAAGGTGATCACAATGAATATAAATATAAATACACCTTATATACATGAAGATATTTGGGTACAATGTAATTCAAAGAGACTAATGATAAAAAAATTTATTAAAAGAAAAAAATAAATATGACAACCCTTCACTTTATTAAAAATTAATTCAAAATTTATTGCATAATATTACACATAATACAACCCAAAATATTAAGAAGTGTAGTTTCTTTGGTAATTAGGTACATTACACAAAAAATTAAATAAGAAATACACCATCTTTATTGAAAACTTCCTTAACATGATCGTACTTAAAATTGCATGGGATAACCTGGGGACACTCATAAGAAAGGGGTGAGATATAAAGCCCAGTAAAGGATTAAAAATGTCATAACATAAATAATTTAATACATTATAGACAATAAGTATATCAATGGGCCATAAAAGAAGTGATAAACATACACATGAACAACGAGGCATGATATATCATGCTAATTATAAAGAAAACATGGTAATTGTGGAAATAAATTAAAATATTGCATCATAAACATAGGTCAAGGCTAACTGAAAATAAACAATGAGAAAAAATTCCCATAAATAGATAAAGTTCACTACCTATCAAAAAATTATGTCTCATGAGACTAAACATTACCCAATGCATTGGATCACTATATAATTCCGGGCGTACCCATCACTTTAATTTCATTCTCATGATCAAATCTGCCACATAGATCATAAAACACAGAGTCATTCATCATAATTTTTTATTCTAAAATCAAGGAGTGTGAAATAAATATATATAATTACCATGTAAAAAAATTATAAGTGTATAAAGGTGAACACCCTAGATAGTAAATGGGTATGGTATTCACAACACAATTGTTTTGGCATGGAAAGTAGTGGCTAAATTTCGGCAGCATAATAATGTCACTTAAAGATTCATAAAATGGACTGATGATAGAAAAAAGGGTGTCTCATAATTTTTACATTTATGGAATGTAATAGGTACATGTATATACATATCCCAACATTATTAATTAGAAATATAAGGCATAAGATAATAAAGAAACTTTATATAAGAGGAGAATGAGAGGATCCCTTACCTTGACTATGTGACTCCAAATGCTTGGGAGGAGATTCTTGAGAGTTTGGGGGAACCTTGGGATGAATCTAGAGAGGTTAGGTAAGAGTAAGGATGTTATACAAGGATTTTTAGTGAAGATAAATGGGATATAGGGTGATTTTATATAGGAAAAGAGTGGGGAATTATTTATTATTTCTCAAACTTAGGTTTTGGACTCTATATAATAAAATAACCAAAACCAGAAACCTTTGCACATTATTTTCCCATGGTTTCTGAAAAATGGGAGTAGTTTTTATTATTTTATAAGGCCAAGGTCTGAACATAATAAAATAATACCTTTTCTTTTGTGGAAGTGAGTCATACTCCTAAAGAAATGATTTTAAAACCCTATAATATATTAATGGTTTTCTAGGATTAATAATAGATTTATAAAATTAACAAAATAAACTTAAAATCACATTATTTTAAATTATAAACATATATTTGGTCTTAGATATAATTTATATTATTATTACATCACTTTTGGGTCATTATGATGTCATAATATACACCATATATTTATACGGTATTTAATTTTTACCTAGAAATTCGACTGTCTCAATTTTTTTTGAAAAATTAACCATTGGATAATTTTGACATTCTGATTAAAAAAATAATATTTATTTTATCAAAATAATTTTATTAATATGTGTATTTTCACTATTAAAATAATAATCGACATTTATTGAGAAATACTGGGTTTTTTGACAATAACAGTTATCATACCCTTATAAAAATTATAGATGACATCATAAAATTTATATGATCATTTATATTTGAAAAAATTATTAAATAATAAAATTTTATTAAAATATTATTTATTTAAAAAATCCATTATTTCGTCAAAATATATTCCTTAATTGAATTTGTTCATTGCCTAAAAATACAATTTGTGTTTTATTATATCAAAATAAAAATAATTTATAAATTAAAAATAATAAGATGAAAATATATTCATTATGTACATAATAATATTTCAAGGGTCTTGATTCATACCCCCTTAATACACCAAAAAATTCCCTAAGGTTAAGGTGCGTGACTGTGATACTTTCATGGGGTGGTTCGACACACTTGGTTTGTGTCGTGATCTCGATGAGCTTGAACTTCTACCGTAAATGATTTCGATCATGTTTAAGTTATTGGATCTTATCTGGGGATTTTTCAAGGGAATTTCATAGATATTTTATCTTCCTCCATCCATCCAATGGCCCCAAGGCCTTCATATTTTATCTTCCTCAGAATCTCTGATAAATGGGCTTCATAGGGTATGATCTTATTAGTTGAGGCCATCACTTTCTTTGTCTATGTTGATTGGATTTGTAAATACCATATATTTTTACTAATTATAGGATCACTATTCAAAAACTATATTATCAATGGTAATGATACTTAATTTAATTTTTAATATAATTGGATATAATAAAAAATAAGTGCATGTGTCTTATATAACCACGTTAGATAGAAATTTCTCCCTTTAAATTTTCTTTTACCACACTAAAATAGAAAAGGGTAACTCTGTTTCATCCGCTCTTTAGTTCCCACATCACTTCTTCAAACTTTTGGTTTCTCTATATAACTTTGACATGGTTTATTATCTTATTTTGTAGAACTTTTTCTTTACGATCTATGATCTTTACCGGCTTCTCATCATAGGAAAGGCCATTCTAAAATGGTACCACCTTTGGATTGAGTAAATGTGAGGGGTTTGGTATATACTTACTCAATAGGGATACATGGAATACATCATGTACTTGATATATGTTAGGTGGGAGTGCTAGTCGATATGCCACCACTCCGATGCGATCAAGGATCTCAAAGGGGCCAATGTATCTTGGACTAAGATTTCCCTTCTTCCCGAATATCATAACCTTACTCCATGGATATATGTGGAGAATACCATGTATCCAACATCAAACTCTAGGTCTCATTGATAATTTTCAGCATAGAACCTTTGTTGACTCTAACTACCCTTTATGTGCTTCTAAATGGACTTAACCTTTTCCACCATTTCTACGACCATTTTAGGACCAAAAAATTTTCGTTCCCCAACTTTATCCTAGAATACAGGTGCTATGTACCTCTTTACATAAATGTCTTTATGGTGATCCATTTGGATACTTGAGTTGAAACTATTATTGTATGAGAACTCAACCATAGGGAGATATTATTCCCATCCACCTTTGAAGTCAATCGATCATGCTCTCAACATGTCCTCGAGTGTCTAAATAGTACACTCAGGTTGACCACCAGTTCAATAGTGATATTTTGTGATGATGTTCAAATTAGTATTTAGAGTTTTTGGAGACTCTTCTAGAACTTAGGGGTAAATCATGGATCTCAATCAGATAGAATTGATAGTGGGACTCCATTAATCCTTACCACTTATCTGATGTATATCTATGCAAGTTGATCTATTGAAAAGTCCTCTCAAATTGTGATAAAGTGAATTTTATTTGTAAGATGATCCATAAAAACCATAACAATATTATTTCCTTTGGATGTCTTTGGAAGTCCAGTGACAATGTATAGGGTGATGTTTTCCCATTTTCATGTTTGTATGGGTAATGGTTGCATCATCCCCTTAGACTTTTTTTTTCTTTCAGCCTTCACTTGATGACATACCAGGCACTTTGATGTATGCTCTACAGTCTCTTTATTCATATTGTCCCACCAATAGTTCTCTTAGATATCTCGATACATATTATTACTTTTAGGATGGATATAAATGGTCAAACTATGTGCATCATCCAACAGATCCTTCTTTATCCTAGGATTGGATGATACACATAGCCATAACCAAAATATTATAACTCCTTCTTTATTAACATTTTACTTTGGGGATTTAAGTTTTCTTATTGTCTCTACTTTCATATGAATTACAAAATCCTCTCTATGATCAGACTTTGTTCTATATAGAAGGGATGGTTGAGAAATCATTTGTGAAAGGATTTATAATGAGGTGTAACCCACTTGTGTTGATGGATTTCTTGACGAACCATTGCCACCCTGGTTGTCACCCTCCAGGACGCTCTGCCATCTCAGCTGGAAACAACTTCTTCTCGGATGAGGCTATCTCCAGAGTGACCTATTTGTGGGGAGGGGGGTTACCTTGTATGGAGGGTTTGAAAAGTCCACATAGGTGAATTATATTTTAAGAGAAATAGATATCCC
This sequence comes from Viscum album, assembly GCA_963277665.1. Lineage (NCBI taxonomy): Eukaryota > Viridiplantae > Streptophyta > Magnoliopsida > Santalales > Viscaceae > Viscum > Viscum album. The sequence continues at coordinate 1,296,052,361 of OY728138.1, read as the reverse complement.
ATTTCTTGTGATGATATGCCCCAAGAAATAGACTTCCTTCAACCAGAACTCACATTTTCTATACTTTATATAAATTTTCTCGTTTCATAGTGTCTTTATCATAGTTATCAAATTATTTTCATGATCCTCCTTAATTTTAGAGTATATTAGAATATCATCTATAAATACTACCAAAAATTTTCCAAGGTAATCTATAAAGACTCTATTCATCAAGTCCATGATGATTATTAGGGCATTAGTGAGTCTGAATGGAATTACCATGAACTCATAGTGCCCATAACTTGTATAAAAAGTGGTATTGGAGATATGCCACTTCTTCAAACTTACTTGATAATATCCCGAATGAAGATCCACCTAGGAGAAGTATCATGTTTCACATAACTAATCAAACACGTCATCAATACTTAGAAGTGGATACTTTTTCTTTATCATGATCTTATTGAACTCACAATAATCGATGCAAAGGGGCATTAACCCATTATTATTCTTGATAAAGAGGATTGGTGAACCCCATTGTGAATCACTTGGGAATATAAACCCTTTATCTAGATTCTTCTATAATTGTTTCTTCATCTCCTAAAGTTCCACAACATCCATTATATACAGATTATTGGATAATGGAAATTCCCTAGGTATAATTTTGATTGAAAATTCAACTTCTCGGCTAAGAGGAAGACTAAAAAATTCCTTTGTAAACGCATTAGTATATTCCCTCACAATGGGAATGTATTCAAGGATGATATTTTCCATAGACTCGATCATTTGAGATAGATACACTTTCTCATAGGGAAATAATATCCTTGTTTGAGATGTTGGTGCTAAAGAACATTCATCCTCCTCCATACACTTATACAAACATGGGGGGTCGATTCACAATATAGAGAGTGATTTACTTCTCATAGAAATTTATGTTGGATATATATAGGGTATGCCAATATATGACCATAATTTCATCAAATTCCACTAAAGGGAGTATGAAAAAATTCTATGGGAATTTCAGCACACAAATCTTGATAGGGGAGCAGTTATATATTTGGGATGAAATAATTTCCCCATTTTCCATTTTCACGGACAACTATACTTCCATGCTTCTTGGTGGTGTTTGAATAATTCTTCTAAACATTTGTGATATGAATGAATACATAGAAAAGAATAAAAAGTATGTTCACTATTATTGAATTAATAACTAAAAAAATTGTCACCAATTTGCTTTATGGATCCACCTCAGAGGTTGTGATGGAAAAGGGTCACCCTTGCTACCTTGGAGGTTATTGGTTTTCTCCAAATATCTTAGCTTAGTGAATTGGTTTGAAATGTGCCATGGTTATTTGTAGTTGAAGAAATGAAGAATGCATTGAGGGTTTAATGGATCATTTATTTACTCTAACACATTTTTGGGTTTCTCCTACTGACAATCTCTAGCTAGGTGTCCATCCTTCCCACACATAAACCATTTCCTCATTCCCCTTAAGTAATTTCTTGGGTACTTATTTTTGCACCTTTGACAAGTGGGATGTTGAAATTTCTTGGCACAATTATATATCTCCATCAGACTTCCAAAATTAAACTCTACTTTCTGCTTCTTATTCCCATGATACCCTTGAATTCATCGATCTCCATTTTGACTTTGAGGGAATGTTAGAAAATTTCCTCATAGCTATCAAAGTCTCAGACCACTATTTATTTTTATAGACTTGGTTTTAGACCACCAAAGAAGTGTCCATCATTGTATTCGAGAGTAACATCAAATAAGATGGCATATTATGCATGTCTTGTGAAGTTTTCCTCATATCCCCTAATAGAATCATCATCTTTTTTTCTTAAGGGAAGGGAAATACCTTTCCATTTCAAGTTGGAGAGTGGAAGAAAATTATTTATCAATTTTTTTTCATAATTACTTCTACCCCATTACTTTGATCTATTCCTCATGATTTGTATGTTTTATTAATGTCCCCAAACGATAAGATTCTCCCACCATATGATAAACAACCAATAGAAACTTCTCTTGTTTTTAACATTTAAGTATAGAGAAGATATTCTCAATGAGGTTGATCCATTATTCTGTAATTAAGGGATCAGATGATCCATTGAAATTAGGAAGCCTTTTTCAAATAAAACTCTCAATCATATCATGTTCCATATTAAGAGGAATTGGATTCTCCTCCTGATCCATGTATTTATTTAGAACCTGAGTTAGCTGAGAGAGTATCATCATAAAGTTCATGATTCCCGCTCCCATTGGGTTGGGAATCTCGTTGGGGGTAGTCATCACATTACCCTTTTCATTGGTTGTTTACCCAATTCTTCCTATTTATGGCCATTGGATAGAATAAAAGGAAAATTAAGGATGAGTATTTTTAAACTATTAAACACATAAAGGGGGAATCCAATGATATTAAAGGGATAACTTGTAAATTACATTTATTTCTTAACTTGTGAATTTATAGGATTTAATCTCTATTATCTATGATTTATTTCCTAACATATATACTTATGGGTCTTTTCTTATTACCTTAATAATGATTTATAGTGAGATTTTGAATTTATCAATGAATATCCCCTAGGAGTGTCAAACTAGGTGTGTAGTAAGGCCCATTGTTGTGCACCAGTTCCCAGTCGTGTCTAGCTCAAAGCGGTTTCTTTAGGGTTTACCCCTATGTACATCTATTCCAGAGCCACATCTACTTGTAGTACCCTGATAGAGATGTATTTTCTTGATAAACTAATTAATATATACTTACCAAAATTTAGTGATGTTTTCTTTTACCTAGTATTATCACTAAGGATTTTTCTATAGTTTTCTAATCCTAAACCCCAAAAATAACTAAACTTTTACTTTGATACCAACTATGGAAACACTTATCTTTATTAGACATTAATTCATAATTTATTACATAATATTACACATAATTAAACCTAGAAAATGGATAAGTCTAGTTTCTTGAGGAATTAGGTACATTATATAACAACTTAATTAGGAAATACATAATTGTATTGAAAACTTCCTTAACATGATCATACTTAAAACTTCATGGGATAACCTAGAGACATACATAAGAAAAGGGTGAGCTATAAATCCCAGTAAGGGAATAAACATGGCATAACATGAAGAATGTAATATATTTTAGACAATTGACATATCAATGGGTCATAAAAGGACTGATAATTATAAACATGAATAATGAGGCATGATATCACATGATAATCATAAAGGAAACATGGGAAATGTGGAAACAACTTAATACACTGCATCATAAACATAGGTTAAGGATAGATGCCAAGAAATTATGATGGAAAAAGTACTATAAAGGAATCAGGTTCAATCCTTATCCCAAAATGACATATCATGATACTAAACATTACCCAATTTATTAGAGCACTATATAATTCCTATCGCACCCATCACTTTCATTTCATTCTCATGCTTAAGTGTTCCACATAGATCATAAAACATGGAGTCATTCATCATCATATTTTATTCCACGACCAAGGAGTGTGGAATAAATACATGTACATCCCAATTAAAATAATTATAAGTTTATAAATGTGAACACCCTTGATAGGAAATGGGTATGGTATTCACTATACAATTTTTTTGGCATGGAAGATCACGATGAAATTTCGACAGCATAGTGACATCACTTAAAAAATAATAAAATGGACTGATGAGAGAAAAAATATTCCATAATAATTTGGACATAAATGGTAAGTAATTGTGACATGGAAAGGAATATCATATTATCATTAATTGTAAATAAAAGGCATAATGTGATAAAGAAACTTTAAATAATAGGAGAATGAGAGGATCCCTTACCTAGAGAGTGTGAATCCAAATGCTTGGGAGGAGATTCTTGAGAGATTGGGGGAACATTAGGAGGACTCTAGAGAGGATAGGAAAGATTAAGGACACTCTTAAATGATTTTTAGTGAAGATAAATGGGATATTGGGTGTGTTTATATAGGAAAAGAGTGGTGAATTCTTTTTTATTTCTCAAACTTAGGTTTTGGACTCTATATAATAAAATAACCAAAACCAAAAACCCTACCATGGTTTCTACCATATGGGAGTGGTTTTAATTATTTTATAATTTCAATGTCCAAACTTAATAAAATAATATCCTTTCTTATGTGTAAGTGAGTTATACTCTTAAAGATATGATTTTAAAACCTTTGAATATATTAATGGTTTTGGAGGATTCATAATGGATTTATAAAATTAATAAAATATATTCAAAATATAATTATTTTAAAGGGAAAATATATATTTATTTTTGGATATACTTTATAGTATTTATTACATCACTTTTGGGTCTTTATGTTTTCATAATACACGTTGTATATTTATACGGTATTTATTTTTTAATAAAAAATTCATCTATCTCAGAAAATTATGAAAAAATCACAATTAGATAATTAAGACATTATGATTCAAAAAATAATATTAATTTAATAAAAACTAATTTTCTAAATTTGTGTATTATCACTTTTAAAATAATAATCAATAATTATTGAGAAATGCTGGGTTTTTTGACAATAACGGTTTTCAAAACCTTATAAGAATTATAGTTGAAATAATAAAAATTATATGACCATTTATATTTGGTAAAAATTATTTAATAATAATATTCTTTTAAAATATGATTTATTTAAAAAATCCATTAATTCATCAAAATAGATTACTTAATTGAATTTGAATATTACCCAAAAATATAATTTATGTTTTATTGTATCAAAATCATATCATTTATAAAGTAACAATAATATAATGAAAATATATTCAATATTCTATAAAAAATAATGCACATACTCATATTGCTAGTTTATTGATACGTATCCCTTGAATACACTGGTAAACTCCCTAAGGGTAAGGTGCGTGACTGTGAGGATTTCATGGGATGGTTTGACGAACATGGTTTGGGCCATGATCTCGATGAGATTGAACTTCCCCCGTAAAAGGTTTTTCTCATGCTTAAGATTCTGGATCTTAGCATGGTCTTGTTCAAGGGTAAATATTAGAGATTCTATCTCTCTTGGAATCTTTGAGAAATGGGATTCATAGGGTATGATCCTACTAGTTGTGTCAATCACTTCCTTTGTTAGTGTCAATTGGATTTGTTAAAACCCTATATTTATAATAATCATAAGATCACTATTCAAATGCTATATTATCAATGATAATGATATTTAATAGTATATTAAATCTAATTTTATATAATAAAAAAAAATAAGTTCATGTGTTTTCTATAACCATATTACATAATAAGAAATTTAATTAAATTATAAGGGGACTTTTATTTATAAAAGTTATGGTAATTATAATAAAATAATTAATTCAAGAATAAAAATGAAGGAAAAAATGAATGATGGGTTGCCTCCTATAAAGTGCTAATAAAGTCATTGTCATCTAGACTGATGGAAAAAATAATCAATCAAGTGTAGTCCATCTGCTCAGAAGTCCTCTGCTGCCTATAAGAACTGGTGGTTGTTTCATTGAGCACACATGGATGCTTGGAAGGATTAACCACCTTAGGAGAATAATTACCATGAATGTAGTGTGGAAGTAATTTTATCCATGCTTTTCATGGTCATTACTACTACTAATCATGGATCTCTAGTGAAAACTCCTCAAATATGGTGCTCGAAATCAGCCAGATGCTGAGTCATTCGTAGTATGAGGTAGGATGGTGATGGAATAAGCACACTGATGACCATAATAAAGGTAGAATATCTAGAAATGGATAATTTAACAGAGTAATTAAATTAAAAATAATCCAAGCAACAATGTGGTAAAAGTATTATCCCATGTATATAATAAGTGATAAACTGGTGAAATAGAATACAAATGGTAAAAAAACATGATCACCCATAAATAGTACAAAAATGGTGGAGGGGAATCAGATAAAAAAATAGTATTCAAAATAATCTAGATTCTCATCTAAATTCATCTCCTGAATAGAGGGAGTCTGAATCCAGCATGCCTGATCAACAACTGCAATGGAGGAAGGGGTTGGAAGATCAATTGCTAGAGGGGGTGTTATAGTGATGGAATATGTCTTAGTGGATGGTGGTGTTGAGGTACTGATTTTGAGTGTGTCTATGGACATGTTAGTTGGATCGATGAAAGGTACATTAGGAGATAATTTAAGAGTAGTGATCTTACATATCTGGGCCTTCTCTTCCAGAACCATCTACTAGGAAGTAGGATCTATCAACTCGAGTGGTAGGTTGCTAGAAGTGGTGGTGGGTGAAAGAATGGTGGAGTCTGAGAAGAAAAAAGGGATAATAGGGATAAATGGGTGGTAAATTATGGTGGGTCTATGAATGGAATGCTTCAGTGGTGACATATCTACTAATGGTTCACTATAATATACTGGTTAGAAAGCCATAGGTCAGTATGGATGGGTGGGGTGGGTATGTTAGTGGTGAATGGGTAAGTGAAGTGGGTGTGATTAGGGGCAGGCATGGGAGTTGGAATGGTGGTGGTGGAGGTATGGGATGACATGGAAGTAATATAATGGATGTGATCATATGTAGGAAGAGTAGGTTTTGGGTCAACAACATGATCTCTAGGTGCCTCGTCAGCACCCTCAAATAATCTTGATGCCCAGTGATAGATATCTCCATCCTTCATTAGCAATTTCATATTGTGAAGTAGGAGTAATTCAATCAACTCCATCGGGCCAAGAGAGTTTAGGGGAAGGGCAGTGTCGAATACACCAAGTTACCGAGTGAAATGAGTGATGAAGGACTCACTAATCAGTGTGCCTCATGTCTGCTGTTCATGCACTTGAAAGTAGAATGTGAACTGTGATGCCATGTTGATGACAGGTCCTCCCATGTAAGCAATAAGGAAGAGGATGTATAACTAGATGACTTTACCATGAGACTCTACATGAGAAAACTAGTCATGAGTCAATGCCCAATGAAGGATCTGGAGTGATTCACCTATGATCTGTGTGGATTTCATAATCTGAGGATCATTATCACTCTAAGTGTCCTGAGAAATCATCCTGCAGAGTTGTTTTTCATTTGAATTTCATATTTCAAGCTACAAATTCGAAAATACCTTAGAAGTGGTGAATTTGGAAAAATAAATACTGAGCCTGATGCCAAAATTTGTGAAGGAGATATCATGTGGTCTTCCACCTATATGAAATTGGAGGTTGTCAATAGACACCTTGAAAGTGTCCAAGAACTCAAGGAACAACTCCCTATAAGACTTCTTTTGTAAATCGACAATGGTAGTGATGTGTAGGTGGTCAAGGAGGTGGAGGACCTCTTGGATGATGTGCATATGGGAAAAGACTGAAAAAACCAATGTTTTGTTGGTCCATATGAGCTTTTCCAACAATATAATTATTGGTACATGGTGATTTGGGTTGGAAACAAATAAAGGATGGGGTGTAGGTGGGGGTAAGCAGTGTCCTGTGACTCGCTGGATGTCGAGTGGGAGTCCTTAGTGGCCGAAGGTACTGTGGAGGCTGAAGCAGAGGTTGAGGAGGATGGTGTGGTGAGTTATAGAGGTGTGACAACCCTTTAGTGGTTTCTGGAGGAGCATCTTCATGTTCAGGTATAGGATCAATAGGAGGAGTGCACACCAGCTACATGTGTTCCATTATAGGAACAAAGAATATAAAATGAATAAGAGGAGAATGGGGTTGGATTCAAGAAAGAGGATAGAGCAGGATGGGTGACGGGGAGGTGGGGGAATGACAATAATGAAGGGTAGGGGGAGGTCAGGTGTGAGTGGAGAGATATGGAGGTACGAGGGATTGAACATCATGAACCCTTAATTCATTAAATAAATAAGTTGTGAAATTACATGACGTGCATTTGAGTACACAACATGTAATTTGTGAAATTAATTTTTTTTGGGTTTTGAATTGTACACATCATGTAATCTCGAACATTATGTGTAATTTGGTATTTTTTCACATTTGTGAACCATAACCTGGTCCTTTAGTATGAGCATTCCCCAAGAAACCCTAAACCCTATTATATCATATTATAGCCTAAGGTGACCTATCATGGGTTGCCTCCTAGTCAGCGCTTTGTTTAACATCGATATCTTCACTCATTGGTGCTCAGATGAATTTTAGAGTGATGATACACCCCTCACAGAATGGTTCTTGATAAATCCTCAATCTTTTACCATTGAATTTGAATGTACATTATTTTCATTTTAAAATTTTAATGTTCCCATAGGGTAATACTTTTACAACCATTAATGGTCTTGACCATCTAGATTTTAGCTTCCTAGGGAATATTTTTAATTAGGAGTTGAATAATAAGACCTTATTCCCTGGTACAAAAATTCATCGTGTGATGTGTTGATCATGCAATTATTTGGTTTTATCTTTATAAATCTTGTAATTTTCATAGGAATCCTTTTGTATCTTCTACAGTTCATCCAAATGAAACATCCCAACTTTCACATATTTTTTGAGAATCCAAATTCAACTTCTTAATTTCCAAGTATGAGTGATTTTCTAGTTCTATAGGTAAATGGAAAGGATTTCCATACACTAATCAAAATGGGGTGGTGCTTATGGGTGTTTTTTACATAGTGTGGTATGTACATAGTGCATCATATAACTTAAGGCTCTAATCCTTTCGATTTGTGATCATGATATTCTCGAGGATTTATTTAATTTTTCTATTTGAATATTCAACTTGACTGCTTGTTTACAGGTGGTAAGGATTTATTGTGTTATATATGATTCCATACTTCCCTAGTAGTCCTTTAACACAATTATTGGTAAAACATGTTACTCAATCACTAATGAGTACTCAGGGAAAATCTAATCTTGAAAACACATTTTTCTTTAAGAAATTAATGAAAACTTTCACCATGTCCTGAGTGGTGGATTCAACTTCTACCCATTTTGAGACATAGTCAATTATAACAAGGATATAGAACTTTCCATATGAATTAGGGATTGTCCCCATTAAATCTATTCCCCAAACATTGAAAATTTCAACTTCCATGACTAGGTTTTGGGTCATTTCATTTCTTTTCCCAATTATTCCAATTCGTTGGAACCGATCATAGCTTTGACAATAATTTATTTCATTTTGGTGAAGTATGGGCCAAAAGAGTCGACTTTGTAGGATTTTTCCACTGTGCATTCTAGTCCTTGATGACCTCTAGTTGGTGATGCATGAAATAGTTATAAAACACTTTGTATCTTGTTTTCTAGGATGCAGAGTCACATTAATCCATCAACATAGTGATTAAAAAGTAGTAGATCATCCTATTAGTAATGTGAACTCTTGACTAAAAATATCCTCCTTTAATGGTTAGAGAGTTCTAGATAGAAGGATCCCATGTCTAGATAGTTTTCAATGTCATAAAACTATAACAATGCCTTTTTATTTAGGCTGAATAAAGTTTCATCATAGAATTCGACCTCAATATCAAGATTATCATCTTCCTTAATAAGGGGCAGTGACAGTCGAGATAGATGATCAACAACACCATTCTCCATACCTTTGGTTTATTTGATAATGATTTAAAATTATCACAGTAATAGGATCCACCATATCAATATTTGTATGGCATCATTTTTACACATCAAATATTTTAGGACAGTATGATTAGTGTAAACAATCACCTTTGAAAAAAGTAAGTATGAGTATAAATTTTCAAATGAAAATATTACTGCCATGATTTATTTTTCAATCGGTGTGTAGTTTACCTGAGCATCATTCATGAGGTGACTAACATAGTAGATGGGATAAAAAATAAAATTGAACCACTACCCTAAGATAGCTCTTATAGTGAAGTCTCATACATCACATATTAACTCGAAGTAATTTTCCCAATCTGGTGGAATGATAACAAGACCAACCACCGAGATTTTCTTTAAAATGTTGAATTCCCACTAATAATTTTTTGTTAACTCAAAAGGGTTATCCTTTAATAATAAGTGTTTTAGAGGGTGGGGAACTTTTAAAAAATCTTTTATGAAGAGACAGTAGAATCATGCATGGCCTAGAAATCTTCTTATGCCTTTAACAATTGAGGGATTAGGTTAATCATTGATCACATTGATTTTTTAGGGATTAACCACCATTATATCCTTGGAGATTTTGTATCCAAGGACTATTCCTCCTTGAACCATAAACTGTGAATTTTCCTAGTTTAAAACTAAACACTTTTGTTCACAGCATTGCAGGACTAGTTCAATATTTCATAGGCTTATATCAAAGGATCTTCCATAAACTAAAAAAACATCCATAAAAATTTCCATGAACTCTTCCACCATATCATGGAACATATATGTCAGACAAATTTGAAAGGTTATTGGTGGATTACACATACTAAATAACATGAGTATGTAGGAGAAGGTACCATATAGACATGTGAATATTGTTTTGGAATAGTCATTTGTGTCAACTAAAATCTAATTATATCATGAATATCCATCCATAAAATAGTAGAATTCATTTTTTATGAGTCTCTCAAGCATTTGATCCATGAAAGTAAAGGGGAAATTATATTTTTGAGTTACTGTATTTAAGTAGCTATAGTCCATGCATACTCTCCATCTGGTGATGGTACGATTCAAGATCAATTCATTTTCATCATTCTTTACAACTATGAGGCTAACTTTTTTTTGGAACTACTTGTAGTGGACACACCCAATCACTATCAAATATTGAAAAAAATATTCTAGAATCTATATGTTTTAGTTCTTATTTATTAACTACCTCATTCATTGGTGGGGTGAGATGCCTCTGGGGATAACATTTGGGTTTTCATTTTTTTATAATTAAATTTTACGAGTGCATAATGTGGGGATAATCCCTTTGATGTTATCCACCCATAGGAAATTGAATTTTTATGTATTTTTTGGACTTTGATAAACTTTTCCTCTTATGTCTATACTAGTTTTGGGTTAATGATTACTGGTAGTACAGATATGGTCTCTATAAAATAATACTTAAGTGTTCTTGGGATAGTTTTAAACACTATCTTTGGTGGCTGAATGACCAATGGTATGAAAGGTGAGATCGTGTCCCTCATAAGAGGTTCTGTATAGTTTGTTTATATAAGGTCATACTCCTCCATTTTAGTGGGATACAGTTCATCATTATGATCCTCGATGGTCATGTAGTCATTCTTCTCTTCAGTGAGAAATATAGCTTGATATCCCAAAGAATCATATGTTTTTTTTGTATCTTTCATTAGGTAAAACACTAATTGTTCATCCCCTACTTTGAATATAAGTTTACCATAATTCACATAAATTAATTCCTTATCAGTTTCTATAAATGGTTTACCTAGGAAAATGGGAACACCTTCTTCTTCTTCTATGTCCAAAATGAGGATGTCTTCTAGGAAAATGAATTTACTGGTTATGACCAGAACATCCTCGAGAATACCTTGATTCTATTTAACTAATCGGTTAACTAATTGAAGTGACACTCTCGTTAGCTTTATTTCCTTGAGTTATAGCTTAAAAAATACACTCATTGGAATATGGTTAATGTGGGATCCTAAGTTATGAAGGACTCTTCCAAAGTTACATTCTTCTATGGTTTATGGAATTGAGAAGCTTACAAGATCTCTCATTTTTTGTGTAATTTTCTACTGAAAAATAGCATATCAATATTTATTTAGAGAAATTCCTCCAAGTTCTTCAATGCTTCTCTTATTAGAATGTAGTTACTTGAGAAATTTTACATAGGTAGGAATTTGAATAATATCTTTATAAAATTGGATGTTTATGTGAAATTTCTTGAAAATTTCCAAATAGTTCTTATATTTACCTTCAATCCTTCCTTGTTTCATTCTGTCTAGAAATGGAAGATGTGGTTTGTAAGATGATGTTTCAATATAGATATCCTCTTTGGGTTACTCTTATGTTAAATCTTTTGTAAAAGGTGGTAATTCTGTAGGTTTCTATTGACTAGTTTTATTATCTCTTTAGTTACCATCCTATTCAATGTCTGGTGCATGTTTATTAGGTTCCTTATACCTTTTCTATTATTCACCACATGGTTTTTAAAAATCCATCACTTTTCTTCTCTTCAGTACCACTACCTTTGGATCTTCCTTTGGGTATGTCTTAGTATTACTAGGTAGTTTACCTAGCAATCTATCAAACAAGGTTTTTGATATTTGACACATTTTATATTCATGATTTTGGAGGGTATACCTCTTATTTTAATTTTTTGTCTCTTGGGTGTTCATCCTATGATTTTCCATTGGAATGAAGGATGTGATCCTATTCTCCAAATTTGATTGAAGTGGTGAAACTGCTTGGGTTTTCTTTGTGGTGTGGGTTGAAATTGTTTATGGCCTCTTGGAGGAAAAGTTTGTTGGGGGTACTTGATGGGGTGTCCTATGAAAAAAATCCATAGGTGGATAGCCATGTGGTTCTTGGTTCCAGAGTGGTGCTTGACCACTTCTATTTTGGTAGTACCATTTATTGTTTTTCTATGGATATTGAGATGATCTCTATTGATAATATTGTTGTGGTTTCTGATATTGTTGGTTTTACGGATTGTAATTAATTTAACTACAATATTTACTTTGTTGTTTATCTACTCCTATCCTATAGTCTTGATATAAGTGTGGGATTCTACACATTTCATAGGATTGAATCTCTTTTATAGGAGGAGGAGGAGGAGGTGGTGTAGTAGGTAGTGGAAAGGATTCTAGATTCTTAGTTAGAGCCTCTACTTGTGTAGCTTGATGATTATTTTCTTCAAATTGGTGGATGCCACGTTGAGGTGGTCCATGTTTTCTATTACATATACTATCATTTTGTGAGACCTCTTCTATAATTTCTCATCCTACTTAAGGTTTTCTCAGTATTATTCCACCATCAACAGTAGTATCTACTACTATATGAGTAGCGGGTTGGATACCTTGATAGAAGGTCCACCGTTGGATCCACACATCAAGTACATGATGTGGGAATTTCCTAGTAAGTTATTTAAAGCAGTACGAAGCCTCCTAGGATAATTATCTATCTGGTTGATTTAAATTTAGGATGTCATTACAAATTTTTCAAGTCCATAGAGGTGGAAAATATTTATCCATAAAATTCTTGGCTATGTTATTCCAAGTAGTGATTAACTTGGGAGCTTAAATTTTTAGCCAATCCTTGTATCCATCGCATAAGTAGAATAGTAATACCCACAATTATATTGAATTATAGGATAATACTTGGTTTCTAAAGGTATCATAGACATCCATGAAGTTAAAGATGTGTTCATGGGGATCCTTGCTCTGAAGTCTGCAGAACCGACCCTTGTTTTGGATCATACTGACGAGTCCAGGTTTGATTTAAAAAATATGCCCCTGGATAGGAGGGATCAAAATGTTGTGTGAAACACCATTGATGTAAGGGAAACCATAATCTATAATGGTATTCTCCAGTTTCATGTTGGGTTGATCTCCTTGAAGTTATGGTGGCACATATTGCATGTTGGGTGGGTTGAAACTTGCAGGATTGTTGCGGTCTTCCATACTTGAACGAAGGCATGTAAAAAGGTACTTTTCAATTTAAAGTATGAATATAAGTAGTTCTTGGGAGTGAAAGTTTCTTTAATGAGTCATGGGGCCCTAATACATGCACTAGGATAGAAGAATAAGGACATAGTAGTGTCCAAAAGAAAAAGGAAAGAATGAAAAGAGAAAGGGGCGGGTGAGGTAATCCTAGGTTTGTACTAAAGGTTCTTATGACTAAGAATAATAAAAATAATCCCTAGAAACAAAAGAAAATTTATTTTCCCACATACTTCATTTAATTCATGTGGTATATGGTCATGTTATAGTAATTTTTTTATCCCAAACTACACTTTCAAAAATGGTGTTGTAGAGTGGTAGTGTGGGATCGAACCCATGAGGAAAGTTTAACTGACAAAGAACCGGTGACTTCAAAACCTTTATATAGGATTCCTCATGAAATGGATTGAGTTTTGGAATTAAATAATGATATTGAATTTATTTTAAGAATAAAAAATAAGATAGGTATCAGGGTAAATTTCAGGGTTTAGGTAAAATTGATAATCTCAGTCCAAACTTGTTATATTCCTAGGGATTAGGCTGTGAAGCGGTACATAGAGAACTAGTTGATTATGGTTAAACCAGATGGATATATCTAAAATGTAACTGTTACTAAGTAAATATATAGATAACTATATAGTTTCATTAAACCTAGCTTCTATGGTAGAAAGTGTCACAGGCTAATGGTCATACCCTACTCCACTCTAATCAGGATAGGTTCGTTTATTAAAACCTCTGATGGTTTGGGTTGCCTAAAATAATTGAATAAATAGTTTTTATGTAACCTGATTAAAAGAATCAGGGTTACCAAGTTACAATTTAGATATTTATGAAGTTCAGAAACACCCATACTCTCGACCCTTACCCTAAGCAGTTTAGTCTCTCATGACGGTAATAATCAATATTAAAGAATCAATTGCATACATGATTGGAATATTAATAAAATAGTTGAAATACAATGATTTGAAATAAAGTATTTTAGAATAAATTAGTTTTCAATTAGAGTATGAAATAAATAAATCAACCACTTAACTGAAATAATAAACAAGAAAGAACGTGGGGCGAAGCCATTGTCAAACAAAAACAGAAATGGTAGACGAACGCGAAATAATAAATGAAAATGAAAGAAATTCCGAATGTGTGTAGAATAATAAAAAACATGGAATCAATAAAAATGGTAAAATTAATTGTTTGGAGTTGAGTTGGGATATAAAATAATTGAGAAAAATAAGAGAGAAGTGGGAAAATTGAGAAGTCGTCCAGTTATGTGCTGTTGTGCGCACCCTGGAAGGTAAATAGTCAAGAAATTACAGGACGTATAAAATTCACATGTTGTGTAATCTCGATCTATGGTTTTAATAATGTATTTTGGATATGGCATGAATCTTGTCCTAACTATTTAGTATTTGGATATTTGACTCATCTCATGACGTGTTATTAAAACTCACGACATGCTTCTTATCACGAATTGAAATTTAAGTAGGAAGTGGATTTTCAATCTTACAAAAAAGTGTATTGGAGATTGAAATAGTCTAATATTTTACTGAATTTTAATTTCTTCACAACATTATTCATGACTTTTGACATGCTATGAATGATTCCTACACACCATGTAAGAGATTTCACAACGTGTAATGTTCCCTTTTGGCCAGTTTTCACAATTTTTCCTTTGGAATCTCGAAAACCTATTCTCTAAAATAATCAACACATAATTGGTTCATTATCAAGTAAAACATGAATAATAATTAATTAAATGACTCAAAAATGTATACAAAATTTTATCTTATCATGTGGTCACAAAGGTGGTTGGGAGGTTTGGAAGGAGGGAAGGACATGCAACCTAAAAGCTGCAAGGCCATCGTAAAGCCAGCTATAGACCATTGGCTAGCCGATAGACTTACTATAAGATAGAAGGGATACTGTAATACCATTGTCTCATTGGTGAGATAAACCATCTATCCAGTGGGTTTCATCTTGTTTTTTTAAAAGTTACAAAAGGGTCTTTTACCCCATTACCCCTTCCCTATTTACTAAATGCTTCCCTATTTTTGGATAGTAGTAGTAGAATGGGTGGAATCCTCTCTTCCTCTTGGTTATTGGGTATTATCCATTAATCCAAGTCAATTTATAGTTCTTTTCATCATGTTTAAAGGCTCTTGATAAGTCTGACACTCCTCTATAATCCAATCTCACTTTTAAGTTCCATCTAAATCTCTCCTTCGTTTAATGTAAATTCCATATTTTTAGGGATTTTTTACAGTTTCCCTGTATATATAATTTATTCTCAAACCAAATTACAATACCCAACAAGTGTAATTATTCTAACATAAGGTAGGTGGTATCATGATTTTCCCTCAATGTATCACTGTCGTTTTGTGTTTTTGGATTTTTCGGTCACACCAACTCATTAAAAGACCAAATTAAAAGTTAATTTTTAATTTTTTAGCTACATTATTGATATATTCAAACATACTTGGAATTATAAAAGTGTTTTTATATGTATAAAACATTTTTAAGACTATTAAAGAAGTGTGTTTTTCATTATGATTTTTTGGGTGAACTAATGGGGTAGTTTAGGGGTACCCTTAGTGACACAATGCTTTAATATGGAAGGTGGGATAATTGGGATGACCCCTAAGACCTGATAGGGTTAACAGAAATGGATTTCTTAAATGGAAATGTGAATTAAACCCAAATTAAGAGTTTATATTTAATTTTTAATTTTTTTACATTTAAATCATAGAGTAATAACTTATTTCAAATCTATGGAAATAGATTTAATTATGGAATCTTGTGGAGGAGTTCTATGGATTACCAACGAATGGTATTTTAATGTAATTAAATAGATTATCATATGATTTAATTAAATGATTCTTGTAAATTTCGAGTTGGGAAGAAACCTTTGGGTTCAATGTGGTCAAATTATATGAAATTCCTTGAGCAAGCCAGTGGATTCTAATTATATTAAATATTGAGATTTCCATGGGGTGGTTACCCCTTGTATTTATGTAATGTATACACTTTTTTAATTGCAAAAATTAATGGTATGGATTCTTTCTGGGTAAACTTGTTGAATTCTATGAGATGAGCTCTGATCACATAGTGATTCACTATTCAATTCCACCCTTACACCACTATTTTAAACTAGTTTTCTAATGAATATTTAAAATATAATAATAAATTTCACTTCATATTTTATTAAATGAATTAATGTTTATAACTGTTTAATAGGGAAATTTTACTTGTTTTGGTATTTACATTGTAGGAGGAGGTGATTTGGAGAGCTCGTGAGGGGATTCAAGCAAAATGGGCCAAACTGTACGAGAGCCCAATCATGCATGTGTATATTAATTTGTACTCTGGACAATATGTGGATAAATTTTGCAGAAAATGGGTGTATTAATGAGAAAAAGTTTGGGCTAAATTTCTCTATAAGATCATGGATCCCAATTAGTCCATTTGGAGGCCCAAAATAGTCCCACAATGTGAAAAAATTATGGGCGGACCAGATTGGACCACCCTTCCGTATTTGTGCCATAACTCAAGACTCAAAGATCCAATTGGGGGGATTCCACCTCCATTGGATAGATAACTGGAAGACCTGACTTTACACCAAATTTCAAGTCATTTTCACACGTTTGGTCAGTCAACCATCTTGATAGAATAAAATAAAAACTCTACCTTGAATAGTCACTTAGCCCTTTAGATACTTGACCACTTTTTGTGGAAATTTTGATTTAATTTCCCATTAAATCACTCCTAACCCTCATTATCTCAGAGGTAAATTCAAAGGGTAAGGGTGAGTTGAACTTGAGAGGTCTCTTAATAAATTTTAATTCTCTTCTTCCTCATGTAATTCTAAGCCTCTTAGTGATCAATTTGGGGAGGGGGGTGTCCATTGTTGTAATCCCGAGCTCCATGCTTGAAATCTTCATAAGGTAATTGAATTTATAGGTTTTATGTCAATTTTTAATCGTTTATACCTTATTAGTTTTTTTTATTCTGATATTATCAAATACAAATGAAAGGAATAAGAATCCTCATGCTTCCATGCGTAACCCGAATCTTGTGACGATTTGAGTGTGGTTGCCTCTTTTCTCACCCCTTCCCTTTCATGAGTGTGAAAATGGATTATGTCGGTTGATAAATTATAGGATATTTAAACCATGAATATAAATGTTCTTGTCTTGTGGAATATTTTATCATTGACACAAATCTGGTCATCTCATCACGTTGTTGATGTGATTCCTTGATTGAGTTCGGTTTTTTACATCGATTCAAGTTTGTTGATTTTGAGTGGTCGCTGATAACCAATATCATTGATCGATCAAATACTAGGTGGTAATCTAGTAATAACTCACATAACATACTGGTTTTAGTGTGTATAAATCAATTAATCAATGATCCTTACCATTCCATTGAGAGTGAAGATGGATTGAGCATCAAGGGACACTTACTCGGGTTGATCACGATTTCTCCATCTTGTTCTCTCAATTAGTAGTATAGTTTCAATTTATTTTTTAAAATAAAAAAACCCAAGTTTTATAAATCCTAATTACTTTTTTATTTTCATTTTCATAATGTTATTTTGAAATTAATGATCTAAGGCTCCATTGAGAGACGACCTAGGGTTGCTGCTATGCTGCAGAAATTCTAGTTAAAAATAAACATCTAATTTGACGTGCTCGACAACACGATCAAATTTTCAAACCATTTTATAGGATCCAAGATCATTTTTTCTTATTTATTTAATTTTATTTATTTATTTTACTTCTTAATTAGCACTCCTGTCAATATCCCACCCCCTTTTTATTGTTTTTGTTTTGGGTTTTTGTCAATATTTTTGCTTGTTTTTGTGTGTTTTTTTCTCTCTCTCTCTAATTATATAGTATAATATTATCTTTTATTTAATCCTTTAATTTATTAAGTGTTTTTATTTCACTAATATTCCACAAAAAAATTTAAAAAAAATCAAAAAAAAAAACAACAAACAATCAATCAATCAAACTAGACATCATTGTTACATGAAAAGATCTAGTAAAGAAACACTACTTGAATTTGACCCTGAAATTGAAAAATCAGTCCACTAAAAAATCAAGTAATCTAGAGAAGGTCAATAAAGTAACACTGAGGAACCCATTGTGGAACCTCAATTGGTCCTTAACCAATCAAAAATTGAACCCAATCAAACCCAAGAAAACATGGCTGCAAATAATCGAACCTTAAAAGAACTAACCACACCGAATGTGGAGTACCAACCTACGTACATCCAATATCCCTAGGAAGTAGCCAACTTTGAGCTGAGATCGAGCCTCATCCACCTACTTTCCAAATTCTATGGTCTTACTGGTGAGGACCCTCACAAACATCTCAAAGAGTTTCACATAGTGTGCTCTACCATGAAACACCAAATTGTATTTGAGGACCTAATTAAGTTTAGGTACTTCCCTTTATTCCTTGATGGTGTAGCCAAAGATTGGCTATACTATATTCCTACCACAATTGGGGGATGGAATGACCTGAAAAGTATCTTTTTAGAGAAGTTCTTACCTTCCTCCCAAACTGTATCAATTATGAAATAAATATGTGGAATTAGGAAATCATAAGGAGAGACCCTTCATGAATACTAAGAGAGATTAAAAAGAATTTTCTCAAGCTGAACCACCACCAAATTATTGAACAACTTTTAATCCAATACTTCTATGAGGTACTTATCCCCATATAACATGGAATTATTTATGCTAAAGCTAGTGGTGCCCTAGTTGATAAAACTCCTTCCACCGCTCATGACTTAATAGCCAACATGGCTCAAAATTCACAACAATTTGGTACACGAGCTATTACTCCAACATGAGGAGTTCATGAGGTAAGTCATTAATCGCTAGAAAAAAAGGTAGATAAGAAACTTTATGAGATGCATACCCTTCTAAGTAAATTAGCTCAAGCACAAGGTAACTCACACTCTTATTCAGTTCCATTACATTATGGTATTTTTTTTTGACAATACTCATTTTTTTAACCAGTTCCCACAACTTCAAGATTCACCTAAGTCTTATGCACCTAGGTTCCTAGGGTGTCTATTCCAATAAGAAACTACATTCAAGCAAGAACCATTCAGGACAAATCCAAACCCTGGGGGGCAATCACAACCACAGTACCGACAAGGAGGAAACTCAAGACACCCTAAGTAGAATTGGCATCAACAAGGCCAAGGTATGAAACCTTCTTATCCTTCAACATCTCAAAACAATCATCCTCCCCCTACCAAATCCGAACCAAGCCTCGAGGATATGGTGAAGAAAATGGAAACCTAGAACCTATAATTCCAAAAAACCACACAATCAGCTATTCAAGACCTCTGAACTCAAGTGGGGCAATTGGAAAACACCATCAGTGAGCTTAAGATTCAAGGTTCTAGACAATTACCATCCCAAACCATTTCCAATCCTAAGGAAAAAAGGTAATGTATGTATAGTTACACTTTTTAGTGGTAAAGAAGTTTCTCCTTCTATTGATTCTACGCAATAGGTATTTCCCCCTCTTGAAAAAACTCTTTCTCCACCCATAAAAGATTCCAATTAAGAAAAAGAGAATAAAAATTGTAATCAAATTACCATTGATGATTCAAATAAAAAATCCATTCCTTTTCCTTTCCCCCAAATACTCTTTAAATCTAAGAAGAATTTTGATAATGATATTGATAAAGAAATAATGGATACATTTAAAAAGGTTCAAGTTAACATTCCTTTGTTGGATGAAGTTAAAAAACTCCCTTGATATGCCAAATTTCTTAAAGAGATTTTCACACATAGAAGGAGGATAGAGTGGAATGATAGATTCAACTTGGGAAGGAATGTCTTGGCCTTGATTCAACCAGAAATTCCAACCAATTGCAAGGATCCGAGCACATTCACAATACCCTGTACCATAGGGGAGACCTTATTTTTTGATGCTATGCTAGATTTAGGTGCTTCTATTAATTTAATTACTCACTCTGTGTATACTTCTCTGTAGGTTAGAGAGATTCAACCAATAGGCATTATCGTACAACTTTCCAACCAAAGTACTATGCATCAAACATGAGTGATTGTGGATGTCCTTGTAAGAGTGAAGAATCCCATCTTCCCTGCTAACTTATACATTCTTGAGATGGAGGATACCTGAACCCAAGGAAATTACCCTCTCATACCTGGGAGGCCTATAAAAACCCAGAATGATAAAGGGTTAAATGAATAAATGATATGACTCATGTTAACAAGGTGAAACTTCAATTTCGAGAGCCTACCTGATTAGAAATTTACAATTAAGCATGCTTGTCCTGGTGTAGTGATCAAGATGGGTGACCATCTGGGAAGTTTCTCAGGGTGTGTGTGAGTGAGGACAAAGCACACAGGAAAGGATATCTTTTGGCATGTGGGGGCTGTCATTAGTCACATGACCCGTTCGAGCACGTGGGTGGGCCCTAGGGTGGGGACTACGTGTCTGCGGGGCAACTGGTGGTACCTGGAGGGCCAAGACCCGACAACCATGTTAAAGGAGGGGTGTATGTACTATCACCAGGAACTAGTTGTTACATTTGGTATCGGAGGTGGTACCCAAACTTAAGTGCGGTGCACTGCCTGGGTTGAGATGTAGAGCCCACAATAAGGACATTGTTCCCTAGGGGGGTGAATGTAACAACTTGGAATGATAAAGGGTTAAATGATTAAATGAAATGACTCATGTCAACAAGGTACACATTCCTTTTTGGGAGCATACCTGTTTATAACTTTACAGTTAAGTGTGTTTGACCTGGAGTAGTGATCAGGATGTGTGACCTTTTGGGAAGTTTCCCAAGGTGTGTGTGAGTGAGGAAAAAGCACACTAGAAAGGACATATGTTGGCATGTGGGGATTTTCATTAGTCACAAAACTCATTCGGGCACGTGGGTGAGCCCTAGGGTGGTGACCACGAGTCTACGAGGCAACTGGTGGTACTTGGTGGGCCAGGACCTGCCGACC
This sequence comes from Viscum album, assembly GCA_963277665.1. Lineage (NCBI taxonomy): Eukaryota > Viridiplantae > Streptophyta > Magnoliopsida > Santalales > Viscaceae > Viscum > Viscum album. The sequence goes on along the minus strand of OY728138.1, from coordinate 1,296,030,839 downwards.
ATGTTAAAGGCGGGGTGTCTATGTTGTCAGCGGGACCCAGTTGTCATATGGCCATTCCTTAAAAAAAACAAATAAGATCATCAACATTTACACCAGTACTCTGTCCATATAGTTCAGTGAATAAAAGGTAAGTTTTAACATACTTGATGCAATGAAACACCCCATTGAAGAGCACTCTAGTCTTCCTGTATATTGAATGGAAGTTCTCTAAAACGACAAACACACACAAAAAACTCTCTCCTCAACCCATAATATGACTCATTTCCCTATTATTCTCCTTTGAATGATTTGAGTTTTGATTCATGTTTTTATTGTTGTGTGGGTTCTGAAAAATGTCAATTTTGTGCTTTAATTGATGAGTGTGTTCATTCTGAGGTACCCATGACCGTCGATGATTCTACAAATCTCATTTACCTAGATTCTCTTTCCTTAGAGAATAAAAATGAGCAGATAGACAATTTCATGGACCTCACTCCCCTGAAACCCCCTCCCTCAATCCAAAAACCATCAGTTTTGGAACTTAAACAACTTCCTTCTAATTTAAAATATGCATATGTTGAGGGTATTGACCAATTTCCCATCATTATTTCCAATAACTTCTCTCCATAGCAGGAATGAAACTACTCGACCTTTTGAGAGAGTATAAAAAGGTGATTGGATGGACATTGGACGATATTCTCGAGATTAGCCCATTTATTTGTATGCACTAAATACTTTTGGATGATGAGTCTAGTCCCATAAGACAATCTGAATGCCGGTTGAATCCACCTCTCCAAGAATTTGTAAAATTGGAAGTTAGTAAATTACTTGTTGTGGGGATCATTTATCATATATCTGATAGTAAATGGATTAGTCTAGTACATATTGTGCCTAAAAAAACTTTAATAATAATTGTGTCAAATTAAAGGAATAAATTGGTTCCAACCCACGTGCAAAACTATTGGCGAGTCTGTATTGACTACCTTCGGATGAATCATGCCACACAGAAGGACCACTTTTCTCTACCTTTTATTGACCAAATGTTAGAACAATTGGATGGTAAGTCACATTATTGTTTCCTTGATGGATATTTGGGTTATTTACAAATCTATATATCCCCTGAGGATCAAAAAAAAGACAACATTTACCTATCCATTCAAAACATTTTCATACAGAAGGATGCCTTGTGGTCTATGTAATGATCATGGTAGTTTTTAGCGATGTATGTTGAGTATTTTTTCTGAGTACCTTTAGAGTTGTATGGAAGTATTTATAGATGATTTCATGGTATATGGTTCTTCTTTTGATGATTTTTTGGAACACCTAGGTTATGTCCTCCGTCACTGCATTGAAAAAGATCTTGTTTTAAATTATGAGAAATTCTATTTCATGGTTAAGCTGGGGATAGTTCTTGGGAATGTAATTTCAAATAAGGAAATTCAAGTTGATAAATCTAAAAGTAAATTAATTTAATCCCTCCATATCCAAAATGTGTTTGTGAGGTGTGATCTTTCTTGGGCTATACTTGTTTTTTACCAATGATTCATTAAATACTTTAGTAAGATCGCACTTCCATTGTCCTAGTTATTACAAAAAGATTCTGAGATTTTGTTTGATAAAAATTGTGAGGATGCATTCAATTCAATAAAAATGAGTCTCACATCACCTCCCATCATCCAACCACTAAGGTGAGATCTCTTATTTGAACTTAGGTGTGATGCCTCTAACTTTGCAATTGGGGAAGTTTTATCACAAAGGGTTGAGAAGGATCCTCATGTCTTGCATATCCCTCATGTACCCTTGACCCTACCCAGGTAAACTATAGAACCACTATAAAAGAAATCATTTCTATTGTGTTAGCCTTGGAAAACAGTTATTCATATCTTCTTATGCCAAAAGTCATTATATTTTCTGATCATGATGCCATTCATTTTCTCCTAAAGAAACTGGAAGCTAAGACCCACCTTATACGGTTGATTCTACTCCTCCAAGAGTTTGAACTTGAGATTATAGATAAGAGGGGAGTAGAAAATATTATAATTGACCACATTAGTAGGATTTATCCACCACTGGATCACTTTGTTGACTCACCCTCCCCATTGCAGAATTCTTTCTTCATGAGAACCTTTATGATGTTGTGGACCTTAACTCCTAGTATACATACATTTTGAATTTTCTAGCAACATCTAGGGTCCCCACTGATTTCAGCACTTCCCAATCCCAGATACTTAAACATGATTCTCAGTGGTATATTTGAGATGACCCATATTTTTGGAGAATTTTTGGTGACTATGTAGTTCGTCAGTGTGTCCCTAACCGAGTTCACCTCTATTTTGACCTTCTTCCACACTTTGGACTATAGGTGCCACTTTGTCTCTCAACATAAGATTGAAAGGTCCTCAACTTAGGAATTTATTAGCCAACATTTTATAGGGATGCCCATAGATTTTTCAAGTCATATAGTCATTGTCAATTCACAGGGAATATCTCCAAGAGGAATGAAATTCCCCAACATCCCATGTTATTCTGTGAAATTTTTGATGCATGGGGCATTGAATTCATGGGGCCTTTTATAAATTCATTTGGATTGGTGTAAATATTATTGCCTATGGAATGTGTCTATAAATGGGTGAAAGAAAAGGACACCAGGAATAATGACTCTCGAGTTGTTGTTGATTTTGTTAGTGTTGAAATAGTGGGTTCCCTAGACCCAACTATGCAATACTTTTGATTACCGTATCATGTGTACATTTAGATATGCATGATGATATCTTACCATTATAGTGCATACTTTTCTATGTCCACTATAATAATGGTAATGTCCAAAGGTTAATTTTCATGTCGAGAGGTTATAACAGATCCTAGGCTATGATGAGAACCTCGAGATATAATGATATTGATCTTAAATATATGTTCTATAGTCTAGATACATCTTAATGACTCGACATAGTAGATGTGTGACTATCAGGTGCTGGGGGATCATAAGCATTGAGACTTCTTCTCATGAAGTTCTCACTTGGTGATCTCTAGTAATGAGATCATGAGGACAACCCCGTCAATAGGAACACCACATGTTTTGGGTGTTATTGGTTGTTCCTATCTACGGACATGTGAATTGGTCTCCTGAACTGAGACCATTACCAATGTATATTATTTAATTACATACTTTGATGCAAGGAGAAAACCATGGAAATAATGTCATGGAGAGGTAGTTTGTGTCAGGTGCGTCGTTAGTGGTATGACGTTGGTTGAATGGTCAAGTAAGGATTTGTCGCTTCCAAGTTTAGGAAGTTGTATATCCTAGGCCTATTTGATCAGGATGGTGCCCCCTTCATAAGTATTTGGCCAAAGCAGTAGAAAGGAGAATCCATCCGGATAGATCAACAAATAATAAAGCAAGATAAGGATGATGACACAAGAGTGCGTCCTACTTTATGAGATATCAAATGAAAAAGAGACTATAGTACACAGTCAGTGTTCGTAGGATGGTAGTCGTTGTTATGACTATCCTTATCTCTTTAGGGGCCATGACGGGTTGCTAAACCCCGCTCTTGGTCTGTGAATTTTATTCACTGCTATCGAGATAAGGGCCTAGAGGGTCACACACAACAACATATTCAAGAATATGCACCTATTCTGTTAAATAGGTATATGGACATAGTGGGCCCCGCCATGGGGTTCGAGCGCTGTCCAAGTTGATGATCACCAAAAGAATTAAATAAATTCATTAATATTCAAGTTATGAATATTTGGGATTGAATTTATTTAATGTATTTACAAGTTTAGTAAATACGAGAAAATATTAATCGAACGAATATTATTTTAATATTCAAGGTTCGTTTAATATTAAGCAGGACAGTGAGTCGAGTTAAAAGGATTGGATTTTATCATGTAATATATTTTATATATTACAAGTATGTGATAAAAATTAATAAATAATATTGATGCAGTTTTAAGCCGTCATAATTATTTATTTAGAGAACATTGATATTAACGGGGGCCGGGGAACCCTACCAGGTATTTATCAACATGTCTATAAATAAGAGAGGAGGCTCTCTCTCTTTGATGTGCAATTCACTATTCACTCATTTCCATGGAATGAGATTTGAGAGCCTCTCTATCCTCCCACTTCTTGGAGAGAGAGGAACTCGATCCAAGAGTTCAGATCAAGTTTCTCCTCATGCATCGCAAGATCGACGATGCGGTGATCGTCGGGACGTCGAAGATATCGTTGAATCACCGCGCTAGCACCCAAAGTTCGATGATCGGAATTCCTGTGGATTTTTGAGGCACGTGTGGATGATCTAGAAGGATCCTACTATGGATCCTTCATGTAACTATCGCCGTCGATAAGTAGCGGTCGACAACGGCTTTAGATATGAAACGGGTATGTTTTCTTTTATTTTTGTGCTCTTAACAATCTACGCGAGATCCTCAGACCTCCTCGGGGCTTGGATTTTCAGCAACGACAAGTACCGTCATTCTTTCGACGAAAATTTTAAAATCCCCGGCCCACCGGCTTCCGCTACGGGCCCCAGAAACCTAATAGTTAGGTCCCAAATTTTTAGTCAGTTTGGTTTATTGAGATTCATCATTAGTGATCATGGTTCACATTTTTAAAATCACAACATGAAAAATTTGATTCTTAAGTACATGGTTGATCATAAAGTCTCCATTTCATATCCCCCCCAAACTAACTGACAAGTATAAATCTCAAATTGGGAAGTTAAGATAATCTTTGAAAAAATAGTACAACCCAAAATGAAAGATTGGAGTTTGCGCTTGGATAATGCACTTTGGGCGTACCATACAACTTTTACAACCCCAATCATAATGTCACCATACATAATTGTGTTTAGAAAGGCGTTTCAACTCCCAGTGGATATAGAACACTATGCATATTGGGCTAATAAAAAATTTAATATAATCCTTTCAGATACAAGTGAGCATAGGAAGCTGCAGATTCAAGAGTTGGAAGAAATTAGACATGATGCATATGAGAACTCCTGGGTCTTTAAAGAGAAGAAAAAGGCTATCCATGATAGCATGATTCATCAGTGAATGTTCTATATTAGTGAGAAGGTCCTCATGTACAATTCCAGGCTAAATCTCTACCCAGGTAATCTTCGTTCCCAATGGTTCGGTCCTTATACTGTTACTAGTGTTTACCCTTTTGGTGCAATATAGATTTTTCATGAGAAGAGTGGATAGAGTCTTATCATCAATGGGAAGTGACTTAAACACTTCTATAAGGATTTTACAAAGAATCTGGTGGAGGAAATCCACCTTCTAGAAGAAACATACTAGTGAAACACACCAGGTTTTATCCTTGCTTCTCACATTCTCAATTATTACAATAAGGACACTACACATTATAGGTGTGGGGGGTGGATACATTCCTGGGTTCATTAGGATTTTTATAATCTTTATTATTTCTTCTCTTTTCTCATTCTTTATGGTATTTTCACTTTTCCCCATCTTGTTGAGTTCATTAGGATTTTCATTGTCTTTATTCTTTCTGCTCTTTTTTTCCTTCTTTATAGTATTTGTACTTCCCCCCTTATGGTCACAAAATCATGGAACTTACTGAAAATGCATGTTGAAATTTTTGATTCCATGTTGATTTAACATTTTATGAAAACCTATCTATCTTATGGAATGAATGTGTGTATGAATTTAACATTAGGGAGTGATTTCTAGTTAATTTGTTTTCTGTCAATAATATAAATGGTTGTATCTCTATGAAACCTTTGAGATGATTGATTCCACTTATGTGAGTAGTTTTTGTGAAAACTGTGTCACTAATATCTGCACACATTTTTGCACCAAACCACAAAATGTGAATATTTATTACTTAATATAAGGTAAATATATGTTAGGTTAATGTTTTTCATATTAAAATGATATTTATATATGTTTTTTCCTTATCCAATCTGTTTCATTACTATACCAGATTGACCTATGCGTGTTTACCTAATATCCGACTGTTGTACACCCTAAAAATAAAAATAAAAAAAGGGTTGTGTCTTGGGTAGGTCAAAAACTAATCATCCTCAACCTTTTATATTGTTATAACTATTACAATTAGTGTAATGAGGAGATCAAACAAGGGTTTTAAGATGAGTGTGAGATTTGTTTCAAATGAAACTTTAAAAAAAATAATAAATGAGGGGAGTGATTAAATGTGAAACATATGGGGATATCTAGTTCGGGAGCTTATGGTTTGACTTCCTGTAATTATTAAGTGAGTGGGTATTGAAATATGATTTCAAAGGATGTAGGGAAGGTTTGGTGGACAAAATCATTTATGCTAAAAAATGTTAAAATAACATATATTTATTGGATAAAAAGTGGAAAGAATATCATGGAATGGTTTCCACACACACATGGAGAGTTAGTGGAATGGTTTAATTTTTAATTACTTGCTCAATTTTTTATCATGAATCTCTTTGAATTTCATTGTGACATAATTTATGAGACATCTTTTTTCATTTTCACTAGGAAGAACTCCTTGGTGTAGTTCGTGCATTGAATACTTTATTTTAATAAATTAAAATTTACTCAAATTCTAAATATTCATGATGTTTGGAATACATAAATGCATAATTTTTTTGGATATGTGACTTTTCCCAAGAGTGAAAATGTTTAGGTGTGGGGGTGTGATCATATAGCGATTCACTATTCAATTCCACCCTTACACCGCTGTTTTAAACTGGCTTTGTAATGAATATTCTAAATATAATAATAAAATTTAATTCATGTTTTATTCGATAAATTAATGTTTATAACTATTTAATAGGTAAATTTTACTTTTTTCGGTGTTTACATTGTAGGAGGAGGTGATTCGGAGAGTTTGTGATAGAATTCAAGCAAAATGGGCCAAACTGCACGAGAGCCCAAGCATGCATGTGGAAGTTATTTTTTACTATGGATGATATGTGCATCAAATTGGGCTGAAAATGGGTTTTTAAATGAAAAAAATGTGGAATAAATATCTCTGGAAGATCATGGATCCCAATTCGTCCATTTAGAGGCCCAAAATAGGCCCACAATGTGAAGAAATTCTGGGCGGGCCAGATTGGGCCACCCTTCTGTATTTGGGTCATAACATGGGACTCAAAGATCCAATTGGGCTGATTCTATCTCACTTGGATAGATAACTTTAAGGTCATAATCTCCACCAAATTTCAATTAATTTTCATACGTTTGGTCTGTCAAACACTTGGATAAATATGGAGTAAAAATTCTACCTTGAATAGTCACCTATCTCGTTAGATACTTGACCACTTTTTGTGGAAATTTTGATGTAATTGACCATAAAATCACTGATCCCCCCTCATTATATCAGAGGGAATGACCAAGAGTAAGGGTGAGTTGAACTTGAGATCTCTCTTCATCAATTTTAATTCTCTTTTCCTTCATGTACTTCTAATCCTCTTAATAATTAATTTGGGGGGTGTCCTTTGTTATAATCCTGAGCTCCACGCTTGTAATCTTCATAAGGTAATTGAATTTCTAAGTTTGTTTTCAATTGTTATTTATTTCTATCTTATTAATTTTTTTTTATTATGGTATGATAAAATAAAAATCAAAGGAACAATAATCCTCATTCTTCCATGCATAACCCATATCTTGTGATGATTTGAGTGTGGTTGCCTCTTTTCTCACTCGTTCCCTTTCATGAGTGTGCAAATGGATTATGTTAGTTGATAAATTATAGGAGATTGAACCCATGAATATTAATGTTCTTGTATTGTGTAATATTTTATCATTAACACAAATCTGGTCATCTCATCACATTGTTGATGTGATGCCTTGATTGAGTTCTGTTTTTATATTGATTCAAGTTTATTGATTTTGAGCGGTCGCTGATAATCAATATCATTGATCGATCAAATTCTAGGTGGTAACCTAGTAATAACTCACATACCATAATGGTTTTAGTTTGTATTAATCAAGTAATCAATGATCCTTCCCATTCCCTTAAGAGCGATGGCGGATTGAGCATCAAGGGACACTTACCCGAGTTGATCATGATTTCTCCATCTTGTTCTTTCACTTAGTAGTATAGTTTCAATTTATTTTGTAAAATCAACAAACCCCAAGTTTTATAAATCCAAATTAATCTTTTATTATCATAATCAGAACCTTCTTTTGAAATTAATGATCTAAGACTCTGTTGAGGGATGACCTAGGGTTGCTGCTATGTTGCAGAAATTCTAGTTAAAAATAAAAATCTAATTTGACACACTCAACAACATGATCAAACTCCATAGATTTATCTCAATATTATTGGTGTAAAAATTTTCATGTGTAATCATTGGATTCCAATCATTCCTTTCCTCTGAACATCAAGGGTGGGTCCTTGATTTTAGACCAGACTAATGGATTTTCTTTGAAATTACTGGAAGGGGATTCTCGGTTGAGACACATGGATTCAATTTGGTTACCTGATTGTTATTACCTTGATGATGAGACTTGGAACCAGATTGGTCAATGATATATCCACCATATTTAGAAAATGGTGTAGGATGAAGAAGTTAGGGTCTGATTGGGTTGTCTCCTAGAGATCTGAGGAATGACTTGGTTCCTTTTATTTATGTAGCTTCTATTTATTACTTCTCCACTTATTTATTTCACAACATTATTATTTAAACATACAAAATTGATTTACATTAGACATCATTAATGGTGGCCTACTGTGTTGTACTCAAACTTTTTTTGGGCCATCGTTTGGTACCTAGATATATTTCATAGATTTAGGTTAGGATAAGGGAAAGCACTATATAGTTGATGCTTGAGGTTATAGATTGGATTGGAGTTGGGAGTTGGGGGATGATATAGAGAAAGGTACTTCTATTTTTTTTTGTCTTTTTTCTTTTACCATTTTTTTAGTTTTGGGGATTTTTTTAGTTGACTTGACTTATGTATGCCTGCATGTTCTATATGTGGAATTAGAATTATATTTCATGGGTTGTAACTTAGTATTTTACCACCTTTTTATTTTATCTAAATGTGATGTACGTGATGTTTACTTATTTATAATATTTTTATCTCTGACCAATGAATATAGTCTCTCCATCGTATCACTTTTAGACCTTCACTACTTATTGGTAGCCTCCGGCGTATAGGGAGGCACACTTAAGGCTGTGTGGCACACCAGTTTAGGGCACCAATTCAATGGCTTCCGGGTTGGGGAATTAAAAAGTTATATTAGAGATTTATTATTATTATTATTATTTAACCCTAATATACATGTATTAAGATGTTTTAACACTTATTAATGAGCTTGTGCCTAGGATTATCTAACCCACTTATGAGGGAAAATTCAAGTTTCCAGAGTTGGGAATTGCTGTTCTTAGAATTTGATGTTAAAATTGATCTATTTTTATTTTGAGTGAGGAATTTGTTTTATAAGGGCATGGTTTTTGAGAATTTTACTCTTATTCTAGTATGAAAATAAGGCATACACCATGAATCATTTTATTCATGTAGGTATTTACATTCATTTTCCATGCTTTATTTGATTTTCCACTTGAGTTGTTTCATTATGACATTGGTTGGTCATTTAAGGTGTCAAAATTAACCGAAATAGTGTTTATATATATTTTAATGGTAAAACATTATCTAAACAATCTTTAAATGACTAAAGATATGAAATTGTGATGCATGGGTTAAATCTAAATTTATATTTGTTGAATGGGGTTCTAAGCACTATATAAAGGGTGTTTTCTTATATAACTTGTGTTTGAAAATTTATATAATTACACCAGGGTGACAGAATTTGAAAATTTAAGGGAATTGGAAAATGATAAAGATCTAAACCTGTATGATATATGAGTTCTGGATTAAATTAAATAATTTATTGGGTTAAATAAAATTTCATTATACAACTTATTAGTTGTTTTTCGTCATAACATGTGAATGACATATTATTTAATCAATCCTATCAACTTGAGGTTTTATTATAAGCATGAATTGACCCTAGAGTAGGTAAATGTGGCTAGTGAGAGTGATCAGGTTGTGATTTTTTGGATCCTATGTTTTTTACCACTTTCCCTAAACTGTGATATCAAGAACTATGTTGGTAATGTATTTTGAGATATTCTTATGGAATTATTGATAAATTCATTCTCATTGACCACTAGTTAAGCACTAGGAGGGAACTAGATATACCCCTAAGGTGTAGAGGCTCGATCCACCTATGAAACATGTGAAGGGTATAAATGCTCATATTTGGGAGAGTTCTATTCACATGGTGTATTCTATGGAGAGACATGAACCTTGAGTTTAGAAGATTATGTTTTAGTTAAACAATGAGTTTCAATTATAGCATCCAACTACTTTATATAGGTAGGGTGTCACCTAATAAGAAGAGACTTGGCTTGAGGTGATGCACACTATCTTTGATCATCTGGAGAATCCCTCTAAAAAGAGGGTAAATATTTCAACTTATATGCTTTGAGGATAGGATAGGTGATGGTGGGATGCTATGATCGAGGATGATTAGCATGTGTGAATGGTTTGGTAGGATTTATAAACTAGTTTCTAGGATCAATTATTTCCTGAGACCATATCCTCCAATATGGATAGTGAGTTCATTCAATTGAATTATGAGAGTCTATCTGTTATGGAGTATGTTGATATATTCAATGAGTTATATAATTTTCTCCATCTATGAATAATTATGAGTTTTCTAGAGTGAGGCTCTTCAAATATAAACTCAGACAAGAGGTAAAGGCCCTAATGAAATTCTTCCTCCTAAAAAAATATCTAATATGGAGAATCTAACCTTTATTTTTGAGTGAAATCCAAGATAGGCCCATGGAACAAGGTGGGAAATGGTAGTTAATAGTGGATCATCTTATGCCAAGAAGAATGGCTTTGATGGGTCCTGATAGAGAAGTGGGGGACATAGTATCCATGAATATATTTTTGTTTTATGTCATCGATGTGGAAGGGATGGTCAATATTGTTGCCACTATGATAGGACCCTAATAGGGTACTGATCCAATGATAGAATGGTCCATCTATGAATTATTTTTAGGAAGAAATCTATGAAACCCAATGATAGAGCTTATATGATAGTTTAGGACCTCAGAGATGGATCCACTACTCTGTGGAAAGTGGGTAGTTAGAGTTCAACTGGACTCATAGTTTGAGGTAGTGAAATAGGTGCACAAAGTTTAAGTTAGTCATTACTGTAGGCTAGTAAAATAACAAGGATTTAGGATGAGACATAAGGCCAAGGTTTAGGGAAGATGCATACTATGAAGAATAATACTATAGAGTTGGATGTTGATCCTTAATCCATGAGAGGTACAATTTTTTTATAGCTTTAAACTTAGCTTCTACTCTTTTTTACACAGGGGATTCACATTCTTTCATACTAACTTATTTTGTAGAAGGTTTTGGTTTTAATATCGAGTATAATTATGGTGTGATATCTATCAACACCCCTTTATGAGTCTGATCTGAAGGATCCCATTACTGTAGGGAGTGTGATTTTGATATCATAGGTTACACATTTTTACAAGACAATTTTGTGTTAGATATGGACAATTTTGAGATTATTTTGGGAATTTTCTAGTTAGTTATATTTTGATCTTGTATATATTTCTCCCATTAAAGGGTGTCCTTAATGTTTCCTGAATGCGTGAATTATGTTCACAAGGGAGAATTGGAATTAAAGGATGGTCAATATGGTCTTGGTTAGAAGAATTCAGGTGGGGTTCAACCCATTTTTTTATCATTTTATCGGATTATGGAGGGGTGTGGATAATGGTTTACCCTACTATGATTGAATAGTTTAAGATGTTTTACCTAAATAATTCTTAGGACTTCTACCCAAGAGGGATGTGTAGTTCACTATATATCTCATACGAAAAACTAAGTCTATTTCTATTATTCCACATCAGACAGCTTCTAAAAAACTTATTGAGCTGAAAAACATTTGAGGACATAAAGAAAAATGGGTTTATCCTCCCTAGTACATCCCCTCAGGGGTCTCCTATCATCTTTTCTAATAAGCCTAAAAATACTTTACGACTATGTGTGGATTATCGAAAACCGAATCAGGTGACTATTAAGGATCTTCTTATTTGAATTAGGGGTGTTCAAATATTCTACAAGATTGACCTAAGATTTGGTTATCACTATGATAGTGTGAGATGATATGATATAAAACATACATCATTCTGAATTAAGTACTTTCTCTATAAGTAATTTGTGATTCTGTTCGGATTAATGAACACACTAGAAATATGTATGGCCTTGATAAACATATATTTCCATCCATAACTAGATTCCATTGTGGTGGTATTTTTTTGATGATTTACTTGTGTATTTAAGGATGAGGGAAGGGAATGAAAAAAAACTAGAAATCATTTTGGTCAAAATCCCAGAGCACTAGATGTATTCCAAGAGCTTGAAGTTTAATTTTTGGATCAACTAGGTACAAATATCAGGGCCTATAATATTCAAATTGGGTGTGTATATTGACCCCGATAAAGTGAGATTTGTGTTTTTTAGGAGAATCCCAAGATTTTTTTTCTAATATTTAGTGACTAATAGGCTTGGAAGGCTATTATTAATATTTTATATATGTTATTTTCTGTTTATCTACACCACTGACAAGGCTGATCAAAAAGGGAGTGAATCAAATTTATCTAGAACCTTGTGATAACTCCTTTGAGGAGTTGAATTTGAAATTGACCTTAGCATTAATCTTGATCTTTATAGATCCAGGAATGGAGCATGTTATATATTTCAATGCATCAGGTATCGGTCTGTGTGCAGTCTCGATGCAGGGGGATCAAGTTGTGGCTTATGGGTCTCAATAGTGGATGACCCATGAATGGAATTATACTATACATAAAATCTATTTAGTAGTGGTGAAACAATCCTTGACATGATGGTGGAATTATATCATGGGAGAGAGTTTCATGGTCTATACAGACTATATTTTTTACTCAGTGGGAATTAAACCTTCAACAGTGAAGGTTGGTCGAGTACCTATATTATTTTGAATACAAGATATCCTATGACCTAGGGAAGGGAAATATAGTTTCATTTTCTATGAGGTAGAAGACACAACCTTTGGTTTTCTAGGATTTGAGAAATGAGTGGCATCTGGTGGCACTTATTTCTGAAATGAATTTGTATGCCTAGGACCAAGGTCAATCGGTTTTGGAATATTTATCCATGATTAATTTTCTCCTGTATCATATTAAAAGGTAGAAAATTTCATATCTATATTTACCTTCCCTTAGGTAAAACACTAATGAAATTAAGCTACCATCACCCTAGAATATAGATAAGAATTAAATTATCCCTTTTCATAGATATCTTTTAGTGCCTTCTAATATATGAGATGTGTTTATGTGAGAATATCATACTTCTAGGTGGGAAATATACCCAATATTGATGAAGTTTTACCATGATATTCATTATTTTTATTAGCATAGAGGCATAAATATGTAATTTGTGAGGTTAGTTACATGGTGCTCTACCTTTCAGAAAATGAAGGTCAAGCATCAGTGACCCACTGATCTCCAGTAGTCACTAACCATTACAGCGTGGAAATGTGATGATGTCAACATGAAATTTTTTATGAGTTTACCAATGATTACTCGAGTGAAGGATTCCAGTATGGGTCATCTTGGATTAGCTGATGAAGGTATCCCATTTTATCCTAATATGAGATACCTTTATGGTAGATGATATGGGAAAGTTATAATTCTGAGAGATCATAAAACTACATGGAATTAAGTAAACTATCATTTCTAAAAGATATGCTCGGTTAACATCATAGTTCTTCCTGGGGTTTCATAAGGCATTGGGAACTCCAATGATTTTGAGTATGGCCTACCAACCTCAAATTGATGGGAAGTCTGAGTGGATTACTTAGGTGTTGGAGGACATGTTGAAGTCATGTGTCCTAGATTTTGGAAGTTCATGGGAGAACCATATATATCTTGTGGAATAGTTCTATAACAACAGTTATCGGGAGATACTTATGATTGAAACTTATGAGTATTTATCTAATAGGTCTTGTCATTCACCCTTTTTTTGGATGGATGTTGGTGAGGTGGTAATGGTTGGACTGATTCATGTACAAGAGACATCATAGAATGTCATATTAATTTATAAGTTTATGGATAAGGAAAAAGTAGTTACAAATAATATGAAGGTTGAATACTTTGACTCCTGGAGTTTGAGAAAGGTGACCACTTATTTTTTCATGTTTCACCCAGGCTGGGACACTGTCATATATGAAGGCAGGGGGAGTTGGATCCCATTTATTTGGCATTGTTTTAGATTTTATAGAGGGTCATACTAGAAGAATAATGGCTCACTATTCTATATATATTTAGTGACTTTCATGACATATTTCATAGATTTCATATAGTATGGTACTTTATCGATCCATCTCAAATGATTGATGCTGGGGGTATTGATCTTGAGGTCGATGCACCCTTTAAGGAGAGTTCGGTTTGTATTATGAACCATAGATAGAAGATGCTCCATGGAAAATATATTCATCTGGTATGAGTTTTATGGTGACACAGGTGTATCTAGGAGGAAACATGGTATCAGGAATAAGAAATGCGGGCCCATTGGACAAAGTTTTTTATCAAAGAGTTTAATGATGTTTGATGGCGTGTCTCAAGGATGATCTATATTTAAGAGTGGAGGTTGTAATATCCCACTAATATTTTGAGGTCCATACCATTTAATTTTTTCCACAACCCTTTATTTATTTCTATTAAGAATTGTTCAAGGGGGTTTGGGGGTCATAGAGGTGTTCATGAGGTCGAGGAGGATTCCATGGCATATTTCTTAAAGGCTATAGTACCACTACCTAACTGGTGGTCTTCTTTTAGGTTAGAAGTTCCATTGGAATTCCACGGGCTAGGTAGTGAGACCTATTGGCTAGAAAATGGGTTCAACATTGGTATATTTTAAAAAGGGGGAAAGGGAGTTTCACCCCTTTAACCTCTTCCTTGTGAACTTGAAATTCCCCCACTTTTTGGGTAGTAGTAACAACATGTGTGTCCTCCTATCCTTCTCTTGGTTCTTGGGTGTTAGTCCATAAATCCACCTCTATTTCTTTTTCTTTTCATCATGTTGGAAGTCTCTTAGTAATTTTAATACCCTTTTAGATTCCAATATCTATTTTAATTTTCATATAAATCTATCCCATTTTGATTAACATAAATTCCCTATTTTCATGGGGTTTTTTCTAATTTCTCTATTTTTATCATTTCCACTATAACTAAAAGCTGATACTCAACAAGTGAAACTATTCTAACCTAAGTTAGGTGGTCTCATGATTTTCCATCAAAGTCTCAACATTTTATGGTATTTTTGGATTTTATGGTCACTCCGACTCATTAGATGCCTGATGTAAAAATTAAATTAAATGTTTTATCGTATTTGGTGATGTCTTGAAACTTCGTTATACTTATAAAAGTAGTTTGGGTTGGGTGTAATCTTGTTAAAACTATCAAATTGGTGAGTTTTTTCTTTATGATTTTGTTTTGGGTGAACTAATTGTTAGTTTATGGATGTACTTAGTGACATAAATCTTTAATATATAAAGTGGTATGCATTGTATGTCAAGGGACCGATAAGGTTAATTTTAATGGATTTCTTAAATGGTAATGTAAATTTTACCCAAATGGATATCTTGGGTTGAATTGGGATTTTTTATAATTAAATCATGGAGTAATGACTTATTTGAAATCATTGGAAATATTTGTGAGTATGTAATGACTTAAGGGACTCCCTTGGATTCCTTATTAATGGTATTGGTGTGTAATTACATGTAAAATCATAGGATTACATTAGGGGACACATTTTAATTCTAGGGTGTGAAGATACATTTGAAATAAATTTGGTCAAATTCTATAGAATTCCACTAGTGTGCCATCATATTATACATATATTCATTAACATGAATTCCCTGGCGTGACTCCCCCTTGGATCCAAGTAATGTCTGTACTTTTTGAATTCCATTAATTAATTTCATGGATTCTTTAGGGGAACACTTATTGAATGCTATAGGATGAGCTCTCTAGATTCGACTCAATATTATTGGTACAAAGTTCCTTAAGTGTATGCCTTGGATTCCAATCAACCAATGCCTTTAAACGTCAAGGGTGGTCCCTTGAGTTCATAACTAACTAATGAATTTTTTTTGAATTGTTAGAAGGGGATGACCAATTGATCCACATTTATTCCATCATGTTACATGATCATGGTGGCATCAATGATATGCCTTGGAACCATACTTGGCCATGATACCTCCTCCATGTTCAAAGACTAGTCTAGGTTGAATTAGGTAAGGTAGACTTGGGTTATCACCTAGAGACATGTGGAATGACTTAGTTCCTTTTATTTATAAATATTATATTTATTACTAATCCAATTATATATTTCAAACCATTTTACTTTACATATATAGATTGGATTTTAATTAAACACCATTGGTGATGGATTATTGAGTTGGTACGCAAACAAACTTCATGGTTTGAGGTTGGGAAAAAAGAAAGTTCCTAGTAGTTGATGCTAATATTATGGATAAGTATGGAGTTGGGAGATGGGAGAAAAACTAGAAATGATGAATTCTGGGATTTTTATGTCTTTTGGTTTTTTCCCTCCTGATTAACTTTGAGGGTCTCTTATACTTGACTTGACTTATGTATCCATACTTGTTCTATATGTTGAATTAGTATAATATTTCATGGGTTGTGAATTGGTATCATGAGGGTTGTTTATTTTATATGGACATAATGAATATGACGTTTCCTATTTTTTTTGTTGATCTTTGACCAGAGGGTATAGTCTCCCCACTCTACCACTTATGGTCCCTTGATTATTGTGGGGAGCCTCAGGCATATGGGGTGTCATTCTTGAGTCCATGTGGTGCATCGAATTAGGGAACTGGTTTAATGGATTATAATTTGTGGAATCATATGGCTATTCCTCATCTTAAATCGTAGGTTTCTCTAAAAAATCCACATTAAACTTCCCCTAGTTTTGAATGAATCTTGAGTCTTGATTGGAATCAACCCTTTACATAGACTTGGATCAAGTGTGGTGTTGATATCTTCTTGATTAGAAGGTATTCACTTGATTGGATGGACTTATGGAACTTTAAAAAGCTTGAGTTTCCACACAATTCACCCTTTCATAGCCCTATAGAACCACACATACGTTTATGTAGATGAGGGAGTGTGATCATTGAACCTTGATGCAGTGCATGTGGATAACCTTTACCCGATCTTGATCAGCAACATGATACCTTTGAAAAATTATTTCACTAATCCTTACATCACATGAAAGTGTTACCTTTATGAAACACTCACCAATTACCCTCATATGACCTTAATAGGACATTTACATATCTATAGGCCTTCACAAAGTACAAATGTAATCTTCACACATACTCTAGGAAACATTTCATTTTGGATAGACATATACGTTGGGAATCCATTAATTTTTCAACCTCTACTCATATATAAAGTTAAAAAGAATTAAATAGGAACCCATTTTATCTACTAATATTAAAATATTAAATAAATTTTAAAATAATCCTCAAAAGGATCCCTAAATATAAATACACAAGAAAAACACATATTATATGAATAAAGGGGAATAAAATCAATGAATTAAATTTAAAAATTATAAAAATTAATGTTTTATCAGAGACTATACCCTCAAATACCATAGAGACCAAAAACAATTAGAATAGAAACATCCATAAAAGGAATCGAATCAGAGTACCAAATATGGGATAATATTATATAAAATATAATAAATAAATAAATAGCTCCATGTAGTAAAAAATTTACTCGTATAGGTTACACCGTCATACATTAGTGAAAGACCACCCAATGAATAATCATATATGGTATAAGAGAAATAGAAAAATAAAAGACATGGATGCCCAACCAAATTCCTCGGCCCTTACCTCAGACCTATATCCCAATCCTTATCGAGATCCTCTAGATTAACCACCTACACTGGGATAATTTCTTGAACTTTTAGGTCAACTATAATATCTTCATTAATACCAATGTTCACTCACATGGTGTAAGAATAAAACTCATCAGTCCACCACTGATGATGTACACAATAAAAACTGGTATATATTTTCATTCATGTACCAAAAAAAGGAGGTCATAAACATGAAATAAAATACACCTATCATATTAAGGGTACTCAATAAGACACCATGATATTTGACTCAAACCTGTTTTGGATAGTATTATAATGGAAAAATTCTCCAATTGTATGATCACACCATAAGAGTGAATGAGTTATCATATATCACACAATAATAACCATGGTGAACGAGGTATCACCATACCAAAAAAATGAAATAGTTATTTTCGTTGATTGATATATCATCATTCTCATAAAAACTATGGTGAATAATGGATTTATAGCTTAAAAATTCCTCACCTCAACACTAATAGGGTGAAAAATGCACTTCCATGTGGATTTTGTATCAAAATGAAGGTTAGGAGGTGTAGTAGAAGGGATGTTCTAGTTCCTAATTTTTTTTCACCAGTTTCAATGGATAATATCCGAAGAACTTGATGAAAGAAACCATAGAATAATATATAAAGGATCTTTCACATTAAAATTATAATTAATTTAAAATAAGAATTAGCTCAAACATGATAATCATTTTTAACAAATTTTGATGCTTCTCTTATCATGTCATCATTGTGGTGAAGAATCCAAGAAATATTTCTTTTTGTTGTATCTATATGTGGTCCATGAATCTTCAAAAAAAATTATTGGTATTTGTAATTTATAACATAGAGGAACCTATAGCTTTAAAATTTTCAACTTCTAACATAAAATATGATTATTTTGTTCTCTATAGGTTCTTGAGATGGAGGGATGGGGATTTTTTCTCTAAGGCATGGGAAAATTCTCTAGATTTATTCTCTTGTGCACAACAACTCAAAAACTCTTAAATGGTATAAGTTGGAAAATAAACTCAGGGTTAGTATTTTCTAATTTCTCAATGTAACTTTATCAGATATCCATTATAAGTAATTCCTCATGCCTAATAATAATAATAAAAATATTATTATTATTATATTCCATGACATAATATAAACTCATATATAAATATATCATTTTTATCGGGTTATTATATCAACACATTAATCCTCAATTTAATGAAACATTGAATAATAAAATATATAATCTAATAAATATTATAAATTAAATGAATAAATAATTATTATATTCACTAAAATCAAGAATAAATATTTATTTATTACTTTTTGAATAATAAATAAGATATCAAATTCAAATCACATATTCTAACTTGAATATCGAGTGATTGAATTTATGTGATCGATAATACTTGAATAATTAATATTCTAAAAATAGATAATAATATAGACTAATAATATTAAAATAACCACAATTCAATGAGATTACTAATGCACTTAGAGTGTGACCCTCTTGGACTCTTTCTCATTGAAATTATGTGAACTTACTTAAAGTCCAAGATCTACATCTAACAACACATCAAGGAACCCATTGAGAAATAATTTAATGTTGAAATGACATCAAATATCCTACAAATTCTAATATGTAATATAGTCCCTTCTTCTACTGATATCTCCTCAATAAAGGTACATACTTATGTCATCATTCTATATTCTTGATTTATCTTTATTTGTCTTTTTTAAAAGAGCATGTCGATGAAAAAACATGGCAATGGATATAATCATAAATTTCCATAAATCAAATGGCTAGATATATCCTCTTCTATTAACTCAAAATGAAAAAAATCCTTTATTGTATTTTTCAATTAATGTCATATCACTTATGAAGAACCCAACATATGATACCTTTCTGTGAGTATATGTCACCATAGTTTTCATCAATACATAAATTAATATATTTTGTGATATATATTAATAATAATATAAAGTCTAAGGGCCAATACACACATTCAAAGATAAAAATATCCAATGAAACATCGAACATGTGGAATTCCAATTAGCAGGTCATTCCTTATAACCTCACTCCTCATAGATTACCAAGTGTGAATTTTATATGAATAATAATCAATGGATTATGTTCCCTATAACCCTAATAATCAAACATCTTTTATATCTCATCAAAAAGTTGTTATATAGACTATAGGATATATTTTTAAAACATTGTTTTAACATTTATAGGTTCTCATTATAGTGAGGAAAAATTATGAACTTTTTATGTGAAAATAATATAACTACATTATCACATTAATGTTATGTAGTAGAAAAATCATCATGTGATAAGATATTTATTAATATTCTGTTAATCAAAAGTACAAATTCAGTTGGTTTTAGGAACCAAATTAAAAATAATTCCACTTTCACTAGAGAAAATTGCTGAAAACTTTTAATACACTAGATCATATATAATATTCATGATTATACTAAGATAAGTATTCATTCAATGGGTCTATCACAATCTCATATGTGGCTACTCTTCTTACTATGGTTCCACCCCTTTGAGAAAAATCTATCAAGAGGTGATATCCCCAAGTATTTACCTATGGTCCTCTGCCTTTAACTTTATATCTTATATAGAACCATAATTATAAAATTTTTAAAATATATATTATGAGAATAATTTACTATCTTAGTATAGTTCCATTTTCTAGAACAAATTGTCTGTTAAAATACTTCTTAAGATAATTCATAAGCTACAAATACTCAGCCTATGTAGATTTGGATACCATTGGATTTAATATTTTTATCTTACTTATTCACTTATCTTATCTATGATACTAGATAAAATTGATATAAATAAATAATAGTTTTTTATCCCTTAAAAAAATAGAATTAGAACTCCTCAAATTACTAGGAACTCATGTATTATACTTTCTCAAGTACTTCCATACACTTATAACTTCTACCTTATATAGTTCTCTTAGTTCTATTTGGTATTTTACCACTATTCTTTGAAAAAAATCTATATCAAAATGAAATTACATATTATAGAATATGTGATATAATTTAAACACTTATGAATATAAAATTATATTCATCATAATAATCTCCTCCCATTTTGTGCAAACATAATCATGGTTATATTTTATGCCTTATGAAATAGTAAATGACTCACTCTTGATTTTTACATACTTTATTTCATTTAATAATTTTTCAATGTACGTACTATAACTTGATCTACACAAACCAATATATATATCTCATTATATCTTGTTCCATAGAATATGGGTTACTACTTTAAGTTATTCTTAGAGAAATAATTTTAACATAGTCTTAACTAAATATAATACGAAACATCTATTTTCAAAATATTATTAACCTATTTGACTTGAAAAACTATGGTGATCCTACTAACATATTTTAGACACAAGTATCACTTAAATTATTAATAAAATCTTATTATCATAGGTCATAATAAAAAAGAATATTTCATGATCCTAATGCTTGCTTCAACTCCTTAATGAATCTCCACAACTTTCATACCTTATTAGAATTCTTTAGTGTCACCAACCCCTTTGATTTCATCATATAAACATCTTGCATAAGGTTTCCATTAAATAAGATTGTCTTTAAATACAATTACTAAATATAATGATCATAGAATATTTATAATGATATGTATAATTCTAACAGATTTTTTCATAATGACTCATGGAAAAAGGTTTCTTCATAGGCTATGTTTAAACATTGCTTGAAACATCTAATAACTAATTGTTCATTATAAGTACGAACTTTACCATATTTTTTAGTTTTTATTTGAATAACCATCAAGGGATCTACAAAAACTTGAGAAACCACTAAAATAAAGAACTGATTTTTTTATATAGGATCCATTTCTGAATTCATATGAAATTTCAAATCACAGCTTATTGTCATTTATTGATTCTTTATAGGATTAATTATTATCACTGAATAATATATCTACTAACTTGGTGAGTATAAAACTACCTCTTTATTTTTATTTTTCCTACACACTATATATCTCTAGATATACTCCTCCCACTATGTATTATATAGTTCAGTATTCCTATGAAAACTCCTGTGCACCAAGATCCTTGAATTCCATTAAGTCTTGATTTCTCCCACTAACTTGAAAGAAAACTTTTCCCACTTATAGAAATATATCCAATCAATTGACTAATATATTTCTATATTGGGGATAGTTATTTCCTAGTTAGTTTTTAGGATAATTAACTAAGACACACATTGTATTTTCTTGATGTAAGTTTTTATATGATTAGCTGTAATAAAAAGTTCTTATAAAAACACATGAATATATAGAATAATGTATTATTTCATATTATAACTAATATTATATCCATTATTCAATATAGTATTCATATGGTTAAGTATTACACTACAATTTATGAAACATATCTTGAAATGGGTTATGGAAGACTAGAAATACTTATATAACTCATCATCAATCCTTTTATTAATACTGTCGTCACTCTGATATTTATAAGGTCATGAGAGTTTAGGAATACTCCAATCTAATTTTAAATGATAAATTAATTCTTAGTAATGATATTTTTTTACTAACCCACTTGGTGGATACTATATCTTTTATTAAGTATATTTTCTACTCCATATTACATTCCCAAAACCTCATGATGTATATGAAATTACCTATAAATTATCATTATAATATTCCACAAAAATCTTTTTGAACTAATTCTATAAGAATTGTGGATTTATGAACTTTAATTTCTAAATATTTTGTTTTCTTAAAATTTAATAAGTAATTATTTCAAAATAAATAAGAGTTTTAGCTCCAAAGAGACTAAACACATTTCTAGATATATCCTTGATAGTTAATTTTAGTTTTAATTGACCAAGAAGTATCTTTAAACCACTAGGTATTATTTCATACATATATTTTTTAATCACAACTAATTTCCAATATTAGACATCTATGATTAACGTACTATTAAACTATTTATTAAGCACGATATACCATAAAATCACGTATTTAAAACATAAAAAAATATATCATTGTGTATAAAAACAGATAATGAGATAAATGTTTAGGTAATAATAGACACAAAAAAATAGTTATATGATAATCAATCGACTTATCAATGTGAATCTGTGAAATTATCTTAGTTTAATTGGGAATCAACCTTCTTCAACTAATTAGATTATTCACCTTTCTTCTTTTAATCATTATGAAATTCCATGGTTCCTATATTTGGCTCTAAATTAGTGAGTTATATATTGTATTTAATACCCAAAAAGAGTATTAGAAAAATTACATATAATAATTAGTATACCTAATGTAGAACATTTTTCTTGATTATTCTCTAATTAATTATTATTTCTCTTCTAATAACCTTTCTTACCACATGTGAAGAAGATATCCTCTTATTAACTAATCTCCCTAAGAATAATTTGTTTCATTGAAATATATTGTAAAGGATCCATTGAATTTAAACTTTTTAATAGATTTTCAACATTTTCTTTCACTTATTTCACCATAAGGGGTGAGTAACCATGTTCCCACAAATTCATATCATCTAGGAAAATAATAGTTAAAATATTTATTAGAATCTTCTCAATACTATTAATTTTTTAATTCTTAATAAAATGGAAAATTTTGGTGTTAAGAATGACAATATAAGATTAATGGATAATTTATTATCTATATATATGTAAAACTTCACTAATTGATCAATATAATTCAATATCATGAATTCAATATCCTTAGCTAAGTACTAGTATTCTGGTTTACACTTGTATAATATAGTGAAAATATCATTTATATTTATCCAATATTTCTCCTTTTCAAGTTCTAAGAGATGGGTTATCATGGTCTATGCATCCATGTATTTATGTTCCATATTCATCTCTCAATAAATAGATGATAACATGCTGCAACAGAAATTTAAAGCATCTTTCATGAAACTATCATAGGAATCCTTTTCAATTTCTATTGCTCACTAATATAATTGACTAGGAAAAAGGGATTATGGCACATTATATAAAATTTCCCCTATTAGTTCATTTTAAAAGTGACTATTCCACTCTCAGAAAGATGTATTTGTGAGGAAATTTTCTTTGTCTAGAAATGTTCATAGTGTTTCTGTGCTTTTTATTATTATTTTTATATAAAAAATAAAAGTATATTTTAATAAATTATCTTTATTACAATTTATGATTTAATTAATTAATTAATTAGTCTTCCAATATCTTATAAAATCCCAAAAACCCTCACTATTAGATTTAGAAGAAAGGGGGATTGACCCTCAACCTGTTAAAAAAACCCATGTTCAATTGACTGGAATACCCAATCTAAAAATATTATACTCATATTTATATAATTATTTCCACCTAATTATACTAAGTATTTCTAAGGAAATAAACCCTTGATGCTAACTAGGTTAGGTAAACCCAATACCTTCATTATAACTCTTTAATAAATAAAGGCACCCTAATGAGGTCCAGATAGGTACTTTTAACCATGGATTATTTCTAACTCAAGTAATAGAAGGTGTAAAATCCCACTCCTTTATGATTTGTGATTTTTAGAGGAAATTTTATTTTTTTGTAAGTCTAGTGGACAATCTATTTTGATAACTAAGATTCAAATCAATAATCCTAGATTTTTAGCATCTCAATATTATGTTTTTGGATTTGGTTTGAGGATTGAGACATGCATTAGGTTCTGAAGAATGTATCAAGGGATTAAAGTTGAATTTTGGAGGTATATTTCATAATTCCACCTTAGGTTCAAGATTTTGGTCACACTATTTAGAGAAATTCACGCAGTTACCCTTACACATGTATATTTTCAGTTTAAATTGTATAGTGCATGGTTGATGCACACAGTTGGTGCAAGGTTTAGGGTAATCCATGAGGATTTTAGGGTAAACCATGTGAAGTGTCTTGTACCTAGGGAATAAAACATGGTTAATAAGAAGTTGTAGAAAAACTATGTCAAATGTAATAGACTGAGGTGGTGTTGAATTATAAGGTTCGCACACTGTTTGAAAAAATGTGCATTCTAACTATGTGATAGGGGTGAAATTGGAAAGTGGCTACCATACAGTTGGAACATGGTTTGGAAAATGGTGTGAACAAACCTCATAGATCATTAAAGGTGAATTTTTACCATTTTACTCATTCTAAAATTAAAATGGAGATCCCCTTTTCTCATCCCTTGTGTGCACACAAACCAAGAGGTCAAGGCCCATATTCCTCCTTGACCCCCTTCAATATTAGGGTGATTTCAGGGTATTTTCCAGTGTTTTGAGTATGATTTAATCTTCATTGACCTCATTTATCACTTCCATTCTTCCTTCATCATCAATGGTTATCTTGATTTAGGGATTTGATGATTATTTAACCAGAGGATAGTGAAATATTCCCAGAGCAATGGGGATTTTTGTCAGCCCATGTAGAGGAAGTCCAATGATGGTATCTGCAAACCATTTCTTAGTGATTTTATGTAGATATGAATTCATGTAAATTTTTTAGGGTTTTATTTAAAATTTAATTAAATATCTATGTAAACTGGTTTTTATTATTAGGTATTTGGCCCGAGTTGGTGTGAGGAGCACATCATGGACCTCCCGTATGTGTTTGATCAGAGTTTTAGTTCAAAGAGGGTGCTCAATGAGTTTTTTGTCATTATAAATATTTAGATTAAATATGAATTTAATTAATATTGATAAGTTTTGTTAATAGGGTGTTAATTCCTAGGTTCAGGTTCATTCCAGGAGGGCTCCACACCCCATGTCTTGAGGCTTTGGCGAGTGATTATGGATTGGTGAGTTATTTAGAAGTTATTCATAATTTAATTAAAATGGGAATTTAATTATAAATTGTTTAATTTATTTAAAATTTATATAATAAATTAAAATTTACATCATGATTTGTTACAGGTTCTTAAGATGTGGATGTGAGCTTGGTCGAGCCTGGGTAGAATTTCTATGTGATGAATTAAAAATAAATGGATTAAAATTAAGGTTGGTGGTCACTTATACATGAACTATAGTAATTATTCATGTTTTTATATGGAATTTGATGCATGTAGAATTTCAACTATTGGTGATAAATATTTAATTTGGTTATTTTTTTATTAATGTAATTGGTAGAATAAAGGGGTATGGGTCATGATGGTCCCTTGAATGATAGTTATGCCTCAGTCACCAATGGACGAGGGATTAAGGAAAAAAGGAATCTCATAAGATATAAAGACCTAAAAGGGCTATGATTAAATGAAATGGATGGATTAAAACCTAGTGACCCTAGAGATAGGTGCCTCAGTGACTTCCCTTGGGCAAGGATAAATGACCATCTAAAGATGATCTACTAAGGTATCACCATGGAACCAATAGTCTAACCTTATAAAATGGGATGGCCTGGGAGGATAGATATGATTGGGAAAATTCCAAGGTACATTGTACTCCTAAATTATGGGATTAAATCTGTGTTTTGAAATGGATGAGGCGAAACCAGGTAGGGTATCTCACATGTTATATGACTTAGGGGACCATTGTAGGTTTTTAGATAGTGTAGACCCTAGAGTGGGATAAGGAAGAAGAGGTAGATTTTTCAGATCTAGTCTTGAACCTTTTGTTGGTAATATGAAAATTAAATAAAATGAACGGTAATTGAAATGTTAAATTCTTTTGAATTAGTATTAATTTAACCAAAATGGTAAAACTAGTAAATGATTAATATTCGAAATGGTAACATGATGCATGGATATGAGGCTAGGAGATGTTGGATTCCCTAGGATGACCATTTATTTATTATACCAGATATGTGGGTGAAAAATTCCTCCAAGTCTATGTGATAGGTGTTCTATTATTCTTATGATATTATTGTGATTATGAGGAGGTTATCCCCTAGGGTGTACTGTGTTATGTGATTCTTATGATGAGGAAGTTCAGGCACCAGGAGAGGGATATGACCCTTGGGAAATGGAGGCCAATTTCCTAGTTCCAATTAGGTGAAGAGACCCGAGAGTGTATATAATTATCATTGTAGTTCATGGATGTGATACCCTAAGCATGTGATGGTTCTGGGAAGGGTATACAACCCTCAGGTGGATAAATATGTGATTCTAGGAAGATGATGCGACCCCAGGAATGTGATGGTTTCAGGTAGGGGATTTGACCCCCAAGTGGATGGATATGTGATTTTGGGTAGGATATGCGATACCTAGGGTGTTTGATGGTTTTGAGTAGGGGATGTGACCCCCAGGATGGATGGATATGTGTTTCACATGTAGGAGATGTGTAACACCCCGAAATCCTAATAACCTTTAAATAAGTCAATGTGTTCAATAACTTATCTTTCACAAAATAACCTGATATAAAATATCCGCAACATATTATAATAAATTTATTAATCAATATAATATAGTAATCAAATAAAAATCATTAACATTAGAAGATACATATTTAATATTAGTAAATATTGAAAAGGGTGTTTTTAATAAAAGCCGATTTCTTTATATTTTTTATATCCCATTAAAAGATAAATTTGAAAATTTTACTATTTTAATTAGATAAAATAAACTTTATATTTTGAGTTCATCATATAAAAAATTATGTTAGTATTAAGTTTTTGTAATTTGTCTAAAATAATTAGTTTTTAGGTGAAGAGTGAAAAAATACAGATTCTTGTTATTACAAGTTGTTTTATATGACTTAGATGTTTTTGAAAAAAAAATTATGTAAAGAATATATATTTATAAAATAATATCAATCATTAAAAAAATATTTTCAATTTATAAAACCCATAAATATCATTTTATAAAATCAAGTAACAATTTATAAAAAACTGTTTTTTTTCTATTTCTTTAATTAAATTTACGCATTTGGAAATTAGGATATTGATTTATCAAACACTTTACATAGATATTATTTGAAAAAAAATAATAATAATATTATCACTAGAATAAATATCATTTATAATTTTTTCCTATACATAAGATTTATGATTAAAAATACACTTATCTTAAAAATAGGGTTTTCCGCATTACAAAAATTAACGTTAAGATTAATTTACCTAAATAAAGAAACATAATTTTATAAAATTTTTATTATGTTTGAGATAATAATTTTCATATTATTTTATATGGGAAATTTTATTTTAGGTATAGAATTTATATTATTAGGATTAATGATAATTACTATG
The DNA here is from genome assembly GCA_963277665.1 of Viscum album. NCBI lineage: Eukaryota > Viridiplantae > Streptophyta > Magnoliopsida > Santalales > Viscaceae > Viscum > Viscum album. The sequence goes on along the minus strand of OY728138.1, from coordinate 1,296,002,673 downwards.
ATAACAATGAAAAAGTTAATTCAAAATTATTATTTTATTAATACCAAGGAATTTATATTAAATCAAATAAATTGAGAACATTGAAATAATGAATTTAATATTATATATATATAAATAAATAAATATTTTAACACTAATTTAATTGTTAATAAATTCCAAATATTATTATGAAGACATAATCGTCAAAATGTCATTTTTTACAAAAATTGTTTTTCTACTCATTATATGTTTTAATTTAAAAATTAATTCTATAATTTTTAAAAATTTTATATTAATAAATACATGTTTAATTTAGTATCAAAACAAAATAAATTGGTTATATGGGTTATGTTATATTTTTAATAAAACATAAAATCACTTATTTATAAAAACTAGTTTCCTAGTTTAAAAGTAAAGGGTAAAATGTTAAAAGTTAATGGTAAAAAACCTATAAAATTTTAAGAAAATATTTATAATGACTTGGTTGAGCCTTGATAAACCCATATATACCCAAAAATAAATTATTTTGAATCTTTTGAGTAATTTAAATTTGAATAGTGTCATTGAATTATTAAAATATAAAGAGAGTTTCCAAAAGTTCCCTTTTCGTCACTTATAAAAGGGGGTCACTTACACCCTTTCAAACATGAACAAAAAATTAGATTTTTCCTTGAAAATATGACCAAATATAATCTTCTATAATTAAATCACACTCTATTAATCCCCTCATCACACTAATTTATCATAATCCCTTCAATTCTAAGGAGTTTTTTTCAATTAAAGATCAAGTCTCTAGCGTAAGTATTATCCCCTTCTTATGTTTTTCTCTATTATATTCCTATTCCAAATATATAGTATAAATAAAAATATAATGAATATAGTATCATAATTATTCTTATATCTTATTATGTTAATGTAATAGAAATTATTTATTCCTCTCTATACACTAATAAGAACAAAAGCGTTATTAGTGCACTGCATGGACTACTACCGCCATAAACCGACGTCTTCTGTTTTTTTCTTCATCACCATTAATAGATGATAAAAAAGGATCTAATAGAAGAATAAATATGATTTATATAATATAAATATTATTATTAAATGTAAAATTATCATTTACATTGTTTCCCTATCACTCATTGAGAAATTAAAGCAATAATCATGCATACATGAAGACTATCACCTCCACGAGCAATGAGTTTCATATGTCATCACCTCCCATAATGGTTGGATTTAAAAATAAATTTAATATATAAAAAAACTTACATAACACTATTAATATTCCTGAAATTATTAATCTATTTTACAACTTATTCTACCATGGTTAACATACACAAGAAATTACAAAAAATTCACCAAATAACCTCAAGTAACTGATGTAGGCAAGAAAACTATATAATAAATAAAAGGAACCTGAATATAAATAGAAAAAATTAAATTAAATAAATAATAATATGGTTAAAAATAAGGTATATAATAAGCTCAATTTGATTATTCAGTATATTAGTCACATTAGAAGATTAAATATGGAATAATGTAAGGGTTTTATCTCAATTTCCCTTCACTGAGACAAGTATTTTATTTATGAAACTATTTTCATTTTAAAGGTGTGTATATTAAAAATTTGAGATATTTTATCATAAATCCATTTTATTTCATGGTTTATAAATATAAATTTCATATTTTAACTCTTAATGGATTCTAACACAAAAGTGTCTGAACAATAAAGGGTTTTATCTCAATTTCACTTTATTAAGACGAGTATTGTATTTATGAACCTATTTTCATTTTAAAGGCATTTATACTTCCAATTTGAGATATTTTTTCATGAATCCATTTTATTTCTTGGTATATAAATATATATTTCATATTTTAACTCTAAAGGGATTCTAACATAAAATGTTTCGAAGTAGTATGGGTTTTCATCAGGAATAAATTATATTTCATGATATATAAATATATATTTCATGTTTTCACAATCAAGGGTTTCTGATTTAAACATTGCATAAAGGTAAGGGTTTTCATCTAAAATTCATCAGTTTGAGACACATTTGATATTATGCACATAATTTCATTTATTTTTAATATGTAATTCATATGTGAGATATCATATCATGAATTATCTTTTAATCATTGTATATTAAGTTCAATTATAATCCCTCTCTTTCAAAGGGTTTTGATTAAAGTTTTACTCAAGATGCAATATTTTCTTGGTCTCAATTATGATTATTTGAGACATGTTACATGTTAAGAACCATGTTTTTTATTGTGTTTTTACTTCCCATGTATATTTTCTTTTCATAATATTTATTTCATGGAATTTTCTAGCCATATCATTTTCCCTTAATCAAGTGGTTATTGATACAGTTGTTTCCCTAGTAGTAAGGTTTTTTGGTAACTCAAATCACCTTATTTGAATTATAATGTTTTATCTTGAACATCATTCTTCCATTATAGGGTTCTACCACCCTACCATTTTGTTATATCAAATTTAATAATCCTATTTTGGAAAAATAATGTTTTAAATCATAAAATGTTTTACAACCCTTTTTAAAATGTGGTATTTTGATAAAAGGTAACATCAAGTATTAAAATTGTCCCTTTCTTAATAAAATTTTATGGATTCTTATTTCCTTTAATAAAAATTATTTAGTTTTCAAGGATCCATTATTGGAGATTATTTTTAAATTAATGGTTTCAATGAGTTTTCACTTCACCTTTTTAAATCTAATTTTAGAAGTTTCCCACATCTTCCTATTTTACGTAAATATTAAAAAATGTTATCTAAAAGATATTTTAAGTTTTCACATCTATTTTACTTTTAATTTTCAAAAGGATTTACCTTAATAGGGTATATGAGTCACTATTTATAGTATATATATATATATATATATTTGGGGAATGAATTCATGATACCAAACAATCCAATTTATGATCCCTTATTGGGTGGAATCATTCAAGTATTATTTTTCAAGAATTTTTGTCACTATGTCAACATCCTTCAAGGTTAATTTGTTAAAATGGGGATATATTCTCTTTAAACCATCCAAATCATTCCCTTGGATGTCTTAAAATCATTTTGTTAAATTATTGACTTATCCATATGGTCATTTCTCTATACGATGTGAACAACACATTTTATATAATTAATGTTAGATGATGTTCACCTAGAAATAATGTTTTCTATTTAAATGGGGATAATTATTGACATTATTTGTATTTTTATTTCAATACATATGATTATTGTAAAGTTGAATATGTATTGTTTAACCATTGGCATTCTTTCTCCAGATTAGTTATGATCATGTTATTTTTTTATTGACATGGGGAAAAGAATTGGAATTTTGTATATTTTTATTCTAATATGGATGGTTATTGGAAAGCTAACTATGTAATGGTTAGAAATATAAATTCTTTCTCTAGATGGATTATGATCATGTTATCCTTTTTATTATCATGAGGAAAATTATTAAAGTTTTTGATGATTATCGACTTCTAATGCATGTTGATTATATATTTGAGTTTCATATTTCTCATTATATATATAAATAAGTTTTATTTTGTAAGAGGTTCTTCCAGGAATGGTATGAAAGTTTCTGATGAATATTATGGTGAATACATTGGAAATAATTAGGTGACATAAAGGGAAAATAATTATATATCTCCTCAAACCATCGATAGGTATCATGAGAATAAACATGTTTGGGTATTGGTGTATGCCTACCTAATTATGAAAGATATCTTTATTTTTGTAATGATGATAATTAAAGTGTCTTGGATCAATGCCTTGACACAAGGTGTTGATGTCTAAAATTATGCATTCCATAAGTATGAGATCAGTATTATTGATAACCATATTTTTAATTTATTGTCTTTGATATAACATGATTTTAGTTTCAAGTTGATTATAGATTTATATTGTTCACCAATTCATTCCATAATGTTTATTACATGTTTATTCCATTATTTCTTCATTTATATATTTCCCTTACTGAGTATTTGATCTCACCCCTTCTTATGTTTACATTTCCCTAAGTTATGGGAAAAATTAGTACACATGACATGTATTGAAGGATAACACGTTTGAAAGAACTTTTCAAAGATGTTGAAGACTCGTCAAGAATTTGGTGGGGTTTCATATATAATGGAATTTTCTCCATTTGATATAAAGAACATAGGATTTATTAGTTTGTGTGTTTTAATAATTCTCTAAAGATCTAAACTTGAAAAATCATTTAGGTGTAATAGATTCAATAATCCTTTTGTTTTTTTAATTTAGGTTGTTTATATTTAGGAATTTATAGCTTGCATCAAAGAAAGTAATGTAAAGTGTGTGTTTTTGAGCACCAGATCTGAGAGTGTGAGACTGGGGTGTCTTCGTTAGTATCAAAAAAAGTTTTAGATAACTTTATATATTATGATATTTTTTAGGATAATTTAAGGATTGATAAGTTAGGTTTGAAGATAAGTTCAAAGGTATAGATAACCCTTTGGGATAAGTATATGATTTAATGTTAAGTAAATAATGTACATTTTATTTGGGGATTAAGATAAGTAAACTTCAGTAAAAACCCTAGGAATTTGTTTAAGCATTGGATAACATTCTTATGTTAAGGTAAAGTAGAGATCATGTGATTTTCTTAGAAATACATACCTATATGGATACTGGAATGTGGATGTGGATGTGGCACAAATGAACCTTGGGGAAATCACTCTGAAAAGGGTTGGATGATAATTGAATCAATCCTTACTCTAATGAACAATAAGTGGTTCTATAATTTCACAACTAGAGAGACACTTGAGGGGGATATGATTTGGTTAATCAAATTTTCTTTACAAACCACTATGAAGGATTTAGGAATGATTTAAGATAATTACGTTAGAGAACCTAATAGAAAAATGACCATGGATAACCAAGCATCGATCAAATGAATCAGAGGTTGATCCTAAAGTATAATATATTAAAATAAAAGGGTTCATAAGGAAATACGTATTCAGATTGATATTTTCATATTGATATTTTTTATATTATCATAACCATTTTGGTTTTAGTATTTGGTTGAAACATGATCAAAAGGATGAAATTGAGAAAGGTATGTAGCTAGAAACCACTTTATATTATAAAATAATAAGGGAACATACATAAATGGTTAATAATTTTATTATATGAATATTATGATGTAAAAGGTGAGTTTCATAGTCTTACCTACCATAGTGAAGTTGATATCATAATATAAATTAATTCATGATACTCTAATCTATTTTAATTAGTGAATTTCTAATTATTGATGACATTCTGGTTATGTGAAATATGTAAGGATTATTCTTAAGTAATTTTACGTTAACATTAAAAAAACATATATTAAATGATATTAATAACCTTGAAACATTATTTTATAATAAGGTTAAATTTTTGGGGATAACTATTGGAGAAAAAATGATTGAGGTAAAGACAACTCTAAATTTTAAAATACACACGATCTTGATATAACCAAGGGTGGTTTGATTTTGAAGAATTAAGTTTGATGGTAATTGGTAACCCTGGGATTGATAGTTTATTCATGATATTTTTGGACTAGTTTATCTCATTTTTGGGATTATGATATATAGTGACCAATGTGTGACCTTACGAACTAGTGATTAAAACCTCTTGAGGGTTAAAGATATAATTAATTTTTAAATGAATATATAATCATGTTATGGCTTAATTTATTGAAGATACAAATAGGTTTTGAAAAATTATGTTATTGAGAGTATATTATTAGGGTATATAAATACTTGGGTATATTGTATTTGGAATGATTATTATTTTTTGAGGAAGGATAAGTTGGATTTTGAGAGCATAGATTTTAATGATTATTAGGAATAGAAAATTTTAAGAAGGTGCATGATAATTTTTATCCCTATTTTATGGATTAGGTTAATAAGTATGAGATAAACCAACTCAAAGTAACCTAGGATAAACCAAGAATGATATATGTTAAAATTAAGACATGGAAGGAAATTCTATAAGTGTGGAGTAGAAGTTAATTAGACTCATGTGTGTAAAGAAAATAGAGAAGATATAAAAATCTATTGCTTCAATTGCAAGATAATTTAGTATTATGTGGATCAATTTCTTAATCCATAGTACAAAAAGAGAGATAGTCCCCAATAACAACATGAATAAGAAAAATCTTATGCAACTACTAATAATGCATCATCTAATCACTACCATAAAAACAGGTTTTCCCAGCGCCCCCCCTTTATCAGCGCTTGTTTAGTAGCGCTGATAAAGGGTCAAATTCAAAAAAATTAAAATTAAAAAAAATATATTAATATATTAATATTTGAATATAGTTATATTGACATGGATATAATATATAATTTTTAAATATATTTTAGATAATTATAAATGTACATTATCACTTAATATACTTAATATATAAGATATTTAGTGAAAATGGCTTCTTAAAAAATTAAAAAAATATTTTTAATTAATAATTTGCTAATTATTATGGAGTAGTAGTCATTTAATAACAATTTGAAGACTAAAAAAATTAAAAAAATTAAAAAAAGATCCAAAATAAGTTGAAAACGCAACTCAAACTTCAAATGGCCATAACTTTTGATCAGGGTGTCTGTTTGAGCTCTACCACATATCAAATTGAAGCCTGCGATGAGCTCTACGTTTCTGTGACCTAGGGGGGACCTCGATCTAGCGTTTTTTGAGGCCAAAAGAGGTCCAGAAGGCCTCCAAAACGGAGTTTTTAGTCTGGGTACCCAAATTTTTTAACAATTTGTGGGTTTTCAGCCTCGTTTGAGGGAGTATTATTGGCTTTTTTGGTGGGGACTAAATTTATTCCAAGGTATTACATTCATATTGATATTATGGCTTTGAAATTTTATCGTTTTTTATAATGCACTACTTTTTATAATCAAATATATAACTATATGTACATATTTTTTATATATTTACACCTAAAAATTAAATTTTTAAAATAAATAATTAAACATATTTACGTATAAAATATATTAGCTCTATCTAAATAATAACTAATATCCATTTTATTTAAAATACCAATATATGAATATTTATATAACTACTATATATTAATATAACTATATATATATATATTAATCTAGCTATATATATATATATAAATATAACTACATATATATTAATATTACTATATATATATATTAATATCACTATAAATATATATATTAATATCACTATAAATATATATATTCATATACCTATATATATATGTATATTAATATAAATATATATTACTATACGAATAAATATAACTAAATATATATATATATATATATATATAAATAGATATATATATTAATATAACTATATATATATATATTAATATAAATATATATTACTATACGAATAAATATAACTATATATATATAAATAGAGATATATATTAATATAACTATATATATATATATATTAATATCACTATATATAAATTAATATAACTATATATATATTAATATAACAATATATATATTAATATAACTATATAACTATATATATTAATATAACTATATATATATATATATATATATTAATATAACTATATATATATATATATATTAATATAAATATATATTACTATACGAATAAATATAACTATATATATATAGATATCATGAAATAGGAAACAAATCAAAATAGAGTAGTGGTAAGGGATTAGGCGCGCATGGGGGAGGTCTCGAGTTCAAAACCTGCTGGAGGCAGAGGCACGCGCATGGGGGTGGATGTTGGGGGCTAGCGCTGATAAAGGTTGGAGGGGGTGCATGCGGGTGCTGGAGGGTCTAAAAAGCGCTGTTAAAGGGGGGGGGATCAAGCGCTATAAAATCCCTCTCATGATTGGTATGATTTTTTTAATTTTTTGTAATTTTTTGTAATTTTTTGTAATTTTTTTTAACTTTTATCAGCACTTTTTTAAAAGCGCTGATAAATGGGTCCTTTATCAGTGCTAAAATGAAAGCGTTGATAAAGGAAGCACTGATATAGGACCCCTTTATCAGCGCTAAAAAAAGCGCTGATAAAGGGGTACTTTTATCAGCGCTTTTTTAGCACTGATAAAAGACCCCTTTTATCAGCACTTTTTTTGAGCGCTAATAAAGGGGACCCCCCTTTATCTTCACTGGCTTTAACAATGATTTTCCTAGCGCTTTTAAAGGCCCTTTTTAGCACTGATAAAGGGCATATTTGTAGTAGTGAATGAGTTTTCACTATTGATTTTATAGTGTTCTATTCCATGTAAGTTTTCACCAAATACATGATATTGAGTTATAAATAAAAACCCCTAGTGGTATGATTATCATATAAATAATTTTCAAGGTTTTTGGGAAGTTATTACTTGCGAATCTAGATTTGCATCCATTATTATAATTTCAGGTGAAATTAGGATTGAGGTATATCTCTTTATAAAGCATGTAAAATTATATATATATATATATATATATTTACACATCCAAAATAGAACAATGATAATCTAGTATTATATGGTTAATTATATGTTCGCTATAGAAATTACTCTGATATTATGAGTCAAATTAAAAGGATTCAATTTATTTAAGGGGGGATAATGGAACACCTCAAAATCAAAATTACCTTTAAATAAATTAAATTTAAATTCATTACCTTTTTAAGATAAAATTTTAATATCACTAAGTATTGAAAAAGGGTGTTTTCAATAAAATAAGTTTTCTTTATATTTTTCATATACCATTAAAAAGTTTTTTTTAAATTGTTTTAATTTTAATTAGATAAAATTAATCGAATTTATGAATTCATCATATAAAAATTATCTTTGGAATATTTCTTGATATTTTTCTAAAAATAATTGTTTTTAGGTGAATAATGAAAAATACTATTCTTGGCTAATATTGTCACTTTTGTATGACTTTGAATTTTTTGAAACCTTTTTGACATATAAAAAATATATATTTATAAATTAAAAAAATCATTTAAAAATACTATTTTAAATTTATAAAACCTATGAATATAATTTTACAAAATAAAGTAATATTTTATGAAAACTATTTTTCATTTATTTATTTAATTAAATTTACACATGTGGAAATTAAGATTGTAACGCCCCGACCCTAATTACCTAGAGTCGGTGCATTATTACATAACATTGGCATGATCATGAGAAAGATCAAGTCTCGAAAGACCGATTAGTTTAGTAGCCTTGGAATAACTAGATACATTCATAAATTTTTACATTACATCATAAAAAAAACATCTTGTCTTCATATCCCCTCATACTATCCCTGCAGGTCATTCATAAATTACTTCTTCATAATCCTGGGAAAAATAAAACATTGAAAGGGGTGAGCTCGGATGCTCAGTAAGGATAACATTATAGCAGAAGCTTTCATAAATAAGCATAAACACTTAAGGCAATTTATAACTAAAACAAAAGCCTTTTAAATTTAAACTTCAGCATAAAATGGCGAAGGTAAAATGAAATAATGCCATTTACTTACTCACATGGATATTCTACTAGTCGAATGATCACATGCAATATCAATAACCACTTTCATAATGTTGGAATGCATAATGCCAGACTATCATAACCACATAGCCAAGGCCTCGTGCCAAGACTACAAATAAGATTTTGTCAAGGCCTTGTGCCAAGACACTAGTTTGTCTCATGAGACCTACCGATGCATCGAGGAGCTATAGCGGGCTCCACCCGTCACTTATTAAGTCCAATGCATTCCTCATATGAACAAGTTTAAACATAACATAAACATTCGTATTGAAACTAGCATACGAAATGTCAATACTTTTACCACAAACCTTGAATGGTATAAAAATAGCACATCCACAGTCAAACATAACTCATTCGATACAATATGGAAGATTGTATTGTATCACATTAACCTCAATCAAGAATAATGAAGGATGTTGACATAGATGAAAATAATCATCAAAACTATTTGAGAGAAATATCCCCCTTTTCTTGAAATCATTTAAAAGTCACACTATTTGTCAAAAAGCCATTTAAAAATAGATTTTTGAATCAAAGTGTCCCATACCACTTTGAAACTTTTTAAAAGGATTTTTAATTTTAAAACTTTAATGTCCATATAAATAAATCCTTAAAACCATTTTTAAAATATGGACATTAATGAGCATGATTTAGAAGAATAATTCTTTAAAACATTTTAAAATGGTATTTTGGTTAGAGTTTCTAACCAAAAGAGAGACACTTGAATACAAATAATTGAGGTAATAAAAACATTGTAATATCATGAGAATAAAGGAATTCATGATATACTATGTCAAAGTACATTATATACACCACATAAAAGTGATTTGGTGTATATCATCAAAGAAGTCTCAATGGAATGTAAATTGAGATGAAATCTCTCATAAAGGTTGTATCCTTTGGTTAAGGATAAATCAATGACATAATTATGTGTGACAAATATAAATACACTAAATATGATTGGATATTCAGTGTAAATCAATCAAAGTATATTCACACATATTCTTGTAAAAACAATACCAACGAATTGGATGTTTAACTCAATAAATGGAGAATGAGTTAAAATTACTCTTATCAAATTCATATCAATGACTTGAGAATTATCAATGGAGTGATTATGTGTATCAAACTTATATCCACAGGAATGGGAGTGGAAATTATGACATAATCAAATGAATAGTGATTCCACACATAATCTTGGGGTAATATAATCAATGAAATATTCATAAAGCCAAATGAGTGGAAATTGAAATCTCAAATTCCCTTATTGATTAGGTAACTTAAGAAACATACACCCATGAAAGAATTATCATACCATGATGATGTAAATACCCATAAATAAAAGTATATAACACAATGAATACAATCATGGGCAGTACACATACACCACATGCAATAATTAAGTGGTGATCAATGGAATTCTCACGGAATTAAAAGTGAGATAAGAAAATCCCTTACTTTGTACTTTTTCCTTGGTCGATGGTAGGTTTACCTCCTGTATAATGGTGAAATAATTGTTATTTAATAATACAAGAATCATTTACTTTAATATGATATCATATATGATCTTTTAACATTGATTTGTTAATAATATCTTAGTATTAACGCCGTTTCGGGTGTTAACTTACTCATTTTCTTTTATATGTTTTGTTACATAAGTCATGTTTGTTGTATCTTATTCATATCCATAATGATATCAAGTCCTTAAAAATCATTTTTAAATCATTAAATGATAATTATACTTGAATGGATACGATGGAGAATGAATCTCATCGCGTTCGTGGAGACGGTAGTCCGTACGTACGCACGAACGCTGCTTCCATTTAATTTTTATTTTAAAATAATAGAATCCAAATGATACATAGGTATATTACTATTCCAGTATAATATAATATTTTATATATGTTACTTAAGTTCATTAACACCATCCTTTATACGTTCCATGTGTGGTATGAACGAGTCATATCATTTTAAGGGGGCGGTAGTCCGCACTTCCTCAAATGAAATTATCGTATGTATATAAAACATGAAACGAATAATGGTATGAAATAAAATGGAATTACAGAAGCTTATATATAAAATATATATCATTAATATCATATTTAATTACAGTTCCATCATAATGGCCACCATGAGAGGCGGTAAGATGTTTTTGAACAATCATCGTTTCGTGAGGCGTTAGTTTGCCATTCACAGAAACATTATGTTCATCATCCATTAGATGGAGTTGTGTGTATTTGTAGTTTGAATACTTCTTATAACAACATCCTAGTATATTGAGGATACTGGTGTTGTTACCAAAGAAGGGAAATAAAAAGAGTTTGGGGGTTGAAGAAGCAAAATAAATGAAAATAATTTAAGAGAAATCGTTACCTTTAATTTAGGTAACTCACTTTGGTTGGAACCAAAGGACTTGTTGAAATGCTTTCTGCCTAAGGGGAAGCTTCAAGGAGGAGTAGAGGGATGTGGGGAGCTTATTTGGGCAGAGTTTGGACGAGCCAAGTGGCCTGAGAGGTGTGAGTAAATGAGAAGGAGGAGTGCCCTTTTATAAGAGGGGTGAGGGGCACCTTTGGAAAAGCTAGAAATATTAATTTATAATAAATTCATATTCGGTTTCCAAAGGCTCCAAAGTTGACTATGAAAAGGATGAGGTGGGGATAGGTCGAAAAAAACTCATCCAATAGAATTTAGACAGGTTTGGGTACTTATATTAACCTTATCTTTAAGTATTAACTCTAAGTTAATTAGTTTCACTTTTACAATGTCTCATTGTATTTTTATATGATATGGTTAATAAACTTACTATATACATCCAAGAGACCCCCAAGTGGTCCATTAATGATTAACATATCATAATATAAGTCTCTTGGCCGAACCTTAGATTTTTAGAAATTTAATATCAATTAATAATATAATATTTGTTTTAAGAACTCTTTTATGTCAATTTTGACACTATTCAATAGTTGATTTTTGTGAAACTCATAACAGATTGATTACTTCGAACAAAGTCAATTAAATCAATCCTAATATATCATATTATCCTATAAAATTAGTTTAATTCATTAAAAGTTTCATATTATATTTATTTGGGTATTTATAATATCACTTATTTTAATTTTTCACTATTATAGTAATTACTGCATCATCATTGTGCCATAAATAAAATAAATTATTTAACGTCTAAAAATTATAAATAAAATATAATTATGTAGGAAATCTTTTTAGCTTTCTAATGAATATTTATAATAGAAAATACAACATGTATAACCCTATGTAAAAATTGTTCTTCTAAAAGATATAAGCTTATGCCATTTTTATTTTTATTTTAGCTTTATTAATATAATGTGTCATTATCACTTACAAGTGGATCCATGGGGTCCCCAAATTTACCCAAAGTTGCCCATGGTCGACCATGTATTATCCAATAGGGTTAAGACACGTTTTAGGGTAATTTAGTATTATTATAATATTATTTTGTTAACCCTTATTTACCGGATTTACCCTTAACCATGGTAAATAAAATATTTACCGCAGTAATTATTCAAAATGTCTAAAAATAATAGTTACCTATTTACACAATTTGGACATCCTGATTCCAAATATGGAATCCATTTTTCTAAATTCAAAACACAGAATTGGCAGAAATTAATTTAAAATTAATTCCCGCTGTCAAAACAAAAAGCGTGTTTTTAAGAGATAATAACTATCAAAAGATTGACACTTGTTTATGTTCGGTTTAATTGTAAAATTATGTCCAATGACCAACATTATATTAAATGGTAAAAATATATTGTAAATATACTTTAAAACCACTCAAATTCACAATTTATCACTATTAATTATTTTGATTAAAAAAGTTGTTTTTAATTAAAATTTAGTAATTTTCACTATTCATCAAAATATGAAAGTTATCCGAAAAGTACCAAAATTTCACCTTAGGCTAAATTCGATATTCCGAATCCAAAAATGAAGTCCATTTTGAAATATAAAATATATATAATTTCAAAAAGTAGGTATTACTATTCATAACGGCTAGTTTGATTGGTTGTGGTGTGTTAAAATCTCGAAGTTGCGTACAATGCACGTCATTGCATTATTCGAAAGGAAACATACCGAGGAAGCTTGGGGTGTTACATTCTCACCTCCTTCAATAAATTGCGTCCTCGCAATTTTTAAAATTTTGTTTGGGAATATAATGGAAAGTCCCACATCGGAAAAAGAGTCAATAAAACTATCACTTTAAAAGAAAGAAAGAGAGGTATAAGGGTCATCCAAGATAACCCATACTAGGATTCCATGTAAGAAAACATGGATATGGATGATAAACTAAGTGTCAAGTTCTGATGGAGAGGGATAGAAATCATGATCAGGAGAAAGTTAACAATGAGAAAACCACAAACTTGTGTTGGGACAAACGACCATTAGTCTCCTAGTAGGAAAGTAAACGGACAACATTTTTTTTAAGTTACATTACATAAGGAAGAGTAATTCATTTATGATATTGACTAAGAACATTATGAGATATACTTACATTTTAAGTAGATTTTCATTCTTTAATAAATTTCCACCACTAACTCATTTTTTTTAAACGATGAGTATTCAAGAAGACTTGGTCACACTGGAAGAGATAGAATAAACTTCTATAGAATCACATGATCCATGAAGGATAAACCATATATTTACATTGTCTTTGAAGATTAATCAAAACCAAAATGGTCAGTGAATGATCTAATGATCCCCCAAAAGGATATTCATTGAGATAAATATGCACTAATCTTAATTTCTAAAATTAAACCAACAATACACCAAAGTTAAATAGATACCATTCAATAACCAATTGTCCTTAAAATCCTTTAATATAATCCAAACTAATATTGAAACCCAAAACATAGAAGAATTTGATTATGTAGTCTCCCATGTTAAATTGTATCTCCAAATGACATCAGATACTCTTAAAGTCACATACTCAAAAGTAATTAACCTAATCACATATTCTCTATTATAGGTTAATCATTTCCATAAATAACCCAAATCACTATAAATCCACAATAAAAACGTAGATAAAAATCTATCATTACTCCACAAATGAAACCCCATAGTATTCTATTTTCCTTGGGTATATAGTGTTCCCAACAAAGCAAACATCTTCCAAAATAACATTTATCACTTAATCACCAAATCATTTTCCTATACCAAGGGTATTCTTTTGATATGAAATAAGAACCCAAATCAACTTATTATTGATCAATAAAATCATTTAACTAAAAACAAAAGTCACACTAACCAGGGACTTCACGTAGTCCAGTGGTAGGCGATAAATCCCAATCGCACTTTGGTTGTGGGTTCGATTCCCATAACTTTGTCCGACGCGACGGGTTGTCACACGGTCTACGTGTTGTACTTTTTCAAAAACTATATTTTATAATATTGCCAAAATGAGATAAATTCCTCAAAATACTATATCATAAATTTAACCACAAATGTTATATCATACCTTGAATCTTCATCCCAAATTAGAATAACTTATAATTCTCTGAAACCCCAATGATCATATAAATCCAAATGGTTATTTATACCTATATCCACAAGAGAAGAGACAATTCTTCCTCAAATATCATTCTCACATGGAAAACTGCGGGGTTACAAATACAAGAGAAAATTATTCCATAGTAAACCCATCAACAAGGAGTGCTAATACTTTTTAAACATTTCTCCAACCATTTATTCCCACATAGCTTCTTCTTTGACCAAGAAAATATCCTATAGAATAGGACATTCACTCGGGTAATGGCCAGGTCCCCTACATTTACGGCAAATGACTGTAAATGGACTCTTGGGACCATTTTTATCTTCTTCAATAGTACTCTTCATTTTTCTTCGGCAATTCTTTACATTATGTCCTTCCTTCCCGCACGTAAAACATTTCGTTGTCCCATTGAGACACTTTCCTGGGTGTCTCTTTCCACATTTCCTGCATGATGAAAATTGAGGGTTCTTTTCTCCATGGTCTCCATTGCTGGAGCTCTTATCATTTATCACCTTTCTCTTCCTTGTTGAGTCTGGGAGTTGGTTAATATATATGTTGTTGATCATATTTTTGGAAAACTGATTTGGCATAAAGACGATATCTTTTACGCCTATCAACATTCCATTTTGTTGCTCATTGCCACCACCGTTCCCATCTTGTACATCATTCTCAAAGTCACTATGACTTCCTTGGAATCCAGCCATTGACTAAAACCATAAAGCATTGTGTGAGTAATAGTAGTCGTAAAATCATTTAGAGATTAAAATGTCACCATATTCTCAATTTGAAACATATTAGGATTAACCAAGGTCATTTACTCTCATCTTATATATATATTACTTAAATTGGTTTGTAAAGAAAATGTAAATTATCCTAATCATATCCCCCGGGAGTGTCGTAACCAAGAGTGCAGCAAGGCCCGTTGTCGTGCACCAGTTCCCGTTCGAATCTAGCTCAAAGCGGTGTTTTCGGGTTTTACCCCTAGGTACATCTGTGCCAGAGCCGCCTCTACCTGCTCGTATCCAGACAGGGATGTATTGCTCGGAAAACTCACAAAATCTCTACAATACCAAAATTCTAGGAAGTTCTTTTATACTAATCCTCAAAGTTCATCTTAGGTCTACGTGCTCTAATCAGAGTTTATCTAAATCTAGCTACCAAGGTTTGTACTAAACTTCCTCTGATACCAACTGTAACGCCCCGACCCTAATTACCTAGAGTCGGTGCATTATTACATAACATTGGCATGATCATGAGAAAGATCAAGTCTCGAAAGACCGATTAGTTTAGTAGCCTTGGAATAACTAGATACATTCATAAATTTTTACATTACATCATAAAAAAAACATCTTGTCTTCATATCCCCTCATACTATCCCTGCAGGTCATTCATAAATTACTTCTTCATAATCCTGGGAAAAATAAAACATTGAAAGGGGTGAGCTCGGATTCTCAGTAAGGATAACATTATAGCAGAAGCTTTCATAAATAAGCATAAACACTTAAGGCAATTTATAACTAAAACAAAAGCCTTTTAAATTTAAACTTCAGCATAAAATGGCGAAGGTAAAATGAAATAATTCCATTTACTTACTCACATGGATATTCTACTAGTCGAATGATCACATGCAATATCAATAACCACTTTCATAATGTTGGAATGCATAATGCCAGACTATCATAACCACATAGCCAAGGCCTCGTGCCAAGACTACAAATAAGATTTTGTCAAGGCCTTGTGCCAAGACACTAGTTTGTCTCATGAGACCTACCGATGCATCGAGGAGCTATAGCGGGCTCCACCCGTCACTTATTAAGTCCAATGCATTCCTCATATGAACAAGTTTAAACATAACATAAACATTCGTATTGAAACTAGCATACGAAATGTCAATACTTTTACCACAAACCTTGAATGGTATAAAAATAGCACATCCACAGTCAAACATAACTCATTCGATACAATATGGAAGATTGTATTGTATCACATTAACCTCAATCAAGAATAATGAAGGATGTTGACATAGATGAAAATAATCATCAAAACTATTTGAGAGAAATATCCCCCTTTTCTTGAAATCATTTAAAAGTCACACTATTTGTCAAAAAGCCATTTAAAAATAGATTTTTGAATCAAAGTGTTCCATACCACTTTGAAACTTTTTAAAAGGATTTTTAATTTTAAAACTTTAATGTCCATATAAATAAATCCTTAAAACCATTTTTAAAATATGGACATTAATGAGCATGATTTAGAAGAATAATTCTTTAAAACATTTTAAAATGGTATTTTGGTTAGAGTTTCTAACCAAAAGAGAGACACTTGAATACAAATAATTGAGGTAATAAAAACATTGTAATATCATGAGAATAAAGGAATTCATGATATACTATGTCAAAGTACATTATATACACCACATAAAAGTGATTTGGTGTATATCATCAAAGAAGTCTCAATGGAATGTAAATTGAGATGAAATCTCTCATAAAGGTTGTATCCTTTGGTTAAGGATAAATCAATGACATAATTATGTGTGAAAAATATAAATACACTAAATATGATTGGATATTCAGTGTAAATCAATCAAAGTATATTCACACATATTCTTGTAAAAACAATACCAACGAATTGGATGTTTAACTCAATAAATGGAGAATGAGTTAAAATTACTCTTATCAAATTCATATCAATGACTTGAGAATTATCAATGGAGTGATTATGTGTATCAAACTTATATCCAGAGGAATGGGAGTGGAAATTATGACATAATCAAATGAATAGTGATTCCACACATAATCTTGGGGTAATATAATCAATGAAATATGCGTAAAGCCAAATGAGTGGAAATTGAAATCTCAAATTCCCTTATTGATTAGGTAACTTAAGAAACATACACCCATGAAAGAATTATCATACCATGATGATGTAAATACCCATAAATAAAAGTATATAACACAATGAATACAATCATGGGCAGTACACATACACCACATGCAATAATTAAGTGGTGATCAATGGAATTCTCACGGAATTAAAAGTGAGATAAGAAAATCCCTTACTTTGTACTTTTTCCTTGGTCGATGGTAGGTTTACCTCCTGTATAATGGTGAAATAATTGTTATTTAATAATACAAGAATCATTTACTTTAATATGATATCATATATGATCTTTTAACATTGATTTGTTAATAATATCTTAGTATTAACGCCGTTTCGGGTGTTAACTTACTCATTTTCTTTTATATGTTTTGTTACATAAGTCATGTTTGTTGTATCTTATTCATATCCATAATGATATCAAGTCCTTAAAAATCATTTTTAAATCATTAAATGATAATTATACTTGAATGGATACGATGGAGAATGAATCTCATCGCGTTCGTGGAGACGGTAGTCCGTACGTACGCACGAACGCTGCTTCCATTTAATTTTTATTTTAAAATAATCGAATCCAAATGATACATAGGTATATTACTATTCCAGTATAATATAATATTTTATATATGTTACTTAAGTTCATTAACACCATCCTTTATACGTTCCATGTGTGGTATGAATGAGTCATATCATTTTAAGGGGGCGGTAGTCCGCACTTCCTCAAATGAAATTATCGTATGTATATACAACATGAAACGAATAATGGTATGAAATAAAATGGAATTACAGAAGCTTATATATAAAATATATATCATTAATATCATATTTAATTACAGTTCCATCATAATGGCCACCATGAGAGGCGGTAAGATGTTTTTGAACAATCATCGTTTCGTGAGGCGTTAGTTTGCCATTCACAGAAACATTATGTTCATCATCCATTAGATGGAGTTGTGTGTATTTGTAGTTTGAATACTTCTTATAACAACATCCTAGTATATTGAGGATACTGGTGTTGTTACCAAAGAAGGGAAATAAAAAGAGTTTGGGGGTTTAAGAAGCAAAATAAATGAAAATAATTTAAGAGAAATCGTTACCTTTAATTTAGGTAACTCACTTTGGTTGGAACCAAAGGACTTGTTGAAATGCTTTCTGCCTAAGGGGAAGCTTCAAGGAGGAGTAGAGGGATGTGGGGAGATTATTTGGGCAGAGTTTGGACGAGCCAAGTGGCTTGAGAGGTGTGAGTAAATGAGAAGGAGGAGTGCCCTTTTATAAGAGGGGTGAGGGGCACCTTTGGAAAAGCTAGAAATATTAATTTATAATAAATTCATATTCGGTTTCCAAAGGCTCCAAAGTTGACTATTCAAAGGATGAGGTGGGGATAGGTCGAAAACAACTCATCCAATAGAATTTAGACAGGTTTGGGTACTTATATTAACCTTATCTTTAAGTATTAACTCTAAGTTAATTAGTTTCACTTTTACAATGTCTCATTGTATTTTTATATGATATGGTTAATAAACTTACTATATACATCCAAGAGACCCCCAAGTGGTCCATTAATGATTAACATATCATAATATAAGTCTCTTGGCCGAACCTTAGATTTTTAGAAATTTAATATCAATTAATAATATAATATTTGTTTTAAGAACTCTTTTATGTCAATTTTGACACTATTCAATAGTTGATTTTTGTGAAACTCATAAAAGATTGATTACTTCGAACAAAGTCAATTAAATCAATCCTAATATATCATATTATCCTATAAAATTAGTTTAATTCATTAAAAGTTTCATATTATATTTATTTGGGTATTTATAATATCACTTATTTTAATTTTTCACTATTATAGTAATTACTGCATCATCATTGTGCCATAAATAAAATAAATTATTTAATGTCTAAAAATTATAAATAAAATATCATTATGTAGGAAATCTTTTTAGCTTTCTAATGAATATTTATAAACGAAAATCCAACATGTATAACCCTACGTAAAAATTGTTCTTCTAAAAGATATAAGCTTATGCCATTTTTATTTTTATTTTAGCTTTATTAATATAATGTGTCATTATCACTTACAAGTGGATCCATGGGGTCCCAAAATTTACCCAAAGATGCCCATGGTCGACCATGTATCAGCCAATAGGGTTAAGACACGTTTTAGGGTAATTTAGTATTATTATAATATTATTTTTTTAACCCTTATTTACCGGATTTACCCTTAACCATGGTAAATAAAATATTTACCGCAGTAATTATTCAAAATGTCTAAAAATAAAAGTTACCTATTTACACAATTTGGACATCCTTATTCCAAATATGGAATCCATTTTTCTAAATTCAAAACACAGAATTGGCAGAAATTAATTTAAAATTAATTCCCGCTGTCAAAACAAAAAGCGTGTTTTTAAGAGATAATAACTATCAAAAGATTGACACTTGTTTATGTTCGGTTTAATTGTAAAATTATGTCCAATGACCAACATTATATTAAATGGTAAAAATATATTCTAAATATACTTTAAAAACACTCAAATTCACAATTTATCACTATTAATTATTTTGATTAAAAAAGTTGTTTTTAATTAAAATTTTGTAATTTTCACTATTCATCAAAATATGAAAGTTATCCGAAAAGTACCAAAATTTCACCTTAGGCTAAATTCGATATTCCGAATCCAAAAATGAAGTCCATTTTGAAATATAAAATATATATAATTTCAAAAAGTAGGTATTACTATTCATAACGGCTAGTTTGATTGGTTGTGGTGTGTTAAAATCTCGAAGTTGCGTACAATGCACGTCATTGCATTATTCGAAAGGAAACATACCGAGGAAGCTTGGGGTGTTACAAAGATTAGGATTAATATTAATGTCACTTTAATCTTATTTAAACAATAATAATCTTATTAATATCACTATAATCAATAGAATTTATAATTTATTCCTATATATAAACTTTATGCTTAAAATACACTTTTCCTAAAAACAAGTTTTTTCATGTTACATGCACTAACATTAAGATTAATTTACATATTCATATAAAGTTAATTTTATAATATGATTATTATATTTTATATAATATTTATAATTTTTTTATATCAATAATTTCATTTTATGTATAAAATTTAGATTATTAGGATTAATTCTAATTACCACAATAATGGTGACATAATTATTTTAAAATTACTGTTTTATTAATATTAAGGATTTTATATCAAAGAAATAAAATTTAAATATTTTAATTGTAAATATAATGTGATGTATAAATAAATAAATAAATATATTAAAACTTATTTAATTGGTAATCAATTCTAAATAAGATTATGAATCCATAATGGTCAAAATATCATTTTTTACTACAACAATGTTTCAAAAAATTATATGTTGTAATTTAAAAGTTAATTTCATAATTTTTATAAATTTAATTTGATTAAATATATTTAAACTTTAGTTCCAAAACACCCAAATGTTTTAATATGGGTTATGTTATATTATTAATAAAACATAAAATCACTTAGCTAAAAAAATGAGTTACCAAGTTTTAATGTAAAAGAGTAAAATGTAAAAAGTTAATGGTAAAAACCCTATAACATGATTAAAACATATTATGAATGATTTTTTGACCCTTTATTGAACCAAATACACCAAAAACTCCATTATTTAGAAAATATTTATCCATTTACCATGTAATAGTGTTATATTATTATTTAAATATAAAGGGTGTTTCCAAAAGTATAATTTTCCTCTCTTATAAAAGGGGGTCACTTAAACCATTTCAAACATAAACCTCAAATTAGAATTATAATTGAAAATATGATCAAATATACTATCATATAAGTACCTCACACTATATTAATACCTTGATTACACTATGTTAGCCCAATCCCTTTAATACTAAGGAGTTTCCCAAGGAAAGATCAAGTCTCCAACATAAGTATTATCTCATTATTATGTTTTTCTCCTTAGTATCCCTCTTATAAATTTATTAAATTCATAAAAATATAATTAAATAAGTATCATAATTAAAATTTTATGTTATTATATTAATTTAAATATAATTATTTATTCCTCTCCATCTACTAATAAAAAAAAGTGTGGTTAGTGCGTAGTGTGAACTACCACCACCACAAAGCATCGTCTTCTATTTTTTAAGACCTCCATTAGTGTATAATAAAAAAGGATGAAATATATGAATAAATATTATATATGTAATATAAATATTATTATAAAATTTTAAATTATCATTTACCTTCATTCCCTCTCACTCATTGAGAAATTAAAATATTAATCGTGCATACGTGCGAACTATCCCCTCCACGACCAATGGGTTTCATTTATCATCACCACCCATCATGGTTGGATTTAAAAAGAAATTTAATAAATAAAAATTATTTGTATAACACTATGATATTAGTTAAATTATTTATCTATTTTAAAATTATTTCTACCATGGTCAGCATACACAAGGTGTTATGAAAAATTGACTGAACAACCTTAAGTAACTGAAATAGGCCAAAAAACATTATAATAAATAAATGAAATATGATAATAAATGTCCCATAAGAAATAAAATAAAGAATAATAAGTTTATTAATAAGGTTTAGAATAATATTAATTTGATTATTCTGGATGTTAAGAATGTGCATAGATATAATCAGAAAAAAGGTAAGAGTTTTCATCTCAATTTCCCTTCTTTGTGAGAATTATTGTATTTATAAAACTATTTTCATTTTCAAGGCATGTGTACTTAAAATTTAAGATATATTATCATTAATCCATGTTATTTAAATATATATATATATATATATATATATATAAATACTTTTCCTATTTTTACTCTCAAGGATTTCTGATCCAAAAAATTTCCAAACGCGAAGGGTTTTCATCTCAATTTTCCATCATTAAGACAAGTATTGTATTTATTCATATATTTTTATTTTAAAGTTATATACAATAAAAATTTGAGATATTTTATTGTTAATCAATTTTATTTCATGGTATATAAAAATAAATTCCCTGTTTTAACTCTCACGGGTTCCTGAACCAAAAATTTATGAACAGTATGGGTTATCATTTCAATTTCCTCTATTTGAGACACTGTTGATATTATTCACCAAATTTAATTTACGTGGTGCATATAATACATATTTGAGTTATTATATCATGAATTAAATTTTATTCATTGTATTTTATGTTTTATTACAATCCCTATCTTTTAAGGGGTTTTTATTAAAGTGTCACTCAATCCACAAAATTTCTCTTAGTCTCAATTTTGATTCTTTGAGACAAGTTACATGTTAAGAACCATGTTTCCATTGTATGGTGTATTCAATAACCATGGATATGTTTTTATGATACTATTTATTTCATGGTATTTAATATCCAAATCATTTTCTCTTATTAAAGTGGCTATTGATATAGTTATTCTCCTATTGTAAGGATTTTTGGTAATTGAAATCCTCTTCCTTGATTATTATTTTTTGTATTGAACAATTTTATTCCATGCTTGAGTAAGAAAAAAAATAATATTTTTTATATGGTATTTTATGATCCAATTTTGAAAAATTATTTTTTAATACAAATAAGTTTTTATCACTCTTTTTACATTGTGGATTTTCAACAAAGGTAATTTCAAGTATAAAAAATGTCCTATTCATAATAAAATGTTTTCAATCCACATTTCCTATAGGAAAATTTATTTCACTTTCAAGCATATATTTTTGGATATTATTTTTAAATTAATTATTTTAAATGAGTTTTGAATTCACCTTTTGAAAAAGACTTTTGGAAGTGACCTCTAACTTCCTCTTTTACATCAATACTAAAAATGTTTTCTAAAAGCACATTTAAGTTTTCACTCCCATTTTCCTTTTAATTTTAAAAATTATTTTCACTAATAAGTTTTATTTTTCACAATTTATAATTTAATATATATATATATATATAACTTTTTTGGGTAATGAATGTATGATTCAAAACAATTCAATTTAGGATCCCTTCTTAGGTGGTATCATTCAAGAATTATTTTCCAAGGATGTTTTTTATATATGTAAGCATACTTCTAGGATTCCATTTTTACACTAGGGATATGTTCTTTTGAAACCATCCAACCCATTACCTTGGATGGATTATGATCATGTTATTTAAATATTGACTTAGTTATATACTCATTTATCTATAAAACATGAACATCACATTTTACATAATTCAAATTGGGTGATGTTCACCTAGAAATAATGTTATTCTACTGGAATGCGAAACATTATTAGCATACCATAAGTTGTTATTTAAATATAGATGATTATTTTAAATATGATAATGTATAGTTTAACCATTGACATTTTTCCTCCAAATTGGTTATGATCATGTTAACCCTTTAATTAATATGGGAAAAAATAGTGGAATTTTTTATATTTTTTATTCTAATATTAAAGGTTATTAGAATGTTGACTATGTATTGGTTGAAGATCCAACTTATATATTTGGATGGGTTGTTACAACTTGACCCACTGAGGTCCAACGAGTTACTACCCCAAGCCTGCCTCCAATAGGCTAAGGGCTGGTGAACAATGCCCCGTAGGAATATCTCACAAACAGGAGGAATTATCCTAAAGTACCCACACACACACACATCTCCAAGACCACACAATTCTAAAATATAAAATAATTGAAACCAATGCATGCATACATCTAAGATCCCACAATATAGTATGACAATAATGTACTAAAAGAGAAAAAAGGGTCTAAATCCAAGCCCAACCAAAAACTATAAAGAGTCCAACCTTCTCCAAGGGTGAGGACTAAAGTCAAAAGAAATATCTTAGAAAAAACTTGGTATAAAAAGCTCCATCTATTATCTAAGTGCTCCCTATCCTCCCAAGACACCATCAAATGGTTTGTTGTCTACATAAGACATGACACATGTAAGAAATCCCATGGATAGGTGTGTATCAAAATACCCAATAGAAAACCCCCAAAACACTAAAAAAGAAACAATTATAATAATATCAACACAATATATCAAAATAAATGTATAACAGAATCACCTAGATATACCCAGGAAAGATACCATGCCACTAGGCTGTAATAACAAACTACTAGCCACTAGATTCTACTCGAATTAATTCTAGTTCTAGGAGAATCCACTCCACAAGAAATGATATCATCAGATACACTTGATAAAGAGGTCTAGATCATTGGGAACCACCCAATAAAGCTCACGGGTCTAGTAAGACCTTGATACTCAGATAGGGGGTTACTCTCAAAACTACTGGGGG
This sequence comes from Viscum album, assembly GCA_963277665.1. Taxonomy (NCBI): domain Eukaryota; kingdom Viridiplantae; phylum Streptophyta; class Magnoliopsida; order Santalales; family Viscaceae; genus Viscum; species Viscum album. The sequence continues at coordinate 1,295,977,492 of OY728138.1, read as the reverse complement.
ACACCAAGAACCCAATCTAGATCAACCCACTACATAGGGGATCATATTCCAACAATAAGAACAACCCTACCAATACAACATACTAGATAGAGGATCAATTATCTCCTCAGGGAGGTCACATTGATTCTAAAAACCACATCTTGGGAACAAAGATGATATAGAATCACAATCCAGTCTTATAGGGGGACACCACAACTCTATCTGAGACTCAAACTCTAGAGGGGATCAAAATCCTATGATGTGGATCTAATTTCATACTATACCCTCGAGGGAATGGACCAAGAGAAAATTCTCAACCTAGACTATTATAAACTAAGGAAACAAAGAGTTTTAAACACTCTTGAAGGTGGTACACATCATGTAACAGGGGGTACATGGTATGTTCAACTATCCCCAAGTCTACATGTGTGTTAAAGCCTCACAAATCATGTAAGTCTCCACATAAATGGTGTTTAGAAGAAGTTCATGGCATGTAGACACACATTAAACACTTCCCAGGTCACCTGGTCATTTTGTGTATGGTGTCCAGGTCTATGTACTGGCCTATGTACACCTGGCCGTGTCCGTGTCCAAGTACATAGTGTGCCACTGGCTATTCACCTTTGCTCCTATCCATGTAATTCCCAAAGTACACACTAATCCATCATAGAGGGTTAAAAGAACATGTGATATTTAACTTTAATTGGAAACCTAACACCATATTCAGGGGGTCCATAAGAGGTATAAAACCAAAATACCCAACTTTTTTTCTTAGGAATTTCCATATTCTATGAAATTTCTTATGTGTCATCCTATGTTTCTTCGGATCCAACATCCTTACCTAAAACTCTAGATTAAAAGTCCGATGAGCTTTTGCATCATCAAAGACTGAATTTGGGTTCAAATCTATTCAAAAAAGGATCCGTCGAGCAATAACTATCACCACACGCCAGGATCAGGAAGAACAGGAACCAAAAATCCATATGTTTTTCTCCCAATCATCCTCTAACATCATCACACCTCGACCGCACCATATATCATGAACAAAACCCTTGATATCTATCCATTTCATTGAATAACGATCACACAATGATCGAATATTGGGTATTTCATTGAACCACGGTCCAAAAGAAACACCCATGATGAATGTGCAAAGAATATGGGAAGAAATCCAAAAGCCAAAAAAATGTGAGGAACTAATCCCATCATTTTTTCATTCAGCCTCAATTCATTTTTTGTAGAAATAGAAGAATCAAGAGGGATAAATCAAAATGAAAAAATAAAAATTCCATTAATTTAATTCTACTAACAATGTATGTATCATTTTTTCATATAATTAACCCGTATTCATCAAATATTAAGCAATTGGATAAAAAATAACAAAGAAAAAAAATCCTACCTGGAGTTTGGATCAATCTTCGATGATGAATAGTTCTGCATTATGATCGTTGATAAGATCCATGAACTCCATTGGTGCAATGATCGATGATCCAATCCCTATCCACCATCATTTACCAAGAACGCTCTCCTCCAATGGCTTCTAAGTCTCTAGGGTGTAGTGGCCAACCCTTATAAAAAATCCATAAATGTATATTTAAAGAGGAAGAAGGTTGTTGCATTGAAAAAAATAAAATAAATTCTTTAATTAATTTGTTTTATTAATTTAATTTCTATGTTAACTTTTTCAAAAATGGCCTGTGCTGACAAATTTTATGTCACACCTAGGGTAAAAACCACATTTTGAACTCAAAGGTTCCCTTATATTACTGATCTGGTCCTCTTTCGGGATTTATTCCACTTTTTCAGGAAAATTTCATGCATGTGAATTTTAATATATTTATTATATTTCAAAAATTTATTCCATGTACATTGGTCCTCAGAATTTCATGTTGTATCAGTGACTGGTCTCCAAAATAATCCATATAATATTCAAAAATAATACCTGGAAAATAGGAGTCATTAAATTATTCCCACCTTAGGGATTTTTATCCTGAAGAGAAAACCCTACTAAAAAATATGAGGGTATTGGGCTTGAATGTGGTCTCCCACTCCTAGGTTCTCTCATATAGATTCCTGTGATTCCAATAGACATGCAGAAGAGGAATCAATTACCAATAAAAAATCCTCTACTTCCAATCCTTAATGTCCATCAGGTACTCTGCAATGGTAGCTCCATACTCGATGTCCAGATCTCCTGATTCGATAACATGAAATGGGTCATGCACATACCTCCTCATCTATGACACATGGAATATGTTGTGTAATTGGTCTAACTATAGCTATAGAGCTATGCAGTACGACACCTCACAATCTCTATGAAGTATCTAGAAGAGACCAATGAATCTTAGAGATAATTTGCACTGTGGCCAAAACCTCCTCAATCCACATCAAGATGAGATCCTTAGGAACACATGGTATACCTCCTCGAACTCAATAGGTCTTTATAATTGGTCCAAATAAGACTTATGATAAATTTTTGCAGTCCTCATCTGCTCCTGGATGATCTGCACCATCTCTGTAGTAGCTCCCACCAATTTCAGTCATACTAGTGATGAATCACCTAGATCAGTCCAATAGAGTGGTGACCTACAAGTAAACTTGTAAAAATCCTTAATGGTTCAATAAAAATGGTGAAATGGTAGATATTTTTGTGAAAAAACTCCACTAAGGATTGGTTATCCTCCAAACTATGGCCAAAATCCAACCTGAAAGCCCATAACTTGTCTTCGAAGACCTGAATGGTCCAATCTATTTAGCCATCAGTTTGGCAGTGAAACTCCGAGATCAAGTGAAAATGAGTCCCAAAATAATATTTTAATTCCCTTTATAACTGATATATGAAGCAATAATAACAGTAAGAGATGATATTTTAGGGAACAACATGGAGCTAGATAATCTTCTACATGTAGAGGTGTCTGAATATCTCTATTGAACTTTTCTCTCGAATAACTAAAAAGTCAGAAGAATTGGTGAGTCAGTTTATAATCACCCATATGGAATCATGTAACTTGGATGTAAATGGTAATCCTATCATGAAGTCCATATAAATTCCATCCTAATTTCACTCTAGAACCTCAATGGGTTGAGCAAAACCTGCTGGAACCTCGTGCTCTGCCTTCACCTACTACCAAGTGAGGCATCAAGAGACTAACTCTGTAACTCCCTTCTTTATTCTCGGCCACCTAAACTGACATAATAGGTCTTGGTAAATCTTTTCCACAACTAGATATACCACTAAATGGTATGTATGAAACTTCCACATCACCACCCCCTCAAAATCAAAGGTACCACCATTCTTCCTCAGAAAATGATAGCATGATCCATACCTTTAAATATACATCAAGAGCATGGCCAGTGGATATCTAAGTATGTAAGGTCTCACGGTTGATATCTCAACACTGAGAATCCCTAAAATGATATAAAATAGTGGGGTAACAACCATCTACCAAAGACATGAAGCACCATCATTTTCCAGGAAGGACAACTGTAACAAGGCTAACTGCTCTGATGCCTCAGCCAACAACTAAGAACAAGATCTCATACTGAGAGAATCTACCACCACATTCCCATTCTAAAAGTATAGAAAATATTAAATTCATAGTCCTAGAGGAACTCTATCCATCCCCTCTATCTCATGTTAAGATCCTTCTGATAGAATATATACTTGATACTCTTGTGGTAAGAGTAAATGATAAACCACTCGCCCATCAGGTAGTGACACCACATATTTAGTGCAAAGACTACCACTTCTAATTCGAGATCATGGGTCATGTAGTTATGATCATGTGGTCTCAACTAAAGTGAACCATATCACCTGGCTATTATTCAGAAAACAACCAATTCTAGTCCCTGATGCCTCATAGAACACTATGTACTCAACACCCTCCACTGTAAATCTCAAGATGGGAGCACTCATCATCCTCTTCCTTATCTCCTGAAATAACTACTAAAAACTTTCATTACACATGGAAGGCTTACCATTTTAGGTCAAGGATATCAAGGGTGTTTTTAATATTAAGATATCGAGTACAAATCTCTGATAGTACCTAGAAAACCCAAGAAAACTCTACAGATCGGTAACACTATTTGGTGGCTCCCAAGAAAGTACTACTTCAACCTTTTCTGGTTCCACTGCTACTACGACCTCTATGATGACATGTCTTGGAAATTAGACTTATCAAATACAAAAATGACACTTAGAAAGTTTCCTATAAATCTAGTTCCCTCAGAGTGTGTAAATGACCATCCTCAAGTGTCTCATGTGCTACTACTCGGATGCTGAATATACAAGGATGTAATCTATGAGGACCACCATGAATTGATATAAGAATAGATAAAAGATCTGGTTCATGAGTCCGATGAAAACTAATGAGGATTTCATTACACTGAACAATTTCACCAAATACTCATAGTGATCGTTTCAACATATGAATGCCTTCTTCGGTATATCTTTTTCCCATACTCATAACAGGTGATAGCCTAATATTAGTTCAATAATTGAGAACCATAATACCCCTCTCAACTAATAAAAGAGGTCATAAATTCTAGGTATGGGATAATTATTATTCATGGTCACCTGATTCATGTTCCATTAATCCACACATAACCTAAAACACTCAATCACCTTCTTAGTGAACAACATTGGGGCTGACTTGGGAAATATTGGGTCTCATAAATCCCTTATCCTAAAATTCCTTAAACTGCACCCTCATCTCTCAAATATCTATGATATCCATATGATATAATGGTGTAGATATTAGTTCCATCCAGGGATGCAAGTCATTTTAAAAGTATATCTCTCGATGGGGAGGTAAATTTGGTACATCATCAATAAATACATCCTCATACTCTAGCACTATTGTAGAAAACTCATTACCTAGAGCATCCACTACTCCAAGATTCATTCTAGACAATTGATGAGTAGTCATATGCACTTTCCTATTCTTGAGATCATCCTACTCCACCAAGGTTCCCTTCTCACCAACAAAGGAAAACCTTATTCTATCACTGCGAACACACCACTTCCTCTATCTAAAAAAATCAATCTAGGCCTGAATTGTGGACAACTAGTACATAACTAAGATGAAATCATAAGGCCTAATTTCTTCTAGAAATAGATACCATGATAAAATCTTACCTCCTACCATTAGGTCACACTATTGGCATAAGTGTGAAATCACTGTGTCTCCACCTGTCGGTGTCTTCAACCACATGGGTCGATTCAATGAATCAGCTAAAATATATAAGTCTCAAACTAGAGAAGTGGAAAGGAAGGAATGAATCAAAACCTTGTCAATAAATACTGAAACTAAAGAAAAAAATAAATAGATCATACCTTATATCATCCCTAGAGCATTGGGGTTATAGGCATCTATATCTTGTAGTTGGGCCTGTCCTTCTCTACCATCTCCCTGATACTGAAACGTACCACCTGGGGGTGGTGGTGGTAATATGTCAATCCTCTAACCACATAATAATTCCATTCCAAACCATTTGAAACATCCACTACCATGTAGAAAACCCTGATCCTGCCTCTATCTTTTTCTCTATGGTCCCTCAACCGTATCATGATCAGTTGTACAACAAGTTAAAAAATCCTGAGCCAGATGTCGTCAACCATCGTAAGAGAAACACCATCTCTCCCTTGGTTGATTTGAGAATCCTTGAGATCCCTAAAAAACTAACTCTATGTCTTGGGATCACCTCCTGAAGCATCTAACATGCTTGGATCCATGTGAATGTCATCGACTGCCTACTATCGAGTTATCAGCTATTGGGTGACCACTACTAGCACCCACGAATAATACCTGCTCTTCCAGAAAGATCTCCATTACCAAGGCTTTCTCAAGAATCCTGAAATAGGTGGGAACACAAAGAGATACTACTGAGGCCCTAATGTCCTAGAAAACTCCATTCTTAAAGGTTTTAGCATTGAATAACTGATCCCACACCATATACTAAGAGTAACGTGGGAGATCATTTAACCTTGCTGAGTACTCTACTATGGTAAAAAAACCCTACTATAGATACATAAGCTTATGTATGCATACCCATGGAAACATGGATAGATAAAACTCCTCCATAAAGAGATTATCAAATTATAACTAAGAGAGAGCTGTCTCATCATATTTCCAAGTGACTAAGCTCCATTATTTCCTAGCATATCCCTAAAGGAGACTCGCCACAAGGACTTCCATATAACTTTTTCCCATCCTCACAAGGTAGAAAGTTCTAGTGACTACCTCTAGTTATTCCTCATCCACTAGGGGGTTTAGCTCACCCTGAAACATCAGAGGTCACTACCTATGAAACTCATGCAATGCACTCAACCTGAATGCATCCTCAGCTGGCATTTCTAGATTTATATTCTTCTCAACGAGTGTTTGTATAGCTGATAAACCACCCAAAGGTGTTATCTTCAATACAGGACCCTACACCGATGCCTCGTCACATGGCTTATTATTATTGTGATCACATAGTAGAATCCTTGTTGGATGTCTGTGTGGATATATCCTAAAATTTAACAAGATATACCACGATCAAAAGAGTATATCTGGGGAGATGACTCAAGAAGGACACAGAATAGACAACCATTCTTATATGATGCATGTATCAAGATTTTTCCTCAATTTGTTTAACATATATCGAGTCAAAAGGTAGGTGATCAGAGTCCTGGTGTATGGATACGTCGGCTACCACACCAACACTAGAGTCCTTTCCCTGAAAGCTAAACTCAAAACTCAAAACACTATTACCCCAAACCAATCTAACTGACTCCAATCCTAAGGTAGAACCTACCACCTATGATACCACTATTTCATGACCAGACCTGCCGAGGTCCAAACCGTGACTACCCCAAGCCAGACTCCAATAGGAAAAGGGATGGAAACCAACTACTTGTAGAAATATCCCACAAATGGGAAGAATTACCCTAAAGTACCTATACACATGAACACATATTCAATCCCACACAATGCTTAAATGTAAAACAAATGAAACCAATGCATGCATACATCTAATATCCCATAATCAAGTATGGCAATAAATTACTAAAAGCGGAAAAAGGTCCAAATACAAGGACAACTAAAAAATATAAAGATTCCAAATTGATTCAAGGGTGAGGACTAAAAATCAAGAGAAAGATCTTGCTAAACACCTCGGTATGACAAGCTCCGTCTATGCTCCACCCACTCCCTATCCTCCCAAGACACCATCAAAAGGGCCTTCCTCTACATAATACATGACACATGCAGGCAGATCCCATACTGAGGTGAGTATAATAATACCTAGTAGGACACCCTAAAAACACTAAACACAAAGCACCATGTATATTCATCTCATTAAAAGATATTACACTAAATGTATAATAGAAGCACCCATATATACCAAGGAAATACACCACTCTACCAGACGATCATAACCAACTACCAACCATAGGATTCTACTCAAAGCAACACTAATTCTTAGATAATCCACTCAATGATCCATGATATATTTAGAGACCCTTGATGAAGAGCTCTAGATCATTGGGCCACTCCCAATAAATCTCAATTTTCATGAAAGACCCTGATACTCAAATATGGGTCACGTCCAAAACCACCAAGGGACATGGAAAAACCAATCTGGATCAGAAAGCTACGTATGGGATCATATGACAATGATACCACCAACTATATTGATAAAACCTTATAGATAGAGGATCAATTCCCTACATAGATAGGTCATTCTGATTCCATAAACCCTATATAGGGAACAAAGATGATAGAGGATCTAACTCTAGTCTCATAGAGGGACACCACAACTATATCTAAAACTTGGACTCTAGAGAGGATACAAATCCTAGGATGTGGAAGTAATGATACACTCCACCCTTGAGGTAATGGACCAAGGGAATATGCATAACCTAGACTGGTCCAAACTAAGGAAACGAGGTGATTAAAAAACTCTTGAAGGGGGTGCATGGTGTGTCAAACTATCCCCAAGTCTTTCCGTGAAGTAAATCCACACATGGAATGCAAGAATCCACAAACATTCTATATAAAATAAGTACATAATGTGTAGATACACACAATATCCTACATGTTTCTCTTGGTTGTGTCTATGTACAATGGCCATGTCCATGTACCATATTGTGCTCACCTGGCCGTGTCTGTGTGTAGAGACCCTAAGCTTGACGTACATGGACATTAAATTAATTTTGAAGAATACTTAATACATAAAAAAATAGACACACAAGGACCGTAATAGTTTAGTGTCTTTGGAAACTTGGAACGTAATCCTCTAATCATGGTGAAAGATCTTCAACATCTCCCATAAAGATCTTACCCTTTTTTTTCTTACCTAAAACATTTCTTTATATCCTGGGAAAAGAAAACATAAAAAGGGTGAGCTCAAATGCTCAGTAAGGGTAAGCATGGATAAAATAAAACATACCATATACATTTGAACTTAAAAAAACATGTACATTAAAAATCTTGAGCAACGACATAAAACATGGAAGTACATAAGGCATAGATCATAATGGAACATAAAATCATGATAAAATAGCATGGGAATAAAACATGTAGTTGTGGCATCCATTAAGCACATGTAATGATTTCCATAGTAGCCAAGGCATTGCTTCCAAGACCATCTTAGTGGACAAAGTCCCTTTCTGAATCGAGTTCACTCCTCGTTTCAATCCTGTTTTACTGAACCGGTTTAACCTGCCGTTCCAGCCATGTCTATCTCATGAGATATAAATCTTTACCCAATGCATTGGAGGGAGATATAGGTCCCACCCATCTCATAATGAAATAATTCTTACTTGTGCCACAAAATAAACATACATCATTCATAATAACCCACCGAATAAAATGGGTTTCATAAACATCATCCCATCATCACATAATCCATATAAAAGAAATGGATATCATTTCATAATAAGAAAAGTGAAACCATGTAAATCATAGAGACATTACACTTGAAACATACACATATGAAATAATTTCATCTTATATGGAAAATGGTTTGGATAAAACACTTTAAATGAATTCTTGAGGAAAATATCATTTCTTCTTCAAAATCAATTTTCTTTTCAAAAAACGTCATGCAATTTTAAAACAAATAGATTTTTTTGAAAATAGTCATGAAATATTTTGGAGGACGCTTCATGAAAATAAGGCTTTATAAAACTGTAATAATCCATTCGTTCCATATAAGTTAAAAAAACATTCTTTTCGTACTTTTGCCGGAAAAGTCAAAAAGTACCTCGTAACGTAAACAAAAGAAAGATTCCTTACATACCATGTAGTAAAAGTAAAAAATGGGTAAAAAGGACTTTAAACATACATGAAAACACTTTTATAAAACATGAACATGGATGATAGAAATAACCCCAGTAAATACTTACAAATAAGCAATCTCGGATAAAAATGAGATTTGCAAAATTATCCCTTACCTTAGGTCCAATTTTCTTCGTAAGTGTCCAAACCTCTTGTATAATGATTTAAATAATGTTATTGACTTATTACAGAATCATATTAATTGTTATGATATCATATATGGTTCACTTATGACTTTATATTACCCGTTCTTTTGTAAATTCCATGTTAAAGAGCGTTTTGGGTAAAATTGTTTCATTTGTCGTCCGTGTTTTGACTTGTAATTATTCATATGATTACTTAGATCACGATTACATAATTCCAGAATGTAAAACATGATTTATATATAATATATATTCAGAATATACATATATATAATAGATCTATAAATGGAAAGAAATACACCGTTCATGGAGACGATAGGCCGTACGTACGCATGAACGCTGTTTTCGTTTCCTTATTGAGTTGAACGGAATTAAGTAGATGACATACATATATACATAAATCTAGTAGCTTTATAATGTAATATATTTCATTATTATTTCTTATATATACTTTATAATCATTCTTAAATGGTTAACATAGAGAATGAATCTCATCGCGTCGTGGAGACGGTAGTCCGTACGTACGCACGAGCGATGATATCATTTCCATAATTATTGAATTGAATTGGAGAGGATGATACAATATATCAGAATCAGTATGATGTTATAATAACTATGTATAGTTTTTCTTTACACCATTATACCCATCCATGTAAGGTGTTGGTGGAAAAACAGATTACACCACAGCGTGGAGACGGTATTCCGTATGTACGCACGCGCGGTGATTTTGTTTTCCGTAGGATGGATAGAAGGTGAAATGGGATTGTTTCATATTTATAATGAAAAATAATTATATTAGTGATACTTATGTTATTAATTTATAATGAAACAAATAAATAAGAATAAGTTTAAGAAGAAAGAAGCTTGAAAGAATCGGGAGAAGAAATTACCTCTTCTTCGATACGCCTCTTTGAAACCTCCTTTTGGGGCACTAAGATTGGTCTTTAAAGTAGACCATAACCTCTAGGATGTTTCTAGGGAATTGGAGAAGATAATTTGGTAGGTTTTGGACGATCTTGAATGCTCAAATTGGTGTGTGTAGGAGAGGGAGGAGGTTCCCTTTTATAAGGGAGGAGAGAGGCACATTTGGAATTCTTAAAAATATTAATTTATAATAAATCTAACCCCACTTACAAACCTCCAAAAATGACTCATATTCAAATATTAGATGATATAGGGTTGTAACTCATCAAAAAATCAAATTTAGACATGTTTGTATCTTATTTTAAACCTTATCATTTTGATTTATCCTTATTTAATCTATTTAAGTTTATTTGTGGTAATAATATTCTAAATTTTATATTATAACAAATAATTACTTATTTGTTGTGAATTTTACATAATTTTTTACTTTATAATATTATAGACCTTATAAATTTAAATTTATAATTTTTAAATATTTTTGTGATTTTTGAACAATTTTATAATATGTTATTTTTATAAAATATCAATAGTGTCAATTTTGACACTATTCATTTATTTGAATTTAAAAAAATATATACAGAAGATATGTTCGAAATAAAAGCTTAAATAGATTCATAAAAGGTCATGTGTATCTATAAAATTAGTGGATCACATTAAATAGTTCATATAATATTTATTTTATTATTTTTAAAACCATTTATTTGGTTTATCTCTTAATAAACTAATTACTACAACATTTTTGTATAATTATTTAATATACTGATTTGTTGCATATAAATTTAAAATAAAATCTTATGATGAAGATAAATCTATTAAATTTCACAATAATACTTTTAATAGAATTTATCATCTTAAAATCACAATATTTAAATTGTTATATTTATTACATTATGAAGGTGACAACTTTGGCATCATTTAAAATAAAATAATATAAGTGTCATAATCACTTTTATAAGGATCCAAACGGTTATATATTAGGTCATTGGATGATTAAGGTGTATATATACACTACCAATAAGTTTTGGTCAGGTTTGTGGGCCTTTTAATAGGTATTATTATTTCAATAAAAACAATATTACTTATTTTCCACTTAATAAATAATTTCTGTATCATTAATGTATCACCATTAATGACAATTATTTAATCCCTAAAAATTCTAAATAAATTATAATGATGTAGATAATGTTATTAGATTTCTGGATACTATTCATTTTTGAAGTTTTATGATGTTTATCACTAAATTAAAATTATTATACTTATAAGATTTAAGAGAGTGACATGTTGTCACTTTCTTTGGTTTTAATAATAATTAAATTATTTTCATGGTAAAAAGTCCATAAAATGAATCTAATCTGACCCTTAGTTGATATGGGTTTAATTTTAGCTATCTAATAGAATTTTGGCATGTGTTAGGGTAATTTTATAATATTATATTTATCCTTAATTACCCGATTTACCTTTAACTATGGTAAATAAAATTTACCGTAGTTATTATTCATAATTCCCAAAAATGAAAAGTATCTTATTAACATAATTTGGACCCACTGATTCCAAATATGGAATCTGTTTTTCCAAATTCAATACACAAAAGTTGCAGAAATTAAATTAAAATTAATCCCGTTGTCGAAAGAAAACAGTTTTTTTATAAAACATTGCAAAAGATTGAATTTATTTAACCTACGAATTTAATGTAAAATCAATGATAATGACATAAATTATATTAAATGGTAAAAATATATTCTATTTATACTTTAAAACCATTAAATATTATAATTTAACCATATAAATTATTGCAATGAAAAAAGATGTTTTTCATTAAAATATAGCGTATTTTTACTATTCATCAAAATATGAAAGTTACCAGAATAATACAAAAAAATTATCCAAAGTAAATTTTTATTTCATGATTACAAAGAAGAATTTTATTTTGTCAAATTGAACTTATAAACATGTCAAAAACTAGATTTAATGTGGGTGCGCCATCAAAAGGCGGCAAAACTGCATTTTTTGAAAAATTCTTATTTTACACGAAAAATTTATTTTGTTCTTATAACATGTTCTAAAAAAGTTGTAAGATGAATAATAATGTTATAAAATTCAAAATTTAGTTAATACTATTAATAACGGCTAGTTCATAACAATATTATAATAATATATCATTGTTTATTAAAACCCGGTATTGCGTGCAACACATGCTATCGAGGAAGGTCGCGATTGCGTGTAATGCAAGCCAAGTTAGGGTTGTGTGTTGCGCAAGAATCCTTCGTTGTTTCGTATAACATAATCCAACCATATTTTATTTATACATTGAATATATATATATATATATATACTCAATGTTGCGTAGAATAACTATTATCAAAATTGTGTGTAACACGATCCAAGAATAGTGTTGTGTATAATGAAAGCTAATACGGTGTTGCGTATAGCGCAAGGTAATCTTGGTGTAGCATACAACACAAGACATTAATGAAATTAAAAGAATATTTTTCATAAAATCTCGGGGTGTTACACTGTGTCCAAGTACATGGTGTGCCACTGGCCATGTACTTTTTCCCATGTCTTTGTACTTCCGGAAACACTGATCCATCATAAAGGGTTCATAGGGTGTGTGATATTTAACTTCATATGGAACCCTAGCACTGTAGACAAGGGGCTAACATGACATGTAAACCAAAAATACACACCTTGTTGGTCGAGAATTTCTAGATCCACAAGGATCTCTTCTGTGCTATCTTACACTTCACTGAAGCCATCGCCCTTACCAAAACCTATAGACCCGAGTTCGACTAAGCCTTTACATCATTTTTGACTGTAATCTGGGTTCAAATCTGTATAGAAAATGTTCCATCAAGCAAAAACCATCACCAAACACCAAAATCAAGAGGAACGAGAACCAAAAATCCATCCCTTATGAAATCAATCATCCTTCTCCATTATCACACCTCCACTGTACCATCTCTCATGAATCATACCCTTAGTATCAATCTATTTCACTGATGAATGATGACACAATGATTGAATACTAGGAATTTATTCAAACTAAGGGCTAAAATAAATGGTTGTGATGAACGTGCAAAAAACATGGGAAGAAAAAAATTCTAGAAAACTTGAGGAACATACCACAAACTTTGTTCGTTAGAACTCAATTCGTTCTTATATAAAGAGATAGACGAAGAGGGATAAATCAAAATAATCAAATAAAAATTCCATAAATTTAATTCTACCAATAATCCATGTATCAATTCTATTTGTGGAATTGATCCATGTTCGTCTAGGATTAATAAACAATATAGAAATAAAAAATAAAAACATCCTACATGGAGTTTGGATTGATTGTTGATGAAGAATGGTTTTGAACTACCATCGTTGATGAGATCCATGAACTCTATTGGTTCAATGATCCATGATCCGATCCTGATCTATCATCATTTGCCAAGAACACTCTCCTAAAATGGCTTCTATGTCTCCAAGGTTTAGTGGAAAAAACCTGAGACAAAATCCATAGATGTATATTTAATGAGGAAGTAGGTCATTTCATCTGAAAAAATAAAATAAATTCTTTAATTAAGTTAATTTATTAATTTCTTGGAAGCAATATTTTTTTAAAAAACAGCCCGCACTGACATAGTTATGTCATGACTAGGGTAAAACCCATGTTCTAAACTCAATAGTGACCTTAGATTTATAATATTGGTCCCCATTCAGGATTTATTCCACATATTCCGGAAAACTTCACATGTGTGCTATTTAATATATTTAAAACATTTATTGCGTGTGAAGCGGGACTTGAAATCTCACATCGTCTCAATGCCTGGTCTAAACAATAATCCATATAATATAAAAAAATAATACTTGGGAAATAAAATTCATCAAAGTGGTTATGATTATGTTATCCCTTTTATTAATATGGGGAAAATATTCAAATTCATGATGATTGCTGACTATTAAGGCAGGTTAACTACGTATTTGTTTTTTGTATTTCTCATTATATAAATTTCCATGTTTTATTGAGTATAAGGTTCCTTAAGGAATGGTATAAAAGGTATTGATATCTCTTATGGTGAATGTATTGGACATATTTAGGTGACAGGTAGGGACTAGAATTATATAACCCTTCGATACATCAACTGGTATCATGAGACAAAATAATTCTTGGTACTGCTATATTCCTTACCAATTCAACAAGATGTCTTGAATGAAAAATTGATGTTTAATGACCCATGAATCATGTACATAGAAATTAAATTTCTTTTATGGAATACTTAAAACATTACATAAATAGATTCCTAAATACCTTATTAGTTTAGTGTCTTTGGAAACTCAGAACACATTCTTCTAGCTTAGTGAAAGATATTAAACATCTCCCATTAATATCTTCCCCTTTAGTTTTCATACCTAAAAACATTATTTATATTCTAGGGGAAATAAAAACATAAAAATGGTGAGATCAAATGCTCATTAAACGAAAACATAAACATAATAATGTAAAAATATGAACATATATTTTGAATATCAAAATCTTGAGTCATAAAATAAATCTTGGCAATACGTAGGGAATAAATAATAATGGAACATTAACCATTATAGCATATCATTGGTAAATAACATGAAATTTTGGAAAACAAATAAGCATATAAAATCATATCCATATTATCTAAGACTCATTTCCAAGACCATCATAGCAGACAAAGTCCATTACTGAACCAAGTTCACTCCTCTTCTAGACCTGTATTACTAAACCAGATATAATTACCGTTTCAGACCTATATTACTGAACTGGATTTAATTTTTGTTCTAATATTTTCTATGTCATGAGATATAAATATTTACAAAATGTATTAGAGGGAGATATAGGTCCCACCCATATCATAACTAAATCCTTCTTACATGTTCCACAAAAACATAAATCATTCATCATAGTATATCCCAAGAAAAAAAATGGGTTTCTTAAACAACATTTCATCATAACATAATCCATATAAAATATCATTCCATTAATAAAAAAAATAAAATCATAGTAATAATGGGGATAAAAACATAACCATATTTAAAGAGCATCATGTTAGATGGAAAATCATTTTGATAAAACACTTGAACTTAATTATTGAGGAAAATATCATTTCTTATTCAAAAACATTTTATTTTCTCAAAATGCCACAAAATTTTAAAAGAAAAGAATTTATTTTAAAATAAACATGAAATATTTTAAAGTAACCTTCAAGTAAATATGGTGTTATTAATATTTTAAAATCCAATCATGCCGTATAAGTTAAAAAAACATTCTCATCGTACTTTTACCAGAAAAGTAAAAAAATACCTCATATCGGCAAAAGATTCCTTTCATACCATATAATAAAAATTCTCCAGAGGGTAAAATTAACTTTAAAAAAATTATATAAGAATAGAAATAATATTATATACTTATGAAACATAGACATGGATTATAAATATAACCCAGTAAATACTTACGTATAAATAATCTTGAATAATAATGAGATTGAAAAATTATCCCTAACCTAAGGTCTGATATCCTTCGTATGTATCTAAAACTCTTGTATAATGATTGAAATAATGTTATTGACTTATTACAGAATCATAGTAATTTATATGATATCATATATGATTATAATATTATCTGTTTGTTAGTATCATGTCATTGTCACTCGTTATTTGGATATTAACTGCTTTATGTTCTTATGTAAGTTTTTTCAGATAAGTTCATGTTCCACATCTTAGGTTATAATTATATAATTTAAATAATTGTATTAGTATAATATATATCATATTTATTCATTACATTCATGTATATAATCATGGTTTAATGAAGATCATGTAGAATCAATCACATCGCATCCTGGAGATGGTATGTCATATGTACAGACAAACGACAATATCATTACCATAATTGATGAATGGTTTTAACGTGGATGGTTTATAATATTTAAGAATAATTATAATGTTATAATAATCATATATATTTATTATTTATATCATTATACACATCCAAGTAAGGTGGTGGTGAAAAACAGATTACACCAAGGTGTGGAGATGGTAAGTCATATGTACGCACACGTGGTAATTTCATTTTTTGTAGTATGGATAGAAGGTAGAATATGGTTGTTTCATAATTATAATAACATCTTAGTATATAATATATACTGTATTTATTACTTTATATTGAAAAAATATATGAAGATTAATTATAAGAAGAAATAAGTTTGAAGGAATCGGTAGAGGAGGTTATCTCTTCTTCGATTTGCTTCCTCTAAATATTTTCTCAGAGCACTAGAGTTGGTCTTTGAAGAAGTCCAAAACCTATAGAATGTAACTAGAGAAGTTGATAAGGGGAAAGGGTAGGGGATTAACTATATTTAAGGCTCAAATTGATGTGAAGATGTGAGTGAGGAGGTGCCCTTTTATAATTGAGGCGAGGCAAGATGCAGTTTTGGAAACCTCAAAAATATTAATTTATAATAAAATAAAACCGCAATAAAAAACCTCTAAAATGTCCCAATTTATAAAATTATATGATATAGGGTTGTAATATTTTCAAACAATAAATTTTAGGAATGTTTTTTTTATCAATTTAAATATTATCATTTTAATCAACACTTAGTTATTTTTTTTAATTTTAATTAAGATAACAAATATTTCAATATTAAAAGGGTGAAATATTTATTTATTTGATTTAAATTAGACCATAAATAAGTACCTTATAGAATTTTATACCATATTATAATTATTATATATATATTTTAATTTTTTTAAGTTTTTTATATAATTTAATAAAACATTGTTTTAAGAAAACAACAATAGTGTCAATTTTGAGACTATTCAATTCATATATTTTTAAAAATATCAAAATAAGATGTTATAATCAAAATAATTATTTTATTATATCCCTATGGTGTCTAGGTAATATATTAAAAATAATTGGATATATTAATTAGCTCAAAGTAAAATGTTTTCAATATTTTTAATAACATTAATTTGATATTTCCATTAATAAAATAATTACTTCATCTGTTTTGTGTAATTATTTAATATAATTATTTGTTAGGAAAAAATGAAAAATAAAATACTATGATAAAGATAAATATACTATATTTCATAATAATACTTTTAGTAGAATTTATATTCTGTATAATTCAACATTAAAAATGTTATACTTATTAAATTATGGATGTGACAACTTTAACATCACTTTAAATAAAATAATATAAGTGTCATAATCTCTTCTATATAGCTCAAAATGGTCCATAAATAAACCATTGGATTCTTATGGTCGATAAATAATCGGATGATAAGAATTCATAAAGTTTTTTTTGTCTTGGTATGGTTATTATTATTTTAATAATTATTATTTTATTGTTTTCTCATCAATAAATTAATTTATACCCCATCAAAGTATAAGACTTTAAGGTAATTATATAATTTCTAGAAATTAAAAATAATTTATCAATACTAGAAAATGAAGCTAATTCCACTGACCTATATCCACGGTTTTAAAACCATGGCTATAGGTGGCTATAGCCACAATTTTATAGCCTATAGCCAGAGTTTTAAAACCGTGGATATATGTCTATTTTCCATGGCCTATAGCCCCAGTTTTCATAACCGTGCCTATATACCATAGTTTTATCCATGGTTATATGACCTATATCCACAATTTTCAAAACCGTTGCTATAGGCTATTTTTTTCGAAGACCTATATCCACGATTTTCTAAAACCGTGGCTATAGGGTTCCCATGCTTCTGCTGGAAAAACATTTCCCACAAATGTTTTGACAGGAAGGCCTACTACCACAGTTTTGTGGCTATTACTCTGGTTTTTATTAATATATATATCATAATATATGCATATATATGTGAATCATTTGTAAGTGTAGTGGTAAGTATCGTAGGTTGGTAAACGGGAGGTGCAAGGATCGAAACTCAGTGGGCACATTTTTATTTAAGCTATTACCACAGTTTTCCAAGGCTATAGCCATAGTTAAAACCCTGGAAATAGCTTCCTATAGCCATGGTTTAAACCATGGCTATAGGGAACCCACCACAGTGGCAAATTTTGGGGCCTATTTCCATGGTTTTCAAAACTGTGGAACTAGGAAACTACTGCCACGGTTAAAACTACCGTTATAGGCCAGGACCTACTACCACAACAATAGCAGCCACGGTTGGCCAAAACTGTGGCTGTATCCTACAACCCCAGTTTTTGTGCCTATTTCCACAGTTTTAAACTATTTGAATAGGACTTTTTTCAGGTTGTGTATCATAAGAAAGAAAAACATTTTATCTTTCAAATAAGTATTTATAATTGGAATTATCTTCTATATAACCTTATATAAAAATGGTAAAGTTATGAAAATTTGAGAAATACATATTTAACTTTTCTTTAAATAAAATAAATTAAATATCCTAATCTCATTTAAGTTGCTTCCAAAGGACACCATTTCAACTCAATAATTATTTAGGTAGAAAGACACTTATCCAGTGATATTGAGACCAATGTTAGGTTGATTTTGTAATATTATTCTTACCCTTAATTACCTGTTTTACCCTTTTACCGTATTAATAAAAATTAACAAAGTTACTATTCATAATACCAAAGAATAAAATAAATCTATTTACATAATTTGGGGCTACTAATTCCAAATATGGAGTCCATTTTTCAAAATTCAAAACAAAGAAGTTTTAGTAATTAATTTAAAATTATTCCTATTGTCTGAAAGAGAGAATGAGGTTTTTTTAATGTTAAAACATTGAAAAAGATTGAAATGTTTTTACATCTTAATTCAATTTAAAATTAATTATAATGACATAAATTATATTTAATAATAAAAATATATTCTATTTATACTTTAAAACTGTTCAATAATATAATTTAATTATATAAATTATTTCGATGTAGAAAGTTTCTTTCAATTAAAATTTAGTGTAATTTTACTATTAGTCAAAATTTAAAACTTATGATAAAAATATCAAAAATTCATCCAAATAAAACTTTTATATCCCACTTCAAAAGAAAAAGTTTTTTTGTTTAATATAATATATATAATTGTCAAAAAATATATTTAAAATGGGTGCTCCATCAAAAGGCAGCAATACTGCTTTTTTTGAAAAATACTTCTTTTATCCAAAAAAATTGAATTTGTTCTTATATAATGTCTAGAAAACATATAAGATGAATTTAAAAATTAGATTGAATATATAAAGAGTGATTTTATTATTTTATAGACTCACTTATTTTCATTAATATAGTTTTTTTGAATGAAGTTAATACTATTCATACCTTCCATTATAATGATTAGGATATAATATTTAGTTGTTCACTTATACTCAGTATTATGTGAAATGAATTATATTAAAATAACTTGAAATTGTGTGTAACAAAAGCCAAGAATAGTTTTTTGTATACCACAAGCTAATATAGTGTTGTGTATAGCGCAAGATAATCTTTGTGTAGTGTACAACACATGGCATCAAAGAAATTAAAAAGAATCTATCTCATAAAATATCGGGGTGTCAATTATACCCCCCTTAAAATGAATTTATCCATAAATTTTTTTTGGGGTTATAAAAGGTTTACTACTTGAAATTTTTTTTCATAAAAAACCACATTATAAAAAGGAATACTAAAACTTTACTTTAAAAAGGAAAGTTAGAAACGTAATGGTTATCCAAATTAACTCCTCACTGGGTTTCCATATAGAAGAACATAGGTGGGAAAACATGGATAAGAAAGAAAAATCTAACGTCCATGTTCTGATCGAGAGTGATAGAGAACAAGTTTTGGATAAAGTTAACAACCAGAAAGACATAAATTCATGATGATTTAAGGTTCCATCCAATTCATTGGATAAAAAGGTACTAGGATAGTATTTTTGGTTTCAAGAACCTTTTCATAAAGTTGAAGAATTTTTCATGAGAAGAAATAATTACCTGATTTCGGTACAATCTCACGATTGACCATTCCTTGAATAATTTCCACTTCATCTCTTATTTAAAGAAATGAAGTTGGATTTTGTCATTCTTGAAGTGTTAGAAGATCATGAAATCCATAAATAGAATGATAGGTCATCCCACCTATCTCAACAAAAAGGTTAGCACAAGTTATCAAATATGCATAAGTCCAACTATAGTGAGATAATATATTAATCTAACAAACTTCAACCAAAGTTTAATTTATACTATCTATTAATGGATAACATTAAAATCCTTCCAAAAAACTGAAAATCTAAATATTTAGAAAGAGGTGAACTAAATAGGCTTCGTATTTATCTACCATATCTCATAGGTCAGTTATTGGTTGTCACATTCCAAACATGTGAATACCTTAATCATGTATTCTCTTGAAACATGGTAATAACTTGAATTACCATAGAACCTTAGTAAAAACAAGCAGGATGTCAAAAATTAATTCTTACCAAAAATCTGAAAAGTTCTATATAGTCAAACCATGATATCACTTTGTCCTTATATCAATCCTGAGGTCTTTAATACTATCAAACATCTCATTATCTCCTTAACCCATCAATATACACATATAAGTGTTTTCCAAAAAATCTGAATAACTTTTCATGGTTACCAATACCATTCAACATATACTTTCAAATACACATGGAAATCCATAGTGTACCACTACATAGATATTTCATTATTCCATAATACCATAAAAGATATTCAACAACATTATCCTAAAATACCATTATATAAACACTCAACGATTCCACCACTTCATTTTCACACTCAACATCACCAATAGTGATAACATGTGATTTACCTTTGTCCTTGAACTTAAGAGGTTTTTGATGTCGATAATCACTAATAACCCTTAGATTAAGACATTGATTGGAATAATATCCCATTTCTTTTCACTTGTAATATTGAAGTGTGGGTTGTGCATTCTTTGTAGCCTTTTATCTATTAGAAACTTTTTCCCATTAATTTGGAAGTCAACTACCTGATGACCTTATTTTCCACATTTAAAACATTTTCTAGTCCCTTTAAGACAATCTCATCCATGATTATTTTCAAACTTTGAGCATAAGGAAAAAATAATCTTCTTTTCACCATTGTTTTGAGATTTTCCCTTGAACTCCATATTCCATTTCTTGTAAAAAACATGGGACTGATATGTAACAACAACTGAAATTTCTACATTGACAGAAGAACACACAATATCTTCATAGATACTAAAGTCTAATATAAAAAATGACCTTTGAAGGCTTAGTTTTAAGCCATTAAAGAATCAATCAACTTTACTTTTTGGTTGGATGATAAAACCAGAAGCATACCTTGCAAGTCTTCGAAAATTTGCCTCGTATGTACCAACTGATTCATTATCCTTTTCATGAGCTCTAAGAACTCCTTTTCCATCTTCATTCAAATAATTTAAGGAAATTAATTATTGAAAAATAATTTCTTAAACTCACACCATTCTAGGGATTCAATTTCATTTTTCCCATGCATTCTTGATTAGAGTCCACCACTGGTCCACTACGCCTTCTAAACAATAAACATCCAAAATGAATTATTCACATTTTGAGCAATGAAGGATATGAAATATATTTTTAATGGTACTGATCCATTATTTAGTAACAAGTGGATCATAAGACCCATATATTGAAGGTGGACGTTTCCTCATGAAGG
The DNA here is from genome assembly GCA_963277665.1 of Viscum album. Lineage (NCBI taxonomy): Eukaryota > Viridiplantae > Streptophyta > Magnoliopsida > Santalales > Viscaceae > Viscum > Viscum album. The sequence continues at coordinate 1,295,955,468 of OY728138.1, read as the reverse complement.
AATCAACATAATATTGTTCCATTCTCCGCTCATTTGGAATTCCCTAATGATTCATAGCTTGTGTAAGTATCACGATAATATTTTGAATCCCAAATCCCATAACATTTGTTTGTTTAGGAGGAAAATCATTGAATTTTCCATTGTATTGATCATTAACACAGTTCCTTAAAGTTCTAGCCACTATCTAAAACAAAAAATAATAACATGAGAGGAAACAATAATAATAGGAAAACAAAATATTCAAGGGGAATTACTTTCAATATCTAACATCTTATGTTTAATCCTATGTTAAAAATTACCATTACCAAAATTCAAATATTATAACCAATAGTTAGACTTATCCTTAGGACATCCCTAGACATACCTTAGAAATATCTATATGGATCTCAATAAAGACTTCGCATCCTAGTTTCCAAAGTTAAACTAAACCTTCGCTCTAATACCAACTCTAACGACCCAAGATTTACATACATGGACATTACATTTATTTTTCGGAATAATTAATGAATTACACAAATAGACACCCAAAGACCATATTAGTTTAGTGTTATTGGAAACTTGGAACATATTCTTCTATCTTGGTGAAATATATACAACCTCTCCCATAAATATCTTCACCTTTAGTTTTCCTACCTAAAACCATTATTTATATCACGGGGAAATAAAAAAATAAAAAGGGTGATCTCAAAGTCTCTATAAGGGAAAACATGGAAAACATAAACATATATTTTGAATATTAAAATCTTGAGTCATAAAATAAATCTTAGAAGTACGTAAGACATAAATCATAAAGGAACATTAACCATGATAACAAAGCATTGACATAAAGCATAAACTTTTAGAAAACACATAATAATAGAAAATAATTTCCATATTATCTAAGGATAATTTCTAAGACCATCATAGTGGGAAAAGTCCTTTACTGAACTGAGTTCACTCTTTTTTCTAGCCCTGTATTACTAAACTAGATATACTTTCCATTTACACCCTTTATTATTGAACCAAATTTACTTGTCGTTCCGGTCTTGTTTATCTCATGAGATATAAATCTTTACCCAATGAATTGGAGGGTGATATAGGTCCCACCCATCTCATAAATAAATCATTATTATATGTTCCACAAAACATAAATCATTCATCATAGCATAACCCAATAAATAAAATGGGTTTTCTAAACATCATTCCATCATAACATAATCCCTATAAAATATCATTCTATCATTAAAAAATCAGATCATAATAATAATAGGGATAAAAAATAACCCTATTTAAAGAGAATAATCTTATATGGAAAATAATTTTGATAAAACACTTGAACTTAATTCTTGAGAAAATATCCATTATTCTTCAAAAATGTTTTCTTCTCTAAAAATTCCACAAAATTTTAAAAGAAAAAAATTTATTTGAAAATAAAATTGAAATATTGTAAAAAATATTCATGGAAATAAGTCGTTATGAAGACATAAAAATATGATCATTTTTTATAAGTTAAAAAACATTCTCCTTATACTTTTCCTGGAAAAGTAAAAAAGTACCTCATATCGACAAAATATTACTTTCATAACATTTAATAATAACTCCCCAAATGGTAAAATTTAATTTAATTTTTTTTAGAATAATAGAAATAATATTAAATAATTTGGAAACAAGGACATGGATGATAAATATAACCCAGTAAATACTTACATATAGAAAATCTCAGATAATAATGAGATTGAAAAACTATCCCTTACCTTAGATCCAATATCCTTTGTATGTATCCGAATCTCCTGTATAATGATTCAAATAATTTTTTTGTCTTATTCAATAACCATATTCATTTTTATGATATCATATATGATCATATTATTATCTATTTGTTAGTAACATTTCATTGTCACTCATTATTCAGATATTAAGTGCTTTATGGTCTTATGCACATTTTTTCAGAAAAGTTCATGTTACAGTTCTTAGGTTATTGTTATATAATTTATATAATGGTATTAGTATAATATAGATCATATTAAATCATTATATTTATGAATATAATCATGTTTAAATGAAGATCTTGTAAAATGAATCACATCGCATTGTGGAGACGGCAGGCCGTACGTACACATGAGCGATAGTATCATTACCATAATTGTTGAATGGTATTGAAGTGTAGGGTGTATAATATTTCAGAATCAATATAATTTTATAATAATCATATATATTTATTATTTACATCATTATATCCATCCAATTAAGGTGGTTGTGAAAAATATATTACACCACATCGTAGAGATGGTAAGCCGTACGTACGAATGCGCGATGGTTTCATTTGTCATAGGATGGATAGAAGGTGGAATATGGTTGTTTCATAATTATAATAACATATTAGTATATAATTGATATTGGAGTTATTACATTATAATGAAACAATTTATGAAGTGGATGTATAATAATAAATAAGTTTGAAAGAATCAGTAGAGGATGTTACCTCTTCTCTGATCTGCTTCCTCTAAATCTCCTCTCAGAGCACTAGAGTTGGTCTTTGAAGAAGTATAGAACCTATAGAATGTAACTAGGGATTTTGATAAGGGGAAAACGTAGGGTATTACTGAGATTTAAGGCTCAAATTTATGTGAAGATGTGATGGAGGAGGTGCCCTTTTATAATTGAGGTGAGGCGATGGGGCACTTTCGGAAACCTCAAAAATATTAATTTATAATAAAATCAAACCCCACTCAAAAACCTACAAAATGAACCAATTTATAAAATTATATGAAATAGGGTTGAAATATTATCAACCAATAAATTTTATAAAAGTGTTTATTTCAATTTAAACATTATCATTTTAATCAACACCTAGTTAATCTATATAATTTTAATTAAGATAACAAATATTTCAATATTAAAAGGGTGAAATATTTATTTATTTGATGTATATTATACATAAATAAGTACCTTATAGAATTTTATACCATGTTATAATAATTATATATATATTTTAAAATGTTTTATTATTTTTATATAATTTAATAAAACATTGTTTTAAGAAAACAACAATAGTGTAAATTTTGACACTATTCAATTCATAGATTTTTAAAAATATAAATATAAGATGTTATAATAAAAAAAATATATTTTATTATATCCCTATGGGGTCTATACCATCTAGAAAAAATCATTGTATATTTAATTATCTCAAATTATATTTATTTTAATATTTTTAATAACATTAATTTGATATTTTTGTAAATAAAATAATTAATTCATTAGTTTTGTGAAATTATTTAATATACATTTTTATTAGGAAAAAATTAAAAATAAAATACTATGATGATGATAAATAAACTAGGTTTCATAAGAATACTTGTATAAAAATTTAGATTATTTAAAATTCAACATAAAAAATGGTATATTTATTAAATTATAAATTTGAAAACTTTAACATCACTTTAAATAATATAAAATAAGTATCACAATCTATTCCCTATAGATCCAAATGGTTAATAAATCGACCCTTGTATGATTGTGGTCGAGATATACTCAACTGAGAATAACTGGGAAATTTTTTTTGTATTTTGATGGTTATTATAATTTTAATAATAACTGTTTTATTGATTTCTCATCAGTAAATTAATTTCTACACCATCAAAGTATAAGCCTTTAAGGTAATTATATAATTATTAAATATTAAAAATAAATTATAATGATAAATAAAAAAAAATTTTATTTCAAATAAGTATTTATAATTTAATTTATCTTATGTATAACCTTATATAAAATATGGTTTAGTTATTAAAATTTGAGCGAGACATATTTAACTTTTCTATAAATAAAATAAATTAAATGTCCTAATATCATCCAAGTTGCTTCCAAAGGACACCATTTCAACTCAAGGATGATTTAGGTCGAAATAAAATCATCCAATAATATTAAGACAAGTTTTAGGGTGATTTTATAATATTATTCCTACCCTAATTACCCATTTTACCCTTTTACCGTATTAATAAAAATTACCAAAGTTACTATTCATAATACCCAAAATTAAAATAAAGGTATTTACATAATTTGGGAATACTGATTCCAAATATGGAATCCATTTTTAAAAATTCAAAACATAGAATTTTTAGTAATTAATTTAAAATTATTCCTGTTGTTGGAAGGAGCGAACATGTTTTTTTTTAAAGTTAAAATATTGCAAAAGATTGAAATGTCTTTACATATGGACTCAATGTAATATTAATGATAACGATATAAATTATATTTAATGGTAAAAATATATTCTATTTATACTTTAAAACAATTCAATAATATAATTTAATTACATAAATAATTTTTATTAAAAATGTTGTTTTCAATTAAAAGTTAGTATAATTTTACTATTCATCAAAATTTAAAACTTATCAGAAAAATTTCAAAAATTAATCCAAAGCAAATTTTTATATCCTAATTAAAAATAATATGTTTTTTTGTTTAATATAATATTTTAAAGTGTCAAAAAATAGATTTAAAATGGGTGCACCATCAAAAGGCGACAATACTGTAATTTTTGAAAAATACTTCATTTATCTGAAAAATTGGAATTTTTTCTTATATCATGTCTAAATTACATATAAGATTAATTTTAAACATTATATTGAATCCATAAAGAGTGATTTTATTATTTTATATACTCACTTATTTTTATTTAAATAGTTTTTTCGAAGGAAGTTAATACTATTCATACCCTCCATTATAATGACTAGGTTATAATATTTAGTTGTTCACTTATACTCGGTCTTGTAGAAATGAATTATATCAAAATAACTTGAAATTGTTTGTAACAAAAGTCAAGAATAGTGTTTCATATACCGTAATATAATACGGTGGTGCATATAGCGTAAGCAAATCTTGGTATAGTGTACAACACAAGACATCAAAGAAATTAAAAAGAATCTATCTCATAAAATATCAGGGTGTCACATGAAGACAAACAAGGTGTATTAAAACAAGGAATTGACAATAGTTTTTATGTCTGACATTATGAATTACATTATTATGAGAGCAGTATTATTGATAAACATGTTTTTATTTATTATCATCGATATTGAATGATTTCAATTTCAAGTTGATTACGGATTCATGTGGTTTACCTATTTCTTCTATAATATTTATCCCATGTTTATTCCATTTTTAAGTTAGTAATATGGTTCCCTTATGTTTTGATTGATCTCACCCCTAATTTTGTTTTCATTTCCCTAGGTTATGGTGAAAATTAGTACCCGTGGCATGTTTATAGGGATAAATCTTGTGAAAGAATTTGTGGTAGATGTTGAAGACTTATCATGAGTTAAGTAGGTTCATATATAATGGGAAACTTTTTTATTTGATATAATGAACATGAGATTTTTTAGTATTTGTTTTTCCTAATTCAATAAATATCTAAACCTGAAAAGATCCTTCAAATGTAAGAGAAGGAATAATTATTTATATTTTCTAAATAAGGTTGGTTATATCTAGGTTTTTATAGCTATTATTAATGACTGTAATATAAATTATGTGTTTATAAGCTTCATATCTAGGAATTCAGGTTTGGGGAATCATAGGATGTTACCCCCTGCATTATTTGGGATTCCTTAGAGAGGCTCCTTGAATATGTGGGTAGGATATGTGACCCCACACATATATTTGGGTGCTATGGACTACCATGATTGGGAGTTGCCCATTAATCATGTATACTAGGGTGACTTATACTTGAGGTGACTATATTGGTTATCATGAGTAAATAACATTCTTAGAGATACTCTAGTATTGGTTGAAGTAGGTTTGGGTTGATTTGGGTGCCATGGTAGAAACCAGGGAACAAAGTTTATTATTTATTTTTCCTACCACAATTTATTTATTTATTTTGATAATAATACATGCATACATTCAATTTACTAGTTATGTGTGGGACAACAATAGTGGTGACCTGATAAGTTATACTCACACCCTTCTCAGGTATCCATGACTGTAACACTCTGAGATTTTATGAGATATATTATTTTTAATTTCTTTGATTTCTTCCATTATACACTACACCAAGATTAGCTTGTGCTATACGCAACACTGTATAATCTTGCAGTATACACAACACTATTCTTGGCTCGTGTTACACACAATTTTAAGTTCGTTTTGTGGAAATTATTATACACAACATTAAGTGTAGATTTTATTTAGTGTATAAATGAAATAAGTTTTGATTATGTTATACGCAACACCAAATGGAGCTTTCACTAAACTCAGCCCTGACTTGCCTTGCATTACATGCAATCAAGACCTTCTTCGATAGCGTGTGGAGTACGAAATACCAAGTTTCACTAAATGAGATATTATTATAATATTATTATGAACTAGCCGTTATGGATAGTAATACCCACTTTTTAAAATTTATATATTTTATCTTTCAAAATGGACTTCATTTTTGGATTCGGAATATCGAAATTAGCCAAGGGTGAATTTTTGGTATTTTTCTGAAAACTTTAAATTTTTAATGAATAGTGAAAACACTAGGTTACTATTTAAAAACTGACTTTTTATTTAAATAATTATTTATTTTGTTTAAATTTATTTTAGGTCAAAATTGATACATAATACCTATATAAGTTCAATTTAATTCATTTGAGTCATTTTATAATAATTTTTGATATATAAAAATTTTATTGAACTTTTCACCGTCTTTTACCCACCTCTTGGGAAAATTTGAAAATTTACATAAAACTTAATTTTACCACTTCTATGAGTGGAATTTTGAAAATCAGAGAGACACAGTTAATATCAAGGAGTAAAATGTGGCTCAATAAGATAAAAATAATTTTTGGTGAATAATAACTTTGTACTTTTATTTACCATGGTTAAAAGTAAATAGGGTAATTAAGGGTAAAAATGATATTATTATTACCCTAAAAAATATCCTAATTCTATTGGATAAGTGTAATTCGACCAAAAAAAACCTTAGGAATAAAATATTACCCTTTAGGTCCACTTGGATTAGATTAGGACACTTATTATTATTTTATTTAAAGAAGTGTTAAAATAGTTAAAATCAAATTTAATAAATAAAACATTTTTAATATAGGGTTATACATAAGATAAATTAGTCTATAAATATTAATTATAAATATACAAATATTTCATACATAATGGTATTTTATTTATAATTTTTAGACATTAGATAATTTAATTTATTTATGACACAATGATGATGCAGTAATTACCTCATTAATGAAATATTAACATAATTGATGTTATAAATACCCAAATAAATGTAATTTTAGACTTTTTATGAATTTAAATAATTTTATAGGTTAATATGAAAAGTTAGTATTGATTTAATTAACTTATTTCTAACTAATCATGCTATTATTATTTTCACTAAAATCAATTACCAAATAGTGTCAAAATTGACATAAAATAGTTTTTTTTAAAAATATTATATTATTAATTGTTATTTTATTTCTAAAAATCTAAGTATCAGAATAATTACTTATATAAGGTTATATATATTAATAATGAACAACTTGTGATTATTTTGGCTTGTTATAGAAAGTTTATTAACCATATAGTGTAATAAAACAAGAAGACATAGTAAAAGTTAAATTATTTAACTTAGATTTAAATCTAAATGATAAGGTTAAAATAGTAACCTAAACTTGTCTAAAACCTATTGGTTGAGAGTATTTCGACCCATACCCACTTTATCTTCGAAATAAGTCACTTTGGAGCCATTATAAACCGAATATTACTTTATTATAAAATAATATTTTAAGTTTTTCCTAAAGTGCCCCTCTCCTCCCTTATAAAAGGGCACCTCCTCCCCCTTCTCTTCACACAATTTTGAGCCTTCAAGATCATCCAAACCTAGACCATTTCCCTTCTCAACTTCCCTAGAAACATTATAGAGGTTCTGGTCTCCTAAAAAGACCAACTATAGTTCCTTAAGAGGAAGTATAAAAGAGGTGCGTCATAGAAGAGGTAATCTCTTCTACCGATTCTTTCAAGTTTTCTTTCTTCTTCAAATTATTCTTCTTTAGTTGTTTCATTATAATGTAATAACACCAGTATAAATAATATACTGATATGTATTATAAATATGAAACAACCCCAACTCACCTTCTATCCATCCTATGGAAAATGAAATCAGCGCGCGTGCGTACCTACGAAATACCGTCTCCACGCCGTGGTGTAATCTGTTTTTCCACCACCACCTTACTTGGATGGGTATAATGGTGTAAATAATAAATATATATGGTTATTATAAAATCATAATTATTCTGAGATATTATATCATCCACTCCAATTCAATTCAATAATTAGGGGAGCAATATCATCGCTCGTGCGTACGTATGGATTACCATCTCCATGACGCGATGAGATTCATTCTCCATGTTAAACATTCAAGAATGATTATAAAGTATATATAATGAATAAAAATTAAATATATGACATGATAAAGCTCCTGGATATATATATATATATATATATATATATGTCATCTGCTTACTTCCATTCAAGTCAATAAGGAATGGAAAAGAACGTTCATACGTGCGTATGACCTACCATCTCCATGAACAATGTATTTCACTTAATTTATCTATCTATTATATATATATAATGAATATATATGATATATAAATCATGATTTACATTCTTGAAGTAATTAAATCATGATATAAGTAATAATAATATCAAGAACAACAAGTCCAAACACATACGAGAAATAAAACGATTTTACCCAAAACGCTGATTTAACATGGAATTTACAAAAGAATGTGTAATATAAAGTCATAAGTGAACCATATATGAAATAATAAAAATGAATATGATTCTGTAATAAGTCAATGAAATTATTTAAATCATTATATAGGAGGTTCAGATACGTACGAAGCATATCGGACCTAAGGTAAGGGATAATTTTTCAATCTCATTTTTATTCAAGATTACTTATATGTAAGTATTTACTGGGGTTATATTTTTCATCCATTTCCATAAAATGTTTTCCATAATGTTTTTAATCTTACTCCATGTATGTTTAAAGTCATGTTTAACCCTCTTTGACTTTTACTTTGTGTTATGGAATGAATCTTTCTTTTGTTTACCATACGTGCTACTTTTTGACTTTTCTGTTAAAAGTACGAGGATAATGTGTTTTTAACTTATAGGGCATGAACGGATTTTTATGGTTTTATAATGCCTTATTTTCATGAAGCTTACTCTATAATATTTCATGAATATTTTCAAAAAAATCCTTTTCTTTTAAAATTTCATGGCAATTTTTGAAAAGAAAATGATTTTTAAGAAGAAAGGATATTTTTCTCAAGAATTCTTTTCAAGTGTTTTATCAAAACCATTTTCCATCTAAGATGACATTATTTCATGTGTGTATGTTTCAAGTATAATATCTCTATGATTTACATGGTTTCACTTTTCTTATGATGAAACGATATCCATTTGTTTTATATGGATTATGTTATGATGTGATGATTTTTATGAAACCCATTTTTATTCTTTGGGTTATGATGAATGATTTATGTTTATATTGTGGCACAATTAATAGTGATTTCATTATGAGATGGGTGGGACCTATATCTCCCTCTAATTAATTGGGTAAAGATTTATATCTCATGAGATAGACATGGATGGAATGGTAAGTTAATCCGGTCTAGTGTTATAAGACTAGAACGAGGATTGAACTCGATTTAGAAAGGGACTTTGTCCACTAAGATGGTCTAGGCAGCAATGCCTTGGATACTATGGAAATCATATCATGTGATTAATGGTTTTCCACAATTACATGTTTTATTCCCATGCTATTTTATCATGATTGATGTTCCATTATGATCTATGCCTTACGTACTGCCATGTTTTAATTCATTGCTCAAGATTTTGATGTTTAAACATTATGTTCATGTTTTTAAGTTCAAATGTATATGTTTTTTTTATTTTCTCCACACATACCCTTACTGATAATTTGAGATCACCCTTTATATGTTTTCTTTTCCCAGGATATAAAGAAAGGTTTTAGGTAAGAAAAAAAAGGGAAGATCTTTATGGGAGATGTTGAGGATCTTTCACCAAGATTAGAAGATTATATTCTGAGTTTCCAAAGACAATAAACTATTACAGTCCTTTGGTGTTTGTTTTTTTATGTATTAGTTATTTTGCAAAAGTAATGTAATTTCCATGTACGTAAATCTTGGGTCTCTACAGTTGGTATCAGAGGAAAGGTTTAGTTAACCTTTGGAAACTAGGATGCAAAATCTTTAGTGAAATCCCTAGAGATAGTTTTAAGGTATGTCTAGGGATGTCTCTATGGTTAAGTATACGTATAGGTTATAGTCCTATAAATACGGTAACGATCTTAGAATTTAACTTAAGATGTTAGATATTGAAGGTACTCCCCCTTGATTATAATTTTTGCCTCTCACACTATTCTTTTTAGGTTTTATAAAATGGCTGGAAACAAGAAGATTCACGATAATGGAGGATATGATGGACAATGGAAAGATATTATTCATGAGAAAAAAAATGAAATTGGATTTGGAAGTCCACATATTGTTATTATTCCTAATCGGAAATCTCATAATATGATCAACAATCTTAGCTTTGGTAAGTATCCCAACTCAGCTAATAAGAGATATATGGAGTTTCATGATGATCATAGAGGAATGAAAGTTCAATTCCAATCATGTAAATAATATGGGAAGAGGCATCAGAGAGAATGTTTCAAAGGAACTGGAAGATGCTTTGGGTGTGGAGAAGAAGGACACAAAGCTAGTAATTGTAAAGGAAAAGGTTCAGTAAACATAGTGGACACGGATAATGGTATTTCTAAGACATCAACAATGGTTAAATGTTTTAAATGTGGAATGTACGAGCATTATGCAAACCAATGCCCTAAGGGAAAATCTCGTGAAGAGAATCAGCATGGTCATATGAGCAGTATTTATGTGGATGATGATGAAGAGACTACAAATGATATATGAGATGAAAGAAGTTTTTAAGCTAGGTCAATGGTTTATGAAGGTAGTGGAATGATTGGATGTTTATCAAGAATAATGTATGGTACTATGGAATAATAAAACATCTAAGGATTGTTACACTGTTGTTTTTCCTAAATTATTTGAAAGTATATGTTGAATGGTACTGGTAACCATGAAAGGTTATTCAAATATTTTTGGAAGGTAGATGACATGTGCATAATGAAAAGATAAGGAGATAATGAGATGTTCGATAGTATTAATGAGCTCATGACTGATATAAGGACAAAGTGATATCATGGTTTTAGTATATAGAAATATTGGGATTTTGGTATGTGGAAAGAGTTAACTTTTGACAGAATTAATTTTTTCACTAAGGTTCAATGGGTATTTATTTTTCAAGATAATACATGATTATGAAATTAAAATATTTATAATGTGACCAACAAGATATATCTTGTGATATATGGGAGATAAATGATGGTATTCACATGCTTAGTAGATGACCTTTCTAGTAATCGTTTTCTTTATACTATGAGCTTAGACCGAAGTATTTTGGATAAGCCTAAAGATTGGAATGAATTAAGTTAGACATAAGATAGTATTTTTTAAGGCTAGAAATTTTTTCGATATTATTATAGGAATGTTATAATAATGTAGTTTTAGAAAAAAGGACAACCTACAGGATGGGCGACAACCCGTCGTGTCGAACAAGGATGCGGGAATCGAACCCACATCCGAAATGCGACATGCCTTTATCACCTACCTCTGGCCTATAGGAAGTCCCTGGTTAGTAGAAACTAGTTTTATTTTATTATGTGCTATGATAGATGAATTATAAGTCCATTTTATAAACCATATATGATTAATCTCAGCATAGACGAACTTATGTATATTTAATAAATTGTGCTAAACTTTGTGTGATAGAAACAGATGGAATGACCTATTATTCTATCGCATGATCTTCTAACACTTCATGAATGAAAAATGCAACTTAATTTCTTTAAGAGATGAATTAGAAATTGTTCAAGGCACAAACAACGGTGAGATTGTACCAAAATCAAGTAAGTATTTCTTTTAATTCAATAATTCTTCAATATTAGGGAAATGATCTTGAGAACTAAAAAACGTTGTCCTAGTACCCTCATACCCGATGAATTAGATGGTACCTTAAATCATAACAAATTTATGGCTTTGTGATTGATGGATTTTTCATAGCCATGTTCTCTACCACTCTCCATCAGAACTTGATGGTTAGACTTCTCTTCCATATCCATATTTTCACCGAGGTTATCCTACATGGAAACCCAATGCTGAGTTACTTTGGGTGAACATTAGGATTCTAACTTGATTTTTAAAATAAAGTTTTAGTAATCCTTTTTACGATGTGGGTTTCTATGAATAAAAATTTCAAGTAGTAAACGGTTTATAACCCCGACGAATTTCGAGGGAAAACTTCATTTTAAAGGGGGTTAAATGTAACACCCTGAGATTTTATGAGATATATTATTTTTAATTTCTTTGATGTCTTCTATTATACACTACACCAAGATTAGATTGTACTATATTCAACACCGTATTAGCTTGCAGTATACACAACACTATTCTTGGCTTGTGTTACACACAATTTCATGTTCATTTTGTGTAAATCATTCTACGCAACATTATGTATAGATTTTATTTAATGTATAAATGAAATAAGTTTTGATTATGTCATACACAACACTAAACAGAGCTTTCACTACACACAGACCTTACTTGTCTTGCATTACACGCAATCAAGACCTTCTTCGATAGCGTGTGGAGTACGCAATACCGAGTTTCACTAAATGAGATATTATTATAATATTATTATGAACAAGATGTTATGAATAGTATTAACCACTTTTTGAAATTTTATAAATTTTATCTTTAAAAATGGACTTTATTTTTGAATTTGAAATATCGAAATTATCCTAGGGTGAATTTTTGGTATTTTTCTGAAAAATTTCAATTTTTGATGAATAGTGAAAACACTAAGTTACTATTTAAAAACCGACTTTTTATTTAAAAAAATATTTATTTTATTTAAATTTATTTTAGTTAAAAATTGATAAATAATACCTATATAAGTTCAATGTAATTCATTTGAGTCATTTTATAATAATTTTAGATATATAAAAACTTTATTGAACTTTTCACCGTCTTTTACCCACCTCCTAGGAGAATTTGAAAATTTACATAAAACTTAATTTTACCACTTCTGTGAGTGGAATTTCGAAAATCTGAGAGACACGGTTAATATCAAGGAGTAAAATGTGGTTCAATAAGATAAAAATAATTTTTGGTGAATAGTAACGTTACACTTTTATTTACCACGATTAAAAGTAAATAGAGTAATTAAGGGTAAAAATGATATTATTATTACCCTAACACATGGACTAATTCTATTGGATAAGTGTAATTCGACCAAAAACAACCTTAGGAATAAAAAATTACCCTTTAAGTCCACTTGGATTAGATTAGGACACTTATTATTATTTTATTTAAAGAAGAGTTAAAATAGGTAAAATCAAAGTTTAATAACTAAAACATTTTTAATGTAGGGTTATACATAAGATAAATTCGACTATAAATATTAATTATAAATCTAAAAATATTTCCTATATAATGGTATTTTATTTATAATTTTTAGACATTAAATAAGTTAATTTATTTATGACACAATGATGATGCAGTAATTACCTTATTAATGAAATATTAACATAATTGATGTTATAAATACCCAAATAAATGTAATTTTAGACTTTTTATGAATTAAACTAATTTTCTAGGTTAATATGACAAGTTAGTATTGATTTAATTAACTTTGTTCGAACTAATCATGCTGTAATGATTTTCACAAAAATCAATTACCAAATAGTGTCAAAATTGACATAAAATAGTTTTTAAAACAAATATTATATTATTATTTGTTATTTTATTCCTAAAAATCCAAGGTTTCGGAAAATGACTTAGATAAGGTTATATATATTAATAATGAACAACTTGGGATTCGTTTGGCTTGTTACAGTATGTTTATTAACCATATAGTGTAAAAAAACAAGAAGACACTGTAAAAGTTAAATTATTTAACTTAGAGTTAAATCTAAATTATAAGGTTAAAATAGTAACCTAAAATTGTCTAAAACTTATTTTTTGAGAGTATTTCGACCCATACCCACTTTAGATTCTAAATAAATCACTTTGGAGCCATTATAAACCGAATATGACTTTATTATAAAATAATATTTTAAGTTTTTCCTAAAGTGCCCCTCTCCTCCCTTATAAAAGGGCACCTCCCCCCCCTTCTCTTCAGACAATTTTGAGCCTTAAATCTTATAAAAAACCTGACCATTTTCCTTATCAAATTCCCTAGAAATATTATAGAGGTTCTGGTTTCCTCAAATAACCTACTCTAGTGCCTTAATAGGAAGCATAAAAAAGGTGTGTCGAAGAAGAGGTAATCTCTTCTACCGATTCTTTCAAGTTTTCTTTCTTATTAAACATATTATTATTTATTTGTTTCATTATAAAGTAATAACATAAGTATAAATAATATAATTATATGTTATTAAAAATATTAAACAACCCAAATTCACCATCTATCCATCCTACGGAAAACGAAATCACCATGCATACGTACGTATGGAATATGGTCTCCACGCCGTGGTGTAATCTGTTTTTCCACCACCACCTTACTTGGATGGGTATAATGGTGTAAAGAATAACTATATATGATTATTATAACATCATACTTATTCTGAGATATTATATCATCCACTCTAATTCAATTCAATAATTATGGGAACAATATCATCGCACGTGCGTACGTACGGATTACCATCTCCACAACGTGTTGAGATTCATTCTCCATGTTAACCATTCAAGAATGATTATAAAGTATATATAATGAATAAAAATTAAATATATGAAATGATAAAGATACTGGATATATATATATATATATATATATATATATTTGTGTGTGTGTGTGTGTGTGTCATCTACTTACTTCCATTCAAGTCAATAAGGAAAGGAAAACAATGTTCATACGTACGTACGGCCTACCGTCTCCATGAACGGTGTATTTCACTTAATTTATCTATATATTATATATATATATACTGAATATATATGATATATAAATCATTATTTACATTCTGGAAGTAAGTAAATCATGATATAAGTAATAATAATATCAAGAACAACAAGTCCAAACACGTATGAGAAATAAAACTATTTTACCCAAAATGCTGATTTAACATGGAATTTACAAAATAATGGGTAATATAAAGTCATAAGTGAACCATATATGATATCATAAAAATTAATATGATTCTTTAATAAGTCAATGAAATTATTTAAATCATTATAAAGGAGGTTCGGATATGTAAGAAGTATACCAAACCTAAGGTAAGGGATAATTTTTCAATCTCATTTTTATTCGAGATTGCTTATACATAAATATTTACTGGGGTTATATTTTTCATCCATGTCCATTAAATATTTTTCATAAAGTGTTTAATATTCTTCCATGTATGTTTAAAGTCACGTTTACCCCTCTTTTACTTTTACTTTGTGTTATGGAATGAATCTTTCTTTTGTTTACCATACGTGCTTCTTTTTGACTTTTCCGTTAAAAGTATAAGGAGAATGTTTTTTTAACTTATACGGAATGAATGGATTTTTATGGTTTTATAACACCTTATTTTCATGAAGCTTACTCTATAATATATCATTAATATTTTCGACAAAATCATTTTCTTTTAAAATTGCATGGCATTTTGTGAAAATAAAATGATTTTTAAGAAGAAAGGATATTTTTCTCAATAATTCATTTCAAGTGTTTTATCAAAACCATTTTCCATCTAAGATGAAATTATTTCATATGTGTATATTTCAAGTATAATATCTCTATGATTTACATGGTTTCACTTTTCTTATGATGAAATGATATCCAGTTTTTTTATATGGATTATGTTATGATGGGATGATGTTTATGAAACCCATTTTTATTCTTTGGGTTATGATGAATGATTTATGTTTATGTTGTGGAAAAAGTAAGAATGATTTCATTATGAGATGGGTGGGACCTATATCTCCATCCAATGCATTGGGTAAAGATTTATATCTCATGAGATATACATGGCTGAAACAGTAAGTTAATCTAGTTCAGTGTTATAGGACTGGAACGAAGAGTGAACTCGATTCAGAAAGGGACTTTGTACACTAAGATGGTCTAGAAAACAATTCCTTGGATACTATAGAAATAATATCATGTTATTAATGGTTTTCCACTATTACATGTTTTATTCTTATGCTATTCTATCATTATTTCTATTCCATTATGATCTATGCCTTACATACTGCCATGTTTTATTTCATTGCTCAAGATTTTGATGTTTAAACATTATGTTCATGTTTTTAAGTTCAATTTTATATGGTTTGTTTTATTTTCTCCATGCTTACCCTTACTGAAAATTTGAGCTCACCCTTTATATGTTTTATTTTCCCAGGATATAAAGAAAGGTTTTAGGTAAGAAAAAAAGGGAACATCTTTATGGGAGATATTGAAGATATTTCACCAAGATTAGAAGATTATATTCCGAGTTTCCAAAGACACTAAACTATTACAGTCCTTTGGTTTTTATTTTTGTTATGTATTAGGTATTATGAAAAATTAATTTAATGTCCATTTATGTCAAGATTGGGTCTCTACAATGACACATGGGTACTTGTGAAACCCACACCGATGGCAGGTTTTTGTGGGATATAGGCCTAGAGTAGCTTGGTTGAGTGGGACAGCTCAGACAAGATATACACATTAGGATAATGTGAGTCTTTGGGATTTTAGTATATCCTAATGTATTATATTTAAATATTTTATTTTTATTTGTGATCATCACAACAGATGATAATTATTGTATGACTATATGTCTCAACACCATTTATTATTATTGATTGGTATGTTTCTTTAATTATATGTACATTGATGTCTAATCATTCTGTTAAATTATTGGTTATCTTAATTTTTATTGCACACTATAATATGAGGGTATAGTCTCCACATGGCCACACCTTATATCCTTTCTTCTATTTAGAACCCTTTGACGTATGAGAAGGCTCACCCAAGGTTCAATGACTCTCTAGTTTGGTTAATGTTTCATGTGAACTAACATGGGGATTATAAAAAGTGTTATCAAAGATGTTTTTGTTTTGTCTTACTATTTTGGAGATGTCAGATACGTGGAATTAGAATGCGTTAGAGATTATGATGGTTCTTGGTCTGGTGAATCATGAACACCTTTCTCAAGGGAAGTCCTGGTTTCCAGTAGCATGGAATTATTTTTCTTGGAAAACAATGTTACGATTGAATGATTTTAACCTAGCATGATGATCATGAGTTTTGAGATTTATTATTTATGAGTTATTGGATTTATATCTCTTTTACTGTGGAGGAAAGAGTTATCCCATGAATAATTTTTTTTCATTATAGGATTCACATGACATATATGTGCATTGTGTTCTCATTTCATTGGTGAAAGTGTCTAACTATCTAAAGGGAAAATAACATCTCATATGGTGTTTTCACATATAATGTTTCTGGGGAATTGCACTCAGCTGGACCATGATATGTTTCCTTCTGATGAAAGGCCATGTAGATCTATGATGTGATACTTGATGATGACTTCTATGAAGTATCTTGGTGCATGGGTTACATAGATACTCCTAGAACAATATAGGAATTAGATTCCTTGATGAAAACACTATTGTGGGTGGTTTTCAGGTAGGTTCAGTTAATTGAAATATTAGTAATAACCTATATGGTGTTTTCCGATTTAACTTGTTTTCATGTATGTTTAGTTAATTAAAATGTTAGTAATAACCTATATGGTATTTTCCCATTTAACTTGAAATGAAATTCTACTTAACCAAAACATGTGACTATGATTCACAAGATACATATCATCACTGGATGATGCCTTTATATATATATATATGTGTGTGTGTGTGTGTGTGTTAATGTGACATAATCCTCTAGGGAGTAGTTTGATGTGAAGATGCTCTGTGAGGGTTGGTTCCGTAGGAGTGGGTAGTTGATTTTGGCATATGAAGCCTGATGTGTCTCTCTGATAACCTTATAGAGGGTGTTGGTACATGATATTCCTTGTGATGTTTGACGTGGGAATAATGAGGAATTTACCCTAAGATGTGACCTACATGAGACGTAAACTATGGGGTAGGTGAGAGAGCCTAATTCTTTGATATGCAGTTTAGGGAAGTGAGATGGGTGATATGATTGAGAAGAATAATGTTTTACCCTACTGTTGTTGAGCTATGCTATATAAGGGTTATCTATGAGATGGGTTATCTAGGTTCATGAGGTCCTTAGAGGTGGGAATCATGGTCATATTCTTACATTGAGATATATGTATTGGATGCACTATTAGAATTTAGGTTAGGAATGGGGATTCCTTGATGGGTGTATGGTACATGCATAGATAAATGACTTTGGGAATGTTGGTACAAGAGGGGTGGGCCTTTGGGATATGAACTGGATTGGGAATGGGGTACCCTGAGTGTTTGGATTCTTTAAGGGGTTTTGATATAGGCTTGTGGGATGCCCTTTGTTTATGATGTAAAGAACATAAAGTGATTTTAATATTAAGATTAGATTTCAAGGGTAGGACCAGCCATATGCCTGGCCCTATTATGCACTGTTCCATTTAACTTATGGATTAGGTGGTATAAAATCATATATCCTAAATGTTTAAATGATAATGAGGTAATTCATGTTTGAGGCATGTGGTTACTATTGAATTATATATCAATTAGTGACCAAATGTAAGCCAAGGGCCAATTCAGAATTTATGAGTGCTTGTGAGCATGGTGTCCCAGGGCTCTGGAAAAGAATTAAAGTTGCATATGCTATAAAAGGTGACATAGTGACTGTCTTGAAATCTGTTTCGGATAGTTGATGAGCATGGATCAAAATTAGGTACACACAAGTGTTGATTACAATCCCCATTTGGGTCGACACTTGAGGAGTGATATAAGTAAAGCTATATGTTGGGGATTTAACCAATGGACATTTTATGGTATAACCCTTTTTCTTGATAAGTTTCTATAGAAGTTGTGGTAATTTTCATTATGATACAATCATTAGTATCTATTAGATATTCATGATGATGATTGAGTATTAGTGAAAAATCCATGTTTGATTAGTATATTTTTTAAATGATGGAGTGTGGACCATGGTTATCAAGACTTTGGTTCATTGGAGAGATTATGGATGTACTCCTATAGAGGGAGAGTCATATCAGTCATTGGCATAAAACCCTCATGTTAGAAGGGTTTTTGATTTGGGATACCAATAGGTGGATGATCAAAATGGAACTCAGGGTGTTGGTGTGTAGCTGAATATGAATTTATTTGATTCCATGATAGATATTTGATTTGGTATTCAAATTTG
Organism: Viscum album; assembly: GCA_963277665.1. Taxonomy (NCBI): domain Eukaryota; kingdom Viridiplantae; phylum Streptophyta; class Magnoliopsida; order Santalales; family Viscaceae; genus Viscum; species Viscum album. The sequence continues at coordinate 1,295,936,007 of OY728138.1, read as the reverse complement.
AAATTGGATGGAGTCTATGAATAGACATTAGGATTAGGATTAATCTGTGATGATCTTATGGTGCTTTATATATATGGTACATTAGTTCCATGGTTCAAATTGACAGTGGGTATGGGTGGTTCCAAATTCAACTATAGAATCACATCGGGAGTTGGGTTTAGAATCTAGTGTGTTTTTATGGATTGTTAGGGTATTCCTCTAGAATTTAGGCGCCATGATTGGGTGGTTGAGTTAGCTTGTTGGCTTATGTGACCAAGCATTTTTTTGAAAGATTGGAGAGAGGAGGTTCAAATAGTGCTTTTTTTAATTGGATATGGTGTGTTAGAAAACACATATGGAACATCATTTCAAATATGATAGGTGTTTTTAAGGAATTGTTCAAATATTTTTGAGAAAATCTGGCATATTCAGGCCTTATTCTTGGATGGTGGGCACACGTCTGATTCAGGTTGGATTTGGCTTGGGAGTAAACGCTTATAGTGGAGAGCACCATGAGATCAAGTATGAGTGGATTTATAAAAACATGGTTCCCCTACTTAGGAGGATATGGGAAACCACCATCTCATTTTTTTATTAGTGGTTAGGATCAGTGGATTGATTTTGAGTGATCTGAGTTCCCTATGTTTGAAGATGCATAGTGGATCGGACATTGTCATTTTGAGATAGAACATAGTGAGTTGATGATGAATTTTTGACCAAAGTAGGTTGGTATTGGTGCTTTAATAGTTTATGATACTTATTAGGGATGAGAAGTATTAAGGTGGAGAGGATATAACACTACATACCATTATAATTAGTGATTTTTAGAGTAAATTCAAATTCTTTGGAAATCTGGTGGACAATCCATTTTAAGAACCAAGATTTAGATTGAGAATCTAAGAGTTTTAGCATCCTACGATGATGTTCATGGATTTAGTTTTAGGGTAAATAGGTTCCTTGGGTCCTCGGGTGAGTCTTAAAATAATTAGTTTGAATTTTGGATGTTTTTATCGAATTATTCCTTGGGTTGTGGTTTGAGTTTCACTATTTAAGGGTAATCACATGGTTAACCTTGTACATGAATATTATCAGTTAAAATTGATTAAAACATGATTGATACATAATGTTACCTCATAGTTTAGGGTAAAACATATAGATTCATGGGTAAACCATGAAACATGTCTTTTACCATGGGTATAGAATATGGTTGGCACACAGTTGTAGACAAACCATGAAAAATGGTGCTCTCTAAGGCATTACTGATTTTCATAGTTGGTGCATGGTTTGGTAAACCGTACATCCAAACTATGTTATAATGTTGTACTTGGAAAATATCTACTATTTTTTTTGAAAAAATACATGGAAAAACCATATGAATCATTAAAAATGAGTTTTTTCTATTTTACCCCTTTTAAAATTAAAAGAGGGAGGTCCCCCTCCCTCATCTCTTATGGGCGCATAAACTAGGAAGTCGACCCTCCTCTCCCTTTTTACCCCATTCAATTTTGGGATAATTTTATGAAATTTTTAGTGTTATTAGGATCAATTTTATCTCTATTAAACTCTATCCTTCCATCCCTTCATCCTTAATAATTTTTGGATTTCTCGATCTAGGGATTTGATGACAATTTCCGTAGTGGATGGTGAAATCCTCTGATAATGATTTGGATTTTTCTCAGAACTTATAGAGGATATCCCATAAAGAAATATACACATCATTTCTTAGTGATTTTATGATGGAAAATTTTTGTGTTAAACTTTCTTGGGTTTTATTTAAAATTGAATTAAATCACCATGTAACTGGGTTTTGATTATTAGGGATTTGACCCATGTTGGTGTTGGGAGCATGTTATTTACATCCCATGTGTGTTCAAACATTTTTTTTGGTGATATGAGGGAATTTGGTGAGTTTTAAAAAATTATTCCTTTTTTTTATTAATTATTAAATTAATTTTGATAAGGCTTATTAATGAGATATTGTAGCCTAGCTTTTAGTGGATGCTAAGAGTGGGAAGAAACCCGTGGCTCGACGCTTTGGTGAGTGGTTATGACATGATGAGTTATTAGGCTCTTTGGACTAATTAAATTAAATTAGGGATTTAATTATAAAAGGTTTAATTTATTAAAAAAGATAATAGTTAATTAAAATGGTTGTTATGGATTGAAAATGATGATCAAGATGTGGATACGATCTTGGACAAGCCTGGGAAGAACTATCAAGCACATAATTAAAAGAGAAATAGATTTGAATTGTGGTAGGTAGTCTCTTGTACATGACCAATTGTAATTATGATTTTTATTTATAATTTTATGTGTGTTTTATCACAATCACTGTAAACATATCATTAATTAACTTTAATGTATTTATTAATGTAATGGGTTGAACGAAGGTGTCAAGGTCTATAATAGTCCATTGAATGATTTTGATGCCTCGACCATCGATGGTCAAGGGATCAAGGTAAAAAGGGAATGTTGTGTGATAAAAATATATATAAGTTGAGTGATTAAATAAAATAGATGGATTGAAACATATTGGACTTAGATATAAGTTCCTTTGTGACCTCTCCTATGTATGGAGTAATGATAAGCTAAAGATGGCCAACCCTGGGTATCACTTTGGAATCCAATATTTAACCTTATAAAATGGGAAGGCCATGGAAAATAGGATATGATCGGATAAATGTCAAGGGATGTTGTAAAATTAATATATAGTCTTTTCCCAATGATTCAAAAAGGATAATGGGACCATAGATAGGGTGTGTAATGTGTACTATGACATCGGGGTGTATGGAAGGTTCCCAATTGGTGCAGACCCTATAGAGGGATAGTGTATGGGAGCTTGTCTGTAAATGATAGGATTGACCATTAAATTATTAAAATGGTATGGAAAGAAATTTAATGGTAAATTTAATGGTAAAATATTGTAAATAAGTCAAGATTTAATTGAAATAGTTAAACTAGTAAATGATTAATAATGGAAATGGTAATGTGATGCATGGATATGTGGTCTGGGGATAGTTGATTCTCTTAGGTTATTTTTTATTGATCATACATGATTAGAGGGTCATAGATACCCCATGAGTCTATGTGTTGGGTTTTAATTTTTTCATTTTATATGATTATAACTCTAGGTAGGATAACCCCCCCAAGGTGTATTGTGTTATGTGATGATTATGATGAGGAGGTTCAGGCACCAGAGGTGAGATATGGCCCTTAGGTAATAGAGGAATATTACCTAGTTCCATGTAGGGGATTCACCCCCTTAGGTGGATATATATTTTATTCCAGGTAAGGTATGAGATCCCCTAAGCGTGTGATTTTTCTGGGTAGGGGATATGACCCCAGGTGGATATATATGTGATTATGGGAAGGGGATGCAACCCATTGGGCATGTAAAGGTTTTGAGTAGGGTATGTGACCCCTAGGTGGATGGATATGTGATTATGGTTAGGGTATGTGACCCCCTAGAAATTTAATGGTTCTAGGTAGGGGATGCGACCCCCCGAGTGCATATATATGTGATTCACAGGTAGGGGATGAAACCCCTCACAGATATTGGGACTCCTTGTACATGATCCTAGAATCTATGAGTATGGGATGAAACCCCCATAGGTTTAGGAACTATGAACTTCATTGATTATGAGTCATCTATTGAACCTATATTCTAGGGTGAGTTAGAACCCGTGTTATTACATTGGTTGGAATGATTATAGGACATACTCATTGACACTCTAACACCAGCCAGATTTGGTTTGGCTCAATCAGGGTTCCACGATAGATCCCAAGGATCAATGGTGGTTATTTATTTACACTTCAAAATATTATTTATTTATTCTAAGAATATCACATGTATACAATAAATTTACTTTTTATGTATGGGACCACATTTCTGGTTCCCTACGGAGTTTTACTCACACCATTCTCTGGTGACCAAGACACTTGGTTATCAGAGAGGCCCTCACTAATGACAGTTTCAGGATGGGTAGAGGCCTAGAGTAGTTTGAATGAGTGGGATAACTCAGATATTATTTGTAGATCAGGATGAGGTGAGGTTCATGGATCATAGTAGAGCCTCATATATTATATATTTTTTCTTTTATTTGTATTTGTGATCAGCCCTATGGGTTATCATTATTGTGTGACTATATGACTTTACATCATTTATTATTATTGATTGGGATGTTTATTTATTATTACATACATTTGAGGTTTATCATTCTGTAATATTATTTGTTATTTTCATTTTTATTTCACACTCTAATATTAGGTTATAGTATTCCCATGGCCACACCATAGACGCTCACTGCTAGTCGACTACCTCTGGTGTATAGGGAGATGAACCTGAGATTTAGTAGATCTCCGGTTCAGTTAATGTTTTGAGTGAACCATGTCATGGATGTTACCGAAAGAATTTACTAACTTAATATTTTATTTTGAGGGATTTATTTAACATATGCGAAAATATTTTTCTTAAATTACTATCCACATGCTTGTTAATATTATATAGAATTTATATACTTAATTATCCATGTTTAATAAAATTATTTATGCCTAATTGTTTTATTTCATATCACAAAACTTATTAACCTATTTACTTAATGTGATAATGTTTAATCATTGTAATAAACAATTTAAAAAATAAATAAATTAATAACTATACATCGAAAAATAAAATAAAAAAGTGATATGATGATGAGTCATTAACTACGAATTGGTTTATCGAGTAGAGATAAATCATCCTTGAACCTAGGGGGAATAACTCCTTGATCCCAACCAGGATTTGAGTTACAACATTACTACATTAACATTTATATCTCCTTGGTTGGTTTCACATCATCATAAGTCCCAAAAACATTTACTCTCATTGGGTGATCCATCCTTTAAAAATTCCTACTCACTCATAGGTGAGGGATAAAAGTGTTTAGGGATACATAAAATAAACCTTAGACACACATGCATATATATAATAAAGAAGGAAGTTATATTATGCATATCATAAAATTTAATTGAAAAATAAATTATCACATAAAACCATGAAATAAAATTAGGCAAAACCAAAACATACATAGGATGGTTATGATCATTATCAATCATAAAATTAAATGACTAAACAATTAAACATTTTATAATTAATTTCAATTCATTATAATTAATGTAAATTTACTATAATTAATCAATTAATTTGATAATTAATTAATTAATTCTTATATTAATATTGTATACAAAAAATCATTAATATATGCGTTTTCACTCCTTTTGTGGGACAATGGATAGGAATCGATAAGAAAAAGAATCCCCGGGAAGGAATCCATTACTTTTCCCTGGTCTCTAGGGATACCCTCAGGTAATTTTATCTAAGTCCTTACATGTGTACCAAGGTTGATTTTCCAAAATTTCTACCAAAGTTAGAGAACTAGCACACCTATATACCATGCCTTGGTTTGGGTTATATTAAATCTCTAGTGTTCCCTCCACCCATTCCCTAATTTACCTATATGAACTACATTCTGAACCCATCTCCCATACACCCAAGTATCATTTTTTCTTAGAAATAAACCCCTTATGCTCCCATCTTGGCACCAATTGGATTACAAAGATACATCCAAATATTCCTTTTCCTAGGTCTCCCTTTCCCTCTCTAGGTATATTATAAATCTTAAAACCTAAGATAATTAACCAGTATGATGGGTAGTTGAGTCAAATGAAGATAAAAATCCATAAAAGACCACTTCAACCCCAGTTCTCCTAGACTAGGGGGAAGGCCTTACAAGGCCCCCAATATAAGATAACCATATTCCCAACCCCTTTTGGTAGCATAATACTAGGTTTAAACTCTCCCAAATACCTTAGGGGTGTAGAGGAAAAAGTGTTTGATTGCATTTGTTTTAAATATGTCAATATGTGTTTAATAACAGAAGAGATTATTCTTAGAAGATTGTTATGGATTCATGATTTAGCATTGTATATCATACATGATAATTCTTCCAATTCAATATGGAGAGTGAGATACTTCCATGGTAAATATAAAAGGAGATCTAGTCATACTACTTGAAGACCATGGCTAAAAATGTTAGTTTATATTATATTCTTCAACGAAATCAAGGACATGTCTTATTGAACTAAGATAAACCATCTACAAAAACATTTGTAAGTGTTTTTTAGTTAATTAAGGATGGATAGAGATGATTTGATGAGGCATAAGTAATTATGAATTAAGTATAGAATTTACACTTTGAGAAAGGTATGGTCGATTGGATTTTGGTGCGTTGTTAATACATTGAATGTACAATCACTCAAATTGTTTTTTTATTCAATTAACTGACTATAATAATGAGTTTCTTAACATGGTTGATCCACTAATTGTAAAAGAATTTACATATTTTTGATCCATAAGGTAATGATAGATTGGATTTTTTCATGTGGTTGATCAATGTGTGGTCACTTTTCCATTGGATGAGGCGATGAGTTTTTAGAATCTCTATATTCTAAATAAACTAAATTATATGATGCTACAAATGTGTTCTTCATTGGTTAAACATCACAATAAGATTATAATTCAAGAAATGATATTAAATAAAATAAATTTAGAGTAAACAACATCAAATAAAAGATAATACTACAAATAAGATAGATATGAGGCTAAAATAAGAAAAATTATTATAATTCTAGCCTTTTTCCAGAACATAAGTCTTTAGAATATAATAATTTTAAGTATAACATAAGTCTTTGAGTTAAACATAAGTGTTTTATATGAGGAATTTTTTTTGAAAAGGTGAAAGCATAAGTATTTACTATTGTGAGTAAGATTTGGAGCCAGATTATAAGACATTTCATTGTAAACCATTCAAGTGTAATTATTTAAATTTAATTGTTCATGAATTATAGAAATATGAGGTATCTATAGAGATGAATAAAGTTTTTAGATGAGATCTACACTATAAGTGGGAAGATCTATGTGGTAGTGAAGCATGATTGTATGCACATGAATATTTAAAATGAGTTAAAGAATAATATTTTTTGGGGAATTAAAATAATTAAATTAGAAGAGTCTTATATATATATATTTAAATTATGCTTTTAATGAGAATTCAAATGACTTTGAATGAAGATTAAATTGGGAATCTGTTGATAGATTTAATTGAGATACGGTTGTCTCTACCTAAGATCATATAGTTTCTATATTTAGAATGTGGGGAATAATATTCATGGTGTATTATTATATATTTTAATAAATATATATAGGTTATGAAGGATAAAATATAGAGTAAATATAATTAATAACTCACATACATTGTGTGATAATTCGAAGAGCCTGATACATTATTATCAAGGATAGAGAAGGAGTCAAATCTGGGTGTTATTAAAGATGAAAGAGACCATTTGTACACCCAAGTATCTATGATGGATGAGGAAGATCTAGATCTCTCAAGATCTAGAAGAATTCTTTATACCGAAACAACCACTGCATTTCTTGAGGTAGTATACATTCATACCTACTAATCCATCTACTTATAGATAAAGACCAAAATGCACCGGTGTAGAGAACATGAGGAGATAAATCCTTTTCTTTATTGGATCCTTATTGAAGAATATATATCTTCCAATGGATTTTGGATTCTGTGGAGAGAAAAGTAAATTTTTTATAGACTAATGTTATAGATAATGGAGAATCCATGTGAGGCGGGGGGTATAAAATAATTGGAAATGATTAATACATTCAATTAAATATTGTAAATACTAAGTTCTATTATCTTTATTATTATAATTACACATTAGTTTGAGGTTGTGGGAAATTATTAAGTAGATTTAAAATATTTAGGTGTTTAAGAGGTTGGGTTAAAATAAATAAATCATAAAAAGAAAAATGAACCTTAATTCACCCCTCCACCTACTAAGTGATCAAATCAGATATGGTAATAACAAGTGGTATTAGAGAAGGTTCCCTCTAAAGACTAAAAAATAATCTACTAAGAAATAAGAACTTAAATTTCATGAAACTTCTAGGAATACATAACTTCGATGGAAAAAATTACCATAGTTAAAGGAATAAGATACTTACCTATATTACTTCACTCGGGCTGGAATATATAGATGATGCTATAGTAGATATTCACTCATTACTAAAGATAGTATAATTAATCAATAATATGGGTAATATATAGTTATATATAAATGGTCAAAATTCCATCTTGATGAACCTAACAAAAAAGGTTTATATAAAGGTTATGGGCCTTAAAATAGTAATGGAAATATTTGAAAAATTTAGAAGAATCTATATAGACAATATAAAGGTGAAGGAAGGAAAGCTACATGTATGGATAAGTATATTTGAGGATATTAAAAAGGATGATGGTGAGAATATAGATGAATATTTTACAAGGGTGAATGAAATATTCAGTAATATTTAAGGATTTCATGAGAATATAGAGGATTCCATTATAGTTTAGAAGATGTGGAGAAAATTTATGGATAGATTTGATTCCAAAGTTTCAGACTTAGAGGAATGAGAAGATCTATATTCATAATAAATTTACAATATTATTATTTCCTATAAAAATGATAAAGGATCCAATATTTAAAAATAAGGTAAAAGATGAGATAACTTTTAAAATCATAAGAAAATGAAAAATTAGATAAGAAGAGTTTTCTAAATCTAATGATTTAGATACTGAGGATGATGAATAATTCAACCAAACTATTTATTTTATATCAAATAAATTGAAGAAGAGAAAATGAAAAGTCAAATCTATGAAATTATTGCCTTTTTATAATTTTGATGATATTATTTATATATATTTTTTAAAATAAGTAGGTTGAAGAATCTAAATCAGATGAGGAGTATAAGAAAAACCAAAATTACAGAAAAGGTAAAAATAAGAAGTATTTTAACAGAAAAATAAGAATCTTTATGATGAAGAAAGAGAAATTTGACTCATATATCATCTCAGATAATGAAGTAAATATCTTTTTTTTATTTTGAGAAAGGATTTGATTCATTATGTAGTGATGATGATGGAGAGAAAAGGATTGATATTGGGTGGGATTTTAGAGGTAATTTTGGATCTTATCATGAGAATATTAGAGAACTTAATAAATAAAAAAGGAAGCTACTAAAGGATAAAATCAAATAGGATGAAGAAAAAGAGGATCTAATCAATAATAAAGAATCATATTTTAATGAGATCATGTATTACAAGATTAAAGAATATTAAAAAGAAAATATTATTAGTGACCATATATAAAATATGACTATAAGAGAGGAGGAATAAGGAGAGACACAATCAATATGTCTTGTTGTTCAAAATTAGCTTAATAAAATCATTAAAGACATTAAAATGTATGATGAGGTTAAGGTTTAATCTTACAAATTCTGCGATAAGATGGGTTTCAATATAAAAGATAAATCTTTACCTAATCTATCCCATGTTAAATCATATATCTCTCATAGGGAAGGTTAAAAACACAAGTAGAAACCTATTTTGACCAATAGGAATAATGAGATACACTCTTATTGATTAAATGAGGAAGGTAGTCTAAGAATAACACTTCCACCTAAGAAAAAATGTGGCTCTGTTTATAATAGTAAATCTATATAAGTATTATAGATATATTTTTATCAAAGTGAAAGATTTAGTTTTATAAATTTTTTTCTGGTGTTGGGAAAGGTATGGAAGCAAAAAATTTACTTTTCAATTTAATATGTTATTTCTAGGGAAGTGGAAAGAACTATAGGGGAGATTTGGTGATCATTCAAGGGAAAATGTAAATTATAAGAAATATGGTATCACAAATGAACTAAATCTGTCCATAAAAAATATATTTATATGTCTACAATAAGTTTGAAGAAAATATGAATAATAAGGTCACAAATGAAAAGTGCATGACTAAAACACTATGAGATATTCCATGTACTGTGAAAGGGAAGAAAAATTAAAAATATAAATTAGAATAATCATGTAATATCAATTCCTTTAAGAATACATGAGAAATCCCAAACAAATTGAGCATGTTAATAAAAAAAACTTAGTTTTATGGAAATTGTAGTTGGATTTTTCCAAGAGAATAATTAAAAAATGTGTGGTGAGGAAAAATCAAAGAAAGTGGTTTTAGATGATAAGAAAAAACATCATGAGAATATTCCAACAAAATATATTTTAAAGATCAAGAAAAAACATGTGAAAGGTGTGGTCAGTCTACTAATAGTTTAAAAAAAATATATAAACATTACCATATCAATAAGAGTTTTGTTTGAAGAATATTCAAGCATCAGGAATTGAAGTTTCCTTGATTTATGAGGAGAATAAAACTGATTCACCTAAAGAAATAGTTCAAGAAAAATAAATGAGAAAGAAACCTATTAAGACTAAGATAGTAATAATAGTGTTGAGTGTTGGATACACTAATATCCTTGGGTGAGAGGAAACTCTTATCCTTATTTTTTCCTATAATTAATAAATAATTACCCTCTTTATTACCTATTGTTATTATAGTTTATTTGTGATAACATGCAGGTAATTAAAGGAGAGGTACAAAGCTATCACTTCTTGAAAAAAACAATGTCGATTTATTAGTGTTAAAACTACCATGAAATAAAAGTGTGAGTTAAACCCTTAAGTGGGAGTTAAAATGAATATGGAACTCTAAAAATATCACAAGATATATGAATATGAAAATTATAGAAAATCATTATAGCCCCATGTAATCTAGAGTATGTTGTAATCTAATAACACTTACACCCTTTTTCCCTCTATTATATCAAATAGGTTATAAAGTGGGAGTGTTATTTTATGAAAAGATGAGACAAAGGGGGGGTTTTATTCTTTATACTTTAACATTTTAAAGTGTTTTTAAGATGTGTACAGTCTATAATGTATTTCTTAATTAATTGTTATAAGAAAAACCTAAAATAAATTTTTGAAAATGGTATCACATGGTTGGTTGTTTGTGGACAACATTTATAACCTTTCTTAAATATCTTTTGTTTTCAACATCATGTTTGACCAAGTAGAGATAGAGTAGACTAACTAAGGGCTCTTTGATAAGGAAGATCATGTTGTGTTATACTTCCCACATAAGTGGTTTGAGATATTATTTAAAGGAGGAGAATAATTTGAAAGTGATATATAAGATGAAAAATACTCATTATTCCTTTGAATTTATTGTCAATAATGGGTAGAAATTGACCCTCTCATTTTGGAATAAGTTTTTAGAGGTATTAAAAAAACATGAATGTGGTTATTATTGATCCCAAAGTGTTTGAATGGTTTTTTTCCAATATGTCAATATGTGTTTGGTGATGGAATTGATGATTATTGGAGAAATATTATAGATTAATGATTTGGAATTATATATCATTATTTATAATGTATCCAAATATTAATGGAGAGTGAGATACTTCCATGATAAATGGAAATGGATATTTGTTGATACTACTTGAAGACAAAGGATAAAAGTGATGATTAATGTGTTGTTCTTCAATGAAATCAGTGACAGACGTTGATGATTCAAGAGCCACTATCTACAAAAAGTTATAATTTTTTTGGAGTTTTTTAAGGAATTATAGAGATGATTTGAGGAGAACATGAGTTGAAGTGAAGAAAGTATAGAATTTCCAGACTCATACAGGCATAGTCGATTGGATTTATACATGTGATCAATCCACTAAACGTACGGTCACTCTAGTTGTTATTATGGTCAAATACTTAATTGTATGCTTTATTTTCTTTATGTGGTCAATCTGCCGACTGTAATAGTTTGTACATGAATTTGATCTAGAATGGAATGGTCAATTAGATTTGTTCATGTAGTCGATCAATGTGTGGTGACTTGTCTATTGGATGAGGTGTTGAGTTTCCCAAATGAATAAATTGAATCAGACAAAGCTACAAATGTGTTCTTAATTTATTATACATCCCAATGATATTTTGATTTAAGCCTGGATGTTAAATAAATTTAATTATGAGTGAATAAAATAAAATAAAAAATGATACTATGAAGAAGATCAGGGTGAATCTAAAAAATGAAAAATCCCAATAATGTAGTCATTTTTCTAGACCAAAAGTCTTGATAATATAATCCTTTGAAGTTGAACCTAAGACATTGAGTTGAATGTAAGTCTTTGAGTTAAGGTTGGAATTTGGAAATGGAAGAAGTATAAATATTCTCCTTTGTGTGTAATCCTTTTAAGTGGATCATATAAATTTACATTGTAATAATTTCGAGTATAAGTCTACTGAAAATAAGACTTTGAGAAATATAATGTTTCTAAAAAGATAGAGAAATTTATAAGATAAGATCCACTCCATAGGAAAGAAGATCCATGTGGTAGTGAAGTATGATTGCATGCAAATGGATATTTTGAACAAGATTAAAGAAGTAGATTTCATGGATAATTAAAAGAATGAATTTTATTGAGTCTTCATGGGATTTATATGATGATTTGAATAAGAATTAAAATGATTGTAAATGAAGAATAAATCTAGAATATATTGACCTATTTAAATGAGATATTATGCTTCTAATGATCATAAGGATTATATATTTTAAATTTGGAGAATATTATTAACATGGTATTATTTAATGTGATTGTAAATATATGTAGGCTACGAAGGATGAAATAGAGAGTAAATATAATTAAGAATCCACAAACACTATGTGAGAACTATAAGGTCGAGATACATTATTTCCAAGGAGAGATGAGTCAACATTGGGTTCCATTTAAGAATAATTAGATCTATTGTGCACTAGAGCATTTATAATGGCTAATGAAGATCCAAATTACATAAGACTTAGAAGAAGCTTCAAGACCAGAATTGTTGCTAATTTCCTTGAGGGGGTATGCATACAGACATACTAATCCACCTACTCATAGAGGAAGTTCAATATATAGCGGTGTAGAGAACACTAAGAGATGATGGTATTTCTTTATTGTATCTCTTTTTAAGAATTACTTTATCTTTTAGTGGATTCTAGAAGTTTTAGAGAGAATAGTGGAGACAATTGTTAAAGGTAGTGGAAAATCCATGTTGGGGGGTATAACCAAAACAATAAGGAGCATTCCTTTCAAACAATTCATATAAGTATTGTATTATTTTACCATTCTTCTTATCATTTCACATGAAGGCGAGGTTGTGATAAAGTATTGAGTGTATTGAGTAACTTAAAAAGTTTAAGGGTTTGGGTTAAAAGGGAATAACTTATAAAAATAAAAGCGATCACTAATTTACCCCCTCAATATCTCATTGATCCAACCAGATCTAGGAATAAAAAGGCGAACCTTAAACTAGGCCAAACCCCTTTAACTTACCTCCAAACTTGAGTGACCACTTCACCCAACCTCCAGAAGGGAAACCAATTTTACCTACCTATACTAAGGAAAATCCATTCACCCAGCCTTTACTAGGGTAAAACACTCCAGTTATGCCTCTCTAGGGTGAATCCCCCTACTTGGACTTAATTTGGTTGAATCCTTTTACATATATCCATACTAGGGAGAATCCTTACCTAGGCCTTATACCACGAAAAACCTCTTCATCAAGGTTCACCTAGGTGAACGACCATCTTCTTCTCCCATAAAAGGGTACCATGTACAACCTAATTTCAATGGTGGAACTTGAATTTTCCCAATTATCCCACCAAGGAACCTATATATCAATGATTTATCTAAAACCATTAAACATACATGATCAGGTCATCAGGCTTGCCAATGTTCCCTCTTTTATCATGTATTCCCTTGGTAAAAAGTGTCTCTTTGGTTTTTCTTACAGATTAGTAGGACCCTTAGTATAATAATGATCATGTATTTCCATGATAACATGGGATTATATTATGAGGAAAATAGTGAGATAACCCCCAGATCAGGATACCCATCTTGGCTTCTAAAGTTTTGACTTGACTAACCTTGTCCACTTAATAATCCATGTGAAATTGGGCCTCCTCATTAGGTGTAATCCCCAAACATGTTCCTAGTTAGGATTTAATTATAAGGAGTCATCAATGAGACTAGATAGAATATATTCTGGTTTTACCCAATCACTGGTTATGATACATATACCTAAGCACCAACCTTTTCATTATATATCCATATCACCCATGATTCCATTCATCCTTCATTATCCATGTATCAATTGACAGGAAGGAATGCATAAGGTATTCCTACTAGGTTTAATCCCCAACTCATTCCTTCAAAGGTCCATATTACTTATGAAATGAATATTTGGTTAGCACATTTATAATCCCCAATTAATCTTTATTTTCATCCCTTTACAATATAGAGGTCATTACCGTATTCTATTAAAATACTTGGTACAGTCTAATAACATGACCTTACAATAAGCAACTCGAAGTATAAGAGTTTCGATTCTAGTTAATCATGATATTTAAGATGACACTTTGAGTTTGAAACCCAAAAAAAATAAAAATATTATTTCCTTTAGGCTATATTCCCCATGAAAACCTAAATCATACCTTCATCGAGCTATACTCCCTATGAGGACCATATTCTTAATGAGTTAAATTACCTATTAGGTAAATAAACTCAAAGGTTTGTGCTCATTACAAGATGACAATTAAGGTTTTCTTATTCATAAGTCCCATACCACCCATTGATAGGAACCCTTTTCCTAGTTTTCCACCCCGCATGAATTTAAATATCTGAAATGCGGCCATAGAAGCATGGCCTTAAATGGAATCATGTAGGTCCCTATCACAAAAATTTAAAAGGCATGATGTGTCTTATTCAGTGACATTAAATTGTGTGGGATATCATTCCCTTTATAGGGATATGTAGTAACCCTCTATGATGGTCCTAATATTAACATCACAACACCTATAACCTTCTTAAATGGAAATAAATTATAGAGTAAACAACTACATTAATTTAAACCATAGTTTAATCAACTAAAAAAATAAATATGGAGAATCTATGATATGAATTTAAGGTACCATCGATGGAGAACGTATGATAGCTATAGATAATTCTACAAATAGTGAGGCGTTAATGAATGTAGTTTTTTTCAATGATGCATGACTTAAATCAGATCATTAGAGATGGGGTAACTAGTTCTGTGTTGGAATTTGGGACGGATTCATGAAAACATCTTAAATATATAATAGAGTATAAGGGTATGCAATAATTTCTCCTAAAAAGGTAAAAATCAGCCTAAAATATCATCATATCAACCAAAAAAAGTTTCAAGGTGTCATTCGTAAAGTCTTACTAAACACTTACCTTTGGAAAGTCGATTTTTATAGACTCAAAACACTATGGTGTGGGAAGTCATCAAAAACAAAATGGTTAACCCAATATGAACCCTTTGATTATGAATGTGATCAATTGAACATACTTTTACTTGTGATACTATACTGATGGGTTTTATTATTTATATTTGATGACCCACCTGGACTTTAAAGAATCATTATAAATCTACATTCAATTAAAATTAATGAAAACATCATATTGTACTCTATATATCATTTAACATACTATCCAAACATTTTCCATGAACACAATGATGGTCGTGGTACATCAGCATAGGAGGATGATGTCTCCAACCTATAACCCATAACACTAGGTGAAAAATGTGCTAATTTAGGAGTATCATCTAAATGGTAACATTCATAATTTAGAGGATACCTAAGATAAACCCTAGTAAATGAATCATTTTATTCCATACACCCAATGATGGGTTATGGAGAAGAATTTGGAACCTATCACCACCTCTAAATGATTTAGTTGGCTCTCCCTAGAGAATAAAAATTCATTCGACCATTATCTTAGGGAGATAGGTTGAGAGGCCAACCATGACCTTGATACTGACTATAATTAACCTTGGAGGTATCATAACACTATATGTGACCTCTATCAACACCACGTAGCCCCATTTACTTAGGATTTTATTGATGAGGCTACTCTGAAGACCCATATTCTGACCATTCAGGACAGAGCACATAAGAGGATATCCCTATAGGGGTAAAAGACCCACCAACACTATAAATAGATCCATATTCTTATTCTTAATGATAAATTTCATCAAAAAATCTTGATGGATACTAAATAGTAGGATTATATCCCTAATCTTACTGAATAATCCTATAATCATGTTTTGGTAGTGTCAGGAGGAGCATGCCAATATATTTCAACATGAACCAGGTGTAATTCTATATTATTATCCCTATATTTGAAGCATGTTGGTATATCTTGACAAAAAATAGAGAATATGAATGGTTTTATATTCCCATTAAAACTGAATAGTGGGATTATATCTCCATTCCTACCGCAAAATCCCATCCACACATCTTGGTGATAATGAAGTTGTAAGATTATGTCCCTGACCACATCTTACAAAGATGCTATAATATTTTAGAAATAAAAGAAGATTATACTAATAATATTCCAATATATATTATGTGGAAAACCCATATTCCTACTCCCTATAATATTGAAACATCTCCTTGTAATATCCTGATGGCTACTTAGAAGAGGTACCATATTATTTCTCCAATTCAAGAAGATCATCGATACATCTTGATAAAGAATAAATAATAGGATCATTCTTACATTTTGATTCCAAATGAATTATTCTAGTATATCCCAACAACCACTTCAATACATTCTCATATCCATTCCAACCTCATAGGAATTGATTGATGTATTCCATTGGTCACTTATAAGTAGGCTTATATTCATACTCCACTTTAGTCTAAAGAGGTAAATTGACATATCCTGATAGCAACCAATAGGTATACTTATATTCATTAAAATTATAATGAATCTCATTATCATATTCTAGAGGTAATCAAATAACAGGCTTATATTATTGCATAGTCTCAAGAATTTTTTCAGCATATTATGATGACAAAATTATAGTTACCAAGGAGGGATCCCACCTATGAAGGTCATTGTACATAGTTCATGACCCTAACCTCTTGATGAAGAACATCCAAAAAGAAATCTCACTAAAGGAAACATGTGACCTAAGAGTAGTTCATATAACCTCTCTAATATAATATTGTTCTTGAGTTTGTTTAATATCTCTTAATAGTGGACAAAGAATATGCTATATCATCATTATAAGGATAAGGAATATGTAGTCATAGAGGTACTCCTTAAGATACTATGATAAGTAGCTCTGTATTTCCTTCACAGAGTGTTCTCCATAGAGTTAATCCTCATAGAAACATGAGGATCGATCATGAGAACCTTTCTCATAGTGTGAGCTGTAAAAATACCCATCATAACTATAATATCAATATGCAATAATGTCCTCCCCTTGAAATCTCATCAAACATTGGTAACCATGAAAGTCATCCCCATAGAAACCATGTTTTCCACCCAAAATTTACTCCCCTGGGAATATGCTATAGAAGTCCACCATATAAATGGGAATTAGGTTAGTGTGAAAGTCTTCCCCATGCTAGAAAATATGAAGATGAACATAGAG
The DNA here is from genome assembly GCA_963277665.1 of Viscum album. NCBI lineage: Eukaryota > Viridiplantae > Streptophyta > Magnoliopsida > Santalales > Viscaceae > Viscum > Viscum album. The sequence goes on along the minus strand of OY728138.1, from coordinate 1,295,918,587 downwards.
GTCCTTCCTATAGAATTAACATTGAAGGCCCTCTCCAAAGTGACATTAAACCCTGAAAAAAGGTTCTATACTTATAAGAACTATTCTAATAATTCCATCATACTAATAGGATCTCAATAGATTGATATCGACTATAATAAGTTTCTCATCATTGAATGGATACATCTCATCTCAACCAGAGGTTATTTTGAGGCAACAATCATTATCTTCACCACCACCAGACTGTATATCATTCAATGCAATAATAGGGATTCCAAAAAATCCCACTCCCCTTGAAATGGTAGTTGAGAAGTGACCAATATAGTTAGATCATGTGGAGAACATTGTGTTCTTGAGGAAGGAACTAGATTAAGATAATATACTTGTTATTTTCTATCTTATAACCTCCTCTCAATATGAAATTTTAGAGACTTTGATAGATGAATGCATAAATTACTTATACCTAAACATTTGGAAATCCCTCCACCAACTAAAGAATAAATACATGTATTATGGGGAGTATTCCAATTATATCAAGGTGATATGTGAACTCTTCTCCAAAATCAACTTGGCTACCCTTTCTACTGCATGGAATCCTAATTTGGGAAGCCAGTATGAAGATCTTCAACATGAATGTTGTAATTATTTGAATACTCTACACTAGTTTATTTATAATTCCATATTAAATGTTCATGTCAAAGGTTTGGGTGAACATGGAGCACTATATTTACCCTAATCAATAGCTATAAGTGTTCACTACGAAATATTTCATTCAATTATATCTCCTCAGGTCAAGCCTCAAGTTTAGGATCTATATATTCTTGCTTGTTTGTCCATTAAAATCCAATTATATCTTTGTTTCCAAAATGGTTTACTCATTGAGAATGGGTTATCAATAAGATGTTACACTAAGCTATAAATAATGTTTAACAAGATTTTCATCTGAGAAAATAAAATCCATATATTATAGAGAAACCCCCAATGAAAAGAAAATCACATTCAGAATGTGCACTGCACCTAACCCATGATCAGACTAAATCTTGAAAAATCAAGAAGCCAATTGGGATAACTTCCTAAACAAAAATGTGGGAGAAGTACCATCCCATAGGGATAGGGTATTTTTTGTAATGCCTTGACCCCAATTATCCAGAGTCGGTGCATTATTACATAACATTGGCATGACAAAAAAAGATCATGTCTTGAAAGACCGATTAGTTTAATAGCCTTGGAAGTACTAGATACATTCAAAAAATTTACATTATATTATGAAATTAAATACAAAAACAAAATTGTCTTCATTAACCAAATTCATATCCCATAGACTATCCCTAAAGTTCATTCATAATATACCTCTTCACATCATGGGAAAAATAAAACATAGAAAGGGGTGAGCTCAAATGCTCAGTAAGGATAGTACTATAGAGGAAAATTTCATAAATAAGCATAAAATTTTTAAGGAAATGTATAAGATTAAAACAAAATCCTTTTAAACATATATTTCAGCATAATATTTCAAATATAAAAGCAAATAATACCATTTACTTATTAACATGGATATTCTACTAGTTGAATAATCACATGCAATATCAATATCCACTTTCATAATGATGGAATGCATAATGACAGATTTCATAACCACATAGTCATGGCCTTGTTCCAAGAATAAAAATAAGATTTTTTCAAGGCCATGTTCCAAGACACTAGTTTCTCTCATGATACCTACCGATGCATCAAGAAGCTATAGCAGGCTCCACCCGTCACTTACTAAGTCCAATGCATTCCTCATATGAAATGGTTTAAACATAACATAAACATTTGTATTAAAACTACCATATGAAATGTCTATACTTTATCCATAAACCATGAATGGTGTAAAAATAACACATCCATAGTCAAACATATCACAAAACCTTCAATACAATATGGATGTTTTGTATCATAATAAATCGACTTCAAACAAGCTTAAAATCCATCAAAGGATGTTGACATAGATGAAATCAAAACTTTTTTAGAGAAATATATATTTCCATATTGAAGTAATTTAAAAGTAATATAATTATAAAAGAAAACATTTATTTTGAAAATATTCTTATAATATTTTAAGGGAATTTTTGATGATTTTATAAGGGCGGAAAATAGCTGCACCCTCCGTATAAGTAAAAAAAACATTCTTACCTTAATTTTGTCGAAAAGGCCATAAAGTACCTTGTTTAGAAAATGAAGAAAAGATTCCTTTCAAAAAATATAATTTCAAATAAGGGTATAAATGAATTTGACCCATTGTTTATTAAATAGTAAAAATGTTTTGAAATAAATTTTTAAGAAAACACAGATGTGGATGATAAAGAGGTCCCAGTAGATACTTACGTAAAAACAACCTCAGATAATAAAGAGATTGTGAAATTAACCCTTAACTTGTACTTTTCATTAGTAGATGGTATCTTAACCTCCTGTATAATAGTTAAAACATTTTTATTTAATTATACAAGAACTATATACATAAATATAATATCATATATTATCTTATAATATTGCTTTGTTAATAATATTTGAGCAGTATCATCGGTCCAGGTGTTAACTGATTCGTTTTCCTTTATATGCTTGGTTATGTAAGACATTATTTATAGATAGGATGTATTTGATTCATATATAGAATGATATTATATTCATAAGAATTATTTATAATCATAAAAAATTTATTCTGGAATGATTACGATGGGGAATGAATCTCATCGCATTTGTGGAGATGGTAATCCGTACGTACGTACGAGCGACACTATAATTATATTGATGGAAAAATCTTATGTAATTTGATGGTATATCATATATAAAAAATCATTAAAATGTTATATGTGTTATTTAAATCAGTTATACTCATTATTATACCCATTCAAATAATGGAGTGTTTTAATAACAAACTACACCACGACGTGGAGACGGTAATCCGTACGTACACACTTTTGGTGACTTTGTCATTTATAGGATGGATAGAATAATGAATATGGATGTACCATTTTTATAATAACATCAAATTATATATAAGATACTAGATTTATTATTTTAGAATGGAGACAACAAAGAAAGAGGAAGTGGAAGAAGAAAAGAACTTGAAAGAGGTGGTGAAATATTTACCTCTTCTCCGGGTTCTTCCTTTTGATTTGATCAAAAGGGCTCATTAGGCTAGATTTATGAGAAAAGGAAGGCCTCTATGATAAAGGGAGGAAATCTGGGAAGATATTTGGCTAGGGGTTGGCTGAGTCAAAGGACTTTGGATGTGTGAAATTATGAGAAGGGGAAGTTCCCTTTTATAAGAGAGGTGAGAGTCACTTTAGGAAAAGATTGAAATATTATTTTATAATAAAATAATTTTCGGTTTATAATGAATCCAAAATGAATTATTTAAAGTATAATGTGGGTATGGGTCGAAAAAACTCAACCAATAGGTTTTAGACAGGTTTAAGTCATCATATTAACCTTATCCTTTAGATTTAACTCTTAGTTAAATAGTTTGACATTTACCATGTCTCCTTGTTTTTTATATTATATGGTTAATAAAATTACTATAACAATCCAATATAACCCCATGAGTTTCATTATAAATATATATAACCTTATATAAGTCCTTTTGCCAAAAATTATATTTTTTTTAAATATTATATCAATTAATAATATAATATTTGTTTTAAAAACTCAATTATGTCGATTTTGAAACTATTTAGTATTTTTTTAAAAGCCATAAAAACTTTATCACTTCAAATAAAATTTATTTAACCAATACTAACATGTCATATTAACCTATAAAATTAGTTTAATTCATCAGGAGTCTCAATTTACATTTATTTGGATATTTATAATTTCAATTATTTTAATATTTAATTAATAAGGTAATTACTGTATCATCATTGTGTCATAAATAAATTAAATAATTTAATGTATAAAAAATTATAAATAAATTTCTATTATGTAGGAAATAGTTTTATCTTTCTAATTAATATTTATAGTTGAAGATATCAATTATATAACCCCATATAAAAATGTTTTACTAAAAGATATATGCTTTTGTTATTTTTGTATTTACTTTTGATTAATTAATGTAAAATGTCATTGTCACTCCCAAGTGGCTTCATGGGGTCCTATAATATACCCAAGGATGCCCATGGGTTTAAATGTATAAAAAAATAGGAATATGAAACATGTTAGGGTAATTTAATCTTATTATAATATTATTTTTTACTGTTATTTACCAGATTTACCCTTTAACCATGGTAAATAAAATATTTACCGAAGTAATTATTCATAAGGTCTAAAAATAAAAGTTACATATTTATAGAAGTTTTACCTCCTGATTCCAAATATGGAATTAATTTTTCCAAATTCAAAACACATAAGTGAAAAAAATCAATTTAAAATTAATTCTCGTTTTCAAAACAAAAAGCATGTTTTTAAGAAATAATAACTATCAAAAGATCGACACTTATTTATGTTTAGTTTAAAGGTAAAATTATACACAATGACCTAAATTATATTAAATTATAAAAATATAATCTAGTGATTCTTTAAAACCACTCAAATCTATAATTTAACACTATAAATTATTTCAATTAAAAGGTTTTTTTTAATTAAAATTTAGTACTAATCATCAAAAATTGAAAGTATCCAGAAAAGTACCAAAAATTCACCCTAAGCTAATTTTGTTATTTTGAATTCAAAAATTAAGTCCATTTTGAAAAATAAAATTTATAAAATTTCAAAAAGTGGGTATTACTATTCATAACATCTTGATTGATTGGTCACAATGTGTTAGAATATCTAAGTTTTGTACAATGCAAGCTATTGCATTATTCAAAGGGAAACGTACCATGGAAGCTTGGGGTGTTACATTTTTTACCACCAAAACCAACCATAGGATCATAAAATCCCTATAAGTTCCAAGATATAATGGTGGTACAACCAATTAAACCCTAACCTGAATGGATAGGGTATTTATTACCCCACTTCCTCCAACCATAGATACCAGTATTCTCTTGACTAAGGGAAATTTCATTAGTAAACCTTCATAGTTCCATCCATTGTGTGACCCTTCCTTATCTTTATGGTTGCACTTAGTGAATAACACTGAGGTCTTTATTAGGATCACTATTTATAAATCACTTATAGGGGAGAATTAATAAGAAAAGGAAATACATCATAGGGGTCTCAATCTTGAACGATCCCTCAAGAAGTTTAATAATAAAGACTATTGAAATTTTCCCTTAATAAATACATAAAAGGTAACCAATATCCTTATCCTTTCAATGAAGAGATGGTTCCTGTAGTATATTATGCATTAGATAACATTTTCAATATTGACTCCATAGATAACTTAAAGAACGATGGTGGTATAAAAGAAAATTATGAGAAAGTATCTTTAAAATATATGATACACACTTAAATATTTGAAAAAGGTATGAATAATCAGTACTAGAGACATGTTATAAATTTGGGATCTCTAATGAATACTTAGTTACTGTCTCCCTAGAGATATTCTACTAAAGAAAAAGAGAAAAGTGTACCCTAATCCTAACCAGCACTAAAAAAATACTCTCACCACCAAGGAGAAATTTTCTCAATATGAAGCTACAATGGGGGATTTAGGGGAACTTAATGCTGAATTACTCATGGAAAATATTCATGTTGAGTATAATTTTCAGGTGGAGACTAATATATCTCTTTAAATGAATCTTTTTCAATATGAGAAAGATACTCAACCTATAAGAGAAAATTATAATAATCTAATGAGATCTGGGTCAAATTTATTAGTGTATCTAATATGTTTGGAATAATATTGTCAAAAATTATCTCCACTGAGATGGTATCTGGATCCATGTATGGAAAGCTACCCTAGGAAAACTCATACCAGATATCAATAGAAAACACAGAAAATATGACCATATCAAGCACCACTTGCTGCTTCCACTTGAGTCACACCCAAAAAACCATCCATCCAAAAATTATTGACTCTATTGATTTCCTAGATACTCGAATGGAATTCATGGAAGGATTATGTGCACTAGTTCAACTTTAGAAGAAACTATATCATAAATGGGTTGAAATGATTCACACTCTACCCAACTTTAGGAACCCAACCTTCCTGATCTTCAATGGATCTTGAGACCCATAATAACATTTGATATATTTTCTGTTTCTATGAGGCCCTATGATGAGAATACATGAACAAAAAGAAGAATCCAAGTTCATATTATTTGTATAGAATTTGGAAGGACCAACATTCATCTAGTACTATAGTATACCAGCTGGGTCCATTGTAGGCTGGAAGGACGTATGTTGAAAATTAATATATCAATTTATAATCATGTTGGGAAATACAATGTTACTATACCTATCTAATTATAATAAGTGTGAGAATGAGAGTGTAATGACCCAAAATTTTATAAATTAAATTCCCCTTGTGATTGAATTAAATGACCTAATATGTATTATGGTTATAGAAAATAGATTTAATTATTTATTATATTCTATCTAATTTTAAATAATATTAAGCATCATAACCAATGATAATAAAGCTGTTGAATAGTGAGAATATGATTATTTTAAATACTAGGTCTTAATAAATCCAATTGACACAAATAGAGGAAGTGATTACCTCAAATAGTAGGATCATGCCTATTAATCCTATTTATCAAATCCTACATGGAAGATAGAATCACTAGGATTTAAACTTAAAACATCTCAAACCGAGATCCAACAACTAGGTCGTGAGTGAGATCATTTATGAGAGAAGTTCAAGCTCATCGAGATCATGACCCAAACCATGTATGCTAACCACCCCATGAAAATATCACAATCACACACCTTACCCTCAGTTGTAGCACCCTAGGATGTTTACCAGAGAGGGCGGACCTGAGGTAGTTGAGTTTTGTACTGAGTCTATCCAAAAGATACTTGACCACCTATAGACTCTTTCTGAGATGAGAGTTAAGTTGACTATTTATATGCTATGTGGTCTAGAGAAGTGTGGGTGAGATATCCAGGCTCCAGATTAATAGTTGGAAAAAATGGATTGGAATGAATTTCAAGAGGTGTTCATGGAGGAATTTTATCCAGATATGCTCAAGTAGGAGAGATAATATAAGTTTATGAGGTTGATACAAGGGTGTATGTCCATTATGGTATATGTGGGAAACTTTATATATTTGTTTCACTTTGATCTAGAGTTATAAGGAGATGAGGATACTATGTGAAAATGGTTTCAGGATGTGCTTAAATGTGAAATTAAGTCCTAGGTGAATATCTTTAGGATGAAGAAGTTTTTAGAAGTGGTAAATCATGATATCATATATGTAACCTAAAGGAGGCCTCTAGTGGTAGAAAAGTGGTTTCTACTGGATTAAATGGAGGTAAGTATTCCAAGATCAAGAATAATTGATATGATAATGGCATCTAGGGAGATATCAAATTGAGTGTCCAGGGGGAAGCATCAGTTACTCAGGAACCTGCCTGATTGGCCTATCGCCTATGCAATATGTTGGTTCACATTAATAGAAATTATCCCTGAACACCTATGGAGTACTGATCTTTTGATAGGATAGGACATTTATAGAGGTTCTAAAAGAACCCACAATTTATGGGTAGAGATGAAGTTGCTAGATAGAACCAGAGTATGGAAAGGGTATCTTCTACCCCGTACTAGACTGGCAGTTGGAGTTATACTGGATATGGTGTTCAAGGTAGTGGATGAGGTGATCCTGGGAAAGAGAATCCATATTAGAAAAGTATTGAAACTCATGAGACACATACTACATCACAGGGAAGAGGGGATAAGAAGTTACAAGTTGTTCATCCTATACTGGTGGATAGCGATGTTAGACCATCAATAGTTATATGTACTATTCTAGTAGCTTCTATACTTTCTAGTGCCTTATTTGATACTAGTTCATCTCATTATTTTATATCTGCATAGCTTGTGAACGGTTTGATCATGGTGGTCGAGTTTTTCAGCTGGGTTATGATGATAGATACACCTTTGGGAGTACGATCGAGAGACATCTATTTGTGTAAAGGGTGTTCTCTCAAGGTTGGGGAGTATTATTTCAGTTAGGATCTTTAAACCTTAGATATGTGAGGCATTGACCTAATTATGGGTATGGATTTTTTGGTAGTGTACTTACCCCACAAGGATTTTTACCACAAGAGATTTACCTTTATGTATCTAGAGTGTGGGAATTATGCCCACCTTTGAGAATGGGATATCAAGGTGGGGTAGGAAGGGCCAGTTCACTAGAAGATGATAGAGCTCATCGCCTATGTTTCAAGTCTTTTTCTGGATGATGTGGGTGTAATGAAGGATGCATTTCCACCCATAGTGGACCATTTTAAAGATGTATTTACTAAATAATTATAAGGGCTTCCACCTAAGAGATATGTGGAATTCAAAATTGAGCTCATGCTAGGGGTTGAGCCAGTATATATTCCACCATAAAGAATGAAACCAATGGAGATTCAAGATCTTAATACTCAATTGAATTATTTTTAGAATAAGGTATTTATCCATTTATGTACATCTCCTTGGGGTTATCCAGTTTTTTTTTCTAAAAATGATGATGTGACTTTATTTTTGTGTGTCGAGTACCCAAGGTTAAATCAGATGGATGTGAATAACCAATATCCTCTTCTGTGTATCAATGATATCTTTGACCAGTTGTGAGAATCTTGTGTTTAATAAAAGATCAAATTGAGATCAAAGTATCATTAGTAGAGGGTTTGGCATTATGATATATCGATAACTACTTTCAGAATTGGTTATGGAAAATATGTGTTCATTGTAATTATGTTTGAGTTGAAGAATACACCTGCATTGTTTATGGACTTGATGAATAAAATCATACACCCATACCTAGATCCGGTTTTGGTAGTATTTGTGGATGAAATCTTGGTGTACTCCAAGACTCATGATGATCATGACCACCATCTTGAAATTTTCCTAAGTACACTAAGAGAGCTTTGTCTATATTCCAAGATAATGAAGTGTTAGTTTTAGATTAATAAATTACACTTATTGGGTTACATAATCTCCAAGTAAGGTGTGTTAGTGGACCTAGAGAAAGTGAAGGAAGTTGTATCTTGAGATAATCCTGAGAATGATTTTGATATCCACAATTTTCTAGGGTTTAAGGGCTATTATCAGAGGTTAATCCAGTTATTTTATTTATTTTCATCACCAATTCTAGGATTAGCCAAGAAGGGGATGATGTATGAATAGTTTGGAGCACATGAGAATGATTTCCAAGAGTTGAATAAGCATTTGACTACGACAACAATCTTGATCCTACCTATTCTAGGTGAGGATTATATAGTGTTTTGTGATTATTTGGGGATTGGGAATGGAGAAATGATGATATAGGGAGATCGAGTTGTGGAATATTGGTCTCTAAATTTGAGGTTGAATCAATAAAACTACCCTATACATGACCTTGAATTAGCTATAGTTTTACATGTCTTGATGTATTGAGGACATTATCAGTTGGGTGAAAAATATACTATATATACTTATAACAATATCTTAATGTACATATTTTACCAACAAGATCTAAATCTATAGTAGTAGAGATAGTTTGAGTATATTTAGTCATTAAATTTTGATCTAGAATATATTCCTAGAAAGGGAAACACTATTTCTAATTATATAAGAAAGAAAACATATATTCAGGTAGTTTAAGAGTCTAGTTATGAGTGTAAGCTGATGACTTTACTGGATGAGATGTATGTGGTAGTTTAGGATAACCAGGAGTAGATGAATCCCATATTAGTTTCAAGGGAGTCTATAATTTTGAGTCAGATCAAGGGAAGGAAATATGAGGATCCAAATTGTTTTTCCATGAGGGAAAGACTTATAGGTGGGGAGTCACCTTCAGATTTTAGAATTGATGAGGACAAGATAATCTATGTTAGGAATCATGTTGTTGTACCTATGAGAATGTGGGAGGAGATGATTCATGAATTTTATTCCTCAAAATGAGTGATGAATCTTGGTGTGAATAAAATGTACCATGAACTTCGATGGTAGTTTTAGTGACTAAACATGAAAAAGGAGATAGTAAGATTCGTGACATGATGCTGCACCCACCAACATGTGAAGGATGAGCATCGATGACCTGGTGGTTTACTGCATCTATTGGCCATTACGGAATATAAGTGGGATGAGTTTATTATGAACTTTGTGGCAGGTCTCCTAAGGATGCCTCAGAATAATAATTATATTTGGGTTATTATAGACCGAAAGATGAATGTAGAACATTTATTTCTTATACGGGAGACATTATTAGTGGATTAGTTGGGATATATATACATTTTGGATATAGTATGTATCCCTGGGGTTCCATGGAGTATTGTTTTAGATTGTGACTCATTCTTTACTTCACACTTCTACTAGGGCTTACAAAAGTTTCTTGGTATGTAAATTTTACTGATTATGGTATTCCATTCATAGACAGATGGGAAATCAGAGTCTATTATATAAGTGCATGAGGATGTGATTCGGGAGTGTGCCCTAGAATTTAGTGGGTCTTGGGAGAAGAACCTATCTTTGGTGGAGTTATCCTATAACAAAATTTATCAGGAAACTATTCAGATGGAACCATATGAGGATCTTTATGGAAGGCCATGCAGATCCCATCTATGTTGGATAGAGGCAAGTGAGTCAGAGTTGTTGAGATCCAGTCTAATACACGAGATGTCAAAATAGGTGAAGTAGATTCAGAGGTATATGGATATGGATCATAGTAGAAAAAAGTTATATACTGATAGATGATGATGACCCCTAGAGTTTGTAGAGGGTGATCGTGTATTCCTTTGGGTGTTTCCAAGATTGAATCAATATAGGATACAAAGGCAAAGAAAGTTGGTTCCCCGATTTGTTTGTCCATTTTAGGTGGTGGAGAGAATCGGGACACTGGTGTACCGATTGATTCTTCCACATAGGTAGAGTTCTATGCAAGCCATTTTCTATGGGTCACAACTTCGGTGGTATCTCCATGAACCTTCTCATGTGATTTATGTTGATATTGTTGAGCTTGAAACTGATGTATCCTTTGAGGAGTATCTGATACGTGTGTTGGATTGCAGTGATAAAGTGTTGTAAGGAATAACTGTGACATTAGTTCATAAATTATGACAACATGACTATTTTTAGTAGGAAAAATGATAGAGGGAAGTAGATATGTTGTGTTAGTTTCATGATCTTTTTGACTTGGAATCTTAGAGATTCATATGAGTACAACTCGAGGATGAGATGTTATAAGGTGGATAGATAGTAAGATCCTGACCTTTTCTAGATAAGTATTGAGCTTGTTTATAAGAACTGTATTTCCTTGTTTTGAGTATATTTTGTTTGGGTTTTATCTTGGGTGTGTTTGGGTAAAATTGGATGTTTTTTATTGGACTTTGGGCAGTGCACGTTTGGTGTATGGTTTAGAGAGGTATTTCACAGCTGGTGCATGATTTTTTTTTTCAAATCACGTTCTTTATTAGAAGTAACCATGGAACATCACTAGGTGAGGAACACTGTTAGAAGAAACCATGGGCCTTGAGTAGGAAACCATGTACGTGGAATTTTAAACCCCCAAATATTATTTTATAATTTCCCAAACCCCATATTATATCTCTAAACACCTTATCTCAACTCTAAAACATCTTCTCTCATTTTTAGAGGTTCCTAGATGGATTATTTGGGATTACATCCTATATTATTGATGATTCAAAGCCCATATTGAAGATCTAAGCCTCTCTTGACAAGATATTCTCATCCTATTTAGTTTCCATCATTCTCCCATATTTCTATCATCCTTTGAAGGGGAATTTTCCTTTGTTTATTGTGGGTCTAGATCTAGGTTTTTGTAGGTCTAATCCCTTTTATCTTGGATTTAAGATGTTTATCTAGATCCCATTCTTCATTAAACAGTTGAACATTCCACTTCAATTGGGGATTTCTATTGGTGAGCGTCCATCATCAATTTTGATGTAGGTGGTCTTAATTAAATTCTCATAATCTTGATTACAATTGAATATGTGGATTGTTATATTTCAATTTCTACACTTTCGATTGAATCTTTAAATGAATAAATTAATTTATTAATTAATTTATGGTAACATGGAATTGAATTAATTAATTGGTGAATTAATTTATAGAATGTTGAGATTATTCAGTTGGTGGATTTGGATTAATTAATTTGATAATTAATTAATGGAACATTGTGATTGTGAAATTAATGGGAAATTAGGACTGTGCAATTCGTCAATTAATGTGATTATAGAATTAAAGGACAATGATAAACATGTGATTATTGGTTTAACCTAAATCGGTTAATGGTTTGTATGATTAAATAATGATAAATGGTTTAATGGTGATTTTTCATATCCCACCATATGATTAAAGTATTGCATAATCCTTATTTTGATAATAAAAATTGTATACCATGATGTGATATGTGATAATAGGGTTAATGTGAATTAACCTTGTTAAATGTGAGATGCGTGATATTTTTTGATTGTTGAAAAAATGGGGTGTGGTACATGTACTAATGCTTCAAATATGCATAGGGTTCTAGACATGGTGTTCTAGACCCAAATGCATGAATGTGATAATGAGTGTGGGACACAGAAAACTTCTTCAAAATATCTCTTCTGTGATTATTTGATAAATGGGTTGTGGGACATGGAATGATGCTTCAATTACCCAAGAGGTCATAGACATGTCATTCTAGGCACCAAAAGTTGGCATTGGATTATGGTTCTAGTTGTCTTTGATATGAATTGAAATGAAATGGATAAAGAAATCCCATGTGTGATAATGATTTGTAAATTGAATATGTAACATGGTTCAAAATATTGAATGGTCCAAAGAAGGTATTGAGAGATTTAGGGTCCTTGGGAGCTCGGGGGTTTATGTGGTCAAATAAAGAATAATTGAATACATGCTAACTATTTACTTTATTTATTTTATTTTAATTATTTATACAACTACATACACTTTTATGGGATGAATATTGTTTTAGACTCCATTGGTGGTGGCCTACTAAGTCATAATCACACCGTACTCGAGCTTCCAGATTGGTACTGAAATAGACTTTATGTTTTCAGGATAGGATAAGGGAAAAGGGATATGCTAGATTTATGTGTTGAGATGGAAGAGGGAAGAAAACATGGTGTTGGGACCTAGTTGGAATTTTTTAGTGTATTTATTTATTTTGGGTTTTATATATTGACACATGAAACATATTTGACATGTCATATATGCTATGTAGTTTTGGATATTGTATTTCCTATTTTTGTCATCATGTGACTTTGATATTTTTCAAGTTGTTGATTATTATCATCTGGTTATTAATTATGTATTTCTACTATTGTACTACTTTTATAAAGAGCATATATTATCCCCATGATCGATATTAGACCCTTTCTTCTAGTCAATAGCCTTTGGATTACAGGGAGGCACACTTGAGGGCATGAAGCCGACTAGACCAGGGCACTGATGCGTGGAACCTAGGTCAGGACATTGCAATGACTATACTCAAACTGTGCAAAATTCTACAAGAACCCCACATATCTATAGTTCACAGTTACCACATGGTTATTACTAACTATTCACCTAAACCACACACCTTGACTGTTTCCTCTAAAAACCCATTTTCAACCTTTGACCCCTATAAACTTCTGAGTCCTCAAAGGAGAAATACTAAGGCTCAAACTAAAGAATAATAGTGACCCATATAGAATTAAAATTCTCCTTAACATGAAAGATTACTTCCACCAGGATGTGATCATGATTCTAGAATCACATAGAGAGAAGGCCACTGTTGCCTTACCATTGATTCCTACTCCCATATCTCATGGTTGATACCTCATCAGTTGGAAAACATGAAATATGTTAGGAATTGAAATCAATAAAGAAGATAAGTATAACCAAAACACCACTTTTCCAAGATGATCCATGATAACAATGGGGGTAAAAAATATCTGTTCCAACTTACCCAGATTACCCAACCGATGGTGTCCTGAGCAAGGTGAATCCTTAATAAAAAACCTAATCACCAACTAAAAACTAAAACTATTGATGTAGATAGTATATATACTATTTATTATAAGTTTTTGTTGTGACCAATATCTTTGGGATTAACTTCACCTTTTCCATTATCTCCTGAACAAGCCTCAGTCCAACAAGGACCACTCTGCCAACCCCACCTAGTATAAGGGATATCTATATTTCTTCCCACATAGTGCTTCAAAGGGATCCATATTAATGAAATATTGATAAATATTATTATAATAAAAACTAACTAGAGGAAATTTATTTTCCCAAGAACAACTAAAATCAAGAACACATGCCCAAAATATATCCTCAATAATATAAATATATCTCTCTATCTTCCCACACATTATGGATGTTATGTCATTCTCAAATTCCAATGGGAACCAATTAACTACTATAAAACTTTCAAAATTTTGGAATTAAATAGCATATAACTATCAAGTATGATTATAGAGGGAACACTATGAAGACCTATAACCAATTATATGTAAAGTTCCTGATCAATTCCACATTCTTTGTCTCATTGATAAGGAGAAAGTGAGCTGATTTTCTGAGTCCATAAATGATCACAAAAATCGAATCATTCTCAATAGTTTTTTGGAAAACTAGTGAAGAATTATCTATTAGTATTATTCCACTTCTATAATATAATTAGTAATGGTTGTAACAGACCAACATACCTATGTTCCTCTTCTTTAATCCTCTAAAAAGTGAAGCATCCTGACATAAATTCTATAATCAACCAAATCATACATGGACATTAATATTGACCTCTAAAATAATGAAACATATTAATAGAAACAGGGTGTACATACCACCAAGACTGGTTTCCACTTTCAGTGAGTTCTTTACTCATATATAAGGGAACAAAAACTACCTTAGAAACACAAATCACCAAAGGGATATTGAGACTAACCAAAAAATGTCTCTCCACAATTTAAGATTTTATTAAATAACTGAAAATTAGTGTTTGATAATTAATCAAAATAAACTCACTCATAAAATGATGATTTATCCTTCATTGAATCTATGAACACCTTCCTACCATTATCTTTGATTACAAATACATTCCCAACAAACAAACTCACCAAAGACCATTCCTACACTAGTTATTTCAAAGAATGAGCCAATATTTTTTTTTCTCAATGCATTAGTGATAAAATTTTATTTTCTGGGAGTATAAGAGATATCAAAATTGAAATTATGAAGATACTCAACCCAATATGTTTGTCAAATATTTATATCCCTTTGAGTAAAATTAAACATTAGGCTATTATGATAAGAATACACCATAAAATGACCCCCTAAAGAGATAGTGATGCCATGTTTTTGGGATCATGCATTACAAAATCCAACTCATGTTCATGGGTATGGTATTTCTTCTAATTAAGGCATATTTGATTGGAGCCATAAGACACTAAACTATTTCTCAATATGAATATAGTCACTTAACCATTACTAGGGGCATTATAGAAAACTTCATAACTTGAACTGAGTTCTGAAAGAATTAGAACTAAAGCTTAATTCAATCACACCATCAATTCCTCAAAAGATATCCAAAAATTTTCATTCCACTGAAAATTAATAACATTTATGGTTAAACATTTCATCAAAGATACAATATTGTTGAAATAATGAAAAAACACATGTAATAACTTTCCAAACCCAAAAATCATTGGATCTAAAAAAACTTTTTTGAGATACTTACAATGAATTACTACCCAAATCATTTTAAAATCCACTGAGATTCACCTATTAGATATCAGATTCCCTTGCAACATCAATTATTGAATTCAAAATTTAAATTTGGAAAGATTACCATACAAGAGATATTCTTTTAATATTCTAAGGATGATATCCCAATGCTATATATTCTTTTTCTTAGAGTTGGATTACACCAAAATATCATCCCCAAACATGATAATGAAGGATTTCAAAAACTAATGAATGATCTAGCTTATCATTTCCATAAATACTATAGGAGAATTAGTGACACCGAATGGAATAATAAGAAACTCAAAATGTAAATACCATCTATTAAACACTTTCTTAGGTATATATTATTCTTAGACTCTCAAATGATGGCACCCTAACTATAGGTCAATTTTATAAAACCAAAAATCCTATATTAACTGATCAAAGAGATATTCAATCCTTATTATGGGGTTTTTAATCTTAACAGTCACCTGATTTAGCTTTTGATAATCCATATAGTGTCTAAGGATTTTATCTTCTTTCAGGGAAAAGATAACAGGATAAACTTAAGGTTACATGAAAGGATGAATAAATCTCTTATCCATAAGATTCAAAACATGAAACTTAAATTTCATTAAATTATTACGTTCCATATGATAATATGGAATATAAATGGTCATAGTTATAGGGAAGTATAAATAGTAAAATAAACCTATCTTTACGGGGGTAAACCATAAAAATCATCCAAGAAGATGTTGAGGTACTCAAACACCATCATAGTAAGTGGAACACTCAAATGAGGATCAATGAAATCTAAGAACATCTTCGATACCTAACATGTGATTAATTTGGAATAAGAAACAACAATCCCCACCCTTTTTTATATAGAGTACCAGTCACCCTGAAAGACATGACTTTCCCCATCAGGAGACAAAAAATAAACATGATTATGGTAACATTTTATTAGGTTTTTAACACTAATCATACAATCCATTTTAATAATAGGGTTTAAGATGTATAGATCAATAACCAAGAAATACCATACCACTCCGAAGTCAAAAACCAACACGCAAAATGTGATAAATTTAAATTTTTATTTAGACCTCTTTCCTAATGGTTTGGAAATATAAAACATGAATGAAATTAGATTAGAATGTAATCCCAACATATCAACCAACTCTGACTATATAAAATAATGAGTAGAACCTATCTCAAATAAATCTAGTACCATAGAGGATGAAATAAACATTTTACCTATAACAATAGTTTTCCTTGCCTCAGATTCCTCTAGTGTATACTCCACTACATAAAGTCATCCAGTCTCAATTACTCCTTTAGCACTCTTTATCATCTAAATATCTGACTTGACATAAACATGAGACCCAACACCCATGGAATCATTATAATAAACCCACAAACCCTTAGTGAGAGTGGATCCAACTTTACTTGGGATATTTTTCATAAAAAATCCTAAGGTGACAATATTTTCCATAATGATGACAAGTCCAGGGAGCCTCTATAGAGTTTGGCATAACATGAATAAACCTTCCACACTAGTAGAAAATAACCTACTATTATATTTATGAATCCCATGATACCTGTAAAAATGCAATCTGTTTATCCTTATGCTTTATTTTTTTTGGTTAGAAAACACACTCTAGATACTTCCTACAACAACAAAAGTTCCACCTAATTCAGTCCTCCCAGTTCTTTCTATCTCATCCATAACATATTTTTCCACCACATGAATGTATATGAAAGAAGTTAAATGATGACACATGATAGACTCAATAATGAGAGTGATGGGGATGAATTTTTATTGGGGAATTTTTCATTAATTATATATTTTTATCCCTTTACCTCTTAAACCTATTTGAATATTGATTATCCAATTATTTTTTCTTTATACTATGAAAGTATTTGAAAGTATATATAAAATGACACATAATATTTTTACAGGGTTCACTACTCAACAAGAGTAGTAGCTCATTGGTATGGTTTGGAAATAATCCAATACCACAAAACAACTAGAAAATAATCCTTTAATCATGTTTTCAACAAAATGGGAATATCCATCCACTTGTGTTTCACTATAGGCAATTGATGGTGCTTATTTTACAATTCCTAATTTCTTTTTTATTGCCTATGAAGATCGTATTCACTTTATTTGAAAGGTAATTTATACCACAAAAAAATTCTTCCACCAGACGAGTCTTCTATTAGATATCACATTTATTCTTTGTTTATGAAATTACTTCATCTTCACTTTATTCCTTTCACAATAGATGGCAAGTAACTCTTATTATTCTTTAGAGAAAAAAACTTAGACTGCTCTTTATTTCTTTTTATAACTTTAGTCATGATAATATAAATATTTCGTAAACATAACATATCATAATTATTCTTTGACCAAAATGATAATCATAGATCTAATCAGTATTTGGTCAAACCATTATTTATTCTTATAGTTCTCAGAATGTATGGTATTGTAAGAATAAAAAATAATATTTTTGATTATTGAAATAATTAATGATCATATTTGCATCATCATATTAATTTCTTCTTAAGTCAGAGAGATGTGAAAGTGTAGTAGATGGGATATATCAGAATTATTCTTTGACCCAAATGATAATAAACTAAATATAGATTGGACAATCAATTCTTCTCCTTGTGACATTCAACACAAAATAATGTGAAATAGTATAACCGTGGTGTATTCCCTTTCTTTGATAGAAAATATCAATAATTGATTTTATTACTTATTATTTTATATTCTTCCTTATATAATTATCAACTTGGTTGATTTAAAATCTCTTTATGAATAAAACATGATTTTCTTTTTAGGAATAAACCATAGAACATATATACAAATTATTATCATTATTTCATGTTATTTAATTAGATTATTCTTCATCACCTCTTGGGAGATCTTGTATTTTCTTATATCTGGTTTTCCTTAAATGGTTCAGGTAAACTGTTTTATTTCATGAACTTCTTATACATGTGAATCCATGTATATCATGAATTCATTCACTGTCTCCCTCATTAAAATGTTTAATGAGTGACTGCTCTGTCATTCGTGGATGCTAAAAGTTCTTCATGAAGAGGTCTAATAAAAAAATTATCTTCATGAAATAGTGTGAATACAATAAGTATTATCTTCTTATTCATTGTGTAACCCTTTAATTGTTCAATAAATAGATGAGTATGTAGAAACATTCATCACAAAATCAATAGAGCTTTGAGACACTCATGTTCAAAAGACTAGGATTCTCATGGGACTAGTTCTTTGCATAACATACAATGATAGAATTGAACTACCACTAGTTCATAGAACATTTTATCATCAAACACTTTGAGTGTGTGTTAACACAATTAGAGTGTCCATGGTTCTTATTCATTATGAAAATTAGTGTTTAGGTATCCCCTTTATCATTTAGTTGAGAAGCTTATGGAACTCCTTGCCTCATCACATAAAATAACACATAGAGAATGATCATTTTTTTAAAACCAGAACTCTTGATGATAATGTGAGAAATATAAAACTCTTCACCCTTGGATGTTTTCCTTTTATAGGGAAGATCATCCACACTTCCTTTATTCATTAACCCACTCAAATCCTACAAAATATTCCATATAAATTAGATCCATTGAATTATTGAAGATATCATCATGGGTTTCCTTAAAATTTTCTTCATTATTTTTTCACCACATGACATAAAGTTTTACAGTTTATCTTATTATGCGAAGATTAATCATGTTCATATGATGATATCCTCATGATCTATCAAAATTTTAATCTCATAGACATGATTTCATGAATTTTGTGCGGTAACTTTGTATCATTCTCAAACAGTAACATTTTTATTAAGTTATTCCTACACACAAGATGAATATTTCAAGCATGGAAGTCCATAAATTCATT
Organism: Viscum album; assembly: GCA_963277665.1. Classification (NCBI taxonomy): domain Eukaryota; kingdom Viridiplantae; phylum Streptophyta; class Magnoliopsida; order Santalales; family Viscaceae; genus Viscum; species Viscum album. The sequence continues at coordinate 1,295,898,905 of OY728138.1, read as the reverse complement.
GACTTAGCATCTCAAACACAAAATAATCATGCGGCCATCAAGTTAGATCATCGGAGGTTCAACCATCTACTCTGGTAATAGAAGGACTATCAATTATCGGAAGGTTAAAGATGAAGTCCAATAGAAATCAGATAACCATGATCCATTTGATCCGGTGACCATCATTAAATGTGTAATTTTTTAAATGCAAGAATAGTTCCAGTTGAATTCCATCCCCAATCGAACACACATTCAGTAGAGAATTTTTTAATAAATAAATCCATATGAACAATAGCTCGAACAACATCACTAGTGTTGGTACATAGATTCACATTTAACAATTCCATACATGGTCCATGCCACACCCTTGGGCGGTCCACCAGGGCAACTTTATGCATGCCATGTGTTCTCTTTATGGGCACAATGCATGTACCCCCCAAGTGCTCCCTATGGGCACTATTCTCTCCTCTCGTGTCACAATGGGATGGTTAGGTTGGCTTCCTCCCACAAGGTTGACCTAAGGGGTCCCACATATGTTGCTGATGTACTCATTAGTTAGCTTGTGGATGGCCTTATTGTTTTATATAGGCCCACTAATAAATAGATAGATTATATTATATTTATAGAATATAGTAACAAGACATTTTCACCATCATATGCCACACCACTTTAATTCCTTCACTTACCCATAAATCATCATGTAAATAATTTATTTTTGAATGGAATTCAAATTATCTTCATGAAAATTACTATTCTCATGATCATCAACATCATGCATATAATGACCCAAACATCATTGAATAGTATATTAATTTTCTCTTAATGATTTAATAGAGATGTTAATGGTTAATGCAGAAAGAGGAGTCGATGGTTTCATCCAGTAGACTCGAACCTTATGAAGCCCACTTATCAGATCTTGGGAAGGAGGTGGCATATTTGGGCTTGGCTTTGGACCAAGCCCAAGCTAAACTCCAGCATGTCAAGCTTGAACAGAAATGCCTGCGGGAGAAGTTCAAGTTAGTGGAGATTACTACTAGGGCAATGTTATCTGAGCCTCCATCAGATTCTCTCACCATAGCACACCTTACACTTAGGTCATATGCTGGTGTTATAAGGGGCCATGTGACGAGACTGTAGCTATTTTATGTAATCCTTTGGGATAAATTAATTGAGATTTCTTCCTTTAGTGAAGTTTGTGAATTTTAAAATGTCCGGATAATTTTAGGTTGTATATTATTGATGAATTTTGGAAAAAAGATATTTTAAAATATTTATATAAAACTTAAATAATTAATAATGTGTAAAGATATTTGAAAAATGGTCTTCTACAAATGTGTTCAGTAAGAAATTTAGAGTCTAATAAGATCAACTTATTTTTTGGTGAATAGTAATTTATGAATAGTGATTTTATGCTTAGGATTAGTAATATGACCAAATGGATTAGTAATCTCACTTAACTAAAGTATTAATATATCCTAGGCACCTTGATTAAGTAATGTGATTCAATAAAATAGGTAAATAACGGTTTCATAAATTATTAGTTAAGTGTTAGTTTTTTCGGGTGAATAGTCTTTTTATTTAAAATTTAAATTAAAAATATTTAGAAAAGTATTTTTATAAAATAGATTTCATTTTTGAATTCAGAGCATCGATATTATGTTAAGGTGGATTTTGGGGATTTTTCTGGAAAAAATGAATTTTCAGTGAATAGTAACAATACAGTTTTAGGGTTTTAGTATGTTTAATGACATCATGACTACATCATGATGATGTCATGAGATATTTTAAGGGATGAACTAATAAAGGTGATGAATTATTTTACAAGGTTTACCATGTGGCCAATACCTTGGGAAAATACCATGGGCAAGCCCATTGTTTTGTCAATACCACCGATGAGGTGTCCCTTGGCCATTAATGCCTTCTCCCCTAACTTTTACTATAAGTACCAAGACATTATCTCATTATTTTGACTCCAAATTCATCCTCAATGAAGTTCTGGTCTCCTTAAATCCCAAGGAGTCCTCCCAAAGTGCCCTCAAGTCCCTCAAGGTCCCAACCTTCGAGTTTTAAGAGTTACGTTTTAAGGTAAGGGATCCTACCTCTCTCTTTCTTTCCAAGTACTCTCTTTTATGTCATTTCTTTTATGCTCCATGTTCTTATATTGGGGATGTTATTTTATATTAATCCTACTTTCCTTTTCATGTTCATATTATGAGAGACCCCTCTTTCTCTCATCAATTCATTTTTTGATGTTTTAAGTGGCGCCGTTAGGCTGCCAAATTTTTAAGGGATTCTTTCACCCTTCTCATTTTCAAGTTCTATGTTCATGTCAAGTCTTTAAAGTTCCTTTTCATTATGTTGGGGTATTATCTATATATATATACCATACTGATATTTTATGTTCATATGATGAGATATCATATTTGATCTCATCAGTTCATTTTTTTGAAGTTTAAGAGACGCCGTTAGGCTGCTGAATTTTCATAAGAGAAATCTTATTTTTGTCTTCCTTTCATGTTCTTCATTTCATATGTCATATTTTAAAATTTCATTACCATGTTCTTAAATCCTTTATATTCTGTCCCTATACTATTTTATATATCATTTATGAGTGGGTGACCCATGTACCCTCTCTTTTCAATGTTTTCTAAAACCCTGTAACATAGCCGTTATGCTGCAGAATTTTCGTCTCAAAATGTCTCTATGTTTTTCTTAAATTATTTTATTTTATTAAGTGAATACTCAAATCTCTTTCTTCTAAATGGGTATTCAAATATATATCAATATGTTCTATTTTAAATTCTTGGATTTACATACATGAAAACCGCTTTCCTTTTCCATTGGTTTAAAGTGACATAAAGATCATGTCTTTAACGCAGTTTTTAAAATGTTATGATTATGAAAGGAAACCCATTTATTTTATGATATATGGGTTATTTATGAAATGTTTTTATGATGATATATGTGGCTCACATGATAATAAAGACAAATTTAATGGTACACCCTGATAGCGCTCCAATGAATTGGGTAATGATGTAACCACTAGAGATTACAAATTTAAGGGTGCACCCTGATAGCGCCCCATTGCATTGGGTAATGATGTAACCACTAGAGATTAAAATTTTAACGATACCTTGGTGTCTACCTTGGTAATTTTCAAATGACACCTTAGGGATGGAACTTGGTGATATGTTCATGATTTTCTATGTTAAATATTGTAGCCACATCTTTAAGTTATGAAATACATTATTTTTTATTATGATATGCCTCATGATTTCTTTATCATGCCTTAAAGTTCTTTTCATGACTTTATTGATGTATCTCATGTTCACATGTAAAATGTTTCCCTTGTTTCCCTTACTGGGCCTTCTTCTCACCCTTTCCTTTGATGTATTCTCCCAGGTTATGAGATGTTGTAATGAACTTAGGATGAACAATGAAGAAGCCTTCCAAGTGTTTAAGAAAGAATGTTTTATGTTGTTTTCATGTATTAAGTTCTTAGTTTTCAAGACACTAAACCTTAAAGATCCTCGGTTTTGTATAATGTAATGAAAGTTTATGTGATAAAAAGGCGGGATGCTATAGTTGGTATAAAAGGATGGTTTTGTTATTTGTGTAAATTAGGATATGAAAACGTTAGGAAGAACCCTATATAAAGTTTAAATATAGGAAATCTTCCTGGTATTTTGGTGAGTATAGAGTTAGTGGTTTAATACACAAATACATCCCTATCTGGATACGAGCAGGTAGAGCCGGATTTGGCACAGATGTACATAGGGGTAAAACCCGAAAACACCGCTTGGAGCTAGACTCGAATGAGAACTGGTGCACGATAATGGGCCTTGCTACACTCTTGGTTACGACACTCCCGGGGGATATGTTTGGTTAATTTAAAGCTTTTTATGAATCATTATGAAGGAATTATAGAGAAATATAATTGTGTAAGCATGATGTTTTAAGATATAGAATCCTTTATAGTCAAAATATTCGTAAATGAAACAAGTTTCTCACTAAGGTTTTATTGTTTTAGAAAATGGCAGGCAATTGGAGGAACTGTGAAAATGGTGACTGCAATGCACCATGTTATGATGGCCCTCTGATGGAAGCTGGAATGGAAACATTCATGTGAATAATGAACCAACTGACTCAAGTTATGAGTAGTAACTTGAATCAAGCTGAGAGGCCGATCTCACCATGAAGGGAACAACACTCTGTTGAGTCCTTCATGCGTCAATGACCACCAAAATTCAGTGGATCTACTGACCCATTGGTTGCGGAATAATGGATAAGCTCCATTGAAAAGATCTTTTCTGTACTCTATTGTTCGGAATAAGAAAAAGTCACCCTCGCTGTTTACCTCCTAGAGGGGGAAGCTGATCAGTGGTGGTCACTGGTCAAAAACACGAATCCTAGAGGAGAGATGGAAGCTATGGAGTGGGAAGAGTTCAGGGGAATATTCTTTAATAAGTATTTCCCTCGTTCCATGAGAACAAGGATGGAGAAGGAGTTTCTCGAGCTAAAGCAGAAGGAGAACGAATCTGTCGAAAGTTATGAGATGAACTTCACCCGAATTTTATGATATACCACTAGCTTTGTCATGGACCCTAATGGAAAGGTTGATAGATTCTTTGGTGGAATACGACCTCATATATGGAAGAATATAACCAACAGGGACTATAATAGCTAAGAAGAAATAGTTCTAAGTGCTATGAAAGTCGAACTAGAGTTTTGTGAGACATAGTGGTCTCACAAATCTAATGAGAAGAAGAGAGATCTAGAACCAATCCTGAGAAGAAGTTTTGATATGGAAAGAGGTGGAAAGAAAATGCAACATGCCACATGAAATAAATGTGGGAAGAAGCATCTGGGGAACTGCTTGATCAGAAGTGGTAAGTACTACAAGTGTGGAAGAGAAGGCCATATTGCTCTGAATTGTCGTAGTGACATGAAGCCTCAACTTCCCAACACTAACGACTATTGAAATATGGTTCTAGATCTACCCTAAGTGTAATGCTTCAAGTGTGGATGGCTTGAGCACTTTGCTAATCACTGTCCAAATCTGAGGGCAGTGGAGGGGAATCACCATCAACCTCAGAAAAGGCCAAGGGAGCAAGGTCATGATTTTTCTATCACAACAACTATGGTTGAAGCTCCGAATGAAGTGGTAGAAGGTACTCTTGTTGTACTCTCAAAACTAGCAAGTACTTTGTTTGATTCTGGTTCGACGCATTCCTTTATTTCCTCCAAGTTTGCAAAGAATATAGAATCAATCCCCGAACTTCTAGAGATAGAATTGTCAGTCAAGAATCCAAGTGGGATTATCTATGCATCAACAGTGTTTAGAGACTCTAGTGTTTAATTTAGTGAGCACAATATTATCGAAAATCTAGTAGTCATTACCATGATGGAATTCGACGTTATACTAGGGATAGACTGGCTCTCAAAGTATAATGCTAAGATCAAATGCAGAAGTAAGGTAATATCAGTAGTCTTGAATGAACAACCTACAATTATCTTCCAAGGAGAGATATTCTGACCTGATCCTTGTCTAGAAGCACCTCCTATAGCCTTCTTTATGGAGTTAATCAGTGAGGATGAAAAATAAAAAGGGAGTATAAAAATAGAAGAAGTTCCGATTGTTCAGGAATACATGGATGTATTTCCTAAGGAGTTACCTTGACCTCCCCCTGAAAGAGAGGTAGAGTTCTCCATTGAACTTATACCTAGATCTCAACTGATATCAAATACCCCATATAGAATGGCAAATGTGGAGCTAGAGGAGTTAAAGAAACAACTCCAAGACTTGTTGGAGAAGGGGTTTATCTAACCGAGTGTGTCTCCTTGGGGAGCACAAATCCTCTTTGTGAAGAAGAAGGATGGATCAATGTGGCTATGCATTGATTATAGAGAACTGAATGGGATCACATTGAAGAAAAAATACCATCTTACAAGAATTTTTGATTTATTTGATCAACTTCGTGGGGCTCAATTATTCTCTAAGATTGATCTTCGATCTGGTTATCATCAACTGAGGGTGAATAAGGAAGATATTCCAAATACTGCCTTCCGATTAAAATATGGGAATTATGAGTTTACTTTTATGCCCTTTGGCTTGATTAATTCTCCTGTTATTTTCATGGATTTGATGAATAGAATCTTTAAGAACTACATTGATAACTTTGTGGTCGTTTTAATTGATGATATTTTGATATATTAAAAAAGTCATGATGAGCATGAAGATCATCTGAGGGTTATTTTTCAGACTCCCTAGAAGGAGAGGCTCTTTGGAAAGTTCAGCAAGTATGAGTTTTGGTTACAACAAGTAGCTTTCTTGGGGCACATCGTAACCAATGAAGGAATATCGATTGACCCTGCAAAGATAATGGTTGTGGAGGAGTGGCTTCAACCCACAATAGTAACTAAGATTCATAGTTTCCTTGGTTTAGCGGGATATTATAGGAGGTTTATGAAAAACTTTTCATGGATTTCTAATCCACTAACCAAGTTGACTCAAAAAGGGGTTAAGTTCATTAGACAAAGGAATTCAAGGAAAGTTTCCAAGATCCGAAGAAGAGATTGGTTACTTCACCTGTGTTAACACTACCCTCTATCGGAGAAGGATTCGTTATTTTTAGAGATGCATCTCTAAAAGGGCTTGGGTGCATCCTCATGCAAAATGACAAGGTCATTGCTTATGCATATCGACAGTTGAAGATTCATGAGAAGAATTATCCTACGCATGATCTAGAGCTAGCGAAAGTTGTTTTTGCTCTAAAGATATGGAGGCACTATCTTTATTAGGAGAAATGTGATATATACACTAACCACCAAAGTTTAAAGTATATTTTCGTGCAAAAAGAATTGAACATGAGACAAAGGAGATGGTTGAAGCTTATTAAAGACTATGTTTGTTCAATTCATTATCACCATGGAAGAGCAAACAAAGTTGCAGATGCGTTAAGCAGGAAAGACCCTGTTGTTTTGGAAACAATGATGATTCTAGGAGATCCCTTGATTAAGGATCTAGTAAAACTGGACAAAGGAATTGTAAGGTAAGGGACATCATCAACCCTATCCCAAATAATTTCTCAACCTCCATTACTAGAGAAGATCAAGAAGGCTCAAAGAGAAGATCATTTGTTGTAGGAAAAGTTTGAGCTTGTGAAGGATGGGAAGTTCCCTGATTTCAATATTTATCAAGAAGGTGTACTGAAATTTCATACAAGACTATGTGTTCCATATATTCCAGAGATAAAGAAAGAACTGATGGATGAAGCTCATAGCTCTACTTTCTCTATACATCTGGGAAGCACTAAAATTTATAGAGACCTTTGTGATCATTTTTGGTGGGATAACATGAAGAGGGAGATTGTTGATTACACTACAAGGTTCCTGGTGTGTCAACAAGTAAAGGAAAAATGACAACTTCCTAAGGGGGTATTACAACCGCTACCCATACCAGCATGGAAGTGGGATAATATCACTATGGACTTTGTCACTGGTCTCCCAAAAACATCCAAAGGGAACAATGCGATATGGGTTATAGTGGACCATCTCACCAAGACCGCCCATTTTATCCCTTTTTGGGAAGATTTCTCTCTGGATAAACTTTACAAGATATACATAAAGGAAGTGGTAAGGTTGCATGGGGTACCACTATCCATCGTATCTGATTGTGATCCAAGATTCACATCAAAATTCTGGATAAGTCTTCAACATGCTCTGAATACTGAATTGAATTTTAGTACGGCCTATCATCCTCAAACTGATGGCCAATCTAAAAGGACTATTCAGACACTTGAGGACATGATGAGATTATGTTCAATGGAATTTAAAGGTGGATGGGATCAACAACTCCCATTAGTTGAGTTCTCATAAAACAACAGCTTCCATTCGAGTATTCAGATGACACCCTATGAAGCTCTATATGGAAGGCGATGTAGAACTCCTACTTGTTGGGATAAAGCTGGTGAGAGAAAGCTTGTTGGGCCTGATCTTGTGCTAGAGATGACAGAAAATGTTCATTCCATCCAACAACACATAAAGGATGCTCAGAGTCAGCAAAAGAGCTATGATGACAACCGTCGAAGGGACTTTGAGTTTGGTGTTGGCGACAAAGTCTTTCTTCGAATTTCTCCATGGAAGAGACTCATGCGGTTTGGGAAGAAAGGGAAGCTAAGCCCTAGGTACATTGGCCCCTATGAAATCCTTGATCGCATAGGAGCAGTGTCCTATCATCTAGCACTTCCACTGAACCTAGATCAAGTTCACGATGTCTTCCATGTATCTCTCTTGAGGAAGTACATACCTGACCCTTCGCATGTACTGAACCCAGAGGTGGTACAACTGGAACATGACCTCTCTTATGAGGAGAAGCTAGTGGAGATCTTAGACCGTAGAGACAAGATTCAATGCAACAAGAATACCAACCTTGTGAAAGTGTTGTGGAGGAATCATAAGTATGAAGAAGTGACTTGGGAGCCTAAGGAAACAATGAAGCAAAAGTACCCCCACATTTTCGACTAGGCCTTAGGTATAAAATTTCGGGGACAAAATTTATTAAGGGGGGAAGAATGTAACAACCCAAACATCTTTGAATAGTATATTAATTTAATCTTAACGATTTAATAGAGATGTTAATGGTTAATGTAGAAAGAGGAGTCGATGGCTTCATCCAGTAGGCTCGAACCTTATGAAGCCCACTTATCAGAGCTTGGGAAGGAGGTGGCATCTTTGGGCTTCGCTTTAGACCAAGCCCAAGACGAACTCCAGCGTGTCAAGTTTGAACAGAAATGCCTGCGGGAGAAGTTCAAGTTAGTGTAGATTACTACTAGGGAAATGTTATCTGAGCCTCCCTCAGATTCTCTCACCATGGCACACATTACACTTAGGTCATATTCTGGTGTTATAAGGGGCTATGTGACGAGACCATAGCTATTTTGTGTAATCCTTTGGGATAAATAAATTTAGATTTCTTCCTTTAGTTAAGTTTGTGAATTTTCAAATTTCCAGATAATTTTAGGATGTATATTATTGATGAATTTTGGAAAAGGGATATTTTAAAATATTTATGTAAAACTTAAATAATTAATAATGTGTAAATATTTTCAAAAAATTGTCTTCTACAAATGTGTTCAGTAATAAATTTAGAGTCTAATAAGATCAACTTAATTTTTGGTGAATAGTAATTTATGAATAGTGATTTTATGCTTAGGATTAGTAATATGACCAAATGGATTAGTAATATCACTTAAAGAAAGTATTAATATATTTTAGGCACCTTGATTAAGTAATTTGATTCAATAAAATATGTAAATAACTGTTTCATAAATTATTAGTTAAGTGTTAGTTTTTTCGGGTGAATAGTGTTTTTTAGTTAAAAATTAAATTAAAAATATTTAGAAAATTATTTTTATAAAATGGATTTTGTTTTTGAATTCAGAGCATCGATATTATGTTAAGGTTAATTTTGGGCATTTTTCTGAAAAAATGAATTTTTAGTGAATAACAATAATATAGTTATAGAGTTTCGGTATGTTTAATGACATCATGACTGCATCATGATGATGTCATGAGATATTTTAAGGGATGGCCGACTAAAGGGGATGAATTATTGTATGAGGTGTCCCAAGTGGCCAATACCATGTGCAAATACCATGGGCAAGCCCATGGTTTTGCCAATACCACCGATGAGGTGTCCCTTGGCCATTAATGCCTTGTCCCCTCACTCTCCCTATAAATACAAAGCCATTATCTCATTCTTTCGACTCCAAAATCATCCTCAAAGAAGTTCGGGTCTCCTTACCTCCCATGGAGTTCTCCCAAGGTTCCGTCAAGCCCCTCATGGTCCCAAACTTCGAGTTTTATGAGTTACATTTTAAGGTAAGAGATCCTACCTCTCTCTTTCTTTCCAAGTACTCTCTTTTATGTAATTTCTTTTATTCTCCATGTTCTTATGTTGGGGATGTTATTTTATATTAATCCTACTATCCTTTTCATGTTCATATGATGATATAACCATCTTTCTCTCATCAATTCATTTTTTGAAGTTTTAAGTGGCGCTGTTAGGCTGCTGAATTTTTAAGGGATTCTTTCACCCTTCTCATTTTCAAGTTCTATGTTCATGTCAAGTCTTTAAAGTTCCTTTTTATTATATTGGGACATGATCTATATATATATCATACTGATCTTATATGTTCATATGATGGGAGACCCTATTTTATCTCATCAATTCATTTTTTGAAGTTTAAGTGGCGCCGTTAGGCTGCCGAATTTTCATAAGAGAAATCTTATTTTTGTCTTCCTTTCATGTTCTTCATTTCATATGTTATATATTTCAAATTTCATTACCATGTTCTTAAATCCTTTATATTCTGACCCTATACTATTTTACAGATCATTTATGAGTGGGTGACCCATGTCCCCTCTCTTTTCAATGTTTTCTAAAACCCTGTAACATAGCCGTTTTGCTGCAGAATTTTCGTCTCAAAATATCTTTCTCTTTTTCTCAAATTATTTTATTTTATTAAGTGAATACTCAAAGATCTTTCTTCTATAGGGGTATTCACATATATATCAAGATTTTCTATTTTAAATTCTGGGATTTACATACATGAAACCCGCCTTCCTTTTCCATGGGTTTAAAGTTACATAAAGATCATGTCTTTAAAGAAGTTTTTAAAACATTATGATTATAAAAGTAAACCCATTTATTTTATGATATGTAGGTTATTTATGAAATGTTTTAATGATGATATATGTGGCTCACATGATAATAAAGACAAATTTAAGGGTTCACCCTGATAGCGCTCCAATGCATTGGGTAATGATGTAACCACTAGAGGCTACAAATTTAAGGGTTCACCCTGATAGTGCCCCATTGCATTGGGTAATGATGTAACCACTAGAGATTACAATTTTAACGATACCTTGGGGTTTACTTTGGTAATTTTCAAATTACACCTTAGGGATGGACCTTTGTGATATGTTCATGATTGTCTATGTTAAATATTGTAGCCACATCTTTAAGTTATGAAATACGTTATTTTTTATTATGATATGCCTCGTGATTTATTTCTCATGCGTTGAAGTTATTTTCATGACTTTATTGATGTATCTCAAGTTCACATGTAAAATGTTTCCCTTGTTTCCCTTACTGGGACTTCTTCTCACCCTTTCCTTTGATGTATGCTCCCAGGTTATGAGATGCTGTAATCAACTTAGGATGAACAATGAAGAAGCCTTTCAAGTGTTTAAGAAGAATGTTTTATGTTGTTTTCATGTATTAAGTTACTGGTTTCCAAGACACTAAACCTTAAAGATCCTCAGTTTTGTATAATGTAATGAAAGATTATGTGATAAAAAGGCAGGATCCTATAATGCATGATTCTCATGCAATAATGAAATATTGAATGACCTTATTTAATGTCTCTTATCCACGATGTTCTAAATAGTTTACACACTCTTAGTGAAACATAAAAATTTATGTATAATTAATAAAAATTCAAAAATAATTAGAGTTATAAACTCAAAGTCTTCGAAAGAAATTTCTTAAGTTAATAATACTTGATTACTTTCTACTTTATCCATTCATATGAGCTAAATTCATGCCAAGAACGAATTTCATGGATACTTCTAGAAACATAATTCTTTCTAACTTTTTAAATATATTTAAATTAATGAAATATTCATATTTAATTTAACACCATTTATAATAAATATCAAACATTTAAAAAAATAAAACACATACACAAAGTGGGATTTTCAATCTATCCTTTTGTACTTATTGGTAATACATTCATAGTTATTTACAAATAAGAATGTCAATATGTGAATCTCTCACCATTAATTTTTCAAACATTCATTTAAAATTCTCTCCACCTTATTGAAAAGAAATAAAAAGTTCATGAAAAAAGGGTATAAATCAATACATAAGAAATGTGTCATCCATAATTTCACACTATGTCTATGTGATCAATGATCGGTGTAAAAAACAATAGGATTTTATTTTGATAAAAAAGGTGTCCTTTACTAACTAATCTTGATACCAAATGAAATGAGAAATCATATACTTTTCTTCTAGGGTTATCCTATTTTATTCTAGGCTATAGTTACTTAAATGACATATGAAACTTTCATAAGAATGATCAACCTAGAAATATTTCACTCACTTTAACACATAGATAAAAAACATTCAAGTATAACAAGCAGGATAAGTGGTCTTGGAGAACTTCCATACTTCCACATTTATTATGTCATTGATTAATTCAATTACACCCCATTTGTATTAAGTTTAGTTTTTTGGTATCCAAGGATGAAAGATTATGAAATAACATACCTTTTCCAATGACATGATCTTTAATCAATCTCCAAAATAATCACATATGATACTAATTAAAATAATGATTTTGGAAGATTATTAACATTTCTCCATTTTTCTCACCCTTAAGGGAAACATTCCTCAACATATTCATAATGATGAATATCATCAAAATAGATTTCAATATATTTCAATATGGATAATAAATGAAAATGGATCTTTAACATTTGACTTCCCAAATTTGAAAACTTTCATTACTTTTACAAGTATGATAGTCTTTAATAATTATTCTTTAGGATATAAAAAATATTATCAAACCATGTTATTATATTCTTTATCCTTTTCATCTAGGATATGATAGTACAATTTTAAACTTCATCAAAGATAATCCTCTAAAATATCTATATTTTAATACTAATTGATGAATCATTCAAGGTTGAGGAGTTCATCATACTTTCTATCAATAATTGACAAAACTCACTACTTATTATGTTACCCCCTCAAGAACATGCTTCACCTAAAATTACCAACATTATAATCACAAATAAAATACAAAAATATTATGGGAATAAGGTGGTTCTTTATTTCTTGATCAACATAAACAACAAGATTGATATGGTTTTCTTAACCAAATTACTCCCTTTCCTTTACTCATTATACTTTCACATTTGATCATTAATTATGATTGATCCTATATGGATCATATCACTTCTTCAATTTCATTGTGTGTGGAATTTACCTTACAAAGATATTTTAATGCACTTTTATCATTTGGTGTAACTTTTATATTCTCAAAAAACATTTCTTGTACTATAATAATTATTGAACAATTTTTGGGAGTATGCCCCGCCATGTTGCACCTCAAAAAAAGAACATATTCTTCTTTTTGTGTAACCTTTTCTTTTTTTTCATTTACATTAGCCTTAGATGGTGATTCTTCTATATTCCACATGTTCTCTAAATCATCCGTCCAGATAACTAGCATATAATTAGTAACATTGGAAACATGTTTGGGTTGTACAGATGTATTTTTTTGAGTTCCTTTCTTTTTATCAGTTCTTTTAATTGATGTACTCTTTTTCAACTTCTTGAATTTGAAATCTTCTTGAGATATTTTTTTTTGTTTGTAACACTATTCTTATTAGACTCTAAGGATGATTCTTCTTCATTATCCATATTTCACGGAATTACTATTCGATCATATCTAGATACATGTTTAGATGAGAATGTACCAACATTGTGACCATTTACATTGCATACATAATGGATGTTTTCATGTTTTTCAAATCTGTTTGTAGTAAAAAAAATTCATGAACTATGGATTTTTTTATTCATCTATAGATTTATTCCCTTTAATATGGGATTAATTTTTACCTTTTTATTTAGAGGATTATACCAATAATATTGTGCACAATGATCAAATCAATTGCAACACCAACATTGAACCACATACCATGATCTTATTATTTACTTTTTATGACGTTTTTGGGTCTTATTCATATCGTGATTGGATTTTGGTGGGGAACAAGATTCCACACTCTTTTTCTATCCACACTAGTCATGGTGGTGGGATTATTATCCCATATACTCATCAATACTTGTTTAGTTTTTATTTTTTTAACATATAATGTTTGTGGAAAAATATATAGAAACATTATTTCAAGGTATTATGGATGTTACCTTTTTCTTCTAAGATGATTGAGATAGATTATCAAATGAATTCATTATCTTCTTATGATGTGTTGGAGGTCTTTTAACATTAGAATAATCCAATTAAGCATTGATTAGTAGCAGAAAATGTCTCATTATTTTGTAAAGTCTAAATATGTGTCTTCTTAAGAATGGAAAAATGAAATTATAATTATATAAATTTCATTTTGGGGAAGATTTTTTGATCTTAAATCATAATCATCTTCTCTTAACAGTACTTATTCATTATTTAAACTACATCATCATACAATTTAACTTGATTTTGTAACAATGATTCATGTTCCTTTGGATTCTTTAATTTTTCCCCCAATTGAAATTCCTTGAAATTGATTCCATTTTTCATCATTAATTCAAGTGTATGAATATTTTATTCTATATCCTTCTTGAATCCCTCTTTCACATCAATGAATTTGAGACATTTTGAAGAAATTATTTCAAGATCCATATTTGTTAATTAAAAGAACCAACTTATCTAGAGAGAATTAAACATTCTAGAATTTTTCATTATACAACCTTCTCTATATAACCCGCTTCTTATTCCATCTGAGTGATATCTTCATAAATACATTGAAAAAATATAAGAAAAGAGGGACTATTTTCATAGGAATGAAATATAGAATATATCTTAATATATCAAATGATATATGTTAATAAGTTGTAGATTGATCACCACCACCACTTGTGATAGAATATTCATTTTAGGACATTTTATACAAGAAAATTTATAAACCTCATGGTCACTTGATGTATAAATGTTGTCCTTCTCCTTGGTGGGAACTTCTGCCACATGATCTTTACTTTCAAATCATAAAACGTCTTCATTGTTGGAAAGGAATAGAGATACTAATACTTACACATATTTAGAGAAGAACTTAGATATAAATGAATCATCTCTAAAACTAAAATTCATTGTTTAAAATAAAAAATAAACTAAAATATTAAAAAATGAATAACTAAAATGTAGGGAATCTAATACAGTCGAACCTTGGATCTGATACCAACTGAAGGGACCACATCGGGAAACACTCAACACTAAGGGGTGGGGGGAATCAATGTTGGTAACTTTTTTACCAATTCTACATTTTCATCCCATTAACTATTGAACTTGTTAGGATCCTGATTCTCTTATTATATTTTGTTTGTAACATAAAATTTTAAGAATGAAGATAATGGGTGGTACATGATTTTTCTATATGTCTGAATACTAAAAAAGAGTAGTTAGTCTGTGGTATGGTTTGTAAATAATCCAATAACACACAGACACTATAAAATAATCCTTTAATTATGGTTAAAAAATAAGGTAATATGATTTCAATTTCATTGAACTATATTTAATTGGAAGTGCTCATTTTATAGATATTTTATGGTTATTTATTTAACTTCTAAAGATAGTATTAACCTTCTATGTAAGATACTTTGTAACACCAATAATGTATTCCCCCAGATGTGACTTTTTTTTGGATTTCACATTACTTCATTGTTCTTATGATTAATTATTATTCAAATTATTATATGAAAATTCTTAGGAATGTAACTCTTCTTCTTCTTCACAATAGAAAGCTAGCTGCTCTTTGTTTCTTTGTATGATTTTAGTCATCATAATATTCATATGTAGTGGACTGAATATCTTAGAATTCATCTTCAATAAAAATGATAATCATAGCTCTTTTTTTATCAAGTCCAACCTTGCTTCTTCCTTATAGAAAACTGAATGTCTGGTCGTGATAGAATAACTAATTTCTATTGTGATTATTGAAATAATTAATTTCATCTTAGCATCGTCACATTAATTTCTTCTTCCATCAGAATGATATGAATGTTTAGTAAGCTATCTATCTCAAAATTATTCTTCGAACCAAATTATAATCAACTTATTATAGATTGGTCACTCCCTTCCACTTCTTGAAATCTTCGACACACAATAATGATCCATCATGCAACATTGTTATATTATTTTTATTCAATAAACAATATCAATAATTGAGTGTAGTATCAATTCTCCTCTATTCTCAATTATTGAATTACCAACTTGGTTTATTTAAAATCACTTAATTCATAAAGCATGGAATATGTGTTATGAATAAACCTTGGAATATATATATATATATAATTTCTTATCATTAGGTCATGTGATTTAATTATATTCTTCTTCACTTCATCTTGGGAGATCTTTTATTTTCTCAAATTCAATTTTCTTCAAATGGTTTGGGTAAATCAGTCTGGTTCATGAACATATTATTCATGTGCATCCATGCATACCATACATGCATGCATTGTCTCCATTGAATAGGTGTTTACCACATGACTTCTACTTCCTTCCCATAATCTAGAATCCCTTTATGTGAAACTCTAATAAAAAAACTATCTCCATGAATTAGTGTGAATACACCAAGTGTAATATTCTTCTTTATTTCTTAACCCTTGAAATGTTAAATGAATAGATTATTATATGGAAAATTTCTTTGCAAACTCGACAATGATTTTCACCAATCACATTTATGAGCCCAAAATTATTGAGGGACCAGTTCTTCATGTAACACAGTTTAATAGAATTAAACTACCACTGGTTCATAGAACAGTTCAGCATGAAACAGTATTAGTGTGTGTTAACACAAGTTGAGTGTCTTTGGTACTTATTCTTAAATAGAATCAGTGCACATTTCTCCATTTCTTCTTGTAGTAGAGAGGCTCATAAAATAATTTATATATAATGCTCAATTTTTTTGAAAAAACAAGTGCTCTAGATGAGAATGTGAGTAACAACAATGTATTCTACCATAGATTATATCCTTTTATAGGCGAGTTCCACCACCTTTCCTTTATTCATTCACCAAATAAAATCCCATAAAATATTATATGTAAATCAAAAAATTTAAATAATTAAAGATATCAGTGTGGGTTCCCATATATTTTTATTTCATATTTTTCACTATGTAATGCTGAGTTTTAAGGAATTTATTATTATAATAAGATACCTCATGAGTATGGGATGATATCCTCATGAACCATTACATTTTTAAACACAAGAACATGGTTTTTAGAATATAGTGCATTAATTTTATACTTCTTTCTTCAAATTATTCATGCATTCAAGATGAATATTGCATGCATGGAGGTCATTCAACACATCAATTTAGCATATCATCCACATAAAAATCACAGTGTCATCGGGTTCAATCATCATAATTTCAACCATATACTCTGATGAACAGAAGCACCTTCAGTCATTGGGAGGTTGAACATGAAGTCCTATTGTTATTAGATATATCATATCCATTTGATCCAGCATCCAGTGTTATATGCGTAACTTTTAAATATGTGAACAATGTCTCTTGTATTTTGTCCCGCACCCAACATGTACAAAATAGAGCTCCTCTTAATAATTAAAGTTGTTTGGTCACCATATTGAGTGACAAAATTAGGTTCGACACCTGATACACCTTCACACATGCACTTTAAGGTCTTTTTACACCCTAGTGTAGTCTACCCAGTCTCTTTTCCATGTGACATGTGCAAACTCTATAGGATATATGCATGAACCCCCAATCACTCCCTATGGGAACTATGATCTCCACTCCTACCACTATGGGATGATCAGGTAGACTTCCACTTATGGGGCTTACACAATAGGTCCCACATATGTGGTTGAGGTGGTCCTTGGTTGGTGTGTGGTTGGCCATATTTTTTCTATATAGGCCCACTAAAAAATACATAGATTATATTCTAAGTATAAAATATAGAAACAATCCATTTCTTACCATCATATGCCACGCCACATAAATTACTTCACTTCTCCACATATCATCATGAAATCAACTTCTTTTTTTCATCGACATAAAATTATCTTCAGTAAAATCACCATTTTCATGATTTTTAAAATCACGTTTTTCCCCAAACAATAATGAAATATTTCATGACCCTCTTCAATGTCTATTTTCATCATGTTGTAAATAGTGTTCACTCTCCTAGTGAAATGGATATATGTATTTATAATTAAGTATAATTAAACAAGAATTAGAGTTATATACTCAAACTATTAAAAATAAATTCCTTATGATAATAATACTTTATTAAAATTTTCTTCATCCATTCATCCAAGCTATATTCACATCAATATTGAATATAATGGATATTTCCAACAACTTCATTATTTATAACTTTCTCAACATACTGACATCAATGAAACCTTTTTATTTCATTAACCACCATTAAAAACCAATATCAACCATTGATAATAAATAAAACTCATACATTAAGTGGGATCTTTAGCTCTATGTTCAAAAACTAAAGGTTAATCACTACACACAATATTTTGAGATAAAATTATAGGTTGAATATCTACTTGAAATGTTACCAGGTAAGATACTCATGAAACTTGGCTTTCATGATGGAATCCCAATCCCAATTATTCTTTTGTATAGGGTGGGATCCATATATTTACCATCCCTATGCTTCTCAAGTTTGGTTCCAATGAAAATTGAAGTTAACATTGTTTTGGAACCATGAATTTTAAATTTATTTAATATATCCCTCACATACATATCCAATGGGATAAAAATTGGTTCTCTCATTTTGAACCAATGTAACCCCAGAAGGTATGTAAGTTCACCAATCATGGAAATTTCAAATTATAAACTCACTAGATCAGAAAATTCCTCCATATATTTCTTATTTATTCCAAAAAATGGTTCCATTTATATAAAATATCACCATGAACCATTCTTACTTGGATATATATAAATATAGATTGTGATGAACATTACCTATTTTGATTTGAAGTTTCATCATGTATGAGTCTAGATAGGAATACCATGATTGGGATTCATGTTTTACAGTATACAATTATTTATTCACTCTTAAAACATTAGTGTCATCCTTTATAATTATGAAACCCATTAGTTATTCAATATAAATGTATATTTGGAGTACACCATCCAAGAACACCATTTTAATTACCTTCTAAAAAATCATGAAACCACATAAAATATCCATTGGTAAGAAGAGTTTAATTGACTCAAGTTGAGACACTAGAGGACATGTTTCTTTTAAATTTACTCATTTAGTTTATTAATAGAATCTACACACCAGACATGCTGTAACATCCTAAAATTCTAAAGAAATAACCTTATATTTGATAATGTGCATGACACACGACACCAAGAAGGTAAGGGAATATAATATCCTGATACTTTAAAATATATTTTCTATTTTTGTTAGATTTTATATATTATATATCTATCAATTAAATAAATACTGAGTTATCTTGTATTACACGAAATATAGGCTTTCTTCGAAAGCCTATATTACATGCAAGACTGAGTTTTAACGAAAACATATATTATTAAAATATTATTATTTAATATAATAAGACTTAAACTAGAAATTTAATTAGTGGTTATAAATATTATTAAATAAATTATTAAAATATATGGTTCACACAAATATAAAATGAATTTATTTATTACAAATTAATTATAAATGAATTGAAAAACTGATTGAATATAGAGGAAAATATCATTATTTTTATACTCACAAAGATATTTTATCCAAATAAATTAAATTAATTAGAGAGTTATATTAAAGTGATATATATATACTATATATTAATCCAAAAAATTTTTATATTCATTCAATATATTTTATAGGCCTATGATAAAAACAAACCCAATTTTATGCATAAAATACTATATTTTGATTAAGGAATTTTTATCGCCTTTTAATGGAGAACATATTTTAAATCCAATTTTGAAAATTTTATAAATTTAATATGTCAAAATAAAATTTACATTTGAAAAAGGAACCCAAAAATTAGGTTAGGGTAAATTTTTTGGATTTTTTCTGCGAGGTTTCTTTTTTTAATGATTAGTGAAAAATACTGAATTTTAGTACAAAACATCCTTTTAATCTAATTTATTTTTACCATTAAATTAAATATTTAATTTTTTAAAGATTAATTAGATATGTTTTTTATTAATTAATCTATTTTAGGTCATTTCAATCATTTTCACTTTGAAATTGACTATAAAAACATAGGAAACTTTGGAACATTTTAACTTTAAAAACACAAATTGTCATCCCATCGTGAGTTTAAATTTAATTTAATTTATAAAACTTATGTGATTAGAATTTGAAAAAAATGGATTCTATATTTAAATTAAGAATCATTTATAATTTATAATAAGTTCAAATTAGTTTTTTTCCAAAAAATATTAGTGAATTTAATAAAAATTAATTACAATTATTAAAACAAATCATCTTAATGAAGGACTAAACTATTAACTTAAAGACCCAAATGACCTAGAAACTTTTTCAAGAGACATTTTATGGCCATATTTATACCCTATCATCGATTTTCAAAAAATTTGACCACTATGATAACCAATTTCAATGCTAAAACATATATGGAATTCCTTTGTCAAAATATTACAAGAGCACCACTCCTCCTCCACTATAAAAAGGCCTCATATCGTCCCACTTCCTCACACCTATAAAGACAGATTGAATCTACAAATATATTCCCCCATAGATCATAAAAATACCTCCCATAATCCTAAAATCCTTCCATTGTGCACAAATCAATCCAAGGAATCCCTTTGGTGAAAACCAAAAGGAGTTACCCAAAAAATAGGTAACGTCTTTCCTCAAGATCATTATTTTTATTTCCATTATCTATCCCTAAACTCTTATTATTCCATGATTATATAAACAACTATCTTAAATATAATTTTATTTTTTATGATAATTTTTCAAAGTTAAAATTACACTCACTTCCATCAAATGGGTAAAGAACATATTGTTTATGTGAAAGATGAACTACATCCTCATGAAATGATGATTGTTTGTTCTTTCTTTACTAACTCTCATGGTGGCCATTATGATGGAAAATATATTTATATATGAAATATAATATATTTATTATGTATTTATTATTCTTTAACGTTTTTATAACACATATCAGTATATTTTCCTTTTTTTGTAAATACGATAACATCATTTGTGGATGTATGGACTACTGCCTCCTCAATGCGATACAACTCATTCACGCTATACATGGAATGTATAAAGGATTGTTTTAATAAAAATATATAAAATATAATACATATATAGTATACTCTATTATAATATACATGTTTATTATTTACTTTTAATACTTTTAATACCATAATTAAATGAAAGTAGCATTCATGCGCACGTACGACCTACCGTCTTCATGAATGGTGCACTTCATTTCTTATCACGAAATATTATAGACTATTATAAATACATATGTACTGAATATATAATATAATTATGTAATTTATTAAATTATTTAGATGATGAAATAATTATCAATATAATAGTAAAAATAAGTAATAAGTCAAAACATATTTGAGAAAACTAGAAAATTAACATCTGAAATAGAGAAAATAATGAAAGATTATTAACAAACAGGTAAAAATATATTATAAAAAGTTAATATATGTTATTATAAACATGAGTATGGTTTTGTTATAAGTTAGTAACATATTTAAAATCACTATAAATGAGTATAAACACCACAAAAGAAAAATTAAGGTTAAGGTAATGTATTTTGTCTCAATTTACATTCAATTGAGACTTATTTGTTATTATGCACCTAGTTTCTTTTATATGGTGAATATATTGCCCTTTTTCCTATTATATCACGAGTAAATGTAATTTCATGATATTATAAGTTTCATTTAATGATTATTCTTTCATGAAGATTATTATTTAAAATTTTAAAATTGGTATGGGACACTTTGAAATGTTTAAAGATTATTTTCCTCAAGAATGTGTTTAATGATCACCTTGGAATCTCACTTCCTTTTGATTTTCAAATTTCTATTTCCAAAATCCCTTCTTTATGATAAATTTTATGGTACATTAAATTTTTATTAAATATCCATATTCTCTTGTAATGAATATTATTATTTCCTGAACCGTATACCATTTTCACACAGTGTTCACTTTGATAGTTATTTGATCGACTGTGGAATTATTGATAAATCCATATCTTTTATTCAATACAAATATTTAATAAGGAATATGGTATTTTGTTTTAATTTTTATTCAATATAAATAATTATTTTGACATGAAATCAAAGGTGGAACTTATACTTCATATATCTCTTCGAGGCATCAATAGGTTCTCATGAGATGATTAAGTTGGCTAAATTAAACAAGTTTCTACCTATACTTTTAAACTATCCTGATGATGGATCTTGATTGTATGGGTCATCATGTGCCTTATATATGACATCTAATAATTAATCATTTACTTCATAGATATTTCAGTTATTAATCATACTTGATATTTTTCATCAACATGTCTATGGATACATTTCGTCCAAAGTTTATTGATTAAATTGAATGTGATTATTTATTAACCTTTCCATATTGAGATTTCCTTATCTATTTATTTGAATGGAATTTTGTTATCTGTTATTTACCTTTCCATGTTGGTTTATTTACATTTATTCATTATTTATTTTTCTTTACTTACCCTTAATGAGCATTTTAGTTCACCCTTATTATGTTAACTTTCCCTAGGTTATGAAGAGGAAAAATTTGAATAATATTTCAAGGATGGTGTTTATTTATTTTATTTCTATATCATGTCTATATTTCATATTTCACAATTTATTATTTCTATAATGTATGTAATATGGGTTTCCAAGATGGCTACACTAATAGGTCCTTTGGGATTTTATTCCTTGTAATCATTCCAATGTAATATAATAATGCACTATCTTCGGGCTTCTAAGGCTGAGGAATTTTAGTTTGTATCAGAAAACATTTAGCAGATACCTTGGAAATATGATTTAGAAAAGTTAGATTATAAAAAAAAACCCTAAGATAGAAATTAACATAATTATATAAGAATATCCTATAATTTTGGTAAGGTACATTTTATGTGGGTATTCCTAGTAATACATCCATGTACAGATACTATAAGTGGACGTGGTTCTGCAATATATTTACCTAGGAGTAACAACTCCAACAAGGTGTGTCAGGACTTACTTATTGTAACTTGGTATATGAAAATGGGCCTTAATATACACCTGGTTTGACACTCCTAGGAGATACACTTAGGATAGTTTACATTTTCTTTACCTACTATTATAAAGGAATTGAATGTAAATGTTTCCCCAAAGTATCCAAAGTTCTTGGTTGTATGATTTACAATGGATAAATTTATTTTATGTACTATGAAATATTTAGAGTTATAAAAAGTTCATAATTTTGGGAGCTAATCCAGGATATTCCATTATTTAGAAATGACACCTAGAAGGAAGAATGGTATGAGTACTTGTGAAAAAATGTATAGATTTCCCTACCGAGTAAACCAATACAATTGGTATTGGAGTTGAGAATGTTATGGAAGTATTAGGGAAGTTTAATCATGTTATAACAAACAACCTTTCCCTAATGGAGCAAACTATTATATAGAGATAATATCCTATGTTGGATTGCTTTATGCAACCAAAGCCCCAATGTTTAGTGGGACTATTAATAAAATTTTAGTTGAGTAACAGATTAAGTCTTTGGAGAAGATATTTACGGACTTGGAATATAGTGATGTGGAAAAGGTTACACTTGAAGTCTATTGCCTCCAAGGTGATACTGATCAGTGGTGGTCTCTGATCCAGAATACAAGTGTGGAAGAAGAAATTGAACTCATGGAATGGAGGAATTTTAAGGAGTCATTATTCAATAAATAATTTTTTTTGCAATAAAAAAACTAAGATGATGAATAATTTACATAGTTTAAGGAAAAAGGAGGAATAAATCATTTCAGAGTATGAAGATACCTTTATAAGGTTAGAAAGGTATGATAGATATTTCATATGCAAAATGAAGTTAAATATTGACTACTTATTTGAAGAACTTACGACAAGCCTTCGAAGGGCACTGGTGTCTCAAACCTTTTCTTCATATGATGCAATTTTTTTATGTGATATCAAGAGAGTGAAAGAATTATACAAGTCCTATATCTTTTAAGGGAAGAAAGAGAAGAAGATAAAGTAATGGAAAAATACATATAAAGGGAATATGATATGGAAGGATTTTACCACATGTGATAATTATGGAATGAATCACCCTAGTGAATGCTTGAATGGATTAGGGGTTTTTTATATGTTCGGAGAAAAGAGTCACATGGAAAGTAATGAAAAGTAAAGAAGTAAAGCTCTAATATATAGTGATACAACTATAAGGAGATATGGAACTATGCCAATGAATGTCCCAATAGTCAATAGAATATACCTCAGAAGAAGCTAAGGGGTCATGGTCAAGCATATGTTATTGTGCTAAAATGCGGCTTTCAGGGCTACCTCCCGGTTCCCCAAAAAGGCCACATAGGGGGTCTCTGTCTCCTATGGAAGGAGAATTTTGATGTGAGGATCTTATCCTTCTCCCCACACAATGTGGTGGCAGCTATTCATGATTCCCATACCTCGCTGTGGACCTTTGTTGGTTTCTATGGCTAGCCATCCCATACTAAGAAGTGGAAGTCGTGGGATCTCCTTTGCAATCTACGACATGATCTACAAAGCCCTTTTCTCTTTGGAGGTGACTTTAACGAGATCTTGTATCATAAGGAAAAAAGTGGTGGAGCACTTAGACCCTCCACGTTGATGTCTGACTTTAAGGATGCAATAACTAGGGCAGATCTGCTCGATCTGGGATTCATGGGTAGTCCATTCACTTGGTTTCGGGGAAGCACGGACGAAACCCGTATCACGGAGTGCCTTGACAGATTTATGGGCTCAACGAATTGGATGAATATTTTCAGAATGTTTCACATTGAGAACCTGTCACTCAATTGCCTGGACCACTGTCCGATTGTGATAGAATGCACCGAAGGAGACAACAACAATAAAGGCAGAAGACCCTTTAGATTTGAAAGCATCTGGACTAAAGAACGCTAATGCGAATATGTTATCCGTTTAGGCTAGAAGAGTGGACATACATACATTGGGTAAAATCTCTAACAGATAGCATCAGATTTGAGGATGTGGAGCAATAAAAAATTCCGTCAACCTGACATGCACTGTGATTTACTCAAAAGAAAACTATGCAAGCTTCTCAACCAACCCCCATCCAACTGCACTATCTATAAAATCAGCTCTATTCAAAGGGATCTGGATACTGCCCTGCGAATCAAGGAAATCTTCTAGGCTATGCGAGCGCATGATACCCACAGTAAATAAGGGGATACCAACACCTACTATTTTCATTTGAAAGCCTCAGCTAGGTGCCAAATTTTTTTATCTCTTGCATCTCGCATCTGGATGGAACCAAAGCCTTCAACAATGATGGAATCCAAGAAGCTATCTACAATTATTTCTAGAATATCTTTTCAGCAGGAAGTCTTAGAATCTCTGCTGAAGTGGAGGACTTCATCAGACCTATGATCACAGATGAAATTAATAGGAAACTTACCAAAGATGTGACAGATGATGAGATTCATCTGGCCCTGAAACATATCCACCCTACTAAGCCCCGAGCCCGGACGACTTCCATGCCCTCTTCTACAAACAATATTGGCACATTATTGGTCCTGACATCTGCAATCTAATGAAGAAGATTTGGGATGGGGAAACAATAATTTCCGACATTAACGAAACTATCCTCATCCTCATACACAAAATCAAGAAACCCCTCGTGGTCCCTGATTTCAGACCTATCATCCTCTGTAATGTCTCATACAAGATATTCTCAAAGATCCTTGTTAATTGGCTATGCCCATGGTTTCCTGATATCATCTCAGAAAATCAAAGTGCTTTCATGGCTAAGAGACTGATTACTGATATTTCCATTGTGGCCCATGAAGTGTTCCATTCAATGAAAACACACTCCATAGTGAAAAGAGGAACCATGGCGTGGAAACTGGACATGATCAAGGCCTACGATAAAGTGGAATGGCATTTCCTCAAATTTGTGATGCTGAAAATGGGATTCTGATCTAAATGGAAAGAGATGATCATGCACTGTGTCTCATCTGTTTCCTTCCGAATTAATGTCAATGGGGTGATCACCCATGGATTCTCCCAAACCCGAGGCCTTCGCTAGGTAAACCCTCTTTACCCTTTTCTTTTTATCTTGGTGGCTGATGTTTTTTCTAACCTCCTGTCCAGGGTAGATTTTTCTCATTCATTTCATGGGGAAAAGGTCTGTCGTGCAAGCCCACCAGTTTCATGCCTTTTTTTCCCCGATGATTGCCTTCTTTTCTCCAGAGAAACCCATAATGAGTGCCTCACTATAGGCCATGTGATCCAATAGTATGAGAAGGCCTCTGGGAAAACAATCAATAATGGAAAGTCGGAAGTCTCCTTCAGCTCTGGGTTCCCACTTTCCAAAAGAGAAGATCTTTGTGCCATTGGAGGCATTCATATGGTCGAGAAGAATCAGAAGTACCTCAAGATACCCACGGTGATCAGACAATCCAAAAAATAAATCTTTGTATCTTTTCTTGATAGGATAGAGAAAAAAAATCCAATGATAGACCCCAAAAATAATTTCCAAAGATATCAAGGAAACCCTTATAAAGGCTTCCCTTCAATCTATTTCAAGCCAATTTATGTCCCTATTTAAGCTTCCTTCTGTTGTTGTCAACCAGATCCACCCACGCACAACAAACTTCTAGTGGGGAAAAAACAATGGAAGGAATAAAACCCACTGGATCACCTAGAAAAATCTTTGCTAGCCAAAATCTGAGGGAGGAATGGGTTTACAAGACCTATTTCACTATAATGATGCATTGTTGGAAAAGCAAGGATGGTGCCTTATTAATGACCTGTCCTATCTCTGTGCATGAGTTCTCTGTGCTAAATACTTCCCCCACAAGGATTTCCAGGATTCCTCTCTTGGACCCTGACCCATCTTCCTCTGGAGAAGTGTCTGGGGCTCCCGTAGCCTCCTAGATAGAGGGTTGGGTTGTAGGATTGGTAATGGTTCATCTGTTTCTATCTGGATCGACCCATGGATGATTGATAAGGACGGTAGGAAGGAATCATCCCCAGCCCAACCTGGGCTCGAAGGTGCCACAGTCTGGTGCCTATTTGCTGATCATGGGAATGGGTGGTGTATGGAAAAGCTTCACGCATGGTTCAATGAAAGAGATAGAAGGAATATCCAGAGTATCCCCTATGTTCTAGATGTAGGCCCCAACCACTTCTTCTGGATCGATGACATCTCGAGAGCCTATACGGTGAAATACAGCTCTCGACTTTCTCTTTGTACTTAGTTAGATATAAGGGATGGGGGGCCATGGGATTCACTGTAGAAGATCAACGTCCCCCAAAAAACTGGCCACTTCTTGTGGCAGGTGTGCTCGGGCATCCTCCCTACCATGAACCTCCTTGCCTTCTGACATTTCTCCAGTGACATGTTCTTCCCCTTCTACCCAGACATCCTAGAATCTCCCCTCCATGCTATCATCCAATTTCCGGAGGCAAAGGAGATTTGGAAAAAATGGGGCTCATTTGCAGATTGTTCAATAGATTTAGCCTCTGACCTCCCCTCGCTCCTGAGGCGTTGGTGCTCTTCCTCTTCACTGACCTTGGAGGGCTCACTTTTCATCATGGATTGGATCATTTGGGTTTATCGTAATGATGTTGTGTTCAACCTTGTCTTCAAGCCTCCCTATTTCTATATTGAACGAGTATCATCCTGGATTGAGGGCTGGCAGCATCACACTGGTCAACAGAAGCCCTTTGGATCCCTTTCCCCTTCCTCTCATTGGTGTATGCCACCAGAAGGGATCCTCAAGATTAATGTGGATGCGTCTCTCCCCAAGGATGGTCCTGTCGGCCTTGGTCTGCTGGCCCAGGATCATTTGGGTCAAATCATTGTAGCCAAACATGAATCCCATCGCGCTCTTTGGGAGCCCATTGTTGCCGAAGCCGCTGCCATCCTCGTCAGGATGATGTTTGCCAAAGATCGTAAATGGGATAAAATCCACCTTGAGTCGGACTGTCTCACTATTATCAATGCCATCAACCGCAATGACGACAACCTTCAATCTTTTGGCCCCCTCATCTGGAAAATCCACACTCTCCATCATTGTTTCATATCCTGCACCTTCTCCTTCATTAGAAGGGAAGGGAACAATGCTGCCCACCAGCTGGCAGCCTCTGGCCCTCTTAATGATGACCATCTCTGGCTAGACCACTTTCTATCATGGCTTTATGCTTGTACTTCCTTTGATCTCCATTTTTATTGAATTCATCTTTTATTCAAAAAAAATCTTTTGATGGTTTTTACTTTTTAAAAACCCACTTTTTGGTTTTGACAAGAAGAATTAATTTTAAATTAATTAATGAAACTTCTATATTTTTAATTTGGTAAAATAGAATACATTTTTGAATTCAGAATATCAAAATTATCTTAGGACGATTTTTTGGTATTTTTCCGAAAACATTCATTTTTTATGAATAGTGAAAAACACTGCGTTATTGTTTGAAACTGACTTTTTATTTAAATAATTATTTATTTATTTAAATTTATTTTAAATTATAATAGATATATAATACCTATATAATTTCAATGTAATTCATTGTGTCATTTTATAATAAAATTAGATGTATAAATTTTTATTAAGCTTTTTATCGTCTTTTACCCACCTTCTCAGAGTATTTGAAAATTTGTATAAAACTTAATTTTATGGCTTCTGTGAGTTGAATTTCAAAAATACAAGGGGCAAGATGAATATCAGTAAGTAAAATTTTGTTCAATAAGATGAAAATAAAATTTTTTGAATAGTAACTTTTGACTTTTATTTACTACGGTTAAAAGTAAATAGGGTAATTAAGGGTAAACATGATATTATATTTACCCTAACACATGTCCTAATTATATTGGATAAGTTTAATTCGAACCAAAACAACCTTATGAATAAAATATGATCCTTTTGGTCCACTTGGATTAGATTAGGACATTTATTATTATTTTATTTAAAGAAGAGTTAAAAGTGTGAAATTCAATGTTTATTAACTAAACAATTTTTAATATAGGGTTATACATAAGATAAATTCGACTATAAATATTATTTATAAAGCTAAAAATATTTCATACATCATGGTATTTTATATATAATTTTCAGACATTATATAATTAAATTTATTTATGAAACAATAATGATACAATAATTACCTTATTAATGAATGATTAAAATAATTGATATTATAAATATCAAAATAAATGTAAATTGATACTTTTCATGCATTAAAATAATTTTATATGTTAATATGACAGGTTAGGGTTGATTAGATAAATTTTTTTCTAAGTGATAAGGTTGTTATGTCTTTCAAAAAAAATACCAAATAGAGTCAAAATTGACGTAAATTAAGTTTTAAAACAAATACTATATTATTGGTTGATATAATATTACTAAAAATCTAAGGTTCTGCCAAAGGGCTTAAATAATATTATATATGTCATTAATTAACCACTTTAGGTTCTCTTGGAAGTTTATAGTAAGTTTATTAACCATATAGTGTAAAAATACACGAAGACAAGGCAAAATTTAAACTATTTAACTAAGAGTTAAATATAATAGATAGGGTTTCAATGGTAACCTAAACTTGTATAAAACATATTTTTTGAGAGGATTTAGACCCATAACCACCTAAGTCTCGAAATAAATTCATTTTGAGCCATTATAAACCGAATATTATTGTATAATAAATTAATATTTTAATCTTTTCCTAAAGTGACCCTCACCCCTCTTATAAAAGGGCACTTTCCCTTCTCTCAAAATCACACCTCTAAAGACATTTGGCTCGGACATCCCATGAAAAACTCTACACCTGAATTCCCTCACATAAACCAAGAGTCCTTAATTTGATCATAAATCCAACCTAAATAGAAATTTTGATCAACTCAAAAGGAAACACCTGAAGAAGAGGTAATAATTTCACCACCCTCTTTCAAGATATTTTCTTCTTCCACTTCCTCTTTCTATATTGTTTCCATAATAAAATAATAACTCCAGTACCTCTTACATACTGTGATTTTATTATAAATATGGTACAACCATATTCGCTATTCTATCAATCCTATAAATGATAAAGTCACCATACATGTGTACGTATGGCTAACCGTCTCCACATCGTGGTGTAGTTTGTTATTCAAACACCTCATTATTTGGATGGGTATAATAATGAGTATAACTGATGTAAATAATAAATATAACATGTTAATTATTCTTTATATATGATATATCATCTAATTAAAAATGATTTCACTATCAATATAATGATATTTTCTCTCGTACATATGTACGGATTACCGTCTCCACGACACGATGAGATTCATTTCCACATTCACCATTCAATGATGATTATAAAAATATATATTATTAATAAATATTTATTATATGAAATAATGATGATATTGAATATATATATATATATATACTTACATATATCTTATTCACTTACTTCCATTCAATATGATATGAAAATGGAAACAGCGTTTATGCGTACCTATGACCTACCGTCTCCATAAATAGTGTTTTCCATTTAATATATCTATATATTATACATATTTATATTATAAATATAAATGATATATAAATAATGTGTTATATTCGGGAATTATGTAAATCATGATCTATATGATACGATCAAGATTTACAAGTTAAAACACGTATGATAAAGTAAGAGATTATTACCTGAAATGTTAATTTAACATGGAAATAATTATTAATTGGTTATTATAAAGTCATAAATGAATCATGTATGATATAATAAATATTAATATGGTTCTTTTATAATTTAATAACATAATATGGTCATTATACAAGAGGTTAAACGTACCCTCAACCAATGTAAAGTTCAAGGTAAGGGTTATTTCCTCAATCTCATTATTATCCGAGATTGTTTATGTGGAAGTATTTACAAGGACATATTTATCATTGATACAAATATTTACTAATTTTATTTTCAAAAGGAATCTTTTAAGGTTTTATGGGAGAGTCTATTTTACTAGATCATCATTTAAAAAGTTTTAAATATTTATCTTTCTAAATCCTTTTAATTAATGTCCATGTTTTCAAAATGATTTTAAGGATTTATTTATATGGACATGAATGTTTTTAAATGATAATTATTTTCAAAAGTTTCAAAGTGGTATGGGACACTTAGATTCAAAAATATATTTTAAATTACTTTATAAATGTTTGACTTTTAAATGATATCACAAAAAGGGATATTTCTCTCAAAAAGTTTTACCGATCATTTTCAACTATGTCATCATCCTTTACTAGATATTATTCTTGATTGAATTAATTTTATTATAATAAAATCTTCCATATTTCATTTAATGAGTTATGATATGTTTGAGTGTGGATGTTCTATTTTTATACCATTCATGGTTTATGGTTAATGTATTGACATTTCATATGCTAGTTTTAATATGAATATTTATGTTATGTTTTAACTTTTTCATATGAGGAATGCATTGGACTTAGTAAGTGATAGGTGGAGCCCGTTATAGCGCCTCAATGCATCCGTATGTCTCATGAGACAAACTAGTGTCTTGGCACAATGCCTTGACAAAAATTTATTTTTAGTCTTGGAACAAGGCCTTGACTATGTGGTAATGATGTCCGGTGTTAGGCATTCCCTTATTATGAAATTAGTTATTACATGTGATTATTCGACTAGTAGAATATCAATGTGCATCTTTATAGGGTAATGTTTGATTTATTTCTTCAATATTTTGTTCAAGATTATTTTTAAACAGGTTGTTGTTTTTATTACACATCTTTCCTTAAAAGTTTATAGCTTCCGCTAACTTATTTACCCTTACAGAGCATCTTAGCTCACCCCTTTCTTATGTTTTATTTTCCTAGGATTCCAAGAAGTGTATTATGATTAATATGAAGGGTTAATTTAAAGGGAATAATGGAGTTATCAAAGAACTATCTATGTGGTATTTTATATTTGAAATTTTAATGTAAAGTTAAATAATGTAATCTATTTTCCAAGATTGCTAAACTGATTAGTCCTTCGGGACTTGATTCCTTCTAATCATGCCAATGTATTAAAATAATGCTTCGGCTCTGGGTAACTGGGGTCGAAGCGTTATAGTATGTGCCTTATATAAGGAATAATGAATAATGTATGTTTCCAATAAGGGTTTTTGGTGATTTGATTTATTACCATATTTCAAGAGGATACATGATAAAGTTATTCACATTTCTAGAATGTGAAAATTTAGAACTTCTTTATGTTGATTAAAGGATAATGATAAGTTAGTTTTGGAAATTCATTGGCCTTTATTCCAAAGTGTTGGATCACAACTTTTTGGAAAAGTTAACTATTTATAAAATGGTTGATCATTGGATCATATTTTAGAGGTTAATGTATTACTTCACCATATAATGCATCCTATTCGAAAATATGAAGTAGAAATAGTTCAAGGAATAATGAAAGGAAAAGATTATGTTTGTAGAAAAATATATTTACTTATATTCTTAGAGAGTGAATGAAATCCTCAACTCTAGGAAAACAACTTTGAAATAAAAATGTTGTCCTATTTTCATCATTATGATGATATTAACGACCTTTATTCACACCTTTAGTTTATGGACTTGGGATTGTTAACTTTCTCCTAACCATGTTCTCTAACACTCTCCACCAGAACATGATTTTTATATTTTTCTTCCGTATCCATTTTTACATTTCCCACATATGTTCTTTTACTAGGGAACCTAGTTACGTGACTATTGTACTTTCCTTTCTCACTTATTAAATAGATGTGTTATTAACCATATTTATGATGTAAGTTTTTCAAAAATAGTTTATTTTCAAATATAAATCCATATATTACTAAGATCATATTTAAAATTTGAGGAAAAAGTTAATTAAGGTGGGGAGAATGTAACCCCCCCAAATTTTAAAGTAAGAACCTTATATTTGAGAGCGTGCATGACACACGGCACCAAAAATTCAAGGGAATATAATACCATGATATATTAAAAATATGTTTAATATTTATAACATATTTTATATATTCTACTTTTTCAATGCACACAACACCGAATTAAATTTCATTACATGAAAGAGTGATTTTTTTCGAAAGCTTACATTAAACGCAAGATCGAGTTTTAAAGAACACAAATATATTCTTAAAATATTATTATTTATTATAATAATAATTAACCTAACTATTAAATTATTGTTTATAAATATTATTAACTAACATATAAAAATATATGGTTTACACAAATATAAAATAAATTTATTGGTTACAAATTAATTTGAAATGAATAAGAA
Organism: Viscum album; assembly: GCA_963277665.1. Lineage (NCBI taxonomy): Eukaryota > Viridiplantae > Streptophyta > Magnoliopsida > Santalales > Viscaceae > Viscum > Viscum album. The sequence continues at coordinate 1,295,865,611 of OY728138.1, read as the reverse complement.
AATTGATCGAATATAAAGGTAAATATTATTATTTTTATGCTCACAAAGCTATTTTATCCTAATAAATTTAAATAATTAGTGAGTGATATTAATTTGATATATATAATATGTTTTCAATAAAATATTTTTTATATTCATCCAATATATTCGATAATCTTAAGATAAAAAAACACAATTTTATGAATAAAATACTATATTTTTATTAAGGAATTTTTACAACCTTTTAATAGAGAACCTATTTGAAAACCAATTTGGAACCTTTTATAAATTTAATATGTCAAAATAAACTTCATATTTGAAAAATGAACATTAAAAGTTTGTTAGGGTAATTTTTTTGTATTTTTGGGTGAGGTTTCAATTTTAATGAATAGTGAAAATACTAAATTTTAGTTCAATACTATTTTTTCCTCTAATTTATTTTTAAGGATAAATTACATTAAAAATTGGTTTTAATGTTTATATAGATCAATTATTTTATCAATTAATCTAGTTTAGGTAATTGGAATCATTTTCACTTTGAAATTGACTATAAAAACATAACAAACTTTTGAACATTTTTTACTTTAAAAACCCACATTGTCATCCTGTCTGTGAGATTAAATATAATTTAATTTATACCACTTTCATGATTGGAATTTGGAAAAATAGATTCTATATTTGGAATTAGAATAATTTATAATGTCTAATAAGGTCAACATAGAGCAAAAATATTGGTGAAAGTAATTAAAATTAATTTCAATTATTAAGGAAAATTTAAGCTTAATAAAGGAATAAATCATTAACTTAAGGGACCAAATAACCTAAAAACTTTTCCAAGAGACATTGGATGACCATATTTCAACCATATCCCAACTTTTATCGAAATTGGTATATTATGGGATCCACATTCAAATTAAAAAATTTGTATAGAATGCCATGACCTGACCCGACAGGGCTCGGGATGTAACTCCCCTAGCCCACCTCCAATAGACCAGGGGATGTCGACCAGTGAAGAGAAGGAATATCACTGACATGGGAGGAATTTCCAAAGTAATAATATGTACAGACACATATCCAAGCTCCCAAAATGCTGAAATATAAAAACCAATGGAAACCAATGCATGCATACATCTACATCCCACAAACAGAGTACAACGAAAGTATTAAAAGTGTAAAAGGGAAAAACACCCACCAAAGAAAACTGTAAAAGAATCCAACCAACTCATAAGAAGGAGATTTCTATCAAATTAAACTACAGAAATGATACTTGACCAAGCTCCGGTAAACAACTCAGTCTGTTTACCTCACTGAGCTTTGCCTGCCTCGGGTCCTCCATAGACTCCATCAAAAGGCATGTGGTCTTTACAAGACATAAAAAATGTGCAGGAAAAGTCCGTGTAGGAATGACTATATAAATACTTAGTAGGACCCCCAAAAACCTCAAAGGAAAAAGGGAAAAAATTAATAGCAATAATCCACTCCAGAGGGTAACCCAATCGAGAGAGAAACTCAATCTCAAACCATCCTCAGTTGTACATGAAATGTCAGATCTGTCTACGAGGGGTGCCAAACCCAACATGTAAAAACACCATAAGGAATCCTAGGAAATAACCCAGATATACTCATCTTAGAAACTAAGTCTCATGAGGTTCTGACCTCTTAGCTAGTAATAAGATTCTCTTCGTAGGCTCTAACCATAATATAAAACCAATAGAACACACTCTACATGATCAACCATCCCATATGGAACCCGTCTGAGAGATGCACTCCATCAGGAATAACTCTACCATTCCTATTAGTATGCCTGAGAGAATGTGCTCCATAAATAACATCTTACTAGGGCTATCTTTAGTGCGCTACACTAGAGGTCCTTTCATCATTACATTATTCCCAACACAAATAAATATAACCAAATGAAGAGGCCCACCCCTCACCACTAAAAACAGTTGAGGGAGAACTTCTCTAGATTATGAACAATGTGCATCCTCCCTAATAAGATAGAATGGAGTGACTCAAGCCTCACCAATACACTATAGTCTAAAGAGTATTGATCCTAACTAACGTGCAAAACCTCTGTCTCTCTTTTATGAAGTAGCCTACACCTCAGTCCATCAAGGGACCAATATCTCTTATCTAGGTATCTTTCACATCAAGTGGAAAAGCCCGCTCCTTGTAATTATATCCAACAACCAAGGGATCTCCAAATCCAAAAGGGGACCTGCTACCTACTGCTACTTAGAGATGGGGGACCAATATTTCATAAGTGAGGACCCACACCCTAATCCAATAGGGGAGTACTACTCATGAAGGACCCACTCTTTGATATTAAAGGGGAGTACTACTCTATAAATTGAGGACCAGCACCCTAACTTGGTAGGGGAGTACTAATCAATGGCTAGAGAACCCAAAACCTAGAATGAAAGGGGAGTACCGAATCATACAACTCGTTTACTATGGGAGAACAAAACCCTAACACGACCAGGGAGTATCGACCCCAGGTTTGAGGATTCGCTCCCTAACATGACAGGGGAGTAATGACTCTGCCAGAACAACACGTATGGGGGACCTATGCCTTAGAATTATAGGGGAGTACTGAATACTATAATAGAGGACCCACACCCTACCTAGTAGGGGAGTTCCCACTCCATTTATATGTTATATACAGAGGAACCACACCCTGGTCCAATAGAGGAGTACTGACTCTATGGATAGAGGACCCTCTCCCTGCTCCAACCGGGGAGTACCTACTCTACCTTCATGAGCGTCATGGGGATACTCTCACCCTAGACCATTAGGGGAGTAGCACCCCAAAGGAAACTACCCATGAGTAAAAAACATGCACCCATGACATGGGGAGTCCCATATCTACCTAAGAATAGAGGTAATGAAAACTTGTTCCCTATTACAATAGGGGAGTAACAGTCCTGGTGTCTTTTTATACGAACCACACCGATAACCAACATCATCTCAGTACTGCTATACAAGTTTCTTGCTAAATTTAAACTACCTCTTATATCATAAGCTACAACGGAGGCCACCATCACATCCTACATGGACAACCACTCAGGATAGACTAATCAAAATCCTAAATAAAAGTCCTATAGATAGAGATATTGAAGGTGCAAGATCCCTGGAGGATCTCCTAGTAGTACACGGTGTGCACAAGGACACACACACACACACACAGACCATGTGATCCCACTTGAGAACCTTACTGTGAATCTTTTCCATAAGGGTTCCAACCCATGTAGGGGTACACATCATTTAGAGGAGGTAAACACCATGTAACTCATCTCTCGGCCCCTGTTTGTGTACCTCTTCTACACGGACCGACCCAATGTGTCCCTCACATTCAGTGTATCCCATACTACACAATGTGTTTGGATAAACAACCACCTTCCCATATAGTTTCCCCATGTCTATGTACCATACCCCATGTACATTTACCATACGCCATGTTCATTTATCTTGGCCATGTGTTAGTACATGACCATGTGTTTTAACACGTCTATCCCAAATCATGTCCCATTGTCACTCAGTTTAAGGCACTACACAGGGTGTAACACCCATACATGGAATGTAGTCCCAAAATTTTGTCTTCCTCAAATTGGAAGAGCTACATGGAATGTGCCACTGAACTAAATGCTGTGTAGATGGTGATTCCAGTCAGGAATCACCTAAAAAATGACCTAATTCATCCTGGTTTACCCAGAGACCTACAGATATACCTAAATGGGAAATATAGAAATTGCAATTGGGATCTAGAAACTTAGAAAAACACAAAACGAAATATATTGGGATAAAAACTAAAACCTTTCTACCTTGATGGAGAAACGCCAAATCTTCGATTGAAGAACGGTGCCTAGATCACTTTGGATCAGAATTTTATGATGATCTGTATTAAAAATGGGGATCAAAGACACCTTACTTCGAGGACTTGGTGCTGTTTTATCATCTCCAAAGGGAGAGGAGGAGAGATGCGACTCTCCTTGGTTGGGTTGATGCACGTATGAGGGTTACCGGGGGGATTAGGTTGAATAAAATTAAACCAATTAATTCCCCTCTCAATGCCATGTCACCCAAAACATCCTCTAAAAAACTCCTAGGGTTGACAACCATAAGTCACACCTAGGGTAAAAACGACGTTTTGGGCTCAACAGAGGTCTCTAAAATTCGATCTGAGACTCTAAATGGGAGTTATTTACAATTTAAATGAAATTGTGCACATGAAACAAAATATTTGAAATATCATTGCACCGAGGCATCCTAGGCACCCCAATTCCCATGCCGACTCAGTGCCCATCTTTGTGAATATTTTCTAAAATATTATGAATCATTACAGGTCAAAACCTAAGTTATTAAATTCTTCTGACCTTATGGATTTTCATCCCTGAAAAGTGAAAGCCTAAGAACAAGGGAAGAAATTGAGCTCCCTAATAGACACTCGCACCAGCGAGCTCATCAAGGGTTCATGTGATTCTTATAATCACACACACAGAGGAAACACCAAGATCACAACACTATTATGTCCATCTTCTACTAGGACAATATCATGAAATAATGGGAAGATGTATTTTTAGCTACATCAGGTGGGAAAACACCAAGAACCACGATACATCTACAATCTTGGGGTCTAGAGGAAGACCACATTGCAAACCAGATGTAGATACTGATGGAACCCCATAGTTCTCATTCACCCCTAGATGGACTGTACAATATCCTTCCCAAGAATGTTTCCATTAAAGGTTGAAGCTGAGCATGCGAGGGTATTCGCGAACAAAATAGGCTTCCTAAGAGTAAACACCAGGTCTTAACATGCCCTTCATTTACAAACTTTCATCTATAACACAACTCACCAAAAAAGAAACACTAACACACCCACTAGTGTAATCCCATATGATTATGGATGGTAGAAAACCAATCCACAGTTAGGAAACATCCCAGGTTCTAACTCTGCCACTATAGAACAATTCTAAGAAATACTCTCCCTCTCATAGGGCTGCCAAGATACAAGGGTCAAGTATGAAAAGTCCTATGGCAGGGACAATACGTACTCTGACACTTTATCACATAAACTCACCCTAAACATGAAAGTCTAAGGAACCCATCCACCAAACCTTGATACTATCCACTTGGGGTGGAACTGACTCACCCACACAGTTCTAATTGCGTCATAAGAACACATCTCGATGGGGAAAGAATCCCCCTTCCTCTTGAGTTCAAAGATACGTCCAACTGCACCACATCCCCCTCAAGTGTGTCACATAAAAATATAACACCAAACACATGAGAGTAATCAAAAAAAGAAAAGGGATTCCTGAACATGCATTATGTCTTACCAGGACCTCTGTCACAACTACCAACACGTGGTTCTACCGATGCCCCGCACCACCCTGGTTAAACCTCGATTACGAGTAGAAAAAAAGTATCCATGACAGTTTCTAAAAATTTATACTACTGAAATTTGAAAGGATACATTGGAAAACTATATTGAAAATTGGAGATTCCAGGTCAAAGGTATCTATGGCCAATAGTTGTCCTCACCCACATCCTCCGGCTCCCTAGGCCTAACACAGACCACCTGGGGGTGGTGGAAGAAACACCCTCTTCTACCTGTCACCTCCAGCCACTCTTAGAGATCATATGACTTATCATCCACCTTTCATAACTCCATACTCAAAACACAAACTCTATCATTACAACTCATCAGCTGGATCTCTCTCAACAGCACTAAAGGTTGGATAATCTCTAGCGATATACCCCCATTCAGCGCAAGCGTAACACCACCTCTCCTGTGGATGATCTGATCCTCGATGATGCTTCAGCACTACAAACCCACATGTCTATGTCTGGGTGTGGGTATGCCTCCTATACCTCAACCCTGTTACCTATTGTCTCCTAACTCTTGCAGACGCCTTAACCTTGTGACAACTACTGCGGGTCACATCCACCTGTTCCTCAGCCATGAAACATTCCACCACCAGAGCTCGCTCCAACACTCCATCATAGGTGGGAATGTATAACAGAATAAAAAATGCCCTAATCTCTTGGCTCAATCCTTGGTTTAAGGTATGTTCTATGAATAATGGATCCCGAACCATATCCAAGGAGTATCACAATAAGTCTGTGAACCTCTCTGAAAACTCCGCCACTATCATGATACCCTAACGAAGCTCCTGGATACACACTGGTCTCAACATATCTGGTTATAACTCTTTCCTGAAGAATCTCTCAAACTCCTCCCAAGTCATCATCACCTTTTTATGAGTTTGTATCACCAGAATCCACCATTTCATGGTTGAACCATACGGAATTATTATTACTAGGACTACCATCATATTGAAAGGTTTACTCACTAAGAAGAAAACTAGTGTGACTCACTTGAGCCAGTCATCTTTCGCTTGTGGGTTTGGATCACTTCGATACCTCATAAGTCAATACCTTTGGAATTCGTGCAGTGCACTCAGCCTATGCACATCCTCAACCTGAACTGCCAGTAAAAACTGCTTCTCTATAGGTGGTGGAACCCTTAGAAGACAACATAGAGGTAACACCTCAAAATAAGTTCCCTGCACTAAAGCCTCATCACTAGGTGGATCATCATCATGATCACACCGTATAATAATATTTGGATATCTTCACAGAGGAATACTAAAAAAGAATCAAGATGAACCACATTTAAAGAGTATATCTGAGGAGCTGACTCATGATGGACAGGAAAAACCAAAACCTAGTCCTATATGATGCATGTACCATTTATTTCCTAGTGACCAGTATCCTAATGTACCATGTTGAAAAATAGGTTATCATCATCCTGGTGAATGGATATGTCGGCCGCCACACCAACACTTGAACCTCTGGCCTATGAGCCAAAATCGAGACACACAAAAATATTCACTATGAAACCATAACTAGGATCATGACACTACTATCCTAATGGGGAACCAACTAGCTCTAATACCACTCTATCACGACCCGACCCGATAGGTCCTGGTGCGTAACTCCCGAAGCCCACCTTCAATCGGCATGGGATAGCAACCAATGCCAAGAAGGAATATCAAAAACATGGGATGAATTTCCTAAGTACCTATACACATTAACACATCTCCAAGATCACAAAATTTTTAAGCGTAAAAACCAAAGGTAACTAATGAATTACTACATCTATATCCCACAACCAGATTACAAAAAAAGTACTGAAAGAGTAAAAAGGAAAAACAATACCCACCGAAGAAAACTGTAAAAGCGTCTAACCTTCTCAAAAGGAGGGGATCACTGCCAACTACAATTTCTAGAAATATCCTCATCCAAGCTCTTTTAAACACCTAAGTCTGTCTAGATCACTAAGCTCCTCCTGCCTCAGGTCTTCCATGGTCTCCATCAAAAGGCATGTGGTCTACATAAACCACAAAAAATGTGCTGGAAAATCCCATGTAGAGGTGGGTATAAAAATACTCAGTAGGCGCCCAAAACCCCAAAATAAAAAGGGATAAATTGAATAGAAAGTTTCTACTCTAACTAGCGAGAGGGAAACCCAATTGAGATAGAAAACCCATCTAGAACCATCCTAGACTTTACATGACAAGTCAGCTACGTCTATAAGGCATGTCAACCCCGACATGGGATAACACCACAAAGACTCCCTAGAAATCACCCAGATATACTCTTCTTAGACACTATGTTTCATGTGATTCCAACCTCATATCTAGAAACATGATTCTATTTATAGAATATAACCACAACATAAAACCAGGAGAACAAATTCCATGAGCTCAGCCGTCCCAGATGTCACCCATCTGAGAGATTCACTCCATTGGTTGCTACTATACTATTACTTATGGTACATCTGAGAGAACGTGCTCCATCGGGAACAACTTACTAGGTCTACATCTAGTGCCTAAAACTAGAGGTCCCATCATTATTAGCTTTATCCCAATAAAAACTAAATAAACCCAAGTGAAGAGGCCCTCCCCTCATCACTTCACACATTTGAGGGAGCACTCCTTCAGACTATGCACTGCTTTAGTCCTCCCTAACATGAGAGAATGGAGGTACTCATTCCTCACCACTGACCCGTAGTCGAGGGAGTACTGCTTCTAACTAACCGTGAAGACCTCTATTGATCCTATAAGGAATATCCTGCACCTCAATCAGTCGAGTTAACACTAGTTCCTATCTAGGTATCATTCACATCAAGTGAAAGGGCCTACTCATCGTAACTGTATCCAATAGACAAGGGAGATCCAACTCTAATAGAGGACCCACTCCCTGTTTCTACTCGTAGATGGGGGAGTAATACTCCATAACCGAGGAACCTCACCTTGATCTAATAGGGGAGTACTAATCATGAAGGACCCACACCCTGATACAACAGGGGACTATTACTTTGTAAATCAAGGACCCACACCCTAACCTAAGAGGGGAGTAATATTTAGTGGCTAGAGGACCTGCACCCTGGAACGATAGGGGAGTAATGAATCTACCAAATCATTCACTATGGGAGACCCACACCCTAAAATGACAGGGAAGTACCAACCATATTCTTGAGGACCCGCTCCCTGACAGGGAAGGGGAGTACCGACTTTTCAAGAATAACACATATGGAGAACCCACACCCTAAAACGATATGGTAGTACCGAATCTTGTAATAGAGGACCCTAACCCTACCCGGTAGGTGAGTACCCACTCTATTTATACATCATATATTGAGGACCCATATCCTAGTCCAATAGGGGAGTACTAACTCCAAGAATATATTCTCCACTCCCTAGTCCAATAGGGGATCACATATTCAACCTTCATAAACATCATGGAGAAACCTTCACCCTAGTCTATCAGGGAAGTAACACCCCCGGAGGAAACTACCAATAGTAAAGATACCACACCCATGATGTGGGGAATCCTATATCTACCTAATTATAGAGGTAATGAAAACCCACACCCTAGTATAATAGGGGAGTAAAATTCATAGCATCTCTCTATACGAACCACACTGACCTCTAACATCAGCTTTGGATTGATTCATAAGTGTCTTCCTAGATTTACACTACCTTGTATCTCATAAGCCATAATAAATGACACCATCATGTTCTACACAGAATACTTCTCAGGATAGACTACTCACAATCCTAAATCCGAGTCCCAGAGAAGGAGATACGGAAGGCGGAAGATCCCAGGAGGATCTCCTAGTAGTACACGACGTCCACCGGGGCACACACACGATGTGTGAGCCCACCCGAGCACCTACCCATGTATCTTTTATATATGGGTTCCAACCCATGTAAGGGTACAAAACATGTATTGGAGGTAAATTCCATGTCCCTTATCTCTCGGCCCTTGGTCATGTTCCTCTTCTACACGGACCGACCAACCGTTCCCCTCACACGCCGTGTATCCTACAATACACGACATGTTCTGATAAACAAGCACCTTCACATGTAGTTTTCCCATCTCTATGGATGGGACCCTATGTCTATGCACCAGAACCTATGTTTTTAAATCTTGTCTATGTGTTTGTACACAACCATGAGCTTTTACACGACTATCCCAAGCCATGTCCCATGGTCACATGGTTTATGTCACTACACGATGTGTAACAACCATAAATAGTGTGTAGTCCCAAAATATAGTCTTCCCCGAATAGGAAGAGCGAAAAAACATGTTCCACTAAAATACATATCATGTAAATGGTCATTCTAGTCATGAATCACCAGAAAAATGACCCAATTCACCCCAGTTTACACCAAAACATGCAAATAAACCTATAAGGGATCTCTAGTAATTGCAATAGTGCTACAGATCCTTAGAAAAAATGAATAATGAAAGGGATAAGGATCAAAACTCAAATATTCCTACCTAGATGGAAAGATTTCAAAGCCTCATTTGGGGAACAGTTCCTAGATAACTCTGGTTCTTGATTTGATGATGATCTGCATAAAAAAATGGGGATCAACAAAACTTGCTTCGATGATTTAGTGGTGGTTCATCATCACCAAAGGGAAAGGGGGAGGGAAACGAATCTCCTTGATTAGGCAGATGCACGTATGCTAGTTCAGGGGGGATTAGGTTTAATAAAATTAGACTAATTAATTCCCCTCTTAACGCCACGTCACCCAAAATGGCCTCTGAATGAAACTCCTAACTTCGACAACCTTAGGTCACACCTAGTGTAAACACAAAATTTTTGGAACCAACCGTGGTCTCAAAAATATTATCTGAGACTATGAACTAGAGTTATTTATGTTTCAAATGAAACTACGTTTGTGCGACAAAATATTTTTAATATTGCCACACCAAGGCACCCTGAGCCCCAGATTCCAATGCCGACTCAGCTCCCAACTCAAGGAATATATTTTGAAATATTCTAAATCCTATTGAGTCAAAATCTAATAAATTACATGGAATTACTTTTTCAAAATATTACAAGAATTCAACTCCTCCTCCACTATAAAAAGGCCTTCTCACCTCCCACTTCCTCACATCTCCCAATCCACTTTGGATGGACCAATATTTGACCAAATATATTTTAAACATCAATACCCTAATCCTAGAATACTTCCCTTGGTCATTTATAAATCCAAGGAAACCCTTTGATGAAAACAAAAAGGATTTACCAAAATAATAGGTAATATCTTTCCTCAAGCTCATTAGTTTTATTTCCATTCCATACCCCCTAAAGTCTTATTATTCCATTAGTATATAAAAAAGTATCCTCAATATACTAGTATTTTTTACAAAACATTTTGACCTGAACTTACACACAATACCATATAATGGTCAAATAATATATTGTTTATGTGAAAGGCGAACTACCCCCTCACAAAATGATGATTGTTTGTTCTTACTTTACCACCTGTCATGGTAGTCATTATGATGGAAAATATGTTTATATATGATATATATGATATTTATTATGTATTTATACTTATGTAATTGTTTTATAACACATACCATCATAATTTAAATTTTGTGTAAATACGATAACATCATTTGTGGAAGTGTGGACTACCGCCTCCTCAAAACGATGAGATTCGTTCATGATATACATGGAATATATGAAGTATTGTTTAAATAAAACTATGTAACATATATAAAATATATATGATAATGAAATTATAATATAAATATGTATCATTTACTTTTAATTATTTTAAAACAACAAATAAATGAAAGTAGAGTTATTGCGTACATACAACCTACCGTCTCCAAGAATGGTGCACTTCATTTCTTATCTCCAAATATTACAGAATATTTAAAATACATATGTAATGAATATATTAGATAATTAAATCATGGTTTAAATTATGGAGATTATGAAATCATAATCTTTTTAATAGTAACAACAAGTAACAAGTCAAAACATATTTGAGAAAACTTGGCAATTAACACCCGAAATAGTGAAAATAATGAATGATTATTAACAAGTAGGTAATAACATATTATGTGAAGTTAATATTTGATATTATAACCATGCTTGTGGTTATATTATAAGTTATTAAAATATTTTAAACCACTATACATGAGGATAAAGATAACATAACAAAATGGAAGGTTAAGGTAAAGAATTTCATCTCAATTTACATTTCATTGATACTTATTTGTTATTTTGCACCTAGTTTCTTTTATAGAGTGTATATACTTCCATTTTCATGTTATATCATGAATTAACATAATTTAATGATATTAAAAGTTTAATTTAACTATTATTAATTCTTGGAGATTATTATTTAAAATTTTCAAAGTGGTATGAGACATTTTGGAATGTTTAAAGATTGTTTTCCTTAAGAATGCATATAATGATCACCTTTACAATTTCAAATTCTTTTGATTGTTAAATTTCTATTGAAACAATCAATACCTTATGATAATTTTTATGGTAAATTATATTTGTATTAAATATCTATATTCTAATTTAATTTATATTACTATTTCCTAAACCGTATACCATTTTTATACGGTGTTCACTTTGACAATTATTTGATTAACCAAGGAAGTATTGATAAATCTATATCTTTTATTAAATAATGATATTTAATAAGTAATATTTTTTTAATTGATTATTAGATATGAAGAAATATTTGGAAATTTAATGAATGGTGGATCCCAGACTTTATATAGATTTTTGATGCATCAATAGGTTCTCATGAGATGATTAAGTTGGAGAAATTAAACAGGTTTCTACATATAGTTTTAAACTGTAAGGAGGATGGATCTTGAAATTATATGTATTTATGTTCCTTAGACATGATTTACAATAATTAATAATTTCATTCATAGATATTTTACTTATTAATCATCCATGAGATTTTGTTCAGACATATTTATGGATACATTTCATTATTAGTTTATTGATTAAATAGCACATACTTCAATTATTCGACTTCCCATATTATGTTTTCCTTATATAGTAATTTGAATAACATGTGTTATCAATTATTTACCATGTTATTTTGGTTTATTTCTATTGATTCATTAATTATTCTACTTTAATTACCCTTACCGAACATTTGAGCTCACCCTTATTTTGTTTGCTTTCCCCAGGTTATGAAGAAAAAATCATTGAAAAGGATTTTAAGGATGCTGTTTATTTATTTTATTTATGTATCATGTTTTTATTTCCTATTTTTTAATGTATTATGGGTATCATGTTTGTAATATATATTTCCAAGATTGCTAAAATAATCGGTCCTTTAGGATTTAATTCCTTCTAATCATGCCAATTTAATATAAAAATGCACTGGATCTGGGCTTTTGGGGATTGGGCGTTAAACATTCCAAATTTTAGATCAAATTTCATTTTTTATTGAATTCAATCATGAATATCCATTTCATTCTAACCACGTTTTTATGGTTAAGTCTATTTAAAAGTTCCCATGATTTATTTTTTATTGATTTTATCTAGTTCTTTGTTCATGGTTCTAACCCATGATTCATCATTTGTTTCTTATTAAAATGATGCTGGTTAAACCATTGATAATAGAGAAATATGGTTAAAATTACTCATTCTTCATGTCTGTATTGGAGTAGTTTTGACTATAATTATTTTTGGATGAGTAAACTTACATTTTTTTCACCTATGTGGCATAAGATGAATTTATTTTTTAATCATATGAACCTCTGATTAATCTTCATAATCTCCATCATTTGGAGAACTTTATACAACCACTGGAGTTGTATCAACTTCATACACTTCGTCACATAATTCACCAATGTTTGAACTTTAAGAATTCTTTCCATCTTTCTAATCAATGAATTGAGTTCCATTTCTCTCTATAATTTTGTTTGGCCTATTGTTAAAGAATTTTTATGATTGAATTATTGTTGAGTGGCCTAAAAATACACCCTCATCTACCAAATCATAAAACTTTCCCTAACTTATTTCTCTATCTAGAATGTATCATCATCTTAAAATCACATGAAAATATTTCAGTGAGGGATTTTTTCCATACCAAATTTCATGTGGTAAGATCCATTCACTTGGGAATAGCACAACTTGATTTTTCTTATACACCATAACTTTTACAGATTCCTTCTAATAGGGAAGAGATATTCCCTTTTCAATGAGAAATGTTATGGCCATATTTTTTATCTTCTAATTTATTCATTTAAAAACTCCATTCTATAATGGAGTTCATACTAAATATATGAAATAATTAATTTAATATTAATCAAGGTAGTTTTAAAATTATATATATGTTTATTCTATTTCATTATCTAATAGAATGATCTTTATTATATATCTAGTCTCATTTTTACTCTACTTTGAAACCAATTAATGCACTCTATGACTTATCTTTTTCTCTGTATAAACATTACACGTGAAATTATTCTATAATAATCAATAAAGTTGATGAAATACCTCTCTCTATATTTTGTTGGTCGATTAAGTAAACCAAACACATTTTTATGAACTATATGAATAGTTAAGATTCCCTTTTATTTTTCTACTGATATGGATTTCATACTACCTTTCCACCCATACATGCATCACATTTATTTTCATGACCATGATTTTGATTAGGGATATGCACTACATATTTCAAATGGTTTATGTCCTCTATAATATTTTGGTGAATATGGCCTAACAAAAAATTCCACAAGGTATTATCCACTTAAACTATTATAAGAGAAATATTTTCTTTATTATCAACATAGTATAGATTACAATTTATCCTCCATCATTTTATGAGATAGTTATTAGACATTCCTTTGATTATTAATACATTATGATTAAATGTGACTTCAATTCATAAGTCCAATAATTGAAATATTTTCAATAGGTTGTGTCAAAAACCATAAAAATAGAGAACTTATGTCCTCTTCAGCTAATTTCCTTCCAATTTAGTATAATCAATCCCTTTTACTTTCAAAGAACTATTATTTATGAAATAAACTTTTCATTAAACACTCACATACATATTATATAACAAGTTCAAATTTCCTGTTATGTGGGATGAACACCCACTTTCTTGGATCCAAGTGTTATTTTCCTTCATATCCTTGAGAGAAATATCAAACAGGTCATACTTTTATCTCTTTGTTTTCCCATTTCAAAAGATACTTGGTTGATTTGAGGCATACATTAGCCTATCTCTTTCAGTATGGTTAGTATAACCATACTCATATTCTTACTCATATTTTTGAAAGGAAAACGCATTAAATGATATTTCAATCATCAAAAAAATGAGTGAAAAACCAATATGAAATCACATTATTGTAAGAAAAATACACTGCTTCTTCACTCCAACAAGTTAGCTTATGATCTAACTTTTTTTCTTATCTCTAGAAAAACTAAAAGGTACACTCATATAATTACTGCAAAATCATAAAAAAGCACTGGATAAAAAAGGAATATTATTTTAACCTATATTTAATATTTATAAGTAAATTAATATCCTCTTTAAAATATAATTCAAGGAAAATAGAACACCAACCAGGCTCGAAATCCATCAAAACTCAGATGAAAAGGGAAAAAGTCTTGGCCACTAGAGGACTCAAGTTAGCCCTAAACAACCTATGATGGGTCAATATAAAATCACCCAAATTATATAGATAAAAAATGTTGATACTTATGAAATCATCACAATTTAGAGAACCATTTGTATTTAATTTATTCATAACTTGGAGAGGAGGATTAAAAAATTAGAAGTCAAAATTTTGTTACCTGAATATGGTGAGGGATCCGAGCTCAAATATGAATTCCACTCAGTATATCTCACACACAAGATATGGGATAGAATACATGAATAAATGAATATAATATCATTATTTCATGTCCAAATGATCTAGTAAATTGATAAAAACTTGCCTTCTACTATTGTAAAAAGGATGGAATCCCATATACAATCTAGATACTATAAGTAACAGTAAAGCCCAAAAATCAGAAAAATTGGTCTTCCATTACAACCATATTTCATGTCAAATAAAATAATAAAATATTGATTGACTAGGGGATTTCTCCACATGATGGGATATGGGAAACCTCAGATAACTAGCTTCATGCATCTTAGAAAGAAACCAAAAAGTAGGAAGGATGTTAGTATGAATTTGCCACAAAAAAATTCTTGAATTTGGGAGGGATAAGAAGATTCCAAAACTTATCCCATAAAAAATGAGACATAAGGGAGAAAAAATTAAGAATAGATATTATACCGTGACTTCACTAAAAATAAACATTTAACCTCTTGGACACAACAATGATGATCCAGGTAAAAATCTTCCACAAGAGGGACACACTGAATTGAGTTGTGATCCTGAACTTTAAACCATATAGTGACTTTATCCTGATACCAATCCTCCCTTAATTCATTAAAAGTATCAAAAAACATGTCATTGGATACCTCATGAATGATAGGAGAATTAATATGGGTGCATTTATATTCATCAATCCAAGGATCATCCAAGATCATCACCTTAACACCATTCCCAATCATCTAGATGAAACCCCTTTTATGTAACTTAAGAGATCACCAAAGAATTATCTAGATGAATGTTGGCCTCAAACACAAATATTCTTTTTAAAAACATATAATTGGGGTAGTATTCATCTCATAAAACTAATCCAAAGATATTGGATGACACACTATCCCAATTTTGTGATAATTGTATCATTAAAGAGACTCATATCCCTAAATATGAATCCAATAATAGACATATGATTTAATGTATTTTTCTAACCCACTAAATGGGAATTTTTTATCCTATTATGATTTTATAACTATAATGAATCCAACCTAGAATTAATATGATCAATTAGCTCAGATATTAATTTGAAAAGGTTCATAATATGTGAGGTAATGCATTGAGCCATAAAATTCATAAATACTTCTTTTATAGTAATTGAAACATTATAATATGACCAATGATATATTTTTTATCAATATAATCAATGAAAGATTAGAAAAAGCCTTTTTTGAATGGTCAATGATAGTTTATAGGCCCAAATATCCTTAATTTTTATCAAATACCCAAATAACACTTACAAGATAAACATCCACCTGTATGTCCCATTCCATTCCCTATCTGAAGGAAAATTCACACATGTATTTATTGATTAACTAGTGATAAGTGTATTCATAGAATTAAATATTACTATTAATTATACTAAATTCATCAAAAGTGGATCATGATAAAAGTAGGCTATCATCCACAAAGAAGAGATGGGAAACAAGAGGTTATTGATGAAAAAATTTAATGCTATGAATGAAAATTTTATAATTTTATTAAATAAAATATTAGATCAAACATTAGAAACAAAAATAAAGAGAATAGGGGAGAAGGGATAATTTTTTTAAAGGCCTTGAGAATAAGAAAGAGAATGAGACAGAGTTTCATTGATATAGATCCTAAAATAAACTCGTGAAACAGATTACACAATGATATCAATCCATTTAGTGAAAAAACCCATTTTGAGAAGAAAAAATTGGGGGAAAGAAAACTCCACCCTATAAAAATTCTTGGGCATGTCCAATTTACATTATATCACACTATGATTACAGGAAAAATGATTTTTGATATAATGAAAAATATCATGAGAAATAATAATAATATCTAAATTGTGTCTTTTTATTAGAAAAGTAGATTGGTTCTCAAAAATGATAGCTAACCAAAAACGTTTTAGACTATTAACCAAGATTTTTTATTAAATTTTATAAATAAAATAATAATGGTTAATTGGGTGAAAATATTCAATATTAGTGGGTTTTTAATACTAGGGATCAAACTGATTAGGATTTCATTAAATGAACCAAAACTCACCTTAGTATTCCAAAAGTAATTCATGAATCAACACACATCATGGACCACAATGTGTAAATAACTATTAATGAAATAAACATGAAACCGGCTAGTAACATGGGACTTAGTAAGGTTCTTCTTCATAATATCATTCCAAACATCACTTGAAAAAATATCTTGAGAGGGAGAGAGAGTCATTCATCAAATATGTAATTATTGAAGATAAATAGGAAGAAATCTAATAAGAAATAGATGACCCCCAACTGGTAGATATAATGGTAAAATGAAAAAAAAATCATTTTATCAATCTCAACATCATCATAAACCATCTCCCAATAAGGAACCTCTAAAATAGAAATATAATTATTTCTCTTCTAATCAAGAATATTTTGGATGAAAAAAGAGGTGTTATGGACACCCTCTATGATGGTTGATTCATGAGATATCATTAGCAAAAAGATTTGTTTATTCAGAATAATAATAGGAAGATCCATTTCAGGAGTAAAAATTCATATGGGAGAGGAATCAGATGCTAAAAAGAAATAGAGTGAGATGAAACTAATCATGATAGTATTAATAGCCTAATCAAAATTACAAAATATAGCTTTTTCTCAAATATAAAAGTCCATCCATTCTAAAACTATGCTTAGAAAACATACCAGGGAAGGGGAATTCCATCCAAATTGGACTATCTGTTCACATCCCTCATTCATCACCAAAAACTTTTAAAAAAGGAAAAGTATATAGTAATTCCTTCCCAAAATAGAGGAATCTTCCACCAAACATATTGGACAGTTATTAAAAGATATATGAGGATTATCAAAAACATAAAACTGGGAAAAATATATTTTTAATAATAATAACCCACAAACCTAACATACCATTCATAAATCCAACAATTTTCATATTTCCCCCCAAACTAGATAAAAAGACTATAAGTGAAGCAACAAAATTGAGAGGAATGGTTACTAGAGAGCCTCCCTAAAGTCACTCATCATAAAAGTGGATCAAGATGAATCCAAACCCTTCAAATATAGGTATATAATTTAATAAAATTACCCTCCACAAAAAAAGGGTCAGGAAACTTTCTTCTTACTAGTGTAAGAAGATTCCAGGTCTTCCATTTATCTCTTTGGTTAGGCCATCCATATAGGCCCAAAAAAACCTATAAAGTATTTTACAATTTAAAAATAGGAATAATGATATAATTATTTGATTATTTTATTAATAGAAACATTATAACCAATGTTCTATAATAGACAATTACCTCCCACATGGCTAGAATTTCCAGATGATGAAACTTTTCTAAAGCTAGTTTTGAAGATAGTGTAATGAATATCCTTATCATCCAACATAGTTTCAGATAGAAAAACTATATCACGGTGAAACTTACTTCTCCAATGGAATAGTATATAAACTGTATGGGGGTTTCCAATCCCCCTATAATTCCAACATAAGTGTTTCATGGATATAGGTAGGGTTTTCACTTGACAACCTCCACCTATTCATATGTTTATGACATAATTTCAACAACCATATTAATCATTTCAGAACCAATCAAATTATCAACCCCATGTAATTAATCCATATAACATTTACTATGAGTCTTCATTTCCTTAATAGTGCTGTTGAAATGTTTATAGTGACTCTTCTAGGTTTTTTTGTTTCTATGTTTTTCATTGTCTTATGATAAATCCAATTACAAGATCACCACATCAGAGTCCCTATTACAAATATTTAAATGTTCTAGGTTTTAGAAAGGATAAGAGGTTGGTACATGCATGAGAGATTAGTAATTAAACAAAAAACTCAACTAATATGAAGAATACATGGGGAATATACGATGTTGTAGAAGATTATTCATGTTTGGTAGTTAATTTGAGAATGAGGAGTTATGGGATAAAATTCACTGATAACACCATAAATCTGTTTGAGAGATATCCCTAAAAATACCATTATGATTAAATATTTTCCCATGTGGATCTAGATTCACCACCTCCATAGTATTTTTGGTGGCTAGAACCTCATCACTGATGAGGGATAGGATATTTTTTCTCTTCATCAGTGAGGATAAACATAGATCTCTCATTCTAATCTTGAATCCTTGATTTAAACTAAAGAACCAATTTTCCATCCACGTCAGCCACATTGGATGAGTAGTTTTTCTTTATGTGAGTAATAATACCATAGAAGAAACAAATAGATGGTAACCATTTATATTCATAGGAAATCCAACATTGAGGATGTTCAAATTTTTAATGGATTCCTCAAGAAAAATGTTATATTATATCAATAAAACCATTATCTTGAAAAATGAACCCCTATTTAAAATATATGATTTATTATATTCATGAAATCCTCCTATTTTATTTCCAATTATTTACATAATAGAAAAATGTTTATTTCTCAAAAGGAATACCCTTCACCAGAATCCATAACAAAGATTACAAAAAATTGATATTGGCTAATGATCCTAAAAATGGCACTTCTATGATAATGAAAATACTAGAATGAAAACTCCATGGGAATATAGTCAAGACGCGTTGTTTATCATGTGATGAAAAAAAATAACAATCACAAGAACCCTCTCCCTCACTTTTCTATTCACTACATCCTCCTTCAATCACCAAACATGTGTGAGAGTGTTCTTTATAGATCCTAGGTTAATATTTATATTCCCAATAATCTCATCCTAGATCATGATGGATAACATTACAATTCACCCTCCATCATTTGGATCATTAGACATAACCACCATATCAATATTAGGGAGATAAATATTTTGATATTGAGAGACCATACTTTATTCTATGAGAATAAAAAAAACCCATAGGGTAGAAATGAAATAGGAATCATAGATGTGAAAAGACATGAAGGGATTCTAGAATATGATAGATTGGTTTTGATAAGAAGATCGATTAATAAAGAAAATGATCTATCTAGTATAACATTAAAAATAGAAAACTAAATGAAATAATATAAACTTTAGAAGGGACCAAACCTATAAAACCATTTGAAATATCTTAAATCAAGATACTAATACAGTGTTAGTTGATATTTTACCATATTCATATTTTTCTTCTAATGGGAAGTATCTATTTATCAAAGAGTCACTTGCCTCTGAATTCCATGATGATAACCAAAATTTGTTATTTTCTTCTAAAAATAAACTATATTTCCCAAATTTTCATAAAGAAAAAAATAAAAATAGATGAAATTTATTATTTGTATTGAAGGAATTGATCTCATTCTTATTTTCTAAATTTCAGGTTCTTTCCCATTCAAATAGCTCAATGCCTATTCATTATAGTTTATAAAGTGTGGCCAAGAAGTCCACATAATTGTAATTTCATAATAAGAAATATATCCGATCATCTATTCCTAAAGATGTACATATATTTTAAGCATATTTCTTATACTAATAATATTTTAGATGTTGTTAACAATAGGGATAATAGTAACACTATGACATCATCTGATAATAATATCATACAAGATCCTGCCATGAAATCTTTGTCTACAGGTGATAATGTCAACTCCTTGGACTCCACTAAAAGTAAGAAGGGTTATAATTCAATCCCTATTTTTTCTAAAAATGTTAGAACATAAACTACGCACAAAGTATCAGATAGTAAGAAAAAAGGGAGTTCTAACTCCCAATATAGGTTTAAATGAAGATATTATATTGGAACTATCAAGGTTTTGAAAACATTGACATCTTCATTATTTTAAAATGAATGGTCAACATTCATAAGCCCTTAATTTTTTCCATTTTTGAACCTAATATAATATTTTCCATTGATTTAGTTCACTTTTGTCAGTTGGGATAAACCTTCATAAGTGCATGTCAAAACAACCCCAATCTTTATACTCTTTTGATTTTTTCTCATTCATCTTTATTTAATGTTAATGTTTTTCATATTTCAAATCAAATTTTCACCTATGATTTTATGATGGATCACACACATCTATTTGGTTCTTTTGTCTATTCCTAAAAAAAATATCAAGATAAGAGGACTCTTTGAAATGAACTCTCTTTCTTGAGTTCTAGTATTCATTTTCCCTAGTTTGTGGTTGGAAATTTTAATGTTATTATTTCCTCAAGTGAAAAACATAGTCCACTCCACTCAATTTTATCTATGAGGGAATTTAAGGCTGTGATAGAAAACACCAATTTAACTGAAATTTCTCTCCTCAGTACCAAATATACTTTGTACAAGATCCATTAAAATAGAGTGTTTATGAGAAAAATAGATAGATACTTAACTAATGAACATGATTTAGATAAATGGGACACCATTTCCAGCACCACCCTCCCAAAAATACAATCTGAGCATCATCCTATATTGGTTATTATCTCTTACAAAACTATGAAACCTCCTCCACCCTTCAGATTCAACAAATCTTGGTTCTCATATTTTTAATTTTGTAATCTCACTAATCATTTTTGGTCCTCTATGACTCAATCCAATGATGCATTTTCTTATAATCTTAAATTAAAATTTCTAAAAAAAAATTATTACAAATTTGTGCAGAATTAAAGCCAAAAAAATTGATAGTGACATCCTTCTTCTTGAGAATAAATTTCATCAAATTCAAAATAAAAATACACACTTTGACTTTGATTTAGTTCAAAATCAAGAAATTATCCTTATTGTGAAACTTAATTCACTTATCACATTAAAGGACAACATACATAAGAAAACTTTCCAAATCAAATGGTTAACTGATGGGGATAGAAATACAAAATTTTATAATTATTTACAGAGATTCCAAAAATCTTGTAGACCTCTTTCCTCCCTCAAAGATGGAGAAAACCTCTTGGACAATGAAGAGGAAATATCTAATCATGTATTCTCCTTCTTTGAGTCTTTATTAAATGGACCTAGCACTAAAAAGAAGCTCATTCAGGATATCATTCTGACTATTTTCCCTGATCATGATAACACTTTTCTTGTTGGTGTTCCCCTTGATCATGAAATTAGGGACACAATATTTAGATTGATCACTGACAGTGACCCATGTACTGATGGTTTCAATAATGGGTTCTATTATAAATATTGGGATATTATCAAATCCGATGTTTACAAACTTGTTATAAATTTATTTTATAGTGGCTGCCTAGCCCATGGGTTGAATTCCCAATTTCTTACTTTGACTACCAAGGTAGACAATGCCTATAAAATTCATCTCTTTATACCCATATCTCTTATCCACACTCTCTATAAAATCATCACCAAACTGATTGCGAATAGACTTACCACTATTATAGATAAAATTATCTCATATATTCAGTTTGGTTTTGTTAAGGGATGATCCATCCAGGACTACATTTATCTCACCTTGGAATGAACTAACATGTTGAATAGTAAAAATAGAGGTGGTAACATTGCTATACAACTTGGTATTAGGTAAGCCTTTGATACAATTGATTGGGATTTAATCTTCAAAATTCTCCATGGATTTGGATTCAACAATATCTTTATCAATAGAATCAAAACACTTTTCAATTCAGCCCAAATTTCCATCCTGATCAATGGCTCTCCTAGAGGTTACTTCAATTGAACCAAAGGTGTAATAAAAGGTTATCCCATATCTACAATATTTTTTTCTACTAAAGAGAACTGTTTATGTCGTATGTTCACTCATCTGTTTGATTAAAACAAACTTAAAACTATTCATGATTACAAGAATGTGAATGCTCCCACCCACCTCATTTACACAGATGTCATCATTTTCTTTATAAATGTTAATAAAAGAAACATTATAACTCTCAAAAATATTCTCACTTACTATGAGGAGGTCTCAGGTCAAGTCATTAGCTAGAAAAAATCCTCCATCTACTTTGGGAAAAAATTTCTGACTAGTAGTAAAAGGGGTATGATCAATGAGCTTGGAATCAAATAAGGAACTATTCCCTTCAAGTACCTTCAGGTTCCCATATTTTGGGGAGGACCCAAAGAAAACTATTTCTAAATAATTTTTGATAAAATTATTAATTATATTTCCACTTGTAAATGAAAATCTCTTTCCACAGTGGAGAGCGTCTGTCATTTCAAGTCAGTCATTGTCTTCAAATTAGTCTACTCTATTATGGTCTACAATTGGATGGTTAGTCTCATTAAAAAATTAATGTTTACATCAAAAAATTTTTTGGACTAGAAGCACCTTGGACAGGAAACCTGCGACTATCCCTTGGGCCACTTTTTGTAAGCCTTTGAACAAGGGTGGTCTGGGAATTAAAAATTTAAAAATCTTTAATGAGTCACTTCAAGCTAGATTAACATGGAACCAGATTCAGAATGATGAAACCTCGACTACTTTCATCAAAAATAGGTTCTTGGATAGATTGAAGATAAGTAACCAGAATTTCCTGAATTCTTCCATTTGGCCCTCTATTAAAAATATGTTTTCCAACATTATGACCAATTCTAGATGGATGGTTACTAAAAACTCATCCATGAGTTTCTAGTTGGATAACTGGATAGGTGATTGTCAAATAGCACTAATTCAACCTGATCATAACTCTAAAAATATTAACAACACTATTAGCAATGTTTTTAATTATCATATTGATACTCTTCCAGAAAATTTTGTTCAAATTATTTATAATTACCAGTTTTCTATCTCAGAGGATTTTTTAATTTGGGAACCTACTCACAATGGGTTACTAAATTCAAAAAAATTCTATAACACTCCTTCAATAACTAAGATAATTATTTTAAATAGATTAAAATCTTTGATAAGTGTTGGTTGGAGTGGATACTCAAGAGGGGGGGTTAATTGAGTTCCAATTAAAAATTTCTATTAAAAATATTTCTATTAAAATACCCCAATTAAAAACTAATTTAAACTGTAGTGAATTTTTAAAACTGTAAGGGTTCAATTAGGTTCTCAAAATATTGATTAGGTCTAAGTTAATTTAATCAGAAAGTTAAGTTATCTTCTGAAACTAACCTACTGATTTTCAATAGTTACAAACACTTGCTAGATCAACTATCAAAGTAACTTTAAAGTAATTTTTTATTTCAAAGTAATTAGCAACAGAATATTAAATATAAGTTAAAAAACTAAATAAGTAAACACATCAGTTTTAAAACAAGAGGTTCAGTCTCAAGCCGAGAATTATCCCTCTCAAACAATTTATATAAATTTTGATCCACACCCTGGATCGGGGTAAAAAATAGTACAAGACTGTCCAGGTAATAATACCTCCACCACAATTCTTCATGGGAAAGAAACACAATAGTTCACATTCTATCCAGGTTCTACTTGACCTCTACCACTATCCACAGTGGGAAATAAGAGTATAGGGAAAGATTGAGTGAGGATTAAATTCTCCAGTTTAGCACAAGAGTTAGTGTGTTTGTGAAATATTCAAAGTACACACACTACTCAAAGGTAAGTAAAAAAATCACTAAGAGAGTATATAAGAGTTTAGAATGCTCTAGTGATTTGAAGTGAAGCTCTAGAATCCTTTTGATTGAACAGAAATCCTTCTGAGTCCTTCTCTGGTTTTTTTCTTAAAAATAGGGTTTTGTTTCCTTCCTTGATTTTTTGGTTCAGTTTGATCATCTTGAGCGTTGTAGCTCTTCACTCCTTGAAAAAGATTCAGCTTATGTTGTCTTCTTGTATGAATGTCCTCGTATATGTATTGTGTTCTTCAAGTATACAGGTGTATGAATTTCACCTTTCTTTATTGTGTATGTACACACACTCTTTTCTATAGCTCTATCATTCTTTGATACCTTAAGCTCTGATAATAGGAATGATTACCTTTTCATAGGTATGAGGTATGGTTCCCTGACATGCCAATAACTATCATTAATTAATAGTAAGTGCATTAAAAACATCAAATATGTTTGTTGCTTAATAAATAAATAGAAATAGAGTTTATGTAGCAGTGAATGGTTAATAGTCATCTTTCATCAGTAGCTCTGTGTCGGTAGAGTTGTAGCGGTGGACTTTGTATAGCGGTGAGCTTCCTATTGGTACCTCTCTATTCTTATACCGGTAGCTCCTTGTATTGGTAGTAGTTACTCCGTATTACAGTATCTCTATATATCAGTAACTCCTTTAGTAGATTTGGTCTATAAGTAACTTTCTCGTATCAGTAACTACTTATATCAGTGAATCTATCTATCGGTGAACTTTGTATCAGTAGCTTTGTATTGGTAGCTGTTCGTCTGTCTGGTTGTATCAGTTGGTCTTTATAACAGTAGTTGTGTGTGTGTTTGTCTGTATCGGTATCTTGTATCGGTAGACTTGAGTAGCAGAGACATTTGATAACTGGTGACCTTTGTTTATCAGTAGGATTACACATATCGGTGGAATTACTTATATCGGTGGACTCACTCATATCGGTGGACTTATATACCAGTATCTCTGTTTGCGTAATCATTTTCAACGTGGGCTGCTATAGCCTGTGGATCGCTTGTAATCGGGCACGCTATGAGGGGTCATCTTCAACTGGGAAGACCATCACTTTTCGAGCAAGACTTCTTCTGACCGACCTGGTGAATCTCTCTAATGGATGGAAGGATGACCTTATCCTGAGGATTCTCTAAGTTATCTCTCCGGTGGCCCTAACCCTCATCAGGCAGGGCAAATGGGTGCGGTGGAAACCCCCCGACAATGCCCTCAAACTCAATACTGATGGTTCTTATTGTGCGGGGGAGATGTAGGAGGTGGGGTCATCCGTGACCCCCGAGGCAATGTTATACTCGCCTTCACAGCCCACCATAGACTAGGAAATTCTATACAAGCGGAGGCTAAGGCTGTACTCACAGGCCTAAATCTTTGTAAGCAGCGGAAAATTGTTTTATCTCTTGTTAAAACAGAATCCAAGATAATCCATGAAGCCATGCAGGGGAAAGGTCACACTCCGTGGGCAATATCTTACACAATCAGGAGGTGTAGAACCCTCATCAATAGAAATACATGCGTTTCCCACACTTGGAGGGAGAGGAACATGGTCACGGACCATCTTGCCTCTATGGCCGCCCAAGGCTCCAATGTCTCATGTCTTAATACTTTCTCTAGCTTCAAACCCGAGGGGGTGAATCATATACGAGGGGATGACCTTGGTCTTCACTACTTTAGACCCCCCTTGGTCTTAGTTGGGTCTACCTGTGTCCCTTGTCCCTTGGTCCTTTGGAATAAAAATATAATGATGATGATGATGTAACAGTGGCTATGTGCATACCAGTGAACTTAACACTTATCTGTTCTATGCACATCATATCCAGATTGAGTTAGAATTATTTCAATGTATGTATAAACATAGATAAACAGAGATTAACATATTCCAATGATTATTTTGATATTATTGTCAACATAGGACTATAAACACATATTAACACATAATTGGGATTATCAAAATAGGCGAGGTCAACAATCTCTCCATTTTTGATAATCACAACTCATTGTATTATAATCCAAAATAATCAGTAAAGTATCAGTATAAAATACAATGGATCTTAGTTCTCAGTGTGAGTGATGACATTTTCAAATGTGAGATTTTAAAAGTATCAGAGGATATGGTATCTATATGCAATTGTATCAGAGAAAACAATATATTATAAAAAAAATGTACCAGAGGTAAATTATAAAACAAATGTACCAGAGGTAAATGAATTATTCTCATAAAATAAAATGATATTTCATATTAGTTTTCCCTGTTCACCCTTAGATATTATTTCTACCCCTTTGTGATTAGTAAAAAGTGGGAAAAAAAGGAAAGACATAAAAAAAGAAGTAACATAGGGGGAAATAAAGTAAGATCACATATATTCCTTGGAGTAAATAGATACAAAGAAATATATAAGTGAAACAAAAAGAAAAACAGGTGATTCCTATCAAAGATCCTAGCCACTAATCAATCCACATCCTCAGCATGAGATTTTCCCTTGGGATTAGAAGAGGATTCAAGCGAGGTTGATGCAGTCAGAGGCTTAGGAATACCAGAGCTAATCAGAGGTGCATGAGCTATAGAGGCAATTCCTGGCCTATAATGTGTAGCTCTCTAGGTGATCATAGGAGTGAGGCTCTGAAGGGCTTGGACCGGAGTCATCTGAAGAATGGAGGCAGACTGAGTATAGGTAGGCAGAGCTGGAGGTGCAATGATAGGAGTACTGTCCACATGCAAAAATGGCAGCAATAAATTCCTAAAATCCATTATAATTCCTCATCCTATTTCCATAGCAGAAATGAAATCGTCCTTGTTTTCCATGAATTTGTCTAGTGCAGGGGTCATCTCTCTAATCTTTCTAGCTTGTTCTCTGAAGGCTTGATTGACTGGTGGTAGCTTCATGTTTTCTAACATAAGATTGAAATGATTGGTGAGCTGATGCTTGGTATACACTTTCTGAAAATAAGATTCAAATCTATCCTTTACTTCTTTCCGAGAGGCAGAAGCTTCTCTCATATAATCTTGAATAATCTTTATTATATCTCTAGTGTTAGACACCACTTGGGTCATGGAAGATGTGTCCATAGAGCTACTGGTTGAAGCTGAACCAAGATCCTACTTCATCAAGGCTCTAATATTATCTAATTATATTGAAGATCTCGAAGCAAGAGAACCAGTAGAAAAAGTCATAGTTTCCTTGAAACAGTTAGTTAGTGTAGTAATAAGATTTTTCACTGCAGAATATTAGGTGCTAACATGATTTGTTATGAAATACTTAAACTCTTCAAAAACTGAGACCATTTGGCTGACTACACTCTTCACATAAGCCAAATCCTTGTCTGCTTGATATTTGAAACTCATATAGGATTCCAGAGAGACAAATGATCTCTTTAGAACTTCAACATCCTCTTCCAAGATAGAAACCTGATTCTGGAAAGCTGTGATTTAATCCACTATCTCTGCCACAAAGGTTGACACATTACAACCAAGAGAGAGTTCAAAATACTTTTCCATATTGCTCATATATTCAACAAAGCGACTCTTTAACTCGGCAATAGAAGTACTCCAAAACTCTTTCATCTCAGCCTTCAAAGATTCTAAGTCATC
Organism: Viscum album; assembly: GCA_963277665.1. NCBI lineage: Eukaryota > Viridiplantae > Streptophyta > Magnoliopsida > Santalales > Viscaceae > Viscum > Viscum album. Next base: position 1,295,837,380 of record OY728138.1, on the reverse strand, counting down.
CCTAGTGACTATATTAACAGGCACAATAACAGGTGCTCTTTCATACACAATACTGGCCACTGAGTCATTCATAACCTATTGAATGGATGACACTAAGTATGCTTCAATTTTTCTTATCTATTCCACAAAATATGTCTTAAGATCAGACTTCAAATGATCTATACCATCTTTTCTTACCACATTCTTAGGTAATATATCAGGCAGAATATCATAATTAACTTTTGGTCAACTGAGGGATGTTTCATTATCAGAATCTGGGTAATCCAATCCACAAACTATAAACCCTGGGTCCTCTTCCCATCCATCAATCTCAACAGCCACTAAAACACTTCCAAATATGGATGGATGCTCCCCCTCAACTGGAGAATTATCATGTACAACAATATCACCCTCAATTGCTCGGTTTTCCTCAGAAGAATCTTGCACAACCATCTCCATTTCTCCAACAACAGGAGGGTCCTAAGGAATAGGACTAGGTCTATCAACTTCAACAAGAACAACCTCTAAAGGCACATCAGAACTTCCAATCAGAGGACTCAAACTCAAGGTGACTGAAGTAGATTCTTCAGTTTCAGATTCTCTTTCTTCTTCCTCATTCTCTGGGGCAGCCTCTTCCTGATCTGATCTCTACTGCTCTTCCTCATCCACAGGTGACTTTTCATTGCTTACACCCAAAACAATTTTTGTACTAGGTAGGTTCAAAGAAGCACTTTCCTTTTCATGTGATACAATTTCAGGAGTTGGGATAGGAGGAATATACAAATATCCTCCATCTACTATAGAGGAATCCTCCTCTTCTGAATCATCACTATATTGTGGCTCCTCCTCATCAGGTCCTAGACATATATCCCTCACATACATAGGCCTAGAAGGATGATCCACATGATTAATCTTATCATATAACTTCTTATCATCAGTAACCCACTCCTCTCTTCACGGGTTCCAGCTTATCTTCATTTACTTACACACTATGCTTGTGATACAAAAGTTGTTTCTTACCACCACCATCTCATCCTGAGACTCAACTACTCCCTTTACTTTAATCATAACTAAAATCAACTTGGAAAATAATAAATCATTGGTCTTTGATTTGGGTCTGGTCATATCCTCCATTTGAATCATTAGCATCTTGCACAGATTCACCTTCACACCATGTCTTAAGAGATGTAATAGATATATATCTTGATATCTCAAATTTTCAAAGTCTCCTCTTCTGGGACAAAGAACATGTTGCACAAATTTGAACAAAAATCTATTTTATCCATCCATTCAGCAACCACTACATTTCTCTGCTTTCCACTACTAGTGAGCTCCTGTAAGGCAGTCTCATAATCAAATATTTCACTTGTAGGTGGTACTATCTTTGATGAATATCCAAAAACTTCTTCATGTGGTACTCTAAGGTACTCAGCCCACTCAACGGATGAAAAGGCTATTTTCTTGCCATTTACCCATGAAATCATTCTATTTTCCTCATCGGATTTCTCAAAACTCACAAACTCATAGAACTATTTTACTAGCTTCAGATAGTAGGGGCCATTGTTATTCGAGAATCATTCTACCCATTTTTGATCTTCTAGCACCTCTATAACTAACGATTTACTAGACATCATCCATTCCGCACATAGCTTTTTCTCGATTAAAATATCTCTATTTTGTAAGTGCAGGTTCACTGGATGCCTCACCGACCATGTTCTAATAACACTGCTACTTGCTTCAGGCCATGTCTTCTGGTTCTTTGCATTTGTATCATCAAAGTCATCTCTAAAAGTTGGAAGTTTGGTTTTTTTCTATCTCTGGATTGAAGAATTTAGGGTTTTTTCGAGAATCGGGGATTCAAGGAGTTGGGTTTGAGAGAGGAGAGTTTGGTGGATTGAGAAGTAACTAAGACATAGTTTTTATCATTTAGGAATCATAAAATAAATAAATAAAACATAATATGTATAATATAGATGATACACATTCCGAAGTCTAAAAACAGAAGTTTAGAACAATGAATACAAACGACATGGTATACCGGTGAGAATTCCTAACGTTGAGGTCCACTAACAGTGAGGTATAACTGTGAGGTTTTATACCGGTGAGGTATAATAGTGAGGTTTCATACCAGAGAGGTATAATAGTGAGGTTTCATACCGGTGAGGTATAATAGTGTGGTTTCATACTGGTGAGGTATAACAGTGAGGTTTCTAATGACATAGTCTATCATTCATAATTCATGTCTAATGTACCTTAACATATCCAAACTTAAAGGCTTGGTGAAAATGTCAGCTAATTGATGTTCAGTACCTATAAATTCAAGATTAATATCACCTTTTTGGTAATGATCTCTCAAAAAATGGTGCCTTAAATCAATGTGTTTGGTCCTAGTGTGAGACAGGGGATTATTAGAGATGTTAATTGAACTTGTGTTATCACAATTTATTGATACATGTTTAAACTAATATTCGTATTCCAAAAAAGTATGTTTCATCCACAAAATTTGTACACAAAAACTACCAGCAGCAATGTACTCTACTTCAGCAGTAGACAATGCAACATAATTCTACTTCTTACTACACCAAGATACTAGGGACTTACCTAGAATATGACATGTTCTATAAGTGCTCTTTTATCTAACTTGCAACCAGCAAAGTCAGCATCTCAATAACTTATTAAATCAAAACATTGTCCTTTTGGATAAAACAAAACTAAATTTTCAGTATGTTTAAGATATTTGAAAATCCTTTTAACAAAAAGAAAATGTGATTCTTTTGGATTAGCTTGAAATATTGCACACATACACACACTAAACATAATATCTGGTCGACTAGTAGTAAGGTAAATAGACTTCCCATCATACCTCTATAATTTTTTTGATCAACTGGTTTCCCAGATTCATCAATGTCCAACTAACAGGTAGTACTCATGGGTGTATCAATTTCCTTAATACTATCTAAACAAAATCATTTTAAAATATCCTTTGTATTTTTACATTGATTTAAAACAATACCATTTTTATTTTGAAAAACTTGAAATCTAAGAAAATATTTGAGTTCTCCCATTAAACTCATTTCAAATTCATTTTGCATACTCTTTGAAAAATCAATACACAAAGTATGTTTAGAAGATCTACAAATAATATCATTAACATAGATTTGTATAATCAAAACATATTTAGAAATTATTTTGATAAAGAGAGTTGGATTAGAAATCCCTTTTGTAAAACACTTTGAAATAAGAAAATTGCAAAGTCTATCATACCAAGCTTGTGGAGCTTGTTTCAAACCATATAAAGCTTTAGATAGCTTAGAAAATCGATTTGGAAAATGAGGATTAGTAAATCCAGGTGGTTTTTTAACAAAAACATCTTCAATTATAAAACCATTTAGAAACAAACTTTTAAAATCCATTTGATATAACTTGAAATTAAAATGAGCAGCATAGGCAAGTAGAATCCTAATAGCTTCTAATCTAGCTATAGGGGAAAAGGTTTCCTCATAGTCTATTCCTTCCTCTTGACTATACCCTTGTGTAACTAGACTTGCTTTGTTTCTAACTATATTTCTAGATTCATCAACTTTGTTTCTAGAGATCCATTTAGTGCCTATGGTAAAAGTTTCATTAGATCTGTAAACTAATTCTCAGACTTTGTTTATTTCAAATTGATTTAATTCTTTTTTGCATAGACATTACCCAAAATTCATCATTGATTGCATCATTGATATTTTTAGGTTCTAACTATGAAAGAAAAGCTTGATGTTCAACCTGGTTTCTTAGAGAAGCTCTAGTATGTGTCCCTCTATCAAGATTACCAACAACAACATCTAAAGGACGATTCTTTAGAATCCTAGTTGATCTAGTAAAGGTAGGACTAGAAATTTCAGGTTCTTCTCTAGATTTAGGCTCTACAAAAACAGGTTCTGGAAAGTTTCTAGAACTAGATGTCTTTACAACAGGTTTATTTATTTTATCATTAAGATTTCAAACTGAAAAACCTTCTTCATGATTTTCAATGGAAGATTTGGGTTCATGTGGATCAGTTTCATCAAACCTAATGTGAACATATTCTTCCACACATTTGTTTCTTTTATTAAAAACTCTATAATCTATTCTAGTAATTGAATATCCTAGGAAAATTCCTTCATCACTCTTGGATGAAAACTTGTCAAGATTATCTTTTGTATTGAGAATAAATACTTTACAACCAAAAACTTTAAAGTAATGAACCTTAGGTTTCCTATGGTTCTACAACTCATAAAGGGGTCTTTTTAATAACAGGTCTAATCAAGACTCTATTAATAATATAAAAACCTGTATTTACAACTTCAGCCCAAAATTAAATTGGTATGTCATACTCGTTAAGCATAGTTCTTGTAATCTATTGAAGAGTTCTGTTTCTTCTTTCTACAACACCATTTTGCTGAGGTGTTCTACTGGCTGAGAAATTGTGACTATAGCCATTGTGTGAGCAATAAGATTCAAACTCATGATTTTCAAACTCAAGACCATGATCACTTCTCAATGTCTTAATCTTAAGTCCACTAAGGTTTTCCACATACTTGGAATATTTTGTAAAGTAAGAAAAAGATTCACTTTTGTGAGCTAAGAAGTATACCCAAGTGTACCTAGAATAGTCATCTACTAAGACATAGAAATAGTGCTTCCCATTTAATATAGATACTCTATAGGGTCCAAAAAAGTCCATCTGAACCAACTCAAGAGGTCGAGAAGTTGAAACTTCTTTCGTTGATTTTAAAAAAACTTTATGTTGCTTTCCCTTTTGATAAGGATTACAAACTTTATCGTTTGGGAATTCAAGTTTAGGTAGGTCTCTAACTAAGTTTTTCCTAGTTATTTTTCTAAGTGAATGAACATTGTAGTGTCCTAATCTTCTATGACATAACCAAGACTCTTTATGAAAACCATTTAAGCAAGATATTTTCTATTTAGCCAAATAATTAAAATCAACAACATAAACATTTTCATTTCTCAAAGAAGAAAATACAAATTTTTTTTAGAATTAAAAATATTACAAGATTTTTTTTTTAAATTTAACATTGAAACCATCATCACACAACTGAGAAATACTTAATAGTTTATACTTAAGTCTATCAACAAATAAAACTATGTAAATTAAAACTGAATCAGTGTTACCAATCTGGCCCAATCCGATGATTTTTCCTTTTGAATTATCACCAAAGGTGATATGACCTCCATCAACTTTAATTAAAATCTTGAAGCATAAGTAATCTCCAGTCATATGCCTTGAACATCCACTGTCCAAGTAACATAACTTTTTATGGGAACTTTTCAAGCAAGTTTCTGACAGAACAAGTTAAAAAAAATGATTTTGGTACCTAGATTTTCTTCGGTCCAGAAAGGTTAGCAAGAATAATTTTTGGTACCCAAATTTGTCTAATGGGTCTCATAAAATCAATAGATTCAAAAGATTTTGAATGATAAACTTTATTTTATCTATAACCATGTGAATAACTAGTTGAAGAATATGTATTTCCAGAACTAGAACTAGCATCATTCTGTCCAGATTTAGGAATAAATCTATTTTTAGTAATTTGTCTCAGTCCAGGATGATATCCTATTCCAGTGTATATTTTGGTGTCACTTGATTTCCTAGCATTTGAGTTAGAGTATTCTTTCCATTTGTGAATTTCTCTAAGTCCTTCCTTAATTTCTCATTAGAAAATTTCAGTTTAGTATTTTCCTTAAGTAATTGAGCATTCTTTTCCTTTTCTATATCAAGTGCAGATTTAATAGAGATGGTCAAAGAATGTTGTTTCTTAAAAGTTTTATACTTGTTCTTCAATTCATTGTAGGTTTATTCTAGCATATTACAGTATTCAAACAATTCAACTTTAGACATATTATCATCACTACTTTCATTCCCAGAATAATAATCATTCAGCATAGGGGAAATAGGTACCTTAGAAGTATTAGTCATGAAACACATGTTGAAATGATTCTTTTCCGAATCAGAAACTTCAGACTCACTGGTGCTATCTTCTGAAGCACTCCAGGGTGCCTTCATGGATTTCTTATATTTTCTGTCCTTATAGTCATATTTCTTCTTGAAATTTAACTTTGGGCAGTCTTCCTTAATGTGTCCTTTCCTTTTGCATTCATAACATAATATCTCATCATCCTTATCAACTTTATTCCAATACTTCTTACAATGACCTTTGTTGTCATATTTTACTTTATAATTTGGTTTTCTGAAGAATTTCTTCTTAATTTAGAACTTCTTGAACCATCTGGATATCTGAGCCCTCTCTTCATCATTATCAGAATCTGAACCTTCACTTTTTGAGATTTCAGTAGGTATGTGAACTTTCTCCTTTTCCTTGCTCTTTGAGGTAGTAGATTTAAATGCTACAAACTTCCTCTTTAGTTCATCATCTTCTTCATTGTTTACTTTGAGCTCTTCTTCATACCTCATCAACTTACCAATTAATTATTTAACAGGCAGTGAACTTATATCACATGATTCTCTTATTGAAACAGATATGCCTCTCCATCTTTCTGGTAGACATCGCAGTATTCTCATACTCTTCTCTTTTGCAGGAACAACTTTTCCAAGTGAGCTCATAGTGTCGACAATCTCATTGAACCTGAGATACATGTCAGAAATAGGTTCATCAGACTTCATTTTAAAACTATCATACTTAATATTATAGGTATTCAATCTTATTTCTTAAACATTGGTTGTTCCCCCATGGGAAATAGCCGAAGTGTCCCAGATTTCATAGTTAGTTTTACAAGCAGATATTCTATTAAATTATTTATCCCCTAAAGCACAATATAAAGCATTCATTACTTTATAATTATTATTGTAAGCAGTTTTAGTAGGTTCATCCCAAGTAGTCTTTTCAGTTTCTGGAATCTTATATTGAGTCTCTATAGCAGTCCAGATGTCAAATATCATACTTTCTAAATGAATTTTCATTTTAAGTTTCCATTGGCCATAATTTTTACCATTAAAGAAAGGTGTCCTATTGGTAGCATCACCTTCTAGTCTATTATCCATAATCAGATTTTAGCAAATATATTTAAAGAGATAAAATTTAGAACTAACCGAAATTTAAGATATTTTAAGATACAACTAAAATCATAGTTGAAAAACAGAGTATTTGGATATCCGTTATAAATAAAAAATAACCCTCTGATGCCAAATGTTGGTCAGAGTGGATACTCAAGAGGGGGGGGGGGTGAATTGAGTTCCAATTAAAAATTTCTGTTAAAAATATTTCTATTAAAATCCACCAATTAAAAACTATGTTAAACTGTAGTGAATTTGTAAAACTGTAAGGGTTCAATTAGGTTCTCAAAATATTGATTAGGTCTTAGTAAATTTAATCAAACGATTAAATTAGCTTTTGAAACTAACCTACTGATTTACAATAGTTACAAACACTTGCTAGATCAACTATCAAAGTAACTTTAAAGCAATTTTATATTTCAAAGTAATTAGCAATGGAATATTCAATATAGGTTAAAAACCAAAATAAGTAAACAGAACAGTTTTAAAACAAGAGGTTCAGTCTCAACCCGAGACTTAGTACTCTAAAACAATTTATATAAATTTTGATCCACACCCTGGATCAGGGTAAACGACAGTACAGAGACTGTCCAAGTACTAAGACCTCTATCACAGTTCTTCGTTGGAAAACAACACAATAGATCACAGGATATCTAGGTTCTACTTGATCTCTACCACTATCCATAGTGAAAAATAAGAGTATAAGGAAAGAGCGAGTGAGTATTAAATCCTCAAGTTCAGCACAGGAGTCAGTGTGTGTTTGAGATATACAGAGTACACACACTACTCAAAGGTAAGTAAAATAATCACTAAGAGAGTATATAAGAGTTTAGAATGCTCTAGTGATTTGAAGTGAAGCTCTGGAATCCTTTTGATTGAATAGAAATTCTTCTGAGTCCTCCTCTGGTTTTTGTTTTGAAAACCGAGTGTCGTTTCCTTCCTTGATTTTCAGGTTCATTTTGATCAGCTTGAGCATTATAGCTCTTCACTCCTTGAGAAAGAATCAACTTGTGTTATCATCTTGTATGAATGGACTCGTATATGTCTTGTGTTCTTAAAGTATAAGGGTGTATGAATGTTGGATTTATTTATTGTGTATGTGCACACACTCTTTTCTATAGCTCTATCATCCTTTTATACCTTAAGCTCCGGTAATAGGAATGATTACCTTTTCATATGTATGAGGTACAGTTCCCTGACATGCCAACAACTATCATTAATTAATAATACGTACCTTAAAAACATAAAATATAACTGTTGATTAATAAATAAATAGAAATAGAGTGTAAGTAGTAGGGACTGGTTAACATTCATCTTTCATCAGTAGCCCTATATCGGTAGACTTGTAGTAGTGTACTTTGTATAGCGGTGAGCTTCCTATCGGTATCTCTCTGTTCTTGTACTGGTAGCTCCTTGTATCGGTATCAGTTACTCCATGTAATAGTATATCTACATACTGATAACTCCTTTGGTATATTTGGTCTATCAGTAACTTGCTCGTATCAGTAACTACTTATATCGGTGACTCTGTCTATCGGTGAACTTTGTATCAGTAGCTTTGTATCGGTAGCCATTTGTCTGTCTAGTTGTATTGATAGGTATTTATAATGGTAGTTGTGTGTCTGTCTGTCTGTATCAGTTTATTTTATAGGTAGACTTGAGTAGCGGAGACATTTTCTAACTAGTGAGCTTTGTTTATCGATAGTCTTACACATATCGGTGGACTTACTCATATAAGTGGACTCACTCATATCGGTGGACTTATATACCGGTAGCTCTGTTCTGTACCAAAGACCAAGTGTCTGTTTGTCTGTAACAGTAGCTATGTGCATACCAGTGAACTTAACACTTATCTGTTCTATGCACAACATATCCATATTGAGTTATAATTATTTCAAAGTATGTATAAACATAGATAAACAGAGATTAACATATTCTAATGATTATTTTGATATTATTGTCAACATAGGATTATAGACACATATTAACACATAATTGGGATTATGAAAATAGGTGAGGTCAACAATAAGTCTTGGATTAAACCTTTAAGACTCACTCTTATTTAGAATCTTTCCTACAACAGGGTTCCCATTGATTCTTATTTTATAAATGTTGGGTTCTAGATTTTCTCTAAATTTCATCTCTGTAATCAATATAGAAAGGATACTAACCATTTATTTCTATCTTGTTCTATTTCCACTACTCATTGGAACTATATTTTTGACATCTTTGATTGCAGATGGATGACTCTTGACACTATCAATGCCCAACTAAAATGTTGGGTTGATATGGATAACTCCCAACAAATCAAAAACTTGTTTCTTACTGGGGATGCAAAGCTTATTCATGTGATGTAGTATGATAGAAATTAAATTCTTCACAATAATTGATCACTTAACATTAATGCAGTTAGAATGCAGATTCTCGTCACAATTCATGAAGCTAAATTAATTCAGAAAGGGTGCTGCAACAACTCTGTGGCAGATTTTATGATTCTAAGATGTCTTCGGGTCATTTCCATTTTCAGCCAGCTGAGATGAACATTTGAGGTTTTATAGAGACCAAAACTCTCAAGGCGGATTAAAATTAATGTGGATGGAGCCTCTAAAGGAAATCTAGGTCCCAAAGGGTGTGGTTCCATCTTCAAAAATCATATTGGTCAAATAATTGGGTGATTTTTTAGAGGCTGCAGTATTGCTACCTCTCTGGAAACCAAAATACTAAGTGTGGTACATGCCATTACTTTTTCCATGCACCAAGGATGGAACAACTTGTGGATTTAAAGTGATTCTACTATAGTATTGTAGGCCATTTGGAATGGGGTGATTCATCTATCTTGGCTGATTACTACACGCTGGATGATTTTTCTCCATTTTCTCCAAGTCATCAACTACATTGAAACTCATACCTACCGAGAGGAGAATATGATTGCAGATGGTCTCTCCAATAAAGGGGTTCCATAGGAAATAACATTGCTAGAGGATCTCCCAAACAACATGATTCTTCTACATGTGAAATATTGTAATATGATCATGTCTTTTAGACTCTTGTAAGATCTTATTTTTTAATAAAAATTTCTTTGTTCATTTGACCAAAGCACCACCTTCTTTAGAAAAACATGGGTATTTGTTCATTCATAATTTTACTTAAACATTTTTAGCCTCATATAGACATTTCTAATAGTTCTCCATCTAATAAATTCCTGAAATTTATCTTCTTCTTTGAATCAATTGATTTTACTTCTGATTAAAATTTATTTCCCAGGTTAACCACAACTTATTCAGTGGATTATTTATTCTTTTCCAATTCTATCACACAACCATTAAGGTCATCAATAACCTTAGCTTATTTTTATTTTATAATAAGATTAATGGATTATTTTTATTTCATTAAACTATTTAACTGATCTTATAATTATTTTTCTTGTTATTAAATCTCAATTTTTCACAACATAATATATTCATAACATTATTTCAAGAAAACACCAATATATTTTTTATTTATTTGAGAATAGAACTCTTCATGATCCCCCTCAAGTTCCAAATTGAGACAAACCACATCTTTTTGGTTGATTTTTCTAATCCCATATAGATTCATATTTTCAACAATATACCTCAGGGAATCATATGTATTTAACTTAAATTTTGTTTCAATATCCTCAAAATATTCTATATCATTATCATCTTCTTTGATCACCAAGATCTTTCTCAAAAAATTATTTTGAGATGATTTTCTTAGTTTGAAGTCTCTTTTAGTATGGAACCACTTCTATGGACTCTATATAATTTCTTATTCACCTCTATCATCAACATATAACCTTGGGAACCTTGTGTAAATGTTCCCAGCATTACCACACAAGAAACTAGCTAGGGCTAACTCAACTTCATATCTAGATTTACCTCTTTTTTAACTTCCTTTCAAAAAGAGAGAGAAAATAAAAATTTATATCATCTTCCTCAAAATATCCTATATAAATACCTTGTTTTTATATTTATTTAAAATACATATAATTATTTTAATGAGTATATGTTCTTTCTTTCTTAATATGAATTTCATATGCAACTAGACTTATTTATATAAAATCTAGTTATTTTTCTACCAAGTTCCAATCTTCTAGAGATAAAATATTTGGATTTTATAGATGTAGAAACACTCAACATATTTTCTTTATAATTTCAAAATTATTTATGTCTTAATAAAGTACCGAAATCTCTCTAACAACCTTAATGGTTTAGTTGAAGACTTTATCAACATTTTCCTTAGGGAAAATTGTTAGATTATCAAACTTATTATGCAACACATGAAGTTTTCCATCCATTTACTTGTTGTAAAAATTATATATGTTGGAAAATTTGTTTCATATAGACTTGTAACTAGTAAATTTCATCAACTATTTATATCTCTAATTGTATTGTTCTCTAAATAAATAATGTTTGAGATTTGGAATCAGAATTGAGAAGCTTCATGTCTTCTTTAGTCACGTATATTTCTAATATAATATTGACATGAATCACATTTATTGTAGTTATGAAATATTCAAGACCAAAAGATTTTATATGCAATATAATTCTATTCTTTAATATTTGATAACAAATTCCATTAAATAGAGGAACACCTTTAGTATTAATTTTATTTTTCATATTGATGAGATTTAAATGGAAAACTCAATACATATAATCTATCATTGATAACACTAGTTTAACCTGAGACACTCTAAGAGAGGAGGGGTGAATCTGAGAGTGATATTTTTCTCATATTATAGGGATATTGTTCCTATATTGGTAGGAACTTATTGAAATTATCAGATTTAGTTTCATATCCATAATAAAAACAAATTCATAAATGAAAACAACGCAAAATGATTTTACCTGGTTTAACACTAAGGGCTAGTCCAAGGAGAATTCACATATTGATGTGATACTTTACAATAATGCACTAATATTTACTAGATTTGTGGATATATATTTTCAACCATATTCAATATATTCCTATATCACTACCTTTACGATTTGATTCATGTATTATCACACTACATCCCTTAGATCAATTTCACTAACTCATTCTTTGTTCACTACTTTAGATTGGAGCCACCTCGCTTTATAAAAATTATGGTAAGTTCTATATCATCATGAATATGTTGAATAATTTTTATCATGAAGAAAATATTATTATTTTCTAATATAATTCACTATCTAAAAAATATCAACCAGTAAATATCTACTAAAATAATGCCTTTTACCTAGGTACTATTTTTCTTAGTTCAAAGAGAAAATCTCACTCAAGTACATTACTGAAACCTCTTTTTCCCAAGTATTCTCACTTAAGTACAATTCATGAAACTCCATACGTGATCATAAGTTCTCATGAGTATGATATTTCTACTTTCTGTGATCAGCCCTATTCATGAAACTATGTTCATGAAACTTCTTTTGCTCATCCTATCCTCACTGATCTTCCTTTACACAAATCCTTTTTATAAGGTATGTTTTCTCAAGTATCTCTCACATAAATTTCTTCATGAAATTTTTGTGTGTAATATATTTAATCATGTCCATTTCTCAGAAGTATCTTTTCTCTTGTGATCATAATGTTAAGTGTGATCCTTTAATCTTTTTTTTTAGAAAATTTCTATTTTTAAATAAGGGGGTGAACCAGTATTTATAGAAAATACCCAACCATTGTGCTACTTGATATCATGGTTTATCATTCCTGAAAATCCAAATCTATGGTGCATGAAATCCATGAATATCCTAACTAGCGTGCAACTCATTAGTGTGAAATTGGTTGACCAATGTGAAACTTAACCAGTCCTGACTAGTGTAACACCCAACTAGTGTGAAGCACCTTGAATAATATGAAACAAATATGAATAGCATGAAAGAAATATTTTTTCACCAAATAAAACTTTAATCTTTCTCTAAATAAATTTTAAAATTCTAAAAATTATTCTAGTCATTCCCTTTACTTTGAAAGCTCAAGAACATTTAGAATCATTGAAGTCTGCAAGACATTGTCATGAAAACCAATTTTTCACATAAGATGAAATCACTATATCCTTCTCCAACATAAATATATTTACAAAAATTTAAACATAAATATTAAGAATATATCACATTATATCCATCATGGATATCAATTTTCAAGAATTAAAAAAATAAAACCTATGATTCTTTATACAATACCAAAAAATTCCATCTTACTTATTAGAAAATATCCATGGATCTCCCCATGGATAAATTATCTCCATGACAAACCCTTTCAAAAAAATACCATATAATGGAATATTTATCTCCCAAAGATCATATGTATCTACATAATATTGTGTAATAGGTATAGTCTCAATACCATATGCCAATTCAATTATAAAACTAATCACTCAACCCAAAAGAAAACCCCACGAAAACATTAAGAAACACTTTATGAAAATGATAAACAAATTTATGAAAAATAACACTAATATCCCATTATGAAAAAAATAAATATTCTAGATATTTAATAATTAATAGTCATCAAATATCCCAAGTACTAAATATTTTAACAGAATTAAAAATCATATTTTTCAACGAAAATAAAAGATTCATCATTATAATGAGAATTATCCATCTCTTATAATAATTCATTTTTTTTCTAAAAAATTTATGAACTAATCCAGACTCAATATCACATAAAAAATCAATATATACAAGGTATAAATATCAATAAATTTTCTATACTCATTAATGATGATCATACAAGATAAACACCTTCTTGTCAGCTTTATATTTATCCTTAATAGAGTAGTCACTACTATAACCCCAAATGTTAACAACAAATTCAAATGCTAATACAAAAATTGTATAAAAATAAAGAGATACACACACACACACACACATATATATATCTAATATTATTATATCCTATGTATGATGGACTAATATCATGAATACTGTATACTGACCAAAACCTACTATACATCTATAACTCCAAGTACCCAAACAACCATGGGAAACACCACTTTACTAAGGCTCACCCAACAACAATATCATATAACCTTCACTAGATATCCTTATTTTAATATATATATTACTCTATTGAGATATTACCTTACAGGTAAAATACGTGTAACTAGAATCAAGATCCAATCCACTACTGTTATGATTATCTCCCAAAAAAAACATTAAATATATCCCATCATACCACATGTTCTACACACATTCCATTCACTTGGGGAAAATATATTTTATATCATTTTTGAAGCCACTTATATAAATTCCATGTAATCATTACTTGATAAGATGTAAATGAAATAGAATTTCCCTAGCTCCCTCACTTATAAATTTCTGAGAGGTTGTTATAAAATATATTCTTCTTACCACACATAGATTTTACCAAGCCAATAAAAATAATCCAGTTAATGTCGAGATCATTCCAATATATATATTATTTATTTACCACCTTAGTATATGTAGAAAGATATAACAATTTTACCAAATATAAAATATTTGGTTACAATTTACACTCAAACAATCGATCCTTATAAGTCTTATCACCTACCAAGATCAGTGAAAGATATATAAGATTACTGAATTTAAACATAAACTCCAAAATATCCATATATTCAAATATTATTTCTATAAAATCATTACCCATATCTATCCTCAAGGTCTAAAGATTAAACTGTTCATAAACAATAAAAAAATCCTTATATGATAACTAATTAGATTTATTATATAATATAAAAACATCTCACCAGTATCCTGTTAGTAATTCTAGTATAAATGATTTCATATTTTCTTTATATCTCTAAAGTGCATTAATTACCATGAAGATATAATTAGTTCTCTAATTCTATTCCTTTTAACCATGTATTATAACATCTTCTCTGATATTAAGAGTATGTTTTACCTGAAAATTTTTATTAATATTCACCAATATTTTCTATTCTCTTATAATCATTTACCCATTTATATTTTATAGAACATCAAGATTATTTCCCAAGATTAGAATATTCATAGATGATTCCACTAGTGGATCATATTATGATTCACCCTCTCGATGCGTTCTATAAATCTCTCATATTTCACCTCATCCACTTCATTTCCACCTATATGCATCCTTTATATAATACCTCTATAAAACCAATCATCAATTTGAAATAAGATACCAAAAATTCACACCAATCAATACTAAAAATCATCATTTATTATACTTGTGCCCAAATTTTTTAGTCAAGTCGGCCTGAAATTTATTTTTTATATTATTTTAAATGAGGAAAAGTACAACCAGGAGAAATACTTCATGGGGGAAGAAAGTGATGCAGGACAAGGGCATCCCCTTGCACCACAAAAAGACACTCAAGGGGAAGAGACTGAAGACTATCCTAAACCATAAGAGACTCCTCCTGCCTGCCCAAACGGGCAAGCGAATCAGCGGAAAAGTTAGATTCTCTCCAACTATGGTGAATTAACCTTCCATGATTTGTTTCTTCCTTACACCTTTGAATAAGATAAATAAATTCCAAGGGAATCTCATAACTTCCCTGTATAGCCATAACCAAGACCTTAGAATCTGATTCCACCTCTGCCACCTTCAAACCTCTCCTCCTACAAACCATCATGCCAAAAAGAAGAGCCTGAAACTCTACACCCAATGAATTATCTGGGCCATAAAAATCACTAAAAGCAAAATGCACTGAACCCCAACAGTCTTTAAGTACTCCTCCACCCCTCATGACTCCCTCCATGAAAGACCCGTCGTTGTTTAGTTTCAACCCATGGTTCGGGGGCTGCCACCTCACCCAACATCCACCCTCATTTGCAGCATGCATGGTCTTTTAAGAAGATTGGAAACTATAATTGAAGTCAGACCACCTTTGATAAGAAAATATAGTTCCACAATGAGTGACTTATGCCAAATCTAAAGAGATAATAGAGATCTTTTGGAACCCAGCCTAACCTGATTTCATGCCTCCCAGATAATCCAACAAATTGCTGCCAGAATGATGATCCTTACTGTCCGCTCCATTGATATATTTTTAGTTCCAAAAATCCAAGCTAACAAAAACTCCTGAGAGGACATGGTATCTTCATTAGGAAACAGAGGGTGAGTGAAGAAAGACCAAAGAGACAAGGCCCACTGACCTTGGAAGAATAAATGGACCATCGCCTCTGATCTCGAAGCCTCACAATAGTAACACCATGACACCATGAAGACCCCTTTTTTCTGGATATTCTCGTCCATTGGTATTTCTCTATTATTGATCCCCCACACAAAGAAATTCATCCTCGTAGGTATATCATTTCCCCAAGAAACAGATCCCCCTTCCTCTATAGGATGATCCCTCAGAAGAATTATCCTGTAATCACGGATGTTAAACTTGCCAGAGCTTACCTTCATGAAGCTACACATATCTAGATCATCGCACATCACAATGTTTTCAAACAGGTTCATCTGAGTAGAATTTAATGATTTCTGAATAAACTCATAACTATTACTTGCTTCCCTAAAAGTAATTCAAGGGGAAAAACAACCTGGGTAAGAAAGCTTTACACCCGCCCAGTTATCATTCCAGTAGTTGATATCCCCTCAGCCAACAATCCATCTGGTGTAATTATACAATGCCTCCATATGGGAGAACATACACTTATCTAAACTAGTCTCACCATGCATGATAATATCCTCATGCCATCCATAATTCCTTCTAAAGAACCTTGCCCAAAGGGTCTCCCTAGTAATGACTTCCCATGCTAAACGAGCTTTCAAACCAAGGACAGTGTCCTGAATGTCACGAAGGCCAACACCCCCTTCATCAATAGGTCGCGCCATCTACTTCCAAGAATCCCAGTGGCATCGTACTTCCATCTTATAATCCCACAATAATGAAGTAAGGATGCATTCCATCTTCTCAACAGTACCCTTTAGATGCTTGATAACAGAAAATATCTGCATGGGAATGGACAACAACACACTATTAATGAGCATGACCCGACCACCAAATGATAACAACTTCTTTTTTCAATTGAAAATCTTCCCTAGAAGACGATCAAGGATCCCGCTAAAGTGATGTTTCCTAATCCGGCCACAAGAGATCGATACCCCAAGGTACAAAATAGGGAGTTGCTTCGGCTTGCAACCAAGTATTCTCTGAATAACCTGACATCTTCTATCAGGACATTTATTAGAAATAAACACATGGCTCTTCAAGGGGTTGATATATTATCCACTAAGTCTTCTATATCTGAACATGATGTATCTAAGATGATTTAAAGACTTTCACCTTCCATTCATGAAAATCAAAATATCATCAGCAAAAATCAAGTGTGAGATGTTCCCCATATTCCTCCTTCCATAGAACGGTTTCAGTTTTCCCTCAATTAAGCATCTTTTCGGATTCCTGGACAAGGCATCCTGAGAAAGGATAGGAATAGTAGGGGAAAGTGGATCACCCTGTATGACACCACAAATGGTTTTAAAAAAACCAAAACACTTCCCCATAATAGAATCCGAAAGCCAAGGCGAGGATTAACACCTGAAACAAATATCACAAAACTACTCCTGAAACCCAAACCCCCTCATTACCCGAATGATAAAGCTCAATTATAATCTATCATAATATTTATTCATGTCAACTTGAATGATGACATTTGACCCCACTGTGCATTTGTTAATGTCATGAACCAACTCACTAGAAATGCCAACCACCCCATGAATATTTCGACCCTGTATAAAACCATGTTGCTCTGTTGAAATCACCTTGGGAATAATTCTTGAAAGTCTCCTACCAATAACTGTGGCTAGTATCTTATAAGAGACACTACAAAGAAAAATGGGTTGTAAGTGATTAATGAGGCTGGGGTCCTTGATCTTTGGCACAAGAACCACCCTTGAAAAAGAAACACCCTTGTTCAAGGGTCCTCCACCAAAAAAATCTTGTATTGTATCCACAACAAATGGGCCCACAATATCCCAAGAAGTACTATAAAAGGAAGCAGGAAAACCGTCTGGGCTGGGTGAACTCTCCTACATGCTCATCAAAGATTCCCTGATCTCATTTTCCTGAGGAATAGAAGAGAGACAATCATTATCCCTATAATTCACCAATAGAGGCAGAAAGATTAATAAATAAAAATTATCTAAGGCATTTCTCTCAAAACCCGAAGTGGACTCCCCAGCCAGAAGTCCCTCGAAGTGATTCAATGCCATATTCCCAGCAATATTCACATCTGAAGTGAAAGACCCATCCTACATTTAAGGTTTATCTTCAAGATTTTCTTTTCCTTAAAGCAAGATTGAAAAAAGGCATTATTACAATATCTTTCTCTTAGCCATATAACCTGAGACCACTCTTTGTAGACTCTCTCCATCTCTAAAAATTTCTCTGTAAGGGAAATCTTCTTATCACATATAATAATAAACGTGTTCTCATCCTAAGACATCTAAAGGGAATCCTACAATCTCTCGATCTATCCTTTCATGCTGACAACCCCATTAGAAGTATCTGGCTGATTAATCAGCCTTCCTTTGATATCCTATTTCAGTTGCTTGAGGCGATTCACCAGTCCTCCCCAAGGCCTCTCTCTTTCATCCTTAATCCAAGATTCTTTCAACAATTGCATGAACACAGAATCACGGTGCCACTCACTAGAATAATTGAAAGATTTTCCAATCACTGCTTCACGTCTGACCTCAATCAAAAGGGGAGAATGTTTCGAAAGGAAACGTGTAAGATGCATAACCGAAGTTCTTGAAAAAAGATCTAACCCTTTCATGTTGGTAATACATCTATCCAGCTGACTCCAGATGTGGCTTGAACCTCTATGATTGTTGCAACATGTATATTTATCTCCCATGAAGCCCAAATCCAAAAGACCAGCATGTGCCATGCACTCTTGAAAGTCCAGCATACTCCCCTGATTAAACCTTGAGCCACCTCTTTTTTTATGATGGATCTACAAAAGTGTTTAAGTCTCCTCCTACAAACCATGGTAGGGGACCTGTTTGAGTTTCCTTTAATTGACTCCATAGCTCCCTTCTTCCACTAATCACAGTGCTTGCGTAAAAAAACAAAAATAAAAGATGAATTCCACCCACATCAATTCTAGTGTCCATACACTGAGGAAAAATATTCACAACCTCTAATAATATGTTATTTTTACAGCCAATCCAAATCTGTGTGTTGATAGGCCCTCCATGAAAAGAGTTTAGGAACCCCATCCTCTTAGCTATCCTCGATAGTTTACATGGGTCTTGGATTCTACTGTGGTTGGTTAGGCTAGGTTCATAATAAATGTTTTCAAATTCATTTACAAACCTCTATTCCCCATTAAAACTTTTTACCAAATACTATAACAAAATAAAAGGAAATTTCCTAGATACCATTTATTTATTTTCTTCCCATGTATAACCGTTTCACCAATGAAAATTAGCACAAGGGATCCTATGTACTCCCTGATCACCTAAGGATGTAAATGAGTGTAGAGGGTCTAAACATATCACTTAGGGATTTATTTACCCTATAATGGATATATATAAATATAATAATATTTATTTATTCCTTCATAGTTGAAAACCTAATAATTTTTTTTAAATAATTCTCTACAATAATCCTATATATTTATATATCTTTAGTTTACCTAACATGATCCAATCCATAACTCAACTATAAGTATTATTATAAATTAAAACTAAAATATCAAAAATAAAATACAAAAAAGTGCACTGAAAAATTCTATAATCCACACAGAAATCTTTAAAATTATCCTGATCACTTACTCCATCCACAAATAGTTCTTTAATTTGACTATATGGTGATGATTATAATTATTTTATACCTGAGTTGTGTAAAGATAGGGTATGAGAATAAACTTCATAGGATCCCAATGCAATCTTCAAAAATCTCTTAGATCATAATAGGTTTTTATGTCAATCATTTAATGAAATAAGATGAATTTAACATTTTAAAATAGTACACATAAATGGAGTTGAGTTCTTACCCATCTAACATGACCCCTTGTTTTACCAAAATTTGGATATTCTATAGAATACATGATAACCCTATAAAGTAAAGTTACAACTAGACATAAAGAATATATAATAACCCAGTCAAAAACATAGATATATATCTTAAAATTGAAACTCTTATATTATAATAAAACATGGATAGATTCTCCTTAAATGAAAACTCATTACCTAGAAAAAAATTAATTAATTATAATTATATCCAAAATCATTGGCTACACTTCCCCTTGGAAAAACACATGTATGAACCTAAATAATAGACAAGAACATGAAATTTATGAAAAATCTTTTTATCATATCAAAACAACAAAATATAATAATAATAATTTTAATATACCTCACAATAATTTTTATATCATAAAAACATTTCATTAAAACCAAACAGTACTTTTAAAATAACATTTCATTATTTTTCACCCAAGTGATAATATTAATATATTGATGAAATATTTTAAGTATGTTATTATTTTAATAAATTTATATAATTATCTATAATATGGAACATTTATTTTATAGACCACTTTCATCACATTATTTTCTAAACAAAAATTTCCCAAATATAATCTCATGAATTTAGAAAACAAACATCATTTACACAAGCCATGTATAATATTTTTTTTATCAAAAAATTATTGGTTATAACTATCTTCATTTATATCAATATCAATATATCATTTATCCTCAATTGATAAATTTATATAATAATTGTTTAACTATTAACGAAAAATATTAAAAATTAAACATGTATATAATAATCACTAAAATCAATATAAGTAAATTATATATTTAAATTTATTTTAAATTCTATTTCCCAGTGACTCTATATACTTAAAAGATAAAATCACATATATTATCCAATAAAAACACATTAAATAGTAAATTAGGATCAATATATGGTTAAATATTTCCTAAATTATAATCCAATAATGATCAGTACAAGAATCAATGGTTCATATTCTCTTCAATTTTTAAATACAAAAAAACATCCCAATATAAAAATAAATTCATCAAATTAGACTATGAAATATATATTCTAAAATAAAGGGAGTATTTTTTTGGGATTTTTATTACCTTAAATACATGAATCCAACACACTATATATATCATGATTATAAAAAGAAATGAAAATTTTAAAATCAACAGTAGATAAGAGAGACTTATTAAATTTAGAGAATTATATTTTCAAAATTAATATTAATCATATCCAAAATTCCAATTTTAAGTAACAAATTCCAAATCAAAAATAATATAACATCCCAATGTAAAAAAATTAACTCATTTCATCTCACAGATATCCCAATAGCATCTAGTAGAAATATAGATTCTTACTAGGTTCCTAGTGAAACCCCACCAACATTTTGTTGGTTTCTCACAACATTCAGTTTATTTTGATTTCTCAATTTACTTTTAATGAGGATGAAAAAAATTTATGATGGAATCCAGAAACTTATACCTTGCTAAATTCCATTTCAAACCAAATATTTCAACTTCCCTATTTCATTTAACTTTAATGACTCAATCAATAACATTAAATAAATCCAAAAAACATCAAAATTATATTCAATACATACGAAAGATATAATGAGTTATTATAATGTTCATTAAGGATATATGGTATGCTATAAAGTTTAATATAAATATGATGAATATTGATATAGATATTTACAAGAATGTATTATACATGATTATGGGTTATAAGAGTGTTATACAAAATATTTTATAATGTTTTTGAGATGGTTGTTCCATTATCTTTCTAATATATTAATTCCATCCATATAGTGGGATACAAATGGTTATTCAATTAATCTACCCTACCCTATCTAAGGATGAGATGAGAAGTGGATGATGAAATAATGAGAATGATGTGATGATGTGGATTGTTTGACGATGATAACAATTTAATGATGAAGAATATATGATGCTGTCATTGATTTGGTTTTATAATATTTGGGAAGTTGGAGGCAATTATGAATTGGAACATGGGGAATCAATTAGTGGAGGATCAATACGAGCCCAATTGATTTATATATGTAAAACCACATTTTTTTTTTCTAGAATATGAAATTCAGTAACAATTGGTTTTTTTATTATAAGGGGTTCTTTTTTAGAACTACTGTATGGATCAAAATTCCTTGAGTTTGAGAACATTATGGAGATGTTTTATATATGTATCAAGGCTTATGATATTTTTTGGGTTATTGAGTGTGATATTGGTTGAGTGAGTGGTACCTAGGGATTTTCCCAATCAGATACATGTTGAAAAACACTTATGATACCAGAAATTTTGGGTCACATGGAGAGAAAAATCCTGATTATTTTAGAAGGTGTGGATCCTTGTTGAATGTGCCTCTTGAATAACCCCACAATGTTATACTTACCTAAATATGAGTCTTTTGGTTGGCATGGCTCATGAGGGGTTTCCCTATTGGGAAAAGACCCGACGACCATGTCGTACCAAAGGTGGTGATGCCTTAATAGAGGGTGTCTTGATGAGGTTGCATGGGTTGTGTGACAATGAATCCATAATGCTTGAGTGTTTAGGGTTTTTAGTCAGCATATAGGTCAGGTTTCCTTTGTGACTCATAGGAGACTCATTGGAAGAGGGATACCTAGACGGATATATGGAGACCCGCTTATTTATAACATTATTTTTCACATAATTCCTTAACCAAATATTATGTTAAATAATTTGAATGACTTTTGAGGTTTAGTGTCTTGGAAACCTATTGCATAATATATTAATTAAATAAGGAGTAAATAATCATTAACATTATTTAATAATTTATAAAGCATCCTCTATTATTCCATACTAGGTTACCTCACTAAAAATGATTTCATAAGGACATACATCAATAGAAAAGGCTGAGCCTAATGACTAGTAAAGTATAAACAAAGGGAATAGAACATGAGCAATTACTATGGATAAATAATGAGGTAAAATATGAGATCATAGGGATACATAAATTGAAAATATGGATACAACATAAAAATTATACCTTTATAATCATATCACTGAGGTTCAATAACAAGGTGTCACAAAAAAATTACCAAGGTTATTCACCAAGGTATTGTAAAACATGCCATATATAGAGATTAGTTCTTTACCTAATGTAATGGAGAAATATTAGGGATAAACCTTCATATGTCTTAATTATTGTGTATCACATTTATCATAATAAATAATTTTATTAATAACCCATGGATAATAATGAATGAGTGTAATATGAAATCATTTAGTACATAATAGTTTAAAGACATTAACATTTCATCAGTTTTAACCCAAAATAAGTAAATTTGGGTTTCATATATGTAAATAAATACTAAATTAATTATAATTACATATATATTTATACCATTAAATAAAAATAGGTATGGTTATTCACAACATAAAACGGGGGGCATCGAAAAACAAATGATGGTTATGGTAGCATAACATGTATACAACGTGGTTTATGGAATGAGTTTAAGGATAGAGAATGGAAGTATCTAAATGATAGATTTTTTTAAAGAAATATAATGATCATATAGTATTGAAAAAATAATATCTTTGAAATTTAAAGACTAAACACAAATGAAGCACTTGGATAAAAAGAGAGATGAAGATAATCCCTTACCTTGGAAGTTTGATTATTAAATATTGGATTAGAGTTCCTTGAAACCATAAAAACTCTTTAAAAAGGATCTAGAGAGGTAAAATGAGGGAAAATTCGTGGTCAATGTCTGGTGAGTGAATTAAATGGGTCATATAAATGGCAATTTCTAGAAAAAATGAGGATAAATGTTTATTATTTTCTAAATATAGGCCTTGGAATTCTATGCTGTGGAAAATTGGAAAACACTGTCTTACCCACGATTTTTATCCTAATTTTAGAGATTTGAGGTATGATTATGAATTTTATACTAGAGAGACCTAAAAACAAAATTTTAATATCACTTTGGGCATTAGAATGTAATATTTCCACAAAATGCTATTTTAAAAATCATTATTTCATTTTTAGACACTGGTAAGTTATTTATAGGTTGGGAAAATAATTTTAATTAATTAAAATAAATTATTTCATTATAATAAATTATTTATTTTTCTTGTATTTACTTATTTTAATTAGTAAATCATTATTATAAATTTATGAATTCATAAAAAATACTGAAAGCACACAAAAATATTGTTACTATTCATAAAAAAATAACGTATTTTATAAATTTTTTAAAATTTCACCCAAAACTATTTTCATGTGTTGATTTAAAATATTATTCTTATTTTTAAAAAATTATTTTATAAATATATAATTTTATAATTTTAAATAAAAATACGTATTTCTTGAAGAATAAATGTTTTTATGAAAAAATGATCTTTCTAATCCTTTTAAAAATCTCCTAAGACATTATAAAATAACATTATCTTTTGTATTTTAACAAATTTTTTAGTAAAATATAATTTCTTGAATTTTTTTTTTTAAAATACCAAAATTTCTAAATAATTTTTATTTTAGTTATATATTTTTCAAAAATACAATTATTTTTTATTTTTATCCAAAACTCAATTTATCATATTCATAATATATTCATGTGTATTTTATAATATAAAATAACAATGACAATGATATTTGTGTTACCACTATTTTAAATATAAAATGAAAAGTACACCTTATAATATTATGTTTTAGTTACAAAATCCCATATTACACCATCGTATTCCCTAATGGTAGGGTGTGTGATTTTTGAACATTCATGGGGTGGATAAGAAAACATTGATATAGTGGTGACCTCTACTAACCTGATCTTATCCCATATTCAATTTCATTCAAGAATTAATTGTTTATGATCTTCTTGGGATTGGTCAAGGTTGAACACTTATAATGCTACCTCCCTCCCAAGTCCTGATAGATGGTTTTAAAAATACATGATCTTACTTGATTATGACCTCATTTGTCTATTATGAATCAATTATACCTTGGTTTTACTGATTATATTAACTAATTCCAATGGTCTAAATACCAAGTGATCATATTGACCAATATCCAAGTAATGGTCAGATCCTAAGGGTTATGATTTCCATTACTCAATATATATATTCACCACCATTATCATTCATCATTGTTGAATAATTCACATATAATGGTACTAAAATTCCATTGATAATTTAAATAATATTTTTAATTCATTAATTTCTTTTTAATATTTCTATAGTAAAAGAAATTTAAATTAGTGTGTGAATTATTCTTTTAAATTTATCTCTCTATATTATTTAAAACTATTATAGTCAATATTAATTAATGATATGTAAAACTCCTTCTATGTTTTTTTATTTTAAAAACTAATAAAACGTTCATTGTGTAAAATGTGTTCTTTTATTAGAAAAATGAAATTTCTTGGCCATTACATTATCACACCATGAAATTTCACCGTGGAATTTTTTATTCATCCTTAAAATAAATGGGGGTGTTTATATTTCATTATGTATTCATTCTCTCAGGTTGCTTCTTCAAAGATGTGATTCCTCAAAAATAATTTCATAAGTTGAGTTGTATTGTTTCTCAATAATTATTCCCTTTTATAAAGATTTTGGATTAGTTCATATTCATATGATAGGTCAAGTTCTTATTCCATACAATTATTGTATAGTATATTTGTTGGGTCTGGCATATAATTTTTTAATAGGAACACATGGAGGAAATTTTGGATATTGGAAATATTTTGAGGTAGTGATACATAATATGGAAATGATCAAAATTAAACTATAATCTCACTTGGTTTAATGTACCAAGGAATTAGATTCCCATTTTTTAAAAATCTAATGACTAATTTCCATGGTAATATTTTTTTTGGAAAACATGATCCCTAAATTGAAACTCTTAGTCTATCCCTTGATTTTGATCAAAACTATTTTATCAACTCTAAATAGACTTGTTTTTTTGGATCACTTATATCTTATCGATAGTGTCTTCCAAAATTTTAATTCACAAAAATTTTCCTTCCCAAACTTGATCCCATCATTTTGGAGTTCAAAAAATCATCCCATGGATTCCTCATAAGATGTCTATTAAATAATTGAGAGAAATTGTTTTTTTATAGGATAATTAAAAAACTAGTGAGGTATATTTTTCTATTGACTTAATGCCTAATACTCAACCAGTATATATTCATTTTTAAAAATTGTTGCTAGATAAAATGTAAGTGTTGAGGACTCAGTTAGAGGATATTATAGAGAAAGGATTTATATGCTCGAGTGTGAAACCTTAAGCGGCACCGATTCTCTTTGCTAAGAAATCAGATGGGTTAATTCAACTTGGTGTTGATCACTAAAAACTTAATTGAGTAATGATAAATAACAAGTATCCATTTTGATGGATTGATGGTATGTTTGAATAGTTTAAATGGGTAAAGTCATTCTCAAAGATTGACCTTTGATCTGGTTACCATCAGTTGAGAATAAAAGAATCTGACATTAATAAGACCACCTATTAAAAAATGTACATAAATTATGAGTACCTTGTCATGAATTTTGGTCTAAAATATGTTTTGTAATTTTTGAGAAACCACTGAATTTAAACCATGCTATTGAAATGTGATTTCAAAATTTTATAAGTGAAGTAATTGGGAAACATAGTATCAAAACATGGTATTTTAGTTGATCTGAAGAAGGTGAATGCTGTTATGACATGGGAGCAACCAAAAAATGTTTCTGAGATTCAGATATTTTTAGGTTTAGATGACTATTATCTCAAGTTTGTAAAAGAATTCCCAAATATGTCTTCTCTAACTCGTAAGGAAGTAAAGTTTTCTTGGGACGAAAAATTTAAGATTTATTTTGGTGAGATCAAACCTATTTTGACTACTATGATGGTGTTGAATCTTCAAGATCCTGGGTAGAGATATGTGGTCTTCCTTGATGCATCATGTTTAGGTTTATGAAGAATTCATATGTATGGTGAACATGTCATTGATTAAGTCTCTCTTCAGCATAGGACACACGATAAGAATTACCCAACCCATGACCTTGAACTCACAACTATGATGCATTCACTTAAGTGTTGACAACACTAACTTTTCAGATAAAGGTTTACCTTGTATTATGACTACAAGGGATAAGGTTACATGTTCCTCAAAAAAGATTGGAATATTCACTAGAGTAATTGTGTGGAATACCTGTAGTATTTTTGATTTTACATTGACTATAACTTGGGGAAATATAATTTCATCACAGATTCCTTGAGCAAGAAATTCATGAACCAAGCCATGAAAGAATCATCGGAAGAGTGGGACTTCAGGAATTTTATTCATTGTTTCATATATAAGTCTCATAATCCTAGGATGAGGTTTCATTGGCTAGTGTTCAGTTGAATTATACTCTTCTTGAGAAGATTATTTTGGAAAAATAATGTGATGATGAGTTTTGTAGAATTGGAGACTCTCTTTATAGTGGGGAGATCATGTCTGACTGGGCATTATTTATGGAGGGAATTCTATGTTATCAAAATAATTTTGTTTTACCATTATCAGTGAGGAAATATTTGATGGAGGATTTCCATAATTCTAGTAGGAAGTGTACTCAGGGATCACAAAGATGTTCTATGATTTGTATCATCTATTTTGGTGGTTAGGTATGAGAAAAGGTATTGCTGATTTTGTCTCTCATTTATATACTTCACAAAAGGTCAAGTATGATAACTAGAAACCTTCGGGTTTTCTTCCATCACTTCTAGTGCCGACTTGGAAGTTGGATGATATCTCTATGGAATTTTTAGTTGAGTTTCATCATATCTAGAAAATTAAGAATGTGAATTTGGTTGTGATTAATAATTTGACTAAATTGGATCACTTCATACCCATTGATGATAGAAACAAAGTTGAGGAGTTAAGAAATATCTATGTGAAATAGATCATTATTTTTCATGGAGTTCTATCTACTATAGTTTTTGATAGAGATCCCATATTTACTTCACTTTTGGAGAGTACTTTAGGATGCATCAGGATCTTAGATCTATTTGAGTATGACCTACCATCTAAAGTTGTATTAATAGATAGAAAGAGTTATATAGGTCCTTGAGGATATATTTCACATTTGCATCCATGAATTTGGGGAATCTTGGGATGGCCATATGGGGCTCGTTCAGTTTTCTTTTAATAATAGTTACTGGTATTTGATTAGAATGGATCCTTTTTAGGCCCTGTATGGCTAGACTTACAAGTCTCCATTGTGTTGATTAGAGATCGATGAAATCTCCTTGGTTAGACCAAGCTTGGTCCGAGATATAACAACCAATATTCAGTATATTTTTCATAGAATATTGATAGATCAAAGATGGTATAAGTATTATTCTGATCTTCACTGTAGATTATCGGAACATTCATTTGGTGACCAAATGTTCTTGAAAGTTTCACCCCATTTGGGTCATTAATGACTTTAGAGGGAAGTGAATATTGCTCTTTGTTATGTGAGACCTTTTGAGGTTACCGAGAATTTGGGGAAACTTTCTTACTATTTATAATTCCCACCATAGTTGACATCGATACATAATTTGTTCCATGTATCTCAGTTTTGAAAGTATATTTATAATCAATATCATGTTTTGAACTGGAGTGATATTGACATCGAACCTAGTTTATCTCTGACTGAGAATCCAGCCTGGATAGATGATTCTGAAACCAAGGTACTTTTTTGGAGTACAATACCTTTGGATTGAATGATATGAAAGTACATTTATATTTCTCATGATATATGGGGGAGGGATGCAATGATGAGGGAGAAGTGGACTCATATTTTTGGCATGAAATATTCTAACATGATTTTTGGGGACAAAATGTTTCTATAATAGGGAGGTTGTAACATATTATTACTATTTTAGGTACTCTGTATCCCCTATTTTGATCATGTTTTGGTTGGGTATCATTTAGAGGTGTTTTAGGTTAAAATTTAGAAAATTTTGGAAGTTCTTATGTTGTTCATGGTTGGCACACAGTTTTCCAAAACCGTGTGCCCTACGAGTGAAAAAAATGAAAACCCAGACATTTAGAGTTTTTATGGTTGGAGTATGTCTGGAGAAACCATGAACAAACCTAAGAGAAACCATAGAACCCCACTAGAAGGGGATAACATATAGGGAATAAAATTTTTCTAACTATGTGGCTATGCCTTGGAAACTTTGCACATAACTTTAATTTAATCCTAAAATTCACATAAAATTTTCTGAAACCATATTTTATCACTCTCTCAGGCCTAACATAACCTTATACGAAATACTAGGTATTTGGGGCTCTCAAGAATCATTTTTTTCTCCTCCAAACCCCTTCTTAAGAAAATAAAAGCATGGTGATCATAATTTTAACCATCCCTAGTAAGATTTATTCTCCTGTTATCTTTATAACACCCTCTTTTTATCTCCTACCTAGGGTTTTTTGGATCTCCATGTTTTTGGAGAATCTAATCACCATTTTTTTGAATATTTATTCTACGTTTGATTATCATATCTTCATCGTTGATGTTCATCATTGGATTTTTCTTGTTTAGGGATTTTTGTTTAGTGATCCTATGATCTATGGTAGATGGTTCCATTTAAGATTTTATATTTTATTAACCCTAAATTGATTTATTCAAATATATTTTATTTCAATTGGTTTATTGAAAACCCAATTATATTAAATTAGGTATTTTCATTTTATTTGACATAAAATTTGGAAAATACCCTTATTTCATTGAATTAGGGATTGATTTTGGAAATAGAATGGGTGCTATGATAATTTAATTTGGGGAATTAAATTTTGTAATTGATTTTTGAAATTGATTTAAAAAATTTATACGAAGAAAATGTATTAAATTGGTTTGATGGAAACCATTTGTTTTTATCCTATAAAAGGCATGTTTTGATTAAAAACCCATTTGATATTCTAAATGGAAATTGGCATATTAAATATAAAAATGGGTTGAATTGTATTTTCAATTGTTTTGAAATAAATTTCCTGATTATTGTTTATGATAATGAAAGAATAGGTAGTTAGTGAGTTACTAGATATAAACACACTAGGATGTGAATTCCCTTGCAATGGATTGATGATTTACAACTCTAACAGAAACTGTTTGGAAAGTCTTATCCGCAATGTGATGTTGGTCAGTCCTATTTGACCAGTATTAAAGGGAAATGTGTATACATTTCCATTTTCTTTATATAATTGTGTGAGGATCCCATAACCTCAAACTTTCTTACCTCTTGGAAGATTACCATGTTTCTAATTTGTGATTGATTGATACACATTCCATTTTTTTCAAACTATTTTAGACATTCCTTGTGAATTTATATGTACTATTTTATAAAAAATGCTTATTAAGATTTTTTTTTAGAAATATTTTTATCATTTGAAATATAAATAATTCTTTTTTAAAATATTATTTTGAACTACCATGCCTATTTATTTAAAAATTGGAAGCATTATTTGGTAATTATTTTGGAATCTTATTATCGAATTCTTGGTGAGACCCTACTGGTCTTTTATCTCACACCCTACATGTACCTTTAGGAATTTGTAGATTTCACCCCTCTAGGTTTGAGAAAAAGGAGGGTACCACTTGGATGTAGTAGTTATTATTGATATTTGTTCTTTGAGATGATATGTCAATTTGGACTTGGGTTTTTATCTGATTTTATGATACTTTTTTGTTGTAATTTGGGTTTTCATACATGTTTTACTTCTGGTATAGTTATACCTATAGAGATTTCTTTTGATCTTACTGACTTGTAATTGTTTATTATTCTTTTGTGTGGATAAAACTATTACCACCTTTGTCTTGTATAATGAATGGTGCTAATTTCCAACCTATGGGGATCGATAATTTCCTTAGGACTATTTCTAGAGAAAACTGGGTATGAGGGTAACATGGTGCCTTAACCAGTTCACGAAAAAGTTGTATCAAAAGTGTAGGTAGAGAATATTTTGTTTATTTCAGTATGCAGTTGACTAATCTTCTCAGGATTTAGGAGGTAGTTCTGATTGAGTTCCTTACCATATTTAACTTCAATGAGCCTTAAGTGATCATGGGAAGTTTGTGAAAGTATTCTTGTGGATTGTTTCTAGTCTTTTACATACTTTTGTTTTGGATAGGTGGAAATCCAATCTTGTGTTCTTTTTATTTGTCATTTTTTTCCTTAGTTTATCTATTTGAGTGTTAATATGATGTCTTCAATGTTGTCTGCTAATTTTTTGTATCATTATTCCTCTGAGAAGACATGAAAATCACATATAGGAGGAAGATATTGATGAAACATAATGAGAAAATCTTCTAGTAGACCAGAATCTAGTTGAGGTTATCAAGTATGCTATTAAAGCTCTAGGACAAAAACCTACACTAGTTCTTATTTAGGATCCAGCTATGGAAACACAATGTGAAGTTTTCCACAATCATGCCCAAGAGTTCCTTCACCAGAATCCACCCATATTCAAAGGATCCAATGATCCCATATAGGGTGAGGATTGGTTGATCAAGTTTTAATGTTTGTTTGAGTTCTTAGAGACACCTGATGAAATCAAGGCAACATGTGACACCTTCATAGTAGATGGACCTAACAAAAAATGGTGGGACGTGATGGTGTAATAAATAATCCTAAAATATTAGAGTGGAAAGAATTTAAATTTATTTTCATGAACCAGTTCTATCCAAATTTGATGGTGTTGGCTAAGGTTATTATGTTTTTTAAACTTGATCATGCTCATAAGAATGTGACAGAGTATTCAAATAATTTTTCTAATCTTCTGTAGTTTTAACCTGAGATTTTATCAAATGAGAAGAAAAATAATTGATGTTTATATATGGGAATTAAATCTGATATTATCTATAATGATTTTTTTCTAAATCTTCTCTCTTATGATGATGTTCTAGATATATTTTTGATGGAAAAATTGACCTAAATGGCAAGCCAGGGTTGACGAGAGTTAATTTTTCTCCGAGTGGTGGTTATGTGAGTTCCCATATAGGTAAAAAGAGGTGTTATAATTCTCATGGTACTTCATAAAAATAGGGTTTTTATATACCTCTTGTAGTGACTAAAATATACCCATTGATTTGTTACTAATGTGGCAAGCCAGGGCACTCAAAGTGGGTTTGCATTGAGGCACCCAAGGTATGTGGTTCCTGTAGGCACTTAGGTCACCTAAATAAGTTTTTACATATCTATTAAACTCTCAATAGTAGAATGGGATCATCAACACCTACTAAAATTTTGGTGCAATCATATCCTTCAAGGATAAAGGGGTTCCATCCATAGGAATCCAGAACAAAGCTTCTTCACACAGTGGAAGAGTCTCCAGAGGAAATAGATATGGGTCCAATGAACGTGAGAGGTACCATCACTATAGCTTCAAATTTAGTGAATGATTTATTTGATATTAGTGTATCAAATTCATTAATTTCAAATCATATTGTTAATCTTGTTAATCTTCCCAAGAGGCTTTTATCTTATGTGATGGAAATTACTACCCCCCTCAAAACAAAGAGAGTGCAGGGTCTCCAAAGTCCTATGTCTATTTTGTCATTATCAAATATTTCTATTTATTAGGATTTTATGGTTCTATAAATAAAATCCATTGAAATCATATTTGTTATGGATAGAATCATTTCCAATAATTCCTAGATTGATTGTTATATTTGATAAGTCTCTTTAACTATGTTTAATGGTTTATGTCGTATCTTTCAGGGAAAATGGTACCCAATGACAAGTAGAGACAGAACTTATTATAAAAAGTTGGAAAAAGTAATATATATGTTCTTTTTTGATATGTAGTGATAATAATTAAGTGAAAATATCCCTCTAGTTTTCATCGTGTTCCCTAAAATTTTCCATTCTAACATCTCTAGGCTACGACTGATAATGGAGGAAGAGTTTTCTATTGACATAGTGCCTGGTACTCAACTAGTATTTATTTCTTCTTACTGCATGGTTCCATCTGAAATGAAATATATAAAGGATCTTTTGGATGATATTCTATAGAAAGTATTTATACACTAAAGTGTGCCTCCTTGGGTGGCACCAGTTGTCTTTGCTAAGAATTCACCTTTGTGTTGATAACCAAAAACTCAATCGAGTAATGGTAAATAAAAAGTATTCATTTCCATGGATTGATGATATGTTTGACTAGTTAAAAGGGGTGAAGTGATTTTCAAATATTGAACATCAATCTAGTTACCATTAGTTTAGAATAAATGAATTTGACATTCATAAAACCACATTTTGAAGTAGGTATGACCATTATGAGTACATTGTCATTCCTTTTGGTCAAACCAATGGTAGTGTATTCTTTGTGGATTTAATGAACTGGATTATCTCTGAGTATCTTAATACCGTCATGGTAGTCTTTGTAGATTAAATCAATGTTTACTATATGTATGAGGAGGATCATGTACATCATCTGAAAGAATTTCAAGAATTGTTGAGAAACCACCAACTTTATGCCAAGCTATAGAAATTTCATATTTGGATTCTAGAAGTGTTCTTCTTGGGATAGATGGTGTCAAAAATTATAGATTAGTTGATTATGAGAAGTTGAAGGCTGTTATGACATGGTATAAACCGCTAAATGTTTTTGAGATTCAGAACGTATGGGGTTTAGCTCGATATTATCCCTGGTTTGTAAAGGGAATCTCAAAAAAATTCTTCCATGACTACTCTAAATCGGAAGGGAGTAAAGTTTTCATAGGTTAAAAAATGTCATTTTTTTTATGAAATAACATTTCTTCTGATTATTGTGCCAGTTTTTAATCTTCCAGATGTTGGGAAATTCTATGTGGTATTTTGTGATGCATCAGGTTCAGGTTTGGGCTTCCTACTTATGCAGGGTGATCATTCCATTTCTTATGTCTCTCTTTAGCTTAGTCCACATGTGAAGAATTACCTGAACCCTAAACATGAACTCACATATGTAATTCTTGAAATCAATAGTTGGTAGCAATACCTTTTCAAATAAAGGTTTAATTGGTATTCTTACCAAAAGATATTGAGTTATATCTTCTCCAAAAAGACTTGAAACTACATTAGTGGTGTTTTGTGTAATACCTACAATATTTTCCATTTGACATTGCTTATACCCCGGAGAAAGGGAATATCATCACAGATGCATTAATCAAGAAATTTCTGACCCACGACGTGAAGGAATCATCAGAATAGTGGTAATTGATGGATCTATTATCACAGTTGTATATAGGAGTCCAAGAACTAGGGTCCGAGTTTTCATTGGAAAGTGTTCAGTTGACTTACTCTCTTCTCAAGATGATTCTTCAGTAACAACAACATAGTGATGAGTTTCGTAGAATTAGATACTCTTTTTATGGCGGAGAGACCATGTATAACTCGTTGTTCACAATGGAGGGAATTATATGTTATCAAAATCATTTTGTTGCACCATTATTTTCAAGGGATGTTGTGATAGAGGATTTCCATAATTCCCAATGGGCAGTGCACCAAGGGACCATGGAGATGCTCTGTAACATACAAAATCGATTCTGGTGGCTATGTATGAGATATGTAATTGATGATTTTGTCTCTCATTTCTATACATTCTAACAAGTTAAGAATGAGAACCATAATCCTTCGAGTTTGATTTATCCACTTTCAATGATGACATAGAAGTGGGATGAGATCTATATGGACTTTTTGGTTGGTTTTCCTCTTACCTAGAGAAATAATAATTTAATTTTGGATGTGATCAATAGACTAACAAAATCGTCTCACATATTACACATTCATGATAAAACCAAAGTTGAGGAGTTGGGAAATATCTATGTGAAAGAGATCATTAATTTTCAAAAAGTTATATCTGTTTTAGTTTCTAATAGAGATCCCCAGTTTGCTTGTCTCATTTGGAGAGGCCTTTATGAGGAATTGAGATCTCAGGTCTATTTGATTACAACATACCATCTATAGTCAGATGTCCAGATAAAAAGAGCTATATAGATCCTTGAGGATATGCTTCACGTGTTCCATATTGATTTTTTTAGAGCTTGGGATGACCATCTAGGGTTGTTTGAGTTTTATTATAATAATATTTACCAGTCTGTGATTAGAGTTTCTCATTTTGAGGCCTTTTTTGACCAGCCTTGAAAATCACCATTTTGTTGGTTAGAGATTAGTGAATATTCCTTAGTTGGAACGAACATGGTCTAAGATAAGACATCAAATATTTTGTTTATTTATCCAAAAATTTTGATGGAAGAAATATGGTATAATTCTTATGATGATCATCTATGTAGTCCATTTTAATTTTTAGTTGGTGACCAGGTGTTCTTGAAATTATCACCCTATTTGGTTTATCGATGGCATGTGAGGAAAGGGAAGCTTTCTCCTCATTATGTGGGTCCTTTTGAGATTTTTTAGAAGGTGTGGAAAGTTTCTTACTATTTATCACTCCCACCATAGTTTCTGTTGATACATAACATGTTTGATGTATCTCAGCTATGCATGTATCTTTCTAATCAATATCATGTTCTAAGCTAGAGTGATCTTGATGTTGAGCCTAATTTAGCCATGACTGAGAATCTTGTCTAGATATTTGATTCTGAAACCAAGGTAATTCATAGGAGGATGATATGTTTGGGTCAAGTTATGTGGTAGCATGGTTCTAATTCTCAAGAGGAATGGGAGACAAAGGAACCGATGAGGGAGTAGTGGCCTCATATTTTTGGCACGGAAGCTTCTTGACTGGATTTCTAGGAATGAAAAGTTTCTATGTTGGTGATGTTATAACATATATTTACTAATTTCAGGTACTCCTTAACCCCACTATTGGTAATTCTTTGGTTGGTAATCATTTAGGGGTGTTTTGAGTGAGAATTTGGAAATTTTTTGAAGTTCTTGGGCTGTGTATGATTGGCGCATTGTTTTCCCAAACTGTGCACCCTGCTAGTCAAAAGCATGAAAACCCAAAAAGTGCGGGTTTTCATGATTGGTGTATGGTTTGAAAAAATGTGTTCTCACCTAGGAGAAACTGTGAAACCCCACCCACAAGAGCACATGGTTTGTCTAAACGTGTGACTCTGCCCAAGAAATAGTGTGCACGACTTTCAATTAATCTAAAAATTCAATTAAAATTTCCAAAACCCCTATTTCTTCCCCCACATGGGCCTGAATCACCCTTATATAAAATAATTGGACTTTGGGGCTCCCAAAAAGAAGTTTTGGCTCCTTGAAAACCCTTATGAATTGAATAAAAGTCTAGCGATCATCATTCAATCCTTCCCTAGTTAGAGTTCTTCTCCCATTCTCTTTGTCTCGCTCTATTCTTCTCTCCAACATAGGGTGTGTTGGAAAATCATGTTGCTGGAGGATAAAATCCCCATTTCTTCAGATCTTTATTTGAGGTTTGATTCTTGAATATTCATTTATGATGTTCTTCATTGGATTTTACTATTTTGGGCTTTGTGTTCCATTATCGCATGATCTACAGTAGGTGGTTCTGTTTAATATTTTCCATCTTATAAACCCTAAATTGGTTGATTTAAATTAAATTGATTGACTTTAATTTAACTTCATTCAATTGGTTTATTAAAAATACAATTCTAGTGAATAATTTTTTTGTATTTGATTTGGATTAAAATTAGGGAAAACCCCCAATTCTATTGAATTGGGGATTTATTGTGAAAATTGAATGGGAATTATGAAAATTTAATTTTTGGAATTAAATTCTGAAATTGATTTCATATTTTTATTTGAAGAAAAATTATTAATTTTTTTAATGAAAACCCTTAGTTTTTATCTTGAAAAAGGCATGATTTTATTAAAAACCAATTTTTTAAATAGAAATTGGTATATTGAATGGAAATATTGGTTGAATTGTATTTTGAATAGTTTTGAAATAAAATAACCATTATTTATTGTTGTTTGATATCATGAAATCCTAGCTAGTTAATGATTTATTAGGGATAAAAACACTAGGATGGGAATTCTTGAGAAAAGGATTAACACTTTACAACTCTAGCATAAACTATTTAGAAGGTGTTATCCCCAGTGGGATGTTGGCAGCCCTCTTTGACCAGTGGAAAAATGATATTATCACATATTTCCATTTTCATTATATAACTATGTGTGGATCCCATAGCTTGGAACTATCGTACCTCTTGGAAGATATCCATGTTTCTCATTTGTTATTATTTTGATACAAATGTCATTTTTTATTAATGTTTTTACACATTCCTTGTGAATTTATATAAACCATTTTATATAAAATGTTTGTTAATACATTGTTTAGAAATATTTACATCATTTAAAATGTAATGAATTATTTTTTTCAATATGATATTTGAACATCTATGCCTATATATTTAAAAATTAAAGACTATATTTGGTTAATTATTTTGGAATCTTCTTATGAAATGCTTGGTGAGACCATACTATTCTTTTATCTCACACACTACCCGTGACCTTGGGGGTTTGTATATTTCCTCGACCAGATTCCATTAAAGGAAAAACACTAATTGGAGGTGGTAGTTGAATTTGATCTTTGGGATTTGAGCTATTTTTTCTATTTGGACAAAGGTTTTTTATCCTATTTTCTAGTACTTTGTGTTTTACTTTCGCTTTTCATACATGTTTTACTTCTGGTATAGTTCTCCCCATGAAGTTTTAATTTGAGAAGATAGAATTGTAAATCTTTCTTCCACTATTGTGTGGGAAAAAACGCTCTAACCTTTATTTTGTAGGATTCCAGGTTCTAGTGACCAACCCATGGGGGTCAGGAATTTTCATCAAGATATGTTAGAATTGACAAGGGTATTAGGGTACCAGGGTGTCCATGTCAGTTTTTGATAGATCTCAATAGAATACACCAGATATAAATTGTCTTACCAAGTTCTTAGTGGAACCCCACCATCATTCTAGTGGTTTGAAAAGACATTCAGTTTATTTTAATTTCTCATTTTATTCCTAGTGAGGCCCACAAAATTTATGATGGAATCCAAAAGGTTCTACCTTGTAAAATCCCATTATTTTGTATTTATCTATTTCTTTTAACTTTGAAGACCCAATCAAAAACATTAAAAAAATAAAAAAACAAAGAAATTATATTCAATACATACCAAAGTTATAATGAGTTATTATCATTTTCATTAAGAATATTTGGTATGCTATAAATTTTACTATTAATATGATAGACATTGATATTGATATTTAAAAGAATGTATCCTATATGATTGTGGGTTAATATTGTATTATACATAATATTTTATACTACATTAAGTGATGGGAGTTCCATTATCTTTATAAATATTAATTATAATCCATATAGTAGGATCAAATTGGTTAGTCAATGAATTTACCCTACCCTATCTAAGGATGCGATGAGAAGTGGATGCTGTAATAATGAAAATGATGCGTTGATGGGGATTCTCGGGTGATGATGATGATTTGATAATTATGAATATATGATGATGCGATTGGTATGGTTTTAAAATATTTTGTAATGTGGATGGAATTATTCATTGGAACATGGTGAAAAATTAGTGGAGGTTTAATAGGATCCCAATTGATTTTATTTTTAAAACATCTTGTCCTTTATGGAATATGAAATTCAATATCAATTTGAATTTTTTTATTATGAGGGGTTATTTTTGAGAACCAATTCTTGGATCGAAATTACAAGAGTTTGAGAATATTGTGGAGATGTTTTGTATATGGTTGAAGGATTGGGAGATGTTTCTTTTTATTGAGTGAGATATGGGTTGAGCAAGTGGCACTTGGGGATTGTCCCTATCAGAAACATATAAAAAAATGCTTGTGGTGCCTAGAATTTGGGCTCACATGGACACTAAGATCCTGAGTATTTTTGAAGGGTTGGATCCTTGGTGAATGTGCCTCCTACACAACCCCACCATGTTATAGTTACCTAGACATGTGTGTTTTTTAGGGAATTTCTCCTGAGGGGGTTCTCAGTTGGGAAAAGTCTCGGGCGACTGTGTCGTTGAAAAGGTGGTGATTCCATAGTAGAGGATGTCTTGATGAGGGAACATGGGTTGTGTGTTGATGAATATATAATGCTCAATTTTATAGGTTTTGTAGTGATCATGTAGGTTAGGTGGACTTTGTGCCTTGTTGGAGACCCATAAGAGGATAGATTCTTAGATGGCTATATGGTTATCCTCTTAATTAGAACAAGATTTTTCACATAATTTATTAAATAAATATTATGTTAAATACTTTGAATTGCCTTTTTAGGTTTAGTGTCTTGGAAAATAGGTACACAATACATTAATTACGTAAGGAAAAAATAATCATAAACATTATTTATTAATTTATAAAGGATCCTTATTATTCCATACCATGTCCCCTCACATAAAATGATTTCCTAAGGATAGACACTAATAAAAAAGGATGAGAAAAAATCCTAGTAAGTGATAAACAAATGGAATGGAACATGAGTGATTAAAATGGATAAATAATGAGGTATAACATGAGAGCATAGTTATACATAAGATGAAAACATGGATACAACATAAAAATTATACCTTTATAATAATATCAGTAGGGTTCAACACTAAAGTGTCCTAAAACATATTACAAAGGTTATTCACAAAGGTATTGTAAAACATGCCATGTATAGAGATTAATTATTTACCTAATTAAATATAGAACTATTAGGGAGAACCCTTCATATGTCTTAATTCATATGTTCCATGTTTATCATAATAAATAATTTTATTAGTAACCCATGGAGAATAAATAACGAGCTTCATATAAAATCATCTATTATGTATCATTTTAAAGAACATAACATTTATTCATTTTTAACACACAAGAAGTGAATGTGGGTTTCATATATGTAAATCCAAAAAAAAGATTATAATTACAACTATATGAATACCCTTGAATAAAAATAGGTATGGGGACTCACAACTTAAAAAGGGTGGAATCAAAAAGAAAAGAATGATTTTTGAAGCATAACACGTATACAAAGTTATTTATGGAATGAGTTTAATGAGAGAGATTGGAAGTATCTCTTTGGTAGAATTGTTTTTGAAAGAAATGAAATGATAATATGGTATTGATAACATAATAAATTTTAAATTAAAGGAAAAAAATACAAAGTACTTTGATAAAAATGGAGAGGAAGATAATACCTTACCTTACAAGATTTATTATTAATGATTTGGTGAGAGTTACTTAAAACCTTAAAAACTCATTCAAAAGGTTCTAAAGAGGTGAAATGAGGGAAAATTCATGCTTGATTTCTTTTGATTTAATTAAATGGGTAAGAGAGATGAGAATTTATAGCATAATGAGGAGAAATGTTTATTATTTTTAAAATATGGGCCTTGGAATTCTTGGTTGTGTAAAATTGAAAATTATTGGTTTACCCATGGGGTTTGATCCTAAATTTGTAGATTTGAGCCAAGTTTTTTAATTTTTTATGTGATCTATCTAAAAAAAATTTCAACATTACTTTGTTCATGAGAGTGTAATATATATGTTATATATTGTTTCAAAAAGATTAATTTTCTTTTTATACATTAGTAATTTATTTATAGGTTTGGAAAATAATTTCAGTTCATTGAAATAAATTATGTTTAAAAAAATATTTATTTATTTTTCTTGGATTTAGTTATTTTAATTAGTAAATCCTTAACATAAACTTATGAAGTCATAAAAATTTTGGAGACACACAACCGTATTTTTACTATTCATTGAAAAATAAAGCATTTTAGAAAATTTTCAAAATTTCCCCAAAAAGATTTTTATTTTTTAATTTAAAATATTATTTTTATTTTTCCTAAATTATTTTATTAATATGATAATTTCAATTTTTAAATAAAAATATTTATTCATTTAAAAATATTTTTTTATGAGAAAATCATCTTTCTGATAATTATACAAATTATTTTACTTTATAAAATTATATTATATTTTATATTTGAAATTTTTTTTATATAATATAATTTCATGAAAATAAATTTTATTTTAAATCCACAATTTTCTATTTAATTTATATTTTAAGGATATATTTTTATAAAATACAATTATATTTTATTTGTATCCAAAAATCAATTTATCGTATCTATTTTATATTAATTTTTATTTTATGGTATAAAATAATAATGAAAATCGGATTTGGATGACCACTATTTAACTTTTGAAATGAAAATTACACATTATGATATTATATTTTAGATATAGAATCCCATATTACACTATCATATGATGTAATAGTAAGGTGTGTGATGGTGGAACATTCCTGGGGTGGCTTAGAAAACATCGATATAATGGTGATCTCCACTAACATGGACTTCTCCTATAGTCAATTTCATTCAAGACATACTTTTTGATGCTCTTCTTGGGATTGGTCAAGGTCTAACCCCTGTAATGAAAACCCCTCAAAAGTTCTAATTGATGGGATTCAAAAGTCATGATATTACTTGATAAGGCCATCATTTTTCTATTACAAATAAATTATCCATTTTCTTTACTTATTATATTAACTAATTCCAATGGTCAAAATACATAATTGTAATATTGACCAATAATTAGGTAATGGTTAGATATTAAGGGTCATGCTTCCCATTAATCCCCAAATATACACACTACTATTCTCATACATCATCATTCATGAATTCACTTATAAAGTTAAAAAAACTTCTCTTGATAATTTATATCATATTTTTAACTCTTAAATTTATTTTCAATATATTTATAGTAAGAGAGATTTACATTAGTGTGTGAATTATTCAGTTTCATTTATCTCCCTATATTATTTCAATCTATTATACTCTATATTAAATCATGATATGTATTGAAATGTAAAATTCATTCTATGTGCTTCTATTGGAAAAAATAATAAAATACTCATTTTGTAACATGAGTTCTTTTATTATAAAAAAGTAAATTTTTAGGCTATTACATTCTCACCCCTATGAAATATCACCATGGAAATTTTTTTTCATCCTAAAAATAAACTGTGTTATTAATCATTCATTACTTATTCATGCTCCCAAGTTACTTCTTTAAACTTGTGATTCCTCCATAAGAATTTCATGAGTTCATTTGTCTTATTTCTCAACACTTATTCCATTTTATCATGATTTTGGATTATTTCTTATTAATATGATATGTCAGGTTCTAATTCCATACCATTTATGTCTAGTATATATGTTGGGCCTTCAATATACTTTCTTAATAGGGACACATGGAAGACGTTATGGATATTGGAATGATTTTTATGTAGTACTACCTAATATGAAAATGCACCAACATGATGTAGAGTCTCAATTGTTCTAACGTACCATGGACTAAGTTTCCCCTTATTTCCAAATCTAATGACCCCTTTCTATTGTGATATTTTTTAGGAATACATGATTCTCGACAAGAAACTCTTAGTCCATCCTCAAATTTCCATCATAAATATTTTATAGACTCTAAAAAACCATGATTTTTTGGATAACTTATATCTTATCTATATTGTCTTTCACAATTTCAGTTCACAAAAGTTTTCCTTCTGCAACTTCATCCCATAAATTTGGAGTTCTATATATCTTCCCATATAGTTCTTCATAATAATCTAGTTGAATACTGAAGTGAATTTTTTTATAGGACAATTCAACAACTTAAAGATGCTGATCCCAAATCGCTTCAAAATTAAGTGATCTAGCCTTTAACATGTCTTAGAATGTATGTATATCCATGTTAGACATCCCCTGAACATGAGGATAATAGGTTTTTCTAAATATTACTTTGGTATTCATAGCCTTTTGAAACATCCTCTAGAACATAAAAGAAATTTTTGGATCACATTAAAAAACAATTGATAATGGAACCCCATGAAGTCTCACTACTTCTTGAATATATATATTAGGAAAGTGATCATGGGAGAAATACTCTCATATGATAATTAAATAAGTATGTTTTTGTAATCATTCAATGATTACCCATATGGAATTGTTTCCCTTGGATGTCTTAGGAATTCAAGTAAAAATACCATAGTGTTGTTGTACCACTTCCACATAGGTATGGGTAGTGGTTTCAACACTCCATTTGGTTGGTATAACCCCTCCTTCACTATCTCATATAATAAAATTATTTTCATAAAATAAAAAATTTCCCTTTTCATGTTATCCCATGTATAATTATCACATATATCTATATACATTTTGGTTCTTCCTGGATTTATAGAGAACACACAACTATTGTATTCATCCATAAGATCTCTCATTAATTTTGTAACATTTGGGATATATACCAGAATACCAAATCTCAATACACCCCATTTATCAACATTCATCTTATATTACTTTCCATAATTCACATGTTCTATCCTCTTTTGTAACATAGGAGGTTCTCCCTATTATTTATTGTCCTTCTCCAATAATTATGGTTAGGAAATCATTTGGGATAGGATTAATGATATCCCTTTCCTTTTGACTTCCATGT
Source organism: Viscum album (assembly GCA_963277665.1). NCBI lineage: Eukaryota > Viridiplantae > Streptophyta > Magnoliopsida > Santalales > Viscaceae > Viscum > Viscum album. Next base: position 1,295,793,958 of record OY728138.1, on the reverse strand, counting down.
CCATATTTACTAGGTACTTTATTAATTGGTCTCCATAAATCCTCATAATCATATGAACTTTGTGGTTTTCCCTACTCAACAAATCATCTAATTTGTATGACTTTCCATGGCGATAATAGATAGAATAATCAAAGTCCTTCATAAGTTCCTACCATATCCTTAGTATCATGATCTGTTATTTTTTTAGTGAATATATACTTCAAATTATGGTGGTTGATTTATATATTATAATTATCCCCATAAATATAGTGCTTCCATATCTCTACTCAAGACAACTGTAGTTAATACCAAATCATGGGTAGTTTAGTTCGGTTTTTGAGGCTTAAACTATCACAATGCATAGATAATCACCTTATCATTTTTCATGAGTAAGAATCCAATTACAATCAAGGATTCATCACTATAAATTATAAATCATTTTCCTTTAGATGTAAGTCTCAACACAGATCAATAGCTGACTATTTATTTCATTCTTTGATCCTCTATTCAACTTCCTTCAACCAAAAAAACATAATCCCCTTTATAGCTGACTTGGTTATAAGATTATAAAGTTATGATTTTTTTTCAAACACCATATGTGGTATTCTACTAGACCAAGGAAACATTGAATCTAAATTACTATAATTGGTTGAGGCCACTCGTCTATGACCTTTTTCTTTTCAAGATCAACCATGATTTCTTTACTAGTCATAATGTTTCCCATTAATGAGACATATTGTAACAAGAACTCTCATTTTTTAAATATTAAAAAAATCTACCCTTTCTTTGAGTTTGTAATAAGAACACTCATTTTTATATGTGATTATTATTGATTTTATAACAGTGTGATTTTTCTATGAGGGTGATCGCTGGACATTCCTTATGATGGAATTTAATATCTATTTTTCTATTTCACCCACTAAGCCTTTATTATCCTTTATCCATACTAACACGAGCATTTTAATGGTGGAATCTATATATTATTATAGAATGCACACCCCTATATTTATTATCTTAAATTTTTTGGAATGAGTTTGATTATATATTGGGTCTTATTAGCTCAAATCACATGTTTTTTATCACGAATCATAGAAATTACGTTGTTATGTCTTTATACATTTAATTGGTTGATGATTTTCACTTGGTCATCTTTACTTCTATGATTATATAATCCTTTTTAAATTTATGTGATGTTAATGAATTGTTATTATTCTATAGAAATGATATGAAATTGGGATCTAATGATTTTATGGGGAATTATTGTTCCTTAATACAAAGTTTAATGTATGTTGTGAATCAGGCACCAACTTTTCCCTTTGTATGTCCTTTTAAGCAATAGAAATGATAATGTTCAGTCATAACAAAAGAACCCAATAGGTTTCATATAGTTTAAAATTTTAGTTCCATGTCCAAGAGAGAAGAATTGATACTTATTATTTCAACATAATAACAAAAGTTTACAATCACTTTGAATTTTTAACAATGTAGATCACTAAACTTAATGTTTGTAGGACACGACAATATGTGGTTCCAGCAATATTATATCATGGGTCATATCTAAAAAATTCTTTTACTAACTTCTTACTTTCATAATGGTTCATCCATTCAACTGAATGAATCTTGATCTATTTTAGTATTCCTTAACCCGACCACAAATTTTTGGTTTATTGGATACATATCCCCTTCAAATCAATGTAATTCAGCATAGTTCACATTTTATTCAACTAACAACTACCATTCATATTAATTAATTAGAAGATAGCAACCTCCAAAACAGAATTGTTGATGGTTTAAGACCTTTTTTTGTCTCATACCCAAGACCAAATTATCTTCTAAAGTTCCTCCTTTCAGTCAAATGATTTTGGAACATGAATAAGGATTCAAAATTCTAATAATATCTCAGTAGATTTTTTTAAGTACTTCAACAACATCCCACATACTTTTTCAAACAACATATTTTTATTCTTGCAAATTGGAACACCCTACTTTATCCCATTCAACTAAGTCCAACTGGGGAATAATATTTCCTAAAATTATCTAGTACTAAATCCTTGGTGAACATGTCAAATATATTTTATTTTCAAGATATCTTCAAAAAATACATATCACCATCTTCTTGTATCTTCAAATAAAGTGGTACTTTAGATCACTGTGCTTTTCCAAGCATAAAACACAGAATGTTTAGCCAAATGGATTTAAATTTAACTATCACACTAAATTATGACACTTTCATTACTGTTTCTAAGCTCCCAAATCATATGCCTAAAACATTCCATTTACTTAATTACTTGTGTTGATTCCACATAAAAATCTTTTATTGAATAGTGTGAAATTACCAAATCAAAAACTCAACATCTATTTGATTATGGTCACATAAAATGTGGAAACATATCCAATTGAAAACTTACAAGTTTCTTAGTCACTCACAAAGTCTATGTCAACAAAACCCAACAATAGATAATCATCTATGAAACAAAGATAAGTATCTTATAAACCATTGATATAGTAAATAATTTACTTAGATTCTTAATGGTGTTTTAACATATTCTCTATATATTAATTGACCACTCCCTCTATATGAGATATGTTCATCCGTATATATTCCATAGTATAAAAAATTATTCTTATCACTAATTCTTATGGTAAATTTTATATGTGATTTAAATCTCATTCCATTTGTGGTTCTTTTTTCATTGAGAATTTTATGTGTCCATTAAGTGGTGTTAATACAGAATTACATCAGATCACATTGAACATTTCAACAAACTTCCAGATTTAATCCTTCTGAGGTAGAACTAATTTTTTGGCCTTCAATATCACTCAGTTGATATGGAAAGGATCTTATTTTATCTACCAATATCTTCTATTTCCAACCTTCAATATATGTTCATTTTCAACTCTTGTATCCATTGAATACTTGAACCTACCATAAAACTATCATCCACATACAATAAAAAAATATAAAGTACCCATATGTCATGATCCATTCTCTGGGGCTTGTGCCGTTTATAACCTAAGCCTACCTTCCATAGGCTAGGGGCTGGTGACCAGCACCAGAAAGTCGTATCCTAAAAATGGAAGGCATTACCTTTAAACCTGTACATACAAAGACATGTCATACTGTACAAATCAAACCACAAAAGAAAGAAAGTACTAAAACCACCACAATGTACCACTAGTAAGAGTAAAAGGTGTAAACTAAAAGTAAAGGTGTCAGAATACAAGACCAACTAGAAGAAAAGTACAAAAAAGGAAGTACAAGCCCCCGAGGTTTTCTGATAAGGATCCTACTTGAAGGGTAAGTACAACTCACTATCGGATGTCACTACAGCACGCCACATCTATCGATCCACCTTTAAGAACTATTTAACCCTAGTTCCCCAAAGTCCCTGTCAAAGTTTTCCTTCATCTTCAAAATACAAAATAGGTGTGGGCGAAGCCCATGCAGGGCTGAGTATAACAATACTCAGTAGGGACCCCGAGACCAACTCAGGCCTCATAAAAATCCCCAAAGGAAGATACCAAAAATAATGATCACAATGTTATGAATAAAGTAAAAGACACACCTCACACTAGGTATAACATAAATACAAAATTAAAGATTATTTATTATTAAGATATATTATCTTATTCTATTGAGAGGCTTTGCTGCTGATCCATAAAGGGTCACTCTGCTACTGATCCATGAACGGTCACTCTACTGTAGATCTACAATGAGTCTCTCAATGACTGATCCACGACGGGTCGTGCTACTACTAATACACAAAGGGTATCTCTATTACTGATCCACAAAGGTTCACTCTTATGCTGATCCACAAAGGGTCACTCTTATGCCGATCCATGAAGGGTCACTCTTCATTCTTCACGTCACAGTTATCCATTAGATTCCCGCACTTAGCACGCTTGATTTCTAGAGGATCTGATCCTCAATACATCGGTTGTACCTAAACCTACACTAAGTCCCATCTAGAGTAACCCAAAGGACCATCTAATCGTAAGGGTTCTAATGAAAAAGATGATGCATTGAATGGACACCCGATTTGTAAGATATGGGCATTTTTGTAAAAAGGGATCAATTAGATTCATGTTCAATCCAACCCGGAAGTAAAAAAATATATTCCAAAACTCAGGTAGAGTGTCTTAAAAGGACTGCCTCATCCCAAGGGTCCTCATACGATAGACGATGCCTCATTCAGACACACCATCTGAAAGATATTGGTGTTTCGGTAAACAGGGGTCAGTTGCATCCAGGCCCAGTCCGATTGGTTCAGACCAACACGAACAACCAAATTTGGGGTATCACAAGACACATCCTTCTCTGTCTAGCCTATCGGCTCAGCCCACTGGGCCTTATTAGATCTATCATAGGTTGTTCATGGGTTTATCCCACTGGGTCACTCAGTGGCCCGAAATTATCTGGCCCGACCCACACTGGCGGGTCGGTCAATATCTGACCCGGTGTCTCCCTGGGTCTGGGACTAGACCATTTGGTTCTTGGTCTATCCTACTACACAGTGGGTCTAGACCGGCCCACGCAGTGGGCCGGTTCTGTCCAGCCGAACATGGCACAACCATATCCATTTCCATCGAGCCCGATAAGCAGGTTCCTCCCACACGCGGTCGACAGAATGCATGCCTCCAGAACACTCGACCGGCCCAGACACGGTCCACCCCCTCCACATCACCCACATACCAAGTCCTCAGATTGACTCGTCAATGTGACGCCAATGTGGCAGCACATGTCTCTAGTGTGGGGGCTATGGTGGTCGTGGTATCCACCGCTTGGCATGTTTTCAGGGATTGATGTCTCTGTCAGCCCCCAAAATGGCCAACAACCCTGCTGCCCCACCGTCCAGCACGCGGCTGATTCCGCTGCATGCCACCACCGCCAGGAACTTTGGTGGACCACCAGACGTGCTCTGGTGGTTCATTATTCGTATCGCTTGTGCCTACAGCCTTTGGGGAATTCTCATCACAATGATGATCTCGGATGTGCCATGTCGCCATCTTGGAAAATCCATTTACAAGGAACACACATGTGAATAGGCTTGAGCCTTGTTTGTGTCATCCTGTTCCCTCTATTTTAAAAGTTTTAAACTTGGGAGGCTTGGGATGATATTACATTAGCAAAATTTTAATCTCAAATACAAATACAAAAAGAAAAACCCTCCCTCAAGAACGCACAATTCTCAGATCAACCAGTTCATGGGTTTATTCACATTCGTCATTTAGAAATTAGAACGGGGAAAATTTAACAAAAATTAAACCCCTACCTCATTTGACTTTCATTGTCATAGCATTCCATACTCAAGGGTTCAAGAGGTCAACTTCGTTCATCTCTTCCCGAATTCGTTCTTTGAGGTATGTCAAAGTCAATGATGCTCTGCCGATGTTCATCCTTATTCATTGGAGAGGTAACTCACTGGAGGTTCATTAGAGAATTTTCCACGGTTTAATTCCCAACTCCTCAATGAGTTATCTAATTAAAAAGGGAATACATCGCATCATTTCAGTTACACTGCAACATTGCATCATTACAATGCATCTTAACGATACATTAAAGGGATTCTTTTAATGTTCCTCATCGTCACCTTGTCACCGTAATGCAGCACCGCCGACCACTTCTCAATGGTTGATAAAAGAAATAAAATATCTTTTTAAAGTTAATTTATTATTTTCAGAAAATTATAAAAATTTAATTTTCCTTATGTTCCTTTTTGGTCAATGTTAAGTCCTTTCTAGAAAAATCCCACTATTCTAAGTTCAATGGTGCCCTTGGATATTCGATTTGAGCACAAGATCAAAATTTATAAAAACCTAATTGCACGTTTACATTAGTAAACTCAAAAAAGTACATAATTCCATTTTGGGCTCACCAGACCTTGGAATCACATGCCATCAAATCATGAAATATCCAAATAATTCCATATAATTTAAAAAACATACATGGAAATTCCAGGACATTACATTCTCCCCACCTTAGTGATTTACGTCCCTGAAATCCAAAACAAAAGCTAATAAAAAAATGGGCATACTGAGCATGAATCTGAGCCTCCCGCTCCCAAGTGCTCTCATGGAGGTTCCTGTGCTGCCACCAAACATGCACCAGAGGAATCGATTATCCAATAGGGAACATCTCCTGTCAATCCACTATCTCCACCAGAAACGCCACAAATATCGCCCCATCATCAATGTCCAGCTCGCCCTTGTTGATGATGTAAAATGGATCATGCACATACCTCCTAAGCTGTGACATGTGAAAAACATCATGAACCCATTTCATCTATGGTGGAAGAGCTAGTCAATACACCACCTAGCCAATTATGATGAGAATATGGAATGGTTTGATGAACCTGGGAGATAACTTGCCTCCCTGGTCAAATATCTGCAATCCCGGTTGGGGTGAGACTCGAAGGAAGACATGGTCTCCCTCCTAGAACTCCAAGGGTCTCTGTCTCCTATCGGCATATGATTTATGCCTAATTTGTGCAATCCTCATCCTCTTTGGGATGGTCTGAACCTTCTCGGTGGTAGCTCGTACCAACTCCATACCCATGAGTGGTGACTCCCCTGGGTCTATCTAGTATAGAGGTGATCTGTATGGCCGCTCGTAAAATCCCTCAAATGGTTCCATTCCAATAGTGTAGTGATAGCTATTATTGTACACAAACTCCACCAGTAGTAGGTGGTCCTCCCAACTGTGACCAAAATCTAGTACACAAGAACAAAGTATATCCTCCACTGTCTATATGGTCCGCTTCATCTGACCATCTATCTAAGGGTAAAAGGTGGTTCTCAAGTGCGGCTAAGTCTCAAACGCCTTCTGCAATACCTTCACACCTGAGATGTAAAAGTGAGCATCATAGTCTGAGATAATTGTCAAAGAAACCTCATGAATATGTGCTATCTCCTAGAAATTGAGGCGTCCAAAGCCCTCTACCAATCCCTACTCCTAGATTGGTAGGAAGTGGTCCGACTTGGTGAGTCAGTCATTGATCACCTGGATAGAATCATGACCCTTGGACATACATGGTAACCCCATCACAAAGTCAATGAAGATACCATCCCACTTCCAATCTGGAAACTCAAGTGGTTTTTGTCAATCCTGTTGAGACCTGATGCTTGGCCTTCACATGCTGACTAGTGAGGCATCATGAAACGCAATATGCCACTACTTTCTTCATCCCTAGCCACCAGTACTAATTTCAGAGGTCCTAGTACATCTTTGGCACACTAGGATGTACCTCAAAAGTGGATTTATGGAAATCCCTCAACACCTCCTCTCGTAATGTCACCAGAACTATGGTGTGTCTTTTGAAAAGGATGTCATGCTTCCCACCTATCAAAAATACATCAGGAGCCTATCTTGAGGATAACTAAGAATGTTCGGCATCATAGTCACCATGTAAAAGGTGTGCCTACCTATCTCGCTGTATGAGTGGGGGAGTGACAGTCATAGACTGAAGGTAAGATGCTCCATTACTATCCACAAAGGATATCTGCATCACAGCTAGCTACTTTATCACCTCACTCAATAGCTATATACCAAAACTTCTACTGATTGCATTTTATACCATGTTTTCCTTCCCAGGAGTGTAGACTATCTCAAAGTCATAGTCCTAGAGGAACTCCATACATTGCTGCTGTCTCAACTTCAGGTCCTTATGTGAGAAGATATACCTAAAACTCTTATGGTCAGAGTAGATAGTAAACTGTTCCCCATCAAGTAGTGACACCACATCTTTCAAGGAAAATACCACTACTAATAACTCAAGGTCATGGGTCGTGTAGTTATTCTCATGCTGCCTCAACTTCTATGAGCCGTAAGTGATCACTACTTGATCCTACATCAGGACACATCCCAGTCTAGTCCCTGATGCATCACAATATACCACGTAGTCAATGCCCTCCTCTAAAAACTTCTAAATTTGAGTGTTGTTCAAGGTTATCCTCAACTTTTGGAAGCTCTTCTGGAATTTTTATTCCCATACGAAGGGTTTTTCCCTCTTCTTCAAAGATTTAATAGGTACTACTATGTTGGAGATGGCTGGAATGAACATCTGGTGGTATCTAACCAACCCCAAGAAACTCTGTACCTTAGTCATGATTTTGGGTGGCTCCCAAGCAAGAACTACCTCTATCTTCTCCAGATCCACTACAACTCTAGCCTCTGAGATGATGTGTCCCAAAAAGTGGACCTCCCAAATCCCAAAGTGGCACTTTGAGAGCTTACCATAAAGCTGGTGATCTCAGAGTGTATTTAATACTATCTGCATGTGTGTAGTGTGCTCCCCATCCAATGTTGAGTACACCGAGATTTCATTAATGAAGACAACCATGAAATGATTGAGGTAAGGTTGGAATATACTATTCATGAGTCCCTTGAACACTGTTGGGGAATTGGTCACACCGAATGGAATCACCAAAAACTCATAGTGGTCGTACCAATATCTAAAGGCTATCTTTGGTACATCCTCATCCCATACCCGAAGCTGATGATATCCTGATATGAGGTCTATCTTTGAGAACCACCTCCCTCCCTTCAGCCAATCAAAGAGGTCATCAATCCTCGAAAGTAGATAATTGTTCTTCATGGTCACCTAGTTCATGCGATGAAAGTTCATGAATATCCACAAGATCCCGTCATCCTTCTTGGAAAAAACACAAGGGCAGACCATGGAGAAACACTGGGTCTTACGAACCCCTTCCTCTACAAGTCCTCTAGCTATACCCTCAATTAGCATAGCTCTGTGGGAGCCATCTGATATACCAGTGTGGATATCAGTGTAATCCCTGGGTATAGATCGATGCATAAGTCTACCTCTCTAAGAGGAGGTAGTCCCAGAACATTCTTAGGAGAGAAATCCTCATATTTGTCCACCACTACAGGAAAGCTCAGACTCCTCTCATCCATCGTACTGAGGGTGAGGCTAGCCAACTGGTGAGTGATTGGATACAACCTCCTCTGAAAAAGTCCATCCAATGCTGAAAGGGTTCCCTTATTTCCAATGAAGGAAAACCTGGTCCCATCCTCGCAGGCACATCACACTTTTCACGTAAAATAGTCGATCTAAGCATGGACTATAGATAACTAGTTCATACCCAAGATAATGTCGTAAGGCCTCAAAACTACTACTAAGGGATCCCAACCAATGCTCTCACCTCCTAGAGTAAGTTCACACTATCAATACCATTGTGTAATCATCGAATCCCCTCTCATAGGAGTCTAAAGTCATAAGGATGGAGCCAATAGCTCCATTGGAATCTTAGAGCATCGAACGAGGTCTGTGGAAAGAAAAGAGTGACTGGAAACTATGTCAATAAGAACTGAAACTAAGGTTTAGCAGAGACATATTGTACCTCTAATCATCTATAAAGTTTCATGGTCATAATCTTCCATTGCCCAAAGATGGACCCACCCCTATCCACCTGCTCCTGGAGCTCGTGGTGGACCACCTGGGGGTGGTGGAGGTAGCACCTCGAACCTTTGTCCACCGCCTACCACTCGGCCTGCTCTCCTTCCATGTTCGACTCCTTGTAGACCTCCGTGCTCAAACCTCTACCACTACCTTGGTGGTCTCTCGACCATCTGCTAATCTTCTGTGCGGCAGGTCAGTCATTCACGAGCCATGTGTCCCTGCCCACCACAGGAGTAACAAACTCTTGCCCTCAGCTGACATCCTCTACATCATGAGTTCGGCACCTCCAACCATGCATCCTGGGGTCTTCCTCTGAAATTTCTAGAACATTTGGGCCTCTAATTTGTCTACCTACTACCTACTATAGATGACTCAGCCACCTGTCATCCATTGGTGGCTCTCAACATCTGTGCGTACTCAGCTAAGAAGCTCTCCCCCATTATAGCTTGATGTAGCACTCTAGCCTATGTCGGGATACTGAGAAAAATCATCGACACCCTGATCTCCTATCAGAGTCCCTAATAAAAGGTTTGGGCCCTAAATAATGGGTTCAGTATCATGTCGGTGGAGTAGCGGGAGAGGTCGGTAAACCTCTCCGAGTACTAGGTTACAGTCAGGCTACCCTGATGTAGGTGTAGTAGCTCCTGAATACACATTGAGCGTAGTATTGATGGTACGAACTCTACCCTAAATAGGCTCTCGAATTACAACTTGGAAAGGGTCTCATCCTCCTGTTTCTGGAGTAACAAGTTCCACCATCTCCCTATTATTCCCTAAAAAAGGCCAACGGATAGGACCGCCATCTAGTTTGTAGGTGTCTCTACTAGGAGAAAAACCCGTGTAACTTCCTCCAGCCAATCCTCAGCTACCTGAGGATCTATATCATCTTGAAACCAGGGAGGCCTCTATCTCTAGAACTCATGAAACATGCTTAGTCAGCATGAACTATCCACTGGTGGGGCTTGTGGCATCTACTTATCTATGAGTGGTGGTGCTTCTAGCACACCCCCCGAAGGTGCTATCGCTGTAAGTGGTCCCTACACTGACGCATCATCACTCATTGGGACATCCTCCTGACACCTCACCAGAATCATGGCTAGCTATCTTCATGGAGGCATCCTACAGGGAAACAAATGCACCAAAGTCAATAAATTATACCTGGTGAGCTCACCCAAACGAGATCAAGAGAAAAACATTTCCAAATAACATACAACCCATGTATTCGTATACTGAGTCTGAAAACAGAATTTGGGGTCTTGGTGTATAGATACATCAACCTCTGCACTAACACTAGACTCCCCATATTTAAAGCGAAACTAAAGACACTTAACACTATTTCCCCCATCAAATATATATACTCTTTGTTCTTCTGGTAGAACTGACCACCCTGTACGACCACTTGGTCGTGACCCATCCCCTGGGGCCCATTCAGTGACTACCCCAAGCTGGCCTTCCATAAGCCAAGGGCTGGTGACTAACCTTGGAAAGACAATTCCCAATAAGGGAAATAATTTTCTATAAACCTATACACACACAGATAGGTCATACTGCACAATGAAAACCACAAAGGAATGAAAGTAGAAATAGAACCACAAAGTACCACCATTGAGAGTAAAAGGTGTAAATTAAAATTAAAGGGGACATAATACAAGACCAACTGACAGGAAAGTACAAACAAATATGTACAATATTTTTAGGTCTTCTCCCAAGGATCCAACCTAAAGGGTAGGTACCACTCACTTTCGGATGTCACTGTAGCACACCATATCTATCAATTCACCTCCGAGCACCATCTTTCCCGGGCTCCCCCAAGTCTCAGTGAAAGGTGTCCATCATCTTCACAAGAAGCAATAGGTGCATGTGAAGACCATGGATGGGTGAGTATAACAACACTTTGTAGGGACCCCAACACTAACTCGGGTCTCACAGAAATCCACAATGGAAAATACCACCGAATAAGATCTCAATGTGAAGAACAATGTAAAAGACACTTCTCATACTAGGTATTACTTAAGTATAAAAGTAAAGATGATTATTCATAAAGCTATATCATATTATTCTAATGAGAGGCTCTACTGCTGATCCACAAAGGGTCTATGTACTGCTGATACATGAAGGGTCGATCTACTGCTAATCCATGACATGTCTCTCTATGGATGATCCATGATGGGTTGTGCTACTACTAATCAATAAAGGGTCGCTCTCTTATTGATCCATGGAGTGTTTCTATTATAATGATCCACCAAGGGTATCTCTTATGCTGATCTGAAAAGGGTCCCTCTTATGCTGATCCACGAAGGGTCTCTCGTATGCAGATCCACAAAGGGTCGCTCTTCATTCATCACATCACAGCTTGCTTCTGGATTACCACACTTAAAACGCTTGATTTTCAAAGGATCTACCCCTCAATCCATCATACATAACTCAACTACCATAAATTCCCACATATAGTAACTCATAGGAACATCTCTTCATAAGGTTCCCAATACAACAGACGGCGTGTCAAAAAGACACCCCGGTCTATAAGACACAGACATTTTTGTAAAAAGGGCCCGGTTGGATTCGAGTCCAATCCAACAAGAACATTTGTAAATCTCCGCCAAAACTCACATAGAGTATCTTAAGAAGGACTTCATCATATAAAGGATCCTTTTTCCATAGATGGTGAGTCGATAAGACACACAGTCTGAAAGATATCGACATTTTTGTAAACAGGGGTCAGTTGTGTATGGGACCATTCCGACTGGTTCAGACTGACACGACCAACCTGGCCCAGGGTATCGCATGACCCCTACTTTTCTATCTAGACCAACACCTTAGACCACTGGGCCTTACTAGACCCAACCCAGGTTGGCCATGGGTCTATCCCACTGGGTCACTCAGCGACATACAATTATCTGGCCTAGCCCACACTAGTAGGCTGGTCAATTTATGACCGGGGGTCCTACTAGACCTGGGCCTAACCCATTTGGTCGCGGGTCTGACCCACTGCACTTAGAGTCGGCCCATCTCTATCTGCATGACCCAGCCTGACTAGTGGGTCAGTTTCCTCTAGCCCGGGCCGCCGCAACGACCCAGTCCCTTCTCACACGGCCCGGCCTGCCCGGCATGCTAGTTTTGTCCAGCAGAACGTGGCACAACCACGTCTGTTTCCACTTAGCCTAGCTAGCAGGTAGCCAACTTGTTCCTCCCACATGTGGTTGACAAACTGAATGCCTCTAGCATGCCCAAGCGGTCTGGATATGGGCTTCCCCCTCCACATCACCTGAAGACCAAGTATGTGGGTTGACTCGTCAACACGATGCTAGTGTGGCACCATGGGTCTCTGGCTCCATGACCGCGGTCTCCAATTCTCGGTGTGTCATCTCCATTAGTCGCCGGCATTACTGGTAGCTCTACTTCCCCACTGTTCAGCATATGGCTGACGTCGTCACTGGTGCACCAGCAGGAACTTTGACAGACCACCGAACGCCCTCCTGTGGTTTGTTCTTCACACTACTTTCACTTACGGCCTCCGGGGAATGCACTCTTCACTATGATGACCTCAAATGCGCCTTGACACCATCTTGGAATATCCATTTACAAGAACACACATGGGAAGAGTTTTGATCCTCGTTTGTGTCAGCCCCTATCGTCCATGTTAGAAGTTTTAAACTGGGGTGCCTTGGGATGATATTCCATTAACAAAATTTTAATCCCAAATAGAAATCCCAAATGAAACACCCTATAGTAAGAAGGTAAAATTCGGGGATCAAAAAGTTCATGGGTTGATCGACATTCATTGTTTAGAAATTAAAAAAGTAAAACTTAAACAAAAAATAAACCCCCAACCTCATTTGACGTTCGTTTCTCTAGCATTCCATTCTTGAGGGTTCAAGAGGTCGATGTCATTCGCCGCTTCTCAGCTTTGTTCTTCGAGGTGCGTTGAAGTTGATGACATTTTCCTGGTAATTTTTGTTCTTTATTGGAGAGGAAAATCACTGGTAGTTCATAAGAGAATTGTCTGAGGTTTAATTACCACCTCTCCAATGCGATAACTAATTAAAAAGGGAACACATTGCAGTGTTTCTGTTATGCTGTGATGTTGCGTCGTTACACAATTTTATTTATGAAATAGTGTAGCTGTTATGCTGCATATTAATGATCCATTAAAGGGATTCCATTAATATATCTCATCGTCACCTCATCACCACACCACAATTCCATCACCCGCTTCTCAATAGTTGGTAAAAGAAATAAAATAACTTTTTAAAGTTATTTTATTATTTTTTGAAAAGTCCAAAAATTAACTTTTTCATCTGACCCTTTACAGTTGAAGTTAATTCCTTTATAGGTGAATCCTGATGTTTTAGGTTCAATGGTTCACTTGGATTTTTGATCCGAGAACTGGATCAAAAGTTTGAAAAACCCACTCGCATATTTAGGTAAGTAAACTCAATAAAAATTTTATAACTCCGTTCTTGTCTCACTAGGCCTCGGAATCATGTGTCGTCAAAGTGTGCATTCTCAAAATAATTCCATATAATTTAAAAAAAATTACGCTGAAATTCTGGGACATTACACCATCATTTTACTCCTTACATAAAGTGTAATGGTCCTTGTTTCTTCAACTGAAACCTTTATCTTACATGAATGTGTCAAACTTATAGTTAAAATTTCTTGGTGATTGTTTTAAACCATAGAGACTCCTCTTATGTTTGAATACCAATACGTGATTCTATTTTTTTTGTAAAAATAATATGTTTCTTCATATAAATATCATCGTTTATATACACATGAATAAAGGCTATCATTACATCCATTTTTTATATGTAATCCTATGTAATCAACAAATCATAGTACAATTCAGATCATAGTATGTTTTACTACCAGAGAAAATTTTATAAGGAAGTATATTCCTTCCTTGTACTAAAAAACTTTCACCTAAAACATTTCATTATACAAATTTCTTTTATCAACATATTAATTCAATTGGAAAACCCACTTTTTTTCAAGATAATTATTTCTAGGTGGTAGTTTTGTTAGATCAAAGGTGTTGTTCACATGAAGTGAATCTAACTCATCATCCATTTCCAACTCATACTTTTCAAAATCTGTAAGTAAATATGCTTTTTATGAGATATATCATTATCCAAAATATATTAAAAGTAATTAGTGAAGGAATTATCCATATCCCTATTCCCACCACTAGAAACTATTTGAAATTTTCAATTCAGCTCATGGATCTACTATCTTTGGAATTAAAATATCCAGAATTCAATCCTCAAGAACTATAAACTACGATTCAATTATTTTTGAGCCTTTAGGTATATGATATACTAGTATAGTTTCAATACTCTTTACACTTATCTCTAGGTTTTAATTTATAAATTTTTATCTTCTATAAGACACAAAGAAACCTAAATTCTCCAAAATTTTCATCCCTTAAGAACCTAAGTTTTAATAAACATTGATTGAATTTGATTCATTTCTTCTATATTTATTCTCTTCCAAGATCTGGTCTTTATATGAAACATTCTCATTAAATAGAAAACATATAATTATAATAATATTCCCTTTATCAACACCCTAAAATAAAAATATAAGAGTCACATATCCATATCCCATAATGATACTTGTGAAAGAAATAACTTTAATCTTGTATCCATCTTTGGAATCCAAATTTATAAAGTCTATACTTGTATAGAAATTTTTGTGAGATAATTTTTTTGTATTGATGAACCATAATTATTATGGCAAATTATGTTCCATGGGTGATGAAATAATTGGGTTGATTAAGTACATCCTTGTGTTAACTACCTCTTTGAAAAACACCTTTGGGTTTATAGAGTGTAGTTTCAAGCTCCACGCCTATTCCATCAATGCCTAATTCATCCTCTATTCCACACTATTTTGTTTTTCTATTAATGTATTTTATTTTTATTTATGATTCCCATGATATAAATATATATTCTGAAAACTCCTTCTAGTGTACTCAATATTGTTGTTTAAACTCTTTATATTAATTTTTTTTCATGTTTCCCTTTTCACCATTGATTTACAATGCATAGAAATACCATAAAAATAATATTTTTTATTCATTAAGGTTACAAAAACATTCCTTAAGGATTCATTAATGAAATTAAAAAAATATTATGGATCACCCATAGATTTGATTGGAGATGGTATCCAAACATAATTATATACTTTTTCATGATTCTAGTGTTTTAGTATTCTTTAAGGTGAATTAAAAGACACTTACCATTTCATAATGAGTATTTATCTCTAAAAATTTAAAAATACATTATGATTTATTTTTGACATACCATTTTTCACTCAAATCATTACACTCTCATCACTAAGGTTTCTAAGTTAGCAATGCTAAAATTCTGAATTTCTGAAATTTGATTCTTTGGAAAGTTCCCCCTATTTCTTTCCAAAAAGATAGAGTATGAAATAATTTATTCCTCCCACTATGACTAGAAAACCATTGGTGATTTTTCATATACCATAAATAAAATTTATTCTATAACCCACTTCATCCAATTATCTAACATAGCTTATATTCTTAAAAATACCTAGGATATATCAAAAAAAATTCAGGTTGAGGAAACTATAATTCATCATTTATACCTTCACATCCCCTTCCCCATAATGTCAACATCATCATCATCCACTAGATTATCTCTTCAAGATCTTATATAGATATAATTTTACTTATACCAATTTTCCCATATGGAATGGAAATATGCATTGGAATCTATAATAAAAGATTCCACCTGAGTATTGATACTCAATATTAGATTGAAAATACCATCTTCATTTGAGTTAATGAAATATAATCCACTGAAATTATCCTTTAAAAAATTCCTTATATGTTTATAGAAATCATTGTTAAGATGAATCATTTTACCATAGTGACAACATGATGAACAGGGTTGGTAGATTTTCCTCTAATCCACTGTTTAGAATTATCTTTTGATCATCATGGAATTTAAAAGTGGTTATATCAATCTTCCTTCTTCATTCAATGAATTTAAGTAAGGTTATCGAATCTACATCCTATGAAGCTCTTCATCAAGAACCATGTTCAAGAAATTCTCAAATGTCAAATAGATTTTACTACTGGAGTTACTCATTATTTTAACCCTTGCATTCCATTATTCCATCATCAATTTCAATAACAATATATCCCAAAAATCAACCATGAATGTCACCTTCAAACACTTAAGAAGGCACTAGATCATGTTAAAATAATTCACATGATCTTTTATAGAGATTAATTATTATTTCCACATGTTGAAAAACCATTACATCAAACTTAATGTGTTATGTGTAGCAGGGATATCATATATAGATTTCAAGGATGTAATTAACTCTATTATATTCTTCAACTCCTAAATATTTAGATCCACATTGTGGTCTAATGACATCTGAACCAAATTAAACCCCTCACTATATAGTTTTTCCCACTCTCCATTATATATTATTTATATATTGAAAACTATTAATAGATTACAGATGTTCTTATGAATGTGTTAGTCCTCAAACTAAATCATCTAGAACCCAAAATCTATCCCATCAAAATTTTGAATCTAAACCTTTAAATATCCCAATTCCATCATTTAGTTGACACTATATCCCACTAAAATAAATAAATATGAGAATTAATAAATGTTACCTTATTTTTATGAATTAAATAGAAATATTTTTAGAACCTTTTCATTGGTACCAATGGTTGAGAATCTCACACCGAATTCATCCAACTAAAGTTAGGTCACCAAAATCATGTTGGTGAAAGAGGATTCTAGAAGGGAATATACTAATGTTAAGGTATCTAAACACTGAAAAAAACACTTATCAATTATCATAAAACTAATTAAAATCTATCTAGAACATTCACTCAAAACTCAAAATAAAGTTTGATAATAATAAATAAGAATGTGTAACTAAACCACAAATGTGATTTTATGTGGTTCAGACATTTAGTCTTATATCTAAGGGAGAAGCATTAAAATTTTCATTTCTATAGATGTTCAAGAATTTTTTAATAACTATGACATGTAATCCACATGTATAACTAAAATAAATGACCATGAAACAACTCAACATTTTATCTAACCAACCTTATATAGTGGGACTCATCCATTCAAAATTTTTCAACAATATCCTAAATTCATGGGTGTCCATCCATTGAAATGAATAAATTTCAATTTAAAATATCATTTCATGAATTGAACATATAATATTGATTGGATGGACATATATCCCCTATAGACCAAGTGATTATAACACATATCACATTATATTGATCCAACCACCGCTAATAAATGAATTCCCATTTGAATATGGTACCATTCGACCACACT
Organism: Viscum album; assembly: GCA_963277665.1. Taxonomy (NCBI): domain Eukaryota; kingdom Viridiplantae; phylum Streptophyta; class Magnoliopsida; order Santalales; family Viscaceae; genus Viscum; species Viscum album. Next base: position 1,295,776,212 of record OY728138.1, on the reverse strand, counting down.
ATTTTTGACCAAGGAAGACATACAATTGTTTCCATAAGAAGACCAAAATATCTTCTAGAGTTCTATTTTATGGTCAAATTATTCCATAACATGAAAAGGATTCACAATGCTAATTATTTCTAACTATAAATTGGATTTTATATCCTTCGATGTTTGTTACTACATCATGATATAATGGAGGTAGGATTTAGGGGGAACTAAATCTTGTTGCTAAATCAGGAGGAGTGATGGTGGGGTTAGGATATGAAGAATGTTATTAGATAAATGTTTGGGAGAGAATATGGAGAACGCTCTGGGGTGGATTTTATTGGGTTGGTAAGACTGAAAGTCCCATACACTCTAATGGAAACACTAGGGGTGAATTAGTGTAGTTTTAATTTTGCAATTACGTTTTATTTTAGAAACTAACCCATGTAAACAATTAGGATATATTTATATAACTTTAATAAAAATAATTATATCTAACTAATATATTTAGGAAATAAATAATTGGAATGAACATAAATGTTTTACAAAGGGTAAAACACAATGTGAGAGCCAACTACTTAATATAGCTTATTATTATCCCATGATAATTATTTTACACTAATATCTTGTTATCAATACATGATGTTGGGTTTGATATTATCTTTAACCCATTTTTCACAGCATAAAACATTCTACCATAGGTTTCATTATCTTTAAAAATATATAGTGAAATACAAGAAGCACTAGATTAGAGAGGTCTTCTTTTGAATGAATGTTACTTCAGCAATAAATATGAGAACCTCGTATTAGATCCAACATAATATTATATATATAATATATATCAACAACTTTATTAACATCTGATTATAAATTCTACTGGTGAATAAACCCTAATGAAAATTCTTCTCAACACATTGCAGGTTTTACCCTTTATGGATCATATTGTTCTTTTTTTCTCAGACGTGACCTTGTAATCTCATGAAAACACAAAAGTTTTATGTAGTTAATACCTCATGTACCATCACCCACCTTCTTGTTAACTTCTTAACTCTGAAATATCATGTATTTAGATTTTACACGACTCAATCATCCTTGACTTCAGACACTTCTCTTTTTTTCTTCTTCGCTCAGTTTCATGCATACTTTTTTATGCATAGTTATAAAAAATATTTATTTCTTATCAGACTCTCAATAACTCAACATCATAAATATTACCATGCGGACACATTCTCTCAATTTGATAAATAAATTTTCTAGTACATGAGACTTATTAATTCCTCCTACAATTTTCATATACCATAATTTCTATATTATATATTGTCTTAATTCTATCATTAAAACACAATATGAAATTAAATCCATTTTTTAAACTATAATTATCATGAAAATATATCCAACCTGATAATAAGATTATATTCTCTTGTTCTCAAGTAGTTTTCCAAAATTACCACTCTCTCATTCTTAATAGATTAGAAAACTCGGATACATAGAAGCATAATCACTTATTTTATCAATTGGATTAGCCTTTCTTTTAATTTTATTCTACCTTCCTGTTGAATGAAGTAGTTGGTTGTGGCACAAAAAATCTCATAAAATATCTGAAGAAAATATCCTAGATATTCAAAAACAAATATTGAATCATATATTTATTATAATATTCTTTATAAATTGAATAATATTAAAGCCTCATCCCATTTAAAAATATAAATTATTCTTGAAAATAGAATAGATTATTTTAGTACCATTGATATCTCCCTCATTTAGTTTTACCTATTTAAAGTCATATCATTCAAGATAAGGGGATTAAATATTCTTTATATAGTTTTAATTAAATTTCAAATGTGATGTTTTTATCATTAAAGAACATATTTTTCATCACATGGTTTGATTTTCATCTTCATAATTTAATCAAGGAAACAAATTTTTTACTCTACAAGATCACTAAATTTTCACTAAATCTTGATCCCTATATAGATTGAAAATGACCCTAATGGTCCAAGAACCCATTCTAAAACAACTAGAGATGATGTTTGCACAGACTGTTCTGATGCTTATAAAAATGATGAGCATGTTTATGTAGATCAGAGTTCATGCATATGTTACAATATATGATGTATATGTATAGGTAATGATATTTATTCATTTATATTTTTATGTTTATGTAGAGATATTTTATTCTTAAAAATAAATAATTCATGTTTACGCAGATCTTTATGGCACTTATGTATCAATAAAATGATTGTTAACTAGAGGAAAATAATAATTATGTTGGTCATGAGGTTTTTCTTTTGAACTCATGTAATTAATAATTATTCACTTAAGTAGAGACACTTCATTACACTTCATTACACTTCAATAACATCTCAAACAATAGAAATCAGCACAAATTACTTCATTGACATAGTTAATAACAATTACAGTAATCAGATTACCTTTTTGATTTCATCCAATCCAAAGGGTTCTTCAATCCATCATTTTTATTTTTTTCAACCCTTTTTTGATACATTCTTTATCTAATAAAAGAATCCACTGGTTTTATCATGATCAACGAAAAATCATAAAATCATATCCAATCTCAAGAGAGATGCATTGTGACACTGCACTACAACATAATGTAGTTTTATTGAGATAATCATATCCCTTGATGACATAAGAATTTTGGAAAAATTATGTAAATGAATCCTCAAAATATTTTTAAAATTATAAATTTCCCCCCTTTTTGAAATCACCATTAATTAGTATAACATAATTACCATACACTCTTAATTTTATAATCTTATTGCCCTTGGAAAAATAAGAAAGAGTGGTGTCCCTTTTATCTTCTCCTTTGACTACACAAACCAATGCCTTGTGGGGGGGGGGGGGGTATTCCACAACTTATCAAGTGATAGGATAGTTATAAACATGATGTTTTATACTCAACTCTTGAAATAATCCCCTTGAAAATTATTTAGTAAAATCATCTTTAACTTTTTCCCTATTTCCAACAAACTAAAGTTATACATTACCTTTTCCCACCTTACCTTTGATGAAATGATATCTTAGATAAATTTTAATAGAACAAGTGTTTTGAATCAAAATAATATATATATATATATATATTAATGTTATTATTGTAAAAATTTAAAGTGGATTCTCAATCTAAACTCTCAATTCAGCTTGTTGAACTTGCTTTTTTAAAAACTAAGTAAAAGAATGTTTGTTATAAAATACTCATATTCAAATATGATTAAAAACTACATAACATTTCTTATTATTATTCTATGCCACACAAATCTCACCAAGGAATAATGTTACCTAATGTTGGCTTCCTATAAATTCAAGCACTATCCTAGTCAATATTTATGAAACCCTAAAAGGTAAAATCTAAAATGGATCTAAATAGTATGATTTTTTTGGTACCTGAGGTATCTCTAGATTCTAATTTATTTTAACATGTTGGATTCCATGGGATCACATTGAAATCTTGAAAATAGTGTCATAGAAAACATTATTATAGTTCAGGAAGTTTTTAGGTATAGTAGTATTCCAATATGGTTTCTATAATCCCTTTGATTCACAATAGTTTCCACTACATATTTTGTGAGTTTTGTCCAAAAATCTAAATGGGTAGAAATCAATTTTTATTCCTCTTTTCCAAAACATTTCAATAGTTCATTGGAGTATTTTTCTCAAGATAAGAAAATATGATTAGATCATTATAAGAATTATAACCCCTTAAAAACATGACTTCTCCCCAAACAGAGACATCTAAAATTGCCTCTTTATTTCTTCAACAAAATCCTTAGAAATATTAGTCTTTCACTGATAAAAGTCATTTCATCTACATATAATAGGACAATAAGAGTCTATGTAGATAACTCAGTAACAAAGATATTATTATCAACTTTTACTTTAAAAACATCATGCCTCTCAATCAAATATACAACTTATAATATAAGGATCTATGGTCCTGATTCCTTCCATATATAGCTTTCTTTAGCATGAAAATCATACATCCATCATTATGAAGAAGAAAAACCATATCCTGTTCGTTAATTTTTTTTCTATATATCTATTAAGGAATGAAGATTTCAAATTCTTTTGGTAGATCTAAAAACTCTTATAAGTTACAACTTTCAATAAAATATTTATGTACTCAAGTCATTCCATCAGTGAAAAGGTTACTTTAATGTCAATTCCTTCAATCTAAGAATACCCTACGAAAACAAGACATTACTTATTCATTGTAATATCACATTTCAAATTAAATTTCATTTTGGAAATACACTTGGTGCCTAATTTTTTTTCTCTAAAAATGTTTCAAAATCCAAAGTGGATTTATTATATATTTGATCAATATACACATTCAAAGATTTTATCAACTCTTCATGATGACCAGAATAAGAAATATTATGAGGATATACTTTATAAATAAGTGGAATTTGGTTCTCAAGTATTGAAATTATTATAGTTTGGATAGGTTCATATTATAGGCGAATAATATTCTTATAATCAAAATGTTTCTTCATCCTTTAATTCATTTGTCTCTGATAACCGTCTGTTTCTTAATTACTGGTCAACTATGGGTTAATATCAACCACAACAATATCACTTACAACCCATTGCATAACCATATATTTTATAATATTCATGTTCCTAGTTCCAATAGTTTTCAATGGAGCCTTAACATACTCTCCAATTCAATAATTATTTACTATGATTTTAACATCAAAAAATTATCATTCTTATTTTTTATTTTTTATTTTTATAAACTTATATTAGAATGATTCCTAAAAATATTCCATCTTCAACTCATTGTTTAAAGATTTTTGTTATTTATTTTCATGCAACAATTGTTTCCAAATACCTTGATATACTTCATAGTTTTATTTTTTTGGTACCACATTTCATATAGAGTCTTGTGTGTCTCAAGACTCAATAAAAAAATTATGAATGATCACACTAGTTAACTAATATTCTCTCTAAGTGAAATATAAAAATTTATTTTTCAGCTATTATAGTTCTTCCCATGAACATGATGCTCTTTTTTCTCCTCTTAGCCACAAAATAGTTTATGGAGTGTATTGTGTAGCATATTGATTCTTTTTTCCATGATTCTAAATATATATTTAAAAATATTTTGATAGGTAAAATAATCCATTTTTAGACCTCACATTCTGAAAAAAAATACTGAGTTCTTTCTAAATTGACTTATGATAATATTAGTCATTTCAGGAGCCTCTAATTTTTTCATTATAATGAGAACATCTATCATCTGGGTGTAGTGATGAATGGATGTAATGAAATAAATATATCCCTTAGTTTATTTATGCCTTATAGGACCACACACATATGAATATATAAGTTGTAATGGTCTAATAGACTACATATCCTCCATTTTGTGTGTCCATTTCACCATCATCTATTTTAGACACATGTCACAAACTAATTATCTATATATTTTTAGATTGGCAAGGTCTATCAACAAATCAATTTTTGAAATATTGCTCATATTTTTCTATCCAAGATTCCCATGCGTTATATGCTGTAGATTCTTCTAATCCATTGACACTCATCTAGCATGAATTGGATGGTTCATAAATTTGAAAAAAATTATTAATTTTTCTTTCTCCTAGTTTAATGACTCTTAAAAATTTGAATAAATTTGTGATGTATGAGTTATTTTTAAAAACCAACCCATTTCCTTCATCAAAATCTAGGCTATCATTAAGAAAATTGTTATTTTTCTTCTAAAAATAATTTTTTTGAGACCCTTTGAATAAATCTTAACAATTACAATACACTTGAATATCAAGGAGATATCATTATTTAATGTAACAGCTCCTCATTAATAACAATTCACATTTTTCATGATTTTGGAGTGTCTTTTCATGTTTAAATAGCTCCCATTGTAACACCCAATTATTTTGAAAGAAGAAAATAGAGTTTGATAGCATATATGAAATGAGAAACTGATATTATAAAATAATAAAACACCCTTATATTTTATGGTATATTTCTTTTTTTAAATTCTATCTCTTCTATATCATGTGTTCCATACAAGACTGAGTTTAAATGAATCAAAATACTCTTTTAAAATATTAATATTTTAAAAGTGACTGTTATAACCTGACCATTATGTTGGAGGGTGTTAATAATAATATATAAAACATTAAAATTATACGTCTTTAACATGTCAAGAAATTCATTGGAAATATGTTGATTATAAATAAAATAAGAATCATTTGAATGGAAAAGTAATTTTTTTGAAAACTATATTTTTCTAAAAGGAAGTTTAGTCATGCTTTTGTGTATATAATTTAATATTAATTTATAAAAATATTTTAAAATTTATATGAAGAAATAATTATTTTAAAAATATATATATAAAAATTATCTTTTGTAATTTTTTTGAGAATTTTTAGGAAATATTAATTTCCTAATTAATAGTGACAAATATTACTTTTTATTGAAATATGCCTTTTCGTTTAAATTATTTAAAAAATAACATCATAATATAAAATTGTTTTAAAGTATTAATATTTTAATTATATTACATTTTTACAAATTTAGGTCATTTTAATGGATTTCATATTGAATTATGATATAATATCTTTTTTATCTTTTGAAAGTTTTTCTTTTGAAAAAAACATTTTTCGAAGCATCTGTGAGTTTAATTTTAAACAGAATATTTCCAATTATATGAATTTTATTTGGATTAATGATTTAAATATTTTTAATAATCTTATTTTATATTATTTAATAAGGCATTCTCTATTTTTTACCATTATGAATAATAAAATCCTTAAGAATTAATTACCATGGTTAAGGTAAAAAAAGATTTACATGGGTGTTAACCAAAATAGATAAGGGTTAAAATGGCCTAAAAACTTGTCCAAAACCAAATTTAATGACATATTTAGACCTTAAAACCTATACGGCTAAATAATGATCCATTTTAGAGTCTTTTTTCAGGATAAAAAATTGGTGTAATTAAATATTTTCAAAAATTCAATGTGTGTCCTCTCCCCCACTTTTAGAAGGCCACCCATATACTCCCTTCTTCACACTTAAAAAATACTTTTTTTGGGAAAATACATACCCAAATGAATTTTTTACTCTAAAAAAATTATAGTGGCCTTAGTTTGATCATAAATTCATGCTAGTATAAAATTTGGTTCAAACCTAATAAAGTTGTCTAGAGAAGAGGAGCGTTCTCAAACAAGCGATTTAAATTTGTTTCTTCTTACACCTATTAAAAATATGATTATAATATGACTATATAATAATAACAATATATTAAATATAATTAAATGTTTTTATGTTATGTTAATGACCTATATCCGCCTCATCTCCCATCAAATGGGAAACAAAACTGCTGATCGGGTCTATGACAGACTACTCCCTCGTGAAGTGATGTAATTTTTTTTTCCATCACCACCTACCAGGGATGGATCTAGTGATGTTTTTAACATATTTTTATTATAATTATGAAATTGTTATACTTATTTAATTATAATATAACATATAAATCTTTTTACATTCCATTCAATTTGAAATATGATAACGTCACTTGTATGTACAACGGGCTACCACCTCGCAATGCAATATGATTCCTTTTTAACCTACTCATTACATGGAAAGTAATAGTGATAAATTTATTAAATATATGTTATATATATGAAATGTTATGTTTTATTTAAAACTAATATATCAACCACTTTCTTACCCTTTATCCTGTTATGGAAATGATAATGCCACTTTTGTATATGTACAACCTACCATATTCACAAAGCAATTTGATCTGTTGTCTTTGTTTAATTTCATTAATGATTTCAAATATGTATCAAATGAGGAAATATTATATTTAAAAATTTGTATCATTATTAATATTATGCAACTATATATTTTTCTCAATAACTGGAACACTCATTACAAAATATGCATGATAAAACAAGGAAATTAACACCCAAAAGATTAGAAACAATGCAATATTATTAATAATAGGGGTTTAAAATGTTATAATAGGATCATATATGATAATATAATTATGTATATGGTTCTGGTATAAATAAATAAAACTGTTAAAACAATTATAGTGGAGGATAAATCACATTCATCCAAAACGAAGTGTTACTTAAGGGTCTTCATATCAATCTCCCGTCATTGAGGAATATTTTATTGTGGTGCACCTAATTCATTTTTAATGGTGTGGATGCTACCCCTTTTTCATATAATTTAATGAATCATTATTTATTCCTGACATTTTAAGTTTCAATTTTAATTATTTCATTAAAGGGTATTTTACTTTAATGTTACCAAGTGGTAAGGGATATCATCTCAATTTCCATTCATTGAGGCATATTGAAATTTTATTAACCTAAATTATTTTATATGGTGTATATATTTCCCATTGTTTCATGTAATATCATGGAAAATTAAAATTAATGGTATTTTATGTTTTAATTTGAATTATTTCATCTGTGGGGATTTTAATTGAAAATTACCAAGTGGTAAATAATTTCATAACTCAACTTATTTTCATTGGTTTATATTATTTATTCATTGTCTTTTATATTCTATGATTATTTTTTGTAATACCATAAGATTTTAAATGAGAAATATTATTTTTTATAACAGATATATAATTAAATAGCTCAATAATTTATGATATACTTCCTTTTAAATAAGTTAAATCTCTTCGATAACTTACGATGCATGCAACACTAGGTTTAAACTAAACTACTCTATTAAAATATTATATAAACATGAATATTCTAACCTTGAAATTAAGTTGAAGGTTATTAATATTACAAACTTAATTATACAAATTATATATTTTATACATGAATAAATTAAATTAAATGGATATCTATTTATTATAAATATGGCAAGAATTATTTGAAATTAAAAGAAATGTCTTTTGAAAAAATATATTTTTCTAAAAGGCCGTTTAGTCACACTTTACAGGCATAATTTAAAGATAATTATTAATGATTTTAGAGAATTTAAATTAAAAATTAATTTAATTTTTTTAATCTTCAAATTAATATTACTTAAGGTCCGATATTTGGGATGTTTTTTGAAGAGTCTTATTTTTCAATGAATAGTGAAAATACTAATTTCTATTGGAAGCATCATTTTCATTTAAATTGTTTAAAAATTTAAGTTATAATTGATATTTATTTTAAATAAAAATTAGTAAAATTATATTAGAAATTTATTAATTTACTTCATTTGAATCAATTTCATTTTAAATTTTGATATTAAAATGTTCTATACATATGATAATTTTCTATTTGGAAACCCACTTTTTTGTTGCATCTGTGAGTATAATAATAAATTTGAATTGAAATTGAAGAAATAGATTCATTATTTTGAATCAAAATAATTAATATTATTTAACAATTTCAAATAAAATTTTAACATTAAAGAATAGTTAAAATAATAAAAAAATTAATCACCATGGTTAAGGTGAAAATTGATTTACTAAGGGGTTAAACTAAGAAGATATGTGTTAACATTACTCACCAACATGTATAATTACTATTTTATAGACATATATTAACCTTATATTATAATAAATTATATCATAAGGTTATTTTGAAGGTTTTTTCATATGAATGAATTTATAATTTTGGAATTTGTTGAAGAATTTCTAAGTAATTTCCCAGAATGTCTCTTTTCCCCACTTATAAATGGACACTAACTCCCATAAATTATTCACACCTATAAGGAAATATATTTAGAATATAACTTCCTAAATTACTTCCTTAATCATTTAACATCATCCCATAACCATTTGTTTGATTATAAATCCAATATAGGAAGGTTTTTCATGTAATCCTAAAAACGTTTTTCGAAGAAGTTGTAACATTTATAAATGAGAATTTGTATTTTGTTTATTCTTACAATTCCCTAAAATATGAGTAAAAAAGATTATATAATAACCTTATTATTATAAATATAATAATATTTCATTATGTGAAGGTAATAACCTATATAAATCTCATATTCCACCAAATGAGAAATTAAACTGTCGATTGTGTGTACGAAGAACCATAACATCACAAACCGATGTAATTCATTTTCCATCACCACTTTTAAAATATGGATATAATTATGGATTAAAAAAATTTATATTTTATTAATTATATTATTATACTTCCATAATTATAATATCAAATATACCTTCTTATTTTTCATTCCATTTAAAATATGATAACATAGCTCTTGTGTACGGAGGACTACAGCCTTGCGTAGTGATGTGATTTGTTTTTCACTTACGATTTACATGAATGTTAAAAAGGATAAGTATAGTGAATATATTTTAAATATATGAAATTATATTTATTTTTTAAAATTAATATATTACAAACTTCTTTCACCTTTCACTAATTAAAGAAATGATAACTTCGCTCATGCGTACATACGACTTACCGTCTCCACGAAGAAATGTGAACATTCTTTATGTTCAAATTTCAATAATGATTCTAAAAATGTATATAAATAAAAAAATTATATTTATAACATTAATATAATTATGGAGTTGATTTAACTAAATAATATTCAAAATAATTGGAACTTTTATGATAAAAAATGCTTGAGAAAACAAGGAAAATAACACTCAAAATAATGAAAATAATGAATTATTTTTAACAAATGATGGAAAAATGTTATCAGGGGATCATATATGATATTACATATATGTATATAGTTATATTATAAATTAATAAAATGATTAAAATAATTATACATGAGTTTAAATCATGTTTTACCAAAAGGAAGAGTGATGTAAGGGACTTCATCTCAATTCCATTCATTGGGGAATATTGTAATGTATTGTAGCTAATTTTTTTTATATAGTATATATAATGATCCATTGACAAGTAATATCATGATTATTCCATAATTCATGGTATTTTATGTTTCAAATTTAAGTATTTCATTTAACTGGAATTGATATGAAAATTATAACGTGGTAAATAATTTCACAACTCAATTTCTTTTCATTGGGGTATATTACTTATTCATTGAATTTGAAATTATAAGATTATGTATGCAAATAATGTTTACTATATAAAGTTTTAATCACACCTATTTATATGGATTTTTATTTTATATAAATAACTGATCCATTTCTTAATTAACACTACAATGTTATGATATTCGTTTGGTTTTATTTCACAATATCATATTAATAAAGTTTGTTTATACTTGAATTTGAATTAAAGGAAGTTATTTGATAATTTTATGATAAAACTAAATAATTTTTCCATTATATAGTTATTCATTATTTTTTCAGGAAATTATACCATATTATCACTATTTGGTACTGAAAATGATTGATAATTATTTTAACAAAAATCAAACTTCAATAAACACTTCAATAAAAACCCTTTTTCTTCGAAAACCATGTTTTCAAAAAATGTTTTAAAAAATGTTTTTAAAATTTTACTAATTATTTTTTGAAGAAGTTTTTCGAATTGTTTACATTTTAATTTTTTTAAAGGAATCTTCATGTCTTTTTCCAAACAATTTCATTTGTATTTTACAAAAAATATGAAAGGAATATTTCTTGTAACATGTATGAAATTTATAGATTCTATTTTCATCATGATCACTCAACGTTTTAAATGTTCACTTTTAAGTTTATAAGTTTGTTTTCAAACAATTTTTTTATATATTTTCTAAACTTTTAGTTTTAATATGATTTCAAAATTAAAATTGATACTCTCCTAAAAAAGGTTCCTAATGAAATTTTTATGGTATTTCTATTCATTAGTGACAAAAATACTTTATTTTACTTATACTTCACTTGGGACATGTTATATTAATACCATAATTATTAATTCTATGGATGGTTTATGATCATTTGGTCCAAGGAATGTATTTACACTCACTTTCTTGACTCATTTTTATAATACTTAATTTTCCCTTAGAATATTCACATTCTAATGATCATTGAACATTAAATTTCCCCTAAATATCCATATTATTTATCATGGATATATTTATTTCTTAAAACTTATATAATTTATATATATGATGTTATATTTTGAAAATTATTTATTTATCAAGGGAAATATTGATAAATAAATATTCTTTACTCAATGTGGATATTTGATGACAAGGAAATTTTTTCATGAATTAAATCAATTATTTGAAATATGTAGAATATTTTGGATATACAGTGATATGTGGGGACCAAAATTATATAGCCCCTTAATGAATCAATTTAATAATTAGGTAAATCAGTAATCTATTATTAAATGGAGGGGGGGGGGGGTTACCCATAGTTTTATAATATCTTTTGAAAGGTCTTGACAGTAGAGGTATATTGATGTATGAGATCATGATGTTATGTAATTGAGTATTTACTTCACTAAGAATATAATTACTATTATCTAAGATTTTTTTGCAATGGTATTATCTATAAATACATTTAATTCTTAGTTATTGACTAAATTTATTGTGTTTTTATTTATTTAGCTTTGTATATTGATTATGACATATCTATTCCTGATATTTAGGTTATTTAAATGGAATGTGTGTTTAGTTATTTATCTTCCTATATTAATGATTCCTTATCAAATAATGATAGTCAAGATTTTCATTAAATTGAATTCTTGTTCATATGTTTAATTTGATATATTTATTATGTCACATTGATTTTTATTCATTTACACATGATAACTTCTTCTTTATGTAAATCATACTGAGAATTTGAGCTCACCCTTATTTTTTTATTTCCCATGCATATAGAATGTGTACTATGAATTATATACAGTGATATGCAAGTGGGAATAATCATATTATCAAAAAATTATATTTTAAATTGAGTATTAAAATGTAATATGATAATCATGTATGTATTGAGTTTATGAAGACTACTAAACAACAAGGTCTTTAGAGATGAGATTATTTGTATTTTATGAAAATTTAGTAACGTATACATCAACTCTGGGCTACTTGGGTCAGTATTTCTATTGTTAGTGTTAGAGAAAGTTTAGTAGAAACCCTGGGAAAAATATTGAGAAAAAAATAGATTAGGGAATATGTAACAGCCCGAGATTTTATGAAAAATATTCTTTTTAATTTCATTAATGTTTCGTGTTGTACTCTACACCAAAAGGAGCTTGCTCAATACGCATCCTTGACTTGCCTTTCATTACACGCAATCGCAACCTTCCTTGATAGCATGTATAGTACGCAATACCGAGTTTTGCTAAACAATGATATGCTATTAAAATATTATTAAAACTAGTCGTTATGAATAGTAATAACCAATTTTTGAAATTTTATAAATTTTATTTTTCAAAATGGACTTCATTTTTGGATTCGTAAAATTGAAATTAGCCTAGGGTGAAATTTTGGTATTTTTCTGAAAACTTTCAATTTTTGATGAATAGTGAAACCACTAAGTGGTAGTTAAAAAAGATGAATTTTTCATAAAACTTAATTTACCGCTTCTGTGAGTGGAATTTCATAAATCCAAGAGAGACGGTTTATATCAAGGACTAAAATGTGGTTCAATGAGATGAAAATAATTTTTAGTGAATAGTAACTTTTTACTTTTTTTACCACGGTTAAAAGTAAATAGGGTAATTAAGGGTAAAAATGATATTATTATTACCCTAACACATGTCTTAATTCTATTGGACAAGTGTAATTCGACCAAAAACAACCTTAGGAAGAACATATGACCATTTAGTCCCACTTGGATTAGATTAGGACATTTATTATTAATTTATTTAAAGAAGGGTTAAAATAGTTAAAATGAAAGTTTAATAAGTAAATCATTTTTAATATGGGGTTATACATAAGTTAAATTAAACTATAAATATTAATTAGAAAGATAAAAATATTTCCTACATAATGGTATTTTATTTGTAATTTTTAGACATTAAATAATTTAATTTATTTATGACACAGTGATGATGCAGTAATTATCTTATTAATGAAATATTGACATAATTGATGTTATAAATACCCAAATAAATATAATTTGAGACTTTTTATGAACTAAACTAATTTTATAGGATAATATGACATGTTAGGATTGATTTAATTAACTTTGGTCGAAGTAATCATTCTGTTATGAGTTTCAAAAAAATCAAATATTGAATAGTGTCAAAATTGACATAAAATAGTTTTTAAAACAAATATTATATTATTAATTGTTATTTTATTCCTAAAAATCTAAGGTTCAGACAAATGACTTAGATAAGGTTATATATATTAATAAAACACAACTTGGGGGTTGGTTGGATGTATATGGTAAGTTTATTAACTATATAATATAAAAATACAAAGTGACATGGTAAATGTCAATCTAATTAACTAAGAGTTAAAACTAAATGATAAGGTTAATATAGTGACCTAAACTTGTCTAAATTATGTTGGATGAGAGGAGTTCGACCCATCCCCAAATTATCTTATAAATAACTCAATTTGGAGCTATTTAAAACCGAAGATGGCTTTATAATAAAATAATATTTTTAGTTATTCCAAAGGTGCCCCTCTCCTCCCTTATAAAAGGGCACCTCCTCCCCCTCTTCCTCACACCACTTTGAGCCTTCAAGCTCGGCAAACCCCTGCCATTTTCTCCTCTCCACTTCCCTAGAGACATCCTAGAGGTCTTGGTCTTCTTCAAAGACCAATTTTAGTGCCCTAAAAGGAGGTCTCAAAGAATCACTTCAAAGAAGAGGAGGTTCAGACACATACAAAGCATATCGGACCTAAGGTAAGGGAAATATCACAATCTCATTTTTATCCGAGATTGTTTATAATTTAGTATTTACTGGGGTGTATTTTATTATCCAAATCCATGTTTCCTTAATATGTAACATTATTTCCATCCGCCTATAATTTTTTAAATCCAATTTTACCCTTAGGTGAGTTTTTAGTAAAGGATATGAAAGGAATCTTTTGTCATTTTTCATACGAGGTACTTTTTGACTTTTCCGACAAAAGTATGAAGAATTTTTTTTAACTTATAAGGAATGAATGAATTTTTAAAACATTATTTCCAAGAAGCTTCCTTTACAAGTTTTCAAGTTTATTTTTAATCAAATTCTCTAGTTTAGAATTGTACGACATGTTAAGAAAGGAAAAGTGTTTTTGAAGTAAAAAGGTTATTTTCCTCAAGAATGGAGTTCAAGTGTTTTATCAAAATTATTTTCCATCAAAGATAATAAAAGGTTTTGTTTTTTATCCCTATTATTACATTGATTTGATTATGTTGTGATGGAATTATTTTTATGAATTCCTTTATATTATATGAATTGTTTTATGATGTCATGATGTTTAAGATTTCCATTTTTATTACATGGGTTATGAAATGATGTATGATTTATGATTTTGTGGCACACATAAGAATGGTATCATTATGAGACGGGTGGGACCTATATCTCCCTCCAATTCATTGGGTAAAGATTTTATATCTCATGAGATAGACATGGCTGGAACGCTAGGTTATACCGGTTCAGTAAAACAGGACTGAAACGAGGGTGACTTGGTTTAGAAATGGACTTTGTCCACTAAGATAGTCTTGTCAATGAGTCTTGACTAATAAGATTTGATTCTCTATGATTATGTGTGTATTCCACAAAGTTTCATGTTTTAAGTTATGATTATTGGGATTTCATTTCACTACTATGATTTATCCCATGTTATGAAATTATTCTCTCTTTTGCAGGTTAAGATCTCCAAAATGTTATGTTCTTATGAAAATGATGTGATTGATATTTCTTTTGTTTACCCTTACTTAGAATTTGAGCTCACCCTTTTATGTTTTCTTTTCCCCAGGATATAAAGAAAGGTTTTAGGTAGAAAAAAAGGAAGATCTTTATGGGAGATGTTGAAGATCTTTCACCACAATTAGAAGATTATACTCCGAGTTTCCAAAGACACTAAACTATTACGGTCCTTGTGTGTGTGTTTTTGTTATGTACTAAGTATTCCGAAAAAGTAATGTAATGTCCATGTACGTCAAGCTTAGGGTCTCTAAAGTTGGTATCAGAGGAAAGGTTTAGTCAACCTTTAGAAACTAGGATTCCAGAACTTTAGTGAGATCCGTAGAGATATTTCTAAGGTATGTCTAGGGATGTCCCTAAGGTTAAGTATACGTATAGGTTATAGTCCTAGAATTACGCTAACGATCATAGAATTAAACCTAAGATGTTAGATATTGAAGGTACTCCCCATTTATTATGTTGTTTTCCCTAGCATGATTTTTTCCTCTCACACTATTCTTTTTGGATTTTAGACGATGGCTGGAACCCGAAGGAACCGTGTTGATCAATGCAATAGACAACGCAATGATTGTCCTCCTGAACAAACAAATGTTATGGGAGATGGAGTACAAAATCTTATTGCTATACTTACACAAGCTATGAATCATTCTGGACTTCCAAATGAGCAGAGAAGGGAAAACTATTCTATTGAGTCCTTCATGAGGCAACGTCCACCTTCTTTCAGTGGGTCTTCTGATCCACTTGTTGCTGAATAATGGACCAGTACCACTGAAAAGATATTTTCGGTTCTTCAATGTTCTAAACATGATAAAGTCATCTTAGCAGTATATCTTTTGGAAGGTGAAGCTGATCAATGGTGGAATCTTATTAAGAATACGAGGCAAAGAGATGAAATTGAGTCCATGGAATGGGAAGAGTTCATGAACTTATTTTTCAATAAGTACTTCCCTCGAATTCTTCAAAAAAAGATGGAGAAGGAGTTTCTTGAACTAAAGAAAAAGGATGATGAATCTGTTGGTATATATGAAGTGAATTTTACAAGGCTTGAAAGGTATGCATCTGGATTTCTCTTCCAACCTGAAATTAAGTTGATCGATTCTTCAGTGGCTTAAAACCAAATATTCGAAGGGCATAAGCTATAAGATACTTCAGTAGCTATGAAGAAATTGCGCGTTGTGCTATCAAGGTAGAAATGGAAGTTGGTGTTACTTATCCATCTCATGGTTTTGACAAGAAATGAAAGATGGAGTTCAAGGAGAAATCTCAGAATAATGGTGAAAAGAAGATGAATGTTTCCTTATGCTCAAATTGTGGAAAGAAGCATGGTGGAGATTGTCTTAAAGGGACTAGAAAATGTTTTAAGTGTGGAAAAGAAGGTCATTGAGCAGCTGAGTGTTGAAGTAATGGAAAAAGGGTTTCTAATGATGTGAATGAAGAAAAGACTACAGAGAATGAACCAACAACACTTCAATGCTTCAAGTGCAATGAAATGGGGCATTATGCTAATCAATTCCCTAATCCAAGGGTTAGTGATGATCGAAATGAGAAACCACTTAAGGCAATGGAAAAAGGGAAGTCACATGCGATCACCATTGGCGATGTTGAATATGACAACGATGTGGTGGAATGATTAAGTGTTTATGTAGTGGGATTCCAAAATAATGTTGTATATAGTATCGTGGAATATTGGAATATTTATGTATTTGTCTATTTTTGTTTTCAATAATTTTATGGTACTGGTAACCATGGAAAGGGATTGATATATTTTTGAAAAAAAAGATGATATGCGCATAATGAAGGGAAAACGAGAAAATGAAATTTTTGACAGTATTATTGATCTCATGATTGATATAAGGACTAAGTGATATCATGGTTTGAGTATATAGAATTTTGAGGATTTTGGTATGTGTAAAGTGTTAACTTTTAACTACATTCATTTTTTCACTAAGGTTCAATGAGTATTCAAGAGAATACATGATTAAGGCCTTTAAATGTTTGGAATGTGACCAACAAGACATATCTTATGATATATGGGGATCAACGATGGTATTAAATCTTTGGTAATTGTTTTCACTATTATGGATAATCCTAAAGATTAGAATGGATTATATTGGACAAAAGTTAGTATTGTTTAAGGATAGAAGTTTTTTTTCGATATTATTGAAAGGATGTTATAGTAATATAGTTTTAGAAAAAGGACAACCTATAGGACGGGCGACAGCCCATCGCGTCGGACAAGGTCGTAGCAATCGAACCCACAACCGAAGTGAGACTGACCTTTATCGCCTACCACTGGCCTACAGGTAGTACATGGTTAGTAGAAACTAGTTTTATTTTATTAAGCGGTATGATATATGAAGTATAAGTTCATTTTAAGAACCATATATGATTAATATCACTATAGATGGACTTATATAGTTTTTGATAACTTTTCTAACCTTTTGTTTGAGACAGATGGAATGACCCATCATTCTATCACATGATCTGCTAACACACCACGAATGACAAATTAAACTTCATTTCTTTAAGAGATGAAGTGGAAATTTTCCAAAGAACGACAAATGGTGAGACTATACCAAAATCATGAAAGTATTTCTTATAATTCCAATTTCATTAACTTTAGGGAAATGATCTTGAAAACCAAAAATGTTGTCCTAGTGCTCTTATATCTGATGAATCAGATGGTACCTTAGATCATCACAAATTTATGGCTTTGTGATTGCTGGCTTTTCCATAGCCATGTTCTATACCACTCTCTATCAGAACATGATGGTTAGATTTCTCTTCCACATCCATATTTTCACCTATGTGAAAACCCAGTGATTAGTTTATTTGGGTAACCGTTACGTTTCATACTTTTTTTTAAAGATTGGTTTTGGTATTCTTTTTTACAATGTGGGTTTCTATTAAAGAAACTTTTGAATAGTAAACCATTTATAACCCCGAAGAATTTCTAGGGCGAAATTCATTTTAAGGGGGGTAGAATGTAACAGCCCGAGATTTTATGAAAATATTTTTTTTAATTTCATTAATGTCTTGTGTTGTACGCTACACCAAAAGGAGCTTGCTCAACACGCATCCTTGACTTGCCTTGCATTACACGCAATCACGACCTTCCTCGATAGCGTGTGTAGTACGCAATACCGAGTTTCTCTAAACAATGATATGCTATTAAAATATTATTAAAACTAGCCGTTATGAATAGTAATAACCACTTTTTAAAATTTTATAAATTTTATTTTTCAAAATGGACTTCATTTTTGGATTCTTAATATTGAAATTAGCCTAGGGTGAAATTTTGGTATTTTTCTAAAAACTTTCAATTTTTGATGAATAGTGAAACCACTAAGTGGTAGTTAAAAAAACTGAATTTTTCAAAAAACTTAATTTTACCGCTTCTGTGAGTGGAATTTCAAAAATCTGAGAGACACGGTTAATATCATGGACTGAAATGTGGTTCAATGAGATTGAAATAATTTTTGGTGAATAGTAAGTTTTTACATTTTTTTACCACGGTTAAAAGTAAATAGGGTAATTAAGGGTAAAAATGATATTATTATTACCCTAACACATGTCCTAATTCTATTGGACAAGTTTAATTCGACAAAAAATAACCTTAGGAATAAAATATGACCATTTAGGCCCACTTGGTTTAGATTAGTACATTTATTATTAATTTATTTAAAGAAGGGTTAAAATAGTTAAAATCAAAGTTTAATAAGTAAATCATTTTTAATATGGGGTTATAGATAAGATAAATTCAACTATAAATATTCATTAGAAATATACAAAGATTTCCTACATAATCGTATTTTTTTTGTAATTTTTAAACATTAAATAATTTAATTTATTTATGACACAACGATGATGCAGTAATTATCTTATTAATGAAATATTTACACAATTGATGTTATAAATACCCAAATAAATATAATTTGAGACTTTTTATGAACTAAACTAATTTTCTAGGTTAATATGAAATGTTAGGATTGATTTAAGTAACTTTGGTTGAAGTAATCATTCTGTTATGAGTTTCAAAAAAATCAACTATTGAATAGTGTCAAAATTGACATAAAATAGTTTTTAAAACAAATATTATATTATTAATTGTTATATTATTCCTAAAAATATAAGGTTCAGAAAAATGACTTATAGAAGGTTATATATATTAGTAAAACACAACTTGGGGGTCAGTTAGATGTATATGGTAAGTTTATTAACTATATAATATAAAAATACGAAGTGACATGGTAAATGTCAATCTAATTAACTAAGAGTTAAAACTAAATGATAAGGTTAATATAATGTCCTAAACTTGTCTAAATTCTATTGGATGAGAGGATTTAGACCCATCCCCACCTTAGCTTTGAAATAACTCAATTTGGAGCTATTTAAAACCGAAATTGACTTTATAATAAAATAATATTTTTTGTTATTCCAAAGGTGCCCCTCTCCTCCCTTATAAAAGGACACCTCCTCCCCCTCTTCCTCACACCACTTTGAGCCTTCAAGCTCGGTAAAACCCTGCCATTTTTTCCTCTCCACTTCCCTAGAGACATCCTAGAGGTCCTGGTCTTCTTCAAAGACCAATTTTAGTGCCCTAAAAGGAGGTCTCAAAGAAGCACTTCAAAGAAGAGGAGGTTCGGACACGTACAAAGCATATCAGAACTAAAGTAAGGGAAATATCACAATCTCATTTTTATCCAAGATTATTTATACGTTAGTATTTACTGGGGTGTATTTTATCATCCAAATCCATGTTTCCTCAATATGTAATATTATTTCCATCCACCTATAATTTTTTAAATCCAATTTAACCCTTCGGTGAGTTTTTAGTAAAGGATATGAAAGGAATCTTTTGTCATTTTTCGTATGAGGTACTTTTTGACTTTTCCGACAAAAGTACGAAGAATGTTTTTTTAAATTATACGTCATGAATGGATTTTTAAAACATTATTTCCAAGAAACTTCCTTTACATGTTTTCAAGTTTATTTTTAATCAAATTCTTTAGTTTAGAATTTTACGACAAGTTAAGAAAGGAAAAGTGTTTTTGAAGCAGAAAGGATATTTTCCTCAAGAATGGAGTTCAAGTGTTTTATCAAAATTATTTTCCATCTAAGATAATAAATGGTTATGTTTTTTATCTCTATTTTTACATTGATTTGATTATGTTTTGATGGAATTATTTTTATGAATTCCTTTATATTATATGAATTTTTTTATGATGTCATGATGTTTAAGATTCCCATTTTTATTACATGGGTTATGCAATGATGTATGATTTATGATTTTGTGGCACACATAAGAATGGTATCATTATGAGATGGGTGGGACCTATATCTCCCTCCAATACATTGGGTAAAGATTTTATATCTCATGAGATAGACATGGCTGGAATGGTAGGTTATACCGGTTCAGTGAAACAGGACTGAAACGAGGGTGACTCGGTTCAGAAATGGACTTTGTCCACTAAGATAGTCTTGTCAATGAGTCTTGACTAATAAGATATGATTCTCTATGATTATGTGTGTATTCTACAAAGTTTCATGTTTTAAGTTATGATTATTGTGATTTCATTTCACTACTATGATTTATCCCATGTTATGAAATTTTGCTCTCTTTTGCAGGTTAAGATTTCCAAAATGTTATGTTCTTATGAAAATGATGTGATTGATATTTGTTTTTTTTACCCTTACTGAGCATTTGAGCTCACCCTTTTATGTTTTATTTTCCACAGGATATAAAGAAAGGTTTTAGGTAGAAAAAAAGGAAGATATTTATGGGATATGTTGAAGATATTTCACCACGATTAGAAGATTATATTCTGAGTTTCCAAAGACACTAAACTATTACGGTCCTTATGTGTGTGTTTTTGTTATGTACTAAGTATTCCGAAAAAGTAATGTAATGTCCATATACGTCAAGCTTAGGGTCTCTACATAATATAAACCTATGATAGACATTGAGGATATATATATATAAGTGCATCCTAATGTTATGGTATATTTGAGATTATATGATTTTTCCTAGTAATAAATATCTATCTGGATAATACAAATAGATAAGGTTATAGCACATATATACCTAAGTGTAATAAATATAAAAAAGGTATGTAAGGCTTGACCTATGCTTTACCTGGTACATGATAATAAGCCTTACTATAAACCTGGTTTGACACTCACATACTTTGAAAAATTGACATTTTATTCATAAACCATTATGAAGGATTTGATTAGATAATGATAATGAATGAACTAGGTTAAACCTAAGGCTTTATAGATTGAAAATAATGTATCTCAATGGAATGGTAAAATGTTTTATGTGTGAAATGTAAGGCATAAATTAATGAATTACTAAGGAAATATGAAGGGCACTATGGAAGGAAATAATATTTTTCTTGGGGATACATTTATAGTCCATTGTATTAAATGTGGGTGACCTAGTCATTATCGGAGTCAATTATATCTTCTAATGGTTAAATCTTGGACCAAGGAATGACCTATGTTGAAATAAAATGGTTGAAGTATTTTTTGGGATTCCAGAATTATATTATATAATTATTTTTACCAATGATATCTTGGTTATAGAAACCATGAAACACATAAGTATTATGTTAAAATTAAGAAGAACATGTGTCTTCATTAACTTAATAGTTATAGATACAATAATGGTTTTATGAGTTTAAGTTTGATCATAATTTTAAATTCCTAAACACCACTTCTGAATTTTTATAGGAATATAACATGATTTAGGATATTATTGCAAAAAATTTATGGAAATACAACCTATTGGAATTGTATATGTTTTTTTGAAATATTTATTTAAGGAAGAATTAACTTACATTTTTTGGTAATAATTTTAATGGTATTTGTAAAATTTTGGGATTATAATATCTTTATGTTGATGTAATTATAGGTAATCACTATTTTGTAATGTTATTAGAATTATATTAATTTTGTTTTTGAAAAAGGACATCCCTTTGTATTTGTTGAAGGAAATAGGGCTTGAACACACAATTGAAGAATGATAAGGGTTTTACACCTAAAATTGGCCTATGTGATGTTCTATTTAATATACCATTGTTTGTACTCAAAATATTTGATAAATATACATTAATGATGAACTAGTGGTGTTACAATTGAGGTATATAAATTCATGTATTATATTGGATGGATTTTATAACCTTATTGGTTTTGGAAATTAGTTAGAGATAGATGGAAAGTCTGTCCACTCTTTCTTGAATCTTAAGGTCCATTAAATGTGAATTTTAGTGCTTCATTCATAAAAAAAATTTATTTTTGGGTATAAATTTCATGGATTAAGATATGAATTGAAAATTGATCGAAGCATAACTATAGGAAAAAATTGTGTTTATAAAATAGAAATATATCATGTAATTATATTGCTGTATATTCTTAAATAGTAAAAGAATTCCTCAACTTTAGAAAAAATTATCTTGAAATTTTTTTTTATCCTATTACCTTAATATATGTTAAAAAAATGGTATTTTAATTAATCACATATTTATGATTTTTAGGTCATTAAAATTCTAATTATATTCAATTTATTATTATGAATTATCTATATGAGTCTCTACAACTACTTATTCTTTTTTCCATTTTCATATATTCACTTCCCACTAATGTTCTCTTACATGGAAACCTATTTATGTGTTATTATATATAACCTTAATATTTCCATTTCTATCCTATAAAGAGTAACTTATTTTATCCATTTTATGATGTATTTTTAACAATGGTATTTCCAAATGTCAAACCATTTATTTCTAAGATCAATCTTAAATTCCAAGGATTTAATTTATTGAAGGTGGAGGATAATGTAAGACACCAAGATTTTGAAAGAGGAAAATCATGTTTGATAATTTTTCTAACATGAAACACCAATTTTAGAATAGAATTTAACACCTTAATACTTTATGATATTTTCCCATTTAAATAAATTAAATCTCATTGATAGATTATGACGAAAAAAACATTGGTTTTAAATGAAAAAACTCTATTATAGTTACAAATAAATAAGGAAAATTATATGATTTATAGATTAATAAAATACATTAACTATATATCTATTTATTATAAATAAAACAATATTTATTTGATTGAAAATGAAATATTTTATAGAAACTTTTGTTTTTTATAAAATGCGGTTTAGTCATAGTGTGTGCACATTATTTGAAGTTAAATTTTACCAATTTTAACAATTTTATTTGATAAAATTAAAATATATTTGATATAATAAAATAAAAACTATATTTGAGATAATTATTTGATATTTCTAAAATGTTTCATTTTTCAATGAATAGTGAAAAATACTGATTTTTATTGAAAATTTCATTTTTGTTTGAATTATTTACAAAGTTAAATTATATTTTTAATCAGATTTAAAGTAAAATTAGTTCAATCATATTAAAAATTATCTAATTTAGGTCAATATAATCAATTTCATATTAATGTTTTTATTATAACTTCTCATAATTATACGAATTGTTATCTTTAGAATCTATATTTTTCATCGCTTCTAGAGTTATTGTATTAAATAATAATCTACCACATATATGAATTAAATTTGAAAAAATATATTTCATATTTTGAATAATAATAATTAATATCATATAATACTTTTTCTTTAATTTTTTTACCTTAATGAATAGTGAAAATAGTGAAAACATTAATTACTGCGACAAATGTAAAAATTGATTTACCAGGGGTTAAACAAAAAATATAAGTGTTAAAATGACAAAAAAACTTGTATAATTACTATATAATAACCAAATTTTTACCTTATACTATCTCCAATTAAAACATAATGTTATTTGGATTTTTTTCATGTTAATAACTTTATCATTTTTTAAACTTTTGGAGAATTTCATTGTAATTTCGAAGAGGGTACTTTTTCCCCACTTATGAAAGGGAATTAACTCCCTTCACTTATTTACACATATAAACCCATCTAGTTAGTCCAATAATAGATTAAATAACTTCATTACTACCTTACCAACATCCTATATACCTTTTATTAATCAAAAAATAAAACCTAGAAGCCTTTTGGGGAAAACCCAAAGAAGTTGTCCAAAGAAAAGGCAATGTTCTTAAACAAGAATTTTTATTTGGTTTCTTATTCCAAGTACTTAAAATTTTATTAATCAATGATTATGTAATAAAATCAGTATATTACATATATTATTATATCATTATGATAAGGAAATTACCAATATTCATCTACTCTTCCAAAAAATGGGAAATGGTACCATTGATCGTGTGCACAGTGGACTACCGCTTCACGAAGCAATGTAATTCTTTTTCCATCACCACATTTCATGGATATATATAATGATGTATTTAAATCGTTTATATTATATTTATTATACTAATATACTTTTTTAATTATAATATCACATATACCAACTCATATTCCCTACTATTTAAAATAATATAACATCACTCGTGTGTACGTAGGACTACCGCCTCATGAAGAGATTTATTAGTTTTAAAATTATATTTATATATAAGGTAATAAGGATATATTTAGTAAATATATGTTATATATATGATATTAAATTTATTTTGTAAAAATTAATATACCACAAACTTACTTACCCTTTTACCCATTAAGGAAATGATAACGCCGCTCATGTGTACATATAACATACTATCTCCATGAAGAGATGTGATCCATTATACATGTTCAAATTTAAATAATTATTATATAAATGTATATAATGAAATAAATGATATTTATAACACTAATAACATTTTGTATATTATGGAACAATAATAATATGTGCATGATTTGGAACATTTATGAAAAAATTCATGAGAAAAACATGTTAATTAACACCCGGAAGAATGAAAATAATGAAATATTATTAAAAAAAATGAGGTAAATTTTTTTGAAGGGAATCATATATGATATTATAAATATGGATATGGTTTTTTAAAAATTAATAACTTGATTAAAACCATTATAAATATGGTTAAATCATATACAACCAAAAACAAATGCAATGTAAATAGTGTTGTATTTTAAATTTTTTATATGGATTTGAATTTGACAAATATAATTGATTCATTGATTAATTTTCACTTAGATGTTATCATCTTTGGATGGTTTTATTTTATAATCTCATTTTAATCAAGATTGTTTATTCTTGAATTTTAATTAAAGGAAATTATTTCATCATTGTATAATTAACCCCTTTAATTTATTTATACTATAGTTATTTATGACATTTTCAAGTATTAGTATAGTTTTATCACTCTTTGGTACTAAAAATTATTGAGAAAATGTTTTTAGGAATAAATGACTTTATTTCTCTCATCATTCTAAAATCCTTTTTCTTAAAAAACCAGGTTTTATAATAATGTTTTAAAAAATATTTTTAACATTATGAATATGATTTTCTAATGATATTATTATACATGTTTTACTTTGTACAATTTTTTTTGAAATTATTCTTTAGGACATTTTCCAACCAAGACTTGTGTGGATTTTACTGAAAATATGAAAGGAATATTTGTTTTAATGTGTATGACATGTATATAATTTCATTTTTTCCTGGAAAATCAATGTGTTACCAAATAATTTATAAGTTTAAAAGGTTATTTCAAAATCAATGAATTTTAAAAATATTTAGTGAAATTTTAGTTTTAAAAAAAAATTCAATGTAGAAAGGATACTTTACTCAAGAATGTTTTTAATAACATTTTTATGGTATTTATATTCATAAAAGACCAAAAACATTTATTTTACATATAAATTACAAGGTATATGTTTTATGGATACCATATTTATTCATTATATGGATAGTTTTTTGTCATTTTGACTAAGTAAAGTATTGAAAATTTCATTCTTGATTCATTTTTATATTAAGTAACCTTCCCTGGAAATATTCCTTTTCTGGGTATCATTGGACATTAAAATGTACCCTAAATATCAATACTATTTAGCATGGATATGTTTATTTATTGAAACATATTTAATTTCTATACACGATTTTATTTTTTTAATATTATTTTTTATCTATGGAAATAATTAAAAAAATTTATTCTTTAATCAATAAGGATATTTGATGATAAGGCACATAGTTCATGAATTATATAAATCATTATATATACGTGGAATACTTTGAACATGATGTGATGGGTGGGGGAGGACTTATTTATACCCTATATGCACTAGTATTATCATGAGGTGAATTAGTAGTGTAGTATTAAATGGGTTTTAATCCACAGTTTTCAACTATCCTCTGAAGGGTGTTCAGAGTAGAGATACCATTATTCCTGAGGTCATGATTTTAAATAATTAAATATTTCCTTCATTAAAAGTTCTTTTATTAATTTCCATGATATTTTCTCAATGATATTATGTTAAGGTGCATTTAATTATTAGTTACTTATTAAATGGAATGTGTTTTAAATTATTTTTGTTTATATATTGATTATTTCTTTTTCTATTGATGAAAGTAAATTTATTTATATAGAATGCGTGTTTATTTATTTACCTTTCCATATTTATTATTTCTTATCTAATAATTATTTTAAAGTTATTAATTAAATATAATGTGTTTTTATATATTTACTATGCCATATTGATTATGTCATATTGATTATTGTTCATTTACTCAAGATAGCTTCTACTTTACATAAATTGTACAGATCATTTGAGCTCACCCTTATTTTTTTTCCTTTCCCATGAATTCATGAAGTGTATTATGAATTATATTCAAGGATATTCTATAAGTAATAATCATATTATCAAAAAATTATGTTTTAATCATTTAATTGAAATGTAACAATATAATTATGTATGAATGTATTGAAAAAAGACTACAAAACAATATTGTCCCTCTGGATGATACTCTTTGTATCTTTTGATAATGTAGAAAATTAGACACTCGCTTTGATATACTAAGTTTGGGGTCATTATAATTGGTATCAAAGGAAGTATAGTAGAAAAATTTGGAACTAGATTTAGGAAAATATAGATTTGAGAACATAACTCTATGATAGACATTGTGGATCAGTATAGAAGAACATCCTACTATTTTTGTAAGTTATAATTTATATGTTTTTTCCTACGAATACATCCCTATCTAGATATTATAAGTTTATATGGTAATAGAAAAAATATAACTCGGGGTAACATCTCTAGAAAAAGAACATTGATCTTGATATTATTGTTACTAGGTACACCAAAATGGGTCTTACTATGTATTTAGTTTGAAACTCTCATGGGATATTCTTTAGATAATTAAATTTTTATTTACAAACCATTATGATGGTTGTGGATAAATAAAGATAGTGAATGACTTATGTTAAAACTAAGGTTTCTTATATTGAAAATAAATTGTCTCAAAGGAATGGGAAAATGTTTTATGTGTGGAAAAGAAGAGTATAAATCAATAAATTGTTGAAAAAAATTGAGAAGTACGATGAAAGAAAATAAATTTCTTCTAAAAGATCAATTTCCAGTTCATTGTATTAAATATGGGGATCCTAGGTATAATCCAAGCCACCGCCGTCTTTTTAAATGTTATCTCCTAGAACAAGGAAGGACCTATGTTGAATTAAAACAAGTGAGGTATTTATTTTTATTGTATAATTATATTTACCAATGATATTTTTGTTATAAGAATCATGAAACATCTAGGGATTATGTTAAATTTTAGAATCATATGTGTCTTAATTAACTTAATTGGCATGGATACCATCATGGGATTATGAGTTTAAGGATGATCATTTATTCAATTTTTTAAACAAAACTTTTGAACATTTGTGTGGTAGGAATATAAAATGAGTAAATATATTATTCGAAATCATTAATGGAAATAAAAACCATTGGTTTATTATATGTTTTTGAAAAAATTATATTTAAGGAATAATTCTTTTAAATTTTTTGGGAATAAGTTTAAAAATATTTGTAATATTCTAGGTTTATCTTATATTGATGGTTTAGTAATTATGGATCACTATAATTTGGGAAATTTATAGGAATTATATATATATATAATTTTTGAAAAAGGACATCTGATTGCATCTGTTGAAGGCCGTGGGGTTTAACCCTCAACTAGTGGAAGATAAGGCTTTATCACATACCACCAGTGCATGTTCCATTCTAGTTAACATGCCATTATTTTTAACTAAAAAATTTGAATAATAAAAAATAATGGTTAAATAGTGGTGTTATTATCGAGGTTTAGATATTAATGTATAGTATTGGATAAATATTTCTCTCTAAATTGGTTTTATTAGAGATGGATGGAAAGACTTGACACTCCTTTATGGATCTTAAGATCCTTTAAAAGTGAATTTTATTTCTTCAGGTGTAAAAATTTTATTTCTGGATATTCATTTCGTAGAGTAAGTGGTGAAGCAGAAATTGATTGAAGCCTAACCAGAAGATGAAATTGTTCTAATTAAATATAAATATATAAATTAAACATATTTCCCAATAATCTTAGATTCTAAATTAATTTATTGACCTTATAAAAAAGTATATTCAAACAAAAAAGTTGTCCCATTACGATTGTATTCGATGAATCAAATGGTATTCTAAATCAACCCAACATTATGGTTTTGAGTTCTTTAACTTTCCATTTATAATTTACTTTCTTGTTATAAATTATCGCTTTTAGTATCTATAATTATTTATACTTTTCTTTCATTTCAATATCTTCACTTCCCACATATGTTCTCCTACTTAGAAACCAATTGATGCATTATTTTAGAATACTTTCTTATTTCCATTTCTCTCTTAGCATGGTGAAGTTTTATTAACCATTTTATGATGTTGATTTGTCAACAATAGTATTTCCAAATATCAAACCCTTTATTTCTGAGATCAAGTTAAAATTTAAAGGACAAAATTTATTAACGGTGGGGACAATATAACACCATATGACTTTTAAAGAGGAGATTCGTGTTTGATAACATGTATATCATGAAACAGTAATCATAGAATAGAATTTCAAACCTTGATAATATATGACATATTTCCTTTTAAATAAATTAAATCTCTTAGATATCATGTGATACATGTAATACCGAGTTTAAACAATCAAAATCTATTATAATAATATTTAAACATGCACATTAAAACCTTTTCGTTAAGTTGGTGGGTAAGAATTATAATAAATAAATTTTTAAAATTATATGGTTTATACATAAATAATTTAAAAAATTTATTTCAATTTATTATAAATAAAATATGAATCATTTGAATGAAAAATAAAAGTCTTTTTAGAAAAAGAGATATGTTTTAAAAGGCTGTTTAATCGCACATTTCACACAAAAATTAAAATTAATTTTTACCACATTAATAAAATTTAGTTTTTAAAATGAAATTAACTTCTTAAATTATCATATAAAAATTATATTAGGAATATTTTTGTGATTTTTATGAAAATTTTCATGTTTTGATGAATAGTTTAAAATAAGGTTATTTATTGAAAATCACCTTTTCATTTAAACGATTTTCAAATTGAAATTATAATTTAAATTTGATTAAAGGTAAAATAAGTAAAATAATATTAAAAATATATAATTTAGGTAATTTTTCATCAATTATATATTAATATTTGATATTAAAACGTTATATAATTCCGAGAAGTTTCACTTTAGAAACCCATTTTTTTATTACATATATGGGTATAATTTTAAATTGGATTTCTTTACTTCTGTGAAATGTATTTATAAAAATGGATTAAATATTTTTAATAAAAATAATATTTATTATATGCTAATTTTAACTTTATTTTTGACCTTAATGAATAAAAAAAACATAAAAAAATTGATTATTGTGGTTAGGGTAAAAACTTATTTATCACGGGTTTATTAAAAATAGATTATGGTTAAAATGACCTAACAACATGTATAATTACTATTTTATATCCATATTTCCACATTATATTGTCCCAAAATCAAACATAGTGTTATTTAGATGATTTTCTAAATTGAATTTATTTTTTATTTTGGAACCTTTTAGGTAATTTCTATATAATTACCAATAAGGTTCCTTTCCCCACATATAAAAGAGAACTAAATCTCTTAACTTACTAAAACTTATGAATACATTTATATAGTAAATTTCATTCCCATATTACTTACTTACCCCACTAAAAATATATTAGAGGCCTTGTTTGGATATAAAATTCATCCTAGGAAGGATTTTGATGAAAACCTAATGATGTTGTCGAAAGAAGAGGTAATATTCTTTAATGAGTGTTTTTATATTGTTCCTTATTCAACCTCCTTAAAAAAATATTAAAAAACTATTATATAATAAAAAATTATATTAAATATACTTATACGTTACTCTGTTAAGGTTATTACCTATATCTATCTCATCTTCCATCAAATAGGAAACAAAACTGTCGATCCTGTGTGTGATGGACTACCGCCTTCTGAACCAATATAATTATTATTCCATATAAAATTTTAAATTATAGATATAATGATGTATTTAATGAATTATTATTACATTTATGCTATTATAATACTTTTTTTTAATTATAATATCACACATATATTCTAAATTCCCTTGTTGTTAAAAATATGTTAACGTCGCTCGTGTGTAAGACAGACTGCCACCTTGTGAAGCGGTGAGATTTTTTCCCCTTAATCTTTATATAAAAGTTAATAAGTATAAATTCAGTTAATGTATGTGATATATATGAAATTAAATTGATTTTATAAAATTAATATATCACACACTTCCTTACCCTTTCATCTTTTATGGAAATGATAACGCCGCTCATGCGTACATAAAACCTTCCATCTCCATGAAGTTATGTCATCCATTCACCATGTTAAAATTTTAATAATGATTCTAAAAAATTATATAATGAAAAAATGAAATTTTTTACCTTAATATCCTTTTTGGGATTATGGATGTTTATAATATGTGCAAGAATTGAATCTTTCATGACTAAACACACATGAAAAAACAAGGCAATTAACACTAGAAACAATGAAAATAATGAAATATTATTAAAGAATGGGAGGTAAAATGTTATAAGGGGACACCATATTATTTAATAAATATAGATATTATTTAGTTAAAAATTAATAGCTTCCTTTAAACTATTATATATTAGGTTAAATAACATTCAACTAAAAGAAGCTTGGGGCAAAGGACTTTGTATCAATATCCATTCATTGAGACATATTATAATCTTATATACCTAATTTAATTTTTATGGTGTATATAATACCCCTTTGAAAATTAATATCAAATATCGGTCGTTATTAAATGTATTTTTAATTTCACATTGAATTATTTCTTCCAAGAGTAATTTAATTGAAAATTCTAAAGTGGTAAAGAATTTCATAACTCAATTTCTTTTCAATGAGTTATATTACTTCTTCATTGCCTTTGAAATTATAAAATTATATGTGTAAATTATTTTTGATATATTAGGTTTTAGTTCCAATTATATTATGGGGATACAAATTTTATACAGATAATGTATTCATTGATTAATTATCATTTTAATGTTTATATATTTTAAAGGGTTTATTTCACAATGAAATTTTAATTGGGATTGTTTTTTCTTGAATTTCCATTGATGGAAATTATTTGATCAATTTCTAATAAAATCCTTTAATTTTTTATCCTATGGTTATTTATTTCATTTTCAAGTAGTAATAAAAATTTTCTACTCTTTGATATTGAAAATTATTTTGAGAATGTTTTTAATAAAATTCGACATCATTTCTCTCTTCAGTCGAAATTCATTTTTCTTCCAAAACCATTCATTAATTTTTTTAAGAAAATGTTTGTTATCATTATACAAATAATTTATTAAATTTATTCTTACCCATGATTTAATTTTTACAATTTTTTTAAAATTAATTATTATTTTTCTTTCGAAATAAGGCCCATTTGTATTTTAATGAAAATGTGAATGGAAACTCTATTTAATCGTGTATGAAAAGTACTATATTTTATCGCCATCATGACCAATCAAAATTTTAAATATTACTTTATAATATTAAAGGGTTATTTTCAAATAAAATTATTTTCAAAATATTTTGGGAAATTTTTGTTTTATTTTTTTAAATTAAAAAGGATACATTCCTCGTGAATTTTTTAATAACAGTTTTTGTAGTATTTTTATTCATCAATAAAAAAATATTTAAATTATAATACACTAAGGATATGTTGTATTAATACTATCATTATTAATCATATGTATTTTCATCATCATTTTGACTATGGTATGTATTGATATCCACTTTCTTGATTCATTTTTGTATTCATTAAAATTCCATTAAAATATTCACTTTCATGTGATCATTGGATATTTAATTTCAACTAAATATACACTATCATTTTCATGGTTGTTTTTATTTCATAACCTGTGTATCAATTATATATACTATTTTCTATAATGAAAAAAAATGTTTGTTTTGGGGAATATTGATAAATCAGGATTCTTTACTCAATACACATATTTGAGGATACAACACATTATTCATGAATTAAATTGATTATTTGATATATGAGGAATGATTTTTACATGAAATTATAGGTGGGGCCTGAAATTATATATCCTATAAATTCATTAGTAATATTATGATTCAAATTAGTAGGCTGGCATTAAAAAGGTTTTTACACATATTTTTAAATATTCTTATGCATGGTCTTGATAGTAGAGGTATCATGATTCCTTAGATCATGATTTCTAATAATTAATAATTTCTTTTATTAAGAATTCAATTATAATTATCCATTATATTTTCTCAATGATATTACATTTTTATAAATTTCATTCTCAGTTATTGATTAAATGGAATGTGTTTTCAGTTATTTAACTTCCCATATTGATTATTCTATATTCACTCATGATAGTCATGTTATCTAGATAGAATGTATGTTTAGTTATTTCCATTTCCATATTGATTATTCCTTATATAATAATGACAATAAATTTATTAATTAAATAGAAAATTTGTTTATATATTTACCTTTCCATATTGATGATATCATATTTATTGTTCTTTATTTAATCATGATAACATCTGATTTACATAAATCTTATTGAGAAAATGATTTCATTCAAATTCTGTTTCCATTCCTAGGAATCCAAGAAGTGTACTATGAGTGATATGCAAGGATATCATTGAGGGAATAATGATATTATTGAAAAAAAATTATGTTGTATTTTTTGTATTCAAATATAAAAAGAGAATAATAAATGTATCTATTTTACCAATACTAATAAACTATAGAGGCCTTTGGGATTATTTTTATTTTTGCCTAATACCAATATAGTTATCCAAACACTTACTCCAGGTTACTGGAGTTGGGTTCCTTATATGTGTGTAATTAATTTTGACTATATTATAGTGTATTTACACTTATTAATATTAATTTACATTTGATACAAATAATTGATTCATTTATTAATTACAACTTTAAATTTATGATATTTGTAAAGTTTTATTTCAAAATATCTTATTAATTAGTATTTTCTATACTTGAATTTATTTTGAATGAAATTATTTGATCATTGTAGAATAAACCCATTTAATTTTCTTCTCCTCTATTAATTAATGATATTTTCATGTAATAGTACCATATTACTCTCTTTGTAAAGTTAAATTATTGAGAAAAAGTTTTCAATAAAATAAAATATCATTTCTCTCTATGATCAAAAATCATTTTTCATACAAAACCATGTATGCTAAAACATTTTCAAAAATGTTTTTAACATTATCTAAATGATTTATTAAATAAAATTTTACCCATGTTATAAAGTTTGGTGAAAGGAATCTTCATGTAATTTTCCAAAAAATAACCATTTAGATTTTAAAAAAATGTGAATTTTTTTTTGTTTTAACATGTTAAGAATGTACATAATTTCCTACCCTCATGGACACTCAATTTTTTAAATATTACATTATATGTTTCAAAAGTAATTTTTAATGAAATGTATTTTTATTAAATTTTTAGTTTAAAAAATGATTTTGAATGTGGAAATTTTATTTTCCACATGATTTTTAATGAAATTTATATTGTATTTCTTTTCAAAAAATGATTGAAAATATTTATTATACTTATGATAAAATGGGGATATAGCGTATTGATATAATTATTTCTATTTCTATTGATGGTATACAATCAGTTTGACTACGGAATGTATTGAAATTATATTTCCATATTATTTTTAATCATTAAATTTACCATGAAAGATTAAATTTCTTGTAATAATTGGAATTTACATTTCTCTTATGTATAAAAATTATTTATTATGGATATATTTATTACTTAAACCATATATAAATTATATATAAGATATTATAATTTTATAATTATATGTCTACCTAAGGAAATTATTATAACTCTATATTATTTATTAGAAATGTAATTTTTTTGTTAATTTATATTATTTATCAATTAAATCGACCATTAGATATATGAGGTATGTGCCGGACATGAAAATATGGGTGGGGACTAGTAATAGATATCCCCATAATGCATTGGTAGTCTCATGAGATGAATTAGTTAGATAGACTTAGTTAAATGAGTTTCTATTGTATACCTACACATTAGTTATAAAAATTCTAGTGAAAGATATTCATAGTAGAGGTATCATGATGACTAATATCATGACATCAAATAATTAATAATTTTTTTCATTAAGAATTAATTTATTATTATCAATGAGGTTTTCACAATGATATTATCTATATATTATTTTCATTATAAGTTTATTAATTAAATGGAATGTGTGTTCACATATTTACCTTGAAATATTAATTGTTCTTTATCTAATCATCATGTTCATGTTATAGATTTAATGTAATGTGTTATCAATTAGTTAACTTGATATATTTGTTATTCCTTATCAAATTATGATTTTAAAGTTATTTATTAAATGGAATGTGTTTTCAAATATTTATCTTTATATATTGATTATTCCTTATATAATCATGATTTTCAAGTTATTTAAATGTAACAAGTGTTCAATTTTTTAACATTAAATGTTGATTTTTCTTATTGATTCATGATAAAATTATCAATACAGAACCCTTATTAAGAATTTGAGATTACCCTTTCTTTTTCCCACCCCTATATCTAGGAAATGTACCATGTATGATATATAAGGATATTCTATAGGTATTAATAATATTATCAAAAAAATTATACTATATTTTTTTTCATATGTAATGAAAGACTCATGTATGTATCATGTTTAACAAGACTATTAAACTATTAGGTCCTTCAGGATGTAATCACTTGTTTGTTATGCCAATGTAATAATGTAGAAAATGGCTTCAGGTTACTGAAGTTATGGTCTTGACAGTTGGTTTAAATAATGTTTAATATAAAACACGGTAACTAGATTTTGGATAATATATAACAGGGAACATGACCCTATGATATAATTTTAGGATAAATATTTAAGAAAATCATAATTTTTTGGTAAGTTATATATTATGTGGATTTTCAATGAAATAAATCCATTTCTAGATACTAAAAGTTGACTTGGTTTTGGAATAGATGTAACTAGGGGTAATAACGCCAAAAACGATGTTTCAGTCTTAACATGTGCAAAACTATGTACATGATAAAGGGAATTACTATGCGCTTGGTTGGACATTACTGGGGGATATGCATTGGATAATTAAATTTTTATTTATAAACCATTATAAAGTATTTGAGAAAATGATTTTAATGAATGACCTAGGTTAAACCTAAGTTGTCTTATATTTTAATGAAGGTGTCATGATTTAAGAATCCTATAAATGATTATATGGTTTTATCACTATGATTATTGTTTGTCACACAATTATTTTTTGTTTTAGTCAATGGATAGAAACCAAAAGAATCATGTTAACATAGAAAATGAAGGATAATGTGGAAACTATTAGAAACCAAATTGAATGATGAAAGGAGTGAGAAAAATCATGATATTGTGTAACCAGTTATATAGAAACACAATTAATAACCAATACCTTAAAAATACAAAGACATATAAAAAGAAATATATGGAGTTCATTTAGATCTTGAGTGGTGGAGAATATATAGGAAATAATGCATAGTTTTTTTCATGATGAAATTTTTGAAAGAGAAACCTATGAAGGTGTATCAAAGTAACATAAAAGTTTTTTTGTGTAAAAGAAGGAAATATTTCAATGAATTCCCAATGAAAAATGAAGATTATAATGAAAGTGAAAAAAATTAGTCTTAGGGATGAATTTATTGTTATTTGTATTAAATTAGGGGAAATCGAGCATTATATTGGTCAATAAACTCTTTCAATGGTTAACCCCTTGACCAAAAAAGGAAATTTTAGAAATAAATCGGATTAAGTATTTATATATTGGGATTCAAGAATTTAATTGTACATATTTTTCCCAATTTTATTCGGTTTATAAGAATTATGAAACATTTAATGATTTTATCAAATTTTATAAGCATATATGACTTAATTAACTTAAGAGTTATGGATACCATCACGAGTTTATGAGTTTAAAGTTGATAATAAGTTCAAAGTCTTAAAAAAATATTTTGATTTTTTTGGTTGGAATGTATCCTGATTAATGATATTTTTGGAAAATATTTATAGGAATACAATCTATTGGTTTAGTATATGAAAAAGTTATTTGAGGAATAATTCCTTTAAATATTTTGGACTATTGATTAATGGAATTGTTATCATTTATGGTTTATCTTATCTATGATGTTTTAATAATTAAAGGTTATTAAAATATGGGAAATTTATAGGTAAAATATTAATAAAGTAT
This sequence comes from Viscum album, assembly GCA_963277665.1. Taxonomy (NCBI): domain Eukaryota; kingdom Viridiplantae; phylum Streptophyta; class Magnoliopsida; order Santalales; family Viscaceae; genus Viscum; species Viscum album. Next base: position 1,295,738,731 of record OY728138.1, on the reverse strand, counting down.
TGGTTTTAGGATAACCTACATAACTAGAGAAAACTTATTGCATATGGTGAAGGTCATAGAGGCTTTAACCCACAACTGAAGGATTATAGGGGTTCAACACACACCATTGACCTATGTGATGTTCCAGTTAATATGAAATTATTTTTATTTAAATTATTTGGAAAAAAATTATTAATTATGAAATATTAGTGTTATTATTGAGGTTTGGATTTTAATAACCCATTAATACAATATTTTTGGGAAAATATTAAAAAATAGGTGAAAATACTTGTTACAATTATATAGATCAAATGATCTATTAAAATTTAATTTTTGTTCTTCAGGCATACAAAATATATTTTTTGATAATAATTTCTTAGAGTAATAGATGAAGTTGAAATTGATTGAAGTAATGAACAAAATTTATCATTTGAAATAGAAATATACTATATAATTATATTTCTTTATGTTCATAGTCATGATGGTAAAGTAATTCCTCATGTTTAGTAAAAATGAGATTGAAACAAAAATGTTATCCTATTAACATTATATATGATAAATCAAATGGACTTTGATATTATAATATATTTATGGTTTTTGGGTCCTTAAATTTCTATTGATCATTCACTTTCTTATGATCAATGATCTCTATCACTCTCTATAATTATTTTCTCTTTTCTTCCAGGTCTATATCATTATTTCCCACCAAAGTTTTCTTACTTGGAAAGCTAGTAATTTGTTATTCCTGATAACCTTCATAATTATATCTATATATTATCCAATGGAAGTATTATTTACCCTTTTTATGATGTGGGATTCCAATAAAGTTATTTTTAATTGTCAAATCCATGATTTTCTAGATCAAGATTAATTCAGGAAGATGGAATTTATTTAAGTGAGGTAGAATGTATGAGCCCAATATTTTTTTAAACAATTGGGTTTATAGTGTATATAACATGTAGAATAAGAATATATGATGATGTAAACCCATAGTTTTAATGATATATTTATTTTTAAAATTAAATATCATTGATATCTTGTGCTTTGTGAAACACTGGGTTTAAATGAAACACAATACTCTTAAAAAATTATTATTTAAAATATGATAGTCATAAAAAAGGCATTAATTTGGTGGGTATGAACAATAAAAAATAAATTATGAAAATAATATTTTTACACATGTATAAAAAAAATCATTGGAATTATATTTTTTAAAAATAAAGCATCATTTGAAAGAAAAAAAATATTTTCTGAAAAACTATATTTTACTAAAATGTAGTTTATTTATGATTTAAAAAGACATAATTTAAAATTTATATTTAAATTTATTAGAAAATTTACATAAAAAAATAAAATTAATTTTTAATTCTACATGTAAAAAATATATTTTGGTGCATTTTTTATAATATTATAAAAATATTAATTTCACTATTAATTGTGAAAAATAGAAATTTTTATTTAAAAATTATTATTCATTTAATTTATTCAAAAAGTTCAATTATATTATAATTTTATTTTAAAGTATAATTAGTTAACTTTTATTACAATTTATCTAATTTTTTGGTTGAAATAAATTTCATTTTTAATTGTGATATTATTTTTTTACCTTTTCAATGTTTTTCTTTTTAAAAATCATTTTTCGACATGTCTCCAAGTTTAATTTCAAACTGAATTATGTTAATTGTAACACCTCGAGATTTTATGAGAAGTATTATTTTTAATTTATTTTATGTCTTGTGTTGTATGCTACACCAAGATTATCTTGTGCTATATGCAACACCGTATTAGGTTGCAGTATACGCAACACTATTCTTGGATAGTGTTACACAAAATTTCAAGTTCGTTTGATAGAAGTTATTCTACGCAACATTGAGTGTATATATATATATATATTCAATGTATAAATGAAATATGGTAGGAATATATTATACAAAAAAACAAAGGAATCTTGCACTACAGGAAACCCTGACTTGGCTTGCTTTACACGCAATCGCGACCTTCCATGATAGCGTGTGTTGTAAGCAATACCGAGTTTCACTAAACAACAATATGTTATTAAAATATTATATAAACTAGCCATTATGAATAGTAATTCCCACTTTTTGAAATTTTATAAATTTTATCATTCAAAATGGACTTCATTTTTGGATTCGGAATATCGAAATTAGCCTACGGTGAAATTTTGGCATTTTTCTAAAAACATTCAATTTTTGATGAATAGGGAAAACACTAGGTTACTATTTAAAAACCAAATTTTTATTTAAATAATAATTTATTTTATTTAAATTTATTTTAGGTCAAAATATATACATAATACTTATATAAGTTCAATGTAATTCATTGGAGTTATTTTATAATAATTTTAGATATATAAAATTTTATTGAACTTTTCACCATCTTTTACCCACCTCCTAGGAGCATTTGCAATTGTACATAAAACATAATTTTACCTCTTCTGTGAGTTTCATTTCAAAAATCCGAGAGACATGGTTTATATCATGGAGTAAAATGTGGTTCAATAAGATAAAAATAATTTTTGGTGAATAGTAACTTTTCACTTTTGTTTACCACGGTTAAAAGTAAATAGGGTAATTATGGGGAAAAATGATATTATTATTACCCTAACCCATGTTCTAATTCTATTGGATAAGTTTAATTTGACAAAAAACAACCTTAGGAATGAAATATAACCCTTTAGGTCCACTTGGAATAGATTAAGACACTTTTTATTATTTTATTTAAAGAAGAGTTAAAAGAGTTAAAATCAAAGTTTAATAACTAAAACATTTTTAATATAGGGTTATAAATAAGATAAATTAGACTATAAATATTAATTATAAAGATAAATATATTTACTACATAATGGTATTTTATTTATAAATTTTAGACATTAAATAATCTAATTTATTTATGACACAATGATGATGAAGTAATTACCTTATTAATGAAATACTAACATAATTTATGTTATAAATACCCAAATAAATATAATTTTAGACCTTTTTATGAATTAAAATAAACTTATAGGTTAATATGACAAGTTATTATTGATTTAATTAACGTTTTTCAAACTAATAATGTTGTTATGATTTTCAAAAAATCAATTACCAAATAGTATCAAAATTGACATAAAATAGTTTTTAAAACAAATATTATATTATTAATTGTTATTTTATTCTAAAAAATCTAAGGTTAGGCCAAATGACTTATATAATGTTATATATATTAATAAAGAACCACTTGGGGTTCTTGTGGCTTTTTATAGTAAGTTTATCAACCATATATTGTAAGAAAACAAGAAGACATGGTAAAAGTTAAATTATTTAACTTAGAGTTAAATCTAAATGATATAGTTAAAATAGTAACCTAAACTTGTCTAAAACTTTTTGGTTGAGATTATTTATACCCATACACACTTTTCATTCAAAATAAGTCACTTTGGAGCTATTATAAACCGAATATTACTTTATTATAAAATAATATTTTATGTTTTTTTTAAAGTGCCCCTCTCCTCCCTTATAAAAGGGCACCGTCTCCCCCTTCTCTTCACACAATTTTGAGCCTTCAAGCTCATCCAACCTCTGCCAATTTAACTTATAAACTTACCTAGAAACATTATAGAAGTTCTGGTATCCTCAAAAGACCATCTCTAGTTCCTTAATAGGAAGCATAAAAGAGGTGCGTCAAAGAAGCGGTAATCTCTTCTATCGATTTCTTCATGTTTTTTTCTTCTTCAACTTCTTCTTCTTTATCTGTTTCATTATAAAGTAATAACATCAATATCACTAATATACTGATATGTTATTATAAATATCAAACAACCCCAGTTCACCTTCTATCCATCCTACGGAAAACGAAATCACAGCACGTGCGTACGCACGAAATACCGTCTCCACGCCGTGGTGTAATATGTTTTTCCACCACCACCTTACTTGGATGGGTATAATGGTGTAAATAATAACTATATATATTTATTATAACAACATAATGATTCTGAGATATTATATCATCCACTCCAATTCAATTGAATAATTATGGGAACGATATCATCGCTCGTGCATACATACAGATTATCGTCTCCATGACGCGATGAGATTCATTATCCATGTTAACCATTCAAGAATGATTATAAAGTATATATAATGAATTAAAATTAAATATATGACATGATTAAACTACTGTAGTTATGTATATATATATTTCATCTACTTACTTCCATTCAAGTCAATAAGGAAAAGAAAACAACATTCATACGTACGTACGGCCTACCGTCTCCATGAATGGTGTATTTCACTTCATTTATCTATCTATTATATATATATATAATGAATATATATGATATATAAATCATTATTTACATTCTGGAAGTAAGTAAATAATGATATAAGTAATAATAATATCAAGAACAATAATTCCAAACATGTACGTTAAATAAAACGATTTTACCCAAAACTCTGCTTTAACATGGAATTTACAAAAGAATGGGTAATATAAAGTCATAAGTGAACCATATATGATATCATAACAATAAATATGATTATTTAATATGTTAATGACATTATTTAAATCATTATATAGGAGGTTTGGATACGTACGAAGCATATCAAACCTAAGGTATGGGATAATTTTTCAATCTCATTTTTATTCAAGATTGCTTATACTTAAGTATTTACTGGGGTTATATTTTTCATCCATGTCCATAAAATGTTTTCCATAAAGTGTTTAATATTATTCCATTTATGTTTAAAGTCATGTTTATCCCTATTTTACTTTTAATTTGTGTTATGGAATGAATATTTCTTTTGTTTACCATATGTGCTTCTTTTTGACTTTTCTGTTAAAAGTACGAGGAGAATGTTTTTTACTTATACGTCATGAACATATTTTTACGGTTTCATAATGCCTTATTTTCATCAATCTTACTCTGAAATATTTCATGAATATTTTCAAGAAAATCCTTTAATTTTGAAATTTCATGGAATTTTGTGAAAAGAAAATAATTTTTCAGAAGAAAGGATATTTTCCTCAAGAATTATTGTCAAGTGTTTTATCAAAACCATTTTCCATCTAAGATGACATTATTTCATTTGTGTACATTTCAAGTATAATATCTCTATGATTTACATGGTTTCACTTTTCTTATGATGAAACAATATCCATTTGTTTTATATGGATTATGTTATGATGGGATGATGTTTATGAAACCCATTTTTATTCTTTAGGTTATGATGAATGATTTATGTTTATGTTGTGGAATAAGTAAGAATGATTTAATTATGAGATGGGTGAGACCTATATCTTCCTCCAATGCACTAGGTAAAGATTTATATATCATGGGATAGACATGGCTAGAATGGTATGTTAATCCACTTCAGTGTTAAGGACTAGAATGAGGAGTGCACTCAATTCAGAAATGGGATTTATCCACTAAGATGGTCTAGGCGGCAATGCCTTGGATAATAGGGAAATAATATCACGTGATTAATGGTTTTCCACAATTACATGTTTTATTCCCATTATATTTTATCATTATTGATGTTCCATTATGATCTATGCCTTACGTACTACCATGTTTTATTTCATTGCTCAAGATTTTGATGTTTAAACATTTTGTTCATGTTTTTAAGTTCAAATCTATATGGTTTGTTTTATTTTCTCCATGGTTACCATTATTGAGAATTTGATCTCACCCTTTATATGATTTCTTTTCCTAGGATATAAAGAAAGGTTTTTGGTAAGAAAAAAAGGGAAGATCATTATGGGAGATTTTGAAGATCCTTCACCAAGATTAGAAGATTATATTCTGAGTTTCCAAAGACACTAAACTATTACGGTCCTTTGGAGTTTGTTTTTGTTATATATTAGGTATTATGAGAAAGTAATTTAATGTCCATGTATGTCAATATTGGGTCTCTACAGTTGGTATCAGAGGCAAAGGAGGTAGGAATGTATCTGATCCTTGGGAACTCTCACATGTGAGCATTAGACGAAGCATGGCTCTCCACCCAAGGGCTTCATGAGAAAATGGATGCCACTAGGGATAGTGGTGTGTCTCAACCATGGGGTATAGACAACAATAAATCATCTTGATAGGTATCAATTATAGTCTAATGGAAGTAATTTCAGACCATTACAGTTGGTATCAGAGAAAAGGTTTAGTTATAATTTGGAAACTAGGATGTGAAAGCTTTAGTGAAATCCCTAGAGATATTTCTAAGGTATGTCTAGGGATGTCTCTAAGGTTAAGTATATGTATAGGTTATAATCCTATAACTATAGTAATGATATTATAATTTAACTTAAGATGTTATATATTGAAGGTACTCCCCCTTGATTATGATTTTTTCCTCTCACACAATTCTTTTTGGGTTTTAGAAAATGGCAGGAAACAGGAAGATTCCCGATAATGGAGGATATGATGGAAAATGGAATGATATTCTTCATGAGAAACCAAATGAAATTGGATATAAAAGTCCACATATCATTATTATGCCTAATTATAAATCTCATAATATGATCAATAATCTCAACTTTGGTTAGTTTCCCAACTCAGCTAATAAGAGAAAGATGGAGTTTCATGATGATTATAGAGGAAAGAAAGTTCAATTACACTCATGTAAATCATGTGGAAGGAGGCATCAGAGATAATGTTTCAAAGGAACATGAAGACGCTTTGGGTGTGTAAAAGAAGGACACAAATCTAGTAATTTTAAAGGAAAAGGTTCAGTTAACACAGTGGAAAAGGATAATGGTATTGCTAAGACATCAACAATGGTTAAATGTTTTAAATATGGAATGTACGGGCATTATGCAAAACAATGCCCTAAGGGAGAGTCTCATAAAGAGAATCATCATGGTCGTATGGGTAGTATTTATGTTGATGATGATGAAGATACCACAAATGATATGTGAGATGAAATAATTGTTTAATCTTGGTCAATGTTTTAAGAAGGTAGTGGAATGATTATATGTTTATCAAGGGTAATGTTGTATAAGTAATATCCTGGTTCTATGGAATAAAGATACATCTAAGGATTGTTGCACTATTGTTTTTCCTTATGTTTTGGAAAGTATATGTTGAATGGTACCATTAACCATGAAAGGTTATTCAAATATTTTTGGAAAGCACATAATATTTGCATAAAGAAGGGATAAGGAGATAATGAAATGTTTGATAGTATTAATGAGATCATAACTGATATAAGGACAAAGTGATATCATGGTTTGAGTATATAGAATTTTTGGGATTTTGGTATGTGGAAAGAGTTAACTTTTTACAGTATTCATGTTTTCACTAAGGTTCAATGGGTATTAATTTTTCAAGATAATTCATCATTAAGGAATTCAAATATTTGGAATGTGACGAAAAAGATATATCTTATGATATATGGGAGATAAATGATGGTATTCACATGCTTGGTAGATGACCTTTCTAGTAATCGTTTTCTTTATACTATGATCTTGAACCGAAGTATATTGGATAATCCTAAAGATTGTAATGAATTAAGTTAGACATAATATATTACTGTTTAAGGCTATAAATATTTTCAATATTATTGCAGGAATGTTATAATAATGCAGTTTTAGAAAAAGGGACAACCTGCAGGATGGGCGACAACTCGTCTCATTGGACAAGGATGTGGGAATCGAACCCACGACCGAAGTACGACGGGCCTTTATCACCTACCTCTAGCCTGCAGTAAGTCACTGGTTTGTATAAACTAGTTTTATTTTATTAAGCGCTATGATAGATAAAGTATAAGTCCATTTTAGTAACCATGTACGATTAATTTCAGCATAGATGGACTTATGTATATTTAATAAATTGTGCTAAATTTTTGCGATAGAAACAGATTGAATGACCTATCATTCTATCGCATGATCTACTAACACTTAATGAATGATAAATTCAACATCATTTCTTTGAGAGATGAATTAGAAATTGTTCAAGGCATGAACAACAGTGAGATTGTACCAAAATCAAGTAAGTATTTATTTTAATTCAACAATTCTTTAACATTAGGGAAATGATCATGAGAACTAAAAAACGTTTTACTAGTACCCTAATACCCGATGAATTAGATGGTACCTTAAATCATCACAAAATTATGGCTTTGTGATTGATAGATTTTTCATAGCCATGTTCTCTACCACACTCTATTAGAACTTGATGGTTAGACTTCTCTTCCATATCCATATTTTCACCTATGTTGTCTTTTGTGGAAACCCAGTGCTAACTTACTTTGGGTGACCATTATGATTCTAACATTCTTTTTTTAAATGAAGTTTCAGTATTCCTTTTTATGATGTGGGTTTCTATGAATGAAACTTTCAAGTAGTAAATGATTTATAACCCCAAACAATTTCGAGGGTGAAATTCATTTTAAGAGTGGTAGAATGTAACACCCCGAGATTTTATGAGAAGTATTCTCATTAATTTATTTGATGTCTTGTGTGGTATACTTCACCGAGATTATCTTGCGCTATACGCAACACCGTATTAGCTTGCAGTATACGCAACACTATTCTTGGATCGTGTTACACAAAATTTAAAGTTTGTTTGATAGAAGTTATTCTACACAACATTGAGTGTATATATATATTCAATATATAAATGAAACATGGTTGGATTATATTATACACAACAAAAAAGGAATATTGCACTACACACAACCCTAACTTGTCTTGCTTTACACGCAATCGCGACCTTCCACGATAGGATGTGTTGTATGCAATATTGAGTTTTCAGTAAACAAAAATATATTATTAAAATATTATATAAACTAGCCGTTATGAATAGTGATACCCACTTTTTTAAATTTTATAAATTTTATCTTTCAAAATGGACTTCATTTTTGGATTCGGAATATCGAAATTATCCTAGGGTGAAATTTTGGTATTTTTCTGAAAACTTTCAATTTTTGATGAATAGTGAAAACACTCGGTTACTATTTAAAAACTGCCTTTTTATTTAAATAATCATTTATTTTATTTAAATTTATTTTATGTCAAAATAGATACATAATACTTATATAAGTTCAATGTAATTCATTGGAGTCATTTTATAATAATTTTAGATATATAAGAATTTTATTGAACTTTTCACTGTTTTTACCCACCTCCTAGGAGCATTTGCAATTGTAAATAAAAATTAATTTTACCTCTTCTGTGAGTTGAATTTCAAAAATCTAAGAGACACGTTTAATATCAAGGAGTAAAATGTGGTTCCATAAGATAAAAATGATTTTTGGTGAATAATAGCTTTTTACTTTTATTTACCACGGTTAAAAGTATATAGGGTAATTATGGGTAAAAATGATATTATTATTACCCTAAATCATATTCTAATTATATTGTATAAGTATAATTCGACCAAAAACAACCTTAGTAATAAAATATAACCCTTTATGTCCACTTGGATTAGATTAGGACACTTCTTAATATTTTATTTAAAGAAGAGTTAAAAGAGTTAAAATCATAGTTTAATAACTAAAACATTTGTAATATAGGGTTATACATCAGATAAATTTGACTATAAATATTAATTAGAAAGATAAAACGATTTAATAAATAATGTTATTTTATTTTTAATTTTTAGATACTAAATAATTTAATTTATTTATGACATAATGATGATTCTGTAATTACCTTATTAATGAAATATTAACATAATTGATGTTATAAATACCTAAATAAATGTAATTTTAGACTTTTTATGAATTAAAATAATTTTATAGGTTAATATGACAAGTTTTTGTTGATAAAATTAAATTTTCTATATCTAATCATGTTTTCATGAGTTTTACAAAAATCAATTACAAAATAGTTTCAAAATTGACATAAAATAGTTTTAAAACAAATATTATATTATTAATTGTGATTTTCTTCCTAAAAATATACTGTTCGAACAAATTACTTATATAAGGTTATATATATTAATAATGGACCACTTGGGGTTCGTTTTTCTTGTTATAATACGTTTATTAACCATATAGTGTAAGAAAACATGAAGACACGGTAAAAATTAAATTATTTAACTTAGAGTTAAATCTAAATTATAAGGTTAAAATAGTAACCTAAGCATGTCTAAAACCTATGTGTTTAGAGTATTTTGAACCATAACTACTTTATCTTATAAATAAGTCACTTTGGATCCATTATAAACCGAATATTACTTTATTATAAAATAATATTTTAAGTTTTTCCTAAAGTGCCTCTCTCCTCCCTTATAAAAGGGCACCTCCTCCCCCTTCTCTTCACACAATTTTGAGCCTTCAAGCTTGGCCAAACCCGGAATATTTCCCTTATAAACATTACCAGAAACATTATATAGGTTCTGGTCTCCTCTAAAGACCGACTCTAGTGCCTTAAGAGGAAGCATAAAAGAGGTGCGTCGAAGAAGAGGTAATCTCTTCTACCGATTCTTTCAAGTTTTCTTTCTTCTTCAACTTCTTCTTATTTATTTGTTTCATTATAAAGTAAAAACATAAGTATCACTAATACACTGATATTTTATTATAAATATTTAACAACCATAATTCACCTTCTATCCATCCTACAGAAAATGAAATCACCGCGCGTGCGTACGTACGGAATTCTATCTCCATACTGTGGTGTAATATGTTTTTCCACCACCACATTACTTGGATGAGTGTAATGGTGTAAAGAATAAATATATATAGTTATTATAACATCATACTGATTCTGAGATATTATATCATCCACTCCAATTCAATTCAATAATTATGCGAACAATATCATCGCTCGTGCGTACGTACGAATTGCCGTCTCCACGACGCGATGAGATTCATTCTCCATGTTAACCATTAAATAATGATTATAAAGTATATATAATGAATAAAAATGAAATATATGACATGATAAAACTACTGTATTTATTCATATATATATATATTTATGTCATCTACTTATTTCCATTCAAGTCAATAAGGAAAGAAAAACAACGTTCATACATACATACGGCCTACCGTCTCCATGAACAGTGTATTTCACTTCATTTATCTATCTATTATATATATATACTGAATATATATTATATATAAATCATGATTTACATTATGTAAGTAAGTAAATAATGATATAATTAATAATAATATCAAGAAAAACAAGTCCAAACAAGTACGAGAAATAAAACAATTTTTCCCAAAATGTTGCTTTATCATGGAATTTACAAAAGAATGGGTAATATAAAGTCACAAGTGAACCATATATGATATCATATCAATGAATATGATTCTGTAATAAGTCAATGAAATTATTTAAATAATTATACAATAGTTTCAGATACGTACGAAGCATATCGGACCTATGGTAAGGGATAATTTTTCAATCTCATTTTTATTCGAGATCGCTTATACGTAAGTATTTACAGTGGTTATTTTTTTCATCTTTTTCCATAAAATGTTTTTCATAAATTTTTTAAAATTCATACATGTATTTTTAAAGTCATTTTTACCCCTCTTTGACTTTTACTTTGTGTTATGGAATAAATCATTCTTTTGTTTACCATATGTGCTACTTTTTGACTTTTCCATTAAAAGTATGAGGAGAACATTTTTTTAACTTATAAGGCATGAACAGATTTTTATGGTTTATAATGCCTTATTTTCATGAATCTTACTGTACTATAGTTCATGAATATTTTCAATAAAATCCTTTTCTTTTAAAATTTCATGGCATTTTGTGAAAAGAAAATGATTTTTAAGAAGAAAGGATATTTTCTTCAAGAAGTCTTTTCAAGTGTTTTATCAAAACCATTTTCCATATAAGATGACATTATTTAATCTGTGTATGTTTCAAGTATAATATCTTTATGATTTACATGGTTTCATTTTTCTTATGATGAAACAACATCCATTTGTTTTATATGGATTATGTTATGATGGGATGATGTTTATGAAACACATTTTTATTCTTTGGGTTATGATGAATGATTTATGTTTATGTTGTGGAATAAGTAAGAATGATTTAATTATGAGATGTGTGGGACCTATATCTCCATCCAATTCATTGGGTAAAGATTTATATCCCATGAGATAGACATGGCTGGAATGGTAAGTTAATCCTGTTCAGTGTTACAGGACTGGAACGAGGAGTGAACTCGATTCAAAAAGGGACTTTGTCCACAAAGATGGTCTAGGAAGGAATGCCTTGGATTATATGGAAATAATATCATGTGATTAATGGTTTTCCAAAATTATATGTTTTATTCCCATGCTATTTTATCATGATTGATGTTTCATTAAGATCTATGCCTTACGTACTGCCATGTTTTATTTCATTGCTCAAGATTTTGATGTTTAAACATTATGATCATGTTTTTAAGTTAAAATGTATATGGTTTGTTTTATGTTATCCATTCTTACCATTATTGAGCATTTGAGATCACCCTTTATATGTTTTCTATTACCAGGATATAAAGAACAGTTTTAGGTAAGAAAAAAAGGGAAGATCTTTATGGGAGATGTTGAAGATGTTTCACCAAGATTAGAAGATTATATTTTGAGTTTCCAAAGACACTAAACTATTACAGTCCATTGGTGTTTGTTTTTTTTAGGTATTAGGTATTCCGAAAAAGTAATGTAATGTCCATGTATTTCAAGATTGGTTCTCTACAGTTGGTATAAGAGGCAAAAGAGGAAAGAATGTATCCAATCCTTGGGAACTCTCAAATGTGAGCGTTGGACGAAGTATGGCTCTCCTCCCAAGGGCTTAATGAGGAAATGGATACCACTAGGGATGGTGGTGTGTCTTGCCTAGGGTGTGTATCCCCCAATAGAGTTCCATGATAGGTATCAATTATAGTCCACTGGAAGTAATTCCAGACCATTATATTAATTATGTGAATTTAATTTCAAATAACATATTAAATATTTATTATAATAATATTACATATAATCTAATTTGTTCAATTAATTTTTTACCTTTAATAATAGTAAAATAATTAAAAAGTAATTACTATGATTAATGTAAAAACTGATTTACCTAGAGTGTTAAACTAAAAAGATTTAGGATAAAATGACATTAAAACTTTTCCAAAACAAATTAGATAGATATATTTAGACATTATAAATTTTAGGATAGTTAAATAACAAATTTTAAGTCTTTTATCATTATAAAAACGTGGGTGTAATTTAATTGTCTAAAAAATTCCATGTGTGTCCCCTCCCCCACTTATAAAAGGCCACCCCTATCCTCTCTTGATCAGATTTCCAAATAAAAATTATTTAGAAAATACCTACCACAATCCCTTAATTTATCTTATCCAAACAAACTATATGGCTTAGTTTTATAAAATTTCTATCATAGGAAGGATTTTTGTACAAACCAAAGGATGTTTTTTGAAGAAGAGTCAATTTTCTTAAGCACACATTTTTATTCTGTTTCTTATTTCAAATATTTCAAATCTTATTAGCCCAGGATTATATAATAACATCATAATATTAAACAAAATAATATTTTGTTATTATTATAGGGTATTTAAATTTATAAATATCCTCCTCCATAAAATGGGAAAGGAACCCATCGATCATGTTCACGACAGACTACCACCCTGTGAACTGATATTTTCTTCCAGCACCACATTTAAAGGCATGATATAATGAATAATGTAACATATTTATATAATTTTTATGAAATAATTATACTTATTTAATTATAAAACCACTTTTATCTTCCTACTCTATATGCCATTTAAAATTTGATAACATCGTTCATGTGTATGGAGGACTACTAACTCTCTAAGCGATGTGACTTGCTTATAATATGATTTTTAAATGAAAAGTAATAAGGGTAAATTTAATAAATATATGTTATATATATAATATGATATTTATTCAATAATTTTAATATATAAAACTTTTATTTACCCTTTCACGCATTAAGGAAACGATATCATCGCTCGCGTATATGTACAACCCACCATCTCTATGAAGTGATGTGATCCATTCTCTATGTTAAATTTTGATAATGAGCCTAAAGTTTTTTCAGATAAAAAAATTATATATATAAAATTAATATCATTATAGATATGATGGAACCATATAATATGCTTATGAACAAGAGGTTTCATGATAAAACTTTCATGAGAAAACAAAGAAATTGACACTCGAAAAAATGAGAATAATGAAATATTGTTAATAATCATATTGTGATATTTTATGAGAGGATAATATATGAAATTATAAATATAAATATGGTATTGTTATAAATTAATAACATGATTTAAACCATTAAACATGAGGTTAAATCATATTCAACTAAAATAAATCATGATGTAAGGGGCTTCGTCTCAATTTCCCTTTATTGGGGCATATTTTTATATTATGAAAAATATTTAATTTTTATGGTGTAATTACTACCGCCATTACATGTAATGTCATGAATAATTTATACTTAATGATATTTTTTGTTTCATTTAGGATTATTACATCTAAGTGGAATGGGACTTTGTCTCAATTTCACATCAATAAAGAATTTTATAATGTTATGCACCAAATTTATTTTATATGGTGTATAAACTACCCATTTTTTATATAATATCATGAAAAATTAAAACCTTTTGGTATTTTATGTTTTAATCTTAATAATTTTTACTTAATGATATTACTTATTCATTGTCTTTCACATTATAATATTATGTTTGAAAGTAATTTTGACTATATTTCCACTAGTTTAATGAGAATTTTCATTTTATAAAGAATAATTTATTCACTGATTAACTCTTCCTTCAATGTTTTCTTCTTTGTAATGGTTTATTTCACAATATCATTTTAATAGGTATTATTTATTCACGAATTACCCTTAATGGAAATTATTTTATCAATTTCTAGTAAAAAAATTTCACTTTATTCTCCTCTAGTTGATCTTGGTTTTTATGTAATAGTACCATATACATATCTTTGTTACTTAAAAGGTATGAGAAAATGTTTTTAATATAATACTATAAGGATCTGACCTTAAAAAATTACATAATATTTAATTAAATAAATAATTCACGTTGAGAATCTTTTTAGGTTTAGATTTTTATAGAATTAGGTCATAACTATTACATATAAACATGAAAATTATATGTAGGCACTAATACTCAGTATCGATTTTTTTCATAAAATAAAAAATCTTAAAAAGAAACATGTCTAGTTCTATGTTTTAGACATCATTACTTTTCCTTGATCTCATCCTTGACCCTATTCATCTTTATGTCCAATGGAAAACATTTAAAAACATGGGATGAGCATAAAAAGATCATTAAGGGCTATAAAATAAGGAATCAAAACATTATCCCATCAATAAATACAAAGCAATGAAACCATACTTTTGAATCATAACATACCTTATGAAATCATAATATTTATGAATAACACACATAAATAATAAATCCTAAAGGTAACTTATGGAATCTATATTGTACTTACATTTTAGCTATCATAGCTACATAGGGTGTTACGTTGGAATAACCATCACATTATATTCCCTAAATCTCTTTGGAGAAACATTAACGTTTACCTCTATCACGTTACCCAATTCATTGGATAACTATCTCGGGCTCACCCACCCAAGGTTTATCACAAAACCACCCATATATGAAAAAAAATCCAAATAAAGATAACATATTTATAACAAATAAAACAAGCATAAAGAAGAGATAAACTTTCCCCATTGCAATCATAATATATCATTACAAGATATTGATATAATCAATGATTTATCAAACCATTTTCAATACCATTTAAAAAATTTAATAAATAGATTTTTGAATCAAAGTGTCCCATACCACTTTGAATATTTTAAAAGAATTAAAATTTTAAAACATCAATTTCCATATAAATAAATCCTTAAAACCATTTTTAAAACATGTACATTAATGAGGATAATTTAGAAGAATAAATCTTTAAAATATTTAAAATGATATTTTAGTTAAAGAGTTTTTAACAAAATGAGAGACGCTTGAATACAAAAAATTGTTGAATAACATCAATAAATGCTTATAATATCATGAGAATAGATATATTAATGATATAATAAATCTAAGAGAAGTATATACACCATATAAAATTGAATTGGTGTATAAAAATAAAAAGGTTTCAATGGAATGTAAATTAAGACAAAGTCCCTCACAAAGATCATATCCTTAGATTAAGAACAAATAAATGAAATAATTATGTGTGAAAAATAATAATACACCCAATATAAGTGGATATTAAGTGTAAAACAATTATAGGACATTAACATATATTAATATCATGACATAATCAAGTATTATAAGTTTAACCCAAAGAATTGAAATTGGGTTAAGAAGTTCTC
This sequence comes from Viscum album, assembly GCA_963277665.1. NCBI lineage: Eukaryota > Viridiplantae > Streptophyta > Magnoliopsida > Santalales > Viscaceae > Viscum > Viscum album. The sequence continues at coordinate 1,295,722,429 of OY728138.1, read as the reverse complement.
TTACAGAAATTCGACATCCTAACGACTTCACATTAAAATTCAGAAAATGAGTTGATGAGATAGAAAAGGGTCTCTCATCACATGGACAAAAAAATTATAGAAATAAGGATATATAATAACATATCCCAACATATGAAAATGGAAATTAAAAGACATGTCATAAAAGAAGTCTTTGACTAAAAGATTATCGTGAAATGTTCCCTTAACGATTTGGTAAGTTGCGAAACATAAAACCCATGAAAGAAGGATCATAAAATAAAGATGTAAATACCCATAAATTAAATTATATTACAAAAAAATAAAATCTTGGGCATTATATACACCACAAAAATGGAAATGGTGGAAATTATTTCATGAATCTCACGGGAATAAAAAGTGAGATGAAAACCCCTTACCACGTTGTAATCAATCAAGTCATAAGAAAAAAAGTTAAAAACCACAAAATTAATCACAGAATACCATAAATATAAATATAATCATCATAATATATATAAAATGGAAATAAAAAATACAACACATGCAATAAATAAGTAGTAAACATTGGAAATCTCATGAAATTAAAAGTGAGATAAGAAACCACTTACCACATTATAATCAATCGAGTCATTTGAAAAAAAGTTAATTACCACCAAATTAATCATATAATACCATTAATATAAAGAGAATCATGATAATATATATCAAATGGTAGTACCCAATACACCACATTCAATAAATAATTGGCGAATAATGGAAATCTCATGGAATTAAAAGTGAGATAAGAAACCCCTTACCTCGTGTCTGACTTGACTCATTTGTTCCTTATTCATCCTAAATAATAAACTTTAGTTAATTTCAACTTGATTAAGAAAGTTTTTAATGTTTATTATTCTTTTTATATCACTTATTACCAAGCTATAACAATTTTTTAATTATTTGAGTTCATATTGGACATTTTATCGATGTTAGAAACTTGACTAAAAAATGAACACGTTATAATTAAAAATTGTCAATGTTGTCAAAATTAAATTATCTAAAGAATGATATTAATTATTTAGATATCATATATATAATATATACCCAGTATATATGTATTTATAATAGTACATAACATTTAGATATAAGAAATGAAATGCACCATTCATGGAGACGGCAAGCCGTACAAACGCATGAACACTACTTTCATTTCTATTTCATTTTTAATGGAATGGAAACATAATTAGAAATAGTTATATTATAATTAAAGTATAATATCATATGTAATTTAATTATATCTATCCTTTATATGTTCCATGTATTACATGAACGAGTCATATCACTTTGAGAGGGTGGTACTCCGCACTTCCTCTATTGAAATTATCGTATTTACCCACTATAGAAACCGTAAAGGTATTATATAAATGAAAAATATAGAAGTATATAAAAAATATAAATATAATATATATCACATATAAATATAGTTCCATCTTAATGGACACCATGAGAGGTGGTAAGAGATAATTGAACAATCATCGTTTCGTGAGGCAGTAGTTCGCCATCCACAGAAACAGTATGTTCTTTAACCATTATATAGAGGTGTGTATAAGTGTAGTTATAATACTTCTCATAAAAACAACCTTGTATATTTAGGACAATATTTTTGTTATAAAATAAAAAAATTAAAATATTTTAGGGGGTTGGAGAAGTAAAAGAAAATAACAGAACTTAAGAGAAGACATTACCTTTAAATCAGGTATCTCCCTTTGGTTTGAACCAAAAGGTTTAATTGAATTGCCTTATTCATAGGGTAAGGAATCTAGGAGTAGTAGAGGCATGTAGGGAGATTAATTGGGTAGTGGTTGGATGATCCAATGGGATTGAGAAGTGTGTGGAATGGGCTAGAAGTGAGAGCTTTTTATTAGGGGGAAGATGGGCTCTTTAGAAAAGTTTAAAAATATTATTTTATTATATAATGATTTTCGGTTTTTAAAGGTCCAAATCTTATTAATGTTGAAGATAAGATGACTCATATTATAAATAAAATCATCCAATAATAATTGAATAGGTTTTGGATTTTTTTTATCTTTATAATCTTATTTATTTAAATCATTCATTAATGAGGTAAACACTGCATCATTACTGTGTCATAAATAATTTTGTATATTTGATATATAAAAATTATAAAAATAAATACCATGATGTAGGTAATATATTTATATTTCCAATTAATATTTATAGTTCCAGAGATAACTTATATAACCTTATGTAAAAATTTATTTACTAAAAGATATATGTTTATATCATTTTTGTCTTTACTTTAAATAAATTAATATAAAGTGTCATTATGACTCCATGTGGTTCCATGGGATTACAAAATAGACCAAAGGATGCACATGGTCAGAAATGTATCAACTAATAGAATTAGGACAAATGTTAGGTTAATTTAATATTATTATAATAATATTTTTTTACCCTTATTTACCAGATTTACCCTTTAACCATGGTAAATAAAATTTTTACTGAAGTAAATATTCATAATGTCTAAAAATAAAACATAACTATATAAAAAATTTGGACCTCTTGATTGAAAAAAAGGAATCTATTTTTCTAAATTCAAAACACAGAAGTGGAAGAAATTAATTTAAAATTAATTCCCACTGTCAAAATAAAAAGCGTGGTTTTAAGAAATACTAACTATCAAAAGATTGATACTAGTTTATATCCAATTTCAAAGTGAAATTACTTCTAATGAACAACATTGTATTAAGTAGTAAGAAAATAATATAATTACACTTTAAAACCAATTAAAAGATAATATAACCTTATATATAATTTAGATTAATAGGCAGTTTGGAATTAAAATACAGTATGTTTCACTATTCATAACAAAATGAATTTTTTCAGAAAAATACCAAAAATTTACCCAAAAGAAATTTTGATGTCCCAATTGTAAAGAAAAATTTTATTTTTTCAAATTGAACCTATAAAATTTACCAAAACTAGAGTTAATGATAGTTCTCCATCAAAAGGTGGTAAATCGACAATTTAATGAATATTAGAGTATTTATGCTTAAAATTATATTCATTCACATTTTAAGCCTCTAACTTATATAAGAAAATGTAAAAATATTTAACAACATATATAATCATATTTTAGTTAGTTTTATTCATTATCTCCAATACAACATCTATGTATTAACTACCATTTAAAATAATAATAATATATTATCTTTTAGTATAACTCAATATTGTGTGCAATGTATGATTTCAAAGAAATTTGTTATTGTGTATTAGGTACACTATCGAACATAACATCCCATTTAAAGTAAAATTAATATTTAATTCACAAATATTAATAAATATGAAAATTCTATATTCTTTATTTACGTGTGATGTTACATCCTTCCCCCCTTTTGGGAAATGAATCATCGCAATTTTAAAATTGGTCTTGGAAACTTCATTGAAAGTTCCACATCTGAAAAAGAATCAATAAAAATATCACTTTAAAAGAAAAAAGTGAAATACAAAGTTCACCCGAGATATCCCATACTAGTATTCCATGTAATAAAACATGGATATATAACAGAAACAAACCATCAAGGTTTGATAGAGAGTAGTAGAAAACATGATTAAGAGAATGTTAACCGCAAGAAAATCACAAACTTGTGATGAGTTAAACTGTCTTTGATTCCCCAGTAGGAAAAGTTAATGGAAAATGTTTTTTTAAGTTACTTTTCATAAAGTTGAGGAATTTATTTATGAGCTTAACTAAAAACATACGAAAACATACTTACTTGCCATTTATTCTTTCATCCTTTACTAAATTTTTACCACAAACTCATATTTTCTCTAAAGGATGAGAATTCAAACTGGCTTGGTCACATTAAATGTTCTAGAATCAACTTCTTGATTATCAGATAATCCACAAAAGATGAACTATATATTTTCCCTGTATTTAGACATCAACCAAAACCAAAACATTTATTATAAGACCCGATAATCCCTAAAATAGGATAATACATTATAAAAATAAATTCTACTCTTAATCCTCAAAATTTGACAAAAAATACCGAAATTTTGGCAAAGACCATTCAATAAACATAATTTCCTTAAAATTCTTCAAAGTAACCCAAACTAGGATTGTAACCCAAAACTCATAAGGATTTAATCACATAGTCTTCCATAGTAAATATTAACATTTATCTCCTAGTAAAATTGACTACTCTTAAAGTCTCATACTAAAGTGTAATTAACCAAATAACATATTCTCTATGATAGGTTAATCATTTCCATCAATAACCCAAATAACCATATGTCCATAAAAAACATGGAATCTTCCAAAATAAAATTCCCCCATTACTCATAAAAAAGGCAATTATTACTTGAATAACATTTTCATATATCAAAATTTAGGGTTATACATACTATAAAAAGTCTTCCAATGTAATCCCATCCTCAAAAGAGCGTTAATACTTTTAAGAATTTCATCAACTTAAAATCTACCATAACTCTTGAATCCCTTATATATTGAATTCTTAATCATTCAAAATTCTTCATGATCCATTAACCATTCTTTACCATCTTATTATGAAATACTTTTTTCCTATAAAAAAATCATGAATCATATCCTAAGATTGAATAATATAAAAACATATGTTAATAAATAATCCATAGCTTTCATTGGTCACTGTCAATTTCTTCATCCTCAATCAGAATAGCATTAGGTATTGGTAAACATATATTTGTTCTATCCTAGTGATCCCTTTCCCAAAACTTCTTTGTAGGAAATATGTTTGTATAATGACCATGCACACCACAATTAAAACATTCAATTGATCCCTCAGAAAGAACTTCTTTCCCTTTCCTAGAGTCAACTGGATGCTTCTTTTTTCCGTGGTAGGTTCTTTCTTTATGACCTTTATTCCCACATATATAGCATCTTCTTTTCCCTTTGAAGCATTTTACTAAGTGTTTCTTTCCACATCCTTAACACATAAGTATTTTGAACATACTTACATTTATGATTATTACCTGAACTTCCGTAGGGATTTGTTTCTCACATATATGATGCCTCATAAAAATCACCGTGGTTCTGGTGGTCAATCATGACTTCAGATAGTTTGTTGAGAATAACCACAAGAGTTCTCATTGTAGCTCCCATTTAATTCATTTTCTCATTCAGAAAACCATCACAGTTTTCTTCACATCCACTATTACTTTGGTTCCTACTAGATCTATTCATTTACTAAAACCAAAAAGGTCAGTGTGTGTATATCAGTAAAATCATCATATAATATCTTAAGAGGAGGGTAAATACGAGATATACTAATTCATGTTATCTTAAACTCATTAAATTTATCTAAAAAAACTATGGAACATTATAATATGCTAAACATTATGGTTATGTCCCTTCTTCTTAAATAACATCCTAACCTTTAAAGTTATCTAAACAGACCCCTAATACCAACTATAAGGACCCATCCTTAAAACATTACATAATCTTGAATTAAATGAATAATTCACATTGAGGATCTTTTTAGGTTTAGAGTTTTAGATAATTAGGCCATAACTATTACATATAAACTTGAAAATAACATGTATACACTACTACTCAGTATCCATTTTTTCATAAAATAAAAACTCTTAAAAATAAACAAGTCTATTTCCACGTTTTAGACAACATGACTTTTCCTTGATCCCATATTTCACCCTATTCATCTATAAGTCCTATGGAAAACATCTCAAAACCTTGTAATGAACATAAAAATCTCAGTAAGGGTTATAAAATAAGGAATGAAAACATTATCCCATCAATAAATAAAAAACAATGAAACCATACTTTTCAATCATAACATAACTTATGAAATAATAAGATTTATGAAAAACACACAGAAATTATATATCATAAAGGTAACTTATGGAATTCATATAATACATAAATTGTAGCTATCATAGCTAAATAGGAATTTATGTTAGAATACTCATCATAGTATATTCTCTAATTCTCTTAGGAGAAACATTATCTTTTACCCCCGTTACATTACCCAATGCATTGGGGAGCTATATCGGGATCACCTACCCTAGGTTTATCACGGAACCACCTGTATATTTAAACAATGCCCAATAACCATAAAATATTTATAAAACATAAAACAATAATAAAAGAAAGATAACATTTCCACATTGAAATCATAATATATCATTTGAAGATATTGACATAATCAATGCTTTATCAAACCATTTTCAAAACCATTTAAAACATTTAATAAATTGATTTTTGAATCAAGGTGTCCCATACCACTTTAAATATTTTAACGGAGTTAATATTTTAAAATATTAATGTACATATAAAGAAATACCTAAAACTATTTTTAAAACATGGAAATTAATGAGTATGATTTTGAAGAGTAAATCTTTAAAACATTTAATACAATATTTTAGTTAAAGAGTTTTTAAAAAAATGAGAGACGCTTGAATACAAAAAAACGAGTAATAAAATAAATCAAAGCATATAATATCATGATAATAGAGAGATTCATGATATAAGTGTATAAAAATAAATATGTTTCAATGGAATATAAATTGAGAAAAATTCCCTTGAAAAGATGATATCTTTAGATTAAAGACAATTCAATGAAATAATTATGTGTGAAAAATAATAATACACCCAATATATGTGGATATTAAGTGTAAAATCATCAAATTACATTCACACATATTTATATCACGACATAATCAAGAAGTATTAGTTTAACTCAAAGAATTGAAAATGGGTTAAGAAGTTCTCTTACAAAAATTTGACTGCCTAACGACTTTACTTTAAAATTCAGAAAATGAGTTAATGAGTGAGAAAAGGGTCTCTCATCACACTGTCATAAAATGTACAAAAATAAGGATATAGAAGAATAGATCCCAATATATGAAAATGGAAATTAAAAGACATGTCATAAAATAATTCTTTGTCTAAGAGAGTGTGGGGAAAGGTTCCCTTACCGATTTGGTAACTTGTTAAACATACAACCCATGAAAGAAGAATCATAAAAAAAATGTAAATACAACTACATTAAATTATATTACACAAATAATACAATCAGGTTCAATAAATACACCACACAAAAGGAAATAGTTTTAATTATAACTTGAATCTCATGAGAATAAAAAGTGAGATGAAAACCCCTTACCACATTGTAATCAATCGAGTCGTAAGACTAAATGTTAATAACCACCAAATGAATAAAATAATACCATGAATATAAATAGAATCATGATAATATATATCAAATGACCATACACAATACAACACATGAAATAAATAAGCGGTGAACAATGGAAATTTCTTGAAATTAAAAGTGAGATACGAAACCCCTTACAACATTGTATTCAAGTGAGTCGTATGAACAAAAGTTAATAACCAAAAAATGAATCAAAAAATACCATGAATATAAATAGAATCAATATAATATCTATCAAATGATATTACACAATACACCACATTCAATAAATAAGTGGCGAACAACAGAAATCTCATGGAATTAAAAGTGAGATAAGAAATCCCTTACCTCGTGTCCGACTTGACTCTTTTGTTTCTTGTTCTTCCGGAATAATAAACTTAAGTTATTTTATAATATCTTAAGAACATTTTTAAATTTTATTATTCCTTTCATATCACTTAATACCTAGATATAACAATTAGTTAATTATTTGAGTTCATATTGGTAATTTTGTCAATGTTCGGAACTTAAGTAAAAAATGAACTTGTTATAATTACAAATTGTCCATGTGGTAAAATTTCCATTATCTCTAGAATTATATTCATGATTTATATATCACATATATCATATATATCCACTATATATGTATATATAATATTACATAACATTTGGATATATGAAATGAAATACATCGTTCATGGATGCGGTAAGCCGTACGTACGCATGAATGCTACTTTCATTTCTATTTAATATTTAATGGAATGAAAATGTAATGATAAATAGTAATATTATAATACCAGTATAATATCATATATAATTTAATTATATCTATCCTTTATACATTACACATATGTCATGAACAAGTCAAATCATTTTGAGGGGACGGTAGTTCGCACTTCCTCAAATGAAATTATCGTATGTAACCACTATAGAACCCCTAATGGTATTATATAAATGAAAAATACAGAGGTATATAAACACTAGAAATATTATATATATCACATATAAATACATTTTGGAATTAATGTCCACCATGAGAGGTGGTAGGAGATAATTGAAAAATCATCATTTTGTGAGGTAGTAGTTTGTCGTCCACAGAAACAGCATGATCTTTAAAAATTAGATAGAGGTGTGTGTAAGTTTAGTTTGAATACTTCTCATAAAAAAAATATAGTATATTTAGGATACTGGGGTTGTTATAAAATGAAGGAATAAAAAGAGTTTACGGTGTTGGAGAAGTAAAATAAAAGAAATGAACTTAAGAGAAGACGTTACCTTTAAATCGGGTATCTCCTTTTGGTTTGAATCAAAAGGTTTAATTGAATTTCCTTATTCATCGGGGAAGGATTATAAGAGGAGTATAGGGATTTAAGGATCTTAATTGGGTAGAGTTTGGACGATCTAAGGGGCTTTAGAAGTGTGTGTAAATGGTTATAATTGAGGGCTTTTTATAAGGGGGAAAAGGGGCTCTTTTAGAATATTTGAAAATATTATTTTATTATATAATTATTTTCAGTTTATAAAGGTCCAAAACTTATTAAAGTTTAAGATAAGATAATTAATATTATAAATAAAATCATCCAATAATAATTGGACAGTTGTTGGATATTTTTTTAATCTTTATAATCTTATTTTTTAAATCATTCATTAATGAGGTAAACACTGCATCATTATTGTATCATAAATAATTTTATTTATTTGATGTATAAAAATTATAAAAAAAATACAATGACGTAAGATATATTTTTATATTTACAATGAATATTTATTCTCAGATATAACTTATATAACCTTATGTAAAAATTTATTTACTAAAATATATATGTTTATGTCATTTTTGTCTTTACCTTAAATTAATTAATATAAAGTATCATTATCACTCCCATGTGACTCCATGGGGTCCCAAAATCAACTCTAGGATTCCCATGATAGGAAAGTTATCCATAAATAGTATTAGGACACATGTTAGGTTAATTTATTGTTATTATAATAATATTTTGTTACCCTTATTTACCATATTTACCCTTTAACCATGGTAAATAAATTTTTTACTGAAGTAAATATTCATAATGTATAAACGTAAAAGTTACCTATTTAAGCATTTTGGACCTCCTGATTAAAAATATGGAATCCATTTTTCCAAATTCAAGACACATAAGTAGTAGAAATTAATTTAAAATTAATTGCCGCTGTCAAAACAAAATGTGTGCTTTTAAGAAATAATAACTATCAAAAGATTGACACTAGTTTTTGTCCAATTTCAAAGTGAAATTACTTCAAATGACCAAAAATGGATTAAGTAGTAAAATAATAATATAATTACACTTTAAAAAGAATTAAAAGATAATATAACCTTATAAATAAAATTATATTAAAAGGAAATTTTGAATTTAAATACAGTATTTTTCAATATTCATAAAAAATGAATTTTATCAGAAAAAAACCTAAAATTTACCCAAAGTAAAATTTGATGTCCCTATTCTAAAGAATAATTTTATTTTGTAAAATATAACATATAAAAGTGACCAAAACTATATTTAAAGATGGTTCTCCATCAAAAAGTAGTAAATTGACCTTTTAATGAATATTAGAGTATTTATGCTTAAAATTTGATTCAGTCACATTTTAGTCCTCTAACTTTTATTGGATAAATGTAAAAACATTTATAAAACATATATACCTATATTTTAGTTAGTTATATTCATTACCACCAATACAAAGTCTATGTGTTAACTACCATTTAAAATAATAATAATTTTTTTTTTATTTTTCAGTATAACTCAACGTTGTGTGCAACATAAGATTTCAAAGTAACCCGTTGTTGCGTATCGGGTACGCCATCAAACATAGCATCCGATTTAAAGTAAAATTAATATTTAATTCACAAATATTAATAAATATGAAAATGTTATATTCTTTATTTACCCTGGATGTTACAAATCCGACATCGTTTCCCTTTTTGATGAAAAATCATTTTTCTTCTAAAACCTTGTTTTCTATTTTTTTTAAATTTATATGAATTTGTTATAAAATAAATTTTTACCTATGTTTTAATTTTTAGAATCTTTTTTGAAATTACTCTTCATTTTTTTTCCAAAAAGGCCCATTTTGATTTTATTAAAAATATAAAATGAATCTTTGTTTTAACATGTATATTATGTATGAAATTTCTTACCAGCATGTCCACTCAATTATATAACGATTCATTTTAATGATTTATTGTTTATTTTAAAATATTTTTTTAAATTTTTTGGTAAAAATTTAGTTAAAAAAATACATTCAATGGAAATGTTGTTTTCCAAAATAATATATTTAATAAAATTTTATCTTTTTTTTTCTATTCATCAACAACATAATCCTTTTATTGTAATTATGATAAAATAAGGGTCCGTTATTTTGATACCATCATTATTATTTATTAGGATGGTTTATGATTAATTTTATTAGAGAAGGTATTTATATTAACTTTCATGATCAAGTTTTGTATTCATTAACTTTACCTTGAAATATTAACTTTTTGGTCATCATTGGACATTACATTTCCTCTAAATATATATATTATTTTTCAAGTACATAAATATCTTAAAAAATATATTATTTATATATAAAATATTTTACTTTCAATGTTATATGATTAACTGAGAAAATTATTACTAATATGTAGTCCTCACTCAATATATAAATTGTTTGATAAGATATATTATTAGTGTATTAAATCGATCATTCAATATATGAGGAATAAGTTGGACCATTTTATATAGGTAGGACTAATTATAGATATCCATTCAACGAATCAATAGTATCATGAGATGACTTAGTTTTCTATCATTAGTTAAATTGGTTTTATCTATATACCTACCCATCTGTCTTAAACTATCTCACAAGAGGTCATGATAGTAGAGATATCACAATGATTGAGATTATGATGTTAAAAAATAATCATTTCCTTATCTAATAATTTATTTATTTTAATCCATAATATTTTTTCATGGATACCATCTCTGGATGTGTTTCATTATTATTTTATTAATTAAATTTAACGTGTGTTTAGATATTTACCTCTCTAAATTAATTTTTCTTTATCTAATCATGATATTTAAGTTATTTATTAAATGGAATGTTTGTTTAGATATTTACCTTTCAATATTTATTAATCCTAAAATAATTATAATATTCATGTTATTGATTAAATTAAATCTATGTTTAGATATTTAACTCTTTATATTGATTATTCTTTATCTAATCATGATTTTAAAACTATTTAATTTGAATGTGTATTAAGTTATTTAACTTGAAATGTTGATTATGGTTAATGATTCATGATAGATTTAACTTAACATAACTCCTAAAAATATTATAAGCTCACCGTTGTTTTTATACCCTCCCAAGAATCCAATAAGTTTACAATGAATAATATTCAAGGATATTATAGAGGGAATAATGATATTCTTGAAAACAATTATGTTGTAATTTTTGTTTTAAAATATAATGTAAGACTCATGTGTGTATCTAGTTTACTAAGACTAATAAAATATTTGGTTATTCAAGATGATTTCACTTGTATCTTATAAAAAATTCATAATGTATCCACTAGCTTTAGGATACTGGGATCAAGGAATTTACACAAACTATCAAGGTTTCATGGTATTTCTCTCTTGGTCATCTTCAATACCACTTCCACAATAAATAAATTCTTTTATAGATTCTTCTTCTCCAAATTTTTCCCTTTTAATTATAGTATAAAAAACTAGGGAGATTATTAATCCACTTCTCTACATAGTCTGTTGGTCACTCACATCCATCGAAAAATTCTATTAAAAATTTAATAATTTTCTTAGTGGGCAGACTTTTGGAATTTTTTTACACATCAATTTTCTTTGAAGACTCATTACATTGCACTTTAAAGATACTCCCCCTTGATTTATGACTACTTTTAAGTATGGACATATTTTACCAACATGTGTCAGTTTTGTGGCCCCAAAATCCACACCACCAATAGTAACCACTGAATCTGAATCCTCAAATGTAAAAACAAATTATTCAGGAGAATGTAGTCCATATTATTTTCTTTACTAACTAAAAATTCTCTAGTCATTAGTTTATATTTAAGGAGTTATCTTTCTTGAAAACCAATCTCTTATACAGTCATGGGAGAGTTATTTTCATCATATATTCTAATAAGAACTCATCTAAATTTAAAATAATAACTTACACTATTAGACAAACCATATTTTATTATTTTTTGATTATTCATGTCCATTTTATACCTGATTTGTTGTGTTGGATTTAAAAAAAAATATAAATGGTTTATCATTATATTTAATATAATATATGACGTACTCACTCAAATTTTTTAATGCAATTTTAGAAAAAGTATATTTTGATTCCATATTACATAGTTTTTCTTCTTCCAATATAAGCCTTTCTTTAGGATCATTCTTGATATTTTCATTCTTAAAGACATTCAGATTAAAATATTCAGTTTCTTAAATGAGTTTAATATCCCTTTTGAGATAATATGTATTTTTTTATCAATAGACTTGTCATATTTCTTCAAAACATTAATATACTTCTTGATGTTTTTTATCTCAATACATGATTCTAACTCAGAACTAAGCATATCCTCTATATAAGTTGCTTCACCACCATTATCATTATTACAAGAAGATGTTTCTTAGTTTTCTAAGTATTCCATAATGCTAGTAACCTTTTTAGGTTATTCATCTTCATATTAGCTTCTATAAATAGGTTATTTCTCTTCTTCTTTCATCATCAAGTTTTCCCGTTTTCTTCCTAAAAATATTTTCTTACTATCACATAATTTTTTCAATGATTTATAGAATTTTTTTCAATTATCCTTTTGATGGTTTCCATCTTCATCATTAGCATCAAAATGATAATATTTATTCAGTGGAAAAATGAATAAAATTTTTCTAATGCCTCAGAATTTTAATCACTTCATGTTAATTTTCCCTTTGAAATTATCCCTTTAATTTTCTATATAATTTACAGATATGATACATAATTCTATTATTTTCATTATCTATATCATCAAAAATAAACTCACTAAAAGGATTGAGTTATGCTTATTTTAGAATCATCTTATTCCTTGCTTCAATATCTATTTTAGAATTCCCATTATTCTTAAAGGAACAATTCTTTCTAATTTCATTATCAGTGATGATATTGTGTAGCTCATCCAATGAGAATTATTCCATATCATTATGAGTTGAATTTTTTGTATTAAATCAGTTAGGTACATTCATTATATGTTTCTTCAAAAATGGAGTCATCTAGATTTTGTTACAAATCTATAATGTTTATCACTATGTCACCTATAACTCCATGACATTTTTATGAAATAATTACCTTTAAATAATTTGATATATTTGATAGATTTTTTTACACTCAAGAGAGAGTTTAGATGAACCATGAAAATTTATTAAAATAGTATATGTCCATTACCGCATAAATTTTGGATTGGTGGGTAGGAATAGTAATAACAAAATTATGAAAAATATTTGGTGTACTCATTTATAAAATGAATTTAGTACTTATCAAATTATAATCATTAAAAAACTTATTTGAAAATAAAAGTGACATTTTTAAGAAAAAATTGCGTTTATGATTGAAAGTTATATTATATCAAAATATTAAATTAATCTATAGTGGTGAATGATTTTAATTAATTTTATATATTATTCAATTTATATGTTTTTTTAAATATTCAACAAATATTTTTCAAATCATAGGATCATAATAAATTCAGTTTTATTCTTAAAAATGATTTTTTTTCTAAATAACAGTTTTTCCACATTTTGATAACTATATTAAAAATAATTTCCTCCATTTATAAGCATTGAATTAAATATAATTAATTTAATATTTTAAACCAGGAGGTTCAGATTAGCTAATTATGCCACTTTTTCGTCTTTGGTGAATACAATTATTAACCGTTGTTAAATTTATCAACTTAGTAAACGGTAAATTACGTTAATATGGATAAAAAAATTGATAAGGTGATAAATTTTAATCCTTATTCATATTTAATGATGTTTTTTCCACCCTCAACACCTAATGTCCTAAATTAAGTTATTTAAAGGGAACTTTTCAAGTAAAACAACTTTTATATTATTAAAATCAATGAAAGTTACAAAATGTTACTCTATTTGTTTTTAATATCTCTTATGTGTCCACATAGAGAAAAGTCTTTGTTATGAATGAATCTAAGTGTATATTTTTATACTAATAAAATAATTTTCCTATTATAATTTTTTTTATTTATAATAATTTTGATAATTTAAATTAATTTCTTAATCAACACTGATGGATTATTTTCCCATTTAACAAAAAATATAATAAAATGTTTAAAAAATATTAAAAGAGATATAATTCATTGAGTTAATGTTACCCAAAAATTATCTAGATCTATTTGACATATCAGGTAGGTTTGAAATCATTATATTATAATTCCCCATTTATATTGTTGTATATAAAGTTAAAATAAATAAACCATGTTAAAATTCACAATAATAATAATTTATCGAAATAATATTTTATTAAATTACATAAAAGACATAAAAAAATTGGAAGAATGAAATTTTTTATGATATAACCTAAAATAGAATTAATATTTAATTTATGATTTAATTTTCACCTTATAAATAAAACTTACAAATTTTAATATTAACTTTTTTAATGTAGTTAAAATTAAAATAAGTTAACTAAGGGTTAAACAAAATGTTAAGGTTTAAAATTATGTATAAAATTGTATAAATTATATATTTTTAGATTAATACCCTATACCATCATATCTTTGAATAACTTTCTATTTAGAGTTATTAGGGTTGGAAATTAATTTATAAAAATTTAATCTTTTGAGAAATTTGAAAAGTGACTCTCACCTAAATTATAAAAGGACACCACCTACCTCACTACATTACACCACTTTGAGACTTATAGATCAACCATAATCTATAAAAATATATCATACACTTCCCTATCCATATTCTTGTGATTTTTTTATTTTAAAAATACTAACCTAGTGCCCTTTAGTGAATATCTGAAGGATTCATTCTGAAAGAAGATGTGATCACCTTAAATGATCATTTTTGTTTTCCACTATTATTTACCACCTAAAAACCTATGATACTTATCATAAAATAATAAATTAATAAGTATAAATATTCTTAAATATTATTATTATTTTTAAAATTCTATTATATACCATATTTCCTATCAAATAATAATTGAATGTATCAATTATGGGTATGTACGACTTACCATCTCCACATGGAGATACAATTCATTTTATTATCTCCATATTTTATAAATGGGTATTATTATGGGTATATTATTTTTATAATATATTTATGAAATAATTATACTTATGTAAAGATAATATAATTCCTACTTTCTTACCATAAAATCTCTTGAGAAATGATAAAATCACACGTCCGTGCTTAAAGACCACCATCTCTATGATGTGATGTGATTCATTTTTCATTTATATTTAAAAAGTATGGAATTAAGGATGAATTAGATTAATATATATTATATATATTATATATTAATTATTATTTAAAGGTTAATTTTTTTTACCATTCTTTTATTCCATCAGTCAAAAAATGGAAACAACATTCGTGCGTGCGTACTGCCTACCATCTCCATGAACGATGTAATTCATTTTTCTCTCTATAATTTTTATTAATGGTTATAAATATGTATATAATGAATATATATTAATTTAAACTATTATTAAAACTATGTAAATAATGGTACCCAAATTAATTTATAAGTATCAGAACTACCAAATCAAAACATGCTTGGAAAATGAAGCAGGTATCACACAAAAGATTGATTTTAATAAAAAATTATTAATAAATGGATGATTAGATGTAATAAATAAGTCATACATGGTATTATAGATATAAATATGGTAATTTAACACAATTATAATAAATCCACATTTATTCTACAAGATGTTTGAATGAGAAAAAAGGAATGGTGAAACTTGAGGTACTAGTTCATATCACAATATCATCATCATTATAGATTACGTATGTTTAAGTATTCACTGAAGAATATTTATCTTACATGTACTTGTTTTGTATAATTTTTTTAAAATATATTTTTTATTATTCTACTTCAATTTTTAAAATCATTTTTACCCATATTTTAATTTTTAAAAAATGTATTGAATGGAATCATTTTTTCATTTTTCCAAATGAGGAACTTTGTAAACATTTAGACAAAAAAATGGAAGGGAAGTTTTTTTATTAAATTATACATAATGATAGTATTTTACCACCATCATAAAACCTCAATTTATTTAAGCTTCCATTAGAATTTTAATTGTTAATTTTCAAAGAAAAATTTTCCCTTTATAAATGAATGGATTTAAAAAATGATTTCAAAATAGAAAGGTCATTTTACATAATAATTGTCCCAAGTGATCTTTCAAAATAATTTTACATATAAGATTACATCCTTTTATGTTACGTAATCTTTGTTGGTTATTTTATCTATGGATACCATCCATATTATTTCCCTTGATGGTTTATGTTTATAGTGAAAGGATGAAATATTTATGAAACCTGTTTATTTTCAATAAGTTATTATATGATGAAATTATAATGAAACCCATTTCTTTTATTGGGTTATAATATGATGAAGGATTTATGATCCTAGGGAACACATACATTCTTATTTTATTATATTATGGGATGGACCAATATCTCCCTCCAATTCATTTTGTAAAGTATAATATCTCTTGATATTGTTATGGGAAACAATTCAAAGTACTTGATCCATTATTATAAACACGTTAATGTGCTAAATATATTTTACGAAAAATGTTTGTCTGTTTGATACACTATGGTAAATAGGTGTTTATGCCTAATCATATAGTCTTGTTAGTTATACTTGAATTATGAAATAGTTTGTATAATTAAAATTGTTCAACAGACATGAATATATGGTACATGTTTGAGTTATGATAAATTCTCTTTCATATGATTAATTTATTTTGAAATGTTAATGTTTTATTCTATAACTAATTTTTATGATATTTTTTAGAATGGGTATGATCATTGTATGTTATTTTCAAGATCTCATATTTTAATTCTTATCTTATTCATTAAAATAATCATCAATTTAAATCTCCCATGTTTAAAATTATTATTCATATGATCTCTAAATTTTCTTATGTTTATTTCCCTGGGTTATAAAGAATGTTTTTAATAAGTTATTTCTATGAAGAGTACAACGTGGGAAGACATTTATGAGTGATTTTGAAGAAATTTTACAAAATAATAATATTGTATATATAATCTTGAAACTATATAAACCTTTTTGGTTTTAGTGTGGTCCATTTTTTATGTATTTAATATTCATCCAAATAGAAATAATATTTATATATAATATGATCAGGGAATTATATTTAATATCATATCTGAGATTAGTCAATATTTGGATATAATGCTTAGGCAATTTTTATTAAAACCCTAGGAATATATATTTTTATAGGATAAAACCCTATTTTTTATATTGATCACGATTAACATAGGGGAATCCAAGGGTTTTTTAAAAGAAGTTTTCAAAATTTTAATATTATATATGTGATTTTTCATAATTATATGGTTTTACACTATGGTTATTATATCTCATACTATGTTTTTTAGTTTTAGTCAATGGTTGTAACTCAAAGAAATTGTCTTAAAGCTGAATACAATGGATAATGAAATGATTTTTCATATGAGAAACCAAATGTTATGGGATCTGGGATGCAGAATATTAATTTTATGCTCATGAAACATTATTTGGCTATGAATCAAGCCGAGTTTTTATATGATTAAAAGAGGGAACAATGTACTGTTTATTCTAACATTATGAAACATCAGCTTATTTTAGTAGATATTTTGATCCACCAATGGCAGAGCAATGCATCAACCCCATTTGGAAAATATATTCTATTATTCAATGATCATGACATGAAAAAGTTTTTCTCGATGTTGAAATCTAGAAGGTGAAGCATATCAATGGTTGAATATTATCAAGAATATGTGGTAATAAGAAAAAAATTAAATCAATGGAACAAGATTTTTTAAGTGATATTATTCAGAATTTAATTTCCTCGTATTCTGTGTATAAATATCAAGAAGAAACTTCTTTAGTAGAATCAAAAGAATGGCGGATCCAATAGTAACTACTAAGAAACTTTTACAAAACTTTCAAGGTATACCTCAAGTAAAAATATCAACCAAGAAAGTAAAATTGATCAATTCAATGGTGGCCTCAAACCATATCTTGAAAAGGAATTAGAAATTAGAGACAAAAATTAAGTATGAATAAATTTTTCGATGTGAACTCAAATTAGAAATGAAAATAGGATATTCATATAATTCCCATGGTTTTCATGAAAAAGGAATGATCTAGTCACATGAAATATATAATAAATCAGATGGTAGAAAAAAATTACAGCCATCTACATTCCATAAATGTTGGAATAAATAACAAATGAATTTTTTTAATAGAACTAGGGAATTATATATATGTGGAAAGGTGGGTTATAAATCCCATGAATATCAAATTTTTTGGAATAGGCTTGTTAATGAAACAAATAAAAAGAAGATACCAAATAATGAACAACCTACACTCCAATGATTCAAATGCAAGGAGTATGGTAATTATAAAAGCTAGTAGAAGAGTCCTATTATTTTGGATGATTATCATCAATAACCACTTAATCAAACAAATACAGGGTAATCAAATTTGATCATGACTGTCAAAGTGGGTTAAGAGAATGATATTTTGAAAGGTATAATTATCTTCCACTCTAGAATAAATAATTTAATATTTTATTATGGATCCACCCACTATTTTATTTCTAATGAATTATATAAGTTCATATTTGTATCACCTCAATAATTTGATTTTGAGTTAGTTGTGAAAACTCATAATGACACAATGGTCGCAACTCAAGCCTACAGTTCTTCTCTAATTGATGTTTGTGGGAAATTGGTTAATGAAGATATTACTATTCTTCATTTAGTTGAATTCAATTTCATTATTGGAATGGATTTTATTTCTATAATTACAGCCCATATAAATTAATGAGGCCGGGAAGCCAAATTTCATATTCTGAATGAACCTATGATCATTTATCAATGCGATGATGAATATGAACTTCCAATGGAAATTTCTTCCATAATATGTGTCTTAATTCCATTAAATGAAGGTTAAATTTGTCATATGGTTGGTTAGAAACTAATTATTAAGGACACACCAATTATTTATAAGTATTTTTATGTATTTTTAGAAGAATTTTTGCATCTTACATTGAATTGTTATGTTGATTTTTCAATTGAACTCATATATGGTGATATACCTATTTCAATGAATCCTTATAGAATGATTCCAATTGAGTTGTATAAATTAAAGAATAAACTATAATAGAATATTTATAATGGACTAATTTCTCCATGTTCATTACCTTGGGGTGAACCTATTATATTTTTTAAGATGAAGGAATGATCAATGAAAATATGCATTGATTATTGAGAACTTAACAGGATCACTATCGAGAAAAAGTATCCTATAACTCATGTTGATTAATTATTTTATCAACATTATGAAGATAAATACTTTCCCAAGATTGATATTCATTCTGGATATCATTAATTGAGTGTTTATACAGAGGATATACCCTAGAAAACATTCCATTCAAGGTATGGATAATAAAAATTTATAGCGATTCCTTTTGGTCTTAATAATATCCCCACAATATTCATGGATTTAATGAATATAGTATTTATAGATTAGCACTATTAGTTTGTGGAAGTATTTATATATGATATTCTTGTATATTCAATGATAAAGGAAGATCATGGAGATCACATGAGGAATCTGCTGAAGACCCTGAAGAAGGAGAATCTTTATGAAAAACATACAAAGTTTTAATTTTGGTTTCATAATGTTTCATTTTTTGGTTATATTATTTCATGTGAGGGTATATTTATAGATCCTTCAAAGGCTGAAATTATTGTGAAATATCCTAGACTAACCACACTGACTAAAATCAGTAGTTTTCAGTGGTTGTGTAGATATTATCGATGCTTTATAAAATATTTTCAATGATTACTAATCCACTAACCAAGTGGACTCATAATTAAGTTAAGTTAATATGGTCGGAGGAATGTGAATAGAATTTCATGGATTTGAAATAAAGGTTGGTTAGTGCACCTGTTCTTACACTACCCTATAGTGAAGAATGGTTTTTGATCTATAATGATTTATGAAAGAAGGGTATTGGATTTTTTCTCAAGAAAATTGATATATTGATAGATTATTCCCCATCCCAATTGATTTTAAATGAGTAAAATTACCTAACTCATTATTTGGAGTTAGTTGCAGTAATTTTTTCCTTAAAGATATAGAGGCATTATCTCTATAAAGAAATGTATGACATATAAACTTATAAAAAAATTTAAACAATATTTTGAATCAAAAAGAAATTATTAATCTGAAATGAATATGGTTGGAGAAGATTAATGATTATAACTACTCAATACATTACTGACCTAGGGAAGCGAGCAAGGTAGATAATGCTTTTAGTCAAAAGGATCAGGATATATTATCTATGATGTAGGTCACAAAAGATACAATATTTATGGATTTATAAATGATGGACCTGGAAATATTAATGGAATCTGAGAAGAAATATGTATCTCAAATAAATGTTCAACTATCTACCTAAGTGAATATTAAAGAGGATAAAAAGGAAGATGTAAAGATATAAATGAATGTGAGAAATATTCTTGAGTTAAACCATTATTTTGATGGAATAATGAGGTTCAAAAACTATGTTTGTGTCACTACCATAGAAAATATAAACAAAGGTCTTTGAATGAGGCTCATAGTTCATCATTCTCTATTCATCCAAAAATTACAAAGATATATAGAGAATTGAAAGAGTATTTTCGGTGGGATGGAATAAATAGGGATATTTTTGAGTACGTTTCTTGGTTCATGGATTTTTAGGAAGTTAATTATAAGAGATAGTATTCTTTGGGGATGTTACAAGAATTAACTATACCTGAATGGAGATGGGAAAACATCACTAAGGATTTAGTCTTCATACTCCCTAAAACATCTAAATTCTATAATGTTATATGGATTATAGTCACTCTTCTTAAAAATTTGGTAAAATTTATTTATTTTAGGTAATATTTATCTCTTTATCATCATGATAAAATATATATTAATGAAGTGGTGAGATTTCATGGAGTACCACATTCCATTGTATATGACCGGGATCCAAGGTTTACCTCGAAGTTATGGTGGATTTTTCAGATAAAATATATATACATAGTTATGTTTCAACACTTTTTATTATCCTCAGATAGATGAATAGTCTAAGAGGACAATAAAAACTTTATAAGACATGTTGAGAGAAATATTTATGGCTTTCAAAGGGTCTTGGGTTCAACACTTTCCCCTTTACTATAATTTTCATAAAATAATATCTTTCACTCAAGAATTTATATGGATCCTTTTGAATCCCTAAATGTTAATAAGTTCACAACTACAACATAATATAATGAAGTTGGAAAAAGAAGTCTATTGGAACCTATATATATGATGAAATTGAAGAGAATTTTAGATCCATTAAACAACATATATGAATAACTCAGAGTCTACAATAAAGTTATATAGACAATAATTTCACAGCTATAGAGTTTGAAGTGGGTGACAAGGTATACCTTTAAATATATATATGGAATAGAGCGATGATATTTGTATTGAAGGGAATGATAATCCCTAGGTATATCTGTCCTGTTCAAATTCTTGATTTTATCAGGGTGATAGCTTATCAACTAGATCTTTTATTAAATCTCTCCTAAGATCATGATTTTATCTATGTATCTCTCTTGAGGATGTACATACCTGATCCATCACAAGTACTAAACTCAGATTTCAAACTATTGGAGCAAGATGTTTCTTATGAAGAATAATCAGTAGAAATTATTGACCATAGAGAAAATGTTCTATAAAACAACACCACTCACTTGATTTAAGTTTTATATAAAAACAAAAAATTTGAGTAAGTTATGTGGGAACCAAAGGATGTGATGAGTTACGGGTATCCTCATTTGTTTTTATCATAGTGACAAATTTTGAAGAAAAAATTCATTTTAAGGGTGTAGAATGTAATATCCTGATTTTTTTATAAAATATGTCTCCTTAAATAATTTGATATATTTGATGGAATATGTTACAGATAAAAGTGAGTTTAGAAAAATAGTGATACATTATTAAAATATTATATTTCTGGTATTTTAGAGTTTTTAGATTGGAGGGTATTGTGTCAACCCTAAAACTAGTAGGCCTTAACCAGTATAAGTTTTATTACATTGGAATAAAATAAAAATGACCGAATAGTTCTGTAGTCTTGGTAAATTGGAAATATATTTGGGTCTTACATTACATTTGAATAAAAAATTATAGCAAAATTTATTTTTGACAACAAATTTATTTCAACTAGCATGTCCTTGAATATCAAATATAGTACACTTCATGTATTTTTTTGAAATAAAAAAAAATAATGTGGTCCCAAATTCTCATCAAGTGTTAATTACATAGGAATCTATCATGAATAAATAATCATAGTAAACATGGATGGTTAAATAACTAAGAAGACATTCCATTTAGATAATTGTATAAGGAATAATCAATATGTAAAGGTAAATAACAGAAAACACATGACATTTAATTAATAAACTGGAAACTAAAAGCTTCTAGAGACAATATCATAGTAAAAATATCATGGATAATAATAATTTAACTTTTAATGAAGGAAATGATAAATTATTGGACTTTATGTCTTAAGAACATGATACCTCTATATTCAAGACATTTTATAAGGAGGTTTAAAATACAGTTAAAAACCCATTTAATTCTAGTTTAACTTGATTGACTCATGAAACCTACTAATGCATTAAGGGGATATATAATACCAGACCCCACCTGTCACTATAGGTCTAATTTATTCATCATATATCGAATAGTCAATTTAAATCATGAACAATATGCCTTATCATCAAATATCCATATTGAGAAAATAATTCATATTTATCAATATTTACCTAGATATATAAATAATGATAAATTTAGAGAATCATTGGTAAAAATGATATATCGTTTATGAAATAAACATACCCATTATAAATAATATAAATAATTAGGGGAAATGTTTTGTTCAATGATCATAAAAAAGTGAATTTTTTAAGAGGAAGTTAATAACTACAAAAATAAATCAAGGAATGAAATATAAATACTATCCTTGGCCAAAATAATCATAACCCAACTTGAGGAATAATAAGGATGGTATCAATTAATAATATACCAATTAGTGTAAGAATTAAATGGTTTCCATCCTTGATGAATATAAATACTGTAATTATATCTTTCAAAATACTCTCAAGGGAAGTATCCTTTTAATTTTGAAAATCACCTATAGAAAAAAATAAAATTGAAGAATATTAGTAAAACATTATATTTCAAAATGTCCTTTTAAGCTATAAAATGAAGCATCAAAGGCATAATAGTGGATAATTCCATACATTTCAAACAAGGTAAAAAGAGCAATCTTTTTGTATTGTAAAAAGGTTTTAAACGTGACTTTTTTAAAAAATGACATGAATTATACTTCCAAAACATTTTGAAAAAAGTAAGAATCTATAAAAATGAGATTAATAAAACAATTAAAAGTGGTCAAATTTTTTTTTTGAAATTTTTTTCATAAAACATGATTTTGATGAAAATATATTTTCTACTAAAGAGAGAAATAAATTCATATTTTTCATAAAATCATTTTCTAAAACATTTTATATACCAATGTAATGCCCCCCAATCCAAAACTCTCTCACATAGATAAAAGGGGTTGGTTATGAGACCTAAAGCATGCCTCTCCATACGCCAGAGGATTTCTACTAGTATTAGGGATTGATAAGTATAATAGAGAGACTATACCATTGGTTATAGAGTTACAACATAATCGAACCATCTAATACTAATAATAATAAATAGATATCAGAGTACAGAAAAATAGAAATAATAAAATTCATTGGAATACCAATAATATAATCCAACTAAATAATCCAATAATAATTAGGGAATAATTTAATGACATGATGGATTGTAACTAAATTCCATACTAGAAGTAATACGAAATAAAACACTAGCATGGTCAATAAGAGCCTCAAAATCCCCTAGTCCTGAACCCCATTTCATTCTCTTATCCAAACTCCATCCTATCTAGAAATGAAAATCAATAGTAAGATCCCTTGCACTTTTCTAAACCTATATCCATATAATTTTCTCTGGTACTAAATAGAGGCCCAAATATGGTATGAGTACAACTTAGTAGGTCGACACCATTGTGTAGAAACATATATAGTCTAATAATAAGTGTAAAAAATAATGAAATAAACAAGTATGTTAATTAATTAAAAAATTAAATTAATACTACCTCAACCTGATTCTGAAAAATTCTAGAATGTCTCTGATCTTTTCTCACAACCATGCCAACTATAACAATATAAATATAGTGAAACCTAACCTACTCAACACCATGCCAGAATATCTCTGATCATGTATCACAACCCCACTAACCATAAGCTTACAAACAAGGTATAAATTACACAATTATAGATCAAAACCTGATATATAATCCTTTCAGTAATCAATCAGGGTTGATCCTGGTATATCTGAATTTCAGCATTTATCAAGGCCAAGCTTGGTATACAAGAATTTCATAATGTGTTACTGGGCATAACACACTATATAATCATTTCAACATTTCTCAAGTCATAACATTATATATAATAACTTTAGTATGTGTCACAAGGAATAACACACTATATAATAATTTGATCTTTTTTCAACTTGGCTATCACCCCATATATTAATTATATCATTTATCACAACACATTTCATAAAAATAGGGATATGAAAATATCACATCACAAGGATCAATGGTTAATTATGAAAATACCCATTTATCTTGCAATTACAAATTTCATATGTCAATTGTTCATAAACAATAACATGCTAGTTATCATAATAAACAATCTAAGCCAAGGTGAAACTATATTCACTTATAACAAAAAAAATCCATGTCATGGTAAACCCAATTTAAGTCATTAATCAATTCATTTATAACCAAGGGTTATCTCACCCCAACAAAAAACGCAATCAAGTTCAATAGGAAATTAGATCCAAAGGGACTTTGAGAAAAGAATCCAATTCATCATTTAATCAATTAAGGCACATGTATGTTGGTTTAGTTGAAATATAACACATACTTGACAAATATCAAACCATAGGGTTAAGGTTTAGAACCCTAACTTTAACTAAAACCATCCAATTATTCCAATAGGATTCACTAATATGAACAAAGATGTAGTTGATCATAATAAGGATCCTAGATGATAACCGATTTGGATCAAAACCAACAATGCACATAATCAATATATTACATTGTAAAAATTAGAGAACAATATAAGAGTATATGAAAATTGAATAAAAAATCATAATAGGGATTAGATGCAGGATCAGGACATCTGGAACTAGGAGAGGAACAAAACAATGCCTAGAAACTGCCATAGGGTTAAGAGGAGGAACCTATACAACATTTTGAAAAAGAATCAACCGCATGAAACTATTATAAAAACTTACTTGTAAAATTACACTGAGTGTAATATGGTTACATCTTATGAATTTCTTTTTAGAGGGATACACCAAAAAACCTGTCACATCAGATTCTTATTTATTCGGATTGAATATTACATGACCTATAATATAATTACACAATGTGTTCTCTTTTAATTTCAAGAATCAGTTCATGAATTATAACTATTTACAACATGTTTCTAGAGACAATTACATAGTGTGTATTACAGTTACATGACATGTAACTATTATTTAGAAATTTTATAAGCCTTGTTTCCTTACAAAAAAATGAACTCACTTTAAAGATTCTCATCTTACCAAGAACCCTTGTTAACACTTGACACATTTCCACTCAGACTCCATTAATTTATAAAAACGTCAATCCTGGAACATTAAGTCATTTTCTTCAAAAAGTATCTCCATCCCCGAACAAGACATGACCACTAAGACTCAAGAAAATAGCACAAATAGGGTTGTACCAAGAAAAATATGGGATATTACTACCTCTCCACCACATAATAGCTCAACCATGAGATTCTCTAACCATCACTGTGATGTCCCAGTGAACAAGTATGACCACTTCGTTTGCATATTCGACACCATTTCCCAAATATCCTCTTGAACTCACCCATGCTTCCACTGCACTAGAACCAAATGAATCACACTTCCTTGAAGATACATATTATTAAGGTCCATAATCCATATTATATTATCCTCAAAAGAGAAATCAACACTAAGATCCATGTATTATTTGTATATGATGTGAGAAGGGTTAGAATAATTACTCTGAAGCTATGATAGATGAACTATTTCATGCATGGAACTGTAGAATTATGGAAGGGATAATCAATATGCCCTTGGACCGACCCCATCCACCATCTTAAATAGATAGAAAATCAGGGGTGCTAGCTTTCTCTATTTTCTAATGTGGCATTTACCCAACCTAGGAGACACTTGAAGGAAAACATGATAACCAACCTCTAACTATAGATGTCATATCTGATGGCCATCATAAGATTTATGCCCACTATGCGCAATCAACAACTACTGCCTGATCAACTGAACTGGGTCACACATCTCCTGCATGAGACTAGGCCTAACAAGTGTTGAATCACCGGCCTAACACCAATAAAGAGGAGAACCACACTAGCTTATATAAAAATCATAAAAATGTGATATCAAAATCAATACATGGAAGCTATTATTGTATGAAGACTCTAATAGTTCCATATGATTCTCCAATTAACCATTGAATTCTAGAAAAGAGGCCTATAACATATCCTCTATAACCTGAATAGACTTATCAGATTGACTGTTGGTTTGAGGATGATAGTTTGTACTCAAGATAACATGAAATCTCATTGACTTATGATGAAACTTCTCGAAATTTTATTTGAAATGAGGATCTCTACAATACTCCTTGGAACACCATGCAGCTAAACTACCTCACGTATGTAAAGACTATCTAGATCATGAACTGTAATGGTCTCCCTGATAGGAAATAAGTGGTAATCCTTTATCAGCCAATCCACAATCACCCATAAAAAATCATTTTTATGTTTGTCATAGATAATCCTATCAAAGAATCCATAGTGACATCATTCCATTTTCACTCAGGAATGGGAAAAAGGATATAAAAGCCATGCTGGCCTTCGAAGCTTGGATTTCACCATGTGAAAAGTGATACATCTTTCCAGAAATCTTGGTACTTACTTATTCATTCCTAACCAACATTACTGTCTATATATATCATGAAATTTCATTATCAAAATAGGATTTACCTCCCATATAGAATCATGAAACTCTTTCATCAGCTCTACACACATGCTCGTAAAGACACATACACAACAACATAATAGAAGATAATAGCCACATCCAAGAGACCATCCTGATGGTGTGTCCCCACAATTTTAGCTATATCTTAGAACTAATGTGTTTGGATCAGATAAATACTTAGTCTGGATCTAATCCAAAATCATGGGTATAAGAAATGTTGAATTTAAGGATACTCATCTCTGAGACTATTGAACATCTAGATGTATGTCTACAAAGAGGGCCATAACCCGAAACTCATCATAAGACTCATATACTACCTCTTTCGTTGTCTTTTAACTCAATGTATTGGAAAAAACATTGGACTTTCCATGTTTATAATCCAAATTGAAGTTGAAATACTGAATATACTCTACTCACATCCTTTGTCAAAGGTTTAGGTCCTGCTGAGAAAGGATATACCAGAGGATCTTTTGGTTTGTGAATAAAACAAACCTATCACGCATGAGATATTGTCTCCACCATCTCAAGTCATAAACCAATACTGCTAACTCCAAATTTTGATTAGGATAATTCATCTAATGTGTTCATAGCTTTCTAGAGCGAAAATAAACCACTCTATATTCATTCTTTAGAACTACTTTGATCCCAACTCTGAATGCATCACATTAAATGGTATCTTATTTAACAAGAACAATTAAAGTGATGATAGGTGTTGAGGTCAACCTACATTTCATATCCTTAAAATAACTCACACAAGAATTTGATCAAACAAAATTCACCTCTTTATTGGTTATCCATGACACTGGTGATGCTAAATGGGAAAAGTCATGGATAAAGCACTGATAATAACCTGCTAAACCTAGAGATCTCTGAATCTTTAAGGCGTTATCAGGATTCCCCCAAGATATAAGGAATGGAAACTTATCTAGGTCCACTAATGGTCCTACCCCTAATATTAAATGAACCAATAATTTCACTTTTAAAAGAAAAAATTGCATTCTGTTAGCTTTGTGTAAAGTTAATGTTCTCTCAATGTACTCAGGAAGATGTCAAGATGTTTCGCAAGACCATCAATTGAATGGGAGTAAAAGAATATATCTTCTATAAAAATCACCAAAAACTAATCCAATAATTGATCAAATATCCTATTCATCGTGACCATGAATAGAATCGGTGCATTGGTCAATCCAAACATCATCTCAACAAACTCACATGCCCCATAACTGCTCCTAAAAGAAATTCAAGGTATGTCTGATGGTATCACCCTCAACTAATGGTTTCATAATCTCACATAAATATTTTATATGATATTATCACCTCTTAGTTGATCAAATAGACCATCTATTCACAGAAGAGGACTTCAGTTCTTGACCATCACCTGGTTCTATCTTCGATAATTCACACACTAGAACTAATACCCAATGTAATTCTTGGAGAAGAGAACTAGAGAACCCCAAGGATATGTAAGAGGATGTATTAAAAATTTCTATTCTAGATCTTCCAACTAAACTTTCAACTCCTGATGCTCTATTGGTGCCATTCTATAAGGTGGGATAAAATTAGCTCTTCTCCCGATAACAACTCTATCATAAACACAATCTTCCACTTGGGTGGTAATCCATTGAACTCATTAGGAAAGAAATCCTGAAAATGGTCTACTACAAGAAGAAGAGAATGTTGTAACATCCCACCATAATAAAGATAAAGATCGACTATTTGATCCATAATAAAATCCAATCTACACTGATTTGGTCCTACATGACCAGTATGAAGATACAACTCACCCAGGTGAGAATTGCATACTCCTTCTAGGGATAAAAAAGGTAATCGTCCTTTTAATAAAAGTTGATATGATCCTGGTATATAACTAACCAATCCATACTAAGAATGAAATCAAAGCATTTCATTTACAGTATAAATGGTTCCCAAAAGAACTAGTAACCACTAATCACTAGAGAACATACCTCACAACATTTGATATTTTAGACCATACTCCTAATGGTGTGTCGATTATCAAAACCCCATCCCATATTTCCTCATCTAAGAAAAAGATTACATAAAGAGTGTATGAAAATAAAAGAGATTCCACTATGTAAAAAACACAAAGAAAATGTATATGATATAAGATTCATACCACTGATAGTAAACGGTCATGCATCCACTCTAGATAGAGTAGCCTACATAACATGTAACTGACCAACCCCTATTCCTTAGGATACAACCAAAATAACTTTAGATATACCATATGTTTGGTACTTAAATTCATGAATTAGTGTAATATGTCCCTTTCATTGACTAGAACTTCCTAGGGAACTCCAATTACCTATCTGTTGAGGAGTGGCTGAGTACTTCCCAGACTCTGGAACCTGTCTTGATCCCCAACCATTTCTATGCTAATGTATTTCCATACAAAAAACTATTTATGAGTCCCAATATACCACAATCATGACACTCTAATGTGGGGTGTAGACACTAAGTACATTTGGAGCCCATATTTCTATATTTATAGCACTATAATAGAACATGGTCCTGAGATGGATGCCCACTAACCTGACTTCTATAAACACTTCTGAGTTGGAAAAAACTATCCTAGTGATGGTTGTTTCGATAAGAAGAAGAGTTCATAGATTTCCCCACAAAATAGTATTTCTTTAATTTGTGGCATCACTGAAATTCCCTTCTATGATGAGTGAAAAACTCATCAAATGTCACTACTAGAAATATAGGTCTTCCCAACGGATATATACCAACGGTTTGCTTAAACCGTTGGTGTATATGAGTATACCAAGAACATACAAATGGTTTTTCAAAAACCATTAGTAAAGGTATGTAGAGGTGAAGTTATACCAACGGTTTTTTCAAAACCGTTGGTAAAAGTGTGTTTGTGAGGATGATATACCAACGGTTTTGCAAAACCGTTGGTAAAAGTTTTTTTAATGAATATATACCAACGGTTTTGTAAAACTGGTTGTAAAAGTGATTTTTTGAAAGTCATTACCAACGGTTTTTTAAAACCATTGGTAAAAGTTTTCATTCCCAATGGTTTAAAATCGTTGGGAAAGATTTCCCAGAAATAGACAAGACCTGGGCTCCCACATTCCATGCGATTGGAGCCCTAAACCGAAGTAGAGAAGTGGGATTCTCTTTACCCTACTATCCAAATCATTCCATCTTCAAAATTTCCTAGATTATCATTTGTAATCTGTAAGTTATACTTTCATTTTAATGTTATGTATCTTCTATTTTGATTTTATGTTTTCACTTGGGTGAAGAGGTGAATTGGGATTCTCTTTACCCTACTGCGAAAATCCTTCATTCCGACCCATCTTCAAAATTTCTTAGTTCTACATTTCCTGTAAGTGATACTTTTATTTTAATTATCTACATCTACTGTTTTGGTTTTCTCTTTATATTTGGGTGTTTATGAATTTTGTTTTCTGTTTGATTTGGGTGTGTGTTGAGCTTTGATAGTGGCACACATATAGTGATTATAGTTTGAGTTTGGTCTATTGGGATAAGTAGTAAGGTGAATCAAATTTGATTCAAAATGAATTGTGTGTTAATATCATCCATAAATTTTCAGTTTTTAGAAGGCTTGGTATTTCTGGGAATTTTGTGTTAATATCATTCATATTACACATGATTCACATCATGGTATGAATGTGTGATGATGTTGTTGAGATTAGAGAGAAAACTCATACACTCTAGGTTGTTTATAGTGGCATGGTTAGTCATGAGTGATAATTAGCTTCCTAAGATGATTGTACTGATAAAGCATTTAGGGTCAATTAAATATGGTTCTCAATGTACATTGTATATTATGTCTATTTCTTGGACAATACTCACTTTTATGATGGTGGGGTGCTTTTCACTAGCCATGCAGGCATGTGTAGTCATCCATAACAATTTTAGATTTGGTTTTATTGATGTGCAACTATGTTTTTTGTTTTTCTCTTTTTATTTGGTAGAAATGAGATGTCTGTGGAAATTAATCATGGCTGTGGGTGGTAATTTAGGATGTAAGATAGTATGCCTTCATTTTCATTGATATATTCAATAATATTATTGATTTATGTTCAGTATGATTATCTTTGAAAAATGATGTAGTTTAATAATTTTTTTATTAATGGTTGTAATAATGACTACATGGCGATGTCCAGGTGTTGGGGTATGGGGTGTCCTGGTGGGGGGGGGGGGGGGCTGTCCAGGTGGTTGTCCAAGGGGTGGGGGATGTCCGAGGTGAGTGGGGCCTATCCGAGGGATGGGGGGCTGTCCTGGGTGAGTGGGGAGCTATCCGAGGGGTGGTGGGTTGTCCAGGTGGTTGTACAAGTTAATCTCGCCTCAAAATTTTATGTGAAAACAACTACTGGCATACGGAACAGAAACCAAATTCATTTGAATTGTGTTTATAATTTAGTAAAATGATCCATGGGTCATTTGTGATGTGTACGAGTCAACCCCGCCTCATTCTGAGGCACTGTGTGGCTGATATCACTCTAAGTGTCTCACTTTTGTTTAAAATGAACACTATTTTAAGTAAAAATAACTGACATATGGAAAACCTACCAAACATATTCAGATTGTGTTGATACATTAACACAACGATCCATGAGACATTTTTGACGTGTAAGAGACAACCCCGCATCAATTCGAGCTGTGGTGTGGTTGGAACCACTCAAATCGTGTAACTTTTATTTGAAATGCACAACATTTTAAGTGAAAACAACTACTAGCATATGGAAAACCGACCAAACGCATTAAAATTGTGTTGATACATTAGGAAAATGATCCATGGGAAATTTTTGACTTGTATGAGTCAACCCCACCTCAATCCAAGGCATGGTGTGGCCTAAATCACTCAAAGAGTATCTTTTGTTTAAAATGGAAACTATTTTAAGTAAAAATAACTGACATACGGAAAACCGACCAAACTTATTTGGATTCTGTTGATACTTTATAAAAACTATTAATGGGACATTTGTGACGTGTAGGAGTCAAACCCACATCAATTCAAGGTGCGGTGTGGCTGGAACCACTCAAAGTGTCTAATTTTTATTTGAAATGAACAACATTTTAAGTGAAAGAAACTACTGGCATACAGAAAACTGACCAAACGCATTGGGATTGTGTTGATACATTAGGAAAATGATAAATGTATCATTTTTGATGTGTAAGAGTCAAAAAAACATCAATCCGAGGTGCAGTGTGGCCGGTACCACTCAAAGTGTCTCACCTTTGTTTAAAATGGACTTAATTTTAAGTGAAAACAAAAACTGACATACAGAAAACTAACCAAATGCATTTGGATTCTATTGAAACTGTAGAACAATGATCCATGGGTCATATGTGACATATATGAGTTAACACAGTCTCAATACGAGTTGTGGTGTGGCTGGTACCACTCAAAGTGTATCTCTTTTGTTTAAAATGGACTAAATTTTAAGTGAAAACAAAAACTAACATACAGAAAACTGACCAAATGCATTCAGATTCTATTGAAACATTATAAAAATGATCTATGGGTCATATATGATGTGTACGAGTCAACCTTTCCTCAATCTGAGTCGCGGTGTGGCCGACACCACTCAAAGTGTCTCTCTTTTGTTTAAAATTGACTTAATTTTAAGTGAAAACAATAACTGACATACGGAATACAGACCAAACACATTCATAATCTATTGAAACTTTAGGAAAAGGATCCATGGGTCATATTTGACGTGTAAAACTCAATCGCGCCTCAGTCCGAGTCACGGTGTGGCCGAAACCATCCAAAGTGTCTCTCTTATGTTTAAAACGGACAACATTTTAATTACATACGGAAAACCAACCAAATATATTCTTATTGTGTTTATAATTTATCACAAATATCCATGGCTCATATGTGACATGTATGATTTTACCCCGGCTCAATCTGAGGCGCGGTGTGGCTGGTACCACTCAAAGTGTCTCTCTTTTGTTTAAAATGGATTAATTTTAAGTAAAAACAATAACTGACATATGGAAAACTGACCAAATGCATTCGGATTCTATTTAAAATTTAGCACAACCATCCATGGGTCATATATGACATGTACGAGTCAACCCCGCCTCAATCAGAGTCACGGTGTGGCTGTCACCACTCATAGTGTCTCTCTTTCGTTTAAAATAGATTTAATTTTATGTGAAAACAACAACTGACATACGGAAAACCGACCAAATGCATTAATAATTTGTTCAAACTTTAGGAAAAGTATCAATGGGTCATATGTAATGTTTATAAGTCAAACGCGCCTCAATCCAAGTCAATGTGTGGACGAAACCACCAAAAGTGTATCTCTTATGTTTAAAATGGACAACATTTTAAGTACTTACGGAAAACTGACCAAACGGATTCTGATTGTGTTGATACTTTATCACAATGATCCATGGCTCGTATGTGATGTGTACGAGTTGACCCTGACTCAATATGAGGCACATTGGGGCCGGTACCACTCAAGGTGTCTCTCTTTTTATTAAAATGGATTTAATTTTAAGTAAAAACAACAACTGACATACGGAAAATAGACCAAATGCATTCGGATTCTGTTGAAAATTTAGCGCAACGATCCATGGGTCATATATAACGTGTAAGAGTCAACCCCGCCTCCATATGAGTCACGGTGTGGCCGTCATCACTCAAAGTGTCTCTCTTTTGTTTAAAATAGAATTAATTTTAAGTTAAAACAAAAACTGACTTACGGAAAACCGACCAAACACATTCATAATTTGTTGAAACTTTAGGAAAAGGATCCATGGGTCATATGTGACATGCACGAGTTAACACCACCTCAATACGAGGCATGGTGTGGTCGGTACCTCTCAAAGTGTCTCTCTTTTGTTTAAAATGGACTTAATTTTAAGTGAAAACAACAACTGACATACGGAAAACCAATCAAACTCATTAAGATTGTGTTGATACATTAGAAAAAGGATAAATGTGTAATATGTAATGTTTATGAGTCAATCCCGCCCCAATCCGGGGGGGGGGCTGTCTGAGTGGTTTTACGAGTTAATCTCGCCTCAATATTTTAAGTGAAAACAACTACTGGCATACGGAAAATAGAATAAACGCATTTGGATTGTGTTAATAAATTAGGAAAACAATCCATGGGTCATTTTTGATGTGTAAGAGTCAACCCTGCCTCATTCCAAGGCATGGTGTGGCTGACACCACTCAAAGTGTCTCTCTCTTGTTTAAAATAGACTTAATTTTAAGTGAAAATAACAACTGGCATACAGAAAACCTACCAAACGAATTCAGAATCTGTTGAAACTATAGGAAAAGGATACATGGGTCATATGTGATGTGTAAAGGTCAACTGCGCCTCAATCTGAGTCATGGTGTGGTCGGAACCACCCAAAGTGTCTCTCTTATGTTTAAAATGAACAACATTTTAAGTACATACGGAAAACCAAACAAACAGATTCTTATTGTGCTGATACTTTATCACAAGTATCCATGGCTAATATGTGATGTTTAAGATTTGAACCCACCTCAATCCGAGGCGCAGTATGGCTGGTACCACTCAAAGTGTCTCTCTTTTTTTTAAAATGGACTTAATTTTAAGTGAAAACAATAACTGACATACACAAAACTGACCAAATGCATTCAGATTCTGTTGAAAATTTAGCGCAATAATATATGGGTCATATATGATGTGTACGAGTCAACCCTGCCTCAATCTGATTCACAGTGTGGCCGGTACCACTCAAAGTGTCTCTCTTTTGTTTAAAATAGACTTAATTTTAAGTAAAAAAAATAACTGACATACGGAAAACTGACCAAACGCATTCATATTCTGTTGAAACTTTAGGAAAAGGATCCATGGGTCATATGTGATGTGTAAAACTCAATCGAGTCTCAATCCGAGTCACGGTGTGGCTGGAGCCACCCAAAGTGTCTCTCTTATGTTTAAAATGGACAACATCTTAAGTACATACAGAAAACCAACCAAACAGATTCTGATTGTGTTGATTATTTATCACAATGATCCATGTCTCATATGTGACGTGTACAAGTTGACCCTGCCTCAATCCGAGGTATGGTGTGGCCGGTACCACTCAAAGTGTCCCTCTTTTGTTTAAAATGGACTTAATTTTAAATGAAAACAACAACTGACATACAGAAAACCGATCAAACGCATTCGGATTGTGTTTATACTTTAGAAAAAGGATACATGGGTCATATGTGACGTGTACAAGTCAATATAGCCTCAATCGGAGGTGCGGTGTGGCCGATACCACTCAAAGTGTCCCTCTTTTGTTTAAAATGGACTTAATTTTAAGTGAAAACAACAACTGGCATACGAAAAACCAACCAAACGCCTTCGAAATGTGTTAAAACTTTAGAAAAACGATCCATGGGTCATTTTTGATGTGTAAGAGTCAATTATGCCTCAATATGAGGCACGGTGTGGCTGGTACCACTCAATGTGTCTCACTTTTATTTGAAATGGACTTGATTTAATGTGAAAACAACAATTGGCATACGGAAAATCGATCAAACACATTCAGATTTTGTTGATACTTTAGAAAAATGATACATGGACCATTTGTGACATGTAGGAGTCAACTCCATCTTAATCCAAGACATGGTGTGGCCAGTACCACTCAAAGTGTCTCACTATTATTTGAAAAGGACATTATTTTATGTTAAAACAACAACTTGCATACAAAAAATGGACCAAACTCTTTTAGATTGTAGTAATACTTTAGGAAAATTATACATGTGTCATTTTTGACATGTATGAGTCAACCACACCTCCATATGAGACAAGGTGTGACCGGAATCACTCTATGTGTCTCTCTTTTATTTGAAATGGACAAGATTTTAAGTGAAAACAACTTGCATATAGAAAACTGACAAAACTCTTTCAGATTTTATTGATACTTTAGGATAATGATACATGTGTAAGTTGTGATGTGTATGAGTCAACCCCACCTCCATCTGAGGCACGGTGTGATCAGTATCACTCTAAGTGTCTCACATTTTTTTTGAAATGAACAACATTTTAAGTGAAACAAACAACTGACATATGAAAAAATGATCAAAGGTGTTTGGATTGTGATGATACTTTAGGACAATGACACATTGGTCATTTTTTATGTGTATGAGTCAACCCCACCTCAATCCGAGGTATGATGTGGTGGAATCCTACTTTGACCAATAGATCGCACCATACTTGTACCATTTAGTGTTCATAGCCTTAAAAACATTAATATTATTCTAACTAAGTTCAAAAAACTTACAATTCCATTCTTCTAGACCATCAGAAGTTGAACTTGTGATCATTTCAGTTCTGCCTGAATTTTAAATCAAATAATGAGTTCTATACTTTACTCCTTTTGTAAGCACCAAGGAACCATGGGTACGTTTCCCAACCCCATTCTCAAATTTAGTTTCATAACCACCATGGCACCATGGGTAAGTTTCCATACCCCATTTTGAGTTATTGAAACTGTTATTGAACTCCACTGAATTATTCTTTTCATATGAAGATTGAAATAGGGAATTGTAGTACACCACATGGTTGGAAGAGTTTGATGTTTTATGTGTTTTTTTTTGTGTTATTACAGGTGTTTTTATGCTGTTTTAATAGAGTGCAATAGTTCTGGTGCTTTTTATGAAGGTGGGGGTGCTGGTGCAATGGTGGGGGTGCTGTGCAATGGTTCTGGAAATACACAATACCAACGTTTTGAAACCGTTGGTATAATATTCCATCTTCAATATATACCAACGGTTCTCTTGAACTGTTGGTAAAAAACACTATACCAATGGTTGTAAACTGTTGGTACACCCTAAAAGTGTATGTTCAAATTGTTTTAGAACTGTTGGAGTAGAGATTTACCAATGGTTTCAATGGAACTGTTGGTATAGGTTTGGGATGGAGTCATATACCAACGGTTTTTAGAAACCTTGGGAAAACTTTCCCCCAAATTGACAGTAGTCGATCCTCGCCCCCATTCGCGATCCAGAGCCCTAAACGGGAGCACTTGGAGGATTTTGGAGGCGATTTTGGAGGTGTTTCGGGTTCTCTTCCTCCATCCCATCCAAGGCTGAGGTATTTTATTAGTTTTTAGTTTTGATTTTGATGTATGATGAGACCAATTTCTATTCTCATATTCCAGCCGAATTTCTATTCCATCCCAATTTATGTTTCCTTTCTTTATTTTCATTCCATGCATATTCCAGCCCATATAGATTGAATTAGACAATTGTCTAATTTTTTGATGTGTCTTTCATGTTTCATTACCAAGAAATTTGTATTATATGTCATAAAATTCAATCACATGTTTAGTTTTAACATTCATTGTTTCTTTATTATCTTGTTTTAATAATTTATATTAATATTCTTTTCATATATTCCATTGTTGAGTGTTTTTACTTGTGCAATAGAATTCCAAGATCATTTTAATTCATAGTGATTATTTATATTTCAAAGTGTTTTATTTTTCATGTTAAATTTATTAAAAAGTTTTGGGGACTAATTAAAGTTATTAGATTCCAATTTCCATGCTTCTATGCTTGTTAAGAATTAAATGAAATATGATGGTTGTAATTAAATGAAAGTCAATGTTCAATTTTTATCATGTATGGGTGATTAATAAATTGGAATGTGATGACCCATATAATTGAACCATTGTTGATGCACATAATATACCAAAAGGTTATTGAATAAAAGTTATTCTTGTGAATTTTGTTACATCATAGATAAAAATGGTTGTGGTTATATGAGAGATACCTCCAATGGTTCTTTGATCATTGTTTTATGGAAAATGAATGGTTTAGGTCTGGTATTAATAGTATCTTCCAGTGAGACCATTTTAGTATAAGGGGAAACAAGATTATGATCTACAAGGGGGTGATTGAGTTGGTAGAGACCAAACATTGTTTTTTCCTTGTGTTCAAGAACCATAAATAGAGTGTTCCAATTAGGTGGTCATCAGTAAAGACGTAGGTAATATTTCCAAGTCCTGTTTCATGAAGTTGAATATGTGGTGCTATAGTGGTTTTGGATTGTTTGAGGTACTCTTAGTGTATTACAAACCCTCATTTGTTCCATATTCATTTGAATTGATTTAATATAATTTTTTTCACACACACCATTATATCCTCTCAAACTATATTTAGAGTCTATTTTCATTCGTATGGTGTTAAATATTTTAGTAAATATCCATACTAGATTCTTTTATGTGTTCCAGGGGTTTAGACTAATGAAAGGGCTACATGATTATTGTGCGGGTATTCTTTTCATATAAATATATCTATACACCCCGCCCCCCTTGGACAACCTGACCACCCCCACGGACAGCCCGTCCACCTGGACACCCCGACCCCCCTAGACAGCCCCCACCCCCTGGACACCTCCGACCCCCCGGACGGCCCGACCACCCCCTAGACACCCCGCACCACACCTGGACACGCCACACCCCCTTGGACAGTCCCACCACTCCCATGATCCTCATCCTACTCCTCATCCTGATCTACTTGAAGAAGTTAAAGTATGAAACTAATACACTCCCAACGTCCTTAAGGATTATGTATTCCTTGATCCACTTCCAATATCTTACTGGTCAATCCTTGAATATAGGCATTATAAATTTTGTATCTTATTTTCTTATATACACTGTATTTTGTTGTATTCCTTAATATGATTCTCATATAG
Organism: Viscum album; assembly: GCA_963277665.1. Classification (NCBI taxonomy): domain Eukaryota; kingdom Viridiplantae; phylum Streptophyta; class Magnoliopsida; order Santalales; family Viscaceae; genus Viscum; species Viscum album. The sequence goes on along the minus strand of OY728138.1, from coordinate 1,295,683,068 downwards.
AGTAATGTGTCAGTTATGATTTTATATAGAGTAAAAAATTGTCATTTACGTAAATATTTTTTTGATTAAACTTTAATATTATTGAATTGATTTGAAATGACTTATTGCGATTTTTTTACAGAATGGATAGAAGTTGGATGTACGAAACTGATTGGATTTCAACCGATTTTCAAAATAATTTTAAAAGATTTCTAGATTTTGCATTTGACAAGGCTTCAGATAGTGTTCGCATACACTTCCCATGTTTTAATTGTGTTGGAAGACCTTGGTTGGGTCGTGAAGCAGTTAGCTATCATATAACCAAATATGGTTTCCAAACAAACTATTATGTGCGGTATCACAATAGAGAGAAAATGGAATCTCAAAATGTTGATGATCCAAATGATAGGACTGAATTGGAGAGTTTGATATATGATCGCTTTCCATTTATTCGACATCATGAGAAGGAAAGAATGTCCAGCCAACAAGATTTCGATACAATCACACATGATGCGTCCAATGAAAATGATGATGTTGATAGGGTGAAAAAATTGAATGATGCTGCGACGACTCCAGTATATCGGCAATGTGATAAAATGAAAAAGTTGGAATTTATAATCCGATTGTTTCATGGGAAAACTATGTATGGAATTTCAAATACTGCAATTGATTACATTCTTACCTTCTTTAAGGACTTACTTCCATATGATGCAGATATTACCTCAAACCACTATATGGCATGGAAGTTGGTTGATGAACTTGGATTCTCAAAAAAAAAATCATGCTTGCCCGAATGATTACAGCTTATTTTGGGAGGAAACTGCTGAAAGAAATGATTGTATAAAATGCGGAACCTCCCGATGGAAGCCAAAAGATGATGGAACACCATCTCGTGTGCCACAAAAAGTAATGTGTCACTTTCCATTGATCCTCAGATTACATAACCTTTTCATGTCTAATGAAATATCAATAAAAATGAGATGGCATGACACCGAGAGAAAAAAGAATAATGAAGAGTTGGTTCACCCTGCAGATGGATTTTCATGGTAGAGATTTGATGCTCGATATCCCGAATTTGCAGCCGACGTGCGTAATGTGAGACTGGGTCTTTCATGTAATGGTTTTAATCCATTTGGGCAGATGCTTACTTCGCACAACACATGGCCGGTTTTCATACACATTTATAACCTTCCCCCTTGGTTGTGTATGAAAAAGCCTTACACTTTCTTGAGTATACTGACATCTGGCCCTTTTGATCCCGGCAATGATATAGATGTATACATGAAACCTTTAATAAAAGAGTTGAAACTTCTTTGGGATGTGGGTGTTCCCACATACGATGCATGTTCGAAAGAAATATTTCAGATGCGTGTTGCACTTATGTGGACTATCAATGATTTTCCTGCTTATGCAATGATGTCTGGATGGAGAACAAAAGGAAAATTGTAATTTCCTATTTGTATGAAGAATACTCGATCGACAAGACTAAAATATCGTCATAGTTTTAGTTTTATGGGACATCGATGATTCTTTCCAATGAACCATACATATAGAAACAATCTTCGAAGATTTGACAATACCATGGAGAATGACGATCCACCTCAGCGTATGTTTGGAACTGATGTGCTTAATGAATTGAAAGATTTCAGTTATTCATTTGGGAAGAGTGTAATGAAATCTAGAAAGAGGAAAAATGTTTCCAATGATACCTGTTACAATTGGAAGAAGAAGAGTATATTCTTTGAGTTGTCATATTGGTCAACCAACTTGTTACGTCATTGCTTAGACGTAATGCACATTGAAAAGAATATATGTGAAATGTTGCTTTCGATTCTTCTAAATGTCAAGGGGAAGACAAAAGATGATTTACGATCTCGGCACGACTTGGTAGATTGGGGGATCAGACCAGAATTGCATCCTGTCTGTATCAGTGAAAATAAATGGCAAGTTCCATGTGCTTCTTATGTGATGACTCCTGCTGAAAAAATCAATTTATGGAAGTTCTGGAGACTATTAAAGTTCCTGATGGCAATTCAAGCAATATATCAAAACGGGTCAACAGAAAAGAGTTGAAGTTGAAATCTTTAAAGACTCATGATTATCACGTCCTTTTGCATGAGTTGATTCCAATAGCAATCCGTCATCTCTTGTCCAATAATGTTAGAGTCTCAGTTATTCAGTTGTGCTATTTGTTTAGAGATCTTTGTGCTAAGAGGTTGTCCAAATCCCTCATGCAAAAACTTTTGGCAGAGACACCATTAATTTTGTGTGAGTTAGAGAAAATATTCTCTCCATCATTCTTACATGCATGTTGCATCTGACTGTCCATCTTCCGACTGAAATACTTCTTGGAGGACCCGTTGCTTTCCGTTGGATGTATCCAACTGAAAGAAACATGTGCACATCGAAATCATATGTTCGGAATAGGAATTATCCCGAAGGTTCTATTGTGAACGGTTACTTGGCTCAAGAATGTATGGATTTCTGCTCAATGTATTTGTCTGATCATACTACGAGAATAAAAAGACCAATGAGAAATGAAGAAGAACAGTATGGGAAAATTGAACCCAGTTTTCCATCACTTCCTCAGACAGGAGGAATTCTGGGATCATATAAAATGACAACATTAAGCCTTGAAGAGCGAGAGATGGCACATCACATAGTGTTGTTCAATTGTGATTTGTTCGATGAGTATATCAAGTAAGTTAATTGTACATGTATCTGTTATCTTATCTCTTGTAATTTTAAATATTTGTTAAACTATTATTATTTTTATCTACATGGAACATAAATAATTTGTATATAGAATGCATCGTTCTTTATATTTGAGAAAGAAAGAGACTATGCATAGAAAATGGTTTTCTGCTTGGTTGAAATTGAAGGTAAAAATACTTCTGTAATAACTAAATAAAAATAATATTTAATTATGTTTACTATTTGTTTATATTTTAGGTATCGAGTTTTCCTACAGACTCTGTTTCTGAGGAAATAAGAGCTTTGGCTATTGGTCCTAATACCATGGTCCGTGCTTGTAAATCACTTGTGATCAATGGATACAAATTTATTATCACTAAACGGGCAAGAAACATGAGAACACAGCATAATGGTGTTATGTTAACTGCCACAACAGACTGTTATGCCAGTTCATCGGACACAAGACCTCGTTCTGAAAATGTTGCTTATTATGGTGTCATGGAGAAAATAATAATTTTGGATTATTACTCACATGGTCGAGTCACGATGATGAAATGTCAATGGTTTGATTCAATGACGAGGCAAGGCACCTTTATTGATGATTGTGGATTTAGAGTTATTGACATGACTCGCACTCTTGCCACCGATGAACCATATGTATTGGCATCAATGGTGAAACAAGTTTTTTATGTCAAAGATCATCGTCATCCTAAATTCGGTGTAATTATTGAAGTAAATCCCAGACATGTTTTTGATGATGGTGATGATGAAGTTGACACTATACCTACTACAATTGGAAGCAATCCGTTTATTACTTATGATGACCCCAACAGCTCAATTGTCAGAGTTGATTGTGAACCTGAAGTTGTGGTGGGAAATATATAGAATCATACAGTCGTGTTCTCACCTACATGTTTCACCTACATCATTTAGAGTGTGTATCCTAGTACTTACCTTCATAACACCATAAATCTTCTGTTTAATTATGTTCTTTTTATCATAATGGTTTTTCTATATTTTGTTTTTTGGGTTACATATTAGTTATCTGTTTTTAATTACTTCCATATTTGTTTTCATTGCAGGAAATGACACCCATTGAAGAGAGGCGGCGGAAAACGATGACAGATAATAATTGTCGCATGGTACAGATGGGTGTTCCTCCACTCATCCCTATTGTGAGTATTTTATTTCAAATATAAATATTTCAATAACTTATAATATCATGTGTTTACTTTTCTATCAAACTTTTTTTCAGGATCCACCCCCTAGACGACAGATATCTGATGAGGAGCCTGATATTTCTCCCAGTAGAGAGGTTGGTGGTAGGAGGGAGGGTGGTGTCAGAGATGGACGATCATCTAGTGGTCCCGGTACTGAGGCCGGTGGTACGAGGGCTCGTGGGGCGAGAGTTAGATGACCCACTACCACAGATGTATCTTATACGCCCTATTTTGATCCTGGCGTGTCTTCAGGGACATATGAGATATTTAGACCTCCGATGTTTACACTACCAGCTGGCCAGACATCTATTCCATCATCTTTTGCTTCTGGTTCATTATCTCTGGGCTATTATATTCCACCTTCTTCGACTCCTGCTACGACACAGTATGTGGCTGAGGAGCATACACTGAGGGACACTCCACCTGTGCAGGATACTCCTTCAGCTTCTACACCCATTGATCCGACTACCACAGGTATATTTATATAACTCTATCAAATTTTTATACCAAAATTTATTTTTATTATGACATGAATTGATATTATTTTACTTTAATAACAAATTCTTCTACAGATAGGAGGCGGGGGAGGGGGCGTACTCGCTTGCATGCGGTATGGAACCTCCAGACACAGTTGATGGTTGAATACAATGTTGATGGACAAATGATTGAGAAATCTGGGCAGCAATGTAAGGGTTTTTTGGCGACGCTATCCAAATAATCCGATATCATTCCGGTCAGCCTTCTCTCTTGGAGACATCTGCCACCCGAAGTCAAGGATAACGCGTGGGCACAAATATGGGTAAAAAATCTATTAGATTTAATGCAATATATTTTTGTATTTAAATGATCTAATCAATTTGGTTTCAGCTTCGGTTTAACTTCCCTGATGGCGAAGGTGCACGACCAGCGCGTTTAAAGGATCTAGGAGAGATTTGGAGAGATTATAAGCATGAGTTGTATGTTGGCTGGTGTGATAGAGTGGGAACGGAGTTATAGACATTACCTATCGTGGATGACTGCCCGATAGAGAAATATCGCCAAATGATTACCCATTGGGTGACTACCAAATTTAAGGTATTAATCTCATTTGAGTTATTTAAATGAGAGTTTTCATATTTTGAATTAATATAATATTATTAATTACTAATAATTATTTAGGAATCGTCTGAAAAAAACAAAAAAAACATTGATTCAAAGCAATACCTCTACACTTTGGGGTGCACAACTATGGCAAATCATGAGAGGCAGCAGGTACGATATAGTTGTTTATAATTTTTCTTTAGGACTTTCCCTTTTTAGTGGATCCTACTTAAATTATGTGATTTATTGAATAATGAATATATGATTATACTTTCACTTTATATTGTTTCAATGTCATTACAGAAGCACAAAATTAATATTGAAGGATGTATCCCTCGAGCAAAATTGTTTTGCTCGAGTAGAAGAAAAAAAGATGGAACTGCGGTAAATGAACCGACCCAAGAGAAGATTGTAATTTTTAATTTGTTTATTTCAAAGTTTAATATATAATTTGAAATTTAATAATCTATTAATATTTTTTATAGGCTGCTTTAGAGGCTCTTGATGCCCAGGAGCCTGACAATTTTTGGCCACATGATCATTTATATCAGGTTTTGGGAGACGAGCACTCTGGTCAAGTACGCTGCTGACCTGGTAAGAATATAGTTCCGATGAGGTATTGGTCATCTCTAGGTATCCATTCTAGTACCACCGAGTTGGAACAGGTCAAGGAGCATGCAAGGCAGTCTGATAAAAGGGTCACATAGTTGGAAGTACAATTTCAAACAAGAGACAGAGAATTTATGAAACTGATGAAAGCATTATCTTCATCACTTCCACCAAAGGCTAGTGCGTCTTGTCAGGCATTTATGTCGTCGATGGGTGCATCATCCAATGCACCAGGAGGTAGCTCTTGTGGCGATCGAGATGATGAAGTTCCTGGTGATGACGAGGATGCTGAAGAGGAAGAGGGCGACGATGAGGATGTGGATGAGGGCGAGGATGGGGCCGAGGGCGAGGATGATGCCGATGAAGAGGATGAGGCCGACGTTGAGCATGGGGACGATGACGAGGACGATGACGAGGACAGAGATGGCGGCGAGGATGAGGCTGATGATAATAGTGGTGATGGTGATGGTGATCAGAGGTAGATTGATCCATTACATTTTTAAATTATGTATAACTCATTATTTTTGAACATGGTTTTCCACTTTGGGGTTTTACTCTGCTTCATAGGGACGTTGCATTCAGATTCTATTTTTTGCACTTGATTCTTATTGTATGATTAGTCTACTACCTAGACCTTTAGTAATCCTTGGTACTGTGATACTCATTTCTCTATTTTTTTACTTAGCTTTATTAGTTATCCATGTATTTCATGTTTATGTATGTGGAAAATGATATGGAAAATGTGCTTTGAAGTAGTGGCCAACACCACTCAAAGTGTCTAACTTTTATTTGAAATGGACAGGATTTTAAGTGAAAACAACAACTGGCATACAGAAAGAAGACCAAACCCATTCGGATTCTGTTTAAACTATAGGACAATGATCCATGGGTCATATGTGACGTGTACGAGTGAACCCCGCCTTAATATGAGGGCCGGTGTGGCCGGTACCACTCAAAGCGTCTTTCTTTTGTTTAAAATGGATGTGCTTTTAAGTAAAAAAAACCACATATGTAAAAGGACCAAACACATTCAGATACTTTTGATACTTTAGGACATGTATCCATGGGTCATATGTGACGTGTAAGTGTCAACCCCGCCTCAATTTGAGGCACGGTGTGGTCGGCACCACTGAAAGTGTCTAACTTTTATTTGAAATGGACACGATTTTAAGTGAAAACAACAACTGGCATACAAAAAATAGACCAAATGCATTCAGATTCTGTTTAAACTATAGGAAAACTATCCATGGGTCATATGTGAGGTGTACGAGTCAACCCCGCCTCAATCCGAGGGCCAGTGTGGCCGGTACCACTCAAAGTGTGTCACTTTTCTTTGAAATGGATGCGCTTTTAAGTAGAAAAACCACATACAGAAAACAGACTAGACACATTAAGTTACTGTTGATACTTTAGGACATGTATCCATGGGTCATTTGTGGCATGTAGGAGTCAACCTCACCTCAATCCGAGGCACGGTGTGGCCGGAACCACTCAAAGTGTCTTTCTTTTGTTTAAAATGGATGTGCTTTTAAGTAAAAAAAACCACATACGAAAAACTGACCAAACGCAGTCGGATACTGTTGATACTTTAGGACATGTATCCATTGGCTATTTTTGATGTGTACGAGTCAACCCCACCTCAATCCGAGGTGCGGTGTGGTCGACACCACTCAAAGTGTCTAACTTTTATTTCAAATGAAAATGATTTTAAGTGAAAACAACAACTGGCATACGTAAAACCAACCCAACACATTCAGATTCTGTTGAAACTTTAGGACAACGATCCATGGGTCATATGTGATGTGTACGAGTCAACCTTGCCTCAATCCGAGGGTTGGTGTGACTGGGACCACTCAAAGTGTCTTTCTTTTGTTTAAAATGGATGCGCTTTTAAGTAAAAAAACGACATACGGAAAACTGACCAAATGCTTTCGGATTCTATTGACACTTTTGGACAATGATCCATGGCTCATTTGTGACGTGTAAGAGTCAACTCCTCCTCAATCCGAGGCACAGTGTGGCCGGAACCACTCAAAGTGTGTCACTTTTCTTTGAAATGGACAATAGTTTAAGTTAAAACAACAACTGACATACGAAAAATAGACAAAAGGCATTCAGATACTGTTGATACTTTAGGACATGTATCCATGGGTCATTTGTGACATGTACGAGTCAACTACGCCTCAATCTGAGGCACGGTGTGGCTGGTACCACTCAAAGTGTCTAACTTTTCTTTGAAATGGACAACAGTTTAAGTTAAAACAACAACTGACATACGGAAAACCAACCAAACAAATTCGGATTCTGTTGAAACTATTGGAAAACGATCCATGGGTCATATGTGACGTGTACGAGTCAACCCAACCTCAATCTGAGGGCCAGTGTGGCCAGTACATCTCAAAGTGTCTTTCTTTTGTTTAAAATGGATGCGCTTTTAAGTAAAAAAAATGACATACGGAAAATCGACCAAACACTTTCAGATTCTGTTGAAACTTTAGGAAAATGATTTATGGGTCATTTGTGATGTGTACGAGTCAACCCCACCTCAATCTGAGGCATGGTGTGACCGAAACCACTCAAAGTGTCTAACTTTTATTTGAAATGGACAGGATTTTATGTGAAAACAACAACTGGCATACGGAAAACCTACCAAACGCATTTGGATTCTATTGAAACTTTAGGAAAACGATCCATGGGTCATATGTGATGTGTAAGAGTCAACCCCTCCTAAATCGGAGGGCTGGTGTGGCCGGGACCACTCAAAGTTTTTCACTTTTCTTTGAAATGGACAACGATTTAAGTTAAAACAACTGGCATACGGAAAATGGACCAAAGGTATTCAGATACTATTGATACTTTAAGACATGTATCCATGGGTAATATGTGACGTGTAAGAGTCAACTAAGCCTCAATATGGGGGCCGGTGTGGCCGAGACCACTCAAAGTGTCTTTCTTTTGTTTAAAATGGATGTGCTTTTAAGTAAAAAAACCACATGTGGAAAACTGACCAAACGCAGTCGGATACTGTTGATACTTTAGGACATGTATCCATTGGTAATTTGTGACGTGTACGAGTCAACCCCACCTCAATCTGAGGCGTGGTGTGGCCAACAACACTCAAAGTGTCTAACTTTTATTTGAAATGAACATGATTTTAAGTGAAAACAACAACTAGAATATGGAAAACTGATCCAACGCACTCGGATTCTGTTGAAACTTTAGGACAATGATCCATTGGTCATATGTGACATGTACAAGTCAACCTTGCCTCAATCTGAGGTCTGGTGTGGCCGGGACCACTCAAAGTTTCTTTCTTTTGTTTAAAATGGATGCACTTTTAAGTAAAAAAAACGACATACAGAAAACCTACCAAACGCTTTTGGATTCTATTGAAACTTTAGGACAATGATCCATGGGTCATTTGTGACGTGTAAGAGTCAACCACGCCTCAATCCGAGGCACGGTGTGGCCAACACCACTCAAAGTGTCTAACTTTTATTTGAAATGGACACGATTTTAAGTGAAAACAACAACTGGCATACAGAACACAGACCAAAGGCATTCAGATACTGTTGATACTTTAAGACATGTATCCATGGGTCATTTGTGACGTGTACGAGTCAACTCCACCTCAATCCGAGGCACGGTGTGGACGACACCACTCGAAGCCTCTCTTTTATTTAACTCATGGGGTCATAAGTGATGAGACTCCTAAGAAAATATCTTTTCACCATATATTATAAACAATACAAGTTCAATGCAAAATTCATCACAAATCATTACATACGCAAACCTAGTATCACACAAAAATGGGATTTGAGTCAATTTGAATGTCTTATTCAACTCTAATAGATATTTATCAAACTATTCTGCCTATTATAATTTGATGGGTGAGGTGAATTACCACCGGATGATTGTTGTCATATGTGTTTTTTGGGTTATTTTAGGTGTTTTTTATACTGTTTGAAGTCTGTATGTGGCTTTTGTGATATTTTTTATGCAGGTGTATAGTGGAGGGTATACTGGAGGGCTGTTGTGCACTGTTTTTTTTATGCAGGTGTATGGTAGGGCTTCTAGAGGGCTTCTGGGGGCTGTAGTGCAGTAGCTCTGGGAAACTCTTTACCAACGGTTCAGAACCGTTGGTAAAGCCTTTTCCAGAATTCTGGGAAAATCATTACCAACGGTTCAGAACCATTGGTAAAGCTTTTTCGAGAATTCTGGAAAACCTTATACCAATGGTTCTATACCGTTGGTAAAGCTTTTTCCAAAATTCTGGAAAAACTTATACAAACGGTTTTGAACTGTTGGTAAAGTTTTTTCCAGAATTCTGTAAAAACTTATACCAACGGTTCAGAACCGTTGGTAAAGAGTTTCCCAGAATTCTCATACACCTATACCAACAATTTTAATCCTCTAACTTTTATTGGATAAATGTAAAAACATTTATAAAACATATATAACTATATTTTAGTTAGTTCTATTCATTCCCACCAATAAAACGTCTATGTGTTAACTACCATTTAAAATAATAATAATAATATTTTATTTTTCAGTATAACTCAACGTTGTGTGCAACATAAGATTTCAAAGTAACTCGTTGTTGCGTATCGGGTACGCCATCAAACATAGCATCTGATTTAAAGTAAAATTCATATTTAATTCACAAATATTAATAAATATGAAAATGTTATATTCTTTATTTACCCTGGATGTTACAAATACGACATCATTTCCCTTTTTGATCAAAAATCATTTTTCTTCTAAAACCTTGTTTTCTATTTTTTTTAAATTTATATCAATTTGTTATTAAATAAATTTTTACCTATGTTTTAAATTTTAGAATCTTTTTTGAAATTACTCTTCATTTTGTTTTCCAAAAAGGCCCATTTTGATTTTATTAAAAATTTAAAATGAATCTTTGTTTTAACATGTATATTATGTATGAAATTTCCTACCATCATGCCCACTCAATTATTTAACGATTCATTTTAATGATGTATTGTTTATTTTAAAATATTTTTTTAAATTTTTTTGTAAAAATTTAGTTAAAAAAATACATTCAATGGAAATGTTGTTTTCCAAAATAATATATTTAATAAAATTTTATCTTTTTTTCTATTCATCAACAACATAATCCTTTTATTGTAATTATGATAAAATAAGGGTCCGTTATTTTGATACCATCATTATTATTTATTAGGATGGTTTATGATTAATTTTTCTAGAGAAGGTATTTATATTAACTTTCATGATCAAGTTTTGTATTCATTAACTTTACCTTGAAATATTAACTTTTTGGTCATCATTGGACATTACATTTCCTCTAAATATCTATATTATTTTTCAAGGATACATATATATCTTAGAAAATATATCATTTATATATAAAATATTTTACTTTCATTGTTATATGATTAACTGAGAAAATTATTACTAATATGTAGTCCTCACTCAATATAGAAATTGTTTGATAAGATATATTATTAGTGAATTAAATCGATCATTCAATATATGAGGAATAAGTTAGACCATTTGATATAGGTAGGACTAAATATAGATATCCATTCAATGAATCAATAGTATCATGAGATGACTTAGTTTTATATCATTAGTTAAATGGGTTTTATCTATATACCTACCCATCTATCTTAAACTATCTCACAAGAGGTCATGATAGTAGAGATATCACAATTATTGAGATTATGATGTTAAAAAATTAATCATTTCCTTATCTAATAATTTATTTATTTTAATCCATAATATTTTTTCATAGATACCATCTCTGGATGTGTTTAATTATTATTTTATTAATTAAATTTAACGTGTGTTTAGATATTTACCTCTCCATATTAATTTTTTTATCTAATCATGATATTCAAGTTATTTATTAAATGGAATGTCTGTTTATATATTTACCTTTCAATATTTATTAATCCTAAAATAATTATGATATTCATGTTATTGATTAAATTAAATCTATGTTTAGTTATTTACCTCTCTATATTGATTATTCTTTATCTAATCATGACATTTAAACTATTTAATTTGAATGTGTATTAAGTTATTTAACTTGAAATGTTGATTATGGTTAACAATTCATGATAGATTTAACTTAACATAACTCCTAAAAATAATATAAGCTCACCCTTGTTTTTATACCTTCCCAATAATCCAATAAGTTTACAATGAATAATATTCAAGGATACTATAGAGGGAATAATGATCTTCTTAAAAACAATTATGTAGTAATTTTTGTTTTAAAATATAATGTAAGACTCATGTGTGTATCTAGTTTACTAAGACTAATAAAATATTTGGTCATTCGAGATGATTTCAATTGTATCTTATAAAAATTCATAATGTATCCACTAGCTTTAGAATACTGGGATCAAGGACTTTACACAAACTATCAAGGTTTCATGGTATTCCTCTCTTGGTCATCTTCAATGCCACTTCCAAAATAAATTAATTCTTTTATATATTCTTCTTCTCCAAATTTTTTCCTTTTAATTATCGTATAAAAAACTAGGGAGATTATTAATCCACTTCTCTACATAGTCTGTTGGTCACTCACATCCATCGAAAAATTCCATTAAAATTTTAATAATTTTCTTAGTGGGCAAACTTTTGGAATTTTTTTACACATCAGTTTTCTTTGAAGACTCATTACATTGCACTTTAAATATACTCCCCCTTGATTTATGACTAATTTTAAGTATGGACATATTTTACCAACATGTGTCAGTTTTGTGGCCCCAAAATCCACACCACCAATAGTAACCACTGAATCTGAATCCTCAAATGTAAAAATAAATTATTCAGGAGAATGTAGTCCATATTATTTTCTTTACTAACTAAAAATTCTCTAGTCATTCTTTTTTATTTAAGGAGTTATCTATCTTGAAGACCAATCTCTTATACAGTCATTGGAGAGTTATTTTCATCATATATTCTAATAATAACTCATCTAAATTTAAAATAATCACTTACACTATTAGACAAACCATATATTATTATTTTTGATTATTCATGTTCATTTTATACTTGATTTTTTGTGTTGGAATTAAAAAACAATATAAATGGTTTATCATTATATTTAATATAATATATGATGTACTCACTCAAATTTTTTAATGCAATTTTAGAAAAAGTATATTTTGATTCCATATTACATAGTTTTTCTTCTTCCAATATAAGCCTTTCTTTAGGATCATTCTTGATATTTTCATTTTTAAAGACATTCAGATTAAAATATTCAGTTTCTTAAATGATTTTAATATCCCTTTTGAGATAATATGTATTTTTTTATCAATAGACTTGTCATATTTCTTCAAAACATTTATATTCTTCTTGATGTTTTTTTATCTCAATACATGATTCTAACTCAGAACTAAGCATATCCTCTATATAAGTTGCTTCACCACTATTATCATTATTACATGAGGATGTTTCTTAGTTTTCTAAGTATTCCATAATGTTAGTAAACTTTTTAGGTTATTCATCTTCATATTAGCTTCTATAAATAGGTTATTTCTATTCTTCTTTCATCATCATGTTTTCCCATTTTCTTCCTAAAAATATTTTCTTACTATCACATAATTTTTTCAATGATTTATAGATTTTTTTTTCAATTATCTTTTTGATGGTTTCCATCTTCATCATTAGCATCAAAATGATAATATTTATTTGTTGGACAAATGAATAACATTTTTCTAATGCCTCAGAATTTTAATCACTTCATGTTAATTTTCCCTTTAAAATTATCCCTTTAATTTTCTATATAATTTACAAATATGATACATAATTCTATTATTGTCATTATCTATATCATCAAAAATAAACTCACTAAAAGGATTAAGTTATGCTTATTTTAGAATCATCTTATTCCTTGCTTCAATATCTATTTTAGAATTCCCATTATTCTTAAAGGAATAATTCTTTCTAATTTCATTATCAGTGATGATATTGTGTAGCTCATCCAATGAGAATTATTCCATATCTTTATGAGATGAATTTTTTGTATTAAATCAGTTAGGTACATTCATTATATGTTTCTTCAAAAATGGAGTCATCTAGATTTTGTTACAAATATCTAATGTTTATCACTATGTCACCTATAACTCCATGACATTTTTATGAAATAATTACATTTAAATAATTTGATATATTTGATAGATTTTTTTACACTCAAGAGAGAGTTTAGATGAACCATGAAACTTTATTAAAATAGTATATGTCCATTACCACATAAATTTTGGATTGGTGGGTAGGAATAGTAATAACAAAATTATGAAAAATATTTGGTGTACTCATTTATAAAATGAATTTAGTACTTATCAAATTATAATCATTAAAAAAACATATTTGAAAATAAAAGTTCCTTTTTTAGGAAACAATTACGTTTATGATTGAAAGTTATATTATATCAATATATTAAATTAATCTATTGTGGTGAATGATTTTAATTAATTTTATATATTATTCAATATATATGTTTTTTTAAATATTCAATAAATATTTTTCAAATCATAGGATAATAATAAATTCAGTTTTATTCTTAAAAATGATTTTTTTCTAAATAACAGTTTTTCCACATTTTGATAACTACATTAAAAATAATTTCCTCCATTTATAAGCATTATATTAAATATAATTAATTTAATATTTTAAACTAGGAGGTTCAAATTAGCTAATTATGCCACTTTTTCGTCTTTGGTGAATACAATTATTAACCGTTGTTAAATTTATCAACTTAGTAAACGGTAAATTACGTTAATATGGATAAAAAAATTGATAAGGTGATAAATTTTAATCTTTATTCATATTTAATGAAGTTAGTTCCACCCTCAACACCTAATGTCCTAAATTAAGTTATTTAAAGGGAACTTTTCAAGTAAAACAACTTTTATATTATTAAAATCAATGAAAGTTACAAAATGTTACTCTATTTGTTTTTAATATATCTTATGTGTTCACATAGAGAAAAGTCTTTGTTATGAATGAATATAAGTGTATATTTTTATACTAATAAAATAATTTTCCTATTATAATTTTTTTTATAATAATTTTGATAATTTAAATTAATTTCTTAATCAACACTGATGGATTATTTTCCCATTTAACAAAAAATATAATAAAATGTTTAAAAAATATTAAAAGAGATATAATTCATTGAGTTAATGTTACCCACAAATTATCTAGATCCATTTGACATATCAGGTAGGTTTGAAAGAATTATATTATAATTCCCCATTTATATTGTTGTATGTAAAGTTAAAATAAATAAACCATGTTAAAATTCACAATAATAATAATATTTTATCTAAATAATATTTTATTAAATTACATAAAAGACATAAAAAATTGGAATAATGAAATTTTATTATGATATAGTCTAAAATAGAATTAATATTTAATTTATGATTTAATTTTCACCTTATAAATAAAACTTACAAATTTTAATATTAATTTTTTTAACGTAGTTAAAATTAAAATAGGTTAACTAAGGGTTAAACAAAATGTTAAGGTTTAAAATTACGCATTAAATTGTATAAATTATATATTTTTAGATTAATACCCTATACCATCATATCTTTGAATAACTTTCTATTTAGAGTTATTAGGGTTGGAAATTAATTTATAATAATTTAATCTTTTGAGAAATTTGAAAAGTGACTCTCACCTAAATTATAAAAGGACACCACCTCCCTCACTACATTACACCACTTTGAGACTTCTAGATCAACCATAATCTATAAAATTATATCATACACTTCCCTATCCATATTCTTGTGATTTTTTTATTTTAAAAATACTAACCTAGTTCCCTTTAGTGAATATCTGAAGGATTCATTCTGAAAGAAGATGTGATCACCTTAAATGATCATTTTTGTTTTCCACTCTTATTTACCACCTAAAAACCTATGATACTTATCATAAAATAATAAATTAATAAGTATAAATATTCTTAAATATTATTATTATTTTTAAAATTCTATTATATACCATATTTCCTATCAAATAATAATTGAATGTATCAATAATGGGTATGTACGACTTACCGTCTCCACATGGAGATAAAATTCATTTTATTATCTCCATATTTTATAAATGGGTATTATTATGGGTATATTATTTTTATAATATATTTATGAAATAATTATACTTATGTAAAGATAATATAATTCCTACTTTCTTACCATAAAATCTCTTGAGAAATGATAAAATCACACGTCTGTGCTTAAAGACCACCATCTCTATGATGTGATGTGATTCATTTTTCATTTATATTTAAAAATTATGGAATTAAGGATGAATTAGATGAATATATATTATATATATTATATATTAATTATTATTTAAAGGTTAATTTTTGTTTACCATTCTTTTATTCCATCAGTCAAAAAATGGAAACAATATTCGTGCGTGCGTACTGCCTACCATCTCCATGAACGATGTAATTAATTTTTCTCTCTATAATTTTTATTAATGGTTATAAATATGTATATAAATAATATATATTAATTTAAACTGTTATTAAAACTATGTAAATAATGGTACCCCAATTAATTTTTAAGTATCAGAACTACCAAATCAAAACATGCTTGGAAAATGAAGCAAGTATCACCCAAAAGATTGATTTTAATAAAAAATTATTAATAAATGGGTGATTAAATGTAATAAATAAGTCATACATGGTATTATAGATATAAATATGTAAATTTAATACAATTATAATAAATCCACATTTATTCTACAAGATGTTTGAATGAGAAAAAGGAATGGTGAAACTTGAGGTACTAGTTCATATCACAATCTCATCATCATTATAGATTACGTATGTTTAAGTATTCACTGAAGAATATTTATCTTACATGTACTTGTTTTGTATAATTTTTTTAAAAAATATTTTTTATTATTCTACTTCAATTTTTAAAATCATTTTTACCCATATTTTAATTTTTTAAAAATGTATTGAATGGAATAATTTTTTCATTTTTCCAAATGGGGAACTTTGTAAACTTTTAGACAAAAAAATGGAAGGGAAGTTTTTTTATTAAATTATACATAATGATAGGATTTTACCACCATCATAAAACCTCAATTTATTTAAGCTTCCATTATAATTTTAATTGTTAATTTTCAAAGAAAAAATTTCCCTTTATAAATGAATGGATTTAAAAAATGATATCAAAATAGAAAGGTCATTTTACATAATAATTGTCCCAAGTGATCTTTCAAATTTTTTTTACATATAAGATTACTTCCTTTTATGTTACGTAATCTTTATTGGTTATTTTATCTAAGGATACCATCCATATTATTTCCCTTGACGGTTTATGTTTATGGTGAAAGGATGAAATATTTATGAAACCTTTTTATTTTCAATAAGTTATTCTATGATGAAATTATAATGAAACCCATTTCTTTTATTGGGTTCTAATATGATGAAGGATTTATGATCCTATGGAACACATACATTCTTATTTTATTATATTATGGGATGGACCAATATCTCCCTCCAATTCATTTTGTAAAGTATAATATCTCTTGATATTGTTATGGGAAACAATTCAAAGTACTTGATCCATTATTATAAACACGTTAATGTGCTAAATATATTTTAGGAAAAATGTTTGTGTGCTTGATACACTATGGTAAATAGGTGTTTATGCCTAATCATATAGTCTTGTTAGTTATACTTGAATTATGAAATAGTTTGTATAATTAAAATTGTTCAACAGACATGAATATATGGCACATGTTTGAGTTATGATAAATTCTCTTTCATATGATTAATTTATTTTGAAATGTTAATGTTTTATTCCATAACTGATTTTTTATGTTATTTTTTAGAATGGGTATGATCATTGTATGTTATTTTCAAGATCTCATATCTTTATTCTTATCTTATTCATTAAAATAATCATCAATTTAAATCTCCCATGTTTAACATTATTATTCATATGATCTCTAACTTTTCTTATGTTTATTTCCCTGGGTTATAAAGAATGTTTTTAATAGTTTATGTCTATGAAGAGTACAATGTGGGAAGACATTTATGAGTGATTTTGAAGAAATTTTACAAAATAATAATATTGTATATATAATCTTGAAACTATATAAAACTTTTTGGTTTTAGTGTGGTTCATTTTTTATGTATTTAATATTAATCCAAATAGATGTAATATTTGTATATAATATTATCAGGGAATTATATTTAATATCATATCTGAGATTAGTCAATATTTGGATATAATGCTTAGGCAATTTTTATTAAAACCCTAGGAATATGTATTTTTATAGGATAAAACCCTATTTTTTATAATGATCATGATTAACATAGGAGAATCCAAGGGTTTCTTAAAAGAATTTTTCAAAATTTTAATATTATATATGTGATTTTTCATAATTATATGGTTTTACACTATGATTATTATATCTCATACTATGTTTTTTAGTTTTAGTCAATGGTTGTAACTCAAAGAAATTGTCTTAAAGCTGAATAAAATGGATAATGAAATGATTTTTCATATGAGAAACCAAATGTTATGGGATCTGGGATACAGAATATTAATTTTATACTCATGAAACATTATTTGGCTATGAATCAAGCTGAGTTTTTATATGATCAAAAGAGGGAACATTGTACTGTTTATTCTAACATTATGAAACATCAGCTTATTTTAGTAGATATTTTGATCCACCAATGGCAGAGCAATGTATCAACCCCATTTGGAAGATATATTCTATTATTCAATGATCATGACATGAAAAAGTTTTTCTCGATGTTGAAATCCAGAAGGTGAAGCATATCAATGGTTGAATCTTATCAAGAATATGTGGTAATAAGAAAAAAATTAAATCAATGGAACAAGATTTTTTAAGTGATATTATTCAGAATTTAATTTCCTCGTATTATATGTATAAATATCAAGAAGAAACTTCTTTAGTAGAATCAAAAGAATAACGGATCCAATAGTAACTACTAAGAAACTTTTACAAAACTTTCAAGGTGTACCTCAAGTAAAAATATCAACCAAGAAAGTAAAATTGATCAATTCATTGGTGGCCTCAAAGCATATCTTGAAAAGGAATTAGAAATTAGAGACAAAAGTATGTATGAATAAATTTTTCGATGTGAACTCTAATTAGAAATGAAAATAGGATATTCATTTAATTCCCATGGTTTTCATGAAAAAAGGAATGATCTAGTCACATAAAATATATAATAAATCAGATGGTAGAAAGAAATTACAGCCCTCTACATTCTATAAATGTTGGAATAAATAACAAATGAATTTTTTTAATAGAACTAGGGAATTCTATATATGTGGAAAGGTGGGTTATAAATCCCATGAATATCAAAAATTTTGGAATAGGCTTGTTAATGAAACAAATAAAAAGAAGATACCAAATAATGAACAACCTACACTCTAATGATTCAAATTCAGGGAGTATGGTAATTATACAAGCTAGTAGAAGAGTCCTATTATTTTTTATGATTATCATCAATAACCACTTAATCAAACAAATACAGGGAAATCAAATTTGATCATGACTGTGAAAGTGGGTTAAGAGAATGATATTTTGAAAGGTAGAATTATCTTTCACTATAGAATAGATAATTTAATATTTGATTATGGATCCACCCAATATTTTATTTCTAAAGAATTATATAAGTTCATATTTGTATCACCTCAATAATTTGATGTTGAGTTAGTTGTGAAAACTCATAATGACACAATGGTCGCATCTCATGCCTACAGTTCTTCTCTAATTGATGTTTGTGGGAAATTGGTTAATGAAGATATTACTATTATTCATTTAGTTGAATTCAATGTGATTATTAGAATGGATTTGATTTCTATAATTATAGCCCATATAAATTAATGAGGCCAGGAAGCAAAATTTCATATTCTGAATGAACCTATGATCATTTATCAATGTGAGGATGAATATGAACTTCCAATGGAAATTTATTCCATCATATGTGTATTAATTCCATTAAATGAAGGTTAAAGTTATAATATGGTTGGTTAGAAACTAATTATTAAGGGAACACCAATTATTTATAAATGTTTTTATGTATTTTTAGAAGAATTTTTGCATCTTACATTGAATTGTCATGTTGATTTTTCAATTGAACTCATATATGGTGATATACCTATTTCAATGAATCCTTATAAAATGATTCCAATTGAGTTGTATAAATTAAAGAAGAAACTATAAGAGAATATTTATAATGGATTAATTTCTCCATGTTCATTACCTTGGGGTGAAACTATTATATTTTTTAAGATGAAGGAATGATCAGTGAAAATATGCATTGATTATTGAGAACTTAACAGGATCACTATCGAGAAAAATTATCTTATAACTCATATTGATTACTTATTTTATCAACATTATGAAGATAAATACTTTCCCAAGATTGATATTCATTCCGGATATCATCAATTGAGTGTTTATAAAGAGGATATACCCTAGAAAACATTCCATTCAAGGTATGGATAATAAACATTTATAGCGATTCCTTTTGGTCTTACTAATATCCCTAAAATATTCATGGATTTAATGAATATAGTATTTATAGATTACCACGATTAGTTTGTGGAAGTATTTATATATGATATTCCTGTATATTCAATGATAAAGGAAGATCATGGAGATCACATGAGGAATCTGCTGAAGACCCTGAAGAAGGAGAATCTTTATGAAAAACATACCAAGTTTTAATTTTGGTTTCATAATGTTTCATTTTTTGGTTATATTATTTCATGTGAGGGTATATTTATAGATCCTTCAAAGGCTGAAATTATTGTGAAATATCCTAGACTAACCACACTGACTAAAATCAGTAGTTTTTAGTGGTTGTGTAGATATTATCGATTCTTTATAAAATATTTCCAATGATTACTAATCCACTAACCAAGTGGACTCATAATTAAGTTATGTTAATATGGTCAGAGGAATGTGAAAAGAATTTCATGGATCTGAAATAAAGGTTGGTTAGTGCACCTGTTCTTACACTACCCTATAGTGAAGAATGGTTTTTTATCTGTAATGACTTATGAAAGAAGGGTATTGGATTTTTTCTCAAGAAAAATGATATATTGATAGATTATTCCTCATCCCAATTGATTTTAAATCATTAAAATTACCTAACTCATTATTTGGAGTTAGTTACAGTAATTTTATCCTTAAAGATATAGAGGCATTATCTCTATAAAGAAATGTGTGACATATATACTTATAAAAAAATTTAAACAGTATTTTGAATCAAAAAGAAATTATTAATCTGAAATGAATATGGTTGGAGAAGATTAATGAATATAACTACTCAATACATTACCGACCTAGGGAAGCAAGCAAGGTAGATGATGCTTTTAGTCAAAAGGATCAGGGTATATTATCTATGATGTAGGTCACAAAAGATACAATATTTATGGATTTATAAATGATGGACCTGGAAATATTAATGGAAGCTGAGAAGAAATATGTATCTCAAATAAATGTTCAACCATCTACCTAAGTGAATATTAATGAGGATAAAAAGGAATATTTAAAGATATAAATGAATGTGAGAAATATTCTTGAGTTAAACCATTATTTTGATGGAATAATGAGGTTCAAAAACTATGTATGTGTCACTACCATAGAAAATATAAACAAAGGTCTTTTAATGAGGCTCATAGTTCATCATTCTCTATTCATCCAGAAATGACAAAGATATATATAGACTTGAAAGAGTATTTTCGGTGGGATGGAATAAATAGGTATATTTTTGAGTATGTTTCTTGGTTCATTTATTTTTAGGAAGTTAATTATAAGAGATAGTATTCTTTGGGGATGTTACATCCATTAACTATACCTAAATGGATATGGGAAAACATCACTAAGGATTTAGTCTTCATACTCCCTAAAACATCTAAATTCTATAATGTTATACGGATTATAGTCACTCTTCTTAAAAATTTGGTAAAATTTATTTATTTTAGGTAATATTTATCCCTTTATCATCATGAAAAAATATATATTAATGAAGTGGTGAGATTTCATGGAGTACCACTTTCCATTGTATATGACTGGGATCCAAGGTTTACCTCGAAGTTATGGTGGATTATTCAGAAAAAATATATATAAAGAGTTATGTTTCAACACTTCTTATTATCCTCAGATACATGAATAGTCTAAGAGGACAATAAAAACTTTATAAGTCATGTTGAAAGATATATTTATGGATTTCAAAGGGGCTTGGGTTCAACACTTTTCTTTACTATAATTTTCATAAAATAATATCTTTCACTCAAGAATTTATATGGATCCTTATGAATCCCTAAATGTTAATAGGTTCACAACTACAACATAATACAATGAAGTTGGAAAAAGAAGTCTATTGGAACCTATATATATGATGAAATGGAAGAGAATTTTAGATCCATTAAACAACATATATGAGTAACTCAGAGTCTACAATAAAGTTATATAGACAATAATTTCACAGATATAGAGTTTCAAGTGGGTGACAAGGTATACCTATAAATATATATATGGAATAGAGTGATGAGATTTGGATTGAAGGGAATGATAATCCCTAGGTATATCTGTCTTGTTCAAATTCTTGATTTTATCAGGGTCATATCTTATCAACTAGATCTTTCATTAAATCTCTCGTAAGATCGTGATTTTATCTATGTATCTCTCTTGAGGATGTACATACCTGATCCATCACAAGTACTAAACTCAGATTTCATACTATTGGATCAAGATGTTTCTTATGAAGAATAATCAGTATAAATTATTGACCATAGAGAGAATGTTCTATGAAACAACACCACTCACTTGATTGAAGTTTTATAGAAAAACAAAAAATTTGAGTAAGTTATGTGGGAACCAAAGGATGTGATGAGGTACGTGTATCCTCATTTGTTTTTATCATAGTGACAAATTTTGAGGAAAAAATTCATTTTAAGGGTGTAGAATTTAACACCCTGATTTTTTTATAAAATATGTCTCCTTAAATAATTTGATATATTTGATGGAATATTTTATAGAAAAAAGTGAGTTTAGAAAAATAGTGACACATTATTAAAATATTATATTTCTGTTATTTTAGAGTTTTTAGATTGGACGGTATTGTGTCGACCTTAAACCAAGTATCCCATAACCCGTATATGTTTTATTACATTGGAATAAGATAAAAATGACCGAATAGTTCTGTAGTCTTGGTAAATTGGAAATATAATTGGGTCTTACATTACATTTGAATAAAAAATTATAACAAAATTTATTTTTGACAACAACTTTATTTCGACTAGCATGTCCTTGAATATCAAATATAGTATACCTAATGGATTTTTTTGAAATTAAAAAAATAAAGGTGGTCCCAAATTCTCATCAAGTGTTAATTACATAAGAATCTATCATTAATAAATAATCATAGTAAACATAGATGGTTAAATAACTAAGAAGACATTCCATTTAGATAATTGTATAAGGAATAATCAATATGTAAAGGTAAATAACAGAAAACACATGACATTTAATTAATAAACTGAAAACTAAATGCTTCTAGAGACATTATCATAGTGAAAATATCATGGATAATAATAATTTAACTTTTAATGAAGGAAATGACAAATTATTGGATTTCATGTCTCAAGAACATGATACCTCTACATTCAAGACATTTTATAAGGAGGTTTAAAATGCAG
Source organism: Viscum album (assembly GCA_963277665.1). NCBI lineage: Eukaryota > Viridiplantae > Streptophyta > Magnoliopsida > Santalales > Viscaceae > Viscum > Viscum album. The sequence goes on along the minus strand of OY728138.1, from coordinate 1,295,659,769 downwards.
TTAAAAACCCATTTAATTCTAGTTTAACTTTATTGTCTCATGACACCTACTAATGCATCGAGGGGATATATAATACCAGACCCCACCTGTCACTATAGGTCTAAAGTATTCATCATATATTGAATAGTCAATTTAAATCATGAACAATATGCCTTATCATCAAATATCCATATTGAGAAAAGAATTCATATTTATCAATATTTCCCTATATATATAAATAATGATAAATTTAGAGAATCATGGGTAAAAATGATATATGGTTTATGAAATAAACATACCCATGATAAATAATATAAATAATTAGGGGAAATTTTGTGTTCAATGATCCAAGAAAAGTGAATTTTTTAAGAGGAAGTTAATAAATACAAAAATAAATCAAGGAATGAAATATAAATACTATCCTTGGTCAAAATAATCATAACCCAACTTGAGGAATAATAAGGATGATATCGATTAAAAATATACCAATTAGTATAAGAATTAAATGGCTTCCATCCTTGATGAATATAAATACTGTAATTATATCTTTAAAAATACTCTCAAGGGAAATATCCTTTTAATTTTGAAAATCACCTATAAAAAACAATAAAATTGAAGAATATTAGTAAAACATTATCTTTAAAAATATCCTTTTAAGCTATAAAATGAAGCATCAAAGGCATAACAGTGGATAATTCCATAAATTTCAAACAAGGTAAAAAGAGAAAACTTTTTGTATTGTAAAAAGGTTTTAAAAGTGACATTTTTAAAAAATTACATGAATTATACTTCCAAAACATTTTGAAAAAAGTAAGAATCTGTAAAAATGAGATTAATAAAAAATTTAAAAGTGGTCACAAAAATTTTTGAAAACTTTTTCATAAAACATGATTTTAATGAAAATAGATTTTCTACTGAAGAGAGAAATAAATTCATATTTTTCATAAAATCATTTTCTAAAATATTTTATATACCAATGTAATTCCCCCCAATCCAAAACTCTCTCACATAGATGAAAGGGGTTGGTTATGAGACCTAAATCATGCCTCTCGATATGCCAGAGGCTTTCTACTAGTATTAGGGATTGATAAGTATAATAGAGAGACTATACCATTGGTTGTAGAGTTACAACATAATCGAACCATCCAATACTAATAATAATAAATAGATATCAGAGTACAGAAAAATAGAAATAATAAAATTCATTGGAATACCAATAATAAAAGCCAACTAAATAATCCAATAATAATTAGGGAATAATTTAATGACATGATGGATTGTAACTAAATTTCATACTAGAAGTAATACGAAATAAAACACTAGCATGGTAAATAAGAGACTCAAAATCCCCTAGTCCTGAACCCCATTTCAGTCCCTTCTCCAAACTCCATCCTATCTATCAATGAAAATCAATAGTAAGATCCCTTGCACTTTTTTAAACCTATATCCATATAATTTTCTCTGGTACTAAATAGAGGCCCAAATATGGTATGAGTACAACATAGTAGGTTGACACTATTGTGTAGAAACATATATAGTCTAATAATAAGTGTAAAAAATATTGAAATAAACAAGTATGTTAATTAATTAAAAAATTAAATTAATACTACCTCAACCTGATTCTGAAAAATTCTAGAATGTCTCTGATATTTTCTCACAACCATGCCAACTATAACAATATAAATGTAGTGAAAACCAACCTACTCAACACCATGCCGGAATGTCTCTGATCATGTCTCACAACCACACCAACCATAACCTTACAAACAAGCTATAAATTACACAATTATAGATCAAAACCTGATATGTAATCCTTTCAGTAATCAATCAGGGTTGATCCTGGTATATATGAATTTCAGCATTTATCAAGTCCAAGCTTGGTATACAAGAATTTCAGAATGTGTTACTGGGCATAACACACTATATAATCATTTCAACATGTCTCAAGTCATAACATTATATATAATAACTTTAGTATGTGTCACAGGGAATAACACACTATATAATAATTTCATCTTTTTTCAACTTGGATATCACCCCATATAATAATTATATCATTTATCACAACACATTTCATATAAATAGGGATATCAAAATATCACATCACGAGGATCAATGGTTAATTATGAAAATTACCATTTATCTTGAAATTACAAATTTCATATATCAATTGGTCATAAACAAAAACATGCTAGTTATCACAATAAACAAGCTAAGCCAAGGTGAATCTATATTCACTTATAACAAAAAAATCCATGTCATGTTAAACCCAATTTAAGCCATTAATCAATTCATTTATAACCAAGGGTTATCTCACCCAAACAAAAACCACAATCAAATTCAATAGGAAATTAGATCCAAAGGGACTTTGAGAAAATAATCCAATTCATCATTTAATCAATTAAGGCACATATATGTTGGTGTAGATGAAATATAACACATACTTGACAAATATCAAACCATAGGGTTAAGGTTTAGACCCCTAACTTTAACTAAAACCATCCAATTATTCCAATAGAATTCACTAATATGAACAAAGATGTAGATGATCATAATAAGGATCCTAGATGATAACTGATTTGGATCAAAACCAACAATGCACATGATCAATATATTACAATGTAAAAATTAGAGAACAATATAAGAGTATATGAAAATTGAATAAAAAATCATAATAGGGATTAGATGCAGGATCAGGACATCTGGAACTAAGAGAGGAACAAAACAATGCCTAGAAACTGCTATAGGGTTAAGAGGAGGAACCTATACAACATTTGGAAAAAGAATCAACCACATGAAACTATTATAAAAACGTACTTGTGAAATTACACTGAGTGTAATATGGTTACATCTTATGAATTTATTTTTAGAGGGATACACCAAAAAACCTGTCACATCAGATTCTTATTTATTCGGATTGAATATTACATAACCTATAATATAATTACACAATGTGTTCTCTTTTAATTTCAAGAACCAGTTCATGAATTATAACTATTCACAACATGTTTCTAGAGACAATTACATAATATGTATTACAGTTACATGACATGAAAATATTATTTAGAATGTTTATAAGCCTTGTTTCCTTACAAAAAAATGAACTCACTTTAAGGATTCTCATCTTACCAAGAACCCTTGTTAACACTTGACAGATTTCAACTCAGACTCCATTAATTTATAAAAACGTCAATCCTGGAACATTAAGTCATTTTATTCAAAAAGTATCTCCATCCCCGAACAAGACATGACCACTAAGACTCAAGAAAATAGCACAAATAGGGTTGTACCAAGAAAAATATGGGATCTTACTACCTCTCCACCATATAATAGCTCAACCATGAGCTTCTCTAACCATCACTGTGATGTCCCAGTGAAAAAGTATGACCACTTTGTTTGCATATTTGACACCGTTTCCCAAATATCCTCTTGAACTCACCCATGCTTCCACTGCACTAGAACCAAATGAATCACACTTCCCTAAAGATACTTATTATTAAGGTCCATAATCCATATTATATTATCCTCAAAAGAGAAATCAACACTAAGATCCATGTATTCTTTGCATATCATGTGAGAAGGGTTAGAATAATTACTCTAAAGCTACGATAGATGAACTATTTCATGCATGGAACTGTAGAATTATGGAAGGGATAATCAATATGCCCTTGGACCGACCCCATCCACCATCTCAAATAGACAGAAAAATAGGGGTGCTAGTTTTCCCTATTTCCTAATGGGGCATTTACCCAACCTAGGAGACACTTGAAGGAAAACATGATAACCAACCTCTAACTATAGATTTCATCTTTGATGTCCATCATATGATTTATACCCACTATGCGCAATCAACAACTACTGCCTGATCAAATGAACTGGGTCACACATCTCCTGCATGAGACTAGGCCTAACAAGTGTTGAATCACCGACCAACACCAATAAAGAGGAGAACCACACTAGCTTCTATAAAAATAATAAAAATGTGATATCAAAATCAATACATGGAAGATATTATTGTATTAAGACTCTAAGAGTTCCATATGATTCTCCAATGAACCATTGAATTACAGAAAAAAGGCCCATAACATATCCTCTAGAACCTGAATACACTTATCAGATTGACTGTTGGTTTGAGGATGATAGTTTTTACTCAAGATAACATGAAATCTCATTGACTTATGATGAAAGTTCTCGAAATTTTATTTTAAATGAGGATCACTACAATACTCCTTGGAACACCATGCAGCTGAACTACCTCACGTATGTAAAGACTATCCAGATCATGAACTGTAATGGTCTCCCTGATAGGAAATAAGTGGTAATACTTTATCATCCAATCCACAATCACCCATAAAAAATAATTTTTATTTTTTTCATAGATAATCCTATCAAAGAATCCATAGTGACATCATTCCATTTCCACTCATGAATGGGAAAAAGGATATAAAAGCCATGCTGGCCTTCAAAGATTGGCTTTCACCATGTGAAAAGTGATACATCTTTCTAGAAATCTTGGTACTTAATTATTCATTCCTAACCGACATTACTGTCTATATAGATCATGAAATTTCATTATCAAAATAGGATTTACCTCCCATATATAATCAGGAAACTCTTTCATCAGCTCTACACACATGCTCGTAAAGACCCATACACGACTACATAATATAAGATAATAGCCACATCCAAGAGACCATCCTGATGGTGTGTCCCCACAATTTTAGCTATATCTTAGAACTAATGTGTTTGGATTAGATAAATACTTAGTATTGATCTAATCCAAAATCATGGGTATAAGAAATGTTGAATTTAAGGATACTCATCTCTGAGACTATTGAACATCTCGATGCATGTCTATAAAGTGGGCCATCACCCGAAACTCATCACAAGACTCATATACTACCTCTTTCGTTGTCTTTCAGCTCAATGTATTGGAAAAAAGATTGGCCTTTCCAAGATTATAATCCAACTTGAAGTTGAAATACTGAATATACTCTACTCACATCCTTTGTCAAAGGTTTAGGTCCCGCTGAGAAAGGATATACCAGAGGATCTTTTGGTTTGTGAATAAAAAAAACCTATCACCCATGAGATATTGTCTCCACCATCTCAAGTCATAATCCAATACTGCTAACTCCAAATTTTGAGTAGGATAATTCATCTAATGTGTTCATAGCTTTCTAGAGCCAAAAGAAACAACTCTATCTTCATTCTTTAGAACTACTTTGAGCCGAACTCTGAATGCATCACATTAAATGGTATCTTATTTAACAAGACCAATTAAAGTGATGATAGGCATTGAGGTCATCCTACATTTCATATCCTTAAAATAACTCACACAAGAATTTGATCAAACAAAATTCACCTCTTTATTTGTTATCCCTGACACTGGTGATGCTAAATGGGAAAAGTCATGGATAAAGCACTGATAATACCCTGCTAAACCTAGAGATCTCTGAATCTTGAAGGCGTTATCAGGATTCCCCCAAGATATAAGGAATGGAAAATTATATAGGTCCACTGATGGTCCTACCCCTAATAGTAAATGAACCAATAAGTTCACTTTTAAAATAAAAAATTGAATTCTGTTAGCTTTGTGTAAAGTTAATGTTCTCTCGATGTACTCATAAAAATGTCAAGATGTTTCGCAAGACCATCTACTGAATGGGAGTACAATAATATATCTTCTACAAAAATCACCAAAAACTGATCCAATAATTGATCAAATATCCTATTCATCGTGACCATGAATAGAATCAGTGCATTGGTCAATCCAAACATCATCTCAACAAACTCACATGCCCCATAACTGCTCCTAAAATAAATTCAAGGTATGTCTGATGGTATCACCCTCAACTAATGGTTTCATAATCTCAGATAAATATTTTATAAGATATTATCACCTCTTAGTTGATCAAATAGACCATCTATTCACAGAAGAGGACTTCAGTTCTTGACCATCACCTGGTTCTATCTTCGATAATTCACACACAAGAACAAATTCCCAATGTAATTCTTGGAGAAGAGAACTATAAAACCCAAAGGATATGTAAGAGGATGTATTAAAAATTTCTATTCTATATCTTCCAACTAAACTTTCAACTCCTGATCCTCTGTTGGTTCCATTCTATAAGGCGGGATAAAATTATCTCTTCTCCCGATAACAACTCCATCATAAACACAATCTTCCACTTGGGTGGTAATCCATTGAACTCGTTAGGAAAGAAATACAGAAAATAGTCTACTACAAGAAGAAGAGAATGTTGTAACATCCCACCATAATAAAGATAAAGATTGACTATTTGATCCATGATACACTCTAATCTACACTGATTTGGTCCTACATGACCAGTATGAAGATACAACTCACCCAGGTGAGAATTACATACTCCTTCTAGGGATAAAAAGGTAATCGTCCTTTTAATAAAAGTTGATATGATCCTGGTATATAACTAACAAATCCATACAAAGAATGAAATAAAAGCCTATCATTTACAGTATAAAAGGTTCCCAAAAGAACTATTAACCACCAATCACTAGAGAACATACCTCACAACATTTTATATTTTAGACCATACTCCCAATGGTGTGTCGATTATCAAAACCCCATCCTATATTTCCTCATCCAAGAAAAAAATTACATAAGGAGTGTATGAAAATAAAATCGATTCCACTATGTAAAAAACACAAAAAAATGTATATGATATAAGATTCATACCACTGATAGTAAATGGTCCTGCATCCACTCTAGACGGAGTAATCTCCATAACATGTAACTGACCAACCCCTATTCCTTAGGATAAAACCAAAATCCCTTTAGATATACCATATGTTTGGTACTTATATTCATGAATTAGTGTAATATATCATTTTCATTGACTAGATCATCCTAGGGAACTCCACTTACCTATCTGTTGAGGAGTGGCTGAGTACTTCCCAGACTCTGGTACCTTTCTTGATCCCCAACCATTTCTACACTGATGTATTTCCATAAAAAAAACTATGTATGAGTCCCAATATACCAAAATCATGACACTCCAATGTGGGGTGTAGACACTAAGTACATTTAGAGCCCATATTTCTATATTTATAGCACTATAATAGAACATGGTCCTGATATGGATACCCACTAACCTGACTTCTGTAAACACTTCTGAGTTGGAAAAAACTATCCTAGCGATGTTTCTTTCGATAAGAAGAAGAGTTCATAGATTTCCCCACAAAATAGTATTTCTTTAATTTGAGGCCTCACCGAAATTCCCTTCTATGATGAGTGAAAAAATCATCAAATGTGAAAAACTGCTCAGATGGAACATATTCACCTATGAACTTATCTTATAATGAATCGTATACTAACAAATTCTCAATCGATCTCAGAATATTCTAGTGATGGTGAAAGGTGTCATTGTTTGGTGAAGCGTTTAGTGTATTCTAGAATTGGAATGACCTCCTACTCCAAATGCATGAACTCATGGGCCATATCATCCCTCATGGTATCTGAATAGAAATGATGTAGGAAATTTATCTTGAAGTCCTTCTAAGACAACTCATTCTACTACCCTTCCTTCTCTAGAATGTCCCAACAACTATTTATTAGCCTATAACACATGTACAGTGTATGCTTCACCATAGTATTTATGGGTGTCTCAAGATTCTTAAATATCATCTCAACTGACTCAATCAAAAACATTGCGGCATGGGGGCCTCTCTCCCCAGTGATTTTAGGTGGATGCAACAGTTGAAACTCTCTCGTCAGCTCAGAAATCAATGGCACAAAGTGAACAATCTATCCTTCCATAGATCCCATAAACCATAGAATAATTCCATAAAGCTGAACATCAATATCATCCTCAGGAACTATAGGAAGCTCTGGTTCAACTATGTTAGGAGCATGATGATATCCACTCCCTTGATACTCATCTTGAATATGGAAATGATACATTTTCTCTACAAGACAAACACACTCATTAGAACACTATCTATAACAAATTCAACCTCAATAGGTGGCAACAACATAGAACCACTGACTCTAGGTCTCTCAAAAAATGACTTAAAAACTATTTTAGCTTAACATAACATTGTATTTAATTCATTTATCAGATGTATCATGTATCTCACATCATAGTTAAAATAGGAAAATATATATCACATATAATATATATGTTTTTATTAGGAAAAATGCATGCCAATATATCCCTATATTCTTATAATGATTCATGCATACCTATCCCATGCCATACTGAGCAAAGAGTATAAATATGAAAAATTCATGAAATAATAATCTCACACAACATGTGAATCACTCAGGGTGAAATAACATCAACTGTAATAAGAAAACAATATAAACAACAATCAAGCTTTGGGAACTTATATTTCCCATGTACATGGTTTAGCTACTCCCATCATAAGATTATTACCAAGTCCCAAAAAATCCTACTATCCTTTCTAACTTTCTAAAAAAGTAAATAAATAGAAAGAAACCTATATATCTAATACCAATTTTTAATGGCCCCCTCAATCTAGAACTCTATCATGTGGATGAAATTCGTTAGTTACAATATCTCAAGCATGGCTCCTCATATCCAAGAGGCTTTGATCTAGAAGAAAGGGTGTGATAATTTTAGTGATAACACTATAAATCTTGTTACAGAGTTTTAACAAAATGGAACAATCCATTGCAAATAGTAATAAATAAATATAATAGTATTGAAAAAATGGAAACAATACTATACAATGGAATTAAAAAAAGAAAAATAGCCAGAAAAGTAAGAAGAAAAATATGAAGATGAGCCTGTGATATAGCTGAAGATGTCTTTTACTTTATAGAAATTTATTCCTATAGTCTCAAAAGCTTGAGCACCAACCATCCAAATGGAACAATAAAAATAGACCTGTTAAACGGAATCTTCATCAATTAAGGAGTTAATCTTTTGTTCTATTAACATTATTCACTTAATGGATCCCTTCCTAGATGATGGGAATTGTAATGAACCCAAATACCCCATACTTGATTGGTGAACTAGGGGAAGAATCCATCATATTCGTGGGTATAAGAATAGACATGGTTGTTCCAGGAGTCACTACTTCAACCACACCCTTGCTCAAACCATCTACATGAAAAAAACATGGGGGAGAGCTATACAATGATCTTAGTAAGAACAAGGGAATTACTACACATATGAGATGGTCTACCTAAATAAAATCATCTTGGAAGATAGATTATGAGATATTCTATATTGTAATTAACTCTTGTATGTAGGTAATTCCATCTGAACTAACTATCTATGAGTGGAATCACATTAAACATATATTCTGAGAGACAGTCTATCTATATTAGGGAAACCAACTCCAAAATCACATGTGAAAGAGAATCCCCATGGTGGAAAGAAAACAAATACAAGTCAAAATTATGATGTTTTGAAACAATTATCCCAATTTTTTTTCTATGTTATCAATCCTAGATTCTTTGAGTCTATAAAATAGCCTCTGGGAAGCACAAATAGAGGCATTTTTAAGCCCTTAGTAGTATGAAGTTGAGGTAGACACAGATGAAGTATATCATGTAGAGAATGACCCTAAATAATGTCTTGTTGTTATCTCTTTCACACACCAGGATGAGGATACTGTCATACAAGGACACGTTCGACCCTTGTATATATCTGTAAAGATAAATGACATTGATATCCTATGATTATTTATTGAAAATGGCTCCAGAGTAAACCTCATTCTGGTCTGGACACGTTATCAACTGGGTTTCAATGAATCTCACTTTTCCCCCTCCACTCAGATGATACATGTTCATGAAAAAAATTAGCAAGATCCTCTTTGAGAGATCACACTCGGTATTCAATTTTGGGATCTCATGTCTGGCTCAAAATTCATGTTTTTTTGGTAGGATACAATGTTCAATGTCTTGCTGGGAAGAACTTACATACATAATAATGAATCCATTCCTTCATCATTCCACCAATGCCACAAAAATTTTATCAATTTTTAAATTGGTAAATTTCATAGAGGCCCCATTCAAATCCCGTGAGTCAGATTACCTTGACGTAAGGTTCTACACCAACGAAGGAAAATGGTACATGGATGATGATGCCAACAAAATAAATTCCAAAAATTTTCTATAGATGATGCCCAAAAATTATTTAAGGAAAATCAATACAGAATATATACTTCCCATCAATCAAATAAATGGTTTGGGCTTGAATTTAATCACTCATTCATCATCTTCCATAATGTTAATCATGACAACTGAACCTGAAAGAACATGACAAGTTGTCAACTATCTTAGCAGTAATGAAATCCAAGATAGAAATTTATTCCTTCCACCACTAATCTTGAAAAAAAATCCATGTATCATTATCTAGGATGGAATAAGTTTCCACGTCAATGGGAGAAGATAGAGATGCTCATTCTCGGTCCCTTGTCACCCTTTCAGGGCTATAAAAAGTCCTTGTTCCATTGATAGTGATAGAAATGATTTCATCATCTTCTAAAAATCTAAATGAAAATTCATACCCTAACTCATATATTCTCACTTAGTCTTATAATTCATTGAAAGTGAAAAAAGAATTAAAGTGTGTGGAATATGATTAAGAAGAATAATTCAGGGATTCCCCTCCAGTATTTGTGGAAGCCATCTCCAGTAATATAGATGTACTCAGAGAGATAAATCTGGGTACATAATAAGATCCATGAACTACTCTAATTAGTGCAACTATGACTCCCAAAGAACATGAGATATATTATTAATTACAAAAGAAACATCAAGACATGTTTTCTTATAATTATATAGAGGTTCCAGGTCTCAATCTTGAGGTAGTCACCCATCACATGGGTTTTCCAGAAGACCATCAAGGGTAAAAAGAAGAAGCCAGATATACATTCCCGACTCATGCCTCCAAAATTTAGGATGAAGTAGATAATCTCATCAAGTATGATATCATACAATATTTATACCATCCAAAATGGGTTTCTAATATCATCCTTGTGAATAAGAAGAACAAGCAAGTCAAAGTTTTCATCAATTTCAGAGGTCTGAACCCACACTATCCCAAGATGACTTCTCGATTCCAATTACAAATATTTTTATTGATGTAATAGATGGTTATAAATTCCTATCCTTTTTGAATGGCTATTCATGGTACACAAAAATTTGGATGGCCCCCAAAGATGAATAAATAACAGCTTTTAGAGTACCTAGGGAGAATTTTTCTATTGGCTAATACCCTTTGACTTGAAGAACACCAGTGAAATGTACCAACGTACCATGCATCACATCTTAAAACCCTTCAAGGGGATGTTCTTAGAATGTTATGTTTATGATAAAGTGGTTAAATACTGAAAACGTTAAGGAAACATAGTTGACATAGATACCAACTTTAAGAAGATATGAAAACATAGTTTGAATAAGAAGAACATAAAATGTGCTATGGGGTAACCTTAATAATATTTCTCAGCATCATGCTACACCATTGCGACATTGAAGTTGATCTTTAAAAAACAAAAAGCTATCTTCTACATGTCTCCCCCTAAAACCCTAAAAGAGTTAAGAGGAAATCAAAGAAACTTTTCCTACATCTGGCTCTTCATAGACAACCTCGAAGGAAGTGTTTTACCTTCACAAGACTGATGTAGATGTCTTTCACATATTAGTGGACTGGTGACTTTCAAGAAGACTTAAATAACCTCAAGAAATACCCCATGAGTCCACTGTTATTAATGATACCCATAGAGGGACAAACACTCATTTTATATGTGATTGCCTTTGAGCGACTACTGAGTTTGTTCCTTGCACAAACGAATAATGATAGGATTGAAAAAAAACCTTTATTATCCCAATCAATCCATGCTTGATTCTAAGAATAATTATATAGATATCAAGAAGAGCTTCCTGGAATTAATCTTCACAATTTAAAAGATAATGCACTATCTGCATAATCACGAGGTCCAATTGGTTACTCATAATAACCCTCTCAAATATATCCTCATTATTCTTATATTTATAGGATGTATTGAATAGTGGGTGGTTATTCTGTAGCAATTTGATATACAAATCATGCCTTCGAAATAAGTGAATGTTCAGGCTGTGTCATAATTTCTTATAGATCCACCATTTGTAGAAGCAACACCATTAAATAATGAAATTTCAGATGAAGATATATTCCCTATTCAGGAAGGCACCTAAGTTTGGTAGATGTAACTTGATGGCTCATCTGGATACCCATAGGGAAGAGTATAGAAGACCCTAGATTCCACAAAGTTGGGTTAGGGTTGTGCTTATCTCCATAGTGAAGGCAATCTTACATTAATCCATCCTATTATGAAAAGGTTGTACCAACAATGAGGCAGAATATAAATTCCTCCTTGCATGCCTACAATAGGAAATCCAAATACTAGTGAACCACTTGTAGGTGAAAGGTGACTCAGATTTAGTAATCAAATAGATCAATAGGGGATTAAACCATCTGAAAATAAGTGTTTATCCCCATGATTGATTATATATGAGGGTTAATGATAGGGTTCCCATCATATCCAACATTGAATCATTTCCCACAATAACAGAACACCCTATCCAATGCATTGGAAAATGCATCGACAACTTTGGAAGATCCAAATTGGCATGAAATAGTAATAAATATTTCCCATCACTGCATGGTATCACTATTTTCTCAAGTCAAAATGAAAGAGATAAATGAAGTCAGCCCCATTCCTATGCCATATGGACCTACATTGGGATGGATAATTCCCATCATGGAATACCTCCATGATTGAGTAATTGCACTAGGTAGAACTGGTATAGATAAAATTTGGTAGTGAACAATCAATTTCACTATTTATGATGGCCCAAACCACCAAAACGTGTTCTAGAAGATTGGATTTAATGGAGTTCTTATCAGATGTATTGATAGAGAAGAGGATATTTAAATCATGGAAGGAGTAAATGTAGAAGAATGTGGTGAAAAAAGCCAAGATATAGGTTTTCTGATCAAATATAAAGACATTGATACTTCTGGTCTTTGATAATGCATGTTTTCTCAAAATCCCCCATGAAATTTCATTCATGTTAGGTTCATGCCAACTTCATTTATAAACCCCCATAGTTTCTAAATACAAACTAATAATCTTATAAATTTTCTATATGGGGAAGGGATATAGTGGGTTTTTACCCCCCAGCTACTGCCAAGTAATTTAAATACACCTAACTACTACTGATTTCTTCTCCAAATGGGCTGATTCAATACCCCTCAAAGAATTTACAGTCAAAATCATTATTATATTTGTGAAAGACAACATCATTAGTGGATTTGGTTTCCATCATACCATACTAATAGGCAATGTCACCAATTTATCTTCTACTGAGGAAAAGAAGCTATATCATGAGTATAATATGAAATCATACCATTCATCCTGCTATCATATAATGACTAATGGATAGATAGAGTATTTCGACAATACACTAGCAAACATCCTGTAGAATATGGTGGATAAATAAAAAGATTGTTGTCCTGAAAATATATTTCATGCATGTTGGGATTATCGGACTATGATCCATACCACTACCTGGGAAACCACATATTCACTGGTATATGGGAAAAAATAAGTCCATTACACTAAGGATCAACTTCCATCACTCTATGTTTCAACCTATGATTACCTATCCATAGATGAGAAATCATAGAAATGACTATATGAATAATAGTGACTGGTTGAAAAGAGATTTCATACCTTGCATCACTTGGAAGTATTCTAGAATCTAATAGCACGAGATTTTAACAGGAAGGTTTTTATTTTTTAATTACACGAAGTTTAATTGGTGTTTGTCTTTATGACTCCAATGATATTATGAAAGAATCCTAGAAATATTGAGATGAAGTGGGAGGGACCATACATCATACACAAGGTCCACTCTAACAAAGCTTATTGATTCATCTAAATGGATGGATAGATCATTATGACTCCAAAAAATGTATGGTTTTGAAAGAAATATTTTGTGTAATCACATGAAATTCATCCTAGATACTAGACATTGAACTTTATAGATCCATATACACCCATGTTGTAAGATGTTAAACTGCATAGTGGGTTTTTGTCACATAACCTTAAAAAGAATGACATAACATCTGTGACACATGACATTAAACTGCATGGCATCATTATCCTTGTAGTATGATAATAAACTAAATGACATAGGGTCCTAGTCACATGACATAAAAATTCAAGACATGCTTCATCCTCTCCATATTATATTAAACTGCATGATTAACACCCATATAATTCGATGTCAGGAAACCCCCAAAATACCATGAGTTGAGATATTCCTCATGGTCCCTTAAAAAAGGAAACCCATATCACATCTAGGTCCAAATCACATCCCCCTAGTACCTCATCAGGTTGAGATCACCTCTTAGTTATACCTGAAGAAGGAAAGTAGGGCAAATCCCATGCATAAGCCTCACTAACATCATTGCCACTCCATAATGGCATTGACCCCCCCCCCCCCTTTATGGGTATAATCCCCAATGATATCACTTCATTATCGCCTGAAGGTAAACTTCCTGATCAGTTCAAGAACTATATGTGGATTTTTTCTCATTCTAATGAGGTAAATAGTGACACCTAGGTCTCCAATCCCAAATCCAGTCACAATTAAACAAAAGGCCCCTCCACTCTTTGTATTTATTGGTCAAACCTGTATTTGGAATGTTTTAAGAACTATTTGTGGATTGATTCTCATTATTATGAGATACGTAGTGACACCTAGGTATCCTAACCTTGGTCTAGTTGTGATTTAGGGAAAAAACCCATTTATATTCACTACACAAGAATTAGATCTACCTAAGAATCCTTTCTAGTAAAAATGGATCGATTCTTATTGTGAAAACTTGTATAATGATAACTAAAACTCATGTTTTAGTCCCAAACATCATCCTAGATATTTTTTAAATCCCGTTTCCCCATGTTAATGACTGATTGATATGTGGGAATAAATTTTAAGAACTACTTCTGGTATGATTCTCACTCCAATGAGATACATAGCGATTCTTGGGCCTCCTATTTTGGGTCCATCCATAAATAAACCAAAAAAGACCCTTTACAACATGTTTGTGAGTTCAAACCTACACAAGAAGTCCTTTTTTTATAAATACATGTTTCTTTATTGTAATTCGCATGAGATACATAGTGATGCCCGAATCTCTAATATTTAGCCCTGCCATGAAATCCCCCTTTACTTCCTGTGTATGAGTTAAAACCTATATAGGGAGTACTTGTTTTAGAACAAAGTGTGTCTTGATTCTTTCCCTTGAAAGATATGTAGTGATACCTGGGTCCTATACCCTAGTCCATCTAGAATATTTATTTCCATGATTATGTCACCCATGTCCTCATCACATGATGTTAAACTGCATAGAATTCAAGAACAACATATGGATTTATTCTCATTCCAATGAGATACATAGTGATGCCCATGTTTTCATCCTTGGTCCCAACCAATAAATTTTCTCTCTTTCACATCGGTTTATCTTCATCTTTACCGTATGATGATAAACTACATGGCCATAATCCTTACCATATAACATTAAAGTTCATGGAATTCATGAACTATGTATGACTTCATTCTCATCCTAATGAGATATATAGAGATTCCTGGATCATATCTCCTAGCCCAACCACCATAAAATCAATATGTCCCTATCCTTCACTTTTGTTTCCCTTATGTTGTAGAAATAACATTTATCGATCTTTGTTTCATGGGATTATGAGTTTTGGAAAAATGATTCCCCATATAATAAAGGAATACCAAACAATATTAAGGTTACCATGGTCCTAGCTAAAATTCCTTAAAAGGAAAATTAATGTCATTGTTGTATGAAAATAAACTAAGAAATTTCTTCAATAAATTTGTGTGTCTTGATTCTTGTTTCAATGAGATACATAGTAACGTCCAAAGATTCAATCTTGGACCCTACTGTAGAACAATACAAAAAATTCCCCACTACCACATGTATGAGTTAGATCTACATGAGAGGATTCAATACAAGTTCTCACTGTATGCATGAGACTATATTAAAAAAACCTTCATTTCCTCCATATATGAATTAAATCAGCTTGGGGGGATATTCATTTTAGAACTATGTGTGGATTGATTCATGTTTCAAGAAGATATGTAGTTATTCTTGAGTCCAATTACCTAGACCAACCGAAATAATGTCAATTCATTTTAATCCTTGTCACACAATGTTAAACTGAATAACTAATGTCCTCACCATATAGCTTTAAACTAAATGTTACATTAAAAACTACGTATGTCTTGATTATCATTCCAATTAGATATGTAGTGATTCTTATGACCCATTTCCTAATCCCAATGATGTATTAAAGAAGAACTACCCACTCTCATGTGTCCAAACAAAGATATATACATGATATATCAATTGGGGTCCCATCATTGAAAGATCCATCGAAGAAACATGGATGTTCCCCTTCTACATATGAGCCATATCTTTGTAAGGGACACTAAAAATCATAAACTATATCTTTCCCAATGTTTCCTTTATACTCAGACACATCCCTTATACACATAATACTTATAATCTTGGACACTTTTTTATCTACATAATCTCTCTCCAACTTTTAGTGATAGAATGTTTGATACTTGAGGGATTCATTGTCTGACTATACTATAACACTGCCCATCTGGATTTGTATAATATGTTTAAAAATTTCAAGTCCTATCATCCAATGGATTATAATATTGATTATGTAATACATTTCCTTGTTGGTTCTACATCAAACAACCCAAACAACATGTTTTTTAATTAGCGGTAACTTTGTCTATGGGAGAATCCTCTTTTGTCTCTATCAACATTAACAAAATTATGTTGGTACCCATGATTCATATTCAGTTTTTAGTCACCTCCCACATATTTCCCCATATCCTTTCTCCTGACCCGAGAACCTCTATGATAATAGTTTACAGTTTCCTCTCTCACAATCAAATCTTTTCAGAAAAACATTAGTCTAATAGGCCACATTTCACCTTTTTTTTACAGGATGTTATGGTCTTATTCATATGAAATAAAACTACGGGAACCTTATCTCCCTAAACATGGGTCATACTTATATAGAAAACCTATTCCCCCATTCTTTGGAAATTTTGACTTAAAATTCCCCTTCCATGTTTAGGTACATTCCTTCCACAAACCAAAATTTTTGCCTAGGGAAATACAAATCTTCATAAACCTCCAATGAATTTTTGTGATAGAATATCAGAATTATTCAGAACATGCCTTCATGACTATGCAGTAAGGACCCCAGTTGTATTTTCATACATTGAACCTCATAATGGGCTGGTTAGCCAAAGGATACCACTATTTTAGTATACCACACGTGTTCTAGTTAGAATTGTATAAAACTACCCCCAAAATAGGTTTGTAAATCAGTGGTTACTTCATTATCATGAGATACCTCCTCCAACACCATAATCCATTTTCCCCATACCACTCTTTAAATTCTGAGATCCCCAAATCACACCTTAAAATTTTCTCCTCTCACACCTGAATAGAGTAGCCCATTTCCAAAAATATTACTAATAATGGGAGAACAATAAATTTTTTGGTCAAAGATAAGGTCCTTAAATTATATCCACAATAACATCCTTGTTGTGAGACATTAAACTGAATAGCTTGATGTCTATGTTGTACAAATTATAACCGGATAGAATGATGTCCATGCTCTATGACTTTAAAATGCACAACATGATTTCCTTTCTATACTACTTTAAACTGTATACCATGATTTCTATATGACATTAAAATACATAGCATTTCATCTTAGTGATAGAACATTAAAATTTATAAAAACTTCCTTGCCCTAAGATGTTAAACTGCATAGTCACTGTCCTGACCGCATGAAAACAAAATTCATGATAATTATTACCTTATTAGAATTGGTCCTTTCGTCTTGACATATACTATCTAACAAGATGTACTCTCCTTTAAATGATAAAAAATTCATATAGGAACATGTTCAAATTCATTAGAAGTACCAGTACAGATATTTCCTTCATTATCAGACACCACCCTTTTTAAAAACCACCCATCATGATCTTGAGAAAACTGAATCTTAAACTTCGACCATCAGTAATATAATTTCAAAATACCCGTGAACTTCTTTTCTAGACTATGTAGTTTTCTCCCCAGTTGGAATTTCAAAAAATAACCCTCATAATGGGCCTATTAGCCAAAGGATACCACTATTTGACTATGCATCATGCTCCCTAGTTGTCCTTCCATAAAGGAGCCTCCAAAATGGGGTTTTCAATCTGTGGTAACATCTTCCTTAAGAGAGACCTCCTTCATCTCTTAATATCATATTTTAAATTTGGGAACCCCAAAATAATGGCTCAATATTCCCCACTATATATTTTAATAATATTAGAACATTCTCATCCCACAAGACATACCTGGGTTATTATCTCAAAATCTATGGTCAAATCCATTCAATGTTGAACACTAGTCTCGTTAGTCCAACATGCATGACATTAAAATTCCCATGAAAATAGATGTAATACTCACTATATTAAACCCCCCAAAAATAAACTCTAAATAAAATTTGAGTCTCATCTCTATAGACTTGGGCTCTTCAAGGGGTAAGAAAAATATCGAGAAATAAAAAGATAAAAGGCACAAAACTTGTTAGACTGAAAATCTAAAAACAGGAGTCTAATAAAAATCATTTTATCACCCGCTAATCTCTATCATATTGAGATTAGGTAAAAATTATAGCGATGAAATAAAAGAAAAAATGTTTATAGGGTTTTTTCAATGACCCTAGAAATAGTCAAACTACACTCACTAGGCCTCATGGATTATAAAAAAAGATTATAGCATTTTCCCATCCCATCACTATGGTTTTAACTAGCTGATGAAAAAAATTGTTTCTATGAAATTTTTTTCCCATATTTCATTATGATCATAGGAAGAAGATAGGGATGAAGAAATAGATTTCTAGAAACAAAATTATTTTCATTTATGAGACATCAAAAATGGAGGATCATCTACAATAGAGAGTCTCTCCATCGAAAATTACAATATAATGTCAATATAAATATGAATTTGATGAATGGGCTCCCGAGTCCCATCAACTATGTGTTGAAGTCCAGTCATCTGAATGGATTCAGTCTCCTTGGCCTGGTTAAGTGCTTCCACTATAGCCACAATAGAAACTAACCCTTCATCCTATGCTCATTTGATTGCTTGTTGGGGCTATACATGCTCCCCCTAAGCCGTGTCTAATTCTTGATGAAGGAATGACACACAAATTGTTCTCTCATTAATCTGATATTTAAATTCTTCCAAATTCTTGGTATGGTTGGCCTCCTCATATATTAATACAACATCAAGATCATAAACACTAATGAGATTCTTTGCCTTTATGATGTCCAGTTGAAGATCATTCTCTCACTCCCATTTGTGAATGATCTCCTTCACAACATCCTGAATCATATGGTAATCATATCTTCCGTATTCGAGTATACCGAACAAGAATGAAAGTCATTGGATTCATATATGAAGGTATTCAAGAGGCATCTCAGAGACTATTTTCTATATATCCTCCCAATCCCCATATAATGTGATGTAAAGAGATTTATAAAACTTCAAATGTGACTTAGATCCACTATCATAGGGAGAAACATACTACAATATCAGTGAACTTATTGATTCACCTTTCCCTATTCCCTCATGATTAATAATGGATTTTTGATTGGGTACCAACAACATTGGCACATAAGCTTCACCCTCAAACCCAACCACAAAAGTTTATAGAATTAGATAATGAGAAAGGATTATAATTAGCCTCAAAAAGAATAACTGGTAAAAGAAATAGGTAATGATTAGTATCCATTGACACTCACCGAGTAACATGTCAGCAGCTGAAGTTGATTCCTCCTTGGAATCCTCGATATCAGTAGTTTGAACCAGAACCTCTTTCCAAGGAGCACTCTTAAAGGTCTACTTGATATCAATGGATGAAGGCTAAATAAGATTTATCATATCAAGATTCACCTATGTTAGCTCAACCTCAACAATGTGACTGAGATAGAATTCAACGTCTTGTTCAAGCATTGTCAGTGTGATGTTCTCTGTGGATGGAGCATTGCATTCGAACCAGTCATGATTAGGGAATCCTTTATAAAAATATTGGTTGCACAAATAATAAAGACTCAAGTCCATTATATTCCCAATTATATGAATTAAATTCTACTAAAGTAGTAGGAAGATTAATATGTTCTAGTATTTCATCAAATTTCATGCCAAGATTTCTCATGGAATCTATAGAAATTCTAAGACCCATGGAGATGCTCTGAATATTTGGCTAAAGACCTGACACATCACCCTCATTTGATGACTTGAGACCCCGAATGGATTTCTCAATGAAAACCGAATGGTCAACATCAATCATTATAGGGTCCTATGGTGTGTGAGATGAGACTGAAATATTATAAGAACCAAAGTTAGTAATCATACTATAACACCTTATGGTGGAACTTTGACATTACTATAATCCTAATCCATTTCTAATGTAGCAGGAACAATGATATTAGAAAATGACGTGTCCTCTACCCTCGAAACTGCTTATGTTTAAGGGGACGACTCACCAATAGGGATCTATTCTTGTTCTAAAACCACCTACTCAGTTCTTTGAGGGTCATTTGTAAGTCCCTTGAGAGAATAGAGAGAGAGATTTTGTTGTCCAAAGAGGTTTAGAGGTTTTATTTGGATAAATAAGAAATTAATGGTTTCATGATGGATCACCACTACTAAAGTTGTTCTTATCCAAATACTTTTTCCATTGGTTATTTTTCTTTTTTGATGGTAGAGGGAAAGAATCAACGTCCTCAAAGATACATATTAGAGTCTGAAATAGAGTTCCCCCTAATATCTCAGCCTCTATTTCTTGCTACCCAAGGTATATCACTCCTAGTTTGGGAGATGATTCATTGCAACCAAGATGGGTGTCATTTGGTCTATATTTTGCTGAAGGAATCTCTATTGATTTCCCAGGGTCCCACTAAAAATATAAATGACCTTCCCCATAGAAAAAATACAATATTTGAAATGAAATAATGGAATAAAAAAGAGGATATAAGAAAAAGGGAACTTATATATCCAGGATAGGTAAAATCAATCCATCCATCAAAAGAAGAGTGGCCAATCCCTTCAGTAGTTCCCTACCTCATCATGTCCTCCACTCACCTCATGGTTGACATCTAATTTTCTGTCACAGAAATGACCATCTCTAACTACTGGATGTCAATCCTCACTTTAGTAGGATTTTCCAAAATGTGACGATTTAGGGAAGCTTGATAATCTCTTATTCCTATAATCCTCATCCTATAATAAAAGAGTTCCCATATGAATTCAACATCATTGGATATTCTTTTATAGATTTTCACTCTCTCCAAACTTATGAATTCTGTTTCCATTCAAGTCTTCCTTGAAGGAAATTTGACAACCTTAGATTTTATGGGTTTCCTAAATCTCTCCATTTTAGATGAGGGATGAGAAAATGGAAACCAAGTCTGTTATTGGCAGTGGAGACCAGACCGTTTTGGTGTAGTCTAAGTTGGTGTATCCCTTTGGACTATAACATGTGGACTGAACCTCACATGAGGTCATTTGGATGAATTCATGACCACATTGTCAGCACCATATGAGGGGGATGAAGCATCCTTCAGAGGTGAAGAAATTCATTTTGTGGTTGAATAAACCTTTCCACCCAACATCCTACACTTAGAGGATGGTCCATACCTAATTCAAAGAATGAATTTGGCCAATGCTCATTTAGGATATGATTCAATCCATGCCTCGACATACTATGAAGTTAATCCGCTGGTCTCATCTACTAATGGTAGATTATTTACCACTTGAGTCAACACCATGGCAGTAAGAATCCATAGTTATCAAGCTATCATCACATTCTTTTCTAATCATACAGGAATTGAAAGAGATACTGTTTTTTCTGTTGGAACTTGAATTTGAGACAAGCCTGTATCAACCATAAACCTCATATATAACCTCACTGTCAATAAGAGATTACAAAAAACAATATCTAATGGCTATTATATACAACCTTAACTCAATTCTATCATTCTTATCATTGGTAAATCCCTTAGTAGGTAGGTAGCCATAAAGGAAAAATATGAACTCCATGAACAGGCTCAGTCTCAAAATGATCTCATTGGGTTTTAGAGACAAGGGAGGAATAACAGAAACAACCTAACCAAATGGTTGAAATTGGTTCCTAGGAATCTTGAATTCACTCAACATGGTGTAGGATCTAATGTGAGTAGCTAGACATCCTAAAATACAAAGAATAGTCCTACAATTCCGAACAGGGCCTTCTCCACATGAATGCGTAGCAGGATTTTATAATATTTTTTCAAGGATGGAGATTGCTAACCCCGCATGATTCTTCTTGGCCATCGTGGATGACACAGAAAATGTACTTGACCTTATATCACCATTGGAATCACAAAAAGAAATTAGACAGGTGCTTATCCACATGGCTGAAAATCCTACAAGATGTGTCATTACAAGAAAAATGGACTTGGTCTTATACCCCAATTTTTCATACTCCCCTTCTCTAAGGTTGACCATAATGTACCAAGAGAGATTCACTTCATTATCTAGGGAAATCCCATTGGATGTTTACAGGTGAGAGATTCCCCCTTTGGTTTTAGGAAGGAACTCATCCACACCTCATGATGGATATCCCACTTCAAGAGAGGGTCTTCTTTCATAATACCTTGAGTGATGTTCAGCCTCTCACACACTAGAGGTGGTGTCCTTTTAGATTCATCCCATGTTTACTTCTAGGGGATGAACTCATCATATATATCTTAATGAATTGGAGCCCCGAAGCTTTGGTGGACATCCCAAAAGCTAATACTAACTTCTCTATACATCAAGTTGAAAGAAATTTTCTAAGTAATCCACCATCTGAACAGCTTTGGAATGAATTATGAATTCTTATATATATAGTTTATCCCTACCCAGATAGCCTCATCGATTCTGAAATATTTCAGATCCTTTTTAAAATCCACACATGTCCGGAGTACCCAATATGCTCACATCGGCATAGGCTTAACACCCTCTCCCTGACAGAAGTCCCAGTATTTCTTCCAACCCTTTAACTGATCGGTTTGGGAATCCTAAAAGATGGATGGATAATTTTGGGGATTCAATTTATGTGTGTGTGTATTTAGATCTGGATCACTCTAGATATGGTTCATGAAAAAGGCTATGGATGATGTACCAACATTAATATATGGACCAGTGGTGGAAACATTGGCGGTAGTGAAATTTTTGTAGTCTCGAAACCATGGGAGAGGAGTATAGTTATTTGAAGCTGGTATGAGGATATACTTTTGAAGACCATTCTAATAAAGCAATAGATGATTACTCTTAGGTAATTCATTATGGTACTTCTTCATATTACTCTCCAAATCAGGTAGAGTAGTATCACAAGAATCATAATTGTCATTCGCTAGAGTTTTGATCATATCCTCCAAGAAATTATTATCTTGTGAATTAGAAAATATGGTATTTTATGAATCTATAGAATCTACAAAGAAGCATAAAATTATTAGGATAATAAAATTCTACATTTCAAAAAAATTGCAGAAATAGAGAAAATTTTGTGAAGGAATGAACTTACGTAGGAGCCTCGTAGAAGTTCCTATCGCAAGTGCCTCATGTAGGTCCATAGTTCATGGTACATATGCAATTAAATCATCCATGCATATTCATTGTGTAGAAAGATACATATCACGTCTACATGAATGATTCTTTCAGTAAAAAAGCTTCAGCGGAGGGTTTACATGAGACACTAGCATGGTGAGACCTAAATGTATGGAGTCGTGAGAGCTAACCATTGAAATGAGGATCCAATTTATAGTTAAGAATGTCCCCCTGCATAGTCTTCATACAAAACCCACCTACATGGAAGACCTAAGTGTATGACCAGCATTGATAACCTGTGAATATTACCTATGTGATCCATCCACCCTTTTCATCCCAATCTGTCAGGATGCCACCCTCTTCTTTAGATTAGATCCAATACTGAGGGATGGATTATGTTAAAACTCTATTTTTTCACATGGATTAAAATGAAATAAGATTAAATACCTTAAGGATAAGAAAATAATTGAAATTATGAAGGCCAAGGATCACAAAAGCCTCCAAAGGCCATTCGACCAAGTTCCCCAAAGCACCATCACTGCTCAAGGTACCTATGCGTTGGCCTGCACGATCAGCCTACGTGACAGCTTGCATGAGACACCTGATCGAGACATACCCTTCACCTCATGTCCTATGTTTAAATATATATAGGACCCTAGGGTATTCATTTGGATGGAAAAAATTTCCCAAAGGCCTCCCGAAGCTCTTCTTTCCCAAGTCCTTTGGTAAAGCCCGCTGAAACCTTCTCGGAAGATTTTTGAAACCTAAAGAAGAAATAATTAAAGGGGGATAGTGAGACTAAATTCTTCCTAGGGTTTAAAATAAAAAATACCTATATGAGGAAATCTCTCACCCTATGATTGAAGAACACTAGCGTGAGGACCCTTCCATAACTAGGGACGTACGCGGTGTACTTTTGGGAACACTTATGGAGACCCTTGAAGTATTGAGAAAAGTCTCACCCATGTGTAATTTTCTATGTAGTCCCTTTCCCAGGGTGCCAACAACTCACCCAGGCCTACCTCCGTGGAGCACCCTCTATGTGAGCCTTCATTGGATCACCCAAGCCTACCTGCGTGGACCTTCTTGGTACACCCTATCCTCTAGACTATGTGATCCACTCATCAGGCCTTATTCAAAGCCATCCTTGGTAGTGTCTATCATATCTTGGCTCCCTTATCTGAGAGGTACCAAGTTGAAGCCTCCTACTAAGCCTCCATATTGATACAACCAAGGAATGTGTCACAACAATGTGTCCCCATTTTGGGTGTGTATTTCAATGTTCATAGTTTTACCACACTTATTTTTTGGTCTATTCAGGGTCCTCATGGTGCATGTGAGTGTTTATTCCCATAGTCACAAGGACCCCTACTACAGGAACAATTTCACGGAGTTCTCAGTCTCAGTTACAAGTTCTAGTACTGTGTCCTACCCTTATAATCTCTATGACCCAATGCCTCTAGTTCTTGGTGGGGAGGGTAAAGATTACTCTTTCTATTCAATTGAACAAGGAATAATATCCTCCTCCCTCGTGATAAGACTAATTTTAAGGAATCCCTCATAGAGTAAGACACCATAATTTCTTATAGTAGGTCTCACTCTTGATCCTCTCTACCTTATACCCATTGGGTTATAAAAGGTATGGGAACCAAATTCCTCTCCTCTCTCTCCATATCCCTTCATTCCTCATTTTCCATACCCTAGGCCCACTCTACGGTAATGTGAAGAGATGGATGTTCCATACCCTCATAATCTTCCACCAACAGAGGAGGAGAAGTGTATGGTTTGCTAGATCTTCCACTTCCTCTTGTTTCTTACATAAATAATGACTCACATGGTCTTAGAGCTTGGTGGTGGTCATTACATCCACATAATACCAAAACTTTTGGGCAACCTCATTAGGAGTAAGGCCCAATTGAAAATATCCAAGGAAACCTCAGGGTGTAAGTACAACACCAATTTAACTGCAAGAACTCTGATTCCTCCTATAATTAGGATATTTAGAATTAATATTTAAAGGCCCAAGATAAATGAGAATCCTCCTCCAGAGTAATCACCAACTAAATCCACCTAAATCATCTACTAGGATCATTCCCAGGAGTAATCCCTGAACAAACATACAAATCACCATGGGTCAAAATATTCCTCATGGAACCTTTTAATAAGAAAAACTCTTGAATATTACGCCCAAATTAATTACCTTCAAAGAGTCACACTCCCCTACAAGACCAACCAAACTATTCGGGCTTTCATTCCCATAGAAATGAGATATCTAGGAATCAGCCTTAATGTAAAAACCCAATAATCCAAAATCCATGCTTTCCTATCTAGGCCTCATTCCCAACAGAGTGTAATTCAACTTGGAAACTCATATCCCTTACAGGTTCCCTGGGCTGCTTCATCATAAGTCCCACAACATAATTTGACTACGAACCTTTTTCCTGGACATCATTGACACACGATGTTAAACTGTATCGTTAGGTCCTTATCACATGACATTGAAAGTTATGATGTGACCCATTAAGAGACACCTAAATATGTGGGTTATGATTTATTTCATATGGATATATAGGAAGACCATACATGGGTTTAATCCCAACACAAAAACAACTCCCATATCCCCTAGATGACGATACACTCTTGAGCACCCCACTATGTGTCTCGGAAACTAGCAATGCCATAATAACGACCAAAGAATCTGTAATCAGTACCTAAGAGGATACCACTGATGGAGAACCTAAAATACATATAGGTATCTCCATTAAAGAAGAACCTTGGAAACATAAAAATGTTTCTAAGTTCCATAAATTCTAATATTTTATTTTTAATTAAATGATGACCTACATCATACTTGTTAATTAATGAAGGATTCATGAACATATCTTAAATCTATAAGAGAGTCCCGGAGTAGGAAATAACTCCTCCCAAAAGGGTGAGATAACCTCAAACAACCATCTTCTCAACTACTGTCATTTCTTAATCAAAATTCTACAAATTTAAAATGAGTTACTACCTCTAAAAAGTAGGTTCCCATGGATAAAGAACCGTTGTGTGTTTCCAGTTCCATGAACAAGCCCATTGGAGACCATACTAAAATAATGATTCCTGACCCAAACACATTTCCTATGGAAACATTTACATATGATATAATGAATAAATAGGTACCAATTTGTTATAATTTTCATATTTATTATTTAGATATGTAATCATACACAATCGTGAATAGTGGTAATGGAAGAATTAATGACAACAATTTGTGAGGCGGTAGTCTACTATATGCACAAATAATGATTTCGTAACACATTTCGTTAAAGTGGAGATCATTTTAGGTCATCAACATATTTTAAAAACAAAAAAAAATATTGAATATATAAATTATATTATCTTGAAATGTTTTAATTATAATTTAATGTGGTGAATAAATAAATAAAATAAAGAATCCTATTGAAGAACATTACCTCTTCTCCAGGTATCCTCATGAGGTTTTAACTAAAGCCTTTCTAAGATGGATTTTCACCAAAAATTAGGCTTAGAGGATGAGGTGAGGAATATTGGGAAGTGAATTTGGTAGTACTTATATAAAAAAATATTTTTTATGGTATGAATAATATTTGAGGGAGGGCGGCCTTTTATAAGTGAGGTGAGTGGAACACTTGTAATTTTTTGAACAAATTCAATCACACCAACATTTTTGTAATTACAAAATCTAACAATGGTCCATTATAGTACCTAGAATCCTTAATATGGAAATATTTCCATAAAATGGGTGATGTAAAAGTTTCTTTTTCATATTAACACTTATCTTCTTAGTTTAACCCCTAGAAAATCTATTTTTACCTTAACCATGATAAATAATTTTTACTATTTTCACTATTCATTTTGGTCAAAAATTAATTTTACCTTACAATAAATTCTAAATTATAAGGATTATAAATATGGAATCCATTTTTTTAAATTCAATTCTTGTAAGTGTAAATATAAAATTTAAAATTAATCCCATATATACGATGAGAAAACAAAATTTTAAAGAGGAAATGTTATAAAGTTTCTAATGTTTTTTGTCAACATTAAATATGAAAATTATTCCAATAAAATAAATTATATTCAAGAAATATATAAAATAACTATATTTATTTCATTACCAATTTAAAATATAGTTTAAAATTATAAATTACTTAAGAAAAAGATAGTTTGGAATTAAAATTCTGCATTTTTTCACTATTCCTAAAAAATGATACATTTTAAGAAAAAAATTCACCATATGATAATATTGATATTAAAATTTCAAAAATAAAGTTGTCAAATAGATTTTATAACGTTGTAAGAATTAATTTTAAATTATGTGTGAAATGTGTGACTAAACCGTCTTTTAGAAAGAATGCTATTTTTTAGAAAACGTTTATTTTTATTTTAAATGATTCTTATTTTATTTATATCAATAGATAACTAATAAAAATTTGTAAACTATATATTTTCATAATTTATTTAATCATATTATTATCCTCCATTACAATGACTTATCGGTAATTTTCATATTAAATGATAATTTTAATAGTATATTATTGTCCGGTAAAACTCAACATTTCCTGTAATACAATCATTAAAAAAAATCATTGCTTCATGTAATGAAAGATAAACATAGTATTATCTGTAATGAAATATATTGAATATATTGAATTCATTTAAAAATAAATATATCACAAAGTATATTGGTGTTATATATTTCTTGTAATAATGTTATTTTTTTATATATGCTATTAAATGTAATATAATTATTTTTGAACATTAGGGTGCAACATTCTCCCCACCTTAAAAGAATTGTGTCATCGCAATTTAAACATGGTCTCGATATTCAAGTGTTTGATTTTTGAGAATACCATTATTGAAAAACTCACATCATAAAAAGGGTTAATAAAATATCCTCCTAATATGATAGAAAGGGAACTGTATCGGCAATTTGTAATGACGTATAACTAGGTTTCTATATACTAAAACATTGGTGGAATGTGAATATTTGGTGATAGAAGAAATGTGTAAATAATAATAGATGGTTATTGAGATCATTTATCAAAATAAAGTGAATGGTCAATGGAATATTAAGGACCTAAAACCCACAATATGTGATAATTTAAAATACTATCTCATTTATTAGGTATGAATGCAATAGGATAAATTTTTTATTTCAATATCCTTTTCCCAATGTTGAGTAATTATTTATATTTTAGAATATAAGTAAATTTAATTACATGATATGTTTCTATTTCATAAGAATAATTTCATTCTTTGGTTGTGCTTCTACAAATATCCTATTCATCCCTTACTATATGAAATGAATATACAAAAATGAATTTTTATGCCTGAATCACTATATTTCACTTTTAACAGATTGTAAGATCCATAAAAGAGTGAAAAGTCGTTCAATGTATCTCTAACTATTTTCTAAAACCATTATGGTTTCCATGATTAATTCGATATAATTAATCTATAAACAAAAATTCTAACAACACTGGTTCATCATTAATATTTATTTCTTCAAATATTTAAAAAAATCAATGACCTATTAACTAGGATATAATGTAGGATAGTGGTAGGTGTTAACCCTTTAGCATCGTTCGGTCATGGGTTCAATCCCCATGACCTTTCTGAATTCTATGGGTTATTACCCATATTGTGAGAATTCCATTTTCTAAATTATAGTAATATAATTCATATAACATTCCCACAAAATATGATGGACATCTTTGAAATAAAATTAACCAATTAATACCCTATTTACTTAGGTTGTCAATATGATTTATTTATTTATTTACTTTTACAAAGAGTCTAATAATCTAATTTAACTATTATTAAAATTTAATTAATGATTATATTAACCCAAACGGCTATCAATACCTTTAAACAAATGTCTAAAAAATGTAAAGGCATTATTCATCAAATAAAATATCCACTAAAACATATACTTACCCTAAATTTATACTAAACTATCCTTAATCTAGGAAGAATCTTATCACATAAAACCCAAAAAGAGTGTTTAAGACTTTGGAATTATGATCAACTATGTAATCATAATATCTTAATTGTATCCATAAACCTTATGATAATGAAGAAAAATATGATTATAAGATTTAACATAATCCTCAAATGTTACATGATTCTTATTCCAAAATACCATTGATAAAATTACTTCGATATTATTATTCTTAAATCCCAATAAATAGATCGACCATTTTAATTAAACATGGATCCTTCTTTATTCAAGGAGTTAACCATTATATGATATAATTGACTTAGATAATTCCTATGTTTTTAATATTTAAGAAGAAAAATTATAAATGTATCCCTTGGATGATATTCATTACCTTCCACATACTCTTCCTGTTTACTCAAAAATTAATTGCTTTATTCCCTTCGTTTTTACAAATAAAACATTTTCCAATTCCCTTGAGACACATTATTTTCAATCTAAGACTCATTATTTTTAACCTATTACATTTATTTTCATCATCTATTCAAATTATTCATAATAGTTTATCAATAACATGTGAATTATTTAAATTATATCCCCTAAGTGTGTCAAACAAGGCACACATTATCGAATGTTTTCATACACAAGGAAATAATTTAGTCTAGAATAATGTACCCTTTAGATTTATTACACCTATGTATATATATTCTAGAACTAATTCCACTTGTATTATCTATAAAGGGATGTATTTATAAAAAAAACATAATCGCAACCTTATAAAAACATTAGTATGTTCCTTTATACTTATCCTTAAATTCTATCATAGGATTATGTTCCCTAATCTATGTTTTCATGAATATAGTTCCAAAGGTTTATACTAAACTTCATTTTATACCAAATATAGTGACCTCAAACCCAGTAGCATAGAGACCATTTTTACTTTATTATATTGGAATATGATAGAAGGAATCAAATCCTAGAGGGTCAAATAGTTTACTAGCCTTGGTAAACTATATAAATACTTGAGTCTTACATTACCTTTTAGTACACAATTATAACATAATTGTTTTTTTAGAATAACTCTATTCGATATAGCATGTACATACATATCAAATACAGTACACTTAATGAATTATTGAGAAAAGAAACAAAATAATGGTAAGATGAAAATCTTAATAAGGGATATGTAAAATAAACTCTATCATG
Organism: Viscum album; assembly: GCA_963277665.1. Taxonomy (NCBI): domain Eukaryota; kingdom Viridiplantae; phylum Streptophyta; class Magnoliopsida; order Santalales; family Viscaceae; genus Viscum; species Viscum album. The sequence continues at coordinate 1,295,628,869 of OY728138.1, read as the reverse complement.
AATCAATAAAAATAATCAAAATACAAAGGGAAATAACTAAGCATGCATTCAATTTAAATAACTAGATAATGAATAATCAATGTAAAAAGTTAAATAACTGAATTTTTTTCCATTTATTCAATAAAATTAAAATTAAATGAATCTAGATATAATATCATAGTGATAATATCATGGATAATAAGAACTGAACTCTTAATTAAGGAATTGATTAATTATTAGATGTCATGTCTCAAGAACATGACACCTCTACCATCAATACATTTTCCAATGTGGTTTAAAATAATGGTTAAAACTTATTTAATTCTAGATTAACATGATTATCTCATGAGACCCATCGATGCATAAATGGGCTATATAATACCAGGATCCACATGTCACTATAGGTCCAAAGAATTCATCATATATTAAATAGTCTATTTAAATAATGAAAAATATACCATGTCATCAAATATATGTATTGAGTAAATAAAAAAAAATTCAATATTTCCCAAGATATAAAAATAAAATTCAATGTATAAAACCATAGGTAAAAATGAAATATGGTTTAATAAATAAACATATCCATGATAAATTATTTGGATGAATAGGAGAAATTTAATTTCCACCAATAATAAGAAAATGAATATTTGAAGGGGAAGTTATTGAATTCAAAATTGATTCAAGGATGTTAATTTCAATACAATCCATTTTAAAAATAAACATAAACCACCAAGATGAAGAATAAATATGGTATCAGTACAACATATATCCATTAAAGTATGAATAAAAGGGTTTTTTTCATTAATGAATATAAATACTATAAAGATATATTTAAAAACACTCTTATATAAAATATCATTTTCATTTTGATGATAGACTTTAAAAAAATTAAATTATAGAATATTATTAAAACATATTATTTTAAATTAAAATTTTAAACATGCATCGAAATATTGAAATAAATGAAAATGGGAAATTAAATATATGCAATACAAGGAAAAAAAATATTCCATTTTCATTGTAAAAGGTTATAAAATACCTTTTCGAAAAAATACAACAAAATTATTTTAATTTTTTTTATTAAAAATTAAAAATAATTTAAAATTACAATAATAAATAATTTGTAAGAGGTTAAAAACATTATTGAATACCTTTTATTAAATCATGCTTTAGGAAGAAAATAAATTTCCGACTAATGAGATAAATAAAGTCGTATTTTCTTAAAAACATTTTATAAAACATTTTAAGAACGAATGAGCATAAAAATTGTAATATATTTTAAAATTTAATGAATAACCAGATTAGAATAAAATGGAATGGTTTTATTAGGTAATGACAAAAATAATTTCTGTAAATTTAAGTTTAAGAATAAAAGTTCTCGAATAGAATATGATTGTGAAATAAAACCTTACATTGAACATAAAATTACAGTGATAACTAATAAATGAATTTATTATGTGCATCTAATATAAATAAATATAAAAAATAGTAAATAAAAGAGAATATAAACATAATTAAATATACACATAATCTTAGAACACCAAATCCAATGAAGATGTAATATAACTTAATGAAAATAAAATGAGTTATAGAATTCTTTACGATTTGGTAACTTTTAGGTAAAACACCATTAGAACATATAATTCAAATTGATACATAAAATACCATGATTAATGAATTATTCATGACATTAAATGGCAAATGGGAAGTATATACACAATATAAAACAAACTAGTTTCATAACATTACAATATCCCTCAATGAAATGAAATTGAGATGAAATCCCTTACATTATGCTTCCTTTTGCTTGTAAATGATTTAACCTCTTATATAGTAGTTTTAAATAATTTATTAACTTATACTAGAACAATTTTAATATTTATAATAATATATATGATCCTTTTATATCATATTATCTCCCATTAACTAATAACCATTCATTATTTTCACTATTTCAGTACTAATTACCTTATTTTCTCATGTGTGTTTCATCATTAATGATCATGTTCTTTCAATTAATAAATAGTTTATTCATGGAAATAATAATAATCAAGAAATAATTATCATATTTTTAAATAAACTTTACTTTTGAAACAAATCATGACATATGGTTTTGAAAAATGAAGTATGTTACGATCCTGGAGATGGTAGGTCTTATGCACGCAGAGTAACATTTTCATTTTCCAATAATCATTATGAAAAGAAGGTAAGTAATATATAATCATTATAGAATTATCATAATATCATACATACCATACTATACTCTTATATATATAACCCATTTGGTGTGTTGATGAAAATATAGTCACAACGCTTTGTGAATGTGGTAGTCCACATGTACACGAACGAAATTATCATCTTTAAGTGAGTGAAAAGGTAAGAAAGAAAAAGGATTTATATTATATTTAAAGAATTATAAATATGAAATTAATATCATAAATATTTCATTTATATCACATATATTTATTAACATTAACATTATTACATCCCATGTGAAGTGTTAGTGAAAGATGAATCACATCTCTTTCCGAGGCGGTAGTCTGATGTACACACCATCGATGTTATTGTATCCCCTAAATAAATAAAATTAAATGGATATATATATATATATGAGATAATTAATTTATATTTATAAATATTTTATAAATATCTTATATATAATTTATATCCATCAACATACCAAACTCTCAAAGGTAGTAATTGAAGAACGAATAACATCAGTTCGCGAGGTGGTAGTCCATCGTACACACAAACAAATAATTCATAACCCATTTGATGGATGTGGAGATTATTTTAGGTAATGAACATATTATAACTATATAAAAATATATATAATACAATTACAAAGTTATATAATACTGGTAAAATATTAATTGAAGGAGTTGGAGAATGAAATAATATAATGACTCTTGTTGAAGAACGTTACCTCTTCTTTGGGTATCCTCCTTAGGTTTGCACTGAAGCATTACTAGGATGGATTTCTGCACAAAATAATACTTCTAGGATTAGGGGAGGTTATTTAGAATGTGATTTGGCAGTTATTTTCGAAATCAAATAGGTTTTATGGTGTGAAGAAGAGAGGAGAGTTGCTGGTCTTTTATAGGTGAGGTTAGTGACACACATGTCATTTTTTGAAAAGATTAAATCATTACAACGTTTTTATCATTATAGAAGCATAAAAAATAGGATATTCGGAAATATAGAATATTTAAATATAAAATAATTCTATAAGATTAGTTTTTTAATTTTTTAGGTAATTTTAACCCTTGTCTTCTTAGATTAACCCCCGAAAAATCCATTTTTACCATAATCAAGGTAATTAATTTTTTAATATTTTCACTATTAATTTTGGTAAAAATTTATGTCTACTTTATTATAAGTTTTATATTATAACGGTTTAAAATATTTAACCTATTCTTCCAAATTCAACACACATATGTGGAAAATTTTAATTTAAAATTAATCCCACAGATGCAAAGAGAAAGCTTGTTTTTAAGTGAAAATGTTCAAATGTTTACAATGATTTTTTATCAAAATTAAAATTTAAAAAGATTAAAATTAATTGAATTGAATTAATAGATATGTACTTTATCTATTTTAAATTTAAAATTAATTTAAAATATAGTTTAACCTTAAAAAATATTTTTAAAAAAAGCTAGTTTTCAATTAAAATACTTTATTTTTCCCTATTTATCATAAAGAATGAAACATTTCAAAAAAATATCAAAACTATACCCTAATATAATTTTGATATTAATATTTAAAAATTAAGATTTTTTTAATATGTTTTTATAAAAATAGAAAAAAATAATTTTCAATTACACGCACAAAGTACGACTAAACCGTGTTTTAGAAAAATATGTTGCTTTGTAGAAACATTATATTATTCTTTTAAATGATTATTATTTTATTTATATAAATATATATCTTATAAATTTGTGTAAAATATATATTTTCATAATTTATTTAACCATATTGTTTTCTTCCATTCCAACAACTTAGCGGTAAATGTTATATTAAATAATAATATAAATAGTATATTGTTGTTCGGTAAAACTCGGCCTTGCGTGTAACATAAGATTTTGAGGAGACATGATTTTTCATATAAAAAAATATAAACTAATTATTTAATGTAATAAGAGATATTAAGGAGATTCTATTCATTCAAAAATAAATTTATCTTAATGTTTCAAGGTGTTATATTTTCTTCTAAGTTCGGTGTGGCGTGTCATATGCGCTATCAAATATAATTTTCAAATTTTAAAATTATTCGGTGATATAAGTATGAATAATAATATCTAAATTATGAAAATTATATTTTATAAAAATTTATAAAATTAATTCATTACTTATCAAATGAATATCAATAAAAACAAAAAATATTTGAAAATAATAGTTATGTTTTATCAAAAAATAATTTTTAAGCATGAAATGTATTTTATATCATTATATTAATTTATTAAATATTGGTGAATGAATTTAATAAAATTTATATATTATTTAATTGATCATATTTTTTTAAACAATCAAAAACTAATTTTGAATCATACCATACGAATAAATCTAATGTTATGATTAAAACTTATTTTTTTAAAGGTAATTTTTGTCACATTTTTCTAACATCTTAAAATTTATTTTGGGAATTTAAAGGTATTGAATTAGATAATATTAATTTACTATTTATGATCAATATGTTAAAATTTATTAATTTTTCTCCTTTTATTTTCTGTTCATTGTAAATTGTAAAGGGGGTAACAATTATCACCCTTATAATGGATAAATCAGGTTAATATATATTAAAAATAAGTTATAAAACCATAGGTTTTCATCCTAAATCTTATTAGATGATGGTAATTCGACCCTTAAATAATATGTTTTCAAATTGAGTCATTTAGTGGATTGTTTTCCGTAAAAGTAACTTATATATTTTTAAAATCCATGAAAGTTGCAAAAAGTTCACTTATTTTTCTTTTAATATCTATTATGTGCCAAATTAGGGGAAAAAGTATGATATGAACGAATATAAGTGTCTATTTTTATCATAATAAAATTATTTTCATGATATAAAATTATTTTTAATTTTTATTAATTATATAATGGCCTTAATTTCTTAAGAAATAATGATAAATTATTTCTCAATTTAATAAACAAAATATTATAAATTATATTAAAAATAATAGAAGTGATATAATTTTATTGAGTTAATTTGACCCATGAATGTTATATATATATATATATATATATATATGAAATATTATGGTGGCATGAAATCACTATATTCAAATTTACCTATTGTATTGTTCTATTGAATGTTAAATTAAATAAATTGTGTCAAAATTGACAATAATGATATTTTATCAAAATAATTTTATATTTTTATAAAAAAATCATTAAAACATATAAATAATAAAAATTTATTATTATATGGTTAAAAATCTAATTGATGGTCCATTTATAGTCCATTTTTAACCTCAAATATAAAAATTACTACCATTTACTTTTGAAAATGTTGTCACCATAGTTAAAATAAAAACAAGTTAACTAAGGGTTAATCAGAATGATAAGGTTTAAAATTACACCAAAACATGTATAAATTAAATTGGTGGATGGGATTGCAACCCTATCCCACCTTATCTTATAAGAACATACTATTAGGTTGTATTTTTATTAATAATTAATTTAGTATAAATTAATATTTTGATAAATTCCAAAAGTGACCATCTCCTCAGTAAAAAAGGAAACCTCTTCTATCACATCATTACACAAAATTGACCATTGTTGCTCAAAAAGCATCTTAAATATTATATTCTCCACTTCCATAATAAAATTTTAGATTTTTTCCCAAAAATTCCAATCCTATATCCCTTTAGTAGATATCTAAATATGTCGTTTCAATGAAGTTGAAATCACTTTCTTTTTCTAATAAACTTTACCCCTTATAAATATATGATACTTATTATAAAATAGTTACCAAATTAATCAAAATATTCTAAAATTTAATTATGATTATTAAAAATCCATTATAATCCCTCTTTACCATCTAACAAGATATAAATTTATTTCTTGTGCATAGGTATGAGTTACCATCTCTATGTAATGATACAATTCATTTTTCTTAACCATATTTTATGGATGAGTATTATAATTATCATAATACTTATACAATATATATTTAAAATATTTATAGTGATATAATTATAATATCTTGTCTATCTTCTTACCATCCAATCTTTTGGGGAACAATAATGTCGCACATGCGTACTTATGGACTACTATCCCCACAATGCAATGTTGCTAATTTTTCATTTATATATCACATGAATGGTGATAAGGAAGAATTTTACGAATATATATGGTATATATGATATATATTATATAATATTGATTATATAAAGGTGAATTACTATTTAACTTTCTTTCATTCCATCAGTTGAAAAATGGAAACAACATTCATCACATGCATGACCTATCGTCTGCATGAATGGTGTAATTCATTTTTATATCTCTAATATTTTTGAGTGATTATAAATATTTTTATAATGAATATATATTGTTTATAAAATTATTAACACTGTCAAAATTATGTGTTCCTGATAAATTTTTGAGGATCAGGACTATCGAACCAAAACATGCTAGGAAAACAAAGCAGTTATCACCAATAATACAGATTATAATAAAAAATTATTAATAAAAGGGTGATAAGATGTTATAAAAAAGTATAATTTGTATGATATATATGAATATGGTTATATAATACATATATAATAAAAAATTATTTATTATAGAGTATATTTGGAGATTAACAAGGAAATTTACATCTTGAGGTAAAGGATTATTTCACAGTCTCACCATTATTCAAGATTGCTTATGTTTAAGTATCTACTTGAGAATATTTCTATTCCATTTTAATTATTTTATAAATATTTTTTCAAAAAAGTTACTTTTAATATTTAGCTACAATATTTTAAAATAATTTTTACCCATGTTCTACTTTTTAAAATATGATCTGAGAGGAATATTTTTTTGGTTATCTAAACAAGGTACTTTGTGTCTATTGTAAAAAAATATTGAACTTTTTTATAACTTATACAGTATGAGAATATTTTCCTACTATCATGATAAATCAATGATTCGAATATTCTATTATAATTATATATATATATATTTTCATTGAAAATGTTTTCCTTTATAAGTGCACTTTTTTTACAAAAAAAGTGCTTTCAAAATTTAAAGATTATTTTGCTCAAGAATCATCCCAAGTAACCATTCAAAATCATTTTCCATCTACGATAAAATCCTTTGATGTTACATAATATTTATTGGAGGTATAAACAAAGGATACCAACCTTGTTGTTTCTCTATAGGGTTTATATTTATTATAAAAATATTAAATATTTATGAAACCCATTACTTTTCCCCAGGTTATTCTAAGATGTAATTTTATGAAATCCTATTTTTTCATGGGATATAATATAACGAATGATTTATGATTATGTGGATCCATATTCATGGTTTTCATTATGGTATGTGTGGTATATAAATATCCTTCCAATGTATTTGGTAAATTATTATATCTCATGAGGTAGTTATGCGAAACAAGGAAAAGTGCTTGATCTATTTGGAAAACTACTCTATGTGTTAGATCAATTTAGGAAATAAAGATGATGTACTCAATCAAATAATTGTATTTTTAGTTATCCATGCCTTATTAAATGGTTTATATACTTATTATGGTTCCATACACATGAACGTATTGTTCATGATTGAGTTTTGATGAATTCTCACTCTTTTGATTCATGTCTTTTAAAATGTTAACGTTTTATATCATATCCTAGAGTATGAACTTTGTTATATTTGGTATTAAATTTTAATTTTATGGTATATATCTCATAAAATTATGATTTTATTATACTTTCATATTATCATAAATTGATATCTCCCTTATTTATTCTTACTGATCTCTTGAGCTCATCCTTTTCTTATGTTTCTTTCCTCAGGTTATGAAAAATGTTTTTTCTAGGTTATTTCTATGATGTGTATTATGTTGGAAAATATCTCAGGTATATGTTGAATATATTTCACTAAATTAGATGATTTTATATCTAATATTAAAATACATTAAACATTTATAGTTATGGTGTTGATCATATTGTTATGTATTGAAAATTTATATAAATAGAATTAATATTTGTGTATAAAAATATTAGTCTATTATATAACCCACCATAGTGAAGTAATCATCAATAGATTGATCCTAAACTATCATTTTATCTTGAAACATGATTTTAAAAAAATTATCTTGGATTGTTTCACTTTGAAAATTCCTTCATAACTTCATTAATCTTTCTCCACAATTTCTTTTCTAGTTTTTTATACCATCAATATGGTAAAAACATTCTCATAATGTGACATAAAGATGTAATTATTTGTTTTTCCATAAAATTGAAGGTTCTATTTATCTAAAAATGTAATTTTACAAACCCTTTGAATAGAAGAAGATCCCACTATTATTGCGTCAAGAACAATAATATCTAATGATAACAAATATGAAAAGATTATAATTTCCCAAATTTATATATTGTTTCCATAAATTATAGGAACACATATACTATCCACATTATTGATGTTTTCTGTCCTTTTACTAGAGAGTATTTCTTAGAGGGAACATAGATCTGATACCAACTGAAAGTCCCTTTGACTCAAATGTATACATTCAGATCAGGTGAATTAGTGGATAAATTTTATAATTTATTCTTACATTAGAAACTAACCCATGTGACTGGTTAGAATCATATTATCTCATTTTAGAATAATAAATAGTATTGAATGATAAATGTAGTAAATAAATATGAGTAAAGAACATATACATTTTGAAATGTTTCAATATCATTGTGAGATCATCATCCTTAATGTGTCATGTTGTTATCCAATGATATATATTTTCCAATAATATCTTTTCATCAATATAGTTTATTTGGACATTTATTATCCAAAAACCGGGATTCCTAGAACATACACTACTCCCATAGGTTTCATTTTTACCTAATAGATACCATAAAATACAAGAAGAACCTAATTTGATAGGTCTTATTTAAAATTTAAGTTACATTAGGAACATATGGTAGAATCTACTCTATAATCCAAAACATCTTTATATAGATAATAGAACTCACCTTCTTCAATAATAGTTACTTATAAATTTATATGGTGATTTAACCCTGAAGAACTCGGCCTACTCAACTCAGTATATGGAGAAATCTATGGAGATTTTCTAAATATTCTTTCCTCAAACTTAACACTATAAGATCGATAGAAGAATTAATTTTTCAAAAACTTAACTCCTCAGCTATACGAACTCGTCCTCTTTGTTAGTTTCTCAGTTAAAAGAGAATTAGTATATGAATGTTATATAGATAACTCACCCTCAACTTTAGACACTTCTATTTTCTCTCTCCTTCTCTCAGTCGTGCTTATATATATTATGTATGCAGACACATGAAATATTTTATTCTTATATCACTGTCAATAACTCAACACCCTCCATATTACAAAGAATACATATTCTCTCTCTTTAATAATTGAATTTTCATACACATGCAACTCATTAATTTATCAAGTCATTTTCATGTACCCAAATTATTATATTATAAGATGTCTCAATCTTGTGAACAAAAAATTATCATAAAATTTTTTTTGACAATAATTTTTATGAAAATATCATTAACCTTATAAGTGGATCAACCTCTATGATCTAATGTAGTGTTCAAAAAATATCTTTCTTTCAATCTCAATGGATAATAAAACAAAAATACACAAAAAGTCAATATCTTCTTGTTTCAACTAGATTTAACTCAATTTTTAATTTCTTTAACCAACTTAGAATATGAATTATTTTGATCTGAAACACTATATATCATACCTTAGTTGAAAAAAATTCCAGTCAACTGAAAACATAACTTGTATAATAGATTTATTAGGATGTGATATTGAAATTGAATAATAGAAAAAAACCATCCAATTTAAATATTTTAATTATTATTGAAATCAGAACCAATGAATTATGGATTTATTAATATGTCTATCATTTAGTTTACCATTTGAAAATATGATCCTTTTTGATAAGGGGATCATGTATTCTTCATGGGGAAATAATCAAATTTAAAATGTGATGTTTTTTCATTTAAGAAAAACATTAACATCTCCTAGTTTGATTTTATTCTTTAAATGAAAATCCAAGAAACTGATTTTTTTACTCTACAATATCATTGAATTTTTGAAAAATTCTTGATCTATACCAAGATTTCAAATGACCCTTATGGTCCAAGCACCCATGATTGTACAGCTGCAAGTGATGCTTCTGAAAATTGGTATTGTAATGACTAAACTTTTTACCAATGGAATTATTTACCTTCATATAATTATGTTATATTGTATAAAACAAATACATAGCATAAATATACCAATAAAAATTATTCTCATAAACAAAGATTGAAAAAGTTATATTTATATAACTAAAGGAACCTATACTAATTAAATAGTAATGTAACCTTTGGAATTGTAATATTACCCTTAGGAATAGTAATTCATCCCATAAAATAATAACCTCACCTTTGAAAGAATAAAGTGTATTGGGATATATTATGAATTAAAATATAATATATTCATATCACGGAATAATTAAATAAATATCAAATAAATCAAAAATTAAGTATTGGTATTTTTATAAGTCGAAAATATTGATTTACAATTTCATAATTAATATAATGATTTAAAAAAAATTATTTTCATAAAATATACTCATAAATTAATATTTTTTTGACTTATGATTATAATATATTTTATGAGACCTTAATAACTTTTTCAAAGAGTTATAAAATTTGTTATGATTTTAAAAATGGTATTTTCAAAGTAAATGATGGTTTTAATGAAAAAATAAATTTCTCATATATAGAAATTTATTTTCATAAAATGGAGTTAATTTTTGAATTCTAAAAATCTAAAAATGGTTATGGTTAATTTTTCATATTTTTATAAAATTCATGAATTTTTGGAGAATAGTGAAATTTGATAATTTACAATATAAGTTAAATAATAAATTATTGAGTCACAGATGATATAAGGACGATGTAAGACCATAATCTCAAACTATCCTTTATTATTTTAATATAATTAGTGATTAGGTTCAAACTACTAATATTCTTGAGCCAAAATAATAAACTAATAAATAAAATAATGAGAAAACATCCCTCTCCTCCCCAATAAATACCACCCCTCACCATCTATTCTCCTCACACCTCTGAGGCCTTGAATTTTTTCCAAATTTAGCCTAATACTCTTACCAATAACCTCCACCAAATCTAGGATCCCTTATTCTCATAAATTAACCAAACCCTTTTCCCTATGGAGGTTCTCAAGGAGGAGATATTCAAGAGGTAAAATCCTCATTATATTTTATTTAATTTATTTTCAATTTCTTTTTTTCTTATAATCTCCTCACATAACTTTATAAAAGTTTCATTATAACTCCATTATATTTTATATAATGTATTTTTATTATTTAAATGTAATAACCATCATCAATCCTTTTCTCCTCTCCCTTTTATTCAAAAAAATAAATCATTATCAGTGAGGTGTTGATTTGTCGCCTATGAGGATGACATGTTTTCATTTTCCCTTACCACCTTCAAGGCTGGTCATGTAACCATTTTAATTATTGAAACACATTTTAAAGTCTATTTTATAACCTTTTTATTATTCAAAAACTTACATATATACATAATACTAAATGTATTATATGAGTTCGTGATGGTTGTCAAATCCTCCTAATAAATTAAATCATTTAAATTAATTATTTATATAATGATTCATCCTCATAACGTTAAAAAATGATATATATATAATTATTTAAAATTCTATATGTTCAATAATAAAATATATTTTCAATTATTTTTAAGTGTTCTCATTTTACATGATCTCCATACATGAATAAAAATAATCTGATAATGGAAACTATGAAAATGAACACTCCCGGACCATGAAATTTAACTCTATAACACAAAAAAATTCCATAATTTTACTTAATAAAAATATAATAAATAAAATACATGTAGAATAGGTTATTTATTATTTAATTAATCAATTCAATATTATTGTCCATTATTTTAAAGTGAAAAAAATACTCAAACATAAGGTAAGGGGATTCTCGACCCCAACTCTCTTTATTTAGGTTTCCCTCCTTCACTAAATTTTTAGTATGGTTATTAAATTAATGTTATTTGAATATAATTTATTTTTCTTTAAGAGTTATTTTATAGGATATTCATGTTTTCCAATATATTTTTATGACAAATAAAAATATTTTTCCAAAATAACTCTTCCTTCCAAAAATACATCTTTTAATTCTCATGATATTGCTTCTTCTTACTCAAGATTGATGATTCTTATACCAAACATGATATTATATCTTTATTTTGGGAAACCCAATGTTTATTCATGAATTCATTCAATTTTAAATGAAACCCATTCCATTCCATGGGTAATTTTTTTCCCATGATTGATAATAATTATATGTGGAATTCATGATAATGTAAATTTTATTATGTGATGGGTCCACCCAGAATTGTATAGAACATGAAAATTTTATGATTTGTGTAGTGACCCTAGAGTTATAGCGAACTCCAATTAATTTGTAAATTTGATATATCTCATGAGATAAAGTGAAATATGTATGAACATGATGCTTTCATTATTCAAATCTTTGTGTGGAAGTTGACCACTAAGACGTGATGTTTCATTTTTATAAATTTCCACATCTAATGCCTTTATAAAATGAATCCAATAATTATTATAATGATGATGTTATGATGATTATTATTTTCACCAATGTTTCATGTTTCTTATCCACCCTTAAACAAGTATTTTAGATCACCATTATTTTAATGTATATCCTCATGTGAATAAATTTACTAAGGAGAACCCGAGGGATAATAAGAATATAGAGAATAAGAAAATAAATAAATTTTTATGTTTTATTACATAAAAGTTATGTATGATCCTAATTTTCCTAAGAAACTAGATATTTAGATCCTATGTTTGTAGTAGTATTATGATGTTTACTTTTAAAATGATGTAAATGTCATGTAATAAAAATAAAGTTTGCTACAGTTATAGTTAGAGGATGGTTTATTGAATTTGGGAATCCTGATCAGAGAACCTTAGTGAAAAACCATAGTATGAGACTAAGTATTAGTAGACACCCAAGAAGCATTGTTTCAGAAAAATGATAAACATAGGGATACCAAAATATATATATCTTTAGAGTTAATTGTGCAAAGGAATAATTTTTTTTTCATGACTTATTGAATTATGTTTTGTTATAACCTTTTTTATTTTCTAAAATAGTGGGAATAAGGAGAAACCTGACCACCAAGCCATGCGAGGGATAGTGCAGTGATTACTCGAATGAAATCCCCTGTTACTTGGGATGTGGAGTCTAAAAATTTATAGAGATTATTACCCAAATGTTTCATAATATTAATAATATCTTGAAAAATTTGGAATGTAGGCCTCCACCTAGGAGGAAACAAATAGCCATCAAGCCTTTTATGTGGAAATGATCATCGACGTTTAGTGGATATTCTGATCCACTAGTCACAAAACAATGGGTCAACTCAATAGAGAAAATATTTTCATTAATTCACTATTCTGAGATGGATAAGGTGTCTATGGACATTTATCATCAAGATAGAGAGAGTAAAAAATAGTGGGTGTTGATTAAGACACCAAGTTGAAGGAAGAAATTAAAGAGATAGAGTAGGAATATATTAAGATGATGTTTATTATCAAGTATTTCCCTTAGATGCTTTGAAAATAGAAGGAGTGGGAGAGAATTCCTTGAGCTAAAGAAAATGGAAAGTGAATTTGTTATTGACTATGAAAAAAATATCCAATGGATTTCAAGATATTATTTGGGTTTTTTATAAACATTGATATAAAAATATAAAGATACTATTGTGGTTTAAAACAACACCATTGAGAGGCTCTATAAAATCAATACTTTTAAAGTTATAAAGAATTTATTTAGTGTGATCTTAAAGTGGATATGGAATCCAAATATTAGTCCCATGGATATAGTGATAAGAAATTAATTATGAAGTTTTAATATTGAAATATAATGAAAAATGTGGACATAAATCCCAACCACTCACGTGCCATTAATGTGGGAGGAAGAATCATGGGAACTGCCTCAAAGGGATGTGAAAATTCTATAATTATGGGACAGAATGCCACCAATCTCATGGCTGTCAAATAGACATAAAGAAGACAACCAATCTTATTGATGAAAGGAGAGCACCAACCATGGTTTAGTGATTTAATTTTAGGGAGCAAGGTAACAATGTAATCCATTTCACAAAACCTTTAGTTCTCCAGCGTAATCAGTGTTATCAACCACCAAATCCAAAGGAGAAAGGGTAGGATTATGCCATAAAAAATTCTAAAATGGAGCAGGAAAATGATTTCATATAAGGTACATTTCATATTCACTCAAAAATGGAAAAAGTATTATTAGATTCTAGTTCTATGAATTCCTTTATATCTTGAATTTTTTTAAGAACTATTAAATTCATTCCCTAAAAAATTGAAGAATACAATATACCTAAAAACCCATTGTGGTGTAATCATTGAAACCCAAGTGTTGGAATCATATCCTATTAGAATATATGGGAATATTCTTCCAGCTAATCTCATGATACTTCCCCTGGTGGAATTTGACACTATAATGGGGTTGGATTCTCTCTTGTTATATAAAAGAAACATCAATTGTTGTGAATATAAAATATCATTTCATTTTCCGAACCATTCCATGCACCTTTATAAATGCAAGGATGATCATGAATCTCCCTTGGAAAATAATTACATGGTGTGGGTGTTAATATCATGGGAAGAATCTTACCTCACACAAATGTTTGAGTCATAGGAAGGTGTTAACCTAGGGTTAATTCCCATTGTGATGAAAGATATTGAGTTATTTCCCAAAGAGTTTCCCAAACATCCCACAGATTGTGAGGTAGAGTTATCATTAGAACTCATACCCTACACAACTCATATCTCTAAATGTCCCCCTAGGATTCCCCGTATCGAACTGGAGGAGTTAGTGAATGAAATGAAAGATAATTTGGATAAATGGTTCAGATGGCCTAATGCATCACCTTGGTGTGTGAAAATATTGTTTGTCAAGAAGAAGGATGGATCAATGTGTCCATGTATCGATGATCAGAATCTAAACTAGACCACCATAAATAAAAAGTATCATCTTCCAAGGATTGATGATTTGTTTGATCAACTATGAAGAGCTCAGTAGTACTTAAAGTTGGATATTTGTTCTGGATATCATTTGCTAAAGATTAAAAATGAATACATATAGTATAATACATTCAACACAATGTATAGACAATATGAGTTTCTAGTAATTCTCTTTGGACTTAATAATTCCCCTGAAATATTTATGGTTTTGATGAATAGAGTATTTTTACATTACTGAGAATTTTTTGGCAGTTTTTATCAATGATATTCTCATATAATCCAAGAGTAATGGGTAACATGAAGAAAATATATGGATTGTGGTTTTGATATTAAGAAGAAATTATACTCCTTGTCTAGAAAGTTTGATTTCTAGATGAAGCAAGTCACATTTTTGGGACACAGTATCAAAAGTAAAGGAATATTTATAGACCCTTAAAAAAGGAAATTGAGGAATATCCAAGAACCTCTAGTGTCATATAAATCCACATATTTATAGGATTAATAGGGTACTAATGATGTTCTTTGAGAGACTTCTCATGATATTATATCTCTATAACTATGTTTAAAAGGAAAGGGATAAAGTATGTATGGACTAAAGAATGTGAAGAAAGATTCCACGAGTTAAAGAAGAGGCTATTCACTACACCTATACTCACATTATTGATAAGTGGATAATATGTTTTGATTTATAGTGATGCTTCAATGGAAGGCTTGGGTTGTGTACTCATCCAAAATTATGAAGTGATAAGATATGAGTCATGGTAGTAAAAGATCCATTAGCTGCACTACCCAATGCATGTTCTTGAGCCACAAACTGGAATTTTTCCTTCAAAATATCGTGACACTATCACTATCATGAGAAATGTGATATTAATACCAATCACAATAGTCTAAATTATATATTCACACAAAAGGATCTCAACAAGAATCAAGGGATATGGTTAGAGATAATCAAGGACAAAAATTAATCTATTCACTATCATCATTGGAAGGTGAAAAAGGAAGTTGATTCTCTTATTAGAAAAGAACCTGCTACTCTATCCCTGATGTATATTGAGAAATAACCTATATTCATATATATGAAAAGGTTGGATTTTGAAATCACAATGGGGGAGAATACATCCTACATTTTTAAAATGATTACCCAACCATCTATATAAGATAATATTAATGAAGTATAAAGGGGTGATCTAGAGTTACAAAAAAAGGTGAGTGCAATAATAGAAGGGAAACTGAAATAATACCATATCAATGATGATTGTTTAATCTAGTTTGGAACTATAATTTGTGTGCCTTAATCACCTAAGATTAATAAGGAGATATTGTATAATGCACATACCACAACATTCTCCATCCATATTGGAAGTACTAAGATGTATTGTGATCTTAGAGACCTCTTTTATTGGGAAAACATGAATAATGAGATTGTAGAATATATCCCATGGTAATTGATATGTGAGAACGTTAAATAAGAGAAAAAAACTCCAAAGGGATGATGAAACTATTTCCTATACCCACATGGAAATTAGAAAATGTCACCATGGACTTCATCAGTAGCCTCCGAAAGACAACCAAAGGAAACAATGTGATATAAGTTTTGGTGGACTCACTCACAAAGAATTCTCACTTTATCACTATTCAGGAAGATCTATCACTTGAAGAATTTTATAGGATATAAGTGAAGGAAGTGGTGATACTGCATGAAGTTACACTTTTGATCCACTCAAATCGTGATATGAGGTTCACATCTAAATTCTTGAGATGTCTTCAAAATGATTTGAGTAATGAATTGAATTTTCGAATGAACCATCAACCCCAAATAGATGACCAATCTGAAATGACTATATGATGCTTGGAGACATGCTAATAGTCTTATCAATGTAATGAAAAGGTACATGTGAGTATAATCTCCCATTTTTTGAGTTCGTATAACACAACATCTTCCACTGGAGTATTTAGATGGCTCCATATGAACCTCTATATAGTAAGTGATGTAGAAATCCATCCTTTTGGGATAAAGTTGGTTAACAAATGATACTTGTACCTAATATTGTGAAAGATATGAAAAATAAAATCCAAGACATACCAAAACATATCAAACATACTTAGAGTCCGAAAAATAGTTATGCTAAAAACTATTGAATGGGAAAGTAGTTCAATGGTGGAGATAAATTTTTCTTTCAAATATCACCATGGAAGAGATTCATACAGTTTGGAAGGAAATGAAAGCCTATCCCATGGTACATTATCCCCTTTTAGATCCTTGATCTCAAAGAAGAAGTGGCCTATCAGTTTTCACTTCCACCGAATATGGATAATTTCCATGATGTATTCCATGTATCCCTGCTGGGGTAGTACAAACCATATCCCTCACATGTACTAAACTCAGAGGTGGTATAACTCGAAGATGATCCCTCTTATGAAGAGAAACTTGTAATGATTCTAGATATAAGAGATAAGGAACTACTCAACAAGAGAATCCACCTTTTCAATGTTTTTTCAAGAAACCATAAGTTTGTAGAAGAAACTTGGGAATTAGAGGAGGTGATGAATGAGAAGTGTCCTAACCTATTTATATAAAATAAAATTTCTAGGTTGAAATTTTAATAGGGGAAGAATGTATTGACCCAAACTTTTAACAATGGAATTATATCTCTTATTATAATTATGTTATATGGAATAAAATACATACACAGCATAAAAACCATAATAAAAACTTTATTATCATAAATAAATAATGAAAAAGTGATATTTATTTAAATTATGGAACCTATAACAATGGAATATTAAGTTGACCTTCAGAATAGTAATATGGCCCTTAAGAATAGTAATTAGGCCAATAGAATAGAAACCTCACATTTGAAAGTAAAAATAAAATTTGGGAATCTTATGAATGAAAATATAATATATTTATATATTGAAATAAGTAAATAAATATTTTTAAATGATAAATTAAATATTGATATTTTTATGAGTCATAAATGTTTATTTACTATATTACAATTAATATAATTATTTAAAAGATAAATTACTTTCATAAAATTAAATCATAAATTAATATTTTGTTTCTTTATGATTATAATGTATTTTTATGAGACCTCAATTAATTTTTAAAAGTGTTATAAAATGAGTTATTATGTTAAAATCGCTATTTTCCACGTAAATGATGATTTTAATTAAAAATTAAATTAATTGTATTTATAAAATTATTTTTATAAAATGGAGTTCATTTTTGAATTGTGCATTAAGAAAAATATTTAGGGTTATTTTTTGTCATTTTATAAAATACTTGAATTTTTGGGGAATTGTGAAATTTGATAATTCACAATATAAGTTAAATACATTAATTATGGAGTCATAGTTGATTTATGGCTGATTTAATCCTATATCATCAAACAATCCTTAATTAGTTTAATATATTTAGTGGTATGGTTAGAAATATTCATATTCTTGAGGAAAAATAATAAACAAATGAATAAAATAATGAGAAAACACCCATCTTTTACCCTTTAAATACCACCCCACCATCTCTTCTCCTCACACATATAAATCCTTGAATCGTGTAAAAATTCTTCCCAATACTATTCCAAATCCATTACCCCATGTCAATGATCTTTTTGTATCATAAAAAATGAAAAACATTTTTCCTAAGGAGTTTCTCAAGTAGGGGAAATTCAAGAGGTAAAATCCTCTTTCTTTTTCATTTTAATTTCTTTTCAATTTTTTTATTTTCTTATTCTCTACTAACATCCCCTTATCCAGAATTTATGATAACTACATTATCTTTTATATAATTTATTTTTATTATATTAGTAGAATAATCATCATCAAACATCTTCTCCTCTCCCTTTCGTTCATAAAATGAAAGCATCATCTGTGAGGTGTTGATTTCTCATGTTCATGGATCACATGTTTTCTTTTTCCCTTAACACGCTCAAGGATGGTCATAAAACCATTTTAATAGTTGAAATAGATTGTAAATTGTATGATTTGACCTTTTTATTTTTCTAAAACCAATATATATACATAATATTAAATAAAATTATATGAGTTTATGATGGTTGTAAAATCTCCCAAATAAATTATACAATTTTCATTAACTATTTATATATTGATTAATACTCATAACATAAAACCAAATGAAATATATAATCATTTAAAAATATATATGTTGAACAATAAAATATTATTTTAATTCAAGATAATTATTATCATTTTAATTGATCTCTCATACATGAATAAAAATGAACCTGTCATTAAAACCACGAAAAGGTACACCCCCAAACATTGAAAATTAACTCTATAACACATAAAAAATGAAATAAATTGACTTAATTAAAATATAGTAAATAAAATATATGTAGAATATGTTTTTTATTATTTAATTAATTATTTTAATTTGATTATCTAGGATATTAAAGAGAATAAGGATTTAAAACATAAGGTAAGGGGATTCTCGAACCTAACTCTGTTTCTTTGGGTTTTCCCTATTTCACTATCCACCAAATTATTTTTATTTTATAAAGAACCCACTTTTAAGGATAAAGTGGTAACTGGTCCAGACACAACCAGATAATCAACCAACACCATAGGTAATAATCATTTATTTAAATTGTATTTTATTCCTCTTAGAAAACATACCTCTATGGAGACTCCATTGAAGAGAGTTGGCCTTTCCATCTGGATCATCTATGAGGAGGTCTTAAATTATATTTTACAACTTGTCCCAAGTTTGGATGAGTTCTTTTATAGTAATATTCTTTCTGTTCAAACCAAATGCCAATATAATGATTTGTTTTCAAACCCAACTACCCTGCTCCTCATTCAGATTTGACTAGATGCCTCTTCCAACCAATCTGTAAAACTCCTCTTGAGTAGCATCAACCACAAGTTCATTCTCTAAGAATTCTTCACTGTAGTTGATGATAGAATCCCATAAATCACACTCCGTTATTTCCTAACCACTCGGGGGATAAAATATTATACAATATGAGTTTCAATATTTACTAGATCCATGAAAAGACTATTTCACTCCATTTTAAATATGGTTATTCTTTTAATGTTATTTAAATATAATTTCTCTTTTCTTTAAATTTTATTTTTTAGGATATACATGTTTCCAATCTGGTTTTATAGAAAATTCAAACATTCTTCAAAAATAACTCTTCATTCCAAAAATAAACCTTTTACTTCTCATAAGATTATTTCCTCTTCACTCAAGATTTATGATTCTTATACCAAGTATTTTATTACCTCATTATTTTAGGAACCCAAATGTATATTCATGAATTTATTGTTTGTAAAATGGAACCCATTTCATTCCATGAGGTATTTAATATCCATGATTGATATATGTTTTATGTGGCATGTATGATAATGTAAATGTTATGATGTGACTGGTGCGCCAAGAATTATATAGTGTGAAAATTTTATGATGTGATGGGTGCACTTGGAATAATATAGTTCTCTAATGTATTCAGTAATGTGTTGTATCTCATGATATATAATGAGATATTCATGAACATGATTCTATATTTTTTCACAACTATGTGTGGTATTTGACCACTAAGACAAGATGTTTCATTTTGGTACATTGCCACATTATATTCCTTTCTATAGTGATACCAGAAATTATTATCATGATGATGTTATGATTATGATTATTATCTCCCATGTTTTAGGTCTATTATTTATCCTCTTAATGATATTTTATCTCACCCATTCTTTTGATATATATCGTTAGTTTAATACTTGTTCTAAGGAGAACACAAGGGTCCCTAAGAATGTATTTAAGAAGGATTTAAATAAATATTAATGTTTTATTATGTAAAAGTTATGTATAATCCTAACTTCCCAAGATACTAAACCCTTGGATCATATATTTGTAGCACTATTATGTTTTTTATATTTATAATGATGTAATAGTGATATAAGAAAAAGTAGTTTTTCTATAAATATGATACTTACATAGAGGCATATCATGTTTACACATACCAATTTTCATGAATATTATAAAATAGATGATATATATATATAGATGGAATTTTTTTATATAGACATATCTAATGCTTATACAAAATTATTTCATGCTTACAAAACAAAAAATTCATGTTTATAGATTTGTGTATTCTTAAGATTCTTTTGGATAATGATTACATTGAGAAAGATTAAGTATAATTAGGTTTGATAATTTCATTAAATATGATAGAGTTAGCCAATTTTTTTCTTGAACTCACAAATTTTGTAATTGTTTATTTATATTCAAAACCACTTTAGTGAATTTTCAAAACTAAAAAATAGTTTGGTGAATAATGTATTCCTCCAGAAGGATATTGATTGTATACTACTCATACATGAGAAATGGTTTAATATTTTATTGGGTATATTACTAGGGAATAAATGTACCATGTATTACAAAATAATTTGTATTTTTTAATGATTTTCTTTTATTAATGTGTGTATATACTAGTTTGTTTTAGGGTTTCTATATAAATGGGGTTAATATTTCCCAATTTTCTTGTTTTGTGATTATCTCTTGAAATAGTCTAATATTATTTTATTGTTATTTAATACTCATATTCTTCATTATTAATAAACACTGGTATTAATTCATTTTGTAGTTTAAATATCATTTCCCATTATGTTTTTTTATTATTTCTTATAATGTATTAATACTCAAAACATTTTCAAGGCCTTTTAAAAAAACCCATGTTCATTATTTGAATAATAAATTTCATTATTAAGTTACTATAATTATGGGGAATATTTCATTCAGCTAGAGAAAAATATATTTATTGGATAACACTATCATTTTATCCCATGATTTCATAATTTTATTAGTAAAGTGAAATAGGCAAAAATCTACTAAAATGCTCATAAAGGCCATGTTACAACTCCATTAATGACGAAATTTTTATAATGGATATAATGTATCATGTATAAAATTTCATTAAATAGTTTTTAGACAGAATTAGGTTTTTTAAAGGGTGATAATGTTTTCCAAAGTGGAAAATAAAATTTTGTGTTAGATTACATGGTCAATAATGATAACCCTCCATATTAATCATAACATAAATATGAAGAATCCAATTGTGATTAACAATTACCAAATACTAGAGGAAATATTGGTACAAATTTTCTTCTTATATTACCCATCAACCATCATGAAGCATGTTTTTGGGAAAAAATAGGAAATAATAATGTTACACCAGTTTTTGATCAAGGGTGAAATAAACCACTTACAAAAACATTCCTAACAAACTACGACTACCCTAATCTTGTGGGATGTCATAGAATGTTAGAGGCTTGAACTAAGGATCTAAAAATTACAATTTAAATCAGTGGTAGTGATATAAATTTATGTAATATTTTTCCTCTCTCAATTATATATTTTTTTTTGTTTTTGGTACAAAGGTTTCGATATCTCATTTATGTTTTTTTAATTACTCGATTTGGTCTAAATAGTTTGTATTATTATTATATTATGTTATTCTAATTAATACATTTATACCATTTCCTAATTTTTGGAATTAATTCACATAAAAATTTATAAAATTCATTACATAAAGAAGAAGTGTTTTCAATTTTTTTGGTATCCACTTCTTTACTTTTTCCATTATGAGTGAAATTTTTTCTTCCATTGGGATATTTTCATTAACATTGGTATAAAACTATTATAGTTTTATCTAATAAATATTAATTGGTATGAAATGGGAGTTATGTTTTTCCATAAACTTTTAACAACTCCATTCAATCGTGACTTCCATTAAATGATTTTTTACTCCTCTATCCTCACAATATTTTAAGGCTATAAATTTATAGTGATAAAATGACCTTATTCCTTGAAGTGTTCATTAAAATTATTATCCATATATTTATATCATCAGACCCGGTATTGTGTAAGTATTAAAATTTTCTGTTATGGAAGAATTTATTATTTCATTAAATGAATCCATCTTGAATTTTAAATAAAAAATCCTATAAAAATAAATACACCATTTCTACTCCTGGTAATAACCTAGAACTAACAAATTCTCCTTAATACAATTAATTTATTAGATTTTGTGTTTTAGTAAACCAAATGAAATAATACTCAATGTTAGCGATAATATATATGAAAAAATCTATAGAAAATTATTTTTTATTTACTTTTTTACTTGGTCTTTGAGGATCTAACAACCCATATTTTCCTATAAGCGATTGATTCATCCTTAATGGTAAATTCAGTTGATTTGTTTCATTATTTATCGAGTCCCATGTAAGCTATTGTTGTCACTCAATTTTTATTCTCATCCAAATTTCTATTATATTTTCCATTACTACCCTTTTATATTTTTCCTCCTATAGTCATGAATTTCTAAACTGATTAGTTAGGGTGGATAATTAAATGAGTGGGGAGTCATGTTAACCTAATGGACTTATTCCACTAATTCTTAATCATTAAAAAATTTCAGACTATAAATAATATATTTCTCTAATGTAGGACCATCCATGTAACCCAATCAAAATCACGAGCTAGAACTAAAGTAGAAATAAAAATGAAGTATCCCCTAATATATGAAATGTTATAGATCGAACCATGAATGACTACATCACATCTGTTCAGACCAATACAGACTATTGAATTAATAAT
Source organism: Viscum album (assembly GCA_963277665.1). Classification (NCBI taxonomy): domain Eukaryota; kingdom Viridiplantae; phylum Streptophyta; class Magnoliopsida; order Santalales; family Viscaceae; genus Viscum; species Viscum album. The sequence goes on along the minus strand of OY728138.1, from coordinate 1,295,604,955 downwards.
GATGACCTAAGATATTCACAATATGTCTTAGAACCCCATTTCCTAAATATTACTTCCATAATTCATGGGATGTAGCTAGTGATCCATACAATCATGTCAAGTAGTTAAAAAAAATTATTGAGACCATGTGCACCCATATCAAATTGAGTTAGTTAATATGAGGCTATTTACTTTTTTCTTGAAGTCTTGAGATATGAATTAGTTAAATACTTTATGATAAGTATATATCCATTATTGTGACTTATTAAATACCAAATTCTATAAAAAAACATTCCCCAACAAAAAAATCTAAATTATAATTGCATTAAAAACATTGTTGAAAAATAGGGATGATCATTTTATGAAATTTGGTAAAGGTTTAAAGACAAACTAAAAATAGGTACTCTATATGGTTTTTCAATCCCATAACAAGTGTGAATCATTTATTATGGGTTATTTATGATAAAATAAAAATTCATTTACATGATGTGTAATAGTACAATCAGATTCGAAGTCTTCAATAATTCTTATGAGTATTTGGAAGGGCTTTCTAAACAAAACCAAACCAGGGGAAACTATCTTTATTGTGATAATCCTCCCAATTCGGTTGAGATACACACTCTTATAGAGGAATAAATCCTTTAGAATAAACTCATATACCTCAATATGTATGTAAAGGTGATAGGTCTTAGGAATTTCTATTAAATTCATTCTGTTGATCATATTTTCACAATTTTTGACAAACATAATCATAGGATTCAAAACTTATTAAATTTTCCTTCCAAAAATGATATTTTTCTCAGAGGAACACCTATAATTTTCAATGCTATTATTTATAAAAAGCTACAATACTAGAAAAATTCAATCCAGGGTAAAATGACCCTATGGGATTCCATTTGAAGGATAACCAATAACCTAATTATCCCCAACGTCAAAATAACTACCCTCCAAATTTTTTTACAAGCCATAACCAATTTAAAACCCAACCTATCCAATTTCAAAATCACAATCTATAATTCCAAAAACCTATCCATAAACCCATCCAACTACCTAAATATTCTATTAGGGAAAACCAACCATATAATATAGTAACTAAATCTATTTTAATATCATTTCTTTCAAAATAATGCAAGAAGATGAATAAAATTAATTTTGATATTTCAACCTTAAAACATGAATTTAAAATCATTAAAGTATGAAAAAAACAATTTATACTCATGTTATTCATTCCCCAAACCTATGAGGACAATATAGTTTTAAAAAATCATCTCTTAAATAGATTAAATCATGAATTGTCATTTGAAGTAGGAAAAATTTAAAAAAAAATAAACAAACCATTTCAAAAAAATTTAAAACATAAACCTAAGAACCAATATTAAAATATGATAAATTTGATGAGAATGTGAAGGAGCCAGTAACTCCCAAAATAATCCAATATGACTCTCCACTCCCTCAAAAAATGGGAGGAAAATCCAAACATGGGACAAATGAAGCATTGAGGGGAATATTATCTCATATAAAGCTTAATACCCCCTTATTTATGTAATGCAACCCATACCTACATAATCTAAGTAACTTAAAAAATTGAATAATTTCCATATAAAATTATCACAAAGAAACCATTTATTTTTGTATGCTAATGTGATTACAACCATCCAATGAACCATGCCTTCTAAGATGGAAGACCCTGATTATTACAACACTTATTATATGATGGTACAAATGTAATAATTTTCTAGGTTAATATTTAGTATAAAAAAAATATTACGGTTATCTCTAGAGAGGGGTATACTAAACCAGTTATCACTTTTTAGGGTTGAGAAAACGGGGTGTTTTGAAATTGTTTTGTTTTTTTAAAAGAAAGAACAATAATTAAGAGTAATTGAAAACAATAATGGAGAAATGGTGAATGAGTTAGGGTTGGATTATTAATTATAACTCAACTCTAGTATCTCAGTTATTTTATATTCACTAAACTAACTAATAAATGATAGTATCTAAAACCATTTCACATATATCCCTTGGTTGAATGTTTTTTTGGGAATCAATCTAATGTAAATATTTTCTTAGTCTACCACCCTTCTAATGTTTGTAAGTGTTATAGAAAATCACATCAAGTTTACATAGGCAATAACCCACTTTATATTCTTCCACATAAGTGAAAAAATATTAATTACTAACCTTAACACACATTTCATTAATCACTAATCAGTTCACCACATATATAATCCTATTCCACCATATATAGCCTGAATATAAGTGGAGTGAGATGATGGATAATTGAAAAAGAAAATAAATAATGAATAAAACTAATATAAAACAAAACCATTTTTAAATTGAAAACTTCAAATAAGTTTAGAATCTAATTAATAATGAAAAGGTTTTTCTTATTCATTTATTTGTGAAGACTCAATAATTACAAATGGGTAACCTTCTATTTCCCAATCACTATATAATGTACACTCTATTCATTGGGTATTAGAGACAAATGGAGAAGGAGAAATCATTATAGTACTTATGAAAATAAGAAATAAATAAATTATGAATTAAAAAAATAGTATACAATAGTTTTAACATACATATAACGCAATATTATCCATAAAACTCTCTATATACTTCAACCTCGTCCTCCATTTTATTGTTTTGAATTTTCTCTTCTTCAGTCATCTTTAAGATTCTGAGATTATTTCCCCTTTGAATATTGATCATCTTTCCCTTTAATCAAGTTTTCAACTCTCCATGATATATGTGGATTCCTATCAGAGTTTCCTTATTTTAGCTTACATATAAACCATAAAATTTGATTTATTTTATTCAATGTATTCAATGAAGTACAATTTTTTTTCTTTCAGGGATATCAATGTGGTAGATAATGTTTTGGGTGGAATTGATATTAAATCCTATGGGTTTTTTACAATAAGCTCACTATTTTTAATATTTTTTCAAATATATTGGCCTATCTATTGAAAATGAAATATCAATGACTTTAAAACAAATCTATGTTGATCGATGTTAATTTTATGGGAAGTCTATGTGGGGACACTTCATCATCATCGACACCTGGACATAAAATTTTGATAAGGTAGAAACCTTATGTCATTTTAATGCAACTCTACCTAGACCAAAAATATATCATGGGAACTATATGTGGGAACTATTAGTTAGCTTTATAAATTCTATCAACTATATGATTAAACACCATGTTAGCACACAGTCTATATGAACTATATATAGGAACTCTATGTGGAACCTTTATAGTTAATTCCCATTTCCATTTCCAAACTCCAAGTAAATAATTTCTGAAAATCTCCAATGTACATATAAATTTCATCCAACATTTTGTAATCATGTTCAAAACACTAGATCATAAGATATCAAAGTCATTACATTCATTTTAATTCAAAAAAACAATAGAAATATTAAATTTAAATTTTTTGAAACTAGAACAATATTTTACAAACTTATTAAAACAGAACTTTAATTTAAATTTTTTAAAAAATTCAACAAATCAGATTAAATGATAGAATAAACTAAAATGAATATTAAAAAAAGTATAATTTATTCCACATGTCAATTCCACAATACTCAATCATTGGACTCCTATACTTTTGAAATTCAAAATGATTATTAAAGATAAATTCAAACACTATCCAATGTGATTTTCCGTTTTCACCACTATGTTTCTCAAATTATCATTCCTCCTAAATTTTCTTGATTTTAATTTTCTTCATTATGGGGATTCAATTAATTTACACTTATTATATCATACCATACACAATTATGCCTACCTTTCACTCAATATTTCACTCACCACTCAAATATTAATTTTTGGAAAGTTCTTCTCAATCCATGTACATGAATGGTTCACCATAGGTTTATTTAATTTCTTAATCTCTACCAAATAGATCATGTTTTATTTCAAATAATGAGGGAATTTTCAATATGTTTATAAGGATTTAGGTTGGTGGAATATAATGATAAATTCTTATGGTATATTTATAAGGGTGGTCTCTATTTTAAAGTCCCATTAATGATTTTTAGATTCAAAATGAATGGATAATTATATTCTATTCCTCTTCACCTGATGTAGCTCCAAACTTTTGATTTATTAATGAATAGTAGACATGTTTTTGGAATTTTAGCAATATACATCATTCCCCATCTTTGATTCTTCCAATAGGTGCCATGATTTTTATTTTCTTCTTAAATAATGATGGGGGATTATAATTCCATATGTATGTGTGAGAACTATCATTCCCTATATTGGGAATTATTTCTCTATGATATTATCCATGTAATTTCTTCAATAGAGGTAATACCTCCATAAAATTACTCATCCCAGTAGCAAATGAAAGCATATTACAACTTGGGTAATTCTAAAAACATATACCTATATTATTGGTTGGTAAAATATTTATTTATTCAACATTATTAATACATCTCTTCCCTTTTCACCCATTATAACAATTTTCAACTTACATTCATAATAGATTCCAAAATTTGTATTTAATAATTATTGTTTAGATTTTTTTCAATGGGGAATTGATGGAATTTTTAAATAAAATATTGGTTGTATTCCATGAATGTTTTTGATGATATATAGGCCAACATACCATCCTTAATTGTATGGGTTTCTTCAAAAACTAGTAGCACAAAAGTGTCTGTACTTATCTCTTTAGTTCAAATATATTCTATAAAATATCTTATTCTATATCACATTCTACCCCCAACCACACTTGTAAAGACCCGTAAATTTCAAGGAAATTTTTTTCTTAATTTTCTTTGGAATTTTACAAGAACGCAGTTTCTGACAGCACCTGATTCCGAGGCCCGGTGTGCCCGGAATCATTTTCCGAAGTTTTGGCTCGGGTACGTTCAGTGAACGGACGAGCGGGTTTTTCTATCTTTTGATCCGGTGCCCGGAATCGAATTCTGAGGGCACCGATGAAATCGCAGCGCCGGGTTTTGCCTAGAAACGCCTCTTCCGGAGTTGCGTTTGCTCAGGTGTGGTTTTTAAATTTTGGGACTTAAGGTTAAGAAATAAAATAACGTTGTTACGACAACTTTATTTTTATTTCACTTGAAGCCACTTGAAAGCCACATGAAGCTGGTTAATCTTAGTTGAAGCGGATAGGGTGCAACTGAAATATCCTATCCTCTTGATAGGATATTTGTGGGTGGGGCCCGCACGAGCCCCTCCGTTTCTTCCGCTAAGTAACGCACCCGCGAAAACCCGTCAAAGAAACTGAAAGTCAACTGACGCGGTTTCTTAGTTTCTTAACAGACCATTAAATTGGGCTGTTTCTTTCGTCCAATTAATTGGGCGGTTTCTTTGGTAAATTAATTCTTGGAATTAATTGTTCGTTTCTTTTTTTTAAACGTTGCTTGTGCGCTAATAAAATAAGATTACTCTTATTTTATTTTGGGTGGAAGCTTGTGGCGTGGGGAGAATTTGGAGGAGAGCGTTCTTCTTCGGCGAAGAACGCGAAGAACGCGAAGAACGCCGGCCTCTGGCGAAGAACGCCGAAACCGCGGAAATCAACGACGCTTCTTCCGCGACGTTTCTTCTGCGACGATCGTTCCTTTCCAAGCGACGTTCTCCCTTCGGACGCACCTCGACGACAATGGAATCAACGACGTTTCTCCGGCGACGTTTCTTCCGCGACGAACTCGCGAGCGACAACGCTTGAGGTAGGGGTTTTAAACCATTTTAAGGTTGTTGATCTTTCCTTCGATCTTGAAGGTTCCTTTTTTTTGTCGGCCCTTGTTTCCGAATCTTTTTATTTATTTTTAAAAAGATTGTGATGGATTATCATTCTAGTAAGGCCGATTGTTATCAATCTAATGCGAGGGGGGTCGGACCGCACAAACACGGCCGAACCCCCCCCCCCCCTCCTTTATTCTTGTTGTTTCTTGCGGATGGAGCGAGATGGCGTGGTGCTGTCGCACCACGCGGGAATCGTACGACAACTATTGAGCGGCGCCGTCGCGCCGCGCTGTGGAACAAAATCAAACAAGATCGAGACGCCTTCGCGCCACGCCGAGAAGTCGTTCAAGCACGCGACGTCGTCGCGCCGCGCCAAAGAGGCCGCAGATTAAATTAATTTTATTTTGTTCTTGAGCGCAGATTGACGGGAGATGACAAACGAGGCCGCAAGTTAATTTTGAGGCCACCGCAGTGAAGGTCGTGTCCCGGGATGACCGTAGGCGCAGACGGGAAGCAAATCGGACCACCGGAGCGTCTCCGGTGGCCCGCGGAAGCCGGCGGCGGCGCGGGGCGCCGGCGCGGCAGCGCTGGCGGCCGGAGGCGGCGGAACCCCGCGGGTGTCCAGGGTGGCACCCCGCGGGTGCCGCGGGGTTGTCTGGGGGCACCCCGCGGGTGTCCAGGGTGGCACCCCGCGGGTGCCGCGGGGTTGTCTGGCGACACCCCGCGGGTGTCCAGGGTGGCACCCCGCGGGTGCCGCGGGGTTGTCAGGCGGCACCCCACGGGTGTCCAGCGCGGCACCCCGCGGGTGTCCAGCGCGGCACCCCGCGGGTGCCGCGGGGCTGTCAGGCGGCACCCCGCGGGTGTCCAGCGCGACACCCCGCGGGTGCCGCGGGGCTGTCAGGCGGCACCCCGCGGGTGTCCAGCGCGACACCCCGCGGGTGCCGCGGGGTTGTCAGGCCGCTCGGCCGAGCCGAGCCGGACCGGCCCTGGCCGGGCGGGGCCGGGCCAACCGGGTCGGACCCGGTTCGGGCCGACCCAGGGGGGGTCGGGCCGGGTCGGCCCGGACCCGGACCCCCCCCGTTTTCGGACCATTTCGGTCAAATTCACATATCTTGAGCTCTGGACGTCCGAATGACGTACCGTCAGCTTTGTTGAATTCCTCTCAGTGAGACGGAACTTTTGGATTACTCTGCTCGAGGTTTGGATGACGACGGAGTACGGTCGGGTCGGTTCGTACACGAAACCAACCGGGCCCCTGGAACGAAAAAGCCAATAACTCATAGACCGGGCGTCCGATTGACGCGCCGTCTGTTTCGTTGACTTCCTCTTGATGAGACGGAACTTTTGACATACTCCGCCCGAGTTTTGGATGCAGTCGGAGTATGGCCGGATTGGATTGTACCCGAAATCCAACCGGGCCCCTGGAACGGAAAAGCTGATATCTTTCAGCCAGGACGTTCGTTCGACGAACCGTCAGCGGCGTTGGTGATTGCGTTGAGTAACGGTCCCTTTGAGTATACCCTATGGGAGTTCAGGGTACAGTTGTGATACGGCCGGGATTGGTTCGCACACGAAACCAACCGGGCCCCTGGGACGAAAAGGCTAATAACTCACAGACCGGGCGTCCGATTGATGCGCCGTCTGTTGCGTTGAGACCCCTATGATGAGGCGGTCCTTTGAGACACTTCTTTGTGGGACTTTGTGATACTTGGAGTATCGACCAGTAGCTCGTGGAGCAGACCCTCCCGGAGACGAGCGTGCACAGTACAGAGACCGTGTAGCCGACTGAGACCTGACGACTGCTTGACCGACTCGACTTGGAGTGAGTCGACTAGCCCAGTGGACGGAGCGCCCAGTATTTGGCGGCAGACCCACGCCGGACAGAGCGCCTGGTAGTTGGCAGCAAACCCGCGGTACTCAACAGGAGGAGTACCTCAGTAGGCTATTTGGATGAGCGCCCGGTATTTGGCGACATACCCTCAGCGGACGGAGCGCCCGGTAGTTGGCCGCAAACCCGCAGTACTCGACAGGAGGTGTACCTCAGCAGTCTTAGGTTAGTGAGCAGTACCTCGGAGTCGTGACAGGACCATTGTACACTCTAGAGACGGAGCTCCTCAGTAGTTATGGTTTCGATAATGAAAATCCTGGTTTGAGCTGAGTCAATGAATCTTTGCGTTTCCTCATGATTGAGATGGGTCGCTTGATAACTTAGGTATATGTATGGGCATATACCTGGGTGATGGTTATCCGTTGATTTCATGATTTTTGTGTATCCTTGTGATTGGATGGGTTACTTGATGACTTAGGTATATGTATGGGCATATACATAAGTAGAGTCTGATGTTACTTCATGATTGTTGTCTTTACTTTGTGGATATCCATGTTGGATTTAGTGAGACCTTAAGGGTCTCGGGGTCCCTACTGAGTAGCTTATACTCACCCCTGCACGGGCTATGCCCGCACTTCGTTGTGTTGGTTGCAGACGACGGATAGCGCAGATCGCAGTTGAGGCTTGCGGAGCAGGTCGGTACCCGGAGGAGGACCACTGGGCGGACGTACCCGGAGTAGATGACAGGACCCGAGGAGTAGAGGAGCTATCTGTACCAACCCTTCAGGTAGGATCCGTGGTGGACGATCCAGGAGCTGAGCCATCTGTACCTACCCTTCAGGTAGGAATCGAGGAGGACGACCCAGGAGCCGCTTCATTCTTCCAGCTGCTGTTTTTCCCTTTCGAGTTGTACTTTACAGTTGGGCTTGTATTTCCGGCCCTTTTTCTTTTCTTCGCTTGTGTTTACTTTTCCGCTTGCTTACTCTGTGGTGTTTGTTTGCTTTTGTAATGGCAATGCCTTCCCAGTTATCGGGATTTACGCCATTGGTGCTAGTCGCCAGCCCCTGGCCTATGGAAGGCGGGCTTGGGGTAGTCACGGCACGGGCCCCGAGGTCGGGTCGTGACAGATTGGTATCAAAGGTGGTCGGTTCTACCGCCGATTCTGATCTTTCTTTCTGTGAAGCAATAGTGTTAAGGGTACCGAGTATGGTTTTCAGTTCAGGGAGTCCAGTGTTGGTGCGGGCGGCCGACGTATCCATACAACAGGACCCTGACAACTGAATTCCGACTTTGTGCACGAAAACACTGATTGCGTGTGTTTTTCCAAAGTTTAAAAATGTCAGCTCAAACCAGGTCAGCTCACCAGGTTTAATCGTTTGACCATGTTACGATGTTTCTTTCAGGATGCCTTTTCTCGGACGACCAGCTTTATCCCAGAGGGATGTGCGTACTGACAGCCTGCCGACCGACGAGGCTTCGGTTCAGGGCCCTCTTGCAGTCGAGGCACCAGCAGAGGCACCAGCGGTACTACCATACATTGGGCCACCGATGCCACCAGCCCCAGCAGTAGGCGATGCACGACGCTTGAGTGCGCTGCATGAGTTCCAGCGCCAGAGGCCACCCAGGTTCAGGGGAGAGACGGACCTGCAGGCGGCTGAGGATTGGCTGGAGGCTGTGGTGGGAGTCTTCAGGCTAGTGGGGACGCCATCAGACTTTATGGCGATCTTTGCGGCTAGCCTTCTTCAGGCAGCAGCAGGCAGGTGGTGGAGCCACTTGTTCCAGTTTTGCCGTGGGATGGCCTTCTCTTGGGAAGACTTCGAGACCTCCTTCAGGTTGGAGTATGTGCCAGTAGCTCTACACCCCGAGCGTGTTCTGGAGCTGCTGCCTTTGTCGCGTGCTTCGCGATCAGAAGCCGAGTCATCTGTGGGCAGTAGACAGATAATGCAGAGGCCCAGAAAGACCAGACCAGCAGTTGGGCGATCTCGGGTTTTAGGACCGGTGGTGCAGGGCACCCGGAGTGGGAACAGAGCTAGCCGTGCAAGGAGCAGGTTGTGTTACTCATGCCGCGGAAAGGGTCATCTGGCACGTGACTGTCCGACTCCCGATCCGCAGGCTTTGGGGGAGCCACCGAGATAGAGGCAGCGACAAATGCTTGAGCAACAGTAGAACTCTTGGAGCAGGTGGACAGGAGCGGAACTAGTGGATACGTCTCTTGTACTTATAGTTCAATGTTTGATTTTGTACTCGTGTCTTTGTATTATGAGCTGCAATAATAAAGAAGACACTTATCTCTTGTGATGTTTGCCTTCCTGTCCTCTTTTGTGATGTTACTGAGTGGTCCCGGTTAAACTGTTGACTTGACCCTCACTTTCGAGATTTCAACTGGAGTAGACCCAGTGACCTCACACTGATGCCGACAGTGTGACTCGACCCTTGGAGGCAAGAGTGACAGTTGGATCTCTTAGTAGTTACGTCGAGGCCTTACGACGTCATCCATGGCATGAATGCATCCTTCATGCCAGGATTGACTGTATTAGGCAATGGGCATGGTTCATCTAGAGAGGGGATGAGACCAGGTTTCTCTTTTCGGCAAAGGAGAAATTTTAGCAGCTCTTCCAGATCATATGCAAAGGAGGTGCAGTTCATCCAGGAGCGGATGAAGACTGCACAGTGCAGTAAGAAACAGGAAACCAGTGCCAGTCTTAGAGACTCGGGCGTGTTAAATGTTTCAAGAAGAGGAAGCTTAAAGGACAGATGAATCTGCGGAGTAGCAGACGTGGAAGTGGGGCCTTGAGAGCAGCAGGTGGTGGTGTACATCTCAACATGTTACAACCACCCGCCTTTGAAATCCCCGCCAGGCTCAAGGAGCAGGAGGGCTGGGAAGGAGAGTAGCTGCATGCGGTCAAGTAGTGTGACCCAGGGGCTCTAAGAATGATTCGGGGTACGGGCTATGTCTACTATGAGCTGCCATATCTTTAGACATAGGTACCAATCATTCTTTCCTTCCACGAATCTTGTCCCAGACCTAGAGGTTTCGGGTAAGCCGTTGACTTGACCCTCACGTCTGGAGATACCTTTGGGAGGAGACTCGATAATCACACTTACGCCAACAGTGTGATCTGACCACGAGGCGAGAGTTTCAGTTGGAATCTCTTGGTGGCAGCGTCGAGGCCTTGCGACGTTGGTCTGGTTATGGATCGAATTCATAGATCATACCCAGGTTGACTGTTTTACGCAAAAAGGTTGTGGTTTATCTACAACGTTGGGATAGGTTTTCCTTGGTCAGCGAAAAGGAAACCCTGGGCAACTCAAGATAAACTCATGCACAGGAGGGTGTAACCGATCATTCTTGGGTCGACCCACCTTACCTTCATGGAAGCAGGAGTTTTGAGTTTCAGTTCTAATCAGAAATGGAGACCTCTGGAGTTCGAGGATGACGACCACGTCTTCTTACGGGTCTCACCTCGACGAGGTTTACGGAGATGTGGCCTGGGAGGCAAGTTATCTCCGAGGTTCAATGGACCTATCTAGGTCCTCAGCTGGGTAAGCGAGGTGGTTTACCGCTTGGCCCATCCACTTCAGTTGCACTAGGTGCACGACGTTTTCCACGTATCCCAACTGAGGAGATACGTGCTCGACCCCCCTTCGCATATCATCGACCATGAGGAGCTAGACGGTGGCGATGAGTGTCTTATACGGAGGATCCTGTGGGGATCGACGATCGACAGGAGCGGATCCTAGGAGGATGGTCGATTCCTCTTGTGCACTTTCTTTGGCAGCGCGGGAACCTCCAGGTGAGCACATGGGAGCGGAAGCTCAGATGCGTGCTCAGTACCGCTTTGTTTCCCTAAGTCTGTGGTGAAGCTTTACGGGGACGTAAAGCCCTGTGGTGGGAGTAATGTAAAGACCCTTAAATTTCAAAGAATTTTTTTTCTTAATTTTATTTGGAATTTTACAAGAACGCAGTTTCTGACAGCACCTCATTCCGAGGCCCGGTGTGCCCGGAATCATTTTCTGAAGTTTTGGCTCGGGTACGTTCAGTGAACGGACGAGCGGGTTTTTCTAACTTTTGAACCGGTGCCCGGAATCGAATTCTGAGGGCACCGATGAAATTGCAGCGCCGGGTTTTGCCTAGAAACGCCTCTTCCGGAGTTGCGTTTTCTCAGGTGTGGTTTTTAAATTTTGGGACTTAAGGTTAAGAAATAAAATAAAGTTGTTACGACAACTTTATTTTTATTTCACTTGAAGCCACTTGAAAGCCACATTAAGCTGGTTAAGCTTAGTTGAAGCGGATAGGGTGCAACTGAAATATCCTATCCTCTTGATAGGATATTTGTGGGTGGGGCCCGCACGAGCCCCGCCGTTTCTTCCGCTAAGTAACGCACCCGCGAAAACCCGTCAAAGAAACTGAAATTCAACTGACGCGGTTTCTTATTTTCTTAACAGACCATTAAATTGGGCCGTTTCTTTCGTCCAATTAATTGGGCGGTTTCTTTGGTAAATTAATTCTTGGAATTAATTGTTCGTTTCTTTTTTTTAATCGTTGCTTGTGCGTTAATAAAATAAGATTACTCTTATTTTATTTTGGGTGGAATCTTGTGGCGTGGGGAGAATTTGGAGGAGAGCGTTCTTCTTCGGCGAAGAACGCGAAGAACGCCGGCCTCTGGCGAAGAACGCCGAAACCGCCGAAATCAACGACGCTTCTTCCGCGACGTTTCTTCCGCGACGATCGTTCCTTTCCAAGCGACGTTCTCCCTTCGGACGCACCTCGACGACAACGGAATCAACGACGTTTCTCCGGCGACGTTTCTTCCGCGACGATCGTCCTCTTCCGCGATGAACTCGCGAGCGACAACGCTTGAGGTAGGGGTTTTAAACCTTTTTAAGGTTGTTGATCTTTCCTTCGATCTTGAAGGTTCCTTTTTTTTGTCGGCCCTTGTTTCCGAATATTTTTATTTATTTTTAAAAATATTGTGATGGATTATCGTTCTAGAAAGGCCGATTGTTATCAATCTAATGCGAGGGGGGTCGGACCGCACAAACACGGCCGAACCCCCCCCCCTCCTTTATTCTTGTTGTTTCTTGCGGATGGAGCGAGATGGCGTGGTGCCGTCGCACCACGCGGGAATCGTACGACAACTATTGAGCGGTGCCGTCGCGCCGCGCTGTGGAACGAAATCAAACAAGATCGAGACGCCTTCGCGCCACGCCGAGAAGTCGTTCAAGCACGCGATGTCGTCGCGCCGCGCCAAAGAGGCCGCAGATTAAATTAATTTTATTTTGTTCTTGAGCGCAGATTGGCCCACGGAAGCCGGCGGCGGCGCGGGTCGCCGGCGCGGCGGCGCCGGCGGCCGGAGGCGGCGGCACCCCGCGGGTGTCCAGGGTGGCACCCCGCGGGTGCCGCGTGGTTGTCTGGCGCCACCCCGCGGGTGTCCAGGGGGGCACCCCGCGGGTGCCGCGGGGTTGTCTGGCGACACCCCGCGGGTGCCGCGGGGTGAGCCGGACCGGCCCTGGCCGGGCGGGGCCGGGCCAACCGGGTCGGACCCGGTTCGGGCCGACCCAGGGGGGTCGGGCTGGGTCGGCCCGGACCCGGACCCCCCCGTTTTCGGACCATTTCGGTAAAATTCACATATCTTGAGCTCCGGACGTCCGAATGACGTACCGTCAGCTTTGTTGAATTCCTCTCAGTGAGATGGAACTTTTGGATTACTCTTCTCGAGGTTTGGATGCCGACGGAGTACGGTCGGGTCGGTTCGTACACGAAACCAACCGGGCCCCTGGAACGAAAAAGCCAATAACTCACAGACCGGGCGTCCGATTGACGCGCCGTCTGTTTTGTTGACTTCCTCTTGATGAGACGGAACTTTTGACATACTCCGCCCGAGTTTTGGATGCAGTCAGAGTATGGCCGGATTGGATTGTACCCGAAATCCAACCGGGCCCCTGGAACGGAAAAGCTGATATCTTTCAGCCAGGACGTCCGTTCGACGAACCGTCAGCGGCGTTGGTGATTGCGTTGAGTAACGGTCCCTTTGAGTATACCCTATGGGAGTTCAGGGTACAGTTGTGATACGGCCGGGATTGGTTCGCACACGAAACCAACCGGGCCCCTGGGACGAAAAGGCTAATAACTCACAGACCGGGCGTCCGATTGACGCGCCGTCTGTTGCGTTGAGACCCCTATGATGAGGCGGTCCTTTGAGACACTTCTTTGTGGGACTTTGTGATACTTGGAGTATCGACCAGTAGCTCGTGGAGCGGACCCTCCCGGAGACGAGCGTGCAGAGTACGGAGACCGTGTAGCCGACTGAGACCTGACGACTGCTTGACCGACTCGACTTGGAGTGAGTCGACTAGCCCAGTGGACGGAGCGCCCGGTATTTGGCGGCAGACCCACGGTGGACGGAGCGCCTGGTAGTTGGCAGCAAACCCGCGGTACTCGACAGGAGGAGTACCTCAGTAGGCTATTTGGGTGAGCGCCCGGTATTTGGCGACAGACCCTCAGCGGACGGAGCGCCCGGTAGTTGGCCGCAAACCCGCAGTACTCGACAGGAGGAGTACCTCAGCAGTCTTAGGTTAGTGAGTAGTAACTCAGAGTCGTGACAGGACCACTGTACACTCTAGAGACGGAGCTCCTCAGTAGTTATGGTTTCGATAATGAAAATCCTGGTTTGAGCTGAGTCAATGAATCTTTGCGTTTCCTCATGATTGAGATGGGTCGCTTGATAACTTAGGTATATGTATGGGCATATACCTGGGTGATGGTTATCCGTTGATTTCATGATTTTTGTGTATCCTTGTGATTGGATGGGTTACTTGATGACTTAGGTATATGTATGGGCATATACCTAAGTAGAGTCTGATGTTACTTCGTGATTGTTGTCTTTACTTTGTGGATATCCATGTTGGATTTAGTGAGACCTTAAGGGTCTCGGGGTCCCTACTGAGTAGCTTATACTCACCCCTGCACGGGCTATGCCCGCACTTCGTTGTGTTGGTTGCAGACGATGGACAGCGCAGATCGCAGTTGAGGCTTGCGGAGCAGGTCGGTACCTGGAGGAGGACCACTGGGCGGACGTACCCGGAGTAGACGACAGGACCCGAGGAGTAGAGGAGCTATCTGTACCTACCCTTCAGGTAGGATCCGTGGTGGACGATCCAGGAGCTGAGCCATCTGTACCTACCCTTCAGGTAGGAATCGAGGAGGACGACCCAGGAGCCGCTTCGTTCTTCCAGCTGCTGTTTTTCCCTTTCGAGTTGTACTTTACAGTTGGGCTTGTATTTCCGGCCCTTTTTCTTTTCTTCGCTTGTGTTTACTTTTCCGCTTGCTTACTCTGTGGTGTTTGTTTGCTTTTGTAATGGCAATGCCTTCCCAGTTATCGGGATTTACGCCATTGGTGCTAGTCGCCAGCCCCTGGCCTATGGAAGGCGGGCTTGGGGTAGTCACGGCACGGGCCCCGAGGTCGGGTCGTGACAACACTTGAATTCAAGCTAGATCGTACATTTTCTTCTAAAGTAAGGTAGATATGAATATTTTGATTGTAATGTGTCTACCTGAAAAATCCATTCATATATGATGAGGGATATAATGGTTAAATATAAAGGTAGTATAGAAAATAATGTTTATTGAAAATGGGTATTTAAAATCAAAATAATTCCTCAAAAATTTATAGCACAATATCCATGAATGGTCCTAGGTTTTCACTATATTAATCCGTATGATTTTTTTTATTAGATTATTACTTTTTTCTCTTAAAAAAGTGAGAATTTTAAGAAGTTGAATTTTTTTCCAAAATATCTTATGTATTTGATTAAAAATGTTGGTTAATATTTCAGGGAATGAGATGCAAAAATTATTGGTACTACAATGAATTTCACTCACATATAATTTTAAAATAAGTTTATTTCAATAATCAAATTTGATGATTAAATGTGTTAAATCAGTACCTAATCCTTTTTATAGATTAAATGCCTACATGGATATTCAAATTAATCTCAACAAGTTTTAAAAAATACTACAATTTAAAAATAAAAGACACAAAAATTTATAGGAAACAAATATAGAAAAATATGAATTTGAAATTCCTAAAATATAATGGTTCCCTCCCCCACACACAATTGATTTATTTTCATCAATGAATTCTAATATATTTTTCATGAAAATATAATATAAATGGAATCACAATAATTAATAGATTTTTCAAGAGAGTTGAAACTTAACAGGGCTTCATTGATAAAAATGTGGGAGGAGTGTGGCCTCCTCCACTAGTTCTTAGGAAAACATTCAATGGAATTTATTTAGAATGGGCCGATTAATAGTGAATCAATTTTCTTTTCCTTATTTCACAATATGCAGATAACTAAAAGGATATAAAAGAGTGAATATAAATGGACCTTACCAACTAGAACAAATCATACATAAAATTATCTTGAGTCTTGATTTATAAATAGAAAATTGGCCCCTTGGACAGAGGTATTTTTATTGAAGGATCGCTTCGTGAGCCCCTTGACTCGATTCATTGTAAATTCAAAAAAAATTGAAATTTTCTCTCCCAATTTATAATAACTATTATAGATGCAGTTTTTCTTTCATTCATAGACCTATATGAGTTCAAATTCATCTCTCATACTACCCTTTATGTATTTTTTTGTATCTTTATAGATACGTTACATTATATTATATTAAATTTCTTATATATAATGATTTAAATAGAGGTTTTATAGGTTTTATTTTAATCCCATTATGTGTCTTAAAACTGTTGGCTCCTATAATTTCTATTTGGTTTAACAGTTTTCTTGAAAATTTCCTTTATATCTCTATTGGATACTTTTATTTCCTATTTTACTATAAATGGGAGGTTTTTATGAATTTGGATTCAATACACTCTTACTCATCAAAGCCTCCATGATCTTATTTTAAAAGGTGATCCCTTGATCATTGGTAATGGATATTTGGACACCAAACCTATAAAAGATGTTAGTTCTGAAGAACTCACATAGAACTTGAGTATCATCATTTTTAGTTGCACTGGATTGCAAATATTTTTAATTTAAATAAATTGAAATAAATATGTAATAATTATTAAAATACATGGGAAATGGTCCAACAAAATCAATTCCCCAAACATAAAAAATTTCAAAATTGATGATTGACTTTTGAGGATCTGTTGAATATTTGAAATGTTTTTAGACATTAAAAATTTCTAGAATATTTAGAAGAATTCATGTATATAAATAAAAAATTCGGGAAAATAATTTCTCCATTATAGAACATTCAAATATATCCTTTGAGGTCTAAAGTTTCCACCATAGTATAGGGTATAAAAAATTTGAAAACTGGATTTTATTTCACTTGCAATTAAACATCCAGTAATTACTTAATAATTACTAATTTTTCATACAAATAGATCCTAAAAAATGAAAAAAATTTATTCAATTTATTTATTTTAACTTTTGAGGGGTTTAAGAGAGATAGGACTTGATAATTTACTAGATAATTGTTTATTTTAGTGTACCAAGTCACATGTTCTAGAATGTGATAATTCCCTACTGCTTGGTCTGGAATCTCTACATCTACTATGTTGGGAATCCATCTCAGGTGATCTTCCACGTGGTTCTTAACTCTATTCTAATCCATGATATTTAGATTGAACTCTTAAAGTAATAACATCCTTTTGACCAGCTTGGTTTTTTCTTCAGCCTTCTTTATCAAGTATCTAAGGGCTTCCTAATCAAAAAAACATTATATCCAATAAAATAGGATCAAAATTTACCTAATGTAAATATAAATATAATTTATTATTTTTCAGTCGTAGTATATTTTAGCTAGGAATCATCCAATGTTATATAATAATATGAAATGGCCTAATTTTTTCCATTTATTCTTTGGGACATAACTTATACCACAGATTGGTTAGAATAATCACAAGGTAGATCAAAGGGGTTCTCCTAGAATGCTTGTTGTATCATTAGTGGGTTGATCAATCTACTTTTCAAATCATAAATAGGTTCTATGTATTCAAAATTCAAATCAAAATATACTTCATTCTAAATAAATCTTGAAAGGGGTAGATCAAAATTATTATTTCATATAATGAACATTCATTAATAATATGCATGTCCTAGAAACGATCTAACAAGTTTGACACAAATTTGTTAAGTCAAAGAATTAATTACAATATTTTTTGATTTATCCACCTCATTCCATTTTTTAAATAACACACCTAAGGTCTATTCCACTTTCCACAATAAAATGTTATTTTTCAAAAATTCCAAACAATATTTTTTTAATGGTAGTTTTCAAAAAGAATCTTTATTTTTCAATTAATAATCAAATGAGTCTCCAAACATGTAAAATCATCTAAAAATACCACTAATATGTGTAAAATATAATTAAAAAATAAACTTACCATACACCTATTAAATATAAATGGATCCTTAGACAATTCAAATAAAATTATCTTTTATGAAATGGTTTCAAAGTGACATGTAAAAGTAGTCTTCTCATAAGCCTCTAATGAAATTGGCATCTGGAATTTGTTTAAAAAACTATCTAGAAAACAATAGTGATTCATTCTTGTTAATCTCTCTAAAATATATCCAATTAATGGGATGGGGAATTTTCCTTTCCATGTGACCTAATTAAGATTCCTACAGACTATAAAAAGTCATCAACTATTCTAAAAGCTCATAGGGATCAACTCATTCTTCTCATTAATAATTATGGTTTTTCCTTTTTTCCAGGGAAATATGTTAATGGGTTTTACCCATTTTGAATATGATGTGGGATATAAGATTTTATCCATTAAAATATTCTCAATATCCTTCATGGGGTGATTTTTTGTACTTTGGGGCCAATGAACATGTATAGATATTCCATCAAATATAATCATATGGATGTTTATTGTAGGATTAATTACAAGAAGACCACCTAAACACTATCCTATTACTTTAAAATAATAGAGACACAAAGCTTGACGTACATGAAAATGACATTACTTTTGCGGAATACTTAATACATGATGAAAACAGACGCTCAAAGACCATATTAGTTTAGTGTCTTTGGAAACTCGGAACATAATCTCTAATCATGGTGATAGATCTTCAACATCTCCCAAAAAGAACTTCCCCTTTTGGTTTTCTTACCTAAAAACATTATTTATATCCTGGGGAAAATAAAACATAAAAAGGGTGAGCTCAAATACTCAGTAAGGGTAAACTTATAGAACATAAAACAATCCATAAACATTTGAATGCAAAAACATGAACATAAAATCTAAACATCAAAATCTTGAGCAAAGCCATAAACTTGGAAGTACATAAGTCATATATCATAAAGTAACATCAATCATGATAAAATATCATGGGAATAAAACATGTAATTGTGGGAAACAATTAAGAACATGATATTATTTCTATAGTAGCCAAGGCATTGCTGCCAAGACCATCTTAGTGGACAAAGTCCCTTTCTAGATCGATTTCACTCCTCGTTCCAGTCCTATATCACTGAACGAGATTAACATACCATTCCCGCCATGTCTATCTCATGAGATATAAATCTTTACCCAATGCATTGGAGGGAGATATAGGTCCCACCCATCTCATAATGAAATCATTCTTACTTGTGCCACAACATGAACATAAATCATTCATCATTACCCAAAGTATAAAATGGGTTTCATAAACATCATCCCATAATAAAATAATCCATAAAAAAATGGATATCATTTCGTCATAAGAAAATTAAAACCATGTAAATCATATAGAAGTTATACTTGAAACATACATATATGAAATAATACCATCTTATATGGAAAATGGTTTTGATAAAACACATGAAATGAATTTTTAAGGAAAATATCCTTTCTTCTTCAAAATAATTTTCCTTTCACAAAATTCCATGCAATTATAAAAGAAATGGTTTTGTTGAAAATATTCATTAAATATTTTAGATTAAGCTTCATGAAAATAAGGCGTTATGAAACCATAAAAATCTGGTCATGTCGTATAAGTTAAAAAAACATTCTTCTCGTACTTTTTCCAGAAAAGTCAAAAAGTACCTCATATGGTAAACAAAAGAAATATTCCTCCATACGATGTGGTAAAAGTAAAAAGGGGTAAAAATGAATTTAAACATACATTGAAGAAAATTATACATTTTATGAAAACATTTTGAGAACATATACACATGGATAAAAAACATAACCCCAGTAAATACTTACGAATAAACAGTCTCATATAAGAATAAGATTGAAATAATTATCCCTTACCTTATGTCTGATATGCTTCGTATGTATCCGAAACTCATGTATAATGATTTAAATAATGTCATTGACTTTTTAAATAATCATATATATTGTTATTATATCATATATATTTCACTTATGACTTTATACTACCCGTTCTTTTGTAAATTCCATGTTAAAGCAGCATTTTGGTAAAATCGTTTCATTTATCGTACGTGTTTCGACTTTTTATTCTTGATATTATTACTTATATACTAATTTACTTAATTCAAAAATTTAAAACATGATTTATATATAATATATATTCAGTATATACATATATATATATATATGATATATTGATAAATTGAATGAAATACACCGTTCATGGAGACGATAGGTTGTATGTACGCATGAACGCTGTTTTCGTCTACTTATTGAATTGAATGGAATTAAGTAGATGACATAAATATATATATATAAATAAATCCAGAATCATTATTATGTCATATATTTCATGATTATTTATTATATATACTTTATAATTATTCCTGAATTGTTAACATGGAAAATAGATCTCATCGCGTCATGGAGACGGTAATCCGTACGTATTCACGAGCGATGATATCATTCCCATATTTATTTAATGGTATTGTAGAGGATGATATAATATAATAGAATAAGTATGATGTTATAATAATTATATATAGTTATTATTTACACCATTATACCCATCCAAGTAAGGTGGTAGTGGAAAAACTGATTACACCACGGCGTGGAGAGGGTATTCCGTACGTACGCACGCGTGATGATTTAGTTATCCGTAGGATGGATAGAAGGTGAAATAGGGTTGTTTCATATTTATAATAACATACCAGTATATAAGTAATACTGATGTTATTACTTTATAATGAAACAACTAATGAAGAGGAAGTAGAAGAAGAAAGAAACTTGAAAGAGTTGGTAGAAGAGATTACCTCTTCCTCGACGCACCTCCTTTAAACTTCTTCTTTGGGCACTAGGGTTGGTATTTTGGGAAGTCCTGAACCTCTATGATGCAACTAGAGAGTTTTAGAGGATAAATGGGCAGGGGTGTTCTGATATTCAAGGCTCAAAAGGGTGTGAAGAGAAGAGGGAAGGGGTTCCCTTTTTATAAGCGAGGAGAGGGGCACCTTTGGAAAAACATAAAATATTATTTTATAATAAAGTCATATTTGGTTTATAATAGATCCAAATTGATTTATTTATAAGATAAAGTGGGGATGGGTCTAAATCCTCTCAACAAATGGGTTTTAGACAAGTTTAGGTTACTATTTTAACATTATCATTTTGATTTAACTCTAAGTTAAATAATTTAACTTTTATCGTGTCTTCTTGTTTTATTACACTATATGGTTAATAAACTTAGTATAACAAGCCAAAATAACCCCAAGTGGTTAATTATTAATATATATATCCTTATATAAGTCATTGGGCCGAACCGTATATTTTTATGAATATAATATCAATTTATATTATAATATTTGTTTTAAAAACTATTTTATTTCAATTTTGACACTATTTGGTAATTTATTTTTGTGAAAATAATAACAACATGATTACTTAGAAAAAAGTTAATTGAATTAATAATAACATGTCATATTAACCTATAAAATTAGTTTAATTCCTGGAAAGTCTCAAATTACATTTATTTGGGTATTTATAATATCAATTATGTTAATATTTCATTAATAAGGTAATTACTGCATCACCATTATGTCATAAATAAATTAACTTATTTGATGTCTAAAAATTATAAATAAAATACCATTAGGTATGAATTTTTTTATCTTTCTAATTAATATTTATTGTAGAATTTATCTTATGTATAACCCTATATTAAAAAAAAATTAGTTATTAAACTTTGATTTTAACTATTTTAACTCTTTTTTAAATAAAATAATAATAAATGTCCTAATCTAATCCAAGTAGACCTAAAGGGAAATATTTTATTCCTAATATTGTTTTTGGTCGAATTAAACTCATCAAATTGAATTAAGACATGTTTTAGGGTAATAATAATATCAATTTTACCCTTAATTACCCTATTTAATTTTAACCGTGGTAAATAAAAGTAAAAAAGTTACTATTCACCAAAAATTATTTTTATCTTATTGAACAACATTTTACTCTTTTATATTAATGGTGTCACTCATATTTTCGAAATTCCCCTAACAGAAGTGGTAAAATTATGTTTTATGTAAGTTTGCAAAAGGCTCATAGGAGGTAGGTAAAAGATGGTGAAAAGTTCAATAAAATTTTTATATATCGAAAATTATTATAAAATGACTCCAATGAATTACATTGAAGTTATATAGGTATTATGTATCAATTTTTACCTAAATTAAATTTAAATAAAATAAATAACTATTTAATTAAAAAGTAGGTTTTTAAATAGTAACCCAGCGTTTTCACTATTCATCAAAATTGAAAGTTTTCAGAAAAATACCAAAATTTCACCCTAGGATAATATCGATGTTCCGAATCAAAAAATGAAGTCAATTTTGAAAAATAAAATTTCAAAAAGTGTGTATTACTATTCATAACGGCTAGTTTATATAATATTTTAATAACATACCGTTGTTTAGTGAAACTCGGTATTGCGTACAACACACGCTATCGTGGATGGTCGCGATTGCATGTAAATCAAGCCAAGTAAGGGTTTCATGTAGTGCAAGATTCCTTTATTTTTGTGTATAATAGAATCCAACCGTATTTCATTTATACATTTAATATATATATATATAAACTCAATGTTGTGTAGAATAACTTCTATCAAACGAACATGAAATTTTGTGTAACACGAGCCAAGAATAGTGTTGCGTATACAGTGTTGCGTATAGAATAAGCTAATTTTGGTGTCGCATACAACACAAGACATAAATGAAATTAAAAAGCATAATTCTTATAAAATCTTGGGTTGTAACATTCTACCCCCCTTAAAATGAATTTCTCCCTTAAAATTCATCGGGGGTTATAAATGGTTTACTATTTGAAAGTTTCTTTCATAGAAACCCACATCATAAAAAGGAATACCAAAACATAACTTTAAAACATTAAAGTACGAAATGTAACGGTTACCCAAATTAACTCATCACTGGGTTTCCACATAACAGAACATAGGTGAAAATATGGATATGGGATAGAAATCTAACCATCATGTTCTGATGGAGAGTGGCAGAGAACATGGCTTTGAAAAAGCCATCAATCACAAAGCCATAAATTTGTGATGATATAAGGTGACATCTGATTTATCGGGTATGAGGGTACTAGGACAACATTTTTAGTTTTCAAGTTCGTTTCTCTAATGCTGAAGAATTATTTAATTAAAAGAAATACTTACTTTATTTTGGTAAAATCTCACCATTGTTCATGCCTTGAAAAATTTCCACTTCATCTCTTAAAGAAATGAAGTTCAATTTTTCATTCGTGAAGTGTTAGAAGATCATTTGATATAATGATAGGTCGTTCTATTTGTTTCTATCGTGAAAAGTTTAGCACAATTTATTAAATATACATAAGTCCATTTATCTTAATATTAATCATATATGGTTGCTAAAATGGACTTATAATTCATCTATCATAGTACTTAATAAAATAAAACTTGTTTCTACTAACCAGGGACTTCCTGTAGGCCAGTGGTATGCAATAAAGGCCTGTCGTACTTCAGTTGTGGGTTCGATTCCCACAGCCTTGTTCGATGCGACGGGTTGTCGCTCGTCCTATGGGTTGTCCTATTTTTAAAACTATACTATTATAACATTCTAGAAATAATATCTAAAAACAATTTCTATCTTTAAATAATACTATCTTATGTCCAACATAATCCATTCCAATCTTTAGGCTTATCCAAAATACATCTGTCCAATCTCATAGTATAAAGAAAATTATTACTAGAGAGGTCATATACCGAGCATGTGAATATCATCATTTGTCTCCCATTTATCATAAGATATATCTTGTTGGTCATATTCAAAACATGTGAATACCTTAATCATGTATTCTTTTGAAACATGAATTACCATAGAACCTTAGCGAAAACATTAATGATGTCAAAAGATAACTCATTCCACATACCAAAATCCCAAAATATCTATATACTCAAACCATGATATCACTTTGTCCTTATATCAGTCATGATCTCATCAATACTATCAAACATCTCATTATCTCTTTATCCCTTCATTATGTTCATATCATCTACTTTCCAAAAATATATGAATTAACCTTTCATGGTTACTAGTACCATTCAACACATACTTTCAAATAATTTAGGAAAAACAAGAGTGTAACAATCCTTAGATGTGTCTTTATTCCTTAGTACCATTATTTACACAACATAACTATTGATAAACATAAATCATTCCACTAACTTCTTAAACCATTGACCAAGCTTCAACACATCTTTCATCTCATATATCATTTGTAGTCTCCTCATCATCATCCACATAAATACTACCCATATGACCATGCTGATTCTATTCATGAGATTTTCCCTTAGGGCATTAGTTTCCATAATTCCCGTACATTCCACATTTAAAACATCTAATCATTGTTGATGTCGTAGCAACACCATTATCCTTCTCCATGGTGTTAACTGAACCTTTTCCTTTGCACTTACTGGATTTGTGTCCTTCTTTTCTGCACCCAAAGCATCTTCCAGTTCCTTGGAAACATTTTCCTTGATGCCACTTCTCACATGATTTACATGAGATAAATTGAACTTTCTTTCCTCTATGATCATCATGAAACTCCATCTTTCTCTTATTAGCTGATCCGGGAAACTTACCGAAGTTGAGATTATTGATCATATTATGATATTGCTGATTATAAATAATAACGATGTTTGGAATTCCAAATCCTGTTTCATTTGGTTTCTCATGAAGAATATCATTCCATTTTCCATCATATCCTCCATTATCGTGAATCTTCCTGTTTCCAGCCATTTTATAAAACCCAAAAAGAATAGTTTGAGAGGAAAAAATCATGCTAGGGAAAACAACATAATAAAGGGGGAGTACCATCAATATATAACATCTTAGGTTAAATTCTATGATCGTTACCATAATTCTAGGACTATAACCTATACATATACTTATCCTTAGGGACATCCCTAGACATACCTTAGAAATATCTCAAGGGATTTCACTAAAGATTTCGCATCCCAGTTTCCAAAGGTTAACTAAACCTTTGCTCTGATACCAACTGTAGGGACCCAAAGCTTGACGTATATGTATATTACATTACTTTTGCGGAATACTTAATACATGACAAAAACAGACGCTTAAAGACCATATTAGTTTAGTGTCTTTGGAAACTCGGAACATAATCTTCTAATCATGGTGCAAGATCTTCAACATCTCCCATAAAGATCTTACCCTTTTGGGTTTCTTACCTAAAACCTTTATTTATATCCTAGGGAAAAGAAAACATAAAAAAATGTGAGCTCAAATGATCAGTAAGGGTAAACATAGAGATCATAAAACAATCCACAAACATTTGAATGAAAAAACTTGAACATAAAATCTAAACATCAAAATCTCGAGAAAAGACATAAATCTTGGAAGTACGTAAGGCATATATCCTAAAGGAACATCCATCATGATAAAATAGCATGGGAATAAAACATGTAATTGTGGAAAACCATTAAGCACATGATATGATTTCCATAGTATCCAAGGTATTGCTACCAAGAACATCTTAGTCGACAAAGTCCCTATTTGAATCTAGTTGACTCCTCATTCCAGTCCTATATCTCTGTTACATATTAACTTACCTTTCCTGACATGTCTATCTCATGAGATATAAATATTTACACAATGAATTGGAGGGAGATATTGGTCCCACCCATCTCATAATGAAATCATTCTTACTTGTTCCACAACATGAACATAAATCATTCATCATTACCCAAAGTATAAAATGGGTTTCATAAACATCATCCCATCATAACATAATCCATACAAAAAAATGGATATCATTTCATCATAAGAAAAGTGAAATCATTTAAATCATAGAGAAATTATACTTGAAGCATACACCTGAAATAATTCCATCTTATATGGAAAATGGTTTTGATAAAACACTTGAAATGAATTCTTGAGGAAAATATCCTTTCTTCGTCAAAATAATTTACTTTTCACAAAATACCATGAAATTTTTAAAGAAAAGTATTTTGTTGAAAATATTAATTATATATTATAGAGTAAGCTTCATGAAAATAATGCATTATAAAACCATAAAAATCTGTTCATGCCATATAATTTAAAAAAACATTCTTCTCGTACTTTTTTCAGAAAAGTCAAAAAGTACCTCGTATGGTAAATAAAAGAAAGATTCCTTCCATATGATGTAGTAAAAGTAAAAAGGGGTAAAAATGACTTTAAACATACATGGATGAAAATTAAACATTTTATGAAAACATTTTGAGAATATATGGACATCGATAACAAACATAACCCCAGTAAATACTTACGAATAAACAATCTCGGATAAGAATGAGATTGGAATAATCATCCCTTACCTTATGTCTGATATGCTTTGTATGTATCCAAACCTACTTTATAATGATTTAATTAATGTCATTGACTTATTAAAGAATCATATTAATTGTTATGATATCATATATGATTCACTTAGGACTTTATATTACCCGTTCTTTTGTAAATTCCATGTTAAAGTTGTGTTTTGGTAAAATCGTTTCATTTATCATACGTGTTTCAACTTTTTGTTCTTGATATTATTACTTATATCCTGATTTAGTTAATTACAGATTTTAAAACATGATTTATATATAATATATATTCAGCATATACATATATATTTGATAGATCGATAAATGGAATGAAATACACCGTTTATGGAGATTGTATGACGTACGTACGCATGAACGCTGTTTTCGTTTCCTTATTGAATTGAATGGAATTATGTAGATGACATAAATATATATAAATATAAATATAGTATCATTATTATGTCATATATTTCCTGATTACTTATTATACATACTTTATAATTATTCTTGAATTGGAAATATGGAAAATGAATCTCATCACGTCGTGGAGACGGTAATCCATACGTATGTACGTGCGATGATATCGTTCCCATATTTATTGAATGGTATTGTATTGGATGATATAATATCATATAATCATTATGATGTTATAATAATTATATATAGTCATTCTTTACACTATTATACCCATCCAAGTAATGTGGTGGTGGAAAAACTGATTACACCACGGCGTGGAGACGGTATTCCGTACGTACGCACGCACAATGATTTCATTTTATGTAGGATGGATAGAAGGTGAAATAGTTTTGTTTCATATTTATAATAAAATATAAGTATATAAGTAATACTGATGTTATTACTTTATAATGAAACAAATAAAGAAGATGAAGTAGAAGAAGAAAGAAACTTGAAAGAGTCAGTAGAAGAGATTACCTCTTCCTCGACGCACCTCCTTTAAACTTATTCATAGGGCACTAGGGTTGGTATTTTGAGAAGTCCAGAACCTCTATAATGAAACTAGAGGGATTTATAAGAGTAATTGTCAGGGTTTGGACGAGCTTCAAGGCTCAAAAGGGTGTGAAGAGAAGAGGGAAGGGGTTCCCTTTTTATAAGGGAGGAGAGGGGCACCTTTGAAAAAACATAAAATATTATTTTATAATAAAGTCATATTCGGTTTATAATAGCTCCAAATTGATTTATTTCAAAGATAAAGTGGGGATGGGCCAAAATCATCTCGACCAATAGGTTTTAGACAAGTTTATGTTACTATTTTAACCTTATCATTTATATTTAACTCTAAGTTAAATAATTTAACTTTTACCGTGTCTTCTTATTTTCTTACACTATATGGTTAATAAACTTACAATAACAATACAAATGAACCCCAAGTGGTTAATTATTTATATATATAACCGTATATAAGTCATTTGGATGAACCTTATATTTTTAGGAATATAATTACAATTAATAATATAATATTTGTTTTAGGAACTATTTATGTCAATTTTTACATTATTTGGTATTTTATTTATATGAAAATCATAACAACATGATTAGTTCGAAAAAAGTTAATTTAATTAATATTAGGATTTCATATTAACCTATAAGATTATTGGAATTTAAAAAAGTATCAAATTACATTTATTTGGGTATTTATAATATCAATTATGTTAATATTTCATTAATAAGGTAATTACTACATCACCATTGTGTCATAAATAAATTAACTTATTTGATGTATAAAAATTATAAATAAAATACCATTACGTAGGAAACCGTTTTCTCTTTCTAATGAATATTTATAGTCGAATTTATCTTATGTATATCCCTATATTAAAAATGTTTTTGTTATTAAACTGTGATTTTAACTATTTTAACTCTTTTTTAAATAAAATAATAATATATGTCCAAATCTAATCCAATTGGACCTAGTGGGAAATATTTTTTTCCTAAGGTTGTTTTTAGTCTAATTACACTTATCCAATATAATTAGGAAATGTGTTAGGGTAATAATAATATCATTTTTACCCTTAATTACCCTATTTACTTTTAACCATGGTAAATAAAAGTAAAAAGTTACTATTCACCAAAATTATTTTTATCTTATTAAACCACATTTTACTCTTTTATATTAACCATGTCTCTAGTATTTTTGAAATTCCACTCACAGAAGTGGTAAAATTATGTTTTATGTAATTTTGAAAAATGCTCCTCGGAGGTAGGTAAATGTCGGTGAAAAGATCAATAAAATTTTTATATATCGAAAATTATTATAAAATGACTCCAATGAATTACATTGAACTTATATAGGTATTATGTATCAATTTTTACCTAAAATAAATCTAAATAAAATAAATAATTATTTAAATAAAAAGTCGGTTTTTAAATAGTAACCTAGTGTTTTCACTATTCATCAAAAATTGAAAGTTTTCAAAAAAATACCAAAAATTCACCCTAGGCTAATTTCAATATTCTAAATCCAAAAATGAAGTCCATTTTGAAAAATAAAATTTCAAAAAGTGGGTATTACTATTCATAACGGATACTTTATATAATATTTTAATAACATAGCGTTGTTTAGTGAAACTCGGTATTGCGTACAACACACGCTATCGTGGAAGGTCGCGATTGCGTGTAAAGAAAGCCAAGTCAGGGTTGCGTGTAGTGCAAGATTACTTTGTTGTTGTGTATAATAGAATCTAACCTTATTTCATGTATACATTGAATATATATATATTTATATATACACTCAATGTTGCGTAGAATAACTTATATCAAACGAACTTGAAATTTTGTGTAACACGATCCAAGAATAGTGTTGCGTATATGGTGTTGCTTATAAAACAAGATAATTTTGGTGTCGCATAAAAAACAAGACATAAATGAAATTAAAAAGAATAATTCTCCTAAAATATCAATCTGTTACACAAATTCTCTCTCAAAATAACAATCATTTCATGTTATTGGTTGTTATACATGTTATTGGAAATGTTAACTGGTAGTTTCATTCCTTTCATGATGTATACATAGTTCAAATCAGTGGAAGAAGGTTTCAATTTTATATTTGGGGGTTATTATAAATTTGAAATAAAATATGGAATTATCACCCATAAAGAATGAATCTACCACACAAAATATGACACATCATGTTATTTTTCATAGAATAAGAAATCAAATCCATTTAAAAAATAAAAATTTACCTCTACCTCTAATTTAAAAAAAGAATTTTCTAAATCTTATACCATTTCATTATACATATAATTTTCAAGAAGTTAATGATTTTATAATTCAATAAATTCTTGTAACATAACACAATATTTATTAGGTTTGTTTTATTTAATGTGGAAAATTTTATGGAGTGAATTATCTTATAATGGGTGCCTTTTGGGATTAAAAATATTGAAGTGGATAGCGATGTCTCAAAACTCCATAGATAGTGTTCCCTTATCTACATTTATGATGATCATGAACATTTTAAAGAAGGGTCTAACAAAATTAATGTGTGAGTGGTCTACTGATATATCTTCCTCCTTGTTTAGTACTTTTAGTCTAGTTGAGAAAAATTAAAACATTAACCACACTAAGACATCTTCCAAAACTCATACTGGAAAAATTGTGGATCTATTTGGAAGATATATAACCACTATTAGAATATTTAGATCAAACATATGAAAATATATAAGTACACAATGATGGATGAAATTAATGGGAGAAAACAAATTTTATAAATAATTATAAAATTTTAAAGAATCAATAGTGAATGGGATTGAAAATACCTCTAGATCATGATATTTTTTGGGCAGTTATGGTGTGATCAAAGTTGAGGTACTTCTACCCTAGATGACTATTTCAATACAACAATTTAATATTTTATTGGGGAAAAGAACCGGAAGAAAATTGTAATATATGTATATTCGTTTGAGGGATTCAAAAAGGGTATTATTTGTCATAAATTTCTAGAATGTTTCCAAAAATATTTTTTGAAGTGACTCTTATTGAATATTTCTTTATTAGACTGTACTCAACGGGAAAGAGAGTAGTAAGTATTATTTATCCTATTTATACCTCTAAAATCATGTTACTAGTCTTTTATTATTTCTTATAGACTTATCATATTTATTTTCTTCTTGGTACCATTCTTCTCAGGGATGATTCTTAGGGATATTTCAAGAATCTATTGCTTCATTATCTTAAAGTCCTATTAGATTTGGTTGAGTTTTAGGTGTGGTTGGTGGTTAATTTTTATTTACAGTTCTTGTGGTCATAATTCTCACATTTTCCTTAGTTTTAAGAATTTTTTGGGATAACATATTTACCAGGTTTTTAGATAGAATCACCACAAGACTTTTGATCTAGTTTCTTAACCCTCACACCTCCTTCCAAGGATTCTCAACTCCAGGTTCTTATTTTGTATTTGAAGGGGTGGTTCACTATTAAAGGGATATTAAAATTGATTATTTTAATAAAAATTTGGTGGCTTATAGGCTGTTTGGTTAGGCTCTATGTATTTTATTCATAAGGGTGATGATTATAGAATAGTTGTTGGTAAAGTGGTTATTATATGTTATAATATTTGTAGGGTGGTCTAGCATGGTTATGTTATCCTCAAAAACCCACATTTGATTTTTCTAATAACATATATATCCATATTTTGAATCATGTATTTGAAACTATGAAGCAAATCAAAATATAACTCATCATATTCCACTATATATATATATATATCCTAAATTTGAGTAGAGGGATATGATAGATCCTTGAAAAAGAAAGTAAAAGATTTATATAACTAAGATCAAACAAAACCACATATATAATTGAGAATAGATACAATATATTGAATCCAATTAATAATATAAATATAGTTTTTATTCATTAATGTTAAAATAATCATGAATTAAAAAATAAAAACTTTCATTCCCCAGTCACTCTAGAATCACCTCTATATGTAAAGGGTATAATAGATAAAAGGAAAAGGATAAATCATTTAAATACTAAATAAAATATGAAACATAAAAAAATATGAAAGAAAACAGTAGTATAAAATAGTTCCACCATTTATCAATCCTAATACTATCCACAGGAAAACACTCAATATATTTACGTCATCATTTATTATAGACCCTAGCATTCCCTCTTCTTTTTTTATCATCAAAATTATACGATTATTTCCCCTTTAAACCATAATCATCATTTCCTTTTGTCGTGAGCTACAGATATATGATTGATATGTGACTTTAGTTAGAGTTCCCTTATTTTAGATAAATATATCAAACATGTAATTTTTTTGATTTAATTTCATGTATTTCACATAGTAGATATTGGTTGGAGAGTATTAAAGATGATGTAGAAGTTCTGTATTTGGGTGAAACACAGATGGCCTCCCTAGCTTATCCATCAGCAACCTCCCTGGTGAATCTTGGTTTTCAAATGAATTTAACTCTAGATCATGAATGAACTCTACATGTCCTTCGAACAACTCTATGTGGATTGAAGTAGAGTTTATTAGAACTTTATATGGGAACTCTATGACAGAATCATCACCTGGACTAAAAATTTCACAAAGGAAGGAACTCTATGTCACTGGTAGATAACTCTACATTGAATCTCTACATATATAACATATACTTTACAAAAAAAATCTAAATTGGAAGTCAAATTCAGCTTCAAAACCTATATCAACACTATATATGAACTCTACATCATCACCTATTCTATAGGAACGCTACATGGGAAATATATATGAGAAATTTCTAAGGACCATGTAGATTTCATTAGCTTTCTCATTTTAATTACCCCAATCAATAATTTCAAAAATTCTCCATGGTACATAAAAACATCATCTATCTTTTGGAAATCAGCTTAAAGGCATTAGATCATAATAAATAAATGTCTATCCATTAATTTTATTTAAAATTCAAATAGAATAATTAATTAAAAAAATTTGTTTATTTAAAAAATATTTTCATACCTTATTGAAATGTCACATTAATTTCATTTCATTCAAAAAAATCAATGAATCCTGAAATATGAGAGAATAAAATTAATTGAATAATAATAAAATATAATTAATTTATACTATATATTATTTTTCAATACATAAATATGAAAATAAGTGAGAAAAGTCTGTTTAAGTAATTATATGATCTATGGACTTGTGTTGACCTCATTTTATATTACATGTATTATTAGATAAGGCATGAGGAGCTATAACCCACACATTCCACTCTTCGACTCACAGATCATAGTGTCTAGGCTCATAATGGATTTTTAATTTTTTTTTGTAATTGTTAAAAACAGTATCTATCCTCCCAAATTCATTTACCTTGATAATAATCTAAATTAAGGTGTTATGGAACAGACTCCTATCATTTTGGCCATCACATATAGGAAACAATCAGCTTGGTTTTCCAAGTCATGAATCAGAACATACCACAACCTTCAGGAATATAACCCTTGATGTTGAAATTTATAATAAAATTTATTAAATTAGAGATGAATAAGATGTTAAATAGGTGGAGTTTTTATGTGTTGAACATGTAAAACATAGTGTAACTATTTAAGAAAGTTTAAATTAATAAGATGTCAATTTAATTTTTCTATTTAAGGGAAATTTATCTTATTATCTTTAATCACATTCATGTAACTCCATTGGTGCTTTTTTAGGATCATCATTTATTGAATCATTTAGAGAAATCATAATATTTTATACTAAAATTATTACCAACAATGATTATATAAATTTGGTTGATGATATATATGTTCCATTGGAACCAATTACATATATATTTATGGAAAATGAAGCTATGTTTGACTAAAATTAACAATATTTTTCTAGAAACTGTAACCAAATCAATATTTTATTGGAGGTCCTACCTACCACAATAAAATATGAATTAATTAAAGGAAACTAAACCCTTATTATTTTGAAATATTATTACCTCCAATCTGACCAATATAGAATACTTCTTGATGTCATCATCAGGACTAAGAATGAAATTTTATGGACACTTTTATCATTTTTAGTATTAACCCACTCATCGGTACCCATAATATTGTTCTTGAATAAATTATAAACCACGACTCTAACTATAGTGGATAATCAATCCCAATATCATAGATTTTAAATGAAAGTAACTCCACAAGTTGTAGAAATCAATAATCTTCAACAACATTACTGAGAGTGAGTGGGTAAGATTAATATAAGTAGTTCCTAAGAAGGTTAGAATTATTATGATTACTAATGAGGATGGTAATAATCACTAAATAGGTTAAGTAGTGGATATATAGTTTTCATCTACTATAGACATTTCAAATCATGTTGTATCACCCTAATATCTTAATATAAGATTACCTTTAAATATTAAATATTTTTGATATCTAGCTTTGAACGTAACATTAATGTAAAATAAAAATACAATATATTTATGTACAATATAAATATTAAATTATGGATATGAAAAACCTAGCCATTTAATTAGCGAGAGTGAATATATGTAACTATTTATTGAATTATATTTTTATAGTAAATAAAAGTTAAATTTAATATGTATGAAATTCCACTAGTTTTCTTTAAATGTCAATTAATATCATTTGTTGTTTAGAAAAGTATTTTTCAAAAAACATTATCTATCATATGATATGCATTTATATCTCAATAAAAATATGAATAATGAGAATTTATATCTGATATTAATATTTTTTTAAAATTTATTTATTTGTTAAATGATACATAAAAATAATAATAGTTATTATTTGAAAACATCATTTTCCAATTAAAACAGTTTCTCATCATATTTTTTTACTCTATTCAAAAATTGTATTTATATATTATGGAACTTGAAATTTCTAAAAATGAAATTTATTTTTTAATTCCCCAAGTTCAAAGTTACATAGTATGAAATTATGTGTTTTTTTCTAAAAGTATAGTTTTTTGTCAAAAAAATATGGTGTTCACAAAACTTGTAATTTATAAGAATTTAACATTATATAACGATGATGTGGTATTTTATAAAAAAAATTAATTAATCAAAAATTATTTTTTTGAGTAAAATTATTCTTTCTGAAATATTATTTGAATTTATAAATGCTAGGGAAAATATTTTTATTATCTAATTAAATTATTACTTTAATATGAAAATTGTTTTCATTCTTTCATTTCAATCAATTATTTTTAAAGGGAGATTCAGTTTTCACATACATTAAAATTATCATAACCATTATTTTTATTATAATAAATTACGTTTTGTCATTAAATTTAAAATATAATATAATTTTATCTTATATATGACTTTAATGAATAAAAATGTTATTTATCTAGAAACTATTCTCACAAGATTATGTGTATTTATTTTAAATTAACATTTCACATGTTCTTAAAATTTATTTGGAAAAATTATTTTAAAATTTTAAATTACAAATATCAAATTAGAAAAAATGTTAAATATTAATATTTTTTTATTAAAACTAATTATTAATTGTGATGTAGAAAAATTGGTTCTTCCAAAACTACCCCTCTCATCACTTATAAATGAGTAACATCTCCACCACTTCAAGATTCACATCCACTTAATATTTATCTATAAAAATATGAAAATTTTACCCTCTTAGATAACTCAATCATGTTTAAAATAGAATGGTAAATATTATTTATCATAAGTCCTTCAATTACAAGGACACTTCCAGGGAAAATTAAAGTTACCAATGTGAGTGTTTTCAAGTATATAGTTTTATTAATAATTATATTATTTAAAATTTATTCTAACCACACTAATATAATGATAATGGCATCATTTATGTACTACAATGTTTCTATATTAATATTATTGTATTTATTTATACATATGCCACTTCAATTATAAAACAAGTGTTATTCATGCATTGTACAAACTACAACCTCAATGATATAGCATGTCTTGTTTTCCTTAATGACCTTATAATGGTGGATATAAGGATAGAATTAAAGGATAAATATAATTATTATTTTATCATTTTTTTCGGTAAGACTAACTTTATAACCTATAAATGATATGGTCAATAAATGATCATTGTTAATTTAATCATTTAATGTAAGTGTACTAAGAGGATTACCTTTTGTTCAAATTGTTTAATATTTTCATATACATTAATTCATCTTTCATTTTATTATAATTATTATATATGAAAAAATAAAAAATAAATAACATAATTATTCTTCTGGTATGATTAAATTATAATTGGACTAGCTCATAATCATTTGTTAATCATGGTAGGTTCTTGTTTTGATCTGTTTGAGCCTACTTAAAAAATACTAAACATTTATATCATGGAAAACTATGGGAACCTATTTATTTTTTTAGTATCTTTAATATATATATAATTATTTTTTATTATAAATATTTTATTTCAATATTTATTTGACCACTTAAGAAAACACACATCGATAATTAAGAATCATCAAAAAAAACATGTAATTGATTTCATATTCAAGGATAAAGAATAAAAAATCATGAATGAATTTTTTAACATATTAAATTTTTATTAAAAATACCAATAAGTAACTTTAATGACATAATAATGATTATGTTTGGAAGGAAAATTAAAACAGACGTGACTATTTTGAAACTACATAACACAGTCACATCTAAAAACACCCAATATAGAAAATTAGAAAAATTGATATAGAGAATAACGAGTTATGAAGAGTTTAAAAGAAATTTTATATGATTAATGTTATAAATTAAGTGATAAATATATATATGTATATGATACAAAGGGTTATAATATGTCTTTCGAAGTCAGTAACAAGATATAATTTTTTCATCTAAAATTTTTCTCTTTGAGTTGTATTTGGTATTATGGACCCAAATTCAGTTTTTATGGTGTATAAACTACATATTTAAGATATCCTAATATGAATACTATATTAATAATTTTATTGTAAGTTAAATTTAAATCTTTATCTTTTAATGTGATTTTATTAAAGTGTTACTGAAGCTGCAAGGGTTTTCTTGGCATCAATTATAATTCTCTAAGACTTATTACTATTAAGAAACATGCTCCCTTTATATTTGGTTTTATTGTATTACTATACAATGAATTTTATATACATTATTTCCTTGTATTTTATAGGATTTACTATCCATATCATGTTTCCTTATCTAATAAACTGTTCTTTCAGTTATTTCCCCAATAATTATGATTTTTGGTAACTCAATTTTCCCTCACTAATTCATGATCATTCATTGAATGTGTTTCATATATATTATTTGAATTCATACCTTTGATTTTGTTATTTGGTATTCTCTTATGTTTTTCTGGGATATACATTTTATCTATATTAACCCTTTGAAAAATATTTCTCACTGGTTGGGGATTTTTTAAAACCATACATTTTATTTCTTGAGATGGATTATGATCATGTTATTCAAGTATTAAATTAGTTATATAGTAATTTATCTCTATTAAGGGAACGCAAATTTCTTCATAATTTAGATAAGATGATGTTAATCAAAAAATAAATATATTCTATTAATAGGAAGTTGATAGTATTTTTTTCTTCCAATATGGATGACCATTAGAAAGTTATTATGTATTTTATAACCATCTAACTTATTTCTCTAGATGGGTTATGATCATGTTATCGATTTTATTGATATGGTGTACTTTATTTAAATTTTTTACAATGTCATTCAAATAAGAATGATTATAGGCATGTTGATTGCATAATGTTTGACCATCCGACTTCTTTCTCTCAATGGGTTATGATCATGATATCCCTTTTATAGAAATGGGAAATGTATTGAAATTCTTGATTATTATTTACTACTAAAAAAGGTTAATTATGTATTTTATTCCATATTTATGATTATATGGGTACCCATGTTTTATTGATTAATATTTTCCCTAGAGAATTTTGTGAAAAATCTTGATGACACCTATAGTGACTGCATTGTACAACATGATGGTAAGGGTTGGACATTAAATTATATACTCTCTCAATGAATCAACATATATCATGGGACAAAATAGGTTTGGGTATTTGGTCTACGTATTCACAATTCAGCAAGATGTCTTGACTTTAGTCTCTTCTACAATAATTTTTCTTAGAATATGGCCTTGAAAAAATTTTATGATTTCTATAATTATGAATTATATTAGTATGAGATCAATATTATCGTTATACATGTTATCATTTATTATATTTGATATATCATACTCTTAGTTTCATGATGATTATGGATTTATGTTTTTTACCTTTTACTACCATAATATATATTCCATTTTTATTCCATGATTTATTTGGTTATATGTTTCACTTACTAAGTGTTTGATCTCACCCTTTTATTATGTTTCCATTACAGAAGTTATAAATAATTATATAAAAAATTACATGTTTATAAGGATATAATCTAGGGATGAATTTTTGGGAGATTTTGAATACAAAACATTAATTATTTAGTATCTAATATATAATAAAATAGTGTACCTCAATTGGGAAATACATGGGATTTATTAATTTATGATGTCTCTAAATTCACTAAATATTTAAACCTAAAATAATCCTCTTAATGTAATAGATTTAATAATTATTATTTATTTTCTAATTAATGAAGTCTATGTCCAGGATTTTATAGCATTAGCCAAAGAAGTTATATAAAGTATGTCATTATGGAACCTGAATCTGGAGCAAGGGTTGGGGGCATCATAGTTGGTATTAAATGAACGGTTTTGATAACTTTAGAGATTTTGATGTTTGTTAAGGATAGTTATTTATGTTTTTATAAGTTACGTTCGATCATAACTTTAAGTTTGTCGATAACACTTTGGGATAAGTGTATAATTTAATTATTAGGTAATAATTCACATTTTATTTTGGGATTATGATTATAAAAACATAGTGGAAACTCTATAAATGAGTCTTGGTATAAGATGTCATCATGATGCTTTTGTAAAGTAGAGATTGTATTATTTTTCAAGTAATTATATACTTATCTAGATACTACAGGTGGATATATTGTCTAGAATATATGTAACTACTGGTAATAACCCAAAAAAAGAAACACTGGGTATTAACTCGATCATCACCTACTATATGAAAAACAGGCCTAATTTCATACTCGGTTTGGCACTCCTAGAGGATATGAAATGATTCTTTCATGTTTCCTCTAATGAGCCATTATGAAGGAATTAATTATGATGTTAACTTATTAGGATATATAACATAGTTCGAAATTAAACTTGAATAACCATGGATTAAACAAGGGAGTCATAGGTTGATCTAAAAGTATCATATGTTAAATAATATTGTCATATGTGATGAACTATTTCAGTAGATTTGTTTAATAACTTTTTTGGATATTTTAATAAATATTTTGGTTTTAGTATTGTTTTGAAACATAGTCATGGAAATAAAGAAAAATAATGTATATACCTAGAAACTTCTATGTCTTGTTACCCAATAAAGGAGAATCCATAAATTTTTGTGAGTATTATTATATACCTATTATGATGGAAAATTTTTGAATCCTAGTATTAACTAAGTAAGTGGCATTGATATTCTCTTAAAAATCATATCTATTTTCATTAGTGAGTGATATTTATCAATGACTTTATAGTATATTTTTAAAGTTATGAGGCTTAGGTGAAACATTTGAGGATTATTATTTAATATATTTTCATTAAAAGTATGATGAAATATATTAAATGGTATTTATAAACTTAAATAGTGATTTTAAGACAATGTTATATTTTTGGGGATAACTATAGGAGAATATATTATTAAGGTATAGAAAACTCTTAAGATTAGTACAGACATGATAATAAGATCCTAAAAGGTGGTTGAATTTTGAAGAAATATTTTCAAAAATAATTCATAAACTTGGAATTGATAGTTGATTCAATATATTTTTGGATTAGTTTGTCTAATTTTCAGGACAATGATATATAGGTAATAATGTATGAAGTCATGTTTAATAAGATATGAGGTAAAAGATATTTCTAATATTTGGGGGAATATAGATAATCTCATTGTTGTCTAATTTATTAGATATTGAAATACGTCTTGGGAAAGGCATGTAGTGATATTTCACTGTTAGGGTATATATATACATTGGTATATGATTATTGGAATGATTAATGTTGATTATGGAATGATAATTTACATTTTAAGATAATGGATTTCAATTATTATTGGGTTTGATATATTTAAATAGAGTTATTTGTTATTTCATATATCTATTTAATGATTATCTTAACAAGTATAAGAGATACCAATTCAATTTAACATAGGTAGAACCAAGAATGATATATGTGAAACCAAGAGTGATATTGGTTTAACTAATATTCACAGAAGTTGAGATATAAGAACTATAGGCTAACATGATGGTTTTATACAGTGAAAAATATTATAATCATGCCTAACCGATGATAAGGAATTATAATGAAAAATGTGATCATAGTGGAAATCTCAAACAAAAAAAGATGATAATGATGAAATCATATAAATATTTAGGTGACCGATATGACAATGTAATGATGATCCAATATCCTATATATCATAAATGCTAGAATAGACATGGGATTAATTGTTATAAGTGTAGTTATGATGGCCATAAGACTCAAAAGTGAAAGGTAAAGAGTTATTCAACAATAATATCTTACATCAATTGCAATGAAGTTGGTAATTATTTTGTTTAATGTCCCAATATAAGGGTTAATAAGGGATATAGTCACTGATTACCATGTGAATAGGCCAAATCCTATAATACAACTAAAAATGTTATATATAGTGAGTTTTCAAACTATATTTACTTGTGTCCTAAGTCATGTATGTTTCTACCAACTACTTGATATTGATTTATAAAAACCTCTTGTTTTATGACTATTATATAAATAAATTTCAGGGTTTGTGTGAGTTATTCCTTAAAAATATATATCTTATTCACATAGTGGAATTATATATGAAATTAGAAACAGTTTATCTCTTCCTATAAAGTGAGTATACTAATTTTTCATATAGATAAATCTCATTCTATATCTTAAATAAACTTATGATAACCTATCAGTGTATAGTTAAATTTGAGTTCTCTATAGAAATTAATATTATAACAATTATGAGGATGTAATTTATTTAAGAGGGGAGAATGTAACATCTATAGATATAAATATATGAATACCTATAAATAATTCAATGTTTATTATTTCTTTCTCCTTACGCAACATCGGACTGGAACAAAAATTATAATATATTTAGATAAAATATAAATATTTAAGTATTACAATTAAAGAAATAGTTACTGAATTATCAGGAATGATTAGATGTAACTGATTTATTAATTATATGTATATATGAAATAATGGTTACTCTGAATATTGGTTAAATTAAATTAGTTAATACATGTAGCATAATCAGCTATTGCGTGGAAAATTATTTTTCCAAAATATTATATTCTATGTGATACACATCTCTATTCAAAAATAAATATATTAATGATAAATTATTTTTAATAATAATGTATTGTTGACCCCAAAATAGTTGATAAATGATATGAAATACAAAACATTTAATATTTCTAAATATCATTTTTCAATTAAATTAATTTTCAGCATATTTTATGATTTTATTCAAAAAATAAATTTCTCAATTTTAGAATTTAAAACTAAAAAAATGAACCTCATTTATGACTTCAACACATAAAATTTGACCAATTATGAATTTTTTATGTTTTTCTAAAAAGGTAATTTTTAGAAAATAATATGGTTTTCATGAAACATATAATCTGTATGAATTTATATTATATAAGATTGGCCACGAAATTTATAAAACCTTTTAAGAATAAAATATGGATATTAATATAACATTATTATTTTCAAATATTCTTTTAACTTAGAAAATAATTGAAAAAAGTTATAACTAAATTTAATGATACTTTAAAAAAATGGATTTTATTAATTCATTTGAATCAAGTATTTTTTAACAAGATTCAATTTTTCTTACCTTTAAAGCCATATAAAATTTATATATTTTATAAAGAATAAACATATTTTATTAAAATCATTATCTAATATTATGTTTTGTTATACAGAAGATTAATGGTTAACAAATTTATTTCACAGAGAACTGTTCATATGTGATTAATTGTATTTATTTTATATTAAAATTTCGTAGATTTTAAAACATTATTTTATAAAATTATCCCCAAATTTCAAAATATAATTATCATATTGGGTAAAAATCATAATTTTAATATTTTTCAATAAAATTAATTACTAACTTTAAAAATTAATTTCTAAGGAAAAAGTAAATTGGAGAAAAGATAAAAACTAAAAAACATTAAGTAACTAAATGATGTTTCAAAAGGGAGTGTATAAGGGGAGTTTAAACCCATAATAATTTTCCTCCACTATTTTTGCATTTTTCCCTTTTTCAATTTAATATAATGTTACATTGTTTAAAATGTAAGGGATACTCCCAAAACTAGTCTTCTCCTCACTTATAAATGGATGAAATTTCTTCCACTTAAGGACTCAATTATCATTCATATATATCTTGAAATATATACAATTTTTCTCATATTATATCTATATCCAAGTTTAACATAATTCTGGTTATTATTATTTAGCATTATGCCTTTATTTCCATGATGTCTTCCAAAAATTCATCTCCCTGACGTGAGTATTATAAACTTCTAAGTTTCATTCAAAAAATTTATCTTTAAAATTTATTATAGACACGCTAATTTAATTATATTAGTTTCATTTAAAAAATTTAATATAACAATATTATGGTTATTATGAATTTTTATTTATATACCTCATCCGTTAATAAAATCAAAATTATCATTCTTGTGTTGCACGAACTACCAACTCCATCACAATTCGTGTTTCGTTTCCCTTCACCACCTTATAATGTGGGATATAGTGATGAGATTAAAGGATAAATATGATTTTTATGATCTCATTAAGGAAATGTTATGAAAAAAATATAAATATATTAATGATATGATAAACAAATTTCAATCATTAATTTAATCATTTAAAATAAGTTTACTAAAAGGATAAATTTTATTCAAATTATATAATATCTCGATGTATATTAATTCTTCTTAAAAATCCATAATATTTGGATACATCACACTAAAAAAACTAAATAAAATAATTTTCCTTCAATTATAATGATATTATAATTAATCCATCTCATAATCAACTATTTATCATGGATGGTTCATGTTTTGGTCGTTCTAACCACCTACATGAACAATACTATACCTTTTTTTTATAGAAGACAATGAGAACTTTTTTTCTAGTGCAATATGATATAAATATTTAAATTAATTTTTTTTAATTATAATGATGTTATATCAAAATTTAATTCATTAATAAAGAAAACACCATTCAATAATCAAGAATCACTTAAACAAGATTGTTTTTGTTTTCATCATCATGGATAAATAAAAAAAGAAATCATGCAATAATATTGGAAGATATTAAATAATTAAAAAATACTTACAAGTAAACATAATGACCTAGTAATGATGCAATTTTGAATAAAAAATGAACATGGACATCGCTTTGTTGAAACTAGTATAAGAAATGAAAACAACAACCACCCAAAGTGAAAAATATGATGAATTCATATAGAGAATGACTATTTATGAAATGTATAATTTTAAATTTGTATGATTATAGTTATGAGTTAAATTATTAAGATATATATGTTTAAAATATATAATTTTAATGTATATATATTGAAGTTAGGAATAATAGGTAATAATTTTGTCTTAAATTTCTCTCATTGAGACCTGTTTGGTATTACCCACCAAATTTAATTTTTGGTGGTGTATATACTGCATATTTTACATATAACTTGATGAATTTTGTTTTAATATTTCTATTTTTAATTTTATTACAAGGTATTTATTTATAGTTGTTTTCATTAAACTGATTCTCAAGCTGTAGGGTATTTCTTAGTCTCAATTTTGATTCTATTTTAAATGTTTCATGTTATAAAC
Source organism: Viscum album (assembly GCA_963277665.1). Classification (NCBI taxonomy): domain Eukaryota; kingdom Viridiplantae; phylum Streptophyta; class Magnoliopsida; order Santalales; family Viscaceae; genus Viscum; species Viscum album. The sequence goes on along the minus strand of OY728138.1, from coordinate 1,295,561,676 downwards.
CATTCTCCCTTTTTATGTTGTTTTATTGATTTACTATCCTAGGAATTTTCTATAATTTATTTCATTATATTTCAGGATATTTACTATCAAAATAATGTTTCCTTATTTAAGTGGATATTGATTTAGGTTTTTACCCAGTTGAGATGATTTTTTGTAACACAATTTTTATTCATTGAATTATTATCATTCATTGATCATATTATATATATGTTATGTATATTCTCCTCATTTATTTATTTTGTGTTATTCACTCATTTTTTATAGGGATACATTCATACCACATTAACCCCTCGAAAAATATTTCTCACTTATTAGGATATATTCTTTTAAAACCATACACTTTTTCTCTCAAGATAAAATACAATTATGTTATTACAGTACTGAGTTAGCAGTATCTCAATATTCTATAAAAAATTAACATTAAATTTTACATAATACATATTGGATGGTGTTCACCTATTAATAATGTAATTATTTTGACACTGTAAATTTATTGGCATTCCTTATGTTTTAAATTTAATAAGGATTAGTATTGGAAAGTTGAGCATGTATTGTTTAACTATATAACTTTTTTCTATATATGGGTTTTTATTTTGTTATTTATTTTACGGATATGGGGAAACGTATTGGAAATTGGTAAATTATTATTCCAATAAAAATATTTTTAGAAATTTTACAGTTCAATGTTTGACAATTAAAATTCAATCTATATATGGTGTATAATCATGTTATCCATTGTATTAAAAGGGGTAAAGTATTGGAACCCTTGGTGATTATGGATTTCAAACATAGTTCAATTATGAATTTGATTTTTATATTTCTCATTATATTTATATCCATGAATTATTTAGTAATAGGTTCATTAGAGAATGGTATGAATGGTCTTGATGAATCATATGATAAATGCATTTGGTATAATTAGGTAATAGATATGGCCTAAAATTATATAGCCCATTAATTTATTGATAGGTCTTATGGTAAAAAATTGGTCTGGGTATTTGGTGTATGCATGCTCAATTAAATACGATTTCTTGACTATAGTCTTGATGATAATTAAATTAAATTGGAACATGTCATTAAAAGAAGGTTTTAAATGTTCATAATTATGATTTCCATCAGTATAATATCAATATTATTTATATCCTCGATTTATTTTATTTTCATGGATATAACATGCTCATAGTTTCAAATTGATTATGGATTTATGCTATTTACCAATTACTGCAATAATTTCTACGCATTATTTATACCATGATTCCTTCAGTTATATATTTCCCTTACTGAACATTTGTGCCCACCCATTTATTATGTTTCCATTTCAAATGTTATGAAGAAAATTAGCACACATGAATGTTTATAAGGATAACACCCATTGAATAATTTTTAGGATACGATGAATAATTAACATGAATTAAGAGGTTTCTTATGAATAATGAATAATGTGTACTTAATTTGGGAAAGAAATAAGATTTATTAGATTATAATGTGTGCAAATTCTCTAAATATATAAAATTGAAATGATATTTTGGGTCTAATATATTCAACAACGATTATTTATTTTTTAAATAAGGATGGTTAAATCAAAGATTTTATCCGAAGTATCAAAATAATTATGTAAAGTATATCTTTATGGAACCAGACTCGGGAACATGGTTCAAGGGTGTCACATGTGTAATAAGAAAGATCATTTCCCCTTTACCTTAATTCATAAATTCCTCAATAAAGGGGATATATATGAGGTATACTAATTCATAGATGTCCATTAGGGATATTATTAAATTGTGGTTTCATTAAAATATCAAGGAAAAAAGCCTCACATTTCCATTTTTCACATTTTCATTCAAATGAATGCCCATAGTATTGTGTAATTACTCTATTACAGTCCGTTAGTAGATAATGGGAATTATAACTAACATGGTGGGTGAGTGTCTTGATGTCTATATGGATGAATTAACCATTTTTCAAGACACATTTGAGGGGCACCTAGGAAATTTTGAGAGGGTATTGTGTAGATTTTGGGATTTGAATCTTCTATTAAATAGGAATAAATGTCATTTCATGGTAATGAATGAACTAGTCCTATGAAAATATTTTTCTAGTATAGGGATTGAGATCGATAAATCTAAGTTAGATATCATTAATCTTCTTCTAAATAAAAAAATATAACAGTATTTTATTTTATTTTTATTATGTTATATTGGTTCCCATGGATGGTTCATTTGGAACTTCATCTCAATTCACAACCCCTTTATGATATAATTATATAAGATGATCCTTTTTTATTGAAAAAAGAATCTCTGAGGAATCCTTCCTGATTCCCATGTCTTTTTTTATCAATCCACATAGTAGGGAAGCTCTTAATTTGAAAATTCCTTTAGAAATCATATGTGAAGTAAGATAATTTTTTAAGGATAAATCTCAAGAAAATTATTCGATGAAACTCATTTTTTTTATTTCTTATGCATGAAAATAATTTAATGATTCACCAATAAACTACACAACCACTAAGAATGAATTTCATTCTATTTTTAATCCTTATAAAATATTATATCCTATATTAAAGAATCCCAACTGAATTCTTATCTAGTCATTTTTCATTGAAATGCCTTTTCCAAAAAATAATATTCTATTGAAATATTGTTTATTGGGCCCAAATAATTTAACAATTTTACACAAAAAATAATGATAAAAAGGGTGTTGGATATGTTTTGGATAATCACATTTATAGTATGGAACTCAAGGCTAATTAAAATCATATATTTGTTCTTCTTAATTCGCTAATTATCCTCTATATTCATTGAGTTACTATTGATTTTATATTAATAAAGATAACCACTTGGTTGTGGAAATAGTTATAAAATTATATATAACAAAAGTTAGGTGGAAATTTATTTTTTATTTCAAACACTATGTGTTTTAGGATCCATTACTTTATAATATTTGTAACAATAATGTCAATAGAAGAATTGTACCAGAGTCCGATTAAGATTCCATTCTCATTTCTATCATAGAGATGAAATTAGTGGTCACTTTTCCATAATGAATAAGAAATATAGAGTTTCTAATGAGTGGTATATTTTTTACAAACCTCTATTGGTATACCAAAACATTCAACAAAAGTTTTACTCAACGTCAAAAACATAGATATATCTCTAAAAGGAGTATAATTTCACTTAATCCCATTACGATTATTTAAATATATTATTGGTGAGTAATTAATTTTACAGGATAATTAAAAACTCTTATGGATATATCAATATACTGTTATTTATTATTTATAACTCTAAATTGTTATTGGACATTCACATAAAGTTTAACAAACATATTAATGTGATTGTCTTCCTCAAAAAAATTGTTTTCTAGATTTTGAATTCCTAGGTTAAACATTAGTGATTGGGGAGCCCATTTTTATAATCATCCTTTTTCAGAACTCATGTATAAACATGTGATCCTTACAAAATATCCATATACAAAAAACCCAAAAATATATGGTCAGTATGAGTTAGAGAATAACATAATAATGAAAATCCTGGAATAAATGAACAATCCATCTTGGAAATATTAGTATATGAATTTCTCATATGCCTATTAGGCATATCATACCTTTTATAAAACCATTCTAGGAATTTCACTATTATAATTAGTTTATGGAAATGATTTCTTTTTAATAGTTGAAATTTTGATTAAATATTTTAGGGAAATCAAGAAACATAATTTTTTTATTTCCTTAGAAATAATAAATTGAAAATTTAACCATAATGATCTTTGAGAATATAGAATGGTGGATTATGAAAATTAAAGGATCAACCATTAAAGAGTGAAAGACTAAATATTTAGGAATCATATAATCAAACTTGTTTAATTGGGAAAATTTATGGTCCTATACAATTCAAAAAATCATTTTCACCTTGGTATGTTAGTGTTGAGATGGTTAGGACACTTCATTGTGCATCATGTATACCCACATTGGGGAGCCTATATTTAGGATCTAAATAGTGGTTATATCCTTAAGGTCAATAATAAAAAAAACCTTCCCTAAAATTATACTGTAAACATGAAACTAAAATGGAGTTTAATTATTTATCCTATTAACTATAAAACTCATGATATGTTGGGGGTCCTAGTCAAGAGGATTACTTTAAAATAATCTCATATCGAGAGGGAACTCATATTTTTTATATTTACATTATTTTATTTTATTTTTCTGTGATTGTATGCAATATTTTCTCAAAAAACAGAATTAAAAAATTTAATTTAAAAAAAAATAAAAAATGGAAGCCTTTAGGTTGGGAGATAGCTCACAGGTTTGATGAGGCTTGAACGTATGACCGAAGTGAAATTGGGGTGCAAAACCAACCACTAGCCTATGTATTGTGCTACTTCCATCTTCTATAATATATATTTAATTATTTATCATGTTATTTTTTATTAATATTTTATTGTTTATGTATATATATATTTGTGTGTGTGGGTGTTTTAATTTGAAATTATACCTTGAGTGGGTGTTTTATGTTATAAAATAAATAATTATGTTTTTTCCATAATTTTTACTTTTGTTTACTTTTATATAATGGAATACTTTGTGCATTCCATGGTGTTCTAATTGGGTTTTTGTGTCTACTTTAAAGGTTCTTAAATTTTAGGGATTTATAATAAAATATCTATCCTTATAGAGTTCAAAATCAATATTCCATCATCCATGAGGCTCTATAAAAAACACAGAGAATAACCAATCAATTGGTTATAACATGAACTAAATATTTTAAATAATAGTAAAATTTCTTACATAATATTATTTGAAATTTCATTTTGAAACTAATTTTCTTCCTTTATTCCCCTTATATATTTTCTTTTCTTAAAACTTATAGTAGTTTCATTTTATATTTATGGGAGTAAAGAAAAGAAAATATTTTTTGATCAATGGACAATTAAATTTCCTTAACCTTTCATATGATAATGTTGTTTGTGAACATTAAAATATAATTTCAAAAAAATTCCATTCCTGAATTCTAATATTAAAGAATATTTAATATCCTGAGAACTAATTTTATAAATAATGGTAATTTGATGTGTTTTTTCATCATCCACGTTTTCATATATTTAATAAAAATGTCCCATTACACATTCTATGGATTATGAGTATTAGTTTGAGTTCTTCGGGTCCCTACTTAAATAACATAGGTTTGATGATCACTTTATATTTAATATGTGTATTTACAAAAAATAAATAATTAGAAAATAATAATGTTTAATAATAAATAAATGGATTAAATTAATGTGTAGTTTATGTCACCTAGGGGTAGAAACTAAATAGTTGACTATCCCATAGTTGGTAATTATATATCTATTTATTGTTGTTTTAATATCTCATTGATTGAGTTAACTAGAGATGATTCCTAAGAATGTGAGGTTCACTTTTTTTTTCAAAAGGCCTTTATTTCTGTGATTCATCAGAAAAGTATAACTATAGGGGTTGATGTGTTTGAGCACAATTTCAATTACCATTGAAAAATTAAAAAAACAAAAAAAGGATACCGATTCAAGGATTAAAATATTATTCCCATATAGAAATTATATTTTACCCCTTGACAAAAAATTAATCCCCGTATTTTTTTATGCATAACACATATTTATCTTTAATTGGAATTTGATGAAAGGTGGTGTTGAATTTGAAAAAAATTTGATTATATATAAGATATTATTGAAAACCTTTATAATTTTAAATGATTTTATGTGTTTCATGATTATTTTGATGTGTGTTCTTAATTGTAAATACAAAAAGTTAAAATGTGTTCGGAAAATGGAATTTAATTATCATCAATTTTATATAGTAATTTGTAGAGGGTATAGAAAAACTCACATTGGGTGGCCAGATTATACATTGAAATAGAATAATAATTAATTTTTATTAATTTTTACTCATTTTATTCACTATTCATAGACATTGGTATAAGTTCATTTTCAATTTAATGTCCATTTTTATCATGTTTTCAATTCATTATTAAAATAAAGGAATACTAATAACATTATGTAGTTCCTTGTAATATAAAAACTATTCATGATTTGAATATTAAATTCTTATATTAGGTTACCCTAGTTATTTGGAATATTTTTTCCCTCTGGGGTATTGGGAGATTACTTAGGGAGGATGGTCATTTTGTGCCTTGAATATAGAAATTTAAGGGAGAAGTGAACTTGGAATCAGTGCACTATAATACATATAGGGGACATGTTATAACTCTTTTGTAGATGAAATTTATATTGTGGATATTTAAAATCAAGTGGAAATTTTTATTACACTATTTTTAGAGAATTTTGTGAGGTTTTAAAGACAATCTAGGTGGCCCCTATTGAAGATAAAATTCTAGATGAGATTATATGGCATAGAATATAAGCCCAAAATTTTTATCATCATGTTATGAAAAATAATCCAACCAGTCAAAAACATTACCAATGTTTAAAAAAATATAAGGCTAGATTTTCCTCTTCTACAACCAAACCATAATAATCCTTATAGAAGCTCTTCTTGTTACGTAAATTTCATTGAATCAAACTACATAAATTTTGTGTCAATGGTGGAAAAGTATTCATTCCTTGAATATTCCACCCACCCATGCCAACCCAAATAATGTGTGGTGACATAGAAATATGTTGTTTAGTCTAAAGGATATAAAATAATTTTTTTAGATGTAGTAAAATAAATAGAATTATTTTTTTTATTATTTCAAAAATAAATATATGTTGTAATTTTTTCAACACATGTTTTTTCTCATGTGATTTTCTTAAACCACTTTATTTTTATAAATAAAAGTTCTTCATATTTTTCATATTTTGTTATTGTTACTAAAAAAATTATACTTTTTCCCAATGTTTGAATTTATTCACACCAAATATTTTGAAATTATTCACACATTGGTGGAGTATTACATATTTTTTATTTCCCCTTATTTAATTTTACACTCATGAGTCAAATTATAACTTCCATTGAGAACTATTAATCCAAATAGAGATAACCCTCTTATGGGTTGATCTAATAAAGTTACAAAGAGATGTATTGAATTTTATATATTTTTCCAATAAATTTATATCACATATTTTAATTAGTAATTCGATTCAATGACTATTTACTCCTTTATCCTCACTGTATTTTAAGGCTACACATCCTTAGTGCTATAAAATTCAACTCCCTTGGAGTGTTCCTGAAAATGATTCTCTATGTTTTTAATTTACTTGATGTGTGACTGTGTGGGTATTAAAATAGTTTGTGGAGGGGGATGTTATTATTTTATTTAATAAAGACCTATTGAATTCAATAAATTTAAATCCTCTAAAAAAACATCCATTTACTACTAGAAATAACCAAATATCATCCAATTATTCTCAATATGATTCAATTTGATCCTTTTATATTATTGTAAGATAAATAAACTAAACCCCAAAGTTGGTCAATTTAAATCCAAATATTTATTTCAAACTAAAACACCCAAATATTTTTTGATATATTTCTCTTTAAATACATTCAATGTGTTTGATTTTTGTTTTACATGTAACCCCATGTTTAAAAAAGTGATTAACTATTAAAATATCATTGTTAAATGTGATTTTTATAGGCTATCTGTTGGATTGGAATGCATATATAGGACTTAATTAATTATGAAAAGTATTTATAAAATACTTCCTTAATGATAAATTTTCTATTACTGCATAATAAATAAATAATCAATTTTAAATTTAAATAGTATTATTGTTTTATATTATCAAATCAATTTTTTAATGTATTTTATTTTTCTATATATTATGTATCTTTATTACTAATTAAATAGGTTTTTGATGAAATATATTTTTATTGAATGTGAAAAAACTAATTATCATTTATAAATTTATTATCAATTGGTTAGAAATGACGATAAAAGCATTTAAAGGTAAGAGATTTATTTTCTTGATTTTTTCTCAAAATGTATTTTATATTAATAAATTGAATTAATAAGTATTGATTAATGATTTTAATAAATGATATAGATAATATGTTAAATTAAATATATTAACATTTATATAAGGGTTTGTACTAGGAAAGTAATTAGATTACATTTGGTTTTATGATTTAAAATGCATTTTTAAAATACATTTTTCATTGCATTTTGTTCAATTATTTTAAAATTATTTTATTACAATTATATAAATTCAATATAATTAAAGGGTTAAATATTTTGAATAATAATTTAAAATTTTATTAATGATTTCAATTTCAGTTTGGGTGATTGTGAATATTAATCGAGGTAAATATTCATTTCTACGGTAAAGGTTAAAAGGGTTAATGAGTGGTTAAACTAAAGAGATAAATGTTAAAAAGGAATAAAATTATTTATAAATACTATTATATGAATTAATGTAGATAATATTTCATGCCATCAAAAAAATTGAACCAATTTGGATCCAATTTCCCATCATAATGTATTTATTATATTTTAATCTTATTAATATTTACTAGTGTTTATCTCTCATGATTTATAAACGTGCACCTCCTCTCATCTTTTATCTACACCTCATGAGATCGTTATACTGAGATATATCTACCAAATTAATCTTAAAACAACCTTATACATAACGTTTAGTTTATTTTCTTCCCAAAATATGTATATATGAATCCTTAAGATTATTTTCATAAAAGGAGACCCAATGATGAGGTATAGGTTCTTACCTGTTTTTTTCAATTTTCATTCATCTTGAACCTCATAAAATGTTATAAAAACGTCTTGAAATTATTTAATGTTAACCTTTATGATATTAATATTTTATTTTGTTAATGGTATTTTAATTTTCTATCTTCTTCCCATCCAATGGAAAATGATAGCGTCGCTTATTTTGGGTCTGGATTACCACCTTCACAAAGTGATATGATTGATTTTTAATTTCAAATTTACATGGATTTAAATAAGGATATATATTGAATATATATGTGATATTTATTATATAATTATTATTCTATTATTTTTTATTATAATTCACCTTTATTTTATTCCATCTATAAAAAAGTGAAAACATCACTTGTGTGTATTTAGGATCTACTATCTCCATGAAGTGATGTAATTATTTTTTCATCAATGATTTATATAAATGGTTATAAAAATTTATATAATGAATTAATATTATTTTTATTAAATGATTAAATTTCTGGATATGATGAAAGAGAGATCATGTTTTAAGGACAAGAACTTTTGAACAGAAACATGCATGGAAAAAGAACGAGTTTTAATCTGAATAATGATTTTACATAAACTTTTTTATAAATATTTAATTTTATGTTATAAGGGAATAATACATAGTAATATGTATATTAATATAGGGTTTAAATATATTTATATTAAATAAATTTTTATTATACATGATATTTGAATACATGTGAATAAAAATGGAGCATGAGGTAAGGGTTTATGTTACAACCTCATTTCATTTCAGGGTAGTCAATCATAAATTCCCAAAGAATGATATTATATGATAATTATCATTTAAACTCAATATATTTTATTATCCGATCATTATTACTATATATTTAATGTATTAGTATCATTTTAATTTCCCTAGTACTTAAAAGGATCAATAAAATGATTTTGAGAGAAGTCAACATTATTTCTACTTTGGACGAAGAAGTTTTTCTTCCAAGACCGTGTTATTCAAAAATATTTATTTTTGTTTTTTTATCTACTCATAAATGTTTGAGAAATATTATTTTTACTAACATTTATGTTCTTTACAAATGAATAAATTGAATCATTCTATATTTTTTATGTATGTCTCAATTTGGAATTTTTATGATAGTTTGAAATGAATGTTATGATTTAACATATACAACCTGAAATGTTGGAATATGGTTCCAACCCAATCCACTATGGGACTTTTTAAATTTTGATGGTCTTGAAAGTTAAACATGACTAAAACTAATTTTAATTATTATGTGTATTCCAAAAATTTATATCTTAAGCTTCTGGGATATTCTCAAGGTTCATGATGTATTTTTTTTGATTTAATACTCTCATGTAATTTTTCTTTTATTAAATTTATTTTATATTTCCTGATTTATGATTAATGATATTTGAATGATTGGGTATGACTTTTTTATGTGTTTTTCATGTTCTTATACCCTTACATTTATTTTATAATCACTTATGATCATTTATTTTCATATCCTATGTTCACCCCCACTGAGTATTCGATCACACCCTTTCTTATATTTCAATTTCAACATGTTTTTGAGAAAGGTTTTATGTTGGTTATGTTTAATAAGGGTTATATGCGAGAAGAGATTTGTGGAATATGTTGACGATCATTCAAGATTTTTTTGATTATGTATATAGTATCAAAATACACAAAAACATTATAGTTTTGGGGGCATGTATTATTATGAAATGTATTAAATATTTATATAAAATGAAGTAATATGTATGTTTATAAATATTCAGTCATCTCAGTTGGAATAATTACAAGGATTAACTATTTTTGTGTATTATGATTAGAAAAAATTAGTGAAAATACTTGGGAAAATTATAATTATGGGATAACATCCCAAATTTGTAGTAATGTATATATTTTTTGGATTCCCTGAAATAAAACCCCTATTCAAATAAAAATAAGTGGATTCATTATCTATAATATATTCACCTTGGGATAATAAATATAAAAGGTAATGATCGTTTTTTACTCAATATTTACCTGGTGTTTGACAAATATGCTTAACTACACACCTGGATCGAAACTCCCAAGGTATATGATTTGGATAATTACCATTATCTTTGTGATCCATTATAATAAATGAGAATATAGAATCTATGATAACCTATGATAATCCATAATGATATGAGATAAACATGATAATCAATGGGTTAAAAGAATATTTCATAATTTAAGATATCATAATAATTATTTTTATAATCATACGATTACTTTAATTATTGATGCCTAATACTCACACTAAGACTTTTTTTAGTCAATGGTCAGAACCAAGATTAATTATATGAAAAAAGAATGTGATGTAAATTTTAATGATTGCCCTCTTGAGAAAACAAATGTAATTGTAGTTGGGATACAAAATTTTGTGTCTATTCTCACAAAAATATCTCATTCTATAAATGGTAATATGAATCATTCTAAACATCACAATATCTAAAGGAAGGAAAATCACAAATGAGTAATTCATTTGAATAATTATATCACCCATTAGTGGTTTATATAATACACTTATTTCCAATCAATGGATCAGTTATGTAAAAAATATATTCTATATTATCCACTTATCAAAACAAAATAACGTTATTTTGTTTTAGAATCATTCGGAAGGTGAATCTTATTAGTTTTGTACTATTATTACGATTATGTGGAAAGATGATAAAATTGAATCTATGCCATCATAAGTGATTAATTAAGAGTTTTCTATAATTATTTTCCTTAAACTCTTTACACTAATATTAATATAGAATTTATTTAATTTTAGTGGAGTTATGATGAATATATTATTACATATGAGGTAAATTTTAGAAAACCTATAATGAATGATTCAATTTGTATCGTTAAACGTAAAATAAAATTTGATCGATTGTTTTGTGTTAAAAAACCAATTTTATAAAATTAAATGAATATGAGAAAATTTTAGGGATATAAAAAATTTGTTCTATGTGTTCAAAAGCTAATAATAGTGATTGGCTACTGTAAATGTTCTCATGGTTTTGGGGGATAAGTAGAAGAAAATGGAATTTTGAGGAAATTATAATAATTAAATCTAAGGAGGAATGAAAATTAATCTTCTATTATATAAATAATGAGGAACAAATGAAGAAGAACATTTCCTTAGGGGTCTGGCAAAAAATTTTTGTGTGGAAAATAATGTCATCTAGAAAAATAATGAAAAAAAATTATTAAGAGGTCTGTCAATGAAATGAATGGAGATAATTCTAAACTAAAAGTTTTAATGACACTCTAAGGTTATTATTTCAAGGAGTATGGAAATTATTCTAATAAATGCATGAATTTGAGGGTTAATAATGAAAATAAACATCAACAACCTCTTAATCCAATAGATAAAGGGAAATATAATTCGATCAAAACATTTGAAGTGGGTCACAAGAACGAAGTGGTTAAGGGTACACATACCATCCACTCTTGATTTCAAAATTAATAATTTGATTCTATATCTAAAAAATACATTATATTTAAATAATATATTAATAGTATCACCTCACTAATGAAACTATTATATTTTTATTTAGTTGTGAAAACTCTTAATTGTATGATGATCACATATCATGTTTATAGATCCTATTTCATAATAGTTATTGGTAATGTTATTACTGTATGTGTTTGTATTCAACCTGTAGTTGAATTTAGTGTTATTTTAGGAATGGATTTGATATCTTTATATAGATCCCATATTAATTAACGAGGAAGATAATCCACATTTGATAATCTAAATCACACTATGATCATATTTTTACATTACACTGAATTTGAACATAACATCAAAACTATATCTATTTTATAGGTCTTACTAACTATTCATGAGGTATATTTATCTCAAATTGGTTGGGAGAAACTCAAAAATGAATATATGCTTATTATTTGGGAATATTTTTGATATATTAATTGAATACTTTCTTAGGCATCCCATGAGTCATGAAGTTAAATTTATGGTAAAACTATTTCATAATGTGATACCAATTTCAATGAATCCATATAGAATAGACTGCATTGAGTTATGGGAATTAATGAAACAACAACAGGAGAATCTTGATATGGGATTTATAAGTCCTAGTGAATCATTATGGGATGAACTCGTTCTTTTAGTTAAGAATAAATATGGTTCAATGTGTCGTTTCATTAATTATCCGAAACATAACAAGATCAATATTAATAAAAGGCATTTGTTGCCTCATATTTCTGATTTGGTTACACAATTATAATGATCTCAATATATTTCAGTGATTAACATTTATTATCGATTTAATCAATTGAGGGTTGAGGAGGAGTATATTAAAAATAAATCATTCTGTATGTGGTATGGTAATTATGATTTTATAATGATTCTATTTAGACTAACCAATTCCCATAATATCTTCATGTATTTAATGAATAGATACTTTATATATTACCTCAATATGTTTGTGGTAGTCTTTATAAATAATATTCCTATATATTCCAACAGAAAGGAAGAGAATGAAGTGTTGGAGTGGGTGTCCTCAGACTAACTGTTTTTACTCTAATTATATATATATATATATGATTTATTGAATATTAATAAAAATAAATTAATTCATAATGGTCATTTTTTCCCATGAATCTAATTTAATAATGTTGTAGAGTATGTGTCACTCTTATAAGGTCATTGAATACCCCCACTATGATGAGAACATTGAAGTGATGTAATGATATTCTTAAGTATAGTTATGTGGTTAGAAAATATACTATAATGGAAAAAATGGTACATAAACTATCATGTGTGAGTACTCATAAGATGATCATTATTCTTCTTATGAAATTCACATTTTCTAACATCCATGACTGGATATTATGAGAATAGACCTTCCAGTATGAATTCTACATTTTTTATTGTCATCAAATATTCTTATATATGAGCATGTGTAATGGTTCTTATAATGAATTTCATGATTCACACACTTATATTAGTTGAAAAAATGTGATTCCATATGCTCAAGGTGAGGTATTTTATGTTAGGTACATCATGATTGACTATCTATTAATTCACAAGTCAAAGAATAATTTTTCTCTTACATCTTTAGGTAAGTTGATATATCTTCCCTTTGATTAGAATAGAACCATCCCATTAAATTCCACGAAAATGGTGTAACAGTTATTTATTTTGGATATTAAATGAAAGACGTATAGAGAATATTCATCGGTGAAATGTATGTGTAACTTATGTCATGAGATATTATGGAAAATGGATTATATTATACATTGATAATTTGTATGAGGTTGTCATAATTGTAAAATTAAGTTCATTCTCTTGGGTGTCTTGACCCATTTATAGACCAGAATATTTTACTTTAGCCATGTCCATCTAATTCCAATGAGAAATAATTCAATAGGGTCACACATTGTGTGTTTCTAATGATATTGAATAATTAAATTTGAATTTAATTAATACAATAAAAATTATTCTCAATACTGAGGAATAATTTTATTAATGTTTTAACCATCATTTATATTTATTGATGAATGAAACATAATGATAAAATAATTATTTAGTTGTGCAATAAATTCAAAATGAGTTTGAACAGACCAATATAGTGTTTTCAAACAAATATCAATACATAAGATCATTAAATACTATTTGTTATTGAAATAGTTGGCATGTTCTACAAAATAATAATAATTTTATTGAGGATTTTTATATTATATAAGGTCGTTAGTACAAAATTCCACCTAAGGCCACATATTGGAATCTTTGAGCGTATTAAAGACAGAATTTGACTCAGTAAATGATTTTGAGAACACCAAGGGAGCCACGTGTATGTTTAGGCACTTACTTGCAAGACAGAAACCTATGAACAAGGTCTTTATGTGCCCAATGCTACCTTACACGCATTATTTCACCCCATTATCCTGAAAATAGATGAGGTAGGTCTGCTAAGGATGAAATACTGATGTAAAAAAGGCTAGCCTGCATGTATGGATCTTACACTCCCAATATGATGTCAACCGGCCCCTTCCAAGCCATAGTTCTTGCACACAAATTCTGAGATTTTTACAAATAAATAGAAGGGGACTTAGCCCTTTTCCGGGTAACTATATGAAAGTCAAACCAAAACTCTTGTATTTTCAAGATGACCCCTTATGTAACTTTATGGAAGTCAGTGATTCAATATATATGATCTTGTGTGATAACACCCCCATGTTCCCCCTTCGGGGGGGACCACAATGTGTTGACCATCACATAATTCCTATTTCGCCTAAGGTAGATTCATGCAAAAGACCATTCTATTATGCAGTACCTCATTCACTCAGACCCATCCATTTTTCACACAAGCCGCCAATGTTGCACACACCCATTCATTTAAGGTCATGTGTTTTATTTACTTTGAAACCCCATTTTCCATCCCCTCCTGTATGCAACAACCGCATCTTGCATGAACCTCCTCTGTACAGTCCTCAAGGCTTGTCCATAGTGATTTTCTGGTCCCTTGTGGGGAGTATCATGTTGTGTTGTTCAACATAATTCTTCTCCGTATAGGTACACTAATAGTTATCCATTCTTAACATAGCTATTCTTACATGGAGCCCTTCACTAACCACTCCTCCACCCCTTTGTATCTTGGACTTCCTAGAACATTCCCTTCACCAAGGGTTAAAGAGAACTAGTTATGTAATCACAAGGGGTGATGAGTGATTCATCATCATATAAGCTACAAGACGTTAAACTACCAAGCACCATCATCCTCAGCACATGACGTTATGATGTAGCCTCATCCTGTGCAATTCAAAAGGTGTGCACCACCTCAAGCATTTTCTATGCCTACTCATATCTATGGGAGTGAGATCTTCCTTGCATGGAATGAGATCCTCCTCGTATGGAGTGGTATCTTCCATCAGGAAAGGGAAAAAATCCAAGTGTAAGTTCGTAGCTTTTCTTATAGGAGGTAGCACCCTTGCTCCACCTTTCCTTCTATGGACACAAAATAATAGAAAGGTGAAGGGCACATGGGTCTCTCAGTAGCACATCCCTATCCCTTTTGGATTAATTTATATGGGATTATAACCACATGTAAGCCACAATCTCCATCCCTATATTGCTCTAACCATTCATAATCCTGATACCATTCCTCATTGATGAATCTTTCACAACCCCGACCATCTTGTCTACTAATTCCTCTTATTTCTCACACTGAGCATGAATCATATGAGATTATAGGTTAGTAGTGACTATGACACCCTTATTTTAGGCATCCATCCTTGAGAATTCCCCAGCTTCCACCATCGTGGTTTGTTAACCACACATAATACCCAAACCACCAAACTACGTGGGTTTTTTTCTATGTATTCTACATAGGGTACAAAGGAAGCCTCCCGGATGTTCAATCCCAACCAACAGTAAACCTTGGTGCCATCCTCCAATGGGTGTACCTCCTGGATCTCAGCATCCACAAACATTCATCAAATACTTCTCTTTCCCTTGAGCCACTATACCTTCGGGGGATCATGACCCACCCAGAGGCTACATCTTCTTAGGGTCCACCTGGGTGGATAAATATGCATAATCCATAACCATATTTCCCATTTTCATAGGGTAACTAACCATTTATAAGCCCGAACAACCCTATGAGAACTACATGGACTTTGATATAGGACTTCTAAACATTGTACTTAGGAAACCTCCCTGAGTTTCAATCCCAACACCATCATCTTCATCTCTGTTCCATCTCATCCATTACATTCCACTTCAACACCTACTCTATATATATTTGATTCTTACTCGAGACACCACATCTTGGTGAGATCTTGCGATCCACATAACCTTTACTCCTATTAGCACATTGGAAACTAACCATGCATAATACCCACACAATCCATATTCATCAACCAAGAGTTCCCCTCTTGGGATGGGCAACTACCCATGTGTATTCCCCAAATCATCACATCAAACTATGTGGGTTTTCATCCCAATATTCTATATATGGTATGTAGGAAGACTCCCCAAGGTTCAATCCTTGCCAATGATAAACCTTGGTGTCCCCCTCATTGTTGTATTCCTTCTCTAATCCACCCTCAGTGTATACAGATTAGCCTTCATGGTATGAAACCTTCCCTACATGGGACATGCCATTCTTAAGTCTGTCCTCATATCGAATTCTGATCCATCCATTGGTAAACCATCTAGGTGATACCTTCTAGGGATGAACATATCTGATCCACCTTTATAAGTGTTCTGATCAGTCTGATCTATCTCCACTAGATGTTAAAATCATGGCATGTCCCATGTTTAACATGAGATGTAGAGGAAAACAATTGATTCATGCCTCTAAAATAAGATTCCCCACGATCGACATGGGAAGGCTTGGGTTTATACACCCTTGAGAAGCCCTCTGATGAAGAAGAATATAGGTGTTTCAATGTTTCAACGTCTACATATGCCAATGATTCCCAACATGACTACTCTCTTGACTGAAGTTTTCTACCTTGAATTGACCATTTGGAATGTCCTAACATAAGCAGTGTAATTAACTGGTATCCCAAAAGTGATGGAATTGGTTACAAATTTCATGAACAACATCTTAACCTATAAAAAAGACCCAGACTATGTGATGAATTCCAAGGAGTAATTCATGGAAGGAGGTACTGACATTCCATCATCCCATTTCAATCAAGGAGAAGACATATAAAAAGAAGTGATGAATGATGCCCACCATTGGAAATAGGTAGTGTGGGGTAAAATGAACCATTATTGGATGTTAATGATGCTCAAGAAGCACACACCAGTGGAAATAATTATAAATAGAAAATGGTGAACTTGAGGTGAACCGGTTCTCCTTAAACTAAGAGGATTAGTAGTTATAGATACATTAATAGATGAGCATGTCATCTGATCCAATTATCTGATGCCAAGTCCTCCCAGGAAAATAGTGGGTCTGGCATGAAAATCGCTAGAATTTAGGGCATTTTGTCATTGGGAATTTCAATTTATGGCATTTTTAGAGTATTTATATATATCTCTCTCTCTCTAACAGTTGAAGAAATAATTGTGTTGGGGCATTGGAAATTGCTTTCCTAATATCCATACTGATGGCTAGATCTTCCAGCTTTGCATGAACCAAGCTACAGATAACCAATTTCCCCTTTCCCGCAATGACAGGTGAAGGAGGAATGATAATGTTGTATTTCTACATGATTCCACATCCATCGTTACATCATTTAAAACCATGGCTACTGGGATCCCAAGACCAATCTTACTATCAAAAATTGTTCAGAGGAGGTTAATCAATGTTTTTTTGACAATGCAAGTAGGAGGGGGTCATTACCATGAGGGATATAGACCTGTAAGACCTATATTATTTTGTGCTTCTCTGTCATCACCACCCCAAGGATTTTATAGGAATCCCCTACTCCCCACACCAACATTCAACCATTTCGAGAGCCTCTCCTGAGAACGTTCCTATGACTCACTCCCCTATGTTGATGAGGTGAGGGAAATTCGAGTCATCCCAGCTATGACTATCAACATTGGAGATGCCAAATAGGGATCCAACCAGGGCACATTAGCAACACCAGTTACCGGTCCCTTACACTGAAGAATTGGTAGTTTGTTCCCCTGACCCACAGGCCCATGTTTTAATGACCTAACGCCAATGTCGGGTGAAATCTCAGGATGCCTCCCATAAGGGGGAATCATCTTCTAAATCTTTAGTGACACATTCCACCCCTAGTGAATTCTACCAAGTCCATACCACTATATATCATAGAACCACTTATTTCCGATCGAGATCAAGACCTCAAACACCCCACCGGTAGTCTGGGATGACTCTTTTGGTCATCAGCATGATCAACATCCATTTCAAGCCAAAATGTGATGATAAGATCTAGTACGGATGTCATCCCCATACCATCACCAACTAGAGTGGAGGTCCTCTCTACTATCTCAATCATTATGTAAGTCCTCTCCATGTCACCAGTATCAATCCAAGCAGAGGTCCTCCCTGTCTCAATGACATCCAGCATGGAGGTCCTCCCTGTGCCTATGATTCCAGATACAGAGGTCCTCCCCGTGTATCAGATCATCAACATAAAGTTCCACTATGTACCATTTTAATATCAAGTTGAGGTCATACACATAACATCATCAACCATAGTGAAGTTCCTCCTCACTTCATCTCCCTTAAACATGGAGGTCCTCCCCATGTCCTTACTAGTTCCAGTGGAGATCCTCCTAACTCCAAAAACCATAAAATTGGAGGTCCACCCAGTATCATCGAATATCTACATGGAGGTCCTCCCCAAGTCTAGTTCAATCAGTAAGAAGAACCTCATCCTGATACAACTACTAATTAGCAAGGATTTCCTCCCTACACATCCATTTGTAGACATGGAGGTACTCCTCATGTTTTATTCAACATATTCACACGTGCTCCACACAACTCAGCTCAACAAATAATAGGTCCACCTTGCTCCAATGACAACCAATACCAAGAATTTCCTCATGTTAAAATAGATAATCTGAAGGCACTCTGTACTCCCGCACCAACCTACACAAAGGTTCTCCTTGTGCCAAAGATATACACTGCCCTAACAAACCATCCTAATGCATAAGGGTTAACCATCGTCGCCATAGGAAGAACTCCGAGAAGGGCTAGATCATTGTCAATCCAGTTAGTTTCTCATATTATGAAGACGAATGTGACTCGATGATGGAGCATTTACTTAGATCCTCTACATCAGAATTTGGGGTAGGAACCCGACATGGGAGTTTTTTCCTTCTAGAAATTGAGATTTATCAGATCCTTCAATCCCTATAAGGGTACATGTAGGAGGTGGAAGATTTGTCTCCCTTTTAGGGTCATGTCATGTTTCTTTCTCTACCATATTCAGAATCATTCACTACCCACAAACATGATCACAGAGAGTTATTATTTGGAATGGTAGACAATTATAACCTTCTAGACTCACCTCTATAAACAGCCACCCATGCACATGAAGTGTTGTTCATCACCCTACCTTATAGGGGCATGATCATGTGGTCAGTACTGCCCCCAAGAGATGACCCAGTTAGTAGCGACATCTCACCTCATGAAACATTATCTCCACTAGACTTTCCACTTCCACACATAATTGCTGTTACCAGATCCTCAGCCACCCCTAGTTGAATAATGGGTCAACTGAGATCCATATCCCCCTATAAACGAAGATTTTTGTGGGATACTCTTATGATGGACCAATTATCTAAGATGTTATGACTGATTTCTACTTCTAATTTTGATATTCCATAGTCTCTCAACCAAGAAGAAGTCATGTTCTTCTAACGAACCATCTGTGTGATGCATTTATGGATCTGAAACTAATGGTTGACTTATATAAAGATCTATGGACACTTCAATGACCTCGTCTAGCAATGTCGCATGGTTGACCTAGATGTGCTTCCCCTGGATCAGCACTCTACATCACATAGAAGTCACCAAAGTCATCAGTAGAGATGCATTCATAGCTTTTTCTGTGCTCCACAGAATTATCAAAGAATCATGTACAGACATGAAGATCTAGGGGTGGGGGCTGTATGATATTATCCATTTCAGTCTGATTCTGCGACGACCATACCAACCCTGCGATATTGCAAATATGCCTCTGGGTACCATCATAGTAAGTATAGTTTTTTCCAAATATATACATGGATAGAGGTGTTGGAGCAGGGTCTAAATAGGATACCAACCCCCTAGGGTATCACAACACTCGACAGACCTTATAGGCATCCATACTCATTAGTAGAGGCAGTTTCTTGGCCTTGGGGACCCATATGCATCATCTCAAATCGGTCGGAACATCAATAAGGGTAAAGGATCAACTGGGACCATTAATACCTTTGAACCATCTAGTTCAATACAAAAGATAGAGGATGATATCGATAGGTCCTCATTGGTCCAACTGCTTTCAGAAGAAAAAAATTTCATTGATGAGATTCTATCTGAGTACTTTGTAGAACGATGACCAAAATACAGTGATACTCAATTTGATCTCATCCATCCTCTATTGGAATAGTAGGGGAAACCAAATATTCTCCTTAATGAGTTTCCACCTATTAATCTTGACAACCCTACACATCCCAATAGGGTAGAGGCCAAATCTTATGGAAAGTGGCCAAAAAATGCATCACCAAACCGACTTGAACTACATAAGAACCCCCCTCGATACCCGAATTTGGGAGTTCCTATAGAAGGTCATGAAATTGTTCCTCTAGTGGCTCCATGATTAGATGAGATTGTATATCATGTTGAAGACACTTTTAATTAACTGGTAGTTATGAATCCTCGCCGTGATAGGAATCCCCATTACGAGGATCTGATGGCCGCTATCTTCACCCGCCTCGAGGACCTTGAGACACGAAAAGTGGTGACCCCACATGATGACAAACGATACCTGGAAGGGGTGGATGATATGTTGACACCTATGAACTTTGAGAATCCTACCATTTACCCGTTCAACAGGATAGAATGCCTAGTACAGTATCTGGTCTACTTTATTTTATGATGTGTTCAGATGCTAGGAACTCCATCATAGTAGGAAACCACTAAGTTATAGTATTTTTTGAAAACATTGGAAGGGCCCACATTCATTTGGTACAACCAGTTACCCATAAGGTCCATATCTACTTGGGAAGTCCTTCTCATGTAGTTTCATTATCATTAACCTACCCTACATGTTAGACTAGTATTAAAGAACTCTTCCGGTGAAAATAACGACTAGATGATTGAGTTGCTGACTTTATCACTAGGTGGAATAGCGTCGCATATTCACTTGACATGCCTATAACTTTATAAAATCTACCAATGATGTGGATTTTGAATTTTAATTCTAAATTGGTTCCCTCCCTTATCACTCAGAATATCCAAGGTGGGTTCTGGGATATCTCTGAAAAGGATCATCACCTAGAGGAGTCCTTATAGCAAGCCATGCAGGCACACTTGTTGCCTTCCTCACCTCCTGCAACAAGAGCCTCTAAGTCTGATATTGTTCCTATTGCACAGGTAGAGGCCCCCAGGATTCTAGAATTTTCAGTGAAAGAGCCTCTTCCATATCCTCACCAAGGAAAATAGGCTCAGGCACAACATTAGGCTCAATATTTCCCACCTCAGAATAGGTCAACACTACTCAGTAAAGCAACACTACCTACACAAAAAAATTAGGCTCCAGTACCCCATCAGGATCCAGACCCTCATCAGGGACAAGATCCTAGATTCACTTTTCTAGAAATGATAATTCGATTTTACTCATTTCATGAAGCTTACATACCTAGTTATTTATAAAGTGCCTTGGATCAGGGAATCATAAAGTTTTCATAATGTAGGATGTCCCAGGAGGCTAATATCACTTATCACCCTAATAACTATCCTTATCAAAAATTCGTTGGACATACCATCAACTAAGGATATGTGTTCAAGGACTGGATCTAGGACCATATTGATAACAATGTGATCAGATTGGTTCTTGCCCCAGCGCAAGTGTTGTGTATATTTATAAGTCTTGACAACAAATGAGAAGGTGAATGTAAGGAGGTCCCTAGCCACAAGTCATAGAAATTTGACGATTATATAGAATAAGGAGTAGTCTCTCACACCCATGGTGTCATTAGTGATCATTTGAATTGGTCCAAGCCTCCTGGATTCATTTCACCTCCTCCCACTATTTCTTATATATTAACCTCTCATCCTTCTACTTTTTAGAAGAGTAGGAATCGATGACACACGGGAAAGAAAATACCCCTACTGGTTCTAATAAAATCACACACTCTTGGTGATTTCATGATCCCAGGGATAAGAATAACCCCTAGATTCATCTAGTATTAGAGGATTCCTTAGTTGATGATCATGAGTATTCTTCAATGAATACCATTGAGATGGTGGACCCCTACATGCTTCTAGAAACGAGGAGCGTCGAGCAAATCCTCCCAATTTTCTAGGTCGATACCATCATCGACGTGGCGTTTGATATGTGAATCGTCAGAATGCTCAGACCATTGCTTCCAGTCATGTAGTGAACAATACTGAGACCAGAAAAAAGGCTCAACATAGAGCTCAATATGTTCATTCCTTTTATCCCATCTCTTCAGGTTCGTCACAACTACCATTTCTGTTACCAGGACAGGAAGAGTCACTATAGCCGCATTGTGATCTGTCATGTCTAGCTGTGGCCAGACATTTGTCATCCAATATTCAGCTGGTAATATTTTTTTTGTTTCAGCTATTATGAAATAAGAAATCCCCAGTACTATCCAGAATCCTCTAGTTCGACCAACATCGCTCGTCATGCCTCATACCAAAGAGTAACCACATGCGAGAAGAAATGTGCACTTAGCACAAAAGTATGATGTTCTTAATAATCTACCAACTTACATAAAAACATATCAATCCTCTAGGCCCTCTACCTATCCAAATTGATGCCTGAATCCCAAATAGAGGCTCTGAAAATACCCGTCTATATTAAAAGAG
The DNA here is from genome assembly GCA_963277665.1 of Viscum album. Lineage (NCBI taxonomy): Eukaryota > Viridiplantae > Streptophyta > Magnoliopsida > Santalales > Viscaceae > Viscum > Viscum album. The sequence continues at coordinate 1,295,538,484 of OY728138.1, read as the reverse complement.
AGGTTGAAGCTGTAGATGTCTTCAATTCATAGGATGTAAAGTTAGTAGAATGCCAATCCATCTCATTTATAAAGAGGATGAAGGCTCCCCTATAAAATATAAAATTCTTCCGTTGTAAATCAATATACATATCAATGGAGTGGAAGTGTTTTGAAGATATTCTTAAATATAGTTATATGTTCGAATAACATACTATGATGGAACAAAAAGTACATAGTTTGTCATGTATCAGTACTCATAAGATGGTGAGGCTACTTCTCATGAAGTTCACACTTGGTAATCTGTAAGATGAGAGATTTTGTGAATAGGTCCTCCAGTAAGAGTTTCAAAAGCATCAGTGTCATCAGATATTTATATTTTTGAGATTTTTTAATGGTTCGATGAATTTAATATTATTATTAATGCATTCAATGACTCGCACGCCTTGATTTGGAGATGAAAACAATAATTCCATTTGTTTTCAATAAGGTATGGTAATTTGTGTGTGTCATTAGTAACATTTCATTAATGGATAAGTTGAGGAAGGGTTTCCCCTTTTATATTTATGGTAGTTGATATCTCAACCCTTTGATTGGAATATAATCGTCAAATTAAATTCAATTTTCATGGTGAAATGATATATTTATATTAGATAGTCAAAAAAGTACAAATCAATCATATAGGTTGTTGATAGATATTTTCATCTCGCATACTACAATATTTTAAAAAGGGGTTACACTACATTTTGAGTGATCGTATATGGTTGTTCCCATTGCGACATTATGTTCTTTTTCATGGGTTACTTAACACATTGCTATACAATATTCACAGACTTTAGGAAATCTCACATAATTCCAATGAGAATGAATCCTAGATGGTAACACACTAAGTGTTTCTAAAAATATCATAAATTCTATTTGAATTTAATTAATTGAATAAATTTTATTCTAAAGAAAGAGGAATGATTTTATTAATGTTTTTCAATTAAAAATATTGAATGTTTAATGAAAACTTTAAATTAAATATTTATTTGGGTGTTCAATAAATAATATATGAGTTCAAAAAAAACCAAGACTATGTCTAGTAATAAATATTAATTAACAAAATGGTGAAATAATATATGTTATTCTACATGTTAGTTCAGACCATTAAATAATAACAATAATTATATTACTATTATATAGCTTGGGGTTTATTAAGTTTTATTAAATTATTTAATGTCCAACATGTAACACTTAAAAATTTAAAAATATGAACTTTGTATTCAAGATAATATACAACACTCAACATCAATATTAAATAACCCACAAAATATATTTCATTTAATTTAATCACTTTTAAGGATTATGGAACACGCAACCCCAAGTATAAAAAAACCATAATATAGTATACCATTATAACATATCCATTAAAATTAAATATATGACAAGTATTAACTACAATATAAAAACTATGGTTATCTATTAATTAGAAATAAATTACGAGTCATTTAAAAGAAAACAAAATGTTTTCTAAAATACACTATTTCCATAAAAATCTGATTATTCAAGATTTGCACAGATAATTTAAAAATAATTTTATAAAACTTTTATGAAATTTATTAGATAAAATGAACTTAATTTCTAAAATTAGAATATAAAAATTATAATTGTTTTATTTTTTTGGTATTTTTATTAAGTGCTTCATTTTCTCGATGAACTATAAGAAATACATAATTATAATTGAAAACCACATTTTCATTTAAAATATTTAAAATGTTAAATTATATTTATAATTTTTTTTAAATTAAATTTATTTCAATTATATATATATTTATCTAGTTTAGGTAATCTTAAAAATTTAATGTTGACTTTTGATATAAAAGTACTATAAACTTTGGGAAATTTTCTCTTTGAAAACCTGCTTTCTCATCACATCTACAAGATTAATTTAATATTAGAATTGTACACTTAAATAAATACAATTTAGAAAAATGGATTTTTATTTTGAATCCGAATAATTTAAATTAACTATGGTCAACTTATTTTCTTCCAAAAATTAATAGTGAAATTGTAAAAATTGATTATTGTGGTTAAGGTAAAAAATGGATTAACTAGGATGGGGTAAAACAAAAAATATAAGTGTTAAATTGAAAAAAAAACCATTATAATATATATTTTATGGTCTTATTTTGACTCTATATTGTCTAATTATCAGTAATAATCTATTTCGTTCCATTGTGGCTTGTGAAAAATATCTTTACACATATTTTTTCAAAAATTACAAATATGCAACTCACCTCTCTTATAAATGGGCACCCACTCTTCTATATTTTTTAGTCATTAAATCATTTATGTATTGGTAAATACCTACAAAAATCACATTTTAAATTTTATTCCTTCATCATAAAATCCTTATTCTGGGCATAAAGGCAAACTAGGACATATTTTCATGAAAACCTAAAGATTTTACCCGAAATAATGGTAAGGTTATTCAACAAGCATCTTTGTTTTATTTCTTTATTTACCTCCCAAAATCCATATTAAACCCTGATGATACAATATTCTAAGTATCCTCCATATAATTTGATGTTTTTATGATAAAATAATAACCTAAAATCATCCCAATATCTATCAAATATGTTACAAACTCAACATTCATGTGTACGATAGACTATCACCTCTCGAACCCACACCATTTGTTTTTTTATTACCACCTATCACAGTCTAGTATAAAGATGGATATATAATATATATATATATATATGATATTTATAATTTAGTTTTACCTCAGGATTCATTATATCATATATACCTTCCAACTTTCCATTCCATAAGGGATATGAAAACTGCACTCGTGTGTACGGAAGACTACTTCCTCGCGAAGCGATGTGATTCATTTTGTCACTAACTATTTAATTAGAATTTAATGTGGATAAAGTTAATGAATATATGTGATAGTAATGAAAATATTATAAAATCCATGATATATTTAAAATTCTTAAAATATAATAAATAATTTTATTTCTTACCTTTTCACTCATTTAAAGATGATAACAATGTTCATCTTTGTGTGGATTTCGACCTTAGTGAAGTGATGTGAGTCTCTATTCGTCATGAAAGAGTCATATTTTTTAATAATTTTTGTATATAAATTAATATGTTTTTACACTTCACGAAATGGGTAAAAACAAAGTGAAACTGATAGGAAAATTATATTACACATCATGAATGAGATTCACGACATGAGACTTTGATGAATTCAAGCTATGAAACATGTTGTGAAAATATCAGTCCCACACATTATATTTCATGAATAAAATTTTAATGATGTAAATTATTATCTAAATTATAGGTTCATTCTGACACATTACATGTCATGAATATCTTTCGTGATGTGAAACCCTTCTAAGGGACAAAAAATGGTCAATTTTGATCTAAATTTATGCTGGATGACCCTTTTATGATATGAGATCTCAAAATCCAATATTTTAATCCATTTATGATGGACTAAGAACCTTGAATCAATTTAAATACATAGCTAGGTCTCATGATATGGGATCAGATCCTAAGGATCTTCCACTGCACTGTGTTGTAGGGATGTTGTTTCTTTATGATTTCTTTCTTTTTATTTTCTTTTTGTTGTATTTTCCTATGAAACACAATAATTTTTATTTTAAATAAAGTGTTACAATATTATTATATATCACTTCCTCTTTTAATCCAAATCACATTACTCCCTCTTATCACTTCCCATCATGGTTTCTTTTCACTTTGTAAATGGTAAGAAACTAAACTAAGGATTGGCCCAAGGGGTGGTTTAAAATTTTTATTTAGTATTGTGTATGAAATTATTTAATGATAAAATTATTTTTGTTGGTGTATGAGATTAAAATACATTTTTTAGAGAACATAATATTTAATATGAATCTTGAATTCATTCCCACCTCCTACTAAGGGAGGTGGACCTTTTTTGCACCGAAGTGGTTTCCTTGGAAGGAAAAAGACCAATTCAATGTAGAGAGTAGAAATCCATTTATGATGTAATAATATTATCAAATTAGATTTAAAAAGAAAATAATTAATTAATTAATTCAAAAATAAAACCCTATAACCAATACCTTTCTTCCTTAATTTCATTCTATTTTCATCTTCATGTTAGGATAGTGTTATTTTATTACATTATATTTATTTTTTAAAAACCAAAAACCCGATTTTTTTTCATAAATAAATAAAGAACCAAAATGAATTCGATTATTACTAATATAATTCGTGATTGGAATGACTATAATTATCCACATGTGAGATGAAACTTTTCCACCTATGTACTGTATTATGAAAGTAAATTTTCTTTTAGCACACCACATTATGGGCACGTGTCACATCAACACACCACATTGATGATATATATAAATATATTTATATAAATATAATGCTTATTTTGATATAATTATCATTCTAGAAAGGTAAAATATTACTTACCACTATTCCATAATGGTTGTTAAAAAATGGAAATGTTACTCATGAGTATGTATGACCTATTGTCTCCGAGATCCTAACATACTCCATTTTTTCAAACTATATTTGATAATTTATTTTAAAAATGTATTTTAGGTACAAATGTGATAGAAACTTCATGATTATTATTTTTTATATGATATAACTATATAATATGTGATTGAATTGGATATTTCATGTTGACACACGCATGAGAAAACAAGACAATTAACACCCGAAGTAATGAAAATAATGGAACATTATTAGAGAACATGTGATATAATGTTATAAAATGATAATATATGATATTATAAAATTTAATATGATTCTATAATAAGTTAACAAAATGTTTAAAAATACTATAATAGAATTTAAAGAACAGTCAGCCAAAAGAAAGCATGAGTTAAGGGATTTCATAACTCAATTTTATTTCATTGGGTTAAACTTCTACATCATCAGCTATGTCGCGCTATGGTTATATGAGTAGAATCATTTTAATATTTTATGTTATATTTAAACTTTTTTATATGGATTTGAATTTGATACACAATATAAATTCATTCAATAATCCCCACTTCAATGATATGATCTTCGTAAGGTCCTCTGTCTCAATTTCTCTTAATTAATGCATATTGTAATGTTATAAACTAAATTTATTTCATAGGGTGCATATACTACCACTTTAAAATTTAAAATCATTATTTCTTAATAATTCATGATATTTTATATCCAATTTGAATTATTTTATAAAATTGGATTTAACCTAAGAGTTATCAATTGGTAAATAATTTTATAACCTTGATTCTTTTTATTAGGTTATATTACTTCATCATCATCATTGAAATTATATTATTATCTGTGTAATGAATTTTAATTATCCTATATTGTATTTCCACATTTTATGTGGACTTATAGTTGATAAAAATAATCAATTCATTGAAAATTCTCACTTCAACATTGTGATCATTGTGAGAGTTTATTTCACAATATCATTATCACCAAGATTGATTATTCTTGAATTTTCATTGAAGGAAATTGTTTGATAATTATCTAATAAAACCATATAGTTTTATACTACTATAATTGTTTATGATATTTTCAAGTAATATTAGCATTTTTACACTCTTTGGTACATAAAATAATTGATAATTTGTTTTATGGAAATCCTACTTTTTTTCTCTCTTCAGCCAGGAATAAATTTTCATCAAAAACCATGTTTTTTAAAAATCTTTTCAAAAATATTTTAAAACTTTTTAAAATGATTTATTAAAGAATTTTTTAAACGTTTTTACTTTTTATATTTTTAAATGAATCTTCATTTTTTTTCAAAACAATTTTTATTTAGCTTTTACTGAAAAAGCGAAAGGAATCTCTAATTTAACATACACATCTTGTAAGAAATTTCTTACCAGCAAGACAACTGAATGTTTTAAAAATTCCATTATTATTTTCAAATGTTCTTTTTAAAGAATTTGTTTTTTCAAAATACTTTGTGATTTTTAGTTTTAAAAATTGATTTTCAAAATGAAAATGATATTTTTCTCCGGAATGTTTTTAATGAAATTTTATGGAACTTATATTCATTAATGAAAAAACCCATTATTATTACTCCAATTGGTATATATTGAATTAAAACCACTATTATTCTTTATCTGGATGTTTTATGATCATTTTGACCATGTAAAATATTGAAATTTACATTCTTGATTCATTTTTGTTGTCATTAACTTTACCTTGAAATATTCACTTTCTTTTGGATATTAAATTTCCCTTAAATAAACATATTATTTGTCATGGATATGTTTATTAGGTAAAAAATATATCATTTATACATAAGGTGATGTACATTTAATGTTAATTTTTTTGGGAAATATTGATAAATACTTACTTCTTATTTATCATAGATATTTGATAATAAAGAACATTTTTCATGAATTAAATCAATTATTCAATATATAAGGAATGCTTTGGACGTGAAAACATGGGTGGGGGACAATTATAGATATCGTCTCAATGCATCAGTAGTCTAATGAGGTGAATTAGTAAGCTAGCATAAAATCATTTGCCTAAAGCTGATGGGTTAGTACCCAGTTGTTTTTAATCAATTGAGGTTAGATCTTGAAAATAGAGGTAACATGTGATGGTGAAATGATTTGTAATAATTAAGAGTTTCCATCCTTCAACATTCAGTTATTATTATCCATGAAATTTTAACAATGTTATTATGTTTGAATGCATTTAATTCTCATTTATTGATAGAATGAAATGTGTTTTCAATTATTTACATTTTCATATTTATTATGTCTTAGCAAATTATAATATTCAGGTAATTTATTAAATACCATTTTTTTAAGTTATTTACCTTTCCATATTTAATATTATCTATGAGACTTTCAAATTGATATTATGTCTAGATTCACATCCTTCTCATTTTATTGATTATAAGGTATGTTTTTTTAGTAATTTACCTTGATATATTGATCTTGACTATTAATTCTTAATTTCTTGCACTGTACATAACCCTTACTAGTAATTTTATATCACCTGATTTTGTTTCCTTTCTTAGGAATACAAGACATGTATAATTAATGATATTCAAGGATATTATAGTTGAAATAAGGATATTATTGAAAAAAATTATATTGTATTTTCTGTTTTCAAATGTATTGAAATACATAAATATCTTTATTGTTTAAAAATACTACAAAGGAAGTCAGTCCTTTGGGAAGAAATTCATTGTTTCTTATGACAATGTATTAAATTAGACACCCACTTTGGGATACTTGGATTGAGATGGACACATGATGTCTAATTAAATTATTATTCTAACCTAACCCCTATATCTATAAATAAAAAGTTATGTAAATTGTAAAATCAATCAAAACATGAGAATCAATGTTCACAACGAAACTCTCTCTTGACTCCTTAATCTATATTACTCTAAATAAAGAGAAACTAAAGAGAGATTTCATTTAAAATAAAAGGATGTGTGAACAATATTAATAACATAAAATAATTTATTGACCACTCCAGCACACAATGATCGAGTTGAATTTCTTGGAGGTGAAAGGATCATTTCTTGATCACTGATAGATTGATTCTACCTTGAATACTCACTTTAAATTGAAGTAAATATGATAATTTTCTTTCAAAAGATCAACATATACATTGAAAAAAGAATATGTAGACTAGTAATTATTTTCTTCTTGATATAAATAAAATAATTATAAATTTAACATGAAATTTCCTCTATTGGGGTTTTAAGAAACAAAATATTAAAATAAATTTTAATATATCACTCACCAACTAGAACTTATGCTATGGCTAGAACCTTTATAAATATAATTTGACGATTATGTTACATACACTGATGAAGAAGAAGTTTCATTCCAAATTTTACTTGTGTGAATTATAGATATAGATATTTCGTTCTTGGGTTATATATTTTCAAAACCCAAGCCATTTGTAGAGATTTTTTAAGGAATTTTTTATATATATTTTTCCTGGTGTTGGGTACTTTTAGTTTGGAGTTTTCATTGGGGTGTGTTTGGATAAAAATTTGAGAATTGTGGAGGAATAAGGGAAGTTCATGATTGGTTCCTAGTTTGACCTAACCATTCTCTTTGGCCTAGTAGACTGCAAAACCCTTGATAGAGATGGTTTTCACATCTGGCACATTGTTTGTCGAACCATGTATCCTAAAAGGATAATCCATGCACCCTCAAGAAGATGTTTACTGTTAAGGCATAAGATTATGGGAAACAATGTCCCCCAAGAAATACACTATGTATATATGAGTTTAATACCCAGAAATTAGAATTAAAATATCTTGAACCCCATTTAAACCCCTATTTGGCCCTAACATGGCCCCAAATTCCTTTTCGTGATCTTGGATCCTCCTAGAGAGATTCCATGCTATTCCACCTTTAGTTATTCAGGATTTCAATCCCCATTGATGATATGCACCCCTCTTAGTAAGAGTATCACATCCCATGTCATTTCTTTCCCTTTCTCATTCTTCACTCATCCATTCTACATTTGTTTTTCATTATTTTTTGTTGGATATTGATCTAGTATTATGTATATCGATATAGAATTGAGGGATCTTGATTTATATTATCATGTATTGAGTTTTATGATCCAAATCTCATTCTACGTTGTTAATCTACTAACATTTTGGATTTCTGTTTGTGAGAATTTAACATCAAATTGAGGTATGTGGTCTATGATTAAAATGCCAAATTATTGATTGAAATTATGGTATAAAATTTTAGAATTACTGTTAGATGTTTAGAAATTTAGTTATTGATTTTACATATTAATTTCATGAATTAATTCATTGATGAAAATGTGAAATTGGGGGATATTGGAGTTATAGATTAGGAATAATTAATTGATGAATTAATTATAAGGGAATTGGGATTGTTGAAATGAATAATTAATTGTTGAATCAATTATAAGATAATTTGGGTTTTCGAATTTAATAATTATTTCTGGAAATAGATATGAGATTTTGAGATTTTGAGTATAAATAATTAACCGTTGAATTAGTTTCCAGATATTAAGATTTTGAGTATGAATAACTAATTTTTGAATTAATTTTGAGAGATTGATATTGTGAGTATGAAAAATTATTTATTGAAATAATTTTGTGATATTCATATTAAGAGTATGAATAAATAATTTTTTAATTAATTATGGGATATAGAGATTTTAATGTTTAATAACTAATTTTTGAATTAATTATTTATATTGGAAATGTGAATTAGAATAATTAATTGTTGAATAATTTTTTGGATGTAGAGATCATGAAATGGTTAATTAATTAATTTACTTAATGTGTTTAATTAATTGTTTAATTAATTAATGGAATGATGGGTATGTACATTAAAAGATTATAGTGTGATAAGATATATTGAATGGAAATAATGGAATTCTCATGTAATAATTCCGTGTTAGACATGTTCTTCTACGTCTAAATCCCATTATGTGATTTGATATATTGAATGGTAACAATTTTATTCACATGTGATAATCATGTGTAGGACATGGTTTGTTTCATAAAAATACCATAGGGTGATAACATATCTTGAATGGGAAAAATGTAATTCACATGTGATAGTTGTGTTTGGGATATGGTCTGCTGCATCAAAAGGCCATAGTGTGATAATATATGTTGAATGGTAACAATGAAATTCACATATGATAATTGTGTGTGGGGAATGGTCTGCTGCCTCAAAAGCGCATAGTATGATATGATTTTATGAATAGTAAAAATGGTATTCATATTTGAATTTTGATAATGAATGGTAATATGAAAATTTAGTTATATGATATCCTTTGGGGTAGGATCAGACTCGAGCATGGACCAAAGAAGGTATTGAGAGTTCCGGTGTCCTTAGGAACCAAGGTTTTATGTGGTTAAATAAATAGTAATTGAATAAGTGTAAATTATTTACTTTATTTAATTTATTAATTTTATATATTATTTATACAACTGAATAAACCTATTATTGACTTGATATTTTTTAGATTCCATTGGTGGTGGGCTATTTAGTTTTACTCACACACTACTCGGGTTTCCTAATCGGCACCCAAATATATTTGATAGTAGTGGGAAAGGATAAGGAAATATCCATATATTAGATGGTTGAGTCGGGATGAAACCTAGATGATGAAACAAGATGTGGTTCGGGACCCACTTAGGGTTTTTTGGTGTATTTATTTATTTTTGGTTATATATATTGACACTTGAAACGTATTGTTATGACATATCTGCCATTTATTTTTTGATATTGTATTTCTCATTTTGTTAGTCATGCGATATTGGTATTGTTCTTGTTATTGGTTATATTAGATGGATATTATTTATCTATTTCCAATATTGTGATAATTTAATAAAGAGGTTATAGTCTCCCAATGACTGATATTTGACCCTCACTACTATTTGACAACCTCTAGTGTATGGGGATATGTGCTTGAGGTCATATGCCCTACCAACTTGGGTCACCGGTGTGTGGAACCTCGGTCGGGACGTCACAAAGTGGCATCAAAGGAGTTTTCTTTTTCTTTTATTTGTTCTTACTATTTGGGAAATGTAGATAGTAGAATAGTAAGATTTAGGCATTGTTTATGAGATAATTCATGAGAGTATCTAATCCTTGTATGGAGAGAACACAAGTACCCAGTGTGGGATTGTTGTTATTGTTTTTTTCATTATAGTTGAATGTTATTTCAACTTGGGTGAGAAACTTGTTGTGTGGTGTCATTATTTTTTTAAATATTTGTTGATATTTGACTAGTGGCCCAGTATGGAATGTGAGTTGTGTTTTCATGCATCATTCTAGGAACTTTGGATTGTAGTGGAATGCATCATTTTAGGCACACATGGGAAAATAAGTTATGGATCAGTTGTTGAACTTGAATTGTTTTTAATTAATTTTAAAATTTAAATGAAAATGGTTCCTAACATGATATTGAGAAAGATTATAAAATGATGAAAGATGATAATAAATGGGTGTGTAAATGAGAAAGATGAATAATTAGAATGTTTTTATCCTTGTTAACTAGGACCTAGGTGTATGATGGTTAAGGATAGTGATAGCACCTCAGTTTTTACCATGTTTCTGTGTTTGGGGTAATGAATTATTGTGGTATATTGTGTTTACCATAAATTTTTTAACCTATGTTATGTCTCTTAAAGAATGTTTTTGCAATTTTAGAGATATGACTCCCTGGTTATGTTTGTTGAGAGGATAACATGAGTACATGGATGGAGATGTGCCTTCAGTAGAGGAACCTAAGTCACCAATAGTGTTGAGTGAGGAAGTAGGAGAGAAGTTCCATGATAACATCAATAAATTCATTTAGTTTATGTAAAGGGATCCAGAGAAGATTTTGAGAAGTATGTATGACTAAAATCATGAGTTCCAGTTGCACAACCCTAAGACTTTTACTAGAGAGGGAGTACCTGAGGGAGCTGAGTTCTAGATTGATTCCATAAAGACTATCCTTGTTGATTTGGAGACTCCTTCTTAGAAGAGGGTCATGTTGGCTAATTATATACTATGAGGATTAGTGAAGCACTACTGGGACATTAAACCTCAGACTAGATAACCTAATGGTATATTATTGAAAGACTTCTTAGAGACATTCTTAGAGAACTTCTATCCAGAGACACTTAGGAAGGAGAGAGAAGTTGAGTCCATGAGATTGAATTTGTGGAGTATGTCTGTGATGGATTATGTTGGACTCTTTATAGACATTCGGTTCTTTTTTCCAATGTTGGTAGGAGATGAGATTGTGACGATGATACATTTTAAGGATGATATTAAATGTAAAATTAAATTCCAAGTTAACCTCTATCTATTAAATAATTTTTCTGAGGTGTTGGATTAGGATCTCATAATAAAGGTGAAAATAAGAGAAGCTTCTAGTATATGATATATGGTTCTAGTTTTATGTTAAAGAGGTATGACCTCTAAGATTAGGAATCATCGCTACGACAATGTATCCAAGGTAGTAGAAAGCGGAGTACCCATTCATAATGATCAGTTTATCTAGATCTTACACAAGTGATCTTTCACCAGTGTGGTAGGTTAGGAAAATTACAAAGATATTTCCCCCAAAAACTGGTAGAGTACTGAGGCTGCAACAATATGAGACATCTACAGAGGTTTTGTAGCAACTCACGACTGAAAAACATCAATTGAGAAACAATATATAACTAGGTGAAGGAAGAGGATCTTCTATACCATATCATTCCAATCGGTGGGGTTCGAATTATTTAAAAGATAGAGGTAGTGGATGTAGTGCTCATGGGAAATCGAGCTCGTAGTAGTAGAGTGGTGCAGCACATGGGAATCAGGTTGCATCAAAGGGAAAATGGGTTGGACAGTTGCTGACCATTCAGCATACACTTGTTGATAGAGATATTGGACCATCAATAATAAGAGTTACTATTCTTATTACTTATATTCTATATAGTGCCTTATTTAATATGATTTCCACTAATGCCATTATTTTTTCACAACTTGTGAATGGTTTGAGCCCAGTGGTGGAGTTCATGAGTGGGGTGTTGATGATACACACAGCTTTGGGAGTACGGTCTAGAGACATTTTCTTCTACTAGGGATGTTATCTCAATGTTGGGGAGTATCTTTTTTATTTTGGATCTTTAATTCTTGACATGTCAGGATTTGACCTAATTATGGTTACAGACTAGTTAGTATCATACCAAGAATACATTGGTTTTTACTATAAGAGAGTGACTTTAACATCTCTTGAGGGTAACAAATATATTCACCATGGAGAGTGGGACATCATGGTGGGATGAGTAGGGCTAGTTCACCAACAACTATGGGAGAATACCACTCAGGTTTCCAGTTTTTTTTGGATGATAAAGTTGTGAAGAGTGAAGTATTTCAACCATTAGGGGAGAAATTTCTGGATATGTTACTTAAAGACTTATTAGGGATTCCACCTGAGAGAGGTGTCAAAATTACTATTGATCTCATGATATGGCTGAGCCAGTTTATATTCAACCAAACAGAATGAAACTAATAGAGATTCAAGAGATCAAGACTCTACTAGAGGAGTTGGAGGATAAGCGTTCTATCTAACTGAGTAAATAATGTTGGGGTTAACCTGTTTCATTTTTCAAGAATGTGGAAAAGAGTTTCTTCTTATGTTTTGATTACCATATGTTGAATTAGATGACAATGAAGAAATGGTATCCTCTACTACATATCAATGCTATTTTTGACCAATTGAGGGGAGGTTGTGTATTTTCCAAGATAGACTAGAGATTAGGGTTTCATCAGCTGAGATTTCAATATTCTGATATACTGAGTACATAATTAATATGTATGTATATCCTATATGACTTAGTTGAATTGTAATTTGGGTTGACAAATGTAGTAGTGTTTTTTATGTCCTTGATGAATAGAATCTTCCATAAGTACCTAGATCAGTTTGTGGGGGTGTTTGTAGATGACATATTGGTGTACTCCAAGACTCATGGTTATCATTCCTAATACCATGACATCATCCTGAGTACACTGAGATAGAATCATCTATACAAAAATCTATCTAAGTGTCAATTTTGGATTTACCAGGTTCACTTCGTGGGTCACATCATGTTTAAGGAAGGTCTACTATTGGACCTAGAGAAGGTTGAGGAATTTTATTCTTAAGATCATCCCAAGAACATATTCAATATCCATAGCTCTATGGGTTTAGCTGGATATTAACAGAGATCATTTAGGAATTTTCCCATTTGAAAGTTCCACATTCAGGCTTGACAAAGAAAGGGTTAAGGATTTAATGGCTAGAAGCATTCGATAATTCCTTATAAGATTTGAAGAAGCACTTGACATCGACAACAATATTTCTATTACCTGATCCAGGTGAATACTATACGGTGCTTTGTGATGCTTCTAGGATCATTCTAGGAGCACTGTTTATGAAGGGAGAATAAGTTATGGAATATGTGTCTCAATAGTTGAGTCCTCATAAACAAAGCTACCATACAGATGTCTTCATGTTAGTTGCAGTGGTTTATTGATTAATGTGTTTGCGACATTATCTATTGGGAGTGATGTTTACTATGTAAATAGATCAAAATATTTTAAATTATATATGTTGGCTGTTAGATTTGAATCTATGGATGTGGGGGTGGGTTTAGTATATGAATTAATTTTATTTTGATCTATATCATATGCTTAGAAAAGGAAATAGTGTGTCTAAAACATTGAGTAATAAAACTCAAACTTAGTCACTTCAGGAGTCTAGTGTTGAGTGGAAAATTATGACCTTACAAGATGAGATGTACATTGTGTTTTAGGAGAGTTAGGAGTATATTAATCTTATATCAGTTTCAGTAGAATCTACACTTTTGAGACGGATCAAGGATAGACAATATAAGAATCTAGAGTGTTTGGAATTGATGAAAAACCTCATGGTTGGGAGTCACCGTATAATTGGTGCATAGATGAAGATGAGATAATTTATGGTAGGAATCAGGTTTTTATTCTTAAGAGTATGTGGGAGGAGATGATGCATGACTTTCATGCCTCATTGTGGGTGTTACATCCAACTGTGACCAGAATGTACCATGACTTGTGAAGATAGTTTTGGTGGCTGGGCATGAAAAAGGAGATAGTAGGGTTCATGACATGATTCTATGCCTATTAGCAGGTGAAGGATTAGAATCAATGAAATGGAGGTTTACTATAGTTATTGACCATTATTGAATTGAATTGGGATGAAGTTACCACCGATTCTTTCATAGGCATCCCAAGGATGAATTGGAATAATGATGCTATTTTGGTGGTTGTTGACCGTTTGAAAAATGTACAAAATTTATTTCCTATGTAGGAGAATTTCTCAGTGGATCAATTTGGAGAATTGTATGTTCAAAAGATATTCATTCAGCACAAGATTCCACTGACTATTGTTCCAGACCACAACTCATGTTTTACATCAGGCTTCTAGAAGGGCTTGTAAAAGGATCTTGGTACATGGGTCTTGTTAAGTACAACTTTCTACCCACAAACAAATGGGTAGTTAAAGTGTACTATATAGTCCCTTGAGGATATGTTGGGAGCTTGCGTTCTTGACTTTAGTGTGTCTTGGGAGAAGCACCTGGCTCTAGTGAAGTATTCCTAAAAAAATATATTAAGAAACTATAAAAATAGAACCATATGAGGAAATTTATGCTAGGACATCCAAATCACTCATAATATGGATGGAGACAGGTGACCTAGAGTTGTTTGTCCCAAAGACTCATATAGGATACATCTGAGAAGGTACATCTAATTAGAATGTGTATAGATACAAGTCAATGTAAAGAGAAGTCATATACTGATAGATGTCTATGACCCCTAGAGTTTACATAGGGTGATCATTTATTCCTTTAGGTGTCCCCTAGATTGGGTCACTATAGGATACTGAGATAGGGAAAGATAGAACCCATGTTCGTTGAACCATTTTAGGTATTGGAGATAATCAGTCCAGTGGCATACCGATTGGATCTTCTACAGAGATATTGTTATATGAATGACGTTCTCTATATGTCACACCTTTGTTGGCATCACCCTAACCTTTCTCATGTGATCAAGGTGGACGATGTTGAGATTGAGATAGATACATCCTTTGAAGAGAATATGATACATGTGTTGGATCACAGTGGGAAGGTGTTGTAGGGAAATACTATGCAGATAGTTCATTTATTATGGAAATATGGTCATGTTCAAGAGAACAAATTGGAGAGAGAAACATATATCAGGGTTTAGTGGCCTACTATTTTTGACTAAGAATATTAGTGATTTTTGGGAGTACCACTTAAGCTTGAGATTTTATAAAATGAGGAGATTGTAAAATCCAAGCCATTTTTGAGATGTCTTTGGCTCATTTTTAAGTAGTCTTTTTTCTTTATGTTGAGTAATTTTCATTTTGTTTCTTCTTTGGGGTGTGTTTGGGTAAATATTTGAGAATTGTGGAGGAATGTGGGTAGTTAATGGTTAGTGCACAGTTTCCCCTAGCCATGTGCCTTAGCCTCAAAAACTATGAAAACCTAGATAGAGTGGTTTTGAAAGGCTGAATCATAGTTTTTCAAATGATTCATCCTAAAAGAAGAAACCATGCACTCCCTCAAGAAGAGGCACATATTTTTGTTGCATTATTAAGGGGAACTGTGTTCCATGAGTAGAAAACTATGTGTATGAGATTTTATTCTCAAAAAATTTACATTTCAATATTTTAAGCCCCCAATTTAACCCATATTCATTATCAACTTGATCCCTAATGCCTTTTCATGATTGTGGATCACAATGAATAGATTCTATCCCATTCATACCTACGCTCTTTGCATTACAAATCCTGAATTGAAGATCTACCGCCCTCCCGATAAGAGGATCTCATCCCATGTGGTTTCCTTTCCATTTCTCATTCTTCTCCCATCCGTTATAGGGTTGTTCTTCCCTATTTTTTGATCCATCTATATCTAATATTATGGATATATATTTATAATTTAGTGATATTGATTTATATGATCTTGAATTTCGGTTTATGATCTAGATCTCATTCTACATCATTATTCATCTCAAATTGGGGATTTCTATTTGTGAGAATTTATCCTCAAATTGAGGTAGGTGGTCTATAATAAAAAATATCAATTTCTTGATTAAAACAATATGTATGAAATTGCTAAATTTTTATCAGATATTTAGCAATATTTTTAACTAAATTAATTAATTTCATGAATTAATTAATTGAGGAAAATGTGAAATCGCAGGATATTGGAATTATAGATTATGAATAATTAATTGTTTAATTAATTATAAGGCGATTAGGATGGATGAATTGAATAATTAATTATTTAATTAATTATGAGATATTGAGATTAATAGAATGGATAATTAATTGTTTAATTAATTAATATATATTGAGATTGTGAGTGTGAATAATTAATAATTTAATTAATTATGAGATATTGAGATTGTGAGTATGAATAATAAATTGTTGAATTAATTTTGAGATATTGATGCTGTCAGTATGAATAATTAATTGTTGATTGATTAATGTGATATTGAGATTGAGACTATAAATATTAATTTTCGAATTAGTTATGGGTTATTGAGATTCTAAAGTTGAATAATTTATTGTTATATTAATTATGGATATCATAATTTTGAATTAGAATAATTCATTGTAGAATTAATTATTAGAAGTTGATATTTTGAAATGATTAATTACTTGTTGAATTAATTAATTCACTTATTGTTATTGATTAATTTTTTAGTTGAATAATTGTTTAATTAATTAATGGAATGATGGGTATGTGAAATTGTTGAATGTGATTAATTAATTAGTTAATTAATTAATTTTATAATTATGTGTGCGACATGGTATGTGTTGGTCGGAGTGGTTTACTCAAGAGGGGGGTGAATTGAGTACCAATTAAAATTTCTGTATTTAAAAACACTGTCTTAAAGACCCCCAAATAAAATAATAAATTAAACTATAGTGAATTTATATTAAAGTAGAGGTTCTGTTAGATTCTCAAGGGATTGATTTATTCCCAGTTAATCATACAGGAGTGTATGATTATCTTTTGAAACTAACTTACTAATCTACACTTAACATAAACACTTGCTAATTTAATTATCAAAGTAACTTTAAAAACAGTATTAGTTTTAAAGTGATTAGCAGCGGAATAAAACTTTGAAAGAGATGGAACAACAAATGTAACCAAGAGGTTCAGTCTCAAGCCGAGACTTAGTCCTCTCAAAAGTTTATATAAAAATGATCCACACCCTGGATCGGGGTTCAACAGTTTACAAATGTCCAGGTCCAAGACCTCTACCACTGTTCTTCGTGGGAAACAGAACAACAACACCCAGCTGTCCAGGTCACACACGACCTCTACCACTGTTATTCGTGGGAAAGAAAGAATGAAAGAGTTTGGCAAGGATTTACAAATCCTCCAGTTTAAGTACAGGAGACAGTGTATGTGTTAGATACAGAAGATAACACACACTACTCGAAAAGTATAATAATAAATCACAGAACAAGAGATGTAGAGTTTAGAGATGGTTCTGGTGATTTCAGTGTAGCTCTGGACTCCTTTGGATTCGGTCAGAAGTGAGTCTGAGTCCTCTTCTCGTTTCTGTTTGAGAAACAGAGTGTCGTATGCTCCAGGTTCACAGATAGTGAAAATCTCGTGGCTGAAGTTCTTCAGTGTTCTTCTTGTATGCACAAAACACTTCTCGAGTATGCTTGATTGTCTATGAGCTTCTCTGTGTTCTTCTCGTTCTTGTGTTTTTGGTATATTCCGTCCACCACACTCTTTTTTTGTTGCTGGTTGTTGTTGTTGTATCTTGGGCAGTGTAGTCTTCTCGTATTTATCTCACGGGCAATAGGGGACAGAAAAGATTTCCTTTCTGCAGGTACGAGGTACGGGTTCCTGACATCCGACAACCTTTATCAGATATTTGACAAATAATTAAAATGTACATGATATGACCATTGGATATATTAAATAAAGATAGGAAATAAAGAAATTCAAACAGTGAGTCGAGTGATGGGTAGGTAATCAGCATCGGTAGCTTGGACATCTGTAGCTCAATTTCATTAGTTGCTTTGACTCTATCGGTGGCTCTATGCGTCGGTTGGTATATTCTTGTATCGGTGACTTTGTTTATCGGTATCTCCATGCATCGGTAGCTGCATGTGTCGGTAGTTCCATGCGTCGGTAGCTTCATGCGTCGGTAGCTCCATGCATCGGTAGCTCCATGCGTCGGTAGCTCCATGCGTCGGTAGCTCCATGCGTCGGTAGCTCTGTCCATCGATGACTCTTATTCCATCGATAGCTGTTTATACTTACACCGGTAGCTCTATGTTTGTATCGGTAGCTGTCTGTACGTCAGTAGCTTACACTTATAAGTACATCGGTAGCTCTGTGTTTAGTATATCGGTGACTCTGTCTGTCGGTAGACTAAGTCTATCGGTAGACTGGGTACCGGTAGCTCTTTATCAGTAGCTATAGGCAGATTACTTATCTGTTTTATGCAGAACACATCCGATTGTGTTAGAATCAATTTATAACTTGCATGAACATGGATAAATGAGGATTAACATATTCCAAAGACTATTTTAAAAATTATTATTGGTTTGATCACAGATTTGAAAGAATTAAAGTATAGATCAATGATACTTAAAAATATCATAGAGAATGAAAACCTAATTGGGATTTTCAACACATATGAATACATGATTGAGATTATCAAAACAGGTGAGGTCAACAATCTCCCCCTTTTTGATAATCACAATTTATGATATGGGCATTTAACATAGTGAAAATATAATAGTAAAGAGTATAATATTGAAAACAATTTTCTCAGAGAAAACAGCATCAGAGATAATAGAAATAGTATGATATAGACATAAGTTATCAGAGGTAGCAATCATAAGGTACCGAAGGTAAAAAGAAACATAATAATATCAGAGATAAAATTGAAAAGAATGTTATTTTTCTCCATTGAAAATATTTCTCATTCTCTCATTTTGTTCTCCCCTTATTCCTTATTTTTCTCCATTGAAAATATTTCTCATTCTCTCATTTTGTTCTCCCCCTTTGTGATAATCAAAAAGTGGGAAAGCATATATAGGAGACAAATAAAACAGGAGAAGTAAAAAGAGTTCTTCTGTATTAGAGCAGTCAGAAAGTACAGAAACAGAATACAAATGAATTCCTATAAAAAAAATCCTGGCCACTGGATCATTCCACATCTTCCACGTGAGATTTTCCTTTGGGATCAGAAGAAGGTTCTGGTGGTGAGGATGCAGGTGAAGGTTTTGGAATGCCAGAAATGATCAAAGGAGGCTGGGCCACTGACACAGAGTTAGGACTGTAGGTTGAAGATCTTTGGGTGATCATTGGTGTGAGGCTTTGAATAGCTTGAGCAGGAGTCAGCTGGAATGTGGAAGCAGCTGAGGCAGAAGCAGGCAAAGCAGGAGGTATGATGACTGGTTTGGCATCAACATGCAAGAAGGGAAGCAACAAATTTCTAAAATCCATAATAATTCATCCTCCTCTTTCCATAGTAGAGATGAAATCGTCTTTGTTCTCCATGAATTTCTCCAAGGCAGGAGTCAATTGTCTTAGTTTGCTCATGTGTTCTCTAAAAGCTTGAGTTACTGGAGGTAGCTTCATGTTTTCCAACATCATCTTGAAGTGGTGTTCGAGTTGATGCTTGGTGAAAAATCTAGTGAAGTAGTAGTCCACTTTGCTCTTTATGGCTTCCTGAGAGGCAGAGGCTTCTCTCATATAATCTTGAACAATATTCATTATTTCTCTAGCAGAATCTCTTGTAGAAAGCACCACTCGTCTCAACTCTGATGAGTCCACAGAGCCACTAGTTGAAATGGAACCAATATCCTCCTTCAACATTGCTCGAACTAAATTCAGGTCAACTAAATGTTTGGATGTGAGAGGTCCAAGAGAGAAGGAAACAATTTCTTTGAAACTCTTAGACAAACTACTGATTAGGCTTTGAACTTGAGAGTCCTATAATTGAACATGATCCTTCATTGAGGTTTTGAAACTTTCAAACACCGAGACAAACTGTCTTACTACACTCTTCACATAAGCTAGGTCCTTGTCAGCTTGAGACTTGGAGCTCATATAAGAATCCAAAGAAACAACTGATGTCTTGAGAGCTTCAAGATCTGCTTCGATTCTAGAAGAATGAGTCTGGCACTCTTTCACTTCTTCCATAAGCTCAGACACAAAAGAAGATAAATTACAAGCCAGAGATAGCTCGAAGGATCTCTCTAACATTTTCATTTCTTCATAAAAGCTTTGCTTCATCTCAGCAACTGATACACTGAATGATTCTTTCAGCTCATTCTTCATGGATTCAAGATCAGATTTAGAGACAAAATCATTAGGGACAACTGCATCAGATCCCTTTACTAAGGCCAAACTAACTACAGAATCAGTCATTATTGATTGAATTGAGGATGCAAGGGAGGTTTCCATTAACTGCACTTCTTCAACAAAACTGGTTTTGAGGTCCTCTTTCAGTTTATTCAGATCATGAAATCTGACCACATTATCTGGAAACAACTCAGAAGCAAGATCATAATTGGTCTTCAGTCTATTCACATACATCTCATTATCAGAATCCGGATAATCCAATCCACAGACTATAAACCCTGGGTCTTCTACCCAGTCTCCAAGCTCAACAGCTACTGTAACATTTCCAAGAACAGATTGATGCTCCCCCTCAATGGGTGCATTCCCATGTATCATAACAGCATTCAGTGCTGGATTCTCTTCATCAGAATCTTCTACTACAAGTTCCATCGGTGCAGCATATAGAAGATCTTCTGATACATGTACAGGTTCTTTTGTATCTCTTTCTACTTCAGCAGTCGGCATAGCTGAGTTTCCAATCAAAGGACTCATACTTAAACTATCAGAAGCATACGATTTAGATACATTCTCCTTTTCCTCTTCTTCTTGGTGAGGTACAGACTGGTCTTCCTCATAAGTAGACAAAATTTCCTCTACCTTTCCTTTCCTAGAATAAACCAATTCTGCAACAGGACTTGGGGGCAAGTCTGGATCTCCTCCAACATCCATGGGAGTTTCTTCTTCTTCTTCTTCTATTTCATCACTATAAACAGGTTCCTCTTCATCAGGTCTCAGACTCGGATCTCTCATATCCTTAGGTCTTGAGGGATAATCCACAGGATTAAACCTATCATATATCTTCTGATCATCACTGACCCATTCTCCCTTCCATGGGTTCCAGTTAATTTTCAGGTACTTACAAATAGTCGAGGTGATGCAGAAATTGTTCCTGACTACAATTTTCTCATCATGAGACTCAGCTATTCCTTTCACTTTTATCATTACTGAAATCAGCTTGGCAAAGAACAAATCATTATTCTTTGACTTAGGTCTAATCATGTCTTCCATTTGAAGCATTAACAATCTACAAAGATTGTCTTTTACTCCATGTCTTAGCAAATGAAGAAGATAGATATCTTGATATCTCAGATTTGCAAAATCTCCTCGCCTCGGTATCAACACATGATGAACAAACTTGAAGAGAAGTCGATTCTCTCCATCCATTTCAGTAGCAACCACTTGCCTTTGATTCCCATTACAGGTCAGTTCTTTTAAAGCGGTTTCATAATCAAAGATGTCACTGCTAGGTGGCATTGCTCTTGATACATACCCAGAGACACCTTCATATGGTACTTTTAAACACTCAACCCACTCTACTGAAAAAAAGACATCTCTTTTCCATTTAAAAAAGAGCTTACCCGATTCTCATTTTCAGACTTCTCGAAGATTACAAACTCATAGAACTATTTTACCAACTTCGGGTAGTATGGGCCATTGTTATTCGAGAAACAATCCATCCATTTCTGGTCCTCCAGAATATCGAGTACTAACGATTTGCTAGGCAGTAGCCATTCCACGCACAGTTCCTTCTCGATTACGATGTCTCTATTCTGCAAGTGAGGATTCACTGGTCGCCTTCCCGATCTAGTTCTGACTTCACTAACACTGGCTTTATGCTGTGTCTTCTGCTTCTTATCTTTTGGTTCTACACTTTCATCTCTAACGATAGGAAGCTTAGTTTTTTCCATCGCGGGTTTAGGGTTCTTGGGCGATTTGGGAGCTAAGGTTCGAAGGTGAGAGATTTTGAGCTCGTTGAGGTAAGAAGTGGCTTAGACATAGTTTTATCATTTAAGAATTCCAAATAAACTACTAAAATAGAGTAAGATAAAATAAAATAAAACGATTCGTATTCTTGGCGGCAGACAGAAGTTTAAAAAAAACATTGCATCAGTGTGAGTTTCAACATCGGTGAGGATTTTCACATCGGTGAGAATTTCACATCGGTGAGAATTTTCATATCGGTGAGCATTTTCACATCGGTGAGGATTTCACATCAGTGAGAATTTCACATCGGTGAGAATTTCACATCAGTGAGAACTTCACATCGGTGAGAATTTCACATCAGTGATTAAACATTCCCAAATCGTGTCTTATGTAACTTAGCCTATCCGAACATAAAGATTTAGTGAAAATATCAGCCAATTGATGTTCAGTGCCAATAAATTCAAGAGAAATATCACCTTTTTGATAGTGATCTCTTAGGAAATGGTGTCTTACATCTATGTGTTTGGTTCTAGAGTGAGATACAAGATTCTTAGAGATGTTTATTGCACTGGTGTTATCAGAGTTGATTGAAACATGTTTAAAAACATATCCATAGTCCAAAAGAGTGTGTTTCATCCACAGAATTTGTGCACAGCAACTACCAGCAGCTATATATTCTGCTTCGGCAGTAGATAATGAAACTGAGTTCTGTTTCTTACTACACCAAGAAACTAAGGATTTTCCAAGAAAATGACATGTTCCTGATGTGCTTTTTCTATCTAACTTATAACCTACAAAGTCAGCATCTGAATAACTCATTAACTCAAAGGATTGTCCTTTTGGGTAAAACAAACCTAATTTAACTGTGTGTTTGAGATATTTGAAAATTCTTTTAACAGCAAGCAAATGAGATTCTTTTGGATTAGCTTGAAATCTAGCACACATACACACACTAAAAATAATATCAGGTCGACTAGTAGTAAGATAAAGTAAACTACCAATCATACCTCTGTAATTTGTTTGATCAACTGGTTTCCCAGTTTCATCTGCGTCCAATTTACAGGTAGTACTCATAGGAGTTTCACTTTCCTTGATACTATCCAGACCAAAACGTTTTAAAAGATCCTTTGTATATTTACTTTGATTCAAAATAATACCATTTTCATTTTGAAATACTTGAAATCCAAGAAAGTACTTAAGTTCTCCCATTAAGCTCATTTCAAATTCATTTTGCATACTTTTTGAAAAATCAGTACATAAAGAGTGTTTAGAAGATCCAAAAATAATATCATCAACATATATTTGTACAACTAAAACATCTTTAGAAATTATTTTAATGAAAAGAGTTGGATCAGCAATCCCTTTAGTAAAACATTTTGAAATAAGGAAATTGCTAAGTCTATCATACCAAGCTCTTGGAGCTTGTTTTAAACCATACAAAGCTTTAGAAAGTTTAAAAACTTGATTTGGAAAATGGGGGTTATTAAATCCAGGTGGTTGTTCTACAAAAACATCTTCAATTATAAAACCATTTAGAAATTCACTTTTCACATCCATTTGATATAACTTGAAATCTAGATGTGCAGCATATGCAAGTAAGATCCTAATGGCTTCTAGTCTAGCTACAGGTGCAAAAGTTTCCTCATAGTCTATACCTTCTTCTTGACTATATCCTTGTGCAACTAGTCTAGCTTTGTTTCTAACTATATTTCCAGATTCATCTACTTTATTTCTAAAAACCCATTTTGTGCCTATTGTCAAAGTGTCCTTAGGTCTGTCAACTAATTCCCAGACTTTGTTTCTTTCAAACTGATTTAATTCTTCCTGCATAGCTATTACCCAGAATTCATCATTGATAGCATCATTGATATTTTTGGGTTCTAGCTATGAAAGAAAAGATTGATGTTCAACCTGGTTTCTTAGAGAAGCTCTAGTTTGTGTTCCTCTATCAAGATTACCAACAACAGCTTCTAAAGGATGATTCTTTAGAATCCTTGTTGATCTGGTAAAGGTTGGACTAGAAATTTCAGGTTCATCTATAGGTTCGGGTTCAACAGAAGCAGATTCTAGAGAAAGTCCAGAACTGGATGCTTTTATAACAGGTTCTTTAGATTTATCATTAAGGTCCAGAATAGACAAATCTTCTTCAACATTCTCAAGAGAGGTTTTAGGCTCATGTGGATCAGTTTCATCGAATTTGATGTGAACAGATTATTCCACACATTTGGTTTTCTTATTGAATACTCTATAGGCTTTACTTGAAATAGAGTAACCCAGAAAAATTCCTTCATCACTTTTGGAAGAAAACATATCCAGATTATCTTTAGTATTCAGAATAAATACTTTGCAACCAAAAACTTTAAAGTAATTAACCTTAGGCTTTCTATTGTTCCACAATTCATAAGGGGTTTTCTTAAGAACAGGTCTATTTAAGACTCTATTAATAATATAACAAGCTGTATTTACAGATTCAGCCCAAAAATAAATAGGCAGGTCATATTCATTGAGCATGGTTCTAGAAATTTCTTGAAGGGTTCAGTTTCTTCTTTCTACTACACCATTCTGTTGGGGTGTTCTAGGGGCAGAAAAGTTATGAGTATAGCCATTGTGTGAGCAATAAGATTCAAAATCTTGATTTTCAAACTCACGACCATGATCACTCCTCAAAGTTTTAATCTTAAGTCCCCTAAGGTTCTCTACAGATTTAGAGTATTTAACAAAAGAAGAACAAGATTCACTTTTGTGAGCTAGAAAATATACCCAAGTATATCTAGAAAAATCATCTACAAGAACATAAACATAGTGCTTCCCATTTAAACTAGAAACTCTTGATGGTCCAAATAAATCCATGTGAACCAATTCAAGTGGTTGAGAAGTCGAAACTTCTTTCTTTGATTTAAAAGAAACTTTGTGTTGTTTTCCCTTTTTACAGGGGTTACACACTCTATCATTTGGGAATTCTAATTTGGGTAGGTCTCTAACTAGGTTTTTTCTAGAGAGTTCTCTAAGTGAGTGAATGTTGCAATGTCCCAATCTTCTGTGCCATAGCCAAGATTCTTTATGAAAAGCATTCAAACAAGTAATATTTTGTTTAGCTAAAGAATTCAGATTAACAGCATAAACATTTTCATTTCTTAAGGCAGAAAATACCAAAACATTCTTAGAATTAAAAACTTTGCAAGAATCATTTTCAAATTTAACATGAAAACCATCATCACATAACTGAGAAATACTTAATAAATTGTATTTAAGGCCATCAACAAATAAAACTTTAGAAATCAAAATTGAATCAGTGTTACCAATCTGGCCTAAGCCGATGATTTTTCCTCTTGAATTATCACCAAAGGTGACAAAGCCTCCATCAACTTTTATTAAACTCTTAAAACAAGAGAAGTCTCCTGACATATGTCTTGAACATCCATTTTCCAAATACCAGGTCTCTTTACCGGAGCTCTTTAAGCAAGTTCCCTACAAAACAGATTCAGATGGGAGATGATTTTGGTACCCAGATTTTCTTGGGTCCAGACAGGTTAGCCAATAATACTTTAGGTACCCATATTTGTCTAATGGGTCTCATATAATTTGTAGAATTGACATTCTTTTAAAGATAAACTTTATTAGATCCATATCTATGTATATAACTGGTTTAAGCATATGAAGTTCCAGAATTACCTTCATTCTGTCCAGATTTAGAAATGAATCTAGTTTTGGCAATTTTCCTTTGTCCAGGTTGGTATCCTATACCAGTAGTATATTTAGGTGCTATTTGATTTCCTAGCAGCTGTGTTAGTGTATTTTTTCCATTGGTGAACTTCTCTATGTATTTCTTGAGTTGCTCATTAGATAGTTTCAGTTCAGTGTTTTCTTTTAACAGTTGAGCATTTTTCTCTTTTTCAATAGTGAGTTCGGTTTTAACTGTAGTGGTGAGAGCATGTTGTTTCTTTAATGACTTGTATTTATCCTTAAGTTCATTACATGTCTCTTCCATCATATCACAGTACTCAAACAATTCATTTTTAGACATTGTTCCAGAATCAGAGTCAGATTCTGCATTATCTCCAGAGTAATAATTTAAAGCAGGAGTTTCAGCAGTTACCTGAGAAGTGTTTGTCATAAAGCACATATTTGCCTTATTTCTGTGTTCAGTTTCAGAGCTTTCAGATTCAGTAGAGATATCCTCAGAAGCACTCCAAGTAGCCTTCATGGCTTTCTTAAACTTATTGTCCTTATATTCATATTTCTTTTTATACTTCAGCTTTGGACATTCGGCTTTAATGTGTCCTTTTCTCTTGCACTCATAACAGACAACATCATCTGATTTGTCATTCTTCTTCCAATCCTTTTTCCATTTACCTTGGTGATCATACTTACCCTTATAATTTTTTTTTCTGAAGAACTTCTTTTTCATATAAAATTTCTTAAATCTTCTAGCAATGTGAGTCATCTCAGCATCACTGTCAGAATCACTTTCACTGTCTTCACAGCTTGAACTTTCAACTATAGCTTGAAGCTTTTCTTTGTCCTTATTCTTTGAAGTTGAAGATTTGAAAGCAACAGACTTTCTTGGAGGTTCATTTTCTTCCTCTTTATTCACTTTAAGCTCTTATTCATACATCATCAGCTTGCCAATTAGTTCCTTGACAGGTAGAGCAGCAATGTCACACGATTCTCTGATTGAGACAGATGTGCCTCTCCATCTATCAGGTAGACATCTCAAAATTCTCATAATTTGTTCCTTCGATGAGACATCCTTTCCAAGCGAGATCATTATATTGACAATTTCATTGAACCTGAGATACATGTCAGAAATGGGTTCGTCAGGCTTCATTTTAAAATTATCATACTTGATAGTATAAGTGTTCAATCTCATTTCTTTAACATTCGTTGTTCCTTCATGAGAAACAGCTAAGGTATCCCAAATTTCATATGCAGTTTTACAAGAAGAAATTCTATTAAACTCTTCATCTCCTAGAGCACAGTACAAGGCATTCATAGCTTTACAGTTGTTATTGTAAGCAGTCTTTATAGGTTCATCCCAAGTAGATCTAGCAGTAGTAGGAATTTTGTATTCTGATTCAATAGCAGTCCAAATATCAAAACCTATGCTTTCTAGATGAATTTTCATTTTCAGTTTCCACTGAGCATAATTAGTTCCATTGAAGAAAGGTGGCCGGTTAGTAGCAGCACCCTCAAGTCTATTGTCCATGATGAGAAAATTTTAAAGAGATAAAAATTTAGATATAACAGAAATTTTAAGAACTTTAAAATACAACTAAAATCACAGTTCAAAAGCAGAGTACTTTTAGAAAGTATTTTCAATCCTTTGATACAAAGTGTTGGTCGGAGTGGTTTACTCAAGAGGGGGGTGAATTGAGTACCAATTAAAATTTCTGTATTTAAAAACACTGTCTTAAAGACCCCCAAATAAAATAATAAATTAAACTGTAGTGAATTTATATTAAAGTAGAGGTTCTGTTAGATTCTCAAGGGATTGATTAATTCCCAGTTAATCATACAGGAGTGTATGATTATCTTTTGAAACTAACTTACTAATCTACACTTAACATAAACACTTGATAATTTAATTATCAATGTAACTTTAAAAACAGTATTAGTTTTAAAGTGATTAGCAGCGGAATAAAACTTTGAAAGAGATGGCACAACAAATGTAACCAAGAGGTTCAGTCTCAAGACGAGACTTAGTCCTCTTAAAAGTTTATATAAAAATGATCCACACCCTGGATCAGGGTTCAACAGTTTACAACTGTCCAGGTCCAAGACCTCTACCACTGTTCTTCGTGGGAAACAGTACAACAGCACCCAGCTGTCCAGGTCACACACGACCTCTACCACTGTTATTCGTGGGAAAGAAAGAATGAAAGAGTTTGGTAAGGATTTACAAATCCTCCAGTTTAAGTACAGGAGACAATGTATGTGTTAGATATAGCAGATAACACACACTGCTCAAAAAGTATAATAATAAATCACAGAACAAGAGATGTAGAGTTTAGAGATGGTTCTGGTGATTTCAGTGTAGCTCTGGACTCCTTTGGATTCGGTCAGAAGTGAGTCTGAGTCCTCTTCTCGTTTCTGTTTGAGAAACAGAGTGTCGTATGCTCCAGGTTCACAGACAGTGAAAATGTTGTGGATGAAGTTCTTCAGTGTTCTTCTTGTATGCACAAAACACTTCTCGAGTATGCTTGATTTTCTATGAGCTTCTCTGTGTTCTTCTCGTTCTTGTGTTTTTGGTATATTACGTCCACCACACTCTTTTTTTTGTTGCCAGTTGTTGCTGTTGTATCTTGGGCAGTGTAGTCTTCTCGTATTTATCTCACGGGCAACAGGGGACAGAAAAGATTTCTTTTCTGCAGGTACGAGGTACGGGTTCCTGACATCCGACAACCTTTATCAGATATTTGACAAATCATTAAAATTTACATGATATGACCGTTGGATAGATTAAATAAAGATAGGAAATAAAGAAATTCAAACAGTGAGTCGAGTGATCGGTAGGTAATCAGCATCGGTAACTTGGACATCGGTAGCTCAATTTCATTAGTTGCTTTGACTCTATCGGTGGCTCTATGCGTCAGTTGGTATATGCTTGTATCGGTGACTTTGTTTATCGGTAGCTCCATGCATCGGTATCTGCATGTGTCGGTAGTTCCATGCGTCGGTAGCTTCATGCGTCGGTAGCTCCATGCATCGGTAGCTCCATGCGTCGGTAGCTTCATGCGTCGGTAGCTCCATGCGTCGGTAGCTCCTTCCATCGATGACTCTTATTCCATCGGTAGCTGTTTATACTTACACCGGTAGCTCTATGTTTGTATCGGTAGCTGTCTGTACGTCAGTAGCTTACACTTATAAGTACATCGGTAGCTCTGTGTTAAGTATATCGGTGACTCTGTCTGTCGGTAGACTAAGTCTATTGGTAGACTGGGTACCGGTAGCTCTTTATCAGTAGCTATAGGCAGATTACTTATCTGTTTTATGCAGAACACATCTGATTGTGTTAGAATCAATTTATAACTTGTATGAACATGGATAAATGAGGATTAACATATTCCAAAGACTATTTTAAAAATTATTATTGGTTTGATCATAGATTTGAAAGAATTAAAGTATAGATCAATGATACTTAAAAATATCATAGAGAATGAAAACATAATTGGGATTTTCAACACATATGAATACATGATTGAGATTATCAAAACAGGTGAGGTCAACAGTATGTTTCATAAAAATATAATATTGTGGTAAGATATGTTGAATAGTAAAAATGGAATTCACATGTCACAATTTTGTGTGGGACATGGTATGCAACATCAAAATCCCACAATGTGATAAGATATGTTGAATTGAAACAATGGAATTCGCATGTGGTAATTGAGAGTGAGACATAGTTTGCTGCATCAAAATCCCATAGGGTGTTAATATATGTAAAATGGTAACAATGAAATTCACATGTGATAGTTGTGTGGGGGACATAGTCTGCTACATCAAAATCCCCTAGTGTAATAAGATATGTTGATTAGTAACAATGGTATTAGCAAATGTTAATTTTATGTGGGATATCATTTGCTGCATAAAAATACCCTACTGTGAAAAGATACGATGAATGGTAAAAACAAAATTCAGATGTGAATTGTGGTAATGGACGGTAATATGTGAATTCAGTTTTTTGATATCCCTTGGGGATAGTTCAGACTTCGATAGGGACCGAAGTAGGTATGGAGAGTTCAAGTGTCCTTGGAAACCTGGGAATTGTGTGATTAAATAAAGAGTAATTGAATAAGTGTAAATTATTGAATTTAATGCCTTTTTTATTCATTAATCAAATTCATACATCTATTCTTGATTTCATGTCATTTTAGGCACTGTTGGTGGTAGCCTACTAAGTTGTATCGAAACCCAAATCAGGATACCTAATCTATATCTGAATAGATTTCCTGGTTACAGGACCGGATAAGGGCAACATACATATGATAGAAGTCTAATTCGGGATGAAGTATAGAAATTTTCTTAGATACTGTTGGAAGTTGCCTACTTTTTTGCACTAGCACCCTACATAGGTTGCCTAATCGGCCCCAAAATAGATTTCAGGGTTGTAGGACAAGATAAGGGAAAGATCTATATGTTATTTGTCTAAGTCGGGATAAAGCACATATAAGGGAACCAAATGTGGTTTAGGACCCACTTTGGAGTTGTTGGTGTCTTTATTTATTTTGGAATTTTCATATTGACACTTGAAACTTATTGGAATGACATATCTAGTGTTTAGTTTTGGATACTGTATTCCATATTTTGGTCATCATGTGATATTGGTATTATTCTGGTAATTAGTTACATTAGTAGGCTATTTTTTATCTATTTTGGTTGTTTTTCTACATTGATAAAGAGGGTATAAACTCCCCATGATCGATATAAGGCCCTCACTTCTAGTCAATAGCCTCCCAACATACGGGGAGGCATGCTTTAGGTCATGTGACCTTCCGGCTTGGGGCATCAGTGTGAGGATCCAGATGTGGGATGTCACAATATTCTCATGTTAGGGTATATCAGTGGATCATTAAAATATATATGTTATTGAACAATGGAATAGAATAACCAAAGTTTCAAATATCCATAGTTTTAATTTGTTGTCTGTATACTAAAAATGATTTGTGAGAAACTGAACATGACTATCAATTCCAATAAAATAGTTGACTCCGATGGAGTTAAAGTTCCATTGGACTAATGAATGTGAGAAAAAATCAAGGAGTTAAATTATGTTTGGTTAGTGAAACTATGTTCACACTACCCTATAGTGTAAAAGGGTTTATAATCTACAGTGATTCATCAAATAAAGGTGTGGGATGAATCCCCATAGAAAATAATTTGGTTATAACCTATACCTCATTCCAAATGAAAATTTATTTTATGGTGATATCCTAGGGTGATATATGTGATATATATAATTCTAAAAAAAATATGATTTATATATTCACATGGAAGGAGTTTAATATACACTAAAGGAAACATTTAGAGTTGATTAATTATTTTGACTTCTCAATAAATTAACACAGTAGGAAGGAGAACAAGGTTGTTAATGCTTGGAGTAGAAGAAAACTACTAGTTTGGCCATAATGAGGATTGAAAGATATCTAATAATAATTGATTTACAAAATACGAATCTTAAAATCATGATGAAAGGGGATAGATCATATCTTTCTCAGATTAATTTTGAACTACTCATCCATGTGAGGATTAAAGAGGCACTGAAGAAAGATGTGGAACTAATTAAGAAGGTGAGGAATGTTCTTGAGTTCAACCATGATTTTGATAGAAATATGGTTTAATTATTTTCTATTGTCCAATAAAAACCAGATATTTATAATGTTTTGTTGGATGAATCTAGTAGTACATTATTTTTTAGTCATCCTAGAAGTATGATGATGTATAGAGGTATAAAAGAGTATTTCTAGTTCGAAAACATGGAATGGGATATTTTAAAGTATGTATCTAATTTAATTGTGTTCTAGAATGATAGTACTGAAATATATAATTCTAAAGGGATATTACAACTATTACCCATATGTAAATGGAAATGGGAAAACATCACCACATATTTCAACATCAAAAATCCTAAAACATCTAAAGTCATTATTTTATTTGGGTTATAGTCGATTACCTTATGAATTAATCACACTACATTGCGATAGGATAATATGTATCTGTTTATTAACTTACTGTGAAATATATTAATGAAGTGGTATGGTTGTATATAGTACAATGTTAAATTATACCGGAACAGAATATAAGGTTTACATCAATGTTCTGGGAAAGGTGTAATGAACCAGGTATTTATAGAATAATACTTTTTTATTTCTATTAATACTTATGAATAAAATATTAATTTTACATTAAATGGGACACTTTTTTTATAGTGTACTCGACACGCAATAGTGGGTTTCTACGAAAGCATATGTTGCACACAACATTGAGATATACCAAAAAATAATACTGTAATAATATTATTATTTTAAATAGTAGTTAAAAAATAGCTATTGGAATAGAAGGAATGAATAATATCAATTAAATATTTTAATATGGTTTACACATGTTTAAATAATTATTCATTGTTTACCAAATTTATTTGAAATTGAAATAAAAACCAATTGAATATAAAGTATGTGTTTTTATGAAGACCTGTATAAAAGAGAATAATTGTGTTTTCATATCACTCTTCATGGATTTTTATTTAATGAAAAATACATAATATATATTCAATGTAATGTTTTAAATTTATCTCATATGTTTTCTAGATATGATATGAGATCAAATTCAATTTTTTATAAAAAATTAGTATTTTTCTAAAAATATTGTTTCACCGCCTTTTGATGGAGAACCCTTTTTAAATCTAGTTTTTGTCACTTTTAAAAGTTATATTTGACAAAATAAAACTTATTTTATAGAGTTGGGATAGAAAAATTTACTTTGGGTGAAATTTTAGTATTTATTTGATAAAGTTCATTTTTAATGAATACTGAAAAAATACTGCATTTTAATTCAAAACTTCCATTTCATCTAATTTATTTATATAGTTATATTGTCTTGTTAATTGTTTTTAAAATATAGTTGGATTATATTTTTATCATTTAATCTAATGATGGTAATTTGAAGAAATTTCACTTTTAAATTGGACATAAACACATGTGAAACTTTTGATAGTTATTACTTCTTAATAACTCGTTTCTTGGTTTGGGCAACAAGAAATAATTTTAAATTAATTTATTCCAATTATATTTTTTGAATTTGGAAAAATGGATTACATATTTGGAATTAAGAGGTCCAAATTTTTTAAATAGGTACCTTTTATTTTTAAACATTATGAATAGTATCTTCAGTAATTATTTTATTTACCATGGTTAAAGGATAAATCTTGTAAATAAGGGTAAAAAAATAATATTATAATAATAGTAAACTACTCTAACACATGTACTAATTCCATTGGATGAGTTATTTCTGACCATGTGAATCCTTGGGTCGAATTTGGGACCCCAAGGTGCCACTTGGATGTGAAAATGATATTTTATAAGAATTAATTTAAAATAATGAAAAATGTAACATAGACATGTATATTTTAGTAGAACAATTTTTATATGGGGTTATATAAGTGATATATTAGAATATAAATAGTTATTATAAATATAAAAAGATTTAATACATCATGGAATTTTATTTATAATTTTTATAAATCAAATAAATAAATTTTTTTATTACACAACTACGATGTAATGATTACCTTATTAATGAATGGTTTAAATAAATGAGATTATAAATATTTAAATAAATATATTTTTAAATTTTTTATGACATCCACAAATTTTACGGATGATTATGGCTTTTTATATTTAAATTAATTACATTTTTTCTAATTAATCATGTTTTTATGGATTTTTAAAAAGTCATGATGTGAATAGTATAAAAATTGACATAAATTTGTTTTTAAAAAAATACTATTTTATTAAATTTTGTATTAGTCCTAAAAATCTAATATCAATCCAAATGACATATATAATGTTTAACATCTCATTAATTAACCATTTTGAGGTTCTATTGTAATTTTATAGTAACTATATTAACCATGTAGTATGAGTATACAAGAAGACATGGTAATAGTTAAATTAGTTAACTTAAGGTTAAATCTAAAAGATAAGGTTACATTTGTCACCTATACATGTATAAAACCTATTTAATGGGCGTTTTTTGACCCCAAATCATATTATATTTGAACTAAATTACTTTGGGACCATTTTTCAACCAAAAATATTTTTATAATAAAATAAAATTTCAATACCTTCCTAAGGTGCCCCTCCTCCCTCTTATAAAAGGGCATCAACTCTACCCATTTAATCACACCTATAAAGCCCCTTTTATCATCCAAACTCTAATATATTAATCTCCCAACATCCCTATATTCCTCATAGAAGCCTTAATTTAGGCATAAGTTAATTCAAGAAATCCTTTGGATCAAATATAAGGGAGATACACATTTTAAGGGGTAGTGTCTTCTCTAAAGTTCATTTCCATTATTTTACTTATCCACTCTGTAACACCCCAACCCCAGTTACCCAGATTCGGTGCATTATTACATAATATTGGAATAATCACAAAATATCATGTATCAAATGACCAATTAGTTTAGTAGCCTTGGATTAACTGGATACATTCATAAAGTTTACATTACATCATAAAGTGAAATCTACTACAATAAAATCTTGTCTTCATATCCCCTCATACTATCCCTCCAGGTCATTCGTAAATTACTTCTTCACATCCTGGGAAAAATAAAACATTGAAAGGGGTGATCTCAGATGCTTAGTAAGGATAACAATATAGCAGAAACTTTCATAAATAAGCACAAACATTTAAGTCAATGTATAACTAAAACAAAATCCTTTTAAACATGAATTTAAGCATAATATGGAAAAGATAAAATGAAATAATGCCCTTTACTTATTCACATGGATATTCTATTAGTTTAATAATCACATGCAATATCAATAACCACTTTCCTAATGATGGAATGCAAAATGACAGACTATCATAACCACATAGACAAGGCCTCGTGCCAAGACTACAAATAAGATTTTGTCAAGGCCTTATGCCAAGACACTAGTTTGTCTCATGAGACCTACGAATGAATCGAGGAGCTATAGTGGGCCCCACCCATCACTTATTATGTCCAATGCATTCTTCATATGAACAGGTTTAAACATAACATAAATATTCATATTAAAACTAGCATACGAAATGTCAATACTATCTCCATAAACCATGAATGAAATAAATATAACACATCCATAGTCAAACATATCACGAAAAATTCAATACAATATGGAAGTTTTGTATCACAATAAATCAACTTCAAATAAGTTTAAAATCCATCAAAGGATGTTGACATAGATGAAATCAAAACTATTTGAGAGAAATATCTATTTTTTTGAAATCATTTAAAAGTCACATAATTATAAAATAAAACATTTACTTTGAAAATTTTATTATAAAATTGTAAGGGAAGATTTGATGATTTTATAATGGTGGAAAATATCTGCACCCGTCGTATAAGTTAAAAAAGACATTCTTACCTTAATTCTGTCAAAAAGGTTAAAAAGGACCTTGTTTGTAAAATGAAATAAAGATTCCTTTATAAACTTCTTATAAAAAGTAAACAAGGGTATAAATGACTTTATCCCATAGTCTTTAAAATGTTAATAATTATTTGAAATACATTTTTAAGAATCATGGATGTGGATGATAAAGAGGTCCCAGTAGATAATTACGTATAAACAGCCTCTAATAATGAAGAGATTGTGAAATAAACCTTTACCTTGTACTTTTCATTAGTTTATGGTATGTTAACCTCCTGTATAATAGTTAAAACATTTTTATTAATTTATACAAGAACTATATACATAATTATGATATCATATATGATCTTCTAATAATGCTTTGTTAATAATGTTTTAGTATTATCGTCGTTTCAGGTATTAACTTACTCATTTTATTTTATATGTTTTGTTACATAAGTCATGTTTGTTATGGATAGGTTGTATGTTATTTATATCCAGGAGGATATAAAGTTCTTAAACATTACTTTTAATCATAAAATGAGAATTAGTCTTTAATGGATACAATGGAGAATGAATCTCATCGCGTTCGTGGATACGGTAGTCCGTACGTACGCACGAGCGACAATATCATTCTTTTGATATTAAAATAATATATAATTGGAGTTTTATATCATATATACAAAATCATTACCATGTTATATTTATTATTTACATGAATTACATATCATTAATATACCCATCCAAATAATAATATATTGAATAACAATTACACCACGACGTGGAGACAGTAAATCATACGTACACGCGTATGGTGAAATGTCATTAAGAGGATGGATAGAATACTAAATATGGTTGTAACATATTTATAATAACATCACAGTATATATAAGATACTGGAGTTATTAATTTATAATTTAAATAACAAAGAAAGAAGAAGTTGAAGAAGAATAGAACTTGAAAGAGGGTGGTGAAAACATTACCTCTTCTTTGGGTTCTTTCTTTTGATTTGATCAAAAGGGATCCATAGGTTGGCTTTATGACTAAAGGAAGGACTCTAGGATGAAGGAAGGATATTTGAGAGGGTATTTGGGAAGAGGTTGGCCGAGACCAAATGTTTTGAAGTTGTGAAAATGAGAGAATGGGGAGTGCCCTTTTATAAGAGGGGTGTGGGGCACCTTTGGAAAAGCTAGAAATATTATTTTATAATAAATTCATATTTGGTTTCTAATGGCTCCAAAGTGTATTATTTAAAGTTTAAAGTGGGGATAAGTCAATAACCACTCAACCAATAGGTTTTAGACAGGTTTGGGTCACTTTATTAACCTTATCTTTTAGTTTTAACTCTTGGTTAATTAGTTTGACACTTACCGTGTCTCTTTATATTTTTATATTATATAGTAAATAAACATACTATAAACTTCCAAGAGACCCCAAAGTGGTCAATTAATGATACAACTATCATTATTTAAGTCTCTTGGCTGAACCTTATATTTTTAGGAATAGAATATAAATTAATAATATAATATTTCTTTTAAAAACTCTTTTATGTCAATTTTGAAAGTATTGGGTATTTTGTTTTTTGATAATTTCATAACAGCATTATAACTTTGAAAAAATTTATTTAATCAGTCAAAATATGTCATATTAACCTAGAAAATTATTTTAATTCATAAAAAGTCTCAAATTACATTTATTTTGATATTTATAATATCAATTATTTTAATATTCATTAATTAAGTAATTACTACATCCCCATTGTGTCATATAAATTAACTTATTTAGTGTCTAAAAATTAAAAAAAACCATTATATAGGAAATCCTTTTAGGTTTCTAATGAATATTTATAATCGAATTTATCTTATCTATAACCCTATGTTAAATATGTTTTATTTGTTAAACATTGATTTTAACACTTTTAACTCTTCTTTGAATTAAATAATAATAAATTTTCTAATCTTATCCAAGTGGACCTAAATGATAATATTTTATTCCTAAGATTGTTTTTGGTCAAGGTACACCTGTCCAGTAGAATTAGAAAATGTGTTAGGGTAATATTAATATCATTTTTACCCTTAATTACCATATTTACATTTAACCGTGGTAAATAAAAATAAAAGTTACTATTCACCAAAAAATATTTTTATCTTATTGAACCACATTTTACTCCTCGATATTAACCGTGTCTCTCATATTTTTGAAATTCCACTCACATAAGTGGTAAAATTATGTTTTATGAGAATTTCCAAATTCACCTAGGAGGTGGGTAAAAGACGGTGAAATGTCCCATAAAATTTTTATCTATCTAAAATGATTCTAAACTAACTCCAATGAATTACATTGAACTTATATAGGTAGTATATATCCATTTTGACCATAATTAAACATATATAAAATAAATATTTATTTATATAAAAACTTTGTTTTATACCATGACTAAGTGGTTTTCACTATTCATCAAAAATTGAATGTTTTTAGAAAAAAACTAAAATTTCACCCTCAGATAATTTTGATATTCCGAATCCAATAATAAAGTGAATTTTGAATGATAAAATTTATAAAATTTCAAAAAGTGGGTATTACTATTCATAACGGCTAGTTTGATTGGTTGTGGTGTGTGTTAGAACTTGAAGTTGCGTACAATACATGCTACGGTATTGTTCAAAGAGATGCGTACCGTGGAAGCATGGGGTTTTACACACTCCCTATACAATTATTATTATTTTAGTAAATAACAGAACAAGTATCCTTAATATACTAGTATGTTTTTATGAGAAGTATTTAAACTACACTTACAGACACCTCCATCTAATGGATACGAACACACTGTTTCTATGTACGGTGAACTATTGCCTCACGAAATGATAACTATTCGATTTTCCCATTTGAACTGTCATGGTGTCCATTATGATGGAAATGTATTTATATATGATATATATTATATTTATATTGTCTCTATGATACTTTAATTTTTATTTACAAACATATCTTTATGATTTTCATGATGTGTAAATACGATAATTTCATTTGAGGAAGTGCGGACTACCGCCCCATCAAAGTGATATGAATCGTTCAGGCCATACATGGAACGTATAAAGGAAAAAGTTAATAACAATATGTAACATATATATCTTATAAAATTATAATTTAATTATAATATACCTATGTATCATTAAGTTCTCATTCTTTTAAATATGAAAAAGAAATGGATGTGGCATTCATGCGTACGTACGACTTACCGTCTCTATGAACGGTGCATTTCATTTCTTATATAAAAAGGATATGGAATATCCTAAATACATATATAATAGATCTAAATAATTATATACTAGATATATATGATATTTAAATCATAAATACGATTATGTATATAATGGAATTTTGACAACGTGGAAAATTTGTATTTATAACAAGTTCATTTTTTACTCAAGTACCGAACATCGACAAAATGATAGATTTGAACTTAAATAATTATATGATTGTTATAGAAAGTTAATAAGTGATATAAAAGTAGTAATAAACTTGAAAAAGTTTCTAAATCAAGTATATATTAACTTAATTTTATTATTCATTGAGATAAAGAATGAACAAGACAAGTTGGAAACAAGGTATTAGATTTCATCTCAATCTCCATTAATTGAGGAATATCCTATTGTTATGAAAATATATTATCTTATATTGTGTATATACAACACTTTTGACTATTTATATCATGAATTAGTATATTCGTAGGATATTTAATGTTCTGTTTAATTTTATTCATTAATGATTTTTATTTATGTGTTTCTCAAGCAGTAAGGGGATTCATGTCAATCTTCTTTAATTAAGGTGTGTTTTGATAATATACACCCCTTATTTTACATGGTGTAAAATAAACCCCTTTGACTTTTACATTCATTCAAATGGAATCTTTTTTCTATGAAGTTTTTTACTAAATGGAAAAAGGAATGTTCTTAACATATGCAGCGACAATGAACTCTCTACTACCATAATCGTTATTTTATATTTGCATTCATCTATAAGCCTTAATGTTTTCAAAAGGAAAATAAATCCATTAATCCCTTTTTGTTTGTTTTCGTATTGAAAATGGTTTTTGAAAAGGATTGAGTATTTCAATATATTAAAATGATTTCTTGTGATTGAAACTGAAATTTTATTAGTGAAATGTTTATATTTGGAATATTTTATATGTTATGATTATATAATGGTAGTTGGACATTTGAAGAACGGTTACATGATAAGCCAATGATGGGTGTTTACATGATAAACCAAATAACGGGTGGTTACGTTATAACCTCCAATTCATTGAGTATGGAAGTTGGTTGTTTGGCTATTCCATTAAGTGATATGTGTAGAAGTCAAACGTGTGGTTATTCCATTTAAGTATGTTTATGTACCAAGTTACCTTTATATGTAATATGTTTCTTTCTATGGGATTTATGGTAATATTTTGGTTACAAAAAGGGTAAGCAATGAGCTTATACTTAATAAAATATATTCACACTTCATAAAGTTGATAAGTATTACATTATAATAGAGTATTCATGGTTTTCATGTTATAGCAAGACTAAGAGTTTTCGTTCTTTATTTCTCCCTCACCGGGCTTTTTATGCTCATCCCATGTTTTGAAGTATTTTTCACAGTACATGAAGAAGAATATATTCAAGGATAGGATCAAGGAAAAGTTATGCAGTTAAAACATGAAATGATGTCATATATCATTTTAACGATTTTTTATTTTAAAAAAAGGATAGTGAGTATATGTTTCTACTTGTAATATTCAAGATGTTATGTATAAGTTAAAACCTAATTATCAAAATAAATAAACCTGAAAAAGATCCTTGATGTGAATTAAATTCAAATTATTTACTTTTCTCAAGATTAAGTAATGTTTAAGGTTGGGACCTTATAGTTGGTATCAAAGGTCGGTTTAGATAACTTTAGAAGTAAGGGTGATATTTAAGCATATGTGACATGTTTTATATAATCATAGTGGTTATCATATTTGGCAGATTCATTGTTATTTAAGATAAACTGAATGAGTTTAAGATAACATGAATAATCATATCATAGTGTTTACCCTACTCATAAGATAGTATATGATGATTTTACTGATATACTCACACTGATATTTTTGGTTTTAGTAAATGGATGGATCTATTTGGAACCAAAGTAACAGTGGATGTGAAGGAAACTGTGGTGGTTTTCTAAATAATCTATTGTATGAAATGGTAGTGGTAATGAGAACTCTTGCGGTTATTCATAACCAACTATCTGGAGACATGATTGACCACTTGATCCTTGGGGATTTTTCTAAGGAAAAATATATGCTAGAAACAAATCACTATGGAAGTTTAGGTAATAATCATAAAGGTAAGTATATTCAAAAACCTCTATGTCATGTATGTGGAAAGAAACGCCTGAGAAAATTCTCCAAAGTGATGCGAAGATGTTATAGATGTGGTAATGAAGTTCATAATGAAATAACCTGCCATGGAAAAAGAAATAATTCAGTTGATTACATAAAATGGAAAGAAGTTCATTTTGGGGGATCAATTGAATGTTTTAAATGTGGTGTGCATGGTCATTACAAAGATATATTTCCTATAAAGAAGGATTGGTAATGGGATCAGCAGGACCATACAAATATTCGTTTTCCAATTCCTAATTCTGTTCTAATTCAAGATGAGGAAACTAAAAATGTCCTTTGAAAGGTATGTATTATTTCTTATCTCATGTTTTGACATTATTGGATCTTAGGACATTATTCAGGATTTTTATTGGGGTAATTATAAAATAATAATATGGAAAAACATGGATAAAGGATCATGAAGTAATTTTCAATGATTAAGAAGCTTGCATTTTAGTAATTGAAATGTTTTGTTGGATCTATGGTTGATGATATATTTAAATGTATTAATGATGGGATAATTTGGAAGACTTATATTATCAATATACCATTATATTGTTATATAAAAATGTAAATTGAGGAAGAATTATCTTTTCTTTTGCGATATAGTAATAAAGAATCATTAGGGTTTATATGATCCCTGAATTTGTGGTAATTACAGGTTATAACTTTTTGGGATACAAAATGCAGGTTATGAGATAACATTTGAGGTTAAAATATGTTATGGTTATTTTTAAAGAAATTATCTCATTTTTGGGAATGTTATAAAATTATATAGTTTTTGAAAAGGGAAAACACACAGACCATGTGAGAACCCATTATGTCAGACAAAGCTGCAGGAATCAAACCAACAACCAAAGTGTGATTGTGATTTATTACCTACCACTGGACTATGTGAAGTCCCGAGATAGTATGACTTATTCTCTTTACATAACTTATTTTATGGATGAATAATAAGTTTCTTTTTAGAACATATGATTTATTAAATGGATATCTTTAGTATAGGAAGATTTTTTGGGGATTAAGTGATAAATGTTATTTTGGATGATGTTTTCTCTTTTGGGAACACTATATGCCTAAGGAAAATAGAATACTGTGGGATTTCATTTGATGAGTAAAGGTTGAATTTTATTTTGGAATAATCAATTTTTTTATTGTGGACATATAGTGATTTAGGTTATTTATGGAAATGATTAACCTATCATGGAGAATATGTGTTTAAGTTAATTACTTTTCAGTATAATACTTTAAGAGTAGTCAATGTTATTTAGAGATAAATGTTAAGATTTATTGTGGAATACTTGGTGATCAAATCCTTATGAATTTTTGGGTATCAATATTAGTTTAGATTAATTTGAAGAATCTTAAGGATAATTGTTTTTTTAATGGTCTTTGTTGAACTTTTGGTATTGTTTGTTGAATTTTGGAGATTAAAGGATTATCATTTTTTGGAGTTATCTGATCTCATACTAACCATTTTGGTTTTAGTTAATTTTTAAAAATGGGGAAAAAATAGTTCATATTTTGTGGATTATTTGATTCTCTAGATGTTGATTCTATCACTTTATATGTGAAAATTTCATCTTCAATACTACTTGTTTGGATAAAAGATGATTCCGGGGTGGAAATTTATAAAAGGATAAAATTATTCTTTAAAGGTAAGTATATTTCTTTATATTTTAATTCAATATCATAAATAAATTCATCAAATTTATAAAGAAGAAAGTTAAAACAAAAATGTTGTATGTTCACTTTTGATACTGGGAAATCAAAAACCATTTATCCCATCACAGGTTTATGGTTTTCTTGTAGTTAAATTTCTCCTGATCATGTTTTTAAACACTCTCCATCAGAACATGAAACTTATTTTCTCTTCCATATCCTTGTTTTTCCAACATGGAATCCTTGTATGTGTTATCTCGGGTGACCTTTTTACTTATCTTTATTTTTTTAAAGTGATATTTTTATTGAATCTTTTTCTGATTTGGGACTTTCAAGGATGTTTTCTTGCCCAATTTTAAAATTGTAGGGACACAATTTCCAAAAGGGGGGAAGGATGTAATGAAAAAAGTATTTATAGAATAATACTTTTTGATTTCTATTAATACTTGTGAAAATGATATTAATTTTACATTAAAGGGGATTTTTTTTTCGATAGCGTACTTGACACACAACAAGGGGTTTCTCAGAAATCTTACATAGCACACAATATTGTGATATACAGAAAACTGTAATAGTAATAATATTATTATTTTAAATGGTAATTAATGACTAGACATTGGAATAACAAGAATGAATAATATAAACTGAATTTTTTAATATGGTTTACACATTTTTAAATAATGATTCATTGTTCACCAAATTTATTAGAAATGGAAATAAAAACCAATTGAATATAAAGGATGTATTTTTATGAAAACCTATTTAAAAGAGAATAATTTTTTTTTCATATCAATCCTTATAGATTTTTATTTAATTAAAAATATATGATATATATTCAATTTAATTTTTTAAATTCATCTTATATGTTTTCTAGATATTATATGATAGAAAATTCATTTTTTTCAAATAAAGAAGTATTTTTCTAAAAATGTTGTTTTATAGCCTTTTGATTGAAAACCCTTTTTAAATATAGATTTTTTCACTTTTAAATGGTCTATTTAACAAAATAACCTCTTTTACAGATGAGGGGCATCAAAATTTACTTTTCATGAATTTGTTTTATTTTTTTCGACAAAGTTCATTTTTTAATGATTAGTGAAGAAAATACTGCATTTTAATTCAAAACTGTATTATCATCTACTTTATTTATATAGTTATATTATCATATAAATTGGTTTTAAATTGTAATTTGATTATATTTTTATCCTTTAATCTAATTATTTTCTTTGGATGTAATTTCACTTTTAAATTGGACATAAACACATGTCAATATTTTGATAGTTATTACTTATTAAAAACCTGTTTTCGGTTTTGACAACGGGAATTAATTTAAAATTAATTTCTACTAATCTTGTGTTTTGAATTTTGAAAATGGATTACATATTTTGAATCCGGAGGTCCAAATTGCGTAAATAGATACTATTTATTTTTAGACATTATAAATAGTAACTTTAGTAATTATTTTATTTACCATGGTTAAAGGGTAAATCTGGTAAATAAATGTAAAAATATGTTATAATAATAGAAAAGTACCC
Source organism: Viscum album (assembly GCA_963277665.1). NCBI lineage: Eukaryota > Viridiplantae > Streptophyta > Magnoliopsida > Santalales > Viscaceae > Viscum > Viscum album. The sequence continues at coordinate 1,295,494,127 of OY728138.1, read as the reverse complement.
TAACATGTGTCCTAATACTATTATATGAGTTATGTCTGACCATGGGAATCCTTGGGTCGATTTTGGGACCCCATGGAGCCACATGGATGTGAAAATGACATTTTATTACAATAAATTTAATGTAATGAAAAATGTAACATAAACATGTATCTTTCAGTAAAACAATTTTTATATGGGGTTATATAAGTGATCTATTCTACTATAAATAGTATTTAGAAATATAAAAATATTTCCTAAATCATGGTATTTTATTTATAATTTTTAGACGTCAAATAAATAAATTTATCTATGACACAATGACGATATAGTGATTACCTTATTAATGAATGATTTGAATAAACAAGATTATTAATATTAAAATAAATTTATTTTTAAACTTTTTATGCCATAAAAAAATTTCAGGGATGATTATGACTTTTTATATTTGAATTATCGAAGTTTTTTTTGAAATAATCATGTTGTTATGTATTTTTAAAAATCATGATATAAATAGTATAAAAATTGACCTAGATGAGTTTTTAAAACAAATACAATGTTATTAAATGATATAATAGTCGTAAAAATCTAAGATTCAGACAAATTAATTAGATAATTTTAAAACTATTATTAATGAACCACTTTAGGTTCTATTGGAATTTTATAGTAACTATATTAACCATATAGTTTGAATATACATGAAGACATGGTAGGTGTTAAATTAGTTAACTAAAGGTTAAATCTAAAAGATAAGGTTAAATTTGTGACATAGACTTGTCAAAAACCTATCGGTTGAGCAGTTGTTGAACCAAAAGCATCTTATCATTGAAATAAATTACATTTAATCCATTTTAAACTGAAAATCGTTTTATAATAAAATAATTTTTCAATACCTTTCTAATTTTCCCCTCATCCCTCTTATAAAAGGGAATCACCACTACCCATTTAATCAATCCAATAAAGCCCCTTGTATCATCTAAAATCTTCTCAAATAAGGTCCCAAAATGCCTATATTCCCATAATAATCCTTTCTTTAGGAAGAATATAATTCAAGAAATCATATTGGCTCAAATCAAAGGGAGTTACAAGCTTTAAGAGGTAGCATCTTCTCTAAAGTTCTTTTCATTATTTTACATCTCAACTACCTATTATATTATTATTAATTGATTACATAAAAACACATGTATCCTAAATATACTAGTATGCTGTTATGAGATGTATTTTAACTACACTTACACACACCTCCATCTAATGGATACAGACATATTGTTTCTATGTACGGAAAACTATTGCCTCACAAAATGATGATTTTTCGATTTCCCCTACCACCTCTCATGGTGGACATTATGATGAAAAATTATTTATATATAATATATATTATATTTATATTGTCTCTATGATACTATAAATTTTATTTTCAAACATACCTTTATGCTTCTCATGATGTGTAAATATGATAATTTGATTTGAGAAAGTGCAGACTACCGCCCCCTCAAAGTGGTATTACACGTTCATGCCCTACATGAATGTATAAAGGATAGAGTTAATGAAATTATGTAACATATAAATCATATTATATTATAATATTATTATAATATAACTATGTATCATTTATTTTTCATTCCTTTAAATATGGAAAATAAATGGAAGTAGCGTTAATACGTACGTACGTCTTACCATCTCCACAAATGGTGTATTTCATTTCTTATATCAAAATGTTATATACTATTCTAAATACATATATAATGGATATAAATATGTATATACTGGATATATATGATATTTAAATCATGTATATGATTTTGGATATAATGTACTTTTCACCACATGGACAACTTGTAATTATAACAAATTCATTTTTGACTCAAATACCTACCACTGTCAAAATGACTAATATGAACATGAATAATTATATAATTGTTATAGAAATTTAATAAGTTATATAAAAGGAAAAATAGTCTTGAAAAAGTTTTTGAAGAGAGTATAAATTAATTTAAGTTTATTATCAAAGGAGATAAAGAACGAACAAGACAAGTCAGACACAAGGTAAGAGATTTTATCTCAATCTCTTTTTATTGAGGAATTTCCTGTTTTTATGCACATCTATTATCCTAAAATATTTATATACAACCATTTTGACTATTTATATCATGATTTAATATATTCTCATGGTATTTAAATTTCTATTTAATTTTATTCCTTTATGATTTTTATTCAAGTGTTTCTCAAGTGGTAATGGACTTTGTATCAATATCCTTTCATCGAGGTATGTTTTGATAATATAAACATCCTTCTTTTAAATTATATATAATAAACCCTATTTACTTTTACTTTCATTCAAAGGTAATATTTTTTCTATGAAGATATTTAAAAAATGACAAAAGGAATGTTTTTAACATATGCGGTGATAATGACCTCTTCGCCATCATAATTGATATTTTATATTTGGATTTCCCTATAAGAATTAATGTTTTCAAAAGGAAAATAAATACCTTATTACATTTTTTGTTATTTTGGTATTGAAAATGGTTATTTAAGAGTATTGAGTATTTAACAATCTTGAAATGATTTCTTGTGATTGTAAATGAAATGTCATTAGTGAAATGTTGAAATTTGAAATATTTTATGTGTTATGATTATATAATGGTACTTGGACATTTTATGGGTGGTTATCTGATAAACCCATGGTGGGTTGTTATGTGATAAACCAAATTATGGGTGGTTCTATGAAAAATCAAGGATGAGTTGTAACATTATAGCCTCCAATGCATTAGGTATGGAAGTCAGCCGTGTGGCTATTCTATTTAGTGATATGTGTGGAAGTTGACCGTATGGTTATTCTATTTAATTATGTTTATGTCCCAATTTTCATTTATATGTTATATGTTTATTTATATGGGATTTATGGTAATATTTTTGTGACAAAAAAGGGTAAGCAATGAGCTTATACTCAGTGAAGTATATTTACCACTTCATAAATCTAAAAAGTAATACTTTATATTAGAGTATTCATGGTTTTCATTTTATCCCAAGACTAACAATTTTCTTTCATTATGTATTCCTTACTGAGAATTTTATGATCCCCCCAAGTTTGGAAATGTTTTTCAATGGAAATAAAGAAGAATAGAGTGAAGGATGAGATCAAGGAAAAGTTATATTGTTAAAACATGAAATGATGTCATATGTCGTTTTAAAGAGTTTTTATTTAAAAAAAGGATAGTGATTAGAAGTGTCTACTTGTAAAATTCAATAGGTTATATATATGCTATTACCTAATTATCTAAAAATCTAAACCTGAAAAGATCCCTGATGTGAATTAAAGTCAAATTATCAACTTTTCTCAAGATTAAGTAATGTTTAAGGCTAGGGCCTTATAAAAGGCCTTTGAAATATTTGTGTACATTGTCGAATTTAGCACTATATTCCATACTTGGATATATGGTGAGTCTAATAGAACCATTCAAACCACATATTAAAATTTTAAGGGTTTTTATATTGATTTCAAAGGTAGTTGGGATTAATAATTTTATCTGTTAAATTTTTCCTAAAATAATAACCTTAAAATGAGCATTAAGATGGATCTATTAGAATCCAACTATAATAAAAAGTGAATAAATCCGAAATTTTGGGTTTTAGTTAGAAAAATAAAGGAACTTATTCTTGATAGTTGAAAAAATGATAGATAATGTTAAATATATTTTGTAGCACATCCTGGTAGATCAGAGTCGATGTAATATTTATACTGAAAATCATCAGTTAGATCTATAGATTGAAGTCAGGGATAGTGTATTCCTTATAATAACTCTAGGGAATAAGATTAGAATATTCATAAATAATTAATGTATGATCCCTATATATATCATTACCTCTGAGATTCTTGATATTATCTAGATGGTATCTTATAGGCTAGAATTCCCATTGAACATCTCCGATGTTCAGGATGTATTACATGTATCACTCTTGAGTGAGTACATACATGATCCTTCATATGTAAAAAACCAATAGTTCATACCATTTTATCATGATATATCTTATATGTAACAACCCGTTTAGATTTTGAATTAAATAGATAAATTTCTATAGAATATTGCCACTTTCTTTGTCAAATATTTATTGCAAAACCATAAATTTGAGGAAGCTAGGTGGGAACCCGAGGATAAAATGTGGTAGAAGTATTCTCATTTGTATGTATTATAGTTATAGAATTATTACCTAGAAATTATTATATGGTATTATAATTCAAAAACTTTATATTTTGTGATATATTTATCTTTAAATAAATTCAAATGGTAAGATAGATTTCTTTACATGCAGCACCGAGCATAAGAGAACAACAAAATACTATTGTAATATTATTACTAAATGTGGTTGTTATCACCTATCCATTGGATTGGTGGATATTAATGGGACAAGATGAATTATAAATATAAATTATAATATTTTTATTAATGAAATTTTTTTGATTAACTCTAGGTAAATAATTATTCAATTTTAAATATTTTAAAAAATAAAATCATTTGATGATAAAAGATTAATTTTTCAAAGAATTATATATATATATATATATATATTATCCTTATCTATCACTAATTAACTAGTTTTTTGATTAAATAAATTGGTATTTTATTTAATCAAATTTTAAATATTTTATTGATTAAAAATTGGTTACAAGTGAAGATAAAAGTAATTTAGGGTAAAGAAATGTTTTTCCAAAAAGTATTTCAATTTTGAGTAATGTATTTTATCATAATTTATCCTAATAATAATTATTTATGAATAATTTTAATTAAAGGAATAGATAATATATTAAATAAAACATATTATTAGTCATCTATTGGTTTTTTTATGCATGTAATGGTATTAAATTATGTTTTTATGCTTAAAATTACATTTTTCTAAAAATGATTTTCATTGAATTTGTGAACTTATCATAAAATGAATTTATGAAAATTCATGAAATTAAATTTGAGAAAATAATTTCCATTTTTTGAATTCTAATTATAAAATTTATTAATTATTTTAATTTCATTTTTGGTCAGTATGAATAATATTCGAGGTAGGAGTTCATTTCTACGGTTATGTTTAAAAGTATTAACAAGGGGTTAAAATAAATAGATAAAGGTAAAAATAACTAAAATAGGATTAAGGAATTTTTTAGGAAAATATATTGATCATATATCTTCACATATTCTATCATGAGCAAATATGGATCTACTTTTCAATCAGAGCGACTTTATTATATTTTATTATACTAAGTATCTACCCACGTGCGCTCCCCTAACTTATACCATGGAACCTTATCTTGTATCTTATTCAACCACTTGAGCCATTTAAAAAAATTATGATATATGAAAATAGTATTTCAACATCATTATTCATGACCTTGCGGTGTTGGTAATAGCAAAAAAAACCTTCCCTGAATCCATAAGCTATTTTTAAAAGAGGATACCTAAAGAATATGTATATGTTATTAAGAATATTATTCAAGATTAATTATTCTTAATCATCCTCAAAATGATATATAAATATATTAACATGATTAAATAAGTATATTTACTATAATTATATATGTTTATGTAAATTTTATATTCATTTTCAATATAATTTCCATCTATTGGAAAATGATAACATCACTTTTTTGTATGTTTGGACAACCACCTCTATGAATTGGTTTGATTACTTTTTTATTTAATATTTAAAAATATGGTAATAATGGTATATTAAAATAATATATAAGGAATTTATAATATAAATATTATTATAGGATGGTGGATTATTTTTTTTTTCTAATCCATCAAAATGATAAAACATCACCAATGCATGCGTACAAAATATTGTTACCATGAAGTGATGCAATTAATTTTCATCACTATATTATATGATTTGTTATAAAATTTTATATAATAAATAAATATGATACATATAAAATTATTTCTATTTTTCAGATGATTAAATCATTAATAAGGTTCATGTAATGGAAATGTTGAACCAAAAAAGTAGGAGAAAATAAACCAATCTTCACCGAAATAATGATTTTAAGGAATGATTGTTAATAAAAGGGTTATTAGAAATTATAAATCAATGAAATATATTAATTTTTACTGATAGTTTTTAATGGATTAATTATTTATATATATTTATAATACATGGGGTTTTAATGTATACGAAGAAAGGTAAGGCTTGAGGTAAGGGTTTCTCTTACAATTTCATTTTTTCAGGTTTTTCTATGTGAAATTTCCACTGGGATAAACTATATTATTCTTACCATTTAAACAAAATATATTTTATTATACTATGATTATTATTTGAATTTTCATTTATTATTACTATTTTTATCTTTCTGATAATATAAATAATCTGGAAAATGTTTTTAGGAAACCCGACCTTATTTCTTCATTGGCCAATGAACTTTTTCTTCAATGTCCATGTTCATCAAAATATTTTATGATTTTTTTATATATACCTAAATGTTTTAGAAATATTATTTTTACTATCATTTTATTTATTTAAAAAATGATTAAAATTAATATTTTGTAATTTTTTACATGTGACTCACTTTTGACTTTTTATAAAAGTGTGAAAATAATGTTCTCTTTAAACATATATGTCAGGAAAAGATTTTCCTACTATCATGAGAATTATTTACAATGAATATAAATTTGTAAATTTTTAGGGTTATTTTAAAAAAAATCCTTTTCTAAATATTTAAGGAATTTTTATTTAATATTTTATCAAGTGAAGTGGATATTTTCCTCATATTTAATAAGAATGGTTTGGATGATATTTTAATGGTATTTTTTATCATTCTGAACATTATTTTATGTTTCATATGATTCAATGGGTATATTATCTTATAATACCATCCACTTTTGTGGATGAATTATAATGATGTTATTGAGATGATTTTTTGAATCCTATTTTTTTCATTGGTTATTTAATCTCTAATGATATAATGATTTTTTTGTGATACCATCAAATTCCATTCTCTGGATGCTTTAAGGTATTATGATTATGAGTTTCTTAAAAACATTTCTCTTCCATGGGTTATTATATGATGATTTTATGGATGGTATTTTTATCTTGTGGAACACATAAGTATGGTTCACATTTTTCTAAGGGTGGTATTTGAATTATATATCCCTCCAAAGCATTGGGCAAAGAATGATATCTATAATGACCCATACATTTCATAAAATGATATCACATATAAATAGATAAATATTCATTACATAACATAATGATTCATATTATAATCATATAGGTCTAGTGCCTTTGTAAACATGGACTCATAAACAAAAGCTTTAGGAAAGATCTACATAGTCTACCATAATGTTCTTCATAACTAGAAACCTTATTAGAAATAGAATACCCAATCACATTCTTCATAAGTTATATAAAGTAATAATAAAAAATGTGAGATCATATCCTCATTAATGGTAAAAAATGGATATATCAATGATAACGTAATCACAAAATGAGAATAATGGTTTTAGAAGATCAGATAATTATTAAAAAACCATACCATCCATATCATAGAACATAATATTGAGTCATGGAATAAATATTGGTAGTTCAAACAAAATGAATCATAAAATAAAAAATGAACATGACTCGTGATAAAAAATCCAAGTATTTGATATAATTTTTTGGAAAACAAATAAAAATTTAAAATCACTTCTTTAGTAGTCAATTATCATTTCCAAGAGTATCATAGTAGAATGGGTTCGCTCAAATGACTATCATAGTTGATAAATTCCATTACTAAACTAGGTTTAATCCCCATTCTAGCCTTAATTTCCTCATGAGATATAAATATTTACACAATGAATTTTTGGGATATATAGGTCCCACCAATCATATAACTAATATCGTACAAATGTGTGCCACAAGATCATAAAAATTCATAATATCATAACTCATGAAATGAAATGGGTTTCCTAAACATTACACCATAGCATTACCCATGGAAAAGGAAAATGTTTCATAAAAATATTATCTTAACGAAAAACCATCAAGAGAAATAAAAAGGATAATATCATGGGATAATATCCCAAAAAAGGATAAGTGAAATAAAGTGTTTTTTGTTTAATAAATAAAAATACCATTAAAATATCCTAAAAACATTCTTGAGGAATGTAACCTTTCCATTTTTAAATCACTTCACTAAAATCTTAAAATTTATAAAATATTACAAAAAAATACTTTTAAATGAACGATGTAAATTTGTAATGGAATCTTCAAAGTAGTTATATATCATGATGGTGGGAAATTTTGTTCATGCCATATATAAAAATAGAAAACATTCACTTTACATTTAAAAAAATTAAAAGTACCTTATTAATAAATGACAATAAAATACATTTTGATCCATTTTTTAAAAATTCACACATGTGTTAAAATGAGTTTAATAAGTCATAGAAGAATAGAAAAAAATTATTCAAATATTTTCTTAAAATACATAGATATCTAATAAATTTTTTTTGACCGAATATTGAAATAAAATTGATTTTCTAAAAAAAAATATTTTTGATCTATTGAGAACAAAAGGGGATAATAATTAAAAGAATATACATATTTTAATGAAATTATAAAAGGATAATAAAATTCATCAGTTTCATTAGAGGTATATCTTAATAGTTAATTATCAGAAAGCTGATTATAAACAATCTCAATACTGACTGAAAATTACTTTTTTATTATCAAAACACTTTTGAGGAAGAACGTGAGAAACCACAAAAACAGTCTGAGTAAACTCGTAACAACATAAGTAGAAAAGAAAAACCAAATCAAACCTCTAGACCTACCCCACCCCAAAAATTAATCCTGATAACAAGTCTTCACCTACACAGGGCCCTTTAGCAAGCAGTCTCGTGCATAAGTGCACTAGCATGGTACCGATGGCATATCCATACCCTCTCAAGCATCCCAATCCAAAAGGAATGCATCGATGAAGACTTCACGATCATTTCCCCCTCTGGCACAAGTCCAAGTAGAAACCTATAAAAGACACTAAACATCATAACAAAGACAAATAGTAGGAAAACCCAAGGGCTATACATCTGACAACCCTCTCGAAAAACCTATCCAAAACCACTTACTTAACCAGGATCATTAAAGAGAAACTCAATATTACCTGAATCCCTCTCCCTGAAAAGTTTCCAGGATAGAGATGTAACCTATAAATCTTCCACCTTCAGTATCCTCTTCTCTAACATAGATGCAAGTTGGTCCCACATCTGAATATACTCCTCAATGATGATTATCCCTCTGTTGAAACCCCCTACTAGAATGGAGTCTTGTCTGTCAATCCATGTATAGTATTCCTCATTAAGAGACACCTCCAGTGACCTTCCCATCATATTAGTTGGCTCCTCCTTAGATGAATTGAGCATCAAGGTCTGATCCTTCACTTCTTCTTCATAGAGTAAAAGGACATCCATGTCTTTGTCACCCTATTCCTCTGGCCTCTGTAAGTATAGGGACTCCTTTTCCATCTTCTTGTCATTCATCTTCTTGATCAGAAGTTTTGGTACTAGTATTTTGATTAGGGTTAATCATATATAGATTTTAAATAATTATAAAAATATCATATTTATTCATTATAATCATGTTTATATTTATACCTAAAAGATATATGTATAAAAAATAATTAAACCATTCATGGAGATGGTAGACCATATGTATAATGAATGTTTTTTCATTTTTTTAAAGGACACAATTAAATAAAGCTAAATAATAGATCACCTTAATAGAAGAATTATTACAAATTATATATCATATATATTTATTAAATATATCCTTATAACAGTCCAAGTGATATAAAAAATGAAAAATCAGTCACATCCCTTCGGGGAGGTGGTAGTCCACATGTAAGCACGATCGACATTATTGTTTTCCAATGATTTGTAAGGTAAAAATATATATGTGTTATTATCATTATAGAAGTAAAATTGTGTCAAAATTATTATATATAAACATTAATCCTTCTATAAAATGAATTCGTATTAGTTGGTTATAATAAATGAATTGTATCTCTATGTGGAGACAATAAGTTGTACGCACGCATGTGCAATATTTTCACATACCATTTGATGGAAAGACCGTGAATAAGGGTTTTATCATAATCATAATAAAATTTAATTATATTTAGTATAATTTATTTATTATTTATTTAATACTATAATAAATGTACAGGAGTTGAATGAATACTTAAAAATAAAGAGATTGATTAAAGTGATTACCTCATCACGTTCGTGGTGACAGAGTTCTTCAAAACATTCTTCACACTCTTTTGTCCAAACAAATTTAACCCCTTTGTGTGTAATCTTTGTTAATGGGTTATCCAACCAGGAAAAATTCTGGACGAAATGCCGATAATAACCTGCTAAACTAATAAAACCGCATACCTCAGTTATACTCATCGGTGCAGGCCATTCTTGGATTGCCTTTTTCTTAGAAGGATCAATAGAGATTCCATCTTTAGAGACAATATGGCCAATAAAATAAATCTCATGAAGCCAGAATTCACACTTTCTAAACTTCCAAACTAAATCATGTCTTCTCAGAGTCTTCAGGATAATGCACAAGTGATTTTCATGATCTTTGTAGCTTTTGGAGTATACCAATATATCATCAATAAATACCACCACAGATTCATCAGGATATTCTTTGAAAACTCGATTCATAAGATCCATCAATACAGAGGGTGCATTAGTGAATCTAGAAGGCATTACTGTAAACTCGTAATGCCCGTACCTGGTTGGAAATGCTGTCTTTGGAATGTCTTCCTTCTTTACACAAAACTGATGATATCTAGATCGAAGGTAAATCTTTGAAAAGTATTGAGCTCTATGTTTTTGGTCAAATAAATCATCAATGCGAGCTATGGGATACTTGTTCTTTATTGTTATAGAATTGATCTCCCTTTAGTTTATATATAACCTCATAGATCCATCTTTCTTTAAAAAAACATGGACTCCCCATGGAGAAACACTAGGGCGAATAAATCCTTTATTACAGAATTCCTCTAGTTGTTTCTTTAGTACAACTAATTCCACGGTGGTCATTCTATAAGGGGTCTTCGATATAGGCCTTGATCCAGGAATTAAATCAATGGAAAACTCAACATCTCATTCTGGGGGTTGTCTAGGTAAATCTTCCGGAAACACATCTATATATTCTTTCACAATAGGTACATATTTTATTTGAACATTCCATTCCTCACTCACATTCATTTCATTCTCTTCGTCCCCAATAATTGAATTTAGTTGCGCTATTAGGGGTGGATCTAGGTAAGAATTAGGTGGTGATGATTCCACTCTAAAGATAATGTGTTCCTTATCATCATCATCAAAAATAGTAACCTCCTTCTTCTTACAATAAATTTTTACATCATGGTCCGAAAGCCAATCCATACTGAGGATTATATCAAATTCAATCATAGGTATGCCGATGAGATCAACAAATTAAGTACATTTATGTGCTATAATGGAGATTGATTCACAAAACTTTGTTGCAATGATACTTCCCTTAAAAGTTTTAACTAACAACTACCTTGTTAAATAAAATTTGAAATATCTAATTTTCTCAGCAAACTGGGAAGATATGAAACAATGCGATGATCCAGAATCAAATAATGCATTTTTTAAACTTGAGGAAACCATTAAATTACCTTCCACCACGTCTTTCGGAGCTTCTACCTTAGCAGTAGTGATAGCATAAGCTTGGCCTTTATCCATTGGCATTTTTTGAGTTATGTTCCCCTGATTCTTAAGAAATTCATTTGCATAATTTACCATCTCCCTGTAATTGTAGCATTGGACATTGGTATCTTCCTTCTTCCCCTTGAAATCACGATCTTTGTGGCCTTTTTCACCACACTTGTAACAGACTCCCATTCCTTTTAAGAAAGTACCGAGGTGTTTCTTCCCACATTTACTATAGGATGGATATTCAAATTTTCCCTTCTTCCCCTTATTTCTATTCCCAGAGTGATCAGCAGATCTCTTCTCCTCCTGCTTTGCTTTAAAGACATAAGACTTAGAGAATTTCTTTTCTGTCTTGATAGCACATGAGATAATATCTTCGTACAATGAGAAGGTTTGTGAGACTAATACTCGATAGAGAAATAGTTTTAACCCATCAAAGAAACGATCAATCTTACTTCTTGAGTTACGTATAAAATCTATAACATACCTTTTTATCCTTGTAATGTTAGCCTCATATATTGTGACTTTCTCATCCTCCTTTTGTCTCAGACTCAGAAATTGTCTTTCCATATTTGCTCGATGGTCGTGAGGAATGTATTTTTCTATGAAAATATCATTGAACTCCATCCATTCCATATTTGATACTTCCTCATCATCCTTTGTGTTTTGAATCAAGGACCATAATTGATCAGCATCTCTAGTGAGGCGGTAAACTTCCATGAAAACCTTTTCCCATTCACTACTCCCCAAAGCCTGAAATATTTTCTCTAGCGAATTTATCCATTGCTCGACTACTAAGGGATTTTTACTTCCATTGAAAGTTGGTGGTTGTTTTCCCATGAAGTGATCTAACATTGATCCTCCATGATGTGGATAAGGGTTCTCCGTACGGGTAATGTTATTATTCATAACCTGAGTGAGTTGTCCCAGTATGGTGATTAGCTGATCAGCACCAGTTGCATCACTAGCTCCACTATAATTATCTTGAGCAGGACGGAAATCCCTACATGGAGTGTGTGCATTGATACAATTTCCATTTCTTCCACTATGTGCTATTTCTAAATAATGGCATAAACTAGATCAGTTTATGAATCAAAATACAAAATTCCATACTTGTAAAACACTTATCATAAATTGAACTATTTATGGATATAATCCAGAATCATAAAAATGTTTTCTTTAAGGAAGTATATACTCACAAACCCTTCATAATGGTTTTTAAAGAAAATGAGAATTATCCTAAGCATATCCCCCATGAGTGTCGTAACCAAGAGTGTAGCAAGGCCCGTTGTCGTGCACCAGTTCTCGTTCGAGTCTAGCTCAAAGTGGTGTTTTTAGGTTTTACCCCAAGGTACATCTGTGCCAGATCCACCTCTACCTGCTCATATCCAGAAAGGGATATATTTCATGGAAAACTCACAAAAATATCTAGAATACCAAAATTCTGAGAAGTTGTTCTATACTAATCCTCAAAGTCTATCTTAGGGCTATGTGTTATAATCATAGTTTATCTAAATCTAGATTCCAAGGTTTGTACTAAACTTACTCTGATACCAACTGTAATGACCTGACCCCATTTACCCAGAGTTGGTGCATTATTAAATAATATTGTCATGATAAAAAAAGATCAAGTCTCAAAAGACTGATTAGTTTATTAGCCTTGGAATAACTAGATACATTCATAAAGTTTACATTACATCATAAAGTGAAAACTACTACAATAACATCTTGTCTTCATATCCCCTCATACTATCCCTGCAGGTCATTCATAAATTACTTCTTCACATCATGGGAAAATTAAAACATTGAAAGGGGTGATCTCAGATGCTCAGTAAGGATAACAATATAGTGAATACTTTCATAAATAAGCATAAACATCTAAGGCAATGTATAACTAAAACAAAAGCCTTTTAAACTTGAACTTCAGCATAATATAGAAAAGATAAAATGAAATAATTCTATTTACTTATTCACATTGATATTCTACTAGTCGAATAATCACATGCAATATCAATAACCACTTTCATAATGATGGAATGCATAATACCAGACTATTATAACCACATAGCCAAGGCCTCGTGCCAAGACTACAAATAATATTTTTTCAAGGCCTTGTGACAAGACACTATTTTGTCTCATGAGACCTATCGATACATCAAGGAGCTATAGTGGTCACCACCCGTCACTTATTGAGTTCAATGCATTCCTTATATGAATAGGTGTAAACAGAACATACATATTAGTATTAAAACTAGCATACTAAATGTCTATACTTTCTACATAAACCATGAATGGTATAAAAATAACACATCCAAAGTCTAACATATCACAAAACCTTCAATACAATATGGAAGTTTTGTATCACAATAAATCAACTTCAAATAAGCTTAAAATCCATTAAAGGATGTTGACATAGTTGAGATCAAAACTATTTGAGAGAAATATCTATTTTTTTGAAATCATTTAAAATTCACATAATTATAAAATAAAACATTTAATTTTAAAATTTTCTTATAAGCTTGTAAGGGAAGCTTCAATGATTTTATAATGGTGGAAAATAGCCGCACACGCCATATAAGTTAAAATACATTCTAACATTAATTCTGTCGAAATGGTTAAAAATGACCTTGTTTGGTAAATGAAAGAAAGATTCATTTATAAAATTATTATAAAAAGTCAACAGGGGTATAAATGACTTTATCCCATAGTCTTTAAAATATTAAGAATGATTTGAACTACATTTTTAAGAAACATGGATATGGATGATAAAGAGGTCCCAGTAGATAATTCTGTATAAACAACCTCGGATAATGAAGAGATTGTGAAATAAACCCTTACCTTGTACTTTTCTTTAGTCGATGGTATGTTAATATCCTGTATAATAGTTAACATTTTTTTTATTAAATTATAAAAGAACCATATACATAATTATGATATCATATATGATCATCTAATAATGCTTTGTTAATAATGTTTTAGTATTATCATCGTTTCGGGTGTTAACTTACTCGTTCTCTTTTATATGTTTTGTTAAATAAGTCGTGTTTTTTATGGATAGATTGTATCTTATTTATATCCAGAATGATATAAAGCTCTTAAACATTATTTGTAATCGTCAAATGAGAATTAGTCTTGAATTGATATGATGGGGAATGAATCTCATCGCGTTCGTGGAGACGGTTGTCCGTACTTACGCACGAGCAACAATATCTGTCTTTTGATATTAAAATAATAAATAATTGGATGGTTTATCATATATAAAAAATCATTATCATGTTATATTTATTATTTACATTAGTTACACATCATTATTATACCCATCCAAATAATAATATATTAAATAACAATTACACCACGATGTGGAGATGGTAAGCCGTACGTACGCACGTATGGTGACAAGTCATTCAAAGGATGGATAGAATACTAAATATGGTTGTACCATATTTATAATAACATCAAAGTAAATAGAAGATAATGTAGTTATTATTTTAGAATTTAAATAACAAAGAAAGAAGAAGTTGAAGAAGAAAGGAACTTGAAAGAGGTTGGTGAAAACATTACCTCTTCTTCGGGTTCTTCCTTTTGATTTGATCAAAAGGGCTCCTTAGGTTGGCATTATGACTAAAGGAAGGCATCTAGGATGATGGAAGGATATTTTAGAGGGTATATGGGAAGATTTTGGCCAATCCCAAAGGCTTTGAAGGTGTGAAAATGAGAGAAGGGGGAGTGCCCTTTTATAAGAGGGGTGTGGGGGACCATTGGAAAAGCTATAAATATTATTTTATAATAAATTCATATTCAGTTTATAATGGATCAAAAGTGTATTATTTAAATTATAAGATGGGGATAAGTAAAAAACCACTCAAACAATAGGTTTTAGACAGGTTTGGGTCACTTTATTAACCATATCTTTTAGTTTTACCTCTTAGTTAATTAGTTTGACACTTACCATGTCTCTTTGTATTTTTATATTATATAGTCAATAAACTTATTATAAACTTCCAAAAGACCCCCAAGTGGTCCATTAATGATAAAAATATCATTATTTAATTATATTGGCTAAACCATATATTTTTAGGAATAGAATGTAAATTAATAATATAATATTTGTTTTAAAAACTCTTTTTTGGCAGTTTTGACACAATTGGGTATTTTGTTTTTTGATAATTTCATAAAAGCATTATTACTTCGAAAAAAATTTATATAATCAGTAATAATATGTCATATTAACCTATAAAATTAGTGTAATTAATAAAAAGTCTCAAATTATATTTATATTGATATTTATAATATCAATTATTTTAATATTCATTAATTAGGTAATTACTGAATCACAATTGTGTCATAAATAAATTAACTTATTTAGTGTCTAAAAATTATAAATAAAATACCATTATGTAGGAAATATTTTTATATTTCTAATGAATATTTATAATCAAATTTATCTTATGTATAACCATATATTAAAAATGTTTTATTTATGAAACTCTGATTTTAACTCTTTTAACTCTTCTTGGAATTAAATAATCATAAATGTCCTAATCTAATACAAGTGGAACTAAATGATAATATTTTATTCCTAAGTATGTTTTTAGTCGAGATACACTTGTCCAGTAGAATTAGGACACAAGTTAGGATAATATTAACATCATTTTTACCCTTAATTACCCTATTGACATTTAACCGTGGTAAATAAAAGTAAAAAGTTACTATTCACCAAAAATTATTTTTATCTTATTGATCCAAATTTTACTCCTTGATATTAACTTCGTCTCTCAGATTTTTGAAATTTCACTCACAGAAGTGTTAAAATTATGTTTTATGAGAATTTCCAAATTCTCCTAGGAGATGGGTAAAAGACGGTGAAATGTTCCATAAAAATTTTATATATCTAAAATGATTCTAAACTAACTCTAATTAATTATATTGATCTTATATAAGTACTATGTATCCATTTTTACCATAATTAAATATAAATAAAATAAATAATTATTTATATAAAAACTCTGTTTTATACCATGACTTAGTGTTTTTCACTATTCATCAAAAATTGAAAGTTTTCATAAAAATACTAAAATTTCACCCTAGGCTAATTTCGATATTCCAAATCCAAAAAAAAGTCCATTTTGAAAGATAAAATTTATCAAATTTCAAAAAGTGGGTATTATTATTCATAATGGCTAGTTTGATTGGTTGTGGTGTGTGTTAGAACTCGAAGTTGCGTACAACACTCGCTGCTGTATTATTCAAAGAGAAGCGTACTGTGGAAGCTTGGGGTGTTACACACTCCCTATTAAATTATAATTATTTTATTACATAACAAATAATGTATCCTCAATATACTAGTATGTTTTTATGAGAATTATTCAAACTACACTTACACACACCTTCATCTAATGGATACGAACACACTGTTTCCATGTACAGTGAACTATTCTCTCACGAAACGATAACTGTTCGATTTTCCCATATGACCTATCATGGTGCCCATTATGACGGAAATATTTTTATATATGATATATATATTATATTTATATTGTCACTATGATAATTTAATTTTTATTTACAAACACGTCTTTATGATTTTCATGATGTGTAAATACGATAATTTCATTTGAGGAAGTGCGGACTACCGCCCCATCAAAGTGATATGAATCGTTCAGGGCATATATGGAACGTATAAAGGACAAAGGTAATAAAAATATGAAACATATATATCTTATGATACTATAATTTAATTATAATATATCTATGTATCATTTAGTTTTCATTCCATTAAATATGAAAAAGAAATGGAAGTGGCGTTCATGCGTATGTACGAATTACCGTCTCTATGAACGGTGCATTTAATTTCTTATATAAAAATGATATGGAATATCCTAAATACATATATACTAGATCTAAATAATTATATACTAGATATATATGATATTTAAATCATGAATACCATTATGTATATAATGGAATTTTGACAACATGAACAATTTTTATTTATAACAAGTTCATTTTTTACTCAAGTAGCGAACATCAAAAAAATGACAGATATAAACTTAAATAATTATACGATTGTTATAGAAAGTTAATAAGTGATATAAAATTAATAATAAACATGAAAAAGTATCTAAATCATGTATAAATTAACTTAATTTTATTATTCATTGAGATAAAGAATGAACAAGACAAGTTTGAAACAAGGTATTAGATTTCATCGCAATCTCCTTTCATTGAGGAATATCCTATTGTTATGCAAATATATTATCATATATTGTGTATATCCAAACCTTTTGAATATTTATATCATTAATTAGTATATTCTCAGGATATTTAATGTTCGGTTTAATTTTATTCCCTAATTATTTTTATTTATGTGTTTCTCAAGCGGTATGGGACTTCATGTCAATCTTCTTTAATTAAGGTGTGTTTAGATAATATACACCCCCTTATTTTACATGGTGTAAAATAAACCCCTTTTAATTTTACATTCATTCAAATGGAATCTTTTTTCCATGATTTTTTTACTAAGCGAAAAAGGAATGTTTTTAACATATGCGGCGACAATGAACTCTCTACTACCATAATCATTATTTTATATTTGGATTCATCTATAAGCCTTGATGTTTTCCAAAGGAAAATGAATCCCTTAATCCCCTTTTGTTTGTTTTAGTATTCATAATGGTTTTTGAAAATGATTGAGTATTAAATATATTGAAATTATTTCTTGTGATTGAAACTGAAATGTTATTAGTGAAATGTTTATATTTGAAGTATTTTATATATTATGATTATATAATGGTAGTTGGACATTTGACGAGTGGTCACATGATAATCCAATAATGGGTGTTTACATGATAATCCAAATGACCAGTGGTTACATTATAACCTCCAATACATTGAGTATGGAAGTCAGCAGAGTCATGGCTATTTTAGATAAACTGAATGAGTTTAAGATAACATGAATAAACATATCATAGTGTTTACCCTCCTCATAAGATATTATATGATGATTTTACTGATATACTCACACTGAAATTTTTGGTTTTAGTAAATGGATGGATCTATTAGGAACCAATGGAACAATGGATGTGAAGGAAATTGTGGTGGTTTTCTAAATAATCCATCGTATGAAATGGTAGTGGTAATGAGAACTCTTTTTGTTATTCATAACCAACTATCTGGAGACATGATTGACCACGTGAACCTTGGGGATTTTTCTAATGCATAATATATGAGAGAAACTAATCACTATGGATATCTAGGTAATAATCGTAAAGGTAAGTATATTCAAAAACATCTATGTCAAGGATATAGAAAGAACCACCTGAGAAAATTCTCCAAAGTGATGCGAAGATGTTATAGATGTGGTAATGAAGGTCATAATGAAATAAGCTACCATGGAAAAAGGAAGCATTGAGTTGATTACAGGAAATGGAAAGAAGTTCATTCTGGGGGATCAATTGAATGTTTGCAATGTGGTGTGTATGGTATTTACAAAAATATATGTCCTAAAAATAAGGATTGGTAATGGGATCATCAGGACCATACAAATATTTGTTTTCCAATTCCTAATTCCATTCCAATTGAAGATCAGGAAACTAAAAATGTCCTATGAAAGGTATGTATTAATTCGTGTCTCATGTTTTGACATTATTGGATATTAGGACATTATTCATGATTTTTATTGTAGGAATAATAAACGAATAATATGGAAAAGCATGGATAAAAGATCATGAAGTAGTTTTCAATGATTAAGAAGTTTACATTTTAGGAATTGGAAAGTTTTGTTGGATCTATAGCTGAGGATATATTTAAATGCATTAATGATGGGATAATTTGAAAGACTTATAGTATCTATAACCCTTATGTTGTTATATAAAAATTTAATTCGAGGAAGAATTATCTTTTCTTTTGGGATATAGTAATAAAGAACCATTAGGGTTTATATGATCCCTGAATTTGTGGTAATTATGGATTATAACTTTTTGGGATGCAAAATGCAGGGTATGAGATCACATTTGAGGTTAAAATATGTTAAGGTTATTTTTGAAGAAATTATCTCATTTTTGGGAATCTTATAAAATTATGTAGTTTTTGATACGAGAAAACACACAGACCATGTGACAACCCATCACCTCAGACAATGCTGTTGGAATCAAACCAACAACCATAGTGTGATTGAGATTTATTACCTACCACTGGACTACATTAAGTCCATAGATAGTATGATTTATTCTCTTTAGATAACTGATTTTATGGATGAATAATAAGTTTATTTTGAGAACATATGATTTATTAAATGGATATCATCAGTATAGGAATATTGTTTGGTGATTAAGTGATAAACTTTATTTTGGAAGACTTTTTCTCTTTTGGGAACACTATATGCCTAAGGAGAATAGAATACTATGGGATTTCATTTGATGAGTAAAGGTTGAATTTTATTTTGGAATAATCATGTTTTTTATTGTGGACATATAGTGATTTAGGTTATTTATGGAAATGATTAACCTATCATGGAGAATATGTTTTTAAGTTAATTACTTTCCAGTATAATACGTTAAGAGTAGTCAATGTTATTTAGAGATAAATGATAATATTTATTGTGGAATACTTGGTGATCAAATCCTTATGAATTTTTGGGTTTCAATATTAGTTTGGATTAATTTGATGAATCTTAAGGATAATTGTTTTTTTGAATGGTCTTTTTTGAACTTTTGGTTTTGTCTGTTGAATTTTGGAGATTAATGGATAATCATTTTTTGGAGTTATCTGATCTCGTACTAAACATTTTGGTTTTAGTTAATTTTTAAAAACGGGGAAAAATATAGTTCATATTTTGTGGATTATTTGATTCTACAGATGTTGATTCTAGCACATTATATGTGAAAAAGTCATCTTCAATACTCCTTGTTTGTATAAAAGATGATTTCGTGGTGGAAATTTATTAAAGGATAAAACTCTACTTGAAAGGCAAGTATATTTCCTTATGTTCTTATTCAATCTCATAAATAAATTCCACAAATTTATAAAGAAGAAAGTTGAAACAAAAATGTTGTATGTTCAATTTTCCTACTGGTAAATTAAAAACCATTTAACCTATCACAAGTTTATGGTTTTATTGTAGTTAAATTTCTCCAGATCATGTTTTATATCACTCTCCATAAGAACATGACACTTATTTTCTCTTCCATATCCTTGTTTTCCAACATGGAATACTAGTATGTGTTATCTCGGGTGACCTTTGTACTTATCTTTATTTCTTTTAAAGTGATATTTTTATTGACTATTTTTCTGATTTGGGACTTTCAATGATATTTTCGTGCCCAATTTTAAAATTGTAGGGACACAATTTCCAAAAGGGGGGAAGGATGTAATGAAACCGGTATTTATAGAATAATAATTTTTGATTTCTATTAATACTTATGAAAATGATATTAAATTTACGTTAAATGTGATTCTTTTTTCGATAGCATACTTGACACACTACAATGGGTTTCTCCGAAATCATACAAAGAACACAATATTGAGATATACAGAAAACTGAAATAGTAATAATATTATTATTTTAGATGGTAATTAATGACTATCCATTGGAATAATGGGAATGAATAATATCAACTAAATTTTTTAATATGGTTTACACATGTTTAAATAATGATTCATTTTTCACCAAATTTATTAGAAATGGAAATAAAAACCAATTGAATATAAAGGATGTATTTTTATGAAAACATATCTAAAAGAGAATAATTGTTTTTTCATATCAATACTTATAGATTTTTATTTAATAAAAAATATATGATATATATTCAATTTAATTTTTTAAATTCATCTTATATGTTTTCTAGATATTATATGATAGAAAATTGATTTTTTTCAGATAAAGAAGTATTTTTTCAAAAATGTTGTTTTACCGCCTTTTGATTGAAAACCATTTTTAAATGTAGATTTTGTCCCTTTTAAATGGTCTGTTTGACAAAATAACCTTTTATACAGAAGAGGGGAATCAAAATTTATATTGGATGAAATTTGGTTATTTTTTTTGATAAAGCTCATTTTTTAATGAATGGTGAAGAAAATACTGCATTTTAATTCAAAAATGTATTATCATATAATTTATTTATATAGTTATATTATCATTTAAATTGGATTTAAATTATAATTTTATTATATTTTTATCATTTAATCTAATTATATTCTTTGTATGTAATTTCACTTTTAAATTGGACATAAACACATGTCAATATTTTGATAGTTATTGCTTCTTAAAAACCTGTTTTTTCGGTTTTGACAACGGGAATTAATTTAAAATTAATTTCTACCAATCTTGTGTTTTGAATTTGGAAAATGGATTACACATTTTGAATCAGGAGGTCCAAATTTTGTAAATAGGTACTATTTCTTTAGACATTATAAATAGTAATTTAGTAATTATTTTATTTACAATGGTTAAAGGGTAAATCTAGTAAATAAATGTAAAAATATATTTTAATAATAGACAAATTCCCTAACACATGTCCTAATACTATTATATGAGTTATTTTCGACCATGGGCATACTTGGGTCGATTTCGGGACCCCATGGAGCCACATGGATGTGAAAATGATATTTTATAAGAATAAATTTAATGTAAAGAAAAATGTAACATAAACATGTATCTTTCAGTAAAACAATTTTTATATGGGGTTATATAAGTGATATATTCTACAATAAATATAAATTATAAATATAAAAAATTTCCTAAATCATGGTATTTTATTTATAATTTTTAGACATCACATAAATAAATTTATCTATGATACAATGATGATGTAGTGATTACCTTATTAATGAATGATTTAAATAAATGAGATTATTAATATTAAAATAAATTTATTTTTAAACTTATTATGCCATAAAATAATTCCAGGGATGATTATGACTTTTTATATTTGAAGTAATGATGTTTTTTTTTGAAATAATCATGTTGCTATGTATTTTTAAAAATTCATGATATAAATAGTATAAAAATTGACCTAAATGAGTTTTTTAAACAAATACAATGTTATTAAATGATATAATATTTTTAAAAATCTATGATTCAGAAAAATTAATAAGGTAATTTTAAAACTATCATTAATGAACCACATGAGGTTCTATTGGCATTTTATAGTAACTATATTAACCATATAGTTTGAATATACAAGAAAACATGGTAGGAGTTAAATTATTTAACTAAAGGTTAAATCTAAAAGACAAGGTTAAATTTGTGACATAGACTTGTCAAAAACCTATCGGTTTAGTAGTTGTTGAACCATAAGTATCTTATCATTGAAATAAATTACTTTTAAACCATTTTAAACTGAAAATCGTTTAACAATAAAATAATTTTTCAATACCTTCCTAATTTTCCCCTCATCCCTCTTATAAAAGGGAATCACCTGTACCCATTTAATCACACCTCTAAAGCCCATTGTATCATCTATAATATTGTCAAATAAGGTCCCAAAATCCCTATATTCCCCTAATAATTCTTTCTTTAGGAAGAAGATAATTCAAGAAATCATATTGGCTCAAATCAAAGGGAGTTATACGCTTTAAGAGGTAGATTCTTCTCTAAAGTTCTTTTCATTATTTTACTTCTCCACTACCAATTATATTATTATTAATTGATTACATAAAAACACATGTATCCAAAATATACTAGTAGGTTGTCATGAGATGTATTCTAACTACACTTACACACACCACCATCTAACGGATACGAACATATTGTTTCTATGTACGACGAACTGCTGCCTCACAAAACGATGATTTTTCGATTTCCCCTACCACCTCTCATGGTGTACATTATGAAGAAACATTATTTATATATGATATATATTATATTTATATTGTATCTATGATACTTCAATTTTTATTTTCACACATACCTTTATGCTTCTCATGATGTGTAAATATGATAATTTGATTTGAGGAAGTGCAGACTACCGCCCCCTCAAAGTGGTATGACACGTTCAGGACCTACATGAATTTATAAAGGATGGAGTAAATGAAATTATGTAACATATAAATCATATTGTATTATAATATTATTATAATATAACTATGTATCATTTTTTCATTCCTTTAAATATGAAAAAGAAATGGAAGTAACGTTAATGCGTACGTACGTCTTACCATCTCCATAAACGGTGTATTTCATTTATTATATCAAAATGTTATATACTATTATAAATACATATATAATGGATATAAATATTTATATACTGGATATATATGATATTTACATCATGTATATGATTTTGTAGATAATGTACTTTTCACCACATGGACAACCTGTAATTATAACAAATTCATTTTTGACTCAAATACCAACAACCGTCAAAATAACCGATATGAACATGACTAATTATATAATTGTTATAAAAATTTAATAAGTTATATAAAAGGAATAATAGTCTTGAAAAAGGTTTTGAAGAAATTATAAATTAATTTAAGTTTATCATCCAAGGAGATAAAGAACGAACAAGACAAGTCAGACACAAGGTAAGAGATTTAATCTCAATATCTTTTCATTGAGGCATTTCCTATTTTTATGGACATATATTATCCTAAACTATTTATATACAACCATTTTGACTATTTATATCATAATTTAGTATATTCTCATGGTATTTAAATTTCTGTTTAATTTTATTCTTTTATGATTTTTATTCAAGTGTTTCTCAAGTCGTAATAGACTTTGTCTCAATATCCTTTCATTGAGGTACGTTTTGACAATATAAACCTCCTTATTTTAAAGGATATATAATAAACCCCTTTTACTTTTACATTCATTCAAAGGGAATCTTTTTTCTATGAAGTGTTTTAAAAAATAACAAAAGGAATTTTTTTAACATATGAGATGATAATGACCTCTTCGTCATCATAATTGATATTTTATATTTGGATTCCCCTATAAGACTTAATGTTTTCAAAAGGAAAAAAATACCTTATTACATTTTTTTTTGTTTTGGTATTGAAAATGGTTATTTAAGAGTATTGAGTATTTCATAATCATGAAATGATTTCTTATGATTACAAATGAAATTTCATTAGTGAAATGCTGCAATTTGAAATATTTTATGTGTTATGACTATATAATGGAACTTGGAAATTTTATGAGTGGCTATGTGATAAACCAATGGCGGGTGGTTATGTGATAAACCAAATGATGGGTGGTTCTGTGAAAAATCATGGATGGGTGGTTACATTATAACCTCCAATGCATTGGGTATGGAAGTCAGTCGTATGGCTATTCTATTTCGTGATATGTGATGAAGTTGACCGTATGGTTATTCCATTTAATTATGTTTATATCCCAATTTTATTTTATATGTTATATGTCTATTTCTATGGGATTTATGGTAATTGTTTTTACAAAAAAGGGTAATCAATGAGTTTATACATAGTGAAGTATATTTACCACTTCATAAAGCTGAAAAGTAATACTTTATAATAGAGTATTCATGGTTTTCATTATATCGCAAGACTAATAGTTTTCTTTCATTATGTATTCCTTACTGAGATTTTTATGATCCCCCCAAGTTTGGAAATGTTTTTCAAAGGAAATAAATAAGAATAGAGTCAAGGATGAGATCAAGGAAAAGTTATGATGTTAAAACATGAAACGATGTCATATGTCATTTTAAAGAGTTTTTGTTTAAAAAAAGGATAGTGATTAGAAGTGTCTACTTGTAATATTCAATATGTTATATACATGTTATTACCTAATTATCTAAATATCTAAACCTGAAAAGATCCCCGATGTGAATTAAATTCAAATTATCAACTTATCTCAAGATTAAGTAATGTTTAAGGCTAGGGCCTTACAAAAGGCCTTTGAAATATTTGTGTACATTGTCGAATTTAGCACTATATTCCATCCTTGGATATATGGTTAGTCTAATAAAACTATTCAAACCACATATTAAAATTTTAAGGGTTTTTATATGGATTTCATAGGTAGTTGGGATTAATAATTTTATCTATTAAATTTTTCCTAAAATAATAACATTAAAATGAGCATTAAGATGGATCTATTTGAATCCAACTATAATAAAAAGTGAATAAATCCAAAACTTTGGGTTTTAGTTAAAAAAATAAAGTTACTTATTCTTGATATTTGAAAAAATTATAGATAATGTTAAATATATTTTGTAGCACATCATGGTAGATCAGAGTCGATGTAATATTTATACTGACAATCATCAGTTAGATCTATAGATTGAAGTCAGGGATAGTGTACTCCTTATAATAACTCTATGGAATAAGATTTGAATATTCATAAATAGTTAAAGTATTATCCTTATATATATCATTACCTCTGATATTCTTGATATTATATAGATGGAATCTTATAGGCTAGAATTCACATTGAACCTCTCCGATGTTCAGTATGTATTACATGTATCACTCTTGAGTGAGTACATACCTGATCCTTCATATATAAAAAACTCATAGTTCATACCATTTTATCATGATATGTATTATATGTAACAACCCGTTTAGATTTTGAATTAAAGACATAAATTTCTATAGAATATTGCCACTTGATTTGTCAAATATTTATTACAAAACCATAAATTTGAGGAAGCTAGGTGGGAACCCAAGGATAAAATGTGGTAGAATTATTCTAATTTTTATGTATTATAGTGATATAATTATTACATAGAAATTATTATATGGTATTATAATTCAAAAATTTTATATTTTGTGATATATTTAACTTTAAATAAATTCAAATGTTAAGATAGCTTTCTTTACATGCAGCACCGAGCATAAGAGAACATCAACATACTATTATAATATTACTACTAAATGTGGTTGTTATCACCTATCCATTGGATTGGTGGATTTTAATGTGACAAGATGAATTATAAAAATAAATTATAAGATTTTTATTAATGAAAAATTGTTGATTAACTCTAGGTAAATAATTAATAAATTTTAAATATTTTAAAAAATAATATCATTTGATGATAAAAGATTAAATTTTCAAAGAAGTATATTTATATATATACTATCCTTATCTATCACTAATGAACTATTTTTTTGATTAAATATATTAGTATTTTATTTAATCAAATTTAAAATAATTTATTGATTATGAATTGGTTACAAGTGAAGATCAAAGTAATTTAGGGTAAAGAGATGTTTTTTCGAAAACTATTTTAATTTTGAGTATTGTATTTTATCATAATTTATCCAAATTATCATTATTTATGAATGATTTTAATTAAATTAATAGATAATATATTAAATAAAACATATTATTTGTCATCTATTGGTTTTTTCGATCCATGTAATGGTATTAAATTCTCTTTTTATGCTTAAAATTACATTTTTCTAAAACTGATTTTCATTGAAATTTGTGAACTTGTCATAAAATGAATTTATGAAACTTGAAGAAATTAAATTTGATAAAATAATTTCTATTTTTTGAATCCTAATTATAAAATTTATTAATTATTGTAATTTCATTTTTGGTCATTATGAATAATATTCGAGGTAGAAGTTCATTTCTACAGTTATGTTTAAAAGGTTTAACAATGGGTTAAACTAAATAGATAAAGGTAAAAATATCAAAAAATAGGAATAAGGAATTTTTTAGGAATATATATTGATCCTATATCTTCACATATTCTATCATGATCTAATATGGATATACTTTTCAATCAGAGCGACTTTATTATATTTTATTATTCTAAGTATCTACCCACATGTGCTCCCCTCACTTATACCATGGAACCTTGTCTTGTATCTTATTCATCCACTTGATCCATTTAAAAAAATTATGATATATTAAAATAATATTTCAACATCATTATTCATGACCTTGTGGTGTTTGTAATAGCAAAAAAACATTCCCTGAATCCATAAGCTATTTTTCAAAAGAGGTTACCTAAAGAATATGTATATATTATTATGAATATTAATCAAGATTTATTATTCTTAATCATCCTCAAAATGATATATAAATATATTAACATGATTAAATAAGTATATTTACTATAATTATATATTTTTACGTAAATTTTATATTCATTTTAAATATAATTTCCATCTATTGAAAAATTATAACATAACTTTTGTGTATGTTTGGACAACCACATCTATGAAGTCGTTTGATTCCTTTTTTATTTCATATTTAAAAGGATGGAAATAATGGTATATTAAAATAATATATAAGGAATTTATAATATAAATATTATTATATAATGGTGGATTATTATTTACATTTTTTTTCAATCCATCAAAATGATAAAACATCACCAATGTGTGCGTACATAATATTGTTACCATGAAGTGATGTAATTCATTTTCATCACTATAATAATGACTTGTTATAAAATTATATATAATAAATAAATATGATACATATAAAATTATTTATATTTTTTAGATGATTAAATCATTAATAAGGTTCATGTAATGGAAATGTTGAACCAAAAAAGTAAGAGAAAATAAACCAATCTTCACCGAAATAATGATTTTAATGAAAATTTGTTAATAAAAGGGTTATTAGAAATTATAAATGAATGAAATATATTAATTTTTTACTAATATTTTTTTAATGGATTAATTATTAATATATATTTATAATACATTGGGTTTGAATGTATACGAAGAAAGGCAAGGCTAGAGGTAAGGGTTTCTCTTACAATCTCATTTTTTTAGATTTTTCTTTGTGAAATTTCCACTGGGATAAACTATATTATTCTTACCATTTAAACACAATATATTTTATTATACTATGATTATTATTTGACTTTTCATCTATTATTACTATTTTTATCTTTTTGATAATATAAATAATCTGTAAAATGTTTTTTAGGAAAGCTGACCTTATTTCCTCATTGGCCAATGGACTTTTTCTTCAATGTCCATGTTCATAAAAATATTTTATGATTTTTTTATATATACCTAAATGTTTTGGAAATATTATTTTTACTATTATTTTATTTATTTAAAAAATGATTAAAATTAATATTTTTTAATTTTTTACATGTGACTCACTTTTGACTTTTTATAAAAGTGTGAAAATAATGTTCTCTTTAAAAATATATGTCGTGAACAGATTTTTCTACTATCTTGAGAATTATTTATAATGAATATAAATTTATAAATTTTTTGGGTGATTTTCATAGAAAATCCTTTTTTAAATATTTATGGAATTTTTATTTAAACTTTTATCAAGAGAAGTGGATATTTTCATCATATTTAATAATAATGGTTTGGATGATATTTTAAATATATTTTTTTATCATTCTCAACATTATTTTCTGTTTCATATGATTCAATGGGGATATTATCTTATAATACCATCCACTTTTATGGATGAATTATAATGATTTTATTAGGATGATTTTTTGGAACCTAGTTTTTTTCATTGGTTAATTAAGCTCTAATGATATAATGAATTTTTTTTATGATACCATCAAATTCCTTTCTCTCGATGCTTTAAGGTATTAAGATTATGAGTTTCTTAAAAAAAATTCTCTTCCATGGGTTATTATATAATGATTTTATGGATGGTATTTTTATCTTGTGGAACACATAAGTATGGTTCACATTTTTTTAAGGGTGGTATTTGAATTATGTATACCTCCAAAGCATTGGGTAAAGAATGATATCTATAATGACCCATACATTTCATAATACGATATCACATATTAATAGATTAATATTCATTACATAAAATAATGATTCATATTATAACCATATAGGTCTAGTGCCTTTGTAAATGTGGAATCATAAACAAAAGCTTTAGGAAAGATCTACACAGTCTACTGTAATGTTCTTCAGAACTAGAAACCATTTTAGAAATATAATACCCAATTAATTTCTTCATAAGATATATAAAGGAATAATAAAAAATGTGAGAACACATCCTCATTAAGGGAAAAAATGGATATATCAATGATAACATAATCACAAAATGAGAATAAGGGTTTTAGAAGATCAGATAATTATTAGAAAACCATACCTTGCATATCATAGAACATAATATTGAGTCATGGAATAAATATTGACAGTTCATACAAAATGAATCATAAAATAAATAATGAACATGAGTCATGATAAAAAACCCAAGTATTTGATATAATTTTTTGGAAAACACATAAACATTTAAAATCACATCTTTATTAGTCAATTATCATTTCTTAGAGTATCATAGTAGAATGGGTTCGCTCAAATGACTATCATAGTTGATAAAGTCAATTACTGAACTAGGTTTAATCCCCATTTTAGCCTTATTTATCTCATTAGATATAAATATTTACCCAATAAATTGTAGGGATATATAGGTGCCACAATCATATAATTAATATCATACAAATGTGTTCCACAAGATCATAAACATTTATAATATCATAACTCATGAAATGAAATGGGTATCCTAAACATTGAACCATAGCATTACCCATTGAAAAGGAAAATGTTTCATTAAAATATTATCATAACCAAAAATCATCAAGAGAAATAATAAGGATACTATCATGGGATAATATCCCCAAAGTGGATAAGTGAAATAAAGTTTTTTAGATTTAATAAATAGAAAAATAACATTAAAAATCCTAAAAACATTCTTGAGTAATGTAACCTTTCCATTTTGAAATCACTTCTATAAAATCTTAAAATTTCTAAAATATTTCAAAAAAATACTTTTAAATGAACGATGGAAATTTGTAATGGAATCTTCAAAGAAGTTATATATCATGATGGTGGGAAATTTTGTTCATGCCACATATGAAAATAGAAAACATTCACTTTACACTTAAAAAAAATTAAAAGTACCTTATTAAAAAATGACAATAAAATACATTTTGAATCATTTTTTAAAAATTTACACATGTGTTAAAATGATGTTAATAAATCATAGAAGAATAGAAAAATTATATTTAAATATTTTCTTAATATACATGGATATGGAATAAAATATTTTTTTGACTGAATATTGAAATAAAATTGATTTTCCAAAAAAACGTTTTTGATCTATTGAGAATAAAAGGGGAGAACAATTAAAGGAATTTATATATTTTAATGAAATTATAAGAGGATAATAAAATTAATCAGGTTAATTAGAGGTATATTGTAATAGTTAATTATCAGAAACTCTATTATAAACAATATCTATACTGACTGAAAATTACTTTTTTATTATCAAAACACTTTTGAGGAAGAAAGTGAGAAAAAAACATTCTGAGTAAACTCATAACAACATAGGTAGAAAAAGAAAAACCAAATCAAATCACTAGACCTACCCAACCCCAAAAATTAATCCTGATAACAAGTCTTCACCTACACAGGGCCCTTTAGCAAGCAGTCTCGTGCATAAGTGCACGAGCATGGTACTGATGGCATTGTTATACCCTCTAAAGCATCCCAATACAAAAGGAATGCATCGATGAAGACTTCACGATCTTGTCCCCCTTTGGAACAGGTCCAATTAGAAATATGTAAAAGAAACTAAACATCCAAACAAAGACAAATAGTAGGAAAACCCGAGGGCTGCACATCTAACAAACCTCTCGAAACACCAGGCCAAAACCACTAACTTAACCAGGATCATTGAAGAGAAACATAATATTGCCTGAATCCATCTCCCAAAAAAGTTTCCTGGATAGAGATGTAACCTATAAATCTAACACCTCTAGTATCCTATTCTCTAACATAGAAGCATGTTGGTCCCACGTCTGAATATACTCCTCAATGCTGATTATCCCTCTATTAAAACCCCCTACCAGAATGGAGTCTTGTATGTCAATCCATGTATATTATTCCTCATTAAAAGACACCTCTAGTGACCTTCCCATCATATTAGCTGCCTCCTCCTTAGATGCATTGAGCATCAAGGTCTGCTCCTTCACTTATTCTTCAGATAGTAAAAGGAGATCCATGTCTTTGTCACCCTATTGCTCTGGCCTCTGCAAGTATATGGACTCCTTCTCCATCTTCTTGTCATTCATCTTCTTGATCATAAGTTTTGGTACTAGTATTTTGATTAGGGTTTATCATATACATATTTTAAATAATGATAAAAATATCATATTTATTCATTATAATCATGTTTATATTTATACCTAAATGATATATGTAGGAAAAATAATTAAACCTTTCATGGAGATGGTAGGCCATATGTATAATGAAAGTTTTTTCATTTTTTAAAGGACACAATTAAATAGAGCTAAATAATAGATCACCTTAATAGAATAATTATTACAAATTTTGTATCATAAATGTTTATTAAATACATCCTTATAATAGTCCAAGTGATAAAAAAAATGAAAAATCAGTCACATCCCTTCAGGGAGTTGGTAGTCCACATGTACCTACGATCGACATTCTTGTTTTCCAATGATTTATAAAGTAAAAATATATATGTGTTATTATCATTATAGAAGTAAAATTCTGTGAAAATTATTATATATAAACATTAAACCTTCTATAAAATACATCCGTATTAGATGGTTATGATAAATGAATTGTATCTCTATGTGGAGACAGTAATTTGTATTCATGCATGAGTAATAGTTTCACTTACCATTTGATGGAAATACGGTGAATAAAGGTTTTATCATAATCATAATAAAATTTAATTATATTTACTATACTTTATTTATTATTTATTTAATACTATAATAAATTTATAGGAGTTGAATAAATACTTAAAAATAAAGAGATTGATTAAAGTGATTACCTCATCACGTTCGTGGAGACGGAGTTATTTGAAACATTCTTCAGACTCTTTTGTCCAAACAAATTTAACCCCTTTACATGTGAGCTTTGTTAATTGGTTAGCCAACCAGGAAAAATTATGGACGAAACATTGATAATAACCTGCTAAACCAATAAAACTGCGTACCTCAGTTATACTCATCAGTGCAGGCCATTCTTGGATTGCCTTGGTCTTAGAAGGATCAACAGAGATTCCATATTTAGAGACAATATGTCCAAGAAAAAAATATCTTGAAGCCAGAATTCACACATTCTAACCTTCCCATATAATTCATGTCTTCTCAGAGTCTTCAGGATAATGTACAAGTGATTATCATGATATTAATAGATTTTGGATTATACCAAGATATCATCAATAAATACCACCACAAATTCATTAAGATATTCCTTGAAACTCTATTAATAAGATCCATGAATACAGAGGGTGCATTATTCAATCCAAAAGGCATTACCGTAAACTCTTAATGCCCATACCTGGTTCAAAATGTTGTCGTCAGAATGTCTTCCTTCTTCACACAAAACTGATGATATCCAGTTTGAAGGTCAATCTTTGAAAAGTATTGAGCTCTATATAGTTGGTCAAATAAATCATCAATACGAGCTATGGGATACTTGTTCTTTATTGTTATAGCATCGATCTCCATGTAGTCGATACAAAACCTCATAGATCCACATTTATTTTTAACAAAAAGAATAGTGGCTCCCCATGGAGAAACACTAGGGAGAATAAATCATTTATTACACAATTCCATTAGTTGTTTCTTTAGTTCAACTAATTCCACAGTGACCATTCTATATGGGGTCTTCGATATAGGCCTTGATCCCGGAATTAAATCAATGGAAAACTCAACTTCTCATTCTGGGGTATGTCTGCATAAATCTTCTAGAAACACATCTATATATTCTTTCACAATAGTTACATCCTCTATTTGAACATTCCTTTCCTCACCCATAGTCATTTCATTCTCTTACTCCCCAATAATTGAATTTAGTTGATCTATTGGGGGTGGATCTAGGTAAAAATTAGGTGGTGATGATTCCACTCTAAAGATAAGGTGTTCCTTATCATCATCATCAAAAATAGTAACCTCCTTCTTCTTACAATAAATTGTTTCATCATGGTCTGAAAGCCAATCCATACTGAGGATTATATAAAATTCCATTATAGGTATAACGATGAGATCAGCAGATAGAGAACATTTATGTGTTCTAATGGGGACTGATTCACAAAACATTATTTCAATGATACTTCCATTAAAAGTTTTAACTGACAACTCCCTTGTTAGATAAAATTGGAAATATCTAATTTTCTTAGCAAAGTGGGAAGATATGAAACAATGTGATGATCTAGAATCAAATAATGCATTTACTAAACATGATGAAACCATTAAATTACCTGCCACCACATCTTTCGGAGCTTCTACCTTAGGAGTAGTGATAGCATAAGCTTGGCCTTGATCCCTTGGCCTTTTCTGAGGTAAGTTCCCCTGACGCTTTGGAAATTCAATTTCATAATTTCCCATATCCCTGCAATTGTAGCATTGGACATCGGTAGCTTCCTTCTTCCCCTTGAAATCACGATCTTGGTGGCCTTTTTCACCACACTTGTAACAAACTCCCATTCCTTTTATGCAAGTACTGGGGTGTTTCTTCCCACATTTACAACAGGATGGATATTCAAATTTTACCTTCTTCCCCTAATTTCCATTCCTAGAGTGATCAACAGATCTCTTCTCCTCCTACTTTGCTTTAAAGTCATAAGACTTAGAGAATTCCTTTTCTGTCTTGATAACACATGAGACAATATCTTCATACAACGAGAAGGTTTGTGAGACTAATGCTCGATGGGGAAATGGTTTTAACCCATAAAAGAAACGATCAATCTTACTTCTTGGGTTACATATAAAATCTTTAGCATACCTTTCTAACCCTGTAAAGTTATCCTCATACTTTGTGACATTCTCATCCCCCTTTTGTCTCAGACTCAGAAATTGCCTTTCCATATCTTCTTGATGGTCATGGGGAAAGTATTTTTCTAATAAAAGTTCTTTGAACTCCCTCTATTCCATATTTGATACTTCCTCGTCATCCTTTGTGTTTTGAATGAAGGACTACTATTGATCAGCATCTCTAGTGAGGCGGTAAACTTCCAGGATAACTTATTCCCTTTCACTACTCCCCAAAACCTGAAATATTTTCTCTGGGTAATTTATCCATTGCTTGGATAATCAGGGATTTGTACTCCCATTGAACGTTGGTGGTTGATGCCTCATGAAGCGATCTAACATTGATCCTCCATGATGTTGATCAGGGTACTCCGTACGGGTAATGTTATTATTCATAACCTGAGTGAGTTGTCCCAATACGGTGATTAGCTGATCAACACCAGTTGCATCACCAGATCCACTATAATTATCTTGAGCAGGATGGAAATCCCTACATGGAGTGCGTGCATTGATACAGTTTCCATTTCATCCACTAGGAGGCATTTCTAAATAATGGAATAAACTAGATCAGTTTATGAATCAAAATACATAATTCCATACTTGTAAAACACTTAACATAAATTGAACTATTTATGGATATAATCCATAATCATAAAAATGTTTTCTTTGAGGAAGTATATACTCACAAACCCGTCATAATGGTTTTTAAAGAAAATGAGAATTATCCTAAGCATATACCCCATGAGTGTCGTAACCAAGAGTGCAGCAAGGCCTGTTGTTGTGAACCAGTTCCCGTTCGAGTCACGCTCAAAGTGTTGTTTTCAGGTTTTACCCCTTGGAACATCTATTCCAGAGCTGCCTCTACCTGCTCGTATCCAGACAGGGTTTTATTTCTCAGAAAACTCACAAAATATCTACAATACCAAAAGTCTATAAAATTCTTCTATACTAATCCTCAAAGTCTACTATAGGTATATGTGCTCTAATCAAGGTTTATCTAAATATATCTTCCAAGGTTTGTACTAAACTTCCTCTGATACCAACTATAACGCCCCGAAACTAGTTACCCAGAGTCGGTGCATTATTACATAATATTGGCATGATCACAAAAGATCAAGTTTCAAAATACCGATTAGTTTAGTAGCCTTGGAATAGCTATATACATTCAAAAAGTTTACATTACATCATAAAGTTAAAACTACAACAACAACATCTTGTCTTCATATCCCCTCATATTATACTTGTAGGTCATTCATAAATTAATTTCTTCACGTCCTGGGAAAAAGAAAACATTGGAAGGGGTGATCTATGATGCTCAGTAAGGATAACAATATAGCAGAAACTTTCATAAATAAGCATAAACATTTAAGGCAATGTATAACTAAAACAAAAGCCTTTTAACTCGAACTTCAGCATAATATGGAAAATATAAAATGAAATAATTCTATTTACTTATTCACATTGATATTCTACTAGTCGAATAATCACATGCAATATCAATAACCACTTTCATAATGATAGAATGCATAATGCCAGACTATCATAACCACATAGTCAAGGCCTCGTGCCAAGACTACAAATAAGAATATGTCAAGGCCTTGTGCCAAGACACTATTTTTTCTCATGATACCTACCGATGCATCGAGGAGCTATAGAGGGCTTCACCCATCACTTATTAAGTCCAATGCATTCTTCATATGAACAGGTTTAAACATAACATAAATTTTGTTTTTAAAACTAGCATACGAAATGTCAATAATTTCTCCATAAACCCTGAATGGTATAAAAATAACACATCCACAGTCAAACAAATCACAAAACCTTGAATACAATATGGAAGTTTTGTATCACAATAAATCAACTTCAAATAAGCTTCAAATCCATCAAATGATGTTGACATAGATGAAATCAAAACTAATTGAGAGAAATATTTTTTTTTGAAATCATATAAAAGTCACATAATTATAAAATAAAAAATTTAACTTTAAAATTTTCTTATAATATTGTAAGGGAAGCTTTAAGGATTTTATAATAGTGGAAAATAGTCGCACCCTCCATATAAGTTAAAAAAGACATTCTTACCTTAATTCTGTCGAAAAGGTAAAAAAGGACCTTGTTTGGAAAATGAAAGAAAGATTCCTTTATAAACTTCTTATAAAAATTCAACAAGGGTATAAATAACATTATAACATAGTCTTTCAAATATTAAGAATGATTTGAAATACATTTTTAGGAAACATGGATGTGGATGATAAAGAGGTCCCAGTAGATAAATAATTATAAACAACCACGGATAATGAAGAGATTGTAAAATAAACCTTTACCTTGTACTTTTCCTTAGTCGATGGTATGCTAACCTCCTGTATAATAGTTAAATTTTTTTTATTAAATTAAAAAAGAACCAAATACATAATTATGATATCATATATGATCTTATAATAATTCTTTGTTAATAATGTTTTAGTATTATCATCATTTCGGGTGTTAACTGACATGTTTTCTCTTATATTGTTTGTTACATAAGTCATGTTTATTATGGATAGGTTGTATCTTATTCATATCCCGAATGATATAAAGTGTTTAAACATTAATGTTAATCATAAAATGAGAATTAGTCTTGAATGGATATGATGGGGAATGAATCTCATTTCATTCGTGGAGACGGTAGTCCGTACGTACGCACAAGCGACAATATCATTCTTTTGATATTAAAATAATATATAATTGGATGGTATATCATATATAAAAAATAATTCTCAAGTTATATTTATTATTTAAATGAATTACATATCATTATTATACCAATCCAAATAATAATATATTGAATAACAATTACACCACGACGTGGAGACGGTAAGCCGTACGTACGCACGTATGGTGACATGTCACTCAAAGGATGGATAGAATACTAAATATGGTTGTGCCATATTTATAATAACATCATAGTATATAGAAGATACTAGAGTTATTATTTTAGAATGTAAATAATAAAGAAAGAAGAAGTTGAAGAAGAAATGAACTTGAAAGAGGGTGGTGAAAACATTACCTCTTCTTTAGGTTCTTCCTTTTAATTTGATCAAAAGGGCTCCTTAGGATGGCTTTATGACTAAAGGAATGCCTATAGGTTGAATGAAATATATTTGAGAAGGTATTTGGGAAGATTTTGGCTGAGACCAAAGGCTTTTAAGGTGTGAAAATGAGAGAAGGGGGAGTTCCCTTCTATAAGATGGGTGAGAGGCACCTTTGGAAAAGCTAGAAATATTATTTTATAATAAATTCATATTCAGTTTCTAATGAATCCAAAGTGTATTATTTAAACATTAATGCGGGGCTAGGTCAAAAACCACTCAACCAATAGGTTTTAGGCAGGTTTTAGTCACTTTATTAACCATATATTTTATTTTTAACTCTTAGTTAATTAGTTTGACACTTACCATGTCTCTTTGTATTTTTATATTATATAGTCAATAAACATACTATAAACTTACAAAAGACCCCCCAAGTGGCCCATTAATGATAAAAATATCATTATTTAAGTCTCTTGTCTGAACCTTATATTTTAAGAATATAATATAAATTAATAATATAATATTTGTCTTAAAAACTCTTTTATGTCAATTTTGACACTATTGGGTATTTTGTTTTTTGATAATTTCATAATAGCATTATTACTTCTAAAAATATTTATATAATCAGTCCTAATATGTCATATTAACCTATAAATTTAGTGTAATTGCTAAAAAGTCTCAAATTACATTTATTTTGATATTTATAATATCAATTATTTTAATATTCATTAATTAGGTAATTACTGCATCACCGTTGTGTCATAAATAAATTAACTTATTTAGTGTCTAAAAATTATAAATAAAATACAATTATGTAGGAAATATTTTTGTCTTTCTAATGAATAATTGTAATCAAATTTATCTTATGTATAACCCTATATTAAAAATGTTTTAGTTATTAAACTTTGATTTTAACTCTTTTAACTCTTCTTTGAATTAAATAATAATAAATGTTCTAATCTAATCCAAGTGGACCTAAATGAAAATATTTTATTCCTAAGTTATTTTTTGTTCGAGATACATATGTCGAGTAGAATTATTACATGTGTTATGGTAATATTAATATCATTTTTACCCTTAATTACCCTATTTACATTTAATCGTTGTAAATAAAAGTAAAAAGATACTATTCACCAAAAATTATTTTAATCTTATTGAACCACATTTTACTCCTTGATATTAACCATGTCTCTCAAATTTTCTAAATTCCACTCACAGAAGCTATAAAATTAAGTTTTATGAGAATTTCCAAATTCTCCTAGGAGGTGGGTAAAAGACGGTGAAAAGTTCCATTAAATTTTTATATCTCTAAAATGATTCTAAACTAACTACAATGAACTACATTGAACATATATAGGAACTATGTATCCATTTTTACCATAATTAAATTTAAATAAAATAAATAATTATTTAAAAAAAACTCGGTTTTATACCATGACTCAGTGTTTTTCACTATTCACCAGAAATTGAATGTTTTCAGCAAAATACTAAAATTTCACCCTAGGATAATTTCTATATTCTGAATCCAAAAATAAAGTCCATTTTAAAAGATAAAATTTATAAAATTTCAAAAATTGGGTATTACTATTCATAATGGCTAGTTTGATTGGTTGTGGTGTGTGTTAGAACTCGAAGTTGCGTACAACACACTCTTCTGTATTATTCAAAGAGAAGCATATCATGGAAGCTTGGGGTGTTACACACTCCCTATTCAATTATTATTATTTTATTACATAACAAATAAGTATCCTCAATATACTAGTATTTTTTTATGAGAAGTATTCAAACTACACTCACACACACCTCCATCTAATGGATACGAACACACTGTTTCTGTGTACGGTGTGAACTATTTCCTCACGAAATGATAACTATTTGATTTTCCACTTTGACCTATCATGATTTCCATTATGATGGAAATATATTTATATATGATATATATTATATTTATATTTTCTCTAAGATACTTTAAATTTTATTTACAAACATATCTTTATGATTTTCATGATGTGTAAATACGATAATTTCATTTGAGAAGTGCAGACTACTGCCCAATCAAAGTGATATGAATCGTTCAATCCATACATGGAATGTATAAAGGAAAATGTTAATAAAAATATGTAACATATATATCTTATTATTTTATAATTTAATTATAATATACCTATGTATCATTTTGTTTTCATTCCTTTAAATTTGAAAATGAAATGGAAGTGACGTTCATGTGTACGTACGACTTACCGTCTCTATGAACGGTGTATTTCATTTCTTATATAAAAATGATATGGAATATCCTAAATACATATATACTAGATCTATATAATTATATAGTAGATATATATGATATTTAAATCATTAATACGATTATGTATATAATCGAATTTTGACAATGTGGACAATTTGTATTTATAACAAGTTCATTTTTTACTCAAGTCCCGAACATCGACAAAATGAACAATATGAACTTAAATAATTATACGATTGTTATAGAAAGTTAATAAGTGATATAAACGTAATAATAAACTTGAAAAACATTCTAAATAAAGTATAAATTAACTTAATTATGTTATTCATTGAGATACAGAACGGACAAGACAAGTTGAAAACAAGGTATTAGATTTCATATCAATCTCCTTTCATTGAGGAATATCATATTGTTATGCAAATATATTATCCTATATTGTGTATATACATCCCTTTTGACTATTTATATCATGAATTAGTATATTCTCAGGATATTTAATGTTCTGTTTAATTTTATTCCTTAATGATTTTTGTTTATGTGTTTCTCAAGTGGTAAGGGACATCATGTCAATCTTCTTTAATTAAGGTGTGTTTTGATAATATAACCCCCATTATTTTACATGGTGTAAAATACACCCCTTTTACTTTTACATTCATTCAAATGAAATCTTTTTTCTATGAAGTTTTTTACTTAATGAAAAAAGGAATGTTTTTAACATATGCGGCGACAATGAACTCTCAACTTCCATAATCTTTATTTTATATTTGGATTCATCTATAACCCTTAATTTTTTCCAAAGGAAAATAAATCCCTTAATCCCTTATTTTTTGTTTTCATATTGAAAATGGTTTTTGAAAAGGAATGATTATTTCAATATATTGAAATGATTTCTTGTGATTAAAACTGAAATTTTATTGGTGAAATGTTTATATTTGAAATATTTTATATGTTATGATTATATAATGGTAGTTGGAAATTTGATGAGTGGTTACATGATAAGACAATGATGTGTGTTTACGTGATAAACCAAATGATGGGTGGTTATGTTATAACCTCCAATGCATTGAGTAAGGAAGTCGGCTGTTTGGATATTCCATTTAGTGATATGTGTAGAAGTATAACATGTGGTTATTCCATTTAAGTATTTTTATGTACCAAGTTACCTTTATATGTAATATGTTTCTTTCTATGAGATTTATGATAATATTTTGGTTACAAAAAGGGTAAGCAATGATCTTATACTTAATAAATTATATTTACACTTCATAAAGTTGAAAAGTATTACATTATAATAGAGTATTCATCGTTTTCATGTTATAGAAATACTAAGAGTTTTCTTTCTTTATTTATCCCTCACCGGGCTTTTTATGCTCATCCCATGTTTTGAAGTATTTTTTACAGGAAAAAAAGAAGAATAGAGTCAAGGATATGATCAAGGAAAAGTTATGCTGTTAAAACATGAAACGATGTCATATATCATTTTAAAGATTTTTTTTTAAAAGGATAGTGAGTATATGATTCTACTTGTAATATTCAAGATGTTATGTATAATTTAGGACCTAATTATCTAAAAAAATAAACCTGAAAAAGATCCTTGATTTGAATTAAAGTCAAATTATTGACTTTTCTCAAGATTAAGTAATGTTTAAGGCTGCGACCTTATAATTGGTATCAAAGGTTGGTTTAGAAAACTATAGAAGTTAGGGTTAAATTTAAGCATATGTGACATGTTTTATATAACCAAAATGGTTATCATATTAGGCAGATCCATTATTATTTTAGATAAACTGAATGAGTTTAAGATAACATGAATAAGCATATTATAGTGTTTACCCTCCTCATAAGATAGTATATGATGATTTTACTAATATACTCACACTGACATTTTTGGTTTTAGTAAATGGATGGATCTATTAGGAACCAAAGTAACAATGGATGTGAAGGAAACTGTGGTGGTTTTCTAAATAAGACATCGTATGAAATAGTAGTGGTAATGAGAACTCTTATGGTTATTCATAACCGACTATCTGGAGACATGATTGACCACTTGAACCTTGGGGATTTTTCTAAGGCATAATATATGTGAGAAAAAATCACTATAGAAGTTTAGGTAATAATTGTAAAGGTAAGTATATTCAAAAACATCTATGTCAAGGATGTGGAAAGAACCACCTGGGAAAATTCTCCAAAGGGATGAGAAGATGTTATAGATGTGGTAAAGAAGGTCATAATGAAATAACCTTCCATGAAAAAAGGAAGCATTCAGTTGATTACCGGAAATGGAAAGAAGTTCATTCTAGGGGATCAATTGAATGTTTTAAATGTGATGTGCATGGTCATTACAAAAATATATGTCCTACAAAGATTGATTGGTAACAGGATCAGGAGGACCATACAAATATTTGTTTTCTAATTCCTAATTGCATTCCAATTGAAGATGAGGAAACTAAAAATGACCTATGAATGGTATGTATTATTTATTATCTCATGTTTTGACATTATTGGACCTTAGGAAATTATTCATGATTTTTATTTTAGGAATTATAAAAGAATAATATATAAAAACATGGATAAATGATCATGAATTAATTT
The DNA here is from genome assembly GCA_963277665.1 of Viscum album. Classification (NCBI taxonomy): domain Eukaryota; kingdom Viridiplantae; phylum Streptophyta; class Magnoliopsida; order Santalales; family Viscaceae; genus Viscum; species Viscum album. Next base: position 1,295,451,832 of record OY728138.1, on the reverse strand, counting down.
TCAATGATTAAGAAGTTTACATTTTAGGAATTGAAGAGTTATGTTGGATCTATGGCTGATGATATATTTAAATGTATTAATGATGGGATAATTTGAAATACTTATAGTATTTATAACCCGTATGTTTTTATATAAAAATGTATATTGAGGAATAATTATATTTTCTTTTGAGATATAGTAATAAAGAACCATTAGGTTTTATATGATCCCTAAATTTGTGGAAATTACAGGTTATAACTTTTTGGGATGCAAAATTCAGGGTATGAGGTAACATTTGAGGTTAAAATATGTAATGGTTATTTTTGAAGAAATTATCTCATTTTTAGGAATGTTATAAAATTATATAGTTTTTGAAAAGGGAAAACACACAGACCATGTGACAACCCATCACGTCAGACAAAGCTATAGGAATCAAACAGATAACCAAAGTGTGATTGAGATTTATTACCTACCACCGGACTACATGAAGTACCTAGATAGTATGACTTATTCTCTTTAGATAACTGATTTTATGGATGAATAATAAGTTTATTTTGGGAACTTATGATTTATAAAATGGATATCCTTAGTATAGGAATATTGTTTTGTTATTAAGCGATAAATGTTATTTTGGAAGACATTTTCTCTTTTGGGAACACTATATACCTAAGGAAAATAGGATACTATGAGATTTCATTGGATGAGTAAAGGTTGAATTTTATTTTGGAATAATAATGTTTTTTATTTAGGACATATAGTGATTTAGGTTATTTATGGAAATGATTAACCTATCATGGAGAATATGTGTTTATGTTAATTACTTTTCAATATAATATTTTAAGAGTTGTCAATGTTATTTAGAGATAAATGTTGAGATTTATAGTGGAGTACTTGGTGATCAAATCCTTACGAATTTTTGGGTTTCATAGTTTGGATTAATTTGAAGAATGTTAAGGATAATTGTTTTTTTAATGGTATTTGTTAAACTTTTGGTATTGTTTGTTGAATTTTAGAGATTAAAGGATTATCATTTTTTGGGGTATTCTGATCTTATACTAGCCATTTTGGTTTTGGTTAATTTTTAAAAATGGGAAAAAATATCGTTCATATTTTGTGGTTTTATTCTCTAGATGTTGATTCTAGAACTTTATATGTGAAAAAGGTCATCTTCAATACTCATTGTTTGGATAAAAGATGATTTCGTGGTGGAAATTTATTAAAGGATAAAACTCTACTTGAAAGGTAAGTATATTTCCTTATGTTCTTATTCAATATCATAAATAAATTCATCAAATTTATAAAGAATAAAGTTAAAACAAAAATGTTTTATGTTCACTCTTCCTACTGGGAAATCAAAAACTGTATAACCAATCACAAGTTTATGGTTTTCTTATAGTTAAATTTCTCCTGATCATGTTTTCTATCACTCTTCATAAGAACATGACACTAATTTTCTCTTCCATATCCTTGTTTTCCAACATGTAATCCTAGTATGTGTTATCTCAGGTGACCTTTGTACATATCATTATTTCTTTTAAAGTGTTATTTTTATTGATTTTTTTTTTCTGATTTAGGACATTCAATGATGTTTTCTTGCCCAATTTTAAAATTGTAGGGACACAATTTCCAAAAGGGGGAAAAAATTTAATAAACCAGGTATTTATAGAATAATAATATTTGATTTCTATTAAAAATTATGAAAATGATATTAATTTTACATTAATGGGGATTCTTTTTTTGATAGCGTACTTGACACACAACAAGGGGTTTCTCATAAATCTTACATAGCATACAATATTGAGATATACAGAAAATTGAAATAGTAATAATATTATTATTTTAAATGGTAATTAATGACTAGCCATTGGAATAACGGGAATGAATAATATCAACTGAATTTTATAATATGGTTTACATATGTTTTAATAAGGATTCCTTGGTCACCAAATTTATTATAAATGGAAATAAAAACCAATTGAATATAAAGGATGTATTTTTATGAAAACCTATTTAAAAGAGAATAATTGTTTTTTCATATCAATCCTTATATATTTTTATTTAATTAAAAATATATTATATATATTCAATTTAATTTTTTAAATTCATATTATATGTTTTCTAAATATTATATGATAGAAAATTCATTTTTCAGATAAAGAAGTATTTTTCTAAAAATGTTGCTTTACCACCTTTTGATTGAAAACACTTTTTAAATGTAGATTTTGTCACCATTAAATGGGATGTTTGACAAAATAACCTTTTTTACAGAAGAGGGGCATCAAAATATACTTTGGATGAAATTTTTTTATTTTTTTGATAAAGTTCATTTTTTAATGAATAGTGATGAAAATACTGCATTTTAATTCAAAACTGTACCATCATCTAATTTATTTATATAGTTATATTATAATTTAAATTGGTTTTAAATTTTAATTTGATTATATTTTTATCATTTAATCTAATTATGTTCTTTGGATGTAATTTCACTTTTAAATTGGACATTAACACATGTATATATTTTGATAGTTATTACTTCTTAAAAACCAGTTTTTCGGTTTTGACAACGGGAATTAATTCAAAATTAATTTCTACCAATATTGTGTTTTTAATTCAGAAAAATGGATTAAATATTTTGAATAAGGAGGTCCAAATTTTGTAAATAGGTACTATTTATTTTTATACATTATAAATAGTAACTTTAGTAATTATTTTATTTACCATGGTTAAAGGGTAAATATGGTAAATAAATGTAAAACTATATTATAATAATTGTAAAATACCCTAAAACATGTCATAATCCTATTATATGAGTTATGTATGACCATGGGAATCCTTGGGTCGATTTTGGGACCGCATGGAGCCACATGGATTTGAAAATGACATTTTATAAGAATAAATTTAATGTAAAGAAAAATGTAACATAAACATGAATCTTTCAGTAAAACAATTTGTATATGAGGTTATATAAGTTATCTTTTCTACTATAAATGGTAATTAGAAATATAAAAATATTTCCGAAATCATGTAATTTTATTTATAATTTTTAGACATCACATAAATAAATTTTTCTATGACACAATGACGATGTAGTGATTACCTTATTAATGAATGATTTAAATACACGAGATTATTAATATTAAAATGAATTTATTTTTAAACTTTGTATGCCATAAAAGAATTTCAGGGATTATTATGACTTTTTATATTTGAATTAACGAAGTGTTTTTTGAAATAATCATGTTTTTATGTATTTTTAAAAATTCATGATATAAATATTATAAAAATTGACCTAAATGAGTTTTTTAAACAAATACAATGTTATTAAATGATATAATAGTCGTAAAAATCTATGATTTAGGAAAATTAATTAGATAATTTTAAAACTATAATTAATTAACCACTTTAGGTTCTATTGGAATTTTATAATAACTATATTAACCATATAGTTTGAATATACAAGAATACATGGTAGAAGCTAAATTAGTTAACTAAAGGTTAAATCTAAAAGATAAGGTTACATTTGTGACATAGACTTGTCAAAAACCTATTAGTTGATTAGTTTTTGAACCAGAAGCATCTTATCATTGAAATAAATTACATTTAAACCATTTAAACTGAAAATCGTTTTATAATAAAATAATTTTTCAATACCTTCCTAATTTGACCCTCATACCTCTTATAAAAGGGAATCACCTATACCCATTTAATCACACCTCTCAATCCCATTGTATCATCTAAAATCTTCTCAAATAAAGTCCAAAAATCCCTATATTCCCCTAATAATCCTTTCTTTAGGAAGAATATAATTCAATAAATCATATTGGCTCAAATCAAAGGGAGTTACACGCTTTAAGAGGTAGTATCTTCTCTAAAGTTCTTTTCATTATTTTACTTCTCCACTACCTATTATATTATTATTCATATATTACATAAAAACACATGTATCCTAAATATACTAGTATTTTTTATGAGATATATTTTAACTACCCTTACACACACCTTCATCTAATGGATACGAACATATTGTTTCAATGTATGGCGAACTGTTGCCTCACAAAACAATGATTTTTCGATTTCCCCAACCACCTCTCATGGTGTACATTATTATGACACATTATTTATATATGATATAAATTATATTTATATTTTCTCTATGATACTATAATTTTTATTTTCAAACATACCTTTATGCTTCTTATGATGTGTAAATATGATAATTTGATTTGAAGAAGTGCAGACTACCGCCCCCTCAAAGTGGTATGACACGTTCATGCCCTACATGAATGTATAAAGGATGGAGTTAATGAAATTATGTAACATATAAATCATATTATATTATAATATTATTATAATATAACTATGTATCATTTATTTTTCATTATTTTAAATATGAAAAATAAATGGAAGTAGCGTTAATGCGTACATACGTCTTACCATCTCCACAAACGGTGTATTTCATTTCTTATATCAAAATGTTATATACTATCATATATACATATATAAGGGATATAAATATGTATATACTGGATATTTATGATATTTAAATCATGTATATTATTTTGGAGAAAATGTACTTTTTACCACATGGATAACTTGTAATTATAAAAAATTAATTTTTGACTCAACTACCTACCACCGTCAAAATGACTGATATGAACATGAATAATTATATAATTGTTATAGAAATGTAATAAGTTATATAAAATGAATAATAGTCTTGAAAATGTTTTTGAATAAAATATAAATTAATTTAAGTTTATTATCCAAGGAGATAAAGAACGAACAAGACAAGTCAGACACAAGGTAAGAGATTTCATCTCAATCTCTTTTCATTGAGGAATTTCTTGTTTTTATGGACATATATTGTCCTAAAATATTTATATACAATCATTTTGACTATTTATATGAATATTTAGTATATTCTCATGGTATTTAAATTTCTATTTAATTTTATTCCTTTATGATTTTTATTCAAGTGTTTCTCAAGTGGTAATGGAATTTCTCTCAATATCCTTTTATTGAGGTATGTTTTGATAATATACACCTTCTTTTAAAGGATATATAATAAACCCCTTTTACTTTTACTTTCATTCAAATGGAATCTTTTTTCTATGAAGAGTATTAAAAAATAACAAAAGGAATGTTTTTAACATCTGCAGCGATAATAACCTCTTCTCCATCATAATTGATATTTTATATTTGGATTCCCCTATATGCCCTAATGTTTTCAAAAGGAAATGAAATAAATTATTACATTTTTCGGTGTTTTGGTATTTAAAATAGTTATTTAATAGGATTGAGTATTTCAAAATCTTGAAATTATTTCTTGTGATTGCAAATGAAAATTCATTAGTGAAATGTTGAAATTTGAAATATTTTATGTGTTATGATTATATAATGGTACTTGGACATTTTATGGGTGGTTATGTTATAAACCAATGGTGGGTGGTTATGTGATAAACCAGTTGATGGGTGGTTTTGTGAAAAATCAAGGATGGGTGGTTACATTATAACCTCCAATTCATTGGGTATGGAAGTCAGCAGTGTGGCTATTCTATTTAGTCATATGTGTGGAAGTTGACCGTATGGTTATTCCATTTCATTATGTTTATGTCCCAATTTTCTTTTATATGTTATATGATTATTTATGTGGGATTTATGGTAATATTTTTGTCACAAAAAGGGTAAGAAATGAGCTTATACTCAGTGAAGTATATTTACCACTTCATAAAGATGAAAAGTAATACTTTATAATAGAGTATTCATGGTTTTTATTTTATCCCAAGACTAACGGTTTTCATTATTTATGTATTCCTTACTGTGATTTTTATGATCCCCCCAAGTTTGGAAAAGATTTTCAAAGGAAATAAAGAATAATAGAGTCAAGGATGAGATTAAGGGAAAGTTATGCTATTAAAACATGAAACAATGTCATATGCCGTTTTAAAGAGTTTTTGTTTAAAAAAATTATAGTGATTAGAAGTGTCTACTTGTAATATTCAATATGTTATATATATGTTATTACCTAATTATCTAAATATCTAAACCTGAAAAGATCCCGGAAGTGAATTAAAGTCAAATTATCAACTTATCTCAAGATTAAGTAATGTTTAAGGCTAGGGCCTTATAAAAGGCCTTTGAAATATTTGTATACATTGTCGAATTTAACACTATATTCCATCCTTGGATATATGGTTAGTCTAATATAACCATTCAAACCACATATTAAATTTTTAAGTGTTTTTATATGGATTTGAAAGGTAGTTGGGATTAATTATTTTCTCTGTTAAATTTTTCCTAAAATAATAACATTAAAATGAGCATTAAGATGGATCTATTTGAATCAAACTGTAATAAAAAGCGAATAAAACCAAAATTTTGGGTTTTAGTTAGAAAAATAAAGGTACTTATTCTTGATAGTTGAAAAAATGATAGATAATGTTAAATATATTTTGTATCACATCATGGTAGATCAGAGTCGATGTAATATTTATACTGAAAATCATCAGTTAGATCTACAGATTGATGTCAGGGACAGTGTATTCCTTATAATAACTCTATGGAATAATATTAAAATATTCATAAATAATTAAAGTATGATCCCTATATATATCATTACCTCTGAGATTCATGATATTATCTAGATGGTATCTTATAGGCTAGAATTCCCATTGAACCTCTACGATGTTCAGGATGTATTACATATATCACTCTTGAGTAAATACATACCTGATCCTTCATATGTAAAAAACTCATAGTTCATACCATTTAATGATGATCTATCTTATATGTAACAACCAGTTTAGATTTTGAATTAATGAGATAAATTTCTATAGAATATTTCCACTTGCTTTGTCAAACATTTATTGCAAAACCATAAATTTGAGGAAGCTAGGTGGGAACCCGAGGATAAAATGTGGCAGAATTATTCTCATTTGTATGAATTATAGTGATAGAATTTTTACATAGAAATTATTATATGATATTATAATGAAAAAATTTTATATTTTGTGATATATTTATCTTTAAATAAATTTAAATGGTAATATAGCTTTCTTTACATGCAGTATTGAGCATAAGAGAACAACAACATACTATTGTAATATTATTACTAAATGTGGTTATTATCACTTATACATTGTCTTGGTGGATATTAATGGGACAAGATGAATTTTAAAAATAAATTATAATATTTTTATTAATGAAAAATTGTTGATTAACACTAGGAAAATAATTAATCAATTTTAAATATTTTAAAAAATAATATCATTTGATGATAAAAGTTTAATTTTTCAAAGAATTATATTTATATATATATTATCCTTATCTATCACTAATGAACTAGTTTTTTGATTAAATATATTGGTATTTTATTTAATCAAATTTAAAATAATTTATTGATTACAAATTGGTTACAAGTGAAGTTAAAGGTAATTTAGGGTGAAGAGATGTTTGTTTGAAAACTATTTTAATTTTGAGTAATGTATTTTATCAAAATTTATCCAAATAATAATTATTTATGAAAGATATTTATTAAAGGAATAGATAATATATTAAATAAAACATATTATTAGTTATCTATTGGTTTTTTCTATGCATGTAACGGTATTAAATTCTGTTTTTATGCTTAAAATTGCATTTTTCTAAAAATGATTTTCATTGAATTTTGTGAACATATCAAAAAATTAATTTATGAAACTTGAAGAAATTAAATTTGATAAAATAATTTCCAGTTTTTGAATTCTAATTATAAAATTTATTAATTATTGAAATTTCATTTTTGGTCATTATGAATAATATTCGAGGTAGAAGTTCATTTCTACAGTTACGTTTAAAAGGTTTAAAAACGGGTTAAACTAAATAGATAAAGGTAAAAATACATAAAAATATGATTAAGGTTTTTTAGGAAAATATATTGATCTTATATATTCACATATTCTATCATGAGCTAATATGGATCTACTTTTCAATCAGAGCTATTTATTATATTTTATTATACTAAGTATCTACCCACGTGCGCTCCCCTCACTTATACCATGGAATCTTATCTTGTATCTTATTAAACCACTTGAGCCATTTAAAAAAATTATGATATACTAAAAAAATATTTCAACATCCTTATTCATGACCTTGCAGTGTTGGTAATAGCAAAAAAACCTTCCCTAAATCCATAATCTATTTTTCAAAAGACGTTACCTAAAGAATATGTATTTGTTATTATGAATATTATTCAAGATTAATTATTATTAATCATCCTCAAAATGATATATAAATATATTTACATGATTAAACTAGTATATTTACTATAAATATATATTTTCAGGTAAATTTTATATTTATTTTCACATATAATTTTTATCTATTGGAAAATGATAACATCACTTTTGTGTATGTTTGGACAACCACCTCTATGAAGTGGTTTGATTCCTTTTTTATTTAATATTTTAAAGGATGGTAATAATGGTATATTAAAATAATATATAAGGAATTTATAATATAAATATTATTATAGAATGGTGGATTATTATTTACATTTTTTTTCAATCCATCAAAATGAGAAAACATCACCAATGCGTGCGTACAGAATATTGTTACCATGAAGTGATGTAATTCATTTTCATCACTATATTATATGACTTGTTATAAAATTATATATAATAAATAAATATGATACATATAAAATTATTTATATTATTTAGATGATTAAATCATTAATAAGGTTCCTGTAATGGAAATGTTGAACCAAAAAAGTATGAGAAAATAAACCAATCTTCACCGAAATAATGATTTTAATGAAAGTTTCTTAATAAAAGGGTTATTAGAAATTATAAATGAATTAAATATATTAAAATTTTACAAATATTAATTTAATGGATTAATTATTAATATATATTTATTATACATGGGGTTTGAATGTATACGAAGAAAGGCAAGGCCTGAGGTAAGGGTTTATCTTACAATCTCATTTTTTCCGGTTTTTCTATGTGAAATTTCCACTGGAATAAACTATATTATTCTTAACATTTATACACAATAAATTTTATTATACTATGATTATTATTTTAATTTTCATATATTATTACTATTTTTATCTTTCTGATAATATAAATAATCTGGAAAATGTTTTTTAGGAAATCCGACCTTATTTCCTCATTGGCAAATGAACTTTTTCTTCAATGTCCATGTTCATCAAAATATTTAATGATTTTTTTATATATACCTAAATGTTTTAGAAATATTATTTTTACTAACATTTTATTTATTTAAAAAATGATTAAAATTAATCTTTTTTAATTTTTTAAATGTGACTCACTTTTGACTTTTTATAAAAGTGTGAAAATAATGTTCTATTTAAACATATATGGCATGAACAGATTTTCCTACTATCATGAGAATTATTTACAATGAATATAAATTTATAATTTTTTATAGTTATTTTCAATGAAAATCTTTTTCTAAATATTTATGGAATTTTTATTTAAACTTTTATCAAGAGAAGTGGATATTTTCCACATATTTTATAATAATGGTTTGGATGATATTTTAATGGTATTTTTTATCATTCTCAACATTATTTTATGTTTCATATGATTCAATGGGGATATTATCTTATAATACCATCCACTTTTATGGATTAATTATAATGATTTTATTAGGATGATTTTTTAAAACCTATTTTTTCAATGGTTAATTAAGATCTAATGATATAATGAATTTTTTATGATACCATCAGATTCCTTTCTCTGGATGCTTTGAGGTTTTAAGATTATGAGTTTCATAAAAAAAATTCTCTTCCATGGGTTATTATATGATGATTTTATGGATGGTATTTTTATCTTGTGGAACACATAAGAATGGTTCACATTTTTCTAAGGGTGGTATTTGAATTATGTATCCCTCCAACGCATTGGGTAAAGAATGATATCTATAATGACCCATACATTTCATAAAACAATATCACATATTAAAAGATTAATATTCATTACATAACATAATGATTCATATTATAACCATATAGGTCTAGTGCCTTTGTAAACATGGACTCATAAAAAAAATCTTTAGGAAAGATCTACACATTCTACCATAATGTTCTTCATAACTAGAAACCTTATTAGAAATATAATACCCAATTACTTTATTCATAAGATATATAAAAGAATAATAAAAAATGTGAGCTCATATCCTCATTAAGGGTAAAAAATGGATATATCAGTGATAACGTAATCGCAAAATGAGAATAAGGGTTTTAGAAGATCAGATAAGTATTAAAAAACCATACCTTGCACATCATAGAACATAATATTGAGTCATGGAACAAATATTGAAATAAATAATGAACATGAGTCATGATAAAAAACCCCAGTATTTGATATAATGTTTTGGTAAACACATAAGAATTTAAAATCACGTTTTTAGTAGTCAATCATCATTTTCATGAGTATCATAGTATAATGGGTTCACTCAAAGGGCTATCATAGTTGATAAAGTCCATTACTAAACTAGGTTTAATCCCCATTCTAGCCTTATTTATATCATTAGATATAAATATTTACCCAATGAATTGTAGGGATATATAGGTCCCATGAATCATATAATTAATATCATAAAAATTTATGCCACAAGATCATAAATATTCATAATATCATAACTCAGGAAATGAAATGGGTTTCCTAAACATTGCACCATAGCATTACCCATGGAAAATTAAAATGTTTCATAAAAATATTATCATAACCAAAAACTATCAAGAGAATTTTTAAGGATAATATCATGGGATAATTTCCCCAATAGAGGACAAGTGAAATAAAGTGTTTTCCTTTTAATAAATACAAAATACCATTAAAATATCTTAAAAACATTCTTGAGGAATTTAACCTTTCCATTTTCAAATCACTTCTATAAAATCGTAAAATTTCTAAAATATTACAAAAAAATACTTTTAAATGAATGATGGAAATTTGTAATGGAATCTTCAAAGTATTTATATATCAAGATGGTGGGAAATTTTGTTCATGCCATATATGAAAATAGAAAACATTCAATTTACACTTAAAAAAAATTAAAAGTACCTTATTAAAAAATGACAATAAAATACATTTTCAACCATTTTTTAAAAATTCACACATGTGTTAAAATGAGTTTAATAAATCATAGAATAATAGATAAAAATTATTTAAATATTTTCTTAAAATACATGGATATGGAATAAAATATTTTTTTGACTGAATATTGAAATAAAATTGATTTTCCAAAAAAAAAATTGATATATTGAGAACAAAAAGGGAGAATAATTAAAGGAATATATATATTTTAATGAAATTATAAGAGGATAATAAAATTTATCTGTTTCATTAGAGGTATATCGTAATAGTTAATTATCAAAAACTCGATTATAAACAATCTCTATACTAACTGAAAATTACTTTTTTATTATCAAAACACTTTTGAGGAAGAAAGTGAGAAACCACAAAAATGGTCTGAGTAAACTCGTAACAATAGAGGTAAAAAAGAAAAACCAAATCAAACCACTAGACCTACCCCATAGAAAAAATTAATCCGGGTAATAAGTATTCACCTACACAGGGACCTTTAGAAACCAGTCTCATGCATAAGTGCACGAGCATAGTACTGATGTCATAGCCATACCCTCTCAAGCATCCCAATCCAAAAGGAATGCATTGATGAAGACTTCACGATCTTGTCCCCCTCTGGCACAAGTCCAAGTAGAAAGCTGTAAAAGACACTAAACATCCAAACAAAGACAAATAGTAGGAAAACCTGAGGGCTGCACATCTAACACCCCTCTCGAAACACCCGTCCAAAACCACTAACTTAACCGGGATCATTAAAGAGAAACTTAATATTGGCTAAATCCCTCTCCCTGAAAAGTTTCCAGGATAGAGATGTAACAGGTAAATCTACCACCTCTAGTATCCTCTTCTCTAACATAGAAGAAAGTTGGTACCATGTCTGAATATACTCCTCAATGGTAATTATCCCTCTGTTGAAACCCCCTACCAGAATGGAGTCTTGTATTTCAATCCATGTATATTATTCCTCATTAAGAGACACCTCCAACGACCTTACCATCATATTAGTTGCCTCCTACTTAGATTCATTGAGAATCAAGGTCTTCTCCTTCACTTCTTATTCAGAGAGTAAAAGGAGATCCATGTCTTTGTCACCCTATTCCTCTAGCCTCTACAAGTATAGGGACTCCTTTTCCATCTTCTTGTCGTTCATCTTCTTGATCAAAAGTTTTGGTACTAGTATTTTGTTTAGGATTAATCATATATAAATTTTAAATAATGGTAAAAATATCATATTTATTCATTATAATCATGTTTATATTTTTACCTAAATGATATATTTAGAAAAAATAATTAGACCATTCATGGAGATGGTAGGCCATATCTATAATGATTTTTTTTCATTTTTTTAAAGGACACAATTAAATAGAGCTAAATAATAGATCACCTTAATAGAAGAATTATTATAAATTATATATCATATATATTTATTAAATATATTCTTATAATAGTCCAAGTGATATAAAAAATGAAAAAATCAGTCAGATCCCTTCAGGAAGGTGGTAGGCCACATGTACGCACGATCGACATTATTGGTTTCCAATGATTTGTAAGGTAAAAATATATTTCTGTTATTATCATTATAGAAGTAAAATTGTGTCAAAAATAATTATATATAAACACTAAACCTTCTATAAAATTCATCTGTATTAGTTGGTTATGATAAATTAATTGTATCTCTATGTGGAGACAATAAGTTGTACGCACACATAAGCAATATTTTCACTTACCATTTGATGGAAAGACGGTGAATAAAGGTTTTATCATAAGCATAATAAAATTTAATTATATTTATTATACCTTATTTATTATTTATTTAATACTATAATAAATGTAGAGGAGTTGAATGAATACTTAAAAATAAAGAGATTGATTAAAGAGATTACCTCTTCTTTGAAATAACTCCTTTAGCCAACCGAGCAAAATTCTGGATGAAACATTGATAATAACCTTCTAAACCAATAAAAGTGTGTACCTCAGTTATACTCATCAGTACATGCCATTCTTGGATTGCCTTGGTCTTAGATGTATCAACAGAGATTCCATATTTAGAGACAATATAGCCAAGAAAATAGATCTCCTGAAGCCAGAATTCACACTCGCTAAACTTCCCATATAATTCATGTCTTCTCAGAGTCTTTAGGATAATGCACAAGTGATTTTCATGATCATCGTAGCTTTTGGAGTATACCAAGATATCATAAATAAATACCACCAAAAATTCATCAAGATATTCCTTGAAAAATCTATTCATAAGATCCATGAATATAGAGGGTGAATTAGTCAATCCAAAAGGGATTACTGTAAACTCATAATGCCCGTACCTGGTTCGAAATGTTGTCTTCAGAATGTATTCATTCTTCACACAAAACTAATGATATCCAGATCAAAGGTCAATCTTTAAAAATTATTGAGCTCTATGTAGTTGGTCAAATAAATAATCGATGCGAGATATGGGATACTTGTTATTTATTGTTATATAGTTGGTCTCCCTGTAGTCGATACATAACCTCATATATCTATCTTTCTTTTTAACAAAAAGAATAAGGGCTCTCCATGGAGAAACACTAGGGTGAATAAATCCATTATTAGACAACTCCTCTAGTTGTTTCTTTAGTTCAATTAATTCCATAGTGGCCATTCTATAAGGGGTCTTCGATATAGGCCTTGATCCAGGAATTAAATCAATGGAAAACTCAACTTCTCGTTCTGGGGGATGTCCAGGTAAGTCATCCTAAAACACACCTACACATTCTTTAACAATAGGTACATCCTATATTGGAACATTTATTTCCTCACCCACAGTCATTTCATTCTTTTCCTCCCCAATAATTGAATTTAGCTGAGCTATTGGGGGTGGATCTAAGTAAGAATTAGGTGGTGATGATTCCAATCTAAAGATAAGGCGTTCCTTATCATCATCATAAAAAATAGTAACCTCCTTCTTCTTACAATAAATGTTTTTCATCATAGTCCAAAATCCAATCCATACTGAGGATTATATCAAATTCAATCATATGTATGATGATGAGATCAGAAGATAAAGAACATTTATGTGCTCTAATATGGACTAATTCACAAAACTTTGTTGCAATGATACCCCCCTTAAAAGTTTAACTGAAAACTCCCTTGTTAAATAAAATTGGAAATATCTAATTTTCTTAGCAAACTGGGAAGATATGAAACAATGCGATGATCCAAAATCAAATAATGCATTTTCTAAACTTGAGGAAACCATTAAATTACCTGCCACCATGTCTTTCGGAGCTTCTACCTTAGCAGTAGTGATAGCATAAGCATGGCCTTGATCACTTGGACTTTTCTGAGGTAAGTTCGCCTAACTCTTAGGAAATTCATTTGCATAATTTCCCATCTCCCTACAATTGTAGCATTGGACATCGGTAGCTTCTTTCTTCCCCTTGAAATCACGAGCTTGGTGGTCTTTTTCACCACAATTGTAATAGACTACCATTCCTTTTAAGAAAGTACCAGGGTGTTTCTTCCCACATTTAATGTAGGATAGATATTCAAAATTTTCCTTCTTCCCCTTATTTCTATTCCCAGAGTGATCAACAGATCTCTTCTCCTCCTACTTTGCTTTAAATTCTTAAGACATAGATAATTCCTTCTCTATCTTGATAGCACATGAGACAATATCTTCGTACAACTAGAAGGTTTGTGACACTAATTCTCTATGGAGAAACAGTTTTAACCCATCAAAGAAACGAACAATCTTAATTCTTGGGTAATGTATAAAATCTCTAGCATACATTTCTAAACTTGTAATTCTAGCCTCATACTTTGTGACATTCTCATCCTCCTTTTGTCTCAGACTCAGAAATTGCCTTTCCATATCAGCTCGATGGTCATGAGGAAAGTATTTTTCTAAGAAAAGTTCATTGAACTCCATCCATTCCATATTTGATACTTCCTCATCATCCTTTATATTTTGAATCAAGGACCATAATTGATCAGCATCTTCAGTGAGGTGGTAAACTGCCATGATAACTTCTTCCCTTTCACTGCTCCCCAAAGCCTGAAATATTTTCTCTAGGGAATTTATCCATTGCTCGGCTACTAAGGGATTTGTACTCCCATTGAACGTTGGTGGTTTTTGCCTCATGAAATGATCTAACATTGATCCTCCATGATGTGGATCAGTGTGCTCCGTATGGGTAATGTTATTATTCATAACCTGAGTGAGTTGTCCCAGTATGGTGATTAGCTGATCCGCACCATTTGCATCACCAGATCCACTAGAATTATCTTGAGCAGGAGAGAAATCCCTACATGGAGTGCGTTCATTGATACAGTTTCCATTTCTTCCACTAGGTTCTATTTCTAAATAATGGCATAAACTAGATCAGTTTATGAATCAAAATACATAATTCCATACTTGTAAAACACTTATCATAAATTGAACTATTTATGGATATAATCCATAATCATAAAAATGTTTTCTTTAAGGAAGTATATACTCACAAACCGTTCATAAAGGTTTTTAAATAAAATGATAATTATCCTAAGCATATCCCCCATGAGTGTCGCAACCAAGAATGCAGAAAGGCCTATTGTCATGCACCAATTCCCGTTCGAGTCTAGCTTAAAGCGGTGTTTTCGAGTTTTACCCCTAGGTACATCTGTGTCAGAGCCGACTTTACCTACTCGTATCCAGACAGGGATGTATTGCTCGGAAAACTCACAAAATCTCTACAATACCAAAATTCTAGGAAGTTCTTCTATACTAATCCTAAAATTCTATCTTAGGGATATGTGCTCTAATTAGAGTTTATCTAAATCTAGCTTCCAAGGTTTGTACTAAAATTCCTCTGATACCAACAGTAACACCCCGACCCCAGTTACCCAGAGTTGGTGCATTATTACATTATATTGGCATGATCACAAAGGATGAAGTCTCAAATGACCGATTAGTTTAGTAGCCTTGGAATAACTATATACATTCATAAATTTTACATTACATCATAATGTGAAAACTACTACAACAACATCTTGTCTTCATATCCCCTCATAATATCCCTGCAGGTCATTCATAAATTACTTCTTCACATCTTGGAAATAATAAAACATTGAAAGGGGTGATCTCAGATGCTCAGTAAGGATAACAATATAGCAGAAGCTTTCATAAATAAGAATAAACATTTAAGGAAATGTATAAGTAAAAAAATGCCTTTTAAACTCTATCTTAAGCATAATATGGAAAAGATAAAATGAAATAATTCTATTTACTTATTCACATTTATATTCTACTAGTCTAATAATCACATGCAATATCAATAAGCACTTTCATAATGATGGAATTCATAATGCGAGACTATCATAACCACATAGCCAAGGACTCATGCCATGAATACAAATAATATTTTGTCAACTCCTTGTTCCAAGACACTACTTTGTCTCATGAGACCTACCGATGCATCGAGGAGCTATAGCGGGCTCCACCCGTTAGTTATTGAGTCCAATGCATTCCTCATATAAACAGGTTTAAACATAACATAAATATTCATATTTAAACTAGCATACGAAATGTCAATACTTTCTATATAAACCAGGAATGGTATAAAATTAACACATCCACAGTCAAACATATCACAAAAAGTTCAATACAATATGGATATTTTGTATCACAATAAATCAACTTCAAATTAGCTTAATATCCATCAAAGGATGTTGACATAGATGAAATCAAAACTATTTGAGAGAAATTTCTATTTTTTGAAATCATTTAAAAGTAAAATAATTATAAAATAAAACCATTACTTTGAAAATTTTATTATAATCTTTTCAGGGAAGATTCGACGATTTTATAATGGTGGAAAATGGTCGCACCTGCCGTATATGTTAAAAAAAGACATTCTTACCTTAATTCAGTCGAAATGTTAAAAAGACCTTGTTTGGAAAATGAAAGAAATATTCCTTTATAAACTTCTTATAAAAAGTCAAAAAGGGTATAAATTACTTTATACCATAGTCTTTAAAATATTAATAATTATTTGAAATACATTTTTAAGAAACATGGATGTGGATGATAAAGAGGGCCCAGTAGATAATTACATATAAACATCTCGGATAATGAAGAGATTGTGAAATAAACCCTTACCTTGTACTTTTCCTTAGTCAATGGTATTTTAATCTCTTGTATAATAGTTAAAACATTTTTATTAAATTATAAAATAACCATATACATAATTATGATATCATATATGATCTTCTAATAATGCTTTGTTAATAATGTTTTAGTATTATCGTTGTTTCGGGTGTTAACTTACTCGTTTTCTTTTATATGTTTTGTTATATAAGTCATGTTTGTTTTGAATAGGTTGTATTTTATTCATATACATAATTATATAAAGTTCTTAAACATTACTTTTAATCATCAAATGAGAATTAGTCTTGAATGGATATGATGGGGAATGGATCTCATCGCGTTCGTGGAGACGGTAGTCCATAAATACGCACGAGCGACAATATCATTCTTTTGATATTAAAATAATATATAGTTGGATGGTATATAATATATATATATAAATAATTATCATGTTATATTTATTATTTACATGAATTACACATCATTATTATAACCATCCAAATAATAATATATTGAATAACAATTACACCATGACGTGGAGACGGTAAACCGTACGTACGCACGTATGGTGACATGTCATTCAAAGGATGGATAGAACACTAAATATGGTTGTAACATATTTATAATAACATCACAGTATATAGAAGATACTATTGTTATTATTTTAGAATGTAAATAACAAATAAAGGAGAAGTTGAAGAAGAAATGAACTTGAAAGAGGGTGGTGAAAACATTACCTCTTCTTCGGGTTCTTCCTTTTGATTTGATCAAAAAGGCTCCATAGGATGGCTTTTTGACTAAAGTAAGGCCTCTAGGATAATGTAAGGATATTTTAGAGGGTATTTTGGAAGAGTTTGGACGATCCCAAAGGCTTTGAAGTTGTAAAAATGAGATAAGGGGGAGTGCTCTTTTATAAGAGGGGTGAGGGGAACCTTTGGAAAAGCTATAAATATTATTTTATAATAAATTCATATTCGGTTTATAATAGATCCAAAGTGTATTATTTAAAGGTTAATGTGTGGATAGGTCAAAACCCACTCAACCAATATGTTTTAGATAGTTTTTGGTGACTTTATTAACCTTGTCTTTTAGTTTTAACACTTAGTTAATTAGTTTGACACTTACCATGTCTCTTTGTATTTCTATATTATATAGTCAATAAACTTAATATAAACTTCCAAGATACCCCCAAGTGGTCCATTAATGATACATATATCATTATTTAAGTCTATTGGCCGAAACTTATATTTTTAAGAATAGAATATAAATTAATAATATAATATTTGTTTTAAAAACACTTTTATGTCAATTTTAACACTATTGGGTATTTTGTTTTTTTATAATTTCATAACAGCGTTATTACTTCGAGAGAAATTTAAATAATCAGTAATAATATGTCATATTAACCTAGAAATTAGTGTAATTAATAAAAAGTCTCAAATTACATTTATTTTGATATTTATAATATCAATTATTTTAATATTCCTTAATTAGGTAATTACTGCATCACTATTGTGTCATAAATAAATTATCTTATATAGTGTCTAAAAATTATAGATAAAATACCATTATATAGGAAATATTTTTAGCTTTCTAATGAATATTTATAATCTAATTTATCTAATGTATAACCCTATATTAAAAATGTTTTAGTTATAAAACTTTGATTTTAACTCTTTTAACTCTTCTTTGAATTAAATAATAATAAATGTCCTAATATAATCCAAGTGGACCTAAATGATAATATTTTATTCCTAAGTTTGTTTTTGGTCGAGATACACCTATCCAGTTGAATCAGTACATGTGTTGGGGTAATATTAACATCATTTTTACCCTTAATTACCCCAGTTATATTTAACTGTGGTAAATAAAAGTAAAAAAGTTACTATTCACCAAAAAAATTATCTTATTGAACCACATTTTACTCCTTGATATTAACCATGTCTCTTGGATTTTCAAAATTCCACTCACATAAGCCTTAAAATTATGTTTTATGAGAATTTCAAAATTCTCCTAGGAGGTGGGTAAAAGATGGTGAAAAGTTCCATAAAATTTTTATATATATAAAATGATTCTAAACTAACTCCAATTAATTACATTGTAATTATATAGGTACTATGTATCCATTTTTTCCATAATTAATTTTAAATAAAAACTCGGTTTTATACCATGACTCAGTGTTTTTCACTATTCATCAAAAATTGAATGTTTTCAAAAAATACTAAAATTCCACCCTAGGATAATTTTGATAATATGAATCCAAAAATAAAGTCCATTTTGAAAGATAAAATTTATAAAATTTAAAAAGGTGGGTATTACTATTCATAACAGCTAGTTTGATTAGTTGTAGCGTGTGTTAGAACACGAAGTTGCGTACAACACATGCTACTGTATTATTCAAAGAGAAGCATACCATGTAAGCTCTGGGTGTTACACACTCCCTATTAAATTATTATTATTTGATTACATAACAAAAAAATTATCCTAAATATACAAGAATGTTTTTATGAGAAGTATTCAAACTTCACTTATACACACCTCCATCTAATGGATACGAACACACTGTTTCTATGTACGGTTAACTATTGCCTCACGAAATGATAACTATTAGATTTTCCCCTCCGACTTATCATGGTGTCCATTATGATAGAAATGTATTTATATATGATATATATTATATTTATATTGTCTCTATGATACTTTCAATTTTATTTACAAATAAATATTTATGATTTTCATGATGTGTAAATACGATAATTTCCTTTGGGGAAGTGCGGACTACCGCCCCATCAAACTGATATGAATCGTCTAGGCCATACATGGAACATATAAAAGACACATTTAATAAAAATATGTATAATATATATCTTATGATATTATAATTTAATTATAATATACCTATGTATCATTTAGTTTTCATTCCTTTAAATATGAAAAAGAAATGGAAGTGGCGTTCATGCGTACGTATGATTTACCATCTCAACGAACGGTGCATTTCATTTTTTAAATAAAAATGATATGGAATATCCTAAATACATATATAATAGATCTAAATAATTATATACTATATATATATGATATTTAAATCATGAATATGATTATGTATATAATGGAATTTTGACAACGTGGACAATTTGTGTTTATAACAAGTTCATTTTTTACTCAAGTACCGAACATCGAAAAAATGACTGATATGAAATTAAATAATTATATGATTGTAATAGAATGTTAATAAGTTATATAAAAGTAATAATAAACTTGAAAAAGTTTCTAAATCAAGTTTAAATTAACTTAATTTTATTATTCATTGAGATAAAGAACGAACAAGACAAGTTGGAAACAAGGTATTAGATTTCATCTCAATCTCCTTTAATTGAGGAATATCCTATTGTTTTGCAAATATATTATCATATATTGTGTATACACAACCCTTTTGACTATTTATATCATAAATTAGTATATTCTCAGAATATTTAATGTTCTGTTTAATTTTATTCCTTAATGATTTTTATATATGTGTTTCTCAAGCGGTAAGGGACTTCATGTCAATCTTCTTTAATTAAGGTGTGTTTTTATAATATACACCCCCTTATTTTACATGGTGTAAAATAAACCCCTTTGACTTTTACATTCATTCAAATGGAATATTTTTTCTATGAAGTTTTTTACTAAACGAAAAAGGAATGTTTTTAACATATGCAACGACAATGAACACTCTTCTACAATTATCGTTATTTTATATTTGGATTCATCTATAAACCTTAATGTTTTCCAAAGGAAAATAAATCCATTAATCCCTTTTTGTTTGTTTTCATATTGAAAATGGTTTTTGAAAAGGATTGAGTATTTCAATATATTGAAATTATTTCTTCTTATTGAAACTGAAATGTTATTAGTGAAATGTTTATATTTAAAATATTTTATATGTTATGATTATATAATGGTAGTTGGACATTTTACGAGGGGTTACATGATAAACCAATGATGGTTGTTTACGTGATAAACCAAATGACGGGTGGTTACGTTATAACCTCCAATGCATTGGGTATGGAAGTTGGCTGTTTGGCTATTCCATTTAGTGATATGTGTAGAAGTCGAAAGTTTGGTTATTCCATTTAAGTATGTTTATGTACCAAGTTACCTTTATATGTAATATGTTTATTTCTATGGGATTTATGGAAATATTTTGGTTACAAAAAGGTTAAGCAAGGAGCTTATACTTAATGAAGTATATTTACACTTCATAAAATTGAAAAGTATTACATTATAATAGAGTATACATGGTTTTCTTATTATAGAAAGACTAAGAGTTTTCTTTGATTATTTATCCCTAACTGGGATTTTTATGCTCATCCCATGTTTTGAAGTATTTTTTACAGGATATAAAGAAGAATAGAGTCAAGGATAGGATCAAGGAAAGGTTATGCTGTTAAAACATGAAACGATGTCATATATCATTTTAAAGATTTTTTGTTTTAAAATAAGGATAGTGAGTATATATTTCTACTTTTAATATTAAAGATGTTATGTATAATTTATGACCTAATTATCAAAATAAATAAACCTGAAAAAGATCCTTGATGTGAAATAAAGTAAAATTATTGACTTTTATCAAGATTAGTTAATGTTTAAGGATGGGACCTTATAGTTGGTATCAAAGGTCGGTTTAGATAAAATTAGAAGTTAGGGTGATATTTAATCATATGAGACATGTTTTATATAACCCCAGTGGTTATCATATTAGGCAGAGTCATTGTTATTTTAGATAAACTTAATGAGTTTAAGATAACATGAATAATAATATCATAGTGTTTACCCTCCTCATATGATAGTATGTGATGATTTTAATGATATACTCACACTGACATTTTTGGTTATAGTAAATTGATGGATCTATTAAAAACCAAAGTAAAAATGGATGTGAGGGAAACTGTAGTGGTTTTCTAATTAATCCATCGTATGAAATTGTAGTGGTAATGAGAACTCTTGTGGTTATTCATAACTAACTATCTAGAGACATGATTAACCACTTGAACCTTGGGGATTTTTTTAAGGCATAATATATGCAAGAAACAAATCACTATGGAAGTTTAGGTAATAATCATAAAGGTAAGTGTATTCAAAAACCTCTATGTGAATGATATGGAAATAACCACCTTGGAAAATTCTCCAAAGGTATGCGAAGATGTTATAGATGTGGTAATGAAGGACATAATGAAATAACCTACCATGGAAAAAGGAAGCATTCAGTTGATTATAGGAAATGGAAAGAAGTTCATTCAAGGGATCAATTGAATGTTTTAAATGTGGTGTGCATGGTCATTACAAAAATATATGTCCTACAAAGAAGGATTGGTAATGGGACCAACAGGACCATACAAATATTTGTTTTCCAATTCCTAATTCCATTCCAATTGAAGATGAGGAAACTAAAAATGACCTATTAAAGTTATGTATTATTTCTTAGCTCATGTTTTGACATTATTGGATCTTAAGACATTATTCATGATTTTTATTTTAGAAATTATAAAATAATAATATGGAAAAACTTGGATAAAGGATGTTGAAGTAATTTTCAATGATTAAGAAGTTTAAATTTTAGGAATTAAAGAGTTATGTTGGATCTATCGCTGATGATATATTTAAATGTATTAATTATGGGATAATTTAAAAGACTTATAGTATCTATAACCCTTATGTTGTTATATAAAAATTTAAATTAAGGAATAATTATCTTTTATTTTCGGATATAGTAATAAAGAACCATTAGGGTTTATATGATAACTGAATTTCTGGAAATTATGGGTTATAAGCATTTGGGATGCAAAATGCAGGGTATGAGATAACATTTGAGGTTAAAATATGTTATGGTTATTTTTGAAGAAATTATATCATTTTTGGGAATGTTATAAAATTATATAGTTTCTAAAATGGGAAAACACACAGACCATGTGATAACCCATCACGTTTGAAAAAGCTGTAGGAATCAAACCAACAACCAAAGTGTGATTGAGATTTATTACCTACCACTGGACTACGTGAAGTCCCAAGATAGTATGAATTATTCTCTTTTGATAACTGATTTTATGGATGAATAATAAGTTTATTTTGGGAACTTATGATTTATTAAATGGATATCCTTAGTATAGGAAGATTGTTTTGTGATTAAGAGATAAATGTTATTTTGGAAGACTTTTTCTCTTTTGGGAAGACTATATGCCTAAGAAAAATAGAATACTATGGGATTTCATTTGATGAGTAAAGGTTGAATTTTATTTTGGAATAATCAAGTTTTTTATTTTGGACATATATTGATTTAGGTTATTTATGGAAATAATTAACCTATCATGGAGAATATTTGTTTAGGTTAATTAATTTTCAGTATAATACTTTAAGAGTAGTCAATGTTATTTAGTGATAAATGTTAAGATTTATTATGGAATACTTGGTGATCTAATCCTTATGAATTTTTGGGTTTCAATATTAGTTTGGATTGATTTGAAGAATCTTAAGGATAATTGTTTTTTTGAATGGTCTTTGTTGAACTTTTGGTTTTGTTTGTTGATTTTGGAGATTAAAGGATTATCATTTTTTGGGGTTATCTGATCTCATACTAACCATTTTCGTTTTAGTTAATTTTTAAAAATGGGGAAAAGTATAGTTCATATTTTTTGGATTATTTGATTCTCTAGATGTTGATTCTATCACTTTATATGTGCAAAATTCATCTTCAATACTCCTTATTTGGATAAAAGATGATTTTGTGGTGTAAATTTATTAAAGTATAAAACTCTACTTGAAAGGTACATATATTTCCTTATATTCTTATTAAATATCATAAATAAATTCATCAAATTTATAAATCATAAAGTTAAAACAAAAATGTTTTATGTTCACTTTTCCTACTGGGAAATCAAAAACTGTTTAACCCATCACAAGTTTATGGTTTTCTTGTACTTAAATTTCTCCTGATCATGTTTTCTATCACTCTCCATTAAAACATGACACTTATTTTCTCTTCCATATCCTTGTTTCCCAACATGGAATCCTAGTATGTGTTATCTCGGGTGACCTTTGTACTTAGCTTTATTTATTTTAAAGTGATATTTTTATTGACTCTTTTTTTTGATTCGGGACTTTCAATGATGTTTGTTTTCCCAATTTTAAAATTGTAGGGACACAATTTACAAAAGGGGTGACAGATGTAAAGAACCAGGTATTTATAGAATAATACTTTTTGATTTCTATTAATACTTATGAAAATTATATTAATTTTTCATTAAAGGGGATTCTTTTTTCGATAGCGTACGTGACACACAATAAGGGGTTTCTCAGAAATCTAACATAGCACACAATATTGAGATATACAGAAAACTGAAATAGTAAAAATATTATTATTTTAAATGGTAACTAATGACTAGCCATTGGAATAACGAGAATGAATAATATCAATGGAATTTTGTAATATGGTTTACACATGTTTAAATAATGATTCATTGTTCACCAAATTTATTAGAAATGGAAATAAAAACCAATTGAATATAAAGGATGTATTTTTATGAAAACTTATTTAAAAGAGAATAATTGTTTTTTCATATCAATCCTTATAGATTTTTATTTAATTAAAAATATCTGATATATATTCAATTTAATTTTTTAAATTCATTTTATATTTTTTCTAGATATTATATGATAGAAAATTAATTTTTTTCAGAAAAAGAAGTATTTTTCTAAAAATGATGTTTTGCTGCCTTTTGATCGAAAACCCATTTGAAATTTAAATTTTGTCACTTTTAAATGTTCTATTTGACAAAATAACCTTTTTTACAGAATAGGGGCATCAAAATTTACTTTGGATGAAATTGTTTTATTTTTTTGATAAAGTTCATTTTTTAATGAATAGTGAAGAAAATACTACATTTTAATTCAAAACTATATTATCATCTAATTTATTTATATAGGTATTTTATCATTTAAATTCGTTTTAAATTATAATTTGGATATATTTTTATCATTTAATATAATTATGTTCTTTGGATGTAATTCTACTTTTAAATTGGACGTAAACACATGTCAATATTTTGATAGTTATTACTTCTTAAAAACCTGTTTTCGGTTTTGACAACAAGAATTAATTTAAAATTAATTTATACCAATATTCTGTTTTGAATTTGGAAAAATGGATTACATATTTCGAATCAGGAGGTCCAAATTGTGTTAATAGGTACTATATATTTTTAGACAATATAAATAGTAAATTTAGTAATTATTTTATTTACCATGGTTAAAGGGTAAATCTGGTAAATAAATGTAGAAATATAATATAATAACAGAAAAATACCCTAACACATGTCCTAATCATATTATATGAGTTATGTTCGACCTTGGGCATCATTGAGTCGATTTTGAGACCCCATGGAGCCACATGGATGTGAAAATGGCATCTTATAAGAATAAATTTAATGTAAAGAAAAATGTAACATAAACATGTATCTTTTAGTAAAACAATTATTATATGGGGTTATATAAGTGATCTATTCTACTATAAATAGTATTTAGAAATATAAAAATATTTCCTAAATTATGGTAATTTATTTATAATTTTTAGACATCAAATAAATAAATTTATCTATGACACAATGACGATGTAGTGATTACCTTATTATTGAATGATTTAAATAAACGAGATTATTAATATTAAAATAAATTTATTTTTAAACTTTTTATGCCATAAAATAATTTTAGGGATGATTATGACTTTTTATATTTGAATTAATGATGTTTTTTTTAAATAATCATATTGTTATGTATTTTTCAAAATTCATGATATAAATAGTATAAAAATTAACCTAAATGAGTTTTTTAAACAAATACAATGTTATTAAATGATATAATAGTCGTAAAAATCTAAAATTCAGACAAATTAATTAGATAATTTTGAAACTATCATTAATGAACCACTTTAGGTTCTATTGAAATTTTATAGTAACTATATTAACCATATAGTTTGAATATACAAGAAGACATGGTAGGAGTTAAATTAGTTAAGTAAAGGTTAAATCTAAAAGATAAGGTTAAATTTGTGACATAGACCTGTCAAAAACCTATCGGTTGACCATTTGTTGAACCAGAATCAACTTATCCTTGAAATAAATTACTTTTAAACCATTTTAAACTGAAAATCGTTTTCTAATAAAATAATTTTTCAATACCTTCCTAATTTTTCCCTCATCCCTCTTATAAAATGGAATCACCTCTACCAATTTAATAACACCTCTCAAGCCCCTTATATCATCTAAAATTATATAAAATAAGTTCCCAGAATCCTTATATTCCCCTAATAATCCATTATTTAGGAATAATATAATTCAATAAATCGTATTGGCTCAAATCAAAGGGAGTTACAGGCTTTAAGAGGTAGCATCTTCTCTAAATTTCTTTTCATTATTTTACTTCAGCACTACCTATTATATTATTATTCATTGATTACATAAAAACACATGTATCATAAATATACTAGTATGTTGTTTTGAGATGTATTCTAACTACACTTACACACACATCCATCTAATGGATACGAACATATTGTTTCTATGTACGGTGAACTGCTGCCTCACAAAACGATGATTTTTCGATTTCCCCTACCACCTCTCATGGTGAACATTATGATGAAACATTATTTATATATGATATATATTATATTTATATTGTCTCTATGATACTGTATTTTTTACTTTCAAACATACCTTTATGCTTCTCATGATGTTTAAATATGATAATTTGATTTGAGGAAGTGCAGACTATCGCCCCCTTAAAGTGGTATGACACATTCATGCCTACATGAATGTATAAAGGATGGATTTAATGAAATTATGTAACATATAAATCATATTATATTATAATATTATTATAAAATAACTATGTATCATTTATTTTTCATTTCTTTAAATATAAAAAAGAAATTCAAGTAGCATTAATGCGTACGTACGTCTTACCATCTCCATAAACGGTGTATTTCATTTCTTATAACAAAATGTTATATACTATTCTAAATACATATATAATGGATATAAGTATGTATATACTGGATATATATGATATTTAAATCATCTATATTATTTTAGAGATAATGTACTTTTCACCACATAGATAACTTGTAATTATAACAAATTCATTTTTGACTCAAATACCTACCACTGTCAAAATGACCGATATGAACATGAAAAATTATATAGTTGTTATAGAAATGTAATAAGTTATATAAAAGGAATAATAGTCTTGAAAAATGTTTTGATGAAAGTATAAATTAATTTAAGTTTATTATCCAAGGAGATAAAGAACGAACAAGACAAGTCAGACATAAGGTAAGAGATTTCATCTCAATCTCTTTTCATTGAGGTATTTCTTGTTTTTATGAACATCTATTATCCTAAACTATTTATATAAAAAAATTTACTATTTATATCATGATTTAGTATATTCTCATGGTATGTAAATTCTTGTTTAATCTTATTCCTTTATGATTTTTATTCAAGTGTTTCTCAAGTGGTAATGGACTTTGTTTCAATATCCTTTAATTGAGGTATGTTTTGATAATATACACCTACTTCATTTAAAGGATATATAATAAACCCCTTTTACTTTTACTTTCATTCAATGGGAATCTTTTTTCTTTGAAGAGTTTTAAAAAATGGAAAAAGGAATGTTTTTAACATATGCGGTGATAATGACCTCTTCACCATCATAATTGATATTTTATATTTGGATTCCCCTATAAGCCTTAATGTTTTAAAAAGGAAAATAAATACCTTATTACCTTTTTTGTTGTTTTGGTATTGAAAATGGTTATTTAAGAGGATTGAGTATTTCAAAATCTTTAAATGATTTCTTGTGATTGCAAATGAAATGTCATTAGTGAAATGTTGAAATTTGAAATATTTTATGTGTCACAATTATATAATGGTACTTGGACATTTTATGGGTGGTTAAGTGATAAATGATTGGCGGGTGGTTATGTGATAAACCAAATGATGGGTGGTTCTATGAAAAATCAAGGATGGGTGGTTACATTATAACCTCCAATGCATTGGGTATGGAAGTCAATCGTATGGCTATTCTAGTTAGTTATATGTGTGGAAGTTGACCGTATGGTTATTCCATTTAATTATTTTTATGTCCCAATTTTCTTTTATATGTTATATGTTTATTCCTATGGGATTTATGGTAATATTTGTGTTACAAAAAAGGATAAGGAATGAGCTTATACTCAGTGAAGTATATTTACCACTTCATAAAGCTAAAAAGTAATAATTTATAATAGATTATTCATGGTTTTCATTTTACCCCAAGACTAACAGTTTTCTTTCATTATGTATCCCTTACTGAGATTTTTATGATCCCCCCAAGTTTGGAAAGGTTTCTACGTGGATATAAAGATGAATAGAGTCAAGGATGAGATCAAGGAAAAGTTATGTTGTTAAAACATGAAACGATGTCATATGTCGTTTTAAAGAGTTTTTATTTAAAAAAGGATAGTGATTAGAAGTGTTTAATTGTAATATTAAATATGTTATATATATGTTATTACCTAATTATCTAAATATCTAAACCTGAAAAGATCCCCAATGTGAAATAAAGTCAAATTATCAAATTATCTCAAGATTAAGTAATCTTTAAGGCTGGGGCCTTATAAAAGGCCTTTGAAATATTTGTATACATTGCACTATATTCCATACTAGGATATATGGTTAGTATAATGGAACCATTCAAACCACATATTAATATTTTAAGGGTTTTGATATGGATTTAAAAGGTAGTTGGGATTAATAATTTTCTCTGTTAAAATTTTCCTAAAATAATAACCTTAAAACGAGCATTAAGATTGATCTATTTGAATCCAACTATAATAAAAAGTGAATAAATACTAAATTTTTGTTTTCAGTTTGAAAAATACAGGTACTTATTCTTGATAGTTGAAAAAATGATTGATAATGTTAAATATATTTTGTAGCACATCATGGTAGATCAAAGTCGATGTAATATTTATACAGAAAATCATCAGTTAGATCTATAGATTGAAGTCAGGGATAGTGTATTCATTATAATAACTCTATGAAATAAGATTACAATATTCATAAATAATTAAAGTATGATCCCTATATATATCATTACCTATGAGATTCTTGATATTATCTAGATGGTATCTTATAGGCCAGAATTCCAATTGAACCTCTCCGATGTTCAGGATGTATTACATGTATCACTCTTAAGTAAGTAAATACCTGATCCTTCATATGTAAAAAAACTCATAGTTCATACCATTTTATCATGAACTATCTTATATGTAACAACCAGTTTATATTTTGAATTAAAGGGATAAATTTCTATTTAATATTTCCACTTACTTTGTCAAATATTTATTTCAAAACCATAAATTTGAGGAAGCTAGGTGGGAACCCAAAGATAAAATGGGGCAGAAGTATTCTCATTTGTATGTATTATAGTTATAGAATTATTACATAGAAATTATTATATGGTGTTACAATGAAAAATATTTATATTTTGTCATATATTTATCATTAAATAAATTCAAATGGTAAGATAGCTTTCTTTACATGCAGCACCGAGCATAAGAGGACAACAACATTCTATTATAATATTATTACTAAATGTGGTTGTTATCACCTCTCCATTGGATTGGTGGATATTAATGGGACAATATGAATTATAAAAATAAATTATAAGATTTTTATTAATGAAAAATTGTTGATTAACTCTAGGTAAATAATTAATAAATTTTAAATATTTAAAAAAATAATATCATTTGAAGATAAAAGATTAATTTTTGAAAGAATTAAATTTATATATATATATTATCCTTATCTATCACTAATGAACTAGTTTTTTTATTAAATATATTGGTATTTTATTTAATCAAATTTAGAATAATTTATTGATTATAAATTGTTTACAAGTGAAGATAAAAGTAATTTAGTGTAAAGAGATGTTTTTTCGAAACTATTTTAATTTTTTGTAATGTATTTTATCATAATTTATCCCAATAATCATTATTTGTGAATGATTTTAATTAAAGGAATAGATAATATATTAAATAAAACATATTATTAGCCATCTATTGGTTCTTTCTATGCATGTAATGGTATTAAATTCTGTTTTTATGCTTAAAATTACATTTTTCTAAAAATGATTTTCATTGAATTTTGTGAACTTATCATAAAATGAATTTATGAAAAATGAAGAAATTAAATATGATAAAATAATTTCAATTTTTTTAATTTTATTATAAAATTTATTAATTATTGTAATTTCATTTTTGGTCATTATGAATAATATTCGAGGTAGAAGTTCATTTCTACGGTTATGTTTAAAAGTATTAACAAGGGGTTAAAATAAATAGATAAAGGTAAAAATAACTAAAATAGGATTAAGGAATTTTTTAGGAAAATATATTGATCATATATCTTCACATATTCTATCATGAGCTAATATGGATCTACTTTTCAATCAGAGCGAATTTATTATATTTTATTGTACGAAGTATCTACACATGTGCGCTCCCCTCACTTATACCATGGAACCTTATCTTGTATCTTATTCAACCACTTGAGCCATTTAAAAAATTATGATATATGAAAATAATATTTCAACATCATTATTCATGACCTTGCGGTGTTGGTAATAGTAAAAAAACCATCCCTGAATCCATAAGCTATTTTTCAAAAGAGGATACCTAAAGAATATGTATATGTTATTATGAATATTATTCAAGATTAATTATTCTTAATCATCCTCAAAATGATATATAAATATATTAACATGATTAAAGAAGTATATTTACTATAATTATATATTTTCATATAAATTTTATATTCATTTTCAATATAATTTCCATCTATTGGAAAATGATAACATCAATTGTGTGTACGTTTGGACAACCACCTCTATGTAGTGGTTTGATTCCTTTTTTGTTTCATATTTAAAAGGATGGTAATAATGGTATATTAAAATAATTTATAAATAATTTATAATATAAATATTAATATAGAATGATGGATTCTTATTTATTTTTTTTTCAATCCATCAAAATGAGAAAACATCACCAATGCGTGCGTACAGAATATTGTTACCATGAAGTGATGTAATTCATTTTTATCACTATATTATATGACTTTTAAAAAAATTATATACAATAAATAAATATGATACATATAAAATTATTTGTATTTTTTAGATGATTAAATAATTAATAAGGTTCGTGTAATGGAAATGTTGAACCAAAAAAGTAAGAGAAAATAAACCAATCTTCACCAAAATAATGATTTTAATGAATGTTTGTTAATAAAAGGTTTACTATAAATTATAAATGAATGAAATATATTAATTTTTTACTAATATTTTTTTAATGGATTAATTATTATTATATATTTATAATACATGGGGTTTGAATTTATACGAAGAAAGGCAAGGCTTGAGGTAAGGGTTTCTCTTACAATCTCATTTTTTTAGGTTTTTCTATGTGAAATTTCCACTGGGATAGAATATATTATTCTTACCATTTAAACACAGTATATTTTATTATATTATTATTATTATTTTAATTTTCATCTATTATTACTATTTTTATCTTTCTTATAATTTAAATAATCTGGAATGTTTTTTTTAGGAAAGCCGACCTTATTTCCTCATTAGCAAATAAACTTTTTCTTCAATGTCCATGTTCATCAAAATATTTTATGATTTTTTTATATATACCTAAATATTTTAGAAATATTATTTTTAGTACCATTTGATTTATTTAAAAATTGATTAAAATTAATCTTTGGTAATTTTTTACATGTGACTCACTTTTGACTTTTTATACAAGTGTGAAAATAATGTTCTCTTTAATCATATATGTCATGAACAGATTTTCCTACTATCATGAGAATTATTTACAATGGATATAAATTTATAAATTATTAGGTTTATTTTCAAAGAAAATCGTTTTCTAAATTTTTATGGAATTTTTATTTAAACATTTATCAAGAGAAGTGGATATTTTCCTCATATTTAATAATAATGGTTTGGATGATATTTTAATGGCATTTTTTATCATTCTCAACATTAATTTAGGTTTCATATGATTCAATGGGGATATTATCTTATAATACCATCCACTTTTATGGATGAATTATAATGATGTTGTAAGAACCCAGTTTTTTCTGTAAAAGACTTTGGAATATTCTTGATAATATTCTAGGGCAGCGCCTTCAGACGGCGTGCGATTCCGATCCCCGGAGTGGCCGAAATTAAATTTTCAGTGCGTTCACACTGGAAACACTAAATAAATGGGATAACTCCTGAACGGAGTTCTGGATCAGGGATCCGAGTGTACAGATGAGTTCGGAATGGGGTGTTTACCCTAGGAACGTCATAAAACTTGTCGGTGCGGGATGTTTGGACTCCTCTCTCGCTTCCGGAAGGTTAAACGGAAAATTAATAAATTAATTTATTCGTTTAATGGAGAAATGCTAGTATCTATTAAACGATGGCTCGGATTGGGAAACTTAGGGCACCGTTGAGTTCGGAGCATACTGTTTACCCTAAGAGGGGTGTAAGTTTCGCGGGCACGGGCCGTTTGTGAAAAATGGCCCCAGGGGCGTTTTCGTAATTTAGCGGCTTCAGACGTTAAATTTTATAACATTTGAATGTGATCTCGGATTAAAATTTCAAGATATCCTTTGTTCTCGAGAGGTGGTTTTTACCCTAGAGGAGGCTTAACCTCGACCCTGTCGGGAGTTCGGGTTCGGGCCGACGGGCGGGTGGTTAAGCGTTTTCTATTTAAACGCTTAAGTCACCCACACCCTCTTCCTCTCCCTCACCTGGACAGCAGCAAGGGGGAGCTCTCCCCCTCCTTATCCACTCCGGCGAGACAGCTCCGGCGAGGCGTGGTGGCCGGCGGATCGTCGCGAAGCTTCGGGCGAAGCCCCGCGAGGTAGGATGTTGTGTTGCATTTTCTATTCCCGTACCTACTTTGAGCTCATTTTGCACTGTCGATTCCTCGTCAAAATTTTGATCAAAGAACATGAACGCGTAGTATAAAATTTTCTCTTTCCGACGCTTGTTTCGGATTTGGAATCAGAGATCAGAGGCTTTCGCAATCGTCCGCCGAAGTTGGCGGGTTTTCGGTTTCCGGCGGGATCGAGCGGCGGCACGGCGAGGGCGGACGGCGCGGCAGGGGTGTCCGCAGGTGTCCGGTGGAGGTGCTGGGCGCGGCAGGGGTGTCAGCGCGGGTGTCCGGCGGGGGTGTCTGGCGGGCATCCGCGGGTGTCAGGTGGAGCGCTTGGACGAGGCCGAGGCGCGACGTGCCTTCAGCCGCGGGCGAAGGGGGCGGCATCCGGTGGAGGCCGGAGCTAGGCGAAGCGCCTCGGCGCGCCGGCGGGTCGCCTGGGAGCGGCGACCCCGGGGTCGCGTCACGCGACCCCCGTGCGGCGACCAAGACTTGCGCCGCGCGGGTCTTCACGTGGCGGCCACGACAGGCCCTCGTGGCCTGTCTGCGCGGGGACCGCGTGTCCGCGGCCGACCCGCACGGCTAAGCCGCGAGCCGGCCCAGGCCGGTCCAACCCCAGGGGTCTTGCCCCCTCGGTGTTCGGACACCCTCAATTTCCGCTACGGGTGTCCGTATTGAGCGCCGTCTGTGGCGATGGAACCGTATTGACAAGACGGTCTTTTTGAGATGGTTTCGGGAATTTTTAATTCCCGAAACGAGGGGTCGCGGAGGCACGACGTGTCCTTAAGTGGATGAGCGTTTTTCCCGGGATTCTTGTTTTGGACGGCGTGGACGCGTCCGACGTCCGTTTTGAGCACTGTCAGTGGCGTTGGGACCCTGGCATCGAGGCGGAGGTTTCCAGGGCGGTTTTAGGCGTTGAGGCTGAAGATGAGGTGTGGTCCCTGCGGCCCGTCTTTTGAGCTGCGTGCAGCTAGTAGCGACTTTTTCCTCGGACGTCTGTTCGGGGCGTGCGAGCAGTCGATGTTGGGTTTTTTTCTGAGGGCAACGCGTTGGTGCAGTCTGCCCGATATAATTCCGCACAATGGTGCGGGCCCCGTGAGGGCCGTTTCGGGAGTTGACGGTGATTTCCAGCTTTATCACCGGGCTACCTTTTTGGACATGTGGATAGTCCATCTTGTGTGTTTTTTCGAGAGGATCGCAATGGTGCAATTCGTTCGTTGAGTTTCGGGACCAGGTTGCGGGTCCCACGTGGCACCGCTCGTGTGCGGTGCACCGGGATGCGTCTTTTTCTCCGGATATCTGTTGCACTCAAGTGAGTAGTGATTTTGACGTGTTTTCCCGAGGAGATCGCAATGGTGCGATGCGCCCGACTGTTTTCGGGGCCGGGGCTCGGGATCACGGGACGCCGTTTGAGCGTGAGACGGTGTTGGTGACTTTTTCATCAGATATCCGTTTGAGGCGAGTAAGTAGTCGATCTCGCGTGTTTTTTCGTGAGGATTACAATGGAGCGATCTGTTGGGTTGTGTGGAGCCTCTTGCGTGATATTTTTGAATGTGGAATGTGGAAGGTGCTCTAGTGGTGGTTCACCCTACCTTGTTGTAGAGAATCCTTGTTGTGTGATCACTCACTATTGGGAGAGTGATAGAAATGGTTCACAAGTTGTGGCTGGCCGTGCCTGGGCCTTTGAGGTGGAGTTGTTACGTCATGCCTTCACGTTGACGCTGGGTGTCGTGTGCACGATAGCCTTTGGACTGGAATGAGGTATACTCCGGGAGTATACGGGAGCGCTTAGAGGTACGTATGGTTGATTGTACCTGAGGATATTTGTACACTCGGTTGGGGTTGACTTGGGGCCACACGTCGTGTGGGACCCACGTACATGCCATGATCTGCTTTGCGTACTTGACCTCTCGTGACGTAGAGGGTCCCTCTGTGCTCGTTTGGTTGACCAGCAGGGTGGAGTTTTCCCCTAGCCTGGTGCTCTTTTGTCTGACCATCAGGGTTGAGCAGTCTCCCCCTGGTCTTGTGCTCGATGGTTTGGCCGACAGAGATGGTTTGGTTCCTCTGCTTCTTTGGCTCTGAGGGGTTTCAGTACTGTGCCCTTTCACCGGACTGCGACACCGTCTGTGACTATGGGTGTTCATGCAGCGTGGGCGTTTTCCCCCCTTTCTGGGATGAGGTGTCTCGGTCCGCTTCGACAGTGACTCAGCGGATTTGAGTGGGATCGCCTTGTGAGGCCTGGGGAGTTTATCCCGTTGCTCCGTGTTCCCTGGTAGATCATGTGGTTTCGGTGTGTCCAACACTTTTCGTGGGCACCGATCCTCTACCCAGGAGGTTGTTCCAGCAGGGCTGAGGTTGTTCCAGAAGGGCTGAGGTTGTTCCAGTAGGGCTGAGGTTGTTCCAGCAGGGCTGAGGTTGTTCCAACAGGGCTGAGGTTGTTCCAGCAGGGCTGAGGTTGTTCCAGCAGGGCTGAGGTTGTTTCCAGCAGAGCTGAGGTTGTTTCGAGGGGGGCTCGCCAGTTGGTTACCATCCAGCAGGGATGGCCAGTACAGTGGTGTTTACCGAGCAGTACCATCCAGCAGGGATGGCTAGAGCAGTTCTGGGCTTACCTCCAGCGGGGCTGGGCAGTGGTCCCCAACGCCAGGCTTACCTCTAGCGGGGCTGGGCAGTGGTCTCCAATGCCGGTCTTACCTCCAGTTGGGCTGGGCAGTGGTCCCCGATGCCGGGCTTACCTCCAGCTGGGCTGGGAAGTGGTCCCCAATGCTAGGCTTACCTCCTACTGGGCTGGGCAGTGGTCCCCGATGCCGGGTTATCTCCAGCTGGGATGGGCAGTGGTCCCGTCGACGAGTTTACCTGGGTTTCCCCCTAGTAGACTACCCTGTTACGGGAATGGGCAGTGAGGCACCCGTCGACTTTCCGGGTCTCCCTGTAGTGGGAACCCATTGACTTCCAGGGATCCTCCTGCGGGGCTGGGCAGGGGGTCGCCTATCGACTTTAAGCAGACCTCTCGACTGCGGGGAAGTGACGAGTTGTGGTTGACGTTCCCCTAGAACTCTCAAGTACGGGGAGCACTTTCCCCCACCGAGACGCGTCCTTGTGACGCGACCTAAAACCGTGCGGGCAAGTCAGTGCCGCCCAAAGCGGATAGTATCAAGGTGTGGTGATTGAGCCCCTTGGCTTGCGGTTCGGGGCAGACGTGCGGGATGCTAGGCATCGATGGTGTTACTTCTGGGACTGTTGGATACTCTTTCTTGGGCTGAGCTATGGGACGGAGATCCCCTTACGAGTTTGTTCGGGCTTCTTAACCGAGCATACATATGTATATACCTTGTTTCTAGTACCCACTTATTTGGTTTGGCTACTCTCCTTCCAGGAGAGGTGAAGACGCGCGGGGTATGCCACGTGCTTTCCGTGTCTAGCTTCTCATGATGGGATGATTCTACTCTCCTACTATAGGTAGCGAAGACTTGACAGGCTGTTCATCTTCTCACAGTTTCTAGCTCCTTGTGTCTGGATGAGTCTACCTTCTTTCCTCTTGTTGGGTTGAGCTGTTACTCTTTACTGCACCCTTGGTTGTACTCTGTCCTATTCCTTGTTCGCTCTACTGCTCACCATTCGGTACCTCTTATTTTTCTCCCTCGAGCCTTCGGGGTATCCTACTGAGTATTTTTATACTCACCCATGCTTGGGCTTTGCCCACACTTGGTGTGCCCTTGCAGACGATAGACAGGTGGAGCGTGATTCCAGTGGAGCGTAGGAGCTTGGGAGGTTGGACCGCGTGCGGTGGTCGTGGCCTGGTTCTAGGTGGGAGACCGATCAGCAGTTTCTTTTGTTTACCTATTGCCGGGTTGTGGCACTTTTTGGTTGGGCGCGTGTTTTGCCCCTTTTCTTTTTAGTTTTTACTTTGTACTTGTAGAGGTCAATGCACGTTGTGGTATTTATATAGCAGTTGCCCTTTCTTTTTACTCTGCTTGTCTTTTCTTTTACTCTTCACTTTTGCATTGAGGTTGCTGTGTGCATGTGTACAGGTACTTAGGCAAAGTCCTCCCCGAGTTGTTGTGCCTTCGACGCTGGTCGCCAGCCCCTGGCCTATGGAGGCGGGCTTGGGGTAGTTGCGGCTCGATCCCGGGTAGGGTCGGGTCATGACAAAGTGGTATCAAAGGTGGTTCATTCCTTGGGACGTTGTGCGGACTTCCCTAAAAGAGGAATTGATTGGGATTTAGGGCAACAGTGTTAATGTGTCTCGAGAGTGGCTCTCAGGCCAAGGAGTCCAGTGATGGTGCGGTGGCCGACGTATCCATTCACCAGGACCTTGATAACCCGCTTGTCGACTCGGCATGCTGAGACACTTGTTGTAGGGAAAATTTGTTTGTGAATCACATAGGACTGAGTCTTGACTGTCCTTCTTGAGTCATCTCCCCATCGTTGTTGTTTTTGGTATATACATATATGATCATCTGACTGCGGCACTCCTTGATAATTTGCAGGATGTCTCCGCGAGGGCAGCCATCCAGGATACCAGCTTTGGTTCGTGATGACGAACCTGTGAGCTACGAGGCTACAGTCTAGGACCCATCATGCGAGGCCCTTTCTCTGGGTGGGCCGGTAGCAGCACCCCCACCTGTTGAGCAGTAGGCCGTTTCAGCAGAGCAGGCCGAGCTTGAGCGCAGGTTGAGCGCGCTCCGTGAGTTCCAGCGGCAGAGACCGCTAAGGATCAGTGGTGAGCCAGACCCTCAGGCAGCAGAGGTTTGGCTTGAGGCAGTGGTTCGCCTTTTCAGGCTTGTGCAGACGCCAACAGACCAGAGAGTGGCTTTGGTAGCCACCCTTTTTCGTGGAGCATCTTGGCATTGGTGGAGTCTGGTGACTCGGCTTCTTGACGAGTTGTCACTTTTGTGGGACGACATTCAGTTGTTTCTCCATGAGGAGTTTTTCCCCTCCTGCTTGCGCTCCGTTCGGATTCAGGAGCTCCTGCAGTTTTAGTAGGGAGGGATGACGGCGGCCGAGTACTCGGCTAGTTTTGCAGACCGTGCACGCTTTTACCCAGACTTTGTCCGTGATGACAACCTCCGAGCGCGGAAGTTTGAGCAGGGTCTCCGCTAAGAGATTCGTGCTGTCATAGTAGCTTTGGGAATTTCCACATATGCTGGGGTGCTAGAGTAGGAGCTGGTGACAGAGGGCTTCCTGTCGCATTCTAGTGTTTGTGGTGGCAGCAGGCATGTTGGAGACGAGACATCTGCCGCAGCTAGTGGGCGTCGGCAAGAAGGACCTCGACGCAGGTGGCTTTCTGAAAACCGAACTCAGGGGCATGGCCGTACACCACCGTGGCGCTGGAGGTCACCTGTGCAGCCCAGAGAGTGTCGGTGCTAAGCTTGTGAAGGGCGAGGTCACTTGGCACGAGACTGCCCGACCCGAGTTGCTGGGAGCTTTGGGTAGGCAGCAGGTGCACCACCACGGTAGAGGTAGTGCCGTGATCGGAGTGGTACCAAGAGAGGTGGTGCTAGAAGAGGAGCAGGAGGAGCTGGTAGTGGGGGACGATGTTACGAGGTCTCCCCATCACCACTAGGTGGTCCATGTCAGGCTCCGACAGCTGACTGTTGGGACTGTGGGCAGCCGCGAGCTCTGGATGTCTATGATCCTGCAGAGCATGAAGGGATAAGAGGTATGCTCTACAGCTCATCTACCTTTTTGCAGTAGAATTGTTAGAATCTGTGTGTGATCTGCTTTCCTCCCTGCTCCTTGTTTGATGTGTTACCAGGGTGACACAGGTCGTCGGGTGTAACCCTGTGTTGGTAAGGAAAAAGGCGTGAGACCTTTTCATTTAGTCAATGGTGTTGACTCCTTCACCTTTTGATCATGTAAGAGAGCATCGAATGTGGAGCCTTGCGTGACCAGATATCCTTGGGTGTTTCAGCATATGGATATTCTGAAGGAGGGAATCACCGGGCCTTGTTTCAGGTGTGGGCGGTGATTCCAGTCGTGGCGTGCGATGTAGAGGTTCGTTCGGGGAGGTGAGCTACCCCCGAGGGCCTTCGGGCCGGTTGAGACCGTGCAAAGGGATGGTGAGGTACTATACCACCTTGCCCTAACCCCAAAGTCTAGAGTGGGTGCACGACATCGGCATGGGCCGACCTCGCATGAACAGATCAATCCTTTGGTTTGTGTGCGGTGGCACAGAGCTGTGTGTGGGGCTTTCTGGGTATGGGAAAGCCAGGTGTGGGCTTAGTACCCTGTGTTGCTCCCTAGTTTTTGATTTTCAAGGAAAAAAATCTTGAAGGAGGGAATGATGTAAGAACCCAGTTTTTTCTGTGAAAGACTTTGGAATATTCTTGATAATATTCCAGGGCAGCGCCTTCATACGGCGTGCGATTCCAAGCCGCGGAGTTGCCGGAATTAAATTTTCAGTGAGTTCACACTGGAAATACTAAATAAATAGGATAACTCCTGAATGGAGTTCCAGATCAGTGATCCGAGTGTACGGATGGGTCCGGAATGGGGTGTTTACCCTAGGAACGACATAAAAATTGTCGGCGTGGGATGTTTGGACCCATCGCTCGCTTCCGGAAGGTTAAACGGATAATTAATAAATCAATTTATTCATTTAATGGAGAAACTCTAGTATCTCTTAAACGGTGGCTCGGATTGGGAAACCAAGGGCACCGTTGAGTTCGGAGCGTGCCGTTTACCCTATGAGGGGTGTAAGTTTCACGGGCGCGTGCCGTTTGTGAAAAATGGCCCCAAGGGCGTTTTCATAATTTAGCGGCTTCGGACGTTAAATTTTATAACTTTTGAACGAGATCTCGGATTAAAATTTCGAGACCACTGTTGTGCTCGAGAGGTAGTTTTTACCCTAGAGGAAGCTTAACCTCGACCCCGTCGGGAGTTCCGGTTCGGGCCGATGGGCGGGTGGTTAAGCGTTTTCTATTTAAACGCTTAAGTCACCCACACCCTCTTCCTCTCCCTCACCTGGACAGCAGCAAGGAGGATCTCTCCCCCTCCTTCTCCACTCCGGCGAGACAGCTCTGGCGAGGCGTGGTGGCCGGCGGATCGTCGCGATGCTTCGGGCGAAGCCCCGCGAGGTAGGATGTTGTGTTGCATTTTCTATTCCCATACCTACTTTGAGCTCGTTTTGCACTGTTGATTCCTCGTCAAAATTTTGATCAAAGCACATGAACGCGTAGTATACAATTTTCTCTTTCCGACGCTTGTTTCAGATTTGGAATCGAATATCAGAGGCGTTTGCAATCGTCCGCCGAAATTGGTGGGTTTTCGGTTTCCAGCGGGATCGAGCGGCGGCGCGACCAGGGCGGAGGGCGAGGCAGGGGTGTCCGCAGGTGTCCGGTGGAGGTGCTGGGCGCGGCAGGGGTGTCAGCGTGGGTGTCCGGTGGGGGTGTCTGGCGGGCGTCCGCGAGTGTCCAGGGGAGCGCCTGGACGAGGCCGGGGCGCAGCGTGCCTTCAGTCGCGGGCGAAGGGGGCGACATCCGGCCGAGGCCGGCGCTAGGCGGAGCGCCTCGGCACGCCGGCGGGTCGCCAGGGAGCGGCGATCCCGGGGTCGCGTCGCGCTACCCCCGTGCGGCGACCAAGACCCGCGCCGCGTGGGTCTTCGCGCGGCGGCCGCAACAGGCCTTCGTGGCCTGTCTGCGCGGGGACCTCGTGTCCGCTGCCGACCCAGGCCGGGCGGACTGGCCGGTCCAGGCCGGTCCAGCCCCAGGGGTCTTGCCCCCTCGGTGTTCGGACACCCGCAATTTCAGCTACGGGTGTCCGTTTTGAGCGCCGTCTATGACGGTGGAACCGTATTGACGAGACGGTCTTTTTGTGATGGTTTCGGGAATTTTTTAATTCACGAAACGAGGGGTCGCAGAGGCGCGACGTGTCCTTATGTGGACAAGCGTTTTTCCCAGGATTCTTGTTTTGGACGGCGCGGACGCGTCTGAAGTTCGTTTTGAGCGCCGTCAATGATGTTGGGATCCTGGCATCGAGCCGGAGGTTTCTAGGGCAGTTTCAGGCGTTGAGGCCGAAGATGAGACGCGGGCCCCGCGGCCCGTCTTTTGAGCTGCGTGCAGCTAGTAGCGACTTTTTCCTCGGACGTCCGTTCGGGGCGTGTGAGCAGTCGATGTTGGGTGTTTTTCCGAGGGTAACGCATTGGCGCAGTCTTCCCGCTGTAATTCCGCATGATGGTGCGGGCCCCGCGAGGGCCGTTTCGGGAGTAGACGGTGATTTCCAGCTTTATCACCGGGCTACCGTTTTGGACAAGTGGATAGTCCATCTTGTGTGTTTTTTCGAGAGGATCGCAATGGTGCGATCCGTTCGCTGAGTTTCGAGATCAAGTTTTGGGTCCCACGTGGCACAGCTCGTGTGCGGTGCGCTGGGATGCGTCTTTTTCTCCGGATATCCGTTGCACTCAAGTGAGTAGTGCTTTTGACGTGTTTTCCCGAGGAGATCACAATGGTGCGATGCGCCCGACTGTTTTCGGGGCCGGGGCTCGGGATCACGGGACGCCGTTCGAGCGTGAGACGATGTTGGTGACTTATTCGTCGGAGATCCGTTTGAGGCGAGTAATTAGTCGATCTCGCGTGTTTTTCTGCAAGGATTACAATGGTGCGATCCGTTGGGTTGTGCGGAACCTCTTACGTGATCTTGTTGAATTGGAATGTTGAAGGTTCTCCAGTGGTGGTTCGCCCTACGTTGTTGTAGCGAATCCTTGGTGTGTGATCGCTCACTCTTGGGAGAGTGATACAAATGGTTCACAAGTTGTGGCTGGCCGTGCCTGGGCCTTTGAGGTGGAGTTGTTACGTCATGCCTTCGTTTTGACACTGGGTGTCGTGTGCACGATAGCCTTTGGGCTAGAATGAGGTATACTCCGGGAGTATACGGTAGAGCTTAGAGGTACGTGTGGTTGATTGTACCTGAGGATGTTTGTGCGCTCAGTTGAGGTTGACTTGGGGCCACACGTCGTGTGGGCCCCATGTGCGTGCCGTGATCTGCACTGTGTACTTGACCTCTCGCGACGTAGAGGGTACCTCTGCACTCGTTTGTTTGACCAGCAGGGTGGAGTTTTCCCCTGGCTTTGTGGTCATTTGGTTGACCAGCAGGGTGGAGTTTTCCCCTGGCCTAGTGCTCTTTTGTCTGACCAGCAGGGTTGAGCGGTCCCCCCCTGGTCTTGTGCTCGATGGTTTGGCCGGCAGAGATGGTTTGGTTCCTCTGCTTCTTTGTCTATGAGGGGTTTCAGTACTATTCCCTTTCACCGGACTGCGACACCGTCTGCGACTACGGGTGTTCGTGTAGTGTGGGCGTTTTCCCCACTTTCTGGGATGAGGTGTCTCGGTCCGCTTCGACAGTGACTCAGTGGATTGGAGCGGGATCGCCTTGTGAGGCCTGGGGAGTTTCTCCCGATGCTCTGTGTTCCCTGGTAGAGCTTGTGGTTTCGGTGTGACCAACACTTTACGCGGGCACCGATCCTCTACCCAGGAGGTTGTTCCAGCAGGGCTGAGGTTGTTCGAGCAGGGCTGAGGTTGTTCCAGCATGGCTGAGGTTGTTCCAACAGGGCTGAGGTTGTTCCAGCAGGGCTGAGGTTGTTCCAGCAGGGCTGAGGTTGTTCCAGCAGGGCTGAGGTTGTTTCCAGCAGAGCTGAGGTTGTTTCGAGCGGGGCTCACCAGTGGGTTACCATCCAGTAGGGATGGCCAGTACAATGGTGTTTACTGAGCAGTACCATCCAGCAGGGATGGCCAGAGCAGTTCCATGCTTACCTCCAGCGGGGCTGGGCTGTGGTCGCTGATGCCGGTCTTACCTCCAGCTGGGCTGGGCAGTGGTCCCCGATGCCGGGCCTACCTCCAGCTGGGCTGGGCAGTGGTCCCCGATGCCGGGCTTACCTCCAGCTGGGCTGGGTAGTGGTCCCCGATGCCGGTCATACCTCCAGATGGGCTGGGCAGTGGTCCCCGATGCCGGGTTATCTCCAGCTGGGTTGGGCAGTGGTCCCATCGCCGACTTTAGCCGGGTCATCCCCCAGTGGACTACCCTGTTACGGGACTGGGCAGTGAGGCACCCATCGACTTTCCGGGTCTCCCTGTAGTGGGAACCCTTTGACTTCCATGGATCCTCTAGAGGGGCTGGGCAGGGGGTCTCCTGTCGACCTTGAGAAGACCTCTCGACTGCAGGGCAGTGACGAGTTGTGGTTGATGTTCCCCCAGAACTCTCAAGTACAGGGAGCATTTCCCCCACCGAGACGCATCCTTGTGATGCGACCTATAACCGTGCGGGCGAGTCAGTGGTGCCCAAAGCGGATAGTTTCAAGGTGTGGTGATTGAGCCCCTTGGCTTGCGGTTCGGGGCAGACGTGCGGGATTCTAGGCATCGATGGTGTTACTTCTGGGATTGTTGGCTACTCTTTCTTGGGCTGAGCTGTGGGATGGAGATCCCCTTATGAGTTTGTTCGGGCTTCTTGATAGATAATACATATGTATATACCTTGTTTCTGGTACCCACTTCTTGGGTTTGGCTTCTCTCCTTCCAGGAGAGGCGAAGACGCGCGGGGTATGCCACGTGCTTTCCGTGTCTAGCTTCTCATGGTGGGATGAGTCTACTATCCTACTATAGGTAGCGAAGACTCGACGGGAAGTTCATCTTCTCACCGTTTCCAGCTCCTTGTGTCTAGATGACTTTACCTTCTTTCCTCTTGTTGGGTTGAGCTGTTACTCTTTACTGCACCCTTGGTTGTACTCCTTCCTATTCCTTGTTCGCTCTACTGATCACCCTTTGGTACCTCTTTTTTTTCTCCCTTGATCCTTCGGGGTATCCTACTGAGTATTTTTATACTCACCCCTGCTTGGGATTTTCCCGCACTTGGTGTGCCCTTGCAGACGACAGACAGGTGGAGCGTGATTTCAGTGGAGCGTAGGAGCTTGGGAGCTTGGACCGCGTGCAATGGTCATGGCCGGGTTCCAGGTGGGAGACCCATCAGCAGTTTCTTTTGTTTACCTGTTGCCTGTTGTGGAACTTTTTTGTTGGGCGCGTGTTTTTCCCCTTTTCGTTTCAGTTTTTACATTGTACTTGTAGAGGTCGATGCACGTTGTGGTATTTATATAGCAGTTTCCCTTTATTTTTACTCTGCTTGTCTTTTCTTTTACTCTGCACTTTTGCATTGAGGTTGCTGCGTGCGTGTGTACAGGTACTTAGGCAAAGGCCTCCCCGACTTTTTTTACCTTCGGCGCTGGCCGCCAGCCCCTGGCCTATGGAGGCGGGCTTGGGTTAGTTGCAGCTCGAGCCCGGGTAGGGTCGGGTCGTGACAGATGTTATTAGGATGAATTTTTGAAA
This sequence comes from Viscum album, assembly GCA_963277665.1. Taxonomy (NCBI): domain Eukaryota; kingdom Viridiplantae; phylum Streptophyta; class Magnoliopsida; order Santalales; family Viscaceae; genus Viscum; species Viscum album. Next base: position 1,295,407,342 of record OY728138.1, on the reverse strand, counting down.
CCTATTTTTTTCATTGGTTAATTAATCTCTAATGATATAATGAATTTTTTTTATGATACCATCAAATTCATTTCTTTGGATGCTTTAAGGTTTTAAGATTATGATTTTCTAAAAAACATTCTCTTCCATGGGTTATTATATGATGATTTTATGGATGGTATTTTTATCTTAGGGAATACATAAGTATGGTTCATATTTTTTAAGGATGGTATTTGAATTATGTATCCCTCCAAAGCATTGGGTAAAGAATGATATCTATAATGACCAATACATTTCATAAAAATATATCACATATTAATAGATTAATATTAATTACATAACATAATGATTCATATTATAACCATATAGGTCTAGTGCCTTTGTAAACATGGACTCATAAAAAAATTCTTTAGGAAAGATCTACACAGTCTACCATAATGTTCTTTATAACTAGAAACATCATTAGAAATATACTACCCAATTACTTTCTTCCTAAGATATATAAATGAATAATAAAAAATGTGAGCTCATATCCTCATTAAGGTTAAAAAATGGATATATCAATGAGAACATAATCAAAAAATGAGAATAAGGGTTTTAGAAGATCAGATAATTATTAAAAAACCATACCTTGTATATCATAGAACATAATATTGAGTCATGGAATAAATATTAGTAGTTCATACAAAATGAATCTTAAAATAAATACTAAACATGAGTCGTGATAAAAAACCATAGTATTTGATATAATTTTTTAGAAAACACATAAACATTTAAAATCACATCTTTAGTAGTCAATTATCATTTCCAAGAGTATCATAGTAGAATGGGTTCGCTCAAAGGACAATCATAGTTGATAAAGTCCATTACTGATCTAGGTTTAATCCCTATTCCAGCCTTATTTATCTCATGAGATATAAATATTTACCCAATTAATTTTAGGGATATATAGGTCCCACAAATCATATAATTAATATCACACAAATGTGTGCAAGAAGATCATTAACAATCAAAATATCATAACTCATGAAATGAAATGGGTTTCCTAAACATTTCACCATAGAATTGCCCATGGAAAAGAAAAATGTTGCATAAAAATATTATCATAACCAAAAACCATCAAGAGAAATAATAAGGATACTATCATGGGATAATATCCCCAATAAAGGATAAGTGAAATAAAGTGTTTTTGGTTTAATAAATAAATCATACTATTAAAATATCCTAAAAACATTCTTGAGGAATGTAACCTTTATATTTTAAAATCACTTCTATAAAATCTTAAAATTTCTAAAATAATACAAAAATATACTTTTAAATGAATAATGGAAATTTGTAATGTAATATTCAAAGTAGTTATATATCATGATGGTGGGAAATTTTGTTCATGCCATATATTAAAATAGAAAACATTCTCTTTACACTTAAAAAAATTAAAAGTACCTTAGTAAAAAATGATAATAAAATAAATTTTGTACCATTTTCTAAAAATTCACACATGTGTTAAAATGATTTTAATAAATCATAGAAGAATAAAAAAAATATATCAATATTATCTTAAAATACGTGGATATGGAATAAAATATTTTTTTGACTGAATAATGAAATAAAATTGATTTTCCAAAAAAACATTTTTGATCTATTGAGAACAAAAGGGGAGAACAATTAAAGGAATATATATATTTTTATGAAATTATAAGAGGATAATAAAATTAATCAGTTTCATTAGAGGTATATCGTAATAGTTAATTGTCAGAAACTCGATTATAAACAATCTCTATACTGACTGAAAATTACTTTTTTATTATCAAAACACATTTGGGGAAGAAAGTGAGAAACCACAAAAACAGTCTGAGTAAACTCATAACAACATAGGTAGAAAAAGAAAAACCAAATCAAACCACTAGACCTACCCCCCCCCCCAAAAAAAATTAATCATGATAACAAGTCTTCACCTACACAGGGCCCTTTAGCAAGCAGTGTCATACATAAGTGCACGAGAATGGTTCCGATGGCATAGCTATACCCTCTCAAGCATCCCAATCCAAAAGGCATGCATCAATGAAGTCTTCACGATCTTGTCCCCCTCTGGTATAGGTCCAAGTAAAAAGTTGTAGAAGACACTAAACATCCAAACAAAGACAAATAGAAGGAAAACCCGAGGGCTACACATCTAAAAACCCTCTAGAAACACCCGACCAAAACAACTAACATAACCAGGATCATTAAAGAGAAACATAATATTGCATGAATCCCTCTCCCTGAAAAGTTTCCATGATAGATATGTAACCTATAAATCTGCCACCTCCAGTATCCTCTTATCTTACATAGAAGCAAGTTGGTCCCACATCTGAATATACTCCTCAATGCTGATTATCCCTCTGTTGAAACCCCCTACTAGAATGGAGTCTTTTCTTGTCAATCCATGCATATTATTCCTCATTAAGAGACACCTCCAGTGACCTTCCCATCATATTAGCTTCCTCCTCTTTAGATTCATTGAGCATCAAGGTCTGATCCTTCACTTCTTCTTTAGAGAGTAAATGTAGATCCATGTCTTTGTCACCATATTCCTCTGGCCTCTACAAGTATAGGGACTCCTTTTCCATCTTTTTGTCATTCATCTTCTTCATCATAAGTTTTGGTACCAGTATTTTGATTAGGGTTAATCATATACAAATTTTAAATAATGATAAAAATATCATATTTATTCATTATAATCATGTTTATATTTATACCTAAATGAATAATGTTGAAAAAATAATTAAACCATTCATGGAGATGGTAGGCCATATGTATAATGAAAGTTTTTTTATTTTTTTAAAGGACGCAATTAAATTGATCTAAATAATAGATCACTTTAATAGAATAATTATTACAAATTATATAACATATATATTTATTAAATATATCCTTATAAGAGTCCAAGTGATATAAAATATGAAAAATCAGTCACATCCCTTCGGGGAGGTGGTAGTCCACATGTACGTACGATCAACATTATTGTTTTCCAATGACTTGTAAGGTAAAAATATGTGTGTTTTATTATCATTATAGAAGTAAAATTGTGTCAAAATTATTATATATAAACATTAAACCTTCTATAAAATGCATCTGTATTAGTTGGTTATGATAAATGAACTGTATCTCTATGTGGAGACAGTAAGTTGTACGCACACATGTGCAATATTTTCACTTACCATTTGATGGAAAGATCGTGAATAAAGGTTTTATAATAATAATAATAAAGGTTTATAATATTTAGTATACTTTATTTATTATTTATTTAATAATATAATAAATTTAGAGGAGTTTAATGAATACTTAAAAATAAAGAGATTGATTAAAGCAATTACCTCTTCTTTGAAATAACTCCTTTAGATATCCACATGAGAGATCTTGGGTTCATATTATGGAAATACCAAGACAACTAGAATATGGATTGGTTATTTTATTAGAGATGATGTATGCTTTATTTGACCAATAAGGCTCAATGTGGTGTGAATAAGAGAAAGCAGGGAAGCCCTTTTATAATTGAGGGAGGGGCACCCTTAGAATTTCATAAAATATTAAAATATGTTAAATTCATTCTCAAGAAAAATGGTTCCAAAGGGATAGTAAGTTGAGAAGGGATTATATTTTTGTCCATTTAATATCCCCATTTTCCTCTTTTAATATATTTATAATTTTAATTTATTTTAATAAAATATTTTTTTTATAAAATACTATTATTTCAAATTTAGATAATACTAATTTGATTTGATTTTCAAGACATAAATACAATGTTATAATATGAATATAATTCTATAAAGTAATAATTACATGTCATATTAATCTAAAAATTTTGTGGAAGAAATTAAATAACTCATAATATATTATTTTAAATATTTTTAAAATCATTTTTTAGATTCTTATTTGGAGAAATACTTCCTTGTTGTGTCATAAGTATTGAAGGTCATTATATAATTATTAAAAATTATCAATACATATATATTAATAATATTGTATCATTAATATAATAATTGATACATATATTCACTCATTTCTATTTTTTTCTCAATGTAATCACATAAGAGATATTTAAAACTAAGAGAGTAAATTATTGTAACATTCCATGATTTAAGTATTTTTATGGTCATTTTCATGGACATGTGTACATTTAAAAACTAAATTTATTGAATAATTTGATAAGGGTATAATTTGATTCATCCAATAATAATTTTTATAAAAATTTATTCCCATATCACTTTGTTTTATCCTATATTTTCCTAATCTACCTTCTACCTTGGTAAAAAAATTTACGACGGTTACTATTCATATTGAGATAAAATAAAAGGGACCTATTTATTAATATTGAACCTACTGATTAAAAATATTGAATCCATATTATCTAATTATATTTATTTATGTATAAAAAATTAATTTAAAATAAACGCGCAACATGGTATGATAACTGCTTTTGAAAAAAAAAATTAATAATAATAGTTTGTTTACTCTTATCTAATGCATAGAAAAAATATCAAATGAATGTTAACACATTTTATTTAATATATAATATATGTAAATTTATTCAAAATCATTTAAATATAGTGATTAATTTATTATATTATGATGAAAATATATCATGTGCATAAAAATTGTTTTTCATAAAAATATATTTGTAAATTTGAAATGAATTTTTTTATATGTAATTAATAGATACCCAAAGTATTCATATATACATATGTGATGATATAATTTTAAAATTTTATTTATACCTATACATTTCTTCCAATCTAATGGCTTTGTGATAACTATAATGTAATAATATATAATTGTTTGTTTAAACTCGGTGTTGCGTGTAATCATAGATATTGAAGAAATTAGAATTATTTGAGAAACATATTTCATAAATTCTTAGGGTGTTACATTATACCAACATTAAAGTTAATTTATCCCTCAAAATTCATTATTATGATATAAAAATGAGGATATCATTGTTTCATTTCATCCATAGGTTCCCATGTAGCCTCTTCAAATTTTCGATTTCTCCAGAGAACATTCAGTAGTTCAGTAGTCTTATCGCATAACACATTTTCTCCGTGATCCAATATTTCAACTGGTTTTTCTTCATAATAAAAATAACGTATAAATGGTATGATGTTGGAATTTATTACATGTGATATATCCATTTTTTATACCTTAAGAGTGATACATGGAACACATCATTAACTTGAGAGAGGTTTGGTGGATGTTCCATGTGATAAAATATCATCCCTACTAAATCTATAATCCATATGTGTATAATATAAAATGGGATATACTTTCACTTATTTCATAAATTTATAACCATATTCCATGGATAAATTCACAGGAAAAACCTTCTTTCAATTTCAAATTCTAGGTCACACCGATGGTTGTCACCATACCTTTTCTGTTGACTCTAAGATGCCTTGATAGGTTGTTGAATGAATAAGTTATTCCATGTTATTTAATTTTCTAATTAAAGTCCATATATCTTTCTTTCTAAAATTTCATCTCTTCATGTTAGAGTACTATATTTCTTTTCATATAGGGATGTATAGGTCACCTTATGAATCCTTGAGTGAAAGCTATTATTGTAAGAAAACACAACAAGATGATAGTATTGATACTAAGCACCTTTGAAATCCATAGAAAAATATCCTAGAATATCCTATGGGGTCTGAAATTTTCTCTCAGACTTACCATATTTTTATGGATGATACCCCATGATAAAACACAATTCTATATTCAGAGACTTCTAATGACTTTTCTAGAACATCAAGGTAATCCTCATGTCTAGATCAAATTCAACATAATGTGGTAATCCATGCCTCCTTACAACTACCTTAATATATATTTTGGAAATATAATCTGTAAAAAAATATTCTATAATAATAATAAAATGTTCTAAATTTATATATAGATCAACTAAAACTATATATCATTACACCCTTTTGATGTTTTGGGGAGTCCAATAAAAAAATCAATTGAGATATTTTCCCATTTTTAATTATAGAATGAGTAATGGTTGTAATATCCCTTTAGCAGTTTTTCTCTCATCAAAAAGAAATTGAAATACCAATAACTAATATATATAATTTTAAATATATCACTTCATTTTTTCCACAAAAAAATACTCTTACAAATCTCTATACATCTTCATACATGAAAGATGAATAGGGAATGATGAACAATGAGCTTCATCCAATAACTCCTTCAAATACAATATGGACAGAACAAATAAATGGTTCATGAACCTTATCACTCAATCACAATCATGTTTAAAATCAAGAAATTTATGACCTTATTCTGTAGTTTTATATCTTTCTTCTATGTATATTTAATCTTTACAAGGATATATGGTTGAACACATAATTGAAAAATATGATATTTATCAAATTTAATCTAGATTTCAAGATCCATCCTTTAAAATCTATAATTTTTTCCTTTGTTTATCCTCATTATAAAAATTATAGCATAACCCTTTATGTTTATAGAATCTTCATTCTTATTAACTTTCCCATGGTGGAAATTTATTTAACATTCATAATCATTAATCAGATCAAACCATCTTCTTTTTTTACATATTCAAATTTTCTATGTGGAAATATACATTAAAATTTTACTATCAGTATATATGTCATATCTGTTTCATTAAATATAATTCTTCAATATCATTAATGAAAAATATTACCACATGTAACTCAAAATCATGAGTTGGGTAATTTTCTCATGAACCTTCAATTGTATTGAGTCATATGGTACAACCATATCATTCTACATGATAATTCATCACAATACATTATTTGATGTATTTATATAGATTAAAAACCCTTATCCACTATTGGGTAAAGTATGCATAGGTGAAATCACTAATCTTAACTTCCGTTCCTTGAAAATATATTCACATTCATTTCTCTACAGGAACATATACCGTTTCTATGTCCACAAGGAGAGTAGATTAGATAGTCATGATAAATTCTCTATAAATCACCAGTAATATAAATCCAAACCAATAAAACTATGGATCTCAGTCATAATTGTTTTTCTAGGACAATGTTCAATAACTTATGTCTTTAAACGATATAATAATATAATATTATTTTTTATTATATAACCCAATAATAAAACTTTCCGAATAAGACAAATTCAATCTTCGAAAATATTTCATAAAGCTTCTTCTTCCTCATGGTCTTTAGTAAAATTCTCAAATAATCATCATGATCATATTTTATCATTGAATATATAATAATATCATCTATAAAGATTACTAAAATTTGATCACGGTAATATATATAAATACTTTATTCATTAAGTACATGAATATAGTGGGTGAATTATAAATACCAAATAGAATCATAATAAATTCAGAGTTCCCATGCCTTTTAAGGAATGGTTTTTTGAAAATATCAATGTTCTTAAACCACAATTGATGATATCTAGAATAAAAGAAAATTATTTCAAAATAATTAGGCTCCTCCAAATTTATAAAAAGTCACTAATATAGGTTAGAGGGTAATTGTTCTTTCCAGTTAATTTTTTAAGTTCTCAATAAAAAGCGCAATGTTGCATTAAACCATTTTTATTCCTAAAAAAATAACAAATGTTCACCCCATGGTTATACACTTCGATGAATGTATCCCCTTTCAGTATTATTTTGGAGTTTCTTCTTCATTTACTAAAACTCCATCAGAACCATTTTATATTGAGTATTTTAAATAGGTTTGGAATAATGTATGAGTTTTATGAAGAACTGAACATTAACATTTAGTGGAAGACCAAGAAATTATTCTAGAAAGACATCAACAATATCTTACACAATAGGCATATCTTTTATACAGAGTTTATCCACAACTATATGAGATACAAAACCACATTAATAGGAGTAAAAATCCATTAAATGGGTATTATTTCAATCATAAGTTTATTTTAATTTTCTTATTGAAAGAAAATCATAGGATGATTTATAATATCTAACATGAATTCCCTTACTTTGAAATTGATGTGGGATTTGTCTAAAGAAAGATAATCCATTGCTAGGATGACATCAAAAATAACCATATGTAGAATAAAAATATTTTCACGAATTACATTCCCACCAACTTCAACAATAGAAGAATCATAGACTTGGGATCTGATCATATTACCATCAATGGTCTTCATTTGAAATTCAACATCAATTATTTGATATGTTATTGTTATATCCTTATATTTTTTGGATATAAATGAGTGTGTATATCCTGAATCAAATATGATGTTAGCAGTTCTAGAGTAGATGATAAGTGTACCATTTAATACATAATTATTTTACATCTTTTCAGAAAAAATGATCTTATGAGATTTCCCTTTTCTATGATCTTACGAAGTTTTCGATTTCAAAAATCACCATTAACATTCAGATTTGGGTACTCATTTAAATAGTTCCCATACTCCTATAATTTGAAATAATGGATTATAAGTGGTTAATTATATAGATCTTTCTATCTATTATCATACATATCTAACTTATTCCCATAATTTTGGAATTCAATTTCCTAATGACTTTTCATTCCACACTTAAAACAATTACATGTTCCCTTAAAATAATCCCCTCTATGATTCTTTCCACACTTTGTTCATAATCTAATTCTCATATTATTTTCTCCATGGGTTTTATAAATTCATTTGAATACCATATTTTTTTTCTTAGGAAAAATATGATATTTATGGGTAAATGCAATATCCATATCAACCTTAATGGATCATTGAATGATTTATTCATATTTACTGAAGTCACTTATGTATAACTCCCCTCAAAGACATTATTTCAATAAACAAAAGAATCAATAAACTCTATATTAAGGTTAGATGATTATTCCAAAATCATACCTAGAAGTGATTGTAATATTTTCCTCAGAGGTATGAGTAAATTGGTCATCCTTATCATTTATCTCAAATAATTATATATTTTTTTTCATGTGATGAATATGAGGAAAGTTCTTATGGAAAAATAATATCTTAAACTCATCTAACTACATTGAGTCTATTTCTTCATGTTACCTCATGTTATTGATAATGGTCCCACATTTATCTTATTTTCTTTACAAATGATAAATATCTAGAATAATATTCTCATGTTATGATCATTATAGATAGTAAAATGTAATTTTAGTGGTATTGTTTCATTAACCAGCAACTAGTGGATCAATGGACCCACTAAAATTAGGTGGACATTGCTTCATTAAGTACTCAAAAAAACATTTCTTCCTCTTATAGTTTGGATTCTCAACATAATTAATATATTGATAATGTTTTCTGATAATATAATTGATATTTTCCAATATATATTCCATAACATTTGGTTTCTCAAGAGGAATATCATTGAATTGTATGTCACATTCATCATTAATAAGATTCCATCAGATTCCTTCCTTTGACTAAAACAAAAAAAATAAGCGGGAGTAATAATAATGATTTTCAAATTCATATAGTCCTAAAAATTCATTGGTAGGATTTCTAATTAAAGACAAATTATTTTTAATCTATTACACATGAGGTTTAACCTATGTTATCCATAAACATTTTTAAAACATTAGGATGTTATCCTATACTTATACATATCACTATGGATCTCACTAAAGTTTTCTTATCCTCTTTTCCAATAGTTAACAAAATATTTCTTCATTAAAAACTATAATGACCAATTATTTTCATACATAGATATAACATATTAACTGAAAAATACTCATTAAAAATCATAATGATACATGCAATAATCATATAAATCTAGTGCCTTTGGATGCTTGGACACATAAACCAAAGGTTCATAAAATATCTACATCATCTCCCACTAATCTATTCACAACCAGAACCCTTCTTAGACATATCATACAGTATAACTTTCATCAAAACATAGAAAAATAAAAGATAAAAATTGTGAGATCAGATGCTCAGTGAGGGTAAAATGGAGATATCAATAAAAACATAAGAATAAGATGTGAATAAGGGTGTGAGAATTTGAGATTTACATTGAAAATACATATCGTTAATATAAAGGATCATAATATAAAATCATCATAGAAACATTGTCTTCTCATAAGACATGAATCATAAATGAATCAAATAAAATGATCCCTAAGAGAATAACAATGGAATATGAGATAATTTTTTGGAATACACATAATCATAGAAAATAATTTCTCTCATAGTCAAGGATAATTTTCAATATAATAAAAGTTTAATGGGTTCACTCCCTAATACATCATAGAAGTCATGGTTCACTCCCATTACTATCATCGTGGATAGTATCCCTTACTAAACATTGTTTACTCCCCCTTCAAATCCTATTTATCACATGAGATTCAAATATTTAACGAATGCATAAGAGGGAAACATAGGTCTAACCCATCACATAATGAAAATAATACATATGTGTTCCACATTACCATAAAAATTTAATATTATTAGAACCCATTAAAATAAATGGGTTTCATAATCCTTTCATCATAGCATAAATCATGGAAAATGAAAGGGCCTCAAAAAAATTTCATCATTTCATTGTATCATAACCCATGGAAAAGGAACCAGTTTAATAAACATATTATATTAAATATAAAAAATCTAAATAAAGAATATGTATTGAATCATTGGATCATATCTATAGTATATCATTATTGAAATCAAGGGTTTTTGTCTTTGAGGAATAGAAATTTTATTAAAATACCAATAAAACATTCTTGAAAAAAATAACCACTACATTTTGAAATAACTTCATCACACTCTAATAATTTCCCTAATATTTTAGAAAACCTATTCAATTAAAATTTACTTGGAAAATTATAATGTAATCACTAATTTATTTATTAGTCACGAGGGTGTGCAATTTTGTTCATGTCGTATATGTTAAAAGAAAACATTCTTTTTACACTTTTGAAAAAAAATCAAAAAGTACATTATTCTGAAAAATGAAAAGAAAATTAATTTTTAACAATTATTTAAAATGTAAAAAATGGGTAAAAAAGAATTTAAATAATCATTGAAGAATAATAAAAACCTTCTTTAATATTTTTTTAGAAAAACATTGATATATAAGAAACATGTTTTTCAACAGAAAAATGAAATAAACTTGATTTCATGTAAAATTATATTTTGGTGTCATGAGAACATAAGGTGAATAAAATGTAAAGAAAATTATAATTTTAAATAAATAAACATATTAGAAGAAAATTATTTAATTTCTTATATGGTATATCATAATATTTCATCATTGTAAATATCATCATAAATAATGTGATTGTAATAGAAAACCGATTCCACTTTGGTACCTTTTGAATCATATGTCTCATGAATTAAATAAATTTATAACATTATATAAATTAAAATAATTTTCATAAAATTAATCATAATATACATTTATGGGAAGTATATAAACAACACATAAGAAATAAGTGGTGTATAAGGCATGTGTACCAAATAAATAAAAGTGAGGTAACAATCCATTTCCATAGGTCTGAATTCCTTCACACACATTGTAACATTATATGTAATAAATATATATTTTTTATTATTATCTTAATTAAAAAATATTATATAAATATTATCTTATATTGTTTTCTTATAATCTTTTATCACTTGTTTTATTAAAATTACCTTTTCGGGGGATATATACTTCATTTTCATGTATGTTCTCGTTCAATAGTTTTCATACTTATATATTGATATTTGTTAAATAATATTAAGAATTTTAATAATGATATAAATATAATATATATTAATTATATACATTTATATGGTCATTCAATAATTATAGAGATATAAAAATGAATTAAACTATTCATGGAGATAGTAGGTCGTACATACACATGAATGCTATTTTCACTTTTCTAATGAATGAAAAGAAAGAAATAAAAATAATAAATAACCCTAATAAAATCATTATTAAATAAAATATATCATATATATTAATTAAATACATCCTAATTAACATCAAACTATAACAAAAATGAAAAATGAATCACATCACATCGTGGAGGTGGTAGTCTACACGTACGCATGATCAATGTTTTCATTTTCCAAAGATTTGGAATTTAAGAAGGTATATATGATATTATTATTAATGAATTATGATTGTGTAATAATTATAATATATAAAAATTAAAACTACCACAATTTCCATCCATAAAATATGGTGAATAGAAATTAATTTCATCTTTATGTGGAGAGGATAAGCTGAACGTACTAAAGAGAGATATTTTCACATCCCATTTGATGGAAACAAGTTGGATAAAGATTGTTTCATAATAATTATAACATTTTAATGTATTTAGGATACTAATGTTATTATTTAATGAATAATATGACATATTTTATGGTGTAAATATAAAAATTAATATTAATGTGGTTGATTGAGTCAAATACCACTTCTTTAAAATACTTCATTTTAAAACACACATAAAGGATATAGGGTTGGTCTCTGTGGTATAAAAAACATCTAGAATATGGATAGTTGAGTGTATTAGAGTAATTTTATATCTCAGTTGATCTATAAGGCTCAATGTGGTGTGAAGACATGGAAGGAGGGGTGCTATTTTGTAATTGAGAAGAAGGGCAACCTTTTGAATTTTTTAAAAGTTTAAAATATATTAAATTCATAATATATTTAACTGATTCAAAATGGCCTATATAAGGTAAATGGATGAAATTTTAAACCATATCATATCCCAATTCCCCCCTTTTAAATTTTGGATTATTTTTTAGTAATTTTATTTTATTTTAAAAAAATATGTATACTATCATTTTAGAAACCACACATTTAATTTATATTAATAGACATAAAGACAAAGTTCAAATTTGAATCTTACTATATAAAATATAAATAATCAGTATTATTCACATAAAAAATTTGTGTCACACATTAACTAACTCATATTATATTACTTTTAATATTTTTAATATCTTTTTATAATATTTTTTATTAGTTATAGAAATACTGCAATGTTATTGCATAAAACTTTATGGTCATTAAATAATTACTAAAGACAGTAAATAAATTTATTTCATAATAATAATTTCATTATTCCCAAAATTTATATTTAGATTCATCCATAACTAGTTTTTCCTTATGGGAGAACATAAGAGTTGTTTAAAACTATAAGAGTTTCATTTTGTAACTTTCTTTGATTTAAATATTATATAGGTTAATTTCGCAGACATGTGTAAATTAAACATCTAAATTTATATAATAATATACAAATTGTAGAATTAACTTCATAAAATAATAAATCATAAGAAAAATAATTGCATTATCACCTAGTTTTAAACTAGATTAACCAAATTTACCTATTATTAAGATGATAAATTTTACCATGGTTACAAATAAAAATGACCAAAAATAAAAGTTTCCTATTTAAAAAAATTACCATATTGATTACAAATATGAAATACAATGTTTCAATTTCAATATCTATAAGTATTATAAATTAATTTCAAAACCCAACAAGCATTGAAACCCTATTTTTAAAAAAATACATTTTTAAACAAAAAACATGATTTACTCTTATGTCAGGAATAGAAAAAATACTAAATGAATGTTAAATTTTATTATTTTATACATAATATATAAATTCAGTTAATATAAATATAAAATAGTATTTAATTTTTATTTAACAAGTTAAATATTCATAATTCACCTAAAAATATATTTTCTGAAAAATATCTCTTTTACTTTAAAATGTTTTTTATTTTTTATTTCTAATTAATTGATACCTAAATAATTAATTCAATTATATGTAACCATGTATTTTTCATAATTTAGTTCTCCCTATTAATACATTATAATCCAACATCTAGGTAAAACAATAATTTTTATAGTATATCACGGTTCATTTAAGCTTGGTGTTGTCTGTAACATATAACGTAACAGATTTTCTAAAAGGATAGGAACTTTTTTTGATTAAATTCCTATTAATGGCCCCAATAATGATGATTAATGGAGTAACGAATGTGTTGGGTGTATTAGGGGATCATTTGAAACCTGGATCCCTAAAATGGGAAGACACAGACTCAGCCACATGACTGTTAGAAACTGTGCATACCAGCCCGCACAGTTTCCCTTAATTGGGAAATTGCAGATAATGAGGTGTTAGGGGCCACTTGGTTTGTATACAACTGTGAGACCCTAAGAACACAACCGAGAAGTGCTATAGAGGTTAGGGGTAGGGTTATTTTTCATACCTTGTGCTTGGTCAGACAAACCGTACACCTAACCGTGTGAGGTTCCCCTTTGAAGTAGATCTTAGACCATAGTTCACGCAGGGTTTGTCCAAGCATGAGGAAAAAATATGCACCCATGTTTTGAGGGTGAAATTCCAATTTTGACCCACATAAATGATTTAAACAAAATTTCATTCTCCCCCACTTTTTCTCTAGTGGTTGATCCTATCATATACAAACACAAGCTCCCTCATCTCTACCTCCAAGGTTCCTAACTGTCTCCTATATTTCTCAGCCATTTTCTCACTACCAAAAGTAATGGAAATCAATTAGTAAGATCTCTCATCCTATACAGTCTATTTCAAGGTTCATATTCCCTATTTTTATATATTTATCTACGACCTCTTTCCCCCTATTTTTATGGTGTTGGGCGAGTTCATCAATTTCTCATGTTTTAGTCCATTTAAACCTTCAAAAAATGAATGAGTGGAGTGGTACTACATCATGGTAGGTGGTTTAGGTATTTTATAATCATCTTATTTCATTCAAAATGATGTTCCATTATGATTCATGCCAATTCCTTCTGTTGAAGCATCAAATATGATTAATAAATTAAGTTAACGGGTTATTCTTATTGTTGGTGACATCAAACCATAGTGAAAACCATCTGAGATTTTTTCACCCAGTTGTTGGCTAAAAATTTGGGTGTGCCCACCTAAATGAACTCGTGCCCATGCCTTACTTGGCTAACCACATTGTCCATGATTAATTTCTTATTTACCTTGCTCAACTGACATAAATCTATAAATTGAGTTGGGATGAATTCATAGCCATGAGATAGTTTATGTAGCTTCATGTATCATATCGTATATTTAAATTCTTATTCTTGATTATTCTCATTAGATTCCACATTCCTTATATTTCATTTCTTATTTGTGATCCACTAACATTTCCTTGTGCATATGACTTACTTCATTTGTTTCCCATTATTCCTATTCTTAGTTTTTTAGGACGGATGAATTATTCCTTATTTGATGGCTCTAATTATATAACTATGATATTTTATTACAATGTCGTATTTCCATTATTTTGATGACATGTAAATTTAAATTAATGTCCTTGTGATATGTGTACTGGTTACTATACTCACCTTAAATGGACTAGGAGAGAACACAAGTACCATTTTAGGGATTTCATGGATGGAATTGTTGTTATTTGTTGGATCTTCTTGAAATTCCAGAAGTGATACATTGTATTTACATGTATGTAATATCTTGTAAAATTATGCATACTTGTTAGTTAGATCGGTTCCATAGGGGAGAAACTAAGGATGAATCCATTGGAAAGATGGTTATGCCATGCTGTTGGTGATATGCGGTTCCCATTGTGGGATACATGGTATGGACTCACTATCAACATGCCATGGGTGATACAAGAGATGCCATTATGGGTCTCCTTAGATAGACTCTGCAGCATTGGTTTTATCATAGGTTCTTGTAGTGACCCTTGAGATTCATTATAGATCATCATGGATGGGCTTAAGACCTCACCTTGGATATGGAAGCATGTTTTCTCACATTATATGTGATATGAAGTATTTTATTATGATCATTAAAGTGTTTTTTCATGGGGATATGACCCCAAGATAATGTACATGCTTGGGGTATTCCTTTCATGGTTTCCTTACTTACTATATTCCTTGAACATACCATATCACTTGTATAGGTGCCTCATTTTAGAAATCCGACATAGGTTGAATTAGGTGGTATAAGTCAGGTGTCAATTTAAGAACCCATTTCAAATTTTTTATTCACTTATTTATTTATATGCATTTAATTTCAAGGAACACTTTCATTTATTTTTTTTCCTAAAATGGAATGCCTTAGACACCATGGGTAGTAACCAACTTAGATAGTATCTCATATCCTTCATGGTTATCCTATGATACCCTAAAATACATCATGATTACAATTATTGATAAAGGTAAGAATTTGGATTCTGATGCTTGATTGATTTAATGCTTTAGGATAGAGTTTCATGAAAAAGTCTTGAGCCATTGCTCAAGATTCTTGTAGTAGTAATTTTTTCCTTTATGTATTTTTTTTGATAATGTAGTATATACATGTATCCCAAACTTTACATGAATCCTCATTTTTTATTCGACCATGACATATCATGATCATCATCATTGTATCTGTTAATTTTTACTTAGCTTCCTCCAGTTTATTTCCTTATCATGCATGGTTATATATTTGGTTTCCAACATTGTTCTTTTTATTTATGATTTTTCCATTTATATTATCAATAAACTTATTCCATGTTTACATTGATCTATATAGTAATATTCTTCCCATAGACACACTCTAGGACCTTACTACTATTTGACATCCTATGGCATTTGGGGAGGTGAACTAGAGGTCGTTTGGCCAAAGTCTTTAGGCACCGTTAAGTGGTACTTAGGATGAGTCACTACAAATTGGTATCATAGCCCATTTTTTCCTTTTGTTCTTGTGGTTTGGTTTAGATATGATACTAGGACATTTTAAATTGGTAATGATACTATGCATGTGAGCAGCTACCCCACATATAAGGGATACCCACTTTTTTATGGGTTGGGTAAATGTTGTTATTGCATGCACTGTTACAATTTCCATGATTTCACCATTCGATTATACACATGTCTTGTTCCATTATTGATATTGATTTAATTATTGATATTTTTTTATTTAGTATACCATGTCCCAATGATATGAGGGTTTATTCAAGTATGCATCATATATGGAATAATAGGACTCACATTCCATGCATTATGCCATTCCATATTTACATTCATCATCAATTTCTTGTTTTTCATGTGAATGTTGTTGAGTTTTGTTTTTATACCTTATAGTTCTTGATTATATATATATATATGACATTTCTTCTTGCAGGGATGTTTTATTGTGAAAATTAGGTAGACAACACCCACGAATATATGATGTGTATGGGACCTTATAAATTGATGATGGAGATCCACCTAATTCAACCATTTAAAAAGTGGTTTAAATAAAAATAAATTAATATATATACCACCTATAATATGAAATGGTCACATTATATGTGCAATGTGATACCCTGTCCCTAGCTCGACCTTGGTAGTGGGCATTGGTTTGTGTCTCCTATAACTATAGTGATCCTTCTGTGACCTTTCTATCTTTTTTAATCACCTGGATCTGGCTATTGTATCATGATAAGGCTTGTGTTATGCTTATATATAGGATTTGTAACTTTTCTTTTTTGTATTTTCTTTTCATATCTTTCATAAATACTATATAAAGAGTTCTCGTGAAAATTATAGAGCTATTCCACCAATAAATACTTGTTTTTTACTCCATGAAAGTTGATATGAGAACACTCCAAATGAAGTGCGCCCTGATCCACCTGTAGTACCTCATGTAGTGCCACCTATGGATCCTACTGCCTATATTTCATCGAGAATCGATGCTTAGTTCCATGGTAGCTTTCTAAAGTTTATGTAGTCTATTCGGGGTGATCCCCAACCTAACTCAAATATGGAAGAGTTGACTCTAGACATTCAAAAATAATATACTCCCTCATTCTAGGGGGGTTGTGGGCCTTAGGCTGCAAAGACATGGTTAGAATATATGGTAAAAATCTCAGACCATATTGAGATGCCTCTAGGGTTGAGTGTCAATATCACTACCTATTTGTCACATGATTCCACCAAGCAATGGTGGGAAATCATATCTCAAGCTAAGAATTATTGAGGTATGGTCTACGAAAACTTTAATATGGATTTATATGAGAACTTTTCCCACAAACTCATAGGGTCAACCACACCAAGGAGTTCATGCATCTGCAGTAAGGATCTATGACAATGCTAGAATATTCTGATTGCTTCACCGAGAACCATAATTTCTCTCCTTCTCTGAATGTTGATGAGTTGATGATTATGATGAATTTTGAGGATGGGATAGGGTATTATTTCCTCTTATAGGTTAATGTCTTTCGGTTGACTACCATTATAAATATTGTGAACCATTCCACTATTATGGAACAAAATCTCAATTATGCTGGATGTGTGTGCTAGGGAAGTGCAGTTCTAAAGCTGGGTGAAGGTTCATCTGGTGGTAGAAAAATCCATTTAAAGGGTGAACATGGGGAATGAACTATCCAAGAGATATGCACTAAAATATCTATAGTTTGTCACCAATGTATCGGTCTAGGTCATAAAAATAAATAATGTATGAAGAACCTGATTGAATGTCAATATTCTAGAAGGATGGGTCACTTTCAGTGCTTTTAAAAGTCTTTTCCTCAAAAACCTAGTGAGTGGGGATCCATAATGACACCTCTATCAGGAATAGAATTTTGTGAATCCATTTTATGATGGGAGATGGTCTTCAACCATTGATCAGGATGAGGTGGTTGTTTTTGTAGCAGAGGTAGTCAGGATTCAGTACATCAACGTCAGCAGACTAAACCTACTTAGTCTTGTCAAGTATCATCTCAGGGATGACTTTCATTAAATATTTATGCAGTTTATCCAACACCAAAGGAGAAGATTCCAAAGACATATAATGTTATAGGTACTATTCTGGTAGATTCTACTTTAGTTTATTCCTTTTCTGAAATAGGTGAATCACACTAATTTATATCTTTTATGGTTATGAAAAGTCTGGGTCTTTCAATTGATTACATCTGTTGAATCATGTGTCTGGATACTCCATTAGGAGTTAGAATATAGGGAATATTCCAATGTCAGGAGTTCCTAATTGAAGTTGGTGGGTATTGTGTCTTTTGGAGTTTCTTCAACCTTGACAAGATCAGCTTCATTTAAATTCTCTATATGTACTGGAATGTTCCATATCAAGCCACAATGGATTTCTATTATCAGTGGGTAAACTAATCATCACTCGAGGGTAACACATATATGAATAACAATGAATAGGATATGCCAGAGGGTCAAGATAGATCCCAGTGTACTGGGGTTGGTGGAGTGAAATATCATTTATAGAGTCTCCTTATAAGCGACCAGGGATTAGAGTTAGTGGAGTTCGCTACTATGGTGGATCTTTCCAAGGACTTCTTCCTAAATGATTTTTCTATCCTACCTTCTGATAGATAGGATAAGTTCACCATCGAGCTTGTTCTATATGTGGAACCAGTTTCCATTCTTCCATATAGTATAGAACCAACAGAGCTCTAAGAACTCAAGAAGTAGCTTGAAGACCTAGTGGGAGAAGGTTTTATTAGACCCAACACATTTCTATGGGGTCCACCTATCCTTTAATCCATGAAGGAAGATGATACACTTAGATATTGTGTGATTACAGACTATTAAATCACATTATAGTGATGAAATATTATCCCTTTCCTCATTTTAATGACCACTTCAACCATACCCAAGGAGATATTATTTTCTATAAGATCAATTTAAGGTAAAGATACCATCAGGTGTATGTGAGTGCATAAAACATAACACATATAACATTACAGGTTCAGTACAACCTGTACTTGTATTTGGTTATGCCATTCGGTCTGATAAATGCTCCTGATATCTTTATAGATTTGATTAATTGAGTTTTCCACTCATTTTATGTCTACTTAATAGTAGTCTTCATATATGGAATAACAGTGTATTCTCTCACTATTAATGACCATTCCAATCATCTTGATATCGTGATGAATATACTAATAGATCACAAACTCTATGAAAATCTCATTAAATGAAACTTTTGGATAAGAATGGTTTTTTTCATGGTTCATATCATTTTTTTAGTAAGGCGTATTAGTTGATCCATAGAAGGTTAACATTGTTTTTTTGTTGGTAGAAACTCAAGAATATGTTTGAAATATATTACCTCTTAGGTATGGATGGATATTATAGGAAATTATAATAGGAATTTTTATCACTAGTAGTGCCTATTATGTTCTTGATAGAGAAGGGTGTGAAATTCGAATGGACTAAAGCTTGTGAGATATATTTTAATGTGTTAAATGGAAGACTCTCTTTAGCACTAATGTTGATTATCCTAGAACTAGGAAAAATTTATATATACTATTGTGATGATTCAGGTATTGGGCTGGGTATAGTTTGGATGCAAGGAGATCGAGTCCTGATATATGGTTCCTTCCAACTAAGGCCTCATGAGTGTAATTATTCTATGAATGACCTCAAGTAAGTAGACATGGTTAATTCTCTGTTCTATTGGATTCACTACCTATTGGGTGAGTAATTCATCATTTAGACAGATCAAAAGAGTCTAAAATACATCTCCACTCAACGATACTTTAATACAAGGAAACATAGGTGTGTTTATAGTTCCAATCGTTCGACTTTTTCATTTCTTACACACCTAGAAAGGGATATGGTGTAGCTGATTCCATGAGCTAGAAGACTTAGACATTAGTTTCTAGGAGGCTAGCAATGAGTAATAGACGATGGATATGTTTTCTATGTTGGACTTGTAGGTTCATGAATTTATCAAGAAATTTGTTTTGGCATCTTTCATGGTGACATATTGTATTTGAGATCAGGTTTAGATAAGTAAATTATCAGATTTTGAAGTCCTTTTCTTGAGGAAGAGTGTCAATGGTGAGAACCGACCTCTAGGATAGGTTATCGATTCAACCAAGACCTTATTATTTTGTGGCCATGTATGGGTGTCATTTGATATCCAAGAAGACTTGATGAGGGAATCTCATGCCTCCATTCAGGATATTAATACAAGGATTACTAATATGTTTATAAATATATTCCATCAGTATTAGTGTCCAGGTATGAATAGATAAATAGTAGGTTTCATCATTAGGTGTTCCACCTATCAACAGGTCAAGGCAGAGAACTACTGACCTATTGGACTCCTATAAACTATATCCATTCCTAAGTGTAAATTTAACGATGTCAAAATAGATTTCATGAAGTTTTTTTCAAGATCTATTCATTTCAGTGAGGAAATTTTGTAACCATCGACAGGTTTTCGAAGGTTTCACACTACCTACTGATCCGAAAATGCTTATTTATTGACGAGCTAGGAAGGATTTTCATTTGAGTGATAATGAAAATTCATAGTGTGCCTTGTTCTATCATTTCATACCAAGACTACCATTTCACATCACATTTATGGGAATGGTTGAATAAGGAACTTGGTTCACAGGTGCTCTTGAGTACAATATATCACCCTTAGACCGAAAGTTAGTCCGAACAGATGATACATGTGTTGGAGGATATGTTGTAGGTGTGTATACTTAATTTAATGGTTCATGGTAAAAAATATATATCTTATTGAGTTTAACTAAAAAAATTAATCCAATGATACATATGGCTTTGTTTGAGTCCCACTAAGGTTGACCATCCCTTTCACCTCTATGATGCCTTGTGGTAGGTGAGGTATCACAACTAGGTCCTCGTCTTTCTCAAGATATTTAAGAGAAATTCCTACAAATATAGAATAGTATAGATATAAATCCATCCAATAAGAAGTCTTATATCAATTATCATCATAAACATATGATGTTTTAGGTTGGAAATAATGTCATTATGCTTGTTTCTTCTTTATTGGACCATAGATGGATCATGAGACAAGGCAAGTTATCCACTTGTTACATTAGTTCTTTTGTGATAGGGAAAAATTTCTGGCCGGTAGTATATTAGTTGTTGTTACCTCATATGTACCATGACATGAATGATTTATTCCATGCATCATATCATTGATGGTGTCATGATGGACCATATCATTCATTAAACCCTAAGGATATGGAGCTGAAGGAGGATGCGTCATTCGAGGAGCATTCGATATGTATCATTGATTGGAGCACAAAGGTTATCAGAGGTAGGTCACCTTCTATTGTCTGGGTGCTATGGCAGCACAATCCCACTCAGAATGAAACATTGGAGTTGGTTTCCAATGTATATATATAGTGTCTAGAACTCCTATCTAATGTCATTTCACCACCCTTAGAAGGGAAACTCAGTGATGAGTTATCTTATGGAGGGGAGGTTGTAACATCCATCTATTTATAAAACATTCAGACCAATTTTTTGTTTATATTCCTATAAATGTACTTAATAATGAATCCTAATGGATTAAAGGAGGACTAAAGTTTATCTGGGGCTTATTTGGAGCCTGGAACCTCGAAATGGGAAAAGGCAGACTGGGCCAAATGGTTAGTATAAACTGTGTATCCCAGCCTGCATGGTTTTCCTAAATCATGTCACTGTAGAAAGTAGGGTGATGGGGTCCATAATGTTTTTCTATAACTGTGTGACCCTAGGATCATGATTATGAAATACTTCAGAGTTTTGGGATAGAGTCATTTCTTATGGTATTCACATGGTTAGACAAACCTTGCAAAAATACATGTGGGGTTCCCCTTTGAAGTAGATTAGGGCTCACAGTTGGTGCATGGTTTTGTCAATCATACTTCCAAACCATATTCCCCTATTTTGATGGTGAAATGTACATGTATCCTGCTTAAATAATATAAATTAATTCTTCTTATCACCATATATTTGTCTAACAGTTGAGCCTCTCCTCTCCACACATGACCTCCCTCCTCTCAACCTCCATGGTTCCTAGCTATCTCCTTTTTTTATCCACTATTTCTCTCACCATCAAAAGAAATGGGAATCCCCTAGTAAGCTCTATCATCCTCTCAGTTTTATTTCAAGGTTATTCCTCTATCTCTTTCAATAATTAGGTGTGACTTATTATTACCTATCTTTATGGGATTGGGAAATTTTGTTGATTTCACCCATTCTAGTCCATTTCATACTTTGAAAATGGATGAGTGGAGTGGTACTACATCAAGGTATGTGAATTAGGTCATTCTCATTTAATCACATTAAAATTGATTTTCCATTGGTTTATGCACTAGTTCCATCATGATATACCTTAAATATGTTTACCAAATTAAATTGATGGGTTCCTCATATAATTGATGGCCTTAACCTAAAGTGAACACCATCCAAGAATTTTTCTCCCAATCATTGCCCACCCCTTTAGGTGTTCCCACATAAATTACCTTATGAACATGAATTAATTGGGTAACCAAATTTTCCATGATTAATTTCTTATGTACCTTGATTGAGTTCCTTAAATATATAAATTTAATTGGGATGAATAGATATCCATGAGATAGTTCCTTGAGCCTCATGTCACATACCATATATTTAAGTTCTTACTATCAATGCTTCCCATTATATTCCACAAGACTTATATTTCATTTATAATTATTGATCCCCTACCATCTCATTATGCACATGAATTATTTCATTGCTTACACAATAGGCTTATGCATAGTACCTCTTTAAAAATGCAATATTCTTTATTTGATGGATGAAGTTTTTCAACAATATTAGTTTGTTAGCATGTGATACGTCTATGATTTTTATGGCATGTAAATTTAAATGCTATTCCTTGTGATAATTTTCTTGGTTTCTATGCTCACCTTCTATGGTTCAGGTGATAAAACTGGTCCCATTTTAAGTATTTTGGGGATGGAATCATCATGATTTATTGGATCTTCTTGATGTGACAGAAGAGATACATTGCCTTTACATTTGCGGACTATTTGGGAGTATTACACATATTCATGTGTGAGACCGGTTACCTAGGGGAGAAATCGAGGATGGTCCCATTGGACAGAAGGCTATGCCATGCCTTAGGTGTTACTTAGTTCCCTATGTGTGATACATGGTACAAACTCAAAGTCTCAATGCCTTGAGGGATACAAGGGATGCAATTATGGTTCTACTTGGATAGAATCAGTGGCATTGGTTGAATCAGATATTCCTATAGAGACTCTTGGGATTCTTTATAGATCCCCTTGGATGGGCTTAGGACCTCGCCATGGATTTAAAGGCTTGTTTTCTCTCACTATATGTGCTAGGAATTATTTTTTTATGACCATGATAGTGTGTTCTCATAGATATGTGACCTCAAGCCACAACACAAGATTGTGATATTCTTTCATTGGTCGCTCTACATAATATGTTCCTTGAACATACCATATCACTTGTATAAGTACCTCATTTCAGACATCCATCTTAGGCTAAAGAAGGTAGTATAGGTCGAGTGTCCATTTAAGAACCTAGAGCAATTTTTTATTCAATTTTTCTTAATTCCATTCATTTATTATCATGACAAACATTCATGTATTTATTGAATAAAATGGATTGGAGTATAAATCATGTGTGGTGGCCAACGCATATTATTTCTCACACCCGATATTGGGTACCTATGGTACCTGAGAAGGCTTCATGATTGTAGGTATTGATAAAATGAATTATGTAAATTCTGATCCTTGATTGATTTCAAATTTTAGGATAGTGTATTAGGGAAGGGGACCAAGCCTATTCTCTAGATTATTGTAGTTGTAGTTTTTTTTTTTTTATATATTTTCTTCAACATGTATTATATACATGTATCCTCTACTTCTCGTGAAACCACATTTTTTATTGGACCATGACATATCATGATCATCATAATTTTATCTATTACTCTTTATTCATCTATTTCTAGTTTATTTCTTTATATTTCATTGTTAGTTATTTTATTCTGCTGGTGTATATTCTTATTTATTATTCCACCATTTATATTATCTATTGGCTGCTACTTTGTTCACTCTAATATATAAGGGCGTAGTATCCCCACATACACACCCTAGGCCCTTACTTATAGTCTGAAGCCTCTGGGATTTGATGTTCACTTGAGGTCTTTTGTCCTCTATATTAGGGAAATGTTATGTGGTATTCAAGGGGGGATGCTACATAACACAAGCTATCAAAAAAATAAAATTTATTTGAAAAAATATATTTCATTAAATATTGCAGTTTTATAATATCTCATGAGATAAAATAGACTAAAATGGGGAGTGAACCATGTTCATTAAGGGGGTCTATCCAATATCACTGTATTGGGAGTGAACTATGACTATGGAAATTATGGAATGGGGAGTGAAGTCAATCCACTATAAACTTTTTACCACTATGATAGTATAGAAAGTGAACTTTTTCTGGGGAAATGATTTTTAATATTTATGAGTATAAAAAACATATGACATAAGATTGTGATATGTTATCTTTGATCAATAATAAATACTAATAACTCTACAGTCTTATTATTAATGTCTTTTTTTATGAAAAATACTTCTTCCATGATTAATTATTAATGATATTTGAATAATTGGGTATAATGCTATATGGTATGATCATGTTCGTGTACCCTTATTATTATATTATGCTTACTTATAGTCATTGATCGATATATACTATGTTTATGCTTATTTAGAATCATACCTCACCATTTCTTATTGTTATATTTCCCTATGTTATGATGAAATGTTTTATATAGGGTATGTATAAGAAGAATTTTGTGTAAGAAGAACGTTTTTGAGGACGTTGAAGATCATTCGCGAATAATTGTTTTCTATATCTAACACCTAAATACTCTAAACAATTAATTTTTGGGGTGTGTATTATTAATATATGTATTGAATATTCATCTAAAATGATGTAATTTTTATGTATATAATCTTTGGTTTACCTTGAGAATTTTCTTTTATCTTAGGTTATTACATTGGTCTCTAAGGATTAACCAACCCATAATGTACTGAAATTGACAATTCAAACCTACTGGGTAAATTTGGATGAACAATTTTGTTAATGGAGAGATAATAGAAACTGGGTTTGGTTTATTAGAGGATTTAGCTAAGAGATAGTTTGAATTGTATAGATAAATTTTTAGGAGTTATAGTGGTTGAGCATGATGAAATATGATGTGTTTTCTTTTGACTAATAAATTGAGAATTAGTAAGAGGATGTAGAAATTATTTTTCAATTTATTTATTTATAATACATATATTTTATAGAAATTTCAGTTATCATAATTCATGGAATATCTTGAAAATGGTTGATTTATTAACAAGAATACTTATATGTAGTTGAGATATCATGTGTTTATATCTACGGGGAGTTTAGTAGATATTTCATTTCAATGATTATTAGGGAAGTGCAGTATAATGATTTGTTAGTTATTAGAAAAAAAACGTCTTGTATAATAGAACCTAGAGATTAATTCAAAAAATGATATGATATTTAATAGATTTTATAATTTATAAATAGATAAGGGAATAAAATTTTGAGAAGTTCACATTCCTCCAGATTCAGTGTCAATTTATTTCTTCCACCATGAATACTTTTAAGAAGTCAATGGAACAAACTATAGTGACTGAGATGAAATTAGATTAAATGGACACAATAATAGAGGATATTCATAAGGGAACCTACCAAAGTTGGGTAATGGATAAAATATTTTATTATATAGGGTATTCAAAATTAGTAACCATGTACAGAAACTAGGAATAATTGTTTTCTAATTTTTATGGAAGATGTTGTTCTTGAACATTAGATAGTGATTTTGGTGTGATGGTTTATCTTTTTGGTTGTTATTATTGATAGACCTCAATTGTATTAAGAAGCAATACATTGGAAATTACCACCTCAACCATATATATACTAAAAAGATAGAGGATTAATTTGATGGCATATATAGGGTGGTATTGTGGATATATTACAAATATTTGTTCCCCATACTCATAAACCATGAAAAATGTGGGTATATGGTGGTGGTATACATCAATGAACATTTGATGGGGGATGCGTGCATATAAAACTTTATGTGGAAGACATACCACCCTAGGAAGACAAGATGTATTATGAGGTACTATCCAAATTTACTCTACATTAGTTTTTGTGTTGATATATACTTGAGTTTATAATTATTTCATTTCTCCTTTATTATTTTGTAGATTGGGACTCATGGTAAAGAGGTTGAATAAGGTATTAGTTTAATATACAATCATGAGATGTCAAACTAAGTTAATGAAATTTTTTCATTGCTTTAAACTAGTTATGAGATTATATCAGTCATATTGAGGGTCCATCATGAAATAAATAGAACCACATAATTTCAAGCCTCACCTAGATTAATTGTACATTTTTAAATAATTTATATATTACTTCATATGTTATGAATTTTTTACTAAAATTGAAGATGATTAGGTTGGTTTCACAAGTAAATGGAATTATAAGATAGATTATTGATGAGTAGAGATTATCACATTATCTTTGGATATTTTTACATTTTTCATTAGTGGTGAAGACATGTGAGTTTTTATGATTTTTTAAATATTTTTTAGAGGGAATAATTACATTATCTCCCCAGTATGACATTTTTTGAAAAATAACTATTGCAAAATTTCCCTCATATTTTAATAACACCATTTTATTTGGCTCTTAGAGTTCATTGAGGGTGGTGAATTTAAATAGATGAATTTTTACCAAATGGTTTCATTAAACCCAGTTCTACTCCATAAAAAATCTATTTTCTCAGTAAATATTACTTTTTTTGAGGTTATTTATGGATTATAGTTATTATAACAAAGTTAAAATGGATAACTGGTATCATTTACCTTGGATAGATGAGTTATTTTTTCATTTTAAGGGGTAAAATTGGTTTTTGAAGGTGGATATATAGACATAATTTCATCATATTAGGGTAGAATATGAGGATATTATAAAGAAATAAATTTCATTTCGGTGTAGAAATTTTGAGTTTGTATTGATACCCTTAAATGTTATAAATACACCAATTTTTTTATGGGGTTGATACATTAAGTTTTCAATACTTATATTGGTTAGATTATTGTAGTGTTCTTATAAATATCATTCTATATTATAGATCAAAAGATAAACATACATATCATTTGATGATAAATTTTTTAATTCTTTATCATCATCAATTTTTTGGAAATATATCTAAATGAAAGTTATATATATGTGAGTGTTAATTACGTGTCAATATTATTTATCATAATTTTGTGTCTATGAATCCCTTAGTGATAAAGGTAGTTCCCTCTTGGGAGGTTCTATAAATTATTTCATAGGTATATACCTATAACGTCCCAACCCATGGTCCACTTAACCCATGCCCCAAACTGGTGGGTCGCATGTCCTCAAGTGTGCCTCCTCGTACACCAGAGGTTGCTGTCTGGCTTTGAGGGCGTAAAGGTGGTATAGTGGGGATACTATACCAAATTATCAAAGTGTTTAAACGAATATAAAAATAAATAAAAAAAATGTAATCTTATTATATAAGAAGAAACAATATATATAATAAATAAACTGCAAAAACATAAATAACTGGACAGGAAGATAATAATGAAAACCCGCTAAGTAGTGTCATATACATGGATTCATGGCATGCTAATATAAAAATGGAGAATATGATAATGGTATATAAAAATTAAATACAAAAGATAAAAAGGAAAATTACTACTCCACAAGAATCTCAATCATATTCTCGGTCCTCTACTCCTATACTTCATCTATAAGTAAAACATATTAAATATCTATAGCAGGGCACTTTCCCTTATCCATACCTATAAATAAGTAATCTACTCAGGTAACAATGGTTGTAATAGTAGGGTGTGAGATAAAATCTCCGTAAGATACCACCAATGGTTTTTAGAAGCAATCCAAGTAGTATAAATATAAACAATAGTGTTCATGTATAAATAGAATATGAAACAATTAAAAATAAATAACTAGCATGCTCAGGTTTCTCAAGGACACCTAGAGGATCTAACTTCTTTGAATCATGGCTAGAATAAATGTATGATCATTAAATATATATATATAGAAATAATATATTTATGTATATATATAGTGTAGTTATATATTTAATCCACCTATATGTTCTAAGTATGTGAGGACATAAGTTTCTATATACCTGGAATACTAGATGCTGACTAGACCGGGGCATAACTCATTCATCTATAACTACTATAAACTAGCCTATATTCTCCAACTAATGGTACAAGACCTACATATCATAATGAGTGAGATATTTCAAGCCCATCACTTGATATGGTTGGTGTGTCATCATGCTGTCACCTGAAGTAAGGGACGTGGTTCGTCATGCCCACCATCCAAATAGTTTCAACGGTGTGAGATGTCATAATCAATACCCAATATAATGGATCATCAAAGTCAAGCCCAATGAAAACCTTACCATTGTATCACATCCTATATCAAATGCGTAATAATATTTATAATATTATTCATGATTCATTACCTCTCATTAATTTTAATATTCTATCCCAAATACAATTTGGTAATAGAATTTAATTAAATAATTTAATAAAAACATAAAAAGTGGTGTGTCCTTTCCACCCATTAATCATTTAATTAGTTAATCCATTTATTTATTTAGGTATAAAAAACATCATGGAATAACACATCCTATCTAATACAGGCCATTTAATCTATCAAAGCATGTAAATTCCATTTATATGGTTCAAAGAGGCACTTGGAAGGTTCTGTTGTCAATTAGGAAACTAACTATATGAGAAATTACATTAATAGGTTAGGGAAAGAACTTAGGAGGTGCCTTGGGTTTAATGAACACTAATATACCGGAATTTATGTTAGGTTGTTATTCAATCCAAATGATTTGAATATGTTATGGTCATTTAACCATTTATGTATAAAGGTCCAGTACAAGTCGGAACTACCTTGGTGTGCCCATTATTGAGGTCTACATCCTCTAACTACTAAAAAATCATACTCATGAGTATAAAAAGGGGTGTATATAAATTTATAATGAATAAAACAATTTTATAGAGACATGTCGAAAAGGACGGCGTATGGAACAATAGATCATGTATAAAAACAACTCTCTTTTCAAGGGAACCAACTTGACCACCTAACTTAGGGTCATTAATGACCTCTCATCCAATGGAATCTTCATGTTTAAATTAGGTTGAGAGAAATCATTGAAATGGTCAAATGCCCTGAAAATAGATAAAATGATCTTTCATATAAATGGTGAAACATATTCAAAGATAAACATAGATCAAAGTAAGGAGGACACAAGAGAACACCTCTAGCAATCAAACTCCCTTGACAGATCTCAATTTCAACTTTGGAAATGGGGGATATAGAAGAACTTAGGAGAATATGCTTGGGAGATCACAAGTCAAGGAATTGAGGGATGCACACTAGAATGATAATGGAGAAGAAGAAAAAAGGTTTATAATTTAATTACGGGAGAATTTTTATTTCACCCTCTAAATATGGGGTGCACTAGTTGGCCAAATTATTTTGGAAAACCATGCACAAACCTTGCTCCCCTCACTATCCAAGGGAATAATCTCACACAATTATGGCATAGAGTTTCCCTAAATGTGTGTAGATCAAGTGAAATCCCACTATCCAACCTCTACATTTTTTCGCACGATCTTGTTCTTGGAGTCGCATTATTGGAGGAAACCTGTGTGACCCATGTTCATCACAGGGATCCCCACATGGTTACCCCCTACTGTTACAACTAACTATAAAGTATCCTTGTGGTATTTTCTACTTCCAATTTTCTATAACTCTGGGCTCTAAACAAGACTCTGATTCTCTTGGGACCTTTATTTGGTCATAGTGCACATCCACCATGATAAAAAAATGAATTGAACTAAAAAACAAATGATTTATACCTTCATGTAAGGACATGTCATTATAGCCTCCCATTCTTAAAGCAACTCATCCATGAGTTTGTCTTCTAAGGGTAAATATGAGTCGTATAAGAATATATCTAACCACTGAGTTTGTATCTCATATTTCCACTCCTAGGTATCATCTTGTACTCATCTATGCTTCCATATCAACCATAATAAAGGAACTAACCTTCCTTGAAGTGTCTTCATGATCCATTCCACAATTTAAAATAGATACTCCTCAAAATAATCATCCTCATTCAACATAGCCTCATCCGGATAAAATACATGTGAAGGGTCTATATAATATTATAGAATATGAGATATGTGAAATACATCATGAATAGACCAATATATCTGGTGAAACCATATCAGGTATGCCATTGGTCTAAACCATTTCATACCACCTGTTGTTCCCAAGTAGGATCAAGACCACTAAGAGGGGGGGTTGAATTAGTGGTTCCTTTTTCTTTTATAATATAGTTTCTTAACTCATTAATAGAAACTTCCTTAACCACTAAAAATTCTTAGAGTTATGATTCACTAAAATATATCTCCCAAACTCGCCTTTTATATAAAAAATTTAAATTGAAGGAAACACACAATATTGACTTGGTTCAGTACAAATTTCTACCCCTTGCCATGTTGGATAGTCCCACCAACAAGGATTATTTTACCATCTTATTTCCAAAATATAAATCCATAAGAAAATTAAAATTCCATATTCCTAGTTGAAACTTTCCTTCTATAATTTTTTATACCCCCAACAATCTTTTATAGTATCCACTTCCCAAAAACAATCCTTTTCAGCAACTGGTAAGTATCCACAGTTACAAGATTCACTTTTCATCTTCTTTTCTGATCCACTTCAGAAAGTATTAACTTCCTCCACAAGTAAGTTGAATTTATTTTACCTATGCACAATATTTAATAAATTAAACAATTATTTAATAATATTTTTGGTCTTGAAACATATTCTAGGACCTCATTCTAAAAATCTTCCTCAGTAAGGTCTGTGTGATAATCCCAATCTAGTAACCCCAATATGATGGTCTCTATCTGATGGTCAGTTCAGTCTAATTCTACTTATTCAATTTCTTTTTTAATTTAGTAGAAACTCATTCAATATCTCACAATTCTATATCCTATTAAACATAGTATGATGAACCTAGATATGATGGATGTCACTCTCATGGCCTCACTCCGACTCAACTTCAACCTGAAACAAAAAGTTTGGTTGGAAACTCAAGACCAATTCCACAAATTCTGATTCTCAATCACCTTATTGTTTTTAGTCACATTTACAAATGAACTCAGATCTCCTTTAATTGGGACATAAAAATGGTTTAGGCAGGGTTCTGAAAACCTTTATCTCTTAAAGAAATTTCTCGAAACCTCAATTTTCCTTAAATATCATATCTATCATTGACTCATTAAATTCCATTTCAAATATTAAAATATCCTCGATTTTTTATTAAAATTTCCCAGTATGATTTTTTCATTATGAAATCTTAATATGATTGTTAATTACAAAATCCCTGTAGAATTTTTTAATTAGCAAATCCAAGTATGATTTTTTCATTTGAAAATCCCGATACTATTTTTTCATTAAGAAATCCTTGTATTATTTTTTCATTATGAAATACCAGTACTATTTTTTCTATATGATTTATTTTGTATGAATTTTTTATTATGATTTATTCAGTATGAATTATTTAGTACGATTTCATCAATATGAATTCTTCAGCACAAATTATTCAGTATAATTTCCTTAGTATAATTTCTTCAGTACAAATTATTCAGTATGATTTCTTCATTAAAAATTCTATTTCTTCAACATGATCATCAGCATCATTTTCATCATAGGACTCATCAATATCTTTTTCTTCCTGAGACTCATTAGCATATATTACATCCTAAGCCTCATAGAAATCTTTTCATTCCTAGCCTTTATCTTCATAATGCCTATATCATAAGTTTCAAAACATAATTATGATTTATGAAAAATAAAAAACACCAAATAATCATCAAATTTACAATCAAGGTCAGACAATCTACGATCCAGTTGTCATTATGATCAACACTTTCCTTCCAAACTCAATACAATTTCTAGCATCATTTAGTAAAAATCTCACTAATATAAATCATATTCAATGAATCACACCAATGGTGTGAGTCTGATTCCTCAATGTGATTTCCTAGTTTAGGAAATCAGAAAATTCTCCTATTCATAACTTCAAATATATATCATCTATTGACAAAAAATGGAACCAAAAAAACCTGGGATCCAATAATCTCTCCCTTTTTGTTTTTTCTTCAATACCCGCTATTTCAATATTCAATTTAAAACAATTAGTGGTATTGTTTCATTTTCTCACTTTTTTCTTGTCCTTGTCTTCTTTTATTTCACCCCCTATTCCATGTCTCTTACTATTTTATTTTCTCTTTCCCTTAATATATTCTCTCCCCTATATTGACAATAAAATTCAATGGGGTCATCATGAAAAGTTTACTTCCCTAATTTAAATTTGTATCTTTTCAGAAGATTAGAACTCTTCATCTCCAAAACATGATATTTAGGAGATCATAAGTATCACATGAGTGTCTTAACACTGTGACTTTAACAAAACTACTCTAAGTCTATATGGGTGAACCCAGTATAGAAAACAAGAGTGTAAAACCAAGTTTATCATTGTTTTCAAGTACTCAACATTCATGTAATACATTTTCATGTTTCCTTCAACATTCTGATTTCTAGGGAAATATTGAAAAGAATTTATTTAAGATAAAAAATAACCTACACCCATCTGAAAAAACATTTCAAAATTTCTATGTGTATCAACATAACATTGTAAATTTTTCTTCATAACCTCATTACTTTATTTTACAAGAATAGTAAGAGAATAATCATCGAATTTCTTAATTCAACTACTTTAATTCCATGAGATTTTGTACAAATATATAAATTTTTTAGGAATAATTAGGAACCTCATAGATTCTCAAAAACAAATTTTGGCCTAAGATTATTCTATCATTCTTAAATTTTTCTCCTTATTATATTTTTAATTGGATTTGTTTTCATTCTTATTTTCATCCTGATAGCATTTTGTAACAAGTTTCTCTTCATATATAGACTCTACTGATAAGGATGTCAACATAATTTCGCATTTTGGAACCCTTTTTATAGAGAGTTTGAAACAACTCTTTCTTGCCTACAACTTATTCCAACAGGATAGTCTAACAACTTTTAGTAACATGCCCTAATGTCTTACATCTCTTGCATCTTTTAGGAATTTTTAAAACAGAATATATTGATATCTGTTTATTCAACATTTCTCATTTCTTAAAAAATATTGGTTTTTCCCTTTTATTTTGAGACTTTTTGTGCTTCTTCTATCTTCCTAGAATTTTCAATTTGTTCTGGCCAAAAAACTAATCACTTCTTCTTTTTAGACTCAATATGAATGATTTTCTCAAATTTCATAACATTCTCATATTTCTTACCATACTTTGATTTATTCATATTCTGAAAATAATTAGGAATATTTGAACTTATTTTCTCATTATATCCCCCATTGATTTATACATATTTCATATTAGAGACATGTTATTCCAAAATGATTGGGCTCTCCGTTCTAAAACACCACTACACCAATAGTGACCTATGAATCTTGATTTTTTGACTAATATTAAAATTGTTCAGAACTTTTGGTTGTTGTTTCGTCACAAATCTTGTACCACTTTTCACAGGATGATACTTTCTTGAATAATTATTGTCTTCCTTGGTGAAATGTGTTTTTATCACAAACCTAATTTCGTAAACCTTTCTTTTCAAAATCTTTATAAGTTTCACCTTTAACATCAATAGACTTTTTGAAGTTTTCTCACATATTTTTATCTCACTTTGTATTTTAAGAAGAATTGAATTTTTTCTAATAAGTATTCTTCATTCTCATCCTACATACTTTTTAGAACATCTATGATTTTTTTGGATTTAGTTACATTAAACTTTTTATGTTTACTTATCTGAACAAGTGAATATTATATCATATTGATATTCTCATTTCAAGCTGACTTTTCTTCATAACTTTTTTATTTTCATTCAATCTCTCCATTATTAAAATTTATGCCTTCAATAACTTTCTTCAACTTCCTTCTTTCTTTCTTTATTTGAGTGTTTTGTTCATATTCATAATCCAAATTATTTTTGAGAATCCATTCCATTTTCAACATATCTTCATCATTATTATCACTACATGAATAATCCCTACCATTTCTATCTTTAGAAATAATGTTGAGTTGATGATCAGATTCATCATCAGATGAGGAATCATTCTTATTTCTTCTGATCAGATAACTTTTCTTCTTCTTATAAAAAAGAAGTAATTACTTATGTTTTTCCACTTTTGTTTCTAAGGTTTCTCATCATTATCATTGGAATCATATTCCTCAATTTTCTTCTTATGAATTTTTTTATAAAATTTCCTTTCCCATCAAAATTCTAACATATGAGAGTATTACTTTTCTATTTTTCCTTATTGAATTTCATTGAATTAAGGGAAATAATTGTATTGAAATATTTATCCTAATCTTCTACTTTTGAATGACATGATTCTTATTAAACTTAATTATATTTTTTTATCACTTTTACCAACGATTTAAAGGATATTTTTTAATCAACATTCTCTTACTTTACCATAAAATTCTATATTCTCATTGCATAAGTAACAAAAATACCATGTAGAATATCTAGAGATAAGGTTTTAGGATCTCTAACTTCTTTCTTGATGAGAGTAAATAATTTTTTGATCTTCTCTAATTATCAAGATTTATTTTATCATCAATAGTAAGAGGAGTATTCTCAATACGAGGAGGAAATCCTTCTATAGTATCTTCCAAAACATCATACCAAAGGGACATATGATATGAAATCATTCTATATTTCTATTTGTGATAGTTCAATAAATTGAAAAGAGGGATCACTATATAGTTCATTAGATTGAAATTATCTATTCTCAAGATATATCTTTCAAATGAAACCTTTCCATTCATACCAATTTTTATTCTCATGTAGGATCAAGACCTTTGAGAGGGGGTGAGTTTGTGGTTCATATTATTTTTATAAGAAAATTTCTGAACTCCTTAAAAAACATTATTAACCTTTGAAACATATTAGTTCTATAAAACAACTGAATATAACTCACAACATTTCCTTTCATATGAAACAAATATAAAGATAATACATCACACGATGTTTACAAGGTTCAGTACAAAGACTTACTCCTTTCCATGTTTGATAGTCCCACCAACATGGATTCGTTTAATATATTCTTTTGGGAATACAAATGAACCAGAAAAGAACAATTCCAAAATCCCAGAAGAAACTTTCCTGATATAGTTGTTTATACCGCCCAACAACCCTTTTCAATATAAATTTCCCACAAACAAGTCTTTTCATCAACTTGTAAGTATCCACATTTAAAAGCAACACTTTTCTTCTTATTTTATGACCCACTTTATAATGAATTAACTTCCTCCATAAGTAATATGAATAAAACATTACCTACATACAACCTTCAAAAACATCGACAATTCTCTAAGGAAATTCTTTTGTCTTGATAATTCTTCCAAGACCTCAGTCTAGAAATCTTATGTAGTAAGTTCAGTATGATATTCCTAGTCTGGTAACCCCATTATGGCAGTCTCTTTCCGATGGTCACTCTGGTCCAATTTTACTTTTTCACTTCCTTCTTTAATTGAGTAGAAACTCAATCAGTAGATCACAATTATATGTTCAATGAAACTAAATCCAATAAACCAAGATATGATAGATGTCACTCCAATGGCCTCACTATGACTCAACTTTAATGTGAAACTCAAATTTTGGTTGGAAAATCAACACCTATTCTACAATTTCTAGAGCTCAAAAACTTGAACAATTTTTAGTGACCTTTACCAATGAACTTTGTTCTCCTTTTATTGGGATATAAAAAATAGTTTATGAGTGTTTCTAAAAGACATTCCCTCTTAAAAAAATTTCTTTAATCTTAAATTCTACTTATATATCGTATTTATTATTGACTCATTCAATTACTTTTCAAATATTCAAATATCCTTGGCTTTTCAATCTCCCTTTGACTCATTCAATTCCATTTAAATTATTAAAATCTCTTTGATTTTCGATTATTATTTCCCAGTATGATTTTTTCATTATGAAATCTCAGTATGATTTTTCATTAAGAAATCCCAGTATGATTTTTTCCTTATTAAATCACACTAGGGATTTTTCATTAAGAAATTCTAGTTTAATTTCTTTTATTAAGAAATCCCAATTCAATTTTTTTAGTATGAATTCTTTTGTATGAACTCTTTAGTATGATTTCATCTATACAAATTCTTTAGTAAGATTTAATTATAAAGGATTATTCTATGTGAATTCTTCAGTACAAATTCTTCAATATGATTTCCACATTATGATTTCTTTAGTGTGCATTCTTCATTATGATATCTTCTTTCAAAATTATTCAGTATGATTTATTAATTACAAAATTTTTTTCTTCCTCATGATCATCAAAATATTTTTCATCATAGGCCTCATCAATATTATTTCCTTCCTGAGCCTCATCAACATATTTGCTATCATGATCCTCATCAACATATTTTACTTCCAAGCGTTTTTATTCATAATTCATGTGTCATAAGTTTAAAAACTTACCTATGATTAATGGGAAATAAAAAACATGAAATCATCAATAGATTTAACATCTGGGTCAGGTAAACTCCAATCAAGTTGTCATTATGAGAAACACTTTAATTCTAGGATAAATATGATTTCTAGTACTTTCATTAGAAATCCAAATACAATAAATCATATTCAATGACCCATACTAGTGGGATGTGTCTGATTCCTCAATACAATTTCTTAGGTCTGAATATCCGAAACATATCTTATTTGTAACTTCAAACATATATAAACTATTTATAACAAATACAACCAAAACAAACCTTGGGTCCAACAACTCTAAGGGTCCAATGAAACTAGGTGAGATCTTACCCTACCTCCAAATTCATATATGGCCTAAACAGAGTGATACTCGTAAGAAAACATGATATCCAATATCGAAAAAAGTGTCCATTGATGTCTATTATCATATGATTGTTATTTGGATTGAGTTTTCATCACGTGCTTCTTGATCAACTGGGTCTACTCTGTAGTCTCCTGAACAAGACATCGTCCAATAAATTCTTCCTCCCCCACCTCTAGCCTACATAGAGTTGAATGAAAAGGCTTGGCATGTAAGGATTCATTAGGAGCAATATCTATGATAGCACAACCGTTTTTATGATAAGAAAACTCAATAAGGGTAATTATTTTCTCCGAAGAACCTTTGAAATCAAGAACACATGGACGCAACATGTCCTCTAGCACCTAAATTGTATGCTATAGCTTTCCATCGGTATAATGGTTATAGACCATGATTAGAATCACCTTTATACCAAATCCCTTTTACATCCTCTTCTATAACAGTGACATAAAGTGAGCGTCCTTGTCAGAAATGACAGATCGAGGAGCTCTATGAAGATGTAAGACCTCCCTAACATATAGCATATCTAACTCATCTACCAATAAGGTCTCTTCCACAACTAAGAAGTGTGAGAACTTAATCAAATGATCAAAAACAACCCATACCATTTCATTTACATGAGGTGATCAAGGTACAACAGTCATGATATCCAAAGAGACATCATCTCATCTCAACTCGAGAATGGACAACAGCTATAAAATC
The DNA here is from genome assembly GCA_963277665.1 of Viscum album. Lineage (NCBI taxonomy): Eukaryota > Viridiplantae > Streptophyta > Magnoliopsida > Santalales > Viscaceae > Viscum > Viscum album. The sequence continues at coordinate 1,295,368,832 of OY728138.1, read as the reverse complement.
CCTACATGATGCTGATGTTATACATTCACCTACTGACTATTGGAACAAAAAGTAATGAATCTAGTATTATTTTGTTTCATACAAATCCAACAATACTAGTTATGTAGATCTTGATAAATCTTGGTGACACAGGGATGAACTACCCATGATGAGGCATGAAATTCTTATATCAGCACCTCTCTCATGTCTACAGGAACCCATACTTACCCATGTAATAGTAGAGTATCAACCACATCTACGGTCTAACCTAAACATTTACAATTATTTTAGATTTATTCCACTTGGACAAGTCCCTTGAGATTTTATATTTTCCTTATTATCACATGCTCCATAGAGTATAGTTCACAACTAAAGTGGAGAGGATTGTCTACCCATTACCCCCCCCCCCGAACTTCAATGTGCATCTAGGAGAACAAATCCATGATTTTCCCCTCATCACAGGCCTCCTGAAAATTCTATATATTAGACTTATGGATCAGTGCACCAGTTACTATACTACCTTTACCAGGAATGTAATCAAGCATGAAATTAAATGACTATTGGTATTCAAGCCACCTACACTACTTGAAAATCAGATATTTCTATGTAATGATGTTCTTGAGGCTTTCATGATTAGTGAACACCACAAAATACTCTCCAAGTAGATAGTGTCTCCAAAAACATAGATCATGAACTACATCAGCTAGCTTGAGGTCATGCATCAATTCATTCTACTCATAGTCCCTCATCTAAAGAGACTAGTATGTGAAGACTCACTCACCCTACATTATAATATCTCTCAGCCTGGTACTTGATTCATCACAATAAATTGTATAGCTACATCCTGAATCTGGTAGAATCAATATTGGTGATAAAGTAAAAGAACCCTTTAACTCCTAAATGTATTCTTCACAAGAGTTTGACCATAAAAATTTCAAACCCTTCATTTTAAATCCCATAAGTTGTTCTTAAAGGAATCATATATCCTAGATGAATCATCTCTAATATCCAAAAAGTCCCAAGAAACTCTAGATGTCAAAGAAATTCTTGGGATGATCCTAAGAAACTAAATCTATTACTTTCTCTAGGTCTACTAATACTCTGAAGTCCTAGATAATGTTACCCAATAAGTGGAATTTGTCGATCCAAATGTGGTATTTACTAATATTATAATAAATATAATGTTATCTTAGTGTATTTAGAATTTTCTCAAGAGGGTTGGAATGGTTGTGTCTAGAGAATGAATACACTAAGATATTTTCAGCAAAGACTAAAAAAATGAATCCATGTACGAGTGGAAAACCCAATTCATCAGAGCCATGAAGACTGTAGGTGCGGTCATGAGTATGAATAAAATAACTAGGTACTGATAAATTATATACTTGCTCCTAAAATCTATGTGGGGTATGTTTGAGGAATTGAAATGCAGCTGATCATAGACTGACCTCAAATCTATCATTGAAAACAATCTCACCCCTTGAAGCTGATCAAAGATGTAATCTATTAGAGAATGTGGATACTAGTTCCTGACTATAAGATGATTCCACCATCTGTAATCCATGCAATGACTGAGGGTACCATCTTCCTTCTTATAAAAAATGATAGCAAAACCATAAAGAGACTTTTTAGGGTGTACAAATCCATTTCCTTCTAGATCCTTCAACTATTTATTTAGTTTTAAAAGCTTGATATGTTCCATACTTTATGTATTAATGGTCACTCGTGATGCTTGGGGAACTAGATCAATGATGAATACAACATCCTTTACTTGAGGTAGACTTGATAAGTCTTCAGGGAAGATATCCTTGAAACTCTATACTCTAGGAGGTGAAAAAGTGGTTCGTAACCCTTTATCATATAATAAAAATTGGTGATATGGGCTATCACACTACTCAGCCTTTATTGCTTGGGTCATTACCACCTAGCTTTCACATCCCATTCTCCATTATGCATGTTCCTAGCTCCCAATAGTGATTAAACATCACCCTTTGATAATGAAAGTCAATATGGGATCGATAGGGAACTAAAAAATTAATTTTTATGATTACGTCTAAGATCGTCATGTCATGAATGAAAAGATTACATAAAAAAATATATCCACCTATTTCAAGGGGAAATTCCTTAAAATATTGAAATCACTCTGATCAGACACTCTATAGGGTATAAAGCATCAAAGCTCCAAAGAAGTGTTCTATCTCGAGGCCTAAACTCTCCATGATCATCTCAGACATAATGGAATGAGATACACCTATGTAAAATAAAGAAGACACTAAAGTGGAGGCTACTAGAATAGTACCTTGTATAGTAGAGGGTATGGCGCTTTACTTCTCCAGCATAAGATTCACAACATGTAAATTGATTATACTACAACCCTGAGTCACATCCTGAATTTCCTAATCAACTCTCTATACTGGCATTATGATTCCTGAATCTGACTACCTCAACCTCTACCATCACCTCAACCTAAGCAGTAAGTGGTATTCCATCTTCATATCTATTGTTATGTTACTAGCTTTGATCCTGAACATGAACTATGTGTAGATCCATTCTCTCTAGGAACTGATAGAAAGTTCCTTTAGAAAGGTCGGATATGCACCATCCTACCATAACTACTATATTCCACTAATTCTCATAAGAACTATGTGTTTATATTTCCTAGCTTCCCACACTAGCAATATATCAAGGAATTATGTGCAAAAGTATCTTGACTGCCACTACCCTTATGAGGAACCTTAAAACATATATTTCTCAATGAATAATAAACCATGATAGTTATAGGTGCCAAACCATCCTAAATTTCACCTTCATCTTCCCTCAAATTCTTCTATGTAATAAGGGATTTGTTCACTATCTCAGATAAAGTCGTAAAATAAAAGTTATTGACTTGTGACTGGATGGTATATACCATCCCATCATTGAATCTCAGGGTGGTCATAACATCATCATCCTTTATAGTAGAAGAGAAACATTTATACTCAGTAAAATTAGTATAGTATTTCATAATTAACATGCCTACCTATTGTAGTTTCATGAATTATATTGCTCTGTTATCCCATAGAATCCGGGGAAAGAAATTGTCATAGAAGATTGTCTATAAGTCTACCCAATCAATATCTCTATACTAATTTCCTAGGTAATAACATCCCAACACCACTTGGCAGAATCCTATAACATATATGCAGAAAACATGACCCTATGTTATGGAGGATTCCCCAAATGGTCAAATATAGAAAGAATGGATTCTAGGAAAGACGCAAAAACAAATGGTCCTTCATCCCTCGAAAAGGTAGGAGGATGTTGGTAATGAAACTCTAAAGTCAAATATTCCAAAATCAGGGTAGGATGAACATCAACTTTCATATTCTACAAATATTTTATAAATACCTCCTGGAATTGGTAATTAGTTTACATATCAGGTATAAGATTATGTTCCATAGGTGGAACTATAGGATTCATCACGGATGATATAGGGCCTTCCCCCTCTAATGCATGGTTGTCACTACCTTTAGGGCATAGGAATGGAGGACGTTGTGGAGGCATGATACTATTATTCCAAATTCACACCTTAGAAGATATTTTAATAGTTAAAAATAATTCATATAGGAAACCATGATAAGTGAAAAACCATAATATATACAGATCATACCTCTCCTCCTACTCCAAAATCAATGACTGGGTAATCGAGAAAGACCATATTAGGCCATATGACCCGTAAGAGACACCCCACTACCCAGTATTATGGCCAGGTCTGGGTCTAGATATCTTTTTCACATGTATGATATTGCTACATTCAATTTAAAATTCTCATCCACTTTTGATTTTTTCTCATTAAAATATTTAAATATCATTAAATGGTTGAATTAGATGGATTACCATTTTCTATCCATAAGGGTGAACACTTATTATGAACCAAAATATGGTGACCACTTAACCCATACCATAACACATTCTAACCCATGCGACCAATGGACTATGGCTCAACATGCCATAAATAACTACATAAGTTTTCTATGTTAACCTATATATGACATTATAGTTTTTTTAAGGAAATCACATTAAGTGTCAATTATGTTTTCAACGTCTTTTAAGGAATTTAAGAACAATTCCATAGATAATCAAGGCACTAACAATATGAAATAGAAAAATTAAAGTTGAAAATAAATGTGGCATGGAAATAATACATGGAATATTCATCTTATTATTTCTATAACGATGCATAAACTGATGCAACACCCTTATTTCATTTAGACAAGTGGGATAAATGTCGTCTCAATAATACCAGTATCAATAACATCATAAGGCATGTGTGTCACCCAATGGTGAAGTTGTATCAACCATAATTAGAATAATAAATAACTTGAATTACCCATACTAGGTAATTTGGGCTTCCCATAAACTAGTTACGTACAAGAATAGGGTCAATAAAAAATTCCACTAAATCCATATCTTCTATCTAATCTCAAAATAGTAAGAAAAATAAAAAAAATAAACCTATGATAACACTTTGTAACATCCTAACTCAGGGTCTACTTAACCTATTCCCCGAGTTGGTGGGTCAAATGGTCTCAAGTGCACCTCCCTATACACCAGTGGATTTCGAATAGCAGTGAGGGTGTAATGGTGGTAAAATGGGGAGACTATACCATCTTATTATATTGTCACAATAAATATAACTATAAAATTTCAAAAACAGAATCATAGTATATATGTTGACAAAAAAGATATAATAAATAAACTGTGGGAACATAAATAACTAAAAACTGAATACTAACCAAAACCCAACAGGTAGTGTCATATACATAGATTCATGGAATGATAACATTAAAAAGTGGAACATGGGACATTCATATAAAAATTCGATGCAAAAAGGAAAAAAATACTCCACTAGCATCTAGAGAATATGCTCTATCCTTTTCTATTATTCCCTGTCTATAAGAAAGGAATATCAAATATCTATATTTGGTTTCTTTCCCTTATTCATACTTGTAGATAAGTAATCTTCCTGAGTACCAAAGGTGGCCCGAGTGGGCTGTGATATAAAATCCCAGTAGGACATACCCAATGTTGTCTATAAGTCATCCAAGTAGTATACATAGAAACAAAAATGTATATGTATAAACAAAATAAGAAGCAATGCTGAGAAAATAACTAGAATTATTAGGTTCCTCAGGGACACCTCAAGTCTCTACTTTCTTTGGCTCATAGTTTAATTGAATGTCTGATCAGTTACTATATACATAGTAATAACAAATATATAGTGTAGTTATATATTGCATCCACATATATGTGATAAGTACATGAGGACGTAAGTAGACATATTCTTAGAATACTAGGTATGGATGGACCAAGGTGTAATGTTGTCATCCACAATCAGTCTAAATGATCCTATAAGATCCAAAAGAGGGTACAATCCCTACATCTCATAATTAGTGGGATATGTCATGCTCATCACTCAAGATGGTGGGTTTATCGTCATGTCAACACTCAATGAAAGGGATGGGGTGTCATTCCCACCTTATAAATATTGTCAATTGTGTGAGATATCTTGAACACCACTTGATGTAAGGGAGCATGACATTTCATACCCAACATAACTGTTATCATCATACCAAAAAATATATCAAAGGCTTAAAAATATTTATTTTATTATCAATGATGTGTTACCTCTCATTAATTTTTTTAATCAAGGGAAATACAACAAGGCATTACAATTCATTTAAATCATTTAATATAGACATAATAAGAGATATGGCATTGTCAAACATTAATCATTTAATCAAGTAAACCATTTAATTATTTAGTTGCGTCCTACCTTCATTAAACTATACATCATATCTAATACATTCCATTTAATCAATCAAATCATCGAAATTTAATTTACAATGTTCAAAGAGGCCCTTGGAGGGTAATGTTGTTAATTATGTAACTACCTACATGGGAAATTCTATTTATATATTGGGCCAAGAACATAGGAGGTTCCTTATGTTTATTCAATATCCTTATAAATGAAGTAAATTAAATTTGAAATTCAATCCGAATTCATAGAGTTCATTTTAGGTATTTAACCATTTAAGTACAAAGTGGAAATACAATTCTTTACAACCAATGGGTTTCTATGATTGATATCAACATCCTATAACTACTATAAAATGATCTGTGGGAGTATAACAAGGTGAATATGTCAATTATGAAAGAAGAAACTAATTTTAAAGAGATACACGAAAAAGGATAGCATGTGGAATAATGACATGGATATGAAAGAAACATTCCTTTCCAGTAAAACTTATTGACCACCCACCTTAAGTCCATTGAAAACTCCTCATTTGATGGTAGACTCAAATGCAATGTAGGTTGAGAGAAGTTGAAGAAACAGTACAATGCCTTGAAAATAAATAAAATGAACATGAACATAAATAGAGTAATATATCTAAATATAAACTTATATTTAAAGGAAGATAACTCAATATAATACCACTAGCTATCCAACTCCTTTGAAAGATCTTTATTTCAACTTCGGGGATGAGAGATATAGAATAACATAGAAAGAGAGTCATGGGATATCACAAGTAGAGGAGCCAAGGGATGCACAATTGAATAAGAAGGGAGAAAGAGAAAAATGGTTTATAATTTCATTAAGAATTTTTTTTCATTTCAACCTTAAAATAGGGGTCACACTATTTGGATGCACAGTCTATCCAAACCATGCACAAACTGTTCTTCCCTCACTGTCCAAGGGAAGACCCTGCACGGTTAAGGCACAAGGTTTCCCTACCAGTGTGTAAACCATAAGAAATACCACTATCCAACCTCTATAGTTATTTTCTTGGGTTTTCTCCTATGGTCGCACAATTTTAGAAAAACTATGTGGCCCTTATTTTTCATAAGGATCATCGTACGGTTACCCCCACCCAGTTACTATTGTCTGTATGGTAACTGTGTGGAATATAATGTTTTCCCATTTCCTAGAAAACAAAGCTTCTAAAAAGCCACAGACACTCTTGTGACATTATTTAAGTTGTATTTGATAATCACTAAGATTAAAATTTAATTAAACTAAAAACAAAAAGAACTGTACCTTAATAAAAGGACATGTCTTTACAACATTTTTCTTAATTTATCATGTTTTAGGAGGCTTTTGTATAAATTTTCCTAAATTACAACTCTGTTAAGAACTCTAACTACTAAAAATCATGAATTATTATAGAAATTTCATTATCTTTTTTATTTTATTATAATAAGCATATACCAATCACTTATATTCCCTAACCGCCTAAGGAAGTATTTATGTTTGATATTAACTATGATGTATATCATATCTCTTTATGTTGTGTATTGACATAAGTAATAGAATTCATATCACCTAGATCCATACATTAAGGAACTCATGAACATAAATAAATTAACTATAACCTTTATATTTCATTTTCGATGTCTACTTTAACATTATGTTGAAAATTTATACATTGAGATTGTTTTGAATTCTTCATAAACAATAATAGTTCAAATAATTTATTCATATATTGGGATTTAATCATTATTAATGAAAATTCATTAATATTTTCTAGGATAACAATTTTTAGATCACATGTACATTGAATAAAGGAAATGTGATAGAAAATATCTATATAATGATTATATATGGTGATATTTCATGAGAAGCAGTGATGAGTAGAAAAAACCCAATTGTACTTATAATTAATGTTTCTTTTCAATGAGGTTTATGGTTTAGATTTTTTTATTAAATGATGATAAAATCCTCTTTTAGAAATTATTGGATGAGTCTTTTCCAATGAACATTATGGTTTAATTATAGGGGAACCAAATGGCCTTTCAATAATCTTTTAAAGGATGTATAGAGGATGTGGAACATTTAGTGTCGTTTCATGGGTTGATATATATTTTATAGGTCTTGCAATGGATGGTTATCTATGAGTTTAATAGCTCACATTTGGTAGTTTATATATTAATTAGGAATATGTGTCATTTCTTAATGTACTAGTTTTGGTGGTTTGGGATAAAGAGGCCATAATTTGAATTTATATCTAGGTGTTTTCTATACGAATTGGTGAAAGTCGATCATCATGTTCTAGATGGTCTATTGTAACATAATAATTTTCCATTATGGAAATGTGAATGAATATTAATTGATTTTCTAGAAATATTTTATTTTTATTAAAATTAATTGATAAAATATGTCTCATTATATATATATATGTTTATTTGTTTATTTATTTATTAATTACTATATTTTTTTAATTAGAAAGAAATTAAGCATGGCGGACATGTTAGCAAGGAATTACATTACAGGTGAAGAAAAGATTTATGGAATTCCAATAATGATTATTTTAGACAGTGTATCATTGAATAAATTATAGAGATTTAGTGGATTATGATGGTATTTTGGTTTCCAATTTTTCAATTTCATGAAATTTCTACCATATACTTATTGAAATAGTGAGCAGGTAATCCAAAAATTAGAAGACTTGTTGTGAGATTTCATTCTATATTTTAGAGTATTAAAAATTGAGAATCTACTACAAGTTGACCATTTCTATAAAAATAATTATAATAATTTATTTTTATTCTTTAATTAAAAAAAATATGGATTAAATTAAGATTGACCATTATATTTGACTACATTAATTGAAGAAATTATTAGTTTTCCACATTTGGCTTTGGAATTAATTCGAATAGTAAAAAATATTTTGAAGTGGATAAATAGTGACAAATAGTTTTAAAGGTCATATATTGACTGGTTTAGGAGACCATATATGTTTACTATTAGTATTAATTTATTTTTGAAGTTCATACCTAATTGCGGAAACTCGAGAAGGTCAGGAGAAGGTGGTGCATTGGTTGGTTCTTCCTTCAACCTATGTTCAATAGAATTGGGTTTTTTGGTTAATGTAATTAGAAATGAGAGTAAAAAATATGAAATTTTAGTACTCTCAGTTATTTTTAACGTCATTCTTAACATATTATGTAGAAAACTTAATTTTAATTTTAATTTTTTATTTTTCAAAATTTTCTAAATTGAAATGATATGGATTGAAATTTTTCGATGTGAAGGCTGTCAAAAGGTATCTCACATGACATGAAAGGTTAGTGGTGCTTACCATATTTTCCTTTAGTTTCATATTATTTATTTTTAGGATGAAAATTTCATGATAGATATTTGATATAGAGAACTATAATTTTATAATTAAATTTTAAATGTTATATAGGATATAAAGGGGAGAATAAAATATTGAAAAAAGTTAGGGTAAAATTTAATTTTTTCTAAAAATCCACTCTGTTTTGAATATTTAAAAAGTCATGGGTAGTTTTTCAAGATACAATATTTGAGTTATTGTTTATTTGTTTGAATAGATATATATATTGATGATTTTTTTGGTTGATTTGACTTGTGCCACATATAATATTATGGTTAGACACATCATGGTTTAATAAAAATAGCATTATTTATTGGAGTAGTTTAAAGATATATTTTATATAAGTGTTGATGAAAAAGATTATATAAACACAAAATATTATATATGAAAATTTTCATAAAAATATTTATGGTATTTTTGGGTTTTAACACATTATAATATGAATAGAATAATGTATTGTCATTACATCATGTTTTAAAGGTAAATAACTAAACATGAAATCGAATACATCAATATTTAATCTTATTAGTCTGATATATATAAATCATATTTCATAATTGGTTATTAAATATTTTGGGAAAATTTTAAATAGTCTTTAATTTTTATATTAGGCTTCGACCTGTTAAAACGTATTGAGTTCTGAGTGGGAAAGTATCGATTTTTTATAGGCCTGAATTATAAAATTACATTTTTTCTATAACATCCAGATTTTTTATTATGAAATATCATAAATCAGGAGATGGACTATAGTTTGGATAAGGATATATTTATGAGAATAATTATAACCTGTTATCACGTTAACTCATTGGAGTGGTTGGATTGAATCAGTGATCATTTTTAAGTGAAATCTTGTGTCTATCTCTTAAATGGGATAACAAAATATTAAGATATATAATTTTTCCTTGAGGTATGTATGTATGTAATGTTATGGTATTATTTATTCACTCTATTTTTGATAAATTTTAGTGTGATATCAATGAATGTTCATTAATTTAATTATATCCATGATAAGTCATGTGATTCAAAATCACTCATTTTCTTTCTTTTCTTATGGATTTATTATTATTTAGTTTTCATGGTTGAATTGACTAATATGGTTATCTATTTAAGATTAAATGGGTGATTTTATAAATAGTTTCATGTAGTTTATTTGATGAATTAGTGTTTTTAAACACTTAATATTGTTTTTTATGACTATAGTAGGGATGTTATGGAAGATGGAGGTGAAATTTATACTAAATATTATATTCCATACTAAATCAATAATGTGTGGAATTTTTTTGTTATATGAATATGAGTTATGTATTATAAATTAGCTATAGACGGGGGATTAAATATTATTTTATGTTGTATTCTAATAGTGTTGAAGATAATTTTTTCCATTATTATGATAAAATGTGGTATTTTGATTATATTCACATGATATGGAATTAATAGGATGAAAATATTGTCATATAAGGGAAAATTTGGATGGGTAAGGTATTATTATATTTAATGATCTTATGAACATTAAAATTATATAGAAGTTATGCATGAAATAGGAAATATCTAAACAGAAAATATGTTGACGAATTATTACATCATTGCTAGAATATTTAGAATCCATGGATATATAAATAGTATTGTAAATATTTTTTTCATTTAAAGTGTAATATGAATATTTATTGATAAATAAATTGAGGTGTATTTTTATTATATGTCTATATATAAATGATAATGTTTCCTTAGTTAATTGGTGTGACTTGGAATGTGATTTTTTAGTTAATCAATTTATCTTTTGTTATTTCTGAAAGGCATGAAATTATATTCTCCAATCACTATGTGACTATAACCTAATATAGATAGAGATATCCAATATGCATACTATATTTGATTCTAGGTGAACCATAACATCATTGTTTTATAGAATGGTTATATTCTGACTTATCATGTTATTTATAATTTATGTTGTGTACCCTTGTGAATGTCATATTCGTCTAATATATTTACTAAAAGGATTTTATAATCCCAATGTTGTTATATTCAATCAAATGGGAATTTAGGTTGATGTGGGTTTTAGGATGAATTATTATTATTATTATTATTATTATGAAATTATACATATATAGTTATTAATGATATATGGATAGTGTGACTGTGATAATATTGGACGTGTTATAATTACCTTGGTACATGGACCTGGGCTAGACATTCCATTAATATTGTATCCTTTACATGCTTTAAAATGTTACATTTCATAAAAAATAACATACAATGAATGGATTTATTCAGTATCTTTGGAGATCTTCTATATAATAATCTTATTTTATAATACTTGATATAACATCTATTTAATGGTTCCAGAGTAGACTATATTCTAGACATCTCATTTGAAAAAAATATCATCATAACCTATGGAATGAAAATAAAATAATTGGATGAAGTTAAAACCTTAATAAATTTGAAAACAAAAACTTCATCAAGAATTATTTTATAATAATAAGTAAAAAATGATCATAACATAAATACCCCAACATCATGAGTGATAACTGTAAAACCTTTATGTTATTCACAGTACATGGAATAATAATTGAAATCCATGAAAAGTAAACATGGAAATATAATTTCTATAACAAGTCTTGGAATAATTTTATATAAAACTTTTATCATAATTTCATAATGAATAATATACTTTAATTTTGAAACAAACCTTAGAATAGGTAAACATTTAAATCATGAGACACATCATGAGAGAATATGATAAGAATGAAGAAAAAAATTCAAATATGGAACATACATTAGTGTATGGAAACATCACATTAATGGTCCATACCATCAATACCAATTATTATGAGGAACTAAAATTTACTGAAGAATAAATTATCTAATGAGATATAAAATTTTAACCATTTCATTGGAGGGCTATAACAGACCCAACCGTTTCTAGTTTATAATATAACAACTCAAAAATAGTTTATAATAGAACCACCTATCATTCATCCATATATATGTATTCCACATAAAATTATTCAGTATTCACATCATAATGATCCCATGTAAATAAAATGGTATTTATAAGACATCTAAATTGAAATTATATATTTTTCATAAGGAACCCATGGAAATCAAATGGGTTTTATAAAACATTCAAATGGAATAAAATAACATCATGAATTAAAACATTTGATATCAAAAAAACGTTTTCACTAAAAATAATCAAATAATTAATTAAAATATATGGTGAAAAATGATTCCAAAAATAAATTGGACATAAGCCATTTGAATATAATGAAATCCAAGTCATGAAAATATCTTATTGAAAACACTTTGTACTCATTGATGTGTGAGTCATAGTTACAAGTATCATTTCAAAAAGTCTCCTTTATTTTTATGTAAAATGAAAATGAAACCTTTAAAAAAAGTTAATTTGGTGTAAAAACTCTTTTCCCCTCATAAAAGAGAGAATATCATTCAATTTATAATTTATTGGAATAATGAAGTTCAATAAGAAATTATAAAACTCAATGAGTGGATTTTGAGTTACAAAGACCCTTAAGGAACTAGTTAATTTTGAATCAAAAGTAATTAAAATATTGAAAATTATATTGTTATATATATACCATGAATTAAATCAAGTATTATTAAAAACAACATTCTTCCATATTATATATACCATTTATATTAGAAATTGGTGAATAACATTAAAACATGTCTCAATGAATAGAAATTGAGAAGAAAGCACATTCTATGTTTTTTGTCTTTATTAAAGACTCTCTAACATGCATTAAAACAAAATAGATACCTCAATATTAAATTTAATTACCTTATTCATATATTTTTCTGATTATATCCCCTATTTAAAATTATTTATAATGGGTATATTATCTTATTATAGTTTTTTCCAACCGTTGAGTGTTAATAACTTCAACTCTTTATGCACATTTTATAATGTGGATATCATTAAACATTTATTGAAACCAATTTAATCATTAATATATAATTTATATTAACATATAATATAACATAATTTTTTTTACAAATATATTATGATATTCCATAAGTTTTTTAGTTAAGATACGTGAAAATGGAATCATTTTTTCCTTATTTCAATGATTTTAGTGAGTGAAGATGATACATTAATATTATGTTATGTATTTAATATAGTGTTACCAAACCATATTCCAATAATTATTTTCTTATTATATTATAATTATTTTAATATTTATGTTCTAAATTTTATTTTTGGTTTTTTTATAGAAACATTCATAGAGGTGGTTAAACCGACCCAAACATGAACACGCGTTAACTTGATGGTTTAGTATCGTTAAAGTAGTGTTTATTTGGACATAATATCATTAAAAATTAATTGTAATGTAGTTATATTTATGTTTTTTATGGTGACCCAAAAATCAGGGTTTTTATATTAATAGGGAAAATCTAGAATAAAAATAAAAAAACATTTCTTCATGGGGGCGGTTGTCCATGAAATTGTATGATTGACGTTTCCTTTTCTTTCTAAGTGTATGGAAAAGAATATATAAGGTTTGTAATGTTAATATATAAACATATCAGTATACAATGATACAAAATTCATAATATTATTGGGGGATAAGATATTTAGAAGATTCATATTAATAAAAAAACTTAATAAGGAGATAATACTTACATTGAAGACTTACTTTTTTCATAGAATACTCATAGGAATGGAAGGGATTAATATATCCGAGTGGGACCAAGGTATTTATAAAGTTAGAGAGGGTTATGTTTTGTGAATAATATCAGAATTTCGAGGAGTAATTTCATGTTCAAGTATAAATTGAAGTGTTGAAGTGGTATCCTTTTATAAGAGATGAAAAGTTCACTTTTAGAAATACTCGTCAATATTTAATAATGCCATAAAACTATTCAAGGTTTAGTGGATCAAAAATGGAAAAAGGTAGATGAAATTGGGTTTGGGTCTAAACTCAACTAAACCACGAATTTGAAAACATTTTTTCACATTCCCTTAGTATGACACTTTTTGCCATTTTTACTTTTTTATTGAGATAAATATTATTCAACATCAATAATTAATTATGATTACCAAATTGGAAATATAAATTATCTAATAATTTGAAAAAAATTGAAAAAATTAAAAAAATTAAAATTAAAATATCATATAAAATTTCAAAATTTGTGAAATGTTAATTTTTAAATAAACACACATAATCTCAAAAAACAGTTTTTCGAAAAATGTAAATTTTCTAATTTAAATATATATATATATATACAAGATAAAATTATCAATATTAAATAATATATTGACATAAACTGATTTATTATAAATTTAATTACATTTATGATGATTTAAAGTAAATCAACAACTAAATCTCACCATCAAAATACACCACAAAAAGAAGTGTTTGAAAATAATTTTTATTAAATTTTTATTTTTATTTAGTTCTAAATATATTAGACATCAGATTTATATTATAATATAATATAATAAAATGTATAATATTATTCCATTAATAGATATTTTATTAATTTAAATCTTTTTAAAAATTATTGGACACACTAACATAATGATAAATTCATAAAAATTATAGTTTTCTAATAAACATATTTTTTAACTCAAAATAATTCTTAAAAAAACTTTATACTAAGTACATTTTGATGAGTAGAATGAAAAAATGTATTTTATTTTATAAAATTATTTTTTAATGTTCTTATCTATTTTTTAAAAATAAAATAAATTTTATAAGGAAAATAAATTTTATTGAAAATAACCTTTTTATTATTAACACATTTTATTTTTTTACCTTATAAAGGAAAAAATTTTAATTGATTAAAATATTAGTGTTTATTATTGTTTTATTATTAATTTTTTTAATATAATGTGGTTTTTTATGATAGGATTAAAACAAAGAGAACAATATTAAAAAATGTTTTTATATAAGTAGGAAAAACATGTGTCGTTAAATTCTACCCATGTAAAAATTATTTCTTCCACAAAATTTCATTATAGAGAACAAAAAAATGCCATAAATTTTTCCTCATTGATCCTTAGGATCCCTTATGGATTATTAAATCATCTAATTTCCCAATATAAAATTGACTATATGATTGGTATTTTTATTAATCACCTTATCTCTTTGATCTAGAATTTTCACTACATATTCCTCATTTAAGAGATTATGTTCTAGTTGCACAGATTACAAGCTTATCATGTGTGTAGAATTTGGTATATAATTTCTTATAATAGATACATGGAACACATTATATACTTGGTATAGGTTATGTGGTAGTGATAAGAGATAAGATGTATCCTTAAAAAGATCAAAGATCTCAAAGGGACTAATACACCTTGGTTTCAGCTTCTCATTCTTTCCAAATCTCATGACAAGATTTTATAGATATATTTGAAGGAATACCTTTTCCCCAACATCAAAAAATTTATATCATTATAAATTATCTATATATATCATGTATAAACTTACTGATAATTTAATATATACCTGAATGGTTTAAACCTTATCAGTCATTTGTTGGAAAAGGTTGGGGCCTATGACCTTTTTCTCTTTAACTTCTTTCTTACATGTTGGATTCCAAAATCTCTTCCCATACATAGCCTCATATAGTTCAATATGAATGGTATAATGTAATTTTTTTTAATTTTAGAATTCTAATCAGGGGAGGTACTAATCCAAAAATTCTTGAAAATCTATTAAATATAATCTCATCCTTTCCTCTAGAGTTTTACTTTTCTTATTAGAGGGACCATCTGTCTGAGGAAGATAAGAATTTATCAAACTCTACTCTATCTATAATTCATTATATGAAATTATCCATAACCACAAGATAAAACTTAGATCGTAAACTGATATAATGGATAGTGGTACTCCATGAATCCTTACCACTTACCTTATGTATATCATGGAAATTTGGCTATGGGTGGAATATTATTTGATGGAAATAAAATTCACTTCATTATAAGGTTACTGACTACAACCTAAATTAAATTATCTCATTTTATGTTTTGGGGTGTCTAATGATGAGTTATGTGGTGATTTTTGACTATTTCCATAATGGTATCGGTAATTGTTGCAACTTACCGTTATAATTTTTTCATTTATCCTTAAAATTATAGCATAACAAGAATCAAGATATGTATTCTAAAATCATTCCCCTCCCACTATATTTTTTTTCTTCATATATCTTTATATATTCATTATTATTGGAAGGATATACATGGATGAGCTATGTGTATAATGAAAAAGTTTTATCCTCAATTCTGGTTTTCATGGGACACATATACAGGTTCCATCCTTATACCATAATCTTTATAATATATTAACATAAGAATATTAAAAATATTTTCTCCATAGGTCTATATTATTTTTTTGGGATTCATTGATCATCATGTGAATTTATGGATTCAATATTCATTCTCAATCAACCCTTGAGTATTATTTCTTCTTCAATCATCATCATAGATAGTGTAGCATGGTCTTTCCTACATTGAGCATCAACCACCAAATTTGGATTTCCTAGGTGGTAATGTATTGAGAAATCATAATATTTTTTCAATTCCAATAATCACCTTTGGTTTGTGTTCAATTCCATGTGTACTAAGATATATTCTAATATCTCATGGTCAATATATATAAATATATATATGTATCACACTTTTATACAAATATACAATGTATCCAAATCATCAAATCAATGATAACTACTACCAACTCTAAAGCATGTGTTATGTAGTTTCCCTCCCAAGTTTTTAGTTACCCTTATTCATAATCAATTACCATCAATTTTTTCCTAAGTATTAGTCCTAAGAACTTCATTAAGGAATAATTATATATTACAAATTGTTCCCCACTGTTGGGTAAAGTATAGAAAAGAATAGTGACTAACATCTTCCTCAATTCCTTGAAACTTTATTCACATTTCTCTATCAAAAGGAAATTTAATCCCTTATGTGAAAATATGATAAGTTGATTTGATATATATGATTATATTTGAAATAACTACCATAAATATTCTATTATCCCCAAAAACTATAGATTTTGGATACAGTGGTTGGTCTATTCTATTGCTTAATAAATTTTTTTTTGAAGGATCTACAAATTTCCCTTAATGGTGATTACATGACCCAAGAATGAATCATTTTGTATCCAAAATTCAAATTTTATAAATTTTTCATACAACACATCATTTTATAAGGTCACCAATATAATCTAAAAATGTTCTTCATTATCCTCCTTTATCTATGTGTATATTATAATATCTTCAATAAATATAACCAAAAAATAATCTAGGTAGTCCCTAAAGAATCTATTCATTAGATACATGAAGATATTGGGGGAATATTTCAATCCAAAAGGAATAAATATAAACTCATTGTGTCTATACATCATTTATAATTATTTCTTTGAAATGTCCTCCATGTTAAAGCATTATTTTTTATATCCATATCAAATGTCAATCATTGAGATGTACTGTGATCCTATGATTTGATTGATTAGTTTTTCAATATAGGGTAAATGATATTTATTATTATTTTTGATCTTGAAAAGACCATTATATTCAATAAAAATTTGTGTCGATGCATTTTCTTCATAACAAAGTTGATTGGTGCTCCCCCTAGTAAAGAATTATTGTGGATAAATCCAAAATCCAAAATAATTATTTATCCACTTCCTCTATTCCTCTAATTTAATGGGATCCATTTAATATGGACTTCTTGAGATATGCATTGATTAAAGTATAAGATCAATCAAAAATGAAACATCACACTCTAGGGATATATTATGAAGTTTATCAAGAAATATTTTACTATATTCCTACAAAATAAGAATATCATAAATATTGACTTCCTCCCCAATTCATTTATGACCTGAATTCTTTATTTTTTAGTTTTAGAACCCATAATATGGAACTTTATTCCAAGGGGGGTCATTCATATGTTAAAACTTGAGAATATGATGATCAGAAATATGAAATGAGATCTCATTCTCTTAAAAAATAATATGTTACTTACGCAAGGAAATCTAATTAATACCCAAAATCACATCAAATTCAACCTGTGGTAGAAGAATTAGATCTACAGAAAGTATCATACCATAAATTTCAATTTCAGAAGATCTATATATATTAGGTTCGATCATTGTACCCATAAGAGTTTTAATAGATTGTCTTATATCCATCACTTGAGCTGGGGACTCAGTATTTTTAGAAAACATGTGTGATATTAAAGAATTTTATCACCCAAATCAAATAAGGTACTTGAATATATATAATAAAGAGAATGTATACCTCATATGACTTCCTTATCATGATATACCTTAGTATGGTTCATCATGAATTCTATTCCTTGTTCCCTTGGTTTGGTAGTGTAGGTACCGGGGCACACAACAAAAACTAGTGGGTAAAAATTAAAAAAAACACCAAAACATTGTAACATAATCATATTTGGTGATATGATCCCTAGTAGTGGTTTGATGGTCTCACAGTAATTTCATAACCATAAAAATAAAAACAATTGTTACCTCATTTGAATCAGAGAGTTCTCGATAATAGCTCATCACCGGCGACCATTAGGCATGGGGTTTGTGGCCAAACGCCTCTATATCATCCATAAATTTTTAGGAATCTACATAGACAAAAATCATCACATTCTGAATTCTAGCATAGATCCTCGACAATTATTTTGATATTGTGAAGATTACCTTGATCTTGTCCCTTTGATCCATGAATGTGTTCTTCGATCGAATGATCGGATGATGATTTTCCTTCTCTAGGATGTGGTAGGGGATAATGAGGAATTCAATCTTTTGGGAAGAAAAAGTAATATATTGAGTCTCTATCTTTTTCATATATAGCAGGAGGTTGAAATCCCCCAAAAGGTTTTCCTCAACACTAGTAAGTAAAACACAAACTAAATAAGTTATAAATGACACATTATAATGAACAATCTGCATTATAATGTAAATTATTTTTTATCATATACTTGTAATATATAATAAATAATTATACAATAAACCTAAATATTTTAATGGAATCTTAATTCCTTAAATATTATAAGAACCATAAATATTAAAACAATATTCATTTATATAGTATTTTTCATCTTTTAAATTAATACCTTGTGATTTTGCTTTAATAAAAAATTGAATACAATTATTTTATCCATGAAAAATAATTTATTTTTTTATTCATTTATTTTCATTAAAATATAGATGACTCTGAGACCCCATGGAAGGTCTCACTATGTCCTATATTTATATTGACTAGTATAGGGATGAATAATGAATACTCAATTGTGTGTGACCCAATAGCCCCTTATCTCAATAGGAATTAATAATATTCACTAACAAAAAGAAAAATATATAAACCAATCAAGGACCCTAAATAGATATGGAATATTCATAGCAAATAAAACTATCCTAAGAACATGCACTATGTAAATTAATCTCTTTATATCATGATATCTCATAAGTAGGGATGCACAGTTGTGTTATCATCCAATATTAATTTATTATTTATTGCTCATACTTGATTGACTTACCTCTGACTACTGTGGAAAAATATTTTTGAAGGTAATACCAACATGATCAACTAGGCATGTGATACCACTTACAAAACATGGGAAAAAAATTCAATTTTGATTATTCAACTAATTTCATACCATCCATGATGCACCCAACCCAAGATACCTTTCCATGAATTCAATTTCATGTATTTTTCCTTGCATCGATGTATGTGATAAAATGGTACAAATTGGAAATGATATCATGTTAGAAAGAAAATGCATATGTTCGTCCATAGTAATAACCAATAACAACCAAATAATTTGGGGTTCCTATTGGAAGATCTATCTTATTGATCTAGCCTTCTAAAGATCACCATCTATGAACTTATTGAGAATAATTATTAGTGATTACGAGCCCCCGTCACCTGATAGTTAGGCATCAATTATGTACAGTCAGTATTATGTATCTAGACAACATGAAATATGTTTATTATTAATGTCATAGTATTTCAAGGTTATAATTATAGTCTCGAAACTTCTATAACTTTTTTATGAGATATAATCATTTTAAATTACCATATAAATAGTGGATGAAGATATATATATATTATTATAGTAAGTGTAAATCTTACATAACATGTTGTGTAATAGATATGGGAAAAATGTATTTTTAATGTTGGTTCTAGGAAATCCACTATCACAAAACTCTTACATCCAATAGATCCCACTTGCTAACATCCCTTTTCATCTCTCACATGACAAGGCCATGTTTATACTATGTAATATCTTTAGTCACGTGCCTTCCACATTTCAACTATGTTGAAATTATACTATCTCTGACTTTATGTTCTTATATAGTACTTCCCAAGAGATGATATCCGCAAGTTTATTTATTTCTTTCACTATCAAGACATGAAATATTGGCTATTACTAGAAGTATAATTTTCATAATTTATATAATGATAAAAATATACTTACTATGTGTGATTCCATGAATTGGAAAAAATAATTGTGAATGTTACACTTATCCTTTAGCTACCTTAGAATCCAAAACCCATTAAGTCATTATAGATATGGCTACCTCTATCTTGAATGATCTTATATTTGACATTACCTTATCCTAATTTTGATATTTGATCATATTGATCTATTAGAAGAATATTTTGTCTCCTATTATAACTATTATCCATTCCTATCCACATAAAAGGTACATACCTTTTGTACTTACTCATGTATAATTGGATAGTTCTGACAGCTTCACTTATAGTTCTCCTAGATATAATTGATATTTTCTATAAATAAGGTTTTTGTAGGAAATATCTTTTATTTTACATTTTATAGAATAGATTATTGATCCAACAGAGATTCATATCACATTATACTCACCACATTAATCTCTTCATATTCTTATGCATTTATTCTTGTATATATTTATGACATGTGACTAGAAATAATTATCTCATGAATGTTTCCAACTTTTATTTCATATATACCATCCTCTATATATACACTATTGAATAGGTGTAGGAAACAATTAGATCTACCTTATTAGAGACCATTTACTAGAACATATGTTTCTATATTAGGTCAATCACTAAAGGGTTACTTTCATTATGTTCTTAACTAAAAATAATACCAATAGTTGTTTTCCATATGTAACCAATCATATTTCACTTAAAAAATCATGGTGCTATCATAAACCTCACGAAGAAACACAAATGAAATTCCTTCCAAATGATAATTCTAGGATCCAGTTGATTACTTAAATCATAATCTGGATTTCTGTAACTTTCATTATATGATTTATCTATCCCTTTCTAGTTGTATCATAGAGACACCTTCCATGATTGGTGGTCTTGACATATAATGCTCAATTTTAAGTATCATACAATGTAGGTATGAAACATAAAATTTTAATGGATTTATTCACAATGAACTAGTTTTTTCTAATCAAGCCTAATTGGTACCACACTTGTACCACCCATTTATAACATCACTTGAATACCCAATATTGTATTCGGAATAATATTCTCATTCACATTGATACAAGGAATTTATTATTAAATATTAATTAATCTTATAAATTTTAGATTATTTCAATTTTATGTCTTACTTCAAGGTTGATTATTCCCAATGAATAATGTATAAATTTCCTCAATTAATAAAAATGTGTTACCTTGTTTTTATCTTTCATAGATACTACATTTATCTAGAATATTCTCTTTCCAAATTCTCTTCTTGAATATGTTCTTATGTCAAAAATTTGTGCATATTTGGAATTAAATAATCCCAAGTCAAATTATCTCCCACTATCTCGAATAGATATTCACACCCTTTTATATATATATTGTCTAGAACATGAAAATAATTTTTCTATATTAGGGTTTATATAATATCAATAGAAAGAGTTTGGATAAAAACATTATTTTCACAATGTGTTTCTCTTGATTCAATGTTTGTTTATATCCTAACAAAATATTTACAACCAAAAAAATGTTATCATGACATAATTAATTTATATCATACCAAAAATAATATTATATCCATTTTTAATTATATTTTGTATATTTTTATGGGATGTTGTTGTTATTTTTGAAGAATTTATAAAATATAATTGAAGTTTCTGCAATGAATACTTGTTTTATCATTAATTCTCCTTTTAAATATATCAAGACCCAGATGTGTATAAATAAATTTCTGTTTACAAATTAATTCACACTACATTTTATTAATAAATGATAATATATAAGACTCATCATCAATCCTCTTTATCATTTCTTATATGTGAATAAGGTGACTTTCAATAGGAATTACTCCATGATAAATTATATTAATCGATGAATGTTTCATCAAGATATTCTTCAACACACAAACTCAAAGAAACTCATATATTCAAACTATTTATATAAATAACTTCACATTCATATTCCATAATAAATAGTTAAAGTAATATTATGAAGTATATTTACCACTAGCTTACCATTCTAATAGTTCACGCTCTCTAGCTTAACTAATTCCAGAAGATTTTTGATTATCTTTATTGAAAAAGGTTTTAATTTTCCAAAACTATTTATATAAGTGTGTTAATAAAACCTAAGGTACTTTACTCCTAAGATTATAAGACTACATTTGGTATATCTTTTAGAACTACTTATTTTTTTTAATAATGTATTATCTTTCAAAAACTAGGGATATATGTCTTACCTTTTATATTCATCATGTGTTTACTATGATTCAGTTATCACTGAACAATTATTTGGTTATAAGACACAAAAAATAACATTAATTCCCAAACTGTAAGAATTTCTATTTATGTCCAATGGACAGAGGAGAGAAATCTTTTTGTTATAATAAATAAAATTTCTACTATAATCATTAAATGATGAAATTATAATTTGAATTATTCTCTCTACAAACGTAGGAACAATACTTTCTCAAAAACATGGAGAACAATCCTTACTTCGTATAATGTTTCTACACATGGTTACTATATTTGAATACACATATGTAATTGGAATTTTTTATTTTAATTACTAATAAGTTTAACAAAAAAATCCATTTTATATTGATGAATATAAGTGAATATAAAGTGACTAATTTATTCTTAAATTAATTTCATTGCATTGGAACTTACATAGTCTTATCTCATGACATTCAAAGAAAACAACCTCCTGTACAATCATCAAATTATTTTCTACGATATTTTTTAAAAATGATCCACTATAAATAATTTTTTAATTGACCTTTTTCCCTTTACATTCAAAATTTTTCAATATAAGAACTAAATATTATACATTCTTAAATTTCGTATTTACATGGTGAAACATACATAAAAGGTATTGAATAATTTTCTCTATAATATTCATTTTGTAAACTAAAAAGAAATCTATATTAAATGTGTAGAATTTTTATGGGTTTTAATGAAAGATCATGGTCCATATTTTACGTAACATATATCAAATATAATGATCACCCATTCATATACTGCTTCTTTTTCTCCACTCAAGTTTCTCAAAGATGATACAACATGTAAAATAATATATTTCTAGATGCTCCATCTATGAATCACATCAGACATTGATGATAGTATTAAGACATAAACATCATATGTATCATACATGTTTCTCATATAGGCATATTTTCTAACCCTTTCTTATAGTGGAGGATTAACAGGTATTGGGGAAACTATCAACTTGAATTTTATACATTACATTACTTTGTTCCAAATCCTATAAAACTCTTATAAATTTTACCTAGTGTGGACATTTTATCATCCAATTGATATATCTATACTTGTGGTATTAATTGAAATTTTCTATAAAAAACAAATGAAGAATATTTTTAGTGTTATATTGATTAATGTTTACAAATTATTGAATATTGATTTAAATCATTAAATATCTCTGACAATTTTATCAAACTATATAATCCCTCACTAGTAGACATATAATGAATTATCTATTGAGTATTATAGTGGAATGAATACTTGAAACCTCTCATCACAGTCTCCAAAGTATGGATATGCTATTACTCAGAGTGTTTCTTGGTAGGTGTTTCACTATCCAACAAAATTAACGTGTAGATCCTTGATCTATTGAGTAAATTCCCAACCTCTAAAATCATAAACCTGATTTTCTTAACGCATGATCTAAATATGAAACAACATATATTTGATAACTTTTTTTCACAAATTTCATTAATGTCCACCCATCACTCTCATAAGAACTCTTTGGAAGTAAGAGGCACCCTCAACATTGTCCAAAGATCACATTGTGCACCGGATTTTATTCAAATATGAGGGACATAATGCATTAATGACATAATATTTCTTTGAGTATTTTTAATTATTTTAACGAATATAATAAATATTTATTAATTTTTTTTAAACTATGTTGTCATTCTAATAGTTGAACATCAGTATAGAAAAACATTCATCATATATTTATTCAAATTTTTTGTTTATTATTTTATGTCTTTCCCATAAAAACAAATATTCATCATATAATAAATAACTCAAAAAGGAAATACAATTAGCAGACTAGTCTTGAGAAATTAGTATTGGTTGATCTATTTAAACTTAATTGATCAAAAAAGAAAAAAGGGGAATCAAACCAGATTCAGGCCTTGTATCGTGATGCTGATCGCTTAAGGTTTAGTTTGTTCACTTCTAATCTGGTATACCACATCATCTTGGAATGATCCACATTATATATCATTTTCATCATTAATAATAAAAACACACACGCACAAAATGGGGTATTGGGAGCCACTAAATACATACAGTAATAAACTGATGGATGAACATAACTATATATATATATATATATTAATGCAAAAGATGATGCACAGAACATCAAAAAAGTTAATTAAATATTATAGACATCGTACATATTTGTAATAAATAATTTAATAAAATTAACCAAACTTGTAGGGTTGGTCACTACTCAAGACTAGTCAATGGGTAAAATAAAAGCATGATAAAAATTAAAATGAAATAAATTCAAGTACAAGTGAATTTAAATAACATGGAAGGGGGAGGGTCACCTACCATGGTTGTTCATACATGACAAGGGGGTGTTAAACCTGGGGTTTCCTCATTAATTCACCAACCATAGTTATTGGAGTATAGAAACGGGAATCCAATCCTAGGGTTACACCATTCCAATCAAATCATGCTTGACTGTAACTTATCACTGATGGAAATTACTTGAATACCAAAGGAAAAACCCCTCTAGATCATCCAATCATGCTTCATGACTTCTAACATATGTGGATAATCTCATTATGGGTGCTAGTGAGGAGCTCTGATGATTCCTTCAATGTCATGATGATCACCTCGATCTTATCCATTCGATCCACGATGGAATTATTGGTTCAAATATCAAGAAGTGATTTTCACTCTCTAAGAAGTTGGATGAGAGTGACTCTATCAATCCTTTTGACTGAAAATGTGATGGATTGAGTCTATATCTTCTACTTATATAGTGGGAGGATCAAGTACTTGAAAAGGGTTCCTAGGTCCCATGAAATTAAATTCTCACTAAATATGTTGTAAATGAAACATTAAGATAAAATAACTACATAATAATGTTATATATATCATTATCACATGTTTTTAATATATAATAAATATACTATGTGACGAAATTGAGTCATTAGATCAACTTTTAATTCTCTCAATATAATACGAACCGTGAATATTAAAATAATATCCACTCGTATAATATTTTTCTTATTTTCACACACTAAATTGTGATTAATTTTAATAAATAAATTAAACCCAATTAATCAATACATCAATAATAATGAATTTATTTATTCATTAGGGATTGATAAAACTTTTACAACCCTTAGAACCCATGGTGGGGCCGACCATGACCAATATTTTTATTCCCCAGAATAGGGAAGACTCTCAAATATTATATTGTGTATGACCCTCTATGACCTTATCTCGAAAGTAGTGAATAATATTCATAGAATGAGTGTAGAGTTAAGAAACTCATCAAGGCCCATAAAGGGATCTGGGATAGTCATAGAAATGAAACACATCCTATTTAAATGAACTGTGTAATATAATCTCTTTGTATCATGATATCTTATAAAGTATGACATACAATTGTGTCATCATCCATTCTTGATTTTTTATTCATTTATATTATCATAGGGACTTACCTATGACTACCTTGGATAATTATTTATGAAGGTATAACCATCTAGATCAACTAGAACCAATAATTATCTTCCTCAACCCATAAGTAACAAATTTTATCTTAAAATTTGACCAATTTCATACAACCAATGATCCACCCAACACAATCTACCTTGCTAGGAATTCAATGTAATTTTTTTCTTTTACAAATAGTACGTGGTCAAATGGTACTCATTGATAATGATATAAAGTCGTAAGACTAATACACATATTCACATATAGGAACAACCACTGACACCAAAACCATATGGTGTTTCTATTAACAGGTATATCCTATTGATCTGACTTACAAGAGATCAACAAGTGTGAACATAGAGAGAATAATTATCAATGATTAAGATACCTTGCACTTGATATTCATACATCAATTATGACTAGTCATTATGATGTCTCTAGACCATAGAATATACGTTTAATATTAATTTAAAAGTATTTCAAGGTTCTCATTATAGCCTGGGAACAACTATAACCTTTTGATATAATAATTAATCTAATAAAATTACCATATAAATATTTTATTCTTAAATAACAACACTATTATAGTTATTTTATATCATGTGTAGTTCAATTAATACATTATATAGTAATTGAATACGTACTGTTGAAGTGGGGTCTAGGGAACCCACTATTAAAATAGGGTGTCTTCTTGGGAATATATTCTTCATTTTCCTGAGGGTTGGGGAAGTAATTCACTTAGTGTACACACTCCATGAAACTTAAGAATTGTAGTGTGTTTTAATCATTAGTTGGTACCTTCTACTCTTATTCCATGTTAATTAGCCTATTTAACTTATAAGGAATATTTTAGGATTATTTCCCCCTTCACCAATAATAAAACACTTCATTGATCCTTTATGGTAGTAACCTAGGTGTTTCCTCCCACAATCATTGAATGTAAGATATTGAAATTTCTTCACCCCATGTGACATACCATTAGGGATCTCTTGGTATTTTACATTCCTTTTTCTCTCTCTGAAGTACTGAGAAATGACATATTTTATATAAATATTTATCAAACATCAAAAAATCTTTATAGTTTCCAAATAATCATATAGATAATTCCTTTATAATAAATGGTTTTAATCCATTGAGTAAAATATTGATTTCACATTATGTTTATGTTATAAAACTAGAGGTGTATCTTGAAGGCCTCATGGAGTTTATTTTTTTCTCCAAATGGATTCATCATCCTTTTATTTCTGCTCTAATAATTACCTCTCCATATTCATGTGAAGCGTTTGAGGAAACTAATTTGTAGTGAACACTTTCTTAAATAATTCCCATTCCATTGAGTCTAATTCTTCTCCCCTAATTTTATTATTTAAAAAACACTACCATTATTATTCCTAACATTCCGTATAGAAGATATCCAAAATAACCATCTCTTGTTTTGATAAATAGATAATTAAAAAAATATTTTCCATTTCATTGATCCATTTATCGGTGATAAGTGGATTTGTAGGGACACTAAAAGAGTGTGGACGTTTCTTAATGAATGACTCAACAAAAATTGACTCCCTCCTTCGAGAATTCAAAGGATCGACATTGTTCATATTATTATTAATACCTTGATATTGTTGACCGAATATTACTAGGATGTATTTTACTCCATCTCTCATTCCATTGGGTTGGTCATTGTAGAAACTGTCACATTGTCCCTCATACCCATTGTTTACCTGATTCTTCTAATTCCAAACGTTACTAAACCCAAAAAGAAATTAACATGAGTTTAAAACAATTAATATCATCAAGGAATAATAACATAAATGGAATTAAATGATAAAATTCTTCATTCTTTGAATCTATAATGTTAGCCTATAATTATTTATTTCATACTCTATCATTAATGGTAAAATGTTAGCTTTGGATTCCTCATACATCATATCATAATCTCTTAAAGTAACATAGAAATCAATCCGTTATATTTTTTCGTACAGAGTATGAGGTCAACCATAGAATAACCTTAGGGACTATCTAGAAAGGTGTGTAGTTAGATATCCATTTCGTAAAGTAGGTCATGGTTGTGTTAATACCGAACATGCTCTCTTCAGGGTTATTACCCATAAGTATAAAAGTTCCAAATCCCCCATCCACTTTATTGTATCCTAATAAGGATTAATTTTCTAGGAAAATCACCTACTACAAACTTTATCAATATTTTAGGACATAATTTTTTTATTTGAATAATCTCTAGGTTTTTCCACTAAGTTTCTCTAAACATTATTCTCAAAATAAATTCTCTAATATTTAACAAATACCAATGCTTTTATCTGATACCAACTATAGGGACCCATCAAAACATGAATTTTATTTTATATCCTTTACATGATTTAAAAAATTATATTATATAACTAATAATATCACAAGGACCAATAAGTTTAGTGTCTTTATATACCAGCTATATAATAATCTTATTTTCCAATATTTGAGATTACATGTTCTTAAAGTTTTCATACTAGTTCATATTCTAGAAATATCATTAGTAAGATTCATCCTCTTAAATTAGGTAATGAAAACATAAGAAAGATGAGAGCTCAAATTCTTAGTAAATAGTGAATAAATATATCATCAAGAACAAGTTCATACAAATAAGTAAAAACATGAGAATAAGAGAAAAATCATATCATCATGCGTGACAACCAAAATAATATGTGAGATTCGAAATATATCGCATATAAACCTAATGCCATGAAAAACCAAAATGGAATCATAATAGATATAACACATGAGGGAATCATTTAACATAATCATTTAATCATAATATTATAATGAATAACATTCTTAAACTAGGGAACAAAAATTATAATAGGTAAACATTACATTAATGATCCACATAATGAAGGGATAAGATAATAATTAAGAAGATCTTTCAAATAAAGAGAATATATTAGTATAGGGAAACATAACATTCATGAGTCACACCATCAGTTCCAAAACATAATAGAAAAACATGTAACTTAAAATACATTATATCATGAGATGTAAACCTTTAAACAATTAATTAAAGGTCTATAACAGACCCACCCATCTTAGGTTTATAATTTAATCATCCATACTTGGTTTATAAAGGAACCACCCAAAATTCTTCTATAATTATGTTCCAATTTAAAATCCATCAATTTTAAATTTATAAAGAATCCAAGAAAGTAATATTGGTTTCGTAAAACATCCATATGGAAGTAATTCAATATTAGTAAACAACCCATATAAATATAATTTTTTCCATTAAAAACCCAAATGGAATATAATAATATCATGTATTAAATTTTTTGATGCCAAAAATTTGACCATTAAAAATAATCACCTAATTAATAAAAATATAGTGATACATGTGAAATACAACTCTATTGTAGATAGATAATTTTTGCATAATGAAATCCAATTATAGAAAATATATTTTTTAATGCATCTGGTGCCCATTGTTGTAAAAGTCATTATTATGAGTCTCTTTTCAAAAAGCCTTATTAATTTTTAAGAAAAACATAAATAAAAATATAAGTGAAATGGGCTTTTCATAAAAAATATTTTCATCATAAATTAATATAGAATTTCATTATAAATGTAAATTCTTCGGAGAAATAATTTCAATAAGAAATTGTATAACTCAAAGAAACTAGTTTGTGTCTCTATTTCCCTATGACTTTAGTAACTTTTGAATCAAATTGAACTAGAAGATTGAAAATAAATTATTCCATAAATCACATGTATTAAAACATATATTATGTCAAAAAAATTCTAGGGTAATATATACAACATAAAAATAAGATATTGATGGATAACATTAAAAATGTCTCAATGAAGTGATGTTGAGATGAAAACCCATTACCCTATTTAGTTTCTGAAATAATGATTGTATAAACTCGTGTAAAAAACATAGATATCATAATAACTTATTTCATAACCATATTCAATAATTTGACTATTTATATCCCTTGTTTATATTTATTTCTTAAGGTTATATTGGTTAGTTATAGTTTATTTCATTCATCGAGTGTTAATAACATTAACTTTTTTCACACATTATATAATGTTGATATCATTAAATATTGTCACGAACCAACCCGGGTCGACCCTGAACTGATCACCCGAGCTGGTCTGCGACATGACCCGAGAAGCATTCCCGATCCTCCCGGGTTAGCGACAAGCACTCAGGCATCAATATAGGACAAGTGGGAACGATTTCATCCAGTAAAAATAAATAAATAAAGGAGAGAAAGGAAACTAAAAGACATGAAAAATTAATAATGACAAAAAAACACACTAACCTCATCTCGACCAAAAACTCTCATAGCTCTGAGAGTCGCTCACCAGTCCATAACCAAATCTCACCCACGGGAGCGAGATCGAGCCAAACCTGCAGCAAAACCAAAAACAAGAAAACACTATACTATATGCGTGAGTATTAAAACTCAGTAGGCGTGCCCAAAAAATTATTCCCAATTCACTACCATTAAATAAAGAATTTACCAATTTAATGTTTGAACTAAATTATATAAAATATTAGTTTCCACACACACTTTCATTTCTAAAACAATTATATGTCCATTTCCCTTTTTAATTAAAAAAAATAGGTTAAATTTTTGAAAGGAAGAGGTACATTTAATTTTAAAACATTTTCTAAAAACAATTTAGGAATCCAAATATTAGTTATTAGTAACAATGGAAAACCACACATAACACACAACACACACTAAGGGAAATGGGAAATATGTCACACATGGGTTAGCAACCGAACTAGACCTCTCAATCGTCCTCCACACATAAATAAACTCCAAAGGAAACATGGGTCGAACCTAAGAGCTTGTAAACATTCCAGAACGTACTATACATGTGAATCATCCTGAAGAGATGCCCTAACATGATGTCATCATAACTCCCTAATGCTCAGTATAGCCCTTCATGGACTAACTAAGGGGCCCAATCCCCATAGCAGCAATAACTCAGTATTCCCCTACTATGGGGCAACTAGCCAATGTGTAATCTAAACTAGTACATCAATCATTCTCAAAAGATACACTTTCTATACTAGGTTCCCATGTCAACACGTATAATAAAAAGAGGAGTGAGTCAAAAAAATTCAATCAAGTAGCACAAACACTACAAACGAACCATGAAGTCAACGTACACTAAATATCACCCCTAGGTCACCCCAAAAAGAGTTTTCAAAAATAATTTATTTCATTAAAGTGCCAAACGGGCCTTCAGTAATTTTAAAGGAAATCCTCATTTCTTAAGAAAACCCAAAACACTCGTTCACACTTCAAAAGAAATCATTTATCATTTAAACCAAAACTACAATTGAAATTATGTGAATTATTTTTAAAGGCCAAACGATCATTCTTGCACGTCTGAGTGTCCATTCATCAATAAAACATTTCAAGTGTTGTGTATAAAATAAACAGATATTTTTACACCAAATAATCATTTAATAATTAATTAGAATATATCATTTCCCATTTATTAAAATTAATAAAAACATAAAAAATTTAATAAAATCTAAATTTAAAGGTGACTGTAGTGGGGGGCCTACCTCGACTCGTAGCTCAGTGATGACGACGACGCGACACGTCTCACAATCGCGTACAAGTACGCGCAACCTGCTGATGACGCAATATCAGGGCAAAACATCTTGCCAACATGCTTTAACCGAAAAGACAACTAAAATACATAAACATGGATTTAAAATTATTCAAATGAACAACCAGTGCAAAATAACCACCTCGGTATGTTTTTAAAAAAAAACTCGCACCATCAACACTATTTATTAAGTCCCTTTAAAATCAATAAACTGTTTAAAAAAACCACACAATGCCAAAATACTTCACTAATAATTTTAAAGTGCCACCAATCCATTTCAAGAAAGCACTAAGAGTTCAAAACCAGAAAAAAGTGCACGACATAATGAAATTAATATTTAAAAGCATGTGCACCTAAACACTTTTCCAAAACCAAATTCACAAAATCCATGTTATCTAAAAAACATTAAATAAATCAGTTAAGACACTTAATATAACATTTCCATGGTTCGCAACAAATTTTTATCACAAAACTACACTAAAATATTCTTTTTAGAATTGAACACACACACTAAGACAATATTTAAACCTAAATAGCAACCCTAATAAAGATAAGACCAAAAATAACAAAATACCATCACAAGGGGGGTTGCGGGTCTACTGAAACAGGGGGTGCATCGGCGGCCTGCTCGAGGGAGGCGGAAGGCGTTGTAGGCTAGTCCGGGGTGTGCGCTGGCGGCCGAATAGGGGTTAGGGAAAAGGGAGGCAGTGGCATGTGGTGTGGAACCACCAGATGGTGAGGAGGCCAACTGGGAGGGGGATGCACACCGACGAGAGGCTAGGAAAAGGGGGGTGTGATGGATCGGTGCGAGGCGGATAGTGGCTCGACCACGGTTGCCGATAGGGGCATGTTGGCTAAGTACATGGTGGATAGAGCGTGCCCGGAAAGAGGACGTGGGATGGTGGGGTTGGGGCGTGGGATAGTTAGCAGTCAAAGGCCATGTGAATGAGATGGAAATAGCCCACTATGCAGGGGCACACCGGCGGAAAAGGAGAGCGGATGAGGGGAGTCGGGGTCACCGCTGGTGCAGTACAGGAGGGCACAGCTGGTGCTATGTGGGGTGAGGGGTGCATGAGTAGAAGAAGGGGGGTCGGGTGGAGGATTTCATAAGGCTATGGGCTGGCACTGCTTCTGGTGTGCGAGGAGGGGCATGAGCAGGAATCCAGATCCGGAGGGTGGCTAGGACACAGAGTGGTCAGTGGCGCTGGGAAGAAGGGTTGCGGCTGAAGGTTGCACGTAAGAGGAGGGAGGCCAGCAGGATGGGGTGATGCAATGAGAAGGGGGAAGGGAGGCGTCTGAGGGTGGCTTTATGCCTAGGGCACAACACAAGTTGGTAGGAGGGAGAAAACATGTGGAAGAAAAAAGAAGAAGAAAAGTAAAGTAAATAAAAGAAAAGAAAAGAAAAAATTAACAATAACAATAACAATAATAATAAATATTTACTACATATTAATAATATTAATATCAATATCAATATCAATAATGATAATAATAATTCAAATGATAATAATAATCATAATCATAATCATTATATAATAATAATAATAACCTTAATTATAAAAAAATAATTAAGATTATTAACCATAACCGAAATAAAATAAAAAATCTTATTCGTTTAATTATTTTTCAAAGTCCGGTGGACATTTTTGGTGCATTGGCGAAGCCGTGGGGGGTTTCTGAAATGCCCTCCACCCATGCGCTCCACGACACGAATTCAAAAACATGAATTTTTCGATAAAACATAAAAATATTGTTTGGGGTTCAACCTGAACCTCGACAAAAGTTTTTTTCAAAACAAAGAAAATAATAAAATAAAAATTACGAATAGCTCAGGGTGTGACAATTATCCCCCCCCCCCCCACAATGCTTCTCATCCCCAGGAAGCCACAACAAGACTTAGACCCATGAAGAAACTCCTTAAGTGTCACTCAACCCCAAATGTTTACGCGCCTCCTGTTGATCGATCCACACGAACGCCAGACACCCATGACGTACAACTTATCCTCAAAACATGAACACTTTATACATCACCAAAATGAAACTCTGATACTGACAGATGGAGTACCGTACGAATTCCCCACCAAAGGAAGAAAGCCAACTGAATTCAATGAGACCTGCGATGGGTCTCCCCACCATTAGGACTGGCAAAACTAACTGAACTTGAAAACATTCCACACAGAGTAACCCCCCCCCCCCCCCCACCATGAGGGGGAGAAGGGAAAGGGCCCACCATCATCATATCAATAACTTCGTGTTCTCAGAAGAATACGAACCATGACAGACTAAGGGATGAGATTAAACCATGACCCTTTTTCACCGTTGGGGTTCACCTCACTACGCGCCACCTTCACTCCGAGACCTATGGCTGGAGCTCTGTTCATTGAAGCATCTCCTGCCTCACAGTCAGGCTTCAAGAATTCCCAAACATAACACATGAACTAAAATTTTACCAAACACACATGCATTATAACATAGGTTTAAAAGGGGTTCAGGCACAAGCATTCTTACATCTGAAAGGAAAAGAGAAACCACAAAAATGGTACACTACTACATCTAAAGAACTCCACAGAAAAGAAAACATCAAACTGATCCAAAAACTTCTCCCTATTACTTTTGATGAACTGAGGGGACCTTCGACAAACCAGGTCTGGATTTAGCACACTTCTTGGAAACACCTCGACAAAATCGCTGTAAGTGACCAGACATCCATAGGTACGGCTGGGCTTCAGAGAATTTGGGCACATCGGCCTCTTATGCCCCCGCTTACCGCACTAGTGAAAGATCAAGGCATTTCACTATGAGAAAGATGACTGAAGGTCTAAAGGCCTCTTGATTCCTCTACCAGTTCCCTCAACATCAGGCCACTTCCCATTCTTCCTATCACAATCTACTGCACTGCTTCCCAAGGTTAGAGGAGGATTATCCACCTCAAGTCCTCCTACTAACTCAGCTTCGACAAGGAAAGCTTGTCTCACTAAGTCGGGAAAGGTGATTTTGTTGAACTCTTCCACCTTCGACTGCAGCTCAAGACGTAATCCAAGATCAAAATTCCAAGCTTTCACAGGATCATTTCCAGCATACCCTATTTAATACGGATCCAGGTCTAGGAAACGATGAAATAATTCCAACACCGATCAATCACCTTGCTGAAGACTGCACAACTCCATCCTCTTCCTCAACTTCGTCATCTTAGAGAAATATTACTGGATGAACGATGACTTGAAGAACTCCAAAGTGACATCTTCTTGAGAATTTATTCGAGACACAGACTTCCACCACTTTCAGGTTGGAACATCATGTATAAAGGTGGCCAACTTCACCTTTAATGACTTAGGCGGTGCCAGAGAACAGAAGTTCCTCTCAATCTTCCATAGCCACTCCTCTGCCTCAAGAGGATTTGCTTGACCATAAAAGAGGAGAGGGTTCAACTTCTGAAACTCAAAGATGCATTCCATGGACTGATCAACTAGAGGATTTTATAAGGATTCACCTCTCGATGCTGCCCCTTGTGCATCCGTCAAACCTTCATGAGGGGGAGAACACTAAGGAACAAATAGACATGAATATGGGTCAAACATGGTCATTATAATTTCAAATACCAAAATAACACTTTTCACAACAATTTTCAGAATGAAGGAAAACCCAAATGATTCACTAGGGGGAAACTAGTGATGATGGGTGACTCAGCCATATGGTTGGCGGCCATGCGCCAGTCACACCACCATCACTGAGAGTATTCTAGGGTAAAGTCTCCGGTTCCACATGGCTTGCCAGATCATGCAAGCTCATGGAGGTCACTCACTCGACACTCATTTCATTTCCCAATACCAAACAAACCATAAAAATCAAAATACATTAACAACCCAAACATCCCATGGTAACTCGAGGTTCATAATGAGCAAGGGTTCAGGTTTTCCTTCCAATCCGTATGCCTCGAGTCCCGAAAATTCTACTCCTTCTACCATGACAACCCCAAATTACAATGGGAACTCTGATAAACAAGGTCTGCTCAGGATCCAACCTCCTCTGATTCCATTTTTCACGAACAAACCCAGGTCAACCCTGAACTGATCACCCGAGCTGGTCTGTGACATGACCCGAGAGGCATTCCTGATCCTCCCGGGCTGGCGAAGAGAACCAGGGAATCAATAAAGGACAAGTGGGAACGATTTATCCCAGTAAAAATAAATAAATAAAGTGGTGAAAGGAAACTAAAAGACACAAAAAAGAAATAATTACCAACAAAAACACACTAACCTCATCTCGACCGAAAACTCTCACATATCCGAGAGTCTCTCACCAGTCTACAACCAACTCACTCCCATGAGAGCGAGCTCGAACCAAACATGCAACAAAACTAAAAATTGGAAAACACTATAGGCGTGTGTATTAAAAGTCAGTAGGCATGCCCAAAAAACTATTCCCAATGCACTACCTTTAAATAAATAATTTACCAATTTCAGGTTTGAACTAAATTATATAAAATATTAGTTTCCACACACACTTTCATTTCTAAAACAAGTATCAGTCAATTTCCCTTTTTAATTTTAAAAAAAAAGTTTAATGTTTTAAAAGAATAGGTATATTTCATTTTAAAACATTTTCTGCAGACAATTTATCAATCAAAACTTTATTTATTAGCCAAAAAGTAAAACCACACAGAATACACAACACACACCAAGGTCAATGGAAAAAATGGCACACAAGGGTCAGTAACCGAACTAGATGTCTCAATCATCTGCCACACACTAATAAACACTAAAGGAAACATGGGTCAAACCTAAGAGCTCATGGACAATCTAGAACGTACTATACATGTGACTCATCCTGAAGGCATGCCCTAACTCGATGACGTCATAATTCCCTATTTCTCGGTATAGCCCTTCATGGCCTAACTGAGGGGCCCAATCCCCATAGCAGCAATAACTCAGTATTCCCCTCCTATGGGGCCACTAGCCAGTGTGTAATCTAAACTAGTGCAACAATAGTTTTCAGAATATTCACCTATAATTTCAGGTTCACATGTCAACATGTATAATAAAAAGAGGGTGAGTCAATAAAGTCAATCAAGTAGCACAAACACTACACACGAACCATGCAGTCAACGTGCACCAAATATCACCCCTAATTCACCCCGAAGAGAGTTTTCCAAAATAATATATTTCATTAATGTGCCAAATGGGCCTTCACCAATTCTAAAGGAATTCCTCATTTCTAAAGAAAACTCATAACACTCATTCATGCTTTAGAAGAAATCATTTATCATTTAAACCAAAACTACATTTGAAATTCTGTGAAATGTGTTTAAATGACAAACATACATTCTTTCAGGTCTGAGTGTCTTTTCATCAATAAAACATTTCATGTGTCGTGTATAAAATAAATGTCTCTTTTTACACTAAAT
This sequence comes from Viscum album, assembly GCA_963277665.1. Classification (NCBI taxonomy): domain Eukaryota; kingdom Viridiplantae; phylum Streptophyta; class Magnoliopsida; order Santalales; family Viscaceae; genus Viscum; species Viscum album. Next base: position 1,295,331,516 of record OY728138.1, on the reverse strand, counting down.
AATCATTTAAGAATTAATTATCTTATATGATTTCCGATTTATTAAATTTAATAAAAACATCAAGCAATTAATAAAATCTAAATTTAAAGGCGACTACAGTGGGGGACCTACCTTGACTCGTAGATCGATTATGACGATGACGCGACATGTCTCACACTCGCGCAGAAGTATGCGCAACCTGCTGATGAGGAAATATCACAGAAAAAAATCTTTTCAATATACTACAACCGAAAAGATAACTAAAATACATAAAAATGGACTTAAAATGAATCAAACGAACAACCAGTGCAAAATAACCACCTCGGTATGTTTTCAAAACACTGTTGCACCATCAACACTATTTATTAAGTCCCTTTAAAATCCATAAAGAGTCTACAAAAACCACCCAATGCCAAAATACTTCACTAGTCATTTTAAAGATCCACCAGGCTATTTCAAGAAAACACTAAGAGTGAAGAACCAGACAAAAGTGCACGACATAATGAAATTAACATTTAAAATCATGTGCGCCTAAACAATTTCCAAAACCAAATTCACAGCAACCTTTTTATTTAAAAACCCATTTAATAAATCAGTTAAGACACTTAATAGAACATTTCCATGGTGTGCAATAATGTTTTATCATAAAACTATTCAAAACTATTCTCTTTAAAATTCAACACACAAATTAAGACAAAATATAACCCTAAATAACAACCCTAATAATGATAACACCAAAAATTACAAAATACCAACACAAGAGGGGTTGTGGGTCTACCAAACCAGGGGGTGCATCGACGGCTTGCTCGAGGGAGGCCAATGGCATCATAGGCTAGTTCAGGTTGTGCACTAGTGTCAAGATAGGGGTTAGGGTGAAGGGAGGCGGTGGCATGTGGTGTGAAAGCACTGGCTGGTGAGGAGGTCGGCTGGGAGGGGGATGCGCACCCGAGAGATGCAAGGGAAAGTGGGTGTGATGGATCAGTGAAAGGCGGGCAGTGGCTCGATGGTGGTTGCTGATAGGGGCGTGATGACTAGGTACATGGAGGCTAGATAGTGCTCGGAAAGAGGGCACCAGACGGTGGGGCTGGGGTGCAGGCTGGTTAGCGGTCGGAGACCGTGTGAATGGGATGGAAACAGCCTACTATGCATGGGTGCACCAACAGAAAAGGATAGTGGACGAGGGGAGCAAGGTCTCCACTAGTGTAGGATAGGAGGGTGTGGCTGCTGTTGTGTGGGGCAAGGAGAACGCGAGTAGAAGAAGGGGGGGTCGGGTCGAGGCTTCTGAAGGGCTGCAGGCTGGCACTACTACTGGTGCACGAGGAGGGTCCGCAAGCAGGAATCCATATTTGGAGGGTGGATGGGATGCGGAGTGGTCAGTGGCACTGGGAAGAAGGGTTGTGGTTGCAGGTTGTGTGTAGGAGGAGGGAGGTTGGCGGGATGGGGCGCTACAACGAGAAGGAGGAAGGGAGGCGGCCGAAGGTGGCATTCTGCATAGGGCACAAAACATATGGGTAGGGGAGAAAATGCATGGAAGAAAAAAAAAGAAATAAGAAAAGAAAAGTAAATAAAATAAAAGAAAGAAAATAAAAAAAATAACAATAATATTAATATTAAGATTAATAAATTTAATCCATATTAATAATATTAATACCAATATCAATATCGATAATGATAATAATAATAAAAATGATATTAATAATAATCATCATCATTATCATCGTATAACAATAATAATAATAATAACTTTACTTATAACAAAAATAATAATTAAAATTATTTACCATAACCGTAATATAATACAAAATCTTATTTTCTTAATTTTATTTCCAAAGATCAGCAGACAGTGTCGCTGCATGGGTGTAGCCGCGCGGGGTTTCCGAAACATGCTCCACCTATGTGCTCCACGACATCAATTAAAAACCATGTATTTTTTATAAAACATAAAAATATTGTTCAAGGATCAACCCAAACCTCGACAAAAGTTTTTTTAAAACCAAGAAAATAATAAAATAAAAATTACAGATAGGTTGGGACGTGACAAATATTCATTGAATCCTTGTTAATAATTAATATATAATTTAATATAAATTAGTATTTAACATACCATTATTTTTAAATCTGTTATATCATCTATATGGTCTTTAGTATTTGTAAATGAAAATGGAATCAGTGTTTTCTTATTTCAGTGATTTTAAGAAAAAAATATGATACATTAATAATATGGTATATACTTAATATAGTATTTCTATAACCATATAAAAATCATGATTACATTATTATATTATAATATTTTTATTATTTATTTTCCCATGTTCATACATGATATATTTTTATAGAATTATTTAGTTATGAGATTAAACCAACCCAAATTTGAACACACTTTAACTCGATGGGTGAGTATGGTTAAAGTGATATATATTTTTATATAATACCATTATAAGAGAATAATATTGATATTATTTTTATTTTTTATGATGTTTAACCTTTTTTTTATTTTTCGATGAATAATTAAAATATATTAGAAAAAAGAATAATGTTTATTCGTGGAGGTGGTAGTTAGTGCACATTTATGATCGACATTCCATTGTTTTTATTAGTCGATGGAAAAGAAAAAATAAGGGTTGTACCATAAAATATAAAATAATATAATTATAAAAAATATACAAAATTCATCATATTATTACAGATATAACATATTTTTAGATTAATATCAAGAATAAATACCTTAGAAGGAGATAACACTTACATTGAAGACTTCATATTTCCTTGGAACAAACCATGGAATTGAATGTCTTAAGATAATAGTGTCTCCAAAGGATTTTGGGATAATGTGTGGGTTGTGTTGGGAGAAAACATTCATATTTTTATTGATTAAATTGGATGTTATGTGTAACTTTCAATGGTGGAAGTGGTATCCTTTTATAAGGGATGAAAAGGGATGTTATGGAAACCATTGTCATTTTTCAATAATTCCATGACAGTATTAAATGGTTGAAAATTCAAAAATTCAAAATAGTTATGGTAATTTTTTTATCAGTTAAAACCCAACTAAACCATCCATGTAATAAAAGTTTTACGTTTTTCAACCCTTTCCATTATTAAATTACTTCTTAAATTATTTACTTATTTATTAGGGAAACTATTTTTGAACATTGATAATTAATATTGATGACAAAATTAAAATTGAAAATATTACCTAATTTAAAGGTTATAATTTCAAATTTCAAAATAAATTTAACATATAAAATTTCTATAATTTTTAAATATTGATTTTAAAATAATCAAACTTAACAATGTAAATATTGTTTTTTGAAAAATGATATTTTCCAACTTTAAAGCTATATATAACCTAAAATTATCATTATTATTAATTTTATTGCCATAAAATTATTTATTATAAATAAATTTAATATTATGGAGATTTTAACTAAATCCATAATCTAATATCTCTATAAAAATACTTCATACAATGAAAATACTGGAAAAAAAATGTATTAAGTAAATATTTTGATTTAGATCTAAAAATATGGTACATAGAATTTATAAGCTCAAAAATAAATTAATAATTAATAATTTTAATCATTTAAAACATAATTTAATACTTAAAATGTTTTTTAAACTTCTAAGATACACTTATATAATGATAAAATCACAAATATTATTATTTTTTCAATAATCGTACGTTTCTACTAAAAATCAATCTTTTGAAAAAAATTCAAAAATAAAAACAAAGTAAATTATAGTAATATAAATTTAAAAATGTATTTTATTTTATCGAATTTAAATTTTAGAATTTTTAAATTAAATTTTTTTTAAAATATATATAATATATAGAAAACTAATTTTACTAAAAATAAAAATTACAATATTAATATATATTAATTATTTACCTTCTAAATGTATTAAATTGTAATGGTTTAGTATATTATTATTTAATATAGATTTATTAATAATTATCTCCATATTTTTTTTCTTTTTTATGTTGGATGTATCATATGGAGAACGGTATCAAAAAAAAGTTTTTGTCTATGGAAGAAAAACACATGTTGTTAAACATAGAATTAGATATATCATCTAATTTATTTTTTATTCATAGAACCTTTAGTATACTTAGTCCACATTGACATAAGGGTATCTAGAGGGAAACTCCTAAGTATATTAGAATAATTTCCACTACTTTTATCTTGTTAATATATTAATGGTGATTAATATGTTGTGTTAGTCCATATTTGCATGGAAAATATAGTGGTAGGAGTCGAAAGAGTTGAATTTTTTTATTGAATATGATCAAGGTTGTCACACAAACTTTATAGAGAAACATACTTTTCATACTTATATATCACATCATAATAGATAAATTTTCATTACAAAACATAATGATCCACACCTGAATTGTTTATATTAATTTCTTTCGAAACTTGGACACAAAAACAAAGCGTTCGTAAATGATCTACAGCGTCTCCCAATATGTAATTCATGATTAGTACCATTATTAATAATATTATATTTAGTAAATTTCTTTATAACATAGGGAAAGGAAATAGAAGAAATGGTGACCTCAGATACTCAATAAGGATATGAAAGTGAGATATCAATGATCACTTGAGCATAACATTAACATGAGTGTATGGAAACATGATCATAACACTATAAAATCATACCCTATATCTCATATATCATAATATTTATTCATGGTATGAATCATATAAGTTTTAAAGAAATAAATCTTAAAGTAATCATAGAACATGAGCTATGAGATCATAACATTTTCATAAGATATATGTTTTTGGAATATACATAAGAATATAAAACCATTTCCCTAATACGCAAGGATCATTTCCCAGACTATCATAGTGGAATTGGGTCACAACCCAAACCATTATAGTAGTCAACATTAACTCACAAGACTATCATAGTTGAAAAGTTACATTAATAAATAGGGTTCAGTCCCCACTCAAGAACTCTTAATCTCATGATATATCAATATTTAACCAATTCATTTAATGGAAATATAGGTCACACATGTCCTTGGTTATAACATGACCATTGTCCTTTGTTATAACATAAACACCATCCTTAGTTATATCACAACCCCTATCCCAAGATATAACATAACCATCATCCATGGTCATAACATAACCACTATCACTTAATTAAAACTATACATATATGGGATATAATATCATAAATATTTCATCATATCTAAACCCATGAAAATAAATTGGTTTCGTAAACATTTTATAATATAATAACCCCTGGATATAGAACAGGTTTCAGAAAAATGTCATCATAATTAGAAAACATCTAGAAAAAGTATAATTATGGTATACATTGATCATATTCCTAGAAAATAATAAGTTATATCAATGGTTTTTTACTTTCAAAAATAAAAACATAATTAAAATATCTTGAAAATGTTATTGATGAAAATAGACTTTTCATTTTTAAATAACTTCTTTAAAATATAAAGAAATCTATAAAATATTAAAAAAAATTCATTAAGAAAAAACGTGGAAAATTTTAAAGGTACTTAGAATCATAGAGAGGTCATAATGGTGGAAATTTTGTTTATGATAAAAAAGTAAAAAGGAAAATACATCATTTACACATTTTTAAAAGGACCTCATTTATAAAATTATAAATATATTACATTTTAACCATTATTTAAAATTTAAAAAATTGGTAAATATTAATTTAAATAATTATATAGTAATTGTAAAAAAATTAATTTTTTTAGAGAACATGGATATGGAAGTAAAATGGGTTTTGACTAAAAATATAAATAAAGTTGATTTTCATTAATGACGTATGTTTAATTTTTTTATAACATGTGTGTAAAATGAAATTAAAACATGTATTTCCCAAAAAATAAGAATATTATATGAAAATAATATAGTTTCATTATTGTTATATCTTAATATTTATTCAACGGAAAAATAATAATAAACAATCACCCTAAACAATGTGAATGTTACATAAAACTGTTAACCCTTTGGTAACTTTTTGAACATAGGACCTATAAAATAATGGACTATAGATGGATTTGTTTACCCCATAAGTTATATGTAAAGAATCATAAAATACATTCATGGGACTTATATACACTATACAAACTGAACAATCGATGTATAGGGCATGCATCCCGTGGAAATAATAATGAGATGAAAATCCCTTGCCTTTGGTCTGAATTCCTTCATACACATTGTTAACTCATGTATAATAAATATAGACATATTAAAAATCCATTAAAAAACAAAAAAAACATTTATTGTATAATATATTATTTAATAATAATATTTTATCACCTATTCATTTACAATTATTTACTAAAATCAATACTCTAGGTGACATCTTCTTTATTTTTCATGAATGTTTTTGTTTTGAATTTTTGGTCCTTATATTTTTATCCCTAATAAATCGTCTAAATAACATCAATAATTAAATATATATATATATATATATAATATAATTTCATTATATAAATCATCATAATTATTCATACAATATATATATATATGAAGTACAAAATTCATGGAGATGGTAGGTTTTACATATTCATTGATGTTGTTTCAATTTTTCAGAAGATGTTACAAAAGTAAAATACTATATAAAAATTATATTATAATTATTATATAATATATATCATATATATTCCTTAAATATTACCGTATTAATTTCCATGTAAAATAGAAATAAAAAACAAATCACATCGCTTTGTAGAGATGGAAGTCTAAACGTACAAATGATTAATGTTGTTGTTTTCCATATTTTTTAAAGGTAATAAGGTAGATATGATATTATCATTTAAGAAATATAATTATATTAAAATTATTATATATAATCATCAGTAGAATCATAATAAGAATCCAACAAATTAAAGTGATGAGAATTTTTTTGTATTACTACTTGGAGACGGTAAGTCACATGTATGCATAAGAGATATTTTCACTTCCCATTTAATGAAAACAGGGTGAATAAGGGTAATTTAATAATTATAATAATAATTAAATATATTTATGATACTTTAGTTATTATTTTAGGAATAATATAATAGATTTAGAAGAGGTAAAATAATAATTAAAAATAATATGGTTTGTTCTGTTGATTATCTCTTCTTTGAAATAACTGAGTTATATGACCAATTATGGGCACTAGGGTTGAAATTTAGGAATACCAGAATCAATTAATAGTAGTTGGTTGATTTTTGTAGACTTAGGAGGATCAATATGGTGTGAAAAAGATACTAGTGTGGTGCTCCAATATAATTGAGGGGAGGGGAAACCTTGGAATTCCATACAAGATTAAAATATATTAAAGTCATTCTCAAGAAAAATGGTTATAATTTCCCAATAAATGGTAATGGGATAAAATATTAAAATATATATTATCCCAAATTTCATATTTTAGTATTTTTATTCCTTTTCTAAAATTTAATAAAATTTTATTTTCAACAAATATCTTTATTTTCAATTTATCTAAAATTTATTTAACATGATATAACAGACATAATGAAAAAGATGGAAGTAAAATATATTTATTTAGCATAAAATTAATATGTCATATTTAACGAAATTTTTTTAATACATTAACTCTCTCAAAATAAGTTACTTTTAATATTTTTAAATTAATTTATTACATTTTTAATTAATTGTATAAATATTGTATCATTGTTTCATAATCATTTAAGGTAATTATTTAATCACTAAAAATTTGAATTAAATTACCATCTTGAAAATAATTTATTTATGAAAAAAATTAATATTTATATTACATCATAAATAAAGTTTGTCCCTAAATGAACATATAAGAGTTATTTAAAACTAAGAGAGTTGCATTTTGTATATTTTTCACTTTAAATATTTTATAGGTCATTTTCATTGAAAGGTGGCCAATAAATAACTCAATTTAGAGAATTAGGTGATATGGCATGAATCTTCATACTAATATAAGAATTATAATGAAAACTTATTCCCTTATAACTAATTTTTAAAATAGATTATCAGGATTTACCCTTTATGGAAGTGATAAATGTTACCAGGTTACTATTCATATTGAAAAAGACTAAAAGAAACCTATTTACCAAATTTTGACCTCTTGATTACAAATACTTAATCCATTTTATAAAATTAAATTAATCTAATTGGAAGAAATTAATATTAAAATAAGCATAAAACATATGATGAACATTTCTTTTTAGAAAAAATATATTTCTAAGCCTAAAACATTCTTTATTATTATCCCATGCCTAGATATAAGATATTAAATAAATGATAAAAAATTTATTTAATAAATAATATATATATATATATATAATTAAAAGCATTCACTACTAGTGATTAATTTAATTTATTTTTATAAAAAACATTGTCTTCATAAAAATAGGTTATCAAAAAAATTACACTTTTATTTTGATATGAATTTTATTTTTGTTTTTAATAAATTGAAAACCAAAGAATTTATTTATAATTATATAACCATCATTTTTTTTCATAATTTAGTTAGTACTATTCAAACCTACCAATCTAATTACTATGAAATAACTATAATTTAGTAGTATAACACTATTTATTTAAACTCAGTGTTAAATGTAATAAACTCTATCAAAGAATTTATATTTATTTGAAATGAATATTGTAAAGACCCGTAAAATTCAAGGGAAATTTTTTCTTAATTTTCTTTAGATTTTTACAAGAGCGCGGTTTCAGACGGCACCTGATTCCGAGGCCCGGAGTGCCTGGAATTAATTTCCGAAGTTTGGCTCAGGTACGTTCAGTGAACGAACGAGCGGGAATTCCTAACTTTTGATCCGGTGCTCGGAATTGAAATCCGAGGGCACCGATGAACTCGCAGCGCCGATATTCGCTTAAAGAGACCTTTTCGGGAGTTGCGTTTGTTGCGGGTTGAAAGTTAATTTTGAGGATTTTAGTTGAGTTAAATAAAATTTGTGTAGAACAAATTTTATTATAACTTCTTAAAACCAATCAAAGGAGGTTGGAAGTGGGACCCACACCCACTTAACCTCCCTTGGGAGGATTAAGTGTGGTGGGGCCCACATGAATCCCTAATTCTTTTCAAATTCCCTAACCCCTCTAAACCCCTCTTAATTATGTAACTCTTCCCTACTTTAACTCTTGCCAACCAATCTCTTCACTTAAATTTTGTCAACTCTAGATTAATTAATGTTTTGAATTCAACTTTTGAATTTTGAAAGGTTGGCAAAGTGAAAATAAAATAAGGTGTAGCTTATTTTATTTTCGGTTTTTGTTTGTCTTCTTGAGAGGTGGAGAGCTCTTCTTCTTCTTCAAACTCAACGAAGAACGCGAAGAACGTCGTTCTTCAACGAAGAACTTCTCCGCCGAAGAACACGGTCCATCCGCGATTCCATATCCGCGACGCGATGTACTTCTTCCGCGTCATCTCTTCCGCGACGGTTTTCCGCGACGAACGCCATCGACAACGACTCTTCCTCCGACGTCAAAGGAATCGACACCGATATTCCACGACTACGTCAATGTGCGACTATCGAGGTAGAGGTTCTTGAGTTCGTTGTTTTCTTTATTATTTGACTTTCCTCAAGACTTGACGAGGAACGCTCAATTTCCGACGAAGAACGCCGCTCCGCTCTTCTTCGTTTACTGTGTCAACGAAAGGGGACGCCACTTCTTCCTCGGACAATCTTCGTCGGCGTACAAGTTTCGCCAACGACGTGTCTCTTCGAACGCATCCCTTCGTCATCGGATTTGACGAACGGCTTCCGCGACGCCCGACCTCCGTGACGTCGTCTTCCACGGAACCTTGACAATCCTCGAATCTTATACCCGAGGTAGGGGTTGTCGATTTTCTTTTTGGTTTCCTTATTTTATTCTTGATCGTGATTTTAGCAAGACTAACGTGTGGCTTGAATTATTTTTAAAGTTGCGTTATTATTTTAACGTGAGGGGGCCGGACCGCACGAACACGGCCGAACCCCCCTCCATCGTTCATGTTGTTTAATCATGCGGGCAGAAGAAAGGTGGTGTGGTGCCGTCGCACCACGTGGATGATTGTACGTTTAACTTACGCGATGCCGTCGCGCGCGCACCTTGGAAGAAACAACAAGAACGCGACGCCGTCGCGCCACATTGAAAGAATATCAAAGCACGGCGAAGGGGCGCGGTGTCGTCGCACCGCGCCGGATGACGAACGCCGCGGCCGGTTCCGGGCCGCGGCGGGACGAGGAGACCGCGGCCGGTTCCGGGGCGCGGCGGAAGAGAAGACCGGCGGCCGGGCCGCCGGCGTCGGGAGCCGAAGAGGGGACCGGAATCTCCGGTCCCGTTGGAGAAAACCGGCCGGCCAGCTGGCCGGCCGGATGTCATTAAACCGGGGGAAATAATTCCCCCGGCCAGCACATAAAACCCCCCTCTTTAAGAGGGGGGCGGTTCCATGAAACGGGGGCAGCAGCCCCCCGGTTTATTTCATCAAAACCAGCCCCCACGTGGGGGCCGTTTTGTTGCAAAGGCGCGGCACAAAGGCCGCGCCACCTTGAAGAAGCGGGGGCTTAGCCCCCCGCGTGCCACCCTCGTGCGGCGCCAGGCGCCGGCCTCCGCAGCCCGCTGCCGCGCCGCCGTGCCGCCGCGCCGCCGCCGCCGGCCGCCGCGCCGCCCAGGGGGGGTCGGGCCGGGTCGGCCCGGACCCGGACCCCCCCGTTTCGAACCAGAATTGGTTTTTGGCCCATAACTTGAGCCTCGGACCTCCGAATGACGAACCGTCTGCGGCAACGCGATCCTTGGATCGAGACGGTCGTTTCGGTATATCGCACTCAAGGTTTCGGTTTACTTTGAGTTCGGCCGGGTTGGTTCGTTCACGAAACCAACCGGGCCTTCGGAGCGGAAACACTCATATCTTGAGCTACGAACGTCCGATTGACGCACCGTCAGTCGCGTTGTGTTCCTCTTACTGAGACGGATCTTTTGGCATACTCCGCCCGAGGTTTGGACACAGGTGGAGTACGGTCGGGTTGGTTTTGCCTTAAAAACCAACCGGGCCCCGGAGACGAAAATGCCAATAACTCTCAGACCGGGCGTCCGATCGACGCGCCGTCTGTTGCGTTGAGTTCCTGTTGACGATACGGAACTTTTGGATACATCAACTCTGGTCTTCGTGACAGTTGATGTATCATCCTCTCGGCTCGTGGAGCGGACCCTCCGAACGAGCTAGCTGTATGCGGGAACCCTAGTGCTGGCTGCGACTGTTCTACTGCTACGACTACTACTGCTACTGTGACTGCGACGACGACAGTACAGAGATCCTGTGTGGATTCGACGACGACGACTACAGCACTAAGCGATCCTACGTGGATCAGTGCTACAGGTCCTGTGTGGGCCCGATCCTGTGTGGGTCCTTGCGCTCAGCGGTTCTGTGTGAGCCAGCGCCTACAGGTCCTGTGTGGGCCCGATCCTGTGTGGGTCATTGCGGGGGTTAGTTACCTATCGATCCTTCGTGGGTCCGACGACTTAGATGGATCAGTGATCATCTTTATCGTCCTTGAAGAAGTATACCTGTGTGAGCTGAATCCTGTTGCTTTCCTGTGTGGATTGTGTTGTGCAATCCTGTGTGGATTATGTTTTGCTTTCCTATGTGGAATACGTATACTTTCCTGCGTGGACTGAGTTGTACTTGGGCTCGGAGGTTGGAGCGTATTTTAATTGATGACTTAGGTATATGTATGGGCATATACCTAAGCAGTGTCGGTTGTTACTTCGTGTTTGTACATTTCTTCGTGGTTTATCCTTTGTGGATTTGAGAGACCTTCAGGGGTCTCGGGGTCCCTACTGAGTAGCTTATACTCACCCCTGCACAGGCTTCGCCCGCACTACGTTGTGTTGGTTGCAGACGACGGATAGCGTTGACCTTAGCTGAGGCTTGTAGAGCGGGACGGTACCCGGAGGTGGACCACTGGGCGGGACGTGCACGGAGCGGACGGCGGGACCCGTGGAGCAGAGGAGCTATCTGTACCCACCCTTCAGGTGGGATTTCCGGTGGACAGCTCGGAGTAGCGGCTTTTACTTTACAGTTGATGTTTTCCCCTTTTCGAGTTGTACTTTACTTTCAGTTTGGGTTTGTATTCTGGCCCATTTACCTTTCCGCACTTTCAGTCGTACTCTGCTTGCTTAGTGTTTACTTTCCGCTTGTTTACTCTGTGGTGTGTGTATACTTTTCAAAGGCAATGCCTTCCCTTTTTACTGGGATTTACGCCTTGGTGCTAGTCGCCAGCCCCTGGCCTATGGAAGGCGGGCTTGGGGTAGTCACGGCACGGACCCCGAGGGCGGGTCGTGACAAATTGGTATCAGAGGAGTTCGGTTCTACCGCGAACTCTGATCTTTTCTATGTGAAGCAATAATGTTTAGCGTATTGAGTGTGGTTATCAGTCCAGGGAGTCCAGTGTTGGTGCGGCGGCCGACGTATCCGTACACCAGGACCCTGACTTCTAATTTCCGACTTAATGCACGAAAACATAGATTGCGTGTGTGTTTCAAGTTTTTCTTTGTGATTACTTATATCAGCTCACCAGGTATACTGTTTTGACCGTGGCGCACCTGTTTCCTTTTCAGGATGGCCCCACGACGACAGCCAGCTAGGGTTCCGAGAGTCGAGCGAGACGACAGCCCACCGAGCGACGAGGCCTCGGTGCAGGGCCCTTTGCCAATTGTGGCACCGGCGGTAGCCTTACCCGCCGATCCCCCGATGCTTCCAGCAGCAGCCGCTGACGATGCACGTCGCCTCAGCGCACTGCATGAGTTTCAGCGCCAGCGACCACCTAGGTTTCGCGGGGAGACGGATCCCCAGGCAGCAGAGGACTGGCTGGAGGCAGTGGTTCGAGTGTTTAGGATAGTGAGGACACCAGCAGACCTCATGGTGATCCTCGCTGCGAGCCTACTACACGCAGCAGCAGGACGATGGTGGAGCCTGATGCTCCAGGTGCACGATGAGGCATCCCTACTTTGGACGGACTTTGAGAGCCTCTTCCGCTCGGAGTTCGTCCCGGCCACCCTCCGAGCGGTGCGCATCCAAGAGCTTCTCCAGCTACGCCAGGGCAGCATGACGGTCGCTCAGTACGCGACGAGGTTCACCGATCTCTCGCGCTACTTGACCGACATGGTACGGGACCCATTCTTCCGGGCCCGGACCTTCGAGTAGGGTTTGAGACACGAGATCAGGGCATCGCTGATCTCCCTCAGAATACCGACTCAGACAGGAGTACTGGAGCGGTCCCTTCTGATCGAGAGCTTCCTTGCTGAGTCTTCACCAGCACAGCGACCCACCGCAGGGCGGCACGTGGCAGAGTCATCTGCAGCAGGCAGTCGACGGATGACTCAGGGGTCCAGACAGACCAGATCTTCAGGCAGATGACCTCAGGGCACTGGCTCAGCAGTGCGGGGCACACAGCGCGGAGCCAGTCTTACGAGAGGCAGACAGTGCTACTCATGCGGCGGGCAGGGCCACATGGCTCGTGACTGCCCGACCCGCCGTGCCGAGGAGCAGTAGACGGTTGATGGACCACCGAGGCAGAGGCAGAGGGTCGACCGTGGCGGTCCGCAGGGAGGAGGCGGACGAGGAAGAGGAGCTGGAAGAGCAGCTGGTGGTGGCCGACGCTTTGAGGCTCTACCACCACCACCACCAGGAGGTCCACCCCGACCACAGGGAGCTGGCGGGCAGCGACAGGCACAGCTCCAGGCAGCAGAGGCCTACGACCACGGCGCACCCGAGATGATTCGAGGTACTATCTGTGTCTATTCCACCCTTGCTGCAGTTCTTATAGACACAAGATCGAGTCATTCTTTCATAGCCGCTGCCCTTGTTCAGAGCTCGGAGATTCCGACAGAGCCGTTGGCTCGATCCTTACGGCTAGAGACTCCTACTGGAGCAGACTCGACTATTACGCACTGGTGCCGGCAGTGTGAGCTTACTCTAGGAGGCGAGAGCTTCGGCTGGTATCTTCTTGTAGCAGCGTCGAGGCCTTACGACGTCATCTTGGGCATGGATTGGCTATTTACGTTCCATGCACAGATTGACTATTTTAGGCGCAAGGTGAGATGTGTACGCACCGACGGGAGCAGGTTCACCTTCACCGGCGAGAAGGGAGCCTTAGCAGCACAGGATGGACTTCCGCGGAGGAGAGGACAGCCCATCACTCATCAGTTGGCTAGCCTTATCCTTGGAGTAGTTGACGTGCGGAGTCCTGGTTTTCCTGCAGTGGTGGATCAGTTTGCGGACGTTTTTCCTGACGACGTTCCAGGGCTACCTCCTCGCAGAGAGGTAGACTTTTATATTGACTTGTACCCCGGGACAGCCCCGATATCCACTCCAGCATATCGGATGGCCCCCGCCGAGCTTCGAGAGCTACGGGTACAGTTGGAGGACTTGCAAGGCAAGGGGTTCATCCGACCCAGTGTTTCACCCTGGGCTTCCCCGATATTGTTCGCCAAAAAGGCGGACGGGAGCTTGCGACATTGTGTTGACTATCGTCGCCTGAACCAGGTGATAGTGAGGAACAAGTATCCGCTATCGAGGATTGATGACCTCTTTGATTAGCTCAAGGAAGCATGGTGGTTCTCGAAGATAGACCTCAGGCCAGGCTATCATCAGCTCAGAGTCAGAGACGAGGATGTGCAGAAGACGGCCTTCAGATGTCGGTATGGCCACTATGAGTTCTTGGTTATGCCCTTCGGTGTAACCAATGCTCCAGTAGTGTTCATGGCTCTCATGAACAGGATCTTTCAGCCATACCTCGATCGGTTTGTCGTGGTCTTCATCGACGACATTCTGATTTACTCTACGACAGAGGAGGAGCATGCCTATCACTTGCGAGTTGTTCTTGACACACTCCGAGAGCACCAGCTTTATGGTAAGCTCTCGAAGTGCCAGTTCTGGATACGTGAGGTCCACTTTTTGGGACACGTTATCTCTGAGGCGGGAGTTGCAGTGGATCCCGTGAAGATTGAGGCTGTGTTAGCATGGGAGCCACCCAGGAGCGTGACTGAGGTTCAGAGTTTCTTGGGACTAGATGGATACTATCGGAGATTCGTTCCAGACTTCTCTAGAGTTTCAGCATCACTCACAGCTTTGACGAAGAAGGGGAAACCCTTCGTGTGGTCAGACAGATGTCAGCAGAGCTTCCAGGAGCTGAGACAGAGATTGACTAGCGCACCTATCTTGAGGTTGCCTGAGGAGGGAGTAGGGTACGTAGTCTACTGCGATGCATCAGGGACCGGACTCGGATGTGTTCTGATGCAGGAACGGGCCGTGATCGCCTATGGATCACGTCAGTTGAGGCCGCATGAGCAGAACTACGCTACCCATGACCTGGAGTTAGCAGCAGTGGTCTTCGCTCTGATGACATGGCGACACTATCTGATGGGCGAGCACTTTACAGTCTTTTTCGATCATCAGAGTCTCAGGTATATCTTCTCGCAGAAGGACCTGAACCTGAGACAGCGACGATGGCTCGAGTTCCTCCAGGACTATGACTTTGAGATAGTCTATACTCCTGGGAAGGGGAACGTAGTAGCCGATGCCCTCAGCAGGAGGACGGGCATTCAGCTACTTGAGGAGGCGACGGAGCAGCTAGCCTCTTTGCAGATATCCTTCGTGGATAGAGATGGAGCAGCCTTTCTTCAGTCTCTCACAGTCACTCCTCCACTACTGCAGCGGGTCAGAGAGGCACAGCGTGAGGACGCTGACTGTGAGACACGGCGTGCACAGATATCCTCGGGACAGACACCTGATGGTTTCTCCCTTGGAGCAGAGCACGACATCCTTTTCCGAGGACGTACCATGGTACCAGTCGCTTTGCGAGAGGAAGTGCTGAGAGAGTTTCACATTTCTCCTTTAGCGGTACATCCTGGAGTGGCGAAGATGTACCGGGACCTCAGACGACAGCATTGGTGGCCGGGTATGAAGAAGGCTGTAGTAGAGTTCGTTTCTCGATGCCTCACCTGTCAGCAGGTGAAGGCAGAGCATCAGGTACCAGCAGGCTTGGTACAGCCCTTGGAGGTTCCGGAGTGGAAGTGGGACGACATATCTATGGACTTCGTGACTGGACTTCCACGCACTTCCAGAGGTCACGACTCCATCTGGGTGATTGTTGACCGACTCACCAAGTCGGCACACTTCTTACCCATCAGAGAGCAGGGCTCAGTGGAGAGCTTGGGACGTCTCTACGTTCAGGAGATTGTGCGGCTCCACGGCGTGCCATCATCTATCGTTTCCGATCGAGATGCTCGCTTTACTTCCCGGCTTTGGAAGGGGTTACAGGAGGCGTTCGGGACGCATCTACGTCTGAGCACAGCCTTCCACCCTCAGACGGATGGTCAGACGGAGAGGACCATTCAGACTCTCGAGGACATGCTCCGCGCATGTGTTCTCGACTTTGGTCGTAGCTGGGAGGACCACCTACCCTTGGTGGAGTTTGCGTACAACAACAGCTACCACTCCACCATCGGGATGGCACCGTACGAGGCATTGTACGGCCGACCTTGTAGATCTCCTTTGTGCTGGACAGACCCTGGGGAGTCAGCACTCGTGGGACCAGAGATGGTCCAGGCCACGACAGAGAAGGTCCAGGTCATCCAGGAGCAGATGAGGACAGCTCAGAGCCGGCAGAAGTCATACGCTGATAGGAGGCGGAGGCCACTGGAGTTCGAGGATGGCGACCACGTCTTCTTGCGGGTCTCACCTCGACGTGGTATTCGGAGATTTGGTCGAGGCGGCAAGTTATCTCCGCGCTTCATTGGACCCTTCCAGATTCTCAGCAGGATTGGCGAGGTGGCTTATCTCCTGGCTCTACCACCTCAGTTGCACCGGGTGCACGACGTCTTCCACGTATCTCAGCTGAGGAGATACGTGCACGACCCGACGCACATCATTGACCATGGGGAGCTTGACGTTGACGATGGGGCAACCTTTACGGAGGTCCCGGTGGAGATAGAGGATCGACAGGAGCGGGTCCTGCGTGGGCGATCGATTCCTCTTGTGCGCATCAGATGGCAGCACGGGAATCTCCAGGAGAGCACATGGGAGCGGGAGGCTCAGATGCGTGCTCAGTACCCTCATTTGTTTCCCTAGTTTTTGATGTATCTTTAGGTGGACGTAAAGCCCTGAGGTGGGAGTAATGTAAAGACCCGTAAAATTCAAGGGAAATTTTTTCTTAATTTTCTTTAGATTTTTACAAGAGCGCGGTTTCAGACGGCACCTGATTCCGAGGCCCGGAGTGCCCGGAATTAATTTCCGAAGTTTGGCTCGGGTACGTTCAGTGAACGAACGAGCGGGAATTCCTAACTTTTGATCCGGTGCTCGGAATTGAAATCCGAGGGCACCGATGAACTCGCAGCGCCGATATTCGCTTAAAGAGACCTTTTCGGGAGTTGCGTTGGTTGCGGGTTGAAAGTTAATTTTGAGGTTTTTAGTTGAGTTAAATAAAATTTGTGTAGAACAAATTTTATTATAACTTCTTAAAACCTATCAAAGGAGGTTGGAAGTGGGACCCACACCCACTTAACCTCCCTTGGGAGGATTAAGTGTGGTGGGGCCCACACGAATCCCTAATTCTTTTCAAATTCCCTAACCCCTCTAAACCCCTCTTAATTATGTAACTCTTCCCTACTTTAACTCTTTCCAACCTATCTCTTCACTTAAATTTTGTCAACTCTAGATTAATTAATGTTTTGAATTCAACATTTGAATTTTGAAAGGTTGGCAAAGTGAAAATAAAATAAGGTGTAGCTTATTTTATTTTGGGTTTTTTTTTTCTTCTTGAGAGGTGGAGAGCTCTTCTTCTTCTTCAAACTCAACGAAGAACGCGAAGAACGTCGTTCTTCAACGAAGAACTTCTCCGCCGAAGAACACGGTCCATCCGCGACGCCATATCCGCGATGCGACGTACTTCTTCCGTGTCATCTCTTCCGCGACGGTTTTCCGCGACGAACGCCATCGACAACGACTCTTCCTCCGACGTCAAAGGAATCGACACCGATATTCCACGACTACGTCAACGTGCGACTATCGAGGTAGAGGTTCTTGAGTTCGTTGTTTTCTTTATTATTTGACTTTCCTCAAGACTTGACGAGGAACGCTCAATTTCCGACGAAGAACGCCGCTCCGCTCTTCTTCGTTTACCGTGTCAACGAAAGGGGACGCCACTTCTTCCTCGGACAATCTTCGTCGGCGTACAAGTTTCACCAACGACGTGTCTCTTCGAACGCATCCCTTCATCATCGGATTTGACGAACGGCTTCCGCGATGCCCGACCTCCGCGACGTCGTCTTCCGCGGAACCTTGACAATCCTCGAATCTTATACCCGAGGTAGGGGTTGTCGATTTTCTTTTTGGTTTCCTTATTTTATTCTTGATCGTGATTTTAGCAAGACTAACGTGTGGCTTGAATTATTTTTAAAGTTGCGTTATTATTTTAACGTGAGGGGGCCGGACCGCACGAACACGGCCGAACCCCCCTCCATCGTTCATGTTGTTTAATCATGCGGGCGGAAGCAAGGTGGCGTGGTGCCGTCGCACCATGCGGATGATTTTACGTTTAACTTACGCGATGCCGTCGCGCGCGCACCTTGGAAGAAACAACAAGAACGCGACGCCGTCGCGCCACGTTGAAAGAATATCAAAGCACGGCGAAGGGGCGCGGTGCCGTCGCACCGCGCCGGATGACGAACGCCGCGGCCGGTTCCGGGCCGCGGCGGGACGAGGAGACCGCGGCCGGTTCCGGGCCGCGGCGGAAGAGAAGACCGGCGGCCGGGCCGCAGGCGTCGGGAGCCGAAGAGGGGAACGAAATCTCCGGTCCCGTTGGAGAAAACCGGCCGGCCAGCTGGCCGGCCGGATGTCATTAAACCGGGGGAAATAATTCCCCCGGCCAGCACATAAAACCCCCCTCTTTAAGAGGGGGGAGGTTCCATGAAAGGGGGGCAGCAGCCCCCCGGTTTATTTCATCAAAACCGGCCCCCACGTGGGGGCCGTTTTGTTGCAAAGGCGCGGCACAAAAGCCGCGCCACCTTGAAGAAGCGGGGGCTTAGCCCCCCGCGTGCCCCACTCGTGCGGCGCCAGGCGCCAGCCGCCGCGGCCCGCCGCCGCGCCGCCCAGGGGGGGGTCGGGCCGGGTCGGCCCGGACCCGGACCCCCCCGTTTCGAACCAGAATTGGTTTTTGGCCCATAACTTGAGCCTCGGACCTCCGAATGACGAACCGTCTGCGGCAACGCGATCCTTGAATCGAGACGGTCGTTTCGGTATATCGCACTCAAGGTTTCGGTTTACTTTGAGTTCGGCCGGGTTGGTTCGTTCACGAAACCAACCGGGCCTTCGGAGCGGAAACGCTCATATCTTGAGCTACGAACGTCCGATTGACGCACCGTCAGTCGCGTTGTGTTCCTCTTAGTGAGATGGATCTTTTGGCATACTCCGCCCGAGGTTTGGACGCAGGTGGAGTACGGTCGGGTTGGTTTTGCCTTAAAAACCAACCGGGCCCCGGAGACAAAAATGCCAATAACTCTCAGACCGGGCGTCCGATCGACGCGCCGTCTGTTGCGTTGAGTTCCTGTTGACGATACGGAACTTTTGGATACATCAACTCTGGTCTTCGTGACAGTTGATGTATCAGCCTCTCGGCTCGTGGAGCGGACCCTCCGAATGAGCTAGCTGTGTGCAGGAACCCTAGTGCTGGCTGCGACTGTTCTACTGCTACGACTACTACTGCTACTGTGACTGCGACGACGACAGTACAGAGATCCTATGTGGATTCGACGACGACGACTACAGCACTCAGCGATCCTACGTGGATCAGTGCTACAGGTCCTGTGTGGGCCCGATCCTGTGTGGGTCCTTGCGCTCAGCGGTTCTGTGTGAGCCAGCGCCTACAGGTCCTGTGTGGGCCCGATCCTGTGTGGGTCATTGCGGGGGTTAGTTACCTATCGATCCTTCGTGGGTCCGACGACTTAGATGGATCAGTGATCATCTTTATCGTCCTTGAAGAAGTATACCTGTGTGAGCTGAATCCTGTTGCTTTCCTGTGTGGATTGTGTTGTGCAATCCTGTGTGGATTATGTTTTGCTTTCCTATGTGGAATACGTATACTTTCCTGCATGGACTGAGTTGTACTTGGGCTCGGAGGTTGGAGCGTATTTTAATTGATGACTTAGGTATATGTATGGGCATATACCTAAGCAGTGTCGGTTGTTACTTCGTGTTTGTACATTTCTTCGTGGTTTATCCTTTGTGGATTTGAGAGACCTTCAGGGGTCTCGGGGTCCCTACTGAGTAGCTTATACTCACCCCTGCACGGGCTTCGCCCGCACTACGTTGTGTTGGTTGCAGACGACGGACAGTGTTGACCTTAGCTGAGGCTTGTAGAGCAGGACGGTACCCGGAGGTGGACCACTGGGCGGGACGTGCACGGAGCGGACGGCGGGACCCGTGGAGCAGAGGAGCTATCTGTACCCACCCTTCAGGTGGGATTTCCGGTGGACAGCTCGGAGTAGCGGCTTTTACTTTACAGTTGCTGTTTTCCCCTTTTCGAGTTGTACTTTACTTTCAGTTTGGGTTTGTATTCTGGCCCATTTACCTTTCCGCACTTTCAGTCGTACTCTGCTTGCTTAGTGTTTACTTTCCGCTTGTTTACTCTGTGGTGTGTGTATACTTTTCAAAGGCAATGCCTTCCCTTTTTACTGGGATTTACGCCTTGGTGCTAGTCGCCAGCCCCTGGCCTATGGAAGGCGGGCTTGGGGTAGTCACGGCACGGACCCCGAGGGCGGGTCGTGACAAATATTTTATAAAATATATGAGTTTCAGATTATACCCCTTATAATAAATTTTATCATGAAATTAACTAGTCTGATATAATAAAACAAGGATATATTTTTCATTACATCCTTGGGTTCCCATGTAGCTTCTTTAAATTTAATATTTCTCTAGAGAACTTTTACAATATGAGTAGTCTTTTTCCATAGTACATTCTCTCTAAGATCCAATATTTATTTCAGTTGTTCTGTTTAAGAAAGATTATGTTTTCGTGGTATAACCTTTTATTTATTACATGTGATGAATCAGTTATATACTTCCTCGTTAGAGATACTTGGAACACATCCTAAACTAGAGGGAGGTTTGGTTAAAGCACCAAGTGATAGCCTACCCCCTACTAGACCGAGAATCTCATAAGGGAAAATTTACCTAGGTCTCAACATTACCTTATTTCAAAATCTCATAACCGTCTTCCATGTATAAATTCATAGAAAATCATTCTCACTAAAATCATATTCTTGATCATACTAATGATTATTGACATAACTTTTATATCGACACAAATCATTGTTGGTGTGCTATTGAATGGATCAAACATTATAGGTTATTTCAAAATCTAGACCAGGTCACAATAACTTTTTTTAAAAATATCATCCCCTCATATTTTAATCATACGCTTCTTTCCATATAAGGATTCATTAGAGTCTATGTGAATTATTGAGTGAATGTTATTATTATGATAATATTAAAATAGATAAAGGTATTGATTCCAACAACATTTTAAATATATAGAAAATGTATATAAAATATATTCTAGGATTTTTATTTTACCCTAAAATAGACCATCTATCTTTGGATGACATGTTGTACTGAAATAAAACTTTTTATCTAGAGCCTACTAATCACTTTTTTAGAATTTTGAGGTAAACCTCTGATCTCGATTAGATACAATAGAATGTAGTAATCCATGATAATACACCACTTCTGTAATATAAATTATGAAAATATGATCTAATGAGAAATATTCTCTGATGGAAATTAATTGTGCTGAATTTGTAATTCGATTGACTACAACCCACATAGCATTGTGACATTTCAAAATTTCAGCGAGTCTAATGAAAAAAATCCATGGTGATGTTTTTATAATTCTATTCTACTATGTAGAATTTTTGGAATAGCCCCATAGAACTATGTATCTTAGACAAAACCAAATGATACAAAACTCATCAAGAAATATACACTACAATATACATCTTCATGTTATCCCACCAAAAATACTATTTCAGTTCCCTATACAAATTTTCACTTCCATGAAAAATAGAAAAAGGTGAACTATCAGATTTTTTCAAAATATGCTTCTTGTAATATAGAATGGATAGAACACATACATAGTCTCTAAACCCTATCATCCAATAAAACTATAGGTTAAACTTGTGAAAATATCTTTTCATCTTTAGTAATTTGAAATCTTTTTCCTACACTGCTTTAATCATCAAATGGAAAAATCGATGAAAAAACATTTGATAAATATAATGTTTCTTCCTTTACTATAAAATTTTAAGATATATTATTCAAAAATATTAAAATATTTGTTCATTTGTATCCACATAATAGAAAACTATCCTGATCCTTTCAACTCAAAGAATCTTCCAACTGATTTTCTCTCCTAGGGTGTAAGAACTTGACCTTTTCTATAAATGTCTCTGGCATATTTTTAGGTACTATTTTTTGTTGTTTTGAGTAATATTTTTTTGGATGTATGTTGCGGTAAGTTTGGGTGTATTTTTTTATATGTTGGAGGGTTCATGGTTTCTCCTTTTGTTTTGCTGTATGTTTAGGTAGTGCATGGTTGGTATAGAGTTTTCCCAAACTGTGCACCCTGGACTAGCAAACTGTGCACCCTGGCCCAGCAAACTGTGAAACCATGGACAGTGGAGGATTACATGATTAACACACAGTTTTTCAAACCATTCACCCAAAAGTAAAAACCATTACCCCCCCCCCCCCAAAAAGAGGCGCACGATTATGGGGGTGGTTTGGAAACCTTGCGCCCGAACCTAGGAAACCATGTGTGAGATTTAAGTTAACCTAAAAAATAGTTTTAAAATTACCTAAACCTATAAAAATCACCCAAATCATCCCCTAATAAACCCCTAAGGGTTACTATTGATTTTATAGGAACCCTAATAAATTATAATCCCTTATAACCTTTTTTATTGGTGATTCGAAGCCCGAATCACGGATTTTCACCCCTCCCAGTAATAGGATCTCATCCCGAATGTATTCCCATATATTTCCCATTATTCTAACATATGTTGAATGGTTGATTTACCCTATTGTATTTAGATTTAAATATATGATTATTATATTTTTTTCTTTTGATCAGGGATCTAGGTTTAGGATCCGGATCATGCTCTTCATCACATTCTTGATTAATCCTATTTAAACTTTGTATTCTTCTCTCAGTGAGTGTTTGTCAACAAATTGAGTTATTTGGTATATAATTCAAATTCCAAACCCTTGATTTCAACTACATGTATGTAATTGTAAAAATGATATCTTTTTACTAGAAATTTATTTTCCAACTTTGAATTAATTAATTTTGTAAATTATTTAATTAAGGAATTGTGAAATCGTGGATGGAGAGATTGTGAATTGAATAATTTTTTGTTGAATTACTTATGGTATATTGAGATTGTGAATTTATTAATTAATTATTGAATTATTTAGGGGATATGGGGATTGAAAATTTAGTAATTAATTAATTAATGGAATTTATTTCATTAATTTATTGGTGAAATAATTGAATGGATTGATGTGAATTTTTAATTATTGAATTAATTAATGGAATAATGTTAATATTACTTGGTGTAATTAGATTAATTAATTAATGGGATTTTTTGTGAGTTTGGATTTAATTGAAATGGGTTAATTAATTTTTTAATTAATTAACATTTATATGTGTAATTTTGATTCATGTGATAATTGGGATATTCTTTTGTGGGATAAAGCCCGCTACATCAAAATCCCATAGTGATAAATTAATATTCATCAGTGGGAAAAGGAATACTATGAAAAAATACTATATGAATAAATTCAATAATTATTTTGGGATATGGTCTAGTACATCAAAAAAAAACTTGTGTGATTTCCTGATTAATGATTGTGGGATATATTTTGATGCATTGAAATCCCACAGGGTCCTATGCATGACAACCTGGATAAAAAATGTTGGCATTGGACCATTCTTCCAATTAGCTATACTATGAATTGAAATGAAATAGATAATGGTATTACATTTGTGATAATGAATTTTAAGTTGAATATGTGATATGGTTTTGACTCCGGTATGGGATAACTAAGGTATTAAGATTTGGTTGTCCTTGTGAACCTGAAGGATTTATACTATTAAATAAAGGATAACTGAATAAATGTAATATGTTTTTTATTACATTTACTTTATTATTTATACAACCGAATACACAATTATTGACTAGATTTTATTTATATTTCAATGGTGGTGTCCTATTGAGATTACTCACACACTACTCAGGATTTCTGATCAGTACCCCAATAGACGTCTTGTTTGGAAGACATGGTTAGGGAATGGTCCTCTATTAGATGGATGATTTTTAATGAAGAATGAATGATGGAATCAGATGTGTTTTAAAAAATGGATGGGATTTTTTAATTTCTTTACTTTTGGGTATCATTTTGACACTTGGAACTTAATTTGGTATGGCATATCTACTGTTTAGTTTTAATATTGTATTTTTAGTTTTGGTTTCCGTCTAATACTAGTACTATTAATGTTATGGTTATAATATTTGGTTATAATATTTTATTTTTATTATTCTGCTACTTTTATAAATAGTTTATAGTCTCCACATGATTGATATTATACCCTCACTACTAGTCAAGAATCCTATGGAATATGGGGAGGTGCGCCTGAGGTCATGTGACTGAGCGGCTCGGGGTACCAATGTGTGGCACCCGGGTCGGGATGTTACATAGGGTGGTATTGAAATTATAAATAATAATCTTTTATCACATTCAACTATCTTCACTAGTTCATATTTAATTATATAAGCATTTAAAAATACATTAATCATACATGATCATTATATATATCACACCATTCTCTATGGAGATCAAGCCTTCATCTTTTTAATACCAAGATTCCTACACCTAATCCAAATCATGTGTTTGGTAATTTTACACATGAATATTTAGTTGTAATGAGCCATAATCTATAACAATATAGTTCTTCATGAGAACTCATCCCAATCCCTTCCTTAATGCATCATTATAGATTACAAGCCATTCTCCACTATAGGGTAAAGTAAGAATAGGTGCACTGACGAACCTTTTCTTTGGTTACATGAAATGTTCGTCACATTTATTTTTACAAATAAACATACCTACTTTTTTAGACTAATTTTTAAGTGTCTTAGAAACTCATGGGAAATTCTCCACAAATCACCAATAATATCTAGTAAACCAATAAAACTATGGATTATAGTTACAATGGTTGTGTTGGAAAAACCAATAATAACTTCTTCCTTATAAAGATCTACTAATATTCTCACACCTAAGATTATATTACTTAATAATAAAACATTTGAGATCCAAAAGTCACACTTGGTAAATTTTTTCATAGTGATTCTCCTTCCATAGGGTTGTCAACATAATTCTCAAAATATTTTCATAATCTTCCTTGATCATTGAATATATAATAATATCATCTATAATGGCTACCAAAAACATATCAAGGTAATATCTTAAGACACCATTCACTAAATCTATGAAGGAAATAGGTACCTTAGTAAGAACACAAGGCATCACTATAAATTAATTATGTCTATACATTGTAAGGAATGCTCTTTTGGGAATATCCTCCTTGAAACTCAATTAATGATATCTATAAGGAAGGTAAATATTATAAAATTATTGATATCCATTAAATTGATCACACATATAATCAATCTGTGTTTGAGGATACATGTTATTGATAAAAATATTTTTATATTCTCTACAATCAATACAGAGTGACATTGAACCATCATTATTCTTAACAAAAAGACATTTTGTACCTAATGGTTATGTAATCAGCTTTATGAATCCATTTTCAAGATTCTATTGGATTTTATTAATCATTTACTATGAAAAAATCATCTAAATTATATATGGAGTTATTGAAATATGCGTAGAACTCGGTAATAGTTCTATCAAGAACTCATAATCACGATTCTGTGAAAGAATAAGAAATTATTCTAGAAACAAAAAAGTAAAATCCTACACAATAGACATATATTTGATATTGAGTTTCTGCCTAACCATATGAGATAAAAACCATTAGAATATGAATCAAGACCCATACAATGTATGTGATTTCAATAAGAAGTTAATATTTGTTATAAAACTAATAAAAGATCATAGGTTGGTTCAAAATATCAAATTGAAATCTATCCACAGAATATTAATGTGGTATTTATGTAGATAGAGACAATCCATGTCCAAAATAACATCAAACATGAATAAATAATAAATAAAAATATTTTAATGAAGCATATTCCCATAAAATTCAACTAGATAATAATCATAGACTTTGTATTTGTTCATCACCCAATTAAACGTTTTCCTTTCTAATTCGACATCAAATACTTGAGGTGGTAATGTGATAACCATACCCAATTATTTTAATATAAAAGAGTGGGTAGATCCAAAATAAAATATGACATTATCAGTTTTAGAGTGGATGGTATGTTAACCTTTCACCACATCATTATCTTATCCATCAACAATAATAGTGTTCACAAGATATTTTCCTTTGTATATAGTCTTAAGATGTTGTTGAAATTGATCATATTCATTGAACTATAGATTTTGGAATTGGTTGGAATGACTCCCATACTCCTTACATTTGAAACACTAGTGCGTGGGTACAGCATTCTATAGATATTTCCCCCTATTCACATCATTATTTAACATCATCCAATCATTTAAACATTCAATTTAATGATAACCTTTGTTTAGAAACATAAAAAATTAAATATTTGTTTTATGAAAATTTTGTCCATTTTTCATTCCATAATTTTAGTATGAAGGAAGGATCGTATTCTTCTATAAATGTTTTTTCTAATTCCATTTCAATTAAATCTCTTTTTTATCAAAACATTGAGATTTATGAGTAACTCCAATAGTTATTTCCACCTTCATAGAAACTAAAACAATTTCTTCATAGCTATTGAAGTCTACTATGACTAAATCCCTTTGAAAACATCATTTTAATACACTTATGAATATATAATCCTTGATTTTAGGTTCAATGATAAAAATACCATAATCATACCTCACAAGTATTGAAAAATTCACATCATAGGTACCATTAGATTCATCATCCTTTTGTTTCATCTTAAGGAATTCATTCTCTATTTTTGTACCCATAATATGAAGAATGTACATACTGAGAAATAATTTCATAAACACATCCCATATTATAGATTTGATTTCTTCTATTTTCATTATGTTATTGATATGTTTCCACCATTGATCTATATCACCTTAAAATTGATAAAGATATTGAATAAAATTTTGATGTTAAAAAACTAGATAATAAAAAATATCTTTTCAACGATATTGATCCATTTTTCAGTAACCAGTGGATCAATGTATCCACTATAAGAATGTATATGTTTCCTCACAAATAAGTCAATAAAACTTTTTCCCACTTTAATTTATTTGGAATATTTGTTGAACTCATATCTATAGGAAATATTGTGATTATATCAACAATATTTTTCATTTCAGATCCCAAAACATTTGGTTCCTATTGTGGAAAATCAATGTACTTTCCGTCACATTCCACATTAATAATATTCTTTCAAGTTCCAACCATCAACTAAAAATAAAAATCATTGTTTGAGAAAAAATAATCATAGTGGAATATCATATAGCTATGAAAAATTATTTATAGGATGTCTAAATGAATACACATTCTTTTAAATATATGAAACCATTGGGTTAACATTGGTCATACATGATCATTACTAAAATTTCAAGAGTTTATCATATAGATAGACTTATCACTGTGGTTCACACTAATGTAATCTCATCATATATTCAAAAGTTTAACTAAACATTGTTCTGATTAAAACTATTGAGACCTAGGATTTTCATTCATAGATATCATAGATTTGAAAATGAATATTCTTTATATAACATAATAATCAACACCAGAACTGTATAGGCCACTACCTTGGGAAACTTGGGTACCGAAATAGATTGTTCGTAAAGGATATACATCATCTCGCAATAATTTTTTTATAACTAGAACTCTTCTTAAAAAATTTATACATAGTACCATTATTCAAAATTTTGGAAGGGAAACATAAGAATGGGTGAGCATAGATTCCCAATAAGGGGGAAAATGGAGATATCAAGGATCACATGATTATAAAATGAATATAAGGGTATGAGAACATGATCATAACATGTGAAAATCATATTATACATATTATAGATTATAATATTAATTCATCCTGTAAATGATGGTATTTTATAAGACATGAATCATAATGGAATCAAAGAGCATGATCTATGATAGAAAAACATTGGTATAAAATATATGTTTGTTGCATACACATAATCATAGAAAAAATTTTCCTTAGTAGTAAATGATAATTTAAAATGCTATTATAGAGGAATATATCTATTCCCCAAACCACCATAGTAGTCAAGGTTCTCTACAAAAACTATAATAGTATATATTTTCCCTTACTAAACTAGGTTCACTCCCCATTAAAGTCTTGTTTAACTTATGAGATATAAATCATTACCCAATGCGCTAGAAGATGATATTGGTTTCACTCATACATGGTTATAACATGACCACAACCCTTTGTTATAAATTAACCACCATCCTTAGTTAGAAGAGAACCACCATCCTTGTCTATAACAGATCCACAATCCTTGGTTGTAAGATAACCACTATAAAAACATTAAAACCATACATATGTGTTCCATATGATCATAAAACATTAATCATAACATAAAACGTGAAATTAAATGGGTTTCATAAAAATTTAATCATATCACAACCCATAATAAAGGAATGTGTTTCATAAACATTTCATTGTAAATATAAACTATCAAATGAATTACTAAGGGTGGTATAATTGGATTATACCCCAATAAAATTACCATTGTTATGAATGGTTGATGTTTTTGATGAGTATAATACAATTGAAATATAATTTAATCATCATTGTGGAAAATATCTTGTCTGTTTCAAAATCACATTTTTAAAACCAAAAAATAATAAAAATAAAATAGAAAAATTGTATTTGAATATCACCATGTAAACATGTAGAGGAATATTCATATCATTTAACAACCATGATAGTGGGAAATTTCATTTATGATGTGTAATTTAAAAGAAAAATATCTCTTTTACACTGTTTCAAAAGTAACTCATTTGAAATAAGACAAGTAGATTCATTGTAAAACATTTTTAAAAAGACAAACATGGGTAAAAATGATTTTAAAAAATAATAATATAATTAAAAAAAATATATATTAAACTTTTTTAAAAATCATGGATATTGAAGAAAAATTATTTTCAATCATAAAGAGAAATAAATATGAGTTTTCCTACAAATATGTTTTTAGATTCCTGATCACTTAAGCTAGGGAAAATGAAAATAAAAAAATTCATTTTCAAAAAATAACTATATTAGAATAAAATTATTGAGTTTCTTGATTAGTATATTATAATATTTCATTATTGGAAACATAAAAATAAATAATCTTGATAAACATTGAGACTGTAACATAAAACCATTAAAAGTATGGTAACTTTTTAATAATAAGCCCCATGAAGGATGAACATTATATGGAAATGTATATTCCATAATTTTCATGATATAAATAATTATGTACATTAATGTGTATTATATAATCAAAAACAAAATAAAAATGTGGTGTATAGTTTAGGTGTCCTATAAAAATAGTCGTGACACAAAAATCACTTACCATAGTTCTAACTTCCTTCGTACATACTGTAACTTCCTGTATAATAATATATAAATTTCTGATACATCTATTATAGAACCATAATAATATTTATAATTACATATATTATTTTATTACAATCTTTTATCAAATATTCATTAACAATTATTTATTTAAATCTTTATTCCAGGTTATATCGACGTCGGTTTTTTGGTATGTTTTGGCTTAGTATTTTTTGGTCCATGTATTTCTGATCACAGATCCATAATATCCATAATTTTAATAATGATATATATTTCATATATATTTATTACGTAAATTTTTAATTCATTAATAAAATATTGAGATATAAAAATTAATTACATCATTCATTGAGATGGTAGGCCATATATACGGATGGATGTTGTTTCCATTTTTTGACAGATAGAAAGACATGAAAGTGAATAAAAACTCCCTATATAAATATATTATTATATCATAAATATCATATAAATCTATTAAATCTTTCACTATTAAAATCATTGTAAAATTGAAAAATGAATCAGATCACATCGTTGCGGGGGTAGTCCACATGTACATATGATCGATGATATCATTTCCCAATGGTTATGAATATAAGAATGTATATATGATTTTATCATTAAAAAGGTATAATTATGTCATAATTATCATATATAAATATTAAAATAATTTTCACATCCATCCAAATATTATGGTAATGAGAAATGAATTATATGCCTTTGTCAAGATGAAAATTTGTACGTATGTACTAGTGATATTTTCACACATCTATTTATTAAAAGAGGGTGGTTTTATAATAATACGAAATGTTAATTATTTTGATGAAACTAACGTTATTATTTTATAAAGAATATTTAATATTTATAATAGGTAAAAGAATAATTAAAAATAAAGTGATCAATTAAGTTGATTACCTATTATTTGTAATAACTCCGTTAAATCTCTTTTTAAGGGCTCTAGGGTTTATATTTGAGGTGGATAATCATCTCAAAAAAATTATAGGGGGTGGTGAAGTGATCTAGGAAGATTTTGGTTGAGCTGTATGGAAAACATTTCTATAAATAAGAGAAAGGAGGGGCCCTTTTATAATATTAGGTGAGGGATAACCTCAAAATTTCTTGAAAGACTAAAATATAATAAATTTATTATCAAGAAAAATGGTTTGAAATGAACTATAAATGGGAAAGTAATGAAACTATTGAACAAAATTTATCCACCATTTTTCTATTTTAATATTTTTTTATTTTTTTATTTTAGAAAATATTATTTTTGTAAATATAGTTATTAACAATTTAAAAACTATTAAATTAATTGGACATAAAAGAGACAGACATAAGGTTGTAATTCAAATATAATTGTTTAAAATAACACTAATATGTTATATTAAATTAAAAGGTTCACAAAAAACATTAAATCTCTCAAATTAGTTTAAATTTATTATTTTAAAATAATTTGATATATTTTTTTATTAAATTGAGAAATGATGCATTGGTGTTCCATAAATATTTATGACGATTTTATAGTGAATAAAAATTAGAAATAAATTACCATCAGAAATAAAATTTAATTATTCACAAAATTAAAATTAATATTTATTCACAACTACTTTTTTATAATTTGAAAATGTAATATATATTTAAAAATAAGAGGGTGAAATTTTGTATCTTTCATTACTTTAACTATTATATAATCCATTTTCATAGACTAGTGTCTATTAAATAAATCATTATTGAGACTATGGTGATAATGGATAAATTCCATTAATCCAGAAACAAATAGGATGAATAGTAATGTACATAACACTTATTGTCAACCTAGATTAACATGATTTACCCTTTATTGAAGTGATAAATTTTACCACAGTTACTGTTCATATTAACAAAAAATAAAAGAAAAATATTTATAAAATTTGGACAAAATTATTAAAAATTAGGAATCCATGTTACTAAATTTAATTACTATATGTTTCAAAAACTTCTTTTAAAAAAATCATGCAACACACGATGAAAATAATGTTTTATAAAAATAAAATTTTAAACATAAATTTTTTTTTCTTATCCCATGAATCAGAAAAGAACATCGTTAATGTTAAATAATTTTATTTAATAAATAATATATAAATTTAATTAAAATAATTCACTAATAGTTAATAATTTAATTTATTGAGATAAAAAATAAAATGCGTTCTTAAAAGTAGTTTTTCAAAAAAAATTACCTTAATTTTATTATTTGTAATTAATTTATATCCAATAAGTTAATTTAAAAATCTGTGACCATAAATTTTTAAAAATATACTTATTCTTATTAATATCCTCTAATTCTAATTTCTAGGTGATAACTATAATTTTACAATATACCACTATTCCTTTAAACTCTATGTTGTGTGACAAGTTGTCAAAGAAATTAAATTTATTTGAGAAAAATAATTCACAAAATCATAGTGTGTTATAGACATGATTGATACTTGGATTAATTTATATATTTGTGTTATATAAAATATTTTTCATGGTTGGTGTCATATTGTTACATCCTTATGTTTGGTTGTGGATTTTGATTTTTTGTGTGATTTTTCATAAAGAAAACATTAAATAGCTCACCCAAATTAAATTTTATACTTATATGATGTTCAATACCCCTGATCCTATTGGAGGAAGTTTGTGAGGGTATTTATTGATCTCAAAAATAACTTAGGATATGCATTTAAGGGGTATAAATATCAATATAACTGTATGTTTCTATATGTTTAGAATCCCATGTTTTTTTATAATTAGTTCTTTATATAATTATGTATATTACTAGATAGTTATTTATCTATTTTTGTTTATTCTTGTTGGGTGTTTTATTCCAATAAAATTATTCCATTATCAATGGATTATTCACATGGTACAATTGTATGCCCCATGAAGTATTATAGATGTGTTTCGGGGTTATAATTGGTCCCATCATAATCTTTGACGATGGTGTAGTGAGATTTGGTCATGGAATTAAACTAATATGAACATCACATAACATGTACATATATAATATCTTATAGAAATATAAACTAAATCAAAAAAATGACAAGGTGATATTCATTATTTTAGTGTTTTTGATAAAGTAAACCATGATGCATTAAATGTCCCCATATCAAGGATTGATTCCACAATGTGTACATGGAAGAACATGTGTTATAAAAAAACACATTCCTTTGAATATATCTCATATAATTTTTGATTATATATCAATCTAGATCTGTTAACATGATGCATTGATGACTTTTTAACATTCATATTTTTTTTAACATTTAACAATATTTTATAATAATGAATCTGACATTACAAGGAGTTATAATGAATATATATGTGAGTGTTTAGGAATTTTTTAAAATCCAAGTAGAATCTTAAATTTGTTCTAAAATTATTAAACTATTTGGGTATGAGGGAGATACCATCAATATATCAATCTTTTTTAAATCTATAATTTTCTATAATTTTAATAAACCGAATGATTTTATAAGGCTATAGGAGTTATAGATATTCCTACCATGAAGAGTTTTTTGTTATTCACTATCTTTTAGAATATATTTTTAAGTATAACTTTGTTGAACACTTATAAATGAGATAACACGATAAATTTTTAGGATTGCATGGATTATATTCTCTACAATAATGACACATATTATTAATTATTTCTTGGATTATATTGGAATAAATGATGGATGGATAGTCGCACCCCACCCAAACTCACCTAGAAAAAAACTAAACTGAGGACATTATTATACCTCAAGAATTCCTCTATGTATTCTAGAGGATATGGTTTAGTAGTGGGAGATTGAGATAGTCATAGGGGGGCTATTACCTAGAATGAAAAGATCAAGTGTTATTCTATAATCAAGTAGAAATATAGAATGTTTGATCAAAATGGTTTCTATTCCCTTAACCTATAAGCATATATACAGAGAAAATATGTTAACTCATAGTATAGAATATAAAATCTATAAATATCCTAATTGATGCATCAAATATAAATAGTTCGTTATCAAGATGATATATATAATTTCAATAGTTATAATATCTAAAAATAGGAGGCACATTTTTTAGAAAATATATAGAATGACTAAATGTATATATATAATTTCCTCTAGACTAACTCAAATTAGTATCCATATTAAATCTTTATCCTCCCATACCATGATAAAATATAACTTTTAATCCATATCCATTATTATTATAATTCCTTAAAATAAACATAAGGTTTAACTAACTACATCAAATCACAAGACATGTATGAGGGAAGGGGTGAGTCTGATAACATAGTGGGATTCCCCCACTCTCCTTGAAACACTATGTGATTGTGTTCATGTGGATAATAATTAAAATATTAGCATATAGTATAAGTTGGTTCTCAATTTAACTCACTAACTAGGAAATATGACCATTTTATATATATACAAGTCATACATATGCTTGTGGGGATAATAGACTCAAACATCCCAAATACTCATAAAAAATCTACCCAACTCAAGGAATGTACCACTATAATGTGTGTAGCCAAAAAACACACTCCATTTTCTAGACCAGTGGTGTTACATGACCTCAATAACACC
Organism: Viscum album; assembly: GCA_963277665.1. Lineage (NCBI taxonomy): Eukaryota > Viridiplantae > Streptophyta > Magnoliopsida > Santalales > Viscaceae > Viscum > Viscum album. The sequence goes on along the minus strand of OY728138.1, from coordinate 1,295,297,144 downwards.
TTCCCATATGTTATAGGCTACCGAATTGTAGTTAGAGTATTTTCTGTTATCATGGGGAGGATATATAAATATATCATTGTGAAATAACTATGTAAAATAATTAATAAACATCTATAGTAATAATCAGAGTATGGATAATTAATAAATAAAAATCATGCTATAAAAAATTAATTATTGTAAGGTATTAAAACTCACTAATAACCTAGTGGTAAAATCATATATAAGGAATATATATAATATTTAAATACACAAGAGGCCCAACCACCATCATAGAGACTCACCGTGTCAAAATATATGGACTTCATCTGATCTTTCCAACGTGATCATGAAATACTTGAACCTGTGAATAGTCATTTCTACTTAGGTTCCCAAGTTTCATAGCTACCTAACAAGGGTATGAGTACATATAAGTTGTTAACAACTAATGGCTACCCAATAATAACTAGGAAACATAGTTTAATCACATTTTACATGATTAACATAAATAAATTTCAAAAATAAAAAAAAATCATAATTTCAATACATGGGTTCTATGGTCACACCTAGGATTGGCCACTCCTACTTTAGTTACTGTTAGAGTTTCTTTGAATATAATAATATCATTTGTAACTTAGGCGAATACATACTACTTTCTAGTAAACAAGTAATATCTTCTGGAACTTATGCGGTATACACACATCCCATGGGGAAAATAAATCATATATAATCCGAGGGGAAGACACTCCCTAGGATATAATTCCATAATTTAGAGACACATGGAAATTCTATCACCCTTTTTGAAGCTTGTGTCATCTATAATACTAAGGTAATATACTCCTCTCACATGAAAATTATCAACTAGAAACTCAGGGGCTTACCTACCCCCTAATGGGAAACCATGTATCATCATCTAAAAACATAGAGGTGTGCTCACACCCTACCAAGAAATAGGTAGAATCATCTAGAACTCAATGGAATTCCTTAACCCTTCCATAAAATGGGTAATAGGTTATTTATAACTCATGGGTTGACACAGCCTACTGGTAAATATTCATTTTATATCATCATCCTCACATGGGTTTCCCTCGACCTTGAACCCATAAAAAATATCCTAGGTTTTCCTCCAAAGAACACCTCCTATATTCATCACTATATACATAATATGATACCATAATTAAACCTCATGTTCTATGGTGACACCAAATAATGATGATAAATTATCCCTCACACAAATCCTCTCTTAGTCAACATATCACCAAGGCACACACTGTAGTCTCCTAGGTGTCATAGTAATCTGGACTCCCTTCATGGGTTCCCTATATAATTCTCATATATTAGGACTAAGGATATCAATCGATGTTTATAGAATCCATTATAACCTTCAAAATCGTGTTAGGGACTCATTGTCCTCCTAGGACAAGACATACTATAATCACAATGGAGGGATTTAATACAGCATTGATCCCATCCAAGTCATCCTAGGTCAGTCCTCAGGCACCCAAATAATCCATATATCCAGCCCAATTCATACAAACTATGTTTTTTACACCCTAGTTACATTGAAAAACTCACCCCTTGCTCATATAAACTAGCCAAAAGGATACAATATATCACATGGTTCTCATATGGCCTATTCTTAGGGCAGTCATTCCTGTCCTACACTCATGTATTAAAGGGTACTAAAGTAACCTATCATAGGGAAATCATGGTCTGTTAATTTCATTATATTTACACCCATCATGGTATATGTATCTCATGTAACATATTTATAATAGATATATCGACCATAGGTGGTCAAACCATCAACCAATAATTAAGGTTCCATCATTCCCCATGATACTTGTGACTCATATATAAGGAAAAGAATAATTAAATTAATTATTTTTTAATCACCCTTGATGGTGAAATTTCATATCACAATACACATAAATAAATATTGATTTTCTATATGTCCTGTTCAGGGACAACATACATCATAGGATTTCGTTTACACTAATTATGATTGACCACCTTGAACTAATATCTTCTAATCCTCATCCATGATCATGTCTTATTTTAAGGAACTATCTCATGTAATTACATAAAAATAATAATTTTAGAAACGTATAGTTAATATTTTAATTTAATTTATATTGTAATAAATTCCTAAATACACCCTAAAAGACATCTAATAATTGAAACCTATATTAGTGGGGTCCAACCCACTCCCAACATGCACTTGGAAATAATTTACACAATAGTATAAATTTATAAATTTTATCCAATGGAAAATTTCATCCATTTTTTGGTAATATCCCTATAAAATATTTTAGGTAATCATTCCATCATTGAAATGGCCTGAAAGAACACATATTTATCATCTCTATAAATCGTTAATCCATATAGAGTAGAACACGCATTATATTTGGATTATCCCACCATGATCTGGGATAACCATCAATGAAACCTTATTTCATGTCATATAAAATAAGAGATAATGGGTGGAAACAAGAATAAAAGGAGGGGGTGAGAGAGAACATACCTCAAATCACTACTAAAATACTTTTAAATTATTCCATTTTATGGGGATAAAATAAGAGGAAGAGTAGGGGAGCCCCTGGTTCATTCACATGTGAGTGAGAAGGGGTTCTAGGCCTTAAAACCTATAGGAGAAATTTTTAATTTAACGCTTTTGAAAAACATTTTTAAATAACATAGTTACCACCTAGTTATAAAAATGATGCACCAACCATGTGGCTCGCACTATCTCCATCCACACCCCTGGCTTGGTTTGGATGCATGGTTTAACGAATCTTGTTCGAACTATGTCATGCCCTCTCTAACTAAAGTTTCATATTTATTATGGGTTCTCTCCAACCATTCAAAGATTGTGTTCCATAACCCTAGGACAAACCAACCAACATAGTTTCTCCAAACCATTGATATTCCATTTGATAAGGTAAAACCCTTTAAAAAATTCCTACTTACTCATAAAGCTCCAAAGACTCATCAAAAGACCTAAAACACCTCTCAGCCCTTGATTCATATCCCGAATCATATACTCAATATTCTCCAACTAAAAAAATTTGATCTGAATCTTGCTTCTCAAAATGATCCCTTCTCTAGAGTAAAAATAAAAACATCCAATGAAATTCACAACATGTACAGACATGAGGGTTTTCAACCACCTCTACATAACACTTATCATTCATTATAAGTATCAATGGTATTTTAACAATAAATATCTACCTACCTTGGTTGTTAATTCATCTATTAATCATCATGTTCTACCCTAAAACTCCAAATGTACTTTCACTTTGAAACTCCAAAAATGAGGCACACTATTTATATAAAATTGAAGTGCCTTCTCATCACCATCAATAATACTGAGGAAAAATTCACCAACACACATCTAACCTAATATAATAAGGTGACATTGATCAATTCATTCACATTTTCATGGTGCTCCCCAATATATGAATTTTCTCATAAGGATAATTTTGATATAAGGTGATCCGCACTCTCTAAATAACTTCTTGTAAACACATTCATTTGTCTAATGAACCACTAAGTGTAGTACCTTCTCAATACCAAAAAAATTTCATGAAAAAAATATTTTCTAGACTTCCATTGGATGAGTATTAATTAAAACACTCATCCATACTTACTGATTCACCCTATCATCAACTGATTATAATGCATATAACCCAAATAACATCCTGAGATAACCCTAATACACAAATTGAAGTCCAAACCTGACTCCCTGTGTAATATCATGGTTATATCCTTATCCAAGAAATTAAACTATCACGCATAGCTCATGAGAACTAAAACATCTTCGATATGGAACACCCTTATATCACCTCTAAACCATCTTGAGACCAATTCCAACACACAAACTTCTTTCATCACCACATTGGAATACCAATTATAGTGATTACCAAGGAACTAGATAAAAAAAATATACCCACTCACTAATATCTTAGTCCCACCTCAACTATTTAATGATAAGACTAATCACAACCATGAACCAACCCACATAGTGTTATTACTTATGGGGTTAATAAGATACTCCATACCAAATAAGTAACCTAATGATTACCCTGATGTATCCAAACACCGATCCCAATGGATTATTATTCATCTATTAATAATCATAATAATATGATTTGGATATCCCAACCATACATGATTCCTAATTTGAAACATCAATCAAGGACACACATATCATGGATTTTCTTGAAAATCCACATCAACACCCACTCTCCTCTCCCAAGCAAGAGAGATCCTCAAAAGAGCCTTATAATTGTTTATTTTCAATTATTCTTATAAATTTAATTAAAACTAAATATGTGTATGACCCCATACCACCTAGTCACAAAACCTGACTCATGATTCCATGAGTCACATTTTTTCAAATCTAGCTTCATAATCCTATATTATAGACCATGCTCCACTTTATGTCCAATGAATCCATCAAATGAACATAACTCAATGATTTCCTCCTCATAATCCTATGGAATATCATGCATATCATGTTCAATAAAAATATCATCAAATAACTCAAGCAATGTCTCAAAATAAGAAGAATCAACCCATTCCATACCCATCCTATATATAACCATCTGGGATCATATTCTACTATCTCAACAGGAACCATGCTTAAAATTAATAAGGTCTAGAACCCAATTGATCCGTCTTTATAAATCCCAACCTCGATACTGAATAACCTCAAGTGCATTACATCATGAAAATCAAGGAATCTCTATTCATATACCATATATATGATATCAATTCCTATAAATAAATATCAAAACCAAAGAATCTATCCATGCTTCCCATATTTAAGGGTACTCACATGTTTGTGGAAACCCATATATTGATTTTCCCTAATATATCATTTGGCTCACTTGTATCTTAATCTGCATCTCAATGGAATGAGGATCTCTCAGCAAGACCATAAACCATTTACTACAACGTCAATAATTCACAAGAAAACATCCTTATTACTATATTATATATCACAAGGTAAGTCTCACTACATCAAGAACTATAGTTTTCTCATGTATACATACAAATATTATGCATTATATGCCAATTCATCAGCCCACTCGAGTGCACAAATCAACATCATGAACCTATATATGAGATTTCCTCCTCTAAGACGACAGTATTATCCATTATTATATATAAATGAATCATCCCATTAGAATCCATTTATAGTAATCTATAGAGGTATGGTTATATTATGTACAATGAAACTAAAAACCCATATGGGAAATGATCATATAGGGTGTTATTGTTTATTCAGGTAACCAAACCCATTTTCTTTCCAGAACCTCTATTAGTGGATCAAGTGTATATAAAAACCCACTAAAGACCGCTATACAACATTTACATAGAGGGATTTCATAGTTTTTCTCATGGAACATCCATTCATAGAATCTACATGACATTTCATCATATAAAACATACCCTTGTTCAGCTGAGCCGAATTCCACCAAGAAGTACTACAACATAAATTCATATAAGTTATTGTTGACACTTAAAACACATGAACCCTCATTGTCAGTGATATATATCACACAGAATAATGAGTATGGTATGTGAATCCCATGATTAAATAATGATATAGGTACATCAAACTATTACCAATGGGAAAATATCGAAATAACATTAATATACATCTCAAATACACACATCATCTTTATATAAATATCTCAACTATCATTGTGAAAATTGGAACATAAACCCCATACCCAGGTAACCTAAACATCCCTTCGAAAATGGTATTCTTGATGCACCAACCCTAGTTCAACCATAAGCTCTAACTAATCCATACTCACCTTTCTTAAATCTTCTAGAATACCAAGACAAAATAAAATGACTTTTTGATTCCACATTGTAACGTTCCCAGCCTGTGAACACATTCTATTGTCTGGAATAATGGTGTTACCTTAACATAGGTGCACCTATACATAATAAAATGATTTATTAATATCATAAAGGTTCAAAGGTGTTACCATGGGGAGCCAATACCCCCATATAAGAGTATAAAAATAGTTAAAATAACAATGAAACATGTATAACAAAAATCAAAGTGTTCTTAATAAATAAATCATAACCATTCTCTAATAGAATGCAGTAATATTGTTATACATATCACTCATATCATATCACACAAATAACATTTAAAAAATAAATATAAGAATGAAATATATATATAAGATTCCCCACTACCATCTTTGATCCTCACCTTATCCAGTTCTATAGACTCCATCAATGTTATCCATCTTGATCATGAAACACTAGGCCTCTTCCCTATAATAACTAGTGAATAGTGAAGTTTTATTGGGTACCCAAGTGTTATGGATGCCTGATTAGGGTGAGAGTAAATAGAATTTGGGTACCACCAATGGGGTCCCAAAACATCTTGTAATCCCAGTGTATAAATAAGTGATATTTTCAAAAAAAATAGAAAAGATAAAATTTGAAATATCATCAATCCTCAGGTTCTATATTGACACTCAGGATTTACCATAACCACTCCAACTAATGTCATAGTGTCTCTTAAAAAATCATCATATAGAAATAATATTCATAAAAATACCCTACCCAAAAACATGTAACCTCATCTTGAAATCTGAAGTGTAAATGATGCCCACCGCGAAAAAGTAACATGTAATTCATAAACTTGAGGGGTAGACTCGCCACACTGGGAAACACTTATCATATAGAAACCTAGGGTAAAACTCCAAAATCATGAAACATGCCAATAAAAGACATAGGGGAATGCATGAACCATTCTTGGAAAACCAAATAATCAATATATTAGGGTAAAACACTTATTTCATAGGAAATATATCATCTATAAACATAGGAGAATACTCTCACCCTATTGGAAAACCCTAATTCTTCATATGGAAACTTATGTGTGTTCTCATACCCTACCAAGAAATAGTTAACATCATCTGGACATTAGGGGAATACCCAAACCATAATAGTTAATAGGTAACAGATCTTTTGAAACTTAGGGGTAGACTATCCCTATCATGAAACACACATATCAGATCCTCATCCTTACACAAGTTGGCCTAGTGCTCAAACCAATCACACATCTCGTAGGTTGAACTCTCAAGAAACACATCCCATACTAATCACTATATCCCTAAAAGGATACACTCATATACGCTTTGGTTATAAGGATGCGCATGAGAACAATGAGACTATCTCCCCAACACTAAACATCCATAGGGTCAATGTATCACTACAGAATCCACAAAGCCCCCTAGGTGTCATAGTAATCGAGACACACTACATCAAACCCCCTCTATCATCCTCATCTCTAATACCTATGATTATTCTATAAAGGTAATATTATCACTCAGCTCCCACATAATCATGTTAGGGCCTCATTAGTTACTTAGGTAAATCCATAACATTGTCAAATTAGAGGGATGTCCTAAAGCATGACACCCTTATAGGACATCAAAGGATTTCTATCACATTCCCACACCATCAAAAAATCATACCTAGGGAATCGCACCATTTTTCACATTCTAGTTATGGATAAACACTCCCCTTTTCTCATCTCTACTAGCCCATAAACTGTTAGTCATATCAAGGTTCACTTATGGCTTATTTCTAAGCCATCCATTCCGAGTATACACTCTTCTATATAGATTACGCTTTGGTAACCTATCCTAGAATAATTATAGGTCATTAATTTAGTTTATTTTACTCCCCATGGGTTCCATGTATGTCAATACTCATAATTATAATCAATCCCTTAGCCATCAGTGTATGAGGAATATAGTTCTCAATATTTCATTGTGTCCCTTCACATATGTGTCCTATCCACAATAATAATAAAATAATAATTACCTTATTTAAATCTTAATCTCCATCCTTCATGAGAACACATATCACATTCAATATAAATAAAAAATGCATTTACTCTAGGATTTTAAAGGACCACTAACCAAATTCAATTATATTTCCTTTAATAAAAGTATTTCCACCCTCACTAAATCCCTTTATAAGCATCATTCATGACCATATCACCTCTTTATCACCTATCTCGATCAACAAAATAAAACATAATAATAGTAAAAAATTATATTCAGTTATTAAATTTAATTTAAATATGAAAATATTCTTAAAATATCACTAGGTGGCATCTCTACAAAAAAAACCTCATGTAATGGTGCGTGTTCCACTCCCAATACACCTAAACCTATGCCAAAAAATCCCATATTTATATATCCAATCTAATTGAAAATTTTATCTAATTTAGGAAAAAACCTTGAAAACACATAGGTTAGCATAACTTCATTGAAAATAAATGTATTTATCATGTCAGGATGTCCTCTAGTAATTCCTTGTAAAAACATCTTATTCTTTGGATGATTCCACAATGCTTCAGTAGAATCATTAATGAGACATGCATCTAGGTTTCACCAAATTAGTCACAATGCATGGAAAAAATAATTAATAGATAGGGAGAGGTAGGGTAAAATTAAATTTCCACTAATAATCCTGTAAATATCCCCATAACAAGGGGGATTTAAGAAGAGAAAGGGGATATAATCCCATGCCTCATCCATACATGAAGGAGAAGGATGTGGGGTTTGGGATTAAATAATTGATGTAGGGATGGGTAATTTATAACTTTTGAACAAAATATTGGCAATATAACAATTACCACATGGTTTTTCAAACCGTTTTCTAACCTTGAGACTCATATTTTCTCAAGACACTACCCCAAAAATGGTTTCTTCATATGGTTTTCCAAACTACGCACTAACCATGAAACACCCACTAAAACTAAAATTGTTGGTTTTTAATAGTTTCTATATTACTATTCTATAACATTGAACCATAACACTAGAGAAAGGCACCCCCCCCACCCCACCCACACGGTTGACGTGCATGGTTTCCCCTAATAGTGTGGCAATACTGTGATGGGGTAAACCCCTTTGTGAAATTCCAACTTCCACCATATGTTTTGGATATAAACCCAAGAACATGGAACACCTCTCAATACTAAATAAATATCAAAAATTATCTTCTCATGATTATAAAACTCTTGAAATCTTTTCCTTATTCTGAATTAAAAAAATGACCCCTACTCTAGAGTCAAAAATTTAAACTTCCCATAAAATTCCAAAGTCACAGGGATCCCCACCATCGACTAGTAATCGATGAATCATAAACTCATAGACTAATGATATATATCACATAGTAACTCTCATAACTTATGACATAATCACAGAAAAGGAAAATCATAAAACCACAAGGATTTCACAATAAAATATATCCTACCCATTGAGTACCTTATTAACTTCAATAAATTGACATTAATATATCATGGGAAATAAAAATTCTATTGAAAATATGAGAATATGAAATCAAAGAGGGTTAACCATCAAATTACAGCCTAAAAATAATACTATGATATAATAAATGGCATAATTAAATAATGGGGCCCAAACTCTTGATATTATAATGTCCAACTCTCACACCCTACCCCATCTCATATCATCACTCCCTTAAATAAATATCTTAAAGATGTTAAATAGAGAACCATAGACTCAATCACGCGCACATTATATATTCCTAGGGAATTGATCACACTAAAATATGGTATAGCATTCCAGACATACACTAATCACTCATAAAATACATGAAAATATCCTCAAGATTAGTCAGAAAGCATAGTGAGAGGGGGTGAATCAGTTATCTCGTTTTAGTTTTATGTTTCTTCATAAAATAACATTTGTCACCTAATAATTTAATGCTCATTTTTTGGTGTCAAACACTAACACACATTCATAGTAGGAACAATAGATTTACAAGGTTCACTTATCAATTCGAAAAGGATAATCATTTACATGATATGAATTCAAAAAATATCATATAGTCTACTAGTATCAAAATGAGGATTAGAAAAGGGTGGGTTTATCCTTGAACTCGGGTTAAAAAAATTATCCCAATTATATAAAATGTGATTCTCAAATGGTTACAATGATATAATTGTTTTAACAACATTACAATCTTTTACTGAATTAGACTACTATCATGTTTTCATTGTGTTTCATTTTTTATTCCACTTCAATAAGCACATTCACAAGTTTCTTCTTTCTAAACTCACTGAATAAATTTATTTTAGTTTGTATCTCTTGAAAAATCAATAGGATTATTCCCTTCTGTAATCTACATGAAAATTTATTTATTTTTATATACACATGACTCATACACAACATGAAATCATGATCCTAATATTTTATCACACACACATCAGCAGTATCATGTTCAAATTTGAATTTCAAATTAGAATGTAAATAATAAATTATATTCAATTTATTATTCAAAATCCCATCTTCTTTCCTATTCTTCTAATTTACTTTAATTTTTATCTAGGTCATCACAATGACACTGAATAAATCATATCATGACCAAGTAGTTTATTTTAATAAATACTAATACATTTTCATGGTGTAACTAATTCCATCATTGTGAAATTACATATCTTCATACTAATATAATTAATAATAAATTATATGATTTTTAATCCATTAATACATTAGAATCATGTTATTTAAAACCACTAAATTCTCTTGAATTTTCAAAAAAAATATTAAAATAATTTCCTAAAAACTTTTTTATTCCCTATTACTATGTATAGAAAAAATATTTTTTGATGATTGAAACTTATTATATGATAGTAGTGTGATATCAATCTTCATACATAATCGGAAAAATTATTACTCATGATGATAAAAAATAATATGTATATTCAATCTTCTTATGTATTATCACAGGATAACTTATGTATCAACAATCATTTTACGTATCACATTTTTTCTATTTTATAGTTCTATAGAATAAAAACATATTAGGTATAAATAAATATATTTATATATTTCATAAATTTTAATTTTTATACCTTATAGTGAAATATATTCTAACATATGAACCATAGTTCTATTAAGTATGAAACTAGACATAGGCAATTCTATAAATTCAATTCCTCTTAACTTTAAAAATCTCAAAAAATATTTTAAACATTTTTAAACATGTTTCAAATAACTTAATGATTATAAATGACCTTCACCTCATAAAATAAAAATTAATTAATGTGATTGTAAATATGAATTATGTATTAGAAACCAAATCCATCAAATAAATATTTCCACTCCATTTACATTATTTCTCTTCTCTAGATGAAATAAAAAACGTTGCAGGAAATTTATTCATCAAAACTAGATCTTGATTACTTTTACTTGAGTTTTAATAATCTCCCTTGAACTGAATATCTTCCAAAAAATATGTTATCCTTAACAATATCCCCCATTATATTTTTCTTAGATACCAAGGAACAATAAAATCCAAACTCATTAAATTTTGAACTAAATCATTTTTTAAGAATTATAAGAATATGTGAGTCAAATAATTATAAAAAATAAGAACACTAATTTATATAATAAGGTTTTCTAGAAAATAATGATTTACAATTTTTTTTAATAACATCTGGTCCACATGATACATTTTGAAAACATCATCTTTACAAATATCTTTATACCACATGGAGATACCCTTTGTGAATAAAGTTTTTTCCAATTATCAAAATCATTTCATAATTCCTTTAAGTAACATTTTCTTGCATTCATGATCACCGAAATTGATAGAATAGTTCGAAAATAAAAAAAAATCACAAAGAAAAATATTGAATTCATAGATTTCCATTTTCAATAAATTATTGTAAATACATGACCCCTAAATAAGAGATATCTCTCCCATTTGGTAAAACAAATATCAACGAACTTTATCTAAAAATAATGTTCTCCCATTTCGTAATATATTTTTTATACATAAATTAATAAACTTTAAGAGATTTCTAATATCTTTAATCCCATTAAAAACAAAATCCAATATAAAAGTGAGAGAGGTGATAAACCCACACTTCTTTTTTCTTGAGTGGGACTTGGATAAACTCCAATAAAAAAACTCAATCATTGAAATGAATCGATTTGAAATGGTTTATTGAAAACATCTTCTATTCACTCACATGTTTGAAAACAAATATAGTTGTAATGAACATTTCTCCACAATCACTTTGATGAAGGGATATGTTATATCATTGTCCTTTGATCTTAATATATGAAATGGATTTTTTGATGAATTGGTACCACTTTTATTATTTTATCCCACAAGTAGTGGTAGCTTTACATCCAACATGGGATCTTCCAATTGAGTCCTTATTCCACATCAATTGGGTTTCATATTATGTGGAAACCACAAATTATCCTTCAATAATACACATGGTCACCAAATTATTATTCTCTATGTGATAATATGAAAACCATATGCTAAAAAAGAAAAATCCATAAGATATAGACCGTTTATCAAAAACATTTCCTTCCAAATATTTATATTTATATTCAAATAGATTTAACATTCTTTTTTCTCATACTTCATTCCATACTATATCATGTATTTAATTTACCTATGAATCCTCTTTCTATAGGTGAAGTGAGATTCCTCAGGTGACCTTTAATACCTATAGTATAATATAAAAACATAAAAAATTATAGTTATTAAAGATATCAAGTATATAAAACTTACAATTATGTTCTTGATTTCTATTTGGTTATCTTCTTTTCTTGTCACACCATTGAAGTTTTTTTACCACTGAAATAGGTGTGGAAACTATTTTTTAAACCACTATTCCAAACTTATTAAAAAAATCTAATCGTATTTCTCTTGATAATGAATTATTTTATCTCACTTTGTATAAATTTTTAATACTATAAAATATATCATTTCTTCATGAATTTTCATTCGAAACAAATTATATATCTATAAAGAAAACTCTTCACAAAAAAATTATTCATTTACAAATAAAATAATACCATCTACATAGACAATTATAATGATCGATACCTATGTTGCATCTTTAATGTCGAGATTTTTATGCAATCATCATTTCTTGAAATTAATCTTCTCTATGGATCTATCTTTGAATATCATGATTTTTTTTCTTTTTTGACTTATTTATAGAACTATTTAATATTTAAACTCATCGTTCATCATTAATAATAAAGAAACCACTAGTATTCATAATGTATACATCATCTTACAATTCACTCTTAGGGATGGAAGACTTGAAACCCATTTTTAAAATCATTTATTTCTATTATGATGAAATTGAAAGAAATATCATATTAGTAACTAGTCGAGAAAATAGTGTGAAGGTATCATGAAAATCAATTCCTTCAACCTATCCATACCCTTTTCACTTGTGTCTTTCCATATTTCTAACAATTTCTCCAATTTCCTTTATCATGTTTTAAAACACGTTCATTAATCTAATAACATTATTGTTTTTAATGTTGGTTAACAACTAATTTTTTTATTCTTATCCATCTGATTTAATTATTCTTTCATTGTTTCAACATATTCTTTGTACTACACAATATCATTCACATATCATGGTTTAAAATATAAAAAAAATGAGGTATGTGTTATTTTCCTCAATGTTCTCCTAGTTTGAAGCTATTTTAATTATTATATAGTAACATTTTAATAATCCACATTATTTTAAAGCCTTTAATGGGTAAAATTAGTTTTTTTTATCATCACATGAAATGGTTCAATCATTATCTCTGATCTAAAAAACTTTTGATTTATTAACATTTCCAGAATCATCTTCTTAATTCTAAAAAAACATTTCATCTTCATCAATTTCAAAACATATTTCTTGTTCTATATCTCCTTTATTTGAGTTTTCCATCACCATTGCATCATCTATATTAAAAATCCTCACTATACCTTTTTTTACATATTTTATCATCTTAAAATTAGTGGATAACCATGGAGACACCTTTAGTACAACTCATCTCTCAAACTTAACATGATTTTCACATTTAAATATGATCACATAAGGGATGTAAAACACCAATAATGTAAGATATGATCTTGAATTACACTAAATAGTTCCCCAATATAGTTAGACATAAGGACTCAATCATTCCTCCCCATACACAACAGGCTATGGAATACTAGTGAGGGACTAGGGTGTGTTTGTGGGAGACAATCCCCCTATATCAGAGTAGCAAAACAATTAAAATAACTAATAATCATTAATAGTTGTAAATAAACAGAGATAGGAAGAATTAAATATAAAAAAGGATGTAATAAAATGGGATTTTGTATGGTCTTGAATGGACATTTTATATAAAAATAACTGGTCACTATCTATATTGATCCCATAAACAAGATTAATTAGAAAGAAATCGGAATAATAGTACATAGATATGCTTCTAACTCTAACCCAAACCACATACAAAATCATCCAGAAATTTTCATTATACTCTAGATTAATAATAAGAATCCACATTAGAATATCCACTTAATTATAAGACCATGGTGCTACACCATAATCATCATATTTTTATGCTCAAATTGAAAAAAGTGTAGGATCGAAATAGTGATGTAGATGCTCAATATACAAGAGGGGGGGTGAATTGTATACTTTAAAAATTCCTTTGGAGCCTTTAAAGTTAGTTAAGAATAACTATGTTTTCCTTAAGAGAAGGAAAGGTCTAAGTTTAACAAAGTTAAACTAAGAAAATTCACAACACCTCTAACTCTAAATGCAAACTTGGAAAGAGATTCCGAACGAGGGTTTTGGAAATATGGTTCCAAAAATTGAAACTTAACAAAAGATTACAATATGAGATTCTACCTTAAAGCGTATAGAATCTAATTGAAAGAGAGTACAAATAAGGAAGTATAAGAAAGTTATACTTTCCTTATAATACAAAATGTAGCGGAATATAAACAAGTAGTTAAACTACAAGTAACAAGATATAAGTATTTTAACCCAAAGAGAAGGGTATCTAACAACCTTGGATAAAGGTACCTTGATTTATACTTCCAAGCAAGTCTATCTTACCCACACCAGGGTAAGCCCTCGATATGAAGATCGAAGTCTCTGTCTTACTATCCCCGCAAGCCCTCAACTTCAAGGTAGTTGGCAACCTCTGTCTTCCTCAGAAAGGAAGCCCTCGAACTTCAAGGTAGTCGGCACCTCTGTCTTCCTATCCCCGGAATCCCTCGAATGTAATCACCAACATTCGGAGTCGCACGAAGCTTTGAGAGTTAATAAGAGTCTCTCTCTCTAGAAATCACTTCAACAGCATGTAGGCACAAAACCAAGTTGTTCATCTGTCATCAGTTCAGCTCTGAGATCTTTCAAATGAGCTCCTATTTATAGGTAAGGTCGGCTCCTTCTCCAACGGTCAAATTTTACTTAAAGATCGGAGGGACCTGTACACATGTCACTTAGACAACGGTTAGTTTATAACAAAATAGATGACATCGTTTTATAACAAAACAAGTGTAACAAAATGTACGACATCGTTTTAATTCTAACTCAAAAGTTCGGAAAGAAAACCTCGGAATGAAGATTCAGAGTGTAAGGAATAATAAAAGAGTAGTCAAAATATAAAGGCATAAGCAAAATAAAGGTTCGGAGTCTAACTAAAATATTTTTCGGAGTCTGAATTATCTCAGAGTGTATAAACCAAAGATAAACATATTCTGTTTAATAGGTGAATTCGGAATGGGAATTCGGAATGAGAATTTGTCATCAGAATTCGTAATCAGAATTCGTAATGAGAATTTTCTATCGAACTTCATAAGGATTCATATCCTGAGTCTGAGTAGAACTTAATCATAGTTCGTATCAGGAATTCGGAATGAAGCTTCCTTATAGTTCTTATCCAGTAATTCGGATACTTAAACAGAATACTTTATATCAAAGTTTTAAACAAATATGAGAAAACAGAAATTAATCCGAATCTTATACTTAAGAAAAAAAATATGATAAGTAAAAGATTTTCTTATAAAATCGATTTTCCTTAAAAAATCAATTTTCCTTATAAAAGTAATTTTCCTTAAGAAAGCAATTTTCCTTATAAAAGAAATTTTCCTTAAAAAAGCAATTTTCCTTATAAAAGCAATATTCCTTAAAAAATAAATTTTCCTTAAAAAATAAGATGTTTGTGATTTTCAAAACAAGAAGGAATGGAAAATTCATAAGGAACACATTATTGACTCAACAATCTCCCCCTTTTTGGAAAGCACAAACATCCTTACGAAAAAGAAATTCTAAGAAGAAAGAAAAACATTAAGCCTTATCTCCCTTTTCATTAAGGATATTAATGAATACGACTAACTCCCCCTTAGGCTTTGAAACTCTAAGTATCATATTCAGATTTCCGGAGTGACATTTCATTACGAAAAAAATAAATTCTTATTTTATGAAAAACTCCCCCTTTGATAAACATTCTTCTTTTTCTTAAGGATCCTTTCCTTCTCCCCCTTTGGATAGACTTTCTTCTTTTTCTTAAGGATCTTTTCCTTCTCCCCCTTTCTGATTTTCAAAAAGAAATCGAGGGAATGAAAAAAAAATAACAAAGTACCTGAAATATTAGTAATGAAAAGAAAAGAAACGAGAGGCACAATTTTCATTAGGTTTGAAATCTCGACAACAAAGAAAATATTACAACAAAAAGATCGGATTTGGTTATTTCTGATCTTTTTCCTTTGACATGAGCCCTTTAAAAATAGTCTTGATCTTCTTTAGGTCTTTATGATCTTCTTCAGCTTGCTTCTCTAAGACAACTATTCTTGCGGATTGAGCTTCAATTTCTTCTTCCTGGGCTTTGAGCTTTTCTTCCTGAGCTTTCATCCTTTCTTCAAAATCAATCCGATGATCCCTTTCAAACTTCCAGTTCTGAGAAACGGAATTCAGCTTCCCATTCAGATCTCTTACTTCTTGAATCCGGAAGTTCTTTTCTTCTATCAGCTTCTCTTCAAAAGATGAAGTTAACTCATTTATCTTCTTGTCCTCGGTCTCAAAATCATCTTTAACATTGTATTGAAACTCATCGAATAAACTCATCTCTTCAACAGTCTTCTTTGACCAATTTGTCATCCTCTTGCAAGATTTTCTGTGAGCTTCGTAACCAACAAAGAAGGTTTTGAACTGAGCTTCAATCTCAACGCACTTGTCCATAACCATAGATATGGAGTCAGTTTTCTGATTCAAAGCATCTTGGAGCATCTGACATCTTCAATCAATACTAGAGAATGTCGGAATGGATCCCACCAACTTCTTTAAAGACTGGACAACAAAATCATGCCCCAACGAGGATGACTCCGAATCTGAAACTTTGCTTGGTGATTTTTCTTCTTCAATAAGCTCCAACTTCCTTTTAGATGAATCACCAAATTCTCTTTTCTTTCTAGCCACTGATTTCGGAGTCTCAACAAGAAGTTTCTTTCCCTTGTCTTTTTTCAGAATTGATTGTTGATCAGGGGTTTTCTGCTCACCAGTAGACACTTGAACAATATCATCAACTACTTTTTGAACAACATCTTCCTCATTCTTATCCTTCTCTGGAGTTACTAACTTAGAGGATTCAGCCTCTGAAGTTCTGAGTGATAGGTGTTCTGAAGGCGACCCCTTATACTCATCTACTTCTTTCAATAAGTCTCTTGTTTCACCACTTGCTTCAGCAACTTGTTCTTCCTCTTGCACCTGTTGAACCTGCTCGAGTTTCTCAACACGTTCGGTTGTAACCTCTTCCGAAAAATCAAGGTTTCTTCCTAGAGTCTCAGGTAGAGATTCCAGGGAGAATGATCTCGGATCTGGGATGCTTCCGGATACCATCTCATTAAACTTTAACAACGCTTGGACTGCCTCGGCTTCTGTCATCTTTTTCTTGAGCTTCTTCTCCTTTGCTTGTTTTTCAAGCTCATCAGTAATTATCTCCTTTAATCCCTTAGCTTTCGTAGGGTCCAATCTGAACTGCGGATCTCCTTCTTTCCTTTTCTCTTTATCTTCTCTCCACTTCGTAACTACCTCATCAGGAAAGGCCTTCTCCTTCTTTGGTTTGGGAGGAGCGGATTGAGCTTCCTTAGATTTTGGATCCTGTACCTCAGCTGCAACATCCTTCAACTTTATTTTCTTTACTAGCTTAGATGATTCCAGTTCAGTAGTTTTTGGAGCCGCTTCTTCTTTATTAGGCAGATCAAATAACTCACGAGTCTCCTTGTTGAAGGCCACATCCATCCTCTTAAGGGTATCATCACTGAGCAAAAAAAATTTACAAACCCTTGGCTTAGATCTGCAGGCTTCCTTGAAGGATTCAAGGCACCGAACTATCAACCATGATAAAATTGCTGGGTACAGTACGATCTGGGCTCTGATATTTCCTTTCTTAAGATTCTCAAAGGTTATAAGAATGTGCCTCATGAAGTTAAACTTCCTTAGATTTATCAGGAAATCTAAGATGTAGATCTCACTTTTCTTCAACCTGTCTTTATCAGCTTTCCTCGGTACGATAAGACCTTGCACCCACAACTCTAGAATCCGGAAATTTGTGGATAAACTTACAACCTTCGGAGCCTTGTCATCATCCAGTCCGAGAGTTTCTAAAGTTTTTTCCTTGTCGAAGCTACCTTTAGAATCCTGCAATATATGAGAAACAAATTTGGCTTCTCCTTCATAGGATAGCCCTGCCAAGCTTGCTGCCTTGGTATAAGTAATCTTGTAAGTCTTTCCATAAGACTTAAAAGAAACTTTCTCCCTATTCTCTTCCTGAAATAAGGAAACTGATTCATAGAACTCAACAAGTAACTCCAAAAAAACATCATCTTGATTCCCCGGTTTGGATACAGCAATATCTTCCCATCCATTCAACTTAATGTTCTTAGAAATGAGAGAATTGTAGTTGCTGAAAAAATCCAGATGGACTAACCTTTCTCTGTAAACTAACCATTGTGAAATAGGCTTAGTGGATGACATTTCTTGAGACGCTAACTCCACAGACATTCGGATCTGTAATCCTCTGAGAAGTTTGGAACAGAGACAACTGTAGTTCGGAACAGCCTTAAAACAGAGGGGCAGAGCTTCGGGACGCGAGAGCTTGAAATCGATGTGGGATGAGTATTTGGGTCCCCTTTATATAGGCAACGAGATGATGGTTCACCTTCCAAAGTTGATCTAACGGTTGGGAGAAACTGAGATCAGATCTGACGGTTGAAAACTTGAATACGATCTTTTTGAGGTTTTTATTAAAACAAGGAAATAAGAAAACTATAATCCGAAATCATAATACAAGAAAATGCCAGCAAGTAAAATATGACTACGAAATCTTGAGTAAGGTAATCATACCTTTCGGATTAGCTTAGGAGGATTATTCGTAATGGGTAATATAAACATGACTACGGAAAAAGATCTTTATTACGAGATGACATATTTTGCAAAAACATTACTACGGAAATTAAGCTTGGTACGAAAAACTCATTACAGAACACTTATTACGGAAAACTCAGTATGAAAAACAAACTTAGTATAGAAAAACTTAGTATGAAAAAAATATTACAAAATTTTGAAGACCGAAAAAAAACTTATTATGGAAGATTCGGTACTAAAATCTCGTTATGAAAATACCAGTACGAAAATTTTCATTCCGGAAATTTTAACATGAATACTTCCATTCCAGAAGTGTTCTGTACGAAAATGTCCAATCTGGAAAATTGTAGTTCCGGAAATTCCATTCCGGAAATCTTCTTTCCGAAAAGTTTGAAAACAAACTATGAAAAAAAACATTGTTAAACTAACAAACAAATGTAATCCCCCTATAAAAAGGAGTTTATTGCTGTAAGGAGAGTTTTTCAACAGAAAGTTACTTAAGGAGGATTACCTTACGGTTATCATCTCTAACTTCTGTTTAATATATTCAAATCTATCAGAAGGCAAAGATTTTGGAAAAATATCAGCAAGTTGATCTTGTGTTCCGATAAACTGAAGAATAATATCTCCTTTTAGTGTGTGATCCCTAAGAAAGTGATTCCTAATATCTATGTGTTTTGCACGGGAGTGATGTGCAGGGTTCTTACTAAGGGCAATGGCACTTGTGTTATCACACAAAATTTGAGTTTTGGTAAAACTCAAGCCATAGTCTGGGAGTGTGTGTTGCATCCACAACACTTGAGCATAACAACTTCCAGCTGCTACATATTCAGCTTCAGCAGTGGAGAGTGCTACAAAATGTTGCTTCTTGCAGGACCAAGAAACTAGTGAATCTCCTAAGAAATGACAAGTTCCGGATTTACTTTTTCTATCCATTATACATCCTCCAAAGTCAGCATCAGAAAAGATTTTAAAAACAAAATCATTTCCAGAATTATAAAATAATCCTAGATCCATGGTTCCCTTAAGGTAGAGAAAAAATCTTTTTACTGCCTTTAAGTGAGATTCCTTAGGATTGGATTGATATCTTGCACATAAGCATATTGAAAACATTATGTCTGGTCGACTAGCTGTTAAGTAGAGTAAACTTCCTATCATACCTCTAAAAGATGTTTGATCTACTGGTTTCCCAGCTTCATCAAGATCTAAAGAGTTTGAGGTACCAATGGGAGTACTTATACTCTTAGTGTTGTCATAACCATACTTTTTAAGAAGATATTTAAAATACTTATGTTGAGATATGTAGGTTCCTTCTGGTTTTTGAGAAATTTGAAAACCAAGAAAAAAAGTTAACCCACCCATCATACTCATTTCAAACTCAGATTTCATTAGACATGCAAAAGATTCAGTCAAATATTGCTGAGTTGAACCAAATATAATGTCATCAACATAAATTTGAACAATCAAAACATTTTTCTTATCCTTCTTTATAAAAAGGGTTGGATCTGCATTTCCCATAACATAGTTATTTTGAAGCAAAAATCCAGTGAGTCTATCATACCATGCTTGTGGGGCTTGTTTAAGACCATACAAAGCTTTGGTAAGTCTAAAAACATGATCTGAATGTTTTGTATCTTCAATGCCAGGAGGTTGTTCAACAAAAACTTCCTCTTGAACATAACCGTTAAGAAAATCACATTTCACATCCATTTGGAATAGTTTGAAATTAAATAATTCTAAAAAGGCAAGTAGAATACAGATAGATTCAAGCCTAGCTACTAGAGCATAGGTTTCTTCATAGTCTATTCCTTTTTTCTGATTATAGCCTTTAACAACAAGTCTAGATTTCTTTCTTACTATGATTCCATTTTCATCACATTTATTTCTGAAAACCCATTTTACTCCAATAACAGAAGTTTCCTTAGGTCTTTCAACCAAGGTCGAGACTTTATTCCTTTCGAATTCATTTATATCATCTTGCATGGCTTTAATCCAATCATCATCACCTAAAGCTTCATCAGTGCTTTTAGGTTCTAATTGGGAAAGAAATGATAGATGTTCTACTTCATTTCATAAGGAACTTCTAGTCCTTACAGGTTGATTTACATCACCAATGATACTATCACTGGGATGATTCTTAAGAAACATCTGATTTGGGTTTTGTAAAATCTGTTCATCAACATAGGGTAGAAAGTCTTTTGGGGTAAATGTTTCAGGAATAACCTCTAGAAAATTATCCTTATCAGAAGGTTCTTCTATCAAAGGTTGAAAATCAGTTTTTGAAAACACATCTGAGGATGTAGGAAGAGATGGTTTAAAAACAAAAGGATCTGACTCATCAAATTTTACATGTACTGTTTCTTCAACAGTACAAGTGTTTTTATTAAAAACTCTATAAGCCTTAGATGTTGTGGAATAACCTAAGAAAATTCCTTCATCAGATTTTGGTGCGAATTTATGTAAGTTATCTTTAGTATTCAAAATGAATACTTTGCAACCAAACACCTTGAAGTAGGAAAGTCTTGGTTTTCTACCATTCCATAACTCATAAAGAGTTTTATTAAGAAAAGTTCTAATCAAAACTCGATTTATAGTATAACAAGCAGTACTTACAGCTTCAACCCAGAAATGTATAGCAATAGAATATTCACTCAACATGGTTCTAGTTATCTCTTGAAGAATTCTATTTCTTATTTCAACTACACCATTATGTTGAAGAGTTCTAGGTGCTGAAAAATTGTGAGTAATGCCTTTCTTACTACAAAAAGTTTCAAAATCAGAATTTTTAAATTCTCCTGCATGATCACTATGAATAGTTTTCAATGGAAGGTTTTTCTCATTTTTAACTTGATCTCTAAAACTTTTGAAATAAGAAAAATCTTCAGATTTATTTTCTAGAAAATAGACCCAAGTAAATCTAGTGTAATCATCAACTAGAACAAACACATAGTATTTGCCTCCAATACTTCCAATTTGTGTTGGACCAAAAAGATCCATGTGCACTAACTATAATGCATCAGTTGTTGAGACTTCACCAATTGACTTAAAACTAGATTTATGTGGCTTTCCATATTGGCAAAGATCACAAACTTTAGAAGAATCAAATCTAAGCTCCGGTAGATCCTTAACTAGTTTCTTCTTAGAGAGTTTACATAAGTTCCTAAGATTACAGTGACCTAGTCTTCTATGCCATAACCAATAATGATCTTCCATTGCACTTAGGCAAGGTAAATCTTGGCTTCTAAGATCTTCTATGTTCAACGTGTAGACATTCTCTTGCCTATTGGCTGAGAGAATAAATTCTTCCTTGGAATTGTGAACTAAACACTTATCATTCCTAAAATTCACAAGGTAACCATCATCACATAACTGACTTATGCTAATGAGGCTATGCTTAAGACCATTAACAAAAAGAACATTTGAAATCAAGGTTTTACCAAGAAGAACAATATTACCAATACCAACAATCTCTCCCTTAGCATTATCTCCAAAAGTTACCTTTCCTCCTTTCGTTTTGATAATCTTTTCGAAAAAGTTTTTGTTACCAGTCATGTGCCGGGAACATCCACTATCCATGTACCATGTATTGTTGCTGGTACTCTCTTTATTTTCCTGAAATCAAGAAGAAAATTAGACTTTCGGAATCCAAACTTGTTTGGATCCGAGATTTCCAGACAATAAAATTTTAGGAACCCACATCTTATTAGAAAAGTATGATTTGTGAAATCCTAGAGATTGGGTTTTGTTTAAGGAACAATTCTTTGCCCAGTGACCACCACATTGACACTTGGTACAAAATGGGGCACTTTGAGGAACCAAATAATTGTTACTGAAAATAGGTTTTGCATGGGTATAACCAAATCCAGATTTATTTCTTAAAGGTCGTATTTGGGAATACATCTTATCAAAATTTTCCTTACCATGGGTAAAGTTTGATAAACACTTCTTTAAGGAAAAAATTTCGTACTTGAGTTTTACAACCAAGCTTTTATTCTCAAAATCATTAGTTTTTGAACTAGAGTTAGGCTCGAAAACATTTTTATTAGAAATTACTTTTTTTAATTCTTTAGAAAGTTTGTTCTTCTCAGAACTTACTTCCTCAAGATTTTTTGAAATACTTTCAAAATCAGCTTTTTTCTTATTATGATCTTTAGAAATATCTGATATCTCTTTTGTAAGAATAGAATTCCTAGAGTTTTCCTTATCAAGTTTCTTATTGAGTTTGGAATTCTCAATCTCAAGAAGTTCAGCAAACCTAGAGACTTCTTCATAAGTAGGTAAAGTATTTTCCTCATCAGAAGATGATTCTTCATCAGAAGTGTTATAATACTTACTATCATTAGAATTTAAAGAAACATTTGTCAGTGATTCAGCATTTCGTACCTTATCCATAAAACAATGATTATTAATAGGTAATCTGGCTATAAGACCAAGATTCTTCTGTCCTGAAGATTCATAATCAGAAGATTCATCTGAAGAGTCACCACCACTGGCACTCTAGGTGTCATTAGCTTTCAGAACTTTCTTAGCTTTAGCTTTATAAAACCTTTTTCTTTTCCTATCTGAATTCCTTTTTTTCTTTCTTTCTTTTTGAGAATAGGGCAATCTGGTCTAATATGTCCAGCACTTTTGCATTCATAACAAGTAACTTCTCCATCTTTCTTATCTTTCCTTTCCTTTTTCTTATACTTAGATTGAAAATTCCTTTGGCCAGCTATCTTGTTCATCCTTCGATCAAGATTGGCTAATTCATTTTCTGAGACTTCACTCTCACTAGATTCAGATTGGAAAATAACTTTCTTAGACTTGGATCTAGTTACTCTCTCAGGAGTCTTAGCTTTCATCTGATTTGAAGTTGTAGTAAATGCAACAGTACTATTCCCATTCTTCTTCTTGATGTTGTCAGCATCTCTCTTCATTCATGTTTCATGTTGTAGAAGAGTTCCAAATAATTCATCAAGAGTAATTTGAGTGACCTTCCTGTTCTCATCTATAGCTGTTCTCTTGGATTCCCACTCCTTGGGCATAATATCAATTATTTTGTCCACAATAGCTTCATCATCTAAACCTTTCTCTCCCATAGATTGTAGACTGTTGACTATAGTCATAAATCTTTGTTCAACTTTATAGATAGGTTCACCATAAGGAAAATTGAAGCCATGATATTCATCTCTAAGCATAGCTCTTCTAGCCTCAATCACTTTACAAGTTCCAAAGTGTGTAACTTCTAACTTCTTCCATATACAGTTAGCTGCTTCACAAGAAGAAATTTGGCTATATATATTTCTGGTCATTGAACATAGTAAAGTATTGCGTACCTTATAGTTGAGTTGATATTCTTACTTTTCCTGATTAGTGAAAGTTCTGACTTCCTTGTCAGGAATTTTATAATCACCAGTAAGCATAACAAATTTGTCTACTCAAGTGTTAATAACAAAAGTCCTCATTCGATCTCTCCAGTACTCATAGTCATTACCATCAAATATAAGTTGTCTTGTAGGATTCATATTATCAATTGAACCAACATTAATTCCTACCATACTAGAAATAACCTTTGGCACACAAACTTGTTAGTATCAAAGTTTCGTATAACAAAGTTCGGAATGAGAAAAGTTCGGAATTGGAAAATTCGTAATAAGATAGTTCGGAATGATAAAATGAGCAAGATAAACTTGTATGTGAGTACAAGTATTTCAGAGACCTCCTTTGATACCAATTTTAGGATCGAAATAGTGATGTAGATGCTTAATATACAGGAGGGGGGTGAATTGTATAATTTAAAAATTCATTTGGACCCTTTAAAGTTAGTTAAGAATAACTATGTTTTCCTTAAGAGAAGGAAAGGGCTAAGTTTAACAAAGTTAAACTAAGAAAATTCACGACACCTCTAACTCCAAATGCAAACTTGGAACGAGATTCCAAACGAGGGTTCCGGAAATATAGTTCCGGAAATTGAAACTTAACAAAAGATTATAATATGAGATTCTACCTTAAAGCGTATTGAATCTAATTGAAACTGAGTACAAATAAGGAAGTATAAGAAAGTTATACTTTCCTTATAATACAAAATGCAGTGGAATATAAACAAGTAGTTAAACTACAAGTAACAAGATATAAGTCTTTGAACCCAAAGAGAAGGGTATCCAACAACCTTGGATAAAGGTACCTTGATTTACACTTCCAAGAAAGTCTGTCTTACCCACACCAGGGTAAGCCCTCAATATGAAGATCGGAGTCTCTGTCTTGCTATCCCCGCAAGCCCTCAACTTCAAGGTAGTTGGTAACCTCTGTCTTCCTCAGCAAGGAAGCCCTCGAACTTCAAAGTAGTCGGCACCTCTGTCTTCCTATCCCCGGAAGCCCTCGAATGTAATCACCAACATTCGGAGTCGCACGAAGCTTTGAGAGTTAATAAGAGACTCTCTCTCTAGAAATCACTTCAACAGCATATAGGCACAAAACCAAGTTGTTCATCTGTCATCAGTTCAGCTCTGAGCTCTTTCAAATGAGCTCCTATTTATCGGTAAGGTCGACTCCTTCTCCAATGGTCAAATTTTCCTTAAAGATCGGAGGGACCTGTACACGTGTCACTTAGACAACGGTTAGTTTATAACAAAATAGACGACAACGTTTTATAACAAAACAAGTGTAACAAAATGTATGACATCATTTTAATTCTAACTCAAATGTTCGGAATGAAAACCTCGGAATGAAGATTCAGAGTGTAAGGAACAATAAAAGGGTAGTCAAAATATAAAGGCATAAGCAAAATAAAGGTTCGGAGTCTAACTAAAATATTTTTTGGAGTCTGAATTATCTCAGAGTGTATAAACCAAAGATAAATATATTCTATTTAATAGGTGAATTCAGAATGGGAATTCAGAATGAGAATTTGTCATCAGAATTCGTAATCAGAATTCGTAATGAGAATTTGCTATCGAACTTCATAAGGATTCATATCCTGAGTCTGAGTAGAACTTAATCAGAGTTAATATCAGGAATTCAGAATGAAACTTCCTTATAGTTCTTATCCAGTAATTCGGATACTTAAACAGAATACTTTATATCAAAGTTTTAAACAAATCTGAGAAAACAGAAATGAATCCGAATCTTATACTTAAGAAAAAAATATGATATGGAAAAGTTTTTCTTATAAAAGCGATTTTCCTTAAAAAAGCAATTTTCCTTATAAAAGTAATTTTCCTTAAGAAAGCAATTTTCCTTATAAAAGCAATTTTCCTTAAAAAAGAAATTTTCCTTATAAAAGAAATTTTCCTTAAAAAATCAAATTTCCTTAAAAAATAAGATGTTTGTGATTTTCAAAACAAGAAGGAATAGAAAAGTCATAAGGAACGCCTTATTGACTCAACAAAAAGGTCCAAGGTCTATGCACACCGAGGTGCACATCTAGGGGCGTGAAATAAATATCAATAGTCCACCCATAATAATGTACCTATAATTTTCTATCATAATTTCATGTTCGTGGAATATTATCAACCTAGCTTATATAAAAATAAAAATGATTAATAAATTAAATCCACAATTGATCCTTGGGTCCGTGATCTCGATCGATGATACCTTCTTTCACAAATGATGGAAATATATGAAGATTTACGTCACAAGATTTTTAAACATATATATATATATAAACATGTATGTATATATATATTATATGTATGACATAAAAACACACACACACACACATATATGTAATAGTATTTAGGAGTTGATGAATGACACTAAGGCGTCCATGAATAACAACAAAATTGTCTCACATTTTAGTAAGGGGACTTAACAAAATCATTCAAATTGGGATATATAATGTCATCTTGAAAATGCCAATTATTGATGTAAAACTTCATGTGAAATATCCTAATAAAAGTTTGTGAAACATCATGTACACAAACCCAATATTTATGTTAAATTCCATGTTTAATCTCCTAATAAATTGGTCTGAATCATCAAGTATAAAAACCAAATAATGATGTGAAATTCTATGAACAATTTCATAATAAAGGGGTATGAAAAGTCATGTTTATTAACCTAATAATGATGTTAAATGACCTATCCAAAATCCATGACCAAGGGTGTATGAAGCATCATATTCAAATACACTAATAGAGGATTCTCAGTGATAATAAAACTTATAGGATCAATGGATGGGTCATAAGAATCATTTATGGGCCTCCCCAATATATAAGGTTTATAAGCTGAATCCCAAGAGATATTTTTGGGAATCCTAAAAAATTAACTTTTATATCAATTTGAATCAAATTTCGGATACTAAGAAGTAACTTTTAAAATCACCACCGTAACACTATCTAACATCCAACCCTATTGACCATGTACTAGGAATCACATCTAGAAAAAAAAGTTTTATCATGATTAATCATACGAAAATAGAAGTAAGGGGTGTGGTTGGATGAATTCCTAAACCCATCAATAAATCAATATCCCCTCATGACAACATGTTCAGCGTGGGTTCTATATTGACACCCAAAACCAACTCAACCAAAATCCCCAATGCATTTTATTAGGGTTGGTCAAAAAATTAGGAACCCACTAGGACCCTCATGTTATATCAATAAAGATGTATCATATTTCAGATATTCTAAATTAACCTATAAGGAATGGAATTACTCTTGGTATCTATAGATATAGTAATTAAATAGATTCAACATAAATGAGATCCTTAGTCAATGATTAATATTCTCTATGTGAACATATCTTGTAACCTCATATCCAATATCTCACGGCCTCATAGGTTAGAAGGGAACAACAATAAATGATGATTTCCTTAATGAAAAAACTAATTAGGTGTCATTATAGAGAGATGTATCATGTAACATCTTAGACTGAAGGTTATACTCTAGGTTGGTTTGAATGCCCATCCAGACATGCTACCTCAAGCAGGTTTTCAGTCCCGCTAACCTGGGACAGTACCAAGAAAGAATGAATTGGGACAATAGAGATCTCAATCTATGTCTACCAATAATTTTTAGAACACTAAACTAGGTCTCATTACATGTCTCGTATATAGATGATATTTGTACTCATGTAATGGAGTAAGAACCTCTCTGTTATGTCATTCACCCTGAAATAACTCATAGCATTCATTTAATAACCTAAAGGATTTCACCTTCATGATCTACATGAAAAAATCTAAAAATGGACTAATCATACATAAAATTTCTAACTCCGTGTAATAAAATCAATAAATAACCTGAATTAGAAGTTAGGGAGAAGTACATGGTGTGAATACCTGAGTAAACGGTGTGTACTCTCAAAGCCCCACATGGGGGTGTACTCTAGATGAACAAGGATTTTAAAACCAAAGTACATGACATGTATAACATATACATGGTGTATAAATAATGTAAAAATTTTATACCCTATATTGGGTACCTATCCATGTACCTCATATGATTTGGACATGTGTCTTACCCTGGTCATATACTTTTACATGGCATGAAAACCACATGGGGTGAAGCTGTGTACCCATACACAGTCGAGTTACCCTATATGGGATGTTTTTCTGTGTACTTAGATACATATCTAAGAAACACTACACAGAGGTTAATCCCAGTAAAAGGTGTGTACTCTTATAAAGTCATCTTCCCAAAATTAGAAGAAAACATGACACGTGTTATAGAACTACACTTCGTGTGACCGAGATTCTTGAATGAGTAACCCAAGCCAATAGCTATAATCCATCATTTTCTCCACAATATATATAAATATTCCCACTATAAGTATTTAGAGTTCATAATTGGGTTCTAAAATAATAAATTATTAATTATATATGGATTTACAAGGAAAAAATAATAATGAACTACCTTAGGGTATAATCTTCCAAATCATTACCAATATCTATGTTCAATCACTACCACTCGATAATCTCACTCCTCCCAAGATCTGCAGTGGCACCTCCCTTCCTCCATATCTCTCTCTATCTCTATCTCTCTATGTTCTCACAGTTTGGGTGAAGAAAAAACATAGAGGTTTTTTATGAGAACCTATGTGTTAAATGAGAAAAGAAAATAGGTAAATAAAAGAAAAAAATAAAATGGGGCCCAACCCCAGTGCTGAGATGAGTTTTTTCCTCACATGGGAAAAACATCCCATTACAGAATATAGCATGAAAATTAAAAAACATTATACCAAAAATCAATCATTAGGTAAAAATCATATTCTAAGATAAATAGAGTGGTAAAAAAATCATCTAAAATCATATTATAGGGTAAAATTACCACTTTACCCCCACAAAATCTTAATGAAAAAAATTCAGTTTTCTACTAAAATTACCAGTCCATAAAAACATGGATAATTACTCTTAAATAATTAAATTTATTTTATTTAATATAATAAATATAATATGTTAAAATAATTAATTTTTTTTCTATAAAAGCAGTGGGTTTTAATTTGATCCATTGCACTAATAAATTATCTCCCAAAATTACAAGATGTATCATGCTCAATCAACTTGGTACAATACATCGCTATTAATTTTTTGTTCTCTCATTGAGAAAAACAATTTTATTATAGCGTTTATGGTACTATATATTCATTTTAAATTCCATGATTCTAAATATATTCCTAAAATCATTTACTAGTATATTCTACCTAATTTTTCATTCGAATCCTCATTGAGTAGACACCCACATCATTTTTAACACTCATGAAACTCATGAACATTTTTAGAGGAACTATTTTTTTATTCATAAACATAATACAAGTGATAAGATTAAATTAATCAAAAAAGGAAATAAAATACCAATATACATTTATTAATTTCTCCCTCATCATACAAATAATATTTGAATATCTATCAGATGAAATGTTTATGTATCATCTTTCTTATGTAAAAAATTATTAATCATACACTTTTAACATGTAAATAACATATAGATTCTCACTATTTTATATAATAGTCACATCATGAACATTATATACTATGATATGATGGCTCATGTAATTTTGACCAAGATCTCAGTGTCTTCAATTCCATAAGTGATTTTATTTTTTCAAGCTTATGTAACATGATTTTTCAGTATCTCCCACCAAAAAAATGTTACCCCTTTTTGGTTTCCCCTTTTCAAAAAATATTCATATTGTAAACACTTATAAGAGAACCCATATTTTTTAAAATCAACGAATTATCTTCATCTCATAGTTGAGAAACACTTAACGGATTTTTTTTAATCCATAAACATATAATGGTTTATTGGACTAAAACCTCTATTTTCCAATAATTGTTGGACCAACACCATTGATTTTAAGTGACCCATAATTTATAAGGTTCATTGATCCTTCAATGATATTTTCTAAATATTTTAATATTTTAAAATATCATATCATGTGTAATGAACATCAAATATCCCCAATCAATTGAAATTCCACTTTAGATGCTTTAAGTGAGACATAAACAACAAATTATTTTTTTCCTTTTTCATTAGTATTTTGACTCTTATTAGTATTATAATTCATACTCAATAGGTATGGTAGTATAGTGGGATAACATTCAAAAAAATAATCTAAATAGTCATGTATTCCATATACTTCTTTTAATGGTTTAAATTTACTTTCTAAATTCAAATTTCTTATTTTAATTTCATATTTTAGTGGAATAACTCCCACAAAAATTCTATATCTAAAACCATGTAGGCTCATTAGAATATTTGATGGAAAACTAAAAATTATGTTCTAAGGTTATTAATCCTCTAATGTTCTAAAATTATACCTAGAAATCATATTTTCTTCAATAAATAGTTAGTTATCAAGATGTGCACACCTGCCATTATTCCCATTATTATGATAAATTTTGTGTCCTTTTTGTGATTTTTTTGAATACTCATAACATATTTTTAGTTGATCTATAATTCATTATATCCATTTATAATTCACTATTACTAGTATTTTTACATTAATTTAGTGCCCCCATATTATCTCAGTTTTAAAAATAACATTCTTTTATATAAAATTGGTCTTATTAAATTTTTTCCCTCAAAATTCAATTTTTTATTATAAAAGACACTTTTGAGGTGAAAGTGTGAAACCAGATGTTACAACACCAACTGAAAAGATGATACAATTAAAAAAACAGAAGTATACCAGACTCCTTTTCCTTACATGGATTCTAGAAAAGAGAACTGACTTGAGTCTTTGAATCCTCCTTTAGATAGCCTTAAAAATAGGATGCCAACTTTTCCTAAGTCTTCATGTACTCCCCTTTAGTCACCTTAGCTTTATTGAATTCCTTGATCATTACTAGATCCTTCTTGTTAATCCATGCACCTAACTAATAATTTTTCTCTAATTTAATCTCCCTTCTCATCATTGTTTTGGCATATAATTCATAGTCCTTAATCATCCAAATTGATTCCTTCATTTCTTCATATGAATGCATAAGACGTTCCAGGTTTGGGTCAAGATCTTCTCTATCTTCACATTTTTTGGTCAGTTGGAGAAACACATAAAGCAACCCCTTAGTCCTTTTCTACATCAAGAACAGAATTTGTAGACTTATTGGGAACAATTTCCTTTATCTTGGTTTTCGATTTCATAGAATATCTTGTCTTCATTAGGAGTGGTACGTATTATTTGTCCTTTCTCCATTTACTGTTACCTCTCAGACTCATCCTCCTCCTCTGGTTGGGTGGTCTTTTTCCTTGAGATTCATCTTGGGAATCACCTAAATGGAATCCAGAGGACTCATCGTTGTGCTCATATGGATCTCCCTTCCCATCCTTGGAGATCACATCCCCAACAATATCCTAACCTTGGTCAACATTTTCCAAAATTCCAAAGCATTTGACCATTTCAATAGCTGGAACCTCTATACATAGATTGTCCTTTCCCAAATTCACACCCCCATTGGCACGTTTCCATGTTAGGTTGTCTTGGAAATCACCTGATTTAAGCTCATTAGAAGCCACTATTTTTTCTTCTCATTTCTTGTTTCCCCTGTTTCCCTCCTTGATTATTAATTTCATTCCCTGAATGATCTATCACTACATGTTATGGAGTTTTAGGCAGCCTCGGGCCTCCCTCAAGCAATGTTTCATAATTTTCTTGCTTCGAAAGAGCATGAACATATCCAAGGGGGAACCCCGGTCATTCCTTAATTGATTAAAGACCTCAGACACCATTGGGTCACCTTTCCTCACTTCACTTTTCACCTTTCTGAAATTTGGGACCATAAGAAACCCCTATCAGCTTCTGCCGTGCCGAGCCTCCCTCTACACATGGCTCTAGTCCTTTTTAACTTCCTTCTAATATCAAACCATCCAGATTAATTTATCTCCTTTTTGTATTCCTATAGGTAACTAAAAAGTGTCTCAATTTCTTAAATATGTAGAACCTTTTGACCCAAAATTCGTAGACCACATGATATCTTCAATGAAATTCCTCATCCACTATAATCCAAACAAACACAGAAGGCATCCTCAAAGTGTCCACTTTCAAAAAAAACCCTTGGATAAACGAGGTGAAAAATAGCTCTAGTTCTATTATTAATGCATATAAATGTACACATTGAGGTTCCCTAACATTATCAAAATAGATGGGTTTTGAAACAGAAGTTGGTGTTGGAGAAAACTTACCCAGCTCGCAACCAAAGAGGATTTGCACTTCATGTGGTAGTCATTAGACCATCTAAATAAAAAGAACTGAGATCCATTGTATCTATGGGGTGCACTGGACTAGGCCTTGACTAAATCCTCATATGATTCAAATCAAATCATAATATTATTATTTTTTTAGAAAACCAATAGTCATTCTCTCGTGTATATCCCAGTGCCTGAAAACAAATCTATATAAAAAGTCCGTTGAAGGTTGTCTCTGCATGAATCAAGAAATTAGTGTATGATTCTGATGTTCTAAATTCATGTAGAATTATTGAGTAGATATCTAGAAGTTAGGGTTTCCATCAAATATATTCCTCTCTAGTATGAAAAAAAATCTTAGTTTCTTGAATATTAGTTTTACTTTATAAACTTTGTGATCACCTTCTCTAACATTGATATCATTTAAAGACACTCCTTTAGTTCCATTATCAACATAAATTTCATATAATATTATTCAACACTTCCAACATCACTAAATTCATAATAGGTCAATTATTCCCCAAATACATCAACAATTTGTTTTTTCATTAATATCACTCAATGTCTCAACTTCTTTTTCGTCTTCACTACTCTCATTTTTATCAAGATTTGATAAGAAATTTACAATCTTTTATTTTGATAAATTAATACCCTTATATTTGGAATTGAAATTTTATTTATCTTATTTTTTATCTTTCATTATAAATGATATCAATTGCCTTTAATATTCATCCTCAGAAGCTATTATTAATTAATATTTGGGAAATTTATTACAAAATTTGAAACAATTCCAATTATGAGACACTTTAATGAAATTATTCTCTTAAGACATCTATTACATTTTCTCGAGCTTCTAGATATAAGAGGCCAAAATTTATGAATCCTTTCATCAACATTCTCTTATATTCCAAACAACCAATTTTATCATTGTCCTGTTTTTTCATATTATTTTATTTCATTAATGGTTTCAATGTTTATTTTTATCCTCCTTGGAATTATTCTTATGAATAATCCCCTTTTTTATCCTATATATAATACGGATTCTTTTAAAATAATCCAAAGGAACTATACTCGGATCCCAATCATTATGAAATAATACTTTTATATCAGTCCTATTTTTTAAAATTCATAGAATCTTTTCAAAAACCATAGTATCCTCCACCTTTTCACCAAATCATCTAATTATGGTTATTATTTTATTATCCCCACTAAAGACGTCATTCAATGTTTTATTTTTATGAATTTTGGGACTACCAAAATTTATCCTCCAAAACTATAGTTCAGCCACTTTAATCCTTTTATTTCACTCATAGGTATTTTATATTTTATTTCATATGACTTTAGTTGTACTGAATCATTTAATATTTAGGGGATTTATCCCTGAATGTTATGGTTGAGTGAAATTTTGGTCATGTAAATCATTATATAAATTCTATCTATAATTTTTTTCCAAAGAAAAACTTTAAACATGGTGATTAAAAACATTTGATGTATCCTACGATACATCTAAACTAATTAAAAGTAAATATAATAAAATATGATATTTCCATAAATATTTTTTTGAATCAATATTGGGAATCACATTATTTTTTAATAAAAAGATATTATCCATATCCATATGATAAATTCAGTGATTAAAAAACCAAACATAGAAAAAAAAATCTTTAAATAATTGATCATACATAAATGGATTTTGTGTCTAATGTGATGTGAAAAGCCCATCAAGGTCTTTACCAAATCACAGAGTGGGGGTGATTTAATTATTTGAATTTATTTTAAAATTTATTCTTGAAAACCATCCACCAATTGATAAAGTGATTGTTAGGATCACATTCACACATAAAAACCCACATCCAAGGTATTTAAAATAGATTTATAGGGTTCATATTTCACAATGATAAGGTTAATCCTTAGCATGATTTGGATTCACTTGAGATCATACAGTCCACCAGTATCAATATGTTAATTTAAATTATCATGATCCATCCTTGAACTTTTGTTACACCAATGTATACAAAATGTGTAACATTTTCTTCTTTTATTGGTACAACGAAATAAATTGTTTGTAACAATGGGACCATCTTCAACCAAATGATATTACTATCCTGTTATCACAATGATACATATTTTCTTCTAATTTAACATACAAAATTACAAGTTTCTTATTTCTACACACGCTACAAAAATCTCTCATCATATTCTACATCTTGAATAATAGATATTATTATTCCCTCATATATTATTCAGTGAATATTCATTAGTTTTATATACACATTACTCACAAATAGTATGCATTTAAGATCCAAATATTTTATCATACTGACAACTGTAGTAGAATGATTGAATTTAAATATCAATTTAAAATGAAAAAATTTACATCTCCAAACCTAATTTCATAAATTATGTAATTCTTCCCTCTTATTATTTATTCTTTTATATTCTATTATAGGTCATCATGGTGAAATTGAATAAATTTTAGTGGGACTAATCAATAATTTTTTAACTTCCTCATTTATATCATGACAAAACCAATTACTTAATGGTGTGATCACTTTTCTTCCTCCAACTAGAATAAGAAATCCCTTTTTGATTTTAAATCAATATATTATATCAGTGGCATCATTTTATTTAAAATCTCTAAATTATTATTGAATTTGAAGAAATAATTATTATAAAATAATTCAATTAAATGTTTTTCAATTCCCTGTGAATTCCTAGAGAAAAAAATATTTTATATTATCTGAATCGTCTTACATATCTATATTTTGGTATCTAACTTCTTACATACCTTGAGAAAATATTATATATGAAAATAAAAATCTCATTGATTTTCAATATTATTTTCTATTATCACTGAACTTCATACATATCTAAAATCATCTTACAAATCATTTACATTTCACCTTTTAATGTATATGATAAACAAATAAATTCTATTTAAATAAATATTCATTTATATTCCAAACATATTTCTTTTTCTACAAAATTTTATAATGTATTATTTCATATGAACCAATGTTCATTTATATATCAAACTAGACATATGAAATTAATAAAATTCAATTGGAATCAACTCTTAAAATATCACAAAATCATTAAAACTACCTTAAAAAATTTAAAACATCTTCAAGATTAAAAATATCCTTCAACTCAGACATTGAAATTTTTATTATGTGATTTAGAATATAATTAATTAATTAACAGTAAATCTGACATAAGAAATATATAAATCATATTTTATTCATTTTTTCATCTCTATATAAATTACTAAATGCTTAAAGAAACATATTCATCAATTCCATCTCTAAAAAAGATCCACTTGAGTCACAAAAATATCCCATGAACTTGTCACATTCCAAAAGAATTTTTTTGATTGATATTACAGCAATACCATTATAATAAATAAATAATTATTTTATATGGATATGGTCTTACCTGAGGTGTGTCCTTAAAATGATGTGAGTGATCTCTATTTCATGAATCCCACTAACATATCCCATGGGTCATCCATAATCATACCTATTTCCTCATTAGAAACCACTCCACATATAAAAACCCATGTAGAAAATCACATTTATAGAAATTTATAACACAACTAGGAAAATAAAACAATGTATGCAACCACTCAACTAAATGTACACAATATTCTCTTAACGTATATATATCCTGAAGGTTTTCCTTCACATCACCTCCTATGGGTATTGAAACTTCATCATTAGTTTGATCCCAATAGTCTCAATTAATATCTAACTATGTTCAATGTTACTCCATTCTAAATTTCAAAAGCCATAATCAGTTAGGAGGAAATCTACCATCATTTTATTAATCATATAATTTAGGTGACACATATCTCTTTATCCAATATCAAACATCACACCAAGGATCACCATATCCCTTGGACCATTAATCCTAAATCAAACTTCATACTTTAACAAAAAACATAATGATTAATGGATATCTCAATCATTATGGTTAATAATGACACTCTAAAATTAAACAAGGTAAAAATTACATAAATTACACATTATCATCATGATTGAAATATAAATTCTCATAAAATACCTTAAAACCAATGGTCCTAATGGTTTAGTGTCTCAGAGAAAAAATCTTATTTTACAACACTTTAGAAAATTTATCTATAATAATCATCCTCTATAACCTTTTCTAGGAATATAAAATGATATAGTCAGCATCATAACATAGGTATTAGAAACATACCATAGGGGTGATATCAAATTATCATTAAGGGAAAATATGTCATAAATTATTACATCATAGACATGAAAGAGGATGCGTGTAAGAAAAAAATATCTCATTAAAAGATAATAAGGCCATATATGATAAACATAAAACACGTTAGAGAAATGTAATATCATAAATTTATTGTTAATATAAATTTAAAGATAAAAAAATATAGCATTTGAACCTGATATAAAAGTGTGTAATACATAAAAAAGACATAATCATGAAAACATGGAATTTTATTCAAATTAAATGAATCTTGAAATATTGGAATAACTTGATAAATAAATTATTAATTTTTAGAAACCATATTAATTGGGAAAACATTGTGAGAAAACTAATTATAAACATCCATATGTCAACAGAATCATTATGTTTATGCCTAAAAATGTGAGCAAACCCATCATGACCACTCCTGTGTGAATAAAAAATTATGTCCACTACTGACTATAACAAAATACATAAGCATAAAAAATTAATTAGAAGGATAAATTGAATTCTAACCTCCATCATCCATATATATATTTGTTCCACTTAAAATAAATCATAAATATATCTTATTGAACAAATAGAAAAGTATGGGTTTTTTAACCATTCCAAAAAACATCATAACAAAAACATAAAAGATTATACAATATAAAATAAATATAATTTTAAAAAATGGAATAATATAATAATAAATAGATATAGTGTTATCAAATACATCACATCATAAGAGATAATCCTTATAGAAATCATTAGAGAAAAAATACAGAAGTTTTCAAAAAAAATCATTCCAACATTTTAATAAAAGATAAATTAAGAATTACATTCAAGAACAATTTTAATGAGGGAAAAAATAATTTTGATAACCTTATAATAAATATTTCCAAGTTGAATATAATTTAAAATGCAGAAATGTTATCAAAAAATGTATATTAGGATATTAAATATTTTATTTTTAAAATATTTAAAACAAGTTTTCTTCAATATTTTGAAATACCTTTACCCATCACTACCACAAAATAGGATTTTATCAATGATAAAAAAGGCCATTATCCGTGTTAAAAAAGTGTTGTTAATAGAGCCTCTATTAAATAGGGGTCCCCCTTTATTAGTACTATTTTTAGCGCATATAAAGGATCCCCTTTATCAATGATGATAAAGGGGCCCTTTATCAATGCTATTTGAAGCACTGATAAATTTCCCATTTATCACCGCTTTAATTTGAGTGGATAAAGGATTCCTTGTCTCGGTGTGTTGTTCATATAAAATCACACCCAGAAACTTGAAAAAAATTAAACATCAGACCAAAATAACCAAACCCAAAAAATAACCTACAAAAACCAGCAAAAACCCGCTAAAAATTACCAGTCATAATATATACAAAAGAACCACATACACGATGTAAATGATGAAAAAACAAGTAATGCACACATAAGTTTAGAAAAAATTTCTATATACATTTAATTGAAATCATGAATACAAAAATATTCACACATTTTATATACCAAAAAACACTTCTATACAAATTTTGAACAATGTCTCATAAAATTACATTTACAAATATCCAACAAACTATTAAAAACATTAATGTATTCTATTTTTATGTATTTGGTCCTCTCTAAAAAATGTCCTCCGATGGTAATAGACACCAAACAAATCATCCCAACTCAAGATAAATGTTCCACCTATATAAAAAATATTATTTTAGTAATAATATAAGTAAATAAATTAAATTTTAATATAAAGAATACATTATAAAATGTCAATTTTTAATAAAAATTACACATTTGGAGTTATACTGGTCTCACTGTGCGTTGTATTGAGGTGGGGTTGATTCCTACATGTCACAAATGACTGATGGATTGTTTTCCTATAGTATCAAAATAATCAGAATGCATTTCCTCAGTTTTCAGTATGTTAGTTGTGTTTTTTTACTAAAATGTCATCTCAAACTTAAAACATTCAATTTTAGTCATACCAGTCACATCGTGAATCTATTTGACATGGTACTACTTCATTATAACAAACCTTCTCTTTATTACACACATAAATATGATTTATTACATAAAATTTCACTTAAGACAACTCTGTGGATCAAGAGGTCTAGTGTCTTGGGAAATTAGGAACATTACATAACGACTTAAAACATGAAACAAAAAATCTTTACTGAATTCTTTCATTACATGACCATAACATTACCTCATACTTAGCATTTCATGGGATAACCTGAGGACATGCATAAGAAAAGGGTGATCTATAAAGCATAGTAAGGGAGTAAACAAGGCTTAACATGAAGAATACATTACATGTTAGGTAATAGGAATATCAATGGATCATAAAAGAAATGAGAAGATAAAGGAATGATATAGCATGATTATCATAAAATGGAAATGTGGAAACAACACTTAACATGGGATTAGCATGATCCAAGGCTCATTGCACATAGAGCATGAGTAAACCCTCATTGCACTTGAATTAGCATGAGTAAATACTCACTGTACTTGAATTTTCAAGATTAAGTCCTCATTGAGCCTGAATTATCATGAGTAAACCCTCATTACACTTGACGTATCATGATACTATTCTTTACCCAATGAATTGGAGTGCTATCAAGGCACACACTTCTTTAATATTTCATTTCATTCTTAAGTGTGCCATATGGATCATACAACATGGAATCATTAAATATCATCATTTATTCCAAGATAAAGGAATGTAGAATTCATACATGGAACTCTATAATAAATAAGTAAATGTGTATGGAGGTTAATACCCTTTGATAGAGAAATGGGCATTGTATTCACAACACAGTGACTTTCGCTTAGAAAATCATGGTGCAATTTCGGCAGCATAATAGTCTGACATAAGAATTCATAGAAATGGTTGATGAGAGAGAAAGGGGTGTCTCATCATATATAAATGAAATGTATAGTAAGGGGTCATATAGACACATTTCCCAATGTATGTAATGGAATTTTAGATTCATAATACAAAAGAATTGCTTGATTGTAAATGTGGAGTGAGAAATTCCTTACGGAATATCAACATGGTAACAGATGTACATAGAAGTCATTAATGAAAGAGAAAGGGGTATCTCGTCATTAAAAAAAAGAGGGCATTATGGGGGAGGTGAGAAATCATACCCCAACATTTTTAATTGAAAATAGAAGTGCATAAAAACACAATGAAATTCAGACAAAAATGAGAAAGGAAGAAATCCCTTATGGCATTTCAACATAGTAACGGGTATATATATAAGGCATTGATGAGATAGAAATTGGTCTCTAGTCATCAAAAAAAGAATAGGATAGTATAGGGGAGGTTAAAAATCATACCCCAACATTTATAATTTAAAATAAAAGGGCATAACAATATTATGAAACTTGGTTAAAATGCGAAATGAATGAATCCCTTATTTGGGAGTGTGATCCCAAAGGCTTGGGAGAGGCATGAGAGAGGATTCTTGGGAGCTTGGGGTGACTTGAGAGGATTCTAGAGAGAGTATAGAAGAGGTTTTATGAACTCCAAAGGATTTAAGTGAAGAGTAAGTGTGAGCTTGGGTGTGTTTATATAGGAAAGAAGAGGGAATTTATTATTATTTAGGTTTGGGACACCACACATTAAACTAATCAAAACCACAAACCAAATCATGATTTTTGAAAAAAAAATTGAAAAAGGGGAGTGGAAAACAACATTTTATACGGCCAGTAGCCTATCTTCTAAAAATATTAGGCTTGATTACGTGGAGGTGAGTCACACTCTCAATGAAAACAATTTAAAAAGATAAAATTCTTTATAAGTCTTGGAGGGTCCACTAAGGCTTTGTAAGTTAAATCAAATAAATCTTAAATCACAGTATTTTAATATTAAAAAATATGTTGGTATAAAATAATGGTTATAGTATTTTATTACATCACTATTGGGTCATTATGAAGTCATAAAAAAAATTATATATTTAAACGGTATTTAATTTTTACCCAAAAATTTGACTGTCTCAGAAAATTATGAAAAATTCACCATTGGATAATTTAGACATCATAATTCCAAAAATAATATTCATTTTATATAAATAATTTTCTAAATATGTGAATTTTTACTTTTAAAATAAAAACCGACATTTATAGAAAATTCATGGGTTTGGACAAAAATAGTTTTCAAACCATAATAAAAATCACAGTCGTATTCATAAGAATTATATGGTCATCTATATTATAAAAATTAATTTCATAATATTATTTAACTAAAATATTATTTTAATAAAAAATCCATTAATTCATAAAAATATATTTCTAAATTAAATAAAATTACTATTTTTTCTTTAAAAACTATTTACAATGTAAGAATAATAAAATGAATGTATATTCTCTATACAAAAATAATGTACATAATCATATTGCTAGGGTCTTGTTACATAACCCTTTATAACACCCGCATAAGACAAAAGGGTGAGGTGTGCGATGGAGACAGACTCTTGGTGTGGTTGAGATAATATCACTCGGGTGGTAGTCTCTATCATCTTCCACTTCTCTCATAGGAGATTCAACTCGAGTGTAATGTGTTGAAGCTCGGCTTGGGCTTGGTCAATAGAGAAGCTCAATGATTCCACCTCCATTCCGATCTCTGACAAGTGGGCTTTGTATGGGGTAATTCTACTAGATGAGGCCATCGCTTCCTTTTTCTGAGTAAATTGGATTTGTTAAAGCCCTATATTTATACTAATCATGTGATCACTGTTTAACAGCTATATTAGCAATGGCCAAAATGCTTAATGGTATTATAAAATCCAAAAAACCTAAAACCAAAGAAGTGCATATGTTATATAACCATTTCACATAATAAGACATTTAATTACATCAAGAGTAATTTCAATTAATAAAATTTTGGGTTGTTACATTCATACACATCACAAATTACTTACTAATTTTTTTCCTTAATTGGTAATACAATTAGAGTTTGTTTGCTTGGTTTTCAGTGAGGGACATATTTTGAGTTAAAATGTCAATTTTAAACTGATAACGAACAATTAAATTCATACCAGTCACACCATTCTTCGGATTGAGGTGAGGATGATTCCTACATGTCCCAACAAACTCATGGATTGTTTTCCTCAAATATCAAAAAAAAATGAATGTTTTTACTCGATTTTTATCATGTTAGTTGTGGTCTTTTACTTGAATTAATGTCAATGTAAAATAAAAAGAAACATTTAGAGTCATACTGGTGACACTATTAGTCGGATTGAGGTGTGGTTGATTCCTACACATCATAAATGACTAATAGATCATTTCCTAAAGTATTAAAACAATTGGAATACATTTCCTTAGTTTTTAGTATGTTAGTTGTTTTTTATAAATGTCATTTCCACTCAACATCATACAATTTGATTCATACCAATCACATTGTGCATCAGTTTGATGTGAGACTCTTTGATACATGTCACAAAGGACTTACTAGTCATTTTTCATAAATTGGAAAGCAATCGTAGCTCATTTTTTTTGTTTTCAGTGAGTGAAATGTCTGGAACTAATATGTCAATTTTAAACTCATAATGGATAGTTTTAGTCATAAAAATCACATGGTGCATCAGATTGAGGTGGGGTTGATTCCTACACATCAAAACTGACTCATGGATTTTTTTCTAAAGTATCAAAACAATAAAAATTCATTTTCTTGGTTTTCAGTATGTAAGTTGTGTTTTTTTACATGAATTAATTTAAATTTTAAATAACAAGACACATTTGGAGTCATACTGGTGATATCGTGCATCGTATTGAGGTGAAGGTGATTCCTACACATCATAAATAACTTATGGATCATTATCCTAAATTATTAGAACAATCATAATTCATTTCCTTGGTTTTCAGTATGTCGGTTGTGTTTTTTTACCAAAATGTCATTTCAAACCGAAAACATGAAATTTGAGTCACCCTGGTCACATCGTACATTGTTTTATTGTGATAATACTTGATACACGTCACAAAGGACTTATTAATCATCGTACTTAATTTGGAAGACAATAAAAGATTTTTTTATTTTTAGGGAGTGACACATTTTGAACTAAAATGTCAATTTTAAACTTGTAACGGACTCTTTTAGTCATAATGACGACACAATGCATAATAATGAGGTGAGTTTGATTTTTACATGTTAAAACTCACTCGTGGATCATTTTCATATAGTATCAAAAACAATCCAAATGTTTTTTCCTGATTTTTCGAATGTCAGTTGTGTTTTTTTACTTCAATTAATGTCAATTTTAAATAAAAGGACACATTTTGAGTCATACTAGTGACACCATGAATTTTATTGAGTTTTTGTTGATTATTACATGTCAAATATGACTGATAGATCATTTTACTAATGTATAAAAATAATCAGAATTAATTTTATTAGTTTTTAGTATGTTAGTTGTGTTTTTTTACTAAAATGTCATTTCAAACCAAAAACATGAAATTTGAGTCATACCAGTCGCATCGTGCATCAGTTTTATGTGAGACTACTTGATACAAGTCACAAGGGACTTACAAATTTCTGACCTTAATTTAGAATACAATCATATCATGTTACCTTTATTTTTAGTGAGTGATAGGTTTTGAACAAAACTTTCAATTTTAAAATCATAATAGACACTTTTAGTCATAC
The DNA here is from genome assembly GCA_963277665.1 of Viscum album. NCBI lineage: Eukaryota > Viridiplantae > Streptophyta > Magnoliopsida > Santalales > Viscaceae > Viscum > Viscum album. The sequence goes on along the minus strand of OY728138.1, from coordinate 1,295,253,446 downwards.
TAGTAAAATCGTTCGTCAAATTGATGTGGGGTTGATTCCTACACATCACAAGTGACTCATGGGTTTTTTTCTAAAGTTTAAAGACAATCAAAAGGCCTTTTCGCATCTTTCAGTATGTCAGTTATGTTTTTTTACTTGAATTGATGTCAATTTTAAATAAAAAGACACATTTGGAGTCATATCGGTGACACCATGAATTATATTGAGGTGTTGTTAATTATTACACATAAAAAATGACTGATAGATCATTTTCTTAAAGTGTAAAAATAATTGGAATGAGTTTTCTCTATTTTCAGTATGTCAGTTGTGTTTTTTAATAAAATGTCATTTCAAACCGAAAACATACAATTTGAGTCATACAAGTCATATCCTGCATCTTTTGGATGTGATACTACATGATACGAATCAAAAATAACTTAAAAATTGTTTTACTTAATTTGGAAGAAAATAGGAGCATGTTTGCTCTGTTTTTAGTGAGTGACACATTTTGAACTAAAATGTAAATTTTTAACTCATAACAGAAACTTTTAGTCATACTAGTCACACCGTTCATTAGATTGAGGTGGGGTTGAATCCTACATGTCATAAATGACTCATGGATAATTTTACTAATGTGTCAAAACAATCCAAGTATGTTTGATCAGTTTTTAGGATGTCAGTTTTTTTCTTAGTTAAATTAATGTCAATTTTAAATAACAAGACACATTTTGAGTTATACCAGTGACACCATGCATCAGATTGAGTTTTGGTTGATTCCTACACATCACAAATGATTGATAGATCGTTTTCCTAAATTATCAAAATAATTAGAATGAATTTCCTCATTTTTTATTATGTCATCTGTGTTTTTTGACAAGAATTAATGTCAATTTTAAATAATGATACATTTGGAGTCATATCGATCACATTGTTTATCTGATTGGGGTGTCGTTGATTTCTACACATCACAAAAAACTCATAGATCATTTTACTAAACGATTATAACATATTTTAAGTACATTTTTCTTCCTAAAAAATCAATTCACCCTTACCTCTAAAACCTAAAAATGAGACATGACCTGATCAATATGCTCAATTTACCCTGTTTAAAAGGATTATGGAAAATCCTTTGATCCCTGTAAAGTTGAAATGGAATAACATCCTACTTCTACAGCATAGCTTTAATCAGCCCAATAAAGAACCAACTTTCATATATTTTGGGCCTTAGAATAAATATATGACAGTTGGTTCTTCACTAGGTCGACTAAAGAGGGGAATTTCCAATGTTGCCGATTGAATCATTGTTTTTTGGAGAAAAAACCATCTCGTTGTTGAAAATGGGAAGAGTGGAGTAAGATTTTGTGCCCATTATGCCTCAAGATATCAGAAAAAACTTAAGGGATGGGGAAACCCCTTCTGGATACTCGTTATATTTTGTGGTCTATCAAAAACACACATAACCTATAAACGATGATCACCAATTTCTTTTAAAAACCATATCAACATGTAATTAATTTAGTGCACAAACAAGGACCACCAATGACTATGATTTTCTGTAGGGCGTTTATCCCATAAAAACCATAGCCATACCATAAAACAGAGAGAAAGATAAGGAAAAATAGATTATTAAGGTCGAAATTATTTGAGAAGTTTACCATCTTCATTATATATTTTTACATTCTTACATTAGGTATGTTTCCCATTCGTTTCTATGAATATCTATATCATCTTGTGAATATTACTGTTTTTAGCAGTCATGGTAGTACTGAAAAAATATAAATAAACAAATTATTAATAATTATTTTAAATGAAATAGAAATTATCTTCTAAAATACCTCTTCAAGGGTTCTGGTTCTTCCATGGAATATGATCTCTTTCATAAATTTAACATTATAATAATCACAGTCTTTACTATTAGTTTGTTTCAAGAAAAGTAGAAACATTGAGAAAAATAAGTATTATTTTATGTGTTTGGGTAGTGAAATTTTATTATATATACCATGATTTTTATCCAATCGTAGTACTTTTCAGGTTTTTTTTCTTTTTCCCCTTGCCTCATTCCATGATATTGATGATATTCACGCACCATCCTATCATAATATAATCCTCATTAAAAGATAATATTAATTATATAACTGGATTTTTAGTTCTAAAAATTTTATTTAGTGTATTACACATTGAAAAAATCCATCATTTGTGTTCATATCCATGCTTTGAATCCAGAAAATAAATCTTTGGAGTATCCAAATTGACCGAAATGAGCATCCAATGCTGCCTAAGAACACAAAAAAGAATAAGTAATGAATGAAATTAAAATATATTTGATATGATTAAATTATAGAGTTTTACCCCAACATCATTGGTATTAATAAGTGTCTATCATCCATAATTTTGTTGTTAAACGATTTGAGTAGTTCTACCACTATTTCACCATATTTCTTCGAAGTTATGTAATTTTGTTCTATAGAGGTGACATGAGGACAAACAAGTCAAAACAATTCATGGGGAAATACCTTTAATTATTTTTCATATATAAACTTAGAAAAATATGAAATATATTTTATCATAATTATCATAGTATATCATCTTTTAGAAAATAAAATCATGAAAACATACCTCATGTAAAAAATTTACAACTAAGCCTCTTAACCAATTATAGTTGAGGATTTTAGTTTTACTCTCAACACCAATGTAGTTTGGATTATAAGGCCCCAGCCTTAAACCTTACCTAATCTTGAGTTATTACAAGATTACACATTGAAGAACTTTTCCGGTTTAGAGTTTTAGATAATTAGATCATAAAACATACATTACATTCCACATTTAAACAAAGTGGTTACATAAAAGATAGTATTCATTTTTCCCATTAACGGAAACATATTTAAAATAAAACATGGATTCTTTCTTGACACTACCTTGACACTATCATCACATCATGTACCTTTCCCTTGACCAATGAAAAACATTTCAAAAACTTGGGATGAGCATAAATATCTTAGTAAGGGATATAAAAATATGGAAAGGAAACATGAGTACTTATATACATAAGAATGAAATCATACTTTACGCATAAAACATAAGCACTTTAACAAACCACATCGAATCATGAATAAATCATAGAAATCATAAGGCTTAAAGGTAAGATGAGGCATTCATAACATTCTTACGTAGGGAGTAACCCTCTTGGTTGCGTTTAGAATACCCATCACAGTATATTCCCTAAATCTCTTCGGAGAAACCTTAGCGTTTAACCCCTTTGCGTTGCCCAATGCATTAGAGAGCTATATCGGGCTCACTCTCCCTTAGTTTATCACAGAACCACCCGTCTTCATAAACAATACCCAAGAACCATAAAATAATCATAGCACATAACTTAAGCATAAAGTAACGATAACGTTCCCACATTGCAATAACAATATATCATTTTAATATATTCAATCCATTCTAAAAAAACATTTTCAATACCATTTGAAACATTTAATAAAGATATTTTTTAATCAAAGTGTCCAATACCACTTTGAAGCTTTTAACATTTTACACCATTAATATTCACATAAATAAATACTTGAAACCATTTTTAAAACATGGATATTAATGAGAAATATTTATAAGAATAAATCATTAAAACATTTAAAACAATATTTTAGTTAAAGGGTTTTTATCAAAATGAGAGACACTTGAATACAATAATTGAGGAATAACATTTAATCGGAACTTTATAATATCATGAGAATAAAGGGATTCAAGATATAATATTCTAAAGGACAGTATATACACCATATAAGAGTGAATTGGTGCATAACAACAATGAAGTCTCAATAGAAATGTAAAATGAGATAAAATCCCTTATAAAGAAGGTATCCTTAAATTAAGGATGAATCAATCTCATAATTATGTGTGAAATCCATAAATACACCCAATATAAGTGGATATTAAGTTTAAAACAATAAAAGGCCATACACACATATTCAAAGGATAACATATTCAATAACTACATGTTGAACCCAAAGAAATAAAAATTGGGTTAAGAAGTTCCCTTGGTAAAATTCGACAGCCTAACAGCGTCACTTTAAAATTCATAAAATTAGTTGATGAGAGAGAAAAAAATTTCTAATCACTAGGACATAAATTTCTAAATTTATAAGGATATAGAATAACATATCCCAACATAAAAATATGTAAATTAAAAGACATAACAAAATAAGTCTTCTTAAAAGAGGAGTGTGAAAGGTTCCCTTACCGATTTGGGAAACTTTCAAAACGTACACCCCATGAAAGAAGGGTCATACAATGAAGATGTAACTACCCATAAATTATAATGTATTATACTAATAGTAAAATAATGGGCAGTACATACACCACACAAAAAGGAAATAGTGGCCAATGTAGCATGAATCTCACGGGAACAAAAAGTGAGATGAAAATCCCCTTATTAAATTCGGCAGCCTAACGGTGCTACATAAAACTTCCAAAAATGGATTGATGAGATCAAATAGGGTCTCTCATCACATGAACATAGAAACTACAGAAATAGGAATATAAAATAACATCCTCTAGCATAATAATATGGAGCATAAAATAAATGACATAAAAGAGAGTACTTGCAAAGAAAGAGAGAGGTAGGATTCCCTTACCTCATGTCCGGCCTGACTCGATCGTTCTTTAATTTCCTGAATAATAATATTTGGTCAATTTATAATTTCTTAAGGACTTCCTTAAAATATTATTATTCAGTTTATATCACATATTATAATGTTATAATAATTGGTTAATAAAGTGAGTTCATATCAGACGTTTTTCTCGATGTTCAGTACATGAGTCAAAATTGAACTTATTGGAAAAGAATTTTCCATTTAGTTATTGGTACAACATCTACAGAATATTATTTATGTTTTAAATATCATATATATCCAGTATATATTCATTTTATACTATTAAATAGCATTTGGAGATAAAAAATTAAAATCACCGCTCCTGGAGACGGTAGGTCGTACGTACGCATGAACACTAATATCATTTTTTGTCATGTTAATGGAATTAAAACAAAATGAGAGATATATATATTATAATTCAAGAATGATATCAATCATTTACATGTAATAAATTACATATATATCCATTATATATATGTACTTATAATAGTACATAACATTTGGAGATAAGAAATGAAATGTACCGTTCAGGGAGACGGTAAGTCGTACGTACGCTTGAAAGCTACTTTCATTTCTTTTTTTTTTGTATTCAATGGAATGAAATAATAATGATATAAAGGTATATTATAATTCCAGTAGGATAAAATATGTAATACCATTAATTACATCCTTTATATGTCCCACATATGGCATTAACGAATCAAATCACTTTGAGGGGGCGGTAGTCCGCACTTCCTAAAATGAAGATATCACATTTACCTATAATGGAAACCATACAGGTATTCCATAAATGAAAAATACATAAGCTTAAGGAAAAAATAAACATATCATATATCATATATAAATATAGTGACATCTTAATGGCCACCTTTGAAGGTGTTAAAAGAATATTGAACAATCATCGTTTCGTGAGGCAGTAATTCGCCATCCATAGAAACAATATGTTCTTTAACCATTAGACGAAGGTGTGTGTAAGTGTAGCTCGGATCCTTCACATAACAACATACTATTATATTAAAGATACTGCTGTTGTTACAAAATAAAATAATAATAAGAGTTTAGGGGGTTGGAGAAGCAAAATAAAACAAAAGAACACAAGGGAAGACATTACCTTTAAATCGGGTAACTCTATTTGATTTGAGATCAAAGGCTTCCTTGGAAAGGATTCTGCCCAATGTGAGGCTTCAATGATGAAGAGAGGGATGTGGAGAGATGAAAATGTCAGGTTTTCTCCGAGCCAAAGGCTTTAGAGGTGTGTGTAAGGTGGTAGAGGTGGGGGCCTTTTATAAGAGGAGAGGAGGGGAACACTTGGAAAGTTATAAAATATTACTTTATTATAAACTGATTTTCAGATTTAAAATGTCCCAAAAGGCTATATTTCTAGTCTAAGGTGATAAGGTTTCTAAATCCACCCATATAATAGGTTTGTGAAAAGTGTAAGTTATATGTTTAATATTATCTTTTCATTTTATTTAAATCCATTATTAATGAGGTAATTCCTGCATCATCATGATGTCATAATAAATTTAATTTATTTAATGTTTAAAAATTATAACAAAATATATCAGGATGTAGGAAATATTTTTAGATTTCTAATGAATATTTATAGTCAAAAATATGACTTTAATAACACCATTTAAAAATTGTTTTAGTAAAACAACTCATGTTTGTGTCATTTTAATTTTAACTTTAAATAAAAATGTATTTATGTCATTTTCCAACTGAAGTGGCTCCATGAGGTCCCCAATTTGACCCATGGATTTTATTGGTCGTCCATGACACATCCAATGAGGGTAGTACATGTTTCATGTTCATTTAATTTTATTAAAACATTATTTTTACCTTAAATTACACTAATTACCTCTAATCGCGATTAAAAACATACAAGTTACTATTCACCAAAAAAAATTATTTTAATCCCATTGAACCACATTTTACTTCCTAACGACAACCATGTATGTCGGATTTTTGAAATTCAAAATAAAGAAGTGGTAAAGTTTCATTTAAAAGAAAAATCAGTTTTTTTAAGTACCACTTAGTGGTTTCACTATTCATAAAAAATTTACGTTTTTCAGAATAATACCAAAACTTCACCCTAAGCTATATTTGATATTCCGAATTAAAAAATGATGCCCATTTTAAAAAATTAAAATCATATAAATTACATTAATTAATTTAATAATTAATTCCCGTTGTCATGACAAATAGCGTGCTTTTATGAAACAATATATATCAAAAGATTGACACTAGTTTAAGTCCAATTTCAAAGTGAAATTAATTCCAACAACCACTATTGGATTAAATGGTAAAAATATATTATATTTTCACTTTAAAACCAATTTAAAATATAATCTAATCATATAAATAAATAAGATTAAAAAGTGGTTTTGAATTAAAATACAACATTTTTCACTATTCATTAAAAAATGAACTTTATCGAAAAAATACCAAAAATTTACACAAAGTAAATTTTGATGTCCCGATTCTAAAGAAGAATTTTATTTTGTCAAATATAACACATAAAATTGTCAAAAAGTGGATTTAAAAGTGTTTCTCCATCAAAAGGCCGTTAATCGACCTTTTAAAGAATATTAGAATGTTTACGCTTAGAATTGGATTCATTTGCATTTTTAATCCTCTAACATTTATTGTAAAGAGTAAAAATATTTGACAAACATATATAATCATTTTTTAGTTAGTTCTGTTCATTCCTTCCATTACAATGGCTAGGCGTTAACTACCATTTAAAAGAATATTATTTTATTATTAGAGTGCAATGTAAGATTCCCCAGAAACTCATTGTTGCATATTGGGTATGTCATCGAGCATAGCATCCCCTTTAGAGTAATATTAATATTTTAGTAACAAATATGGATAAATGTGAAAATTTCATATTTTTTATTTACCTGGGGTGTTACATCCTTCCCCCCTTTTTGGAATTGCGTCCTCGCAATTTTAAAATTGGGCTTGGAAACTTCATTGAAAATCCCACATCAGAACAAGAGTCAGTAAAATAATCACTTTAAAATAAAAAAAGAGAAGTACAAAGGTCACCCAAGTTAACCAATACTAGGATTCCATGTAGGAAAATATGGATATGTAGGAGAAAACAAAGGGTCATGTTCTGATGGAGAGTGATAGTAAACATGTCTAGGAGAAAGTTAACCATAAGAAAATCACAAACTTTTGATGGGTTGAACGGTATTTGATTCCCCAGTAGGAAAAGTTAACAGATAACATTTTTGTTTTAAGTTATTATTCATTGATGAATTTATTTTGGAGCTTAACTAAATCATAATGAAACATGCTTACTTGTCACGTAGACTTTCAACATTTACTAGATTCCTTAATCAAACTCATATTTTCTCCAAAAGACGAGTATTTAGGAAGACTTGTTCGCATTAAGAGTATTATAATCAACTTCTTGAGAATCACCTAATCCACAAAAGAGAACTATATATTTCCCATTTCTTTAGACAAAATCCAAAACATAAATTGTTATTATGAGGTAATATAATACACAAAAGTATAATCCTTTATAAAAAGAAAATCTATTCTTAATCTCCAAAATTTGTCAAAAAAAAACCCAAAGTTCAACGAAGACCATTCGATAAAAAATTTTCCATCAAATTCTTCAAAGTAAACCAAACTAAGATTGAAACCCAAATATTTGAAGGATTTAATCACATAGTCTTCCAAGGTACAAATTAACTTTTATCTCCAAATAACATCAGTTGCTCTTAAATTCTCATATTGAAAAGTAATTAACCTAATCACATATCCTCCATGATAGGTTAATCATTTCCATAGATAACCTAAAATAAACTTACTATTGATTCCTAAAATCATCTAACTAAAAAGAATTAGTCAAACTAATCAGGGACTTCACGTAGTCCAGTGGTAGGTGATAAATACCAGTCGCACTTTGGTTGTGGGTTCGATTCCCGCAGCTTTGTCCGACGCGATGGGTTGTCACACGGTCTGCGTGTTGTCCTTTTTTCAAAACTATATAATTCTTAAAACATTCCCCAAAACGAGATAAAATCTTCAAAAATAATCATAACATATTTTAACCTCAAGTTTATCTCATTCCTTTCATTTTCCATCATAACATATAATAACCCATAATTACCTCAAAAGTAAGGATCATATAAACCCTAACGGTTACATTTATAATTATTACTTGAACTTCCACATCGATTGGTCATATCGTACATGATGCATTACAGAACATACCAAGGTTCAAGTGGTTGATCATGAATCCTTGATAGTTGGTTTAGAACAACCACAAGTCTCCTCATTGAATCCCCCATTTCATCCAGTCTCTTAATCAGAGAACCACCACAGTTTCCTTCAAACCTATTGTCACTTTTGTGCCTGCTAGATCCATCCATTCACTAAAAACAGAAATGTCAATGTCATTATATCAACAAAACCATCATGTAATAATGAAGAAGATATAATTACTCATTCACTTTATCTAAAAATTATGACTCTTTCTGAAATCCTAACCATTATGGTAATGTCACTTATGCTTAAAAAACCCTAACCTCTAAAGTTATCGAAACCTACCTCTGATACCAACTATATGTCCCCAGCCTTAAACCTTACCTAATCTTGAGTTATTACAATATTACACATTGAGGATCTTTTCAGGTTTGGAGGTTTAGAGAATTATATCATAAAACTTGCATTACATTCCACATTTAAACAAAGTAGTTACATAAAAGATAGTATTCATTTTTCCAATCAACAGAAACATATTTAAAATAAAACATGGATTCTTTCATGACACTTCCTTGACACTATCATCACATAATATACCTTTCCCTTGACCTATGAAAAACATTTCAAAAACATGGGATGAGCAAAAAAAGCTTAGTAAGGGATATAAAAATATGGAAAGGAAACATGAGTACATATATACATAAGAATGAAATCATACTTTACCCATAAAACATAAGCACTTTAACATACCTCATCGAATCATGAATAAATCATAGAAATCATAAGGCTTAAAGGTAACTTGAGGCATTCATAACATTCTTACATAGGGAGTAACCCTCTTTGTTACAATTGGAATACCCATCATAGTATATTCCATAAATCTCTTCGGAGAAACCTTAATGTTTAACCCCTTCGCGTTACCCAATGCATTGGAGAGCTATATCGAGCTCACCCGCCCTTAGTTTATCACAGAACCACCCGTCATCATAAACAACGCCCAAGAACCATAACATAATCATAACACATAACTTAAGAATAAAGGAAAGATAACGTTCCCACATTGCAATAACAATATAACATTTTAAGATATTGAATCCATTCTAAAAAAACATTTTCAAAACCATTTAAAACATTTAATAAAGAGATTTATTAATCAAAGTGTACCATACCACTTTGGAGCTTTTAACATTTTACACCATTAATATTCACATAAATAAATCCTTGAAACCATTTTGAAAACATGGATAATAATGAGATATATTTATAAGAATAAATCATTAAAACATTTAAAACAATAATTTAGTTAAAGGGTTTTTATCAAAATGAGAGACACTTGAATACAATAATTGAGGGATAACATTTAATCAGAACTTTATAATATCATGAGAATTAATGGATTCATGATATAACATTCCAAAGGATATTATATACACCATATAAGAGTGAATTGGTGCATAACAACAATGAAGTCTCAATAGAAATGTAAAATGAGATAAAATCCCTTATAAAGAAGGTATCCTTAAATTAAGGATGAATCAATCTCATAATTATGTGTGACAAACATAAATACACCCAATTTAAGTGGATATTAGGAGTAAAACAATAAAATGTCATTCACAGGTATTCAAAGGGTAACATATTCAATAACTACATGTTGAACCCAAAGAAATCTAAATTGGGTTAAGAAGTTCCCTTGGTAAAATTCGACAGCCTAACAGCGTCACTTTAAAATTCATAATATTAGTTTATGAGAGAGAAAATGGTATCTGATCACTTGGAAATAAATTTTACATCAATAAGGATATAGAAGAACATATCCCAACATAAAAATATGTAAATTAAAAGACATAACAAAATAAGTCTTTTTAAAAGGGGAGTGTGAAAGGTTCCCTTACCGATTTGGGAAAATTTCAAAACGTACACCTCATGAAAGAAGGGTCATACAATGAAGACGTAACTACCCATAAATGAGAATTTATTATACTAATAGTAAAATAATGGGCATTACATACACTAAACAAAAAGGAAATAGTGTCCAATTTAGCATGAATCTCACGAGAACAAAAAGTGAGATGAAAATCCCTTTATTAAATTCGGCAGCCTAACGGCGCCACATAAAACATCCAAAAATGGATTGATGAGATCAAATAGGGTCTCTCATCACATGAACATAGAAAGTACATAAATAGTAATATAAAATAACATCCTCTAACATAAGAACATGGAGTAGAAAAGAAATGACATAAAAGAGAGTACTTGCAAAGAAAGAGAGAGGTAGGATTCCCTTACCTCATGTCCGGCATGACTCGATCGTTCTTTAATCTCATGAATAATAAAATTTCGTCAATTTATAATTTCTTAAGGACCTCCATAAAATATTATTATTCAGTTCATATCACATATTATAATGTTGTAATAATTGGTTAATAAAGTGAGTTCATATCAGACGTTTTTGTCGATGTTCAGTACATGAGTAAAAATTGAACTTTTTGGAAAAGAATTTTCCATGTAGTTATAGGTACATCATCTCCAGAATAGTATTTATGTTTTAAATATCATATATATCCAGTATATATTCATTTTATACTATTCCATAGCATTTGGAGATAAAAAATTAAAAGCACCGTTCATGGAGACGGTAGGTCGTACGTACGCATGAACGCTACTTTCATTTTTTGTCATATTAATGGAATTAAAACAAAATGATAGATATAAGTATTATAATTCCAGAATTATATCCATCATTTAGATTTAATATATTACATATATATACATTATATATATGTACTTATAATATTACATAACATTTGGAGATAAGAAATGAAATGTACCGTTCATGGAGACGGTAAGCCGTAAGTACCCATGAACGCTACTTTCCTTTCTTTTTTTTTTGTATTAAATGGAATGAAATAATAATGATATAAAGGTATATTATAATTACAGTAGGATAACATATTTAATACCATTAATTCCATCCTTTATACGTCCCACATATGGCATTAACGAATCAAATCACTTTGAGGGGGCGGTAGTCCGCACTTCCTAAAATAAAGATATCGCGTTTACCCATAATGGAAACCATAAAGGTATGCCATAAATGAAAAATACAGAAGCTTAAGGAAAACATAAACATATTATATATCATATATAAATATAGTGACATCTTAATGGCCACCTTTTAAGGTGTTAAAATAATATTGAACAATCATCGTTTCGTGAGGCAGTAATTCACCATCCACAGAAACAGTATGTTATTTAACCATTAGATGAAGGTGTGTGTAAGTGTATCTCAAATACTTCACATAAAAACATCCTTGTATATTTAATATATTGGTGTTGTTACAAAATAAAATAATAATAAAAATTTATGGGGTTGGAGAAGCAAAATAAAACAAAAGAACACAAGGGAAGACATTACCTTTATATCGGGTAACTCTATTTGATTTGAGCTCAAAGGCTTCCTTGGAAAAGCTTCTGCCCAAAGTGAGGATTCAATGATTAAGATAGGGATGTGTAAAGATGAAATGGGCAGGGTTTGGCTGAGACAAAGGCTTTAGAGGTGTGTGTAATGTGGTAGAGGTGGGGGCCTTTTATAAGAGGAGAGGAGGGGCACTCTTGGAAAGTTAAAAAATATTACTTTATTATAAAATGCTTTTCGGATTTAAAATGTCCCAAAAGGATATATTTCTAGGATAAGGTGATAAGGGTTCTAAATATACTCATAAAATAGGTTTTTTACAAGTGTAAGTCTTATATTTTAGATTATATTTTCATTTTATTTAAATCATTAATTAATGAGGTAATCACTGCATCATCATGGTGTCATAAATAATTTAATTTATTTAATGTTTAAAAATTATAAAAAAAAATAATGATTTAGGAAATCAATTTAGATTTCTAATGAATATTTATAGTCAAAAATATGACTTTTATTACCCCATTTAAAAATTGTTTTAGTAAAACAACTCATGTTTGTGACATTTTAATTTTAACTTTAAATAAAAAGGTATTTATGTCACTTTCCAACCAAAGTGGCTCCATGGGGTCCCCAAGTTGACCCATGGATTTTATTGGTCGGACATGACATATACAATGAGGGTAGGACCTGTGTCAAGTTCATTTCATATTATTAAAACATTATTTTTACCTTAAATTACACTAATTACCTCTAATCGCAATTTAAAAACATAAAAGTTACTATTCACCAAAAAAATATTTTAATCCCATTGAACCACATTTTACTTCCTAACAAAAACCATGTATGTCGTATTTTTGAAATTCAAAACACAGAAGTGGTAAAGTTTCATTTAAACGGAAAATCAGTTTTTTTAAATACAACTTAGTGGTTTCACTATTCATCAAAAATTGAAGTTTTTCAGAATAATACCAAAACTTCACCCTAATCTATATTTGATATTACAAATTAAAAAATGATGTCTATTTTAAAAAATTCAAATCATATAAATTAAATTAATTAATTTAATAATTAATTCCCGATATCATGACAAATAGCGTGTTTTTATGAAACAATATATATCAAAAGATTGACACTAGTTTAAGTCCAATTTCAAAGTGAAATTAATTCCAAAGACCACTATTGGATTAAATGGTAAAAATATATTCTAATTTAACTTTAAAACTAATACAAAAGATAATCTAATCATATAAATAAATTAGATTAAAAAGTGGTTTTGAATTAAAATACAACATTTTTCATTATTCATTAAAAAATGAACGTTATCGGAAAAATACCAAAAATTTACACCAAGTAAATTTTGATGTCCTGATTCTAAAGAAGAATTTTATTTTGTCAAATATAACACATAAAATTGTCAAAAAGTGTATTTAAAAGAGGTTCTCCATCAAAAGGCGGTTAATTGACCTTTTAAAGAATATTAGAATGTTTACGCTTAAAATTAGATTCATTCGCATTTTTAATCCTCTTACATTTATTGTAAAGAGTAAAAATATTTGACAAACATATATAATCATTTTGTAGTTAGTTCTTTTCATTCCCACAATTACAACGGCTAGGCATTAACTAACATTTAAAATAATATTATTTTATTATTAGAGTGCAACGTAAGATTCCCAAGAAACTCGTTGTTGCGTATTGGGTACGCCATCGAGCATAGCATCCCCTTTAAAGTATTATTAATATTTTATTCAAAAATATGGATAAATGTAAAAATTCCATATTCTTTATTTACCTTGGGTGTTACATGGATCTTCCCCTCCGTACATATTTTCTTCAAAATCAATTATGAGATTTCCACCATCTTTCAACTTCGTATCCACATGAGCCTTCAATGATAATAAATGTGGATATAGTATAAGGGGTTAAGGTTCCTTGGGTATATCATTTTGATCATTTAGTTGATCCTTGAGATGGTTTTGAAGCGGTCTTTCATTTCACTCCATTCCCTTTTTCCATTTGTAATAACATGCATCAGTTCAGACTGTTTTTCATTAAATTTTTAAGGTTTAGCTTGACAATTAAATTGGAAATGAATACCTTATTTTAGACATGTTTTTTTAAAAGATGTGATGGTCATGCAATGGATTTTCCTTGAGCATGTTCAAACATATGAATACCAGCATCATCAATTGGAACAATTAACTCAGCTCTCAGCTCTAGGGATATAGTAATTGACACTCTGACATGATCTGTTAGAAGTGGTCTGTTTTGTATCATTTCATTATAGATATTGAACATTGTATCCCTCGCTATAAGGTGATGGGTGGGTGTTGATAGATATAAATCACAATCATTTTCACTCTATGGAATATCACTATAAGAAAGTTATCATTTTCTAATGTCTATCTGATTCAAATTTCACAGAATAAATTATTAAAAAATTGACTACCTCAATTGTGAATTGTTTTGAGGGAAATGTCTCACCTCAAAATTAGTGGGGGTGGGGCAAGATCTACATGCATGGGTTGTTCTTGATTTGTTTCTTCTCTTCCCCCCCCCCCCATCAAAATTTCTATCAGCTCTCTCTTGGATTGTAATTCTTCTTGAAACATAGCTAATGTTTCTATCATCTTTTTCATTTCCTCAGTTTGATCCTCTGCTTGTTTTTCCCTAAAAATATGTTTGGGGTGTCACCCAAAAACTGAAACCTCTGACATGGACATACTTTTCTAGCTGCTTCAAGGCCACTAAAAGTGTCTCTGCATCTGGTGTGGGTGTTGTTGATTCTAGTGACTATGTCAGATAGAAAATATTAGAAAATAAGTAATCATTATTATGTAATATCAATTAAAAGAAAAGAAAATTATTATTATGTCATACTTACACATGTTTCCCACACTTTTTGTGTGTTATTATCTATTAGTTTTCCATCATTACTTACACATGCCTCCTTCTATAGAATATGTTGTGGGATGGAATTGGATGTGGATTTAGACTCTTTGAGCTTCATATAAACAAAATAACATAGTTATTGTGTATTTTGATGTCATGAAAAAGTATTATGGTAGATTTAAAAAATGTAACATTTTTTTTTCAAGTGTTGCATACCCCATCCTTGCTTTATGATAGGGTTACGCTGGTTTTGATGTCTGTTGTTTATTTTTCAGCACTCAGATGTTGTTTCATAAACAAAACACTATCAATAAAAGTGATGAATAAACGTAGCATCAAAAAACGTATAACCAGACATAATGTACCTGAATAGACTACTTCTCACGATGGCCAGTAAAGGCATCCCATGATTCTTAGGCTACTAGGTGTGCATAAATAATAGGTTGGTGCGGTTTTATTTTCCCTTCAGCATCTTTAAGATGATATTTTGTTAAATGTATGGAAAACCCCTATGAAACCTTCCAGAAACCCTTAACACATATTTTGTTAAAAGTATATTATCTCTATTTATTCCATTCAATCTTAAATTTAATGCCTTTCTCTTTATCCTTATTGATTTTTTTCTAATACCATCAAACTACAGTGCTCCTATTTTTTCTACGTCACTGGTGTTTCATCACCTTTCATTTCCCCGAATCTACCATTATCAATATGTTCCTCTAGATCTAGAGGGATATTATCGGCATGTGGAGATGATGTTTGTACCCTTGCACTAAGAGCAGCAACATGTTGAGAAACATATTGTTCGTATGTACTGTGATCAACAGGAGGTTCAAGAACCTATTTTTCCTAGAGATTGGGAGCATCATCACGTGAAAAAGTCATTATATACAAAGTTGGTTTAATATTTAATTTATAAAACATAAAATCAGTAACGAACATATATTAACATAAGGCAGCAGGTTGAGAAACCTATTGTTTGTCTGCACTACAAGTAGCAGTGGGATGAGAAAACTATTGTGCCAGGGGATTGGACCATCATCACATGAATAAGTCAATATTTGAAAAACTGGTTTAACATTTAATTTAGATAACATAAAAGAAGCAACGGATAGATATAAACATAAGGGAAAAGGTTAAGAAACCAATTAGTTCCAAACATTCTTTCTCAAAACCCCAATTATTTTTTAAACCATTTTAATGAAATTTAAAACGAAAAAAGGGTATGTTGATCACAAATAATTTTTTATGAAACATTTCAAAACAATTGAATCATTTTAAAATTGAACCCCGAACAAAATAACTTGATGTCATTATCACTTCCCTCTGTATATCCAATACAAATAATTTATGGTAGCACAACTTATATGTCTCATGAAACCCCCTATCTATCTTTGATCACTAGTTTTTAGTGTTCCTACTATCAACCTTATGAACTATCCAACCACCAATCAAGCATAAGGGAGATTTAATCAATATACTAATTTAGTCCTCTAGATAGAACCACTGATAAAGGAACAAAATGACATGGGATATACCCTAGGTACTAGGGTGTGATGATCCAAAACGTCACTATAACTACATAGACCGACATATGATATATGTTTCATCCAAAAATAACAAGATCCACTCAATTAAACCATACTTTAATCATCATAATGAAACCTTCCCACTATCCTTGTCTTAAACACTACTAGGGGGCCATAAAAGTGTGTACCAACTAGGGTAGAATGATCAAGTAATCCCACCTATACACCCAAGTTACCACAAACAAATAAGCATTTAGGTCAGAAATAAATCAAGATAATATCCAAAAAAACACCTCTCACCTCACCTCCAACACCATCACATATAACATCTCCTTTTCACAACATACATCCATTATATAAATAATTAATATCCAATAACTAGTGAAACAATTATATGGGAAATCATTTAGGGTCACATGAGAAATAAATCATTTACATTTTAAAGTGAGAAATGGGTCTTCACATAAGAACAAACTTAATATGTAGAGTCTCACTCCCCTTATTCAATGTCCCGTCATTTTAATTATTTTGGAAGCACTTGAAAAAAAATCCCTTTTTCTTTCCAAAACATTCTCCAATCAAATGGAAAATTCCTTTGAAAAAATAAAAATCAAATAAGTCTTAAATTTACTATAAAAAACATTTAAATGACCCTATGAACCTTTTAAAAAAATCATGAGAATTAATCCAATTTAAAAATAGTACATTTAATTATTATGAAAAAACCCTATATGTCAAGCCTAGAATTTAAGAAAGAAATTTAAAAAATCACCCAAAACCCATATATTACTATACATTAATTTAAAATAAATTTATAAAGTATACACAATCTATTAATTATAAAATAAATTAAGAGAAAATAAACACCTATTTTAAACTGAATGGTAACTAATACACAACATGTCACCTTCAATAGAAAACACTCAAAAAATCTAAATCCCTAAATCCCCATGAAATATTAATTTCAGTTCTTGAGAGATGGAGAAACCAATGGAAAATAGAGAAGAGAAGTGAGATGTGAGAGATAAAGGAGAAAGAGTGGGAAGAATTCTTGAAATGGAAAAATAAATGTTTTCTTAAATAATTAAAAAGAATCACATAACACGAACTTAAGAAATCATTGAATATTATATGTCACATTTTTTAAAATAAATCATATCATAATAACATATAAATTGTGAATAAAATATCACTACATGTAAAAAAATCCTAAGATGATAAATATATGTGAAATTTCAAAATATTTCACAAAAGTTTTTTAAAACATTGAAGTGAAAATTATATTTACATTTTTTTGAAGGGATATAGATTGATATAAAAACATTATTATAAATAGTTCATAATAAAAAAATTAAATAGACACAAGGTTTTTAAAAATGAGAAGTAAAAATAATTTAAAAGGGTTTACATTTAATAGAATCCTTAATAATTCAAACTTGAAAATGAAATAATGTATTCATGGGTAAAGGCTTCTATATTGTGGTAAATAAGAGACCCCTAGGTCATAGTGTTGTAGGTCTGTGAGGAAATCTATTTTTTATGGAAACGATATATGACCAATCAAGGGATGAGTAGTGTGGTGATGAAATCCATGTTTCAAAATTCATTGTGGGTGTTATATCATCATGATAGTTTGTAATTTGAGTAATGATTAATTTCAGTTCATGAAAATATTATAAATATTTTGGTCACTAGAAAGCCCAAGTGAGGATGTGGAGAGTAAAACCATATAAGTCATGTATAGGTAAGTGGATGGGTCCTTGAGTTATTCTTTTGGATTTTGTGATGTGAGAATGGATGGGAGTTGTTGGAAATGATTGTGAGTGTTGATATTCCGCTGACAATGAGATATGTTCATGATTATGTTTTGGTAGTGATGGAATTTCATAGTGCACATTAAGAGTGGTGTATAGGTGAAGCTAACCCGTAGATTGAGGTGGCTAGTTTTGTGTGTGCACATAAGTGTCTGATTTTCCCTGGTAGATGATAGATACTCATGTAAGGGTATCGATTAGAGGAGATCAAGAATGAATCAATGATGTCAACCAATAGAGTGGGGCTTGGGTTATTAGGGGAACTTGGTGACGGGATCTTGTATGGTTTTCACTCATTTTATGGGCTGAATCATGTGAAAATCATAATGAAGTTTTATTTATACATCTACACTTGGGAAAGTAAGAAAACATGTAATTATTTAGACATCATTTTAGAAACATATAAAATGAATTATGGATTGGATTGCAAAGGTATTGAAAAGGAAAGTAGTCCCTAACATTTTAGTTTTTTGAATTGTGGGAGTATTCAAGAAGAATATTAGAATCATGATTCTGATGTGTAGGATCAATGGCCCAAGATGGTCAACCAAGACCACTAGAGAAACTTCTTTGGGATGATAAGTCATTATAGGGGGTATTGTAATGGACTCAGACTTTCTAGGTCTGTTATTATTTATTTTCAATCATTATTTTATTTGATTTTAGTTATTATCTTTTAGGTTGAAATCATTCACATTGTAATTTATGTCGATACCCATTTAGTTATCACCAACCCATGGTGATCTGGAATGTTCTTCAGGCCTTGTAACGAGCCATATTGGTTGACATGTCATGTCGACTCGTTTTATGTTGTTACATATATTTACTTGAATACTTATTGGAATAAACATTTTCATCACCATATGAATCTCATTTTTATTTTGAAACCAGAGGCTAAAGCTTAATCTACAACATGGTGTGATACTCTTTATTATAAATTGTAATTGTTAACCTCAAAATTTCATAGCTCACACAGAAAAAACAATCTATGTATAATATCTCATAGTTATCCTTTTACTAGAACATACCAACACAACTTTATCCATCATAGTGTGTTCATATGGACTCCAAGTATACTTAATAATTTATATTGAGATATCCTATATGGAATCTAAATCACAAAGAAGGTATAAACACCAAGGTCTTCCAAAGCCACTTCACAAAATGTATAAACTCTATATGACAGGAATAACTCTTACACATTCCCATCATAGTGTGTCCATTATTACCATTACCTAAATTTATATTATATATAAATGGAATTATCTATATTCCCATTAAAAAGTTCATGAATATTGATATTTCATCTCCCATAGTGTGATCAACTAGTCACCTTCAAAATATCTTTGATCTTAATTTTCATGGGTACCTCTACATGGTGTGAATTATTCCTTGTAAAACCAACCATAGAATGATGTAGATTTATTAGAGTGAATTAGGGAGTTAGGATGCTACTTATATCCTATATATATAAATTATGTAACTGCTTCCCAAAACCATCCAACACTCCATCATCCTTCTCTTTGACATCATATTCTCTTTTGGAAGTACCTTAAACATTGGTACATGTGACCTTCATGTATCACTATAAGGTTCTCCATGGTTTTAAACATCATTTAAAATGTGGTCTTCATAATTTTATATATATAGGGTTTGTTATTCATTTTTAATTTTTCTAGGAACTCTACTCATGGTGTAACACTTATACTCATTCCATGGTATTTTCTGCATTTTTTAAATTTATAAAATGAACTCCATCAAACTCAGTTGCATTATCAAAATTCTAGAATTATTCTTTTGAACATTATCTTCCCCACATATGGATTAACTTCCAAAAAATACCAAATAATTATTTTATAATAACTTTAGAAAAACCATATATCATTTTAGATATCTACTTCCAGAATAAAATCCAATAACCAATCATGTGTTGATAATAAATCCAACACCAGTAATCAACATATGTTGAAAATAAATTTATCACTATCCGTGATTATAAAATATAGTTTTATTACAAGTTTTACAATAAATTCATCACCAACATGGTAAAAATAAATATAATTCTAACCAATATCTAATAAATTCAATATTAACAAATTTCTAATAAATTCAATACCAACACCAATTCTCAATTAAATCTTGAAAATCTCCCCCAATAAATTATTTGGCACCACTATCATGAATCAAAAACATCATCCCATCATGATTCCTACTCTACATTTAAGGGACCAATAGATTAATGTATTCATCATGATTACTACTACCCATTTCACAAAAAAAATCCAAATAAAACACTAATCATCAAGGAAAATATAGAGTCTTTGATAAATGCTCTACCTTATAAGATAAGAGTGTCACTTTTTAGTACATTATCAATCTCTCAAAATTGTATTTGTGTAAAAAAATTAAACATCACTTCCTTTGATACCTCTTGTATTAGTATTTGGTGAAATTATGACACTTATTATATTAATTTCTCCTTTCAATTATTCCTGGTGTGGCCAAAATGGTTTAGTACTACTTTTTTCATGGAAATATTCTCTATTAATGTTTTTAAGAATGGGGAATCATCAATAAATCTTCTATTACATTATTAGAATATTCCTTTCATCACATTTATAGTCGATAGGATCCCCTTTCACAATACATTTCATGAATATTGTAACTTCCAGCTCCTTGTCCACTTATTTAACAAAATTATAAATTAGAGTTTCAAACTTATGAAAATTCATAAAATATTACTGAATTATAAAATATATTTATGTAGTAATCTTACAACATAGAATTATACCATCAAAAAATATATTCAATTGTGTCATAATTTGATATAAGATATAAAATATTAGGTTAATAACACTACTACAATAGATTTCACCCACTTAAATTCATATGTTTAAAGAAATAAAAATATTTATATTCTACCATAAGGAAAACCCACATCTAATTGAATATTTTTAAATGAACTAATTCGAAATATGGTATAGGAAAATTGAATTTTACCAAATATAACTATTGCACAAACAAGGACCACCAACGACCACAATTTTCAATAGGGCGTTTAGCCCATACAATTCACAAATCACAATCAATATCAAATTGTAATAAGTGAACCTAGTGAGAAAGAGGAAAAAACTAACCAATGAGGTTTGGTTAAGCACACGACGGAGGTTCATTCACGGTGTAGGGAGAATCGGCGGAGTAGAGGTGCTACAGAGGATAGGAAATGGCAGAGGAGAGACGTGGCGAAGGAGAGGTGCGATGGAGGAGAGATACTAGTTGAGGAGAAGCGTGGAAGAGGATAACCATGTGGAAAATATCATTTTGTGGTGGTGGGGGATTTGGAGGGAAAGACGGAGGATTCATGAGAGGAGGAGAGGATGGAGGACAGGAGGTGGCAGTGGCAGCGACAACAATGGCAAGGATCCTCTTTCGTAAGAGTTTGAGGGGTGCGAGGAAGGAGGATAATGTTATGGTTTATTTGAAAAACCTGGAGACACTTTTATCAGAGCTAGAAAAAAAGTGCTAATAAAAGAATATTTGACCAGTGCTGAAATTGAAATTTCTAATAAACATTCTTTTATGAGTGCTT
Source organism: Viscum album (assembly GCA_963277665.1). NCBI lineage: Eukaryota > Viridiplantae > Streptophyta > Magnoliopsida > Santalales > Viscaceae > Viscum > Viscum album. The sequence continues at coordinate 1,295,231,346 of OY728138.1, read as the reverse complement.
TTTTAGCACTATTAAAGGCCCGTCTTTATCAGCTCTAAAAAAGCGCTGATAAAATTACATTTTATCAATGCTACAATAGAAAGCGCTGATAAATCAAGAATTTATCAATGCTTTTTTAGTGCTGATAAAGGCTGATCTTTATGAGTGATAAAAAGACACTGATAAATGGATGTTTTATCAGTGATTTTTAATTAGCACTGATAAAACATACCATTTGTTCATAATTATAAAATTACAACCAATATATTTATTACATTTATAATTTGATAAATATATACATAATTAATATATTTTTTATAATTTAATAATTTAAATTATAATTATATTTATATATTTGTGTTTGTGTTTGTGTTTATGTATAAATTATAATTAAATATATATAAATATAAATTGACAATTTTTTTATAAGTATATATATATATATATATATGTCTGTGTCTATGTATATATTCATTAAACACATATATTTTTAAATAAATATACTCAAAATTTATTCATAAATATATATTTATCATTTAAAAAAATATTTTATAATTTTCTAATTATTTCAACATATTTATATTTAATTAGTTATATATAAGTATAATTATAAATAATATATTTAAAATGTAAATAATTTTATATAACTAAAATATTTATATTTTTAAATATAATAAAAACATTTATTGTTTATTTAAATATATTTATCCCGATTTTAAGTATTTATAAGAAGATAAAGCTTCATATATATAGGAAATAAATGAATACACCAAGTATATATATTACTTTAGTATATATGGCCAACATTAGGGTAATCAATGAACATATATTCATGAGAAGAACGTACACATCAATTGAAAAATTCAATTGGAAAAATAAATTTATTTAAGTATAAATGTATATATTAAATAAGTATTTATATATAAAAATATTAAAACGTATTTATATATAAATTAATAATATTTTCTATTAAAATATTTTATCAGCGCTATTATTAGCGCTGATAAAGTCCCCTTTTTATCAGCGCTTTCTATTAGCACTAATAAATAAAGGACTTTATCAGCGCTCATAAAGGGTAGATTTACTAATGATTTTTTCTAGCACTGATAAAAGTCACACTTTTATCAACGCTTTCTGATTAGCACTAATAAAACTCCAGCACTTACCTTTCCCACATTAGTGGTAGTGCACATTGTAAAAAGTGTATTAAACATTGATTTTGATAGAAAAAAAAGAGAATTATGAAAATAATAGAAAGTAATTAATATTATATTTCCTAATAATTTAAGAGAATATTTATGATAATGAAAATTTGGTTTTGGATGAAAATATTATTTATTAATAATGGGAGTTATTTTACCAACGGTACACTTTTATTTTGAAAATAATTATCAAATAATTGATTATGTATAATGAGAAGTAATTTCCCCCAATAATAAATTGAAATTCCAAAAAGAATATTTCAATTGGTAGGTGCAATCAAATATTTAAAAGTATATTCATTTATGAAAGGCTATGACCTAATGTATTAGAAACTTAGTCATTAAAACTCTTACCTTGAATTCTCACCTAGTTGATCACACTCGGAACTATTGTATAACAAAATAATAAATGTAGGAACATATTTTAGAACTGTTTTCATATCTATAACCTTTTATAAACTTTATTTGCAAGGATACACAAGAATGATATTATATTTGAGTATTAACCACATTAATATAGAAAGTCATGGAATGATTTTGATAGCATGAAGATTATAGAAAATGAATTATAAAATGAATTAATGAGGGAGAAAGGAAGTCTCTCATCAATAAGAATTATTGGAAAAGTAATTAATTTAGTATTTACATCTAGAAGCATGATCACATGTAAATAAGAAAGAAATATAATAAAAAAAGTGTTAGAATTTAATTAAATAATATGAGAATCAATGAGTTATTTTAGTAAGATAATAGTTATACAAAAAGTACTAGAAAATGGGGTTAATGATATGGGAGTGTGGTTTATCATTAATAAGGAATCATTTAGACTATAAATGGTTGATTTTGAACATATGAATGCATAATCAATTGAGACTCAAATGGATTTTCAAAAAATAGGTACTTTATTTAAAAGGGGAGGAGAATCATTACCTTGTTAAATAGATTCTTAAAAATTGGTACAAATAAATAGAACCAGAGAAACTTTTTGGAAGGGTACTAGAGAGGGAAATATGTGGGAAATTCCTGATCAAGGCCTTTGTGTTGGAAATTAATGAGGGAATGGGTGGTTGTGAACTCCTTTTATAGCTGTTAAAGATGATCTTTTTCATCAAGAATAGGATCCAAGTAAGCAGTAAAAATGGAGTCACATGGGTTTCAGGGGGGATATTTGAGTTTCATAAATTTGGTGAATAAATGCTATGCAATAAATGGGGGTAAGACTAAAATAACTAACAAAGATTTAAAAAATATCTAAGTGAACATTAATTATTTAACAAAATTGAGATAATTTATTTACTAATTTAACCCCTATTAATATTGATAAAACATTATCCACTATAATTATTTTATTATAAATGAAAAATATGATGGACCTTATTAATAAATTTTTACATAATGAACCGGAACAAGGGACACTTTTAACAAAATTCTATTTATAAATATAATAAAATTAACTTTTCAATTAAAAAATATAATGTGTTGAAAAAATATTTTGGTACAATTGTTTTAATCATTATGTGTTATTAATAATATTTAATAAGGATTACCAATTAAATGTTTGTTAAATGATTTTTATATATTTTAAAACATCATATTAGAGCCATAAAATAAAATATATTTTTTTTAATTGTAAAAATACACAATATTTATAATAGTATCATTATTTTGAAAAATAACCTTTTCATCATAGTAACTAATATTGAACCATGGAACCATAATCATTATGCATAAAAAGTGATTGGTAAAAATACTTAATTTTATCAGGATGATTAAAAATATAAAAATAATTTTATCTGATTAAATATCTAAAATTGATATAAATTAATTTTAATATTAGTATGCATAATTTTTTTAAGAAATATATATTTTCTAATTATGAAATTATCTTTTTTAATTATACTCTTATATATAGTTTTTGTAAAGTGGTTACTTCCTTAGACACATTCTAATTTAGAAGTTATAATATATTTTTAATATTTATTATATTTATTAAGGAAACAAAAAAAACTTTTCTGTGTTGTGTGCAATATGAGATACTCACATATTATTTAATCAAGGAAGAGTTTTTACTAAAATCATGGGTTGTTAAATTCTACCCTCCCCCTTATGAAAATTCCTTCCAAAACTTTTTATTAGATTAAGGGAAAAAGGTGACTGTACTTACTTATCATCACATCTATATGTTCCCATGTGACATCCTAAAATTTTTTATTATACCAAAGAACTTTTACTAGATAGTTTATCTTGTTTTTCTGAACCAGGTATCTTCAATGCAGCTTTTTTATTAGTTTTTCTAGATTAAAAATTTCATGTTCTAATAGTACAACTTCTGAAACCATTATATGTGATGGATATTTCATGTACTTCTTCAAAAGAGATACATGGAACCCATCATGAATTTGGCATTGGTGTGGATAGAGCAATATGTGATGTACTAAAATCCCGACATGATCAAGGCCTTAAAGGTATGTATATATCAAGATATCTTCTTACATTTCTTCCCAAATTTCAAAACTCTATTTTATATAGATATTTGAAAAAATACCCTATCACCCACTTAAAACTTCAGATCTCATCAAAAATTGTCTAAATAACTTATATATCATCATAGTTATGCCTTCATATATCATAGAATGATTTAGACATTCTCCATGATTTCTTGGAAAATGGAAGGACCTATCAATATCCTCTCTCTAACTTTGTCTTCGTATATCAGAGTCCTACAATTATTCCCATAGAGAGCCTCATATAGAGCTATATGAATGATTTAAAGGAAATTTTTTTTATTTAATAAATCTACCATAGGGAGGTATTCATCCAAAAATCCTTCAAAATATATCGAACAAGATCTCATTATAACCTCTAGAGTTTGAACTATCCTCTTATACTAGAAATATTTCTATGGATGATATGCAGTGCTAATTTTTTGATCTGTCTCCAAATATTTTAGATGACTTCTCAAAAACCTCAAGTTAAAACTTGGATCCCGATTAAATAAAATAGATATTGGTACTGTATTAAACCATACCACTTCCCCTGTAAATATATTGGTGATTTAGTCAATAGATAAATCTCATTTTATGGTAATTAAATTCTTTGACTTTGTATAAAGATTAAATTAAATTCAAATATTATTATGGTCTTTAGATGTTTTGGGGATTCCTTCAAAGAACATTATAGTGATGTTTTCCCATTTTCATACTAGTATGGGTAAGGGTTTATCCATACACATATCCATTTTAATTAAGGATTAAATTGATTTCAAACCTAGATTAAAGATATATACTCTACGATTTCCCTCTTTATGTTATCCCACCAAAAGTTTTTCTTCAGATCTCTATATATATTTGTGCTTCAAAGATGGATAGAGTTGGATGATCTATAAGAATAATCAAAAATTTATTTATTAAACAATATATTTGATAAGATACATATCTAGGTTACAAAACTTATAACTCTATATTTATTAAAGATGAACTATGTAATATTTACTACCTTATTCTATAACTCTATATCATCATTTTGGGATTCTTTAATCTTTATGTTAATAGAAGGTTGAGAGGTTAGTTACAAAGTATAAGATTTATATCCTTGAATTACGACATCAAGAATCAGCCAATGTATATCCATGAATAACATGTCTTTTTGAATCCCTATCATAGATAGTGTAGCAAAAGTTTTCTGTGTTAAAGAATTAGATACCATATTTTCCTTCCCTGGGTGGTAATGTATTGAGAAGTCCTAATATTTTAGAAATTCAAACCATCTAATTTAATACATATTCAATTAATTCAATGTGAATTTATATTTTAATATATTGTGATTAGTATATATCACACTTTTATCGGGAGAGATAATTTCACTAAATCATCATTGAGAAGATCACTATTGCCAACATTAAATTGTGCATCAGGTAATTTTTTTCATGACTATTTAATTATCATAAACCAAAAATAATTACCTTATCATTAAAAATGATGAAACTATACCCAAATATTTTTAGAGGAATAAATATATATTAAAGACACTTCCCCAATATAGTGTAATGTATGTATAAGAGTACTTACCAACTTTTTCTTTAGTTACATGAAACTTTGTTCATATCCATCTATCTAAAGGAACTTTACACCCCTTTTCATTAACATGGGGATTGGATTATTGAGCTGTGAAAAATTCATTACAAATCATAAAAATGTCCTTATAACATATGAAAACTATATCTCTTAGTCACAATGGATGGTCTAGAACATTATTTGATAACTTCTATATTTCATGGATCCACTGATATTCCCTTCCTTGTGAATACTTGACCTAATAATGTCACATTTTATTGCTAAAATTAACATTTTATAAATTTTTCCTACAAATCATTCTTCCTTAAGTACATAAAAATATGCCTCAAATGTTCTTGATGTTATTCCTTACTCTTTTAATATATAATAATATAGTCTATAAAGAAATCAAAAAACAGATCAAGGTACTCTCTAAAGATTATATTCATTATATTCAGGAATATATGATGGGAATTCATAAGTTTAAGGGGAATAAATATATTTTCATTGTTTTTATACATTTTATGGAAAACTATTTTGTAAATATTCTCTCTTTTATACAGTTATTGTCAATCCATACCCAAAATTAAGTCAAATTCAACAAAGGGAAGAAGAATTGGATTTTCAAGAAGTATACTTTCACAAATCTCAATCAAAGTATATTTATAAGTCTTAGAAATGAAACTTATTCCATGAGGGGTTTTCATCGACAGTTTAATATTCATTTCAAGGGGTATAGATTCTATATTCTTAGAAAATTTGTGTGATATAATAGGATTAGATGAACCAAAATCAAAATATAGACTTATAGATCTAGAGGAGTGATTAATTTTACCTAATATCAATTTAGATTTATTATCCACATATGAGGTAGTGATCATGAGTTCCCTTAATTGTTCTCTTGGATTGGGAGTCTACTTGATCCAATTTTCGTCATTCTTTCCAAGGATTGGGGAATTTAGTAGCATATTTTCTGAACTCCTTGTACTAGAATCATTATAGTTGGGTGGATTAATATAAGGGACCATCTAATTTTTTGTTGCATTAATCATCCAAATATCCTTAATTCAATAATTGTGAGCTAGGTTTCTTATATTACTAAAAAACACTTCCCTTGTCCACTGAGGCTATTATGCAATTTATTTTTACCTCATTATTTACATATAGGAAGTTATGAATTCTTCTAACCAACTGTCTTACCAACAATGCTTCCATGATACTCCAATTTCCTTTTATTTTCCCTGATTTATTGAGAGGTTTTATTTTCCATCTCTACCTAGCTACTAAATTATCCAATAGATAACTCCCTTAAAATATGGGGATTTAACCAAGTAAAAATGATTTCTTTTCTCAGTATTACAGATGAAACTGGAGCTATACCTCATGAGTCCTATGAAATTTTCTTAAGTATATTCATCCAATTTTTTCGTTAATTCCAAGAATTCCCATTTTTTTGAAGAGTCATTGGAATATTCTTTTTAAAAAATAATTTATTTAATCTTCCCATCCCATAGAGTATATATTGTCCTATTATGAGGTATTCTTAATATGACTCCAACACTAGTCAGCATCAACTTATAAATTACATACTTTCAAAATGACCTTCTTATAGTATTTCCATTAAAGAAAAAAATATATCTTTTCCATTTCTTTGACTCACTGCTCAATATTTAGTTAATTTTAAGAATCATGAAAATAAGGTTGATTTTTCCTAAAAAATGAATCGATAAAATGTTGTTCTCTCCTTGGCGTGTTTGGGAGATCAACAAGATTTGGGTCATTGACAACAAATTGAGATAGTTGGGTGAGAATTTCCTTGAGGTTTTTCATTATAGTCCCAATATCATCAGGTCATCTATTGGTACAATCTCTACATTTTCGATTATAACCATTGATGACTTGATTATCTGAGATCCACTCAATTACCTTAATAAAAGATAAAATTGGGAATGATTATATTTAATATAATGAATATACCTAAAATTAAACTATAAACATAGAAAGATGATATGATAAATTACATGCATATGTTAGCCTATGAATTTATATGTTTTAGTGAAGGTTATCCATGGTTTATTTCCTAACATGATTTTTATATATGTATTAAAATCCTTTATAATGGTTTGATATGATAATAAAATTAACCAAATCATATTCCCTAAGTGATTCAGACCAGGTGTGAAGTTATGACTATTTATCATGAACCAAACATGTTTGGGTAAATACCCAACACACCTACTTTTAGGTTATTACCTCATGGTAAAATTATACCAGATACTCTTTCCACTTGTGGTATCCATACAATGATATAATTGATAGGAGAACCAAATAATAATTACTTTAACAAAACATCTTTTTGTAATCCATTAATTAAACTCATCCCTTATAATTTTCTATAGGTATTTCCCTAATTTTTTATAAACTAATCTAAAAAAATAACTAAACTTTTCACTAATAGCAACCAAGGTGTCCCATGATAAACATGACACAAATAATATATTAATCTCATCATTCAAATAACAGAACTCAAAAATAGTCACACAACTATAGGACCTAAAGGATTAGTGTCATGAAAAATAGAAATATAAACATATTATTTTAAAACACTTGTTAATACTTTTTCTTAATCATGATCCTCTAACCCATTTTCAAGATATCTCACATGATAAAATCATATTTATAACTTGGGTATTCGAAATATAAAAAAATGGGTGAGCTCAAACACTATTTAAGGATAAAATATATCATAATGTATTAGATTATAAACATAGATTATAACCTGAGGAAGAATACAAATATCAATTAAATGATCATAATACCATATATTATAATGATAAAACTAGTTAAATTGATATAGGATCGTAAAATGATTGTTAAGGAATCATAAAAGATAAAAAATATAACATGTGAACATGATATAAAAGTGTAGAATACATAAAATGTTATAACCATGAAAATGTGGAATTTCATGGAAATGAAATGCATCTTGAAAATTTTACATAACATTATAAATAGTATGGAAATTTGGAACAACCATAATCATTATAAAACCTTCAAAAAAACCTCATTTTTCATGTTCATATGTGAACAAAATCATTATATCCATTCTTGAAAATATGATAAAACCTATCATTCCCACACCTCTCTAAACATAATCATTATGTATACTCTAGAATATCTCATGACATATATAGATTAAAAACATAATTTTTGGGTGGTATAAGACTCCACCCATTATCATCCATATATTTTTCTACCGCTTAAAATCAATCATAAACATATCTTAATGAACCCAAGAAAAATGGCTTTCTTAAACATTCCAAAAACAAATCACATAACATAATCATAAAAGATCATTGGGTATTAAAAAAATCTCATTTTTGAAAAATCATTCACATCATAATAAGATATTTAGGTTGATTTTATTATCACTTCATGAGAGATTGACCTTGGAGGAAACATAGAATGGAAAATAAAAAAACGATTTCACTAAGACTTTCAATTTTTTTTAAAAGATGAAGTGAAAATTACTTTCAAACAAATTGATGAGGGAAAGATAAGAATTTTTAAAAACTTACAATAAATAGTTACAAATAAAAAATCTTTTAATATAAGTAAAATCTAACAAAATATTTTGAGAGAAGATAAAAAATTTGATTTTGAAATGATATAAAACTCATTTTCATTAATATTTTGATGTAAATTTACCCACGTCATAAAAAGAGTATTAACCATTAATTTTGAAATGGGGTAAAGTGAAATATGAAAATAAAATAAAATAATACATATTATCCTTCCTAAAAAAGATGATAATATTAGTTGGAAAGAATATATGATTATGGGTGAGAAGATTTATTGGTAGGAATATGAATTATTCTTTCTAATGATACAGTTTTAATTTGTATAAAAATCATTAAAGATATTATTATTGAAAATGAGGAATAACTTCTATGGAAAAAAGGAAATATCAAATATAATAGGAGATATGGTAGGATGTAATAAATATTGAAAATTATATATAGGTAAGAAAGGGTATAACCTAGTAAATAGAAAATTTAGTTTATGAAACCATCACCTAGAATTCTCATATAGTTGATCAAAATCTAAAATCATATGTAAAATACATAAATATATTAGTTACCAACTTTAGAAACTTTTAAAAATCCATAAACATTCATAAATGTCATTTATATGGATACCCTTGACTGATATTATAATTTATCATTCATAATATGATGAAGGAAAATCTTGGAATGATTTTGGGAGTATGAAAACTAAAGAAAATCGATTATAAAATGGATTAATGAAAGAGAATGATATTATCTCATCAATAGGGAATAATTAGGACATTAAATTATTGATTATGAAACTTTTTAAGTATAATAACATGGAAATAAAATTTCCTATAACATAGGAAGTGATTTATTTGAAAAGAATTGGGAGAGATTCAAGGATATAGATTGACCACATATCGTCTATAAAAAGGTTTTATAGAATGGGATTAATGAAAGTAAAGGGTAGTATCCCATTAATATGGAAACATCTATAAAATAAAGGGTTGAATATGAAACTATTAAATAATTATCAATTTAAACTCATGGTTCATATCACATGATAATTATTTGAATAAAGAATAGGAGGAGAATGTTTTCCTTATTGAGTAGAATCATAAAGATTGGGATGACTCATTAGACCCATAAAAACCCCATGAAAGATATTTATATAGGGATAGAGATGGGTAATTCACGAGCATGATCTTTGGGGGTAGATAGGAATTAGAAAATGGGTGGGAATGAGATCCTTTTATAGTAGAGAAATATGGGATTTTCATGGGAAACTATAGTTTGGTAATGTAGAACCCAGTTATTCACTCAGGTATGGATCCATAACGTTTTATTATAAATATATATTTTGGACCTAATATGGATTCCATGTGAGATATATAAGGTCCCAAGGGTGTCTAGGGATTATTCAGAGCTCAGAACCCATATTTTAGAGAAAATTGGGTTTCTCGTATGGTGAGAGTAAACGGTGCTGGAAGGTTTGATAGTTAAATATAACCATGTGGATAGTTTCATTTTCTGGTAGAGACATCTAAAATGGTTGGTGCACAGTTAACATAACCATTCATTCTAACCATGTAGTTCTCCCACTTATCCATGTACCCATTCATGGTTTCTATGTGGTTAGAAAAACCATGCAGACAAACCGTACACAGGATAAATTTTTCGGTAATTTTACATTTTTTCCCATAATGATCTAATTAAACCATCCTCCTTACATAATCCTAATTATAGTGGGATTATCCTCCATTTCTATCATTTTGGATTATTTTAAAGTCTTAATCTATGGATTGAAGGGTCTCCTTCATCTAATATCCATTTGATATTTTGTTCATCACATTGGATGTGTAACTGTAAGTACTCGAGTCCTTATAAGTAATTCTTCTTCTCTCTTTCTCTTGACCTAGTTATCAAGGTTTGATAATTTTTACTCTTTTTAGATTTAATCAGATACAAGATAAATAAAGGGTCGATAATTTATTACGATATTTGTACAAGCCTAATGTGGGTGTTCTATATCTTATCCCTCAAGTTTGTTGACTATGGAATTGTGGTGTGGGGCCTACCAATTTCATATAGTGCCATTTATAGATTTTATATGCCATGATTAAAATCATTAGAACCATATGGTTATTATATTTTCAAATATGTGATTAGTTTTTAGTGGTTATTCTAATAACTCCATCCATCCCTTCTAGGATGTTATTCCGTAATTGGATTTTTAGTATTTGACACATCTGAGCCATTATTTGGGTGTGACTTGGATTGACCCTTATAAGGGTAATATTTTCTATATTAAATGGTTTTTTAGATACTGAATTACATAATGAAAAGTACCATGTATTTTCACCACTTGACCCACCTAAGGAAAGTGATTCAATTGATAAACAAATGTTAAATGGAAATTTACAAGTATACTAATTATATGACTTAAACTATTTGAATGTAATTGAATAATAGGTTTCATGTCTATACCTACCCTTACCATGTTGATGGAAGGTAGAATAGTGAATATTGATTTATGAAAACTCATTAAATGGATTAAATGAATGGTTTCATGCTACTTGTCCTTGTCACACTAATGAAAGGCAAGGCATAACCCAAATGGACTTATTAATTAATTATGAATTGATTAAACAGTTTTATGATTAATTAGACTTTTCAGAATAATGAAAGTTAATGGCTTTAATATTATGAATTATATATGACTTATTTACCAGAATAGGATTGGCTTGACTTGATATCACCTTGGATTTACAAGGTAATTCTTCGAGCACTCGAGGACCCCAATCTGAATTCAAGGAGATGACTTTCTTATGTTGTGAACCACCTAGAACTAAATCCTTGTCTAACATTGGATTCCTAGTATGGCACCATAAGATCCATAATGTAGTACTAAATGATTCCTTGGATACACTCCTTCAATCCATCATTGACAAGTAGGTTCGATGGTTAATGCCCATTGGGCCTATTCATTGCTTTGACCTATTTTACCTTGGATTAACTCCTTGGACTCATTGAGGCATATTATTATAGAATTCATTGACTATGCTCATTGTATTACACTCTATCCCCTATTCAGGATATAGTTATTACTGATTTGGTGACCCTTTGGTTCTATGTTTCCTTGTTTATTACCTTGGACCTTCATTATTAAATATCATTACAGGTTTCCTTGTTAAATCGCAGACCCTTCACTATTGTCAACATGTGATGTATTTATAAACTGGTAATATTCAAATAATGAACTGGTTACATGTTCAGACACTAGCTAATGGATGAATTGGATACATTGGTATTTAGTTACATTCTACAGCTTTATTTTATATATGAATGCTTTCACATTGTTACATTTCCATTACATGGGATAGATGTTATAGACATTGTTGGTGGTGACCCACTGAGATTTATCTCACAACCTCTCTGACCACCATTTGTTAATTAGGGTAGATTATATGAATGAAGGTTTTTATAAAGGGAATCATATGATTTTAAACACTTTATTTCTTATGATTTAGTATGGATATTGATAGTAGATGACTAAGCTAGATCTCAAGATTCATAACATATTATTTTAATATCTATTATTCTTTGGTGGAACATGTTATGCCTACTATCTTGTATCCATGTTTTTTAGTTTCCTAATGACCTGAAATATTGTCATTAGTTGTTGTATGATTTTACGTTATTCCAGTAATTTTATTTATTATAACGCCCCGACCCCAGTTACCTAGAGTTGGTGCATTATTTTAATACATTGGCATGATTACAAGGAATCAAGTCTTGAAGGACCGATCAGTTTAACAGTCTTGGAAAATAGATTACATATATGAATGTTACATTACACTTTATAACATACAAAACAACATAAATAGTCATTTATGAATGCCAGTTTTCCCTAGGCTTAACCCTGCATATCAATCACAACACACTTCTTGAAATCATGGGAAAAATAAAACATAGAAAGGGGTGAGCTCAAATGCTCAGTAAGGATAACAATACATTGGAAACATTCATAAATAATCATAAACATTTAAGTCAATGTATAATTAAAAAAATCCTTTTAATCTTTAACATCAGCATAATATGGGAAAACAATGAAGTAACGCCATTTACATATTCACATGGATATTCTTCTAGTCGAATAATCACATGCAATATCACTAACCACTTTCATAATGATGGAATGCATAATGCCAGACTATCATGACCACATAGTCAAGGCCTTGTGCCAAGACTACAAATAAGATTTTGTCAAGGCCTTGTTCCAAGACACTAGTTTGTCTCATGAGACCTACCAATGCATCGAGGAGCTATAGCAGGTTCCACCCGTCACTTATTAAGTTCAATACATTCCTCATATGAATAGGTTTAAACATAACATAAACATTCTTATTAAAACTAGCATATGAAATGTCAATACTTTCTCCATAAACCATGAATGGTAAAAAATAACACATCCATAGTCAAACATATCACAAAACCTTCAATACTATATGGATGTTTTGTATCATAATAAATCAACTTCAAATAAGTTTAAAATCTATTAATGGATTTTAAAATAGAGGAATATTATTTATAAAACTCTTTGTGAAAAATATCCCTTTTTCATGAAAACATTTAAAAGTCACACAATTTATAAAGGAATAAATTTAAATACATTTTTGAATCAAAGTGTCTCATACCACTTTGAAACTTTTGAAAGTAATTAACATTTTAAAACATTCATGTTCATTTAAATAAATCCTTAAAATCATTTTGAAAACATGGACATTAATGAGAATGGTTTACAAGAATAAATATTTAAAACATTTAAAATGATGTTTTAGTAAAAAGTACCTTAAAATAATCCCTTTTAAAACTATTTTATGTTACATGGACATGGATAATAAATATTTCCCCAAAGATACATAAAAACAACCTCAGATAATAAAGAGATTGTAAAATTAACCCTTACCAATTTGGTAACTTACAAAACATACACCCCATGAAATAGGTATCATACAATTAATATGTAAATACACATAAATTAAAGTGTATTACACAAAGAATACAATTATGGGAAGTATATACACCACACGAATGTTAATATTGGAAATATGGTACGAATCTCATGGGAATAAGGAGTGAGATGAAAACCCCTTACCTTGCACTTTCCTTTAGTCGAGGGTACGTTTAACCTCCTGTATGAAGACAATAGTATGTTATTAAATTATACCATAACCATATTAATTTTTATGATATCATACATTATTCATTTATGACTTTATACTACCCATTTAATAGTAATATCCATGTTAAATTAACATTTTGGGTAACAATCGCTTTCTTTATCGTACATGTTTTAACTTGTTACTCTTGATTGTATCACTTAGATCATGATTTAAATACTTCCAGAATATAAAAAATGATTTATATATCATATATATTTAGAATATAATTATGTATAATAGATATATATATTAAATGGAAAACACCATTTATGGAGACGGTAGTCTGTACATACACATAAACGTTGTTTCCATTTTTATAACGTATTGAATGGAACTAAGTGAATAAAATATATATAAGTGCATATATATAAATATATATATCTCTATTAGAATTATTATTTCATATATTATAAACATATTAGTAATATATATTTTTATAATCGTTGATGAATGGTGAATGTGGAAATGAATCTCATCACGTCATGGAAACAGTAATCTGTAGGTACGCATGAGTGACAATATCATTTCCTTAAAGGTGTGGAATTGGATGGTATATTTTTTTTACAGATACATTATCATGTTATTTTCATTATTTATATACATAGTACTCATCATTATATCCATCCAAATAACATAGTGTTAAATAATTAATTACACCACGACGTGGAGACGGTAAGTTGTACGTACGCACACACGGTGACATTATCATTCATAAGATGGATAGAATAATGAATATAGTTGTGAAATATTTATAATAACATCACAGTATATAGAATATACTTGAGTTATTATTTTGTATTGGTAATAAAAATAATGAAGAAGTGGAAGAAGAAAGGAACTTGAAAGGGGGTGGTGAAAACATTACCTCTTCTTCAGGTTCTCCCTTTTGATTTGAACAAACGGGGTACTTAGGTTGGATTTCTAATGAAACTAAGGCATCTAAGTTGAATTGAGGAAATTTGAGAGAATATTTGGGCAGGTTTTGTCTGAGCCAAAAGGCTTTGAAGGTATGAATTTGAGAGAAATGTGAGTGACCTTTTATAAGAGGGGTGAGGGGCACCTTAGGAAAAACATAAAATATTATTTTATAATAAATTCATATTCATTTTATAATGGCTCCAAAGTGAATTATTTCAAGGATAAGGTGGGGAAGGGTCGAAATCCTTTCAACCAATAGATTTTAGACAGGTTTTGGTCACTATATTAACCTTATCATTTATATTTAACTCTTAGTTAAATAGTTTGACATTTACCATGTCTCTTTCAATTTTTATATTCACTAATGGAAAACTAACCTATACCAATGGTTTGGAACTATTAGTATAGGCCTCCAAACCGTTGGTATAGCCTATACCAACAGTTTGGAGAACCGTTTCCAAGTAAGCCGATGGGAGAGGTCTATACCAACGGTTTTCCAAAAACCGTCCGTATAGACCTATGCCAATGGTTTTGGAAATCGTTGGTATAATTAATATGAAAATCTATACCAACGGTTATGGAACCGTTGGTATATATATTTCAGAAAAAAAATTCACTCGGATTTGATCCGAGGACCCCTAGTTTA
The DNA here is from genome assembly GCA_963277665.1 of Viscum album. Classification (NCBI taxonomy): domain Eukaryota; kingdom Viridiplantae; phylum Streptophyta; class Magnoliopsida; order Santalales; family Viscaceae; genus Viscum; species Viscum album. The sequence continues at coordinate 1,295,215,773 of OY728138.1, read as the reverse complement.
TTATTGAACGACTTAACCACTAACCTAACATGACTTTTGTGAATATGATTACATAAATATATATATGTATTCTCATAATTATTTTAAATTTTGATTTATATAATGTTCTGGGTAAGAAGAAATGATAGAAATTCAATGGATCTATACCAACGGTTTTCAAAACCATTGGTATAGACCTATACCAATGGTTGTCTTCTGGGTGGAGGTCGATTTGTGGGGAACCATTCCCAACGGTTTGGGCAAACCATTGGGATAGTTATACCCTTTCCCAATGGTTTGGCCAAACCGTTGGAAAAGGTTCCCCACAAAGTGGACTTTTCCCAATAGTTTGGCCAAACCGTTGGGAAAGGTGGCCTCAAAGTGGGATTTTCCAATGGTTTGGCCAAACCGTTGGGAAAGGGAACCTATACCAACAGTTTTTACGAACCGTTGGTATAGAAGCGTTGGGAAAGGTCCGATTTCCAGTAGTGATTATATGGTTAATAAACTCACTATTTACTTCCAAGTGAACCCTAAGAGGTTAATTAATGATAAAACTATCATTATATAAGTCCTTTGGCCTAACCTTAGATTTTTAGGAATATAATATGAATTAAAAATATAATATTTGTTTGAAAAACTCTTTTATGTCAATTTTGACACTATTTGGTATTTTGTTTTTTCTAAATTCATAACAACATTATTACTTCGCAAAAAATTCATCTAACCAACCCTAATATGTTATATTAACATATAAAATTAGTGGAATTCATAAAAATTCTCAAATTTCATTTATTTTGATATTTATAATATCAATGTTTTTAATATTTAATTAATTAGGTAATTACTACATCGACATTGTGTCATAAATAAATTAAATTATTTAATGTCTAAAAATTATAAATAAAATATCATTATGTAGGTAATATTTTTATATTTCAAATGATTTTTTAAAATAAAATTTATCTTATGTATAACCCTATATTAAAAATGTTTTAGTTATTTAACATCGATTTTATCTCTTTTAACTCTTCTTTAAATTAAATAATGATAAATGTCCTAATCTAATACAGGTGGATGAAAAAGGTTCATATTTTATTCCTAAGGTTTTTTTTGGTCGAATTATACTTATCCAATAGAATTAGGACATGTGTTAGTGTAATAATAATATCATTTTTACCCTTAATTACCCTATTTACTTTTAACCGTGGTTAATAAAAGTAAAAAGTTACTATTCACCAAAAATTATTTTCATCTTATTGAACCACATTTTACTCCTTGATATTAACCGTGTCTCTCGGATTTTTGAAATTCCACTCACAGAAGTGGTAAAATTAAGTTTTATGTGAATTTGAAAATTCTCCGAGGAGATGGGTAAAAGACGATGAAAAGTTCAATAAAATTTTTATATATCTAAAATTATTATAAACCGACTCCAATAAATTACATTGAACTTATATAGGTATTATGTATCTATTTTGACCTAAAATAAATTTAAATAAAATAAATAATCATTTAAATAAAAATTCTGTTTTTAACTATAACTCAGTATTTTTCATTATTCATCAAAAATTGAAAGTTTTTAGAAAAATACAAAAATTTCACCCTAGGATAATTTCGATATTAAGAATCCAAAAATTAAGTCCATTTTAAAAGATGAAATTTATATAACATCAAAAAGTGGGTATTACTATTGATAACGGTTAGTTTGATTGGTTGTGGTGTGTTAGAACTCGAAGTTGCGTACAACACACACTACTGTATTGCTCAAAGAGAAGCATATCATGGAAGCTTGGGGTGTTACATTCTCCCCTACTTCAGTAAATTGCATCCTCACAATTTGAAATTATTTTTCAAAAATAAAAGGTTGAAAAAAGAAAATTCCTTTGGGAAAACCCACATCGGAAATTAGGTTAATAAAATTTAGTCTTAATAAGAGGAAAAGGGAAATGAAAGGGTCACCACCAAATTATGATCTAGATTAAGAGAACATTGTTGTAAATTAGAGACATATAATTGGTTGAAAACCATAAATATTTATTGGTAGTGATTGAGGTCATCAATCACAAACAAGTGTAAAATTTAGGGCCTTAAATTTATCAATTTATGATGATTTAAAATACGATTGGTTCAACAAAACATATTGTATTAGGATAATAAATTTTTTGTTTTAAGATATCTTCACTAAATTATAAGAATTAATTTATTCATAGAATAAGATAAGAAGAAAAATATATACTTGACAAGTAGAGTCTCATCCTTTATCTAATTTCTACCACAAAGTCATATTTCACTCTAAAAGATAATAGAACTTAAAAATAATATTCAATTTATCCTATTAATATAGGGTTCCAAAAAAATGAATTTATAATTCATCTACCAGAAGTTTTTCTAAAAAGACTACATTATTCAATCTAGGACATCACGTGGGCCAGTGGTAGGTGATAAACCCATGTCACCCTTCGGTTACGGGTTCAAGTCTCATGGCCTTGTCAGATGTGACAAGTTGTCACCCAACCTCCAAGTTGTCCTTTTATGGAAATCTAAAAATAATATCAAACTAGAATTATCCAAAATACTTCTGTCAAAACTCACAATTCTAAAATTATAAGGAAGTTAAAAATAATGAAGATCCTTTTTTCCACTTAATAACATGTGAACACCTTCATCATGTATTCTTTTAAAAAATTGCAACATCCTAAATTACCATAAAACCTTATTGATTACATTTATGATCCCTTATTCCTTATAGAATACTGGATATACTTCTTCTATCCAAAAATGTTGTAAACTCCAACAATGATGGAAGATACAAATCATTAATAAATTTCAAGGTAGTCAAGAATATCCAATATAATTTATCCAAATCAATCATGTATTATTCCAAAATCACTACCTCGGTATCAAGACCATATTATGGTTTATCTTTCTCTCAACCATATATTTTCCAAAAATTTAACCTGCTATTGAGTCACTTTTCTTGGTTCCACACAATCTCAAGTCTCTAATAAAATATTACTGCAGTACAGTCCTTATATACTCCATAATTATTATAACCAATACATTGTTGATACAACACTCAAATGACATAATTATCAAATCACAACATAATGACTCTAATCATTCCTCCTCATTTTCGGTAGTATCATAACATGATTACTATCTAATAACATCATTTGGGGCATACTATGATGATTTGGACATTAGTTCGTGTAGTGTCCCAACTCCTTCTAGATGAAGCATTGTACATTTGAAACCTTTTTCTTACTCTTGCAGTCACGTACATGGTGTCCTTTTTCTCTACACTTATAACAAACTCCCATTCCCTTCAGGCAAGTTCCAGGGTGTTTCTTCCCACTGTTATCACATATGGGAAAATTCTTCTTTTCCCTCTTCCATTGATCCATCTTTCTCTCTTCCATCCTTTTCTTCTCTTACTTCCCTTCAAAGCCATATGACTTAGAGAATTATTTACTTATATTATTAACACATGATACTATTCCTTGATATTTTGAGAATACATGGGAGACTATTTCCCTTATAAATGTTGACTTAATATCATGTAAGATATGATCCTTCATACTATACGTATTGTTGGAGTTCACATTCCTTCAACTAGGCGCCATTTCTATACAATGATATAAATTAGGTTAGTTTATGAATTGCAATGAAAAATTACAAACTTGTAAAATACCTAAGGTAAATTGAACGTTTTATGGATATAATCCATAATCATAAAGATGTTTTCATTAAGGAAGTATATACTCATAAACCCTTCATTATGATTTTTAAAGAAAATGAGAATTTTCCTAAGCATATCCCCCAGGAGTGTCATAACCAAGAGTACAGCAAGGACTATTACCATGCACCAGTTCCCGTTTGAGTCTAGCTCAAACTGGTGTTTTTGGGTTTTACCCCTAGGTACATCTGTGCCAGAGCTGCCTCTACCTGCTCGTATCCAGAAAGGGATGTATTTTCATAGAAAACTCTCAAAATCTATACATTACCAAAATTATAGGAACTTATTATATACTAATCCTCAACGTCTACCTTAGGTCCATGTGCTCTAATCAGAGTTTATCTAAATCTAGCTTCCATGGTTATTTCTAAACTTCCTCTGATACCAACTGTAACTCCCCGACCCCAGTTACCTAGAGTCGGTGCATTATTTTAATACATTGGAATGATTACAAGGAATCAAGTCTTGATGGACCAATCGGTTTAGTAGTCTTGGAAAATAGATTACATACATGAATGTTACATTACACTTCATAACATACAAAACAACATAAATAATCCTTTATGAATGCCATTATTCCCTTTTCTTAAACATGCATATCAATCAAAATACACTTCTTGGAATCCAAGGAAAAATAAAACCAGAAATGGGTGAGCTCAGATGCTAAGTAAGGATAATAATACAGCGGAAACTTTCATAAATAAGAATAAGCGTTTAAGGCAATGTATAATTAAAACAAAAGCCTTTTAAACTTTAACTTCAGCATAATATGACAAAAATAAAATGAAGTGATGCCATTTACTTATTCAAATGGATATTCTACTAGTCTAATAATCACATGCAATATCACTAACCACTTTCATAATGATGGAATGCATAATGCCAGACTATCATAACCACATAGTCAAGGCCTTGTGCCAAGACTACAAAAAAGATTTTTTCAAGGCCTTGTTCCAAGACACTAGTTTTTCTCATGAGACCTACTGATACATTGACGAGCTATATCGGGCTCCACTTGTCACTTATTAAGTCCAATTCATTCCTCATATGAATAGGTTTAAATATAACATAAACATTTTTATTAAAAATAGAATACGAAATGTCAATACTTTCTCCATAAACCATGAACGGTATAAAAATAAAACATCCATAGTCAAACATATCACAAACCTTCAATACTATATTGATGTTTTTTATTATAAAAAATCAACTTCAAACAAGTTTAAAATCCATTAAAGGATTTTGACATAGATGAAAATTATTTGTAAAACTCTTTGGGAAAAACATCCCTTTTTCATGAAAACATTTAAAAGTCACACAATTTAGAAAGGAAGGCATTTAAATACATTTTTGAATAAAATTATCCCATACCACTTTGAAACTTTTGAATTTAATTAACATTTTAAAACATTCATGTCCATTTACATAAATCCTTAAAACCATTTTGAAAACATGTACATTAATGAGAATAGTTTAGAAGAATAAATCTTTAAAACATTTAAAATGATGTTTTAGTAAAAAGAACCTTAAATGAATCCCTTTGAAAACTATTTTATGAAACATGTACATGGATAATAAATATTTCCAATCATATACTTACGTAAAAACAACCTCGGATAATAAAGAGATTGTGAAATTAACCCTTACCAATTTGGTAACTTACAAAACATACACCCCATGAAAGAGGTATCATACAATGAGTATGTAAATACAAATAAATTAAAGTGTATTACAAAAAGAATACAATTATGGGCAGTACATACATAACACAAATGGTAATAGTGGCAATATGGTACGAATCTCACGGGAATAAGGAGTGAGATGAAAACCCCTTATCTTGCACTTTCCTTTAGTCGAGGGTACGTTTAACCTCCTGTATGAAGATCGTAATATGTTATTAAATTATACCATAACCATATTAATATTTATGATATCATACATTATTCATTTATGACTTTATACTACCCATTTAATAATAATTTCCATGTTAAATTAATATTTTGGGTAATAATTGCTTTCTTTATCGTACATGTTTTAACTTGTTACTCTTGATTGTATCACTTAGATCATGATTTGAATACTTCCAGAATATATAAAATAATTTTTATATCATATATATTTAGAATATAATTATTTATAATAGATATATATATGAAATGGAAAACACCGTTTATGGAGACGGTAGTCCGTACGTACGCATAAACAATGTTTCCGTTTTCATAATGTATTGAAGGGAAATGAGTTAATAAAATATATGTAAGTATATATATATATATATCTAGTAGCATTATTATTTCACATATTACAAACATATCAGTAATATATATTTTTATAATCATCGATGAATGGTGAATGTGGAAATGAATCTCATCACGTCGTGGAGACGGTAATCCTTACGTACGCACGAGAAAAAATATAATTTCCTTAAAGGTGTGGAATTGGATGGTATATTAATTTTTAGAGAGACATTATCATGTTATTTTCATTATTTATATACATATTACTCAACATTATATAAATCCAAATAACATAGTGTTGAATAAAAAATTACAACATGGCGTGGAGACGGTAACCCTTACGTACGCACACATGGTGCCATTATCATTCATAAGATGGATAGAATAATGAATATAGTTGTGATATATTTATAATAACATCACCGAATATAGAATATACAGGTGTTATTATTTTTTAATGGAAATATCAAATAATGAATAAGTGGAAGAAGAAAGGAACTTGAAAGAGGGTGGTGAAAACATTACCTCTTCTTTGGGTTCTTCCTTTTGATTTGATCAAAAGGGATACTTAGGTTGGCTTTATGATGAAAATAAGTCCTCTAGGTTGAATTTAAAGAAGTTTAGAGAATATTTGGTCAGGGTTTGGACGAGCCAAAAGGCTTTAAATGTATGAATTTGAGAGAAGGGGGAGTGCCCTTTTATAAGAGTGGTGAGGGGCACCTTAGGAAATACTTAAAATATTATTTTATAATAAATTCATATTCGGTTTATAATGGCTCCAAAATGACTTATTTCGAGGATAAGGTGGGGAGGGTTCTAAATCCTTTCAACCAATAGATTTTATACAGGTTTGGGCCACTATATTAACGTTATCATTTATATTTAACTCTTAGTTAAATAGTTTGGCATTTACCACGTCTCTTTGTATTTTTATATTATATGGTTAATAAACTTACTATATACTTCTAAGAGAACCCCAAGTGGTTAATTAATAATACACCAATCATTATATAAGTCATTTGGATGAACCTTATATTTTTAGGAAGATAATATGAATTAATAATATAATATTTGTTTAAAAAAACATTTTATGTCACTTTTGAAACTATTTGGTATTTTGTTTTTTCTAAATTCATAATAGCATTATTAAATCAAAATAAATTCATATAACCAACCTTAATATGTTATATTAACAAATAAAATTATTTTAATTCATAAAAAGTCTCAAATTACATTTATTTTGTTATTTATAATATCAATTATTTTAATATTTCATTAATTAGCTAATTACTGCATCTCCATTGTGTCATAAATAAATTAAATTATTTAATATCTAAAAATTATAAATAAAATATCATTACGTATGAAATATTTTTTTCTTTATAATTAATATTTATAATCGAATTTATCTTATTCATAACCCTATATTAAAAATATTTTAGTTATTAAAATTTGATTTTTTCTCTTTTAACTCTACTTTGAATTAAATAATAATAAATGTTCTATTCTAATTAAATTGGAAAAAAAAGGTTCGTATTTTTTTACTAAGATTTTATTTGTTCGAATTATACCTATCCAGTAGAATTATTACATGTGTTAGGGTAATAATAATATCATGTTTACCCTTAATTTCCCTATTTACTTTTAACCGTGGTAAATAAAAGTAAAAACATACTATTCCCCAAAAAAATTATCTTATTAAACCAAATTTTACTCCTTGATATTAACTGTGTCTCTAAAATTTTCAAAATTCCACTCACAGAAGCGTTAAAATTATGTTTTATGTGAATTTGCAAATTCTTCTAAGAGTTGGGTAAAAGACGGTGAAAAGTTCAATAATTTTTTTTTATATTTAAAATTATTATAAACTAACTCCAATGAATTACATTGAACTTATATAGGTATTATGTATCTATTTTTACCTTAAATAAATTTAAATATAATAAATAATTATTTAAATAATAATTCTGTTTTTAACTATTAGTTAGTGTTTTTCACTATTCATCAAAAAATGAATGTTTTCAGAAAAATACCAAAATTTCACCCTAGGATAATTTCGATATTCCGAATCCAAAAATAAAGTCCATTTTAAAAGATAAAATTTAAATAATTTCAAAAGTTGGGTATTACTATTGATAACGGCTAGTTTGATTGATTTTGGTTCTTTTAGAACTCGAAGTTGCGTACAACACACGCTACTGTATTATTCAAAGAGAAGTGTACCGTGGAAGCTTGGGGTGTTACAGTTATTATTTATATTGTATCTATTTTTTGATGTTCCCTTTGTTTACTTATATTTTGTATAATATTTACCTTTTTTTACTTATCTGTTGTGCTACACTTTGGTAATAAGGGCACAGTCTCCCCAAGGACACACCCTAGGCCCTTACAGCTAGTCGGTAGCCTCTAGCATTTGGGTAGATGCGCTTGAGGAAATTTTTCCCATTGGTCTCAGGGAACCTATTATGTGGAATCCAAGTCTGGGATGTCACAGAGTGGTATTAGAGGAGTTTCCTTTCTTTCATTTCTATTTGGAGACAATATTTATGAGAATAGTAACACTTGGTACTTAGTCATAAGTTTTTCTTAGGCATTACAAACCTAGGTTCGGGGTAAAATATAAGTTACCCAAAATATAATTTTTGTTTTGTTTTCCCTATTATAGTTTACATTAATTCACTATTGGGTGACTCACATGATATGTAGAGTTGTTTATTATTACTTTGATTGAGGATTTCTATCATCCTTGGACCGATTATATGAGGGAAAGGAGTATTGTTACATGTCTCATATAAGGCACTTTTAATTCACATGTCATTCATATTTCCATCCCATATAGGTTAATTTCATTAATTTTAACTTCTTGATATACATGTAATTGTTGAGTGATTATGTGATAGTTATCTAATGCTTGTATTACTCTTAGTTGAGAATGAGCGATTCCATGTCTCAATTCATGAGGTGTATGGGCCCTCATTGTTTTGGTTGAGTAATTTACCAAGTCGATCCATTATGATACACATAAATGGGTGTCATTTTCATTGATGAGGTGTATGGTCACTAATATAATGGGAATGGATATCCATTATAAAGTGAACCTGACTAATGCTATGTAATTGTTGCATGTCCTTATATTACCTTGTGATGTATATGAAATTTAAAGTGGTGAACCTTGTAATTAAATATGAGATTAAAGGATATTATTTCCAATAAATGATGCAAAAATGTACTATTGACCCTTCATCTATTGAAACCCATAAAATGTATACTTGATCACTTTCCAGTAACAAGCTATCGAAGCGGGTAGTTGGGGTAGTATACCTTGGGTAGCAGTCCATTTCTTACATTTAGATCTAATTTTTTTTGTTATCTACCTTCTTATAGTTGGTTCTGAGGTTTGTGATTGGCTTCAAAGAAGAAAAACTAGTCTAGGTAGGTCAGTTGGGGCCTGTTTCCTTTGAGATGACCCATTATAGGTGTTTATGACATTGAGAAATAAGGAAACTACTATAGGGTTTCATTCCTAATGAACTGAGGTTTTCTTGACGATACCTTCATAGGTTGACTTCTTTGTTAAAAGGGATTTTTGTGATAAATATCCAAATTATGATGATATTTCAATAAATTCTTAGTGTTTAAAAAGAAGTTTTATATTGCTTGCCTATTATACCTTCGGTGTTAGTTAAATTAGGTACCAAGTTCTTGTGTTTAAAATTTGTAATTTAGGTTCTGTTTGAATCCTTTATATGATGAAAGGTTGAATGTGAATAAGTGTGATGACCTAAAAAATGGAACTTGTAAGTGGTGTCCTTGATTAAAATGTCTTTTTGACTTTCCTAGGAATGGAAACATTAAAGTTTTTTTTGTAGGATTATCCTTCCATGTAATCACTTTAATAATAAAATTTTGATCCTTGTGACTTCTATTTAGTGTGAAATACTATTAAGGTCGATACTTGTGCTTCATAAGGGTCTATCCATGATAGGTATCACCCATAATGCTAAAATTTCTTACTAAATTTTGTCATGTTCTTACTTTTGGTGTCGTTCGAGTGTCTTTTTCCCCAATATTAATATTACCTTATAAATGAAACCCTTGTTCAGATGGGTGATCATGGTATTTTATACCCTTTTTACATGCATGAGCATCAAATAATGCTAAGTTTCATTAGGTTATACATGTCAATGGCATGTTCGGGTGTTTTACCAAAGTCTTAAACCTTTCATTATCCTCAGTAGTGGACGACTTGGTATATAATCATCTAGATTAAAGGTTTTATAAGGTAGTATGTCCATAGGATAACTCTCTTGTACAATCCACCAACTACTCAGATACATATGTCAGATATCCTATTAATTGTATCGAGGTGATATCTTATTTATAGAACCTCAGGGTAGTAGGAATTCATGTATGGGGTAATCATTGAGTTCAAAATGATATAACAAACTAGTTTGGTTCAGTGAAAATCTTTGAATCATATGTTGTTGAGTACATTCTCTGGTTATCTCTATAGTATTGACTTGGGTGTTAAATAGAATAGGTTTGTCCCAATTTTTAGGATTCCTTTTAAGAGACTCGGGAGTTTGGACATGTATGTTGGTTTGGTTTTTTCATACTTGAAAAAACACTTTAATATATGTATGTGTGACTTTAAAAAGTATCATGTGTGCAGTTAATGTGAGTTTGGTCAAGATCACTTATAAGCAGATGGACTATCTCTTATTTTGATGACTAGGACACTCTTGAGGTGTGAGCATCACTTATTTTTTTTTAATATGTTCCCTTCCAAATAACAATATTATATCCTAAGATGACTATTGGGAAATGGTTGATTTTCTTGAATTCCCTTGAGTCTTGGAAGTTTGTATCATCTTAGTGATTAATCGGAAACATGAATTTGAAATGGTTGGATATGTACGCAACCTTTGAGAAGCATCATTGGAATTGGATGGACTTCGACAGTTTAACTTGAGAAATCACATGATACCTTTGGTTGTGAAGGTTGGTGATATGGTTTTAATGGTTTTTTGGTAGGTGAATCTAAGATACTTTTAGGGGATGTCAACCAATGGTGGTTTTCTTGATCATCTTGAAAAACTAGTAATAAATCTTCTTTTTGTAATCATCTTAAAGAGACTAGCATGTCCCCTATCTTAACGTGGTCCTCAATTCACTAATAGAGTGTCAATCTTATTCCACACTAAAGTTTAAAAGACATTGGGATAGTTTGTGACATATCTAAGGGTTGATTTCTAGATGCATGGTTTTTCTGAGGCTTGTTTAATTATTAGTAATACGTGGGTTCCTGAGTAGGAACACCTTGGATGGAATCATGGACAGTAGTTGCTTTACAATGATGTGACTACTAGACAAATGCCGCAATGGGCTCATTCAATGTTCTTACATCGATGTTTTGGATTGTATGAATGTCTCAATTATAATTTAGGGTAATGAATACCTAGGAATAGTTTCATAGAATATTTTTTAATTAATTATACATTATTGGGTCTTATTGTTGGGCTAGAAAGTGATGTTAAAAAGGAGTGACAATTCCAATTGGCTAGATCTGGGTTCCAACCTTGTTCACGTTGAAGCACAGAAGATTAAATGTTTAAATGATTATTGACCAAGGAACATCATCAGAAGGGAGTTATGGGTTTCGGTGGATGTGGTCGGCTAAAAACACATGAAGCCTTGGTGGGTGGCATTTCAGTCTAGTTTTTAATGTGTCGGCCACATAAGATGGGAATCTTAAAGGATGGTCATCCAGAGGTGGTTTGACTATTATCCTTTTTTTAAGTATACGGTAGGTGAAGGACCGTTTTTGGGCACATCGTCATGTATAGGTGAGTGAAGTTTGATTCTGAAGGGGAGTTTTATATAAATACAACTCGACATGACTAAATGTGTCAGTTGGAAATCAATAGTTAAATTGTTGTCAAAATCACATGATAAGTGTCATTAGAATTCATAGAGGAATGATTTGTAAGAAAATTACAATAGTGAAGATATCGTGGTATATAATTTTCCACCATTTATGATAACATTATTGGTGGGGATCACCTTGACTAGATATTTAATTAGACAATGACGTGATCGTGTCTCTAGATAAGCAAGCTCAAGTAATCCCCCTTTCAGTGTTTCAATTAGAAGATGAGCATTGGATCAAATTTTAATGGCTTAACTGTGGTATTCTTAAGATCACTGTAAAGGTGTTTTGGGAATTTGGAAACACAACATGACCCCTGGAATGAGACTTCATGACCATTGTAGGTCAAGTGACATTTTTTTAGTTTCTGAATCTTCTAAGGGATGATAAGTGCATGACTAATAGTCCATCTAGATAGAAATCTTATGATAATCTCCATCGATGATATCTGGTGTTAGATGTTGGGGATTGTGTTTTTCTTCAGGTTTCTCTTGGTATAGGGAATAGATGGTTACAAAAACAAGGGAAGTTTTTACCTCATTGCGTAGGGCCGTTTGAGATTCTAGAGAGAGTCAGGCTGGTAGTCTATCGGTTTCTACTACCTTAGAGATACCATTTCATGCACAACTTCGTCCATGTTTTACAAAATTGTAAATATCATGTAGACCCTTCTCATACTTTTGATTCCAATAAAGTGGATTTAGATGTTGATGATTCCTTTGAGGAGTATCCAGTACACATTGTTAACTAGAGCATAAAGGCTCTATGAGGCCAGTCTATCACTCTAGTAAGGGTGTTATGGAAGCACTGCCACATGAATGATGAGGCTTGGGAGTGGGAGTCGGATGTACGTGCCTAGTGGTCAAATTTGTTCTTATAAAGTGGTCACCACACATGGAAGGTAATTCAAAGTTGATTTCTTTTAAGGGGAGAGACTGAACGAACCTGGTTTTTCAAATGGGTATAAATCCTTTACTTTTTAGTATAATTATTTATTTTGGACCTAATATGGATGTATAATGAGTTAAAGAAGGTATTAATGGTGTATGGGTCTTGTTCGTAGCTGAAAACGCATAAAACTGGGCATGTCTCATTGTTACAGTAAACTGTGTTGGTAGGCCGCACTCTTAAATCTAACCATGTGGATGGTTGTATTTTAGGTAAGATTCATCTCTCATGGTTAGTGCATAGTATACGTAACTATGTGGGTTAACAATGCAGTTCCCCCTCTTCTCTTGGTTCTCATGTATGGTTTGTGCACGGTTAGGAAAATCGTGCAAAAAAACAATGCAAATGATAATTTTTTTGGGTAATTTTACATTTTTTTCCTTAATGATCTAATTAAACCACCCTTCTCCCCTAATCTAAATTCTCGTGGGATTAACCTCCATTCCTCTCATTTTAGAGCATTTTGAAGGTCTAATCTAGGGATTGAAATATATCATTCATCCATGATCCATTCAAGCTTTCGTTCATCACGTTGGATGTGCAATGGTAAATACTCAAGTCCTTTTGAGTCGTTATTAATCCCTTTTGCTCTCAGCCTAGTTGTCGAGGTGTGAGAATTTTTCCTATTTTCTTAGATATACTCTGATCCAATCCAAATTAAGTACTGATACTAGAGTAGGAGAGTCATACAAGCCTACGGTGGGTGTTCTTTAACTCATCCCACAAGTTCGATGATTTTGGAATTTTCGTGTGGGGCCCACAGATTTAATCGGGTGTTGTTTATTGATTTAATAAAACTTTATTATAATAATTATAACTATATGGTTATATTATTTAAAAATATGTGATTATTTTCTAGTGGTTATGTCCACAACTCCATCCATCCCATGTCGGATGTTATGTCATAATTGGGTTTTTTGTATTTTACATGTTTGAGTCACTCTTTGGGTGTGCCTTGTCTTTAACCTTCTTAGGGTAAGCTTTTGTATATTAAATGGTTTTTGTTTGATTTTTAATTGCATAATTTCAAGTATCATATATTCTCATCACTTGACCCTCCTAAGGTAAGTGATTAATTTGATAATCAAATGTTAAATGAAAATTGGAAAGTGTACTGAGTATATAACTTGACTTCATTGAATGTAATTAAATAATAGGTTTCATGTTTGTAGCACACCTTACCATGTTGATGCAAGGTAGCGGAGTGAGCCTTGATTTATGAAAATTCATTAAATTCATTAAAAAATGGTTTCATACTACTTGTCCTTATCAAACTAATGAAAGGAAATGCTTGAACCAAATGGACTTATTAATTAATTATGACTTGATTAAAAGGCTTCATGCTTAATTAGCCTTCTCAAACTAATGAAAGGTAATGGTTTGAACCTTATTAATTTTATATGACTTATTTACCAAAATATAAATGGAGTGACTTGAGATCGCCTTGAATTTCCAAGGGAATTCCTTAAGCACTCGAGAAACCCTTTCTAAATTCAAGAATACATCTTTCTTAGGTTACGACCGACCTAGAACCTAATCCTTCTCTAACTTTGGATTCCCAGTATGACACTATAGGATCCCTTGTGTAGTATTATAGGATACCTTGGATACACTCCTAGGATCCAACAGCGACCAGTAGGTTCCATGTTTAAAGCCCATTGGGGTGAGTCATTGTTCATCCCCATTTTACCTTGGATGAACTCCTTGGAATCGATAGGTGTATTATTGTGGAATGACTTAGAGTAGGATCCTTTAATTACACTCTTAAACCTATAAAGGATACAATTATTACTGATCTAGAGACCCTTAGGCTCTACATTTCTTTATTTATTACCATTGAAATTCATTATTAAAATTAATACCAGTTTCCTTGTTTAATCATGAAACCTTCACTATTGTTAACATGTGACTTATTTATAAACTTGTAATAATAAAATAATGAATTGGTTACATGTTAGAACACCAATATAGAGATAAATTAGGTTCTTGGGTATTAAGTTACATTGTGCTGCTTTACTTTATATATGAATTCTAGCACACTATTACATTTCCATTACACGAGTTAGATGTTATAGACACCGTCGGTGGTGGCCCACTGAGATTTATTTCATACCCACTCCAGGTTTTATTTGGTACCTAGGGAAGATTAAATGAATACAAGTGTTGACAAAGGGAATCATATGGCTTCAAACACTTGATTGTTTTCTGTTTAGGATGAAGCTTGATAGAAAATGACCGAGCTTGAGCTTAGGATGTTTGGGATTGTATTTTGATTTATGTTATACTTTGGTGGAAAAAGTTATGTCTTCTATATTGTATCCATGTTTTCCAGTTTTCTAATGTCATGACATATCATCATTAGTTGTTTTGTACTTATATGTTATTCCAGTTATTTCATTTATTGTTGTAATTTTCTCAATTTTCTATAGTGGCCTTTGTTCACTTATATTGCTTTCACTATTTACCTCTATTTATACTTATCGTATACACTACACAATGGTAATGAGGCTATAGTCTCCCAACAGACATGACCTAGGACCTCATTCCTAGTTGGCAGTCTCTGGTATTTGGGGAGATGCACTAGAGGCCATGTGGCCCACTGGGCTCGGGGCTCCTATTTAGTGTCATCCAAGTCTGAGACATCATAGGTATGGGATATTGATAAAATCACATGAGTGTTAAGTTCATTAGTTTATTTAGTTGAATTAGGTAAATAAATATAATGATATACATTTTGGTAAGAATTTAATATATAACAAGTATTTATAAAAGCTGTAAGTTACTTTTAATTACTAAAAAATTGAGATACTTTATTTACCCATTTTCCCCTTATTAATATTGATTAAAATTTATTCTGGGTAATCATCTTATTTAAATAAAATAAGATGTCCCTTATTACATTATTTTGATATATTGAATCTGAATTTTGGATTATTTTACCATTATTAAGTTTATAAATAGGATAAAATTAACTTTAAACTTAAAACATATATTGTATTGAAAAACATTTTTTTGTGGAGAAAAATAGGTTTTAATAAATAAGTGTTTTTAATATTATTTAACATTGACTTCCAAATTAATTGGTGTTAATTAATTTTTATATATATTTAAAATCATATTAAATTCTTTATATAAAATATATTCCTTTAATTATAAAGAAAATATTTAAAATAATCTAATTATTTTGAAAATAACGCTTTTACCAGGGTAACTAATATTTTCCCATTGTAACAAAATCTTTATTCATAAAACGAAATTGACCAAATTACTTAATTTATCATTATTTTTAAAATTATGAAAATAATTTTCTCTGATTCTATTTCAAAATATGATAAAAATTATTTTTCATATAAATCACTATTAAAAAGTTTTAAAAAACATATATTTTTCAAGTATAAAATTACCTTTGTTTTATTGTACAGTTTTTTATATTTTTTATAAATTGGTTACTTTTGGTGATACCTTCCAATTTAACCGGAATAATATATCAATATTATTTAGTAAATTTTTTTTATGTTTTCATTGTTTTCATTTCAGTTTAGTTTTTCATGAAATACAATCTACACAAATACTATTTAATTTAATAAAAGTTCTAGCTAAAATAGTAGCTTGTTATAGACTCTCTCATAAGAAAATTAATTGGCCCAATTTCCACAACACATAAAAAAATAAGTCAGTTATTATGGTGAATGAATATCTAATTACTCATTCAATATCAAGGTCCCGTACACATACCAGTAATATTCCATGGTGTAACACCCCCAGATTATATACTTATTCATATTAAATAAATATGAAGTATTTGAAAGGTTTTTGTACCTGAAACCCAAATGTATAAATAAACCATGATATATTATGGAATTCATATCGCATACATTAGATTAGTGGGTATAAATAAGATCAACCACATTATGAAACATATAATGAAATATTTTCCTCGATCCAATTGTATTGATTACTACCTAATGAATAATCTTTCAATATTAATAAAATCTTTTTATGATAATTGACCTACTTGTCTGAAGAATTATATTTTAATAGGTGTTAATAAAATTTATATAAAATTGTATTTACCACTATTATAAATTCATTTTAATTAAATTCATTTTTATTATATAAATAAATATTCATACTTTAATTATATAATAGTTAATAATGAAGATAAAATCATTTGAAGGTAATAAAGTGTTATTTTTCATAAAAATATTTTTATGTGAACATTGTGTTTTTATCATATAAAATTAATTAAATAACTAATGATTAATTATTTTAAGAAATTTTATAGAATATATATTCAATTGTATAATTTATCTTTCATCTAATATTTTTTACTTGGCTTGGAATGAGAATAAATTTAGTATTTTGTGTGAAATTTTATTTTTCAAAATACGGTATTTATTGTGTTTTGTGTGAATATTTTAAATTTAATATTCTCCACTTATAGACATTGAATTTAATAAAATTAATTCACAATTAGAAATCATAATTTCAAAATTTGGAAATTATTTCGATTTTATTTTTGGTTATAATAATAGTAAAAACAATAAAAATGTGTTTCCTATGTTAGGGTTAAAACATGTCTACCATGGGGTTAAAATAAGATATAATGGTAACAATACAACATATTATTTTCAAATAATTATTCAAAAAAAATATTTATAACTTATCATATCTTCTATTAAAATTCATTCAAATTTTCAACCACTTACACATGAATATGACCTTACATTATTTAAACGTTTTAAGTGATTCCATGTGAATCCATCCCATCACATATAAAGTGAATCACTTATCCTCCCTTATTCACACAATTTTAGAATTATATCTCAACCCAGACCTATAAAAACCCTTCATATATTCCTTAAATTCATTCTGGATATCCTCATCTTACCCAAATACCATCATTAGAATGTTTAATATTTAATCTAAAGGAGGTATCTCAAGGAAGAGTTAATCTTCTTACCATACTCTTTCACTGTTCATATATTCTTATATTACCTCTAAATATATTTTTACATATTAAAATAAAAAATATAGTGCTTTAAATATACTGAGATTTTTTATTATTATGTTACGACAATTTTCCACATCCTTTCCATCATATGGGAAATGAAATTATTGGTCATGCGTGCATGTGGACTACCACCTCCACATAGTGATATAATTAATTTTTAATAACCTTATTTCATGGTTTGTTATTATAATGTATTTAATGTTTATATATTATTTTTATCAAATAAATATTATTATATAATTATAATATCTTATCTTCCTTCTTACCATCCCATTATTCAGAAAATGATAATGTCTCTCGAGTGTACGTGTGGACTACCACCTCCACGAAGTGATGTTATTCATTTTTCATATCTAATTTATATGTATGGTAATAAGAATTTTTTAATTGAATATATATGATATTTATTATGTAATAATTATTCTATAAATTTTAGTTATTATATACCTTTCTTTTATCCCATTCATCAAAAAGTGAAAACCTCACTTGTGCATATATACGAACTACTGCCTCAATGAAGTGATATAATCCATTTTTCAAAATTGATTTATATAAAAGGTTAAAAAAGAACATATAATTATTATATATGATACATATAAAATCATTAATATTCTATATATAATGTTACCCTAATCATAGTTGATGGACCATAACTGTAAAACCAAGACACACATGAAAAGTGAAGTAGTTAACACCCAACATGATGATGAAAATAAAATATTATTATTAAAAATAATATAAGTAGTTATAAGTAATAAATGTGTGGTATTATAAGTATTAATAGGGTGTTATTATACAATTATTATAAATATAAATTTATTATATGATATTTTAATCACATATGAAGCAATTCAGACTTAATATATGGAAGTTCTCATCTCACATTTGTTTCTATGAGACCTATGTCATATTCACCACTTGTTTTCTTAATACGGTTTATATAATAATCTTTTTATATGGTATATCAATAATATCATTAATTTCATTATATTTAATGTTTTATTTTAATTTATTTTTTTCAATAAGGGTTATTATTTATAAGTTAGTAAGTAGGTAAGGGTTTTATGGTAAAATATTTCTTTTTACCAGGATTGTGTATTCATAAATTTTAGAATAATGAAATTATATGATATATATTTCAAAAAAAATTATTTTATTATTCTCTAGTATTTTAATTACCTTCATTACTTTCATTTCCCTCTCTCTAAGTACTCAAATGTATGAAATAACATTTTTAAGGAATATATATTATGTTTTTCTATTTAGTAAGGAATATTTTTCTTCCATTTCCATATTATATTTAAAAAAATTTAAAAAATTTCTTTAATCTCCATAGATTCATTAAATTCATTTTTGAACATTCTTGAATTTCTATAAAAATATTTAAAATGAATATTCTTATTTTTATCGAAATGAGGTACTTTTTCTAAAGGTGAAAAAGGAAAAAAAATTCAACATTTACCACCTGAACAATTATTACCACCATCATAACTACACATTTATTTGAAGATTCCTTTAAAATTTTACCATGTTCTGCTCAAAGAAATTTTTATTCTTAATTTTTTTTTAAAATCATAATTTAATTAAGTTATTGTAAAATGAAATTGGTATTTTACTAAAGAAAAATTAAAATTAACTTTTAATGGTAATTTCATTTATAAATACTACCTTTAATATTTATTATACATTAATGTATATATGATCCAATATTACCATATTTGTTCTTTATATGGACGGTTATTAATTATTATGAAAAAAATTGATGAAACCAATTGTCTTTTCCATGGGTTAATCTATGATGAAATGTTGAATGTTTTCATTATATTTTCACATAGATAAGAATGTATTATGATTACATGATGGGTGGTTCTGTTAAATCCCTCTAATACATTGGGTAAATTTTAATGTTTATAAGATGAAAGGGTACATGACAGGTTATCACAGGCCCAAAGGATGGTATACAAGAGGTTATCCCAAGTCTAAAGGGGGTATAGTTGTGGTTATCCTTTTCCAAAAAGTGATGAAAGTATTTGTAGATATCCTCAAAAATGATTTCAATGAATATGATTATGAAATTTTTATATAACTCTATATTACATTTTCTTTATTATTATGATATGATATCATGGTCCATGATCCTTGACTATTTTATGATTCATGTATTATGATATGATAATTTTTTATTCAATGAATATGATATCTGATTTTATGGGTATGATTTTTAAACATTAAAATAAAATTCTTTTACTCTTATACTCATTTTATTATTACAAGAAATAATTTACTAATCTCTCCCATGTTTACCCTTACTGAGCATTTGATCTCACCTGTTCTTGTGTTTCATATAACTAGGTTATAAAAAATGGGTTTACATTGGGTATGTATAAATTGTGTAAAATGTTAGCAGAACATTGTGTGGGTATTTATAGATTTCATGAAATAAGATAATTATTTTGTAATATGTAAAGACACCAGACCTTTTTTTCCTCAAGCATGTATTATTGTGAAATATTATATAAATTTCTATAAAGTGAGGTAATATTATTTATGTTATGCTCAGGTCATATCACAAGGTTTATATGGACCTATGTAAAATATAAATATAACTATAATATGAATCTAATCTAACAAATATATAAGCATATAAACCATAGAAACTAGGGAAAATCCCTCACAAGGTCAAATAGAAAAAACCATTTATCAAAAAAAATCTCTATTGGACTTATTTCAGAATACATTTATATATAATATTTACATCTCATACGGTATGGAAATAACATGTAGAATTTACACATAGTGGGACATTTTAAACATACCATCGAATTCCTCCTAAAACCCCCCTCATTCGTATTTAAATTCTATTTCAAAAACCATTACTTTAAATCAATAATTTACTTTAGAAAATCAATAAAAATTTAATTTTGGAATTTTAACCCATCTAAAATCAATTACTGGTAAATCTATTTCCCCTTGAAACATGAATTTAAACCAAACCCCCAGTTTTAAAACAAATTTTAAAATGAAGAATTCATTCCATTGAATAATCCTACACCTTTTTGGCTTCCCAAAAAACTGTAATCTACACCCATTTTCATGATGACCATAATATGAGCCTCACTTGAATGAATTGATCTAATTTTCATATGATGGATTTTAAAACTCTATGAAGAAGATACCAATGGGATATTCATGTGATTAATGATTTCTCAGTCACCAATGGATAGAGATTCCTCAAAAAAAATTCATTTGGGTGATGTGATTAAAAGAGAGCCTCCCACTTATAGAAGTCCATTTATTTCATCCATTATTGATGAAAAGGTAGTTAAAATAGTAAAAACCCATACAGTGGAATTTTTGGAGACATCTTTTCCCTCTAAAAACATATTCTATGGGTAAAAAAAATTAGTTTGTGACATGTTTTTTTTGTAGAAATCCATTTGACTACTTGTGGGTATAAAAAAGACTTACATATCAAATTTTATGGTCATATAAAGTTGAACTTGATTTTAGAAAAATTAATATTTATGATAATAGAGAAACTATTTGTTTATAAAATAATTATGAGGTTTGAACTCGTTTGGGAGGGTGAAGATCCTTTTAATCCATATAAAATCCGCATATAACACTACCCTTTATATCATTGGGGTGTAATTATTTTTCTTTCACATGAAATATCCAAAGGATTATATTTTTTATGACATCATAGAGGGGGTCCTTTAGAACCACAAACAACTTTTTCAATTTCAATTCCATTAATTCCTGTGAAAATAGTTACATTAATATATTATAAATACTTGATACACATTTTGAGATGGTAGGAATCTTTCAATGGAATGAATCTCGATATAATAATTACTTGATTTGTGATATTTCCCATTAGACAATACCTCTAATGTATTCCATTAGGTAACTAATATAAATTATATTTCTATATGGTAATATAAGTATGTAATTTTTTTGATAATTCCTTCCCTATAAATAACATCATATGGCCTCCAAAGTGATCTCCTTTTTGAAGGGTTCCCATGTGGTTTTTTCATGGATGTTAGCTCCCATAAATATTCTATGACCATGATCCTCTATGGATACCCATATAACATCATCATAGAGTCTGTATTGTATAATATTATGTGATAAATATCTTTGAAGTATATCCCTCATCATCATCCTCATAATTTTATTAATGTGAAAGATAACAGGGCCTGAGGCTGAAGTACAAGGAAAATGAAAGCCAAACTACATAGGTTATAAGTAAAGAAGTTCAAGATCATCCCCTTAAACTAATCCAAAACCATCAACTGGAAAAGAGCCCTAATTAGAGAAAAAGGTAACTGAATCAACATGAGAGGCCTATAAATCTAATAAATACACCACTTTGTTAACCTTGCACCATGTATGAAGGACTTCTATGACGTTATTAATGAGTCTTTTATACTTATGAATTTAACAGGAGACCATCCAGGGGGTAGCCCATCAGTCGAGAAAGGAGTCGTATATGGTTATGGAGTATCTTTCAACTGTATCAATGATGATTTTATACCAAATAAAAATTTCAAGATTTATAGGAATCGTCTTTGCTTCTTCCTTAAGAGAGTCACCAATACCAAAGAAATTAGTGAAACTTGGAACCATGGATCCATTGGTATCTCGAACAATACCACCACCCCAAATCATTCCTATGCTTAATGACCATCTGTATCTTGTTTAGGCTTGCTCTTATATGGATTCCAATGAACCCACTACCCCTGAAGACCATGAAGGGAGTAAAATGGTTTATTGGTGCATGAGAGGAACATAACGAAGGAAGCATGTATACATTTTTTGATAACCCAAAACATATTAATCAAAAATTTCTTGGTTCTAATTACAAGAGTCAGCCTCAAGAAAGTGAGACCCTCAAAATGGTTTTATTCATGGTCTACCATATCCACAATCACCTCCACTACAAAAATGGTCATTCTCCTCTTTCTATCTAAGTTTATTATCTCTATTCCTTAAAACCAGAGATCAAATAATGAAGAGACTGAGAAAACATGAGTGGATAGACTAGTGAAATCCACAAATATACTCTAAATCACGCACACTTTGTTACCTTAAAACAACAGGAGAGTCAAGGACTCATCTCGGGTATTAACACAATAGAAACCAAATGATACTATATTAATTACATTTTTCATCATATGTTAATCGGTGGATAATAATTGTTTATAGATAAACCATACTAAGAACTTGGGTTTTTAGATGATCTCATCACTCCAAATAAATTCACCTCATAAATCCAATTCCTAATAAGGCATGTGAAACTAATGATAATCCTTCCCAAAAAAAAATAAACTAGATGAAGAACTTGTGAAAACACATTTACTAGGGTCAGAAAATAGCTTAATACGATAAAATATGTTGTGTTTATCCTAATCCAAAATTGAATTATAAAACATAGAAGGATTTTATCATTAAAAAAAACATGTTTGGAACAGAGCATCCAAAATACCCATAAAGGAACCTCGCCATTTTTTTTCTATAAATTGATGTTTTCTCCACTAATGATCCACTAGAAGTGATGATGATAAACAAGTATGTATGGGTGAATAAAGATCCAATGGGGGAAGTTTTCCTTCATTGAGACTCTATTATAGGACCATATTTGTAATCTGTGAGCCTTCCCACAACATCCACCTTTCAATCACATCCCATTCCATCTTTGTATGAAAGGCATGCATCTCGCCCAAAACCTTGATAATGTAGATTCTACCCTCCTTCTCCAACCTCTCCATCCTATAACACGACTCCCTATGAAGATTCCCATATACATTAGAATCTCAAATGAAGGAGGTAATAATATTATAAATGAAAAATATCATTGTATTAGGAACCTTGAGAACATATAAAATGTACATGGGGATTATAGTAAGCACACTATTAACAAGTTTTATAAGACCATTGAAGGATAGGAAACCATTTTCTTAGTTACAAATATAACATGTTATCATGTAAAACATTATAGTGAAATTTTTATTATTAATCCTTCTAGATGATATTTTTGAACAAAGGTAATCCATTATAAAATTCTACATGAAAATACCTAGATGTCTTTCCATGAAACTATCCCTCCATTTTGTTCACTTTGAAAAAAGGTAGCTACTTATCTTCTCAGGGTTAACTAGTTATATAGTAAAATTATAGTATTAATTAATCAATATATTCATACTGAAACTTTATATTATACTTCTATTAAAAAAATAACAGTATCAATGACATATCTGGGATAAGAAACTCCACTAAAATTTTGTATGCACTTGTATGGAGGTATACTACTATTAATGAGGATTTTATTTTTGAAATGATTAAGAGGGTCTTGAAAATGGATGAATAAACTAGGGGAAACCAGATCACTTTTCCAGATACCTCACACTAATTTTAAGAACCTTCATTTCCTCCACATAAAATAGGTATCAATCCAAGTAGAACTGAAACACCAGTACAGAAGGTCGAATGGAGAAGGGGGAATAACGTGAATATTATAACCTTTATAATAAACCCATATTCAATTTTTCCATCCTATTAATCCATATTTATCATTATAACCACATTAGAAGCAACTTCCTTTTGGTTGATATTTCTTATCATTTCATGTTTCAAACCAATAGTACCCTTGATTGGTTTTACACAAATGAAGTTATGTTTCTCATCCAAGTATAAACAAGGTTGGAGAAACGATAATATTATATTGATAATTCTATCTAAGAAATTTTAAATAAAATTTCACATACATATAGTATGGTACTGATGAAGTGAATATGGATCCATAACCTTTGGAATTAATACCAATTTATTGGCACTAACCACACAAGGAACATAACTTCCCTGTAAAAAATCTTAAACTACACCAACAAGGTCACTCCCAACCATGTTCCCTGAAGCCACATAAATAAAACTAAGAAATTATAGTGACCATGGGAACTATTATGGTTTAGGAGGAGAACTACCTCATAAATCTCCTATTAATCTAGTACAAAATATAAGGATATATTATCATTGGAAAGAAACTTTCGTGGAATAGAATTAAAAATATATATATTTCTCTTTGGTTAGCATATTTGAATGTGATAGTGTCGACCTAGTAATATAGATTAAAAGTGACAGTTAGCCATACCTACCACCATTATGTGGTCATCCATGATTGTTCCATATTCCAAGAGATTATTTTCCCTAATAGATTGTTTCCAGTATTTCACATAGGCATGGAAAAACTCAATGTAACTATCTCTTTATTTCAATCATTTGATCCTAGATTGCTCATGTGTTTTCTTCTACGACTCCAATAAAATACCTTATAGGGTGTTCTTCTTAATAGAATGATCACTGAAGATATCCTTATTCTAGTCATTCTTCATGAAGATATCCATACAATCTATATCATCTTTTATTGTTTCCAATGAGTGGAAATGTGGGTAGATTAGAATTACTATATTGAAGGTCACCCTTGAGGCATTAAAGCTTCTTGTGAACTTACATCCCTAAACTCGCTTGGTCCATGAAATTCCCAAAACATGATGATATACTATATTTTAGGTCCATTTTTTGGATAAATGTAAGCAGCCTCTACTGTTTTCTCTGGTAGATAGATGCACAACGAATAGGGAGTGATTGAAAAGGCCTCTAATGACATGGGAGACCTTAATATCAGGGAATGAGGAGATACCATTAACATTCCCCAAAAAGTGTTCTAGGAAACACTATATGCAGTTGATCCCATTCAGATTATTACACTAAGGGAAAAATCACATGAGTATCTAAGGTCCAAGAGACCATTATAGGACTTGAATGAAATAAATTCCTAGCTTTCCTTTCGAGAGTGAGTACTATAACACTTATTTTATGTTTATTCCATGATAACATTGAAGTCCTCCCCCAAAACCAAGGAAGGTCCCCTGGGTTGAATCACCATAGGTTATTCCATATGGACTCTATTTACTAGGCCTCTCATTTGTCATAAATTAAGGTAAAAACATATATTTAACTCCTAAGATAAGGTAATCATGTTAACAAATATCTTTTTTTTCTTTCTTGTTTTTCCAAATTAAATTATGTATTAAAAATTACAATAAAATAACTTTCACATATAACATATATTGAGATGTTATGATGTTGATGCCATAATATTTATCCATCATATTCTCTGTCAAATGGGGGAAAATCCATCACTCAAGTATACGGTGAACTGCCGCCTTGCGAACTAATGTCATTTTCTTTCATAACTAACTCGCATGGATGGTCATAATGAAGGAAATTATGAATATATATGATACATATAAAAAGATATTTATTATTTTAAATTAATATATCATCAACTTCTATACCCTTTCACCTTTTTAAATAAATGATATCATCGCTCATGCGTATGTATAACGTACTATCTCTATGAAATGATGTAATTCATTTTCCATGTAAAAATTTCAAGTATTGTTATAAAAATTAGTATAATGAATAAATATGATAATTATAACTTTAAAATAATTATGTATATGCTTAAACTATATCATATTCACATCAAATGGAACTTTTATGATAGGAGACGCCTGAGAAAATAGGGAAATTAACACATGAATCAATAGAAATAATGAAAGGTTATTAGTGAATAGATAGTAAGATATTATAAGATGATCATATATGATATTATAAAATTTAATATGGTTTCATTGTAAGTTAATAACATTTTAAAAACAATTATAAATTAGGTTAAAGCACATTCAAATAATGGGAAAAGTGAGGTAAGGGATTTTGTCTCAATTTTCATTCATTGAGACATATTGTAATGTTATGCACCTAATTTCTATTATATAGCATATATACATCAACTTTTATATATAATATATTAAATAATTTATATTTCATTTTATTTTAGGTTTTAATTTTAATTATTTCATCAAATTATATTTTACATGAATTTTACCAAGCAGTATGGAATTTTATAACTGTATTTCTTTTCATTGGGTTATATTACTTCATAATTATATTTTATATTAAAAGATTATATGTGTAATGACCTTTAATTATTATATATTTAATTTTAACTTATATTATTTTGATTTACATTTAACACTCATAATCACTTTTTTGATTAATTCTCACTTCAACATTATGATCATTGTATGGGTTTATGACATAATATTGTTTTAATCGAGATAGTTTATGCTTTAATATCCATTAAAAGAAATTATTGGATAATTACATAATAAAAACATTTAATTTTATTCTCATCTGGTTATTAATTAAATCTCAAATTAATATTACCATTTTTATCCTCTTTGGTATTTAAAATGACAGAAAAATCATTTTTGAGAAAATTTGACTTTATTCCACTGTTTGGTTGAAAATATATTTTCTTCCAAAAACATGTTTTATAAAAATATTTTCAAGAATTTTATAATATTAAACTATGGTTTTTAAATTAATTTTAAACATTATTGTATGTTTACAAATTATTTTAAAAGTAATCTTCTTATCATTTTCCAAACAAGGTACTTTTTTACTTTTCTTAAAAAATGTGAAAGGAATATTTTTTTTAATGTACTCAGAATGAAAAGAAAATTTCCACCATAATAACCACTAATTTCATTAAATATTCCTTCAAAATTTTCCATGATTATTTTCAAAAAAATTCTCCCTAGTATTCCATTCAAATAATTTTTAAAATTGATTTTAAATGTCAAACGGATATCTTCCTCAAGAATGTTTTTAATGTTATGTTAATGGTATATTTATTATTCAACAAAAATAACCATTTATTTTACTTATGATCCATTGGGAATATTTTGTAATGATGGCATTCATATTCACCCTCTTGATTAAGATTTATATCCATCAACTTTATCATGAAATATTTACTTCTTTGTGATTAATTTTCATTGGAAATTAAATTTTTCTTAAGTATCCATATTCTTGAATGATGAATATGATTATTTACTATACCATGTATAATTATTACATACAATGTTTATATTAAGATTTATTTTATTAATTCAGTAAATATTGATAAATCTATATCCTTTACTCAATATGAATATTTCTTGATAAGTCATACTGATTCATGAAACAAATAGAACATTCAATGTCTAATAAATACATTATACATATAAAGATTGGTGTGGCCAAGAATAATATAGCCCCTTAAATGAATTAGTATATATCATGATACAAATCTATAAGCTATCATTAAATTAGTTTTTAACCAGTGTTTTAAAAAATCTTGTTAATGGTCTTGAAGGTATAGATATCATTGATGTATAAGATCAGGATGTTAAATATTAATCATTTCCTTCATTAAGAATTATGTTATTATTATCTATGATATTATATCATTTATACTATCCATGGATTCATTTTTTTACATGTTATTGATTAAATGGAATGTGTGTTTAGTTATTTACCTTTTCTATATTGATTATCCCTTTCATAATCATGATTAAAAAGTTATTTATTAAATGAAACATGTTTTCGGTTAGTTACATTTTCATATTGATTAGGCCTTATTTACTCATGATGTCTTACAATGTAAAAAACCCATATTGATAAATTGGGATCACCCTTATTTTTTTCTTTTCCTATAATATGATGAAATAATCATTGAATGAGTTCAAGGATGTAGAATGTTTTACTTTCATTAGGTTGTATATTATGTTTTCAAATGCAATATGTTACTCAAGTATGTATCTAGTTTACCAAGACGTATAAACTATTCGTTACTTCAAGATATGATCACTTGTATCATATTAAAAAGTTGTAATTAACAATTTCCTTTGGGTTACAACAGTTGGGGCCTTTATAGGGAAATAAAAAATGATTTGGGATAAGATTTAAGGGATTTTCCTTTAAAACCGTGTTTTAATTTTTTTCTCTCAGAATCTTTCTCCTCAAAGTTTGTGTTCAAAAAATGTTTCAAGAATGTTCTGATTTATAATTAAATTATTGTTATTTTTCATTTGAAACTACTTTTTATCTTCTTTAAAATGATTAAAATGAATCTTTTTCAAATGTTTTTCCCATGAATCACTTTTGGTTGTTTTCAAAAGAGGGAAAAGAATTATTTTAGAACATATACAACATGAATGGATTTTCCTGCCATCAAGACCATTCTTTGATCTGATGCTTTCTTTAAGATTCTCTATGGTTATTTTCAAAGAAATTAATTTTCTTAATATTCCAGAATTTTTTTTAAATCTTATTATTATACAATGATATTTTCTGTTTGTTTACAAAGAGAGGTGTGAATGATTTTTGAAAGGTAATTTCAACTATATCAACATCCTCTTATTATTCTTATGCTTTATAAGGGATATAGTCTAATGATACCATCCAACTTATTTATCTATATATATTATGATCATATTTTTCTATTTATTGTCTGGGGAATATGTTAACATTTCATACGATAGTTTTTCAATATGAATTTTTTATTGATTATGTATTGATTTTTTATTAATTTATTTCACATGATGAATACATTGAACTTATTATGTGATTTTTGAGGCCCTTCATAGCCCCTGGATGCATCAGTAAGTATCATAAGACAAACTATCATGGGTATTTGGTGTATTTAAACTAAATTATTTATGATGTCTTCGCATGAAGCCTTGATAGTATGTTTGTGATGTATTAGAACAAGGCCATAATGATATGATTATGATGTCTGGAATTATGCATTCTATAATTATGAAATTAGTTATTTTTATCCATGTGAATATTCATATTTTTTTTGATATATTTTATGTTCTATTTATTGATGTTTTCTATGAAAATATTTTGATTTCGTATGATAATAAAATGGTCTTTGATTTAAAAGAATGTTTCTTATCACCTATGGTAAAAGGTCTATATTCATTGAAAATAATTTATATTTTTTAATAAACCCTTATGAATTATGTTTTTTATATTATACTTTCTTATTAAATGTTTTATAAAAAACATTGTGCAAAAATTTGATTTCAAGGGTAAGTGGCTATTTTAGGATAAAACTTTAGTATGAGAAAATTCAAATATCTATATAGTTTTTTATAAATTTCATATGGATTGATGTGTTTACATTATTTTATTATCCCTTACTAATATTTTTTTTCAATCATCCCATGTTTCAAATTCTCTTCACAAGGCTTAAGGATGATTATGAAATGTAGCAACAACTATCATTCTATTATGGGGAACCATCTTAAAAAAATATAATATATTATGAATCAAATGTTAGTTTAAATTTAGGAATATTATTTTTGTGGAATAAAATTGACATTGAGTAGAAATTTCCACTTTTTATTGTATGGATTTTATATGTAAGGTTTTTCCATAATTCTATAAAACTCTAACCCAAAAATATCCTAGAAATTTAATAAAGTAAAAATATTTTTATAAATCATGTAATTATGGGTTTTTATGTCCTGGGGAATTCTAGTTGGTATCAAAGGAAATTTTTTAGATAAATTTAGAGGTTATTATGATTCAAATTAATATATTTTAAGAGTTTTAGAAACCATCATGTGCTAGTAACTCTAATTTTGATCACAATTTTAAAGACATAGATATCCCTTTGCAGTTTTTGAGTGATTTGAGTTTAATATGACTAGTAATATTTTGGGAGACATTTATGAGAATACAAACCTTGGGTTTAGTATGTGTTTAGTGAAAATTTTATTTTTCAAATAATTATTTTATATTTTGTGGACATAATTTTAAAGGTATTGACAAATTTTATGGTTTATATGATCTTATATGTTATAGTAATAATAGTTAACTAAATAAAATGGTTATTTTATTTTTGTAACATAGGTTTTATTATATATATAACTATGGAATTGAAAAGTTATTTTGTGACTAAATGATTAATGTTATTTTTGAATAAGCTCACTATATTGGTATATTATATGATTAATGTAAAATGAAATAATAATTTTATTTAATGAATAAAGGTTGAATTATATTTTAGAAGCATATATAATTTTCTTTTTTCTTTATGGGGATTCATGTTATTTATGTAAAATATTAAAATATTTTTGAGATTATAAGATTAAGGAATATAAATTTTTGTTATGTGACTTTATGAGTGACTATATTTTTTTGGAGATAAATTTTAAATTGATCTTGGAAGAATATGTGATCAAACATTTCTGATTTTTGGGTTTTCAATCAGGTCAAGAATATTTTAATGAGTTTTAAGGTCAGTTAACTGTGGAATGATTTAAGTTGAACGTTGGGTATTATTGTTTTGGATTTGGAGATTAATATAGTTTTTATTAATATGATTATTTATTCATATGGGATGTTATATTAACTTTTGTTATCCATTTTTATATTTATTAATAGATACAAATAGTATAAATAACATTTTAACCTTTTTTGTTTCTTATAACCCATTTTAATTTTAATTTATTTCTTTAAGAATGAAAAATACTTTTTAAATATTCATTTGTTGAAGTAAAGGATGGATTAAAGTGTATATTGATCAAACCACAACAAAATTATTACATTGTTCATCTAAAATGTAAATAATTCATTTAAGTATATTTTCATATGTTGTTTATTTTGACAGTAGAATAATCCTTTAACTCTATGAAAAGGATCATGAAAGAAAAATGTTATCCTATTACCTTCATTTCTGATGAATTGATGGGATTCATTTTCCCTCATTGATTTATGGTTTTTTGGTCATTAAATTTCTCATAATCATGTTATATATACTCTTTATTATTCCTTGGATGTTATTTTTCACCTCAGTGTCTATATTTTAACTTCCCATAAATGTTCCCCTTATTTGGGAATGTGGTTACACGTTATTATTACTGACCTTAAAATTTACATTTTTCTATTTAAAAATTATTCTTTATTATCCCTTTTTATGATGTGTGATTTCAAAAAAGGTATTTATAAATATTACAAAAATTTACATTCATGATCATATGTTTTATCTTCCACTCCATCTAATTGATTTTAAAAAATGTTTTAAACCCTTTATATTGGGTGTGAGATAAAAATTTTAGGAATAAATTTCTTTAAGTGGGGTCAAGTTTAACACAGTAAGATTTTATTATATATTTTATCTCAATAATATTACATTCAATATTGTGTGGTACATACAATACTGATCTTAAACAAACAATTAAAAATAATAGAAATATTATTATTTAAATATGACTATTATCACTTAGTAATTTTTTGTGGGTATGAATTAGAATAACCATTTTATGAAATATATGTATATTTTTTCATTAATAAAATTACTATTAAATCATTCATTGATTAAAAATTGATTGTAAATGGAGATGAGATCCTTTGAATGAAATGATATTTTTTTATAAAACTCTTTCTAAGTATTTTTTTTAAAGGTTGGGGTCGAAGCCTCATTTTATTATTTAAATCAAAGACCTCTTTAGACTGGGTAAAGGGAGACCCATTACATATCCCAAAGTCCCAAGAACAAGTGGCCTGAATATAAGGCTTAAAATCACATTTTTGTCCCATAGAGCCCCTTGGTGAATAGTACTGCTACAATTCCCGGGCTACTACAGTACCTGCTATAGTACCGCCACCACTACAGTTTCCTGATACTGTGCCTCCTCCGCTAGAGTGTTTCTGCTGCTACAGTTTCACCACTGCTATAGTACTACTATAGTTCCCCTGCTACATTGCTGCTATAGTACCCGGAAATTAGTCCCTGCCCGGATTTGATCCTGGGACTTTTGGATGCCAAGCAGGAGCACGTACCACTATGGTACAAGGTCGTTGGCATGTTTCTAAGTATGAAATGTATGTTTATCTTAATAGATTAAATTTATCACTATTTTTAAATTATTATAATTGAATATTTTGTTTATATATTAATTTTAATCAATTAACATTCATTTAATCATCTTTATTAGAAAGTTAATGAGAATAATGTCATTTTATGCTTTAAAAATGGGTTTTATTTCATTTTATTCACAGATATTATAGTTAATTTCTACAATTTATATATATTTTTTTAAAAAAATGGAATGAATTTTTGAAATTATAAAGTCATATTACTCTTAGGGTGAATTTTTTGAGTTTTCCAGAAATATTTATTTTGGAGTGAATAATGAAAAGTCATATTTTTTGCAAAATTTACATTTCATTTCTATAAATATAGTATTTTCAAAGTCCCATTTTTTTAAGTAAAATAAGATCCATTTATTAAAAATAATCTAATTAATTTTTAAGAATTATAATTATAATTTATTAGATATAAAATATTCTTTCTACCTATAATTGTATTTTTTTTAAACGGTTTTTCTTTGCACATTGTGAACATATAATAAAATTTATTTCTTCCCATTTTAAAATTTTAATCTTGAAAAATTAATTTTATATTTAGAATAATTTAGTTCAAATTTGGTAAATTGGCCAATTTAATTTTTATTTATAATTAATAATATCCATGGTAAAAGATTATCACCATGATAATCGGTAAAATGTGCAACTTAAGGTTAGAAATATGGGATAGGCTCACAGAATATAACCAAAACATGAATTTATTTTATTGTAAGGGTGTAATTATTCAATAAATATTCTACTGTTGGACATATTTATTTTTTTACACTTGACTTTAATTATTACTTATGTACTATTTTAAGTTAATAATGTTGAACAAAATGTCACTCTCTCTCTTTTAATATCTCTAATATGTTTTCATAGGGATAAAAAAGAATATATAAATGACTAAAAATAGTAATTTTTTATATGAATAAATTATATTTATGATATTAATTTATTTTTAATTTTTATAGATATTATAATTTCTATTAATGCTTATATAATTTTGGCACAATGGTTGTGCAAGCAGTGGAAAAATAAAATAAATTATTTTAAAAATAATAAAATTAATAAATCATGGATAATTTAGGGTGTCCCAAACAAATCATAGATAATAATAATATATAATTGATTTTTGAAAATTTTATATTTGAATCTCATTATTATCTTGATGGATTTAAAGTCAATATATTAGAATAGTCCCAAAAATGACTTTAAATGGTATTTAATGCATAAAATTAATGTTTAATTCATTGTAAAATTATAAAAAAACTATATTAAATCATGGGTTTGGTATATTAACTATCCGAGCAATGATTAAAAATTGAATTTTTAAAAATACTAAATAAATCTAAGTATATTTTCTATCATCTCATTACTGTATCATTTATTTTCCACTTGGAATTTTTTTTAAAAAAATTCAGGGCCCTTAAAGAGTGAAAATTTTGTTATAGTGGTTATGGTTAAATGGATTTAAGTATGGGGTTAAACCAAAATACATGGTCCAAAATCACACCCAACCCTATAAAATTTTGATCTTATGATTATAAATAAACCTTATAATCTTTATATTCAAATATAATCAATTTTGGAACCATTTTATAAGAGTTATACACATATTATATATTAATATTTCATGTATTTAGAATATTTCCACCCACATCAGTTATAAAAATGGAACCTCCTCTCTTCTATTCGCCCGGAATCATGATTTATTTAATTCATAAAATATTTGAAGAAATACCTTACTATATTCATTCTCTATTTCTTAGAGCTTATGTTATTCCCCTAAAATCATCCTGTGAAATATTAATATTTAATCCAAGGGATGACTTTTAAAGAAGAGTTATGACTCTTAACTGAGTTATTTCATTTAAATTATTCTTATAAATTTTTAAATTATGTCTTAAATATGTTAATATAATAAAATAATTATCTTACATATACTTAAATGTTATTATGATGATTGATAAACCCTTATTTAATCTCATTTTTCATCTAATTGGAAATAAAAATGTTGATCACGTGTATGTGGGGACAACCACCTCCACAAAGCGTTGTGTTTTGTTTTTCATCACATCATCACATAGACGATTATTATGATTGAATTAGTTAATATGGTATATGTTAATTAAATAATAATAATTTTTTAAAGGTAATATATTTCTTAGATTCTTACCCTTCAACCTTTTAATAAATGATATCATTATATGTGCGTATGTGTAGACTACCACCTCCATGAAGTAATGTGATTCATTTTTCATATATTCATTTAGTGGTTGATTATAAATTTATATCTAATGTATAAAAATGATAATTATGTAATTATTAATATTATATATATGATGTACAAATAACCCCCTTTACCATGGTCATCTTATTGAAGCAGTTTTGTGATTATGAACTTAACTTCCTCAAAATGTCCATAATAAACTTATCTAGTTTAGTAACTAAATAATTAATGGTGATAAATGAAATAAAAATATTAATTAAAATTAAATAAAAATGAAAATTGTTATTAATAAATTATAAAAGTAATATAATTTTATTATTTGAGATTTAGAGAATGTACATAACTATTCAAACATGTGGTAAGAGGTTTTCCTTTTTAACTATATTTTAATGTTATCCTTTAAAAAAATTAATCCATTAACATGTGTATCAAATGTTTCAAAAATGGTATCATTTATGTTCTAAATATTGTTAATGGTCATTTTAAATTATTTTTTACATTATTTAAAAATTATTAAAAGTAATGTTTTCAAATATATTCCATATGACTGACTTTTTGAAGTTTTATAATGTTGTGAAAAAATGTTCTCTTTTAGCATATATAGAATTAATCTTTTTCTTATCATCTGAATATTATTTTATTTATAGAATAATTTAATCTTTTAATTGTTTATTTTAAAATAAATTTATTTTTATTAATACTCTATAAATTATTCTTTAAAATGTTATCAAAATATAAGGATGTTTGCTCATGTTTTCAAAGAATGGTTCAAATGTTTTATTAAAGTTAATTTCATCTATATTGGCATACATTGATGATTCTTAGAATATATGGGGCATATAATCCAATGATACCATCCACCTTATTTCTCATTATGTCTTATGATCAAATTTTATTTTTTATTAACTTGGGAAAATATTAACATTTCATATGCTAGTTTTTTCAATTTGAATCTTTTCGTTGATTATGTATTTAATTATTATTCATTTATTTTATATTATTATTTAATTTAATGTATTATGTGATGGGTATGGCTCATTATATCCCCTCAATGCATTAGTATGCCTCATTAGAGAAAATATCCTGGATATTTGATGTATGCCTACCCAGTTATTTATGATGTCATGGAATGGGGACTTGACGGTATGTTTTTAATTCCATGGAACAAGGAATTTAAAGTATGATTATGATATCCAGTATGGTTCGTTATATCATTATAAAATTAGTTATTATTATCTATGTGATTATTTATTATTCTTACACAATGATATATCTCATCTTATATTTATTTATTGTTTTATGTAAATCGTATGATTATATATTGTAATAAAATAAACTTTGATTTAAAATAATGTTTATAATATCTTAAGGGTAAATTTTTAATTTTAAAGGAAAATCATCCATTTTTTTAAAAGAACCCTTGTGAATTATGATTTTCTACTTTATGCTTTCATATAATATGTTTTTTTAAAACCGTAGGGAAAAAAGATGATTTCAAAGTAAGTGATTATATTAAACTCAAAGTTTATTATGAGAAAAAGAAAATATCATTATTAGTTTTTATAAATTTTATGTGTACTGATAGATTTACTTTATTTTTATATCCCTGAATGAGTTTTTTTTTCTCCTCCAACATTTTCATAAAAAATCATTGGGCTTAAGGATGAGTATGAACTATAGCAAGGACTATCTCTCATTTATAAAGATCTATATTAAAATAAAAAAACAAATTTTTAATGAAAATGATTTTAAATTTAAGAATATTATTTTTTTGGAATAAAATGGGCATTTATTGGATGTGTATACTTTTTATTATAAGGGTTCTATATGTAAGTGCTTTTATTAACTCTCTAAAACTCTAAACTGAAAAGATTATAGAAATGAAAGAAAGTGAAACCTTTATTATAAATTATGCAATTATGGGTTGTTTAATTTATGGTACACTACATTGAGACTTAAATTTTATATTTAAAACTATAGTTATAGTTTTTACAAAATTGATAAGGATTATAAAATCTGGTTAAATTAAAATTATGTTCTGGTAGATCCTTGACATGTCCTTTATTAGAGAGTTTAGCTAAAGTCTAAAAGTTACAATGTCATAATCTCTTATTCCAAAATGATTATTGATATTTAGTTTCAATTAATCCATGTAAGTTTTGATGAATTAATCTATTTAATTCAATAGTGTAAGCATTCTCATTCCTATCATTAGATAGAATGAAAGTACCTTTAGAACTTTAAATAGTACAATTTTAATTCCAAAATTTCATAAGATAACCCACATCACATAATTGACTGATTCTAATAAGTTTGTTCTTAAGTCACAAAACATATAAAAGATTATAAATTAATGATTTTATGAGAAATGAAACAACACTGATTTAGATGATTTCACCATATGAATTTTCTCTAAATATGACTAATCCTTTATTCAACTTCTTCAAATTTCAAAAATTACACTTGTATCCAGTCATATATTGATAAAAACCAATATCTATATATAATTGTTTTAATGGTATTCACCCTTTTTTCCTAAAAAATATAAAAATAATTCCTTAGTTCCCAGAATTTATTATATTTAATTAAATCAGAAAAAAATTTACCCATATCTCCCCAACTATTTTATGATTAAAAACATCTAGTTCTTAATAAATAAATTATTTGTAAAAACCAAAAGATTAAATGTTGTGTAAAGAAAAATATTCATTCCAGAGACCTCCTCTTTTACATTTAGTATAAAATTTTCACTTTTGGGTACAAAATAATATGATTAAAATTTTTTTTTATCAAAACTAAAAACAACTCTATTAGAAGTTTTACGGTGTCTTATTTGTTTATAAATTTTATAAAAAAATTCATTCCTATAAGTAATATTTAATAATGGTTTATTTAAACTATAAGGATAAAATTAAATTTTGACAATCAAATTATGATTATATGAATTCTTATCATCAAAATTATGGTTATTGATTTTCTAATCAACAGAATTCATATCTAAAATAGTTTTTGATTCTAATTTAGTTATAATCATATAAATTTCAATAGTTAATTTGAAAAAAAAAATATTATCATTAATAGTCTTGGATTTAGAAAAATCATAAGTACTATTTAACTTATTATTTTCTTTTCCCATGAGAGTTACATATTTATCCATGTTAGTAATAGTAGAGAAAGCTACCCCATATTCTAATGTATTTAAAATTTCATCATCTAAGGAATTACCATTTTCAACATCCAATGAATTTGAATGGTCATGTATATAATTATATAAAAATTTAGAATCTAAATTTGTATTTTTCAAATATTCATCAGCAACATTTTACATTATGAATTTTTTATTCTTTAGAATATTTTAATAGAATCTAAATACTTCATGAATCTTAGTTCCACTATATTCCAATCAACTATCATAATTTTTTTCACTTTCATTGGTACTTCACGTGTCCAAATATTTAAACCATTTATTTCATTCTATTTTATAATTTCTTTTTTATTTTTTATATTTCTTCTTTGGTTTAGGAAAATCAATTATAATATAAACTTCTTACTTACAAATTCATAAAAAATCACTTCTGATGATTCCTTCAATTCATGTATGACATTCTTATATTTTTTATAAGTATTCTGGAAGATCATAAAATGTAATGTTTATCCATTCTTCTAGTAATTTAAGAATGTTAATTATCTTTTTCGTTTGAACCTCTTCAATCTGAATTCTTATATTTCCTTTTCAAAACATGAGATTTATAAGTTTTAGTATAAACACTTAAGGTACTAAAAGTTGGATTATCTGATATAGTGCAAAATACTAATTATATAGATATTCCTATTTATATGATATAATGTTTTATTATAAAAATTATCATTTACCAGATATTCACATTTTTTAACTCAAGAAAAAATGAATAATATCTTTCTATGGAATTTTTTAATTTCAAGTCATCGTCATAAAGTCATAAAAACATGTGTTAATGATATAATATTTCATAAAATCATTCCATTTTTCATAACCTACTCTTTCAAAAATATGTTTTATTTTCATATTTAAATTTTTAAGCATTCCAACTAGAAAACCGTCCATTACAAAAAAAAAATCTCTATCAACACTACTTGTGTAAGGAAACTAAAATGAAATTCTGATGAACTAATAGAAATACTAAATAAAGTAAATCTAATAACTGGTTATATACCTACTATGATACTAATTATTATCCTAGGTATGTTATTCCAACATTAATACAATAGGGGTGAATTGTAGTTTTAATAAAACTTACAAATTTCTACCTTTCCCGAAGTTTAATGTGATTAGATTTAAAAAAATATCGTTCAATTCAAAATCAAAGTAAAATTTTAAAAACTATAGTAATTAAAGAATAAATAATTTTTATATTTATTAATGTTAATTATATAGTTATATTTCTTATAAAAATATTAATTAATTTTTAAATCAAAAGGAACTATTTTTAAATAAATAGTTATCTTATAAGTTTTTATTTAAAATTTTTATTTATAAACTTTAGAATTTGAAAATGAAAATACGAATATCATTTTTGAAATAATAATATAAAAATTAGTTTATATTTAATTTTTTGGATTTTTAAAAAATATTTATTTTTCAATGAGTAATCAAAAATAATGATTTTTTCTTGAAAAAATAAACTTCTTGAAAACCCGCCTTTTTACCGCATCTACGGTTTTTTTAAAATTTAATTATTACAATTTTATGAATTAAATTTGTTAAAATGGATTTTATTTTTGGAATAATCATAATTCATATTATCTAAAAAATTTAATTGAATTTTTCACTAAAATGAATATCTAAAATAGTAAAATTTAATTACCATAGTAATGGTAAAAACAGAATTAGTGGGGGTTAAAATATATATATAATGGTTGAAATGACCTAAAAACTTGTCTAAAATATATTGGTTGTAAATATTTAGACGTTAAATTTTTCTAATTATCTAGAATAATCCATTTTTGACCCTTTGTGGCATGTGAAAAATGTGGGTGCACCTTTTCTTTTCAAAAATCACAAGTGTGACACTCACCTCACTTATAAAAAGAAACCCCCTCTCCTCTCTTCTCCACACCTTTAAATATATTTAGTTCATCCAATAACTACCTTAATCACATCCCTAATTCCCTAATCTCATTCTAAAAAATTTATTTTGCTCATAAAGCTTACCTAAGAATCCTTTTGGTTCAAAAAAAAGTTAGCCGAAGAAGAGGTAATGTTCTTCAATGAGAGTTTTTATTTTATTTCCTCCACCACCCCTTAAATTATTGTTAATCCATGGTTATATAATAACCAAATTAAATTCCATATAATTATATGTTATTATTTTAATATAATAACCTAAATCCATATAATATTAAATCAATTGGGTTATGAAATCACCATTCGTGTGTATGGTGGACTATCACCCTAAAAACTGATGTCAATCATTTTTCACTAACACTTTATATGGATGGTAGAAAATGTGAGTTTAATTAATATATGTGATATACATGGAATAATTATTATATTAATTACATATTTATCATTTCTAAAATATAATATATCAATTTATTTATTACCTTTACACTCACTGGAAAAATGATAACATCATTCATGAACGTGTGGACTACAGCCTTCATAATGTGAAATGACTATTTTTTTCATCACGACACCATGTAGATGATATGTATAAGTATATTTAGAGAAATAATATGGTATATATGATATTATTATCATTATATAAAGATAATATATTACATACCTTATTTACATAACGATTGTTGAAAAATAGAAAATTCACTCATGTGTACATATGGCCTATCATGCCCATGATTGTAATGTACCTCATTTCTCAAAACCGTATTTAATGATTAGTATTAAAAGTATAGTTGATGTATAAATATTATAATTATTTAATTATTATTATTCTAGATATGTTTAAATAATGACCTCTTTGATTGTAGTCTACATACCAAAGTCATTTTTGACAAATAATAAAAATATTACCAAAACATCCAATATAAACTAAATTGATTAAGTAATATATATAATATAGTAATAAGTGAAATAAACAGAATAATAAACTTGAAAAATTTTCTTAATTAAGTAAATGTTTAATATAAGTTTATTATTCAGGAAGATAAAGAACGTATGTGACGAGTTAGACTCAAGGTAAGGTACTTTCTCTCAATTTCCTTTCATTGAGGCATGTTTTGATGTTATGCACATATATTATTTTATGAGGTGTATATATAGTGAATTTGACATGTTATATCATAAATTTCTCTATTCTCATGGAATTTAATTTTTTTTATTTTTTTTATTTCATGGGGATTATGATTAAAATATTTCTAATTTGATAAGGTAATTTTCTTTAAATAAAATCAGCCTTTAATGTTTTCCATTCACCTATTCATTTTTTATGTCAATGTTTTTAAAATTATTTTACAAAATTATTTTCATGTATGTAAAAGATTTATAATGTCAATTTTATGTCTGTTTTTAATTTATTTTTAATGGTTTCCAAAAGGATTATTTTTATATTCCTTACATGGAACATTTTGAAAAATGAAAAAATGAATGTACTCATTTCAACATACAAGGTTATAAGTATTTTTTCACATCTAGAGACATTATTTGATTTATGGATTGCATTTCCAGATTTTATGTCTTCTTAAATGAAAAAAAACTCTTAGCCTTTTTGGGTTATTTTGGTATAAAAAATGGGTTTTTAAATGAAAATGGTATTTTGATATCTGAAAGTTATTTACATATGATTTTAAAAGAATTTTTCTAATGTATCCTAATGAAAAATTGAAAGCATGGAATGTTTTATTCATGTCATGTTTTTTGTACATTATATACAATGGGTGTACCTAGATAGTGTCGGGTGAGCCTGTTATAGATTATATGATGGGTGTCCCAGATTGAACTCTAGTGAATTGGGAAAATATTATATTCTTTGGAGGATTATATTAGATATTGTTCTTATAGTTATGCCAATTTTTAAAGGTTCTATATGGGTTCTATAAGAAATCTATGAGATGATATCACCAGGTAACAACATTAATTTTCTATTATTGTTAATGAGTTTTCATGGAAATACTTTTTTTCAAAAGGTAATATAAATGATCTTTTTAAAGGAATAATATTTCCCTTTCTAGGTAAAAAATTATGTTTTTAAGAACATGTTATTAATGGGTATTCTTATTTATCACTGGACTAATAGTTTTCTTCTTTTTTTTCCCTTACTGATATTTTTTTGCTTATATCATGTTTTAAAAAAAATCGTAGGGTTTAATGATGGGTAAGGGAAAGGAATAGGTAAAGATGAAATTCATGAAGAGTTCTCATAAAAATATTATATGTTTTTTATAAGTTTTATATGGTGAGAAAAAATTGATACTGAATTAAAGTGTTCAGTTTGTATTATATAGATTTTTTATGTATGAGTTATGACTTAATTCTCTATTACTATAAACCTAAATATATACTCAAATGTAATATAATGAATTATTGACTTAAAACTAAAGATTATGTAATGTTTAAGGTTTTCTCTTTATATTTGGTATTAGAGGATGGTTTAGATAAAATTTCAGGTTAGGATAATGTTAATAAAATTTCATTGAAATATATTACTTTATGGATAATATTAAATGATATAGAATTTTATGATTTCATTGTTTCTTCATCTAAACTATATATATTTTTAATGTTTTTATATAAAGGAAACAATGAAACTATAGTGGGAATACACCGAGAGTAAAATATTCTTCAAAATTAGCATCTTGAGATAGCTAGAATTAGAATATAACAGTTTTTTAATTGATGGATTAGTTGAAACAAGCTATAAATAGTGGTGGTATCTCTTTTAGAGAGGAAACCTATCTACAATAATGGAAAATTTCTATTTTGGAGCATTTCATTAGGCAACATCTCTTATCATTTAGTGGATCATATGACCTTGTAGTTACTGGAGGATGGATCAATGCTCTGGAAAATATTTTTGATGTCATGGGATGTTAAAAATGTAAAAAGTTGCCTCTTTTCATTTCTCATTTTGAAGGTGAAGATTTTTAATAGTTTTCTTTAGTTAATTATATCATAGATATTGATGATATTGATTCCATGGAATGGGAAATATTATGGAATCATTTATTTGAGAAATATTTCCATAAGGTTGTCTGAATCTGGATGGAAAGAAATTGTAGGAATTGAGTCAAAAAATTGAAGATTTTGTGGCCACAAATGAAGCCAATTTTACAAGACTAGTAATGTACATATCAAATTTTGTTTAATAAATTTGTAGTAAAATTAAAAGATTTTACTCAGTCTTAAAACCAAGATTATAAAGAGATTTTCCTGCATGATAATTTAAAAATGATGAGAAAGTTTATTGTTGTTCCAAAAAAGATGAGTTGGATTTCTCTAACGCTAATTTACATTATGATTATAGTTATAATAATTCAAGATGGTAGGTAATGTGGACATATACAACAAATAAATCTAAAGGTAAGAAAATTAAATTCACATCTTATGGTAAGTGTGGAAAAAACAAACCCTGTAGAATTTCTTATAAAATTTGAGAGGTCTTCGATGTGGAATATTTTTCCATATATATCATCATTGAAAGTAAAATAATCCTAAAAAATAAAATAAAATGGTAATATATATATATTAAATGGTGAGGTGTTTTAGTTATAATTAGTTGGTTCATTATGCTAATGTGCGTCAAAGCTAGTAACTCAAGCTAGAAATCATCAAGATCAGAGGAAAAAGGCTGTGTAAAAATATTTTTGTAATAATATGGTTGATGTTGGGATATCTAATTAAGTGGTTATTAGAATGTTAATTCAGAACTAAATCTATTGAAAAACCCTGTTTGATGATGGATCATTCCATTATTTCATTAAAGAGAAAATTTCTATTAAATAGGGAATATCACCTCATGAAAGTAAGATGTATATTTTCGTGAAAAAATTGGATGGAAGAATTAAAGAAAACAAGATTATAAGAATATTCTTATTTTTATCAGTGAAATTTTATTTCTTGTAAATATTATTAAACTATCCATTGTATAGTTTGATATCATTTTGGGTATGGATTTTCTTTTAGTTTATCACACTAATAAAGATTTCAAATCCCAAAAAACATTATTCAATGATTTCTTACCTTTGATAAAAAACTAAGTAGATAATAAATTTATTAGAGATTTAAGTGAAATTTTTCTAACTCATATTGTTCAAAAGAAAGAAACTTTTCAAATTAGTGATTTTTCAATAGTGAATGAATACATTGATGATTTTCTGTATGATTTCCCTCGTCTTATTATTGATGAGGAGGTTGATTTTAGTGTTGAATTACTGTTTAATGCTATGCCTATTTCTAAAACCTCTTATGAAATGGATAAATTTGAAGTATTATAATTTAAAAATAAATTGTAGGAATTGTTAGATAACAGATCCATTCAACCTTGAATTTCACCATGGGGTGCATCTATTTTGTTAAAAATAAAGATGGTTCAATGAGACTTATTGACTATAGATCTTTGAATAAAATCACTATTATGAACATGTATCGTTTTCCCCATATCAATTATTTGTTTCATTTTATTTAGAGAGAATATTATTTTTTTAATGAAGAATTGGGGTCAGGGTACCATCAGCTAAATATGAAGGGGGTTTATATTTTTAAGCCTGTATTTCAGACAAGATATAGGCACTATGAGTTTGTAGTTTTGAATTTTGGGTTTTATAAAGAACCTTCTATATTTATAGACATTATGAATAGGGTTTTCATGATTTCTTGGACATGTTTATAGTTTTTTTATTGATTACATTTTTTTATATTAAAAAATTATATAGAAACATTAAGTCACCTATGGATTTGTTTTCCAACTTTAAACAAAAATAATCAATAT
Source organism: Viscum album (assembly GCA_963277665.1). Classification (NCBI taxonomy): domain Eukaryota; kingdom Viridiplantae; phylum Streptophyta; class Magnoliopsida; order Santalales; family Viscaceae; genus Viscum; species Viscum album. The sequence continues at coordinate 1,295,170,957 of OY728138.1, read as the reverse complement.
AAGAATTTAGTAAATGTGAATTTTGGTTGAAATAAATTTCTTTCCTTGGAAATATTATTTCTAAATATGGAATAACTATTGACTATTCTGAAAGAAATGTTTTTTATGAATTTACAAGACCCCCAAATATCATAGATATTTGTAGTTGTTTTTTTTTGGAATAGTGGGTTACTACCGACAATTTATTGAAAACAATTGCTTGGTTGTCTAGCCTGCTGAATAATTTAACTCAAAAAAGAGTTAAATTAATCTAGGAAAGATAATGTGATTATTTTTTTAAAATAAGAATAATATAGGGGAATTCTTCAGTTTTGGACCTTTCTTCTAGAAATAGATAATTTTTCATCTATAATGATGCTTCTTTGAATACACATGGTTATGTAATAATGCTTAATGATTGGGTAATTACTTATACTTTAAATTAGTTTAAACCTCTTGAGTTAAATTACCCTATGCCTGATACACATTTAGATGATATGGTTTCTATTTTTTAAAAAAATATTGAAATCATATTTATGGAGTATATTATGAAATATATAATGATCACCATAGTTTGAAGTATATTTTCACTCATAAATATTAAATATGAGATAGAGAAGATGGATGGAACTAACCAAATATTATGATTGTAATATTCAATACTATCATAGAAAATAAAACAAATTGTATGATGCTTTGAGTGAAAAAAATCTAACATTAACCATGTTACATTAGGAACATGATCCTTTGGTTAATGATTTGATTAATTTTTTCCTCGAAGGTGTCAATTCAAGGACATCCTTTGTTTTAATATTTGATCAGTTTTCATTTTTTATTATCATGATAAAGATAGTATTATAATGAAATAAGTCAATTATATCAATACATATGATAAAAATAATGAAAAACATGTTAGGATGGTATGTCTGAGTATGATATACTATATAATACTAAATATAGGATCGAATATGTAAAATTAGATACAAATACAAGAGGGGGTGAATTGTATACTTTTCAAAATTCCTTAAGGAAATTTTGCATAACCAAAATTCACAACTCCTCTAAGTTCAAATAAATTTCTTGATTCTGAAAAATTGATTCCAGAAATGAAATATAACAAAATCTTACAACAAATGAGATTATACCTTAAAGAAAATAGAATCTGACTATAACAGAGTAAAATTATGAGGAATTATAAGAACGTTATACTTTCCTCAACAATACAAATGAAGCAGAGAACCAAAGTAGTAAAACTATAGGTAACAAGAATAAACTCTTTTAACCCAAATAGAAGGGTATCAAACAACCCTGGATAAAAGGTCCCTTGATTTATACTTTCAAGAAAGTCTATCTTACCAAAACACATGTAATCCCCCAATCCGATGATTGGTATCTATCATGCTATCCCCATAAGCCCTAAATTTGTAAGGAAATTATCACTTATGACTTCACAACCCGAAGTCTCTGATTTTAAGGAAATCAAACATCTTCACAAAGAAAGTCTGCATGAAGAAAAGTTTTAACAATCCATTAAAAAAAATTTCACGAATCCTGAGAGTTTATACGATCCTCTCTCTAGAAATCACTTCACCAGCACTTTGTCAAAAAGTCTCGAAAAGTTTAGTGTAGTTCTCTTTTCAAAAGAGCTCCTATTTATAGGCACAGCTCCAACGGTCGTCTCCCTCCTCCAACAGTCATATTATCCCTTGAATTTCAGAGGTACCTGTACACGTGTCACTCAAAAAACAGTTAGTTAATAACTAAAATCACGACATCGTTTGATAACAAAATTAGTGTAGTATAACCAAAACTGATATTTGGAATGAAGGTAAATGAAAGTTTAGAGTCTAACTAAAAAATGAATTCGGAGTCTGTAGTACTAAGATATTCAGATTCTGTTTTATAGGAATTCAGAACCTGAATTTCGTAGAATTTCGGAGTTTAAATTTCAAAGAAATTCGGATTCTGGATTTACCTGAATTCAGAACCTAAACTCACAATGTTCAGAGTCAGAGTTCATGAGAATTTGTGTCAGAACTCATAAGAGTTCATAGTCTGTATTCATAGAACTCGTTGTCAGAACTTAGACAAGCTCTTAATCAGAATTTGTAATGAGAATTCATAATGACAATTCATAATCAAAATTCATCATCAGAATTCGTAATGGGAATTAATAATCAAAATTCATCATCAAAATTCATCATCAAAATTCTTAATGAGAATTCGTAATCATAATTCATCATCAGAATTCATAATGAGAATTCATAATCAAAATTCATCATTAGAATTAGTAATGAGAATTTGTAATCAGAATTCATCATCAGAATTCATAATGAGAATTCGTAATCAGAATTCATCATCAGAATTCGTAATGAGAATTCGTAATCATAATTCATCATCAGAATTCGTAATGGGAATTCGTAATCAGAATTCACCATCAGAATTCTTAATGATAATTCATAATCAAAATTCACTATCATAATTCATAATGAGAATTCGTAATCAGAATTCATCATCAGAATTCATAGTTATAACTTTATACAAGTTCGTAATTAGAATTCGGAGTTGAACTTTATAAAAGTTCTTAACAGGTAATTCATAGTAGAACTTCATAATAGTTCGTAACAAGAATTCAGATCCAAAAACAGAATGCTTCTTATCTAATTATTATATTATTCCGAGGTTTTAGAAATGAATTTGATTTTTATACTTAAGGAAAAAATATTGATATGAACAATAAAGTCTAGGTAAGGGTAGATTTCCTTGGGTAAGTAAATTTTTCTTATAGAAGTAAAATATAAGGTAAAATCATATTTTCTTTAAGATAAGGTGTTTTGGATTTTCAAAACAAGAAGGAATAGAACATTCACAAGGAAAACCTTATTGAATAAAAAATCTCACCCTTTTTGGAAGGCACAAACATCCTTCCGAAAAAGAATGTAAGAACTTAGAATAAATTTCTAGACTTTGTAATTAAATATTATCTCCCTTTTTTTATGGACAATGGGTAATATAACTAACTCCCCCTTAGGATTTGGAACACTAAGGATCATATTATAGATTTATGGAATGGAAAATTTCATTTGGATGTGGAAATATTCGTAATGAGAACTCCCCCTTAGATAAAATCCCCTTACTTAGGGATAGTTCTTCTTCACTTAGACATTTTTCCTTCTCTCTTTCATAATTATTTTTCTTTCTCCCCCTTTGTGATTTTCATAAAGAGTTTTAGGGAATGGAAAATAATAAAGTACCTGAAATATTAGTTTAGAAAACCAAACACACAACCATAATTTCATTATGATTGAAAGAATTAGTACAAGGAAAAAAATACAACAAAAGATCAGAGTGGTCTATTTTGTTTCTTTTTCCTTAGGCATTAAAATCTTAATAATGGTCTTAAATTTTTTTCATCTCTTTATGATCCTCCTCAGCTTTCTTTTCTAAGGCCTTGATCCTGTCTTCCTTAGCCTTCAGGTCCTCTGCCTGAGCCTACATGGCCTCTTCTTGAGCCTTTAGCAATTAATCTTGCTTCAAAAGATTTTCTTCCATCTCACTCTGGAGATCCTTCTCTGTTTTCAAGCTTTGAACAATATATCTCAGCTTCCCATTCAGATATTTTATATCCTGAATCTGAGAAAATTGTTCTAGACTTAGATTTTCCTAAAAACTGTCTGAAAGATTTTTGATTTTGGTATCTTTGGTACTAAAATTATCCTTTACATCTTCTTGGAATTGATCAAGCTCTTTCATATCTTCAATAATTTTCTTAGACTATTTGGTCATATGCTTGCACGATTTTCTGTGGGATTCATAGTTGATCAGGAAATATTTTTGATCAGCCTCTATCTTAACACATATGTATATCACCATGGACACAGAGTCTGAATTTTGATTCATACTATGCTGAAGCATCTGGTATCTGGACTCAATTTCTGGAAATATCGGAATGGTATCCACCAGCTTCTTCAGACACTAAACTACAAAATCATGCCCCATGGAAGATGACTCTGAATCAGACATTTCGGTTTTAGATGGTTCTTCCTACAACTATACCAACTTCCTTTTTGTGGTTCCTCTAGATTCTTTTTTCCTTAGAATGTCTTTCGTTGGAGTGTCAACAAGAAATTTCTTCCCCTTGCCGATATTCGGTATGGATTCCTCATCAGGGGATTCGTGCTCACTCTCGGATAACTGAACAATCTTGTCTTCATCAAGTTTTTCCTTCTCAGCTCTAGATTAAATATCCTTAGGAAGAATAAAGTCATGATTGTGACTCCCTTCCTTAGATGGCTTGCTGACTTCCTCTTCACCCTTCTCATCATATCTAGGTGTAACAAGTTTAGAAGATCCTTCTTGAGAAGTCCGAAGTGAAAATTTCTCGAAGGCACATTCTTTATCCTGAACTCTTCTAATTTCTTTAATAAGTCAGTCGTCTTTTCAGAGATTTGATCTTATTGGACTTCTTCTACATCTTCCTTCTCGACTTCCTTCTCATTGACATTTTTTGGAGACATAAACTTCTTTCCCGGAGTCTCAGGCAATTTTTCCACCATAAAAGATTTCGGAACAGGAATGTTCTCGAATGAAATTTCTGTATCCTTCAAAAGAGATTGAACAACATCTGCCTCAAAAATTTTCTTCTTCAACTTCTTTTCCTTGGCCTGGTTTTCTAGCTCATCTACAGCTTTATCCTTTAAGGCCTTAGCCTCATCAGGATCCAAAACGAACTATGGCTCCCCTACTTTTCTATTTTTCTTATCCTCACTCCACTTTGCTACCACCTCATCTGGGTAGGCTTTTTGTTTCTTTGGTTTAGGAGGATAGGATTGAGGTTCTTTAGACTTAGGGGTTTTATCTTCAGCTTCCAATTCCTTCAACTTCCTTTTCATATCGGCCTTCTTTAAGGGTTCATCTTTCTCAAAATTTTCCGGATTGGCTTCTGCCTCTTCAACTGGAAGATCATAAAACTCCCATGTCTCCTAATAGAATCCAACATTCATTCTTTTGAGGGTTTCATCACCAATCAGCATCACCTTTCAATTTCTTAGCTTGGATATACATGGGATATTGAATGATTCAAGACAATAAACTATCAACTTTGAAAGCAATATTGGATACACAATGATCTGAGCTCTGAGGTTACCATTCTTGATGTTCTGAATTGTAATGAGGATGTGCCTTATCAATTTTATTTTCCGTAAATTTACCAAAAAATATAATATGTACATGTCACTTTTTGTGAGGGTGTCCTTATCACCCTTGCTCGGTACTATAAGACCTTGCACCCATAATTGTAGAATCTGATTATTGGTAGAAAGATGGGAAATCTTGGCTGTATTTACATCTATAAGACCAAGTCATTCCATGGACTTTACCTTGATGAAAATTCCTTGACCTCTGGGAGTTTGTGTGAGCAAAAATCAGCTTCCCCTACATATGTTAGCCCCACCAAGCTTGCAGCCTTGGTGTAAGAAAGTTTGTAAGACTTCCCATAACTCTTAAAAGATAATTTTTCTCTACCCTTTTCCTTGATGAAGAAAACTGATTAATATAATTCGATGAGAAGATATGGATAGACTACATCTTGAGTTTCTGTATTAGAAATAGTTATACTTTCCCAACCATTGAGCCTAATATTCTTGGCAATAATTGAGTCATACTTATTGAAGAAATTTTGGTGTACCAACCTATCCTTATAAATTTGCCACTCCAAAATTAGTTTCACATTAGACATATACGGAGAAGGGGATTCTGCAGACATTCGGACTGAGCACTTTTTGAAGAATTCGAAACAGGATTTTGTAGAGGTTCAGAGGTTTATCACACACAAGCTTGAAAATCGATGTGGGACAACCATCAGGGGTCCCCTTTATATAGGCGTTGAAGCGACCTTTCAAATTTCAAAACCAATCTAATGGTTGAGAAATGATCTGATCTGATCTGACGGTCGATATAATTGCCATAAGGAAAATTTCGGTGATTCCGATATTTTGAGGTTTTAAAAAAATCGGATTTCAGAAAAAAAGAATCCGAGAGGTTGAAATACAAAAGAAAATACCAGTAATAAAATAATGACAGTGAAAATCTTAAGAAGGAGATCGTATCTTTTGGATTTCTAGGAAGGTTATTCGTAATAGGTGATATTCTTCTTGAATAAACAAATTTGACTATGAAAAAAAACTTATTATGAAAAAACCACTACGATGTTTTGGAGTATGAATGTTTTCATTATAAAAATTCCGAGTACAAAAACAAATTCTTATTACGAAAATTCTAGTTCTGAAAATTTCCATTACAAAACATTTAAATCGGAAAATTTCCATTACGAAAATTTCAAATCCGAGAATTTCAAAAACATACTACGAAAATTTTGTTTATGAAAATTTTTGAAAAGCCAACTACGAAAATTTCATTACAAAATTTTTTGAAAAAATAAAAAAGAGAATTTTTAAAAGACATAAAAAAATAGATGTAATCCCCCTATGAAAAGGAGTTTATTACTGTAAGGAGATTGGTTGAATGGAAAGTTAATGGAGGAAGATTACCTCATGGTTATTATTCCTAACTTCTGTTTAATGTATTCAAATATATCAGATGGTAAAGATTTTGTGAAAATATCAGCAAGTCGATCTTGCATTCCAATGAATTGTAGAATGATATCTTCTTTTAGTGTGTGATCCCTAAGAAAGTGATGCCTAATATCTATGTGAATCGCATAAGAGTGATGTGAAAGGTTTTTACTAAGGGCAATGGAACTTGTATTATCACACAAAATTTGTGTTTTGGTAAAACTCATGCCATAGTTTGTGAGTGTGTGTTGCATCCACAACACTTGAGCGGAACAACTTCCAGCTGCTACATATTCAGTTTCAGCAGTGGAAAGTGCTACTGAGTGTTGCTTCTTGCAAGACCAAGAAACTAATGAATCTCTTAAGAAATGAAAAGTTCCAGATATACTCTTTCTATCCATTCTTCATCCACCAAAGGCAGCATCTGAAAATATTTTTAGAATAAAATCATTTTCAGAAGTATAAAATAGTCCTAAATCCATGGTTCCCTTTAAGTAGCCAAAAAACAATTACTGCCATTAAATGAGATTCCTTAGGATTGGATTGATATCTTGCACATAAGCATACTAAAAACATTAAGTCTGGTCAAATAGCTATCAAGTAAAGTAGACTTCCTATCATACCTTTAAAAGATTTTTGATCTACTAGTTTCCCAACTTCATCAAGATCAAGTGTGATTGAGGTACCAATGGGAGTACTTATTCTTTTAGTGTTTTCATATCCATACTTTTTAAGAAGATATTTAATATACTTATATTGGGATATGTAGATTCCTTTTGGTTTTTGAGAAATTTGAAAACTGAGGAAAACTGTTAACTCACCCATCATACTCATTTCAAACTCAGATTTCATTAGATCCTCAAAAGAATCGTTTAAAGATTGCTGAGTTGAACCAAATATAATGTTATCAACATAAATTTGAACAATAAAAATATTTTTCATATCTTTCTTTATAAAAAGTTTTGGATCTTCATTTCCCTTAACATAGTTATTTTGAAGCAAAAATCTTGTAAGTCTTTCATACCACGCTCGAGGGGCTAGTTTAAGGTCATACAATGCTTTGGTAAGTCTAAAAACATGATCAGGATGTTTTGTATCTTCAAAGCAAGGAGTTTGTTCACCAAAAACATCCTCTTAAACATAACCATTAAGAAAATCACATTTCACATCCATTTGAAAAAGATTGAAATTGAAGAATGCTGTAAAGGCAAGTAAAATAAGATTAGATTCATTTCTAGCTACTAAAGCATAGGATTCTTCATAGACTATTCCTTCTTGTTGATTATAGCCTTTAGCAACAAATTTAGCTTTATTCCTAACTATGACTCCATTTTCATCACACTTATTTCTAAAGACCCATTTTACTCCAACAATACAAGTTTCCTTAGGTCTTTCAACCAAGGTGCAGACTTTATTCCTTTTGAAATCATTTAGTTCATCTTGCATGGCTTCATTCAAATTATCATCACCTAAATCCTCATCAGTTATTTTTGGTTCTAATTGGGAAATAAATTCTAGATGTTCTACTTCATCTCTTAAGGAACTTCTAGTCCTTACAGGTTGATTCAGATCACCAATGATACTATCTCTAGGATGATTCTTTATAAATGACTGATTTGGGTTTTGTAAAACATGTTCATCAATGTAGGGTAGGAAATCTTCTGAGGTAAATGTTTCAGAATTAACTTCTTGGACATTTTCCTTATCAGAAGGATTTTCTATCAAAGTTTGATATTCAGTTTTTGAAAACAAATCCGAATAAGTAGGCTGGGGTTGTTTAAAAAAAGGGATCAGTTTCATCAAATTTGACGTGTACTGTCTCCTCAACAGTATAAGTGTTTTTGTTGAAAACTCTATAAGCCTTAGAAGTTGTGGAGTATCCTAAGAAAATTCCTTCATAAGATTTTGGTGTGAATTTGTATAAGTTATATTTAGTATTCATAATGAATACCTTATAACCAAAAACCGTAAAGTAAGAAAGTCTAGGTTTTCTACCATTCCATAACTCATAAGGAGTTTTATTAAGAAAAGGTCTAATAAAAACTCAATTTATAGTATAAAAATCCTTACTTATAGCTTCATCCCAAAAAAGTTTGGCTATAGAACACTCACTCAACATGGTTCTTATTATCTCTTGAAAAATTCTATTTCTTATTTCAACAACTCCATTTTGTTGAGGTGTTCTGGGTGCTGAGAGGTTATGAGTAATGCCTTTTCTACTACAAAAAGTTTCAAAATCAGAATGTTGAAATTCTCCTCTATGATCACTATGAATAGTTTTCAATGGAAGTCTTTTCTCATTTTTTACTTGGGATCTACAACTTTTGACATAAGTTCATATGGTTACAGTGTCCTAACCTTCTATTCTATAACCAAGAATGATATTCTATTGCACTAAGGCAAGGTAAGTCTTGGATCCTAAGGTCTTCTAAGTTTAGTGTGTAAACATTCTCTTTCCTGTTGGCAGAGAGAATAATTTCTTCCTTGGAATTGTGTACTAAGCACTTATCATTTCTAAAATTCCCAAGGTAGCATTCATCACATAATTAGCTTATACTAATGAGGTTGTTCCTAAGACCCTTAATGAATAAAAAATTTGAAATCAAAGTTTTTTCAAGAAGAACAATGTTACCTATACCAATAATTTCTCCCTGAGCATTATCTCCAAAAGTTACTTTTCCTCTTTTCGTCTTGACAATATTTTCAAAATAGTTTTTGTTACCAGTCATATGTTGGGAACATCCACTATCCACGTACCACATATTGTTGTTGGTACTTTCCCTATTTTTCTGAAAATAAGAAAAAGTTAGGTTTTCGGAATCCATACTTTCTTGGATCCAGAAATCTCAGAAAGTAAAATTTTGGGAACCCACATCTTCTTAGAAAAATAAGCTTTATGAAATTATAAAGATTGGTTTTTGTTTAGAGAACAATTCTTTACCCAGTGACAACCACATTGACACTTTGTGTAGAATGGGCCACTTTGAGGAACAAAGTAAATGTTACTAAAAATTAGTTTGAAACCAGTATAACCAAAACCAGAAGTATTCCTTCGAGGTCGGATTTGTAAATACAATTTATCAAAATTTTCCTTACCTAAAGTAAAGTTTTTCGAACACTTCCTCGAGGAAAATATTTAAGATTTGAGTTTTATAACTAAGTTCTTGTCTTCAAAAAAATTTTACATTGAACTAAAGCTAGGCTTGAAAACATTTTTCTTAGAAATTACGTTTTCTAGATCTTTAGAAAGTTTATTCTTCTCAGAACTTACTTCCTTAAGATTTTTTGAAATACTTTCAAAATCATCATTTTCATTTCAAGATCTTTAGAAAGATCTGATATTTTCGTAGTAAGAATAGTATTCCTAGAATCTGTCTTATCATTTTTTTCATGAGTTTTGAATTCTCATTCACAAGGAGTTTGGAAAACCTAGAAATTTCTTCATAGGAAGGTAAAGTATTATCTTCATCAGAAGAAGATTCTTCATCAGAGGAGTTATAATATCTACTGTCATTATCCTTTAAAGAAACATTGGTCATTGATTCAGTATTGTGTACCTTAGCCATCAAACAATGATTATCAATAGGTATCCTGGCAATTAGACCAAGATTATTCTTTCCAGAAGAGTCATAATTCGAAGATTCATCTGAAGAGTCTCCACCACTAGCACTCCATGTGTCATTAGCTTTCAACACTTTCCTAGCTTTAGACTTGTAATACTTCTTTATGTTTTTCTTAGAATGTCATTCCTTTATTTATTTTCTCTTGAGCATAGGGAAATGAGGCTTTATGTGTCCAGCTCTCTTGAATTCATATCATGTAACTTCAGAATCTTTCTTTTCTTTCCTTTCTTTATTCTTATATCTGGATTGAAAGTTCTTCTGTCCAGCTATCTTGTTCATCTTTCGAAGAAGATTTGCTAATTCATTTTCTGAGGGTTCACTTCCACTAGATTCAGATTGGATAACAACTTTATTAGATTGGTTTCTAGTAACTCTCTCAGGAGTCATGGATTTCATATGATCGTAAGTAGTAGTAAAGGCTACACTGCCATTTCCGTTCTTCTTCTTCACAATATCAGCATCTATCTTCATTTTAGTCTCATGCAGAAGAAGAGTTCCAAACAACTCATCAAGGGTAATCTGAGTAACCTTTCTATTCTCATCAATTGTAGTCCTTTTAGATTCCCACTCATTTGTCATGATGTTTATTATCTTATCAACCAGAAATTCATCATCTAATCCTTTTTCACCCATTGATTGTAAGCTATTCAAAATAGTCATGAATCTTTGTTGTACCTTGCATATGGGTTCACCATAAGGAAAACTAAAACCATGATATTCATCTCTAAGCATGTCTCTTCGGGTCTCGATTACTTTGTAAGTTCCAAAGTGAGTAACATCAAGTTTCATCCATATAGAATTTGCTGCTTCACAAGATGAAATTTGGCTATATATATTTCTAGTCATTGCAAAAGTAACGTATTGTGTACTTATAATTTAGTTGATATTCATGCTTTTCATGATTTGTAAAAGAACATACTTATTTATCATGAATTTTGTATCCACCGGTAAGCATAACAAAATTTTCAACACCAAGTATTTATAATGAAAGTCTTCATGCGATATCTCCAATATTTGTAATCATTTACATCAAAAATAGGAGGTCTGGTGGGATTTATATTATCTATAGAACCAACGTTTAAACCTGCCATTCTGAAGAAAATATTTGGCACAAAAACTTGTTAGTAATAAGAGTTTGTAAACAAGTAAAATATTCCTAAGCAAGGAAAATATGGAGCAATCGTATCTCTAAGAAAGAATGAATCCGAACTATGTGAGTCTGAAAAATAGATTCTAATAAATATGAATCCGGAGAAATATGATTCTGAGAAATCAATTCTGAGTATTCTCTTCTAAATATAATCAATAGATTAATTCAGATTGAACCAATACTTTGATTCAAATTGTTAGGATGGTATGTCTAAGTATTATATACTCTATAATACCAAATATAGGATCAAATATGTAAAATTAGATAAAAATACAAGAGGGGGGTGAATTGTATACTTTTAAAAATTCCTTAAGGAAATTTTTCATAACCAAAATTCATAACACCTCTAAGTTCTAATAAGTTGCTTGATTCTGGAAAAGTAATTTTGGAAATGAAACATAAAAAAAGTTTACAACAAATGAGATTCTACCTTAAAGTTTATAGAATCTAACTATAATAGAGTATAAGTATGAGGAAGTATAAGAAAGATATACTTTCCTCAAAAATACAAATGCAGTGGAAAAACAAAGTAGTAAAACTACAAGTAAAAAAAATAACCTCTTTTAACCCAAAGATGAGGGTATCCAACAACCCTGGATAAGAGGTCCCTTGATTTATACTTTCAAGAAAGTATGTCTTACCCAAACCCAGGTAAGCCCTCAATCCAAAGATCAGTATCTATCTTGCTATCCCCGCAAACCCTCGATTTTTAAATAAATCAATACCTCTGACTTCACAACCCGATGTCTCTGATTTTAAAGAAATCAAACCTCTGCACAAAAGAAGTTTTCATGAAGAAAAGTTTGAACAAGCCGTTTAAAATTTCTGCATGAAGCCTGAGAGTTTATAAGATCCTATCTCTCTAGAAATCAGTTCACCATCACTTTGTCAAAAGGTCACGAAAGGTTCAATGTCGTTATCTTTTCAAATGAGCTTCTATTTTTAGGCACAGCTCCAATGGTCAGCTCCCTCCTCCAACGGTCATATTCTTCCTTGAATTTCGAAGGTACCTATACACATGTCACTCAAACAACTATTAGTTAATAAGTGAAAGCATGACATTGTTTGATAACAAAATAAGTCTGAGTATAACCAAAACTGATATTCGGAATGAAGGTAAATGAAAGTTCAAAGTCGAAGTAAAAAATGAATTCGGAGCTAATAGTATTAAGATATTCGGATTCTATTTTGTCGAAATTCAGAACCTGAATTCTGTAGAATTTTGGAGTCTGAATTTCAAAGAAATTCGGAGTCTGGATTTACCTGAATTCAGAACCTGAACTCACAAAGTTCAGAGTCAGAGTTTATAAGAATTCGGAGTCAGAACTCATAAGATTTCAGAGTCTCTATTCAGAGAACATGGAGTCAGAACTTAGAAAAGTTCATAATCAGAATTCGTAATGAGAATTCATAATGAGAATTTGTAATCAGAATTCATCGTCATAATTCATAATGAGAATTTGTAATCAGAATTCATCATTAGAATTATTAATTAGAATTCGTAATCGAAATTCATCATCAGAATTCATAATGAGAATTCGTAATCAGAATTCATAATGACAATTCGTAATCAAAATTCATCATCAGGATTTATAATGAGAATTCATAATCAGAATTCATCATCAGAAGTCATAATCAAAATTTGTAATCAGAATTCAGAATCAGAATTCGTAATCAGAATTCGTAATCTGAATTCACCATCAGAATTCGTAATGAGAATTCGTAATCAGAATTCACCATCAGTATTTGTAATGATAATTCATAATCATAATTCATTATCATAATACCTAGTTATAACTTTATACAAGTTCGTAATCAGAATTCAGAGTTGAACTTCATAAAAGATCGTAATAGGGAATTCGGAGTAGAACATCATAAAAGTTTGTAATAGGAATTCAGATCCAAAAACAGAATTCTTCTTATCTAAGTATTATATGATTCCGAGGTTTTAGAAATGAATCCAATTTTTATACTTAAGAAAAAAAATATTGATATGAACAATGAAGTCTAGGTAAGGGTAGATTTCCTTGGGTATAGAAATTTTCCTTATAAAAGTAACATATAAGGTAAAATCAGATTTGCTTTAAAATAAGGTGTTTGTGATTTTCAAAACAAGAAGGAATGAAAAATTCATAAGGAAAACCTTATTGACTCAACAATACATGATGTCAAGAGAGTGAAAAAATAATAGTTGATTCTAGGACTTATATATATTAGAAATGTACTAAAATGATAAAATTGGAATTTTTAATGATATTATATAATAGAAAAAGTATGTATGGAATTTCTATACAACTATTCATTATATTATTATATTTTTAAGAAATTAGATTCTAGTGATATAGATATTCCCTCAAATATTTATTTGAAATGAAAATTAACTAACAAATTTATATTTTCTACTAATAAAACTTATTATTTCCTGAAATATTACATCATAATCTAGGAGTAAATAATAGGCCTAAATGACTGTAAAAAAGGATTTATATCCTGATGGAATCCAAATTCATATAGAACACCATCTATGGTTCTATATAAATATATGTGCCCCTTTTAATTAATTCCTATGATTTAAAATATATTCATATCCAATGAAATATTTTAAAATATAGAATAGAATTTTACTAAGAGAATTAAATATAATGATGAGTTGGTTCATCCTACAAAATAGATTAGTAATGATAAAATTTGATGCATGTCATCTTTTTTTTTTATCTGATATCCATAATGTTTTTAGGCCCTAGAGAGGGGATTGAAATTTTGGATTCAATCCAATTTTATTCTTCAAGACATACCTCACTGAAAAATGTATTTCCCTAATTCTTGTTAAGTATCAGGATAAAAAAAATATCACAGAAAAATATAAAATATCAAATGAACCATAATATATCTTTAAGAGTATGAACCTTTAAAAAAATTGAGGTATAAAACATAGTGAAAAACTAATTTATCTTCAAAGGTCCTCCTCTGATACCAATTGTTATGTATGCAACAAATCAGCTAACTAAATTTATACTTATAATAACCTCCCAATGATACTAAGCGTTAGGTACCAAATATGTGATGGAAATGGACAAGTGGTGGGTGAATTTTCCTTATTTAAAATTTATTTATAGTATAAAATTTATTAGTGGAAATTTATTAGTTCATATATTAAATAATTCAACCAAATTTATATAAGAATTGAGTGAGAAAATAAAATTCAAAAAGTAAAAGATAAACACAATATATTTTTATGGTGGATCAAATATAAATGATCATACTCCACATTTCACCAATCTCATGAACTGAAAGAGATGAAACCTGCTATGGTATATCACTTTTGAAGGAAAGTGACAACTGTTTATATCTTCCTTTTTCAAAACTAGATTCCTAACCCAATTTACTTGTATTTTACAAGTTTAGATAAAAATCTAGAATTTTACATGAGAAGACCCTACCTAGACTTTGACATGCTTGGTACTAACCTCTTATATGTTATGGGTAAATAAGAACTCATCATTTTAAGGGGAAAACAAAAATAAAGCTCTTATAGGAGAAATATTTTCCACTATTATTTTATGGGTTAAGAAGAACATGGTATTATAAGGGAATAGACTAAACCTAGACTTCTAAGTGGAAAGACCAAACCCAAACGTAAATTTTGTTAGGTTAGTACAACCTTGTGCAAGAAATACTAAGTGTAGAAAAGGAAGTATGAACAGTTATAGTAAATGGAATGAAGAAAACAGTTTAAAATAGTGAATTATTATTGATGATGGAGATGGAGAATGAATCTGGTAGTGACCAGGCCCTTCTAGATGGTGAAACTATAAAGATCGAGCAACCAGGAGTTTACTTTTGTAAGTAGTTGACCAATGATGTTCCAGGACTCAGTTGTTAACTATGAAACAAAAAAGTGTTAAAACAGAGTCATGTCCCTTGTCTCTTAAATAAATGCTTTAGTATTTTTTTCTAACAAAATAGAAATAGCTATTTTCTACACTAAAAATTCCACAAATCACTTTCATAAATTCCAATGATAAAAAATTCACGTGATGGCATCTTTAAGTTATGTTGTGAGAATGAAAATCAGGATATACAAAAATAATAATTAGAATAATAAACAATTAATAAAGTTGAAAATAGATACATGCATTTTAATAATAAATACCTGGGAATATTCCCATAAATAATTTGATACTAACTCTTCATATTCCAAATTAATATTTGAGCTTCGGTCATTCTTATTTTCTAGATAAATGATCATTATGTATTTTTCAAAAAAGATAGGTATTCAATATCTATGTGAACTGTCTCTTAAAATTAATTTCTAAAAAAATAATAATAGTTTTTAATAATAATCAATAATATAATTGAAAAAGACCCTAATAATATTTTAAATAAACACTCTATATTCCATCTAATTTGAATTTGAATATCTCAAGTTCCAAAATTTCTATGTGAATATCAATACATGCTTAATACCATGTGAATTGTATTTAATTAATTATAAAACAATATAAAACTTATTCTCCTAGTTTATAGATAAATAAAAATTAATTATTGAACAAGAAACACATTAATTTTATCCATAATAAACATGCAGTAAAAGGAAAAGTGAAATGTTATGTAAAACAAAGCATATTTCCATTTTTTAGAAAAAAACTACAGAAAATCATAGAACCATATAGGAAAATGCATGTATGTGTTTCACATAGGATATTTATTTAGTGGATTCACATAGTTTAATCTAAGTATCTAAATCTACATAAGGAAATTCACATTCCTAATTTGACATAAGCGATTTTGTAAATTTATAGACATCTCAACTTATAATGATTTAGAATTAAGACATACCTTCAAAATGGTAGAATAAAAAATATATCTAGTTGATTTATATTTATATAATTTCATTATAATTCTATATAATTAAGAATTAGTTTAATCAAACTTTAAAATATCAATTTAACATCAATATATACTATAAAAATTTTTTATAAAAACTATAGAATTCATACTAGAAATATGTAGTAACTTCAATCTAATTTCTATTGATATAGAGATGAATTAAGGTTTATATTTATTATAATTAAATGTATATAATTTTTTTATCCTTCCACCTCATCAATAATAACCTAATTTTGAGTTATTTATCCCATTTTATAAACAAAATATAGAAGTTAATTTCACTCAAATTAGGTTCCATGGTAGGTTCCATAGTCATTACATTTTGTTCATGTAGTAGGTTCCAAGATCAGTAAATTTTATTCATGTGGTAGATTTCATGGTTAATATATTTTTTCATGTGGTAGTTTTCACTGTTAGTATATTTTTTCATGTTTTAGATTTCACGTTTTGTACATTTTCTTCATGTGGTACGTTCCATAGTCATTTTACATAGTAATTTGACATGATCTAGGGACACGGTTTGGTGACATGGTAGGTTCAATACTTTTCCAAATTTTCAAATTCCATGCTTTGAAAAATTTTAGTTTCATACTAAATAAAATGATACTTTATGGTCCCAAATGACTTATTTATCCTAGGATCACTTCACAAAATTTGTAGTATATGTTATAAACCATAAAAACTAAAAAAACTAAAATCATTTCTAGAAAATAAATATTATTATATGATCCTGATTAAGAATACTTTCACTAATAGATAATTAATTTTATTATGTACTTTAAATAAAATAAAACAAATAATTATTTTTAATTATAAAAACATATAGTGGTTCAAAGAGCCACTCAACAATTATACGTTGGGTTTTTCTTGTGTCGGTTTTAATTTGTTTGGTCATATTATTACTTCTAACAACACATGACCAATTTTTATTCACATTTATAATCGTATGATGTTGATGTGTATGAAAAAAAATTAAATTTCTTAATTATACTCAAATGTGGACCTTTAGTTACTAGATATTATATATGTTTACATGAAACCTTTAATAAAAAATTTTCATCAACTTTGGGATCGGGGTATGCACACATTGAATGCTTCTTCAAAAAAATATTTTAGATGTTTGTTGTATTTTTATGGACAATAAATGATTTCCCTACTTATAAAATGATGTCTATTTGGATAATGGATTAAAAATATCTAATCATATTTTTATAATGAATACATGACCTATAAGTCATAAATATCATAATAGTTTAAATTTTATAGAGGAATTGATGATTCTTTGTAATTTATATTCCATATGGGAAGAATCACCGAAGGTTGAATAATACTATTTGCACAAAAAATACACCTAAATGTATTTTAGGAATATATGTTCTTAATGAATTTCTATATGTCAGCTTTTTAATAGGGAAATTTTAGATTAAATATAAAAATATGAAGATTGTTTTCACTAATTTAACTTAAAATTAGAAAAATGAAAAGTAACTTTTTGAGTTTACATATTGGTAAAAAAATTTGTTATGCCATTTTTTATATGTAATGAACATTGAGAAAAATATATGGGAAATGATGTATTTAATTCTTTTAAATATAAATGGGAATACCATAGATAACTTTTTATCTCATCATGACTTGATGGATTATTATATTTGAAAAGAATGATATCCTGTGTATCGGTAAAAATAAATAGAGAGTTCCTTAATGAAACCTTAAGATAAAAATCAATTTCTATAAGTATTAGAGAACAAAAAGTTTTGTGGTGTCTATTCAAGAAACAAATATAGATGATTCAATATAATAGATTTAAAACTAAAATCCCTAATAACTCATGATTATCACACCCTTTATGAATTTATTCTTGTAGGAATATTTTATTTACAACATAATAATATAAGGGAACAAGTGATTTGATTACTCCATTTTTATAAATACCTTTTTCTAAATGATTAACCAAGTATTTCTTGAAAAAAATTGAGGAAGCATATCTGTTAATTTTATAAGGCCACAGCCTTAAAACATTATATAATCTTGAGTTAAATCAAGAATTCACATTGAGGATCTTTTTAGGTTTAGAATTTTAGAGAATTAGGCCAATACTATAACATATCGACTTGAATATTACATGTGGACACTACTACTCAGTATCCATTTTTTTCATGAAATAAAAACTCTTCAAAAGAAACAATTATAGTTCTATGTTTTAGACAGTATGACGTTTCCTTGATCCCAAACTTGACCCTATTCCACTTTATGTCCTGTGAAAAACATTTCAAAAACATGGGATGAGAAAAAAGGCTCAGTAATGGATACAGAAACAATAAAAACTGTTATTTTTTTCAAAACAACAAGTAAACCACGAATACTTTATCATAACTAATACTTTTCACCTTTATGAAGTAGTAAATACTCTTCACTAAATAAAAGATCACTTCTTACCCTTTTATAACCAAAATGTTACTAAAAACTGATAGAAAGCACACATAACATATAAATGTAACTTGGTACATAAACAAACTTAGATGTAATAACCATATGGTCAACTTCCACATATATCACTATATGGAATAGCCACACGGCTGACTTCCATACCTAATGCATTGGAGGTTATAACGTAACCAGCTGTCATTCATTTCATCATGTAACCACCCATTAAATGTCCCAGTACCATTATAAATCATAACACATAAAACAATCATTAAGGAAAGAGAACATTTTAACATTTCAATCACAATATATCATTTCAAGATATTGAAATAACCAATCCACTTCAAAAATCATTAAAAACATTTAATAAAGATATTTTTGAATCAAAGTGTCCGAACCATTTTTAATCTTTTACAGGAATTAAAATTTTAAAACATTAATTTCTATATAAATAAATCCTTAAAACCATTTTGAAAACATGTTCATTAGTGGAAAATTTTTATAAGAATAAATATTTAAAACATTTAAAACAATGTTTTATTTAAAGAGTCTCTTACAACTTAAGAAAATAATTGAATTAAAATAATTACAGAATAACATTAAACAAGCTTATAATATCATTAAAATAAGTATATTCATGGTATAATATGTCAAAGGGTATTATAAACACTACATAAATGTGAATTGGTGTATAACAACAAATAAGTTTCAATGAAATGTAAATTGAGACAAAGACCCTTACAAAGATCGTATCCTTAGATTAAGGATAAAACAGTGACACAATTATGAGTGAAAAATAATAATACACCCAATATAAGTGGATATTAATTGTAAAACAATCTGAGGTCATTCACACATATTAATAGCACAATATAATCAAGAAGTATAATTTTAACCCAAAGAATTGAAATTGGGTTAAAAAGTTCTCTTACTGAAATTCGACAGCCTAACGGTATCACTTTAAAATTCCGAAAATGAGTTGGTGGGAGAGAAAAGGCTCATTAATCACATGTATATATAATTTACATAAATTACTTTATAAAATAAAAAATCCCAACATAAGAATATGTAAATAAAAATATATAACAAAAATTAGTCTTTTAAAAAGAGGAGGGTGAAAGGTTCCCTTACCGATTTGGTAACTTATGAAACATGCACCACATAAAATAAGGATCATAAAATGAATATGTAAATACCTATATATTGACTTATATTACACAATTAATATAGTCATGGGCCATACATATACCATACAAAAGGATATAGTTACAGATATAGCATGAATCTTACGGGAATAAAAAGTGATATGAAAACCCCTTACCACGTTGTAATCAATCGAGACATATTTCTAAAAGTTAATAACCCCAAAATTAATAATATAATATCATTAATATAAATATAATCATGATAATATATATCAAATTTCAGTACATAATACACCACATGCAATAAATAAGTGGTGAACAATAGAAATCTCATGGAATTAAAAGTGAGATAAGAAACCCATAACCTCAAGTCAGACTTGTCTTGTATGTTTCTTATTCTACCTCAATAATAATCTTAAGTTAATTTCTACTTTCTTAAGAACCTTTTTAATTTTTTATTATTCCTTTTATATTACTTATTATCTTTCTATAGCAATTACTTAATTATTTGAGTTCATATCATTCATTTTTTAGATGTTCGAAACTTGAGTCAAAAATGAACTTGTTATAATTACAAATTGTCCTTGTTGTCAAAATTATATTATATTTAGAATAATATTAATGATTTAAATATCATATATATCATATATATCCAGTATATATTTTTATTTATTATAGTATATAACATTTTGAGATAAGAAATGAAATGCACCATTCATGGAGACGTTAAGTCGTACGTACGCATGAATGCTAATTTCATTTCTATTTCATATTTTAATTGATGGAAAAATTAATGATAAATATAAATATTATAATTCTAGTATAATATCATATATTATTTCATTAACTCCATACTTTATACATCCCATGTATAGCATGAACGAGTCATATCACTTTGAGGGTGCTATAGTCTGCACTTCCTCAAATGAAATTATCGTATTTATCCATTATGGAAACCATAATGGTATGATATAATGAAAAATAAAGAAGTAAAGAGACAATATAAATATAATATATATCACATATAAATATATTTCCATCATAATTTCCCTCATGAGAGGCGGTTGAATATATTTGAACAATAATCGTTTTGTGAGAAGTAGTTCGACATCCTGAGAAACAGTATGTTTGTATCCATTAGATGGAGGTGTGTGAAAGTGTAGTTCGAATAATTCTCATAAAAATAACCTACTATATTTAGGATACTTGTTTTCCTATAAAATAAATTAATAAATAGAGTTTAAGGGGTTGGATAAGTAATATAAAAGAAAATAACTTAAGAGGAAACATTACCTTTAAATTGGGTAACTCCCTTTGGTTTAAACCAAAAGGTTTACTTGAATTTCCTCCTGCATAAGGGAAGGCTTTTAGAAGGAAAATAGTGATGTAGGTAGTTTAATTAGGCAGAGTTTGGATGAGCCAAGGGGCTTGAGAAGTGTGAAGAACGGGATAGAAGTGGTGTCCTTTTATAAGGAATATGAGGGGTTCTTTAGGAATGTTTGAAAATATTAATTTATTATATAATTATTTTTGTTTTTTAAAGGTCCAAAACTCCTTAAAGTAGCATATAATATGACTCTTGTTCTAAATAAAATCATCCAATTATAATTGGACAGTTTTTGGATATTTTTTTAATTTTTATAATCTTATTTATTTAAATCATTCATTAATGAGGTAAACACTTTATCATTATTATGTCATAAATAATTTTATTTATTTGATGTATTAAAATTATAAAAAAAATACCTTGATGTATGAAATATTTTTATCTTTCTAATGAATATTTATAGTTGAATATATAACTTACATAACCCCGTGTAAAAATTTATTTACTAAAAGATATATGTTTAAGTCATTTTTGCCTTTAAATTAATTAATATAAAGTGTCATTGTCTCTCTAATGTGGCTCCATGGGTTCCCAAAATCAACCCAAGTATTCCCATGGTAGTACAAGTATCATCCAATAGTATTAGGACATATGTTAGGGTAGTTTAATATTATTATAATAGTATTATTTTTTACCCTTATTTACTAGATTTACCCTTTAACCATGGTTAATAAAATATTTTATGAAGTAAATATTTAAAATGTATAAAAATAAAAGTTACCTATTTACACAATTTTTACCTCCTAATTAAAAATATTGAATCCATTTTTCTAAATTCAAAACATATAAATAGATGAAATTAATTTAAAATTAATTATGTTTTCAAAACAAAAAGCATGTTTTTAAGAAATAATAACTATTAAAAGATTGACACTTGTTTATGTCCAATTTCAAATTGAAATTACTTCAAATGACTAAAATTTGATTAACTGTTTAAAAAATAATCTAATTACATTTTAAAACCAATTAAAACGATAATCTAGCCATATAAAAAATTCTATTTAAAGGCAGTTTTGAATTAAAATACAGTATTGTTCACTATTCATTAAAAAATGAACATTATCATAAAAATACAAAAATTTCATCCAAAGTAAAATTTTATGTCCCTATTCTAAAGACTAATATTATTTTGTCAAATAGATTATATAAAAGTGACAAAAACAAGATTTAAAAATGGTTCACCATCAAAAGGCAGTAAAATGACATTTAAAAGAATATTAGAGTATTTCATGTGTAACATCAGATTATTTCATATTTTAAGACTCTAAATTTTATTGGATAAATGTAAAGACTTTAAAAAAAACATGTATAATAGTATTTTATTTTTTTCTTTTCATTCCTACTAATACAACGGCTATGTGTTAACTACCATTTAAAATAATAATAATATGATATTATTTTTCAGAATAACTCTAAGTTGTGTGCAACATAAGATTTCAAAGAAACCTGTTGTTACGTGTTGAGTAGGCTATCGAACATGGATTAATCTTTAAATTAAAATTAATATTTAATTCACAAATATTAATAAATATAAAAATGTAATATTCTTTATTTACCTAGGATGTTACATCCTTCCCCCTTTTGGAAATTGCATCCACGCAATTTTGAAATTGGTCTTGGAAACTTATTAAAAGTCATACATCAGAAAAAGAGTCAATAAAACTATCACTTTAAAATAAATAATGAGAAGTAAAAAAGGTTACCCAAGATATCACATATTAGGATTCTATAAAAACATTAATATGGAAGAGAAAATAACCATCATGTTCTGATGAAGAGTGATAAAAAACATGAACTGGAGAAAGTTAATAATCTGAAAACCACAAACTTGTGATGAGTTAAATAGTATTTTATTCCCTAGTAAGAAAAGTTAACGGACAAAATTTTTGTTTTAATTTACCTTTCATAATGTTGAGGAATTTATTTATGAGATTGACTAAGAATATAAGGAAACATACATACTTGTCATGTATACTTTAATCCTTTACTAAATTTCTACCATAAACCCATCTATCATCCAAACGATGAGTATTCCATTTGACTTGGCTACACCAGAAGTGATAGAATCAACTTCTAGAGTATCACATAATTTACAAAAGATGAATTATATATTTCCCTCGTATATACATCAACCAAAACTAAAAATGTTAGTATAAGATCAGATAATCCCCAAAAAGGATAATCTTTTATAAAAAGAAATACTACTCTTAATCTCCAAAATTGAACAAACAATACCCAAAGTTCAACAAAGACCATTCAATATACAATTTCCCTTAAAATCCTTCAATATAATCCAAACTAAGATTGTAACCAAAAAATCATAAGGATTTAATCACGTAGTCTTCCACAGTAAATATTAAAATTTCTCTCCAAATAACATCAACCACTATTAAATTCTCATACTAAAAAGTAATTAACCTAATCACATATTCTCTATGATAGGTTAATCATTTCAATAAATATCCCAACTCTCCATATGTCCACAACAGAAACATAGATTCTTCCAAAAAAGAATTTCAACCATTACTCCACAAATGAGATCCCATAGTATTCTATTTCCATTAAGCATATAGTGTTCCCTAAAATAGATAACATCTTCTAAAATATCCTTTATCAGTTAATCACCAAATCATTTTCCTATATTATGAATATCAATTTTACAAAACATAAGTTCCCAAAATCAACTTATTCTTGATCCACAAAATCATTTAACTAAAAAAATAATTCATACTAACCGGGGACATCATTTAGGCTAGTGGTAGACGATGCACCCTTGTCGCCCTTCAGTTGTGAGTTTGATTCCTACAGCCTTTCCAGACGCGGTAGGTTTTCACCCATCTTATAGGTTGTCTTTATTATAAAATTTAAAAATAACCCTGACATGGTTTAACCTCAATGGTTTTATTATACCTTTAATTTTTATCCCAATACATTGAGACCTCAACATCATATATACTGTCATTTGTTTCACCTCCATATGATAAAATAAAATCACTCCCAAAAGAAATAACATTATACCTTGATCATGGTGTCCATATGGTTTCCACGTTATCTTGTTCACGTAGGTAGAAGGTCCATGCATTGAAAAAAATGATTTATAGATCCTTCCAAATCATTTGCTTCCTTCATCCAAATACACCTTGTACAACTTGGGTCATATGGGTGTTCATAGAAAAATTGTTTCAGAAAATAATCATGTATGACATATAATTTCAAAACATCTGATAAAACATGATTTTTATAAAATAGTCGGACCGAGTTTGAGTAAAAACATTCAATCAATGATCCTTTTATAATACCATAAGTATGTGTTGAGAGACTATATTGTAAAAGCAAATATATATAGGTTATGCAAGGGTCTCCTTCTAAAACACCTTTTAAAAATCATAATATGCTTCAAAATCCTGTGATAAGGTAAAATATTTGAAAATGCCTTGATAATATTTACCTTTTGTGAAAATATGAGAATATTGAGAAAATATAATTTAATTAAATACAACCCATGATCCACGATGATATCGAGGTATAGTGGAGGTGTTTAATATCTCAAACAACTGCTTGAAAGTGAGTTTTATGATAAAAAAAGTTTCACAATCATATAAACATGTCTTCACAATATTTATTTCAAACATGTCATCAGGAAGAGAAAGGAATGACATTTTAGATCCTCCTCCTTCCATTTATAACAGACATTCTTTGATATTAAAAAGCTATAAAACAAGGATTTAACTAAAATAATAGACATAGGGACTAACCTTGTGTTTACTGGAAACTCTTAATCACTAAAGTTGTCAAAACTGACCTTTGATTCCAAATATAAGGCCCTAGCCTTAAAACATTATATAATATTTCATTAAATAAAGAATTCACATTAAGGATCTTTTCATGTTTAGAGTTTTAGAGAATTAGTCCAATACTATTACATATCGACATGAATATTACATGTAGACACTACTAATTAGTATCCATTTGTTTCATAAAATAAAAAATCTTTAAAAGAAACAATTCTAGTTCCATGTTTTAGATAGCATGACTTTTCTTTGATCACATACTTGACCCTTTTCAACTCTATGTCCTATAAAAAACATTTCAAAAACATGGGATGAGAAAAAAGTCTCAGTAAGGGATACACAGAGAAGGTAAACTGTTAGTTTTTTCAAAAAAAAAGTAAACCATGAATACTTTATCATAAGTAATATTTTTCACCTTTATGAAGTAGTAAATTCTATTCACTAAATAAAAGATCACTGATTACACTTTTGTAACCATTAGATTACTATAAAACCCATAAACATCACACATAACATATAAAGGAAACTTGGGACATAAACATACTTAGATCAAATAACCATACATTCAACTTCCACACATATCACTAAATGGAATAGCTATATGGTCGATTTTCATACCCATTGCATTGGAGGTTATAACGTAACCACTCATCCTGGTTTATCACGGCACCACCTGTCATTTGGTTTATCACATAACCACCCGTTAAATGTCAAAGTACCATTATAAATCATAACACATAAAACAATCATAAAGAAAATATAACATTTCCACGTTGCAATCACAATATATCATTTCATTATATTTAAATTACCAATCCAATTCAAAAACTATTAAAAACATTTACTAAAGAGATTTTTGAATCAAAGTGTCCTATACCACTTTGATGCTTTTAAAGGAATTAAAATTTTAAAACATTAATTTATATATAAATAAATACTTAAAACTATTTTAAAAACATGGTCATAAATGAGAAATATTTAGAAGAATAAATATTTAAAACATTTAAAATAATGTTTTTGTTAGAGTCCATTACAACTTGAGAAAATACTTGAATAAAAATTATTATAGAATAACATTAAAAAATGATTATAATATCATGAGAATAAGGATATTCATGATATAATATGTCAACGCGAAGTATATACATAATATAAAATTGAATTAGTATATAACAACAAATAAGTCTCAATAGGATGTAAATTGAGACAAAGTCTCTTACAAAGATCATATCCTTAGATTAAGGATAAATCAATGACATAATTATGTGTTACAAATACTAATTCAACCAATATAAGTGGATATTAAGTGTAAAACAAATAGAGGTCATTCCCACATATTCATATCACAGCATAATCAATAAGTAGAAGTTTAACCCAAAGAATTGAAATTGGGTTATGAAGTTCTCTTACAGAAATTTGACAGCCTAACGACATCTCTTTAAAATTAAAAAAATGATTTGATGAGAAAAAAGGGTATCTAATCACATGGACATAATATATATAGTAATAATGATATATAAGAACATATCCCAACATAAGAATAAGTAAATTAAAATACATAACAAAAAGAAGTCTTTTAAAAATAGGGGCTGAAAGGTTCCCTTACTGATTTGGTAACTTATGAAACATACACCACATGAAAGAAGTATCATAAAATAAAGATTTAAATACACATAAATTAAATTATATTACAAAATGACTACAATTATAGGCAGTACATACACCACACAAAAGGAAATAGTGTAAAATATATCATGAATCTCATGGGAATAAAAAGTGAGATGAAAACCTCTTACCACGTTGTAATCAATCGAGTCATATGACCAAAAGTTAATAACCACCAAATGAATGCCAGAATAGAATGAATATAAAGAGAATACTAATAATATATATCAAATGTCAGTACACAATATACCACATGCAATAAATAAGTGGAAAACAATGGAAATCTCACGGAATTAAAAGTGAGATAAGAAACCCCTTACCTCAAGTCCGACTAGTCATGTATGTTCCTTGTTCATCTTGAATAATACGATTAATTTAATTTATACATGCTTAATAACCTTTTTAAAGTTTTATTATTCTTTTTATATCACTTATTATCTTTTTATAACAATTAGTTAATTAATTGAGTTCATATCAGACATTTTGTCGATGTTCGAAACTTGAGTCAAAAATAAACTTGTTATAATTACAAATTGTCCATGTTATCAAAAGTATATTATCTCCAAAATCATATTAATTATTTAAATATCATATATATCATATATATACCGTATATATATGTATTTATAATAGTACATAACATTTGTAGATACGAAATGAAATGCACCATTCATGGAGACGGTAAGTCGTACGTACGCATGAACAATACTTTCATTTTTATTTTGTATTTTAATGGATTGAAAAATTAATGATAAATATGTATATTATAATTACAGTATAATATAATATATAATTTCATTAACACTATTCTTTATACATCCCATGTATGGCTTGAACGAGTCATATCACTTTGAGGGGGCGGTAGTCCGCACATTCTGAAATGAAATTATCCTATTTATCCATTATGGAAACCATAAAGGTATGATATAATAAAAAAATATATAAGTATATAGACAATATAAATATCATATATATCAAATATAAATACATTTCCATCATAATTTCCACCATGATAGGCGGTTGGAGATATTTGAACAGTCATTGTTTCGTGAGGCAGTAGTTGACCGTCCACAGAAATAGTATGTTCAGATCCATTAGATGGAGGTGTGGGGAAGTTTAGATCGAATAAATATCATAAAAAAAACCTAGTGTATTTAGGATATATTTTTTCTATAAAATAAATTAATAGATTTTAGGGTGTTGGGGAAGAAAAATAAAAGAAAAGAACTTAAGAGAAGACGTTACATTTAAATCGGGTAACTCTCTTTGGTTTGAACCAAAATATTTAATTTAATTGCCTCTTAACTAGGGTAAGTCTTATAGGAGTAATATAGGGATGTATAGAGATTAATTGGGTAGAGTTTGTATGGGCCAAGGGGCTTGATAAGGGTGAGGAATGGGTTAGAAGTGGTGTCTTTTTATAAGGGAGAGGAGGGTCTCTTTAGAAAAGTTTGAAAATATTATTTTATTATATAATTATTTTCGGTTTGTAAAGGTCCAAAACTCATTAAAATCAAAGATAAGATGACTATTGTTTGAAATAAAATCATCTGATAATAATTGGATAGGTTGTGGATATTTTTTTAATGTTTATAATCTTATTTATTTAAATCATTCATTAATGAGGCAAGCACTGCATCATTATTGTGTCACAAATAATTTTATTTATTTGATGTATAAAAATTATAAAGAAAAAAAACACGATGTAGAAATTTTTTATATTTATAATTAAGATTTATATTCTAATAGATAACTTATATAACACCATGTAAAAATTGATTTAGTAAAATATATATTTTTAAGTCGTTTTTCTCTTTACTTTAATTTAACTAATATAAAGTGACATTATCACTCTTAAGTGGCTCCATGGGGTCCCCAAATCGACCCAAGGATGCCCATGGTCCGACAAGTATCATCCAATATGATTAGGACACATGTTAGAGTAATTTAATATTACTATAATATTATTTTGTTACCCTTTAACAATGGTAAATAAAATATTTACTGAAGTATATATTTAAAATGTATAAAAAAAAGTTACCTATATAAAAAATTTCGACCTCTTGATTCCAAATATGGAATCCATTTTTCCAAATTCAAAAAACAGAAGTGGCAGAAATTAATTGAAAGTTAATTCCCATTGTTAAAAAAAAGATTGTTTTTAATAAATAATAACTATCAAAAGAATGACACTTGTTTATGTCCAAATTCAATGTGAAATTACTTAAAATGATCAAAATTGGATTAAATTGTAAGATAATAATCTAATTAAACTTTAAAACCAATTAAAAAGATAGCCTAACTATATAAAAAAATTATATTAAAAGGCAGTTTTGAATTAAAATACAGTATTTTTCACTATTCATTAAAAAATGAACATTATTAGAAAAATACAAAAATTTCCTCCAAAGTAAATTTTGATATCCCAATTATAATGAATAATATTATTTTGTCAAATATAACATATAAAAGTGACAAAAAATAGATTTAAAAATGGTTCTCTATCAAAAGGCAGTAAAATGACCTTTTAAAGAATATTAGAGTATTTCATGCGTAAAATATGATTCTTTCTTATTTTTAGACTCTAAAATTTAATGGATAAATGTAAAAACCTTTAACAAACATGTATAATAATATTTTAGTTAGTTATGTTCATTATCTCCAATACAACGACTATGTGTTAACAACCATTTAAAATAAGAATAATATAATATTATTTTTTGGTATAACTCAAAGTTGTGTGCAGCATAAGATTTCAAAGAAACTAGTTGTAGCGTGTTTAGTACGCTATAGAAAAAGGTTTCCTCTTTAAAGTAAAATTAATATTTAATTCCCAAATATTAATAAATATAAAAATGTAATATTCTTTATTTAACTGGGATGTTATAATTTTTTTATGAGATAGAGAAAAACTTTCCTCCATTTTTTCACTTCAATGTTGTATTTAATAGTCCATATTCCAAATAAAATGGTTTATAGGGGACCTATTTCTTTTTATTGTATGTACCCTACTGAAAGAAATATGTTTATAATGAAGTCCTATATCTGGAACAAGAATCACCCAAATTTTTTCATTGTGAGAGGTTATCTTTCTCAAGAATGTAGGGATTCATTTCAATTTATTTTTCTGATATGAACACAAGAAATAATCAGACAACAAGAAATGAAGATAAGTACTATTGGTAAATTGAACAGTCATTTACATCTATTCCCAAAATAAGATGAATTCATGGGTCATATACATTGGCAACATTAAACATTGAAGAGTGAGATATGACACATCACACACTCTAATTTAACTATAATTTGTTTGATTACTATATCAATGAAATAATTTGAATATTTATATATTATCTTGTAATACATAATTTCAAATATACCTAAAACTTTTATTATAATTTTATATAGGGAATATAAAAACATTATAAGTAAAGATCGTTCTTCTTTACGTTTGAGAGGGAGAGAGACTTTACAAAGTAAATATTTTTCTTCTTGGCTGAAATCAAAGGTACAACCATTACTTTAATCAACTTAATATATATATATATATATGTATATATTCATTCAATTTTATTATTCATATATATTTCTGGTATTGAGTTTACCTGTTGACTCTGTCTCTAAATAATTAAGAGAATTTTATTTTGGTACTAATTGTTTGGTTCATGAATGAAAATCATTAATAATATATGGGTACAATATTATTATAATTGATTGAGTGGTGAACAAGAAAATACAAAATGATGGAATTATTTTAATTTCACCAGTAGACTGTTATTATTGTGCATAATATAGTAAGCCTAGATTTGAAAATGTGTCTTATTATGGATTTATTGAAGAAAAAAATACTATTATTAGTTTACTACTCTCATGGTAGATTCATTTTATGAAATGGAAATGGATTGATTCAATGACATTACATGGAACATTTACTGATTATAGTGGATTTAGAGTTATTAAAATGACTTGATTCCGGGATATTGATGAAACATATATTTTGGAATCATTGAAAAAACAATTGTTTTATGTGAAAGATCATCTGAGACATGTTTACAGTGCCATTGAAGGAATTATCATTTTGATTCATGAAGAAATAATAATTTCAATATGATTGGATATTGGATCGATGATATAAATAAAAATATGGGGAAAATAAAAAATAAATTATGTCTGGTGATCCTATTAAAGGAATTAGTAAAATTTCATCATGTTTAAATGAAAAAATTTTAAAAACATACAACACACCCCACCACTTCTAGTTCACTCAAATCCTTCATGTTTTATTAGATTGGTCACACTAATTTATAATTATAGTTTCAATTTTATTTTATAAAATTAATCTAAAGGGTCTAATTATAGTTCCAGTAGTCAATTATAAAATGAATCAGAGTCTACATCATAAATAATAGATTAAAGAGAATGTGTTTTGATTCACAAGAACACAAATATTTTTTTTACCTATTTGTTTTCTTTATGATTAAATAAAAATAAATAAAATTAATTTAGTAATATAAAATAAGGGTTTTTACCAGTTTTTAATTTGTTTTTAATTTTTTATTTATGTTAAACGATGTTATGTATATAGTTATAAAATATATAATTTTATTTAAATTTGAAATTAAATTATTATAATTTATAATGGTGACTCAATGACCATAAGAGGAATAATAAAATAATTTAATTTAATTTAAAATTAGTTAATGGTCATTGAGATTTATTTTAATTTTTATTCATTGTAAAATTCTATTTCACAATGAATGATCATTGTTTTTACAACCCTCTTTATGTTTGGATTTATTTAATTTAATTCAATTTAATTAATGCATGGATTAAATTTATTATTATTATTAAATTAATTTTTTTTATTAGTGAATCATCCCTCCTTTAAATTGTATAAGGTTTTATGTGTCCAAATGTAATTTCTAAATATAATTACCATTATCCAAGAACCTCTCACTTGTGTGTGAGTATGAAATTTTAAATATGGAGCTTACTTAACGAGGTGGTTCAAGCAACAAATCAAAGTTAAATCCAAACTAAGGTGATGTATAGGAGAATATAGGATTCTATAAAGACTATGAAAAATAGGTCAAGGTAATCATTAAGAACTCTATTTATCAAATCCATGAAGATACAGGAGAATTGGTATGACCAAAGTACATTAAATTATATTCATAATGACTATACCTCATGAAGAATGATTTATTGGGTATATCCTCATTTTTGACCCTTAGCTGATGATATCCAGATCGATGATCAATCCTAGAATCAAATATATATCTACATAGTTGATCAAATAGGTCATTGATACGGGGTAGATGATACTTATTCTTAATAGTGATCTTGTTAAGTTCCCAATAATCAATGCAAAGGCCCATTAACCCATCTTTCTACTTAATAAAAAGAATAGGTGCAACCCATGGGGAAGCACTAGGCCAGATGAATCCCTTATCTAGATTCATCAGGACTTGATTATTCAATTACTAGAACTAAATTGGGCCTATTATATTAGGAGTCTTTGAAATAGACATTGAACTAGGTATGAGTTCTATTGAAAACTCAACTTCACAATTTAGGGAAGACTATGTATGTCTTAAAGGACAAAATCAACAAACTCTCATACAGAAGGTATATCCTCAATGTTGAGTTTCCCCCCAACTATCTCTGTTAAATATCCCACCTAAATAGGTAGTAAAATCCATTTGATAGAAATAATTTCATTTGGAATTTTGGGATCATCCTACCATTTGAATTTTTCACTACCAACTCAACATCTAATTATTGAGGTGGTTATTTCATACCCATAAAGAATTTTTCAAATATAAAAGAGTGGGTAAAACTATGTTCAAAAAAAGAATTTAAAATCCCTTAGTGAATGATAATTTTACCTTTCACTAAGTCTCTAGGAACTTCTACTTCAGTTATAGTCATTACAAAAGCTTGGCCTTCTCCCCTAGGCTTATTATGCGGTAAGTTCCCTTTATGTTTGGGGAATTGGTTAGAAAAATGTCCCATGTCATTATAGTTAAAGAATTTTATTTTGATGGTTTATCCCTTACCCTTGAATTCATGAGCATGATGACCTTTTTCTCCACCCTTATAGTAAAATTCTATTCCCATTAAGTACCATGATGTTTCCTCCCAAAAGTATCACATGTTGGAAAATCCCCCTTTCACTTTTTACCCTTATACATTTTTATTTAGAAAGCCTCTTTTTCTATTACTTTCCTTCTAATACATAAGACTTGGGGAATTATTTCTATGTCTTGATATCACATGATATTATATCATCAAATGATGAGAATGTTTTGGTGAATATTTCCCTTTGAAGTATTGTATTTATCCCATTAAATAAATAGTTAATCTTACTCTTAAGATTATATACATAGTCCTCAACATGTCTGTATAACCTTGTAAATTTATCTTCATACATAAAAACCTTTTACTCTTCATTATTTCTTTGAATTAAGAATTGTCTTTAAATATTATCTTATTGTTCTCAAGGAAGATGTTTTATTGAGAAATTATAATATCCTTCCACTACTTGATTGTTATTTCCTCATCATCCTAAGTGTTTTGAATCAATGAACACAATTTATCTACATACCCTATGAGATGATATACTTCCATGATAACTTCTTCCATTACATAACATCCCAAAGAGAAAAATATCTTCATTGAGAAACATATTCATTACTCTACTACAAGTGTATTTGTGGTTCCATTGAATCATGGATTTTTTATCATAAAAATAGTATAAAAATCTTACACCATATTGTGGATCAATAGGCTACTCCATAAGAGTAATGTTATTGGTGATAACCCGAGACAACTTTCTTAATATAGTTATAATTTGCTCGGTTCTAGCTTCAGCTTATTTATCTTTTTGAGGAGGGAAATCCCTGTATATATTATATGCATTGATTTAATTTTCATTCCTTTCACTAGGTTTCATTTATTTTCAATTTCATATTATAGGTCATATCATAACATTATGAATCATAATATATTGTTTTTAAACTACTAAAACACTTAACATAAATTTAAAATTAATATATAACTAATATAAAAATTATTATTTTGGTATCTTTGGGAACATTCTCAAATCCTAAAATTATTTTCAAATTTTTCCTAATGGTTTCTAAAAAAAAATTGATTTATCTCAAGCATATCCCCTTGGAGTTTCAAACTAGGTGTGTAGTAAGAGACCATTCATCATGCACCAAAATGATGGTCGAGATATACTTGACCCACTATTTTCAGGGTTATTACTCTTGGATGCATCTGACCTAAAACCATATCCACTTGTAGTATCCATACAGGTATTTATTCACTTGTAAACCACAAAATATATACATTAACAAAAACTTTGTTATACTATTATACAATTATACATATCTTCAAAGTACATCATAGGGTTATGTTTTCTAATCTATAATTTCCTTAATATAATTCCCAAGGTTTCTACTAATATTACTCTGATTCTAAATTTAAATTGCTTATCCCCAGTAGACCAAAGTTGGTCATTAATTTACTACATTGGCACTAGATATAAGGTATCACTTACCAAAGTACTAAATAGTTTTGTAGTCTTGGTAAACTAGATACATAACTGTTTCTCACATTAAATTTTAAAACATAAAATATAAATTTGTATTTTTTTTAAGAACATCATTATTCTCTATGTATTTTCCTTCCATACCATCCATATTAAATTTATTGGTATCATAGGTAAATTAAATATAAGAAAGGGGTGTGATCATATTCCCATTAATGGTATACATACAGCGGAATCAAACATAGAATAAATAAGTAATGAAAAATATTTTAGGAATAAATTATCATCAATTAATGCTATATAAATAATCACATTAGATTGAAAATATTTCATTAATATCATAAATTTTCAAATAATAATGTGGGCATCAATACATGATTTCAAAATGACTAAATGCATAATGCTGGAAATATTTTACTTATGATAAATGCCTTGTGCCAAGAAATATTACATAAATTGGTAAGGTCTCAGCCAAATACCCACCCTTTTTTCTCAAGATTTCTACTGATGGATCAAGGGGAAAAGTAATTTTAGGCCCCACCTGTCACTTAATAATTACAACGTATATGAATAAATAATAAAACATAATCCACATGCCTTAATAATCAATAATTGTTTATATTAGAAAAACTAGCATATGGAATGTTCATACTTTCCCCAGTCAAACAAATTATAATACATTCAAAAAAATGTGGTGGATGGTATCATTAGTGTAAATCCATAATAAATTTTAATGTTAAATAAAGGATGTTTACATGGATCAAATTACATTAGAAACATCACGGGGAAATTTCTTTAGGAAAATATCCTTTTCATTTTGAAATCACTTATTGAAAGTCTAAAAACATTACCAAATACTAAGGAGAAAATTTTCTTTGAAAATATCTATATAAAATGTTAAATGAATCTTCAAAATATTTATTTTTCCTGAATGTGAAAAATTATATCCATGCTATGCATGTTAAAATAAATATTCCTCTTACATTTTCTATAAAAAATATAAAATATTCCATTTAAAAAATGATAAAAAGATTCCATTTAAAATAAATTAAAAAAATCAATATTTGGAAAAAATTAAATAAAAAAATACTTATATAATAGTGAAAACATTCATGAAAACATTTTCAAGAAAAGGATATGGAATAAAAAGGATTTTTGAATAAAGATATAAATAAAGTAAGTTTTCCTTAAAATAATTATTTAGTACGGAAAAAATGCATCCCATAATGGAGACAATACTAAATACACTAATATAGAACCACATTTAATTTTTGTAGTATTTGATTTTATAGGCCTTGGATCCCAAATAAACTTATAAATCAAAATGTATGGCCATTCCAAGTTAGACTTCTGAAAACAGCCAGTCGGGGTGATCCTAGGGAAACCATTAGAATTTCATAAAACTTTCCAAAAGTGCGAAAAAAACCCTCCATGGTCTTTAAAATTAGTTGAATGAAAAAGAAAATGAAAAACCAAAAAATTGTGTCCATACATGATTCATCCTCTAAAAAACAAATGCATTTTCATGAAAACCAATGGAGTTACATGACACGGGAAAAGGTTTTGAAATGCAGGATAAGTTGTAAGATAT
This sequence comes from Viscum album, assembly GCA_963277665.1. Classification (NCBI taxonomy): domain Eukaryota; kingdom Viridiplantae; phylum Streptophyta; class Magnoliopsida; order Santalales; family Viscaceae; genus Viscum; species Viscum album. The sequence goes on along the minus strand of OY728138.1, from coordinate 1,295,135,179 downwards.
AGCCAAAAATTGTGCAAGATAGGATAAGTTACATGACATACCCAAAACGATTATAAATATAGAATCAACCCCTCATTTTTAGGATGACATCTGGGATTTTAGTGTCAGATCCATGCTCAAACAACTCAGGATTTCACACTTTTCACAACCCCTAAAATCCAAAGAATGCACAAAATTACCTTGAGAAGTGCAATGCATGGGATTCAACTTGAGATTATTTCACAAAAATTTCTCCATAGGGAACCAATTTTCGTGAAAAGTATAAAATTTATCATTTCTCTATTTTCGTGAAACTCCAAAGTTACAGGACATAGGTTTTTCCAAAATAACGTTTTTAGGATATTCCTTGTGAAAACTCTTATTCGCATAAACCCAAAATTTTTCTAACCCAGTGAATGGATGTGAAACCCAATGCATAGTTGTATGACCCAACACATAATTGTATGAACTAGTGCCTAGTTGTTTGAAAAAAATTAAATGCACACCCACTGATCCATACTATAGGGTATTCTCCCCTGCACTCCTAGTCAAGACCAGTACCAATTTGTGATCTTGGGACTAGTCTATTCACTACCATCACCATCCCTTGTGACAAATGGAGAGTCACACCATGATCTTTTTAGGCCATCTCAAGGAAAATTTGGGTTTCTACATCCATATCCCCAATATCCAACTAATATAATACCATTAGTTGAGATCCTTCTCTATACTCCATGAAATATGTTGAGTCAACATACTCTTCTTGGACCCTTTCTTATTTCATGAGTTGATATTCTACTCTTGGTCTTCTTGACTAATTTGAGTCAAATTTTCCCACAAGAAATTCTTAAAACCTCATCACCTAGAACCTATGTCAGGATAAACAAGAAAGGTACTCTTTATTGTAAGACCAAAATCAACCATTTTTATTCTTATTCTACCTAATATTCCTCACTACATGACATTGAACTATAATATACGATATGTGGAAAGTATAGTATTTCTCATGTGGTAATAAAAATATGACATACATATCTAGAGTAATATTCCTTATGTAAAGATCATGAGATGACACCTCTATGAAATATGTGGGAATCATTCACATGTGTAATCCCTAATCATATTTCATGATCTATAAATAGGTTAAGGCACCCTTGTGACCCAATATGAGTAAGAACAATGAGTAGACTTAGCGAACAAGACCCACATTTATCCCTATTTCTCCCAAGTAACCCCCATGGGAATCTTTCATAGTTGTAAGACCCAATCATATTACTTGAACCATCAGTGGGTCAATATTCCTTCAGGAAGTGACCTGAAGAAGAAATACTGGGCAACTAAATGAATAATCCCCACACACCATGTCCTTTTATATAACATTAAACTATAGTCATACCCTATGAAAATAACATGGGATGCCCAATGTAATAATGTCATGATACCTCATGTAATGAGAATGAGATGAATCATGGGATAATCATGAGATGATACCTCTATCCTTAATGGATGTTTCCATGCATGATTCCCAACCACATCATATTTTCCCCTTGCAGCATCGAGGTATCCTAGCCACGTAAGCCCCATTCATATCATCATTTCTCCAAGCATCATCTATGAATCCTAGTAACATAAGCCCCATTCATACTATTTCTACTCCTTAGTTTCATAAAGGAAGCTTCCGTAAGGAATCCCCAATCACACCATCACTTATCTATAGTAGCACATGGGATTCTTCCATGCATAATCCCCAATCACACCATTACTACTCCATAGAATCACCTGGTCCTCTTCCACATACAATCCCCAATCAAACCATCATTTCTCCACAGTAGCACCTGGGTAGCCTCCATGAATAATCCCCATACTACCACTTGTTGTATATCCTTCCATGACACGATAATCCTTGATTAATAGTAATAAACTACAAAGTCCAGCCCCATCATATGACCTTAAACCAAGGAATCATTCTTCGGGATTTTTGATCCCTATCAACCAAACAGGATACATTGGATGCCTCCATGAGGTCCCATCCTAACATACTTGGTAAACCTCATATAGGTTCAATCCTGATCCCCCAACATCTCCATCAAATATTCATGTCTTCCCCTTGAAAGGATGTAACTCTGAAGTGTGATCATCTTCTTAATTTGAACACACTGAAACTTCACCAATAATTCCCCACAATATGTTCAATATGTGACAAAAATGTCCCCAAAATACATTAAATATATGACAAACCTATCCCATCAAGAAACTAAATTTGTGAAAAACTAATCCCAATAATACATTAAATTTATAACCAACATGTCCCCACTAGACATTAAATTAATGATCAACCAATCTATATAAAACATTAAATCTATGATCAACTAGTCTCTACAAGATGTTAAATTTATGAAGAAACTATCTAAAAAGTCATTAAACTAATGAATAACATATCCTAACAAGACATTAAACCCTTGACTATGTCTGTAACATGCCCTAAACCTATGCCCCCACTAGAAAATCCAGAATATCTACCTCATGCAATGAACATGGGATGCCTGGGGTAAAAATATGCAGAAGTCATATGACCCTAGAAAAACTAACCCATGATGGAAATGTGATTCCTTGGGTTCCATAACTAAGATTATTCATACTTTATAATCCAAATAATCCAAAATAGAAAGAGTTTACAGGTTCCCACCACACCCAACATCTGCATATGTCCATGCATGCCCAACGTTACCATAAACTCCAACCATTGGTCGCAGACCTTTCAAGACATAAGTAGATTAATTAACTAAAATCCACCTCAATATGGACCCAAGAACAGGTTTCATGAAAATCACTCAAATATATAAGGAAGACACAAACTAGGAAATAAGTTCCTAAGAGTAATTCATCGAAAGAGGAACCGACATCCCATCATCATGTTTCAGTCAAGGATCTAACACCACAAATCACAATCATAGAGGTTGTCCACCTTCGGAAACAGGGAATGTCAAGAAACCAACCAGACACCCTAGAGGATTAGAAACTAATCCATATAATCAAACCACTTCATGATAATTAAGGAAGAAAAAAATTCATCACCAACCACACCCGGTGCATGGACCCAAAAGAAATCATTGGAAAACAACATTATTATGTTATCTTAAGTTATTAAGGAGAAGAAAATGAAAGTAAAAAAAATTAATCTTTATAAATAACCATATTAGAATAAAATTATGGGTATTCTTGAGGTATATTTCATCTAATTACATCATCATAAACATAATAAAAAACAATATCAACCAATAATGAGATTGTATCATAAATCCATTGCCACTTTGGTACCATTTGAGTCAAAAGATCTTGAAAGACATAACCTTAAATGGAAATGTAAATCCCCAAAATTTTCATGAGAATAATAATAAAATAAATTCATGGGTATTATATACACCAAAAAAATAATAAAGTGGTAAATATGGCATGTGTCTCACAGAAAGAAATGTGAGATGAAAAATCTATTACCTCAGGTATGAATTTATTTGTAATTGATTTTAAAATCCTATATAATAAAATTAAATTTCTTATAATTATATAAAATAAATATATACATGTATATAATATCATATATGATCCACTTATATAATTTCTATACTCATTTATTAATAATTCATTATTAAAATCATTGTTTCTGAGTGTTAATTGTCTCTTTTTTAATGTAAGTGCTAGTACAGTAATGTTGATCTGTTCACCTTGATCAGGGATCCATAATCTCAAGAATTTAACTAATGATATAAATATCATATATATTAATTATATATATATATATATATACATATTAATCCATAAAAGGTAGATACAGAAAAATACATTACACCGTTCATGGAGACGGTAGGTCATATATATGCATGAACATTGTTTTAACTTTTAGACAGATAAAATGAAAGAAAAATGAATAATAATTCACCATATAATATAATTATTAAATAATAAATATAATATATATTCATTACATATATATTTATTACTATCCATGTAAAGTGAAAATAAAAAATGAATCACAACACTCCGTTGAGGTGGTATTCCACACATACGCACGAACGAAGTTATCATTTTCCAATGGATTAATAGTTAAGAAGGAAGATATGATATTTTAATTAAAAAATAAAAAATATATAATAAATATAATATATAAAAATTAAATACAACATATTAACCATCAATGAAAGATAATTATGGAAAATGAATTTTATTGCTACATGAATGTGGTAGTCCACACCTATGCATGGGCGATACTTTCACATCCCACTTGATTGAATAGAGGGTGGATATTCATGGTTCCATAATCATAATAACATTTTATAATATTTAGGATATTGAATTAATTTTTTCATCATGAATACCACATATTTAGAGGAGGTATAGAAATTGTTTTTTGAAATAATTAGGGTAAGATGATTACCTCTTCTTCGATAGGCCACCTTTAGATCCTTTCTTAAGGACCATTGGAATGGTCTTTCAAGAATAAAAGAACCTATTATTCATGGATATTGAAGTTTATAATATAACTATTCAGGTTTTTGTGGAGATATATGGCTCAAAGTTGTGTAAATAATAGAGGGGTGGGGCCTCCTTATATAAGTGGGAGAGAGGACACACATGGAATTTCTTAAAAGATTAAAATATAATAAATTCGTACCCATTAAAAATTCTTCAAAATGGATATATATTAAAATATGAGATATTATAAGGTCTAAATATGATCATAAAATATTATTTAGAAAAGATTAGCTTTCAAACATACCATTATCTCTTGGTTGGACCTCCCCCCTCAGTAAACTCATTTTAACCTTAACCAGAGTGACAGATTTTTTCTTTTTTTACTAATTATTATGAAAAAATTAATTTGAGTTTATTAAATAATATTAATTATTATGAGTAAAAATATGGAATCCATTATTTAAAATTAAATTCCAAGTGATTTCAGAATTTAATTTAAAATTAAACCTACCAAACGTGATGAAAAGTTGTTTTCCAAAAAAAAAGATTTCTTAAGTATAAATGAAATTTATACCAAATTTCAACATAAAATTGAATAAAATTTTCAAAATTGGGTTATTAATAATATAATTGAACTAATTATACTTTTAAAACCGTTTTAAATAAAAATATAACTTTGTAAATTCTTTAAACAAAAAGTTTTTTAAATAGCAAGAAATATTTTTCATTATTCATCAGAAAATCAATATTTTTAGAAAATTTTCAAAATTTCACCCTAAGATAATTTTTACAAGATGATATCAAAAATTAATTTCATTTTATAGAATTTATTTTCTAAAATTGGAAAAAAATCATTATATTACGTTTTTACAAAAATCAATAAAAAACTTTTTTAAGGAAAAATGTTCTTTTGAAGAATATAAAGAGTTTACTAAAAATTAAGGACTTATTTATCAATATTTTTTATCTAAATACCTTTAAAAAAATTAAATTTTTTTTTCTATAAATAATGATGATTCAACTACTCAGTTATAATGGGTTACTAGATTACTACTTATAAAGGCTCGGGGTTTTGTGTATCAGAAGCTATTAAAGAAATTATAGCTATCCAAAGAAAAATATATCATAATTATCTGGCTGATACATAGGGATTAAGGCATGGTTATAAAATTATACTATATTATGGTTTATTATAGAGCTTAATATTTTTGTTTGTTTCCTTTTTTATAATGATTGGATGTTTTGAATTGAATCACATGATATAATTTATAGGTTCGCAGTGGAATGAAAACGCATTTGGTCACCATAAAAAACAAATATATTTTTACAATTTGATGGATAAATAAAAATATTGTACATGATATAAATTTCATTACCAATTAAATATTTCAATCTTTTATTTACCTAAGGAAAACTCAAAACCTATTGAGTATATTTTTATGTTAAATTTATAATTTATTTATTTAAGATCAAGAGAAATGGTTACCTTATCTTGTGAACTTTATCTAATGAATATGATGGTATTCCAAAAAGTCTTTTAGTATTACAATTGTTCTGTTAGAAGGATCCGTGAATAGAATATCTCTAGCAGTGATGCACAAGAGTTCCTTTTATCTCTGAGTAGAACAAATTGATTTTTGGTTGCTAGCGTGGTGAATCAATTGTCATGAATTGTCTGTGTTGATTCCTTTATGATCATTTAGTCTTGAAGGAGTTCTTTATGTTATTGAGAATATGAGAGGAATAATTTTAGAGATAGAGATAAAAATAGAGAGAGATAGTGGTCTATTGTACACCATGATCTTTTATTCTCAATTTTCAATTATCCCTACACAATAGATATAACCATTTATTTATCAAAATAGGGTTTAGGATAAAATATTAATTAATAGAATACCAATCCTTAAATAATATTATAATATTTAACAATCATCGTGTGAGATAAAAATATATTACTATTATTTTATGGAATATTCTAACTTTCAAAAATGATAAATAATATTTATATGTTTGCAAATAAATATTCAAGTTTTGAAACTATTTTGGTAAGTTCGAACTCCTTTAAATTTATTGAATTCCTGAAAAAAAAAAATTAAATATTTCATTCATTAATATATTTTTTCAGCTGATAAAACATGAATCAAATTTATTCCATTAATTAAATTCAAATATAATTAAATTGATATCAATAGAAAATCTTAGTTTGTGACCTTATAGAATTATTTCTCATTGTTATAAGGAGATCTTACATATGTTTAAGATTACTATCTAGGAACAAGTCAATGAACCCAAGAGAAATAAATGAACATCAAAATGTAAAAAACCAAATATGAATGCTCACTATTTAATATAATCCCTTTATAAAAAATATTATCAAGCAGGTTTCACAACTGTGTCATAAACCTATTTGTTTGATACGTCTTTTTTGACTATCTATAATAAACACATCATTATTCGAGGGCTGTGGAATTTATTGTGATGGTTCTATTCCAATCAAAGGGTTGAGATATCCGCTTCCATAAAGATAGAAGGGATAAATCCTTCCATGACTTATTCATTACTAACACATCATTTGTGATGAACCCAATATATACAAAATATCCATGAATTGTATTGTCATGGTTTATATCTAAGTGTATAAGTTACAACATTAATTAATAATAATTTTAATGTCTAAGGACCATTACACGTGCTCACATATAGGAATCTATGATGACACCAAAAACATGTAAAATTCCTACTAGTCAGTTTTTTCTCATAATCTTTCATCATGTAGATTACTATATAAAAAATTCCCCAGAATAAGTATTATTTTCTTATGATTACTTTCACCTAACTGTCGGGTTTTATGTGTCACATCGTAGAATCTTATCTAACAATAAAACTATCGTTGATAATATAATCATGGATTTTCAAGGTCCTCATCCTAGAAGGGAACTGCTATAACCTTGTCAATACACAAAATACTATAGGAAATTATTAAATTGAATTCATGAAAAACATTGCACAATATGTAATAAGATATTTTATTAATATTCAAATCATTGACTATAAATGTAATAAAAGTATAAATAGTGGATCCTTGGAAACTAACTCCAAAAAATTCCCACTTAGACTAGATCCAACTACCTAAGACATTCACTCCACTGGAACTCACATGATAATCACGTTTTTGATGAGTCAAGGATTTAGTTAAGGGTTCCTCTATATTTTCATCCTTGAAAATACAATTCACTATAGCCTCACCTCTCTGATAAAAATCCCCCAAGAGATGATACTTTTGAAGTATGTGCTTTTTATTTGATGTGACATTGACTCTTTTGAAAGAGAAACCACTATAGAATTATAACAATAAAGTGTGATATGATATTTATTACTAGGTACCACATCATTATCTTAAATGAAGTTGTGTATTTGTACCACTACTTCAGCTTCCTTAGAAGTCACAATATACTCAAACTCTGTTGTAGAATGTGTAATCGTAGCCTGCTTTGATCTCTTCCATCTCAAAGCATCTTCATTAAACGTGAAGATGTGTCCTATTTGTGATTTAATATCATCATGATCTTTATGAAAATTAGTATCTTCATATCATGAAATTACTAATTTATAATCTCATCCATAAACTAAAAACATATAGTTAGTATGTATTAGATACTTAAGGATTGTCTTGATTTTCATCCAATGGTGGTCACCCTTGTCAGGTTGATATATTCCTATAAAACATATGTAATAGGTATAATCTAGCCAAGTACATAACATATCATATATTACTGACCCAATTACTGATGTATATGGAATCCTTTCCATCATTTTTCATTCCTCGTGTGTTTAAAAACACATTTTCTTATAAAGATGAATATCACCTGACACTTCAAATAATACCTTTTTTTGAATGTTTCATACTTAATATATTCTATATATTTTTAATATGTGTTCCTTGAAATAGGCTAAGAAGCCTATTGGATCTATCATGATGTATCATGATCCCAAGAATATATACTGCTTCACCTAAGTCCTTCATGGAGCATCATTTATTCAACTAAGATATAATATATTTTAATACTGATATTTCATTCCTAATAAGTAATATGTCATCAAAATATGCAATTAAGAAAATGACCACTGTCCCACTAAACTATTTAGAGACAAAAGATCGCATTTTTTCTTTATGAAACCAAATTTTGTTATGTCCTCATCAAACTAAATGTTCCATGACCTGGATGCTTTATTTAATCCATAAAAAGTTTTTTGAAATTTTAAAACATTGTTAGAATCCTTTAGAGTATCAACCCTGTCAGGTTGTATCATATAGAAATATTCTAGAAGGTTCCCATTAAATATGTATGTTTTAACATCCATTATATAAATCTCACAATCATGGAAATAAATGATTAAAAATAGAATTCTAATGTATTTTAGTATTGAAACTAGTGAAAAGAATCATCATAGTCAGTGCCCTAACACTATTTAAACCCTTTTTCAACCAACCGTTCCTTATAAGTACTAAATTTACCATCCATATTGTGCTTCTACTTGAATCCCCATTTACAGCTGATGGTATTTACATCCACTAGAGGATCTACCAAAATCCAAAATTGGTTTTGGTACATGGAATCAAATTCAGAATTTGTGGACTCTTTCCACTTAGAAACTTATATTCCACTTAAATCTTTCTTTTATGTTAGAGGACCATTATTATCAACTAAAAATGAGTCTCCATCCTCAATTACTAGAAAACCATACCATTCTAGTTCTCCAACCTATCTTATACTCCTTTGAAGTATTTGTTTCTTTGGAACAAATTCTTCTTCCACAGGGCTTTGTGTAATTTTTTCTTATTCCAAATATTGTTTATCTTATCCTTAGACTTCCTTTTAGTTTATCTTTCTCCCACTATCACTTTTAAGGATATGATCTTTCTCAAGGAATATGGGACTCATGTCACCCAAAATATTTTTTCTAAAGGATTTTATAGGTAGTATCCTCCTTTTTACTTGGAATATCCTATAAGGATACACTTTGTGTCTTGGGGTGAAGTTTGTTACCTGAAGAGGCTCCAACAAAGGCTTTACATACCCACACATGTAAGTATAAAAACATGGGTTTCTTTATATTCCATAATTGGTATAGAATATCTTCTACTAGTTTTTTTGGAGCTCAATTTAGTATGTATACTGATGTTTTTAATGTGTATCCCAAAAAGTATAATGGTATAATCACTTGAATTATCATTAATCCCACTATATTCAATAGGGTATAGTTCATTCATTTTATTACACTATTCCATTGAGGTGTATAAAAATGAGTTAGTTGGGATAAGATCCCAAACACTCAAACATAATCAACAAAGTACTGATTAAGATATTATTCGCCATGAGTTGAGTGTATATTCTTAATCTTCTAACCAAGATATTTCTCAACATCATTCTCGAATTCCTTAAATTTTTCAAAGGAATCAGTTATATACCTCATCATGTATACATTTTCATATCTAATAAAGTAATTCGTAAATGATATCATGTATTATTACACACACCTTTATTAAATAGAAAAAGTTCCACACAAATCTATATGAACTAATTCAAGAAGCCTTTTATCCTTTTCTTCTTTTTTCCTAAATGGGGATTTAGTCATTTTTCCGGGTAAACATGGGTGACATCACCAAGTGGTTTTTGTTCAAAAGAATCTAAACATCCATATTTGTTTAATTTAGTTAAATTATTTTCATTTACATAACCTAGTTGAGGATTCTATAGTTTTGTTTGGTATAATCCAAGTGAAGTAGTTTTTCTATCGATTGACAGTACTTGGTTTATGTAATACAACACATAAAGACCTTAATTTAAATGTGTCTTACCATAAAAATGATATCTTTATAAAAGAGAAAACAAGTATCCCAAACATGAAAATAAATCCATCGTTATCAAGTTTGGATATAGATATAATTTTTTTGGTAAGGGGTGGTACAAAATAACATCCATTGAAAACCAAGAACCTTCACATTGGAACATGATGTAGTTGTCACTGATAGTTAAAAAAACAAGTTTTTCTATGTTAGCTACTCATAGATTCACCTTACCTCAATCAATTTTTCTAAATATTCTTAGTTCTTATATCTGAATACATATGTAAAAACCAAATTCTATATATAATAACTAATTTATAAAAATAGATAAATTATACTCAATAAAAACACACATAAAGCTTCCCCTTACTTCATTGGATGGGTGTAGTTCTTCTTCCAGTGTCCCTTCTTGCCTCATGTGAAACAGAAATCATCTGGTTCCCTTGACTTTCCCATAATATTTATCTTCTTAAAAATTTGTAGTGAATAATTTTTTGGGATCATATTTATTCACTTGGACTTTCTACTTTTTCACCAAAAAAGTGGAAAGATTTTCACACTTTATCTCCTTATCATCCAGGTGAAGAAGACTAAGCTTTCTTGCAAGATACTTCTAAATGTTATTCATGTTAAAATTAAAAAAAACCTATTCAAAAGATCTGATGGAATTATGAAATAATGGGATAGGTGTGTAGTTTATCAGGGATTTTAGACCCTAGAACCTCTAGGTGCTCAGTGTAGACAATGAGTTTGAATACATCAGTTCCAGCTAGTGCAACCACATTAAGCATTATCTTAAAAAAGATCTTTGGAGATCTCAAACTATTAAGGTCTTTATATCTCCTATTAAATAAAATGAAGGTGATTGATCATTCTATAAGTATCAATGTTCTCATGAGACTTAATGTGTTCAATAGAAAAATATGAAATCATTAAACAGTGAAATTAAACTACGTCATTCAATTGTTTTTCATTGAAAATTAACTCTTCATAACTAACCTCCTTCATAGGCATATCAGGTATTAAATATTCTATAATGAAAACTTTTTGTTCAGGGTGCAACACAGCCTAAAGGCATCTGATCCATTCTTAAAAGTTATTGCTAATATTAATATGTTCTATCACCAATATAGATTGTAAGGATAAAGTGGATGATTATATTTTCATTATTAAGTAATTATAAAAGATATTACTATTATAATTTCTTATTATAAGTTATATATGATATAATAATAATTGAATTTTATTAAATCTCCTAATATTTTACCAGGTATCAAGATCATTCACTATTGAACTTAGAATTTCTAGTTTCTCTAACATTATAGTGTCAAAGAACCATTTTACTTTCTTATAATCTAGACAAAGGCTATTAAAGGTACTAGAAATTATTTTTATAGGTGGAATTTCCAACTACATGCTTACAGTTCCTTGATACATTGAGTGGACTCCCCAATCCAGAATCCTTGACTCATATTTACACAACACTTGCTTCCAAATTTTTATTAGATATATATACACCATTAAACCCAATTCATATTCAGTTTTGTCAACCCACTATCTTAGTTGTGACTTCTTGATAATTAAAATTACCCCTTATGGAGGTCGAACTGACACTTAAACTATGAGTTCATCTTAATTCAGATAATGGAAGGCATAATGTAACTTGAGATATTCTCTTTTAATATGTATAAAACTTTTATTGTTTTATCTTTTTCATGTCTTTTCAATATTATGTGGAATTTACCTAATTGATTAGCAATGTTTTGATAATAATTTTCACATAATACATTTATTTATATTCTATATATTCACATTAATTAATTTATTTATGTTATCACAATCTTTCATCCATAATATAATTAATACATAAGAGGGAAATAAATATATGGCCTAATTATTAGATTATCTAATGGTTGATTTATTGAGTGAAAAATATGTTAAAATATGACTTAGGGGAAAACTTCATATTTAGGACTTGGCATGATTTGCAGTATTTTACCTATCAACATATGTATTTCCTAGGTTATAAACATATTGGTTCTTTCTTAGACCACCTCTATGTTACTTGGACATGCAGGTCCTATATAATAAATGATATAGGGATGACTCACAGACCATCATATTTTATTTAATAAACAATAATTGAAATACCATTAAATAAATTTAAATTAAATAATGTTAACACATAAAAAATTCTTGGTCAATTTCATGATCCATCAGAAACATGAAATGATTTCTCATTTAAAATTACCAGCTTTCATTCATTCCAATTTTTTCTTTGATAAGATAAAATGTTCAAGAATTAATCTGATGGATTTTATTATTAAACAGTTAATTAATTTTACCTTATTTCATCTAATCATCCTTAAATTTCCATCCATTGTGACATTAAATAAAATAAATTATTTTATTCTATTTAAAACTCAATAAAATAGTACATGGCTCTGTACTAGGAATAAACCTGGTGATTACCTATCTTAACTACTCATTATGGTATAAATTTTAAACAATTCACTCATATGGAATATTGTGTGCATAAAAAGTATTATAATTTCAAAGTGTGAAAGACCAATTCAATTCAATATAGAATTAATGATAATTACACTTCTTGTACAATTAGATTCACTGAGTCTTTAGTGCATAAAAACCATACATTATTCATAGTATCAAATATTATATAGAATTAATTAAGCATTTAATATAATATAAAACAAAACAATATGAATGTACTATCAACTTAATAACCAACACGGAACTGAGATTGATGATGTTTAATGGAGTAATAAATTAAATATTATATTTCAATGTAAACAGGTAAAGTACATGGTGTGTGCAAGCCAGCCACACAGTCGATACTTCTCATCACTAGATATCTATAGTATATTTATAAAGACTCAGTGTGTACTTCTCATGAACATTTATAAAGTGCATGTAATGTATAGAGTATACACATAATGTACTTCTAGTCATACAGTTTCTAAAATTTATGTGTCATGTATCAAATACACATTGTATATTAATTACATGACATTGTTTGACCTCATTTTTTTAGTCTAGAAATAAAGTGTACTACACAACGTGTAGTCAAAGTACATAGAATGTATTCTCAAAAATCCATGTTCCACCCTGGCTGGTCTACATGTAGTGAATTTATTTCACGTGGTGCATATTAATTACATGATATCCTAGAATCCAAACTAGTATCCTTGTGTAATGAAGAAGGATACATGGTGTGTAATAAAGGAGTACATGCCATGTAGTATTGTATTATCAAGCCAAGATCCTTGGAACTTTTGTATTGGATATTCATATGTAAACTCTGTTAATCATTAGCCAATATCAGTAATATTTGATGGAAATGAAGAAGATGATGAAAACATTTTTATGATGGATCAATAATAAATTCAAACATGAAATGAATATTAACTATTAAATTTATAATGATCAATAATCAAATAAAAAATTATAAATTTGAATGCAACCACTCTGATACAATTTGTAGGTTTTGGGTGCATTAGAAGCTCCTTTGGTTGGTGTAAAAAAATAAAATAAAAGTTTTCAATTTGGTGAATCATACACAATATTGTACATGGTGTGAACACCATGACCAATGAAATATTTCCACTAAATATAAACTTAAAGAAAACCCAAAACCCAATGAGGATCTTTGCATGTTAAATTTATAATTAATTTATTTTAGATTAGGATAAATGGTTACCTCATCCTAAGAACTTTCTCTGATGATTATGTTCATCTTATAAAAACACATATTATATTATATTCATTATTTTATGATGATCCTTGTATAAAATCCCTATATAAATGATTTACACATACTTCTTTGATCTGTGAGAAATAAAAATGGATTTCAATGTGCTAAAGATTTGAATCAGTTGATTTTTATTGTTCGTGTTGATTTATTCAAGATCCTTCAGGTTGGAAGGAGTTATTCTCATTCTTGATAATATAAGAGGAAGAAGTCAAGAGACATAGAGATAGGGTTTTTGTAAGAAAAAATACTATAATCTTAATTTTTTTATTAACCCTACACAATAGATATAAAAATCTATTTATAGGTCTAGGGTTTAGTTTAAAATATTATTTAATTTTATTTATTCACTTAAATAAAATTATAATCTTTAACCAACCCCATTGTATATATTATTATTATTATTTTGGTATATACTAACTCTTAAAACTGATAAATATTATTTATCATCCTAAAAATAATTATTCATCACTAGACAATGTCTTGGTCCGTTCTAACTCCTCATAATTTATTGAATGCATAAATAAATTAATATTTAATTCATTAATAAATATTTTCAATCAATTAATCATGAATAAAATTATTTCTTTTTCTTGATGATTATATTTATTCCATTAATTAAAATCAAAAATAGTTTTATTGATATCAATAGAAACACTTAATGTGTGACCCTCTATAATTCTTTCTCATTGGAATTAGGTGAACTTTTCTAAATTTCAAGATTACTATCTAGAAACGGGTAAAGGATCCCAAGACAAATAACATAATGTTGCAATGTCAAAAACTATATACATATGCTCATTATGTAATATAAACCCCTTTTTCAAAATATCTCATCAAGAATGTTGTACATCTTTGTCATCAACTTATATACTTGATACATATTTCTTTGACTATCTGAAATAACTCATCATTGTACCATGTCCTTGAATTTATTATTATAGTTCTACTCCAATCAAATGAATGATATTTCTATATACTTAAAGATTAAATGGATAAGTCCTTCCTCAAATTATTAATTTATAACATATCACTCATGATACACCCAATGTATCCAACTTATCCATGAACTGTATTATCATGGTTAATAAAATGCATCTAACTGTGTAAGTTGTAACATGTATTAATAATAATGTTAAATTATGTGTTCTATTAAACACACTCATAGATAAGAATATTTGTGGACACCAAAACATGAAAAATTCCTACCAGCAAGTTTGTTCTCATAATATCATGCCTTGGAGATTGCCAAGTTTGAACTTCATTAGAAGAAGTATCATCCATTTATGAGTACTCACACATAACATATATATACTATGTTTCCCATCATATAATTTTATCCTACCATTTGACTATATTTAATAATATCATCATGGAATTTTAAGGCTCACATCATAGAGAGGAATTATTATGAACTTATCAATATGATTGATACTCTAGGACATTATTACATTAAAGTAATGTAGAATAATAAAAAATATGTAATAAGAGATTTCATTAATATTCAATTCATTGAATATACATGTAATCAATGTAAAAAATAGTCGTTCCTAGAACACCAACACCGACATGATTTAGGTATATTTCTACCCATGATTCTATTGTCTGAAATAACACTAAATGGAATTTTGGTTATATCACTACACATGAAAATCAGTATATATCACACGAGGTGATATATTCATGTCACTATTTTCATTGATATTGTAAGAGGTGAATTAAGTATATCAATATTTTTTGTTGTCATAGGAGATGATTCAAGCATATTGTCGACCAAGGAAAGGGGTTTGTGAATATAAATAGATTATCTATAAATTTTTTAGGAAACAATTAGGTTGATTCAATACCAGTGTTATATAGAAATTATTGATTAAAGAAAAATAATGAGGTATATTGTTGTATACATTATCATTAGATTTTAGCGGTGATAACCCTAATCCAAATTCAATGGAAAAAACCACAATAACCTATTTTTTTCATAATATACATAAATTAAATTAAATTAAATTAAACATAATTGGAGAAAATACCTCTTTGATGTGTTAAGTTAGTCCATTCATGCTCTTATGTATGAGATTGAAGCAGACAGCTTATAATAAATCAATATAACCCTTTCTCATTAGAGAGTCCATGGGTCGTATTAATCACCATAATGATCAGATAGAATTCTATATTCACCATGTTCTACTAGAACCTTATATTAATGAGAAATAGATAAATTAGATATCTACGAGTTCAAAGAGATTCATAATAGATAATCAGATTTTCTTGTACCAATTTTATAAGTATTAAACCACTTAATATAGCCTCTATAGGTAAACCATGTACTCCCATACATTTCATAAAAGTTTACAAATAATTGAAATATTAGAAAATTGTTTCAAAACATTAAAACTATTTATAACATGTGAATCAATATTCTAGAAATTATTTAACATTAAAACAATCAATAGGGGCATTCAAATTCCTTAAACCCTCTTCTAATGATGTTAAAACTGGTCATGATAGCTTTTGGTGGGTGAAGTAATAAATAAACATTTATTATTGTATAATTCATTCACTCATAGACACATAAAAATAATAAGGTGACCTTTACTACATTGTGGTATACTTCATTACAAACCATGGTGACATGAAAAAACTCATTGAGACCCCACCTAGTCCTATAGTTAGGTCAGGTGTTCCATCCCAAGTCAATAACCAATAGGTCAGGAGATGATTACCAACACCAATAACTCATATCACACTTTTATATACTTATCCTAATGAACCATAAATAAAACCACATATCTCAAAATCCCAAAAAAATCCAATAACTATTAATTAAATAACTAAAATAAAGCATAAAAAGTATGAAACAAACTCTAATCTTCCATAATAGTATGAAAAAAGAAAACTCATAATGTAAAATAAAATACAAGATACCAATGTCCTAAAGGAAATAAATGCTGAAAAAAAGTGGGAAATAATTCTCCTCGTCATTGAAACACATGACACAGACACTAATAGTATCCCTGACTATGGAAACCAATAAGAACTTACTCCACCAACTCCACATCATCCTAAACCATCCTTAAACTATTAACCATCTATATGGAAAAAAAATTGTGAGAATGAATTCCTATATAAGAGTGATTATATACATTCCCATTAGGATACCTTGGAAATAAAATAAAGGATTGAAAGATGTGACATCTCGAAACTAAAGGAATTGTCAAAGAACCCAAATATTCCTTTGGGGTAAAGAACTAAGGATATATAAAAGTATCAATCTCCATAGATCAACTCCATAAATATCATATCTCATAAAAAAATTGAGATACTTGTTAATCAATAAACATGTAACACATATACTTCCCATATTCACAAAAACCATGTAAGCTTTTTGAATCAATAGTAGGGAACCCACCTGCTTTCGGAAAAATCGTCCTTCGATCGATGCCTTCGATAGGTTTATATTTAGAACTTGGGGTCTTCAAGAACATGTGATAGTTGGTCTTATTGAAAAATGGAATATTATGATCCACTTTTCTTTGAAATAATATTTAATTGTTTCTTGGTCCATATCTCCTTGATCCTATAATGGGTGTCACTTCTACCTCTTCAAATGACCTTATGACTTTCACATGAAGTGAGATGTCCCTTCCATGGAAGTGTGGGTGTGTTTTATAGAATTACTACTACCTTTCCAAAATCCCTTTGTTTTTAGTATGATCATAAATATGTTAGGACATTATATATTGTTTTAATAGTCACATAAAATCTATTTTCCTTATGATATCCCCACATATCTATATTGAGGTTGAAAGTCTTCAGTTGAGTGGGTTTGGAAAAAATTTGGGGGATAATTTTAGTGTAAACAAATAGTGGTCTTTGAGTATTGGACTAATTACTACTCATACTATAAAATTCTAAACCATATTCTTTCATCATATCATCGAGGTTGCGGGGTTCGATGTGGGCCTAGCTCAATTCCATGATAGACGATTTGGGCCAAGGCTTCTGTTGACCTTGAGGAGGACTAGATTGGAATAGTGAAGGATGAACCTAACCATAAATAAGAAAAATAATTGGTTTTATAATTTATGTTAGTGGACATATTCAACTATTTGAGATTTTACTTGGCTGATTATAGGCTGGTTGTGTAGGATCTGTCCAGTTCATGGGATGGAGGGGGTGCATAAAGTAAATTCTGCCGAACTTGAATCCAACACCCTAAAACCTTTATCTTATTTCAAGGCATTATGTCTTACCATCATACCCAAAAATTAGGAGGTGATTCATATCATTATAAAATGAGGGTCACTAGGATATAAGGCTTATGAGAATTCTACAGAAGTATCTCAGGCTGTACAGGGGATTGGGAAACTACAATGAATATGTTAAGTCCTAGAAATATTAGGGTGCCTATTAATCTAAGTAATGAATTTTATATACTTGATGTAGAAGGGAAAAATCCAGAACAATGAGACTTATCTTGAGTTGAGGAATCTAATTAAGTCAAAAGGCTTTTAGGGGAAGAATCAGGTGATGAGTCTTCTTGAAATTTATTTGGTGACAGTGCAGATGAAGGTTAGTATAGAGGTCTTCACATCCTTTAAAGGAAGAAGGTGAATAAGGGAATTTGAGATTTAGGAAGTTACATTATGTTCAAGGGGAATAAATTGAAAAGATTTAAGTATTATTATCACTTTCCATAGCCAATGGAGACAAGGTTGGTAAAAAATTCTAGGTTTAATCTAATTGAGGGTAAACATGATGTGAATGTCCAGGAATGGAATAGGAGTTCGGATATTCATATAGGAAAATAAAGGGTTGTAAGTGGGGATGTGAAGGAACAATTTAATGTTGGTGGTTGGATTTATTAGCTCAGATGTAGGTAAATTATTTGGGTTAGGATGGTCCTAATAGTGATGTCAACACTGATTTGGCCACCCTATCCAAATATGATCTGATTATCCACTAGTGGGTGGTAGGTGAGTAGGATAATAAAAATAAAAAACCTTGGGAGCTTATTATGACCTCTAAGAAAAAAATGTTCGAGGAGGATTTTCTAATTAATTACTCCCAAGAGGAGGTTGGAAGGATAAATGATATATTGATCTTATTGAAGAAAAATGAAGAGCATCATGATTGGATCAATAAGAAAGCTCTTATTTTGACAAGAGACTTAAATGAAAAAAGGTGAGTTTAGAGGATTTTATCCAAACTTAAGACAATATGGATTCTTATATCCAATATCTCGTCAAATATGATCCAAATAAAAGGTAAAAGCACTTCATTGTAAAATATTTGTGGAAAATTATTCTAATTTTCTCATGTTTTATTTCAAAAATTTGTTGATTTATTATGGAAGTTTATCTATTTCAGATTGAATGTGTAGGGTTTACCACATTTTCCATAAAATTGATCTCTAAAAGTAGAAATTTTATCGTCACTCAACTGGTCAGTAGTGGGGTACCCACAGTTTTAAAAATTCTATACCCACGGTTATGAACTATAGGAAAGGGTGTATAACACCATTTCAATAACCCTATACCCACTATTTCAAAATCATGGGTATTGGATTTAAAAAAATAAACTACCACAGGTTTTTATCTCAGTACTAACGGTATCCAATTCAAACACCTAACCACTACAACACATTTTCTTCTAGGTATATAAATATATTTTTACTTATAAAAATTTATCTAAACTACGTTTATAGGTGGAAACCTATGGAAATAGGTGTTTCCGTGATTTTTTTTGACATATGGAATATTTTTCCTGCCTTAACATGAGAAATATATACCAATAGTTTTCCAAAACTAAGGGTATAGGTTTTTATAAAAATCTTATACCCAAAATTTTGGAATAAAAGTGTGGGTATATATGGGAATTTCCAACCTATACCCACAGTTTTCAAAAACAGTGGGTATAGGTTCCCATATAATACCTATACCCATGATTTTTGGAAAACTATGGGTATAAGGTCATTTTATAGTGGCGGTGAAAATAAAATAAGTACCTAAAAACACTCAAAAGAGAGTACATGTACCTAGTTCTATGAGGGATTACTGAACTCTGTAATGTGTGTAGGGGAAATATTCCTTGTCTTGAGTATATCTTTAGGGGAGTACCAAACAATGTGACTACTTCAAATGTATCACCTAAACCCAATCATAATCAATATGAAATTAATCCACTAAATATTTCCAAAAATCATGGAAGGTTGACTTTGATGGTGAAGAGGATACTACCCTTATATTATACATGAGAAAATTCTTGGAATGGACTACTAATTTTTTTCTAATTCTCACTCTGTGAGAAAGTGTCAAAAACATTGAAGAAGAGGATGAACATGGATTATGATCTAATATATTTACATATACACCCTGATATTCAATTTTAGGTATACCCCTATGGCCCATTATTTCCATGAATTAGAAAAGACATTTTCTCTAGTAAGCATGGAATTTCAATTGAGAAATGTAGTCGCCTTACTACTTTTGTGGATTATTTGTTGTATTAAAAAGACATGGTATATGCCTAGTGTAAATTCATAATGTGATGCCATTCTATTATAAGGTTAGGTTAGGGTAGACCTAACCCACAATAATCACCCACTCGACCAACTGGGTTGGGTCACTTGGGGGAGGTTGGTCTACGGCATTGTTGGGTCAAATTAGGTCCAAAAGCCTATCCCACCTTCTCGCCATGCTCGATCGATAAGGACATGACTTTGGGTCATCACATTACTTTTCTAGTTAGAAGACCTATACTTCATAGAACTATTCTGTATTAGGATAGTACTGGACTACCAGTGGTCTTAACCAACTAATTGTCTCCCCTCCCCCTACCATGTGGTGGGTGGGTCACCCATTCATGCCATGTCCAATAAAACCACTAGGTTTCATCCCACCTAACACCCACTCCCCTTATAACCCTAAATTCTTCTCCAGCATGCTTCCACCACCACTCACTGATCAATTAAAACACTAATTTCTCTACACTCTATCCAAGACACCACCATGACACACTACATAATCTGTTATCTCATGTTGCCTCTCATGCCCACCATCATCCACTATGAAGATTAGTGGGGTAGCATCGATCAAATCATTAGGAGGAAGAAGAGAGGGAGAGAAAATAGGGGATTGAGAAGTTAAGATAGAGGGGATTTTAATTTGATTCTATTGTATTAATTAACTCTTTTCATCTAATACCATCTTAGGACTAGAATTTTCTTGCATGTGTTGTCGTTTAGTGTGCGGTGGTGGGAGTCAGGGTGTATGGTGAAGGTCTACCTACCTAACCCTGCATCCTTAATTTGATTACTCTAAAAAAACAACAACAAGTCAAGATACCTAATTTCAAAACTGATAATTATTGAACAGATTGAAAAAATATATCTGATGAAACAAATTAAATATTACAAGGTATATATAAAAAATGAAGAAATTGAAAACAAATTCCTACCTTCATAGAGTTTTATCATCTCTCTAAGATTTAACATCACTTCATGAATTCCATCATCTTTCCCTCAAATAACATGAAAACCTATCTCTATCTAGGGCTTGTGGTGTTAGTGTATAATGTTACAATTAAAATAATTATCAAGGTATTTAAAGACCTAGGTTCAATCAGATATTTTAAAGGCTCCAAACAAGCCCACTCTAAGACCCAAATTCCCAGGAAAAAATTATAATTCTCCAATATAACCCCCCCCCCCCCCCCATATTGAGAAAACTTACAGCGATATATTTTCCATTTGGGAAAATAAAAGGTGATATCAAAATTTTAATATTTTTTTTGTGTGGTTAATATTTTTTAAATAATTTAATATTTATCAAGATCCCATGAAAAAAACTAAAATATGTTTTTTCACAATCACTTTATTAAAATATTTAAAAAAAATATTCAAATATTCTAGAGAAATATTTAAGTCAGTACATCCTCCTCATGTTCAAGGATTTTTCTCCTTTTAAGAATAACTCACTAAAAAAGGTGTGGGTAATGAGATTGCATATAATTATCATACCCTCACTTTCTCTCCAATAGATTCTCATATTACCACAATATGTATACCAATTGTATCACCTATACCTAAATGGACTTCTCCAGTTGATCCTTGATCGCTAATGGGTACTCTAAAAATGTGGTAACATCATAGACATATATGTTTTCCTTGTCAATAATGTATAATGGTTCATGTTTAGATATTATAAATTGAACCACATAGAATATATTGTGCACTCAATCAAACTATAGGGGTAACTCTAGGAGATAATAAATCTCACTTTTCCAGCATAGGATCGGAATATGAAAAATGAACCTCAGGGAGAGATTTCTCCCTCAACTAAACCTCCTCAAACTACATCATGGACACACCTTTAAGAAAAAATACTCTTCATCCTTAACTCTAAAGGACTCTATCTTTAGTTCATATAAGACATATGATTTCACTAAATTTTCTTCATACACACTTGTATCACTTGAAATTTCTTTATTGTCAACCATATCAGCTCTATCCCCATGAGTGATGAATTTACAACCATCATCCAATAAAGGGGGGACTTGAAGGGTCACATGTATAGGGTCTCAAAATATTTCATTCCTTGAGTTGACAGATAGTTTTTATTTTTAATGATCTTTATTAATGATTAATTGTTGATGTCTCTCTCCTCCACTATATCCAATTGTCAAGGATACAGTCTCCATCTTGAACCACTACTCATATTCCTCCTTTTCTAGTTCAGTTTAAAATTTCTTACTTAATGAATAAAATACCACCAATACTTTTAAAAGAGTGTATAAAATCTCAAAATCATAATTCTATTCTAATTATAATTATTTCCTCTTTCTCGGGTTAATATATCACTAGGATAAAATGTACTTGAGGCATTTAGGATATGTGGAGACCAAAAATCACTCATTAAGAAGATAATGTCCCTATTTATTCAAGGAAAACATCACTGTCACAAGCTCCAAGTCATGGGATGCATAGTTCTTCTCATGGGATCATAGTTTCCAAGACCTATAATCAATCATGACTTCACTCTATATCTGTACATTTCAAATATCATCTCTAGAGGTATCAAAAAACACTACATAATTAACTCCTTCCTCTGGAAATTTTAGAATCTGAACCCTAGTTAACATCTAATTGAGCTCCTCAAAATCACTCTAAAATCAGTCAAACTATAAGATGGTATACCCATTCCTATTTAGGTAATTCATATGAGTTATAATCCTATAGAATTATACTACAAATCTATGATAATATCCTATCAAACCAAGGAAGCTACCCACCTCGAACACATTCTTATGTGGCTTAAATGAAATCAAATCCATAATATTCATGGGTTTAACTATTACTCATCCCACCAAGGTGACATTCCCAAGGAATTATAATTCCTAAATCTATAACTTTCACTTTGAGAGTTTACCATAAATCTGGTGATCCAAAAGAAATTACATGATAATCCTCAGATACATGGAATGCTTTTGCTCTAATCCTAGATAAATGAGAATTTCATCAATGAAAATCACTATGAACTAATATAAGAATGGATAGAAGATATCACTAAAAAAGTTGGATGATTAGAGGGGGTTTTTAGAGGGGTTATACACAACCCCCTCTAAATTCATTTTCTATATAATTAGAGGGGGTTATTCACAACCCCATATAATCCTCAAATTTAGAGAGGGTTATGAACCACATCTAAATTCATTTTCCATATAAATTAGAGTGGGATATGTGTGACCCTCTCCAATCATCAAATTTTTGGGGGTTTATAAACACCCTCTAATTTCATAAATCAAAGGGAGTTTTGAACACCATCTATTTTTTTAACATTACTTTTTAAATACCTGGTGGGATTTTACAGGGGGTTTTCAACATCCTATATTTTATGAAAATATAAGGGATTAATATCCTCCGTTAACCAATAAGATTGGTAGTGGTTCACAACCCCCTATATTATCTTAAATTATTGGGGGTTAAAAACCCCCTCTAATGTATTAAATTATAGGAGGTTGAAAACCCACTCTAATGTATTAAATTATATGGGTTTGAAAACCCCCTCTAATTTATTAAATTATAGTGGTTTTTCAACCCCCACTAATGTCTTTAAATTAGAGGGGGTTAAAAACACCCTCTAATGTCTTAAAATGTAGGGGGATCAAAACCCCCTATAATGTTTTAAATTAGAGGTGGTTGAAAACCCCCTATAATATATTAAATTATAGGGGTTTGAAAAGCCCCTCTAATGCCTTAAATTAGAGGTAGTTGAAAACCCCTTCTAATGTCTTTAAATTAAAGGGGGTTCAAAACCCCCTCTAATTTAAGAGATTAGAGGGGATTGGGAACCCCCACTGTTTAAAAAAATATATAATATATGTATATATATATATATATATTTCTTTAAAACACTATATGTAAATGTGATTAAACAATTTATATAAACATATTGTATAAAATATTTTTATAATTGTATTTATATAAATACATAAATATAATAGTATAAGTTTATGTACATTAATATATATTTATTTATATAAATTTTATTTCATATAAAATTAATTATATATAATATATAAGCATAAACATATTATAAAAATATATATTTGGTGTTTGTGTGTTGGGGTAATTGTACACCCAAATGCCTAATATATATTATATAAATATATAAATAAATATAATTTAATTAAAAAATATATCATATAAAAACCAAATCTTGTAGTTTTTATGATTTATATATTAATAATAATAAATATATTTTCAAAATAATATCTTTATGATTTTATATTACATATAACTAATATGATATGATAAACAATTTATACAAATAAATATACTTTAATTTACATGATATTATACAATTATATTTATTGAAATACATATATATTAATGTTCATAATATTAAACAATTATATTTATTAAAATACATATATATTTATGTGCATAATATTAAATATAAGTATTGAAATATGTTATATAAATATTTTTATAATTTATATTACATATAACATTATATAAATAGTATTATAAATTTTATTTCATATATAATATTTGTATAACTTGTATTTCATATAATATTAATTATATATAATATAAATATTTTTATAAATTTTATTTTATATATATGTATCAAATTTATTATTAAATATATTTTAATTATATATAATATTATTCAATTTATACAAATAAATATATATTAATGTACATAATAAAAAATATATGTGTAATTAAAATAGATTATATAAATATATTTTTAATGAAATTATAAAGATATATTAAATAAATACTTTATATATGTGTATATATATATTATATAAATATGTATTTAAGTATATAAATAATGTACATAAATATTTTTATAAATATAAAGATGTATATGTATATACATAAGTATAATTATAAAATGTATTCAGTCAAATTTATGTAAATACACATATAAAATATATAGTTTATATAAATTTACAAATTAAATATTATATAAATGAGTAACAATATAATTACATTAATATGTAATATAATAAAATTATATTAATTTATATAAATATATATGTTATATATTTATATCTATTTCAATATTTATTCATATAATATTTATATAAATTAGCTTCGTAATATGTATAAATATATTAATGTGTACATTAAATACAAAGCCTCAAATGGCTTGGTGGTAGAGTAACTGGAGATATATTGAGCTAATCACGGTTCGAAACTTGCGGGATTCATTTTGGAAAAGGCATGGGAGGCATGGGATGGGAACTGCAGGCGGGGATGGGGGTGTGCCGGGGACAAGGAACTGCAAGTAGGGGTGGGGCGGGGGTGCACCATTGGCAAGGAACTACAGATGGGGGCATAGCGTGGGGTGACATGGTAACTAGAGGGGTAGTGCGGGGTAACTAGAGTTGAGGGGGAGGGTACCACAGGAAATTGAGGGAGGCTGAGTAATATAAGGGAATAGAATGGAGATGGGATCAGGGTGACATGGGAAAGGCAGTCGAGGAAAGACCTTGACAATCGGTTTTAAAAATTAAAAAAAACATAAGGCTTAGGGGATAAACAGTGTGGTTAGAAACAACCATATATGTATAAGTATATACATACCTAGTAAGTTACTCCTAAAACATAATAAATGACTAAAAGATAATATATCTAGAAACCAAAGGAAAATTAAAATAACCTAGAAAATAATTAGGGCTAAAGAACCAAGAATGTAGGAAATTTTAGATCTTTACATGTTGGCTCTCTAAAGATCATATCTCAGTGAAAAATAGGGATATATAGTGAATCACTCAACTTAGAACACCCATAACTACCAACTTCATGAAAAAACTCACCTGTTTGCATTGATATTGGGGGACCCATGCCTCATTTGGGTAAGTTTTTTGGTCAGGGGAGTGTTGAATTCTAAATAAGACCCATGCCTTATCGAGGATAACATATCTATAAAGGAAGTAACAAATCCTTGGATGGAGAAATCGTGGTCCATATCATGGGGGAGTTGCTTACCCCATCAATCATATGGGGGATCCTCACCTATTTATGTGAGCAGTGATTAAGGGAGTACCCAACTCCATGATCGAAATGTACAACTCACACCCTGAGCATGCAGGGGAGTGTTGAACTCCATAATGTGTATGGGGACCAATTCCCTATCATCATTACATCACTAGGTGTACCTGTAACATATTCAATTTTAAGGTACTCCTCATTTTAATAGTTTACATGTCATTTAAAAATGTAATGAAATTAATTGAGTCTTTCAAGGGGTGTTTGGGAAGTCAAGGGTTAAAAATAAAAGGTTAGTATCATGAATTTTATGGTTTCATGAATATTTCACAATGTGAAATACTATTCATGGTTTCAATAGTTTCTAGATAGATTCAAAGGAAATCTAGGTTGAGGTGGTTTGTTGTGTCAAAGAAAATTCATGGATTAAAATTGTTCATATAAAAGTATCGTAAAATCTCTTTGAAATTCTGAGGATGTTTGACTCAATAGGTTTAAGACATGAACCAATTAAACACTATGTAAATTTTCAAGAGGCCAATGATATCACAAAATGAACTCCACTTCACAATTTGATTGTATCATATTCCATCCTGTCTATAAATTATGAATCCCCTTTGACCTTTTTAGTTCTTCTTTGGTTTCACTTGAACCCTAGGAGATTCCTATGTCATTTTAAGAGTCCCTCTAGTCCTTCATCCTTGGTATTATTCCATTGTATTGAACCATATATTTGATTTTATTATTAGATATATGAGATCTAGTATGATATAATAAGAGAGTTGTTGATTTTTTATAGAAACAGAAATATTATTTAAATATTTGGCATCTACTTATTAATTGGAACTATATTATTGATGCAAACACCTCTTCTCAATGTTTTCTGATGTTCAGCATGACTCTGGAAATTCTTCATGACATAAAAACTTCATTACTCTTGAGTTAGGGAGTCCTTACCATATATAGATTATTTATACAAGTGTTTGGAATGATTTTGTGGTATTTTTTTGTAGCCTCCTGAGACCTATTCTTGATATGATTCTCATGTGGTTTGTATTTGTAGCCTTATGATAGCTATGCTTGATATGATTCACATGTGGATGTTTATTAGATATATAAATATTTCTTGATATCACATGATTGTGAACTTAATTATTGTAGTATTGTGTTATCCATATTTAGCTGATCTATCTTTGTAATTGAGGGACCAGGTCGAGCCATATGAGTTATTTTCTCACTTATAAGGGGAGTTTGGAAGATGTGATGGTTTACCCCAGAGCCATGAGATTATATCTACATGTGATATGATTTATTTCCCCAGAACCATGATATTGGGTTAAAACATTGTTTTTTCTTTCCCATGATCCATGGTATTTGGTTGACGTATGGGGTGTGGATTTCCCTATAGTCGTAAATTTATTCGACATGAGTACTAACATAAAGGTGATCATGACTATCCCTTGAAGGGGATGTGGATATATGATTTATTGGATGGGTACATTAGGAAAATATATGAATTATCCTCTAAAATAGATCCAAATTAGGTATATATGGTCTTCAAGGACTCTGAATATGTGTTTACATGTTTGATTACTTTTTTTTTACTTTTGCATTGATTATTGTCATAGAAAACACTAGTGTATATTGTGTGGTTCTGTTAAGGGTCACTTATGGTGTCCTAAAAGGTTTTATATGGACACACTAAATTTTTATTTAGATTGGAATCTCAGAGAATGTGTTGATTTTATGATCATGGATCCAGTTAAGGACAATGACCCTATGGTGGGAAGTTGAATAGGACAAACAAGATGGTGTGAGGTGATGTTAGGGTGGACTCTAGTTCTTAGATGTTTTCTTCATGCAACTTCGTTTTTTTTTTGATTTACTACATTGATCTATTACAATTGGGGATCCTTTATTTTTCTAGGATTATATGACTAACATGTTATATTGTTATAGTTTGGGTTTGATACTCTCATCCTTAATACTATTGTCTGAAGGATTATTGATTTCCCTTATTATTATTATTTTTGTTGTTGTTTATTCCATTGTAACCTTTGTTTGTTTTAGGTTACATAGGGAATAGTCTCCCCAAAATTCCTCTCAATCCCTCATCACTAGTCAATATTCTCTTTCATATAGGAAGGAGAATATGAGGTTACGTGACTCTCCTACTTAAAACCAGTGATTTGGTTCAAGTTGTTATAGAATTGTTTCTAAGGCAGTAGATTTTTTCATTTATTTTTCCTATATTTGGGATGTGGTGTATGGGAGAGAGAATGGTAGGGACTCGTGTAGGGGGGCTATTTCAGTTCATGGATAACACTATATAGTGGGCCTACAAGTTTCTAGGAAAGTGGGATTAATGTTCTTATTATTCATTGTCACTACCAATTTATTTCACCTTGGGTGATCCACATAATGTAGGTGACATAATTTATAGGGTATTTTGTGGATTCATTCATCATGATTAGTCACGTAGGTTCATATTTCACATACCTATTCCTTGAATTAGATAGGGTTCAATTAAATGAATTCTTATTTTAATTTATCATTTTTATTTATTAGAACATTATTACTTATATTTAATTTCCTGGACATGAGAATATTATTATCGTTGTGTGTATATAGTTGAGACTAATATATAGGTATAGGGACTTGTCTCTACCCTTGGTTAGTGTTAAGGAGGTATACCATGTGTTGTGGTTAGCCTCTTAGGATGAGTATCATATTATTTTTCCCTTGAGTATTCTTGTAGACTGTTTAACAACCTCCTTAGAATGGTTGTTTTATATTTTATAATGGATTTTTGGATTTTATGTGATACTTGTCCAAGACTTATTGACTCGTTGCCATGAACATATCTAATGTTATTGGTGATTAGTATCCTTTACTATGAAAAAGGGAGAAAATTTTGAGTTAACCAATGAATGGAATGTTGAAGCGAGAAGAGTTGGACCGGACCCTAGTTAGTTTGGATCCATTACAACATATGTAGATAGTATGATCCTTACTATAGATCATATAGTGAATCCATTCTATTTTCGTCCTATGGTATACCTATACCAAGATATTTGAACAAAATATTTCTTAGGGATACCAAGAAAATGGGGGGTTGAGTTTTAAATTGAACTCATGTTTGGTGCACATCCTATTTCTATTCCACCTTACCATACGGAACCTAACAAGTTGAAAGAGATTAAGATGCAACATGAGGATCTGGAAGAAAACAGATTTATTATACTGATTAATTCCACTTTGGGTGCTCTAGGGTTTTTCTCTAAGAAGGTGAAAATAGTGTTTGGATGTTTGTAGACTATAAGAAGTTAAATCATGTTATTGTAAAGAACTTTTATCCATTTCAAAATATTAATGACTTGTTTGATGAATTAAGGGGAGCCCAATCGTTCTCGAATATTGATCTGTGATCTTATATCATCAACTTTGGGTGAAGGAGGAGGAAATATCGAATCCCACATTTAGGATTAGATATGTATGAATATCTTTTTATACCTTTTAGGATGAAAAATAATCTATCAGTGTTCATGCATATCATGAATAGTTTCTTACACCATACTTTGACTCCTTCATCATTGTGTTCATTGACATCTTGATATATCTAAATACCTTGAGATCGCAAGTTTGAAACATTTACATTATATTGAGTATGCTTTGAGCACATCAAATCCATTCCAAAACTATTTAAGTGTCACTTTTCAGAAAATGATGTTCATTTCTTAAGGAATATGATTTCTGAGGTTGAAATTTTAGTTAACTGAGAAAAGGAAGAGGAATTGATTTTCGAGGAATTGCCTTAGAAAATGTTTCAGATTTTGAAATTCCATAGATTGGTTTGGTACTACAAGAAGTTCATTCAGAACTTTTCCTATTTGATAATGACTATGATTGTGCTTACCAAGAATTGGGTGAAGTTTTAATGGATGGATCAGTATTATAAATCCCTCTTAGAACTAAAGATGATATTGCCATTAGATTTGAATTTGAATTTTCCTAATCCTGGAATAAAATGTATTATGATTCTTATTGGGTTGGATTGGGAGATATCTTGATGTAGAATGATCTAACGGTTTCTTATAGGTCTCACTAGCTATGACCTCATGAGTGAAACTAACATATTCATGACCAATAGTTAGCTATTTGGGTATATTAATTGAGGTGTTGGTGAAATTACCTCTTCAGTTAGAGATTTTCCAAATAATTTTTTTTATTATCATAAAAAAAACACTTTAAGGGAAAAGTGGAAACCACACATATTATGCCTTACACTTTCAAAATTAAAAACAAACCCAAATTCAAAAACCAAAAGACAAAGGGTCACCGCGAGATCCATCGAGTAAACAAATCCTGCAAATCACGCTGCCACTGGTAAACTTGTGTCGCCATAATTATTACAGCATCATCATCATCCTTGTAGAACCGCACTAGAGATCACACGACGATGGAAAGAACCCTGCCATCATCATTCCAGCACCTCTGAAGACATCATGTCATCCATAATGTCACTGAAGACCACACCCGCACCACATCAGCATCCTCGTTAGACAACGCAGTCACCATCATACTTCATACCATCGTCATCTCCACCAGTGTCCAGTAAAATCATCATCAACCAACATAGCCAGAGTCTAAGTACGAAGAAATCCAAAACAGAACATCCACAAAACCATCTCAGCCTACCGAGCAGGGGTGGGTGAGTCTTCAATTGTTATACCAAGTATGGACTGTGAGAAATTAGAAAAATTGTAATTGATTTATAGGTGGTCAGTAATTTCTTAGAGCAGAAAATGATAATATGTATTCTAGAGGAGATGACCTATAGATTTCATTGGGGGGGACTGTGTTTTCATGTGGGTTTCCCCTTGGTTATGACATTAATGATGATGGAAGAGGGGGAAATTCATATCATGTTTTTTTCTTATTGGTTGAATCATTCTTCATGATATCAAGGAATGAATAATATGTTCCATGTGTCTCATATTCAAAAGTTAAAGCCTAATCATGTGCATATGATTGAATTTGAGGATGCTGTTTTGGAACTAGATTAATCATCTATGGAGAAAACAATTCAAATTTTCTATTGATGTAAGAAGTTTCTATGAGGAAAGATGATTCCTCTTGTTTATGCTCTATGGAAGATTGAGCATATACAAGAAGATACTAGGGAGTATGAATTGGAAATTCGGTTGAAATGGACTAAGTTTTCATACATGCCTCAAGAGATATATCTCGAGGATGATACGTAACACACCAAATACAGTAATATAGAGTTAAGGATTAATTTATTACATTGGTACTAGATAAATGGGATAATACAACCCAAGATCGATCAATTTAGTATTCTTGGAAAACCAAATACATACATGACTTCCATGTTACATTATAAATTTAAAAAATATAATTAAAAACTTTTTCCATACTTAAAATCCATTTAAATATTTTATAATCATGTCCTGATGAAATAAAAACAAATAAAGGGTAAGTTCAATTACTCAGTAAGGGTTATATATAGTAGAATATGTCATGAATTAATATGACCTAATAAATATGTTAGAGTGGATAATAAAACACATTTCTTTCAATCTACAACTTTAGTTCAATGAAAATCCATGAAAAATGCCAACATAACAATCACATGGATAATGGAAAACAAATACTAAAAAAGGAAATGTGTAAATCTATACATTCATGAAATTTCCATCAAGGCCTTAGACAAGTTGTCATGAATTTTACCATCAATTCCTCTTAACCAAGATATCATTATTAATAAATGTATATGTGTAAACCAAATACGCCTTTAATATGACCACCACTTTTGCCTCATGATACTTATTGATTCATTTAGGGTCTATCTATAACCAGACCCCATCTTTCACCTTCATGTTATAGGCATTCATTATATTTTGAATTGTTAATATAATTCATTCCAAAAAATTATTATATGTCAAAAATAATCCATATTGAATCAATAATATGAAACATAAATATTTCCCCAATAAAT
Source organism: Viscum album (assembly GCA_963277665.1). Classification (NCBI taxonomy): domain Eukaryota; kingdom Viridiplantae; phylum Streptophyta; class Magnoliopsida; order Santalales; family Viscaceae; genus Viscum; species Viscum album. Next base: position 1,295,102,589 of record OY728138.1, on the reverse strand, counting down.
GGGATAACTTTATTAGTTACCTTCCTTTAACTGATACCATATATAGGAGTGGTATATGATTGAGACCTAATCAAAGTAATAGAAATGATACTAAATTTCTTCTATTATATTAAAAATATTAACATGAAGGAAAAAATTGTCTGATGTATAATAGAGAGTGACAGAGTACATGATCATAAGAAAGTGAATGATCTAAAAAATAAGTACAATCCATTATTAGTGAATTATGATAGAATTCCATCGATTCATGAAAAAAAATGTTTTTTTTTGTAAAACCATGCATTAAAAAAAGAAAAATGATCAATTAATTAAAATTGAATTCCTTGTAAATTTGTTGTAAGAATGGGTTTATAAATCATTTTTCAGTTTTTTTCATTCCTTTAATAAAAAAATAATCTTTTGTCTATATCATTTTAAATAAAAATTCAAAAAATAGAAATTGTTTTTTAAATGACCCTAGAAACCTATAAAAAAAGCTTCAAAGTGATGAATGCTTGTGAAAGTGGTAAATTTTCATCATTCGGAAAATATTAAAGGAAATATTTTATTCCACCTTTAGTAAAAAGTAAATAGTTTAGAAAATGAATATAAAATTCATTTTAAATATTTTTATATAAATTAAAACATGGATAAAAGTGATTTTAACAATATTTTAAGAATATTAAAATTTTATTGAAAACATTTTAAATAAAATAAAGATATGGGGAAATGTTATCCGATCAGCAATGCAAGGTGGGAAGCTAGGCGATCAATGATACAAAATCTGGGGAGGGACAGTTCTAGTGGGTTGGTCATATTGGTCATGTAATGGGCATAATATGACTCTAGGCCTTCGAATCATGTATTGGCCTTCAGGTCATGTCAGGCCTTATTCCTTGGGCCTATGGGTCATGTAAGGGTTCCCCTTCAACCCTTAAAATGGGTATTATCTATACTAAAAAAAGGCCTTTGGGCCATTTGTGGAATGAAAATATTGTGAAGGAAAACTTTAAAATAATATTTTTAAAGGAAAGTACCTTACATGTAACTTACTTGTTGATTCTTAAAAATAAGGCCTTTGGGCCATTTGTGGAATGAAAATATTATGAAGGAAAACTTTAAAATAATATTTTTAAAGGAAAGTACCTTACATGTAACTTACTTGTTGATTCTTGAAAGAATAAGTGAATAAATAGAAAATACAAATTTAAATTAAATATAAATATAAGAAAATAAAATATATGGGGTTTAAAAAATTATTTTTATATAATTTTTCCCAAATAAAATATGAACAGAAACAATCTCAAAATATAATCGGATTGCAATAGAAATCCAGTAAGACTTTAAAAAATTTTGAATCACAACCCCTTAAAAGAGTAAACATGAATTGAAAATTAAAATAATATGAATAAATATTAATCAATGATATAATATTTCGATGAGGTGTTATATACACAATATAAAATAAATTAGGTTTATAATATAAACATGTCTCACTGAAGTGAAAATTAGATTCAATTACCCCTATCTTAAGTCCAACTTGCTTTTTATGCACTATTAAACTATTGTATAATAATTTTATATTTATTATAAATATTCAATAGAAGCATTTTCCTAGTTATAATACCATATATGATTCACTTATAACATTATATCACCCATTTATTAATATTTATTTCTTAACATCATCAACTTAGGTATTAACAATTGTGTTTTCCTACAAGTTTTGATTCGATATTTATTTTAATTACTTGTTGAAAAATATATTTAATATTAATAAAGAAATAATATCATTTATATAAACTAAATTCAAATTTAAAATCATTCATGAAAGGAAGATATGATAAATGAAATGCATCACTACATGGAGGTGGTTGTCTACATGTATTCCCGAATGATGTTATCATTTTACACCGGATGAAAGAATAAGAAGTTAGATAATATATTATATTTTCAGAATAATAATTATGTCATGCATCTAATATATATATTTATTACATAATTGTAATGAACCAAGATAAAGTATTATGAAAAATTAATTAGAATGTTACGGGGAAGAGGTAGGTCACACATATGCATAAGTGATGTTTTCATTTTTCATAGGATGGAAATGAGATGTCAAATGGTTGTATTATGAACATAATAACATATCAGTATATTTTTTATAAAAGATTAATTATTTTATGAAGGATAAAATGGTTATAGATGAATTATAATAGAAATAAAATTTGAAAAAGTTAGGTATGATTATTAATTTTTTTGAGAGACCTTTATTGGATTACACCTTTAGCCTTCTTAATATGATATTAGGGGAAGAAAAGAAGATATAGGATGTGGGGAACAAATCATGGAAGGTATTAATATAGTTATTTTATTATCTATAGTGCTCAAAAATTTGTTAATAAAGAAGGATTGGAGGTTCCATTTTATAAGTGAGGTGATGACATACTTGGAATTACTTAAAATATTTAAATATAATTAATGTATTTATCAAGTAAAATGATACCAGATGGAAATTATTTTTAATAAATAGAGTATACGGTTGAAATATAATCATATAACATAATTTATATAGTTTTTTGTTTCATTTTAAACCATATATTTTAGTTTAAACCCTTTGTTAACTCTTTTTAACAATAATTGTGGTAACACGTTTTTTAGACCATAAGGGTTATAAATTAACTTGTAAGGTAAAAATGCTTCAAAATGCACCAATTAGAAATTTTAGACAATTTTTAATTCCAATTATCCTATTAAATATATATATTTCAAAAATAATTTAATTAAATATTATTTAATGTAAAATACAAATAAAGACTTTTTTGGAACAATTTATTTAATTTGAATTTAAATTCTTCAAGATAAAAATGGATTTTGAATATAAAATATTTTTTTAAAATATATAAATTATTATTTACCATAAAATTATTTTAACACCATAATTCATCAAAAACATATTTCTTTTAAGTTTTTTAAAATCATTTTCTAGATATTTCTTACTGTTTTTATAAGTAATAAATCAGTATTACAATAATCTTTTAGGTAATTATACCATCACCAAAAATTAAAAAAAAATCAAAAAATAAAAATAATTTATTTATTTTCAAAATAACCTTTTATATTCTTTTATAAATTGTTTTTATCCCTATTCCAACATATAAGATAAATTGAAATCAAGAGAGTGACATTTTGTATTTATCCTAATCTTAAAAGAATATAAATTTTATAATCAATGTAAGTATAAATAAAATCACATATTTTAATATATTGTAATATTTGGTTTAAAAATCATCCAATATTATAAATTCTAGTTTTATATATATTTTAAAGCCTTACCCTAATGTTTTAACCTTGTTTTAGCTTTTTAACCTTACCAAGGTGACCATTTATTTACCATGATTACTATTCATAATGACTAAAAATAAAAGGGATCTATTTACCAAATTTGGACCCCATGATTCAAAATACGGAATAAATCTTTAAATATTCATTTACAATAATTTGAATAAATTAATTTTAATATAAATGTCTAAAATGAAATGAAAAATATTTTTTAGAAAAAATTATTTTTTAGCAAAAAAAAACTTCCTCCAAAATAAAGTATAATTTCGATTCATATATAATTAATTGGGTTAATATATAAATAAAGGATACCTATTTTTCTTTAATATCAGATTAAAACATAATGGTACTTTTAAATTTATGAAAATAAATGATTTTTTCTACAAAAAATGATCTTTTTGCACTTTTCATGTAAAAAACAACCTTTTCTGAAAAAATCAATAAAAAATATTTCTAATCCTATTTTCACATGATTATTTAAAAAGGATATAAAATTTTCAAAAAAAATATGTGTGAGTTTCATAAATTATTTATAATATCCATACGCAAAATCCAAGAAAAACCAGTTTTGAAAACAAAAGTAAATTTAAAGCATGAAATGAATATATTCTTAGTATTTCCCAAGTATCAGTAATTAGATGAAAATTATTTATTGAATTCATTATTTATATTAATTAAATAATTTCTACATGTATTTCATAATTTAGTTATTCCTATTCATAATTTTCAACCCAACAGTTAAGTTATAATTGTCATATTTAAATAATATTATTTTACAGTTCCTTTAAGATCATGGTTGAATGTGGTGTACATTATCAAACATAGTGTTATTGAAAAATAAAATATAAACTAAAATATTAGGGTATTACATTCTCCCCTACATCCATGAATTCTATCCTCCAAATTTTAATTCTTCTTTTCTAAACTGAATATATCATAACATATTAATAAAATCAGATATTGATTTTATCATGAACTTTAATTTCTAGTTTATGATAAGGAAAGTTATTATTAATTTTCCTATACAATAATTATAATTTTAAATGATTTTATAAAAATGTACATTGGTATATTCATGTTACCCCCCATATATGACTCGATATATTTTTCTCCAGTTTTCTTAAGTTTGATAAACTCCTTTTCCATTAGGATAGAAAATATAATAACATTTACTAACTTGATTTCTTCACATTATATAAGTTTGATTTCATCCTTTGATGTGAATCATCATTATCATTATAAATTTTATATTCCCAAGGTCCTAAAATTAACTTTTAATTGACTATAATATCCATAAAATGATGAAATGTTATTTCTTTTTTCAAAACCCAAAATGGTTAGAATAACTAAAATAATGACCAATATGAATAAACCTTTATAAAATTTAATCTCCAAATTATAAACAGTAACTAAAGATCAATTTAAAACAACTTAAATATTCTTGATGAAGTTTGAACCCAAAAATATGAAAAAATTTATCTCATATTCTTTCAAAAGCAACTCATTTTTTATCACTAAACAACATTTATCACTCAAATATGTATATTCCCTAATACAATTTTTCCCAAATAAACTACAAAAAATACACTAAAATTCACCAAAGATCACCTTTTAATATTACATAGTAACTTTAAAGTTTATTTATACATTATTTAATGAATATCTCTATAAATATCACATCACTTTTTTGTGATTAATATCATTCAATATATGTTTCCAAAATTCATATTTTCTAATATTTTCATACAACTGAATATTATTATAATTATCCTTATATGTTATCTATTTATACTCTTATTAAAATATCATTTTTGAGTACCACTACATAATAATTATCTATTCTCCCATTTAACTATAATTACCCTGAATTCAAATCCTTAAAGGTTACTTTCATCCACAAGGGATATTGTTTTATTTTATTTTGTCAAGTTCAATAGATATTCCATTCATGGATACAATTTTATTAATATAATAAACATCCTAAAATCAATAATAACACTTACTAAGTTTCACACATAAATCTTTTTCTCAAAAATCCTCAAGAATAATTATCAATTTATTCTCCTACTCTACATAGTCTTTAGTGTATTTTCAAGATATCATAAATACAAAAATTAATAGGGTCTTCCTTGATGCTTAGGTGATTGGTTTACATATTTCCCTATCTCTTTACAGTTAATTCAATAGAAATTAATATATTATTATTTTTCTTGTTCAATTATTATATTGATGTACTTTTTCTCTACACCTATAACAAACTCCTTTTCCATTTAATCATTCACCCAAGTTATTTCTCCCATAATTTTTACATGTGGGATGTTGAGTATTTTTCATTCCATGGAATTTATCACATAAACATTAATTAAACTCAACTTTTCTATTATTGTATGAAATTTAGTTACGTTTATATTGTTTATCATAACTCAATATAATTGGATAGGCATAATTATAAAATCCTTTAATCTAGATTCTTTCTTATTTAGTTTCTCCATATGGTCGAGGATATCAATCATAACTTGATTAATTTTTCCTAATATTTTCATGATCATCTCACCTCTAACACTCGTCTTATTGGAATACCCAACAAGTTAATCTATACATTGAACATGGGTGTTGATTTCTTTCCTTCCTCTCGGTGTCATCCCTAAAAAACTGCACTCTCTGAGTAATCCCAAATTCATCCTGAATATCGAGTCATGGAATGAAAATTCCAAAAAGGTTCTCAAATACTCTAAGGTGTTATCATAATGTTCATTGTAGTTATTTTAATCTAAAATATAATTACCAAGGTTCCTAATAAACTTGATCTAATAAGAATTGTAACACCTCGACCGAAATAACCCAAATTCAGTGCTTAATTTATTACATTGTTAAAAGATACAAGAGATTGTACCACTCATGATTGATTAGTTTATCTATCTTGTAAAACCAAATAAATACATTAAATCCATATTCCATTGGAAATTAAAAAAATAGCATGAAAACATTTCTCTCTTTTTTTAAAGTCAATAAAATATTCCTTCTTCATATCATGGTTAAAGGAAAAAAATAAATTGTGAGATCAAATTCTTAGTAAGGGTTACATATAATGGAATTTATCATGAATAAATAAGGAAAAATCAATATGGTAGAGTGGATAATCAAAATACATTTCACTCAATTAGTAACTTTAGTTAAATGAATATCCATGGATAATATCCACATAGAAATCACATGGATAAAGGAAATTGAATTTTTAAAAAAGGAAATGCATAAATCTAGACATTAATGAACTTTCTATTAAGGCCTTGATGAAGCTATCATGAATATTACTATCAATGCCTATCAACCAAGACATAATTATTAAAAAATGGGTAGGTATAAACAAAATACTCATCTAATCTGGACAAAAAATATTCCTTATTAAACTTATCGATTCATAGAGGGGATATATATATATATATAATTGGAACCCACACATAACTTGTAGGCCATATTAATTCTTTATATTTTTAATGATCAATATAATTCATTTTCAAAATGCCTTATAGGTCAAAAAAATTGTATTGAATTAATAATAAAGAACATCAATATTTCCCAAGTAAATGAGATGATGTTCTTAATAAGATTACTTTAATCGATACTATATATAGGAGTGGTGTCAATTTTATAAATCATAAAATTAATTGAAATAATAATTAATTTAATCTTTTATATTGAAAATATGGAGATTAAAGAGAAAAAAATATCCAGTGAATAATGGAGAGTGACAGAGTACATGAGCACAATAAAGTTAATGATCTCAAAAAAATGTATAATCCTTTATCATTAAACAATTATAAAATAAAATTAATTCATAAAAAATGAATTTTTTATAGTAAAAAAAATCCTTTATAAAATAAAATTTAAGAAATACATTAAAAATAACTTCCATGTAACTTCATCTATGAATGGAGTTATAAATAACTTTTCAATATTCTTTTCATTCCTTTAAGAATTTTTTTTTTATTTTGATACCATTTTATTTAAAAATACTTAAATATTTACAAAAAAAATCTTTAAAAGTAACCATGGAAACATATAAAGGAATCTTAAAATCAATGAATGATCATGATGGTGGGAAATTGTTTCCTTGCATAAAATATTAAAACAGTGATTCTTTCAAATATTTTGTAAAAATACCTCATTCATAATATAAAAAGAATATTCCTTTTAGAAATTTTTAGACAAAATAAAATATTAGTAAAAATAAAATTAAAAAATATTTATAGAATACTAAAAAACATTCTGGAAAATATTTTAAATAAAATATATACATGGAATTAAATTATTTGGAGGAAAACATCAAAACAATATTTTTAAAAGAAAGTATCTTACATATAACTTAAGTGTTTATGATTAAACCAATAAGAGAATAAATATAAAATAAAAATGAAAACACCAAAATAAACAGATTAAAATAAAATATATTGGGTTTGAAATATTAGGATCATAAAAAAATTTCTGAAGGAAATCTAAACATAAATAGTCTTAATATAAAATGAGATTAATAGAAATCCCTTTAGACTTTAATAACTTTTGAAAAAAAAACCCATTATAGTATTAAACATTAATTAAAACTTTTAATACCATGAATAAATAATAATTAATGATATGGTATGTAAAATGGATATTTTATTCATCATATTAAATAAATTAGGTGCATAATATAAACATGTCTCATTGAAGTGGATATGAGACAAAATTACCCTTACCTTAAGTCCAACTTTCTTCATATGAACTCTATCCTCTTATATAATAAATTAATATTTAATATACATATATAAAATAGATATATTAAAAATAATAATACAATATATTATTTACTTATAACATTTTATAACCCATTTTTTAACAATTTCTTATTGACATCATCATCCCAGGTATTAAAAGTTTTGATTTTTCATACAAGTTTTTGTTTGATATTTGTGGTACTTATATATTATTCCTGGGATAATATTATCAATAATATTATTCATCAAATAATTACTATTTTTATACATTAATTACAAATTTATAATCATTTATAAAAGGTGTACATGATAAAATAATCATGTCGCTTCATGGAGGTGGTAGTCCGCACGTACGCATGAACAACATTATCATTTTCCAGTGGATATAAGAGTATGAAGGGAGATGATATATTATATTTATATTCATAATTATATCATATATATATTATATACTCATTAATTATGTATTTATAACCATCTAATAAAAATAGATATTAAAAATTAATTACACTGCTGTGTGGAGACAGTATGTTGTACGTACACATGAGCGATGTTTTCATTTTCCGTAGGATGGATATAAGGTTGAAACTGGTTGTATCAAAATCATAATAAAATATAAGTATATGTTTTATATTAGATTAATTATTTTAATATGGATTCAATAGATTTAGAGGGATTAGAATAATAAATAAACATCGAAAGAGTAGGGTTAGATGATTACCTCTTCTTTGATAGATAGTTTTTGTATTACACATTAATCCTTATTAAGATGTCCTTAAGGGAATGCAAGATTATCTAAAACATGAGAAAGGTATTAGGATTTTTAGTTTCCAATATATAGTGCTTATACTTTGTTAATAAATAATGATAGGAGGTTCCCTTTTTTAAGTGAGGAGAGGACCCCACATGGAATTACTTAAAATATTTAAATATAAGCAACATGTTTTTCAAGTAAAATGGTTCAAAATGGAAATTGTTTCAAATAAAAGGAGTATAATTTAAAAATGTAATCATAAAATAACGTTTAAATAGGTTTTGGTATCATTTTAATCCATATCGTTTGGTTTAACCCCTTCATTGACCCTTCTTAACTTTAGCTATGGTAACACATTTTTTAGTCGTTAAGGATTATAAACTAAATTATAAGGTGAAAAGTAGATAACAAATGGTTCTTAGATAAAATTTTAGACCATTTACCATCCAAATTGTTCTATTTTAAGGTTTTTATTATTTTTAAATCATTTAATAAAACATTATTTATCATAAAATGTTATTAAAGACATTTCTAGGACTGTTCATTTAATTTGACTTTAATTTCATCAAAATTACAATGAATTTAGAATATAAACTATTTTAGCATTAATTATACGTTTTTTTAGATATAAAATTCATGGAACACCATAATTAATCCAAAAAATATTTCTTTTATGATTTTTAAAATCATTTACTTGTTTTTTCTTATTGTTTGCACCAGCATTGAGTAGGTTTTGCATAAGCATTTAAGGTAATTATACCATAACAAAAAATTAAAAATGAATTACCATAATAAAAAATAATTTATTTATGTTCAAAATAAACTTATATATGCATTCATAACTTTTTTTATCCCAATAAAAACATATAATAGAAATTATAATCAAGAGAGTGACCTTTTGTATTTATCTTTTTCTTAAAATAATATAAATGTTATAATCAAATGAAAGTGGTAATAAATTTCCATATTTCTATATATAAGATGTATTTGGTCAAAAATAACTCATAAAATTGGATAAATTCAAGTGTTAGAGAAATTTTAAAGCCTTAACCGACTATTTTAACATAGTTTTACCTATTTTCCCCTTAATGAGGTGACAAATCTTTACCACGGTTACTATTCATAATGACAAAAAAAGGACTTATTTAAAAAATTTGAACCACATGATTATATTTGTGGAATAAGTTTATCAATATTAAATTATTTTAAGTTTAACTAACTAATTTTAATATAAAGTTATAAAACACAACAAAACTAAGTTTTTAGATTAATGTATTTCTAAGATCAAAATGAACTTACATAAAAAAAGTATAATTTGGATTACTTATAATTAATTAGATTATTTATAATGAAATGAATATTATTTTAATTTAATATATAATTAAAAACATAATTATACTTTTAAATTACTTTATTTAATGAAAATATTTTATAGATTTACAATAATCAGAATTTCTTCACTATTTACTATTCACTCAAAAAAGAGAATTTCTTCACTATTCACTCAAAAATCACCCATTTCACAAAAATATAAAAAATTCATCTCAAGAGCATTAATTAATGATAATTTAGAAAATTATATCCACTTATTAATATACTAATTATAAAATTCACAAAAGTTAATTATCATATTCATCCAAAAAATGTAATTAAAATCATCTTTGAAGAAAATTAATTTTAATGCAAAAAATGAATTTATTCTTATTTTTTTCCAAGTTACAACAATTTGATGAATGTTAAATTTATTAATTGAATTAATTATTTTTTATTAAGGAAATAATTTTTATATATATCATATTTTGGTTATTCTTATTCATAACAGTCAACTCAATAGATATGTTATAACAAATATATTTAAATATTATTATTCTATAGTTTGTTTAAGCTCGAAGTTTCATGTGGTGTTTGACATCAAAAACAGTGTTCTTTAAAAATAAAACATGAACTAAAATATCAATTTATTTCATGATAATTCCTTATAGTATGAGATTTATAATATACTAAATTTTCAGTTATTCTATGTTTTTAACTTTGAAATGTGTTTTAAAATTGTAATTCAATGAATTAAGGAATGTTCGGGTTGTTCGCGAAGCTAGAAGTTAGAACTTAAAGATATATGGATGAAATCTTCTAGCTATAATAATATTTCATGATGTAAAATACTATTAATAGGGTGAATGGTTTCAATATTTATTCTAAGGAAATCTGGGATGAGGTGGTTCGCGATATGAATTGGTTCCCAGTCTTATAGAATAAAAGAACCTTGAAATTTAATGGATGTTTGACTCAAGAGGTTCTCAGTGTGAACCAACCACTCACAGTGTGAGTGTTTTAGATCTCAATGATTTCACTGTGTGAACTCCAATTTATTCCATTAATATAACATATTATATTATATCTATAAATTCTGAAGCACAATCGACCTTTTTTGTTATTCTCTCATTTTACTAGAACCTTTCTAAATTCCTAGGAATTTTTGAGATTCTATATTTCCCTAATTCCTTGGTGTTGTCCTTGAAATATGGAGATTGATTTTGGGATCTCTCCATCACCCCTCTTTATTCTTGAAGCTTATATCGATCTCATGTTTTTAATTGGTGAGTTCTATCCATTCTATACTAATTAACTTCCTTCTCATAGAATGAACCTTGGATATTTGATTTTACAATTAGATCTAATATATATGATATGATATAATAATAAAACATTTAATCATTAGTAGAAATAAAAACCAAATCTAGAGATTTGGAATCTTCTTTTCATTTAGACCAATATAATTAACAGCAGAATATATTCTCAGGGTTTTTTATGTCAAACTTGACTCAAGTAGTGAACCTTGACATTGGAACATAGTTGTAATTTATGTGCAGATTCATTACAATATAGGGAATATTTATATAGGTGTTTGACATGATTTTTTGGTGTGTGTGTGTTTCCCCATGAGACACATCCTTGACATGATTTGCATATGGTGTGTGTGTGTGGCCATGTGAGACCTATGCATGATATGATTCATATGTGGTGTGTGTGTAGCCTTATAAGACATATTCTTGATATGATTTACATGTTTACATGTGTTATCTATATGGATCTTTCTTGAAATGATGTGACTATGAACTACCTTATTATAGAATTGTGTGTTATATGTGTAGTTTCTCTATCTATTTAATTAAATGACCAAGTTGAGTCATACGGGATAGTTTCTTCCTTAGAAGAAGTGTGGATGATGTGAAGGATTTCCATATATCCATGTGATTAGGTAACTTGTGACATTAATTATTTCCTAAGATCCATGAGATGGGTTTAAATCATGGTATGTGTCTTTCCTCAGATTTGTGAGATCAGGTCGACACATGGTATGTGGATTTCCATGGAGCTATAAATTGGGTTGACAAGAGTGCCACCCTTGAAGGAAGACATTAATATCCCTTCAAGTGGTTTGGATAGGTGATCAGATGGTATAATGCATCTGTCTAATATATGAATTTTCCTCCATCATAGAGAATAATTAGGAAGAGATGGTCTTCAAGGACCCAACATATGTGTGCACATATAATATTACTTGTTATCTAATTTCCAATTAATTATTGTCATGTAATACCTTATTTATATAGTGTACCTATGTTAAGGATCATTGGTGGTGTCTGACTGGTCTTTATACTCACACCCTATAAGGGAATCTCAGTGCACATGTAGATTTTATAGTTAGGGATCTGGTTAAGGGAAACTGCCCTACAGTGGGCAGTTGAGCCAGAGTAATATAATGGTGCGAGGTGACACTGGGGTGGGATTTGGGTTTTGGTTGTTTTTATGAATGTTTCTTAGTTGTTTTGTAGGATTTTGTACACTGATCTTCCATATGTGGGGATCCTTGATTTTTATTAGATTGTATGATTATTATTCCATATTATTATAGTTTGGTTTTGATACTCTTATCATTTATACCATTTTCTAAAGGAAAATTTATTTCACTTATTGTTTTTATTATTTTTATTTCTTACTCCATTGTATCCTCTTTTGGTTTTCTATTAATATAGTCATAGTCTCTACATGATTCCTCTCAATCCCACCCTGCTAGTCTGAGACATCTTGTGTGTGGGGAGCTGTGTATGAGGTCATGTGACTCTTCAACTTGAACCAGGTGATTCAGGTCGGAGTGTTATACTAGAAAAACCCATGAACACTCTAAATGTCTCACTTAAACCATTTTATCATCTCTATAGAGATAAAATACTCAAACTTCCCAAAACACCTTGAAAGTGGACTTTGATAGAAAATAGGAGCCAACCATCATGTTTTATATAGGAAAATACATAGAGTGTAAAACTCATTTATCTAATTATAGAACTTTAATAGAAAGTGTGAAAAATTCTTGAGATGAGGGTTCCCATAGTGTGTGATCCAGCCAACATGATGTGTATACCACAAGAGTGGGGTGATTAATGGGATAGACTAGGGAAGAGTAGGCCAAGATCTTATAGAATGGACCTAAAAATTATAATCTATTTTGGATCATATTTAATGTGAGCTCAAAAAATTCATCCTATTCTTGTATATATTTTATGAAGATTGGTCCATGGGAAGTCTCACATTTATGGTCAAGATTATTTTTTTATAATAAAAAGCTTTTAATATGAAGGAATATTAAATATTAAACACACAGTAGTTATCACATTATTATTAATTTTCATATATATATTCATCACATTTTTAAAATATATATATTTTATAAACAAATGTTGTATTAAATTGAAATAAAATTAAAATAAAAAATATATTTTTGGATCATGGTCTTGTTCCCATACTTTAAGGTTCGTTTTCATATGCCCGAGATCTTTTTCCCTTAGTTTTTTTATGCCTGTTTAAAATATGGGGTCATTTTTTCTAGTTCATCCTAACCTATTAATACAAGATAGTGAACTAAAATTTTGTATTAAATCCAATTAATCACCACTACCTAAGATGGAACTGGTCATATACCCCTATAGCCTAGTCAATACATGCATTAAACATAGAATTTCCTTAAGTTGAAACAACATATAAAGCCTAAAAATTTAGTTTAGTGTATTCTTATTTGGATCGATCATTCCATTCAAATGTCAAAATGTGTTCTATCGATAACAATATGTGTTTCATTGCCCTGCCATTGGGTTAGGTCTGGGAAAATTGGACCTGATGTCCCCACCCACTTGATTGATTGGTTCGGGTCACTCAAGGGAGGTTGGCCCATGCCACCCCCATGCTGAGTTGGGTTGGGAAGTCCAACCTAGATATTATCCATACTATTTTGATTGGTTTGAGCCTTTAGCCTTCCAAACAACCTGGAACAACATTATTTTTAGAAGAAATTAGTGTAACATCTTGACCCAGAATCCACTGAAATGGTCCACGATCTGGTCGATCACATGGCCTCAAGCATACCTCCCAGTATTCCAGAGGCTTTAAACTATCAGCGATGATCTAAAGGTGGTACAGTGGGGAGACTATTTTCTCATGATCAAAGCATCATAGTAGTATATAATATTCAAATCAATGGTAAAAGTAGTATAAATAAAAGGAAGTGGAAAAATAAATAAGAAAATCTAGAAATTACATATAATAACCATTCATGTCCATGTGATGCTATAATATATAGGCATTATACATATAGAAGGTAATACATAACAATAGAAAATTAAAATAAAAAAAATTCCCAAAGATTATCGCTATGATCATCCTAAGATCTATCTCAATCTTATGCTATTAACCTCCCATGTCTCTAAATAATATCAAGCAAGTTGAATCTAGAACCTGATCCTATAACCATCAGATATGTTTGAGTACCCTAGTGAAATAGAATCCCAAAAAAGAGTGTGAGATATGCTCATTAGGCCACCACCAGTAGTATATAATTCTATTCCATCTATGAATATAAAATATATTAGTGTACATGTCTATAAATAAGGTAGTAAATAAATAAATATAAACAAGTCGAGCTCAAGTTCCTTAAGAAAACCTGTTTGACCATACCTTCTTCGACCTAAGACATAATATCTCTAAACATGACCACATGTATATATAAGCATATATGTAAATAGATATATGAAAAATTATAAATTCACTAGTGAAGATCCAAGGTGTATGATCAATACATCCATGTAATAGTAAGGGTCATGGTAATAAGTTGTTCCTAGGACCCATGGCTACAAGCTTAAGCGTCCAAGAATGAGTGTATCTAAAACCACAGTGAAATTATGGGTAATCACATGCATCTAAACATAAGATGATTAGTTAATCAAGGAATCAAGGTACATAGCTAAGGTAACCTAGTAAACAGATCATCATAATAAGATATCACTAGTCATATTTAATAATAAAAAATCATGATATAATTTGTTTGTCTTATGAGCCTATTCAAGTAATTCTGTTGTAAAGAATCTAGGTATCACCTAAGGAGTAATGTAATTTTTTTATTCTATTCACCCATCCATGGAATACTTTAATTATGAAACTCTAGTATCACTTGTAACTTCCAATTTCTCTATGATATTTTCCAATGCATTCCATAAAAGTAAACCCAAGTATCACTTAGAGCATGAGGAAAATCATCTTCCCTATGATCCCATCCCATTCATTCTATAAAAGGAAACCCAAGTATCACTCAAGGCATAATATAATTTTGTAACCTATGATACCATTCATGGTATTCCAGGATGATGAAACCAATATTTACCTTGGTATATATAATCTCAAAAATCCTATGAGAATATCATAGGCATTTTCTAAAAAGGAACATGAGTATTACTTAAGGTGTACATATTGCATTCAACCTATGAGCCTAACTAAATAATTACTACTTGAGAAACCAAGGTTTCCTCCAAGTATACTATAATTTATCCGACCAATGATCCCATCCAAGTAATTACTACATTGGAAACCAAGGTTTTCTCATGGTTTGATATAATTCATTAACCATTTAAATTTAAGTAACAAATAAGGCCATGTCCATGAGCATTCCACATCATGATTCATGTATAAATAAATAGGATCATTCTCATTTATCATTTCATTATGTCCATTTGGGTTTTCCATTTTATTTAACAAGATAGTGCACCTCATAGGTGGTTTTATTACCAAATAAGCATGTTTGAAAAAACAAATCATTTAATAAAATTTAAATAAATCTTACATGAGAGTTAATTAAACAAACCATAGGGATGATTAAAGTTTAGGTAGATCATTTAAAAAAATGATAACACCCATAAAGGATGATTAAATTTCCTAAGCGACACATAGGTCACAACATATAAATGACACACCCAAGAAGTGGTGGTTAGAGTTGAGGTGGGTAAACACAAATAGTTAAATTTATTGCACATAAGCTAATTAATTCAAGGATTTAGGTTCTACATATTAATTTCACAATTAAAGGGTGACACATAGGAAATTTGATGTGTGGAAAAATGATATATTTTATAATAAATAAAGAAATTAAGGTAAAGGATATAGACCATCTACCTCATTTTTAGGATGGTCTACTCAACCAATTTCGATCTTTTATTCGATATAGTGTGAGAGAATTCAAAAGTATCATCAGTCACCCTAAAAATAGGGAAAAAGATCTCACACAATGATCACATCAAAAAAGATAAGAGAAACTGATAAAATATGCATGAGGATTCATAGAATTACCAAGTTATAACCAACGTGATGAAAATTTATCGAGATCAAATAAAGGATAACCCACTATGGGAAGAGGATGATGAGGGGTGTGTGTGTAGGAGGCCTCATGGGATAATAAAGTGAAAACGGGGTAAAACCCTTAAAGTATATAGGAGAAAAATATTTATTTTTTTAAATTTTAAGAGCCATATGGTTTGGCCACAAAGATTTTCTAACTGTACACTAATCATGTAGTGACACTTCTTAATTGGAACTAACCATGTGAACTATGCACATGTTTTTCCAAACCATGTGCAGCTTGTGCACCCACCTATACAATTTTCTATACTCCTCTCTCATGGTTTTATAGCCTTGGTTGAAAATTTTGAAAAACTATGTGACACCCTTTAGGCCCTTTTACTAGTCTACATGGTTTTCTTTAGGGGCACATTATTTCAAAAAACCAGGTACCTATAGAAAAAAACGGCATTGTTTGGGCCTCGCGGTTATTACTAAGAATGCACAAACCATGTATCTCTGATTTTTTTCTCCTGAAATGGTTTTTTATGTTCTATTCCCTTGAAACACATACAAAATTCCAAGACACCACTTGGTCCTTAAAACCCATCTAAAAACACTTTTAAGTGTTTTACTGCTTTGATTTTCATTCTAAATATCAATTTAAGACTTGTCCCATCCACCAAATGAAAAGTTTGACTATTTTTGAGAATTTAACTAGTCCTAAAACATGGGACCTTAAAATAAAACCACATTATAATTTCTTCTCCTAAAAAAACCTTGGAAAACAAAAAAAATTATCACTCAACCTACTTGGGTCATGGAATTTTGTTCAAACAATCACGTAGCATTTCCTAATGGAAAATGCACCTCCAATCATGGATTTAATAATATGATATATAATTCATTTAAATGTGATTCATAGATCATATATAAAACTAAAACATCAATTTGGAACTTATCTGAGTCCATCTAACCTTGATATATTGTCATGTCATCATCCACTTTAAGCATTCCCTTATTATTCTAATGATGCACTTCAGTGTGTTTCTGAACACGATCAAATGATTAATTTCCCATCGACCTCATTGATACTATTTGAGCCACCTTTTCCATGAAAAACCTTATCAAACCCATTCCCTATACTCACTTGGTCTTGATGATGTGCCTGAAATGGTTTCTCATCAACCGTATGTATCTAAACAAAATATGGAAAGTCAGTCCACTACCAGATGACTATCTTCAAAAGTGTTTGACTTTAGTAGCTATTGTTTCCAAAAAAAATTTAGGATGACACTACTCCAAGGCATACTAATATTATTCCATGCATGCTCACAGAATCCCATAACCATCTTCTGGTGACGTCTCTATTAATAATTTTCATTTAACTCTTCTTGACACAACACGAATATAGGTTTATAATGATCCAACACCCTTGGATCACAATACACTAAACATATCATCCAAGATAAATTAGAATTCAAGGGTAACATCAGAAATAACTAATGCAGTCCAAGAAACTCATCCAAGGTAGTTCATTTTCATGAGGTACAAGTGATATGTCGGTACACAGACAAAGATTCCACATATCAAGAACACTTATTGATCCCAATAGTGGTATATTACCTAGAAACCAAGTCAGAGAGTTGGAAGGAATCCAAGAGTTCATACAAGGTCTTTTTACATGGGAATATCAATATCACTCAAGACTATAACACCTCCATAAACAATCATGCTCCTAGAGTGTAACTACCACAAAGTATATTTATCGAGACATCAAGATATTTAATTTCTTTATTTAGCTTGGCATATACCCAACTCTCTCTTTCTCTGTGTATATCATGGATGATGTCAGGATATAAAACATGATCATCTCTAAACCAGTAATACACTAAGAGGATATAACACTAACTAATAAAATTTGAGACACACCTATTATATCCTAGATAAAGTACCAAGATTTTTTTCCAACCAACCATATCCAACTATGAATATAAAGAAATATTCAAACCACCTATTTTTGACTTAGAATAATTCTGTTTCACTTTTCGATGAGTTTTCATTAAATGTCTTTGATTCCCTCACTATCATGGTATCCTGAGATTGTTTGAGCATAACTAGTAAAGTTTAATATCAACTAATTGTTTCTATAAAGGGTTTTCACAAAACCAACCATTTTATCTTCATGATTACTTGAAAGAACTAAAATTCCTTGTAATTTATACATTCTATGGTCCACTCACGCATCTTTTGACTGAATCTTGCATCCATACTTGATCCAAACCCCAACTATGATTTTTGGCGAGAATCATATCAGGGACTAGAAACTCAAAATTAACAAACCCATGGTTTTTAGAAACAATAATAACCATCTTCAAATGGTATTCCATGATTGTGATCCATATACTTGGAATGACACACTAAAACATGTTCTCTTTGATTCTCTCCACCTTAGGAGTGTCTTAGACATCATTTACTAATAACAGGAACCCATCCCACAACACATGATCCATCCTCCTCTAAACACAGGTTACGGATGTAGCCAATACTCTTTTACCAAGATCCAATTGAAAAATAAGGAAACCATCCATTAAAAATCATTCTAGATCAAATTTACTCTTGATGTATGTGTGATTCTCTCTTGAGTAGCTCTCACAAACATCACTAGCATCAGATGTAAAAGTGGAACTAAACTAAATGGTTGTGGTACAACACCTGATCCTTTTACAAAATTACCATCTTGAGCATTGGGATGAGATTTACATATTTTAACACACAGGACACTATACCTTATAGGTGACCTGTGACCAAATAATAATATCTCAAGGCTTAAATGATTTTTCCACCAAACACACAGGGTTTTCTACACCATTTTAACTCTTGACTAGTACTATTTGTACCAATGTGCACTACTTCAATATTATACTAGCACAATGACCCATCATTTCATAATATCGATAGGATTATTAGACCTATGCATCCCATTATTTTATTGTTCATAAAAATATTTAGTCTAAAGTTGTATTGTCTCATAAAACTAATAATTCAGCTGACAATGTACCATGTCTTTCTATATTTGAAAACGAAAAAGGGTCACTTGACCTAATAAGTGGCTAACCATGCCCTAGGTATATCTAACCCACAGAATATTATCATTACATGATTCACATGTCCCTAAGTATGGTTAACTTATCAAAATACCACCGACTAACTTGGGGGGTGGGGTTCCTCATTAAGAGTCCTATTAGGAAAAAACCGAACCAGAATGACACCTCATGTCTGAAACTATACACAATAATTTAGAAAGATTTTAATTTTGAGGGTGCTACCTAAACTATGCTATCCCCTTACATATGAAGCATAAAATTTTAAACTAAAGTCACACTAAAAAAATGGCTAGGCCATACCTCCTATCAATTATGTTTGGGCTATAGAAGAAGAAGCCTATATGAAACACTCATGTTCCCATTCCAAGGAATCAATCAAGGAAACATTAAAATTAACCCTTACATGAGGTGCAAAGACAAAGAACACCAAATTAAGGTTTAATTTAATCCATTACACTAATTCACATAAGATATTTATACATTTCATGGATCATTTTAAAGAACATCTAGTACATGTCATGGAAAACAGCTATCCTCATTACTTTATTTTTATAATTCTACATGGAAATATATGCAAGGTATATCAAACTTCCTTTCAAAATTTTTTTTCTAAAATCCTATTTTAATTAGGAAATTTATATTATAAATACTTTTTATCCATTTTATTTATCCATAAGGAATCTCATAATTAGGATTAGTTAAAGAAAGTTTTATTCCCAAGCTATTGAAAAAAACAACCTTTAAATTGTAATTAGATATTTAATTAACTAAATACTTAATAAAATAAAGATCAAGTCATATGAA
Organism: Viscum album; assembly: GCA_963277665.1. Taxonomy (NCBI): domain Eukaryota; kingdom Viridiplantae; phylum Streptophyta; class Magnoliopsida; order Santalales; family Viscaceae; genus Viscum; species Viscum album. Next base: position 1,295,082,193 of record OY728138.1, on the reverse strand, counting down.
ATGTATTTTATTATTTAATGGGGATAGGTTTGGTAATATTTCACTATAAATTTATACATAACCCTTATAAGTTGATGTTGCCACTTTAAATAACCATCTCACATTACATACATATAACCCCAATGAGGTAAATAACTAAATCATAAAAGATAAAAGTGATAAATAAGGGTCCCATATACTAACTTGGGTCTATATAAGTGCAACCCATGATAATTAAATAATCAAATTTTAAAAACACCCATATCGCTTTTACCTTTTAATTACATTCCCCAACTAACCTACTTGGGTCTAGTTGTGCATTTAAGAATTTATTCATATGGGTTTTTTTTAGGTTAGATATACAATCCTTTATAAAGAAATCCATTTCCTATTAGGATTTCAATTTATCACATACAATGGTTCAGTTAGATTCATTTTCATTCCCAATTTATAAAGGTACTTGGATTTATGGGTTATAATTAACATTCATGTTCTAAAACAAGGTTTTATTTATTATTTCATAATATAAAAAGTTTTTATATGATGGTTTGATTATATGGATCACCCTTTCCAATTTATAAATTCTCACACACTTTATAAATTGTTATTGGTACCCATTTAACCACAACCACCAATTTTTCATCCCATGTAACCAATGGATTATAGCTCAAACATGTCTAGATTGGTTAGTTAAGGTTCCACCATAAATCTATAAGGGAAAAACCATTTAATTTAATGGAGAAACTTTAATAACCAATCATACATCATAGTTATAATAAGGCATGATATGACAGAGAAATAAATAAGAGTAGCCATGAAAATCTACTACATAAGAAGATAATACAGGCAAGCATGTAGATAATTCACCAAAAAATGGTATATAATAAATCCGGATAAATAATTACACAATCATGTTATGCACTCAAGTCATGTATCATAAATATCAGGTATTCTAGGAATGAAACCTACATGATGTGGCATATGCATGGAATGTGAATCTCTATGTACCTATAATGATGCATGTAATGATACTTCCATACCATACAAAGACAAGGGGAAATACTATAAATCTCATTAATAAATATGTAGGAAAATGTAAATCAGCCACTGAAGGTGAAATAATAATCAAATTTAATAGTGAATAGCTTCAACAATAGTCTCATCCCTAGACACTTAGTCTTTTTACATGAATGGGTTGAACACTCATCGACATGGTTCTTTACCAAGTGTTGACACATTCATACTATTTTTGTATCATCCAAAATACTAATAAAAAGTAAAAAAAATAAGCTTTGAAACCAATTTTTAATGTCTTATCCCAGGAGCCACAAAAACAGTACCCCATGTTGGTAAGTCACATGGCCTTAATGGTGCATCCTCATATTCCAAAGGATACTAACTTGAAGTGAGAGTTTAAAGGTGATGTGATGGGGAGATTATACCCTCATGATCAAAGTATCATAGAATTATATAATGAAAAAATCAATATCAAAATCATTACAAATAAATGGTAGTGGAAAAACAACTTATATAACCTATAAATTCCAAATAATAACCATGCATGTCCATGTGATGCTACAATATGCAAGTAGTAGACATACAACAGGTAATATATAACAATACATAATGAAAATAAAAAAGACCCAAAGTCTATCTACATGAGAATACTTAGATTTAGCTTAGTCATGTTCTCCTCAACTCCCATATCCATGAATAACATCAAGTAAACAGAATCTAAAACATGATCTCACAACCATAAGGGATGTTTGGGTACCCGAGTGGAGAGGTGTCCTGAACAAGATGTGAGATATACTTAGTAGGCCACCACCAATAGTGTCTAATTAAATCCAAACTATGAATATAAAATACTATAATGTGAAGGTATCTCAATAAGTCAGTAAATAAATATATATAAACAAGTTGGCCTCATGTTTCTTAAGGAAATCTGGTTAAGTATACCTTCTTCAACCTAATATGGAATATCATTTAACATGCCCTCGTGTATATATAATCATATATGAGAATAGATGTATGTATAATTATATATTCACCAGTGACAAACTAAGTCATAAGACTAGGACATCCATGCAATAATAAGGGTGATAGTAATAAGGTTGTCCTGGGACCCATGACTACAATACCAGATGTCCAAGAATGAGTGTATCTAAAACCATAGAGAAATTTTGGGTAGTTGAATTCATATGAACATAGGATCATTAGCTAGTTAAGGAAATTAGGTACATAAATAAGGAATCATAGTAAACTATTTTTCATAAGGAGATACCACTAGTATTATGTTATAATAAATAATCATGATATAATTCATTTATCCTATAAGATCATCCAAGGCATTTCATAATGAGTAACCTAAGTATCGCCTGAGGATTTATGTAATTATATTTATTCTATGACCCCATACATGGTGTTATATAATGATGAAACCTATGTATCACTCTTAACTTTGAATTTATCTATAAGCCCACCCAAGTCGTTCAATTAAAGGAAACCCAAGTATCACTCAGAGAGTGAGTAAAATCATCTAGCATATGATCCCATCCAAGGCATTCTATAAAAATGAAACCCAAGTATCACTCAAGGCCTAATATAATTCTAGTAACCTATAAGCATGTTCACGATATTCCATAATGAGGAAACTGGTATCACTCATGGTACATATAATCTCAAACAGTGTATGATTGGGTTCTATGTTTTCCATAATAATAAACCCATGTATCACTCAATTCATACGTAATTCATTCAACCTATGATCTCATCTATGTAATTCCTACTTAGTAAACCAAGTTTCACTCAAGGTATAATATAATTCATCTTTCCAATCAGATCGTCCAAGGAATTCCTACCCAAGAAACCAAGGTTTTCTCAAAGCATGTCATAATTCATCAACCATTTAAATTTAATTAATAAATAATTCTATATTCACGAGCATTCCACATCATAATTAATGTATGAATAAAGAGGTTCATCCTGATTTATCATTTCAGTAACTCCATTTGGTTTCCCCTTTTTCGTTTACAAGATATCACACCTCATATGTGGTTTTATTACAAAATGATCATGGTTGGAAAACAAACTCATTTAATACAATTTAAAAAAATATTACATGATAGTTAATTTAACACACCTCAAGGGTGATTAAAGGATAAGTATAGCATTGTAAAGTAATTATTTAAATGTAACACCCATAATGGGTGATTAAATTTCCCAAGCAAAGCATAATTCCTAGAATAAAAATGACACACCCAATAAGGAGTGTTTCAAGTTTGGGTGGGTAACCTCCAATGATTCAATTTAGTATAAAACAAAAAATTAATTCAAGGATTTAGGTTATATATATTAATTTCACATTTAAAGGGTGACATGTGATAAATCCAGCACATGGAACGGTAGAGTATTTTATAAAATGGTTAGAAATTAAAGAAAAGGCTATAGACCACCTATATTATACTTATGATAGTCTACTCAGCCAATATTAAGCTTTGATTTGAGTTGGTTTGAGAAAATCAGAAGAAACATCAAACATTGTTGGGAAAAAATCCCTCAAGGTAACATTGCAGTATTTTTGGGTTGATTGTGTTTGTTGACAAAGCAGGTTTCCATGGAGAATTGTCGAGTTCCCAAGAATTTGTTGACAATCTATGTTGACAAAGAACGATGACAAAGGAAAGGATGATCTGGATGCGGTACAAAAGAGCAGTACAAGGTGGCGTTGTTTCCTAGTGTTTGCCAAATTTTTGGGGTCCAAAATTTGGAATTTGGTGAGCATCGCGAAAATAGGATTTCCATGAAGATCATAATTTAATATGGCAAAGGCATGAATTTCGCGAAGATGGGATTCATGGTTTGTAAATCGCGAAGACCAGAAGAATGGAGGCAGTGAGTCTTCGCGATTACATCAAGCTTCGCGAAAGGCAGAGGCTGAAGCGCATTGCGGTGGTAAAGGGCTTTGCAAGGGAGATTCGTGGCGAAGGCGCGAAGGTATGTTGACTGTGATTCTTCGCAACTATGTCAAGCTCTGCGAATGGAAAATTTTCGTGGTGCTTCGTGATTTGGACAGAATTCCAGCTGAATCTTTGGAGCATCGCGATTTGAGATGATGTGGCGTTGACTTTGCGCAGAAAGTTCGAGGGATGGTGGAATCGCCTATAAATAGAGGCCGACCCCCTCGAGAGAAAGAGAGAGAATTTTTAGAGAAGATCATTTGCTCTCGATTTGCGAAGGTGGTTCACGGAGCCAGTGTGCTTTGCGAAAGAGGTGCTTCGTGGCGGCTATTGTAGCTCCGCGAAACCTGCGATCTCCGCATTGGCTTACTAAGCTTCGCGAGGGCCGTTGATTTGCGACGGCTTCAGCATCACGAGAGTGCTTCACGAGAGTTCTTCGCGAGAGAGCTTCACGAAAAGGCAGGAGCTTCGCGAAGGCTTGTTTGAGCTTCGCAAAATTGGGAGCTTTGCGAAGTAGGGTTCTTTGTGAAGGTACCTTCCAAAGGTAGTTGTTGAGTGGTCAGAGGAAAAGTGCTATTCATCAGTGGATGAAAGTTGAACTTCAATAGAGAATCTATCAACAGTTGAAGATGAATTATTCATGAAAATGAAGAGACCTATAGGTCTATAAACTGTGATTGGATTCCCTTCTAGAGTAGTGATCTTAGGAAGAGGAAGAAGGTGATCCTCTCCACCGGAAGTGAGCCAGAGAGAGAGAAACAGGGAGTGACCCTTGGGAAAGCAGTGAGCTAACCCTAAACCTTGTAAGGGCAGTGAGCCTGGGCATAGAAGTGATCTATACCGAACCATTTTGTCCACAGCTAGTGAAGTATAGTGGAATTTGGTACGACCGACAACCTGTCGGCGTATGCTCCATGGACGTAGCCCTTAGCGGTGAACCAAGTAAAATTGATGTGTCCTGTGCTTGTTTGAACTTCTGTTTATATTGTGCAACAGGAAAAGAGAGAAGAGTGTTTTTCTTAACAGCGAAACAAGACCAGAACGGGCTTTAATTTTAAATTAGTCATACCCTGATTCACCCCCCACCCTCTCAGGGTATTCAGCCTTGTGGACCTAACAAACATCTTAAAAATATGGAAAAATATCGTTCAAAACGATTACATAAAAAGTGAGGATAAAAACCGGTAAAGGAGGTATGAAAATTCATAGACTTACTAAGGGATAACTAACACAGTGAACGGTTCTCGATTCAGAGCTCAAAATAATGAGAACCCACCATGAAAAGAGGGGGATGGGGGTGCATCCATAGGAGGAGTCATGGGAAAATGAAGGAGTAAAGAGGTAAAAATCTTAAAGGAGGTAGAGGAAAATCATCATTTTTTCCACTTTCAAGAGTCTCATGTTTTGGATTCATGGTTTGGATAATCATGTTCCAACCTTGTTGTGCCACTATCTAAGTGTTACTAACCATTCAGGCTAGGTGCATGATTTTCCAAACCATGTATAGCTTGTGCACCCACCTCAACAATTCACTATAGTCCTCTCACATGGTCAAGCATCCTTGGGTGCAAGGTTGGAAAAACTGTGTTAAACACTCCATTCCCTTATACCATGATGCATGGTTTTCCCTAGGGGGTGAATGGTTTCAAAAAACCATGTCCCTATATAAAACAGGTATCACGATTATTATTAACTATATGCCAACCATACGCCTTTGCCAATTTCTACTGAAATGGGGTTTTTAGTGCCTGGCTCCACCAAAAACTCATCTGAGATCTCGAGAAACAACATATACCTTAAACACCATCTCAAGAAAACTTTTTTTAGTGTTCTAATGCTTGGATTTACATTATTAATCTAAATTTAAAACATGGATCATCTACCAAATAAAAATTTTGAATTCTTTTGAGAATTTAACTACTCCAAAAACACGAGACCTTGCAATTGGCCCATTCGTGGGTATGGACTAGTGTCTTTCTCTCCTTCATGTGCCACATGGTGGGTGGATAAATCATTCATCCATCATTTTATCTAATGGATTTCCATTTTAACACCTCCTCCCCCATAACCATAGTCTCTCCCTATTGAACCATTGTCACCTCACCCTAGTCACCAATGTAGCAACCTTAATCATTCCCTATAAGATCCTTCATAGTTTCATACCACCAAATCAACCTTCTTATGCCTCAAATGCTATTATATTCATCAATACATGTCACTATATCACCTATCATTCCCACTATCAGTGATTGTGAAGGTCGGTAGTGTTTTATTAGTGTTTTCATCATGAAGTATAATATATGATGGGGGAGAGGTTGGGGGAGAGGATATATGGGTGATGGATAGGGTGGTAAACTTTCATTCATCATCCAATTCCAGTTCAAGGATGGGATTCTTCTATGAACACTAACACATAGCATAGGGTGGTGGGGATTATAGTAGTCAATGAAGGTTTGGTCACCTTATCCCCTCCTCCTTGATTTGGCTCCAATAAAAAACACTAATAATTCCAAATTTCATAATTTTTAATATATAATTTAAAAATATATTAAGCACAACATTAGATTCTAAAGAATATATATTACAAGGTATAAGTAAAACATATTAGGGAATTGTAAACAATGTCCTACCCTGATGGAGTTTTGTCATCGCACTAAGATATAAACTTCATTATTTTTTATTGTGTCCTCTTTAAATAATTTGAAGCCTTAGATCTCTATGGGGTTTATGGAATTGGTTTTTAACCATATAATTAGTGGTATTAACAAGCTAGTTTAAGACTTGGGTGGGATGGATATTATATATACTTGAAATGGGTCTATTTTAGGTCCCAAAACCTAAATGAAAATTATAACACTCCAAGATAAAACCACTCATCTTGAACAAAACTTTAGTGATTTTTTCTCCATCTAGGGATTTGTTTAGAAGATATAGATGATTTTATATCTCTCTTGATCATGGTTAATATTTCTGTAATATTAAATATTTTTCAAGATCTCATGATACATAAAAAAATACTTTAGTGTAATGAACACACTATTAAAATATTAATAAAAATATTCAAAGGATCCAAAGAAAAATCTAGGTCACTACACATGGAATGGTCAATACCATGGCTTCATGGTTTTTCTTTAGTAAATATTTCTACCAATATATACCTTTCACTAAATCCTCATTTAATTAATAAACTTTAATCGTATATCACATCATATGTAACAAATTATTAAAACATGTGAAAAAATCCATTTATATATCCAATAAAACTATTTTTGAAAAAAAATATCACTATACCCACAAATATTTGTGTACACACTTTTTAAAAAACTTATCATCATCTATGAAACCACTAAGTGTGACCCCATGATCCTTTTTAGCATTGATAGTAACTCTGAATTATCTAATCCATTATTTTAAGAAAAAAAATCCTCTAGAAAAACATCAATGTTACGTAATCTGTAAAGATATTTGGTGTGATATCCATCCAATACCTGGATATCTATACCTATGTCTACCAATTGTATTATGTAAAATGTTCATAATCATATAATTTGTTATTCTAAGATATTGATTGATCATTATAAAAGAATTATTCCAATATCATTTTTGACACTCCTTTCCATCACAGAGTCCAACGAATGGCAAAGGGGACTACCTTAAGCACAAAGAGAGTAATCCTTTAAATAACATCAAAAATTGAAAAATGAATGAATAAGGAACCCATTAAGAAGGAGCTGGACAAGTTTTCTTCTTTCCACACAAGTCACTTGTGCACCACATATGGGTTGCACAAGTCACTTGTGCGCCCTATTCATTTTTTTCACCCAAGGCTCCCAATGGCCTATAAATAGCCCCTATGGGCCCCCCATTTTGGGGACGAATTTTCCAAAACTCAAATTCAAGCTCTGGTCACCCAAGCCTTTGTATGAAGTCTTCCAAACACTTCTAAGGTAATTATTTACATACAATGGAAGCTCTAAAGAGGAAGAATAAGGCCTAAGTGTTAGAACCCATCAATACCTGTGCACCTAAGTGTACACCCCTTAAGGGAAATGAAGAAACTTGTGTTCTACCTTTCCCTCTCAAGAAAACTTGTGTGCCATCCTTCTAGAATCCTCTAGGGATGATACTAAGGGTTTGAGTTAAAAGTCTCCCATGTATTACCTTGTGGATTCTTCGTCGCCCAAGGTGACTCATGTTGCGCAAGTATACTTGTGTAGCCAGGACTTGCATGCCAGAATGATACTTGTGCTTATCCTTCCTAGTAACATCCATTCCTCATATTCACCTCTCCTCTTCAAGATATATCCTTAAAAACCCTCTTAAAATCCATTTATGGCATGGTTACTTTGTTGGCTTACTTATCTAAAAGGAATTTTATGAGAAACTCTCCCAAAACCTCATGACTTACAAGCTCTATGTCACCATGGTTAGTGGATTCCTATATAACCTCATCCTTTAAGATGAGAAGATATTTTGATTTGGGCCTCATTCTCAAGAGTAAGCCCCAAGTTACAAGTCCCCTTAACCTGGGCCTCCTTCTTAGGAGTAATTCCCAGTCATAATTTCCTTAAACATTGGGCATCCTCCTCAGGAGTAAGCCCCAATATTAATTTATTTTGATTTGGTCTTCCTTATTAGGAATAAAACCCAATCATAAGTCCCTATTAATTTGAGCATCCTCTTTAAGAGTAAGCCTTGGGTTAAAATTCCAAATCTCCATAAATTATAAATACCTTTATGAACCCTGATCTTGGGATTCTTTCCTAAGTCTTGGTCTTCATTTACTTGGGTCATCATATATACACAATCCCCACATCATTTCTCATGATTGTATCTTTCGTGGCACCATCGTCAATTTTACTGATACCTCTTGTTTCTCACACCGAGCATGACTCACATGGGATTATAGTGTAAAATTAATCACGAAATCTCTTTTTGGGCTATTAACTATGAATAAACCCCATATTTCTTTTCCCGAACTATGTGGACTTTGATCTCTGCCTTAAAAGTAGGGTACGTAGGAAGCCTTTATATGGTTCACCCCATATTTTATTAATTCTTTTCCATCCCATATGACGTTAAACTATATCCTTTTTATTGAACTATGTGGGTTCTGATTCCTTTTTAACAAGGATACGTTGGTATCCCATCTGCAGGTATGATCCCAACTTTGAAATAATCTGTGTATTTCTGAACGACAATAAACTTTAAGTGCCCCACTGAGTGAATTTAAAACCAGTATGGTCATCATAGTGACCAAGAGATTCCTATATAATATATTGAAGGATACCATTGACTAAGAATCTCCAATACATATGGATGATTATCTATCAATGAAGAACCTCAAATACATATATAATATTCTCTAAATCCCATATATATCCATCATTGATTTCCAAATCTAAAGGAAATATCATTTTAATACTTGGTGAATTAATAAGGATTGGTGAACATAACATAAATCTATAAGAGAGTCCCATAGTAGGAAATAATCTCCCCAAAAAATATGTGATGATCCTGACCTCTCATCCTCTCGACCAATGGAAATTCTTAAGCCTCATCAGTCTACAACTATTAAGCACCTACATTATGAAAGTAGGTCCAAATGGATATAGAATCATTGTATTTTTCCGGTTCTACGAATAAATCCATTAGAAACCAATTGGAAAGTTTGAACCTTAAACAAATAATGTCATTCCCATTTCTAGAAGAAATAAAAAATGGTGAACCTGACGTGAATCTTTAACCATGTTAACTGATGTTTTAATTATTTGTTAGGCCCCTACTAAACTCAATATGAGGGCCAACAAAGAAATAAAATACATATGTGTTCATCCAAAAATGTTATATGGACAAACCTATCTTGATTATGTCTGATATATTAAACAGGCACTCTTTTCCAAGATCTCTCTACAACACATAATGTATTCTTTAAAGTTCACGCCTGTGAATGCCTAGACTGCTACTCCTGCTAGATCCTCGTCTGATTTGCGGACGACATTGCCTACTCAGTATCTTCAAAACTGGGTCTCAAATGAATTGGTGAGGGAATACCATCAACATTGTACCATCCTGACTTTGGAGGCCACTTGATAAGCCTACCAAGTGAACAACTCACCCTGGTTTTCCGGACAGCGACGACCACTGGTTAAAAACCAGGTGGTTCCAACCACCGTTTCCAACGATTTCAGGTCATTATCCCCAGAATGCAACAACCAGTCCCTACCATGTTATAGGGAGGTGAATTAATAGGTTACTCAAGTCCTCAATTCAAGAAGACATGAGTCCTTCCTGCAGACTCCCACCAAAAATTGCCGCTAGACTCATGCGGTAGTTCACCCTCAACATGATGAGGGTATCACCTCTAGGCATTCGGCTCAGGTTTCTCAGACCCAAGCATGCAAGAAGAACCTTCAGAGGTGAAATTCGGTCAATAGGGAGAAGGTTATTACCTCTTCCCCCTCCAAATAATTCCATCAATCTAACTTGATGGAAAACAACGAGCAAGCATATACACCTGTCCGTCCGGATTTCAATGCCCAGCAGACTCGTCTAGCAGTAACACACCAATCCCACCGGGAAATTCTAGCTGAGTATTATATACAGGAACATACACCTGTTTATAATTCATCAACCAGTTAGCAAGCTCGTCTGACTGCAACCAAATAAGTTCACCAATCAAATGTGGTGACCACCTGTAAACAGGCACATACACCTGCTTACACTCATCAATTCTGCCATCAGTCTCATCTTCCAGTCTTGAAAGAAGTTCATCAATCATATTTGGTGGAGAATAATCATTATGCAAATACACCTATGATTCATCAATCTAGCCAACAGTATCATTTGGTAGCACTTGGAGATGTCAATTGGAAAGCTCCAATAGCAAACAAGAGGCAGACACAACTTTTTGCCCCCACAAATGAGTACTGCCAGAATTCACTAATAGGAAAAGAAAGACATGACAAGGAACACACATCTACTCAAAAAACAGAATGGACGTATATTCTCATTCCAGCAGCTGAAGTCAGCAAGAACATTATCACAATGGAGAAAGAGCATAAGCAAATCTCTGCCCATATTCTAGATACCTGTCAGAATATTATAACAACTTCAGTAGCATCACAGGGAAAGAATCATAAATCTATCCCTATCAGTGTAGTGACTCATCAACATGTCACTTTGGAGCATATACACACCTCTTTTACATTCCAAGAGGGTCATGGGGCATACTCCTCCATGTCATATGGACAATCAAGTCGGGCACATACACCCGATTTAAATGGGGATAATCACCCTAACCTGACCATTTCTCCTGAGCATTCACATACACCTGCCCATAAAAACCACTTTCGTCAACAAGTGGTTTCCAAAGTGAGTAATAAGGCGTCCAAGAAAAAGATCCATCCTGCACAATTGAAAAACCAAGAGCCAATTTTCAATAAGGCCTTGCTCAATGCTGGAGTTCTTAAAGCCCTCAGACAATTGTCTGTAGCAACTCAAGATTCCACTCCCTCATTTCCAGATTATAGAATTAACAACAATAATTCTGAATTTCTTCATCAGACACTTCCTCTTGAAGTCTTACTTCATGAAAATTTGGTCAATCTTGAAGTATCATCTTTAGATGATAGCCACGATAACCCTTTGCATGGTCAAAAGACCGAGGAGCAAAAAGATTCATCTTTTTTTGTAACCCACCATGGTGGTCCTCCCCGTGATGATGAATTTAGCTGTGAAAGTCTTCTCTGTAGTAGTAATTCTCATTTCCTGGAAACATTTTCAATGGAAAATTTTGTAATAATAAATCCATCATATCTTGAGGAACTTGAAAATGTGAAGCCAGTCATGTTTGATGCCTTACCACTAGCAGGTGAAATACTTTCTCAATCAGAAGATAGCATGGGGTGTAGGTCATTCTCTGAACCAACCCTGGGTTATTCAACTTCTAATTTCACAAATTAATTCTCTACCAATCATGTTGAATCTCATGAAGCAAAAAAGAAGAAGCAACTTTGGTCCAATCAGGTAGAATAATCTTCATCAAATGACAAATAAGAAGTGTTTAATATGAGAAAAAAAACTGGTGGAAGGTGAAATACCAGTCATGTTTTGGCCTTTGTCTGACTCTCAGTATGATATTCCAGAAACATTGATAGAAGATTGTATTCATGATATTCGTCTCAACATATGGAAAACTATTTTTCACTTAAAAGATAAGATATTATCTTATGATAAATATCAAAATCATGTCAAGATAATAGAAGGGTTTCAATGCCAAATTTACATGGAATCTCTCTACATTTCTCGACATCCAAAGGTTGAAAATCAGTAGAGAGCCCTTTAGCGTTCATGTCATGGCGCATTAAAAATGTTGTGCCAGTTAATTACCAATTCCCCATCTGGTATTCATATCAGGGGATGGGGTGTTCATGGAGCATTACATTTCACTATGATATCCAGTCAACAAAGTCCGTCAAAAGTGGTCTCATGTAATGTTATTGCTCATGGATGGCCACATCTAACTAGTTTTGTGCGTAATCAAAGGCTTTCCCAAGAACAAGCCTCAACTAGTTCTTCCCAAAGTCAGGAATATAAAGAAAAAGTTGTTGAATTACTCTCGCATCAAGAAAATGATAATATCGAACAAGCTTCTCATTTAGAGAATGCACATCATCTGGTGATAGATGTTTCAAGAAATAATCCAACGGTTATCTGAGCCAAGTGATTTGAGTGGATGTTGGATGATGCATCCAGCCAATTTCCGGACTAAAGTCTGCAATATCAGAATATATTTTAAGAAAGTTTCAGAAGTAGCAGCTCAAGAGCCACCACAGCTTTCCAGACTGGGGAATATTTTAATCCAAGCCTTAGGATCAACAAACAGAATTTGAGGAGCTGAGCAGGAAAAATAGGAATAGCCCCAGTCCACCGGACTGGGGACTTTTCAAATTATCAATCTCTTCCTCAGTGAAAGTCAGTCTTATCTCAGTTATGGAAGAAGACACAAGAGGAACACAGGGCCGAATTATCAGGAGATTCCCTCCAAATTATGGTTCATCAAGAAGTTCCTAAGGGATCGACCAAACAAAAGGCAATGTCTCATAAAGGACATAGAAGAAGACAATATCACAAAAGAACTGAAAGAAGGGATGAAATGCATTATGCATCAATAAATTTCATCAATGTTGTTGTCACTGATCTACCAGAACATGAGGATCACTCAGAGAAATCAGATGAAGAAGTTCATGTTCAAGAAGTTTTACACACAGAAACGAATGAAGGAGGTGCGCATACCTGAAGACAGAGGGTTGCCTAGGGGTAAGAAATTCCTTTGGGTAATTACCTTCCATACTCTAGAAAGGAACATGCCAAGGAAAAGGGTAAAATTTAGGTTACATTCCTCCCTACCTATAGATAAGGCCAATCACTATCATTAGAGGAATGGTTTTCACAGCAAGAAGAAGAAATGAAGGAATTAAGGAGGTTAAATGCCGAACTACTTTAGGGTAGTCTTCCTCCTAAGCATGCTGGAGTTAATCAATCAATGTAATTTTTTGCATCTACTGGGATGGATCAAGAATATCACCCTTTACAAGTACACCCTCATAGGTCCAACCCTATGGGTTATATGTGACAGCAACCGACAATACTACCATCAGTGGTAGTACCGGTCACCACACCCATCCAAACTCCAGTTATTGCACCTGATCAAGCCCAAGATCAACCAGATGTTTCTCAAAAATTAAAGACTTCCATTGATTCATTAAAAGCTCGGTTGGAATCTATAGAAGGAAATCATGCAAAAGTTCAACCAAAAAAGAGAGCTTACCCTGAATGGGTAGATTCAATTCCTCCCCCATCAAATTTTGTGAATACAACATTCCAAATTTCTTATGGTTCAGGAGATCCAGAACAACACTTGACACATTTAATATCTCATTGTGATCCTATGATGGTAACTCCTCAACAACAAGAAGCAGTTATGATCAGGTGTTTTGTGCATCATTACAAGGACCTGCTTTTGTCTGGTATACAATTTTGCAATCTCGGTCAATTACTGGGTGGGAAGATCTCCGTCAAAGATTTCTTCTTCAATTTAGCTCAACGTTTCCAAAGACGATAGTTTTTTATCTTACCAATTATAAGCAAATGGAAAATGAAAGAGTTTCATATTTTTTTGCTTGTTAGAAGGGATTAACATATTCCTTATGTTTAGCACTCCCCCAAAAATAATTGTTGTCAATCTATGTGGAAAATATTCCTGATTAATTATGCACACCGTTTATCCCTATGAAATGCACAAGAGGGTTTCGAGACCTTACTTCAATCTCTCGGCAGATAGAATACTCTCTTAAAAAGAATAAGGCTAAAACTCGTGTAATTCAATAAGTTTTAGGAAAGAGAATTGGGAAAGTAGAGATGGCTACAGTTACACTTAAACAATCACTTATACCTGCTTCCACTTCAAAATATTTATCATATCGAAGGGATACACCTCCTGAGTGTCGACAACAATAGCCGCCTCATCAATATGATCAAAGAGATCAAAGGAGGAAACAATTTGAAGATTTTAAGAAAAAATTTTATTCTTTCTAGAATGAACAAGTTCTTAGATACTTCATCTCGGTTTTGGAAAACAATCTGGTTTAGTTAACATGGCCCAAAAGGTCAAACAAGGAAGGAGATGAAGACCTCCTCAGCTATTTCATGTTTTATTAGATGTTGGGACATCTCATTCAGGAGTGTTTTGTCTTCAAAGACCTCCTATAAAAGATGGTTGACTCTGGACAGGTAAAACTGAAAGGTTCTTCATCCTAGGTAGTATGTGTTACTGCTACTGATCTAGAGGAAGAAGTTGAGTGGCATGAAGTCAAAAGTAAAAATGTGCAGAAATATGATGATTGTATGGTCAGGAAAACAATCAACCAAACTCATTCCATTTAACAAACATAATTAAATCAAACAATTGTTTCTTCTGCTATGAATTCCATATAAAAACCCCCTTCATCGGAAGGAAAATCCTCAAAGAAGTAATGTAATATGAAGAAAGTAGAGCAGTTAGAAGAATATGAGCTCATGTCAAAGCCTAAGTAGTCATTGACTCTGGAAGATTTTATTCCATTTGCTTGAAAAGCACGGGCACCGCCCCACCAAACAGAATAGCCTAAACTAGTTAATCTGGTAGAATCTTTATTAAATGAAGAATTGATCTTTGGTTTTGTTAACATGATTCATTTAACAGATCCTTATACCAATGACAGTTTCGATTATGATTAGCCTAAGTTCCCTGTATCTAATAGAGGAATTAGAGGAAGAGATAGAGTTCTAGAATATAGGGGAAGATGTGGATATTCCAGAAGCCACTATTTCAATCCTACCCCTGCAAGAACTGTATATGCAGCAGAAAAGCATGGAAAATCCCTTCAGTGGGCTCAATATGAACTAGAAAGTTCTTCCACACATGGTAGATTCTCTTCTGATGCAGTTATTTTGGAAGACCGGTTAGAGGTCACACCATCATCCTCTCAGCAAATAGATAGACCTAGTCAGTATAATCTACTGAAGCCAGGAGTATTTCCAACTCCTACCCCGATACAGGATGCATCTATTGCCAAAGCATCAACTTCAAAGGCACCTGAAAAACCACATTTTCCTAATGGTAAACACAGACCTTTGGACCAAAAGTATGATATATTGAAACATTTGTCCCAATTACCAGCCAAGTTATCAATTTTGGATGCCTTGAATCTATCAAAATATCTTCAGGAGGCGCTTATTGGGGCTTTGTCAAGTACTCAAGAATTCAAAACTGAAATTGTTGCGGCTGATGTCTACCATATAGAGAATGATCCTACATAATTCCATGCAGTGATATCTTTTACAGATGAAGATTAAGATGATGTTGTAAATGGACATATCATAACTTTGTATCTATTTGGAAAAGTCAATGATATAGACATTCGACGAGCTTTCATTGATAATGGCTCAGGAGTCAATCTCATTCCTATTTGAACACTTCGTCGATTGGGCCTCACCAAATCTGATTTATCTCCTTCTAATTTGGTGTTTCAAGGATATGATAAGAATTAACAAGAACCTCTAGGAATAATTACACTCATAATTAAGTTTGGAGACCTTTTTTCTAATTCATATTTCATGGTTGTTCCTCAGGACACAGCATTCAACATTTTTCTTGGAAGACCTTGGCTACATCAACATATGGTTGTACCTTATTCATACCATCAATGTCTCTAATATTGTTTCAATGGTCAAATTGGGTCATTGTATGGTGACAAATCCCCATTCAAAACGTGAGAATCTCAATACATTGAGGCATAATTTTATCACATGGAGGGAAAGGAAAAATCCACAGCTAAGAAGGTCACCAAAATTAATGCTCCAAATGGTTTGGAAAAGATTCTAGTAAACCCATTCATACATGTGAGTACAGATTATGTGTTTCCTATCAGTCAAATTGATTGGATAGACCTAAATCTAAACACTCTTATAGAAACTTCCATAATGTCAGTTACGGCAATCAAGCCAGACAACATGGGAGAAATTGTTGATTTTCCAAGCAGTGATGAAAGCTTAAATAGAGATGTCTTCATTTCATCTGCTGAAATCCAGCAATTCTATACTTCATCAACCAGACCAGAAGAAGTTATAGCAATGCCAGAGGAAAATAATGATGTCGATTATCAATCCATAATCTTCTCTTTATTACCCAAGGAAGACCTTTCAACATCAATAGGGTCAGAAATGGTAGCCTCTTCTCCAAGATGCTCAAATTTTAACTTCTCCCTTGATCATGGAAATTCTGCTTTGTCATCTACTATGAAAGTAGAAATAGAAGAAGTAACACATATTGAATAAGAAGAGGAAGATCTAAGGGATTCTCCTCCAGCATTTGAAGAGGGTATCTCCACCACTGTGGATGAACTCGGAGAAATAAATATGGGTACAAAAGAAGATCCATGCCCCACTTTAAATAGTGCTGCCAGGACTCTTGAAGAGAAAGAAATGTATACTTCATTTTTAAATCAAAATCAAGATGTATTTCCTTGGAATTATACATAAATTCCAAGTCTTTATCCTAATGTTTCCACTCATCATCTGGGTTTTCTAGATAAACATTGAGGATTCAAGAAAGTCGTAATAAGAACACACTCAACTTATGCCTCCAAAATTGAAGATGAAGTTGATAAGATTATCAAATCTGTCTTTATCAGAGAAGTTCAGTATCCCAAATGGCTGGATAATATTGTCCCTATAGAAAAGAATAATAGAAAAATTAGAGTTTTCATTGACTTCAGAGATCTTAATTGACATTGTCCTAAGGATGATTTTTCAGTTCTAATCACAGAACTCTTAATTGATGAAACATCTAGATACTAAGCTCTTTACTTCATGGATGGATACACTATGTACAATCAAATATGAATTTCCCTAAAGTATGAGGATTCTACAGCCTTCAGAGCTCCTCAAGGTGTGTTTTTCTATCGTGTAATGCCATTTGGCCTGAAGAATGTAGGTGCAACGTATCAATGTTCCATGCACCATATCTTCAAACCCTTTTTAAGGAAATTTGTTGAATGTTATGTGGATGATTTGGTGATTAAGTACAGACAACATTCTGATCACTTGGTTGATCTAGAAATCATATTCAACAAACTTCGACCATACAATTTGAAGATGAACCCCTTGAAATGTGATTTTGGGGTAACCTCAAGAAAATTTTTCGGCTTTGTTGTACGCCATCATGGTATCAAATTTGATCCTGAGAAAAAAAATCAATCCTTAGTATGTCACCTCCTCAAAATTTGAAAGAATTAAGAGGAATTCATGGACACTTGTCCTATATTTAGCGTTTCATTTCTAATTTGGAAGGAAAGTGTTTACCCTTCACCAAATTAATGAAGAAGCGAGTCACCTACCAGTGGACTGAAGAATGTCAAGAAGCATTCGATATTCTCAAGAAATATCTCTTGAGTCCACCGGTATTAATGCCACCCATTGAAGAAGACCACTTATTCTCTATGTGACAGTTTTAGAGCGATCATTGGGTGCATTCGTTGCCCAAAAGACTGATATTGGGAATGAAAACAACCTTTATTATCTCGGTCGTACTGTGCTTAAGGCAGAAACTCGATATTCAAGTATTGGAAAGTGCTGCCTAGCATTAATCTTTGCAGTTCAAAAATTGAGACACTACCTGTAACATCATGAGGTCCAATTGGTATCTCGTAATAACCCGCTCAAATTTATCATTATTCATCCAATGCTTACAGGACATTTGGAAAGGTGGGAAGTTATTTTGCAGTAGTTTGATATCCAGTATGTGTCTCAAAAGGAAATAAAAGGCCAAGATCTGGCTGATTTCCTGGATGAACACCCATCTGTATAAGATACATCTTTAAATATTGGACTTTCTGATGAAGAAGTATTCTTTATTCAAGATAATACTCAAACATGGGAAATGTACTTTGATAGTACCTACAGAAGTCCAACAGGGAAGAAAATGGAAGATCCTAAATTCATCAATGTTGGGTTAGGAATCATGCTTATTTCCCCAGAAATGGCAGTGCTACCCTATTCCTTGTTATTGTTGGAAGGTGATACAAACAATGAAGCAGAATATCAAGCTCTCATCAAAGGCTTGGAATTGGTGCTTCAGGCACAGGTGAATCACTTGAAAGTAAAAGGTGATTTAGATTTGGTAATCAAACAAATCAATGGGGATTATGTCATCAGAAAGGAAGAGTTAATCCCTTTGTGTGATTATGTCAGAGATTTAATGGCGGAATTTCCTTTGAAACCGACATTTTCTTATGTCCCATGATCACAAAATGCCCAAGCTGATGCACTAGTTAATGTAGCCACAGCCCTAGAAGATCCAAACTAGGATGAAAAAATCATCAGTATTGCCCACCATATAGGATGGATGACACTAATCAGGGAATACCTTCAAAATGGAACACTCCCACCCGATAGAGCCGGAAAAGAACAAGTCTGGTGACGTGTGGTCAATTTTACTCTTTATGGTAGACAAGATCACCAAAAAAATTCTCTAAAAGTGAGTTTTTGATGCAATTATCTTTAGATGTATTTATGGTGAAGGGACAATGGCTATCATGAATGAAGTACATGCAGGATTTTGTGGTTCCCACCAGTCTGGACAAATCTTTTCTGGTCAAATTCGAAGGCTTGGATACTTCTGGCCTTAAATGATTCCAGATTGTGTTCATTTCACTAGGAAGTGTCATTCTTTCCATGTATGTTCCAACTTCATTCATCAACCCCCAAAGTTTCTTCATACAGATAAATACTCATGGTCGTTTGCTACATGGGAAATGGATGTAGTAGGACCTTATCCTCTGGCTACATCTAAGCAGTTTAAGTATATTCTTATTACTACTGACATCTTTTCCAAATGGGAAGAGGAAATACCACTCAAATAATTTAGATCTAAAAGAATTGTTAGCCTTTTAAAGTCTAACATCATTACCAGATTTGGTGTCCCTCATACCATATTGACGGACAATGGCACCAACTTCTGTTCATTTGAGGTGAGAAAGTTGTATCAGGAATACAACATCAAATCAAACGATTCATCTCGGTATCATGCAGCTGAAAATGGCCAAATATAATCCTTCAATAAGAATCTGTAAAATATACTACAAAAGATGTTGGATAAAGATATGAAATCATGGCCTGATAAACTTTTTCATGCTTTATGGGCTTATAGGACCACCACCCACACTGCTACGTGGTCAACTCCATATTCATTGGTCTATGGAACAGAAGAAGTCTTTCCTATTGAGGTTCAATTACCTTCACTCAGAGTAGACATTTGTGATCAATCATCCATAGATGAACAATCTCAAAATCAATTTGATGAATTGGAATGATTAGATGAAAAAAGATTGTGCACCCTGCACCACTTCGAGTCTATCAAAATCGAATAGCATGGGCTTTCAAAAAAAAATTTCATCTTTGTTCATTCATTCAAGGAGAATTTGTATTGGTCCTCATAATTCCAATGATACCGGGAAAGAAGCCTCCAAATCTTGAGCCAAAGTGGGAAGGACCTTACTCAATACATAAGGTCTACTCTAATAGAGCTTATTCTTTAATCTCAATTGATGGAGAACTCATTACAACTCCAACCAATGCAATATTCTTGAAGACGTATTTTGTGTAACACAAATACAGTCCCCCATTGTCCTTGTTGTAGGACATTAAACTACCTAGCTACCTCTATCATCCAATATGATGTTAAACTGTGTCCCCCTTTTCGTCCTGCATAACATTAAACTGTAAATAGTCACTTATACGTCCTACATGACGTTAAACTATACGTGTTCATCCTACATGATGTATAAACTGTGAAAATGGTCCCTTAATACATCCTACATGATGTTAAACTGTACACATGTCCTGTAAGATGTTAAACTGCACAACAATACGTCCTAGCTACGTGACTCTAAACTGTACAACACCCTTTTTCCCACATGACGTTAAATTGTGCATCGTTAGGGTTGTTGCTACATCTTTTTTCTCCTACCGAGCATGAATCATGTGAGCTTAGGGTAAGCTTCAACCATAACACCCTCTCTGGGCCACTAACCATGCATAAGTCCCAACATCATCTTCAGGTTGTTGTCCTCAAGTGCAACTCGACCACCAATTCATTCTCAATCGAACTACGCAAACTTTGATCCCTGTCTTCCAGGCTGGGTACGTAGGAAACCTCTTGAGGTTCAATCCCAAAACCAATATCTTCACATCGATTCACCTCTATATCATATGATGTTAATCCGTGAAGCCCCCCCCCCCAAACCAATATCTTCACATTGGTTCACCATCATCCTACATTGTGTTAAACTATGTACATCCCTTTTGTCCCTGCTACATGACACTAAACTATGTAGTAACATCGTCATTTCTATATGACGTTCAACTATGCAGTCCCCCAATGTGCTCATTGCAAGACATTAAACTGTATATAAATACGTCCTAGCTATATGATGCTAAATTGTGATGTATAGGTCCATGCATAGACCTTAAACTATTCACACTTTTGTCTTGTATGACAATAAACTACAACAATCTCTGACACCCTCACCTGAGTGAGAATCATTATTGACATTGATCTCCAATCATGTCATATTCCAAAGACTATGTGCATACATGGAAACTCCTGAACCTTTAATCTTGGGTCCAACCATCATTGCACTAAAGTCCCCTTTCACCCTTCACATGTACGAACCAAATCTATATAGAGGGTATTCAAGAACTACATATAGATACGTAGGAATGTTTGAGAATCCCTCAAATCCAGCCCCAAGTCTTTGGGCCTAACCCCAAACTCCACTTTCAGTCCCTTGGCTGAAAAGTCCCCCTGTGAGCACATGAATGTGGTATGAAAACCCTGGTCTTTCTTTATATCAAGTTTATAACAAACATACAATGTGTCTCCCTCATTATGGTCTGAGCTCTACAACCATAAACTAAGATCTCCTACACTCTCATCCCACATGACGTTAAACTATATTTCAAGAACCATGTATGGGTTGATTCTCATCCTAATGAGATATGTAGTGAAGTCCAGAATCTCAATTCAGGACCCAACCATAACATAGTTATGGTCAGCATTGGTCTATGTATCTCCTTCATGCATTGGACAATACCCATTTTCATGTTTCATACTCCTAACCTTAAATACTTCCAGATCTCCATAACCCTTTTCTTGACTTCTGGTAACAAAATGTCTAATACTTGGGAATTCTTTTTCCTAACCATGCAGCATGTGCCCTTAGGCGGCCTTGCATAAATAGTCTACATAACGGACCTGTTAGCCAAAAGATGCTATTATCTGACTATGCAGCCAATGCCCTTAGGTGGCCCATCATAATTTAATCCCCCTAACGGGTTTGTCAAATAGTTGTAACTTCATTCTTGGGGGGGAGTCTCTTTTGTCCTTATTCGTCTTAAAGACGATATGTACAGATCCGAAAAAAAAAATCCATCCTTAACATATTTGTCCCATACTCTTTTTCATGATCTGAAAGTATTCATGTCTATGGTTTATATTTCCCTTCCCTATGTTTGGGTCAGACCTTAGTAGGAGTGACAGTCATCCAATTATTTGACAATCTTGATTGGGAATCTCCTATCCATATTAAAGTACCTTTCTCCATACAAAATACTCTATGCTTTAGAAAATATGAATCTCCATAAACTTTCACTGGCTTTAGCAATAGAAAAGTATAATTTCTGAGAGTTCTTTTTCCTGACTATGAAGTATGTGCCCCTAGGTGGCCTTTCATAATTAGTATACATAAAGGACCTGTCATCCATAAGATGCTATTATTAAACTATGCAGCCAATTCCCTTAAGTGGACCAGTATAATTCAACCCCCTAATGGGTTTCTCAAATAGTGGTAACTTCACTCTTAGGAAATACTTCCTCTAATTCCTTTTAGCCCTTTTTTCATATCATCCCTCACATTCAAAATTTCTTAAGTCATAGTTTACATGTTTTCCCCAATACTTGAATGTGGTAATATGTTTTCAAACAATTTATCAAGGAATTGAGTCAATTTTAATCCATTCGGTCAAAGATATTCGACCGTAAACATTAGCCTTTTTATGTCCAACATGCATCAATTTAAACTGCCTACAAGAGACAGGGTACTCATTAAATTAGGAACCTATAGAAACAACTATGAACAAAAGTTGAGTCCCAGCTCGCTAAACGTACATTTTGTATGATTTAGGAAATATTGAGCAAGAAAAGTATGCAAGGTTTTTGGGGTTGTTTGTATAATCCTATAAATAATCAAACTATTCTTACTAGGTCCATTGGATTGGGTAAAAAATAAGTAATTAGCAAGATAATGCATGTACAAATGATTAAAGATGTAATGTCTTTTTCGTTGATGCACAAGATTAGAAGAACATCCACAGATTGGAGTATCTTCTCTTTTTCAAGAATTACAAGATTCTTTCAACATAACTTTTAATTTCATTTATGGAATCTCGAGCTTCATCAGTAGCCACTTGAAGTTCATTCACTCGACCAACTTCACTCTTTTCAGCTTGATGGAGTGGTTTCTTGGCATCTGCGATGGATTTCATACCATTCGTTTGGACTCCTTCCAATGAATTGTTAAGCTAGTCAAGTTCCCCAATAACGACATCAAACTGTTGTTGAAGGTGCATCTACTGGACAAATTTCTCATTTATCTTATGCTTCATCTCCTTCATCTTTGCAGCATCATCAACCTTAGCTTGGGACACCATAGCCTCGAATTCACCGATATTGGTCAGCAGCCTCACTCTGGTCAGATCTTGACTGCACTTTTGCTTCTGCTCCCTCCTTAAGATGACTTTTTCACTACGGTATGGATATATTGATATCCAAATCTTCCAAATACCTACATGATGAACAAGGATGATAGTCACAGGATCTTCGAAGACATCTCTTTAAGAGGCACTTCAGATATAATCTTCCATATATTCTGCCATGCCTTGCGTTGTGAGAATTGGAGCGCCCTTTTCACCTATGGGTCTCATTCAGCAATGCTATCACAGGGGGGAATATAGTCTAGGATTAATGCACTTAATAGAGTGCCATGTTCTGCTCCTTCCCCCTGACCCTTGGTACTTCACATTCTACTCCCGTTGGGGCTGAGGCTGAGGCTTCATATCTAGATCTATCCACTGACGTTGACAGCAATGCATAGTCAATTGAAAGATTTGGTTAGTCTCAAAGGATAACAAAAGTTTATTAGCTATATTTCAAATTAAGTACAGCCACAAATATTATCTTCTTTTACCAAACGGTAGATCAGCAGCAAGAGAAGGCTCATCCCCATCTTTCCTAGCTTCAACAGAATTTTCATGATGGGTTTCAGGAAGCTCTGCCAGGTTAAGCTCCACTTGAGCTAGCATCTCTCCAATGATAGGGTTGTCTCTACCCCCTTCAGGCATCGGCAGATCAGCAGCTTGCTCAGATGGAACTGCACATTTCAACCAATCATGGTCAAAGATGTAATAAATTTTTTTTTATGGGACGAAGGATAACACTCACATCCAAAATCTTCTAAATCACATGGTTATTTAACATGATCTAAATTTTTTTCAAAAGACGCGCCAAGTTTCATCATTTCATCTAGTGATATCCTAGATTCCAGGTAAGTATCACCAGTTGGAGCATTTGATATGTCTTCTTTGCAACCCTCCTCCTGCGACCTCTGACCCCAGATAGCTTCCTCAAAAAAAATTGTGGAGTCAGTTTCAGTGGTCACCAAATGTTCTAGTGCAGGTGTTGAACCTAAATCATCACGGAGTGGAAGTCAAATGATTTTTTCATTCAACGTTCTATGAAGAAGCATGAATTTGTGACTGTTCACCAGCACCCTCTGTCATCCTCAAAGGAGGGTTAGTTCTCTCCCTCAAAGAGGAAATTGAAGAAGCCCCTGCAATCCCAAGAAGTATGAGCAACCTTTTCAAGATCTAGGATTCATGACTATCCGAAGGACTTTTCACTAATGATGAAGCATCTAGTTGTGGACTTCTTCCTTCGATGCCTTTTCTTCTTTGAATTTTTGGGTGTGTTGACATCATTACCTCCAAATACAGGTATTGGAGAGTGAAAATACCTTTCTAACTCTATGTCCATGACTTGGTAGCCTGGAGATACTTCACCTGACTCATGAGGAGATTCAGGGACTCCAAGAGTAGTACTGGCAGGGCTGTACTGCGGTAAAGGGACCTCAGTAGTTCCTTTCATAACAATATGCAATATGAAGAAAGTAATTTCCTTGAGTAACAAAGCATTGACTAAAATTAAGTTTCAAAGCATACAAGGAAAGAAATTTACATCTTCAGAAGCCACGTAATCATGATACTCCTCATATACTGAAGCACCAATCCCCTCAGTAGTGCCATGATCCATCATTTTATTCACCCTCTTGGTGATAGGAATGGAATCATCAGTGGAATATACGTTCATTACCAGCTTTCTAATACAATCCCGCACTTCATCGGTGTTATCCTCGAAGCGGATATCAGTAGAAGCCCGGAGATCCCCCCCTCTGGGGATATGTTGTCCTTCACATATGTCCATCCAGGTGGTTTCATCATTACAATATAAACTTTTCCATGTCTGGACTGCCTCTGGTCATAAATATTCACAATGTGCACTAGAAGTACATGAGGAGGGTCCTACAATCTGGGATTTCAACTTCCTTCCATCTCCTACAACCACATATAAAGGATAAGAAAATGAAACTTGTTGCTCTATAAAATAATGGTGACTAAATTTTCTCAATGATATAACTCACCTTGAGTCGATGGAGTGGGTCTCTTAACTCTGGCATGAGGCCGTTTTGACGCATGTCGAGCCTCGTCATCCCCATCCTATGAATTCGGTGAATCAATCCTGGGTGAAGAACCCAGTGAATCATCTCTGGGTGAGGAAGAGTCACCTTCAAGATGAAAGGTTTCTTTCCTGGCAATTATCCTTTTACTCCCTACCCGGTAGAAAGGAAGATTCAATACCCCTTCCAGGTATGATGCTACTAAGTTCTTGGCATACCATGTAGTAAATTGACTCGTCACTCCAGCAACTGGTAGATCAAACACTGCCCAGGTCTTCTCCATAGCTATCAGTAACCATAGTTGTCATAAAACCATTGGATGCTGCTCTGACCTGACGTGCAAAAGAGGGGATACAACAATCTTCTACAGACACTTGAATTGGCATGCAAATCTATATGGAGCATAGGCCTTGCATATAATCTCTTCATCAATTCTTGTGGCCAATACACCATCTCTGTAAGCCAACATATATGAATTTAATTATAGGCTAGATGTTCCATCATCAACAAACTTCCCAGTTGGAGGGTTTCCATAAGGAAAGAAATAAAATTCCTTGAACATTCTTAGCCTCACCTTCAGATCATAAGGATTGAGGGAAAATGGAGAAATTCTGGAAAATTCCTGCACCGATGACCTAAAAGAACTTCCAGGAACCTGTACTCCACTCTGTACAGCGTATGTCCTGAAGTGAGTGGTGATCCATCCCTATAAAACATGGAATGGTCCCACTATTCTCAAAGGAGACTTACCCATATATACATGGAGTAAGCTCCTGTAAATCATCTCCAAAACTGGGGTGGCCAACCCAACCATTTTTCTCTCAGCCAACTTTGCTGCAACAACGAAGGTACCCGCCCTGACGCCTACCTTCGAATCCCTAACTGACAGAAGATAAACATTGAGACACAAGGCTAAGAAGCCCGCCAGACGATTCTTCTATGGGATTCTTTGATCCACTTCATACCCCCACTTTTAAAACTCTCCAGCTTCCAAAGTTGGCTAGAATGTACCAAGAGAACTCCTCTTCTCAGCTCTAGGGCAGCTGGTAGGATGAGTAAAGGTGGGCCCCTTATCCTTCTTCTTGATCAGAAACATGTCCATCCATTCCTCTAGATGGATCAACTTACTAGAGTGGGTTTTCATGGTTTTGGTATTCTTAAGAATGCTTAAAATCTTCATTAATTCCCGAGCTAGAGACCGAGTCTTCTCAGAATCATTCTTGGTCACCTTCGGAGGGATGAACTCATCATACATGTCTCCCAGAATTGGAGCCTCTAAGATCTTGTAGACATCCCACAATCTGATGCCTACTTCTCCATGGGTCAGATGGAAAGAATTGGTTTCGGGGCTCCAGCGGTTGATTAGCTCTCACACAAAATTGTCATTCCTGTAGACATATGTCTGCCCAGCCCAGAAAACTTCATATATTGTAGCTCCCTTCAGATCCTCAACAAACTCTGCACAGGTTTTTCACACCCAATATGACCATAATCATGTCGGCTTCAAAACTCCTCCAAGACAGAAATCCCAACTCTTCTTATATCCCTTAGATTGGTCCATCTGAGAATTTTGGAAAATAGATAGATAGCAATGTGGCTACAGCTCAGGCGTGTGAGGCTTTAGATCTAGATCACATGGGCTATGATGCATTATGTATGCCTTCTCCACTATTCCAGCATTGACAAATGATCCTGAAACTGAGACATTTACTGAAGATAAATTGGTGTAAATTTGAAACCAGGAATGAAGAACATAATTCTTTGCCTCTGGAACGTTGACTCCTTGCAGATGACTGTGGCCATATAAAGGCAAGTAAATTCACTATGGGAAATTTGCATGATATTTCTTCAAGTACATAGACAAATCCGGGAGTGTAATGTTACAGATATCATAATAGTCATGGTTGATGATGTTCATCATATCATCTATTCTCTTGCTGGCCAACTCATCAGCCGATCCAATTCTTTCGGGATCCTTTGAATCTACCCAAATATCAAATAGTTAAATTTTATAGAAGTCTATTTTTAAGAAATATTTGTAAAGAAAAAAAATGGAAAAGGCATTAAGGAATTCAATTTTTGTCACACAAGTGTTGGCTCACAAGTTTTTCCGGGCAAGTATTATTGTGCAAGTCAAAATCCTTACTAGAGAAGTGAGACACAAAGAAGAGCGATCGACCGAGGAAAGAAAAACACTTGCATTACGAGAGATCAAAATATTTGAAGGCGTGATGGTTTGCACAAAGTGATGGCCATATATATAGGCGATCTCACAACCTTGTGCTCTGGAACCTACGTGCCACAACCTGTGCGCCTAAAACTTATGCGCCGTTGAACCCTGGTTTTTCATTTTCCTCAAAGTAAAATCCTATTTCCTTTTTCAGATCCATCTCTGAGGGGGGGGGGTACTTTTGTTGACGCTCCTTTCCATCACAAAGTTCAATGAATGTAAAAGGGTAATACCTTAATCACAAAGAGAGACATCCTTTGAATAACATCAAAAATTGACAAATACATGAACAAAGAACCCATTAAGAAGGAGCTGCGCAAGTTTTCTTCTCGCCGCACAAGTCACTTGCACACCACATATGGGTCACGCAAGTCACTTGCACACCCTATTCATTTTTATCACCCAAGGTGCCCAATAGAATATAAATAGACCCTGTGGGCCCCCCATTTTAGGGACGAATTTTCCAAAACTCAGATTTAAGCATTGGTCACCCAAGTCTTTTTCTGAAGTATTCCGAACACTTATAAGGTAATTCATTACCTAGAATGGATGCTATAAAGAGGAAGAATAAGGCCTAAGTGTTAGAAATCATTAATAATTGTGTTCCTAAGTGTCCAACCCTTAAGAGAAATGAAGAAACTTGTGCACCGCCTTGTCCTCTCAAGGGAACCTGCATGCCATCCTTCTGGAATCCTCTAGGGATGATACTAAGGGCTTGAGTTCAATGTCTCCCAAGTATTACCCTATGGATTCTTCATCACCCAAGGTGACTCGTGTCGCGCAAGTATACTTTCACAACTAGGTCCTGCATGCTAGAATGATACTTGAGAACCTCCTTTCTAGTCACCTTCTTTCCTCAAATCCACCTCTCTTCTTCAAAAGATATCCTTCAAAACCCTCTTAAAAGCCATTTATGGCATGGTTCCTTTTTTGGATTCCTTATAAAAAAGGAATTCTGTGAGAACCACTCCCAAAACCTCATGACTTACAAGATTTATTTCACCACAGTTAGGGGTTTCCTATATAACCTCATCCTTTGAGATGAGAATATCTTTTGATTTGGGCCTCCTTCTCAGCAGTAAGCCCCAAGTTACAAGTCCCCTTAACCTAGGCCTCCTTCTCAGGAGTAAGCCCCAGACATAATTTCCTTAAACATTGGGCATCCTCCTAAGGAGTAAGCCCCAATATTAATTTCTTTTGATTTGGGCTTCCTTCTCAGGAATAAAACCCAATCATAAGTCCCTCTTAGTTTGGGAATCCTCTTTAGGAGTAAGCCCCGAGTTAAAATCCCAAATCTTTATAAAGTAAAAATTCCTTTATGGACCCTGCTCTTGGGATTCTTTCCTAAGTCCTGGTCTTCATTTACTTGGGTTGTCATACATATGTAAGCCCCACATCATTTCTCATGACTACATCTTTCATGGAACCATCATCAATTTTACTGATACCTCTTGTTTCTCACACCGAGCATGACTCATGGGGGCTTAGAGTGTAAAAGTAATCACGACATCTCTTTTTTGGCCATTAACTATGTATAAACCCCATATTTCTTTTCCCAAACTATGTGTACTTTGATCTATGACTTAAATGTAAAGTACGTAGGAAGCCTTTATAAGGTTCAAGCCCATCTTTCATTAATTCTTTTCCATCCCATATGACATTAAACTATATACTTTTTATCAAACTAAGTTGGTTCTGATTCCTTTTTAACAAGGATACATAGGTAGCGCATCTGTGGGTATGATCCCAACTCTGAAATAATCCTTATATTTCTGAATAAAAATAAACTTCAAGTGCCCCATTGAGTGGCTTTAAAATGAGTATGGTCATCATAGTGACCAAGAGATTTCTATAAAATATATTGAAGGATACCATTGACTAAAAATATCCAATAAATATGGATGATTCTATATCAATTTAGAACCTCAAATACATATATTAGATTCTCTAAATCCCATAAATATAAATCATTGATTTCCAAATCTTAAGAAAAACTCATTTTCATGCTTGGTGAATTAATAAGGATTCGTGAACATAACTTAAATCTATAAGAGAGTCCGGGAGTGGGCAATAATTCCCCCCAAAAAGGCGTGATGAGCATGACCTCCCATCCTCTTGACCAATGAAAATTCTTAAGCCTCATCGGTCCATAACTAATGAGCACCTACCTTTGGAAAGTAGGTCCAAATAGATATAGAATCATTGGATGTTTCCGATTCTACGAATAAACCCATTAGAAACCGATTGGAAAGTTTGAACCTCAAACAAACAAGGTCATCCCCATTTCCAGAAGAAACAATCATATTTCCAACTTATATATTGATCAGGAAGATGAAGATATCATGTGTCGTCCACCCAAATGGATAAACACATCATATACCCCCCCCCCTCCATTAAAATTTATAATCACAACACATTTAAGTTATCAAGTTATGTCCATACACTTACTCAATCTATCTTAATTAATGTAAAAAATTTTATACTCATCATACAAGCGAAAAAAATATCATATTGATTAAACTCAACCGATGACATGATCAACAACATACCTAACCATCCTTGATTAGATTTATATGGGGGTAGCATAATAAAGGTATCAAAATATAATGGCTCTCATGATAAGTTTATTTTAATCCTCATTTATTATGGATCCTATGAAACATTCACCCCTGGTATATAAAATATATAGTTTATGACACTTTATTTGGTATACATAATGGATTATCTAGTACACAAAAAATGTTTTTGTGCCTCATCGATGAATTATAGGTATATATGAAAAACATAACCCATATTAATCTTAATTTTGCATCATAATATATGATTATTCATTATGAAAATAAATCAGGGATAAATTAAAGTCATATTTTGAGAGGTTAATTCTCATTTCACTTCATATAATATATATATCCAATATAAAAGAATTATCATGAATATATAATTTTTTCATAACATGATATATAAATATATTATTAAATTCCTTCAAGAATATACTAACAAGACCATACTTAATCACACATCTAATCATTTCTCGTATGATATTCCACTAGATAAACATTTCATTTACTTCATTTTTAAGTTTATGTTAAACTACTTATATAACTATGAAATATATACATTATAACAAAAAACCTTATGTAAATTTTTGGTTTGTGTTTTTTTTAAACAGTATTGTGTATATCCTTTGAAAGACTCAAAACATCAATAAATAATCATTATTTACATTATTAAAATAATTTGAGGACGTTTTTAATGTAGTTAGTTGAATATTGGAAAGAGAATAAAGTTTATGACAAGGTGAAATGATGAACATGAAATAGTTGTGAACATGAAAGGTGGAAATTTCTAGAGTGGTGGGATATTTCCCCATGTTATTCACATTAATTCTAGAATTAAGTAATTCTGGTGGTGTTATGTCATGGAATATATCGATTTGGATGGGAAATCCCAATTATCCATGAGATAGTCGATTATTTAGTAGAGGTATTCATAGTCCAGAAGATAACAATTATTCAATTAATTTTTGGTTTCAAAATGTGTATTTCTTAATTGTGAACGATAAATAAAAAACTAGATATTGTAGTTGAAAATGGGTCTTGCATTACTCATTTTGGTTTACAAAATCACTTTAAGAAATAAGGAGGATTAAAATATGAATGTGGTGATCCATGTTGGGTTTCACAAAAGAATCAATCAAATGGGGCATTGAAGTCCATCATTATACTAAGGATTCCAGGGAGTATTTAAGCTTTTCTAGAGTTGAACTAGAAATGATCAACATGTCGTTACACATGCTACAAAACAAGATTATTATGAAGGGTAATTTTAATTTTTCATACCTTGATTTACCCTCCCCCACCCCTCATGGTATCTTATTTTTTAGGACAAAAAATTGGTATATATAACACCACGAGATTTTATGAAATATTTTTTCCCAATAAATTAAATTTATCTGATGGTTTTCATTACACAAAACATCAGGTTTTAACAAACCATAATATACTATTATTATTATTATTTAAACATGGCCATTATAACCAAACTGTTAAAATTGGTGGAAAGGATGCTAATAAAATAAATTATAATTAAATTTGATGTTTTTTTATAAATAAAATATATTGATAAATAATTACTTAATTTTTATTAAAGTTTTTATATACTCTGAAAATACATTTAGAAAAATTAACTTAATTTTTGGAATCAAAATTTCAAAATTATCTTATAATTCTTTTTTTATAATTTTATAAAAATATTAATTTTTCGATGAAAACTAAAAAATACTAATTTTTTATTAAAAACAAATTTTCAGTTAGAGAATTTACAAAGTAAAATATTATTTCATTTTTTTAAAATTAAAATTAGTTCAAATATTTTATTGTTAATCTAATTTAGTTCATTTTAATCAAATTAGTATTGATTTTTTATATTAAAACTGTATATACTTATGAAAATTTTCACTTCGAGAAACTGTTTTTTTTTCATCGCATCTACGGGTTTAATTTTAAATTAAATTTTTTCACTTATGTGAATTTAATTTATAAAATGGGTTACGTTTTTTTAAAAATCACAAATATTATTTTATAATAATCTCAACTTAATATTTGGCCCAAATAAATATTAGAAATACTAAAAACCAATTATCATGGTCAACGTTAAAATGGATTTACTATGGGTTAAACTGAAATGATAAGGGTTTAAATGACATAAAACTTTTCCAAATAATATATTATGTAAATATTTATAATTTATATCATATAAGGTTCAATAATAATCTATTTTTATCATTTTTTCATATTTAAAACATGGGTTTAACTTTTGCTTTTCAATAATTCCATGTGTGTCATCTCCCCCACTTATTAAAAAGAACCCCCTCTCCTCTACTCTTCATGCGTCAAAAACCTTTGTAATAGGAAATTACCTACCCAATTTCTTCTTTAATTACCTAAATATCTTCTGTAATCCTTAATTTTTTTATGAAACCCTCATAATAATTATTTTGGTGTTAACCTAAGGATGTTATCTAAAAAAGTTGAGTGTTTTAATTTTATTTCTTCTTAAAACTTTTTAACATATTCTTAAAATGTTATGATATAATAAAATAATTATAAAAAATATTCTAATATTTTATTATTTTAATTTCATAACCTATATCCATCTCCCCTTCCATCAAATGGCAAATGAAATTATCAATCATCTGTACGATATACTACTACCTCATGAACCGATGTAATCCAGTTTCCATAACCGCCTATAAATGGTGGATATAATGATATATTTAAAGTATTTATATGATATTTATAAAATAATTATACTTATATAATTATAATATCACATTTACCTTCTTACCTTCCAATCCATGGGAAAATGGTAACATCACTTGTGTGTACGTGTGGACTACCGCCTCAACGAAGCGATGTGATACTTTTTCTATATTATTTTAAAATATATGGTAATAAGGATTTATTTAATGAGTATAAATGATATATATAGAATAAGAATTATTATATATTTTTGATATGTTATTTACTGTTATTTTTTCCCATCTATTGATAAAATGGAAATGATGTTATGTGTATGTATGACATACCATCTACATGAATGGTGTAATTCATTTAGTATCTATAACATTAATGGGTTACTAAAAATAAATATATAAGGAATATATATGATATTTATATCTTTTTTATCATTATATGTATTATTTGACCCTGATAAAAGTTAAATAATCAAAAATACCAAACCATAACATACATGAAAAACAAAGCATTTATTACCTAAAACATGGGAATTGTTAACAAATAGGTGATAAAAGGATATAAGCTCACAATATATGATAAGATATATATTATTATTCTTATTTAATAAATTTATAATAAACCTATATTTATTATATATGAGGATCAACAATATACGAAGAAACTTGAGACTTGAGGTGATGGATTTATAGTCTCTTTTAGTTTTGGGAGACAGATGCCATATTCCCCACTTGTTTCTTTTATGTGGTGTATATACTTCTCATTTGACATGTTATGTCATTAATATTATTATTTAATTATATTTAAATTTTCAATTTATGTTATTCTTCAATGGGTCTTATGATTCAAAAGTTTCCCAAGAGGTATGAGATTTTTGTATCACTTTTGTTTTTGTGGGTCTCATTTCATATTCACCACTTGTTTTTTTGTGGTGTATATACTTCCCATGAATATATTTTATGATAATTATCATGAAAATTATGGGATATAAATATCAATATAAGTATATTTATTTCACGATCATTATTATTCAAAATTTACAAAAGTGGTAATGGTTTTATGTTATAATCTCATTATTTATTGAGATTGTTTATGATTAAGTTTTAGATGATGAAATATTATTATAAACCTCTCAACAAACTCCTGATTTTTTTTATAATCTGGTTATTTCTATATAATACAAGTTTCCCTTTCATTTTTCTCTCTTTAATTACTCAAGATACCAAAAGAATAATTTTAAGAAAATTTGACTTTATTTTTATATTCAGTAGAAACCCATTTTTCTTCCATTTTTATATTTATAAAAAAAATTTAAGAATGTTTTTTAATATTATATGATGATTTCTTAAATACATTTTTACCAATGTTTTAATTTTTATAAAAAATTAAAATGGAATCTCCGTTTCTTTTTTCCAAACAAGTTACTTTTTACTTTTTACAAAAAAAAAATTAAAGGAATATTTGGTTTACCATATATGGAATGAAAACAAATTTCTTCCATCATGACCACTCAATGATTTAAATATTTATTTATAATATTAAAAAGTAATTTTATAAAAAAATATTAAATATTTTTTAAATTTTTATATTTTAAATAAGTGATTCCAAAGTGAAAAGGATATTTTCCACAAGAAATGTTTCAAGTGATCTTTCGAAATCATTTTTCATTTAAGATACCACCCTTTTATATTAATTAGGATTGACTAGGGATATGATCAAATGATATCATCCTCATTATTTCTTTTAATGGTTTATTATTGTGATGAAAATATTTTTATAAAAAACATTCATTTTGCACGAGTTATTCTATGATGAAATGTTTATGAAACTCGCTTCTTTTCAATGGGTTTTATTATGATGAAATGTTTTTGAAGCCCATTTTTTTTATGGGTTCTAATTTTATGAATATTTTATGATCTTATAGAATGAATATGTATTGTTTTAATTATGTGATGGCTAAGACCTATATCTCCCTCCAATTCATTAGGTAAATATTGATATCACATGAGATATATAGGAATGGAATGGGGGAGTAAACCCATCTTATTAAGAGAATTTTTCCACTATGACAGTCTTGGGAGTAAAAATTTACTTCTATGATGGTTTAGGGAGTAAACCCTTTCCACTATAGTAGTATTGGGATTTAACCTTTTCTAATAATATGGTTTTTTGTAGTGAAACCATTTCACTATTATTGTCTTGGAAATAATCCTTGATTACTAAGGAAAATATTTTTTATACTTAGGTGTTTACCAAAATTTAATGTCTTATACCAATGTTATGTTATTGTGGCTCATATTATTTGATTACTTTCTGATTGTTTTCTTATTAACTAATAGTATTTATTCAATGTATCATGATTATTATCTTTGATATGTATGCTATAGTTTTTAAATGTTGAGAACATGTTATCATACACATATGCAAATGTTATTCTTATGTAGTCATTGATATCTCCCTTGGTTTACCCTTACTTATCATTTGATATCACCCTTTATTATTTTTCCTTTACCTAGGTTATGAATAAAGGTATTATGTATGATAATTATAATAAGGGTGATAATAATGTAGAACATAGTGGGTGATGATGTAGTTCACTTGTTTATGTATCCAGGTTTCCAAAGTCAATAAATATTTATGATCTTCATACATGTTTTTTTATAATAAAAAAAATATTTATCATTTAATATATAATATCTATATATGAAAATCTTGGGTCTCTATATTTTTGTATCATAATATAGGTTTAGTTAACCTTTGTAACTATAGAGAAAAAATATTAGAGAGAACCCTGAGGATAAGTCTAAGGATAAGTCTAAGTATAGGAAAACATCCAGGAATTTTGGTAAAGGATGGAGTGAGTAGTTTCCAAGTAATTACTTCCTATCTAGATACTAAAAGTGGATGTGGATCTCGCATTATTTTACCTAGGTATAATAACTCTAAAAAGGGTGCATTGAGCTTTGAATTGATTATCACCTTGTGCACAACAATAGACATTGGTTTACACCTCTTTTGATAATCCTGGGGTGTATAGAACCAATCTTGACATACATGGACATTAAATTACTTTTGAGGAATAACTAATACATAAAAAAACAGACACCAAAGGACCGTAATAGTTTAGTGTCTTTGGAAACTCTAAATATAA
This sequence comes from Viscum album, assembly GCA_963277665.1. Classification (NCBI taxonomy): domain Eukaryota; kingdom Viridiplantae; phylum Streptophyta; class Magnoliopsida; order Santalales; family Viscaceae; genus Viscum; species Viscum album. The sequence continues at coordinate 1,295,046,227 of OY728138.1, read as the reverse complement.
TCTTCTAATCTTGGTGAAAAATCTTCAACATCTCCCATAAAGATATTACCTTTTTTTCTTACCTAAAACCACTCTTTATATCATGGGGAAAAGAAAACATATAAAAGGTGAGATCAAATGATTATTAAGGGTATGCATGGAGAAAATAAAACAAACCATATACATTTGAACTTCAAAACATGAACATAAAGTTTACACATCAAAATCTTGAGTTGTGAAATAAATCTTGGTAGTACGTAAGGAATTGGTCATAAAGGAACATAAATCATGGTAAAATATCATGGGAATAAAACATTTAATTATGGAAAACAATTAATCACATGATATTATTTCCATAGTATCCAAGGCATTGTTTCCAAGACCATCTTAGTGGACAAAGTCCCCTTCTGAATCGAGTTCACTCCTCGTTCCAGTCCTGTATCACTGAACTGGATTAACTTACCATTTCAGCCATGTATATCTCATGAGATATAAATCTTTACCCAATGCATTGGATGGAGATATAGGTCCCACCCATCTCATAATGAAATCATTCTTACTTATGCCACAACATAAACATAAATCATTCATCATAACCCAAAGAATAAAAATGGGTTTCATAAACATCATCCCATCTTAACATAATCCATATAAAACAAATGGATATAATTTCATCATAAGAAAATTGAAACCATGTAAATCATAGAGATATTATACTTGAAACATACAGATATGAAATAATGTCATCTTATATGGAAAATGGTTTTGATAAAACACTTGAAAAGAATTCTTGAGAAAAATATCCTTTCTTCTTAAAAATCATTTTCTTTTCACAAAATTCCATGAAATTTTAAAATAAAAAGATTCTATTTAAAATAACCATGAAATATTGTAGATTAAACTTCATTAAAATAAGGCATTATGAAACCGTAAAAATCTGTTCATGCCATATAAGTTAAAAAAACATTCTCCTCGTACTTTTAACGAAAAATTCAAAAAGTACCACATATGGTAAACAAAAGAAAGATTCCTTCCATAACACAAAGTAAAAGTAAAAGAGGGGTAAAAATGACTTTAAACATACATGAAATAATATTAAACACTTTATGAAAAACATTTTTTTATGGAAATGGATGAAAAATATAACCCTAGTAAATACTTACGAATAAACAATCTCGGATAAGAACGAGATTGGAATAGTTATCTCTTACGTTAGATCTGATATGCTTTGTACGTATATGAACCTACAGTATAATGATTTAAATAATTTCATTGACTTATTATAGAATCATATTCATTATTATGATATCATATATGGTTCACTTATGAGTTTATATTACCCGTTCTTTTGTAAATTCCATGTTAAAATAGCGTTTTGGGTAAAATCGTTTTATTTATTGTACATGTTTTGACTTTTTGTTATTGATATTATTATTACTTCTATCATGATTTAATTACTTAAAGAATTTAAATCATGATTTTTATATCATATATATTTAGTATATATATATATAATAGATAGATAAATGAAATGAAATACACCGTTCATGGAGACGGTAGGCCATACGTACGCATGAACACTGTTTTCCTTTCTTTATTAACTTGAATAAAAGTAAGTAGATGACATATATATATATATATAGTAGCTTTATCATGTCATATATTTAATTATTATTCATTATATATAATTTATAATCATTCTTGAATGGTTAACATGGAGAATGAATCTCATCACGCCGTGGAGATGGTAATCCGTACGTACGCACGAGCGATGATATCATTCCCATAATTATTGAATTGAATTAGAGTGGATGATATAATATATCATAATCATTATGATGTTATAATAACTATATATATTTATTCTTTACACCATTATACCCATCCAATTAAGGTGGTGGTGGAAAAACAGATTACACCCCGGCATGGAGACGGTATTTCTTACATACGCACGCGTAGTGATTTATTTTTCCATAGGATGGATAGAAGGTGAAATGGGGTTGTTTCATATTTATAATAAAATATCAGTATATTATTGATTCTGATGTTATTACTTTATAATTAAACAACCAAAGAAGAAGAAGTTTAAGAAGAAAGAAAACTTGAAAGAATCGGTAGAAGAGATTACCTCTTCTTCGACACACCTCTTTTAAGATTCCTCTTAAGGCACTAGAGTTGGTCTTTTGAGGAGACCAGAACATCTATAATGTTTCTAGGGAAGTTTAGAATGGAAATGGTCAGGGTTTTTCTGAGCTTTAAAGCTGAAAATTTTGTAAAGAGAAGAGGGAGGAGGTTCCCTTTTATAATGGAGGAGAGGGTCACCTTAGGAAAAACTTAAAATATTATTTTATAATAAAGTCATATTAGGTTTATAATATCTCCAAATTGATTTATTTCAAAGATAAAGTGGTTATGGGCCGAAATAATCTCAAAAAATAGTTTTTATACAAGTTTAGGTTACTATTTTAACCTTATCATTTATATTTAACTCTAAGTTAAATAATTTAACTTTTACCGTGTCTTCTTGTTTTCTTACACTATATGGTTAATAAACTTACTATAACAAGGAAAACTAACCCAAAGTGGTTAATTATTTATGTATATAAACTTATATAAGTCATCTTTCCAAAAATTAGATTTTTAGGAATAGAATAACAATTAATAATATAATATTTGTTTTAAAAACTTTTTTATGTCAATTTCGACACTATTTGGTAATTGATTTTTTGTGAAAATTATAAAGGCATGATTAGTCTGAAAAAATTTAATTAAATCAATACTAACATGTCATATTAACCTATAAAATTATTTTAATTCATAAAAAGTCTCAAATTACATTGATTTTGATATTTATAACATCAATTATGTTAATATTTCATTAATAAGGTAATTACTGCATCATCATTGTGTCATAAATAAATTAAATTATTTAATGTCTAAAAATTATAAATAAAATAACATTATGTAGGAAATATTTTTTATCTTTCTAATGAATATTTATAGTATAATTTATCTTATTTATAACCCTATATTAAAAATGTTTTAGTTATTAAACTTTGATTTTAACTCTTTTAACTCTTCTTTAAATAAAATAATAATAAGTGTCCTAATATATTACAAGTGGACCTAAAGGGGAATATTTTATTCCTAAGGTTGTTTATGGTCGAATTACACTTATCCAATAGAATTATGACATGTGTTAGGATAATAATAATATCATTTTTTACCCTTAATTACCTTATTTACTTTTAACCGTGGTAAATAAAAGTAAAAAGTTATTATTCACCAAAAATTATTTTTATCTTATTGAACCAAATTTTAATCCTTTATATTAACCATGTCTCTTGGATTTTCGAAATTCGACTCACAGAAGCGGTAAAATTATGTTTTATGTACAATTGCAAATGCTCCTATGAGGTGGGTAAAAGACGGTGAAAAGTTCAATAACATTTTTATATATCTAAAATTATTATAAAATGACTCCAATGAATTATATTGAAATTATAAAAGTATTATGTATCTATTTTGACCTAAAATAAATTTAAATAAAATAAATGATTATTTAAATAAAAAGTCAGTTTTAACCAATAACTCAGTGTTTTCACTATTCATCAAAAATTGAAAATTTTCAGAAAAATACCAAAATTTCACCCTAGGCTAATTTCGATATTCCGAATCAAAAAATGAATCCCATTTTGAAAGATAAAATTTAAAAAAATTTAAAAAGTGGGTATTACTATTCATAACGGCTTGTTTATATAATATTATAATAGCATATTGTTGTTTAGTGAAACTCGGTATTGTGTACTACACACGCTATCGAGGAAGGTCTTGATTGCGTGTAATGCAAGCCAAGTCAGGGATGCTTGTAGTGAAATCTCCATTTGGTGTTGTGTATAACATAATAAAAACTTATATCATTTATACATTAAACAAAATCTGTACTTAATGTTGCGTAGAATAACTTCTATCAAACGAACTTGAAATTTTGTGTAACACGATCCAAGAATAGTGTTGTGTATACTGCATGCTAATACGGTGTTGTGTATAGCGCAAGATAATCTTGGTGTAACATACAGCACAAGACATAAAATAAATTAAAAAGAATACTTCTCATAAAATATCAGGGTGTTACATTCTACCCCCCTTAAAATGAATTTTTCCCTCAAAATTCTTCGGGGTTATAAATCGTTTACTACTTAAAAGTTCTTTCATAGAAACCCACATCGTAAAAACAAATACTAAAACTTAATATTGAAAATTGAAGTATGAAATGTAATGGTTACCCAAATTAACTCATCATTGGGTTTCCACATAGGTGAAAATGTGGATATTGAAGAGAAATATAACCGCCGTGTTTGGATGAAGAGTGGTAGAGAACATGGCTATGAAAAATCCAATAATCACAAAGCCATAAATTTGTGATGATCTAAGGTACCATATAATTCATCAGATATGAGGGCACTAGGACAACATTTTTTGTTTTCAAGATCATTTCCCTAATGTTGAAGAAATTTTCAAACTAAAATAAATACTTACTTGATTTTGGTACAACCTTACTGTTGTTTTTGCCTTGAACAATTTCCACTTCTTCCCTTAAATAAATGAAGTTGAATTTTTCTTCCATGAAGTGTTAGAAGATCATGTGATAGAATGATAGGTCACTCCATCTGTCTCAAACGTAAGGTTAGAAAAATTTATATACATAATTCCATCTATAGTGAGATTAATATTATATGGTTTCTAAAATGGACTTAAACTTCATCTATCATACCTCTTAATAAAATAAAACAGGTTTTTATTAACCAGGGACTTCCAGTAGGCCAGTGGTAGGATATAAAGTCCTATCGCACTTCGGTTGTGGGTTCGATTCTCGCAACCTTGTCCAACACGACGGGTTGTCACCCATCCTGTAGGTTGTCCCTTTTTCTAAAACTACATTATTATAACATTCCTTCAATAATATCGAAAAGAGTTCCAGCCTTAAACAATACTATCTTATGCCTAACTTAATTAATTCCAATATTTAGGATTATCCAAAATACTTTGGTCCAAGATCATAGTATAAAGAAAATGATTACTTGAAAGGTCACATAACAAGCACGTGAATACCATAATTTATCCCCCATATATCAAAAGATATAACTTGTTGTTAACATTCCAAACATGTGAATACCTCAATCATGTGTTCTCATGAAACATAAATTACCATAGAACCTTAGTGAAAAAATGAATTCTGTAAAAAGTTAACTCTTTCCACATACCAAAATCCCAAAATTTCTATATACTCAAACCATGATATCACATTTTCCTTATATCAGTCATGAGCTCATTAATACTATCAAACATCTCATTATCTCATTATCCCTTCATTATGTGCATATCATCTACTTTCCAAAAATATCTGAATAACCTTTCATGGTTACTGGTACCATTCAACATATACATTCAAATACTTTAGGAAAAAAAGTGTAACAATCCTTATATGTGTCTTTATTCTGTAGTACCATTACCTATACAACAAAACTCTTGATAAACATAAATCATTACACTGCCTTTTTAAACCATTGACTATGCTTCAACAATTCTTTCATCTCACATATCATTTATAGTCTCTTCATCATCATCAATATAAATACCACCCATACAACCATGATGATTCTATTCATTAGACTTTCCCTTAGGGAATTGGTTTGCATAATTCTTTTACATTCAACATTTAAACCATTTAACCATTGTTGATGTCTTAGCAATACCATTATCCTTGTCCTTGGTGTTAACTTAACCTTTTCCTTTGCAATTACTGACATTGTGTCCTTATTTTCCACACCCAAAGCATCTTCCGGTTCCTTTGAAACATTCTCCCTGATGCCTCTTCCCACATTATTTACATGAGGGGAATTGAACTTTCTTTCCACTATGATCATCATAAAACTCCATCTTTCTCTTATTAGTTGAGTCACGATACTTACCAAAGTTGAGATTATTGATCATATTATGAGATTGATGATTAGGCATAATAACGATGTTTGGACTTCCAAATCCCGTTTCATTTGGTTTCTCATGAAGAATATCATTCCATTGTCCATCAAATCCTCCATTATCGTGAATCTTTCTGTTTCAAGCAATTTTCTAAAACCCAAAAAAAATAGTGTGAGAGGAAAAAATTATGCTTGGAAAACAACATAATAAAGGGGGAGTACCTTCAATATATAACATCTTACGTTTAATTATAAGATAGTTACCATAATTCTAGTACTATAACCTATACGTATACTTAACCTTAGAGACATCCCAAGACATACCTTAGAAATATCTCTTGGGATCTCACTAAAGTTTTCGCATCCTAGTTTTCTCACTAAAGTCTTCGCATCCTAGTATCCAAAGGTTAACTAAACCTTTCCTCTGATACCAACTGTAGAGACACAATCTTGACATACATGGAAATTACATTACTTTTGCGTAATACCTAATACCTAACAAAAACAGACACTAAAGGACCGTAATAGTTTAGTGTCTTTGGAAACTCAGAATATAATCTTCTAATCTTAGTGAAAGATCTTCAACATCTCCCATAGAGATCTTCTCTTTTTTCTTACCTAAAACCTTTATTTATATCATGGGGAAAATAAAACATACAAAGGGTGAGATAAAATTCTCAGTAAGGGTATGCATGGAAAAAATAAAACAAACCATATACATTTGAACTTCAAAACATGAACATAAAGTTTACACATCAAAATCTTCAGTTGTGAAATAAATCTTGGCCGTACGTAAGGAATTGGTCATAAAAGAACATAACTCATGATAAAATAGCATGGTAATAAAACATTTAATTGTGGAAAACCATTAAGCACATGATATGATTTCCATAGTAGCCAAGGCATTACTGCCAAGACCATCTTAGTGGACAAAGTCCCCTTCTGAATCGAGTTCACTCCTCGTTCCAGTCCTGTATCACTGAACTAGATTAACTTACCATTCCAGCCATGTCTATCTCATGAGATATAAATATTTACCCAATGAATTGGAGGGATATATAGGTCCCACCCATATCATAATAAAATTATTCTTACTTTATCCACAACATAAATATAAATCATTCATCATAACCCAAATAATAAAAATGGGTTTCATAAACATCATCCCATCATAACATAATCCATATAAAACAAAAGTATATTGTTTCATCATAAGAAAATTGAAACCATGTAAATCATAGATATATTATACTTGAAACATACACATATGAAATAATTTCATCTTAGATGGAAAATGGTTTTGATAAAACACTTGAAAAGAATTCTTGAGGAAAATATCATTTCTTCCTAAGAATCATTTTCTTTTTAGAAAATGCCATGAAATTTTAAAAGAAAAGGATTTTATTGAAAATAACCATGAAATATTGTAGAGTAAACTTCATGAAAATAAGGTGTTATGAAACTGTAAAAATCCGTTCATGCTGTATAAGTTAAAAAAACATTATCCTCGTACTTTTAACAGAAAAGTCAAAAAGTACCACATATGGTAAACAAAACAAAGATTCCTTCCATAACACAAATTAAAATTAAAATAGGAGTAAACATGACTTTAAACATACATGGAATAATATTAAACACTTTATTAATAACATTTTTTATGGACATGGATGAAAAATATAACCCCAGTAAATACTTATGAATAAACAATCTCGGATAAGAATGAGATTGGAATAGTTATCCCTTACCTTAGGTCCGATATGCTTCATATGTATCTAAAACTCCTGTATAATGATTTAAATAATGTAATTGAATTATTATAGAATCATATTAATTCTTATTAAATCATATATGGTTCACATATGACTTTATTTTACCCGTTCTTTTGTAAATTCCATGTTAAAGCAGCGTTTTGGGTAAAATCGTTTTTTTATCGTACGTGTTTGGACTTGTTGTTCTTGATATTATTATTACTTATATCATAATTTAATTACTTCCATAATGTAAATAAATATTTATATATCATATATATTCAATATATATATATAATAGATAGATAAATGAAATGAAATACACCGTTCATGGACACGGTAGGTCGTACGTACGCATGAATGATGTTTTCCATTCCTTATTGACTTGAATGGAAGTAAGTAGATGAAATATATATATACATAAATACAGTAGCTTTATCATGTCATATATTTCATTATTATTCATTATATATACTTTATAATTATTCTTGAATGGTTAACATGGAGAATGAACTTCATCGTGCCGTGGAAACGGTAATCCGTACGTACGCACGAGCCATGATATCGTTCCCATAATTATTGAATTGAATTGGAGTGGACAATATAATATCTCAGAATAAGTATTATGTTATAATAACTATATATAGTTATTCTTTACACCATTATACCCATCCAAGTAAGGTGGTGGTGGAAAAACAGATTACACCATGGCGTGGAGACAGAATTTCGTACGTACGCACGCGCGGTGATTTCTTTTTTCGTCGGATGGATAGAAGGTGAAATGGGGTTGTTTAATATTTATAATAACATATCAGTATATTAGTGATAATTATGTTATTACTTTATAATGAAACAAGAAAAGAATAAGAATTTGGAGAAGAAAGAAAACTTGAAAGAATCGGTAGAAGTTATTACCTCTTCTTCAACGCACCTCTTTTAATCATCCTCTTAAGGCACTAGAGATGGTATTTTGAGGATAAAAGAACGTCTATAATGTTTCTAGGGAAGTTGATAAAGGAACTGTGAAGGGTTTTTTCGAGCTTGAATGCTCAAAATTGTGTAAATAGAAGAGGGATGAGGTGCCCTTTTATAATGGAGGAGAGGGGCACCTTAGGAAAAAATGAAGATATTATTTTTTTAATAAAGTCATATTCGGATTGTAATAGCTAAAAATTGATTTATTTAGAATATAAAGTGGGTATGGGTCAAAATAATCTCAACCAATAAGTTTTAGACAAGTTTACGTTACTATTTTAACCTTATCATTTAGATTTAACTCTAAGTTAAATAATTTAACTTTTACAGTGTCTTCTTGTTTTCTTACACTATATGGTTAATAAACTTACTATAACAAGCCAAACAAACCCCAAGTGGTTCATTATTAATGTATATAACCTTATCTAAGTCATTTGGATGAACCTTATATTTTTAGGAATATAATAAAAATTAATAATATAATATTTGTTATAAAAACTATTTTATGTCAATTTTGACACCATTTGGTAATTGATTTTTGTGAAAATTATAACTGCTTGATCAGTTCAAAAAAAGTTAATTAAATCAATACTAACATGTCATATTAACCTATAAAATTAGTGTAATTCATAAAATGTCTCAAATTAAATTTATTTGGGTATTTATAACATCAATTATGTTAATATTTCATTAATAAGGTAATTACTGCATCATCATTGTGTCATAAATAAATTAAATAATTTAATGTTTAAAAATTAAAAATAAAATATAATTATATAGGAAATATGTTTTAGCTTTCTAATGAATATTTATAGTCGAATTTATCTTTTTTATAACCCTATATTAAAAAAAAAATTAGTTATTAAACCTTGATTTTAACTCTTTTAACTCTTCATTAAATAAAATAATAATAAGTGTCCTAATATAACCCAAGTGGACCTAAAGGGTAATATTTTATTTCTAAGGTTGTTTTTGGTGGAATTACACTTATCCAATAAAATTAGTACATGTGTTAGGGTAATAATAATATCATTTTTACCCTTAATTACCCTATTTACTTTTAACCGTGGTAAATAAAAGTAAAAAGTTACTATTCACCAAAAATTATTTTTATCTTTTTGAACCACATTTTACTCCTTGATATTAACTGTGTCTCTCGGATTTTTTAAATTCAACTCACAGAAGCGCTAAAATTATGTTTTACGTACAATTGCAAATGCTCCTAGGAGGTGGGTAAAAGACGGTGAAAAGTTCAATAAAATCTTTATATATCTAAAATTATTATAAAATGACTCCAATGACTTATATTGAACTTATATAAGTATTATGTATCTATTTTTACATAAAATAAATTTAAATAAAATAAATTATTATTTAAATAAATGGTCGGTTTTAACCAATAACTTAGTGTTTTCACTATTCATCAAAAATGGAAAGTTTTCAGAAAAATACCTAAATTTCACCCTAGGCTAATTTCGATATTCTGAAGTAAAAAAACATAAGTCCATTTTGAAAGCTAAAATTTATAAAATTTCAAAAGGTGGGTATTACTATTCATAACGACTAGTTTATATAATATTTTAATAGCATATTTTGGTTTAGTGAAACTCGGTATTGCGTACTACACACGCTATCGAGGAAGGTCTTGATTGCATGTATTGCAAGCCAAGTCAAGGTTGTATGAAGTGAAATCTCTGTTTGGTGTTGCGTATAACATAATTAAAACTTATTTCATTTATACATTAAACAAAATCTATAAATATTGTTGCGTAGAATAACTTCTATCAAATGAACTTGAAATTTTGTGTAACATGATCCAAGAATAGTATTGCATATACTGCAAGCTAATATATTTTTGCGTATAGCGCAAGATAATATTGGTGTAACATACAACATAAGACATCAAATAAATTAAAAAGAATACTTCTCATAAAATATCAGGGTGTTATATGGGGGATATGTTTTTGTAAATTCACAAACTCTTTCCAAACTATCATCAAAGATTTGAATATATAATAATAATGAATAACCTATGTAAAACATAATTTTTCATCGATTGAAAATAATTTGTCATGATTTATACATCCTATAATTTATTTTTCTTGATTATGCGGTTTTCCACTATGATTAATGTTTCTCACACTTAGATTTTTTCTTTTCGTCAACAGATAGAACTTGAAGGAATCATGTTAATACTAAATGTAGTGAATAATGAAATGATTATCCTCCAGATAAAAAATAATTATATGGGAGCTAGAATATAAAATATCATTTTTATTCTCACAAAACATTCTGAATCTATGAATCATATTGAACTTCTAAACAAACAAAGGTGGGGAAAATTCTGAGTTGATCCATTAATTATATAACATCTACCTTATTTTAGTGGTTCTTTTGATCCACTCTTTTTTGAGCAGTGGATCAGTACTACTGAATGGATAATATCTATTATTTAATGTCCAAATCATGAAAAAGTCATTTTGATTGTCTATCATTTGGAATCCAAATAAGGCCAATGGTGGAATATTATCAAGATTATGAGGCAACATGAAGAAATCGACTCCATAGAGTGGGATGATTTATGAGATAATTTTACAATAAGTACATTCCTTACATTATTCATAAAAATTTATAAGTTATTTATTTATATAAACTTGCAGGATTATGAATATGTTGGTACCTATGAGGTAAAATTTATATTACGTTCAAGGTATACTTCTAGTATTATCATCCAACCTGAATGAAAGGTTGGTCGATTCTTCAGTAGCTTAAAACAAAGTCTATGAAGGGAATTATCCATAAGGGACTTTGATATCTATGAATAAATTGTTCGGTTTCAATCAAAGTTGAAATTAATATTGGATTTACCCAAAAATCTCATGGTTTTGATAAGAAATTAAAGATTCAATTTAAGGAAAGCTATAAAAACCATGGAGAGAAGAATATGAGATTTCCTTCAAGATCAAATTGAGGAAGGAAACATGGAGGAAATTTTCTTCAGTGGAATGGTAATTGTTTTATGTTGTTAAAGGAAGGATATCAAAAAATTAAATGTTTAATTGGTTTGAAGAAGTTATATAATGATTTAAATAGAGATAAATCTCCACAAAATGAACCACCCACACTCTAGTCTTTCAAATGAAAGGATCATGGTCATTATACCAACCAGTTCCAAAATCTAAAGGTTAAGTAGGATGATCAACGTCAAAAACTTCTTAAGTAGGAAGATAAAGATAAATATCATGTGATCACTATTTCTAATGAGGGTTATGATAACAACATAGTTAAAGGTACACTTACCATCTATTCTAGAATTTCTAATATCTTATTTGACTCTAGATCTACCCTCTCTTTTATATCTAAAGAATTTACCAAGGGAATCAAAATTCAACCTAAATGATTAGATATGGAATTAGAATTTAAAACCCCCAATGTTATGATGATCACATCCCTTGTCTATTATTCTTCTATGGTTTATGTTTAAAGAATATGCTTCTTAAAAGTATTATTATCCACCCTCTGGTTGAATTTGATGTTATATTAGGAATGAATTGTCTTTCTCTATATAAATCCCACACCTATTTCCAAGGGAAGTCACATTTGAAGTTCAATCGTAACCTACAATAATTTATTAGTGTAATGATAGTTATTAACTTACAATGGAGATCACATAAATTATATGGGTCTTGATCCTTATGAAAATTTTTTTTATCTTAGATGGTTGAGAAGAAACTCAAAATCAATTATATGCCAATTATGTGGGAGTTTTTTGTGCATTTATGGAAGAGTTTCATAGTATTCCACTATAATTTGAACTTGAAATATTAATATAACTCATGTTTTGTGCCACACATATTTCTAAGACTCCCTATAGAATGGCCTCAATTGACGTGTAAGAATTGAAGAAGAAACTCCAGGAGAATCTTGACAAGGATTTCATTGGTCCAAGTTTGTCACCATGGGGTGCACTAGTTCTTTTTATTAATAATAATGATGGATTTATGTGAATATAAATTTATTAACAAGAAATAAACAAGTTCACAGTCAATAATTGGTATATTATACCGCATATTGAGGACTAGTTTGATCAACTGCATGAAGATTAAAACATTTCCAAGATTGACATACATTATGGATATCATCAATTAAGGGTCAATAAGGATGATATACCCAAGACAGTATACGTACACGTCATGGATACTATGAATATATAATGATTCTATTTGGTCTTACTAATACCCCCTATATCTTAATGGATTTAATTAATAGAGTCTTTAGATATCACCTTGATCAGTCTATGGTAGTCTTTATAAATGATATTATTATCTATTCAAAGAGAAAGTAAGTGCATGAAGATCACCTAAGAGTTATACTAAATACTCTAATGAATGAGAAAATGTATAGAAATTTTTAAAAAAGTGCGGATTTTGGATACAAAAAATTTTCATTTTTAGATCATATAATCTCAAAAGAAGGTATATCAGTGGAATCAACAAAGATGGAACCTATTAAACATTGCCCTATACCAACCATGGTGACTAAGATCCATATTTTTCATGATTTGGTTAGATATTATCAATACTTTTTTGAACATTTCTCATGTATTTACAATACACTCACCAAGTTAACTCATAAGGGAGATAAGTTCCTCTGGATAGATGAATGTGAAAAAAAATCAAGGAACCGAAGACAAGGTTAGCCAATTCATCTATACATACATTACCCTATAGTAAATAAGGGTTTGTAATTTATAATAATGCATCAAATAATGGTTTGGGATACATCCTCATGAAGAATTATATGGTGATATCTAATACCTCACAAAAATTGAAGGTTCCTGAAAAACATTACCCAACTCATGATTTGGAGTTAGCTATAGTAATTTTTGAATTAAATGTACAAAGGAATTAAATTTATGGAGAAAGTTTTGATATATATACAGATCATAAGAGTTTAAATTATATATTCACAAATAAAGAGTTGAACATGTGCTAGAGAAGACAATTAAAGCTAATTAAAGATTAATATTGCTCAATACATTACCACCTTGGTAAAACGAACATGGTGGATGATGATTTGAGTCTAAACGATCATGCTAGCTTATTTATTATAAGGATAAAAAAATATCCAATATTTATGGATTTTCAAAGGATGGAGCTAGAAATCTTAATGGAAGGGGGAAATATTATCTTGCTCAAATAACTGTTCGTCCATCAATCCAAGTTCATATTAAAGAGGCATAGAAGGAATATGTCAAACTATATAAGAATGTGATAAATGATTATAAGTTCAAACTTGAATATGATGGAATGATAATGTTTAGTAACCATGTATTTGTCTTGTCCATACAAGATTTGAAGAAGGAGCTCTTAGAGGAAGCTCATAGTTCTACATTGTCTAATTATGCTAGAAGAGAAAAGATATATAAATATATAAAAGGTTATTTCTATTTGGAATGAACAAAGAGAGATATTTTAGAGTTTTTACCATAATTCATGGTATATAAGTAAGTTAAATATTTGAGGAAAAATTATAAGGGGATTTTACAAACATTACCCATACCAGAATGAAAATAAGAAAACATCACCATGTATTTTTTCTTCAAAATCCCCAAAAATTCTAAAGGATTCAATAATATATGGGTTGTAGTTGATCTCCTTTTAATGTAATCACACTTAATCACTTTCTTAGAAAATTTATCTTTGGAACATATTTCTAGGATATAAATTAAAGAAGTGTTAAGGTTTCATGGAGTACCACATTGTGTCTGATTGGGATCTCAGATTTACCTCAAAGCTTAGGCGAAGCATTTAACAGGATCTGAATATAGAGATATGTTTCAGCACTGTGTATCATCCTAAAATAGATGGTTAGTCTAATATAACAATTCAAACCCTATAGGATATGTTGAGATCTTTTTCTATGAATTTTAAAGGTGGTTGGGATCAACATCTTCCTCTAGTAGAGTTTTCTTACAATAATATATTTCACTCAATGAATAAAAATTACTCCTTATCAAGACATCAAGGTAAATTACTATAAAAAATCAATGTTTTTGGATAAATTTGGAGAAATAAATATATTTGGACCAGATATAACTAATGAAGTGGAAGATAAGGTTAGATCCATTCAGCAACAGATAAGGGAAACATAATTTCGAAAGAAAATTTATGTTGATAGTGATTGATGGGTTCTAGAGTTTGAATTTGGTGAAAAGAATTTTTCATGAATTTATAGATGTAATAAGGTTATGAGATTAAAAAATAAATAAATATAATCCCTATTTATATATTCTTTTTCTAGATTCTTGATCGATTATGGACAGTTGATTATCTCTTGGCACTTCCAATGAACCGTTCTCAAGTCCATGATGTGTTCCATGTATCTCTCTTGTGGAAGTACATACATAATCCTTCACATGTACTAAAAATAGTGGTAATACCATAGGATCATGATATTTACTACAAAGAATAAACATTATAGATTTTGAAACATAGAGAAAAATTCCTATGAAACAAGACCACTCATCGGGTCAAAGTTTTGTAGTGAAACCACCAGCTTGAGGAAGCTACATGTGAACATAAGGATATGAAAAATTAGGACAATTTTAATTTTAATTTTTAAAATAATTTTTAAATAGAAATTAGAAACCCTAAAATATTTAGGTAATCACCAACTTTAAACAATATAATAGATCACCAAACCATTCCAGTAAAATTTAAAAGAGTTGGAATCTTTCACCTTAAATAATCTCTATTCGATAGAGGTTACCTATGTGTCCGGACCATCCTTGATGAGATCCTCGAAGTGATATTATATCTTATCTTATATCTTAATATACCCCTCTAGGATTATTTCCCCTTCATTTAATCCATGTAACAAAATATAATCATGTTTGTTGATCTAAAAATTTTTCTCTTCATTAAGATCAACTTAAAGTGTTCTCTTGAACAGTCCATTGGATTCCTACTTGGAAATGATGATATTGAAGGAATCCACTAACATCACTTCTTTATAATTTATTAGATGGTCTGATTTATTTTTTTGTAGACTTCTTCCTTTTTTATCCATCATAACACCATCAATAGGATCTGATTTCTACATCAGATTAAGGTTGTCTTTCCTAAAATATTTAGATTCCTCAGCCTCATCACAAGGAGGTGGTTCTAGCTTCTCCAGATTTCTAAGCTCCTAAACTACCCTCATATCAAGAACCAACATAAATTCCCTAACCTATACCTCATATTTCATTTTTCTAGAATATCTGGTGTCCATGGGTTTTTGTTAAGGTAGAATAATCCCTAAGATTCCTAGTTATTTTCCCTTTACTGATTGAAAAATTATCAGAGTTGTGAAAGATTTTCTTTACATGACTCAAGGAAAACCCAAAGCAAAAAATCATAAGATGATCTTGATTGTAGATTGAAAATTATTGTAAATATATTTTATGGTCACTCGTTATAGGTTTTATTTAGAAATTTGAACCAAATACATTATTTGTTTCACCTAGTAGTGATATTACTATAGAATTCAGGATCACCATCACTCTCCAAATTACCATTTAGAGCCTTTAAGTTATTGTGAAGTTTAATTGTTGTAGGGGGTTATTTAACCAAGAAGGAACCTCTATTTGAGAATCACTTTATCCCAGACTATAAAAGTCTTGAGGACTTAGAGTTTCCACATTGTTAGACACACTATAGACAAGAAAAGAATTTGAAACATCAACTTGGATTATTGAGGGTTTGTTTGAAACTAAAGGGATCATGATACATTCATTTCTAGTGTCAAATGTAGTGAAAAAAAATCACAAACATCTGGATCATTCCTTTTGTACCCATTACCAGAAGACACGAATTGGGCATAGGTGGTAATTGGTGTGTAAGATCTCAATCCAGCCTCTCCAATGACCTACCCACCCAACTTGGATCCTTTAAAGTAACACTTTAAACCAATAAATATGTATGATACCCTTGGTTTTTGAGTAAGATTCCTCACCCCCTTCCCATGATCATCAACTTTTGTGATTCCTTCCTAATCTAACTTACCTACTAAGAGGCCAACATTTATATCAACTAAAACCTCATACTAGTAGGTAGATGAATAATAACCCAACAAAATCTAAAAATAGATGTTGACCTAGGATTCAAAGAATTTTTTTGCTTTGAATGTATCTTCACTTCAAATTCAATGCTTAGAAATTCCATAAATTCTTTAGTGACATCAACTTCAATTCAGATAAGAGGAGAAATGGGATGGAACAATTCTCGAGTATGTTTATCAACACATAGGAAGTATCTCAACATATTACCAATCATCCTAAGAATTTCTAGATTCTAAAACGAAAGAGGCATACCATGAAGGAAAATACAAAATGATGTGTTAGTAAGATCCAATTTTAGGTGGAACTCAAAAGACCAATAGAAAAGACAGAAGTAGAAGCCAAAAAATGAATTCAGATCACTCAAAAAGGCTATGATGAAGTCATATTAATTTGAAAACCTAATCAAAAGATGTTGTAGATCAAGAATTAAATTGATTTCCTATTCACATGAACCCCAAGAGTCAAAAACAAACTTGTCGAAAGATTCCACCCAGGGGTGATTCTTGCCAAAGTGGGCCACCAAATTGAGATTCATTAGTGAAGAGGCCTTTATTTATATTAGAGTAAAAAAATTTGTAGGATAAATTAATTTTAAGAGAGGTAGAATTTAACAAGTATATATTTTAGGATAAAAATTCAAATAAATTAATTTTCTTTTCTGGGTTTCATTACATGCAACACTAAGTTTTAATGAACCAAAATACACTATTAATATTATTAATTAAATATTTCTATTTTAACCTAGTCATTAAACTTGATGGTATTAATAGAAATAACTACATTTTTAAAATAAATTATAATGATTTTATATAAATAAAATATATTGATAAATAATTACTTAATTTTTATTAATGTCATTATATACTTCAAAACTTTATTTCTTCTAAAAAATGATTTTCATTGTTTTTTGTGGACAAATTATAAAATTTATTTTTGAACACTTTATATAAAATTTATTTAAAAAAATTAAATTCATCTTTTGAATCAACATGTAAAAATTATATTAGGGGGAATATTCGATAGTTTTCTAAAAATACTATTTTTTTATTAATAGTGAAAAATACAAATTTTTATTAAAAAATACCATTTTGTTTAAATAATTCATAAAGATAAATCTTATTTAAAAAAATAAAAGTAAAAATAGTTCAATTATGTTATTGTTAATATTATTTATTTTATTTTAATAAAATTCATATTGATTTTTGATATTAAAACTTTCTATATGTATGAAAATTCTCTCTTTAGAAAACTACTTTTTCATTGCATCTGTAGGTTTTATTTTAAATTATATTTTTACACTTCTATGAAATTAATTTAGAAAAATTTATTCCATATTATTAATCAGAATAATAAATATTATATAATAAATCTACCTTAATTTTTATCAAAATGAATAGGAAAAATAATAAAAATTAATTATCATGGTTAAGGTTAAAACAGGTTTACAAGTGGTTAAACTAAATATATAAGGAATAAAATGACCTAAAATATTTTAAAATTCAGATTTTATAGATATTTTCCAACATTATCTCATATTATGTTCACTAATGAGACATTTTATAGCCTTTTGGAATGTTTAAAATGTGGGTATAACTTTTTCTTTTCAAAAATTCCAAGTGTGTCCTCTCCCCCACTTATAAAAGGGAACCCCCTCTCAGTTCTCTTCAAACATAAAAATCCTTTTAGTTTGAAAAATATATAAAAATATATATTACTTAATTACCTCCCAAAATTTTATAGTCCTTACTTAGATTATTGTACCATTCTCATATGTCTTTTGATGCTAACGTAAGGAGGTTTTCTGAAAAAGAGGTTTTGTTCTTAATTTTGCGTTTTTATTTTATTTATTCTTAAAATTCCATAAAATAATCCTAAAATATGATGATATAATAACATAATTATCTAAAATATTCTTATATTATATTCTTTTAATTCCATAACCAATATCCATATCCTCTTCCATCAAATAGGAAATGAAATTGTTGATCGTGTGTACAGCTGACTCCTACCTCATGAATTGATGTAATCTTTTTTCCATCACAGCCTCCCAAGGGTGGATATAATGATGGATTTAACATATTTATATGATATTTATAAATTAATTATACTTATATTATTATAATATCACATATTCCTTCTTACCTTCCAATCAGTTGCAAAATTATAACATTGCTCGTTTGTACGTGTGGACTGTCACCTCTACGAAGTGATGTGATACATTTTTCATTTTATGTTGACATGGATTGTAATAAGGATATATTTAATTAATATAAATTATATATATTTATTTAATATAAATTATTCTATAAATTTGATATATTATTTACATTTATATCATTTTATCCATCATAAAAATTGAAACAATGTTCATGCATACATACGGTCTATCGTTTCCATGAATGGTGTAATTCATTTTATATATCTAACTTTAATGGATTGCTAAATAAATATATAATGAATATATATTATATTTATATAATGTTTAAAAATATAGTTATTATTTAACCATGATCAAAGTAAAAGGACTTAAAATAACAAACCAAAACATACATGAAAAACATAGTAGTTATTACTCGAAACCTTATTTTAACAAGGAATTATTAACAAACTAGTGATAAAAGGATATAATTATATCATATATTATATTATAATTATGAGTATAATTATATAATATATATTTATAATTAACCTATATTTATTATACGGAAGGATTGAATGTATATGAATAAAGTTAAGATTTTAGGTAAGGGATTTCTAGTCTCTCTTTTATTTTAGGGAGACATATGTCATATTCACCACTTATTTTTTTATGTGGTGTATATACTACCCCTTTGACTTTTTATATAATAAATATCCTTATTTTCATGATATTTTAATTTTCATTTGATTTTATTATTTAATTTATCTAATGATTGAAAATTTTCCAAAAGTGGTAAGGTGTTTTCATTTCACTTTTGTTTCTCTAGGACACATGACATATTCACCACTTATTTTCTTTGTGTGATGTATATACTTACCATGGATATATTTTATGATTATTCTCATAAAAATTACGTGTTATAAATATAAATCTATGTTTATTTATTTTATGTGGCATATGATTCAAAATTTACCAAAGTGGTAAAGGTTTTTTTTATAATATCATTTTTATGAGGATTGTTTATAATTAAGTTTTAGATGATAGAATAGTATGATATGAATCTTAATAAAATCATGAATTTTCTTATAAAATGGTATTTTCTATATAATAAATGTTTCCCTTTAATTTTCCTTTCTTTAAGTACTCAAGATACCAAAATAATTCTTTTATGAAAAATTGAACATTTTTCTCTCTTTAGTCAAAAAACCTTTTTCTTACATTTCCATATTTTCTAAAAATGTTTCAAATAAATTTTATTACTATTAACCAGCTATTTTTAAAATAAATTTTTACCCATGTTTGAATTTTTACAAAAAAATTTAAAATTAATATTCTTTTTATTTTCCAAACAATGTACTTTTTAATTTTCACCAAAAATGTGAAAACAATAATTTTTTTACCATAAATGTAATGAACAGAATTTTTCACCTTCATGAACATTAATTTATTTAAATATTCATTTACATGTTTCCATGTGTTTTTGAAGAAAATAATTTTTTCAATATTTGTGAAATTTTTAGATTTTAAATAATTGATTTTAGAGTGAAAATGATATTCTCCTCATAAAATGTTCCAAGTGATCTTTCAAACTCATTTTTCATTTAAAATGAAGGCCTTTGATGTAATTTAAGTTTTACTAGGAAAGTAATCCAATGATATCATAGTTATTATTTAACTAGATGGTTTATTTTTATGATGAAAATATATTTATAAAAATCTTTCATTTTATAAATGTTGTTCTTGGATGAAATGATGAAATGTTTATAAAACCCATTTTTACACAATTTATGCTATGATGAAATGTTTATGAATGCCATTTCTTTTCATGGGTTGTTATATGTTGAATTTTTTATGATCTTTTGGAATATACTTGTAATATTTTCATTATGTAATGGTAGGGACCTATATCTCCCTCAAATGTATTTGGTAAATATTTATATCTCATTAGATAAATAGAACTGGAATGGGGAGTGAACCTAGTTCAGTAAGAGAATTTTTCCACTATGATAGTCTTGGGAGTGAACCTTGATTAGTATGATGTTTTGGAGAGTAAACCCATTCCACTATGATAGTCTTGGGAGTTAACCTTGACTACTATAATGGTTTGGGTAGTGAACTCATTTAACTATGATAGTATTTGAAATGAACCTTGAATAATATGGGGATTAATTTAAATAATTATGTGTATGCAAAAATTCTAGGTATTATGCCAATCTTATGTTACTATGGCTCATATTATTTGATTCCTTTATTATTAATGCCTTATTTACTAGCAATATTTACCCCATGCCTCAATATTGTGACCTTTCATATGTAGGGTATGGTTTTCAAATGCTAATATCATGTTACCATAACCTCATGCCCATGTAATTCTTATATGATCATTCATATCTCCCTTTTTAACCCTTACTAATCTTCTGATCTCACACTTTATTATGCTTCCTTTCCCAAGATTATGAATAAAGGTATTATTTATGATATATATATTAAATGTGTCAGTTATGAAGAACATAGTGGTAGATGATATAGTTCATGTGTTTATGTAACTATGTTTCCAAAGTCACTAAACCTTTATGGTCCTCAAGCATGTTTTTGTACAATTAAATGAATATTAAACTTTTAAGATATAATATATATGTATGAAAATCCCATGTCACTATTGTATCAGAGTTCAAGGTTTGATGTTGAATAATTTCTCTCACTTTGGAATCTAGTTAGTGGTTTTCAATGAAAAATATATTACAATCTCTGATGGGAAAACATTCAACATTGGAAAAAGAAAATAAGAGTCCAATTCTAATCCTTTGGAATCAATGTGTATGTGGTCATAAAATGTAGAATTATGGTAAAAATGGAAATAATATCTTTATTAGGAATAGATTGTAAATAATTTTATGTAAATTCCAAATGAATGAATTTTTTAGGAAGAAACTTAAGTAATGAAATCCTCAAAAATTTGATGTCGTGTAAATTACCACATGCTATATAGAAACGTTTCACGATATCTATGAAGGTGAATCAAATGTGGGTGAAGATAAATTATAGGTTTTATGTAATAAGTATAAGTATTTGAGGATGTATTTGAATGAATCTGATGATTCATTCTTTAATTGTATAAATGTGATTATGGAGGAAATGCATAGACTTGGATAAAACCTGAAACATATAAAAATAATAATGTGTATTTAGAGAAGGTCTACACCTCATTTAAATCCAAATTTTTCAATTCTCAAGGATAACTATCCAAATGAGGTTACATTGGATAGTATTTATAGTAATCTTGATATTTATGAGATGATGGAAAATTATAATGATCTGTTTGAAAAGGAGAAATCTCATTAAGTGGAATTCAAGGAAATGAAGGATATTTCATTACAGGATAGACCGAAAGAAAAAGTGTATGATAAAGTCATGTCATTCCTTTACTAAAATATTAAATTAGACAATTTAATTTAAAATTTAAACTTCCACTTGAATTATTTCATTGTAAAAAGGTTAGGCACATCTCTATAAAATATCCCAATAAATTCCAAGATGATGAAGAATATTATGTTCCAATAAAGAAATACTCCAAGGAGGTTAAATGAAAGATGATCACAAAGAATAATTTTCTTCAAGAATAAAAAATTATTTCTAGGGGAAGATAATCTCTTGGGAGAAACTATGGTATATTAGATTAAATATTTCAAAGTCCTTAATGAATAATTTCTTATGTCTATAATAGAAAAACTAGAAAATTGGGAGAAAAGAGATGGTTAAAATGTTGAAGTAAAGGGTTTTTTAGGCCTCAAATTGGAGCTCATGGATATTCTTAAAGAAATATAAATTTATAGTGATTAAACCCATAAATCCAATGGAATGTTACATGATTCAAAACCTTTCATGCAATAGTAGGAATAAGGAAAAGATGATTTGATGGTTGAGATTGAAAATCTCAAATCTATATAACTAGGCTCAAGCGGTGTGGAGATTCATTGATGAGTTCACAACTTACTCTTCCCAGGTTCACCATGATGAACCCTTCTTGTATAAATGATTTTAGGGGATAGATAGAATGGGCATGGAAAGAATGGCTCATGATATTCTCCTCAACGTCATGTGTTGGTGTCTTTGGCAAGAAAAGAACTGGGATAGGTATGAGGGGATTCCTTATTCAGGGTATTCCATAATCATAAGGACTCTAAGATCATTGGTGGACCTAGTGCCCTTTTTCAGAATCTTGGAGGAAGAGCCCTCTCCTAGGACACCTCATGTCATTTCCATAGTGTCTCATTCCCCTTACTCAAGATCCCAAGGCCAGTGGGTGTGATGGTTTCCGCCTGAGGTTGGCTTCAAGCTAAATACGGATAGTTCTTGCAAATAGGGATTTACTAGGGGAGGAGGGGTCATGAGAGACCATATGGGTAGTGTGGTTATGGCCTTTAAGGCCCACTACAGGAATGATACTAGCATTCAGGCTGAGGCCAAAGCATTGTTGTCTGGGATGTTACTGAGCATCCAAAATAACATCAATTTATCCCATGTGGAGATTGATTCAATGATCATTAATATCTCCCTTAATGGTAAATATCGAACTCCATGGTTGATATCTTATATCATTAGAAAATGAAGAGATCTTCTTATTAATGATATTAAGGTTACTCATACATGGCATGGGGGAAATAAAGTTTCAGATCATTTAGCATCACAAGCTAACCAAAACCTTGAAGTCACCTTCTCTCCCAACATTTCATTCTTTAAACCTGAGGTTCTATCCTTAATAAGAGGGGATTCCTTCATCCTACACCAATTTAGGACTCCTTAGGCTTTATTTGGTTTTCTCTCTTGTTCTTTTTTTCCATCAATAAAAATGGAATCAATTATGATGGATAACTAGAAAACTTAATAAATATAACTAATCTCAATATCAAAGTAGAAGAGTAATCTTGGATCATATATGGATTTACCAAAACTATTAAAGACATGTTTAAATAGATCAGGAATATTAAATGTAATTTTTTCTAATTGATGTGAAATATCTATGATCAAAATATATTTTAACACCTCAATGTTTTTATGAAATATTTTTCTTTAAATAATTTTATTGCTTCAATAGCTTTCCTTGCACACAATCGTGAGTTTAAAATAACCACAATACTTCAATAGTAAAAAATTATCATTATAACATTATCGTTAGGTTAGCAGGAATAAATATAACTAACTTATGAAAATGTATGGTGAATTCATTATATACCAACTATTTATAAAAAATATAAATTAATTATATATTTTTATTTTTGTATTAATAAATTGAGTTAATTAAAATTAGTAAAGAAAATTAATGAAATATATATGCTATATATTTTATAAAATATTTTTTTATATTCATCCAAAAGATATTTTAGTCATAGGGTATGAATAAACTCTATTTGATGTATAAAAATCTATATTTTTTAAAAGTGTAATTTTACTGCCTTTTAATGGAGAACCCTTTTTAAATTAAAATCTTAACACATTAATAACTTTTATATGACAACATAAACCTATTATTTTTAATCGGGATACAAAAATTTACTTTTAATGCATTTTTGATATTTTTCTGATAACTTTCAAGTTTTGATGAATAGTAAAAATATTCTACATTTTAAGTGAAAACAAATTTTTTCATCGAGATAATTTATATGGTTAAATTATATTATTGAATTGTTTTAAAATAAAAATAGAATATATTTTTCTCATTTAATATAATTTAGGTCATTGGAATTAATATTACATTGAATTTAGATATAAAAACATTTTAATCTTTTTCAATGTTTTAACTTTTAAAACTCATTTTCACATTCCAACGACAAGATTAATTTTAATTTAATTAATGAAACATTTTTGTTTTGAATATGGAAAATTTTATTCCATATTTATAATTAGTAGGTATAAATTAAGTGAATATATTTATTTTATTTTTTGGAAATGTGGATAGTAACTTTGGAAATTTTTTATTAATATGGTAAAAGGGTAAATCTAATAATTAATGTTAAAAATAATATTATAAATTTACTCTATCACTTGTCCTACTATAATTGGATGAGTTTATTTAAATTAAAATCATCCTTAGGTATAAATGGTATCCTTTGGAAGACACTTGGATGATATTAGGTTTTTTATTTTATTTTATTTAAAGAAAAGTTAAATATGTCTTACTCAAATTTTAATAACTATATCATTTTTAATATAATTTTATACAAATGATAAATTAAATTATACATAAAAATTTTAAATATAATTTTTTTTATTTATCATAGAAATTTATTTTTAATTTTTAAGAAATAAATAATTACCTTAAAGGATAATACATTGATGATAGAGAAATTATTTAATTAGTGAGAAATCAATAAAATAGTTATCATTAAAATGATAATAACAATTAAAAGACCCAAAAACTTGACCAAATATTATTGGAAGAGTATATCTCAACTATAATCATCCAAGGTTAGATCTATTGACCATTTAGATCCATATAGAAAATATTATGACACTTATAATATTTTATTTAAAGTGATGTTAATGTTTTAATATTCATGTTTTAATAAATATAACATTTTTAATGTTTCATTTTATAGAAGATATATTCGACTAAAAGTATTATTGTAATATATAGAGGATTTATATTAGTATTAGTATTTTATTTTTATTTTTCAATAAATAAATAATTACACAAAACAAATGTAATAATTATTTTCTTAATGGAGATAACAAATAAATGTTATTAAAAATATTAAAATAAATATAATTTTGGATAATTATTATATCCAATAAATTTTTTAGATGATCTTGACCTCTTATTAATATAATAAAATATTTTTTTAAAGTTAACTTCTAATCTTAATATTTTTAAAAATCAATGAATTGAATAGTGTAAAAATTGACACTATTGATTGTTAATGAAAATAATGCTTTATTAAATTATTTAAAATACATAAACCATTATTTAAAATATAAAATAATTATTTTATGGACTAAAATTTACTAAATTAATTATTTATGGTCTAATTTACATTACATAAGTAAATATTTCACCCTTTTAATATTGAAATATTTGTTACCATAGATAAAAATTAAATTGAATAACTAAGTGTTAATTAAAATGATAAGGTTTAAATTGATAGAAAAAACTTCTCTAAAAATTATTAGTTGATGATATTACAAAAATTATATCGCCTAATATTCAAAATAACAACATTTTGAGGTTTTTATAAGTTGTTTTATTTTATTATAAATTAATATTTTTGGAGATTCCATAAGTGCCCCTCACCTCAATTATAAATGGACACCTCCTCCCTCACTTATTCACTTCATTTTGAAACATAAATATTGAAAATAACTGGCCCATTTCCATTATAAAATTCCATTATCATATTATATAGGTTCCTTTCTACTAAAAATATCAACCCTAGTGCTTTAAGAGGTTATTTGTGGGGAGCTCGTTGAAGAAGAGTTAATCTCCTCTACCAATTATTTAAAACTTTTTTTACTCTTCGACTTCCTCTTCATGAGTTGTTTCCACTATAAAGTAATAAATCTATTATAAATTATAATATGAGATTTTATTATGATTATGGAAAACCCATATTATTCCTTCTATCCATCTTATGAAAAAAAATAACCACGCGTGCGTACGTACGACTTACCGTCTCCACGTTGTGGTGTAATCTGTTTTTTATTGCCACCTTACTTGGATGAGAATAGTGGTGGAAGTAATAAATATATCTGATTATTATAACATGATTCTAGAAAAAAAAATATATCATCCACATCCATACCATTTCACAATTATGGGAATGATATTATCGCTCGTGCATGCATACGGGCTACCGTCTCCACAATACGATGTGATCCATTCTACATGATATCTATTAATGAATGATTGTATAAATATATATAATGAATAAACATGGTATATATTTTGTTAATATTATTTTTTAATGATATAGCTATAACCTAATAAGGATAACCATAACTTATTCGACAAAACATACATAAGTAAATGAATCCATTAATACCAAAATAAGGAGTAAAAATTAAATGTTATTAAAAAATGGATGATAATACGATCATATAAGATATAATAAAAATTACTAGGATTCAAGAATAAATCAATTACATTATTTAAATCATTATACATGAGGTTCGGATACATATAAAGGATATCATACCTAATCTAAGGTATAATTTTTCAATCTCATTATTATATGAGAATGTTTATATGTAAGTATATACTAGGGTATATTTATCATCCATATCCATGTCTTATAAATATTTATTCCAAAATATTATCTCTATCCTTAAAAAAATTTAAAGTTAATTTTATCCATTGGTGAATTTTTATTAAATGGTATGAAATGAATCTTTTTTCGTTTTTGATATGAGGCACTTTTTTATTTTCCAACAAAAGCACAAGAAGAATGTTTTCTTTTAACTTATATGACATGCATGGATTTTTTATGTTTTCATAACACATTATTTCAATGAAGCTTTCATTATGAGGTATTTATTTTATTTTCAAATAAATTCTTTTCTTTAAAAATTTCACGACATTTTGAGAAAAGAATATGTTTTTGAAGAAGAAAGTATATTTTCCTCAAGAATTAATTTCATGTGGTATATCAAAATTATTTTCCATAAAATATGGAATTATTTAATAGGGTTATGTTTGAAGTATTCTATCCATATTTTTCCTATGTTTTTATTGTGTTTATTATGGAATTATATTTATAAAATCTATTTTTTTACAAGGATTTTGTTATGGTTAAATGATAATAAAAGAAACCTATTTTATTCCTTAGGTTATTAGGAATGATTTATGTTATTATGAAACACGTAAGAATGATTTCATTATGAGATGGGTGGGACATATATCTCCCTCCAATACATTGGGTAAATATTTTTATCTCATGAGATAAAAAGGTGTAGAATAGTAAATGATCTCGGTTCATTAATATAGGGATAGAACAAGGAGTGAACTCTGTTCAATAATGGACTTCGTCTACAATGATGGCCTTGGAAATGAGACTTTACTAATATGAAATGATTTTATTTCCTTATGTGTGTGCCACAATATTTTATGTCTTATGTTATGAATTTTTGGATTGCATTCATTGATTATTATGAGATTTTATGATTTATCCCATGATATGATATCGTGATATTTCATATGCAGGATAATAATTTCAAATGTTATGTTCTTATGTCATATGATTATGATATGATTGAGATCTCCATTTTTTCCCTTAAAGATAATATTAGATCACCCTTTTATATGTTTCATTTCCACTGGTCAAGAAGAAGGATATTAAGTAAGATATGACAAAAAGGGTTATATTTATGAATAAATAATAGGGAGACAATGTAGATGTGTATTGAACCATTTGTTTATGTTTCTTAGGTTCTAAAGATGCTAAACCTATCTGATCTTGGCATAGTTTTTTTATGTTTTGTAATGAATATTATACAAATTTTGAAGTAATATCTATGTATTCAAAGTATAGTCCATTATAGTCAGTATAAGAGCGAAGGTATATTTAACCTTTGTAAACTATGATAAGAAAACCATAGTAGTAACCCTAAGGATATGTCGAAGTATAGGTTACAATCCTAGTGTTTTATAAATGATCATGAATAAACTAGGATAAAACCTAAAGTGTCCTTAATTGAAATTTTATTCTTGATTATATAGTTTCCCCATTATTATTAGTTTTTCAAATACTATGTTTCTTGGTTTTAGTCAATAGCTGGAACCCAAAATAACCATGTTAATGTTGAATGATATGGGTAATGAAATGATTTTCCTCCTAGGAAACCAAATGTTATGGTATATGGAATACATAATATTGTATCTATGCACACACAACTTTCTTAAGCTATGAATCAGGTAGGACTTCCAAACGAGCAAAGAAGGGAACAATATTTTATAGAGTCATTCATAAAGAAGTGTCCACCTTCTTTTAGTCGGTCTTCTGGTCTACTAGTAGATGAACAATGGATCAATTCCACTGAAAATATATTTTTAGTTCTCCAATGGTTTTAACATTATAAAGTCGTCTTATTCATCTATCATTTTGAAGGTGAATTTAATCAATGGTAGAACCTTTTCAATAATATGAGGCAAAGAGATGAAATTGAATCCATAGATACGATGAGTTCCAGAAATTATTTTTCAATAATTAAATTCATCATATTATTCGAAAAAAATATGGAAAGGGAGTTCCTTGAGCTTAAGAAAAAAGACTCTTAATCTGTCAGTACCTACAAAGAAAATTTTAGGTGACTTGAATAGTACGATTCTGGAATTATTATCCAACCTGGGAGTAAAATTGATTGATTTTTTATTGGCTTAAAACCAAGTCTATTAAGGGAATTAGCCATAAGAGACTTCAATATCTATTAGGAATTCATTTGATGTGCTCTTAAGGTTGATATGGAGACTGGATTAACCCATCAATCCTATGGGTTTGATAAGAAGAGAAAAATTGAATTCAAGGGAAAATCTAAACACCATACTAAAAAGAAGTTCATTTTTAACTTATGCTAAAAGTATAGAAAGAAACATGGAGGATATTTTATTAAAGGTACTAGAAAATGTTTTTTAGTGTAGAAGATATGTTCATCAGGTATTTGAATTCTGAAGTGGTGGTAAAAAGATGTCTAATGATGTAAATAGAGAAAAGATTACATAGAATTCACCTCCTACGCTTCAATGCTAAAAGTGCCAGAAAATGGGGAATTATGCCAACTAATGCCCTAATCAAAGGTTTATTGATTATGATCAACATAAATAAAACTCTTAAGGAGAAATATAATGTTAAGTGACATACGATCACTATCACCGATGTGGAATATGATAATGAGGTGGTGAAAATTACACTTACCATTCACATTAAAGTAGAAAATTTTTTATTTAATTATAGATCCACCCACTCTTTTATTTCTGAAGAAGCTTCTAAGGGTATCATCATATTACCTCAACAATTAGATGTTGAGTTAGTTGTTACAACTCATAATGGAACAACAGTTGCATCAAATGTTTATAATTATTCTCAAGTTTAAGTTTATGGGAAAGTACTTCTTTTAAATCTTATGATCCTTCCATTTGTGGAATTTTATATGATTCTTGGAATGGATTGGATTTCCATATTTTTATCTCATATCAATTGATAAGGAAGGGAAGTCGCATTTCATATTCCAGATCAATCTATGATCATCTATCGATGTAAGGATGAGTATGACCTTACAGTGGAAATTTCTTCCATATTATGGGTCTCTATTATTATAAATGAAGGTTATATTTATCAAATTTTTGGGGAGAAACTAACCATTAAGAATACACATATTTTATAGAAATTTGTTGATGTCTTTATAGAACACTTTCCAAGTCTTCCACAGAATCATGAATTTGAGTTTTCAATAGAGCTCATACCGGGTCAAATACACCTTATAGAATATACCCAATTGAGTTGCATGAATTGAAGAAGAAACTCTAAGAGAATATTGTAAAGGGATTCAAAATATCTAGTGTGTCACCTTAGGGTGAACATATTTTATTTGTTAAGAAGAAATATGTATCAATGAGACTCTAAATTGATTATCCATAACACAACAAGATCACTATCAGGAACAAATATCCTCTTACCCACATTGATTACTTTTTCGACCAACTACGTGGAGATCAATACTTTTCCAAGATTTATTTTCATTGTGGATGTCATCAATTAAGGGTCAAGAAGGAGGATATACTAAATACAACATTCTATAGAAGTTATGGACACTATGAATTTATAGTGATGCCTTTTGGTCTTACTAATTCCCCTACTATCTTCACGGATCCAATGAATATAGTCTTCATATAATATCTTGATCAGTTTTTGGTAGTATTAATTAAAGATATTCTAGTTTATTATAAGAGAAAGGAAGAGCATGAAGATCACATGAAAATTTTACTAAATCCCCTAAGAAAGGAGAATCTTTATAAAAAAATTTATCATGTGTGAATTTTGGATTAAGAAAGTTTCATTTTTGGGTTACATAATCCCGAGAGAGGGAATATCTTTGTATCTAGAAAAACATAATTTTTTAAAAGTTGGCCTAGACTGACAATGGTAACTAAGATTCAAATTTTTCTTAGTTTTTCTGGATATTATCGACAATTTGTGAAATATTTTTCATGACTATGTAATCCACTCACTGATTCGACTAGGAAATGAGTTAAGTTCATGTGGATGGAGGAATGTGAAGATAATTTCAAATAGAAAAAAAGAAGTTTATCTAGTTCACATGTGTTCACACTACCTTATAGTGAAGAAATGTTTATGATCTATAGTGGTTCATACAAGAAGGTTATGGGATGTGTTCTCATGAAAAATGATAATGTGATAGCTTATGCATCATAACAATTGAAAATCCATAAGAAAAATTTACCAAATCATGATTTGGAGTTAGTTATGGAAATATTTTCATTAAAGATATAGAAGAATTATATTTATGGTGAAATGTGTGATATTTATAATGATAATAAAAGTTTAAAGTATATTTTTACACAAAAAGAGTTGAATATCCACCAAAGAATATGATTTGAGGTGATTAAATATTATCAATTCTCAATTCACTACCACCTTTGGAAATTGAACAAGGTGGTAGATTCTTTGAGTTGAAAAGACCATGATATCCTATCCATGATGAGTATCACAAAAGATCCAATATTTATGGATTTGTGAAGCCTGGATATTGATATTTTAAACTAAGGGAATAAATATTATCTTTCTCAAATGAATGTTCAACCATTTATACAAGTCATGATTAAGGAGACGTTGAAGGAAGTTCTAGAGATACAAAAGAAGGTGAGAAATGTTTCTGAATTCGACCTTGATTTTGATGGAATAATAAGATTCATGAACCATGTTTTTATTCCTCTCATGATAGAATTAAAAAAGGGTATATTGGATGAGTCTCATAGTTCTTAATTATCTATTAATCCTGGAATCAAAAATTTGTATAGGGACTTGAGAGAGTATTTCAAGTGGGATGGCATGAAAATAGATGTTTCTGAATATGTCTCTTGGTGCTTGATTTTTCAACAAGTTAAGAAAGAGAGAAATAAGTCTAAGGGGATGTTATAACCATTACCTGTACTAAAATGGAAATGGGAAAAAATTGCTATGGAATTTTTTATTAGACTTCCAAGCACATATAAAGTCTATAATATTATATGGGTTATAGTTGATCACCATACGAAGTTAGCACACTTCATTCCTATTAGAGAGGATTTATCTCTTGATCATCTTTCCAAGATATATCTAATGGAAGGGGTAAGATTTCATGGAGTAATATGTTCCATTATTTCTGATCAGGACTCGAGCTTTACCTAAAAGTTATAGAAAAGTCTTTAGCAGGCTTTGGATATAGAGTTAATTTTTAGCACTAATTTTCATCCTCTGATAGATGGTCAATCTTAGAGGACAATTCAAACTCTAGAAGACATGTTTAGAGCTTTCTCTATGGATTTAAAAGTTGGTTGGGATCAACAGCTACCTTTGGGGGAATTTTCATACAACAATATATTTCACTCTAGTATTCAGATGTATCCTTATGATGCCCTATATAGAAATAAATTCATAACTCCAACTATCTAGGATGAATTTTAGGAAAGAAATATGTTAGGGCCTTATCTTTTTGATGAAATTGTAGAGATGGTCAGATCTATTCAAGAAAACATAATAGAAACTCTGAGTTGAAATTAAAGTTATCATAATAACTAAAGAAAAGACCTAGAGTTTTAAGTGGGTGAAAAGGTGATCTATGAATATATCCATGGAAGACAGTAATGATATTTGTAAATAAAAGAAATTTGAGCCCTAGGTTTATCGTTCCTTTTGAAATTCTAGATCGTGTTGGTAAGGTAGCTTGCTGATTGGTGCTTCCACCAAATATCTCTCAGGTTCATGATGTGTTCCATGTATCTCTCCTGATAAATTATATACCTGATCCTTCACATGTACTAAACTCAGAAGTAATACCATTGAAAAATATATATTCCTTATGATGAACAACTGAAAGAGATTCTGGATCATAGAGAAACAATTTCTACAAAACAAGACCACTCCCTTGGTTAAAGTTGTATGGAGGAACCCAAAATTTGTGGAAGCTACGTGGGAACGTGAGGATGTGATGATTTAGATGTATCCTCATCTGTTTTTATCCAAATGATGAATTTTGAGGGAGAAATTCTGTTTAAGGGGGGTAGAATGTGACACCCGGATGTTCTTATGAAATATTTTTATTTAAATAAATTTAACTCTTCAATAGCGTGCATTGCACGCAATCATGCGTTTAAAAAACCACAATATATCATTAGTATAAAATAAAAATTATAACCTAGCTTTTTTGTTAGTAGTAATAAATATAACCAACTTATAAAAATGTATGATAAATTCATTAGCTACTAATTATTTATGAAAAATATAAATGAATTATATATTTTTATTTTTTGTATTAATTAATTAAGTGAATTACAGTTGTTAAATATAATTAATGAAATATATATGTTATAAATTTTTAAAATATTTTTTATATTCATAGAATAGATATTTTAGTCATAGTGTATGAATAACCCCTATTTGATTTATAAAAACCTATATTTTTTAAAAGGGTAATTTTACCTCTTTTTAATAGAGATTCCATTTTAAATTAAAAATTTGACACAGTAATAATTTTTACATGGAAAAATAAACCTATTATTTGGAATTATGATATAAAAATTAACTTTGAATGGATTTTTAATATTTTTCTGATAACTTTCACGTTTTGATGAATGGAAAAAATATACTAAATTTTTAGTGAAAAAAACTTTTTCAACAGAATACTTTATTTGGTTAAATTATATTATTGAATAGTTTTAAAATATAAATATAATATGTTTTAATTATTTAATATAATTTAGGTAATTAGCATTAATTTTAAATTTAATTTGCATATAAAAAAATTTGAATTTTTGTAATGTTTTCTCTTTTAAAACTCGTTTTCTAATTCTAACAACGAGATTAATTTCTATTTAATTACTATAACTTCTGTGTTTTGAATTTAGAAAAATGGATCCTATATTTTGAATCATTATGTAAAAATTATGTAAATACTTTATTTTATTTTTGGGAATTATGAATAGTAACTTCGGTAATTTTTTATTAATATGGTAAAAGGGTAAATCGGGTTATTAAGGGTAAAAATACTATTACAAATTTACCCTAACACTTTAAAAAAATATAATTGGATGAGATTGTTTCGACCAAAATCCTTCTTGGATGAAAATTATATCCTTTGAAATCCATTTGGATTAGATTATGACATTTGATTTATTTTATTTAAAGAAAAGTTAAATATGTCTTACTCAAATTTTAATAACTATATCACTTTTAATATAATGTCATACATATGATAAATTAGATTATAAATAATATTTTGAAGTAGAAAATGTTTTTATTTATCATGATAATTTATTTTCAATTTTTAGGAAAAAAATAATTACCTTACAGGCTAATACCTTGATGATAGAGAAATTTTTTAATTGATGAGAAATCAATAAAATAATTTTTATGAAAATGATAATAACCATTAAAATCCCAAAAACTTGACCAAATATTATTTTTATATTATATCTCTGCCTTAATCATCCAAGGGTCAAGTTATTGACTATTTGAAGCCATCTGGAAAGGATTATGAAACATATATTATTTTATTTAAAGCAATGTTAATGTTGTCACATTCATGTTTTAATAAATAAAAAAATTTAATATTGCATTTTCTAGAATATATATTCAAATAAAAGTTTTCAATGAAATATAAAGAATTTATCTCCATCTTAGTATTTTATTTTTAATTTTTAATCAATAAATAAGTATATTAAATAGTTACACAAAACTGATCTAGTAATTATTTTATTAATAGAGATAACAAATAAATGTTACTAAAAATATTAAAATAAATATAATTTTGGATAATTAATATATTCAATGAATTCTTTGTATTACCTTTACCTATTAATAATATAATAAAAAAATTCTAAGTTAACTTTTTATCTTAATATTTTTAAAAATCAATGAACTAAATAGTGTAAAAATTGACACTATTGATTGTTTATCAAAAAAATATTTTATTAAATTATTTAAAGATCATAATAAATTTTAAAAATATATTATAAATATTATATGGTATAAAATGTTCTATATTATTTATTTATGGTCTAATTTACATCAAATAAGTAAATATTCCACCCTTTTAATATTAGAATATTTGTTACCTTGGTTAAACGTTAAATAGAATAACTAGGTGTTAATTAAAATGATAAGCTCTAAATTGATAGAAAATATTATATAAAATTTATTGTTTGAGGATATTAAATCCTTATCTCATATCATCATAAAAGATAGAGCATTTTTTAGGTTTTTGGAAGTGTTTTTATTTTATTATAAATTAATAATTTTTGTGATTCCATAAGTGCCCCTCACCTCAATTATCAAAGGGTACATCCTATCTCACTTCTTCCCTTCATTCATAACCTTCAAGCATTGTAATAACCTACCTATTTACCTTCCCAAATTCCCTATTCACTTTCTATAGGTTCTCTCTAAAGACTAACCCTAGTGCTTTAAGAGGTGATCTAGAGGAAGCTCATCAAAGAAGAGGTAATCTCCTCTACCAATTCTTTCACGATTATTTCTTATTATACTTACTCTTCATGAGTTAATTTAATTATAAAGTAATAAATCTAGTATCACTTATATAATGATATTTATTTTTATTATGGAACAACCATATTCCACCTTCTATCCATCCTATGAAAAATGAAATCACTATGTGTGCATATGTACGGCTAACCATCTCCACACCATGGTGTAATCTATTGTTCACAACCGCATTTCATGAATAGGTATAATGTTGGAAGTAATTACTATATTTGATTATGATAATATTATTATATAAAAAAATATATACCATCCACATCCATACCATTTCACAATTATGGGAAAGATATCGTTGCTCGTGCATATGTACGACGTACAGTCTCCACGATGTGATGCGATTCAATCTACATGATATCCATTAAAGCATTATTATATAAATGTATAGAATGAATAAATATGATATATATTATGTTAATATCATTTTTTAATGATATAAATATGACATAAGACGGAGAACCAAAACTTATTCAACAAAACATGCAAAAGAAAATTAAGGCATTAATACCTGAATAAAGAGTAATAATGAACTGTTATTAACAAACTGATGATAATATGATAATATATGATATATTAAAAAGGACTATGATTATGGAATACTTCAATGAAATTATTTAAATAATTATGTAGAATTTATGGATACATACAAAGTATATCATATCAAATGTAAGGGATGATTTTTCAATCTCATTATTATTCGAGATTGTCTATATGTAAGTATGTACTGGGGTATATTTATCATCCACATACAAGTTTCCTAAATATTTATTCCAAAATATTATTTCTATCCTTATAAAAAATTTTAGAGTTAATTTTACCCATTGGTGAATTTGTTTTAAATTTTATGAAAGGAATCTTTTATTATTTTCAATACGAGGTACTTTTTGACTTTCCAACAAAAGTACAAGAAGAATGGTTTCTTTTAACTTATACAGCATGAACAGATTGTTAAATTTTCATAATTTCTTATTTTAATGAATATTACTTTAAAATATTTCAAGTTTATTTTCCAATAAATTATTTTCTTTTAAAATTATGATGCATTTGGAGAAAAGAAAACATTTTTGAGGAATAAAGGATATTTTCCTCAAGAATTAATTTCAAGTGTTCTATCAAAATTATTTTCCATATAAAATTCAATTATTTAATAGGTTTAGGTTTCAAGTATACTATAACTATTTTTCTTATTCTTTAATTGTTTTTATGATGTAATGATATTAATAAAATCCATTTGTTTTACCTGGATTAAGTTATAGTAGAATAATGTTTAAAGAAACCCATTTTATTCATTGGGTTATGATGAATGATTTATGTTTTTTTGTCACACATAAGATTGATTTAATTATGAGATGAGTAGAACTTATATCTCTATATAATTAATTAGGTAAATATTTATATCTCATAATATAGGTAGGTCTAGAATGGTAAATTATATCAGTTTAGTAATATAGGGCTGGAATGAGGAGTGAACTGAGTTCAGTAATGGACTTTGTCTGCTATGATGGTCTTAGAAATGAGCCTTGACAAATATGAAATTATTTTATATTATTAAGTGTATAAAACAAAATTTTAGGTCTTATTTTTTGAATTTGGGATTAATTTCATTTATTCTTATTAGTTTTTATGATTTATCCCATGACATGATATTGTGATCCTTCATATGCCGGATAAGATTTTCAAATGTGATGTTCTTATGTCATATGATTATGATATGATTTATATCTCCCTTGTTTTCCATTACTAAGTATCTGAGCTCACCATTTTATATGTTTCTTTTCCCCAGGTCATGAAGAAGGGTATTAAGTTAGATATGACAAAAATGGGTCTACTTATAAAAAAATAAGTGGGAGACAATGTAGATGTCTTCTGAATTAGTTGTTTATGTTTCCCAGTTTCTAAAGACACTAAACCTATATGGTCATGGCATGGTTTTTTTATTTTTTGTAATGAATATTATTCAAATTTTGAAGTAATATCTATGTATGTAAATTATGGGATGTTATTGAGATCCATGACTTGTAGGATGATATTAGGATATTGGATCGCATGGGATGTATAGAAAGTGAAGGTAAACTAAGTATATCAAAAAATAGTTTGGGGTCTTTTATAGTAACAAAGGTTCTTTCAAAAATAAAATTTTAACAAAAGGCTTGATCATTTCCAAAATTAAATCATGGTTGAGGATAATACACAATCCATACACTCAATAAAGGAATATTGATTTGGATAAAACTAAAAGACCAATTAATTTTCATTGAATTTATGAAATAATATAGCTTAAATTATGTGTTATTATTTTGGAAATATGGGATATACATAATATGTGGGTTCCATAAACAATAAATACATAAAGGCACAATCAAAATGAATAAAAAAGTGTATAATTCAATATAGTTTGTTTCCTTTCAATGGATTCTATATTTAGTGAAGATTATATGGAAAAAAATCCATGAATTTGTTATCAAGTATGAAAATTAATGTGTCTAAGGTGACTTAAAGTAGTAAAGGACAACAAACTAAGGATTCATCAAGCAAGATATAAAGGAAAAATCAATTTACATCTTTCCAAGATGTGGAGGACCCAATATATCTAGGGTAAGAATAAGAATATCAATCACCAATTTATATGAAGAAAATTGATTAATTAAAGAATAAAAGGGTTGATAAGGAAATTATTGTGGAATTTATTTTAAAACAAATAGACCAATATGGATTGAGGATGATTAATTGAGGATTCACTTATTATATAATGGGAAATGAAGATCTTACCATGAGCATCAAATACAAAATAGTCGATATTTTATAGTTTGGTAATGATGAAGTATTGAACATTGTGGGTTAAAATAAATCCAACATTGGTGTAAAATACATGATAATGATGGGCTTTTTAGTTAATGAAGTTCTTGGCCAAAACTTACTTAGTGTCATCCAATTGTATGACTCTAGGCATGTAATAAATTTCACCAAGAAGACTTATATCATCAATGGAAAGGATGGAGAAATGGTTATGTAGTGAAACCTAAAAAATATTAATATCTACCACATTATTTGAGAATAATGTAACACCCTAATATTTTATAAAATATTTCTACTTAAATAATTTTATTTCTTCAATAGCTTGTGTTACACACAACACTGAGTTTAAATGAACCACGGTATATTATTATATAACTGTTATAACCAATCCATTAAAATTAGAGGGTATGAATAAGATTAAATAATTTATGATATATATGTAAATGTATTACCCAATATAAATTCCTTGATTAATTCTTATGAAATAATCACTCAACTGTTTAAATTGTTTCATTCTTCAAAAATATTTTTTATTTCATTTTGTGAGGAAATAATTATATTAATTTTTTTTGCAATTTTCTAAATTTTATCTGACAAAAATTTTATTATTTTTAAAACATTATATCAAAATTATCTTTAATTTAAATTTTGGTATGTTTTTGAAAATATTGTTTTTTCAATGAATAGTGAAAAATATCGATTTGTGTGAAACTATCATTTTTTTCATTAAAATGTATCATTATGATTTAAATTTTATCTCAAAGTAAAATATGTATTTTAATATATATAATATAATTAGATTTATTTCAATCATCATTATTATTGATTATGGTATAAGTACAATTTTTGGATTAAAAACATATTTTTCTAAAAACTATTTTTCGTTACATTGTGCGCATTTATATAAAATTAATTTCTTCCATAATGAATATTAAAAAAATGATTTCGTAATTAGAATAATTGTGGTCTAAATTTGGTAAATATTTCCCTTTTATTTTTGAATTTTATGAATAATAACATTAGTAATTTTTTACCATAGTATAGGGTAAATTAGGTAATTAATCTTAAAAATATAATGATAAGGAATAAAGAATGAACCTAACACTTGCCTAGATTTTATTATAAGATTATATGTATTTTCTAATCATTCAAAAGTAAAATATATGGCCGTTTCCATTTGGAAATGATTTTGACCACTATAATATTTAAGTGAATATAAAGCCAAAAATTACACAGTCTTGATTTTAATAACTATAATATTTTTAATATTGGGATAAAAAGATGAAATTTTTAATTATAAAAGATAATTTAAAATATAAATTAATTTTTTTTATCATGGTAAATTATTTTTAATTTTTAGTGAAAAAATAATTACCTTAAAAGCTTATGCAACATTGATGCAGTAATTATAAAATTCATAGATAAATAAAATAAATGATTTTAAAAACATTAAAAATGATATAATGTCATTGGTTTAATGTTTCCCATTAATTTTTTAGATCTATATGACACATTAGGGAAGTTTTAAATCAATATAATATAATTCCCTCTTTTTATTGATGTATTTAAAGTTAAATTAAATTAATAGTGTTAAAATGACATTAATGATATTTTATAATAAGTAATATTTTATTAAATAATTTAAAATTTATAAAAATATTTGATTAAGAAAAATGAATGGTATATTATTTTAATCATAAAAAATGGTCCATTTATTTTACATTTTCCCTTCTATAGTAACTATATTAACTCATTAAGTGTAAAAAACATCGAGATCCCTACAATTGTCAAAAGGGTAAACAAAGGGTTAAAACAAAAGGATAATGGTAAATATATTATCCAAAAATGTCCAATTTTTATTTTTTGATAATTTTTATACTAATAACCATATTATAATTAAATTTTATCTATTTTAGTGATTTTCCTTCAAAATAAATTTATTTAATATAATATTTTAAGAAATTTCAAGTGTCTATCCCATCAATTATAAAGGCGAACCCATCCTTTCTCTTATTTACAAAAATTTGATCCTTATATATCAAAAATAAACTACTAAAATACCTTTTCAATATCCTTATACACATTATAGATATTTTCATATTCCCAAAATTCAAACCATAAGATCCTTAATAGGAGATTTAATGGTGTTCTTTCAAAGGAGAGGTAATCGCCTTAACTGATTTGTTTATTTTTAAATATTATTTTACCTTCTACAAATATATTATATTACCAATAAAATATTAAATTAGGTATCATAAATATACTTAAATGTTATTATTATTGTTAAACCATCTTTATTTACTCTCTTTACAATAAATGGGAAGTGAAAGTATTGTTTTCGCGTATGTACGACTTATTGTCTCAACATAGTGATACAATTCATTTATCATAACCATATTTTATAGATGTGTATTTTTATGGTTTTAATGTTTATAAATTATAATTATGAAATAATTATACCTCTTAATTATAATATCATATCTACCTTCTTACCTTCTAACCTATTGTAAAACAGTAATGTCACACACGCGTACGTGTGGACTACCACCTCCACGAAGTGATGTGATTTGTTTTTCATTTCTATTTTATTTGGATGGTAATAAGGATGGATTTAATGAATATATATGATATTTATGATATAATAATTATTATTTTTATGTGATTTATTATTTACAATTCTTTCACTTCATCTTTCAAAAAATGAAAACAACGTTCATGCGTACGTATGGCATATCGTCTCCATTAATAGTGTCACTAATTTTTTTATCTATACTTTTATGAATTACTATAAATATTTATATAATGAGTATATATTATATCTTAATCATTATTAACATTAAATATATTATTTAACCATGATCAAAGTACAAGGACCGAAACTATTGAATGAAAACATGCATGAAAAACGAAGTGATATCACTCGAAATAGTTTTTTTAATAAAGATTTATTTAAAATTTGTAATAAAATGTTATAAATAAATAATATATAATAGGATATGTTTATGTAATATATTCAAAATAAATATATATTTATTATAAAGTAGGTTCCAATTCTTACTAAAGAATTCAGAACTGAGGTAATGGATTTTTCATCTCACTTTTATTTTTATGAGACATGTGTCATATTCACCACATGTTTCTTTTATGTGGTATATATACTGCCCATTAATTTATTTTATGATAATTCCTATAAAAAATATTAGGATTTAAATATCTATATAAGTTTTTTTATTGTATTTTTTGGATTATGATTCAAAAGATACCAAAGTGTTCTGGGTTTTATGTTACAATCTCATTATTTATTGAGATTGTTTTACTAAGTCTTCGATGATGAAAACTTATGATATAACTATTAAGAAAATCAGGAATTTTTTATCCTATGCTTATAAATAGGTAATAAATTTTTTCTTTTCATTTTCCTCATATTTTTAATCAATATACGTAAAACAATTTTTTTAAGTAAAATAGACTTTATTTTTCTCTTCGGTCAAAAATATTATTTTTATTCTATATCCATGTTTTCTAAAAACGTTTTCAAGAAGGTTTTTATTATTATTATATGGTTTTTTAAATTCATTTTTAATCATGTTTGAATTTTTTTTAAAAATGAATCTTCTTTTTTTTACAAATGATGTACTTTTTTACTTTTTAAAAAATTATGAAAGGAATGTTTTTAACTTATAAGGAACGAATAGAATTTCACACTTTAATGAAAACCCAATTATTTAAAGATTACATTACAATTTTCCATTGTTATTTTCTATGAAAATGTTTTATATAATATTTTCAAAGCAATTTAATTTTAATGAAGTGATTTAAAAATGGAAAATACATTTTCCTAAAGAATGTTTTAATGATATTTTAATGGTATTTCAATTCATCAAAGACAACTACATTTTAATTCACTTATAGTTTACTAAATATATTATCCAAGGATATTATCCTTATTCTTTCTTTTTATGGTTTATGTTTATGATGACATGATTTTTAATAAACTCATTCATTTTCCATGGGTTTTACTATGATGAGATGATGGTATGTTTATGAAATACATTTATTTTACATTGGTTATGCTATGATGAACTGTTTATAAAACCCATTTATTTTCATAGGTTCTGATATGATTAATGATTTATAATATTTTGGCTTATATATATATATATATATATTATTTTCATTATGTGATGTTTGGGACCTATATATCCCTCTAATGAATTATCTAAATATATATATAACTCATTATGTAAATATGATATACATGAACCTGATTTTATGTTCACAATTTCATGCATAGACCTGGTCTTCATTTTCATAAGATTAAGTGTATAAATTTATTTCATTTATATAATATTATGTGTGGAACTGATTTTCTTGTCCATAATTTTACACATGGGCATGGATTTCTTATCCATAAGATTATGCGTGGACCTTCTTTCATGTCCATAAGTTTACATGAAGTCCTGATTTCATGTCCTAAAATAATGAGTGAACCAATTTCGATTTATACATGTTAAAAAATTTATAAGCTTATGTATTCCAAAACAAAATGTCTTATTCCATTTTTATTCTCTCATGGATCATGTTTTTTTATTACTTTATGATTCATGTCTTATGAACTACAAAGCTTTATGTCATGACTCAAAATTATGATATATGATATACAGTGTATGGTTTTCAAATTTTATACTCATTTTATCATACCCTTATTCTCATGATATTCTTA
Organism: Viscum album; assembly: GCA_963277665.1. Lineage (NCBI taxonomy): Eukaryota > Viridiplantae > Streptophyta > Magnoliopsida > Santalales > Viscaceae > Viscum > Viscum album. The sequence goes on along the minus strand of OY728138.1, from coordinate 1,295,003,021 downwards.
AGTGATTATTGATATCTCCCATGTTTTCCCTTAATGTGAATTTGAGTTCACTCTTTCTTAAGTTTATTTCCCTAGACTATGAAGATAGGTTTTAGGAATGATATGTCAAAGAAGGGTGTTAGTTAGGAACAACTTAATGGAAGACTCTTACATACTAGTTTTTTATGTGTCCATGTTTCCTAAGATACTATAACTATAATATTACAACATGGATAATTATGATATGTAATGAATATTCATATAATAATATATAACATATATGTATGAAAATTATGGGTTTCTAGATTTGGTATAAAATTATGTTTTATTTAACCTTTGAAAAGTAGGATGATAAAAATTTAGTGAGAATCCTAGGGATAGTTCTAAGTATAGAATAACAGCCTAATGTTTGGGAGGTTATTCATGTTATATGGAACATTTATAATAAATGGGTTCATGAAGGCACTTCCTTCAATCTAAATTCTACATTGGAGCATGTTTTTACTGTTATCAAACAAGAGAATGATATCCAAAAAGGATAATGTGATAACTCAATTCTGGATCTTACTGTGCTAAAGGATCTTGGTATTCCAATTTTTTTCATCCTCCTTATAGAACCATGGAATTCATTTGGATACCTCCATTTATTGGATATATAAAATGAAATATTTGTGGTGATTCAAGGAGAAATTTGGTCCATTCTGTTTATGGTGTGATATTCAGAAATCATCCTGGGGAAACAATGTGATGTCTCTTGGGCCTTTGTGAATTCACCACATATATTGATGCTGAAATGATTGTTATTATAAATCTGGTTGATATTGAAATACATTGTGGATATCTAAATTTATGGATTTAATGAGACTCATCCACCATGTTTCATGATATTAGAAGTGGTATTTTTCAACTTTCATGGAATCTGACTGCTAGATGGCGAAACTGCATTGATGATCTTTCATCCATGAACAATATCATTACTCATACCTATTATGAGACAAATCACTTGGATTATGGTATTTCTAATAAAGGATTTATTTCTCCTTAGTTGATATTGTGAAATGATATTAAAAATGATCTTTTCTCTTTTTGTAATCATGACTTTTGTAATAAATATTCATTCATAATTTTTGTGATTTTCCTTTTATTCAATAATGGAGACTTTTCATTTTGGTAAATATCACATTATACCTAAAAATAATTTGATTATCATTTCTCATATTATGATTTTTGGTTTAATTTAATGGATGTAACCTGAAGAAATAATGTGAACAATGAATGTTATGGCCAATGTAATGATAGTCCTCATGAGGAACGAAATGGATTTAGAGATGAGATTAAATATCTTATGACTATGATCACTCAACTTTCCCAATATATTGGTGGTAACATGGATCATGTAGAACTTTTGAATGCACTAAGGAGGGAGAGACATATTTTTGAATATTTTATGTAATAACATCCACCCTCATTGTATGGTCCTTTTTATCGACTAGTTGTTGAGAAATGGATCAATTTTAAAGAAAAGATATTTTTCGTTCTTCAGTTCTCAGACCATGGAAAACTTTTCCCAATTATTTATCATTTGGAATGAAAATAAGATCATTAGTGGAATCTAATTATTAATAAAATGAAAGAAGATGAAATTGACTCCATGGAATTGGATGTGTTTAAGGGGATAATTTTCAATAAGTACTTCCCTATTATTCTACATACATAAATGGAGAAGGAGTTCCTTGAGCTTAAGTATAAGGGTTATGAGTCCATTGTTACCTATGAGAAAAATTGTACATGACTTTCAAGGTATGATTTAGGTTTAATCTCCATCCTTAAAAGAAAAATTGATCAATTATTTAGTGATTTGAAACCAATTATTAAAAAGGGATTAGCCATAAGAGACTTTGGTAGCTATAAATAAATTGTCCGATGTGAACTGAAAGTTGAAATAGAAGCTGGAAACCCTCAAGGGTCTGGTGAAAATAAAAGAAAGATGGAACTTAATGGAATCTCTGATGGTTTTCACATTGATGTAATAAAAAAATTTAACCTCCTACTTTCCAAAATTTTTTTTAAGTATAATTAATTTTAATTATTTAAAGGAATAAAAAAATGTTTCAAGTGTAAGAAGATTGACCATCAGCAAAATAATTTCAAATTGATTTGAATTAGTCATCAAATGAAATAAATAGATAGAGATATCGACAGATACACCAGTCACACTTCAGTTCTATAAATGAAATTAGTTTGGTAATTATGTGGATCAATGCCCCAATCCAAGGGATAATGAACATAATAAACTATAACAACCTTGGATGTTAGAGAATAAAGGGAAATATTATTCAATTACAATAGTTGAAGTGAATACTAATAGTTAGGGTACACTTATCCTCTACTCTAGAATTGGGGATTCTTTTTTAATGTTTGTATAAATATTACATATGATAATCTAGTCCTTTAATTAAATTTGATGTGATTATGAGCACTCATTATCTCTTCCTATATACATTTTATATAAATTTTTAGAATAATGAAATCATGTGTGATATTTTGAATCAAACTGGTCATATATGGAAATATTATTGACTAAGATAAAAGATTATTTAAGTAATAATGGGGTGGCTTATCTTCTAGAAGCATGTATGATTTTATTGTGACTTTATATTGGTAAATGATTAGTATATAACGGATAATATATGATCAAGGTATATATATTTTGGTATAAAACCTTATGAGTATTTATTAAGTTGATCATGGAAGGATATTAGATTAAATCATCTTTAGGTTTCAATATTGGTCAGATACATTTTGGAAATGTCTTAAGGTTAACTATATATGGAATGGATTATGTTGAAATTTGGGTGTTATTTTTTAAGGTTAAATATTGATTTATAATATCGTATAACCAGTACTAATATTTTTAGTTTTGGTAAATATCATTACATAATGAATGACTTATCATTATTTTATAGATCATATAATCCGTTAAGTGTTAATTTCAGTGATTCTGGCATGAAAAATTCATCTTCAAAATTCATTTCTTGGAGTAAGAGATGAAGTGGAAATTAATCGAAGCTTAACCAAAGGATGAATTATTGATTAAAGTATAGAAATAACTCAAGTATTTTTTCTAATGTTCCTTATCTTGATTTATCAACCTTATGAAAAATATTTTGAATTGAAATTTTATACTTTTACCTTCATTTCCTATGAATTGATGGTCGGTTCACCTATCATGGATTTATTGTTTTGTAGTCATTGACTTTATCCTGACCATGTTCTCCATCTCTCTATATCATTCCTTTGGTGTATTTTTTCTCTTCTAAGTCCACATTTTCACTTTTCACTAATTTTCAATTATTTAAAAACCTAAATGACCTTTTTATTTACCTTTCCATTTTTTTATAGTAAGTGTTATTATCCATTTTTTCAATGTGGGTTTCCATAAAGTAATTTTCCAAAATAAAATCTTTGATTATCGAGATCAATTTTAAATTTTTAGGATGTAAATTATTCAATGGGGGAATAATGTAATACCCTAATATTTTAGAAAATATTTCTATTTAAATAATTTTATTTCTTTTATAACTTGTGTTACATACAACACCAGGTTTAAACGAATCATGATATACTATTATGTAGATCTTAGAACATAGTCATTAAAATTGGTGAGTTTGAATAGAATAAACTAATTTATGAAGTAAAAATGAAGTTATTACTCGATATAAATTTATTTATTAATTCTTAGGAAATAAGATCACAATTTTTAAATCCATTTTATTCTTCAAAAACACATTTTCTTCAAAATGGGTTTTATAGTTATTTGTAAGAAAATAATTATAATTAAATCAATCAAAATTTTTGAAATTTTATTGGATAAAAATGATATCATTTTTAAAATTTTAATATCAAAATTATCTTTGGGTGAAATTTTTGTTTGTTTCTGAAAAGATTGATTTTTCAGTGAATAGTGAAAATAGTGATTTGATTAAAACTTTCATTTTATTTTAATTAAAAAGTTTCATTATTATTTAAATTTGATATCAAATTAACATAAGTATTATTTAATTTTATATCATCTAATTAAATTCATTTTAATCTTAATTATACTAGATTTTGGTATACGTACATTTTTGGGCCTTAAAATGCATTTTTTCTAAAAACTATTTTTCATTCATCTTTATGCATTTATATTAAAATTAATTTATGGTAATTATAAAAAAAATAATCTAGAAAAAAGGATTCCATATTTTTAATCTGGTGTTATCAATTTTTTAAATAGTATTCTTTTATTTTTTAACATTATGAATAGTAACATAAATAATTTTTTACCGTGGTAAATAGTAAATACGGTAATTAAGGTTAAAATTAAAATGACTGGGACTAAAGAATGATCCTAAAACTTACCTTAATTTTATTTTATTAGTATATATCATCTATAATCATCCAAAATTCGAATATATGTCCATTTTTAACATTTAGACAAGATTTTAAAATTTATAGAATTTAAGTGAATACAAATCCAAAAATATCACACTCTCTCTTTTAATAACAATAATATTTTTAATATAGGGATAAAAATAGATTATGTTAAGTTATAAATAATAATTTAAAATATAAATGATTTTTTTCCTATGAATTTATTTTTATATTTTAGTGAAGAAATAATTACCTTAAAAGATTATGCAACATTGACACAGTAATTACTCAATTAATAGAAAACTAAAATAAATTATTTTAAAAATATTAAAACTGATATAATTTTAATTATCTAATTTCTCCCATGAATTATATATATATATATGACATATTATATATGTTTTAAATCATTATATTTTAATTCCCCATTTGTCTTGATGTATTTAAAGTCAAATTAAATTAATAGTGTTCAAATGAAATTAGTGATATTTAATAATAAATAATACTTTATTAAATGATTTAAAATTTATAAAAATATTAAATTCAAACAAATTAGTTTTATATGGTTTTAAACATCCACCATGGTCCATTTATTAGCCTTTTTCCCTTTTATAGTAACTCTATTAACCCCTTACATTTAAAAAAATATTGATATCACCATAATTGTCATAAGGGTTAATGAATGGTAAAAACAAAAATATAAGGGTAAAAATTTAATCCAAAATTTTAAAAACTTTATCAAATGAGATTAAATTGACTCATACTTATATTATCTTAGTATCCTATCAATTTGGAGCCATTTTGACATCAAAATTAATTTATACTAATTTAATATTTTAAGAAATTCCAAAACTGCCCCACCCCTCAATTATAAAAATGGAACCCATCCTTTCTCTTATTTAAATGAATTTAAACCTTCTCAGTAAAAATTTAACCTACCAAAATCCTTAAAAAAATTCTTATACACATTTTATAGGTTCTTTTCTTATTACAAGACCAACCCTAGGACCCTTAATAAGAGATGTAAGGGTATTCTTTCAAAGGATAGGTAATTTCTTTAACCAATCACTTTCTTTTTAATTCTTAATTTACCTTATATAAATATATTATATTATTCTTAAAAAAATAAATTAAGTGTCATAAATATAATTAAATTTTATTATGATTATTAAATCACATTTATTCACTCTCTTTCCATCAAATTAGAAGTGAAATTATCGCTTGTGTGGGGGTATGGCTTACCATCTCTACGTAGCGATACAATTCATTTCTCATATTCATATTTTATGGATATGTATTTTTATGGGTTTAATATTTATATATTATAATTATGAAATAATTATATCTCTATAATTATAATATCATATCTACCTTATTTCCTTCCAAACCGTTTGAAAATGATATTGTCGCTCGTGCATACGTGTGGACTTCCACTTCCATTAAGTGATGTGATTCATTTTTCATTTCCATTTAAATTGGATGGTAATAATGATTGATTTAATAAATTTATATTATGTATCTGATATAATAATGTTTTTTTAAATTTGAGTTATTATTTACCATTCTTTCATTCTATACGTCGAAAAATCAAAACAACGTTCATACGTATTTATGGCATGTCGTCTCCATGAACGGTGTAATTCATTTTTCTATATATACTTTTATGAATGATTATAAACATTTATATAATATATATGTATTATATTTACATCATTATTAACACTATATATATATTTTAATAATGATAAAAGTACAAGGACCAAAACTATCAAACCAAAATATACATGAAAGGCGAGCACATATCACCTGGAATAGTGATTTTAATAAAGAATTGTTAACAAATGACTGATAAAATGTTATAAATAAATAATTTATGGTATTATATATACGATTATGGTTTTATAATATATTTTTAATAAATATATATTTATTATACAGGAGGTTCCAATGCATATAAATAAAGTAGTACCTCAGGTAATGGATTTTTCATCTCACTTTTATTTTTATGAGACACATGTCATATTCACCACTTGTTTATTTTATATGTTGTATATAATGACCATTAATTTATTTTTTATGATTCATAATAAATTTATGGTGATTATAAGGACCTGTCCTTAAACATTACATAATCTTTAATTAAATGAATAATTCACATTGTGGATCTTTCAGGTTTAGAGTTTTAGAGAATTAGGACATAACTATTACATTACATCTCAAAAATTACAAGGTAAACACTTCTACTCAGTTTAAATTTTTTCATAAAATAAAAACTCTTGAAAAAAAAGATTCATGCCTAGCCCCATGTTTTATACAGCATGACTTTTCCTTGATCCCATCCTTGACCCTATTCATCTTTAGGTCCTGTGAAAAGCATTTCAAAACTTGGGATGAGCATAAAAAGCCCAGTAAGGGTTATAAAACAAAGAAAGAAAACATTAGTTCATCATTTCATACATAACATAATATTTTTAACATACCTCATGAAATCATATGATTTATAATTAACACATAGAAATAATAAATCATAAAGGTAACTTGTGGCATTCATATCATGCTTATATTGTTGATTTCACCACTACGTAGGGAGTTACATTTGGAATACCTATCACAGTATATTCCCTAAATCTCTCAGTAGAAACATTAACATTTACCTCTGTTACATTACTCAATTCATTGAAGATCTATCTCCATCTCACCCACCCTAGGTTTTTCATGGAACCACCTGTATACTTAAACAATGCCCAAAAACCATAACAAATTCATAACACATAAAACAAACATAAAAGAAAGATAACATTTCCATATTTCAATCACAATATATCATTTAAATATATTGACATAAAAAAATTCATTATCAAAACCATTTTCAATTCAAAAATACATAAAAAGAGTATATGGTATTTATTTTCCTTTTAAAAACATTACAGCTTGTTAAGGAAGCCAAAAGATCAAATAATACTCGTAGTGGTGGAAAGGTCATTTTCACTGCGTACGCTAAAAAGAAACAATCTTTTTTGGTCGTTTTTTAAAAAACATAAAATAGAAAATATTCCTTTTGAAAAAAATTAAAATTCAAAGTTTTTTATACAACATATAAAAGAAAATCACGTATTAAAACAAAATATGGCTCAATGAAAGGAGATTGAGACGAAGTCCCTTACCTCAGGTCTGACTTGACCCAATTGTCCGTTAATCTCCTGAATAATAAACTAAAGATAATTTATACTTTCCTAAGAACCTTTTTCATGTTTATTATTCATTTTATATCACTTATTACCATGATATAAACATTATGTAATCATTTATGTTAATAACGTTCGTTTTGTCGTTATTTGGTACCTGAGCCAAAAATGGACTTTTTATAATTAGATGTTGTTCAGATGGTCAAAATATCATTATATCCAGAATTATATTCATGATTTAGATATCATATATATCATATATATCCATTATATAAATGTATTTATAATAGTACTTAACATTTGGAGGTAAGAAATGAAATGCACCGTTCATGGAGATGGTAAGCTGTATGTGCGCATGAACGCTACTTTATTTTCTATTTATTATTTTAATGGAACTAAAACCTAATGATACATAGTTATATTATAATTCCAGTATAATATAATATATAATATCATTAATTTAATCCTTTATATGTCCCACATGTAGAATTAACGAGTCATATCACTTTGAGCGGGCAGTAGTCCGTACTTTCTCAAATGAAATTATCGCGTTTACCAATAATGAAAATCATAAAGGTTTGATATAAATGGAAAATACAGAAGAAAAAATAAAACATAAAAATAATATATATCATATATAAATATATTTCCATCATAATGGCCACCACGATAGGCGGTACGAGTTAATTGAATAGTCATCATTTCGTGAGGCGTTAGTTTTCCATCCAAACAAACAGCATATTCTTCACCCATTAAATGGAGGTGTGTGTAAGTGTAGTTCAAATAATTTTCATAAAAACATCCTAGTATATTTAGGATACTAATTTTTTTATAAAATAAATGAATGAAAATATTTTAGGTGTTGGAGAAGTAAAATAAAATAAAAGAAGTTAAGAGAAATTGTTACCTTTAATTTCGGTAACTCCCTTTTGTTTGAACCAAAAGGACTTCTTGAAGCTCCTTCTTCCTAAGATTAGGCTTCTAGGAGGAGAGGGATCTTGAGAGATTATTTTGGTCAGGGTTTGGATGATCCAATTGGCTTGAGATGTGTGGGTAATGGGTTAGAAGTGAGGGCTTTTATAAGGGGGGGGAGGGGCTCTTTAGGAAAGTTTGCAAAAATTATTTTATTATAAACTTATCTTTAATTTATAAAGATCCAAAACTCATTAAAGATGAAAATAATATGACTCGAGTTAGAAATAAAATCACTCAATAATAATTGGATAAGTTTTGGATATTTTTTTAATATTTATAATCTTATTTATTTAAATCATTTATTAATGAGATAAATATTGCATCATTATTGTGTCATATATAATTTATTTTATTTTATGTCTAAAAATTATAAAATAAATAAAATAATGTAGTAAATATTATTATCTTTACAATGAATATTTATAGTTAAAGGTATAACTTATATAACCCCTTGTAAATATTAATTAACTAAAAGATATTTGTTTTTTCCATTTTTTCCTTTAAGTTAATTAAAATAAAGTGTCACTATCACTCCCAAGTGGCTCCATGGGGTCCCAAAATCGACTGAAATATTACCATTGTCATAAATGACTCATACAATAAGGGTAGGTCAAGTGTTAATTTAATTTTGTATTGTTATAATATTCTTTTTACCTAGAATTACCTTATTTACCTTTAACTGCGGTAATTAAAAGTCAAAAGATACAATTAACCAAAAAATATTTTTATCTTATCGAACCACATTTTACTTACTAATAAAAACCATGTATATCATATTTTTGAAATTCAATCCATAGAATCGGTATAATTTCATTTAAATGAAAATGTCATTTTTTAACTACTACTTAGTGGTTTCACTATTCATCAAAAATTGAAGTTTTTCAGAAAACTGCCAAAAATTCAGCCTAAGATATATTTAATATTCCGAATTAAAAAATTAGGTCTATTTTACCAAATTCAAAAAAAAATATGGATTAATTAATTTAAAATTAATTCCTGTTATCAAAATAAATAGTGTTTTTAAGAAACAATAACTATCAAAAGATTGATACTTGTTTATGTCCAATTTCAAAGTGAAATTAATTCCAATGACCAAAAATGGATTAAATGGTAAAAACATAATATAATTATACTTTAAAACCAATTAAAAAGATAATATAACCATATAAATAAATTAGATAAAAAGGCACTTTGGAATTAAAATACAGTAATTTTCACTATTCATAAAAAATGAATTTTATTAGAAAAATACATAACATTTACCCAAAGTAAATTTTAATGTCCCAGTTCTAAAGAAGAATTTTATGTGGTCAAATAGAACATATAAAAAGTGACTATAACTTGATTTAAAGAGGGTTCTTCATAAAAAGACAGTAAATCAACCATTTAAGGTAAATTATACTTAAAATTAGATTTATTCAAATTTTAAGCCTTTAAATTTTATTGGATAAATGTAAAAACATTTAACAAACATGTATAATAATATTGTAGTTTGTTATATTCATTCCCCCTAATGCAACGGATAGGCGCTAACTATAATTTAAAACAATATTATTAAATTATTTGTGTGCAATGAAAGATTTCAAAGAAACCCCTTATTGCGTATCGGGTATGTCATCGAGTATATCAACCCCTTTAAAGTTAAGTTAATATTTAATTCAAAAATATGAATAATTATGGAAAATTTCTTAATATTTCTTTACCTAGGATGTTACATCCTTCCCCCTTTTGGAAATTGTGTCCTCACAATTTTATTGACTTATTAAATAAATAGGGGTATTTATCCCTCATAGAATTTTCAGATTCCCACATTTCCTCTTCAACCATATAGTTTTCCACAAAACCTTTACCTGGTGAATTACCTTATTCCATGACACATTCTCTCTAGAGTCAAAAATCTAGACTGTTTGTTCCTCATAAGAAATATTCTCTTCCAACTGAACTACCTCTAAACTTAAAACATGAGATGGATCTGGAATATACTTTCTCAACATTGAAACATGAAAAAAATTGTGTACCTGGGACAAACTTGGAGGTAATTCCACTCTGTAAGAAATTGATCCAAAATTCTCTAAAATTTCATAAGGTCCAATGAACCTCAGACTCAACTTTCCCTTCTTACCAAAATGCATCACACATTTCCATGGAGAAACTTAGAGAAATACATGATCACATACCTCAAAAGAAAGATCCTTCTTATGATTATTCTCATAACTTTGCTACCTACTCTGAGTTGTTCTCATGTTCTCCTGAATCAACTGAACCTTTTCTACCATCTCTTCTACCAATTACGGTCCCATAAACTTCCTTTCACCTACTTCATCCTAAAAATCTTGAGTTTTACAACGCTTTCCATATAATTCCTCAAATGGAGCCATCTGTATACTGGAATGAAAACTATTACTATAAGCAAATTCAACCAAAGAAACATGTTGGTCCCAACTTCCCTGGAAATCCAGTGAAAAAGCACCTACAATATCATCAAAGGTCTGAATTTTTCATTCTGACTTCCCATATTATTGCAGATGAAAATTTGTACTAAAATTTATTTCACTACCCAACGACTTCTAAAGGCCTTTAGAAAAGTTATAAGTAAACCTGGGATCACGATCAGATACAATTGAGAGGGGAACACCATGGAACCTGACAATCTTTTTAATATACAATCGACAAATTTGATCTAGAGACAAAGTATCTAGAATAGGAAGAAAATGATAAGATTTATTCAACCAATCAACAATAACCCAGATTGAATTATTACCTTGAGATGTCTTTGGTAATCCCATAATGAAGTCCATGGATATATTATCCCATTTCCACTCTTCCACTGGTAAAGACTGGAGCATCCCTTTCAGTAACTACTGCTCTGATTTAACCTACTGACATTTCAAACACTTCACAGTAAAATCATCAATATCTATTTTCATTCCATCCCACCAGTAATACTCATGAAGATCTATGTACATCTTAGTATTACCAGGATGAACTGAAAATAGAGAACATTGAGCTTCACATAACAACTCATTATTCAATTGTGAATTACGAGGCACACATAATCTCTTCCCAAACCTCAATACACAATCATTATCAATGTTAAATTCAGGGAACATACCATTCTGAACCAACTCTACCTTTTTCTGTAACTTACAATCTTTCTTCTGTGCTTTCTTTATTCTGTCTGATAGAGATGATTTCACTGACACCTGAAACAAAATATAAGAATTTCCTACACAAACAACTTCTATGCCAAAGTTTATCAAATCAATTTTCAAAGGATCTAGTTCCAAACATAACATGGTCAATGATGCATTACTTTTTCAACACAAAGCATCAACCACTTTATTTTCTTTTCTCGGATGGTAAAGGATTGTACAATTATAATCCTTGATTAATTCCAACCATCTCTTCTATTTGATGTTAAATTATTTCTGATTGAATATATACTTCAAACTTTTTTGGTCAGTATATATTTCACATTTTACTCCATGAAAATGATGCCTCCAAATATTTAAAGTAAAAAAAACAGCAGCTAATTTCAAATCATGTGTAAGGTAATTTAACTCATGAGGTTTCAACTGACGTGAAGCATAAGCAATTACCTGATTATTCTTCATAAGGACACAACCAAGTCCTTTCAATGAAAAATCACGGTAAATAACAAACTCACCATTTCTAGAAGGTAGTACCAAAACAAGAGCATTCACCAATCTTATTTTCAATTCCTAAAAACAATCATCACATTTTTTTTCAAATAAACTTAACACATTTTCAAGTTAACTTAGTCAGTGGACTAGATAACCGTGCAAAATTTTCAACAAACCTCCAGTAATAACCTTCCAAACCAAGAAAACTATGAATCTAGGTTATATTTGTGGGTCTTGGCCATTATTCAACAACATTTATTTTAGCAGGATCAACAGTTATGCAATTTTTTGAAACAATGTGACTAAGGAAAGAAATTTGTTTTAACCAAAATTCACACTTGTTGAACTTCCCAAATAGTTTCTTTTCTTTTAAGGTTTTCAAGACAACCCTTAAATGAATTTCTTTCTCCTCTTTAATTTTAGAATAAACTAAAATATCATCAATGAACACAACCACAAACTTATCTAAGAACTCACAGAAAATTCTATTCATAAGATTAATGAATATAGTAGGTGTATTGGTTAAACCAAAAGGCATAACTACAAATTCATAATGGCCATATCTATTATGAAACATAGTCTTTGGAATGTTTTCTTTATTTACTTTCAACAGATGGTACCTTGACCTGAAGTCAATCTTCAAAAAATACTGAGCTCCCTGGAGCTGATCAAACAAATCATCTATATGTGGCAAAGGATACTTGTTTTTAACAATGATGTTATTCAATTCTCTATAATCAACACAAGTATCATTGAACCATATTTCTTTTTAACAAAAAAGACAGGAGCACCCCATGGTGATGTTCAAGGCCGAATGAAACCTTTATCAAATAACTCCTGCAATTTCTTATTTAATGCTAAAAGTTCAATTTGAGCCATTCGATAAGGGCGTTTTCAAATTAGCTTAGCATCAAGAACTAAGTCAATAGTAAATAAAACTTCTTGATCAGGAATAATACCAGGAAATTCATAAAGAAAAACATCAAGGTACTCATTTACCATTGGAACATCATTAATCTGAACAGTTCCTTTGTTTTCAACAATATATGAAAGGTAACATTCATTTTCATCTTTTACTAGTTTTATAGCTTCCCGATATGTTATCAAAATTAAGGGTTCATTCTTGTATAGAAACTGGAAATCTTTCTAGAAGTAAACCTCTTTAGCTCTACAGTCAATCCGAGCATGACAAACAGAAAGCCAATCCATAACCAAAATAACATCAAACTTTACTATAGGAAAAACAATAAGGTTTTTAGGTAGATTCTTTTCGCACACTAGGACATGAAGGTTCTTATGTTTTCTTTTTGTCTCAAAATTCCCTCTAGGTTTTTTTACCATAATTTTAGGATTCATATCTTGAGATAGAATTCTTAATTTACTAGAAAACTTCTCAGAAATGAACGAATGTGTAGACCCTAAATCAAACAATACATTGGTATAATTTGAACAAATAAGAAATGTACCAGATACTACTTCATTTGATGGCCCAATATCTGCTGAAGTAGTTGTAAAGGATTTCACCACCACTTTCTGCTTTTAGTTTGGCTGGTTTCCTTTAGTTGAGTTCTTCGTTGGACCCTCATTTTCATAATGACCCATTTCATTGCACTTAAAACATTTTGTTGACCTCACCTGTTTTGATAATCTCAATCATGTATTTATTTGTGTTGAAAATCCCAATTATGTCTTCATTCTCTATGATATTGTTATGTATTGTTGATCTATACTTTAATTCTTTTAAATCTATGATCAAACCAATAACACCTTTTTAAAATAAGTCTTTGGAATATGTTAATCATCATTTATCCATGTTCATACAAGTTATAAATTGATTCTAACACAATCGGATGTGTTCTGCATAAAACAGATAAGTAATCTGCCTATAGCTACTGATAAAGAGATACCGGTAACCAGTCTACCGATAGTCTTAGTCTACCGACAGACAGCTACCGATAGACTTAACACAGAGTTACCGATGTACATATAAATACAGCTACCGATACAAACGTAGAGCTACCGGTGTAAGTATAAATAGCTACCGATGGAATAAGAGTCACCGATGGACGAAGCTACCGATAGACTCAGCCACCAACGCATGGAGCTACCGATGCATGTACCTACCGACGCATGGAGCTACCGATGCATGTACCTACCGACGCATGGAGCTACCGATGCATGTACCTACCGACGCATGGAGCTACCGATGCATGTACCCACCAACGCATGGAGCTACCGATGCATGTACCAACCGACGCATAGAGCCACCGATAGATTCAAAGCAACTAATGACATTGAACTACCGATGTTCAAGCTACCGATGTTCAAGCTACCAATGTTCAAGCTACCGATGTTGATTACCTACCGATCACTCAACTCACTGTTTGAATTTCTTTATTTCCTATATTTAATCTATCTAACGATCATATCATACATTTTAATGATTTGTCAAATATCTGATAAAGGTTGTCGGATGTCAGGAACCCGTACCTCGTACCTGCTGAAAAGAAATCTTTTCTGTCCCCTGATGGGAGATAAATACGAGAAGACTACATACCAGAACAAGAGGCGAACGTGTGAAGAAAACAAACAACAAGAAGCGAACCAGAAAAGTGTGGTGCATCCAATATACCAAAAACGACACAAGCACAAGAGGAACACAGAGAAGCTCATAGACAATCAAGCATACTCGAGAAGTGTTCTGTGCATACAAGAAGAACTTCATCGACTACATTCTCACCACCTGTGAACCTGGAGCATACGACACTCTGTTTCTCAACAGAAACAAGAAGAGGACTCAGACTCACTTCTAATCAAATTCAAAGGAGTCCAGAGCTATACTGAAATCACCAGAACAATCTCTAAACTCTACATCTCTTGTTCTATGATTTATTACCATTCATTTCGAGCAGTGTGTGTTATCTGCTATATCTAACACATACAATGTCTCCTGTACTCAAACTGAAGGATCTGTAAATCCTTACAAACTCTTTCATTCTTTCTTTCCCACGAAGAACTGTGGTAGAGGTCGTGTGTGACCTGGATAGCTGGTTGCTGTTGTACTGTTTCCCACGAAGAACAGTGGTAGAGGTCTTGGACCTGGACAGTTGTAAACTGTTGAACCCCGATCCAGGGTGTGGATCATTTTTATATAAACTTTTGAGAGGACTAAGTCTCGGCTTGAGACTGAACCTCTTGGTTACATTGTTGTGCCATCTATTTCAAAGTTTTAATCCGCTGCTAATCACTTTAAAACCAATACTGTTTTTAAAGTTACTTTGATAATTAAATTAGCAAGTGTTTATGTTAATTTTAGATTAGTAAGTTAGTTTTAAAAGATAATCACACACTCCTGTGTTGATTAACTGGGAATTAATCAATCCCTTGAGAACCTAACAGAATCTCTACATTAATATAAATTCACTACAGTTTAATTTATTATTTTATTTGGGGGTCTTTAATACACTGCTTTTAAATATAGAAATTTTAATTGGTACTCAATTCACCCCCCTCTTGAGTAAACCACTCCGACCAACACTTGGTATCAGAGGATCGAAAATACTTTCTAAAAGTACTCTGCTTTTGAACTGTGATTTTAGTTGTATTTTAAAGTTCTTAAAATTTCTGTTATTTCTAAATTTTTATCTCTTTAAAATTTTCTCATCATGGACAATAGACTTGAGGGTGCTGCTACTAACCGGCCACCTTTCTTCAATGGAACTAATTATGCTCAGTGGAAGCTGAAAATGAAAATCCATCTAGAAAGCATAGGTTTTGATATTTGGACTGCTATTGAATCAGAATACAAAATTCCTACTACTGCTAGATCTACTTGGGATGAACCTACAAAGACTGCTTACAATAACAACTGTAAAGCTATGAATGCCTTGTACTGTGCTCTAGGAGATGAAGAGTTTAATAGAATTTCTGCATGTAAAATTGCTTTTGAAATTTGGGATACCTTAGCTGTTTCTCATGAAGGAACAACTAATGTTAAAGAAATGAGATTGAACACCTATACTATCAAGTATGATAATTTTAAAATGAAGCCTGACGAACCCATTTTTGACATGTATCTCAGGTTCAACGAAATTGTCAATACAATGATCTCGCTGGGAAAGGATGTCTCATCGAAGGAACAAATTATGAGAATTTTGAGATGTCTACCTGATAGATGGAGAGGCACATCTGTCTCAATCAGAGAATCATGTGACATAGCTGCTCTACCTGTCAAGGAACTAATTGGCAAGATGATGATGTATGAAGAAGAGCTTAAAGTGAACAAAGAGGAAGAAAATGAACCTGCAAGAAAGTCTGTTGCTTTCAAATCCTCAACCTCAAAGAATAAGGACAAGGAAAAACTTCAAGCTGTAGTTGAAAGTTCAAGCTGTGAAGACAGTGGAAGTGATTCTGACAGTGATGCTGAGATGGCTCACATTGCTAGAAGATTTAAGAAATTTTATAGGAAAAAGAAGTTCTTCAGAAAAACAAATTATAAGGGTAAGTATGATCACCAAGGCAAATGGAAAAAGGACTGGAAGAAGAATGACAAGTCAGATGATGTTGTCTGCTATGAGTGCAAGAGAAAAGGACACATTAAAGCCGACTGTCCAAAGCTGAAGTATAAAAAGAAATATGAATATAAGGACAATAAGTTTAAGAAAGCTATGAAGGCTACTTGGAGTGCTTCAGAAGACAGCACAAGTGAAGCTGAATCTTCAGACTCTGAAAGGAATCGAGCCAACATGTGCTTTATGGCAAACACTTCTGAGGTAACTGCTGAAACTCCTGCTTCAAATTCATATTATTCTGGAGATGATTCTGAAGGTGATAACATGTCTAAATCTGAACTGTTTGAATACTGTGATATGCTGGAAGAAACATGTAATGAACTTAAGGATAAATACAAGTCATTAAAGAAACAGCATGCTCTCACCACTACAGTTAAAACCGAACTTACTATTGAAAAAGAGAAAAATGCTCAACTGTTAAAAGAAAATACAGAACTGAAACTGTCAAATGAGCAACTTAGAAAAGACTTAGAGAAGTTCACCAATGGAAAGAATACTCTAACACAGATGCTAGGAAAGCAAGTAGCACCTAAATATACTACTGGTATAGGAAACCAACCTGGACAAAGGAAAATTGCTAAAACTAGATTCATTTCTAAATCTGGACAGAATGAAGGTAATTTTGGAACTTCATATGTTTCAACCAGTTATATACATAGCTATGGATCTAATAAAGTTTATCTTTCAAAGCATGTCAATTCTACAAATTATATGAGACCCATTAGACAAATATGGGTACCTAAAGTGTTATTGGCTAACCTGTCTGGACCCAAGAAAATCTGGGTACCAAAATCATCTCCCATCTAAATCTGTTTTGTAGGGAACTTGCTTAAAGAGCTCCTGTAAAGAGACATGGTACTTGGACAGTGGATGTTCAAGACATATGTCAGGAGACTTCTCTTGTTTTAAGAGTTTAATAAAAGTTGATGGAGGCTTTTTCACCTTTGGTGATAACTCAAAAGGGAAAATCATCGGCCTAGGCCAGATTGGTAACACTGATTCAATTTTGATTTCTAAAGTTTTATTTGTTGATGGCCTTAAATAAAATTTATTAAGTATTTCTCAGTTATGTGATGATGGTTTTCATGTTAAATTTGAAAATGATTCTTGCAAAGTTTTTGATTCTAAGAATGTTTTGGTATTTTCTTCCTTAAGAAATGAAAATGTTTATGCTGTTAATCTGAATTCTTTAGCTAAGCAGAATATTAATTGTTTGAATGCTTTTCATAAAGAATCTTGGCTATGGCACAGAAGATTAGGACATTGCAACATTCACTCACTTAGAAAACTTTCTAGGAAAAACCTAGTTAGAGACCTACCTAAGTTAGAATTCCCAAATGATAGAGTGTGTAACCCCTGTCAAAAGGGAAAACAACACAAAGTTTCTTTTAAATCAAAGAAAGAAGTTTCAACTTCTCAACCACTTGAATTGGTTCACATGGATTTTTTTGGACCATCAAGAGTTTCTAGTTTAAATGGGAAGCACTATGTTTATGTTCTTGTAAATGACTTTTCTAGATATACTTGGGTATATTTTCTAGCTCACAAAAGTGAAGCTTGTTCTTACTTTGTTAAATACTCCAAGTCTGTAGAAAATCTTAGTGGACTCAAGATTAAGACCCTGAGAAGTGATCATGGTCGTGAGTTTGAAAATCAAGATTTTGAATCTTATTGCTCACACAATGGCTATACTCATAACTTCTCTGCCCCTAGAACACCCCAACAGAATGGTGTAGTAGAAAGAAGAAACTGAACTCTTCAAGAAATTGCTAGAACCATGCTCAATGAATATGACCTGCCTATTTATTTTTGGGCTGAAGCTGTAAATACAGCTTGTTATGTTATTAATAGAGTCTTGATTAGACCAGTTCTTAAGAAAACCCCTTATGAATTGTGGAACAATAGAAAGCCTAAGGTTAATTACTTTAAAGTTTTTGGTTGCAAAGTCTTTATTCTGAATACTAAAGATAATCTGGATAAGTTTGCTTCCAAAAGTGATGAAGGAATTTTTCTGGGTTACTCTATTTCAAGTAAAGCCTATAGAGTATTCAATAAGAAAACCAAATGTGTGGAAGAATCTGTTCACATCAAATTTGATGAAACTGATCCACATGAGCCTAAAACCTCTCTTGAAAATCTTGAAGAAGACTTATCTATTCTGGACCTTAATGATAAATCTAAAGAACCTATTATAAAAGTATCCAGTTCTGGACTTTCTCCAGAATCTGCTTCTGTTGAACCCGAACCTATAGATGAACCTGAAATTTCTAGTCCAATCTTTACTAGATCAACGAGGATTCTAAAGAATCATCCTTTAGAAGCTGTTGTTGGTAATCTTGATAGAGGAACACAAACTAGAGCTTCTCTAAGAAACCAGGTTGAACATCAAGCCTTTCTTTCACAGTTGGAACCCAAAAATATCAATGATGCTATCAATGATGAATTCTGGGTAATAGCTATGCAGGAATAATTAAATCAGTTTGAAAGAAACAAAGTCTGGGAATTAGTTGACAGACCCAAGGACACTTTGACAATAGGCACAAAATGGGTTTTTAGAAATAAAGTAGATGAATCTGGAAATATAGTTAGAAACAAAGCTAGACTAGTTGCACAAGGATATAGTCAAGAAGAAGGCATAGACTATGAGGAAACTTTTGCACCTGTAGCTAGACTAGAAGCCATTAGGATATTACTTGCATATGCTGCACATCTGGATTTCAAGTTATATCAAATGGATGTAAAAAGTGCATTTCTAAATGGTTTTATAATTGAAGATGTTTTTGTAGAACAACCACCTGGATTTGCTAACCCCCATTTTCCAAATCAAGTTTTTAAACTTTCTAAAGCTTTATATGGTTTGAAACAAGCTCCAAGAGCTTGGTATGATAGACTTAGCAATTTCCTTATTTCAAAAGGTTTTACTAAAGGGATTGCTGATCCAACTCTTTTCATTAAAAGAATTTCTAAAGATGTTTTAGTTGTACAAATATATGTTGATGATATTATTTTTGGATCTTCTAAACACTCTTTATGTACTGATTTTTCAAAAAGTATGCAAAATGAATTTGAAATGAGCTTAATGGGAGAGCTTAAGTACTTTCTTGGATTTCAAGTATTTCAAAATGAAAATGGTATTATTTTGAATCAGAGTAAATATACAAAGGATCTTTTAAAACGTTTTGGTCTGAATAGTATCAAGGAAAGTGAAAACTCCTATGAGTACTACCTGTAAATTGGATGCAGATGAAACTGGGAAACCAGTTGATCAAACAAATTACAGAGGTATGATTGGTAGTTTACTTTATCTTACTGCTAGTCGACCTGATATTATGTTTAGTGTGTGTATGTGTGCTAGATTTCAAGCTAACCCAAAAGAATCTCATTTGCTTGCTGTTAAAAGAATTTTTAAATATCTCAAACACACGGTTAACTTAGGTTTGTTTTACCCAAAAGGGACAATCCTTTGAGTTAATGAGTTATTCAGATGCTGACTTTGCTGGTTGTAAGTTAGATAGAAAAAGCACATCAGGAACATGTCATTTGCTTGGAAAATCCTTAGTTTCTTGGTGTAGTAAGAAACAGAACTCGGTTGCATTATCTACTGCTGAAGCAGAATATATAGCTGCTGGTAGTTGCTGTGCACAAATTCTGTGGATGAAACACACTCTTTTGGACTATGGATACGTTTTTTAAACATGTTTCAATCAACTGTGATAACACCAGTGCAATAAACATCTCTAAGAATCCTGTATCTCACTCTAGAACCAAACACATAGATGTAAGACACCATTTCTTAAGAGATCACTATCAAAAAGGTGATATTTCTCTTGAATTTATTGGCACTGAACATCAATTGGCTGATATTTTCACTAAACCTTTAAGTTCGGATAGGCTAAGTTTCATAAGACATGAACTGGGAATGTTTAATCACAACCGGTGTGAAAATTCTCACTGATGTGAAATTCTCACCGACGTGGAAATTCTCACCGATGTGAAATTCTCACCGATGTGAAATTCTCACCGATGTAAAATTCTCACCGATGTGAAATTCTCACTGATGTGAAAATGCTCACCGATGTAAGTTTCTCACCGACGTAGAAATTCTCACCAATGTACAACTCTCACCGATTTGTTTTTCTCACCGATGATTAACTCACACCGATGCAAAGTTTAAAACTTCTGTCTGCCGCCAAGAATACGAATCGTTTTATTTTATTTTATTACTCTATTTTAATCATTTATTTGGAATTCCTAAATGATAAAACTAAGTCTAAGCCACTTCTTACCTCACCGAGCTCAAAATCTCTCACCTTCAAACCTTAGCACCCAAATCGACCAAGAACCCTAAACCCGCGATGGCAAAAACCAAGCTTCCTATCATCAGAGATGAAAGTGCAGAACCAAATGCTAAGAAGCAGAAGACACAGCATAAAGCCAGTGTTAGTGAAGTCAAAACTAGATCGGGAAGGCGACCAGTGAATCCTCACTTGCAGAATAGAGATATAGTAATCGAGAAGGAACTGTGCGTGGAATGGCTACTGCCTAGCAAATCCTTAGTGCTCGAGATTCTGGAAGACCAAAAATGGGTGGATTGTTTCTCGAATAACAATGGCCCATACTACCCGAAATTGGTAAAGTAGTTTTATGAGTTTGTAACCTTTGAGAAGTCTGAGAATGAGAATCGGGTAAGCTCTTTTGTAAATGGAAAAGAGATGTCTTTTTCTTCAGTAGAGTGGGCTGAGAGTTTAAAAGTACCACATGAAGGTGTCTCTGGGTATGTATCAAGAGCAATGCCACCTAGTAGTGACATTTTTGATTATGAGACCGCCTTACAAGAACTGACTGGTAATGGAAATCAAAGGAAAGTGGTAGCTGCTGAAATGGATGGAGAGAATAGACTGCTTTTCAAATTTGTTCAGCATGTGTTGATACCGAGGAGAGGAGATTTTGCAAATCTGAGATATCAAGATATCTATCTTCTCCATTTGCTAAGACATGGTGTAAAAGTCAATCTGTGCAGATTGTTGATGCTTCAAATGGAAGACATGATTAGACCAAAGTCAAAGACCAATGCTTTGTTCTTTGCCAAGCTGATTTCAGTGATGATAAAGGTGAAAGAAATAGCTGAGTCTCAGGATGAGACAGTTGTAGTCAAGAACAATTTCTGCATCACCTCGACTGTTTGCAAGTATATGAAAATTAACTGGAACCCATGGAAGGGAGAATGGGTCAGTGATGATCAGAAAATCTATGATAGGTTTAATCATGTGGATTATCCCTCAAGACCAAAGGATATGAGAGATCCGAGTCTAAGACCTGATGAAGAGGAACCTGCTTATAGTGATGAGACAGAAGAAGAAGAAGAAGAAGAAACTCCTATGGATGTTGGAGGAGATCCAGACTTGCCCCCAAGTCCTGTTGCAGAACTGGTTTATTCTAGGAAAGTAAAAGTAGAGGAAGTTTTGCCTACTTATGAGGAATACCAGTCTGTACCTCACCAAGAAGAAGAGGAAAAGGAGAATGCATCTGAATCGCCTGCTTCTGGTAGGTTAAGTATGAGTCCCTTAATTGGAAACTCAGTTATACCTGCTGCTGAAGAAGAAAGAGATAGAGAAGAAGCTGTACCTGTATCAGAAGATCATCTAAATGCTACACCTGTAGAACTTGTGGTAGAAGATTCTGATGAAGAACGGCCAGCAGCAAAGGCTGTTGTGATACATGAGAATGCACCCATTGAGGGGGAGCATCAGTCTGTGCTTGGAACTGTTACAGTAGCTGTTGAGCTTGGAGACTGGGTAGAAGACCCAGGGTTTATAGTCTGTGGATTGGATTATCCAGATTCTGACAATGAGATGTCTGTGGATAGACCAAAGACCAATTATGATCTTGCTGCTGAGTTGTTTCCAGACGATTTAGTCAGATTTCATGATTTGAGTAAGCTGAAAGAGGACCTCAAATCCAGTTTTGTTGAAGAAGTGAAGCTAATGGAAACCTCTCTTGCATCCTCAATTAATTCAATAATGACTACTTATGTAGTTAATTTGGCCTCAGCAAGGGGATCTGCTGCAGTTGTCTCAAGTGATTTTGTTTCCAAATCAGATCTTGAATCCATGAAAAATGAGATAAAAGAATCATTCAGTGCTTCAGTTGCTGAGATGAAGGAAAGCTTTTATGAAGAAATGAAAGTTCTAGAGAGATCCTTCGAGCTATCTCTGGCTTGTAATTTATCTTCCTTTATGTCTGAGATTTTGGAAGAAGTGAAAGAATGCCAGACTCAGTCTTCAAGAATCGAAGCTGATCTGGAAGCTCTCAAGACATCAGTTGTTGCTTTGGATTCCTATATGAGCTCCAAGTCTCAAGCTGACAAGGACCTAGCCTATGTGAAGAGTGTAGTCAGCCAGTTTGTCTCAGTGTTTGAAAGTTTCAAAACCTCAGTGAAAGATCATGTTCAATTACAAGACTCTCAAGTTCAAAGCCTAATCAGTGGTTTGTCAAAGAGTTTTAAAGAAACTGTTTCCTTCTCTCTTGGCCCTCTCACATCCAAACCATCAGTTGATATGAACTCAGTTCGAGCAATATTGAAGGAGGAGATTGGTTCTATTTCAACCAGTGGCTCTGGGGACTCATCAGAGTTAAGCCGAGTGGTACTCTCTACAAAGGATTCTGCCAGAGAAATCATGAAGATAGTTCAAGATTTTATGAGAGAAGCCTCTGCCTCTCAAAAAGCCATAAAAAGCAAAGTGGACTACTACTTCTCCAAAATTTTCACCAAGCATCAACTCGAACACCACTTCAAGCTAATGTTGGAACACATGAAGCTCCCTCCAGTCACCCAAGCTTTCAAAGAACAAGTGAGCAAGCTGAGAGAACTGACTCCTGCCTTAGAGAAATTCATGGAGAACAAAGATGATTTCATCTCTGCTATGGAAAGAGGAGGAGGAATTATTATGGATTTTAGAAATCTGCTGCCCTTCTTGCATGTTGATGCTAGGCCAGTCATCATCCCTCCTGCTTTGCCTGCTTCTGCCTCAGCTGCTTCCTCAGTCCAGCTGACTCCTGTTCAAGCCATTCAAAGCCTCAAACCAATGATTACCCAAAAATCTTCAACCTACAAGCCTGACTCTGTGTCAGTGGCCCAGCCTCCTTTGATCTTTTCTGGCATTCCCAAACCTTCACCTGAATCCTCACCACCCGAGCATCCTTCTGATCCCAAAGGAAAATCTCACATTGCAGATGCGGATTGAACCAGTGGCCAAGCTTTTTGATAGGAATTCCTTTGTAATCTGTTTTTGTTGTACTTTTTGACTACTATAATACAGACCACTTTTTACTTCTCTTTGTTTTATTTCTCTCCTATATATATATATATATATATGCTTTCCCACTTTTTGATTATCACAACGGGGGAGAACAATAAGAGAGGGGGAGAAACTTTTTTATGAGAGAATAAGGAGGAGAACAAAATGAGAAATATTTTCAATGGAGAAAAATAAGGCATAAGGGGAAACACATTATCCTTTGTTTTGTTTCCATTTTTATCTCTGATACCTTATGTCTATATAGTACCTTATTATTTTTATCTCTGATAACTTATGTCTATATCATTCTATTTCTATTATCTATGATGCTGTTTTCTCTGAGAAAATTGAATTCAATACTATACTCTTTACTGTTATATTTTCACTATGTTAAATGCCAATATCATAAATTGTGATTATCAAAAAGGGGGAGATTGTTGACCTCAACTGTTTTGATAATCTCAATCAGGTATTTATTTGTGTTGAAAATCCCAATTATGTCTTCATTCTCTATGATATTGTTAAGTATTGTTGATCTATACTTTAATTCTTTTAAATCTATGATCAAACCAATAACACCTTTTTAAAATAAGTCTTTGGAAAATGTTAATCATCATTTATCCATGTTCATACAAGTTATAAATTGATTCTAACACAATCGGATGTGTTCTTCATAAAACAGATAAGTAATCTGCCTATAGCTACTGATAAAGAGCTACCGGTAACCAGTCTACCGATAGACTTAGTCTACCGACAGACAGCTACCGATAGACTTAACACAGAGTTACCGATGTACTTATAAATACAGCTACCGATACAAACGTAGAGCTACCGGTGTAAGTATAAATAGCTACCGATGGAATAAGAGTCACCGATGGACGAAGCTACCGATAGACTCAGCCACCAACGCATGGAGCTACCGATGCATGTACCTACCGACGCATGGAGCTATCGATGCATGTACCTACCGACGCATGGAGCTACCGATGCATGTACCCACCGACGCATGGAGCTACCGATGCATGTACCCACCAACGCATGGAGCTACCGATGCATGTACCAACCGACGCATAGAGCCACCGATAGATTCAAAGCAACTAATGACATTGAGCTACCGATGTTCAAGCTACCGATGTTCAACCTACCGATGTTCAAGCTACCGATGCTGATTACCTACCGATCACTCAACTCACTGTTTGAATTTCTTTATTTCCTATATTTAATCTATCTAACGGTCATATCATACATTTTAATGATTTGTCAAATATCTGATAAAGGTTGTCGGATGTCAGGAACCCGTACCTCGTACCTGCTGAAAAGAAATCTTTTCTGTCCCCTGATGGGAGATAAATACGAGAAGACTACATACCAGAACAAGAGGCGAACGTGTGAAGAAAACAAACAACAAGAAGCGAACCAGAAAAGTGCGGTGCGTCCAATATACCAAAAACGACACAAGCACAAGAGGAACACAGAGAAGCTCATAGACAATCAAGCATACTCGAGAAGTGTTCTGTGCATACAAGAAGAACTTCATCGACTACATTCTCACCACCTGTGAACCTGGAGCATACGACACTCTGTTTCTCAACAGAAACAAGAAGAGGACTCAGACTCACTTCTAATCAAATTCAAAGGAGTCCAGAGCTATACTGAAATCACCAGAACAATCTCTAAACTCTACATCTCTTGTTCTGTGATTTATTACCATTCATTTCGAGCAGTGTGTGTTATCTGCTATATCTAACACATACACTGTCTCCTGTACTCAAACTGAAGGATCTGTAAATCCTTACAAACTCTTTCATTCTTTCTTTCCCACGAAGAACTGTGGTAGAGGTCGTGTGTGACCTGGACAGCTGGTTGCTGTTGTACTGTTTCCCACGAAGAACAGTGGTAGAGGTCTTGGACCTGGACAGTTGTAAACTGTTGAACCCCGATCCAGGGTGTGGATCATTTTTATATAAACTTTTGAGAGGACTAAGTCTCGGCTTGAGACTGAACCTCTTGGTTACATTGTTGTTCCATCTATTTCAAAGTTTTAATCCGCTGCTAATCACTTTAAAACCAATACTGTTTTTAAAGTTACTTTGATAATTAAATTAGCAAGTGTTTATGTTATGTGTAGATTAGTAAGTTAGTTTCAAAAGATAATCACACACTCCTGTGTTGATTAACTGGGAATTAATCAATCCCTTGAGAACCTAACAGAATCTCTACATTAATATAAATTCACTACAGTTTAATTTATTATTTTATTTGGGGGTCTTTAAGACACTTCTTTTAAATATAGAAATTTTAATTGGTACTCAATTCACCCCCCTCTTGAGTAAACCACTCCGACCAACACATTTTACTGTCTATAAATCATATTTTCTATTAGAATTAACCTTCTCTTTTTCAGTGTAATTACGAGCCTTATGTCCCATTTTACCACATCAGTAGCACTTACTAGAATTCAAAATACATTCCCCATTATGGTTTTTACCACAATTTTTAGAAACTGTAAACTTATGTTTCTTACCATCAGACTTTTTTGAAGAGTTCTTCCCTTTCTCCTGCCACCTCAACCTCATATTCTTTTGTTTGTCAAAGAACTCCTGATCATTTGAAAACTCCATTTCCACCTTCTCCACACAAAAAACAAGATTTTCATAACATTTGAACTCACGAGAAGCTAAATCCCTTCGATAATTTGTCTTTATTCCTGAGAAAAATGGTTGATTTTACTATCAAGATCTCATATGAAATTTGTAGGATACCTTGAGATTCAAGTGAATTTTGCTTCATAAGTAGCCAATCAGTCATCATCCTAACTCAATTCTAGGGATTTTTTTCCATCCCGATACGAACCACCTTAGGAAAATATTTATCAAGAAACATACCTTGGAATTCATCCTAATCAAGAGAATCAATCTCCTCACTATCCTTGATAATTTTCACCATCGACCACCCCTGATCAGCTTCACCTTCAAAATGGTAAACAAAAAGACTAACCTTTTGATGTTCTGAACACCCCAGGACATCAAAAATTTTCTCTAGTGCTTTAATCCACCCTTCAACTAGCACAAGGTTAGATAATCCTCTAAATTATGGGGGATGTTGCCTCATGAAATGCTCTACTACTGAAATTTTCCTTTGTGGTTGATCTGGACGATCTTGTGCATGGATACCACTACAATTTATAGCCTGAGTCAATTGTGCCATTAATATAACAATCTATTTAGTTCTGATTTAGACCATCTCAGTTTGTTGATTTGGAAGGTTGCCTTCCTCCTGATTTCGTCCCAACATAGCTACCATGTTTCCTCTGTGTAAAACCATTCTAAACACAGAAATATCTTTGGCAAAGCAACATGGTAATCTGTAAATGCTATATCATTTCAATCTTACCATAAATTAATTTATGGGCATTAATTTAACAATACCCTAACTCCTAAAGTTATCTAAACCGACCTCTGACACCAACTACAAGGACCTATCCTTAAACATTACATAATATTGAATTGAATGATTAATTCATATTGAGAATCTTTTTAGGTTTATAGTTTTAGATAATTAGGACATAACTATTACATTACAGATCAAAAATTACAAGGTAGACACTTCTACTCAGTTTCAATTTTTTAATAAAATAAAAACTCTTGAAAAAAAGAGTCATGTCTAGTCCCATGTTTTAGACAGCATAACTTTTCCTTGATCTCATCCTTGACCCTATTCATCTTTATGTCCATTGAAAAACATTTCAAAACATGGGATGAGCATAAAAAGCTCAGTAAGGGGTATAAAACAAAGAAAGAAAACATTAGTTCATCACTGCATACATAACATAATCTCTTTAACATACCTCATGAAATCTTAAGATTTGTGAATAACACATAGAAAACAAAAATCATAAAGGTAATGTGTGACATTCATATCATACTTACATTGTAGCTATCACAACTACATAGGGAGTTACATTTGGAATACACATCACAGTATATTAGCTAAATCTCTGAGAGGAAACATTTAAGTTTACCATTATCACATTACCCAATACATTGGAGAGATATCTCGGGATCACCCACCCATGGTTTTTCATGGAACCACCCATATACATGAAGAATTCCCAAGAACCATAACATATTCATAACACATAAAACAAACATAAAGGAAAGATAAAATTTTAATATTTAAATCAATATATATAATTTAAATATATTGACATAACAAATCCATTATCAAAACCATTTTCAATACCAAAATATTTAAAAACATTATATGTTATTTATTTTCCTTTTAAAAACAATACTGCTAGTTAAGGAACCCAAAAGATCAAATAATACTCACGGCGGTGGACTGGTCGTTGTCACCGCGTACACTAAAAAGAAACATTATTTTTTCATTTAGTAAAATTATTCATAGGTAAAAGTTTACTTTTGAATAAAATTAAAAGTCAAAGATATTTATATATATTATAAAAGAAAATTGTGTATTAAAATAAAATATGTCTCAATGAAATGTGATTGAGATGAAGTCTCTTACCTCATGCCCGACTTGACCCGTTTGTCCTTTAATCTCCTAAATAATAAAGTAAAGTTAACTTCTACTTTCTTAAGAACATTTTTCATGTTTATTATCAATTTTTTATCACTCATTACTATTTTATAAACATTATGTAATCATTTAAGTTAATAGCATTCATTTTTTTGATATTTGGTACATGAGTCAAAAATAGTCTTCTTATAATTACATATTGTTCACATGGTCAAAAGGACATTATATCCAGAATGATATTCATGATTTAGATATCATATATATCATATATGTCCAGTATATACATGTATTTATAATAATACATAACATTTTTAGGTATGAAATGAAATGCATCGTTCATGGAGACGGTAAGTCGTACGTACGCATGAACACTACTTTCATTTCTATTTCTTATTTTAATGGAATTAAAACATAATGATACATAGTTATATTATAATTTCAGTATAATATAATATATAATATCATTAATTCTATCCTTTATACATCCCACATATGGCATTAACGAGTCATATCACTTTGAGGGGGCGGTAGTCTGCACTTCCTCAAATGAAATTATCAGGTTTACCAATAATGGAAACCAAATAGGTATGACATAAATGGAAAACACAGAAGAATAAATAAAACATAAACATAATATATATCATATATAAATATATTTTCATCATAATTTCCACCATGAGAGGTTGTAGGAGATAATCGAACAATCATCGTTTCGTGAGGTGTTAGTTTTCCATCCACAGAAATTGGATGTTCTTCACCCATTAGATTGATGTGTGTGTAAGTGTAGTTTGAATACTTCTCATAACAACATCTTATTATATTGAGGATAGTTTTTTTGTTATAAAAGAAATGAATAAAAAGAGTGTAGGGGTTGGAGAAGTAAAATAAAATAAAAGAAGTTAACAGAAATTGTTACCTTTAATTTGGGTAACTCCCTTTGATTTAAACCAAAAGGACTTTTTAAAGTTTCTTATGCATAATTTGAGGATTCTAGGAGGAGGAGAGGGATCCTGAGATCTTATTTGGGTAGTTTTTGGATGATCCAAGGGGATAGATAGGTGTGAGTAATGGGTTAGAAGTGAGGGATTTTTATAATGGGGAGGAGGGGCTATTTTAGAAAGTTTGCAAATATTATTTTTTTTAAACTTATCTTCAGTTTCAAAAGATCCAAAACTCATTAAAGATGCAGATAAGATGACTCAAGTTTGAAATAAAATTATCCAATAAGAATTGGAAAAGTTTTGGATATTTTTGTAATATTTATAATCTTATTTGTTTAAATAATTCATTAATGAGGTAAATATTTCATCATTATTGTGTCATAAATAATTTAATTTTTTCGATGTCTAAAAATTATAAAATAAATACCACAATGTAGGAAATATTTTTATCTTTCTAATTAATTTTTATAGTAGAAAAAATAACTAATACAACCCATTGTAAAAATTAATTTACTAAAAGATATTTGTTTATTCCCTGTTTTCCTTTACTTAAAGTTAATTAAAATAAAGTGTCATTATCACTCCCATGTGGCTCAATGGAGTCCCAAAATCGACCAAAAGATGCCCATGGTAGTGAATAACTCAACCAAAAAGGTCAGGACAGGTTTTAAGGTAATTTTTTATTATTATAATATTCTTTTTACCTTGAATTACCTTATTTACCTTTAACTGCATTAAATAAAAGTCAAAAGTTATTATTCACCAAAAATTATTTTCATCTTATTAACCCACATTTTACTAACTAATAACAACCATGTAGGTCATATTTTTTAAATTAAATCCACATAAGTGGTAAAATTACATTTAAATGAAAATGTCAGTTTTTAACTACTACTTATTGGTTTCACTATTCATCAAAAATTGATGTTTTTTAGAAAACTACAAAAAATTCAGTCTAATCTATATTTCATATTACAAAATCAAAAACTATTTCTGTTTTACCAAATTCAAAACATAGTAGTTGGATTAATTAATTTAAAATTAATTCCCATTATCAAAACAAATAGCATGTTTTTAAGAAATAATAACTATCAAAAGATTGATACTTGTTCATTTCCAATTTCAAAGTGAAATTAATTCCAATGACCAACATTAGATTAAACGGTAAAAAAATTATATAATTAAACTTTGAAACCAATTAAAAATATAATATATCCATATAAATAAATTAGATGAAAAGGTACTTTTGAATTAAACTACAGTATTTTTCACTATTCATAAAAAAATAAATTTTATTAGAAAAATACCAAAAATTTACCCAAAGTAAATTTTGATGTCCCGATTCTAAAGAAGAATTTTATTTGGTCAAATAGAACATATAAAAGTGACTATAACTAGATTTTAATAGGTTTCTCCATCAAAAGATGGTAAATCAACCATTTAAGGTAAATTATGCTTAAAATTAGATTCATTCAAATTTTAACCCTCTAAATTTTATTGGATAAATGTAAAAACATTTAACAAACATGTATAATCATATTGTAGTTAGTTCTATTCATTCCCACCAATAAAATGGCTAGGCATTAACTCAAATTTAAAATAATCTTATTACATTATTATTGTGCAATGAAAGATTTCAAAGAAACTTGTTGTTGTGTATCAGGTACACCATCGAGCATATCAAACCCTTTAAAGTAAAGTTAATATTTAATTCAAAAATATGAATAATTATGGAAAATTTCTTATTCTTTATTTACCTGGGATGTTACATCCTTCCCCCCTTTTGGAAATTACGTCCTCACAATTTTATTCACTTATCAAATAAATGGGAGTGTTTATCCCTCCTAACATTTTTAAATTCCCATGTTGCCTCTTCAACCATATGGTTTTTCTATAAAACCTTTACCTGGTTAATTACATTATTTCGCAATACTTTCTCTCTATGATCAAGAATCTGGACTGGTTATTCCTCATAAAAAATATTCTATTCCAACTGAACTACCTATGGACTTAAAACATGGGATGAATCTAGAATATACTTTCTCAAAATTGAAACATGAAAAACATTGTTTACCTAGGACAAACATGGAGTTAAGGACACTCTGTAAGTAACTGATCCAACTTTCTCTAGGATTTCATAGGGTCCAATAAACCTTGGACTCAACTTTCCCTTCTTACCAAAATGCATCACACATTTCCATGGAGAAACTTTAAGAAAGACATGATCACCTACCTCAAAAGAAAGATCATTCCTTTGATTATCTACATTACTTTTCTGCCTACTCTAAGCTGTTCTCATGTTATTTTGAATCAACTAAACGTTTTCTACCATCTCTTTTACCAATTCTAGTCCCATCATCTTCCTTTCACCTACTTTATCCCAAAAAGATATAGTTCGACAGCACTTTTCATATAATGCCTCAAATGGATCAATCTGTATACTGGAATGATAACTGTTATTATAAGAAAATTCAACCAAAGAAATATATTGGTCCCAACTTCCCTTGTAATCCAGTGAACAAGCACGTATCATATCCTCCACGGTCTGAATTGTTTGTTCTGACGGCCCATCTGATTGTGGATAAAAATATGTACTAAAATTTAATTCAGTACCCAACGACTTCTAAAGGCCTTTCCAAAAGTTAGAAGTAAACCTGGGATCACGATCAGATACAATGGAGAGGGGAACACAATGTAACTTGACTATCTCTTTAATATACAACCAAGAAATTTTATCTAGAGACAAAGTATATCGAATAGGAATAAAATGAGCATATTTATTCAACCAATCAATAATAACCCAGATTGCATTATTACCTCGAGATGTCTTCGATAATCCCACAAATAATTCCATGGATATATTTTCCCATTTCCACTCTGGCACTGATAAATACTGAAGAATCCCTTTCAGTAACTGTCAATCTTCTTTAACCATCTGACATGTCAAACACTTCAGAGTAAAATCAGAAATATCTCTTTTCATTCCATCCCACTAGTAATACTCACAAAGATCTCTATACATCTTAGTACTGTCAGGATGAACTAAAAATGGAGAATAATGAGCTTCATATAGAAACTCATTCTTCAACTATGAATCACAAGGCACACATAATCTCTTCTCATACCTCAATACACAATCATTATCAACATTTAATTCAGGTAACTTACCAATATAAACCAACTCTACCTCATTCTGTAACTCACTGTCTTTATTTGGTGCTTTCTTTATTCTGTCTGATAGAGATGATTTCACTGACACCTGAAACAAAACAGAAGAATTTACTGCACCAACAACTACTATGCCCAATTTTATCAAATCAAAAACCAAAGGATCTTGTTCCTAATGTAGCATGGTCAATAAAGCATTAATTTTTCGACTCAAAGCATCAACCACTTTATTTTATTTTTCTAGATAGTAAAGGATCATGTAATCATAATCCTTGGTTAATTCCAACCGTCTCCTTTGTCTCATGTTCAATTATTTCTGATTGAACATATAATTCAAACTTTTTTGGTGAGTATATATTTCACATTTTACTATATACAAATTATGCCTCCAAATTTTTAAATAAAAAACAACAGCAGCTAATTCCAAATCAAGTATAGGGTAATTTAACTCATGAGGTTTCAACTAACATGAAGAAAAAGAAATTACCTGATCATTCCGCATAAGGACACAACCAAGTCCTTTCAACAAAGCATCACTGTAAATAACAAACTCAACATTTCTAGAATGTAGTGCCAAAACAAGATCATTCACCACTCTTATTTTCAATTCCGGAAAATAATCATCACATTCTTTTGTCCAAATGAACTTACCACCTTTTTCAGTTAACTTAGTCAGTGGACTATATAACCATTCAAAATTTTCAAAAAACCTCTAGTAATA
Source organism: Viscum album (assembly GCA_963277665.1). NCBI lineage: Eukaryota > Viridiplantae > Streptophyta > Magnoliopsida > Santalales > Viscaceae > Viscum > Viscum album. Next base: position 1,294,969,587 of record OY728138.1, on the reverse strand, counting down.
ACCAAACAAACCAAGAAAACTACGAATCTCACTTATATTTGTGGGTATTGGCAATTCTTCAACAAATTTTGTTTTAGTAGGATTAACAGTTATTCTATTTTTTGAAACAATGTGACCAAGTAAAGAAATTTTTTGTAACCAAAATTCACACTTGCTAAACATACCAAATAGTTTCTTCTCTTTTAAGGTTTTATATACAACCCTTAAATTAATTTCATAATCCTATTTACTTTTATAATAAACCAAAATATCATCAATGAACACAACCACAAACTTATCCAAGAACTCACAGAAAATTCTATTCATAAGATCCATGAATACAGCAGGTGAATTGGTTAAACCAAAAGTCGTAACTACAAATTCATAATGGTCATATATAGTATAAAACGTAGTCTTCGGAATGTCTAATTCCTTTACTTTCAACTAATATTACCCCAACCTCAAGTCAATCTTCGAAAAATACTGAACTCTCTGGAGATGATCAAAAAAATCATCAATATGAGGCAAAGGATACTTTTTCTTAATAGTGATGTTATTAAATTCTCTATAATCAATGCAAAGTCTCATTGAACCATCTTTATTTTTAACAAACAAGACGGGAGCACCCCATGGTGATGTGCTAGGTCGAATGAAACCTTTATCTAATAACTCCTGCAATTGCTTCTTTAACTCTAAAAGTACAATTTGAGAAATTTGATAAGGGGGTTTTGAAATTAGCTTAGCATCAGGAACTAAGTCAACATCAAATTCAACTTCCCGATCTGGTATAATACCAGAAAATTCATCATGAAAAACATCAAGGTACTCATTTAACACTGGCACATCATTAATCTGACAGTACCCTTATTTTCAACAATATGATCAAGGTAACATTCATTTCTATATTTTACTAGTTTCTCAGCTTCATAATATGTTATCAAAAGTAAGGGTTCATTCTTGTACAAAAACTGAAAATCTTTCTGAAAAGAAACCACTTTAGCTCTGCAGTCACTCTTACCATGATAAATAGAATGCCAATCCATACCAAAAATAACATCAAACTATAATAGAGGAAAAATAATAAGGTTTACAGGTAGATTATTTCCGCACACAAGAACAAGAAGGTTCCTATGTTTTATTTTTTTCTCAACATTTCTTCCTGGCGTTTTTACTATAATTTTAGGATTCATATCTTGCAATGTAATTCACAATTTACTAGAAAAACTCTCAGAAATGAACGAATGTGTAGACCCCAAATCAAATAATACATTGGCATAATATGGAAAAACAAACAGTGTACCTGATACTACTTCATTTGATGGCCCAACATCTGCTGAAATAGTTGCAAAGTATTTCACCGCCACTTTCTACTTGTAGTCTGACTGCTTTCCCTCTGTTAAGTTCTTCATTGGACACTCATTTGCATAATGGCCCATTTCATTGCACTTAAAACATTTTATTGACTATAAATCAGATTTTCTCTTACCATTACCCTGCTCTTTTTCAGTGCAATTACGAGCCTTATGTCCCATTTTACCACATTGGTAGCACTTAACAGAATTCAAAAGACATTCCCCATCATGCCTTTTACCACAATTTTCACAAACTGTAAACTTAAGTTTCTCACCATCATACTTTTTTGAAGAGTTCTTCTCTTTCGTCTGCCACCGCGACCTCTTATTTTTTTGTTTGTCAAATAACACCTGATCATCGGAAAAATCCATTTCCACCTCTGCACAATGAACATGTTTTTCATAACTTTTGAACTCACGAGAAGATAAAGTCCTTCAATACTTTGTCTTTAATCCTGAGTAAAAATGATTGATTTTACTATCAAGATCTCATATGAAATTTGGATCATACCTTTCCAGTCGAGTGAATTTTTCTTCATAAGCAGCCACTGTGTTATCCACCTACCTCAATTATAGGAAAGGTTTTTCCATCCTAAGATGATCCACCTTAGGAAAATATTTCTCAAGAAACATACCTTTGAATTCACCCCAAACAATAGAATCAATCTCATCACTATCCTTGATATTTTTCACCATTGACCACCATTGATCATCTTCACCTTCAAAATGGTAAATAGCTAGACTAACCTTTTGATGTTATGAACACCCCATGACATCAAAAATTTTCTCCATTACTTTAATCCACCCTTCAGCTAGCACAGTTTCAAATGATCTTCTGAATGATGGGGGATGTTGCCTCCTAAAATGCTCCACTACTGACATGTTCCTCTCTGATTGATCTGAATGATCTCATGCATGGATACCACCACCATTTATAGCCTGAGTCAATTGTGACATTACTGTAACAAACATTCCAATTCCAATTATGACCATCTCAGGTTCCTGATTTAGAAGGTTGTCTTCTTCCTAATGTCGTCCCAATATAGCTTCCTTATTTCCTCTGCAGAAAACCATTCTGAACATAGAAATATCTTAGGCGAAGTGACATGGTAATCTTTAAATGCTATATCATTTCAATCTTACCATGAATTAATTTATGGACATTAATTTAAAAATACCCTAACTCCTAAAGTTATCTAAACTGGCCTCTGATACCAACTATAAGGACCCACCCTTAAACATTACTTATTCTTGAATTAAATGAATAATTCACATTGATGATCTTTTCAGGTTTAGAGTTTTAAAGAATTAGCACATAACTATTACATTACATCTCAAAAGTTACAAGGTATACACTTCTACCCAGTTTAAATTTTTTATAAAATAAAAACTATTGAAAAAAAGAGTCATGTCTAGTCCCTTGTTTTAGACAACATGAATTTTCCTTGATCCCATCATTGACCCTATTCATCTTTAGGTCCTCTGAAAAACATTTCAAAACGTTGGATGAGCATAAAAAGCTCAGTAAGAGTTATAAAACAAAGAAAGAAACAATTAGTTCATCAATGCATACATTACATAATCTCTTTAACATACATCAAGAAATCATAAGATTTATGAATAACACATAGAAAACATAAATCATAAAGATAACTTTTGGCATTCATATCATACTTATATTTTAGCTATCACATCTACGTAGGGAGTTACATTTGGAATACCCATAACAGTATATTCCCTAAATCTTTGAGGAGAAACATTCACGTTTCCTCTGTCACATTACCTAATGCATTGGAGAGCTATATTGGGCTCACACGCCCTAGGTTTTCCAGAGAACCACATGTATACATAAACAATTCCCAAGAACCATAACATATTCATAACACATAAAACAAACAAAAAGGAAAGATAAAATTTCCATATTTCAATCACAATATATAATTTAAATATATTGACATAACAAATCCATTATCAGAACCGTTTTCAATACCAACATATGTAAAAAGATTATATTGTATTTATTTTTCTTTTAAAAACATTATGGCTTATTAAGGAATCTAAAATATCAAATAATACTCACGGTGGCGGAAAGGTCGTTGTCACTGAGTATGCTAAAAGAAACATTATTTTTTGTTGTTTAGTTAAATGCTTCATAGAGAAAAGATTCATTTTGAATAAAATTAAAATTCAAAGTTTTTTATACATCATATAAAAGAAAATCAGGTATTAAAATAAAATATGCCTCAATGAAAGGAGATTGAGACGAAGTCCCTTACCTCGTGTCCGACTTGACCTGTTTGTCCTTTACTCTCCTGAATAATAAACTAAAGTTAATTTCTGCATGCTTAAGAACATTTTTCATGTTTATTATTCATTTTATATCACTTATTACCATTTTATAAACATTTTGTAATCATTTAAGTTAATAACGTTCATTTTGTCAATATTTGGTACTTGAGTCAAAAATGGACTTCTTATAATTACAAGTTGTTCACATGGTCAAAATTTCACTTTATCCAAAATGATATTCATGATTTAGATATCATATATATCATATATATCCAGTATATACATTTATTTATAATAGTACATAACATTTGGAGGTAAGAAATGAAATGCACCATTCATGGAGACGGTAAGTCGTACGTACCCATGAACGCTACTTTCATTTATATTTCTTATTTTAATGGAATTAAAACATAATGATACATAGGTATATTATAATTATAGTATAATATCATATATAATATCATTAATTCCATCCTTTATACATCTCACATATAGCATTAATGAGTCATATCACTTTGAGGGGGTGGTAGTCCGCACTTCCTCAAATGAAATTATCGTGTTTACCCATAATGGAAATGATAAAGGTATGATATAAATGGAAAATACAGAAGTATAAATAAAACATAAACATAATATATATCATATATATATACAGTTCCATCATAATAACCACCATGAGAGGCGGTAGAAGATAATCGCACAATCATCCTTTCGTGAGGCGTTAGTTTGACATCCACATAAACAATATGTTCTTCACCCGTTAGATGGAGGTGTGTGTAAGTGTAGTTAGAATCCTTATCATAACAACATACTAGTATATTTAGGATACATTTTTTCTAATATAAATGAATAAACAGAGTTTAGGGGTTGGAGAAGTAAAATAAAATAAAAGAAGTTAAGAGAAACGGTTACCTTTAATTTGGGTAACTCCCTTTGGTTTGAACTAATAGAACTTCTTGAAGTGCCTTATTCCTAAGTTAAGGCTTCTAGGAGGAGTATAGGGATCTTGAGAGATTATTTGGGTTGGGTTTGGATGATCCAAGGGGATTGAGAGGTGTGAGAAATTGGTTAGAAGTTAGGGCTTTTATAAAGGGGAGGAGGGGCTCTTTAAAAAAGTTTGCAAATATTATTTTATTATAAACTTATTTTTAGTTTCTAAAGATCCAAAACTCATTAAAGATGAAGATACAATGACTAAAGTTTGAAATAAAATCATCCAATAAGAAAAGGACAAGTTTTGGATATTGTTTTAATATTTGTAATCTTATTTATTTAAATCATTTATTAATGAGGTAAATACTACATGATTATTGTGTCATAAATAATTTAATTTATTTGACGTCTAAACATTATAAAATAAATACCATAATGTGGTAAATATTTTTATATTTCCAATGAATATTTATAGTAAAAAATATAACTTATATAACCTCTCATAAAAATTAATTTACTAAAAGATATTTGTTTATGCCATTTTTGCCTTTACTTTAAGTTAATTAAAATAAAGTGTCATTATCACTCCCATGTGGCTCCATGGGGTCCCAAAATCAACCCAAAGATGTAAATGATCATAAATGATTCAACCAATAATGTTAGGATAAGTGTTAAGAAAATTTTGTATTATTATAATATTATTTCTACCATGATTTACCCTATTTACCTATAACCGCGATAAATAAAAGTCAAAAAGTTACTATTCATAAAATTTTATTTTCATCTTATTGAACCACATTTTACTTAATAATAACAAACATGTATGTCATATTTTCGAAATTCAATCCACCTAAGTGGTAAAATTTAATTTAAATGAAAATGTTAGTTTTTAACTACAACTTAGTGGATTCATTATTCATCAAAAATTAAATTTTTTCAAAAAACTACCAAAAATTCAGCCTAAACTATATTGGATATTCCGAATTCAAAAATTATTTCTATTTTACCAAATTAAAAAAATAGAAGTAAGATTAATTAATTTAAAATTAATTCATGTTATCATAACAAATAGCATGTTTTTAAGAAATAAGAACTATCAAAAGATTGATACTTGTTTATATCCAATTTCAAAGTAAAATTAATTCCAACAACCAAAATTGGATTAAATGTAAAAACATAATTTAATTAAACTTTAAAACCAATTAAAAAGGTAATCTGACCATATTAATAAATTAAATTAAAAGGCACTTTTGAATTAAAATATAGTATTTTTTACTATTCATAAAAAAATGATTTTTATCAGAAAAATACCAAAAATTTACCCAAAGTAAATTTTGATGTCGCAATTCTAAAGAAGAATTTTATTTGGTCAAATAGAACATATAATATTGACTATTACTATATTTAAATAGGGTTTTCCATCAAAATACGGTAAATCAACCATTTAAGGTAAATTATGTTCAAAATTAGATTCATTCACATTTGAAGCCTCTAAATTTTATTGGATAAATGTAAAAACATTTAACAAACATGTATAATTATATTTTAGTTAGTTATATTCATTCCACCAATACAATGTCTAGGATTTAACTAAAATTTAAAATAATATTAATTTATTATTATTGTGCAATGAAATATTTCAAAGAAACTCGTTGTTGCGTATTGGGTACGCCATCGAGCATATCAACCCCTTTAAATTAAAGTTAATTTTTAAATCACAAATATGAATGATTGTGTAAAATGTCTTATTATTTATTTACCTGGTATTTTAAAGTGATTTTCATATCCATATAATTTTATTTCTTTCATGGGTATTATGATTTTAAAGTTACTAAAGTAGTTGGGTTTTATGTTATAATCTCATTATTTATAGAGTTTGTTTATGATTAAGCTTCCAATGATGAAAAATTATGATATAACTCTCAATAAAGTCATTAATTTTATTATAATATGGTTATTTCTTGATAATATATATTTTACTTTCACTTTTGTCACATTATGTACTTAAGAGACTGCAAATGGTTTTTAAGGAAAATAAACTTTATTTCACCCTTTGGTCAAAAAGTATTATTTCATTAATATACATGTTTTATAAAAAAGTTTTAAAGAAGGTTTTTATAATTATTATATTTTTTTAGATTAATTTTTACACGTGTTTGAATTTTTTTAAAAAAATTAAGATGAATCTTTTTTTCATTTTCTGAATGATGTACTTTTTGATTTTTTACAAAAGTATAAAAGGAATGTTTTCCTAACTTATACAAATGAAAATAATTTCCCAACATCATTAAAAATAATTTTTTTGGAGATTCATTTATAATTTTCTATGTTTATTCCCAAATAGATTCTTATCATAACATTCTTAAAAATTTTGGATTTGAAAAATTCATTTTGAAATGGAAAGGATATTTTCCTCAAGAATGTTTCAGTGGTATTTTAATGGTATTTCTCTTTATCAAAGATAAAAATCCTTGATATAAATTATGATTTACTAGAGATTTTGTTCAAGGATACCATCATTATTATTTCTATGGATGCTTTATGTTTATGATGATAAAATTTTTATGAAAACCATTCCTTTTCTATGGGTTATACTATAATGAGATGATGAAATGTTTATGAAATCCATTACTTTTACATGGGTTATGTTATGATAAACTATTTATGGAACCCATTTATTTTCATGGGTTATTTATTGATAAATGTTTTATGATATTTTGGAACACATATATATGATTTTCATTATGTGATGGGTGGGTCCTATATCTCTCTCTGACTCATTGGGTAAATATGGATAACTCGTGAGGTAAATAAGATATGCGTGAACCTGATTTCATATTAAAATTTTTATTCATGGGAATGTTTTTAAATTACATATGATTAAGATTAGACCTATATTTCATGTTGATGATATTATGCATGGACCTATATTTCATGTCCATAAGTTTATGCATGGACCTTTCTTTTATATCCATAAGATTATGCATGGACCCAGTTTCATATCCATAAGTTTAAGTGAGGGATTTATTTCATGTACTTAACTTAATGAGTAATCCTATTCATATTTATACATGTTAAGAAAGTTATAATAACATCCATACCAAAAACTTATGTCTTATTACAATTTTATTCTCTCATGTATCATTTTCTTTGATTTCATTATGATTCATGTCATATAAAATTATAAGATTTAAGTCGTGACTCAAAATTATGATCTAGGATATGAAGTGTATAGTTTTAAAATTTTATGCTCATGTTCTCATACCCTTATACTTGTGTTATTTTCAAGTGATCGTCGATATCTCCCATGTTTACCATTACTGAGAATCTGATCTCTCTCTTTCTTATGTTTCTTTTTCCCATGCTATAAAGAAATTTTTTAGGAATGATATTTATAAAAATGGTGCTAGTTATAAAACATTTAATGAGAGACTCTTATGAACAAATTGTTTATGTATCCAAGTTTCAAAATATACTAAACCTATATTATTATGGTTTTTAGTATTATGATATTTAATGAATATTCATTTAATTAGATGTAATATCTATGTATAAAAAGTATGGGTTTCTATAAAGAAGGAATGATCTTTCTACCCATAGAATATGAAAATAGGTTGTGGCACAAACATCATGGCCACATGATCTAGAAAACCTTGTAAGAGTTGGTGAAATATGAAGGATTATGTGATATCCCTAAGCTTACATGTGATTGTACTCACAAGTAAAGTATTTTTCAATTTGTAAATAACATTTGGAAGGAATACAAGACAAAACAAGAAGTCAATATGTTTGTTGGAATTAGTGTATGTTAATGTTTATGAACTAATATCATCAAGATCCATTTATGGGAAGTTTTAATATGTTATATTCATTTTTATTTTCAGTATTATGGAATGGTTGATGGTGATTACTCACAATCCTAAAGTATATCATTGAATTCTACATTATTATATAGGGCATAAAATATGCTTGGGTATAAAATTCTAAAACTCTAAACCTAAAATGGTACAAATTTTTACAATAACCAAGTATAGGACTATGAAAAAATAATGGGATAATTAATTAAAAGGGAATCCTAAAAAAACTATATTATTGAGAGTAGTAATCTAATAATTAATAATATCGATCAAACAATGTTAATTTGGAAAGACACACTTGGGAAGTTTTAAAAGGATGTGATCTTAATATCAGTGAATATCACAAAGGTAAACTTAATATTTAAAAGTAAATAAAATGACCCATAGGGGATGTTGCATGAGAATAATCCAATGTTAAAGTAATTTTGAATCTTTAAGAGTAAATTCCTAATTATCAACAAGGTTAAAAACCATATAAATTTTGAATATTGAGGAGACAAAATAATATTTCATGGTTAATATTTTAAGAGTATGGCGTATAAATTATTCATAAAATGGATTGCAATTTTTTTTAAAGATAATATTTAACTATTTCATAAAATGAGTATATTTTTTAATAAAATTTCGAGAAAACCATAGAGGAAAGAGTTAACATGTTGACCGTATCATGGTGAGTATAAGGTTTTTTTTATTTAAAGGATTAAAATGATAATGATGATGATTAAAATAGATATTCACTTATAAAAAAGTCAATAATTAGAGCTAAAATCACTAAGAAATATATTTTTATGACCAAACAGCTCTTGTGAAAATAAGGGTAATGAAACCTCAATAATAAAATTCACTCTTATAAAAATTATATCACAAGAGTTTTGACGAGCCTGTTAATGATAAGTGTTGGTTCAAGATTATGAATGAATGGATTTAAAAAATTGATAAGAATAATACTTGGGATATTATTCTGAGGTCAAAAAATAAGAATTTCACCAAAAAAAATGGGTTTTCCATAATGATCTTAGTGAATAAGGTAAGGTAATTTAGAACAAGACATATCTTATGTGAAAAGGCTATTCCAAAATTGAATAAATCAATTTAGATAAGAAGTTTTACCTTATGGATTAATTTTAAATGATTCAATTATTATTAGATATAATGGAGAAAGGGGGATTAAAGGTTTTCTATGATGATGTTAAATAATAATTCCTTAATAGATTTCTTGAATATGGCGTTTGAATCAAATAACCTGATGGATTTATTATTAATTATTTATTATGATAAAAAAATTCATTGACATTGGTGATTTATGGGTGGAAGAAATCAAAAAAATGTGATATTCTAGGCTTGATTAATAAATTAGAAATCATGTATTCGAATATGGATGAGTTAATCAATATCAATATTTCAAAAATAACAATAATCAAAGTATTATGGTGTTCATTTATATTGATGACATGATTTTTGGAGGATTTAATAGAGCATAGTGAAATCATTTTAAGGAATTCATAGTGTGTTAGTTTGAAACTTCAATTATTTACAATATAAAATTTTTCCTTGGTTTTTAAATTATTCAAGTAATTCATGGTAATTTTATTCTCAAACCAAATATTCCAAATAAGTTATAAAATTATTTTAAATTGAGGATTCAAAGGATATAAAAACATAGGTTTCTACCCATATAGATTTTTTAATGGATAATAATGGAAAAGTGGACAATGTGATAGATTATTTTTTAAATAACTAGGATAATATTGTACATAATAAAAATAGCAGATGATATTTTTTTTAATTTTAATGCTGAAAGATACAAAATTTTTCCTAAATAAAGGCAAGTTATGGTGGTGAAAATAATATTACATTATTTCAAAAGAATAGAAGAATTTTGGATTTTTTTACACAAAAACATCAAAATAGAAGTTTTTGGGAAATAAAGATATTGACTGGGATTGTTCAACTGATAATAGGAATTCAACATATGTAGGTTCATTTTATCATAGAGACTTGCCTATTTATTGGCTAATCAAGAAGAAATGTTACATTTTATTCAGTACTATAGAAGGTGAATATATATATTTTTAACTTAATAAAGTATGCAACTCTTATGGATGAAGAAATAACTTGTTGATATTGGAGTAAAATGGAAATATCATGTTACTATCATGTATGATAACTCAAGTGTTATTATTCCTAGAAAAATCATATCCATCAATAAATGAAAATACATATCAATATCAAGTATTACTTTATAAAGGGAAAATTAAAAATGGGATGGTGATATTTTAGTTCGTGTTGACTCAAATTCAAATAGAGGTCATCATGAAAAATGTGATCATGAAAGAATTGTTTTAGAAACATCAATTATCTCTTGGATTTCAACTACCCCTATTCACTTAGGTGATTTAGAGAAGGTACCCCCATTCCTATAAGGTGTTTATTATTCCATGATTGTAGTATCATTATTTCATTCAAAAATTGGTGTCTTAATATATTAGTCCATGTAAAGGTGTGTTATCTCTCATGGATAATTGAATGAGTTTCTATTTTTATTCTTTTAACCTTCAAATAATTTCCCTTTCAGTTTTTTGAAAAAGAGGGAGAAATAATATATATTATTCAAATTGAATAAATACTCAAATAAAGTTTTGATAAAAATTTGTAGACCTCCCATGTTAAAAAAGGGAGAGAGGATTTCATTGAGAATATTTTAGGTGATATAATATGAATGTTGATTTAGGGGGATTTTATTGAATATTGATTGGAATTCATAAGAAACATGTAGTTCAACAAGTCGTTTCAATGAGGTTGATTGTCAAAAAAAATTGTATTTTTGTTAATAAGTGGAATATAGAGAAATTATGAATAAACGGGGTGTTGTGAAATGTTTTACAAAGAGATTGTTACCAAGTGGTGATTGGGGTGAAGTATGATGATAAATGAAGTGTTTTATAGAGAAATGTTTATTTAACCCTTATTTATCACAATAAGAATGAATCATGTGAGATTAGAGTGGATTATTAGTAAATTATTGGATGAAATATTTGAAGAAGTAGGATGTATCTAAAATATGATATTTTAAGATAAACTTTTTAGTTAGAAATTTTAATGTGATGTGTTTTCAATAAAACAAAGGAGGATATTGTTAAAAAAATCCTCATATTTATTTGTTGGTTGTTTTTAGTGAAAAATTATGGTTGATATCCCATAAAATACTCATAACATCAATATAGATTCATCATTTAGATTATCTTGACACATTAAAGTTATTTCAAATTTATTTGGTGAAATCTTATCATGGAGATACAATTTATGTGATGTTATAGTGATGAACACGATGTGGCGGTGACCATGGATAATGGAAACGACTGGTGTACTGGGATAAGTCCCCGTGGTCTTTATATTGATTCTAGAAATAGGGAATCCATGATATTTTATACCATTGAATATGTTCCTTTGGATGGTAAAATCCCATTTTCCCATGAGATGGTTGATTATGGCATGGAGGAATATGTAATCTAAAGGAAAATGGTGATTCAGTCCATTTTTGTTATAAAACACATATGTTGTGGTTCATAAGGATGAATATAAAATGGGGTGATATATTTAAAAATGGGTTTCATATTGGTTATTTTGGTTTACAAAACCCCTGTAAAAAATGGGGAGGTTGAGATTGGTGTGGGGTGAGCTATGGTGAGCTTCATGTTTGATTAACTGAAATGGGGATCTGGAGTGCATCACACTATAGAGGATTTTAGAGAAAATATCATATTTTATGGGGTTGAACTGGAAATGGGAAATATTTCATTATATATATTTCATGTCAATATCGTTGGGAAGCATTATTTTAATTCAATATTCCTTGATTCACCCCATATCTTCATGCATCTTCCATGTGTGGGACCAACACTACCACATATTTATGTTCCCATTTGATAAATACTACCACTAAAATATATTAATGTGTTAATATATATAAATAAATATTTTTTAAATAATGGTGATATTAGGATTCAGAATCTTTATTTTCAACTCCCTGAGCATAAAATTCATACATATTTATTTCAAAAAATCTAATTTTATTATTTTAATTACTTATTGTTAAATACTTAAAAATATTTTTAATATTTATGTAATATTTATCTTATAACATTTACATTACTTTAAACCTTTATTTTATATTATTTAGTAAAAAATTAAATATAACTCTTTACATTATGATCATTAATTACTGATATAACCTAAACACATTTAGGATGTAAAGTGTCTTTTACATCGGAATGGACTAGTATAACCATTTATTTGTTACACTTTAAACTTATCTAAGTTTAAATATACTCTCATTAACCTCTTATAAATAATATTTTTCTAAAAATATATATCTAAGACACACAAAAAATTTGTATAAATAAAATAATAGTAGATTCCTTCAGTTGGAATATTTAATAAATAAAATTATAATTACCATATCACATATATAATTTTATGTGTTTAGATCAATATTATGAAAAAAATATTTAATTCATTAAAATATACCACTATTGGGTGGTGGGAGTTATTTCCCTCGAATATTAATAAATAACTTAGATAAAATCTATTATTCTGAATAAAACCTTTTCATTATTATCCTATTTTTAAGCATGTTAAAGAATTTCATTTATAATAAACTATGTTAATCAAAATAATCCATCTTATTTTATTCAAAGTATCTCTTTGTTTAAAATAATTCTCTTATCATATAAGATAAAGAAAATGAGATGAAATATACATCCTTTTTATTCAATATTTAATGTAATCCATTACATATAAATCCTTAATGGTCCAACCCTTTGGTTAATCACTTGAATAAAAACTTTGAGCTTCATCCATCAACACTGCCTCAGTTTTAAATTCTTTCACATATTTTAAACAAGTGTATAATATAAATTTGTTTTCATATACCTTTCAAAGTAGAATAATTGAATTCTATAACAATAATGCATGATGTGGACTTTAGGATAACTTTTGGATATGTTCAATACTAAGAGGGGAGGGGTGAATTGGTGTTGGTATCATTATTTCTCAATTTTACATTTTATCCATTTCCATTTTTACCTCTCAATTATTAGATTTAAGTATCTCTTTTTCCCTTTTATTCAACTTTATTTTCATATAAAAACACACACATAAAGGAGGTATTGATTTACAAGGTTCTTTATTCAATAACAAAGGATGGTCTTTTATGTGAATGGGAAGAACCCATGGTCACACAATTCATTAGTAATAAACCTATGAGCTACAAACATGTAGGGTATGTACTTGAAACCCATATTTTCACTATATTCTATTGACAGTGATTTAGTGCTTCCAATACATAGGTGTCACCCACACCTTATAATAATAGTTCATGTACTTCTTGGGTCTTCTTCCTCTTCTTATTTTACTCACACGACAGCATGCAACAACTTATTTTCTTCTTCTCTTGAATGCATGGTAGTGCACTCAACCCCTCTTCTTTTTCTTCACAAAAGAAACCAAGATAGTTATTAAACTTCTTATTATACTCTTTCACCAATATAAGAGCCTTATTTCTAAGAAAATTGAAATTCACATCCATTCTTTCTTTAGTGAACTTCTCATCTAACTCGACCCCTTCCTTCGTCTTATACTACTTCTTATTTTTCTTTTTTATATGCACTAAATATACACATAACTCTACTTATCTTCCCACTATCTCTTTTTCTTCTTATTTATTGATCCCAAGGAAAATTAACCACTCAGGGGGGTGAATATGTAGTCAATTTTATAAATTTTATTTATTTTAATTTAAACACTTGAATTTGTTAAGGTTCTAGATCTACTCAATTATTTACATCAACCTAACCTTCATGTGTAGTAATAATAATCTAGAGAGTAGAAAATAGTATTTACAAGGTTTTTTACAAAGACATTCTCCTTTCTATGTTGGTTAGAAACCCTAACATAAATTCTCCACTGTAATATTATCCTCAATTGTAATGGATTAGGAAAAAACTTGTTAGAGACCCCAATAAAAGATCCTCTAGTTTAACTTGGTTTCACACCCCATACACCAACTCCTATTTCCAGGTTAGTTATACACCCCAACCTTTCTCTTATTCTATGATTAGTTATACACCCAATCCATGAACCTCTTCAAAAATGGTTACACAACCCATCTACAACCTCCTCTTCTCATGTGTTATTCTAGAAATATAAAGATATCCTTCTTTAGTAGATCCTCTTCCATTATCCTATAGGAACAGGATTTCTGTTGTACACATTCAAGTTTTTTAATAGCTTCTTGGAATAGGTATATTGGACTTGAAATTCATTCACACAATATATATAATGATTTTGTTCTTCTCGTTCTTCGAATACTTATGAAAATATCCTTTATGCACTCTTAGATGTAGCTCTCCTTTCTATGATACTATTGTGTATTGGGTTCTCTTGCAGTTATCTTAATGTATGCATAGACTCATACATTCATAAGACATATTCATTTCTATATATTAAATTTATATTCAGTATAATGATATCATGAATATTATTCTCATAATTATTATAGTATTTATTCCATCATATGGAAATACCATGATCTTCTCCAGCATGTATTTTCCTCATTTTAATATGGTCAATGAATTTCAAATAATAACCCCTCAATTTAAATACCCTCCTTAATAGGTTTGAAAATAAAAAAAAACTATACATGAATTACATATTCATATATCCTAAGAATATCTGAATGACTTGGGTATTAAATCATTATTATTCCACTTTAAACATTGTATGGATCCTGATATAACTACATTGAAATCTTGATTTAATTGCATCATTTCATTTAATTCCATAACTCCTCCCTATTATCATGAGTATTATTAATATACCATAAAAATTATAAATTATAATGGTCATTCAAAAACCATTCTCCATACAAGTTATATTTATAAAATATAGATTCAAATTAAATACCCAAAAGTCCTAGGTTCTCTTCATTCTCTATATAGTTAATAAATAACTATGTAATCATGAATGTGCTTAATTTCATTCCACATATTTGTGTATTTTGTAATGTGGCCCCATTTTTTATGTATACTTTCATTCCACATTATCAGTATATAGTTTCTCCAGTATATTCTAAGAATCAAATAATATGGAATGAAAAAACCATGAAAAATAGTCTGCATGAATATAGCACATGCTTCTTGTTTCTTATCATATCTTTCATAGAAGATCAAGATCTCAATATATAGATTTTTTATTTATTTCATTTATCACTAGATATATAATAACATATTAATATCTCAATCTCACCAATCTACAACATGCTCATGCATGACATGCATGCATCATGCTTCTCCTTCGGATGACTTATGTACATGACTTTTATTGGATATATAAATATTGATTCACACCTGGACATCGGTTTTTCTTATTTTTTGCAATTGACTTATAGTCATGAAAGTGGAACTACATTATTGCCTCAAAATAATGAATTCATAGGCTCTCTAATGCATATAAACTCACAATTAGATACTTTTTATTTCATTTAGTAGATTAAAATGCCTTGCAGAAAACACTAATGGTAGTTTGAATAACACATAGTATCTAGGATATATGAACAATGAATCCTTACCAATTGGTAAGTTTTCTTACCATATAAATATAATGGTAGTATAAAAACTATTTATGTGGTCAGTTCATGCTCACATTCACTTGGATGTT
Source organism: Viscum album (assembly GCA_963277665.1). NCBI lineage: Eukaryota > Viridiplantae > Streptophyta > Magnoliopsida > Santalales > Viscaceae > Viscum > Viscum album. The sequence goes on along the minus strand of OY728138.1, from coordinate 1,294,953,461 downwards.
CCTCATGTGGAAGCTCATCTCATGCAGCAGCTTCAATTTATTCATGCAGTAGGTGATGGTTCTTCATGTGGTTGATAAATTGACATTAGAATCTCAATTTTTATGATCATTTTAAATTTCATAAAGATACATAATTTATCTCATTATGATCAATCATACCTTTATACAATCAATTTGATTCTCTTAATGTAGTCACTAGCAAGCTTGCGGTCACTTGGAAAGTCTTGTGGTGTATCGAGAAATTCAAAGATTCACTCCACTACACTCATCATAGCATAAGATACCATGAAGATTCTTTGTGTGCTAGATCTGTCTTGTATGGTCACTCATTGTGGTAAATCTAGAAAATCATTTTGTAGGTCAAGGTTTGAATGTGTGTTAGCAATAATTTCATCTTATGATAGCTTCAACAGGTAATGCAAATAAATATCTTCCATGTTATAGCTTAAATATGATGATGTGAAGGATTTCCTTTCACCTAAGGTTATGTGTGTATATCATAATAGTGGATTAATAGTTCTCATGCCTCACATAGTCCCACAATGATTTTCCATTTATTTGGACTCTGTCTTATATACCTCAACATGGAAACCACCCCTCATCCATGGTATCAGTGTCATCTCCCAAACAAATTCAGACACCCACTCACCAGCCTACGACCACCTACATACACCCATGCATGCCCTACATGCTCTATGTTCACTCCTTACCTTATCATGTGCATTATGCATATTACATGTCTTATCTATGTAGCTTTTTTCAATACAGATTCTCCAGGGCCTCTTGGCACAATTTTTTGGTAACTCAAAATATACACGCATGGTAAAATTATAAGTATAAAATCAAAATGAAATCCTAAAATATATATCTAGATTTATCAATAATTCTTCACCCATCATAAAAATAATACAAATAAATATTCTCATTGTCTTCTCATATTCTTCTCACTTTATCAAATTGAAGCTTCATCATCCATTGATAATTCATCAATCACACATTAACATCACATCAACTCAAAGGTTTTCTTCCTTATTTTCTACAAATACAATAAATATAGTGGGAAAAAAATTCTTCTTTACTCAGTACAATCAAACCATTATATTTCTTATTCATTCCTTCTTCTTACTTCTTCGGTACATGATAACAGTACTTTTTCTCACACTATTCTCTTCAATACACAGGACTTTAATCAATTTAGGTGCATCATTGGTTCTTCTTTATTAACATAAGGATGGTTTTTATGGTATAATAGTATAAAAAAACTATCACTCTCGCAACATATATAAATACAGAGAGACTGAAAAATTGAAGTTTTAACTCTCATTATTCCTTATTCTAAAAGTATTCCCTCATTCAATAGAAATTCAATGTTTTGAATTTCCATGATTTTAAATCATTACAAACACCCTCAAAATATTCCTAAATAATTGGAATTTTTATTTTTCTTAATGATATATGTAAATATATATCTCTATTTAATTACAAAAAGATACAAAATTAAAATAAGTGATATCAACTCTCTTTAATTCATCCAGCAATATCTATATCTTAAAACTCCCTATATTCATGGGATTTTATGCATAATTCAGTCAAATATACTTCTTATTTTTTGATGAAATAATCTATAAAAATATTTGTCTCTTTTCCTTATTTATGATACTGCTAAAATAATGGAAAAATATTCATGATATTTAATAATTTAAGAACATGTAACTACCATCAATAGATTAAAAAATCTTCAAAAACTAATTCAGAAATAAGCGTATTTCCAAAAATAAAATTTTTCAAGAATTGATAAGTCTCAAAGACTTATGCTTTGAAAATACTATGTTTTCCTTCAAAATTATTACATTTATAATTTTCCAAAAAATTATGTTTTTCTTCCAAATACTTATCATCTTATGAATGAAATTTCTTCCTCTTAATATAATATTTGTATAATAAAGTCTACATAACATATCACGTGATGATTATGTTAATTCTATTCTAGTATACCCAATATGTTTACTTATAGCTCATATGATGGTCATCATCATCCTTGAAATTTCAAGCATCTTCCAATTCACTACTTCATTTTTGGTCCTCGAATACCTCTATTTATAGGATTCTTATTCTTTCAAAACCACTTCCTATTCCCTTTTCCATCTATTACAATGAAAATTACATGTCACCTTTTTCTAATTGAGCTTGAGACCTCTCAAATCTTCTTCATCTTAATGTTTTCAAGGATCATGATAAACCATGTTCTATATTTCATTTAAGAGTAACTTACTTCACATAAAATAAATTTATATCATGTAGTCACTAGATCGACCATGTTCTATATGGTTACTTGATCGGCTATGCACTATAGAATTAATCAACCATATCATATCGACCATGTCAATCCCACAAGCACTCAACCTAATGTGTGAAACCCACAGTCACTCAACCTACCTTGTGAAGCTTATGGTTTTTTCTTCTACTTCATAGAGTCATTTCATCTTCATTTAAATCATATCATGATATAATATAATCAGAGACACCACATATGTGATCTTGGAATGATCATAGTGGTAACTTAAAATGGAAACTAGCTACATATAGCATCTAAGGTTATCTATGGTAGAATATAACTTGATATTGGTCGATCCATTCCATTTTGGGTAACACACGGAAAGACCATGTTATTTCTATATCATTTTTAGAGTAATAGTTACCAACTTAAATAATAGTCACACATTAAAACCTCCTTGTACATTCAACTCCTTTATGTATATTTGTGCACCATCATTTAGCTAAAATAAGTCATAATGGGTGTTGGTGGTTTCTATATAGCATCCCATGCCACCCCATATGTGAGAGGATAAGAATTATTATCCTATATATACCAACCTATTATTATTCATTCATGTGCCTAATCCTACGCAGGCTATGCCCTCTCATAAAAGCTACTCTTGGATAGTTATACCTTTATGAACTCAGCAGGGCTTCCCCTGTCGAGACTTTTCTTCTTAGGTGTTGAGATTCTATGAGTTAGAAATTTTTTTTCTAACTCCACAAATATTTCCCTTGTAAAATATCAATTCAAAACACAAGATCTTATTTCATCCATCCTTTTTATTCTTCATTAATACTTTATCATAAACAACCCTATATTAAATATATATAATTTTTCTTGAGAAATTATCCATAGGACTTCAAATATTCAAACTTATTTTCCCTTTAATATAAAATTTCAAAGGAAATATCTTCTCAAAAACTTAAAACATTAATTATTCAAGATAATTAATAATCCTAACATATTTTTGGGATATATTCACAACATTCTTGGGTTTATTTGAGAAACATTCCAAGAAACTGATTCAAAATATTTATATTCCTTGACAACAAATAAAACTCACACAAAGTGGTCTCAAAAAACTACCCCATTGTATTTATTAGCAATACCTCATAAATTATATGTTGATATGTTCTCTTCTAATTGATTCTTTCTCTCCTCCTTTTTTATCAATATTTCATTCATTTTACATTATCTCCCCATATTGAAAATAAATAAAAATAATATGGGAAAGTGGAATCAATTCATACTTAAGAAAAGTGTCATAAACCATTCCATGATAAGTCTACATGAGATATTATTGTTTTATAAATCAATAGGGTTTAATTCAGACAAAACAATTCCCTTAAAAATGTTACCAAATAAAATGAGATAACTCACCAAATAGCTTAAAGGTTTATTTAAATTATATCAGGTTGTGAAAAGTGATGATATTAATTGAGATAAAAATTCAAATGAAATATATTAACTTTTATTTCCAACATCCACTTGAATACATAGATTATAACATTTCAGAAAAGTAGATTTTATAACATCATTGGAACTTATTAAATATTTTCCTCTTATCTCATTGATTAATTCAATTTATAACCCTTTATATTCTTGTATTATTTTAGTAAAAAATATTTATAGAATTAGAAAATATACCTCTTTAATAAAATTCCATAAATAACATTCCATAATAATATGATTCTCATGAAATAATAATTCTGGAAACTTCTTACACATCTTATTCACTTGTATCCCTCTCAAGGTGACACTCCAAACAATTTTCATAATGATTAATATCTTTTATAAATTAATCACATGATATTTGATGTGTGAATACACCAAAATGGTTTTTTTCATATCATTGTATAGATTTAAAAACATTCAAATATTCACTAATGATGTTATGCTTTAACATAAATTCTTTTGAAACAAATATTAGATCAAACTAAGATGGAATCTTCTTAAAATTGTTGTCTAATGTTAAAGATACACACTTCAACTTCATCCAATATAATTTTCATTGGTTTTTTTAGAATATAAATTTAAAGATCAAAATTATATGGAAACTTATCTATATAGTATTTATAGTAATTGATAACCATCACTTATACTTAGGTTAACTCCTTGAGACCATGATTCACCATTAGTTTCCTATATTATAAACGTAAAAATACAATACATCATCATCAAAAGTAGTAATTCTTATTTAGGAGACAAGAAGAACACTATAAAGAAAAATCATGGGGGATAGAAATGATGTAGGACCAGGGTATCTTCCATAAAAATACACACACACTCAAAAGGGAGGGACCCCAAATTATAGAATAAAAGGAATTTACCAGTTTAGGTGCTTTGAGAAGTAAAGAAGTTGGTCACCTTATTACCTTCTCTCCAAGTGTGAAGGATCTCCACATGATTGTTTAGAAGTTTCTTAATTCTCCAAATGAGGTAATTTATGGTTCATGTCATGGTGGAAGACTTGTGGATAAATTTATGAAGAATTAAGGAATCTGTTTCCATATACTCTAAAGAGAGGTCATTATTTCGGCAAAGTAAGAGTCCACTGAGCATAACATGGGCCTCTACCCGAAGTGAATCCCATCGGTCATAGATAGCTGATAAACCCATTATAACTGATATCATTTAGTCATGAATTGCCTCTATACCCCACATTAAACCATTCTTGAATGACCCTTCAGTGTTCAATTTCAATCCATGGCTAGGCGGATCCCATTTCACCCATATTCCATGCAAGCGTGCTTCCTAATGTGAGGTTGATAAATAATAACTAGTATCAAGTGATGTCTGATAGGGATAATTAGCCTAGTTTTTAAACAGAGTGTCTATTTTGACTACCAAGAATCAAGATCTTGTCACCATAGCCATCCAAGAGCTGCATGATCCTCCATGGAGAGATTTTTTATGGGTAGACCAGTTTGTCCAACACCCTACCTCCAGAAGAGTTGACCTGAGTTTTTGTTCATGTTTATTGTTTGAGGTACCCTAAAACTAGACATATGAAAAAAATTTGATAGAAACATTATGTAGGTTGAATCCAAATCTCTCACCCAGCTTACCCAACACCAGATTCGGTCAATCGTTGTGGAAAAACTAGTACATATTAGATTCAATATTAGGGGCTCAGTAGCAAGCACACCTTGAAGTTAGGAAGAATCCTTTACCCATGATTTCATTATCAGTGGAGATTTCATGAGACCTGATATTCCATATATTGAAGTAGAAATTTGGAGGTAGTTCCCAACACCATAGGATATCTCCCCATTCATCACGGGCTGGAGAGTTAAGAGAGCTTTCCCTCATGGAATGATACCCTTTACCAATAAAGATACCAGTGGGAGAGATCGGGAAAAAAAGATTATCAGGCTCATAATTATGAATAATATACCTAAATATTTCTAGTTGGTGCAGACTTGGGACAAAATTGATAAAATAAGGGAACCCTCTTTCTTGAGAAATGATATGCTTGGAGTAGGAAAACTGCAAAGCCCAGCATTATAGCTACCCAATTGTTATACCAGAAATTTTTTTCTCTACACCCAATTATCCATATTTAGTGATACTAGAGTTTATCCACATGACCATAGATTATTTTTCAAATCCCTAATATCCCACCATGCGGCTCATTCAAGATCGAACCATACTTGAGGGAAATGAACTTGTCCTGCAATGCTCTACCCTCCATTACATTCCAAACCAATCTAGCCTACATGTAGTTCATGGTTTGTAATATTTATCTCATTTAATCCCTCTTGTTATGATATTAGTATGGTTAAAAAATATTTATCATTGTGACCAAATTCCTTAGATATCCCATAGAGTTATTATTTAAAGAAACATTGTATTTTGTTGAAAATCTCTCATGAAATTTGGTGTCTTCATGTGGAATTACTTATTCTTCTTTGGAAAATATATTATTATGATTCTTTAATCATTATTTATTTCTCCAAATCTATTGTCCTAATTAATAAAATTTCATTGGGTACATTGGAATATTTATTGGAGTCTCCACAAGGAAATTTTTTAGTGATTTTATTCACATTATCTTTTTTAGATGTATCACTTCTTATAAACTTTTTAGGTTTTTTACCCAAGTATCTTTCACCCATATTCTTAGATATCTTATTGAGAGCATTCTGATTTTAATTTTTCTTAATATTCTTTCCCAATAGTAATTCTTCTTTATTTTTAAGATTTTTTAGTATTTTATTTCCAATTTATTTTGATATAAGGTGAGATGATCATAAACCCTTCTTGTGAAACACATTTGAAAACACCACAAATATTTATTAGTTTTTTCAAATCTATTTGAGTTAGATAGATCTATCATATCTATGGACATTACTTCTTCATTTGATTTATCACCACCAGAATTTTATTTTTTTATACTTCTATGGTTAATTAATTGTACATAAAATCTAATATCCTATACATAATTTTTTATAGCACCAACAAGACACCACAAATCTTGGTTTTCTTCCTTATCGTGTTTGCAATCTAGAAATTTTGGTATTATTAAAAAGAAATTTTGTATCTTTATCTTCCATTAGTTGGTCCCTTATTAGGGAACTAACATCTTCACAAATTATTTTATCTACCATAGACATGATGGTATACTTATCATCACTTATCCTTACACATTTTTATATAGGTTTTAATTTTAACCCTTTATAGTTTGTAGAAATAGATTTATCATGTGAGATAAAATTTGAAATGTATGGAGCCTTCTTCTGTGATATTGCTAAGGTTTTATCTTGAGATAAACCCAATGTCTTCTTGAAACATAATAGAGACTTTAGAGTATTGTATCACTACTCTGAACATTGTGTGTAAATATCAAGATTTCAATCATCTTTATATGAAGATATGTATTGATTTTCATATTCTCTCATGTAACCTCTAGAATGAGACATTTTATATTAAGAGAATTCTTCTGATATTACATGAATTCCTCTCTATATTCATAATCATTTCTAATATTCTCAACATTATCTTAATACATCACAACCTTATCATGTAATGATGTGTTAAGTTCCATGATTTTCTTATATTTAACCTTCCATTGAGAATTCTTGACATCAATGTTGTTTTTCTTATTTATTACAGGTGAAAATATATTTTCTTCAAATTCTTTTGTGGAAATTTCCCTTTGATGGATTACATTAATACACTCCATTTCATACTTTAAATGACTTTCTTTAAATTATATCTTTATTGCAATAATGGCCCCAATTTATTTGGAGATATTTGTATAATTAAGATCCATATCCTTCAAAGAATTCTCCATATTTTCTATATATCCTTCAAACTAAGTGATGTATTCCTACTTGATTTAAAAAATACTTGAAATGAATGAAGCTGTATCTTTAGTAAAAGTATTTAGTGTCTATTTCAATTAATAAAATCATATTTATTGAGAATTTTTTGATATATAGTCACTGTAACTAGAGATTAATTTCTTTTGTGTAAAATCTTTTCAAGAATTTTATAGAACCTATTGATCATTTTAGTGACATGAATCTTCTAAGATTAAGATATTGTACCTTACCTTGGAGATAGATGGAACCACCTATTATTCTTATTTTGATCCAAATCTATAATTTCCACATTATTTCATGGTGAATCAATAGCATCTTCTTCTTTTAAAAATTAGGATAACTTTTTATTTTTCTTTTTATTTTACGTTTTCATTCTTCGATTCATCATGGTATTAGTAGAAATTGAATGTTGACCCGAGATAGATAATTATTTACCAAAACATCACTTAATTATTAGTCAAGAATAAAACAAAAAAATTTAAATGAGAACAACTTCAAAAATAGAGAATCAAATCATAGGTGGTATTGGATATGATAAAAATTGTAGGATCACTTTAGGATATGTTTAGTACTGAGTGGGGAGGGCTGAATCAGTTTTGGTTTCTTTTGTTCTCAATTTTACCTTTTTATCCCCTTCCCTTATTTACCTATGTACTTCTTAGGGTGAATAGTTTTATCATTATTTATTATTCACCTTTATTTTCACATCCAAACATAAAAAAAGGAGACATTTATTTACAAGGTTCAATTTTCAATAAAAATTATAGTCCTTGACATGAATGGAAAAAATACATAGGGCATGTCCTTGAGACCTGTGTTTATACTATATTCTCTTAAAAATGATTTGGTGATTCTTTCACACAAGTGACTACCACACCTTATAATGATATATGTTGTTCTATTTGGGTATCCTTTCTCTTCTTCTCTTACTTACATAGTATCATGTAATAAACTCCTTTTCTTCTTCTCTTGAATTCACAGCAGTAAACTCAACCAAACGTTTTATTCATAAAAATAGAAACCATTATATTTATTTCACTTATTATTGTACTTATATTATAAAAATAAAAGATCTTTATTTTTGTGTGAATTAAAATAAAAAAATCTTCTTTATTTTAGTGAACTTCAGGACCAACCCAGCCTCTTACTTCTTCTCCTACTACTTCATATTCTTCTTTCTTTGGTGAAATAAATGTGCCTAAAACTCTGTTTGTCATCCCTCTATCTATTCTTCTTATTCTTCTTCTTTATTTGGTGAAATAAGACTACACGAGTTATTATTCATTATTTATTAATACTTATTTAGTACATGATAATGAAATTGGTTCTCACTATCTTCTCCTTGACACACAGGACTTTCATCAACATATGTACAACATCAGCTATTCTTTCTTAACACAAAAAACATTTTCATAGAATAATAATTTCAAAAACCCATCACTCTCACAACATATATATATAGAGAGGGAGAATATATATATATATAGTTTCAACTCTCATTATTCCTACTTCTCTATGTATTCCCCATTCCATAGGCATACAAAGTTTTGAATGACCATTATTTTTAGTAATTCCAAACTCCATCGAATTTCACCTAAAGGCTCGGTTTTTTTACTTTTCCTCATGATATATGGGAGTATAATTTTCTATTTAAATACCAAAAGACTTGGAATTGAAACAAATGAGGTCATCTCTATTTAATTCATCCAAAAATATACTCAATTTTAGGATTCATGTATGAATAGGATATCATGTATATTTCAGTCATGGATACTCCTTTTGTAGTGTAAGAATACCCACAAATATTCTTCTATTTTCCTTCCTAAAGATACTATTAAAATCATGGAACAATATTCATGATATTTAGAAATTAAAGAATATTCCACAAGCATCAATAGATTCAAAAAAAATAGAAAATAATTATGTGATAAATGTATTTTTGAATAGATGTATGTTTTATAAATTGCTAAGTCCCAAAGATTTACATTATGAAATGCTTACATTTTTCTACAAAATAATTACATTCAGTATCTTCAAAAGTCTTGAATTTTTCTTCCAAATACTTAGTATCATCTGAATAAAATCCCCTTCAAAATTCTCCCACATTTCTTCAGCGACTCTCTGGTGTTGCGCTCTATGGATGGGGCTAGGGAAGATAAGGTGTTCCCATCAGTGCCTTCGTCTGAACGGGTTGCATCCCTCAGGAATGGATCTCAGTGATTGGAAGATTTTAATTGGGTTAGTGTGGTCTCAGAAGTAGTAGTGCCTTAATCTGTGTGGTCCATGAGGCTTGGATAGAGTGTGGCAGATGGGTGGCCTCATGATATAGAAGGGGTGGTAGAGAAGGACACTGCAGGTTAGACGGTTCTTGCAGACACCCAACTTCAGGTGGAAACTATTCCTAATCCGAATTTAGGGGTTACGGAGAGTGATTCTTATGTGACTGTAGAAAATAGAACCTATAAGAATCGTTTCTCTCTGGGTGAGGGAAACTTGGTTAATCATTCTTTTTTAATCCGCAAAGGAGAAATCGATTTTTTCATTAGATGAAAAGGGAGTATTTCACATATTAAATTTGATCCCAAATCAGTTGAAAAGTGACTCAAAATGGGTAAATTCTCAATCGTTGCTCATTTATTTTTTCCTAAAGGCTCCCAGCCTCTAAAAATTAATGAACTCAAGGAATGGATCTCATTGATTTGGGGTTTTTCATCCTGGAAGTGTGTTTCTCTATGATGGAGATAGTTCCAAATTCTATTCCCTCTAGAAGAATCGAAGGTCTAGGCCTAGGGATTTGGTTACATAGTTCTCAAACCTTGGATTATTCATCTGGGTGAATGGGATAAAAAACTCAATCCATGTGATCTTGGAAACACCACTACTCAAATTTTGTTGAGGGTTTACGTGTTAGATTGGATAATTTGGCATCCCAAAAAATTGTATGACATTTCAATTTCCATCAGTATCCTAATGAAGACAAAATTTTCACATATTTTATACTGTAATTAAATGATTTAAATCCCACCATACTATTATTTTATGGGAAATTGTCACATTGTTAGTTTTTAAATGAATTTTGAGCATAATTGCTAAATGACCTAATTTTGGGATTTATTTATTTTATTTTTATTCTGTAATTCGGCCATAACATTATCTAAACTAAATTAAATTTTGAACTTCCTTTTTTTAGGTTTCCATACATCATGGATCTCATTTCATCCTTTTGGAGTTAATACTCAATCATTCATTTGGATGCTCAAATATAGCTCACAAATTGGGCCTTCAAAACTGTGTACAAATCTGGACACTTTTACTATTGAGATTATATATCCATGTGGGTCGGTCCAATGAAGCTTAAATTATACATAGAGATATAAAGGAATATGTGGATCAAGTTTTATAGAGGATTCCACATGGTATTCAGATTTATTAATGTTTATAATGGCGTGGAAAGTTTGAAAAGTGAAATGTGGAAAGTCAACTAACCATATTAAATGTGTCAAACTACAACAATAATAACTTTCTACACACGTCTCCATTGAATCTTAAATTTTTAGGATTGACGTGGGACAAAAAATGGAACAACCTTTATGAAGCAAATGTTCCATTATTCTGCCATTTAATTAGGATAAAGTGCGGATCAATCAGGTGGACAGATTGGGAGCCAAATTTTCTCACCCATTTTCTCTATAAATTTACATCTCTTCTACCTCTTACAAGATAGCTATTTCCAAGGGGGCATGGTAAAGTTGGGTATCTGTAATAGTTTTTTATATTTTAATTATATTTTATCTTAGTTATTCTTATTATTCTGTTCATTTCTATTCTCTTTCATTTTCTATTTTTTGCTCCCCCACAATGATCATTCTAATCTACATGAAAATGGAGAACTAACTCGCATTGTTGTTCAAGGGGGGAGTGGTGGACCTTGATTTCATTATGATTAAATGTTTCTCTTTATTTTATTCTGGAAATTTCAATATTACTAAAATGGTTTTGGTGTAGATTTCACCCCACTTTCATTTTTATTTATTTCTTCTTCCCATTTTAAAAATTTCCTCTCCATCATCATAATATTGTATCGAGGGTGGTGTAGCATTGTGATGATGATGTGAGTGAGTATTATCTTGAATTCAGAGGGTTATTGCAGGATAATAACAATTCATAGGAAGGTGTTGAGTGAAAAGGTTGATCTTAACATTGAGTAGAGTATCGAGAATAAATATTTTTATAGAACAATGATTTTATCACCATGATCTCCCAAGAATGGCAATGATTCTTTACTAACTTCTTGGTGTCTTCTTTCATTCCTTTGGGTTTTTAATTTTATTATTAATATATATTATATTTTATGTGTTTTCAAAATCAAAACCCCATTTATATTATTATATAAGCAGTTTTATATTAGTTAGGTTATAAACAGTGATAATATAAATTTGGTGTGTTGTGAGCGGCCTCTTTGAGATCGACCCTAAGTTGTGCCACTATGGTATACTATTAGGTAATAATAATTTATTGGTGATGGATCTACTAGAAGCCCCTCTCATAAATTTGGTGTTGTTGTTGGGGAGGCCAAGCACTTACTCGCACTGCTTTTCAAAAAAAACCCAAAAAAATCGTAAAATTCAGAAACCAAAAAAGTTGAACTTCATTTTATATATCAATTTTCATGGTTCAATGATGGGATTTCAAGGAAATTTTTTATATGATTTTCATGATAAAAATATTAGTGAGGTTATCAAACAATTATCACTGAAGAGTCATTTGGATGAGAATGCAAAAATGATAGAAGATTTGTTGAATCAAATGACATTTATTTCATCTTACTTGAAGGAATCGGCAGCTCAGAAGGAGGCTCAAGAAAAAGAGGAATCAAAGATTATTTTTACAACATTTTAAATTGAAGATCCATGTGGGGATAAAATTATGAAATAACTATCCTCAAACCTATCCACACTATTTCCAGAGTATGTTGAATAAGAAGACTTTCTAGATGATTCACATGTGGGAGATCAAGCACCATTCTACCTCCTATTGCTCTGGAAGATAATACATAAGATATACCTATTGAGATGGATTTTCCAATGGCCTTTCCCAAAGAGATCAATTTAAATTATTAATTATTAAAAGGGAATATTTATTTATGGATTTATCATGTTTCAATCTTAATCAAGATAAACTATTTGTATACTTGTCCCTTACTAAAAAGTTTCACAGAGAACAAATGGAGAAGACCTTAGATGTTAAGGAAGGAAAAAACCAGGTGGTGGTGGTCAAATAAGAAGAATAGATAGATAATCATGTAGTTCTACTACCTCTTATTCAATAAATTTCATACCATATGGAGGAGAACATAACGAATGTCATCAGGGGGTACCCCTATCTTCATTTTCATCCCACACTGAACCTTAATTTATCTCTTTATTCATTCTTAGTGGTTGGGAATTTTATTATCTTTTTCAGGGTTCTATATTCTTGGTTTCTACTCATGGACACTAAGAAAATTCACATGAGTTGGTTCATATCAATGAAACCACACCCACCAACTAATTGGGTTTAGACTGGCACAACTGCCTGATTAGGGGCAGTAAAATCCTATCACCCACATAAGGATCTAAACCATGTTCTATCCTATTTTTTCTAACTATTTATTTTTATTTATTTTTCTTATGAATTTATTTAATTATTTATTTCTAGGAGGAAGTGGTAGCATCTAAGAGTTTATCTCAAAGATACCACTAGAAAATAATTTCAGGTTGTATCTTTCCTTTCATTTTTTTATACCCTTATATTTATTTTTATTATGAAAAAATGAGGGGTAATTAAATTGAAGTGTAGGGGGAGAGTCAAAATTCTTCGTTGTTCATGTCTGTTTTTCCATTTTTTCATATTTTTTGGATTATTTAGTTTCAATATAAATTCTTATCATTTTTCACACATCAATTGATTTTATGAAAATTGAAATGATTTTTGAAAAAATGGGTTTTAAATGATTTTGGATGTGAAAACTTTCTCCTTGAATTGGATTTTCAAGAATTTTTTGAGTTTGAACTATTTTGGAAATCCATGACCATGAAACACTTAATCAAATAATTTTTTTAGCCTTGTGATGTATTTTGAACCACATTGAAATAATTTTATTAATACCCACACATTCTTGAGGGAAACTTGGATTTTGTGGGTGAACCAAAATTTGTGATTTTTCTGTTCTGAATCTTTGGATTTCATGGAATTGTTTTGATATGATTGAGTAATATATTTGGATATCCACATTTTTATCTTTAGACCCATCCTTACATCTATCCTTTATTATCCCTTAGATGCTATTAATTTTCTTATGGGTTTAATCTACATTAAAAGCCGACTTTTCCTTACCTACCCACACTCTTGGTAATTTTGCATGGATATTTCAAGTTTGAGTATGGGTAAAGGACCTTTCGTGTGTGTTTTTTGGGATTTTTTCCACTTTTTGGAGGTGTGAGGTTTGTTTCAATATTATTGGCAGTGGATAATGAGATAATTGAGCTTGAGTCAATATTTCATTGTACTTTATTTCATTCATTCGATTCTCCTTCAAAAAAAATTGAAAAAATAATAATGAAAAAAATGGAGGTGAGATTGAATATTACATTGTACCTATTTTTATGACTCATGTTCCTCTTTAAAATAAATTTCATGATTTTAATCCATTCATTATATTCAATTTTAAGCTCCTTCCCTAAGAAAAAAAAAGAAAATAAAGTTGTGCCTCTCTCAAGCTTTAAAAAATGTGGAAAAAGGGGAAGGATTCAGATGATATAATTAATTTTAATCACTGATTGGATCATGTACCATGTCATAAAATGGTATTTGGATTTGTGTTTCACACTTTTCATTAGATCTGAGTGAGGTTCATCTTGTGTTTTTACTTGAATATTCATGCATTGTACTTCAGAGTCAAAACTTCTTCTTTTCGGCCTTAAATTTCCAATCATTTTCTCACCAACCCTAAGCCATATAATTCACATAAAAAATACCTCATGATTAAAAATATTTTTTTGTTTCACGCTATAGAGAAACTAGAATTATCATAAGCGTTTGGGGATACGTGTGATTTCCAAGTATGAGCATAACTCTAAGTTTAATTTCTCTTGAGTGAAGAGTGACATAAAATTCAATGTGAGGTAGTATGTGATTGGGAAATGGATGAATTTATGAGGATTAACATACTTAAATGTGAGGAATGAAGATTATAGTGAATTTTTTTTCATAGAGGATACATGATGTAATTCTACTTTGAAAATGATCATTGATGTTTTCTCATGGTTGATTGTTGTGTGGATTATGATTTGAATATATGATGAATGCTTGAGATTGTAATGGTTAAGTGTGGGGGGTGATTAAGATACAATTTTCTCATATTTTATACTATAATTCAATGTTTTAAACCCCAATATAGTGTTATTTTATGGGAAATTGTCACATTGTTAGTTTTTAGATGAAGTTTGAGCATAATTTCTAAATGGCATAATTTTGAGATTTAATTATTTTATTCATATTCTGTAATTATGCCATAAAATTTTCTAAACTAAATTAAATTATGAAATTCCTTTTTTTTAGGTTTCCATGAATCATGGCTCTCATTTCATCCTTCTAGAGTCAATGCTCAATCATTCATTTTGAGGCTCAAATATAGCTCAAAATCGGGTCTCAAAAACTGTGTACAAATCTGGAAACTTTTACTATTGAGATTATATCTCCATGTGGGCCGGTCCAATGAATCTTAACTTTGGAATGAAGATATAAAAGAATATGGGGATCAACTTTTATAGAGGATTACACATGGTATTCATCTTTATTAAAGGTCATAATGGCATAGAAAGTTGGAAAAGTGAAATGTGTAATGTCAACTGGTCATATTAAAAGTGTTGGACTACAATAGTAATAACTTTCTACACACACGTCCATTAAATCTTAAATTTTTAAGGTTGACGCAGAACAAAAAAACCAAACAACATTTATGAATGAAACTTTCCAATATTTGGCCATTTATTTAGGATAATGTGAGGAGAAATCAGGTGTACATATTGGGATCCAAATTTTCTCACCCATTTTCTCTATAAAGTTTCATCTCTTCTACCTCTTACAAGATATCCATTTTCAAGGGGGAATGGTGGAGTTTTTTATATGTAATTGTTTTCTATATTTTAATTATATTTTATTATAGTTATTCTTCTTGTCTGTTCATTTCTATTCTCTTTCATTTTCTATTTTGTGTTCCCCCACAATAATCTTTCTAATCTCCATGTAAATGGAGAACTAACTCACATTGATTTTTGTGGGGGAGTGGTGGTCCTTGAGTTAATTGTGCTTAAATGTTTCTCTTTATTTTATTCTGGAAATTTAAATAGTACTGAAATGGTTTTGGTGTAGGTTTCACCATGCTTTTATTGTTATTGATTTCTTCTTACCATTTTAAAATTTTACTCTCCATCATCATAATATTGTATCCAGGGTGGAGTAGCATTGTGGTGATGATATGAGTGAGTATTATCTTGCATATGGAAGGTCATTGTAGGATAATAACAATTCACATGAAGGTGTTGAGTGATAGTTTTGATCTCAACATTGAGTTCAGTATTGAGAATAAATATTTTTAAAGAACAATGATTTTATCACCACGATCACCCAAGAACGACAATGATTATTTACTAAATTATTTGTGTCTTCTTTCTTTCCTTTGTTTTTTTAATTTAATTATTAAAATATATTATATTTTAGGTATTTTCAGAATCAAACCCCCATTTATATTAGTATATAAGTAGTTTTATATTAGTTATGTTATAAACAGTGACAATAGAAATTTTGTGTGTTGTGAGCAGCCTCTTCGAGATTGACCCTAGGTTATAGAACTATGATACACTCTTAGGTAATAATAATTTATTGGGTAGGGATCTACTAAAAATCCCTCTCATCAATTTGGTGCCATTTCTGTGGAGTACAAGTACTTACTCGCATTGTTTTTCAAAAAAACCAAGAAAATCATAAAATTTAGAAACCAAAAAAAATGAACTTCATAGAATATCTTTATTTCCTTTGTTCAATGATGGAATTTAAAGGTAATTTTTCATATGTTTTCATGATAAAAATATTTTTGAGGTTATCAAATAAGTATCACTGAAGAGTCGGTTGGATGAAAATGCAAAAATGATAGATGAGTTGAAGAATCAAATGACATTTATTTCATCTTCCTTGAAAGAATTTGAAGTTCCAAAGGAGGATCAAGAAAAAGGGGAATCAAAACTTATTTTTCCAACATTTTAAATTTTAGATCCATGTGAGGATAAAATTATAATGTAACTAGTCTCAAAACAATCCACACCATTTCCAGAGGAGGTTGAAGAATAATACATTCTAGATGATACAAATGTGGGAGATCAGGCACCATTCTACCTCTCTATTGATTTGGAAGATAATACAGAAGATATACCTATTGAGATGGATTTTCCAATGGCCTTTCTTGAAGAGATAAATTTACAATATGAATTACTTGAAAGGGAATATTTTTTTATTATTGTCTGGATTATGATTTGAATATATGATGATTTCCCAGGAGTGAAATGGTTAAGTGTGGGGGAGTGATGAAGATAAAATTTTAACATATTTTATACTTTAATTCAATGTTTTAAATCCCACCATAGAGTTGTTTTATGATAAATTTTCACATTTTTAGTTTTTAGATGAATTTTGAGCATAATTGCTAAATGTCCTAACTTTGGGATTTAATTATTTTATTTTTATTCTGTAATTATTCCATAACTTTTTCTAAAATAAATAAAATTGTGAAATTCGTTTTTTAGGAATCCATGTATCATGAGTCGCATTTAATCTTTCTAGAGTCAATACTCAATCATTCATTTGGAGGATCAAATATATCTCACAAATCGGGCCATGAAAACTGTGTACAAATGTGGACACTTTTACTATTGAGATTATTTCTCCATGTGGACTAGTCCAATGAAGCTTAAATTTGGAATGGAGATATAAAAGAAGATGGTATCAACTTTTATAGAGGATTACATGTGGTATTCAACATTATTAAAGGTCATAATGACGTGGAAAGTTGGAAAAGTGAAATGTGGAAAGTCAACTAACAAAATTAACTATGTTGGATTAAACCAGTAATAACTTTTTCACACACCTCCATTGAATCTGAAATTTATAGGGTTGATAGAGGAAAAAAAATTGAACAACCTATATGAATGAAACCTTCCAAGATTCTGCCATTTAATTAGGATAAAGTGTGGATCAATCAGGTGGACATATTGGGATCCAAGTTTTTTCACTAATATCCTCTATAAATTTTCTTCTCTTTTACCTTTTACAAGATATCCATTTTCAAGGGGGAATAGTGGAGTTTGGTATTTGTAATAGTTTTTATATTTTAATTATATTTTATCTTAGTTATTCTTCTTCTTCTATTCATTTCTATTCACTTTCATTTTCTATTTTGTGTTCCCCCACAATGATCTTTCTAATCTCCATGCAAAAGGAGAACTAACTATCATTGTTGTTCGAGGGGGTAGTGGTGGTCCTTGAGTTCGTTATTATTAAATGTTTCTCTTTATTTTACTCTAGAAATTTCAATAGTACTAAAATGGTTTTGGTGTTGGTTTCACCCCACTTTCATTGTTATTTATTTCTTCTTCCCATTTTAAAATTTTCCTCCCCGTCATCATAATATTGTATCCAGAGAGGAGTGGCATTGTGGTGATGATGTGAGGGGGTATTATCTTCCATGCGGAGGGTCGGTGTAGGATAATAACAATTCATGGGAAGGAATTTAGGGATATAGTTGATCTCAACATTGATTAGAGTGTTGAGAATAAATATCATTATAGAACAATGATTTCATCACTATGATCTCCCAAGAGAAACAACGATTATTTACTAACTTCTTTGTGTATCCTTTCTTTACATTGTGTTTTCAATTTTATTATTAATATATATTATATTTTATTTATTTTTAGAGTCACACCCCAAATTATATTAGTATATAATAAATTTTATATTAATTAGTTTATAAACAGTGACAATAGAAATTCGGTGTGTTGTGAGCGGCCTCTTTGAGATCGACCCTAGGTCGTGACACTATGGTATACCCTTAGGTAATAATAATTTATTAGTGAGGGATCTATGAAAAACCCCTATCATCAATTTTTCATCATTTCCTGGGAGACCAAGCACTTACTCGCATTGTTTTTCAAAAAACAAAACAAATGAATTCAGAAAATTCAGAAACCAAAAAAAATTGAACTTCATTGCATGTATTTATTTTCTTGGTTCAATGATGGAATTTCAAGGTTATTTTTCATATGATTTTTGTGATAAAAATATTTGTGATGTTATCAAACAAGTATCACTAATGAGTTAGTTGTATGATAATTCAAAAATGATATAAGATTTGGGGAATCAAATGACATTTATTTCATATTCCTTGTTGGAATTGGCAGCCCAAAGGAGGCTCAAGAAAAAGAGGAATCAAAGATTTTTTCAAACATTTTCAATTGAATATCCATGTGAGGATGAAATTATGAAGGAACTTGCCTCAAACCTATCCACACCATTTTCATAGGACGTTGAAGAAGAAGAATTTCTAGATGATGCACATGTTGGTGATCAAGCACCATTCTACCTATCTCTTGATTTGGAAGATAATACAGAAGATATACCTATTGAGATGAAGTTTTCAATGGTATTTCCCAAAGAGATAAATTTAAAATATGAATTACTTGAAAGGGAAGATTTATTTTGTTGATTTTTCATGTTTTAATCTTAATCAAGATAAACTATTTATAGACTTTTCCCTTACTAAAAATTTTGACATAACACAAATGGAGAAGACCATAGATGTTTAGGAAGGAAACACCCAAGTGGTGGTGGACAAAGAAGAAGAGTATATAGAGAATCATGTGGTTCTACTACCTCTTATTCAACAAATTTCATACTATATAGAGGAGGACATCACGAAAGTCATCAGGGAGTACCCCTATCTTCTTTTCTGTCCCACACTAGACCTTAATTTATCTCTTTATTGGTTCTTAGGGGTTTGGAATTTTCTTATCTTCTTGAGGGTTCTCTATTCTTGGTGTATACTCATAAACACTAAGAAAAGTCACATGTGTTGGTTCATATCAATGAAACCACACCCACCATCTGATTGGGGTTAAACCACTGCAATTGACAGATTAGGGGTAGTAAAATCATATCACCCACATGGGGGTCTAAACCATGTTCTATCCCATTTTACCTAACTCTTTATTTTTATTTATTTTTCTTATGAATTTCTTTATTTCATTCTTTCTACGAGGAAGTGGTAGAATCTAGGATCTTATCTCAAAGCTAAAACTAGAAAATAATGTCAGGTTGTATTTTTTTCTTTCCTTTTTTATGCCCTATGATTTATTTTTATTATGTAAAAAGGAGGGGTAGTTAAATCTAAGTGTGGGGGAGAGTCAAAATTTTTAGATTTTCATGTGTGATTTTCCTTTTTTTCATAATTTTATTATTATTTAATTTCAATATAAATTCAGATCATTTTTCACACATCAATTGATTTTAATAAAAATGAAATTATTTTTGAAAAAATATATTTTAAAAGATTGTTGATGTGAAAGATTTCTCCTTGAATTGGATTTTCAAACATTTTTATGAGTTTGACCAATTTTGGAAATCCATGACCATGAAACACTAACTCAAAAAAAATTTCCATCCATGTTAGGTATTCTGAATGACTTTGAAAAGAAATTCCTAATAACCACACATCCTTGAGGAAAACTTGGATTTTGTGTAAGAACCAAAATTTGTGATTTTTCGTTTTCGAATATTTGGATTTCATGGATTTTTTTTGATATGATTGATGCATCTATTTGGCTGGCCACATTTTTATCTTTAAACCCACCCTTACATCTATCCTTCATTAGCCCTTAGATTCCATGAATTTCCTTATAGGTTTAAGCCACAATAAAAGCCGATTTTTCCTTACCTACCCGCACTCTTGGTAATTTTGCATAGATATTTCAAGTTTGAGTGTGGGGTAAGGGACTTTCGTGTGTATGTTTTGGGTTGTGTTTCACTTTTTGTATGTTTGAGGGTTGTTTCAATATTTTTGGTAGTGGATAATGAGATAATTGAGATTGAGTCAATATTTTATTGTGCTTTATTTCATTTATTCGATTCTACTTCCAAAACAAATTGAAAAAAAATGGAGGTGAGCTTGAATATTTCATTGTACCTATATTTGCGACTCATTTTCCTCTTTTAAATAAAGGGAATTATTTTCACCCAATAATTATATTCAATTTTCAGTTCATTCTATAAGAAAAAAAAGAAATAAAATAAAGTTTTTCCTTTCTGGAAATTAAAATATGAGAAAAAAATAATGAGAATTTGGATGATATAATTAATTTTAATCACTGATTAGTTCATTTACCATTTCATAAAATGGTCTTTTAAGTTTTGTTTCACACTTTCAAGGGGATATGAGTGAGTTACATCTTGTATGTTTACTTGAATATTCATGCATTATACTTAAGAGTCAAAACTTCCTCTTTTCAGCCTTAAATTTACAATCTTTTTCACACCAATGCTAAGCCACAAAATTCACCTAGAAAAGACCTCATGATTGAAAATATTTTCATGTTTCATGCTGTGTAGAAAAGAGAATTATCATAAGCATATGGAGATACATGCGATTTTCAAGTATGACCATAACTCTAGATTTAATTTCTCTTGAGTGAAGAGTGACATAATATTCAATGTGAGGTGGGTTGTGATTGGGACATGGATAAATTTCTGAGGTTGAACAAATTTAAATGTGGGGAATGAAGATGAGAGTTAATTGTTTTTCATAGAGGATACATGATGTAATTCTACTATAGAAATGATCATTGATGTTTTCTCATGGTTGATTTTTGTATGGATTATGATTTGAATATATGATGATTGCCCAAGAGTGAAATGGTTAAGTGTGGGGGAGTGATGAAGAAACATTTTTCACATATTTTATACTGTAATTGAATGTTTTAAATCACACCATAGTGTTATTTTATGGTAAATTTTCCCATTGTTAGTTTTTAGATGAATTTTTAGCATAATTGCTAAATGGCCTAATTTTGGGATTTAACTATTTTATTTAAATTATATAATTCAGCCATAACTTATTCTAAACTAAATAAAATTGTGAAATTACTTTTTATTAGGTTTCCATATAGCATGGGTCTCATTTCATCCTTATGGAGTCAATGCTCAATCATTCATTTAGAGGCTGAAATATAGCTCACAAATGGGGACTCGAAAACTGTGTACAAATCTGGACACATTTACTATTGAGTTTATATTTCCATGTGGGCCAGTCCAATGAAGCTTAAATTCTTCATAGAGATATAAAATAATATGGGGATAAACTTTTAATGATGATTCCAAGCGGTATTCAGCTGTACTAACGGTCATAATGGTGTGGAAAATGTGAAAAATGAAATGTGGAAAGTCAAGTGACTACATTAAATGTGTCGAACTAAAATAGTAATAAATTTCTACACGCACCTCCATTGAATTTGAAATTTTTAGGGTTGACGCGGGAAAAAACATGTAATAACCTTTATAAAAAACTTTCTAGGATACTAACATTTATCTAGGATAAAGTGTGGGTCAATCAGGTGGACAGATTGAGACCCAAATTTTCCCACCCATTTTCTCTATAGATTGTAATCTCCTCTACCTCTTACAAGATAGAAATTTTCAAAGTTTAATGGTGGAGTTTGGTATTTTTAATAGTTTTTTATATTTTAATTATATTTTATCTTAGTTATTCTTCTTATTCTATGCATTTCTATTCTCTTTAATTTTCTATTTTGTGTTCCCCCACAATGATCCTTCTAGTCTCCATGTAAATGGAGAACTAACTCCCTTTGTTATTCAAGGGAGGATTAGTGGTCCTTGAGTTCATTGTGCTTAAATTTTTATCTTTATTTTATTCTATAAATTTCAATAGTACTGAACTAGTTTTGGTGTAGGTTTAACCCCACTTTCATAATTATTTATTTCTTCTTCCTATTTTAAAATTTTCCTCTCCATCATCATAATATTGTATCCATGGTGGAGTAGTGTTGTGGTGATGATGTGAGTGAGTATTATCTTTCATGAATAGGGTCGGTGAAGTATAAAAACAATTCATGGTAAGGTGTTGATTGATAGGGTTGATATCAATATTGAGTAGAGTATTGAGAATAAATATTTTTATAGAATAATGATTTTATCACGATGATTGTTCTATAAAATCATTCACCGACCCTATGCATGTAAGAGGAATAATTTTATCACCATGATCAACCCTTCAAGAGCCACCTCATCTTGCCATACTGGGGACTCTTCCAGTCCAACCCTTGTGATCAATATATAGGATTCGAGGAGTTGAGCAGGAAAAGGAGGAACAGCCCTAGTCCACCGGACTTGGAACTTTTCCAAATTCTCAATCTCTTCCTCAGTGAAAGTTAGTCTTCTCTCAATTAGGGAAGAAGACAAAAGAGGAAAGCAGGGCTGAATTATTAAGAGATTCCCTCCAAATTACGGTTTGTCAAGAAGTTACTGAGGAATCAACCAAACAAAATAAAATTTCTCATAAAGGACATGGAAGAAGACAGTATCGCAGAAGCACTGACAGAAGGGTTGCAATGCATTATGCATCGATAAATTTCATCAATGCCATTATCACTAATCCCCCAGAAAATGGGGCACACTCAGAGGGATCAGATGAAGAAGTTACTATTCAAGAGGTTGTACACACAAAAATAAATGAAGGTGGTGTGCGTACGAGAAGACAGAGTGTTTCCCAGGGGCAAGACATTCCTTTGGGTAATGCCCTCCCATACTCTATAAAGTCACATGCCAAGGAAAAGGGTAAAAGTTAGGTTACATTCCACCCTACCTCTAGAGAAGTCCAATCACTCTCATTAGAGGAAAGGTTCGCACAACAAGAATAAGAAATGAAGGAATTAAGGAGGTTAAATGCAGAACTACTTCAAGGTAGTCTTCCTCCTAAGAATGTTAGAGTTAATCAATAAAGGGAATTTGTTGAAACTACTGGGATGGATTAAGAATATCCCCCTTTACAAGTACACCCTCATAGGTCCAATCTTATGGGTCATACGTGACAGCAACCGATAATACTATCATCAGTGGAAGTACCGGTCACCACACCTGTCCAAACTCCAATTGTTTCACCTGCTCAGGTCCAAGCTCAACTAGATGTTTTTCAAAAATTAATGACCACCATTGAGTCATTAACATCTCATTTGGAAGTTATGGAAGGAAAGCATGCACAAGTTCAACCAAAAAATATAGCCTACCCTAAATGGGTGGATTCAATCCCTCCCCCATCAAATTTTGTGAATACCACATTCCCAATTTTTAATGGTTCGGGAGATCTAGAATAAAACTTCACACATTCCATTTCTAATTGTGATCCTATGATGGGAACTCCTCAACAACAAGAATTTGTTAAGCTCATGTGTTTTGTGCAGTCATTACAAGGACCTTCTTTTGTCTGGTATACAATTTTGCAATCTCGGTTAATTACTGGGTGGGAAGATCTCTGTCAAAGATTTCTTCTTCAATTTAGCTCAACATTTCCAAAGATAACAGTTTTTGATCTTAGCAATTGTAATCAAAGGGAAAATGAAAGAGTTTCATATTTCATTACTCACTGGAAGGAATTAACATATTCCTCAAGTTTAGCACTCCCTCAAGAAGAGTTGCTGCCAATCTGTGTGGAAAATCTGCATGATGAATTACGCACACCGTTGATCCCTATGAAATACATAGGAGGGTTTCGAGACATTACTTCAATCACTCAGTATATAGAATACTCTATTATAAATACTAAGGATAAAACTTGTGTAATTCCATTAGTTCTAGGAAGGAGAATAGGGAAAGCAGATACTGCTACAGTTACACTTAAACAAGCACCTGTACCTGCTTCCACTTCAAAACCTTCATCATATCAAAGTGCTCCACCTCCTGAGCATCAAAAACAATGGCCACCTCATCAAGATGATCAAAGAGATCAAAGTCAGAGACAGTTTGAATATTTGAAGAACAAAGTTTATTCTTTCTAGAATGAAAAAGTTCTTGGCTACTTCATCTCGGCTCTAGAAAACAATTTGGTTTAGTTGCCAAGGCCCAAAAGGCCAAAAAAGTAAAGAGATGAAGACCTCCCTAACTATTTCCCATTTCATCAGATGTTGGGGCATCCCATTCAGAAGTGTTTTGTCTTCAAAGACCTCCTGCAAAATATGGTGGACTCTAGACAAGTAAAACTGAAAGGTTCTTCAGCCTAGGTAGCATGTGTTACTGCTACTGATCCAGAGGAAGAAGGTGAGTGGCAGTATCGGTTTCCACACCCGTCCAAACTCCAGTCATTGCACCTACTCAGGTCCAAGCTCAACTAGATGTTTCTCAAAAATTAATGACTACCATTGAGTCATTAACAGCTCGGTTGGAAGCTATGGAAGGAAAGCATGCACAAGTTCAACCAAAAAAGAGAGCTTACCCTGAATGGGTGGATGCAATACCTCCGCCAATTAGACTGGTGACAACATTGAAGGGTTGTCCTCTTGCATGAATGATTTTATAGAACAATGATTTTATCACCAAAGATTGATCCAAAAAGGCACAACTCCAAAAAGGCATAAATCCCACATGAGCTTAGAGTGTGAAAGTAATCACGACATCTCTTTTTGGGACATTAACCATGCATAAACCCCACATTTCTTTACCCTAACTATGTGGACATTGATATCTTCCTTAAAAGTAGAGTACGTCGGAATCCTTTATAAGGTTAAATCCCATCTTTCATTAATTCTTGTCTATCCCATATGATGTTAAACTATATCCTTCTTATTGAACTATGTGGGTTATGATTCCTTTTTAATGAGGATACGTAGGTAGCCCATCTGTGGGTATGATCCCAACTCTGAAATAATCCTTGTCTTTATGAATGGCAATAAACTTCTTGTTCCGCACTGATTGTCTTAAAAACCAATATGGTTATCATAATGACCAATAGATTTCTATACAATGTATTGATGGATACCATTGACTAAGAATCTCTAGATACATACGGATGATTCTTTATTGATGAAGAACCTCAAATACATATAGAAGATTCTCTAAATCCCATACATATCAATCATTGATTTCCAAATCTAAAGGAAAACTCATTTTCATTCATGGTGAATTAATAAGGATTCGTGAACATAACTTAAATCTATAAGAGAGTCCCGGTGTAGGTAATAATTCCCCCCAAAAAGGTGTGATAAGCCTAACCTCCAATCCTCTCGACCAATGAAAATTTGTAAGCCTCATCAGTCCATAACTAATGAGCACCTACCATTGGAAAGTTGGTCCAAATGGATATAGAATCATTGGATGTTTCTGGGTCTATGAATAAACTTGTTAAAACCCAATTGGAAATTTTGAACCTTAAATTAACAAGGTAATCCCTATTTTCAGAAGAAACAAAAAATGGTGAACCTAATGTGAATCCTTAACCAAGTTAAATTATGTTTTACTTATTTGTTAGGCCTCTATTAAACTCAATATGAGGGCCAAAAAAGAAATCAAACACATATGTGTTCATCCAAAAGATGTAGTCTAGCCAAACCTATCTGGATTATTTCTGATATATTAAACAAGCACTCTATTCCAAGATCTCTCTACAACATAGAATGGATTCTTTAAAATTCACACCTATGAATGCCTCAGCCGCTACACCTACTGGATCCTCGTCTACTCTGAGGACAACATCACCTACTAAACATCTTCAAAATTGGGTCACTAATGAATTGGTGAGAGAATACCATCAATACGGTACCATCCTGACTCTGGAGGCAACTTGACAAGCCCTCCAAGTTAACAACTCACCCTGGTTTTCCGGACAACGGCGACCAGTGGTTAGGAAGCAGGAGGTGCCAACCACCGTCTCTAACCGTTTCGGTTCGTTATCCCTGAAATGCAACAACCAGTCCCTCTCATATTACAGGGTGGTGAATTAAGAGGTCACTCAAGGCCTCAGTTCAAGAATATAGGATCCCTTCCTGAATACTCCCACCAACAATCACCGCCAGACTCGTGTGGTAGTGCACCCTCAACATGATGAGGGTATCACCTCTAGGTGTTTGGCTCAGGTTCCTCAGACCTGAGTATGCAAGACGAATCGTCAGAGAAGAAATTTGGTCAACAGGGAGAAAGTTATTACCTCTTCCCCCTCTGGAGAAGTACATCAATCTAACTTGATGGAAAACAACGAGTGGGAATATACACCCATCCGTCCTGATTTCACTACCCAGAAGACTCGTCTGGCAGTAACACACCAATCCTGCCAGGCAATTCCAGCAGAGTATTATAGGTAGGTACATACACCTATTTAGAAATCATCATCCAGTCAGCTGGCTCATATGACTGTGTCCAAAGAAGCTCGCCAATCAAATGTGGTGACCACCTGTAAACAGGCACATACACCTTGTTACACTCATCAATTCTGCCAGCAGTCTCATCTGCCAGTCTTGAAGGAAGTTCATCAATCATATTTGGTAGAGAATAGTTAATGGGCACATACACCTGCGATTCATCAAGATAACCAATAGTCTCATTTGGTAGCACCCATAGATGTCAATTGGAAAGCTCTAATGACAAACAGGCGGCAGAAATAACTTTCTTCCCCCACACATGAGTACTATCAGAATTCACTAACAAGAAAAGGAAGATAAGAGCAGGAACACACACCTAATCTAAACACATAATGGATGTATATTCCTGTTCTAGTAGCTGAAGTCACCAAGCACATTCTGAAAATGGTGAAAGAGCAGAAGCAAATCCCTTCCCATATTCTGGATACCTATCAGAATATTATAAAAAATTCTACGACATCATAGGGAAAGAAACATAAATTTATCCCTATTAGTGGAGTGACTCGTCAACATGCCACTTCAGATAATATACACACCTCTTTTCCAGTCTAGGAGGGTCATGGGGCATACTCCTCCATGTCATACGGACAATCAAGTCGGACACATGCACCCGATTTAAATGGAGATAACCAGCCTAACCTGACCATTTCTCTTGAGCAGGAACATACACCTATCCATAATAACCAATTTCATCGATAAATGGTTTCCAAAGTGAGTAAGAAGGCCTCCAATAAAAATACCCATCTAGCACATTTGAAAAATCAAGATCCAATCTGCAATAAAGCCTTTCTCAATGTTGGAGTTCTTGAAGCCCTCAGACAATTGTCTATTACAACTCAAGATTCTACTCTCTCATTTCCAGATTTTGGAAGTAACAACAATAATTCCTAAGGTATTCATCAAAAACTTCTTCATGAAGGATATCTTCATGACAATTTGGTCGATCTCGACGTATTATCTTCATATGAGAGCCACGATAACCCTCTGTGTGGCCATAAGACCAAGGAGTAAGAGGTTTCATCTTTTGATGTAACCCACCATGGTGGTCCTCCCTATGATGATGAATTTAGCTGAGAAAGTAATCTCCACAGTAGTAATTCGCGTTGCCTGGAAAATTCATTAATGGACAATACAATAACGAGAAAGCCCTCTTATCTTGAGGCACTTGCAAATGTGAATCCAGTCATGTCAGATTCATTACCGCTAGCAGGTGAAATACTTTCTCAATCAGAAGATAGCCCGGGGTGTAGGTAATTCTCTGAACCACCCATGGGTCGTTCATCTTCTAATTTGATAAATGAATTCTCTACCAATCTTGTTGAATCTGATGAAGCAACAAAGAAGAACCAGCTTTGGTCCAATCATGTAGAATAATCTTCATCAAATGACAAAGAGGAAGTGTTGAATATGAGAAAACAACTGGTGAAAGGTGAAATACCAGTCATGTTTTGGCCTTTGGCTAACTCTTAGAATGATATTATAGAAACGTTGATAGAATATTGTATTCACGATATCCGTCTCAACATATAGAAAACTATTTGTCACTTAAAATAGAAATTATTATATTATGATGAATATAAAAATCATCTCAAGATAATAGAAGGGTTACAATGCCAAATTGACTTGGCATCTCCCACATTTTACTGACATCCAAAGGTTGAAAAGTAGTAGAGAGCCCTTTATTGTTCATGCCTTGGTGCATTAAAAAGGTCACTCCAGTTAATTACCAATGCCCCATTTGGTATTCATATTAGGGTATGGGGTGTTCATGGAGAATTGCATTTCACTATGATCTCCAGTCAAAAAATCCCACCAAAAGTGGTCTCATGCAATGTTATTGCCCATGGATGACCATATCTAACTGGTTTTGTGCATAATCAAAGGCTTTCCCAAGAACAGGCCTCAACTAGTTCTTCCCAAAGTCAGGCATATAAAAAACAAGTTGTCGAATTACTCTTGCATCAAGAAAATGATAATATCAAATAGGCATCTCGTTTAGAGAATACACATCATCAGGTGACAGAGGTTTTAGAAATAATCAAATGGTCATCTGAACCAGGTGATTTCAGTGGATATTGGATGATGCATCCGGCTAATTTCCAGACTAAAGTCCAGAAAATCAAGAGATATTTTAAGAAAGTTTCAGATGTAGCATCTGAAGAGCCACCTTAGCTTTCCAGACTGGGGACTCTTTTAATCCAACCCTTGGGATCAATAGATAGGATTCAAGGAGTTGAGTAGGAAAAACAGGAACAGCCCCAGTCCACTGGATTGGGGACTTTTTCAAATTCTCAATCTCTTCCTCAGCAAAAGTCAGTCTTCTCCCAATTAGGGAAGAAACCACAAGAGGAACGTAGGGAAGAATTATCAGGAGATTCCCTCCAAATTATTTTTCATCAAGAAGTTACTGAGGGATCAACCAAACAAAAGGAAATGTATCATAATGGACATAGAAGAAGACAGTATCGTAGAAGTGCTGATAGAAGGGTTGCAATGCATTATGCATCGATAAATGTCATCAATTTCATTGTCATTAATCCCCAAAAAATGAGGCACACACAGAGGGATCAGATGAAGAAGTTAATGTTCAAGAGGTTTTACACACAAAAATAAATGAAGGTAGTGTGCGTACCAGAAGACAGAGGGTTTACCAGGGGTAATAAATTCCTTTGGGTAATGCCCTTTCATACTCCAGAAAGGCACATGCCAAGAAAAGGGTAAAATTCAGGTTACATTCCACCCTACCTCTAAAGAAGGCCAATCACTCTCATTAAAGGAAAGGTTCGCACAACAAGAAGAAGTAATGAAGGAATTAAGGAGGTTAAATGTTGAACTACTTCAAGGTAGTCCTCCTTCTAAGCATATTGGAGTTAATAAATAAATGGAATTTTTTGCAGCTACTAGGATGGATTAAGAATATCCCCCTTTACAAGTACACCCTCACAGGTCCAATCCTATGGGTCATACGTGACAGTAACTAGAAAAACTATCATCAGTGGCAGTACATGTTGCCACACCTATCCAAACTCCAGTTGTTTCACCTGCTCAGGTCCAAGTTCAAAAATTAATGACTATTATTGAGTCATTAATAGCTCGGTTGGAAGATATGGAATAAAAGATTGCACAAGTTCAACTAGAAAAGAGATCTTACCCTGAATGGGTGGATGCAATTCCTCCCCCATCAAATTTTACGAATACCACATTCCCAATTTTTAATGGTTTGGGAGATCTAGAACAACACTTCACACGTTTCATTTCTCGTTGTGATCCTATGATGGGAACTCCTCAACAACAAGAAGCTGTTAAGCTCGGATGTTTTGTGAAGTCATTACAAGGACCTTCTTTTGTCTGGTATACAGTTTTGCAATCTCGGTCAATTACTGGGTGGGAAGATCTCTGTCAAAGATTTCTTCTTCAATTTAGCTCAACATTTCCAAAGATAACAATTTTTTATCTTAACAATTGTAAGCAAAGGGAAAATGAAAGAGTTTCAGATTTCATTCCTCACTATAAGGGATTCACATATTCCTTAATTTTAGTACTCCCTTAAGAAGAGTTGCTGCCAATCTGTGTGGAAAATCTGCATGATGAATTATGCACACCGTTGATCCCTATGAAATACACAGGAGGGTTTTGAGAAATTACTTTAATTTCTCAGTAGATAGAAGAATCTCTTATAAAGACTAAGGATAAAACTCGTGCAATTCCATCAGTTCCAGGAAGGATAATAGGGAAAGTAGATACTGTTACAGTTACACTTAAACAAGCACATGTACCTGCTTCCACTTTAAAACCTTCATTATATCAAAGGGCTCCACCTCCTGAGCATCAACAACAATGGCCACCTCTTCAAGATGATCAAATAGATAAAATACGGAGTTATTTTGATGATTTTAATAACAAAGTTTATTCTTTTTGGAATGAAAAAGTTCTTGGCTACTTCATCTCGGCTCTAGAAAACAATCTGGTTCAGTTGCCAAGGCCCAAAAGGCCGAACAAGGAAGGAGATAAAGTCCTCCCCAACTATTTACCATTTCATCAGATGTTGGGGAATCCCATTCAGGAGTTTTTTGTCTTCAAAGACCTCCTGCAAAATGTAGTGGACTCTGGTCAAGTAAAACTGAAAGGTTCTTCAGCCCAGGTAGCATGTGTTACTGCTACTGATCTAGAGGAAGAAGGTCAGTGGCATGAAGTAAAAATTAAAAATGTGCAGAAATATAATGATTGGATGGTCAGAAAAACAATCAACCGAACTCAAGCCATTTTACGAACACAATTGTATCAACTAATTGTGTCTTCTTCTATGAATGCCATAGCAAAACCCCCTTCATCAGAAGGGAAATCCTCGAAGAAGCGGCGTAATTTGAAGAAAGAAGAGCAGTCAGAAGAAGACAAGCTCATGTGAAGACCTAAGCTGTATTTGAAATTGGCATATTTTATTCCATTTGCTTCAAAAGCACGGGCACCGCCCCACCAAACAGAACAACCTAAACTAGTTATTCAGGCAGGATCTTCTTTAGATGAAGAATTGATCTTTGGTTCTGTTAAGATGATTCATTTAATAGATCCTTATGTCAAATATAGTTTCGATTATAATGAGTCTAAGTTCCCTATATCTAATAGAGGAAATAGAGGAAGAGATAGAGGTCTAGGATATATGGGAAGATGTGGATTTTCCAGTAGTAACTATTTCAATCCTACCCCTTCTAGAGCTGTATATGCGGTAGAAACTCATGGCAAAACCCTTCAGCATGCTCAACAGGAACAAGAAAGTTCTTCCACACATGGTAGATTCGGTCCTGACGCAGTTATTTTGGAAGATCGGTTAGAGGTCACACCTTCTTCCTCTCAGCAAATAGATAGACCTGGTCGGTCTAATTTATCGAGGCCAGGAGTATTTCCAACTCCTACCCCGATACGGTATGCATCTGCTGCCAAAGCATTGACTTCCAAGGCACCTACAAAACCACATTTTCATAATGGGAAATGCAAACTTTTGAACCAAAAGTATGATGTTTTGAAACATTTGGCCCAATTACTAGCCATGTTAACAATTCTGGATTCCTTCAATCTATCAAAAGATCTTCGAGAGGTGCTTATTGAGGTTTTGTCAAGTCCTCAAGAATTCGAAACTGAAATTGTTGTGGTCGATGTCTACCATAAAGAGAATGATCTGGTAGAATTTCATGCAGTGATATCTTTTACAGAGGAAGATGAAGATGATGTTGTACATGGACATATCAGACCTTTGAAACTATCTGGAAAATTCAATGATATAGACATCTGATGAGCTTTCATTGATAATGGCTCAGGAGTCAATCTCATTCCTATTCGTACACTCTATCGATTGGGACTCACTGAATCTGATTTATCTTCTTCTACTTTGATGTTTCAAGGATATGATAAGAATGAACAAGAACCTCTATGTAAAATTACACTCAAAATTTAGTTTGGAGACCTTGTGTCTAATTCAGGTTTCATGGTTTTTCGTCATGACACAACCTTCAACATTTTTCTTGGAAGACCTTGGCTACATCAACATGTGACCTTACCTTCGTCATACCATCAATGTCTCAAATATAGTTTCAATGGTCAAATTGGGACATTGTATGGTGACAAGAACCCATTAAAAATGTGTGAATCTCAATACATTGAGGTAGAATTTTATCACATAAAGGGAAAGAAAAAATCCACGGTAAATAAGGTCACCAAAATTAATGTCCAAGTGGTTTGGAAAAGATTCCAGTAATCCTATTCATACATGTGAGTACAGATTATGTGTTACCTATCAGTCAAATTGATAGGATAGACCTAAATCTAAACACTCTTATGGAAACCTTCATAATGTCAATTATTAAAGCCAATCCAGACAACATGGGAGAAATTGTTGATTCGCCAAGAAGTGATGAAAGATTAAAGGGATATGTCTTCATTTCATCCACTGAAATCCAGCAATTCTATACTTAATTAACCAGTCCAGAAGAAGTTATAACAATATCGGAGGAAAATAGTGATGTTGATTTCCAATCCATCATCTCTTATTTATCACCCCAGGAAGACCCTTCATCATTAATAGGGTCAGAAATGGAATCCTTTTCTTCAAGATGTCCAAATTTTAACATCTCCCCTGATCATGGAAATTGTGCTTCGTTATCTACTATGCAAGTATAAACAGAAGAATTAACACATATTGAAGAGGAAGAGGAAGATCTCAGGGATTCTCCTCTAGCATTTGAAGAGGTTATCTCTACCATTGTGGATGAAATCAGAGAAATAAATCTGGGTGAAAAAGAAGATCCATGCCCCCACTTTAATTAGTGCAGCCATGTCTCCTAAAGAGAAAGAAATGTATACTTCATTTCTAAAGAAAAATCGAGATGTATTTTCTTAGAATTATATAAAAATTTCAGTTCTTGATCCCAATGTTTCCACTCATCATTTGGTTTTTCAAGAAGAACATCGAGGATTCAAGCAAGCAGGAAAAAAAACACACTCAACTTATGCCTCCAAAATTGATGCTAAAGTTGATAATATTATCAAGTCTAACTTTGTCAAAGAAGTTCAGTATCCTAAATATCTGGCTAATATTGTCCCTGTGAAAAAGAATAATTGACAAATTAGAGTTTGCATTGACTTCAGAGATCTTAATTGGCATTGTCTCAAGGATGATTTTCCAGTTCCGATCACAGAACTCTTAATTGATGCAACAGCTGGCTACGAAGCTCTTTCCTTCATGGATGGATACTCTGGGTACAATCAAATATGAATGGCTGCAGAAGATGAATATTCTACAACCTTCAGAGCTCCTCGAGGTGTGTTTTTCTATTGGGTAATGCCCTTTAGCCTGAAGAATTCAGGTGCAACGTATCAACGTTCCATGCACCATATCTTCAAACCCTTTTTAGGGAAATTTGTTGAATTTTATGTGGATGATTTGGTGGTTAAATACAGACAAAGTCTTGATCACTTGGCCAATCTAGATATTATATTCAAAAAACTTCAACAACATAATTTGAAGATGAACCCCTTAAAATGTGCTTTTAGGGTAACCTCAAGAATATTTCTCTACTTTTTTATACGACATCATGGTATCGAAGTTGATCTTGAGAAGACAAATTCAATCCTTGACATGTCACCTCCTAGAAATTTGAATGAATTAAGAAGACTTCAAGGACACTTGTCCTATATTCGGCGTTTCATTGCCAATTTAGCAGGAAAGTGTTTACCCTTCACCAGATTAATGAAGAAGGGAGTCACCTACCAGTGGACTGAAGAATGTCAAGAATAATTTGATATCCTCCAAAAATATCTCTTGATTCTATCAGTATTAATGCCACCTGTTGAAGGAAGACCAATTATTCTCTATGTGACAGTTTTAGAGTGATCATTGGGTACCTTACTTACCCAAAAGAATGATGATGGGAATGAAAACAGTCATTACTATCTCAGTCAGACTATGCTTGAGGCAAAAACTCGATATTCATGTATTGAAAAGTGCTTCCTATCATTAATCTTTGCAGTTCAGAAATTGAGACACAACCTGAAACATCATGAGGTCCAATTTGTATCTCGCAATAACCCACTCAAATTTATCCTTATTCTTCCAATGCTTATAAGGCATCTGGCGAGGTGGGCAGCTATTTTTTAGCAGTTTGATATCTAGTATGTGTCTCAAAAGGCAATAAAGGTCCAATCTCTGGTCAATTTCCTTACTGAACACCCATCTGTAGAAGATACATCTTTAAATATTGAACTTCCTAATGAGGAAGTCTTCTATATTCAAGATAATCCTTAAACATGGTAAATGTACTTTGATGGTGCCTCCATAAGTTCAATAGGGAAGAAAATAGAAGATCCTAAATTCAACAAATTTGGGTTAGGAATCGTGCTTATTTCCCCAGAAAAGGTAGTGTTACCCTATTCCTTCTTATTATTGGAGGGCAGTACAAACAATGAAGAAAAATATCAAGCTCTCATTGTAGTCTTGGAATTGGTACTTCAGGCATAGGTGAATCACATGAAGGTAAAAGGTGATTCAGATCTGGTAATCAAACAAGTCAATAGGGATTATGCCATCAGAAAAAAAAAGATTTAATCCCTTTGTGTGATTACTTCAGAGAGTTAATGGTGGAATTTACCTCAGAACCGACATTTTCTTATGTCCAATGGTCACAAAATGCCCAAGCTGATGCACTGGATAATGTAGCCATAACCCTGGAAGATCCAAATCGGGATGAAACAATCATCATTATTACCCACTGTCGTGCAGTTTCACCTATTGTTCAAATCGAAATAGGGTAAATTAATGAAATCAGTCCCATTTTTAACCATATGGTCATACTATAGGATGGAAGACACCTATCAGGTAATACCTTCAAAATGGAACACTCCCACTTGATAGAGCCGAGAAAGAACAATTCCAGCAACGTGTGGTCAATTTTACTCTTTATGATAGCCCATATCACAAAAAAAATCTCAACAAGCGAGGTTTTGATGGAATTCTCTTCAGATGTATTGATTGTGAACAAACAATGGCTGTCATGAATGAAGTACATGCAAAAGTTTATGGTGCCCACTAGTCTGGACATGGACTTTCTGGTGAAATTCGAAGGCTTGGATACTTATGACCTTCAATGATGCAAGATTGTGATGATTTCACTAAGAAATGTCATTCTTTCCATGTATGTTCCAACTTCATTCATCAACCCCCAGAGTTGCTTCATACAGCTAAATACTCATGGTCGTTTGATACATGGGGAATGGTTGTAGTAGGACCTTATCCTCAGGCTACAGGTAAGCAGTTTAAGTATATTCTTACTGCCACTGACTTCTTTTCCAAATGGGCAGAGGCAATACCTCTGAAAGAAGTTAGTTCTAAAGGAATTGTTAGCTTCGTCAAGTCTAACATCATTACCAGATTTGGTGTCCTTAATACCATATTAATGAACAATGGCACCAAATTCTGTTCATCCGAGGTAAGAAAGTTGTATCAAGAATACAACATAAAATCCAACCATTCATGTAACACCCCAAGCTTCCACGGTACACTTCTCTTTGAATAATACAGTATCGTGTGTTGTACGCAACTTCGAGTTCTATCACACACCACAACAAATCAAATTATCCGTTATGAATATTAATACCCACTTTTTGAAATTTTATAAATTATATCTTTCAAAATAGACTTCATTTTTTGATTTGGGATATCAAAATTATCTTAGGGTGAATTTTTGGTATTTTTCTGAAAACTTTCAATTTTTGATGAATAGTGAAAAACACTAAGTTATAGTTTAAAAACAAATTTTTATTTAAATAATTATTTAGTTTATTTAAATTTAATTAAGGTCAAAATAGATACATAATACCTATATAGGTTCAATTTAATTCATTGGAGTTAGTTTTGAATAATTTTATATATATAAAAATTTTATTGAATTTTTCACCGTCTTTTACCCATCTCCTAGGAGAATTTGCAAATTCACAAAAAACATAATTTTACCACTTCTGTGATTGGAATTTTAAAAATTCAAGAGACACAGTTAATATCAAGGACTAAAATGTGGTTCAATAAGATAAAAATAATTTCTGGTGAATAATAACTTTTTACTTTTATTTACCACGGTTAAAAGTAAATAGGGTAATTAAGGGTAAAAATTATACAAATATTACCCTAAAACATGTCCTAATTCTATTTTAAAAGTGTATCTCAACCAAAAACAACCTTAGGAATAAAATATTATCATTTATTTCCCCTTGGATAAGATTAGGACGTTTATTATTATTTAATTCAAAGAAGAGTTAAAAGCGTTAAAATCAAAGTTTAATAAATAAAACATTTTTAATATAGAATTATACATAATATAAATTAGATTATAAATATTCATTAGAAATTTAAAAATATTTCATACATAATGGTATTTTATTTATGATTTTTATACATTAAATAATTTAATTTATTTGTTATGCAATGAAGATGTCGTAATTACCGTATTAATGAATGATTAAGATAATTGATATTATAAATACCCAAATAAATGTAATTTGAGACTTTTTATGAATACCAATAATTTTCTAGGTTAATATGACATATTATGATTGGTTATATGAATTTTTTCTAAGTAATAATGCTTTTATGAATTTATCAAAAACAAAATACTCAATAGTGTCAAAATTGACCTAAAAGAGTTTTTAAAACAAATATTATATTATTAATTGATATTCTATTTCTAAAAATATAAGGTTTGGAAAAAGGAATTATATCATGATAGGTGTATAATTAATGGACCACTTGGGGGTCTAATGTGAGTTTATAGTATGTATATTAACCATATAATATAAAAATACAAAGAGACATGGTAAATGTCAAACGAATTAACTAAGAGTTAAAACTAAAAGATAAGGTTAATAAAGTGACCCAAACCAGTATAAAACTTATTTTTTGAGTGTATTTCTACCCATACCCACCTTAGTCTCAAAATAAATCAATTTTGAGCCATTATAAACCGAAAATGAATTTATTATAAAATAATATTTTAAGTTTTTTCTAAGGTGCCCCTCACCCCTCTTATAAAAGAGAACTTCCCCTTCACTCTAATTCACACCTTCTAAGCCATTTGTCTCGGCCAAAACCTACCCAAATACCCTATCAACTATCCTCCCTTCAACCTAGATGCCTTATTTTGATCCTAAATCCAACATAAGGATCCCTTTTGATCAAATCAAAAGGAATAACTTGAAGAAGAGATAATGATTTCACCACCCTCTTTCAAGTTCCTTTCTTCTTCCACTTCCTTTTTCATTATTGTTTCCATTATAAAATAATAACTCCAGTATCTTATATATACTATGATGTGATTATAATTTCGGTACAACCAAATTCATTATTCTATCCGCCCTTTGAATGACTTGTCACCATACGTGCGTACGTACGGCTTACCGTCTCCACATCGTGTTGTAATTGTTACTCAATACATTATTATTTGGATGGTATAATAATGATGTGTATTTTATGTAAATAATAAATATACAATGATAAGTATTCATTATATATGATATTAAATCCAATTATATATTATTTTAATACGAAAAGAATGATATTTTCGCTCGTGCGTACGTACGGATTACCGTCTCCAGGACGCGATGAGATTCATTTCGAAGTTCACCATTCATCAGAGATTATAA
The DNA here is from genome assembly GCA_963277665.1 of Viscum album. Lineage (NCBI taxonomy): Eukaryota > Viridiplantae > Streptophyta > Magnoliopsida > Santalales > Viscaceae > Viscum > Viscum album. The sequence goes on along the minus strand of OY728138.1, from coordinate 1,294,915,128 downwards.
AAAATATATATTACTAATAAGTATTTAATATATGAAATAATAATTATACTAGAGATATATATATTTATATATATAATTATTTATGTACTTGCATATATCTTATTCACTTACTTCTGTTCAATACTATATGAAAATGGAAACATCGTTATGCGTACGTACGGACTACCATCTCCATAAATGGTGTTTTTAATTTCATATATACGTCTATTATACATATTTATTTTCTAAATATATATGATATATAAATCAGGTTTTATATTCTGGAAGTATTTAAATCATGATCTAAGTGATACAATCAAGAGTAACAAGCTAAAACACGTACGATAAAGAAAGCGATTATTACCCAAAATATTAATATAACATGGAAATTATTATTAAATGGGTAGTATAAAGTCATAAATGAATAATGTATGATATAATAAATATTAATATTGTTTTTTTATAATTTAATAACATACTATATTCTTCATATAGGAGGTTAAACGTACCCTCAACTAAAGGAAAGTGCAAGGTAAGGGGTTTTCATTTCACTCCTTATTCCCGTGAGATTAATTCCATATTGCCACTATTACCTTTTGTGTGGTGTATGTACTGCCCATAATTGTATTAATTGTGTAATAAAATTTAATTTATGTGTATTTGCATATTTATTGTATGATACTTCTTTCATGGGGTGTAGGTTTCGTAAGTTACCAAATTGGTAAGGGTTTTTTTCACAATCTCATTATTATCCGAGATTGTTTATGTGTAAGTATTTACTGGGAAATATTTATCATCCATATCTATTTTTCATAAAAATTATTTCAAAATGAATATTTTAAGGATTTGATAAAGGTACTCTTTATCAAGATCAGAATTTTAAATGTTCTAAAGATTTATTTTTCTAAAAAAATTTAATTAATGTCCATGTTTTCAAAATGATTTTAAGGATTTATTTATATGGACAAGAATGTTTTGAAATGATAATTATTTTCAAAAGTTTCAAAGTGGTATGGGACACTTTGATTCAAAAATATCTTTTAAGTTACTTCCTTTATAAATGTGTTACTTTTAAATGATTTTACAAAAAGGATATTTCTCTCAAAATGTTTTGCTCATCATTTTAAATTATGTCAGCATCCTTTAGTGGATATTGTTTTTGATTGAGGTTGATTTATTATAATACAATATTCTGTATTGTATTGAATGAGTTATGATATGTTTGACTGTGGATGTTCTATTTTTATACCATTCATGGTTTATGGTTTATGGTTAATGTATTGACATTTTGTATGCTAGTTTTAATTCAATTGTTTATGTTATGTTTCAACTTTTTCATATGAGGAATGCAGTGGACTTAGTAAGTGACGGGTGGAGCCCGCTATAGATCCTCGATGCATCGGTAGGTCTCATGAGACAAACTAGTGTCTTGGAACAAGGCCTTGACAAAAAAATTATTTGTATTATTGGCACGAGGCCTTGACTATGTGGTAATGATGTTCGGTATTAGGCATTCCCTCATTGTGAAATTAGTTATTACATGTGATTATTCGACTAGTAGAATATCCATGTGCATGTTTATATGGTAGTGTTTCATTTATTTTTACAATATTATGTTCAAGTTTATGTTTAAAAGGCTGTTGTTTTTATTACACATCTTGCCTTAAAAGTTTATAGCTTCCGCTAAATTATTTACCCTTACTGAGCATCTGAGCTCACCCCTTTCTTATGTTTTAATTTCCCAGGATTCCAAGAAGTGTATTATGATTTATATGAAGGGTTAAGCTAAAGGAAAAAATGGAATTCTCAAATAACTATCTATGTTGTGTTTTATGCTTCAGATTGTAATGTAAAGTTAATGTATGTAATCTATTTTTCAAGACTGCTAAACTGATCGGTCCTTTGGGACTTGATTCCTTATAATCCTACCAATGTATTAAAATAATGCACTGGCTCTGGGTAACTGGGGTTGGGGCGTTATAGTTGGTATCAAAAGAGTTTTAGCAATAACCTTGGAAGCTAGATTTTGATAAACTCTGATTAGATCACATAGACCTAAGATAGACTTTGAGGATTAGTATAGAAGAAGTTCCTAGAATTTTGGTAATGTAGAGATTTTGTAAGTTTTCCAAGAAAATACATCCCTTTCTGGATACGATCAGGTAGAGGTGGCTCTGGCATAGATGTACCTAGGGGTAAAACCTGAAAACACCGCTTTGAGCTATACTTGAATGGGAACTGGTGCACGACAACGGGCCTTACTGCACTCTTGGTTATAACACTACTAGGGGATATGCTTAGGATAATTCTCATTTTCTTTACAAATCATAATGAAGGGTTTATGAGTATATACATCCTCAAGGAAAACATATTTATGATTATGGAATATTTCCATAAACTGTTTAATTTACGTTAGGTATTTTACATGTTTGGAATTATGAATTTTGATTCATAAACTGACCTAGTGTATGCCTTTGTTTAGAAATAGTGCCCAGTAGAAGGAATGAGAACTCCAGTAATACATATGATCCAAAGAGTAAGAAGGGTCATATCATTCATGGTATTAAGCCAAAATTTAGATGGGAAATTGTCTCCCATATATTCTCAACATATGAAGAAATAATATCATATGTTAGTAAGATAGGTAAAGAATTATTTGAGTCTTATGGCTTTGAAGGGAAGCAAGAGAAGAAAAGGATGGCAGAGAGAAAGATGGATAAAGGGAATAGGGTAAAGAATGATTTTTCCCATATGTGATAAATGTGGAAATAATCACCTTGGTAAATGCTTGAAGGAAATGGGTGTTTGTTATAAGTGTGGAGAAAAAGGACACCAAGTACGTGATTGCAAGGGTAAGAAAAAGTTTTCAAATGTAAACTACTTCATCTGCAAGGTGTTGAGACACTACGCGAATCAATGTCCCAGCCATAAGATTATACTACAAATGGTGTTATTGGATGATAATCAAGTTATGATACTACCTCGGATGAAGATGAATGACTAGTGTTCTTATGTTGTTATTATAGAGTTATTTCATTTGAGTGTTGTATCTACAGTATACTAGTTATATGAATTATGGAGATAAATAAGGATTGTACTGCAGTACTATTTTATTGAGGATTTGAGATTATAGTGAGCTACACTTTTGGTAAAATACATGCTTGAAGGAAAGGTAATCCTTAATATGGTCCCAATAATGAGGTAGTGATTTTGGAATAAGAGATGGTTGATTTGAATAAATTATAATCAATATTCGTGACTACCTTGAAACTGATTAACGATTTGTCATTATTGGGGTTTACAACATTTTTGTATAGAAGGAGTATATCCAGTATTCTATAAGGAATAAGGGAGCATGGATGTAATCAATAAGGTTTTATGGTAATTCAGGATGTTACCATGTTTTAAAATAATATATGATGAAGGTGTTCACATGTTATTACGTGGAAAAAAGGATCTTCATTGCGTTTAACTTCTTTATAAATTTTGGACTGTGAGTTTGGATAGATTTTTTTGGATAAATCTAAAGGTTGGAATGGATTAAGATACTATTCTTAAGGTTATTTTTTTTATTTTTATAAAAAGGACAACACACAGACCTTGTGACAACCCGTCGCGTCGGACAAAGCTGCTAGAATTGAACCCACAACCATAGTGCGATTGGGATTTATCACCTACCACTGGACTAAATGAAGTTCCTAGATGGTATAATATAGTTTCTTTTTTTTAATGGGTCTGATATTTGACTTATAAATTCATTATATTGGGAACCCTATATGATTAGGATAAATATAGTATTTTTGAGTTTTGGTGTGAAAGATGAGTTTGTGGTAGAAATTTATTAATGGATAAAACTCTAAGTATAAAGAAAGTATATCTCCTTATAATCTTATCCAATATCATAAATAAATTCCTCCACATTAAGAAATGGAACTTAGAACAAAAACGTTGTCTTAGATGGTACCATAGTTCATCACAAATTTATGGCTTTGTGATTGTTGACATTTTCATAGCCATGTTCTCTACCACTTTCCATAAGATGTTGATGGTTATATTTCTCTTCCATATCCATGTTTTCCTACATGGAACCCTAGTATATGTTATTTTCGGTAACCTTCCTACTTACCACTCTTTATTTTAAATAGAGGCCTCATTAATCCATTTTTTGATGTGGGATTTCAACTAAGATATTTTGAATTATCAACCCCAATTTTCCAATACCGAGCATAAATTGTGAGGACGCAATTTTTTGAAGAAGGGTAGAATGTAACACCCCAATATTCTATGGTACACTTCTCTTTGAATAATATTGTAGCGTGTGTTGTACGTAACTTCAAGTTCTATCACACACCACAACAAATCAAATTAGCCGTTATTAATAGTAATACCCACTTTTTGAAATTTTATAAATTGTATCTTTCAAAATAGACTTCATTTTTGGATTTGGAATATCGAAATTAGCTTAGGGTAAATTTTTGGTATTTTTCTGAAAACTTTCAATTTTTGATGAATAGTGAAAAAACACTAAGTTATAGATTAAAACCGATTTTTTATTTAAATGATTATTTAGTTTATTTAAATTTTAATTAAGGTCAAAATAGATACATAATACCTATATAAGTTCAATGTAATTCATTAGAGTTAGTTTAGAATAATTATAGATATATAAAAAATTTATTGAACTTTTCACCGTCTTTTACCCATATACTAGGAGAATTTAGAAATTCACATAAAACTTAATTTTAACACTTCTGTGATTGAATTTCAAAAATCTGAGAGACACAGTTAATATCAACGACTAAAATGTGGTTCAATAAGATAAAAATAATTTTTTGTGAATAGTAACTTTTTACTTTTATTTACCACGGTTAAAAGTAAATAGGGTAATTAAGGGTAAAAATGATATTAATATTACCCAAAAAATTGTCCTAATTCTATTTTACAAGTTTATCTCAACCAAAAAAAACCTTAGGAATAAACTATTATCATTTATGTCCACTTGGATAAGATTAGGACATTTATTATTGTTTAATTCAAAGAAGAGTTAAAAGAGTAAAAATCAAAGTTTAATAACTAAAACATTTTTAATATAAGGTTATACATAATATAAATTCGATTATAAAAATTCATTAGAAATATAAAACTATTTCCTACATAATTGTTATTTTATTTATAATTTTTAGACATTAAATAATTTAATTTATTTGTGACACAATAATGATGCAGTAATTACCATATTAATGAATGATTAAGATAATTGATATTATAAATACCCAAATAAATGTAATTTGAGACGTTTTATGAATTAAAATAATTTTCTAGGTTAATATGACATATTATTATTGGGTATATGAATTATTTTCAAATTAATAATTCTTTTATAAATTTTTCAAAAACAAAATACTCAATAGTGTCAAAATTGACATAAAATAGTTTTTAAAACAAATATTATATTATTAATTGATATTCTATTTCTAAAAATCTAAGGTTTGGCCAAAGGACTTATACCATGATATTTGTATCATTAATGAACCACTTGGGGGTCTATTGGAAGTTTATAGTAATTTTATTAACCATATAATATAAAAATACAAAGAGACATGGTAAATGTCAAACGAATTAACTAAGAGTTAAAACTAAAAGATAAGGTTAATAAAGTAACCCAAACCTATCTAAAACCTATTTTTGGACTGTATTTTGACCCATAACCACATTATCCTAGAAATAAATCAATTTTGATCCATTATAAACCTAATTTGAATTTATTATAAAATAATATTTTAAGTTTTTTCTAAGGCGCCCCTCACCCCTCTTATAAAAGGTAACTTCCCCTTCACTCTAATTCACACCTTCTAAGCCATTTGGTTCGGACAAACCCTACCCAAATACCCTCTAAACTATCCTCCCTTCAATCTAGAGTCCTTAGTTTTATCCAAAATCCAACCTAAGTATCCCTTTTGATCAAATCAAAAGGCAGAACTTGAAGATGAGGTAATGATTTCACCACCCTCTTTCAAGTTCCTTTCTTCTTCCACTTCCTTTTTCTTTGTTGTTTCCATTATAAAATAATAACTCCAATAAATTCTATATAATTTTATGTTATTATAATTTTGGTACAACCAAATTCATTATTCTATCTACTCTTTGAATGACTTGTCACCATACGTGCGTACGTACAGCTTACCGTCTCCACGTCGTGGTGTAATTGTTATTCAATACATTATTATTTGGATTGGTATAATAATGGTGTGTATTTGATGTAAATAATAAATATAACATGATAATGATTCGGTATATATGATATAAAATCCAATTATATATTATTTTAATACCAAAAGAATGATATTTTCGCTTGTGCATACGTACGGATTACCGTCTCCATGACGCGATGAGATTCATTTCCAAGTTCAACATTCATCGGCGATTATAAAAATATAAATTACTAATAATTATGTAATATATGAAATAACAATTCTACTGGAGATATATATATTCATATATATAAGTATGTATGTACTTACATATATATTATTCACTTACTTCCGTTCAATACTATATGAAATTGGAAACAGCGTTTATGCGTACGTACGGACTAACGTCTCCATAAACGGTGTTTTACATTTCATATATATGTCTATTACAGATATTTATTTTCTAAATATATATGATATATAAATCAAGTTTTATATTATTGAAGTATTTAAATCATTATCTAAGTGATACAATCAAGAGTAATAAGTTAAAACACATACGATAAAGAAAGCAATTATTACCCAAAATATTAATATAACATGGAAATTATTATTAAATGGGTAGTATAAATTCATAAATGAATAATGTATGATATAATAAATATTAATATGGTTCTGTTATAATTTAATAACATACTATAGTCTTCATACAAGAGGATAAACGTACCCTCGACTAAAGGAATGTGCAAGGTAAGGGGTTTTCATCTCACTCCTTATTCCCGTGAGATTAATGCCATATTGCCACTATTACCTTTTGTGTGGTGTATATACTACCCATAATTGTATTCATTGTGTAATACACTTTAATTTATGTGTATTTACATATTCATTGTATGATACTTCTTTCATGGGGTGTATGTTTCGTAAGTTACCAAATTGGTAATGGTTTTTTTTCACAATCTCATTATTATCCGAGATTGTTTATGTATAAGTATTTACTAGTACATTTTTATCATCCATGTCTATTTTTCATAAAAATAATTTCAAAATGAATATTCTAAGGATTTGAGAAATGTACTCTTTATTAGGATTAGAATTTTAAACGTTTTAAATATTTATCTTTCTAAATATTTTTAATTAATGTTCATGCTTTTAAAATGATTTTAAGGATTTAGTTATATGGACATGAATGTTTTGAAATGATAATTATTTTTAAAATTTTAAAAATGGTATGGGACACATTGATTCAAAAATCTCTTTTAAATTACTTCCTTTATAAATGTGTTACTTTTAAATGATTTTACAAAAAGAATATTTCTCTCAAAATGTTTTACTCATCATTTTCAACTATGTCAGCATCCTTTACTGGGTATTGTTTTTGATTGAGGTTGATTTATTATAATACAATCTTCCATATTGTATTGAATGAGTTATTATATGTTTGACTGTGGATGTTCTATTTTTATACCATTCATGGTTTATGGTTAATGTATTGACATTTCATATGCTAGTTTTAATACGAATTTTTATGTTATGTTTCAACATTTTCATATGAGGAATGCAGTGGACTTAGTAAGCGACAGGTGGAGCCTGCTATAGCTCCTCGATGAATCGGTTGGTCTCATTAGACAAACTAGTGTCTCAGTACAAGGCCTTGACAAAAAAATTATTTGTAGTCTTAGCACGAGGCCTTGACTATGTGGTAATGATGTCCGGTATTAGGTATTCCCTCATTGTGAAATTAGTTATTACATGTGATTGTTCAACTATTAGAATATCCATGTTAATGTTTATATGGTAGTGTTTCATTAATTTTTACCATATTATGTTCAAGTTTGTGCTTAAAAGGATGTTGTTTTTATTTCACATCTTTCCTTAAAATTTTATAGCTTTCTCTAAATTATTTACCCTTATTGAGCATCTGAGCTCAATCCTTTCTTATGTTTTATTTTCCCAGGATTCCAAGAAGTGTATTATGATTGATATGCAGGGTTAAGCTAAAGGGAAAATTTTAATTCTCAAATAACTATCTATTTTGTGTTTTATGATTCATATTTTAATGTAAAGTTAATGTATGTAATCTATTTTCCAAGACTGCTAAATTGATCGGTCCTTCGGGACTTGATTCCTTGTAATCGTGTCAATGTATTAAAATAATGCACCAGCTCTGGGTAACTGGGGTCGGGGAGTTGCAGTTGGTATCAGTATCATGCAGTAGCCAATGGCCAAATAGATGCCTTCAATAAGACTCTTTCAAAAATACTGCAAAAATGGTGGATAAAGATAAGAAATCATGGCATGATAAACTTTTTCATGCTTTATGGGCTTATCGGACCACCACCCGCACTGCTACGTGGTCAACTCCATATTCATTGGTATATGGAATAGAAGCAGTCATACCCATTTAGGTTCAATTATCTTCTCTCACAGTATCCATTTGTGATCAGTCATCCACAGATGAACTATCTCATAAGTGATTTGATGAATTGGAACAATTAGATGAAAAAATATTACGCACCCCGCACCACTTGGAAGTATATCAAAATAAAATAGAATGGGATTTCAATAAAAAAGTTTGTCTTTGTTCATTCATTCAAGGAGAATTGGTATTGGTCCTCAGAACTCCAATGATACAAGGAAATAAACCTCCAAATCTTGAGCCAAAGTGGGAAAGACCTTATTCAATACATAAGGTGTACTCCAATGGAGCTTAGTCTTTAATCTCAATAAATGGAGAACTCATCACGACTCCAACCAATGCCTTATTTCTGAAAAAGTATTTTGTGTAACAAAAATTCTATCGTCCTACATGACGTTAAACTGTAAACAGTCCCTTATACATCCTACATGACATTAAACTGTACATGTTCGTCCTACATGACATTTAAACTGTGAAAAAGTCCCTTAATACGTCCTACATGACGTTAAACTGTGCACATGTCCTGCAAGACGTTAAACTTCACCAAAATACATCCTAGTTATATGACGCTAAACTGTACAGCACCCTTTGTCCCACATGACATTAAACTGTGCATCATTAGGGTTGTTTCTACCTCTTGTTTCTCACACCGAGCATGACTCACGTGAGCTTAGAGTAAACTTCAACCATAACACCCTCTATGGGCCACTAACCATGCGTAAGTCCTAACACCATATTTGGGTCATTGTCCTCAAGTACAACTCGATCACCAATTCATTATCAATCGAAGTACACGGACTTTGATCCTTGCCTTCTAGGGTGGGTACATAGGCAACCTCTCGAGGTTCAAGCCCAAAACCAATATCTTCATGACAGTTCACCTCCATCTCATATGATGTTGATTCGTGAAGCCCCCCCCCCCCTCTGAAACCAATATCTTCACATTGGTTCACCATCATCCTACATGACGTTAAACTATGTACGTCCCTTTTGTCCCTGCTACATAACACTAAACTGTGCAGCACCATCGTCCTTGCTATATGATGTTAAACTATACAGTCCCACATTGTCTTCATTTCAAGACATTAAACTGCATAACAATACGTTCTAGCTACATGATGCTAAACTGTGCAGCACCGGTCCATGTATATGACCTTAAACTATTCCAAATTTTGTCCTGTATGACAATAAACTACAATAGTCTCTGAAACCCTCACTTGATAATAAATCATTATTGAAATTGATCTCCAATCATTTCATATTCCAAGGACTACACACACACATGGAAATGCCCGAACCTTTAATCTTGGGTCCAACCATCATGGCACTAAATTCCCCTTTCACCATTCACATGTATGAACCAAATCTGTACATAGGATATTTCAAGAACTATGTATGGCTTGATTACCATCCCTATGGGATACGTAGGAATGTTCGATCATCCCTTGAATCTAGCCCCAAGTCTTTGGGCCTAACCCCAAAATCCACTTTCAGACCCTTGGCTGAAAATTCCCCCTGCGAGTACATGAATGTGGTATGAAAACCCTGGTCTTTATTCCCATTAGGTTTATAACAAACACACAATGTGTCTCCCTAATTATGGTCTGATCTCTATGACCCTAAACTGTGATCTACTACGTTCTCATCCCACATGATGTTAAACTATATTTCAATAACTATGTATGGATTGATTCTCATCCTAATGAGATATGTAGTGAAGTCCAGCATCTCAATTCAGGACCCAGCCACAACATGATTATGGTCAAAATTGTTCTATGTATCTCTTTCATGCATTGGACAATACCCATTTTCATGTGTCATACTCCTAACCTTAAATACTTCAAGATCTCTATAACCCTTTTCTTGACATCTGGTCACAAAATGTCTGATACCCGAGAATTCTTTTTCTAGACTATGTATCACGTTCCCTTAGGTGGACTTGCATAAATAGTCTACATAACGGACCTGTCAGCCAAAAGATGCTATTATTTGACTATGAATCACGTGCCCTTAGGTGGCCCTGCATAATTCAACCCCCCTAACAGGGTTTTCAAATAGTGCTAACTTCATTCCTGGGGGGAAAACCTCTTTTGTCCTTATTGTTCTTAATGAAGATATGTAGGGATCTGCAAAAACAGTCATCCTTAACATATTTTTCCTATACTCTTTTTCATTATTTGAAAGTATTCAAGTATATGGTTTATATTTCCCTTCCCTACATTTGGGTCAGACCTTCGCAGGAGTGACATTCATCCAATTCTTTGACAATCTTGACTGGGAATATCCTCTACATATTCAAGTACCTCTCTCCATACAGCAGACTCTATACTTTAGGAAATTTGAATCTCTATAAACTTTCACTGGATTTTAGCAATAGAAAAGTAAGATTTCTGAGATTTCTTTTTCCTGAATATGCAGCACATGTCCTTAGGTGTCCTTGCATAAGTAGTCTACATAACAGACCTGTCAGCCAAAAGTTGCTATTATTTGACTATGCATCCAATTACCATAAGTGGCCCTACATAATTCAACCCCCTAATGCGTTTGTCAAATAGTGGTAACTTCACTCTTAGGAAATACTTTCTCTAATGCCTTTTAGCCCTTTTTTCATATCATCCATCAGATTCAAAATTTCTTAAACATAGTTTACATGTTTTCCCCCATACTTGAATGTGGTAATATGTTTTCAAACAAATTATCAAGGAATTGAGTCAATTTTAATCCATTCGGTCAAAGCTATTCGACCTTAAACATTATCTTTTTTATGACTAACATTCATGACTTTAAACTACCAACAATAGATAGGATACTCATTAAATTGGGAACCTATAAAAGGAACTCTGGACAAAAGTTGAGTCCCAGCTCGCTAAATGTACATTTTATATGATTTAGGAAATATTGAGCAACAAAAAGATGAAAATTTTGTGGGGCTGATTGTATAATCCTAGCGAAAATCAAACTATTCTTACTAGGCCCATTGGATTAGGTAAAAAAAATTAATTAGTTACCAAGAGAAAGTATGTACAAATGATTGAAGATGAAATGTCTTTTTCATTGATGCACAAGATTAGAAGAACATCCACAGATTGGAGTATCTTATCTTTTTCAATAATTACAATAGGCTTTCAACATAACTTTTCATTTGATTTACGACATCCCGAGCTTCATCAGTAGCCACTTGAAGTTCATTCACTCGACCAGCTTCACTCTTTTCAGCTTGATGGTGTACTTTCTTGGTGTCTGCGATGGATTTCATACCATCCATTTAGACTCCTTCCAATGAATTTTTATGCTTGTCAAGTTCCCCAATAATGGCATCCAGTTGTTGCTGAAGGTGAATCTTCTGGATAAATTTCTCTGTGATCTTATTCTTTAGTTCCTTAAACTTTACAGCATGAGCAGCCTCAGCTCGGTACATCGCAGCCTCAAATTTGCCGATATTGGTCAGTAGCCTCGCTCTGATCAGATCTTGACGGAACTTTTGCTCTTGTTCTCTCCTTAATATGACTTGTTTCACCATGGTATGTATCTCTTGATATCCAAAACTTCCAAGTCCCAACATGATGAAAAAGGATGACAGTCACGGGATCTTCAAATATAGTTCTTCAAGAGGCACTTCAGATATGATCTTCCCTATATTTTTTCATGCCTTGTGATGTGAGAATTGGAGCACCTTTTCCACCTCTAGGTCTGATTCAACATCGCTATCAAAAGGGGGAATATACTTCGGTATTAATTCACTTAAGTAAGTTTCATGTTCTTCTCCTTCCTCCTGACCCTTGGTACTTCACTTTATACTCTCATTGGGGATGAGTTTGAGGCTTCACCTCCGGATCTAGCCAATGAAGTTGACAGCCCTGCATAGTTAATTGAAATCTTTGGTTAGTTTCAAAGGATAACAAAATTTTATTAGCTATCTTAAAAATTAAGTATAACTAAAAATATTATAATATTTTACCCAATGGTAGATCGACATCATTAGAATGCTCCTCCCCATCTTTCCTAGCTTCAATAGGATTTTTAGGATGAGTTTCAGGAATCTCTTCCTGGTTAATCTCCACTTGAGCCAGCGCCTATGCAATGATAAGGTTGTCTCTACCCCCTTCAGGCATCGGAAGATCTGCAGTTTGCTCAGAAAGAACTACACATTTCAACCAATCATGGTCAGAGATGTATTAAAAAAAATTAACAGGATGAAGGATAACCCTCACATCCAAAATCTTATAAATCACATGGTGATTTAACATGATCTAAAATTTCTTCAAAAGACACACTAAGTTTCATCATTTCATCCAGTGATATCCCAGATTCCAGGTTAGTCTCACTAGTGGGAGAATTCGACATGTCTTCTTGGAAACCCTCCTCCTACGACCTCTGACCCCGGATAGCTTCCTCAGAGAAAATTGTGGAGTCAGTTGCAGTGGTCGCCAAATGTTCTAGTGTAGGTGTTGAACCTAAAAGTATCATCTAATGGAAGTCAGTTGATGTTTTCATTCAACTTTCTATAAAGTATTTTTAATTTACTAGAAGCAGGCATTCTCTCCTTGCAGCAGCAACATGTGCAGTACTAGGAACAAATGTTGCCTTTTCTTCTCTCATCGTTTCTTTAGGAGCACCTAGGTCAGTATAAATTTGTGACTGTTCACCAACACCCTCCATCGTCCTCAGAGGAGGGTCAGTCCTCTCCCTCAAAGGGGAAATTGAAGAATCCCCTATAATACCAAGAAGTATGAGCAACCTTTTCATGAGTTAGGATTTATGACTATGTGAAGGAATTACCACTGCTAATAAAGCATTTAGTTGTGGACTTCTTCCTTCGATGCCTTTGTTTCTTTGACTTTTTGGGTGTGTTGACATCATCACCTCTAAATACAGGTATCATAGAGTTTAAATCCCTGTCTAACTCCTCTTCCATGAATTGTTTGCCTGGAGATACTTCACCTGGCTCATAAAGAGATTCAGGGACTCTAAGAGCAGTGCCTCCAGGGATGTACTGTGGTGAAGGGACCTCATTAGTTCCTTCCTTGACAAGCTGCAGGACAAAAAAATTAATTTCCTTCAGTAACAAAGCTTTGACTAAAATCAAGTTTGAAAACAAATAAGGAAATAAATTTACATCTTGAGGAGCCACGTAATCATGCCAATCCTCACCTACTGAAGCACCAATACCCTCAGTGGTTCCACGATCCATCATTTCCTTCACCCTCTTGGTGATAGGAATGGAATCATTAGTGGAATATATAAGCATTTTCAGTTCTCTAATGCATGCCCGCACTTCAATGGGGTTATCCTCGAAGTGGATATCAGTAGAAGCCTAGAGATCCCCCACTCTGGGGATATGTATCCCTTTGCATAAGTCCATCTAGGCAGTTTCAGCATCACAATATAAACTATGCCATGTATGGATATCCTCTAGTCATAAATATTCATAATGTGCACCAGAAGGCTGCAAGGAGGGTCCTACAATCTGAGACTTCAACTTCTTCCCAGCTCCTGCAATCACATATAAAGTATAATAAAATGAGACTTTTTGCTCTATAAAATAATGGTGACTAAATTTCCTCGATGATATAACTCACCATTAGTTGATGGAGTAGGTCTCTTGATTCTGGCAGGAAGATTATATCTAGAACGAGGCCGTTTTAACACATGTCGTGCCTCATCATCCCCATCTTGGGAATCCGGTGAATCAGCCTTGGGTGAAGAACCCAGTGAATCAGCTCTGGGTGAGGAAGAGTCACCTTCCAGATGAAAGTTTTCTTTCCTGACACTTCTCTTTTTACTCCCCACCCAGGAAACAGGAAGATTCAATACCCCTTCTGGGTATGATGCTACCCAGTTCTCGGCATACCATATATTCAATTGACTCGCCACTCCAGTAATTGGTAGATAAAACACTTCCCCAGTCTTCTCCATAGCTGTCAGTAACCATAGTTGTCAAAAAACCATTGGATTCTGCTTTGACCTCACGTGTACAGGAGGGGATACAACAATCTGCTACAGATAATTGAATTTCCATGAAAATCTATATGGATCATAGGCCTCACATATAATCTCTCTGTCAATTCTGGTGGCCAATACACCATCTCTGCAAGCTTGCATATATGACCTCAATTCTAGGCTAGTTGTTTCATCATTAAAAGACTGCCCGATTGGCGGGTTTCCATAAGGAAAGAAATGAAATTACTTGAACATGCTCAGCCTCACCTTCGGATCATAGGAATTGAGGGACAATGGAAGAATTCCAGAAAATGCTTGCATTGATGGCCTAAAAGAACTTCAAGGAACCCGTACTCCGCTCTGTACAGCATATGTCCTGAAGGGAGTCATGATCCATCCCCACAAAACTTAGAATGGTCCCACTATTCTCAAAGGAGACTTACCCATATATACATGGAGTAAGATCCTGTGATTATTTTCCAAAACCGGGGTGGCCAACCCAACCATTGTTCTCTCATCCAACTTGGCTGCAACAACGAAGGTCCCTGGCCTGGCGCCTCCCTTTAAATCCCTAACTGGAAGAAGATAAATGTTGATCCACAAGGCTAATAATCCCTCCATATGGGTCTTCTCTAGGATTATTTGATCTACTTCATACCCCCACATTTCAAACTCTCCCGCTTCTAGAGTTGGCCAAAATGTGCCAATAGCACCCCTCTTCTCCGCTCTGGGGCAGCTGGTAGGATGAGTACAATTGGGCCCCTTCTTTTTCTTCTTGATCTGAAACATGTCCATATATTCCTATGGATGGATATCTTTTCTAGAGTGGGTTTTTGTGGTTTTGGTATTCTTAAGTTTGTGGAAAATTTTCATTAACTCTCAAGTCAAAGTCGGAGTCTTCTTCGAATCATTCTAGGTCCCCTTGGGGGGGATGAATTCATCATACATATCTCCCAAAATTGGATCCCTCGAGATCTTGTAGACATCCCACAAACTAATTCCTACTTATCCATGAGTCATATGGAAATAATTCGTTTCCGGGCTCCAACGACTGATTAACTCTGGCACGAAATTTTCATTCCTGTAAACATATGTCTGCCAAGCCCAGACAGCTTCATATATTGCAGCTCCCTTCAGATCCTAGATAAACTCTGCACAAGTTTGTCATACCCAGTATGACCACATCCAAGTCGGCTTCACACCTCCTCCAAGACAAAAATCTCAACTCTTTTTCCATACCTTAGATTGGTCCATCTAAGAATTTCAGAAAATAGAGGGATATCAATGAAGCTGCAGCTCAGGTGTGTCAGGCTTTAGATCTAGAGAACATGGGACATGATGCATTATGTATGCCTTCTTCACTGTTTCAACATTGAAAAATGATCCTACAATTGTGACATTTTCCGAAGAGAAATTGGTGTAAGTCTGAAACCAGGAATTATGAATATAATTCTTTGCCTCTGGAACATTGAATCCTTGCAGATGACCATGGCCATATAAAGGCAAGTAGATGCTCTGTGGGAAATTGGCATGATATTTCTTCAAGTAATTAGCCAAATCCGATAGAGTGCTTTCGCATATATCATAATAATCATGGCCAAGGATGTTCATCATGTCATTTATTCTCTTGCTGGACAACTCATCAACTGATCCAATTCTTTTCGGAGCCACTGAATCTGCACAAAGATCAAATGGATAACTTTTAAGTAAGTTTGTTTTTTTGAAATATTTGTAAAGAAAACAAAAAAAATGGATAAGGAATTGAGGAGTGCAAGTTTTTCCATGCAAGTTTTGTCGTGCAAGTATTGTCATGCAAGTAATGATGCGCTAATGATAGCGCGCAAGTCAAAATCCATACTGGAGAAGTGCGACACAAAGAAGAGAGACCGACTGAGGAAAGCAAAACACTTGCGTGACGAGAGCTCAAAATCTTTGAAGGATGGATGGTTTGCGTGAAGTAACGCCCATATATATAGGCGATCCCAAAACCCTGTGTACTGGAACCTGCGCACCTAAAACCTGTGTACCGCTGAACCCTGGTTTCTTTTTCATCAGAGTCAAATCCTCATTAATTTTTCAGATCCAACTCTAAGGGGGACTTTTGTTGATGCTCCTTTCTATCACAAATTCCAACAAATGGAAAAGGGGAATACCTTAAGCACAATTAGGGTCACCCTTTCAAGAATATCAAAAATTGACAAAGGCATGGACCAGTAACTCCTTAATAGGGAGTCGTGCAAGTTTCATGTGCATCGCGCAAGTCACTTGTGCACCCTATTCTTTTTTCTCCTAAGGTTACCAGTGGCCTATAAATAGCCCCTGTGGGCCCCCCATTTGGAGGATGAATTTTCCAAAACTTAAATTCAAGCTCTGGTTGCCCAAGTCTTTTTCTAACATCTTCCGAACACTTCTAAGGTAATTCTTTACCTGTAAGGGAATCTCTAAAGAGGAAGAATGAGGCCTAAGTGTTAGAACTCATCAATACTTGTGTGACTAAGTGTACACCCATTAAGGGAAATGAAGACACTTGCGTGCCACCTTGCCCTCTCAAGGGAACTTACGCGACATCCTTCTAGAATCCTCTAGGGATGATACTAAGGGCTTGAGTTCAAATTTTCCCAAGAATTACACTATGGATTCTTCGTCTCCCAAGGAGACTCATGTAGTGCAAGTCTACCTGCATGACTAGGACTTGCGTTCCAGAATGATACTTGCGTACCTTCTTCCCAGTAACCTCCTTCCCTCAAATCCACCTCTCCTCTTCAAGACATAGCCTTCAAAACCCTCTTCAAATCCATTTATGGCATGGTTCATTTTTTGGATTCTTTATCTTAAAGGAATTCAGTGATAACCTCACCCAAAACCTCGTGACTTACAAGATTTATGTCACTACGATTAGGGGTTTCCTATATAACCTCATGCTTTGATATGAGAAGATCTTTTGATTTGGGCCTCCTTCTCAGGAGTAAGCCCCAATTTATAAGTCCCCTTAATCTGGGTCTCCTTCTCAGGAGTTATCCCTAGTCATAGTTTCCTTAAACATTGGGTATCCTCATCAAGAGTAAGCCCCAATATTAATTTCTTTTGATTTTGTCTTCCTTTTTAGGAATAAAACCCAATCATAAGTCCCTCTTAATTTTGGATTCCTTTTCAAGAGTAAGTCCTGGGTTAAAATTCCAAATCTCCATAAAGTAAAAATACATTTATAGACCATGTTCTTGGGATTATTTCCTAAGTCATGGTCTTCATTTACTTGGGTCTTCATACATACATAATCCCACATCATTTCTCATGAATGCATATTTCATGGCATCATCATCAAGTTTACTGATACCTCTTGTTTCTCACACTGAGCATGACTCACGTGAGCTTAGAGTGTGAAAGTAATCATGACATCTCTTTTTGGGCCATTAACCATGCATAAACCCCATATTTCTTTACCCCAACTATATAGACTTTGATCTCTGCCTTAAAAGTAGAGTACGTAGGAATCCTTTATAAGGTTCAAGCCCATATTTCATTAATTCTTTTCTGTCCCATATGATGTTAAACTATATCCTTCTTATCGAACAACATGGGTTCTGATTCCTTTTTAATGAGGATACGTAGGTAGCCCATCTATGGGTATGATCCCAACTCTGAAATAATCCTCATCTTTCTGAATGACAATAAACTTCAAGTACCCCACTAAGTGGATTTAAAACCAGTATGGTTATCATAATGACCAAGATATTTCTATACAATATATTGAAGGATACCATTGACTAAGAATCTCTAAATACATACGGATGATTCTTCATCGATGAATAATCTCAAATACATATAGAAGTTTCTATAAATCCCATACATATCAATCATTGATCACCAAATATAAAGTAAAACTCATTTTCATTCTTGGTGAATTAATAAGGATTCGTGAACATAACTTAAATCTATAAGAGAGACCCGGAGTAGGTAATAATTCCCCCAAAAGGTGTGATGAGCTTGACCTCCCATCCTCTCGACCAATGAAAATTCTTAAGCCTCATCAGTCCACAACTAATGAGCACCTACCTTTGGAAAGTTGGTCCAAATGGATATAGAATCATTGGATGTTTTTTGTTCTACAAATAAACCCATTGGAAACCGATTGGAAAGTTTGAACCTTAAACAAACAAGGTCATCCCCATTTCCAGATGAAATAGGGTTAAACTGTTGTAACTGCCTGATTAGGGGAAGTAAAATCCTATCACTCACATGGGGGTCTAAACCATGTTCTATCCTATTTTCCCTACCTCTTTATTTTCATTTATTTTTCTTTTGGATTTCTTTATTTATTGGTTTCTTGGAGGAAGTGGTAGTATCTAGGAGATTATTTAAAAGCTACCACTAGAAAATAATGTTAGGTTTTATTTTTTCCTTTCTTTTTTTTGCCCTTAAATTTATTTTTATTATGAAAAAATGAGGGGTAGTTAAATCTAAGTGTGGGGGGAGAGTCAAACTTATTATTTTTTCATGTGTTATTTTCCTTTTTTTTCATATTTTTAGGATTATTGAGTTTTAATGCAAATTCTGATCATTTTTCACACATCAATTGATTTTATGAAAATTGAAATGATTTTTGAAAAAATGTATTTTAAATGATTTTTATATGAAAAATTTCTCCTTTAATTGAATTTTCAAGAATTTTTATGAGTTTGAACAATTTTGGAAATCCATGACCATGAAACACTAACTCAAATAATTTTTCCAGTCCTGTGAGGTATTCCGAACCACTTTGAAATATTTTTCCTAATACCCACACATTCTTGAGGGAAACTTGAATTTTTTGTGAGAACCAGCATTTGTGATTTTTATTTTTCGAGTCATTGGATTTCATGGAATTTTTTTTATATGATTGAGGAATCTATTTGGATAGCCACATTTTAATATTTAGACCCACCCTTACATATGTCCTTCATTGTCCCTTTGATGCCATAAATTTCCTTATAGGTTTAAGCCACATTAAAAGCTAATTTTTCCTTACCTACCCACACTCTTGGTAATTTTGCATTGATATTTCAAGTTTGAGTGTAGGTTAAGGGGATTTTGTGTGTGTTTTTCGGATTTGTTTCACTTTTTGGAGGTATGAGGTTTGTTTTAATATTATTGGAAGTGGATAATGAGATAATTGAGCTTGAGTCAATATTTCATTGTGCTTTATTTGATTCATTTGATTATCCTCCAAAAAAATTATAAACTGATTAAAAAAATGGAGGTGAGCTTGAATATTTCATTGTATCTACTTTTATGACTCATGTTACTATTAAAAATAAAGGGTCTGATTTTCATCCATTAATTATATTCAATTGTCAGTTCATTCTCTAAAGAAAAAGAAAGAAAGAAAATAAAGTTGTGCCTTTCTAGATAATAAAAAATGAGAAAAAAGGGGGAGAATTTGGATGATATAATTAATTTTAATCACTGATTTTCTAATGTCATAAAATGTTCTTTAGAGTTGTGTTTCATGATTTAAATGGGATCTGAGTGATGTTCATCTTGTTTTTTTACTTGAATATTCATGCATTGTACTTAAGAGTCAAAATTTCCTCTTTTTTACCTTAAATTTCCAATCATTTTCTCACCAACCCTGAGCCACATAATTCACCTAGAAGAGAAATCATGATTGAAAATATTTTCATGTTTCACGCTATAGAAAAATGATAATTACCATAAGCATATGGTGATACATGTGATTTCCAAGTATGATCATAACTCTAGATTTAATTTCTCTTGAGTGAAGAGTGACATAAAATTCAATGTGAGGTAGGTTGTGATTGGTACATGGATGGATTTATGAGGTTGAAAAAATTTAAATTTGAGGGATAAATATTGGATTGAATTTTTTTTCATAAAGGATACATGATACAATTATACTTTAGAGATGATAATTGATGTTTTCTCATGGTTGATTGTTGTGTGGATTATGATTTGAATATATGATGATTGCCCAGGAGTGAAATGGTTAAGTGTGGGGGAGTGATTAAGACAAAAAATTTACAAATTTTATACTATAATTCAATGTTTTAAATCCCATCATAGTGTTATTTTATGGTAAATTGTCACATTGTTAGTTTTTAGATGAATTTTGAGCATAATTGCTAAATGGTCTAATTTTGGGATTTAATTATTTTATTTGTATTCTATAATTCAGCCTTAACATTTTCTAAACTAAATGAAATTGTGAAATTTATTTTTTGTAGGTTTCCATACATAATGGGGATCATTTAATCCTTCTGGAGTCGATGCTCAATAATTCATTTGGAGGCTCAAATATATCTCACAATTCGGGCCTTGGAAACTGTTTACAAATTTGTACACTTTTACTATTGAGATTATATCTCCATGTGGGACGGTCCAATGAAGCTTAAATTTGGCATGGAGATATAAAATAAAAAGGGAATCAACTTTTATAGAGGATTCCATGTGTTATTCAGCTTTATTAAAGGTCTTAATGGCGTGTAAAGTTGTAAAAGTGAAATATGGAAAGTCAACTGACCATATTAAATATGTCGGACTAAAATAGTAATAACTTTCTACACACGCCTCTATTGAATCTGAAATTTTTAGGGTTGATGTGGGAAAAAATGGAAAAACCTTTAATAAGGAAACATTCCAATATTCGGCCAATTAATTAGGATAAAGTGTAGATCAATCAGGTGGATAGATTGGGAGCCAAATTTTCTCACCCATTTTCTCTATAAATTGTCATCTCTTCTACCTCTTACAAGATAGCCATTTTCAAGGGGGCTTGGTGGAGTTTGGTATCTATAATAGTTTTTTATATTTTAATTATATTTTCTCTTAGTTATTAGTATTCCTTTGTGCATTTCTATTTTCTTTCATTTTCTATTTTTTGTTCCCCCACAATGATCCTTCTAATCTCCATGCAAATGTAGAACTAACTCTCATTGTTGTTCGAGGGGGAATGGTGGTCCTTGAGTTCATTGTGGTTAAATGTTTCTATTTATTTTATTCTGGAAATTTCAATAGTACTGAAATGGTTTTGGTGTAGGTTTCACCCCACTTTCATAATTATTGATTTCCTCTTCCCGTTTTAAAATTTTCCTCTCCATAATCATAATATTGTATCCAGGGTGGAGTAGAATTGTGGTGATGATGTGATTGATTATTATCTTGCATGCAGAGGTTTGGTGCAGGATAATAACAATTCATGGGAAGTTGTTGAGTGATATGGTTGATCTTAACATTGAGTAGAGTATTGAGAATAAATATTTTTATAGAACAATTATTTTATCACCATGATCTCCCAAGAATAACAATGATTCTTTACAAACTTCTTTTTGTATTCTTTATTTCCTTTGTGTTTTGAATTTTATTATTAATATATATAATATTTTATGTATTTTCAGAATCAAACCCCAATTTATATTAGTATATAATCAGTTTTATATTAGTTAGGTTATAAACAGTGATAACAGAAATTTGATGTGTTGTGAGCGGCCTCTTCGAGATCGACCCTAGGTTGTACCACTATTATACACTCTTAGGTAATAATAATTTATTATTGAGGGATCTACGACAAACCCCTCTCATAATATCTGAATTAAAATTGAGGGGGAAATGGAAGTTTCTCATTTTGGACACTTTTCCAGGTTATTAGTTGAGTTTGATATGGGATCGACTATTGTTGAAAAAGTAATTCTAGAAACCCATGATGATATTATTGAGATGAAGATCATTTATGAAAAAATGCCTAAATTATGAAAGGAATGAAATGTTATTGGTCATGATTCATCTTCCTGTAAGCGATCTATAGTTTTCAGTTTTTGTGGTTTGCATGGACATGACGTGAGCAATTTTCTCAAATAGAACAATAGAGAACCTGATCAGAAAGATGATGCATTACTGTAGCTTGATGATTGAAAATATCCTTGTAAAATTGATGATAGAATCGACATTATTGCTAATGATATTGACCAGAAGGAGCCATTGAGTGTTGTTCCTGAGAAGGGAGATGTATATGCCTCCACCTCTAAGAACAAGATTAATTCTTGGGCTTATATTTTCTCCAAAGAGAGTAATGTTCACCTCACTAATACCCACAATATAGGAAAATGTGATGCTTTATGACAAACTCAATCCGATTCAATGGCTATTCAAGTGAACAAAGAGGAAGTACAACTAGAGGAGGATCATCAGATATCATAAGAAAGTATGGGTGCTTTAGGTAACTGTAAAGGTAATATAATATTATAATATGTCTCTCTAGTCATCCCTAAAACTTTTCATGATTCTTAAAAGCCTATTATATATAATGAAGGATTTAATATTTTCTCCTACCCAAAGGCAAATTCCCAGGGTGCCACTCAAGTGGTGGTTGAGCAATCAATTACAGGTAAACCCATTTATTCCTCTGAGCATAATGGCACTACCATTGAAATGAAGGATTCAATTCTGATTTATCTTAATGAGAAAACCCATCAAGTGATTGTGGATCTGGTTAAATCATTGTCCACCGACGGGGTGATGACGCTAGAAAGAGATGCCTCTCCTATCCTCAAGGAATGATAAGAGGACAACTCTGATTTTGAAAGCACTGATACTGAGAAGTTTTATAGAATAATTCAATCTCTTCCTCTAAGTAGGGGGGATTCAAGAGGTAGAGGGGATGGTCATGGAAGGGCCAACTGGGATGCACTTAGAGAAGAAGAAAAGAGGATAACTACACGAATGATGAAAAATATAGGTAATAAGTTCATGATTTGGGTTTTTCCTTATTTTCCTGTACTCTTCCCATAATCTTTCTTTTATTTGATTTCAATAAAAGAGGATTAGCCTCCATTTTTTCAAAAGAAATCTGAATAAAATCTCTTCCACTTTATAGAATCTTCACATGATCATGTTTACATAATACCTCATGCGATGCTTATATAAATTTGATTCATGTATATGAAACACTTTTAAATAAAATTTTCATGCTGTTCATTATCATCCATGAAATTATAAGCTTCATTTGCTTCACAACTTCATTTTCATTCTTCAAACACCTCTGTATATAGTACACTTATTCTTCCTAGAGGGATTCACTCAAACTACTTATTCTTATCTTCTTTCATAAATTATAGTGAAAATTGAAATTCACTAGTTCCTCTCTGATCTTTGAGACCTCTAAATCTTATTCATCTCCCTTTTTTAGAGAATTACAATAAATCATGGTCCATATTTATTTTAATAATAACTTACATTGTATCGATTTAATTTATATCATACAGTCACTATATTGACTATACACTATGTAGATACTTTATTGATCATGTGATATAGTTTGGATTTATCACATCATATCAACTATGTGAATATCGTGATCACTCAACCAACTAACACCCATGGTCACTCAACATACCATTCAAAACCCATGGTTGATTCTTTTCTTTTACTTAATTGAGGATTTTATTATTCATTTTAACCCTCTCATGATCTCATATAATTAGTCACACCACATATATATGCTTTTCTTGATCACAATGGTCAATTGACAGGGAAACCAGTAGCATCGAGCATTTAGGGTTTTATAGGGTTGAATATGACTCAAGATTGGTCGAGTGACATTATTTTGTGTCACACGTGACATTACCATGTTATTTATGTATCATTTACCAAATTAATCGTTTCATTATTAAATTATAGTCCCATATAAAAACTTCTTTTGATATGAAACTCCTTTATATACATTTCTACTCCATGATTCAGCTAGAATGAGTTTGAATGGGTGTCGGTACTTGAACTAAGGCCTCCTGTGTCACCCAATGGGTGAGAGGATAAGTAATATTTTCCTCCATGAATT
Source organism: Viscum album (assembly GCA_963277665.1). Taxonomy (NCBI): domain Eukaryota; kingdom Viridiplantae; phylum Streptophyta; class Magnoliopsida; order Santalales; family Viscaceae; genus Viscum; species Viscum album. Next base: position 1,294,890,773 of record OY728138.1, on the reverse strand, counting down.
GAACCATGATCATACATGCATTAACCTAATCATTTGATTTCTCTACCCTCTCTTTAAACCTGCTCTATTCCGGCTCCACCTATGTGAGATCAGTTGGGCCTCCCCTATAGTGGTATGGATACTCAAGTGTTGAGTTATAAAGAGTTGGAATATTTTTTTCTAACTCCTAAAATATTTCCTTTTTAAAATATCAGTACCAAAAACAAGAACCAATTCTATACTTTTTCTTTTTCATCAATACTTTATCATCACCATCAATATCATAGAGATATATAATTTTTCTTTAGAAATTATCCATGGGACTTAAAATCTTCAAAAATATTTTTCATTTAATATAATATTTCGAAGGCATGATCTCTTAAACAATTTAAACATTTATAATCCAAGATAATTAATAAACATCACATCTTTTTGGTATCTCTTCACAACTTTATTGGGTTATTTTGACCAAAATTCTAAGTAATTGATTTAACTTATTGAAATTCCATGACAACAAATACAACTCACACAAAGTGGTATCAACATAGACTATCTATGGGTTTTCTATCACCACTTTAAGTATTTTGAGAAATTTCATCTCTAATGGCTCGGAACTCCAAAAGAGAAACATTTATCTTCCTTAAAAACTATCCCTTTTAGTTTTAAAGAAGTTATAATGGACTCACTATGAATTTTATTCTTCTTATTCTAACCAAAACATTTACACTTTCCTTTTTATATAATTGTCATGTAATTTGACTTTATACCTCTCATATCCTATTCAAAAATCTAAAATATATTAAGAATTACAAGTAAACTTTTATTGAACTTATTCATATTATAGTTTTTGATGAATTCCCATAACCTTTATATGTGTGATTATAAAATGACTCTCATTGATAGATAATTCCCAAGTTGTGACCCCAGACTCTATAAGTTATTTATATACCCGATCATATTGAGTACATGATTTTATATTAAAGAACCTTTAGTTATTATGCACCAAAAGAATGATTTAGAAACATCATATCTTTCATGACTAGCTACTTCTTAATAAAGCCTCTCTATATTTTCTATCACCCCAAGAGAATTTATATTATCATGCTTCATTTGAATCTCAACATCAATAGAAACAAACATAATTTTAGAGACATCAAGAGACTCTTTACTATGCTTATTATAAGCATATTTTTCTTTTTGACTAGTTTTATCAACAAGTAATTTTGTAGGAAGTGCATTCTCTAACACATTGAATTATTCATGTTATAATATAATATTTTATTAGATGAGTATCATTTTTTATAATATAATATTTTATTATATGAGTATCATGTTTTATAAAAAATTAATAAGGAATTTTATTAAATATTCTCCCACTAAAATGATAACCCCTTTTAAATTTACATCATATATATTAGTGGGATAAGATCTATATTTTACTAAACCTTTGATTAAACATTGGAATTTATCTGAAGGCATATCTATTCGGGTAGAAAATCATGTCAATTATATCATATATGAATCTTAGATAGTTGAGTGGAATTTTTTTTCCAAAATCCATTATATAAATTATCCCAAATCTATTATATTAGTATATTAACTTTTAGTGTTTCTTAGATAACCATAATGAAGATATCATGTTAGATAAAGGAACCAAATCTTATTAGGGTCACCAATATTCTCTTAACCTTACACAATATAATCCATGGGAACCAAGATTTAGTATGAGCCTACCCATTTGGTTTTCCATGACCTTATAAAGTATTTTCTTTGTAAGGAATCTAACATTTAGTATTTTAAGGGGTTTTTAATTTCTTTCCATATTATCTCATGTATTCCCTTTATTTATATATTATTTTAGTGATTTAGTTTTTTAATCATATACCACTGGCCAAATAAATATGTTCAAAACCAAATTATATCTATATATTTCCAAATATATCAAATGCATATGGTATATAAAATTATTTTTTGTAAAGGTTTATAATCATACAAAACCAAAATATTTATTAAAAAAAGGTATGGTGTGGCAAGTAGAGAACCCCTATTTTTGTATACATTACCTAAGATCTCAAATTAGTGATAATTTTTACCCAAAGTCTCGTTATCTATAGGTCAATACTCAATAAAAATCTTAATTAAAATATAATACCAACAACTAATATATATAAATCATAATCAATATTTATTATTAAATTTTTAAACCACAAGAAAATAATTTCCTTGCTTGAAAATAACTAAATATTATGTTATACCCATCATATAGCTCCTAATATGCATGATATTACATTTATAAGGAATAGTTTTAATGATTTAAACTAAAAAAATACATCCATTCATAATATAATAAATTTATAATAATAAATAAGTTGTTAATAGATAAATAAAAATAATAAATATAATATTTAAACATGAGATGTGAATTAATAAACATTTCATATATAAATAAATTATAAATTTTTTAAAATTTAGACATTGTTTTGTAGATATTTAATAACATTTAAATATGAACCCTTTATATTTTATCATTTATATGGTGTAAAATCCCACCTCAGCACAACTGTGTCGCTGAGGAAATATTTCACATGGCCATGAGTGTGTTCCCCAATCACCAAAATCTAGATACTACCACAAAGAGTCTAAAGTATCTCTTGGAAAGTGATTTACCCTATAATAGATCAGAAAATAAAATAAACATAATCAAATTATTGAACATACACAATGAAAATATATACTAAATAAAATAATTAAAACTTCAAAAAAAACCTAATAATATTTTGCATACTATGCATCTAAAATAGAACTAGACAATTGGATAACCTCCTCTATGATTATTCTCACTCACCCAAAATTAGATTCTTTATTTATAAAAGTTCTATAAATGTCAAAGTATAAAAATCAAGGGGTATAAACTAGTGAATCTCGATTGTATACCCACACACAATGGGAATACGCACTAGAGAGAGAGAACCAATGCTTGAATAATTGATAAAGTTTTTTCCCTGCCTTCCTTTAAATGCTAGCATATCAACCTCCATGTTCCCCTAACACTAAGTGTGAAAAATATCTACATATTGGTCAAGAAAAAATTTTCATGATATGATATAATAAATGATGTACCAATGTGAAAGTAACTTTCTAGGAACGAAATTATTCACCAAGGATGAATATATTTCCACCATAGATAGGAAAATGATTTAACTATTGTATAGAGAAATATTAATAAACATAGCTCTAGATTTTGATATAATATATTTCCATTTCCCATCAAAAGAAATAAATGCCAAGACCAAAAAAAACCTCATGTATCAGGTAATTCCTTCCCCTCCCATAATTCCTTGAGCACATGCACTATCAATTTTAAGATAGAATCTCATCCTAAGATCTTTATACAAAACTAATCACCCCTATGGACCTATTCTTTCTCCCTCTATACTATACACATGGTTAGGGATCAATTTACTAATAGTGTAGAATTTTTCCTTCTATTTGATTAATGAATTGAGCTATGATAATAGGGGATTATCTTTTTGATTTAGGTATGGTATAGTGCATCTCCTATTGTTGTTCCTCTACTTATTTCAAGCTTCCAAGATCATCCAACATCTTGGTTCAATTAACCTACTCTAGCTGTCTTTTTCCATTGATGTTACTCCCATGTTTTGAATTTAAGAATACATAAAGTGATGTATCATATCAAAATATACCTAAATTCCCAAGAATTCCCTAAGGTAAAACCAAATATAACTAGGAAAATCCCCTCCAAAGAATAGGTGAAAACATCTTACTCATTATAATTTTCACAACATGTATATTTCAAAGCTAACCAAATACCTTTCCACTAAACCTCATTATTAGTTGGAATTGCATAATTTAAAATATTCCATGAAAGGAAATGGTACATGGTAATAATTTATTTACACCATAGAAAGATCACCCATTCATATTCATCCTACTCCACATTAATAGTGTTTTGAAATTCCACCATACTAAAGGTGCTTGAACTAGTATCAGTGGAGACATATCTATCTAGTTCCTCTGATTACTGAGTATTTTAGAATAAATTATTCTGATATTTATCAAGAATAGAATAATTGAAATTTAGGTAATTAGTATCTATCCAAATTGATATGTTAGTTATTGGAAACCTTGACAAGTATAAAGGTTTTCTATACAAATTATCATTCCAAAAGATCAGATCATCCCTTTCCATAATGCAATCCATATACTCACCTATAAGATGAATTGATCCTTGAATTATATGATAGATAGATGATTCCTTATTATTCTCCTACAAATAACCAAAAGTTCCCTCCCATACTTGTTTTTCATTGTCTTTCATTGTATATATTTTCCTTCAGTAACTTCCAATGGTATTTTTTCTTACATGTTGTTTATATTATTCTCAATGCTTCTTAAACTAATATTTACCTCTTCAATGGGTATAGAAATTCCTTCCCATTTATCCTAGTTATGTATCCCTTCCAAATTTAAATCCCATATGAAACCATTAAACACACTTTTTGTGTGAAAGATAACTATTTTGGGTGTCATAAGGATGGAAAGTACATGCATGGAGATAGAATAAAGCATGTTACTTACAAGCCTGATTCTCCCTCTAAAAGAGAAAAATTGTGCTTCTAGTTCTCGATATGTGTAGTAATTTTTTTAACTAGATAGTTGAAATATTTAGTATAGATTCTACCCATAGTAAAATGGGATCCCAAGTATTATATATGGAAGTTTCTACTTGATAAAAAAACTATAATATGAGTACACATATCATAATGTAATACCACAAATATAACCAAAATAAATGAAAAAAAATAATCCCCTCCATATCAACTCCATACTCCACTAGAAAAAATCAAAATGGTTATAATCACAATCTCCAAGCTATATTGGGTACCTTTCCATTATTATATGTACATTAGTGATGTTTTCATAGTCACAAGATATGAATGTATAGAGTGTGAGAAACACATCTTAGTAGGATACCACTAGAGATCCCAAATGTATCCTGAATCCAGACATGCTCAAATGAATATTTTGGAATATCATGTTATGAATTTCATATAAATAATTAGCACCCATCAAACATTTTCAAGTGTTTACCAAGAAACCTTGACTTTATTTTTTACCTGATTCAGGAAATGATGGTAGAAATTCATTATCTTTGTCTAACTAAATTATTACCAACACAAGGAATAATTAATATCATGATCAAATTCATGACTTTCCCAGATCATGGAATATCTACCCTATAACTAAAATCACAATATTCCAAACTTTTGGATCATCTCAATATATCCAAAATCATGACACATCTCATTATAATGGAAATCAGGGCATATTAAAACCCATAGATTAATGTCATACCATATTAAATAAAGGATTATTTATATATTTACTAAACATAGGGTCTTTATAAATTAACAATATCATATCTTTATGTAATTAAATAAAAAAATAGTTTTAATATATATTATATGAAAATTTTCACATATAAATACTCATTTACAAAAATTAGTAATCTCTTTTTATTCACAAAATTCCATTTTAAACCCATAAATGAATTTATAACATCCAAACTACATTTAAAAAATCATCATTAATGATTTTCATCATCAAAAATATAATTTTTAACCTAAATATAGAGAATTCCCCATGTAAAGTCACATTTACATGTTCTTAAATTATTTTAAAATCATTATTCATAATTTAAAATCATAAATGATTTATTTTTCCCCAAATAACACCGTTAACATTTAAAATCATCTTGTAAAGTAATATTTTGGAATAATAAATCACTAATTAACATTATCTTATCTTATAGAATATTATTCCTTCACTAGAATCATTTAATCATAAAGCATGCCCGTCAACCTATGAATAATCACATAATTATATATTAAAAACATATAATACACTCAATTAATCTAAATTAATTTATTTAATTAATTATTTCTTGGATAATTATCCAATTACATGACAATCATCCACACCATAGTTGAATTCAAACATCTCATTAACAAAATGCATGCAAATTAGTCAATTAGAATCTCATGGAAGGTTGAGATAACTTACCTATAAGTTAACCAATGATTCACACCAATAATATATTATAATTATCTCTTTAAAAACTATAAATTATACCAAACTAGAAGGAGAAAGATGAATTAGAATAGAAAATAGATGAAACCATATCACCTTTGTAAGAAATCATAAGGTTAACAATCCCCTTACCTTCATGATCCCAATGCACTTGATATATTATAATTATAACTAGAATAGATAGAGAGATTGTTGTAAGAAAATAAATGAATAATTAGAGAATTTATAGAATACCAATCTCATCCCATTGTTCATTCAGGGAATAAAATCATGTTTTGATCCAAAATCATGTTACCAGGAAATTACAAAAATCATAAAAATGAGGTTAAGAGGCACCATTGGGATCCTAGTGGACCCACATGATATTTATAGTGGATTATTTGGATTTAAATGGTTCACCGTCGGCCTCAACTTAACTACCCAAAAGTCCCCTATTTTTTTATATCCCATCAAAATCATGGTGGTACCCACTGAAGCCTTGATGGATTGCTATAATAAACTCCAAGTTCACTCATAAGTTTAATTCCTCTAAAATTATCCTCCATTTCCTTCTCCAATTAAAAACTAAATCTAAAATTTATTTTAAAATTATTAAAAATAAATACATTATACAAGTACTCTAAAATCTCAGATTCACTACGAGTTCACTATAATAAGGTTCCCCATCCCCAAGTATCATCATTGAGAGTCTTCAGTTAAAAACATGGCCCATTAAGACCTCATATATACTTATTGTTCCCAATTATCCCCTTATATACAACCATGCTTCTATAAAAACCATACAAGTGGTATGATCTTCTCCCTTGATATCTTCTCACTTAGATTAATGATACTCACTAGATACTCAATGAAGGATGCGTTGATGTATAATCTCAATTCACCTTAGTGAATAACATGAGACAGTTGTAGTTCCTATCTCACAAAATTTAATACATGAAATAAATCATGTATTCCATTTTAATTTATAGTTAATTACAATTGGTAAGAAACTTTTTAATTCCATTAAAGAATCTCAAATGGCCCTACAAACTAGGGTGCCAATTTCCCCTACTTACCCATCCATCAGTGTTCCAATCAAGGTGATGAATGAAGGAAAGAATAGTCCCCAACACTAAACTTGAAAGGTCAATGTTTCATATCAAAATATTTTTTATCTTATTTAATTCCTAAATAATCTATTTTTAATAATATGTACTTGATAAATGGTATCTTACACCCAACTTAGACCAATCAAAGACACTTCACTAACTTCCATCCATAAAATTTAAACTAACACAGTCTCCCATATAACACCTCAAATGGATCAATTTGGATTGAATATTAGTAGATATTGTTATATATAACCTCTACTATAGATAAATGATCTTCCCATGAACTAAAAAATCAAGTATATATGAATATATCATATCATAAATAATCAGGATAGTTCACTCAGAGTGCCTGTTTTTCTAAGGAAGGTATGTATTACTTAACTTCACTTGAGTACCCAAAAACCCTTTCCAACCATCACCAAAATAAAAAATTGGATCTTTAATATCATTCATATAAAGTTTTATTAGGTTCCCCCATGAAGCATGAAAATATTTTAAACTTAAATCTTCCTCGACTCATTGTCTATCTAAGTTTCCTTAATCGATAATAAATGAGAAACCTACATCAGCCAATCAATAATCACAAAAATTGTATCCCTCTCTATAAATGATCATGGTAGAATAGTTATAAAAACCCATCATGACCTCATCCCATTTCTACATGGTAATGTTAAATTAATGCAATATACCCACTGGCCTATAATGTTTTACGTTTACCTATTAATAGTTAAGGTATCTCAATACATATCTCTTTTCATCTATGGCCACAAAAAATGTTAAAAATACAATGGTACATCTTGGTAAAACTAATATGAATTGACCATCAATAAATATTAAAGTAACAAAAAATATCCTCTCACATGTTTGATTGGACCATGAGTCACTTCTGCATATACAATATTGAATCAATACCTAGAGCCTTTTTGGGTATCTGCTTCACATCATAAATTATTTCATGCAATAAAAATAACTAAAAATATAAACACAAATTATATTTAAATCACTCTATCAATGATCAAGTGATGGTAAAAGGTTCCAAAAAAACATGAACCAAATCCTTATATACATATTACTCTTAGAAAAGAGACTTGAGCAACCACTTATCCTTTGATTCTTTCACTACATCAATCTAATACTTTCTAATCAACACATCAAAAAATATATTTACCTTATTAAGGGTATATAAAACCTCAAAGATGAATGACTGAATATTTTCTACCCATCTATTTTGACTCAAATTTAGGTCTTATAGAGAATAGATATACTTTAGACTTTTATGGTTGATATAAACAATAAATTTATCCCCAAATAGATTTTTTTTTTTCAAATATTGAGAACTTAAACTACTATTGATAACGCAATATCATGTTTGATATAATTATTCTAATATGGCCTAAGATATCGAGAACTAAAAGACACAACATGAAACTCCTACATGAGTATGCAACCCAAACCTACACCATATGCATTCTAATAAACCTAATAATTCTTACCTATATTGGATAAGATGAGAATAGGTAAAAAATTAATATCCTATTCAATTACTGAAACAAGGCCTAACATCTACCATCCCATAAGAATTTCACCCATTTTCTTATTAATATCATCATTAAAGCAGCTAGTAAGTAGAAATCATGAATAAATAATCAATAATATTCCTTGATCCCTTGAAAAATCTAAACCTTGAAAACATTTTTGGGTACTCCCTAAGACATCACCACTACCACTTTATCAATATCCACTAATATATCATATTTTAACACCAAATACCAAAGAAACATTACCTCTCTAATAAAAAAATACATTTTAGAATATTATAATAAATTTAATATTACATTAATGTCTTTAAGGTAATAACCAAATGTTCATCATGCTCCTCTTGTGATAATTTATATATCAAAATATCAGTTATGAATAACATCACAAATTATTATATAAATAGATAAAATATATGATCCATTAACTCCATAAAAATGTTTAGAGAATTTATTTCATAAAATTACATCACAAAATACACAAAATGGTCATAATGAGTCTTGAAGGTAATTGTTGGCATATCCCCAGTCTATCTTCGGAGCTAATTATATCATAACTAAATATCAATATTGTAAAAACTGATCAAACTAATCATAAATGTATGGTAATAGATATTGATAGATAATAATTACCTTACTCAACCTTCAGTAATTAACACACAACCACAAACTCCCATCGACATTTTTAGTAAAGAGAACTGCAGTACCCCAAGGTGATATACTCTATCTAATAAACCCCTTCAATTAAAGGTATTCTAGAAAAATTTTAAAATTCCAAATTCCAACTGTTTTCATATAATATTGAGGGATATAAATATGTTCAATACTAAGTACCAAATCTATAGATAACTTTACCTATCTCCATATAGGTGACCTATATTGATATAAAGGAAATATATCTTAAAATCAATCAATAATAAAAGGAAAATAGCATTGGAACTATCCTCAATATAACTATGTAACATACATAAAACTTGAGAATTAGTATCCCCCAACTTCCTTAAATCATAACCATATTGGATAACATGATAATTTTATCCACCCAATAAAGTTGTCATGATAACTCCACCTCTCTCTCTGGAGGTGACCCATATTGATATAAAGGAAATATATCTTAAAATTAATAAATAATAAAAGGAAAATAGCATTGTAACTATCCTCAATCTAACTATGTACCATACATAAAACTTGAGAATTAGTATCCTCCAACAACCTTAAATCAAAACCATATTGGATAGCATGATAATTTTATGCACCCAATAAAGTTGACATGATAACTCCACCTATCTCCATGGAGGTGACCCATATTGATATAAAGGAAATATATCTTAAAATTAATCAATAATAAAATGAAAATAACATTGTAACTATCCTCAATAAAACTATGTACCATGCATAAAACTTGAGAATTAGTATCCCCCAATCTTCAGTAGTAATCAATGTGAGCTCATAAATGTTTCAGCTAATACATTCTAAAAAATCACATCAAATTTAGGTATTTATAAAACATAGAAATCTATAATATTCTCATATCCAATAATGATAATATATCTCTTTTTATATGATCCTCTATATTCTCCACTAGAGAGTCCTTGTTAAATACCCCAATTGAAAAATTAACATCCAAACACAACACAAAGTAAAAATAAAATGAATATGAATAAAAAAATATTTAATGATATTAAATAAAATATGAGGCAAGGTGGAAGGAACTAGAATCATACCTTTGAAAATCCAATACCACCTATCCAAGATTAAGTGACATCTAATCCACAAAAAATGACTGCCTTATACCTTTCTTATGATCATGGCCCTAAATTTTCTAACTATCTTGAGCCACATATCTCTAATGAGACTATACTTGTAAATATCTTACACCACCTTGACCAGACTACCTAGATGAAATCTTACAATCACTCTGTTGAGGTCCAATCACCCAAGATTAATATAGTTGAGTAGAATTTTAATCCCTACCACCACTTTTCTGATCTCGTTCTAGAAAAAACTCAAAATATATCCTATATTTCAACAATAGTGACATTATATTAGCTCACTAAGATATATAGGTCGACTATGGACCTTTTTACTACATTATAATCACTCCAAAGATGCCCTGTATTGAGAAGAATAAAAAAAGTTTTCTCGTGGATCCATAATCATGAAAAAACACTGATTATAATCATCAAATTTATTATTTTTTCTACCTCCTAATCCACTAATACTCATAAAATTCTTCGAATTATCATCCTAATATATATATTCTATCAAGGATTTGTTTACCATATCTATTATAATGGGTAAATAAAACAATATCACCAAAAAATAAAGATTTGATTGTAATATAAAATCAAACCAATAAGCAATCGTAGACATATCACCAAAAAAGGTTATATCAAAGTGAACCAAATTAGTGAATCTTGTAAAATAATCTATAATATAAATCTCACCCTACATCAAATCTATAAACTCATAACCCTATTCCATCATTGGAGTCTCTGGATATAACTTCTTAAAGAATAGATCCTAAGATTTATCCCAATTTAACCCTTTAGTTCTCTTCACCTACATAAGTATATCCCACCATCATCATACTAAATATTCAAATATAAACACAATAATCTCCACTTAATTTCTTTAAATTTTATCAATCAATTCAAAATTCTGACAAATTCCCTCCATCCAATCCTCTTCACCACATGTTCCAATATCCCCTATGATGATAGGAGAATGTTGTTCTAATAAATCTCATATAACATCAACCACCATAGCTCCCCTTAAGAAAGTCTCCCCTCTATAGTCTGAATCATCCTGAGAAAACTTTATGTTATTTTCACCTCAATAGGATTCTTAGGTACTTATAAGGGTCTAGAATGTTCACCATCTCCTTTTTACTATTGATCATGTTTCCTTTGGCCTGGTTTTTTCTAATGAGACTCCTCCATGTGCCTTTTGGGTTCTATAACACTACATGGTCAAAACACCAATCAATACCAAATAAAAAAAAATTATCAAATAAACAAAAAAAATCATTTTTTCTTTTACAATTGGAAAAATAAATCAAATAAACATAAATTAATCAAAATAAATCATCAAACACAAGAGTTTAATCATATTTTATGTCTTTATGCACCAAAATTATGCATGGAAACCCCAATATTCACCCTCAAACTAGGTGAATTTCATATCTTTAAAATATCAATAAAAACAATAAATTTAATCTCGTGTATCCCTAATGACTTGTACTTCAACTTTGGTTGTTCTAGATAGGAATATTTTTATATTTTTTATACCATGTCCCAACCTCTAGTATCATTTCTACAACTTTTCCAAAGTATATATATTAACAAATGAAAATGGTTTTGATACTATTTTGTAATTTTCTACCCCAGCATGATTATTTCATTAAGGTAGTACATAACATGGACTTAAGTGTTCTCTTTAATCACTAAAGGCTATAAACTAGCATGAAGGGTCTATAGTATCACTTGGGGAGAAATTTAACCTCTAATGGATCATTAAATAAAATAAACTTAATTGGAGTATCACTATTTTTTTCCTCCAATGGACCTTAAGCCTTCATTTTTGAAGCCTATGGGCAAAATGAATTCCTCTAAGTCCTATGAGTCATGTAATACTTACGCCTACGGGCCTTTTAAGGGTTCCACCTCACCACTTGAAAGGTGGATTATAATATTAGTATATATATCTCAATGTAATACATAATAGAAAAAATACATAATATGAGTATATATATATCTCAATGTAATATATCAAATATAACCAAAATAAATACAAAAACAATTATCCCCTTTGCACATACTCTATAGACCATCATACAAAATCACAATTGTTCTAACCACTATCACCAAGATACATCGGTTCCTTAATGTTTCTTACATATATGTGAGTGAATTATATAAATTTAAATAATATGAATGTATAGGGTGTGAGAAATACATCTTAGTAGGATGTCACTAAAGATCCTAAACATATCCTATATCCTAACATTCTCATATGAGTATTGAGAAATTTTATGCTATGAAATTAATATAATCAATCAACATACATCGAATATTTCCAAGTGCTTAAAATTTTACTTAACTTTAAGTTTTACCCATTTCATCTAATACTAGTAGAAATTAATGATCTCTATAAAAATAATCCATTTCAAAACAAAAGGCATAATTAATATCATGGTCAAACACATTACCTAACAATATCATTACATATCTCATTTGTATTTGAAATAACTTTAATAGAATAAATAATGGACCATATTAGTATAGAAGAAATCATGACAAGGCCAAAATCATGGATCATCTCATTATAGTTGAAATAATGACATTACCAAACACATAGCTTAATTTTATATCATCCTAACTCAAGGATTCCCTACAACTTGACCAAACATATGGTATTTATAAAGTAACAATGACATATCTCAATGTTATAACATTATAAAAATATTTTTCAGCATATACAAGAAGAAAAATATCATAGTTAAAATAAATTTAAAAACTATTTAATATATTTTTATTCACAAAATACAATTTAAAGTTTTAAATTATTTTTTATCACTCAAACTAACTTTAATTAACTATTATTAATGATTTTTGGAATGAAAAATATAATTTCTAGTTTAAAAAATTTAATTCCTTATATGAAGTCATTATTCATCATTTAAATTCATAAAAGATTATTTCCCTCTAATACACCTTTTAACATTTAAACTCATCGCCCAAATTCATATTTTAGCATAAAAATCACTAATTAATATTCACTTCCATTTTAAAAAAATTAATACTTCAATATAATAATTTAATCTTAAATAATGACCATCAAAATATAAATAAAAATAATTATAGTAGTAAAACATAAGTAATACACTCAATTAATCCACATTAATTCATTTTAATAATTAATTCTTGAATTATTATCCAATTCTATGTCAATCGGACACACCATAGTTGAATCCAAGAATTTAGTTAAAAAATACATATAAAGTAGTTTATTTGAATCCTAAGGAAGCCTAAAATCACATATCTAACAATTAACCAATGATATGTAGCTATAACATATTCCAATTCTCTACCCAATCACTAAAAAATAGAATTTTCCCTAAAATAGGATAGAGATGAATTGCAAAATAGTAGAGAAAAAACAAAATTTCCTTTAAAAGAAATCATTGGGTTGATGATCCTCCTACCTTCATGATCACAACACACCTAACATATCATAATTATATCAATTATTATGAGATGTATCATGAGAATAATATTAAGGGAGAAGAATAGATCTTGGAGGAGTCCAATCTTGATCCATGACTTATTCGATGATGGAAATAAATTTTTAACCACATATATCATGAGAAGAAAAAAATAAAAATTACCTTCATTAAGATGAGTTTAATAGTAACCCCTAGTGTGACATCCCTCCCCTCCTCATTGGATTGAGTGGAGGTGTAATTTCTACTTGGCCTTGAGCGGCATTCCCAAGATGTTAAAGGCTATAAATTAATTCCAAGGGATTCATTAACATATAGGAGATGATTTCCCCTTTAATAAAAATAAAAAAACCAACCAAACATTCCATAACCAAACTTCTATATGATTAATGATGAAAATGTAAAAAAAACTAAAATTAATACCATTGATACCAAAACCACTACAAAAAATTAATACATTGGAAGACTAATAACATCAAAGTACACAGCGGAAGACAAACCAACAAAACTCAAAGACTCAAAGACATAAGTCCAAGCTCCAACTCGAATTCCATTCCCAGGTATCATGAATCCCCACTAAATAAGTGTGATGATTTACCTTTACCTATATCTCGATAGAAAATATCTACAAAATCACCAATGTTCCAAAGTAGGGGTGACTAATGAAACTCAATAGATTTCCTTAAATGAATTCCCTACTCACACCACTATAATAGAATAAGTTATAACATTTAGATAAAAAAAAATTACATAAAAAACATTTAAAATAGTTTAACAATTTAAAACAAAGCCAAAAAATTCCATACCACAATTGTTTTCTCAAATAAACAAATTTCCAAAAAATCACCCAACATGAAATTAACTGTTTCACAATTTCTATGTTGTCATAACCCATTCCATTTTACATAACTACACACCAACACTATCAACCTCCCAAGCTTGTTGTTACCATTGATGGTGGAACTTCACATCCATAACCTATACCTTTGATGGTGGTACTTTATGACCATTCTCTATCCCATTCAATACATGCTTAACCATTTAATCTATCCACATTTCATACAACCTTTATCACTGTCATCATCTTTTAGATTTTTATTTAAAAAGGAAATAAAATAGTACATGCAAGTCCCACAAAAAAAAGTTGGTAGAAACAGAACTATGGGGGTCTAAAATAGTGAAGAACAAGGTAATCCTCTCTAATTATGTTAATCCCCATCAGTTTCAGACTGTGAAAGTTATCGAAAACCAAGCTCTCCAATCCTAGATTGTCAGTAAATTCTAGATAGCCAGCTGCCTCATTCCCCTCCCTCCATGTGTGAGACAATGTAGTGATGTTTCCAAGGATCCCAAAACACTTGAAGATGATATATTCGATAAACCAAGGGATAAAACCAAGACCTTAGAGAAAATTATAAACCTACACTGAGTTATTTTTCACTTCAATGATCTATAATCCCTTATATCTTCAAACCGAGAGTCATGTCAACATGGTCTTAGCCTCCACCTGTAACGATGACCCTTGGCCCAGCCTCCTCTTGCAATGATGACCCTTGGAAAATACAACCTTTTTCAAACCAATTCAACCATTTCAATAATACTACACTTTTATTAAAAACCATACCAAAAATATACTTCAATAAAACCAACCCTTTTATTGAAGACACTTTTCCAAAAAATCATTCCAATAAAGCCAACATTTTATTGAAAAAACTTTTTCATGCATCAAAACCAAATAACTATTTTAAAATAATCATTTTAAAATCAACTTACCATTTTCACTTTCCATCAAAACACCTAATTTTTACAATTCCATAAACTGTCACCAATGAAGGTTTCTATTAATCAATTTCACAACAATTTCACAATAAATTTCAAGAAAAGTAATCAATTTGAAACTAATCCTTCAAGTTATAGATAGAGGAGTTGAGAGTGAAGCCACCTACCTCAGGATTTATGGTGAAAACAAAGAACGTCTTGAAAATTCCATCAAAACAGAGTCGAATATCCAAAAACATATTATATATCTCTTCTCCTAACATCAACAATGTAACGACCCAAACTTTTGTTAATGAAAATTCCTCTTGATCTAAATAAATGTCTTAATATGTGAAATTTTTAAACAACATATTCACTTCTTTTTTTTATGTTTTTGGATTTTGAAATATCATTAAGAATTGTTACCATTGCTATTGTAGCTATTGAACAGTGATCACATGATTAGTATAAATATGTGCTTTAATAAATCCCATTTACTCAAGAAAAGGAAGTGATAGCCTCATCCGGTAGACTTTCCCCATATGAAGCCCATTTGTCAGAGCTCAGAAAGGAGGTGGTGTCATGGGCTTTGCTCTTGACCAAGCTCAAGCTGATCTTGAACACATAAAGCTTGAGTGGAATCACCTACAGGAAAAGTGGATGTTGATAGAGATTACCACCCGAGCGATGTTATCCTAGACACCCCAAGAGTTTGTCACCATCTCACACCATACCCTTAGGTCTTATGTGGGTTTTTTAAGGGGTTATTTAAAAATACCTTAGTACTATGGTTATCTACATTAATTGTGTATATAATAATGAATATACTTTCATTTTATTATTGTTACCTTGTAAATAGTTTTTAAAGTACAAATGGTATTTTTAGTTAATGTTCAACTAATAAATCTACTTTGATGAATTAATGGATTTTTTAATTAAATAATATTTTCATAAATTATTATTATTATTATTAAATATAAATGATTTAATAATTTTATGAATGCAATTGTAATTTTTATTAAGGTTTGAAATCCATTTTTTGTCAAAACCCATGAATTTTCGATAAATGTTGGTTTTTATTTTAAAAGTAAAAATTAACATATTTGGAAAATTATTTAGATAAAATGAATATTATTTTTGGAATCAGGACGTCGAAATTATCCAATGGTGAATTTTTCATAATTTTATGAGACAGTCAAATTTTTGGGTAAAAATTAAATACTGTTTAAATATATAATGTGTTTTATGACATCATAATGACCCAATAGTGATGTAATAAAATACTATAAAATTTATGTTCAGACAATATATTTTTTACCATTAGAATAATGTGATTTTGGGTTGTTTGATTTATTTTGCAAAGCTTTAGTGGACCCTTCAAGACTTATTAAACATTTTGTCTTTTTAAAGTGTTTTCCTTGATAGTGTGACTCACCTCCACATAAGAAACCCCATTATTTTAATATGTTCGTATTTTGGCCTTATAAAAAAAATTCCACTTCCCTTTTCCAAAAACCATGGTAAAAAACCATGGGTTTCTTTGTGGTTTGGATTAGTTTAATGTGAGGTGTCCCAAACCTAAATAATAAATAATTCCCTCACCTTTCCTATATAATCCCACAAAAACTCCCAATTTCTCCTCACTCAAAGCCTTTGAATTTCATCCAACCTCTTCCATACTATCTATATAATCCTCCCAAGGTTCCCAAAGCTCCCAATAATCCTTTCTCAATCCTCTCTCAAACCTTTGGATGCACACTTCCAAGTAAGGGATTTCATCCTTTCTTATTTTTGGATGATGTAATACCCCTTTATCTCTCATTGAATGCGTCTCATGTACACCCTTTACTATGCCGAAATTCCAAAAGACATTTCTCTCTCCTCATTTACATTCAAGAAATTATTTTGTATCATGAATTAAATTCCATTACAATTGGTGGGACATGTATCCATATGGCCCCCCATTACTATAAATTTCATTTAAATATAATGATACACCCCTTTCTCTCTCATCAACCATTTTTATGAGTTCTTATGTCACGTTGTTATCCTGCCTAAATTGCATCGCGATTTTCCAAGCCAAAGTCATTGTGTAGTGAATACCATACCCTTTTCTCTTTCAAGTGTATTAAACTTTATGCACATTTACTTATTGTTTAAATAGTTTCATTTATTAATTCCACACTCCTTTATCATGTAATAAATGATGATGTTTTTTTTATGATCCATGTGGCACACTTATGCATAAAATGAAATGTTTAAGAAGGGTGTGCCCTGATAGCACTCCAATGCATTGGGTAAAGTATAGTATCATGATGCATCATGTGAAATGGGTGTTTAACCATGATAATTAAAGTGCAATGATGGTTTACTCATTATTCATGTGCAATGAGGGTTTACTCATGCTCCATGTGTAATGAGCCTTCGCTCATGCTATTACATGTTAAGTGTTGTTTCCACATTTCCGTGTTATGATTATCATGATTTATCATGCCTTTATGTTTATGCTTCTCTTGTGCGCTATTGATATTCCTATTGTCTAACATGTATTGTATTCCTCATGTTATTCCATGATTATTCCCTTACTGGGCTTTATAGCTCACCCTTTTCTTAGGAATGTCCTCAGGTTATCCCATGAAATGCTAAGTATGAGGGAATATAGTGTTCATGTAAAGGAATTTTTCAATAAAGATATTGTATTTCATGTTTTAAGTTGTTATGTAATGATCATAATCCCCAAATACACTAGAACTCTTGATCTTATATGTTGTATCAAGTGAATTTTATGTAATAAATTATGTTTAATTGTGTAATAAAAAGCAGGGTTGTCATAGTTGGTATTAGAGGATAGGTTCAGTTATTTTTGAGATTAGGATTAGAAAACCCTAGTAAAGCCTTAGAGACAATACTAAGTATAATAAAATCATCCCTATGTTTTGGTGAGTATTGATTAAGTTTTTTACCAAGTAAATACATCCCTGTCTGGATACGAGTAGGTAGAGGCAGCTCTGGCACAGATGTATCCTAGGGGTAAAACACGAAAACACCAATTTGACCTAGACTCGAACAGGAACGGGTGCACGACAATGGGACTTTCTGCACTCTTGTTTATGACACTCCCAGTTGATATGATTTGGTAAATTCACAAGCTTAGTATGAACCATTATTAAAAGACAAAAAAATACCCTCAGAATATATGTTAGAAAGTAGATCATGGATAACATAGACCGAAGCCAGTAGATTCATATGTTAAGGAAATAAAAGTTATTTATAAGTCATCATTTTTGTCCTTGGATTACCCTTTATGTGTTACACCTAAATTTCCTTTTATTCTAGCCAATGGACGATAATAGGGGGACTCGGGATAACAACCGATGTTAAGATCAATGTGATGATTGAACTAATGAGATACCCAATCCAATAGATGCGGGAATCGTGAACTTTGTCATGCTTCTCTCTCTTATAACTCAAGATTTGAATAGAAACATGGGTCAAGAGTAACATTAAACCCCCCCTAAGAAATAACAAGTCGCTATCGAGAGCTTCATGAAACAAAGGCCTCCTACTTTTAATGGATCATCTAATCCCTCAAACACTGAACAATGGATCAACTCCATTGAAAAGATATTATCCATCCTTCAATGGTATGAAAAAGAGAAGGTTCTCCTGGATTCTTATCATATGGAGGGTGAAGTTGATCAATGGTGGACGTTGATCAAAAATGTGAATCCTAAGGAGGAGGTTAAGGCATTGGAATGGAAGGATTTTTGGAAGATGTTTTTCAATAAATATTTTCTGCACACCCTCCGACTTAAGATGGAAAGGGACTTCCTTTCCCTCAAGAAAAAAAGAAGACGAATCTGTTGGAGTGTATGAAGAAAACTTCAAAATGCTTGCACAATATGCTTATAGCTTTGTCGTTACCCCTGAACTCAAGGTTGAACACTTCTTTGGTGGGCTGAAACCTAGCCTGCGGAAAGCGCTGGAAATCCATGACTTCGATAGCTATGAGGAATTTGTCTGATGTTCCCTCAAGGTCAAAATGGAGATCAGATAATCTTAGGGGTATCATAGGGATAATAATAGTAAGGTGGAATTCAATGTTTGCAGTCTGATGGACAAATCCAATAGTGTTACAAAGATCCAACACCCCACTTGCCAAAGGAGAGGAAAGAAGCACCCTAGAAATTTCCTGAAGGGTATGAGAAAATGCTTTAGATGTGGAAGAGAAGGGCACCTGGAAATTAACTGTCAACAAGAAAGGCCTACGGAAGTGACAGAGGAGAGGAACTCTTAGTTCTAACCTCAATTCATGGTTCATTTCTATAACTACAAAGAACAAGGGAATCTTGAAAATCAGTTCCCTAAGCCAAGGGTTTTCATAGGCAACCAACAACTGCCAAGGCAACAAGGGTGAGCTTTTTCCATCACTACTTCTGAAGTGAACCCCAACAATGAAGTGGTGATAGGTAATCTAGTTATTCATTAAATAATAGAGAATGTACTTTTTGATTTAGGTTCTATTCATTTTTTATATCTCAAAATTTTAGTAGAATAATCCCAGCACGACCACAAATCATGAAAGTGAAGATGTCGGTGAGTACGAAAAATGGGGAAATCATTACATCCCATGAATATAACTCCTCCCATGTCACAATATGTGGATTGAACACCCCATAGAACCTCTTCATACTCCCTATGGTGTAATTTGATGTAATTCTTGGCATGGATTGTCTTTCCTTATATAGAGTCATCATAAATTGCCATTAGAGGGAAATCACTCTCCATGTAGATAATTGACCCCTGATTCTTTACAAGTGCAATGAGGAAGATGAATCTTCTTTAGCTCTATCATCTCAAGTGTAGATATTACTACCCTATGAGAATAGTTATCTGGCTCAGATGATTAAGTCTAAGGAGGCAACTATCCTAGAAGACATGCCTATTGTGAGGGAATTCACTGAAGTGTTTCCCGAGGAATTGCATGATCTTCCTCCTAGAAGAGATGTTGAATTCTCAATTGATATTATACCTGGGGAGTTTCCAATATCCAAGACTCCATATAGAATGGTTGTTTTGGAGCTTGAGGAGATGAAGAAACAACTACAGGAGAATCTGGATAAAGGGTTTATATGCCCAAGTGCTTCACCATGGGGTGCACCAGTCTTCTTCGTCAAGAAGAAGGATGGGTCAATGCGCCTTTGAATCGATCATCGTGAGCTTAAAAAAATCACGATAAAGAACAAGTATCATCTCCCATGAATTTATGACTTGTTCTATTAGTTGTGTGGAGCACAATACTTCTCTAATGTGGATTTTCGTTTGGGATATTATCAAGTAAGGGTGAAGAAGGAAGATATCCCCAAGACTGCTTTTCGTACAAGATACGAGAACTATTAATTCATAGTAATGACTTTAGGACTCACTAATGCTCCATAAATATTTATGGACTTGATGAATAGAGTCTTTAGATATTACCTCAACAAATTTTTGGTAGTCTTTATAGATGATATTCTGATATACTCCAAAACCAAGGAGGATCATGAGGAGTATCTAAGAACTGTACTAGTGACCTTGTGGAAGGATAAGCTCTATGCAAAGTATAGAAAGTGTGAGTTCTGGTTAAAGGAGGTCTCATTCTTGGTCCATATCATCACAAGTAATGGGATATCTGTGGATCCCTCCAAAACAGATGCAATTGAGGGATGGTCGAGGCCAACATTGGTAATGGATATATGTAGCTTCTTAGGGTTAGCTGGATATTATCGATGATTTGTGAGAAATTTCTCACGATTGTCCAACCCTCTTACCAATATAACTCGAATGGGAGTAAAGTTTTCTTTGAGTGATGAATGTGAATAAAGATTCAAGGAGTTAAAAAGGAGGCTTATCACTGTACCCATTCTCACTTTACCCACAAGTGGAGAACTTTTTTTTGTATTCAGTTATGCTTTAAAGAATGTCCTAGGATGTGTGTTGATGCAGAATGAAAAATTCATTGTCTATGCTTCAAGGCAATTGAAAGTTCATGAACAAAACTATCCAACACATGATCTCGAGTTGGCTGGAGTGATCTTTACCTTGAAAATTTGGTGTCATTATCTCTTTGGGGAGAAGTGTGAAATATATACGGACCATAAAAGCCTCAAGTATATATTCACACAGAAAGAGTTAAAAATGCGCCAATGAATATGGTTAGAGTTGATCAAATATTATGACTGTTCAATCCATTACCACCCTGGGAAAGTGAACAAGGTGGATGATTCCCTAAGTTGAAACAACCTAGTGATTCTATCATTGATGAGAATTGAAAAGGATCCAATCTTCTTATATTTGATGAAGATGGACATGGGAATCATAAAGAAGGTAACATCATAAATCCTTTCACAAATGATTACTCAACCATCACTTTTTGAAAGGATAAAGAATTCTCAAAAGGATGCTGTGGGAATTTAGGAAAAAGTGGAAGATATCATAAAAGATAAATCCTTATATTTTAATTTTAATGAAGAAGGAATTGTGATATTTTGGAAAAGACTATGTGTTCTATCAGGTATGGAGCTGAAGAAGGAACTTTTGGATGATGCACATAGTTCAAATTTCTCTATTCACCCAGGAAACAAAAAGATGTATTGAGATCTCCAAGAGCATTATTGGTGGTATAATATGAAGAAAGAGATCGCAGAATATACCTCAAAGTGTCTAGTGTGTCATCAAGTAAAGGCAGAGAGGCAGAAGTCTAAGGGGATAATGCAACCATTTCCCATACCAGAATGGAAATGGGAGAACATCACCATGGACTTTGTCACCAGACTTCTGAAGACATCCAAAGGCAGCAATGCAATATAGTTTATTGTGGATCATCTTACAAAGGCCTCACACTTCATTGCTATTCGGGTGGATTTATCATTGGATCAACTTGCATGGATATATATCAGGAAAGTGGTAAGGCTGTATGGAGTACCACTATCTATTGTGTCTGATCAAGATCCAAGATTCACCTATAAGTTTTGGAAGATTCTTCAACATGCTCTGAATACTGAACTGAACTTTTGTATGGCCTATCATCCTCAAACTGATGGCCAATCCGAGAGGAAAATCCAAACACTTGAGGACATGTTGAGAGCGTGCTCAGTGAGATTTAAAAGAGGATGGGATCTACATATTCTTCTGGTTGAGTTCTCTTATAATAACAGTTTCCACTCAATAATCCAAATGGCATCATATGAAGCCCTTTATGGGAAAAGGTGTAGAACATCGATGTGTTGGGATGAGGTCGGTGAGTGTAAGCTGCTTGGACCAGAAATGGTCAAAGAAATGGTGGAGAATGTAAAAACCATTCAGCAGCATATCAAGGAAACCCAGAGTCGACAGAAGAGTTTTGCAGATAACCATCGACTAGACCTTGAGTTTATAGTTGGAGAAATGGTATTTATACGCATATCACCATGGAAGAATTTCAGGTTTGGAAAGAAAGGGAAGTTAAGTCCAAGGTACATCAGCCCCTTTGAGATTCTTGATCGTGTTGGGGCTATGTCCTATCGACTAGCACTTCCACCTACCATAACCAAAGTACATGATGTCTTTCATGTATACCTCTTAAGGAAGTACATACTGGACCCTTCACATGTACTCTCTTTAGAGGTAGTACAACTAGAGGATGGTCTTTCTTATGAGGAGAAACCAGTGAAGATCTCAGATCATTGAGAAAAAGTTCTAAGAAATAAGAAAATTCCCCTTGTCAAGGTATTGTGTAAAAACCACAAGTTTGAAGAAGCGACGTGGGAATCGGAGGAAATAATTAAGCAGAGTTACCCAAATATGTTTTAGTGTAGGAAAAGGAAATTTTGGGGGTAAAATTTCTTAAGGGGGAAGATTGTAACGACCCAAACTTTTGTTAATGAAAATCTCTCTTGATCTAATTAAATGTCTTAATATGTGAAATGGATGTACAACATATGAACTTCTTTTGCTTTATGTTTTTGGATTTTAAAATACCCTTAAGAATTGTGACCAGTTCTATTTTAGTTGTTGAACAGTGATCACGTTATTATTATAAATATGGGCTTTAACAAATCCAATTTACTCAAACAAAGGAAGTGATGGCCTCATCCACTAGACTTACCCCATATGAAGCCCATTTTTGGAGCTCAGAAAAGAGGTGGTGTAATTGGGCTTCGCTCTTGACCAATCTCAAGATGATCTTGACCACATTAAGCTTGAGCAGAATTACCTATGGTAAAAGTGAAAGTTGATAAAGATTACCACCCAAGCGATGTTATCCGAGCCACTCCAAGAGTCTATCACCATCACACACCATACCCTTTGGTCTTATTTGGGTTTTTTAAGGGTTTATTTAACAAGACCTTAGTACTATGGTTATGACCATTATTTTTGTATATAATAATTAATATACATTCATTTTATTATTGTTACCTTGTAAATAGTTTTTAAAGAAAAATAGTATTTTTAGTTAATGTTCAACTAAGAAATATATTTTGATGAATGAATGGATTTTTGAATTAAATATTATTTTAATAAAATATTATTATTGTTTTTAAATTAATTTTTATTAAATATAAATGATCGTATAATTTTATGAATGCAATTGTAGTTTTTATTAAGGTTTCAAAGCCATTTTTGTCAAAACCTATGAATTTTCAATAAATGTCGGTTTTTATTTTAAAAGTTAAAATTAAAATATTTAGAAAATTATTTAGATAAAATGAATATTATTTTTGGAATCAGGATGTCTAAACTATCCAATGGTTAATTTTTCAAAATTTTTTGAGACAGTCAAATTTTTGGGTAAAAATTAAATACTGTTTAAATATATAATGTGTTTTATGACATCATAATGACCCAATAGTTATGTAATAAAATACAATAAACTTTATTTTCAGCCAATATATTTTTTACCATTAAAATAATGTTATTTTGGGTTTGTTTGATTTATTTTACAAAGCTTTAGTGGACCCTTCAAGACTTAATAAACATTTTGTCTTTTTAAATTGTTTTCCTTGGGAGTGTGACTCACCTCCACATAAGTAACCCCGTTATTTTAAGAATTTATGACTTTGAAATTATAAAATATTGTTTTCCAATTACCTTTTCCAGAAACAACGGGTTTTTTGTGGTTTGGATTAGTTTAATGTGAGGTTTCCCAAACCTAAATAATAAACAATTTCCTCACATTTCCAATATAAACCCACCCAAGCTCCCACTTCCTCCTCACTCAAAGCCTTTGGAGCTCGTCCAACATCTTCCCTCCTCTCTCTAGAATCCTAAAAAGGTGACCTAATATCCCAATAATCCTCTCTCAAGCCTCTCTCAAGCCTCTCTCAAGCCTTTGTAAGCACAAATCCAAGTAAGGGATTTCATCCTTTCTTATTTTTGTCCAATTTTCTTTAAGTTGTAATTCCCTTTTGTTGTCAATTAAAAATGTTAGTGTATTATTTTTAACCTCCCTCATACTTCCCTCTTTATGTTTGGATGATGGGATACCCCTTTATCTCTCATTAAATGCATCCCATGTACACCCATTACTATGCTGAAATTCTGAACGAAATTTATATCTCCTCATTTACATTCATGCAATTATTTTATATCATGAATCTAAATTCCATTAAAATTATTGGTAAAAGTATCTATATGATCCCCATTACTGTCCATTTCATTTAAATATGATGATACACCCCTTTCTCTCTCATCAACCATTTTTATGAGTTCTTATGTCATGTCGTTATGCTGCCGAAATTGCACCACGATTTTCCAAGCCAAAGTCATTGTGTAGTGAATACCATACTCATTTATCTATCAAGTGTATCCACCTTTATTCACATTTACTTTTTGTTTAGATAGTTTAATTTATTAATTCCATACTCCTTTATCGTAGAATAAATGATGATGTTTTGTTTTATGATTCATGTGGCACACTTATGCATGAAATGAAATGTTTAAGAAGGGTGTTCCCTGATAGCATTCCAATGCATTGGGTAAAGTATAGTATCATGATACATCATGTGAAATGGGTGTTTACCCATGATAATTCAAATGCAATGAGGGTTTACTCTTGAATCATGTGCAATGAGGGTTTACTCATGCTCTATGTACAATGAGATTTGGCTCATGCTAATTCCATGTTAAGTGTTATTGCTATATTTCCATGTTATGATTATCATGATTTATCATGCCTTTAGGTTTATGCTTCTCTTGTTCTCTATTGATATGCCTATTGTCTAACATGTATTGTAGCCCTCATGTTATTCCATGATTATTCCCTTACTGGTCTTTATAGCTCACTCTTTTCTTATGCATGTCCTCAGGTTATCCCATGCAATGCTAAGTATGAGGGAATGTAGTGGTCATGTAAATGATGTTTTCAATAAAGATGTTGTATTTAATGTTTTAAGTTGTTATGTAATGATCCTAAGCCCCAAATACACTAGACCTCTTGTTCTTTTATGTTGTATCAAGTTAATTTTATGTAATAAATTATGTTTGATTGTGTAATAAAAAATAGGGTTATCATAAACAAGTCTAAATATAACCATGATTGGAATCGAAAACCTTTTATCTAGTTGTATCGAACTAGATCCTAGAAACTTAGAGAGGGAAGAAAGTTGATCAAAGAAAACCCACCAAAAAAACTACCACCAAAAGAGACTTAACAAGGGAATCGGGCTTCAAAGCACTAAAAAATTCCTTTGTATCACCTCTAGAATAATGGTAAAATCTTATAAAGCCATTGTAAGGAATAAATATCAATTTATGGTCAATTTGAAGCAAAAAAATGGGGTTTAAAGTTATTCCCAAACTACATTCACTTTTTAAGGATCTTGTTTTTGAACCATGCATGGTTTGTTACAATGTTTGGAAAAATAATGCACTAACTGTGCGCCATCCTCTACCTCAAGGAAAAAAACTCAAGATTGGACCACAAATTTATAAAAATCATACACCAAACATGAAAAATATCATTATCTCACTTTGCACTATTTCTCCTATGTGTTCGCACAGTTTGGAAAAACTGTGTGCCTACCCATGTGCCTTCCCCTTTGCCTATGTCTCACTATACACAATTTCTTGTAGGAGTTAGATGGTTTCCAAAAACTATTCACCGACCATGCACCATTATAAAAGCACCAAAAACATTCCAAAAGCCTTCCAAACCCTCTCAAACTTTACTCAAACACTTTACATACTAAAAAATTATAAATAAAGGGTTACTTACTTGAAACTGGGGGTGCTAAATTCTCCCCATCATTAGACTTTTCGTCCCCAGAAAGTATAAAACCAGCATTTCCCAGAAATATTTCAGGCTATTGATCAACCATTTATTTCTCATGTTTCGATGTCTCTTCTTGAATATGACCATGTTTCCACAAAACCTGCACTAGACCGATGTTTCTTCCATGAAATACTTTCTCTTTCCTATCCAAAATCTACATTGGTATATGTACCAATGAAGAATATGTCTCTAAGTCAATTTGATCTCATCGAATCACATAGTCAGGATCGAGTTGATTCTTTTTCAACTGAGATACATCAAACACATTAGGTACATCACGAAACTATGGTGACAATGCCAACCAATATGCCACCTCGCCAACCCATTCTAGTATCTCAAAATGTTTTCGGTATAGAGTAGATTACTTGACCTACTTCCCAAAACAATGATGCTCAAGCCTTGGATAGATTATCAAGAACACGTTATCACTCACCTAGAACAAAAATGGACATCTATGATGATCTTCATATGATTTCTGATGACTATGTGTCATCTCTATCAGTTTCCTGATCAACTAAATCTTCTCCATTGTTTTATGGAGAAGGCTCAACCCAACCAGTTAAGTCTCGCATGTTTCCGCCAAACAAAGTGGAGAATAATAAGTACGCACCTACAATTATTTAAATGGAGACATATGTATTGATTCATGATAATGATTATTATAGAATAACTCCAATAATGGTACATTATCTTCCTATGGTCCACCAAAATCCATTACATAAGCCCGGAACATGTCCTTCAATGTTTGTATCGTCCTTTCGGATTGTCCATCCATCTAAGGATGATACATTGTAATCATAGTCAACTGAGTCCCAAGGGATATTTTTAATTATTTTTAGAAGAGAGACATAAAACTTGATCTCTATTTTACACTATTAAAACTAGTAAATCATTCCTTTTTACCACTTCTCATATATAGATTTTTGACAAGTCCTCCACCGTATGAGATTCATGAATACGGATGAAATAAGCTAAGTTTGTGAGTCGATCCACTATCCCCCATATGGGATCGTGTTTATGAACTCTTCTTGGGAGACCTGTGACAAAATCCATGGTTATTAATTCCCATTTCCAAAAATAAATAGGTAAAGACTACAACATAACTACTAGTTGCTGATGTTCTATCTTAACATACTGACAAGTTAAGTATCTCGAAACAAACTCATCCACCATCCTTTTCATTCCAACCCACCAAAACCATGCTTTCACTTCCTTATACATATTTTGTGTTCTAGGATGAACATCCCATCTTGAATGGAGGTAATCATGAAGAGGTTGTTTTTGAAAATCCATAAGTACAACCATTCAATTCTGAAACCACAACCCTGAACCCTCATCCAACTTCCATCCCTCAATTTTCTCCCCACCATTGAAGTTTTTCTCATATAAACACATTCAAAATAGAAAATATGTGCCTATTTAACCATCTCCACTAAATCAGGAATAAAAAACTGGAAATAAAACTACAACATCACCTTATTCTTCAAATTCCAAGTGCATGTTGACTATCATTGACATCAACTGTCACTAATCTGAAGCTTCTTTTTCCAACTAAGAATATTATGCATCTTCCACCGTATTTCCTTTACCCAGTGTATAAATCAAGTCAAAGTCAAACATTTGAAGATACTCCATTCATCTCTTTTGTCAAAGGTTCAAATCCCTTTTTTAGAAAATATGTTTCCATCTCTTATGATATGTAAACACTATAAAATTCTCACCAAAGAGGTAATGACACCAAATATTCAAATAATGGACTATGGTAGCTAGATCCAAATCATGTTTTTGTTATTTATTCTCATGATACTATAAATGTATTCATCTATTAGAAACAACATGATCTCCCTTCATGAGAACACATCCCAAACCTGATCCAAAAGAATCATAATACACCACATACCCTTATCTTGATTCTGGAAAAATCTAGATCAGTACAGATGTAAGTTAAAAATTTAACTCTTGAAAAGATTTACGACATTACTCACTTAATTTTAATGGAATATTATTATTTTTTAAAATTTTAATAGGTGAATATAGTCATGAGAAATCATGAACAATGCATCGGTAATAACCATCTAGACCAAGAAAATTGTGTATCTCAAAGACATTCTTTGGATGTTTCCATGATATAATAGGCTCTATAATTTTTGGATCCATAGAAACACCTATTTCATAAAATAAATGGAAAAGAAATAATACCTATTGTGTCCAAAAAATAAACTTGGAATATAGATGATGATCCCTTAAGATTACCAATATTATCTCAAAGTGTTTCTTATGCTCATCCATTGTCCGTGAATACACTAATATGTTATCCACAAACACCACCACAAAATAATCCAGATATCTCTAAAATATCTAATACATCAATTCCATAAAGACCAATGGTGTATTAGTAAGAGCAAAAGTAATAACCATATATTAATAATGGTCATATTTACTTCTGAATTTTTTTTTGGAATATCCTCTTTCTAAACCCACAATTAGTGATATCCTGATCATAAGTAAATATTAGAGAACCACTAAGCTCCCCTTACTTGATTGATCATATCATAAATGCGTGTAATTAGATACTTATTATTTATCATAATTTGGTTATTCTTATGATAATCCACAAAAAAAACCAAATAGTTCTATTCACCTTTCTTACAAACAAGACTTGTATAGCCCATGGAGATGTTCTAAGCCGAATGAATATTTTTATTTCAAACTCATTCAATTGAACTATCAATTCCATTAATTTTATTTGTGTTATCCGATAATATGGAATAAAAATATGATTGGTCCTCAGAAAGAGATAAATCATAAACTCCACTTCCCTTATAGGTGGTAGACCTGAGAAATTCCTCAGAAAAACATCTGGAAACTGATAAAAAATTGCTAGAAAATTATTATTCTCGATCTCTTCCATAAAATCCAAAGTCTAAGCCACAAACTGGTATGAGATATTTCCAAATTATGGTGCCAACAAGCCTGTTGAACCTACTTTTATATTCTTCTCTCCTATAAAGAGATTCTCAATGTCATCCTTAGTCGTAAACCTGAACTATCTAGTATAAAAGTCAATGTGAACCTTGAACATTTTCAACCAATACATTCCTAGTATTATATCATAGAAATATATCTCAATCATAGAGAAATATCATTTCAAATCAGCTCCATTTATAGTTATAAAACACTCTCTACACATAAAGGCTCGACATCCTCTTTGACCCAGATTATTTTGAAGTTTTAACATAAAAGGCATCATCTCAACATTTAAACTCTGTAAATCAACAACATGACAAGCAATAAAGGAATGGGAATAACCCATATCAAACAAATATTTTATAATGTAATAATTCAAAATAATTATATCTCACACCATCAATGGTCTGGATTGATCATCCACAATAAAATTCACAGCTCCATATAATTACTTACTCATTGTACTTTGATCTCTATAGCTCTATTGAGATTTTCCTTACTGAGGAGTCATGGTATTACTGGAATCATCATGGATAGCCCTATTCTGCTGATGATGATTGTTCTGTTTCCCACATCCAATTGAATCATATGACATCTACAACACATGATAAGTGTCCCAAACACCTGATCTCAGAAAACTATGACAATAATATTGAAGATACCAAATCTAGTTGCAATTATGAAATACTATTGGTGGTTTCATACACTCTCGCTTAATGTGGTTCAAAGACCTACATTAGAAACATCCTATCTTGCTCTTGGTTGTTGGGGGAATATTCAATAATCCATCTATTTGATTCTGAGTCATCCCACTACATTGGAAATCATTTTCCCTCTTCCTCTTGCTCCCATTGTTTTAGTTCACACTATTTCTCATAGGTATCAACATGATTCCTCCACTAATATCTCCTAAGATGTACCTTTCTTCCATAGTTACACTATTGACCATCTCTATGTAATCTATTACACAGAACTTATCAATCTTAAAAAAAATTTATTCCATCATCCCTGATTCAAAAATGTGTGCCTTCAAGTATTCATTAGCAGTAACTTCATGTGAAAAGGACACTAAATTTATGAATTTAGCTGTATAATCTATCACTGTGAGGCTCTCCTACTTCAAGCTAAAAAATCCTCTTATTCTTGAAATTCTGAACGTATTAGGATGGAATTGTTTGTTAAACAATCATTCAAAATCCTCTCATTAAATTCCATGGTATAATTTATCCTGAATTTATAAATACCACCATTGACATGTAAGATCCTCCAACATATGTGTTGCCAACTTGACTTTCAAATCTATTCGTGTGCTATGGCAATCAAATATTTGATTCATCCTATTCAACCACACCTCTTCTTTATCTAGTTCTAAATCACCCCAAAAGATGGGTGGATTCTATTTCAAAAACCGAACAGAATGATACACTTTCCCTGGTTTATCCCTCTGGTTCCTTGTATCCACAACCCGAAAAGCTTGGAGAATACTCTGAACTAGCTGTTGGTTCACTTGTGTCTTAGGTGAAACCACATTATTAGCATCTTCCTCTAGTTTGTTTCTTCTATTCCTACTGGGTGTAATTTTCTAAAACATAAAAAACATCATAAATCTTAGTCTCTAGCAACTATAGGCTTAACAATTTCAAATTCTACCACATCACAACTATCACAACAAGGCTTTCCAAAATTCAACATTCTCCACATTCATCCATTTTGAAAATTTTCAACTAGATTTTGGAAATCAACCCTTTTTTAAAATACCCATATCATTCCTTTTTCAAAATCTCATATTTGAAAACAATGTCAAAATTTTTCAAAAATCAACATTTTTTCACCAAATCATATATCATTTCTCATAATTAAATATGAAATCCTAATGGGAAGTCATATATAAAATGCATATAATTCTCATCTCATTGTCTAAACCCATGAAAATGAGATTACAACTCCTATAAGTATACCCAAAACACGTATGTACCCAACTACCTAGTAACTTTAAGTTTAGCATAAAAAAGGTTATCTATATATTTTTATGCTCTACATTTTGAGTCCCAAAAATCCTACTACTTTCTAACATCCCAATAATAAGAAGACCAGAATTTATTTAAACTCAAGGACTGATAGAACTAATTACCTCTTATTAGTCAATGACCGAACAAGTTGATACCAGTTGTAACATCTCACCCTTCCTCATTGGCTTGAGTTGAGGAATAATTTCAACTTAGCCTTAAGTGTTATCACCAAGATGCCAAAGGCTAGAAATAAATGCCAAGGGATTCATTTACAGATGGGGGGAAATTTTCCCTTTTATAAAAATAAAACAACCCAACCAAACATGCCATAACCAAACCAGCATATGATGCATGATAGCAATGTAAATAAACTCAAAGTAATAACATTGATATCAAAACCAATACAACAAAGTACCACAGTGAAAGACTAATAACATCAAAGTAAATTGTCGGAGACAAACCAACAAAACTCAAAGAATCCAAGACATAACTCCAAGCTCCAACTCTAACTCCATGCCAAAGTATCATCAAGAACTACTAATGAAGTGGGATGATTTACCTTTAACTCTATCTCGATGGAAAATATCTACAAAAGAACCAATGTTCCAAATCAAGGGTGATTAATGAAACTCAATAGATTTTCCCCAAATGACTTCCCTACTCATTCCACTAGGATAGAAAAAGTTATCCCATTTATATAAAACAATTTATATAAAAAAAATAAAATAGTTCAATAATTTATAATAAAGCCAAAAAATTCCATACCAAAATATTTTTCTCAAATAACCCGATTTATAAGGAAATCACCTAAATTTTCATTAACCGTTTCACAATTTTCATGTTGGAATAACCCATTCCATTTCACATAACCACACACACACAATTTTAACCATGCAAGATTGGTGCTACCATTGATAGTGAAACTTCACATCCATAACCCATCCCTTTGATGGTGGTACTTCATGACCATTATTCATACCATTAAATCCATGATTAACCATTTAATAAAACCACATTATAATATAAGATTTTTCAAACTAATTCAAACATTTAAATAAAATCAAACTTTTATTGAAAACCATACCAACAAACCATTTCAATAAAACCAACCATTTTCTAAAAAAAAAAATTCCAAAAAACCATTCCAATAAAACCAAAATTTTATTTAAAACAATTTTCCATGAATAAAAACCAAATAACCATTTTGAAATCACCATTTTAAAATCAATTTACTATTTTCACTTTCCAACAAAACACCCAATTTTTATAATTTCATAAACCATCACCAAATAAGGTTTCCATCAATAAATTTCACTAAAATTTCACAAACTATTTCAAGAAAAGAAATAAATTTGAAATTAATCATTAAATTTCTAGATAGAAGAGTCTAGATTGAATCCACCTACCTTCGGAATTATGATGAAAATGAAGAACAACACAAAAATTCCAACAAAACCAGGTCGATTCTCTAAAAACCCATATTAGACTCTTCCCCTAACATGAAAAATTCCAAATATAACCATTATTGGCATTAACAACCTTAAATTTATCTACAGCAGAATAGATCTAAGAAACTGATAGGGGGAAGAAAGTATATCTATGAAAAACCACCAAAAAATACCACTAAAAGAGACTTATCAAGGTAATAAGGCTTCAAAGCACAAAAACATTTTTACCAAATCACCTCTGAATTGATAGGGAAAGCTTCCATATCCTTTTGAAGGAAGAAATATCAAGTTAGGGTTGATTTAGACTAGAAAAGAGGCGTTTAAAGTTAATCATAACCCAAATCCACTTTTTAAGGATCTTGTTTTTAAATTGTGCACAGTTAGTTGCATGGTTAGGAAAAATTGTGTGCTGACCATGTGATAGACTCTACCTTAAGAATCACCTCGCATAGTTGGCCTATATAGTTAGACAAACCATGTACAAACCAAGAAAAATATCATTGTCCCACTTTTCATAGTTTCTCCTGGGTGGCTGCATAGTTTTGAAAAACCATGCACCTACCTATGCTCCTTCCCCATAGCCTTTGTCTCACTATGCACAGTTTTTTATAGGAGTTTCACGGTTTCCAAAAATGACGCACCACTCATGTACCTTTATAAAATCCCCCAAAACAATCAAAAAGTCTTCCAAAACCTCCCAAACTTCACCCAAACACTTAACATACTTAAAAATCCTAAAGAAAGAGTTACTTACTTGAAATTAGGGGTGATGCACCAAGGATATTGGGGGACCCTTGGCGGACTTCTAGTGGCTATTCATGTTCCTAGTAATTAACCATAATCCTCCCAATGGTCACCTAAAATCCAACTATACGTTGTATATCTCATTTGTCTCCCAGTGGTACCGATTCTATTTTCTCTTTTTTTGATTTTTAAAATAAATACCTCTTTTATTGAATATTTGGTAACCCATGCAAATATAGAAGCTATTTTGGGTGGCCTTATCCTAGAACAAGATTCGTGGGAGCCCCATGGTACCCACCAGAGTCCCGATGGCTTATTATAGTGAACTCCAAGTTCACTCAATAGTTTAATTCCTCTAAAATTTTCTTCCAATATACTTTATTCACATACTAATAATTTAATCCAAGATACATTAAAATAAAGTCAAAAATACCAAAATTAAATTAAATATATTCCTAAAAATCCAAAAGTTACTTCATATAGCACACTTATAAAATCTTTCATATTAAAATGTCTAATTCTCTAATAAATATAAACGCTTTATTTTTTTAACATATGAGAATCTTATATTGATAATGAAAACAATTTTCATTATTTAGATATCAGAGTTTTTATATTTTTTAAAACATTTATCAAATTAACCAATACCATTTTTAAATAGGTTTAAATAAATTTCTAAAATAAGGTATTCAATATGAATAGTTTATATTATCATTTATAAACACTTCATTAAACTATATAGACTCTTGTATATTTTTATTTATTTTAATATTTAGAATCACATTATAAATTAATAAACCATGAAAATTCAAGTCTTTAAATATAGATCTCATCTAAAAAAATCTAGAATGATCTAAATCCCCATTCACATTTGATGTAGGCCCAATGTTTTTTGATAATTTTAGAAAAAAAATAATTACAAAACATAAGACCTCATCATGTTTTACTATAAATCATGTCTTATTTCCTTTCAAGTGAAAATCATTTTAGAAATAACCATGTAATGTTTTTCTCCAAAATTCATAATTTTGATACTAAAAGGTGATATTATTAAGTAGAATTTTGTTTTTCCATATAGAAATATAATTCCTATATAAATCATGACCATTTTTATCAAAACCATGATGTAAAATATAATTCTATGATACTCTATTTTTTAGAAACGTTTTTCATGGTTAGTTTTCCTTAAAACTCAATTTCATTTTACTATTTTCATAAACCATAACCAATTTTTCTTAGAATCATATTATTGTTTTAAAAATCTCCATGAACTCAAAATTTTTATCAGAAAAACATCATGGTTCTAAAAAATAATTTTTACAAAATAATTCATGTATTTAATATTTAATTCAATTGATGTGAAAGATACACTAAAACCACCATTGGGTTTTAGTGGGTATAACACTTTTCCAAATATAGTGGAAACAAACCACTAAAACCACTTTCACTATAATATTTAACCATTCATTTAAACCAAATAAAAGATAAATAAATAACATACCACTTTTTTATAAGAATATGATCCATCCAATATCCTCAACATGAGTTTAATGGGAATCCCTTAGAAGTAATCAATAAACTTCTTCCTCTAAGAATAGTCTATGGATTTTTTGAATCACCTAATTCTTAAGTAGGGTTCTCTATTCCTCACAATATTTTATAACTTTATATTAAATAGAAATAGAGAAAGTATATAGTTATGGATTCAAGTAGATTCATCATGATAGAATAATATTTATGTGAACTAGTTATAAATGGATTTAACAACTTTATATATCCTCTAACAACACTCCTTGGGATGTTGTATGTTTTACAAACATTCAGGTATAATTAAAATGTTCTAAAAATGTTTCAAAACCTTATAACTCTTTACAAATTGTGATTCAATTTCCCATATATTATTTAATGTTTAAATAATCAATATGAACATTAAAAATCCTCAAAACATCACCTAATAATGTTACAATTGATCATGATAGATTTCATTGAGTGAAATAATCAATTGACATGTGTTATCATATAACGTATGCACTTCTATACACAAAACCATGATGTAGTGACCTTCATCATAGCATGGTTTAATTTATTAAAAACCACAACACGGTTAACACCTCCATGTCATGTTTTTTATTTATTTCATATTTCTATTATTTATGTCACTCTATTTTAGATAAATAATGTATTTAGTATATTAGAGGTTTTGATGGAAGATACTATAGGATGATACATAAAGAAAGTTTTGTATCACACACAATGATAGAATTAAATATAATAAATATTTTGATAATATATAGTGACATAATGTAACACCCAAAGATTTTAGGATATATTTCTCTTTAAATAAATTTAATTTCTTTCATGGCTTGCGATACATGCAACCGTGAGTCTAAATAAACCATAATATAGTATATCATTATATCTCAGCCATTAAATTTTTGGTATAAATAGTAATTACCACATTTAAAAAATATATAAATTTTTTATATAATGAAAATATATTGATAAGTAAGTTCTCTATTTTTGTAAGTCATTACATGCTTTAAAAATACATTTTCCCATAAAATGGTTTGTATTGATTTTTTTGAGAAAATCATATAATTAATTTTGGCCACTTATAGAAAATGTATTTGAAAAAATGAAATTAATTTTTGAAATTATTATTTCAATATTATATTTGAGTGAATATTTTTTAATTTTTTGAAAAGATTGAGTTTTCTATGAATAGTGAAAATACTGATTTTTATTAAAAAATATCTTTTCATTTATAACATTTACAAGGTTAAATTTTATTTTAATTTTTTTTTTAAAAATTAGTCCATTTATATTTTTACTAAAACAATTATAGTCATTATAATCAATTTTATGTTTTATTTTTTTATAAATACTTTTTATAGTTAAGAAAATATTTTTTCTGGAAGACTGCTTTTCATCGTATTTTTCAGGTTTAATTTTAAATTATATTATACTACTTCTATGAATTGAATTTGATAAAATGGATTAAATTTTTGTAATAATAATGTAAAAAAATTGTAATAATTACACTTTCATTATTGTTCATAATGAATAATAAAACAATAAAAATGTGTAATCGTGGTTAAGGATAAAACTGGTTTACCGAGGGTTAATAAAAAATGATAAAGGTTAAAATAAATTAAACACTTGATTAAACCCCGTTTTTTAGTTTTATTTTGAACTCAACCTTATAATATTCTAATATGAGTCATTTTGGATCCATTTTCCCTAGATATTGACTTAATAAAATTTTAAAACATTGAAAAATTACAAGTGTGCCACTCACCTCAATTAAAAAAGGGAACCTACTCCCCTCACTTATTCACACATTTTGAGACAGTTATATTGTGTAAAAAATACAAAAATCCCTCAAAAGAATATTTATACACATTATATAGGTTATTTTATTCCATAAATACCAACCCTGGTGTCCTTAGGGGGAGATCTAAAGGAGTTCTTTCATAGAAGAGGTAATTTCCTTAACCAATCGCTTTATTTTTACTTATTATTTAACCTCATATAAATATATGGTATTTATCATAAAATAATAAATTAATTAAAATAAATATACTTAAATTTAATTATTATTATGAAACCACCATTATCCATCCTCTTTCCATAAAATGGGAAGTGAAAGTATCGCTTGTGCGTTCAGGCAGACTATCGCCTCCACGTAGTGATACAATTCATTTTCCCTATCCATCATTTAGGAATGGTTATTATGATGGTTTTAATGTTTATATATGATATTTATGATATTTTTTTTTCTTTAATTATAATATAATATCTACCTTCTTACCTTTCTATCCTTTGGAAAATGATAACTTCGCTCGTGTGTATGTGTGGACAACTGCCTCTATGAAGTGATGTTATTCATTTTTCATTTATACTTTTAATATATGGTAATAAGGATATATTTAATAAATATATATGATATATATTATATAATAATGATTATATAAGTTTAATTATTATTTAATATCCTTTTTTTCATTCATCGAAAATTGAAAATAGTGTTCATGTGTACGTACAACATATCATCTCCATGAATGGTGTAATTCATTTTCCTATATCTACCTTTTATAGATGATTTTAAATATATATGATATTTATATCATAAATAACATCATAAAAATTATTTAACCCTGAAAATTTTAAAAAGACAAAAATTACCAAACTAAAACATATATGAAAGATGAAGCAATTATCACCCGGAATAGTGATTATAATAAAGAATTGTTAATAAATGGGTGATAAAAGTTTATAAGTAAATAATATATGGTATGATATATGAGATTATCATAATATTATATATTTATAATAAAAATATATTTATTATAAAGGAGGTTCAAACACATATGAAGGATGTTTGACCTGAGTTAAGGGTTTATTTCACAATCTCATCATTATTCCGGATTGTTTATGTTTAAGTCTCCCCTAGGGGAATTATTTGATCATTATATCTTAAAAATATATATTTTATTATCATATGTTTATTTATTTAAATTAAAAGTTTTAATTTCATTTTATTAAAATGGTTTAAATTTAATCCTCTTATTATTTTTTGAACAAGGTAATTTTGAATTTTTACCAAAAATGTGAAAGGAATATTTATTTTAACGTACATGGAATGAGAAGAATTTCTAGCCATAATTATTTCCAAATGATTTAAAAGTTTAAAAAGTTCCTTCAAATAAATTTTTTCCTGGATATTTAGGAAATTTTTAGATTTAAAATAATTGATTTCAATATGAAAAGAGTATTTTTATAAAGAAATTGTCCATTAATCTTTTTAAATTATCTTCATATATGTCAATATACATTGATTAATATTATTTTATTTACTATATACTCTAATGATATCATCCACCATAGTTCCTTGGATTTTTTTGATCAATTTGACTAGGAATGTATTAACATTTTTCATTCTAGTTCTTCTAATATGTACAGTTATTGATTTTTAATGCATATTGATTAAGTTATATTGTTTATTTATATGGTGAATGCATTGGAATTGTTAAGTGATGGGTGGGGATTATAATTAAATATACCCTCTATGCATCTTTAGGTATCATGAGATGAAACAGGTTGGGTATTTCGCTGAGGTTTTACCCATTTATGTAAGATTTTTTAGCACAAGGCCTTGATGGTAAGTTTAAGATGTCTAGTATTATGCATTCCATCATTATGAAATCAGTTATTGATTTCCATGTGATTATTTAAATAGTTATAATATCCATTAAAAAAATTTAGTCACATGTGATTATTTATATGGAATTGTTTGATCATTATTTATTCCTTCCATATTATTCATGCCTTATTTATTACATGTTATCTTTTATTATACACATACCCTTAATGATAATCTTAGCTCACCCATTTCTTATATTTCATTTCCCTAGGATTATAGGAAGTGTATTGTGATTTATATGTAAGGATATACTGTAGGGAATGATAATGTACTCAAATAAAATACTATGTTTAATTTTATGTTTTCAAATATAATGTCATATTTAAGTTTGTAATGAGTTTTCTAAGACTAATAGACTATTCAGTTATTTGATATATGATCACTTATTTCTAGTACCAATATAATAAATTAACAATTTTCTCTGGTATACTAGGTTTAGTTTCTTTAAGCATAAGGAAATTATAGACTATGATATACAGTCGAATCATTTCCCCAAATATTGGAAAGCTTTATCACTTTAGATGAATTAACCATATAATACAGTTCATCCTTATTGTATGTCACATTTGAGTTATAGGTTGTGAAAATCTATTATTTCAGGCTGTTAAAATCTCAATATGCATGTTATATAAGGAAAAATAAAGATAATATAGTTCATGATTCAATAAAAATCACAATTGATGCAATTTCATAGACATCGATGGGGAAATTTCATAGGAAATAGTAATATAAGATATGATGATTAAATTATATCACTCTTTTTCTTATATCAGGTTTGATAAACTATTATTCTATCCATTATAGTTAAATATCTATGTTTACATGTTTTCTTGGCCTTTTTAATAGTGATTATTAGTGATATTTTAGGGTTTTGAGTAGGAAAATATTTACATCTTGACTAATCATTTGATTTGGTTTCAATTCTATGATATTAAGGTAATGGAATACAAGTATGAAACAAGGGTACCAAGGGTTCTTAATATTTTCAAAAAGTTTTTTTGGTAGTTCAGTGTCCTTGATATTGTTAATGGATAATGAAATATGGGATGTGTTAAAAAAATATAGGTTTTAGAACATATATCGGCATGTAGAGTGACATGAGATAGTGGTTTTGATAATATGTAGTGATAGAAAGAAGTTTACATAGAAGAAAACAAATAATAATAGAGAGAAATGATAAAGGTTTTAGAGAAGTTAGAAGAGGAGGTGTGATGAATGTGGATTTTTGTTAATGGGATCACATATTTTATGTAGGTGTGTTTCTCATTTTTTTCTCTCACTTAACAATAATGTTTGTATAGTATTAGTGAGTTTCCATGTGGTTGTATGGGATTCATAATTATCCTTTCAGTTACTTTATACTTTTAATTTATGACATTCCATAGTGATCTATGTAAGAACTAATAAGTTCAATGTATCTTGTATATATCTCATGTTAAGTGAACCAAAGTCTTAGTGTTCTCTATGAATGCTTATCTTATTCCTTTAAGAGTATCTTAATAATTTGAGGTAAATATTTACTAAAATTTAAACAAGATCTATATATTAAATTCACCACTATTTAACAGTGATTAAAAGGTTGAATACTTTATCTAACTCCTCTTAAGTGTCCATATATTTTGGGACTAGTTATTTACTATAAAAAAGTTTAATGAACATAAATTTATTTTATGATTTAATCTTGTGTGTTGGATATTCCGGACATAATGGATTGAAATAGGGGGATTTATATATAAGTCTAAATTTTATAGTTTTTTAAAATCAAGTCCAATGTGAAAAATCAGTACATTTCACTCCTCATTAATCATGCACTATTAATGCACAAATTTATTCATAAAATAAATTTTTTTAGCCTTAACAAGATATGAGTTCCAAAAATAGAGTTACTAATAATTAATTCAATGAAATAAATGGTTGCAAATATTAACTACTAATGAAAAACACAAAACTAATAAATAAATATAACTTTCTTCAAGATACACATGCGGATGAACCATCATTAAAGTATAAAATTCATAAAAACTTAAAATAATGTAAACATAATTTCTAAAAGGATTGATAGAGAAACATATTGTGTATTATAATGACCCGACCCCAATACTAAAATAATAAAAGATGTGGTTTTTCACAAGACCTCAGACACACCTATCAATCGCCTAAGGTTGTTGTAAATGTGGGGGCACTAATGATACACAAATGGGAGATGATTCTCTATATTTAGTTACATATAATAACCTCAAAGATTCATATGTAAATCTTATTATAACCTTTATATACATGTAATAACTAAACCACACAACTTTTCTACCATTATGGTACATGTTCTATGGAAATACCTAGATAGTTCAATGATGAATAATCTATATAAAATGAAACTTCATAAAAAAATATACTCAATTGTTTATAAAACCCACTATAAAAATTAAACTAGGATTATTAACAATATATAGGTTCTTATAGAACTAAAAAAGTCTCAAGGGAAAAAAGGAGAGGTATCTTATATGGGAAGTCTCGTATATAATTTCCATGAATATATCTTATTACCTTGTATATATCATCTATAAAAACATCAAAAGTGTCCATATTAACTCTAAACACCATGTTCAATGACCACCCCAGCTTCAATGCCATCAACCCTCATGAAAAGGTTCCTTACATTTACTAAGGCCACACAAAATAGGGTATACATGCATTCTGAAGGAACATGTATACGGTGTGAGTACATCATACCCCATGGAAGTCACCACCCAACCTCAACCAGTCTATTATAATACCAAATATACAATGCAATAATTCAAAGTAGGGAGGAAATAAATCTATAAAAAATAGTTCATAAAATAAAGTATGGATAAATAATCTAAA
Organism: Viscum album; assembly: GCA_963277665.1. NCBI lineage: Eukaryota > Viridiplantae > Streptophyta > Magnoliopsida > Santalales > Viscaceae > Viscum > Viscum album. The sequence goes on along the minus strand of OY728138.1, from coordinate 1,294,848,549 downwards.
ATTTATTTACTAACATCTTAATAAAATCCTAGTAGGAATTAGCCCGACCTACTTCAATCCATGCTTAGAATCCAAGTCATAGTACTTCTCTACTATAAGGGACCTATCGGTCAAGGATATCCATCAAAACCTATACTATAAATGAGGCAGTGTACACACACACATGTGTGTGTGTGTATATAATCATCCTCCCCTGGAGGTCACTTTGTAACACCCTGAGATTTTGTGAAATATTTTTTTTTCTAATTAATTTAATCTTTTTAATATTTTGTATTTCGCGCAACACTGAATATAGCTTGTGGTATATGAAAGAAATAAGTTATTCTTAATATATACGCAACACCAATTTGATATTTCAGTAAAAAAAACTCTTATATTTTCTTTAGGTATATGCAACACTATGTTTATCTTGTGTTATATACAATGTTGAGTTCCTTCGATAACTTGAATAACATACAAGACCTAGTTTTACCAAACTACAATGTACTATTAATATTGTTATTAAAATATTATTATATTTTTCACCTAGATTTTGGAATGGTGTTTATGAATAATATTAATTAAATTATGAAAATATGTTTTAATAAGAATTATTCTGTGACCAATTGACTAGAAAAGAAAATAAAACCCTTTTTGAAAATATAGAAAATCATCTGTTGGGAAACTATATTTATGAAATCAAACATGTTATACCTCAATAAATTAAATAAAATGATTTTTATGAATGATTTTAATTATATATATATATATATATTATTTAGAAAACTATTTAAAGTTCATCTTATGTATTTTCAAGACAATAGATAATAGTAAATCCAATTTTATGAATAAAAATATGTATTTTTCTAAAAGGTAATTTTACTGCCTTTTAATAGTGAATCTATTCTAAATATAATTTTTGAAAATTTGATAATTTTTATTTTAAAAAATAAACTTCATTTTTGAAATTTGGATATCAAAATTTTCTTTGGGTGAATTTTTTATATTTTTTTGAGAAGTTTCATTTTTTTATGAATAGTGAAAATCGCTGAATTTTAATTCAAAACTTCTTTTTTATCTAATATATTTATATAGATAAATCGTATTTTAATTTTTTTTAAATTATAATTAAATAAATTATACATAAATTAATCTAATTCGGGTCATTTAAACCAATTTCACATTGAAATTGGATATAAAAACATTTCAAACTTTTGAATATTTTTGCTTTAAAAACATGTCGTCCCATCCCATCGGTGGGATTAATTTTAAATTAATTTCTTACCATTTTTTGATTAAAATTTGGAAAATCAGATTCCATATTTGGAATCATCATAATTTATAATTTAATATAAGTTCAAATTAGTTTTTGACCAAAAAAAATAGTGATAGTAATTAAAATTAATTACATCGATTAAGGTTAGAACAAGATTACTTATTGGTTAAAATTTAATTTAAGGTGATAAATAACCTATAAACATGTCCAAAATCCATTGGATGGAAATATTTCAAAAAAGAACCATATTTTATAAAAAATGTAATATTATTTTAGGCACATTATATAAGAGAGACCACTTAATAGTTTTTATCTTTTAAAATTTACAAGAATGTCACTCCTCCATTATAAAAGGGCACTCACCCCCTCACTTCTTCAAACCTCAAAAGAACTTTGGATCATCAAAACCCTATTAAAATGAGATCCCAAACTCACTCCCTTAATCTTAAATCCTTACTTTGGGTATAAATCTAACCAAGGAATACATTTGATGAAAACCAAAATGAGTCACTCAAAGAAGATGAGGTTTGAACATGTACAGAGAAAGTTAAGACTTAAGGTAAGGATTTTCTTGACTCACTTTAATTTATGTCAAATATATGATTAATTTACCACTTATTATTGTTTTTTGGTATATATAATTCTCTATTACATGTTATATCATGAATTTAATTTATTTTATGATATTATCATTTTTCTATTGATTTTATTCTTTCATGGGGACCATGATTTAAAAGTTACTCAATTAGTAAGGGAATTTAATCTCACTCTTTATTTCCATGAGATACATTACATATTCACCACTAACTTATTTTTTTAGTTTATATACTCCCCATTAATGTATTCTATTATTATTGTCCTAAAATTTATGGGTACTTATATATCCATTTTATTATCTCTCTTTCATGGGGTTTATGGTTAAAATGTTATCAAATCGGTAAAGGAATTTTATCTCAATTTTCCTTCTTTGAGACACATTTTATGTTAGGCACCTATAGTGTTTTAAGAGGAGTATAAAATGCTATTTAAAATGTTATATCATGAATCTATTTAGTTTCAGGATATTTTATGTTTCATTTAATGTTATTATTTCACGATAATTATGATTCAATGTTACCACAAAGTGGTAACAGTTTATTGATATAATCACATCGTTTATCGGGATTATTTATGATTATGTTTCCATTGATGAAATATTATGATCCATATCTAAAGAACACTCATGAATATTATTATACTATTTTTATTCATGATATCTTCATGTAATGGTAATATTTTTCTACTATTTGGTACTTAAGATAATTAATAAATATGTTTTTAAGATAATCCAACTTTATTTCTCTGTTTAGTTTGAAATCAATGTTCTTCCAAAAACATTGTTTCAAAGGAAAAGGTTTTCAAAAATGTTTTAGGTGTAAAAAGTTTTTAAAATTATTTTCAATCTTACTTTATAATTTTTCAAGTAAAAAGTTTTTCAAAATTTTTTCAAGCTTCCATTATAAGTTTTTAAGGAAAAATATTTTCAAAATGTTTTAAATATTTCTTTATAAGTTTCAAGGAAAATGTTTTTTAAAATTTCTTCAAGGTGATTTTAATAGAAAATGGTTTTGGAAAGTTTTTATGTTTTAAAAATAATTTTTTTAGAGTATAAAGACTATTTTACTCAAGAAATGTTTTAAATGATTTTAAATCTTACTTTATATGTTTTTAAAAAAAATTAATAAAATGATTTTGAATATATTAAATTTTTTTAAAAGTAAATTTTAAAGAAAGTTTATTTTCATTAAGAAATTATTCAAGTGATCTATTGAAATCCTTCTCATGTAAGATGGAATACTTTGATATAGTTTAAGAATTGGACATTATCCAAGAATTCCATTTGTACTCTTTATTGAATGGTTTATGTTTTTATGGAATTATGTCTATGAAACCTATTTATATTCCATGGGTTATATGCTTAGAAAACCCACTTCTTTACATGAGTTATTATTTGATGAAATGATTATGGAACCTATCTCTTTTCCCTTGGTTATTATATTATGACCTGTTTATAATACCAATTTTATTTCATGGGTTATTATATGATGTTTATAAAACCCCATCTATTTTATGGGTTATGATATGATGAATATTTTGTTATCTTGTGGCACATAAATGTATGCTTTCATTATGTGAGGGGTGGGAGCTATATCTCCCTCAAATTAATTAGGTAATTATAAATGTTTTATGAACTTAAAGGTTACATGAGAGGGAATCCCAAGATCAAAACAAGAGGGTACATGGGAGGGTATCCCAAGACTGAAACAAGAGGGTACATGGGAGGGAATATCAAGCCCAAAACAAGAGGGTACATGGGAGGGAATCCTAAGACTGAAACAAGAGGGTACACAAGAGTGAATACCAAGCCCAGAACAAGAGGGGATAGGGGAGGGCATCCCAAGGCCGAAATAAGAAGGTACATGGGAGGCCATCCCAAGATCAAAACAATAGGGTTCATGAGAGGGAATCCCAAGCCCAAAACAAGAGGGTACACAAGAGGGAATCCCAAGCCCGAAGCAAGTAAATGGATGATTATATAAATACTAACATGTTATTAAGGTCTTGTTAGGTATCCTTGAAATAGGATTTTCTATGATTATGTGTAGGCCAAAATTCCATGTCTTATTCCTCTATTATGCTCTTATGGATTGTGCTCATGATTCCCTTATGATTCACATCTTATGAACTTCCAATATTTATTTCATTACTCTTGATTATTATCTTTGATATACATGGTATTATCTTTAAATGTTATTATCGTGTTATCATACACTTATACTCATGTTATTCATACATATCTCCCTTATTTACCATTACTGAGCATGTGATCTCACCCATTTCTTATGTTTCCTTTCCCTAGGTTATGAAGAAAGATTTTAAGTAGGAGTACTAAAGGGGAGGATCTTTGAGGGATATATTGAAGATATTTCACCACGTTATAATATTATGTTTCCATGTTTCCAAAGACACTAAACTATTATGGTCCTTAAGAATGTATTTTTTTAATGTTTTGAATATTCATATAAAAAGATCTAATATCCATGTATGTTAAGCATGGGTCATTATAGATGGTATCAAATAAAAGGTTTAATCAACCTTTGCAAATAGGATGAGAAAAATTTAGTAATATCCCTAGGAATATTTATAAGGATATTTCTAGGTATTTATCTAAGGATAAACTTATGGTTTAATATATTTAAAAGTAAGTGTCATGATTTAGGAATCCGATAAGTAATTTTTCATGATTATGTGTTTTTATTCTATCATAAGTGTTTTTTCCCTATAATTTATGGTTTTATTCAATGGATGGAACTAGAAGAAACTGGGTTAACATTTAATGTTTCAGATGTAGAAAGTATGGGAATTAGGAAAATAGATTTCCAATGTGGAAATCTCATGAATAGAATCGAGAAGAAGGTACGAGTATTGGTTTTACTACTGAAGATAAGGAGACTACAAACTATATATGAAAGGTATGGGATGTTCTAATAGTATTTTTTATATTTAATATAAGAATAATTATTATATTGAGTTTGAGGAACCTTAATACATGATTCATATTTCATATTCTAGGAAAGGGGTAATAATGAATAAGATGATAAAGCATGAGTATTAGTTTAAGAGTAAAGTTGGATGACTGAAGTGTATATGTTTTAAGATTAAATGATTATGTTATAAAAATCATGAAATATATAAGTATTTTCAATATAATTTTCTAATCAAGGATTTAAAAAAAAATTAATGGTCTTCATGACTTAGAAAAGTGATTTAATAGAAAGCTGATATTTTGATTAAGGGAGTGTAACCCATAATGTGTTCCTAATGTAGAGAAAGTTGTGTTTATCATGGATAATGATATGATTATGGATAAATTAAATTAGATAGTACTGATTAACATGTAAAATATTATTGATTTTTTGGGAAAGTGCCTTATGGTATCACGAAAGGAGTTTACGACATTTTCGGATTTAATGAATATATCCAATAAACTTTTCAATAGGGAAACATGCATGTTTTCAATAAGGATTTATGGTAATTTTGATTATTATAATGTTTCAAGAGAATTAACAATGAAGTTATTCAAATGTTTGGTATGTTAAAATAATTTTTACTTTATGATATATGGGGGATCAATGTTAAGATGGTTTTGAGAAATTTAGTGACCTTATTTATAAAGTTTTAGAATTTCATCTTTTATATGGTTTAGAAGGTTAACTATTTATGGAATGCTTTGTGTTAAACTTTAGATGAGGATAAAGTAATATATCTCCACATGAGGATTTATGCATATTGGATAACTTGGGATAACCATTTTGTTGTGATAAAGACAGATGGAATGAACCATCATTATTTTTATGAATTTTATGATCTTTTAATGCTTTAGGAATAAAAAATTTACCTTCATTTATTGGAATAAGAGATTAAGTGGAAATTGATCAAGGCACAACAAAGGGTGATATTTCATTAAAATAAATTAAGTATATCTTCTCATGAGAGTTATAAAGATTTAAGAAAAAGGTTCTTGAAATAAAATGTTGTCTCGTTATCATTATTTGTGATGATATCAATTACCTTTTTCAAGACTCTTTGGTTTATGGATTTTTTATTATTAATTTTATCCTAACCATGTTCTCTATCACTCTCCATCTGAACTTGATAGTTATATTTATCTTCCATGTACATATTTTCACTTTCCACCTATGTTCTCTTATGTGGAAACCTAGTTATGAGTAACTTTGGGTAACCATTATTTTTCCAAATTTCCCTTTTTAAAAGAAGATTTGGTATTTATTTTTATGATGTCGGTTTCTATGAAAGGAACATTCAAGTATTAAACCTTTGATAACTCAAAGTAATTTCAAGGGTGAAATTCATTTTAAGGGTGGTAGAATGTAACACCCTGCGATTTTGTGAAATATTTTTTTCAAATTAATTTAATCTTTTCAATATTCTGTATTTTAAAAAACACTAAATATATCTTGTAGTATATAAAATCACAAAGTTATTATTTGTTTATACTCACCACCAAGTTGATATTTCACTACATGAAACTCTTATATTATCTTATGGTGCATACCACACTATGTTTGTCTTATGTTACATACAATGTCATGTTCCTTTGATAACATGTGTGACACGCAAGACCTAGTTTTACCAAACTAAAATGTATTGTTGATATTAATATTAAAATACTATTATAGTTTTTACCAAGATTTTGGAATGATGGTTATGAATAAGATTAATTAAATTATAAAAATGTGGTTTAATAATAATTTTTGGTTAACCAATTAACTTGAAATAAAAATAAAACCATTTTTAAAAATATATGAAATCATTTTATGGAAAACTATATTTATGAAATAAAACATGTTTTACCTCAATAAATTAATTAAAACACTTTTGATGAATTATTTTAATGAAATTTATATATATATATATTATTCATGAAAATATTTAAAATTCATCTGATATGTTTTCTAGACAAGAGATAAGAATAAATCTAATTTTATGAATAAAAAGATGTATCTTTCTAAAATGTAATTCTACCACATTTTAATGGAGAACCCATTTTAAATATAATTTCTGAAACTTTTAAAATTTCTATTTGAAAAAATAAACTTCATTTTTGAAATAGGAATATCAAATTTTACTTTTGGTGAATTTTTGGTATATTTATGAAAAGTTTCAATTTTTGATGAATAGCGAAAAACACTAACTGGTTGAAAAGTTGAATTTTTATTAAAATAAAAGAATATGGAACAAAAATCAAGGTGGAATAAAATGGTAAATACCAATGGAATATCCCCTAAAAATAATATTACAATTCATAGGGAGAGATCTTGTACTAAAATATAAAATAATCGACTCACTTGGTACTTCTTTACCGGATAAATCATCTACCGCAAAGTTTCCCTGTATCCATGTATTCCTGGCCTTCAAACTGTAATATAAAAACCACATTCCATTTATTATTAATTATATTATTTCCCATTTGGGATTATATTTTCCTTTCAAAAACTTAATAATATCTTTATAATCCATTTCCTCTTCCTTCAACCTAATGTTGTATAGCTTGCATAGTTGAACCTCACTGATCAAGGCCCTTACCTCTGCTCCAAGAGAGTTATTTGCAGTATAAAAGGCCCTAAAACCCAGAATAATAGATCATATTCCATCCCTAACCATACTACCACATTTCATGGACCCTAAAACACAATAACCATCCAAATTTAATTTCAGTCCAGTAGAGGGAGGATTCCATCATACCCACACACCCCTTTTGGTCCTTGGATTCCTCTATACTGATAAGACCACCCTAGGAATGAGCTTTCTAAGTGACAGTGAGGCATAACCATAGGACCAAAGGCCTCCCAACTCATCCATCATTGATATAATTCTTACCATTATGAAATCTTGTGAATAAATTCTACCCTCTATTGCTTTGTTACGTGCTTCCCAAATGACCCAACAAGAAATAATGAAGATCAAACTTCTCGCCTTAGCCTCCTCACTACTACCATTAGTCCCCTCATACCAAGAGTCAATAAAATCCACTATGGACTCCCTACCTATTTTCACCATAATTAAGTGTCCAATATATTCCCATATAACCATTTTCATGTCACTTGAGAAAAAAAAAGTTACATATGGATTTGATGCATGGCATGGCACAACCCCAGCATCAGGAGTCCAATGATAGACCCTTCCTCTATATATTATCCTATATTGGGGGTGCCCTATTCTGTATCCACCATGTGATAAAATTCATCTCTAATGGGATCCACTTGAACAAAATAGCAGTCGCCCATTCATCATTACCACTCCTCACATACAGGCACTCCCAAAGCTCTCATCCATTGAAGCACCCATTATACAAGATAGTAAGGATGAATATTTTGAGTTCACTACACAAGAAGATATTATCATAAACCACCTAATTCTAAAGTTTGAGTGTCGCTTGGATAAATTCTGGGTATCCAAAGGCTTATCTGACCATAATATCTGGTACTTGACATCCTAGAAAAAACAGGATGTCACTACTCCAATTATCTTTCCAAAAATTCATCTCACTATGCCCCACCACCCATCTTAACTTATCGTCTAATACCTAAAAGCACTCATTCATGGTTCTTACAGGATTTTATAGTTTTCTCATGACATTATCCTAATTTTTATAGCTTTAACCATACCTGTGTCTCATTAACCTCTCCCAAATTTTCTTTCCTTTGATGATTTTCCATGCCAACTCAACTTTCATTTCTTACATGACTTTCAAGATATCACATAGATGAATTCTTCTTTATTCCATTGGTCTTTCCATTATCTTCCAACGTTTCCAATAGAAGTTTCTAGTATCATTCACATCCCATATAAAATAGGAAGTATTTTTTTATATAAAATCAATGGTACCTCTTGGATCCCTAATGATCGATAGCACATGCATCGTCATTGATGATAGCACACTGTTAATCAGAATAATTCAGCTCCCAAAAGACATGAAAATATTTTTCTAGTTAAAGATGCGACTAGTAATTTTATTCAATATCTATCCAAACATGATCTTATTAATTATTCTATTTGATATAGGATCACCCAAATAAATTAAAAGAAGTGAACTCTCTTGAATTCCTAGTTTTCTTTGGATTCCCCTTGCTCAATGAGTTAGACACTTATTAGAGATATAGACATGGATTTTCCCTAATCTTGTTCTCTTCGCACTCTGTTTTCCATATACCTCCATAATTTTCTTCCATCCACTTATGTAGTTATTCCTTCCATTAATAAAAAAGATAATATCATCTACAAACATCAAATGAGATATCATGATGTACCCCTCCTTATTTTTATATGGACTAATGGAACCCTCCACTAAGCTAGATTTCATATTCCTCAAGATAGTATCCTGATCCATGATGAAAATATTAGGGGGAATAGGATCACCCTTCCTCAAACCGTGAACTATTTTGAAGATAGATAATTTCCTCCCCATAAAGGATATGGACATCCATAGAGAGGTAAACCATTTGAAAAGCAAGTCACAAACCCATTCTCTAAATCCCAACCTCCTTATTAAATTTATAATGTAGCCCCACTAAATTATATAATACACTTTTTACATGTACACTTTAATAATAATATTCGATCCTAAATTCTTCTTATTGATATCCTCTACCATCTCTTGAGAGATTCCCACCTCACATTGAGTGGCCCTCCCTTTTATGAACCCATGTTTCTCATCTGAAACAATTCTCAATGCAATACATTCAATCCTTCTATTCACGATACTAGAGAGAATTTTATATGAAAATTTTCATAATAATATTGGGTGAAATTGATTAATTTACTCGGGATGGTTAACTTTAGGAACATAAACCACTCTAGAGGTACAATCTTCCCTCAGAAGTGATCCCCCTTTGAAGAAGTCCCACACTGCCTCCCTAAACTGAGCTCTAATAATCTCCCAAGTATACTTGAAGAAATACCTAGTAAACCCATATGGTCCTAGTGCACTATACACTTTCATACTGAACACAACATTCTTGATCTCTTCCACATGAGTAAAATACAATGTATCATCATTATCCTTTCCTTCAATCAAGTTGGGAATGCACTACCAAAACCTATCTTTATTAGTATCAATACTCATACCTGTATAGAAAGCATCATTGGGATCATCCAATTGGGTCTTGAAATTATCTAGAGCTAAATCTCATGCCACCTCAATATCATTTGTTAAGGACCCATTAGGAAGATTAAGTTTGATTCTCTTTTACACTCACCTCCCATTTATGCAAGCTTAAAAATATTCCATATTTCTATCTTCATCCTTAATCCATGTATCCCTTGATTTTTTCCTTTAAACTCTTTCGATTAAAATCATTTTTTAGCAAATAAGATTTTATTTTCATTTTTCATAGAAAAAATATCATCCTATCATGACTATTTTAACCTCTTCTCCAAACGATCAGTATCCTATTGAATTACCTCTAGGTAATTATCTTTGTTCTTCCTACTCATATTACATTATTGAAGATTATTCCTCATCCACTTGAGTCTCAAGGATAAGCTATACCAGGGACTCACCTTTATCTTTTAAAACTAGGAGTCATGAACCTTTTGCATGAAACCTTCCTCTATTGACCAGCTACATGAATAAATAAATCTTTTTGGACCATGCTTCACACACTTAACATTAATCACCAGCGGTGAGTGGTCTAATAAAGCTCTAGGATGATAGCTCATCGATGATTGAGGAAAGAGGTCCAGGGACTGGATATTACCCAGGCAGCAGTAAATCCCTCTCCATATGTGTTTTCTTCCCTTCCTATTGTTACACTATGTAAAAAACTACCCAAGAACCCCATATTTAACAAACCATTTCTGGTAATGAAGTAAATTAAGTCCTTATTGGAAATAAAAGGGTACTCTATACCGCCATACTTCTTCTGAGTGTCCGAAATTATATTAAAATCACCTATAAAAAACCATACTAGATTCCCTTCATTGGAGTTACTCAGGGTCCACCATAATTCCTTCCTTCCAATAGGATCACAACTTGCATACACAAGGGAAGTAAAGAAATATGAACCCTGAATAGTTACTTTATTTAAATATGATGTGATAAAGCATCAACCAATTCCACCTTGACACTTATCTTCCAAAGAACCCTTATATACTAATTGTATGAACTTTCATATAAGTAATTAGAAAACCCCATAAATTTTTCAAATCAACTCATATGATCAAAATATTGTTTAGGTTCAGTAAAAAAAATTAAAGATACCTATAAATGATAAGATTCATTTAGGATGAAAGCACTTTTTCCCTCACACCCAATCCCCTTAAATTTCATACCATGAAAGAGATCATTTATGTGAGAAATTAATGGATTTTTAGTAAGAATTATAGCACATGTACCTCTCTGAATTGATAGAAAGTTATTCTTTAGAATGAGAGTGGGTTATTGGTCTGCTTCCCACTAGGGATGACCAAGCCTTCTTATTGTATTCCTCCTTGGACCAATGATATCCCATGAATTGAATTTAAGTAATAAGAAAACCCCATATATTTTTCAAAAGAAATCATATGATCAAAATTTTATTTAGGTTCAACAACAGTAATTAAAGATAATTATAAATTATAAGATTCATTCATGATGAAGGCACTTTTTCCCTCACACCTAAGACCCTTTAGCATGAGAGTGAGTTACGGGTCTGGTTCCCCCTGGGGGTGACCAATAATTCTTATTTTTTTCCTCCATGGACTAAAGATATCCTATGAACTCCTCATAAACACATAACATCTTCATAACCACAAACCAATTAGGTGAGCATACCATGTTTTTTGGGTGCTCCTAAGAGGATCCCTTCAAAGACCTAATGGCATAGAACCTTACTTTTGTATTGAAAGACAAAGGATAAAAAACATAAACTTCCAACACTCTAACCAAGGGCCTCATAACATCCACTGAATGGCCCCAAAAAGGATTGAGCAATGTCTCCCCATCCACATTCTTTCTTGAAAAACGAGAAATGGAAACCTTCATCTTCAGGGGTGAACGAGCCACAAATGGAAGAGACAAACTGAACAACACCTCCAAAGATTCATCTGATGAAGATAGGATCCCATAGATCACTAGGATTGTAGGAACCACTGAAAAACTATAAATCCTAAGCATTTCTTACACCAACTTTGATACCTCCATAGAAAAAATCAAAAAATAATCTGGTGTGTGAGACACTTCACCAAAATTTGAAAAAATTAGAACATTACTAATCATTATTTTGTATCCTTAACCCTCCACCGTCGATGTCAACACACACAACTCTAGGGACCCCCCTTTCCAATGATCCAAAAAGACAACATACCAACCCACAACTGGTGAACCATCTATTGAAGACCCATTCATGAATGAACTATCCACTACCTCTGGTAAAACCTACGTCGAGCCATTCTCCACTCCCTCTAGTTGACCAGACTTCCATCTTTACCTATAAAAATGAATTGAATTCTTTTTTACACATCACTGAGTGCAGAATCTGGATAGTTCTTGATAAAGAACTATTTTCCAATGGGAAGAACCCTCACTACCCATGATAAGTATGTGGGTTGAAAGATTCTAAAACAATTCCATTTAAACACAAATTCGGGGAGAATTTATCGCTTGTAAGAAATGGGTGTCATCATCCAAGGACAGAAATATTCCCAACACATTTTCCATCAACTGCAGCATAGTCGGATTCTGAAGAGGAAGAGGTAACCTTGAAAATATGACCCAGAATACCATGTGGCTGGACTCCTTTCTATGGTGGGAATCCCACAACCAGTGGAAGAGAGAGAAGATCTATGAACTCCAGAACCTCCCCTCTCTACTCTAATCCTTTTACAAAATCCTCTTCAGATAACACATGAACACAGAAATAAGATCCAGATAGAAGATAAAACACAACTGGATAAGAAAGTCCCTAATAAGAAACAAAGTTTTTGAATAAATCCATAAGAGGTTTATCATGGTTGAAGCTAGCGACTAGGTTCTATTTGTTATGCTATGTCACCTCCCTCATTTCATCCCCTGAAAAATAGACTACAGGATACCTGTCCACATGGTCCACACATCGGGGAGCCACCAAAACCAAAGGGATGTTGGGAAGGCATGTTAGAATAGTTTTAGCCCTTTCCAACACAACCTTAAAGGATTATTGTAAGTAATTAAAATTAATTATAGATATTATGGTAAAAACACGATTACTTACTGGTTAAAATTTAATTTAAGGGGGAAAATAACCTATACACATGTCCAAAAACCATTGGATGGACATATTTAGACCAAATCTTCTCTTCGATTGAAAATAGAAAATTATTGCATCTACATGATATAAGGGAGGCCCCTCAATAGTGTTTATCTTTTTATATTTACAAGAATTTCACTCTTCCTCCACTATAAAAGGGAACTCACCCCCTCACTTATTCACACATATCAAGCCCTCTGGCTCATCCAACCCCTACCCAATTGAGCTCCCAACTTACTTTCCTTAATCCTAAAATCCTATATTTGGGTATAAATCCAACCAAGGAATCCTTTTGGTGAAAATAAAAAGGAGTTACTCAAATAATTTGATGTTTGAATGTGTATGAATAAAGTCAAGACTTAAGGCAAGGGTTTCCATATCTCTCTTTTATTTTTTGTGAGACATATGCTAAATTTTCCACTTATTCTTATTGTGTGGTGTATATACTTCCCTACGACTTGTTATATCATTAATTTACTTTATTTAATGTTATTAAAAAAATTCAATTGATTTTATTCTTTCATGGGGACCATGATTTAAAAGTTACTCAAGTAGTAAGGGAATTTCATCTCACTTTTTATTTCTATGAGATACATGTCATATTCACCAATCACTTATTTTGAGTGGTGTATATACTACCCATGAATATATTCTATGATTATTATCCTAAAATTTATGGATACTTATATATCCATTTAATGATCTCTCTTTCATGGGGTTTACAGTTCATAAGTTTCCAAATTGGTAAAGGAATTTGGTCTCAATTTTTCTTCTTTGAGACACATGTTATGTTATAAACCGATAATACTTTATAAAGTGTATATAATTCCATTTTACATGTTATATCATGAATATATTTCTTTTAATGATATTTTATGTTTCATTTAATGTTATTCTTTCATGAGGATTATGATTCAATGTTATCAAAATGGTAATAGATTGTTTCTACAATCTCATCATTTATCAAGATTCTTTATGATTATGTTTACATTGATAAAATATTATGATCCATCTCTCAAAAGCACTCATCAATTTTCTTTTCCTATAGTTATTCATGATATATTCATGTAATGGTACCATTTTCCACTATTTGGTACTTAAGATAATTAAGAAAATGTTTTTAACAAAATCCATCTTTTTTTATCTTTTTGTTTAGAAATTTGTGTTCTTCCAAGACCATGTTTTCAAAAGAAAAGGTTTTCAAAAATGTTTTATGTTTAAAAAGTGTTTTGAATGGTTTTTAATCATCCTTTACAATTTTTCAAGGAATTTTTTTTGAAAATGTTTTCAATATTCTTTTATAAGTTTTTAAGGAAAAATGTTTTCAAATTGTTTCAAGATTACTTTAAGATTTTTCAAGGAAAAAGGTTTTCAAAATTTCTTCAAGGTGATTTTCAACAAAAATGGTTTTGAAAAGTATTTTTGTTTCAAAATAAATAAAATAAGAAAGATTTGTTTACTCAATAAATTTTTTAAATGATTTTAAATATAACTTTATATGTTTTCAAAAAAAAATTAATGAAAATTTTATATTGAATATCTTCTATATTTTTTAAATTGAATTTTAAATAAAGGTTATTTTTAGTAATAAATGATTCAAGTGATCTTTTGAAATCATTTTCTATGTAATATGGCATCCTTTGATATAGTTTAAGATTTATTAGGGACACAATCCAAGAATACTATTCATACTATTTCTTCAATGGTTTATGTTTTGATGGAATGGTGTCTATGACAACCATTTCTCTTCCACGAGTTATATACTTATGAAACCTGATTATTTACATAGTATAGGCTTTGATGAAATGATTATGATACCTATATATTTTCCATAGGTTATAATATGATGAATTGCTTATAATACCCATTTCATTTCATGGGTTATTATATGATGTTTATAAAATCCATCTCTTTCTATGGGTCATGATATGATGAATGTTTTGCTATGTTGTGGCACATGCATGTATGTTTTCATTATATGATGCCTGGGACCTATATCTCCCTCTAATGAATTGGGTAGAAATAAATGTTTTATGAGCTCAAGGGTATATAGGAGGTCATCCCAATCCCAAAACAAGATAGTAAACATGAGGGTATCTCAAACCCAAAACAAGAGGGTACACGGGAGGGAATCCCAAGACTAAAACAAGAGGTTACATGGGAGGACATCCCAATATTGAAATAAGAGGTTACATGGGAGGGTATACCAAGCCTGAAACAATTGGGTACATGGGAGGGCATCCCATACCTAAAACAAGAGGGTACACAAGAGGGCATCCCAAGCCTGAAATAAGAGGGTGCATGGGAGGGAATCTCAAGACCTAAGTTGGTACATGGTTGATTAGACCAAGCCTAACATGTTATCAAGGTCTTGGTAGGTATCCTTGACATAGGATTTTCTATGATTATTATTATGCAACAATTCCATGTCTTATTCCTCTTTTATTCTTTCATGGATTATGATCATTATTCCCTCATGATTCATTTCTATTAAACATCCAATATTTATTCCATGACTTTATTATGATATTTGATATGTAGGGTATGATCTTATAATATTATGATCATGTTCTCATACCCTTGTGATCAAGTTATGCTTACATGTCTCCCTTGTTTACCCTTACTAGTCATCTGAGCTCACCCATTTATTATGTTTCCTTTCCCCAGGTTGTAAAGATAGTTTTTAAGTAGGATTACTGAAGGGTAATATTTTTAAGGGAGATGTTGAAGATCTTTATCCATGTTAAAAGATTATGTTTCCATGTTTCCATAGACACTAAACTATTGTGGTCCTTGGGCATGACTGAAAATTACCATTTTTATTGATATGAAAATACAAACCACAAAAAAGAAACCACATTATGGTGGTCTAAAGTACTGAAATCCTAATGCATAATTGAAAACAAATCTCAACTCCTCACTAGGAAAGGAACCCAAGTTAGAGAAAGAAAACATACTTCGATCGGGAGTTTCCATAGATGCCAAAAAGTCAGCCACCACATTACCCTCCCGCCAGGTGTGAGAGACCTCTGTGTGAGCCCCCATTAACAGATTGCACTGCCTAACCATATAAGTAATAGCCCACAGAATCCTTCTCTTTCCCTACAACGTGTTGTAAAGCACCTTGGAATCTATCTCCACCCAACCCAGGTGAAATTGCCTGAGCATGCACATATGAAAACCAGTAGCGAAAGCCAAGGATTATCCCTATAGCGCGTCTCCTCTCCCAAGCAACCCAGCGAATGTAGCAATAACAGACCCTGACTGGTCTTGGACGACACCCCCACCACGCATCTCCCCTTGGATCACTGACCTATCCGTGGTGAGCTTGAGCCCCATGCTCAGAGGACTCCAGTGAACCCAATGACCCTGCCTTGAAGAGTCTTCCTAAAACACAATAGGAATGTTGGAGTTGATGACGTACACAGATGGAGCATCACAGCACTCAGGACACAGCCTAATCAAATCCAGAAATGTATTCTTCATCTTGAACATAATGTTGACTAGTGATCCAGAGGAGTTTTTGTGACGTCTTTCATTCCTAGATTTCCATATCGTCGAGCACCCTGCAAGTAAAATGATAGTCCTAGCATTTCTTTCAGCTCCATGATTCCCAAAATCCCTAAACCGGGCACTGAAAAAATCAGCATTCGTCCCACTAAAACCGCTTCACCTGAAGAAGGACCCAAAAGTCTGCCAAACACTCCTAGCCTAATCACTGTCATAAAAGAGGTGCCCCACTGACTCCTGATTGGAGGACCTACAACACCATCACCTTAATTCCATGTTAACTCCCATTCGTTGTAGGTTCTCATCCGTAGGTAAGTCCCTATACCTCATTCATCATAACAGAAAGTTAAATTTGCGAGGTATTTCCTTGCACTACAAAACCTCCCCCCAAATATCATTACCCGAGGTGACCCTTGCTACCCGACCATAGTCCTTGATGGAGAAAGCACCTCGTCGTAGAGCCAGTGAAGAAAAGTTTATCATCCTCATCATTATAAAAATTATTGTTGAAAAACTCTAATTGTCCCTCATCTAGAATAGCCTGAACAAACCTGGGGTGACTACTTGCCTCCCTAAAGGATATGTCCGGGTTGGGGCAGTTTGGAAACCACAGCTTACCCACCCCCCACTCTTGTTTCCAAAAATTGATATTTCCATTTCCTACGATCCATCGAGAATGTTGTTGTATATCCTCAAGGTATGGATGGATCAGGTTTCTGATTCTAGAGGTTCGGCTCCATTGAGCATTCACATTCATACCATAAACACCCTATATTGTTCTGCCCCAAATAGACCTACTCTCCGGATCTTCCCATGCCAGCTTCGCATGTAACCCTTGAATGGTTGAGGAGACACTTCTCATATTAATTCCCCCTTCCGATAGAGGTCTGGCCAACCATTTTCCTGAGGCCCAATGGTGTCTACCTTCCAATTGCCCATCCCATATGATGGACACCATAATATTTTCCAAGTTGACAACCACACTCTTGGGGACCTTAAGAGTGGACAGGATATGAATATTGATGGAAAATAAAACAATGTTCACCAGAGTAATGCGACCTCCGAGGGATAAGAACCTCTTTTTCTAGTTGTAAATGTGCCCCGTGATTTTGCCTATGAGTTTATCAAAATGGTGCACCCTAATATCAAGGGATTGTATACATATATTTATTTGTAATTATATATACATATGTAATAATCATGTATGATAAACCTAGGTTGTTAAACATTGTCCCCTCATAGATAGGAATTATATATACATATGTATAATTGCCCTCCTCTAAGAGGTCTCTCATCTTCTTATAGAAAAGAATTGTATACATATATTTATTTGTAATTATATATACATATGTAACCCTCCTCTATATTAGGACTCTCTCCTCATAGAGAGGTACATATCATATATACATATATCATCATATTTATCCAGTACACAAGCCTCATGCTTGAACCTTCAAAAATAGATATCAAGAAGCTACATTTGAAATACATAGTAATTCCAAGTCTATACATGTGCAATGATATAATAGCATTCCTCCATGGAAGATAATTATGTGAATATAAAAATATAGAAACATAACACATGGTTTTTAAACCAAATATATATTCAAAATACATCAAGTTTCATGCTCAATCTTTAAGCATTCAAATAATATGTTTGGAATCCCAAAGATATGTTTAATTTCAATTTACACAAATTCATTCCTCAAACATGTTAAAATTAATTATTAGAGATGTAAGAAAACATGTAATTCAATATAAATATCACTAACAATCATAAATATAATAAAAAAGGAATAGATAAAACACCATTGGAACACTCCATTTTATCTTGGTATTTTATAAAAAGAACTTTATTAAAAGTTTTTTAATGAAAATGTTTATTTGGTCATCCCTAACTCTACCCCATGTCACCACAATTATAACACTATTATAGGATAAGAGAAACAAAATAGGTCACCCACCGTAGTATGTGTAGAAGAAAAGTCATAATCCAAAAAAATATAGATATTCACCCACTAATGAATTTAAGATGCCCACTCTAGATAAAAGTGATATTCAGTATGATATACTAATCATAAAATAAAAATATGACAATAAGGCTATAATTATACCTCATGATAAATGATTACAACCTCCTACTACCATTTATAGAAATAATTACCAAAGGGGTATCTTGGTTTCACAACCCTAAAATAAGATTCAGGGGCACATGGGACTACTGTTAATAGTATAGAATCATTAGGGAATAGTGGGTATGAATTATATTATCCATTGATGTACTCATATAGCCACTCAACAATGAATCTGGATGAAAAACAAATCTTAGGTTGAAGGATATTAAAGAGGATCCTAGGAAGATCTCTCACATCATTATGTTGACTAAAATAAAAAGGAAAATCTTATATTAGGGATTTTACAAGATTAATTTTTTAGTTGAAAAGAAATGTTTCCATCACATTTAAAAAAACTACAGTCTATTGGGTACCCGATACAAACCCCTAGGTATCTAGTGGTGCTAACATAACACCTATAGCCCACCTGGGTTTACTGGGTACTCGATGTTATCCTAGAACCTAGGGTTTATTCCTCTTCTTTATTTGGTTATTTTAATTAATTATAATTCTTATACCTAGTCAAAATTATACTTAAAAATAATTAAAAGACTAATATTAAAAGGAAAATTATAAGTCATGGAGATGGTGGGATCTACAACCTCTAAACATTGGGCTTTTCATACCTAAGAATTTTTAGCTTGCTTCTTGAGGAAACAAGTTTGGCCATTAGAATTTCATCTCGAATTCAAATTACCAAGTATTGTATGAGTTTTAACCATGTTTCCACCATACCTTTACCAAAGTAATTTTCCTTTCTAATAGGATTTTCTCACTTTAATAAATGATGTTGATGGGTTGTTCCATAATGAAAACATATGATTCCAATTCCATATCATCAAACTGAACAATATGAGTAGGATTAGGTATGTACTAACTAATCTATGAGACATATAAAACATTATACATTACACTTAACCAAGGTGGTAAGGCCAAGTAATAATCCATCTCTATGATACACTCTAATATCCAAAAAGTTCTAATGAAATGAGGAGCAATATTTCCTTGTTTTCCGATTTTTCAATGACCTAATAGAGGGGTGGCTCATATAAATACATGATAACCAAAAAAATTCCAAGGTTCATTGTTTATGAAAAAAATAAGACTTTTGTGACTATTCAAATCCATCATCTACTTATAGATCAATTTCACATGTTTATCAGTCTATAGAACTATGCTTGGACCAATCAATGGTGATTAATCGATCTTTGTCTTGCGTAATAAAGAATTAAATTTCCTACCATATAGTGCCTCAAGAAGATCTATTTGGATAGATCCTCCAAAATAAATAATTCAATACTATAAAATATATTTTTTAATTTGAATAATTTTATCATATTGGCCATTATTTTGCGGGTGATAAGTTGTACTCAGTTTTACTTGAGTCCAGGTATTTTTTACAACCCTAGAAAAAATAAATACTTGAACCAAAGTTCCTGATCAGATATGATTCTAGTCGACACTCCCATGTAATTTCACAATATATTTAGTATAAATCTTACCCAATTAATCAATAGTGTACATATCCTAAATTGGAAGAAATTGAGTGGCGGTCATGGTTAAGTGAACCATAATTTACCATATTGTACCACTAAATTAGGAGAGTGGGGTAAGCTTATTACAAAATCTATGATGACCTCATCCCATTTACATTGTGTTATAGGAATTGTATGAAACTCACCGATCATTTTTTGATGTTCTGACATAACCTATTGACTACTAAAGCATCTATAAATGAATCCATAAATTTCTCATTTCATGTGTGGCCACCATAACTACCTATAAACACCCTGATGCATCATGGAAATTCTTTGGTGAATAACCCAATAATATAATTGATACTTCCTTATAATTTATTCATGAATACTAATATGAACTACTAGTCTTCTATGAACATAGATAAATGAATCAGAATCTTGAATCTATCCCTATAGGATTTCCCCACTATTGAGTCTCACTCAAATGATGATACAATTATAATCAAAGATCTGATAATGCTTTACCCATTCCATAATTGATGGTGTAAGATCAATAGAATACAAATATATCTCATTATAATACTCTGATATATCCAAATAAAGGTCAACTACCATGGGCATGGTCTTCCATTCATCTTTATCTTCTCGCACCATTTGTGGTTGAGAATTCCAACTAAGGGTGTCAGTTATAATTTTTCCATTACATAGAGGGTAGAGAAGGTGAAAATAAAAATATTGAAAATATTCAACCCATTGACACTACCTCAAATTGAGATCACTCTGAGAAAATATATATTTATGGATTTTATGGTTGGTATATACCATAAATTTTTCATCAAATAAGTAATGCCTCCAACACTTTACATCATTAACTATAGTGGATAAATCAATATTTTGGGTTGGATAATTCCTCTCATGAGAGAATAATTTTCTAGAACCATAGTTTACCACATAATGATCTTACACAAGCACACATCTGAGGCCTATAGGATAGGCATCGCAATATAACTTGAAACTTTTACCTAAATCTATAAAAATTATGATATGTGTTTCCATGAGCTTTTTCTTCAACTCTTGAAATTATATCTTACATTTTTTTAACTAAATAATGTTTTATACCTTATTTATCAGAGTGGTCATAATACTAGTTATACATGAAAAATCATAAATTAAGTGATGATAATTTCCAAAACATCCTAATAAACTTCAAACCTTGAAAAATTCCTAAGTACTCTCCAATAAATCACTACTTATACTTCCTCAGGATCTATAACATTTCCAACTTGGGACACTACATGCCCCAAAAATTTAACTCCAAGAATCCAGAATGAACATTTATAAATATTCACATGAATATTATGCTCTATTAATGTTCTCATATCCACTTAAATAAGTTTTTCATGCTTTTACCAAGATCTTGAATACAATGGGATATCATCCACAAATACCATAGAAAAAGAGTCTAATAATGGATAGAAAATACTATTCATTAGACCCATGAAAACTATTGGTGTATTAGTCAATCCAACAAACATGACTAGATATTTAAAATGAACATACCAACATCAAAAAGTCATCTTTAAAATATCCTCAACTCTCACATGAATTTTAACATACCCTAACCTTAAATCAATCATTAAAAACTATTTATCCCATTTCATTTGGTTAAAAAAATCATCAATTTGAGGCAATGGATGTCAATTCATGATAGTTACTTGATTCAACTTTGAATAGTCTACATAGAGATATAGACTCCAATCAGATATCTTTGTAAATAGTTTTGGATATGCACTAAAACTAGGGATATTATATTATATGACATCCCCATATTCATAGCTTATAATATGAATATGATGTATATTATAAATATGGGTTTAAGATACAATTTAATGGTCATTTACATGTCTTCCACCTGATATATCATCAATTATAAATCAAATATTTGATTCATTAATGGATACATGTACATGTAATAATCATTTGAAACATTCAAATGATTATTAACACTAATAATCAAGCATTATAGGTAACGCATGTAGGATTCCATGCAATGAAATTCAACCCTTGAATCCCTTAATTGAATCAAGGGAGCCTGTATAAAGGGTGGATACCCTTCTGTTGGGGTGTGGCTTTGTGTGTAACTGATTTAATCCATTTTTAAATCTCTCTTTAGCTATGTTCTCTATTTTTCTTCATCAAGGAAGGTATAAGAAGACATACAGAGTTTGAGAATCCTCCCATATCATACAAGGATCATATTGGCCAATGTACCACCTATAGAGGAGAGAATCATTTAGTTATCTCTTGGTGATATCAATAAAACATGCTCCATTATAGATCGATATATATAGAGTGTTATTTACAAGAGGTATTCCTATTTTTATTTGTGTGATCTTCATTGCAATTTGGTTCGAGGTGATAGATCCATAAATTGAATGTGTTTATTTCATTATTATAATCATTCATTGATCCTACCAAACCCATCAATGGTATCAAAGACATGATCTTATTTAAATTAAAACATTTTATTACTTTTTTTTTAAAGAACACATGTATCATAATATTTTTTAGGACATATCATAATGTATGATATGGTGTTTCTAAATGTCAGCCTCCAGAATTATTTTCTTAGAATTACATTATTAGATAAAATAATTTGTAGTGCTTACCAAGAATTACATTATGGGATAAAAAATGTGTGGTGTTTTCCTGAAATTATGTTATATGATAACTTAATGTATGGTGATGGCATGATATTATGTTATAAGATAATGTAATGTGACGTGATGGGTTATAAGGTAAGATTGGTTTATATTTTAAGGTAAGATATGTTGAATCTCATGGTTTTGTTTTATACCATAATCTACAATATGGGTGATATCATAGGTTATTCCTGCATCTCGGGTATCATAAAAATAAAGCATCAAATAATGATGTTGATATAGGTGATATTGCAAATTATGAATTGCTCCTATGTAATGAGTACAAACACACACGTCAAGTTACACATGTAAGGATAATTGACTCCCATGTATGGTACTAACATAAGAGACTCTATCATGGTCTATGAATGATAATGGCCCCTCTCAGTCATAGGATACAACATATCTTTAAAAATGAAAATGAATATTTTTTATACAGTATTGATTATGGTTTATAAAATATTTGTCAAAGATAAATGTTAGGAATTCTAAATAGGATATTTTAAGGACTAAATAAAATAAAAAAACATATTAATATCCCATGTTTGGAAAATAAATAAAATATTTATTTATTTATTTCTTTTAAAATATTTATGTTTTTAAATTGTTTATGAAATATGAATATTGTGAATGCATTTATTTATATTGTAAATTTCTTCTTATAAATTTTCATTCCATGAATTACATTCTAGGTATGACAACATAAGATTTAGTTTCAATATACATCAACTTTAGTTTATAATTAAATTTATTGGATTGAATTTATTTATTGAATATAGTTTATACATATTAGGTGTTAGAGTTATGATAGAATTATAATCTCTCTTGAGTAAAGCATACCTAAGTAGATGTAATTTGAGTCAGACTTCCCACTGGCTTGGAGGCTTATTACTTAATCTAGAAAAGTGGGGGATGGGTATATTTGGCTCTGGGGTTACTTGTGTGGAGATTATAAATTTCACATAATTATAAAACATTACTTAAATATTTTATATAACTTAGGTATAGGATACATTTTTATATGTAAAGATATTTTTGGATTTTTTTTTTGGTTAGTAACATAAATTGTGGGTTGTATAAGGAGTTACACATTAATATGGACTGAATATATTATTTTCGTGGATGGAGTAGGGATTACAAAAAAAATCATTAGAAGCATGTGTACATAAAATAATAAAACATGAAATAATAAATATTACTTGTAATATAATAGTTATGAATTTAATATGCATGTGACATATATTAAATTAGAGATACTTTAAAATAAATCCCCTCAAATACTAAGTGTGTAATTATTTCCAAAGCAAGGATATGTCAAGACCTTGATTATCCAACTGATTAATTTTAGGCTAAATTCATGTGCCCATGGATTATCTTGTGTAAGTTATAGTGGAAATGGTTAAACCTAATAGTTTTATAACCAAATTAATTTGTAATATTTGGGTGAAACTTGTATGGGAAACCCTATATTATTGGATACCATAGGAATATATTTAATTTTATGTATATATGATGGATTTGGGAAAATATTTGTTCGCATAACTATCCAAGAGTTATATGTGATATTATTGGAATGATTTTCTACATAGATAGATATGTTTTGATATGAATACTAAAGTAGACTCAAGAGATAGTGAAAATGGATCTTGGACCACTAAAGGTAATTATTTATGGGGTCATAATTTTAGTGGGAGTACTATAATTAAAGTTAATTTATCAAAATATATTAAACATGATACTCACCCATAGATATGTATTTGTTGTAGATTATGGAAGGAATCATGTTTATCATTTTGAAGTCTCTTAAAGTCATGACCTATAAACTATACTAGATTGGTATATTAGGGTTGATAAATGTTTTAAAAGAAACATTTTGAGCATATGTACAATGACCCATAATTTTTATACATAAAATATTACATCTTATTATATAAATATTCATTACATATTATTATGATAAATGTCAAAACCATAAAGGTTCATTGTATTTAAAAACTTGGATATATAAACAACAGGTACATAAAATATTTACATCATCTCCCAGAAAGTTCTTTATAACTATCACCATTCTTAGACACATCATACTTAAAACCATTCTTCATATCCTGGGGAAAATAAAACATAATAAAGGGTGAGCTCAGATGCTCGGAATGGGTAAATATTAGAGATATCAATCAACAATAATATGTAATCATAAGATAATCATAAGGGTATAAGAACAATCCCTTAAGTTACAACAATCATACCAAGTCAGTCAAATATCTTTAATCATGAATCCTGGAATGAGGTTTTTTCAATAAAAATACATAAGATATAAGAGTGTGGAATCATTAATAACCAATCATGAGCCATGTGAGAATTTTATAAGCATAATATATAAGTTTTTGGAATATATATAATAATTGAAAATAACTTACCTAGTCAATAATCATTGTCAGGGCTATCATAGTTGATCGGTTTCACTCCTCATTCTCTCATTTCCCTAATCAAGGTTCGCTTCCAAGACTATCATAGTGGACAGAGTCCCTTACTATTCTGGTTTAATTTCCCATTCCATTATTTATTATATCATGAGATTTACATCATTTCCCCATAAATTAAAGGTATATATAATTCCAGTCCCACCCATCACATAATAAAAATCATACATATGTGTTCCAAAAAAATCATAAATCAATCACCATTTCATTATATCATGACCTAAGGAAATGAAATTTATTTCATAAACATTTCATCATTTTATCATAGTATAACTCATAAAAAATAGGTTCTATAAGCATCTTATAATAATAATCATAAATCATCCAAAGAAAGAATAAAAATTATATCATTCGATAATATCCCCAGAAAAGAATAATTAATATCAAAGGATGCTATCATAAATGAAAAAATTATTTAAAATATCATTAGTATATTTATTAAGTAAATAACATTTTTATTTTGAAATAACTTATTTAAAACCCAAATGTTTCCAAAATATTAAGGAAAACATTTTCTTTTAAAATATACATGGAAACTTATAAATGAATCTTCAAAGCATTGATCGGTCATGGTGGTGGTAAATTCTATTCATGTTGTAATCATTAAAACAAATATTTTGTTCAATCCTTCGGTAAAAAGTACCTTGTTCAGAAAATGATAATAAGATTATTTTTAAATATTTTTGTAAAAAAATAAAACATGGGTAACATTAACTTTAAAAAATCATTGAATAATATTCAAAACCATTCTTGAAAACATTTTAGAAAACACGAATATGGAAGAAAATTTATTTCTATCCGAAATATGAGAAATAAGGTTAGATTTTCTTAAAAAAATTATGAACCATTTTGATTAAAAAGGATAGAAAATTGTACTAAAACTTAAAAAATTTAGAAATAACTAGAGGAAAATAAAAACTAAAGTGGCATATCAAATAAATATCTTATAATTCACTACGGAAAAAGTGGTTTTTTACGACGGGTCAATTGCGATGGGAATATATACCATCGCAAAAGGTCCGACGAAATAGGTATTTGCAATGGGAGTCTTTTCCCGTCGCAAATAGTAGGTTAATTGCGATAGGAATAGGTGACCTGTCTTAATAGGTTTGGCGTGGTTTGTGCGCCAAAACATGGGAAGGGTATTTGCGACGGGGACGCATCCCCCGTCACAAAATCCCGACAGTGGTAAATACCGTTTGCGATGGGAAAATCCGTCTATCGCAAATAGTATGTTGGCAGGTGTGTATTTGTGACAGGACTCGTCACAAATAACCTTTTAACCGCCGATTGTAATTAATGAGGGCGAGGGGATTTGCGATGGGGATGCACCCCCATCGCAAAAGCCCGGCAGCGGTAAATACCATTTGCGACGGGAAAATCCGTCTGTCGTAAATAGTATGTCGGCAGGTGTGTATTTACGACGGGACCCGTCGCAAATAACCTTTTAATCACTGACTGTAGTTAATGCGGGCGAGGGAATTTGTGACGGTACCCATCGCAAATATTGCCATTTGTGACAGGAAACCCGTCGCAAATAACCTCATCGGAACTAATCTAACCTATATATACCCCCACCCGTTTTTTTTTCAAATCACTCGGATCTTCCTCTCCCTCTCTCTTCATTCTCCAGTTTTAAGGAAAAATTTCTTTTAGTTAAAAAAATTTATACGAGAGCAATTGGAATGCGCCAATACCTTCAGAATATCAAAGTTTAAGGTATTTATATTTTATTTTTTTATATTTTCTTTATTTTTTTATTAATTTTAATTGTTGTTTATTAGTTCTAATTAAATTAGATTTAAATTGATTTTTATTTATATTTATTTTTAGTAAGAAATTGATATTTTTAGTGATAATTATAAATAATTAGTGTTAATTTGCAATAATTAGAGATTATTATAGATAATTAGCGAAATTTAGTCATGATTAGAAATAATTAGGGATAATTAGGGGTAATTAGCGATAATCGGGGGTAATTAGCAATAATTGGGGGTAATTAGCAATAATTGTGGGTAATTAGCAATAATTGGGGGTAATTAGCAATAATTGGGGGTAATTAGAAATAATTGGGGGTAATTAGAAATAATTGGGGGGTAATTAGAAATAATTAGTAATAATTAGCAACAATTAGTAATAATTAGCAACAATTAGTAATAATTAGCAATAATTAGTAATAATTAGAAATAATCATTAATAATTAGCAATAATTAGTAATAATTAGCAATAATTAGTAATAATTAGATATAATTAGATATAATTAGATATAATTAGTAATAATTATATATAATTAGTAATAATTAGTAATAATTAGTAATAATTAGTAATAATTAGTAATAATTAGTAATAATTAGTAATAATTAGTAATAATTAGTAATAATTAGTAATAATTAGTAATAATTAGTAATAATTAGTAATAATTAGTAATAATTAGATATAATTAGATTTAGTAATAATTAAATATAATTAGTAATAATTAGTAATAATTAGATATAATTAGTAATAATTAGATATAATTAGTAATAATTAGATATAATCAGTAATAATTAGATATAATTAGTGATAATTAGATATAATTAGTGATAATTAGATATAATTAGTGATAATTAGATATAATTAGTAATAATTAGTAATAATTAGTAATAATTAGTAATAATTAGTAATAATTAGTCATAATTAGATATAATTAGATATAATTAGTAATAATTATTAATAATTAGTAATAATTTTTAATAATTAGTAATAATTAGATATAATTAGATATAATTAGTAATAATTAGTAATAATTAGATATAATTAGATATAATTAGATATAATTAGATATAATTGGCCTTGCTTGGTTGACCACCTTACAAGTAGCGTTGCAATAGGACAACCCAAGTCATGCCCTTCTCGTAAATAAGAATTATCTCACTTGAACCTTTACATAGACCATTCTTACTTGAAAATTTAAGGGAAAGATACTGATATCCCCTCAAATTTTTAAGGAAGAATGATCTATGTAAAGAGAGCGAGATGATTCCTAGAAATGAGAACGACATTACTTTGGTCGTCCTATTGCAACACTACTTGCAAGGTGATCAACCATGCAAGGATAATTATAGAGTTTACATTGGACATGGCTGACACAAACTTTTTATTGTGCATGACCTGACAATTGGAGACCCTTTGATATTTGAACATCTTAAGAATAGAGTAAAGCCTGTTGTGAATATTGATAATTTTAATATTTTATAAAAAAATTATTATTTTAATAATATTAATATTTTTTTTCATAAATATTGATAATATAATTTTTTTATTAGTAATAATTAGATATAATGATAATTAGTAAACGAAAACTGTTTGGATAATGAAGGGAAAATTTGTAATCATCTCCACAATGATGATTACCAAATTTCCTTTCATTATTCAAGCAGTTTTCATTTTACTAATTATTGCTAAGTATTGCTAAATTATTAATAATGAGTAATAATCAGGAGCAGTTTTGTTAAGTATTGCTAAGTATTGCTAAATTAATAATAATTAAAAATAATCAAGAGCAGGAGCAGATGGAGTATATGCGTCGTCTGACTCATAGTTTAGGGATGGAGTTTCCTCCACCATCTCCTCCAGGTCCTCCAGATTATCCACCCCCTAGTGATTTTTTTACATGTAACAAACATTTTAGTTCATAGATTATTGTAATATTAACTATTTACAATTTCTCTTTTTCATATTGGTACGAATATTGCTTAATTTAATTTTTTTTTTAATATTTTATTACTTATTAGTATTATTTTTAATGTTTATTTATTTTAATAATAATAATAATAATAATATTTTATTAATATTTTATATTAGTTGTGAATATTGAGAATTTTAATATTTAATAATTTTAATAATATTAATATTATTGTTTCATAAATATGTATGTTTATTTTAATAATAATATTATTATTATATTAATTTTTATATTATTAATATTATTATTATTATTATATAATATTATATTATTTATATTAATAGTATTCATATTATTATTATTTTCTGATATTAATATTTCATAATTTTATTTTATATAATTTTTTATTATTAATATTATAATAATATAATTTTATTATATTATAAATATTATTATTATTATTATTATATAATATTATATGATTTAGATTAATTATTTTATTATTTTATTTTATTTTATTTTTCAGTATTTGTGATGGGGTTATTTGCGACGGGACCCATCACAAATATGTTATTTATTGTCCTATTTGCGACGGTATGAACGGCCCGTCGCAACAAGTTATTTGTGATGGGCCCATCGTAAATAAGTTTTTATTTACCTATTTGCGACGGAATGAAAGTCCCGTTGCAATAGCTTATTTACAACGGGCCATCGCAAATATATTTTTTATATATAAACGAAAATCATTTGCGACGGTGAAGTTTTCCGTCGCAAAAAATATTATTTGTGATGGGCCTGTTGCAAATAATATTTTTTGCGATGGCATTTTCTACAACAGGTTATTTGTGACGGGGCCCCGTCGCTAAATCATATTTGCGATGGGATCCCATCGCTAAATCTTATTTGTGACGAGATCCCGTTACAAATAACCTGTCGTAAATACCTTGAATTCTAGTAGTGATTTCTCTAATATAAATTCAAGCATAAGAAATCTTGATAAAAATGGTTCTGAAACATAAATATTTTACCGCTTTGGTTACTTTTGAATCATAAGCCCCATGAAAGAATAATGTTAAATGAAACTTTAAATAGCATGAAAATATGGATATTAATGATAAAACGTATTAAAGTGGTATTTAATAAAACTCATAAAATAAGGTAGGTTTATAATATAACATATTTCCCAAAGAAGATAATGTGAGATGATAAACCCCTACCTCAAGACTCTTCTTGCTTCATACTCATTAAAATATCCTGTATAATAAATATAAATTTATTATAAATCTACTCCAGAACCATATTCACACATATAATACCAAATATTATTTAATTATTATGACAAATCATATCATTGATACACCTTAATTCATGATTTATTACATAATGATACACATAATACAATCTTAGAAGATCGTGAGGCCAAGTATCTTTTATAAATTAGGTAGAGAGAATATTAACTTGAAACATGGGTATAAAAATATTATTTAAATACTCAAAAACATTCCCTTATATTCCATATATCTTCTAATACAGTATAGGATAACCTAAGGACGTATATAAGAAAAAGGTGCAGTATAAATCCCGATAAGGGAATAATAAAAGTATAACATGATGAAACTAATACATGTTAGTAAAGTGGCACATAAAGGTGACATAAAATTTGTGATAAACATAAAAATTATCATAAAATCATGATATAAGAAAATAAAATCAAGGCAATATAGGAATGTGGCAACAATATAAAACATGACATCATAAGCATAAGTCAAGGCTAACCGTTGAGACATCATAACATAGTGTGATTAGGATAACCTCTCATGAACCATACATGGTATATCATGAGATAAATAAATTACCCAATGCATTTTAGGGATATATAATTCTAGGCTCACCCATCACATTTATATCATGTATATGCATTTGTGTTCCACATAGATTATACAACCTAAGAAATAATTTAATCACTTTTAATCCCATCATTAAGGAGTGTGGGTTACATACATGGAAGTACCCAATAAATAAAGGATAAGTACATCTAGGTGAATACTCTTGAGTGGAAATAAGTATTGGTATTAACTATACAAATGATTGGCATGGAAAAATCACAAGATAATTCTAGCACTAAAGAAATTGCATATAAAGGTTCAAGGGAGGGTTTAATGAAACTTAAAGGTGGCCTATAATTACTTGGTAATAATAAGGATAGTAAATATATGTGAAAAATCACATTACAATATGAAAAATTGGAATCAAAAGGCTAAGTTTAGAGAGAAGTAATTGAAATAAAAAGAAACATGAGAGGATCCCTTACCATGAGAGGGTGCTTCAAAAAGTTTGATAGGAACTTCTTAAGATATTTGGGAAACCTTAGTATTGATTTATAGAGGTATATAGATATTAAATTCATGATAAATAGGTTTTAAATGAAGAGTAGTGAGAGGTTGGGTGGGTATTTATAGCAAAAGAGAGGGGATTTTTTTATTAATTTCTATAATTAGGTTTTGGACTCTATGAGATAAAATAATCCAAACCACAAAACTTACCAAGGTTTTTTCCCATGTATTCTAAAAAAGAGGTGTGGTTTTCAATATTTTATAAGAAAAATAACTGAACTCTTTAAAATAATACCCTTGGTGATGTATAAGTGAGTCGTGTTTATAAAGAATTGATTTTAAAACCATAAAATATAATATAGGTTTTGGAAGATTCATTAAGTTTTTATAAAATTAATAAAATAACTTCAAAAAAATATTATTTTTGAGGTAAAACATATTTATGGTTGTTTATTCAATTTATACTATTTATTACATCACTTCAGTGATATTATTATGACATAATACATACCCTATATTTATACTGTATTTAATTTTTACCCAAAAATTGACTATCTCGGAAAATTATGAAAAATTCACCATTGGATAATTTTTATGTGCTAATTTAAAAAAATATTTATTTTATAAAAATAATTTTATAAATATGATAATTTTTACTTTTAAATAAAAACCCCTATTTATTAGAAAATACTTGTTTTTAAGACAACAACAGTTTTTTTACCCTTATAAAGATTATATTGTATTTTAATAAATTATATTATCATTTTTATATAAATATTATTTAATAAGAATATTATATGAAAATAAAATTTATTTAAAAATTCTTGAATTTATCAAAAAGAGTGTTTTAATTAAAATTATACATTTTCCAAAAAAATACAATTTTGGTTTCTTCATATCAAAATCTAATTTTCATCAACTCGTATAAAATTATAATAATGAAAAGGGATAAATATAATCATTTTTTATTTAAAAATAAAAATATTCAAATTCATACTACTAGTGTCTAGATATATAACCCCTTATTACACCAGTCCAGGCCCTAAGGGTAAGGTATGCGATGGTGGGAATTTCTTGGGGCCGGTTTAGAAAACATGGTTTGGGTCTTGATCTCAATAAGTTTGAACTTCTATCATAAGAAGTTTTTTCATGGTTTATTTGTTGAATTTAATCTTATCCTTGGTCAAGGTAAAATATCAGTTATGTTATCTCTCTCAGAATCTTTGATAAATGAGCTTCTTAGGGTGCGATCATATTGGTTGAGGCCAACACTCCTTCCAACTATATAAATTATACATTATCATAACCGTCAATATACTAATCATAACAATCAATGTACAATGGATATTTATAAATAGTTAAAATGTGTAATGATATTTTAAATCCAATGGGTTATATTAGTAATAAATAACTAAATTAGTGAGTGTTTTTTATATAAATACATTAGTTCATAAGGAATTTATCCATTAAAAATTGAATTTAATTTATAAAAGTTTTTTTGTTATAATTATAATAACCTATCACCAGTTTATTAACAATTATTTATTAAAATCACTGTTATGGGTGATAACTGCTTCTCATTTCATGTATATTTCTGTTATACGGTTATGATACTTTCACCTTTTTTATGATTTCATCATCTCAAAAATATTAATCATGAAATAATTATAATATTAATTCATCATATAAAATTTTATTGTAAGATCCCAGACTTACTTTGAGGTATGTTCTTATTTAAGTTTGGTTTAAAACTCTTTAATTTGGTTAAAGGAATGTTTTCCGGGTGTATGAGGGGTCTCAGGGGTGTTTCAAGGGTTTGGGACATAAAATAGGTGAAATGGGGTCATTCAGTTCATGTTGAACAGTTGGAACATGGTTAGTAGTAAATGTGTACCTTAAACATGCTTACCTAGAGGGGTGGAGTGCGGTTGGTGAAATCTTGTATGGGGTGGATCCAAACTATGTGGAATTGGATAGAGCCAATCCACACAATTACCACATGATTTTTCAAACCATGTGAACTTCCCAGGAAACCATGCAACCTAGACCACTATTGGAAAGAGGGTGGTGCACGATTGGTGCATGGTTTGGCCAACCGTGTGTCTCATTATAGTGGAGATAAATTTACCATTTTCACCCTTGGTATTTAAGAACCCCCCCCCCCCCCACCCATTTTCCCACTATTCTTCTTCTAGTAGAAAGATTGATGAACCAAATCATCCTAAACTTTTCAAATATCTATCTCCCTCGTTTCTAATCCATTTGGAGTGTCACTGGTTATAAATAAAAGATTTGTGTGAGTCTAAAAATCCTCTTCCTAACTTTTTTTAGATTTGGGATTGTGTAAGTGTTTTTATTCTTCTAAATCCCTAAAACCATCCTTTTCTAGTAGATCCTAGTTTGAGGATCCAATGGGTGTTTAAGTTCAATTCAAAATCTAAGGTTAAGCAAGCGTTCATATTCAGAATTGAGGTAGTTGGTCTATAAGTTATATCCCATAGTATTATTGATTAATTATGTGTATGTGATGGTGAATTTGTGTTTTTGTGTCGTCCTCTTGGTTTTACATGGTATAAATGATAAATTGGTTGGGAAAATTTTAATTTAACCCCTCACAATCCATATGGGGTGCGTTAAGGTTGATTTGACTGGGTTAAGGGCCACCCATGGGGTGTTCCTCTTTTTAAACATGTAAATTGAAATTTTAAGTGTATAATTGAATTATTAGGATATAGATCCCATAAAAAAATGTTCTCACATGTTACATTTGGTTATTAAATGAAAATGATGGTAATTTTGTTTAGTTTTTAACTTGGCATGAGGGGTGATTTGGTATAATGTTAATGTATTAAATGATTTATGGATTATAAGGGGTAATTTTATTTTTTGGATAATGCATGTAAATTATAAATGGAATAATTGGGTTAAGGCATATAAATGAAAATGTTTAAATGGGTTAAGGCATGATGATGTCTTATTTGTTGAATAAAATACTATTTTAAATGAATAATGTGTTTAATGGTTATGGTTATGTTTGTTAAAAGTTTTATGTCTTGGTGTTATGTGGGGTATTTACTTGAGGTTATATGACTATGGGTTAGGTTAGATTGAGGCTCTAAAACCCACCCCTAGAATGCATGGTTTAGGGAGTAAAATTGAGGCTCTATTCCCCTAACAGTTTCATCTGATGAGACTACCTTGACTGGGCCTCCAAGGTAAGTGTGAAGTAATTGTTTGTGAAATTTTTTCCCTAATGATATAGGGAACTTGACTTATCCCCTAATGAATAGTAATTTATCAGCATAGGTCATAGTGAAATTGATGAAAATTCCTAACCCTTGGTACAATTGATGAAATTTTTAAAGTGAACATTGTTAACTAATGGCACCCAGTTTATCATTTTTTTTATCTTGTAATTATTTTAGTACATTCATACACTATCTGTTTAGATTGGATATTTTGTAAACACTGTTGGAGGTGGTGTACATAGTTTTACTCACACCCTACTCGGGCCTCTATTGGGTACCCAAACAGAATTCTTGGTTGTAGGTCATAAAATTTTAAGGTCTATATGCTAGAGGGGCGATTGGGGCATAATATGTTCTTGGGGGAGGGGACTGGAGTTGGTGTCGAAACCCTTTTTTAGGATTATTCATATTTTCCTTATTTGGGTTTTCCTTACAATCGAAACTACATAAAATTTCATAACATATTTATTATTTGGTTTTGGTCTTGTTCCCAGTTTTGGTAAATGTTTAGTAATGAATATTTATTAGTTATTTTGTTCCATTTATTTCTTATTGTTATCAGTTTCAGCTTACTCTAGTAAAGGGGGTGTAGTCTCCCCACACAACACATTACACCCTCACTATTATTCAGTATCCTCTAGAATATGGGGATGCACACTTGAGGTCATGTGGAGACACAAATTAGGAAACCAGTTTAGTGTATTTTGAGTTGGGGACATTACAAAGTGGTATCATTGGAATTTTTCTTCTCTATTGTCTTACTATTTAGGGATGGTACATGAGATATTATGATGTTTCGGGGCCTTGGAAATTAACTCATGCATGGAAGTATCTAACCAATGTATAAGGTAAAACCCATGTACCCCCAATGAGGGATTATTGTTCTTGATGTGTGTTGTTATGGTTGAATGATATTTTACTATTGGGTGACTCACTTGTTGTGAGATGTGACTATTTTATGATATTTTTCTCATAGCTAAAATGGTACGAGGTTGTGCATTCATGCAACATTTTAGGCACCTATGAGACATAGGTGGAATGTATAATGGTATGGAAACACATTAAATACTTATGGGATGTGAGGGATAGAATGCATTGGGATTTATTTGAAATTCAAAAGAAAATTTTCCTAGTAAAGATGATGCAAATGGGTAAATGGAAAGAATATGAAAGAATGGTTAAAGAGTAGTTCCTAACAAAAAGTTATAAATGGGTTACTTTTTTTAATAAGTTATAAATATGGAAAGGTGCCTAAAAGAGAAATATTTACATTATGAAAGTGAAAATGATTAAAAAGGATGTTTAATGAAAATACTTGTGGTTGTGTGAGTTGGTTTACACCATGTTAACCATGACTTGTGGTAGGTATTTCTAAGGATATTGAGAGAGATGTGACTATGTCTTTTGGGATAGTTTATATAGAATGGGTTGTTTATGGATAGTATAGAGTCTTATTTTTTGTAGACTATGGAATCACTATGTTATGTGTTATGAGATGTGTGTTTGGTATTATATATAAATGGCACCATGATGATGTTTTTTGGTTGGGAGACAAGAGGATATCATCAAGAATTATCCTTTATAAGTGGAGAAAGAAAACCAGATGAAATAGGGTAACATAGGATAAGAGAAGTTCAATGAGAACTTTTCTCACTTTATGAAGATGATGAGATGGGACCCAGGATAGGTTGCACTTAGTATGTTAGACTTGACTAGAGAGTTTTAGTTGAAGCACCCTAATAAAAATTCTTGAGAGGGTGGACCTGAGGTAGGTGAGTTATGGATAGATTCTATCTAGATGATGCATGATCACTTAGAGACTCCTCCTGAGAAGAGATTGAAGTTGGAATCTTACATGTTATGAGGATAGGAAAAGTGATGGTGGGGTATCTTGTTTAAGACTAAGAAAGTAGAGGGTATGTTATGGAATGGTTTCTATAAAATTGTTTTGGAACATTTCCATCTAGATACCTTGAGGTAGTGGAAGGATGTCATGTTTATGAGTTTGAATCATGGGACTATGACAGTGATGGATTATGTTGGTTGGTTCAATGACTTTCAGTGCTTCATTACAGCATTGGAAGGGGATAATACAACTACAATGAGATGTTTTGAGGATGTAATTAGACATGAGATCATGTCCAAAGTGAATATATTTCCCTTAAAGAGGTTTGTTGGGGTGGTGGATCAAGCCCTTATTTCAAAAGGAAACCTTAAGGATGATTCTGGTGGTGGGAATTATATTCCAGTTGGTCGATCCAGTGGTGTGTCTCCAAATAGTAGGAAGTGTCATTTCGATGGATTTCACTAGGGAAGTGGTGTAAAATTAGTTAGAGAAGAGGAACATCCTCTTATGGTAGTGACCAGGTGTTTTTCTATTAGTGTAGTAGGTTGGTACGCATGTGTGATCAGTGAATCCAACCACTAGTTGAGTGATGAGTATGTGGAAGGATAGAGAATATGTAGATATTCTATAAGAACCCTCATTATATGGGTAGTGATAAAGGATTAAGGCTGGTGTAGAGTGCATGAAGGGGATCATTTACCCCATATCAGACAGTCAGTTGGAGTTCTACTGGTCATACTGATCAGGGTGGTGGTCATGGTACTCCAGGACAAGTCCATCCTTATCAGTAGGGTAGTATAGTGTTGGAGACTCATAATGGATCCCAGGGTAGAGTAATGAGTCATATTCATTCAATTCAGCCTACACCTGGAGGTGGCAAGGTGGGGCCATTGATAGTTTGAGGAACAATTCTTATAGCTTCCATGCTTGCTAGTGATTTTTTTGATATTGTTACCTCACATTCCTTTATATCTTCTCATTTTGTGAGTGTGTTGGTACTACTAGTAGAAAATATGTGTTGGATGATGTCTATTAATACATCATTAGGGGTAAAAGTAGAAAATATTCGGTAATGTAAGGAGTGTATTCTTGAGGTTGGAGGGTACCATTTCCTGTAGAACATTTTTTTGCTGGAGATATCAGGTTTTGATCTAATATTGGGAATGGATTGGTTAGTATTATACCAAGACCGTATTTATTATTACCATCATAGGGTAATGTCACATCTCTTTAGGGAGACACTTATGTTCACAGTGGGGAATGGGATATCTGAGCAGGCTATGCAAGGATAGTATTTTAGCAGTTGGGTGAACTCATATCCTAAGATGATTGTATTATTCTTGATGATGGGGGAGTACAGGAGCTTTTATTTCCTCCTATGGTGGATCTGTTTTAGGATGTGTTTCCTAAATCCTTCTCCGGGATTCCACCCAAGAGATATGTTGAGTTCTCAATAGAGTTTTTTTCATAAGCATAACCAGTTTCTATTCCACCATATAGAATTTCATCATTAGAAATACAATTACTTAAACTTGGTTGGAATAATTATATAAAAAAGGGTTCATTCATCCAATTACGTCATCTTATGTATTTCAAGTTCTATTTTCCAAGAAGGATGGAATATCGTTGCGGTTTTGTGTCAATTATAGGAAGCTGAATCAGATGGAGGTTAAGAACTAATACCCTCTTTTGTGAATCAATGGCCTTTTTGAATAGTTGATATGTGATTCTATGTTCTCCAAGATTGACTTGAGATCAAGGTATCATCAGTTAATTTTGAGACCATATGATATACCTTGGACTTCTTTTAGAAGTAGGTATGGATTTTAGGAGTTTTTCATGATTCTGTTCAAGTTGAACAATGCGCCATCAATTTTTATGGCCCTGATGAACTGAATCTTTCACCCATATCTAGATCATTTTATAGTTTTCTTGTGGATAATATCTTAGTATACTCTAATACTCATGATGATCATGCCAAACATCTTGACATCATCTTCAATACACTAAGATATCATATGATGCATGATAAGATATCCAAGTTTCATTTTTGGATTGACATGGTACATTTCTTGGGTCACATCATCTCTAGGGAAGGTGTGTGAGTGGACCTGTAGAATGTGTAGGATGTGGTATCTTGGGAATAGCCTGAGATTTTTTTGATATATAAAGTTTTTTAGTTTTAGTGGGATATTATTGAAGTTCCATCAAAGAATTTTCCCATTTGGCATCACCGCTTTCGATTTTAACCAAAAAGGGCATCAAGTTTTAATGTTTTGGGGAATGTGAAAATTATTTATAGTAGTTAAAGAAGTGGTTAACTGCCACACTTATTTTGATCCTACCTGATCCAGGTAAGAAGTATACCTTGTTTTGTGATGAATTTATTATTAGTCTTGGGACAGTGTTGATGCATGATGATCAGGTTGTGTAATATGGGTCATGGTAGTTTAGGCATCATGAATTAAACTACCCTATGCATGATCTTGAGTTGGTTGTGGTGGTTTATGTTTTGAAATGTTTGTGGAACTACTTTTTGGGGGAGAGGTAAACTGTGTATACTGATCAAAAGAGCCTTAAGTACATATTTTTTCTACAAGATTTGAATCTTCCGCAGTGAATATGGGTTGAGTATATACATTCCTTCAATTTTTATTTGGTTTTAATAAAAGGAAAAGGAAACAGTGTTTTAGATTCTTTGAGTTGGAAGACTCAAAATCAGTAGGTTCAAGAATCTAGTTTTGAGTTGAGGATGGTGGTGTTGTTTGTTGAGATACATCTAGAGGTGCATGATGGGAAAGGGTATATGGCTCTTGCATTATTGGAAGTTAATTCCATTATTTGGATACAGATAAAGGAAAATCATTATGAGGATCTGAAGTGTTTGGCCCTGATGGAAATACTTGAAGGTGGGGGTTCACCTTCCGGTTGTACTGCTGGTGATGATGAGATCATTTATGTTCATGTTCATTTTGTTGTACCTACTTGTATGTGGGAAGATTTGATGCATGGTTTCCATGATTCAAAGTGGTGGTGTATCCTATTATAACCAAAAATATATCATGATATTCATTGACAGTATTGGTTTCCAGGGATGAAGAAAGAGGTTGTAGGTTTCATGACACGATGCTACACTTATCAATAGGTTAAGGTTAAGCATCAGTGACCAAGGGGTTGTTACATCCTTTTCTCATTCTACAGTGGAAGTCAGATGATGTCACAATGTATTTTCTGGTGGTTATTCCAAGGAAACCTTGAAATAATGAAGTGATATAGGTAGTTTTGGATCGGTTAACCAGGGTGGAACATTTCTTACCAATCTGAGAGACCTTCACTGTTGATCAGTTAGGTGATTTTTACATTGGTGAGATAGTGTGGTTACATGGGGTTCCAAGAATTATAGTTTTGGATCATGATCTACATTTTACTTCATGTTTTTGTAAAGGGATATATAACTCATTTGGTACCCATGTGTTTTTGAGTACGGACTTCCACCCATAGAAATACGGGTAGTCAAAGTGTACTATTTAAGTGTTAGAGTACATGTTGAGGGAATGTGTCTTATATTTTGGTGGAAATTTTAAGAAGAAATTGGTTCTTATTGAGTTTTCCTAAAAAAATAGTTACTAGGAAACCATTCATATGGAACCATATGAGGCACTCTTTGGTAGGCTATGTAGATCTCTATTATTTTGGATGGAGGCTGGGGAATCAGATTTGTTGGGACCATGTCTTGTGTAAGAAACTTCATAGCATATTCAATTATTTCGGAAATGTGTGGTTATGGCTCAGAGTAGGAAAAAGTAATATGTTGATCAATATCATATACCCCTTGTGTTTATATTGTGTTATCATGTGTTCCTTCGGGTGTCACCAAGGTTGGGTCACCATCAGATTCGGAAATAGGGTAAGTTAGCACCTAGGTATATGGGTTCATTTGAAACATTGGAGAGGATTGGGCTGGTGGCATACTGATTGGATCTTCCACAGTGGTATATCATCATGCATGATGTTTTTCATATTTTAAAACATTGAGATTATCACCCCAAACTATCTCATGTGATTTATGTTGATAACGTTGAGATTGAGGATGATGCATCCTTTGAGGAGAATCTGGTTCATATTGTGGATCATAGTGAGAAAGTCATGTGTGGAAATATTGTACCTTTGGTTAAAGTTTTATGGAAACATAGTAATGTTCAAGAATATAACTGGGAGAGGTACATGGATATGTGGACTCAGTTTCCTGGTATTTTTACCTTGGAAGCTTACTAATACTTGGGAATGTAGCTTGGGGATGATCTATCATTTGGTGGGGAGGTTGTAAGATCAAGGACTTCCTTTGAGGTATGCTCTTGTTTTATTTTGGTTTAAGTATCTTTAATTTGGTTAAAGGAAGGTTTAATGGGTTTATGAGGAGTCTCGGAGGTGTTTTGGAGATTTGGGACATGAAAGAGGGGGAAATGGGGCTATCTAATTTATGTCATATGGTTAGTGACTGGTTAATAGTAATTTTTCACATTAACCATACTTTCATGTAGGGGTGGAGCACGGTTAGTGAAACCATGCATGGGGTGGAGCCAAACTATGCAAAATTGGATAGATTCAATCCACATGGTTACTGCAAAGTTTTTCAAACTGTGTGGGGTTCCTAGGAAACCATACGACCTAGCCCCCTCTTGGACAGAGGGTGGTGCACAGTTAGTGCATGGTTTGGCCAACCATGAACCTCATTAAAGTGGTGGAAATTTACCATTTCCACCCTTCACTATTTAAGAAACCATCACATGATTTTATCCCATATTCTTCTTCCAAAAGTAATAGTGATGAACCAAATCGCCCTAAAATTTCTAGGGATTGATCTCCCTTGTTTCCAAACTGTTTGGAATATCATTGGTTGTGAATCAAATATCTGAGTGATTCTAACACTCCTATTAATTATTTTTTCTATATTAGGGACTTTGTAATTTTTATTATTATTCTAAAACCCTAAAACCGTTTTTTTTTCATTAGGTCTTATGTTGAGGCTTTGAAGAGTGTTTGATTTCAAAACAAAGGAAAAGGTTAAGCAAGTATTCATCTTCAAAACCAAAGTAGGTGGTCTGTATGTTATATCCCATAGTATTTTTGATTATTTATGTGTATGTGATGGTGTACTAGTGTCTTTATTTCATACTCTTGGTTTTACTTAGTAGAAATGATAAATTGGTTAAGAAAATGTTCAATTGAACCCTTCACAACCCTCGTGAATGTGTTGAGGTTTATTTGACCGTGTTAATGGCCACATGTGGGGTGTTCTGCTTCTTGAACATGTAAATTGAAATGTTAAGTGTTTAATTGAATTTTTATGACATAGAGACCATAATAAATGTATTGAAATTTTATCTTGGGTTATGAGTTGAAAACTATGGTAATTTTTTTTAGTTATTAACTTGGCATAAGGGGTTTTTTGGTACAATGTTAATGGGTTAAATGAGTTATGGATTGTAAGGGTTAATTTTTTTGTTTGGATAAGTCATGTCAATGATAAATGGGATAATTAGGTTAAGTCATGTAAATGGGAATTTGTAAACGGGTTAAGGCATGATGATGGATTATGTGTTGAATGAAATATTGTTGTAAAAGAATAATGTATTTAATGGTTATGGTTATGTTTGGAAAATGTGTTATGGGTTAATGGTATGTGGGGTATTGACTTTTGGTTCTATGCCCACATGTCAGGTTGGACTAAGGATCTATGCCCCACCCCTATAATTCATGGGTTAGGGAGTTTGACTGAGGCTCTATTCCCTAAACAGTTGCATTTGATGAGACTACCTGAATTGAGGCTCCAAGGTAACTGTGATGTAATTTTTTGTGAAATTTTTTCCCTATTGAGATAGGGAACTTGAATTATACCCTTATGCATAGTAATTGACTAATAGAGGACATGGTTTAATTGATGAGAATGTCCAACCCTTGTTATAATTGATGAAAATGGTTTAAGTGAACTTTTTAAATTAATGTCACCCAATTTATCTTTTGTTTATCTTGTCTTTATTTTATTACATTCATAAACTATCTGTTTAGACTGGATATTTTATTGAAACCATTAGTGGCGGGCTACTAATTTTTACTCACACCCTAATCGAGCTATCATTGGGTACCCGAGAATACTTCTTAGTTTCAATTCAGAACAAAAGAAAGGGCCCTATTCTAGAGGTTTGATTGGGGACCAAGATGTGCATGGAGGGGAACAAATTTGGTATCAGAACCTATTTTGGGGATTCTTTAAATTGTCCTTATTTTGGGTTTTCCTTACACTTGGCACTACAGGACATGTCATGACATATTCACTCTTTGGTTGTGGGATTATACCTAGTTTTGGGAAATGTTTGGAAAATCATGTTTATTGGTTATTTTTTCCCTTTATTTCTTATTGTTGGTTATTATAGATTACTCTGATGAAGGGGGTATAGTCTCCCCACAC
This sequence comes from Viscum album, assembly GCA_963277665.1. NCBI lineage: Eukaryota > Viridiplantae > Streptophyta > Magnoliopsida > Santalales > Viscaceae > Viscum > Viscum album. Next base: position 1,294,805,622 of record OY728138.1, on the reverse strand, counting down.
AATGCATTATACCCTCGCTATTAGTCAGTGGCCTTTGGTATATGTAGAGGCATCCTTGAGGTTATGTGGTGACTTGTCTCAGGGCATTGGTTTAGTGGATTCTGGGTTAGGGATGTTATAGATATAATTATTCATATAAAGCATTGATTAAAAATGAATTGCATCACTTCATGGTGTTGATAGTCTGTACGTACACATGAGTGTTGTTTTCACTTTTTAATGGTTGGAATGAAATAAAGGTAAATGATAATTCACCTTTTTGAATTGTTATTATATCATATATATTAATTAAATTTATCCTTATTAAAATCCATATAAATATAAAATGAAAAATGAATCACATCACTTCATGGAGGTTGTAGTCCACATGTACGCATGAGAAACGTTGTCATTTTTTAACAGATGGAAAGGTAATAAGATAGATAATATATTATAATTACAAATGCATAAGTATGTAATAAATATCATATATAAACATTAAATCCATCACAATAACCAACCATGAGTTTTGGTGATGGATAATGAATCACATCATTATGTAGAGGCGGCAATCAACACCTACACATGAGCTATACTTTTATTTCCCATTTGTTAGAAAATAGGGTGTTTAATGGTGGTTAAATAATCATAATAACATTTAAATATATTTAAAAACAAAAAATATTATTTTATGATGAATACCTATATTTAAATGAGGTAGAAGAATAAATAAATTAAAAGAGGTCGGGTAGGATGATTACCTCTTCTTCGATATTCCTCTTTTAGATCTATTCTTAAGAACACTTGGAATGATATTTTTAGAATACCAAGAGTTATAATTCATGTTTAGGTAAGGTCATAAGATAATTTGGTAGGTTTTTTCTGAGATAGGTGGCTCAAATTAGTTTAAATGAGAGAGAGAGGATGAGTGTCCTTTTATAAGGGAGGGAAGGGGCACTCTTGTAATTTTTTAAAACATTAAAATATTATAAAGTTACATTCATGGAAAAGTGGTTCAAAATTAAATTAATTTTGAATTAAAAATGATATATTATCGAAATAAATGAAACTAATAGCATTTAAACAAATTTTTATCTCATTTTAATCCTTATCTTTTTAATTTAACCCCTCGTTAACCATTTTTATCCTTAACCATGATAACACATTTTTCAACCACTGGGGGTTATAAATTTACTTCGAAGGTAAAAATTAGAAAAAAAAAATGGTAAAAAGGTGAAATATTAAACCATATCCTATACCCCTTATCCTATTTTAACATTTTTATGATTTATAAATCATTGAATAAAATATTATACAACATAACATATTTTTACAGACATTTTTGGGAATATTCATTTAATTTGAATTTAAAGTTAGGAAGATATCAATGTATTTCAAATAAATTATTTTTCACCCTTATTTATAAATTATAATTACCCATAAAATTTATATCAAACCACAAATATTCCAAAAATTATTTATTTTATGTTTTTTAAAATTATTTAGTAAATTTTTCTACTAGTTGTACAAGAACTGTATCAGTATTGTGTAAGCATTTAAAGTAATTATACCATCATTAAAAATTAGAAATAAATTAATATCATAAAAAATTTATTAATATTCAAATTAATAATTTATAACTGACCATAATCACTTTTTATTCCCATTATAAAACATTAGATTTTTTAAAGGAAAAGAGAGTGACATTTTGTATTTTTCTTTACATAAAATATTATATAAGTTGTTATCAAAGAAAAATGGTAAAAATTTTCCATGAATTAAAAAATTGGATGAGTATGGTCAAACCTCACTCATAAAATATATTAAAGTCCAATTTTAGGGTTATTTTAAATTCTTATCTCATAGTTTTAAACATGTTTGACCCATTTTACCCTTACCCATGTGAAAAATATTTACCATGATTACTATAAATAATTACCAAAAATAAAAGTGGAATATTTAAAAAAAATAAACTAATGATTACAAAAATAGAGTAAATTTTTTAAGATTAAATTTCTATGAGTGTAGAATTTATTTTAATATAAATTCATAAAATTCAATTAAAAAAGAATTTTTAGAGAAAATCTATTTTTAAGCCTAAATATTAACTTATATAAAAATCATGAATATTTCTAATTAAAAATGAATTAATTAGATTATTATAAATAAAATATATTATATTTAACTTTAATACCAAATACAAAATATAATGGTACTTTTAAATTACTTGATTTAATGAAAAGAAATGACAATTTTTGAAAAATTGGTATTTTTCACTAATAACTGAAAAATCAATCATTTCAGAAAAAATCCAAAAAATTCACCCAAAGTTAATTTTTATATTATGATTTAAATAATGATTCTAATTTTATAAAATATAATTTATAAAACTTTTATAAATTTATTATAATATTTAATCACAAAAAATAATAGAAACAAATTTTTTGAAAAAAAATAGTACTTTTGATGCATAAACTAACTTTACTAAATATTAATTGATTATTTTATAATAACTAATTAATAAATTTGTATTGAGTAGAAACATTATAAATATATTTAATAATTTTTTTATTCCTATTAATAATTCTAATTTTAATGTCTAGGTTATAGCGTTCATGTTCAAATAATAATATTTATATCACAGTTTTTTTATACTCAATGTTCCATGTAAATAAAGATATCGAACTTATTATTATTTTAAACTAAATTTTTAGGGTGTTACTCCCCACCACCAAATCATACTTTAAATTTTATATCATTCATTAAAGGTTCAATATTTGAAAATAATTTTCTCAAAAACCCACATCATACAAAGGGATAAGAAAACTACATTGAAAAAGGGGAGTGAAAAACATAAAGGTTACCTAAAATAACACATAATTTGGTTCCCATATAATGAGAACATTGGTGGGGAGTTAAAATATAGACATTTAGGATAAAAATAATATCCAATGACTAATATAGAGTGATATATAACTTGGTTATCATATTTTTAATGACTACAAAACCATAAATCAGTGAGGGATTAAAAGACCATCAATTCATCATAAACGAAGGTAAAAGAATAACATTTTCATTTCAAGATTAATTCCATAAATTTGAGTGATTATTTTACTATCAAGATAAAAATATGTTAAAATACACTTGATATCTAAAAATTTCATCCTTTAGTTGCACTTCAATTAATTTTCACTTTATCTCTTACACCATGAAATGAATATTCAAGATGATTTTTTCAGGACTAAAACACTAAAATTAACTTTTAATGAATCATAATATCTATAAAATAATTAAAATTAATAAATTATATCTATAAATATTTACCAAAACCAAGTGGTTATCACAAGTTATATAATATGGATAAATATAATACATTAATATCTAAAACCTCAATAATAGCACCAAATGTTTTAAATTAATCCATTCCATAAATAGTTAACATTAAGAATCCTCCAAAATATATATGACCAAATTCAAAACCAAAAAATATAAAATATTTGATCAAATTTTTTTTTCAAGATCAATTTTAAAATTTATCCCTAGATAATATAAAGTAGCTCATAATGTCACATGCCAAACATGTGAATACCATGATCATATATTCTTATAAAATATTATAATAACATTAATCACCATAAAGACCCAATGAAAACATATATGCTTCCAAAAATTAACTTTATACTTATTCCTAAAATAAAATAATAGACTATTGAATATATTACTGATCTCCAAAAATGAAATAAACTTCATCATAAATCACATTTTCATCAAATCACTAATCATTCTCAAGGTCTCCAATACTATAAAATTTACTTTATCAATATCAATCAACACTTTATCCCAAATAAACATTAATATCTCAACATCAAGTACATATCAAGGTTTATATACCCCTCAATCATGTGTTTTACAAAAAAAAATCACTTTACCACTGAATCAATTTTCTAGGTTATTAGTTCCATTCAATATATTCTTTATAATCCTTAATGAAAAACTATTTAAGAATAAACCTTAGATATTTCATGATTCTTATAACTATAATATCATTGATATAACACTTCTATAATATAATTATTGAATCGTAATACATAAACACTTTAAATATTCCTCTTTAATGATTATCATAATATAGGACCTTCCTTGTTCTAAGATTTAACCCTTAAGTTAGGTCATTGAATGAGATAATTAGCTAGTTTCCCACATAAAATAAATTTAATTATAAATGATACTTTAGGATGTGCTTTATTTATCTCCATTAAATCCTTCATTTTTCCTCAATAATTAATTAATCTATTCCCTTATTTTTCACACATAAAACATATTCCCGTTCATTTGAGAGATTTACCTGGGTGTTTCTTCCCACATTCATGACATATAAAAATATGAATCTTATTTATTTAATGGTCTTAATTAATTAAACTCCCATGAAACGCCATTTTTCTCTTATTATGTGTGTTGGGAATATCAAACAAGTAGAGTTTGTTAATCATATGAAGTGATAGAATATTGGGTATAATAATAAGGTTTCATATTGTATCTACCATTTCACTTAATTTATCATTAGGACAATCATTTCATTGTTTATCTCATTCAATGTTAACATGGTTATTTCAGGTTTCATCCATTGACTAAAATGAAAACCATTAGTTTGAGTAATAGAAATCATAGTGAGAAATCATATAATTATGAAAAATTATTCATAGGATGTCTAAATCAGGACACCTTCTTTTCAATATAAAACACCTTAGGTTTTATCTGGGCTATTCGTGATCATAATCTATTCAAATCCTTCATAATGGTTCATAATATAAATTTGAATTAACCCAATCATATCCTCTAGGGGTTTCTATCTAGGTGTTCATTATTAAACCCACTCATCATGAATCAGTGATGATTGAGTAAATACTCAATCCACCCCATTCAGAGTTATTACCCCTAGGTGAATTTATGCTACAGCCGTATCCACTTGCTAGTATCTAAACATGGATTTATTTTCTAGGAAAACCAAACTCCTTTATTTACTATAACTTATGATTTTCACATATAATTATGCATATCCTATGGGTTCTCACTAAATTCTTCTTATTCTAGTTTCCAAAAATGACTAAACCTTAATCTGATACCAACTATAGAACCCCAAACTTTACATACATACACATTATATCTTATTAGATGAATATTCATTACATATCATAATGATCTATTCCATAACTATAAAGTTTTAGTGTCTTTGGAAACATGGATACATAAAAAATATTACATAAAATATTTACATCATTTTCCACTAATTTATTCACAACTAACACCCTTCTCATACATATCATTCTTAAAACCTTTCCTTGTATCTTGAGGAAAATGAAACATAATAAAGGGTGATCTCAGATTCTCAGTAAGATTAAACATATGATATATCAATCGATGATCATATGAAATTATAATATAATCATAATATTATGAAAACATGATCATAAAATACAATAATCATACCCAATCATTCAACAATATTTAAACAAGAATCATGGAATAAGGTGTTGTAAAAAAGACATAATATATAAGAGTGTGAAATCATCAATAATCAATCATGATCCATGATAACATTTTATAATCACAAGACATAATTTTTTTTCATACAAATAAAAATATAAAATAATTTTCATAGTCAAGGATCACTTCTAAGGTTATCATAGTGGATTGGGTTCACTCCTTGTTTCATTATTTCCTTAGTAAAGGTTTGCTCTCAAGACTATCATAGTGGACATAGTCCCTTACTGAATTGAGTTCACTCCCCATTCCATTATGTATTATATCATGAGATATCCATCATTAACCAATTCTTTGAAGGTTTATATAATTCAGTTCCCCCTCTTTACAAAATAAAAATCATACATATATGTGTCAGAAGATCCAAAAACATTCATTATATTATCATATAATAACCCATGAAAAGGAAATGGGTTTCATAAACATTTCATCATAGAATAAACCATGGAAAATAAATAGTTTTTATAAACATTTAATCATTATAATCATAAAAAATCCAGAGAAGAATAAGAATGGTATAATTGGATCATATTCCTCGTAAAGAATAATTAACATCAAAGGATGTTATTAGAGATGAAAATTTTATTTAAAAGACCTATGGAATATTTCTTCTGTAAAATACCCTTTTCATTTTGAAATAACTTATTTAAAATCCAAATATTTACAAAATATTAAGGAAAACAATTATTTTAAAAGAACTATAGAAACTTGTAAATGAAGCTTCAAATAATTCAACAGTCAAGAATGCAGGAAATTCTATTCATATCATAATCATTATATCAAAAATTGTGTTCACTCCTTTGGTAAAAAATACCTTATTCAGAAAATAACAAAAATATTCTTTTTAAACCTTTATATAAAAATTAAAACATGAGTAGAATTTTCTTTAAACAGTCATTAAATAATACTCAAATACATTATTGAAAATATTTTAAAAAACATGGATATGGAAGCAAAGTTTTTCATACCAAAAGAGGATAAATAAGGTAATCTTTTCTATATATGGAATGGTGAGAAGTTATATTATATATTAAATTTATAAAAATGTAACTATGTTATAAATATAATATGTAAACATTAAATCTATCATAATAACCAATAATTAATTATGGTTATGAAGAATGAATTGTATCGTTATGTGGAGGCAGTAGTCCACATGTACGCATGAGTGATACTTCTATTTCCCATTTGTTAGAAAATAGGGTGAATAATGGTTTTTCTATAATCATAATAACATTTAAGTATATTGATGATGATGAAGTTATTATTTTATGATGAATACTATATATTTAGAGTAGGTATAAGAATAAATAAATTAAAAGAGATCGGGTAGGATGATCACCCCTTCTTTGGTAAAACTCCATTAGATCCATTATTAAGGACCCCTAGAATGGTATTTTAAGAATACCATAAACTATAATTCATGGATAGGTAATTTTAGAAGATAATTAGGTAGGGTTTGGTTGGCTCAAAGTGGTGTAAAGAAGAAAGGGAAGGTGTAACAGCCCGAGAGTTGCACTTCTATATCTAGAGTTAAAAACATGATATATATTTTTTTATAAAAAATAAGTAAAAAATATACAGTCCTTTACATACCCTAGGATCTTTCCCAGACTAGTTTCTAAAGGATTAGTAAAATTTCTTAAAAAATATTAGAGTTTACGTAATTAATAGATAAAACATATACTTTTCTTCACTCATGTTAACTCCTTATATGACATAAAAATACTTTAGAACTTCTAAAAATACTATGAAAAACATTTTAAATCATAGGGTGAGAATAAAATTACCTATTAAGGGGTTTTAATACTAGGGTTAAGAATCCTTTTAAATAATTTGAAATTCCTTTGAAAAAAATTTATATCAAATGAAAAATATTTAATATGATAAATAATTTTATAAAATAATAAGCAAGGTTTTTCAAGAAATACTTTAAAAACCTTTAAAAAACATACTACTTGGAAAACCCATTTATTTCAAAATAAGTAAACTTTGTAAATATACTTGTATTTCTCCTTTAAAAACTTTTGAAAATAATAACTTTTTTGAATTAAAATGATACTTATAAAACCTTAAGAAATCTATGAGACCATTAACTGTATTACCTTAAGGACAATTTCCCCTTGAGGCAGTGGTTTACTACTTTTTTCTTATCATATCATTTGATACCAAATTTCTAATTTTAATTTTAAGAAAAACTTTTTTCAAACATATATTTCTCATTTAAAATCCACTAAAAACCTCCAAAAACTACATAAATTATTTTCATAAAAAAAGTATAACTTTAAAGCTTATTCAAAATATATTTCTCAGTAAACATCATTTTAGGTAAGGATAAATCCATACTGTTAGAGGAAATTCATAAATTTAAATGTAGTATTTATATACACCTTGAAAATTAAATTTAAAACAATTTTTTTATAAATATACATGAAATTTCATTAAAAATATAGTATATATGGATATTATTACTATTATGAATGAAATTTATTGAATTAAAAGAAATTTTCTATATAAAATGATAAATCGTTATCATTTAAAAAATATCCTTGATTTAGAAAGAAAATCCCCTTTTTATAATAACATGCTTAATTTGAAAATGGGAATTATAAAAGAGAATTGAATTTAAATTCTTAATCAAACTCCTCTTTATAGAGTATTTTAATAAAATAAATCTCCCTTAAAAATGATTTTAAAATTTAAAATAAAAATGTTTATGCATAAAGTATTAATTGGCTTTTGGAAATAATATAATTTCCTTACATTGATTTGTAGAAAAATTTTAAAGAAAATTTTTTTTCTTCTTCTTCCATTATCCTACCCTCAAAATCAGTCTCTCCATTACTTATTTTTTATCTCTATCCTATTAAACCATTTATAAATTGTATTCATAGTAATCCTCTAAAGTAATTCACTTTATATGGTCGATTTACTGGACTAGATATATATATAATACTAGAAGATGATTCTAGTATATCATTGTTTAAATAATTATATATATATAGCTAAATCCATAGGTGATTTTCATAAATATCATTAAAATGAAATTTACACAAAAATACAATGATTAAGGTTTGAGTAACTCGAGTTTACATTGACTTGCGAAGCAATATGTGTTTATAGATAATCAAGAATTTAATAACAAAAGTGAAATGGCATAAAATATAACATTAATATACTTATAAATTCACTAAAACTGGATTATCTAAAGAGAAAAATGATGAAAATGGTATATTTTGTTGAATTATAAGTAATATATTTTTAAAATATGATTTATATTTTTGGTTATGTATATTTATATTTATTTAATCTGATTTAAATAGGTTAGATCGAGTTACTTTAGGAAGCTTATTTGGAACAAGATAAAAAAAATTAGTTTAATGATGTAAACAAGATTTAATGTAAGGTTTTACTTACTATAAATTGAGATAAAATGCTGAAACAAAAATTCCAATGAATTTAAACCAAGAAGTCTTCATGTGTGAAGTGGGACTTCACTATTTGTTCGAAGGATTTCAGACTTATTGTTTAAGGAGGATGATTGTGAGGATGTTTTTCGAGATGGAATCATGAGTTTTCAAGTTTTGGGGATTGACTGGTGTTAGGATAAGATAAAGATAAAGATGTATAGGGTTCAGGTGGTGCACCTCAGGGTTGAAGATGAATAGAGAAAGAATCAGATAGCTTGTATTACATAAATCAGATAATGAAGACATAAACAGAACTCTTTTAAATAGGTGAATAGTGATGTGCATCACACATCCCACATTAGAGGATATCTTATTTTCATTCCATTATTAATTAACATGCCACTTTTACTCTGAATAAGTGATTAATGGGGTCCGCTCCCAACTTTATTGTTTCATCGACCCATAATACAACCCACTTGAACCATGTGAGCTCTATGAGCACTTTTCCCAAACTCGGTGGTCTTATACATGGCCACCACACATTATTTCCTACATAGGTGACTCTTCCCCCATCTATCACCATGGGTTGTCCAAATTTCATGCTTACCTACCTAAGTAGTGGTTTGCACAGGCACTTGGTTTTCTATGGATGGGTTAATTTTTTTAAAATATGACTATAAAAAAATTAAATTAGTTAAGGAAAATTAAAATGAAAACTAAACTAACAGTTTATTCATCATTATTTTATGTATATAAATACTTATTCATTTTAAAATTATACATTTATTTCTTCCTTTTAATGATATTACTTACCATCTTAGTAATAATAATTTAGTAACCATAATTTAAAATAATTTACTTACAAAGTATTAAATATTATTTAACAAAAATCATTGAAATTATTCATTTTTAATTTTAATATATTTGAAAAAGATAAATTTAATATCAATATAATGTACTATTAATTATAATTACTAATCATGTGTATTATGTTACTAAAATAATTAGAATTTATGAAATAAGTTTTATTCAAATTTATTATTATCTTAAGAAAGAAAATATTTTCTAAATATACATTTTAAAATATATTTTAGTTTGTTTATAGAAAAATAAATTTATATAAATAATAAAATTATATATAAATATTAAAAAATTACTCACTTAAAAATTCCATTTCTTATAAAGTATTATTATATAATTTGAATAAGTTAAAATCATAACTCATTTTAATTAAAGCAAAACATTTTTTTCATAAATGAGTATATAAAAACATATCTTACTTGGTTCCAAATTATAAAAAATCTATTTATTAAACTTTAATTTAGAATAATATGATTAAATTCCTAGGATGGTGTATTCTCCCCCCTCCCACCTTAAATTAATTTCAACCTCAAAATTATTTCATCGTGCTTAATGAAATTCTGAATTCCCTTCTCAAAAATTGGGAGAAAACAATATTTGTTAAACTTTTATATTTTTAACGATACTTAATTACCTAAAAATTAAAAAGACATTTTTTATCTCTTATATTATCCTCAAAGAAAAACTCCTAATATATAAATTTTTTTAAATATTTCCTTTGATAAAAATTATAACAATTGGGCCATGATAACAGCATGGAAACCCCACCTTAACATGGTCATCAAGTTATGTCCTTCCAGGCACCACCGATTGCCCTACGGACATGTGGTCCCCTACCTGAGACCCACCCACATGACCAAATAGGTCATCAAACTAATTATTATCCCCATAGACTAACACATGTCCTTTTATGGTGTTTTTTCCTTACTCAAACACTCCCTGAGAAACTTCCCAAGCAGTCACCCATCCTGATCACTACTTTAGGACAAGCATGCTTAACTGTGGAGTTTTAATCAGGTAGGTTTCAAAAAATAAATGTGTTCCTTGTTGACATGAGTCATATCATTTATAATTTTAACCCTTTAACATTATGAGGTGTTACATTCCCCCCCCCCCCCCCGCTATAGTAGAACGTCCTCATTGTGGACCTTATATCCCAATCCAGGTAGTGTCATTATACTTCCAACTGGGTTCCTACTCTGATACCAATTGTAACAGCCCAAGACCCACACTTTGTGATCTAGTGTTAAAAACTTGTTGTATATTTTTTTTATAAAAATTAACTGAAAAATATACGGTCCTTTATATACCTGGGGACCTTTTCGGTTTATATTTTAGAGGATTAGGATAATTCCTTAACTAATATTAGAGTTTACATAATTAATAGATAAAACAACTATTTTTATTCACTCTTTTTGGATCCTTATATGAAATAGAAAAACATTATAAATTCTTAAAATCATGTGAAAAAAAAATTAAAACATAGGATTAGTATAAAATTTCATAGTAAGTGGGTTTAAAAAAATGGTTAAAAATCCTTTTAAATAATTTGAAATTTATTATAAAACATTTTATATCAAATACAAAATATTTGATATGATATATAATTTTCCAAAACAATAAGATTGGTTTTTCAAGAAATACTTTCAAACCCTTTGAAAATACATACTAGTTTTAAAACCCATTTATTTCAAAAAAAAGTAACCATTGAAAATATAATTGGATTTATACTTTAAAAACTTTTGAAAATAATAAATTTTTATGGATTAAAATTATACATAGAAAACCTTAAGAAATCCCTAAATCCACTAGCAGTATAACCTTAAGGAAAATATCCCCTAGAGGTAGTAGGTTCACTCCCCCTTTCACATAATCTCATTTTCTACCCAAGTGCCAAGTTTTATTTTAAGAAAACACTTTTTCATGCTTAGCTTTCTCATTTACAATCCGCTAAAAACCTTTAAAAATTACATAAATTATTTTCAAAGAAGAAATTAATTTTATAGCTTTAAATATTATGAAAATTATATTTCTTAGTAAATATCATTTTTGGTTAGTATAAATCCATACTGTTAGAGGAAATTCATAAATTCAAAGGCAGTATTTATAAACACCTTGAAAATTAAATTTAAAATAATTTTTTTATAAATATATATGAAATTTAATTGAAAAATATAGTATATATGGTCATAAAAACTATTATGAAAGACATTTAATGAATTAATAGAACAATTTCTATATAAAATGAAAAACTATTATCATTTAAAAAAATAACCTTGATTTAGAAAGTAAAATTCCCTTTTTAAAAGAACTTTCTTAATTTAAAAATGGAAATTATAAAGGGTAATTCAATTTATATTCTTAATAAAACTCCTATGTAAGGAGGCTTTTAATAAAATAAATCTCCCTTAAAATAAGGGTTTTGAAATTTAAAATAAAAATGTTTATGCATAAAATCTTAAATGCTCTTAAAAATAATAGAATTACCTTTCATTGATTTGTAAAAAACTTTGAAGGAAAACTAGTTTTATTCTTCTTCCATTATTCTATCCTCAACCCCTATCTCTCTTTCTTTTTTTTATCTCTCTATTATTCCACCATTTATAAATTGAATTCACAATAAGCTTAAAAAGGGAGGATCTTTATTTGACCGATTTACTAAGCTGCATATATATATATATAATACTAGAAGAATATTCTAGTATATAATTATTTAAATAATTATATATATATATCCGAATCATTTGGATATTTTTTATAAATCTCATTACAGAAAAATTTACACAAAAATAGAATGTTGAAGGTTTGAGGAAGTCAATTTTACACTATATTTCAATGAAATTTGGGTGTACATAAAATAAATAATCTAATACTAAAAGGGAAATAGCATAAAATATAACATTAATATTCTTACACATTCACTTCAAATGGATTATCCAAATATAAAACCAATGAACAAGATATATTTTATTTAACTATAGGTAATATTTGTTGTAAATATGATTGATACATTTGGTTATATATATTTATACTTATTTAACCCAATTTAATTTGGTTGGATTTATCTTCTTCAATAAGATTCTTTATAATGAGAAAAAACGATTTTAGTTTGATGATGTCAACAAGGTTTAATTTAAGGTTTTACTTGCTTTAAATTGAGAGAAAATTGGTGAAACAAAATTTTTGATGAAAGTAGACTAAAAGGTCTTAGCATGAGATGTGGGACTTCATTGTTTGTTCAAGGATTTCAGACTTATTTTTTAAGTAGGATGACAGTAAGGATGTTTTTTGAGCTGGGATCCAAATTTTTCAAGGTTCAGGGATAGACCAGTGTCAAGAAAATAAGAAGATGAAGATGTTTAGTGTTCGGTTAGTGTGGCTTGAGGTTAAAGATGAACAATAAATAAATAGAATGGCTCGAATTAGATCAATTAGATGGTGAAAATTTAACTGAAACTATTTTAAACTGGTTAATAATGACATGAATCACACATCCCACATCAGAAGTTATCTTGGTTTTTTGCTCTGTTATTAATTAACATGTCATGTTTACTTGGCAGATGTGAGTAATGGGGTCAGCTCCCGATTTCACCGTGCTGTCGATCCGCAGCACGACCCACTTCACCCATGTGATATTTTTGGGAACTCTTCCCATACTCAATGGGATTATATGAGGACCACCACACATTCCTTCTTACAGAAGCATTTACTCCCTCATCTATCACCATGGGTTGGATGAGTGTCCTATTTTCCCACCTAAGAAGTGGTTTGTATAGACACTTGGTTGTCTATGGTTGGGTTAATTTTTTAATACAATAATGAAAATTTTAAATTATATAAGGAGAATTAAAATAAAAATAAAACTAATATTTTATTCATCATTATTTCATGTACATAAATACTTATTCATTTTAAAATTTTATATTAATTTTTTCTTTTTAATGATATTACTTACCATCTTAGTGATAATAATTTAGTAACAATAACTTAAAATAACTATCTTGTAAAATATTAATTACTTTTTAACAAAAAACATCGAAAGTATTTACTTATAATTTTAATGTATTTGAAAACCATAAATTTTATATCAAAATAATATAATGTTTAAGATAATTACTAATCATATGTATTATGTTACTAAAATACTTATAATTTATGAAAAAAAATTCATAAGGGTTTATTATATCAAAACAAAAAAAAGTATTTTCAAAATATCAATTTTAAAATATATTTTAGGTTATTTACAGAAATATACATTTATTTAAAGAGTGAAATTATATATAAATATTAAAATATTCCTCACTTAAAAATATCATTTATTATAAAGTATAATTCTATAAGTTAAATAAGTTAAAATCAAACACTTGTTTTAATTAAATAAAAACATTTTGTTTCATAAACGAGAAAATAAAAACATATATTACTTGGTTTTTAATTATAAAATAATATATTTATTAAACTTAAATTTATAATAATATCCATAAATTCATGGGATGTTATAGGAGGCGTGTTTTTTATAAGGGAAGGTGCACTCTTGTAATTTTTCTAAACTTTAAAATATTATAAAGTCAAATTCATGGAAAAGTGGTTCCATGTTTGATTAATTTCAAATTAAATATGATATAGGATCTAAATAAACTCATCCAATAGTTTTTAGACAATTTTTTAGGCCATTTTAACCCTTATCTCATTTGTTTAACCCCCTATTAACCCTTTTTATCCTTAACCATAATAACACATTTTCAATCATTAATGGTTATAAATTTACTTCTAAGGTAATAATTATCACAAAAATGGTCAAGGGATGAAATTTTAGACAATATATCATCCCCATTTTCCTATCTCAATATTTTTATGTTTTTTAAAATATTTAATAAAATATTATATAACATAAAACATCATAAATGTCATTTTTTGGACTATTCGCTTAATTTAACTTTAAAGTTAGGAAGAAACTAATGTATTTAGAATCTAGACCCTTTAACTATCATTTATACATTCAAATTACCCATAAAATTCATGTCACACCACAATTTATCCAAAACATATTTATTTTAAGGATTTTAAATAAATAGTAATTTATTCTACTGATTGCACAAACACTATTTCAGTGTTTTAAAAACATTTAATGTAATTATACCATCATTAAAAATAAAAAAACAATTACTACCATAAAAATAATTTATTAATATTCAAATTAATCATTTATAAGAAACCATTACCTGATTTTATCCCCATGATAAAATATCATAGTTTCTAAAAGAAGAGAGTGACATTTTGTATTTTTCTTTAATTAAAATAATATATATCATTTTCAAAGAGAAAAGGCACAAACTATTCATAAAATATAATTTTGGATGAGGTTGGTCGTAATTTTTAGGGTTATTTTAAAGTCTTATCTCGTAGTTTTAACCATATTTTACTTGTTTTACTAGTTACAAATACTTACCATGATTACTATTTATAATGACCAAAAATAAAAGGGGTATAATTTCTAAATTTTAACCTCGTGATTCCAAATATTTAGTCAATTTTTTGAGATTAAATGCCTATAAGTGGAATAATTATTTATAATATAAATTTTTAAAATTCAACGAAAAAATAATTTTTATAAAGATGTGTTTTTAATCCTAAAAAATAACTTCTATTAAAATAATGATTATTACTAATTAAAATAGAATTAATTAGATTATTATAAATAAAATGGATCATATTTCTCGTATCTGTGATTTTATTTTGAGGTATTATTTTGTTTATCTTTGGTCTTGTAGTTATCCCTTGGTTTTCCTAATAGTTTTTGGATAAAAATGGAATTTTTGGACATGAAAGTAGGTGGCGCACAATTGGAGTACGGTTAATGGAAACCATACACTATCCTAGGGGAAACTATGCACCCAGAATAGTTCCATTTTCTAGGTTGAATGGTCTATCGTACATGCATGCACCCTCCCCCAGGAAACCATGCAATATCGTTTCTCTTAGACATAGAGAGATACACGGTTGTCGCACGGTTTGGAAAACCATGCAGGCTAACCGTACAGCCTGTCCAAGTCATTAAAATGTGGAATTTCCTACTCTACCCTTCCTTTATGTTAACCCCAAATCACCCCTAATTCAAACTATTTAGTATTTTCATCCCTAGGCACCTCCTCCTCTCCCTCTTGTCCTCCTTGATCCTCAATTTTTGAGTGGGTTTGGTGTGGGATATTCAAAGAATCATCAAGTAATCCTTTATTTTCTTGGTTTATTCCTTCTTCTAGGGTTCTTCTTCCTCCCTACATCTCTGAGTTATTCTCCTCCAATAAATTGATTGACCTAATAAGGGTTCAATATTGAGTTTTTGGGTAAAATCTTGATGTTTTTGGTTTTATATTGCATTTATAGGGTTCCTTTATGGTGTGTTTGTGGTTTTCCTCTGGATTCCAGAATTTTTTAAGCTTGAGATAGGTTATTTCATGTTTTAGAATTAATAGATGATTTTAGTATACTTTATTTTCTTCTTGAATGTGTTATATATATTGTGTAAAAGGTGTGAAATGTGTTTTAAAAAGTTTTTGAGGTGCATATGGGTTGAAAGATGCTTTTCTAAAAGAAATTGATTGTTTTTCATGTATGCTTCCTTATTATGCTTCTTAAATGTGTTCCATAAGTTTTATAAGTGGTGTGAATTGTGTTTCAAATGTATTTGGTGTGTGTGTGGATTTGAAAGAGATTTTTCCTATGAAAAATGGTGGTATTTCATGTGTATCTATATTTATTGGTGTGTGTATGAAAAAGTGGTGATCTATGTGACATATGAAATAAAATTTAGAACAAAGGTAATCCTAGGTATCTAGGTGGGTGAACTAAGACATGTATGTTGGTTTTATTTGTGGGGTCGAGGCCTAGTTTCTTCTAACAAGATTAACGCTGCAACACTAACTGAACTATAATGATTATTGGAGACCACTAGAACTTTGGATGGATTCCTCTCTAGTAGATCATGCATAAGGACGTTATGGTTTATGGTTTTTATACCATTATCACTAAGATACAAGAGTCCTAAGGTCTTACTAGTGTTCGAGCCTTTAGGGATTACTTGTGGTTTTCTTTTATGATTTGGTACTTACCATTGGAATATGGTGGACCTTTCCTTAATTCTAATTTTAAAATCTTTATTCTTAGAAAATGTTTTCCTTAAAAAATTCTTTAAATTTATTTTAAATTTATTTCTTAAAAATAGTATGGTGATTTGTCATATAATGTTATGGAATGGAATATCTTTTGGATGGCATCCTACTAGTATTTGGATCACGCCCTATATACACCCTTGAGTGTATGTAGACTTTGTTATGTATAACCCAGATAAAGGAAATATGTTTCGTGGTGGTGATGGTGGATCTGGTTTCTAGAGTTCCTATCTTATAGGTGTTGGTGGATGTGGCTTGAGGGTAATGGACCTCTTGTTGCATAAAGGTTTTGAGTTATGGTCTAGTTGGTTCCCCTACCATTTTGGTACTTTTGGTTTTTGGTTAAAATTGTAAGTGCTGAACTTGAAATTGTTGTATCTATTTGGCATTGGATATTGGTCTTGGTGTGATGTTTTATTAATGAGGATTATTTATGGTTGTTTATCATGGGTGAAATCATTCCCAAAAGTGTATTGTTGATACCCAACCATTATTTTCTAGCTTGTGGGGATCAGGAATGCCCTTCAGAACATGTCACAGGTTAGGTAGAACGTTGGGTTGGATGTTACACTAGCTTGGTTCATGATAAAATGGCATCAAATGAGGTTTTTTTATTTTATTTGGGTCATGATATTTGGGAAGAGTTTCAATAGATCTAATCTATGATTTTCAGGGCTTGAGGTTTTGGTTTCAAGTGGGGTGTCTGGACAACATGTTTGACTTCTCATCTATGTGAAATGTACAGGCTGCAGACTATGCATGGACACTAGGTGGGGGTGAATTATCTTTTTTTATTTTTATGGATATGGTTTTGTTTTGATTTTTTAAAGTGTTTGAGTTATGTTTTTTTTGTTAAAAAAATCAGAATGGTGTATTGATGGGTTTTTCTTTTGGTTATTAATTGATGTAGTAAGATGCCTCCCTAGATACTTCATGTGAAACTACGGGAAGAGGAATAAGATATTTATCCCTCACCAATTCATCAAATACTAGAGGAATAAATGGTTGGTGATATCCAAGATTTAGGTCAAAGAGAGGGATCTTGACCTGCTCAGGTTAGGGAAGTCGAACCAGGCCCAGTAAAGGAAAAACATTAGGATTTCCTCAAGAACAATACTCATTTATTCATGGGTATCATGGATCCCTAGGAATCAGAGTATTGGCTTGAGAAGATCAAGAGGATGTTTGGGTTTATTAACACTCATAAGTTGGTTAAGGTAAAATGTTCACTATTCTTATTATAAGGTCTGAGTCGGAGGTGAAGTGACTCAGTGGTTCAGGCCAGAAAGTAAGATAAGATGGGTTGTAAGTATTTAAAGGTCATATTTAATGAGTATTATTTCCTAGAGACCTTGAATTTTGCTAATACCTGAGAGTTTTTGGACCTCTACCAAGGGGATCAGACCGTGATGGAGTATGCCAATTGTTTTGTATAATTGGATCAGTTTTCACCATAGAGAGTCTCTAATGAGAAGCTAAAGCCTCAATGGTTTGAGATGGGGTTGTGGTAGGATATCTAATATCAATTATTCTTGTTCAAGTTGAAGACTTAATCTGAGGTGTTCGACCATGCTTTGATGGTGTAGATCGATTGTAGTGGAAATTACGATTTTTCTAGAGTAGTGTCAGTAGTGATTCAAGTTAGTAGCACTTTATCTGAGATGAAGTGGAAGCAGGATGAGTAGAAGAAGAAGGGAGGTGGTAGTTCAATCCACCATTCTTGGCTATCTTCATCTATAGATTCATATGCAAGTTTAGTTTTGTGCCATTAGTGTAGAAAGGTAGGGAACATGCGGTTAGTATGTCCATCTCCACCTAGGCCTTTCCGTAGATGTGGTAATATGGGTAACTTTTAGTGGTTTTTCAGAGCCACTCATCCATATCAGGGTGGTATGGGATTTGTGGCCTCCAGATGGATTTTATCCCAATGATAACCGTTCAGTACAGCGGGTTCTCGGTTTGGTGGTCATAGAGGTAGGGATAGATCTTCTTCTTATTAATGTCATATCAAGGCAAAGCCCCATGATAGTAGTCATTCTCACACTTAGGATGAGACAAGGAATATTAATGCTCTAGATGAGGACCCAATGGAATCTAATGCAAGACCTATGCTAGTCTAAGGTACTATTTTTATTGCATTGCATGTAGTTGTTGCTCTGTTTGATACTGATGCCTCTGTGTCTTTTATTTCTTCCCATCTTGTGAATGTGTTAAAATTTTCAACTGATCTTATGTCATATGTTATGGAGTTAGTGAAACCACTTGGTAAGAAGTGAGAGAAAGGTTTTAGGTCTATGTCTTGTACACTCACTGTGTCAGGGGTCAAATTGGAATGGGATTTCCTAGTTTTAGAGATGGACCTATTTGACTTGATCCTTAGTATATATTAGATTGTTCATTTTTAGGTGCACGTCAATTATTATTGATGGCGAGTGTGTTTTTGGAACCTGATGGGAGCTATCAGGATTTTAAAGGTGAGTGGGATCCTCGGTTAGGATGTGTTGTACCTCCACTTCCAAAATTGGGAAATCTCATTTTTCATATCTTATCACTCACATTGGAGGACAATGATGGTGTTCTTGAGGGTGGATTAACTCCTATAGTGGATGAGTTCTTAGATATATTTCTGGATGAATTTTTGGGTTTTCCACTAGAGTAGGATGTGGATTTTACCATTGACTTGGAACTGTTAACACAACCGATATCTCTTCCCTCATACCGTATATCTCCCACCGATTTGATGGAATTAAATCTTTAGCTAGACGTTTTGGAATCCAAATGATTCATTTTCCTGAGCATCTCACCTTCAACAACCCTAGTTCTGTTTGCAAAGAAAGCTGATGGATATCTCCAGTTGTGCATTAATTATCAGAAGATGAATGAGGTGAGGATTAAGTATAAATACCATTTTCCCTGTATCGATGAGCTTTTTGATTGGCTCAAGGGGGAAAGGTTGTTCTCCAAGATTGACTTTCATTCTGGGTATCACCAGGTCAGAGTTAAAGAGGTGGATGTTTCAAAAACAATCATTCGAAGTAGGTACGAACATTTTGAGTATTTTTCATGCCTTTTGGATTGAATAATTATCTAAACGTTTTCATGGTGCTCATGAACCAAGGGCTCCATCAGTATCTTGATTACTTTGTTGTGGTATTTTTGGATGACATCCTAGTTTACTTTAGAAATGAGGAGGAGCATGAACAACATTTAAGGATTGTGTAGGGAACTTTTTGAGATCATCATCTCTATGAGAAATTTTCCAAGTGAACCTTCTGGATCATGGAGGTAAAGTTTATAGGTCATGTGATCTCAGAACAAGGGGTTTCAGTGGACTCTGAGAAGATCAGTTCAATGATTCCATGACATAATCCAAAAAATGTTTTTGAAATCATTAGTTTTTTGGGCCTGGAAGGGTATTTTAGGTGGTTTTTCTAGTATTTCTCTCATCTTTTTTTGCCCATGATGATGCTTACCCAAAATGGGGTAAAGTTTGAGTATATCCCAGAGTGTCAGGTAAATTTTGAGGTGTTTAATCTTCAGTTGACCAAAACCAATGTTTTGATCTTTCTGGAATCTGAAAAGGGGTATGTGGTCTATTATGATTCCTCTAGTATGGGTCTTGTGTGTGTGATGATGGGATGACCATGTAATGGAATATGGTTCTTTCCAACTTTGACCATATGAAAAGAATTACCCAACCCATGACTTAGAATTAGCAGCAGTGATGAATATGTGACGCTATTATCTTTTGGGGAGAATTTTTTTAGTCTATTCTGATCATAAGATCTTAGCCTACATTTTCTCCTAGAAAGACCTAAATTTTAAGCAATGCCATTGGGTTGAGTAGCTTCAGGGGTTCGATTTTGATAACCTCTACACCCCAGCTAATGGTAATATGGTAGCTGATGCTTTGAGTAGAAAAGTGCCAAGACATGCTTTAAAGGAGTCTAGTGATGAGTGGAATTTTATGGGTCTTTTTTCTTAGATTTATTTGTATTTTAAAGATATTAGTGGAGTTTTGTTCTTGTATAGTGTTCAATTGAAACCTTTACTTATATATTTGATTCAGAAAGAGAAGTCAAGTGATGAGTTGTGCCAACATTATACGTAGTTCTTAAATGGTGGGTAGGTTCTTGGTGAGTGGTCGTTGTATTCTGAGGGATTTTTGTACTTTAAGGGTCACTTCATGGTGTTGTTGTCATTGTAAAATGTGGTATTTTAGGATATCCACCATTCTCAGTAGGGCATTCATTCTAGGACCACCAAGATTTTTTATAATGTGTGTCATTAGTTTTGGTGACCAGGTATGAGACAGGACATATCTGACTTTGTATCCAGGTGTTATACATGTCAGCAGGTTAAATCATATCACAAGAGGCCATCTGGTTTTCTTCATACATTACTCATTCCTACCTTGAAGTGGGATGAGCTCACCATGTATTTTATTATTGTCTTACCTCATACACCATGGGACAAAATGATATTTGGGTAGTGATTGGACATCTATCTAAATTATCCCATTTAATTCTGATATGGGATTCATCTAAGGTGGGTGATTTGGGTTGGTTTTATGTTTAGAAAATAGTGAGGCTTCATGGTGTTCTGTCGGCTATCATTTTAGACAAGGACACATGTTTTACTTCATGGTTTTTGGAAGGTCTTTATAAAGTGATGGGATCCCAAATCAATTTGAGTATGACATACCATCCTCAAATAGATGGTTAGATGAAGTGGGTGAATCAGTTCTTGGAATATATGCTCTGGGCATGTGTTTTGGGTTTTAGAGGCTCATGAGATAGATATTTGGGGTCAGTGTAATTTTCCTATAATAATAGTTACCAATCCTCAATAAATATGGATCCCTTTGAGGTGTTCTATAGTTGGTCGTGTTAGTCTCTTTTGCATTGGACTAAGGAAGGTGAGACCTTATTGTTGGGACTGAGTTTGTTGTAGGAAACATCTGACAGAGTTAAGTTGATTAGGTAGCGTATTTTAGCAGTGTATAGTTCCCACAAGTCTTATGTCGATCAGAGGTGTCAATCCTTATAATTCTCAGTTGGTGACTGGGTGTTTCTGGAAGTGGAACTCTCGTTTGGGTCACCTTCTTCTTGGTAAGCAAGGTAAGATAACACTGAGGTATGTTGGTCCTTTTGAGATTACCAAGAAAATTGGTAGGGTGTTATAGAGGTTATCCTTACCATCTCAATTGACTTTAATTCATGATGTGTTCCATGTATCGTGTATTAAATTGAGAAGAGTTGAAATTAGATCCGTATTTTTTTGTGTTTGAGTAGCTAGTGCAGATTGTGGATTCCCAAAAGAATGTTCTTCATGGGAATTCTATACTTTTAGTCTGATTTTTTTGGAAACATGAGAATGATGAGCATGAGACAAGGGAATGGAAGTCTGGGTTTGAGGATTAGTATCCTTTTTTTTTCTTTGATCAGACTCTGGGATGACTTTCTAAGGGTGAAAAGTTCTCATGGTGGGGAGAATTATCACATCCATGAATTTATTTTGATGTATTCTTTTGTTTAACTTTGGTATTGTATTTATACCTTGGTTTTACCAATATTTTTAAGAGAAAATGAATTTTTTGGACCTGGAAATAGGTGGCGCATGGTTGGAACATGGTTAGGGGAAAACATGCACTAGCATAGGAGAACCTATGCACCCAGGATAGTGGCACTATCTGGATTGCATGGCTTACCACATGGGCGTGTTCCCTCCTCTGGAAACTGTGTGGTCTCATTCCTATTGGATAGAGAGGGACGTACGGTTGTCGCACGATTTGAAAAACCATGCAAGCTAGTTTTGTGGCCTTTCCAGGTCATTAAAATGTTAATTTTTTTATTCTACACTTCCATGATTTTAACCCCAAATCACCCCTAATTAGAACTATTTGGTATTTTCATCCCTAGACGCCTACTCGTCTCCCTCTTGGACTCCTTGAGCCTAAATTTTTGGCTGTATTTTATAAGGACCCAGCCTTATTACATACATAATCTTGAATTTAGTCAAGAAAACAATTCCTTTTACATTGAGGATATTTTCAAGTTTAGATCTTTAGAGAATTGGGACAATAGATTCATAAAATTACACATTATTACATAGTGGATACCATAAAAACTATTTCCATTTTTTAAAAAATATAAAACATTAAAACTTAAACATGTCTCCTTGAAAATTATTCAACTTTTAACATGGATTCCTTCTTTTTCATACACATCCATTAACCAGTGAAAATCATTTAAAAACTTGGAATGAGCACAAAAGCTCAGTAAAATATGGAAATGAAGGAAAGAGCACATTAGTCCATGAATACTCATAACGTATGAAATAATTTACAAAAGACATGCTTGTCACCCATATATACTTACTTTGTGTAACATGATATTTACACAAGATCCACACAAAACATGAGAACATAAATATAATCATAAAGGTATCTTGGGGCATTACTTACATAATCTTGTAACCCTCTCGGCTACCTTATAATTTGTAACCCTCACACCTACCTTACAATTTGTGTAACCATCGCAGTTACACTTGAGTAACCATATGACCAACCTCCAATATACACATACCCAATGCATTGGCGAGAGATATAGGTCCCAAAATTCATCATAAATAATTCCCAAGAACCAAAACATAATCATACAACATGAATAATTCTATAAAAACATTTCTTTGTAATTTCGTAAAACCGAATTTGAAAAGAGGATTTTTAATGAAAAGTCCCTTATAAATATCATACTATTTAAGAGATACTTAATAGAGTGGATTGAGTATGTATATATACTATAAATACACATAATAAAACATAATATAAACATAACCCATCACAAAAAAAATTAAAAATCACATAAATAATGAAGTAGAAGGTTAACCCAAAGAATGAAAATCGGGTTAAGAATTCTCTTACCTCGGGTTTGTCTTACTTAAAACTTGTTTAAACTTCCTGTATAATGGTTAAAAGGGTGTTATTATTATTTTAAAGAAACATTTTCATTTTTATAACATATTATATTATTATTTCATAACATCATTTCACCCTTTAATTGTTAGTATTTTTCTCCTTGCACTGTTTTTTGGTGAGTTCTTTACATGATTCCCATGATTGGTTCATGGTGGATGTTCTTGTCGATTGGAAGTGAAACTACAGAATTGTAATAGAGTAGTATTTACATATATCCAGTAACATAAAATATACCATTTATCATTTTGAATTCTTACTTGAGGATGATTCATAAGTTAAAACATTAATGATGTTTGTTTAGATCATTTTAGTGGTTCTTTGATAATAACGACCTCATTTCATTTTATAAATTAAAAACATGGGTTAAAAAGAATTCCAGAACCATGGATGAGATATAATAAATATATTATAAATTTTTTTAATCATAAAAATGGTTTCATAACTAGACTTGAAAGAGTTAATGAAAATTGAAATCACATCATCCACGATGTCGGTAGTTCAACACATCACGGACAATGTTTTTATTCCTTGAATAAGTGGGAGAGGAGAAAAATAATGATGATGAATTTTCCATGAACATGAGAACATCCATAATATACATTATTTCTGTATATTTCATGCCTCTTGCGTAAGAATATATGAATAAATAATAAGAAAAGAATAGAACTCAATATAAAGTAATGATTGAGAAATCCCTTACAAAAATTCGGCAGCCTAACGGCTACACAACATGGTTTTAGAAAATATTAAAAAGATAGGGAAAAGGGTCATCCATCCATAAATGAATAATAATATAGATTATATAAATAATAATAAGGAAATAAGAACATGGTATGGAAACTTTAAAGTTATACCACATAAAAGAGAACTTGAATGGAAAAAGAAAGAAATTGAGAATTTTCTTACTTTGAAGAGTAACCCTTATAACATGAAGGTTGGGACCTTGGGGGCTTGTGGAAAACTTGGGAGGACTTATAGGAAGGTAAGGAGGCCAAATATTCTTTTAGGAGGAATTGTTAATGAAGTTAATGAAGGAATGGGTTGGTATTTATAGGAAGAGTAAGGGGATATTTTAATAATTTCCAAGGGACACCTCATGAGTGGTATTAGCAAAACCATGGGCTTGCCCATGGTATTTTCCCATGGTATAAGCCACTTGGGACACCTCACATATTATTTAACTATACACAGTTCTAACAGATTTATGACATCATTATTACATCATTAATGATGTCATTAATACACCAAAACTAAAAACTACAATTTTTACTATTCACCAAAAAATCAATTTTTCAGAAAAATTCCCAAAATTCACCCTAACCATTTATCGATGTGTAGAATTCAAAAATGAATTCCATTTTTTGAAAATAATTTTATAAATATTTTTAATTTAATTTTTAAATAAATTCATGCTTAATTCAAAAATTAATTACTTAAAAACTATAATTTCTTTTATATCACAATGAAAAATTAACCAAGATGTAATTATATTAATGCCTTAAGAAAATAAAATAATAATAAAATTTACTATTCATTAGGGTCATATTACTATTCATAAGGGTATTTTACTATTCACCAAAAAAACAAGTTGGTTCCAATAGACTCTAAATAACATACTAAACACAAGTGTAGAAGATCATTTTTCGAAAATCAAAACATATAAGAAATAAAATTATGTTTAAAGGCTATTTATAAATATCTACTTTAAAACAATGTTCCATGAATTTCAATTTATTTTTAGAAAAACATGGGGTGTTACATTATCCTCACCTTCTGGAAATTGCATCCTTGCAATTTTATTTACTTATTAAACAAATGAGGGTACTTTTACCTCATAACATTTTCAGACTCCCATGTTGCTTCTTCAACCATGTGGTTTCTCCACAAAATCTTTACCTGGTGGATTACCTTATTCTGCAATACTTGTTCCCTTCAATCAAGAATCTGAACTGGTTTCTCTTCATAAGAAAGGTTCTCTTCCAGCTGAACTGCTTCTGGGCTCAAGATATGTGATGAATCTAGAACATACTTTCTCAACATCAAAACATGAAAAACATTGTGTACCTGGGACAAACTTGGAGGCAAAGCTATGTGGTATGCCACTATTCCAACTTTCTCCAAGATTTCAAAAGGACTGATGAACCATGGACTTAGCTTCCTTTCTTACCGAAACGCATCACACTTTTCCAAGTAGTGATTTTAAGGAAAACATGGTCACCTACCTCTAAATAGAAGTCTTTCCTTCTGTTATCTGCATAACTTTTCTGCCTGCTATGAGTTGTCCTCATGTGCTACTGGATCATCCCCACTTTCTTATCCACTCCTGCAATGTCCTGAAGGCCTTCAAATATTTTATTTTGATAAAACCTCCTTTTAAGTGGAGGAGGAGGAAACCCATGACATCAAGTCTTAAATAACAAACTAGGCCCCAATAGACAAAAACTCAAGATCAAGAACAACCCTCACTATAAGATATCAGCTCTTCCCGGTAACAAAATTCATTAAAACCATCTTCCATTATCTCATCTCACCATAGATAGCTATTTTGCGCCAAAAATCACAAGCCCGGTAATGATGGAAAAAGTCATACCCTCTCAAACATCCAATTCCAAGAATCCATGAAACAATGATAACTCCTTGCCATAAACCTCATCTGGAGCAGCTCTTGTGGAAAAATAGTTGTAGAATCACTTTAAGCATAGACCACCAAATCCAAAAACTTTATTCCTTTTTGTTATTTCTGAAGTAGTGAAAAACAACACTGTCCTCCTTACCATCCTGACCTGAAAATTCTCTTTTTTGGATTTTCAAAATGACCGCTTTGTGGTTGCGGTAACAAAAAAACATCCTCAAAACATCACGTGGGAACAACAAAGGTGATCCAAATTCAAAATTAAAAATTCAAAAATAATACACAAAAAATGAGGAGATCATGATCCGTGATACGCCCACATCACCAAAAGTCACATCGCTCGCCATCGTCAGACACCACAGTCATCGTCGCCACCCAACACCAACATACGAACTGATCCCACTATTAAGAACCAAACCAGCGTTGTCGGTGATGATCGCCTGAAAAACATGGAGACATGTTTCTGGTCAAAAACACCATCACAAAACACCTTTAAACATGCCGAACATCCTTATCTCATTATCGATGTAGACAACGTAGATGCTCGCTGCCACAACTAGAAACCACAAATTGAACAACAACGGAAATTACTCTCACAGAAGCAGCTAACAAACCATAGCTGATAACATTGTGGAAGCAAAATCAAACAGATCCTTCGTCGCATATGACTTCAGGAAAAATCCGAAAAATTGAAACATATCGTTGACGTTGTTGAGGCCACCTATGAGAAACCTGAATAGGAAGGAAGAAGAAAAGGCTGAGGTCATTTGAGGAACATTGCCTACCGTTAAAATCCATATTCCCGAAACCTCTGAGAAACCACTGCTGTATATCTGACCAAGAGAGGAGAAGAGGAAACTTGAAGCCAGGGTAGGGATTTTATTTCATAGCCACGTCTTCTACTAATTATGGCCCCACTAGCTTTCTTTCATCAACTTCATCCCAAAACGCTAGAGTCCAACACCGCTTTCCATACAATGCCTAAAAAGGTTCCATATGAATACTGGAATGAAAACTATTATTATAAGAAAACTCAACTAAAGAAAGATATTGATCCCAACTTCCATGATAGTCTGGTGAAAAAGATCGAAGCATATCCTGCAAAGTTTGAATCATTCGTTCTGACTGTGAATCTGATTGAGGATGAAAAGTTGTACTAAAATTTAATTATGTACCCAACAACTTCTTAAGTCCCCTTAAAAAGTTATAAGTGAACCTAGTATCCCAATCAGATACAAAGGAAAGAGTAACTCCATGTAACCTGACAATCTCTTTGAGTTACAATCGAGAAACCTGATCCAAATACATTGTATAACAAATAGAAAGAAAATGTGCAGACTTTGTTAGTAGATCAAAAATAACCCAAATCACATTGTTACCTCGAGAAGTATTTGGTAGTCCCACTATAAATTCCATGGATACATTCTCCCATTTTTACTTTAGCACTGGAAAAGGTTGAAGAATCCCCTTTGGTAACTTCTGCTCTTCTTTAACCTGTTGACATGTTAAACTTTTCATGGTAAAATCAGAAATATCTCTTTTAATTTCATCCCACCAATAATACTCCCGAAAGTCTCTGTACATCTTAGTACTGTCATGATGAATATAAAATGGAGAACTATGAGCTTCACACGAAAATTCTTTCTTTAAATAGGAATCACAAGGCACACACAACCTTTTACCAAATCTCAAAAAACAAACTTTATCAAGATTAAATTCTGGAAACTTACCCATTTTAACCAATTCTACCTTTTTCTGTAGCTCGTGGTCTTTTTTCTGCGATTTCTTAATTCTGTCTGACAATGAATAATGCACTGAAACCTGAAACAAAATAGAGGTATATCCTACACCAACAACTTCTAATCCAAAATTCATCAAATCATTAATCAAGGGATTATGTTCCAAATGTAGCATGGTTAATAATGCATGATGTTCCTGGCTTAAGGCATCCGCTACTTTGTTTGCTTTTCCAAGATGGTAATTGATCATGCAGTCATAATCCTTTATCAGTTATATCCATATTCTCTGCCTCATGTTTAATTCCTTCTGAGTAAATATATACTTCAGACTTTTATGGTCAGTATATATTAGACATTTGGTTCCATATAAATGATGCCTCCAAATTTTCAAATCAAAAACCACAACTGCCAATTCCAAATCATGTGTGGGATAATTTATCTCATTAGGTTTAAGTTATCTTAAATCATAGGCAATTACCTGATCATTCTTAATCAAAACACAACCAAGTACCTTCAAAAAAGCATCACTGTAGATTACAAACTCACCATTCCGGGAATGTAAATCCAAAACTGGAGTATTCACCAATCTCTTCTTGAGTTCTTGAAAACAAACATCACATTCCTCTGTCTAAACAAATTTAACCCCTTTCTATGTTAACTTAATTATCGGGATAGATAACCATGAAAATTTCTTAACAAACCATCGGTAATAACCTGCTAACCCAAGAAAACTACGAATCTATGTAACATTTGTGGGTTTTTTCCATTAATCAACTACTTTTGTTTTGGTAGGATCAACTGTTATTCCATCCTTATTTACAATGTTCCCAAGAAAAGAAATCTGTTGCAACCAAAAATCACGCTTTCTGAATTTTCCATACATTTTCTTTTCTTTAAAAGTTTTCAAAACAACCCTTAGATATTTTTCATGCTCCTATTTATTTTTAAAAAAATACCAGAAGTTCATCAATAAATACATCCTCAAACTTATCCAAGAACTCATGAAATACTATATTTATAAGATTCATGAATACAGAAGGTGCATTATTTAATCAAAACAGCATAACAACAAATTCATAATGCCAATATCTAGTATGAAAGTCTATTTTCAGAATGTCATCCTCCTTCACCTTCAGCTGATGGTATTCGGATCTCAAGTCAATCTTGGAAAAGTACTGAGCTCCCTAGGGCTGATCAAACAAGTCATCGATATGAGTAAAAGGATACTTTTTTTTAATATTGATGTTATCCAAAGATCTATAATCAATGCAAAGTCTCATGGAACCATCTTTATTTTTAACAAACAAAATAGGGGCTACCCATGGTGAAGTTCTAGGACGAATGAAGCCTTTGTTAAGAAAATCCTACAACTAATTTTTCAATTCAAGAAGTTCTATTGGATCCATACGATATGGGGGTTTTGAAATTGGCTTAGC
Organism: Viscum album; assembly: GCA_963277665.1. Classification (NCBI taxonomy): domain Eukaryota; kingdom Viridiplantae; phylum Streptophyta; class Magnoliopsida; order Santalales; family Viscaceae; genus Viscum; species Viscum album. Next base: position 1,294,775,876 of record OY728138.1, on the reverse strand, counting down.
ATCAAGAACTAAGTCAATTATGAATTTGACTTCTCGATCAGGTATGACACCGGGTAACTCATTAGGAAAAGCATCAAGGTATTCATTTACCACTGGCACATCATTAATTTGAATAGTTCCCTTGTTTTAAACAATATGAGCAAGATAACTTTCATTTATATATTTTAATAGTTTCTCAGATTCCTGATATGTTATCAATTGTATGGTTTCATTCTTGTATAAAAACTGAAACTCTTTCTAAAAAACAACTTCTTTAGCTCTACAGTCAATCTTAGCATGATAATCAAAAATCCAATCCATTCCCAGAATAACATAAAACTCGACTGAGGGTAAAACAAAAATGTTTTTACATAAAGTATTTCCATATACCACAATATAAAGATTCTTATTATTCCTATTTTCTATAACATTTCCCCCTGGTATTTTAACAACAATTTCAGGTCTCATTTGTTGAGGTGATATTTCCAATTTACTAGAAAATTTCTCAGAGATGAAAGAATGTGTAGACCCCGTATCAAACAAAACTTTAGCAAGATCTGAGTGAACAAACAAAGTACCTGATACAACTTCATTGGATCGCCTGAGATCTTCTGACATAGTCACAAAGGATCTCACTACACCTTTCTGCTTGTAGTCTGGCTTCTTTGTATCATTCAGATCTCTCTTTGGGCAGGCATTTTCATAATGACCCATCTCACCACATTTAAAACACTTTACAGTCATATTATCAGGATTATTCTTAGTATCATTTTCATTATAATATCAGGCCATATTTCCAAACTTACCACACTTAAAACACTTCCCGGTTTTGCAAAGACATTCCCCATGGTTCTTATTACCACACTTTTCACAAACTGGAAATTGGATTTTCTTACCATCAAATTTCTTTGGTTGATTCTTAACCATTACTTTACATCTGGACCTCTTCTTATCTTTGTTTTAAAAATGCACGTGATCATCAGAAAAATCCATCTCTACCCTCTCAGTACATTGGACAAGTTTCTCATAACTTTTGAATTCATAGGAGGTCAACACCCTTCGATACCTTGGCTTCAATCTTGAGTAAAAGCTGTTGATTTTGCTATCAAGATCTTGAATAAGATTTGGAGCATACCTCACCAGTCAGGTGAAGTTCTCTTTATACATAGCCACTAAATCTTCCTCCTTCTATTTCAATTCAAGGAATTTCTTCTCTATTCTAAGTCGCACCACCTTAGGAAAATATTTTTCAAGGAAAAGACTTTTAAATTCATCCCACTCTAAGGCATAAAAATCCTCTCTACCCCTAATATTCCTTTCCATTGACCACCACTGATTAGCTTCCCCTTAAAAACGATAAATGGAAAGACTTACCTTTTGATTATTTGAACATCCCATAACATCGAATGTCATTTCAAGGGATTTGATCCATCCTTCAACTGCTACTGATTCAAAAGATCCATTGACTGCAGGAGGGTGTTGTCTCATAAAATGTTCCACTACTGTCATGTTCTATTGTGGTACCTCTATTAGTGATCTTTCATGGATTCCACCACCATTTATTGCCTAGGTTATTTGAGCTATTACTGTTATAAACTGCTCAGTTCCAATCCCTACCATTCCAAGCTGTAGTTCTTGGAAGGATGTCATTCTGTCGGTGCCTCTCCTCTTCAGTATCCTTGTTCCTTCTGTAGACAACCATTCTGAACAAACATATCTTAGATGAAGCAACATGGTAATCTTTAAATTATAAAACATTTCAAATTAATCATAGAGTAAAAATCATTTACAGTATTCTTTTAACATCATCCTAACCCCTAAAGTTATCCAAACCATCCTTTGATACCAACTATAAGGACCCAGCCTTATTACATACATAATATTGAATTTATTCAAGACAAAACTTCCTCTTACATTGAGGATATTTCCAAGTTTAGAGCTTTAGAGAATTGGGATAATAAATTCATAACATTACACATTATTATAGAGTGGATACCATAAAAAAAGTTACCATTTTTTTCAAAATATAAAACATTAAAACTTAAACATGACTCCTTGAAAATTCATCAATATTTAACATGGATTATTTATTTTTCTTACACAACCATTAACCTGTAAAAATCATTAAAAAACTTGGGATGAGCACAAAAGCTCAGTAAGGGATGGAAATGAAGGAAATATCACATTATTCCATGAATACTCATAACGTATGAAATCATTTACAAAAGACATGCTTGTCACCCATATATACTTTGTGTAACATGAGATTTACAAAAGATACACAAAAAACATGAGAACATAAATATAATCATAAATTTATCTTGGGTAATTACTTACATAATCTTGTAACCCTCTCATCTACCTTATAATTTTTAACCCTCACATCTACCTTACAATTTGTGTAACCATCGCAGTTACACTTGCAGTAACCATACGGACAACCTCCAATATACACATACCCAATGCATTATAGGGAGATATATCTCTCAACCTTAATCATAAATAATTCCCAATAACCAAAAAATAATCATACAACATGAATAATTTCATAAAAACATTGCTTTGGAATTTTGTAAAACCGAATTTAAAAAGAGGATTTTTAAAGAAAATCCCCCTATAAATATCATTCAATTGAAGAGGGACTTAAGAGAGTGGATGGAGTATGTATATATATTTTAAATACACATAATAAAACATAATATAAACAAAAACCATCACACAAAAAATTTAAAAGGTGCATAAATAATGAAGTAGAAGGTTAACCCAAAGAATGGAAATCGGGTTAAGAATTCCCTTACCTCGAGTTTGTCTTACTTAAAACTTGTTTAAACTTCATGTATAATGGTTAAAAGAGTGTTATTAGTATTTTACAGAAACATTTTCATGTTTATAATATCTTATATTATCATTTAATAGCATTATTTCACCCTTTAATTGTTAGTATTTTGCTCCTTGCACTGTTTTTCGGTGAGTTCTTTACATGATTTCCATGATTGGTTCATGGTGGATGTTCTTATCGATTGGAAGTGAAACTAAAGAATTGGAATGGATTAGTATTTAAATATATCCAGTAACATAAATTATACCATTTATCATTTTGTATTCTTACTTGAGGATGATTCATAAGTTAAAACATTAATGATGTTCGTTTAGATTATTTTACTGGTTCTTTGATAATAAAGACCTCATTTCGTTTTATAAATTAAAAACATGTGTTAAAAAGAATTCCAGAACCATGGATGAGATATAATAAATATATTATAACTTTTTTCAACCATAAAAATGGTTTCATAACCAGACTTTAAATATTTAATGAAAATTAGAATCACATCATCCACGATGTTGGTAGTTCGACACATCAAAGACAATGTTTTTATTCCTTGAATAAGTGGGAGAGGAGAAAAATAATGATGATGAATTTTCCATGAACATAATAACATAAATAATATACATTATTTATGGATATTTCATTCATATTGGGTAATAAGATATGAATAAATAATAAGAAAATAGTAGAACTCAAAATAAAATAACAATTGAGAAATCCCTTACAAAAATTCGGCAGCCAAACGACTACGCAACATGGTTTTAGAAAATATTAAAAAGAGAGGGTACAAGGGTAATACATCTAGAAATGAATAATAATATAGATTAAATCAATAATAATAAGAAAATAATAACATGGTATGGAAACTTGAAAGTTATTCCATATAAAAGAGAACTTGAATGGAAAAAGAAAGAAATTGAGAATTTTCTTACCTTGTAGAGTAACCCTTAGAACATGAAGGTCAGGGACTTGGGGGATTGAGGAAACCTTGGGAGGACTACTATGAATGTAAGGAGGCCATATCTTTGTTTATGAGGAATTGGGAATGAAGTTAATGAATGAATGGGTTGGTATTTATATGAAAAGTAAGGGAATATTTTAATAATTTCTAAGGGACACCTCGTGAGTGGTATTTGAAAAACCATGGGCTTTCCCATGGTATTTTCCCATGGTATAATCCACTTGGGACACCTCACATCTTATTTAACTATACAAAAGTCTACCAGATTTATGAAATCATTATTACATCATTAATGATGTCATTAATACACCGAAACTAAAAACTGTATTTTTACTATTCAACGAAAAATCAACTGTTTCAGAAAAATTCCCAAAATTTACACTAACCATTTATCAATGCGTAGAATTCAAAAATGAAGTAAATTTTTTGAAAATAATTTTCTAAATATTTTTAATTTAATTTTTAAATAAAATCATACTTAATCAAAAAAATAATTATTTAAAAACTATAACTGCTTTTAAATCACGATGAAAAATTAACCAAGATGTTATTATCTTAATTCCTTAAGAAAATAAAATAATAATAAAATTTACTATTCATTAGGGTCATATTACTATTAATATTACTATTCATAAGGGTATTTTACTATTCACTAAAAAAACAAGTTGGTTCCAATAGACTCTAAATAACATACTGAACATAATTGTAGGAGACAATTTTTTGAAATTTAAAACATATAAGTAATAAAATTTTGTTTAAAGGCTATTTATAAATATCTACTTTAAAAAAAAGTTCCATGCATTTCTATTTATTTTTAGAAAAACTTGGGGTGTTACATATTTGGTGTGGTATCTTCAAAAAATCATCAAGTAAGCCTTTTTTCTCTTGGTTTCTTCCTTCTTCTAGGGTTCTTCTTCCTCCCACTTTGAGTTCTTATCCTATGGAAAATTGGTTGACCTAATAAGGGTTCAATATTGAGATTTCAGGTAAAATATTTATGTTTTTGGTTTCATCTTGTCTTTATAGTGTTCTTTTGTGGTGTAGTTGTGTTTTTTCACCGGATTCTAGAATTTTCCAATAAAAAGTTATTTGATTCAATGTTTTGACATTATTAGATGATTTTGGTATGCTTTCTTTATTTTTTGAATGTGTTATATAGATTTTTTGAAATGTGATAAATGTGTTTTGAAAAGTTTTTAAGGTGTGTATGGGTTGAAAGATGGTTTTTTAAAATAAATTGGTTGTGTTTCTTGTGTTATTTCTTATTGTTCTTCTTAAATGTGTTCCATAAATTTTATAAGTGGTGAAAAGTATGTTTCAAATGGATTTAGTGTGTGTTTTGATTTTAAAGAGGTTATTCCTATTAAAAATTATGGTTTTTTATGTGTATAAATATTTATTGGTGTGTGTGTGTATGTGAAATAGGTGATCTATGTGACCTCTGAAATGAAATTGAGCACAAAGGGAATCCTAGGTATCAAGGTGGGTGGACTAGGACTAGTACACTAGTTGGATTGGTGGGGTCGAGACCCAGTTTTTTCTAGCAGAATTTATGCTAAAAAATTAATTAAATTATGATGATGATTGGAGACCACTAGAAATTTGGATGGATTCTTCTCTAGTGGATCATGCATGATAATGTTGTGGGCCATGGTTTCTATACCATTATCACTGAGATATGTGTTTCCTAGAGTCCCAATAGTTCTAAAGCCCTTAGCGATTACCTTTGGTTCTCTTTTGTCATTTCTTGGTTACCATAAACATAATGTGGACCTTACCTTAATTCTAATTTGAAAATATTTATTCTTGGAAAAAATTCCTTAAAAAGTTTTCTTGAAAAATGTTTTCAATTTCTTTCTAAAAAATATCATGGTGATTTTTATTATAATTTTATGTCATGGAATCATCTTTTGGGTGGCATCCTAATAGTATTTGGATCACACCCTAAATACACCCTTGATTATATGTAGACTTTGTTATGTATGACTCAGGTAAAGGAAAGATGTTCTGTGGTAGTGATGGTGGATTTGATTGCTAATTTCTTCTATTGTAGGTGTTGGTGGAGGTGTCTTAAGGGTGATGTACCTCTTATTTCATGGAGTTTTTGAGTTATGTTCAAGTTGGTTCCGCTCCCATTTTGGTACTTTTGGTTTTTTGTTAAAGTTTTAAGTGTTGAACTTGAAATTTTTGTATATCTTTGGTTTTGGATATTGGTATCAGTATGATGTTTTATTAATAAGGATTATTCATGGTTTTTTATAATGGGTGAAATCATCCCCAAAAGTATATTTTTGATACTCAGGCACTAGTTTTCAGTTCATGGGGATTGGAAACACCCTTTGGGCCATGTCACGGGTCAATTCAGGTGTCAAGTTGGATGGAACCGTAGATTTTTTCATGATAATATTTCACTTTAAGAACAAATCCAAAATAGAATAGAACTTTTAAATTATTTTATTTAATTAAATTAAATGATATTATTTAAATAATTTTTATTTTTCACTGCTCACTAAAAAACAATCATTTTAGAAAAATCTTAAAATTTCACCCTAAGTTAATTTTGAGGTGATGATTTCAAAAATGATGTTCATTTTATAAAATATAATTTCTACAATTTTCATAAATTCATTATAATATTTACTCACAAAAAACAATAAAACCCATTTTATATAGAAAAATTAATTTTGATTCATAAACTTACTCTACTAAAAATTTAGTACTTATTTCCTAATCATTAATTAATACATTTATATTGAGTAGGACCATTATACATATATTTCATAATGTTATTATTCCTATTTACAACACCAATTTTAATAGGTAATTTATAATAGTCATGTTTAAATAATAATATTTATATCCCGGTTCATTTAAACTCGATACTGCATGAAAAAAAAATCTATCAATCTTATTATCCTTTTAAAATAAATCTTTAGGGTGTTACATCCCCCCCAAATAAATTGTATCCTAATTATTTTATCTTAGTCTTCATGGGTTAAATATTTGAAAATACCTTTTTTGAAAACCAACATCATAAAAATGGATAATAAAACTTCCTCTGAAAGGGGGAGTGGGAAACATAAAGGTTGCCTAAAATAACACATAATCGAGTTCTCAGATAAGGAAAAAATTGGTAGAAGTTAAAATATCGACACTGATGAGAAAAATAACATCCAAGGATTAATATAGAGGGATATATAATATGTTCATGAAAATTTAATGATCAAAAAACCATAAATCAGTGAGGGGTTAAAAGACCACCAATTCATCATAAATGAAGGTAAAAGAATAACATTTTAATTTCAAGTTCTTTTTCCTAAATTTGTGTGATTATTTTACTATAAATATAAATAACATGAGAAAATACACTTTATATATAAAAATTCCATCCTTTGGTTTTTCTTCAATCAATTTATTCTTCATTTATTACTATATTAAATGAATAATCAAGATGGTTTTTTCATGCCTGAAGAACTAAAATTAACTTTAAATTGATCATAAGATCCATAAAATAATGAAAATCCATTCCTTTTATCTCTAAATATTTACCAAATCTAAAAAATTTAGCATAAGTTATCCAATATAGATAAATATAATATATTAATCTCTAAAACCTCAATAATAACACCCATAATTTAAATTAATTTATTCCATAAATAGTTAACCTTAAGACTCCTCCAAAATATATATATGACCAAATTCAAATCCCAAAAATCTAAAATATTTGATCACATTTTTTTCCAAGATCAACTTTAGCATTTATCCCCACACAACATGAAGTATCTCATAATATCACATACCAAACATGTGAATACTTTGATCATATATTCTCCTAAAACATATTAATAACTTGAATCTCCATAAAACCTCAATAAAAACATATATTCTTCCAAAAATTAACTTTATCCTTATTCCTAAAATAAAATCATAAACTATTGAATATATTCCATAAATCCAAAAATTTAATTAATCTTATTATAAAACACTTTTACATCTAATCACTAATAATTTTCAAGGTCACCAATACTATCAAATATAATTTATCAATATCAATAAACTCTTTATCCCATATAAACATTATTATCTCAACATCTGGAATATGTTAAGGTTTATCTACCCCTTAATCATGTGTTTTCAAAATAAATCACCTTACTACTAAATAATTTTCCTAGGTTATCAGTACCATTCAACGTATGCTTTCAAATCCTTAAACAAAAACTATTGAAGAAAAAATCTTAGATGTTTCATGATTCTTATAATTATAATATCATTAAGAATACACTTATACAAAATAATTATCAAATACTAATAAATAAATGCTTCAATCATTTCACTTAAATAATTGTAATATCATATGAAATTCCATGGTCTAGGATTTAACCCTTGTATTAGGGAATTTACTTAGATAATTCTCATATTCCCCACACATAATAAATAAAATTATAAATGGTGATTTATGATGTACTTTATTTCTCTCCATCAAAACCTTCATCTTTCCTCAACAATTACTTGATTTATTCGTATATTTTCTATACATAAAACACTTTCCCATTCATTTGAGACATTTACCTGGGTGATTCTTCCCACATTCATGATATATAGAAAGATGGATCTTTTTTCTTTTTTGGTCTTTATCAAATGAACTCCCATGAAAAAAAATATATTATTATGTGTGTTAGGAATCTCAACCAAGTAGATGTTTTTAACATATAACATGATATCTTATTGGAAATAATCTCAAGTTTTTTACATTCCATATCCCATTTCATTTGGTTTATCATGAGGAAAATCATTGTATTTTCTATCACATTTAGCATTAATAAGGTTATTTTAGGTCCCATTTATTGATTAAAATGAAAAGAAATATCCTGAGAAATAATAATCATAGAGAGAAACCATATAATCATAAAAAATAATTCATATGATGTCTAAATCATTACACATTATTTTCAATATAAGACACCTTAATTTTAACCTAATCCATTTTCAATAATCATCTATTCAAATCATTCATAATGGTTTATAAATTAAATATAAATTACTCCAAATATATCTATTGGGATTGTCTATCTAGGTGTATAGTCTTCAGCCCAATCATCATGCTCCGATGAAGATAGATTTAATACTCAATACACATCATTCAGAGTTTTTACCCCTAGGTACATATGTGGCATAGCTGCATCCACTTGCTAGTATCAAGATAGGGATGTATTTTCAAGGAAAACCACAGTTCATTATTTACCATAGCTTGGGATATTCACCTATACTTAAGTTTATCCTATGGGTTATTACTAAATTTTTCTCATCCTATTTTTCAAAAATAACTAAAAATTTATAAGATACCAACTATGGTGACCAAAACTTTACATAAATAAATATTAGATCTTATTATATTAATATTCATTACATATAACTATTTTCCATATTGAAAACATAAATTTTTAGTGTCTTTGTAAACTTTGATACATAAAAAACTAGTACGTAAAATATTAATGTCATCTCCCACTCCATTCTTTAAAATGAGAACCCTTATTAGACACATCATACTTAAAAACTTTCTTCATATCCTAAGGTAAATAAAACATAATAAAGGGTGAGATCAAAATATAAGGAAGGTTGAACATAGTATATATCAATTGAAGATCATATGAAACCATAAAATAAGAATAAGGGTATGAGAACATGATCATAACTTACAATAATTCTACCCAATCATTCAAATATCTTTAATCGTGAATCATGGTATAAGGTTTATCAATCAAAATTCATAAGACATAAGAGTATGAAATCATTAATAATCAATCATGAGCCATGATAACATTTCATAATCATAATATATAAGTTTATTGAATACACATAAGTATAGAAAATAATTTCATTAGTTAACTATAAATTACAAGGCTATCATAGTAGATTGGTTTCACTACCCATTCCATCATTTTCTTAGTCATGATTAACTCCCAATACTATCATAGTGGACACAGTCCCTTACTAAACCGGGTTCACTCCCCATTCTAGTCCTTATTACATCATGAGATATCCATCATTATCTAATGATTTAGAGGGATATATAATCTTGGTCCCACCCATAACATAATTAAATTCATATATGTGTGTTCTATATAGAACATAAAACATTCATTATATCATCATATAATGACATGTGGAAAGAAAATGGGTTTCATAAAAATTTTATCCTTTCATCATAGTATAACCCATAGAAAATAAATATTTTTTGTAAACATCTTATCATCATAATCATAAAACATCCAGAGAAAGAATAAGGATGGTATAATTGGATAATATCCTCAGTAAAGCATAATTAATATCAAAGGATGTTATCATAGATGCAAATTTTATTTAAAATATCATTGGAATATTTCTTGAGGAAAATTCCATTTTTATTTTGAAATCACTTATTTAAACTTCATGTATTTTGAAAATATTAAGGAAAACCTTTTTATTTGAAAATTACCATGAAACATTTTAAATAAATCTTTAATCCATTGAGTGGTAATGATAGTAAGAAATTCCATTCATGTCATAACCATTAAAACAAAGATTATGTCCACTTTTTCAGTTAAAAGTACCTTGTTCAAAAAATATATAAAGATTATTTTTAAATATTTTTGTTAAAATTAAATCATGGGTGAAATTTAATTTAAAAAATAATTGAATAATATTCAAAAAAAAATTTAGAAAATTTTATAAAACATGGATATGGAAGAAAAAAAATTTCAACCAACAGTGGAGAAATAAGGTTATCTTTTCTTAAAAATATTTTTTGAAACATTTTGAGTATAAAAGAGAAAAAATGGTAATAAAACTTAAAAAGTATATAAATAACCATAGAATAATAAAAATTAAATGGATTTACCAAATAATAATCATATTGTTTCCTCAATTTAAATTCAATTATAAACAATCATGATAAAATGGTATTGAAAGCTAAATCCCTTGCCACTTTGGTAACTTTTGAATCATAAGCCCCATGAAATAATAAATTCAAATGAAACTTTAAATAAAATTAAAATAAAGGTATTTATGATAAAACATATCAAAGGGGTGGTACATAGACCTCATAAAATAATATTAGTGTATAACATAACATATGTCCCTAAGAAGATAATTTGAGATGATAAACCCTTACCTCAAGTCTTATTTTTCTTCATACACATTAAAATATATTATATAATAAATATATATTTATTATAAATATATTATAAACCCATATTAAAACATATTATATCAAATATGATTTACTTATAAGATATTATCACCCACTTATTAATAATTCTTTATTAAAATCACTATTTCGCATGATAACTGCTTGTTTTTTCATGTTTGTTTTGGTTAGACGGTTCTAGTACATTCACCTTGATTATAGTTTCATCATCCATAAAAAATTAATTATGAGATAAGTATAATATTTATTCATCATATACACTTTTATAATTATTCATATAAAGTAGTGATGAAAAATAAATTGTGTCACTTCTTGGGGATGGTAGTTCGTACATACGCATGAGTGATGTTTCAACTTTTTGATGGTTGGAATGAAAAAAATGTAAATAATAAATAACATTTAAATAATAATTGTTATATAATATATATCAAATATATTTATTAAATCTATCTTTATTATCATCCATCTAAATCAAAAATAAAAACGAAGCACATAGCTTCGTGGATGTGGTAGTCTACATGTATGCACGAGCAACGTTATCATTTTTTAACAGATGAAAATGTAAGGAGGTGGATAAGATATTATAATTATAGAAGTATAATTATGCCATAAATATTATATATAAACATTAAATCCATAATAATAACTAACCATGAATTATGGTGATGGATAATGAATCATATTTTTATGTGGGGGCAGTAGTCCACATGTACGCATGGGCAATCTTTTATTTCCCAATTATTAGAAAAGAGGGTGGATAGTGGTGTTTACATAATAATAATAATATTTTATCAATTTATTATAATTAATTTATTATTTTATTATGAAAATAATAGATTTATATGTGGTAGAATAATAAATATATTAAAATAGGTTGGGCATGATGATCACCTCTTCTTTGGTAGACCTCCTTTAGATCCCTTCTTAAGAACCCTTGAAATGGTATTTTAAGAATACTAAAACCAATAATTCATTTATATATAATTTTAGAAAAATATTTGGTAGGTTTTGGTTGAGATAGGTTTCTCAAAGTGGTGTAAAGAAGAGAGAGGAGGGGTATCCATTTATAAGGAGGGAAGGGGCACTCTTGTAATTTTAAAAAACTTTAAAATACTATAAAGAAAAATTAATATCCAATTGGTTCCAAACTGGATTAATTTAAAATTAAATATTATATTGGATTGAAATAAAATTATAAAATATGATTTATACACTTTTTTATTTCATTTTAACCCTCATCTCTTTAGATTAACCCCTCATTAACCCTTTTTATTCTTAACCACAGTAACACATTTTTCAGTCATTAAGTGTTAAAAATTAACTAATATGGTAAAAATTGGAAAAAAAAGTTCAAGGGATGATATTTAATACCATATAAAATCTATCTTTTCCTATTTTAATATTTTTATAATTTATAAATCATTTAATAAAATATTATGTAACATAAAATATCATTAATATCATTTTTGGGACTATTCATTTATTTTGAATTTAAAGTTAAGAATAAAGTAATTTATTCAAAATATAGACCCTTTATTCATAAATTATAAATTATAATTCTTCATAAAAAAAATTCACACCACAATTCATCCAATAATTATTTATTTTGAGGATTATTAAAATTATTTAGTAAATTTTTCTACTACTTTCACAAGCACTATATCGGAATTGCGTAATCATTTAAGGTAGATATACCATAATTAAAAATTAAAAATAAATTAATAACAAAAAAATACTTTATTAATATTCAAAATAATCATTTATAATTGACCATAACCTCTTTATATACCCATGATAAAATATTCTAATTTTTAAAAGAAAAGAGAGTCATATTTTGTTTTTTTATTCACTTAAAATAATATATAATTCATTATAAAAAAACAGAATATAATTTCCATAATCTTGGATTTTGAATCTTGAAGGAGTATGGTTGAAATGCAGTCATCCAATATATTAAAGGCGCGTTTTAGGGATATTTTAAAGTCTTATCACATAGTTTTAACCTTGTTTTACATGTTTTACCCTTACCAAGGTGACAAATATTTACCATGATGACTATTCATAATGAAAAAAGGGTAATATTTATCAAAAAAAATTAAATGCTCTGAAAAAATAATTTTTAGAGAATTATGTTTTTAACCATAGAATTTAACTTATATCAAAATCATGAATATTATTAGTTAAAATGGAATTAAGTATATTGTTATAAATAAAATGGATAATATTTAACTTTTAGTACAAATCCGAAATATAATGGTGTTTTTTAATTACTTCATTAAATGAAAATAAATGGCAGTATTTGAAAAATCGATATTTTTCATTATTCATTGAAAAATAAATCATTTCAGAAAAATATCAAAAATTCAACCTAAGTTAATTTTGATAGAATGGTTTGAAAAATTATTTTCATATTATAAAATACTATTCCTAAAAGTTTTAGAAAATTATTTTAATACTTACTCACAAAAAATAATACAAAACATTTTTTTAGTAAAATGTTTTTTTGATGCATAAACCGAATTTATAAAAATTGAGTTCTTATTTGATGAGAGTTAATCAATAAAATTATATTGAGTTAGACCATTATACATATATTTCATAATGTGGTTATTCATATTCATACTACCAATTTTAATGGATAGGTTATAATGGTCATATTTAAATAATAATATTTATATCATGATTTGTTTAAACTCAATGTTGTGTGAAAATAAAAATATCAATATTATTATTTTTTTTAAACTAAATTTTCAAGGTGTTACGATATGAATGTGATTGTTATAGAAATAAATTTCTCTAACTCTAACTCATGAGTATTAGAAACCATGTGTTCATGACACATTTGTGATGATAAAAAGAGACTCGAAGATAGGGGAGAGTTGAAAAAGGGTGAAGTAGAACTATATGTTGGTAATGGTAAAAGAGTTGTTGCATTAGAGGTCAAAAATTATGATCTAATTCTACCTAGTGGATTAGTTTTTGAATTAAAAAATTTTTATTATGTATCTTCCATAATTAGGAATTTAACCCCACTTTCCTCTGGCAATATCACCTTGGTCATAAAAATGAGAAATGCATCTCAACACTCCATATAGATGGATTGTTGGTGTCATATGATTGTGAATCATTTGATAATTTTTAATCTTATTTATTAGGAAAAATAACCAAATAATCTTTTATTAGAAATGGTAAAATGGATAGTGGACTATTATATCTTATATGTAGTTATGTATGTGGACCAATTATTACTTAATAAAGTGGTGGATTTAGGTACTTTTTAACCTTTACTAATGAATTTAGTCAATATGGTTGTGTGTTTCTAATGAGAATATTTTTTGGAACTTTTGAAAATTTAAAGTAGTTTCAAAATAAAGTACAGAATCAACTAGAAAAGGTATTAAAATTATTTGATCAGATTAATATGGTTAATACGTAATCCAAGAATTTATTAATCATATGAGGGATTGTGGAATTATTTCACAGCTCACTCATCGTGGAACACCATAATGTAATGGTGTGTCTAAGAGGAGGAATCATACCCTGTTGAACATGGTTATTTTTTATGATGATTTGGTGTGACCTTCCTATTTCATTCTAAGGGTATGATCTGGAAAATATAGTATTCCTAATTAACCATGTTCTATTTAAATTAGTCATAAATAAACAATATGAGATATGGACTGATAAATATCATTATATATACACTTGTATGATGTTTGGATTCAGATAATCTTAGCCCTAAGTCAGATAAGTTCTTATTGTTTAGTTATCTTAAGGATAATATGAGATATTATTTATATACTCCTACTAAACACAAAGTGTTTGTGGATTTATATAGTGTTTTCATTGAAAGAAAAAACATGAATCATGGAGTCAATGGAAGAAATTTTGAACATGGGGAAGTTCAAGACTATTGAATAAGAATGTTTCCAAATATGGAAGTTGAGTCAGTTCTATAAAGAGTTATAGAAGAAGAACTGGTTCAAGTTACACAATAACCTCAAATTTCTAGTAAGATTCATCAAAATCTAGATATATATGGATTTTTTGTGGAAAATTATAATGAATTAATGTTCATAGATGATGAACCTACTTCCTACTGAGAGCCTATTGATATTTTTTTATTCCTAAAAATGGTTAAATTCCATGAAATCTGAAATGGACTCCATGTATACTAACCAAGTTTGGAACTTGGTTGATACTCCTAAAGGGGTGAGACCAATAGAGTGAAAGTTTCTTTTCCAAAATAAAACTATCATGTATAGTAGAGTGTCTACCTATAAATATTTTCTAGTAGAAATGGGTTTAAAAAATCATGGTATTAATTATGAAGAAACTATTTCTCCATCAGAAATGATAAAGTCTATTCATATATTTCAAGTCATATAAACTAATTGAAATTATGAGATATATCAAATGGATGTAAAAAATCACTTTACTTAACAATAATTTAATCAAGGATGTGTGTATAATAAATCGTTGAGTCTTTGATGTTCTAAATGATTCTACTAAGATCTAAAAGTTTTAATGGTCCATTTATGGATTGAAGAAATCTTCTTAGAGTTGGAATATTCTATTTTATGATGTGATCAAAGAGTTTAGTTTCATCAAACACATATAGGATTCTTATTTATACAAGTATATTAGTGGAAGTGTGGTGTTATTTTTGATTTTTATTTGAATTAAATAATTCTTATCAAAAATAATATCCCGACTTTACATTTTATAAATATGTGGTTGGGAAAATGTTCCTCAGTGAAATACATGGGTGAATTATCCTACATACTAGATATGAAAATATATAGAGATTATTTAAATAGGATACTTAGATTAAGTCATATCACATATATTAGTAAAGTGATAAATCATTTTAGCATGGAAAACTCAAATATGGGGTCTTTACTAGTGTTTCATAGATTGAATCTGGGAAAGATTTAAAATCTTTCTAAATATTTGGAAAGGATAGATATAATTCCTTATGAATAAACTATGGGATCTTTAATGTATAAAATACTGTGTAACCAACTTGATGTTGTATATTATTTTAGAAAATAAGGTAAATACCAATATAATATGGGTCAAATTCACTAGATTTATGTCAAAAATATCTTTAATTACTTAAGAAAAAGTAATCATGTGTTCTTGGTCATTGGAGGAGATGATGATAACAATGTAAATTGTTACGCTGATGCTAGTTTTCGATCCAAAAAAGATTAAATGAGATCTCAATATAGTTTCATGCTTTGTCTAAATGGTATATTTTTAAGTTAGAAGAATTTAAATCATAATAGAATTGGGAACATAGGAGAGTACATCACTAAATCAGATGTTGTGAAGCAATGTTTTTAGATCCAAAAGTTTGTCTCAGAACTTGGGGTAGTCCCTATAATTGAGGGATAAATTGAGCTTTACTGTGATAAAAATGGAGCCAAATATCTAGATAAGGTTCCCCGGTCTCATCAAAGGATAAAATTAATACTTCACAAATACTATATCATTAAATAGATCTTTTAACTTTTAAATTTAAAGAACTTTTGGGTGGATACAAATGAAAATATAGTAAATCATTTGACAAAACCATTAGTGCAAAAAAAACATGAGGGCCATGTTGAACTGTTTGGTATTAAATACATGAGAGACTGAATTTAATGATTGTAAAATATATCTTGGTATTATAATAAATTAAATCTCTATTTATCCTTTGTTCATGTGTGTTGCATCTATATTATATGAATAGTATAATTATAATAACCCCTCAAATTATAAATTTTACTTTTTCTTGATCGGTGATCATCATAGAGTATTATGAGTTGTGATGATATGTTTTTATTAGTGTTAGTATAATTTATTGGTAATAAAATCTCTATAAAACTTTTGAATGATATAATTTTATTTTATCTAAAGTAAGTAAACATCGATGTTTTTTCATAGAAAAAACCATAGGAACTTCCCGTATGTTAAAGTATTGGAAATAGGAAGTCTAATGTACCCTAATCACTGCCACTAAGTATTAACTTTCACAAAATAATTTGAAAAAATCAAAAAATAAACATTTAAGAAAAGAAAACAATAAGGAAATAAATAATCCATGCAAGGATATTTGTGGTTCAGACTTTAATTCTACGTCCATAGGTGAACTACCAAATCTTTATATTTCCAAAAATTAACAAGGATTGCAATAATTATAACTAAGTAGCTAGTGATTACACTTAAAGTTAAAAATGTAATTTTATATATATAAAATTCATCATTTGGTCCCATCTATAGTTTATAGAGGTGCCCATTTGGTTGAGCAGGTTTCACCACCATTTGAGATTATTTAAGAACCTTACATTGGATCCTCTATCCAACTGAATCCAATAATACCTTAACTAATATAACTAGTATACTATTCATCAAAAAACCTAATGTTTGGTAAACCTAGACCATCCTACCCATCCTATTAGAAGAACACCATATTTTGGTAAAAAAAACATGTGTGTTGAAGTCTTCACATGTCACTTCCTTGACAAGGATGAAGGGTTTATAAAAGTTCCTACTTCTATTAAACTGATTTTGGTTATTTGAATAAAGGATAAAAAATCCCAAAACAATTCCTCTTAAATACTGATTTAAGGTATTTCCTCAGTATCCTCTAATAATTAGAAACAACTCATCTTTTGGCATCATTCATATAGTGTTCTCTACCAAATTCTATAAACCTAATCCCAACTGGGGCACTATGATGCCTTAAGATTTCTTGGACCAGAACCTTCATGAACAAGACAGCCAAATTTTTCCTCCAATTTATCTTCTGAAGATCTAGTACCTTTTCTTCCAATAAATTCTAGATGAAATGAAATTTCAGGTCAATGTATTTTTTTCTCTCACAAAACATCGGATTTCAGGAAAAGTGGATGGAAATCTGACTATCACTCAAAAGCATTCTTATTTATAATTACTTTCCAAGTACATTTAGAAATCACATTAACTAGTATAAATCCATTTAGGATTCTATAATAGCTATATATTTAGTTTTTTATAGATAAAATAACCACAGGTTGTGTTTGAGACATCCAAATGACCACTGTTCATCTAAACATAAACATAAATCATATTGTTCTCTTTCATGTGTATAAATCCCAAAAAAAATATAACTCCAAAATCCCCTATAATGTATCATCTTCCCCAAATAAAAACATTTTATCTTCTGATCCTTTAAGTATCATATAATCCACTTCATGGCTTCCCAGTTCTCCCTTCCGAGGTTTGATATAAACTGACTTACTACTCCCACTACAAAGGCACCTCATTGTGTAAAAAATGTTACATATATCAAACTTTTAATCAATGATGCATACGATACTTTCACCATATATTAGAACTCATCTTCTAATATTAGTTATTATTATTTGGATAACTTAAAGTGTTTAGCAATGGGTATCATGACAAGTTTACATATGATCATCCCAAATTTCTCAATAACCATTTGGATGTATTCCTTCTAGGATAATATTAACATATTGTGTTTTTTATCCCTCTCAATTCTTATCCTAAATATTTTATTATCTTTTCCAAGATCCTTCAATTAAAATCTTTCAGATAACTTACACTCTATCTCCCAAATCCATTGAATTTATCGAACCTATAGTAATATATCATCCATGTATAATAGAATTATGATATAATTACCATTATTATATGACTTCTAATAAAAAAAATAATTCGATTCACCACCTAAAACATTCCTCATTCATGAAAGTTTTAAACTTTTAATTTCACTAATGAGGTTCATTTTTCAACCTACAGAGGTTTTGCTTCATTTAAAAAATGAGTCCATGTTTCAGATGTTCTTCAAAAATCTTAGGTTGATTTATGTGGATCTCCCCCTTTAAGTCACCATAAAGAAAATAATTCTTGACATCCATTTTCTTCAAGTGTAAATCATTATAATCAACTAAGTTTAGCACCATATAGATTGATGTATGTTTAATAACCAATGAAAAAAACCCTAATAAATCAATTTATTTATTCTATTGGAATATTTTTTCCACCAGTAATTCCATGCATGATCTACTATTGTCAGTTTCTTCCTTCAAATGAAAGAACAATTTATTCTCTAATGCACATTTCCCTTCTAATAGTTCATTCAACTACTAAGTTTTATTGAACTTTAAGGAGTTCATTTATTCCTTCATAGTTGTCTCCCATTGTTTTGAGCCATTAAGTTTTTCTACATCTTCCTAACATTTAGTTTTTCCAGTATCTATTAGAAGTAAAAAATTCCATATCAGATACATATCTTTGGATCAATCACCTATCTCTAAAATATCTTACCAAATAATCTTGAGATTCTTCTCTTTTCATTGATATTATTTCTAATGCCTCTACTTATGGTTCACCAACTTCTGATTTCTCAATTTTCAAATATTTTCTTTGCTATTTAGAAAACCTAGATCATTATTCCTCATATTCCACTGGAAAAAAATTATAATGGATCTATAATAATATCTGGAGTCCCCGAAACTCATGATATTCCAATGATTTCATCCATATCAACTTGAAACTCAGTAGTTGGATTCTTTTCCTTAACTTATGATTCGGAAAAAAATTTATCCTTCCATAGGATCTTCATATTGAAGACACCATTATGAATTATTATTAATTGGAACACATTATCATACCATAGTATGAAAGCAAAATATTTGTTCCTATCACACATAAAAAAATAGTCTTTGGACTTTTCCTTCAGCTTGTCTCTATCCTTTAGATCAACAAGAGCATAGGGTAAAATTCTAAAGACTTTAAGGTGAGAAACTTCCAGTAACTTATCAGACCATAGCTCTTCTGGTATAATATTTCCCACCATATAATTTGGGTTTCTATTGATTAAGTATGTTACAGTGTTGATTTCTTCCACCAAAATATCCATGGAATTTATAGGGTGCACACACATTCATCTTGTCATCTCAATCAGGGTCCAAATCATTCTCTTTGTCATGCCATTTTTTTTGTATTTTTCTATGTATTGTTCTTTCAAACCTGATTCCCTTATTTCAGTATATTTTTTATAAGTTTCTACTATTTTACTCTACCATTATCAAATATAAGGCACTTAAAATTTCAACCACTTTCTAATTTAACTATGTATTTTCACTAAACAAAATTACTAAAAACATAATAATTAAACATAACAAATTATACCTATACCTTCCTTATAATATAATCAATGAATGTGACATGTAAAGTGATCCTCTATGATATTGAACTGAGTGATATCCCCAAACATTTGATTATAATAGATATAGCTTCTGAGATCTAGGATTTTGATTATTCAAGTTTAATGAAACCTACTTTTATTTCCCCGACACACAATTCTCACAACTTTTGATGCTTTTTTTATCAAGATTCAGTATGAATTTCCCTATTATAAACTTCATGTTCTTCTCAAAAATTTGATTGAGCCTACAGTTCCAAACCACTAAATCTTCCATGGTTTTAGTTCCAACCATTATACTTTTATCTAAATTTTCAGTTATGTAGAGTGTACCAACCTTTACGCCTTATGCCACCATAGTGGAACCTCAATTCACCTTCCAAAATTTATTATAAAAATACATTATAAATCCTACATCATCAAACTACCCTACATATATGATTTTCTTCTAAAGACCTGGAATGTTTCTCACTTACTTCAATCAAATAATATTCCCATTCTTTATTTAGATGTTAACATCTCTCTTTTTGATAACATCTAAAGCTTCATCATCCACTATATGTACCCTATAAAATATTCATAATACATAGTTTACCATACATCCTTACTCTTTCTTTTAGTGGAATGATTCACCAAATTCAACCACCCATGACTTTATAGTAATGTGAACACTAATTATTAGATTTTTTTATCCTTTTGTTATACTAACTGAATTTGATCTTTTGGAAGTTATCCTTCTAGTGAATTCGTTGAGGTTTCTGCAATTTATATGGATATTTCCGCACTTATTGAAATGAAATTTGGTTATTACTAGACTAGTTGAATTTCCATGAATTATCTCTTTATAATTATCTTATATTCATCGATGATTTTATCTATAGGGTGAGTGTGCCCTTCCATCAGTATTCAGTGCATTATCAGGAAATACATAGACCTCCCTTCTTGGGATTTCCTTAATAAGGATCAAATTTAGAACATCTTAAAACACCATATAAGTATTTATGTAGTATTTGATAACCATAGTAACCATCTCATCCCATTATTTAGGTAGTTATGATAGAATATTTATTTCCCAAACATCATTCGTGAATGTAACTCTCACTACTTTAAGCTATCTTTGGATCATGTTGAAGTTGTTCACTTGATCTACCACTAATATTACTTCCAAAAACATCAAATGACATAAATCAATCATTAGGAACACTTTGTTTAATGAAATTATTTTTTTATACATGTTCTCCTGGGTCACCATTGGCTCAGTTTTTTTCTTCTTCTCCCATATGGTGAAGGCCATATTTCATACCAACGGCATTCACACCAATACAAGTTCTTTTCTATCCATATTTTCCCATTAAATCGTATTATTATTATCAATATTATATACAATTAATGGAAGTTATAAGTCATTTTATATGATATAATCTTCTATATGAATCCTCCAGAATCTATATTTGGTGACATCAAATTGAAAAATTCAGACCATCCCTTCTTCCATCGTCATATCTTATGATGACAATATACCCAACTGAAATCAATATAATACTAAGGTAAGAGAGAGTATTACTTCATAATTTGAGTGTTCCCAACCAAAATCTAATACCAGTTAATGGTAATAAAGCCTTCATATAACTTTTGAATAAAATAATGTGAGTTAACTAAAAGTAAGTACACACTGATAGTTCTACACAACCGAAAAAAACCAATGGAACTCCTCACATCTTAGAGCATCAAGACTAAGAATTCTTCTACACCTTAATCACGACCATTATATTTCACCTTTAACAAAATATTTTGAGAAATTCAATAAAAAACATTCAATAAAATAAAAAAAATAAGGAAAGAAAGAGGACACATGTGGATTTACAAGGTTTGAACTTTCATCATACATATATGAGTAAACACTTTCAAATATTTATATTATTGGGATTAAAAAGGATAAAAATCATTATAACTAAATATTTAGTGATTAAACTTAAAGTTAAAAAGTTAATTTTATACCAATACAAGTCAACATCAAGTCCCACGTCTATTTTATAGTGGTATTTAGTAAGTTAAGAAACTTGCATTACTATTTAAGATTCATAGACAACCTATTTTTGGATCCTCCATTAAACTAAAGCTATAAAAACCTTAACTTTTATAACTTATAAACTAATCATCACATATCCTAACTTCTGGTGAACTTATACCAGCCTACCTAGCCCATTAAAATAATTACATCTACTAGTAAAAAAATCATGTGTTGGAGTCTTCACCTATCACTACCTTGATAATCTTGAATGCTCTATTGAAGTTCCTCCTTCCAATAAACTTATTTTAGTTACTTGAATTAATGAATTTAAAATCCCAATATAATATTATACTCAGTAAATATATTTTTATGTGATACAAATAATAAATTCATGGGGTAATAAGTCAAGATCTATTATTTGTACTAATATTCTAAGGTTTATCACATGGAAAATTATATAGTCATTAATATACTTAGGGGTGTGTGATTATAATGAATACCCATTAACTATAGTTATATATATACCTAGTATGGTAACCTTCATACTTTGATACATTTCTTATGCAATCCTTGAGGCTTAGGTAATCAGGGGTGGTTGGGTATGTTGTTGATCATGTAGTCGATTGGAGCTCAACCATAAAGGTATTTTTTCACTTGTATGATGATAAAATACCTCTAGGTCCTTGATTAAAATAAAACGAGTAAAATCATAGACTTTCATAGTTTATTTTCATGTGATTCACTCAAATATATGGATAAAACTATGTGTTGTATTCATTCAAACTAGTCTGTCTATTTTGGAGAATCATAAATGTATGAGTTGAATTATAATAGATTGGAATGTTCCATGTCTAGTGGTCACTAAATTTCTTGTAAAAATGGATTGTATAAGTATATACATGATATATATGATACATATTATGGTGGACATGTTTATATGGGTGTATGAGTATGTTTGATCATGATCACACCAGACCCCTTTATTGCAAGAGTAGTATCAATGTTTTACTAGAGGACCCTCTTTGATTACATCTATGAAATTAGTATTTCATATTTGTTTTCAACGATTAAAAGTATCATAGGTTCACATGGTTAGGACTTAAAATAAGTATTAAATTTTGGATAAAGTGTTTGTTCCAAAATGAAGAGAGTTTGATAAACCATGTTGTTTGGATGGATTCATAAAGAGTTGTAATGTTTTTCATAGAGACCTTATGGGATTTTAGTGAAAGTGGTAGATGATTGGATATACACTAAAATTATGGATATAATATTTTATGATATCCCCTGATTCATATCATTAAATATACACATGATTTATATCGCAGATATGGGTATACAATATGAGTTTATGGCCACTACCATGTCTTTCATATGGTATATTATTAGTTATGAATCAATGGGTTGATTTATTTATAGTTTCATGTACATGTAATAATTTTTTAAATAATTTAAATGATTATGAACCCCAATGTACATGTGTTATAGGTAATGTATGTCAACCATGATGCGATGGAAGCCGGTCCTCAGCTCCTTTCATTTAATGAAGGGATCATATATAAAGGGTGGTGACCCAGTTATTGGGATGTGGAAGTATGTGTGACTGAGTTAATATATAGTTGAAGCTCTCTTCATCCTTTCTCCCTAATTTTCTTCCTTAAGGAAGGTTTTAAAACACCATTGGAGTTTGGGGTCCTCTTGTAGCATATGAGGATCCTTGTGGCCAGTGTACAGTCTTTGGATGAAATAATCATTTGATTTTTTCTTGGTGATCTCAATAAAACATTCTCCATTGAAGATTGACAAAGATTGAGTGTTCTAAATTTTAGGTGAACCTATTTATATTTACATTTTATTCACTTTATATTGATTCATAATGATAGATCAAGTAATAAAATGGGTTTCTTATATTGGGTTAATCATGTAATGATTCTATTAAACACATATGAAACACCCCAAAGGGGTGCACTTAGTAGGATGAAACCTTTAGACACTAGATCCTCAATATAAATTTTCAATTCTCTCAACTCTTTTGATGTTATATAATATGGTGGAATTTAAATTGGGATAATCCTAGGTACTATATCCATTAAAAATTCCACTTTATGTTTAAAAGGTAACCCAGAGAAATCCTCAAAAAATATATCAAGAAATAATCCTAGAATATGAGATAATGCTTTATGTCTCTTTGTTTCAAAAACCCTATGAACCAAGCATTACATCTAATAGGTAATCACTCTAGCCTACTTCTAATCCCACCCATCACTTTCTTGGAATTCCCATTATCCAACAATATTATACTAATTTCCTTCATAAAAATAAAATGAAACTAACTTGTGATAGAAATAAATTAGAGATTTGAACTATTTTAACAAGTCTATACCCAAAATAACATCAAATATCTCCATGTCAGTGTAAAAGTATTCAATATTCCTAAATAATCCTACCATAGGAGGATAGGAAATACACCTCTTACTTATTTATAATTTTTTACCTAATAGGGATTCAATTCTCATAATTCCTTAAGATAATTTTACATTTAATCCAAATATAGATACCAAATGATCAAAAATAAAATAATGAGATAGTATTATATCAAAATGAGTGTAAGTGAGGATATAAGATACCAAAACAATACCTCTTACCATAGAAAGACATTGTTCAACATCATTTATTGATTGTTCCACTATAAAGACTCTACTTGAACTATCATATAGACCTTGTGGCTATGATACCTTCTCGGTAGGAGGTTCTACTAATTGCTAACTTGATCTCGCTCACTTGTTTACCTATATAGATCATCTATAAGGTATTTTTTCCCATAATACCTCATCCATAGGTATAAATATGAGAGTTCTAACTCTGTTAGGGTCATTGGACAAGACTCTTATATTGTGTAGACTTGGAAAACCTCTAAATATGACCATACCTTCCGTGATGATAGAATTTCGTTAGATCATATGAAAAATAAGATATATTTGTTGCTACATGAACACACTTAAAACATTAAATCTAAGATCCCATATAACTAGGAGAACAAGAAATCTTTCCTTGACTACCCTACCTAGATCCATCCTAACTTG
This sequence comes from Viscum album, assembly GCA_963277665.1. Lineage (NCBI taxonomy): Eukaryota > Viridiplantae > Streptophyta > Magnoliopsida > Santalales > Viscaceae > Viscum > Viscum album. Next base: position 1,294,750,633 of record OY728138.1, on the reverse strand, counting down.
ATTCTTCCTGGTGATGCTTTCAGCCACTATAAGGACTATCAGCTCCAGTGCTTCCATGGGAACCAGTCTCATCCAGTACTACCTTCTAAACTACTTTAGAAAAGGTTAAGAGGTTAACCAACATCGCTTATGTATATAATGGTTCCCTTAATCCCTTGTTTAACTTTCTATAATTTTATTCCTTATCCACACTCAAATATTGAAAAAAAAATAGAGTAAGCCAGTGAATCTAGTATAATATTACATCACAGACATCATCCCCTATTTAAGATCTATAAACTCCTAATATTTTAATCAGTGAAGATTACCTAGGTAGATATGTTCATAATTATTTTTTTAAAACACTTTTATTTGAGTCTCTAGTTCTTCTTTTCCTCAACTATCATATCCCACTACGAATGATGAACACCTTCCAACTTAAAAGTGTTTAGGAAAAACCGATACTTTTATAGGGTCTCAATACTATTAAATATTTGATAGATATGATCAACCCATTTCTACTCTTCATTAGGGGAAATTTTACCCAAAATTGTAGGATGGTGATGTAACAATAAATCTCACATAACATCTATAGTTGAGGGTTCTTATCATAATTTTGTATATCATACTGTTTGAAGTAGTTGAGTTAGACTCTCAAGAACTTTTGGATCATTGTGAGATATAACAGGTGGATCATACACATTATATTCCTCTTTAGGATTATCATGGGGTTGAAAAGTTAGTATAACATGCATTAATAAATAGAATCACATCATATTACATTCCAAGAATTAGGAATTTTTCCATTTAACTCTGTAAGGTACTAATCATATCATAGCCCTATCCTCACTCTTGTGTGGATTTATTTATTAATGATTTAATGTTTGAGACAAATATTTAAAGATAAAAAATTTATAAATCATACTTTAAATGTAAGCATGTAAGTTCTATGGAACAATACTAGTAAAATAGGTTTCAAAGCTCACTGAATCAATTAAATGCTTTATATTAACATAATTATCAATAATAAATAAGTAGAAAAAATATGTATTTATTATTAAGGTGTTGTTCTAACACACCAATATTTTATAATGTATTTTATTTAAATAATATTACATTATATAGCATGGGGTATACCCAACACCAAACTTAAATGAACAATTATATACTATAGAAATGTTATTATTAAAATATGATCGTTATAGCCTATGTTTTCGTTTGGTGGGTATGAATAGGAATAAACATATTATGAAATATATATATATATATAAATATATAATTTTTTCCTTAATAAAATGAATATTTAATCATATATTGATTATCAATTTATTGGAAATGAAGATAAAATCTTTTGAAGGTAAAAGAGTTGTTTTTCATAAAACTATTTTTATGTGCAGAATGTATTTTTATCTTAATAGATTAAATTTATCACTATTTATAAATTATTATAATGAAATAATTAGATTATATATTCAATTTAATGAATTTGTATTCATTTAATTATTTTTATTAGGCAATAAATGAGAATAAAGTCATTTTATGTTTCAAAAATACATTTTCTTCAAAAATGGTTTTTATTTCATTTTGTGTGGATATTATAATTAATTTCAACCACTTTTATAAAAAAATTAAAAAACTGGAAACCATTTTTTAAATAATAATTTCATAATATAATTATTATTATTTAGGATTTTTCTGAATGATTGATTTTTGAGTGAATAGTGAAAATGTTGATTTTTGTAAAACTATCATTTATTTTCTTTAAATCAAGTAATTTAAAAGTCCCATTATATTTTTTATTTTTATTTAAAGTAACATAAAATCCATTTTATTAAAAATAATCTAATTAATTCCATAGGAATCATTATTATTCTTTAATTGGTATAAAATATTTTTTATTCTTAAAATGCATTTTTCTAAAAACTATTTTTCATTGCGTTTTGTGAACTTATATTAAAATTGATTTATAAAACTTATAAAAATTTAATATTTAGAATCATGAGGTTCAAATTTACTAAATATTTCAATTAAAATTTTATCCATAATGAATAGTAACCATGGTATAAGTTTATCACCATGGTAATCGATAAATGAGTTAATTGAGGTTAAAACTATGGGATAAGGTCTCAAAATCAACCCAAAACTTGAATTTATTTTATTTTATGGTTATAATTAGACTATAACCATCCTAACATTAAAAATATATAATTTTTAGGCCACTTGAATTTGATTATGTTCTTTATATTGTTTTTATAGTGAAAGAGTTTATATTATAATTCAATTTTTATCTTGATTACTTTAAATTCAATATATTTGAATAGTCTCAAAAATGACTTTAAAAGGTATTTGATGTTTTAAAATAATTAAATCATTGTAAAATTATAAAAATAATATATTGACTCAATTTTATGGGATATTTTCTATAATACCATGAATTGTTCATTTATGTGACACTTTTAATTTTTAAAATTACTTTCATGGGCCTTAAAGAGTTAAAAACTTGATACAATGGTTAAGGTTAAACAGGGTTAATGGGGGGTTAAACCAAAAGATAAGGTTTAAAATAACACCCAAACCTATAAAAAATTGATTGGTTTATTATATTTATAACTTAATATTCTTATCTTATAATATAATGCATTTTTTATCCATTTTACATGAGCTAAACAAATATTATATTTTAATATTTCATGTATTTACAAGATTCTCACCCACCTCACTTATAAAATGGTACATCCTAACCTCTCTTCCTCACACCTCATGATCCATTAATTTTGGCCAAGATATAACAAAATACATTTCTAGAATAGTTATAAACTTCATAGAGATTATTTTATTCCCTTAATTCCATCCTAATAAGTCCTAATGTGTAATCCAAAGGAGGATTTTCAAAGAATAGGTATAACTCTTAATCGAGTTCTTTCATTTTATTTCTTCTTATACCTACTTATATTATATACGAACCATGTTAATATAATAATATCATTATCTTACATGTAATTAAATTTTATTATTATGATTTAAAAACCTTTATTCATATACTTTTCCATCCTATGGTAAATTCAAACATCGCTCGTGCGTACGTGTGTACTATAACATCCATAAAGCGATGTGTTTCATTTTTCATCACCTCCTCACAAGGATGGTTATTATGATGGATTTAATATATATATATATATATAATATTGATAACATATATATTATTCCAAAAATATAATATATTACTTAACTTATTTCCCTTCAACTTGTTACAAAATGATAACTTCGTTGGTGCGTATATGAGGACTACCTCCTCCACAAATCGATGTGATTCGTTTTTCATGTTTTCCTATAATGGAGAATTATAAAATTTTATTTAATGTGTAAAAAATGATAATTAATTCATAATTAATACGGTGGAGATTATGGAACCATAACCCCTTTGACCATGGTCAAACTATTGAAGTTTCTTTTGGATTATAAACCAAATGTTCTCAAAACATTCTATGTAAAATTAACTAATTTAGTAATTAAATAAGTCATGGTAATAAATGAAATAAAATGATTAATTATAATGGAATAAATGTGAAAAAAATTATTAAGTAACTAAAAAATTAATATAATTTTATTATTTAAGAGTTATATTAAAAATAATTCATGACACATGTTAAGGAATTTTCCTTTAAACCCTTGTTTTAAGGTTTTCATTTAAAACTAATTCTACTCCATATCAATGTTAATCAAATATTTAAATAATGTTATTATTTATTTTTTAATGATTTTTAAAGTTAATTTTAAACTAATTTTTAATTTATTTAAAAATTATTATAAGGGATATTTCCAAATGTTTTTCATGTGACTCACTTTTGATTTTTTATAAAAGTGGTAAAATAATGTTATATTTTAACATATATGACATGAACAAATTTTTTCACCATCATTACCACTCTTTTCTTTAATGCTTATTTTACTAGTTTCTATGTTTATTTTCAAATAAATTAATTTTATCAATATTCTGAAAATTTTTATTTACAATTGTATCAAAATAAAAGGATATTTTTCTCATATTTTTAAAGAATGGTTAGAATGATTTTTTAAAAGGTATTTTCATCTATATCAACATCCTTTAATTATTCCTATGATTTATTGAGGACATATTCTAATGATATCATCCAACTTATTTCTCTAGATATATTATGATCATATTGTTCTATTTATTGATTGGGGAAAATATTAAAATTTCCTATGATAGTTTTTCAATATAAATGTTTAATTTTATTATGTATTTAATTTTTATTCACTAATTTTATATGATGAATGAATTGGATTTATTTTTTTATGGGTGGGGACTGTTATAGACCCTTGATGCATCGGTGGGTCTCATGATAGAAACTAGCCTAGGTATTTGGTGTATGATTTCCAAATTATTTATTATTTCATTTCATGAGGAATTGATGGTATGTTTATGATGGATTTTCATAGGACCTTGATGGTGTTATTATGATGTCCAAAATTATGCATTATATCATTATAAAATAAGTTATTATTATCCATGTTATTATTTATATTTTTATCATTAGATATTGTGAAAACATAGTTAATATTAATAATAGAACAATTTCATTCCATATTAATATTCATGAATTATATTTCATTGATTCATATTCATTATAAGAATAATATGTGATTTCTCAACCAAAAAAATTGTTTTATTCAAACTAAATTGATTTTCATGAATTAGATGGTTTTATTAAAAAAATTAATTTAAAAATTATAGAGTTTTAATTTTAAAAAAATTATATCATTTTTTATATTAGAAATTCGAAATTATATTAGATTTATTTTTTATAATTTTCTTAAAAAGTTTATGTTTTGGTGAATAGTTCCTGATTTTTAAGGAAAACTGTCTTTTATTTTTCATGTATTTACAAAGTATCATTTTATTTTGGATTGGTTTAGAAATTACATTAGTTAATTTTAATTATAAATTATTCAATTTATTTCACTAGGATCAACATTATACTTGAATTTGGTATAAAAACATTTTTATATTTAAAAAGGCATTTATCCATAAAACTATTTTTCATCACATTACATGTTCTAGTTTTAAAATTAATTTTTACCACATTTATAGAATTAATCATGGAAATTTTATTTAATATTTATAATTAGGAAGTTTAAATTATTTAAATATTTTAACCTCATTTTTTTCATGATTAATAGTAACTTGGGTAAAAAAAATTAGTTACTAAGGTAATTGTTAAAACGACTTAAAAAGGTTAAAACTAAAATGATAAGGGTTAAAATGACCTAAAACTTGTATAAATCCTATTGGGTGGTCATATTCAGACCCTATATCTTATCCTATTCTAGTATGATTCATTTTTTATCCATTATTCTTGAGTAAGATATTATATAATTTAATCTTTTAAACAATTTCAAGTGTTCCCTCTCCCTCACTTATAAAATGACACAACCTCTACTCTATTATCCACACTTACATAGATTCTTAACTTAGCCAATAAATTCCTAAATAATTTAATAAAATCCCTCCCTATATCATTTATTTCATTTTCTGATCAAAATACCATCCTATGAATGATTTAGGTATAAACCTAAGGAATTTGTCTGAAGAAGATGTATAGTTCTTAACCGAGTGTTTTCTTTTTATTTATTCTTTTGCCTCTTTAAAATATGTCTTAACCATTGTGATATAACAACATAATTATATACCATATACTTAAATGTTATTATGTTTATTTCATAACCCTTTTTCATCTAATTATCCATATAATGAAAAATCAAAAAACATCTTGTGTGTGTACATACAGACTACCGGCTCACGAGATATTGTATTTTATTTTTAACCACCAAAACTTATGGATGGTAATAATAATAAATAAAAATGAAATAATATGATATATATGGAATAAATTTTATTCTATAATTTTAAATAAATATTCCATTTTTTTACTATCCAACGAAAAATAAAAACATTGTTTGTGTGTATGTACAGATTGTCGTCTCGTGAACTAATGTATTTTATTTTCTATAATCACCTCACATGGATGAAATATTTAGGTGTATTTAAAGAATAAATATGATATTTATGATATAATTATCATTATATAAATATAAAATAATACTTACCTTATTTCTCTCATGCTCATTGAAAAATGGAAACATTGTTCATGCCTGTGTAGGGACTATCATCTCTATGTTATAACATTAATCATTTTTCATAAACACTTTTTATAGTTGGTTATAAGAGTTTAATTAATGTATAAAAATTATAATTATGACATTATTAATATTATTTAAATGATATAATCAGGATATATTAGTCCATAGTCAACCTACCAAAGTCATTTTGGACTTATGAACCAAACATCCTCAAAACATTTGAAGTAAACTTAATCAATTAAGTGATTAAGTATGACATGGTAATAAGTTAAATAAAAGGAATAATAAAAATAAAATTAACTTGAAAAATATTATAAAGTAATTAAATAATTAACATAGTTTTAATATTCAACAATATAAAGAACATACGTGACAAGTCAGACTCGAGGTAAGGGATATTCGCTCTTAAAACCTAGTTTTAAAATGATTTGAAGATTTATTTCTAATATTTTTCTTCCATGTACATATTGTTTGATAAATTTTTAAATTTTTAAATAAATTAATTAAAAAGGTAATTTTACCTATCCTTTTACTTTTTTATAAAGGTATTTGAAAGGAATCTTTTTGCGTATTTTATCCAGAATGTTTGACTTTATTTAAAAAGTATAAAAGAAATGATTTTTAACGTATACTGTAACAACCCGAATCTGGAGCCCTTCCACTGGTGCCCCGTACCTGGTTCACCACATGACCTCAAGCACATTTCCCTAAATTCAAGAGGCTGCCGACTAGCAGCGAGGGCCTTGGTAAGTTATTGGGGAAACTATTCCCTCATTTGGTAAGGTATACAAGGCAAGAAAAACAACAGTCAATAGTGGAAGCAGTAAACAGCATACAAACACTAAAACTAAACAGCGAAAGCAATGAACACATAATGATAATTATAATGATGCAGCAGGTACAAGTATCTAAGGAAAGCAGCAAACACAACAACATGCTGAAATACAACTGAAAAACAAAGTACTAATGTAAACAGCAACTCCAACAGCATCGCAAGCCTAAGCTCGGTCTTATGCTCTCCAGCTCCAACCAACAATCATGTACCCGAAGTAGAAGGGCCACAATCCCTATCCACACCTGCAACCATATAACCTATTTGGGCTGAAAAGCAGGACCCAAACAGGGTGTGAGACTAATCCCAGTAGGCAATCACCATGAGATATGTGCCCTACTGTCAGTGAGTAATATAGCAAAAGTAAAAGAAATAAATGCAGGAGAGAAACAGAAATACACTAAAGTAAACAATCCTACAAATATCCATTCACATTTATTTAGAAGTTCAGTACAATCATTTATCTATCAACCAAGGAACCTAGAAACATCTCTATACTCCCAAGGCAAGCAAGTAAGCACAACAGGTAACTCAACAGTCTACCTAAATAGCAAGCAGTACAAACCCAATCTTGTTCTTTGGCTGGGTGGAATCATCACAACCAACCATCAAATAAAGCACTGACTCTCTGGGTGGCTCCTACTAGAAAACCCCTTTAGTCAAGTAAACTTACAAAGGCATAGACACTCTGGGAAGCTCTCACCGTCAATTCCCCTGTGGTCTTGCAACAAAATATATAGACTCTCTGGGGAAGCACTTACGTCTAATTCCCCCATATAGTCTCGCTGCATAACTAAGGACACTCTGAGGAAGAACAAAGTCTCATTCCCATAGTTCCTACGATCGATACTAATTATAACAGACTCTGTAGGGAAGCCCTAATCGTCAATTCCCCCTTTAGTCTACCACACCAGGTTCACTCAGCCCTGAGCAGTTTAGTCATGTGTAAACGACTGTTAGCAGCCTAAGTAAGTTCACCAACTACTTGTCTAATAGCTACAACATCCACAAGCATATAAACAGCAGGAAATACATGCAATCAATTCAACAGGCATACTAGCAATGTGCAAAAGGGTTGCCTCGTAGGCAAAACCATGCCAAACGGAAATAATCATCCAAAACAAGGGGAAAAACCCATGGGGTGATCTTCAACCATGCTAACAAGAAATTATTAATCATCTAATAACCTCAAGCATACAAGCAATCTAAGGCAGATAACCAAAACAGGATCAAAACCCTAACATGAGATACCCGATTCATGGGTATCCGGCACTTTTGCACCCAAAACTCAAGGACATTCAAAATAGGGAAACAAACCACCTACCATGATCCCAGTAGATCGATATATGTGAACCACGATGACAGATTCCCAATAGAACGATGTAGATCTGAGAAAAAGCACAAAACGCTCAACCTACGATAACTTGAAAATGAGGAGGAATCAAGAAACAAGGATAAAGAAGAACGGAGAACTCACCGCTGCGCTTCCAACGCGATTGACGGTGGCGGGAATAGAGGTCAGACAGAGGCACGACAGCTCCGAGAAGATTCGGTCGTATGGTCACTCTCAGACGAATGAAACATGAAGAAGAAGACGCTTTTGTGCATCAGGCATGACCCCGGTCTGTTTAATGAAAAAAAAGTACATGGCATGTACTTTTAGAGTACACGGCGTGCACTAGGTCTTTTCCGTACTCCTCCAAAATCAGCCTCCACGTCACCTTTACACACCGTGTGTGTGGCCCGGACACGACCAGCACACAGCTTTGGCGGGAAAAGAGTACACGGCGTGTACTCAGAAAGTACATGGCGTGTACTTCAAAAATTTCCAGAAAGTTCATTTTTCTCAAAAACTCCAGAAAAAGGAAAAGCGTACCTGAAAAGAAGATCTGGTTTCTTACAAACTTCCCCCATTAAGTAAATTCATCCCCGAATTTCCCTAACAAGGCGGAGAAGAAGAAACCTCAAACAGATCTGGCCACTGCGATCGTACATCGGCCTCCCTTTCCCAAGTCTCGTCATGTACTCGCCCGTGCTGTCATAGCACCCATACTAGAGGAACAGACTGCCCACTGAGAACCTTCTTACTACGATCGATAATCCAGATAGGATGCTCCTCGAATGATGCATCCACTTCAAGCTCGACTTTCTCGGGCTGAAAGACGTGAGACGGGGATGAAAAGTAACGTTGGAGCTAAGAGATGTGGAAGACGTCGTGCATGGCCCGATACCTCTGAGGTAGCTGCAACTGATAGGCAACCAGCACAACTCTCTCCAAGACCTCAAACGGACTGACGTACCGCGGTGAAAGCTTACCCTGTCTGCGAATACTCTTGTGTCCCAACCTCAGTGCGACACGTAGGAAAATCTGATCACCAACCTCGAACTCCAGAGGTCATCTCCGCTAATCAGCATAAGACTTCTGTCGAGACTGCGTTGTAGACATCCTCTTCCGAATCATCTCTATCTGTTCTGAAGTCTCCTGAGCAAGATGAGGTCCCAGAAAAGCTGCCTCTCCTGCCTCCAGCCAGGATAAAGGTGATCTACATGGGCTACCGTACAAAGCCTCGTATGACGCCATCTGAATGGTCTCTTGAAAACTGTTGTTGTAGGCGAACTCCACCAGATGAATATACTTCTCACAAGAACCACCAAAGTCTAGGATGCAAGATTGAAGCATATCGTCAAGCACCTGGATCGTGCACTCGGACTGGCCATCAGTTTGGGGGTGGTATGTTGTACTCAAAAGTACATGTGTACCAAAGGTCTTCTGAAGTCCCTACTAGAACCGAGAGATAAAGCGTGCATCCTTGTCTGAAACAATGGAGTGTGGAACTCCATTCAGACAAACGATCTCCCGGATGTAAATTCATCCCAGATCATAGACACTGAAATTCTCCTTGATTGGAAAGAAGTGAGAAACCTTTGTAAGCCTGTCGATGATGACCCACACCGCATTGTTTCCTCTTGATGATCTTGGAAAACCAGACACGAAGTCCATCGCGATGTCATTCCACTTCCACTCTGGAATGGGTAGCTGCTGTAAAAGCCCTACTGGTCGTTGGTGCTCCGTCTTCACCTGCTGGAAGGTGGAATATCTCATGACAAAACCAGCCACATATCTCTTCATACCTGGACACCAGTACTGGCAGTGTAAATCACGGTACATCTTAGTGATGTCAGGTTGAACTGCCCAAACTGAGGAATGGAAGTCTCATATCAGCTCATCGCGTATATCTGCTGGCACCCATACATGTCCCTAGAAACGCAAGATCTCATCCTCACCAACGATCCACCCGAAAAGAGGGTCCTCTCCTGACATGCTTTCCCATAGGACTAGCCCTTCTGAATCTTCCATCTACCTCATTCGAACTCGATCCAGAAGTGCAGAGGTAAAAACCATAGAAGATAGGAAAGTCTTCCCCTGCCTTTTGTGCACCTCCAAATGAATCTTTGAGAACAGAGTCATTAGTTTCCACTCACTGCTGGCCTCCTGAACTACCTGTATTGAGTTCTCCTGCTCAGTGCATCAGCCACTATGTTGCCTTTCCCAGGCATATAGGCAAGATCGAAATCGAAGGACTGGAGATACTCAACCCACATTCGTTGTCTCAGATTCAGGTCACACTATGTGAAGATGTACTTGAGACTTTTGTGGTCAGTGTATACCACAAAACGCTCTCCCAAAAGGTAATGTCTCCAGCAACGTAAAGCATGAACAACTGCAGCCAACTCCAGGTCGTGCATAGGATAATTCCTCTCATTTGGCCTCAACTACCGAGATCCATAGACAACCACTCGATCCTCCTGCATAAGCACTGCTCCAAGTATGATGCCAGATGCATCACAGAAAACTGTATAGCTATTTCCAGGCTCCGGAAAAACTAGGATCGGTGCTAAATTCAATCTCCCCTTCAGCTCTTAGAAGGCTGAGTCATAGGCTTTTGACCAAAAAAATTTCACCCCCTTCTTATTCAAGCCCATCAACGGTGATGCGAGGCGTGAGAAGTCCTATATAAACCACCTGTAGTAACCAACCATCCCCAAGAAGCTTTGTACCTTGAAGACATTCTTCGGTTGATCCCAAGTAACTACTGGTGTCACCTTCTCTAGGTCTACTGATACTCATGTCTCTGAGATGACAAGACCCATGAAGTGAATATCATCCATCAAAAAGTGGCACTTCGAGAGTTTAGCATAAATCTGATACTCCCTCAGTGTACTCAAAACGATCTCAAGATGGGTTGCATGGTCATGTTGAGTGTGAGAGTACACCAAGATATCGTCCACAAAGACCATGACAGAGGAATCCAAGTAAGGATGGAACACTCGGTTCATCAATGCCATGAAAACTGCTGGCGCATTCGTAAGACCAAATGGCATAACCGTATACTCGTAGAGACCATACCTGCTCCCGAAGGCTGTCAGAGGTATATCTGAAGGTCTAACGCACAGCTGATGATAATCGGACCTCAAATCGATCTTTGAGAACACCCGAGCTCCTCGAAGCTGATCGAAGAGATCATAAATCCTTGGAAAGGGATATCGGTTCTTTACTGTCAACTGGTTCAACTTCTGATAATCCACGCAAAGCCTAAGGGTATCGTCTGCTTTCTTCACGAACAGAACAGGAGAACCCCAAGGAGAAGTACTGGGTCTGATGAAACCCTTTGCTTGCAACTCCTCCAACTGGTTCTTGAGCTCCTGAAACTAAGGGGTATCCATCCTATAGGGAGTAATGGACAACGGTGCTACTCCTGGCACGAGCTCAATCAAGAAGTCTACCTCATGCTCCAGAGGAAAACCTGAAAAGTCTTCTGGGAAGACATCTGGAAAGAAATCAACCACTGGAGGAAAATATAACTGTGAAGTCCCCTGGTCACCTAGATAAAGACTAGAAATCTGGGACGTAACTCCTCCTAGCCCATGATGCTCGAGTCCGGCTCGACTCGCCTGAACATCCCACTCGCCTTTATGAAGGAAAGATTCACCCTCGGGTGATACGAAACTCACCCTGCGGAGATAGCAATCGACGACTGCCTGGAAGGGAACCAACCAGTCTATACTGAGAATGATGTCATAGCCTATAATCTCCAGGACATAGAGGTCCCATAAGAAATGATACCCTGCAACCTAGAGAGGTCACTCCTTGCACTGACGTACGCTAGATGTCCTCGTTCCCAAAGGCGTGTCGAGAGTCAACATGTTAGCAGACAAAAAGACACAGAGGTCAAGGCTTTCCATGACACTAACAGAGATAAAGCTATGTGAATCACCAGTATCGAAAAGGGATGAGGATAAAACTGAGGCTACTAATATCATACCTCAAACTATAGAGGGTCTAGGATCCTGCTCCTGATGAATCTGATCTATAGCAAAAGTCTGGCCGGTACCACGGCCATGTGTAGCCTGAAAACCCTGAGCTGCTCCTCCCTGAGCCTGACCACTGCATCCATGGCCTCTGCCATGACCTAAAAGACCTACAAAACTCTAGCCCCCAGTCTAATGTCGAGCTGGTAATCCTGCTCCTGGACGCGGGGTCGAAACTGATCCTCCTTCACTAGCCGCTGGAAGGGGAACCTTGCAGAAACGCTGCAGATGACCCATCTTACCATAGGATCGGCACTCTACTGGGTCCCTCGGGCACTGGGGATTCTTGTTCCTGCTCCTCCCACACTGATAACACACCACTTGGGTGCCATAAGAGAGGTCTCATCTACCAGAAGGAATACCACGCTTCCTCAGGTGGCCTCAGGTAGACTCTCGGTGGCGCTTCCTGTTGTCTGACTGGAGGGAATCAGCCTTTGATGCTATACCGCCCTCGTCTATAGCTCTAGTCTCCCTCAGGTTCCTCTCCATGATGAGTTCCTGGTTGACTATCAGAGTAATAGAAGTCAACTGAAAGACATTCACCTGTGATCTGATCTCCAGTCTGAGGCCTTCCTCAAACTTCCTCGCTAGAAACAGCTCGTCATTCCCCAGAACGGGAGTGAATCACTGTAAATCAATGAAGCGGGAGGAATACTCTATAACTAAGAGAGTACCCTATTATAGGCTCATGAACTTCCTGGCTCTGTCAGCCCTCAGCATCGATGGGTAGAAGTAGTCGTAAAACGTACGCTGAAACTCATCCCAAGCCATAGCTTGTTGGCGCCCTGCCTGAGAGACTACGTCCCACCATCTCTTGGTGGAGTCTCATAGCATATACTTTGCGAGCTTCACCCTCCTATTTGGAGGTGTATTCAGATGCTCGAAGATGGACAGCATGGCTTCCATCCATGACTCTGCAGCCTGAGGTCCTCTATCCCCTGTGAAAGTGGGATGATGCTGCTGCTGGAAGACCTGCATCAGCTCTGCCATAGTCGAGGAAGGATACTAAACTCCCTGGAAGGTCTTCATGAATCTCATGAAACCCTCTCTGAACTGAGAATCGGTACCAGTGTCTGGAATCACCGTAGGTGCCATGTCCGGAACGATGGGCGGAACTACTGGTAGTGCCTGATCGGTCGTATCAGGTGTATGATCACTGCTTGGTTCCTGGCATGCAACAGGAGGACGTCTCGGTGCCATAGTTATGAAAGACCAAAACACACCTTCATTAAAGGTGAACACGGTTGCAACAAAGGAGAGTAAAATGGAACAGGAGGGAAAAACTTTTAAATCTGGAAAAAAAACATAACTACACAACGTGTAACACCGATACACGGCGTGTTTCCAGAAATCTTACCATGGGCGTGTACCTTGGCCATACATGGCTGTGTAAACAACCTGACTACACGGTGTGTTCTTAAAATACACCGCATGTACTGACCCTCTTCTCCCTTCCCGGTTACTCCTACACGACTAAGCCACATGGACTGTCCTAGCCGAAGACTACACGGCGTGTTTGAGGCAGACACGGCGTGTACTGGACATGCCTTACCTGGGCCATGTTGTTAGGGACATGGCCTGACACACGGTCAACACTACACAGTGTGTTCCCTAGGGACACGGCGTGCACTTGAAGGGAAACCACGGCCTATGTTGTTCATGACACGGCCGGGTACTCGACTGATCCTTACACAGCGTGTTCCGAACAAACACGGTGTGTATAAGAGAAGATAACACCAACCTGTGTTTTTCAAGACACAGACGGGTACCTGGGAAAGGATACATGGTGTGTGCATACCGAACATGGAGTGTACTAAACATGAATTAACTGGCTCGTGCTATTAGTTACATGTTCGGTCTCCCAGTTAACCCTTACACGGCGTGTACCTAGAGTACATGGCGTGTTCCTAAAAACCATTTGCAGCTCTGTGTCCCTGTCCACATGGTCAGTGACAAGGCCAAAAACTACACGGCGTGTATCTATAAATCACACGCCATGTATTCTGGGTTTTTCCAGATAGTAGCCTCATAACTGCACTGGATCCCAGAAAACAAAGAAAAAAAAAGGGGTTAAGGTGCCAAATTCTGATCTGTGGGGGCCCATACTCCCCACGAATCAAAGCTTGGCATCCTAACAATGCATGTAACAAGCGAACAGCATAATAACTCATGACCCACCAAATTCCGATCCTCGAGGTCCCATAACACCTCTAAGATCAAAGTTTGGAGTCCATGATAAGAAGGATCCAAACAACGATACCCTGTCAACATAGTAGGTATTCTATCACAACAGCTATCACAACAACATGCATTGTCTATCACAAATCCTATCACAACAGCATGCAATATCTAATGCAACCTATATGGTAGGGAAAAATTCATGGCATGTGATATTCTAACATGTGCCTATATGATGCATGAGATGGAATACCCTCATCTCATCAGGTTGCAACAAAATAGAACCACAATCATATAAACAGTAACAGCACAAAACAAGTGCATCACCCAATGGAGAAATCAATTGAACCGTAACATTTTCAAACTCAAAACTTGCAATATTCGAGGTAATCTGGCTCTTTCCCTGTACACGGGTTCTAGAATGCCCGGGCATAGCTATTTACCATTCACCTATTTCGTCTTATCCCTGTCTAATTTTGCTAAACATTAAGTCAATAGAAAAGGAAAGAACTCCTCTGATACCACTTTGTAACGACCTGAATCTGGAGCCCTTCCACTGGTGCCCCATAACCGGTTCACCACATGACCTCAATCGCATTTCCCCAAATGCCAAAGGCTTCTGACTAGCATCAAGGGAATTGGTAAGTTATTGGGGAAACTATGCCCTCATTTGGTAAGGTATACAAGGTAAGAAAAACAACAGTCAATAGTGGAAGCAGTAAACAGCATACAAACACTGAAACTAAATAGCAGAAGCAATGAACACATAATGACAATGATAATGATGCAACAGGTACAAGTATCTAAGGAAAGCAGAAAACACAACAACGTATTGAAATAAAACTGAAAAACAAAGTACGAATGTAAACAGCAACTCCAGCAGCATCGCAAGCCTAATCTCGGTCCTATGCTCTCCAGCTCCAACCATCAATCATGTACCTGAAGTAGAAGGGACACAATCCCTATCCACACCTACAACCATATAACCTTTTTGGGCAGAAAAGCAGGACCCAAATAGGGTGTGAGACTAATCCCAGTAGGCAATCACCACGAGATTCGTGCCCTACTGTCAGTGAGTAATATAGCAAAAGTAAAAGAAATAAATGCAGTAGAGAAACAGAAATACACTAAAGTAAACAATCCTACAAATCTCCATTCACATTTATTTAGCAGTTCAGTACAATCATTTAGATATCAACCAAGGAACCTACCAACAGTTCTATACTCCCAAGGCAAGCAAGTAAGCACAACATGTAACTCACCAGTCTACCTAAACAGCAAGCAGTACAAACCCAAGCTTGTTCTTTGGCTGGGTGGACTCATCACAACCAACCATCAAATAAAGCACTGACTCTCTGGGTGGCTCCTACTAGCAAACCCCTCTATTCAAGTAAATGTACAAAGGCATAGACACTCCGGGAAGCTCTCACCGTCAATTCCCCTGTGGTCTTGTAATGAAAGATATAGACTCTCTGAGGAATCACTTACGTCTAATTCCCCCTATAGTCTTGCTATGTAACTAAGGACACTCTGAGGAAGCACAAAGTCCCATTCCCATAGGTAATGTGATCAATACTAATTATAACAGACTCTCTAGGGAAGTCCTAATCGTCAATTCCCCCTTTAGTCTACCACACCAGGTTCACTCAGCCCTGAGCAGTTTAGTCGTGCGTAAATAATTGTTAGCAGCCTAAGTAAGTTCAGAAACTATGTGGATAATAGATACAACATCCAAAATCATATAAACAGTAGGCAATACATGCAATCAATTCAACAGGCATACTAGCAATGTGCAAAAGGGTTGCCTCGTAGGCAAAACAGCACCAAACGAAAATAATCAGCCAAAACAAGGGGAAACACCCATGGGGTGATCCTCAGCCATACTAAAAAGAAATTATTAATCATCCAATAACCTCAAGAATACAAGCAATCTAAGGAAGATAACCAAAACAGGATCAAAACCCTAACCCGAGATACTCGATACATGGGTATCCGGCACTTTTGCACAAAAAACTCAAGGACATTCAACATAGGGAAACAAAACACCTACCTCGATCACAGTAGATCAATATATGTGAAACACAATGAAAAATTCACCTTAGAACGACGTAGATCTGAGAAAATGCACAAAACGCTCAACCTACGATAACTTGAAAACGAGGAGGAATCAAGAAACAAGGCTAAAGCAGAACGGAGAACTCACTGTTGTGCTTCCAACGCAATTGACGGCGGCTGGAACGGAGGTCGGACGGAGGCACGGTGGCTCAGAGAAGATTCGGTCGTATGGTCACTCTCAGAAGAACGAAACCTGGAGAAGAAGACGCTTCTGTGCGTCAGGCGCGACCCCAGACCGTTTAATGAAAAAAAAGAAAGTACACAACGTGTACTTTTAGAGTACACGGCGTGTACTAGGTCTTTTCCATACTCCACCAAAATCAGCATCCACGTCACCCTTACACACCGTGTGTGTGGCCCGGACACGGCCAGCACACGGCTTTGGCGGGAAAAGAGTACACGACATGTACTCAGAAAGTACACGGCGTGTACTTCAAAAATTTCCAGAAAGTTCATTTTTCTCAAAAACTCCAGAAAAAGGAAAAGCGTACCTGAAAAAAAGATCCGGGTTCTTACATATAAAACATTAATAGATTTTCCTAATTCTAAAACTATTATTTTATATTTGGATTTCTTTACAATATTCTAGTTTTTATCCAATAAAAACACCTTATTCCTTCTATTCTAGGTATTTTAGTTTTGAAAATGTGGTTTTAAAGGAAAGGGATGTATCAATATCTGAAAATGTTTTGTTTATGGGTTCAAAAGTATATTTCTATGAGTTTTATGATGTAAATGAAATATTTTATATGTTTTATGTATGTTATTTCCCTTTGAAATTATTTATAATGATGGATTATCCCAATATCTCTCTCAAATTCATTGAGTAATGATTATGTTATCTAAAAAGTTTTTTTAAAATTAACTGATTAAGTTATTCAATTATAAAGGTTCTATAAAGATGATGTCCCAAGGCACCTAAATGACTTTTCTATGATTTAAAATGACTTTTCATGGAAATATTTTGATTTTATAACATAAGATAATGATTATTCCATTTAAAGGTAAAAGTTATGTTTTTATGGAAAAAATTTCATGGGTTAAAATGTTTTTTTTAAGAAACCATCATGATTATGATTTTGCCTTTATTTTTTTATTATAAAGTGTTTTATGAAAAACGCTTGGTAGTAAGGTTTATTCATGTGTAAGTAAATTATTATTTGAGATCAAATTTTATTATGTTAAATGAAAACTCTCTTATATGATCTCATGGTTTTGAAATGAACTTATAGGTTTCTTTTCTTATTTTTATATGTACCTTACTGATATTTTTGTACCCATACCATGTTTTAAAATATTTTTCATAGGGTTTTAAGTATGAGTACTAATGATTATAAGTCAAGTTGAAAATCATTAAGATTTTTCATGAAAAGAAAATTTATTTCATTTTAAGTATTTTTTTGTGGAAAAAATGGACACTTGGTAGAAGTGTATACTTTGTAATGAATGGGTTTTTTATATAGAATTTATAACCTAATTCTTTAAAACTCTAAACCTGAAAATATATTTAGGAATTTAAGTAAATCAATTCTTGTTTAAAAAATAAATTATGGGTTGAATGGGGATTGGTTCCTTATAATTGGTATCAGAGCATGGTTTAGATAATTTTAGAGGTTTGGATAATGTAAATAAGTACCCCTAATATATTCAATTTTATGTTTATCATGATATAGATTTCGAAATTTACCATGTTGCTTCATCTAATCTATGTGTGTTTAGAATTTTGTTTTTCTATAGATGAAATATGGAAGATAGAGTAAAAAGGGAAGCAAGAGAAAAATATTCTTCCAAACCAGTAACTTTGAATGGTTGGAATTATAACTGAGATATTTGTTCTTGTGATGGATTAGTTGATAGAAGATATTAGTGGTATTGGAATCCATGTGAGGAACCTCATTCACCATAGAGGAACATGTCTATAGTAGAACATTTCATGAAAAAACACCCTCCAATATTTAGTGGATCTTTTAACCTAGAGGTAGCTGAGGGATATATTTTAGAAAATATATTCGAAGTCATGGGTTATTTAGAGCATCAAAAGGTAATTTTATCTATTTATCATTTTTAAAGTGAAGTAGATTAGCAGTGTTCAATAATAAATAATATATAGTAAAGACAAGATATTGATTCCATGTAATGGGATGAATTTAAGAATATTTTCCTTGAGAAATATTTTCCTAAGGTTTTTCATCTTAAGATAGAAATACATTATTGTAATTAAGGTAGAAGGAGAATAATTCAGTGGTCTCATATAAAGAAAACTTCACTCAATTGGAAAGGTACAAACCAAATTTTATCCAATATATTGATAGTAAAATTAATTGAAAGCCAAGATATTAAAGGTAATTGGATTATACTGAATTTAAAAGTTATGAGAAAAAAATTCAATGTGTTGAGAAAGTATAAATATAGTTTAATTTTGATCATTTGTTCTCTGAAAATAAACAGAAAAGGTGGTCTAGGTGGCAGGAAATAGGGAAGAATCCATCAAGGAAATATTAAGGTAAGAAAATAAATTTTTTATCTTGTGATAAGTATGGTAAAAACACCCTGGATAATGTATTATAAAATCTGGGGATTGTTTCTAATGTGGTAAATATGTACATGTGGATCATGAATATAAAGAAAAATATCATAGTAATAATCAGACAAATAATGAAATATTAATAGTAATATGTTTTAATTGTAATGAGATAGGTTATTACGTGATTAATTTTATGAAGATAGGAATGAAGGATGGAATTCATCAAGATCATAAGAAGAAATGTGTGGATAAATCATTTTTGACTACTTTGGTAAATATTGGACCATTTGATTATGTGGTGTCTAGAACGTTACTTGTTTATTCATATTATAACAATGTCTTGTATGATTCAGGGTCTACACATTATTTCATTTCTAAGAAATTTGTTAGTGAATTATAATTTCACCTTAAGAAATGAATTTGTATCTTTTGGTAAAAACACCTAGGGGTGGCATTAAGTAAAAAAGAAATTATAAGAATCTTATTGTTATTGTCAGTGGAAAGGCTTTACCTGAAAACCTTATTGTATTTCCCATTGTAGAGTTTGATGTTATTCTGGGTATATATTTTTTTATATTTATCATGCTAAGATATATTTTAGAGATAAATAAGTTGTTTTTTAGGAATGACGTTTATTTTGAATACAAGAATGAATTCATACCTTTGATAACATTTCTAGAATCTAAGAAATTGATTAAAGATGTAAATAAAAGGTATCTTGCACATATTGTTGAGAATAAATAAATTTATCAAATTAGTGATGTTCCTATAGTAAATTAATATATTAATGTATTTCCTAATGAATTCTCTAGTATTAGACCTAATTAGGATATTGGATTTACTATTGACTTAGTTCCTAATGTTATAACAATATCAAAACATTCTTATCTAATGTCTCTTGTAAAACTTTTAGAAATAAAAATTTGGTTACAAGAGTTTCTTAATAAAGGATTCATTCATCTTGTCACTTCACCATGGGGTGATCCTATTTTTTTTTAAAATAAAGATGTTTCCATGAGGCTTTACATTAATTATTGATTATTGGATAATTGTTAATGGATTAATGGCTCTGAATTATCCTAGTGATATGTCTCCCTATCTTAGGGTTCTAAGAGCTCCTCTGTGGTGTTTATGGTCATATTTTAAGGAGTGGAATGTGACCAACTTTTCCTCTCCATATCTATTTTGATGGATCTAGTGTCTATTGTGGTTATTTACCTTATTTGAAGGTTTATATCGTTCCCACTATTACTCAGTGTCTTCCTCATCTTCTTCGGCTTCCAACCTTCATTGTTCATCATCCTCAACTTCCCTCATCCCCAAATATGCTTCATATATGAGATCCCTCGTCATCAATTGGTGTTTTTTGTGGTCCTTGGACCTTCCAAGAAGTGTTGGTGTGGCTTTATGGTGGTGGTTGTTTGACTATTCTGGAGTCTCAAGGCGGTGGTACTTGATGGCCAGGTTGTGGCTTGGCCACCTCAAGCGGTGGTGTGTGGTGGTTCGGCTTTCAGTTCTTTGATGATGGTTGGGGGTAGTGTGCGGAAGGTTTTGGCGATCTCTATGGCACTAGTGAGAGACTCATATGGATGAAGGGATGGGCTAATCTGATTTCCTGCTCAGTTTTAGGTGATGGTGGTGATGGTAATGGCCTCCATGGAATCATTGGTGTTGATTTTCTATTGATCTTCTAGTTGTTATTTTAGGAGGTCTTTGGAAGTTTGGGACTAATTGTTTGATAAGGTAGCTGATGTATCTATGGGATTTGGACCTGGTTTCATTGCATTTGGTTAGAGGTATAGCTTCTTGCAGGTATTGCTGGGTGGGTGGCCTCAAAAGAGGGATGGGTGTGATGACACCCATCATTCGTCCATCTGTTATCCTTATTGGATGGATGGGAAATCTGACTTGATTTTGCACATTGATTTTGGTCCTGAATTTTGTTGCATCAGTTTTACTTGTTGTGAGTCTCTCACAAGATTCATCGGGTGGGAATCTCAAATAAAATATAGGTGTGTTATCACCTATCATTTGGTCCTTCCTTCAATTTTTAGTTTTGGATGGGTGATATGCCTCATTTTTCTACTAGAATGGCATAACTTCTTGGTAGGGGGTGATTCATTTTCATTGACATATTTCACTACTACATTATTTGTTATGGGAGAGATGAAATTTTTTTCCTTTTCTCATCTTGATTTTTTATTCCCACTGAAAACTTGAGACCACTTTTTTTCCTTCAGGTTAGTTTTTATTGAAATTCTTTACATGGTGTTTGTAATGGGTTCCCTCTAACTCCATTTTTCAAAATCACATCTCTTTTATTTCTTTTTAATAAAGGGGGATTAACCCTGAAACTGTTTAAATAAAAAATCATAATTAAGAATAAATATATGTTGCCTAATATAGATGACTCATTTGATCAGCTCTAAGGAACTCAGTATTTTTTGTACATTGATCTCAGTTTTGGGTATCATTAGTTGAAGGTGAAGGAGTATGACATTACAAAGACAAAATTTTGAACTAGGCATGGGCATTATGAGTTTGTGGTTATTCCCTTTGGGTTGACAAAAATATCCAACTATATTTATGGACCTCATGAATATATTTTTTTCATTAGTTATTAGATAAATTTGTGGTTATGTTTTTTGATAAAATACAAATATATTATAGAAGTTATAATAAATCTTGAGAAAAATTTGAGGGTTGTTCTATAAAATTTAAAAGAAAATAATTTGTATGTAAAATTTAGTAAGTGTAAATTCTGGTTGGGATAGATTTCTTTTCTTTGACATATTTTAAATGAAGATGGATAACTGTTTATCCAGCTAAAACTAAAGTGGTTAAAGAGTGTCCAATTCCTAAAAATTTCACATATATTCATATTTTTCTTATATTAGGGAGTTACAACTAACTATTTGTTAAAAACCTTTCTTGGTTATCTAGATCATTAACTAAGTTAACAAAAAAAGTAGATAAATTCATCCTGATAAAAAAAATGTTATGAATGTTTCCAAGAATTGAAAATAATATTAGTGTATGATCTTATTTTGGTCATGTCATCCAGAAATGTTGATTTTGATATCTACATTTATTCTTCTTTAAAGATACTTGGTTTTGTTTTGATGCGAAATTATTGGGTAATCTATTATGCTTTATGACAATTGAAACCTCGTAATCTAAATTATCCTACATGTGACCTAAAACTAGTAGTTATAGTGTTTGATTTAAAAATATAGATACATCATTTATATGATGTAAAATAAAAAATATGTAATGATAATAAAAGTTTTAAGTATATATTCACTCAAAAAGACTTAAACATGAGATAGAGAATATGGATAGAACTGATTAAGGATTACGACTGCACAATTCATAACCATCTAGGAAAAGAAAACATAGTAGTTTATGATTTAAGTTGGAGAGATAATGTGTCATTAAATATATTATAAATAGAACGTGACCATTTAGTTAATGATTTAATGAATGTTTTCCTAGAAATTGTGCATACATGAACTTCCTCTATTTTTTTAGGTATCATTGTAGTCATCATTTTTAGACATAATTAAGAAATCTCAAAAGGTGGATCAGATTTACAAGAAATGGTAAAATTGGTTGGAAAAGGTAATTTATTAAATTTAACATTGACAAAGAAGGTGTTTTGAGATTCAGAAAATGATTATCTATGCCTTGTGGTTCCTAATTGAAGAAATAATTGTTGAGTGAAGTTCATTGATCTCTTTTTTTATTCATACTGGTGGAACTAATATGTATAAATACCTTTAGGAACATTTTTGGTAGGATGAAATGAAAATAGATATTTATGAATTTACCATGAAATGTTTGACTCATCAATAGGTTAAATTTGAATGATAATTACCAAATTGGATGCTTTATCCTTTTCTAGTGTTGGAATGGAAATGGTAGAATATATCCATGGATTTCATGGTTGGATTACTAATGAAATATCAAGGTAATGATATAATATGGATTATTATTGACTATTTGAATAATTTTTTTATTTTCTTCTTATTTGAAATAATATTCCTTTGGATCAAATTTCTAGAATTTTTGAAAAAGATATAATAATATTTTATAGAGTCTCTCTTTATGTTGTATCTGATCATGATCCTTGATTTACCTCTAATTTTTAGAAAAGCCTTTAAAATCCATTTGGTGTTGAATTAAATTTCAGCATGGCTTTTCATCCTTAATCTAATGGATGGTTTCAAAAAAGGTGGAAATTGGGATTAACATCATTCACTAGATTAATTTTTTTATAATTACAGTTTTTATTTCAGTGTATAGAAGGAATATTTTGAGGAATTATATGGAAAACGTTGTAGGACTCCAGTTTATTGGGACAGAGCTAGTGAAATAAGTTTTTGGAACTAAAATTGGTAGAAGAGATAGTTTATAAAGTGAAGGTTAATCAGCAATATATGAGGGCAACTCAAAGCAGGCAGAAACGTTATGTGGATAACCTAAGGAAATTTATTTTCTTCAAGGTAGGTGACTATATTTTTCATAAAGTATATCCATGAAAAAGTGTTATGTGTTTTGTTAAGAAGGGAATTTTAACTCCATGGTTCATTTAAATATATGAAATTTTATAGAATATTGGATTTTTTTCTTATCAAGTGAATTTTCCTATGAGTTTGTATCAGGTACATGATGTGTTTCATGTTTAATTATTGAGGATGTTTATGCTAGATAAATCTCATGTTTTGAGTCCTGAATTAGTTAAATTAGAAGATAACTATCCATATGAGGTATAAATTATTAATATTATTGATAATAGAGATAATTTGTTACAAAATAATGTGATTCAATAGGTTACGATTTTGTGAAAAAAACATATGATTGAAGAAGTAACATGGGAATCTAAAAATTCTATGAAGGAAAAATATCCCCACTTTTTTAAAAAGGCAATAAAAATTGAGAGGAAACAATTTTCAAAAGGGGTAAAGAATATTAAAACCTAGGTAATATTAATAATAGATCAATTTCATTCCTTATTAATATTCATGAATTATATTTCATTGATTCATATTCATTATAATAATAATAAATAATTTCTCATTCAAAAAGAAAATAGTTTTATTCTAACTAAATTGAGTTTCATGCATTATATGATTTTATTTAAAAATTTAATTTCAAAATTATAGAATTTTAATTTAAAAAAACATATCATTTTTTATATCATCAATCCAAAATTATCTTAGAGTGAATTTTTAACACCCTAATATTTTATGAAATATTTTTTCAAATAAATCTAATCTCTTAGATAGCTTTTGATACACACAACCCCAAGACTAAATGAACTATAATATATTATAGCATTATAACCTATCCATTAAATTGGTGAGTATGAATAGTAATATCTAAATTATGAAAATTATATGGTCTACACATGAATAAAATAAATTCATTTGTTATGAATATTTATGAAATGAAAATAAAAATCATTTGAAAGTAAAAGAAATGTTTTCTAAATACATTTTTTTATTCATGCATTGTGTTTTTATCTTAATAAATTAAATTAATCTATATTGTTGAATGATTTTAATGAAATTTATATATTATTTTCAATCAAATTTTTTGTCATTATTTTAATATTTTTTCTAGGTATGGGATAATAATAAGTCTAGTTTTATACTTAAAAACTATATTTTTCTAAAAATAAGTTTCAATGTGTTTTGTATACTTATTTTAAAATAAATTTTTTCCCTTTTAGAAAATTTATTTGAAAAAATGAACTTAATTTTTGGATCAACATGTCAAAATTATCTTAGCATAAATTTTTTATAATTTTTTGAAAAGATTAAATTTTTCGATGAATAGAGAAAAATATTGATTTTTATTACAAACTATATTTTTATTTAAATAATTTTAAAAGTTATATATTAGGAAATTGGAATTAGTTTCATTTTGAATTCTAATATAAGAACTTTTTATACTTATGAAAAAAAATCTTTGGAAAACCATCTTTTCATCTGTCTGTGGGTTTAATTTTAAATAACATTCAGCCACTTTTGTTAATTTAATTTGATAAAAATGTATCACATATTTGGAATCATAATAGTTAATATTACATATTAAGGTAAATTTAATTTTTTGTCATAAGTAATAGTAAAAATTAATTACCACAGTTAAGGCTAAAACAGGTTTACTGGGGGGATTAAACCAAAAGATAAGGGTAGGTTTTCGAATTAAAATTTTCTAAACACTACTACAAAATGAACAATTTATAGTGTTATCCTTTATCAGCGCTATAGAAAAACATTGATAAAGTATTCCTTTATAGGTGCTAAAAAACTCTGGTAAAGGGTACTTTTTATCAGTGCTAAAAAACACTAATAAAAGGTACCCTTTATCAGTGCTTTTTTTAGCGTTGATAAATGGAATCTTTATTGGTGATTTATTTTAGCGCTGATAAAGGGTAACATTTATCAACACTTTTCTAGTGCTGATAAAGTCCTCAATCATGTGTGTGAGTCCCATATCGAAATAGTGGATGTTCGACCACTTCTTTATATAAGATTTCACTGCAATGTAAACTCAAAATCTATTGTGGGGATGGGATCCTATATACACTCTTCCCACACATATATAGGCCTATGTGGGCCTTGGTCCACTCTCTAATTTTTTTTGGCTTTATCCCACCCACATCCACTGCCAGGTTGAGACGTCCAACCTTGTAACGACCCAAAAAAAATCATTAATGAAAATTCCTCTTGGTCTATTTAAATGTCTTGTTATGGTTATGTAAAATGTATGCACTTATTTAGTTCTATGTTTTGGATTTTAAAATACTGTTAAGAATTTTGAACATTTCTAATATAGTCGTTGAACAGTGATCACGTGATTAGTATAAATATAGGGCTTTAACAAATCCAATTTACTCAAACAAAGGAAGCGATGGCCTGATCCAGTAGACTTGACCCATACGAAGCCCATTTGTCAGAGCTCAGAAAGGATGTGGAATCAATGGTCTTCGCTCTTGACCAATCCCAATCTGAGATTGAATACGCTAAGCTCGAGCAGAACTGCCTACGAGAGAAGTGTAATTTGATAGAGATTACCACTCGAGCAATGTTATCTAAGCCACTCCAAGAGTCTGTCACCATCGTGCACCTTACCCTAAGTTCTTATGCGGGTGTTTTAAGGAGTTATGTAACAAGACCCAAGTACTATGATTATTTACATTATTCTTGTATAGAGAATATACATTCTTTTTATTATTGTTACTTTGTAAATAGTTTTTAAAGCACAAATAGTATTTTTAGTTGATATTCAACTAAGAAATATATTTTAATGGATTAATGGATTTTTGAATAAAATAATGTTTTAATAAAATATTATTATTAAATTAATTTTTATTAAATATAAATTATCATATAATTTAATGAATTCAATTATAATTTTTATTAAGGTTTGAAAGCTGTTTTTGTCAAAACCCATGAATTTTCGATATATGTTCGTTTTTATTTTAAAAGTAAAAATTCACATATTTAGAAAATTATTTAGATAAAATGAATATTATTTTTGGAATCTGGATGTTTAAATTATCCAATGGTGAATTTTTCATAATTTTCTGAGATAGTCGAATTTTTGGGTAAAAATTAAATACCATTTAAATATATAATGTGTTTTAGGAAAAACTAATGACCCAATAATGATGTAATAAAATACTATAAACATTATTTCCAACCAATATTTGTTTTACCATTAAAATAATGTGATTTTGGGTTTTTTATTTTTTTATTTTACAAAGCTTTAGTGGACCCTTCAAGGCTTATAAAACATTTTGTCTTTTTTAATTGTTTTCCTTGAGAGTGTGACTCACCTCCACATAAGTAACCCTATTATTTTAAGAATTTCGGCCATTGAACTTATAAAATATGTTTTCCCACTCCCCTTTGTCAAAAACCATGGGCAAAAACCATGGAATGTTTTGTGGTTTTGATTAGTTTAATGTGAGATGTCTCAAACCAAAATAATAAAGAATTCCTTCTCTTTTCCTATATAAACTCACCCAATCTCCCACTTCATCTTCACTAAAAGACTTTTTAGTTCGACCAACCCCTTCCCTAATCTCTATATAATCCTCCAAAGGTGCACAAATCTCCCAATAATCCTCTCTCAAGCCTCTCCCAAGCCTTTGGGATCACACTTCCAAGTAAGGGATTCTCACTTTCCTTATTTATGTCCAAGTTTACTTATATTGTTATGCCCTTTTATTTTAAATTATAAATATTGGGGTATGATTTCTCACCTCCCTCATACTTCCCTCTTCATTTTTTAATAATTATAGATCCTCTTTCTCTCTCATTAATGGCTTCCATGTATACCCGTTACCATGCTGAAATTATGTAAGGAATTTCTCTCTCCTCATTTACATTTAAGTAATTCTTCTATATCATGAATCTAAATTCCATTAAAATTGTTTGGAAATGTATATATATGACCCCATTAATTTAAATTTCATTTACATATTATGATACATCCCTTTATCTCTCATCAACCATTTTTATGAGTTCTTATGTCACGTCATTATGCTGCCGAAATTGCACCGCGATTTTCCAAGCCAAAGTCATTGTGTAGTGAATACCATGACCATTTCTCTATCAAGGGTATTCACATTTATGAACATTTACTTATTGATTATAAATATTCATGTATGTATTGTACATACCTTTATTTTAGAATAAATTATGTTTATTGATTCCTTGTTGTATGATCCATGTGGCACACTTATGCATGAAATGAAATGTTTAAGAAGGGTGTGTCATGATAGCGCTCTAATGCATTGGGTAAAGTATAGTATCATAATACGTCATGTGAAATGAGTTTTTACTCATGCTAATTAAAGTTCAATGAGGTTTTACTCATGCTTCATGTGCAATAAGGGTTTACTCATGCTCCATGTACAATGAGCATTGGCTCATGATAATTCAATGTTAAGTGTTGTTTCCACATTTCCATGTTATGATAATCATGATTTATCATGCCTTTATATTTATGTTTCTCTTGTGCTTCATTGATATGACTATTGACTAACATGTATTGTAATATTCATGTTATGCTTTGGTTACTCCCTTACTGGGATTTATATCTCACCCTTTTCTTATGCATATCCTAAGGTTATCCCATCCAATGCTAAGTATGAGGGAATGTAGTGGTCATGTAAAAGAAATTTTCAATAAGATGTTTCATTTTATGTTTTAAGTTGTTATGTAATGTTACTAAGCCCCAAATACACTAGACCTCTCAATCTTATATTCTGTATCAAGTGAAGGTTTTATGTAATAAATCATGTTTAAGTATGTGATAAAGAGTGGGGTTATTATAGTTCTTATCAAAGGATAGGTTTAGTTATTTTTGGGATTAGGATTAGAAAACCCTATTGAATCCTTAAAGATAAGACATATTATAATAAAAACATCCCTAAGTTTTTGTGGGTATTGAGTAAGTGTTTTGTCAAGCAAATACATCCATATCTGGATACGAGCAGGTAGAGGCGGCTCTAGCACAGATGTACCTAGGGGTGAAAACCCCGACAAAGAGTTTCGGGCTTAACCCAAGGTATCCTGGTATATGACAACGAGCCTTTCTACACTCTTGGTTATGACACTTTTAGGGGATATGCATTGGTAAATTCACAATCTTAGTATGAACCATTATTAAGGGAATTAAAAAAAATACCCTAAGAATATATGTTAGAAATTAGATCATGGATAACATAGATTGAAGCCTATAGATTAATAAGTTAAGGAAATAAAATCTATTTATAAGTCATCTATTTTTTCCTTGGATTACCCTTTATGGGTTACCCCTAACTTTCCTTTTATTCCATCCAATGGCTAGTAATAGTAAGACTCTGGCTAACAACTGATGTGAAGATCAATATGATGACTGTGCTAATGAGATTTCCAATCCAATGGGAGTGGGAATTGTGAACTTTGTCATGATTCTCTCTCAGTTAACTCAAGATCTGAATAGAAACATGGGTCAAGAGGAACATTCAAACCCCCCTGAGAAAGAGCAAGTCGCTATCAAAATCTTCATGAGACAAATGCCTCCTACTTTTAATGGATCATTTGATCCCTTAATCATCGAACAATGGATCAACTCCATTGAAAAGATCTTCTCCATCCTTTAATGTTACAAACAAGAGAAGCTTCTCCTGGTTGCTTATCGTATGGAGGGTGAAACTGATCAATGGTGAACATTGATAAAAAATACGAAGCCTGAGGAAGAGATCGAGGCGTTGGAATGAAAGGATTTCTGGAAGATGTTTTTCGATAAATATTTTCCACGCACCCTCCGACTTAAGATGGAAAGGGACTTACTTTCCCTCAAGAAAAAAGGCAATGAATCTGTCAAAGTCTATGAGGAAAAATTCACAAGGCTTTCACAATACGCCTTCGTCTTTCTCATTACCCCTGAATACAAGGTTGAACACTTCTTTGGTGGGCTGAAACCTAGCCTGTGGAAAGCCCTGGAAATCCATGACTTCAACAGCTATGAGAAAAATTTTCGATGATCCCTCAAGGTCGAAATGGAGATTGGAAAATCTTAGGGGTATCATGGGGATAAGAATCATAATGTGGACTTCAATTTTGGAAGTCCTATGGATAAATCCAATGGTTCTAAGAAGATCCAGTACCTCACTTTCCAAAGGTGCAGAAAGAAGCACCCCAGAAATTGCTTGAAGGGGACGAGGAAATGCTTTAGGTGTGGAAGAGAAGGACACCTAGCTATTAACTTCCAACAAGAAAAACTCACGGTTGCGATAGAGGAGAGGAATGATCTGTTCTAATCTCAATGGGTTGTCTATTTCTTCAACTGAAAAGAACTATGGCATCTTAAAAATCAGTTCCCAAAGACAAGGATTTTCGAAGGCAACCAACAACCTTAAAGGTAGCAAGGGTGATATTTTTCCATCACTACTACTAAAGTGAACCCTGACAATGAAGTGGTGACGGGTATGCTAATTATTCATTCAAGAATAGCGAATGCACTTTTTGATTCATTTTCTACGCATCCTTTTATATCTCTAAAGTTTAGTAGAACAATCCCAACACCACTACAAATCATGGAATTAAATATGTTGGTGAGTATGGAAAATGGGGTAATCATTGCATCCCATGAATATAAATCCTCCCCTATCATAATTGGTGGATTTAACTTCTCGAAGAACCTCATCATACTCCTGTAGACCCCAGAAAACTCGTTCCTGAAATTTTCCAAATGCTTCCATAAATGATCCAAGATCGTATAACTTTTCTCAAGCTTCAATTTGGTAGGTTGCAGAGCCCAAACGGAGTTACGGATTAGGAGTTATGGACATTTGAAGTTGGGCTGGAAATCTGGTTCGTGAAGCCCATTCGCAAAGCCCCCTCCGTGATCGCGGAGCGCCGCCGCGAAGTAATGAGGCGAGAGTCTCCGCGAACCCGTCTGACGTTCGCGACATGCCACGAAGACCCTCCGTGAAGCACAGGAGACGGTAATTCTCCGCGAACGCCCTGACGTTCGTGAGCCCGCCGCGAAGCAAAGGAGGCATGACGGCTCCGCGAAGTGCCTTGACGTTCGCGACACACCGCGAAGATCTGCCGCGGGGCAAGCTCCGTCTTCACGCCGATCGAGCTTTGCTTCGCGGCGCCCCTGCCTATAAATACCTAGATCACCCCCCCCCCCCCCCCCTTCTTAGGAGGATGGCAACGGCCACTTCTCCCCTTGGGCGGCTGAGCGGAGCTCCGCATTGCGGCTCTGCGAATCCATGCTCCGCGAGCAGCTTCCTTCGCGTTGCTGCTCCGCGAGCCGAGACTCCGTGAGTCCATGCTCCACGAGCCCATGCTCCACGATGCTTCTCTGTGAGACCAAGCTCCGCGAGACCCCTTTGATCCACGAGACCCATTTGCTCCGTGATACCCCTTTTCTCCGCGAGACCCCTTTGCTCCGTGAGAGACCATTGCTTCGTGAGGCCATACTCCGCGAAGCTACTTCGCGAAGACCTATCCTTCGCGAGGATCCTACCTTCGCGCCCACCGGTCCATACCGCGGGGGTTGCGCCCCCGCACCCCCACTCGGGTTCAGTTCCGAGCTTCGGTCCAGGCCCTCTGGGCCGGTCCCTTCGCAACTGTCACAGACCCCCATGAAAAATGGAGAGTCGCACCACGAACTTTTCGGGCCGGGATGCCAGGATTTTCCATTGCACCCTTATGCGCTCACACCTTCAACCTATGGGACATCATGATTTGAGATACTCCTCCACACACCATGAAATTCCTTGAGCCGATATATTCCTCTTGGTTTCATTCTCATGTCATGAGTTGAGATTCTCATCACCAATTCCCGAAGTACCTTGAGACGAACCATTCCTCAGGTAACTCCTCCAAACCCTATGACTTGGCTCCTATGCCAGGTTGAACCACAAAAGTCTGCCCTTGCGTAAGACCCAACAACAACCATTTCTAGGCACCTTCTGCCTAATAGTCCTATCTACATGACTATAAACTGTAGTACTCCCTATCTAAAAAATGATAGGATGCCCCTTGCTCCAAGCAAGAGATGCCTTATGCTCCCAGAATGAGATTCTAACAGTCTTACCTACAAGACTCTAAACTGTAGTGATCTCCCTATGTTCAAAACATAGGATGCCTCTTTCCCTACACGAGAGATGCCTTATGCTCCTAGCATGAGATGCCAACAGTCCTATCTACATGACTATAAAATGTAGTACTCCTTATCTAACAAATGATAGGATGCCTCTTTCCCTATACGGAAGATGCCCCTTGCTCCAAGAAAGAGATGCCTTATGCTCTCAGCATGAGATGCCAACAGTCCAATCTACATGACTATAAACTGTAGTACACCCTATCTAACAAATGATAGGATGCCTCTTGCTCCAAATAAGAGATGCCTTGTGCTCCAAGCATGAGATGCTAACAGTCCTACCTACAAGACTCTAAACTGTAGTACGCCCTATGTTCCTAACATAGGATGCCTCTTGTTCAAAATAGGAGATGCCTTGTCCTCTAAGGATAATATGCCAACAGTCCTATCTAAATGACTATAAACTGTAGTACTCCCTATCTAACAAATGATAGGATGCCTCTTTCCCTATACGAGAGATGCCTCATTCTCCTAGCATGAGATGCAAATAGTCCTACCTATAAGACTCTAAACTGTAGTACACCCTATGTTCCTAACGTAGGATTCCTATTGTTCCAACAGGAGATGCCTTATGCTCCAAGCATAAGATGCTCAATGCCATGACTATAGTGGCATGACTCCAACACCCCTTGGCATTACCCCTCTTGTGCACCAGTGCACAGGTGAGGGCCTCAATTCACCAGTGAGTTGGGATGCCCCCATGGCCATACATGAGGAAGACAATACGGGAAGCATCCTTGCGTAAGCCCCATTCACCATTGTCGCTCCATTGCGGCACCCGGGTAGCTTCCTTGCGTAATCCCCATTCACCATTGCCGCTCCATAGCGGTACCCGGGTAGCTTCCTAGCGTAAGCCCCATCCACCAGTTCCGCTCCCTAGCGGCACCTGGGCAGCTTCCTAGTGTAAGCCCCATTCACCAGTGCTGCTCTATAATGGCCCCCAGGCAGCTTCCTAGCGTAAGCCCCATGCACCATTTCCGCTCCATAGCAGCACCCGGGCAGCTTCCCTGCGTAAGTCCCATTCACCAATTGCTGCTCCAAAGCGGCACCTGGGTAGCTTCCTCGCGTAAGCCCCATCCACCGTTGCGAACCCATGCAGTGGTAAGCTGTTGACATCCTTATCCAGCAGTAAGCCGTTGTCATCCTTATCCAGTGGTATGCCGTTGTGATCCTATACAGTGGTAAGCCATTGTGATCTTATCCAGCGGTATGTCGTTGTGATCCTATCTAGCGGTAAGCCATTGTGATCTTATCCAGCGGTAAGCCGTTGCGATCATATTCAGCGGTAAGCCGTTGCAACCCCATTCAGCGGTAATTCGTTCACATCCTTATTCAGAGGTAAGCTGTTGTGACCCAATCCAGCGGTAAGCCGTTGAAACCCCCAATCGGCGGTAAGCCATCATCAGGAGAACTACGTGGACTTTGATTCCCTGCCACAGGGATACATAGGAATCCTCTTCAAGGCTCAAGCCCGAAACTATCTTCATCCTTTTCCTCAGACCTCCATCCTAGAGTAAGTCCCAGCACCATGGGCCGCCCAACGCGTAAGCCCCTCTTCGCTTCTCACGGACGCACCCTTCACGACGTGATCGTTAGGTCCTTGCTGCCTCTTGTTTCTCACACCGAGCATGACTCACATGGGCTTAGAGTAATCATTGGCCATGACAATGCCCTCGTCCAACATGACATTAAACCGTGCCCCCTTTTCCCACATGACATTAAACTGCACAACCATTTTGAACTACGTGGTCTTTGATCCATGTAAAGGCATGGTACGTAGGAAGCCTCCCTGATGTTCAAGACCACCACCCATCGGACCAAGGTCCACCTTCACGTCGGTTCGCCGACGAAGCCACCTTTGAACTATGAGGTCTTTGATACATGTCAAGGCATGGTACGTAGGAATCCTCCCTGAGGTTCAAGCCCATCACCCATCGGACCAAGGTCCTTTCCTCACGTCGGTTCACCGACACCCACACCATTTTGAACTACGTGGTCTTTGATCTATGTCAAGGCATGGTACGTAGGAAGCCTTCACGAGGTTCAATCCCACCACCCATCGTTTATTCACGTCAGGGTTCACTCTCATCCAGCATGACGTTAAACTGTATTCCAGTCCGATGGAAAGCCGTTGTGACCAACCCGAACTATGAGGACTTTGATCCATGTCAAGGCATGGTACGTAGGAAGCCTTCATGAGGATCAAGCCCACCACTATCAGACCAAGTTCCACCTTCACGTCGGTTCGCTGACGATGCCCATCGGACCAAGGTCCACCTTCACATCGGTTCACTGACGATGCCCATCGGACCAAGGTCCACCTTCACGTCGGTTCGCTGACGATGCCCATCGGACCAAGGTCCACCTTCACGTCGGTCCGCTGACGATGCCCATCGGATCAAGGTCCACCTTCACGTCGGTTCGCTGACGATGCCCATCGGACCATGGTCCACCTTCACGTCAGTTCGCTGACAACATCCATCGGACCAAGGTCTATCTTCACGTCGGTTTGCCAGCACCATCCTGAACTGCGCGGACTTTGATTCCCTACCATGGGGATACGTAGGAGGTCTCTTCGAGGCTCAATCCCAACTTCACTCTCGCCCTTGCGATAGTCCCATTTCATTCCCCCTCCACTTCATTCATCCTTCCATCATCCTCCCTGATTCTTACCTGGGCCGCCACATCCCGGTGGGATCATGCCATCCACTTCCTCGCTGCTCCAAGCAGTACATGGGCCACTATCCATGTGTAAGCCCCAACATGTCTTCGGGTCGTTGTCCTCTGTTTACACCCCAATTCATTACCCTTCGAACTGCGTGGGTTTTGATCCCTGTTGTCTATATAGGGTACGTAGGAAACCTCCCTGAGCTTCAATCCCAGCTAATGGCAAACCTTGGTGTTTCCCCATTCTGGAGTGCACACTCCCTGATCCGCCCTCAGTGGTGTCCAGATCAGCTTTCACGGTGTGACATATCTCCTCTATGGGGCAAACCTTGGTGCACACTCCCTGATCCGCCCTCAATGGTGTCCAGATCAGCTTTCACGGTGTGACATCTCCCCTCTACGGGGAACACCACCTCTGATCCATCTCCATGGGACGTTCTGATCACACTCATTCTGTCTCCGCAAGAAGTTAAACTCGCGGCCTACCTCGTGATAAACATGAGATGCCTGAGGAAAACCTCGGAAGACACGCCTTTGGTGTAACCATCTCTGCTAGATGTTAATCTTGCAACATACCCTGTGTTAGACATGGGAAGCTGAGGAAAACCTCAGACACATGCCTATGGCATATGATTCCCCACATTTGACGTGGGATGCCTCGAGTTCTGCACCCTTGAGATGCCCTCTTATGAGGAAGAATACAGGTCCCCCAATGTCCATGCACCCAGAGATGCCTTGACATGCCTTATGTTTTCATCGACTCCGACTGAAGGTTTATACCATGTAAAGAACCCATGGAATGTCTTGACGGAAGTAGTGTAATTAACCGGTGTCCATGAAGATATGGCACCGAGAATGAGATTCACGAACAATGTATTAAATCTATGAGGGAGACCCGGACTAGGTGATGAGTTCTGAGGAGGAATCCACGAAAGGAAGAACCGACATCCCATCATCCCGTTTCGATCAAGGAGTAGACGCACCTGAATAAGGAGTGGATGTCGCCCGCCTTTGGAAAGCGGGAATGCGGGGAAACAGTAGCGCATCCCCCTAGACGGATGCGCGCACCCCGGCTAAAGCATCAGAAACAAATCCCTATGGTAGAATTTGATGCAATTCTTGGAATGGATTGTCTTTACCCATATAGAGACAACATAAATTTCCGTGAGAGTGAAATCACTCTCCATGTGAAGAATCGACCCCCAATTTTGTACAAGTTCAAGGAGGAAGATGAATCTTCTTTAGCTCTATCATATCAAGCATGAATATCACTGCCCTATGAGCATGCGTATCTGGCTCAGATGATTGATTCTAAGGAGGTAACCATCCTTGAAGACATTCCTATTGTGAGTGAATTCTCTAAAGTGTTTCCTAAGTAATTGGTTGGTCTTCCTCCTAGAAGAGATATTGAGTTCTCAATTGATCTTATACCTGGGGCATTGCCAATATCTAAGACTCCGTATAGAATGGCTGTTGTGGAGGTTGAGGAGCTGAAGAAACAACTACAGGAGAATCTGGATAAAGGGTTTATATGCCCAAGTGCTTCACCATGGGGTGTACTAGTCCTTTTCATCAAGAAGAAGGATGGTTCAATGTGCCTTTGCATTGATTATCGTGAGATTAACAAAATCATGATAAAGAACAAGTATCCTCTCCCACGAATTGATGACTTATTCGATCAGTTTCTTGGAGAACAATTCTTCTCCAAGGTAGATTTGTGTTTGGGGTATTATCAAGTATGGGTGAAGAAGGAAGATATCCCCAAGACTGTTGTTCATACAAGATATGGGCACTATGAATTCATAGTAATGACTTTCAGACTCACTAATTCTCCAATAATCTTCATGGACTTGATGAATAGAGTCTTTAAAAATTACCTTGACAAATTTGTAGTAGTATTTATATATGATATTATAATATACTCCAAAACCAAGGAGGATCATGAGGAGAATATAAGAATTATACTAGAGACCTTGTGAAAGGAGAAGCTCTATGCAAAGTACAGCAAGTGTGAGTTCTATTTGAATGAGGTCTCATTCTTGGGCCATATCATCACAACCAATGGGATATATATAGATCCCTCTAAGACAGCTGCAATATAGGGATGGCCAAGGCCAACATCAGTAACGAATATCCGGATCTTTTTGGGGTTGGTTGGATATTATCGACAATTTGTGAGAAATTTCTCACGATTGTCCAGCCCTCTTACTAAGATAACTCATAAGGGAGTAAAGTTTTCTTGGAGTTATGAATGCGAAGAAATCTATAAGGAGTTGAAAAGGAGGCTTATCACTGCACCCGTGCTCACTTTACCCACAATTGGAGAAATTTTTGTGGTAATCAGTGATGCTTCAAAGAAGGGCATGGGTTGTGTTTTGATGAAAAATGAAAAATTCATTGCCTATGCTTCAAGGAAATTGAAAGTTCATGAGTATAATTATCCAACACATGATATGGAGTTGGTTGTGGTGATCTTAACTTTAAAAATTTTGCGGTATTATCTCTTTGGGGAGAAGTGTGAAATATATACGGACCACAAAAGCCTCAAGTATATATTCACACATAAAGAGTTGAACATGTGCCAATGAAGATAGTTAGAGCTGATTAAATACTATGACTACTCAATCTATTACCACCCTGGGAAATCGAACAAGGTGGTAGATGATCTAAGTAGAAATAACTCAACGATTTTATCATTGATGAAAATTGAGAAGGATCCAATCTTCTTAGATTTGATGAAGATGGACATGGGAATCATAAAGAAGGGAACATCATCAATCCTTTCACAAATGATTGCTCAACTGTATCTTTTGAAAAGGTTAAAAGGTGCTCAAAAGGATGATGTGGGAATTCAGAAGAAAGTGGAAGCTATCAGAAAAGGGAAATCCTCGGAGTTCAATGTTAACAAAGAAGGAATTATGAGATTTGGGAAAAGACTATGTGTTCCATCAAGTCTGGAGCTGAAGAAGGAACTTTTGGATGATTCAAATAGTTCAAATTTCTCGATTCACCCAGGAAACACAAAGATGTATCGAGATATCCAAGGGAAATTTTGGTGGGATAATATGAATAATGAGATCGCTGAGTATATATCAAAGTGTTTGGTGTGTCATCAAGTGAAGTCAGAGAGGCAGAAGTCTAAGGGGATGATGCAACCATTTCCCATACCATCATGGAAATGAGAGAACATCACCATGGACTTTGTCACTAGGCTTTCAAAGACATCAAAAGGTAACAATGAAATCTGGGTTATTGTGGATTGTCTTATAAATTTTGCACACTTCATTGTAATTATAGAGGATTTCTCATTGGATAAACTAGCACGGATATATATCAGGGAAGTGGTAAGGATACATGGAGTACCACTAACTATTGTATCCGATCGAGATCCAGGATTCGCCTCTAAGTTTTGGAAGAGTCTTCAACATGCTCTAGATATTGAACTGAACATTAGTACAGCCTATCATCCTCAAACTGATGGTCAATCTGAGAAAACTATTCAGACATTGGAAGATATGGTAAGATCATGTTCAATGGACTTTAAAGGAGGATGATATCAACATCTTCCTATGGTTGAATTCTCTTATAATAACAGTTTCCACTTGAGCATCTGAATGGAACCTTATAAAGCCCTATATGGGAAGAGGTGAAGAACGCCGGCATGTTGGGATGAAGTCGGTAAGTATAAGCAGTTAGGACCTGAAATGGTCGAATAAATGGGGGAGAAGGTGAAAAAAATTTAGGAGCATATCAAGGCATCCCAAAGTGAACAGAAGAGTTATGAGGATAACTATCAATGAGACATTGAGTTCAAAGTTTGAGACATGGTATTTCTACCCATATCTCCATGGAATAATTTCATGAGGTTTAAAAATAAAGGGAAGTTATTTCCTAGTTACATCGTCCCCTTCGAGATTCTTGATCGTGTCGGGGTTGTGGTCTATCGACTATCACTTCCACCTACTATGACCAAAGTACATGATTTATTTCATGTATCCATCTTAAGGAAGTACATACCAGACCCTTCACATTTACTCTCTTCAGAGGTAGTACATTAAGAGGGTGATCTTTCTTACGAGGAGTAACTAGTGAAAATCTTAGATCATAGAGAAAAAGTTCTACGAAATAAGACAATGCCCCCCATCAAGGTGTTGTGTAAAAACCACAATTTTGAAGAAACAACATGGGAATCAGAAGAAGTGATGAAGTGGAGTTAACCACATCTGTTTTAGTGTGGGAAAAGGAAATTTTGAGGGTAAAATTTTTTAAGGGGGAAGATTGTAACGACCCAAAAAAATCATTAATGAAAATTCCTCTTGGTCTATTTAAATGTCTTCATATGGTTATGTAAAACATATGAACTTATTTGGTTCTATGTTTTGGATTTTAAAATACTATTAAGAATTTTGACCATTACTAATATAGTCGTTGAGCAGTGATCACATGATTAGTATAAATATAGAGCTTTAACAAATCCAATTTACTCAGAAAAAGGAAGCGATGGAATCATCCAGTAGACTTGCCCCATATGAAGCCCATTTTTCAGATCTCGGAAAGAATGTGGTGTCATTGGGCTTCACTCTTGACCAAGCCCAAGATGATCTTGAATACATTAAGCTCAAGCAGAACCTCCTATTAGAGAAGTGGAAGTTGATAGAGATTACCAATAGAGCAATGTTATCTGAGCCACCCCAAGAGTTTTTCACCATCAAGAACCTTACCCTAAGGTCTTATGTGTTTAAATAGTGGGTTCCCTAGACCCAATTATGTAGTACTTTTGATTACTATATCATGTGTACAGTTAGATATTCATGATGATTTCTTACCATTATAGTGCAGACTTTTTTGTGTCCACTATAATAATGGTAATGTCCAAAGGTTAGTTGTTGTGTCGAGAGGTTATAGATGATCCCAGGCTATAATGAGAACGTCAAGATACAATGACATTGATATTAAATATATGTTCTATAGTCTATATACATCTTTCTGACTGGACACAGTAGATGTCTGACTATCAGGTGTTGGGATCTCATAAGCATTGAGACTTTTTCTCATGAAGTTCGCACTTGGTGATCTCTAGTAGTGAGATCATGAGAACAGATCAGCCAATAGAAACACCACATGTTTTGGGTTTCATTGGTTGTTCCTATCTACGGACATGTGTATTGGTCTCCTGACTTAAGACCATTACCAATGTATATCATTTAATTACGTACATTGATGCAAGGTGAAAACCATGGCAGTAATGTCGTGGTGAGGTAGTTTGTGTCAGGTGCATCGTTAGTGGTATGACGTTGGTTGAACGGTTAAGAAAGGATTTGTCTCTTCCAAGTTTAGGAAGTTGTATATCTCAGTCCTGGTTGATCAGGATGGTTCCACCTTCATAAGTCTTTGGCCAAAGTAGTAGAAAGGAAAATCCATCCGAATAGATCAAAAAATAATAAATCAAGATAAGGACAATGACACAAGAGTGCATCCTGCTTTATAAGATATCAAATGACAAAGAGACTATAGTACACAGTTAGTGTTCGTAGGATGGTAGTCGTTTCTATGACTATCCTTATCTCATTAGGGGCCATGACGGGTTTCTAGACCCCACTCTTGGTCAGTGAATTTTATTCACTGCTATAGAGATAAGGGACTAGAGGGTCACACACAACAGCGTATTCAAGAATCTGCACCTATTCAGTGGAATAGGAATATGGACATAGTGGACCCCGCCACGGGGGACGAGCGTTGTCCAAGTTTTCGATCACCAAAATAATTAAATAAATTCATTAATATTCAAGTTACGAATATTTGGGATTGAATTTATTTAATGTATTTATGATTTTAGTAAATACGAGAAAATATTAATCGAATGAATATTATCTTAATATTAAAGGTTCGTTTAATATTAATCGGGACAACGAGTTGAGTTAAATGGTTCGGATTTTATCACGTAATATATTACAAGTATTTGATAAAATAATAAATAATATTGGCACAGTTAAGTTCGTCAAAATTATTTATGTGGACGTTGAAATATACGGGGGTCGGGGAACCCAACTGGGTATTTCTCAACGTATCTATAAATAAGAGAGGAGGCTCTCTCTCTTTGATGTGCACATCACTATTCATTCATTTATGGAATAAAATTTGAGAGTCTCTCTCTCCTACCACTTCCAAGAGAGAGAAGTTGAAGATCCAAGAGCTCGGATCAAGTATCTCCTCACGCATCGCAAGATCGATGATGCGGTGTTCTTCGGGACGTTGAAGATATCATTGAATTGCCACGCTAGCACCCGGAGTTCGACAATCGGCGTTCCTAAGGATTTTTGAGGCATGTGTGGACGATCTAGAGGGATCCTGTTATGGATCCTTCGTGCAACGATCGTCGTCAACAAGTAGCGGTCGACAATGGCTTCAGATATACAATGGGTATGTTTTCATTTTATTTTTGTGCTCTTAACAATCTACGCAAGATCCACGGACCTTTCCGGGGCTCGTATCGTCGGTGACGACAAGTACCGTCATTGCGCCGAAGAAAATTTTAAAATCCTCGGCCCATCGGCTTCCGCTGTGGGCCCCGGAAACCCAACAGTGGTATCAGAGCGATCGCGTAGATTTTCTGAGCCAAATAAAATTAATTTTCATAAGATTAAGTAGAGGGTTCAAAAATGGTCTCAGCGGTTCAAACCGCACTTCGATCCGATCTCGAACGGCCAAGATACGGTCAATTTAATTTTTCAGATTGGATTAAATATGCAGTTTGATCTCGGATACTAATTTTATTTCATCCAACAGAACCGATCAAGTTGATATTGGTTCAATTGATGTAATTAAAATTTTGAAAATTATAATTTTTCAAATTAAATAATTTTCATAATAATTATATTATTTTA
The DNA here is from genome assembly GCA_963277665.1 of Viscum album. Taxonomy (NCBI): domain Eukaryota; kingdom Viridiplantae; phylum Streptophyta; class Magnoliopsida; order Santalales; family Viscaceae; genus Viscum; species Viscum album. The sequence continues at coordinate 1,294,709,244 of OY728138.1, read as the reverse complement.
ATAATAATTATTTTATTATTAGAATAATGTAATAATAATAAAATTATTATTTTATTATAATAATTTTATTATTATTTAATTTTAAAGGCTATTATGCCTTTAGAAAAACTTGGTGGAGACTTGACTCATATTAAAAAAATCTTAAAGTTAAAAAAAAAGGGGTTGGTCGTGTGGAAAACAGAAGAGAAAAATAAACAAAAAAAATAAAGGGGGGGCATCTTCCGCGTGGAAGACAAACCAAACCAAAAAAGGGGGGAAGCTGCATGGGGGTCCGAGTGGACCCCCTCCCTTCCCCGTGAGCTGCAGCAGGGGCCGCCGCTCCCTCCTCCTGCACGGCGTGCAGCAGGCCGCGGCAACCCAACCGGCGCCCCTCTCCTGCGGATCGGCCAGCCGCGCCCCACCATGCAGCCGCCACCTCCCCTCAGCAGCGCACTGCCCAGGCTGCCCTGGTCGTTCCTCCAGGCTTTCGCACCCTCTCTGTCGGCGCCGCTCCCTCGCTTGGCAAGACCTCTCCCGCTCAGGCGCCCCACCACGCAGAAGCCGCGGATCGCCGGAACTCCCATTGTCGTCCCACCTCGTCCCTCTTATCCGGCTGCTCTCTGCCAGAACACCGCACCCCAGGCCTCCGCGCATAGCGCCCCGCCTCCGCCTACCCTCTTGCGCCGCCTCTACCCTCGGCGAGCAGGAGTAGCCCGCTGGGAGCCCCCCATGCAGACCCGTTGGTCTCCTGTAGAACCGCCACAAAATCCTACCGGCGCCGCACCTCCAAGCGCCAGCCACCGACCGCCCCGCACCTCCGAGCCGAATGCCTCCAATCTGGCCGCCGGCAAACCTGAGCAGCCCGCTGCACTCCAGCTGTAGTGTAAGAGAACGCAGCACCAGGTGCCCCTCCGGGCCACCTCGGCTCACCCGAACCGCTTAGAACCCGCAGCGGGCTTCCGTGCATCGGTATGGTTCGGTCAGATTTTCGTCGCACGGTCTGACCCCCTGGAAGTCGCCCGCATGGAGGTAGTCTTTTGTCTGCAAGTCTTTCCACAGGACAAAATTTGGCCCCGAAGCGGTCCGAGCAGACCTGCCCAACCCGGAACGGGTTTGGGTGGATCAGCCTGGCCCATTTAAGCCAAGGCATGGCCATGCGCGGGTTCAGCCCGACCCGCACATTCCATGAAATGGTTTTTTCGGGGTTCGACCACATTTAATTAATCAAGATTAATTAAATTAATTAATTTAATTTTAGTGTATAAATTAAATTAATTAAAATTAATTTTGGTTAATAATTTTAATACCCGAATAAAATTAATTCAATTTAAGTATTAAATTGAATTAAGTCAAATTAAGTTAATTTTGGCATTAAAATTAAATTAATTGATAGACCGATAATTAATTAAATTATTTGAATTATTTAATTCATTTAATTTAATTAAAAAAAATCCCTCGTACTTAATTTATGCATTTTAATTTTTATCACGCTTTATTTTTACCCGTCGTTTGGTCTTGACCATCGACCCTTGCATGTTTGCATTTAATTTTATTTAATTAATTATTTAAACTGTGTGCGATGATTGTAATTAATTAAATATAGTCTTCGCATCGTCTATTTTCCGTTAAAATGTATAAGTGTCTGTGCGCCCAATAATTATATGATGTACATTTTTACCCGAGTCCTCCTCGCCTGCGAGCGAGTACCTTTGTACTTCTGATGAAGATGACGAGTGACGTCGACCCCGCCAAGATGAGGCGGAGCGTGTTGATCAAGACGATGCAAGACAACACGTGGACTATGCCAAGACGAGGTAGTAATCTGAGACGTGATGTGGACTTTTCCAATATGAGGCGATGAGAAGCAGACATACAGAACGGGCAAGCTGCATCAAGAGTCAAGTATATGACTCAGGTATGATGCGCCTTAGGTCATTTAGATGCTCAAAACCAGTTGGGTAGTAGTTTTACCTTTATTCATTTATTTATTATTTTATTCATTTTAAAACAGTGGGAAAAATACATAAAATGATCAATAATAAAATGCATAAAGAAGTGACATTTTATTTCTATTAAAGTTTAGTTGTGAGCACGACAACATAGACGAACAAGTTTAATAGAAATGGATTACATTCATCGAGAGAAAAACATAAAACCCTCAAAGAAAATATTAAGTCACAAACAGCCTTCCATCATTCAAGTTTGAACAAAACCGGGTGTTCGAGGTGTCGGTTCATGCCTCAACTGAGGGTGCCACTTACTACCGGGGAGTTCTTATTTGTGTGGTGGGTCTACTTAACTAAAATTTCAGCAAATATATAGCCTTATCTAGTTTGTTGTAATTTTATAGGCAAGCGTTGAGTAAATCATTAAATGATTTTGAAGCTGGAACTTCACTCAAAAGATCAAGGAACCACGAGTTAATGCGGTTGGCCAGCCAAAATCCTACCTTAGACCCTCCGAGTAGTGGTGTAGCCATAGCTTATAGACTATGAGGGTGGTTCGGTGATCCTTGCCACTAGAATACTCAAGAGTATTCCGATTCTAGTACAGAGGGTTCCTAGAATTCAAAAAATTAGTGGGAGACATTTAATGATTAAATAATCAGTAATGTCAGATTAGGTAATCACATAAAAGTACAATCTTCTAAAGTATATTTGTAGATAATGGCAAGAAATACCATAATATAATTACGATAAACATTGGACAAAGTTGATGTCCAGACAAGCACGAAATTCCAAGTGTAGTAAAGGCACTTGGGCATATTACTACTATAATGGAAATTCAAGGTGCTTGTGTCCCAACCTGTTATGCCACCATAAGAAGTGAGGGTGTAAGACTACTTATAGGAGACTCATGGATAAAGCATATGATGGTTCTGTCATAATGCTATCATCAACTACGGATGTTAGTTGTGGTCGCTACATCAAGACTAAGATGATGATCACATGTAGTCTCATCTCCAAGATCCTTTCAAGGAGAAAGTGAAGCAAGATTTGAATGTGATAGACGCACTTGGTAAGTGTAAAGTGAAAGACAGTTCACAATATTTCATGTCATCCCATTTCTTATACATTTTACACCCAATTACTCTAGTTTCATTTAAAGGTTAAAAACGAACGGTATAGAGTAAGTGCTTCATTATTTTTAAGGTAATATTTTCCAAGTAATAAGAATATTGGAGATAACGCCATATTTTATTCTTATGGTGAATACATTGAATGAAAAGGAGAAAAGGATTATGGCAAGTTACGTCAAAGGCATCTTCATCATGTCCTTCAATAAAAAGTGGTTGGTTATTTAACAGGAGGTTATTTTCATCACATAATGAAATAAATTTATGGAAGATTAAAAACTGAAATACAAGAAGCAAGTACCCGCTTCTCGTTTGGTTTATATTCATCAAATAAAAGTATTGTTTTCTCAAATACTTCTTGGATATTAAAATACAATATGATTTTCACATATATGTATTGAAATACAATAACCAAGTAAGTAGAGAAACATTACTAGAAGTAAAGTGTCTTCTCCAAGCAGTTGAGAAAGGGTGATTCCTAAGTCAGCAGGGAGAAACACATAACTTCTAATTGCCAAGTGATTGATTCAAATTGAACAAGTTTTGGAGTATAACCAAAAAACTTTAAATCATGTGCCCATTTGGACATGATGAGAAATTATTCCATGTTTTGGAATGAATGTTGTTTGAGGTGACATACTCAACAAATAGTTCACTACTATTTGAATCAATGGCAATGCATGATGAATATAAAATGTAAGACCTACCCAGTTGTGGCAATGTGATTCTTTGTCAAGTAAAACTAAAATAGGACGTCAACTATATACCCAGTATGGTATTTAGGCTTAGCACAGCTAAATACCTATGGTATTATTAACATCTTTAGTTTAGACAAAGAAACCTTTAGAAATAAAGGTATGCCACAAAGCTTTCGAGGTTAGTTCAACACGAGAGTATGAAATGTTTCAAAGAAAGCAAGAGGTAATGATACTTCATAAGATTACTTTAAGTTATTAAGGAATGTACCAATGAAGTATAAGTTTGGTCAGAAGATATGAGTTGCTTCGGATCAGCAGGCCGAAGAATATCTTGACCAAGAAATCATCGATCATGATAATGTAGCGTGGAATAATTCCTAAATGCATGTTACCTTATCTACATCACCATGTTGACGTTCATAAGGAGGATCGATGATAAAGTATTACATATTAACATTTATCAAAAAACATGTAGCGTGGAGAAATTTCTAAATGCATATGTTATAATTCAAAGTTATGATGTAAGTTGTACCAATGTTTCAACCGGTGAAAACTTCCATTATATTTCATGATGTGCTTTGAAAATAACGGCTTAAACCCATAACCAATATGCCAACTAAAATGAAAAATGTATATCATACGAGTCATAGTATGATAGAAAATCCATTATGTCATAAGACGTGTTTAGATGCAAAGTGTTTGTTAGGATTTAAATAAACATGCATCAAGTTAAACACGTTGTGCATCAAAGGTAATTATCCTAACAGTTGCTTAAGATATTACCTAAATCCCTAAGATAGAAAAGATGTAGTCAAGTATTAGACTACATTTCTATACAAGGGTGCACATCTCTATTAGAGATAGTTGGAGCTGAATTGACTTGTACTTAGTCAATGCTCGAGATACATGAATAGTTGGCATAGGGAATAAGTTCCACAAGTATATGTGGAATAGCCATGTTCCAAAAACACATACTGTGTAGGAAGAATGAAACCATGGTGATGGTTTTATATTCACCATGTCCGGTGATAAATTATTCATTAAGAATAATAAATCCTATAAGTAAGCAGTATAAGGCAATGAGCTAAGATTAACAAGATCAACTAAAATTCAATAATGGATTCCATGTATCAAATTGCAAAGGGGGCTTATAAATTGAATACTGTGGTGGGTATTCAAATGAAATTATATATGGATGGTACAAGTATGGTACCAATAAGGCTTGATTGGTTATACCAAGTTGGTATGCCTAAATCTATTAGAATTTTACTTGTCATAGATGAACTTCTATGATCATGGTATTGGTCATTAGAAGTCAAGATCATCTTTCGTGGAAGGTGTTTATACGACGCAACCAGAAAGATATGATGACATCAACTGATGCCAATAAGGGTTTCAAGTTACTGAAATACAATTCTGGATTAAAGTAAACAACAAGATCTTAGAGCATTCATTATAAATGAATCTTTTCCTTGTGTCTACCAAAGGTTAGTGGGAGTGCCAATGTTTTCCAAGTGAAATATGTTTGGCAATATATGGAAAACATATCTTGATCTTACAGTTAGATAAGATCAGGTTAAAAGTAATTCTCCAATGATTGACTTCAATTAGTAACCTAAGTTCTAGGGAATAGGATCTTCTGAGGTAGATCCAAAGGTTGCTTGGTCCTATTCAATCATACATATAGTGACATTGTATTGAAAAATACAAGTTGGAACAATTCATGTTCAGAATTGTTGCCTATGTCACATGGCTTAATCTCTCCAGGTTAACATGTTCAGGTCATGTGTAGAGATTAAAGTTGTGAATTGATATCATATGCTTTAGCGATGGATCAATCACATATGCCATAATATGTACAATAATTGATACTTCCAGGATATAATTTATTATAGGCATATATCAATTACATCCAGGAGCACAGAAAGTGATTCAGTCAGAACTATCTTTTTGTACTTCGGTAAGTACAAATGATATGTACCTAGAATATGGAGAGGAAGGTATACTAGTTATGGTGGGACACAAACTAGTAATCCTTAGATCAATTTGATCTAGTATCGTAGTTAGGCAAAGGAGATGAGCGATTCAAGCTCATAAAAGCTTGTAGTAGTCATACCTACAAATACCGAGTATGTTGCAGCTTCTAAGACAGCTAAGAAGTAGTTATAAATCTCAATGATTTGTCCCAGTTCTTGGATTCTCACCTAGTGAGAAAAATATTATCATAATGAGAATTATGATATTCTTAATAGCCAAGTTGTAAAGTTATGACAATGGACAAAAGTAATATACTCGGGGATACCCTATCTTGAGAAGTTTTACTCAATTATATGAGGTCGTATATAGCAGATATTCCATGTGGCGAAAACGTGGAAGGCCCAGCAGTTAAATCCATTACTCAGCAAAAGCATGGTATTTATCATGTGAGTAGCTAACAAGTTTAGTTAGCAAGTTGGCTCTAGTGCAAGTGGGGGTGTTGAAATAGTGGGTGCCCTAGACCCAACTATGTAGTACTTTTGATTACTATATCATGTGTACAGTTATATATGCATGATGATTTCTTACCATTATAGTGCAGACTTTTCTGCATCCACTATAATAATGGTAATGTCCAAAGGTTAGTTGTCGTGTCGAGAGGTTATAGCAGATCCCAGGCAATAATGAGAATGTCAAGATACAATGACATTGATCTTAAATATATTTTCTATAGTCTAGATACATCTTACTGACTGGACATAGTAGATGTCTAACTATCAGGTGTTGGGGGCTCATAATCATTGAGACTTCTTCTCATGAAGTTCTCACTTGGTGATCTCTAGTAGTGAGATCATGAAGACAGACCCTCCTATAGGAACACCACATGTTTTGGGTGTCATTGGTTGTTCCTATCTATGGACATGTGTATTTGTCTCCTGACTTGAGACCATTACCAATGTATATCATTTAATTACGTACTTTGATGCAAGGTGAAAACCATGGAAGTAATGTCTTGGCGAGGTAGTTTGTGTCGGGTGCATCGTTAGTGGTATGACGTTGGTTGAATGGTCAAGAAAGGATTTGTCGCTTCTGTTGGAGCCAAAAATGTGGCCCGAAATAAAGGAACGAACAAGGCCGGCGCGCTGCCTCGCGAAGCTCCTCCGCGAAGCTCCGATGCGAAGCTCCGCCGCGCAGCGGCTGCCGCGAAGCGCCCCAACCATGGCGGCGCCGCGAAGCACCGGAGGCGGTAATCCTCCGCGAATCCCTTTGACGTTCGCGGGCCGCCGCGAAGCACAGGAGGCGGTAATGCTCTGCGAACCCGTTTGACATTCGCGGGCCGCCGCGAAGCCCTTGAGGCGGCGTGCGAGTCCTGCATCGCGGTGCCCCTTCCCTATAAATACTGGACTCCCCCTGAGTCCACGGACGGACAACCGGACCTTTCGACTTCTCTTCTACCGAATCGCGAAGCACGATTTGCTCCGGGAATCATGAGCTCCGTGAGGTACTTCTACTTCGCGAGACGACTCTGCTTTTTCTCGTTTTGAACCCCTCTTCCGAGAGGGATGCCCTTCGCGAAGCTCAAGGGCAGTCGCGAAGGCAGTGGATTCCCAAGGGAACTCGGGCAGCCACGGAGCACTCGTGCTTCGCGACACACCCAACCCATACGAGTGACCCCTATTCCAAGGCAGGATCACTTCACTTCGCGAAGCACATTGCTTTGCAGGACCCTGCTTCGTGAGACACTCCTCCTTCGTGAGGCAGTGCTCCGCGAACACTGTTCCACTTCGCGAAGTGCCTTCCACTCACACCTATGCCCCATGCTAAGGCCAAGGCACCCCACTTCACAAAGCACACTCCTCTGCTTAGCGATTCCTCTCCCGTGCAACCCTCCAGGTTTGCACGATGTGATTTCAAAGTCCCATGGACAAAACCTCCCATAGCGTTGCTTCGCCTAATGCTTCTTCGCATAGGCACGCTAACGGCTATTGCTTCTCCGCATAGCCACGCTAATGTGGACCCCTCGATGATTCGCTCCACTACCCCCCTTTACCATGGCCTTACCGGCACCTTCCCTTCCCCAAGGACTAGAGGGTACCGGTTATGTAAGTCCTAGGGGTGTGGAGTGAACCCACCTCGTCCGAGCTGCAGGACGTTAAACTGCCAAGCGCCACGTCCTCAACACATGACGTTAAACTGTGACCCAACCTCGTCTCCATCACGAAGGGTCCCCCCAGGTCGAACATTATTTACACCACTCGTCTCCACGGGAATGGAACTCTTCCGCACATGGAATGAGATCCTCCTTGTCGGAGTGGCGTATGTTCGTAGGGGAAGGGCTGCCTCAGAGCGTAAGCCCCTAACCTTTGGTGCGGATGATTGCACCCGTGCATCTCTGTACTTCCCCACTACCAAGGTCGGTGGAGGACGTGATAGGGAACGAGGCACCCTCATATGGGCCTCCATCCTGGAGTAAGTCCCAACACCATGGGCCGCCCAACGCGTAAGCCCCTTCTCGCTTCTCACGGATGCACCCCTCGCGACGTGATCGTCAGGTCCTTGCAACCTCTTGTTTCTCACACCGAGCATGACTCACGTGGGCTTAGAGTGAGCACCGACCCTGACCACCAACCCCTTTTGAACTACGAGGTCTTTGATCCATGTCAAGGCATGGTACGTAGGAAGCCTCTTGGAGGTTCAAGCCCACCCGTCGTTTCTCCACGTCGGGTCCCACCTACGTCCAGCACGACGTTAAACCGCAATTCCCGTCCGACGGTAAGCCGTTGTGACCACTCCGAACTACGAGGACTTTGATCCGTGTCAAGGCATGGTACGTAGGAATCCTCCTTGAGGTTCAATCCCAACATACATTGGCCCAAACCGTCTTCTTGTCGGTGTGCCAAGCCCCCAATTCATAGCGAACTACGAGGACTTTGATCCATGTCAAGGCATGGTACGTAGGAAGCCTTCACGAGGTTCAAGCCCACCCGTCATTTCACGTCAGGTCTTCCCTTTTGAACTACGAGGTCTTTGATCCATGTCAAGGCATGGTACGTAGGAAGCCTCTATGAGGTTCAAACCCGCCCATCTTTCACGTCGGGTCTCACCCCCGTCCAGCACGACGTTAAACTGCACCTCGGTCCAGTGGTAAGCCATTGCGACCCACCACCTGAACTACGAGGTCTTTGATCCATGTCAAGGCATGGTACGTAGGAAGCCTCTATGATGTTCAAGCCCGCCCGTCTTTCACATCGGGTCTCACCCCCATCCATCACGACGTTAAACTGCACCCCGGTCCAGTGGTAAGCCATTACGACCCACCCACCTGAACTACGAGGTGTTTGATCCATGTCAAGGCATGGTACGTAGGAAGCCTCTATGAGGTTCAAACCCGCCCGTCTTTCATGTTGAGTCTCACCCCCGTCCAGCACGATGTTAAACTGCACCCCGGTCCAGTGGTAAGCCGCTGTGACCCATTCCCATCCGAACTACGAGGACTTTGATCCATGTCAAGGCATGGTACGTAGGAAGCCTCCACGAGGTTCAAGCCCACCATTAGTGGACCAAGGTATACTTTCACGTCGGTTCACCAACACACCCCCTTTGAACTACGAGGACTTTGATCCATGTCAAGGCATGGTACGTAGGAGGCCTCTATGAGGTTCAAGCCACATTGCTCGGTCGTTCATTCACGTTGAGTTTCGCCCTCGTCCAGCATGACGTTAAACTGTATGCCCCCTTTGTCCTGCATGACATTAAACTGCCCACTTATTCCCACCTGAACTACGAGGTCTTTGATCTGTGTCAAGGCATGGTACGTAGGAATCCTCCCAAAGGATCAAGCCCAACTCCCATCGGACCAAGGTCCACCTTCACGTCGGTACGCTGACGATGCCCATCGGACCAAGGTCCGCCTTCATGTCGGTACGCTGACGACATTCATCGGGCCAAGGTCCAGCTTCACGTCGGTTTACCGGCACCATCCTGAACTACGCGGACTTTGATTCCCTGCCACGGGGATACGTAGGAAGCCTCGTCAAGGATCAAGCCCAACTTCACTGTCGCCACCTGCGATGGTCCCATTTCACTCTCCTTCCACTCCATTCATCAACCCACCACCCATTCTGATTCTCGCCCGGACCGTCTTATCCTGGTGAGACCATGTCGGCATGCTCTACTTCACAGCCGCCCATGGGCTGGCCCCAGTATCGATATCCCTTCAAGGAGGATCTCTCAATCCGATCTATCCTAGCTAATGCTCTGGTTGGGTTGATCCATCTCCGTTGGACGTTAAACTTGCGGCATACCCTGTGTTGAACATAGGAAGCTGAGGAAAACCTCAGATATGTGTCTATGACATATAATTCCTCGCGCTCGATGTGGGATGCCTCGGGCTTCCACGCCCTCGAGAAGCCTTGTAGTCAAGGATAACAGACAGACATGCCAGGTACCCCAGCATCCAGACACGCTACTGATGCCTCAACGTGACTAATCCCCCGACCGAAGGTTGCTGCCCTGACTGGACCCTTTGGAATGTCCCGACAGAAGCAGTGTAATTAACCGGCGTCCATGGAAACATGGCACTAGGAAGAGTTTCACGAACTACGTATTAAATCTATAAGGGAGACCTGGACTAGGCGATGAGTTCTGAGGAGGAATCCATAGGAGGAAGAACCGACATCCCATCATCCCGTTTCGATCAAGGAGCAGACGTTCCCTGAATAAGGAGCGAATGCCGCCCGTCTTTGGAAAGCGGGAATGTGGGGAAACAGGCAGCGCGTCCTCCACGGACAGGTGCGCGCGCCCCGGCGAAAGCGTCGGAAACAGAAATAGTGAACCCGACGTGAAATTCTTCTCCTCAATATGGAGATTAGTAGCGTTCGAGACACCAGTAGATTGACGTGTCACCGGATTTAGATATCCGGTGCCTAGACCCGCCAAGCAAATAGCGGGCCTGTCGTGGAACTCACCGGAAGTCAGGGTAGTAGAACGTGGGGCACTCCGTTCTGCAGCGTGTTGGCGTGGATCCTTCTCACAGACATGGAGAACGGAAGAATACTGGGGCACTAGCTGTCAATCCTTTTCCTCTCAGTACTGATGAGTTGATCCCTTCGTTTCTCAGGAACCAGGTTGCTATTTCGGAGATGCGGTCACCATCCGCTCCTCGCCCGCGCAGGGGCAGGGGCAATACCACGACGACCACCCCACATGGCGCCACTACCGCCACGACGGCTGCCACGTCAGGGAATACGGGACGCCCACGTCCCCTTTCCCCATCAGAGGTCATCCAACGAAGGGTGATCAACAGCCTCGTGCGCAGGTACGAGGAGGAAGGGGTCATCCCGACCAGGGATATGGCCCGCTTGGACCTGGAGGCCTCTAGGCCCTGCCATCAACGCCGCCCTAACAGGCCGCGTAGGGAGCCCCTGCTCCCCACCCCGACATTCAACCGTTTCGGGAGCCTATCCCCGGAACGCCTTGACGACTCCTCGCCTTACGCTGAAGAGGCAGGCGCTGTCCGGCTCAGTCCGCTCAAGGCCCCGACCCGGGGGCCCCAGGAGAGAGCTCCTGTCCGGCCGCGTCAGCGCCGCCGTTCGGCCCCGCAGGAAGAGCAGGCAGACTACGTCCCTGCACCACCTGCACCGGCTCGCCTGACCCGACGTCAGTGTCGGGCCCGGGCTGAGGACGCTCGCTCAAGCGCGTCCACGTCGACAGCTATAGTGGCCCGAGCCACCGCCGACGTGCATTATGAAGCCCCCGCATACATTGAGCAGGGGCACCCCTTCGCCCAACCAATATTGAGACCCCAACCGCCCCATGGGCAGGATGGGTTGACTCTCCGGGTTGCAGGCCCAAGTGGTGATCGCCGTGAGCTAACCCGCGGTGATGCCACTCCGTACGGAGGTCCTCCGCGTACCACTACTCCACAGAGCGTGGGCCTTCCCCGCTTCGAGGTTCGTCATGGAGGCATGCCTCGTGCTGCCCCCATCCTGCAGGAAGACCTGCCCCGCGGCAGTGATGCTCAACGCGAAAACATTTCCCGCGCCTGCTGTACAGGGTATGGGGTCCATCCTTCTGAAGGCACCGTCCATCCGGTCCTTCTCCAGCGTGGGGGCCCTCCCTACGTCCTCTCTGCAACCGGCGAAGGTCCTCCTCGCCCTAGAAACCTGAGGAGTGAAGGTCGGCCTCGCTCCACTCGCATCGACCATGGAGGTCTTCCCCATGCTCCTTCCAGTTCCAACAGAGGCCCCGCCCACATGGGTACTGTTCATGGAGGTCCTCCCCATATACCCTTCGACATTTGCCCTGGTGCCCCTCGCACCTCGGCTGTCTCGAGTGGGGGCCTCTCCGCCATGGCGCCAGCGCTGCCCCAAGGCTGCCTGATAGGGGTCAACCCTGTCCCGAAGAGCCACCCAGGGGCAGAAGAGCGGGTCGTCACCGCCACAAGAAGAATCTTGGGAAGGCCCAGGTGGAGATCAAACCTGCCCGCTTCTCCGATTCGGAAGCGGAATGCGATTCGGCGATGGAACCTTCTCCCCGCTCCTTTGTATCAAGGACTGGGGCAGGAACCAGACGCGTTAGCCTCGTTCTCCCAGAATTTGAGGTCCACTGGATTCCCATCTCTCTCCGCAGGTACATCCAGGAGGAAGAAATCCTGGGAATTCCGCAGGTCTTGACCATGCAATCACCGCCTCTGTCACCAGAAGAGCCCTCTACCTCTACCAGGGATCACGTAGAGTTGTTTTGGGGGCCCACGACGGTAGAGCGATGACACGACCTGTCGCTGGTAGCCGCGGCTCCTATTCCGGAAGCTGTGATTATCATCCCGTCGTATCGTGACATCGTGGCCAGGTCACCTCACTCTTCGGAGGATGGCCCGGAATTCGGCGGCCAGTCAGCTCGTTTTCCATATTCTCCACCGCCGAGCTTACTATCCCAAAGGTCCGCCTCGGTACCGCTTCCGGTTCCTCAGCCGCCCCCGGTTGACGAGTGGGGCAACACAGGGCCAGACCCTGAGTCTGAGCCTAGGAGCTTCTGGAGTATCCTCGCAGCGGATTACTTCCCGGAGAAGTTCTGGCCCACGGCGGCGCTGAATTTCCGCGTACCCGAGTATCTTACCCCTGAAGAAGTGGGATGCTTTTGTCGAACCCTCTAGGCGACGAACTTCCGCCTCCGTTGCGAACGGGTGGTATACCCCAAGAGTCGAGAGCACTTCGAGGAAATCGGCGAGCAGTGCCACCTGATCGATGCGGCCGCACTTCTTGTGGCCCAGTACCCCGAGTCGCCTGGTCACCAGAGTTCCCTCCAACGAAGATGCGTTCAGAGTTTCAAAGCACTCCGCAAGATCGTCAGGGAAGCCACCCCCCATGTGCAAGTCCGTGGTTGGGGACACTATGCTGCCCTTCTTTTCGATCCTATTCGACGACAACCCGGTTCGCTATGCGACATCGAGGACATGCCCTCGGGAGGAATCGTGGTCCACATGGCCGAAATTGTGGACAGGGAGGACGAACTGGAACTCCTTGATGGAGAATTCCCCCCAGAGGGCGCACCGCCACTACTCGACCCATCAGGGAGAGTTACCCGTCAGCAGAGGAACCTGCTAGGCCTCCCCGTACCCACGGAGTCGCTGGTACTCAGTCGAAACACCGACAAGGGTAAGGAGCACGTCGGGACAGTCAAGCACTCCGACCTGTCCGCCTCTGTGCAGAAAACGGACGAAGATCCTGAGAAAGCCGCCTTACGCCAGCAGCTTGCTGAGCAGAAGAGGCTGGTTGACGAACTCTTGGCTGAACGCGCCGCAGAGCGACGACCCGACTATGGTAATCCCAGGCCGGGGCAGCAAAGGCAGGAACAATTTCCCCCCAGTGAGATGCCTTCGGGCAACCCTGATCATGCTACTGCCGCAGACAGGGCGGAAGCCGGAACATACGGCAAGAGGGCGCGATACGTCTCGCCAAACCCCCCTGAGCGACAGGGTAATCTGAAGAATCCAACCCGGGTTCCCCCAGTCGCCCAGCAGGTCGTCCAGCCAATTGACCCGCGAGCGGCCGAAGCCGTCTACCGTGTTGAAGAACCTGGCAATGCACTTGTGTTTAGGGATCCCCGTCAAGACAGGGACCCCCACCCGGAGGACCTTATTGCGGCACTCACAGCCCGCCTCGAGGCGTTGGAAACGCGACAGGTGGCGGTCCCACCGGATGGCAAGCCTTATCCCGCGTGGGTGGACGATATGCCCGCACCTCTGGGTTTTGGGAACCCCACTTTCTCGCCTTTTAATGGGACAGGGGACCCTCCCCAGCACTTGGCTCATTTCTCTTCCAGGTGTGGCCCCATGCTGGGGACCTCGGCTCAGCAAGAAGCCGCCAAACTCCGATGTTTTGTACAGACATTGGAAGGGCCGGCATTCGTCTGGTACAGCCAGCTCCCTATCGGATCAGTGACCGGTTGGGAGGATCTTCGCCGGCAGTTCCTGTACCAGTTCAGATCCACCACGCGAAAGACCAGCATCGCAGACCTCTTCAAGTGCAAGCAAAGGCCTGATGAGTGAGTCGCAGACTTCATCGCCCGGTGGAAGGGACTTACGTACTCCCTCGATATGCCACTGACTCAGGAGAAATTACTGACGATGTGTGTGGGGAACGTCAAGACAGAGCTGGTACCCTCCTTGATTACCCAGAACTACCCTGTAGGGTTTAGAGATTTCTCAGATAAGGCCCAGCGCCTCGAGGAAGCCCTGCAACAGGCTAGTCAGGCACGTTTGCTGCCCCCTATGATCCCAGCCAGGAGGACCGCCAGGGATGAACCCGCCGCGGTGGATCAAATAGAAGCCCCGAGGCAGCTGGAATTGCTGCCGGCGGCACCACCCCTGCAACCCCGCAGAGGTCCTCCACCTCAAGCACAGGCTCCTGCCCAGCAGCGACCGCCTCAGAACCGACAGGTTCCCCCGCGCAACGCGCCACCGCCACCTAGGCGAGACAACCAGGCGCCGCCTCCTCGGCAGGCCCCTCCAGTCCCTCGTCGGGACCAGGCCCCCAGGGCCCCCTATCCGGAAAGAAGGTACCAGACCTATTCGTTCAACGAAAATCAGGTTCCTGGCTACTTCCGAAGTGCTCTAGAGCAAGGGATTGTGCGTCTGCCTGAGTGCAGAAGGCCGGCAGAGGCGCATCTCACCGATCACCCCAACTACTTCCCTTATCATCAGATCCTGGGGCACACCCTCAAGCGGTTCTATGTGTTTAAAGACTGGCTTCAGGACCAGGTCAACAACAACATAGTCAAGTTGGGCCCGGCTCCAGCCCAAGTGGCAGGCGTCTTTGCAGGATCAGAAATCGGCAGCGACAGCGAAGGTGAGTGGCAACAGGTCCCTAGCCACGGATCCCAGAAATATAACGACTGGATGGCTCGAAAAACCGTTGTCTGTGCCCAGGGTATCATCCGGGCGCGCCTGAAGTAGTCGGAACCTTCAGAAGGAGTAGTCGGTGCCTCCGCATCGCCTTCACAGTCGACCTCTTCCCAAAAGGGCAAGCAGAGGCGACGCAAGAAGAAGCAACGTGCACCACCGGTGCCACCGTCGTCCCGCACATTCGGCGACTTTCTGCCCCCCGAAATGGGGATTCCTCCCAGAATCTGCCCAGCGGTGGATGACTCCTCGAGCGATAGTCAAGGGTACGCTTCGGTTAACACCGTGGAGCTGGTAAATCCCTATATGACCCCCGGCGAGGGGGAACCCCAGGCGGACCTCCCCAACGTTTCCAGCCGACGTCAACGTCGGCGGAATTGCAATCACGCCGGTCATCGAGGTACGTCAGGAGGCACATGTGGCCAAGCCGTGCACGCTACCGAGACCAGGCAGCAGGCTCAGTGCAGATCTCAGCACGCGCAGACCCATCCAGCACCCTCGGCTCTACCTCCACCGTCGTTCGTGCTACTGGATCGGGGGGAGCCGCCTCGTCCGTATCATAGTCAGTCTTGCCCGGATACAGGCCAGCCTCCGCTGTCCAGTCCTAGTCCGGTGACTACTCTTCAGGCTTCTACTGGTAGGCAGCAAGATGTGCCCAGTACTAGTCAATCGCCGGTTCAGCCAACAGGACCCGCTATGCCTCCAAATGCCGAAAAACCCCCTGTAAGCAGAAGTTCGCGTTTGGCACGCAAGTATGATGTCCTAAAGCACCTGGCCGGCATTCCGGTGAGGATCTCCATCCATGAGGCCCTGCGCCTGTCATCTGAGATGCGCGTAGCACTTGCCGAGGCCCTAAGGAGCCCCCTCCAGTTCGAGACGGAAGTAGCAGCTGCAGAAGCCTTCCATACCAAGATGATTGAAAACGCCGAGTGTCAAGCGGTTATCTCATTCTCCGGTGAAGATGAGGACCCTCCCATACAGGGGCACATTCGCCCGCTGTATATCACTGGCCACTTCAACGGCATGGAAGTCCGCCGCTTCCTCATTGACACGGGTTCCGGAATCAACCTAATTCCGACCCGGACGCTGCGAAAGCTGGGTCTGTCCGAAGGTGATCTGACTCCCTCTAATCTTAGAATCCAGGGATACGACAGGAAAGAGCAAACCCCAGTTGGCAAGATCCGCCTGAAGACTCAGTTAGGTGGCTTAATTGCTAGCACCGAGTTCATGGTTGTTTCTCATGACACCGCCTACAACGCATTGATGGGTAGGCCATGGCTCCATCTACATGCAGCGGTCCCCTCGTCGTATCACCAGTGCCTCAAATACTCACTCAACGGTCGAGTAGGCGTGCTCCAAGGAGACGCGTCCCCTTTCGCTTCTTGTGAGGCCCGCTATCTGGATGCGGGTTATTACAAAAGTAACGACAAGCAGGTCCTGCTAAGCGAGGATGAGCCCGCCCCGATCACAAGTGATCCCTGGGCAGGCATGGATGACGCCTACATCCTCCCGATCCACCGGTTGGAGGCCACGACCCCCGACATGGGGCAA
This sequence comes from Viscum album, assembly GCA_963277665.1. Lineage (NCBI taxonomy): Eukaryota > Viridiplantae > Streptophyta > Magnoliopsida > Santalales > Viscaceae > Viscum > Viscum album. Next base: position 1,294,692,563 of record OY728138.1, on the reverse strand, counting down.
TGTTTTGTTGTTTCAGGTATGCAAGGAATTCATGTTCCCGTGTCCAAGCGATGGCAGAAAATCACCTCGTACTCCTACATCAACCAGGCTCGGGTCATCCCGGAACCTCCTACTCATGTACGGTACCGGGACATCAAGCTAATGACAACGGCGGTGCGCCATACGTGTCTCTTCCGCCGGGCTAGAATTAACCGACTCAGGCCGACACGTCACCACTGCTTTGATATCATCAAACGTGGACCTTTAGGCCGAAGGCCAGATGGGATAGGATCAAATGCATTCATTGCTATGGTCTCAACGACAAGCGAGTCTCCTGATGTGATGACCGTTGCTGCCCAAGCCGGTATCAGCTGCCTCTCGGGTTTTGAGAGCCCAGAAGTATCTTCTGTCATGGGAATTCCCCCCACGGCTGGGGAGGAAGACTTGGAGGATGCTCCCCCAGCCTTTGAAGAAGGCGTCTCTACCACGGTTGATGAACTGGTACAGGTGAACCTTGGTAGCGAGGCAGATCCGAGACCCACATTGATCAGTGCGACCATGTCCCTCGAGGAGCGGCAGCAGTACATAGACTTCCTCAAATAGCACCGTGATGTGTTTTCCTAGAGTTATGATGAGATGCCAGGGCTGGATCCCCGGGTAGCCGTTCACCGTCTGGGCCTCCCGGCAAAGTATCGTGGGTTTAAGAAGCCTCCCAGGAAGATTCACCCTTCCCATGGTGCTATGGTTGAGGCAGAAGTTGATAAGATGATCAAATCCAACTTCGTCAAGGAGGTCCAGTACCCCAAATGGCTTGCCAACATTGTGCCGGTTAGGAAGAAGAATGGGCAGATCAGAGTCTGCATCGACTTCCGCGATCTCAATCGCCACTGCCCAAAGGATGACTTCCCACTCCCAGTGATGGAGCTGTTGATTGACGCCACGGCCGGGTTCCAAGCCCTCTCTTTCATGGATGGGTATTCCGAGTATAACCAGATCCGGATGGCCCCTGAAGACGAGGAGTCCACTGCCTTCAGGGCCCCCCAGGGTACCTTCTGCTACCAGGTCATGCCATTCGGTTTGAAAAATGAAGGTGCCACTTATCAGAGGGCCATGCATCGCATATTTAAACCGATTCTTGGGACATTGGTGGAATGCTACATGGAAGACCTCGTAGTCAAGTCACATCAGCGCCAGGACCATCTCAAAGACCTTGAGAAAGTGTTCGGTTTCCTCCGTTCCCGTCACCTGAAGATGAACCCGTTGAAGTGCGCCTTCGGTGTCACCTCGGGGAAGTTCCTGGGCTTTGTTGTCAGATACCGAGGTATCGAGATCGACCCAGAGAAGATCAATCCCATCAGCCAAATGCCTCCCCCGAGCAACATTCGGGAGCTTCGAGGCCTTCAAGGCCACTTAGCCTATATACGCCGATTCATTGCGAATCTGGCCGGCAAGTGTAAGCCCTTCTCCCGGCTCATGAAGAAAGGCGCTGCCTACGAATGGGATGAGGAGTGTCGGACCGCCTTCGAGGAAATCAAGCAGTATCTGCTCCAACCTCCGGTCTTGATGCCACCCGTCTCCGGAAAGCCGTTGGTCCTTTATGTGACCGCCCTGGAGAGATCCCTCGGCGCGCTGCTCGCCCAGAAGAATAACGAGGGCACTGAGAACAGTCTCTACTATCTCAGCCACATGCTTCTCGATACGGAGGTCAGATACTCCCCTATCGAAAAGAGCTGTCTTGCGCTCTTCTTCGTCGTGCAGAAGTTGCGGCACTACCTGCAACACCACGAGGTGCAATTGATCTCTCGGGTAGATCCGCTGAAGTACATCCTGAACCGCCCCATGCTGACTGGCCGACTAGCACGGTGGGCGGTGATTCTCCAGCAGTTTGATATCAGGTTCGTGCCTCAGAAGGCCGTTAAGGGACAGGCATTGGCAGACTTTTTAGCTGCCCATCCAACATCCGCGGATCAATCCCTGGACCTGGATTTCCCCGACGAGACGATCCTCTCAGTCGATCATGTTGTCCCGTGTTGGCAAATGCATTTCGACGGCACCTCCTGGAGCCCCACCGGTAGAAGGCTTAACGACCCCAAGCTCAACAGAGTGGGTCTGGGTATTGTTTTCATTACCCCGGCGCAAGCCATCCTGCCATACTCGTTCCTGTTGACGGAAGGTTGTACGAACAACGAGGCAGAGTACCAGGCTCTCATCACCGGCCTCGAGTTGTCCCTTGAGATCCATGTCCCCCATCTACATGTGAAGGGAGATTCCGAGCTGGTAATCAAACAGGTTAATGGCGACTATGTCGTCAGGAAGCCAGAGCTCGCACCGTTGCTGGAGTACACCCTCCGCCTAATGGCCCAGTTCTCCTCTCGACCAGAGGTTACCCATGTCCCACGGTCGCAGAACAGGAAAGCAGACGCCTTGGCTGGCTTGGCCGCGTCGCTCGCAGAACCCGAGCAAGACGACCTAATCATAAATGTGGCACACCGGAGAGTCATTGCCCCCGTCACCCAAGAGGATGATGATGGCCTGTGGGTAAGTCATCTCACCGCGGGACCCTCCATATTGGAAGTCCCGGGTTTGTCAGACGCAGTGGTGGAATCCATTCCCGACTGGAGGGCGCCTTTTGTTGAGTATCTCCAAAATGGTCAGCTCCCGGACGACCGGGCCGAACGCGAGCGAATTCGACGCCGCGTACTTCAATTTACCCTCCAGAGCGGCCCCGGTCTTGAGCAGATCCTCTATAAACGGAGTTTCGATGGTGTCCTCCTCCGTTGCATCCAAGGAGTAGATATACCTCAAGTTATGCAAGAGGTTCACGCCAGTTCCTGTGGCACCCATCAGGCTGGGCCGAAGCTGTCCCATCAAATCCGGAGGTTAGGGTACTTCTGGTCCTCCATGATCCACGATTGCATTGGGTATGCCAAGAGATGCCACGCGTGCCAAGTACACGCCAACTTCTTGCATCGGCCTCCAGAACCCCTCCACCCCACCAAGTACTCTTGTCCATTTGCGGTATGGGGACTTGATGTAGTGGGGCCGTATCCACCGGCAACAGCCCGGTAGTGCAGATTAATCTTGACTACTACAGATTTCTTCTCCAAGTGGGCAGAGGCAGTCTCGCTCAAAGAGGTTAAGGCCCGTTCCATCGTTGACTTTGTGAGATCCAACATTATCCACTGGTTTGGAGTCCCTCACGCCGTCCTCACCGATAACGGCACCAACTTCCGCGCAGCTGAATTGAAGAAATTGTATGCCAAGTACGATATTCGGTCAAACCATACTTCCTGCTATTATGCGCAGGCAAATGGACAGATCGAGGCGTTCAAAAAAACCCTCTCTAACATTCTGCAGAAGATGGTTGGCCAGAACAAGAAAAGTTGGCCGGACAAGCTCCCCAACGCCCTCTGGGCTTACCAGACGACGACTCGCAACTCTACCCAGGTGACCCCATATTCCCTGGTGTATGGGGCTGAGGCCGTCCTACCCATTGAGATCCAGCTGCCATCGCTACGCACTGTATTTTACGATCACCAGACATCAGATGAGGTAGCCGAGATCCGTCTAGCTGAATTGGAAGCACTGGACGAGAACCGACTTCACGCCCTGCACAATCTGGAAAGGCATCAGGACAAGATAGCGAGGGCCTTCGATAAGAAGGTTCGTCTCCGCTCTTTTCTACAGGGTGACCTGGTACTGGCCCTTCGAGCGCCAATGATTCCCGGTAGGAAACCGCCCAAGTTAGAACCCAAATGGGAAGGGCCTTATGTCATCCATAAGGTTTACCCCAATGGAGCATACTCCTTGGTGACCATAGATGGAGATCGTATAACCCCTCCCACCAATGCCAAATTCCTCAAGCGATACTTTGCCTAGGGCAAAAGTGGTCCTGCACGACCCTAAACTGCGAGGTGGTCCTGCACGACCCTAAACTGCGAGAGGGTCCTGCACAACCCTAAACTGCAACTTGGTCCCGCACGACCTTAAACTGCATCCCCGTCCTCACTGCAAGACGTTAAACTGCAAGCCAGTCAGGCCTTCCTGATCGAGGCCCGGCCTCAGGCCCCTTGGCCTCCTTGGGTCCCTGACCCCCCATCTTCACTACGAGACGTTAAAACACAAGCTGGTTAGGTCTCCCTGACCGCGGTCTGGCCCCAGGCCCCCCTCGTTTCTCCCCGACTTACCCTCTTACGGGATCGTACGGTACGGTGTAGGACTGCGTCCTCATTCACGTCGGGATCATGTACCATACCGTACACCTCCCCGAATGAAATGCCCTTCGTCCCGCATGACGTTAAACTGCATTTCAAGAACTACGTGTGGCTTGATTCCCATCTTCATGGGATACGTAGGAACGCTCGGACGCCTCATCTTGAGCCCAGCCCCAAGATTTTCTCTTCCGCTATTCCCCCTGGGAATAGTCTCCTTGGAGGATCTTTGTGTAGCAGGGAGTAGGCTTTCTTGGCCCCGCTCATGCAACCTCACTCGCGCAAAGATTGTAAAGGTCGCACCATGCGCCCACTCCCGTTCTTCTATCCTCCCACGTCCTCACCGCATGACGCTAAACTGTATGGCCTTCAAGAACTACGTATGGCTTGATTCTCATCCTTATGAGATACGTAGGAACGCCCGGACATTTCGTCCGTTGGCCTAGCCCAAAAGCCAAAATCTCCCCTCGGGTCAAGACATGGCAGGGTGCACACTTTTGCCCCGACCCACGTCGAGCAAGCCTCGACCCAGCTGCACGTTCCCCCCTAGAGGCATTTTCCCCCTTCGTGGATGGATACAACTATGCTTCACCCACTCCTTGACTGGTATTCCGTCATTTTTCACACCCAGAGGGACCCCCAAGAACGGCCTGGATACAATGCCCAAGGGCTCTCCTACCGATACGGGCCAACGCCCCCGAGGGTTTTCAAGCAACAAGCCGATACAAGTCCCGCGTTGCGAATTTGGTCAGCAGTCGACACTCATTTGTTGCCCCCATACGGGTCACCATAGGAACGCTGTGTTTCGAACATGGTCAACAGTGTCCTGGATCTTCGGGTCTACCCCGAGACGTCCCTAACATCGAGTGCAGTGATTCATTCTGCCCCATCACGAGGTGGCAAACTTCCCCCAGGAAGGTGTTAGCAATCGGGCCCATGGCTCTGTTTCCCCATAGGGGTGTACGGTGTGATGTGGGACTATGTCCTCGTTCACGTCGGGATCATGTACCATGTCGTACTCCCTCCCTTTACGAGGCCCAGCCTCAGGCCCCTTGGCCTTTTCGGGTCCCCGACCCTCGTCCTCGTGTAAGACGTTAAACTGCAAACCAGTCAGGACTTTCTGACTGATAACTTCCCCTTTTCTTCGGGCCACGGCCCTGGATTACTCACCTGGAGTGTACGGTGTGGTGTAGGACTACGTCCTCATTCACGTCGGGGTCATGTACCATGTCGTACGACTCCCTTTACAAGGCCCCAGGACTTCCTGACTGATGCCTGATCTTAGGCCCCTTGGCCTTCTCCCCAACCTCTCACCTGGAGTGTACGGTGTGGTGTAGGACTACGTCCTCATTCACGTCGGGATCATGTACCATGCCGTACGACTCCCCTTACAAGGCCCAGCCTCAGTCCCCTTGGCCTCCTTGGGTCCCTTGCCCTCCGTCCTCATGTAAGACGTTAAACTTCAAGCCAGTCAGGTCTTCCTGACTGATGCCTGACCTTAGGCCCCTTGGCCTTTCCGGGCCACGGCCCAGGTCCCCTCTTACCCAGGGTGTATGGTGTGGTGTGGGACTACGTCCTCATTCACGTCGGCTTCTTTGCCATACCACACACCTCCCTTGTTTCGGGGTATATTGCTCCCCTTCTCGTCCAGTATGACGTTAAACTGCATTTCAAGAACTACGTGTGGCTTGATTTCCATCCTAATGGGATACGTAGGACCACCTGGATGTCCAAGATTCGGGTCCAGCCCCATCTCTCGGGAATTCTCATCACATCTTGTCCCCTTGTCCTGTGCTTCCTCCATGAGAGGATCATATGATGTGGTGTGGGATTATGTCCTCATTCACGATGATCTCGTAATGACCACGCCATGCCCACCCCCTACCGAGTTGTTTCGTCGATCCCTTTTTTTGGTGGTTCACCAATGTGCTTAAGAGTACTCTGGTTTATTACCTGGAATGCCAAGCTTTACTCGGAAACGTCCGCACCCGCTTTCCAGGCTTTGCGTATCCCCGCATCAGGGCTTTCATCATCTTTCACACCCGGAGGGACCCCCAAGAACGGCCTGGATACAATGCCCAAGGGCTCTCCTACCGATACGGGCCAACGCCCCCCAGGGTTTCGGACAACAAATCGATAAAATCCCGCGTTGTGAATATGGTCAGCGGTCGATGCTCGTTTGTTGTTCCCACCTCAGGCTAACACGATATGGACGCTGTGTTTCCACCATGGTTAACAGTTTTCCTCTATCGCCACGCCAACCCATTAAGCCCAAATGCTGGATACACAATTCACACCCTTCGTAACTTCATCATGTCCAAGTAGAGTCTCGGAACTCTTGGTACTTTTCCCCCGTGCACGTCTGCACGTTGGAGGGACAAGCTACATCAAAAGTGTCCTTCGGAACTCTCTGCTGACTCCCCATTGGCAGACGCCCCAAGTATTGCGATGAGGATATCCCCCTTGTTTCCCACACCGAGTTTATCTCACGTGGGCTTAGGGATTGGGCTGACATTTGTGCTTACTCGGGAGTTTTCACCACCCACGGTCTGAGCTCTAAGACCGTAAACTAAGATTCTCATCTGGAATTACGTTCAGCTTGATTCCTATCTCGATAGGAATGCTCGGACCCCTTGTCTCCGGGCCCAGCTTGAGTTCAGCAAATTTACCTCTCTAATCCTTCCTTCAGGACCCTGATCACAGGGCTGCGTGGCGCAGTGTAGGACTACGTCCTCATTCACGTCGGGTTTGCAATAGCTGCACCACGCACACCCCCATTCTGAGGTTCAGTCCTCCTATTCCATGTCCTGCATGACGTTAAAAGGCACCCTTCAGAACTACGTGTGGCTTGATTCCCATCCTCATGGGATACGTAGGACCACCTGAATGTTTAAGATTCGGGTCCAGCCCCACCTCCTATTGATCTCCTAATCTCCCGGTCACCTAGGCCACTTGGTCTATCCCTCTCCAGAAGGGGGATGTGTAGGTATGATACAAGGTTTTGGGCACCGTGCCCCCTTCCCCCGGGAACCTGCCATCTCTCGGTCACCCTCAAAGATGAGTCCCTTGACTCCTTGTAGTGGTTCACCCATGTATTAAGAGCACTCTAGTCTAGGACCAAGGGTGTCAGATTCAACTTGATCAAGTTCCTTAAACTTGTCAAGCTTCGTGTTCCCCTCCATTCGGACTTTCATCACCTTTCACACCCGGAGGGACCCCCGATAACGGCCTGGATACAATGCCCAAGGGCTCTCCTACCGATACGGGCCAACGCCCCTGAGGGTTTTGGACAACAAATCGATAAAATCCCGCGTTGCGAATATGGTCAGCGGTCGATGCTCGTTTTGTTAGTCATCATTTCAGGCTAACGCGACAGGATGCTGTGTTGCGAACATGGTCAGCAGTAATCCTTTGTCGTCACGCCATCCCCTTCAGTCCTTGAATGTTGGTTGCATGATTCACATCATTTTCCACCCCATCATGTCCAGGTGGAATCTCGATACTTTTGGCGCTATCCCTCAGTGCACCTTGGCATGCTAGGGAGACAAAGCTGCGATCTGGCGCCCTTTGGGGCTCCCGTGGTCCGAGCTCTAAGACCATAAACTAAGATCCATTCGGGACTACGTTCAACTTGATTCCCATCCTCATGGGATACGTAGGACCGCTCAGACGCCCTGTCTCCAGGTACGACCCATTCAGGAAGCCAGTATTTCTCCCTATTTCACCTCTGTATAGGCCCCTCGGCCTAAGGTTTCCCTCTTCGGATGGCGTACAATTTGATGTGGGATCATGTCTCTGTCAATTGTGTTTTATAACACTGCGCACATTTCCCGCCTAGCATCGTCTCTGCTACGTCTGCGCTGCATGACGATAAAATGCATGCTTGGTCCTATCATACGACCCTAAACTGTGACATTATCGTCCTGGCCGCACGACAAAAAACGGCACCGCATTGTGGTGACCTCGTTGTAGAGGACATCACGTTGGGTATTGGTCATGTGCCATGCCATTTGTCAACGCCCATCACGGCTTGATCCTTGTGGCGACATCACGACCTACTATTCTAGGTCTGTCGCTTCCCAAAAAAAACCATTCACCTTAAAGAACAAACAAGATACATCAAATTCCGATTCTTTTAGTGCAAGGGCCATGCCCACACTTCCCTTTTCCCCTGGCACTGGTACCTTACCGTGCCACCTTCCAGAACTATGTATGGCTTGATTCTCATCCCTATGAGATACGTAGGAGCGCCCGGGTACTTCCCCGCGGGCCCAGCCTAACCCTTGTGTTCGGTCCCTCGACTCGATCATTTCCTCAGAGAACGCATGGTAAGTGGGACTATGTTCTCATTCACGTCAGGTTCTGATGTCATGCGTCCCCTGATCCCTTTACCCATCTATGGTCCGAATTCTATGACCTTAAACTAAGATCTCCCCAAGGGAAAGGAATCTGCTCCCTCTCTCTAATACGTTTCGTTGCCGTATTCAGGTGTGTTTTGAAAAAGAGCCCGAAGCGTGGGATTTTCACAGGGACATTCCCCTCATCTCATGACCAAGCTTCGTGAGCTCGCTATTTGGATCCCCATCCTCTTCCAAATCCAAAAGGACCCTCGGACGACGTGGATACTAAGCTTAAGGGATCTCCATGAATGCTGGACCTAAGGGCCCTTCAAACGTTTCGGTCCAACGTCCCTACGGATATCTGGAAACATTTGTGACATGGTCCCGTGTTTCGAACGTGGTCAATGGTCGACCCTCATTTGTTTGTCCCTATTCTAGGCTAACGTGACAGGATGCTGTGTTGCGAACATGGTCAGCAGTAATCCTCCATCGTCACGCCTCCATCATCGTGATCCGAATCTCGAGCGTCATGATTCACGCATTTCCACTCCCTCATGTTCAAGTGGAACTCCATCATACTTGGCTCTTTCTCTTCGCGCATCTAGGTGCGCTAAATGATCGTGTTAGTGTCATTGGGCCGGTAGTCACCGAGCGTCCCTTTGCCCTAACCTCCCCCTTTTGTGTCAGGAAATTCCCGCCGCTACTGCTTGTTTCCCGCACCGATCACGACTCACGTGGGCTTAGTAGTTTTGGCAGGATGTGTGCCGATACAGTCGGGTTTTTCCTCGTCCCGCATGACGTTAAACTGCGCTTACAGAACTACGTACGGCTTGATTCCCATCATCACGTGGGATACGTAGAGACACCCAGGCGTTTCACCTAGGGTTCAGCCCCTGGAATCGCAAAATCTTGTTCCTCCCCATTTCCAGCCCTCGCCAGAGAGGCCCTATCTGGAAGAAAGAATGATCTGTGATCAGACCGATGTGCCCATCTGGCGTACTCCCACCACGGTGGTGTAACTACCGAAGTGTTGGATTCTGTTGGAACAAACCATCACTCCATATTCCACGCTTTGCATGCCCCTTATTCGGACCCTTTTCCTCTTTCATGTCTGAAGGAACCCCCCTAACGGCCTGGTCTCATGCCGCGTCGGCTCACCTACCATCCTGGGCCAACGTTCCGGAAGACTGGTCATGTTTGGAGGGACCCCCAATAACGGCCTAGATACTACGCCCAAGGGCTCTCCTACCGTTACGGGCCAATGTCCCGAAGGATTGATCGACAACAAATTGATAAAATTCCGCGTTGCGAATATGGTCAGCGGTCGATGCTCATTTATTGTCCCCATTTCAGTCTAACGCAGTAAGGATACCGTTTGTCCGCCACGGTTAACGGTTGTCCTTTATTGTCACGCCATCCCCACAGTGTTCCGAATTTGGGTATCTTGATTCACACTTCCCATTTTCATCTGTTTGGACCGATTTCAGCGCCCCTGGTGTTGCCCCGTTCATGCATAAGAGCACGTTGAAGAAACGGTAATTCGGCTATCCTGGAAGTTCCTCCTCTGATCAAGCCTTCCCCATCTTTAGGGAATCTGGACTGGCTTGGGGAATTATCGTCAAACGTCCCGCAAACATTGTGGGGATGTAACAAGGCAATTCAAACAGTGGAAATCGTGCGTGCCACGACACTCAAAACAAAGGAGAAAGAAAGAGTTGAAGCAAAAAAGTACTAATAAAAGTCTTTTGGGTTTGTTACAATACTCGAGGGTTGACTTCCCCCATGGACGGGTTGACCCTGTCAAAAGAGCATTGCAGCTCCACCACCCGCTGACTTGCGGCGTCCAAAGCTTGTTGCCGCTGATTCAACTCCCGCGCCTCTTCGGCAGCAGCGGGGCGTAATTCGTCAACTCTGGACCTGGCCCTTTCTACCTCGGCCTGGGACGGCAGCCATCCTTCCAGAGGTCTGCCCCATATGCTCCTCAGCCTCTTCCAGCTGGGCCTTCAACCGTGAGACCAGCTCAGACTGCGTATCAAGAATGGCTGAAAGCTCGTTGGCCCGGATCTGCATCTATTGGACCTCGCCTTCAGCCTCCTAGAGCTTCCTAATGCTGGTCTCCTTCCTCGGCTGCCATCCCACGCTCAGCCCACGATCATGCTCCCGGATCTTCTCAGCCATGAGGTCTCGGATGAGCGTGTGAGGGCGTTGGGCATCCACTCCCCCGGCACACAGTTCGTGCAACCGCGAGCAGACCCTATCCATTTCGGCCAGCCATTGCGCTTGGGGAGTGTCACTGATAAAGCGCGTGATCAGCTTCCACGACCGGCGACGGACTATGCTGCCGTCGTCCTCATCGGAGGCCGTTTCGTCCCAATCCGCGCGGTTGGCAGGCTCGTACGTAGGATATGCCTGCAGGAATTCCTCAGCAGGATCTGCATCTGGTGTTGAATCTGGCACGACACCTGACGCCGACGTAGGCACGACAGGACTAGGACTGACCGGTTGATCCTCTTCCTCAGAGTCCACCTCGATGACTTCAGGTACGGCCCTGCTGGTGGTCCCTCCAGTGATAGTGTGCATCGCAGCTTGGGGAGGTGGGGGGACTATCACCACCATCACTGGCATGCCCCTAGGAGGAGTACCACCAGACATCCCGACCAGTCTTGCTGCGGCAGCCCACGCCAGTCGAAGAACTGCACGACGGAGAGACATAAACGTTAGTTGGCATGGCCTACATGTGACAACGAGGAGACCGGTGGAGGAGACTTACGAAGATCGACCTCCGAGCGCTTCTCCTGAGCCAGTGTCGATGGGACTCCGAGACGAGGCCCCCCGTATACTGTTGGGAGATCTGGGGAGTCCAGAGGAGCCACCTCAGACCCCCTGGTCCCACCAGATGCAGAACTGGACGCAGCCATAGGCGTGGGTTCTGAAGGTCCCGCATCATCACCCGCCAAGGAGCGAGAACGAGGCCTACGAACAAGTTCCTTCTGCACGGCTCAAACATTGGTGAAAATTCCATAGGGACCCAAAAACAGGTCGTAAGGAGAGAAGTTCGGAATGCTACCTCGAGAGCCTCCACGAAGTCGTCGGATTCTGAGCCTCAGTCTCCGACCTCGCCCTCCTCCAACGGGCTCCCTCCTCCAGCCTCATCCCCCCAAGAAGAGTCCTCTGATTCCTCCGGCAAGGGGAAGCGCTCCCTCAGATCGGCAGCCGATAACTGCGGGGGCACCGTCTGATTCAACAGTACCCTCACCCGATCCGTCATTGGGCGAGGAACACTGCTGGAGTGGACGTAATCCTCCAGCTCGCCCAGGTATTGCTCCGCCTCCGACGGAGACACCATGAATCCAGCCCGAACTGGGCCTATGCCCGGCAGTTCCATCCCGAGGCGATTCAGGTGGGCCCACATCTCAGGTGGGCTGAGGAATTGCCGGTTGACATCCCAAATGTCCCAAGCTTCCGGAAAGACAGCATCTTCTGCCATGTCGATGTGACGCAGCCGCTTCCCCGGAGCCTGAGTGGATATCCGACGAAATCCCCTCGGTGGCCGCCCCGCCGAATGGCCCTGCTCCTCCGGAACCACCAGATCCACCGTTGCTGCCATACCCTCGGCCGGTGCGGGTCTCGTCGTCATCACAGCCTCGCTACTGCGAGCGGCCCTAGCCGCCCTCCGACCCTGACCTCGAGATAGAGGAGGCCCACCGTCACCAACCCGGATCGTTGGCTGCTTCAGCATCTCCCCCGGATAAGCGGCCTCCCAACTGATGGCATACTCCTTCACTAATCCGAAGGTGGCGGTGGATGGAGGCAATGCAATCCGCATCCTTCCATCTTCGCGTTTGAACATGAGCCACAGCTGCCTCATCACACACAGGTGCTCCTCGTGGCGCACCTCCCAGTAGACCTGCGGGGTCAACCGCTGGAGGCACCGGAACTGCCTCGCAAAACGATGCGGGGTGTACGGTTCGCAGATTGGCTCACGATCTATCTGAGCCACCAAAACTCCACCTCGGAAGGCCAGAAGGTAAGCCTGATGTTCTTTCGTTCCTTGCCCGTCGTCAGCAAGTATTCCCGTCGGCAACGGGAAGGGGTGGAAATTAAACTCATCCACCCTCCATACCTGATTCAGTACCATCGGGGCATCCAGTTTGAACGGGAAGCTCCCAACTGCGTTCAGGATGGAGGGGCGAAAGTTTGATCCCGGTGGCGAGATGGGGTTTGGATACTCGTAAATCCCCCTGATGTGCGCTGTGATCCACCCATACAGGAGGTGGAAGGGCCCGCATATCTGTGGCGGCTTCTTTCCCTCACTAATGTGCCGCAGCATTCTGTACAGTTTGGTGAGCATCGGAATCCCCAGGTTGATCCGCTGCCCCATGGCCAACATCGATGCCATGATGAACGAGCTGGGATGCACCCCCATGCTTGTATCCCTCACAGGTAGGATCCACCCACAGATGAGAGCCGCGATGAACGCCGCCAGCCTGACTATTGGCTGTTGTTCGGTGCTGACGCTAAAACCCCAAGTCTTCCATTGGTTGTCCTCCAAGACCCACCAATAAGAGTGCCCTTTGCCCCGTTGGGCTGCCCTTGGACAAGTCCGAGGCCTTGGAGGGAACTCTCGGTTTTCTGGGAAATTCAGGAAGCATTTGAACCACCTCCTGAAGTGGACGTCCCTCACGGCCTCCTTGTCCTCTCCAGGGACAAGTGCCATCAGCGCCGACGCCAGTCGCGGCATTTGCTCCGGATCCCCCCACGCACTGATGACGGGGAGGAATTCGTCATACATGGCCCCCAAGATCGGGACCCCAGAAATCTGGTGGACATCCCACAGGCTGATGCCCACCTCCCCGTGATGAAGGTGAAAAGTGTTGGTCCTGGACGACCATCTACTCAGCAGTTCCGGCATCAGCTGCTTTGGTTGGTAAATGTGGAATTGGGAGGCCCACGCTGCCTCATACAATACCACTCTCCTCAGCTCGGCCGCGAACTCCTCGCATGAGGCGCCTACCCAGTAGGCCCAGGCCCAGTCGTCGGTAAAATTGCCGCCCTGGCGTAGGTCCCACTCATCAGACCATCCTTTCCTTGGATCCTGTAAAGCCGCCTTCAGCATGGTGCGGTAGAGAGGAGGGGACGTCTCCGGTTGCAATGGCCTCCCGTCGATATCATTTACATGGTTGTAGATACAGTCAGCGGTGACGGGTGTGAAATCCTCCCGCGCATGACCATCGGCCGCCCTGAACCATTGGTGTCGGCACGGTGTGCTCCTGAACCAGCAAGCTGGTTCATCCCTTCTCGCCTCAGGGATGAAGACGTCATCCCTCAGCCCGAAGCCGTACAATGGCAGTTTCTTGCACTGCGGATAATCCTTCTGACCTTCCGACAGCAGATCTGTCAAAGAAGTGTGGTCCGAGTGGCTCCGAACCATTTCCCCCAAGCCTGGACGGTTGGCCATCTCATCTCGACGAGCAGCATCTGCGAGAACCCCCAAGATAGCTTCTTGATGGGCCATTCTAACTCTGGCCCCCAGAAAAGGATTCTTTCGGATGGATCGCGAAGCTCGACCGCGAAGCTCAATCGCAAAGACGGGTCGCGAAGATCGGTCACGAGACCAAGTCGCGAAGTCTGGCCAAGGCCGACAAGAAGTTCGCCTAGCGCGGACGCGGAGTCGGAGACCCGCGGTTCGCCGCGAAGCTCGATTCGCGAAGGGCTGTCGCGGAGTACGCGGAGCTTCGCGAAGTCGAGAGCGCAAAAAATCCAAGGAAAGCACGTGAAGACAAAAGAGGTTGGACCCCCTATTTATAGACGGAGACCCCGGAGCATCGCGGCGCGCCTCGCCCGCGCGGAGCATCGCGGCGCGTCCGGCTCCGCGGCCCCGGCAAGCATCGCGGGGCCCCTTCGCGATGCTGCATCACGAACCGCCGACAATTTTGGCGATTTTCCCTCAGCCTTCGACCCTTCGCCCTCCGCGGCTCCAAGTCTGAGGGGGGGCATTTGTTGGCGCCAAAAATGTGGCCCGAAAGAAAGGAATGAACAAGGCCGGCGCGCTGCCTCGCGAAGCTCCGCCGCAAAGCTCCGACGCGAAGCTCTGCCGCGAAGCGGCTGCCGCGAAGCGCCCCAACCATGGCGGCGCCGCGAAGCACTGGAGGCGGTAATCCTCCATGAATCCCTTTGACGTTCGCGGGCCGCCGCGAAGCACAGGAGGCGGTAATGCTCCGCGAACCCGTTTGACATTCGTGGGCCGCCGCGAAGCCCTTGAGGCGGCGCGTGAGTCCTGCATCGCGGCGCCCCTTCCCTATAAATACTGGACTCCCCCTGAGTCCACGGACGGACAACCGGACCTTTCGACTTCTCCTCTCCCGAATCGCGAAGCACGATTTGCTCCGGAAATCATGAGCTCCGCGAGGTACTTCTACTTCGCGAGACGACTCTGCTTTGTCTCGTTTTGAACCCCTCTTCCGAGAGGGATGCCCTTCGCGAAGCTCAAGGGCAGTCGCGAAGGCAGGGGATTCCCAAGGGAACCCGGGCAGCCGCGGAGCACTCATGCTTCGCGACACACCCAACCCATACGAGTGACCCCTATGCCAAGGCAGGATCACTCCACTTCGCGAAGCACATTGCTTTGCAGGACCCTGCTTCGCGAGACACTCCTCCTTCGCGAGGCAGTGCTCCGCGAACACTGTTCCACTTCGCGAAGTGCCTTCCACTCACACCTATGCCCCATGCTAAGGCCAAGGAACCCCACTTCGCAAAGCACACTCCTCTGCTTAGAGATTCCTCTTCCGTGCAACCCTCCAGGTTTGCACGATGTGATTTCAAAGTCCCATGGACAAAACCTCCCGTAGCGTTGCTTCGCCTAATGCTTCTTCGCATAGGCACGCTAACGGCTATTGCTTCTCCGCATAGCCACGCTAACGTGGACCCCTCGATGATTCGCTCCACTACCCCCCTTTACCATGGCCTTACCGGCACCTTCCCTTCCCCAAGGACCAGAGGGTACCGGTTATGTAAGTCCTAGGGGTGTGGAGTGAACCCACCTTGTCCGAGCTGCAGGACGTTAAACTGCCAAGCGCCACGTCCTCAACACATGACGTTAAACTGTGACCCAACCTCGTCTCCCTCACGAAGGGTCCCCCCAGGTCGAACATTCTTTACACCACTCGTCTCCACGGGAATGGAACTCTTCCGCACATGGAATGAGATCCTCCTTGTCGGAGTGGCGTATGTTCGTAGGGGAAGGGCTGCCTCAGAGCGTAAGCCCCTAACCTTTGGTACGGATGATTGCACCCGTGCATCTCTGTACTTCCCCACTACCAAGGTCGGTGGAGGACGTGATAGGGAACGAGGCACCCTCATATGGGCCTCCATCCTGGAGTAAGTCCCAACACCATGGGCCGCCCAACGCGTAAGCCCCTTCTCGCTTCTCACGGACGCACCCCTCGCGACGTGATCGTCAGGTCCTTGCAACCTCTTGTTTCTCACACCGAGCATGACTCACGTGGGCTTAGAGTGAGCACCGACCCTGACCACCAACCCCTTTTGAACTACGAGGTCTTTGATCCATGTCAAGGCATGGTACGTAGGAAGCCTCTTGGAGGTTCAAGCCCACCCGTCGTTTCTCCACGTCGGGTCCCACCTACGTCCAGCACGACGTTAAACCGCAATTCCCGTCCGACGGTAAGCCGTTGTGACCACTCCGAACTACGAGGACTTTGATCCGTGTCAAGGAATGGTACGTAGGAAGCCTCCTTGAGGTTCAAGCCCAACATACATTGGCCCAAACCGTCTTCTTGTCGGTGTTCCAAGCCCCCAATTCATAGCGAACTATGAGGACTTTGATCCATGTCAAGGCATGGTACGTAGGAAGCCTTCATGAGGTTTAAGCCCACCCGTCATTTCACGTCGGGTCTTCCCTTTTGAACTACGAGGTCTTTGATCTATGTCAAGGCATGGTACGTAGGTAGCCTCTATGAGGTTCAAACCCGCCCGTCTTTCACGTCGGGTCTCACCCCCGTCCAGCACGACGTTAAACTGCACCCCGGTCCAGTGGTAAGCCATTGCGACCCACCACCTGAACTACGAGGTCTTTGATCCATGTCAAGGTATGGTACGTAGGAAGCCTCTATGAGGTTCAAGACCTCCCGTCTTTCACGTCGGGTCTCACCCCCGTCCAGCACGACGTTAAACTGCACCCCGGTCCAGTGGTAAGCCATTGCGACCCACCCACCTGAACTACGAGGTCTTTGATCCATGTCAAGGCATGGTACGTAGGAAGCCTCTATGAGGTTCAAACCCGCCCGTCTTTCACGTCGGGTCTCACCCCCGTCCAGCACGACGTTAAACTGCACCCCGGTCCAGTGGTAAGCCGCTGCGACCCATTCCCATCCGAACTACGAGGACTTTGATCCATGTCAAGGCATGGTACGTAGGAAGCCTCCACGAGGTTCAAGCCCACCATTAGTGGACCAAGGTCTACTTTCACATCGGTTCACCGACACACCCCCTTTGAACTACGAGGACTTTGATCCATGTCAAGGCATGGTACGTAGGAGGCCTCTATGAGGTTCAAGCCACATTGCTCGGTCGTTCATTCACGTTGAGTTTCGCCCTCGTCCAGCATGACGTTAAACTGTATGCCCCCTTTGTCCTGCATGACATTAAACTGCCCACCTATTCCCACCTGAACTACGAGGTCTTTGATCTGTGTCAAGGCATGGTACATAGGAATCCTCCCAGAGGTTCAAGCCCAACTCCCATCGGACCAAGGTCCACCTTCACGTCGGTACGCTGACGATGCCCATCGGACCAAGGTCCGCCTTCACGTCGGTACGCTGAAGACATTCATCGGGCCAAGGTCCAGCTTCACGTCGGTTTACCGGCACCATCCCGAACTACGCGGACTTTGATTCCCTGCCACAGGGATAGGTAGGAAGCCTCGTCAAGGCTCAATACCAACTTCACTGTCGCCCCCTGCGATGGTCCCATTTCACTCTCCTTCCACTCCATTCATCAACCCACCACCCATTCCGATTCTCGCCTGGACCGTCTTATCCTGGTGAGACCATGTCGGCACGCTCTTCTTCACAGCCGCCCATGGGTTGGCCCCAGTATCGATATCCCTTCAAGGAGGATCTCTCAATCCGATCTATCCTATCTAATGCTCTGGTTGGGTTGATCCGTCTCCGTTGGACGTTAAACTTGCGGCATACCCTGTGTTGAACATAGGAAGATGAGGAAAACCTCAGATATGTGTCTATGACATATAATTCCCCGCGCTCGATGTGGGATGCCTCGGGCTTCCACGCCCTCGAGAAGCCTTGTGGTCAAGGATAACAAACAGACATGCCAGGTACCCCAGCATCCAGACACGCTACTGATGCCTCAACGTGACTACTCCCCCGACCGAAGGTTGCTGCCCTGACTGGACCCTTTGGAATGTCCCGACAGAAGCAGTGTAATTAACTGGCGTCAATGGAAACATGGCACTAGGAAGAGTTTCACGAACTACGTATTAAATCTATAAGGGAGACCCGAACTAGGCGATGAGTTCTGAGGAGGAATCCACGGGAGGAAGAACCGACATCCCATCACCCCATTTCGATCAAGGAGCAGACGTTCCCTGAATAAGGAGCGAATGTTGCCCGCCTTTGGAAAGCGGGAATGCGGGGCAACAGGAAGCGCGTCCTCCATGGACGGGTGCGCACGCCCCGGCGAAAGCGTCGGAAACAGCTTCCAAGTTTAGGAAGTTGTATATCTCAGTCCTTGTTGATCAGGATGGTGCCACCTTCATAGGTCTTTGGCCAAATCAGTAGAAAGGAAAATCCATCTGGATAGATCAACAAATAATAAAGCAAGATAAGGATGATGACACAAGAGTGCGTCCTACTTTATGAGATATCAAATGATAAAGAGACTATAGTACACAGTTAGTGTTCGTAGGATAGTAGTCGTTGATATGAATATCCTTATCTCTTTAGGGGCCATGACGGGTTGCTAGACCTCGCTCTTGGTCTGTGAATTTTATTCACTGCTATCGAGATAAGAGCCTAGAGGGTCACACACAACAGCGTATTCAAGAATCCATACCTATTCAGTGGAATAGAAATATGGACATAGTGGACCCCTACAAGAGGGCCGAGCGTTTTACAAGTTTTCAATCATGAAAATAATTAAATAAATTCATTAATATTCAAGTTACAAATATTTGAGATTGAATTTATTTAATGTATTTACAAGTTTAGTAAATACGAGAAAATATTAATCGAACGAATATTATCTTAATATTCAAGGTTCGTTTAATATTAAGCGGGACAACGAGTCGAGTTAAATGGCTCAGATTTTATCACGTAATATATTACAAGTATGTGATAAAATAATAAATAATATTGGCGCAGTTAAGTTCATCAAAATCATTTATGTGGATGTTGAAATATACGGGGACCGGGGAACCCAACCGGGTATTTATCAATGTATCTATAAATAAGAGAGGAGTCTCTCTCTCTTTGATGTGCACATCACTATTCATTCATTTATGGAATGAAATTTGAGAGCCTCTCTCTCCTCCCACTTCCAAGAGATAGAAGCTGAAGATCCAAGAGCTCGGATCAAGTATCTCCTCACGCATCGCAAGATCGACGATGCGGTGATCGTTGGGACGTTGAAGATATCATTGAATCGCCGCGCTAGCACCCGGAGTTCGATGATCGGTGTTCCTATGGATTTTTGAGGTGCGTGTGAATGATCTAGAGGGATCCTGTTATGGATCCTTCGTGCAACGATCGTAGTCAACAAGTATCGGTCGACAACGGCTTCGGATATGTAACAGGTATGTTTTCATTTTATTTTTGTGCTCTTAACAATCTATGCGAGATCCTCGGACCTTTCCGGGGCTCAGATCGTCGGCAACAATAAGTATCGTTGTTGCGCCGACGAAAATTTTAAAATACCCGGCCCACCGGCTTCTACTGTGGGCCCCGGAAACCCAACATTATGCAGATGTTTTGAGGGGTTATGTAACAAGACCCTAGTACTAAGATTATATAAATTATTCTTGTATAGATAATATACATTCTTTTTATTATTGTTACTTTGTAACTAGTTTTTAAAGCACAAATAGTATTTTTAGTTAATATTCAACTAAGAAATCTATTTTTATGGATTAATGGATTTTTTAATTAAATAATATTTTAATAAAATATTATTATTAAATTAATTTTTCTTAAATATAAATTATCTTATAATTTTATGAATGCAATAATAATTTTTATTAAGGTTTGAAAGCTATTTTTGTCAAAACCCATGAATTTTTGATAAATGTCAATTTTTATTTTAAAAATAAAAATTCACATATTTAGAAGATTTTTTAGATAAAATGAGTATTTATTTTGGAATTAGGATGTTTAAATTATCCAATGGTGAATTTTTCATAATTTTCTGAGACAGTCGAATTTTTGGGTAAAAATTAAATACCATGTAAATATATAATGTGTTTTATGACATCATAATGACCCAATAGTGATGTAATAAAATACTATAAACATTATTTTCAGACAATATATGTTTTACCATTAAAATAATTTGATTTTGGGTTTGTTTTATTTATTTTACAAATCTTTAGTGGACCCTTCAAGACTTATAAAACATTTTGTCTTTTTAAATTGTTTTCCTTGAGAGTGTGACTCACCTCCACATAAGAAACTTTATTATTTTAAGAATTCCAACCATTGGCATTATAAAATATTATTTTACACTCTCCTTTGGAAAAAACCATGGGCAAAAATAATGGTTTGGTTTGCAGTTTTGATTATTTTAATGTGAGGTTTCCCAAACCTAAATAATAAAGAATTCCTTCTCCTTTCCTATATAAACCCACCCAAGCTCCCACTTCCTCTTCACTAAAATCCTTTTTAGTTTGACCAAAACCTTCCCTCATCTCTCTAAAATAATCCCAAGGTGCCCCATGCTTTCAATAATCCTCTCTCAAGCCTCTCCCAAGCCTTTGAGGTCACACTTCTAAGTAAGGGATTCTCACTTTTCTTATTTATGTCCAAGTTTCCTTATATTGTTATGCCCTTTTATTTTCAATTATAAATATTGGGGTATGATTTCACAACTCCCCCATAAATCCCTATTCATTTTTGAAAAATTAGAGATCCCCTTTCTCTCTCATTAATTCCTTCCATGTATACTTTTTACCATGCTGAAATTCTGTAAAGAGTTTCTCTCTCCTCATTTATATTCAAGTGATTCTTTTGTATCATGAATCTAAATTCCATTAAAATTGTTGGTACATGTATCTATATTACCCCCTTACTGTCTATTTCATGTTCATATGATGATACACCCCTTTCTCTCTCATGAACCATTTTTATTAGTTTTTATGTCACGTTGTTACGCTGCCAAAATTGCACCGCGATTTTCTAAGCCAAAGTCATTGTGTAGTGAATACCATGCTCATTTCTCTATCAAGGGTATTCACCTTTATACACATTTACTTATTGATTATAAAGCTTAATTTATGTATTCCAAATCCATTTATCTTAGAATAAATGATGTTGACTGATTCCATGTTGTATGATCCATGTGGCACACTTATGCATGAAATGAAATGTTTAAGAAGGGTGTGCCCTGATAGCGCTTCAATGCATTGGGTAAAGTATAGTATCATGATACATCATGTGCAATGAATGTTGACTCATGTTAATTCAATTGAAATGAGTTTTTACTCATTCTTCATGTGCAATGAGGGTTTACTCATGCTCCATGTGCAATGAGCCTTGGCTCATGCTAATTCCATGTTAAGTGTTGTTGCCACATTTCCATGTTATGATAATCATGCTTTATCATGTCTTTATGTTTATGTTTATCTTGTGCTCAATTGATAGGACTATTGACTAACATGTATTGTAATCTTCATGTTATGCTTTGTTTACTCCCTTATTGGGCTTTATAGCTCACCCTTTTCTTATGAATGTCCTCAGGTTATCCCATGCAATGTTAAGTACAAGGGAATGTAGTGGTCATGTAAAGGAAGTTTTCAATAAGATGTTGCATTTTATATTTTAAGTTGTTATGTAATGTTCCAAATCACCAAAGACACTAGACCTCTTGATCTTCTATGTTGTATCAAGTGAAGGTTTTATGTAATAAATTATGTTAAGTGTGAAATAAAAAGCAGGGTTGTTGTACACCTGCCCCACTATTTGGGCCTATACACGACCTGACCCACCTACCCTTGTGGGCCATTTACCCAATTTTTTATATATACCAATAAAAAAATACAAGTATTAAAAATATTAAAAAAACTAAAATACTTAAACAGGTAAAAATTAAAAATGATTAAATTAAAAAAATATTAAAAAATTTATTAATTAAATATTTATTAATATCTTATTATATATATTATAAATATTAATAAATATTATATATTAAATATATATATATATATATAATGAATAGATTGAAATAATTAGATAAATAAATATTAAAAAAATATTAATAAAAATGAATAAATTTAATATACATATATAAAAATTATAAATATTAATAAATAGTATATATTAAATATAGATATATAAAATGACTAAATTTTAATAATTTAATAAAAAATTAAAAATTATTAAATTATTAAATTATTAAAAAAACTATTAATGAAATAATTATTAATAAAAATGAATAAATTTAATATATATCTATATATATTATAAATAGTAATAAATAATATATATTAAATATAAATATAGAAAATGAATAAAATGTAGTAATTAAAAACATATTAATGAATTATTCATTTTTAATGGTTTTTATATAGAATTATTCATTAATATAATTAATTTTTTTAATAATAAAATGTATTCATATATATTTCTATATATATATAATACTTCCTAAAATAAGATTTATATAATACAATATATTTATGCTTACATTAAATAAGCCATATATTTAGTTAAAAATGGTTTGTGATTAAAAATTAATATTAATTAAAGATATTGAATAATTGTATCAAGTAATGGACATTTAATTTAATGTCGTTTGATTTTTCAATTTAACATATATCAAACTTGTGTTACATTGATTTCACACATACATATATGTAATTAATGCATTTTTATATACAACGCACACATACATAATATTTCTATAATTAATTCAATTTTTAATATTTATTTTAGAATTATATTTATTAACATAATATATTTAATATATATTATATTTCTAATCTGTAAATTTTATCATTTTTAATATTTTTATTCAATATATACTATTTATTAATTTTTAATATTTTTTTTAATTTACTCATTAATAATCTTAATTTTTTTTTTTAATATTTTTGTAATTTATTCATTTTTAGTTTTTTATTGTTCAATATGTTTATAATTTTATCCATTTTCAATATTTATTTATACATGTTTAGTCATTAACATTTAATGTTTTTAATATGGTTGTAATTTATATAATTAATATATATTCATTTCCACTTTAACATATATAAATATTCATTTTTAATTTTATTTTAAAATTATCTATACAATGGATAACTCATTATTTGATTTAAAAACACTTTGGCTACTTGGTCTGTGCGGTAGGGAAATAAGGTCGCTGATGATGTAATACATCTGGTGGATTCCACTGATCCCCCCGTGGATCAAGATTAATGTTGATGATGTGAATTCCGGTGCACCATGGCCATATGGTTGTGGAGATGTTTTTTCACACGCATCATGGAGTTTTTAAGGGTTTTCTCTCTCATTATGTTGGTATTGGTATTTCATATGAGGCTGAACTATGGTCCATGATTCAAGCTATTAAGCATGTTGCTTTTCATGGATGGGATTTCATTTGGATTGAGTCGGACTCAACTCTTGTTGTTTAAGCCTTAAGGACAAGAACAAGGAATGTTACATGGAGGGTACTTCTACACTGGATCATTTGTCTTCAAGATTCTATTCATCTCAATATTATGGTCTCCCATGCCTATAGGGAGGCCAATCAAGTGGCGGGTGCATTATCGAAGAAGGCGATCTTAGAGATGAGATCGATGTGGTCTTTTGGGACACTTAGACATTTTCTTTATTTGGTTTATGTGGAGGTGCAGGGTGTGACTCACTCTCTCATTTTCAAAGCCCTTTGTAATTCTTGACTCTCTTTTTTTACTCTATTTTAATAAATTTTAGAACCGAGCACGTCTGGGTCCTGAACCTTCTGAGTAATAATAGTTATTCATTTTTTAAATTTATTCATTCTTATAATTATTTATTTCATTAATAGACACTAAATATTATATAATTTCATTGTTCAATTTAACATATATCAAACTTGTATATATATATAGACACACACACACACACACATTAACTTCACACACACAAATATTTACGTAATTAATGAAATCTTATGTAGAAACATAGTCACCTAATATTTATGTAATTTATTCAAATTTTAATATTCATTTTAGAATTTCATTAACTAATATAATATATTTAATATATTAAGGTTTAAATTAGTAAATTTACTTATTTATTTTTAATATTATTACAGTTAGTATTGTTTATTCATTTTTAATATTTTTTATTTTTTATTTTTTTAGAATTTAATCACTTTCTAATATTTATTTATACATATTTATTTACTATGTTTTAATATTTTCAATATGTATTAATATTCATTTTAATATATATTTATATTTTATTTTTTTAATAATTTGTATAATTAAAAAAAATTGTCTATTTTTTTAATATTTTTAAATTCTACTTATTTTTAATTAATCAATTTCACTCATTTTTAACATTCATGCATTTAATATTATATATTCATTAATAAAGTTAAAAATATATTTGTAAATAAATTTTTATAAATAAATATTTTTATAAAAATATATATTTATAATTATAATTAAATAAATATTTTTTTAAAATATTTTTTATATAATTATAAATAAATAACTATATATTTAAATAGTTATAAATTATGATAAATATTTTTAAATAATCAATATATTTACTATATTTATATTTATATTTATATTTTTTTTATTACATATAAATATAATTATATAAGTATATATAATGATATAAATATATATTATGATATAAATATATTTATAAATGTATATTTACTATTTTTATAAAATTAAATATTTATAATTATAAATAAATAAATATAATTTTAAAAAAATTATATAATTATAAATAAATAATTATATATTTAAATAATTGTGAAATTATTATAAATATATTTATATTTATATTTATATATAGTTTTAAAATATATATAATGATATAGATATATTTATAATTATATAAAAATATTAATAAATTTATTTATTTATAATTATAATTATAAATTTTTATCAGTGTTAAATATACACTGATAAAGAGGAATTTTATCAGCGCTTATTTTTTTAGCGCTGACAAAACCACTCTTTATCAATTCTTTTTTGGAAGTGCTGATAAAACTCTCCCTAATCTTTGAAAAAGAACCCTAACTGAACCGATGTTGTCACATTGTTCAAGATCTTATGGAAGTTCATCTTTGCTGCCACCCCCCCCCTCAATCTTCTCTTGGACAAATCAACCCTCAAATCTAAGGTATGTTATTTTTTTCTCCTCCACTCTCATTTCTTGATTATAAAGTAGGGAATATTGTTATATCAGGGTTCCCAAATAGCCAAATTTTTTAATTACTCTCATTTATCGATTCATGATCTCCATTGGAGGAATATAATTCATCTTCTACAAACTTTTTCTTCTTTTGATTATCTTTGTGCAATTAATTCTATTTATTACTAACTATATCATCAAATTGGCTATTTTCTTTATCCACCATACCCATCCATGTCCACAAATGGGGCACTGTTGATGAGACCCATCGTCATAGGGTTTGTGGAGAGGCCCGGTTATATTTAATAAGGGTTTCCTTGGGTTCTACTCTCTTTTTTTCAATAATATCCACCCAAATCCATGATTCATTTGATAATATTTTTTATAAAAAAGTGTAGGGGTGGTGTTGAATCTTTCACACTACATCCCTCCCCTCGTTTTTTTCTAAGAAACCAATGGTGGTTAATTCATCATGTAAATATAAATACAAACGGATTCCTAGATCCCACCTGGTGGAAGACATTATAGCATATTATCTTCTCAAATCCTCCACATTATTATTATATAGGGGTGTTGCAGTTTGATTCTCCAAGACATAGTGTAATGGATTATTTTCTTACATCTTACTTATCCCATATCAAACATCCACATTATATACTACTCTCAACAAAATACTAGGCCCTTATTCTATAGTCTGTGTATGTGGAACTACCTCACACTATAGTCCTCTAATTATTCACCCATCTACCTCCATGGACTGTTTGCATAAAGGATATTTTTTAATGAACTACACCACACAATTATATCATTTTCCAGCTTTGATGATTGTTTTATCCTATTAGTGCTTGGTTTTGGTTCTTTATTTTCATTTATCTAGAAAATATTATAGTGTAATGGTTTAGGAAATGACACAATAGCTCATTATCATTCTCTAAGATATTCATATATGGAATCCTTATGGAATTAAGGTTATCGTTTCACTATGGTTTCATCCTGGTTAATTATACATGACTCTAACTGAACTCCATCGTGTCATAGTATATATAGTTTTAATGTTATTTATTCTACATTTCCTTGAGTTTATCGATAGTAAATTCTCAAGAATAATTCTATAATAAATTTTATAATCCTTATTATGCTCACTAATGTGTTTGGGGTTATCTGCATTGGCTATTATGAGTGGGACACATTGTCTATGTTGAGAAAACCACACTGATTGGTCTGAGCGAGGCAGCTGGCTTATAAATAGGGGTGGTTCCCCCATAATTGGAAATTGGATAATCCACATTTCACTATCTTAAACTTGTTAGAGGTTTTATTCTTGATTGTTTTAATTCATTAGATACCCCTTATTATTATTTAGTGTTTTTCTTAATGGTTATCACTGAAAATATAACTGATTGAAACATTTCTTGATATATTTTGATATGTTTTATTTATTTATTTGATGATATTCATGGTTATTGATTGATTTATTAATTAATATATTGAATTATTTATCTATATGTATAGATTTAATGAATTATCTTATAAGGATTTTTTTTAATTGTTTAAATTTAAAATTCTAAATGAAAGTTTTTTTTCCAAAAAAAATTTAAGAATGAGATTATCAAGATTTAAAATAAGATGAGAAATTGTAATTATTCCTTTGAAATTTTTGATATCAAAGAATTTAATTTTCAGATTATTATGAAATTTTTATGATAGACTTAATGTTTTGAAAATTTATTTAAAATAACAAAAATTATGTTTTAGTGTTTTGGTATTTTTAAAATATGAAATCTTGGGTTAAATTGGTATCTATAAAAGTAATTTTGGAAAACTGTTAATTTTTAGTATAATGGATACTTAAAATTCTTTATTAAAAGATTATTATTATGAAATTAAATGTTTTAAAGAAAGAGTTAAAGTTGGTTATTGATTGAGTTAAATTATAAATTGGCTTTTAAAAGTGAGAAAAAGTAATTATTATTGAATAAAGTATCATTTTTGTATATTAAACTGATTATTATTTTCATATAAACATAAATTTTTATTGGATGGGATATTTTGAAGAGTTTTGAAGTGTTTATAAATTAAATTTATGGCTTCATTTATTGTTTGGGAATTTTTATTTAGAATAAAAAGGTTTTAAGGATTTTGAAGTTGAAAATTTATTTGTTTCTTTGGTTTTAAAGGTTTTCTTGGAAATAATTCAGTTTCCTTTTATTTTTCTTAGTTTAAATTTTATCTAATTTTTTTATTGAAATTATAATTATATATTAAAATCAAGTTATGTGATCACTTTTTATACATTTCTCCCCCTCAAACATATTTTGTGTTTTAAATTTTCCTAAATGGTTTGAACAGGGTGCACGCAAGTGATCTTATTTGTCCTCAATCTACCTTGCTAATTCTATACCGAATCTATCTTTCCTCAATTCATTATTTTTTAACCCTCTCCCATACCTTCATGTTTATTTTCACTTATTCATCATTATTTCTCACTAAAATTTCATGGAGCTCCTAGCTATGTACTGCAAAAACCCTTCCCACTTATCATGTAAGGTGGTAACTGTAAATGATAAGTAGGTAGCGTTTCTGCATTACACAATAGGTAATCATCTCCAAGTTAAAAGTATCACTCTTTCTCCCATGTTCCACCCAATATATTTTTCCTTGATCCATTTTTGGTTTACCCTCTCCCTCTCCTTTACATATTTTCACTCATTCATCATTATTTATCACTCTGATTTCATAGAGCTCCGACCTGTACACTGTAAAAACACTGCCCACTTATCATGTAAGGTAGCAACTGTAAATGATAAGTAGGAAGTGTTTTTCTGGTGCACATTTAGTAATCATCTCCAAGTTCCAAGTATCCCTCCCACTCCCAAGTTCCACCCAATCTCTTTTTCCTTGCTCCATTATTGATACAACCTCTCCCTCACCTTCAGGTTCATTTTAACTCATTCATTGTTATTTCTCACTCTAATTACATGGAGATCCTAGTTGTGCACCGTAAAAAAAATTCCTACTTATCATGTAATGTGGTGACTAAAATTATAAGAAGTGTTTTTGTAGTGCATAAATGGTAATCCTCTCCAAGTTCTAAGTATCCCTTCTACTCCCATGGATTAAAATCAAACAATTATACCCATTTTCTTCCATGTATCCCTCCTACTCTGATGAATTAAAACCAATTTTTTTTAAACATATCATTACCTTGTGTATTTTATTTTTGGTTACCATTAGATTATCATATTTCAATATTTTTTTCTTTTTAGGAAACTAAAATATAATGAAAAATGGTTTCATTATGGACTCAATTTATTTTTGATATTGGTTGAAAGTTTATTTCAATATTCATTAATAAAGGGGGTCTTCTTATTTATCTTTTAGTGATTTTATTAATTTTTTAATATCATTATCAATATTCTATGAATTAACTTTATATTAATATGTTCTATATTATTATGTTTTTTGTAATTATATATTTTAAATTCATGTTCTTTTAATTTTAACTGAAATAAATATGCATGTTTTGTATATAAAATATAACTATTTTTAACATAGAATCCATGTACACAATATTATTATTATTTTTATCTATTTTGTATCATTAAGAATAGTTTTAGTGTCACCCATAAAAATTTCTAATTTAAAATATATTTATGTTAAACACAAACAAGATTAAAAGATAGTGGAATAATTTTATAAAGTTTATTATAATCTCCCCTAAACATACTTGTGGAATAGATTTTATTAAGAATCGGTATACTCTTTTGGATATACTTGTGAAGGTTTTGAAACTAGATATGGGAGATAGATTATAATGATTTTTGTCATTGTTATAGGTGAAATTAGAATGTTTTGGATCTCAATGATGTGGAATACATGCTAACTAACTTCACTTCTTTTGTTAATAACAGTTTCATCAATTCATTTCATGAAATTCCAAGAGCGTTGACCATGTATCAAAATATGATGTTTACATGATCTTTTATGTTCTGAGGAAATATATTTTTTCAAAAAATTATAATTCCATGTCACGATTCAATGAAAATAAATAATTATAGGGACCAATTTGGTTGAAAGAATTTTTGGATGCTGAAATAAGTTTGTGCTGATTTTTTTTCATTATGTTGCCTTTTGTTGTCAAAAAAAAAGAAATCAACTCACTTTATAATATTTAGTGATCATATTATAGGAACATAAGGATTAAAATTGATCAAAAAATTTGGGCATATTTTTTATAATAAAGTACTTTTTTTTGGTTTTCTATTTTAAATAAATTTTGTGAAAGAAGTTGTTTTTTGGAATCACCTTGTGTACAGAAATAAATATTCAACCATAATAAGTAAATGTATCAGATTATTGAAAGTCTCCATAATAAATATGATTATGATTTGTTGATCTTATAGTTATCATAAATCATAATTTGTCTAAGAAACTTTTGATGCAAGCCTTATGAAGGAAAGGGGGAGAACAAGTGTTGACAATCAGTTTAAGGTGTGGTTTTAAAGAAATAAGATACTAAAAGGATGGAAAGTCATAATACTTTCCATTGTAATTAAAACGATTCTATGTCGATCTTAATTTTTCTCAAATTAATGAGTAATTCATGATTATAAGAAGGATTTTTTGGAATAAGAAAGTCAAAGTTTTCTGGTATCAGTTGATCAGTGTGAGATCACCAGATGCAGAATTGTTTGAAGATTGGGAATTTATGTTTGGAATATGAGAAGATGAAGATACTAGTTTTCAGTCAGTCCAATAATCCATAAGATAAAAATCATCAGAGAAGGAATTTGGAAGTTTTTTATGTCAAAGTTACTAATACCGGTCCATCAAACATACTGTTCCATTGATCCATCAGAGGTGGTATAGTTTTAAGTGGAGGTTTTTGGGACCAATGAATAAGAAAAGAAGTGGGAGTTATTAGGAATAATCAATCTGATTAAGATTTACAATGTGGTTGACCATTTTTATAAAGTTTAATTATATTACAATTAGTTTAAGAGAAAAGGAAGATCTGATTTGTTTTCCAGTGGGTCAAGAAAAAATTATTGTTTAAATTGGGTCAACAAAAAAAAGAAAAAAAGTATTTTTTGTTTTTCAAGTAGTTCACGACTCATCAGATTATCATTGACACCAATCCATTAGAGTGAAATAGATAAAATCCATCAAATTCAGGATGATGCCGATAATGTCATCGAACATTGATACTTCATTAGATGCAGGATCATTGGTCTGAGGAAGTTATTGAATAATTGAATAAAATATGAAATGTTTTGAATCAGTTGAAAAAGTATTTTTAAGGGAAGTCTTTTATTTTGTTTGAATATTATTTTCAGAAGTATTTTAAAGGGAGTTTGAAACTGGTATTTAAGTGTTTATGATGAAGTAAAGGAATTTTTATAAGTTGTGATGATGTTTATAGCAGAATGGATTCAATGGTTTATGTCTTTCAATTGGCATAGAGAAACGTAATATAGAATATAATTTCATACATATATCTTCATCATAATGAATAAATCAGAATGAAATTTTTATTTATACTGAATAATGGTTAGAAATTTTGAATCAATTTAAAGATGTGAGAAGATTAGATAAGGCTTTAGAAGAATCAAGAAGAGTTGATTAGCACTGAAGAAGTCAAAATGTATTTGAAATGGAAAAGAAATTTGAAATATGGAAATTTTTTTAAGAGGGAAAACTTTTTAGATTCCTACCTAAACTATTCTTGGAAAACCTATAAAAGGAAGAGAGTATATTTTAATTTTTAATGGATCATAACACTACTCACATGTGGATAAATAAATAGAAGTTTTTAAATTTTTAATGAGAATAATTTTCTAGATAGAGTTTACTTAATGAAGTTTTCTAAACTAAAGAAAGTTAGTAGTTAGAGTTTCTTAGATCAGACCAGGAAATTAGACAGGGATTTCTGGAATGAGGTAGAATCGATTCATAATTATTTCAATAGTATTTTGGAAGAATTACATTTCTATACTGAGTAATTATATTGAATAATCTGACTGATCCATCGGACTCAGTGTTTGTATGAATAAGTTCTTACCTACTGCTGGGTAGGGAAGTGAAGAATTTTTTTAAAGGTTATATAAGTGAAATTTGATAAAGCAGCACAATAACATGTTTGTAACCAATTGGTGAAAGTTTCTTAACTTGTTACACAAACTTGTATTACATCATTTTGTGCTACATTAAGCACATTCATTGTTGTATTGAACATAGTGAAACACAAGTGTAAGGGTATATCCTACTTTTTGTATCCACAAAAAAAAGATTTATTTCTAGTGGATTTTGGGGTATTGGATTGTTTATAAACTATGATAAGGATATATCTAAATTTCTTGAGTAGTGAACCTTGTAAATACTTGTGTTCCTATGGATGTGTGATTATTTTGTTTTCAGAAAAGAGATAAATCTTTAACAAAAGGTGAAGGTTATTTCAAAAGAAATAAAAATTAAAATTAAAATATATCACAGATTCACCCCCTCCTCCTCTCTGTTATACATTGATCCTAGCTAGTAAATATCAATTAGTATCATAGGGAAGGTTCCCTACATTTACTCTTTAATGAAGTGTTTTCAAAGATAAGTTGTGATGGATAATATTAATTGTGTGAATAGTAAGATTATTCTAGTCTTTGATGCTAATAACTATCATATATGGAAAGATAGAATGTTACCTTATCTTATAAATCTTGGGTATGATGTTCCTGAAGTAGAAATAAATATATTTTCTCCTATTAATGAAAAATTCCCTCTTACATCTGTTGATAAGAATAATCTTGAGAATGATGGAAGAGTTAAGAATGATTTACTCTCATCACTTTATAAAAGTGAGTTTCTAAGAGTGAAGGGAGTTTTTACTTCTAAAGGTATCTAGGATAAGTTGAATAACATTTATAAATACAATAAAAAGATGAAAAAGGAAAAGTTAAAAATCTAGAGGCTGAATTATAAATATCTAAAAATAGGTGAGTATGAATTTATTGATTATTTCTTTACAAGGGTGGGTGATATTGTTATCTCCATCAGATGTCTTGGTGAGAAGCTAGAAGACTCAACTGTTGTTGAAAAGATCTTGATAATTATTCTGGATAAGTTTGATGCCAAATTTTCATCTATAGAAGATAGAGATCCTAAAACTCTATCTCTAGATGATCTTTATAGTACTCTCATTACTTAGTAATTTATAAGGGAGTGAGCTATAAAAGTTAAAAACAAAAGTTTATTAAGAAATTTCCTTCAAGGATAACAATCAAGGAATGTCTAAGAAGGTTCTTAATGAATAAGAAGTTATTGACTCTAAATTAGAAAATGAGGTATGTAAAAATCTTGATGAACACCTATCCTTGTCTTCTAAAAATGTTAAAAGAGGTATTGGAAAGTATAAAGGGAGACTTACCTTGAAATGTTTTGAATTTGGAACCATTGGGAACTTTGATTTGAATTTTCATTAAAGAAAGAATGTGGAAGATAGTGAATAAGATGACAAAAGGATATAAAGATCTAGGAAGAAACATGGTGATAAGTTAAAACCTTATTCTAAGGGGAAAGATAAGAAGTTATCTAAATCCAAAAGCAGAATCTTTTTGTAAAAATATT
This sequence comes from Viscum album, assembly GCA_963277665.1. Taxonomy (NCBI): domain Eukaryota; kingdom Viridiplantae; phylum Streptophyta; class Magnoliopsida; order Santalales; family Viscaceae; genus Viscum; species Viscum album. Next base: position 1,294,659,812 of record OY728138.1, on the reverse strand, counting down.
AGGAAGAGAAAGATTGTGAAGATAAGGCTGAAAAGTTTACATAAATTTCTAGAGAAATTACTTATATTTCAATAATTAATCATGAAGATTTTGGGAGTAGTAATTTTGAATAAGGAGAGTCTGAAATTGAATTTCATTTGAAGAGAGAATTGAAATAATGTCTAAGAAATATTGTAAGACTCGAAAAATAAATAAAAATTTTGAATAAGGAATTTCCTAAAAAATAATTCAATAATTTCTCCTAAAGATAAATTTAAGTTACTTTAAGAAGTTGATTTTTTGAAGAAGTCTCTTGAAAAAGAAAATAATCATAATGAACATCTTGAATTTAAGTTGAATGAAAAGTAAGAATAATTGAAAATTTTTCAACAAAAACTTTCTAAAGATGAGTAGAGAGTTTCATGTTTCAATAACTCTATCTCTGAAGTTGGAAAAAGTTCTAAAAAGGGTTAACCTTAGAAGTATCAAGAGTTTCCTTCAAAGGTAAAGAATGAATTTGAAATTGGTTCTAAGAAGAAGAAATCTAGGAAATTACAGTATGTGTCTAAACTAACAAAGTATAGAAGTAAAAAGTTTCTAAAAATTTTGAGCCTATAAAATTTTCTGTTAATTCTGGTTCTTATAAGGCTAGAATGAAATCCAAGTTGAAAAATAAGATTCTAGGTGATAACAGAAATTTCAGTGGTCAAAAAAGTTCTAATAAGAAAGATAAGAAGTTTGTTGAGAAACATGCTCACAACTCTATATAGTATGGGAGTTACAGAGGAAAATATACTTTCTATGGGTACTTATGGTATTATGGTGGATTTTAGAATATGGAAAATATTTGTTGGTTTAATAAAAAACATACAACTATTCCACAAATTAAAAAATTCAAAGTTTGAGGGTGATTCAATCCTATCAACGGAATAATTCTAATAAGGATGTTTGAAAAAAAACTAAGAAGGTTGGTGTGAAAGTTTAAAATAGATTCCAACCTTTGGAAACTATTTTTGAAAGATTTGAACAACCTATACATCTTAAAAAAATTATGTCTTGTTTTTTTACTGGCACAAAAAATGGTTTATAACAGTTCTTAGAATCCGTATGTGAATAAAGATAAAGGGAAAGAAAAAGATCTTATTGTAGAAACCACTATCAAAGATAAAAAATGATAATGACCGTGTATCTTGGATAGTGGGTGTTCTTATCATATGACAGGAGACTTAAAATTATTTAAGAATGTGAAATAATTCAAAGAATTTATAGTGACATTTGGAAATGATGAATCCTTTAGAATAAAGGTGTTGGATCCGCTATTATTGGTGAAGAAAAATTGAAATCTAAGAAATCCCTATTTTGTGAATGGTTGAAACATAACTTGTTAAATGTTTCACAACTTTGTGATGATGGAAAAAATTTGTTTTTAGAAAAGATGGTTTTGTTGTGAAAAGATAGGAAGGTGGAAAATTTGTTATAATAGTCCAACATGCAAAAGGAAACTTGTTCCAAGTTGGTGATGTTCAAAACTATTGTTACTTAAGCATTATGGAATAAAATCAATTGTGGAATAAAAATTTTGGGACATAATTATTATACAAACATAAGAAATTTATCAAATAGAGATAGTGTTCATGGTATTCCTGATATGTTAAGAAAAAAAGATTGGTGTTGCACTATTTTTCATAAAGGAAAGATTAAAAACTTTGTACATAAAGAAGTTGATATTCATTCAACTAAACCCCTAGAACTTATCCATTCTGATATTTGTATCCAGATGAGAAAACAATCAGCTCATAAAGATAAGTACTTCATTTCTTTCATTAATGATTTTAATCACATTACACTACTAAAAAAATGTGTTTTATCAGCACTCAAAATAGGCTTTAACAGTACTAAAAAGCGCTGATAAAAGGTTTATTTATCAGTGCTAAAAAAAGTTATGATAAAGGCCTATTTTATTAGCATTTTTTAGCACTGATAAAGGAGACCTTTATTAGTACGTTTTTAGCACTGATAAATGCTCTGCCTTCTATAACATGAAATTCTACAATAGTACACCCAAACAAGACCTGTAAAAAAAATCAGAATATCAAACAAGCAGTTCACACAGATAAAATATGTAGTGTTAGCCAATTTGGGATCAAATGATGGGAAAAATCCATAACTAATGTGATGTACTAATTATTCATTATGATTATAAAAAGGTGTCATTAAATACTATCTCCTCCAAATTATATCTTGCATTGCCTAATATAAAATATATAAAGAGTGTTCAATGTCATAACCTTAATAAAAATTTGATTAAGGCATGCATGCGAGTTATTCTTCATGTTTTTTGTGGTTAAGATTCATGTCAAGCTTGGATATGGAATTTGTTTATAGATTTTGAGTTACTTTTGGGATATGTTTCCTTAGTACTTAGAGAGTTTCCCTTATAGATTCCTCATGGTAGATGGATTTGGTTGATTCTTGGGACACTTAAGGAAATGTGTTCTTATGGTTGATGCCTTTATCTTATGGTGTGTTGTCTTATTTTCAAGCCATTTATAGAATTTATAAATGATGGGGAGATATATGCTTATTCTTTGTCTATCCTAGACTCTTGATTAGTATTCATGTAGTGATTTTATGAGGGACACAGTTTAGAAGAACCCATGTGGGTACACATTCATGGGCAAGTTTCCTATTCATTTTGAACTTTTACTATTTTACATACAAAGGAAAATAATGGGTTGTATGACTCTAAGTAAAAACCATGTAACTTACCTTTTTGAGGGATTTGTTAAGAACACTGGTTGTTCACGGTTAGGAGAAATCATGTGGTATGGATCTATAGTTTAACTAAGACATTTTGAACGATTAAAACACAATTAGTTAATTGTTTTTTGAAACTGTGTAGAAGAGGATTTTTTATCCAATGGCTCCCAAAAAGTTGGTGAGAAGTTTGGAAAACTGCCCAACCAGACCATAAAATTTGTCGATGATATGGCATAATTTAAGGTATTTCAACTTATTTCCTCCCATATACTTCCCAAAACTTAGTCTAAGATCCCTCTATCTTGAAAATTTATCCAATTTAAATCCTCTATTCTTTTTTCTTTTCCTTTCTTTCTTCTCCCTCTCCCTTTCCTCTTGGTTTTCATCCCTCACCATGAACTCTAGGGATAAAGGTTTATATTTAGGGTGTGTGATGAATTATTAAGGGGGGTTTATGGTTTAAGGACTACTTAGGAATCTATGAGGCTTTTCTAAGTGTCTTATGTCATAGGTAATGACTTTTGTATTGTTTTTTGTACGTCAGTTGTTGTTTTCACTTAAAAATTATGTCCATTTTAAACAAAATAAAGACACTTTGAGTAATACCAGTCACATTGTGCCTCGTATTGAGGTGGTTTTGACTCATACATTTCACAAAAGACCCATGGATAGTTATCCTAAAGTATTAACACAATCCAAATGCGTTTGGTCATTTGTTTTGTATGTCAGCTGTTGTTTTCACTTAAAATTTTGTCCATTTTAAACAAAAGAGAGACACTTTGAGTGATACAGGCCACACCGTGCCTCAAATTGAGGAAGGGTTGACTCTTACACATCACATATGACCCATTGATTTTTGGCCTAAAGTATCAACACAATACAAATGCATTTGGTCAGTTTTTTGTACGTCAGTTGTTGTTTTCACTTAAAATTTTGTCCATTTTAAACAAAAGAAAGACACTTTGAGTGATACTGGTCATACCATTCCTTTTATTGATGCGAGTTTGACTCTTAAACATCAAAAATGACCCATGTATAATTCTCCTAAAGTATCAACACGATATGAATGTGTTTGGTCAGTTTTTCGTATGTCAGATATTGTTTTCACTTGAAATTTTGCCCATTTTAAACAAAAGAGAGACACTTTGAGTGATACCAGTCGCACCGTGCCTCAGATTAAGGAGGGGTTTACTTTTACACATCAAAAAAGACTCATGTATCATTATCCTAAAGTATCAACACAATCTAAATGCATTTTGTCAGTTTTTCGTATGTCAATGGTTGTTTTCACTTAAAATCATGTCCATTTTAAACAAAAGAGAGACACTTTGAGTGATATCGGCCACACCGTGCATCTTATTGAGGTGGTAATGACTCTTACACATCAAAAATGATACATGGATTGTTGGACTAAAGTATCAATATAATATTAATGCATTTGGTTGGTTTTCTGTATGTTAGTTTTTGTTTTCACTTAAAATTATGTCCATTTTAAACAAAAGAGATACACTTTGAATGATATCGGTCACACCGTGCCTTAGATTTAAGTGGGGTTGACTCTTACACGTCAAAAATGACTCATGGATCGTTTTCATAAATTATCAACATAATTCGAATGCGTTTGGTTTGTTTTCTGTATGTTAGTTGCTGTTTTCACTTAAAATTTTGTCCATTTTAAACAAAAGAGAGACACTTTGAGTGATACCGGTCACATCATGCCTCAGATTAAGGCATAGTTGAATCATAAACATAAAAAATGACCCATTTATTGTTATACTAAATTATCAACACAATCCTAATGCGTTTTATTAGTTTTTCGTACGTCAGTTGTTGTTTTCACTTAAAATTTTGCCCATTTTAAACAAAAGAGAGACACTTTGAGTGATATCGGTCACACCATGCCTCGGATTGAGGAAAGGTTGAATTTTACAAGTAAAAAATGACCCATGGATAGTTATCCTAAAGTATAAACACAATCGAATGCATTTGGTCAGTTTTATGTATGTCAGTTGTTGTTTTCACTTAAAATTCTGTCCATTTTAAACAAAAGAGAGGCACTTTGAGTGATACCAGTCACACTGTGCCTCTTATTGAGGCGGGGTTGACTCATACAAGTCACAAAATATCCTTGGATCGTTCTACTAAATTATCAACACAATATGATTGTGTTTTGTCGGTTTTATGTACATTAATTGTTGTTTTCAATTAAAATTTTGTCCACTTTAAACAAAAGTGAGATACTTTGAGTGATATTGGCCACATCGTGCCTCAGATTGAGGATGGGTTGAATCTTAAAAATTACAAACAACCCATGTATAATTTTCCTAAAGTATAAACACAATAAGAATGTGTTTTGTTAGTTTTCCGTATGTCAGTTGTTGTTTTCACTTAAAATTCTGTTCATTTTAGACAAAAGAGAGACACATTCAGTGATACTGGTCACACCATGCCTCATATTGTGGCAGGTTTGACTTATACACGTCAAAAATAACCCATGTATCATTCTAATAAAGTATCAACACAATAAAAATGTGTTTGGTCAGTTTTCCGTATGTCAGTTGTTGTTTTCACTTAAAATTCTGTCCATTTTAAACAAAAGAGAGAAACTTTGAGTGATATTGGCCACACCGTGCCTCATATTGAGGCGGGGTTGACTCGTACACATCAAAAATGACCCATGGATCGTTCTTCTAAAGTATCAACACAATCTGAATGCGTTTGGTTGGTTTTTCTGTATGTCAGTTGTTGTTTTCACTTAAAATTCTGTCCATTTTAAACAAAAGAGAGACACTTTGAGTGATACCGGTCACACTATACCACATATTGAGGCGGTGTTGACTAGTAAATATCAAAAATGACCCATGTATAGTTCTCCTAAAGTATAAACACAATTATAATGTGTTTGGTTTGTTTTCCGTATGTCAGTTGTTGTTTTCACTTAAAATTCTGTCCAATTTAAACAAAAGAGAGAAATTTTGAGTTATATCGGTCACACCGTGCCTCGAATTGAGGTGGGGTTGACTCTTTCATGTCAAAAATGACACATGTATAGTTCTCCTAATGTATAAACACAATAATAATTCTTTTGGTCAGTTTTCCATACATCAGTTGTTGTTTTTACTTAAAATTATGTGCATTTTAAACAAAAGAGAGACACTTTGAGTGATACCGACCACATCGTGCCTTAGATTGAGGTAGGGTTGACTCATAAACGTCAAAATTGACCCATGGATAATTTTAATAAAGTATAAATATAATAATAATGTGTTTTTTTGGTTTTTCGTATGTCAGTTGTTGTTTTCACTTAAAATTCTGTCCATTTTAAACAAAAGAGAGACACTTTGAGTGATACCGGTCACACCCTGCCTCAGATTGAGGTAGGGTTGATTCTTACACGTCAAAAATGACCCATGTATAATTCTCATTAAGTATAAACCCAATATTAATTTTTTTGGTCGGCTTTCCGTACGTCAGTTGTTGTTTTTACTTAAAATTATGTCCATTTTAAATAAAAGATAGACACTTTGAGTGATATCGGTCACACCAAGCCTCGTATTGAGGCAGGGTTGACTTTTACATGTCAAAAATGACCCATGGATCATTTTAATAAAGTATCAACACAATATGAATGTGTTTGGTTGGTTTTCTGTATGTCAGTTATTGTTTTCACTTAAAATTCTGTCCATTTTAAACAAAAGAGAGACACTTTGAGTGATACTAGTCACACCATCCCTATAATTAAATTGGGGTTGACTCTTACAAATCACAGATGACCCATGTATATTTTTCCTAAAGTATCAACACAATACTAATGTGTCTGGTCAGTTTTCCATATGTTAGTTGTTGTTTTCACTTAAAATTTTTTCCATTTTAAACAAAAGAGAGACACTTTGAGTGATACCGATCATGCCGGGCCTCATAATGAGGTGGGTTTGACTCATAAACGTCAAAAATGACCCATTGATAATTATACTAAAGTATCAACACAATATGAATGTGTTTGGTTAGTTTTTCATACGTCAGTTTTTGTTTTCACTTAAAATTATGTCCATTTTAAATAAAAGAGAAACACTTTGAGTGATACTGGTCACACCATGCCTCGGATTGAGGAAAAGTTGACTCTTACACATAAAAAATGACTAATGGATCTTTTTACTAAAGTATCAATACAATCCTAATGTTTTTGGTCATTTTTTCATATGTTAGTTGTTGTTTTCACTTAAAATTATGTCCATTTTAAACAAAAGAGAGACACTTTGAGTGATACCGGTCACACCGTGCCTAGGATTGAGGGTATGTTTACTTTTAAACATAAAAAATTACCAATTTATAGTTCTACTAAAGTATCAACACAATCCAAATGCGTTTGGTTGGTTTTCCGTATGTTAGTTGTTGTTTTCACTTAAAATTATGTCAATTTTAAACAAAAGAGAGACACTTTGAGTGATATCGGTCACACCGTGCCTCAGATTGAGGAGAGGTTGACTCTTAAATGTCATAAATATACCATGGATAGTTATCCTAAAGTATCAATACAATAATAATGCATTTGTTTTGTTTTTCATACATTAGTTGTTGTTTTCACTTAAAATCCTGTCCATTTTAAACAAAAGAGAGACACTTTGAGAGATACTGGTCACATTGTGTCTTAGATTAAGGCAGGGTTGACTCATATACATCAAAAATGACACATGTATAATTTTAATAAAGTATCAACATAATCCGAATGCATTTGGTCAGTTTTAAGTATGTCAGTTGTTGTTTTCACTTAAAATTTTGTCCATTTTAAACAAAAGAGAGACACTTTTAATTATACTGGTCACACCGTTCCTAGTATTGAGGTGGGGTTGACTCTTACCAATCAAAACTGACCCATGGATCATTCTCCTAAAGTATAAACACAATATGAATGCGTTTGGTTAGTTTTTCGTATGTCAGTTGTTGTTTTCACTTAAAATTCTGTCCATTTTAAAAAAAAATAGAGAGACACTTTGAGTGATACCAGTCACACCATGCCTCGTATTGAGGAAAGGTTGACTCATACACATCAAAAATGACCCATGTATCGTTTTCCTAAAGTATCAACACAATCCTAATGTGTTTGGTAGGTTTTCTGTATGTCAATTGTAGTTTTCACTTAAAATTCTGTCCATTTTAAACAAAAGAGAGACACTTTGAGTGATACCAGTCACATAGTGCATCGGATTGAGGCAGGGTTGACTCTTACATGTACCAAATGACCCATGGATTGTTCTCCTAAATTATCAACATGATCTTAATGTTTTTTGTTAGTTTTATGTATGTCAGTTGTTTTTTTCACATAAAATTATGTCCATTTTAGACAAAAGAGAGACACTTTGAGTGATACCAGTCACAATGTGCCTAATATTGAGGCTTTGTTGAGTCTTACATGTCATAAATGATCCATGTATAATTATCCTAAATTATCAACACAATCCTAATGTGTTTGGTTAGTTTTCCATACATCAGTTGTTGTTTTCACTTAAAATTTTATCCATTTTAAAAAAAAAAGAAACACTTTGAGTGATACCGGTCACACCATACCTTGTATTGAGGCGGGGTTAACTTTTAAACATCACAAATGACCCATGGATCGTTGGTCTAAAGTATCAACACAATCTGAATGCGTTTTGTCAGTTTTCCGTATATCAGTTGTTGTTTTCAATTAAAATTCTGTCTATTTTAAACAAAAGAGAGACACTTTGAGTGATACCGGCTACACCATGCCTAGAATTGAGCCAGGGTTGACTCTTAAATGTCAAAAATAACCCATGGATCATTATATTAAATTATCAACACAATCTGAATGCGTTTGGTCAATTTTCATTATGTTAGTTGTTGTTTTCATTTAAAATTATGTCCATTTTAAACAAAAGAGAGACACTTTGAGTGATACTGGCCACACCATGCCTCGTATTTATGTGGGTTTGACTCTTAAATGTCACACATGACCGATGGATCATTGGCCTAAAGTATTAACACAATATGAATGTGTTTGGTTGGTTTTCCATATGTCAGTTTTTGTTTTCATTTAAAATTTTGTCCATTTTGAACAAAAGAGAGACACTTTGAGTGATACTAGTCACATCGTGCCTCGGATTGAGGTGGGGTTGACTCATACATGTCATAAATTAACCATGTATCATTGTTATAAATTGAAAACATGGATGTGGGGGGGAGACCCTGTGGTGGAAGGAGGTTCCAATAATGTTCATTTTCTTATTATGGATAACCAGAAAACATACAATTTCTACCAATGAAAATGTTCAATTCCTGGGAATCCATTTTGAATCTTTATGATCATACTGCAATCAATTTAGGGCAGATATTTTTACTCATCTTTTCTTTGGATGTGATTGGGCATGCGTGATATGATGGTATTATGGAGATTTTACTAGTTTTTCTTATCCAAAGCCCAAAGAAAAGTGGTCCATCATTCCTGTATGTTACGGGTGCATTTCATCTGTTAAAATGGACAAATGACGCATTGGAAAAAGGATGTTTTATTTAATAACAATTAAAATTTTCCTACAAACATTTACATACAATAATGTTTCATCTTTTGATCTCTGTGAACCCCTCTCAAAAATGTCTGCCAATTGTACATGTTCCCAAGTCAGATCTTCATGCTATTTGTGTACAATCTTCCATCAGGTATGCAGCCCACTCATTTTTAAAAAATCTATATCGTCTTGTGAATATGAGGCTTTTCTACAGTTAGAGTATATTGAAAAATATATAAATAAATAAATAATAAATAATTTAAATGAAATGGTTATTTTTTTTTAAAATACATCTTTAGGGATGCTAATTTGTTGATGGAAAATGATATCTCTCATAAATTTACAAACATAATAACCGCAATATTTATTGTTTGTTGGTTTTGGAAACTACAAAAACTTTGATCATTAGGAGAATAAGTAACTTGTTTTGATATGTATTTGGATAGTGAAATTTTATTATATATACCCAAATACTTTTCTAGACGTATTACTCGTTTACCTCCTTATGCTTAGCCCCTGTCCTCATTCCTTTTTTTAGACGATATTGATACACTGCCTTATCATAATAGAATCCTCAGTAAAAGATAATATAAATTATATAACTTTATGTTTAGACCTAAAACATAGGATGTAGTGTCTTATATATTCACAAACTCCATCATATGTGGTCGGTTTGTTGGATATCCTTGCATTGAATCCAAAAAATAAATCTTTGGAGTATCCAAGTTCACCACAATTAGCATCCAATGTTGCCTAAAAAACAAAAAGAAATAAGTAATGAAAGAAGTAAAAATATAGTTGATATGCTTAAATTTTAGAGTTTTACCCCTACATGGTTGGTATTAGGAAAATTCTGTCATCTTTAATCTTTCTTTCAAATGTTTTCAGCAAGCCTTTCACTATTTCATCCATTTTTATGGCTCTAATTTCATTAGTTGTGTTGATGTGGTATGAGGACTAATGAGTCCTAATTTTGGCTCATGGGGAAATTCCTTCAAAAACAATTCATATATATACTTTCCAATAATATAAAATGCATTTAGTCATAATTATCACATTATATCATCTTTTAGAAAATCAATTCATGAAAACATACCTCATATATAAATTTACAACTATGATGCCTAGCCAACCGTATTCAAGGATGTCATTTACATTTTTAGCAGTAAAAAAATCTTTAATTTACTCTCCATATATATTCTTTTCAAAAACAAAAATATGACTACTACCACTTTTTAGCATCGTATTCACATGAGTATTCAATGCTAGTAAATGTGGATAGAGAAAAGGCGGTGTTATTGTGTTTTCATTAGATCTTTTGGATCATTTGGTCGATCCTTTAGATGCTTTTGATACCATTTTTCTTGTCACCCCCTTCCCTTTCTCCATCTATAATAACATTCATTGGTTCAGGCCTTTTTTTCCATTAATTGTTAAAGTTTTATCTTGAAAAAAAATGGAAATAAATACCTCTTTTTCCACATGTACTCTTACAAGTTGTGATGGCCATGCAATGAATGTCCCAATATCCTTTTTGACCTTTATGAATATCATTTTCATCAATGGAATAGGTATCTATGCATTTGGCTCATGATCTACATTAATCATCACTTTCAGATGATCTATTGGAAGTGGTCTATTATGCAGCTTGTCCTCTATGATGTTGAACACCATAGCCCTCGCTACAAGGTGATAGGTGGGTGTTGACAGATATAAATCATAATCATTATCACCTTATAGAATATCAGTACAGGAAAATTATCAGTGTTTTTCTAATTCACATTTCATGGGAACAATTATTAGAATATTGATTACCACGGCTAATACATCTCTTTGAGGGGAATGGCTCGCCTCAAAGCTGGTGAGGGTGGGGTGGGATCTTTACGCGCTGGTTATTCCTAAGTTGTGTCTTCTCCTTGCTTCCCACCCATAAAAGTTACTAGCAACTCTCCCTGCCATTGAAATTGTTCTTCAAGAGTTTCTAGTCTTTCGCTCATTTGTTTCATCTCTTCATTTCTATCATTTGTTTGTTTTTTTTATCAAAATATACTCGGGGTTTCACCCCAAACCCCACACCTCTGACACGACCATATTGTTCTGGCCACTTCAAAGTTGTCAATAATAGGTCTCCATCTGCTATAGGTGTAGTTTATTCCTCTAAGTGTCAGGTATATAAAAATAAGTAATTATTATGTAATATCAATTTAAAACAAAACTTTTTATCATGTCATACTTACATATATTTCCCACAATTTTTGTGTGTTTTCATCTTCTAGATTCTCTTTCTTATTCACACGTACCTCCTTCCATAGCATATGACGTGGGATAGAAGTGTCTTTTGGTTTTAGACTCATCAATATATATATAAATATATAAAGATAATTATGATATTGTTTCTTGGAACATAACAATATTACTGTAAATTTAAAATACGTACCATTTTCTTTTCTAGTGAAGCGTACCTCATCCTTACTTTACGATGGGGTTATGTTGGTTTTGATGCACGTTCCTTATTTTAAGTACTGATTTTCTGTTTTATAAATGAAATATTTACAATCAAAGTGATCAATACACATATCCTCAAACAACGTATTATCAGCCACAATGTACCTGAAACTTCTCATCCCCACGGTGGCTAATAAATTTATCCTATGCTTCTTGGGATATCAGGTGAGCATAGACAAGGGGTGGGTGCGGGTTTATTTTACCTTTGGAATCTTTCAGGTGACATTTTGTTATAATAGTGTGAAAACCTGGACAAATCCTTCCTTCAAGCCTTAGTACATAATTCTTGTTTGAATCATCTACTATAAATGTACTTTGTAACGAATTGAGAAGAGTAAGACACTGTTTCATTATTTTATTTTCTAGTAAATTAAAGAAATGATATCATAATGTTACCATAATTTCTTCCCAGATCATAGCCTTCAGCCCGAACACAGCATGGTGCCATGAATCTATGTCAATCGGAACGCGTTGTCGATTGAAAATTCCAATGTAATTACTAAACATAGCCTTGTTGGGATTCACATGTTGTCCCCATGCATTCTATCCAACATCAAATTTGATGCCTTTGCTTTTCTCCTTAAGAACTTTGGCTAACACCATCAAACTACGACACACCTATGTTTTCTACGACATCGGTCCTTAATTTCCAACCATTTAATCGATATCAACATCATAAATATGTTCATGTGAAATGGTAGCATTATCATGTGCTGATTGTTGTTGGACCTCAACACTAGGAGAAACAACAGGTTCAGAAACTTGTTGTTTCTCTACACTATGAGCAGTAGCAGCTTGAGAGACTTGTTCAACCTCGAGGTTAGGATCACCAGAACATACAGAAGTCATTATCTACAAAAGTGGTTGAATAGTTAATTTATATTACATAAATTCATTAATGATAAGATAATAACATGAGATAAAAAGATCTATATTAAAAACAAAATATAACTTGTTTATTGAACTCTCTTTATTTTTTTCAAAGGCTGAAGGGATTTTACACCTCTATCGATTATCCAAATCCCTTCATTGTGGTCTCCTCTAACATAAAAAACTCCATCTACATTGGGACTGCTACGAAATGATTGTGATGTACCACTAAAAAGATCGTCCTTAATAGAATTTTCATCAGACCCTTCAGTAGTTTTGGATGATAACAGAACAATCAACCATATTTGGTTTGCGGGATCTGGAACATAAAATACTTTTACTGCTTGTGATGCCCTTATAAATTGTTCGTCTTTATACCCTTATTTACTAAAATCAACTTTCATAAATCCCAATTCATCTATTTTAACACCACTATTGTTATTAACCCATTTGTATTGAAAAATCGGCAATTAGAATGTTGTATAATCCAACTCCCATATTTTTTTAATAACGCCAAAGTATGACATATTCGCATAAATAGGATTTTGGTCCTTACTACCAAAAACATGCATCGCTTCAGCCACAAGTGTAACTCAACTATTTTTCATGGTACTATCTTCATCATGTTCATCTGTATAGAATGTATAACCATTAATTACATAACCATTGTAATATAATACATACACACTTGGTCCGACGGCTAGCCATCGAAGTTGTTCTGAAATTGAATTCGGATTTTCATCTAACTCCTTAAAAACATGGTCCCAAAACCATCCTATAAACTGGTGATTATGTGTATTTGATATCCATTTTTCATCCCTTGATGGATTCAAATACCTAAGAATTTATTTTTGGGTTTCAATATATAGAGAAACCTCCCAACTATTATGCAAAACATAAAGGTGGGCCTGTTCCCGATCTATAATATTGATTGTCACAACATCACTTCTAGAAATTCCCTCACCCTCAATGCGTCCAATGTGATGAGATTTCGAGAGGCCAATGCTTTCCACATCAGATAGGTATTCAGTACTGAATCAAATGGATTCCTCAACAATATATCGCTCCACAATACAACCCTCTAGCCGACTTCTATTTTTGACATACCCTTTCAAAATCTTCATATAACGTTAAATAGGGTACATCCATCTATAGTGCACAGGACCACAAAGTCAAATCTCTCTCACCAAGTTAACCATCAAATGAACCATCATATCAAAGAATGATGGTGGGTAGAACATTTCTAATTCACATAATATGATGGAAATTTCTCTTTCCATAGCTGGCGATTTTTCCAGGTCTAAAACTTTGCTGCATATAGCTTTGAAAAAGAAACAAATTTTGGTTAACGTATGATGAACATTCTTGGGAAAATGAAACATAAATATATAGGAATTAAATCTTGCATCAAAACATGGTAGTCATGTGATTTCAAGACTTTTAACTTAAAATTAGTCATTAACACAATGTTCTTGATATTTGATGAATACCCCTTTGGAACCTTTACATCATTGAAGAAGTTCCAAAAACTAATATCTCTCCTCCCTGGAAAGAGTGTATGAAGTTGGAGGAAGAAACATTCGATTTTCACCCTTCACGGGAGCCAACTCTTCTCGTATTCCCATGTCAACTAGTCCAACTATGACTTAATTCCATCCTTTGTTTTTTCAGGGTCATTTAGAAATGTTTTGATAACACAGTTACATACATTTTTTCCACATGCATAACATCAAGAAAATGTCTGACATACAGACAATTCCAGTATGGTAATTCAAAAAAAACTGATCACTTTTTCCAACTGATTTTTGTAAGGTTTTTCAAAAATGGTTTACCAAAAATAGTGTTCACATCTTTTACTTTCTCGAACAGCTGATCACTTGTTAGTGGAGGCGGTGTTGTGAGTTATTCTAAACTTCAATTTAATGAAGTCATCTAAGATCAGTACTTATTCCAACGGGGTAGAAATCTATGATGTCCTAGAAACACAGATTTCAATGAATGTTTCAACCTAATTGATTATGTATCTTCTTCGCACATGGGATACCCTTGAGTTATTTTAATTCTATATCCTGACAAATTTCCATAAGAAGGGAAATCATTTATCTTCTCATACAACATCACTCTCAACGTGAAGTATTCACTTTTACAAGAATTATAAAACATAACACCTGAATCCCACAATAACTTCAAATCCTCGATAAAAGGATCCAAATAAACATCAATATCATTACCTGGTTGTTTTGGTCTTGATATAAGCATATATAACATGATGAATTTCTATTTCATGCATAACCAGGGTGGAAAGTTATAATTTACCAACATAACAAGCCATGTACTATGAGTGCTGGTTTGAAAACCAAAAGGATTCATTTTATCTGTAGATAACGCAAGATGAAGGTTTCTCGTCTCATTTCCAAATTCAGGATACTCATGATCAATTCTCTTCCATTGAGGAGAGTTGGTCAAGTGATTTCATTTCCCATCTTTATTTCTTTTATTTTCATTCCATGACAATTGTCTTGTAGTTTCTTCACTTCCATAGAGACGCCTAAACCTTGGAATGATTGGAAAGTAACATAAAACTTTCGTAGGACTAGATTCATCTTTCTTGTAACAAGAAGCACCACACTTTGGGAATTCTATAAGTGATTTGTTCTCCTTGCGAAACAATATACAATCTCTTGGACAGTCATGTATTCTTTTAGAAATCATACCCATCGAGTGTAGCGTTCGTTTAGCTTCATATGTCTGGCTTGGGAGCTCATTATCTTCTGGGATCATGTCATTCAAGAGAGAAAGTAGTTTCGTAAAACTGGCATCACTCCATCTGTTTCCTGATTTCAATTTATAAAACTTTAGTACGGCTGACAATGCTGTATATTTAGTTCAACCAGCATACAATGGCATCTTTTCACAACTCTTTAACTTCTCAAATAATTTTGGGCAATCACGGAGTTCATCTTTAACTATCCTTGTCATTTACTTAATACAATCTTTATCATCATTGACATCTGTAATCACATCCTCCATACGGTCTTCTTCATTATCTATATTTTTAATCATATCTAATGATCCATAAAACACAGTTTTATCCCATCCAGTAGCTACATTCTCTTTTTCTCCGTGTTTATTCCAACATTTATAACTCTAATATATTCCATGACATATCAAATGTTCTTCCAACTTCTCTAGAGTAATTATTCCAGAATAACAACAATGTAAACATGGACAAAGGATTTGAGAAGGATCCTTTGCGTGATCTTTTGCAAACTTAATGAACTCTTTCACTCCATTCTTATACTCTATTGTCAAATAATTAGAATCCATACAATATTTATTCATCTCCATCCTATTTGAATCTCAAATATTATTATTTATGATTCAAATAAACAAAAAAAGACTTCCAAATATAGTAGAATAGAACCACTTCCTTATAAAAATTGAGATTAATAGAGCCTAACCATTTCTAATAAAAACATTTCCAAGACATCATTTAAATAATTTTCCTTTCTCATTGAAATATGAAACAATACAAAGAAGGCTCCATGAACCCTACTCCTCCACAACTCAATGCCAATAATTTCAAGGAAATCTCCATTTTCCATAAAACAAACAATTTTCTATTTTTACTCACACCAAAACCCCTTTTAAATACATTTTTCATTACCCACACATTTAAAAAATTCCATTTTTATGAAACAGAAGAAGAGAATATAGTTAATAAAACAACTTCATGGGTTGATCCCCCTTTTCAAAATCAAACATAAACCAAGAATAATTTCAAAACATGCCTTTCATAATTTGAGAAACTTACAACTCATATTTAAAAATTCACAACAATCCAAACATTCTAAATTATTATGTTTCCTTTTTAAAACCTACACCCAAACCCATTCACACCTCTAGTGACTTTAAAAACATATTTCACACCTTTCAAACAACCCATAATACCCTTTCTAAGAAGTATTAAATTAAAACACAATAAAAACATAAACATTTCCTTTATTAAAATTCATTTCAAACACATAGGCAAGCAAAATAATAGAACCAACAGCACCTAAATAGGTTAACTATCCACCCCAAAACTCACCAAGTCACATTCACAAAATAATGCATACCAAGTAATATAATATGAATAGAAGAATATTGATAAAGGGTACCCCACACCACTTTCCTACGGGTATGACACTCTCACACCCAAACATCAAACATCTTGGTGCTCTCATCTCTTTCATATACCACATCGACCCACAAACACGGTAACATTACATCTCGCTCGTAGACATCAGGTCCATCAAATCACAATTAGTATCATAACCAAAGTAGTAGGGTATTATGAATATGTATGAAAACAACTTTTTTCCCTCCTCCTACCATGAATGTACCCCACCTAAAGCCTCCCCATAAGAATGATCATATTACACCTTGCCCAAAAACACTTACACCACCACCCCACGAGCATGATCACATATTGCCAAAAAAAACATGGTCCACCACCCCAAAATCATGATCACATGTCCCCCAAAAAAACATGGTCTACCACAACCACCATCTAATGAACTAACAAATATTTAGCCATCACAGCCTATGAAATACCTACCTCACCTGGAAGAGAGAGCGGGAAAGAACGGGTACCCAAACATCTGTCCTCCTCACTGGATCTTAGGAAAAACACTGGTCACGTGACTATTTGGGTTTCAAAACATAGTTCTTGACATGGGTAGGGTGCATACATAAATCATGAATAATATACAAGTATATACATATAGACACACACACAAGGCCAACCTATGGGTTTAGAACCAAACGTTAACCAACTCACAACATTGCCACTATTGTTTACACCTCTAAATGAATAACACTACACAATAATCCACAATCCTCATTTAAAATTTCCAAAAAAATTAACATTATCCAACCAATTAATTTCATTATTTATCATCAACCACATTTAACCACACAACCCACCATTTAATTAATTATCAGTTGATTACATCCCATTAACCAAACCAAACCATTCCATTTAAATCATTATTAAAACGTTATTAATTCCATCACTACCCAGTAATTTAGCACAAAGAAACCATCACCTCACCACCTCAAAAATCACATCCAAACAAACCACATCACTGCCCAAAAAGTACACCAAAAAACCACCTTGCTGCACCAAAATCACATCCAACAACCATCATCCACACATTTTTCAACCACACATTGCCACCCCACAAGCAGGGCCACACATCACAAAAAATCAATATCATTTTACAAATTTACAAAGGTTATTTGATCACATTCCACTTAATTTTTTAAGGGCTTTATCAAAAAAACCATAATCCAAGGGAAACCATTTTATTAACCAAATGTAAGTGGTTAGCTAATTTCCATATTAGGGTGATATCACAATAATCACAACAAAAGTAGCAATCACATAGCATATCATTGAGTGTAAATAAATACCCCAATGGCCATAATTTTCAGTGGAGTATCTATCTTGTGCAATCATAATATCATAAATAATAATAAGGTTGTAAAAACTTGAAAATAAAACCCCTTCACCCTTTAATTTCAATTTTTAAATTCCTTATATTTTATTAATCCATCACAACCATCTTTTTATAGATTAACATGAGAAGAAACCCCTCTTGAATAATACACAATAAAGAGAAATGATGGATTCCATACCTCAATGAAGCTTTACAACTCATTGAACACCACAAGGTGAAGAAGAAATGTCCTCCAACCATAACCGCACTATGAGAAACCACTAATAAACCTACTGAACCAAACAATCATCAAAACATTTCCCAAACACACAACATAATCCAAAACAAACTAAACCACCATAGTGAATATTAGAATAAGAAAAAAATGAAATAGGTGAGGATGAGTGGAGAAATCACCAAAGATCAAAGATGGGAAGCCAAGAATCAAACCCCATCGAAAGGAATCCCAAACACTTGAAGTAGGGTTCACATCTGGGAGTAGGGTCCAGTGGGGAGGAGGAGAAGTAGGGTTCGCGGGGATGAGGATCTGCGGAAGGGGTTCGAGGGGGAGGATAAGGAGTAGGGTTCACGGTGGAGTAGGGATAGCGGAGGAGTAGGGATAGCGGTGGAGGTCCGACATAGAGAAGATCGGGGGGAGTTCTTGTAGGGGCACAATACCGCTAGAGCTTGAGGGTGTGATAAACAGAGGGCATTGTGCACCCCATTTTATAAAATGGGACTATGGTTTTATCAGCGCTAAAATTTTAGCATTGATAAAGGCTCCATTTATTAGCACTGAAATTTTAGCGCTGATAAAGGCACCCTTTATCAACGCTTTTAATTAGCACTGATAAATAATTACCTTTATCAACGCTTTTTTCTTAAAGCTAAGAAAAGGTGGTGCTTCCCTTGCCCATTTTTGTAGTAGTGTTACTTTTGTTATGTATTTGAAATATAATTCAAATAATCTGAATATGTTTACAAGTTTTAGGATAAGTTCTAAGAATGAATTTAGTTATTCTGGGAAGAAGTTGATAATTGATAATGGTGGTGATTACAAGAATGAAGAGTTTTAAAGTTATCTTAAAAAACAAGGAATTTGGCCTGAGTTCAGTACACCATACACACCTCAACAAAATGGTTTTTCCAAGAGTAAGAATAGAAGTTTAGTTTAAATGGGTCATGTTGTGTTACTTGAACATGGTCTTTCTCATTACTTTTGGAGGCAATCTACAAGCACAATTGTTTATATTCATAACCAATTTTTCAATAAGACAAGTTTTAATATGACTATGTATGAATTTTTTTATGAAAAAGCTCCAAGTTTGAAACACTTATGAGTTTTTGGGAATCCCTGTATCATAAAGAAAAAGGTGGAAATATTCAAAAATTTGATCAGAGAGGTGAAGATAGAATCTTTCTTGGTTATTCCTTAAATGGAATAGGATATTGATGTTTCAATAAATAGATAAAAATATTAGTTAACTCTATTGAGGTGAAATTTATTGAAAAATATAGGGAAGATATGGCATAAACACATGAATATGAAGAAGATAAAGAAGATGAAAGAATTTTTGTTAAGGAATCTAATAAGGATGAAAAAAAATTGTCATCCTTCACAAGAAGAATAATTTGAGTCACCTATTTCCATTGATGAGGAATGACATGATACATCTCATCCTAGAATTAGAAAGCAATTGGAAGCTCAAAACATAATTGGTTACCAACATCAAAAGGTTAAAATAAGAATAAAATTAAATGTTATTACACATTCCTATTTGTATTCAAAACTCTAGCTAAAAGATGTGAATGAAGCTTTTGAGCATACTAAATGGATTCAATCCATGAATGAAGAGTTGGATCTGATTAAAAAGAATGATATTTAGGAACCCATACCTAACTAAATGATAAAAAATATTATAAAAAATGGATTTTTTTGAAGAAGTTGAATAAATATTGTGAAGTGATAAGAAACAAAGCAAGGTTAGTGTGCAAATGTTACTCATAAATTGAAGAAATTTATTTTTATGAGACTTTTTCTATAGTGGAAAGGTTATAAACAATTAGAATCTTTTTTACTATTATTTCACAATGAAGTTGCAAAATTTTTCAGATGGATGTGAAGTCAACATTTTTGAATAGTAAACTTGATGAGGAAGTTTATATTGAACAACCATGTGGATTTGTTCTTGGGAAGGATGAAAGTTTTGTGTGTAAGTTGAAGAAATACTTGTATGGGCTAAATCAAGATTCAAGGTCATGGTTTTCCAAATTGGATAACTGGTTAAGAAATATGTGTTTTAAGAAAGGAATGGTTGATAGTAATCTGTATATCAAGGAAAGTTAGGAGTTTTCCCTCATTGTAATTATTTATTTTGATAACATTATCTTTGAAAGGAATGATGAAACAACCTGTGAAATGTTTTTTGAAGAGATGAAAAAATTATTTGAGATGTCCATGCTGGGTGAAATGAAATACTTTATTGGGTTATAAATCTCACAAAATAATAAAGACATATTTTTTTCTCAAGAAATTATGCTAAGGGACTTATTAAGAAGTTTGGCATGGAAAATTCAAAACCTGAAAAAAATAGTGGGAACCAAATTGACTAAAGATGGAGAAGGTAAAGAAGTTGACTCAAATGATTTTTGAAAGATGATTTGAAGTTTGTTGTATCTGACTGACTCAAGACCATACATTAGTTATGTTATTACCTTATGTAAAATATTTTAGAGTGCTCTAAAATAATCATATCTATTGGCTGGAAAAGGAATTATTAGATATATCAAAGTCACAACAAATTTCATAATTGGGTATGATAGCTCAGAAATTATTAACTTGTTTGGGTATTAAGATGTTGATTGGGTAGTAATTATTAATGATAGAATATCCCCATAAGTTTGAGTTTTCTTTCTAGGGAAATTTTGTATAAGTTGTAATACTAAAAAAAAATTCAGTAACTCTTAGAATGATTAAATTTGAATATGTTTTCATTACTCAAGTTTCTACACAAGTTATATGGATGAAAACTCAATTGAAAGGCTTACTTGTTGAAGTAAAGTTACCCTTAATCTTGGGTTGTGATAATCAAAGTTCCATAAACCTCACAAGAAAATTATCACAACATTCTCATTCAAAACATATTGACATAAAATACCACTTCATCAAATAGCATGTGGAGAAGAATGAATTAAATCTAGAGTATGTTCCTACATCGGAAAAAGTTTTTAACATTTTCACAAAACCTTTACGAAAGGAATATTTTTACAAACTAAGGTTGAACATGGGCTTACAACCTATTTCTCTTCAAGGTTGAGGTATGTGTTTCTATCCCCTCTCTCATCTATACTTTGGATAGTGTTGTCAAGGGGTTAATTGTTTCATAAATTTATCCATTGATATATGATAAACCTTTTAAGGAAGAAAATATGTAGGGCAAGTTGTGGTTAGGCTATGAACTTGTCATGTAAGTGTGTGAATCATTCTAATATTTTTTTTGAGTGGTTTTAAGAAACTTATGTTTCTAGGTAAGTGGAATAAGTGAAGAGAGATATGAAGAAAAGTTGATTAAGTTACATGAGTCACTACATTTTGGACAGCATGGTTTTATTATCAATGATTCTTGTTTACTAAAATGATTTAGCTCACCTAATATTATAATTTTTTATAATTAATATATTACTTGAGGTTACAAATTTCAGTGATTTATGAACTTTGGTTGACAACAAAATCCAAAGGGGGGTATTGTTGGGACCAAGTTGGATGATAGTGTTTTTGGAAGCTGAAATAAGTTTGTGCTAATTGTTTTCCATTGTGTTGCCTTTTTTTGTCAAGAAAAAGAAATAAAATCACTTTATAATATTTGGTGATCGTATGATAGGGACATAAGGATGCAAATTAATCATAAAATCAAGCCCATTTTTTATAAGAAAGTTCATTTGTTTTAGTTTTCTATTTTGAATAAGTTTTGTGAAAGAAGTTGTTTTTCATACTCAACTTTTGTCCAGAAATAAAGTTTAAACCATATATATCAGAGTCTAGAAAGTATCCATACTGAATCTTATGATGATTTTCTGATCTTATAGTTCTCATAAATCATAATCTTTCTAAGAAACTTAGGATTCAAGCCTTATGAAGGAAGGGGGATAACAAGTTCTGCCAATCGGTTTGAGGTTTGGTTGAAAAGAAAGAAGATGTTGGAAGGATGAGAATTCATAATAATTTATATTGTAAGTCAGATGATGCTATTCTAATCTTAATTATTCTCAAAGTCATGAGTAATTCATGATTACAAGTAGGAGTTTATGGAAGAATAAAGTCAAAAAAATTTGTCTTAGTTTATCAGTGTGAGATCACTGAACGTAGAATTGTTTGAGGGTTGGGAAGTTTTTTTTGGAATGTGAAAAGAAGAAGATGTTGGTTTTCAGTCAGTCCAATAAGACACAAGATACAATTCATTAAAGAAGGAAGTTGGAAGTTGATGAATTTGAAGTTGCTGATACTATTCCATCGAATACGGTGTGTCATTGATCCATCAGAGGCAGAATAGCTTTAAGTGGAGGTTTTTGGGACCAATTAATAAGAAAATAAGTGGGAGTTGTTGGGAATAATCAATCTAATGAAGATCAATAATGCAGTAAACCATTTTCATCAAGTTGAATTGTATTATAATTGGGTCAATAGAAAAGGAATTGCTTATTTGTTTTCTAGTGGGTCAAGAGAAAATGTATTATTTCAATTGGGTCAAGAGAAAAAGAACAAAAGTATTTTTTGTTTTACAAGTAGGTTAAGACACATCATACTGGAATTGAAACTTATCCATCAGTGTGAAACAGAGACTAATCCATCAGACGTAGGATGACAAAGATAAATTCATCAGACACTGATGCTTCATCGGATGTAGGATCATTATTCCGAGGAAGTTATTGAAAATTTTAAGAAAAGATTAAATGTTTTTAAGCAGTTTCAAAAGTGTTGTCAAGGGAAGTCTTGAAGTGTTTTTGAATAGTTATTCAGAATCTTTGTCAAGGGAGTTTGAATCTAATGCTGAAGTGTTGTTGAGGAAGTTCAGGAATCTTTAGAAGTTTGATGATGATTATAGAAGAATGGTTTCAAATTTTTATGTATTTTAATTAGTATGTAGAAATGTAATGAAGAATATATTGTCATACATATATATTCATCGTAATGAAGAAATCAGAATAAAAATTGGAATCAGACTAAAGAATGGTTAGAAATTTTGAAGCAAGCTAAATATGTGAGAAGATTTGAAAAGGTTCAAGAAGAATCAAGAAGAGTTGATAAGTTCTGAAGAGTTAAAATATATATTCAAAATGGAAATGAAATTAAAAATATAAAAAATCAGTTAAGAGGGAAAACTTTTCAAATTATTTACTAAACCATTCTTAGGACACCTATAGAAGGAAGAGAGTGTATTGTACTTTCTAAAGGATCATAACACTGTTCACATACAGATGAGGAGAGGAAAGTTATAAATTTTTAGTGAGAAAAAGTTTTTGAATAGAGTTTACCTGATGAAGTTTTCTGGACTGAAGAAAGCTAGTGGTTAGAGTTTCTCAAATCAGATTAGAAAATCGGACTGAGATTTCCAGACTAAGATAAAATTAGTTTATAATTGTTTCATCATTTTTCTAGAAAATTCATATTTTTGAACTAAAAAATTAGACTGAACCATCAGACTCGATGTTTGTATGAATAAGTTCTTACCTACTGTTGGGTAGGAAAGTGAAGAATTCTTTTGAAGGTTATATAAGTGAAAGTTGATGAGGCAGTATAGTAGCATATTTGTAATAAATTAGTAAAAGTTTATTAACTTGTTACATAAACTTATATTACATCATTTAGTACTACTTAAAACACATGCATTATTATATTGAATATAGTTCTACACAAGCGTAAAGGTATATCCTACTTGTTGTATCTACACAAAAGTATTGTTTTCTAGTGGATTGTGTGGTATTTTATTGTTTCCAAATCATGAAAAGGATGTAGATACTCTTGTTGAGTAGTTAATTATGTAAATAATTATGTTCTTGTGTATGGGTGATTGTTTTTTTCAGAAAAGTGATAAATCTTTAACAGGAGGTGAATGTTGTTTCAAAATAAAGGAAACTTGAAAGAAAAAGATACCATTAATTCACCCCCTCCCCCTCTCTGTGATATATTGATCTTGGATGGGCAATATCAATTAGTATTATATTGAAGGTTCCCTTTTCTTACTCTTTACTAAATTTCTTTTGAAGATAATTTCTGATAGAGAATCTGGATTGTGTGAAAAGTAAGGGGATTGTGATCTTCAATGGTAAGAACTATCATATATGGAAATATAGTTTGTTGCCTTATCTTATGTCTCTTAGTTATGATTTTCTTGAAGCAGAAACAGATAGATTTATTTATATTTATGAAAAAATTCCTCTTACATATATTGATAAGAATAATCTTGATAATGATAGAAGATCTAATAATGATTTACTCTCATCACTTTCTAAAAGTGATTTTCTAAGAGTGAAGGGAGTTACTACTACTAAAGGTATCTGAGATAAGTTGAAGAACATTTATCAAGGTAATACAAAGGTAAAAATGCTAAGTTAAAAATCTATAGGTTGAATTATGAAGATCTAAAAATGGGTGAGTATGAATCTTTTGGTGATTTATTTACAAGGGTGAATGATATTTTTAGCACCATCAGATATCTTAGTGAGAAGATGGAATACTTGAGTGTTGTTGAAAAGATCTTGATAATTATTACAAATAATTTTGATGCCAAAGTTTCATCTTTGGAAGATAGAAATCCTAAAACTCTATCTCTGGGTGATCCTCATAGTACTCTCATTACTTATGAAATTAGAATAGAGAAATTTATGAAAGTAAAAAAACAAAAGTTGATCAAGAAATTCCGTTCAAGACTTCCAAGAAATTAATTTCTAAGAAGGTTCTTGAAGAAGAAGAAGAAGTTACTGACTCTGAATTCAAAAATTATGTATGTAAAAATATTAATGAATTTTTATCCTTATTTTCTAAAAATGTGAAAAGTGGTATAGAAAATTATAGAGGAAAACTTCCCCTAAAATATTTCAAATGCGGAGCCATTGGGTACTTTTCTATGAATTTTCCTTGAAGAAAAAATGATAAAGATAGTGGAAAAGATGATAGAAGGAAAAGAATATCTTGGAAGAAATATGTTGATAAGTCAAAATCATATTCTAAGGGGAAATATAATAAGTTCACTAAATCCAAAAGGATAATCTTTTGGTCTAAAGATGATGAAGAGGAATATGGTAAAGCTGGGGCCAAAAAGTTTACAAAATTTATTGGAGAAAGTACTTACATTTCAATAGTTAATCATAAAGAGTTTGGAAGTAATAGTTGTGAAGAATAAGATATTGATCTTGAATTTCTTCTAGAGAGATAATTGAAAGAATGTATGAGAAATATTGTAAGACTTGAAAAATAAATCATAAGGTTAAAGAAGGAAAGTCCTAAAATAATCATTCAAGAATGTCCTCTTAAAGATAAAGTTAAGTTACTTGAAGAATTTTATTTTATGAATAAGTCTCTTGAGAAATAAAATAATTGGAATGAATATCTTAAAGTTAAGTTTAAGGAAAAAGAAGAAGAGTTGGAATTTTTCCAACAAAAACTTTCTAAATCTAAGAAAAGAGTTACATGTTTCAAGAACTCTATCTCTAAAGTTGTTGAAATTTTTGGAAAGGGTGAACCTGAGAAGGATCAAGAATTAACTTCAAAGGTCAAGAATAAAGGTGAAATTTTTTCTGAGAAGAAGAAATATGGGAAAGTCATGTCTGTATCCAAATCCAATAAAGTTGAGAATTCATAAGTTTCTAAAAATTATAAGTCTGAAAAAGTTTCTACTGCTTCTAGTTCTGATAAGGCTATAAATAAATTTTATTTAAAATATAATATTTCAGGTCATAATAGAAATATTGGTGGTCAATAAAGTTCTGATGATAAATATAAAAAGGTAGTTGAGAAACATGCTCACAACTCTAGATGGTATAGAAGTTACAGAGGAAAATATTGATTTTAGGGGTATTGTTGGTATTGTGGTGGATTCAAGAATCTAAAAAATATGTGTTGGTTTAATAAAAAAACATTACAACTATTCCACAAATTATAGAAGGAAAATTTTTAGGGGGAGTCAATCCTCTCAAAGGAAGAATTCTGAGAAGGATGTTTTAAAGAAATCTAAGAAGGTTGGTGTAAAAGTTAAAAATAGATTCCAACCTTTGAAAAATATTTTTAAAAGATGTTAAAAACCTAGAAATCTTTAAAAAGGATGTATTTTTCTTACCAGCATAAAAAAGGTTTATAAAAATTATTAGATGCTGGATTTGAAGAAAGATAAAGATAAAGAAAAGGTCGTGTTGTAGAAACCACTCTCAAAGCTACAAAAGGATAATGATCTTAGATCTTGTGTAGTGTGTGTTCTTCTTATATGAAAGGAGACTTAAAATTATTGAATAATCTGAAAAACTTCAAAGATGGAATAATGACATTTGTAAATGATGAATCCCTTAGAATCAAAGGTGTTGGATCCATTGTTATTAGGGAAGAAAAGTTGAAATCATAGAAAACCATTTTTGTTGGTGGGTTGAAACACAACTTGTTAAGTGTTTCAAAACTTTGTGGTGAGGTAAATAAAGTTGTTTTTATAAAATATGGTTTTATTGTGAAAATATTGGAAGATGGAAAAGTTATTGTAAGAGGCCAACGTACAAAAGGAAACTTGTTCCAAGTTGGTGATGTTCAAAACTCTTGTTACTTAAGAATTATGGAAGAAAATCATTTGTGGAATAAAAGGTTGGGATATATGTGTTAGTGAAACATGATAAATTTATCAAAGAGAGACATTGTCTGTGGTATTCTTAATATGTAAATAAGAAGAGATTGTTGTTGCACTATTTTTCAGAAAGGAAAGATTACAAAATTTGTGCATAAGAAAGTTGATATTCATTCAACTCAACCCCTGGAACTTATCCATTCTAATATTTTTGTTCCAATGATAAAATAATCAAATCATGTAAATATGTAATTCATTTATTTCATTTATGATTTTTCACACATTACTTGTGTTATTTATTTGAAACATAATTCAGATGAACTGAATATGTTTAAAAGTTTCAATAGAAGTGATGAGAAGGAATGTGGGTATTCTATGAAGAAGTTGGGAACTTATAATAGTGGTGAGTAAAAGAATGAAGAGTTAAAAATTTATCTTGAAAAACATGGAATTAGGCATGAGTTCAATGCACCATACACACCTCAACAAAATGGGGTTGATGAGAAGAATAATATAAGTTTAGTTGAAATGGGGTGTGCTATGTTACTTTAACAGGGTTGTTCTCATTACTTTTGGAGGCAAGCTACAAGTGTAGATGTTTATATTCAAAACCTATGTTTCTATAGGCCAAGTTCTTATATGACTCTCTATGAAAATTTTTATGGAAAAACTAAAATTTTAAACACTTAAGAGTTTTTGTGAGTCCCTACATCATAAAGAACAAAAGGTGGAAATCTTGGAAATTTTGATCAAAGAGGTGAAGATAGATTTTTTCTTAGATATGATTCAAATATAAGAGGATATAGATGTTTCAAAAAAGATATAGGGAGATTAGTTGACTCTATTGAGGTGAAAGTTATTGAAAAAGTTGGGGAGATGTTCCACAAACACATGTAGATGAGGAAGATGAAGAGGATGGAAGAATTTTTGTTAATGAATCTGATAATGATGCAAAAAATTGTCATCCATCACAAGAATAAGAATCAGACTTAGATATTTCTAGTAATGAGTAAGAAAATCATATATCTCATCATAAGATGAGGAAGTAAGTGGAATCTAAAAATGCAGTTGGTTATCAACATTAAAAGGTTCAAACAATAATAAAATTAAATATTATTAAACATACCTCTTTATACTCAAAAGTTGAGCTGAAAGATGTGAATGAAGATTTTGAGAATCCTAAATGGATTTAATCAATGAATAAAGAGTTGTATCATATTGAAAAGAATGGTATTTGGTAACTTGTACCTAAACCAAATGACAAAAAAAATTATTGGTACAAAATGGGTTTTCTGAAACAAGTTGAATGAATATGGTTAAGTGATAAGAAAAAAAATAAATTTTAGGGTGCAGAGGTTACTAATAGATTAAAGTAAATGATTTTGATGAGACTTTCACTCAAGTGTCAAGGTTAGAAACAATTAGAATCTTTCTTGGTATTATTTCATAATGAAGTTACAAAAAAATTTATATGGATATGAATTCATAATTTTTGAATGGTGAACTTGATGAGGAAGTTTATATTGAACAATTGTGTGTCTTTGTTTTTAGGAAGGATGAAAGTTATGTGTGTAAGTTGAAGAAATCATTTTATGAGATAAATAAAGCTCTGATGGAATGGTATTTCAAATTGGATACCTAATTAATAAAGATGAGTTTTAATAAAGTAAGGGTTGATGGTAATTTGTACATCAAATAAAGTTAGTAGTTTTTCCTCATTATAATTATTTATGTTGATGACATAATATTTATTGGTAATGATGAAAGAACCTGTGAAATATTTGTTGAAGAGATTAAAAAATCATTTGAGATGTCTATGCTGGGTGAAATGAAATACTTTCTTGGGTTACAAATCTTGCAAAAGAAGAAACACATATTTCTTTATCATGAAAATTATGATAAGTAAATTCTTAATAAGTTTTCCATAGAATATTCAAAACCTATTTCCACACCAATTTCAGTGGGAACCAAATTGACTAAATATTGAGAAGGTAATAAAGTTGGCTCTAAAGAGTTTTGAAATCTAATTTGAAGGTCATTGTATCTGAATGCCTCAATACCAAACATTGTTTATGTTGTTACCTTATATGAAATATTTCATAGTGATCCAAACTAATCACATCTATTGGATGGAAAAATAATTATCATATATATCAAAGGAACAACATATTTCAGAATTGGGTATGATAGCTTAGAAATTATTGACTTTTTGGGTATTCAGATGCAGATTGGACAGGAAGTATTGATGATAAAATATCCACATCTAATGGATTTTTCTTTCTAGGGAAAATTTGTCTAAGTTATCATAATAAGAAAAAAAATCAGTAACTCTTATCATGGATGTAGATGAATATATTTCCTCTACTCAAGATGCTACATAATTTATGTGAATGAAAACATAGTTAGAAGACTTACTTGTTCAAGTAAAGTTACCCTTGCTTTTGGCTTGTGATAATCAAATTGAAATCAACCTCACAATAAGACTAGTACAACATTCTCATTCAAAACATATTGACATAAAATACCACTTCATTAAAGAGTATGTGTAGGATAATGAATTAAAACTAGATTATGTTCCTACATCAGAATAAGTTACTGACATTTTCACAAAACCTTTACTAAAGGAATATTTTTACAAATTGAGGTTGAACCTAGGTGTCTAACCTCTTTATCTTCAAGGTTGAGGTATGTTTTTCTATCCTCTCTCTCATCTAGTCTTTGGATAGTGTTGTATAAGGGGGATTCATAATTTTATCCATTGATGTGTGCTAAACCTTATAAGGAAGCATGTATATAGGGGGAGTTATGGGTAAGCTGTGAACTTAGCATGTAAGTGTGAGAACAATTCTAATAGTTTTTTGGAGTGGTTATAGGAAAATTATGTTTACAGGTAAGTGGAATAAGTGAAGAAATATTTAAAGTTTAGATGAATAAGTTTCATGAGTCACTACTTTTTGGAAAACATGGTTTTTCTATCAATGATTCTTGTTTCCTACAATGAGTTAGTTCACATAGGATTAGAATTTTTGATAAGTAATCCATTTTTTAAGATTAAAAAGTTTATAAATTTATGAAATTTGGTTGAAAAAAATACAAAGGGTGATATTGTTGGGACCAAGTTGGATGAAAGTGTTTTTGGAAGCTAAAAGAAGTTTGTGCTGATTGTTTTTCATTATGTTGTATTTTATTGTAAAGAAAAATAAATCACCTCACTTTGTAATATTTTGTGATCGGAGGATAGGAACATAAGGATGAAAATTAATTATAAAATAGAACACATTTTTTATAATAAATTTCCTTTGTTTTTGTTTTCTATTCTAAATAAGTTTTGTTAAAGAAGTTGTTTTTCAGACTCACTTGTGTCTAGAAAGAAAGTTTTGACTATAATGAGGAAAATTATCAGAGTCTTGAAAGTATACATACTAAATCTAAGGATTATTTTTTGATATTATAGTTCTCATAAATCATAAGATTTATGATAAACTTGTGATACAAACCTTATGAAGGGAAGGGGGAGAACAAGTTCTACCAATCAGTTTGAAGTTTGGTTGGAAAGAAAGAAGATGATGGAATGATGGGAAGACACAATAATTTCCATTTTAAGTTATATGATGCTATGATGATCTTAATTATTCTAAAATTCATGAGTAATTCATGATTACAAGAAGTTTTTGTAAGAAGAAAGTAAAATTTTTCTGGTCTTAGTTTATTGGTGTGTGATCACGAGATGCAGAATTGTTTGAAGGTTGGGAAGTTTTGTTTAGAATGTGAGAAGACAAATATGTTGATTTTAAGTCAGTAAAATAATCCACAAGATACAAATAATTGGATAAGTAAGTTTGAAGATTTTTAAGTCAAAGGTGTTGATATTGGTCCATCAGATGTAGTGTTCCATCGATCCATCAGAGGCAGAATAGTTTTAAGTGGAGGTTGTTGGGACCAATGTATAAGAAAAGAAGTGGGAGTTGTTGGGACCAATTAATATGATGAAGATCAAAAATGTAGTTGATCATTTTCATCAAGTTGAATTGTATTACAATTGGTTCAATAGAAAAGGAAACTCTAATTTGTTTTCTAGTGGTTCAAGAGAAAATTTATTGTTTCAATTGGGTCAAGAGAAAAAGAAAAAAACTATTATTTTTTCAAGTAGGTCAAGAATCATCAGACCATCATTGAAACTAATACATTAGAGTGAAATAGAAACTAATACATCAGATGTTGGATAACATCGATACTTTATCAGACCTGAGATCATTGATCTGAGGAAGTTTTTGAACAATTAAAGAAAAGATGAAAAGTTTTGAATTTATTGCAAAATTATTGTTAAGAGGAGTCTTGAAATTTTTTTGAATAGTTTTTTAGAAGTATTTTGAAGGGAGTTTGAAGTTGGTGCTGAAGTGTTTCTAAGGAAGTGTGAGAATATTTAGAAGTTGGGACATAGTTTTTGGAAGAATTGTTTCAATGTTTTATATCTTTCAATTGGTAAGGATCAGCATAATGAGGATTCTACTGTCATACATATGTCTTCAACATAATGAAGAAATCAGAAAGACAATTGGAATCAGATTGAAGAATGGTTTGAAAGTTTTAAGTGAGTTGAATATGTGAGAATATTTGAGATGGTTTGAGAAGAAACAAGAATATTTGATAAGAACTGAAGAACTCAAATTTTTATTCTAAATGGAAATGAAATTATAAATTTATAAATTTGGTAAAGCGGGAAAACTTTTCTGATCCCTGCCTAAACCATTCTTGGAACACCTATAAAAGGAATAAAGTAAATTTTACTTTTTAAAGAATCAAAACATTGTTCATGTGTAGATGAATAGAGAGAATTTCTAAAGTTTTAATGAGAAGAAGTTTCTAGATAGAGTTTAAATGATGATGTTTTCCAGACTGAAGAGAGTTAGTGGTCATAGTTTCTTAAATCAAATCGGGCAAACGGATTGGGATTTCTGGAATGAGACAGAAGTAGTTCAGAATTGTTTCAGTTGTATTCTAATAAACTTATATTTCTAGACTAATAAATTAGAATAAATAATTAGACTATTCTATCATATTCGGTGTTTGTATGAATAACTTCTTACCTATTATTGGGTAGTAAAGTAAAGATTTTTTTGAAGGTCATATAAGTGAAACTTGATAAGAAGCACTAAAACATGTTTGGAATAAATTAGTGAAAGTTTATTAACTTTTTATACAAAATTTTATTACATCATTTCACGCTACATAAAGACATGCACTGTATTATTGGACATATTGATACACAAGGGTATGGGTATATCCTACTTTTTGTATCCACACAAAAGGATTGTTTTCTAGTGTATTTTGTGGTATTGGATTATTTCCAAATCATTCCAAGGATGTCGCTACTCTTATTGATTAGTTAACCTTATAAATAATTATGTTTCTATGAATGTGTGATTATTTTTTTAGTAAAGTGATAAATCTTTAATAGGAGGTGGATATTATTTCAAAATAAAAGAAACTTAAAAGAAAAAGATATCACTGATTCACCCCCTCCCCATCTTAGTGATACATTGATCCTGGCTAGGAAATATCAAGAATAATAATTTCCAAGTGGATTCTTCCATCCAATAATAAATAAATTTTTTTACCAGCGTATTTATTACTAGATTTATGTCCCACACAACATAAAATTGGGAACCTAGACCAATTGCCACATGGTTACTCTAGGTTGTTTCTTTTCATGTCACCCTTGTGAAAAATGATAACTTATCAGGAATCATAACTTATAACATTCAAATGTTGGGTTCCCCTTTTTAGAATTATCTATAACTTTAACCTTTGATTATTAATATCTTATTTGTATTTATTTATTATACAAAATGAATATTTTATGAACCTAATAGGATGAATTTGAATCAAAAATGGATGCACACTGATTGTATGACAAAATAATATAAATATAGAGTTAAATAGTTCATCAAGTTTTCAATAGAGAATGCATACAACCATTCTCAAATACTTAATCTATTTTTATATTGTTTTTATTATAGACAAATTAGTATGTAAGAGTTTTAAGAACATTTGATTTGTCACGGAATAAATCATAGATATAAATTTTGGACTAAACATGAAAAAAAACTGAATGTGCACACCGATTGGGATGAAACTATAGTTTATGAATCATTTTATATGAATACTAGTTTAAATGATGATAGATATCATGTGGAATAAATGAAAATAAAAATTTAAGATTATATTTGTGATTTTCCAAAGTTTTTTGAGAATTTAAATAGCTATGATAAGATACCATTTTATATTGGTTTTATTAAGTACATAACATTGTTATTTGTATTGACATTATATAATTTGAAAGGTGGTAGTAGATGGAGATACACCAGCTTTATAGAACTACTTGGTCTCCTAGATGATGTGATACTAGAAGAAAATGAACTTCCTTATCAAACATATGATACTAAATTAAAGTCATGTTCAATGGGAATGATCTCTAAAAAATACATGATTGTCTAAATTATTTCATATTGTTATTCAAGGACCATGAGTTTCTAATAAAATTCTCTATGTGTTGCATGAATCGATGAAAGTAATATTAATAAAGTCCTAAAAGATTTGTATGGTACTTTACTATTATTCTATGGTTTAGAAGACTATATGGATGTCAGAAAACCACGAGAAAATTGACATGGCATGCAGATACAAGAATTAAAGATGAGAAACTACATCATTTGGTAGAGTCTCCTAGGTGGAAGAAAATTGATTATAAGTATCCTGAATTTGGAAATGATCCAATAAACTTTCATCTTGCATTATCCAATGATGGAATAAATTATTTTGGTGTGTATAGTAGTACTCAAAATACATGGCTAGTTATATTAGTAAATTATAACTTTCTTCCATGGTTATGCATGATGCACAAATACATTATGTTGTCTCTGATTATATCTGAACCAAAACAACCTGGTAATGATGTTGATGTATATTTAGCTACATTGATCAAAGATCTGAAATTGATGTGGGATATTGGTGTTATAATGTATGATGCTCATAGAAGTGAAGAATTCACATTGAGGTCCATATTGTACAGGGTGATAAATGACTTTCCTTCTTATGGAAATTTTTAGGCTATAACATTAAAGGAATATCAGGGTGTCCCATTTTTGAAGAATTAACTCACTCAGTTCGGTAGAAACATTACTCAAACACTGTGTTTTTAGTACATCATAAATTTTTACCTCAACGACATAAATACTAATCCTAGAATACATCATTCAATGGGAATGCCAAACATGGAAGACATTTTCTTTGAATTATCAATCTAGAATTTTTTGTATGTCAGACATTTTATTGATGTCATGTATATAGAAAAAAATGTGTTTGATAGTGTTATTGGAATGTTACTAAATGTTCCAAGAAAAAAAATATAGAATCAAGGCTAGGTTGGACATGACTATCATGTGGATGAGGGAATATTTGGCACTAGTGAAGGGTAAAAGTAAGACTTTTCTTCCTCCATAAACTTACACTCCATCTAGACGAGAAAAATTACAATTTTTCATTTTCCTTAATATTGTAAAAGTTATATAGGGGTATTCATCAAATATCAAGAATGTTGTTTCAATAACTAATTTAAAGTTACATGGAATAAAATCACATGAATTTCATATTTTTATGCAATATTTGATGCTCATCGCTTTGAGTTTCATTCTGCTTAAAAATGTAGGACATACATTAACCAGACTCTAATTATTTTTCAAATCCATATATAGTAAATTTATAAAACCAGTGAAGTTTTCAATCATTAATAATAAGTTTGAAGATATATTATGTGAATTAAAGATGTTATTCCAACCATAATTCTTTGATATAATGGTCCACCTGATGTTTCACTTGGTTAGATAGGTTCAACTATGTGGTCCTATCCATTATAGATGAATATACCCAATTGAACGGTATATGAATATTTTGAAATGGTGCATCATGAATCGAAGTTACCCAGAAGGTTATATTATAGAATTATGTATTATTAAAGGAGTTTTGGAATTATGTACTGATTACTTATCAGATGTTGATAGCATTGGTCTCCCAAAGTCTCATCATAGTAGACACCTTATAGGTGAAGAGATTTATAGAAGATCTATTGTTATAATTACCATCAAAGAGTGGGAGAAATCTCACCTTTACATTTTATATAATAGTGAAGATGTTGATCCATAGGTTTAATCCCATAAAGAAATTATTAGACATTTGAATCCATCAAGGGATGAAGGATGGATATCCAATACATATAATCAATGGTTCATAGGATGGTTTCAAGATCATATTTATAAAGAGTTACATGAAAATATGAATTTAATTATTGAAAAACTTTTATGGATAGCTAAGGGACCAAAGGAAAATGTTATATATTACATTGGTTTTTATAATTAATTATTATATATTCAAAATAAAAGAATATGATGACCATAGTATAATAAAAAATAGTGTATTTATGCTTATGGTGGAAGCGATGCACATATATAGTTCCAAGGATAGAAATCTAATTTATACGAATATATCATATTTTGGAATCATCAAATACATATATGATTTGGACTATATAATATTTCAAGTGCTGATTTTCCATTGAAAATGGTTTGACAATAGGGCTCTAGTGAATGTTGATTAAATGGCCTTTATGAAGGTGAATTTTAGTGTAAAAGGGGAAAAGAACAAGCCATTCATAATGGAATCACAATAAGTGTGGATATTTTATATCTCAAATCCAAAAAAATAATTGGTCAATTATACTTCTAGAGAATAAAACAACTATAGGGTCAGATGAAAATTCAATCAAGGATGACCATTTCATTGGGAGATCACAATCATTTCATAGCAGTCCTAAAGAAGACAATGTCTTGTATGTTATAGGGACCAAAAATAGAAGATTTGGATTCTCAATAAAGGATCCAAATCCCTTCAACCTTTAAAGAAAAGAAAGATAGTTAAATGATTAGGTTAAAATATTTTTTAATATACTATGATTTTCCTCATAATATTATGTGTTCTCTAATGTATTTATGTAATATAAATTAAATGTTTGACTACTCATGCATAAAATGAATTCTGCAAATGATGATGTTATCAATCTTAGGGAAAAATAGGTGGTTGATGCTAAAACTGTATAATTATTAGGGGATCAACAACATGTTGATAAAAAACAAGAATGAAACAGCATCATAGTGTTGAATAAAATTATTAATGTAATAAGTAAGGGTATAAAATTTGAGGTTGGATGAAATTAATGTATCCAACCTATTAACCCAAATAAGTCAATGTTCATTAGTTATGTTGGGGTCACAATGAGGATGGATGTGCTGATTGATATAGATTCATGGATCCATGTCCAAAATGTAATAAAGTAAAACCTTTGAGAAGATATAAAGGTGATGTTATTATATACTTTCTTTATTTTACCAAAAAAAATTATAATGAAACA
Organism: Viscum album; assembly: GCA_963277665.1. Taxonomy (NCBI): domain Eukaryota; kingdom Viridiplantae; phylum Streptophyta; class Magnoliopsida; order Santalales; family Viscaceae; genus Viscum; species Viscum album. The sequence continues at coordinate 1,294,623,406 of OY728138.1, read as the reverse complement.
TTGATTTAATTTTCATTATTACTTGCAGAATTTGTTTATTTTAGATGATTTATATAAGAAATATTTCTTAATGGACACTATAAAATATCATACAAGCTTTCAGAATCTTCTTACCAATTTTTATCTTAAGGATGTTAAGGGGAAGATAAAGCCCCACCCCCCAGTTACTTATGAACACATTATAAAGTAGGAAACATAGAATGTTTTCATCAGTCATCACGATGAGAAATAATTTTAGGTGTATTATAGTTGATAATATATTATTTTACCATATTTATTTTATCTAATTTGATTCAAAAAAAATTAATTTATGAAACAACAAAGGAGTTATGAAAATAAAAAATGTGCATCAAAACCAACTTACCCCTATCACAAAGCAAGGATGGGGTATGCTTCACTAAAGAAGAAAATGTTATTTATTTTAAATAAATAATAAAAGTTTTATATGATATGAAACAATATATTTTCCTTTGTTTATATTCATATTGATGAACTAAAGTCTAAAGTAACTTATATCCCATGTCATGTGCTATGGAAGGAGGCCCGCGTAAATAAGGATAGTAAACAAGTTGATGAAAACACAAAAGCATTATGGGAAACATGTGTAAGTATGGAATAATAGTAATTTTTTATGATTTATAATGGTATTACATAAAAATATCTATATATGTTTTTGTTTTTTTATATGGTTTAGACACAACAATCGGCAGTGACTGTACCATAAGAAAAAATACTTTCAATAGTTTTAAAGTGACCAGAACAATATAGTCATGTTAGAGGTGTAGGTTTTGGAGTGTCTCATCAAACATATTTTATGAAGATAAAATAACAAGAATATACATATAAGATGATGAAAGTATTTTAGGTTAAAATAGATCATTTTCAATATATTATTGTTCGGTGTGGTTTGGAAGACCAATATATGAAAAAAGATCAAAGTGAACCGACAGTGGAATAAATATAATCACATGAAAAACCAAATAACCCCACTATATTTGAGTCTAGTCATTCCTATAAACCACATACCATACCCAAGGAAATCAATTTTTTCATTACAATTTCTCCTAAATGTGAATCAAACAACTTTTGATAACTTTATATTACTAAAATTTTACAGGGTTAAGTTGTATGCGATATCTATCTATCAACACCCACATACCACATTGTTGTGAGGGGTATGATGTATAATATACCAATAGAAAAGATATAAAAAAACTCCCAAAATATCACATGAGAGTTGGGATTTAATTAGATCAAGATTCGGGTGATGAGTTTCCTATTTCACTTGATGATCTGGATATTACAATAGTCAATGATGGTATTGTAACTTTCATAGCATGACTGTATAATATTATAAAGATACATTAGGTATGTCCTTAAAAAAATTCAAATGAAAAACTTATAACAATTGATGAAAAAATATATGAAGTGAGGTTTGGTATTACAGACGGATAAAATGATAGAAAAATGGAAGGTCTGATCAAGACAATATAGTGAATAAACCAATGAAACAAATAGACCTTCTGAGAGTACCTTCCCCCCACCAGTTCCACTACAACATCTATTATCATTAAAACTTCTTGAAAACACCACTTTCAAAGATGTATATATGTCCTACATTCCATATTAATAATAAATATTTTGAACTTTCATTATAAACATGGTTGTTCTCAAGAGTATAAATGAGATTCTCAAGTTTGAATAACGGGGAGTCTTGGTTGTGAATACATACATAAGGTTCATTTTCATAATAAATCTGTCCAAAAAATGTTCTAATATGTTCATTAAATTTAATAACTATTCATATGTTTTATATGTGTTTATATTACTACTACATAAAGGGAAAACCCTACAAAGAACAGTTTAGATTCATTAATCCCTGTATCAATTCTAAGAATGAAATTTCTTTGGAGTTTAGAGAAATTGATAAGAAAAAAGATAATCTAAATAAGGAATTTGAGAAGAAAACAATATATGATAAACTCTTTTTTATGCCTATAATATAGGGTTAAAACTCTAAAATATAATCTTATAAAATATTTTTTTATTTTTTTTATTAATTATTTGTTTTTTATTTTTTTTAGGAAGCACTGAATGCTGATTACAATCAATCTAGATACCCTAAATATTTATTTTTTAGATCCAATGCATAGATTTCCAACAAATCAAAAACACATGATGTGTATTGTGAATTTTTAATGCACTGTAATCAAAATTTTACAAATAAACTTCAAATTATATGTTTCAATTTGTTTTTTAAAAAGAATTTTGTTATGATAAGGAAATATGTAAATATAGGCTAAATAATGGTATGAGGTCAGTGATTGAAAATAATAAGCCTACTTATAACTTCAAATAGAAATTGGTTAAGGTATATATAGAAATATTTAATAATAAAAACATATTTCAAAATAATTTACTTATTTTGGTCAATGTTTCTGTAATGTCTGAAGCAAGATAACAATAATGATTATAGATATTATGTCTGTAAATTTATGAAATATATCATATTCCATCAAAATACTAGCATCCCGAAATAGGTAATTTCCTAAATTAATTAAAATTTCATTAAAAATATTTCTTAATCATTTATTTTTCAATATTTGCTTAGTGCTGCAAATATTTCTGACAATATACATACTAAAAAGAAGAAGTAAATTTATTTAAAGATGAGTGGGAAATATACATGGTGTCAAAATGTTTTCTGATATAAAACTTAGGTGATTACCTATTATTTTTGTGATCTAGTATGGGTTATGACCTTAGAGATACACTTGGGATGTGAATCATTAGTATCAAAATGCTTATATATTATTTTTTATCTATTTCTCAAGGATAAGTATAATGGAGGAAATTTATTTGTTGAGAAACAAATAGACAAAATATATGACATCAGAATGTATACATACATTATGAACATGTGACTTTCCACTACTTATTTAGTTAATTTTATTATCATTTTATCTAATTTTTTAGTTAATTTCATTATCATTTTTATTTGATACTTATTTTGTTAAATTTATATATTAGTTCAAAACACACATCACATGATAAAAACTAAGAAAACAAATTCAGACTATTTTTATAAATGGCCTATAATTCATTTTTGATGTGTAGGAATCAAACCCACATCAATATGACATCCAATGTGTTCAATGTGGCTCAAAGTGTGTGTTTTCAATATAAAAGTTTCATTATACTCAAATTGTGTGGAATTAGTTTAAAATTTACATTTTAGTAAAAATGAAAAGTGACATACTCAAAGTTGAGGAAACAAATTCATATTTTTTCAATACATTAGGAAAATGATACCTCAGTCATTTGTGACATGTAAGAATCATCCACACCTCAATCTGGTACATGATGAACCCGATATGAATCAAAGTTTCCATTATCAGTTTAAAATTGACATTTTAGTTAAAAACATGAATCACTCACTAAAAACTAAGAATATGTGATCATATTGTCTTGATAATTTATGATAACTATTCATAATTCATTTTAGACATGTAGGAATTAGTCTCACATCAAACTGACACACAATGTGACTGATATGACTCAAAGTGTGTGTTTTTAGTTTAAAATGACATTTTAGTAAAAAAAGTGACATACCCAAAACTAAGAAAAAACATTCATGTTGTTTTGATACTTTATTAAAATGATCAATAAGTCATTTTTGATGTGTATGAATTAGTCAAACATCAATCTGATACATGATATGAGCAATATGACTCAAAGTGTGTGTTTTCCATTTAAAATGAAATTTTAGTAAAAACCATAAGTGACATACTCAAAAACTAATCAAACACATTGGGATTGTTTTGATACTTTATAAAAACAATCTATAAGTCATCTTTGATATATAGGAATCATCCAAACCTTAATTTGATGCATGGTGTGACCAGTGTGACTCCAAGTGTATCATTTTATTTAAAATTTACATTTTATTAAGAAGGAAAAGTGATATACTCAATACCAAGAAAATGAATTTGGGTTATTGTGATACTTTATAAAAAAGATACATAATTTCTTTTTGATGTGTAAGAATCATCCGCACCTCAATATGATACATGGTGTTCCTGATATGACTCAAAGTGTCCGTTATCAGTTTAAAATTTACATTTTAGTTTAAAACATGTTTCACTCCCTAAAAACCAAGAAAACATGCTCATGTTGTCTTGATAATTTGGGACAATTATTAATAAGTCATTTGTGACATGTAGGAATTTTTCTCATGTAAAACTGACACACAATGCGAATGGTATGACTCAAAGTGTATGTTTTCAGTTTAAAATGATGTTTTAGTAAAAAAAAGTGATATAATAAAAACCAAGAAAACATATTTGTGTTGTTTTGATAATTTAGGAAAATGATATGTAAGTTATTTTTGAAATGTAGGAATCATCCTCACATCAATCCAATGCACGGTGTCATCGGTATGACTCAAAGTGTATGTTTTCAATTTAAAATGTCATTTTAGTAAAAACTATAAGTGACATACTCAAAAATGATAAAAAGTATTCAAATTATTTTGATAATTTATAACAGTGATTCATAAGTCACTTTTGAATTGTAGGAATATCTCGCCTCAATCTGACACATGGTGTGACTGATATGACTCCAAGTGTGTCTTTTTATTTAAAATTGACATTTAGTAAAAAAAGATAAGTGAAATACTCAAAACTAAGAAAAATAATTTTGATTATTTCTATACTTTAGGAAAACAATCCATAATTTATTTTTGATGTGTAAGAATTATCCAAACCTTAATATGATACACGGTGTTCCTAGTATGACTCGAAGTGTTCGTTATCAATTTAAAATTTACATTTTAGTTCAAAATGTTTGTCACTCACTAAAAACCAAGAAAAAAAGTTTGTATTATCTTGATAATTTGTTAAAATGATTCATAAGTCATTTTTGATGTGTAAGAATCAGTCTCATGTCAAACTAACACAAAATTTGACCATTATGACTCAAAGTGTGTGTTTTTAGTTTAAAATTACATTTTAGTAAAAAAACAAATTTTATACTCAAAATCAAGAAAATTAATTCGGATTGTTTTAATACTTTAGTAAAATGATTCATAATTAATTTTTGATGTGTAGTAATAATCTACATATCAATCCAATTCATGGTGTGACCGGTATGACTCAAAGTGCACGTTTTTAGTTTAAAATGATATTTTAGTAAAAACCACAAGTGACATACTCAAAACTAATAAAAATCATTTGGATTATTTTGATACTTTAGAAAAATGATTCATAATTCATTTGTGATGTGTAAGAATTGTCATCACCTCAATCTGACGCATGGTGAGACCGGTATGACTCCAAGTGTGTTTTTTTTAATTGATATTTTATTAAAAAATATAAGTGACATACTCAAAACTGAGCAAACACATTTGTATTATTTCAATACTTTAGTACAATGATCCATAAGTAATTTTTGATGTGTAAGAATCATCCACAACTCAATTGGATGCATGGTGTTCCCAATATGACTCAAAGTGTCTGTTATTGGTTTAAAATTGACATTTTAGTTCAAAAAATGTATCACTCACAAAAAAATAAGAAAATATTATTGAATTGTCTTGATAATTTAGTAATATGATTAGAAAGTTATTTTTGATTTATAGGAATCAGTCTCATGTAAAATCGACACATGATGTGACCAGTATGACTCAAATTGTGTGTATAAGGACCTATCCTTAAAACATTACATAATCATGAATTAAATGAATAATTCACATTGAGGATCTTTTTAGGTTTAGAGTTTTATAGAATTAGGCCATAACTATTACATTACATATCAAAAATTACAAAGTAGACAATTCTAATCAGTTCCCATTTTTTCATAAAATAAAAACTCTTGAAAAAAAGAGTCATGTATAGTTCCATGTTTTAGAAAACATGATTTTCCCTTGATCCCATCCTTGACCCTATTCATCTTTAAGTCCTCTGAAAAACATTTCCAAACTTGGGATGAGTATAAAAAGCTCAGTAAGGGTTATAAGATAAATAAAGATAACATTTGTCAATAAACACATACCAAGCATAGTGCATACCTCATAAAATCATAAGATTTATGAATAACACATAGAAAACATAAATTATAAAGGTAACTTGTGGCATACATAACATACATACGTTGTAGCTTTCACTACTACGTAGGGAGTTACATTTGGAATACCCATCATAGTATATTCCCTAAATATCTTAAGAGAAACATTCACGTTTACCTCCATTACGTTACCCAATGCATTGTAGAGCTATCTCAGGCTAACTTGCCCTAGGTTTATCACGGAACCACCCGTATACGTAAACAATGCCCAAGAACCATAACATATTCATAACACATAAAACAAAAATAATAGAAAGATAACATTTCTACATCATTTAAATATATTGACATAAAAATCCAATATCAAAACAATTTTCAATACCAAAATACATAAAATATTATATGGTATTTATTTTCCTTTTAAAAATATTATGGCTTGTTAAGGAAGCCATAGATCAAATAATACTCGCGGTGGCGGAAAGGTCGTTATCACCGCTTACGTTAAAAAGAAACATTCATTTTTTTGTCATTTAGTAAAACTATTCATATAAAAATATTACTTTTTAATGAAATGAGAAGTCAAATGTTTTTATACAATGTATAAAATAAATTCATGTATAAAACAAAATATGCCTCAATGAAAGAAGATTGAGACGAAGTCCCTTACCTCGTGTCTGACTAGACTCAATCGTTCTTTAATCTCCTGAATAATAAAGTAAATTTAATTTCTACTTGATTAAGAACTTTTTTCAAGTTTATTATTTCTTTTATATCAATTATTATCTTTCTATAACAATTATTTAATTATTTGAGTTCATATCAGACATTTTGTCGATGATAGGAAATTGAGTTAAAAATGAACTTGTTATAATTATAAATTGTCCATGTGGTTGAAATTCCATTATCTCCAGAATGATATTCATGATTTATATATCTTATATATCATATATATCCAGTATATATATGTATTTATAATATTACATAACATTTGGAGATAATAAATGAAATGCACCATTCATGGAGACAGTAAGTCGTATGTACGCATGAACACTACTTTCATTTCTATTTCATATTTAATGGAATAAAAACATAATGATACATAGGTATATTATAATTCCAGTATAATATCATATATAATTTCATTAACTCCATACTTTATATGTTCCACATATGTCATGAATGAATCATATCACTTTGAGGGGGAGGTAGTCCGCACTTCCTCAAATGAAATTATCATATATAACCACTATGGAAACCATAAAGTTATTCTATAAATAAAAAATAAAGAATCATAAAAACAATATAAATATAATATATTTCACATATAAATACAGTTCCATATTAATGTTCACCATAAGAGGTGGTAGGAGAATATTGAATAATCATCACTTCGTGAGGCAGTAGTTCGCCATCCACATAAACAGTATGTTATTTACCCATTAGATGGAGGTGTGTGTAAGTTTAGTTAAAATAAATCCAATAACAACAACATAGTATATTTAGGATACTATTATTTCTATAAAATAAAGGAATAAAAATAGTTTAGTGGGTTGGATAAGGAAGATAAAACAAAATAACTTAAGAGAAGACGTTACTTTTAAATCGGGTATCTCCCTTTAGTTTGAACCAAAAGGATTAATTGAATTGCCTTCTTCCTAGGGGAAGTCTATTAGGAGGAGTAGAGATATGTAGGGATCTTAATTGGGTAGATTTTGTAAAATCCAAGGGGCTTGAGAAGTGTGAGTAATGGGTTAGAAGTGAGGGCTTTTTATAAGGGGAGAGGGGCTCTTTAGGAATATTTAAAAATATTATTTTATTATATAATGATTTTTGGTTTACAAAGGTCCAAAACTCATTAAAGTAGAAGATAAGATGACTCAGATTAGAAATAAAATCATCCAATAAGAATTGGACAGGTTTTGGATATTTTTTTAATCTTTATAATCTTATTTATTTAAATCATTCATTAATGAGGTAAACACTGCATCATTATTATGTCATAAATATTTTTATTTATTTGATGTCTAAAAATTATAAAAAAAATATCATTATGTAGGAAATATTTTTATCTTTAAAATTAATATTTATATTCAAATATATAACTAATATAACCCCAATTAAGAATATATTTACTAAAAGATATATGTTTAAGTTATTTTTGTCTTTACTTTAAATTAATTAATATAAAGTGTCATTATCACTCCCAAGTGGCTCCATGGGGTACCAAAATTGAACCAAGGATACCCATGGTCAGAAATTTATCAACCAATAGTATTAGGATACATGTTAGGGTAATTTTATATTATTATAATATTATTATTTTTTACCCTTATTTACCAGATTTACCCTTTAACCATGGTAAATAAAATATTTACTGAAGAAAATATTCATAATTCCTAAAAATAAAAGTTACTGATTTACAAAGTTTGGACTTCCTAATTCTAAATATGGAATCAATTTTTACAAATTCAAAACACAGAAGTGGCAGAAATTAATTTAAAATTAATTCTCGTTGTCAAAACAAAAAGCGTGTTTTTAAGAAATAATAACTATCAAAATATTGACACTTATTTATGTCCAATTTCAAAGTGAAATTACTTCCAATGACCAAAATTGCATTAAATAGTAAAAACATAATATAATTAAGCTTTAAAACCAATTAAAAAGATGATCTAACCTTATAAATAAATTAGATTAAAAGGCAGTTTTGAATTAAAATACAGTACTTTTCACTATTCCTTAAAAATGAATTTTATCAGAAAAATACCAAAAATTTACCCAAAGTAAATTTTGATGTCCTGATTCTAAAGAAGAATTTTATTTTGTCAAATATAACATATAAAAGTAACCAAATCTAGATTTAAATAGGGTTCTCCATCAAAAGGTGGTAAATCAACATTTTAATGAATATTAGAGTATTTATGCTTAAAATCAGATTCTTTCTTATTTTAAGCCTCTAAAATTTATTGGATAAATGTAAAAACATTTAAAAAACATGTATATTTATATTGTAGTTAGTTCTGTCCAGTCCTGTCAATATAATGGTTAGGCGTTAACTACCATTTAAAATAATATTATATTATTATTTTTCAGTATAACCCAACATTGTGTGCAACATAAGATTTAAAAGAACCTCATTGTTGTGTATTGGGTATGCTATCAAACATAGAATACCTTTTAAAATAAAATAAATATTTAAATCACAAATATTAATAAATATGAAAATTTCTTATTCTTTATTTACCTGGGATGTTACATCCTTCCCCCCTTTTGGGAATTGTGTCCTCTCAATTTTATTCACTTATCAAATAAATGGGGGTATTTATCCCTCATAGAATTTTCAGATTCTCACGTTGCCTCTTCAACCATATGGTTTTTTCACAAAACCTATACCTAGTTAATTACCTTATTTCGCAACACTTACTCTCTTCGGTCAAGAATCTGGACTGGTTGTTCCTCATAAGAGAGATTCTCTTCCAACTAAACTACCTATGGGCTCAAAACATGAGATGGATCTAGCATATACTTTCTCAACATTGAAACATTAAAAACATTGTGTACCTAGGATAAACTTGGAGGTAAAGGTACTCTGTATGAAACTGATCCAACTTTTTCTAGGATTTCATAAGGTCCAATGAACCTCAAACTCAACTTTTCCTTCTTACCAAAACACATCACACTTTTCCATAGAGAAACTTTGAGAAAGGCATGATTGCCTACCTCAAAAGAAAGATCCTTACTCCGGTTATCCATATAATTTTTCTACCTGATCTGAGCTGTTCTCATGTGCTTCTGAATCAAATGAACTTTTTCTGCCATCTCTTCTATTAATTCTGGTCCCATCAACTTCCTTTCACCTACTTCATCCCAAAAAGTTGGATTTTGACACCACTTCCCATATAATTCCTCAAATGGAGCCATCTGTATACAGGAATGAAAACTGTTATTATGAGAAAATTCAACCAAATAAAGATGTTGGTCCCAACTTCCCTAGTAATCCATCGAGCAAGCACGTAACATATCCTCCAAGGTATAAATTGTTCATTCTGATTGCCCATCGAATTGAGGATGAAAATTTGTACTAAAATTTAATTTAGTACCCAATGACTTCTAAAGGTCTTTCCAAAAGTTAGAAGTAAACCTGGGATCATGATCAGATACAATGGAGAGGGGAACACCATGCAAATTGAATATCTCTTTAACATACAACTGAGAAAGTTTATCTAGAGAAAAAGTATCTTAAATAGGAATGAAATGAGAAAATTTAGTCAATCGATCAACAATAACCCAGATTGCATTATTACCTCGATATGTCTTTGGTAATACCACATCAAAGTCCATGGATATATTTTTCCATTTCCACTCTGTAACTGGTAAAGACTGAAGCATCCCTTTCGGTAATTGATGCTCTACTTTAACCTGTTGATAAGTCAAACACTTCATAGTAAAATCATCAAAATCTTTTTTCACTCCATCCCACCAATAATACTACCGAAGATATCTATACATCTTAGTACTGCCGGAATGAAATGAAAACGGAGAACTATGAGCTTCACATAACAACTCATTCTTCAACTGCGAATCACAAGGAACACATAATCTCTTCCCAAACCCTAAAACACAATCATTATTAATGTTAAAATCGGGCAACTTACCCTTCTAAACCAACTCTACTTTTTTCTGCAACTCACTATCTTCCTTCTACACTTTCTTAATTCTTTCTGATAGAGATGATTTCACTGACACCTGAAACAAAATAGAGGAATTTCCTGCACCAACAACTTCTATGCCAAAATTCATCAAATCAAAAACCAAAGGATCTTGTTCCAAACATATCATGGTTAATAAAGCATTACTTTTTCAACTCAAAGCATCATCCACTTTATTTTCCATTCTTAGATGGTAATGAATTGTGCAATCATAATCCTGTATTAATTCTAGCCATCTCCTCTATCTGATGTTCAATTATTTCTGAGTGAACATATACATCAAACTTTTTTGGTCAGTATATATTTCATATTTTACTTCATATAGATGATGCCTCCAAATTTGTTAAAGCAAAAACAACAGCAGCTAATTCTAAATCATGTGTAGGGTAATTTAACTCATGAGATTTCAACTGATGTGAAGTATAAGCAATTACCTTATTATTCTGCATAAGGACACAACCAAGTCCTTTCAACAAAGCATCACTATAGATAAAAAACTCACCATTTCTAGAAGGCAGTGCCAAAACTGGAGCATTCACCAATCTTCTTTCCAATTCCTGAAAAAAATCATAATATTCTTTTTTCCAAATGAACTTAACACCTTTTCAAGTTAACTAAGTCATTGTGATAGATAACCGTGAAAAAATGTCAACAAACCTCCAGTAATAACCTGCCAAACCAAGAAAACTACGAATCTCGGTTATATTTGTGGGTCTTGTACATTCTTCAACAACTTTTGTTTTCTCAAGATCAATAGTTATGCCATTTTTTGAAACAATGTGACCAAGGAAATAAATTTGATATAACCAAAACTCACACTTGCTGAATTTACCATAAAAATTTTTTCTTTTAAAGTTTTCAAGACAACCCTTAAATGACTTTCATGATCCTCTTTACTTTTATAATAAACCAAAATATCATCAATGAACACAACTACAAACTTATCCAAGAACTCACAAAAAATTATATTCATCAGATCCATGAATACAGTAGGTGCATTGGTTAACCCAAAAGGCATAACTACAAATTCATAATGGCCATATCTAGTATGAAATGTGGTCTTCGTAATTTCAGCTTTCTTTACTTTTAACTGATGGTACCCCGACCTCAAGTAAATCTTTGAAAAATATTAAGCTCCCTAGATCTGATCAAACAAATCATTGATATGAGGCAAAGGATTCTTATTCTTAACAATGACGTTATTCAATGCTCTATAATCAATGCAAAGTCTCATTGAACCATCTTTATTTTTAACAATCGAGATAGAATCAACCCATGGTGATGTGCTAGGTTGACTGAAACCTTTATCTAATAACTCCTGCAATTTCTTCTTTAACTCTAAAAGTTTAATTTGAGCCATTAGATAAGGGGGTTTTGAAATTATCTTAGCATTAGGAACTAATTCAACAGTAAATTCAACTTTAAAATCAGGTATAATACTAAGAAACTCATCAGAAAAAACATCAATATACTCATTTACCACTAGCACATAATTAATATGAATATTTCCTTTATTTTCAACAATATGTGAAAGGTAACATTCATTTCCATCTTTTACTAGTTTCTCAACTTCCTGATATGTTATCAAAAGTAAGGGTTCATTCTTGTACACAAACTAAAAATCTTTCTGAAAAGAAACCTCTTTAGCTTTGCAGTTAATATTAGCAAGATAAACAAAAATCCAATCCATACACAAAATAACATCAAACTCTATAAGAGGAAAAACAATAAGGTTTGTAGGTAGATTATTTCCACACACAAGGACAGTAAGGTTCTTATGTTTTCTTTTTGTCTCAACATTTCCCTCTGGTGTTTTTACCATAAGTTCAGGATTTATATCTTGAAATGGAATTCCCAATTTACTAGAAAACTTCTCAGAAATGAAAGAGTGTGTAGACCCTGAATCAAACAACACATTGGCATAATCTAAAAAAACAAACAGTGTACCTAATACTACTTCATTTGATGGCCCAACATCTTCTGAAGTAGTTTCAAAGGATTTCACCACCCCTTTCTACTTGTAGTCGGGATTCTTTCCTTTAGTTGAGTTCTTTGTTAGACACTCATTTGCATAATGACCTATTTTATTTCACTTAAAACATTTTACTAACTATAAATCATATTTTTTTACCATTACCTTGTTATTTTCAGTACAATTATGAGTCTTATGTCCCATTTTACCACATCAGTAGCACTTACCAAAATTCAAAAGACATTCCCCAGCATTTTTTACCACAATTTTTACAAACTGTAAACTTAAGTTTCTTACCATCAGAATTTTTTGAAGAGTTCTTCCCTTTCTTCTTCCACCTCGACATCTTATTTTGTTATTTGTAAAAGAACACTTGATCATCAGAAAACTCCATTTCCACCTTCTCCATACATAGAACAAGTTTTTCATAACTTTTGAACTTACAAGAATCTAAATCCCTTTGATACATTGGATTTAATACTGAGTAAAAACAGTTGATTTTACTATCAAGATCTCGTATGAAATTTAGAGCATACCTTTCTAGTTGAGTGAATTTTGCTTCATAAGAAGCTTCTGAGTTGTCCTCCTGCCTCAATTATAGGAATTTTTTCCATCCTAAGATGAACCACCTTAGGAAAATATTTCCCAAGAAAAATACCTTTGAATTTATCCCAATCAAGAGCATTAATTTCCTCACTATCCCTGATATTTTTCACCATCATCCACCACTGATCGGATTCAACTTCAAAACACTAAACAGCAAGACTAATATTTTGATGTTCTACACAACCCATGACATCAAAAATATTATCCAGTGCTTTAATCTACCCTTCAGCTAGCACAAGGTCAGATGATCCTCTTAATGATGGGGATTTTTTCCTCATGAAATGCTCCACTACTAACATATTCCTCTGTGGTTGTTCTAGCTGATCTCATGCATGGATACCACCACTATTTATAGCCTGAGTCAACTGTGTCATCACTGCAACAAACTTTTTAGTTCTGATTCTGACCATCTCAGGTTGCTGATTTAAAAGGTTGTCTTCCTCCTGATGTTGTCCCATCATAGATGCCATATTTACTCTATGGAAAACCATTCTGAACAAAGAAATATCTTAGGCGAAGCAACATGGTAATCTTTAAATGCTATATCATTTCAATCATACCATAAATTAATTTATAGACATTAATTTAACAAAATTCTAACTCCTAAAGTTGTCAAAACTGGCCTTTAATACCAACTATAAGGACTTAGCCTTAAAACATTACATAATCTTTAATTAAATGAATAATTCATATTGAGGATCTTTTCAGGTTTAGAGTTTTAGAGAATTAGGCCATAACTATTACATTAAATCTCAAAAATTACAAAGTAGAAAATTCTACTCAGTTTCCATTTTTTCATAAAATAAAAACCCTTGAAAAAAAGAGTCATGTCTAGTTCTATGTTTTAGACAGTATGACTTTCCCTTAATCCCATCCTTGACCCTATTCATCTTTAAGTCCTATGAAAAACATTTCAAAACTTGGAATGAGCATAAAAATCTCAGTAAGGATTATAAGATAAAGAAAGATAAAAATTTTTCATAAATACATACCAATCATAAGCTCATACCTCATGAAAACATAATATTTATGAATAACACATTGAAAAAATAAATCATAAAGGTAACTTGTGGCATATATAACATACTTACGTTGTAGCTTTCACAGCTACATAGGGAGTTACATTTGGAATACCCATCATAGTATATTCCCTAAATCTATTAAGAGTAACATTCACATTTACCTCCATCACATTACCTAATGCATTGGAGATCTATCTCGGGCTCACCCACCCTAGGTTTATCATAGAACCACCCGTATATGTAAACAATGCCCAAGAACCATAACATATTCATAAAACATAAAAAACATAAAGGAAAGATAACATTTCCATATCATTTAAATATATAGACATAAAAAATACATTATCAAAACCATTTTCAATACAAAAATACATAAAATAATATATGGTATTTATTTTCCTTTTAAAAACATTTTATCTTGTTAAGGAATCCATAGATCAAATAATACTCGCAGCGGTGGAAAGGACGTTGCCACTGATTATGTTAAAAAGAAACATTCATTTTTTTCATTTAGTAAAATGGTTTATAGAAAAATATTCCTTTTTAATTAAATGAGAATTCAAATGTTTTTATACACTCTATAAATGAAAGTCATGTATAAAACAAAATATGCCTCAATGAAAGGAGATTGAGACGAAGTCCCTTACCTCGTGTCTGACTTGACTTGATAGTTCTTTAATATCCTAAATAATAAAGTAAAGTTAATTTCTAATTGATTAAGAACCTTTTTTAAGTTTATTATTCCTTTTATATCAATTATTACCTTGCTATAACAATTAGTTAATTATTTTAGTTCATATCAGACATTTTGTCGATGTTAGGAACTTGAGTTAAAAATGAACTTGTTATAATTATAAATTGTTCATGTGGTCAAATTTACATTATCTCCAGAATGATATTCATGATTTAGATATCATATATATCATATATATCCAGTATATATATGTATTTATAATAGTACATAACATTTGGAGATAAGAAATGAAATGCACCGTTCATGGAGAAGGTAAGTCGTACGTACACATGAATGCTACTTTCATTTCTATTTCATATATAATGGAATAAAAACATAATTATGCATAGGTATATTATAATTCTAGTATAATATCATATATAATTTCATTAACTCCATCCTTTATAAGTTCCACGTATGGCATGAACGAGTCATATCACTTTGAGGGGGCGGTAGTCTGCACTTCCTCAAATGAAATTATCATATTTACCCACTATGGAAACCATAAAGCTATTATACAAATGAAAAATACAGAAGAATAGAAACAATATAAATATAATATATATCACATATAAAAATATTTCCATCTTAATGGCCACCATAATAGGTGGTAGGAGAATATTGAACAATCATCGTTTCGTAAGGCAGTTGTTCGCCATCCACAGAAATAGTATGTTCTTTACCCATTAGATGGATGTGTGTGTAAGTGTAGATTGAATCCTTCTCATAAAAAAACCTAGTATATTTAGGATACAATTTTTTCTATAAAATAAATGAATAAAAATATTTTAGGGGGTTTTAGAAGTAAAATAAAACAAAATAACTTAAGAGAAGATGTTACCTTTGAATCGGGTATCTCCCTTTGGTTTGAACCAAAAGGTTTGCTTGAATTTCCTTCTTACTAAAAGAAGGCTTCTAAGAGGAGGAGAGTGATGTAAAGAGATTAATTGGGAAGAGTTTGGATGATCCAAGGGGCTTGAGAAGTGTGAGGAATGGGTTATAAGTGAGGTCTTTTTATAAGGGGGAGGAGGGGCTCTTTAGGAATGTTTAAAAATATTATTTTATTATATAATTATTTTTGGTTTCCAAAGGTCCAAAACTCATTAAAGTATAATAAAGATGGATCGTGTTCAAAATAAAATCATTCAATAAGAATTGGACAGGTTTTGTATATTTTTTTAATCTTTATAATCTTATTTATTTAAATCATTCATTAATGTGGTAAACATTGCATCATTATTATGTCATAAATATTTTAATTTATTTGATGTCTAAAAATTATAAAAAAATATCATGGTGTAGGAAATCTTTTTATATTTCAAATGAATATTTATAGTCAAAGAGATAAAATATATAATCTCATGTAATAATTGATTTACTAAAAGATATATGTTTAAGTCATTTGTGTCTTTACTTTAAATTAATTAATATAAAGTGTCATTATCACTTCCAAGTGGCTCCATGGGGTCGCAAAATTTACCCAGGGATGACCATGGACAGACATATATCAACCAATAGGATTAGGACACATGTTAGGGTAATATTATATTATTATGATATTATTATTTTTTACCCTTATTTACCAGATTTACCCTTTAACTATGGTAAATAAAATATTTACTGAAGTAAATATTCATAATTTCTAAAAATAAAAGTTACCTATTTACATAATTTGGACCTACTGATTAAAAATATAAAATCCATTTTTACAAATTCAAAACACAGAAGTGTCAGAAATTAATTTAAAATTAATTCCCGTTGTCAAAACAAAAAGTGTGTTTTTAAGAAATAATAACTATCAAAAGATTGACACTTATTTATGTCCAATTTCAAAGTGAAATTACTTACAATGACCAAAATTGGATTAAATAGTAAAAAAATAATATAATCACACTTTAAAACCAATTTAAAAGATAATCTAACCTTATAAATAAATTAGATTAAAAGGCAGTTTTGAATTAAAATACAGTATTTTTCACTATTCCTTAAAAAATGAATTTTATCAGAAAAAATATCAAAAATTTACCCAAAGTAAATTTTGATGTTGAAATTATAAATAAGAATTTTGTTTTGTCAAATTGAACATATAAAAGTGACCAAAACTAGATTTAAATAGGGTTTTCCATCAAAAGGCGATAAATCGGTCTTTTAATGAATATTAGAGTATTTACGCTTAAAATCAGATTCTTTCTTATTTTAAGCCTCTAACATTTATTGGATAAATGTAAAAACATTTAAAAAACATGTATATTCATATTTTAGTTGGTTTTTTCCATTTCTGCCAATACAAAGGCTATGCGTTAACTACCATTTTAAATAATATTATATTTTTATTTTTCAGTATGACCCAACGTTGTGTGCAACGTAAAATTTCAAAAAACCCCATTGTTGCGTATCAGGTACGCTATCGAACATAGAATCCCTTTTAAAAGAAAATTAATATTTAAATCAAAAATATTAATAAATATGAAAATGTTTAATTCTTTATTTACCTAGGATGTTACAGCGTGTTTTTGGTTTAAAATGACATTTTAGTAAAAAAACAAGTGACATACTCAAAATCGATAAAATGCATTCATATTGTTTTTATACTTTAGTAAACTGATATATAAGTCATTTTTGATGTGTATAAATCATATGAACCTCAATCTAATGCATGGTGTGATCAATATTACTCAATTTGTGTGGTTTTAATTTAAAATTGACATTTTAGTTGAAAACAAATGTCACTTGCTCAAAATTGAGTAAATGCATTATGATTGTTTGATACTTTAGTAAAATGATCCATAATTCATTTGTGACATGTAGGAATCAGTTGAACCTCAATATGATATACGTTGTGCCCGGTATGGCTCAAAGTGTCTGTTATTAGTTTAAAATTAACATTTTAGTTCAAAACATGAACCACTCATTGAAAAGTAAGAAAACACACTCATATTATCTTGATAATTTTTAAAAATTATTAATAAGTCATTTGTGATATGTAGGAATCAGTCTAACATCAAACCGATACACTGCGTGACCGGTATGACTCAAAGTTCTTGTTTTTAATTTAAAATGTCATTTTAGTAAAAAAAACAAGTGACATTCTCAAAACCAATCAAACGCATTCAGATTATTTTGATACTTTAGTACAATGATACATAAGTCATTTGTGACATGTATGGATTATATGAACATAAATATGACTCATAGTGTGATTAGTAAGACTCATAGTGTATGTTTTTAGTTTAAAATTGTGTTTTAGTAAAAACACAAGTGACATACTCAAAAACTAATTAAACACATTTAAATTGTTTTGATACTTTATAAAAAAGAACCATAGGTCATTTTTAATGTGTAGGAATTATTCATACCTCAATCTGAATCATGGTGTGACTGGTATGACTCCAAGGGTGTATTTTTTAATATATAAGTGTCATTTTATTTTAAAACATGCATCACATCACCAAAACCAAGAAAACAATATCAGATTTATTTCTTATCATTTTATTTACTCTTAATTAATTAATTTCCTTGTCTTTTTTATATTATACTTATTTAGTTAATTTTCATAAAGATAATACTTGAATATGAACAAGAAACAGTGTGACTGTTGAAGGCTTGTTCTCAAAGAGCAAGTCCTAATGAATTGACTATCATCCATAATGATTTTTTTA
This sequence comes from Viscum album, assembly GCA_963277665.1. Lineage (NCBI taxonomy): Eukaryota > Viridiplantae > Streptophyta > Magnoliopsida > Santalales > Viscaceae > Viscum > Viscum album. The sequence goes on along the minus strand of OY728138.1, from coordinate 1,294,604,642 downwards.
TCACCATAGATGAGATTAAATTAAATAGTACTTCTTTTGAGAAAAATAAATGGTGTGACGTGTAAGAATAAATTGTAACTCAATATGATACACAATGTGCCTAGTATGAATCAAAGTATATGTTTTTAGTTTAAATTTTACACTTTGTGTTTAATTTATTTATTTATAGTATTACTAACATAAGAATTATTTTTATATAGGTGTATTATTTTTCTCGAGCTGGGGTGGTTTGTTCAGTAATAGCATGACTGGGGTCAGGGGACAAAGATAAAGGAATATTGATATTTTTTAATGTCTATGATAATTTTTAATTACTCATATAATTGTAAAAACCAATGTTTGGAATGTCAATAATATACTGTTTTTTCTGATATTTGTGTTGTAAATTTTATTTCAATTAAATTTTTTATTTACAACCTATATTTTATTTTTTTCTCCAATGTACTATAATTTTAACAACACAATGAAAAAGTATTCCTCTTTATCATCAATATTAATAGTGATGATAAAGGTACCTTTTATCAGTGCTATTAAAATCCCTAATAAAAGGGTCTTTTATCAACTCTATTAAAAGCTTTGATAAAGGGATCCTTTAGTAGAGATTTTTCTAATGCTGATAAATGAACCTTTTATCAGTGATTTTCTAGCTATGATAAAGGATCCCTTTATCATCACTATATAAAATCACTCATAAATGGGGTCCTTTATAAATTCTTAAAGAATCACTAATAAAGTGTTTCTTTATCAATGCTTTTCTAGCGATGATAAAAGCCTAGGGCTTTTAATCAGGCTCTGGTTATTAATGGTTTTTTGTTTTGATAATGGAAAATTTTATTATTGTTAAAGTCCTTATTTATATTAGTGAAATATGATTAGATGGAAATATTTAGACCTTATCTTATCCCAACTTTTAATATATGTCTATTTTGAAGCATTTTCTTGGGAATAACTTTATCATTTTTTTTTCTTTTAGGAAATTTCCAAGTGTGTTCCCTCCCCTAATTATAAAAGGGTCCCTCCTATCCTCTCCTCTCCGCGCTTAAAGAGCCTTTTGGTTGAGAAAATAATTACCCAAATACCTTTATTACATCAATACTCATGTCCTATAGTCTCTTTTTCTTCATAAAACCATCCTAATAGGGCTTTAGGTATAAACCTAAAGAGGTTCTCCGAAGAAGATTTATAGTTCTTAACCATGCATTTTCATTTTATTTCTTCTTTCACCTCCTTCAAATATTCTCAAAATATGATGAAATAATAGCACCATTATCTTCCATATAATGATATGTTGTTATTTTAATGGAATAACCTATATTCATCTCCTCCTCTATAAAATGAGAAATGAAATCACTGATCATGTGTACGGTGGACTATCTTCTCGCAAACCAATGTAATTCGTTTTCCATCATCACCTCTCATGGATGGTTATAATGATGGATTTAATATATTTATATATATATTTATAATATTTATGACATTATTATACTTTTATAATTATAATACCACATCCACCTTCTTACCTTCATATCTGTGGGAAAACGATAGCATCGCTCGTGCGTACATGTGGACTACCGCCTCCACAAAACGATGTGATGTGTTTTTCATTTTATTTTGACATGGGTGGTAATAAGGATATATTTAAATAATATATATGATATATATGATATAAAAATTATTCTTTAAATTTTAATGAATATTTACCTTTTTCTATTTTTCAAAAAATTAAAACAGCGTTCATGCATATGTACGGCTTACTGTCTCCATGAACAATGTAATTACCTTTTCTATCCATAAATTTTATAGATGGATATAAATATATATATATTGAATATATATTATATTTATATCATGATTAAAATTTTATATATTATGTAATAATAATAAAATTATACGTACTAAAACTACCAAACCAAAACATACATTAAAAACTAAGTAGTTATCACCCAAAATAGTGATTTTAATAAATAATTATTAATAAATGGGTGGTAAAAGGTTATAAGTAAATAATATATGGAATGATATTTATGATTATATTTACATAATATATTTAAAATAAACCTATATTTATTATACTAGTGGTTTAAACATGTATGAAGAAAGTCAAGACTTAAGGTAAGGGATTTTCATCTAACTTTTATTTTCATGGGACACATGTCATATTCACCACTTGTTTCTTTTATGTGATGTATATAATTTCCATAAATTTATTTTATGATTATTATCATGAAAATTATGGGATATAAATATAAATATAAGTTTATTTACTTCATGAGACTTATGATTCAAAAGTTTCCAAAGTGGTAGGGGTTTTATATTATAATCTCATTGTTTATCAATATTGTTTATGATTATGATTTCGATGATGAAATATTATGATTTATCTCTAAATAAACTCATGAATTTTATTATCCTATGGTTATTTGTATGAAATATATGTTTTACTTTCATTTTACTCTATTTCATAACTAAAGATACCAAAATACTATTATTAAATAAAATTGACTTTATTTCTCTCTTCAGTTGAAAATCATTTCTCTTCCATGTACCTGTTTTCAAAAAAAAATTCAAAAATGTTTTTAATATTCTCCTATGATTGTTAAAATTCATTTTTACCCATGTTTTAATTTTAAAAAAATGTTTTAAAAATAATATTCTTGTCACCTTTTGAAATGAATTACTTTTTGCTTTTTACCGAAAATGTGAAAGGAATCATTGTTTTAAAGTGTATGACATGAATTGTATTTCCTACCATTATAAACACTCAATTATTTAAATATTCCTTTGTAATTTTCTGAGGTTATTTTCAAGGAAAAAAATTATTTAATATTTGGTAAATTTTTATATTTTAAATAAGTTATTTCAAAGTGAAAAATATATTTTCCTCAAGAAAATTTTTAATAATTTTTTAATTATATTTATATTAATCAATAATAAAAAGCCTTGATTCTACATATGCTCTACTGGGGATATGACCCAATGATACCATCCTTATTATTTATATAAATGGTTTATGGTTATGTTATTAATATTTTTATTAAATAAATTTCTTTACCATGGGTTATACTATGATGAAATGTTTTTGAAACCCATTTCCTTTTTATAGGTTATGATATGATGAATGATTTTGTGGTGAACATATGTATAATTTTCATTTTGTGATGTGTGGTCCTGGAATTATATAGACCTCTAATGCATTGGGTAAAGATTAATTTTAAAAGGTTACATGAGAGGTTATCCCAATCCCAAAAAATAAGGTACATGGGAGGTTATCCCAAACTCAAAATAGGGTACATGGGAGGTTATCTCAATATATAAGTAGGTACATGGGTGGTTATCCCAATCCTAACATGTTATGAATGTCTTGGTGGGTATCTTTGACTTGATATTTTATATTCTTATGTGTATTCCATGAATATAAGTTTTATTCCAATGTTATTATCTCATGGCTCATTTTACTTGATTCCTTTATGATTCATGTTTCATAAACTGCCAAGATTTATTCCATGACTCAATATTATGATCTATGATATGCACGGTATGTTTTTATAATGTTATTCTCATGTTCTCATACACTTATGATCATGTTATATCGATATCTCCCTTGTTTACCCTTACTAATCATCTAATATCACCCTTTCTTATGTTTCCTTTACCTAGGTTATTAATAAAGTTATTGTGTATGATATGTCTAAGAAGGGTTCTAGTTATGAAGAACATAGTAAGAGATGATTTAGTCCACTTATGAACTAGTTGTTTATGTATCTAAGTTTCCAAACATACTAGAGCTATAAGATTATAACATGGATATTTATGTTATTTAATGAATATTAATCTATTAAGATATGATATCTATATATGAAAATTATGATTCTCTAAATGTTTTTTGAGAATTTTATGAAAAAAGTTGATTTTTGGGTGAATAGTAGAAAATAACGATTTTTTAAGAAAATTGTCTTTTATTTTAAAGTATTTATAATGTATCATTTTGTTTTGTATTGGTTTTAAAATTAATTTAGTTCCATTTAATTATAAATAATTCAATTAATTTTATTGTTATCATCATTATACTTGAATTTTGTATAAAAATATTTTTATACTTAAAAAGACATTTATCCAGAAAACTATTTTTCATCGTGTTGGGTGTTTTAATTTTAAAATTAATTTTTAACCCATTTATAAATTTAATATTTAAAAATTTAATTCATATTTTTAATCATTAGTTTCAAATTTTTCAAGTATTTCAATATCAATTTTTTATTATAAATAGTAACTTTGGGAAAAAGTCAGTTACTATGGTAAAAGCTAAAACGGGTAAAAACTAAAATAATAAGGGTTAAAATGACCTAGAAACTTGTATAAATACTATAATATGGTTATATTTTGACCCTATATCATCTTATATTTGAATATGAGTCATTTTGGAGTCATTTTTTTATTAATACATTAATATAATTTAATATTTTGAAAAATTTCAAGTGTGTATTCTCTTTCTCTTATAAAAGGACACCACCTCTCCTATGTTCTCCACACCTAAATAGCATCTTATTATAGCCAAACCCAGACCAAATACTTTAATAAAATCCCTACCCACATAATATATTCCCTAGTTTTACCATAATACCATCCTAATAATTATTTAGGTATAAACCTAAGGAGGTTGTCTGAAGAAGAGGTATAGTTCTTAACCAAGTGTTTTCTTTTAATTTCTTCTTTTACCTCCTAAAAAACTCTCCTAAACATTATTATATAATAAAATAAGTATATATAATATAATTAAATTTTATTATGTTTATGTTATAACCATTTTTCATCTACTTATCCATCTAATGGAAAATTAAAACATCTTTCATGTATATGTGTGGATTATCACCTCTAGAGATGATGTATTTCATTTTTCATCACCTACTCATATGGGTGGTAATAATAATGGATCAAAATAAAATAATGTGATATATATTACATAATTTAATTATTTAATTATAAATAAATATTATAATTCTCTCTTTATCATCCAATGAAAAATAAAAACATTACTTGTGCATGCGTGTTCATTACCACCTCGTGAATTGATGTATTTTATTTTCATCACCGTCTCACATGGATATTATATATATAAGGATTTAAATAAATAATATGATATTTATTATATAATTATAATTTTTAAAGATAAAATAATACTTACCTTATTTCCCTCATTTTAGTTGAAAAATTGAAACGTAACTCATGGATACGTACAGACTACGGCCTCCATCTTGTAACGTAATTTATTTTTCATAACCACCATAAATAGTTGGTTTTAAAAGTATAATAAATTTATAAAAAATATAATTATAAAATTATTAATATTATATAAATTATATAATCATGATCCATTTGGTTGTAGTCAACCTACCAATGTTATGTTGGACTTATGAACCAAACATCCTCAAAACGTCTGAAGTAAACTTAATCAATTAAGTGATTAAGTATGACATAGTAATAAATGAAATAAAATTAATAATAAAAATATAATTAACTTGAATAATATTATTAATAAATTAAATAATTAACATAACTTTATTAATCAATAATATAAATAATTTGTCAAGTCAGACTTGATGTCAGGGATATTCTATCTTAAAACCTAGTTTTAAAATGTTTTAAAGATTTTTTATAATTTTTTCCCTCCATGACCATATTTTTAATTTTATGTGTAAATATTTAAAAAATAATAATTTAAAATATAATTTTAACACTTCTTTTACATTCTTATGAAGTTCTTCAAAATAAATATTCTTGTGTATTTCATACTAAATTTTTAACTTTCATTATAAAGTAAAAAAGGAATGTTTTTTAACGTATATGATATTAATGGATTTTTCCACCACTAAAACCATTATTTTATATTTTTATTCCTTTAAAATATTCCATGTTTTCATAAATAAAACCCTTCTTAACTTTAATTTGGATATTTTAGTTTTCAAAATGGTGTTTTAAAGGAAAGGGATATATCAATATACAAAAATGTTTTACTTATGGGTTAAAAAGTATATTTTTATGAATTTGATGATGGAAATGAAATATTTTATATGTTTTGTTTATGTTATAGTCCTTGTAATATGTTTATGATGATGGGTGAGACCAATATATCTCTCCAATTCATTGGGTAATTATTATGTTCCCTGGAGAATTGTGTTAGAATTAACCTAGTAGGTCATTCCAATTGTAAGGGTTATTATAAGGGTTCTATGAAGATGATATCACAAGGCACCTACATGACTTTTCTATGAATTTAAATGACTTTTCCTGGAAATATTTTTATTTCATATGGTAATATAATGATATTTTGTTTAAAGGAACTATTATTCCCTTTAAAGGTAAAAGGTATGTTTTTAAAAAATGTTTTTCATAGGTTCTCATATTTTTTAAGAAACACTCATGGATATTATTTTACCATTATGTTTTATTATAAATCATTTTAAGAAAAAAATTTGGAAATAAATCTGATTAATTTATAAGTAAATGATTATTTGATCTCAAAGTTTATTATATTAAAGAAGAACTCTCTTATATGATCTCAGGGTTTTGAAATGGAGTAACGAGTTTCTTTTCTTCTTCATATATGTCTCTTGCTAATATTTTTGTTGCAATCCCACTTTTTCAAATATATTTCACACAATTTTAAGGATGAATAGTAATAATGATGAAGTATAGTTGAAAATTGTGGATATTTTTCATAAAAATAAAATGTGTTTCATTTTAAAAGTTTTGTATTTTGGAAAAATGTATACTTAGTGAAAGTGTATACTTTATAATTAATGGGATTGTTATATAATAGTTATGACCTAATTATATAAAACTCTAAACCTAAAAAGGTCTTTGTGAATAAAATAAATAAATTCTTGTTCAAAAAGTTGATTTTAAGAGTAAGTGATTATTTTAAACTCACGGTTTATTATGATAAAGGGAAAATATTCTTATGGGTTTTCATGAATTACATATTGATTAGAAGATTTCATTTTTTTATATCCCTTACTAAACAATTTTTTCTCATCCCACATTTTCAAAAAAAAATCACAAGGCTTAAGGATGAGTGAGAACTATAGAAAGGACAAAATTTTTATTATGGAAATCATTCCTAAAATAAGAGAATGTATTTTGAATGAAACATAAGTTTAAATTTAATAATCTTGTTTTTATGGAATAAAATGGGAATTAAATGGAAGTTTCCAATTTTTATTGTAAGGGTTTGATATGTAGAAATTTTTCTAATTATTTAAAACTCTAAATCTAAAAGAAAATAAAAATGTAATAAATTGAAACCCTTGTTATAAATCATGTAATTATGGGTTGTTTAAGTTATGGGGCATTACAGTTGGTATCAAAGGAAAGTTTTAGATAACTGTAGAGATTGGGATGATTCAGATGAGGATATTTTTAGATTTTTAGATACCATCATGGGTTAATAAGTCTAATTTTAATCATAATTTTAAAGGTATGGATACCCCTTTTTAGGTTTTATGTGATGAGAGTTTAAGATGATTAAGGATATTTTGGGTGACATTTAAGGGAATAAAACACTTGGGTTTAGTATGTGTTTCAGTTAAAAAGTTATTTTTAGAAAAATTATTTTATATTTTGTGGAAATAAGTTTAAAGGTATTGATAACATTTAGGTTTAATAATATTTTTTATATTAAGGTAATTATGGTTAATTAGATAAAAGGGTTATTTCATTTTATGAACATATGTTTTGTTGTATTAATAACTAAGGGATTGAAAAATTATTTAGTGACTAAGTGAGTAATGTTATTTTTAAAGAAGTTCACTATATTGGGAACATTATATGATTGAGGTAAATAGAAATATGAATTTTACTTGAGTAATAAAGGTTAAATTATCCTTTTTAATAATATATGATTTTATCATGACATTATGGTGATTCATGTTATTTGTGGAAAAAATAAGCATATTTTGGAGATTATATGATTAGGTCATATAAATTTTTTGTATGTGACTTTATGAGTGATTAAAGTTTCTTAGAGACAAATTTAAAATTGATCTCACAAGAATATATGATCAAATATTTTTTATTTTTGGGTTTTCAAATCAGCTAGTAATATTTTTGAAGAGATTTAAGGTTAGTTTCTTATGGAATGATTTAAGTTTAACTTTGATTGTTATTATTAAGGATTTGAATATTAATGTAGTATTTATTTATATTAAGGATTAATAATATTGGATATTATCATAACTTGAGATAACCATTTTTTGTTTTTATTAAAATATAGGAATAGGAGGAATAACTTTTTATCCTTTTATGGATATTGTGACCCATTGCAAGTTAAATTTAGTTCTTCGGGCATGAAAGAATTATCTCGAATATTCATTTATTGGAGTAAGAGATGATGAGGAATTGGAAATTGATAAAATCACATCCAAAGGATCAAATTTTTCTTATAAAATATAAATAAATCAAGTATGTTTTCTCATGTTCTCTATCTTGATAGTAAAAAATCCCTCAAATATAAGAAAATGATCACGAAATAAAAATGTTATCATTTTACCTTTATTTCTGATAAATTTATGTTCTTAATTATTATTTATTTATTTATTCTTTTTTTGTAATTAACATTATCATAATAATTTTCTCTATCACTCTATTTTATTCCTTAGATTTTATTTTTCTCCTTTCTGTCCATATTTTCACTTCTCTCCAATGTTCTTCATATTTGGGAACCCGATTTTGTGTTATTATTAGAGAACTTCATATTTATATTTTAATATTTAGAAAAAGTATGTTTTATTATACATTTTTATTATGTTGGTTTTCAACAAATTTATTTTAAATATTTAAAAAAAATCTTTCATAATCGTATGTTTTATCTTCCTCTCCCTCGAATTGATTTTAAAAAATGTTCTAAACCTTTTTTATCAAGCATGAGATAAAATTGTGAGGATGTAATTTCTATAAAAGGGTTATATTGTACCACCCAAATAATTTATAATTTATTTTATTTAAATAATATTACATTTTATAGTGTGTGGTGTGCACAACACTGAGCTTAAACGAATAACAATACACTATAGAAATATTATTATTTAAATATGACAGTTATAACCTAGCTGTTGTTTTAGCGAGTATGAATAAGAATAACCATATTATGAAATATATTTTAAAAAAATTTCCTTGATAAAATTAATATTCAATCATACATTAATTATCAATTGGTTGGAAATGAAGATAAAATCTTTTGAAGGTAAAAGAGATACTTTTCATAAAACTATTTTTATGTGCGTAATATATTTTTATCTTAATAGATTAAAATTATCACTATTTATAAATTATTATAATGAAATTATTAGATTATATTTACAATTTAATAAATTAAAATACATTTAATTGTGGTTATTAGTCAAGAAAAGTGGATAAAGTCATTTTATGCTTTAAAAATACATTTTCTTCAAAAATGGTTTTTATTGCATTTCTTGAGCTGATATTATAATTCATTTCTATAAATTTTAGAAATTGTGTTTTCAAAATTGAAATAATTTTTTCAGTCATAATTTTGAAATATAATTACAATTAAATTTTTGGGGATTTTTCTAAAAATATTGATTTTTTAGTGAATAGTGAAAATATTGATTTTTGCAAAACTTTCATTTCTTTTCTTTAAATAAAGTAATTTAAAAGTAACATTACATTTTGGATTTTATTTTAAAGAAAAATAATATCACTTTAGTTTAAAATAATATAATTAATTCCATTTTAATTAACATTATACTTGATTTGGTATAAAATCATTTTTATGCTTAAAAACAGATTTTTCTAAAAACAATTTTTCATTGCATTTTGCACACTTAAATTAAAATTTATTTATGACACCACTAAAAAATTAATATTGAAAAATGGATTTTATATTAATAATTGGTAAATTCAAATTTATTAAATATTTTAATTTCATTTTTATCTATAATGAATAGTAACCATAGTAAAAGTTTATCACCATAGTAGTGGATAAAACAGGTTAATTAAGGATAAAACTATGGGATAAGGTCTCAAAATCAACCCAAAACTTGCCTATATTTTATTTTATGTGTTTAATTCTACCATAACCACCATAAATTCTAAAATATGGCATTTTTTGTTCCACTTGACTTTGATTATGTCCATTATATTATTTTAAGTTAAGAGAAATTAAAAATATCACTCTCTCTCTCTTAATATATCTAATATGTTTTCATTGGGATAAAAAGAATACATAAAACATTAAAAATATTAATTTTGAATATTTATAAAAAATTATGATATTAATTTATTTTTAATTTTTATATATAGTATAATTACCTTGATTGCATATACAATGTTGATGCATCACTTGGCCAAGCAGTAGAAAATTTATTTTTAATGTTTAAAAATTATTTTTAAATAATTTGAAAGTTATAAAAATCATATATTTATTAAATTTTATGGAATATTTTATATAATATCAGTAATTTTTCATTTATGTGCCACTTATAATTTTTAAAATTACTGTTATGACCCTTAAATAGTGACAAAATTTATTACAACGGTTAATGTTAAACAGGGTCAATGAGGGGGTTAAATCAAAAGATAAGGTTTAAAATAAAATAAAGACCTATAAAAAATTGATTTTTTAATTATATTTCAACCTTATTCTACTTATCTTATAAGTCAGTTTTAATCCATTTTAAATGAGTTAAAAATATTATATATTATTATTTCATGTATTTATAAGATTGTCACCCACCTCACTTATAAAAGGGAACCTCCTATAGTAACTTTCTCACACCTAATGGGCCATTTATTTAAGAAAATATCTACCTAAATACCTTCAAATATTATTTATCCACTTCTCATATCTTTTTTTCTTCCCCTAAGACCATCCTAAGAAGGCTTAAGGTGTAAGCCAAATGAGGATTTCCAAAGAAGAGGTATAATTATTAACCAAGTTATTTAATTTTATTTCTTCTTATAACTCATTAAAATATATACTAACTATGATGATATAATAACATAATTATCTTACATATACTAAAATTTTATTATGATAATGGAACAACACTTATTAATCTCTTTTTCTATCCTATTGGAAATTAAAACATCACTCATGCGTATGTGTGGACTACCACCTCCACAAAGCAATGTGTTTTGTTTTTTATCACCGCATCACAATACTATTTATTATGATATATTTTATTAATATATATTATATTCATAAAATAATTATTATTATGTAATTATTATATATTACTTACCTTTTTACCCTTTCACCTATTAAAAATGATAATGTCTCACGTGCGTACGTGTGGACTACCACTTCCACAAATCAATGTGATTAGTTTTTCATTTAATGTATGAAAATGATAATTGTGTCATGATTAATATTTTTTATATTACAGAATGATAACCCCTTTGACCATCATAAACCCACTGGATTTGTTTTGTGATTATGAACCAAACATCCTCAAAACATCTAACATAAACTTAACTAATTTAGTAAATAAATAAGTCTTGGTAATAAATGAAATAAAATGATTAATGATAATGGAATAAACATGAAAAAATTATTAATCAAGTATAAAACTAATATAATTTTATTAATCGGGAGTCAGATAATGTACAAAATGATTCAGGACACAAGGTAAGGGATTTTACTTTAAAACCATGTTGTAAAGATTTCCTTTAAAAATTTGTCTCCTCAATGTCCATGTTCATCAAATGTTTCAAGAATATTGTTATTTATGTTTAAAATATTTTTAAATTTAATTTTAAACTAATTTTTACTTTCTTTACAAATTATTGAAAGTGATTTTTTTCAAATGTTTTCTATAAAACTCACTTTTTATTTTTTACAAAAGTGTGAAAATAATGTTCTCTTTTAACATATATGGCATGAATGAATTTTCACACTATCATGTACTTTATTTTCTTTTAATGTTACTTTATAATTTTTCATGGTTAATTTCAAATAAATTCATTTTCTCAATATTCTAAAAAACTATTTAATATGTTATCAATAGAAAAGGATATTTTTTTATGTTTTTAAACAAAGGTTCAAATGTTTTTTTAAAGTAATTTTAATATATATCAACATCATTTTATTATTATTATACTTTAATGGGGATACACTTTAATGATATCATTATAATTATTTATATGGATGTCTTATGATCATATTTTTTAATTTATTTAATGGGGAAAATGTTATCATTTTATATTCTAGTTTTTTAATATGAATGTTTATGTTGATTATATATTGAATTGTTACTCATTTATTTCATATCAAGAATACATTGAACTTATTAAGTGATATGTGGGGCGTGTTATATCCCCTCAATTCATCATTAGGTATTATGAGAAAAATTATCCAAGTTATTTATTGTATGTCTTCCCAATTATATATGATGTCTTGGCATAAGGCCTTGAAGGTGTGTTTATGATGTCTTGGAAAAAGGCCTTGATGGTATGGATATATTGTCCAAAATTATGTATTTTATCATTATAAAATAATTTATTTTTATCCATGTGATTATTTATATTTTTATATTTAGATATATTTAATGTTATAATTTTTGATAGTTTTTAAATAAATCTTTTGATTTCATAGGGTAAGAAAATGAGCTTTGATTTAAAAATAATTTTTATGATCACTTGTGGGTAAAAAGTTTGTTTTGAAGTAAAATATTTCATGTTTTTTAAAAAATACTCATGAATAATGATTTCTCTTTTATTCTTTCTTATTAAATTTTTATGAAAAAACTTTGGGTAAAAAGTTTATTTCAAGTTTAAGTGATTATTTCAAACTCAAAGTTTATTATGAGAAAAGATAGATATACTTATTGGTTTTCATGAATTTAATATGGATTAATGAGTTTCCTTTATTTTTATATCCCTTAATGAGATTTTTTTATTTCCCCATATTTTCAAAAAAAAAATAGGGCTTGAGGATGAGTGGCAACTATAACATATACTATCTTTCCATTATAGAGATCCATCTTAAAATAAGTGAATTTATTTTTAATCAAACCTAAGTTCAAATTTAAAAATAATTTTTTTGTGGAATAAAATATATATTGAGTGGAATTTTACACTTTATATTATAAGGGTTTAATATGTAATAGTTTTTCCTAATTCTATAAAACTCTTAACCAAAAAACCCTTGAAATGTAATAAAGTGAATCCCTTGATATAAATCATGTAATTATGGATTTTTTAAGTTATGGGGTGTTATAGTTGGTTAATATAACCACTAAAATGATTCCAAAAATAAAAAAATAAACACAAGAAATCACACTCCATGCCATATAATCCCACTCATACCTACCAAGACATATCTACTCATAATGCATGAGACATGAAAAATAGAACTGTCTTAAGAAGAAATTCAAAATTAAACTTGGACTATCCTTGGTAGCTCAAGATTACACCATAATTATGTTATCTATACATAATTATGGGTTACTTCCTGAGTCCTTCTAGAATTATCTCCTAACTACTCTCAAGTATCATACCTAATAGCTATAAGTGGGCTCTGATTCCATTTTATAACAACCTGACCATGTTACCTGAATAGTACCATATATAGTTTGACAAAAGACCTTAGACAAATATTATGATCATCAGGGGGTTTAATAAACACTAAGGGTTAAATTATTAACAAGTGGTATATGATTTTAACTCTTTGGGTTTATATAAAAACTTCAAATACTCACACTAAAATCTTAACATAACCTTTATAGACATGGAACAATTTAACCACACAAATTTTCCATTATCAAAGTACTTATTCACTGTGAATACCTATATGGTTAAATGATAAATAATCTATATAAAATTAAACTCCATACAAAATAGTCACAAGCATTCATACAATCCACTATACAAGTTCAACTAGACGTATCAATAAATATAAGTACTCAGGGAACCAAACATGTTTTAAGTAACAAAAGGAGAGGTCCATTGTATGGGATGTCTCTTATAGAACATCCATAGACAATCCATATTCCCTCTCCTAGATAATACATTAAAAACTCTAAAATTTTCCATCCCATCTCTATACACCATGTGCGATGATCTATCATGCTTCAAGGCCTTCAACCCTCATGAAAAGGTATCTTACATTTACCTAGGTCACACAAAACAAGGTTTGTGCACATTATGAAGGAACACATATGGGGTTTGATTGGTCAAAAAAACATATGGGGTGTGATTGCATCATAACTTTTGTAATGTTCTGCCCAACATCATCTATTCTGTCATAAAACCAAGTGTTCAATGTGATAGTACAAATTAGGTAGGAAACAAAACAATCACAATGTAGTTTATCGCATAAAGTATAGATAAATAATCTAAAAGTTCCTTGCTAACATTCTAGTAAATCCTATCAGTAATTGGACAAACTTGTTTCAATCCATGCTCAAGAATCCAATTCATAGTACTTTTTCACCATAAGGAACCTTTTAGTTAAGGATGTCCATTGAAACCCATCATCTGTAGGAGGCAGTGTACACACATGTATATATATACCACTGTATATAAAGATAGGGGGAGGGGGAGATAGAGATAGAGGTAGGGATGGATGTGTGTGTGTGTTTGTGTCTATAATTATCCTCCCTAGTATTACACACTCTCCTCATAAAGAGGAGTTACATATACATATCCATAATCCTATTCCTCTGAGAGGCCACTCTTCTTATCATATGATGGAACCATATACATATTTTCATATGTAATTATATATACATAAATAACTCTACTCTATATGAGGACTCTCTCCTCATATGTAGAAACAATCATGTATGTGTGTTTCCATGTGTATCTATCACTCATACTTGGAAAATGCATAGTCTTCACACCTTTATTTGAGATTCCAAACATAGTATTTAAAATGAATCAAGTGGAATGATATATTATTTAATATTTCAAATACTATTTTTTACATCTCAAAGAAACAATTTAACTTCACTTTATACAAATTAATCCCTTAAACATGTTAAAATACATTATGAGACATGTAAGGCAACACATAATATAATATTCATATCACTAGTGTGCATGGACATGATTAAAAGGCATAAAAACACCATTCTTCTTATTGTAAGAGTTAGCACCCCATTTCATCCTTATCTTTGAAATAAATTAACTTTATAAAAAAAATGAAGAAAACATTTATCTAGTTTCCCCTCACTCTTCTCCATGTCCCTTAAATTATAACACTATGATAGTATGATAGAAAAAGAAGAGGTCACCCACCTTAACATGTTCAAATGTAAAGTCCTACGCCTGATAAAGATAAATATAAAACCACCAACCAATTGAATGATCCCAAGTTAGATAAAATCATGTTTCAATTCACTGTCCTAATTGAAAAATAAAAATATGACAATGTAGAAGCAGTCTTACTTCAATATCAGTGATTATATTCTCATAATACTATCTGGAGGAAGAGTGACCAAGGGTGGATCTTGGTTTCGCACCCCTATATGAAGAGTAGGTTGAGGGACACATGGGACTATTATTAATATAACATAAAACTAGGGTATAATATAGGAACTACCTTAAATTGTAAAACAATGGACTCCTATATCCACTAAGCGATGAATCCGAATAAAGAATCAATCTTAGGTTTAAGTATATTGAAAAGGAACTAAGAAAAATGTTTCACATGGGACTATAAACTAAAATGAAGTAGAAATTATAAGCTCATGGTTTTAGGGGATAAGTTTTGGGGTGAAAATATAATTTTCCCTAAAATTAAAAAAAAAAACTTTAGACTACCATGTACTCAGTATAGACCCAGCGGGTGCTCGATGATGATAACAAAACACCTACATCCCACCAAGGTCTATTAGGTACCTGGTACAAACCCATCGGGTATCCAGTTTTGTCCCATCACCTAGGGTCTATTTCTATTCCTTCCTATTTTATTTCAATTCACTCTAATTATTCTCCCAACTTAAAATTATACTTAAAAGGGAAGTAAAATAATTGAGTTAAAGGATAATTTTAACTCATGTCTATGAGGGACTTTAATGAGAAGTATTTATGACGAATCCCTATCAATATTTTTAAACTATGAATGCACCATAATGGTGTAACCTAGGTTGTTCTCTGAAGGAGGCCACTCACACAACACCATTATCTTATTTTCACTAATAATATTAAACTAGAATTTATTATAAAAATGAAACCCTAAAATAGTGGGTATTTATTCAAATGCATTTGAAATATAAATATATAAATGAAAATCCAAAACTAAAATGAAAAACATAATGAATCTAATAAAAATAAATTTTTGTCCTTGGGAGTTCAAAGTGATGTAAACCATTATTATTTAAATAATAATTCTCATTATTCTACTCAATGTTTTGATCAAGACCCATCACTCTACACCCTCTTGTTCGAATTGTAATTATCAAACACCAAGACCTCAACATGTTGGATTAATCTCTTCCACATTAAAACCAATGAAAACCCAAGCCTTTTACACATATTATTTGTGATTCCATCAGGGTAATAGGTATTCCTTAGTTTGAGATTGGTTTATCCTTTAGGTTTTTCTAGAGTTTTTTTGGTGATAGGGGTTGAAAATATGATTTTTTTTTTAGGAAATAAGCTAGTTTAATGGTTGGTACTAACCATGAAATGTGCCACTATGAGGATCCAGATGCTTTTTTTTCACATTTTGAGCAAAGTTTTTCAAACCATGCGGATAGCCAAGGAAAAAATGCAAGTGTCTAGGTGGTTTTCCAGAGGTTTAATGTGGATTAAGCATAGTTTTCCCAAACCATGTGTCTCATCCCAGGTAGTTGTAAACATTATCTTTTAAATGGATATAGGTCATGAACTATTGACACTTGGTTTTTCTAACCATGCACCCCAATATGAACCTTTAAAAAATAAATTCACCAATTTGTACTTGATCATTTTTATATTTAATCATCTCTTAATCCTCATTAGGCTCTAACTAAACTTCCCCCAATGATCTAGAGGCTTCTCCCCTTTCTTCCTTGGTGGTTTTATTTCATTCTTGATGGATCTCTTCAAGGTATATTTTGTTTTCGATCCGATTTTCTCACTTCTTATTAGATACATTCTTGATCTCTTCTCCCTTATCTCATTGGAACCTAATTGGGTTTTGGTTTCTAGATATAATTAGTTTTATAGATATTTTATGATGTTTCTTATTGATCTAGTATTGTGAGTGGCCAATCTACTCATTTTCAATCTCCATTCTCATAGGCGATTAGTTTTCCTTTGTTCTTGAGGTAAGTGTATCTACACAAAGGTTATAACTCATAAATTACTTTAATGTATTATAAATTCCCTTGGTTTGATTTATTAACTCGATTTATGTGATATCAAAATGGATTTTTTTCAATATATGCATGTTTTTAAAGTGTTTTTTCTTTAAAAACATATTTGTACACTCTAGGTGTTTGATAAAATGTATTAAAGGTGGTTTTGATTCTAAAATGGGTTTTCAAGTAAGGGAGTAGTAATTATTCACTATTAAAATGATTTATAAATTATAATTGTGGTTTAAATTGTTTTTTGACAAACATGGAACATTGGGAACCTTGGGTGTGTATGTAAATAGACATGTCACCTTAGTGTGTGTGATTAACCACTAGGGGTTCTTTTGTTGATATCGACAGACTGTGATAGGACTTGATATCAGTTATATTCATATTATTCCTAGTTTAGTGTTCCTTTATGTTTCTGATTATGCATTCCCATAGGCTAGATCCCAATCTTGTTCTTTTTCATTTATGCTTGGATTTATACATGATGGTACTTCTCATGCTTGGTTTCTCACTTTTTTATCTTATGGTGTATCCATGGATGGTTTTTCTTATGCTTACATGTTATATTACATGTAATTTTCATATTCCTAGTTTATGTGAATGTGAAGGTATTTTATGAAAAATAAAAGGGTGTTTTACAAATTGTGTATCTTCTAAAAATTATTTATAAACTGTATTTGTTTTAAAGATAGAACTAATGTCTTCATAGTATTAGAATTTGTATAGATTATTTGGTGAAATCCTTCTAGGATTTTTGGTTACACCCTACTTTTTCCTTTTATTGGTTATAGATATGGTTTTTTAGGACACTAATAAAGGGAAAGGTTTCTTGTAGTTTGTTAGATTCTCTTGGATATTGTCACTTTCTTAGTGATATGGATTAGTGGTGATGAATGGTTACATGGAGACTCAATTCTATCTTGTCTTGGTTTAATTTTTGGTTTACCCTTTTTTGATTGGAATTGTATATCACATTGATGTTATCCTTTATTCCACATTGTATTATATTAGTTTATCTCTTTTAATTTATTCATGAGACCTATTTAGTTGTTTCATTAACCTATTTTTTATGATAGACCATCTTGGGTGATGTATCAAGTTGACCTAGGTTAGTTCGTTACAAAATGGTTTCAGATACATTATCCATCAAAAAGTGTCATGAAACTACCTAGATTTGGTTCAATTTCTTTAGTATAGAGGATTTAGGACCATCATAATTCAGGTATTAAGTATAGGAGTGTACCTTGAAATCTCACTTTCATGTCTAAACTCAAGTTACCATGGGTGGTCATGGATTTTTTCCAAGCTTGAATCTTGGTGTTTGAGGTTTTTTAAATGAACTTTATTTAGAGGTTTATTTATATTTATTTGTTCTCTTTAATGTTTTATATTTTGTTTAAGGAATCCTTGATTTATTTAATTTATAATCATTTAAAGTCATTGATCTAGATTCTTGAAGTTTGTTTTTGATTTTGTAACTACCCTTAAGTTGATTAGTTATTTTATTTTGTAATTATTAGATAATTTCTCCTAGAAGAACTATTTCAAATCAGAGAGAGGAAGCTATGAGACAAGTTCTTCAGGAGAATCCTCTAATAGAACCTTCTTTAGTGGAAGTAGTTATCCAATCTATTCAGACTCTAGGTCAAGCAAGTATTGTACACTAGGTATGAACAATGTATCATCGCTCTAATTTTACTAAGAATAATCCACCCATATTCTATGGTGAAAAAGGACCCCATGAATCTAAGTAGTGGCTTAAGTGAATTGAAAGGATCTTCCATTTTCTGAAAACTCCTAATGACTCTAAGGTGGATTTTTCCACTTACATAATTGAAGGACTATTAAAGAGATGGTGGGACTGTATCATGCAAGCTAAGTTTAATTATTATTTTACCTAGACCTATTTCAAGAAAATATCCAAGTAAAAATTTTATCCTGATACATTACAAGTAAATAAGACCCAATAATTCCTAACCATAGAGTAAGGTGATATATTTTTATAGATTATGCCATCCATTTCATAGAGTTAGTTCACCTAAAACCCAAGATCATTACTAATGAATACCAAAAACCTCATAGGTTTGAGATGGGTTGAGGGTTGATATTCAATAGATATAGATTCTCTTATGAATACTCACTTTTGTTGAGGTGGTGAAAAAATACTCTATGTAAGAGGTATACATAGCCATGAAAATGGGTTTAGGTGGAGCTTCGGTTACTGCATTTGTTAGCCAGGGTATGTCTTCTGGCCAGAAAAGGAAACAAAAAGGGGCTCAACTTTCTTCGGGACAAGTTTCACGGGATTCATCAGGATAGTATTAGGTTGTTTTTTATTGGTGTGTAAATCCTAGTTATACCAAGACTAATTGTATAGAATTTCCCTAAACTTTTCACCATTGAATACAATCTAGTAAACTCGTGAGTTTTTGTGGAAGGATTTCCCAAGGCAGTAAGGTCGGATCCACTCTCACCAAGGGTTTTCATGTTCGTTATGATGCTTCCAAGGGGGGTGGGTCTTATCCTCATGATAAGGAGTATGTTCATTTAGCTAAAAAGGATTAGATAGGATATGATACTAGACATTTTTATGCAGTAGATTGTTCACCAAATGAGTCTAAATCAAGGTCGGTTATTATTATAGGTATGGTGTTTATTTCATCCTCTGTCGTATTATCTTTGTTTGATATATAAAATACTCATTATTTTATATTTTAAAAGTTAATTAATGTTTAAGGATTATATTATGAGATTATATCATTCATGTTGTATATTTACATGTCCTTGGGAAAGTGGTCCGAACAAGTTTTTATATGCCCAACGTGTCAGGTGTCGATAGTTGACTTTGTAGTGGTGTGGGATTTCTTGGTTCTTGATCTTGATATATTTGAACTTATTATTGGAATGGATTGAATGATCAGTGTTAAATCATAAAGCGATATTTATAATAATGGATTTCAGTTTATATCTCCTGATGGATTCTTTCTTGTCTTTCAGGGTGAGTGGGATTCTTGATCTAGGAGAGTGGGGCATATTGTTCCTTATACCAAAGTGATCTTGTGCCAGTTGTTAGAGATGTTTATTGATGTCATTAACTCTAATTTGAGTGGAAAACTTCCTATAGTGGTGATTTATTACCCTGAGGTCTTTCTTAATAATTTTTTTGTATTTCTACCATAGAGAAAGTTCTAGTTCTCTACTGACCTACTTCTTGGTACGATTCCCATTTCTATGACATCTTATCGCATAACACCTGTTGAGTTCTAGGAGCTTAAATTTCATCTAGATGATCTTGAGGCTAGAGGATTTATTCATCCAAGAATTCCACCCTAGTCTTCACCTATCCTCATTTCTAATAAGTTATAAGGAATCATTATACTTTTCATTGATTATCGAATTCTAAACTAGGTGACTGTTAAGAACAAGTATAACTTTACAAGGATCGATGATCTTTTTCTCAAATTAGAGAGTATTTTTAGTTTTCTAAAATTTACTTGTGGTTGGGGAACCATAATTTTATATTCCAAGAATATTTTATACCTAAGACAGCATTTAGGATAAGGTATGTGAATTTTGAGTTTCTGGTTATGTCATTTAGTCTCACTAATGATTCTATGTTATTTATGGCATTGATGAACCATATTTTCCTATGATTATTAGACTCTTTTTTAGTCATGTTTTTTGGATGGTATTTTGGTTTAATCTAATTCAGAGGAGGAATAAATGGATCATTTGGATATCATCCTTATAATATTGAAATAACATTTCTTGATCGAGTGATAAGTCCTCTCAAATTACAATGAAATGAGTCATATTTGTAAGATGATCCACCACAACTCATATAGAATTATTTTCTCTTGATGTCTTTAGAAGACCATTGATAAAGTCTATAGTGATGTTTTCCAATTTCCATATTGGTATGGGTAATATTTGCATCATCCCTTTGAACTTTTTCTATTCATCCTTCACATGATGATGTTCCATGAACTTTGATGTATATTTTGTGATATCCTTCTTCATATTGTCCCATCAATAGTACTCTCAGATATATTGATACATCTTTTCTCTCCTTGGGTGGTTAGGCCATGTCAATATATGTGTATCATTCAACAACTCTATCTTTATCTCAGGATTTAATGGTTCACATAGTTGTGACCCAAATCTTACAACTCTGTCTTCATTAATTTTGAACTCTAAGGATTTCCCTTTTCTTATAGCTTACACCATATTCTGTATTTATGTATCATATCTTTTATAATCCTTTATCTTCTCTAAAATGGATGGTTGATCAATCATTTGAGAAGGGGATTATAATGTTCCTTCCTTTATGATCCCCATTTCCATCATTTGAAATTCTAAAAATATTGGATCCTTCTTAATTCTCATCATTGTTAAGGTTATCATATCCATTCTACTTAGATCATCTACCACCTTATTTTCTTTCCTAGGATGGTAATAGATTGAGTAGTCAAATTCCTTGATTAGCTCTAACCATCTTCATCAGTGCATATTAAGCTCCTTCTGTGTGAATATATATTTGAGTCTCTTATGATCAGTAAATATTTTACATGTATCCCCATAAAGATATTGCCTCCAAATCTTCAATGTGAAGATCACTATAGCCAACTTTAGATCATGTGTTGGGTAGTTCTAGTAATAAACTTTTAACTACCTTGAGTCTTAGTCTATTACTTTGTCATTTTTCATCAGTGAACAACCTAATACCCTCTTTGATGCATTTTTTTATACCACAAAAAGGTCCCCACTTGAGGGTGGAATGAGGACTGGTGTAGTGGTAGGCATCTTTTTAAACTCTTTAATTATCTATTCATACTAATTGGTCTATAAAAACATTAATACCTTATTATTCAAGTTGATTATTGGGTTTTAAAATCATGATAAGTTTATCACAAATCTTCAGTGATACCTAACTAGTCCAAGGAAACTACAGATCTCTATTAAAGATGTTTTTATAGGACACTCCTCAATTGCCTTTATCTTATAAGGGTCTATAGGGATCCATTTACTAGTGATAACATATCCTAAAAATGATACTCCCTCCATCAAAAACACATATTTACTATAATTTTCATGTATATTCTCCTTTCACAAAGTTTTTAGCATGATATTCAAATTCTCCAAAAGATACTCCTTTCTTTTGGAGTATATCAAAATATCAACTATAAAGACTACCATAAATTTGTCAAGGTAATCTCTAAATACTAAATTCATTAAGTCTAAAAATATTTATGGATAATTACTAAGTCTTAAGGGTATCACTACGAACTCAAAGTGTTTGTAACTTGTTCAAAATGAAGTCTTGGGAATATCTTCCTTCTTTACCTTTAATTGGTGATATCCCAACCAAAGGTACACCTTTGAGAAATATTGGGCCCCACATAGTTGATTAAAAAATCATCTATCTATGGTAGAGGATACATATTATTTATCATGATTTTTTGAATTTATGATAATAAATAAAGAGGCGCATTGAACCATCCTTCTTCTTGAAAAAGAGGATCGACGCACCCCATGGTGAAGCACTCAGGCATATAAAACCCTTGTAAAATTCTCTTGTAACTATTTATTTAGTTCTTTCAACTCAATGGTGTCCATTTTTTATGGAATCTTGGATATGGGAATAGATCTAGGTATAAGTTCAATTGATAACTCAACCTCTCAATTAGGAGGAAGAATATAAAACTCTTCAGGGAATACATCTGTATAATCACTCGCAATGGGAATGTCTTCAAGCATGATTCTCTAATTTTTCTCAATAATTTAGGCTAGATATGTTTTATCATAATACATTAATATCCATGATTAATAAGAATATTCCAAAGAATATCCATCCTCATCCTTACACTTACACAAAATTGGAGGATGAATCGGGATGTGAAGCGTGATCCCTCTCTCTCGATAGTTGATGTTGGATTTATATAAGGATAATAAATCCATAACTAATATAGCATAAAAATCACTAAATGGGGTAGGGAAATATTTTTTGGGTCTTTTAATCCACAAACATATAATGGGGAGGAATTATATACTTGGGATGCAATAATTACTCTGTTTTTTGTTCTAATAGATAGCTTAACCCTCATATTTTGAGGTTGTGTTTGAATAGTTTTATTAAACTTAAAAGATATGAAAGAATTTGTAGAACTATAATTATATAGGACATTTTATGTTCATTAATGGATAAATAACACACCTTTCATTATTTTATTCTAGTTTTAGTCATTTACTATATCCAAAATAAACTTTTGTATGAGAATACTCAAACTAATAACCATATAAAAGGGACACTATGAACTTAGAAGGAATGAATTATAAATGAAAAGTATAGACTAACTTATGAGTCTCTAGGTTTCAATCTAGTTTATCCATGTTAATTTCCTTATTAATTTTTCTAACCTAACAATATATTCAAGTCCTTCATAATTAGTTTATAAAGAGTTTGTTAATTTTCCAAAGCATATCCCCCATGAGTGTCAAACTAGGTGACAATTGAGTTAATACCCAATACAACCTTTTTAGGGTTATTACCCATAGGTACAAGTGTGTTAGAGCTACATCCACTTATAGTATCCAGGTAGGGATATAATTTCTTGGAAACTAATCACTCTATACTTCACTAAAATTTTAAGAAACTTTTTTATACCTAGACTTATCCCTAGGGTTATCACTAAATTATTCTAGTCATAATATCCAAAAATAATTGGAAATTTCTCTAATACCATATATAGTGACTTAATCTTTTTACACATATTATTACATGATTTTTAACATAAATATCCAATAAACACAACCCAAATATCATGAGGCCAAGTGTTTTTGGAAGAATAGGTTCATACTACATAAAAAAAGAAACTAAAACGCAACATATTTATTTTATTCTCCTTAATGAGATCTTAAATCCCTTCTATCTCCTAAAACTACATAGAATAAACTGAGGAATACATAAAATAAAGGGTTGAGTTATAAAGCCCAGTAAGGTAATAATCCTGATAATTAGGCATAACATGTGAGTAAAATTTCATAACATGATATCATAAAATAGAAGTCTCATGAATAATCAAATGGTATCATAATATAAAGGGGGATTATCCATAACAAAATAAAAAAAGAAGGCCTTTGGGCCATTCAGGTACATAAACATAATTCAAGGATAAATACCATCTCATGAGAAAAAAACATTACCTAATGAATTGGAGAATTATCTAGAAACAAACATCATAACATGTACATTATTATATTCTCCACAAAAGAAAATAAATCATAAGTCATGCACATAATAATTACCCATGTAAATAAATGGGTTGTGTAATCATTCCTCATATCATAATCAAAGGATGTTTCATAAAGATTCCAAAGAGAATAAGGAGTTAAATATTTTGTACATTCATATATGTGTACATAAATATAGGTCTCAAAATATGGTGTTAATTTTTTAAAAAAATCATGAGAAAGGGTGTATAATTGGGTATAGAAAAGAACTTTCAAAACGGTGTTTTAAGGAATCAGTTAAATTCATTTAGAGAAAGAATAAGTATGGAAATTTATTTAAAAACCATAAGTAAAACATAATGGTTATGCATAAAATATTACTTTATATAATTAAATAATTAATGGGAATAAAAAAATTAAATTATAATTTCATAAAATTATTAAGGGATATAAAATTTCCCCTTAACTGGGTTTTATTTTAAAGAAGGCATTTGAGAAATGAACTTAAGGCGTGTATTACCCCATAAAAGGAAAAGAGAATAAAAAAGGTATATATGTAAGAGACATATATACCAAATTTAAAATCATTTAATAACATCAATGATAGAGATAAATTTATTTATAGAAATAAAGTTTATAACCTAAAGGAAAAAAAGGGTGGTTTGGAGAGATCCCTTACTTTATATTCCAGAATCATTATGCACTTTTACTTAATGTCATGGATAATAAGAATAAATTTATTAATTACTTAATTAAGAAGATTTTACATATATATTTGATTTATTATAATAATAATATGTTCATTTACAATAATTTCATTGATATATAAACACTAATTTCATTATTTTGTGGGTGTTTATTTTATGATTCCAAGGTCGGATCACTTGTGGATAATTATTGAATCAATTTTCAAATGGGACTAAAACTATATAATTGAAATGAAATGGTATTAATATACTTCCATAAATTAAATTGGTCCCAAATACCTATATTTTTTCTAATATAGAGATGATCCACTCAGTAAAAACATTGATGTTATATGGTTAGTTTATTTTGGCAGTTTTACCGACCATCACAAACTAGTTTTTTATTTAATTTTATGGAAATATATTCATTCCATAACATTAAATAAGTTATATTATGCTTATAATGATATTATTAAACCATAATATTATTTTTATGATCTACCTTGAATGCAATAATGGAAAATGAAAACTCATTGTCAATAGAGGCAATGAACTGACATAATATGGACAATGGTTTCATTTTTAGAATAAGAGAAGAGAATAGGATGAATGTTATATATTCCATTTGAACTATAAAATTCAATTATATATATGATAATATATTTATTATTCCATTTTTGGTGAGGTGGGTGAGGAGAAGGTATAAAAATAAAATAATTTAAAAGAGGTAGTTTGAGGATATTACCTCTTGAATGTCAACTTCTTGAAAAAATCATTAAGGGACTTGGAATTGGAATTTTAGAAACAACAGAAGCACTAAGACATGGGGTATGTGATTGGGAAGATAATTGGATAGAAATTTGGAAATATAAAAGGTTTATAATGTTTGAGTAGAAGGGGTTGTGAGGGTGGTATTTATAAGGGGAGTACAGGTGAGTTTTTGAATATTATATTCATTAGTTTATTGTTTTGGATCAAGAATACCAATAGTATTGATTATTGGGACTATATACAATAAATAGTATATTTTATTTTTGAAATAATGGGTTCTTACATCATCCATGACTCAAAAAAATTATGTATTTGGCTTATAATGTTAAATATGATATTTTGTTGTCTTTTACTATTCACTAAAAATTCAACTATTTTAGAAAAATACCAAAAAAATCACCCTAACCATTTTTCAATAGGTAGATTCCAAAAATGAAATAAATTTTATAAAAAAAAATTTATAAATATAAAAATTTTAATTTTTAATTAAAATCCTCATTTATTTAAAAAATATCAATTTTAATATTATGATCAATTTTCTAACCCTTTGAAAAATTACTTAATGTATCATTATATTATCATCATAATAAAACATAATATTAATTTATAAACTCGTTTTATGAAAATAAGATTTCTTTGAAATCATTATATTTTTTATAAAAAATGAAAATAAAAAATATATGTTTTACAAAAATATAAACACTAATTTTATCATTTAAAAAATTTATTTACTTGTATCATGCTATAAATATTCCATATTTTCATTTTATAAGATAAATAAATATTATTTTACACTTCCATAGGTGATTATATTATTCTAATAGTTGGGTTACTATTCCTAATAGTCATATTACTATTTCAATGGTCAAGTTATTATTTCAACGATCATATTATTATACCAATGATTAGATTTTTAATGGTCATATGGGTTCCCTACTTCCTATAAATACCTCATATTTAATTTATTATTCATTCCATTTTATTTTATACCCAATTTATATATTTTCATTTTCAAAATTCATATTGCATTACTAATATTCTGCTTCATTTTTATATTGTTTTTTATGAGTGCGATTATTCTGGGGGATCAAGAAAATAACAATTTTCCTATTATTATTATTTTATTTTTTATTTTTTATCCCATTGTAATCCATTAAATTCTTATGTCCATATTTATTCTCTAAATTTAATGTTTAAATTAATTTAATAAAATTTGGTTGGATATTTCATGCAGTGTATGTGCATTATATAATATTATATTACTAAATATGACATAATTATATATTCAAAATGAAAATTACATTGATAAACTTCTAGTTTGTTACAATACCTAAGATAAAATCCATTGTATGAATGACTTAAATATTTAAGGGAAAGAAAATAGATGAATAAGGAAGAAGAAAATGTTTAATAGGGACAATGAGGTGTCTGCACATCACTATCAGTTTAACTATTACTGAATTCTTAGAATAAAATAATGAGAACACATTAAATAATAGAAAACTCAAATAATCACTACTTACCCCCTCCAAATAACTATGGGTATTAGTTCTCTATAACCATGGAGATGTTAGGATCTCAAAGAAGAAAACACAAAGAGAAAATGATGAGAGAGAGAGAAATGTTATTATAAATACCAAATATATTACAAAATAAAACCATAATATACTAGAACTCCTCTACTGGATGTTTCAAAACTCTTATTTAATTATTAAAATTTCAAAAAATTTGAATTGTAGTGGATGTATATATTTATAAGGAATATAAGTGGCTAGATTTCCATCCAATTATTTCACTTGAATTTCCATGCTTCTTTTACCCCATATACAGTTCAATCTTAGGAAGTGATCATTTATAAAGTTATTCTTATACATAGTATATATCTATAAAAAAATTAATCCATTGAACATGTGTAAAAAAATATATGAATGAATTACTAAATTTATATTTTTTATCATGTCGGACTCTTCAAATTCTCATTCTTTTATTTCCCATGAATTTATATCCATAAAAAATGGATAAATATTGAGAAATAAAAGTTGAAAAAATGTTCCTTATAAAATTCTCTATATAAAAATTTGATCTCATTTAGACTAGAAGTTTGGGAGATATGGGCCCAACATTGAAATTCATCAAAACTATTGGAAGATTATTTGGTCCCACTTGTATGCTTCATTTGGGACTCATATGTTTGGATTCAATAATTCTTAAAGTTAAATTAAATTAAGAAAAATAAGTATGTAATTCTAAAAAAGGAATTTTTAATTTAGATCAGTGTAGTAAATGTAATGATTAGAATTAAAAACTGATATTTTTCTATGTAAATATCAAAAATAGTGAATTTTACCTTTTTAATCTAATTTTAATTAATAAATTCAAAGTGAGGATTTAATGAAAAAATTATTAAATTATTAAATATTGGATCCTACAAAAATGTAAAACACATGTGTAAGGGTGAATATATATGATAATTCACTGTGTGATCACACCCCCACACCTAAGAATTTATACTCCTCATAACCTCCCAGATCTAGAGCTTTGGTTTCCATTTTCCTATACACTCCTCTCCTTAATATCTTCCCTTTTCATTCTCATTTTCATAGTTTTACCTACCTTTTTCTCGTATTTTCTTATTTTTGGGGTTTCCTCTCTACTTTATTTGGTTCTTCTGGTTTGTTTGGAGTTGTTGTTAGGGGTCTTGGTCAACTTCCTCCTATGACCTTGTCATTTGGACCTTCATTCTTGACTCTATATTGTTCAATTTTATGGGGTTAACTTTTGGAAGTTTGGGATTGTTTTAGTTGAAGTGTCCTTGGGTTCTTCATCGACTTCCAATTTTTCTTATTTTGATTTATTCATTATATTTCCTTGGTTTTGTATTTATATTCGTACTCTTAATTTATTCCCCCATTTACCCTCCTCATCTCTTAACACCAGACCTAATATACCAAAACCCATCCTTGGTCTAGTATATTGGTACTCGTGGTGGTTTTGGGATTTTGTTGGAGGAACGCTTAACAGTGGATCCTAAGGGTTTTAAATATGGTTGTGGGTCTCTAGTTTCATGTTGTTTTCCTATCCATGATTTGTATTTGAGATGTGGTGGTATTCTAGTCAAATAAATCATATTGATATAATGGTGGAGTCCTTAGATACGGTTGGTGTTTGTGAATGTAAGGTCCCATATTTTTCTGGACTGGAATTTTGAGAAGAAATTTGAATTTTTCTCTCAGATTCTTGTAAGGGGTAAAATAATATTTTTCAACTAACAAATGATCTCGGATAATTTTTCTAATCACTCCGTTGGTCCCAAAATAGGGTGTCTAATAAAGTGCATGAGTTTAGTATATTTCCGATCCATTCAAATTTTAGTGGAATAATAAATATTTAATATTTAATAAATTAAATATTGAATTTTTCATGGTTTTTTATGCCTTATCTTTTGAATGGAGTGTTAGATTGAGATTTTTTCTCCTTCATTGAGTCTAAAATAGGGAGTTTTTTCTAGGTGAGATATAAACTCAAGTTAGGTGTTGGGGTCGGCCTGGGCCCCTTTTCTTTTTTCTTTTCTTTTTATTTTCTTTTTCTTTTCTTTTCTTTTCTTCTTTTCTTCTCTTCCTTCTCCTATGGCTTCTCGTACACACCCCCTGTGGCTCCCCCTTAATATGACCAAGATATAAAATATGAGATGGAGTGATAGAATGAGAGGGGGTAGAATGGTACCACTATGGATCTCAAGATGCATCGGATCATCATGTGGTAGCCATTGAGCATGGAAACAAGTGAAGCTTCAGTGGATTCCACCAAAAGGTAGGTTTTTTTAATTTTTTCCATAAATCCCCATATATTTACCATTTTAAGTTTTAAACATATTATATGCTTTCTTGGGACCCCTATTGGACCTATCTATATCTTTTTCTAATAAAATGTGGGTTTTAGGGCGATTTGAGGGTTTTCCATTTGGGAAAACCCATCTACATAGCATGTGGTTTAGGGAACTTGTGTTGTGTGTTCTTCATGTTCAGGGAATATGATCTTTTGAATGTACATTCCATGTATGGGGTATACATTCCATGTACTGGGAATCATTCGTGTAGCTAAGTACCTGGCTATACAGCCCATGTAGAGGCACATGACCATGTAGATTATACAGCCAGACCCCATGTGGGTGGCACGCCATGTAAAAGTACATGGCTAGAAAATATACATGTTCAAGCCAGGAGAGGTACATAGGAAGGTACCCCATGTAGGGTACACGTTATTTACAGTACCAACACACCATGTACTTGGGATTTTATATGCCAATTACGGCTAGAGTACGCACTCAGGTGGGGTTTTGAAGGTACACATCATGTACCATGGTACACATGTCGTGTACTCCTCCCTTGCTACCCTTTTAGGGGAATTTTGTATCTTTATGACCAAGATTAGGAATTGGACCCATGATTAATCCATTTTGAGTATCATTTTTTGTAGATCACGATGGTGAAACCTTTGAGGTGTTTTTAGGACTCCTAGGTGGCATTTCAGCCTTTTCCCTATGGATAGGTTCTTACTCTAGTAATTGAATCCATTTGTCTCCTAAAGGTGATACTTGACATGAGATGATCCATGAGTTGTCTCTATTGACTAACACCTTTGTAGCTTTTCCCTTGAGGATGAATCCCTTGCGATATGTTCCCTTCTGGCCCAGGCAGTTGTGATACTAGTTTCTTTCAAGGATCCCCTGTAATATTTCTTTGATTATGTTTCAACCTAGAGGATCATGTGTGGGATGAATATATCTTGTTTCTATCCCCAAGGGTTCTATATGTTATTTATTTGCCTATGTTATAACTTAGGGAATCCCTAGTAGGATCCCTTACTTGTGTACCATTTTGAAGATTCCTAGTAGGATGCCTCTATTTACTCATCATTAGAGGATTCCATGTAGGATTCCTCCTTTTACCTTCTCAGCTAAGGATCCTGAGGAGGATTCCTTTCTAGTGTTTTGACTTGAGGGGCCCATTGGGTGCCCCATTATTTGATCGACCCTGAGATAGTATGTCGGGTTTGGGTAGAGATGGTAGTAGGTGTCACCTTATAACTTTTGATGAACTTGTAAGCATGTGTGGCTATGGTAGTAGTGGTGGGTTTATTTGTTAGTCTACCCTCAATCTTTTGTTTATACATCCACATGTTTACTACTGATGCAAAGATGATTACCAGAGGTGTTTCTAGGTTATTGGTCGATGATACTGGTGTAAGGAATCTTTCTTTTTATTTGGGATTCCCAAACATTATTCCTTGGATCCGGCTTCTGAGCCATGTTATTTTCATATTTATTTTTATACCCAGAGGTGCTACCTAGGATTTTTCTGTTGAGACTATATATTTTATCATTTCATTATTGGGTTTTCCCTAAGTTCTTCCTAGAATCTAGTTGTTGATGATACTACTATGATATACGAGCATGGAGTCCCTAGTAATGATACTCATGGATGATTACGCTCTCCTGAGTGATGAGGATTATTCTTCTCTCCTTGATTCGTTATATTATGAGGATGATTATGCTCTCCTCAATTCATGGGTTAAATGAGGATGATTGTGCTCTCCTCAACCTAGGGTTTCCAATGGATGATTACACTCACCTAGACTTGTTATCTATATAGGATGATTACACTCTTTTGGACCTGTGGCTTATGGAGGATGACTATGCTCACCTCGATTTATCATATGATGAAGATCTCCAGACGTGCTCTCTAAGATCAGGCTTATAATCCCTTTTTCTTTATCGGGGTGGTTTATCATGGAGTCTCACACCTATGACTGATGTTGGTCATGAGGTCCACATCTGGATCTCAATGGGTGGGAAAGGAATCTCACTGATGATCTCTTCTTATAGATTTCCTAAGGTTCAGACCCTTAGGGTTCATCTGAGTCGCAATTTTGTGACCACCTACGAATTGAGACCTAGGGCTCAGAAATTGGATTGGATTTACATGGAATGAGTGGAATAGAATCTATCTCAGTGACTATTTATAGGATGTTCATATGTACTTACCTGGAATCCTTCTTTATAGTAATCAAAGGTGAGTGTGGGTGAACCCAGGGTTAGGATGAGTATCACTCTATAGTGATGTAGCTTGCTTAGATACATTTACAGCATTGGTCAAAGTAGGTATATGTTGGTTGGGATTAATGAACCATATATCAACT
The DNA here is from genome assembly GCA_963277665.1 of Viscum album. Lineage (NCBI taxonomy): Eukaryota > Viridiplantae > Streptophyta > Magnoliopsida > Santalales > Viscaceae > Viscum > Viscum album. Next base: position 1,294,572,448 of record OY728138.1, on the reverse strand, counting down.
TAATAATACATGGATTAAGTGATACGACGTCCATCTCAATTCCCTTGCACAGGATGTCCAGGCGATCAGGATTACCAACCTAAGGATCGACTATTGTTTGTTTTATGTTATTTCATTCACCTTACTCATGTATATTCATATTTATGTATATATATATAGGTATGGTATTATACATATATACCCATATAAATATAAATATACATGATGTCATTTTCTCAGTTGACCAAGATCATGGACCCAGGTATTGATTATGGTTTTCTATTTTTAATTTTATTTATCTTTTTAGTTGAGTCTCAGCTAGGCTGAGCATATTGCATGAGAATGAACTTATGATGGTAGATTTTATAGATTAATCATTATTTTGACCTACTGAGATTATATTATAACCCCTATACATTCACCTCGGTGTGTGTGCAGACCATATGTCTGCTTTTCAGGTTGAGCACGGATGCATGGTGGATAGGGTTCAGGCCTAGTGTTACATGATTGAGCGGTGCTACTCATGTTGGTTCTTCTGATCAGGATGGTGTAGTTTGACAGTATCTAGATATTGAGTATGTGTTATGGCTTGAAGTTATTAGTAGATACCTATGCTTTTATTTTAGTTTCTTTTGTATTCATGTATCTGTATAGTCGGTCCAATGGGTGACCAGTGTTTATGTATGACATGGTTGTTTGGGATTTTATAGAATTTTCATTTTTTATTATAGCATGTTTCTATTTCAGTTTATTTACTGCTTATAAACTCTATTTATTTATTATTGTGTATGATACTTAGATATTTCCATTATTTTCTCACTCTGATATGAGGGAATAGTCTCCCCAGTGTCATGCTCTAGGCCCTCACTACTAGTCGGTATCCTTTGGTGTATAGGGAGGCATGCTTGAGGCCTCATGTTGAACTGGCTCGAAGCACTGGATTAGTGGAATCTGGGTAGAGATATTACAAAGTGGTATCAGAGATATTCATTTCCTTAGATTTACTATTTAGGATATGGTAGATAGAAGTATTAGGAATGTGTCAGAACCTATGATGGATGTCATATCAGTGCATCAATAACACTTATTATGGTAATAAGTATTGGTTTATATGGGTATGGGATTGTTGTTCTGATCTACGATGTTACGGTTGTATATTATTTTTTCTTTGATAAATGAACATTTTGTGTGGATGTTATGATTTATTATATATTTCTAAATCTTGACCCATTAGAAAGAGGCCAAGGATGGATTTTGACTCTTGGATGGTGAAGGTAAGAGACGTTTCATGCATCATATTTGTAATATAGGATTCACATTATATAGGCCTGCTAGTGTGTGTTTATTACTAACAATAGTTGGAAAATTATTTAAAGTGTAAAAAAAACAAAATGGTTTTTTCCCGTATGGGTTTTTTGTGTCATTCTACTAAATTGATCTAAATTGCATATATATATTTCCTTCTGACGGAAGGCTATATGGATCTATGTTGAGGAGTTTATTGGTAAGACTGATGACTCGGTTCTCATGAATGGTATGTCCAGTGACCCTAATAGGTCGATAAGGCACATGATTCCCATGTGTTATACCCCTTGTAGGGTTTTTTTCCTTAGGTATGGTTATTTAAAGTTTCAGTAACAATCTATATAGTGTTTTCCTACATAGATTGGAATGAAATTCTACTTAACCAACCTTTATTTGTGGTTATCTAGTCAGATCATTGAGTACAATGTCAATAGGTACCGGGGTTTTTCTAGTGAAGTGGACCTCTAGGGGTTATTACCATATGTGGATACTTGGTGAGTGTTAATTTAGTATCCTTCCCTGTGTTGGTATCTTGAACTCCAAGTAATAGTTCCTTATGAGGATTATAGGTGAGGATAGGGACCTTATAGACTGATTTTGATAGTTTTGACCCTCGTAGGTCATTATTATCTTTACCTCCCTTATAGAGGTTGGATCTTTTGGGATAGATGGTTAAACCTTATGACCTAGTTGTGAGACTTGATCAGTAGGGATAGTTGGGAGACCTAGAGGCACTTAGTTTTGTCTTAGAACCCTGTAGGTTGATGTTCATTTTGTTCGAGGGAAACCTATGAGTAGGTTTGGACTGAGTTTATAAATTCCATTTTAGGCAGTGATCTTGGTTACACACTCATTTTGATATTGGGGAATGATAGGTGCTTGGGTTTTGCAATATTGGCATATTGATGCCATTGGATTTTGATGAAGCACATTGGTTGATTTTGTATCAAGATCGGATTCAACGAGTAGGATTGTTTGGGTTCCCAGCACGATTTACTAGTTTTTTCACCATTGATAATGTATTCAGAGCGTAGGTATATGGTCATGATTGGAATGATGTTGGATGACAGGCAATCCTGGAATAAATCGTGGAACATGTGAGGTGCCCAATTTTGAAGAGGATTTTCAAGGGATATTCTAGATTAATGAGGTTGGTGTTTCGTGTAGCATGGTCAGATTAGCCTTGTGTTAGATGACTCGTGGGAGTATGAGTCTAGTGATAAAGTTATATGCTAGTTACACGTGGTGTCGTTTAAATCATAAATTGGTGAGGGGTCGTGTGAGAGTTGAGGACCAATGGTTTCAAGACTTGTCATGGCATGGATTCCTAGGGGTTTGGTCAAAATGAATAATTCCCCTCCATGATATAGGTGACATCTAGAATAAATTGGGAGTCATAAGATAGTTGGACTATGGTTATACATGGACATGCATTGTCAGGATACATGGAGTCAGGGGTTCATTAAAGGAAAGTTTGGCCTGTTTGATGTGGGCATGGATCAGAGAGAGATGTGCATGCCTTTTGATGGAATCTCAGTGTACTTCTAGTTAGTGAAAATCATGCACTATCTTGACATCATCCTGATTATACTAAGAAATCATCAACTCTATGCTGAGCTTCTTTTATTTTAAATATCTTCCTGGATTGATGAAGGAACCTATTGAGGTTGCACTCGAGGAGTGGTATAATGTAAACCTTATAGTGGGGAGTGCACCATTGGTTGTTTGAGAGTGTTTTACCCCATTTTTAGTTGAAATTTTTTATTTTGTGTGGGTTTTTGAGCTCATAGTTTGGTTTTTTAGATGATGATAAGAGTATTTCTATGATGGAGAGTACCAGATCGGTCATAGTTGAATGTCTCCCATATAGGGGGTAGTTGTTAACGCTATGAAATTGGTCATTGGATAGTTCTAATAGATTGGTTTTTCATATGCTCAGGATGATATCATGAATTTTATTATTACCACTAGGCTTCTCGGGGACGATAAGTTTTATGGTGGGGAGATTGTAAGGTCCCGTGTTTTTTTAGATTGGAATTTTGAGCAGAAATTTGAATTTTTCTCTCAAATTCTTATAAGGGGTAAAATGGTCTTTTACCCTATTATATGATCTTGGATAGTTTTTTTGACCACTCCTTCATTCCCTAAATAGTGTTTTTACCCTATTATAGAAGTTTGGTACATTTTTGAGTCATTCAAATTTTAGCGGAATAATTAATATTTAATATTAATAAATTAAATATTAAATTATTTTCATAGGTTCATTCAGCCTTATCTTTTGAATGGAGAATAGTCTTCATTGATTCTAGAATAGGGAGTTTTTCCAAGTTGGGGCATAAACTCAAGTCGGGCCCCTTTTCTTTTTCTTTTCTTTTTATTTTCTTTTCTATTCTTCTTTTATTTTCTTCCTTCTCCTCTGGATTCTTTCACACACACCTTGTGGATCCCCCTTCACATGAACGAGAGAGAAAATGATAGAGTTAGAGGAATAGGTGTACCATCATGGAGCTCGGTATGCATCGAATCATCATATGATAACCGTGGAGCATGGAAACGGGTAAAGCTTCATCAGATTCTGCCAAAAGGTAGGCCATTTTTAAGTTTTTCCATAAATCTCCATAGATTTTATATTTTTAAGTTTTAAACCCCTTATATGATTTCTTATAAACTATAGTGGTATGATATATAGCTTTTATTGAGAAAACAGGGGTTTCAGGGTGATTTGAGGGTTTTCTATTTGGGAAAACCTGTCTACATGGCGTGTGGTTCAGGGAACACATGGCGTGTGTTATTCCTATTCAAGGAAGATGATATTTTGGATGTACACACCATTTATGGGGAATAAAAATTGTTTACTAGGGTTCATCCATGTATCTGATTACCCAACCATACAACCCATGTAGGGGTATGAGACTATGTAGATTACACAGCTAGACCCCATATGGGTGGCACACCATGTAAAAGTACACAGCTAGGAAATATACATGTCCAAGCCATGTGTGGAACATGGGAAGGTACCCCATGTAGGGTACACGCCATGTACAGGACCAACATGCCATGTACTTGAGATTTTACATTCCAAGTATGGCTAGAGTGCATGCCCAGGTGGGGCTTTAAGGGTACACATTGTGTACCATGGTACACATGCCATGTACTCCTCCCTTGCTACCCTTTTAGGGGGTTTTCATATATTCACATACAGGAGTTGTAATTGGAACCATGATTATCCCATTGTAAATATATTTTTGTATATATCATGATGGTGAAACCCTTTTGGTGTTTTAAGGACTCCTGGGTGGTGTTTTAGACTTTTTCCTATGGAGAGGTTCTTCCTCTAGTAATTGAATCCAGTTGTCTCCTAAGAGTGATACTTGACCTGATATGAGCCATGAGTTATCTCTCTTTACTAATGAATTTGTAGATTTTCCCTTGAGGAAATCTCCCTTGTGATATTTTCCCTTCTATCCTAGGAGGTTGTGAGACGAATTTCTTCTAAGGATCCCCTATAGGATTCCTCTGCTTACATTTAAACCTAGAGGATCCCATATAGGATGAATCTATCTTATTTATTTCACCAAGGGTTCCCTATAGAATGAATTTTCTTACATTATGACCTAGGGAATACCTAATAGGATCCCTTTACCTATGTACCATTCTAAGGTTCCCTAGTAGGATGCCTTTTTTTCTCATTGTTAGAGGATCCCATGTAGGATTCTTCATTTTACCTTATCAATTAAGGATCCTGAGTATGATGCCTCTCTGGTGTTTTGACTTGAGGGACCTAGTGGGTGCCCCATTGTTTGATATAACCGAAGCTAGTACATCAGGTTTGGGTAGATATGGTAGTGGCTTCCACCTTAGAACCCATGCTGAACTTGTAAGCCTAAGTGGTTGTGGCAGTAGTGGTGGGTTTAGTCATTCAGTCAGTATCATTCTTTTGTTTATACATTCACATGTTTACTGTTGATGTAGCAATGATTGACAAAGGTGTTTCCAGTTGGTGGCTAATGATCCTGATGTTAGGAGTATTTCTTTCTCTTTGGTATGCTCAGATGTTCTTCCTGGGATTCAGCTTCTAAACCATGTTATTTTCATATTTATTTTTATACCTAGAGGTACTACCTTGGATTTGGTCATTGAACCTGTATATTTGATTATTACATTATTGGGTTTTCCAAAGGTGCTTCTTATAATCTATTTGTTGATCCGACTACTATGATATATGGTCATGGTGTCCTTAATAATGATACTTATGGATGATTACACCCTCCTAAGTGATGAGGATGATTCCTCTCTCCTCGAGTTGTTATATGATGAGGATGATTACGCTCTCCTCATCTTATGGTTTAAATGAGGATGATTACACTCTCATCAGCCCAGGGTTGTTAGTGTATGATTATTCTCTCCTCAAATTGTGGCCTATACAGGATGATTACGCTCTCTTATACTTGTGGCTTATAGAGGATGACTATAAACTGATCCCCTCCTACTTCCACCAAAAATAATATCATCTACGTACACCAATACCATGAATTGGTCCTTCTGAGAATTCTTCACATAGATATTGTGATCCACTCCTCCTCTTTTGAATTCAAGCTTTTTGAGGTAAGAATCTAGTCGAGAGTACCACACCTATGGTTCCTGTTTCAGTCCATAGAGTGCTTTCTTTAATCTACAGACCTTCATTTCATCATTTCTAAGTAGGAAACCCATAATTTGTTCAATGTAGACTTCTTCCTCTAGAATTCAATTTAGTAAATCTATCTTGACATCCATTTTATACACTTTATATCCTATTTGGATTATCATAGCAAGAAATAGCTTGATTGACTCCAGTCTAGCCACCGTAGAAAATGTTTCTTCAACATCAACGCCTTCAATCTGTGAATATCCTTTACACACCAATCGCGCCATGTTTCTAATCACATTTACATGTTCATCAAATTTATTATTTAAAATACACTTTGTACCAATAAAATTGTGATTTTTTGATCTCTTAACTAGATCTCATGTTTCATTCTTGTCAATCTGATCCAACTCTTCATTCATGGATTTAACCCATGATTCATCCTTTATATCTTCTTCAAACGATGATGGTTCCACAGCTGACAAGAATGTAGATTGTGTAGTATTTATCATTCTCCTTGTTTGTGTGGGTGTAGTCCAATCCCTGATGATTTTGGATTGATAAATCTCTACTCTTAAATTTCTCCTTTGAGTTTCAACTGAATTTTTTCCAACCATGGTTTCCTCTTCTGATTCTTATTCAGATTCAACATCATGTTGTGACTCCTGATAATTGTGTACACCTTCCTCTACTTTTGTATTTGGATCTGTTCCATGTTCACATTCTTCTTCATTTTCTATTGCACCAGCATAAGAATTCCTTGAGGCATTTGTTGTTTTATCTTCAATGATCTTTACAGCGCTAATTTTCAAAAAAAAATCCAAGATGGTTATTGAAGAATTTATAGGCTTTTCTATTCATTGAATATCTAAGGAATATTCCTTCATCCGCCGCATCCTCATACTTTCCTTGCTTTACTTCTTTATTTTTGATAAAATATTCACTTCTAAAAATGTAGAAGTATATCAAAGAGGGATTTCTTCCATGCCACATCTCATAGGGTGTCTTGGTTTTACCCATATAAAGCCCTATTTGATTTTGAATATATATTATAGCTTGAAAAAACTCTTTCCAATAATAGTGAGAGATACGTCTCTCAATCAACATAGTTCTGGACATATTGTTCACCTATCGATTCTGGTGCTCAACAAATCCATTTTGTTATGGGGTTATCACATCATCCACCTGATGTTGAATTCCATATTTCTCCAGGTAATTTTCAAACTCAATTGAGGTATATTCTCCTCCATTGTTTGACCGTAGAACTTTTATTGTTCGTCCAATAACATTTTCAGCAATTCAATGATAAGTTTTCATCCAACCAAGCACTTGTAATTTCTTGTGAATAACCATCACAAATGTCATTCTTCTGTAATAATCTATGAAAATAACTAAGTACATTTCTCCATGAGTTTCAGAAACATTTATTGGGTCACATACGTCTATATGGATAACATTAAGAAGATTTATGCCCTTTTCTTTTTTGGCCTTTAGGAACTGCAGACCAACTTCCCCCATATGCAAGAATCACAATCCCTTTCTCATTCATGATTTAGGTTGGGGATATCCATGAAAATATTCATCTTGGATATCTTTTCCATGTCTTGTTGATTAATGTGCCCCAATCTCTGATGCCACAGGTTGTTTTCTTCTTCAACGGTCATGTAGTGAATGTTTTCTTTACTATCGACCTGATACAAGTTTCCCTCTGTTATGCATCCTTTCATAAGAGAATTACTTGTATTTACTCTTATAGTATATCACTTATGATTGAATGTCACAATAAGTCCTGAGTCACAGAGTTGACTCACACTCAGAATATTATAACACAATCCATCCACATAAAAAACATCAGTCTACTTCAGCCTGGCATTAGCCAGTTCAGTATTTCCACTGCCTTTGATCTTAAAATCACCATCATTACCAAACCTCACTATTCTATTAACCTTTTTCTTGATATTTGTTAATAGTTATGCATTTCCCATCATGTGGGGAAAATATCCACTATCAAAATTCTAAGTGTTATTATTCTTGGTAGATTTGAGAGCTACTTCTATAAAGTTAGATTTCTCAATTTTCCTCTTTTATTTCCATGAGATATTGGATTGGGTGTAGAACACTGATGGCCTTTCAATTATTTCTTCCATGTAATCTAGTTCTTCATATTGTTAATCTTCTTGAAAAGGTAAAAACTTATTTGAAATAGCCATACCATCTGGTTTTCAGGTACTAACCTATCTCTGAGAGTTGTATGAATTTCTCATGTCATTCCTCTGCCTGCAATGTACAACTTTATGGCCAAAGTTAGAACAATGAAAAAAATATCCATAGAAAATATTTATTCTATAAGATGTAGGATATGAATTTGTTATTCTTCATTGAACTCCTAGTTATTCCCCATTCAGATAGCTCCTTTCCTCTTCTCAATATGACATGGTATGACCCAGATATCCACAAAACTGACACTTCATGAGAGGAAATATCTTCTCACTTCTATTTCTCCTCATGATTTATTCCTTAGGAAAATAGTTTGACTACCTGTAATTTTTTAGAGATTGGGGATAATCTTTATTTCTCCTTTAATTTTGATTCAAGGGTCACTTTTTCAGCACTTTTGGTGGCTTCTCTACATGATTAACTTTCATCTTGCCTTTATTATAGTCCACTTTATCTGTTGTATTTGATGTTTCATCATCACAACTCATTTCACTATTTCCCATGCAAGTGGGTCTTTGATCACTCAAAATATTTTTAACTCTAGTAGAACCACACTTAGCTCTCACCAGCAACTCATTATATAAGAATTTTCCAATTTGTATTTTCTTCTTTACTTCTTTTGAATTTGATCCACTCTTGAGTTTACTCTTAAGAGTAACAACTTCTTCGAGTCCCTCAATAGTCTTTGACTTCTCCTCCATTCTCGAGGTAAGTTCATTGATCAACTTTTCATGTTCTTCAATTCTGAGTTTTAGTTCCACTACATCATCAGTGCTTTCAAGGATTGATGATTGTACTTTCACCAGTTCTTCCGGTTGTTCAATTTCAACTTCTAGCTGATCAACATATTCTGATGATTCCTCCACCATTACTTTCCACTTATTTCATCTCTTAAATTTATTCTAAAGCTTACTAAAAGAATCTTTAAGTTGCAACTTGGGATTGAAATTAGTATTCATCTGATTATCTCTAGATTTATTTGTAAATGGTTCTGACTTTTCAATGGTATCCATCATAGAGGCATGGTTTTCAGTCTTAAATTCTAGTTCTTCTTCCTCACAGAATTCATTATCATCATCTTCCTCTTTACTAAAAAAACTCTTCTTCTGTACTTTCTTTCTAGTTTTGAAGTCTCCATTTTTTGAAAAACCTTTTCTGATGATTCTCAATGTTTTTAGTTTCTTTCTCTTTATTATCAAACTTTCTTGAGCACTGAGAGGCAATGTGCACAACTCTTCCACAACGAAAATAGGCCAGAGGTAACTTACCTTTAAATTTACTTTTTCCCTTCTTGTGTTTCTTGAAAATGAGAGAGATAATTTATTTTTCCTCTTCATCTTAATCACCACTATCTCCTGAAATTTTCAGTTTATCTATGGCTTTGAATTCCATTTCCTTTCTTACACAATTCATAGCGACTTCTGGTTTGATTCTCATCTCATATTCCACCAGGATACTTAGTAGATCATCCAGAGAAAGTTTTGAAAGATATATTTCCTCAAGGGCTGAAAACTTTTCACTGTAAAGGGGTGGAATTCTTCTCAAGATTTTCTTTACAATATAAATGTCTTTAATTTCTTCTCCCATACCTTGAATTTCTCCTACCACTTCAGTAATTTGATTGAAGAAGGAATCTGCATTCACATCAGGATGCATATTCAGATCATCAAACCTATTGTGAAGAACTTATAGTTTCACCTCCTTCACTTTACTATCTCCTTTATAGATATTTTCATGTTTTCACACATATACTTTGTTGAGGTAAAACTCATCACCTTTAGATAAATCTGATTAGAAAGAGTTGTGGTGAGAGTATTCTTCGCTTTAGCATCTGCATCAATAATTTTCTTATCTGCATCAGAAAAGGATAGTCATGTTGGATCAGTAACTTGTATTCCTTGCACAGTAGAAAAGAGGACTTCCATTCCAAGAGATCTTAGATGAGATCTCGTTCTGTTATTCTATATCTGAAAATTACTTCTATCGAAGAGGCGGACTCCCCTGACATTGGCTGAATTCTTCATGGCAGAAAAGGACATATCTAATACCAGAAACCTTTACCCTCTGATACCACTTGAAGGAACCTAGAACACCCTGAGAGGGGAGGGGTGAATGAGGGTGTCAACTTTTTATTTTAAACTAATGGATCTTGTTCCCAAGTTAGTAGAAACTTGTTAAACCTATCAGATAAATTTATGAAAAGAGAGGGCACAACAATTTTACTTGGTTCACCACAAAGGGCTACGTCCAAGGATCATACACCGATAGTGTGTCTTTCATACCAAAAACCACTAATATTCACTAGCTGTGGATTACAAGGTTCGGCCATAGTCACTCTATGTCAGGCTCACTACCTTTATAATGGTTTAGGGATAGCTCACTACTTTCCATGGAACACTTCCATCGACTCCCCCTAGCTCACTGCCTTTGGAGAATCCTCACTTAGTTTATAGACTTGAAGGTCACTTCAATGATTTGGTATTAAAGTATTTATCTTTAAATTTGCATGATACTCTGCTTACACCACTTTTAAATCCATATCCCCTTAAACTAAATGTTCAAAACTTCCCTTCTCCACACCCATTTGTAAACCACACTCCTTTGCGAAGCATCCTTGCCTTTGCAGAACAAATTGTCTTTGCGAAACTTCCTTTCCTTCACAGAACAAACTATCTTCACGAAGATTTATTTCCTTCACAAAACAACATTCCCAAAGCTCACTATGTCAATATGGAATACCTCATCATTGTGAAGTACCCTTAAACAAAATCATTGAACATAATTTGAGACATGTAGTCTCTTCGTGATGCTTAAGCTCGTAGACAAATCCCGATTCGTGAAGCTCTTCGTGAACTCAAAGAGTTTCCGGATTTTCCTTCAAAACTTCTATCCAAGTGAAGAGGGGTAGCCTCATATTTATAGGCTCAGTCATTCGCAAATCTCCACTGCCCCTTTGCATATTTTTCAGATCATCAAAAAATTCTTTGCGACGCTCCTCCCTTTGCAAAGAACCATTGAAAATCTATGATCACAAATCACGTCATAATTATAGAGTCTTTCATCAAAACCCTTCATGAAACCCATCAAATTAGAAAAGCATTTCGTCAATGACCGAAAAGCTCCAAAACCCGTCATCGTAGAGAACTTCATCTCTGATCGTAAAGCCTATTGTAATCATGAAGCACACCATCAGAAAATGTTATGTCTTCATGAAACACAAATTGAAAAGCCCATATTTTCAAAACTCATGCCTTTTCCATATTTTCATAAGCCCTCCAAGAAAACCCACTTTTCACGTTGAAAGTCAACTTCCAAATTTTAGACCCCAAAAATTTGGCAAATACTAAGAAACGAAGCCACCTTAAATACTACTTTCGGCTTAAACTATATAATACATTTCCTTGCAATCACTCTGGTCTTCCATGTGAGGATTGACAACAAACACAAACCATACACCATTTCTATAAAATAACAACCTTGGTTCCAACAAAAGAAACCAAAGTATATCCAATACAGTGACATCAATGTGGAATAACTCCAAATAATCTAAGATATAAGCCCAATATCTAAACATAAACTTACAGAAAAAGCTTCGTGATATGCCCCTAGAGAAGTATGATACCTTTCCCTTTCTTGTGCCCTAATAAAAAACATTTGTAAATGCACTAAAGTTTCCAAGAAGGGGTTGGGTATAAGACTCAGTAGGCTTTCTCCAACAGACTTCCCAACTCGCATCACTAGGATAAGAATAAATTAGATCACAATATAAAACATAATTTATATCCAAAGGAGAAACATAAAAATAGTTATTCAATTTAAAACAATTTAAATTAAAATTAGATCAATTTATCCATAATAAAATAGTTTAATCAAAATGATTAAACGAAATAAATTTTTTTTATTCTTTCTTTCCAATTAGAATACATATTCCATGTCTCTCTCAAAATCACACATGCATGTTATTTGATAGTTTCATACTCATGAGTGGTTTCTTGTTGATCCACCAAGTTATCACAAGGTGACCAATCTCGAGGTGCTCTGATAACACATGCCCCTTATTTAGGGTCATGTCCAATGAAAATGAACACATGCCAACCTTGTATTCCAATATCATATTCCATATCATTTCATTATATGTAAAACATGTCTTCCCTATAAAACATTTCAAAGAACATATTTCTTTCATTGTACCAAAACTATAATTTTAAATCCAAAATTTAAAATTATAAATCAGAAGGGTTTTCTAAATGTCATCCAAATTCCATGTTTCCAATTCATAAACCAAAGAGGGGTTTCTTTATTGAAATAATTCAATGTACCATTTGAAAATAAAAGCAACTCATTCAATAAAAAATCATCCATCAAGTTTTAGAATAAGTTGAGAAGATAGAGAATTCACCTACCTCTCAAAGGTTGACAAAATCAAAGAACGATCCCAAGAAACCTCTAGATCTAGACTTGAAGCTTCTTACCTTCAATAAATTTGAAAATATATCATCAAAATACACATCATAAAACATAAATTTATCCATAAAATATTAGATATATGACTCTATTAGATAGAATATGAGTAGATCTAGAAAGAATAAGTAATAATGAGGACTTACCATCGATTTTGGAGATCCATCGTACCTTGGATCATCAAGACTTACTTTTGGATCAAAATTAATCACCAAGAGTACTAAGGGAAGGAGAGGAGTTTTAGGGCCTTATTCCAAGTTAAACTCTAATTTTAGGAGTATTTAATGTTCATTGCATGATTGGGCTGCACAGTTTAACATACTGTGTAACAAATGTGCACATGAAACTAGACATCAACTAGGGAGTTTCATGGTTATGTCACATGGTATGATAAATCATGTTCCAAATATGCATTTCTACTGTCTATCGACTAGAGAGCCGCATGGTTTTGTTGTATGGGTTGAAAAACTATGCACCAACTGTGTTCATGCCACCATCTAAAAACTCTCCTATACACAGTTTATCCTAGGCACCCACATGGTTTGGAAAAACTGTGTGCCTACCTAGTGAATCCTAGCATCTCCTTACACAGTTTCATGGAGATAGTGCATGGTTTTCCCTAATTGTGATCAAACTGTGAACCTCTAGAAATTCTTCCAAAACCATTCAGAAACTCCCAAAACATAACTCAAGTATTATATAACTTCAAAAATACATAATAAATGGGTAAATTGCCTAAAACCATGGGTGTTACATGGATAGAATCAATTCATTTGACACTCTCTGCTCATTTTAAAAAATAATAATTAATTTTCATTATATATATAATACTTATTTATTGGGGGTATAATTCAACCAAAAAACGCACACAAACACAACACCTGAGATGAACCCAATATCCCCCTCCCCTAAGGTTGGGTTTTTCATGATCATCTTATTATTACAATTTTAATGGATCATGGAAGCTCATATTTGATGATGGCCCATGAAGACCTCCTTGCTTGTTTTCCAAAGCAGCCCACAGGCACAACTTATAGGTTGTGCAAAGCACTCTATTTTTATATTCTATTATGGGCCTTAAAATTTCAAGTAGTATGGCCCTAAAAAATCGCCACTATGTTGGTGTCATTGATAAAGTTAACCACAAATTGTACACCCCACAAAAATGAGAGGCCTCTACTATGCCCCATTGATCGGCGGACACTTGCAATAGACTAGTTGTCAAGCCTCGTGCACATCACCACCCACGCACCCTCCCATTATCACATCAGTAATCATTGACCACTACACCTTGAGGTTGATGCATCGCAAATTCAGCCCATCGGTCATCGTCATCCTCCATTTTCGCAAGTCTGTCTTGTTGCCTATCACCATCCGACACTCCACACGAAAGTGCGATTCATTAGCCAAGCCCACATTACCGTGAGACTACCCCATCGTCATCATGTCAGTCATAATTGTCCCATATTTCCGCATGTTCTCCCTATCACCTTTCGCCATCCAGTACTCTATTCTGAAGCACGATCCATTAGCTACCCCACATCCAGCACATGTGTGGGGTGTTAAATAAATCAAATTGTGTCATGGTGACACTAGTAAAAATACATGCATGTGTGAGAAAATTGTCCCCACAAATAGGGATCCAAATCATAACACGGTTGAGATTTGATCCTAATCCTCTTGGATGTAGAGGTCATAGTTGAACCACTCAACTATATCACATGTTACAAAAGGATTATAGGTTACAAGTCAATTGGTCGTACCACATGGTTGGTTTCGCCCCTCCCCTAATTAGTTAATGACTTTGAATCACATTATTTATAATATGAACAGTGTCTGAACATGGAGAGACTCAGGTTTGGGCCAATTCCCATTAAGATAGAGGGGTAAAACCAACGGGCACCACTCGACTAATGCCCTATTGACTGTGTGTGTGTGTGTGTGTCTAACAAAATAAAAAAAAAATATTTGAAAAGCTGTTTTTTTTTTGTTTTTTTTTATTTTATTTTATTTTTTTGTTATATATATATATAAAAAATTAAATAGTTTTTAAAAAATTGGTTTTTATTCAGAATTATCAGTATTTAAGTAATTCCAAAATACAACTAAAAATCTCACACAAGACACCTTTTTATAGGGGAGAGGATATTGACATCCCTTATAGATTTTCCATGTGGGATTTGATTTCACTTTTCAGTATTATAATAATAGTATATTAATACTGATAATATATAAATAATAACATATAATTAAAAATACAACTAGTTAAAATAAATTTCCATTAATATATATTAGATATTTGGGGGTACAATTACAATGAAACACGCACACATCTCACACTCACAGGATGAAAGGTCAGGTCACAAGCATCCCCCAGGGGTAACCCACTCATCAATCCCTTTATTTATATATTATATGTAGGGGAGAGGATATTGAAATCCTATAGGGAGAGGATATTACAACTAAAAACCTCACACCGACACCTTTTTATAGGGGAGAGGATATTGACATCCCTTATAGATTTTCCATGTGGGATTTGATTTCACTTTTTAAACATTCTAATAATAATATATTAATAATAATAATACATAAATAATAACATTTAATTAAAAATACAACTAGTTAAAATACATTTCCATTAATATATATTATATATTTGGGGATACAATTACAATGAAACATGCACACGTCTCACACTCACAGGCCGAAAGGGAAGGTCACAAGCATCCCCCAGGGGTAACCCACCCATCAATCCCTTTATTTATATATTATATATAGGTATGCATGCCCTATTATATAGAGGCCTGAAAGCCCTTAGTATATGTCCTATAGGCCCCCATTAAAAAAATTTGGCCCAAAGGCCCTTATTAACTTGTTCCAAAGGCCCGCAACAATCGACCTAAAAGGTCGTCATCTTGTCAATAGAGACCTCTACCCCACTTTTTACATTCATTGTCACCCATCTCTCTCGACTGCAGCCCTCCATCCCTATCATAGCATTGCTCATCAGACATCATCAGAGGTCGCCCCACCTTGTTCATCATTCCTTATTGTTGAAGCATCGCTCCCTAACAATGCATCACCCACCAGTTATCATTGGAGGTCACCCCACCCTGGTCGTCATTCATCGTCGATGAAGTATCACCCCACCTCAGTCGTTGTTGGAGAAACCTACACACCCTAGATGGCCCCTCCATCATCATTGAGACATTGTCCTGCCAGCACACTACCTATGTCGGTGATGTTGCCACTCGTGCACCATTATGTTAGTTTCATTTGATGTCAGCCCATCAACTGCCCCCAATTATATTGGGAGCTAAATATTACAGCGTCTGAGATTTGAACCTCAGTCACCCTAACAAATGCAGTATTACAGGGCACCTCTACCACTAAGGCATAACCCCGACTACTATCATTACTATAAATAAAAAATAATTCTATAAATAAAAAAGTAATAATATAATTAATAATTATTATGACAAATAATAATTATTAATTATTAATTATTAATAGAAATAATGTAATAAGTAATAAATAATAAATAATAATATAATTTACTAATCAAAAATTAATAATTAATGATTAATAATATAATTATTCGTATTATTAATAATTAGAAATATAATTAATAGTTAATAATTATACGCAACTAATAACAATTTTTTATATAATTAATAATTAATAATTAAATATTAAATATTATTAAGTATTAATTATTACTTGTTATTAATTAATTATTATTAATTATTCATAATTATGATTTTTTAATAATTAATTATTATTATTATTAATTATTATTAATTACTAATAATTATTATTACTAATTATTAATAATAATATTTATTAATTATTAATTATTACTAATTAATACTAATTTTTATTAATTATAAATAATTATTATTAATTATAAATAATTATTATTAATTATTGGTAATTATTACTAATTATTAATTAGTAATTAATACTAATTAGTAATTATTGTTAATTACCATTAGTTATTTCTAATTATTATTAATTATTTTTAATTATTGTTAATTATTTTTAATTATTACTGATTATTAATTATATAAGTGGGGGTTACAATAGTTCATTCGAGGTTGTTTCCCTCTAAGCTCTAATGGTGACTAGGGTTTCAATTCGCGATGAAGCAAAGTGTTGATCCTATAGAGGTATTTGTTGGATTTGGGAAGAATATTGATGGTGGAATTGATATAGATAAAACAAATACGCACGATGGTGTTAATCTAAACGAGTGCTCCCTGAAGACACACAATGGCTTGGTGGTTTTGATGCTTCGAAGTCGAAATCATTTTTTTCCTCTGTGGAGAAGGGTGCCAATGATAGATTCTTTACCAGAGATGAATTTATCCCTCATACTAATCACATCACGAAGAATGGATCTATGGCTTTTGTCAAGGAAAACTTGCAGATTGTTGTTGAGCGAATAGAAGAATACAAATTATCGATTCTTGCTAGATTTTTTTTAAGCTGAGGTTGATGCCTATTTTTATTAAACAAAGGAAATACCTCTATTATTATGGGTAGAGGGAGACCCATTAAACAGCCCAAAGGCCTAGGGGCTTGGAAGCTCATATTTTGTGGCTAAAAGGCCTAAATTTGGCCCAAAGGCCCATTCTGTGAATAGTATTGTTATAGTACCCTAACTGCTACAATTCCTACTATAGTATTATCACCACTATAACATCCACCGGTGCTTCAATGTTGTCCACTGCTACTATAGTACTGCTACAATATCCCTGTTATAATTTCGCTACAATGCTGTTACAGTACCTGCGCTCCATGGGATTTAAAGCCTCAACCTTGGATGAAGTATTACAGGGTGCTTACCATTAAGTCAAACCCCAATAACAAATACATGTATATGAGTTACTCTTGACTCTCAGTGTAACGCCCCGACCCCAGTTACCCAGAGTCGATGAATTATTACATAACATTGTCATGATTACAAGGAATCAAGTCCCAAAGGACCGATCGGTTTAGCAGTCTTGGAAAATAGATTACATACATGAATGTTACATTACACTTTATAACATACAAAACAACATAAATAATCCTTTATGAACACCATTATTCCCTTTTCATAACCCTGTATATCAATCACAATACACTTCTTGGAATCCTGGGAAAATAAAACATAGAAATGGGTGAGCTCAAACGCTCAGTAAGGGTAAGAAATACAGCGAAAACTTTCAAAAATAAGCATAATAATTTAAGGCAATGTATAAAACTAAAACAAAACCCTTTTAAACTTGAACTTCAACATAATATGGCAGAAATAAAATGAAATAATTTCATTTACTTATTCACATGGATATTCTAATAATCGAATAATCGCATGCAATATCAATAACCACTTTCATAACGATGGAATGCATAATGCCAGACTATCATAACCACATAGCCAAGGCCTCTTTCCAAGACTACAAATAAGATTTTTTCAAGGCCTCATGCCAAGACACTAGTTTGTCTCATTATACCTACCGATTCATCAAGGAGCTATAGCGGGCTCCACCCTTCACTTATTAAGTCCAATGCATTCCTCATATGAACAGGTTTAAACATAACATAAACATTCGTATTAAAATTAGCATATGAAATGTCAATACATTCTCCATAAACCATGAATGGTATAAAAATAACACATCCACAGTCAAAAATATCATAGAACCTTCAATACAATATGGAAGTTTTGTATCATTATAAATCAACTTCAAATAAGCTTAAAATCCATCAAAGGATTTTGACATAGATGAAATCAAAACTATTTGAGTGAAATATCTCTTTTTTGAAATCATTAAAAAGTCACACATTTATAAAGGAAGTAACTTAAAAGATATTTTTGAATCAAAGTATCCCATACCACTTTGAAACTTTTGAAAAGAATTATCATTTAAAAACATTCATGTCCATATAAATAAATCCTTAAAATAATTTTGAAAACATGGACATTAATTAAAAATATTTAGAAATATAAATCTTTAAAACATTTAAAAGTCACATAATTGTAAAAGAAAACATTTACTATGAAAATATTCTTATAAGCTTGTAAGGGAAGCTTTGAAGATTTTACAACAGTGGAAAATATCCACACCCGTTGTATAAGTTAAAAAAAGACATTCTTACCTTAATTTGTCGAAAAAGTTAAAAAGGTCCTTGTTTGGAAAATGACGTAAAGATTCCTTTATAAACTTCTTAAAAAAAGTAAAACAATGGTATAAATGACTTTAACCCATATTCTGTAAAATAGTAGGAATGTTTTGAAATACATTTTTAAGAAACATGGATGTGGATGATAAAGAGATCCCAGTAGATAATTATGTATAAACAACCTCGGATAATGAAGAGATTGTGAAATAAACCCTTACCAATTTGGTAACTTACGAAACATACACCCCATGAAAGAGGTATCATACAATGAATAAGTAGATACACATAAATTAAAGTTTATTACACAAAGAATACAATTATGGGCAGTACATACACCACACAAAAGGTAATAGTGGCAATATGGTACGAATCTCACGGGAATAAGGAGTGAGATGAAAACCCCTTACCTTGCACTTTCCATTAGTCGAGGGTATGTTTAGCCTCCTGTATTAAGACTATAGTATGTTATTAAATTATACCAGAACCATATTAATATTTATGATATCATAAATTATTCATTTATGACTTTATACTACCCATTTAATAATAATTTCCATGTTATATTAATATTTTGGGTAATAATCGTTTACTTTATCGTACGTGTTTTAAATTGTTACTCTTGATTGTATCACTTAGATCATGATTTAAATACTTACAGAATATAAAATGTGATTTATTTATCATATATATTTAGAATATAAAAAAATTATAATAGACTTATATATGAAATGGAAAACACCATTTATGGAGACGATAGTCTGTACGTACGCATAAACGTTGTTTCCGTTTTCATATAGTATTGAACGGAAGTAAGTGAATAAGATATATGTAAGTAAATAAATACTTATATATATAAATATATATATCTCCAGTAGCATTATTATGTCATATATTACATACTTATTAGTAATATATATTTTTATAATCATCGATGAATGGTGAACTTCGAAATGAATCTCATCGCGTCGTGGAGACGGTAATCCGTACGTACGCACGAGCGAAAATATCATTCTTTTGATATTAATATAATATATAATTGGATGGTATAAAATATATACAGAATCATTATCATGTTATATTTATTATTTACATCAAATACACATCATTATTATACTCATCCAAATAATAATGTATTGAATAACAATTACACCACGACGTGGAGACGGTAAACTGTACGTACGCACATATGGTGACATGTCATTCAAAGGGTGGATAGAATAATGAATTTCGTTGTACAATAATTGTAATAACATCACAGTATTTAGAATATACTGGAGTTATTATTTTTTAATGTAAACAACAAAGAAAAAGGAAGTGGAAGAAGAAAGGAACTTGAAAGAGGGTGGTGAAATCATTACCTCTTCTTCGGGTTCTTCCTTTTGATTTGATCAAAAGGGCTCCTTAGGTTGGATTTATGATCAAACTAAGGCCTCTAGGATGAATTGAGGATATTTTAGAGGGTATTTGGGTAGTTTTTGGTCGAGCCAAATGGCTTAGAATGTGTGAATTAGAGAGAAGGGGGAGTGCCCTTTTATAATAGGGGTGAGGGGCACCTTAGAAAAAACTTACATTGTTATTTTATAATAAATTAATATTAGGTTTTTAATGGATCCAAAGTTGATTATTTAAAATATAATGTGGGGATAGGTAAAAAACTCAACCAATAGGTTTTATACAGGTTTAGGTTACCATTTTAACCTTATCATTTAGATTTAACTCTAAGTTAAATAATTTAACTTTTACTGTGTCTTCTTGTATTCTTACACTATATGGTTAATAAACTTACTATATACTTCAAATCGAACCCCAATTGGTTCATTAATTTCATATATATTATTATATAAGTCTTTTGACCTAACCTTATATTTTTATAACCATTATATCAATTAATAATATAATATTTGTTTTAAAAACTATTTTATGTCAATTTTGACACTATTTGGTATTTGTTTTTTGTTAAAATAATAACAACATTATTACTTCAAAAAAATACATTTAATCAATACTAACATATCATATTCACCTAGAAAATTCGTGTATGTCATAAAAATTTTAAAATTATATTTATTTTAATATTTATAATACCATTTATTTGATTCTTTCATGAATAAGGTAATTACTGCATCATCATTGTGTCATAAATAAATTTATTTATATAATGTATAAAAATTATAAATAAAATACCATGATGTAGGAAATCTTTTTATCTTTCTAATTAATATTTATAATCGAATTTATCTTATGCAAAATCCTATATTAAAAATGTTTTAGTTACTAAACTTTGATTTTAACTCTTTTAACTCTTCTTTGAATTAAATAATAATAAATGTCCTAATCTAATCCAAGTGGACCTAAATGGTAATATTATATTCCTAAGGTTTTTTTTTGTCGAGATAAACTTGTCCAATAGAATTATGATATGTGTGAGGGTAATATTAATATCATTTTTACCCTTAATTACTGTATTTACTTTTAACCGTGGTAAATAAAAGTAAAAATTTACTATTCAACAAAAATTATTTTCATCTCATTGAACCACATTTTACTCCTTGATATTAACTGTGTCTCTTGGATTTTCAAAATTCAGCTCACAGAAGCAGTAAAATTAAGTTTTATGTGAATTTGCAAAAGCTCCTAGGAGGTGGGTAAAAGACGGTGAAAAGTTTAATAAAATTTTTGTATATCTAAAATTATTATAAACCGACTCCAATGAATTAAATTGAACTTATATAGGTATTGTGTATCTATTTTTACATTAAATAATTTAAATAAAATAAATAATTATTTAAATAAAAATTCAATTTTAAACTATAACTCAGTGTTTTTCACTATTCATTAAAAAATAAAAAAAATTCAGAAAAATACCAAAAATTTACCCTAAGATAATTTTGATATTCAAAATTCAATAATGAAGTAAATTTTTCCAAATTCAAAACATATAATTTTCATTTATTAATTTAAAATTAATTCTCGCTGTCAAAACAAAAAAGCGTGTTTTTAAGAAACAATAACTATCAAAATATTGACACTTGTTTATGTCCAATTTCAAAGTGAAATTACTTACAATGACCAGTATTGGATTAAATTGTAAAAATATATTCTAAATATAATTTAAAACCACTCAAATTCATAATTTATCACTATTAATTATTTCGATTAAAAAGGTTGTTTTTAATTAAAATTTAGTAATTTTCACTATTCATCAAAATATGAAAGTTATCAGAAAAGTACCAAAAATTCACCCTAAACTAATTTTGATATTATAAATCCAAAAATGAAGTCTATTTTGAAGGATAAAATGTATAAAATTTTAAAAAGTGGGTATTACTATTCATGAAGGCTAGTTTGATTGGTTGTGGTGTGTGTTAGAACTCGAAGTTGCATACAATACACGCTACTATATTATTCAAAGAGAAGTGTATCGTGGAAGATTGGGGTGTTATATTCTCCCCTCCTTCAATGAATTGAGTCCTCTCAATTTATGCTCGGTATTGGAAACTTGGGGTTGACATTTCAAAATATCTTAGTTGAAATCCCACATCGAAAAATGGATTAATGAGGCCTCTATTTAAAATAAAGAGTGGTAAGTGTGAAGGTTACCAAAAATAACACATACTAGGGTTCCATGTAAGAAAATATGGATATGGAAGAGAAATCTAACCATCAATATCTGATGGAGAGTGGTAGAGAACATGGTTATGAAAAGGCCAATAATCCCAAAGCCATAAATTTGTGATGATCTAAGGTACCATCTAGGACAACATTTTTGTTATAAGTTACTTTTCTTAATGTTGAGGAATTTATTTATAATATTGTATAAGATCATAAGGAGATATACTTACTTTATAATTAGAGTTTTATCCATTAATAAATTTCTACCACAAACTCATCTTTCACTACAAAACATAATACAACTCAAAAATACTCTATTTATCCTAATCGTATAGGGTTCCAAATATAATGAATGTATAATTCACATATCAGACCCATTAAAAAAAGAAACTACATTATACAATCTAGGGACTTCACATAGTCCAGTGGTAGGAGATAAATCCCAATCGCACTATGGTTGTGGGTTCGATTCCCGCAGCTTTGTCCGACGTGACGGGTTGTCACACGGTCTGCGTGTTGTCCTTTTATAAAAATCCAAAAATAACCTTTCAAACTTAATACATTCCAACCTTTAGAATTATCCAAAATACTACTATCCAAACTCACAGTCCAAAATTTATAAGGAAGTTAAACATAATGAAGATCCTTTTTTCCATGTAATAACATGTGAACACCTTCACCATGTATTATTTTAAAACATGGTAACATCCTGAATTACCATAAAACCTTATTGATTACATTCATGCTCCATTATTCTTTATATAATACTGGATATACTCCTTCTATCAAAAATTTTGTAAACTCCAACGATGAAAAATCATTAATCAGTTTCAAGGTATTCAAGAATATCCAATATAATTTACCCAAATCAACCATATCTTATTCCAAAATCAGTACCTCAATATTAGGACCATATTAAGGTTTATCTTTCCTTCAACCATGTAATTTCCAAAAAGTTTAACTCGTTGTAGAGTCACTTTTCTTAGTACCATAAAACCTTAAATCCTCAATGAAATAGTACTGCAGTACAATCCTTATTTATTTCCAGAACATCATTGATACAACACTTAAATGAAATAATTCCAAAATAACAACATAAGAACACTAGTCATACCTCTTCATCTGTGGTAGTATCATAACTTTATTATTATCCAATATCATCATTTGGGGCATACTCTGATGATTTGAACATTGATTCGCGTAGTGTCCCCACTCCTTACAAATGAAGCATTGTACATTTGAAACCTTTTTCTTACCCTCACAATCACGAACGTGGTGTCCTTTTTCTCCACACTTATAACATACTCCCATTCCCTTCAAGCATTTTCCAAGGTGATTCTTTCTACAGTTATCACATATGGGAAAATCCTTCTTTACCTTCTTCCCTTTATCTGTCATTCTCTATACCATCCTTTTCTTCTCTGGCTTCCCTTCAAATCCATAGGACTCTGAAAACTCTTTACTTATCTTATAAACACATGATACTATTTATTCATGTGATGATAATACATGGGAGACTATTTCCCTTCTAAATTCTGGCTTAAGACCATGAAAGATATGATCCTTCTTACTCTTTGGATCATGCGTATTGCTGGAGTTCACATTCCTTCTACTGGGTACCATTTCTATACAAGGGAATACACTAGGTCAATTTATGAATTGCAATGAATAATTTCAAACTTGTAAAATACCTAACGTAAATTGAATAGTTTATGGATATAATCCACAATCACAAAAATGTTTTCTTTAAGGAGGTATATACTCATAAACCCTTCATAGTGGTTTGTAAAGAAAATGAGAATTATCCTAAGCATATCCCCCGGGAGTGTCGTAACCAAGAGTCCAGCAAGACCCGTTGTTGTGCACCAGTTCCCGTTCAAGTCTAGCTCAAAGCGGTGTTTTCGGGTTTTACCCCTAGGTACATATGTACCAGAGCCTCCCCTACCTACTCGTATCCAGATAGGGATGTATTGCTCAGAAAACTCACAAAATCTCTACAATACCAAAATTCTAGGAAGTTCTTCTATACTAATCCTCAAAGTCTATCTTAGGGCTATGTTCTCTAATCAGAGTTTATATAAATCTAGTTTCCAAGGTTATTTCTAAACTTCCTCTGATACCAACTGCAACGCCCTGACCCCAGTTACCCAGAGTCGATGCATTATTACATAACATTGGCATGATTACAAATAATTAAGTCCCGAAGGACCGATCGGTTTAACAGTCTTGGAAAATAGATTACATACATGAATGTTACATTACACTTTATAACATACAAAACAACATAAATAATCCTTTATGAACACCATTATTCCCTTGGATTAAACCTACATATCAATCACAATACACTTCTTGGAATCCTGGGAAAATAAAACATAGAAAGGGGTGAGCTCAAACACTCAGTAAGGGTAAGCAATACAGCAGAAACTTTCAAAAATAAGCATAATCATTTAAGGCAATGTATAAAACTAAAACAAAATCCTTTTAAACTTGAACTTTAGCATAATATGGAAGAAATAAAATGAAATAATGTCATTTACTTATTCACATGGATATTCTATTAATCGAATAATCGCATGCAATATCAATAACCACTTTCATAACGATGGAATGCATAATGCCAGACTATCATAACCACGTAGCCAATGCCTCGTTCCAAGACTACAAATAAGATTTTGTCAAGGCCTCATGCCAAGACACTAGTTTGTCTCATGATACCTACCGATGCATCGAGAAGCTATAGCAGTCTCCACCCGTCACTTATTAAGTCCAATGCATTCCTTATATGAACAGGTTTAAACATAACATAAACATTCGTATTAAAACTAGCATATGAAATGTCAATACTTTCTCCATAAACCATGAATGGTATAAAAATAACACATCCACAGTCAAACATATCACAGAACCTTCAATACAATATGGAAGTTTTTTATTATTATAAATCAACTTCAAATAAGCTTAAAATCCATCAAAGGATGTTGACATAGATGAAATCAAAACTATTTGAGAGAAATATCTCTTTTTTGAAATCATTGAAAAGTCACTCATTTATAAAGTAAGTAATTTAAAATAGATTTTTGAATCAAATTATCCTATACCACTTTGAAACTTTTGAAAAGAATTATCATTTCAAAATATTTATGTCCATATAAATAAATCCTTAAAATCATTTTGAAAACATGGACATTAATTAAAAATATTTAGAAAGATAAATCTTTAAAACATTTAAAAGTCACATAATTGTAAAAGAAAACATTTAATATGAAAATATTCTTATAATATTGTAAGGGAATCTTCGAAGATTTTATAACGGTGGAAAATATCCGTACCCGCTGTATAAGTTTAAAAAAATACATTCTTACCTTAATTTGTCGAAAAGGTTAAAAAGGCCCTTGTTTGGAAAATGACGTAAAGATTCTTTTATAAACTTCTTATAAAAAGTCAAACAAGGGTATAAATTAATTTAACCCATATTCTGTAAAATAGTAGGAATTTTTTGAAATACATTTTTAAGAAACATGGATGTGGATGATAAAGAGGTCCCAGTAGATAATTACGTATAAACAACCTCGGATAATGAAGAGATTGTGAAATAAACCCTTACCAATTTGGTAACTTATGAAACATACACCCCATGAAAGATGTATCATAAAATGAATAAGTAGATACACATAAATTAAAGTGTATTACACAAATAATACAATTATGGGCAGTAAATACACCACACAAAAGGTAATAGTGGCAATATGGTATGAATCTCATGGGAATAAGAAGTGAGATGAAAACCCCTTACCTTGCACTTTCCATTAGTCGAGGGTACATTTAGCCTCCTGTATGAAGACTATAGTATGTTATTAAATTATACCAAAACCATATTAATATTTATGATATCATACATTATTCATTTATGACTTTATACTACCCATTTAATAATAATTTCCATGTTATATTAATATTTCGGGTAATAATCGCTCTCTTTATCGTACGTGTTTTAACTTGTTACTCTTGATTATATCACTTAGATCATGATTTAAATACTTCCAGAATATAAAACATTATTTATTTATCATATATATTTAGAATATAAAAAATTTATAATAGACGTATATATGAAATGGTAAACACCATTTATGGAGATGTTAGTCCGTACGTACGCATAAATGTTTTTTTCGTTTTCATATAGTATTGAACAGAAGTAAGTGAATAAGATATATGTAAGTACATAAATAGTTATATATATAAATATATATATATCTCCAGTAGCATTATTATGTCATATATTACATACTTATTAGTAATATATATTTTTATAATCATCGATGAATGGTAAACTTGGAAATGAATCTCATCGCGTCGTGGAGACGGTAATCCGTACGTACGCACAAGCGAAAATATCATTATTTTGATATTAATATAATATATAATTGGATTGTATAAAATATATACAGAATCCTTATCATGTTATATTTATTATTTACATCAAATACACATCATTATTATACTCATCCAAATAATAATGTGTTGAATAACAATTACACCACGACGTGGAGACGGTAAACCGTACATACGCACGTATGGTGACATGTCATTCAAAGAGTGAATAGAATAATGAATTTGGTTGTAACATAATTATAATAACATCATAGTATTTATAATATACTGGAGTTATTATTTTATAATGGAAACAACAAAGAAAAAGTAAGTGGAAGAAGAAAGGAACTTGAAAGAGGGTGGTGAAATCATTACCTCTTCTTCGGGTTCTTCCTTTTGATTTGATCAAAAGGGATCCTTAGGTTGGATTTATGATCAAACTAAGGCCTCTAAGATTAAGGGAGGATATTTTAGATGTTATTTGGGCAGGTTTTGGCCGAGTCAAATGGCTTAGAAGGTGTGAATTAGAGAGAAGGGGGAGTGCCCTTTTATAAGAGGGGTGAGGGGCACCTTAGGAAAAACTTAAAATATTATTTTATTATAAATTCATATTCGGTTTCTAATGACTAAAAAGTTTATTATTTAAATTATAATGTGGGGATAGGTTGAAAAAAACTCAACCAATAGGTTTTAGACAAGTTTAGGTTACCATTTTAACCTTATCATTTAGATTTAACTCTAAGTTAAATAATTTAACTTTTATCGTGTCTTCTTGTATTCTTACACTATATGGTTAGTAAACTTACTATATAATGCCAATCGAACCCCAATTAGTTAATTAATGTCATTTATATTATTATATAAGTCTTTTTTCAGAGCCTTATATTTGTAGGACCATTATATCAATTAATAATATAATATTTGTTTTAAAAACTATTTTATGTCAATTTTGACACTATTTGGTATTTGTTTTTTGTTAAAATAATAAAAACATGATTACTTCAAAAAAAATACATTTAATCAATCATAACATGTCATATTCACCTATAAAATTCGTGTATGTCATAAAAATTTTGAAATTATATTTATTTTAATATTTATAATACCATTTATTTGATTCTTTCATGAATAAGGTAATTATTGCATCATCATTGTGTCATAAATAAATTTATTTATATAATGTATAAAAATTATAAATAAAATACCATGATTTAGGAAATATTTTTATCTTTATAATGAATATTTATAATCTAATTTATCTTATGCAAAACCCTATATTAAAAATGTTTTAGTTATTAAACTTTGATTTTAACTCTTTTAACTCTTCTTTGAATTAAATAATAATAAATGTCCTAATCTTATCAAAGTGGACCTAAATGATAGTATTTTATTCCTAAGGTTGTTTTTGGTCGATATAAACTTTTCCAATAGAATTAGGACATGTGTGAGGGTAATATTAATATAATTTTTACCCTTAATTACCATATTTACTTTTAACCGTGGTAAATAAAAGTAAAAAGTTACTATTCATAAGAAATTATTGTCATCTCATTGAACCACATTTTACTCCTTGATATTAACCATGTCTCTCGTATTTTCAAAATTTAGCTCATAGAAGCGGTAAAATTAAGTTTTATGTGAATTTGAAAAAGCTCCTAGGAGGTGGGTAAAAGAGAGTGAAAAGTTCAATAAAATTTTTATATATATAAAATTATTATAAACCAACTCCAATGAATTACATTGAACTTATATAGGTATTATGTATCTATTTTGACATTAAATAATTTAAATAAAATAAATAATTATTTAAATAAAAATTCGGTTTTAAACTATAACTCAGTGTTTTTCACTATTCATCAAAAAATAAAAAGTTTTCAGAAAAATACCAAAAATTTACCCTAAGATAATTTTGATATTACAAATTAAATAATGAATTATATTTTACCAAATTCAAAACATATAAGTTTCATTTATTAATTTAAAATTAATTCCCGCTGTCAAAACAAAAAGCGTGTTTTTAAGAAATAATAACTATCAAAAGATTGACACTTGTTTATGTCCAATTTCAAAGTGAAATTACTTACAATGACCAGCATTGGATTAAATTGTAAAAATATATTCTAAATATAATTTAAAACCACTCAAATTCATAATTTATCACTATTAATTATTTCGATTTAAAAAGTTGTTTTTAATTAAAATTTAGTAATTTTCACTATTCATCAAAATATGAAAGTTATCAGAAAAGTACCAAAAATTAACCCTAAGCTAATTTCGATATGCCGAATCCAAAAATGAAGTCCATTATGAAAGATAAAATGTATAAAATTTTAAAAAGTGGGTATTACTATTCATAACGGCTAGTTTGATTGGTTGTGGTGTGTGTTAGAACTTGAAGTTGCATATAACACACGCTACTGTATTATTCAAAGAGAAGTGTACCGTGGAAGCTTGGGGTGTTACACTCAGTGAGGGGGCCCGACCAAGCCCAGAGTGCGCCTCACGTTCATCGGCTAGACAATGGAATTGAATCACCATGTGCATAATACACACAGTGTTTTAGTTTGGTGGGACTCAAGCATACTCCAATTTCCACTGAGAGCAAGGGATATAACCAGTGGGTACTACTCGAATAACACCCCCATGGTCAAAACGTGTACATCGAGGGGGGATGACCAAGCCCATAGTGTGACGTGTGTTCCCTATCTAGGAAATGACTCGGAATCTCCCTGTGCATAATACACACAGTGTCTGAGCTTGGAGGGACTCAAGTCTACACCAGTTCCCACGAAGAGTAAGGGGTACAACCAGTGGGTACCACTTGACTAACACCCCATGGGAAAATCATGTGTATGGGTTATGCTTGACTCCCAACAGGGGGGACCAAGCTGAGAGTGCTCTGTATGGTCCCCAGCTGGGTAATGAATTTGAATCACCATGTGTATAATATGCGCAGTGTTTAAGTCTGGTGGGACTTAAGCCTGCACTAGTTTCAATGAAGAGCGAGTGGTACAACTAGCGGGTACCACTCTACTAACACCTCATAGGTGTAAAATGTGTGTATGATTTATGCTTGACTCCTAGGTGGCGACCAATCCCAGAGCATGCCACATGTTCCCTATCTAGGTAATGGATTTAAATCGCTCCATGAATAATACACACAATGTCCAAGTCTGGAGGAACTCAAGCCTTCTCTAGTTCCCATGAAGAGTGAGGGGTACAACCAACGGATACCACTCGACTAACACCCCATGGGAAAAAAGTGTGTATGAGTTATAACAAATATGGGATTTTGATGGATTGAGGATGTCGTCTCTTGGTAGGGGACTCTTCCACATTGTATTCCCTTCAAGTGAGCTCATGTTGAAGGCATTGAGATTAGGGTTCATATCCCTTAAGCTAAGTATTATACGAATTTAGGACTAGGTTCCTAAATTTAATCTGGAATTGGTCAAGAACTCCATAACATGATCATGGATTCACATTCATGGTTTGAGTTGGATCATATAACATTTGCATATCCTTTGATATGTGGCTTATGTAGTTGGGGTGCTAATCAATTTTTATAAGGATACTGAAAGAGTCAAGTATGGACATTTTGTAAGAGTTTTAGTAGAGATCAGAATATCTACTAAACTTGTTGAAATAGTTATCCTAGTTTCCATGGATAAACAAATATAATTTTATATTTTTTATGAAAACTTACATGTGTTCTGTAAGAAGTGTTGTTGTATTGGATATGTTGTTAATGAATTTCATCGGAATTTGTTTTGTGTCAACTGTAAAAATACTGTGCACGTGATCAAATCTTTTAAATTTAAATTTTCAACTGAATGGACCTTAGTTGAAGATAATTAAGCGCCTAAAAAGTCGTCTACTTTGTCCAAGGCTCATGAAAATTATGATTTTGGAACTCTATTGAAAGCTGGTCCCAAATACTTTTAGAGTGGGAGGACTTATAAATTTTTTCCGAGCGACAATGGGGTAACTTGAAATAATTATCATCTAGATGTGAAAGATTCTATTGGTGTGAAATCTATTCAATATTAGCGGAAGGTAAGGATGTACAAAAGGGGAATATCTCAAGATTCTTCCTCATCTACCAGGAATGGGTCTGGTTTATATGATGGACTAAATGACAATGTCATGGATCTCTATAAGAATCCACCTAATTATTATCAACCCATTTTCACTAATAGTGATTGTGATGATGGGGTGGATCTTACTGATATACATAAGGAAGAATTTATGTCCTCTAGAGCAGGATAATGGAATAATTCCTTGGAAAGGGGATATTCCAAGTCTTTAGTGAATCGGTATGTTGTTAAGGGGAATGATATGAATGCTCATGTGTTCAACACACCTAATACATATGACCAGAATCAGAAGGCTTCCATTGAAGAACCTACTAATGGGATTCCTAGGAATTCTTTGAATCCTATAAAGAATAATATAGCTTCCATTCATGTAGAACCCAAGGATTTTTTAAATCATGCTTGGGGTGTTGGTAATGCTGAAAATTTTGTTCCATCTTCTGGTATGGTTGCTGAAGATGGGGAGACTTGTTCCATGCTCTTTGGGAAGGCTAAATCTATTAGATTTGTTGTCCTAGTATCAACTGATTATGCTTTGATTACATGTATATTTGATGTATTGAATATTAATTTAATGTCTTATTACATATTGTTCATTGTTTCTACATGGATTTAATGTAATAATGTCCTAGAGCATTTATTATATTGATAAGGTCATAGAAGTTCCCACTATGATGAGAACCTTGAAGTGTTATGAAAATATTCTTAATATAGTTTTGTGGTTGGATAACATACTATGATGGAACACATAGTATTTAGACCATTAGGTGTGAGTTCTTGTAAGTGGATGAGGCTTCTTCTCATGAAATTCACACTTAGTAATCTCCAATATGGGAGATTATGAGAACAAATCCACCAGTAGGAATTTTGTATGTTTTGGTGCCATCAGATATTCATATCTATGAGCATGTGTAATGGTCCTTAGACTTTAAGATTATTATTAATGTATGTCAGGACTCGTGCACTTATATTTACTAACCAAAATTGTCACACCATATGTTGGTGGGAAGTAGGGTATATTGGGTGTGTCATGATTGACATGTCATTGATGGATAAGATAAGGAAGAATTTGTTTTTTCTATATTTATGAAAGATGATATCCCAACCCTTTGATTGTAATAGAAATGTTGCATTAAATTATGTGATTATAGTGTAATAATGTGTTTATTTTAGATATTCAAACAAATGTGTATCGAGTAAATAGGTTGATGACACCATCATGCAACTCTCTTGATGAGATATTGTGAAAAATATATTATATTACACAGTGAACATTCATATGTGGTTATCGATGTTTCAACATTATGTTCTTTCTCTTGGGTGCCTTGACCCATTACTAGAAAATAATCTTAGACTTTAGACAAACCCACTGAACGCTGATGTTAAAGAATTCTAAAGGGTCACATGCTAAGTATTTTCATTGATCTCGATTAAATTCTATTTGATTTTAATTAATATAATAAATATTATTCTCAATTCCAAGGAATAATTTTATTCAAGTTATATTTATTGCATAAATTAAATAAATATTTA
Organism: Viscum album; assembly: GCA_963277665.1. Lineage (NCBI taxonomy): Eukaryota > Viridiplantae > Streptophyta > Magnoliopsida > Santalales > Viscaceae > Viscum > Viscum album. The sequence continues at coordinate 1,294,540,078 of OY728138.1, read as the reverse complement.
TTCACCGACATGTGAATAAAAATATATTTATTTATGTAAAGACCCGTAAAATTCAAGGGAAATTTTTTTTTAATTTTATTTAGAATTTTACAACAGTGCGGTATCTGACGGCACCTGATTCCGAGGCCCGGAGTGCCCGGAATCAATTTCCGAAGTTTGGCTCGGGTACGTTCAGTGAACGAACGAGTGTGAATTTCTAACTTTTGATCCGGTGCTCGGAATTGAAATCCGAGGGCACCGATGAACTCGCAGCGCCGATATTCGCTTAAGGAGACCTTTTCCGAGGTTGCGTTTTATGCGGGACGAAAGTTAGTTTTGGGAGAAATTATAAGAAGTTAAATAAAAATGTGGAAACACTTTTTATTTTTATTTTGTTGGTTAACTTCTCCCAAAGGGAGTTAAAGGTGGGACCCACATCCACTTAACCTCCCTTGGGAGGATTAAGTGTGGTGGGGCCCACCCGAAGCATAACTCTTCATCTTCTCTTTTAAAACTCCCTTAACCTTCTCTTTTAATTAACTTGACAAGATTGGTTATTAAAGGGGTTGAGTTGTCTTAATTCAAACCTTTGAATTTCAAATGGTTTGGTTGAGTAAATAAAATAATCCCTTAGCTTATTTTATTTGGTTAGAATTCTCTATCCTCCTTGAGAGTTTTTGAAGCCTTCTTCTTCTTCTTCTTCTTCAAGCTTTGACGAAGAACGCGAAGAACCTTCAAGCTTCGACGAAGAACGCCATGTTCTCAGGAACTGTCTTCTGCGACGCCATACCCGCGACACCGTCGACGTCCTCTTCCGCGTCATTTCTTCCGCGATGATTTCCCACGACGAAATCGTCGTCAAAGAACTTCGAATCCTCGCTTCACGACATCGACGTCCTTCTTCCGTGATGCCGACCACCGCGACGCGTCTTCCGCGGGTCGTTGACGATCATCGATCTTGAAACCGAGGTAGGGGTTTGTTGTGGATTATTTATTTACTCTCGTTCTTGGTTCTAGCATGATAATCTTGTGGATAAATATTTAAGAGTTATCATCTAACGAGAGGGGGGGTCGGACCGCACAAACACGACCAAATTCCCCCTCCTATGTTTTGATTATTTTTTATATTCTTGTGGATGAACGAGAAGGCGTGGTGCCGTCGCACCACGCGGGAATCGCACGACTATATTGCGCGGCGTCGTCGCGCCGCGCCATGGAAGGATTATCATGAACGCGACACCGTCGCGCCGCGTCGAAGGGAACCGAAGGTGCCGCGGCCGGAGCAGGGCCGTGGCGGAGGGGTGCGGTGCCATCGCACCGTGCCAGATGACGAAGGTCGCGGCCGGTTCCGGGCCGCGGCGGAACGAGAAGACCGGCGGCTCGCCGGGCCACCGGTGTCGGAAACCGGAAGGGGACCGGCTTTGCCGGTCCGTTGAAGAAGAATCGGACGGCCAGTTCGGGCCGGCCGAAAGGGGAAAAACCGGGGGAATTAAATTCCCCCGGCCAGGTTATTTGCCCCCCCATTATGAGGGGGGGGCGGTTTCAAAAGGGGGGGCAGGCGGCCCCCCGTTTTCCTCAAAGGCAGGCCCCCACGAGGGGGTCCAGTTTCTCCAAAAGGTGCGGCTTTTAGCCGTGCCGCCAGCTAAGAAGAAGCGAAGGCCTTGCCCCCCGCGCGTGGCACCGAGCGGCGCTAGGCCGCGCCGCCGCCGGCTGGGCCGCGCCGGGCCGGGTCGGCCCGGACCCGAACCCCCTGTTTTCGAATCGATTTCGGTATTTTGCCCATAACTTGAGCTACGGACCTCTGATTGACAAACCTTCAGCGGCGATGCGATCCTTGGATCGAGACGGTCGATTAGGTATATCACACTCAAGGTTTCGGATTACTTTGAGTTCGGCCGGGTTGGTTCGTACACGAAACCAACCGGGCCCTCGGAGCGGAAACGCTCATAACTTGAGCTACGGACGTCCGATTGACGTGCCGTCAGCTTTGTTGTGTTCCTCTTAGTGAGACGGATCTTTTGGCATACTCCGCCCGAGGTTTGGACGCAGGTGGAGTACGGTCGGGATGGTTTTTCCTTAAAAACCAACCGGGCCCCTGGGATGAAAAGGCCAATAACTCTGAGACAGGGCGTCTGATTGACGCGCCGTCTGTTGCGTTGAGTTCCTGTTGTCGATACGGAACTTTTGGATACATCAACTCTGGATTGTGTGACAGTTGATGTATCAGCCTCTCGATTCGTGGAGCGGACCCTCCCGAACGAGCTTGCTGTGTGCGGGAACCCTAGAGCTGGCTGCGACTGCTACTGCTAATGCTACTGCTACTGTGACTGCGACGACGACAGTACTGGGATCCTTGGTGGATTCGATGATGACTACAGCACTCAGCGATCCTACGTGGATCAGTGCTACAGGTCCTGTGTGGGCCCGATCCTGTGTGGGTCCGATCCTGTGTGGATCTTTGCGCTCAGCGGTCCTGTGTGAACCAGCGCCTACAGGTCCTGTGTGGGCCCGATCCTGTGTGGGTCTTTGCGGGGGTTAGTTACCTATCGATCCTTCGTGGGTCCGACGACTTAGATGGATCAGAGATCATCTTTATCGTCCTTTGAAGAAGTATACCTGTGTGAGCTGAATCCTGTTACTTTCCTGTGTGGATTGTGTTGTGCTATCCTGTGTGGATTTCGTTTTGCTTTCCTATGTGGAATACGTATACTTTCCTGTGTGGACTGAGTTGTACTCGGGCTCGGAGGTTGGAGCGTATTGGAATTGATGACTTAGGTATATGTATGGGCATATACCTAAGCAGTGTCGGTTGTTACTTCGTGATTGTATCTTCCTTTGTGGTTTATCCTTTGTGGATTTTTAGAGACCTTCGGGGGTCTCGGTGTCCCTACTGAGTAGCTTATACTCACCCCTGCACGGGCTATGCCCGCACTACGTTGTGTTGGTTGCAGATGATGGACAGCATTGATCTCGGCTGAGGCTTGCAGAGCAGGACGGTACCTGGAGGTGGACCACTGGGCGGGACGTACTCAGAGCGGACGGTGGGACCCGTGGAGCAGTGGAGCTATCTGTACCCACCCTTCAGGTGGGATCTCCAGTGGACAGCTCGGTGTAGCAGCTTTTACTTAAAGTTGTTGTTTTCCCTTTCGAGTTGTACTTTACTTCCAGTTTGGGTTTGTATACTGGCCCATTTACTTTTCCGCACTTTCAGTTGTACTCTGTTTTTACTTAGTGTTTACTTTCCGCTTGCTTACTCTGTGGTGTTTGTTTACTTTACAAAGGCAATGCCTTCCCTTTTTACCGGGATTTACGCCTTGGTGCTAGTCGCCAGCCCCTGGCCTATGGAAGGCGGGCTTGGGGTAGTCACAGCACGGACCCCGAGGGTGGGTCGTGACAAATTGGTATCAGAGGAGTTCGGTTCTACCGTGAACTCTGATCTTTTCTATGTGAGGCAATAATGTTTAGCGTATTGAGTGTGGTTATCAGTCCAGGGAGTCCAGTGTTGGTGCGGCGGCCGACGTATCCGTACACCAGGACCCTGACTTCTGATTTCCGACTTAATGCACGAAAACATTGATTGCGTGTGTGTTTCAAAGTTTTCTTTGTGATTACTTATATCAGCTCACCAGGTATACTGTTCTGAACGTGGCGCACCTGTTTCCTTTTCAGGATGGCCCCACGATGGCAGCCAGCTAGGGTTCCGAGAGTCGAGTGTGACGACAGCCCACCGAGTGACGAGGCCTCGGTGCAGGGCCCTTTGTCAGCAGTGGCACCGGTGGTAGCTCTACCCTCCGAGCCACCGATGCTTCCAGCACCAGCCGCTGACGATGCATGTCGCCTCAGCGCACTGCATGAGTTTCAGCCCCAGCGACCACCCAGGTTTCGCGGGGAGACGGATCCCCAGGCAGCCGAGGACTGGCTGGAGGCAGTGGTACGTGTGTTTAGGCTAGTGAGGACACCAGCAGACCTCATGGTGATCCTTGCTGCGAGCCTACTACACGCAGCAGCAGGACGATGGTGGAGCTTGATGCTCCAGGTGCACGATGAGGCATCTCTACTTTGGACGGACTTTGAGATCCTCTTCCGCTCTGAGTTCTTCCCAGCCACCCTTCGTGCGGTGCGCATCCAGGAGCTTCTTCAGCTGCGGCAGGGCAGCATGACAGTCGCTCAGTACTCGGCGAGATTTACTGATCTCTCGCGCTACTCGACCGACATGGTATGGGACCCATTCTTCCGGGCCCGGACCTTCGAGCAGGGTTTGAGACACGAGATCAGGGCATCGCTGATCTCCCTCAGCATTCCGACTCAGACAGGAGTACTGGAGCGGGCCCTTTTGATCGAGAGTTTCCTTGCTGAGTCTACACCAGCGCCGAGACCCACCGCAGGGCGGCACGTGGCAGAGTCATCTGCAGCAGGCAGTCGACGGATGACTCAGGGGTCCAGGCAGACCAGACCTTCAGGCAGACGACCTCAGGAGACTGGCTCATCAGTGCGGGGCACACAGCGAGGAGCCAGTCTTTCGAGAGCCAGACAGTGCTACTCGTGTGGTGGGCAGGGCCACATGGCTCGTGACAGCCCAACCCGCCGTGCCGAGGAGCAGCAGACGGTTGAGGGACCACCGAGGCAGAGGCAGAGGGTCGACCGTGGCGGTCCGCGGGGAGGAGGCGGACGAGGCAGAGGAGCTAGCCGAGCAGCATGTGGTGGGCGACGCTTTGAGGCTCTGCCACCACCACCACCAGGAGGTCCACCCCGACCACAGGGAGCTGGTGGGCAGAGACAGGCACAGCTCCAGGCAGCAGAGGCCTACGACCACGGCGCACCCGAGATGATTCGAGATACTATCTGTGTCTATTCCACCCTTACTGCAGTACTTATAGACATAGGAGTGAGTCACTCTTTCATAGCCACTGCCCTTGTTCGGAGCTCGGAGATTCCGACAGAGCCGTTGGCTCGATCCTTACGGCTAGAGACTCCTACGGGAGCAGACTCGACGATTACGCACTGGTGCCGGCAGTGCGAGCTTACTCTAGGAGTCGAGAGCTTCGGCTGGGATCTTCTTGTAGCAGCGTCGAGGCCTTACGACGTCATCTTGGGCATGGATTGGCTATCTACGGTCCATGCACAGATTGACTGTTTTAGGCGCAAGGTGCGATGTGTACGCACCGACGGGAGCAGGTTCACCTTCACCGGCGAGAAGGGAGCCTTTGCAGCACAGGATGTACTTCCGCGGAGGAGAGGACAGCCCATCACTCATCAGTTGTCTAGCCTCATCCTTGGAGCAGTTGACATGCAGAGTCCTGGTTTTCCTGCAGTGGTGGATCAGTTTGCGGACGTTTTTCCCTACGACATTTCAGGGCTACCTCCTCGCAGAGAGGTTGACTTTTATATTGACTTGTACCTCGGGACAGCCCCGATATCCACTCCAGCATATCAGATGGCCCCCGCCGATCTCCGAGAGCTACGGGTACAGTTGGAGGACTTGCAGGGCAAGGGGTTCATCCGACCCAGTGTTTCACCCTGGGCTTCCCCGATATTGTTCTCCAAGAAGGCGGACGGGAGCTTGCGACTTTGTGTTGACTATTGTCGCCTGAACCAGGTGACAGTGAGGAACAAGTATCCGCTACCGAGGATTGATGACCTCTTTTATCAGCTCAAGGGAGCACGGTGGTTCTCGAAGATAGACCTCAGGTCAGGCTATCATCAGCTCAGAGTCAGAGACGAGGACGTGCAGAAGACGGCCTTCAGATGTCGGTATGGCCACTATGAGTCCTTGGTTATGCCATTCGGCGTAACCAATGCTCCAGCAGTGTTCATGGCCCTCATGAACAGGATCTTTCAGCCATACCTTGATCGGTTTGTCGTGGTCTTCATCGACGACATTCTGATTTACTATACGACTGAGGAGGAGCACGCCTATCACTTGCAAGTTGTACAAGACACACTCCGAGAACACCAGCTTTATGGTAAGCTCTCGAAGTGCCAGTTCTGGATATGTGAGGTCCACTTCTTGGGACACGTTATCTCTGAGGCGGGAGTTGTTGTGGATCTTGCGAAGATCGAGGCTGTGTTAGCATGGGAGCAACCCAGGAGCGTGACTGAGGTTCGGAGTTTCTTGGGACTAGCTGGATACTATCGGAGATTCATGCCAGACTTCTCTAGAGTTGTGGCACCACTCACAGCTTTGACGAAGAAGGGGAAACCCTTCGTGTGGTCAGACAAATGTCAGCAGAGCTTCCAGGAGCTGAGACAGAGATTGACTAGCGCACCTATCTTGAGGTTTCCTGATGAAGGAGTAGGGTACGTAGTCTACTGCGATGCATCAGGGACCGGACTTGGTTGCGTACTGATGTAGGAGCGGGCAGTGATCGCCTATGGATCACGACAGTTGAGGCCACATGAGCAGAACTACGCTACCCATGACCTGGAGTTGGCAGCAGTGGTCTTCGCTCTGAAGACATAGCGGCACTATTTGATGGGCGAGCGCTTTACAGTCTTTTCTGATCATTAGAGTCTTAGGTATATCTTCTCGCAGAAGGACCTGAACCTGAGACAGCGGCGATGGCTCGAGTTCCTCCAGGACTATGACTTTGAGATAGTCTATACTCCTGGGAAGGGGAAAGTATTAGCTGATGCCCTCAGCATAAGGACGGGCATTCAACTACTTGAGGAGGCGATGGAGCAGCTAGCCTCTTTGCAGATATCCTTCGTGGATAGAGATGGAGAAGCCTTCCTCCAGTCTCTCACAGTCACCCCTCCACTACTGCAGCGGGTCAGAGAGGCACAGCGTGAGGACGCTGACTGTGAGACACGGTGTGCACAGATATCCTCAGGACAGGCACCTGATGGTTTCTCCCTTGGAGAAGAGAACGGAATCCTTTTCAGAGGACGTACCATGGTACCAGTCGCTTTGCGAGAGGAGGTGTTGAGAGAGTTTCACACTTCTCCTTTGGCAGTACATCCAGGAGTGGCGAAGATGTACCAGGATCTTAGACGACAGCACTGGTGGCCGGGCATGAAGAAGGTTGTGGCAGAGTTCGTTTCTCGATGCCTCACCTGCCAGCAGGTGAAGGCAGAGCATCAGGTACCAGCAGGCTTGGTACAGCCCTTGGAGGTCCTGGAGTGGAAGTGGGACGGGATATCTATGGACTTCGTGACTGGACTTCCACGCACTTCCAGAGGTCACGACTCTATCTGGGTGATTATTGACCGACTCACCAAGTCGGCACACTTCTTACCCATCATATAGCAGGGCTCAGTGGAGAGCTTGGGACATCTCTACGTTCAGGAGATTGTGCGGCTCCACAGCGTGCCATCATCTATTGTCTTCGATCGAGATGCTCGCTTTACTTCCCGGCTTTGTAAGGGGTTACAGGAGGCGTTCGGGACGCAGCTACGTCTGAGCACAGCCTTTCACCCTCAGACGGATGGTCAGATGGAGAGGACCATTCAGACTCTCGAGGACATGCTTCGCGCATGTGTCCTCGACTTTGGTCGTAGCTGGGAGGACCACCTATCCTTGGTGGAGTTCACGTACAACAACAGCTACCACTCCACCATAGGGATGGCACCGTACGAGGCATTGTACGGCCGACCTTGTAGATCTCCTTTGTGCTGGACAGACCCTGGGGAGTCAGCACTTGTGGGACCGGAGATGGTCCAGGCCACGACAGAGAAGGTCCAGGTCATCCAGGAGCGGATGAGGACAGCTCAGATCCGGCAGAAGTCATACGCTGATAGGAGGCGGAGGCCACTAGAGTTCGAGGATGGCAACCACGTCTTCTTGCGGGTCTCACCTCGACGTGGTATACGGAGATTTGGCAGAGGCGGCAAGTTATCTCCACGCTTCATCAGACCCTTCCAGGTCCTCAGCAGGATTGGTGAGGTGGCTTATCGCCTGGCTCTACCACCTCAGTTACACCGGATGCACGACGTCTTCCACGTATCTCAGCTGAGGAGATACGTGCACGACCCGACGCACATCATTGACCATGGGGAGCTTGATGTTGACGATGGGACGAATTTTACAGAGGTCCCGGTGGAGATAGAGGATCGACAAGAGCGGGTCCTACGTGGGCGATCGATTCCTCTTGTGCGCATCAGATGGCAGCATGGGAACCTCCAGGAGAGCACATGGGAGCGGGAGGCTCAGATGCGTGCTCAGTACCCTCATTTGTTTCCCTAGTTTTTTATATATCTTTACGGGGACGTAAAGCCCCGAGGTGGGAGTAATGTAAAGACCCGTAAAATTCAACGTAAATTTTTTCTTAATTTTCTTTGGAATTTTACAAGAGCGCGGTTTCTGACGGCACCTGATTCTGAGGCCCGGAGTGCCCGGAATCAATTTCCGAAGTTTGGCTTGGGTACGTTCAGTGAACGAACGAGCGGGAATTTCTAACTTTTAATCCGGTGCTCGGAATTGAAATCCAAGGGGACCGATGAACTCGCAGCGCCGATATTCGCTTAAGGAGACCTTTTCTGAGGTTGCGTTTTATGCGAGACGAAAGTTAGTTTTGGGATAAATTATAAGAAGTTAAATAAAAATGTGGAAACACTTTTTATTTTTATTTTGTTGGTTAACTTCTCCCAAAGGGAGTTAAAGGTGGGACCCACATCCACTTAACCTCCCTTGGGAGGATTAAGTGTGGTGGGGCCCACCTGAAGCATAACTCTTCATCTTCTCTTTTAAAACTCCCTTAACCTTCTCTTTTAATTAACTTGACAAGTTTGGTTATTAAAGGGGTTGAGTTGTCTTAATTCAAACCTTTGAATTTCAAATGGTTTGGTTGAGTAAATAAAATAAGCCCTTAGCTTATTTTATTTGGTTAGAATTCTCTATCCTCCTTGAGAGTTTTTGAAGCCTTCTTCTTCTTCTTCTTCTTCAAGCTTTGACGAAGAACGCGAAGAACCTTCGAGCTTCGACGAAGAACGCCACGTTCTCAGGAACCGTCTTCCGCGACGCCATACCCGCGACACCGTCGACGTCCTCTTCCGCATCATTTCTTCCGCGACGATTTCCCACGACGAAATCGTCGTCAAAGAACTTCGAATCCTCGCTTCACGACATCAACGTCCTTCTTCCGTGACGCCGACCACCGCGACGCGTCTTCCGCGGGTCGTTGACGATCATCGATCTTGAAACCGAGGTAGGGGTTTGTTTTGGATTATTTATTTACTCTCGTTCTTGGTTATAGCATGATAATCTTGTGGATAAATATTTAAGAGTTATCATCTAACGAGAGGGGGGTCGGACCGCACAAACACGGCCGAATTCCCCCTCCTATGTTTTGATTATTTTTTATATTCTTGTGGATAAACGAGAAGGCGTGGTGTCGTCGCACCACGCGGGAATCGCACGGCTATATTGCGCGGCGTTGTTGTGCCGCGCCATTGAAGGATTATCATGAACGCGACGCCGTCGCGCCGCGTCGAAGGGAACTGAAGGCGTCGCGGCCGGAGCGGGGCCGCGGCGGAGGGGCGCGGTGCCGTCGCACCGCGCCGGACGACGAAGGCCGCGGCCGGTTCCGGGCCGCGGCGGAACGAGAAGACCGGCGGCTCGCCGAGCCGCCGGTGTCGGAAGCCGGAAGGGGACCGGCTTTGCCGGTCCGTTGAAGAAGAACCGGCCGGCCAGGTCGGGCCGGCCGGAAGGGGAAAAACCGGGGGAATTAAATTCCCCCGGCCAGGTTATTTTCCCCCCCATTATGAGGGGGGGCGGTTTTAAAAAGGGGGGCAGGTGGCCCCCCGTTTTCCTCAAAGGCAGGCCCCCGCGAGGGGGGCCGGTTTCTCCAAAAGGCGTGGCTTTTAGTCGCGCCGCCAGCTAAGAAGAAGCGGGGGCCTTGCCCCCCACGCGTGGCACCGAGCGGCGCCAGGCCGCGCCGCCGCCGGCCGGGCCGCGCCGCCGCGCCGGGCCATGTCAGACCCGGGTCGGGTCGATCCGGTTCAGGCCGACCCGGGGGGGTCGGGCCGGGTCGTCCCGGACCCGGACCCCCCATTTTCGAATCGATTTCGGTCTTTTGCCCATAACTTGAGCTACGGACCTCCGATTGACAAACCGTCAGTGGCGATGCGATCCTTGGATTGAGACGGTCGATTCGGTATATCGCACTCAAGGTTTCGGATTACTTTCAGTTCGGCCGGGTTGGTTCGTACACGAAACCAACCGGGCCCTCGGAGCGGAAACGCTCATAACTTGAGCTACGGACGTCCGATTGACGTGTCGTCAGCTTTGTTGTGTTCCTCTTAGTTAGACGGATCTTTTGGCATACTCTGTCCGAGGTTTGGACGCAGGTGGAGTACAGTCGGGATGGTTTTGCCTTAAAAACCAACCGGGCCCCTAGGACGAAAAAGCCAACAACTCTCAGACCGGGCGTCCGATTGACGCGCCGTCTGTTGCGTTGAGTTCCTGTTGTCGATATGGAACTTTTGGATACATCAACTCTGGACTGTGTGACAGTTGATGTATCAGCCTCTCGGTTCGTGGAGCGGACCCTCCCGAACGAGCTTGCTGTGTGCGGGAACCCTAGAGTTGGTTGCGACTGCTACTGCTACAGCTACTGCTACTGTGACTACGACGACGATAGTACTGGGATCCTTGGTGGATTCGACGACGACTACAGCACTCAGCGATCCTACGTGGATCAGTGCTACGGGTCCTGTGTGGGCCCGATCTTGTGTGGGTTCGATCCTGTGTGGATCTTTGCGCTCAGCGGTCCTGTGTGAACCAGCGTCTACAGGTCCTGTGTGGGCCCGATCATGTGTGGGTCTTTGCGGGGGTTAGTTACCTATCGATCCTTCGTGGGTCCGACGACTTAGATGGATCAGAGATCATCTTTATCGTCCTTTGAAGAAGTATACCTGTGTGAGCTGAATCCTGTTACTTTCCTGTGTGGATTGTGTTGTGCTATCCTGTGTGGATTTCGTTTTGCTTTCCTGTGTGGAATACGTATACTTTCCTGTGTGGACTGAGTTGTACTCGGGCTCGGAGGTTGGAGCATATTGGAATTGATGACTTAGGTATATGTATGGGCATATACCTAAGCAGTGTCGGTTGTTACTTCGTGATTGTATCTTCCTTTGTGGTTTATCCTTTGTGGATTTTTGGAGACCTTCGGGGGTATCGGGGTCCCAACTGAGTAGCTTATACTCACCCCTGCACGGGCTATGCCTGCACTACATTGTTTTGGTTGCAGACGACGAACAGCGTTGATCTTGGCTGAGGCTTGCAGAGCAGAACGGTACCTGGAGGTGGACCACTGGGCGGGACGTACTCGGAGCGGACGGTGGGACCCGTGGAGTAGTGGAGCTATCTGTACCCACCCTTTAGGTGGGATCTCCAGTGGACAGCTCGGTGTAGCGGCTTTTACTTACAGTTGTTGTTTTCCCTTTCGAGTTGTACTTTACTTTCAGTTTGGGTTTGTATACTGGCCCATTTACTTTTCCGCACTTTCAGTTGTACTCTGTTTTTACTTAGTGTTTACTTTTCGCTTGCTTACTCTGTGGTGTTTGTTTACTTTACAAAGGCAATGCCTTCCCTTTTTACCGGGATTTACGCCTTGGTGCTAGTCGTCAGCCCCTGGCCTATGGAAGGCGGGCTTGGGGTAGTCACGGCACGGACCCCGAGGGCGGGTCGTGACAATTTATTTTATTGAATATTTAATGAATATTTATTCACCGGTATGTGAATGAAATATTTATTTATGAATAAAATTTTTATTCAGGTGTTCAATAAATTCAAGAGGGGTTTGAACGGACCAAGACAGTGTCTAGTGATAAATATTAATTAATAAGTTGGTTAAATAATATTTGTTATTGTGCAAGTTGACACGCCCCAAAAAATAATAATGATATTATTATTATGTGGTATGAGGCTTATTAAGGGTAATAAATGTTATGTAATATTCAGCATATGATTAAATAATATTTTAACTTAAATCCTAACTCTATAAATAGACAATTATGTCTATTTTGTAGTGCATCCAAAAATTGAGAATAAATAATTATTGCGCAAAATGAATTCTCTCTTGACTCCTCCTCTCTCCCTCTCAAAAAACGAGAAGTGCAAGAGAGATTTCTTCAAAACTGAAGAATAAGAGATCATGATGAACAACGCAAGTCATTCGATTTATCATGCTAGAACCCTAAAATCAAGTGGTGTTGCTCTAAGATCATAGGAGAATGTGTGGATCACCAGCAGAAGAATTCTATTCTTGGATCCTTATAGCACAATGAAGGTAATTCAAAAGGATCTTTTTGGATGATAAAAATTCACCAAAAAAGAAATTTCATAAGCCCGTATATTAATTTCTTGAAATATTAAATAAATAAATTATAAATTTGACATGCAAGATCCTCACTTTTGGTTTCAAACAACGATTATTAAAAAAAAATATTGCTCACCACCACATGATTCCGTTGTGCCCAAAACCAACAAAATCTGCTCAAGTTGAAATAGAAGTTTCTATCAATGATGATATAAATATATATAGAAATGAGGTAATTTATTTTTCAATGGATCCCTAATATATGAATGTTGTATATAAATCACAACCTTGGGCACTACCTGTTGTGGATGAAACTTTAAATATTGTGGATCATAGATCCAATATGAAGGCATGCTTTGGTTTGGATCCCGATGTATCTCTTCTTGCTCATTATGCTATTTCGGTAGAGGCTTCTATTTCTTCATATACTTTCTGTATTTCACTTGCTGCTCTAGATGATAATCCTTTCAAGAAGGTTTTAGTTCAGAAGGCCCCACCTGGGAGAACTGTCCCCAAGTTGGTCATGGTTGGGGGTGAAATTTATGAAGGAGGACATGGACCCCATATAGGATCTATATTGGAATGATCTAGATTCAATCATGGTGAGGAGAAAGAGGAAATAGATGTGAATGATCTAATGTCTTCACGACACACTCCTCAATGAAGGAGAAGTTGACACCCAACTTCTAGGGGTGGTTCTCGGGGTAGGGGAGGTCAACTCAAAAAAAATATGATTGTCTATTTGTAATGTTTAACCAATTTCTTTGGATTTTGATATTTTTGTTTGTCTTTTGGGTGGCATTATGTCACTTTATTTGAACTTTCAACCCCATGTTTCTTGGTGTTTGTGCATGTCTTTTCTTTAATAAATTTTTTGAGATTTCGAGTTTAGGGTTTCCAAATCCATGGTTTTTAATTATATAAATAATTATACTAATTATTAAATACCGGTAATTCTGAATAAAAAAACATTATTTTAAATAATGTTTAAAATTTTGTTATATATATACATATAACAAAACAAAAATACCATTATTTAATATATATATATATATATATAATCAAAATTAATTAAAATATATTACTCATACTTATTCGTGTGGCTCCCTGTCCATGTGTCCTCTCCTCCATGCATGATTCCCCTCCCTTTTATCCCTCCTCGTAAACCCTACTTTTCTCTATCGGCCTCCCTTCACTCCCCCACTCCCCCACTCCCCCTCTACAGATCCCTATCCCCATCTCCTTCACCACTCCCTCGTCTCCCCCTCCACCTTCACCTCTTCCTCCACCTCTGGGTTATCTGTTTGCTCCCACTATCTCTACTTGCACCGCTCCCTGAATCTCACCCTCCATTCTTCACCATCACCACTGTCTCCATCGTCTCCCTCGCATGTTCTACTTGGAATTTGTCTACTCTAGGTGTCTCTATCTTTATCTCTCCCTAAAAATCATCCTATGGACATAGTATACTCATTACCCTCACACAGTCTTCTCCATGGCATCGAATCATTTTCTCCTGCTCTCCCTATCTTATTATCACATCATCTTATCATCATCCCTTCACTCCACTGGTTGTTATTTCCCCGGTCAATGTCTCCTGCTCTCCCTGTCTCATCATCACATTCCCTAGTCAGTGTCCCTTTGCTCCCTCGTCATTATTTACCTTCTCTTATTACATCGATTCTCTTCTAAATTCCATATATCTCCCCAAAAGCTTAACTTTTTTAAAAGAAATTATTTATACCTATTAGGTTTGTTCTTTAATTCTATTTCAGTATCCTGTATTGAAATTCATGGTTATTCATACTAGGTTCATTCATGGATGAAGTCTTAATACTATACATAGAGGTATGTTCTTTAATTTCATAGTTTTCCAGTTTAAAATTCATTCAATAATTTATTCTTCACTACTAACATTTTGTAACCTCTATGTATCAGGAACTGAAATATACCTATTCATATTAATAATATTAGTTCTTTTTTTAACATAAATTTATTTTCATGCACATGAATTTAAATATATAGGTTTTAATTTTTTTGTAACTTATATGTATCAGGTTTGTACAAATTTAGTTTTGAATATTTTTTATAACTTATATGTATTCAGAATTGAAATATATTAATTCATATTTTTATAAATATTCAAAATTCACTACTATCATTTTATCCAGCATGTTTCTTATTCAAAGATGTTGAAATAGTGTTCATTCACATTATGGTATGTTCTCATCATGCCATTTGAGCAGTGTGTAACTGATCTATTTAACCAATAATGAAATGGTTGTTGTTACATCATTCATAAATTTTATTGAAATTGTTTCAAGGATCTATTTGTTCATGTTTTTTTATATATAGATTCATATTACACTTCTTTGTTTTTATCTATTCATATTTGTTAATTGGAATACATTGGTTCATATTTTTTAGCAATATATATTCATTTATTAACAGTAATTTATTCTAATGTACATGTTTGTGACATATGCGATAATTTTCTAACATATGAGGTAAACTTATATGTATATGATAATTTTTTGACATATCCTCACCTATTTTCTTGTGTTTTTTCAGTTTCAATATGACATATTCCAACCTTTTTTCTTGTGTTTTTTCAGCTAGAGTATGCCAACCCCACCTCTACTTAAATTATTTGTCATCTTTTTTCCATTTTGCTCTTATTTTTCTTTTCAAATCTATCATAACAGAGCCATATTTCTTTGTTAGTTATGTGTGATGACTTCTTGTGGAGGTAATAATTATTAAAATTAATCAGGCATGCCTGTATTGTTTTGAAATTTATTGAAAATAATCAAACTTCCCACATTTTTGGGTTTTCCCAGTAAATTATTTATCCTCCTCTTCCCACTTTGCTTCTATTTTTTCCTGTTCAAATCAGTTATAGCAGGGTCATATTTCTCTGTTAGTGTTGTGCAACATCTTCTTCTGAAGGTTAGATTTATTGAAATTAATGTAACTTGCCCACATGTATTATTGATTTTACATTTACTGTAATTATTTGAAATTCCCATATTCATCGTCTTCTTTATTCAACCCTAAGTATTATCTATAACATATGGATGTCAAGTCATCTTTGCTGCTTTAGTTTCTCAATAAGACAGTTGGTATTTTCTTAGTTCTATTATTGTATGTTCATTCACACATGAGGTTTATATATTTGTTTTTTGACTATAATAATAATATCTCTGGATTACTAAGTTTTAATTCACTTAATTTTCAGATAACTTTTAATTAATTGTTGAATGTGATGTGTAATTATTCCTAAAAATAATAATTTTTGGTTACTTAAAATTACCATTTGCACGTGACATGTATTTTTTTTAGTTTCCAGTAACATTTTTTTCTTATGTATAGAAAATTTAATATGAATTACAAAAATTATTTTATGCTCTTACATTTTTTTGTTTCTTTGTTTCGTTTCTAGAAATTTAGGAGCCAGTTAGTGACATCATAATTGAAGATTATGATGCTCTCAAGGTCCAAGTTTGAATTCTTAATATGTGGTTCATTAAATCTTCACAGTATTCAACAGACATAGTTGGTGCAGATGTGCAATGACTTTGTGTGGAGGTAATCTTTATTGAAATTAATCGAACTTATATGTATTAGAAATTGTTTTGACATATGTGATAATTTTTTGATATATGAGGTAAACTTATATGTATGTAATAATTTTTTGAAATCTTCTAACCAGTTTTCTTCTGTTTTTTCAATTTAAGTATGACATACTCCAACCTATTTTCTTATGTTTTCCAGCTAGAGTAGGTCAACCCCCTCTCCACTTAAATTATTTATCGTCTTTTCCCCATTCTGGTCTTATTTTTATTTTCAAATCAATCAGCTAGATTTCTTTGCCGGTTTTGTGTGATGAATTCCTATTGAGGTAATCATTATTGAAATTAATTGAACATACCTATATTGTTTTGACATTTAGTGAAAATAATCAAACTTCCCACATTTTCAGGTTTTCCCAATAAATTATTGATCCTCTTTTTCACACTTCACTTCTATTTTTTCATGTTCAAATAGTCATAGTAGGGTTGTATTTCCTAGTTGGTGTTGTGCAACATCTTCTTATGGAGGTTATATTTATTGAAATTAATTGAACTTGCATGCATGCAGTATTGTTTTTACATTTACTATAATTATTCGAACTTCCCACATTCGTCATCTTCTTCATTCAACCCTAATAATTCCACTCTTCAAAATTTGTGGGTGTTTTTCAATCAGGTCCCCACATAGTTATTCAGCATGTTGGGGATGAGTATAGAACTGGTACCCTTACTATAAAGGATGGGGTATCACTTGTTCGATCTTTATCAGTGAATTCTATTCCATTGCAACTGAATATTATTATTTTTGTTAATTATTTATGGATTTTTTTGTTTATGTCCTCATCACTAGGGTATTATTTTTGAAAAAAAATCACATTGATAGGGAATTGTATCGACTATTATGCATAAAAAACCATCTCTTATTGCCCAGTATATTCCCACTATGTAGTGGGTGTTCAGTGTCCTTTCTTGATGGAATTTTAATTTCTAGATAGGATTGCATAAGTGCCTCAATGAAAGGTATTTTTTGGTGTTAGTGTCATGAACCAACCCAGGTTAACCCTAAACTGGTCACCCAAGTCAATCTGTGGAATGGCTCGAATGGCGTTCTCGATCCCCATGGGCTACCAACTAGTGTCTGGAATTGAAACATGACAGTGGGAATGATTTTGGACTATAAAGAAAAGACAAAAGAATAAAAATAACTGAGCAAACATATAAAATTAATAGAGGAAATAAAATAAATTTTTGCATCCAAATGTACCTCCAAGTGACCTCGAGGTCACAACCTCACATAGAATCATGCTCACTACAAGATAAATCCAACACTAGAGGGACCTGAAACTAAAAAGGTAAAGTAGGCATGAGCACCAAAATACTTAGAAGGAATTCCAAGATAAACCATGGAATCCATATGTTTCCTTTCAAAAAAGATTACATTAATGATAGTTTGAAAATACAATTATAAAAATAGGGTTTTCACATTTTAGATAAATAAACATTGCTTTCCCATTATAAAATCAACACACGTCACCTTTCATTTTTTAAAAAAAATAGGTTGTTTTTTTGGTATGAAAAACTAAACCAAACATCAAATTAGAATAATACAGGGTTGTGTTGAAAAACAAATAAGATAATAGAGTACCAGGAAAAATTGAGTGCATAAAAATACACACAAGAAAGAAGAAATAGAAAGTAACCATGGGTGATCCTAAACATCCCTAGAAGACCCCTAGATCTACTCAGTTCAGAACAACCTACCGGTTTATGGTGAAGACCCTAAGTATATAACCAACTAGACACCCTCAACTAGACAATCCAGTAGCAATATCCCACCTGGCCTATCTGCGATCCAGGGGGTACCAACCCATCTAATCGAGGTTGGTCAGCAACCATCACTTGATCCCTTAAAATACACCTAGGAATCCATGGTAAATATACATAATATATGTAAGTAGGAGATCATTGCACGTGTGACTCACCTTAAATGTTGTCACTGCACTTGCCTACCCCAAACATAGACACCCTATATGATAACCCATAAATGTATATCCCTCCTATAGAGGTTCCCTATATATGTATATATGTATATACATCAAATCATCAAAGGTGCCAACCAGGCCATCACTTTATTTAGACATTTAAATCATTTCTTTGAAAACATGAAAGTTTCCTGATGGGATTTTAGTTTTACATATCCAAATGCCTTTACCAAAAACATTTACAAATTTTTTCTAAGAAAACATCAATACAACTCTTACACTTGAAATGCCAAATGGGTTCTTAAGTTTACACACGCAAATAAATTTTTCAAAACATTTCCAAATCATTTATAAACCATGAGGAACATTTGACCATTTTATTGAAAGCATGCAAATTTTCAAAAAGATATTTGAATTCACACTTTCAAAATGCACTTTTTTAAAGACATTTCAATAGTTGTTTCTAAATTAAGTAAAATTCCACTTTCACTAAACATTTTCTAAATGGGGCCTTGAATCCTCAAAACCAATTCTAAAACCAAGATAGAAATTCACAAGTTAGTCAAAGATGCCAAACAGGCTTCCCTATCATTCGAAAACCAAAAATCTTTTACAAAATACCAAAAAGATCATAAGTTCAAACATAACATTCTAAAACCATCTTCAATCCATTGAGACAAAGAATCATTTAAAGGAATAATTCATGAATTTTTTTTCAAAAACCAATTTGAAAGGGTCATTACATGTTTTCCCAACTAAAACAAGAAACCATAAGAAGACGTCATGGCTTAATAAAACACCATTTCATACACACATCACCAACTCAACACCCAAAAATAATATCAAAACCTAAAAAAAACACTTCACAAAACACCCAATTTCATTTTTAAGGGACACATAACATTCCAACAAACACTTCCAAAGCACATATAATTAAAAAATAATCAAGAATCTTCTCCAAAACCTATTTTTTAACAAATTCTACCAATAAAAAAAACACTATAATAAAATAACTACATACATTACCAAGGTGTGAACCAAGTTTAAAAAATTATCAAAGAAAAACTTGGCATTTAATCATACACAACAGGTGCGCAATACCTGGTCATATTCAAAGGATCACTTCAAAATCCATTTTTAACAATTTATAACGACATGAAAACACTTAAATTATTTAACTACATTATTTAAGGTGGTGATAATCATATTAAAAAATTAATTGAAAACGTGTAAGTATCCATGGTTTGTTCTGGAAAGGAAAAAAATGTAATTGTCTACCTTAAAGGCATGGGAAGATGATGAAACTCTTGAAGGAGGAAAACTGGGGTCTCATGGACAATCTGAAATCCCTAGAAAAAAAGAAAAAAATGAAAAAATCATACCCCAAAAAAGGGTTTGGCCATGAATAAAAAATCCCTAAAGAAAATTAATGAAGCTAATCAGATGGGGGTCATGCGCCAAAAAGGAAGTCGGCCGGAGGAGGCACTGCCGACGAGGGTAGCACTGTCGGAGGAGGTGTTGCTGGTGAGGGAGGCATGACCAGAGGAGGGGAATATTAGTGCGATGGGGCGGTGCAGGGAGGAGGTCTGGTCGGGGTGTGGCTAGAGGTGGAGGTCTGGCACAAGGGGGCGGTGCAAGGTGAAAGACAGCGCGAGGCAGAAGGCGGCGCGATGGAGGAGGGCAGAGCAGGGGGGTCACTGCTGGGAAGGGAGGTCGAAGGGAGGGGTGGTCGGCATAGCTTGCAAGGAAAGTGGGGGTTATCACTGTGCAGAGTGTGGAAGGGGAAGGGGTGCTAGGGTATAATTAGGTATCTACAAAAAAAAGAAAAAAAGTTATAATGATAATAATAATAATATTATTATTATTATTAACACTAAAAATAATAATAATCATAATCATAATTTTATTCATTCAATTTTAAATAATAATATTAATAAAAAATTTATAATAAAAATATTGATAAATTTTTTAATAATAATACCATTATTATCTACCACAATGATATTATTATTATTATATTTTTAAACATTTCCTTTATTTTATTTTTGTAAAAATTTATTTATTTTAAAAAAATTGGGCAACCACATGGTCACCTGAGCCGACTGCACAGTTACTGCTAGTTGTGTGGTGCCCGTACATTAGCCCGAAACCCATAAAAATTTCTAAGTTTCAAAAATTTTAAATTGGGACCCAAACCCAACTTCCTCCAAAAGATGTGAGACCAAGAAAAGAATAAAATAAAAGAGTTTCTGAGGTTGGGGTTTGACAATTCTCCCCACCAAAAACACTTTTTTCCACTATAAAGTCACCAAGCCCAAAGATAGCCTAACTCGGATGCATGCCCAGTCAAAATTGAGAGAAACTGAGAACCTCGGGGTGACCTTTCACTCTTCAGGTCACACCCGACCGATTATAAAGAAACCACAGCACAAAAGATCAGGACAACACAAGAGGGTTCTCCCCGCCATAATGATTCAACTAGCATGGAAATTAAAACCTAAACAATGCCACTAAGACTTAAACAAGAAACCCACCTCGAGGGAACTCAAAAAACTGGGACACTAGGATAACAGAACCAACACAACCATTTGTCCACATTAACTAAAAAACACCCCCAATGAGGATGGGAAAAACCCATAGGAAGAATTTAACCCAATAGTGAACCTGAACACGGCTACAGCCATTAATTCTTCCACAGTCACTTACATCTCCAAACGAACATAGCTAAACCAATATCAACCCATACAAGAGCCAAACACACTTTAAGAAAAACGCACAATTCAGAAAACCATATTCAGATAATAGGACTATTTGGATTACAAGAGAATAAGTTCATCAGACTTTTATAATGAACGGTGAATTTTTTGGACAGTAGGAAAACAAGAGCAAGAAAACATTAAACATTCTCATCCCAACATGAAAAACAAAAAATGGTTCAAGGTTTCACACACACTCATTAACTCCTGTCTACGTGCGAACTTCACCCTAAGACTTGTGGATGGGGGTTTGATGGTCGAAGCATCTCCTACCTCATAGTCAGACACTAGAATCCTCCAATCATAACATCTTCTTTAGGCGACGCTTTCTATAAAACTTCTCTATATGACCTAGACAGTCGCAATGATTACATGTATTCAGAGGGATACGACATGACGACTTTGAGTGGTCGAACCGTCCACACTAGTAACACACACAAGGATGGTCTGATGAACCAGAAGCCAAAACCATTAGAGGCTCATTAGAAGTAGGTTCCTCCGGTACACCCTGCTCTTCAGATGGGGAACCTTCATGAGCAACAAGAGATGCTGAATTTCCAACCACCTATTCTCTGAAGACCAAATCATCTAGAAAAGATTCATCTACTAGCTTCTCAAAACAATGGTCCTTAGAAGATAGGACCTACTCCTTGATCTCTGGGTGAAGACCCCTGATAAAGATAGAATTCTTCATCAAGTCTTGTGCTGCTACCTCTAGAGAAAAGGAACAAGTTCCTTGAAATGGTCAACATATGTTGTCACCAGCCGCTGGCCTTATTAAACGCACATGAGCTCTTCCCTTTTCTTTTTCTTTACCTCTTTAGGTATAAACCATCAGATGTATACAGACTTAGACACATCCCACGTCATCCCAACTCATAATGATAGCGGGGTGAACAACTATCATTCACCCAAAACTGGACCTTCAAATAACCCCAGGATAGCTTTAAATCTAACAGACTCGGAGTTCCCAACATCCTAAAAATGTTCTCTACCTCTTCAATCCACATAACTACATCTAATGGGCCTCAATCATTTTGAAGAATAGGCAACGTCCGAGAAGGACTAGAAACTGGGCATGACTCATCAGAAACTTTGAAGACCTTTCTGGGTGGCATTTTCTGAACAACACGAGAAATATAAAATCAAATCCATCATCAATATGAAATACAATTGGAAAGAATATCTAGAGTTAAAACAATAGGCTGTTAAGCCAAACACATACAATAATAACCAAAGATTTGATTTTTAAAATCTCCATTTTCATTTAAATTCCAAAAGTATCTTATCCCAAAGCCATTTTCCAAATACCAAACCCCACTTTTTAAACCAAATTCAATTTCCAAAATCATTTTCCCCTTTCAAAATCACCTTTAGAGAAACAAGGATAGGCCTTTGGTTTTAAATAAACACCCATGGCATCACATGAACCGTCACAAGTGTGTTCCTCTATTTCCATCCATGTGTGCCAACATGCACTTCCCAAACATACCCACACACATGAAAACTCTAATAAAGAATACCCAAGGCATCCTCTTGGAAATTCCAAACAAGCTCTAAACTTTCAAGACAAAATTCTTTCAATTTCAAACCCCACTTTACCAATTTAAAGGCATTTAATGGAAAAAAATTCATTTCAAAACCATTTTCATTTTAAAAAACACCCTTACACAAACCAAAACCAAGACAACACTCAACTTTCATTAAACTACCAGAGTAAGGGACTAGTAGTCATGATTAACCTGACAACATGGTAGTGGGTCATGTGCTAAGTAAGCATCAACAACTAGGAGAAGATTAAAATGTGTACTCGGACTCCACATGGGTCACTACTCCATGTAAAATCACAACGTAACACCGGCTTGCCTCTGTTGACATCTCTCAATCCAAAACAAAGACAAAAGACTCAATTCCCAGACTGCCCCTGGAAACTCGAGATTTGGAATGAGAAATGGTTCATGATGCCCTTCCCATACCTACCTCCCAAGTCCTGATAGTCCTAATCTTCATATACTGGACACCCCAAATAACAAGGGTCTCCTCTGATTCTATTTTATCATGAACCAACCTGGGTCGACCCTGAACCAGTCACCTGAGCCGGTCTACGGCATGGCCCGAAGGGCATTCTCGATCCCCACAGGCTAGCAACTGCCAGTGGGAATGATTTTGGCCTGTAAAGAAAAGACAAAAGAATAAAAATAACTTACCAAATAGATAACATTAACGGCGGAAATAAAATAAAGTTGTGTAGCCAAACGTACCTCCAAGTGACTTCAGGGTCACCACTTAGAACAGAACCACACTCACTGTAAGAGCAATCCAACACTAGAGGAACATGAAAATGAAGGGGTAAAGTAGGTGTGAGCACCAAAATGCTTAGTAGGAATGCCAAGATAAACCATAGAATCCATGTGTTTCCTTTCCTGAAACATTTTATTAATGATAGTTTGAAAATACAATTATGAAAATAGGGTTTTAACATTTTAGATAAAGAAACATTATTTTCCCATTATAAAACCATCACACATCACCTTTCATTTTAAAAAAAATAGGTTATTCTTTTGGTACCAAAAACTAAACCAAACACCAAATCAAAACAATACGGGGTTGTGCTGAAAAAAAAAAGCTAACAGAGTACCAGGAAAAATTGAGTGCATAAAAATACACACAAGGAAGAAGAAATATAAAGTAACCATGGGTGATACTAAACATCCCTAGAAGACCCCTGGATGTACTCAGTTCGGAACCACCTACCAGCGTATGGTGAAGCCCCTAAGTCTATAACCAACTGAATGCCCTCAACTAGCCAATCCAGTAGCAACATCCCACCTGGACTATCTGCGATACAGAAGGTACCAACCTATATAATTGGGTTTGGTCAGCAACCTTCACTTGATCCCTTAAAAGATGCTCAAGAACCCATGGTAAATATACATAAGCTGCGTAAGTAGGAGGTCATTGCACGCGTGACTCACCTCACCTACCATCACTGCACTTGCCTACCCCAAACACCGACACCCTATACGATAACCCATAAATAGATATCCCTCCTATAGAGGTTCCCTATATATGTATATATACAATGGTTCCCTATATATGTATATATTTATATACATCAAATCATTAAAGGTGTCAATCGGGTCATCACTTTGTTTAGACATTTAAATCATTTCTTTGAAAACATGAAAGTTTCATGAAGACCTTTTAGTTTTACATAACCAAATGATTTTACCAAAAAACATTTACAAACTAATTCCAAGACAACATCAATACAACTCTTACATTTTCAATACTAAACAGGTCCTTAAGTTTACACACGCAAAAAAAATTGTCAAAACATTTCCAAATCATTTATAAATCATGAGAAACATTTGACCATTTCATTAGAAGCATGAAAATTGTTAAAGGGATCTTTGAATTCACACTTTCAAAATGAATTTTTTTCAAATACACTTCAATAGTTGTTTCTAAACAAAGTAAAATTCCACTTTCACTAAAAAATTTCCAAACGGGCCCTTGCATCCTCAAAACTAGTTCCAAAACCAAGATAGAAATTCACAAGTTAGTCAAAGATGCCAAACGGGCTTCCCTATCATTCGAAAACCAAACATATTTTACAAAAATACCAAACAAACCATAATTTCAAATAAAACATTTTAAAACCATCTTCAAGCCATTGTGACAAAGAAGCATTTAGAGGAAGAATCCATGACATTTTTCCCAAAAACCAATTTGAAAGGGGAATTACATGTTTACCCAACTAAAACAAGAAACCATAAGAAGACATCATGGCTCAATAAAACACCATTTCATACACACATCACCAAATCAACACCCAAAAATAATATAAAAACCTAAAAAAAGTCAAACACTTCACAAAACACCCCATTGAATTTTCAAGGGACACATAACATTCCAACAAACACTTCCAAAGCATTCATAATTAAACAATAATCAAGAATCACCTCTAAAAACTTTTTTTTTGACAAATTATACCAACACGAAGACACTATAATAAACTAACTACATACATTACCAAGATGAAAACCATGTTTAAAATTTATCAAAGAAAAACTTGGCATTTAATCATACACAATGGGTGCACAATACATGCGCATATTCAAAGGATCACTTCAAAATACATTTTTAACAATTTTTACTGACATGAAAACACTTAAATAATTTAACTATGTTCCTTAAGGAGGTGTGAATAATATTCAAAAATTAATTGAAAACATGCAAGAATCTATGGTTTGTGATGGAAAGGAAAAAATAGAATTATCTACCTTAAAGGCGTGCAAAGATGATGAAACTCTCAAAGGGGGAAAATTGGGGTCTTATGGACGATCTGTAAGCCCTAGACAATGAAAAAAAATCACAAATAATACCCCAACCAAGGGTTTTTTCATGAAAAAGAAACCCCTAAAGAGAATTGATGAAGCTAAGTGAATGGGGGGGCTGTGCGCCGGGAAGGAAGTCGACCGGAGGAGGTACTGCCGACGAGGGTGGCGCAGCCAGCAAGGGAGGCATGGCTGGAGGAGGGGAAGACTGGCGCGATGGGGAAGCACAAGGATGAGATCAGGTTGGGGAGTGGTTGGAGGTGGAGTTCCAATGCAAGATGGAGGCATGAGGTGGAAGGCGGCGCGATGGAGGAGCGCAGAACAAAAAGTCGTCGTCGGGAAGGGAGGCCGAAGGGAGGGGTGGTTGGTACAGCTTACAGGGAAGGGGGGGCTATCACTGTGCACAAGGTGGAAGGGGAGGGGGCTAGGGTAGAATTAGGGTTCTATAAAAAAATATAAAAAAAGTAATAATAATAATATTATTATTATTATTAACAATCTAATAATAAAAATATTAATAACATTTTTAATTATATTATTATTATTATCTACCACAATGATATTATTATTATTATGTTTTTAAACATTTCCTTTATTTTATTTTCATAAAATTTATTTATTTTTAAAAAAAAATCTAGGCAACTGCACGGTCACCTGAGCCGACCGCACGGTTACGGCTAGTCGTGCGGTGCTCGTGTATCAGCCCAAAACCCATCAAAATTTTCGAGTTTCAAAAATTTCAAATCGGGACCCAAACCCAACTTCATTCAGAAGATGTGAGATCAAGAAAAGAATAAAATAAAATAGTGTCTAAGGTCAGGGTGTGACAGTTAGTTTATATGGACTACCAACAGAATTGTATTTTTTTTCATTGATCTAATGTTTTTTTAATCCTCTTTTTTACTCTCTTTATCCATGATTAGAAATAATCACATTTTCTTTTATCTGTAATTGTAAAATATTTTTTTAGGAGTATCAATTGCTCAATTTAATTTTTTTCTCTATTGAATATCCTATTCACTAATTGAATTGGTTTATCACATTGTCTTTATATTAACCATATCTAATGTTTTTTTAGTGTTCACATTGTTTTTTTATTCTTCCATCTTAACTTCGGGATTATATCACAAGGAAAACATGAGAAAGCAAGGTTGAGAAATCTAATACATGTGAGGGCTGTCATGTGAGTTTTAGAAAGCCAGCGCATCCAAAGAAACGCATGAATTTCTCTGGTTAAGCAAAAATAACTTTTGTATGGGCAATTTGTGGCCCTCAAGGGAATTTATTTTTTTAGGGTATTTCAATCCAAAGCTCTGGAGGAGAGATCTCTAAAACAACTAGTTGAGTTCGGTCATCAACAACAATAATTGCTTCTTCATCAGAAAGAAAAATTTCAACAAGTTCATAACCATATGGTTAAAAATTAAAAGTCAATTTTAGCAACCTAAGTTGTTTTTTTCATGACCCCCCCCCCCCCATTTTATATATTATATGCTTGAATTTTGTGACTTTAATGTCACAGAAAGACTTTGAATCAAAGTAAGAAACCATGTTCATCATGTTGGACAAGCTCTTTACCCTTAAAAGTACCATGTTGGTTGAATCAAGATTAATCAAAGCATTCTTTGTGTACGAATTGTCGATTTTTATCCTCTACATGTTCACTGGTATGAAAAAAAACTTACACTGTGAGGCCAAGGTTTTACCTATAGGAATTTTTGGCACTTTCTTGATTGAATTTTCAATGAGGCGATTGATTACAAATGACATGGAGCGGCAGACCCGGATTATAAACTACATAAGAATGTTGTCTGCTCTTTTTGCATCAGTTCAACTTCTATATTCCATTTATGCATTTAGGTATGTATGAAAATAACCACATTTCACACTGGTTTCAGACAACAAGATGCATGTTCTTGAGGAGTTTTACTTGAATATCTTCTTCTACAAGGACTATGATTCGTTGAACCACTATATGATATTGACACTTACAGAAAAGATTGATGACATTCAAAGGATCAAAGAACCTTTGTGGACATTTTGATTTTACCATCATAATCAATTATCAAAATAGAAGATGGTTTTGGTCACAGAAGATGATTTCACGTGGTGATTGTCGGCAGCCTCCCTAGCGGTTGTTGGGAAAGTTACGCAAGAAGAGTGTCTTAGGTACATGGGTGGTGTTAACGTGAGCTATTCAAGGGCTGAATCGACGATCGCGCGTGCCATGCTTGTTGTTTTGGATCTCCATACTCTGGAGATCGTCTATGATGATTTTTCCATTACATCCCTTAGAACCCCATATGTTCCTGGATTCCTTGCTTTTAGAGAGGTCCCCTCCCTGAATTTCTTTATTTTTTCAGATCTTTTCCCATGACTGTCTATGTCTATTCATAAAAATGCTATATTTCTTAATGTTTCATGCCTTTTGTTTTGAAATTCAATATGTATGCCTGGATATGGATTCTCCTACTTTTACATTGTCTCATATGCTCCTTTGGAGTTGCATACCATGACCGCCCATGTGGTTTGTGTTGGAATTCTTTGTTTATAAAATATTATGTGGGAGTACCATTTGGAAAATTTAGAGTCAATGTCAGCTTAAAAAGGGATATTTAGGAAGAGTTTCATGGAAAATTTTATGCAAAGTTGGGCACGCCGCATCATATGTGAAATTTAGTAACGTATACACGTGCCCTTGTTTTGATAAGAGCATGTGATTGATATCATATAAGGTGACATGATGAAGCATTGAGATGTGACTAAGACACAAGGGTATATCAAAGACTATGAATGGTGAATTGCACAATTAGGTAGTGAGTTGTATTATATGGTATATGTATATCGCTAATTAGCAGGGTGCTTCCTTTGAAATTTGGATTATTGCTGCTTATGACAAGGTTGTGTTGTAAAACATCCACACTACTCTGTTCATGGCGTTGTTTGAAATTCCATATTATTTCTTGAAGATTTAGTCATGACATTCATGAAAATCACATGGGATCATTTTTTGAAGACCGAAGGAGATATTTTTCAAGACGTATGTGGATTTTAAAGGGAAATCCAAAATTTCCATGCCTTGGGTCCCAAATATGACTACTTTTTCCATAGGGATACTTGGCCCCACATGAAGTATTCATAAAAATGACAATATGACCGAGAAGATTATCATGGGAAAGTATTTTTAAAGGTAATATGGGTAATTTAAATGGAGGAAGTCATGAAAACATTCTTCATCATAAACCTAAGGGAAATAAGGAAATCATTGACCTAGCATTCATGAATAAAGTAAGAGTGAACTTATGAAAAAGGGTAAGGCTCATTTAAAGGAGGAAAATTAAAGAGAAAAACATGAAATTTGCCTGATGGGCCATCATTTTATTTAGACATTTAAATCATTTCTTTGAAAACATGAAAGTTGCCTGACAGCCTTTTAGTTTTACATAACCAAATGCCTCTACCGATAACATTTTCAAACTGCTTCCAAGACAACATCAATACCACTCTTACACTTGTAATGATAAATGGGTCCTTAAGTTTACACATAGAAATACATTTTTCAAAACACTTATAAATCATTTATAAACCATGAAGAACATTCAACCATTTAATTGAAATCATGAAAATTGTCAAATGGATCTTTGAATTCAAACTTTCAAAATGTGTTTTTTTCAATGACACTTCAATAGTTGTTTCTAAACAAAGTAAAATTCCACTTTCACTAAACATTTTCCAAATGGTCCCTTGCATCCTCAAAACCAGTTTCAAAACCAAGATAGAAAT
Source organism: Viscum album (assembly GCA_963277665.1). NCBI lineage: Eukaryota > Viridiplantae > Streptophyta > Magnoliopsida > Santalales > Viscaceae > Viscum > Viscum album. The sequence continues at coordinate 1,294,511,409 of OY728138.1, read as the reverse complement.
TCACAACTTAGTCAAAGATTCCAAACGGGTTTCCTTATCATTCAAAAACCAAACATCTTTTAAAAAATACCAAACGAACCATAAGTTCAAACATAACATTTTAAAACTATCTTTAATCCATTGAGACAAAGAAGCATTTAGAGGAAATTTTTTCTAAAAACCAACTTGAAAGGGGCATTACATGTTTACCCAACTAAAACAAGAAATCATAAGAAGATGTCATGGCTCAATAAAACACTATTTCATACACACATCACCAACTTAACACCCAAAAATAATATCAGAACCTTAAAAAAAGAAGTTAAACACTTCAAAAAAGACCCAATTTCATTTTCAAGGGACACATAAAATTCTAACAAACACTTCCAACTCTCACATAATTAAACAATAATCAATAATCACCTCTAAAACCTATTTTTTAACAAATTCTACCAACATGAAAACACTATAATAAAATAACTACATACATTACCAAGGTGAAAAGAAAGTTTAAAAATTATCAAAGCAAAACTTGGAATTTAATCATCTACAAAGAGCGCAAAATACATGGTCATATTCAAATGATCACTTCAAAATCCATTTTTAATGATTTCTTCTGACATGAAAACACTTTAATAATTTAACAATGTGCCTCAAGGAGGTGAAAATCATATTCAAAAATTAATTGAAAACATGAAAGAATCCATGGTTTGTACTAGAAAGGAAAAAAATGGAATTGTTTTCCTTAAAGGCATGCGAAGATGATGAAACACTTGAAGTAGGAAAATGGGGGTTGTTAGGAACCAGCTTGGGTTGACCCTGAACTGATCACCTAGGCCGCTCCACGAAAAGTCCCGAGAGGCATTCCCGATCCTCCCGAGATGGCGACAAGCACCAAGGGAATCAGTAGAGTGACAAGGAAACGATTTTGATTAGATATAAACAATTAAATAAATATAAAAAAGAAATGGATGACCCAATATACATTTATATAAAAGTTGAACTGAACATTATTCGCACATGAAAGTGAAAGTACAACTGAACCAACAACTCAACCGACCAAACATGAAAACCAACTAACTCCATGTGACCTCATTGGTCACTCTACAACACAACTATCACACATCACCCAAGGTGATCAAACTCAAGTTGAAACCTACACAAGGGGTAAAAACAGAAGAATACTATAGGCATGAGTATTAAAACTCAGTAGGTTAGCCCGATATTCTATTCCCAATGCACTTAATTTAAAATAAAAGAAAAATCAATTTCAAGTTAGAAATAAAATATATAAAAATATGTTTTCTAAACAAGGTTCCATGCTACAAACACTACAAAATAAAAATGCTTGCAAGTTTTCATAAATAGGAAATGCTATTAACCAATTTCAAAGAGATACAACTTCAAAGTGAAAACGGTTTTCAAGAGGGATGTTTTAAAGAATGTAAACCTTTAAATAAAACACACATGATACTAAATTTTCTAACCAAACTCACTATATTCCGATGGAAAATACAATATATCCAATGATCACAAGTCACGGGAACACCCCTAGGCACTAGCTAGCTGTGGGCCTCAGGTACCTCGTATCTTAGTGAAAAGTTACCATAACAAATATCTATTATCGTGCATGAGCCACTAGTAGGGAACATAATTATAACCTAGTGGTCCCCAAAATCATCATAATAGTTTAGTTAGAGTTGTAATCATCAAACTTGATACATGAAATAGGGACGAAACCACTCTAGATCACTAGCATACTAGTACACATCTACCCACCTAGATACCCGAGTTTCCCTTTTTGTGCTCAAACAAGTTCCACATGATATCAAATTCCATTTTCACATAAAAACACAATTTATGTTCACACACACTCAAAATAGTATCTAAACATGAGTTTTCACCCTTTATGTAACTCTAAACCATCTAAAATTTTCATAAAACAATTTCAAGAAGTTTAACAAAGCTTTGCACATGAATTCCATTCGAAAATGAACTTTTTAGGCCAAAATCACACCAATACCATAACAAAACAGATTTTTCAGCCCTAAAACCATTTACTAAATCAATTTCATGAATCTTAAAATGAACTCAAATGGTAAAACATGGAATACACATGAAAATCCCCTTTTTAAAGAGAAATGTCAAACGAGCCTTTAAACATTTTACCAAACCAACGTATAACAAAGGTACCAATTTAAATTTTCATAAAGAGGTGTACACACACCATTATAAGTATAAAAACATTTACATAAACCCTTTAAAACATTTAGGTTACACATTTAAACTCAACCATTTTCATAAGAATGCCGAACTGACCACTTACCGGCAACTCGTGCCAAAACGTGTTAAAAACCAAAACTCATCTCTTTATAAAACCAAAACCACTTTGTATCACCATTAAAGGACAAAAAAATATCACATTTAATGCTTCCCATAATTTAATAAATTCAAACAAGTTATTTTATATCACATTTATCACACAAAGTCCAACCAAACACTTTTCCAAAGATCAGGCATGCAACATTTAGCAAAACAACTTCTATTTAACACCCAAAGGGGTAAAAACCCAAATGTGCATGCCAAAAATTTATTAAATTAGTTAAACCAGGTCATTAAAATCACAATACATATGCAAAAACCAATAGAACATTTATTTGAACAAGCGGTGTGCACTTTTATAACGAAATAACTCTATTTTACACAAAACAAGACATAAATAACCATTTTTCACACAAAATAAATCATAAAAAGGTTGAAAAGAAATACTAAACATGTATATAAGGTGATAAAAACAAGAAAAAGAAGAAACTTAAATAATAAATGCAAGTTATAGGGAGAACCTACCTCAAAACCATGCCAGAATGGAGACGCACACCCGAAAACACCTGTCGCGGGTTCCAAAACCCTAGATCTATGAAGACCAAGCCTAAACAAACAAAAACCCCATAAAAATGATGGGAAAATAGAACTCTAGGTTGATCATGACCAGGGGAGAATAGATATCAAATAAAAAATTAAAGAAGAAGGAAGAGAGAAGAGAAAGAAGAAATATTTGATGAAGAAATTGAGAAGAACCACTAGCCTTGGTGAGAAATCACCCAAACAAGGGAAAAATGAAGGAGAACGAAGGGGAGGTGACTCTGGTCAATATAAAACAGTTAAGTATCTTTTTGGTATGTGGAAAAACTGAAAAATGTTAAAAAATGAATAAGATATAAAAGAAACAAAATATTTTTTTTTAAATTGGAAATGGGCTCACAGGTTGGCCCAATACCTGAATAAATAACCCAAATTCACCATGATTATGAATTCCTAAGGGGTCCAAATAGATGTGGTAGTTTTCATAGGTTAGGGGAAGAAAATTGGGAAGTGTAATGAGTGAAAAATGTTGAAAAATGAAGGATTTATAAAAGAAATAAATATTGTTTTTAAATCTGGAAATGAGATCACAGTTGGCCCAAATCTTTAAGTAAGCACCCTTTTCTCCAAAAACTCTCAAAAAATCTATAGGGAACCCATGGTAGGAAGATTAGACATAGATGGAAGCTCAAAACTCAACATTAATATCACCCAAAACCCAAGAAAAGGATTGGGATTGCCAACACACTAGATTTGGGTGTGACAATTCTCCCCACCATTAAAGTTTTCCACCCCTAGAAAACCATAACACATTCCAGCTGAAAGATCAACACCTAAGGATTCTTTATAAACATGGTCCAGCCTCTCAAAAAAAGTAAATATCATCCACCATCAATGGAACTTAATCCTTTTTCTAAAAAAACACTAACTCACAACCACTTCCTGAGAATCAATGGAAAGATCAAGCCACCACCTCTACAACCAAGTCAAGAACTAGATTGTTGGCCCTTCTCCCAATGAACCCAATGACCACCCAAACCAAAGTGCACTCACGAAATCCAATGACTTGGGTGGGGAATATACTCCCCGCTATTAAATCACAACTACCACCCAACAAATCCTTAAAGGAAAGATGTTTGAGACCTGCAATGGGTCTCCCCACTATGAGAGACCAACTTGAAATGAACAAACAAGAATTCAACATAAACTAGAATCGGAAATCACTCACACAAGACCACAAAAACTCTCCCAAAAAAATCCTACAAACCCAAGTTAAGAGGGTTACAAAATTAACATTTAAACCACCCACTCTTGAATGAAGGGTACAAGAACTGAGCCAACACTTTCATCACAAATCAAAACCCCCACCATTCAGGTGGGGAGGGAAGGGGACCCAATCGTTGGGCCATTAAAACCAAAAAAGAAATAGAGGAACCACCCAACACTCTCCACCTACGAACAGGTAAAACCAAGAGTGCACCTGATTCACATTAGTGGTCCACACAAGTACATTGATCAGAAACCCACATCTAAGAAGGCATAACCATAGACACTATATGAGGGGTAAGTCCACCATGCTCTTTGAGAAGAAAGGAAAATCATAGTGATGAGAAACCACAATAAAAACATAGAAACTGCCTTACCGTAAGAGTGAAGTCAAGAGCTTAGTCAAGCTCCCCACACCTTTGGTGCTTTCCATACTGCATGAAAAGCTTCACTCTGAGGCCTATGGCTGGAGCCCTGATGTTTGAAGCATCGGATGCACCGTATCTAAAAGTTAAAGATCACAACACCCCATGAAACTCACTTTCTCAACAACACACATTCATCTAAATAGGAGCTCATAGATACATAGCACCATTCTCTCTCACTTCGAACAAGGAGTAGAATGGACAAGGAATACGATGAAACACGTCAACATCACTGAACACAACTGTTATATCCAAAAGAATTATCACAATAGGAAACCACTTTAAATCAAGCCCAAACAACTCTCTATTTCATTAAACAAGTTGAGGCGTCATCCAAAGAGGTGGATTTAATGTTTCAAACAAATCCTTAGGGTGGTCAACTAGAATTCTTACCAATGGATAACCATCTGTGGCCACATCACAATATCCAAAATATCCTTAGAAAGCCACTGAACATTGCTCCAAAACCAAGCCACCAACAAGATCTCATCTCAAGACATGAAACGAGTATCACTTCTATATCATGAGGAAGAATACCAAACAAATCACACTTCTAAAACATGAAAAAGAAACCCACATAAACATCAGTTTACCAAAAACACAACAAATTTTCAGCTTAAAACACTTTTGAAAAACAAACTAACATGGTGGATTTTCGCATTCAATAATGGTATTTCATTAAGTCTCACTCACATGCACATTCCCGTGCCACCCCGAGCACCCAACCACTATTCCATACCAGACATCCATCAACATATCTATATAAAACCATGCATGTGAGCACCCATGAAAACACCAAAGGCTAAAACAAACATCCTCATTTTATAAGCCAAAAAAATTTAACCCATTTCAAAAATCATGTACCTTCCAAAGGCACACTAACCACCAAGTCAAAAATTTAACACCCTAATATTTCATAGTATGTTATCTCTTTAAAGTAATTTAATAGCTTATATTGCACGCAACACCAACTTGGCTTACATTATACGCAAGATTGAGTTTCTGTGAAACAACATATTAGTATTATAATTATTTAAATGATATATTTATTTATAAATTAAATATTGTAATATTAATAGTAAAAAATAAATTTTAAATATTATTTATAATTTTTTTTATAAATAAAACATATTTATAATGAACTGTATAAGTTTTGTTAAAATAGTTATATATTTAGGAAAACTATTTACGTCCTTTTGTGAAAAATAATAAAATTAATTTTAGACACTCCTAAAAATTGAATTTGGTAAAATAGAATTCATTTTTGAATTAGGGATATCAAAATTAGCTTAGAGTGAATTTTTGGTATTTTTCTGAAAACATTCAATTTTTGATGAATAGTGAAAAATACTACATAGTACATAAAACCCGACATTTTCATTTAAATAATTATTTTTCATTAAAATTTATCTTAAAGTAAAAATAGATACATAATACATATACTATTTCAATTTAATTCATTTGATTCATTTTATAATAATATTAGATATATAAAATTTCATTGAACTTTTTAATGTCTTTTACCCACCTTCTAGGCACATTTGCAAATTTGCATAAAATGCAATTTTACCGCTTCTGTGAATTAAATTTCAAAAATATGACAGACACGATTGTCATCAGTAAGTAAAATGTGATTTAATAGGATGGTAATAATTTTTTTTGAATAGTAACTTTTGATTTTTATTTACCACGGTTAAAAGTAAATAGGGTAATTAAAGGTAAAAATAATATTATACTAATATAAAATTACCCCAACACGTGTTATAATTTTATTGGATAAGTGTATTTTGACCAAAATCAACCTTAGGACAAAAATATGATCATTTTTTATCCATTTGGATTAGATTAGGACATTTATTATATTTTATTTAAAGAAGTGTTGAAAGTGTTAAATTCAAATTTTATTAACTAAACCATTTTTAATATAGAGTTATAAATAAGATAAATTTGACTATAAATATTCATTAGAAATATAAAAATATTTCCTACATCATTTTATTTCATTTATAATTTTTAGAAATTAAATAATTAAATTTATTTATGACACATTGATGATACAGTAATTACCTTATTAATGAAAGATTAAAATAATTGATATTATAAATATTAAAATAAATGTAAATTGAAACTTTTGATGCCATCCAAAAATTTTATAGGTGAATATGACATTTTAGGGTTGATTAAATATATATTTTTTGAATTAATCAAGTTTTTATGACTTTCACAAAAACCAAATACTAAATAGTTTCAAAATTGACATAAATGTGTTTTTAAAACAAATACTATTTTATTAAATGATATAATATTCCTAAAAATATAATATTCATACAAAGGAAATATATAATATTAAATATGTCATTAATTAACCACTTGATTTTATCTTGGCATTTTATAGTAACTATATTAACCATGTAGTATAAAAATACAAGATGACATGGTAAAAGTTAAACTATTTAACTAAGAGTTAAATCTAAAAGATAAGGTTAATATGGTGACCTAAACTTATCTAAAACATATTGGTTGAGATAATTTTGACCCATACCCATCTTTTCATAGAAATAAATCTATTTTAAGTTATTAGAAACCAAAAATAATTTTATAATAAATTAATATTTCAAGCTTTTCCTAAAGTATCTCTCACCTCTCTTATAAAAGAGTACCCCCCTTCTCTTAAATTCACACCTCCAAATCCATTTGAATCAGATAAACCCTACCAAAATATACTCCCAAATACCCTAAATTCATCCTATAGGCCTTAATTTTAGCATAAATACAACCTAAAGATACCTTTTGTTCAAATCAAAAGGAAGCACCCGAAGAAGAGGTAATTATTTCATCACCTCTTTCAAAGTTTTTTTCTTCTTCCACTTCCTATTTCTTTGTTTTTTCCATAACAAAATAATAACTCAAGTAAATTCTAGATACTATGATTTTATTATAAATATGGTACAACCATATTCATTATTCTATCCATTCTATGAATGATAAAGTCACCATACATGCATACGTACGACTTACCGTCTCCACGTCATAGTGTAGTTTGTTATTCAACACTTAATTATTTGGATGGGTATAATAATGAGTATAATTGATGTAAATAATAAATATAACATTTTAATTATTTTTTATATATAATATAACATCTAATTAAACATTGTTTCACCATCAATAGAATGATATTGTCGTTTGTGAGTATGTACGGATTACCGTCTCCACGACGCGATGAGATTCATCTTCAACGATCATCATTCAAGAATTTTTATAAAAATATATATATTTATTAAGTATGAGATATATTAAATAATATTTCTACTATAATAATATATATTTATGTAGATAAATATATTTCATTTACTTACTTCCATATTATACGATAAGAAAACAGAAACAACGTTAATGCATACGTACGGACTACCATCTCCATGAACGGTGTTTCCATTTCAATATCTATATATTATTCATATTTATATTCCAAATATATATGATATATAAATCATATTTTATATTTTTTAAGTATTTAAATCATGATCTATTGATACGATTAAGAATAACAAGTTAAAACATGTATGATAAAGAAAGTGATTATTACCCGAAATGTTACTTTAACATGAAAATTATTATTAAATAGGTAGTATAAAGTCATAAATTAATCATATATGATATCATAAATATGAATATGGTACTGGTATAATTAAATAACATACTATGGTCATTATGATGGAGGTTAAACGTACCCTCGACTAAAGCAAAGTACAAGGTAAGGGTTAATTCCTTAATCTCATTATTATCCAAGATTGTTTATGTGTAAGTATTTTCTGGAATATATTTATCATCCATGTCCATGTTTCATAAAAATGTTTTCAAAAGGAATCTTTTAAGTTTTATAGAAGTTACTCTTTAACTAGATCATCATTTTAAATGTTTTAAAGATTTATTATTCTAAATCTCTTTAATTAATGTCTATGTTTTTAAAATGATTTTAAGGATTTATTTATATAGACATGATTGTTTTAAAGTGTTAATTACTTTCAAAAGTTTCAAAGTGTTTTGGGACACTTTGATTCAAAAATATATTTTTAATTATATCTTTTATAAATTGTGTGACTTTTAAATAATTTCATGAAAATAGATATTTCTCTCAAAGAGTTTTACTGATTATTTTCATCTATGCCAACATCCTTTATTAGATATTATTCTTGATTGAGTCTAATTTATTATAATACAATATTCCATATTGTATTGAATGAGTTATGATATGTTTGACTATGGATGTGCTATTTTTATATCATTCATGGTCTATGGTTAAAATATTGACATTTTGTATGCTAGTTTTAATACGAATGTTTATGTTATGTTTCAACATTTTCATACAAGGAATGCATTGGACTTAGTAAGTGACGGGCGGGGCCTACTATAGCCCCTCAATACATTGGTAGGTCTTATGAGACAAACTAGTATCTTGTCATAAGGCCTTGACAAAATATTTGTGAATGGTCTGGACACAAGGCATTGACGTAATAGTTATTATGTCTGGTATTATGCATACTTTTATTATAAAATTAGTTATTACATGTGATTATTTGACTAGTAAAATATTCATGTGCATGTTTATATGGTAATGTTTGACTTTTATTTACCATATTATGTTTAAGTTTTATGTTTAAAAGGCTACTATTTTTATTATACATCTTGCCTTAAAATTTTATAGCTTTCGATGAATTATTTACCCTTACTGAGCATCTGAGCTCACCCCTTTATTATGTTTTATTTTCCCAGTATGCCAAGAAGTGTATTATGTTTGATATGAAGGGTTAAGATAGGGTAATAATGACATTATCAAAGGATTATTTATGTTGTGTTTTATGTTATAAAGTGTAAGGTAACATTCATGTATGTAATCTATTTTTCAAGACTGCTAAACTGATCAGTTCTTCGGGAATTGATTCCTTGTAATCATTATAATGTATTAAAATAATACACCAGCTCCAAGATTATGGGGTCAAAGTGTTACAAAAAACCATTTTCATATTTCCACACAACAAACCATTTTACCAATCTTGAAAAAGAAACCCCATAGGTCTCCATCAAAATCCTCTCCCTTTATTCAAAATATTTTTTAGCATCTCAACAAACCACACTTTTTCAAGAACCATTTGATTTAGAACCCGTTTCATTTATTTTAAAATAACTTCCAAAATAAGGATTCCATTTAAAAATCCCTTTCCCATTTTAAAAAATTCAGCAAGGTCTCTTTTCTTAATCTGACAGCCACAAAGGCCAAAACCCTTTTTAAGAAAACACCAACTACTCAAAACCAATTACCAAAACCAATTCATCAGATTCAAACACTCTTCAACAGCCTAAAACATCCCATTTTAAACAAATTTTCAGAATCATATTAAAATAATTCATGACTTCCAACCATTTTATTTTAATAAAACATAAATTTAGATTAAGGAAATTTGATCCTGTTAAATCATTCCACTTTCTCCCTGAAAATTTGTTTCACAAAAACCCAACATTCTCAAAAACTTTCTTATATTAATCATTGAAAACCCACTTCCACAATTCTCACACAAGGATTTTCAAAACAAAATTCAGAATTCAATAATGGTTCAAGAGACCCACAAAAGGGAACTAGTGTCGGTGGGTGACCTGACTATATGGTTGGTGGCCATATGTCAAACACACCACCAATACAGAGAGCCTTCTTAGGACCATTCCCCGACTCCACATGGATTTCCAGGCCCTATGATATCACGAAGGCCATTATTCCAACTCCCCTTATTGTATCCCAATCACCAAACAATCCTTAAGAACCAAAGAAACTAATAAAATCAGTCGGAACGAGCAAGAGTTCATGATGCTCTTCCCGAACCTACCCCTCAAGTTCTGAAAATCCTACTTCATATACCCCGACATCCCCTAAATAACAAGAGCGCTCTAAAAAGCAAGGTCCACTAAGAGCCGACCTCCTATGATACAATTTTATCACGAACCAGCCCGGGTCGACCCTGAACCGGTCACCCAGGTCGCTCTGTGACAAGTCCCGAGAGGCATTCCCGATCCTCTCAGGATGGCGACAAGCACCAAGGGCATCAGTAGAGTGACAAGGGAAAAAATTTTCTCAGATATAAACAATTAAATAAACAACAAAAATAAATGGACAGCCCAATATACATTTATATAAAAGTTGAACTGAACATTACTCACACATAAAAGTGAAAGTACAACTAAACCGACCAAACATGAAAACCAACTAACTCCATGTGACCCCACTGGTCACTCTCCAACACAACGATCACACGTCGCCCAAGGTGATCAGACTCAAGCTGAAACCTGCGCAAGGGCTAAAAACAGAAGAAGACTATAGGCGTGAGTATTAAAACTCAGTAGGTTAGCCTGATATTCTATTCCCAATGCACTTCCTTTAAAATAAAAGAAATATCAATTTCAAGTTTGAAATACAATATATAAAAATATGTTTTCCAAACAAGGTTTCATGTTATAAACATTACAAAATAAAAATGCTTGCAAGTTTTCATAAACAGGAAATGATAGTAACCAATTTCAAAGAGATGCAACTTCAAAGTGAAAATGATTTTCAAGAGGGATGGTTTAAAGAACGTAAACCTTTAAATAAAACACACATGCTACTGAATTTTCCAACCAAACTCACTGTATGTCGATGGTGAATATAATATATCCAATGATCACAAGTCATGGGAACACCCCTAAGAACTAGCTAGCTATGGGCCCCAGGTACCTCATATCTCAGTGAAAAGTAACCATAAAAATATATATTCTTGTGAATGAGTCACTATTAGGGAACATACCCATAACCTAGTGATCCCCAGTATCATAATAATAGTTTAGTTAGAGTTTTCATCATCAAACTTGCTACATGAAACAGGGACAAAACCACTCCGGATCACTAACATACTAGTACATGTCCGCCCACCTAGATACTCAGGTTTCCCTCTTTGTGCTCAAACAAGTTCCACATGCTATCAAATGCCATTTTCACATAAAAACACAAGCTCTATTCACACACACTCTAAATTGTAGCTAAACATGGTTTTCACCCTTTGTGCAACACAATAAACCATCTAAAATTTTCATAAAACAATTTCAAGAAGTTTAACAAAGCTTTGCACATGAATTCCATTTGAAAATGAAATTTTTAGGCCAAATGCCCACCAATTTCATACCAAAACATATTTGGAGGCCCCAAAACCATTTAATAAATCAATTTTATGAATCTTAAAATGACCCCAAATGGTACAACATGGAATACACATGAAAAACCCCCTTTTTAAAGAGAAATGTCAAACGAGCCTTTAAACATTTTACCAAACCAGCGTATAACAAAGGTACCAATTTCAATTTTCATAAAGAGGTATACACACACCATTAGAAGCAGAAAAACATTTACATAAAACCTTTAAAACATTTAGGATCAATCATTTTTATAAGAATGTCGAACGGGCCACTTATCGGCAACTCATGCCAAAACGTGTCAAAAACCAAAACCCATCTCTTTATAAAACCAAAAACACTTTTAAACTCATTAAAGGACAACAAAATATCACATTTAATGCTTCCCATACTTTAATAAATTCAAACAAGTTATTTTATATCACATTTAGCACACAAAGTCCAACCAGATACTTTTTTGAAGACTAGGCATGCAACATTTAGCAAAAAAAATTCTATTTAACACCCAAAGGGGTAAAAAACCAAATGTGCATGCTAAATATTTATTACATTAGTTAAATCAGGTCATGAACATCATAATCCATACGTGAAAATCAACAGAACATTTATTTGAACAAGCGGGTGCATTTTTATAACGAAAAAACTCCATTTTACACAAAACAAAACATAAATAACCATTTTTTACACCAAATAAATCATCCAAATATTTCACAACAATAATAAAGGCAAGTTCTTGGGAGAACCTACCTCAAAACCATGGTGGAATGAAGATGCATACCCGAAAACACCCGTCACGGGCTCCAAAACCCTATATCTATAAAGACCAGCCCTAAACAAAAAAAACCATAAAAATGATGGGAAAAAACCTAGATCAATAATGACCAGGGGAGAAGAGATATCCAAGAAAAAAAATGAAAGAATAAGGAAGAGGGAAGAGAAAGGAGAAATATTTAATGAAGAAATTAAGAAGAACCACAAACCTTTGGTGAGAAATCACCCAAACAAGGGCCAAAAATGAAGGATAACGAAGGGGGAGGTGACTATGGTTAATAGTCAATAGTTAGGGATCTGTTTGAAAGCTTGAATCATCGAAAAATTTTAAAAAATGAATAAGATATAAAAGAAACAAAATATTTTTTTTAAAACTAGAAATGGACTCACAGGATGGCCCAATACCTGAATAAATAACCCAAATCCACCATGATTATGAATTCCTAAGGGTTAAAAATGGATATGGTGGTTTTCATGGGTCAGGGGAGGCCAATTGGGAAGTGTAATGAGTGAAAATTTTTAAAAAACAAAGGGGTTATAAAAGTAACAAATATTTTTTTTAAATCTGGAAATGGGCTCACGGTTGGCCCAAATCTTAAAGTAAGCACCATTTTCTTCAAAAAATCCCAAACAAGCTATGGGGAACCCATGGTATTAAAATTAGAAATATATGGAAGTTCAAAACTCAACATTCATATCACCCAAAACCCAAGAAAAGGATCAAGATTTCCAACACACCGGATCAAAACCAAGACATGAAAAATTGGGCATGACAGGGGTCCTGTGGACAATCTGCAAGCCCTGAACAATAAGAAAAATGCACAAATCATACCCCAACCAAGGGTTTTTCCATGAATAATAAACCCCTGAATAAAATTAATGAGGCTAACCGGATGGGGGGTTCATGCGCCAGGAAGAAAGTCAGCTAGAAGAGACGTTGCAGGCTAGGGTGTTGCGGTCGGAGAGGAAGGTGCGGCCAGAGGAGGGGAAGATCGGCGTGATGGGGCGACACAAGGAGGAGGTCCAACCGGGGCATAGTTGGAGGTGGAGGTCCGACACAATGGGGAGGCATGAGTCAGAAGGCAGTGCGAGGCGGAAGGCAGCGTGATGGAGGAGGGCGGAATAAGGGGTCGCTGTCGGGAAGGGAGGTCGAAGGGATGGGTGGTCGACGCAGCTCATAGGGAGGGGGCTAATGTTGTGCACAGCGTGGAAGGGGAAGGGGGTGCTAGGGTATAATTTGGGTTCTATAAAAAAATAAAAAAAGTAATAATAATAATAACAACAATTTGATAATAAAAATATTAATAACATTTTTAATAATAATAATAATAATATCTACATAATGATATTATTATTGTTATGTTTTTAAACATTTACTTTATTTTATTTTCATAGAAATTTATTTATTTTAAAAAAAAATGGGCAACAGAACAGCCACTTAAGTTGATCACACGGTTACTATTAGTCGTGTGGTTCCCGTGCATCATCCTGAAACCCATCAAAATTTCAGAGATTCAAAAATTTCAAACCGGTACCCAAACCCAACTTCATCCAAAATATGTGAGACCAAGAAAAGAATAAAATAAAAGGGTGTCCAAAGTCGGAGTGTGATAGTTAGTTTATATGAACTACCAACACCATGATGTATTTTTTTCATTGACCTAATGTTTGTTTTTTAATTCTCTTTGTTACTCTCTCTGTCCATCTTTAGAAATAATCATGTTTTCATTGATATATAATTGCAAAAGCTTTTTTTAGGAGTATCAATTGCTCGAATTAATTTCTTCTCTATTGAATATCTTATTCACTAATTGAATTGGTTTATCACACACTACAACAGAATCACCATTTAGTGGCAGTTTTTTTGCGTTTAGCGGCGGTTTAAACCGCCGCTACATTGTTTGGTGGCGGTTTACAGAAACTGCCGCGTAATAGGGCGTCGCCAATCTATTAGTGGCGGTTATTTGCATTTAGAAGCGGTTTCAGGAAAGCATCGTCACTGCCTCATTTTGCGGCGGTTTTTCTGAATTTAGCGGTGGTTTTACGAGCCCTGGATATCACTTTATTCGTGGTAGTTATAACCGCCAAGAATAAACTCAAATTCCAGTGGCCGTAAAACCGCCACTAAAGTCATAGTAACCGCCGCGGAATGAGGCAGCCACGATGCTCCTATTTAGCGGCGGTTATAACTGACGCTAAATGTAAATTTTATTTTACATTTAGCGGTAGTTTTCACTATTTAGCGGCAGTGTAAACCACCACGAATATGCATGTAGGGGCGGTTAAAACCGCTGCGAAAAGCTGCCCATAATAAAAAAAAATAATTCTTTGCTTCTGCTGCACCACTACCCTGAAAAACAAATAAAACCAGAAATCACAAAAAACAATATGGTGGTAAATGACGGTCGGGTGTGTATAGAAATCACAAAAAACAATATGTTCATATACATATAGATAATCAAACAATATCCCAACCTATAGGTTTCAACCAAACAATGAACAACCCAATAGTAACACTTTTGTTGCTACCTCTATATGCAAACCCACACAACAGATACTTCCAAAGAATAATCTAGACACTTTTTATTTAACCATGTTCTATTCATTTATTAAAGGGATTCACAGTATATATTCCATTACTACCAAAAAATAAAATCCCTAACCAACTCAAAAATGAATGAAAACCATTCTTGTAGTCCCACTGCACAACACCACCAATGCCACATTGCAGTCCCCATACAGAAGCATGTCTGATGGACACAGTACAACCAAAGCTAGTTCAAATACCTACAAGTTCTTCCATTCAAAAATCAATCCCACAAACATAGATATAACCGTCGCTTCAATTCACAAACATTCCACATAAACCATAAAACCCAACAATAACACACATTACATGACCACACCCATCAAACAGGGGTAAATTCAGATTTAGCCAACACTGTTCTTGAATTACATTTTTTTACTGGGGTATAACATAATGGATCTTATTCCTCGAGCATCCATTTAATTAACCATGTGTACATGATTAATCAGTTTCCACATTACAACATTTTTCCCCAGAATTATAACCAATAAAAATATTAATAGTGTGTAAGAAAAGACCACCAATTGCCATGATTTTTATAAGGCACACATCCACAACAAGTCAGAACAATAAAAAAATATAACAAGTAGAAATATTAAATGTACTATAAGCCCTTATAAGGAGGAAGGACTCTTTCCACACCTTGGGAGAAGGAAAAGAATCCACTAGAAATTAGAGGATCTTGGCTTAAGAATGAGTGAGATCCTAATAACAAGGGATATAATTTCAATGTGCTGGATAAAACAGATCATGGATTGACCATGCTATTTGAATATCTCAAATCCCTGAGGACATTAGGAAATTAAATATATAAAAAATATCCTTCAAAAAACTCTTAAAAACACCCAAACATAGCATAAAACTCGGTTTTTTAAAAACATATAACTATAAAATTAGAGAGGTGACTTCAAAATACTTGAAATACGTGTTGTGGTCAACACCACGTATCGTTAATTTAGTTTTTCCAAATTTAAGGGTGATTACGATTTAGAGAAACAATAATTCTCCATGACATTGTCACCCTGGCACCAACACCTTAGCATCTATGCCCTAGAACTGATTCCATGTGAGCAACACCCTTGTACCGATGCCCTCGAACCGACACCATGGAACTGACACTGATGCCCATGACTCATCGACACTGACACCCTTGACTCACCGACACCAAATCACTGAGTCACTGATAGGATGATTCACTGAAAACCTTACTCATTGATAGGCTGACTCATGGATAGTTAAAAACTGTATTTTTGAAAAACTCCTGGAATGAGTGAAAAACATCCCCTAGAACACCCTAATCACTGTAGTTTCACAATGTAATTAATCTAAGAGGTTTACTCCATTACATCATATAGCTCTCAAAATAGCCTCACACCATCTAGACACATGGATTAGAGAGCTCCTTCCTCTATTTCAAGATACAACATATCTTATTACAAAACAAGGTCAGATATCACTTCAATGAAAATTAAAAAATTAAAACATCAAAGTAATTCTCAGAACATCAACTCAATATAGATTAGTGTACTGGGAACTCATATTCACTTCTCACTCCCTAGTACTCTCCTCATGGAAAACATTCCTCCACAACACGTGATCCAAATGAATCATCCATCCACATAACACTTTATCCTTACGATCCTTGATTATTAACAGTTTTTCAATGAACATTTCATCATTATAAACATCCGGCTCTCCCAAGTATCAGACGTGAGAGGTATCATGTAGATACTGATAGATCTAGGTGTCTTGGAAAACATCATGGATCCTCCCCAAATGAGTTGTAAATTCTAGCTGATATGCCACCACACCAACTCACCCAAACACTTAGAAAGGTATAATGAACATGAAAGAGAGATTTCTCACCTTACTAAACCTTTTATACCCAGACCTTCATTAATCATATATTGCATGATATTAAAATTCTCTGTTATGCTCTGCACTAACTCTGGGCCAAGAACACCTGCCTTCCCAATGCCTATCTAGAACAATTCTTAACAACACGACCTTCCATAAAAGTCATAAAATGGCCATTATTGTAACATCCCAAGTAAGTAATTAATAATAGATATTTTTATCTATGTCTATTTATGAATTAGATAGTGTTTTAGAGGCTTAAAATGAGAATAAATCCAATCTTAAGCATGGAATTCGCTAATATTTTTAAAAGATTATTTTACTGCCTTTTGATGGTAAACCATTTTTAAATAAAACTTTTGACAATTTTATAAGATATATTTGTCAAAATAAACTTATTATTTATTATTGGGACATTTAAATTTACTTTGGGTAAATTTTTGGTATTTTTTCGACAAAGTTCATTTTTTAATGAATAATGAAAAATGTTGTATTTTAATTCAAAACCTCTTTTTAGTCTAATTTATTTATATGATTATATTATCTTTTTAATTGGTTTTAAAGTGAAATTAGAATATATTTTTACCATTTAATCCAATATTGGTCTTGGAATTAATTTCACTTTGAAATCAGACTTAAACTAGTGTCAATCTTTTGATAGTTTTTGTTTCATAAAAACACGCTATTTGTTTTGACAGCGGGAATTAATTATTAAATTAATTAATGCAACTTATATGTTTTGAATTTGGTAAAATAGACATAATTTTTGAATTCTAAATATCAAATATAGCTTAGGTTGAATTTTTGGTATTTTTCTGAAAAACGTCAATTTTTGATGAATAGTGAAACCGCTAAGTGGTACTTAAAAAACTGATTTTTTGTTTAAATGAAAATTTACCACCTCTGTGTTTTGAATTTCAAAAATCTGACAAACATGGTTTTCATTAAGAAGTAAAATGTGGTTCAATGGGATTAAAATAATTTTTTGGTGAATAGTAACTTTTAAGTTTTTAATCGCGATTAGAGGTAATTAGTGTAGTTTAAGGTAAAAATAATGGTTTAATAATATGAAATGACCTAGACACATGTCCTACCCTTATTGAATGTGTCATGGCCGACCAAGAAAATCCATGTGTCAACTTGAGGGACCCCATAGAGCCACTTTGGTAGGAAAATGACATTAATATCTTTTTATTTAAAGTTAAAATAAAAATGACACAAACATGAGTTGTTTTACTAAAACAATTTTAAATGGGGTTATACAAGTCATATTTTTTACTATAAATAGTCATTGGAAATATAAAACGATTTCTTACATCATAATATTTTTTGTATAATTTTTAGACATTAAATAAATTAAATTATTTATGACATCATGATGATACAGCGATTACCTCATTATTTAATGATTTAAATAAAATGAAAAGATAATGTAAAATATAAGACCTACACTTGTCAAAAACCTATTATATGGGTATATTTCGAACCCTTATCACCTTATCCTTAAATTATATCAATGTGGGACCTTTTAAATCCGAAACTCATTTTAAAATAAAGTAACATTTCTTGACTTTCCAAGAGTGCCCCTCCTCTCCTCTTATAAAAGGCCCCCACCTCTACCACCTTACCCACACTTCCAAAGCCTTTGTCTCGGCTAACACCTGCCCATTTTGTCTCTCCACATCCCTCTATTACTCTTATAAGCCTCACTTTGGGCATAAGTCTTCCCAAGGAAGCCTTTGAGCTCAAATCAAAAACGGTTACCCGTTTTAAGGTAATGTCTTCACTTGTGTTCTTTTGTTTTATTTTGCTTCTCCAACCCCATAAACCCTTTTTATTAATTTATTTTGTAAAAACACCAGTATATACCATATAATATGATGTTTTTATAATAAGTATTTGAGCTAAACTTACACACACCTACATCTAATGGTTAAAGAACATACTGTTTCCGTGGATGGAGAATTTCTTCCTCACGAAACGATGATTGTTCAATTTCTTCTAACACCTTCAAAGGTGGCCATTAAGATGTCACTATATTTATATATGATATATAATATGTTTATGTTTTCCTTAATCTTCTTTATTTTTCATTTATGGAATACCTTTATGGCTTCCATTATGGGTATACGCGATATCTTCATTTTAGGAAGTGCGGACTACCGCCCCCTCAAAGTGATTTGATTTCGTTAATGCCATATGTGGGATGTATAAAGGATTTAATTAATGGTATTATATATGATATTATACTGTAATTATAATATACCTTTATATCATTATGATTCCATTCCATAAAATATGAAATAGAAATGAAAGTAGCATTCATGCGTACGTACGGCTTACCGTCTCCATGAACGGTGCATTTCATTTCTTACCTCTAAACGTTATGTAATATTATAAATGAATGTATATACTGGATATATATGATATATATGATATATAAATCATGATTATAACTCTGGATATAATGTATACATGAACAAATTTTAATTATAAAGATCATATTTTTTACTCAAGTACCAATGATCGTTAAAACGACTGTTATTAACTTAAATAATTGCATAGTATTCATGTCATGGTAATAAGTAATATAAAAGGAATAATTAACTTGAAAAAGGTTCTTAAGAAATTATAAATTAACTCAAGTTTATTATTCAGGAGGTTAAAGAATGATCGAGTCAAGTCGGACCTGAGGTAAGGGATCTTCTTAACCCAATTTTCGTTCTTTGGGTTAATCTTCTATTTTCAAATTATGTCATGATATTATTATGTCCTATATTGTATTTATACTTTCTTTATGTGTAAATATGGTGAATACACATAATAAATCTATTTTATTTAAAAAAAATCTTTGTAAGGGACTTCGTCTCAATCTCCATTCATTGAGGCATATTTTGTTTTATACACTACCTTCTTTTATACGGTGTATAAACCCCTTTGACTTTTACGTTTATCCAAAAGGAATCTTTTTTATATGAAGCATTTTATAAAATGAAAAAAGGTAATGTTTTTGTCGTACGTATGCGGTGATAAAGACTTCTCTGCCGCTATGACCATTATTTGAGTTTCGGCTTCCTCTACAAGCCATACCTTCTTTTTAAAAGAAAAATAAATACCATGTTTTACTTTTCTTTTATTTTTGTATTGAAAATGGTTTTCATAATGTTTTTATATCAATGTGTTTTATTGATATCTTGTGATTGAAATGTGGAAATGTTATGTTTTCTTTATGCATGTTTTATGTGATACGATTATGTTGTGGTTCTTGGGAATTATTATAAAGACGGGTGGTTCCGTGATAAACTAAGGGCGGGTGAGCCCGATATAGCTCTCCAATGCATTGGGTAACGCGAAGGAGATAAACGTTGTGGTTTCTCCAAAGAGATTTAGGGAATATACTATGATGGGTATTCTGAACGTAACCAAGAGGGTTACTCCCTACGTAATAATGTTATGAATGCCTCAAGTTACCTTTATGTCTTATGATTTCTATGATTTATTCATAATTTGGATGAGGTATGTTAAAGTGATTATGTTTTATGGGTAAAGTATGATTTCATTCTCATGTATATATGTACTCATGTTTTCTTTCCATATTTTTATATCCCTTACTGAGCTTTTTATGTTCATCCCAAGTTTTTTTTAATGTTTTCACAGGTCAAGGGAAAGGTACATGATATGATGATAGTGTCAAGGAAGTGTCAAGAAAGAATCCATGTTTTATTTTTAATATGTTTTCGTTGATGGGAAAAATGAATACTATCTTTATGTAACTACTTTGTTTAAATGTGGAATGTAATGAAAGTTTTATGATCTAATTCTCTAAAACTCTAAACCTGAAAATATCCTCAATGTGTAATCTTGTAATAACTCAAGATTAAGTAAGGTTTAAGGCTGGGGCCTTACAGTTGGTATCAGAGGGAGGTTTAGAGAACTTTAGGAGTTAGAATTCTATTAAATGATTATCCAAAATATTCTTTTATGGTCAAATTGAAATGATATAGAATTTTAAGATTACTATGTTTCTTTGCCTAAGATATTTCTGTGTTAAGAATGGTTTTTCATAGAGGAAACAGAACAGCTTTTCTAGGAAGGCATACAGAAGGAAATAAACTTCCGAATCAGCATCCTGAGATGGTCGGAATCAGAACTAAACAGTTTGTTGCACTGATGGCTCAGTTGACTCATGTGAAAAATGTTGGTTGTTTTTATTGATGATATTTTGGTGTTTTCTAAAAGTAAAGAGGAGCATGAAAGACATTTAAGGGTTATTTTGCAAACCTTAAAAGAAAACAAATTGTATGGGAAATTCAGAAAGTGTGAGTTTTAGTTGCAACAAATTTCTTTCCTTGGTCACATTATTTCTAAAGATGGAATAACTGTGGATCCTGCAAAAACAAAAGTTGTTGAAGAATGGCCAAGACCCACAAATGTAACCAAGATCCATAGTTTTCTTGGTTTGGCAGGCTATTACCGAAGGTTTGTTAGAAATTTTTCATGGTTATCTAGTCCAATGACTAAGATAACTCAGAAGGGTGTTAATTTTATCTGGACAAAAGAATGTGATGATTGTTTTCAAGAATTGAAAAGAATATTGGTGAATGCTCCAGTTTTGGCACTACCTTCCAGGAATGGTGAGTTTGTTATATACAGTGATGCTTCAGTAAAAGAACTTGGTTGTGTCCTAATGCAGAATGATCAGGTAATTGCATATGCTTCACGTCAGTTGAAAACTCATGAGGTAAATTACCCAGCACATGATTTGGAATTAGCTGCTGTTGTTTTCACTTTAAAAATTTGGAGGCATCATTTGTATGGAGTAAAGTGTGGAATATATACTGATCACAAAATTTTAAGTATATATTCACTCAGAAAGAATTGAACATGAGACAGAGGAGATGGCTAGAATTAATCAAGGATTATGATTGTACAATTCATTACTATCCGGGAAAAGCAAATAAAGTGGTTGATGCTTTGAGTCGAAAAAGTAATGCTTCATTAACAATTTTGTGTTTGGAACGTGATCCTTTGGTTAAGGATTTGATGAACTTTGGAATATAAGTTTTTGGTGCAGGATGTTCTTCTGTTTTGTTTCAGTTATCAGTGAAATCTTCTCTATCAGACAGAATCAAGCAAGCACAGAAGCAAGACAGTGAGTTACAGAAAAAGGTAGAGCTGGTTCAGAAGGTTAAGTTGCCTGAATTCAAGATTGATAATGATTTTGTTTTGAGATTTGGGAAGAGATTGTGTGTGCCTTGTGACTCACATTTGAAGAGAGAGTTGTTATGTGAAGCTCATAGTTCTCTGTTTTCAGTTCATCCAGGAAGTACTAATATGTATAGAGATCTTCAGGAGTATTACTGGTGGGGCGGAATAAAAAGGGATATTGCTGATTTTACAGTGAATTGTTTGAATTTTCAACAGGTTAAAGAAGAGTGGCAGTTATCGAAAGGGATGCTTCAGCCTTTACCAGTGCCAGAGTGGAAATGGGAAAATATATTCATGGACTTCGTTGTGGGATTGCCGAAGACACCCCGAGGTAATAATGAAATCTGGGTTATTGTTGATCGCTTGACTAAATCTGCTCATTTTCTTGCTATATGAGATACTTTTTCCCTAGATCAACTTTCCCATTTGTATCTTAAAGAGATAGTCAGGTTACATGGAGTTCCTCTCTCCATTGTATCTGATCGTGATCCCAGGTTTACTTCTAACTTTTGGAAGGGCCTTCAAAAGTCGTTGGGTATTGAATTAAATTTTAGTACAGCTGTTCATCCTCAATCAGATAGGCAGTCAGAACGAACAATTCAGACTTTGGAAGATATGATATGTGCTTGTTCGATGGATTATCAGGGAAGTTGGGACCAACATATTCTTTGGTTGAATTTTCATATAATAACAGTTTTCATTCCAGTATACAGATGGCACCATTTGAGGCGTTATATGGGAAGCGGTGTTGAACTCCAGCTTTCTGGGATGAAGTGGGTGAAAGGAAGCTGGTGGGACTAGAATTGGTGGAAGATTTGGAAGAAAAAGTTCAGTTGATACAGAAACACATGAGAACAGCTCAGAGCAGGCAGAAGAGTTATGCGGACAACAGGAGGAAGGATCTATCTTTCGAGGTAGGTGATCATGTTTTTCTCAAAGTCTCACCATGGAAAAGTGTGATGCGATTTGGTAAGAAAGGAAAGATGAGTCCAAGGTTCATTGGACGAGATGAAATTCTAGAGAGAGTTGGATCAGTTGCTTACCGAGTGGCTTTACCTCCGAGTTTATCTCAGGTACACAATGTTTTTCATGTTTCGATGTTGAGAAAGTATATGCCAGATCCATCTCATGTTTTGAGTCCATAGGTAGTTCAGTTGGAAGAGAATCTCTCTTATGAAGAACAACCAGTCCAGATTCTTGACCGTAGAGAGTAAGTGTTGTGGAATAAAGTAATTCACCAGGTAAAGGTTTTGTGGAAAAACCATATGGTTAAAGAGGCAACGTGAGAATCTGAAAATGTAATGAGGGCTAAATACCCCCACTTATTCGATAAGTAAATAAATTGCAGGGACTCAATTTTCTAAAGGGGGGAAGGATGTAACATCCCAAGTAAGTAATTAATAATAGATATTTTTATCTATGTCTATTGATTAATTAGATAGTGTTTTAGAGGCTTAAAATGAGAATAAATCCAATCTTAAGCATGGAATACACTAATATTTTTAAAAGATTGTTTTACTACCTTTTAATGGAAAACCATTTTTAAATCAAACTTTTGACAATTTTATAAGATCTATTTTTCAAAATAAACTTATTCTTTATGATTGGGACATTGAAATTTACTTTGGGTAAATTTTTGGTATTTTTTCGATAAAGTTCATTTTTTCATGAATAATGAAAAATGTTGTATTTTAATTCAAAACCTCTTTTTAGTCTAATTTATTTATATGATTATATTATCTTTTGAATTGGTTTTAAAGTGAAATTAGAATATATTTTTACCATTTAATCCAATAATGTTCTTGGAATTAATTTCACTTTGAAATCAGACTTAAACTAGTGTCAATCTTTTGATACGTTTTGTTTCATAAAAACACGCTATTTATTTTGACAGCGGGAATTAATTATTAAATTAATTAATACAGCTTATATGTTTTGAATTTGGTAAAATAGAAATCATTTTTGAATTTGGAATATCAAATATAGCTTAGGGTGAATTTTTGGTATTTTTCTGAAAAACGTCAATTTTTTATGAATAGTGAAACCACTAAGTGGTACTTAAAAAACTGATTTTTTGTTTAAATGAAATTTTACCACCTCTGTGTTTTGAATTTCCAAAATCCGACATACGTGGTTGTCATTAATAAGTAAAATGTGGTTCAATGGGATTAAAATAATTTTTTGGTGAATAGTAACTTTTAAGTTTTTAATCGCGATTAGAGGAAATTAGTGTAGTTTAAGGTAAACATAATGTTTTAATAATATGAAATGACCTAGACACATGTCCTACCCTTATTGAATGTGTCATGGCCGACCAAGAAAATCCATGGGTCAACTTGGGGGACCCCATGGAGCCACTTTGTTAGGAAAATGACATTAATATCTTTTTATTTAAAGTTAAAATAAAAATGACACAAACATGAGTTGTTTTACTAAAACAATTTTTAAATGGGGTTATACAAGTCATATTTTTTACTATAAATAGTAATTGTAAATCTAAAAATATTTCCTACATCATATTATTTTTTTTATAATTTTTAGACATTAAATAAATTAAATTATTTATGACATCATGATGATGCAGAGATTACCTCATTATTTAACGATTTAAATAAAATGAAAAGATAATGTAAAATATAAGACCTACACTTGTAAAAAACCTATTGGATGGGTATATTTAGAACCCTTATCACCTTATCCTAGAATTATATCAATGTGGGACCTTTTAAATCCAAAACTCATTTTAAAATAAAGTAACATTTCTTTACTTTCCAAGAGTGTCCCTCCTCTCCTCTTATAAAAGGCCCCCACCTCTACCACCTTACCCACACTTCCAAAGCCTTTGGATCGGCCAACACCTTCCCATTTTGTCTCTACACATCCCTATCTTACTCTTAGAAGCCTCACTTTGGGCATAATTTTTCCCAAGGAATCCTTTGAGCTCAAATCAAAAAGGGTTACCCGTTTTAAGGTAATGTCTTCACTTGTGTTCTTTTGTTTTATTTTGCTTCTCCAACCCCCTAAACTCTTTTTATTCATTTATTTTGTAACAAAACCAGTATCTACCATATACTAGAATTTTTTTATAATAATTATTCGAGCTACACTTACACACACCTACATCTAATGGTTAAAGAACATATTGTTTCCGTGGATGACGAATTTCTGCCTCACGAAACGATGATTGTTCAATATTCTTCTAACACCTTCAAAGGTGGCCATTAAGATGTCACTATATTTATATATGATATATAATATGTTTATGTTTTCCTTAAGCTTCTTTATTTTTCATTTATGGCATACCTTTATGGCTTCCATTATGGGTATACGTGATATCTTCATTTTAGGAAGTGCGGACTACCGCCCCCTCAAAGTGATTTGATTTGGTTAATGCCATATGTGGGACGTATAAAAGATTTAATTAATGGTATTATATATGATATTATACTGTAATTATAATATACCTTTATATCATTATGATTCCATTCCATAAAATATGAAATAGAAATGAAAGTAGCGTTCATGCGTACGTACGGCTTACCGTCTCCATGAACGGTGCATTTCATTTCTTACCTCTAAACATTATGTAATATTATAAATGCATGTATATACTGGATATATATGATATATATGATATATACATCATGAGTATAACTCTGTATATAATGGATACATGAACAACTTGTAATTATAAAGAGCATATTTTTGACTCAAGTACCAATGATCGTTAAAACGACCGTTATTAACATAAATAATTGCATAGTGTTCATAACATGGTAATAAGTGATATAAAAGGAATAATGAACTTGAAAAGGGTTCTTAAGCAAGTAGAAATTAACTCAAGTTTATTATTCATGAGGTTAAAGAACGATCGATTCAAGTCGGACCCGAGGTAAGGGAACTTCTTAACCCAATTTTCGTTCTTTGGGTTAATCTTCTATTTTCAAATTATGTCATGATATTATTATGTCTTATCTTGTATTTATAATTTCTTTATGTGTAAATATGGTGAATACACATAATAAATCTATTTTATTTAAAAAAATTCTTTGTAAGGGACTTCGTCTCAATCTCCATTCATTGAGGCATATTTTGTTTTATATACAACCTTCTTTTATACGGTGTATAAACCCATTTTACTTTTATGTTTATCCAAAAGGAATCTTTTTTATATGAAGAGTTTTACTAAATGACAAAAGGGAATGTTTTTGTCGTACGTATGCGGCGACAACGACTTCTCCACCGACGTGACCATTATTTGAGTTTCGGCTTCCTCTACAAGCCATACCTTCTTTTTAAAAGAAAAATAAATATCATGTTTTACTTTTCTTTTATTTTGGTATTGAAAATGGTTTTCATAATGTTTTTATATCAATGTGTTGTATTGATATCTTGTGATTGAAATATGGAAATTTTATGTTTCCTTTATGCATGTTTTATGTGATACGATTATATTGTGGTTCTTGGGCATTATTATGAAGACGGGTGGTTCCGTGATAAACTAAGGGTGGGTGAGCCCGATATAGATCTCCAATGCATTGGGTAACGCAAAGGAGATAAACGTTGAGGTTTCTCCAAAGAGATTTAGGGAATATACTGTGATGGGTATTCTGAACGTAACCAAGAGGGTTACTCCCTACGTAAGAATGTTATGAATGCCTCAAGTTACCTTTATGTCTTATGATTTCTATGATTTATTCATAATTTGGATGAGGTATGTTAAAGTGCTTATGTTTTATGGGTAAAGTATGATTTCATTCTCATGTATATATGTACTCATGTTTCCTTTCCATATTTTTATATCCCTTACTGATCTTTTTATGCTCATCCCAAGTTTTTTGAAATGTTTTTCACAGGTCAAGGGAAAGGTACATGATATGATGATAGCGTTAAGGAAGTGTCAAGAAAGAATCCATGTTTTATTTTAAATATGTTTCCGTTGATGGGAAAAATGAATATTATCTTTATGTAACCACTTTGTTTAAATGTGGAATGTAATGCAAGTTTTATGATCTAATTCTCTAAAACTCTAAACCTGAAAAGATTCTCAATGTGTAATCTTGTAATAACTCAATATTAAGTAAGGTTTAAGGCTGGGGCCTTACAGTTATAATGGTATAGTGATAACTATTGTTGTATAAAACTCTACTACATACAACTGTTGCACCCACATCAACAATGGGTTTAACTCCTAGTCATCCAAAATCTCGACTACCAATTCAAACACAGACCTAAATGGAATGATATATACCACACTCGAGAAATAAAGACATAAAAAGAAACATCAGAAATCAATAAAATGCATAAAAAGAAACATGAGAAATCAAGGAAATTTTAGGACATGAAAATGTGTGGTGGCAACTATGTGCAGGGGTGTCGACAGCTGGTGCCTCAGATGTCATGGGGAGGGAGCCATATGGATAGTCATCTATCGCAGAACTGGATAAAATAATGTACCGCTTATTCCTTGGCATTCCTGTCATTTAATCAAATAAAATTAAGTTCAGAATATATATTTCAAAAAAATTATGCAGAAAAAAAAATTAAAAATGATAATAGATGGAGTACTAATAGACAAAATATATATAACAATGATAATGAATGACTGCAGAAATGAAACAAGTGGTTGCTGAATAAATAAATAATTGTACATACAATCATTTTCCCCTTCAATCATGTTGGTTTTCTGCTCTATTTCTTCATCCACTTCATTCATCCTTGCTAGACTAATAGTTTCAATATCATGATGGACAAATAATTCTGCTTCCTATTGCTAATTAAATTCAATTTTAGAGGTCAAATTTTCCACTTCATCACCCATATCATACAAATCTTTTTGTATTATGTGAGCAACTACACCCCACCCTTCATCGGCAACATCATTCACATAATATACCATTTTTTCTTGCAATGTTAAGATATATGGATCATGCAGGTCACAATCACCAATATCCATCAAGAGAGAGAAGTTCACAGAAGTAAATTGCAAGGAATCTCTTTTAACACCTCTGATAATATCGACCCATTTTCATTTGAATAAAACAACCGAAAAATGTCTGTGGTAGTTTAATTCAATAATATCATGCAGCTTTCCATAGTATTCTACTTCAGCAAATGTAAATATACCACTATTCTATGTTCTCAAACCCACTTCTTGATCGACTGTATGAAATCTAAAGCCATTCACATTATAAGCGTTGAACTTTCTAACTTCTTTTAGAGGACCTCTAGCAAGAAACTTCAAATCTTCTGACACCTCTGCTCGAGTATCAGTATTCATGATCTGAAAAAAGAAATATACTTTATTAAATTTACAAAATGTATGTGCCAAACTGATATTCGTATTTATTACAATATTTATGAACTTACGCGTCGTGCAAACCATTCTACAAGCTCTTTATTAACAGCTTTCGTTATATCTTTCTCATTTCATGTTCGGCCTCTCATTCATATCTTTGTTTGTATCCTCAACTCTTCAATAAATGGATCTGCAATTTCACTATTTAGCAGCACATATCTATGTGCCTGTAATAATTCCAATTCAGTCAGTGTCACATTTGAGGTCCTCCCAACTGATCGGCCAATAGCAGGAAATATTTTGGATTTCTGATGTATTTGAGATTGAGTCGATGTGTCGTCAACACGTCCAACTCGATTAAATCTTTTCTCAATATCATCCAAGTATCGAGAACAAAAGGTAAGACACTCCTCAGCCATATAGCCTTTAGCAATTGAGCCTTCTAGTTTAGCTTTATTTCTCACGTATGATTTCAAATGCCCAAGATATCTATGAAATAAAATAAACATAATTATGCATTTAATTAAGTACCAAAAATTGTTTACTTAACTGGAAAACATATAAATAAAGTACCTCTCAATTGGATACATCCATCGATAATGAATGGGGCCTCCTAATTTAGCTTCCTCAACCAAATGCATAGTTAAATGCATCATTACAGTAAAAAAGGACGGAGGAAAGATCATATCCATTGTGCAAAGGGTCAATAAAAACCTCTCCTGGAGGTTGTCAAGCTGAAATGGATGTAGAGATTTCTCACATAGTTTTATGAAAAATGTGCAGAACTGGAGTACAACAACAGTAATTTTTTCAGGTAATAATGTACGCAATGCCAATGGTAGTAACTGTTGTAAAAAAATATGTGAACCGTGGCTTTTCAATCCATGTAACTTATGATTCTTCAAGTCAACACACCTCAAAATGTTACTTGAATACCCATCAGATACCTTAACATTCTTTAACATTCAAAGGAATGTATCTTTATCCCTATTTTTCATTACAAAAATTGTCGGAGGATACTTTTCATTCTCATCTGGCCAGAGATCGCGTTTTATGTTCACTTCTTGTAAGTCTTTGCGAGCATTGAGATGATCCTTCGACTTTCCATGCTCATTAAGCAATGTGAAAATCAAATTGTCACAGACATTATTCTCAATATGCATCACATCAATATTATTTTGTAACAAATTAAATTCCCAATACGGAAGTTTAAAGAATATACTTTTTTTTCCATTGTTGTGTTCTGGTTTCGCTTGACGATGCACTTCGGGCCCGTTTTCCTCTATCATTCAAATGATGAACCTTCCCAAATTTTGTTTCAACATTTTCAAGTTGTGTCAATATTTCAAAACCATTTAACAACTTTGGAGGTGGTCTACGATCAATGGAACCATTAAATTTTGATATGTTCATCCAAAATCTATGAGATGCATCGAGAAATCTTCAATGACACAAGAAGCACCATTTTCTACTGTGAGGTAGCCGTTTGGGCTCAAAATCAAAGTTACAAACGGGACAATCCAAACCCATGTAAGTGTTCCAAACAGATAAATTCCCAAGCCCAGGGAAGTCACTAATGATCCACATTAAAGAAGCATTCATTTTGAATATTGTTTTAGAAGAAGCATCAAATGTCTCAACATCGTTGCTCCATAACTCCTACAATTCGTCAATCAAAGGCTGCAAGTATACATCAATATCATTTCCAGGCATTTGTTTTCCAGGAATAATCATCGAAAGGATAAAAGATGTTTGTTGCATACACATCCACGGAGGCAGATTATAAGGGATCAAAACAACTGGCCAAATGCTATAATTGATACTCAAAGTCTCAAATGGGTTGAATCCATCGGCAGCCAATCCCAATCGAACATTCCTAGGATTAGCTGAGAAATCGAGATGTAATGAATCAAATGTCTTCCAAGATTGGAAATATTGTGGATGTCTCATTAACCCATCATTGTTATTATCTACAGAATGTCACTTCATGTGTTCGGCGGTTTTCGATGACATGAATAATCTTTGCAATCGAGGCTTCAAAGGAAAGTAACGAAAAACCTTTGCAGGTGTGCATCTTTTCTTCTTCTCCATGAAATTATGTTCAATCAGACTTCCAACATCACCCTTTGCCTGCCATCTAGAAGAAGAACATTTCTTGCAATTCTTTCTACTTGAATCCTCTCCCCAATAAAGCATACAATCATTGGGACACGCATGTATTTTTGTATAATTCAGACCAAGCTTGTTAACAACTTTTTTCATATCATAAAAAGATTCTGAGATTTTTGCTTCAAGAAATTCATCACGAATCAATTCCAATATCATGGACATTGCCTTATTTGTAATTCCACATAGACATTTGATATGGTACAACTTCAACAGAAATGAAAGCTTTGAATATTTCAAACACCCACTATACAACTCTTGATTTCCATCATCAACTAAATCATGAAACGCATTTTCCTTAGTGAAGTTTTCTCTTACATTTGGCTCCACAGAATCAAGAGGAGGATCCAATGATATGTGACAATCTTGATCTGCATGTGTTACAGTCTCAAAAACATCACTTGTCACGTTGCAATTTGTAGCACCCCCTTCTGGTTGTTCTGATATGTTTTGATGCTGATAGTGGTGTCTTGTAGTACCGAATGCATCATTTATTAAGTTTTGCATTTCATTTTCCATTTTCGACGAACTTGGGACCTCATTATGTGGATTAACATTCGTGCTCAATCTTTATGTAACATTCGATTCTCCATGCAAAATCCAACACAAATATTGAGCAGAGAACTGCTTCAGTATTAAATGTTCATAAACCTCATCTCTCTTCAACCATGTTCTAAATTTACATTTAGGACATGGAAATTTTATTCTCCCTTTAACGGATCGATTAGAAATTTCAAAATCTAAAAACTCATTCAAACCCTTAACATACCGAGGTGTGTTCCTCAGTAATGTGATCCATCTTTTATCCATGTATATCACAATGTGCCTACACAAAAAACAAGGAATCAAACATGAGACATCTTCTATAACCCCATCATCAAAAACAAATAATGATGAACAAAATTTCCATAATATAGAAAAATTCAAGGATATATCAAGAAATGGGTCTCAAAATTCCTCAAAGTCCCTAAACTGGAAGCACAAAATGGATGAACTCTTTATATAATAATGGGCTTTTTCATCATGTTATGGTTCATCATGCATCTACTCCTTGCACATTGGATTCTCTTCATTCCCACTATTAATTTTTTGCATACCTGATAAAACTAAGGAATGAACAGCCATCTATTTCCAAGAATATTTAGCTTCCATTCACATGTCCCCAGTGACAACCTCCAAAATGGATGTTATGCCCAAAGAAAGTAGAGATGTACCAAGGTCTGGGTGAAGACCATCACCAAAGAAATGATCTTTCTCATAATTGATGACCCCTATCTTTGGAGAATATATAACAAACCTTTAAAGGTTATTGACATACTCCCATACTGATCTATCACCAACAAAAAGTCTCATGAGCTCAGTCTATTTCTCTATATTCATTCCCTTAGGAAATAACCATTAAAAAAATCAATCTTGATGAGATTCCAATTCATACATTCATGAAGTTAAGAAGGTACCACTAACTCCCACAAGACTCTACTGAAACTATAAATCCAGTTCTAAAAAATTCTCACACACAAAGTATCAGGTTCCCTAAGATAATTGAGGATCACCTCAATTTGTTCCAACTACCTAACTGCTTCCACTGACCCTTGAAAAACACTTAATGAAGGAAGATAGTGATTCAGGAATCCTATGATGGTGTCCGAGATTGAAAATGATTTAACATCAACAAATCAACATGTATTCTAGGTCGGAATAAGAACTAAATAATCCTTTTTGAAAATTACAGTGGACAACAATAACATCTAAATGAACTATATCAGTTAAATACTCAAAATAAAGCCTAATTATTCTATATGAAAGTAAGAATAAAATACAAAAAAAGTATAAATTAAACAAGGAACACACTAATGAAACCAAATTTACTTTTCGTTTTAAACCACCATTTTTTATAAGTAATTATGAAATACCACCTCCAATAAGTGTGAACCTCATTTGGAAAATAAATATTGGAGAGGAGTTGAAACAGGATAATAGGGGGATAAATTGTTATGTAAATGCTTTGGCTTTGTGGGATGGGTGTCTAGGCGCAAACCATGAATACATTTTTGAAACTTGTTCTTTACTATGACTCGATTCATCTTTCGGTAATCATTACAAAGGTGAAGGGTTCCATAATATTTATTCACAAAAAACAAAGCCATTTCTCAATATTAAAGGCTTGGGAGAATAAATCATTTATCAGATACAGTAGGTTTATCAAAACACATCATAAAGGAAAGAACATAGAACATGAAATAAATATGTCCCTACCATGAAGAATGAATGTCAATATATACATTCCTATGTGCCTATCATGATGCATGAATACTCACTAGATAATTCACCAAAGTAAAATAACACAATAATAAGAATATGGAAAAGGGGTACCCCCAAAAAAATTCTCAATGAGTTTCTAGTCTCACACCCCAATATCATATGTCCTGGTTCTCCCACCTCATTTGTATAATCATACCCTAAGACACTTGAAAAACTCCATCATTCCAATCACCTTGCATGAAACTGGCTATCACATCCCCCCTGGATAAAACATAATCTATCATATCCCATATCAACTATTTTCATGACCATAATAGTAGGGTATAATTAGAATAAAGGAAGTAAACAACACTCCCTACTGGAAAATACTGCTCAGTATGGGTGGGGTGAATATAGAAAGAACAATGAAAATACAATATATAGTAGTCACACACACAATACCAACCAATGGGTTCATAACATGGATTCTTTCACTACTCACAAAATCACCAAATGGCCTTCAAACCTCCTCCATCTTCACTTCCTCCTCAATATGCATTACACAACACAAGGAAGACACCAAAACCACATCACTTTCAACATTTCTTTTCATATTAATCCAATTCGATAATTTTATAGTAACCAACCAAATTCATTTATCTTTCCCATTTATTTCATATTTAAAAATAAAAAATTAAGATAGACATCCAATTTAAATTTATGTATGTATTAATCATTCCAACACATTGGAAAATTCAACCAATTTTATATTCTAATTTGATCATCAATATTTAATTTCATCCATGTTGAACAACAATCAAAACACATCACCAAAATAATGCACATTTTCATGATAGCAAGCCCATGATTTCCACCACCACACACCACAACCACATTCACTTCACAATAGCTGCAAATCACAACCAAATCTCCTCACACAAACACATAAAAACCACTTTTCACATATTTCTTTTCAATTTAACCAAAAAGGTCATGCATAACATTCACTTTATTACTTTCAAGGGAATTATAATAAAAGATAATATCCTATGGAAAATTGATTCATTATCCATATATAAGTGATTATCCATTTAATAAATGGTTATATATAACAATCACACAATAGGGGTTCTGAAACCATATCAACTATAACAAAAACTAGACTCCCAAAACCCATAATTTTTAGAAAAGGAATAAAAAATGTCTCCTCGAAAAAACATTAAATGTGGAAAAACATGTGTTTCTTACCACTTACCAATAAATTTCTGTTAATATAATTCATTACATTCATTTGGTCGCTGCATAATACCTCCCTAAATGAAAAAAATCTCGATCCTCCTTTTACAACTACATGTAGTATAAATTCTCCCCAATGATGATGAAATGATCACAAAATAATTAACTGCACCAAAATGTGATTCACATGAATCCTTATAATAATAAATCTGACCAATGAAATCATGAAATCATGAGGGTAAAGATAAAAGAGGAGGAAAATGACAAAAAATCCAAAGAATCTTACCTTAGAAGCTTCACAAACCACTAACAGAGAGAGAGGGTCGGGGTCGCAGGGGGTCGGGGGTCGCGGGGTCGCGGGGTCGTCGGGGTCGCCGGGGTCGCTGGGGTCGCCAGGGTCACTGGGGTCAGGGTCGCGGGGTCTTCGGGGTCGCGGGGGGCCGGGGTCGCGGGGGAAGCAGGGGGTCGGGGGAACTAGGGTGAGGAGGGTCGGGGTGGGGGGAAGGGTCGGGCTGTTAAAAAAAACAATGTTTCACGGCGGTTTTGTTGTAGTGACATTGTCTTTATATTAACCGCATCTAATGTTTTTTAGCCTTCATATTGTTTTTCTATTCTTCCATATTAACTTCAGGATGATATCACAAGGAAAACATCAGAAAGTAAGGTTGAGAAATCTAATACATGTGAGGGATATCGTTTGAGTTTTAGAAAGCCAGCGCATCTAAAGCAATGCATGCAAAGTCACTCTCTCGATGTAAACGATTATGATTATTTGTTGTTTGTCTGTAGTTTTGAAGTTTAGTTGATTTGTTTTTATTTTTTTCATGAAATGATCATGAATTAAGATGGTACATATGCTCTAATTTTGTTGGTTGTATAGTTTTTCTATCTTTGATTTATATATTAGTTGGACTGAATTAGGAGTCAAATTGGTTAGAATTATTTGGATTCAATACCAATGATACGAATATGATTAAAAAATAAAAAAAAAGCAAAATAAGTGGAATAGATAGTTTAAAGGAGGCTATCAAAATTGAACATAAGATCAATGGTGTTAGTGAAGATATTTTTTTGAAGATGGAAAGTCCAAAATAGAGCTGATGATATTGGGAATATGGCATGAATTTCTCTGCTTAAGCAAAAAGAACTTTTGGATGGGAAATTTGTGTCCCTTAAGGGACTTTAGTTTTTTAGGGTATTTCAATATGAATCTTTGGAGGAGAGCCAGAGATCTATAAAACAACTAGCTGAGTTCGGTCATCAATAATAAGAATTGCTTCTCCATCGAAAAGAACAACTTCAACAAGTCCATAACCATATGGTTAAAAATTAAAAGTCAAATTTAGAAGCCTAAGTTGTTTTCTTCATGAACACCCCCCCCCCCATTTTATACATTGGTTGCTTGAAGTTGGTGCCTTTAATGTCACGAGAAGCCTTTGAATCAAAGTAAGAAACCATGTATGTCGTGTTGGACAAGCTCTTTACCCTTCAAAGTACCATGTTGGTTGAATCAAGATTAATCAAAGCATTCTTTGTGTACATGTTGTTGATTTTTATCCTCTACATGTTCACTAGTGAGAAGCAAACTTACACTGTGAGGCCGAGGTTTTACCTAGGGATTTATGGCACTTTTTGATTGAATTTGCAATGAGAAGGTTGATTACAAATGACATGTAGCGGCAGACCTGGATTATAAACTACATAAGAATGTTGTCTGCTCTTCTTACATCGGTTCAACTTCTATATGTCATCTATGCATTTAAATATGTATAAAAATAACCACATTCCATACTGGTTTTAGACAATAAGATGCATGTTCTTGAGGAGTTTGGCTTGAATATCTTCTTCTACAGGGACTATGATTCGCTGAACCACCAGATGATATTGACACTTGTAGAAAAGGTTGATGACATTCGAAGGATCAAATAACCTTTGTGTACATTTTTCTTTTACCTTCATAATCAATTATCAAAATCGAAGATGGTTTTGTTCTGATCACGACAAAAACTGAATTTGTAGACATTTTTCTTCTACCTTCACTACCACGAAAATGGGTTTTCACAACATCACCCTTTAACAAAGCTTTTTTATTAGCGCCGATAAAGGGGGTTCTTTATCGACACTTTTTTTACCAGCACTATTAAAGGGTATATTTCAAAAAAAATCATTAAAAATAATATATAAATATATAAATATATATATATATATACGTATATGTATATGTTTTAGATAAGTATAAATAGACATTTACATTTAATATATGAGAAATTTAGTGAAAATGGATTTAAAATATTTTAAAAAACATTATTAATTAATAAATTTCTAATTATCATTGATTAATAATCATTTAATAATAATTTGAAGACACAAAAAATCAAAAAAATAATAAAAGATCTAAAATAAGTTGAAAACGTAACTCAAACTTCAAATGGTCATAACTTTTGATCCGGGTGTCTGTTTGAGCTTTACAACATATCAAATTGAAGCTTGCGACGAGCTCTACGTGATAATAATAGAAAGAAACCTTTTGTTGCATTTATTTGAGGCCAAAAAAGGCCCATAATGCCTCTAAAACTGAGTTTTTAGTTGGGATACCCAATTTTTTTAACATTTGGTGGAATTTCAGCCTCGTTTCTGGGGGTCTTTTTGCCATTTTTCAGTGGGGGTTGAATTTATTCTAAGGGATTACATTCATATTGATATTATGGCTTTGAAATTTTATTGTTTTTCATAATGTAATGTTATTTATAATCAAATATATAACAACATATACACATTTTTTATATATTCACACATAAAAATTTAATTTTATAAATAAATAATTAAACATATTTACATATAAAGTATATTTCTAAATATATAAGCCTTATAATATCCATTTTATTTAAAATACAAATATATATATTTATATACCTATATAATGTGCGTGTGTGTGTCTGTCTGTATTAACAAACTGATATATATTATCTATATATTCTAACACATTAATATACATATGAATATATAATATATGTAAATATGTATAATTATACTTACAGATACACATATATATAATATATACAAGTGTATGCATGTTGTATATATGTATGTATGTATTTATTTATAAAAACACACACAAAAATATATTTTATAAATGTATTTAAAACTAATCTTATAAATATATATTAATATACGAATAAATATACGGATAAAAAAATACAACTATATATATATATATATTAATATAAATCTATATTAATATATGAATAAATGTAACTATATATATATAAATAAATAGACATATCATTAAATGGAGAACAAAGCAACATGTGAGAGTGGAAAAGAGTCCAGACACGCAGAGGAGATATCCCAAGTTCGAATCCCGGGGGAAGAAGAGGCACGCGGGCAGATGCAGAGTTGGGGAGCGAGGAGGGTGGTGGGGGCGCGGGCGGGTGCAGTGGGGGCTAGCGCTGTTAAAAGTGGGGGGTCCGATTTAAAGATTTTTTAATGTTTTTTAGTTTTATCAATGCTAAAAAAGTTCTAATAAATGACCATTTTATCAACGTTTTTTTAGCGCTGATAAAAGGGGCATTTATCATCGTTTTTTTAGCGTTGATAAAAGGGACCCTTTTAACTTCGCTGAGATTAGCAGCGCTTTTTTAGTGCTGTAAATGCCATTTTCCAGCGCTTTTAAATGCCATATTTGCAGTAGTGTTTCGCGATCAATTATCAAAATCAAGTGAATTATTAGTGTTTTATAACATACAATTCACGTTTGACCGGTGTTTTATTTAGTGTTTTATTTGCAATTAGAGTAAAATCTCCCATCTAAATATAACATTTTTTATAATCTCTTGAAAGTCATAACAGATGTATATTTGTCTCATATTACTATTATACAATTTGTGTATCATAACTTATGTGTGTCTCATATGTGTTTTTAATGCAATATCTGTATTACATTTGTAAATGATATAAAATGAGACCACAACTACAAATGATATTTATAAAACCATTTTATAATCAAACTATCCATATATATATTAATTAGTTATACATTTTTACCAAATAACATTAATTAATAATACATATTCAATATATTTCACTAGATACATTTACAATTTAGTTTTTTATTTTATTATCCAAAGGCAGCTCACTGTTTTTTTAAAGGAACCACAAATGAAATCTCGTGCAATTGCACGGGGAAATACGAGTTCATTTAACATCGCGTCTCAGATTTTTTTAAAATACATTTAAAAAAAATATTTTATAAAAAACGCTTAGGTTAATTTTTTTTAAAAAAATAAGCTCTAAAGGCGGCAGTGCAGTTGTCGTCTTTCTTCTAACACACACACACACACATAAATAAAAAAAACAAAAATTTTTAACAGAATTTATCCGCTATTTAAAATCCAACAGTACTGTCATTACAGCAGTCTGGATTCTGATAGAACCTATCACCCAGGACTCCCTTTTATAAGAGTGTTTACCCTAAAAATCATTCTGCATTTCCAATGTGGGGTTCTGGTTCTCTCTTTCTTGCGCAGAACATTCTGCATTTCCGATGTGAGATTCTGTTTCAAGTACGTGACTTTGAAAGATTATAAAATATAAACTATAAGACCAATATAAATGAAACTTAAAACATAGATTAAACATATAAAAAAAAGTTGAAAACAAAAAAAATATAAAAAATGATGATAAAAAATAATTTATACGCTTTCAAAACCACCTACTTGAAACTTAAAAATGTTTCAAGTACGTGACTTTGAAAGCCTATAAAATATAAACTACAAGACCAATATAAATGAAACTTAATACATTGATTAAACATATAACAAATAGTTGAAAATAAAAAGAATTTCGTAAAAAATATTGATGGAAAATAATTTATAAGTTTTCAAAGACACCTACATGAAACTTAAAAATGTTTCAAGCACGTGATATTGAAAGCATGTAAAATATAAACTATAAGACCGATATAATTTAAAGTTAAAATATGGATTAAACATATAATAAATAGTTGAAAATAAAAAGAATTTTGTAAAAAATGTTGATGAAGAATAATTTATAAGCTTTCAAAGACACCTGCTTGAAACTTAAAAATATTTTAAATACGTGACTTTGAAAGACTAAAATATAAATTATAATACCGATATAATTTAAAGTTAAAATATGGATTAAACATATAATAAATTATTTAATTATTTAATTAATAATAATTAATTAGTTAATTGGTAATTATTAATAATTAATTATATAATAGTTAACTAATTAATTAGTAATATAATTATTAAGTATATAATAGTTAATTAGTTAATTAGTAATATAATTATAAATTATATTTATTCGTTATAATTTATATATTAGTAATTATTGAAAATTATTATATAATAATTAATTAGTTAATTGGTAATATAATTATTAATTATATAATAATTAATTAGTTATTTAGTAATATAATTATAAATTATAATTATTCTTTATAATTATTCATTATAATTATTTATTATAATTATTCATTATAATTATTAATTATTCATTATTCATTATTAATTATTAATTAGTTAATTAGTAATATAATTATTAATCATATAACTATTAATTGTATAATAATTAGTTAGTTAATTAGTAATTATTAATAATTAATTATATAATAATTAATTAGTTAATTAGTAATATAATTAGTTAATTAGCAATACAATTATTAATTATTTAACAATTAATTAGTTACTTAGTAATATAATTATTAATTATATAATAATTAATTAGTTAATTAATAATATAATTATTAATTGTATAATTTTGTAATTTTTTAATTTGTAATTATTAATCATTAATTATATAACAACTAATTAGTTAATTAGTAATATAATTATTAAATATATAGTAGTTAATTAATTAATTTTTTGAGAAAGATAGATCCGAGACCCTTTTTGTAATTAGTTAATTAGTAATATAATTATAAATTATAATTATTCATTATAATTATTAATTAGTATTTATTAAAAATTATTATATAATAATTAATTAGTTGATTGGTAATATAATTATTAATTATATAATAGTTAATTAGTTAATTAGTAATATAAGTATTCATTATAATTATTAATTAGTAATTATTACAAATTATTATATAATAATTACTTAATTAATTAGTAATATAGTTATTCTTTATATAATTAATTAGTTAATAATTACTAATTAACTAACTAATTATTATACAATTAATAGTTATATAATTAATAATTATATCACTAATTAACTAATTAATAATTAATAATTAATAATTAACTAATCGATTATTATATAATTACTAATTAACTAATTGATTATTATATAATAAATTATTAATAATATTAATTAAATAATTAAATAATTTATTATATATTTAATCTGTGTTTTAACTTTAAATTATATCATTCTTATAATTTATATTTTAGTCTTTCAAAGCCACATACTTGAATCGTTTTTAAGTTTCGAGTAGGTGCTTTTGAAAGCTTATAAATTATTTTTTATGAACATTCTTTACGAAATTATTTTTATTTTCAACTATTTGTTATATATTAAATACACGTATTAAGTTTCATTTATGTTGATCCTGTAGTTTGTATTTTATAGGTTTTCAAAGTCACGTATTTGAAACATTTTTAAGTTTCAAGTATGTGTCTTTAAAACCTTATAAATTATTTTTCATCAACATTTTTTTATGAAATTATTTTAATTTTCAACTATCTTTATATGTTTAATCTATGTTTTAAGTTTCATCTATATTGGTCTTATAGTTTGTATTTTATAGTCTTTCAAAGTCACGTACTTGAAACATAATCCCGCATCAGAAATGCAGAACGTTATGCGCAGGAAAAACAGAACCATAATCTCATATCAGAAATGCAGAATGATTTACAGGGTAGGTACTCTTATAAAAGGAAGCTCTGGGTGAAATTTTTTGTCAGAATTCAGATTGCTGTAATGACAATACTGCTGAATTTTAAATAGCGGATAAATTCTGATGAAAATTTTAATTTTAATTTTAATTTTGTTTTGTTTTGTTTTTATATATATAAACAAACAAAACAAAACAAAAAATAATATTTTTTTCTGGGTTTTAGTGGAAAAACATCAACCGCAATGCCGCCTTTCACCAGACGTCAAATGCGGCATCCGCGATGCCGCCTTTGAGGCGTAGTTTTATTTATTTTTTAAATCTAAGCGTTTTTTAAAAAAATATATTTTTTAAAAACATATTAAAAAAAAACTCTCGCGTCACCCATATTAACACTGTGTTTGGTTATATTTTAGTAAAAGAAAAGAAAAGAAAAGAAATGATTATGATTTCTCTTCTTGTGTTTGGATCCATAACTTAAGAAAAGAAAAGAAATGATTTGGATTTCTCTCCATCATGTTTGGTGACAATTTTTAAAAGAAAAAAAAAGAAACTGTTTTGGTGCAAATTATACAAATAACCTTTGTTAAAAAAATAACACATACACATAGGATTAAAGGGCATATTTGCTCAATATAAAAAACCAATACCGATTAGATCTGCATGGACACCACACCTACCACCATATATTAATACAAATTATTAAATTTAAAAAAATTAACTAAAGATAATCGAAATTATTTATATAATTTATTAATTCAAAATTATTAATTCAAGGTAATCAAAATTATACATTCAAAATTATTAATTAAAAAATTTAATAATTAAAAAATTTATCAATTCAAAATAATTATTAATTAAAAATAATTACTGATTCAAAATAGTTATTAATTCAAAATATTTATTAATTCAGAATTAGTTATAAATTATTTATATAAACTATTAATTCAAGATAATCATAATTATTTATATTAAAAAATTTCTATAATCAGAATTATTTATAAATTATTTATGATTATTTATATACGCATAATTAGTTATATCAAAATTATTTATATACACAGTATCAAAATTATTTATATTTGATTGTTATTATTATTTATAAATTATGTTGAACTTAGAAAAATTATTATTTATAAATTATATCGAACAAAATATTTAGATACCCATGAAAATATTGTTTGTTGTTGTTATTAATAATGAAAAATATGTTCATTTATATAAATATTAATTCAAGAAAATAATATAGTCATGAATAAGACAAATATTTATCTTTTTTTTTATGAAATTCAACGCACCACAACTTTGAATTTATCAAACAAATATATTTTATTTCTCATTACAATGAGCGTGTATAAACCATCAAGGAAAATATTATAACCATGCATGTACTCCACAAGATATTTCATAACTACCTCAAACATTTTTAAAAATTAAACACGAATAAAGAAAAATTCAACAAGGCCGTATAGCATTCAAACCGCAAACATAAAATAACTATAACAACGGAAGAACGAGACGACGGAGATGAAGCGAGAGTGTGAGATGGGGCGGTAGTGTGAGGTCTGGTTGTTTATATAGAGATTTAAGGGCAATATGGGAAATATATAAAATATGGGAACAAGATTGAGTATTTCCATCGAAATCGTCTCGATTTTGGGACGATTCCAAATCCGTTGAAATCGTGTGTGGGAGAGAAATCGATTTCTCTCCCTTCCGGCCTCTGACATTTCTATCCTTCAACGTCGGATAACCAAACGGCAGAAATCGATTTCTCTCCTTCCATATCATCTCTTTTCCGTCCGTTTCTCCCCGCCAAGCGAGGGCTAAAAAAAAAAAAAAATCTATTTCATAATTTAAAAAATAAACCCATTCCTTCTCCGTTGGGCTCGCTCGCGTCCCGCCGAGTAAGGGTTCGTTTCATCTGGCGCACGAAATTGCTGCCCCTTGCTCCCGACTAGGGGACTGACCACTGCCTGCTCAAACTCTGCGCTAAATCAAACCGTAAGACGACGTGACAAATGGAGTTGGCAATCACGGAGGGCACGGAGTCCTGCGCTGAGGAGGATGCATGCGAGGAGTACTGGACCCAGTATGTAATGATCAAATTTCATGTGTGTGTGTGTGTGGGGGGGGGGGGGGGCTCCTCAATCTTCTTTCTTCGTTCAATTACATTTCCCACCATCCTCAATCGTAGCAAATGGAGGGTTTCAGGGTTCAAGAATCACTCCGACGAAGATTGGTCACAGAAGACGATTTCGCGTGGCGATTGCCGACTGCCTCTCCGGCGGTTGCGGGGAAAGCTGCGCAAGAAGAGTGTCTCAGGTACGTGGGTGGCGTTGACGTGAGCTATTCAAGGGCTGACTCGACGATCGCGTGCGCCGCGCTTGTTGTTTTGGATCTCCAGACTCTGGAGATCGTCTATGATGATTTTTCCATTGCCGCCCTTAGAACCCCATACGTTCCTGGCTTCCTTGCTTTCAGAGAGGTCCCCTCACCGAATTTCCTTATTTTTTTCAGATATTTTCCCGTGACTGTCTCTGTCTGTTCACAAAAATGCTGGCTTTCTTAATGCTTCGTGCCTTTTGTCTTGAAATTCGATATGTATGCCTGGATATGGATTCTCCTACTTTTACATTGTCTCCTCTGCTCCTTCGGAGTTGCATACGATGACCGCCCATGCGGTTTGTTTTGGAAGTCTTTGTTCATAAAATATTGCGTGGGAGTACCATTTGGAAAATTTAGAGTCGGTGGCAGCTTAAAAAGGAAGATTGAGGAAGAGTTTCATAGAAAATTATATGCAAAGTTGGGCACGCCGCGTCATATGTGAAATTTAGTAACGTATACACGCATCCTTGTTTTGATGAGAGCATGTGATTGATATCATATAAGGTGACATGATGAAGCATTGAGCCGCCACTGAGGCACAAGGGTATATCAAAGACTATGAATGGTGAATTGCACTACTAGGCAGTGAGTTGTATTATATGGTATATGTATATCCCTATTTAGCAGGGTGCTTCCTTTGAAAATTGGATTATTGCTGCTTATGACAAGGGTATGTTGTAAAACATCCACGCTACTCT
Organism: Viscum album; assembly: GCA_963277665.1. Lineage (NCBI taxonomy): Eukaryota > Viridiplantae > Streptophyta > Magnoliopsida > Santalales > Viscaceae > Viscum > Viscum album. The sequence continues at coordinate 1,294,467,344 of OY728138.1, read as the reverse complement.
GTTCATGGCGTTGTTTGAAATTCCATACGATTTCTTGAAGATTCGGTCATGACATTCATGAAAATCACATGGGATCATTTTTGGAAGACCGAAGGAGATATTTGTCATGCCTTCTGTGGAGTTTAAAGGGAAATCCAAAATTTCCATGCCTTGGGTCCCGAATATGACTACTTTTTCTAGAGGGATACTTGGCCCCACGTGTAGTATTCATATAAATGACAATATGACCGAGAAGATTATCATGGGAAAGTATTTTTAAAGGTAATATGGGTCATTTAAACGGAGGAAGTCATGGAAACATTCTTCATCGTGAACCTAAGGGAAATAAGGAAATCATTGACCTAGCATTCATGAAGAAAGGAAGAGTGAACTTATGAAAAAGGGTAAGGGTCATTTAAAGGAGGAAAATTATAGAGCAAAATATGGATGATATTTTGATGACCTTGACTGATACTCAAGAAGAAAGAAAAGATGAAGGCGAAGATGTCCAAGCCTATTACTAAGGAGAGAAGGCCAACAATAGAAAGTGAGAGACTTTGCACATATTGTATATTGCATATCCGTGAGGAAGAGGATGGAGCCTACCATGACATATTGATGCAACATATGAAACATAAGTGGGAGCAGGAGCTCTTGTAGACGCGCCTAGTAGGCCTGCCTGGTAGGAGGACAGGTCGCGCCCAACCAGGATAGCCAATGTGCAATGCGCCTTCAAGGTTGCCCTGTAAGGGGGCCGCGCTGGCCAATCCAGTGCCCAAGCGTAACGGTCTATTTTTTTTACCGCGTGTTCTTTTCTTTTAAGGTGGTATTTTAGTATGTTTATTATGTCATAGGGTTTTGGGGGTCTTTAAATAGTTAATTAGCTGTCTTTGTAATCTTCTTTTGGTCATTCACTATTATTTCATTAATTGAGAGAGTTCTCTCGTAGATTCCGGTGTTCCTCACGAATTCATCATCGCCGATTCGACAATTATCCTTATTCTTCTATTAGCACCAGTTGCTAGGTTCGTTGATGCCTATTAGTTGTTAGGTGCGTTGATGCCTGCCAATCGCTGGTTCGTTGACGTGTGCTAGCTAATCGCCAGGTCAGTCAGTGCGCATACAGTGCACATCTAGGCAAGCCTTTTCACTCGGGTGTCATGGCCAATAATGGCAGGATCAATGACATGATCTCCCTCAATCAAACCACACAGATTCTCCAGGAACAGATGTGCTCGTAGCAATAGTAATTTCAAGAACAACTCCGCCTTCAATATAATCAATCCCGAGAACAACATGAGGTCTATCCGCTGAGCGACCTTTGTGTCGCGCCTCAACAACAACCATTGATGGGGCCCTCCCACAACCAGGAACCCGTGCCCTATGCCGAAAGGTTTTGGAGGGGCTAACACCTGTCCAAAGGCAACGAGAACTAATCACCGAAGCCTATTTTTCTTCAAGGTCTATCCATTTGTTTGAACTGAATTATTATAAATGAAGAACACACTTTTTCTCTCATGCATTGATGTGCCTAAGCTATTCTACACGAGTTTGATAGAGATCCCCTAAAAGCAGCCAACGAACTCCTTCCTCCTTGGGTATCCACGGGCTATATGAATATCTCAATGCTCGGGAAAGATTTCCTTCAAACCACAAACAAGTAAAACCTTTGGTTAAAGGCTTGAATAAAACGAGAGCTTCAACTTTAAGGAGTTTGCGTGATTGAATCACAATGTCACCCCCCTAATTCACAAACCATGAATCTGTTTATATAGCCATCCAAGGACACTCCTTGAATGTCAAACGTTTGACCATTGAATGGAGTGTTTCATAAGTCACAACACTTTGTAACTCTAGGTTCATCATTGCGTTCAACTGTTTAATGTTTAAAAAATTGATTTGGATGTTCAAACTCCTGTAATCATCATCACATGATGATCTAACCAAACATGATAGTTTATTGTAGGAGAAAGAAACTGGGTCACAAGTTATCACATAACACGTGTACAACTATGCATAAGACCACGACGTAGTGACCTTCACTACTTTGTGGTTTACACCAACACAAATTGATAGGATCGTGGGTCATAAGGGCTGCTGGCGTGCTGCTGCATGGGGGAGAGAGTATATTCCCTAACTGCCAGGGGGAGGGGTGTAATTCCATAGTTAGTAGTGTTGTTGAGTTGTTAGGAAGCTGTTAGGGGAATATTATGAAGGTAGGGTCCAATAGTAAGAGGGGGGTACGATTTGTCAGTGGTTCAACACCAGCCGGGGGTGGGTTAGGCCATCGGCCCAGAATGCAGCGCCATCCCGGGAATCTCTTCTTCCCTTGTTCTTCTTTTCATTTCTTTTTCCTCCATCTACTTCTATGACCAAGTCTGCTGTAATTCTTACCCATTGTAATAGTTGATATCAATAGATTTCCTTTGTTTTAATGTCTAGCACCCATCATTTGGTGCTTTCCTTGAGAAAATTATTGTGTTTGAGAGAGAGAGAGAGTTGAGCCGCAAAGACGAATTCAGGAGAGCTACGCAGGAGATCCTAGCTCGAGTAACGCAACTGGGGACAAAGCAGACGCAACGGTTGTACTACAAGCAGGATGTCTTGGTTCGTGTGGTGCAACTGACACGGATTGCTCACTTGAAGGAGATTACGATCGATGACCGTTTTATGCCCACACGAATGGAGAACAAAGTAGCTGGTTTTGAGACTTCAGTGGAAGAGCTGCGAGCTAGTTCCCAACGACAAGAGGCCGAACAACTACAACTCAAGAACCAGATGCGAGAGTTGATGGTGATGTTAGCTTAGCAAGGGACGAACCAGACAAATCAACTAAATCATAGAGCAAATAAAGGGAAATTGGTTATCGTTGTGGAAGGTGGAAGCGGTTTAAACACTGATGCTTTGGACACTGATTGCGGACCAGAGACTCTAGTGGCCAGCGAGGGTGAGCGCAATGCAGAGCGGGAGGCGCTGCGTAGGACGACAACCAGGCAGGTGGAAATGCTTATTTTCTCCGGTGAGGATCCGATTACTTGGATTACACGCGTTGAAACATTCTTTTCCATCTAGCGCACACATGAAGAGTTCAAAGTGCCTTTGGCTCACCTGAGTATGAATGATATGGTCCAATATTGGATCATGTCACTACGGTCGGACCAAATAGAGCTCACATGGTCACAACTAAAGTGGAAATGCTTGGGCGGTCTGGAAGCGCGAAGGAGGAAGATCCAATGATTTGTTTGAAGGAATTACGATAAGACAAAACATTGGATGAATATATTGACTAGTTTGAACGCATTGCCTTATGAATTCTCGACCTTTATGAAGATTGATACAAGAGTCTGTTTATTGGAGGGTTCAAACCAGAGATTGGAAGCACAATTATGACTCACAAGCCACCAAGCAAGGCGTGACTCCTGACTCTATCCGGGAGACTAGAACCCGAGCTGCTGTCCACGAGAATAATTCCTCAACCCGAATTTCAAGACAGTATGAATGTTTTTAGTAGCTAAGGGAGGAGCTAAAATACCAATATAGTGAAACTTGTTCCTCTAATGGGAGGAGGTGAAAAGGAATGACGGGGAGAAGACAATGCATTGGGAGAAGGGAATCTGAAATCTGTTTAAGGAAGAATTTGCAAAAAGGAAAATGAGGGGTTTGTGCTATGCTTGTGGACAAAAATTTAGTTCGGGGCATCGGTGTTTGGCGAAGGGATTAAAGATGATGACATGGGAGAGTATCGAGCTGCCAAGTGAGGAGGAACAAGAACCAATGGTGGGACCAGAGAAGGATGAGCCGTACAACTGAGGAGGCAACTTGGAAGATTACCACCTTGAGGACGAGGTGAATTTTCAAGGGGAAGGTAATGATAGGATCGTGGGCTATAAGGGGCTGCTGTGCTACCGCATGGGGGAGAGAGTATATTCCCTAACTGCCAGAGGGAGGGTTGTAATTCCATAGTAGCGTTTTTGAGTTGTTAGGAAGTTAGGGGAATATTATAAAGGTAGGGTCAAACAGTAAGAGGCGGGGTGCGATTTGTCAGTGGAATAACAGCTGAAGGTGGGTTAGGCCATCAGCCCAGGGTGCAGCGCCATCTGGGGAATCTCCTCGTCCCTTGTTCTTTTCATTTCTTCTTCTCCTCCATCTACTTCTACGATCGAGTCTGCTGTAATTCTTCCACACTGCAGTAGCTGATATCAATAGATTTCCTTTGTTTTAATGTCTAGCACCTATCACAAACCATGTCGTGGTTTATACCACCACACTGTGGTTTGACTTTAGTGCATATATGATAGGAACTTGTGTAAGGAAAGGGGACCTGGCTAGCTGCGTATTGGTCTTGCTGAGGGCTGTTGCGTGTTAGCTGGGGTGGTGCTGTGGCTTGTTTGGGTTAGTTGCTGCCAGGTGAGTTGGTATTGTAAATAATGGATAGTTGTTGGGGTAGTGAGCGTAGGCTGGGTTGTTAGTTGTTGGATAGGTTATTAAATAGTGGCTGGCCGACAGGGAGGAGGATCACAATTGTTTTTAGAGAGAAGAATCTGCTGTGCAAATAGGGGCCGTGGCCTTGGCCTCGTGTGCAGTGTTGCCAGAGGAGTTACCGCCTTCTTCTTCCTGCCTTCTTCTTCATACCTTCTTTCTCCGTTCTTGTAATTTCCTGTACCCCGAACTGCTGATAATAACAGAAATCATTCATTTCTCTCTCTCTCTTGCACCTGATTCCCACCAATTGGTGCTTTCATCGAGAGGTTTCTAAAGAGAGAAACGAGATAGTGATTCTTGCCTGTTCTTGCTGGAAATTTCTAGATCGAGTGAACTGCAATAGACACGCCTGTTTTCTTGATGCAGCGACACAACAGGTTTTTGATTGGCATGACTGTTAGGTTCGTGAGTCGCAGAGGAATTGCAGCAGGAGACATCACGCAACAGTGGTGGTGCTGTGGCTGGTTTGGGTTCGTTGCTGCCAAGTGAGACAGTATTGTAGATAATGGATAGTTGTTGGGGTAGTTAGCGTAGGTTGGGTTGCTAGTAGTTGGACAGGTTATTAAATAGTGGTTGGCCGACAGAGAGGAAGATCACAACTGTTTTTAGAGAGAAGGATCTGCTGTGCAGATAGGGGCTGCGACCTTGGCCTTGGGTGCAGCGTTGCTAGAGTAGTTACCGTCTTCTTCTTCCCGCCTTCTTCTTCTTCTTCATACCTTCTTTTTCCTTTCTTGTAATTTCCTGTACGCTGAACTGCTGATAATAACATAAATCCTTCATTTTTTCTCTTTCTCTTGCACCTGATTCCTACTAATTGATGCTTTCATTGAGAGGTTTCTAGAAAGAGAAACGAGATAGAGATTCTTGCTTGTTCTTGCTGGAAATTTCTGGACCGAGTGAACTGCACCAGACACGCTTGTTTTCAGGACGCAGCGACGCAACAAGTTTTTGATTGGCACGACTGTTAGGTTTGTGAGTCGCAGAGGAATTTCAGTAGGAGACATCACGCAACGTGGAAGAAAAAAACGATTCAAACGGACACACAGCTGAATCATGGACACACAACCGGAACACATGGAGACGCTAGAAGCTATGATGGAGTTGATGGAACAAATGAGTGTTGGACTTGAACGGATGAGGCAGGAGAATGGTGCGATGACGAAGGAGAGGGAAGAGATGATGAAAGAGAACCGTGAGATGCAGAATGTGGTGCAACGATTTTCCAACCAAGATTGGCTATGCAAGGAGCTAAAGTGAGCAGAACTGGAGTTGGGCTAGTTGGCATGCTTGGGAAGATTGGTCTGCGGATGGGGTCAGTGTGGAACCACTGAAAGTGAACGAACTGCAATCGTGAAAGAAGTGGTAGGCCGTGTGAGAACAAACGTCTCAAGTAGTATGTGCGGCAGATGATTGCGCCTGGGCTCATGTGTGATACGAAAATAAGAGGGGAACACAGGATGCCAAATGGGAAGAGATGCACACAGACATTAAACAAGTGGAGATGCAGCGCTTGGAAACTGAGAATTAAAAGGGAAGGATCTGTTGTGCAGATAGGGGCTGCAGCCTTGGCCTCAGGTGCAGTGTCGCCAGAGGAGTTACCTTTTCCTGTCTTCTCATTTTTCATACCTTCTTCTTTCTCTGTTCTTGTAATTTCCTGTACGCTGAACTGCTAGTAATAACAGAAATTCCTTTTTCTCTCTCTTGCACACGATTCCTACCAATATATCTATCAAACTCCAACTTGCACTAAAGCCTCATTGACTTTATGTACTTTCACTTTATGTCACATTATATGTAATAACTTTTGAAACCATATCCAAAACTATCTTTAGACTTTATGTCATATCATATGGAACAACTTGTGAAAATCAATCCAAAACTCCATTTGAGCATCATACAAAACACTTTTCGGGTAACTTCAAATTTTTGTGCAAACACTTTATAACAAAACTTAATCTTCATTCACACACCCATAAGGTGTGACCCCACGGGCTGACTATGAATTCTCCAATTCATAATTGTAAGCAAAGAGTGATCTCTAGCAAAACATCAGTGCCACTCATGCTACAAAGAGATCTAACATGATCTCAATCAAACACATGTATCTTCATACTTGTGTCCACCTCTTGCTTCATATATAAATATGCATAATTATATAATCCCTTTATCCAAGACATCGAATGACCATGAAACACGGTGTATGTCAATCCTGTGTATAACCTACTCATATGTTTCCGATTATCTGAGTATAGACTGACCAGACGGATGAATACATCTCATGTCATTCACCCAGACAGATAAACATATCTCATGTCATTCACCCAAACGGATGAGCACATCACACGCCCCTCATCAAAATAGATAATCACACCACATGTCACTTATCTTGGTATGACCATACACTTCCCTAGTTATCTCAATTGAGAGTCCATATGTCATACTCGTCATATGAGAGATAAAATCCCATCTTTGTTGACATCAACCGATGACACGACCAACAACATAGCAAACCACCCTCTGAGTAGCTCAGTCTCAAGGCTAGCTTCAGAAAGGTATTAAAGTATGGTTCTTATGCTAGGTATCTTCTCAACCTTAGGTAATGAGGATTCAATATAAAACATGTATCCCTAGTATACCAAAGTCATAGTGTATGACACTCCATGTGGTATACGTAGTGGGTCATCTAGCACACAAAACTCCTTCCCTCATGATTGAATTCCGTATCTCTATACAAATCCCAACCCATGTAATCTTCACATGTAATCAAAACCTATAATACCCCATGATGACCATTGATTAGGGGTAACTTAAAAGTTATACTTTGGGTGGTCAATTATCATTTCGTCTTATGAAATATATGCCGCCAACATGAAATAATGATAAAGTTGCAACTGCCTTTTGTATAACATGATACATTATATATATTCTTAAACCCCTTTAAGAATATTAACAAAACTATACATCAACGTCAGTTTAATCATATCCCATATGATAGATCACCAGAGAGGCCTTGTGTTTGCTGCATTTTTAATGTTTTGTTAAACTCATTACATCAATATGTAATTCCCGTCACATCTATGCAGAAAGCTTGTTTGAATAATGGTGAGATTAAGATTCATAATCACCATGTTCAACTCTTTGAACATTGTTGGAACCAGTGAATAATGACTGATTCTTATGGTGTATTTATTGTCAATATTGATATTTGGTTACATCAATTGTTTTTCAGCGGAAAATTTTGCTTTGAAGAAGCTTTGAAAGTGTTTCAAGTTGTTTGGAGAAATCTGATTAAGTATGAATCTGTGTAAGAGTGAAATGAATTTTTCAAAGGCTATGTATGGGTTGAAGCTAAGTAGGTCAGATTTTAAGTTTAGTCTGGAGACGGAAGTTTGATCTCCATATTCTACTGTTCTCGTATGATTGAACAAAAAGTTGAACTAACCACGTAAGTTTGATCTGTAGTTTGTACACACCACGTATGATTGAACAGGAATTTCAATTGACCACATATTTTTGAATGGGAGTTTGTTTTGCTTGTTTAAGATTGATTCAGAGTTACGTAGGATTGAACGAATACTTAAACTGCTCATGTATGTGAGACCTGGTGATAGGATTCAATTTGGCATTCCGAGAATTTAGAGAACTAAAAGTATAGAATACAAGAGCTTCAAGAAAATCTAACCAATTTCTTCAAAAGTTACAGTACAAGCCTTCAGTACATCTCTCCTGTCGGTCTCTCTAGAAGCAGGTCGAGACTGCTGCCTGTCTAATTCCCAACTGACCAAGTGGTCCTCCATTACCTCCCCTCCCTCTTTTTTACAATCCCCTGGACTACATCACCTATTTACAAATATACCTTCCACTTAAAAGAAACAGATATAACAGGAAAAACAGACCCAACATACTAACAGACTAAACCGCTTCCCTCCCCCTCCTATGATATACATGCAGCAGAGGTGGTCGTGGCTGATGGTTTCCAACTAAACCATCAGCAGCAGCGGTTCCATCAGCTTCAACTCTATCAATACACTCCCCTTGATTTACCACCTTGTCCTCAAGGTGGGCAGAAGGAAATTGATCCCGAATTACCTATGCATCTTCCCAAGTTGCTTCTTCAGCAGAACGGTCACGCCACTTAATAAACCATTGGAAATTAGTACCCTGATATCGTTCTGCCAGGATTGTTTCCGGAAATTCTCCTTGATCGATAAATTCTTTAGGTAGCGTTTCTTCTTCTTGTTCAGAACCCACAACTGCTCGCAGCTGGGAAACATGAAAGACCGGGTGAATTTTACTGTTTTCAGGTAGGTGTAGCTTATATGCAATAGCCCCTATTTGTGCTGCAACCTGAAAAAGCTAATAATACCTGGCAACCAACTTCCTATTAATCCGTGTTACCGCCCCTGGACGATTTGGACGCAATTTTACCCAAACAAAATCCCCTGTTTTGAAGGTGACTTTTCGTCGATGTTGGTTAGCCGATTTGGTCATAATCTGCTGTGCCTGGTGTAAGTTCTCCCGAAGCTGTTTTAACGCTTCATCTCGATCTGTCAGTGCTGTAGCCACAACTTCCACCACTGCTTCTCCTTTCACATACTGAATAAGTTGAGGGGGTTGTCAGCCATATACTATTTCAAATGGGGTTTTTTCAGTTGAAGTATGATAGGATGTATCGTAGCTATATTATGCCCAGGGTAGCCAAGTTACTAACTGTTTAGGCTGATCATTATGATAGGATGTATTGTAGCTATATTGTCCCATGCAACTTGAAAAGCTCTTGCCAAAACAAACTGGTAAATAAGGGATCCTGATCGCTGACAATTGTTCTGGGAATGCCATGCAATTTGACTACTTTCAAGAAAATTTCTGCCATAATTTTAATAGTATGTGGATGTTTGAGTGGGATAAAATGGACGTACTTACTCAGCCTATCAACCACTACTAGCACCACATCATACCCCTGAGATTTAGGGAACCCGGATACGAAATCCATCGTGACTTCCTCCCATACCAAAGCTGGAATTGATAATGGTTGAAGTAAACCAGCTGGACTAAGTGTCTTGTATTTACTTTTCTGACAAGTTGCACACTCCCGCACATACTTCATCACACTTCGTGACATCCCCTTCCATACCACCCCATTAGCAAAGCGCTTATAGGTTTTCAGATAGCCCAAATGTCCGCCCGTGGGCGACGAATGACAGTAATGTAGCAACTTCGGAACCGATGTTGATTGCTTGGTTAATACCAATTTATTCTTAAGATACAGTAGACCATTGCGGATAGAGTATCCAGGTAAACTCGCCCGACCTTACTGTAAGTCTTCAACTATCTTGTTTAACCGGTCATCCTGCTGAACTTCTCTTCGCACTACCTGAAACTCCTCCCAAGTTGGCTGAGAAACAACCATAGTTTGACGGTGTCCTTCCTCTGCCGTAGCTTACCCGGTTTATAAACTACTTCAAAATCATACCCCACTAGCTTTGCATGCCAGCACTGTTGATCCATAGAAATTGTCCGCTGACTGAGCATGTGTTTCAAACTATGGTGATGTAAACACCACAAACCGTCTTCCCAATAGATACTGTTTTCAATGTTGAATAGACAACACAAGTGCCATTAATTACTTCTCATAAACTGACTTTGCAAATGTAGTTTCAGACAACGCTTTACTGGAAAACGCAAGTGGTCCGCCCTCTTGTATTAAAACTGCTTCAACTCCATACCCGGATGCATCGCATTCTACTGCAAACAGTTTTGTAAAATCTGGCATTGCCAAAATAGGTGCTCTAGTCACGCATTCCTTAATTTTTTCAAAAGTTTCTTGAGCTTCCTTTGTCCACTTGTATTCACCCTTCTTAGTTAATGAAGTAAGTGATCGGGCTATTTTCCCATAATTTCGAACAAATTTCTGATAGTATTCGGTTAAACTAAGAAAACCCCTTCTTTCACGTTTTTAGGCTCCCTCTACTGCCTAACAACCATGAGTTTCTTTGGATTCATTGAAACTCCTTCCGCTGGAAATAATATGACCTAAATATTCTACTGTCTTTCTTCCAAAATAATATTTTTTTTTACATTTGCCAACAAGACATTTTGAACCATAATTTGTAACACCTGCTGCAGCCGTTCCATGTGTTCCAGCCAGCCTCTACTATATATCAGTATATTCCATGTGTTCCAGCCAGCCTCTACTATATATCAGTATATCATCAAAAAACACCATCACTCCCTTTCTCAACATTGTTCTAAAAACTGAGTTCATCGTTGCTTGGAAGGTTGCCGGAGCATTCATTAACCCGAATGACATTACTCTATATTCATAATGACCCTCATGGGTTCAAAATGATGTTTTTTCCACACTCTCTTGCTTCATTTGGACTTGATGGAACCCGGATCTTAGGTCCATCTTAGTGAAATATGCATCCCCATTTAACTCATCCATACGCTCTTCTATTACTGGTATGGGACATCGATCCAGAACCGTTCTTTTGTTTAAGGCTCGATAATCTACGCACATCCTCCAACCTCTATCTTTCTTCTTAACCCTGATTATAGGACTTGAAATCTGGTCATTTTGGGGCTCTGATGTGGAGCTTTTGCTCGATACGGCGCCGGACCTTCCGACACTGCTGATGTTGTGGTTGTTTTCTTTCACTGCGAACAAAGTTGCTTCATTATGCATCGTGGCATGGATCGTCTGGGCGCGACGCAATGACTTCATCTTTAATCACATTGCAAAGCCCCCCAGGTTCTGGATTGAACGGGCTACATCCTGGATTGAGGGGTGGAATCGGGACTCTGACCGTCATGGACTCTCTGGCACTCACACAGCTGCTTCAAGATGGTACCCTCCCCCAGAAGGGATTCTCAAGATTAACGTTGATGCATCTCTCTGCATGGATGGAATTGTCGGAATTGGACTTGTGGCACGAGATTTTCATGGTCAAATCATTGCTGCCAAACATGAATCAAACCACGCTCTCTGGGAGCCCGTTGTTGCTGAAGCCTTCGCTGTCCTTGTCGGGCTGACGTTCGCAAAAGATTGTGGATGGGAAGCTATTCACATTGAATCTGATTGCCTCACCATCATCAACGCTATCGGGCTTAATGATGGCGGCCTTCATTCTTTTGGCCCCGTTATCAGGAACATCCAGTCTCTCAGTCAAAGCTTCACAACCTGCTCCTTCTCCTTCATTAAAAGGAACGGAAATGAAGCAGCTCATCACCTGGCTTCTTTCAGCACGTCCGGCGTGAATCATATCTGGCTTGATCACTTCCCTTCCTGGTTGCATGACTTTGTAACTGCTGACCTTCCTGATTAATATATCATCTTCCTTTGTCAAAAAAAAAAATATAGTCGTAGTTAACCGGATCTGATTCTTCAATTTAATCGCACGATCTGTTTCCCTTGGTGGAGGCAGTTCCTTCGATACCTCAAAGATTCTGTCATACTGCTGTAATAAGCTGCATAACTGCTCTTTCTGTCTCAGAGCTAGTTCTTCCCTTTCTTCCTTGTTGTCTTCTATTTTTGCCCAATGTATTCCCTGTATAAGCACGCTCCCCCTGTTGAAATATCCTTGTAAAGCTCTTGGCAGCCCTTCTATATATCTATTCCCTGAAGCATCACAGTCTGCCCCTTCCAATCAAATTCCATTGTCATCCGTTTCCAATGTGTAGTCACATATTTGAGAGTTTCAAGCCACAAAATTCCCAATACTAAATCCGGGCCTGTAGTATCAAATATATAAGCATCAATGTCAAACTCTTCTGCTGCCAAACCCAATTTCATAGCCTTACACATTCCTCTGGACTCTACTCGATGTCCATCTCCCATGCAGATATGGAAAGGTGTTGTTTCTATAATCTGTACCGTAAGCGATTTAAGCAACCGCTTTGAAATGAAATTGTGGCTCGCCCCACTGTCGACTAAAACGATAACCGTTACCCCATCTATTTCTCCTTCCAACAACATAGTTTGGTTCCGCCTCATTGTCAGTTGTTCTTGTGATCCAACTGTGGTTCCCAGCATCTCTAACTCCCTATATTCTCCAACAATTTCTTCCTTTTCTTCACTGTTTTCACTGTCTTCCTCTGCTTCCTTCTCTTGTGGTTTATTACACTCCCATATCATTAGCTTGCATCCCTTGTCTGGATACCTGTGTCCAGGTGTGAACCTCTGTCTGCATGTATAACATAGCCCTTTAGACCTTCTTTCTTCATACTCTCGTGACAAATTTCGTACTCCCTTCCAACGAGGTTCTGGTCCGCTTCTTCATTCCCTATCTCGCCCTTAGTACTCCCTTCCAACGAGGTGCTGGTCCGCTTCTTCGTTCCCTATCTTGCCCCTCTCCTAGAGGCACGACTCGCACAGTGTTCGTATTCCATGGCCTCCCTACTTCACCTGTTGAAACAGATCAAGTTTGTGGTGGTGGTTGTTTGAGAATTCCTATTATCAGCTCTCTTTCCACTCGCCGCGCCAAAGTTAGCAGTTTGGCCTTATTTGGTGGTTCATGTGTCATCACAGTACTTCTAATTTCTGCTTTTAATCCTCCAATAAACTTGCTCATGTACCACTTCAGTAAGTTCAGGTATCCGCATAGCCACTCTTTCAAACTCATCAATATAAGAGTCCACTGTTTCTGTCTGCCGCAACGCAACTCCTTGAGGTAGATTAATGGATCTTCCTCTACAACACTCCCATAATGGCCAAGCACTTCCTCCTTCAACTGATTCCGCGTGTGTTCCGGGCGTACTGATCTCAATGATATCATCCAATATTGCGCCAATCCCTCCATACAAATCTGTGCCATCGGCACTTTCAAATTTTTCCGCATTTGGTGTAAAGAAAAATAAGTTTCAGCTCGTGATATCCATGATATCGGATCTTCTCCAGAGAACAATGGCATCTCGATCTCTTTTGTGTATGCGCTCAGCTCTCCGCGACCATTCTTCTTTGGTAAGTCAACGTCGACTCTTAGTCTGTTCGACGTCTCAACATCTTTCATACTTCTCTTTCTACTGCGGACTTCTCTTTCTCCTGTTCTCGTTCAATACTCCCTGTTGTGCTTCGAACAAACATATTCAATTGTCCAATCGCAGATGTAAGCTCCTGCATCTGGCGTTGGAATTCCGTTTTCATTTCCAGGACTGTTACCTTAAGATTTGCCTGTCATTGGACTCTAGACTTCATCTCATAAACAGCCGTCTCCAACCATGTTATTCTGCTCTCCATATGTGTGTTCATAGAAGTTCTCCAACTGCCGATCAAGTAACTCTCTCTCTCTTCTAGTTTCTCTCTCTAAAATTCTCTCCACAAAAAGTCTCTCAATGAAAGCACCAAATTGATAGGGTTCAATTTGGTATTCCGAGAATTTAGAGAACTAAAAGTATAGAATACAAGAGTTTCAATAAAATATAACCAATTTCTTCAAGAGTTACGGTACAAGCCTTCAGTACATCTCTCCTGTCCGTCTCTCTCTCTAGGAGCAGGTTGAGATTGCTGCCTGTCTAATTCCCAACTGACCAAGTGGTCCTCCATTACCTCCCCTTTTATTTATAATCCCCTGGACTACATCACCTATTTACAAATATACCCTCCAATTAAAAGAAACATATAACAGGAAAAACAGACCCAACGTACTAACAGACTAAACAGACTAAACCGCTTCCCTCCCCCTCCTATGATATACATGCAGCAGAGGTGGTCGTGGCTGATGGTTTCCAACTAAACCATCAACAGCAGCGGTTCCATCAGTTTCAACTCTATCACCTGGTGCCACGTAAGATTGATCCGAATGTCTCATCACTCATGTAGGAGTGATCTGGAGTTGGATAAATGAAGGAAACTCAGAGAGAGTTAAGATCTTTGACCGAACGATATGGGAGATTGAATGGGGTGATTGGTTTCTATATTTGAAGATTGAATATGTGAGTTTTGTGGAAGACTGTGAACGGAGAATCTGAGCAGATTTTGTGGAAGATATTATTCCTGTCTCTTTCAGAGAAAATATCAATAGAATATATTCAGCACTCGAAAAGAGGTGGAGGTGTTCATCATTATTGATACACCCCACAGAGAAGGAAAAAAGGACAACGACTGGAGTTTTTCTTGAACATTTGGGTTTCTGAAGAGTGAAGATTGATGAATGTGCAAGCCCAAAATTTGTTAAGGCAGTGAGCCTAGGCTTGGAGTACCCTTACCTGAACATTGTAATCACAACAAAATTGGTGGTTATTGGTACACTAACCCCCTGTTGTGTGTATGCTCTTTGGATGTAGCCCATTTGGGTGAACCCAGTAAATCTGGTGTGCTGCTTGTGTTTGATATTTTATGCTTTTTGCTGGAATGTTGTGTGACTTGCGTTGCTTCTAACAAGAGAACAAGATCCATCTTAAAGGAAGAGGTTTTTTGATACCTTGATTCACCCCCCTCTTTGGTTATCTTGTGGGACTGTGGAACCAACAACTGGCATCAGAGCTTTAAAGTTTAATCTTTGTACATCTGTCACAGATTGTTGCTGCTAGGGAGAATCTGGTAAATGCAAAAGGTGTTTCAATTTTTGATGGGCTCAACTATCAAATCTGGAAAAACATGATGAAGTCACGTTTGAGATCTATTGGACTTGATGTTCATGCAGCTGTTATCTATGGAATTCAAGTCAGTGATCCTATTGAAATGGCTTTGACTGAATTGGATAGAAAGATGTTGAATGCAGATGCTAAAACACAAACTGCTTTGGTTGGAGCTCTTTTAAATCAAATTTATACTGAGGTTATGAACTGCAAATCCTCTAAAGCTATAGGGGACAAATTGTCAAGCATAAATGGAGGCAGCAAGGTGAAAGAAGCAAAACTTCAGGTTTTAAGTAATAAGTTTGAAGATGATGCCAAATGAGAGTGTGGGTGAATTTTTCAATAGAATAATTGATGTGGTTGGTACTAGAAGTGGCATCGGATAGAATTTGAAGATATTGATACTGTGAAAAAGATTCCAAGGAGAGTAGCACTTTTGCACAATGCAAAGGTTTCAGCAATTGAAGAAAGGGACTTAAATCAAGTTTCTTCTGATGATTTGCAAAGCTCTCTTGTGGCCTATGAGAAGTGAGTTGAGTGTGAAGGGTATTTTGCTTGTTTTAAATGTGGAAAAGCAGGACATTTTTCTGCTAGATGTCCAATAAGGTTTGAAGGAGTGAAAGTTGGTACTTCAAGAGGAAGCTCAAACAGATTTGGTACCTTGAAAGTGCACTAGAACAATTGGATGCTCAGAAGAAGAATATAAAAATTGGGAATGTATTGAAAGAATCAAATGAATACATCGATAAACTTGAAACAGAAATTACAATTACAAAAGGGAAGAAACACATAATTGATGCGGATGTCAAACCACTGCTCCTAGGGCATCGTCGCTTTCATTGCAGAAGACTCCTTCTCAACTACCTTCTATGAAGGCTGAACAGCATGCTGAGATTTTTCTTCATTCGTGCGTAACACAAGGGTAGAAACACAGAATTGATGCCGATGGACTTACAACTGTTCAACCAAAGAAATCAAAAGCATTAAAAGATTATTCTTCATTACAAAGGACAATGGTCACAAGGTCAGTCAGTAAAGATGTTTCTGTCAATTCTTCTGAGGCTTCTATGGAGGCAAAGATCATTCGCACTGAAGACATTGATTGCAGTGTTGCTTCCTGCCCTCAAAATTTTTCTCCTGTGATGAGAGGTGCCTTCAGTGTCTTCGGCAATTCATCGCTTGAAGAATGTATTGAAACATGCAGGTGCTTTTGGTTCTGTTCTCATCGTGGTTGGGAAGCTCCGGAATGTGTCTGGCTCCCTTTCATGTCTTTTCACTTATGTAATCATGGTTCTTTTTACCCTCAGCCATAAATGAGGGCTCAAATAAATTCCAGAATTAAAAAAAAATAGTTCACCCATTTCCCTCCCAGGTGGGAAGCTGATTTCCCCTTATAAATGGGGTAAAGTCATAGGAACCAGTTTAGTAATAATGAAAATTATTATTATCTTTTGTTAACATATTTAAACATTATCTTTAGTATATTATCATCATTTTAGTTGTATCGAATCACGTTTCTTTCCATTATCTATTAAACATCACATTTTTTACTTTTTTTTCCGTTGATTTTCTTTGAATTTCCTTCAGCATCATTTATATCTTTACTAATTGCATAGTCTGTTTCTTTGCTCAGGCCCCAATTATTTTAGAGGTTTTTGAGAGGCTAAAGACTCATAGTACTCTATATTATCCACAGGTGTATTTGATTTTCCATGCAACCAAATTTGGTGCTCTCTCCATTGTGATGTTATTATTGTGAATTTTGTTAGCTCTAACTGGTATTATGCATTTGTTCAAGAATATATTGATATCTAAAGTTAAAATTTTGAAGGTTTGCCCCCATTGATAATCTAATTGCTCTGCAAATCCTTGACACAGTTATTGATGGTTGATGGCAATGGAATGCTTCATCCTAGAGGCGAGTAATTCATACAAAAATCTAGTTTTTTTTTCTTGTAATTATTGTAGTTAATTGTTGTTGCATTACATCTCCCTGCCTTCCACCCTCTCACTGTCGAGCTGACACATACATTTTGGTAAATACAGTCACGTCCACCAACCTACTCTGTCAATTACATTCAACTATCATTTCTAATTATAGTTTTTATGTCAACAGGTGGGTTTTATGTCCTACATTGCCGGTCCCAAGCCAGGATAAAGGAGGAGGGTTGCGTTAGGTAGTCGATAATCAGTGTAAAACTTCATTGAATCTTTTCATGACATGGATCAAATGTATCAATATGCTAATACTAGGTTATTGCCTTGAAGCAATGCACTGCATTGCTCGAGTGTCGTGTCAAATGAGCCAAAGCCGCTATATCGATACCTGAGTGTAGTGTTAAATGAGCAAGAGCCTTCGCACCTTTTTGGATGGATGTGGAGGGTAAGAAAGCTAGTACAAAATCATAAGCTTAGGATAACTAGTTGGAATATTGGAACTTTAATAGGTAAATCTATAGAATTAGTAGATACTATGATTAGAAGAGGGATTGGTGTATTGTGTTTACAGGAGACTAAATGGGTAGGAGAAAAGCTAGAAGAATTAGATAACTCCGGTTTTAAACATTGGTATTTGAGTAAAACTAAGACTAAAAATGGGGTTGGTATTATGGCGGACGGGACTTTAAGTGATAAAGCTGTTGAGGTCACAAAATTAGGGAATAAGGTCATAGCTGTTAAGATAGTTGTAGGGAACAAGACTTTCAACTTCGTTAGTGTTTTTGCGCTTCAAATAGGTCTAGATGAACAACATAAGCCTATTTTTTGGGTTAATTTAGAAACTTTGATTCAGAATTTGATGCAACATGAGAAGGTTTTTATATAGTGGTGACCTAAATGGGCATGTAGGAAATGATTCTAAAGACTACATAGATTGTCATGGAGGGTTTGTTTTGGGTGTAGTAAATGATGAAGGTTCAACTATTTTAGACTTTGCCTATAGTTTCAATTTTGTGGTAGCAAATACGCTCTTTAGGAAATGAGAAGAACATATTGTTACTTATAAAAACAGAGTCACAAGATCTCAAATTGATTATTTATAAATCAAATAAAAGTAATTTTAAATTTTATTATCATATAACATAATATCATAGTAATTTTAATTTATAACAACCTTTTGGTTAAAAGTAATAAATTTGCGTAACACAAATCTCAAAGTATATATATGTATATATATATTTTAGGCTATTAAAAAGAAAAATAACTGCAAGTGTACTTTCTTGAACAATATAGGATTTTGTACTCTAAATGTATGAAGATAAATATAAGTGTTATGTCAAAAAGTCCTTTTAAGTGGTCATGAATCACTTTTAGTTGAATTGGAACTGACCGACCATTATCTACCAACATTCAAAATTATTCTTTATATCAATAAAATATTTATTCATATTTATCTTTTACTTCCAAAGATCTTATAATGATCTTGCAACGTTTGTATTTTAAGCAATATCGAAAACGCGTGCAACAATCATATTTCCTATTCTTTAAATACCCCCTCAATAGACATATTTTCATCATCCAGAATCCACGCATTCTAGTTTTCTCACTCGCAAGGATGGTCCCATATTTTCGCTACTCTGCATTCTTACTTTCATCGTCTATGGTGGATTCCTCCTCATGGCCAATCATAACGAAGTGGGCTACAATTTTGGTGTTATCATGTTCATTTTATGTTGTCCTCTTTTGTTATTGATGATCGTTGTAAATTTAGTATTCTTAGCTCCTTAATTTGTAGCGAACTTATGTATTGTGGAGAGATTTTCTTGTATCTAAATCTAGGTTAGTGTATGATTTTCAATGAAATGTAATTTTAACTTGTTTTAAGTTCAGAAGACTTGTTTGTTTGTATCATTCAGTTAAAAAGACATAAAAATATCGGGATGTTACATTCTCCCGTTCTTACAGGAATTGCGTCCTCACAATTTTTTTCACCCCGACTTCATAGCTTACGAAGCCCTAATATGCACAGCCCAACAGTTAGTCAAACCGTGCGGTTAATGGGCTGAAGTTATCAAACCGCCCCTCCTTTTAAGTCTTTCTTTTCCCTCTCCATTCGCCTAGCGCCTCTCTCCGGCCGTGGAGCTCTCCCCCTTCTCTTCTCGGGCTGTGATTCAAGCTCCGTCAGTTGCGTTGGATAACTAGCAGTAAGGCTACTAGTCCGCTTGCTTCCATTCTTCTTTTATCTCGCTGTTTGGAATGCTATTTCCATCTGAGCTCATTTGCCCTATTTTCAGGGCATTTGTCAGATTACTCATTCTCTCCCGTTTCAGCTCTGGGTCTTCGACGAGTGAACGTCTACGAGTATAAGGTAGGTGGTGCCTAACTTTCTCTTATTTTATATGGGTGTTAATGTGACAATGAATAGGCGTAAGTGGGGTGGTTCGAGTATGACTATTTTGTTAATGTTTTTAACATTCTTTTATTATTGTGAGATTTCGTTGGATTGTCTCGTGGCTATTATGGTACGGTTGAGCCAGGAATGGTTTGGTATGTGAGCGGGTTTCCGAATTGGTTTGGCACGATGAGCGGATTGTTTAATTTAATTCATACTGTGCCTTTGGCTATGGGAGTTCCATGGGAACATGTTGGGCTTAGCCCAAAATACGTTGGGTGATGTTGATCACTGGGATTGAGGCGACATGGTTTGCCAGGTTGGGGCGGATAGCGATGACCCATGCTTCGGTTGGGGCGACGTGGTTCGCATGTGACGCCGAAGGTTCGCTGGAGGTGTGGCTTAGGATGGTTGGTGATTGCCACTCATCGTTAGTATCGTTGGAATCGTGTGCACACAAGATAAGGACTAAGTGAGGTGGTATTGACCACTCGATGTGGGTGGCGGCCTCCATCGTATTAGCGGCTTAGGGGATGGTGATGACCATCAGTTATGGATGAGGTGCTCACCGTAGAAAGCCATGGTTGATGGTGTGAAACCATCAGATGGGGGCTGAGGCTTGCCGTGATGTTGAGGCTGATGGGCCAGGATTATGGAAGGACGAATATCACCGTGCCTTAGGACGTTGAGGTGATGAGCCGATGACGGTTGTTCAAGGGGAAGTTTGAGGGACTCGTGATATATGATTATTGGGGGTGCCGATGAGACGTCGGTTTTACTCGACAAATGCTACAGGTGGTATTGGTTGGCACGAGGTGCCGAGTTACACGTATATGGATGGGAGATCGAGGGTTCTCAGGGTATGACTGACCATGGATATATCGTTCCATTTCAGCGTTGACCGAAGCAGGTAAACGCCCCCTTGTGGGTGTTGAGCACAGGTGAAGCATGTTATGTATTTTATATGTGAATTAATGCTATTTAATTACGTTTTGCATACACTGATATAAATATGGATGTAAGATTAACACACGTTGGTGACGGCCTACTGAGTTCATACTCACACTCTGCACGAGCCCCTCGAGGTGCTTGCAAACTTTATGGTTTTGAGATCAGGTAAGAGGTTAGGCTCATGGGCTGGACCTTAGTGAGCTAGGAAGCGCCGTGATTGCTTGGGATGGATGGTAGATGGACTGGGGGTTCTTTTGCATCGAGCTGGAGTTTCTTTTTGGGCTTCTATGTATGTATTTATATGATCGGCCACAAGCGATATTGCATTTCTCTTTTGTTTGACTGTCTTGACATGTGGATTATTATCTAATATGCTTAGCCGGGTTGCTTTTGGCTTGTTATTGTCGTTGTTTATATTATCATGCTTCCACTGAGTTTTGTTAAGCACTTCCGCAGCGTGTTTATTAATTGACCGTACTTATTATTGTAACACCCCGAAATTCTAAAATAAGAACATTGTATTCGATAGCGTATGCAACACGCAACACCAAATTTAAACAATCCACGTAATATATTTCTTTAAATTTTCAATAGCTTGTGGAACACGCAACCCTGATACTAAATGAATCGTAATACGGTATACCGTTATAATGTAGTTGTTAAATTGACAGGTATGAATAATACTAACTAAATTATGAAAATTATATGGTTTACACATGTAAAAGCAAATTCATTGGTTCTCTATTGATTATGAATAAAATAAGAATCATTTGAAAGAAAAATAAATGTTTTCTGAAAAACATTATTTTTTCTAAAAGACGGTTTAGTCGCGCTTTGCGCATATAATTTAAAATTATTTTTTACCACTTTTAGAAAATTTATTTGATAAAATTAACTTCATTTTTGAAATTAGAATATCAAAATTAGTTTAGCGTGAATTTTTGAGATTTTTCTGAAACGTTTCATTTTTTGATGAATAGTGAAAAATACTGAATTTTAATTGAAAACTACTTTTTCGTTTAAATTATTTATGTAGAATGGGAAACCCCCTTACCTCAAGGTGAGGTAGAGACCTACTTTTATAGA
Organism: Viscum album; assembly: GCA_963277665.1. Classification (NCBI taxonomy): domain Eukaryota; kingdom Viridiplantae; phylum Streptophyta; class Magnoliopsida; order Santalales; family Viscaceae; genus Viscum; species Viscum album. The sequence goes on along the minus strand of OY728138.1, from coordinate 1,294,445,941 downwards.
TTGAGAATACAGAATACTTACATGAGTATTTCGATGTGGGACTCGAAAATACCCAGAATAATAAAAATAGGGACACTCCCCCTCAAGTTGGACATGCCCAACTTAGACAATGAGTCCCACAAAAAAAGAAAGATGACATCATACAAGACCATACACACCCCCCCTCAAGCTGGGCCGCAGATGTTGTGGATGCCTAGCTTGGAACTGAGCGAGGCTAGGCGAGCCCTTGGGAGGCCTTTGGTGAAGATGCGGCAAGCTGGTCCGTCGTCAGGATGTGGCTAAAGCGGACGTGACCATGCTTCAGGTGGTGGCGAAGAAAGTGGCAGTCCACCTCAATATGTTTCGTGCGTTCATGGAAGACGGGATTCGAAGCTATCTTGGTGGCTGCTTGATTGTCACACCAGATGTTAGCAGATGTCTGCAGAGGAAAGCCAAGCTCCTGGAGGAGATGTCGAAGCCAAATGATCTTCGTGGTGACAGTGGCCATGGCACGGTACTCGAATTCTGCACTGGAGCGAGAGACGACCGTCTGTTTCTTGCTGCGCCAGGAGATGAGGTTGCCTACCAAGAAGACGGCAAACTCAGAAGTTGATCTCCGAGTAGCAAGACAACCAGCATAATCAACATCACAAAAGGTCTCAATATTCAGATGAGCATGCTGGGAGTAGCGAAAGACCACAGACAGGGTCTTGCTTGATGTATTTGGTGATGCGGAGGACAACATCCCAATGAGAGGTGGTCGGATGCTCCATAAATTGGCTCACTTTGCCAACAGCGCAGGTAATGTCAGTGCGAGTCATAATTGAGTTTGCCCATCAGTCGACGGTACCACTCTGGGTGTGAATACGGTTCCGAGGAGGCATAAAGAGACCGTTCCCCAGGCTCCAGAGGAGTGTCCACAGCAGTGGCTTGTGTCAGCCCAGCATCCTGCAGAATATCCAACGCATATTTCTGTTGGCAGAGGAAGATGGTGTCCGGAGAATAGGATACCTCGATGCCTACGAAGTATGTGAGAGGACCGAGATCCTTAGTGTGGTAGTGCTGGTGAAGATGCCCCTTGAGGTGGGTGATACCAGCAGAGTTGCTGCTGGTGATGATGATATCATCCACATAAACTACCAACAGGATGCAACCAGCGGAGGTCGTCCTGTAGAACACATTGTGGTCCTTCATGCTGCGAGAGGGCCCAAAGTCGGTGATGACAGTGTTTAAGCGGCTGAACCAAGCACGAGGAGATTGCTTGAGGCTGTAAAGAGAGCGGCGAAGTCGACAGACTTGAGACGCGGCGCCGGAGGCACAAAATCTGGGGGGCTGTTGCAGATAAACCTCTTCCTCAAGAAATTCATGGAGGAAGGCATTCTTAACATTCAGTTGATGAAGAGGCCAATAATGATTACCGCCAGAGAGATGAATAATCGAACGAAAACCATCTTGGCAACTGGAGAGAAGGTATCAAAATAGTCAATATCGTAAATCTGTGCGAATCCCTTTGCCACAAGGCAGACTTTGAGTCGACGAAGAGTGCCATCGGGATTCAGCTTGACGGTGTAAATCCATTTGCTGCCAACTGCCTGTTTGCCTGCCGGAAGAGGGACAAGATCCCAAGTATGGTTTTCTTCCAGAGCCTGCAACTCACCCCGCATTGCTGCTAGCCATCCCGGGTGAGATTTTGCATTTTGAACTGTGCGAGGAATAGATACTGTCTCTAGAGATGACAGACTCCTGTATGAAGATACAAATAGAGGAGTACTCTGGCAAGAGCGAGTACATTTCCGGAGAGCAATGAGCAAGTCGTTTGGTGCCGGGGCAAGAGCATCGGACGAAGCGGGGACGACGGTGTCATTGGCCGGGACAGAGGATACAGTTGATGGACGACGTGAGTAGACCCTACCAAAATGGGTGTCAGCAGCAGGGGTAGACAGTGGAGGAGGGTGGATGATGAGAGGAAGACAATCATCACTGACAGAGTCAGGATGAGGAGAGGGAAGGGAGAACAAAGAGCTCTCATCAAATGAGATGTCAGCAGAGATGACGTACCTCCGTAGGTCCGGTGAGAAGCAAGGATATCCACGCTGAGTGCGGGAATAGCCAAGGAAGATGCACCGGAGGGATTTGGGTGAAAGTTTGGAGAGGCCGAGACGAGTGTCACGAACATAACAGAAGCATCCGAACACCCAAAGTGGAAGTGAGTGGGGAGGGAGAGAGGAGAACAGAGCTCGAAAAGGAGTCTCCCCCTGAAGGATAGAAGGAAGGCAGTTTATAAGGTAGGTAGCAGTGAGGATGGCATCGCCCCAAAAAATCAGAGGCACCTGTTGGTGGAAAAGGAGGGCACGAGCAGTCTTTGAATATGTTTGTATTTCCGCTCGGCCACTCCATTCTGCTGGGGTGTATCAGGACAGGAGGTCTGACGAATGATGCCTTTTCGTCTGGAGGAACTGTCGAAAGGGAGTGGAGGGATATTCACGCCCATTGTCTGAGCGGAGACATTTAACATAGATTGAAAATTGGTTGTGAATTTCATTATAAAATGTCTGGAAGGTGGAAAACACTTTGGAGCGTTCTCGAAGGAGGTATAGCCAAGTCATGTGCGAAAATTCATCAATGAAAGATATATAATATTTATACCCCAAATGACTCGGGATGGTACAAGGACCCCACACGTCTGAATGAATTAGATCAAAAGGGTGTGAGGCCTGTGTATCCACCCGAGGAATGTATGAAGTGCGATGATGTTTCGCAAAAGAACAAGACTCACAATGAAAAGAAAGATGCTGACTAAAATCTGGATAAAGGTGATGGATGGTGGAGGCGGGTGGGTGTCCCAACCGGGAATGGAGATTCAATGCTTAAGCAGTGACAAATGTGCAGGTGACTGGTGTCGATCCATCGAACATGTAGACCCCGTCCCGAAGCTGGCCTCTACCAAGTTCCCGGTTCGTAGTCCGCTCTTGAAATACAACAGCAGACGATGTAAATATGGCAACACAATTGTAATCCTTGGTAAGCTTACTGATAGAATGAAGATTAAATGGACTGCGGGGCACATGTACCACAGAGCAGGTGAAGCGAGGAAGTCAGGGAGCATGCACCAAAGCCCGCAATGGGGATAGTGGAGCCATCAGCAACGGTGATGGCTGAGGAACCGACATAAAGACAGTAGGAGGTCAACATACCATCATCACCGGTGATGTGGCCGGAGGCACCTGAGTCGAGCATCCAGGCAGGTGAGTGACGACCGACGAAGGCAGCAGAACCAGCAGAGTGGGCTAGAGAAGCCGAAGACGGACCGGGTCCTGCGGAGGTTCGAGAATCGTGAAGCAGCCGGTGGGCCGCCACAAATAGGTCCAAAGATGGTGGAAGAGCTGAGACTGATGAGGAAGCTTCCTGGACTGCCGTCTGACCCTGCCGCGGTTGCTGAGATGGGCGGCCATGAAGAACCCAGCGGCGGTCGATCAGGTGACCGACCTTGACACAATGCTGACAGAGGGGATGAGGACGACCCTCTACACGGCCACGTCCACGATTGCCCAAGGAGCGTCCACCGCCACGACCGAAGAGAGCAGAGTGATCGATGATGGGGGTGGGCGGGGGAAGAGCGCGTTGGGCCTTGCTAGGCGATGGTACACCTGTGGTATCGCCAGTGTAGACGGGCTGGCGAGCATCTCGGTAGCCGTCGTGGCATACTCAGGAGTGAGGCCATTGAGAAGAGTGAAGATGCAGAGTTGGTCCCTCTGGGTTTGAGCGTCCGCCGGTGTCTGGGAAACAGGCCACAATTCTTGCAACTCATCGCGAAGACCTTTCCACTCCATGAAATATACTGGGAAGGATTTGTCCTGCTGTCAGATATGCGACAATTTTTAAAGGACATCAAAGACCCGAGCCAAATTGTTGGTCTTAGAATACATGATGGTCAAGGAATCCTAGAGCTCCTTGACTGTATTTGCAGTTCGGGTGACATCTTTGACTGAGCGATCCATTGAATTGACCAGTAAGGCGTAGATCTTACTGTCAGCAAGTTTCTACGAACGGTATTTGGGATCGGTGGATTTCGGTAGATGATCCTCAATGTGTGAATCAAGGTCCATTCCGGTAAGGGACATCAACACCGTCTTCCGCCAGATGGAGAAGTTGATGGAGTTGAGCCTCTCATCGACGAGGCGGTGATCATCTGGGGCAGAGCAGAAGAGGCTGCCATGGAGGATTCAGACATCGGCAGAAGATGACAGGTTCAACGGTGCGTCGTGCCCGCAATGAGAGGCTGGAAAAAGGTGGTGCCGGGTGAATCCGGGAAGCAGCAGGGGCGGGCAGCGCCAGGAAGCAGCAGAGGCGCCGCAGCGGGAATCGATGGCCGCTACGGGAGGTCCGAACGGAGAGGGCGGGGCCGGTAGTCGTCAAAGAAGCCGATAGCCGGGAAGCGCCGTTAGAGGCGGGGCCGAGCGTAGCCGCTGATGTAGTTGCGGGAGCCGGGAGTCGCCGCTGGGAAGGGCGGGTCGGGAGTCGCCGGACGAAGCAGGCACGCCGTGTCTGAGGAAGGGCGGTTGCTGGAGGTGCGGGAGCCGACAGGTGCGGGAGTCGGAAAAGGCGGCGGGTAGGGCGGGAGTTGTTGGAGGCGAGCCGGGAGTCGCGAAGGGGTTTGGAGGTGCGCGGCCGGGTGAATGCCTGCGGGAGCGCACAGAGGAGGCGGGGTCGGACTTCGCTGGGCAGTCGCAGGGGAGGCGACAACGGGGAGTGGTGCGCCGCGGAATGGAGGGGCGCCCGGGATGTAGTGCGACGAAGGGGTGATGCCGGGACGATGTCGGAGGAAGCCGCCGGAGGGAGTGCCTGGATGAGGCCGTCAGGGAGCACCGTGAAGGGCGGGCCGTCGGGCGAAGTCGCCAGGGAGCACCGTGAAGAGCGGGCCGTCGGGCGAAGGCGCTAGGGAGCGGCGCGACGGGGTGGGCCGATCGCGCCTGGACAAGGGCGTCGAGAGTCGCGCGCAGAGAGGGGCCGAGATTGGGACGCCGGGAGGGTGGCACAACAGAGGAGGCTAGGCGGAGGAGGCGCCGCGTAGGGCAGACCCGCGGGAGGGGGGGTGGCCGCGTAGGGTAGACCCGCAGAAGGGGAGGGGGTGGCCGCGTAGGGCAAACCCGAAAGGGGAGAGGGAAAAAAATTTAATGGGGTTTACCCTCTGATACCATGTAGAATGGGAAACCCCCTTACCTCAAGGTGAGGCAGAGACCTACTTTTATAGATTGAGAATACAGAATACATACAGGAGTATTCCGATGTGGGACTCGGAAATACCCAGAATAATAAAAATAGGGTTTTGTTGGATTGATGTTGCCCGATCCGGTTGGGCCGAATACTTGTGGCCCGCAACTTTCGCGGGTCGAGCTTTGCGGTGAGTTCGTTGGGGGTTGCAGGGGGCAACGCGCCCCTGCTCCGGGGGCTGAAGGCCCCCGACCCATTTTTTTCGGCACTGTAGCATCTCTGACCACTGTAGCGGAGCTGACCGACCGACACCGACAGGTACTGTAGCGGTGCGGACTTCGGGGTCAACAGTACTGTAGCGCTTTTGACTTCCAGCCGACAGACACTGTAGCACTTTTGACAAAGTGAGCCGTCGATCACTGTTGCAACGCGGACTACTATTCAGAACAGTAGACCGTCTTCTTCATATGTAGCCCATTTTCGGGCTAGGGTTTTCTAATTGAAATCCTCTGTAATTTGCTGCTCCCGATTAGTGAAATTCTGCCTCTCCCGTGGACGTAGGGATTTTTTCCCGAACCACGTAAATCGCCGTGTTCTTTGTTGTTTTTCCTTTCTTTCGTTTTCTCATTTTCTGTCGTTGTGTCTCCCGACGATTCCGCAACTGGTTTAACAATTTATAAAGTTAAATTATATTTTAAATTGGTTTTAAAGTATCATTAGTTCAATTATATATCAATTAATCCAATTGAGGTCATTAAAATCAATTTCATATTGAATTTTGATATAAGAACTTTGTCAATTTTTGAACTTTTTCTCTTTGAAAACCCGCTATCTCGTCGCGTATGTGGGATTAATTTTAAATTAATTTTTGCCACTTATGTGAATTTAATATGATAAAATGGATTCCATATTTGAAATCATCATAATTAATATTGGGTAATAAGGTAACTTAATTTTTGGTCATAATGATTAGTAAAGACAATAAAAATTAATTAACGTGGTTAAGGTTAAAAATGGTGTTTTTGCACGTTACATGCGTTTGTGTTAAAATTAATTTTTAACACAGAATTTTTATTTGATAAATTGGATTTCATATTTATAATCAATAGGTAGAAATTATCTAATAAGACTCATTTTATTTTAGGCTTAAAAATTTAATTATCTATTTTAAAAAAATCTAATTACTGTCATGGAAAATAAAGTGGTAAAAAGGGAGTAAACTGAAAGGCTAAGGAATAACATGTTTAAAACATGTGTTTTTTTGTGTGTGGTGGAGGTGTGTCTCGACCATATCATCCCTCTACTCCATTATTTATCAATTTTAGAGCCACATGAATGACCTCCCATTATTGAATACTTTTGGGTATTTACCAAAATACCACTCCTCATTGGTCATTACATTTCTTTTAAATATCCATATTCTTGCATGATGAATATGATTATTGTCTAAATCGCATACCATTTTTAGATACAGTGTTTATTTTGAAAGTTATTTGATTAATTGGAAAAATATAAATAAATCCGTATCCTTTACTCAATACATATATTTGTTGATAAGACATATTGTTCATAAATTAAATTAATTATTCGATATGAGGAATGCTTTGGACATACAAACATAGGTGGAGCCCAGTTTTAGATAACCCTCGATGCATTGACGGGTCTCATGAGACAAATCAGTTGGCCAAACCAGATGAGTTTGTACCTGTTGAACTCGGTTAATTGTATCTCCCAGCTCGCCTTCCTTCGGCGTCTCCAGGCCCCGCCTCCCTCACGGTCCCTCGACCCCCGCCTCCTTCGACGTCTCCCGGCCTCGCCTCCGTCGCGGTCTCCCGGCCCCGCCTCCCTCGGCGTCTCCCGGCCCGCCACCCTCGCGGACTCCTGGCCCCGCCTGCTCGGTGAGCTCTCGTCCCCGCCTCCCTCACGGACTCCCGACCCCGCCTGCTCGGTGAGCTCTCGGCCCCGCCTGCTCGACGAGTTCCTGGCCCTGCCTCCCTCGCGGACTCCTGGCCCCGCCTGCTCGGCGATCTCCCGGCTCCGCCTCCCTCGGCGTCTCCTTGCCCCGCCTGCTCGGTGATCTCCTGGCCCGCCTCCCACGCGTCTCCTGGCCCCGTCTCCCTCGCGGACTCCCGGCCCCGCCTGTTCGGCGAGCTCCTGTCCTCACCTCCCTCGATGACTTCCGACCCCGCCTGCTTGGAATCTCTCAGCTTCGCCTCCCGCCTGTTTGACGGCACCCTCTTGCGGAGATCCCGACCCCGCCTCCTTCCCTCCCTGCGTGCTCCTTCCTGCGCAAAATCCCCGACAGCCCTGTGTCCTGCGGACGGCCCGCCACCAGTCAACGACGACCCTTCAGCAGCCCGGACCTCCCTACGCATGACGTGGTCCCTTGCTGACGCTCGACGACCTGGCAGCGGAATACCCGCACCGCCCCCCTGTTCCGTCGCCGACACCAGCTTCGGGCTCCCGGGTCGGGGTGCTACAAGTGGTATCAGAGCCTACAGGTTGAATAAAAGCAGCAACAACGTTCAACTGGTTGCTTAGTGGTGTTAAAGGTTTGTTTTAAAAAATGATATGATATTTGGATTATTGTAGACCAAAGACTAGGATCTAGTCGGAACTGGGTAAAGAGCTTGTGTTTGGGTGCCTGTTGCCCCATGCACAGGGGATAGACCGGGTTGTTAGGGGTGGGAAATGGATGTTCTTGTTTTGCACTTTTACTGTTGTTTGATTTTCCACCTTGAGTGGTGCACTTGGATGTGATGCTGGTTTATGAGGTTACGACCCTTTGCTCGGTATAGCAAGGGAGGAGCATCATGCATCATGATAGGCACTTAGGTTCACATGACATATGTTTGTGCTTGTGATTATCACTTGGAACCTGAAATATGAGAAAAGGGGTCGAGCTGTTTAAAGTGTTCGCAACAAGCTAAACAACGTTTTCCTGTATAGCTTCTTGGTGGCATTTGATTCAGCCAGCTCAGGTACGTGGTTCCTGATGAAATTGATATGTGATCCTATGTGTATATGGTATATATGGGTCTGACTCTGATAAGCGTAGACATGAATAAAGGAACGAGGTGAGCTATTTAAAGTGTTAGCAACAAGCTAAACAGTGTTTTCCTGCATAGCTTCTTGGTGACATTCTACTTAGCCACCCCAGACTGGTGATTTCTGGTAAGCTTGGTATGTGATGCGTGACTCTGATATGGGTAGGCAATGGGCCATGAGGCCTGATGATATGTGAGATGGGTGCGGTAGGACAGGATGGTGAGATGCACTGCCTGTCACAGCTTTACCTATTTACGTTGGGAGGTTCACGAACTTGTCCCGTTTTGCGCCCTCTATGGCAGGGGATGACATTGCCTGAGTGAGACAGTTCGAGGATGGCTTGCGGCATGCCATCAGAGTACATGTAAATATCTTCAAGTAGACCTCGTTCTCGGAGGCAATGAATCGGGCCTTGATAGCCGAGGGGAACCTGATAGACAAGACTTATTCGAGCCGGGCGACAACGTCAGGTGAGCTAGGCAGTGGTGCTTCGGGTAGCTGAAAGCGAGGCCGTGAGGAGCCTTAGCAGGGCTGTCAGGTCCGAGATTTGGGCAGACCACTGAGGAGTGGGTCGTCGACACTGTGCTTCCAGTGTGGGCAGTTGAGTCATGTTCGGACTCGGTGTGAGTGGCCTCCAAAGGAGTGCCGGGCGTGCTGACAGATGAGACATCTGGAGAGATTCTGTTGGAAGACATCTCGGGCAGTTGGGAGTCAGGGATTGGGTCAGACCCAGGGATCTGAGGTAGGATCGGGAGCGGTACCGAGAGCTGGTAGTCGAGATACTACTGCGCGCGTAGGTCGTGGCAGGGAGAGAGAGACCCAACAGTGGGGTCAGTGGTCGGCAACAGGTGCAACTCTGTAGGGAAGACATGCTTTGGACAGTCGGACTTCGAGTCAGGTGCATGCAGTTGATCTGGCTGGGTCAAAGCAGGTCGGGGAGCCGATGACGGTTAGAGGTATGCCGTGATCATGAGCGTGTTCTTTTTGTTTTTGATATGGCTGACACTGATGCATGAGGTGCACGGGTGATAGCTGAATTGACTAGGTGCTGGTTAATATGTGGGCATCAGGCATAATGTGTGGCTTGTATGTGGTGCGTAAGCATCAGGATATTTTGTGGGCATTATATATGTATGTATATATATGATGCAGGATCTCATTTGGGCATCAGATGTGATGCGGGAACTTTTGGGCATCAATTGTGACGTGGGACTGTGTGGGCATCATTTGTGATGCGGGTATGAATAAAGCATATGATGAGTTGCAGGAATGACGGTATGTCATGTGGGGATGTGCATGTCTGGGGGATGGTTCGAGGAACCATCGGAATTTCAAATTTGGGTTGGGAAGCGACCAGATAGGTAATTCCTAAGGTGGGGTGCGCCACGAGAGGAATTAGTCGTGAGTGATTAACCGGGGTAGTCCGGGGTAATGTTTATGATATGAGTACGTTCGCTATCATCTCAGCGCAAGACTACATAGCTTGGGGATGAGCTATCGTAAGGTGGGGAGGTTGTAACGTCCCAGGCTTTTGAGCGAGTTTGAGAATTCTAAGGAAAATTTGAATTTTAAGTTTGGTGGGCGGACCAACTTTCGATTTGAGCTTTAAAGTTTAGTTCTGAGAGTTATAACACGTTTTTACATTGTTTTTGGATGGGGGATAAGGCTTGGTGAGTGTCTTAGGGGTTCGGTTTGGTTTAAGAGGCGCTGAGCTTTGAAAATCAAAATCTGGGATACACAACATTGGGCGCACGGTTAGTGCTAACCGTGCGGCGCAAACCGTGCAGTCCATTTGAACTAGAGCACGGTTAGTTCAAACTGTGTGAGGGGGGCGCATGGCAGTGCGACTTTGTACATAGGGGTGGATAGACCTGCACGGTTAGGCGGACGATCTAGGTAACCGTGCGCTGTAACCGTGCGAGGTGGGTGTCTCCTTGGACAGAGGCACTGCACGGTTGGCGCACGGTTAGCCAAACCATGCGACTCATTTAATGGGTTGAAATTACCAAACTGCCCTTCCCTTCTTTTAAGTTTCTTTCTCCTTTTCCCTCCCCATTCTCCCAACGCCTCCCTCTAGCCGTGGAGCTCTCCCACACCTCTAGGTTCCTTTGGAACTTCTTTGTCCAAGCTCCGATTCGAGCTTTGTCAGTTGCGTTGGATAGCTAGTGATAAATCTATTAGTCCTCCTGCATCTATTCTTCTTTTATCTTGATGTTTGGAATGTTATTTCCATCCGAGCTCATTTTCCCTATTTTCAGGATGTTTGTCAGATTACTTGTTCTCTCCTGTTTTGGCTCGAATCAGAGGCCGGTCTTCGACGAGTGAACGTTTACGAGTATATGGTAGGTGGTGCCTAGCTTTCTCCTATTTTATATGGGTGTTAATGTGACGTAATGAATAGGCGTGGGTGGGGTGGTTTGGGTATGATCATTTTGTTAATGTTTTTATTATTCTTTTATTATTGTGAGATGCTGTTGGGTTGTCTCATGGATGTTATGGTACGGTTGAGCCACAGTTGAGCCAGGAAGGGTTTGGAATGTGAGCGGGTTTTCAAATTGGTTTGGCACGATGTGCCGGTTTAATTTAATTCAAATTGTGCCTTTGGCTATGAGAGTTCCATGAGAACATGTTGGGCTTGGCCTGAGATATGTGGGGTGATGTTGATCACCGAGATTGAGGCGGTATGGTTCGTCAGGTTGGGGGCGGATGACGATGACCCATGCCGCGATTGGGGTGACGTGGTTTGCATGTGGCAATGGAGGTTCGTTGGAGGTGTGGCTTAGGATGGTTGGTAATTGCTGCTCACCTTCGTTGGCCCACAACGTCGTTGGAGTCGTGTGCACACAGGATAAGGACCCAGTGAGGTGGTGTTGAACACTCAATGTGGGTGGAGGCCTCCTTAGTATTAGAGGCTTAAAGGATGGTGATGACCATCAGTTATGGAGGAGGTGCTCACTGTAGAAAGCCGCGGTTGATAGTGCGAGACCATCAAATGGGGGTTGAGGCTCGCTGTGATGTTGAGGCTGATGGGTCAGGATTATAGAAGTACGGATATCACCGTCCCTTGGGGCGTCGGGCTGATGAGTTGACAACACTTGTTCAAGGGGAAGTCCGAGGGACTTGTGATATGATTATTGGTCGTGCCGATGTGACGTCGGTTTTACTTGACAAATGGTACAAGTGGTATCGGTTGGCACGAGGTGCCGGGTGACACGTATATGGATGGGAGACACAGGGTTCTCAGGGTATGACCGACCATGGATATATCGTTCCATTCCGGCATTGGCCGAAACAAGTAAACGCTCCCTTGTGGGTGTTGAGCATAGGTGAAGCGGGTTATGTATTTTATGTGAGTTAATGCTATTTAATCACGTTTTGCATACACTGATATAAATATGGATGTAAGATGGGCAAACTTTATGACTTTGAGATCAGGTAAGGGTCATACTCATGGGCTGGACCTTAGTGAGCAGGGATGCGCCGTGAGTGCATGGGATGGATGCATCGAGCTTGCATATCTCTTTTGTATGATTGTCTTCACATGTGGATATTATCTGATATGTCTAACTTGGTTTGCTTTTGACTTGTTATTGTCGTTGTTTATATTGTCATGCTTCCGCCTAGTTTTGCCTTCCGTAGTGTGTTTATTAATTGACTATACTTATTATTATTGTTATCAGAGCGTATAGTCTCTCCACTATCACCTAATAGACCCTCGCTGCTAGTCGGCAGCGTTTAACATATGGGGAGGCACACCTAAGGCCCAGTGACCCTCCGGCTCAGAGCGCAGGTTAAGTGGCTCCTGAGTCGGGGTGTTACAACATCCATGAAATTAAAAGGGAATTTCATACATAAAATAATAATTTTAACTTTTTTTAAACCATCCTTGAAATCTGAAATAAATAAAAACATTTTCCCTTAAAAATAAGGGGTTTAGCAAAAATTAAAATAGAAGTTTATAAAAAATGGATTTCCCTTGCCTTAACTAGCATACGACTAAATCTTCTCTTAAATTCTTCTCTTGTCAACACCCAATTTCCTTGAGGTTCCTTTTTGTGAGAATAAATTCTCTCTCTTATGAAGGCAATTAGAAGTATTTGGGGTACAAAACTATAGGTAAACATATATAGAAATAAACCGAAGGGGTATATCTGTTTTATAGTCAACTCCTATTTTTTATAAATAATAAATGTTGTTGATAATCTTCATTTAATGAGATGTTGATAATATTTTATGACAAAATTGATTTTAAAGGTTGTCAGATTATAATATATCTTCTATCATTATTGGTTTCTCACGCTGCACTGCCCAACACTATAGGAAAAATACCAATCTGTCCATCCTAAAAAAAACAAGATAAGATATAATACTCCATTCTTGTTTTTTTCATGAAGAAAAACTGGATTCTACTTCCGATATATGAGGATTCGAATAGACAAGGTAACTGGGGTCTTGGCGTCGCGTTCCACATGCTTGTTTTATATATATATACTTCAATTATTTGCAGGTTCTGATGACGGGGAAGACAATAGACAGGGTAGACATTTAATGAACTGTAATGTATACACACATACATTCAACGAAGAATGATCATTTATGACTCTCGAGATAAACGCTTCTGATGGAAGATATCCGATCGATACAATATATATATATCGATAGAGTATAACACACACACACACCTGGTTTTTGCAACTGATGCAGTGTGAGGAGGAAGGCGACGAATCCGAGAATTTAAATCTAGCCGTAGACGATCCTCTTGATTGAGTTTCCGTGATAAATCAGTTGCCTTGATATGAAATATATCGTTTTATATGTATACCCACACCTCCAGTGACGACCCTGCAACCCAAAGCCGAAGACGATGAACGGTCGGCTCTCGTTTACGTGTGTGTGTATATATATATATATATATATATATATATTATTTTATTGTATCCCATTTATCGTTTAAATAAAATCAAATATATAATAATTTATTTTTTATCATAAATTTATTTATATCCCTGTATATGAATACCTATTTTAAACATAATTATTTTTTATAAATCAAATACCTCAAGTAATTTTAAATTTTATTTATCATATAACTTAATATCATAATTATTTTAATTTATAATAAGCTTCTGGTTAAAAATAATAATTTTTTGTAACACAAATCTCAATATATATATATATATATATATTTATATTTATATGTATATATATATATTTTAGGCTATTAAAATAAAAAATAGCTACAATTGTACTTTCTTGAACAATATAGGATTTTGTACTCTAAATGTATGTAGATAAATTTAATTGTTAGTTCAAAAAGTCCTTTTAAGTGGTCATGACTCACTTCTAGTTGAATTGGAACTGGCTGACCATTATCTACCAACATTCAAAACTATTGTTTATATCAATAAAATATTTATTCATATCTTTATCTTTTACTTCCAAAGATCCTATAAAGATCTTGCAACGGTCATATTTTAAGCAATATTGAAAACGCGTGCAAGAGTCATATTTCTTAGGCAATTAAAATGAAAAATAGCTACAATTGTACTTTCTTGAACAATATAGGATTTTGTACTCTAAATGTATGTTGATAAATTTAAGTGCTATGTCAAAAAGTCCTTTTAAGTGGTCATGAATCACTTCTAGTTGAATTGGAACTGACTAACCATTATCTACCAACATTCAAAACTATTCTTTATATCAAAAAAAATATTTATTCATATGTTTGTCTTTTACTTCCAAAGATCCAATAACGATCTTGCAATGACCATATTTTAAGCAATATCGAAAACGCGTGCAACGATCATATATCTTAGGCTATTAAAATGAAAAATAGCTACAATTGTACTTTCTTGAACAATATAGGATTTTGTACTCTAAATGTATGTAGATAAATTTAAGTGTTATGTCAAAAAGTCCTTTTAAGTGGTCGTGAATCCCTTCTAGTTGAATTGGAACCGACGGACCATTATCTACCAACATTCAAAACTATTCTTTATATCAATAAAATATTTATTCATATTCTTTAAGCAATATCGAAAACACGTGCAATATTCCTATTTCTTATTCTTTAAACACCCTCTTAACAGACATATTTTCATAATTCAGAATCCATACATTCTAGTTTGCTCACTCACAAGGATGGGTATGTTAGGAAATAGGGGCTGTCCGTATGAGGCAGGTGTGTGTGCGCCAAGGGGAGTTGAGTGTGTTGAGGTGTAGCTTGTACCTTCTTATAATTAGTAGATTGGGGTAGTTGTGGGTTGTTGTGTTTGGTTGGGGTAATAAATTGGAGTGAGATATTTGGGAAGGGACACAGATTCATTTTTGGACTTCTACTTGGTAGCAGCTAGGAGGTTTCGGCCCTGGGGTGGTCTCGCCTTGGCTCTCGAACGACTGGTCTTCTTTTGACAAGTTCTTCTCCTTTCTCCTTCATCTCCTACAACCGTAACTCAAGAAGGTTTAGTGATTCTTCTTCTACCTAAAACAGTTTATAGTTTGTTCTTCTATCTTTTTCCATATTTCTAATGTTCGACTTACATGTTTGGTAAGAGTCCTAACAATTGGTGCTTTCATTGAGAGAATCCGATCAAGAGTCGAACTCAAGGCAAAGGATTGATTGCAATTGAGAGGCGCCTTCATTGGAGTGCACGTGATCGCAGTGAAAAAGTTCTTGTCGGACGTATGAAGCGGAGAGCCGTGTTTGCTGCTAGAGCACACGCGATCGCTGTTAGCGAACACTGTTGCTACGAACGTTGGAAGTCGTTTGAGAGTAGCCGATCAAAGACGAACTCAAGGAGAGCGATCACAGTTGGAAAAGCGAGCACTGGAGGACGATCAGAGCAAGAACAACTTTGTTAGGTTGCCGGGTGCTATTCTATCTCTTCTACTGATTTTCTTGTTGTGCAACACTGGTTGAATCGCTCGCTGAAAGGACGTTCCAAGGGTGCTGATGCCACTTTGCATGCAAGCGAGAATGGAGTTTGGCGGAGCAATGAAGGTTTCGTGTGTCGACTGGACGATGCAAGAACATGCTGAGGCGCAAGGACAAACTTCATTTACAGAAGTTTTTGCTAGGAGACAAGCGGAGATCGAGAGACTGTTACGTGAGCTACAATATGACCAGTAGGAACGTAGGGATCAGGTGGAACATTGCTCAGTGTCTAGAAAACACAATGAGTCGGTTGCGAGTTCAAAGCTTGATGGCTTGTCGACGGATGACGGTATGAGGTGCATTGCTAAACAAGTTGAATCTCCTTTTGTAGGGGAAGATACCTACGGATGGATTACTAAAGCTGAATCGTATTTTCTGATTAATCGCATGCCGAAAGATATGAGGTTACCATTGGCGCAAATTTGCATGGAGGACACAACTATTCACCGGTTCTTGTTGTGGCAGTTCACTAATCCGGAGGTGGAGTGGGAGCAATTTAAACCGGTGCTGATGGAGGAAGAATCAGGGGGCTTTCTCCGCAGTACTGGTGGTGTAAATTCGGCAGACAAGTTCTGCAGTACGTCTGTACATATTTTGGCAGAAGTCAATTTTGTTCGGAATTCTTGTCCGGTGGGAATATGGTGATTAATGGTTACTACGATCCTAGCCCTAACGGCACCAAGAATGCAATTATGCTAAATTCTCCGCAGCCTCTGGTTGAAGGTTTGGGGAAGCAGTTACAACCAGGGGCTGCTGTTCTGGGGCTTAAGAAGGGGGTTGCCGATCTAGTGCTTAAGCAGCAGCGATGCAAAGCTAATCGAGGTCCACCTTACAATCCAATGCTTAAGTAGCCAAGCGAAGCTCATGAAGTAGGGGCTGTCCGTATGAAGCAGGTGTGTGTGTTGGGGACAGTTGAGTGTGCTGAGGTGTAGCAAGGGTAGTATTGTACTTATAATTAGGAAGTTGTAGTAGTTGTGGGTTGTTGTGTTTGGTTGGGGTGATAAATTGATTTTTATAAAACTTGACCGAGTCTGTTTTGAAACTTTTGAGTAAGGGTCCTTCCAAAATATTAATAGTATGTCCAAAAAGACAATAAGTTGATACTAAATATATATAGGTTGCACGAGGGTCCCCTCTTATGCATTTATTCTAAAATCATAGTGTGCTTCAAAATCTCGTGACAAGGTGAAAAATTTGACCGGAGAAGAATAGGGGGCTGGGCGAGATGGTTGTTGAGGGGCTTGACTGTTGGTTCCGGGTGCAGCGGAAGCGTGCGGTGGTGGACGATGACATGTATCAATGATAATCTTAAAGGCCCGAGATATCAACTTTCATAAAGAGAAGAGACAAATCCTTCATCAACTTATCCATTAATGACATATCAATCGCGACGCATCCAACATACTCTACTTCTCGTCAACATATGACGTGATGGTTTTTGTCAGTAAATCTAAGTGCGTGAGTCATGACATGTATCAATGATAATCTTAAAGTTTAAGAACCATTACACACGCTCACAAATAAGAATATCTGATGACACCAAAACATGCGTAATTTCTACTGACGAGTATGTTCTCATAATCTTCTGTCTTAGAGATTACCAAGTGCGAATTTTATGAGAAGAAGTCTCATCCACTTACGAGTACTCGTACCTGACGGTCTAAATATTATGTGTCCAATAATAGTACGTTATCCAAATGCAGAACTATATTAAGAATATTGTCATAGCACTTCTAAGTTCTCATTATAGCGGAAAACTGTTATGATCTTATCAATACGACAAATACTCTAGGACATTATTACATTAAAGCAATGTAGAACAATGAACAATATGTAATAAGATGTTAAATTAATATTCAATACACATATATAATCAAAGTACAATCAGTTGGTCTTTGGACACCAACTCTAACATTGACTGCTGTGGTTGGCTGGCTGAGATGGGTGCAATGGGGGGTGGTCTATAATTGCCTTTGGCCAGGTTGCCACTGCCCCCCTTTGGAGGGGAATGTCCTAGGGTTCTCTCTTGGAAAAGAGAGGAGAGAGGGGCTATGGTTGGGGGGAACCTGTTCTGATACCATGCTGATTCCATATTGAATCGAGGAGCCCTGTAATCCAATGCCAAAGCATCCTCCTATGGGAGGCCTTGACCATTATTTATATATGTTAAACCCTCTTTTGTATTATTATGGGTATTTCCGAGTCCCACATCGGAATACTCCCTTGTTCATTCTGCTTTTTCATTCTATAAAAGAAGAGCCCCACCTCACCTTGAAGGTAAGTGGGTTTCCCTATTCTACATGGTATCAAAGGGATTTTTATCCCGAACCCTCCCTCCCTTGCGGATTCCCGGCGTTCTCCCGGCTCCGCCTCTCTCCCTCCTGCCCTAGCCCGTCCCGGCAGGCCATCCCTCCCGGCAGGCCCTCCCTCCCGGCGCACCTCTCCTCTCCGGCCTGCACCCTCCCGGCAGGCCCTCCCTCCCAACGCCCGCGGCTCCCGGCCCTCCCGTCGCACCGCCCTCCATCCTCCCCGCGGCTCCCCCCGGCTCCCGGCGACATCCCCCGCGCGCCTCCCCCCGTCCCGGCACCACCTCCCTCGCCGCTCCTCTGCGCGCTCCCTCCCGGCGGCATCTCCCGGCTCCCCGGCTTCCGGCTCGCCCCGCCGTCCCGGCGCACCTCCTCACGGCGTCGCGTCCGCGCGCCCAGCCCCTGCGGCTCACCTCCCGGCGGCCCTCCATTCTCCCGGCGGCTCTCCTGCTGCACCCGGCGCCTCCCACAGCTTCGGCGCCTCCCGTGCCTCCCGCTGCTCCGCGCTCCCGGTGCCCCGACGTCCCGGCTGCCCTGCGCGCTCCATCCTCCCGGCTGCCCTGCGCGCTCCCTTCCGGCGGCATCACCCGCGCGCCCCACGGCTCCCCAACGGCGCTCCCTCCCCGCGGTTTCCCGCGGCTCCCGCCGCCTTCACCCGCGCGCCCTGCCGCTGCTCCCGGCGGCCTCCCGCTGCTCCCGACGGCATCACCCGCGCGCCCCGCGGCTCCCCGACGGTGCTTTCTCCCCGCGGTTTCCCGCGGCTCCCGCCGCCTTCACCCGCGCGCCCCGCCGGCGGCCTCCCGCTGCTCCCGGCGGCCTCCCGCTGCTCCCGACGCCATCACCCGCTCGCCTCGCCGGAACGGCCTCAGCCGCTCTGCCCTGCGCGGCCTCCCAGCGCCTCCCGCGCCTCCCTCTGCTCGCGCAGCCTCCCGCGCCTCCCGTGCCCCCAGCGCCTCCCAGCGCCTCCCGGCTCCCCGACGTCTCCAACTCGCCCCGCTTCGCCCTCGGCCTCTGTCCCAACGGACCCTCCCGGCAGAGCGCCCTTCTCCCGGCGGCACGCCCTCATCCCCGCAGAGCGCCCTCGTTCCGGCAGCCCTTCCAGCACGCGCACGTCCTGCGCCCGATCATCCCGCCGGCCCGCTGCCTCCGCTTCCATGGCGGACTTCTCGGGACGTGGTCGTGCTTCACGTCGTCCACGTCCCTTCTGTCACCATTGTGGCACGTTTGGCCACCTGATCGCCCGATGTTGGGTCCTGCATGGCCGACCATCTCAGCACCTGCGGCAGGGACAACCCGCGGTCTGGGACGTGTCCTCGACTGTCGCCTCTCTTTTCCCGTCTCTGGCCCTGTCTATGGCCGACCTCAGACGGCCTCATGATCCGCCGGCCTCTGTCCGCCCCGCTCCCTCCTCGGCTTCTCTGGCCCGTACTGTTTGCCCCACTGCCTTGGTCAGCCATTGCTCCCCTGCATGGCTGCTGGACTCAGGTGCCTCCGACCACCTCACCGGTGATGCTGGTATGTTGACGTCTTATTGCCCTTATGCCGGTTCTTCAGCCATCACCGTCGCTGATGGGTCCACTATCCCCATAGCGGGCTTCGGCGCATGCTCCCTGACTCCTTCGATACATCTACCCTCTGTGGCACATGTGCCCCGCAGTCCCTTTAATCTGCTTTCCATCAGTAAACTGACTAAGGATTATAACTGTGCGGCCATATTTACCTCCTCTGGTGTTGTGTTTCAGGAGCAGGCTACGAACCGGGAACTTGGTCGAGGCCGGCTTCGAGACGGGGTCTACATGTTCGAGGGGCCCGCGTCCATTGCTTGCACCTCTACCTCTTCTCGGGCACTTGATCTCCATTCCCGATTAGGGCACCCGCCTGCATCCACCATTCATCAGATGTTTCCGGACTTCCGTAGGACTCATACTTTTCATTGTGAGTCATGCTCTTTTGCAAAACATCATCGCTCTTCCTACATTCCTCGCACGGATACACGGGCCTCCCACCCCTTTGATCTGGTTCATTCCGATGTTTGGGGCCCATGTACCGTTCCGAGTCACTTGGGCTATAAATACTATATCTCCTTCATTGATGACTATTCGCGAATGACGTGGCTTTACCTTCTTCGGGAACGCTCCGAAGTGTTTTCCACCTTCCAAACCTTTTTTCATGAAATTAAGAATCGTTTTTCTCTCGGTCAAATGTCTCCGCTCGGATAATGGGCGCGAGTATCTCTCCACTTCTTTTCGGCAGTTTCTCCGGGAGAATGGCATCCTTCATCAGACCTCCTGTCCTGATACACCCCAGCAGAACGGCGTGGCCGAGCGGAAACACAGACATATTCTAGAGACTGCCCGTGCCCTCCTCTTCCACCGACAGGTGCCTCTGCTCTTTTGGGGCGATGCCATTCTCACTGCTACCTACCTCCTCAATCGCCTTCCTTCTTCTATCCTTAAGGGGGAGACTCCCTTTCGGGCTCTTTTCCCCACTCTCCCTCTTCATTCCCTCCCTCTTCGAGTGTTTGGCTGCTTGTGTTATGTTCGTGACACTCGCCCTGGCCGCACCAAACTCTCTCCCAAATCTCTCCGCTGCATATTTCTCGGTTATTCCCGCACTCAGCGCGGATACCGCTGCTTCTCCCCGGACCTTCGCCGGTATGTCATATCCGCCGATGTCTCCTTTGTGGAAAGTTCTCCATTCTCCTTTCCCTCTCCTCCTCCTGACTCTGCCATTGATAACTGTCTTCCCCTCATCATCCAGCCTCTTCCGGATTTGCCTCCTCCTACCTCTCCTCCTCCTGGCCCTGTCCTCGATGATTGTCCTCCTCTCCTCCTCCATCCTCCACCGGCGTCAACCGCTGTTGACTCCCATTTTGGTCAGGTCTACTCCCGCCGCCCTTCGACTGTCTTCCCCGTTCCGGCCAGTGACACTGATGCTCCCGCTTCGTCCGCTGCTCCTGCTCTGCCACCCGCGGACTTGCCCATCGCCCTACGGAAAGGTACTCGCTCCTGCCAGAGTACTCCTCTATTTGCATCTTCTTACAGGGGTTTGTCCGCTCTGGAGACGGTTTCTATACCTCGCACAGTTGGTGAGGCCAAATCTCACCCCGGGTGGCTCGCAGCCATGCGGGATGAATTGCAGGCTCTGGAGGAAAACCATACTTGGGATCTTGTCTCCCTTCCAGCAGGCAAACAGGCAGTGGGCAGCAAATGGATTTACACGGTCAGGCTGAATCCCGATGGTACTCTTCATCGCCTCAAAGCCCGCCTTGTGGCCAAAGGCTTTGCTCAGACATACGGCGTTGACTACTTTGATACCTTCTCTCCGGTTGCCAAGATGGCCTCTGTCCGGTTATTCATCTCTCTCGCCGCCCATCATCGGTGGCCTCTTCATCAATTGGATGTCAAGAATGCATTCCTCCATGGCTTCCTTGAGGAAGAAATCTATCTCCAGCAGCCCCCCGGATTTTGTGCCGCCGGCGCTGAATCTCGTGTCTGCCGTCTCCGCCGCTCTCTTTACGGCCTCAAGCAGTCTCCCCGTGCTTGGTTTGGCCGCTTTAGCACGGTCGTCAGCGACTTTGGGCTTTCCCGCAGTATGAAAGACCACACTGTCTTCTATAGGACGACTCCCCATGGCTGCATCTTATTGGTCGTCTATGTGGATGATATCGTCATCACCGGCAGCGACTCTGTGGGTATCACCCATCTCAAGGCTCATCTTCACCAGCACTTCCACACTAAGGATCTTGGTCCTCTCACATACTTCCTCGGCATCGAGGTTTCCTACTCCTCTGCCACCATCTCCCTCTGCCAACGAAAGTATGCTTTGGATATATTGCAGGATGCTGGGCTGACTCAGGCCACTGCGGTCGATACTCCTCTGGAGCCTGGCGAACGGTCTCTTTATGCCTCCTCGGCTCCATACCCCCATCCCGAGCGGTACCGTCGATTGGTGGGCAAACTCAATTATCTCACCATGACTCGACCCGACATTTCCTGTGCGGTCGCCAAAGTGAGTCAATTTATGGAGCATCTCACCACATCTCAGTGGGATGCTGTCATCCGCATCGCCAAGTACATCAAACGGGATCCTGCCCGTGGTCTTCACTACTCCCAGCATCCTCATCAGCATATTGAGGCCTTTTGCGATGCTGATTACGCTGGCTGCCTTGCCACTCGGAAATCTACCTCTGGGTTCGCCATTTTCTTCGCAGGCAACCTCATTTCTTGGCGCAGCAAGAAACAGACGGTCGTCTCTCGATCTAGTGCCGAGTCTGAGTACCGTGCCATGGCCACCGTTACTACCGAGATCCTTTGGCTTCGGCAACTCCTCCAGGAGCTTGGCTTTCCTCAGCAGACTTCTGCTCACATCTGGTGTGACAATCAGGCAGCCACTAAAATTGCTTCGAATCCCGTCTTCCATGAACGCACGAAGCATATTGAGGTGGACTGTCACTTTCTTCGCCACCACCTGGAGCACAACCATGTCAGCTTTAGCCACATTCCGACGGCAGACCAGCTTGCTGACATCTTCACCAAAGGCCTCCCTGGTGCTCGCCTTGCCTCGCTTAGTTCCAAGCTGGGGATCCGCCATATCTGACACCCAGCTTGAGGGGGAGTAGTTATGGGTCTTGTGTGGTGTCTTCTTATTCTTTTTTGTGGGACTCGTTGTCCAAGCTGAGTCTGTCCAGCTTGAGGGGGAGTGTTAAACCCTCTTTTGTATTATTATGGGTATTTCCGAGTCCCACATCGGAATACTCCCTTGTTCATTCTGCTTTTTCATTCTATAAAAGAGCCCCACCTCACCTTGAAGGTAAGTGGGTTTCCCTATTCTACAATATATGATAATAATGACGACATATTACATAATGTCCCATGCGGGACTCGACTCAACACACCCACACATAGGGAATTTTTAACTTGAAAAACGCTTTGATATGAAATGAAAAACCATTATACAATGTAGTAAAATATGTCGTTGTCAACAATCATAAATATATGATATTTCTTCTCTAGATGATTTCAAGAAATTTATTTTTTGGGAAAATCAAACATTGAGAGATGATAGAAACTACCCAATTTGCATGCTATTCATGTCATTGTACTCGAGAAATCTGCTCCAAATCTGATTTTCACTGTTTGGATGGAAGAATCTCAAGTGTTGAATACATTTGAAAAATTTCAATATGATTGGACCACAAATTACTTTTTTAATGCAAAAACGTCGGGAGTCGCAACGATAGAAAAAAACGATTTGCAGAAAAGTAAAAGAGAAAAATCAAAAGAAATTGGACACAAAGATTTACATGGTTCGGAAAATGATCTCTACGTCTACGGAGAGGCAGAAGTTTCACTAGTTTCGGGAGCACAATTTACAGGGAGTATCTCAAGTTTCTCTCACAGAAACCCTAGCCCGAAATGGGCTACAAAAGGAGGAAGACGATCTACTATTCCACCAACCACACATGAAGTCTGCATCGCTACAGTAAAAGGTGGTCACCCAAGTTAAAAGTACTACAGTGGCCGGCGGCTCGAAGTCTAAGGAGCTACAGTACCGTTGACTCCAAAATCCGACCTGATGATACAACGCTCTGTCGATGTCGGTCGGTCAGCTATGCTGCAGTGGTCAGAAATGCTACAGTACCCCCAAAATTTGGGCCGGGGGCCTTTCACTCCAGGAGTAGGGGTCCGTTGCCCCCTGCACAACCCCCAACGATCTCACCGCGGAGCTCAACCCATGAAGGTTGCGGCCTGGTGCGCAGTACAGGCCGCAAGCATTCGACCCGAACATTATCCAAACCGGATTGTGCAACACCAATCCAACATTTTTGTGTGATGATCAAAAGTGTAGGCCACACATCGCTTTGCTGTGTTCCGCACAAGCTGCACTCCCACGTTTTTTTTCGAAGAGTTCAGCTGCAATCTCTTATCTTCAACTGCCCCGAGGGGAAAAAGAGAAAATAGAAAACCATTTTATATGGAGGTTTAAAATACCCTATAAAAATTGGGCCAGATCCAATTTTTCATTCTCTTATTTCATGTGAGACCAATCCACATGGGTTTTTCTCTAAATAAGAGAAAATTCATTTCAGTCACTTGTCCAAAAATTGTTCCAACCCAAACATGATCAACCGCGGAGTGCTCATCTGATAGTTTCTTGAAATGAATAGCGGACTTTGTTGACCTGAGTAATATCATCAACTTCTTTTATGTCTTTCATTCTTGAGCATTACAATTTGTTAATTGAAACGGTATGCTGAAAAGTGCAGTTTGTTGACCTGATTAATAACATCAACTTCTTTCAAGTCTTTCATTCTTGAGCATTGCATTTTCTTAATTGAAATGGTATGCTGAAAATGTTCTTCCTGTTGCGGAATCGTCGGGAGTCACAACGACAGAAACGAGAAAAACGAAAGAAAAGAAAGCAAAGGATACAGCGATTTACGTGGTTCGGGAATAATCCCTACGTACACGGGAGAGGCAGAATTTCACTACTTCGGGAGCACAAATTACAGAGGGTTTTTCAGTAGAAACCCTAGCCCGAAAATGGGCTATAAAACAATGGAGAAGACGATCACTGTTCGAAAAAGTGGTCCGTGTCGCTACAGTGAACGACGACTGGCTTTGTCAAAAGCGCTACAGTAAAGTTGACCCCCCGAAGTCCGCACCGCTACAGTGTATGTTGGTGTCGGTTGGTCAGCTCCGCTACAGTGTCAGCATTGTTACAGTGCCGAAAAAATTGGGGGCCACAAGCATTCGGCCCAACCGGATCGGGCAACACCAATCCAACACTTCCCTCATGAAATTCTATTTGTTGTTCTCTAGAGTTGTGGTCTTTTTCTGGATATCTGGTCTTCATATAGGTTTGTTTAAATGCACAAATGGAGTGAACATGACACTTCTCAAGTAAAATTGAACTTATTCTGTTTAGTTTTGCTTAGGAGACCGTAGTAATAAAAATAAGACTGCAACATGACATTTTGGGTTATAAAATTAGCTCAACCCATTTGTTTTGGTGCAGGTTTTGGTTTGGCTTGTCATCTTGGGGTTCTTGCGAACATTCCTACGATTGGAATTGCAAAGAATGTAAGTTCCAATTCTTTTTTTCCTTGTTAAGAGTTCTATGGGTTCTTTCTATTGTGTTTTCATATATTTATGTGATGCTATTGTTTGATCTTCCTATATTTAACAGCTGCATCATGTGGATGGTCTTACCCGATTGGAAGTGAGGCAATTTCTAGATGCCAAACAATGCAATCCTGAAGATATTATTACTCTAACTGGATCCAACAGACAAACATTGGGAGTGGTAGGAACTATTCTTTATTGTTCTGTCTTTGGAACCATGCAAAAGAACTATTATTGGAGAAAAATCTGTTTACTTCTCTCTTCTTGAAAAATAGATAAAACCTTTAGGCTACGTAACATTAACCTGAAAGATTGAAAGAGTGAGATAAAAGTCAGAAAGACGTGCTTGGTTTGAGACTAAAAGGAGGTTGATAGAGTGGCAGTTGCATCGTTTAAAGGAGGCAAAACTCCTCTCAATTTGGTTGGAATGCTTCCTTGAAAATTAAATTTTGCGGATATGATTGTTCATAATATTGAATAGGTGTGTGTCTATGTTGCTGATTGGATTGATTAATTTTTTGATTTTTGATTTGGTTTTCAGGCATTTCGGTGTGCCAAGGGCTCTATGAAACCCATTTTTGTTTCAATAGGTCACCGTGTATCCCTCACATCTGCCATTGAGATTGTTCAAATGACATGCAAGTATCGTGTACCAGAGCCCATACGGCAGGTAAGACCGTGTTGCAGTTTCTTATAGATTGGTTAGAGTTTTGTATAAAAATACAAGGCTACGTTTGGTACGAAGGAAATGGAAACGGTATACGAGATAGAATGAAAAAGTGATTAGCCAGTCAATGGTTTGTTTGATATGCATGAAAAAAAATGGGATGAAATATGTTAATATAAATATATAATAATAAAAAATTACAAATAATATTTTCCATTGTTAGGGATGCAATTGATAACTGGTCAGGTATCCCCGTTTGATTACTCAAAACCTGAATCCTTTATAACCCTTTTTTTTTTTAAATTATTACCCTAACCCTATCCTGTAATATTTTGGAATACCCATTTATAGTTTAACAATTTTAGAATTCATCCACGAACTTAAAATAAATGAATATCAAATTAAACATATTTTATAATTTTATAATCCTTCAGAAAAATAGAGTTAATCAACATGGTTTAAAATTCGTTTATAAATCCAAATGGAAAAAAACCAAAATAGATAAATATATTTTATCATATTGTTATTATTTAAAAATGTATCATCAACAAATTAATATTAATTAATTTAATTGTGTCTGGATTATGAAATACCTTTATGCTACTGGTTTAATCCCACCTTTTTATTAATTGGGGTTTGAATTCACTACCCTAACTCTATGAAAACTTGCATTCCATTAAATGACGCATCTTTTCTTTGGTCACGTACCAAACATGATTTACGACTTTTCCTCGGTTTTTAACCAGTGGCTTCCATGTAGACCTCTGTCTCTGCACCCCCTAAAGTTGGCCTTTCTAATTCAACCTGTGAAGTCAGTCTTTCTAATTCAACCTGTGTGTTTAATTTAGGCGGACATGCGATCGAAAGCCCTGCTGCAGCAGCATTTGACATGTTCTTCAGGGCAGAACATGATTATTTTGGCATAGCTTTGTTTCAATATAGAGTACAGAACAAACAGCTTGCAAGACTGAATAATAAAGGTTACAAGTTGTTTATACCAAAATTGTAACAATCTCCGAACTCCAGTATTTGTTATAGTTACCGCAACTACTACAAAACTCGAAATAAACAGTGGTAGTCTTTATGAGTGCTAGATAAAAGCACTGATAAAAGATTTCTTTATCAACACTAATAAAAGCTTTGTTAAACGCGGTTTTTATTGGTGTTTATAAAAAGTGATGATAAAAGATAGTCTTTATCACCTTTTTATTTAAGCGCTGATAAAGACCGTTATTTATCACTGCATCTTTTTAGCGATGCTAAAAATCATCCTTTATCAGTGATTCTTTTAAACGCTGATAAAGATTTAGCGCCAAGAAAGGGTATATTCTATTGAAAAAAATTATATCATTACAAATTATATATTAATATATAAATATATTTATATTGATAAAACTATAACATATTTTATTAAATATGATTTATATGATTAAATATACATTTGCACTTCTATGAGATATTTAATTAAAAATGTCATAAAATAAAAATTATATATATATATATATATATAGACACACATATAATTTTCTTATTATTTATATAATACGAAATATGTAATATAAATCATATAAATTTATATTTCATATATTTAGTGAAAAACAGTTTATTAATTTAATTAAAAATATTTAATATTCATTAAAAAATACTTACTAATTAAGATATTTTGTTTTATCAATTTTATTTGTTTTTTCAATTTCACACGCATATATATGAAATTAATTCAATTTTATAGACTTACACAAATATTATAAATTGTTAGCATTATTGTTTTATGTTTTTATTTATTAATATTTAACATTGGATATTTAATATGATTTGTTTTAATTATTAGTTTTTATTCATTTACTATATTTATATTTAATATATACTATTTATTACTACTTATAATATATATATATATATATATATATATTAAATTTATTCATTTTTATTAATAATTATTTAATTAATAATTTTTATAATATTTTTGTAAATTATTCATTTTTAATTTTTATTTGTTTATTTTTTTTCATTTTTAATATTTATTTTTATTTATTGATTAACATTTAATGTTTTTAATACAGTTAGAATTTACATATAATTAATATATATTTATTTTCATTTAAACATATATTCATTTTTTAAAAATTTATATAATTAATCTTTTATTCATTTATTAATATTTTTTCAATCTATTCATCTTTTAATTAAATTTCAATCATTTTTAACATGCATTCATTTAATATTATTTATTCATTAATAATGTTAAGTGTTTTTTACTATTTTTTTTTATAATTTATAGATTTTAAATATTTGTTCTTTTAATATTTTTGTAATTTATCCATTTTTAATGTTTTTTATATATAATTATTCATTAATATATTTAATATTTCATTAAATATGATTTATATAATACAAAAATATGTATATTTACATTAAATAATTCATCATTTAGTGAAAATGATTTATAATTAAAAATTAATATTAATTAAAAATATTGGGTAATTGTTGGAAGTTTAATTAAATGTCTGTTTTTTTAATTTAACATATATCAAACGCGTGTTCCATTAATTTCACATATATACACACACGTAATTAATGTGTTTTTATATAGAACACACACATGGCATTTTTGTAATTTATTCAAATTTTAATATTCATTTTAGTATTATATTTATTAACATAATATATTTTATATGCATTATGTTTCTACTCAGTAAATTTTATTTATTTTTTATATTTTTATTCAATATATACTATTTATTACTTTCTAATAATTTTTTCGATTTTATTCATTTTTAATATTATTTATTCATTAGTAATCTTAATTGTTTTTTAATATCTTTGTAATTTATTCATTTTTAATTTATCCATTTATTATTTTTTATAATTTTGTCCATTTTTAATATTTATTTATACATGTCTATTAATTAACCTTTAATGTTTTTAATATGGTTGTAACTTATATAATTAATATGTATTCAATTTCATTTTAACATATATTCATTTTTACTTTTTTAATAATCTATATAATTAATAACACTTGTTCATTATTGTAATAGTTTTTGCAATCTATTGATTTTTTAATTGTTAAATTTCAATCATTTTTATCATCCATTCATTTGATATTATTTAGTATTATTTATCCACTAATAATGTTACTTATTTTTTACTTTTCTTTCTAATTTATTCAGTTTTAATATTTTTGTAATTTTTTTCATTTTTAACATTTATTTATACACATTTATTCATTAACATTTAATGTTCTTAATATGGTTGTAATGTACATATTTAATATGCATTCAATTCATTTTAATATATATTCATTTTTATTTTTTTAATAATCTATATAATTAAAGAAACTCATTAATTTGTTTTAATATATTTGAAGTCTATTCATTTTTAGTTATTAAATGTTACTTATTTATAACTTTCATGCATTTAAGATTATATATTCATTAATAATGTAATTAATTTTTACCTTTTTTATTATTTATTTATTTTTAATATATATTCGTTTAATATTTTCTAATTTATTTTATTTAGTTTTTATCAGCGCTTTTGAAAGAGTGCTGATAAATATAGGTTTTGTCAGCGTTAAAATAGAAAGTGGTGACAAAACCTATCTTTATCACTGCTTTTTGAAAAACACTTATAAAGATCGGTTTTATCGGCACTTTATATTTATGGATGATAAATATGAGTCTTTATCAGTGGTTTTTAAAAAGCATTGATAAAACCTTTACGATCTTTTAAATAGAACATCAACAGAGGTCCTCACCGCTCGTGCTGTTCAAGCTCTCGCGGAACTGAAACTTCATCGCCGCTCTCCCGCGCACTCCCTCAGACAAATCGACACTTTCAAATCCCACGGTATGTGATTTCTGATCCGCCGTTCAAGCTTTTATCATTTTTAGTTCTTTGGGTGTTTTTAATTTCCTAAAAGGATTTGAACGGTGCACGAGTGATTTTACCTCAATCTACTTCCCTGATTCTCTACTCAATCTCCCTCGTCTCGAGCCAATGTTGCTTCACCCTCTCCCTTGCCCTCATGTTTATTAACTGTTATTCTGAAATGAGGTTAAGTTGTGTTTGAATCCATTGATGCACATGTTGTTGATCTATCTAATTTGGATGTGCATAAACCTGTCATTATTTGATGTTGCTAGCAAATTTTCTAAAAGTGCAAATACATTCGAAAGTTAGAAATGGTTGTGCTATTATCTGTTAAATTTGTTTAGTTGAAAATTTTCAATTGATCTATTGAAGTTGCATGAGGAGTACATGTGCATTTTTTGAAATTTGATTGTGTTGAATTTAAAATGAAAACAGACGGTCAAACATTTTTAATGAGATTTTGATGTGATGAAATTTTCATTGAATGTATCCTTCAAAATTAAACTGAATTGTGTTTCATATAAATTGATTTTTTGATTTTTTTTTCTTGAAAAATTGAGTGGGTTACTTAAAGACGTCTTATAAAAAATAGTTTTAAATTGGAAATTTTCCAATTTATATAGTGTGCACCTTTAAATAACATGAAAATTATTTTTTAAAATCATGTTGATTAATTTCATAAGAAGTGTATATGGTATTATTTTCCAATTTAAATCATTTTTTAAAAATACCGCATGCTTAAAAACTATTTGGAGATCTTATTTTTTACTAATTTATAGGAACACCATTTGTGAATATTTTATTATTAGATTTTTTATAACTTCATGTAAATTGATTTATATTAATGTATATACTTTATTTAAAAATGTATATTTTTGTCGACATCACATGTTCTCCTTTATAAGTGTCTTTATCCTTGGGATACTATCCTTGACGCGCGTCACCTCCCTCACACATACCTGATATGGCACCATCATCACACACTACTTGGCTATAACCTGGTTCACCTGAGGATGTGGAAGAAGTGTGAAAGTTCGGGTGACTAATACTTGTCACATGTGACATTTGGCCATTGATAAGTATTGGTTACCCGAACTTTCTCACTCCTTCCACATCCTGAGGTAATTTTAGAGCGAGAGCTTGGACTGAACTTCAAATGTGAGGGAGAAGAAGCTAAGTTCCAAGTATCTTTCCTGCTCTCATGGATTAAAATCAAACAATTTTACCAATTTGCTTCCATTAACAGATAAAAGAACCTCAATCCCTTTAATATTTGCATTTCTGTGAACATCTATGATAGACATTTTTCAATACAAACCACTAACCTCATGTTCAGTTAAAAAATGCCTTATTGTAAGAATGATATAAAAAGTGAGCGTACACAATAGAAAGTTTCAGATCATTATTAAGTAGGTTAATTCACCTACTTTTTCATTCGTACTACCTCAGTTCTGTAAATTTTCACTCATAGTAGTTGCTTCCCCCTCTTGACCCCATTCAAAACATCCATATATGCTTTTGTCTTGTTTAAAACTCGCTCCCAATTTCAACTATGATATTTTTCTAGAGTTGATTCTCTTTATTGGTTCCATTGAGGTTGATTTTTTTTTCAGGTGATCCCAGGTACTTAGCCTGTATAAGGATTTCTGTTGATCCCACTGGGACACTTCTTCAACTTGTGTTGAAGTTGATTGTTCATCATTTGATAAAAGATCATCAACTTTGGTTCCTAAGCACCCTATCACTGAAACACCACCTGAACCACCATGTACCAAGTGAAGAAATGAATAAACATCAACTCCTCCCTCTTCTTAGACTCCAACCTAGAAAATTTATAGAAACCGTTCTAGAATTGCCGACTTTTAGTCCCACAAAACATCAAATTGAGAACCTAGATCAACAACCACAAGCTTACCCTAGGTTGTTTCTTTTCACGTCACCCTTGTGTAAAAGGATAACTTTTTAGGAATTATAGTGACCCAGACTTAACATACATGGATATTACATCATTTTTGATGAATATTCATCATATTACAAAAGTACATGCCCAAGGACCATAATAGTTCAGTGTCTTTGGAAACTTGGAACAAAATCTTATAACTTGGTGAAATATCTTCAATTCTTCCTACAAAGATCTCCCCTTTAGTACTTCCACTTAAAACATTTCTTCATAACTTGAGGAAGTGAAACATAAGAAAGGGGTGAACTCAGGTGCTTAGTAAGGGTAAACAAGGGAGATATGTAAGTATAACATGAGCATAAGGGTATGCGAACAAGATCTTAATATTAAAATATCATACCCTACATATAAAAGATCATAATCAAGAGTCATGGAATAAATATAGGTAGTTTATAAGACATGAATTATAAGGAAATCAAGAGCATAATCCATAAGATCATAACATAAGCATAAGACATGTGATTGTGGAAGACACATAAACATTTAAAATGATTTCCACAGTAGTCAAGGCTTAACGCCAATGCCATATTAGTGGAATGAGTTCACTCTCCAAACCATTATAGTAGTCAAGGTTCACTACCAAGACCATCTTAGTGTACAAAGTCCTTTACTGAACCGAGTTCACTCCCCATTCCATGTAACGCTCCGACCCCAGAAGCCCAGAGTCGGTGCATTATTACCTATCATTGGCATGATCACAAAAGATCAAGTCTCGAAATAATGATTAGTTTAGTAGCCTTGGAAGTATTAGATACATTCATAAGGTTTACATTACATCATAAAATGGAAAACTACAACAAAATTATTTCCATAGACAACACTGAGATCCCATAGACTATCCCTATAGGTCAGTCATAATATACTTCTTCGCATCCTGGGAAAAATAAAACATAGAAAGGGGTGGGATCAGATGCTCAGTAAGGATAACAATATAGCGGAACCTTTCATAAATAAGCACAAACATTTAAGGCAATGTATAAGACTAAAACAAAAGCCTTTTAAACTTGAACTTCAGCATAATATGGCAAAGATAAAATCAAATAATGCCATTTACTTATTCACATGGATATTCTACTAGTTGAATAATCACATGCAATATCAATAGCCACTTTCATAATGATGGAATTCATAATGCTAGATTGCATAAACACATAGTCAAGGCCTTGTGCCAAGACTACAAATAAGATTTTGTCAAGGACTTGTGCCAAGACACTAGTTTGTCTCATGAGACCTACCGACGCATCGAGGAGCTATAGCGGGCTCCACCCATCACTTACTAAGTCCAATGCATTCCTCATATGAAAAGGTTTAAACATAACATAAATATTCATATTAAACCTAGCATACGAAATGTCAATACTTTATCCATAAATCATGAATGGTATAAAAATAACACATCCACAGTCAAACATATCACAAAACCTTCAATACAATATGGATGTTTTTGTATCATAATAAATAAATTTCAAATAAGCTTAAAATCCATCAAAGGATGTTGACATAGATGAAATCAAAACCTTTTTAGAGAAATATCTCTTTCTATTTTGAAATCATTTAAGAAAAAATTTATTTTGAAAATATTCTTATAAGCTTGTAAGGGAAGCTTTGATGATGTTATAATAGTGGAAAATAGCTTCATCCTCCGTATAAGTTAAAAAAAACATTCTTACCTTAAATTTGTCGAAAAGGTCAAAAAGTACCTTGTTTGGAAAACGGCAGAAAGATTCCTTTCAAAATATATATGGTCAAATAAGGGTATAAACAACTTTAACCCATTGTCTAGTAAATAGTAAAAATGTTTTGAAATAAATTTTTAAGAAACATGGATGTGGATGATAAAGAGGTCCCAGTAGATAATTACGTATAAACAACCTCAGATAATGAAGAGATTGTGAAATTAACCCTTACCTTATACTTTTCCTTGGTCGAGTGTAGGTTAGCCTCCTGTATAATGGTGAAATAATTGTTATTAAATTATACAAGAATCATATACATTAATATGATATCATATATGATCTTTTAACATTGCTTTGTTTAATAGTATCTTAGTATTATCATCGTTTAGGGTGTTAACTGATTAGTTTTCCTTTATATGTTTTGTTACGTAAGTAATGTATGTTATGGATAGGATGTATCTTATTCATATTCAGAATGATATTAAGTCTTTAAACATTATTTGTAATCATATAATGAAAATTATTCTTGAATGGATATGATGAGAAATGAATCTCATTGCATTCGTGGAGACGGTAATCCGTACGTACACATGAGCGATAATATCATTCTTTTGATATTAAAATAATATATAATTGGATGGTATATCATATGTACATAATCATTATCATGTTATATTTATTATTTACACCAATTACACATCATCATTATACCCATCCAAATAATAATGTATTGAATAACAATTACACCACGACGTGGAGACGGTAAGCCGTACGTACGCATGTATGGTGACATGTCATTCAAAGGATGGATAGAATAATAAATTTGGTTGTACCATATTTATAATAACATCAAAGTATATAAAAGATACTAGAGTTATTATTTTAGAATGGAAACAACAAAGAAATAGGAAGTGGAAGAAGAAAGGAACTTGAAAGAGGTGATGAAATATTTACCTCTTCTTCGGGTTCTTCCTTTTGATTTGATCAAAAGGAATCCTTAGGTTGGATTTCTGACTAAAGAAATGCCTCTAGGATGAAGGTAGGATAATTGAGAGGGTATTTGGGCAGGGTTTGGCCGAGCCAAATGGACTTGAAGGTGTAAATTAGAGAGAAGGGGAGTGCCCTTTTATAAGAGGGGTGAGGGGCACCTTAGGAAAAGCTAGAAATATTATTTTATAATAAAATCATTTTCGGTTTCTAATGGCTCCAAAATGAATTATTTAAAGGCTAAGGTGGGGATGGGTCGAAAACCACTCAACCAATAGGTTTTAGACAGGTTTGGGTCACTATATTAACTTTATCTTTTAGATTTAACTCTTAGTTAAATAGTTTGACATTTACTACGTCTCTTTGTA
This sequence comes from Viscum album, assembly GCA_963277665.1. Lineage (NCBI taxonomy): Eukaryota > Viridiplantae > Streptophyta > Magnoliopsida > Santalales > Viscaceae > Viscum > Viscum album. Next base: position 1,294,411,802 of record OY728138.1, on the reverse strand, counting down.
TTTTTATATTATATGATTAATAAACGCACTACAAACTTCAAAGTGAACTCCAAGTGGTTCATTAATGATAAACCTATCATTATACAAGTCTTTTTTCCGAACCTTATATTTTTAGGAATAAAATATCAATTAATAATATAATATTTGTTTTAAAAACTCTTTTATGTCAATTTTGACACTATTTGGCATTTTGTTTTTGCTAAATTCATAACAACATTATTACTTTGAAAAAAATTCATCTAACCGACCCTAAAATTTCATATTAACCTAGAAAATTATTGTAATTTATAAAAAGCCTCAAATTACATTTATTTGGATATTTATAATATCAATTATTTTAATATTTCATTAATTAGGTAATTACTGAATCATCATTGTGTCAAAAATAAATTTAATTATTTAATGTCTAAAAATTATAAATAAAATACAATTATGTAAGAAATATTTTTATCTTTATAATGAATATTTATAGTCGAATTTATCTTATGTGTAACCTTATATTAAAAATGGTTTAGTTATTAAACTTTGAATTTAACACTTTTAAGTCTTCTTTGAATTAAATAATAATAAATTTCCTAATCTAATCCAAGTGGACCTAAATGATCATATTTTATTCCTAAGGTTGTTTTTGGTCGAATTATACTTATCCAATATAATTAGGACATGTGTTAGGGTAATAATAATAATATAATTTTTGCCCTTAATTACCCTATTTACTTTTAATCGTGGTAAATAAAAGTAAAAAAGTTACTATTCACCAAAAAAATATTTTCATTTTATTGAACCACATTTTACTTACTGATATCAACAGTGTCTCTTGGATTTTTGAAATTCAACTCACAGAAGCGGTAAAATTAAATTTTATGTAAATTTGCAAATGCTCCTAGGAGGTGGGTAAAAGACGGTAAAAAGTTCAATAAAATTTTTATATATCTAAAATTATTATAAACTGACTCCAATGAATTACATTGAACTTATATAGGTATTATGTATCTATTTTTACCTAAAATAAATTTAAATAAAATAAATAATTATTTAAATAAAAATTCAGTTTTAAACTATAACTCAGTGTTTTTCACTATTCATCAAAAATTGAAAGTTTTCAGAAAAATACCAAAAATTCACCCTAAGCTAATTTCGATATTCCGAATCCAAAAATAAAGTCCATTTTGAAAGATAAAATTTATAAAATTTTAAAAAGTGGGTATTACTATTCATAACGGCTAGTTTGATTGGTTGTGGTGTGTTAAAACTCGAAGTTGCGTACAACACACGCTATTGTATTATTCAAAGAGAAGCGTACCATGGAAACTTGGGGTGTCACATTCTCTCCTCCTTCAAATAATTTCATACTTTAAATTTCTAGAATATTACTACATAAAAAGACCCGGGTGGTTCTTCATCATAAGTTCCTCGGGTTCCCACGTTGCCTCTTTCATCTTATGGTTTCTCCATAGAACTTTTACCAGACGAGTCGTCCGGTTTCTCAACACTTGTTCTCTTGTATCAAGAATCTTGATAGGCTCTTCGCAATAAGATAGATCGGGTTCCAGTTCAAATTCCTTATAGGTGAGTACATGCGTTGGGTCAGACATGTATTTTCTCAATAGTGATACGTGGAATACATCGTGAACTTTGGAGAGACTTGGCGGCATTTCCAAACGGTAAGCTACAACCCCAATTCGTTCTAGAATTTCGAAAGGTCCGATGTACCTGGGACTCAATTTACCCTTCTTACCGAAACGTATAACACCCTTCCATGGAAATACCTTCAAGAAAACATGATCTCCTACATGAAATTCCAAATCCTTCCTTCGGTTATTGACATAACTCTTCTACCTACTTTCAGCTGCTTTGATGTGGTTTTGGATTACCTTCACCTTTTCCATCGTTTCCTCCACCAGTTATGGGCCTACGAGTTTTCTTTCACTAACATCATCCCAACAGGTTGGTGTGCGACATCTCTTTCCATATAATGCTTCATATGGTGCCATCTGAATACTTGAATGGAAGTTATTGTTATAGGAAAATTCTACCATAGGTAAATATTGATCCCACATACCTTTAAATTCAAGTGAGCATGATCTCAACATGTCTTCTAAGGTTTGAATAGTCTGTTCTGATTGTCCATCAGTTTGAGGGTGGTAGGCAGTGCTCAAAATAAGTTCAGTATCCAGGGCTTTCTGAAGACTTTTCCAGAATCTTGATTTAAAATGTGGATCACGATTAGAAACAATCGATAGTGGAACTCCATGAAGTCTTACAACTTCATTAATATATAGTCTTGCCAATCATTCAAGTGTTAAATCTTCTCTTATAGCAAGAAAATATGCTGACTTGGTAAGACGATCAACAATGACCCATATTGCACCTTTCTTTCTAGGAGTCTTTGGTAGTCCCATGAAAAATTACATCGTAATATTATCCCATTTCTACTCACGTATGGGAAGAGGTTGCATGGCTCCTCCAGGCTGTTGCCTTCTAGCTTTCACTCATTGACAAACCATACATCTTGACACAAAATCAACAATCTCCCTCTTCATGTTGTCCCACCAAAAATGTTCCTTCAAATCTCTATATATCTTAGTGCTACCAGAGTGTATAGAGAAATTGGAACTATGAACATCATCCAACAATTCCCTTTTTAGATCAGGTATACCGGGAACACAAAGTCTCTTCCCAAATTTCAAAATTCCATCTTCATACACAAAGTCACTCAATCTCCCATCATTCACAACTTTAATCTTATTTTGAAACTCATCATCACCGATCTAAGAACTCTTTATCCTTTCTAGTAATGATGGTTTTGCAACCATTTGAAAAAGTATTAATGTTTCACCTTCCATGGTGATTCCCATATCCATATTTACTAGATCCATGTATATAGGATCCTTTTCAACTCTCATCGTGTTCAAAACTCCATGATCCTTTCTACTCAAAGCATCTGACACCTTATTTGCCTTCCCCGGGTGGTAGTGTTTATTGCAATAATAATCCTTGAGTAGTTCAATCCATCTTCTTTACCTCATGTTGAGTTCTTTATGTGAGAAAATATACTTCAAACTCTTGTGATCGGTATATATCTCAAATTTTTCACCATAGAGATAGTGTCTCCAAATCTTCAAAGTAAAGATTACAGTTACTAACTCAAGATCATGAGTAGGATAGTTTTGCTAATGAATTTTTAGCTGTCATGATGCATAGGTAATAACCTTATCATTCTGCATAAGGACACAACCAAGTCCTTTCTTCGATGCATCACTATAAATAACAAACCCATCATTCCCCGATGGTAGAGTCAGTATAGGAGCATTGACTAATCTTCTCTTCAATTCTTCAAAACATTCTTCACACTCTTTTTTCCAAAAAAATTTAACCCCTTTACGTGTGAGCTTGGTTAATGGGTTACCCAATCGGGAAAAATTCTGGACGAAACGCCGATAAGAACCTGCTAAACCAATAAAACTGCGTACCTCAGTTATACTTGTCGGTTCTGGCCATTATTGGATTTCTCTTGTCTTAGAAGGATTAACGGAGATTCCATCCTTAGAGATGATATGACCATGAAAAGAAATCTTCTAAAGCCAGAATTCACACTTGCTAAACTTCCCATATAATTCATGTCTTCTAAGAGTCTTCAGGATAATGCGCAAGTGATTTTCATGATCTTAATAGCTTTTGGAGTATACCAAGATATCATCAAAAAATACCACTACAAAGTCATCAAGATATTCCTTGAAAACTCTATTCATTAGATCCATGAAGAAAGAGGGTGCATTAGTCAGCCCAAAAGGCATTACTGTAAACTCGTAATGCCCGTACCTGGTTCGAAATGCTGTCTTCAGAATGTCTTCCTTCTTTACGTACAACTGATGATATCCAGATCGGAGGTCAATCTTTGAAAAGTATTGAGCTCCATGAAGTTGGTTGAATAAATCATCAATTCGAGGTAGGGGATACTTGTTCTTTATTGTTATAGCATTGATCTCCCTGTAGTCAATACACAACTTCATAGATCCATCTTTCTTCTTAACAAAAAGGACAGGGGATCCCCATGGAGAAACACTCGGGCGAATAAATCCCTTATTACTCAATTCCTCTAGTTGTTTCTTTAGTTCTACTAATTCCATAGTGGCCATTCTATAAGGGGTCTTCGATATGGGCCTTAAACCAGGAATTAAATCAATGGAAAACTCAATTTCTCGTTCTAGAGGATGTCCAGGTAAATATTCTGGAAACACATCAACATATTCTTTCACAATAGCTACATCCTCTATTTGAACATTCTTTTCCTCACCCACAGTTATTTCATTCCCTTCCTCCCCAACAATTGAATTTAGTTGAGCTACTGGGGGTGGATCTAGATAAAAATTATGTGGTGACGTTTCTGCTCTAAAGATAAGGTACTCATTTTCATCATAAAAAATTGTAACCTCCTTCCTCTTGTAGTAAATTTTCACATCATGGTCCGAAATCCAATCTATACTAAGGATTATATCAAATTCAATCATGGGTATGACGATGAGATCAGCAGATAAAGAACATTTATATTCCCTAATGGGGACTGATTCACAAAACTTTGTTGCAATGATAATTCCCTTAAGAGTTTTGACTGAAAACTCCCTTGTTAAATCAAATTGGAAATATCTAATTTTCTTAGCAAACTGGGAAGATATGAAACAATGCGATGATCCAAAATCAAAGAAATCATTTTCTAAACTTGAGGAAACCATTAAATTACCTACCACTACGTCTTTTAGAGCTTCAACATCAGCAGTAGTGATAGCATAAGCTTGGCCTTGATCCCTTGTCCTTTTCTGAGGTAAGTTCCCCTGGTGCTTAGTACATTCATTTGCATAATGACCCCTTTCTCTATAATTGTAGCATTCAACATCGACAACCTCTTTCTTCCCCTTGCAATCATGAGCTTGGTGGTCTTTTTCACCACACTTGTAACAGACTCCCATTCCCTTCAGGAAAGTAACAAGGTGTTTCTTCCCACATTTACTACAGTATGGATATTCAAACTTTCCCTTCTTCCCCTTATTTCCATTTCCATAGTGTTCAGCAGATCTCTTCTTCTATTTCTTTTCTTTAAAGTCACAAGACTTAGAGAATTCTTTTTCTGTCTTGATAGCACATGAGACAATATCTTCATATGACGAGAAGGATTGTGAGACTAATGCTCGATGGAGAAATGGTTTTAACCCATCAAAGAAATGATCAATCTTACTTCTTGGGTTACGTATAAAATCTGCAGCATGCCTCGCTAGCCTTGTAAAGTTAGCTTCATACTTTGCGACATTCTCATCCTTCTTTTTCCTTAGACTCAGAAATTGTCTTTCCATATCCGCTCGATAGTCATGAGGAAAGTATTTTTCTAAGAAAATTTCTTTAAACTCCCTCCATTCCATATTTGATACTTTATCATCTTTATTTGTGTTTTGAATCAATGACCACCATTGATCAACATCTCCAGTGAGGCGGTAAACTTCCATGACAACTTTTTCCCTTTCACTACTCCCCAAGGCATGAAATATTTTCTCTAAGGAATTTATCCATTGCTCAGCTACTAGTGTATTTTTACCCCCATTTAATGTTGGTTGTTATTATCTCATGAAGCGATCTAACATTGATCCTCCACGCTGCGGATCAGGATGCTCCATACGAGTAAGGTTATTATTCATAACCTGAGTGAGTTGTCCCAATATAGTGATAAGCTGATCAGCACCAGTTGTATCAACAACTCCACTATAATTATCTTGAGTAGGAGGGAAATCCATACATGGAGTGCATGCATTGATATGGTTTCCATTCCTTCCACTAGGTGCCATTTCTAAACAATGGCATAAACTAGATTTGTTTATGAATCGAAATACATAATTCTAAACTTGTAAAACACTTAATATAAACTGAACACTTCATGGATATAATCCATAATCATAAAAAATGTTTTCTTTGAGGAAGTATATACTCATAAACCATTTATAATGGTTTATAAAGAAAATGAGAATTATCCTAAGCATATCCCCTGGGAGTGTCGTAAACAAGAGTGCAGAAAGGCCCGTTGTTGTGCACCGGTTCCCATTCGAGTCTAGCTCAAAGTAGTGTTTTCGGGTTTTACCCCTAGGTACATCTGTGCTAGAGCCGCCTCTACCTGCTCGTATCCAGATAGAGATGTATTGTTTGGAAAACTCACAAAATCTCTACAATACCAAAATTATAGGAAGTTATTCTATACTAATCCTCAAAGTCTATCTTAGGTCTATGTGCTCTAATCAGAGTTTATCTAAATCTAGTTTCCAAAGAGTGTACTAAACTTCCTATGATACCAACTGTAACGCCCTGACCCCAGAATCCCAAAGTCGGTGCATCATTACGTATCATTGGCATGATGACAAAAGATCAAGTCTCGAAAGACTGATTAGTTTAGTATCCTTATAAGTACTAGATACATTCATAAGGTTTAAATTACATCGTAAAATGGAAAACTACAACAACATTGTTTCCATAGAAAACACTGAGATCCCATAGACTATCCCTACAGGTCAGTCATAATATACTTCTTCACATCCTGGGAAAAATAAAACATAGAAAGGGGTGAGCTCAGATGCTTAGTAAGGATAACAATATAGCGGAAACTTTCATAAATAAGCATAAACATTAGTGTCAATGCGTAAGACTAAAATAAAAGCCTTTTAAACTTGAACTTCAGCATAATATGGAAAAAATAAAATCAAATAATGCCATTTACTTATTCACATGGATATTCTACTAGTCGAATAATCACATGAAATATCAATAGTCACTTTCATAATGATGGAATGCATAATGCCAGACTGCATAACCACATAGTCAAGGCCTTGCGCCAAGACTACAAATAATATTTTGTCAAGTCCTTGTTCCAAGACACTAGTTTGTCCCATAAGTCCAATGCATTCCTCATATTAAAAGGTTTAAACATAACATAAACATTCGTATTAAAACTAGCATACGAAATGTAAATACTTTATCCATAAACCATGAATGGTGTAAAAATAACACATACACAGTGAAACATATCACAAAACCTTCAATACAATATGGATGTTTTGTATCATAATAAATCAACTTCAAATAAGCTTAGAATCCATCAAAGGATGTTGACATAGATGAAATCAAAACCTTTTTAGAGAAATATCTCTTTCTATTTTGAAATCATTTAAGAAAAAATTTATTTTGAAAATATTCTTATAAGCTTGTAAGGGAAGCTTCGACGATGTTATAACAACAAAAAATAGCTTCACTCGTCATATAAGTTTTTAAAAAATATTCTTACATTAAATTTGTCGAAAAGGTCAAAAGGTACCTTGTTTGGAAAACGATGGAAAGATTCCTTTTAAAACATATAAGATCAAATAAGGGTATAAATGACTTTAACCCATTGTCTAGTAAATAGTAAAAATACTTTGAAATACATTTTTAAGAAGTATGGATGTGGATGATAAAAAGGTCCCAGTAGATAATTACGTATAAACAACCTCGGATAATGAAGAGATTGTGAAATTAACCCTTACCTTGTACTTTTCCTTGGTCGAGGGTAGGTTAGCCTTCTGTATAATGGTGAAATAATTGTTATTAAATTATACAAGAATCATATACATTAATATGATATCATATATGATCTTTTAATATTTTTTTGTTTAATAATATCTTAGTATTATCGTCATTTCGGGTGTTAACTGATTCATTTTCATTTATATGCTTTGTTAGGTAAGTAATATTTGTTATGGATAGGATGAATCTTATTCATATTCAGAATGATATTAAGTATTTAAACATTATCTTTAATCATCTAATGAAAATTAGTCTTGAATGGATACGATGGGGAATGAATCTCATCGTGTTCGTGGAGATGGTAATCCATACGTACGCACGAGCGACAATATCATTATTTTGATATTAAAATAATATATAATTTGATGGTATATTATATATACAGAATAATTATCATGTTATATTTATTATTTACATCAATTACACATCATTATTATACCCATCCAAATAATAATGTATTGAATAACAATTACACCACGACGTGGAGACAGTAAGCCGTACGTACGCACGTATGGTGACATGTCATTCAAAGGATGGATAAAATAATGAATTTGGTTGTACCATATTTATAATAAAATCACATTATATATAAGATACTGGAGTTATTATTTTAGAATGTAAACAACAAAGAAATAGGAAGTGGAAGAAGAAAGTAACTTGAAAGAGGTGATGAAATATTTACCTCTTCTTCGGGTTCTTCCTTTTGATTTGATCAAAAGGGATCCTTAGGTCAATTTTATGACTAAAGAAAGGCCTCTAGGATGAAGGTAGGATAGTTGAGAGGGTATTTGGGTAGGGTTTTTCCAAGCCAAATGGCTTTGAAGGTGTAAATTAGAGATAAGGGGGAGTGCCCTTTTATAAGAGGGGTGAGGGGCACCTTAGAAAAAACTAGAAATATTATTTTATAATAAAATCATTTTAGGTTTCTAATGGATAAAAAATGAATTATTTAAAGTCTAAGGTGGGGATGGGTCAAAAACCACTCAACCAATATGTTTTAGACAGGTTTGGGTCACTATATTAACTTTATCTTTTAGATTTAACTCTTAGTTAAATAGTTTGACATTTACCATGTCTCTTTGTATTTTTATATTATATGGTTAATAAACGTACTACAAACTTTCAAGTGAACCCCAAGTGATTAATTAATGATAAAACTATCATTATAAAAGTCTTTTTGCCTAAACTTAGATTTTTAGGAATAAAATATCAATTAATAATATAATATTTGTTTTAAAAACTCTTTTATGTCAATTTTGACACTATTTGGTATTTTGTTTTTTCTAAATTCATAACAACATTATTAATTCGAAAAAAATTCATCTAACCAACCCTAACATGTCATATTAATCTATAAAATTATCATAATTTATAAAAATTCTCAAATTAAATTTATTTGGATATTTATAATATCAATTATTTTAATATTTCATTAATTAGGTAATTACTGCATCATCACTGTGTCATAAATAAATATAATTATTTAATGTCTAAAATTTATAAATAAAATACCATTATGCAGGAAATATTTTTAGTTTTCTAATGAATATCTATAGTTGAATTTATCTTATGTGTTACCTTATATTAAAAATGGTTTAGTTATTAAACTTTGAATTTAACACTTTTAACTCTTCTTTGAATTAAATAATAATAAATATCCTAATCTAATCCAAGTGGACCTAAAGGATCATATTTTATTTCTAAGGTTTTTTTTTGTCGAATTACACTTATCCAATAGAATTAGGACATGTGTTAGGGTAATAATAATATCATTTTTACCCTTAATTACCCTATTTACTTTTAACCGTGGTAAATAAAAGTAAAAAGTTTTTATCCACCAAAAATTATTTTCATCTTATTGAACCACATTTTACTTACTGATATCAACCGTGTCTCTTGGATTTTTGAAATTCAACTCACAGAAGCGGTAAAATTAAGTTTTATGTAAATTTGTAAATGCTCCTAGGAGGTGGGTAAAAAACGGTAAAAAGTTCAATAAAAGAAATCTCCTAAAGCCAGAATTCACACTTGCTAAACTTCCCATATAAATCATGTCTTCTAAGAGTCTTCAGGATAATGTGCAAGTGATTTTCATGATCTTTGTAGCTTTTGGAGTATACCAAGATATCATCAATAAATACCACTACAAATTCATCAAGATATTCCTTGAAAACTCTATTCATTAGATCCATGAAGACAGAGGGTGCATTAGTCAGCACAAAAGGCATTACTGTAAACTCATAATGCCTGTACCTGGTTCGAAATGCTGTCTTTGGAATGTATTCCTTCTTCACGCACAACTGATTATATCCAAATCGAAGGTCAATCTTTGAAAATTATTGAGCTCCATGAAGTTGGTTGAATAAATCATCAATACGGGGTAGGGGATACTTGTTCTTTATTGTTATAGCATCGATCTCCCTGTAGTCAATGCACAACTTTATAGATCTATTTTTCTTCTTAACAAAAAGGACAGGGGATCCCAATGGAGAACATAGGTTGGGATTGAAGATTGGACATGGAAGAAAAGTGTAAATAACTATAGAGAGTGATAACGATCATCGATCATCAATAAGTGAATGGTCAATGGAAAGTTAAGGACCTAAAAACCATAGATCTGTGGTGATTTATAATACCATTAGTTAAAAAAATGAAGTTATTAGGATAAATCTTTTCCAATATTCTTTTCATAGAGGAATTCTTTTACTGTCTAAGTATATAAGGAAATATAATTACATGATTTTATTCCTTTTCATATGCATAATCTCACCCTTTGATTGTTCCTTGATTTATTTCCACTTCATCTCTTACTCTAAGAAATTAAGGTGAATTTTTCATTCCTAAAGCATTAGCTGATCATGAGATCTATAAATAGAATGAAAAGTCATACTATTTATCTTTTGTTAGCATCATAGAAAAATGGTTAGCACAGGTTATCTAACATGTATATATCATCATATGGTTAGATAATACTTTAATATCACAAAATTCATTTAAAGTTTAACTTAAACCATTCCATAAATGGTTAACCTTGTAACCCTTCCAGAAGCTGAAAATCCAAAACTTTAGAAATAAGTCCACTAAATCATCTTAGCATTGACCCCCCCTATATCATAAAGTAGCACTTGGTTGTCACATTTTAAATATGTGGATACCCTCATCGTATATTCTCTTGAAACATGGTAATAACCTGAATTACCATAAATCCTCTTCAAAAACATGCATGATTCCTTATTCCAAAGATTACTGGATATATTCCTTAAATCCAAGAAGTTGTAAACTTCATCCATTATAACATAGACTACTTTTTCAATAAATCTTTTATCAGTTATAATGTCATAAATGCTATCCAATTTACTTTATCTATATCATCATCTCTTTATCCATATAAAATATCATTTTCTCATCCTCAAGAACATGTTAAGGGTTACCCTCCCTTAATGTAACCTTTACATTAAATCAATCTTCTAGTTTATCAGTATTATTTAAAACATTGTTGAAAATACCACTACTAGAATTAGAGATTTTAGTGACCACTAAAAGAGGCTGCTAAAAGGCTTTAGCGACCGCCCAGTGACTGCTTTTGGTGGTCGCATTAGCTTCGTCGGTAAAACCCATTAGCGACCGCCAATGGCGGTTTCTAATGTTTCACATCAAAACAGTATTCTGATGGTCCTCATGCGGGTCCTTGTCTTGTCATATGTGTGTCAAGGGATACAAGACCTTGCCCCCACCAGCCATGGCGGACACACGACGACAGGTGGACGTTGGGTTGTTCGGGTGATGACGATGAGGTTGCCAGAAGTCCGAGGCGAGGGTTCGGGATTGTTCGTCACGTAGACGGTAGTCACGAGTGTGTTGTTACGAAGCATGGTATGGCATGAAGAGAGGCGGCGTGTGGCGGCGTGCGGCGTCGACTGCGGTACATTGGATTTGCAGCGGCTAAAGCAGGAAAGGGAAGAAGAAGATGCGTGCTCGGGAAAATTCCTGCTGGAATTTTACATTCGTATTAGTGGCCACCTATGGTGGTAACTAATACCCTCTTTAGCGACTTCCAATGGTGGTCGCCCGCTTCAAGAGGCGCAAAAACTAAAATTTCTAGTAGTGTACTTAAAGAAAAATCTTCTAAAAAAAATCCTAAAATACTTCATGATTCATATAACATAATATTTGAATTAAAAAACATATAACATAATCTTCGCTAATACCTAAAGCTCCAGATATTCTTGATGGCTTCCCCAACCTTCAGCTATCGACTTATGAGTTTTTGGAAACCTCTGTGCTCTTTAATCTTACCCTGGTGGCTCGATTCAAGCGAAGGAGACACTCAGTTGATGCTTTTGATAGGTTCATCTTCGAATCTTGGGACCTTTAGGAAAGGGTGCTTTGGGATTTCTTGATATCCATAATATTATGATGCAGTTTGAATCAGAGGCAGATCTCATCCAAGCATGGTCGAGGGCACCTCGTAGCTTCAATGGTCTTCATTTCTTCCTCTTGCATTGGTCCTTTGAGTTTCACATGAATTGCGACCCGCCTTCTATGGCGGTTTGTGTAAGATTCCCCAACCTTACCTTGCCCTTTCAGAATCCCTAGGTTATTCGAATGTTAGCTAATCTTGTAGGAAGATACCTCTACTCTGATAGTCGCACTGAAGCAGCGTGTCACCCGGTGAACCCCCGAGTGTGTGTTGAAATGGATGCATCTCATTAGCATTTTGATTTTGTGTGGGTTACTATCGGTGATGAATACGGGTGTAAGAAACATGTATTTTATGAGAATTGGACCAATTTCTACTCATCTTGCAATCGATTGGGCCATTCATCAGAGGTTTGCCGAAGGGGATCCCCAGCTCCTGCGATGGAGGCTTGTCATAGGATTAACCAGGTTTCTTCAAGAAGAAAGGATGATTCAAAGGGTAAGGCTCATGAGGTTGGTGTGGCGGAAGGTATGTAAGAAGAGGCTTCAAGGCCAATAGAAAGAGGCAGGGGTCTTCATTAATCAAGTCCAGTGGTGGAATACCTTCCAGGTGGTGTTTGCAAGGCCCCTATCAAGGATGTTCATGCATCTGAGCTACCAAGTGTTACAACTCCCCAACCCAATCCGAAGGTTGCTGAAGTTCTTAGAAAGTTGAGGAAGGACTTGGAGGGCCCCTCTAAGTTCAATTGTATGGAGCAGTTCTCAGAGGGGGAGAAGGTGATCAAGGACCAGATGGTGGGGGTGAGGGAGGCATGCTCTATTCGGAGGTGGGAGAGCCTATCAGAGCTGGGGAAGATAGGGGTTTGGACCCTTCGGCCAGGCCCTTTCTCTCTTTGAGAAATAGATTTGAAGGTCTCTCTGAAGTCTTGGTTGAAGTGGTTGTGAATGATGATACTGTGGTAGGAGGTAATAATGATGGGGCCTCTAAGGAAGGGCACAATGCTAGATGTTTGGGTCATGTGGAAGCTCCAATGGATGGGGAAGAGCCCCTTATTGCGGTCAGATTCCTTTCTTTGATTGAGAGAAACACACCAGATCAGGACAGGGGGAATACCAAGGGATGCAAGGAAAATGTCTCGATGAACCTCCTCGACATAGGGAGGGATCTCTCTGGGGATGAGAAAGAAAATATGAGTGTTTGGGTTGGCCGCTCCTTCAATGATATTGTGCAGAATGGGAATAAAGGGACAAATGAGTGTGAATGAAACTTGTCTACTACACCAAGAAGAAGAACTAGAAGGGACTACTCATACTTTCCACGACTAATGAGTACCAGATATTTCTTTAAGCAGGATAGAGGGGTAATTCTTGCTTTCAAAAAGGGAAACCTGGCCAAACAGCCTTGTCTAGTGCAGCCTTCACTTGACCAGCTGAGAAACTGGGATCAAAGTGATGGCTTTTGGAGGTGGAATAAACTGGCTTCTGAATGGGAATCGACTGCTGCATAGGAGAAGTACTGTGTGGTATGCAGAGATGAGTATGGGTATTATGATATGTAATGATATATTGGTCTGTTTGGATATGGTTTGTTTTGCAGGTGACTGTTTTGTGATGTTGTAATTTGGGATCCTATTTGGTTTTAGGGTTGTGCGGGTTCACAGTTTTCCTTAAAGTGTTTGGAAATAAAAAAATTTAATTTTCATTCATTATAATATAAAATATGAATCATGTATTATGGTTCCTCAACCTCAATATAATCATGCTTTTTACGTTTAATATAAACAATACTGGAAGAAAATCCCATACATTTCACATGTTATTTTCGGTCCCTTTATCTTTAGAAATATAACCAATACCCGTACCACCTTCATGATTATATTTATGAGATTTCCACTTAGAAAATTATTTTTCATAATTCCCATACTTTCCAAATCTAAAAAATTCAATGTTAACCATGTTCCTTCTAGTTACCACCATTGACTAACACCAGAAAGCATATGGTGAGAAACACTTATCATAGAGGAAAACCACATAATAAAAAAATTACTTATAGGATGCCTAAATCATAAAATCCACTTTTAAATCTATTAAACCTTAGGATTATCCTTAGATTCATACCTAGAAATATCCTTGGAAATATTCCTATGGATCTCACTAAATTTTCTTATCCTAGTTTCCATAGGTTGAATAAACCTTTCCTTTGATACCAACTATAGAAACACATGCTTAACATAAATGGATATTACATCATTTTTTATGAATATTCAATACATTACAAAATTACATGCCCGAGGATCATAATAGTTTAGTGTCTTTGGAAACTTGGAACAAAATATTCTAACTTGGTGAAATATCTTCTATGTTTACCACAAATATCTTCCCCTTTAGTAATTCTAATTAAAACCTTTCTTCATAACCTGAGGAAGGGAAACATAAGAAATGGGTGAGCTCAGGTGGTCAATAAGGGTAAATAAGGGAGATATATAAGCATAACATGAGAATAAGGGTATGAGAACATGATATTAACATTATAAGATCATACCCTACATATCAAATATCACAATCAAGAGTCATGGAATAAATATTGGTAGTTTATAAGACATGAATCATAAGGAAATCAAGAGTATAATCCATGAGATCATAACATAATCATAAGACATTTGACTGTGGAAGACACATAACTATATAAAATTATTTCTATAGTAGTAAAGGATTAATTCCAAGACCATCTTAGTGGAATGGGTTCACTCCCCAAACCATCTTAGTAGTCAAGGTTCACTCTCAAGGCCATCTTATTGGAAAAATTCCTTTACTGAATCGGGTTCACTCCCCGTTCCAACTTTGTATTACTAAACCTATTTCACCTCCCATTCCAACCTTGTATTACTAAACTGGTTTAACTTCTTATTCCAGCCCTGTATTACTAAACTAATTTCACTCCTCATTTTGGCCCTTTCATACTGAAATGAGTTCACTCCTCATTCCAGCCCTGTCATACTAAATTGAGTTCACTCCTCATTCCATCCCAATCATACTCATGAGATATAAATATTTACCCAATTAGTTGGAGGGAGATATAGGCCCCACCTATAACATGATGAAACCATACATACATGTTCCACAAGATAATAAAACATTCATCCTATCATGACCCATAAAAATAAATGGATTTTATAAACATCATATCATAACCCATGAAATGAAATGGGTATTATAAAAATTTCATCATATCATTACCTAAGGAAAAGATATAGATCTCATAATCATTTTATCAAAGAATAACCCATGAAAAGAAGCAGGTTTCAAAAGAATATAACCCATAAAAGAGAAATGGGTGCCATAAATATCATTCCGTCAAAACATAAACTATTCAAGAAAGAATATGAATAGTATTCTTAGATCATGTCCCTAATAAAGCTTAAACTATATCAAGGATTCCATATTAGGTGGATAATTATTTTGAAAGATAACATGGATAATTTCTTAAGGAAAATAACATTTATTTGAAATTCACTTTTTAAATCATATAACATATTAAAAAAACACTTTTAAATCATATAAAGTAAGATTTAAAATCATTTAAAACATTTCTTGTGGAAAATATAATTTCTTATTTGAAAAAATGATTTTTTAAACACAAAACCTTTTCAAACCCATTTTTTTGAAAATAATCTTGAAGTCATTTTGAAAAACCTTTTTCCTTGAAAACTTATAAAGGAAGCTTGAAAATATTTTGAAAACCTTTTTCTTTGAAAATACTTTGAAAAATTATAAATAAGGATTTAAATAATTTTGAAAACCTTTTTATTTTAAAACCACTTAAAAAAATAATTTCTATAATATTATGAAAAACATTTTATTTAAAAATAACCTTGTAAACTTTGAAAGGAGTCTTCAAGGAGGTGACAATCATGATGGTGGGTAAAATCGTACATGTTGAACATTCCTTTTTCAGCACAAAAAGTTTAGAAAAGTTCATTGATTAGAAAATGACAAGGAGAATATTTTTAAAAACCTTTTTATTAAAAAGGTAAAACATGGATAAAAATTTATTTTACACATAATAATATATATTTTTTATTTTTTTAGAAAACATGGTTTTGCGATTAAAACAAATTTCTGACCGAAGAGAGAAATAAAGTTAGATTTTTATAAAAACATTTTCTTAGTTATATTAAGTAAAAAAGAGTGGAAAAATGATACCATTAATTGTATATAACATGAATAAACATATGGTAAGAAAATTCATGAGATTTTTTGAGAGATAGATCATACGATTTCATCAATAGAAGCATAATCATAAACAATCTCAATAAATGATGAGATTGTAACAATAAATTGTTACCACTTTGGTAACTTTGAATCATAATAAAATAGAAAGAATAATATTAAATGAATCTTAAAATATAATTAAAAGAGGTATATTCATGATATACCATGTCAAAGGTATTATATAAACCTCATAGAAAAATATAGGCACATAACATGACATGTATCTCAAAGAAGGAAAATTGAGACAAAAATCGCTTTATAGATTTGGTAACTTTTGAACCATAAACCCCATGAGATAAATACCATCAAATAGATATGTAAATACCCATAAATTTAAGTATAATAATCAAATAATACATTCATAGGAAATATATACACCACATAACCAAAATAAGTGGTGAATAAGGTATAAATCTCATAGAAATACAAGTGAGATGAGAAAACCCTTACTACCTGAGTAACTTTAGAATCATGATCCTCATAAGAGAATAAAATAATTTAAAGATTTGAATACAATTAAATAAAGTAAATTAATTATATAACATGTTATAGTTCAGTATATACACCGCACAAAATAAGTGAGTGGTGAATATATCATGTATCTCACAGAAATAAAAAGTGAGATGAAATCCCTTACCTTAAGTCTTGAGTTTCTTCATACATGTTCAAACCTATTGTATCATAAGTATAAGTTTATTATAAATATACCATATAAACATATTATTATATATCATACCATATATTATTTTATTATGGTCTTATATTAACCTTTTATCAATAATTCTATGTTTAAGTTATGTTTTGGGTAATAACCGCTTTGTTTTTCCCACATGATTTGACTTGTAATTCTTGGTTATTTTAATTAGATATTATGATTTAATTATTTAAATAATGTAAAAAATGGAATAAATATCATATATATTCATTATATATGTATTTATAATAATCTATAAAAGATATAAATGAGAAATGGAATACATCGTTCATAGAGATGGTATGCCATACGTACGCATGAATGATGTTTTCGTTTTATTGTCATATTGAAAGTTTATTATTTCATATATATCATATATTTTTACTAAAACCATCCTTAATAAATTCAATTTAAAGTGTTAATGAATCACATCACTTTGAGGAGGCGGTAGTCCATACATCCACAAACAAAGTTATCACATGTACACAAAATGGAAAGCATGAATATATATTTTATATAATAACTCCAAAAGAATAAATAAATCATAAATATCATATATATAATATTAAAACAGTTTCCATAATAATTCCCACCCATTAGAGGTGTTAAAGAAAAAACAAACAACATCATTTCGTGAGGTGGTAGTTCACCGTACACAAGAATGGTAAGTTTGTTACCCATTTGATAGAAGTGTGTGTATGTGTAGGTTGAACCCTTATAATAAAATAATATCAATATATTTAGGATACTTAGGTTATTATATAATCATGGAATAATAATATTTGAGGGTTGGAGAATGAAAAGAAAATAAAGGAGCTTGAGGAAGGTGTTGGCGCCAAAATGTGTGCAAAGGAAAAAATATGCAAAGAGGAAGCCAATGCCAAAGGGGCTGATTTGTGAAGCTCCTTCATAGAGCCCATCAGCATCGTGTCCTTTGCAGATCCCCTCAGTACCATGGATAGTGAAAATCCATGGCATCCTCTATGATCGTTGTAGAGTAAAAGAGGTGGAAGACTCTGCGGTTATGACATAATTGATGGAAAGCTCCACACTGTGGAGGGAACTAGATCACCTCTGTGATCACTTGGAAATTGATGGAAGCCTCCATGAGCATCATGGAGGGAATTCAGGTGGCCTCTGTGCTAAGGAGGAGATGACGGTCGACTTCGCAGTTATGAAAAAATTGATGCAATCCGCTTCTGATCACAAAGCGCCATGTGGCTTCGCAACGAGCTATCAGAGCTTCATGCTACCCCTTTCCTATAAATACCAGGCTTCCCTCAGACCCAAAGGATGGATACCCCAAACTTTCACCTTCTCAGCTCTCAAATTTTGAAGCAACTTCTACTTTGCAAAGCATTGAGAAAAATAAGCTCTTCAAGGTATTTGAGCATTGATAAATACCTTTTTATTAGCTCAAATACAACCCCTATTCAAGCAGGGATTCCCTTCGCGAATCCCACATGCCACTGCAAAGGAAGGATCTCCCTAAGGGAACTCGGGTCTTCACCAAGCACACATGTTTCGCGAAGTACCTTCTATGCACATGTGAACCCCATGCCAAGGCAGGATCACTGTGCTTAGTGAAGTACATTACTTCATAGTGCCACGCTTTTCAAGGAACCCATGCTCCGTGAAGTCCTACTTTGTGAAAGCACTTTCACTTTGTGAAGCACCCTTTATATGCAAGTATACCCCATTCCTAGGCTAGGCCACTCTACTTCGTGAAGCATACCCCTTCGCGGAGTCTCTCCACTTTGTGTTGCTTAGCCTCATGCTTCTTCGCATAGGTACGCTAACAACTATTACTTCTTTGCATAGCCACACTAACATGAGCCCCTTAATGGATCCCTCCATAACACAGACTCACCATGGCATTAATAACACCTTATCTTCCCCAAGTGTGGGTGGGTAACAATTATGTAATTCCTAGGGGTGAGGAGTGAATCCTCATCATCCAACCTGTAAGACTTTAAACTGCCAAGAACCATCATCCTCAGCACATGACATTAAACTGTATCCTCTCCCCATGCAATGTACACAAGGTGCCCTGTCTTGGACATTTTCCATGCCCACTAATCTCCACGGGAGTGATATATTTCTCATATGAAATGAGATTCTCTTTATTGGAGTGGCATCTATCTGTGGGGAAGGGAAACCATCTTGGTGTAATCCCCTAGTCTTTCTTGTGGGAGGTGGAATCCTTGCTCCTCCTTTATTCTTTGGTGCACAAAGACTAGAGGAGAGATAGGAATAGGGACCTTTGTTACCCAATCCCTCTCCCTTTTGGATTTATCTCCATCGATCCTCCATCCTGGAGTAAGTCCCAATCTCCATCTCCCTGGACCGATAACCAATCGCAAGCCCCTATTACCTCTTTGGGTCTCTAACCAAGTGTATTCCCCTGTTTCCTCTTTGGTCTGCCAACCACATGTAAGCCCCATTCTATTCCTCATGTATGCACCTTCTACGATGTGGTAGTTAGGTCTTTTCTACCTATTGTTTCTCACACCGAGCATGACTCACGTGGGCTTAGAGTAAGCATCGACTATGACATCCTCTCCAGGCTGCCTTAGTGTGTAAGGCCCAATCCCCCCTTACAAACTACATGGAATTTGATCCTTTCCCCTTCCTAGGAAAGGTATATATAAAGCCTCTATGAGGTTCAATCCCATCACCCATCAACCCTAAACACTTCACTTTGGTTCACCCCTGTCCTTCATGACGTTAAACTATATTCCCCCTTCTCTTCCTGCATGACACTAAACTGTATGTATTCCAACTATGTGGGTTTTGATCCCTGTCTCCTAGGAAGAGTATGTAGAAAGCCTCCCTGAGTTTCAATCCAAATCTATGGTAAGACGTTGTATTCCCCTTTGTTGGGATCCAACTCTCTGGTTTTCCCCCTAAGCGTCAGACCAAATCTCGGGATGCTAACCATGTGTAAGCCCCAATATCATCTTTGGGTCTCTATCCTCTGCACACAACCTGATCCTATGCCTCACCCTGAACTACATGGGTTTTGATCCCTGTCTCCTAGGAAGAGTATGTAGGAAGTATCCTTGAGGTTCAACCCCAAACACTGGTAAACTTCAGTGTCCCCTTTGGTGGGACCCACATCCTTGGTCCATCCTAGTGGTGTCAGACCAACTCACAGGCTACTAACCATTCGTAAGCCCCAACATCATATTCGGGTTTCTGTCCTCCATGCACACCCTAATTCTATACCCCCCATCCTGAACTACGTGGACTTTGATTCCTTTCCATTAGAATACATAGGAAGCCCCCCCGAGGTTCAATCCCATCACCCTTGTCCCATCGTGGTCTCTCCCTCGGGCCTCTATGTTTCGGGAAGGTCATGCCCCAACCTAGAGGTTCTACTTCCTCCGGGCCCCATCCATGTGTCCATTCTCATGGGCCGCCTCCTCAGGTGTCCCATCACCCCACCGAACTACGTGAAATTTGATTTCCCTCCATGAGAATACGTAGGAAGCCTCTTTGAGGTTCAATACCAATATTATCATCATCTTCACAGTGGTTCCATATCATTCTCCACCCACATCATTTAACCCTCCCTCGTCCATCTTGATTCTTACCCAGGCCGCCACATCCTGATGAGATCATGACATTCCCTTGGGCAAATAACCATTGATGAGCCCCAAAAAATCCATAACCATCCAACCAAGAGTGTCCCTCTTGCGATGGGCTGCCATCAATGCGTAATCCCCAGCATGTCTCCAGGTTGTTGTCCTTTGTGTACACCCTGATTCATCGCCCCTCCGAACTACATGGGTTTTGATCCCTGTATCCTGGGACAAGGTATGTAGGAATACTTCCTAGGGTTCAATCCCATACAATAGTAAACTCTGGCATCCCCTTTGTGGGAACCCAATCATCCTCAGATCTGTCTTAATTGTACGTTTTGATCCACCCATATAGTATACCCCTTAGGTGATCCCTCCAGGGGATGGACCTATTTGATCCACTCTTATCAGTGTTCTGATCAGTCCGATCCATCTTCTCTAGATGTTAAACTCACAACATACCCTATGTAAAACATGGGAATCCAAGGAAAACCTTAGAGACATTCCTATGGCATATAATTTCCCGCACTCGACGTGGGATGCCTCGGGCTTCCGTGCCCTCGAGAAGCCCTATCATAAGGGGAAGAAACCCAGAAACATTAGTGTTTCAACTTCTAGACATGACAACGATGTCCAAAGTGACTACTCTCATGATCAAAGGTTTATAATTTGACTTGAACACTTGGAATTTCCTAACAGAAGAAGTTTAATTAACCTAAATCCACAAAGATATGGCATTGTGAATGAGATTCACGAACAATGACTCAAATATATGAGGGAGACCCAGACTAGGTGAAAAATTCCTAGGGGGAATCTACATAAGGAGGAACTGACATCCCATCATCCCATTTTGATCAAGGAGAAAACATCCCTAAATAAGTGATGGATGCCGCCCACCTTTGGAAGTGGTAATGTGGGGAAACAACACAACACGTCCTCGAAAAATGGATACGCACCCCGATGAAAGCGTCAGAAATAGAAATGGTGAACCCGATGTGAAATTCTTCTCCTCAATGTGGAGATTAGTAGAGTTTGAGACATCAGTTGATAAGAATGTCATTGGATCTAGTTATCCGGCACTAGGTCCCACCAAGAAAATAGTGGGCCTGGCGTGAAACTCACCAGAGATTGGGGTAGTTGGACGTTGGATATCTTGGTTTGCGATGTTGTTAGCATGGATCCTTCTTACCAATCATGGGAGATGGAATGACACTGGGGAACTGGACGTCGGTTTCCCCCTTTCAGTGCTAATGGTCAAATGTCGCTTCTTTGGAGGACCCAAGGTACTATGACAGGAAACCAATCACCTCCCACCCACCGATTTAGGGGCTGAGGAAACACCAATGAGAAAATCTCGCACGAACTCATCTATCCTGCGATGGACTCCACATCCATGACTATTGGGAATCCACACCCCATATCACCATCTGAACTCATTCAGAGGAGGGTGATTAGTGACCTTATCTGACGGTATGAGGAAGAAGGGATTATCCCAACTCAGGATATGGCCTGATAGGACCTAGAGGCTTCTGCACCTTGCCATCTCCCCCCAAGGTTTGTGTAGGGAGCCACTTCTCCCCACTCCAACCTACAATTGTTTCAGGAGCTTCTCCCCAGAACGCTTTGACGAATCGCTCCCTTATGATAATGAGGTGAGGGAAGTCCGAGCCAGCCCAGTTGTGATCCTGTCCCGGGGCCACTAAGGAGGGATCCAACTAGGCCACGTCGGCACCACCACATAGCCCCATAGGCTGAGGATAAGTTGAGTTATACATCTACACTATAGACCCTAGGATGGTTAACCTGACGCTAACATCAGGTGCAAGATGAGGAGGATGCTCGCCAGGGGGTGTCATCATCAACAACTACAATGGCCCATGCCACCACCGACGTATACCATCAATTCCCCATTTATACTAAACATGGGAACTTATACGCCCGACCCAGATCGAGGCCCTAACTACCCCATGGTTAGGTGGGGGCGACTCTCTTGGTTGCCGACATAGGTGGCGCCCATCGTGGGCCATCCCGCGGTGATGACATCCAGCACAGAGGTCCTCCCCATGCTACCACCAATGAGAGAAAAGGTCCTCCCCGCTCCAAAGCTCGGTGTGTAGGTCCTCCCCATGATAACATCAGTCCAAGCGATGTCCCTCCCCGCTACACTCACATCCATCACATAAGTTTCTTTCGCACCTGTGATCCCAGGTATGGAGCTATTCCTCTTGTTGCTGGTCGTTGATGCGAAGATCCTCCTCACCTAGTCAATCAACAATGTGGGGGTCTTCCCCAATGTACTTAATTCAACTGATGAAGGTCCTCCTTGTCCCAACAATCAGAGAAGCGGAGGTCTTCTCTGCTTTATTGGTGTCCAATACAGAGGTCTTCCTCGTGTTTAGTTTGACCAGTATGAATGCCTTCCTCATACTGTTACTACTAAGGGAAACAAGCATGGAGGTAATACCCATGTTCCCACCAGATCCAGCGGAGGTCCTACCTACTCCAACACTTCCTGCAGGAATTCTCTCTGCGTTCTAGCTAGTGGATGCAGAGGCCCTCCCCATGTTCCTTTTGACATTTGTTTGGGTGCTCCTCACACCCCAACTCACCCAAGTGGAAGTCCTCTCCACCCCATCACTAGTTCGGCCAAAGGTCCTCCTCACACCAAAAACCTACCCTATCATAAAGAACCATCCTAGGGAAGGAGGGCAGGTCACCGCCACCAAATAAAGGATACTGAGAAGTTTTAGACTACAATTAAACCCATCTGCTTTTTAGATTTTGAGGCGGAATGTGATTTGGTAATGGAACCCTCACCTCGATCCTCTGTGTCAGGTGTCGGGGTAAGAACAAGGTACATAAGACTCATCCTTCTAGAATGTGAGGTCCACTAGATTCCTACCTCCCTCCAAATATACATCTAGGAGGAGGAATATTTGGACTCTTTCTAGGGCCTGGCCATGTAATCCCCCCTATTGTCAACATGATCACTCTCTACCTCAACCAAAGATCACAAAGATCTGTTTTGGGGACCAATAAGGGATGAGAAACAAGGCCCACCATTAGTAACCAAAACCCATTTGTGGGAAAATGTGGTCATTAGTCTATCCTACCAAGATGTGGTGGTGCAGTCATTACATTCTTCGGAGGATAACCCAATATGCAGTGGCTTATCAGCTTACTCGCCGTATTCCCCATCGACCAGTCTACTATCTCATTGGACCGCTTTAGTGATGTTACCAGTCCCATATCTACCCCTATTTGATGAATGGGGAAACCAAGGGCCACACCCTGAGTCTGAGCCCAGAAGCTTATGGGACCTTGCAGTGGACCATTTCCCAGAGATGTTCTGGCCAGTTGAAACTGCAAACTTCAGTGTGCCAGAATCACTTACTGAGGAGGAAGTTGAATGCTTTCTATAAACCCTCTAGGTGATGCACTTCTGCCTCCATCATCAGTGGGTGGATTACCCCAAGATTCAGGCACACTTTGAAGATATTGGCCAATAATGCTGTATGGTCGACTTGGATGCAATCCCTATGGAACAACTCCCTGAGTCGCCCGGTCATCATCGAACCCTCCAACAATGATGCGTTCAGAGCTTTAAATTGATCTAAATAATTATTAAGGAGTATTACCCCCATGTTTAGATCTATAGTTGGGGGAAGTATGTGGCCCTTAATTTCAATTCTATTTTGTGCTAGCCCAACTTGCCAAACGATATTGAGGATATGCCTTCAGGTACAGTCATGATTAATATGGCTGACCTATCAGAGGGAGAGAAAAATATAGAGCTCCTTGAAGAGAACTTACCCCCAGAGGGAGTAACACACATATTGGATTCATTGGGAAGGATTAATTTCCATCAAATAAATCTATTGGGTCTTCCCATATTTACCAAGTCATTAGCCCTTAGTCAGAATCCCAATAAGGGTAAAGAGCATATTAGAGTCGTCAAACCATCTAACCTGTCTAGATCAGTACAAAAAATGGAGGATGATACCGAAAAGGCCGCATTGTGTCAATAGATCGTAGAGCATAAAAATATGGTCGATGAACTTCTCACTGAACGTGATGTAGAACGGTGACTAGACTACGGTAATCCTCAACTGGGGCAGCAGGGGTAGGTACACCCTCCCCCCAGTGAATTGCCTATGGGTGACCCTGACCATCCTGTCTACATAGACAGGGTATATGTCATAGTTTATGGAAATAGGGCACGATAAGCCTTGCTAAATCCTCCAAAATTGCATGATAACCCTCCTTAGGACCCATCTTATGTTCCCCAATCTGCTCCGCAGGTTATCCCACCAGCCGCTCTACGAGCCACTAGGCCCACTTATCATGTTGAAGAACCCACGAACACACTAGTGGTTAGGGACCCTCGACAAGATAGGAATCCCCGCCAAGAAAACCCAATGGAAGTGCTCATTTCCCACCTTGAGGTTTTGGAAACTCAACAGGTGGAAATTCTACCTGATGAAAAGCCATATCAGGCATGGGTGGATGATATTCTAGCACCCCCTAGTTTTGGAAATCCTAGCTTTTCCTCGTTTAATGGGATGGGTGATCCACTGCAGCATCTAGCCCACTTCATCTCAAGGCATGGACCCATGTTGGGAACTCCAGTGCAGCAGGAGGCTGCCAAAATATGGTGTTTCGTACAAACATTAGAAGGTCCTGAGTTTTTCTGGTACATCCAGCTACCCATTAGGTCAGTAGATGGTTGGGAGGAACTTCATAGGTAGTTTCTTTACCACTTTTGTTCCACACCTCAGAAGACGAGTATTGCTGACCTCTTCAAGTGCAAGCAAAGGCCTGATGAGCATGTCACATACTTTTTCCCCTAGTGGAAGGGCCTCACCTACTCCCTTGATATTACACTGACTCATGAAAAACTGTCGACAATGTTTTTTGGGAATGTAAAAAATGAACTGGTCTCCTCTCTTATCACCCAAAATTACCCTAGGGGATTCCAGGATTTCTCTGAAAAAGCCCAACGTCTAGAGAAAGCCTTACAGTAGGCCAAGCAGGCACGCTTGTTGCCTCCTATAGTTCCCGTGAGAAGATTCGCTAAGGAAGATCCCACCACAGTAGAATAAATAGATGCCCTCAGGTAGTTGGAGTTATTACTAGTGGATCCATCTCCATATCCACATTGAGGCCCACCACCTCAGGCACAACCTCCAGCCCAGCAGAACCCACTTCAAAATCAGTAGGTGCCCCCCGTGTAACACACCGCCACCACCTAGGTAAGATAACTAGGTTCCACCTCCTCGACAGGAATCTCTATCCCCTTGCTAGGTCTAGGCTCCCAGATCCCCCTTTATAGATAGAAGTAACCACATCTACTCATTTAATGAGGCTCAGGTCCCTGATTATTTCCGAAGTGCCTTGGAATAGGGAATTCTATGATTTTCATAATATAGGAGGCTCGAAGAGGTCGATCTCACTGATCGTACCAATTACTTCCCTTATCAACAGATCCTAGGGCACACCCTCAAGCAGTACTATGTGTTTAAATAATGGATTCAAGACCAGGTTGATAACAACATAGTCAGGTTAGGTTCAGCTCTAGAATAGGTGGCATGTGTATTCATACAGCCTGACAGCAATAGTGACAATAAAGGTGAGTGCCAGTAGGTTCCTAACCGTAGGTACCAAAAATATGATGACTGGATGGCCCGAAAGGCAATCACCCACACTCATGGTATTATTCGTGCACATTTGAACCAACCCAATCCTTTAGAAGACACCACATTACCCACATCTACTACTACTGTGTCAATGTCTCAGCCTTCCTCTTCCTAGAAGGGTAGGAATTAGCGATGCAAGGGAAAACAAATCCCCCCACCGATTCCATCGTCATCCCATACTCTCAGCAATTTCATGCCCCTAGAGTTAGAGAATGCCCCCAGAATCCATCCGGTGATGGAGGATTCTTCAAGTGACGACCAAGGGTATGCTTTGGTTAACACCGTGGAGCTGGTAAACCCCTACATGATTCCCAACAATGAGGAACACTAGCCAAATCCTCCCAATGTCCCCAATCAATGCCAGCATCGATGGAGCCGCAGTTACATGAGTCATTGGGATGCATTGGTCGGTGCCTCCAGCCAAGCTGTTCATAACACCAAAACTAAAAAACAAGCCTAACGCAGATCTCAGCACACACAACCTTATCATTGTGTTTCACCAAGTCCACATTTACCACCGTTTTTGCTACTTGATCAGGAAAATCCACCACGATCGCACTATGATCAGCCACGTTCGATTATAGATCGGCCTTAGTCATCTGGCCCTCATTTGGTATTTTCTCTATGCATTTTGAGTAGTGAGCAATGGGACATTACTAGCACCAGTTGTCCGCCGATTTAGCCAGAAGGGCCCGTCATACCCCTTCCATAGAATGACCTCCTGTAAGCATAACTTAACGCTTGGCATAGAAGTATGATATCCTTAAGAATCTTTCCACCATTCCTACAAGGCTCTCTATCCTCGAGTCTCTTCTCCTATCAGTGGATATGTATGAATCCATTATCGAGGCTTTAAGAAGCCCCCTCCACTTTAAGATGGAGGTAGAAACTGTAGAATCCTTCCATGTTGAGGTAGTCGATCATGATGAATGTTAGGCCATTATCTCTTTTTATGAATAAGATAAAGGTTCTCCCATATAGGGGCATATCTGCCCACTGTACATTACTATCCATTTCAATAGTGTGGAGGTTCTCCATTACCTTGTCGACATAGGCTCTAGGATTAACCTTACCCCGACCCATACACTCTGAAAAATGGGGCTGTATGAGTATGATTCGAGTCCCTCTAACCTTAAAATTCAAGGTTATAACAAGATGGAATAGACACCAGTTGGAATGATCCATATGAAGACCCAGTTTGGTGGTCTAGTATCTAGAACCAAGTTCATGGTTGTCTTACAAGACACTTCCTACAACGTGTTTATGGGTAGGTCATGACTCCACCTACACGCAACGATCCCTTGTTCGTATCACCAATGCCTTAAGTATTCCTTTAATGGTCGATTAGGCGTACTCCGAGGTGATACGTCTCCCTTTGCCTATTTTTGAAGCCCGCTACCTGGATGCTGACTATTACAAGAGCAAGGACAAGTAGATTTAGGCTAACGAGGTTGAACATGATATGGCTGCGATCGACCTGTGGACAGACCTGGATGATGCCTACATTTTCCCAATCCACCGACTGGAGGCCATGACTCCAGATTTGGGGAAATGATTTGTTGTTTTTGGAATGAGGGGGGAGCAAATTACCAAGTCTAAGGGATGCTATAAGATCATCTCGAATTCCTATACAAATTAGGTTCAGGTGATCCCAGAGCCCCCTACTCCCATAAGGTATCGGGATGTCTTCCCCATGGAAACAACAATATTCCATACTTACTTATTTCACTAGATTGGGATAAACCGTCTCAAGCCAATGCACTACTATTTCTTTGATATCATTAATCATGGACCCTTAGTCTAAAGGCCAGATGGGATTGGATCGATATTTTTCATCACTATGGTCTTGGAAGTACGTGATCTCCCTGATACAGTTTCCACCACCACTCAGGCTGGCACCAGTGTCCCATCAAGATATATCAACACAGAAGAATCACCTCCCACCGAGGATCCCTCCTCCATGAGTGAAGAAGAGGATTTAGAGGATGCTCCTCCCACTTTTGTAGAGGGTGTTTCCACCACCGTTGATGAATTGGTATAGGTGAACCTCGATAACAAGATAGATCTGAAGACAACTTTTATCAGTGCCACTATTCCTGCTGAAGAGCAACAATGATACATGGACTTCCTGAAGTAGCATCATGATGTGTTTTCCTGGATTTATGATGATATTCTAGGACTATATCCTTAAGTCGCCATCCACCTTCTCAGTCTTCCATCAAATCATCGCGGGTTCAAATAGACTCCTATAAAGATGCACCCTTTCTCATGGTGCCATGGTCAAGGCCAAGGTTGATAAGATCATAAGATCCAACTTCATCAAGGAGATCTAGTACCCCAGATGGTTATCCATCATTGTGCCCGTTAGGAAGAAGAATGGATGGATTAGAGTCTACATCGACTTCTAGGATCTCAACCTTCACCGTTCAAAGGATTATTTCCACCTTCCTGTGACAAAACTGTTGATTGATTCCACCGCTGGGTTCCAGGCTCTCTCCTTCATGGATGAGTGTTCTAGGTATAACCAAAACTGAATGGCCCTTGAGGATGAAGAGTCTACAGCCTTCAGGGAACCACAAGGTAATTTCTGCTACCAGGTAATGCCCTTAGGTCTAAAGAACACAGGTTCCACCTATCAGTGTGGCATGCATCACATATTTAAGCTAATCCTCAGGACATTGGTGGAATGCTACGTGGAAGATCTGGTGGTCAAATCTCGCCAGTGCTAGGACCATCTCAAAGATATCAAGAACTTGTTTGACTTCCTATAATACCTATATATGAATATTAACCCATTTAAGTGTGCCTTTGGGGTCACCTATGGAAAGTTTCTTGGCTTTATTTTCATATATAGAGGCATCAAGATTGATCCGAATAAGATCAAGGCCATCAGTTAGATGATGCCTCTAAGCAATATTTGGGAACTCTGAGGCTTTCAAGGCCACTTAGCTTATATACGCCGATTCATCGTATATTTGGATGGAAAGTGTAAGCCCTTTTTCTAGATCATGAAGAAAGGTGCTGATTATTAGTGGGATGAGGTGTGTCAGAATGCTTTTGAAAAAATCAAGTAGTATTTGTTACAGCTTCCGGTTCTAATGCCACCTATTTCCTAAAATCCCCTGGTCCTTTATGTGACCACTCTAGAATGATCTATCACTTCCCTTCTTGCACAAAAAAATAACGAGGGAGCAGAGAACAATTTATACTATCTTAACTACATGCTCCTCGATACAGAGACCAGATACTCCTCTATTGAGAAGAGCTGCCTTGTGCTAGTGTTTATAGTGCATAAATTGTGGCATTACTTGTAGAACCATGAGATTCATCTAGTGTCCTGAGTGGATTCGCTGATGTAAATTCTGAACCGCCCCATGTTGATAGGCCATCTAGCTTGGTGGAAAGTGATCCTCCAGTAGTTTGACATCAAGTTTTTCCCCCAGAAGGCTATTAAGGGACAAGCATTGGAAGATTTCCTTGCTTCCCATCTAGCTCCCACAGACGAGTCTCTAGATATTGATTTTCTATATGAGATAATCCTCTTTGTAGATCAAGACATTCCATGTTGGAAAATTCACTTTTATAGTGCTTCCCAAAGCCCTACTGATAGAAGAATCAATGATCCTAGACTCAACAAAGTGGGCCTAGGTATTGTCTTCATCATGAAAGAAAAAGCTGTTCTTCCATACTCATTCTTGTTTTCAGAAGGATATACCAACAATGAGGCAGAGTACCAGGCTCTCATTACCGGTCTCGAGCTGTCCCTCGAGATTGAAGTTCCCCACTTGCATGTAAAAGGGGACTTCGAACTAGTCATCAAGAAGATCAATAGTGGATACGTCATCAGGAATCCAAAGATCATACCACTGTTAGAACGTACCTGCCAATTTATGGCCCAGTTCCCATCTTAGCCAAAAGTTACTCATGTCCCTCATTCACAGAACAGTTGATCCAAAGCCTTTTCTAGCCTATCCACATCTCTTGTAGAGCCTGATTAGGATGATTTGATTATCCATGTGGTGCATCAGAGATTTATCGCTCCTGTTAGTCTGAACGACGATGATAGCCTGCAGGTAAGACACCTTACTGATGATGCCACTATGTCAAGACCCCTAAGTCCCCCTGGAACAGTGTTGGAAGTAAATATTGACTAGAGGAACCCCTTATCGAGTATCTCTAGCATGGTAATCTCCCAATAGATCGAGCCGAGCATGAGAAAATCTGAAAACACACATTGTAGTTGACCCTCTAGAGTGGTCCCAGTCTTGAGAAGATCCTCTACAGACACAGGTTTGATGGGGTTCTCCTCCGTTTCATGCAAGGAGGTGAGATTTCTCAGGTCATGTAGGAGGTTCATGCTGGTTCCTATGAGGCTCATCAGATAGAGCCAAAACTCTCTCACCAGATCTAGAGATAGAGATATTTTTGGCCCACCATGATCCGTGACTACATCGGGTTTTCCAAGAGGTTCCATTCATGACAAATCCATGCTAATTTTGTGCATTGGCTACTAGAGCCTCTTTACACTACCAAATACTCTTAGGCCTTTGCAGTCTGGGGACTCGATGTTGTGGGACCATATCAATCGGTGACAGCTCGCTAGTGCAGGTTCATCTTGATCGTTATAGATTTATTTTCCAAGTGGGAAGAGGTATTTCCGCTCAAGGAGGTCAAGGCCCATTCTATCATTGAATTTGTGAGATCCAATATCATATACTGATTCAGATTCCCTCACACCGTCCTCACCGATAACGACACCAAATTATGAGCAGCCGAACTGAATAAGTTGTATGCCAAGTACAACATCCGTTCTAACCACACCTCCCACTCTCATGCGCAAGAAAATGGGCAGATCGAGGCATTAAAAAAAACCCTATCTAATATTTTGCAGAAGATGGTTGGCCAGAACAAGAAGAGTTGGCCGGATAAACTCCCCAATGCTCTATGGGATTATTAGATGATGAATCATAATTCCACTCAGGTGACCCCACATTCCCTGGTGTATGGAACAGAGGTAGTCCTTCCCATCAAGATTCCATTTACCTCATTGCACAGAGTTTTCTACGATCAGCAGACACCAGATAAGGTAGCTGAGATCCATCCGGATGAACTGGAAGTGCTTGATGAGAACAGGCTTCATGCCCTGCACAATCTAGAGAAGAATTAGAATAAGATAGACAAAGATTTCAACAATAAAGTTCACCTCTGCTCTTTCTTACAAGGTGACATGGTGTTGGCCCTGAGAATTCCAATGATACCTGATAGGAATCCACCAAAGTTGGAGCCCAAATGGGAAGGACCTTATATTATTCACAAGGTTTACCCCAATAGCATGTACTCCCTAGTTACCATGGATGGTGAGCATATCACTCCCCCCACCAATGCCAAATTTCTCAAGTAGTACTTTGCTTGAGTAATCCACAATCACACATGACTCTAAACTGTCCCTTCTTCATTGCACGACGTTAAACTACGTAATCTATCCTGGATGAAGGATGTAAAAATACCCAGCACTAGTCCCACATGACTCTAAATTGTCCCATCTTCACCACACGATGTTAAAATACGTAATCTGTCCAGGATGAAGGATGTAAAACTACCTAGCACTAGTCCCACATGAAACTAAACTATTCCGTCTTCACAACACAATGTTAAACTGTGTAGTACATCTAGGTTCAAGGATGTAAAACTACCCAAAACTAGTCCCACATTACTCTAAACTGCCCCATCTTCACCATACAATGTTAAACTGCATAATACATCCAGGATGAAGGACGTAAAACTACCCAGCACTTGTCCCGCATGACAATAAATTGCGAAATGGTTCAAGATCTATGATCTTAAACTAATATCTCCCCGCATCCTCTCCACATGAAGTTAAAATTCACAAAATCTCAAGAACTATGGATTTCTTGACTCTCATCCTAATGGGATATGTAGGAACGCTAAAACGCTTTGTCTTAGAGTACAACCCCCAAATTCCTCTCTTTGACCGCCCTCTAGGTATAATTCTCTTAGAGGATCACACATAGTGTAGTGTATAATTCTTTGGCCCCATTTTATGACGGGTTTACGATGATCACACCATGTACCCCTCCTGTTCTTCTATACTCCCACGTCCTCACCACATCACATTAAACTGCATGGCCCTATCATAACTATGTATAGCTTTATTCCTATCCTTATGGGATATATAGGAATGCCCAGACATTTTGTCCATATGCCCAACCCCAAAATTCAAGATCCCCCCTTGGGTAAAAACACATGGTGTAGTGCGGGCCTTTCTTGCCTTCATTCACATCATGTTTATTATGACCACACCATGTACCCCCCTCTTTGGAGATCTCATCATTTTTCGTCTTTATCATATGATGTTAAATCGTACATGCAAATTCACACTTCACACGTTCCCTTTATTTGGGTCCTCATAAACATTCACATCCAAAAGGACCCCTGAATGGTATAGATTCTCAGACTTATGGATTACCTACCATTTTGGGCCAACATCCTGGAGGATTTTGAATGAAAATTTGACACAAGTCCTTCATTTTGACTAAGGTCATCAGTTGACGCTCATCTGTTGTTCCCATTCTAGGTCACAAGATATAGATGCTGTGTTTCAAAAAAAGGCAACAACCATCCTCCATAATTATCACTACCCCTATATGTCCCAAATATTGGGTTCAATGATTCATTTTGTCCTACCATACCTTCAAATGTCAGTGTGCCTCAAGCAGTGATGTTGTTCTGGTTGGGATCTACCCCGATCAATCTATTTCCTTTATTGTCATTCCCTTATATGATGTGAAGAATCTGATCCCATTCCTTGTTTCCCACACCAAGCATTGCTCACATGGACTTAGGATCTTTGGTAAGGAAAACCCACATAAAGGGTCACATAATCACGGTCCAAGCTCTATGAACTTAAACTAAGATTTCTACTGTTCTCACCGCATGATGTTAAACTGTGTGATCTGTCCAAACTAAAGGATGTAAAACTACTCAGTACTCATCCTGTATGATGATAAATTGCAAGATGGCTGGGAATTTCCATCCATGGCCCAGCCTCAGGTTCCTTGACCTTTTCTCCCCCCTACCTAAGTTCTCACTTAGGATTGTGCGATGTGGTATGGACTCTATGTCCTCGTTCATGTTGGACTATCTTTTCCACGTCGCACACATCCCCTTGAGATTCCTCTCCTTCATCCATTGCACTTGCTACAAGACGTTAAACTACATGGGTACCACCACGCTCTACGCGTCCCATCATTTGGGTTTCCATCATCTTTCACATCCTAAAGGACCCCTGAGTGGCATGGATGCTAGGCCTCAATTCTCTCCTACCATCTCACGACAACATCCTAGAGGATTTGGATGATAATTTGATACAAGTCCCGCATTGTGAATATGTTCAATGGTCGACACTCAATTGTCTGTCCCCATCTCTAGTCACATGATACAAATATTGTGTTTCGAACATGGTCAACAGTTATCCTCAATCATTTTTTTCATCCCACGGTCTCCCAAATGACATGCATAATGATTTACCCTTTCCACCCATCTATCCCATGCACATGACATTAAATTGGGCATCTACAGTTCGAGCTCTATGACCATAAAATAAGATCTACCATGTTCTTGTCGCATGACGTTAAAATGCACAAAATCTCAGAACTACGTTTGGCTTGATTCCCATCCTCATGGGATATGTATAAAAACCTGGACATTTTGTCTTCAGGTTCACCCCAGGTTCATCTATCCTTTCTCCTAGCCTCTTCACCCAAGTTCTCTCTAGTAATTATGAGTGGTTTGGTGTATATGGGCTTGCACCCTCATTCATGTTAGGTTATTCTCCATTCCATACACACTCCTCATCGAGGTACCCCCTCCTATATTCATCCTTATCACATGACGTTAAACTGCATGACATCTACCAGAACTATGTGTGGCTTGATTCTCATCCTCATGGGATATGTAGGAACGAACATACATTTTGTCTTTGGGTCCAACCCTATTTCTTAGAAACCTCCTCATCTCTCTAGCCCCGTGGATTGAGTCGTCCAGGAGGGAGGTATGTGGTGTGGTATGGGCTTATTTCCTCATTCATGTCGGGTTTGAAATAGCCACGCCACATACCTCTCCCTCTTAAGAGCCCTCTATCCCCTTCTTTCCACTCATCTTGTCAAGTCATATGACCTCAAATTGGGACCCTCAACCCTCTTTGGAAATCCACCAACGTGCCCAGGAGCACTTTGGTTTAGGATCTAGAGTGTTGTATTCTACATAGACATGTTTTCATCCATTTCCAT
Organism: Viscum album; assembly: GCA_963277665.1. NCBI lineage: Eukaryota > Viridiplantae > Streptophyta > Magnoliopsida > Santalales > Viscaceae > Viscum > Viscum album. The sequence goes on along the minus strand of OY728138.1, from coordinate 1,294,377,232 downwards.
GCTTCATGTTTCCCTTGATTTTTTCTTTCATCATCTTTCACATCTGAAAGGACCCCCGAACAACATGAATGCTAGGCCCCAGGGCTCTACTACCATCTCATGCCAACATCCCCGAGGATTTTGGATGAAAATTTGATACAAGTCCCACATTGCGAATATGGTCAGTGGTCGACGCTCATTTCTTGTTCCCATTTCAGGTCACATGATATGGATGCTGCATTTTGAATATAATCAACATTCATCCTCTATAGTCACACCACCTCCATTAAGCCTTAAACATTGGTTTCATGATTCACATCCTTTTCCACTCCATCATGTCCAAGTGGAATTTTGACACTCTTAGTGCTATCCCTTAGTGCGCGTTTGCGTGTTTTGAAGGTGAAGCCACGATGATGTGTCATTTGAAACTCCGCACTATTTACCATTTTCTTTGTATTCCACGTGCTGTGAAGACCTTCTCCATCCTTGTTTCCCACATCGAGCACAACTCACACGGGCTTAGGGATTTGGTCAAGGTTTACGCCCATTTGGAAGAGTCTCACTTCCTTTGGTCTGAGCTCTATGACCTTAAAATAATATCTCCCCACATCCTTGTCGTATGATGTTAAACTACAAAACACTCTTAGAACTACGTATGGCTTGATTCTCATTCTCATGGGATACGTAGGAACACCCATATGTTTCTTATTTGGGTCCAGCCCCATATCCTCCGATATTTTCCTCAGTCCAAGCTCTACAACCTTAAACTAAGATCTACACACGTCCTTGTCATATAACATTAAAATGCACAATAATCTTATAAATATGTATATCTTTATTCTCATCCTCATGGGATATGTAGGAACACCGAGATGTTTTTTATTTGGGTCCATCCCTATATCCTCTGATCTTTTCCTCGGTCCGAGCTCTACAACCTTAAACTAAGATCTCCCCACATCCTTTTCATATGACGTTAAACTACACGACACTCTTAGAACTAGATATGGATTGATTATTATCCTCATGGGATATGTAGGAACACCCATACATTTCGTCATTGGGTCCAACCCCATATTCTCTGATCTTTTTCGGCCCCTTTCCTGAGGTTTCTTTTCTAGAATTGTGTGCGGTGTGGTGTTGACCTTTTCCTCATTCACATCAGGTATACTTGATCACACATTGTGCATTCCATATAAAACCTCATTCTTATATATGTTTTCAATCCATATGACCTTAAACTATACTTCCTGGTCTCACATGACTTTAAACTGTTGCATCTTTGCTGCGCGACATTAAAATACGTGGGTTGGTCCTATCATATGACCCTAAACTATGACATCATCATCTTGGCCGCATGATGAAAAATGACACTGCATTGTGGTATCCCCACTTGAGGGGACATCATGTTTGGTATCGGTTCTCCACCATGCCATTTTTCAAGGACTACATATGGATTGATTCCTATAGCGGCACCCAGATTCTCCATCCTAGGTTTTTCGCTTCACAAAAAAAAACATATTCTCCCTAAAGAACAAACAAGATCCATCAAATCCCTCTTTTTTTGGTGCATGGTCCATACCTGAATGATAGTATTTCTCCCATCATTGGTACCATACCATGTCATATCTATAACTACATGTATCTTGATTCCCATCCCCATGGGATATGTAGGAATGCCCAGACATTCCATCTTTGGGTCCAACCCAGGTACCTCAAATCCCACCCTCCTTTGAGCCCCCTTGGCCCAAACTCTGTCGGAAGCATGTGGTTTGGACCTTATCCTCATTCACATTGGGTTTTTCAACAACCACACCATGTGTATCCCTTGTCCCTTCCCAACCTGGTCCAAATTCTATGACCACAAACTAAGATATTCCTGCGAGAACTACATACAGCTCGATTCCCATGGGATACATAGGAACACCTGGATGTTTAGTCTCCGGGTCCAGACCTAGGAATGTTTCATGAGATAGGAGGTCTCTTTGGTCCTCACCCACATCGGGTTTGGATGCTTTGCCACCCTGCATACGTTCCATTAAACCAAGTCCCCTATTAAACTAGTAGTTTGCATCCATAGGACCCCTGTCTCTAGAAAGGTATTCAACTCCCTATATCTAACATGTCTCATTGGTGTACTTGAATGAGCCATGGAAAATATCCCAAAGTGTGGAATGTCACATGGACATTCCCTCATTCCATGTCCATGTGTCATGAGCCATTTATTTGGATCTCCATCCACTTCCATGTCTGAAGGGACCCCCTTTACAGCCTGGTCTCATGACACATTATCTTACCTACTATCTTGGGCCAACTTCCCAGAATATCTCAAACGACATTTTGCGATAGGTCTTGTGTTTCGAACATGGTCAGTGGTCAACCCTCATTTTTCTATCCACATTCTAGGCTTACGTGAAATGGATGCTGTGTTTCAAATATGGTCAATAATTATCCTCTATCGTCACACCACCATCATTGCAATCTAGATCCCGGACACCATGATTCACATATTTCCATTCCCTTATGTTCAAGTGGAATTACAACACACTCAGTTTTACCTCTTTATGCATCTATGTGCGTTAAGAAGGTAGGTCAGTAATATTGGGACGTCATTAACCTAGCATATCTATTTATCCTAGTGTGTGCCTCCCTATACCAGGAAAATCCCATCACTACTCTTTGTTTCCCACATCGAGAAAAAATCACGTGGGCTTAGTGGTTTTGGTAGGATGTGTACTGGTGCAGCCAAACCACACATGCCTCTCATCCCACATGATGTTAAAATGAAATATCTAGAACTACTTATGGCTGGATTCCCATCCTAATGGGGTACATAGAAATGCCCATACACTTTGTATCAGGCCCCGTCCAAATTAGGCCACTTCTGGTCTATGGTCTCAAGAATCCCACTAGGAACACATGGTGTGGTGTGGACTTATTGGTCCTCATTCACATCAGTTTTAAAGTTACTGCATCACGTACCCCTTCATAGATCACTACTACCATCCTTGTCACATGACCTTAAACTACACGACATCTCCAGAACTACTTATGACTTGATTCACATCCTAATGGGGTATATAGTAATGCTCGAACACTTTTTCTAGGGCCCAACCAAAATTTCTCCATCTTCAGTCTCTAAAATTAAGATTTCCCCTGGGATTATGTGATGGGGTACACATGGGCTTATGTCCTCATTCACATCGGGTCTATAATGTCCTCACCGTGTACTCCCCCCTTTGGGATCTCCCCTTCCACTCTCCATCCTACTGTATGATGATAAACTACATGGGTCCTCTAGAACTATGTATGGCTTGATTCCCATCCTTATGGGGTACGTAGGAATGCACAAACACTTTCCTTCAGGTCCAGCCCCATGTTAGAACATCTCTGGTCTATGGTCTAAAGAAAAATCCCATCAGGAACACATGGTCTGGTGTGGAATCTTATAGTCCTCATTCACATCGGGATATGTACTTCACCGCATGTTTCCTTTCTGGGTAACCATGTCCTCGACATGACTTTAAACTATAGTTCTACCCTGAACAAGTTCAAGATGCATCGTGATAATTATGGGATTCATCAACTTCCTCACCAGAGAGGATTCCCCCTACCAGCATTGATATCTGACCGTACTGTGCTCAAAGAACTACATCTAGCTTGATTCTCATCCTTATAGGATATGTAGTGATGCCAGGGCATTTCACCTCAGGCCCAGCCCTAGGGTCATTAACCCTTCTGGTCCCTCAGCCCCGATCACGGTCCAGTCTCTATGACCTTAAACTAAGAGCCTATAGTCCATGCAACATGACTTTAAACTATTGTCCTCAGTCCAAGCAGTATGACCATAAAGCTATGTAAAAAGTCCTGGTCATATGACATTAAACTACTCCATGCATCGTCATCATCGTACGACGTTAAACTACGTGTCTATCATCCTACTTGGCATGACATAAAACTATAAGGAATTATATGTCATCACTAGGGAGGTCCTTTCTGGAAGTAGGTTTGATCCTAGTTCAGACCAATGTTCCCAACTAATGTGTTTTCATCACAGTGGAATAATTTCAAGAGTGTTGGAATCAATTTGAATAACCCATCGCTCCACCCTCCATGATTTGCGTGCCCTTTATTCAGACCATCATCCTCTTTCATACCTAAAAGGAACCCCCTAACAGTATGGATGCCCAGCCTATTGCTCACCTACTATCCTGGGATAATGTTCTAGAAGACTAATGGATGACATTTCAAGTCATTCCCTATGTTTCAAACATGGTCAGTGGTCAACCCTTGATTTTATCCCCATCTCAGGCTAACACAATAGGGATACTGTGTTTCAAACACGGTCAACAGTTACCCCTTCATTTTCATGACATCCCTACAACATTATAAATTTTGGGTATTATGATTCACACTTTACACTCCCCTCTATTCATATTGATTCTAACTCCCCTAGCGTTACACCGTTCGTGCACTAGAGTACGTTGGGAAAATGACAATTTGTATGATCTGAGAACTTCCTTCTCCAGTTAGGCCTCCCTCTTTCTTCCCAGAAATCTGGATCGGTTGTTCATATCTCGAATGCCCAGATCCTGGTTGGCACTGTCATATTCGAATAGAATAATGATGTGGTCATACCTTTTTTCTCACACTGGGCATGACCCATGTGAGCTTAGGGATTAATCGTTGTATATTTCACGAATGTGATGGAAAGGTAGTAAACCAAAAAAAATAATGGAACTCATGAATGTAACCAACATAAACAAGTAAATCATGAAAGTACATTTATAAGTTTACACAAATTACAACGCCCAAGGATTGGCCCCTCCTATAGATGGGTTGACCTCTTCAATAGAGCATCCCATCTCCTCCACTCTCTAGCTTGTGGAGTCCAAGATCTGATGTCACCAGTTAAGATCCCGCTCCTCCTCGATGAAAATGGGGTGTAATTCATCAGCCTTGACCTGGGACCGACCCTCGTCAGCTTGGATAATGGACATCTCTTCAGAGGCTCGTCTCATCTATTCCTCAGCCTCTACCAGCTGGGCCTCTAGCCGCGATATGAGCCCTGATGGTACATAAAGGAAAGAAAAATACTCATTCTCCCACACCCTCAACTATTGTATCTCATTTTTGGCCTCCTGGAGCCTCTTTATGTTCACAGACTTCCTCCGCTACTAGCCCAAACCGAGGCCGTGGTCATGCTATTGTATTTTCTATACCATGAAGTCTCGGATGAGCATTTGAGGATGCTGGGCATCCACTCCTCCCACACATAGGTTGTGAATCCAGGAATGTATCCTCCCCATATGGTCTATCCATTTCACTTGAGGGGTCTCCTCGATGAAGTGCTTGATCAGCTTCCATGACTAGCAAAAGACGACCTTGCTATCCTCTTCATTGGAAGCCATCTTGTCCCGGTCCTCTGGGTCGGCAGGTTCATATATAGGGAACACCTCCAGGAACTCATTAGAAGGATCCTCATCTAGTGTATTGTTGGGTACATCAGGTCTCATGTCCTCTGATTTATCCCTATTATCAGATTCTACCTTAATTATTTTAGGTTCAGTTCTGCTGACGGTTACACCTGTAATCGGGAGCGCTACAGCTTAGTCAGTATGGGTGTCCGCTTCCACAACCACCAATTTTCACCTAGGAAAGGTAGTTCCAAGGGTCCTAATCATCATCGCCAAGGAGGCCCATTCCATTTGAAGAAATACGCATAAAAAAATACACAAACATCAGTTGACCTGATCAATGGATGACAATTAGATATTCTGTGAAGAATACTTACATAGATCAAATAATTGGTCTCACTCCTAAGATTTTTCCATCAGAACCCCGAGGCGTGGCCCCCCCATATATGGTTGGGAAATTTTAAGACTCTGAGAGAACCAACTTGGGTGTCGCAGCCCCACCAGGCACGGTAATCACCGTCATCACCGGTGTAGATCCCGAAGCCGCATCCACTATTGCGTGGGAGTGGGTTTTGCATATGAGACCCTCCTGCACAGGTTAAATGTTATTTGATAAGGGATAAGAATCCTAAATGAGGATCACAAGAAAATGGTTTAAGGTTTACCTTAAGAGCCTTCGCAAACTCTTCCATCTCTGAGTCTGAGTTGGCTACCTCACCCTCTTCCAGAGGGCTCCCTCTACCAGCCTCTTCCCCCCAGGAGGACGTTTCTAATTCTTCCAGTAGGGGGAAGCACTCCCTCAAGTTAGAAGATGATAGCTGCAGAGGGACTATTCAATCGATCAACATGTAAGAACCCAGTTCTTACTTTGAGGTATGATTTCTTCTTTTCTTTTTCCCTTGAGTTGTTTTCTAGAAAACAAGGGAAAACTAGACAAGTACTGGAATCATACTATCACATGGGCTGATTCAGGGTTACACACCATGTACTTATAAGTACATGATATTTAATTTGGTCATGTATAGTGGTAATACATGGTGTGTGAGCATGTTGGCAAGAAATAGAGGAAAAAACCAACTACATGCTGTGTACTTCTCAGTACACGCCATTTAGTATTGTCGATAGGTCCTGGAAAGTAAGTCAGTGGAAAATGGTCACCAAATGAACAGTAAAATGATGCACACACCGTTTATATGGACTTACATGCCATGTATTTGGTGTTTTTTATTAAAAACAGGCAGTAACCCTCCTATAACATTTTGGACAGAAGGGGCTCACCGGGTTTCACAAACAGCAGTGCTGAATCTTCAATTTTCTCCCAAATCTTTATACGAACTCCGATTCAATCACTGTCAGAAGAATTGGAACCCAATCGGTAAGATATAGATTAATATTGATACATTCCTTTAGATTACATCTCATGACTAAGTTATTTAAGGTTGATATTTTATCCTTGTTTCATAGATCTTCTTCATTCTAGCTTGAATTTGAGGTTGATGCTGGATAAGGAGAGTCACACAAGGACTAGGTAGTTGGTATTATGCCTTTAGTTATATGTTGGGTTGTTTACATGTGTCGTAGTGCCACACTCCCATGTTTAGGGTGTCACTTGATTGAGAATTTGACCCACATTAATACCTAATGATATTTAGGTGATTGAGTAAATTAATTAAAGAATGTTTGAGCATATTTGGTTTGATTAAGGGCCACTCCATGGATGCATTTTCCCTCGGATGACCATTGTTTAGCCGTCTGGCCTAGGATTCCAATGGTCATGCCTTTGTTTCCCCATTGAAGAGTTTTTTAAAATGAAATTAGTTAATTAAATGTTTTCCATGTGAAAATGTTTGTTAATGCGTTGTGATAGTTTAATTCACATGTTAGTATTGTTATATAAATTTACCCATGTGAGTTATTAAATGCTAAAGTCATGCTATAGTTTAATTAGCATGTGTTTCTTGATAAATGAAATGTTCCCATGTGAGTTGATTATTGAAAACCATGTGATAGTGTAGGTTACACGTGTTGACTATAATATAAATTTCCCACATGGGTTGTTATTTTTTTAACCATGGGATAATGTAATTTACACGTGTTGTTTACTATTCTAAAATGATGATATACCAGGATTGTCCCTAAAACATGCTAAAATGATTATACACCAAGTTTTACCTTGACACATGCTAAAATACTGATACACCAGGCTTGTCCCTAATTCTAAATATGCTAAAATGCCGATACACTAGGCTTGTCCTTGATTTGAATATGCTGAAATGATTATACATTGGGCTTGGCCCATAGAAATATTGATATGGGATTACTCATGATGCGTCTACCAAGCCAAATCACAATCTTGGATTCAGTCTTCACTTCTTTTTTTAGATAGCCTGCTGAGGTATCTGTTGTGTTTACTTTATATAGGGGATTGACGGGCTTAGGCCGAACCCTGAGACTTATATAATTAAATGAATTTGAATTGATTAAAGAACATTAAATGAAGGTAAATGAATTCCAATACTTTTAGAATTATTTACTTTTGAGTACCTACTAGTTTACTGCATTTCACTATTGTACACTACAGTTGCATATACTCACTGACAGATTGGCACTGAACTTTGGTGGTTTCCTAATGGGATTTATTTCCCACACCCAATTTGGGTCATGTTTTGGTCCCAAATAGACTATGTGGTTACAAGTGTCAATAAGGGAAAGACACCTTTTCCAGGTACTTGATTGCTTCTTAGGAGCAGGAGGGCATGTGACCAAGACAAGGCTTGCGATGCTGCTGAGTTTCATTTTGTTTTATCGTACTTTGGTATTGTATTGTACTTGATTGAAGAATATCTTGTTTTCACTGTTTTCTTAGAATATGTGACATGATGCATCATTTTGATATTATAGGCCTTCTAGTTATCTTTATCTTTCAGTCTTCAATTGTTTACTTCAGTTTCATGTTGTTTACTGCTTCTGATATTGTTATTATTTATTCCGATGTGTTACACTCTTCCAATGAGGGCATAGTTTCCCCACTATCACACCCTAGTCCCTTGTTTCTAGTTGGAAGCCTCTAACATTTGGGGAAATGTGATTAAGGCCATGTGGCCAAATGGGTACGAGCCACTAGTTGAGTGGCTTCCGAACCCGGGACGTTACAAAGTGGTATCATAGGTTGTTTCTTTTCTGGTTTGCTTTACAATTTGGTGATGATATTAAGGATATGAAATTTGATAATTAGCTGTGCATGGGAGTAGCTACTCCATGTACAGGGAAAATCCAAATTACCTCAAATTAAATTATGCTTTTGGATTTTGAGCTATTATAGTTTATTAGATTTCACTGTTGGGTGACACACTTGTTTGGTGATGTTATTATTGATGTTATTATGGTTATATTTTGTTACAACCTAATGAGATGTGGGTATTCCATCTCATGCATTATATAGGAACTTGTTAGAAATCACATGCCATGCATACTTTCTATTCCATTTAGGAAGAATTACTGATGCATGTTGTTGTGATAGTACCTTGATAGATATGCCTGCTGTTGTGATAAGTGTAATGACACGTGCTATGGTTTAGATTGAATGGATACCAAAATTTGATTCCTGAGGTGTATGGGCCCTCTTGGACTAGGATTTTGTGGATCATGATTCAACCTTTTATATAGAATTGTGCTAGGATATGTTTTTCTTGGGTGCCAAACTTTGATTCATAAGGAGTATGTCCCCTCACAGATCAGAATTTGGCATCCCATGAGATGGTTTTTTAGAAGAACATGGGTTTTCTGGGCAATCTGGAGTTTTTTTCCTGAAAAAACTAGTATACATGACATGTAGTTTAGCCTAATACACCGTGTGTTCTTCCTGTTCGGGGAAGAAGGTGTTCCAAGTTTTAATATGAACACTCTGTGTACCTTGTGTACATGTTGTGTATGTTGTGTACACACCATTTAGTATATGACCATGTAAAAGGCCATGTGAGAGGAAACATGGGCTGTTGAGTTTTGATCAGAACACGCCGTGTACTTTCAATACACTCCGTCTAGCCTACCCAGGTAAAACCTATGTGGACCTGGCCATGTGGGAGTACATGGCGAGGAGGATAGACCCTTGTACATGTTGTGTGCATGTGGAACACTCCATGTACCTAGGGTTGATACATGCCTAGGACAAGGGTAGAACACGACCATGTGACAACATAAGGGTACACACCGTGTATTATTTCTACATGCCATGTAGTCCATTTTTTCCAAATTTTGAGGGTCTTTTACTGTTTTAGTTTGGCACTCCTAAATGTAAAACCTTGATGATGAGCTTGAATTAAGGCGTGTTCTTAACCTTTTAGAGTAATGCATCCATGACAATCATGATCTATATGTCAGGAGAGTGGAGATGATCATAGTCCAGAGATGGTAGGCCATGTGATACCAATGGATCCTTTAGTTGTTCCAAATGTGACACCAGATGTTATACCAGATTCAAGTGTAGATGCACAGTTCCATGAAGGTTTTGTGAGGTTCATACTGACCTTTTAGGGAGCACCATAGGCTACAAAATCTATGGAAGAGCTGATGCATATCTTCTAGTACCAGCATCCACCTACTTTTTTAGGGTATGGTAGACCACATACTACAAAATCATGGATGGAATTAGTGATGACTATCTTCGAGCATCTAAATATGCCTCTTGAGAGGAGGGTCAAGCTCGCAACATATATGCCGCATGATTCTTCCAAGAGATGGTGGTATGTTATCACTCAGGCAGGGCTTATTCAGGATATGACATGGGAAGACTTTCAGGTGACCTTCTATGATTAATATTTTCCTGAGATACTGAGGGTCGACTGAGCCTAAGAGTTCATGAACCTGGAGTAGGGAACACTGTCAGTTATGGACTATTCTTCCCAATTTACTGAGATTTAGCAGTTTGCACCTATTCTATTGGGTGATGAAATATCTAGAGCTAGATGATTTGAGGATGGTCTTGGGTTTGACATCTGATCACAAGTGAATGTATTCAGGTTTCCTTCTATCTCTTCTATTATGAATCAGGCACTGATTACTGAGCACAACCTATGGGAATCTGGGGGTGTGAGTCAGGGCGGTTTGACATCGAGATTTGGTATTGTTTATACCGGTAAGAATAAGCATCATTTAGAGTTTTCTCACAATGATAGTAGTTGAAAAAATGTATCTTTCGGTAGCTAGGTGAGGTGCTACCAGTGTAGAAGGATTGGGCATACTAAACCTCAGTGCCCGATGGACCCGGTTGAGTGCAGATCTTGCAACAAGATGGTCCATTTATAGCGGTTCTGCAAGACATTTCCACCAACATCTAGTGAAAGATGGTATGAACTAACTCCATATTTAGGATTGGGGTTAGAAGCTTCTCACTAGTTAGGAAACTAGAATAAGTCAGGCTGTTTAGGATGAGGGGGTGGTTGTGGCTGTGGTAGCCAGACCCTAGGATCTCAGTGACAACAGGGTGGGTCAGCTCAGGGTAGCCAAGAAGTGTCTTAGGGCCACAATACAGGTCATAATTATGTAGTACAATAGACCCATAAAGAGTAGGATCCCAGACCTTCTACTGTCAGAGGTACTATTCTAGTCACCTCCATTTTATCTTCTGCACTTTTTGATACTGGTGCTATGTATATTTTTATATCTACGGCTGTCGTGGAAAGCCTTGGTCTCTGTCTTTATACTTATTTTGATGTTATGATGCTAGAAACTCCATTAGGGATTAGAACGACTGGTGTGCGTTAGTGCAAAGAGTTCCCCCTTGAGATTGGTGGGTGTCACTTTCTATGGAACCTCTGTGTCTTAGAGATAAAGAGCTTTGATGTCATTCTTGGAATGGACTGGTTGGTTTCTTTTTGACCCTTTTTTGATTTCTATCACTGTAGGGTGAGTTTCACATCACTAGAGGGTGGAGAGTTTCTAAATAAGGGTGAATGATATGTTTAGGTGAGCTGAGATGGACCCGAGCATCATGGGCTGGGCGGGATGACAACCCAGATTTTGAGTTTATATCTGGATGATTAGGGAACATGTTTGGAAGATTTCCCTCCAATGGTTGATCATTTCAGGCACATTTTCCTAGATGGATTCGCACGCTTACCTCCGGTCATAGAGGTGGAGTTTATTATCGAGCTAGTGTGAGGAGATGCACCAGTATCCATTCCTCCTTACAGGATGGCTACGATGGAATTGAAAGAGATCAAGAGGCAGTTGGAAGATCTGAAAGCTAAGGGTTTTATCCAACCCAATACTTCTCCTTGAGGTTTACCAGTCATTTTTGTGAAAAAGGTGGATGATACCCTTAGTCTATGCGTATACTATCATAAACTGAACCAGTTGACGGTTAAAAACCAATATCCCTTTACACAGATAGATTACCTGTTTAATCAACTTCGAGGAGATCAGGTGTTCTCAAAGATTGAATTAAGGTTAGGATATTATCAGGTACCTGTTCAACCTATAGACATACCTTATACAACCTTTCGTAGTAGGTATGGCCTATATGTGTACCTGGTTATGCTGTTTGGTCTCACAAACGCACCAACAGTTTTCATGGTGCTAATGAACTGAGTGTTCCATCCTTACCTAGATTCTTTTGTGGTGTTTTTTGGATGATATCTTGGTTTATTCTCACAATCAACATGACCATTCCAAATAACTTGAGATCATTTTGAATACACTAAGAGAGAATCAATTATATTCTAAGCTTTCAAAATTCCACTTTTGGATGGATCAAATTCACTTCCTGGGTCACGTTATCTTAGAGTCAAAAGTATCAGGGACCTAGATAAGGTGAGAGCGGTAGTTACTTGGGAGCAACCCAAGAATGTTTTTGAGGTATGAAGTTTCATAGGGATAACTGGTTACTACAGGTGTTTTATATAGGACTTCTCACACTTATCAACACTAATGACGGGATTGACTAAGAAAGGTGCGAAGTTTGAGTGGTCGGACTCTTGTGACGCTTCTTTCCAGGAGTTAAAGAGACATTTGACTTCAGTGCCGATACTGATATTGCAAGAGCTAGGAAATAGTTACACTGTGTACTGTGATATATCCGGTATTGGGTTGGGAGCAGTGTTTATACATGGGGATCGAGTTGTTGCGTATGGGTCTTGGCAGTTGAGGCCACATGAGAGGAATTACCCAACACATGATCTCGAGCTGGCTGCAGTTGTTCATGATTTGTGCCATTGGAGACATTATTTATTGGTAGAGAATTTTGTGGTGTTCAGAAACCAAAAAAGTATCAAATACATCTTTACTCAGTGTGATTTGAATCTGAGATAGTGAAGGTGGGTGGAATATCTTCAGTCATTCAATTTTGAGCTTGCCTATACTCCAGGAAAAGGAAATGTAGTGGGTGACATACTGAGTAGGAGGACTCAGATACAGGTAGTGTATGAGGATAATGGTGAGTGGAAGATTATGGCCTTATTCTTTGAGATCCATTTAGAGGTGCAGGATAGTCAGGGACATACTTATCTTTTATCTTTGGCTGTTACCTCTACCATACTGGACAAAGTGAGGATGAGGTAGCTATCAGATTCCGAAGGCCTAGTTCTACGGGAGAGTGTGGTAGGTAAGGATCCTCCTCCTAGATGGACGATAAGTGAGTATGAAGTTATGAATATCCATGGATGTGTGTGGGTTCTAGGGGATATACACGAGGAGATGATGTAGGAGTTTCATGCTTCAACTTGGTCAGTGCATCCCAGAGTCATCAAGATGTACCGTGACTTGCATCGTCAGCATTGGTGGCCGGGTATGAAGTGAGAAGTAGCTAGTTTTGTTATGATATGTTCCAACTGTCAGTAGGTTAAGGTTTAACATCAACAACTGGATAGTATTTTACATGAGTTACCTATTCTAGAGTGTAAATGGGATGATGTCGCAATGGATTTTGTGATGGGGTTACTGAGGTCATTTAGAGGCAACAATGCTGTGTGGGTTATAGTTGAAAGGCTTATGAAGGTCGCTCATTTCTTACCGATCAAGGAGACCTTCGGTGTTGATGAGATCAGAAGGATATATATCAGATAGGTGGTACGACTTCATGGGGCCCCTAATTATATCATTTCAGATAGGGATGACCACTTTACATCTTGTTTCTGGTAGAGTTTTTAGAGGGCGCTAGGTACACAGGTGCTTCTGAGCACAACATACCACCCTCAGATTGATGGCTAGTCAAAGCGTACGATACATGTGTTAGAGGAAATGTTGTGCGCATATATCCTAGACTTTGGGGGCTCTTGGGAGAATCATATTACCCTGGTCTAGTTCTCCTACAATACAAGTTTTTAGGTGACTATCCATATAGAACCTTATGAGGATTTATATGGTAGGCCATGTCATTCTCCTCTGTGCTGGTTAGAGGTAGGTGAGGAAGATTTACTAAGACCACGTCTCATACAGGAGACTTCTGAGTAGGTCCACTTGATTCATAGATGGATGGATACTGCACAATCTCATCAAAAATATTATGTCGATCACTGCAGATGATCTTTAGAGTTCGAGGTTAGGGATTAAGTTTTCCTACGTGTCGCACCGAGGTTGGGACACAAGAGGATTAGGATACAGGGTAAGCTTTCACCGAGATATGTTAGTTTTTTAAGATTCTGGAGAGAGTCAGGTCGGTAGACTATCAGTTATAGTTACCTCATAGGTACCATGCCATGCATGACGTCTTCCATGAATATCAGCTATTCCGCTATCACTCAGACCCGTATCACATTTTTCAGCTCGAGGAGGTTGAGATTTAGGTTAATGAATCCTTTAAGGAGCATATGATTCATATAGTTGATATGAGCATTAAGGTTCTCTGAGGCCGGTTAGTTCCTCTCATACGGGTGCTATGGCAGCATGACCGAGTACAAGACAAGACTTAGGAGAGGGAGGCCAATGTACATGCTCAGTGGCCAGAGTTATTCTCAGATATTTATTCACCACCCTTGGAAGGGAAATTTGAGGAAAAATTTCTTAAAGGGGGGAAGTTTTTAAGAACCCATTTCTTTCTTTGAGGTACAATTTCTTCTTTTATTTTTCCCTTGAGTTGTTTGTGAGAAATCAAGGGAAAACTAGACAAGTGCTGGAATCATACTATCAAACAGGTTGATTCAGGGTTACACTCCATGTACTTCTAAGTAAACACTATGTAGTTTGGTCGTGTATGGAGGGAATAAATGGTGTGTGGGAATGTCGGCAATAAAGAGAGGAAAAAACCAACTACACGCCGTTTACTTCTCAGTACACACTGTGTAGTCTTGTTGGTAGGTCCTGGAAAGTAAGTCGGTAGAAAATGGCCACCAAATGAATAGTAAAATGATGTATGCACCATGTATATGGACTCACATGCCACGTATTATGTTTTTTTTCTTAAAAACAGAAAGTATCCCTCCTATAACATTCTGGACAGAAGTGGCTTTCCGGGTTTCACAAACAGCAGCGTCGAACCTTCAATCTTCTCCCAAATCTTCGTTCAGACTCTGATTCAATCACCATCAGGAGTGTTGGAACCTAATTGGTAAGATCTTAATTAAAATTGATCCATTAATTCAGATTCCATATCATAAATGAATTATTTAAGGTTGATAGTTTATCCTTGTTTTGTAGATCTTCTTCGTTCTAGCTTGAATTGGAGGCTGATGCTAGATGAGGAGAGTCACACAAGGACTAGGTAGGTGGTCTTGTGTCTTTCATTAAATGTTGGGTTGTTTACATGTGTCGTAGTTCCACGCGCCCATGTTTAGGGTATCGTTTGATTGAGAAATTGACCCGCGTTAATACCTAATGAAATTTAGGTGATTAAGTAAATTAATTGAAGCATGTTTGAGCATATTTGGTTTGATTAAGGGCCACCCTGTGGGTGTGTTTTCTATTGAATGGCCATTTTTTATCCATCTAGCCTAAGATGCTGATGGGAATGCCTTTGTTTCCCCTTTTAAGGGTTGTTTAAAATTAAATTGGTTAATTAAATTTTTTCCATGTGAAAATGTTTGTTAATGCATTGTGATAGTTTAATTCACATGTTAGTCTGGTTATATAAATTTTCCCACATGATTTATTAAATTCTAAAGTCATGCTATAGTTTAATTAGCATGTGATGCTTGATAAATGAAATGTACCCATGTGAGTTGATTATTGAAAACCATGTGATAGTGTAGGTTACATGTGTTGACTATAATATGATATTCTCACATGGGATTTTATTTTGTTAACCATGGGATAGTGTAATTTATATGTTTTTTTTGCTGATATACCGGGCTTGGCCCTAAAACACACTGAAATGCTTATACACCAGGTTTTACCTTGACACATGCTGAAATGATGATACATTGGGCTTGCACTTGATTCTAAATATGCATAAATGCTGATATACCAGGCTTGTCCCTGATTTGAATATGCTAAAATGCTTATACATTAGACTTATCCCAAATACATATTGAGATGGAATGACATATGGCGCGTCTTCCAAGCCAAATCACAAGCTTGGATTTGGTCTTCACTTCTTTTTTTAGATAGACTGATGAGGTATCTGTTGTGTTTTCTTTATATAAGGGATTGACAGGATTAGGCCGGACACTGAGACTTATATAATTCAATGAATTTGAATTGATTAAAGAACATGAATTGAAGGTAAATTAATGCCAGTACTTGTAGGATTGTTTATTTTTGAGTACTTGCTAGTTTACTGCATTTCACTATTTTACACTACTATTGCATATACTCACTGACAGATTGGCATTGACCTTTGGTGGTTGCCTACTGGGATTTATTTCTCACACCCTGTTTGGGTCATGTTTTGGGGACAAATAGACTATATGGTTTTAGGTGTCGATAAGGGTAAGACCCCTTTTTCAGGTACTTGATTACTGCTTAGGAGTAGGAGAGAATGGGACCAAGCCAAGGCTTACGATGCTACTGTGCTTAATTTTGTTTTATCGTAATTTGGTATTATATTTTACTTTATTGAAATGTATCCTATTTTCACTATTTTCTTAGAATATGTGACATGCTACATCATTTTGATATTATATGCCTTCTGGTTATCTTTATCTTTCAGTATTCAGTTTTTTACTTTAGTTGCATGTTGTTTACTACTTATTCTATTGTTATTATTTATTCCACTATGTTACACTCTACCAATGAGGGCATAATTTCCCCACTATAACACCCTAGGTATGACAACCCCATTTTTATTACACACTTAAACCTGATTTTTTACATAAAATCTTCACTTGATACAACATAGAAGATTGAAAGGTCTAGTGTCTTTGGGTCTTAGGAATATTACATAAAAACTTAGAACATAAAACACACAACATCTTTATTGAAAAATTCCTTTACATGACCACTACATTCCCTCGTACTTAGCATTGCATGGGATAACCTGAGGACATGCATAAGAAAAGGTTGGGATATAAAGCCCAGTAAGGTAATAAACAAGGAATAACATGAGGAATAAAATACATGTTAGAAAATAGTAATATCAATGGATCACAAGAGAAACATGAACATAAAGGCATGATAAAGCATGATAATCATAACATGGAGATGTGGAAACAACATTTAACATGATATTAGCTTGAGCCAAGGATCATTGAGCATGGATCATGAGTAAACTCTCATTGAACATGAAGCACAAATAAAAACTCATTGCACTTGAATTAGCATGAGTCAACACTCATTTCACATAAAGTATCATGATACTATACTTTACCCAATGCATTGGAGTGCTATCAGGGTGCACCCTTCTTAAACATTTCATTTCATGCATAAGTGTGCCACATGGATTATAAAACATGGATTCACTAATCATTATCATTTATTCCATGATAAAGGAATGTGGAATTCATACATTAAAATATATAATCAATAAGTAAATATGCATAAAGGTGAATACCCTTGATAGAGAAATGGGCATGGTATTCACTACACAATGACTTTGGCTTGGAAAAACGTGGTACAATTTTGGCAGCATAACAACGTGAAATAAGAATTCATAAAAATGGTTGATGAGAGAGAAAGGGGTGTGTCATCATATGTACATGAAATTTATAGTAAGGGGGTCATATAGGTACATGTACCAACAATTGTAATGGAATTTAGATTCATGATACAAAATAATTGCTTAAAAGTAAATGAGGAGAGAGAAATTCCTTTTGGAATTTCGGCTTAGTAATGGGTGTACATAGGAGGAATTTAATAAGAGAGAAAGTGGTCTCTCATCATTAAAATATAAAGAGGGCATTATGGGGGAGGTGTGAAATCATACCCCAACATTTATAATTGAAAATAAAAGGGCATAATAATATAAGGAAACTTGGACATAAATAAGGAAAGTGAGAATCCATTACTTGGAAGTGTGATCTCAAAGGCTTGGGAGAGGCATGAGAGATGATTATTGGGTGCTTGGGGCACCTTGAGAGGATTATAGAGAGATGAGGGAAGAGTTTGGATGAACTCTAAAGGCTTTGAGTGAAGGGGAAGTGGGAGCTTGGGTGGGTTTATATAGGAAAGGAGGGGGAATTATTTATTATTTAGGTTTGGGACACCTCACATTAAACTAATCAAAACCACAAACCAGACCATGGTTTTTGATAAAGAGAAGTGGAAAAAAATATTTTATAATTCCAATGGATGAAATTCTTAAAATAACAGGGTTGATTATGTGGAGGTGAGTAACACTCTCAAGGAAAATAATTTAAAAAGTTAAAATGTTTTATAAGTCATGGAGGGTCCACTAAAGAATCATAAAATCAATAAAACAAATATAAAATTACATTATTTTAAGGATAAAACATATATTTTCTGAACATATCATTTATAGTATTTTATTACATCACTATTGGGTCATTATGATGTCATAAAACACATTATATATTTAAACGGTATTTAATTTTTACCCAAAAATTCGACTATCTTAGAAAATTATGAAAAATTCACCATTGTATAATTTTGACATCCATATTCCAAAAAATAATTTTCATTTTATCCAAATAATTTTCTAAATATGTGAATTTCAACTTTTAAAATAAAAATCGGCATTTAACAAAAATTCACGGGTTTTGACAAAAATAGCTTTCAAACCTTAATAAAAATTACAATTGTATTCATACAAATTATATGATCATTTATACTTAATAAAAAGTAATTTATCAATAATAATATTTTATTAAAATATTTTTTAATTCAAAAATCCTTTAATTTATAAAAATAGATTCCTTAGTTGAATATTAACTAAAAATACTATTTGTGATTTAAAAATTATTTACAAAGTAACAAATAATAAAATGAAAGTATATTCTTTATTATATAAAAAAAATAATGTACATAATCATAGTGTTAGGGTCTTGTTACATAATCCCTTAAAACACCCGCATAAGACCTTAGGGTAAGGTGCACAATGGTGATAGACTCTTGGGGTGGCTCGAATAACGTCGCTCAAGTGGTAATATCTATCAACTTCCACTTCTCTCGTAGGTGGTTTTTCTTGAGCTTAACATATTTAAGCTCAGATTGGGCTTGGTCAAGAGTGAAGCTCAAAGACGCCACCTCCTTTCTGAGCTCTGACAAATGGGATTCATACAGGATAAGTATACTGGATGAGGCCATCGCTTCCTTTGTCCGAGTAAATTGGATTTGTTAAAGCCCTATATTTATACTAATCATGTGATCACTGTTCGATGGATATATTAGAAAAGACCACAATTCTTAAAGGTATTTTAAAATACATAAACATAAAACAAAATAAGTGCACATTTTGTATAACCATTTCACATATTAAGACATTTAATTGTATCAAGAGGGATTTTCATTAAAAAATGTTTGGGTTGTTACACTAGGCCCTCGCTGCTAGTTGGAAGCCTCTGGAATTTTGAGAAATGCACTTGAGGCAATGTGGAAAAACAGGTACAAGGCACTAGTTGATTGTCTTCTAAACCCGGTAAATTACACAAAACTTTCACCCAATCCTTCATTGGGTGCGGAGCACTCCAAGAGTGCACAAATTTCTCCAGCTCGGTGATATACTACTCCCCCTCCACTTGAGATACTGCAAAACCAGCCATGGTGTGACCAATCCCCAAAAAGTCTATCCTGAGATAGTTCAGATGGTACCACATTTGGGAAGGATTGAGGAATTGTCTATTGACATCCCATAGGACCCAAGCCTTTGGAAAGAAAACATCCTCAGTCATGTCTATATGGCATAGCTACTTCCCTGGAGCCTGAGTGGGTATCCTACGGAACCCCCTGGGTGGCCTCCCTTCTAGATGACTTTGCTCCACAGGGACCACCGGGTCTGCTGCTGCCACCTACCTCTCAGTCGGTGTAGGTCTCACCATTACTGCAGCCCCAGCACCATGAGATGTTTTGGCTGCCTTCTGGCCCCTGCCTCAAGGTTGAGGCTACACCTTGTCACTGGCACGTATGGTCCGCCGCTTTAGCATCTCCCCTGGGTAGGCTACATCCTAAATCTTGGCATACTCCTTCACCCGCCCATAGACAACTGTGGGTGGAGGAAACTCATTCCAAATCTTCCCATCCTCCCGTGTGAACATGATCCACATCTGCCTCATCACACAAAAATGGTCCTCGTGGCATACTCCCAAGTAGACTCATGGGGTGATATTCTATATGCACCGAAACTACCTCGTGAAGCGGTTCAAGGTGTAAAACTCACAAAGAGGCTTGAGATTGACCCACACCATGAGGACTCCATCCAAAAAGGCCAGGAGGTAGGACCAATGCTCCTCTGTTTCCTGGTCGTCATTAGTGAACACACTTGTTGGTAATGGGAACAGGTGGAAGTTGAAATCATTTCCCTTCCAAACCTGGTTCAGCACCAATAGTGGGGTCAGTTTGGTTGGGAAACTCCCCACCACATCCAAATAGCTGGTCAGAAGTCCAACCCTGTAGGGGAAATGGGGTTCAGGTATTCTTAGGCATATGCACCGCTATCCACCCATACAAAAGATAAAGCAGATTGAACACCCCATGTGGCTTCTTCCCTTCACTAATATGCCACAACACTTTGTATAGCTTAGCGAGCATTGGGATCCCCATATTGATCTGCTCCCCCATCGTAACATGGGAGCCATGATAAACATTCTTGACCGTACATCCATATTCATATCCCTTACTGGAAGTATCTAGCTATAAATGAACATCGAAATGAATGCATCCAACCTAACCATCAGTTACTAGTCTGTGATGACACTGAACCCCCATGTATTCCACTAGTTGTCCTCCAAAAGTTTCTAGTAGGAGTTCTCTTTGCTGCGCTGGACCCCCTTCGGGCAAGTGGGAGGCCTCACAGTAAACTTCCCATCTGTAGGGGAATTCAGGAACTGCCTACACCAAAAGTTAAAGTGGACATCCCTCACTGACTGCTTGTCCTATCCTAGAACTAGATCCATCAATACATTTTCCAATGGAGACATCTTCTCCAGGTCCTCCCATGTATTCACAGTGAGGAGGAACTCACTATAAATCACCCCCAATATCACAATCCCTAAGATTTTTTTCATGTCCCATAGGCTGATACTGACCTCCCCAGAGTGAAAATGGAAAGTGCTGGTCCTCAATGACCACCTAATCAGTAACTCTGGCATCAGTTGCTTCAACTGGTAAATGTGGAATTGGGAGGCCCATGCCACCTCATATAGCCCCACTCGCTTCAGATCCACCCCAAAATCCTCACAGGAGGCCCATACCCAGTAATACCATGCCTAGTAATTCGTGAAATTTCCGCCCTAGTGTAAATCCCACTCATCGGTCCACTCCTTCTATCGGTTCCCCAAGGCCACCTTTAGAATGGTGTGGTACTATGGGGGAGATACCTCTAGCTATAATTCCTTCCCATCAACATTGTTTACATGACTATAAAAAAAGTCAACATTAACTAGTGTATAATCCTCCCAAGTATGACCATCGGTAGCTCTGAACCACTATCGCCGGCACAACGTACTCCTAAACTAGTAGGCTGGCTCATACCTACTTTCTTTGGGAATGAGAACTTTGTACCTCATACCAAAGCTGTATAGAGGTAGTATTTTTCATAGGGGGTAGTTCTTATAGCTATCCAAAAATATCTCCACCAAGGATTCATGATCTGAATGGACCTGCACACATTACCCAATCCTTAGGTTATCATCCATCTCTGTCCTCTGGGAAGTATCCTCAAGGACCCCCCGGTAGCTTCTTGGTGAGCCATTCCATCTCAAAATTTTAGAAATTTTTGTTATGGATCACAGAGCTCAGTCACAGAGCTCATTCTTAGAGATTTATTATAGAGAGATGTCATAGAGCCCTGCCACGAACCTCGCAGACACAAGATGCAGAGCACATGATCACAGAGTCTGAAGACTCATTGTGCGCCTCAAAGTAAAGAGAGCTCAGTTTGCAAAGTGCAGTCGCAGAGCGTGTAGAGCTTTGTGAATCAAGAGCACAATCACAAAAAATGTGTAGATAAGTAAAGGAAAAAGAAGGGTTGTCCTCCCCTATTTATAGACGACGACCTCCGAGCTTCGCAGTATGCCTAGCTATGGTGAGCTTTGCGGTGTTCTCAAACCATTCATTTTCTCTCCGCATCATGACCCTGCTTCGCGATATTGCTTTGCGATTAGCCTAAATTTTTTGTTGATTTACCCTCATACTTTGACCTTCATTTTATCCTTGGCTCCAAGTCTGAGGGGGGGGGGCATTTTTTGGCACCCAAATGTGTTCAAAGGAAAAAATATGCAATGAGGAAGCCAATGCCAAAGGGGATGCTTCAAGAAGCTCCTTCATTGAGCCCTTCAACATCATAGCCATCGCGGAGACCCTCAGAACTGTGGCCGGTGAAAATCCATGGTCTCCTCTAGGATCTCCAAAAAGTAAAATAGGTAGAAGACTCCAAAGTTACGACACAATTGATGGAAATCTCCACACTACAAAGGGAACCAAATCGCCTCTGTGATCCCTTGGAAATTGACAGAAGCCTCCGTGAGCACCACAGAGGGGATTTAGGAGGCCTTTGCGCCAATGAGGATATGATAGTTGACTCTGTGGTTATAAAACATGTGACACAAACTGCTTCTGATCGCAAATATCCACATGTATTTACAACGACAACGAGCTGTTAGAGATTCACGCCGCCCCTCGCCTATAAATACCAGGTTTCCCTCAGACCTAAAAGACAGATACCCTGACCTTTCAACTTATTAGCTCTCAAATTATGAAGCAACTTCTACTCTGCGAAGCATTGTAAAAAATGAGCTCTTCAAGTTATTTAATCATTGATAAATATCTTTTACTTAGCTCAAATACAACCCCTCTTCAAGTAGGGATACCCTTAGTGGAGCCCACAATCCACTGCAAAGGAAGGAGCTCCCTAAGGGAACTCAAGTCTTCACCAAGCATGCATGCTTTTTGAAGTAACTTGAATGAAAATGTGAAACCCTTGCAAAGGTAGGATCACTATGCTTTGAGAAGTACATTACTTTACAGTGCCACAAATTGAAACGCACCCATGCTCTACGAAGTACTACTCCACGAAAGCACTTGCACTTCATGAAGAAACCTTTACATGCATGTATACCCCATGCCTAGTCTAATCCACTCCACTTCGCGAAGCATACCCCTTCACGGATTCTCTCCACTTTGTGGGGAACTAGAGCTTCACAAGGTCCCTTCTTGTAAACCTCTTTGATTTGCAAACCCTTCTCCCGTACAACCCTCCAGGTTTGTAAAAAGTGATTTCAAGGTCCCTTGGGTGATGCTTCGTGCTGCGTTTCTTAGCCTCATGCTTCTTTTAATAGGCACACTAATAGTTATTTCTTCTTTGCATAGTCATGCAGACGTGATCCCCTCAATGGATCACTCCATAAAACCACCTCACCATGGCATTACTGATTCCTTCCCTTCCCCAAGTGTGGGTGGGTAATAGTTACGTAAGTCCTAGGGGTGAAGAGTGAATTATCATTGTTCGAGCTGCAGGAGGTTAAAATGCCAAGCACTATCATTCTCATCACATGATGTTACACTATAGCCTCACCCCGTGCAATGTACACAGGGTTCCCCGTATCAGACATTTTCCACCCCCACTAATATCCACGGGAGTGAGATATTCCTCAAATGGAATGAGATCATCTTTGATGGAGTGGAATATGTTTATGGGGAAGGGCAACCATCTTGATGTAATTCCTTAAAATTTCTTATGTGAGGTGTAATCCTTTCTCCTCATTTATTCTTTAGTGCGTAAATACTAGAGGAGAGATGGGCACAGGGATATTCGTTTCCCTGTCCCTCTCCCTTTGGGCTTTATCACCATCATAACTCTATCCTAGAGTAAGTCCCAATCTCTATCTCCCTGGGCCACTAACCAAGAATAATCCCATGTTACCACTTTGGCCTGCTAACCAATCGTAAGCCCCTTTTTACTCTTTGGGCCACTAACCACATATAAGCCCTTCTTCATTCCTCGCATACGCACCTTCCGCGATGTGGTCGTCAGGTATTTGCTGCCGCTTGTTTCTCACACTGAGCATGAATCACGTGGGCTTATAGTAAGCATCGACCATGGAATCCTCCCTGGGACGCCTTAGTGTGTAATCCACAAGCCCCCCTTATAAACTATGTGGACTTTGATCCTTGACCCTTTCCAGGAAAGTTACGTAGGAAGCCTCCATGAGGTTCAAGCCCATCACCCATCGACCCCAACCACTTCATGTTGGTTCACCCTCATCCTGCATGAAGTTAAACTGTATTCCCCCTTCTCACCCCACATGATGATAAACTGTATGTATTCTAACTATGTGGGTTCTGATACCTGTCTCCTAAGAAGGGTACGTAGGAAGCCTCCTTGAGGTTCAATACCAATCTATGATAAGCCGTTGTATTCCCCTTTGTTGGGATCCAACTCTCTGGTCCTCCCCTAGGTATCAGACCAACTCTTAGGCTGCTAACTACATGTAAGCCCCAACATCATCTTCAGATCATTGTCCTCTACGTACACCCTGATCTTATGCCTCACCCTGAACTATGTGGGTTTTTATCCCCATCTCTTAGTAAAGGTACGTAGGAAGCCTCCCTGAGGTTAAACCCCAAACAATGGTAAACTTTGGTGTCCCCTTTGGTGGGACCCACATTCTTGGTCTGTCCCAGTGGCGTCAGACCAACTCACGGGCTGCTGACCACATGTAAGCCCCAGAATCATCTTTGGGTCACTATCCTCCATGCACACCCTGATTCTATGCCCCCATCCTGAAATACGTGGACTTTGATTTCCTACCACATGGATATGTAGGAAGCCTCCCTGAGGTTCAAGACCATCACCCATGTCCCATCCTAGTCTCTCCCTCGAGCCTCTATGTTTCAGGAAGGTCATGCCCCAAATCAGAGGCTCTACTTCCTCCGAGTCCCATCCATGCATCCATTCTCATGGGCCGCCTCCTCAGGTGTCCCATCACCCCAGAAAACTACGTGTACTTTTATTTACCAACACAATAATACTTAGGAAACCTCCTTGAGGTTAAAGCCCAATACTACCATCATCTTCACGGTGGTTCCATCTCATTCTCCACCCACGTCATTCAACCCTCCCTCATCCATCCTGATTCTTACCCAGTCCGCCACATCCCAGTGAGATCATGCCATTCCCTTGGGTGGCTAACCATTCATGAGCCCCACACAATCCATAACCATCCAACCAAGAGTATACCTCTTGCGATGGGATTCCATCAATGTGTAATCCCCAACATGTATCCGGATAAAAGTCCTTTGTGTACACCCTGATTCATCGCCTCTCCGAACTACACGGGTTTTGATCCTTGTCTCATGGTACATGGTATATATGAAGCCTTCCTAAGGTTCAATCCCATCCAATGGTAAAATCTGGCATCCCCTTTGTGGGAACCCAAGCATTCTCGGATCCATCTTCATTGGACGTTTTGATCCACCCATCCATTAAACCCCTTAGGCGCTCCCTCTTGGGGATGCACCTATCTGATCCACTCCTATCAGTGTTTCGATCAGTTCAATCCATCTCTGCCAGATGTTAAAATCACAGCATACCCTATGTAAATCATGGTAAGATGAGGAAAATATCAGATACATGACTATGGAATATAATTCCCCGCACTCGATATGGGATGCCTCAGGAATCCGTGCCCTCGAGAAGCCTTATAATAAGGGGAAGAAACCCAAATGCATCAGTGTTTCAGTGTCCAGACATGCTAGCGATTTACAACGCGACTACTCCCCCGATCAAAGCTTTATACCCTGATTTGACCCCTAAGAATGTCCTGACATAAGCAGTGTAATTAATTGGCATCCATAAAGATATGGCATTGGGAATGAGATTCACAAACAATGACTCAAATCTATGAGGGAGACTTGGACTAGGTGGTGAATTCTGAGGAGGAATCCACAGAAGGAGGAACCAACATACCATCATCCTATTTCGAGAAAGGGGAAAATGTCCCTGAATAAGCAACAGATGCCAACTGCCTTTAAAAATCAAGAATGAGGGGCAACAACATAGTGAATCCTCGACAGATAGATGTTTGTCCCAACAAAATCATCAGAAATAGAAGTGTGTTACCTCTTCTTTGGGTAACTCCTATTAGATTGCACCAAAAGGATTACTTGGTTGGATTTATTCCAAAATGGAGGATTATAGGTTGAGGGGATAGATTTTGGGAGATTATTTGGGTAGGGTTTGGATGAACCAAAGTGGCTTGATAGGTATAAGGAAGGGGAAGATCGAATGCCTTTTTATAGATGAAGAGAAGTGAAATTCTTGTAAATATAAAAAGGAAAACACTATTGGGAAGTCTTCCTTACCTCATGTGCTTACAAAATAGACAATTAATGGAGTAAAGTTGAATTATGGTTGATAAAAACCTCTAAAACACACAAATAAGTGTATTTTTATAATTTTTTCCCTTAACTTATAAGTTTAAATATTTGTATCATTTTAGTTTTTATTAAAGTAACCCATTTTCTATCCTAAGTAATTTAACCATTAATTATAAATTAAAGTTAGATTTATTAGAAAATATAGTGATAATTAATTATAAATATTATAACTAATTTACAAAATACAAATCTCATGTTTGTTGGAAATTAATTTTAAAACAAGTACATGTAACACGCAAAAAACACTACTTTAACTCTAACCATGCTAACAATGTTTTTACTATCTATGGGTCAATATGTTAATTAAAAAAGATCAATTGGTCCATGAATTTATCATATTTTATATTTATTAAAAATTAAAATTTACTTGTAATAATATAATATTTTTATTAATTTTAAATCAGTTAATAAAATATGATTTATTGTAAAATAACATTAATGTCAATATTGACATTATTTATTTAATTTTAATTTAAAAAAGATCAAAATATTATTGGAATTGAAATATATTAAGTTAAAATCTATGTAATATGATATATTAATCTTCAAAAATAATGGAACATAATAATTCATTAAATTTTCTTTACTTTTAATGTTTTTAGCATCATTTATCTTATTTAATTATTGACTAAATAATGGATACATTAACATTTGTTAAAAATATAATGTAATTATATCATCTATAAAAATTAAAGTTAAATTACCATGATAAAAAAACTTATTTTCATTTTAAAATAATGTTTATAACCAAAACTATTTAGCTTATTCCATACTCCAAAGCTTTATAAATGTTAAAGGTAAAGAAGGTTCCTTTTTGTCTTTTTTCTTTACTTAACTTATTATATTGGTCACTTTCAGGAACATGTGTCCCAATAAATTATAAAATTTGGAAAAATATAGGATATGTTAAATATATGTGAAATTAAATGGCTTTTGGACAATGTTTTAGGTCATTTTGGCCCTTAATTTTAACATTTAGTCCCATGTTAAGCTTAATTTTACCTTAATCGCTATAATTAATTGTAATCACTTTCACTAATCGTTTGGGTCAAAAATTAAGTTGATCTAATTAAAATATAAATATTATACTTATTACAATAATGTATTTACATTTTTACAAATTAAATTCACATAAGTATCAAAATTAATTTTAAAGATAATTTCACAAACACTGCTAGACAACGAGTTTTTAAGGGGAAATGTTCAAAAGTTTGAATCCTTTTTATATCCAATTTCAATGTGAAATTGGTTCCAATGAACTAAATTTTATTAGTTTATTTAAAATTGATCTAATTAAACTTTAATATTAAATTAAAATATTATTCAACTACATAAATAAATTAGATGAAAAAGCAGTTTTCAATTAAAATTTAGTATTTTTCACTATTCATCAAAAAATGAAATATTTCAGAAAAATACCAAAAATTTACCCCAAGATAATTTTGAAATTATAAATTAAAATATGATTTTTATTTTATATTATTAAATTTATAAAATTTTCTAAAATTAATTTTATTATTGTTTATATAAGGACATAAAAAGCAGTTTATTTGAGAAAATAATATTTCCAATCATATAAAGAATTTACCAAAAATTATATATTTTATCATCATTATATTTTATTTATATAAAAACATTATAAATGACATTTAAAAATTATTTATTACTATTTATATTAATATGTTTAAATTCTATGTTATAACTTTATCGTTTAAATAATTATTATAATAAAATGATGTCTTGTAGAAATATAGTGTTGCGTGTAACACAAGCCAAGTCAGTGTTTCATGTAGCTTAAGATTAACTTGGTATAGAGTATAATACAAACTAAACTTATTGATTTCATATAGAAAAACTATATTTCAGTTTTGTGTGAAATGAAAAATATCAAAAAGATTAAATTAATTGGAAAAAAATATTTCACAAATTATCAGGGTGTTATATGAATCATCACCAATAACATTCAAATGTTGGGTTCCCCTTATTAGAAGTATTGATAACTTTATACTTTTGTTATGAATACCTTGTGTGTATTTTTTTTAAAATGAATATTTTATGAACCTAATAGGATGGATATGAATCAAAAATGCATGGACGCTAATCCTATGAAAAAAGAGTATGAGGATAAGTTAAAGAGTTCATCAGGTTTGTAGTGGAGAATGCATACGACCCTTCTCAAATCCCTTTTCATGTTTACATTGTTTTTATTCAAGAAAAAATAGTCTGAAAGAGTTAGAAAAACATTTTATTTTTCATGAAATATATTAGAGATATAACTATTGGACTAAACCTGGGTGGAAACTAAATGCACACATTGATTGGGATGATACTATGATTTAAAAATAATTTGATATGAATACCATTTTAAATGATGATGGAGATCATATTAAAGAAATTAAAATGAAAATTGAATATGACCTTTGTGATTTCCCAAAGTTGTTTTAGAATTTAAATAGCAATACTAAGAGACCATTGTATACTGTTTGTACTAAATATACATCATTGTTAGCTGTATTGAAGTTATATAATTTGAAAGATGACAACAGATGGAGAGACACCAGATTTACAGAACTACTTGGTCTCCCGAATGATATGTTACCAGAATAAAATGAGTTTACTTTTCAAGCATATGATACTAACCGAATACTACGTTCAATGAGCCTGATCTCTGAAAAAATAAATGTATTTCTAAACAATTTCATATTATTTAAAAATAAACTTGAATCACTCAAAAAATTCCCTAAGTGTGGTGAATATCGATACAAGAAAGATGAATTACATCATTTGAAAGATGTATAGTACTTTCCTATCATTAAAAAATTTAGAAGACTATAAGGATATGAGGAAACCACTTGAAAATTAACATAACACACAAATAAAATAATTGAAGATGAGAAAATACTTTACACAATATAATATCTTCATTAGAATAAAATTGATTATGAGTATCCCAAATTTGTAAATGTACCTATAAAATTTCATCTTATGTTATCTATAGATGGAATAAATCCTTTTGATATAGAGAGTAGTACTCATAGCACATGGCTAGTTATATTGGTAAATTATAAATTTACACCATGATTATGCATGAAGTGAAAATACATTATGTTGTCTCTACTTATATCTAGACTAAAACAACTCAGTACTGATATTTATGTCCATTTGTATCCATTTATTAAAGATCTGAAATTAATGTGGGATATAAGTGTTATATTATATGATTATCATAGAATTAAATAATTCACATATAGAGCCATGTTTTATGGAATGATATATAACTTTCTTGGTTATGAAAATTTGTTTTTCTATAACATTAAAGGAATTTTTGGGGTGTCCCATTTATAAAGAATGCACACACTTCGTTTAGTTGAAATATTCCTTAAAGATTGTGTTTTTATGACATTGAATTTTTTTACCTTGAAGATATAAATACTAATCTTGGATGACATCATTTGATAGGAATATAGAATATAGTACAACATTTCCACCACTAATGGGTGATCAAATATTTGAGAAAGTAAAATATATTGGCACTGTTTTTGGAAAACCCTTTTTGAAAACCTTACAGAATCAATTTGGAAAAAGAGATCAATTTTCTTTGAATTACCGTACTGGAATTGTTTGTATGTAATACATTTTATTAATGTCATGCATGTAGAATTTTTTTATTTGATAGTATTATTGTAATGTTACTAAATGTTCTTGAAAGAATAAAATATAACATCAAGGATAGGTTGGAAATTATTAACATGGGGATAAGGGAAAATTTGACACCGATTATGGGTGAAAGGTAGAACTTTCTTCCTTTAGCAGCCTACACTCTATCCATACAATTTTGTTTCTTCAATTTTTCAATTTCATTAATGGTGTAAAAGTTCTAAAAGGGCATTCATAAAATATTAATAATGTCGCGTTAATGAATAATTTTAAGTTACATAGTCTAAAATCACACGAACATCATTTTTTGATGAAATATTTGATGTTTATTGCTTTAAGTTTCATTCTGTCTAAAAATGTATGAAATACATTATCCAAACTCTACTTATTTTTAAAATCCACATATAGTAAATTTAGACCCAATGAAGTTTCCAATCATGAATAAAGATATTACAATCATATTATGTGAATTAGATATGTTCTTCCCACAATCATTATTTGATATAATGGCCCACATGATGGTCCACTTTGTTAGAGATGTTCAATTATTTGGTATTATACATTATATATGGATGTACCCCATTGAACAATATATGAAGATTTTGAAAGGGTACGTCAAGAATCAAAGTCGACCAGAAGGTTGTATTGCAGAATGATATCTTGTTGAAGAAGCTATTGAATTTTGTAGCAATTACTTATCAGATGTTGACAGCATTGGTCTCCCAAAATCTTGTCACATCTGATGCCTTATGGGTGAAGGAATTTATAGAATATATGTTGTTACAATTACCATCACAGAGTGAGAGAAATATCACCTCTATATTTTACATAATATCATAGAGGTTTATCCATACATTAAATCCTATAAATCAATTATTAGATATTTAAATCTATCAAGGGTTGAAGGATGTATATCAACTACACTAATCAATAGTTTATAGGATGGTTCTGAGACCATATTTATAAGGATTTATCTAAAAATATGAATTCAATTGGTGAACTACTTCAATATTTAGCTAGGGGACCAATTGTAAATGTTATATCTTACACTGGTTTTGTAATTAATGGTTATATGTTTTATACAAAAGAACAAGATGAACGTAGTAAAATGAAAAAGAGATGAGTTATATTTGTGGTGGAATTGATGAGAATATCCAGTTCCAAGAATAGAAATCCAATTTATGTGAATATTTCATATTTTATCATCATCTAATAGATATATGAGTTAGATTATACAACATTTCAAGTGTTGATTTTTATTGAAAATGGGTTGACAATAGGAGTGTAGTGGAATTCAATGAATTGGGCTTTATGGAGGTGAATTTCAATGTGGAAGGGTAAAAGGATGAGCCTTTAATAATGGAATCACAAGCAATGTAGGTATTTTATGTCTTAGATCTAGCAAACAAGAATTTATCAATTGTCCTATTGGAAACTAAAAAAACTACAGGGTTAGATGAAAACTCAATTGAGGATGAACCTTTCATTAGGAGATCACAACCATTTCATAGTGGTCCCAATATAGAAAATTCCTTGTACTTTATAAGGGACCACAAAGAGGGGATATGGATACTCAATAGAGTAGAAAAATCCCTTAAAACTTTAAATAAAAAAAGAGAGTTCAATGATTAGGTTAAAGTGTTTTAATATACTATGTTTTTCCTTATAATACTATGTGTTCTCTACTTAATTTACATAATCTAAAGTAAATGTTTGACTCCTCATGTAGATAATGAATTCTACACATGACGATGTTACCAATCCAGAGGAAGAACAAATGATTGATTCTAAAACTATAGAATTATTAGGGGATTCAACAACATATTGATGAAAAAAAGAGAACGATGTAGTATCACTGTGTTAAATAAAATTATCAAGGAAATAAGCAAGGGTATAAAATTTGAGGTTATATAGAATCAATGTAGATAACCTATTAACCATAAAAAGTCAATTTTCATTATTTATATTATGATCATAATGATAATGGATATTCCAATTGATATAGATTTATATAACCATGTATTTTCTGTATTGAAGGAAACCATTTGGGAAGATATTAAGGTAATGTTATGATATACTTTCCATATTTGACTGAAAAATTATACAATGAAATGTTGATTTACTTTTTATTATCCCTTGCATAGTTTGTTTATTTTAGATGATTTATATAGGAAATATGTCTTAATGGTTTTTGTAAAATCTCATAGAGACTTCTAAATACTTCTTACAAAGCATCATCTCATGGATGATGAGGGGAAAGTAAACCCCCACCCACCAGTTATGTATACACACATTATAAAACATGATACATGGAAATATTTCATTAGTCATTGTAATGAGAAATCATTTCAGGTGAAATGAAGTTGAAAATATTTTATTTGAAATTATTTACTTTATCCACTTTGATTAAAATTTTTTAATTTATGAAACAATAAAGGAGTGCTAAAAATAAATAATGTGTATTAAAACCAATGTACCCCTATCATAAAGAAAGTATGAGGTACACTTCACTTGAAAATAAAATGGTATGTATTTTAAATCTATAATAAATTTTGATATGATATGAAAAAACATATGTTCCTCTGTTTATATGCATATTGATGAATAAAAATTTAAATCCACTTCCATCCCATGTCATGTGATATGGAAGGATCCCATTGTAAATAAATAGGGTAAAATAGTTTATGACAACACATAATCAGTATGAGAATCATGTGTAAGTATGAAATAATAGTAATTAATTATGCTCATTATGATTTATAATAGTATTACATAAAAATATCTATTTATGTTTTTATGTTTTTATGTTTTTTATACAGTTTAGAAAAAATAATCAGCATTGACTGTAATTGAATAAAAACTACTTTCAGTAGCTTTGAAGCGAACAAGACAATATGGATGCGTTAAAGGTATAGGTTTTTGAGTGTCACCTCGAACATATTTTGAGAAGAAAAAACCACAAGAAGATACATATGATATGATGAAAGTAATGAAGGAATTTATAGATTATTTGGAAGATATTATTGTTTGGTCTAGTTTAGTGGACCAATATATATAAAAGGATCAAAAACTGATATTGGAACTAATATCAGTACATGAATATCCAAAAGAACCACTATATTTGAGGATATAAATTCCCATAAACCACTTAACTTACCTAAGGTAATCAAAATTTCCTTTAATATTTCTTCTAAATGTGAAACAATTTTTTTGATAATTTTTTATTATTAAAATTCTACAGATTGAATTTTTATGTGATTTATATCTATCAACACCCATGAATCTTCTTATTGTAAGGGGGTATGATGTATAATATCCTAGGAGACATGATACATAACAAACAACTCTAAAAATATCACATGATATTGGTGATTAAAGTAACGCATGAGATGAGCACTGAGTTGCCTATCACACTTGATGATCTAGATGTTACTATGGCCGATAATGATATTGGAACTTTCATAGCATGACCATCTAATCTATTAAATATATACAAGGTATGTAATTATTATTTTTTCAAATGAATTTTTTTTAATAATTGATGAAAAAATGTTTTAAATGAGGTATGGTATTATAGATGGATAAAATGATGGGGAAACATAAGTTTAGATCAAGATAATCTAGTGAATCAACCAAGAAATCAAAAGGAACTTCCAGGAGTTCCTTCTCCATGCCAGTTCCATTGTAACATTTATTAAAATTACAAGTTCATGCCGATACAACATTCCAATATGGAAATATTTCCTACTGTAAAGACCTGTAAAATTCAAGGGAAATTTTTTCTTAATTATCTTTAGGATTTTACAAGAACACAGTTTCTGACGGCACTTGATTACGAGGCTCGGTGTGCCTGGAATTTCTATCCGAAGTTTAGCTTACGTACGTTCAGTGAACGAACGAGCGAGTTTTTCTAACTTTTGAACCGGTACTCGAAATTGAATTCCAAGGGCACCGATGTATTAACAGCGCTGGTAATTTCTTAGGAACACCTTTTCCGGAGTTGCGTTTCCATGAGAGAAGTTGATAAAAATTGTGGAAGATAAAATAAAAATTTAGCTACAATTTTTATTTCTAAGTGGTTTAAGCTTTGAGTGGAAGTTGGGATAACCACCCAACTTCCAATGGGAGGTTATGAGAGTGGTGGGTCCCACAAAAATACCACCCCTTCACCTTCCCAAACCTACCATAACCCCTCTTTTAATAAGTCAAGTTGAGTTAATTAAGTGAGGGATTTAATTCAACTTTTGAATTTCAAATGCTTAGGTTATGTTAATAAAATAAGTGTTGAACTTATTTTATTTTGTTAAAATTCTGGTTGTGGGAGCCTTTGGGAGAAAAGCTAAGGAGCTTGAGGAACTTCTTCATCTTAGACGAAGAATGTGAAGAATGTGAAGAATGCCAGAATCTTCGGAGATCGACGACATGACGCCGTCCCCGCGACGCGACTTCCTCCTTCCGCGACATCTCCTTCCGCGATGTCTCCTTCCGCGACGTCTCCTTCCGCGATGTCTTCTTCCGCGACGTCTCCTTCCAAGACATCTCCTTCTGTGACGGTTATCTCCTCGACGAATCCTCACTCAACGTGTTCAACAAGTTAGGGGTTTTATGCGTTTCTATTTCGTGATTACTTCCGTAGTTTTCTTCCTTCCAAATTTAACATCCTGTTATCGCAATAAAGGGAGGAGGTCGGAACACACGAACACGGCCGACACTCCTCCCTTTTATTTGGTTGTTTGATATTGATGCGGCACGAGCAAGGAAACACGGTGCTGAAGCACCGCGCGGGATTTGTTAAAGGAAGGGC
The DNA here is from genome assembly GCA_963277665.1 of Viscum album. Classification (NCBI taxonomy): domain Eukaryota; kingdom Viridiplantae; phylum Streptophyta; class Magnoliopsida; order Santalales; family Viscaceae; genus Viscum; species Viscum album. Next base: position 1,294,342,459 of record OY728138.1, on the reverse strand, counting down.
GGAGAAGAGCGGCGTCGTCACACCGCACCGTTGGAAACAAACTAATCCGCGACGCCGTCACGCTGCGCCGTAGAAGACGAACCAAAGACGCAGCGCCATCGCGCCATGCCGGAGAACCCTGAAAAACACCGTGGCCGGAGTGGGGCCGTGGTGGAGGGGCGCGGCACCGCCGCACTGCGCCGGACGGTCCAAGGCCGTGGCACAAGCTGCGACGGAGCAGGGGAACCGGCGGTCGGAATCGGGCCGCCGACGTCGGAGCAGGGGGGACCGGCCTTGCCGGTCCCATGGTGGCAGAAGCCGGTCGGACAGAGCGGGCCGACCAGACAAGGGAAGATCCGGGGGTTCAAAACCCCCGGCTGGCCGGACGTGAGCGGCCCATTAAGGGGTCGCGGTTACAACGAGCGGGGGGCAGCGCCCCCCAGCATCCCGAACGGCTCGGCCGTTCGGCCAAGCCACCTGGCTGGCGCCAGCGCGCCAGCGCACCGGGCCGGCTGCCCTGGCCGGTCCGCCAGGCCGGGCCGCGCCCAGCCGGGCCGGGCCGTGACCAGGCCGGACCGGGCCCAAACCCCCTAATACCGAACCTTTTTGGTCTGTTGCCCATAACTTGGGCCGCGGACCTCCGAATGATGCACCGTCAGCTGAGATGCGATCCTTGGATCGAAACGGTCGTTTTGGTATATCGCACTCAAGGTTTCGGAGTACTTTGGGTTCGGACGGGTTGGTTCGTACACGAAACCAACCGGGCCCTCGGAGCAGAAATGCTTATAACTTGAGCTCCGGACGTCCGATTGACGTGTCGTCGACTTTGTTGGATTCCTCTTAGTGAGAATAACCTTTTGGATTAATCCGCTCGAGGTTTAGATGTAGGTGGAGTACGGTCGGGTTGGTTTTGACTTAAAAACCAACCGGGCCCCTGGGACGAAAAAGCCAATAACTCTCAGACTGGGCGTCCGATTGACGCGCTGTCTCTGACGTTGAGTTCCTGTTGACGATACGGAACTTTTGGATACATCAACTCCGGCCTATGAGTTAGTTGATGTATCAGCCCCTCGGCTTGTGGAGCGGACCCTCCCGAACGAGCTTGCTGTGTGCGGGAACCCTAGAGCTGGCTGCGACTACGACAACGACGACTGTACAGAAATCCTCCGTGGATTCGATGGTGACGACTACAACACTCAACGATCCTACGTGAATCAGTGCTATCGATCCTGTGTGGGTCCGATCCTGTGTGGGTCAGCACTCAGCGGTCTTGTGTGGGACAGTGCCTACAGATCCTGTGTGGGTCCGATCCTGTGTGGGTCATTGCGGGGGTTAGTTACCTATCGATCCTTTGTGGGTCATTGCGGGGGTTAGTACCTATCGATCCTTTGTGGGTCCGACGGCTTAGATGAATCAGTGGCTACATCTGATCATCTTTATCATCTTACGAAGAAGTATACCTGTGTGAGCTGAATCTTGTTTTACTTTCCTTTGTGGATTGTGTTGTGCTATCCTTTGTGGATTACGTTTTTCTTTCCTATGTGGATTGTGTTGTGCTATCCTGTGTGGATTACGTTTTTCTTTCCTGTGTGGAATGGGTTGTGATTTCCTATGTGGACTGGGTTGTACTTGAGCTCGGAAGTTGGATCCGAACGAGAATTGGTGACTTAGGTATATGTATGGGCATATACCTAAGTAGTGTCGGATGTTAATTCATGATTGTGTCTTTCCTTTGTGGATTATCCTTTTTGGATTCTGGGAGACCTTCGGGGGTCTCGGGGTCCCTACTGAGTAGCTTATAATCACCCCTGCACGGGCAATGCCCGCACTACATTGTTTTGGTTGCAGACGACAGACAGCGTTGATTGTGGTAGAGGCACGAGGAGCAGGTCGGTACCCGGAGGCGGACCACTGGGTGGGGCGTACTCGGAGCGGACGGCTGGACCGAGGAGCTGTGGAGGCTATTTGTACCCACCCTTCAGGTGGGACTACCAGAGGACGGCTCGACGCTGCAACTTTACTTTTCAGTTACTGTACTCTTTTTAGTTGTACTTTACTTTCAGTTTGGGTTTGTATTCTGGCCCACTTACTTATCCGAACTTACTGTTGTACCCAGTTTTTACTTAGTGTTTACTTCTGATTGCTTGCTCTGTGGTGTTGTTTACTTTACAAAGGAAATGCCTTCCCTTTTTACCAGGAATTACGCTTTGGTTCTAGTCGTCGGCCCCTGGCCTATGGAAGGCGGGCTTGGGGTAGTCACGACACGGGCCCCGAGGATGGGTCGTGACAAATTGGTATCAGAGGAGTTCGGTTCTACCACAGAACTTTGGACTCTGATCTTTTTCTATGTGAAGCAATAGTGTTAAGCGTATTGGGTGTGGTTATCAGTCCTGGGAGTCCAGTGTTGGTGCGGCGGCCGACGTATCTGTACACCAGGACCCTGACTTCTGATTTCCGACTTAATGCACGAAAACATTGATTGCATGTGTGTTTCAAGTTTTCTTTGTGATTACTTTGTGTCAGCTCACCGGGTATACTGTTCTGACCGTGGCTCATCTGTCTCTTTTCAGGATGGCCCCACGATAGCATCCAGCTAGGGTTCCGAGAGTTGTGCGTGACGACAGCCCACCGAGCGATGAGGCCTCGGTACAGGGCCCTTTGACAGTAGAGGCACCGGCGATACCTCTACCCGCCGAGCCACCGATGCTACTAGCCCCGGCCGTTGACGATGCACGTCGCCTTAGTGCACTGCACGAGTTTCAGCGTCAGCGAACGCCCAGGTTCCGCGGGGAGACGGACCCTCAGGCAGCCGGGGATTGGCTGGAGGCAGTTGTATGAGTTTTCAGGTTAGTGAGGACACCAGCAGACCTCATGGTGATCCTCGCAGCGAGCCTACTGCACGTAGCAGCAGGCAGATGGTGGAGCTTGATACTCCAGGTTCATGATGAGGAATCTCTTCTCTGGATGGACTTTGAGAGCCTCTTCTTCTCGGAGTTCGTCCCAGCCACCCTCCGTGCGGTGCACATCCAGGAGCTTCTACAACTGCGACAGGGCAGTTTGACGGTCACCTAGTACTCGACGAGATTTACCGATCTCTCGCGCTACTCGACAGACATGGTACGAGACCCATTCTTCCGGGCCCGGACCTTCGAGCAGGGATTGAGGCAGGAGATCAGGGCATCGCTGATCTCCCCCAGCATTCTGACACAGGCAGGGGTACTGGAGCGAGCCCTTCTGATCGAGAGCTTCCTTGCTGAGCCTGCATCAGCAGTGAGACCTACTGCAGGGCGGCATGTAGCAGAGTCTTCTGCAGTAGGCAGTCAACGGATGACTCATGGGTCCAGGCAGACCAGAACCTCAGGAAGACGACCTCAGGACACTGGCTCAGCAGTGCAGGGCACACAGTGTGGAGCCAGTATTTCGAGAGGCAGACAGTGCTACGCATGCGGCGGGCAGGGACACATGGATCGTGACTGCCCGACCCGCCGTACCGAGGAGTAGCAGACGGTTGAGGGACCACGCAGGCAGAGGCAGAGGGTCGACCGTGGTGGTCCGCAGGGAGCAGGCAGACGAGGCAGAGGAGCTGGCCGAGCAGCAGGTGGTGGGCGACGCTTTCAGGCTCTACCACCACCACCACCAGGAGGTCCACCCCGACCACAGGGAGTTGGCAGGCAGAGACAGGCACAACTCTAGGCAGCGGAGGCCTACGACCACGACGCGCCCGAGATGATTCGAGGTACTATCTGTGTCTATTCCACCCTTTTTTCAGTTCTTATAGACACAAGAGTGAGTCATTATTTCATATCCACTACCCTTGTTCGGAGCTCGAAGATTCTGACAGAGCCGTTGGCTCGATCCTTACGTCTAGAGACTCTTACGGGAGCAGACTCGACGATTACGCATTGGTTCCGGTAGTGTGAGCTTACTCTAGGAGGCGATAACTTTGGCTAGGATCTTCTTGTAGAGGCATAGAGGCCTTACGATTTCATCTTGTTCATGGATTGGTTATCTACAGTCCATGTTTAGATTGACTGTATTAGGCGCAAGGTGCGATGTGTACGCATCGACGGGAGCAGGTTCACCTTCACCGGTGAGAAGGGAGCCTTCGCAGCATAGGATGGACTCTCGTAGGGGATATGACAGCCCATCACTCATCATTTGTATAGCCTCATCCTAGGAGCAGTTGACGTGCGGAGTCCTGGTTTTCCTACTGTGGTGGATCAGTATGCGGACGTTTTCCCCGACGACGTTCCAGGACTACCTCCTCACAGAGAGGTAGACTTTTATATTGACCTGTACCCCGGGATAGCCCCGATATCCACTCCAGCATATCAGATAGCCCCCGCTGAGCTTTGAGATCTACGAGTATAGTTTGAGGACTTGCAGGGCAAGGGATTCATCCGACCTAGTGTTTCACCCTGGGTTCCCCGATATTGTTCGCCAAGAAGGCGGACGGGAGCTTGCGAATTTGTGTCGACTATCGTCTCTTGAACCAAGTGATAGTGAGGAACAAGTATCCACTACTGAAGATTGATGATCTCTTCAATCAACTCAAGGGAGCATGGTGGTTCTCGAAGATAGACCTCAGGTCAGGCTATCATCAACTCAGAGTTCATGACGAGGACGTGCAGAAGACGACATTCAGATGTCGGTATGGCCACTATGAGTCCTTGGTTATGCCATTCGGAGTAACCAATGCTCCAGCAGTGTTCATGTCCCTCATGAATAGGATCTTTCAGCCATACCTTGATCGATTTGTCATGGTCTTCATCGACGACATTTTGATATACTCGACTACTGAGGAGGAGCATGCCTACCACTTACGGGTTGTACTAGACACACTTCGAGAGCACCAACTTTATGGCAAGCTCTCTAAGTGTCAGTTCTGGATACGAGAGGTCCACTTCTTGGGACACGTCATCTCTGAGGTGGGAGTTGTGGTGGATCCTGCGAAGATCGAGGCAGTGCTAGCTTGGGAGCCACCCAGGAGCGTGACGGAGGTGCGGAGTTTCTTGGGACTAGCTGGATACTACCGAAGATTTGTGACAGACTTCTCCAGAGTTGCGGCACCACTCTCATCTTTGATGAAGAAGGGGAAACCCTTTGTGTGGTCAAACAGATGTCAGCAAAGCTTCCAGGAGCTGAGACAGAGATTGACCAGTGCGCCTATTTTGAGGCTACCAGAGGAGGGAGTTGGGTACGTAGTTTACTGCGATGCATCAGGGACTAGACTCAGATGTGTCCTGATACAGGAGAGGGCCGTGATCGCCTATGGATCACGTCAGTTGAGGCAGCATGAGCAGAACTACACTACCCATGACCTGGAGTTAGCAGTAGTGGTCTTCGCTCTAAATATGTGGTGACACTATCTGATGGGCGAGCGTTTTACAGTCTATTCTGACCACTAGAGTCTCAGGTATATCTTCTCACAGAAGGACTTGAACCTGAGATAGCGGCGATGGCTTGAGTTCCTCCAGGACTATGAATTTGAGATAGTCTATACTCCTGGAAAGGGTAATGTAGTATCTGATTCCCTCAGTAGGATGACGGGCATTCAGCTGCTTGGGGATGCGACAGAGCAGCTAGCCGCTTTGCAGATATCCTTCGTGGATAGAGATGGAGCAGCTTTTCTTTAGTAACTCACAGTCACTCCTCCACTACTGCAGCAGGTCAAAGAGGCACAACGTGGGGATACTGACTGTGAGACGCAGTGTGTGCAGATATCCTCAGGACAGTCACCTAATGGTTTCTCTGTAAGTGGAGAGCACAACGTCCTTTTCAGAGGACGTACCTTGGTACCAGTTTCTTTAAGGGAGGAGGTGCTGAGAGAGTTTCACACTTCCCCTTTGGAGGTACATCCTGGAGTGGCGAAGATGTACCAGGATCTCAAACGACAGCACTAGTGGCCGGGCATGAAGAAGGCTGTGGCAGAGTTAGTTTCTTGATGCCTCACCTGCCAGCAGGTGAAGGCAGTGCACCGGGTACCAGTAGGCTTGGTACAACCCTTGGAGGTCCCAGAGTGGAAGTCGGATGGGATATCTATGGACTTCGTGACTGGACTTCCACGCACTTCCAGAGGTCACGAATCCATTTGGGTGATTGTCGACCAACTCACCAAGTTGGCTCACTTCTTACTCATCAGAGAGCAGGGCTCAGTGGAGAGCTTGGGACATCTCTACATTCAGAAGATTGTGTGGCTTCATGGTGTGACATCATCTATCGTCTCCGATCGAGATGCTCGCTTTACTTCCCAGCTTTGGAAGGGGTTGTAGGAGGCATTCGGGACACAGCTACGTCTGAGCACCGTCTTTCACCCTCAGATAGATGGTCAGACGGAGAGGACCATTCAGACTCTCTAGGACATGCTCCACGCATGTGTCCTTGACTCTGGTCGCAGTTGGGAGGACCACCTACCCTTAGTGGAGTTTGCGTACAACAACAGCTACCACTCCACCATCGGGATGAAACCATACGAGGCGTTGTACGACCGACCTTGAAGGTCTCCTCTGTGCTGGACAGACCCTAGGGAGTCAGCACTTGTGGGACCGGAGATGGTCCAGGCCATGACAGAGAAGGTCCAGGTCATCCAAGAGCGGATGAGGACAGCTCAGAGCCGGCAGAAGTCTTATGCTGACAGGAGGCGGAGGCCACTAGAGTTCGAGGATGGTGACCACGTCTTTTTGCGGGTCCCACCTCGACGTGGATTATGGAGATTTGGCCAAGGCAGAAAGTTGTCTCCATGCTTCATCGGACCATTCCAGGTCCTCAGCAGGATTGGCGAGGTGGCTTATTGCCTGGATCTACCACCTCAATTGCACCGGGTGCACGACGTCTTCCACGTATCTCATCTGAGGAGATATGTACACGACCCGGCGCATATCATTGACCATGGGGAGCTGGACATTGAAGATGGGGTGACGTTTGCGGAGGTCCCAGTGGAGATCGAGGATCGACAGGAGCGGGTCCTACGTGGACGGTCGATTCCTCTAGTGCGCATCAGATGGCAGCATGGGAACCACCAGGAGAGCACTTGGGAGTGGGAGCCTCAGATGCGTGCTCAGTACCCACATTTGTTTCGCTAGTTTTGATGTATCTTTACGGGGATGTAAATCCCTGAGGTGGGAGTAATGTAAAGACCCATAAAATTCAAGGTAAATTTTTTCTTAATTTTCTTTGTGATTTTACAAGAACGCAGTTTCTGACGGCACTTGATTCCGAGGCCCGGTGTGCCCGTAATTTATATCCGAAGTTTAGCTCGGGTACGTTCAGTGAACGAACGAGCGGGTTTTTCTAACTTTTGAACCGATGCTCAGAACCGAATTCTGAGGGCACCGATGGATTCGCAGCACCAGTAATTGCTTAGGTACACCTTTTCCGGAGTTGCGTTTCCACGAGAGAAGTTGATAAAAATTGTGGAAGATAAAATAAAAATTTAGCTACAATTTTTATTTCTAAGTGGTTTAAGCTTTGAGTAGAAGTTGGGATAACCACCCAACTTCCAATGGGAGGTTATGAGAGTGGTGGGGCCCACAATAACCCCACCCCTTCACCTTCCCTAACCTACCATAACCCCTATTTTAATAAGTCAAGTTGAGTTAATTAAGTGAGGGATTTAATTCAACTTTTGAATTTCAAATTCTTAGGTTATGTTAATAAAATAAGCGTTGAACTTATTTTATTTTTGTTGAAATTATGGTTGTGGGAGCCTTTGGGAGAAAATCTAAGGATCTTGAGGAAATTCTTCATCTTAGACGAAGAACGCGAAGAACATGAAGAACACTAGAATCCTCGGAGATCGACGACGCGACGCCGTCCCCACAACGCGACTTCCTACTTCCGCGACATCTCCTTCCGCGACTTCTCCTTCCGGGACGTCTCCTTCCGCGATGGTTATCTCCGCGACGAATCCTCGCTCAATGTGCTCGATGAGGTAGGGGTTTTATGAATTTCTATTTTGTGATTACTTCCGTCGTTTTCTTCCTTCCAAATTGAACCTCCTGTTATCGCAATAACGGGAGGAGGTCGGACCACACGAACACGACCGACACTCCTCCCTTTTATTTGGTTGTTTGATATTGATGCGGCACGAGCAAGGTAACGCGGTGCCGAAGCACCACGCGAGATTTGTTAAAGGGTGGAGAAGCGTGGTGCCGTCGCACCGCGCCGTTGGAAACAAACTAATCCGCGACGCCGTAGAAGACGAACCAAAGACGCGGTGCCGTCGTGCCATGCTGGAGAACCCTGAAAAACACCGCGGCCGGAGCGGGGCCGCGGCGGAGGGGCGCGGTGCCGTCGTGCCGCGCCAGATGGTCCAAGGCCGCGACATAAGCCGTGGTGGAGCAGGGGAACCAGCGGCCGAAATCGGGCCGTCGGCATCAGAGCAGGGGGGACCGACCTTGTTGGTCCCGTGGTGGCAGAAGCCGGCCGGCCGGACAAGGGAAGAGCCGGGGGTTCAAAACCCCCGGTTGGCCAGACGTGAGCGGCCCCATTAAGGGGCCGCGGTTGCAACGAGCGGAGGGAAGCACCCCCCCCGCATCCCGAATAGCTCGGCCGTTCGGCCGAGCCACCTGGCTGGTCTGCCAGACCAGGCCGCCAGGCCGGGCCGAGCCCAGCCGGGCCGGGCCCGAACCCCCTAATACCAAACCTTTTCGGTCTGTTGCCCATAACCTGGGCTTCAGACCTCCAAACGATGCACCGTCAGCTGCGACGCAATCATTGTATCGAGACGGTCGTTTCGGTATATCGCACTCAAGGTTTCGGAGTACTTTGGGTTCATTCGGGTTGGTTCGTACACGAAACCAACCGGGACCTCGGAGCGGAAACACTTATAACTTGAGCTTCGGACGTCCGATTGACGTGTCGTCGACTTTGTTGGATTCCTCTTAGTGAGACGGACCTTTTGGATTACTCCGCTCAAGGTTTAGACGCAGGTGGAGTACGGTCGGGTTGGGTTTGACTAAAAAACCAACCGGGCCCCTGGGACGAAAAAGCCAATAACTCTCAGACCGGGCGTCCGATTGACGTGCTGTCTGTGACGTTGAGTTCCTGTTAACGATACGAAACTTTTTGGATACATAAACTTTGGACTATGAGTAAGTTGATGTATCATCCCCTCAGATCATGGAGTGGACGCTCCCGAATGAGCTTGCTGTGTGCGGGAACCCTAGAGCTGGCTGCGACTACGACGACGACGACTGTACAGAAATCCTATGTGGATTCGACGGCGACGACTACAGCACTCAACAATCCTATGTGGATCAGTGCTACCGATCCTGTGTGAGTCCGATCCTATGTGGGTCAGCGCTCAACGGTCCTGTGTGGGCCAGCACCTATAGATCCTGTGTGGGTCCGATCCTGTGTGGGTCATTGCGGGGGTTAGTTACCTATTGATCCTTTGTTGGTCATTGCGGGAGTTAGTACCTATCGATCCTTTGTGGGTCCGACAGCTTAGATGAATCAGTGGCTACATCTGATCATCTCTATCGTCTTACGAAGAAGTATACCTGTGTGAGATGAATCTTGTTTTTATTTCCTTTGTGGATTGTGTTGTGCTATCCTGTGTGGATTACGTTTTGCTTTCCCATGTGGATTGTGTTGTGCTATCCTGTGTGGATTATGTTTTGATTTCCTGTGTGGACTGGGTTGTGATTTCCTGTGTGGACTGGGTTTTACTTGAGCTCAGAAGTTGGATCCGAACAAGAATTGGTGACTTAGGTATATGTATGGGCATATACCTAAGTAGTGTCAGATGTTACTTCATGATTGTATCTTTCATTTGTGGATTATCCTTTGTGGATTCTGGGAGACCTTCGGGGGTCTCGGGGTCCCTACTGAGTAGCTTATACTCACCCCTGCACGGGCTATGCCCACACTATGTTGTGTTGGTTGCAGATGACAGACAACGCTGATCGTGGTAGAGGCACGAGGAGCAGGTCGGTACTCGGAGGTGGACCACTGGGCGGGGCATACTCGGAGCGGACGGTTGGACCGAGGAGCTGTGGAGGCTATCTGTACCCACCCTTTCAGAGGGACTACCAGAGGACGGTTCGACGCCGCGGCTTTACTTTTTAGTTACTGTACTCTTTTTCAGTTGTACTTTACTTTCAGTTTGGGTTTGTATTCTGGCCCCCTTACTTTTTCGCACTTACTGTTATACCCAGTTTTTACTTAGTGTTTACTTCTGCTTTCTTGCTCTGTGGTGTTGTTTACTTTACAAAGGCAATGCCTTCCCTTTTTACCGGGAATTACGCCTTGGTGATAGTCACCAGCCCCTGGCCTATGGAAGGCAGGCTTGGGGTAGTCACGACATGGGCCCCGAGGATGGGTCGTGACACCTACATTCTATATGAAGAAAAAATATTTGGATATTTCATTACAAACATGGTTGGTCTGGAGAGTATAAATGAGATTATCAAGTTTGAATAGCTGGGAGTCTCAGTTGTGAATACATACACAAGGTTAATTTTCATAATATATATATTCAAAAAATGATATACTATGTTTATTATAGCTAATAACTATTCATATTTTCTATGGGTGTATATATTACTAATATATAATGGGAAAACCTTATGAAACAAGATTTGGACTCATTAATCTGTGTATCATTTCTATGCATTAAATTTATTTGGAATTGAAATAAATTAAAAAGAAAAAAGATAAACTAAGAGAGGCGTTTGAGAAGAAAATTGCATATGAGCAACTCTTCTTGATTCCTACAATGTAGGGGTAAAAATCTACAATTTAATTATATAAAATATATTTTTCTTTTTTTCATTACTTATTTGTTTTTTTAGGAAGAACTAGATTCTCATCATAATGAATTTGGATATCCCAAATGTTTATTTTTTAGATCCAATTAATATAATTTCATAAAACCAACCAAACAAGATGACTATTGTGAATTTATAATTCATTGTAATCAACATTTTACACATAAAATTCGAATTATATGTTTCAGTTTGTGTTTTAATGATAATTTTTTTAATGACAAGGTGATTTATAAATATAGGATAAATCATGGTATGAGGTCAGTGACTAAACGTAAGAATCCTATGAATTTATTCAAATTGAAACATATTAATTTATATATAGTAATATTTTACTATAAAAACATATTTAATTTTTTTTACTTATTTTGGTCAATGTTTCTACAATGTACAAATCAAAAAAATTATAATAGTTTTGGATATTACCTTTTTAAAATTTCTAAAAGATATCATATACCATCAAAAGACTATAATCCCCAAACATTTAATTTCTAAAGGTAATTAAAATTTCATTAAAAATATTTTTTAATTGTTTTTTTTCCTATATTTTCTCAGTACTACCAAGATTTTCCAAAATCTAAAAACTCAAAATAAGAAGTAAATTTGTTTAGATATGAGTGGGTAAATTACATGGTGTCAGAATGTTTTCTAACATCAAATTTAAGTGATTACCTATTATATTTGTGATCTAGTACCAACTATAAACTTAGAGATATATTTGGGATGTGAAGAATCAGTATCATAATGATTATATATTATTTATGACCTATTTCTCAAGGAGAATTATAATAGAGGGTTATGATCTATTGATTATGGTAGATCTAGTAATATGTCCTAAGCTTCTCATGCTCGTGAGAGATTAGACTTCAAGGATACAATTGAGATAAGGGAGATAGAGAAATGAGTCAATAATGTATATATACATCATGAAAAGGAGAATTCAAACTACTTATTTAGTTTCTTTTCACATAGATAATGCTTTATTATGAACAAGAAATGGTGTAATAGTTGAAGGCTTTCTATTCTCAAAAGTATGTGCTCTTTAATTGGCTCACATCCATGGTGAGAGTTTCTTATCTCCACATATGTGATCCAATTCAAAATCACCTACTTTTTAGAACAATAAGAAATTGTGTGATGTGTATAAATAAACCAAAACTCAATAAAATACATGGTGTGCCTATTATTACTTGAAGTATATGTTTTTAGTTTAAAATTTACACTTTAGTTCAAAATATAACTCACATACTCAAAATTGAGTAAATGAAATCAGATTACTTTCAAACTTTAGGAAAATAATCCATAATTATTTTTTGATGTGTAGGAATCTAACACACCTAAATCCAACACATGATGTGGTTGGTATGAATTTAAGTACATGTTTTTAATATAAAAGTTTCATTTTAGTTTAAAACACGCGTTATTATCCAAAAAATGAGTAAATGAGATAGGATTGTTTTCAAAATTTAGAAAATGATTCATAATTTATTTGTGACATGTAGGAATTTACTTTATATCAATCCAACACACTATGTGTCCATTATTACTTGAATTTCATGTTTTTAATATAAAAGTTTCATTTCAGTTTAAAATGCACATCACATAGTGAAAATTAAGAAAAAGAGATCAGATTGTTTTAAAAATTTATAATAATGATTCATAATTTATTTTTGATGTGTAGGAATAAAAAAAACATTAATCTGATACATTATGTGGCCAGTATGACTCAAAGTGAATTTTTTTAATATAAATGTTCCATTTTAGTTTGAAACAAGCATCACTAGCAAAAAATGAGCAAACAAGATCGATTATTTTTAAAATTTAGGAAAAATATCTATAATTAATTTGTGACATGTTGGAATTAACTTCACACCAATTTGACACTTGATGTGACTGATATGAATTGAAGGGAATGTTTTCAATATAAAAGTTCCATTTCAATTTAAAATGCTCAACACATAGCCAAAAGTTAGAAAAATAGCTTGGATTGTTTTACAACTTTAGAAAAATGATCCATAATTTATTTGTGACATGTAGGAACCGACTTCATGTTAATTCGATAGACGATGTGGCAGGTTTGACTTGAATTTTGTGTTTTCAATATTGAAGTTCCATTTTAGTTTAAAACGTGCGTCACATAGACAAAACCAAGAAAATGATCTTGGATTGTTTTCAAACTTTAGGACAATGATCCATAAGTTATTTGTGATGTGTAGGAATCAACCACACCTAAATTTGATAAATGGTGTGCCCGATATGATTCAAAGTATATGTTTTTTAGTTTAAAATTAACACTTTAGTTCAAAACAGTCATAACAAACTCAAAATTAATAAAAAAATATTGGATTATTTTCAAAATTTAAGAAAATGATCTATAATTAATTTTTTATATATAGGAATTGACCACATGTTAATCTGACACACAATGTGGCCGATATGAATCAAAGTGTGTGTTTTTAATATAAAAGTTTCATTTTAGTTTAAAATGTATTTCGATACCCAAAATGATAAAATGAGCTCGAATTATTTTCAAAATTTAGGAAAATTATCAATAATTCATTTTCTATGTGTAGGAATTGGCCTCACATAAATCCAACACATGATGTGTCCGATATGACTTGAAGTGCGTGTTTTCAATATAAAAGTTTTATTTTAGTTTAAAACATGCATCATATTGACAAAACCAAGAAAATGACCTTGTATTGTTTTTAAACATTAGGAAAACGATACATAATTTATTTATGGTATGTAGGAATTGACCACGTGTCAATCCAACAGACGATGTGGCAGGTATGACTCGAAGTGTGTGTTTTAAATATAGAAGTTCCATTTTAGTTTAAAAATGAGCACCAAAAATCCAAAACTGAGCAAACTTACAGTGAACCAGGCTTAACATACATGGATATTACATCATTTGAAATGAATATACAACACATTACAAAAAATACATGCCCAAGGACTATAATAGTTTAGTATCTTTGGAAACATGGAAACATAATCTTCTAACTTGGTGAAATATCTTTAATATCTCTATTAAAGATATTCCCCTTCAATACTCCAACTTAAAACTTTTCTTTATAACCTAGGAAAATTAAATATAAGAAAGGGGTGAAATCAGATGCTCAGTAAGGGTAAACAAGGGAGATTTGTAAGAATAACATGAGCATAAGGGTATGAGAACATGATCTTAACATTAGAAGATCATACCCTACATATCAAAGATCATAATCAAGAATCATGACATCAATATTGGTAATTCATAAGATGTGAATCAAAATAAAATCAAGAGAATAATCCATGAGATCATAACATATGCATATGACATGTGATTGTGGTTGACACATAAACATATGAAATGATTTCCATAGTAGTCAAGGATTAATTAAAATGACATCTTAGTTGAATGAGTTCACTCCCCAAACCATATTAGTAGTAAAGGTTCATTCCCAAGACCATATTAGTGGAAAAAGTTTTTTACTAAATCAGGTTCACTCCCTATTCCAGCCCTGTATTACCGAACTAGGTTCACTTCCCATTCCAACCCTGTATTAATGAACTGAGTTCACTTCTTGTTCCAGACCTATATTACTAAAATTAGTTCACTCAACATTCCATACCTATGTTACTGAATAGAGTTCTCTCCTTGTTCTATCCCTGTATTACTGAACTGGGTTCACTTATCATTCCATCCCTATCATACTAAAGTGAGTTCACTCCTTGTTCTAACCCTGTATTATTGAATTATGTTCACTTCTTGTTCCAGCCCTATCATACTAATGAGATATAAATATTTATCCAATGAATTGGAGGGAGATATAGGTCCCACTCATCTCACAATTAAATCATACATACGTGTTCCATAAAACATTCATCTTATCATGACCCATAAAAAGAGATGGGTTTCATAAACATCATATCATAACCCATGAAATGAAATGGGTACCATAAACATTTAATCATATAATAACACATGGAAAGTAGATAGGTTTCATAATATTTTCATTATACAATAACCCATCAAAGGAAGTAGGTTTCATAATCATTTATCATGGTATAACCTATTGAAGAGAAATAGGTTTCATAAACATCAATCCATCAAAACATAAACCATTCAGATAAATAATACAAATGGTGTCCTTGGATCATATCACTAGTAAAGTATAAACTATAACCAAGGATATCATCTTATATGGAGAAGGATTTTGAAATATCACTTAGAAAATACTTTTTAAAACATATAACATTTTCAAAATCCTATTCTTTGAAATCACTTTGAAAACATATAAAGGAATCATGAAAAATTGTTTAAAACATTTCTTGATAAAAATATCTTTTCCACTTTGAAAAAATATATTTAAAACATAAATCATTTTTAAAACATTTTTATTTGAAAATATATTTTAAAACTTATAAATTAATCTTGAAAACATATTTAAAATCTTTTTCCTTGAAAACTTATAAAAGAATCTTGAAAACATTTTGAAAACCTTTTTCCTTGAAAAATTATTAAAGAAGCTTGAAAATCATTTTGAAAACCATTTTATTTGAAAATAATTTTAAAACATATAAATAAATATTGAAAAAAATTAAAACACTTTTTAAACATAAAACATTTTTGAAAGCCTTTTTAGAAAACACAGTTTTTAAAGAACATAGATTTCTGACTGAAGAGAGAGATAAAGTTGTATTTTCCTAAAAATACTTTCTTAATTATATTAAGTACCGAAGAGTGGGGAAATGGTACCAATAAATGAAGATATAATGAATAACCATAGGATAAGAAAATAAATGAGTATTCTTGAGATATTTATCATAATATTTCATCAATGGAAGCATAATCATAAATAATCCTGATAAATGATGAGATTATAGCAATAAACTATTACCACTTGGTAACTTTAAACCATGATCCCCATAGAATAATAACATTACATAAAGATTATAATATAATTAAAATAATAAATTCATTATATAACTTTTCAAAGTCAGTATATACACCTCATAGAAAAATATAGGTGTATAACACGACATGTGTCTCAAAGAAAGAAAATTGAGACAAAACTACATTACCGATTTGGTAACTTTTGAAACATAAAACCTATGAAAGAGAGATAACCAAATGGATATGTAAATACCCATAAATTTGAGTATAATTATTATATAATACATCATGGTAATTATATACACCACATAAAATAAAAAAGTGGTGAACATAGCATGTATCTCATGGATAATAAAAAGTGAGATGAGAAAACCCTTACCTTAAGTCTTGAATTTATTTATACATGTTCAAAAATCCTGTATAATAAACATAAGTTTATTATACATCTAAAAAAAATAATTCTTATATTTAATACCATATATGATTTTTTTATGACTTTATATTACATGTTTATTAATAATTCCATGTTAATGTTACGTTTCGAGTAATATCTGCTTTGTTTTTCATATACGTTTCAACTTGTTATTATTGATCACATCACTTAGATCATGATTTAATTATTTATATAATTTAAAACATGATATAAATATCACATATATTAAGTATATAAATATTTATAAATAATATATGAATGATATAAATATGAAATGGAATACACCATTCATGGAGATGATAGGCCGTACGTATGCATGAACGCCATTTCCGTTTTATTGTCATTTTGAAAGAAAGAAAGTAAATGAAATATATGTATATATGTATATAATATCATTAGATTAGAATTATTATTTCAAATATATATCATATAATTTCACTAAACCCATCCTTAATACATTCCATATAAAGTGTGAATGAATCACATCACTTTGAGGAGGTGATAATCTACATGTCCACAAAACAAAGTTATCATATTTAAAAAAATGAAAAACATGAAGGTATATTTTATAGAATAATTAATAAAGTATAAATAAATAATAAATATCATATATATCATATAAAAATATATTTTCCATCATAATTCCCAATGAGAGGTGGTAAAGGAAAAATGAACAACATCATTTCATGAGACGGTAGTTCTCCATACACAAGAACGACAAGTTTATTACACATTAGATGAAAGTGTGTGTAAGTGTTGGTAAAATAATTATAATAAAAATATATAAGTATATTTAGGATAATCAGGTTAGTATATAAGCATAGAATAAGAATAATTTAGGTGGTAGAGAATGAAAATAAAACAAAAGAGCTTGTGGAAGGATGTTACCTCTTCTTTGAGTAACTCCCTTTGGTTTGTACCAAAGGGATTACTTGGTTAGATTTATTACCAAAGTGAGGATTATAGGTTTATAGGAGGGATTTTGTGAGATTATTTGGTCAGGTTTTGGATGATAAAAAGTGTCTTGAGATGTGTGAGGAAGTGAGGGGGTGTGAGTTCCCTTTTATAGTGGAGGAGGCATGAAATTCTTGTAAATATAAAAAGGTAAACACTATTGAGAGGCATCCTATAACACCCCAAGCTTCCACGATACACTTCTCTTTGAATAATACAATAGCGTGTGTTGTACGCAACTTCGAGTTCTAACAGACCACAACCAATCAAACTAGCCGTTATGAATAGTAATACCTACTTTTTGAAATTTTATACATTTTATATTTCAAAATGGAATTCATTTTTGGATTCATAATATCAAAATTATCTTAGGGTGAATTTTTGGTATTTTTCTGGAAACTTTCAATTTTTGATGAATAGTGAAAATCACTAAATTTTAATTAAAAACAACTTTGTTAATCGAAATAATTAATAGCAATAAATTATGAATTTGAGTGGTTTTAAAGTATATTTAGAATATATTTTTACCATTTAACACAATATTGGTCATTGGATGTAATTTCACATTTAAATCTGACATAAACACGTGTCAATCTTTTGATAGTTATTATTTCTTAAAAACACTCTTTGTTTTGACAGCGGGAATTAATTTTAAATTAATTTCTGCCACTTCTATGTTTTGAATTTAGAAAAATAGATTCTATATTTATAATAATGAGGTCCAAATTGTGTAAATATGTAACTTTTATTTTTAGACATTTTGAATAATTATTTCGGTAAGTATTTTATTTACCATGGTTAAAGGGTAAATCCGGTAAATAAGGGTAAAAAAATAAATTATAATAATAATAAATTACCCTAAAACGTGTCATAACCCTATTGGTTGATACATTTCTAACCATGGGCATCTTTGGGTCGATTTTGGGACCCCATGGATCCACTTGTAAGTGATAATGACACTTTATATTAATTAAGTTAAAGTAAATACAAAAATGACATAAGCATATATCTTTTAGCAAACAATTTTTTACATAGGGTTATATATGTTATATTTTAGACTATAAATATTCATTAGAAATATAAAAATATTTCATACATAATGGTATTTTATTTATAATTTTTAGACATTGAATAATTAAATTTATTTATGACACAATAATGATGCAATATTTTCCTTATTAATGAAAGAATCAAATAATTAGTATTATAAATGTTAAAATAAATATAATTTGAAAGTTTTGATGACATAAAATAATTTTATTGGTTAATATTAAATGTTAGGATTTCTTAAATAAATTTTATTCGAATTAATAAAGTTGTTAAGACTTTAAAAAAAATCAATTATTAAATAGTGTCAAAATTGACATAAAGGAGTTTTTAAAACAAATATTATATTATTAATTTATACAATATTCCTAAAAATATAAGGTTTTTCCAAAGGACTTATATTATGATAGGTATGTCATTAATGAACCACTTGGGGTTCTATTGGTAGTTTATAGTAAGTTTATTAACCATATAATATAAAAATACAAAGAGACATGGTAAATGTCAAACTATTTAATTAAGAGTTTAATCTAAAATACAAGGGTAAAATAGTGACCCAAAATTATCTAAAACCTATTGGTTGAGTGGTTTTTTACCCATAACCACATTATACTTTAAATAATCTAGTTTTGAGCCATTATAAACTGAATATGAATTTATTATAAAATAATACTTTAAGTTTTCCTAAAGAGCCCCTCCTCCCCCTTATAAAAGGACACCACTTCTAACCAATTAATCACACCTCTCAAGCATTTTGGCTCATCAAAAATCTGCCCAATTAAGCTCCCTACATCCCTATCCTTCTCCTAGAAGCCTTACCTTAGGAATAAGGCACTTCAAGAGTCTTTTTTGGTTCAAACCAAAGGAAGTCACCCAAATTAAAGGTAACGATTTCTCTTAGCTTATTTTATTCTATTTTACTCCTCCAACCCCTAAAATCTTTTTATTAATTTATTTTATAACAAAAACAGTATCCTAAATATACTATTATTTTTTTATGATAAGTATTTGAATTACACTTACACACACCTCCATCTAATGGGTGAAGAACATAATGTTTCTGTGGATGGAAAACTAACGCCTCAAGAAATGACGATTGTTCAATTACCTCATACCGCCTCTCATGATGGCCATTATGATGGAACTATATTTATATATGATATATATTATGTTTATGTTTTTTTCATGCTTCTTTATGTTTCTTTTATAGCATATCTTAATGGTTTCCATTATGGGTAAACGCGATACTTTCATTTGAGGAAGTGCGGACTACCGCCCCCTCAAAGTGATATGAATCGTTAATACCATATGTGGGACGTATAAAGGATGGATTTAATGATATTATATATGATATTATACTGGAATTATAATATATCTATGTATCATTATGTTTTAAGTCCATTAAAATAAGAAATAGAAATGATTGTAGCGTTCATGTGTACATACGACTTACCATCTCCATGAACGATGCATTTCATTCTTACCCCAAAATGATATGTACTATTATAAATACATGTATATACTGGATATATTTGATATATATGATATATAAATCATGAATATCATTCTGGATATAATGATATTTTGACCATGTGAACAACTTGTAACTATAAGGTGTTCATTTTTAACTCAAGTGCCAAATATCGACAAAACGAACGTTATTAACTTAAATGATTACATAATGTTTATAACATGGTAATAAGTGATATAAAAGGAATAATAAACTTGAAAAAGGTTTTTAAGCAAGTATAAATTAACTTTAGTTTATTATTCATGATATTAAAGAACAAATGGGTCAAGTCGGACATGAGGTAAGGGGTTTCTTATCTCACTTTTAATTCCGTGAGATTTCCATTGTTCACCACTTATTTATTTCATATGGTGTATTTTGTACTACCATTTGATATATATTATCATGATTCTATTTATATTCATGATATTATATGATTCATTTGGTGGTTATTGACTATTTTTCATATGAATTGATTGATTACAATGAGGTAAGGGTTTATTTCACAATCTCTTCATTATCTGAGGTTGTTTATACGTAATTATCTACTGGGAATTCTTTATCATCCACATCCATGTTTCTTAAAAATGTATTTCAAAACATTTTTAATATTTAATAGACTATTGGTTAATGTCATTTATACCCTTGTTAGACTTTTTATAAAATGGTTTGAAAGGAATATTTCCGTCGTTTTCCAAACAAGGTCCTTTTTAACCTTTTTGACAAAATTAAGGTAAGAATGTATTTTTAACTTATACGGTGGGTGCGGCTATTTTCCACCATTATAAAATCGCCGAAGCTTCCCTTACAATCTTATAAGAATATTTTCAAAGTAAATGTTTTATTTTATAATTATGTGACTTTTAAAAGATTTCAAAAAAAGAGATATTTCTCTCAAATAGTTTTGATTTCATCTATGTCAACATCCTTTGATGGATTTTAAGCTTATTTGAAGTTAATTTATTATGATACAAAACTTCCATATTTTATTGAAGGTTTTGTGATATGTTTGAATGTGGATGTTTTATTTTTATACCATTCATGGTTTATGGAGAAAGTATTTACATTTCGTATGCTAGTTTTAATATGAATTTTCATGTTATGTTTAAACCTCTTCATATGACGAATGAATTGGACTTAGTAAGTGACGGGTGGAGCCCGCTATAGATCCTCGATTCATCGGTAGGTCTCAGGAGACAAACTAGTGTCTTGGCACAAGACATTGACAAAATCTTATTTGTAGTCTTGGCAGAGGCCTTGGCTATGTGGTTATGATAGTCTGACATTATGAATTCCATCATTATAAAAGTGGTTATTGATATTGAATGTGATTATTCGACTAGTAGAATATCCATGTGAATAAGTAAATGGAATTATTTCATTTTATTTTTCCATATTATACTGAAGTTCAAGTTTAAAAGGCTTTTGTTTTAGTTATACATTGACTTAAATGTTTATGCTTATTTATGAAAGTTTCCGCTGTATTGTTATCCTTACTGGGAATTTGAGCTCACCCCTTTCTATGTTTTATTTTTCCCAGGATGACAAGAAGTGTATTATAATTGATATGTAGGGTTAAACTAAAGGGAATAATGGTGTTCTCAAAGAACTATTTATGCTGTGTTTTATGTTTGAAAGTGTAATGTAATGTTAATGTATGCAATCTATTTTCCAAGACTGCTAAACTGATCGGTCTTTCGGGACTTGATTCCTTGTAATCATGCTAATGTATTAAAATAATGCACCGAATCTGGGTAACTGGGGTCAGGGCGTTAAATTTGGTATCATAGGAAGTTTAGTACATACCTTGGAAACTAGATTTAGATAAACTTTGTTTAGAGAACATATCCCTAAGATAGACTCTGAGGATTAATATAGAAGAACTTCCTAGAATTTTGGTATTGTAGAAATTTTGTGAGTTTTCTGAGCAATACATCCCTGTATGGATACGAGAAGGTAGAGGAAGCTCTGGCACATATGTACCTAGGGGTAAAACCCGAAAACACCGCTTTGATCTAGACTCGAATGGAAACTTGTGCACAACAACGGGCCTTGCTGCACTCTTGGTTACGACACTCCTGGGGGATATGCTTAGGATAATTCTCATTTTCTTTACAAACCATTATGAAGGGTTTATGAGTATATACTTTCTTAATGAAATCATTTTTATGATTATGGATTATATCCATAAACTGTTCAATTTATGTGAAGTGTTTTAGAAGTTTTGAATTATATATTTCGATTCATAAACTAATATAGTTTATGCTATTGATTAGAAATGGTGCCCAGTAGAAGGAATGTGAAATCTAGCAATACGTATGATCCAAAGAGTAAGAAAGATCATATATTTCACGGTATTAATCCAAAATTTAGAAGGGAAATAGTCTCCCATGTATTCTCAACATATGAAGAAATAGTATCATGTGTTAATAAGATAAGTAAATAATTCTCCGAGTCCTATGGATTTGAAGGGAATCCAGATAAGAAAAGTATGGTAGAAAGAAAGATGGATAAAGGGAAGAGGGAAAAGAAGAATTTTCTCATATGTGATAACTGTGGGAAGAAACACCTTGGAACTTGCCTGAAGGGAATGAGAGTTTGTTACAAGTGTGGAGAAAAACGACACCAAGTATGTGACTGCAAGGTTAAGAAAAAGGTTTCAAATGAACAATGCTTCATCTGCAAGGAGTTGGGACACTACGTGAACTGATGTCCAAATCATCAGAGTATTCCCCAAATGATGTTATTGGATAATAATCAAGTTATGATACTACCACAGATGAAGAGTAATGACTAGTGTTCTTATATTGTTATTAAATAATTATTTTATTTGAGTGTTGTATCAACGATGTACTGGTTATATGAATTATGGAGATAAATAAGGATTGTACTGTAGTACTATTTCATTGAGGATTTGAGATTATATGGTACTATGAAAAGTGACTCAACAACAAGTTAAACTTTTTTTAAAAATACATGGTTAAAGGAAAGGTAATCCTTAATATGTTCTTGATACATAGGTAGTAATTTTGGAATAAGAGATGGTTTATTTGGATAAATTATATTGGATATTCTTGACTACCTTGGCACTGATTAATGGTTTGTTTATTTCATCATTGTTGGAATATTCAAAGTTTTTGGATATAAGGAATATATCTAGTATTCTATAAGGAATAAGGGAGAATGAATGTAATAAATAAGGTTTTATGATAATTCAGGGTGTTACCATATTTTAAAAGAATACATGAGGAAGGTATTCACATGTTATTATGTGGAAAAAAATATCTTCATTATATTTACCTTCCTTATGAATTTTGGACTGTGAGTTTGGAAAAAAGTAATTTGGATAAGTCTAAAGGCTGGAATGGATTATATTTGACATTTGACACTATTGTTAATGTTAAATAATTTCTGAAGATTATTTTTGGATTGTTATAAAAAGGACAACCTAGAGGTCGGGCGACAACCCGTCGCATCCGACAAGGCCACGAGACTTGAACCTGCAACCGAAGGGTGACAAGGGTGTGTCACCTACCACTGGCCCATGTGATGTCCTGGATTAAATAATGTAGTTTTTTTAAAAAGGTTTGGTAGATTAATTATAAATTCATTTTTTTGGAACCCTATATGAATAGGATAAATAGAATATTATATTATCTTTTAGAGTGAAAGATGAGTTTGTGGTAAAAATTAGTTAAAGGATGAGACTCTACTTGTCAAGTATATATTTTTATTCTTCTCTTATTCTATGAAGAAATTAATTCTTATACTTTAGTTAAGGGATCTTAAAACAAAAAATGTTTTATACTAATACCATATTTTTTGTTGAACCTATTGTATTTTAAATCATTATAGATTGATGAATTTAAGGCCCTCAATTTTACACTTGTTTGTGAATGATGACCTCAATCACTACCTATAAATATTTACATTTTTACTTCAATTATATGTCTTTAATTTCCACCAATGTTATCCTAATAGAGATCATTATTTGGTGGTGACCCTTTCATTTCCCTTTTTCCTCTTATTAAGACTAAATCTTATTAACCTAATTTCTGATGTGGGTTTTCCCACGAAGGTATTTTCTATTTTCAACCTTTTTTTTCGAA
Organism: Viscum album; assembly: GCA_963277665.1. Taxonomy (NCBI): domain Eukaryota; kingdom Viridiplantae; phylum Streptophyta; class Magnoliopsida; order Santalales; family Viscaceae; genus Viscum; species Viscum album. The sequence continues at coordinate 1,294,318,776 of OY728138.1, read as the reverse complement.
GAACAATTTAAAATTGCGAGGATGAAATTTATTGAAGGAGGGGAGAATATAACACCCCAAGCTTCAACAATATGCTTCTCTTTGAATAATACAATAGTGTGTGTTGTATGCAACTTCGAGTTCTAACACACCACAACCAATCAAACTAGCCGTTATGAATAGTAATACTCACATTTTGAAATTTTATACATTTTATCTTTAAAAATGGACTTCATTTTTGGATTAATAATATCTAAATTATCTTAGGGTTAATTTTTGGTATTTTTCTGGAAACTTTCAATTTTTGATGAATAATGAAAATCACTAAATTTTAATTAAAAACAACTTTTTTAATCGAAATAATTAATAGTGATAAATTACGAATTTGAGTGGTTTTAATGTATATTTAGAATATATTTTTACCATTTAATACAATGTTGGTCATTGGACATAATTTCACATTTAAACCGGACATAAACAAGTGTCAATCTTTTGATAGTTATTATTTCTTAAAAACACGCTTTTTGTTTTGACAACGGGAATTAATTTTAAATTAATTTCTACCACTCCTGTGTTTTGAATTTAGAAAAATTGATTCCATATTTATAATTAGGAGGTCCAAATTGTGTAAATTGGTAACTTTTATTTTTAGACATTTTGAATAATTATTTCGGTAAATATTTTATTTACCATGGTTAAAGGGTAAATCCGGTAAATAAGGGTAAAAAATAATATTATAATAATAATAAATTACCCTAAAATGTGTTCTAACCCTATTGGTTGATACATTTCAGACCATGTACATATTTGGGTCTATTTTGGGACCCCATGGATCCACTTGTAAGTGATAATGACACTTTATATTAATTAAGTTAAAGTAAATACAAAAAATGACAGAAGCATATATCTTTTAGAAAAACATTTTTTACATATGGTTATATATGTTATATTTTAGACTATAAATATTCATTAGAAATATCTAAAGATTTACTACATAATGGTATTTTATTTATAAATTTTAGACATTGAATAATTAAATTTATTTATGACACAATAATGATGCAATATTTTTCTTATTAATGAAAGAATCAAATAATTAGTATTATAAATGTTAAAATAAATATAATTTGAAAGTTTTGGTGACATAAACTAATTTTATTGGTTAATATTACATGTTATTATTTCTTAAATGAATTTTATTCGAATTAATAAAGTTTTTAAGACTAACAAAAATCAATTATTAAATAGTGTCAAAATTGACATAAAGGAGTTTTTAAAACAAATATTATATTATTAATTGATATAATATTCCTAAAAATATAAGGTTTGGCCAAAGGACTTATTTAATTATAGTTATTTCATTAATTAACCACTTGGGGTTCGCTTGAGAGTTTATAGTAAGTTTATTAACCATATAATATAAAAATACAAAGAGACATGGTAAATGTCAAACTATTTAACTAAGAGTTTAATCTAAAATATAAGGGTAAAATAGTGACCCAAACTTGTCTAAAACCTATTTGTTGAGTGTTTTTAGACCCATAACCACCTTATAATTTAAATAATCTAGTTTTAAGCCATTATAAACCGAATATGAATTTATTATAAAATAATACTTTAAGTTTTTCCTAAAGAGACCCTCCCCCCCTTATAAAAGGACACCACTTCTAACAAATTACTCATACCTCTAAATCCTTTTGGATCATCAAAACTCTACCCAATTAAGCTACCTACATCTGTATCCTACTCCTAGAAGCCTTACCTTAGGCAGAAGGCACTTCAAGAGTCCTTTTTGGTTCAAACCAAAGGGAGTTACCCAAATTAAATGTAACAATTTATCTTAGATTCTTTTCTTCTATTTTACTCCTCCAACCCCTAAACTCTTTTTATTACTTTATTTTATAAAAAAAATAGTATAATTAATATACTAGGATGTTTTTATGAGAAGTATTTTAATTACACTTACACACACCTCCATCTAATGGGTGAAGAACATAATGTTTCTGTAGATGGAAAACTAACACCTCACGAAATGATGATTGTCCAATTACATCCTACCACATCTCATGGTGGACATTATGATGAAACTGTATTTATATATGATATATATTATGTTTATGTTTTCTTCATTCTTCTTTATTTTTATTTTATGGCATACCTTAATGGTTTCCATTATGGGTAAACTCGATACTTTCATTTGAGGAAGTGCGGACTACCGCCCCCTCAAAGTGATATGACTCATTAATACCATATGTGGGACATATAAAGGATGGAGTTAATGATATTATATATGATATTATACTGGAATTATAATATATCTATGTATCATTATGTTTTATGTCCATTAAAATAATAAATAGAAATGAATGTAGCGTTCATGCATACGTATGACTTACCGTCTCTATGAACGGTGCATTTCATTATTACCCCAAAATGATATGTACTATTATAAATACATGTATATACTGGATATATATGATATATATATGATATATAAATCAGGAATATCATTCTTTATATAATGATATTTTGACCATGTGAACAACTTGTAACTATAAGGTGTTCATTTTTAACTCAAGTGCCAAATATCGACAAAACGAACGTTATTAACTTAAATGATTAAATAATGTTTATAACATTGTAATAAGTGATATAAAAGGAATAATAAACTTGAAAAATGTTCTTAATCAAGTAGAAATTAACTTTAGTTTATTATTCAGGATATTAAAGAACGAACGGGTCAAGTCAGACACAAGGAAAGGGGTTTCTTATCTCACTTTTAATTCCGTGAGATTTCCATTGTTCACCACTTATTTATTTCATATGGTGTATTTTGTACTTACATTTGATGTATATATTATCACTATTCTCTTTATATTCATGATATTATGTGATTTATTTTGTGGTTATTGACTATTGTTCATACGACTTGATTGATTACAACGAGGTAAGAGTTTATTTCACAATCTATTCATTATCCGAGGTTGTTTATACGTAATTATCTACTGGGAATTCTTTATCATCCACATCCATGTTTCTTAAAAATGTATTTCAATTTTTTTAGTCATTTATACCCTTGTTAGACTTTTTATAAAATGGTTTGAAAGTAATCTTTCCATCGTTTTCCAAACAAGGTCCTTTTTAACATTTTTGAAAAAATTAAGGTAATAATGTCTTTTTAACTTATACGGAGGGTACAACTATTTTCCTCCATTATAAAATCTCTGAAGCTTCCCTTACAAGCTTATAAGAATATTTTCAAAGTAAATGTTTTATTTTATAATTATGTGACTTTTAAATGATTTCAAAAAAAGAGATATTTCTCTCAAATAGTTTTGATTTCATCTATGTCAACATCCTTTGATAGATTTTAAGCTTATTTGATGTTAATTTATTATGATACAAAACTTCCATATTTTATTGAAGGTTTTGTGATATGTTTGACTGTGGATGTGTTATTTTTATACCATTCATGGTTTATGGAGAAAGTATTTACATTTAGTATGCTAGTTTTAATATGAATGTTCATGTTATGTTTAAACCTGTTCATATGAGGAATGCATTGGACTTAGTAAGTGACAGGTGGAGCCCGCTATAGATCCTCGATGCATCAGTAGGTCTCATGAGACAAACTAGTGTTTTGGAACGAGGCCTTGAAAAAATCTTATTTATAGTCTTGGCACGAGGCCTTGGCTATGTGGTTATGATAGTCTGACATTATGCATTCCATCATTATGAAAGTGGTTATTGATATTGCATGTGATTATTCGACTAGTAGAATATTCATGTGAATAAGTAAATGACATTATTTCATTTTATTTTTTTCCATATTATGCTGAAGTTCAAGTTTAAAAGGTTTTTGTTTTAGTTATAAATTGCCTTAAATGTTTATGCTTATTTATGAAAGTTTCCGCTATATTATTATCCTTAATGGGCATTTGAGCTCACCCCTTTCTATGTTTTATATTTCCCAGGATGCCAAGAAGTGTATTATGATTAATATGCAGGGTTAAGATAAAGATAATAATGGCATTCTCAAATAACAATTTATGCTGTGTTTTATGTTTGAAAGTGTAATGTAATGTTAATATATGAAATCTATTTTCCAAGACTGCTAAACTGATTGGTCTTTTGGGACTTGATTCCTCATAATAATGCCAATTTATTAAAATAATGCACCGACTCTGGGTAACTAGGGTCAGGGCGTTACACATCCCTTATATCACGGGCATCAAATAATTGTAAATTTTCAATAAAATAGGTTAATTTGTATAAATATATTTATAAAATGAATTTTTGACATGTTTTTAGGTCATTTGGGCTCTTGAGATTAAATTTTAACCATTAAGTAAACTAATTTTTACCTTAATCTCTGAAATTAATTTTAATTACTTTCACTAATATTTTTGGTAAAAACTAAATTGAAATTATTAGACATTATAAATTATTATTGTTGAAAATATTTAATCCATTTTTCTAAATTATAATCCCATAAGTAGAAGAAATTAATTTAAAGTTAATCCCACAAATATGATGAGATGATGAGTTTTTAAAGCGAAAAGGTCCAAAAGTTTGAAATGTTTTTATATCCAATTTCAATGTAAAATTGGTTCCAATGACCTAAATTTTATTAATATATGTATAATTGATCAATTTATACTTTAAAACCAAATTAAAACATAATTTTACTATATAAATTAATTAGATGAAAAAAAATTTTGAATTAAAATTCAGTGTTTTTCACTATTTATCAAAAAATGAAACTTCTCAGAAAAATACCAAAAAATATCCCAAAGTAAATTTTGATATTATGCTTTAAAAAATAAAGTTTATTTTTTCGAATAAAAATTATAAAAGTATCAAAAATTATATTTAAAACGGGTTCTCCATTAAAAGGTGGTAAAATTATCTTTTAGAAAGATACATCTTTGTATTCATAAAATTGGATTTATTTTTATCTTATACCTATAAAATCTATTGGATGAGTATCAAGAAATATTGGTTAAATATATAATATATAATTTTTATTTAAAACATTTATCAATAGTGGTTTGTTTAATTTTTTGGGATAAAATTGTGTTTATACATAGAAAAATAGTTTTCTTGGAAGAGTAATTTCTTTATTTTCAAATAGTTCTTACATTAATTTATAACTAATTTATAACCAAATGATTATTTTTATATATATTTTTAAATAATATTTTCACAATTTAGTTAATCTAATTCACAACTTTCATTCCAACAGCTAGGTGGTAGCTATAATAATATTTTAATAATAATATTAATAGTATATTGTAGTTCACTAAAACCCAGCCATGCTTGTAACAAAAGCTTTTAAAGGGACTATGTATTGTGTGTAACCCAATCCAAACATAGTGTTGTAGGTACCACAAGCTAATATAAGTGTTTCATGTAGTGTAATATTAACTTGGTGTTTTGTATAGAAAAATTCAAACTTAGTGATTTTATATAAAAAAATATATATTTAGTGTTTCATGAAATGTAAAATATCAAAAAGATTAAATTAATTTGAAAAACAAAATTCACAAAATCTTAGGGTGTTAAAAAACAAGATATGACTATTTTAAAACTTTAGAAAAACATTCCATAAGTCATTTGTGACATGTAGGAATCAACCAAACCTCAATATGATACATGGTGTTCTTAGTATGACATGAAGTATATGTTTTTAGTTTAAAATTTACACTTTAGTTCAAAACACATGTCACATAGTCTAAACTAAGAAGTACTCATAGTATTTTAAAACATTAGTAAAATAATACATAATTTATTTTTATGTGTAGGAATTGATCACAAATAAATCCAACACAAGATGTGGCTGTTATAACTTGAAGTGTGTGTTTTTAATTTAAAAGTGTCATTTAGTTTAAAACGCAAGTCACTATCCAAAAAATAAGAAAACAAGATCAAATTATTTTCAAACTTTAGGATAACACTCTATAATTCATTTTTGATATGTAAGAATTGACTGCACATCAATCTAACACACAATGTGGCTGATATGACTCAAAGTGTGTGTTTTCAATATAAAATCTCTATTTTAATTTAAAACACACATCGCATTGAAAAACTGAGAAAATAAGCACAAATTATTTTCAAAATTTAGATACATGATCCATAATTCATTTATGATATTATATAATTAACCACACATCAATCCAATAGATGATATAATAAGTATGACTAGAAGTGCGTGTTTTCAATATAGAAGTTCCATTTTAGTTTAAAACACACGTCACATAGCCGAAATAGAGAAAATGATCTCATATTGTTTTCAAAATTTAGTAAAATGATCCATAAGTCATTTGTGAAATTTAGGAATCAATATCACATCAATATGACACACAATGTTCTTGGTATGACTCGAAGTATATGTTTTTAGTTTAAAATTGATACTTTAGTTCAATACACGTGTCACATAATCAAAACTGAGAAAATGAGATCATATTGTTTTCAAAATTTTGGAAAAAATACACAATTATTTTTTGATATATAGGAATCTATCACACATAAATCTAGAACACAATGTGTCCAATATGACTTGAAGTGTGTGTTTTTAATATAAAAGCATCATTTTAGTTTAAAACCCATGTCACTAGACAAAAATAAGAAAACAATCTTGGATTATTTTCAAACTTTAGAAAAACACTCCACAATTCATTTGTGACATATAGAAATTTAACACTCATCAATCCAACACATAAAGTGGTTTATATGATACAAAGTGCATGCTTTCAATATAAAAATTCCATTTTAGTTTAAAACACGGATCACATAGTCAAAACCAAGAAACCAAGCTCAAATTGTTTCAAAATTTTTAGGATAATGAACCATAATTCATTTTTTATGTGTATTAATCAACCACATGTCAATACGATAGACAATGTTATAGGTATGAATCAAATTGTATGTTTTCAATATATAAGTTCCATTTTAGTTCAAAACGCGAATCACATAGCAAAAAATGATAAAATGAGTTTGGATTGTTTTCGAACTTTAGGAAAATGATGCATAATTAATTTTTGATGTGTAGGAATCCACCAAACCTCAAAATTATGCACAATGTTCCCATTATTACTCGACGTGTATGTTTCTAGTTTAAAATTTACATTTTATTTCAAAACACACATAACATACTCAAAAATTAGAAAACATATTAAAATTGTTTTGATACTTTAGGATAATGATCCTTAATTAATTTATGTTGTGTAAGAATCAACCACACCTCAATCTGATACTTGGTGTGCTCACTATGTCTTGAAGTATATGATTTTATTTTAATATTGACACTTTAGTTCAAAATAAGCATCACATACTCAGAACTAAGTAAACAAGCTTGGATTGTTTTCAAACGTTAAGAAAAAGATCCATAATTCTTTTGTGATGTGTAGAAATTCAACACACATAAATTAGACATATTATGTGTCCATTATGATTCAAAGTACATTTTTTAATATAAAAGTGTCATTTTAGTTTAAAATGAGCATCACATAGCCAAAAAATGAATAAACAATCTTAAATTATTTTCAAAATTTAGTAAAGCCTTGCATAGTTAATTTGTGACGTGTAGGAATTGAACGCATGTCAATCTGACACATGATGTGTCCGGTATGAATTGAATTACGTGTTTTCAATACAAATGTTTCATTTTAGTTTAAAATGAGTGTTATATAGCCAAAACCAAACAAACAAGTTCAGATTATTTTTAAACTTTAGGACAAAGATCCATAATTAAATTTTGACACGTAGGAATTAACCATACGTCAATGAAACACATGATTAACTGATAATATCATTAATATAAACAATAATTAACAATATAATTTATCATATGTGGATTATATGATATTAAAATTATAATCTATTTATTTTTTTATTTACTATTACTAAAATAAACATTGGTTTTATTATAGGGACAATATTTTTATAGAGGTTGATTGTTGGAAAAAGTCTGCTAGTTTTGATTTTGTATATGGGTTGTAATTTTTTTGATTAATTTTAAATAAGAAATAAATGTAAATATTTTTTATGTAAATTTTGAATTGAGATGATGGTGCAATGTGATATTCGTATTCCAATCTAATTTAATATATATTATTATTCCTGTTTATTTATTCTAATTGTGGTTTGTTTTTATAGGGATGCGGCATGGATGCTCTAGGGATGTAGCTATCTAGTAGATGATATGGCCTTTATCAGTGCTAGAGAAAGCACTGATAAAGGTACCCTTTATCACTACTAGATAAAGTGATAATAAAATCCCCCTTTATCAGTGCCAAAAAAAGAATTGAAAAAGGTATTATTTATTAGCTCTAGAAAGAAAGTTCTGATAAAGGCCTGGTGATTTTAATGGAGCTTAGGCAGTTAACATTTTTTTTCATCAAAAAAGCCATTTTTTAGCACTAATAAAGGCCTCATATGTTTTAGTGTTCAAAAATTACCTGAATTTCATTTTTTAAAGTTTCCTTAATGATTTCAAGTTCAATTTATGAAAGTATTTTTAAATGTTTACATTCATTTTTGGTTTACTTCTAGTTATACCCCCTAACCTACACTATATATAATAGTTAATAGGATAGTCTCTATGGTTTTATTTTATTTACCTAGGTAGTTCACTGTTAGGATATGTTTCTTCTTGAAATTCATTTTTCATTTTCATTTTGATAATATCCTAACTCATTTTTATTATGGAGGATAGGAGAATCAAATATCATATTGTTCAAAATTATTATTTCATCAATAATGTTTTGATGTTAAAAAGGGTATTTCATCAAATTTCACATAAATAACTATTATAGATTAATTGTTAAATTTTTTACATGTTTTACTTATGGTTGGATAACCTAAAAAAATCTATTAATCAGCATTTGGAACCAAGTTAATAAAATTGTATTTAAAAAAATATAAATCTTTCATCTAAAAACCTTAGAATAACTAATTTTTGATTTTTAATCATTTCACAAATCATATATATTTTTCTTAATATTTGATCTAATTAAGTCTCTAAATACAAGTAGAGATCATTTAAGCACATTTTTAATTTTGAACAAATTTAAGATCATTGAAGGAATATTCCTTATTTTTATTTCCTAAAAACAAACTCATGTTAACCTTTAGAAATAATCAATGATAATAGAAACATATGTTTTATGGTGCATCAAATAGTTTATGTTTCACAATATAAATTTTATCAAATCAAAAAATAAATTTATACTTGAAATTATTTTTCAAATCATTAACACTACCATGAAAGTCTGTTATGACTGAGAATCATTAATTTTACCATTCAAATATTTAATATATTTTTTAAATAAGGATTTAATGGCAGTGTATTTTTTTATCCTTGGTGATTTAAATATAGAAATTATATTTAAATATTTAATTAATTTTCAATAAATTTAATAACATAACCCATATTGCAAAATTGAGAAATATTACTAATAAAGTTACTATTTTAACTTCCATAAGGTAACCCATATTTTTAATGACAATGATTAATCCTCTATAATTATGTAACATCCCACGTAAATAAAGAATATAAAATTTTCATATTTATTAATATTTGTGAATTAAATATCAATTTTACTTTAAAGGGGATGCTATTTTCGATAGCGTACCCGATACACCACAACAGGTTTCTTTGAAATCTTACGTTGCACACAATGTTAAGACATACAAAAAAATAATAATATAATATTATTTTAAATGGTAGTTAATTCATAGCCATTGTATTGGCATGAATGAATAGAACTAACTATAATATGATTATACATATTTGATAAATGTTTTTACATTCATCCCATAAAATTTAGAGGCTTAAAATGTGAATGAATCTAATTTTAAGCATAATTATTTTTAAAAGGTCGATTTACTGCCTTTTAATGGAGAACCCTTTTTAAATATGGTTTTTTTCACTTTAATATGTTATATTTTACAAAATAAAATTATTATTTAGAATCGGGACATCAAAATTTACTTTGGGTAATTTTTTTTTATTTTTCTGATAAAATTCATTTTTAATGAATAGTAAAAATACGGTATTTTAGTTCAAAAGTGCCTTTTAATCTAATTTATTTATATGGTTATATTATTTTTTTAATTGGTTTTAAAGTGTAATTGGATTATATTTTTACCATTTAATCCAATTTTGGTCATTGGAATTAATTTCACTTTGAAATTGGACATAAACAAGTGTCAATCTTTTGATAGTTATTGTTTCTTAAAAACACGCTATTTGTTTTGACAACGAGAATTAATTTTAAATTAATTAATTCAACTTCTATGTTTTGAATTTGGTAAAATAGAAATCATTTTTGAATTCTGAATATCAAATATTTCTTAGGCTGAATGTTTGGTATTTTTCTGAAAAACATCAATTTTTGATGAATAGTGAAATCACTTAGAAATAGTTAAAAACTGACTTTTTCATTTAAATGAAATTTTACCACTTATGTGAATTGAAATTTTAAAATCCTAAATACATGGTTGTTATTATTAAGTAAAATTTGGTTTAATAAGATTAAAATAATTTTTGGTGAATAGTAACTTTTGACTTATTTACTACGGTTAAAGGTAAATAGGGCAATTCAAGGTAAAAAGAATATTATAATAATACAAAATTACCTTAAAACTTATCCTAACTTTATTAGATGAGTTATGGACGGCCATGAGAATCCCTGGGTCAATTTTTGGACTCCATGGAGCCACTTATGAGTGATAATGACATTTTATTTTAATTAACTTAAAATAAAGGAAAAATGGCATAAACAAATATCTTTTAGTAAATTAATTTTTACATGAGGTTATATAACTCATATTTTTCAAATATAAAAATTCATTGGAAAGATAAAAATATTTCCTACATTATGGTATTTTTTTTATAATTTTTATACATCAAATAAATTAAATTATTTATGACACAATAATGATGCAGTATTTACCTTATTAATAAATGATTTAAATAAATATGATTATAAATATTAAAAAAATATCCAAAACCTTTCCAATTCTTATTGGATGATTTTATTTCTACCATGATTCATCTTATATCTGACTTTAATTAGTTTTGGACCTTTAGAAACTGAATATTTTTATATAATAAAATAATATTTTCACACTTTCCTAAAGAGCCCCTCCTCCCCCTTATAACAAGCCCTCACTTATAACTCATTCCTCACACCTTTAAATCCCCTTGGATCATCCAACCCCTGACCAAATAATCTCTCAAGATCCCTCTCCTCCTCCTAGCAGCCTTACCTTAGGCAGAAGGCACTTCAAGAAGTCCTTTTGGTTCAAACCCAAGGGAGTTACCCAAATTAAAGGTAAAATTTCTCATAACTTCTTTTCTTTTATTTTACCTCTCAAACCCCTAAAATCTTTTTATTACTTTATTTTATAACAACACTAGTATCATAAATATACTAGTATTTTGTTATGTTAAGTATTATAACTACACTTACACACACCTCCATCTATTGGGTTAAGAACATACTATTTCTGTGGATGACAAACTAACGCCTCACGAAATGATGATTGTTCAAATATCTCCAACTGCCTCTCATGGTGGTCATTATGATGGAACTGTATTTATATATGATATAAATTATGTTTTTGTTTTTTATATTCTTCTATAATTTTTATTTACAAACACACCTTTATTCTTTCTAATATGTGCAAACACGATAATTTCATTTGAGGAAGTGCGAACTACCGCCCCCTCAAGGTGATATGATTCGTTTATGACAAATATGGAACGTATAAAGGATGGAGTTAATGAAATTATATAACATATATATCATATGATATTATAATGGAATTATAATATACTTATCTATTATTATTTTTTCATTCCTTTAAATATAAAATATAAATGAAAGTAGCGTTCATGCGTACGTACGACTTACCGTCTCCATAAACGGTGCATTTCATTTCTTAACTCTAAATGATATGGAATATTATAAATACATATAAACTAGATATATATGAAATATATGATATATAAATCATGAATATCATTCTGTAGATAATGTAATTTTTACCACATGAACAATTTGTAATTATAACAAGTTCATTTTTGACTAAAGTTCCGAACATCAACCAAATGTCCATTATGAACTCAAATAATTCACTAATTTTTATAGCAAGGTAATAAGTGATATAAAAGGAATAATAAAATTTAAAAATTTTCTTAAGTAATTAGAGATTAAATTAAGTTTATTATTCAGGAATAACATGGAACATACGAGTCAAGTCAGACAAGAGGTAAGAGGATTCTTATCTCACTTTTAATTCCGTGAGATTTCCATTGTTCGCCACTTATTTATTGAATGTGATGTATTGTGTACTTCCATTTGATATATATTATCATGATTCTATTTATATTCATGGTATTCTTTGAATAATTTGGTGGTTATTAAGTTTCTTCATACGACTCTATTGATTGCTACGTGGTAAGGGTTTTTTATATCACTTTTTATTCCCCTGAGATTCATGCTATATTTTCCACTATTTCCTTTTGTGTGGTGTATGTACTACCCATTATTGTATTCATTGTGTAATATAATTTAATTTATGTGTATTTTCAACTTAATTTTGTGATCCTTCTTTCATGGGGGGTATGTTTCGTAAGTTACAAAATCGGTAAAGCAACCTTTCACCCTCCTCATTTTAAAAGACTTATTTTTGTCATGTCTTTTAATTTACATCTTCTTTTGTCAGGATATGTTCTTCTATATCTTTATTGATGGAATTTTTATGTCCAAGTGATGAGATAATCTTTTCTATCTCATCAAATCATTCTATTAATTTTAAAGTGACGTTGTTAGGCTGTCAAATTTCTGTAAGGGAACTTCTTTACCCAATTTCAATTATTTGGGTTAAACTTCTACTTCTTGATTATGCCGTGCTATAAATATGTGTGAATGACCTATGATTATTTTACACTTAATATCCACTTATATTGGGTGTATTCTTATTTTTCACACATAATTATTTCATTGATTTATCCTTAATATAAGGATACCCTCTTTATAAGGGATTTCATCTCAATTTACTTTCCATTGAGACTTCATTGTTGTTATGTGCCAATTCACTTTTATATGGTGTATATATTGTCCTTTGGAATATTATATCATGAATCCATTTATTCTCATGATATTATAAAGTTTTTATTAAATGTAATCAATTATTTGTATTCAAGCGTCTCTCATTTTGTTAAAAACTCTTTAACTAAAATATCGTTTTAAATGTTTTAGAGATTTATTATTATAAATCTTTCTCTCTTTAATGTACATGTTTTAAAAATGGTTTTTTGGATTTATATATATGGAAATTAATGTTTTAAAATGATAATTCCTTTAAAATATTCAAAGTGGTATGGGACACTTTGATTCAAAAATCTCCTTTTTTAATGGTTTGATAAAGCATTGATTATTTCAATATCTTGAAATTATTTCTTATGATTACAAATGAAATGTTGTTAGTGAAATATTTATATTTTCAATATTTTATGTGTTATGATGTTACTTTGACATTTGACAGGTGGTTATGTGATAAACCATATGATGGGTGGTGCCGTGATATACCAGGACAAGTGGTTATGTTATTATCTCCAATGTATTGGGTATGGAAGTCAGCCGTATGGCTATTCCATTTAGTGATATGTGTGGAAGTAAACCATATGGTTATTCCATTTAAGTATGTTTATGTCCCAAGTTACCCTTATATGTTATGTGTTCTTTATATGGGGTTTATGGTAATATTTTGGTTACAAAATGGTAAGCAATGATCTTTTATTTAGTGAAGAGTATTTACTACTTCATAAAGGTGAAAAGTATTACTTATGACAATGTATTCATGGTTTACTTGTTGTTTTAAAAAAATAATAGTTTTCCTTATTTTTGTATCCCTTACTGAGATTTTTATGCTCATCCCATGTTTTTAAATGTTTTTCACAGGATTTAAATATGAATAGGGTCAAGGATGATATCAAGGAAAAGTCTTGTTGTCTAAGACATGGAACTAGACATGAATCTTTTTTTTTCAAGAGTTTTTATTTTTTGAATAAAATGGAAATTAAGTAGAAGTGTCTACTTTGAAATTTTTGAGATGTAATGAAATTGTTATGCCTAATTCTCTAAAAATTTAAACCTAAAAAGATCCTCAATGTGAATTATTCATTTAATTCAAGATTATGTAATGTTTAAGGCCGAGTCCTTATAAATTATCTCAAAAGATGGATATTATTCCATTAATTTTAGATAACACTAGTTTTAGTAACCCTCACTCATTATGTATGGAGTATTAATTGTCATATACCATGTTAAATATTTAACTTGTTATTAAAGATGCCCTAACATGTGGAAATCATCATAGGAGGGGGGGTGAATTTGACTTAACACTTTTAAGATTTCTTTTACGATGTTCCATTTTTTGGATCTTTAAATCTTTATTTTATGATGTTTTATTTTCTAGATCTTGTTAACATGGTAATCCATCACTTCACAAGATAATTTTTAGAGATAAATTAATCCCAAATACAAGAAACACCATAATTTTACCATTAATCCAAGGAGTATGAACACCATGTATTTTTTTTTCAGAAAAAATCACTAATGCATTGTTGATTATTGGAGTTATTTTGAATTAGGTAATCCCCTCTTGTTACTCTCCACCCACTACTATAACTAGAGAAATTATCGTGCAATCCTTTTACAGATTTGAAACAAGATTCAATAGAGACACTTAAACCTGATTGGTGTCAAGATTCAACTCCCATCTTTCTAGATTTATTCATTACATGAAAAATTTGTTCATATTTTTCACTTTGTTAGATATTTAATAACATTCAGAATAAATTCATGTATAATCTCACTTTCTCTCTCAAGAGTTTCAGACTCTTTTTTTACATGTGCCTCCATATATTTCTTTTTTTAAAATTTCCTTGACTTATATAAAAATTGATATGGATTATATATATAATACTAAATATCCCACATTAGCTGTCTCATCACATTCTCATAAAAAACTCTACCAATAGAAGATACATCATCATATGGTTGAATCTCCCGCAATCCACACCAAGATAATTTTTCTTTAATTATTTTCATGTCATGTACCCCACAATCACATTGGCTACGTGTAAGCCATATTAGTAAATACTTTACTCATGATTAGTTTAATTTTTACATTTTTTAATTCATAATCAATCCACTATAATCTCAGGATCGATCTCATTTTATAAATTTTATTCATGGTTGATCTATTTGAACTTATCTATTAATCAACTATAATTTCATGTTCGATCTCCATTTAAAAATTTTATTCTTGATTTATTCACTTGAATTGCGCATTAATCAATCGTGAATATGTTTTTCATTGATATATTACATGCATTGAATAATTACACATTCTCTAACATATGTGGAATTTTTCACCGAAAATCTAACTAACATAAAATAATGTGGTCTTCTACCCAACCCAACATGACATACTTGATGTATTATGGCATGAACTTCTACTTAACACAACATGACATGACCTTCTACTTAACACAATATAATGTGACCTTTTACTTAAATTAACATGATTTTTTACTCAATGTAATGACACAAGAATCTTTTTCTCTACATAACACAATATTCTACTCGACATAACCCAACCTTACACTCAATGTATAACAACATAATTCTTATACTCAATATAGAACAACCTTCTAATTGAAAAAATACAATGTGACCTTGATATAACATGGTTTTCTTCTACCTAATGTAGTATAACACAACTTTATACTTTTTGTTGGCATTGCAACACCCTTAATATAGAATGTGAATTTTATTTTTGAGTTTTGGGATGAAATTAAAACTTTGAGATACTTTTCTAATTAAACCATGGTTAGACATACACTATATAAACCACACATGATAATCATGTAAGGTAGGTTTTGAGGCAGATTCAAACTCATGGTTAGAATCATCATTATCCAAGCTATGCAAGACATCCATGAAATGTGTTTTTTACAGATATAGAAGCACGATTAGGTTCATAGTCAATTAACCATGTGATTTAATTATTATTAATAGGAAATATTTTTCGATTTTGTTTAAAAACTGATTGTTCCCCTCACTAAGCCTCCTTGACTTCATCTAATTGAGTTTGACATGGATTAGGGCTTTACATAGGCAATTTTAAGGGTTCTTCACCACCATTTGATGGGTCTTGATGATTTATTGTATTAACTAAAGACATATTAGAGGCGAGTAATCCTAATGGTGATATACATGATACTATATCTACCATAATTATATATTTCATCCTCTAAGGTAGATAGATCCTTTTCCTTCCTTTTTCAATTATGATCCTTTGATATGTGAGTCAATATTCTTTTAAAATTATTGTTTTTATATCAATTTATCAAATAATTTATTCTATGAAATTGATTTTATAAATTATATATTTTTTATTTGTGAAAAATATATCTGTATTTGGAGAAAATCATTGTTTTGGATTTTTAAATCATGAGATTTTGATTTAGGCATACTGATTTATTTTAGAAACCATGAGATTTGGTCAATTTTTTTATTGAAAAAATGGTATATTATTTTAAATTATGTTGATATTTAAGATATTTAATTTTTTGGATTTTACATGGAAAATTATTTTAATAAGAAAATGGTTTTCAGAAAATAATGAATCCTGGATGTAAGCAATGACCAAAAGTGTTGAGAAACAAATTAAAGGTCTGATAATGAACAAAAAGTTTGGGGATTTACATGGGTGGGGTGATCCATGATGTGATACGAATTGAGTAAGTTAATTAAATCTAAACATTTATATGTATGATGATCTATTAAGGGTGATGATATGATCGTAAGGAAATATAGTCATTGAATTGTTGATTATTATTGCTCATGCTAGCTAGAAATTGATATTGATAATGAACTACTTTTTATTATGTTGTGAGTGTGGGTTCCCTAGACCCAAATTGAACTTATACCTTTTAATTATAATTTCTTACATATAATTTGATATATTCATGATCCATACTTACCAATATAGTAACTTAACTTCCACATGTACTATAAAGGGTAATTTCTTTAGATTACATGTTGTATAAAAAGGTTATAACTATTCCAGATCTATAATTAAAACCTCATGATAATATGATAATAATATTAATCATATGTATTATTATCTAGATATATCAATCTGATGACAAAAAAATGATGTTTGAATATAAAGTGTTGGGAGCTTATAATCATTGAGACTTATTCTCATGAAGGTTTCACTTGATGATTTCAAGTATAATAGATCAAAAGGACTGAATGGCCAATATGAACACTAGATGAAGTTTTTAATTGACATCATTATTAATTTATATACTTAATCATATACTTTTATGAATGATGAAAACCATAATTTTTTATGTTTTTTGTGATGTATTTTGTATCAGATGAATCATTAATGGCATGACATTGATTAAATAATAAATACAAGATTTTTCACTTCCAAGTATAGGAAGAAGATATATTTAGTCCTTTAACTAGTATGAAAGTGCCTTGAATAAATACATGGTCATGGTAGATAAAATAAATTCCATTCAATATAGTCATATAAATATAAATAAATCATATAAGAATGATGACATATAATATGCATTTTGCTTTATGAGATATCGCGAGACAAAGATATCATATTACATATTAAGTGTTCATGAGAGGCTATCTTGGGGACATGATGTGTCTCTAGAAAATGATTCTAGTATATGAGTATAAATCACTACTATTAATATACGATCTTATAAGGTCACATAAAAAGTGTATATAGAAGTTCTATGAATTTAGATGAATTGGAGTTTAGTATTAAGTGGGCCCCATGTTCATGGGTTAGTGAGCGTCTGAGTGTAAATGTTCATAAGTAAATAAATTAATAAATTCAATTATATGTTATTAAAATTTATGATAATAAGAATTGAATTTATATATCAAATTATTATTTAGTTTTTTAAGTATAAATAGATGAATATGAGAAAATAGTTTTTAGAATGAATATTTTTATTCGAGATTCACCAAACATATTTAGGAGGAAATCACCAATTTAATGGTCTTTATTTCATCATGATACATGTTATACTGTTAAATTTGAGTGGTGAAATTTTAATTATATTTACAATAAGTCAATTGATTCATAAATTAAATTTTAGGTCAGTTTTATGGTTTAAGTTTCTTAAGGGGTTAAAGTGAAAAAATAAACTTATAACCTAAGTATAAAATATTATTTTAAACCCAAAATAAAGTTGAGGTAGTGAAGCATGAATGATTTTTACCTATCATTCATGAAATAAATAATGATAATTTATAATGTATATAGTGGAACTTGGGTCAAATCCTCGATGATGATACTAAACAATTTGAATGATTTGATATCAATGGTCCGAAGGGGGGTGGTTGATATCTGGAGAGAAGAAATGAAATTAGCCATGAAATAAATTGAATGAAACTATTTATGATAAGAAAAGGTGAGAATAAAGGATAAATGGTTAATATATTGATTTCATAGAGCATTGAAAAATATCATGTCAAATTAATATTCAGAATGACATATGTAAAGGATTGAGTTTCTATAAAGTTTTTAGTAATAATTCAAGGATCAAATCAAGATTCAATCCATGCACGTATGTTTTTGTTGAATGGTTCAATAATACATGAACCATTATGTTCCAATAGATCCAATAATCCATGAAACCCTCAAATTCCATCAATTATGTCAATAATCCACAACAATTTCAATAGGGGAACACAATGACAATTTTAAAATCATGAATCACATTTTTCTTAATAAATTCATCATTACCAAACTTGGAATCCTTACAGGGGATGTTAAATCAATAATATATATGATGATTAATGTGTATATGGATGTATATTATGAATAAAAAATGAAACAAATATAGAAATGGACAAGATATTATTTACACTAACTAAACTCATGTACATGAACAAAACGGAATCAACACAAAATTGTGAAATACTTTTAAAATGGGATTTAAGAGAGGGATTAAAATATAATTTAAACTAATTTAGGAATATAAAAATATATCTAGAGAATGTTATTGGAGTTAAGATAATATAAATATAATTTCATTAAAATTAAACATCAATTTACAAAAACACATATGATATTACCACATAGAGAATAAGTAAATGATAAAGAAAGAAGGGAGGATGAGATGTATATCTAATTAAAAGTAGAGTTTAGAGGATCTTAAAATAATTTATTAAAGTTAAGGACATGATAAATATCCATCCTTTACTTCTAAAATTTATAACCTCTTTGATGTAAGTGGAAACACATATTTATAGGTAAGAGGGGTGGTTGGTTTTCATACAAATACTTCTTTAGAAAGTTGAAACTTTTGACCCATAAGACCATCAAATCTGAAAAACTGATAATCTAAAAAGTTTTTCATCTACATATTAGTGATGATCCCACAAAATTTCAAGTCAATTGGACACATGTAGCCAATATTATGGCCAAAATACTAAAGTAAAATTTGTTCAAGGCATAATATTCACATTATAATTATCCTATTACCCAAGCACTTATAACCTTGATAATGAAGGAATCATGGTGAATTGATATTAATGACAATTTTCCCTATCTATTGATGTATCTCTAAACATTAGACTAATGTTTGGGGAGATATGGGCCCAAAACTGAGAGTAGTCCAAATCATTGATAGATTTATGGGTTTTAATTTAATGATTTGGATGTGAAACTTATTGGAGGAATTAAACCATGATTTTTTATAAAATTTAGGACCATTTGTTTTTATTCCGTATATGGAGTTTCAAGGGATTTTAGATTCTAGATTTTTCCCAGTAACAAAAGCATCATAGCTAGTCTAAGATGCATGAAAACAATGTTGGGTCTTCTTCCATGATCAAAATGGAACTCCAAATGAACAATATAACTTCATATATAGTTTAAGTATATGTATATAAATATTATAAGAATCCTATAAAATAATAATCACATGAATTTTATGAGAATATAAAAATTTATGAACAAAATACAGAACTACTATCAAAATTGATGAATTCAAATAATGCTCTCAATTATATTAAACAACAAATCAAGAACATTGCATGAAATATGCACATATTTTATGATAAAATTAATATGGTAAGTTATTAAGAAAATAATTACTAAAATGAATTATCATGCATCCTTTGCATGAATTATCTTCCCCCCTTTATTCTCTTAAGTTAAAGAGAAAGAAAAGAATGGAAGATCTAATTTATTTTTCAATGATTGTGTTCATTGTGTTTTGGAGATCATATGAGTGTCTATAAGTATTATAATATATTATGTTAGCACATGAAGGTCATAGAATGATAAACTGGGAGCTTTGGTACATGCATGTATGATCTAGTGGTTTTTTTTATTTCGAACCTTTGACCTATGATGATCCAATGATGAGCGGAGCATGCTGTGATCTTACTATTCTATTGAGGTATTATTTTATATTATTATTTTATTATTCTCATACTTAAATTATATTATATGATATACATGGGAGAAATTGGGGTTTTTTATGCTATATCTTATGTTATTATATATATTCAATGTTTTTTGAAAATACTGGTACCAAACCCTTTCGACATTCCTAAAATACTTCCAGTGGTTTTAGAGTCTCCATATACAATTTAAGTTGATAATTTTAATTAAATTTCATAAAATTCAAGTAGAGGGTTTTGATATATCCCAAACAAAAATTATCAATGAAAGTTGAATGGTCAAGATATGGCCATATAAAGGAGAAGAAATTTAGGAGAGAGAGAGAGAGGGTAGCCACGCATTGAGGACATGCATGTGTGGGGTGGGAGGGGGGGGATTATGAGAAAATATAATACCATGGGTGCCATCCATGTACCATGGTAATCATCACCCATTTACAGGGGGAAATCTATGTAAAATGATACTGATAATTTATTTTAAGATTCATGTGCCCCAGAAGGGGGATTCAGTTGTCGACCTAACAAGTTATACTCAATGCGAGCTAGGATGGGATAGGTCATACTTGACCCACTTAGTCAAATAACCCCCACCCATGTCCAAATTTATCACATAGACCCTTTTTGAGGCCAAGAAAGATCCAAAAAAATCTCAAAAAATCCTAAAATCATTTTAAACATATAGAATTTTATAAAACTCCTTTTTGAAACATAAGGAATATTTTTAATAAATTTAAAATGTTTTAATTCCATTTATATTCATTTAAAAATACCTTAAGTAGAATTTTAACTCATTTAATTATTTTTATATAATTTTATTCATGTGTACTATACATTTATTGAGACCAACTCATGTATGCTCAATTTAATATTTATTTAATTTTAATTATTATAACTAGTATTGCTTTGTAATAGTTAATTATTAAATAATAATATTTAATGATCTATGTATCATCCCTCCATATTTATTATATATAATTATTTTATGTCTAAATTATATTATTAAGTGTAAAACCACATCCTAAGTTCCCCCACCTACATGTGAGTATACATGTGTAAAGAAGGTGTATTCCATGATGTCACTATTTGAGGTGAGAACTGACATGGATCCAAGTATGGCATAATACATCAAAGAAAGATGGTAAATGAAACTTGAGTCAGTATATGAATCAAGGATTTCCCCTAGTGTATCATTTGATCCACCACCCACTTAATGGATCAACTAGTTATATATAACTCTTGACCAAGTTATTAGTTATTTATTTTTTTCATGCATGGTTTATTATTTATAATGTGAATGCATTAATTATATAAAATCACATTAGATATTTAACAATCATGTAAAGATATAAATGAATAAATTTTAATTTAATGATTTATATTTATACATGGTTAATTATTGTGAAATAAATCATATATTTTAATTAAAAATAATGATAAATTCTCAACACCGGGGGGGGGGGGTGAATTTGTGTTGGGAAATTTTTATCCAATTAAAACCTTTTATCTATTTTACTTTTACCTATACACTTGTTAAGGTGGATGGATATCTTTTTATATCCTATTAAGTTTTTATATGAAACAAATATTAATTCACACACACATGAGGCACAACTTATTTACAAGGTTCACCTTTCAAAACGGAAGGCTAATCCTTGGTGCGAATGAGAAAACCCATGATCACATGACCCACTAGAATCATACGTGAGTACAAATGAGTAGGGATTATATAAAACCTATGTTACATGTATATATATAGTGTTCATAATCCTACTGTGTATTTATACTACTTTACAACATTTTATAATAATGTATGTATAATAATAAGAGAGTCTATGACCAATTTAGAACTCTGAAAAGTTTTTGACGTGCTGCTCGATTTTCTTCTTAATTTAGTTGCACAAAAACATGAAAGTACCTATTTATACTATTTTATATACATTATTATACACAATTAATTATTCCTATTCATATAAAAAAATCCAAGTTCTACTTATCATACACATAAGCACGAATTCTTCTTCTCATAACATGCATGTTGCATGCAATTTCGCTTCTTCCTCCTCTTCTTCTTCTTATTCTTCTTATTCTTCTTCTTCAATGCAACAAGAACTACACTGGATCTCCATATCCTCATTGATTTCAAAATAAAAATATTATTTAGGCTAGATAATTTTTTAGGTATCCTTTTTTATTCAATACTTAATGGTTTTATGATTGTTTCTTTTATTAGGTCACTTACAATCTATCATTGACAACCTATAATATATATATGATATGGAATAATGTAACATTAGTTTATTATCATTATTTATCCTCCTTTCCTGATTTATTTCTACCATATAAATATAGCATTTTTAATTACCATGATTCTCAATAATCCAAAACTCATAATATCTTAGTATTTCAATAGTCCTACTGCTCCTCTTAACAACCATATTTAACTATATAGATACATACAGAAACCATCTCGGTTGAAGATTAATTTATGGTTCTTTTTCATTCCACATATTCTATTAAATCATGAAAAACAACTTGTAATATTTATCTAGATGAAGACCATATTAAAAAATATTAAATGATATAATTTTCATAGAACATATAATAAATCGTAAGACTTTATAAATCTTATGAAATAGAAAATTCATACATTCTACTTCACAAAGGATTACACCACAAAGAAAAATGAACATGCGGCCACACTTATATCGAGATCTATTTTCACATGTCAATAACCCTTATGTGTATATCCATTCATGATTCCCCTTACATGGATTTCTGTTAAATTTATCCTCAATCTTCTTCTTCTTCTTGTATTCTAATCTTCTTCTAATGTAATGATATTTTACATGACTTAAAATAATGCATAGGATTTTTTCAATAATCTCACGTAATTAGCTTATGATGATCAATACTTATGAAATAATGATCTTTTGATGTTACAATGTTAGATCATGGTGCATCTAGAATAGGTACATCAAAAAATAGTTTCATGGGGGAGAAAATCTAAACATAGTTGCATCAACACTAGTGATTTCATTTTAAATGATGAACAATAGCCCACATGTGCTGATCCCACATCAGAAAATGATTTTAAATTTCTATTGTATATCATACAAGTGTGTGTTATCCAATCATTTAAATCACTTAAATCCTATATTTCCCTGTCGGGTCTATTGCACTGAGTTGGATAAATTTGAATTTAAAAATAGCCAAGGCATACTTTTTAAGAGTCAAACAAGAACTCTTATGCAATTTATTGATAAAATATCATCACAAAATTCAAATAAAATCACTCATACTTAGTTGAGATAGGATGAATCACACATAGATAAAAACATGTATTACTAAAACTCCCAGAATGAACTACCAACCTTCCATCACATCTCCTCTTCTTTTATTTTCACTTCAAACATCATCCAACACATATATATGGAACTAAAATACCTTATTTATAGAGATATATAAAAAATCATTATACATTATCCATGAAACTATAAACTCTTAAAACACCTTTTTACTTCAATATAAATGTATATCCAAATCTTCCATGGTAAGAAACCCTTTTTCATATACGAAATGATAAGAAACTTTAAAAACAACTTCTAAGATATGTCTTTAAATATTTATTCAATTAATAAAAAGTGACACAATACTTGGGATCTCTTCTTATTGAAAAAAAATTATGGATTCTATAGTAAAACTTACAATCTCTTATAATTCACTTATATTATTATTTATTCCATATTGACATCAATCATCAATGAAATATCCATATTCATTACCAACCATTAAAAAAAATACAACACATACAAAGTGGGATCAATAATCTTAACTTTCATAGGATGATATAGATATATACTCAATCAATGTTCCATTAATAATTCCACTCTAAGTATATGTGATCCATGATTGATATAGAAAATAAGAGGGTTTGATTTAGACATCAAAGTTTTCCATTTTTAAAAGAATATGGTACCAATTGAAATGAAACTACCCATAAAATTTCTCAAGATATATTCATATATTTTTGAAACCAAGATAATAAAATTGATATTAATTGACACATATATTCTCATTAAATATTTAAAATTTATTTCCTATACTTACTTTAATACATAGGTTAAAACATTCAAACATAATTGAAATTATTAAAACTTTAGAAAATAACCATGAACCACCACCAATCTTTCCTTTTTAATGTCATTGATAAAATAAATATCTCCCAATTTATTTTAGGATTTTTTTAAACCAAGTATGAGATAATAAAAAATCATACCTTGTTAATGACATCCTTTCCTATAACATACTAGAATTTTTGATTTTCATGATAAATAAATTCTGGTAGTTTCTCAATCATTCTCACATGTCTCCCCCTCAAAAGGACCCTTATAACAATCTTTATAATGGTGAATATATTCTATGGATATATTCCATGATGTTTCAAGTATATAATGCACTAAAATTAATCTTTTCACACCATTATCTAGGTTTTTCAACATGCTTCAAATTCATTAAGAATGATCCTTTCAATATATTTTCTTTATAATAACAATTGATAAATAAATATAAGATGGTAGATTCCTCTTATAATTATCCAGTTTTTAATAGATTAGAATTATTCTCAGGTTCTCCCTCTGAGAAAAAGTTTCACCTTCAATTACCTATATTTTCAATACAAATACAACATAAAAAAGAAAGATAATAAGGTGAATCTTCTTATCCCTTAATGTTAATAGAAAGAATGTGAGGATTTTCTCAACCAAATTGTCCCATTTACCCCTAACTTCATGATTTCAAATTTATAATTTTTTTATGTAGTATGGAACTCCTCTTAATTTCAAATCCTTTGTGTGGGTTATTTTTATCTTCTTTATTAATCTGACCAAAGGCATCACTAATTGAAATATTCACCTTTATTTGTAATTAATATTGTTCTAGAAATATAGTTAAACAATCATTAGTAGAGTGTCCATATTTGTTACACCTCCCACACAACAACTATGAAACTCTTTAGTTTTCATTTATTTCCTCCATGTCCTCAATGTTCTCAAAATCCTATAGATAAATAATTAAACATTCCATGGATACACTAGAGAACTTTTTTTGAATTTTATATATAGATTCTTATGAGTTACTTTCACCGAATCAACCCCTTTTGATGAAGTAATCCTCTTAAACTTCTTGGGAATGTTGCCAAAGGATCTATCACCCATCTTTTTTTATATCTTCTTTGGATAATTTTGATTTACATCTTCCTTCTGTTTCTTTACCAAGGATAGATCAACTTATTTAATCTTATTTTTCCTTTTGTTTCCATTTTTTTGATACATGATTTGTAGAGAATGGACCATCTCTTTGACCAAAACCATTGAAAATACTACATATTTTCCCAATATTTTAAAATTAGTTTGAAGTATATAGGTTTCACCTTTAATCTATGGATTTTTCTTATTCTTAGGATTTATACCCCTTAAAATGGGATTCCTTTAAACTTGATAATATGATAGATTGTCCCAAAAATCTAATTCTTTGTGACCAAATATATTACAACAACAACAATGAACCAAAATTTTTGATCTATTTTTATAAACTACAATCAATCCAGAATTTTTAGATTTTATAACATGTAGTTTTTTGGATTTCTATATAATTGGTTGAAATTATTCTAGGTAACCATCACTCATGCTCCTTCTATCCACCATTGACATGGTGGAATAATTATCACATATTTTCCTCATCTATTTTATTTTTTTATTTAAACCTACTCTATTTTTGAAAATAGATTTAATAAAAAAATTATAATTTAAGATGGATGGTGCCTCTTCCTTTAAGGATTCTTGATAATGATCATTAAATGATCTAAATATGTTTTTACCACTAGTTTAAAGGATTTTATCATAAGAATATTCCTTTTAAACATGCGTTACAACAAAATTTATTCCAAAAAATTCTTTTAAAGTCATAGTTTGAGTAGTTTTTATATTTTCTATATGAATTTCAATCTCAAGGAAATTCATTTTGGGAATAAATTTCCAATTCTCCACTATCTCCAATTTGTCTAAAAACTCATTTTTTATTCTTCCAACTTCATCCCCATAGATTTTGTTTCTTTCTTGATACAAAGTTTCAAGTTCCTTGATTTTATTTTCCTTGACATCCAACTGATCATTTTTCACATCAATTCTATTTTCTTGATTTACCTAAAATGAATGTATCTTCTCTTCAAGAGTCTTCTTGATCTCATACTTCTATATAAATTCTTTGATATATTCTTTTTTAAACTTGGATAATCTCCCTTTAATCTCAATATTCACTTCTTCTATGTATCCAACTTATTTTTAGATATTTAAACAAGTAAGAAAATTATATTTCAAGGATTTTTATATATTTTTGACTCTTCTTAAAGTTGACCGATTTATTCCCACATTATCTAAAAAATTCCACAAATAATGAAGACTAATTATTCAGAAAAATTATTTAGAATATCCTTTAATGTATCAAAAGATATTCTTATTGACATGTGATCACTTCCACTAGTTCTTGTCTCTTTTTGAAGATAGTTTTGACATGAATTTTTTGATACCTAATGATCATATGAATTTGTTGATTCATATGAGGTAAAATGATTTTCTATCACCTTTTCGGTAGGTTAAACCTCCATTTCCACTCTGTTTACATCATATCTATCTATAAAATTATTATTTCATAGAGTAATTGGACTTTATTTTTCTTTAGTCAAGAGGGATAGTTTCTTAAACTTTTTATTATATTTATTTCTAATATTCATCATAGTCTTGGGATAGATAGAGTTCTTCTCATAAGTAATTGTATCTTCTCCAAAGTTTCACTTCATTATATATTTTGAAAGAGAAAATCAAATCTTCAAATGAGAACAAATTCCAAGTAGTGAATCCAATTAGAGGTTAACCGTTCTATGATACCAATTGAGAGGATCAATTTGATATATGGTCAACACTGAGAGGTGGGGTTGAATCAATATTGGGGATTTTTTATCCCATTAAAACCTCTAATATCTTTCTATTTTACCTCTACACTTGTTAATATGGATGGATATATTTTTCTCTATTCTTGTATTTCTTTTTTTATATAACACATCTGAATGAACACATACAAGAGGCAAATCATATTTACAAGGTTCACCTTTTAAAACCAAAGGCTAATCCTTGGTAAAAATGAGAAAAACCATGATCAAATGACCCACTAGAATCACCTATTATAAAAAAATCAAGGATTATACTAAACCCATGTTACACATATCCCGATAGTTTTCAGCATCCCGATGGGTCTTTAAACTACTTCCCAACACTATACAATCAAGTATGGGTAACAAAAAGAGAGTCTATCACCAATTTATAACTCTAACAAGTTGTTGATGTGTTGATTGGTCTTCTTACTCTTCTCTTACTTTCACAACAATATGTAAGAACCTCTTTCCACTCTTTTATATACAATTTTATACATAATTATTTCTTCCTATTCATAGTAGCAAGTCTAAGTGCCGCCTCTCTTACACAGAAGTAATACATATTCTTCTCATAGTATTCAAAACATATTGATTTTCTCATCTCTATTATTATTATCCTTCTTCTTATTATTCTATGAAACTTAAACTACATTGGATGTTCATATCCTCTTTAGATTTGACACACACAGATTCTTCTGGCTAGATAATGTGTTAGTTCACCTATTTTCTTCAATACTGAAGGTTTTTCTGATTACTTATTGTATCATGTATCTTAAACTATCTTCAAAAACCTATAATATATATAAATATATGATATGAAATAATGGAACATTTATTTCTTATCATTCTTCATTATTCTTGTCCATTTTCTTTTTTACCACATGAATTACTATGATTCTTAGTAATTCAAAAATTCCCAAGATCTTGGTATTTCAATAATAATAATGATCATATTCACAATAATCTATAACTATATATTGACATGCAAAAACCATCCCGGTTATAGATTTATTTTCCTTCTTTATTTTCCATCTCTTACTAAAATCAGGAAAAATAGCTCATGATATTTATCTCAACGAAGAACAGATTATAAAGAATCAATAGATTCAATTTCTACACAACATCTAATAAATTTTATGACTTTAGAATTATTATGAAGTGGAAAATTCATATGTGTTTCTTCACAAAGGCTTACATCACAAAGATAAAAATAGATTCTACCACACTTACATCGAAATTTATCTTCATACGTTGACCACCCTTCCATAGATATCCATTCATAAATACCCTTACTTAGATTCCCCTCATATCGATCTTAATATTCTTTTTATGATATTATGAATTTATTATTCTAGTGTACATAAAGTGTACACACCTTAAAAAAATATTTATAGGCTTCTTCTAATAAACTCATGCAAGTATCTTTCGATGATCATGGATTATACAAGTATGATCTTCCAATGCTTCAACAAGAGTTCATGATGCATCTAGAACATGCACACTATAAAACAATTATGCGAGGGATAAAATTTAAATGACATCACATAATTACTGATGCCCTTGTTTTAAATGATGACTAATATCCCATATGTGATGATACCACATTATTAAATGATTTAGGTGTATAATTGTATATCCCAAAAGGTGTATAATAGCCATTCATTCAAATATTTTAGGGCCCACATCATCTCTATAGGTTTTACATACCTCCCCATATGGTAGTGTTTTAAATATAACTCTTACTTCACCCCACATAATGTCTCTACCACCTCTATACTTCTCGATGTTGGATTCCACCTCCAAGTTTGGTTGGGTTTCCTTGTATGCCCTGACTACTTTGGTGGATGTGCTGGCTTTGAGTTGGCCAATTTTTTGACTTTTAAAATAGCTAGGGAATAATTTTTTCCCGAATGGCTCAAAGGCCTTCTATTTTTATAGATTTTTTGATAACCCCCCTTTCAAGGGATGAGGGGGAACCATTAAAATACCCATAGGCTTAGAGATTACATAACCCGTAGGTCTTTAGGAAATATACAGACTATACTTGGAACTGCTCCTCCCTAGCTTCTTCATCGTGATATCAACTCTCCACCTTCACATGGATTGTTCGGTTAGGATTCCCATGCAAGCATAGTCTAGTCCTGATGGCAATGACATACCCTCTATTTTTGGAAAATCCTCTTAGATTCTGTTCTGGTGAATGCGCCTACTCGGAAGCCTCATATGGAGTCTTCTCCTTGTAGAGTCTGCCTGATCATTTAAGCACAATATCAGATTTCCTGAAGGCCTTGAGGTGGCCCGAAGGCCTTGAGGTGACCCAAAAGCCTTACTAACCTGAAGGCCTTGGGTGGCCCAAAGGCCTTAAAGGACCCAAGGCCCAAAATGGTGGCCCAAAATCCCAAATGGATGAATAGTTCCAGCTGTTACAGTACCAAACAATGTCTACTACAATGCCTACTATAATATTGCTATAGTACCCCAAAAATTATGTCTCCACCCAGTTTTGAACCTGGGTCTCTTGGATTCACTTGCTGAGTCCTCACCAACTAGGCTGAGGCTCTTGTGTGCTAGGGAATACTTTTTAAGATTCAACAAAGCACTCATATGAAAATTCATTTGATAAAATATCATCAAATAATTCATCCAAAATCACTCACACATAGTTGATATAGGATGAATCATATGCAGACCAATAACCTGTAATGCCAAAACTCCCATACTCAATTAACTTCCTTTCATCTGATCTCTTTTTTTTCTTTTTCACTTTAAACTTTATCTAATTCATATGGATGGAACTCCAATACCTTCTTCATAGAGATATATAAACGATCATTTTAAATTCTCCATGGAACACCAAAATCTTCAAATATATTTTTACTTCAATATAAATGCATCTCCAAAATTCCAAGGCAAGGAATATTTTTTTCATATATGAAATGAAAAAACTTCAAAAAAACTTCCAATGTATGTATTTAAATCTTCATTAACTTAATAAAAAGTTACATAATACTTGGGATATCTTCTTCTTCAACAACAATATTGGATTCTCCAACCAAACTTCCAAGCTATTATTCTTCACATATATTATTATTTATTCTATATTGAAATAAATAATCAATGAAATATATATATCTATTTCTAACCATTGATAAAAAATAAAACGTATACAAAGGGGGATTAACAGATAATGCCTCCAATCACTCAAATTTGAATAAAACCACATCTCAATGTGCTTTTTAGTCATAAATGAGGGTTCCTCCTACTATAGGGGATTTCAAATATGAGTGGTGGGTTTAATCAACTAAAATTTCCATCAGAGAAGTATCCATATCTAGCTTGGTCCACACAAAAAATAAAATATATACAAGTTAATGTATTTGGACAACCAATAGCCTTCCTTAAAACTCTATAAGTAGTAATATATCTATAACTTGAACTATGAAGAAAGGTTTTAAGGATCCTAGACCAATAAAATATTCAAATGATTGAATATTTCATATCAAATGGTTGAGGGTTATTTGGATTTGAATAAAATAATAGGATAAATTTAATATTAATAAATCAATAATGTCTAAATTACTAGTAATCAAGAAAAAATCATTAATATGTTGTAAAAACCCGACCCAAGTGCTACTAAAATAGTTCCCCAAGTTGTTGGGTAATGCGGCCTCAAGAGTGCCTCCCTATACACCAGAGAATACCTTTTAGAAGCAAGGTCCTAGGGTGTGATATGGGGATAATATGACCTCATATCAGAGTAAGCAAACAATGGAAATAACTAAGTATCATACACATTATAAAGTAAATAGAGTGAAAAAGAATCAAATATACTGAAGTAGAACATGCTTTAATAATAAATGAAAATTCTATAAATGCCCAAACAACTATGTTATACAATAAAAAATTGGTCACTGATTGGGTCGACCATACAGATACATATAAAAAAAGAAACTGAAATAAAATTACATAGCTTTACTACTAAATCTGAGCCAGACCATGTACCCAGTCTCTAGACACTTTTAAACTACAATAGCCTGATCAAAATAATCCACACAAGTAGCTCCACTCGATCATGAAACACTAGACCTCAACCCTATCCACCATGAAACTATGCTCAACCTGAAATGTAGACATAAGGTCTACACGTACACCGAGGTTCACGTGCAGGGGTAAAAAATAATATCAGTAGGACACCTCGATGATGAAACTATAAAATATACTACTATAAGTGTATGAAAAAGTAACTACTCAGCTGAGATGAGACATAAATAAAAAGATAAGTAAAAAGAATAAATGTGAAACCATAGTTGACCCCTGGGTCCGTAATCCCGATCAACTGAGAAGGTGTCACCATGAATGTCCATAACTATATATGTATACATGTATAGTACCATACCTATACATATATACATAGATATGAATATTCATAATAAATTGAATGAAATAATATAAAACAAACCAATCAGTAGTTGATCCTTGGGTCCGTAATCCCAATCTACATGTAGCTACTTCAGCCAACATCAAAAATTTCTTTGAGCAAGCTACATCAACATAGGGGGATACTCATCCTACACCTGGGTTCACCTGTACTCACCTCCAATAACTGTAAATAAAGATACCATATACTGATGAAAAATCCTGTAAAAGGTCACTGTAACCAACTATAACCTATGTTGAGTAATCATGTTTTAGACCCCAAGGGCCAGATCTATGATATAAAGACCAAGGAATCCTCATTAGACTACATTGTGTAATCATATGTATAATATACATCATGGAAATAATTTATAATCAAGTTTCATAACACAAAGGGCTGGATCCAAGGTATAAAAGACCAAGGAATCCTTGTAGAGTCCTAGGATCTTCTCAATGAAAACTCAATAAGGACTTGGGTGGGGTCCAAGGAGCATGTCAACATACCATTTACAAAGCGAGCCTAAGCAAGAGATATCCAAGGGGGGTAGCAAGGCCCATGGAATCTTATGGAATCAAGACCCAAGGAGAAAACTCATCCAAGGAATCCACTATTGTAATCAATATCCATTTAAAAACGTCCATGGAATCTAATAGAATTAGGATCCAAGGAACTCATCTAAGGCATCAACTACCATAATCAACTAGCCCACGATCTCATACAAGGAATTCCTACAATAGGGAATCCAAGTATCACTCAAGGAATACAAATCATCTGGACTATGAGTTTGTCCAAGGCATTCCTATAATGGAGAATCCAAGTATCACTCAAGGAGTAAAATTCAACAGGATCCAAGGAGCTAGAAATGTCCAAGGGATCCTATATAAATCATGTAAGGATCAACATCTAGATTCCAAGAAACACCTATGGACATCCCAATAATATAATAATCAGATATATAGGTTCAATAGCCAAGTTCTAGGTAGTACCTATGGGTATACCAATAAACACATGAAGTTACATGGCTCATAATTCAGATCCCAGAAGAGCATGTATGGGCATCCCATAAACCATAAAAGATCCCAGGAAGAACATCCAGGAATCCCAAAAGAAATAAATATGCCTCAAGTTAGTCTCAACATCCACCAACCAAGAAGAACTTATGGCCAACATTTCCACATCAACAATAAAAATTTGAAAGGATAAACAAAAGAGTGTTGGTGGAAAAACATCTAAACCCAACACTACAACCACAGAATCATGGGATTAAAAGTTCGTTATGGGTTTTAAGGTTACACTCATTATGATCTCTACCCAAACCTGATGTACTAGCTCTGGGTCAGTCAAACAACAGGGCACCCACTGGGTCTCTCAAGTCAAACACTGATAAGAATCCTACTTTGGATACTTGAACATAAGAGAATACATCCTACTTGGGATCCTTAGCTGAAAAGGTAACTGGAGGCATCCTACATGGGATCCTTAGAACAACAAATAAGTGAAGGAATCCTACAGGGGACCCTCTATAACTATATAAGAAGGAATATGAATCCTACATGGGATCCTCAAGAAAATAAATAGTTAAAGGGATCCTATAAAGACTCCCTAGATCAACTTGTAAGAAAAGGAATCCCTCATGAGATCCTTAGTATAATAGAAGACAGAGGCATCCTACATGGGATCCTCTAGGTTGAAACATAAGTAGAGGAATCCTACATGGGATCCTTGGAGAAACTGAACTCACAAACTCTAGGATATAAGGGAACATCTCATAAGGGAGATTTCTTCACGGAAAAACTATGAAGGCATCATTCATGAGAGATAGATCATAGATCATCTCATATCAGGCCTCACTCCCAAAAGAAACTATATACACTTGCTGGAGGAATAACCTATCCATTCAAAAAAAGGACTGAAATGCCACTAAGGAGTCCCCAAAACACCTAATAGGTCCCAAAATTGTGATCTATGTGAAAATATACTCAGAATGGACTAATCTTATGTCCAATTCCGACTCATGGAAAAAAGATATGAAAAACCCAAAAGGGTTACAAGGGGGTAGTACATGGCGTGTCCCCATAGGTACACGATGTGTACTCCCAAAATTCCATATGGGCATGTAAATTACCTTGGTATATGATGTTTAAGTCAGGTACATGATGTGTACCCTACATGGGGTACCTTCCCCTATCCCTCAAATGGCCTGGTCATTTACCTGGCCTGGCTGTGTACTTTTACATGGTGTGAAACCCACATGGGGTCTGGCCATATACTCTACATGGATGTGTTCAACCACATAGGTATCCTTGGATAGGTATTCTTATACAAAACTGAGACCCAGTACATGGAATGTACACCCTAGTACATAGCGCGTACCTCAAAAACTTCATCTTCTATGAAGGAAAAGAACACACAACATGTCACCCTGAACAACAAATTGTGTATCCAGGATTTCCCGAACGGAAAACCTTATAATCGCCCACAAACCTCCTTTTCATCCCTAAATTAATAGATCAGGACTCAAGAGAGAATAATAAATCAATATAGGGATTTAAAAACTTGAAAATTATGAATATAATGGGATTTTAAGTAAATATTAAAAACATTTTACCTTTGGGTGGAAACCTCCAAAGATTTTCTCAAATCTCCAGTCCATAGTTTCCGCACATCGATCCAACGCGTTAAGAACTCCATAATGCTACCACTCTTCCCTTATCTCTTCCTACCTATCTTCCTCTCCCTCTTTTCTCTCTTAGGTCATGCTAAGGAGGAATAATCATGGAGTTCATTAGAAGCCAAAGATAATAAAGGAATAGAAAGAAAAGAAAAAATAAGAGAAAGAAAAGAAAGAGAAAAGAAAAGAAAAGGGGGAACTAGTGCACAAATTGATTTTATGACTTACCTAGGTAAAAATCCACATTCTGAACTCAATGGTGGAGACAAAATCTCAATCCGATACTCTGTTCAAAAGATATCACTGAACAAACCTGCACGAATGATTTAATATTTAATTTATTAAATGTTAAATTATAATTATTCTGATAAAATTAGAGCAACTTAGATTTCTAAAAAACTCTCATCCTAGGGTAAACCCTGTTCCAGGACCAACAAAGTGGTCAAAAAAATTATCTAAGATCATCTTCTATGTGAAAAAATCATTTTAATCTTGGAAAAGTATCTGAAAGAAAAAATTTAAATTTCTTCTTAAAACTTTAGTCTAAAAAAACATGGGTCTTTCCAATCTCCCCACCATAAACCTTCTCATCCCTAAGAATCCTTAGATGTAAGCCTAGAAACCATGCTCTCAACCCAAGAATATGCACAAAAAAGATATTCAGACTATCCAATGACCATTCTCATAGCATACAAAACTGTTTCCTACATGAAATATGTTTAACTGTAATAATATATCACTCCCTACCATAGGAATAACCTTATTGTCATCTTAAAATAAACCTCTAAAATTAATGACCCATTTAAAATAATGAAGTTCAACAAAAAACAAGGGTCACCACCCTCAAGCAGCCAATGGTCTACTCCCCACTTTATGGATTACCTTACATTTATCTTTGATCACAACCTCAATAGGTTTACCTTAACTAGAGAGGAAATTTAAAATAAATTAAAGGAGCTCAGCATAGGTTCGACACACTCTCATCATACTCAAGATGATGTCAAGATAGATCATGATCATCTCTAATAGGAGTACACTAAGATTCTATCAAAAGACGTGTATAGCTCCCTCTGATCCATACACACATCCTGTCAAAACCTGACCTTGATTCAGCCATGGGTCAACTGTCTTACATTTCCCCATTCATTCTTGATGTCACTTCTACTACAGAGGGACATTTTTCCACATAACCATAACTCCCATGCAACCCTTACACAAAAGGTATTGAAAAAAAATCGGTCCTTGGCTCACACACAACCACTCATCAATTAAGAATTTAAATGATACCACATGAAACCAATGTGTACCTTCATTAATTGACTCATACACCCACGATCATCCACTACAAGGCTAAGTTGACCATGCTACATGACACATCAGTATCACTAAACCAGAAGCTCCCTTGGAACTCCTCTTTAAAATCAGGCACCTCACCTACACCATGATTTTTTCCACAACTACCCATTAAAAAATGTCATTCAAATCACAAGTGTCTACTCACACTCTAACTAAATTAGAAATAGTGTAAAAACTGGTCAATTGGGCAAGCCACCAAAACAATCTTTTCCATTGAATCCAGTTTCAAAAAAATAACCAAAAGTTCTTATCGAAAGCTGAAGGCATCAACATGCCTATAACACAAAACTTGATCACCTATTGTGAATTGAAATCAAAATGAGTGTAAAACCAATCTCACTGCCTAAAAAGGAATCTGAAAAAATGGTCCAACCACTCTCATGTAGATTGACCTAGAACAAAATGGAGGTCTACCAACAAGGGTCTGAGTTGAAAATCAGGGTCTCTATGTCTCCCACCTATCCATATAGAACAAGTCTCACAACTAGGTCATAGGGTCCAACCACCTATCCCAAAACATCAAACCTCTATAAAGAAGATAAAGATCACAATGACCTACAGGGGTAAAAAATAAGAACAAAACTGACATGAGTCTGGTCCTCAATGAGCATCCTCAGAA
Organism: Viscum album; assembly: GCA_963277665.1. Classification (NCBI taxonomy): domain Eukaryota; kingdom Viridiplantae; phylum Streptophyta; class Magnoliopsida; order Santalales; family Viscaceae; genus Viscum; species Viscum album. Next base: position 1,294,282,212 of record OY728138.1, on the reverse strand, counting down.
GGAACTACTCCTTAGAGGTCACAATACCATTGCATAAAAGAGACTGAACTGACACTCACCGAGCATCCGTATATAGTAATACCCCATGGAGGTCCAATTCATAAAAAATGAAGAGGTACATATTAACATCATCCTCAGCAATCTGACTAGATAACCATAACCTAGAAAACAACACCCTATAAGGGGTGAAACACAAGGGAAACATGTTCTATAATGACCTATTAGTGTCACTGTACCTCCCGTGCATGAGGACCGAGTCATCATCCTCACAAAAAAACCTCAAAATAGATCTACATAACCATCAATAAGAATCAAATATATATATATATGTAAGTAGGCCCAATATTCCTAAGTTGTCAGTAATAATCTCATACTAGTAGGCCTATATGATGTGAATCCTACATTCCAAATACGATGCATGAGATGCCTATTGCCTTTTCCAACCAACATTTAGAATCTATATCTAGCCTCTTTCCAATGGAAAAGATCCAAATATCCATAGTAAATCATAACATCCACCCAATATGTGTGTTTCTCAAGGAAAAAATCATATAAAATTATAACATCACAGATCATAACAACAACACCATACCCTGGAAACTAGGACTTCTTATTGGAAAAAGTGTTCTCAATGCACCAGTCTGATATCTATAATAGGTTTAAAAACATTCCTAATACTTATGTATACCATATAACAAATAGTAATGACCAAGAAAAGAACACCTATGATAATTATTTGTAACATCCTGACCTGGGTGCCACTAAAATGGTTCCCCGAACAGGTGGGTTACAAGACCTGAAATGCACCTCCCCGTATGCCATAGCCCGCTGACTAGTAGAGAGGGACTAGGGTGTGATAGTGGGAATTCTATTACCTTATATCAGAGTAAGAAAAAAATAGAAATAGCTAAGTATCATATAGAGTATAAAGTAAATAGAGTGAATAAGTAATAAATAAACTGAAATAGAACATGCTGTAATAATAAATGAAAATTCTATAAAATCTAGAATATCTATTTCATACAATAAAAAACTAGCCACCGACTGGGCTGACTATACATATATAGATAACAAAATAAACTAAAATAAAAGTATTGGGCTTTACTACTAACTCCGAGCCAGACTATATACCCGATATCCAGACACTGTCAAACTGTAGTAGCCCAATCATAAGAACCCACACAAGTAGATCCACTCGATCATGAAACACTGGGACTCATCTCTATCCAGCATGAAACTATGCTCAACCTGAAAATAATACATATGGTCTATACATACACTGAGGTGTACGTATAGGGGTGAGAAATAATCTCATTAGACCACCCTAATGATGAACCTATAAAATATTCTACTATAAGTGTATAAAAAATAAATTTCTCAGACTAGTTGAGACACAACTAAAAAGAAAAGTAAAATGAATAAACATGAAACCACAATTGACCCCTGGATCCATAATCCTAGTCAACTGAGAAAGTTCCACCATGGATGTCCATAACTATATACGTATACATGTATATTCCCATATCTACACACGCATACACACACACACACATATAGACATGAATATTCATGAGCAAGTGAATTAAATAACATAAAACAAGCCAATTAGTAGTCTATCCTTGTATCCGTAATCCCAATCGACATGTACCTACTTTGGAAAATGCTAAAAATTTCTTTGAGCAAGCTATGTAACCACAGGGGGATACTCATCATACATTTGAGTTCACCCATACTTTCCTCTAATCACTGTAAAGAAAGATATTGTATACCGATGGTCAATCCTATAAAAGTTCACTATAACCAAATATGACCTACGCCAAGTAATCATGTGCCAGACTCCAATGGAAAGATCCATGGTATAAATACCAAGGCATCCTCATTGACCTACACCATGAAATCACATGTATAACATCCATCACAACCACGCTGTATAATCAAGTGTCAGACCACAAAGGTCCAGATCCAAGGTATAAAAGACCAAGACATACTTGTTGAGTCCTAGGAGTATCTTGATGGAAAATTAGTAATGAATTGTGCTGGGTCCAAGGAGCATGTCAATAGACCATGTCCAAAGTGAGCCCAAGAAAGATGGATCCAAGGGGTAGCAAGGCCCAAGGATCAAACTCATCCAAGGAATCCACTACCATAGTCAAGATCCATGGAAAAAACATCCATGGTATCTAGTGGAATCAGGATCCAAGGAGATCATCCAAGGAATCCACTACCATAATCAACTAGCCTATGAGTCCATCCAAGTAATTCCTTCAATGGGGAATCCAAGTATCGATCAAGGTATAAAAGACATCTGGCCTATGATTTCGTCCAAGTAATTCCTATAATGGGGAATATAAGTATCACTCAAGGCATACAAGACATCAAGATCTAAGGAGCTAGAAATTTACAAGGGATCCTATATGCATCATATAAGTATCAACAACCAGATTCCAGTAAAAACCTATGTGTATCCCAATAATATAATAATAAAATATACAGGCTCAACAACCAAGTCTCAGGTAATACCTTTGGGTATACTAATAAACACATAAAATAACATGTATAAAAATTTGTATCCCAGGACAACTAGTCTGGTAATTCCAAAAAGAATGAAGAATCCTAGGAAGAACATCTAGGCATCCCAAAAGAAATAAAGAATCCTCATGTTAGGCTTAATATCCACTAACTAGGAAGCACCTCTGGCTAGCATCACTGCATCAATAATAAACATGTGAAAGGATAAACTAAAGAGTGAGGGTGTCCAACACCTAAACCCAACACTACATCCATAGACCCATGGGATTACAAGTTTGGTACAAGTTCTAAGGTGACACCCACTACCATCTCTACCCAAACCCGATGTACTTTCTTAGGTTTGGTCAAACAATGGGGCACCCATTGGGTCCCTCAAGTCAAACACTGAGAGGCATCCTACTTGGGATCCTTGAGGTCTAAACACAAGAGAAGGCATCCCACTTGGGATCATTAGATAAAAAGGTAACCAGAGGAACTTTACATGGTATCCTTGAATGATAAGCAATACTGAGGCATCCTATATAGGATCCTTAGAACAACACATAGGTGAATCCATACTACATGGGACCCTCTATAATCATATAATAAGGAAGAGGCATCCTAGATGGGATCCTTAGGATGATACAAAAGTAAAGGGATCCTAAAAGGACTTCCTAGATCAAATTGTAAGAAAAGGAATCCCTTAGAACATCCTTAGTATAGTAGAAGATAGAGGCATCCTACATGGGATCCTCTAGGTTGACACATAAGTATAGGAATCCTATATGGGATCCTCAGAAAAACTGAACTCACGACCTCTAGAATAGAAGGGAACATATCATAAGGGAGATGTCATTAAGGAAAAACTATGAATACATCATTCCTGAGAGATATCTCATGGATCATCTTAGATCAGGTCTCACTCTCAGAAGACACTAAATACACTTGTTGGAGGAAGAACCTATCCATTCACAAAAAGGTCTGAAACGCCACTCAGGATTCCTCAAAACACCTCAAAGGTTATACTATTGTGATCTAAATGAAAATATAATTAGAATGGAATACTATTGGGTCCAATTATAACTCCTAGGAAAAATATATTAAAAACCAAAAAAGGGTTACAAGGGAGAAGTACATGACATGCCCCAACGGGTACACGATGTGTACCCCCAAAATTCCACATGGGTGTGTAATACCATCGACCTGGGTGTGTAAACACCCTAGGCACATGACGTGTAAGTAAGATACATGGAATATAACCTACATGGGGTACCTAGTCATGTACCTCAAATGGCATGGACATATACTTCTACAAGTCATGCAACCCACATAGGGTCTGTCCATGTACTCTACACGGTTGTGTGCCCCTACAAGAGCAATATTGGCCGGGTACTTGGCTACATGGTCAAGACCCAGTGCAAAACATGTACATCTTATTACATGGATTTTAATTCAAAAACTTAATCTTCTCTGAATATAAAGAACACACAACATGTCATCTTTTTAACCACATGCTATGTAGCCTGGTTTTCTCTAATGGAAAACCTTTCGATCGCCCAAAACTCTTGTTTTCACCCCCAAATCAATAGATTGGGCCTCAAGAGAGCATAAGAAAAAATAATAGGGATTTAAAAAACTTTAAAATGAATAATATAAGGTTATTTTTCGTAAATCTTAAAAATGACATGCCTTTGGGTGGAAACTTTTGAAGCTTCGCTCAAATCTGTGGACCACGATTACCACACGTCGATCCAATGCATTGAGAGATCTATGACGGTACCAATTTTCCCTTACCTATCCCCCTCTATATATCCCTATTTTATCTATTAGTTTGTGTGAAGGGGGAATCTACAGGGAATGTGTGAGAATCCATAGGGAAGAAAGGAAAATAAATAAAAGATAAAAGAAGAAAAATAAAAGAAAAAGAAAATAAAATAAAAGGGTCCCTCAACCGACCCCTGTGCCGAACTTGATTTTATGCCACACCTAGGAAAAAATACCTGTTCCAGACTCAATTAAGGAGATGGAATCTCAATCCTACACACCATTCAAAAGATATCACCGAACAAACCTTCACAAACAATTTAATATTTAATTGATTAAATATTAAATATTAATTATTCAGCTAAAATTCGAGCAGCTTAAATTTCTACCAAAATCTTGTCCTAGGGTAAAAACCCTATTCCGAGATCAATGATTTGGTCAGAAAAATTATCTGAGATCATCCTCTAGGGTAAAAATACCATTTTACCCCTAAAAATCATCTGAAAGTAAAAATTCAAATTTCTACTCAAAACTTCAGTCCAGAAAAACATGGGTCCTTAAATATGTTAAGTTTTATTTTATAGAAAAATGGAAAGTAATACCCTTGGATCACTGTTATATATTTTGAACAATGAAAATATACTTATAGACACAAAGTGTCTCCATGAAATAAAATGGAAAGTATTATAAGCACTTTCACACAAAATTATGTCATGAAAGAAAATTTTATGTGCTAGAGTCCCCACTACCTAATGATCCACCTTTGGAAGAAAGTGAGGGTGAAAGGGATGCCTAAAAGTGACACATGGATGATTCATTTGATGTATTCATAATTATGTTATCACCAATTTCTAGTGATTTTAGAAAGAAACATGAGGGCATGAATGGTGATACTATGTTTTCACATTTCTAAGAAATTTATGAGGAGAAAGTATGGTAAGAAAGTAATGAGATTATCAATAAACTTTATATGTGTAATTAAGAATATGGAATAATGTATGATCCTCATATACTCAAGATGATAAAGTAAATTGATTGATTGGTATATTTGGGATTCAAGTTGAATAATGATCTATCTATATATATATATCATACTTTCATATTTATCACATAGTTACTCAAGTTTTATTGAAGATTATAAAATGAACAATATAGATAAATCACTTAAATATATTATGGATAAAGTTTGTTAGGATGAGAATGATATAAATAAAGAAATATTATATCTTTATAGTGAATAAGAAGAAATCACAAGAGAAAATTATAATTGTAAATTACATCACTAAATACACTAATACAATATCCTTTAAAAAAACTAAACATAAAGTGGGAGACCATCAAATACAAGGTTTTTTTCTTTGCATGTGGAATGAAAGGTCACTAGAAGAGTAATTACAATGAATTGATGAAGTAAATATAATTTTATAATTAAGGTATATTCATCATTTCCTATAATATTTCCATTTCACTTATTGGATATTAGATACGATAGGTGAATCACATTTTTTATCTAAATATTGGAACAAAGGAAGTTTAGAAAGATTACAAAAATTGATGTAGATATTTAAGTTGATAGTAGATATTGAACCCTACATCAGCTAGAGAAAATCAAAAATTAAAATTTCATAGTGGAAATATTATTTTATTTCTAAACTATTATTATATATTTAATTTTACTAAAAAAATAATCCCTATGTCATGTGCAGACACAATGAGATTTTATTTCAAGTTTGGAAGTAAAAGTTGTTATGATATACTATAATTGAATAATAGTTTCATTATAATTGAATCATAGATTAACTATGTTGGAAATAAATGATGAATATAACACATAAGACTAAAATTATACCCATTTGTGATAATATAATACTTGGGAAATGAAAAAAGATGCAAATATCAATGATATACCAAGAAGGGTGTTTAGAAACATTTGATCTAAAACTATTAGGTATTTTACATGATTATTATAAGTTATAATGACCAAGAAAACTTCAGTTTTTAAATGGTGATAAATCTACAAATCTTATATTATTAGTTCAAAAAGTTACATGTGAACTATTTCAAGTATAATATAGAGTTAAATTCTATCACTTCACATGATTTTTGATTATATTGTTAGTAGATATTGATATATTTATTTGATGAATAAAAAATATGATTCGTTTAAAATATATAAGGAATTTAATTAGAGAATGATCTTGGTAAGAATATAATATATTCCTTGGTTGGTAAAAATGAAGAATATCTAAAAAATTATTCATTTATCATTCAATATAGTGTGGATATTATTCCTAAACCTATATTTTATTATACACATAAAAATGATAGTGTTAGTAAAATGATGAATTAAAATTTTCTTGTTATAATGAGATTTATTATGAATTTTGAAAGTATTCCATTTTCCATTATATGATATGCATCACAAATAGTGGATTTGACACTTAACCATGTGCCAACTAAATTGACATATGATATTTTGTTGCAACTAAAGGTCCTAAACACACCCTAAGGGGGGGGGGTGAATAAGGATGTGAAATGTTTCTTATTTTATTTAAATAGATCTTATTCTCATATTAGATAAAATAGTATAAACCAATCACAATTAATGAAACATACAAATAATCTAAGTATGAAAAGTAAATTCATAAGCACATCAGTTTTACTTGGTTCACCACTAAGTAATACTCTAAGGAGCATATATTGATAATGTTTCATTGTACGAGAATAATCACTAATCAATGTTGTTATTATAAGAGTTTTGAAATGGAAAAATACTAATACAAGGTTTGATTCTTTAAATTATATCTCCACACACTACTTCAAGACAAGGTATATAAGAAATTTCATCATGAAAGATGATAAAAAAGATATTACCAAGTGTATTCAACACCATGAATCAAGAGTAATTTCCTTTACAATATTCAAAAAAATATGAATATTAAATGTTTCTCTTTACAACATACCCTATTTCTCTAAATATTCCTCTATGTAATAGTTCTCCTATATAAAAATTGTATCATATCACTACTCATTGTGGTGATTACAAGAGTTATGTATGGGATTATTTCCAATCCAAGGACCACTGCCTCAACTTATCTCTCCACACACTACTTCGAGATAAGGTGCATAATAAATACTGAAATTAAGGTTTTTGTGACACCCACCATGTCACTATGGTGTTTATTTTATATTATTTTATAAGTTTGGGGGTTGTTTTAAAATTCCTTGGAGTTTTGGATTGAAACGTGGAAATTTGGAGTTTTTTCCTTCTATGCATGGTCAATGAACATGATTTTAAAGAAACCATGTAGTTACCCTTACATGGTAGAATTATCAATTCATTTTGATATGAACATGGTTTTTCATAATGAGTTGTGCACAATTAAGTTCAAACCATGCAGATCCTAGGAGAAACTGCATGAAACATTGGTGATTTTTGGTTGTACCACACAACTTGAACATCGTTTTGTAAATAGTATAATAAAGTATGTGATTTAGGTTTATGGTTTTTCAATTCCATTTGAAACTATTAGAGCATGGTTTTTCTAACCATGTGACACCTAGGGGATACCATGCGGGGAAAGGTTTGTCTAGGAAGTAACATGTGTATGGTTAACACATAGTTTGGGAAACCATATAGAAAAACCATGAAGCTTACCTAGATTCATTTAAAAGTTAATTTCAACTTTTTCAACTCTTTGATTTTAATACCCCAACCACTTATCCCCCCTCTAAATCAAACAGACCAAGAGAACCCCATTGGGATCTCTCTTTATCCTCCTTCAATTTTGGTGGTCTCATCACTTAGATTAAAGTGGTTCTCTTCATGGTAAGTCCTTATAAACCCCTTCCTTTTCTTTATTATCTCTTTATCCCTTGACTTATTTTCCTCCCATAAACATTATTTTCATTTTTGGATGATTTTAGGGTGTGAATGGGTTCAAATCATGAGGATTTTTCATGTGTAGGGTTGTAGAGCGAACATCTTGGATTGGGGGTGTGTTCTCAATCATAGGTTAACACTTATGAAATAATTTTTATTTAACTAAGGTAGGTGTTTATTTTCCTTTGATTACTATTTAATTCCTTTCATTTATTATTGTTTGGAAATGTTTCTTTATCAATTTTAAGCTATATTTATTACCCATGGGGGGATAATGTGATATAAAAGTGATTTTAAACCTTGTAATGGGATAAAAACCCATTCCAAGTGTTTGTGAAAATAAATTAAAGGATTTTAAAGAATTATTTTGGTCTTAAAATAAGTGACAATAAATGGATCAATGTTTTTAAAAATAGTTTTCTTGAATTAAGTTTAAATCCAAACAAAGTGTTTGGTGTTTATAAAGTGTTTAAATTGTTTAACATAGCTTGTATGATTTTTAAATGGGCAAGTTAAACCTTTTGTGATATCTTTGAAACCTATTCTCAACCTCGTTTAGTTTGTAAATAAATGTTTTGATGTGTTTAAATATTTTAAAATAATCAAAGTGGGTGTTTTTGGTTTCAAATGGGTGTGTTATCCCATGTGGATGGTATTTTGAAAAAATTTCATAGCCTTGAATAATTTTAAATATGGTTTAAGGGAAGTGTGGATTTCCAAATGGTTTCAAGAATTATTTTATTAAAATAGGTCTCAAGAGTTTACTGAGATATTTTTTTTGTAACTGAAAAAATGGATTGGTATTCCTAGCATGTTTTAAAAATATGTTTCATTTAGAATTTTATGGAAAATGAGTTTTCATAAATGGAGTGAGTCCGTCTTAATCTCCTTATGAACCTTTTATGACTATGATGGCCTATGATACCATGAGGGGATTTTTATTATTTATACATGAGTATATCCTATTTATGTTTGATGTTTATGGGGATAATTCCTGCAAGGATATGGGAGGTGAAGTATGAGTTATTTTATAATGTTTTATTTTTTAGTTATGGAATGTTTGATTGTGGTCACCCACATTTGAATTGTCATGGGAGTCCTAGGTAGATATTATGTGAATTGTGTGTGGGAAAACCCTAGTGAGATAGCAGGTCAACAAGGGAAGTGCTTCCTAGCTACTCTAAGATGGTGATACCAAAAGGAGTGGCAGAAACTTATTTTAGAAATTTATCTATATACGATCTTATAGGATATGGAGGTAAATTATTTTAGTTGATCCCATGGATGAAGGAGTTATAGGGACAACACCATCCTTGATCCAATGGATGAAGGTGTTCTAGGGATGTTATATTCGAGTAGTTTTGTGGGGCATACAAAGATATTGATAGGTTCAATAGTGTTGTCTAAGGTTCCTTGTCTCTAGTTTAGGTCCTTTTATTACTAGAGCCGAGTGATGATTACCATGATACTAGGAATATTTTTAGGATCATTTAGGGGATTTATATTTATTCTTCTATTTTTCCCTATTATTTATATTTTTTTTGGAACATATGTTCTATTTATTTGTTTCCTCTTGTTATATGACTTGACATAGTGGTGCATGAATGTGTTCTTCTTCCTTATTTGTGTGATTTTATTTTCAAAAGTTTTACAAATGAAATATTAAAGGTTTTAAATGAAGTAATGAAGGAAAGTTTTATTTTATATTACTTTAACAAATAATTTAGAAATGAGTTTGAAAAGTTTTATCAAGTGAGAAAAGTGAAAATGGATTTTTTTGAAACTCCAAGTGTGTGTGGGTTTTAAAAACATGGTTTTAGGCCACCGTTTCCCATTTTTAGGAAATTTGGTTTTTCAAAGATGTTTTGTAAATCCATTTACAAAATTTTAAACCTATTTTAAGTTTGTAAATGTTTATTTCTAAAATATGTGTTTATAATATGCTTTTAAAGTGGTACTTTCAAATAATATTTTGTCTAATAGGTAATGGAAAGGGAAAATTATTTTCTAAGTGATTGTTTTCATTTAATGAATATCTTAAAAATGTTTTTAACACATTTTTGATGTGTTGTTTTTTATTTTTTAAATACTTATGGAAAATGATTATTATTTTTATTTAATTTCAAATAAGAACTTTTAGGATGCAATATGAAAGTGATTTCTTAGATTCAGTGAGTTGTACTGACCAACTGAGATTTTAGATCACATATATATTTTATAGGTTTGAGTTTTTTCTAGCTTGTTCATCTCTTGAACTTCTAAGAGGAATGTATGGTTAGATTGTGACTATGGGTCATGAGGGGGATTGTAGGAGCTAGTATGGGGATTTTATTTTAGTTGATTTATTTAGGCCATTTAGCCCATTATATCTTATTCTTTGATTTTTTATATCTATTTCTTCCATTCCTTCTTTAAGTATTAGTTGTATCATATTTGGATGTTTAGTTTTATTTATATTTAGTAGAATATTTATTTATTTTATTTACACTTATTATTTATTATCTATTTATGAGGGATAAATCATTCCCAATGATCATTCTATGATGCCTAGATTTTAGTTACCAGCACGTGGAGATTGGGAAAACCCTTTGGGCCTTGTGGAATATGGAATTAGGAGCCAAGTAAGATGGAACCCCAGAGCGATTCATTAAAAAGTGGTACCAGAGGCCTATTTTATCAATGGGACATAACTTTTGTAATTCCTTATAATTATTTTGGGATGTTTTTAGTTTTAATATACGGTTATCAAGACTTGGGAGGTAGGTGCGAGGAGAGTGTTGCAGGTTTTTTCTCACTATGATCCTTGAGTTTCCAAGGATATTTTGGATTTTTTCCTTTCATTTTTTTTGATGTAATTGTTGGATTATGGTTTGATACTAATGGTAGTGGTTCTTGATCCTCAATGACATGTCTTGAGTTTCCTTGTAGGTCACATGTGATGTTTTGGGATGGTGATGGATAAGGAAGTCAATAGGTATGGTTAGTTCATGGGGATTGAAAAACCACGTGAAAACTAAATTCTTAATGACTGATATGTTTTAGGGAATAATGTATAATTGGAATATGGTGGTCATCCATGTGGCCAATTTGGGCATGGTTCTACATCCCATTTTATTTTTCTATTTAGACTACTTGGTCCTCGGATTTCCTAGTGTGTGTTAGGGAAATAGAAAAAGATTCATGGTTGGTCTTGTGATCTGTTGGATTCTTTGGATGGAATTTTTGGTTGAGGATCTTGTTATGCCTTTGTTTATTCATTTGGACATGTGGTGTAATTATTTTGTGTGGATGAAAAATTAATTTTACAAGAAAAATGTTTTCCATTTTAAAATAAGGCCTTATGGATTTTTTGTAAAATTTTTTTTGGTTTCATGAAATGATTTGAAATATCTAGTTTCATTTTGAATTTGGAAGGAATTTTTAAGTGTTATTGATTTTTTAAGAAATTAAATTGAAGAGAAAACTTTGTTTATGTATTTTATTTGTTTTGAAATGATTTATATTGGTTTTCAATTGTGATCAATGAAATATGAATATTTCATTAATGTTAATATGATGAAGAAGTTCCAAAGTTAATGGAGCTTAGATGCAGTACTAAATTATTATAATTTGAAGACACATATAAATGGTTTAAAAACTTTGAGTATCCAAGGTGATTCTTGGATAATTGTTATGGATTCATTGAATGAAATTGGATGTCATTCTTGAATAATTCTCTAAGAAATTCTGATGATTGTTGAACTAGTTCTAAGTTCAAAATACATGTTTCAAAGGTGACACATTCTCTACAATAATGAATATGGTTGAAGTAACATTCATTTGTGGATAAAGATAAGTTTTAATGATGAAGAAGTTATTTTTAATTTATATTCCAAAAATTATATAATAATAGGAATTGAAGGCCATGGAATATTATACAATTTCATGAGAACCATGAAAGTGTTAAATTGAAGAACATTGATATTATGATTTTCATGAAGGAAGTGAAGAATAACTATGAAATATTATTATTATTGCATGAAGGATTATTTGAATATATCTTGAAGATAATTTGAGATATTGATTACCTAATTATAGGGGATTCCCTTGCCCTTCACTATTTTAGACCTCCTTAGGTGCAATCCCCTGTATGGGGGCATGTGGGCATGGGGGCATGTGGACATGCGAGTAGTGGTCATGTGGTCAAGTGGTCAGGTCTGTTTCTTGATTTTCCTCTTCTTGAATAAAAACTGAAATGATGATGATGAGTTGAGATCTTGATTAATTCTATACTCAATTCTCTAAGTAAAGATGTGGCTATACATGTTGAATTCCATTTTATACTTAATATTTTTATAAGTATTTAGTTGAGGCTTACATAAAAAATTATCCAAACTATGGGACAGCCCAAGCCATGATCAACCTTAGCACATGTGGGACATAGAGGTCAACCACACAATGGGAGCCTATCCTAGGTTTAACCATAGGTGGTAAGAGGTGGATAGAATAACACATGCACCCATGTATAAAGAGCAGGGGAAGCGATGCCATTGTGTGGGGTAGGATGATAACAAGGAGAATGGTATAGGGTGGTACCAGGAGGGAGAGGAGATTTCTGGCTAGTCAAATGAATACTTTGTCTTATAAAGTGGAGGGATGCTGCATACAAGTTTTGATGTTGGATGGATTTTTATGGTTATTGTTCCCATGATTAAAAAATTACAAACATAACACATTCATATGATCCACAAGAATCCAACAATCCACCAGCCTCTACATAGTCATCCCCTACCTCCCAAACATGAGATCTCCTCAACCTCATAATTTTAATGATCAAACACCACTAGTGATGAAAAGAAGAACCTATATTCAATCATGGTGTTTGAATCAAACAATAATTACCCTTGGGTTGATATGCATGTATGATACACTTTACATGAAAAGAAGAGTTCTAATAATATGGTTCGGCCAAACTCAAACGGAGTTGAAGAGGCCGCTATGTACGTGGTATGTGTGAGATTAAAATATATAAGGCATGTGATCCTTTTTACATGCATGAGAGAAGCTCACTGAAAAGGGGAAACACTAACTCATGAAAAAAGGTTCCATGATTCTCAGTGTATGTTTGATTAAATCCTAAATGATTCAGTGTTTGAGGAATAGCTGAGACACAGATTTAATCATGGATATTTCAATGATTTGTCGTTGTAGCATAAAATGTGGATCTATGCAGCGCAAGTTAAGATGGTCATTGTCTATAAATATCGAGGCATAAAACCAAATAGATAATTCTACAAATATTATGATAGCTCTCATTTTCATAGAAAATAGAGAATCCATAAACTCCACTAGTTTGTGAAGGCCGGAAGATATCAATGAGCCTCCTTGGAATTTCAAAGTGGGGTGTTCTGTGCATTTATTGCACAATGAAGAACCACTGACATGCGATTAGTGTTCACACCCTCATCGTTCCTCATGAAGTTAGATGGTTCTGTGAACCAGTTTATAAGTGATACAATCTCACTTAGTTGTGTGAAGATACAGTGGAAAAGAACCATAATCCTTCACATGTGTTTATCATTCTTGATGAGCTTCACTAAGAACCTATTCCATAAAGCTCTTGACTTGCATAAAGTAATAAATGAAAACTTAATGTTTGCAAAAGTGGTTTTCATGAATAATAAGAATGCAATAAGGAAGAGGGTAGTGTGTGCATACATGAATCACATGCACTCATATTCATGATTTGGGATACCCAAGTCTATGTTGTTCAAAGGCATCATGATTGCATGAAGAAAATAGAAAGAAGTGGGGAGAAGAGAAGTCCATGCATACATGCATAGTGAATAAGAAATCATGTGAGGAGAACCATGGAAGTAAGTGTAGTTTATTACAATGTGTGCATGATTGTGTGTTATAAATTTCATGTACATATATAAATACACCCAAACATCAATGAGGTGTTATTTCAACTAAAAACTAAAGGTATTCTCAAAGTGAGACACTAAATGGTATTGAAAAAACACATAAAATAATTAGAACAAAGATATATGTTCTAGGGATTGCATGAGGGTTCCATGAAACCATTTAATAAATTCAATATCACATGAAAGTTGATTTCATAATTATTAAGTGAATATTGGATTTCATAAGAAGAAGCAAGAATAATTTACTCAAGCATTTTATTGATTAAGAAGCTGATATTGAATACTATTCTATATTGATTTTGTAAAAGATTAGGGAACTGATACTACTTTCACTGATTAATATTATATCGAAGAAGAATATTTAATTGTGATTATGAAAAAATGATATTATATTCATTGATTTAATAATCACAAATGAATTTTTTGATTCTAGAAAAATTGGAAGAAGGTGATTTAGTGCAGTCAATTTTGCATTGAAGAAGAAATAGAGTAGAATAAGAAGAAGTGACTATCCAATATGTATTATATTTAATTATCATTTGGGTAAAAGATAATTCTATTTATTAGTCTATATAATATTAATATTATTGTGACTGAAGTCAGAAGAATAATAAGTGTGGATTTTAGTTTGCTTATATAAAGAGGAAGGGTAACTTTCATACTACTGTGAAAATAACCAAGTGAAGAAGAAGGTTTTATAAGAACAAAGAATTACAATGGAATACAATAGGACTTAAAAATTGGAAGAATTTATTGGTGTTAAAAACCTTCAACAAATAGGATACTGTTTTTAAAGGTAGTATAAAGATCAAACCAAGTGCTGTAAAACATGCACTGTTAAATTGACTGTAATTCATTTCAAGTGAAAGGGTATTTCCTACTTGATATAAACACATTCAAAGGATTAATTTATAGTTTTTCTGTAGTTATTATAATTTCCAAACCATTCTAAGGACTGGATACTCTTTTTGAGTAGTGAAACTTGTAAAACAATTGTGTGTTATGTTTTTATATACTTGCATATAGTAGGGATAATAGAATAAGAGAATTGAGATCTTAAAAGGTATAAGAGGTAAATGGATAATTTTTTTTAATTGGATTAAAAATTATCTAACACCAATTCACCTCATATCTCAGTGTTATTCATATCTCAAACTGGTCCTTTCAAGTGGTATCAGAGGGAGGTTCACCTCTATTGGATTCCCTACAATGAATATATTCTCTTTTAAAGATTTGAGTTTATTTCTCGTGTCAAAAATGAAGTGTAGATTTAGTTAAGATTCAGTTATATCTAAGAAGAGGTATATATCTACCAAGAACATTATGAATATGAAAAAAAGAGAAGATAAAATTTAAGAAGAATTCCCTCTCATCTAAATAAGGTAAAGTATATGGTTCTCCATGAATTTATGAAAATGGAGATATATTAGGCTTGGAAATTAATGATAAGGTGGATCAATTTTCCACCAAGAATATGGATAACCTTCATACCTCTAGTGACCATGAGTTATGTGTTAGTACACTTGAAAACTATCATCAAGATGAAAATGATAGCACAAGTGGTGATGATGACCAATATACCACTTCTCAATAATTATCAGTTGATATATTAAGAGTTTTTCTATATGGTATTCCTAAAGAAATAGAATCCATTATTTGTGGAGTCGTTCAATGTATTAATGAATATATTTCCTAGATGGAAGGAGAATCTGATGTTTTGGAGAATATCTTGAAATAAAAAATTATAGAATGTTTAAATATCTCTAGATAGGTTGGAACCTTTGAAGTAATAAAGAGGGATATTGAAATAAGTTCCTAAAAATTACTCAAATAAGTTTAAGATATAGAGGGAGTAAAAAAATATATAAGAAAATATCCATGTACTTTAAGAGTAATTGAAAAATAGCATTGATGTTAAGGGTTTATAATTGGAAGAAATATCCAAGAAGATCAAGGAACTTGACTCTTTGAATAAAAAAAAGTTAATATTAATGAAGATGAAGTTTTTAGAATGAAGAAGGATTGTAAAAGAAATATGATTATGATTTAAGATCAAAAAATCATTCTCAATAAGAATTTTCAAGATTTGGAAGCTTAGTTGGCCAATCTTGAGAAGACATATTTTGAGGCTTCACAAAATAAGGAAATGGTTGCTGCTGGTACTCAATTATCACTAGAGGATTATATATTAAAAATACTCTAACATGTGATAAGAAGACCATGAAATATTTAAATGATCTATCTCAAGTAGTAGTGAAGAAAAAGGTACCATATATACCATCTTGTAAAAATATTTGGAAATATATTTCCACAAAAATTTCAGGTTGGAAAAAAAATTATGAACAAGTATAGATGGATAATGAAGAAAAGAAACATACCACCATGACTAGGATAGATAGGAAAAATAACACGGGAGTTGGTTACCCACACAGAGCACAACCAATGATGAAGAAGAACCAAAATTGGGTACTGAAGATATCCAGAAATAGAGATTTGTAGCTCAATGTTGGTGTTACAATAGATTTGGGAATTGTGCATTCAAGTGTTGGTAAAATCATCTAAATGATAAAGAAAAAATAAGTAACATGTTAAGGGGGATAAATTAAAAAACGAAGAAGCAACATCCACTGGTCCAGAAGAATTTTCATACTACAAACAGATGTGGAAAGATTAATTACATCTATGATGTATGCAATGGTAGTGGTCACAAGGTTAGATTATATTCATCTCAACATGTATCCAAAGTTTACAAGAAATTAAGATCACATAATCTATCTAAGAGTGAATAAGAAACCTTGGTAATAAATTAAAATAATTTTGTAAACACAAATTCTCCCAAAAAGATTCTAATAAGGAAAGATGAGAAGTCCTTGGATTCTAAATCCAAGAAATTGAATGGTAGTGCATCCAAAAGAACTAGTAAGAGGGATGGAACTCATAAGAACCCATGTGAAAGATCCAATTTTTTTCCAAAGTACCTATTGATATGTTAGTTATTTGGAAAAAATATTTGGAAAGAATGAGGAAACTTAAAGATGCATAAGTTAAGGTTGGTGAAAAAGGAAAAGAAAATATTCCACATTATGAATAAAAAGTGAATGAGGGTTTGAAAACAAAAGGAAACTGTTATGTTAAATAATTTCTATATGAGAGATGTAAGAAATATGGTCACATTGAAAAAGGTGGTTTAAAATTACTACCAAAATAAGAAACAGCCCTTAAGAGGAGTAAGAATATATCATCCATGAGGGTTATTAAGAAGAAAAATTATACACACAAATCATAATAGGATGTGAAGATATCCATTCCACCTTAATATAAATCAAAAAAAAATGTTCAAATAAGAAATCATAAAGACTGGAGAAAATGGACCAACTTGTTTGAGAAGATCATCTTAACCTTTACATTCATATTGATAAAGCAAGAAGGATCCAACTTATTTCCTTTATATTTGTTTATTGTATTTGTACTTATAATTTAGGGAATTTAAGGTGACTAAAGTTCTCAGGGGGAGTACCTAAGAAGTAGTGAGTGTTGTCAATACTTGATAGAAAACCTAAAGTATTTACCATCCTTGAATGACTCCACAATTTGGTATTCAAATTTAAATATTATTGAGGATAATATTTGATGAAGATGAAGAATGTGATGTCCTATTCTAGAAAGATAGGATAATTAAGATACTATATTGGCTTGATCTTATTTCTTAGTATCCTGAAGAACAAGTGTTCTAGAAGATCATCCTTGATAAAGTTGTGAAATTTGTCCAATATAGACTATCACAAGTTTAAGATCCATTTTGGTGTATTATCTATACTATAATTTCTTAAAATCCATTCTTAACGAGATCCACCATTATGAAGATGATGAGAAGTGTTTCCCTTGAGGGGGAGACAAATATAGAATCTTCTATAATTATCATTTCAATTGGTTTCAAATTTAATAATTCTTGAAATTTTTTAAAGATAATGTCATTAGAAAAGTTTTGTATCTATTAATATCTCATAATTGGTTATAAAAACTAACAAATTTTTTACTAAGGTGGATAAATTGAATTAATCAATGAAATAAGAAACATGGAAGTTCCCTAAGGAAACTTATCCTAACTTTTTCACTTGAATGATTTTGATCTATTTTTTGAAGTGAGTGCAAGAGTTTTAGGTTGATTGTTCTTAAAAATTTCATATCACATTTAGTATATTCATTCTGGAATGAAAGTTTAAAACCCTTGAAGATAAGTTTATGAGTTATCATTTCATAAGGTATCATGATCAATTGGTAATAGAAAACTTTGTTTTCTAAATCAAATACTATTTTTTTCTACATTTATCACAAATTAAGTATAATTAGAGTGAAATGATGGATGAAACATTGGTTAAGTATGGACTGATACCATTTTCCCATGAAAATTGTATTTCTTGTCAATAAGTGGGAGAGAAAGTGAAATGAAAGTTTGAAAAATAAATGCGATAGAGAAGATAATGATCCACATATTGACACATTCATTTGGAAAGAACTTTGAAGGTATTTCCAACAAATACAAAGGGGGGAGATTGAATATACCACTTTGTGTATAGATTGTTTTTATTATCAAATGATTGATATTGGTTTTTACACCTGGGTTTTTATTTACACCATTTGTTTCAAATTTTATTTTGGTTCTTAGTTTTTCTCTTGGGATCTGAGTGTTCCGGGTTTAAATATAGTGTTTCAGGTGTTCTTGATTTAAATTTTTAGTCTTTGAAGTTTTGGGTGGTATTTGTCCTTTTCCATTATTAGAGGGAATGTAAGAGGACAATTTGGCTTGGAAAATGAGTTTGCAACACTCATAGTGACACTTTTTATGGGGTATGTTTATTGGATGGTTTATTAACATGATTTAGATGAGTTTTTGGGTGAAAAGGGTTATTCTTGGGGAATTTTTCTTAGTTTAATGATTTTCACATGGTCTAACAAACCATGCAGCCAAAGTGTGCAACCCATCCAGCACTAGACAGTGGTAGATTGCATGGTTTGCACATGGTTTGTTAAATCGTGCAAGCTAATTATGCAACTTGCTTAGGAAAGGTTATTTTGGGATTTTTTTCTTATTTTTAATTGGGGTTTCTCCCTTTGGACCCCCCATTCAAACTCCCCCAACCTATATGCCATCATTAAGGGATTTTGGCACCTAGAATCCCCTCTAACTGGGATTTAAGGTTATTTATTAGTGATTCTTCACCCGGATCAAAAGGTTAGGGATTCCTTCTTCTTCTCCCGTGCTTTCCTTCCATTTTCTTCTTCTTCTCTAACCCTAGTGGCCATGATTAGTTGATTTTCATTCTTAGGGTTGTTCAAAATTGAGTGTTTTTATCTTCTTAGGGTTACTTGTGGTTGTTCTTACTTCCTAAAACCCTTGATAAGTCTTCCCATTTAGGTTTTATTGATGTAGCAGCATTTTGAGGTAGGTTCCCTTTGCATATATCCTTTAAATTCAAGATTTCATTGATTGATTAATTTTTTTCACCTTCCTTGGTTGTTAATTAGGGATGTATGATATTTAACATAATTTATATATGTGAAATGAGGTGGTTTTATTAATTGTTTTAAATGTCCAGTGTGGATTTGTTAAGTTATACACCCCAAGTTTTTGTTAAATTTTATGGTTGGATTTTTCAAGTGGTTTGTGATTTCTAAAAGCAATACGTGGTTTTGTAAATTTATTTGTGATATATAAAATGGTGGTTGGTGTTTCCCAAAGGGTTTCTATTTTTTTTGGGTTTTAAAGTGTATTTTTTGGTTTTTCAATAAAAGGTTTGATATGAGAAAGTATGGTGAGGTCCGATTGGAACTTTTGAAATGGTTTTATTGGAAAAACCTTATTGGATTAAGTAAATTGCCTTTTTGGTTGATAAAGAGGTGGTATTTTCATTACTTTTTTTCTCCACATGTTTGATAATTGTTTTAAGGAAAGGGACTACTCCTTGAATAGGCCGAGGTGGTTCTGGTTGTGTGACTTATATGATAGTATGTATTTATTTCTTGTTTCTTGGTTTGTTTGGAACACCCATTTGTGAACATTACATGGGAACCTAGTATAGGTATGAGGATTTTTGAGAATGATTGATACACTAGTTTAGTTTATGTACTAGCTACTGGTCCATAGTAGGGGGATATTTTGTTATTATGGCTATGGGATTGGGCCCCTCTACCTGGCCAGGTAGGGAGATGATTAGGCATTTGGGAATTTTGATTCTATCAGGTAGGTAATTCCTTCAGGATGAGTCACATGTATAGTATGTTATGGTTTTCCTATGAGTTCCTCAATATTCATATGTTTCTCTAACATTAGTACCATTATCCCATTTCCCGTACTATGAAACTATATTATCTGTGATTGTTTTTGGTGTTCTCTTGATAAATTGTGAATGTGTGGTTTTGTTAAAGAGGTTTTAAGAAATATGATTTTAAAGAACAAGAATTTTTACCTTTTTCCCTTTTTCATGAAAAATAAATGTTTCCTATTTGGATATGTTTTCCCTTTTTCTTATAAACCTAACTCTCCCCCATGAATGGAAGATTGTTTTAAAATTGTGAGGGAAATGGATTGTGATTTTATTTCTTCAAAGTGAAAAGTGTGAAAAAACTATATTTATATAATTTATTTCAAACCTAAAATTAATGTTTCTTTATTTAAAGGATATGCATTGGGAACATATTTATTTGGGCCTACCTACTGAGTTTTAATACTCACGACTATAGTCTTTTCTTGTTTTTAGTTTCTGTTGGAGGTTATAGCTTGGGTTTAATTTCCTCAGTGATGGTTGGTTATGGATTGGAGAGTGACCCTCAAGGTCACATGGAGATGTTCAGTAGTTAGGTTTAGTTTGAGTTTTCTAGTGTAGCCTTGTTGTCCAGTGTTTTGGATTTTCTATTATAGTGTAAATGGTGTAGAGTTTGGCTACCATATTTATTTGGTATACTCTATTTTTTTTCTAATGCATTATTTATTTAAATTAGGAGAAATCATTCCCATTGATACTCTGTTGATTTCTTTAGTGATTGTTGCCATCCCTAGAGGATCAGGAATGCCTCTAGAGACTTACCATGAATCGAATCGGGTGATCGGTTTAGGGTCAACCTGATTTGGTTCGTAACAAAATGGTATCAGAAAAGGTTGTCTCTTTAGAGGAAATTACTGTTTAGAGCATCGTTTATTATTTGGGGATGCCATGGTAGAAGGAGTAGGATTTTCAGGGCTCGAGATGTAGGAATGGGAAGAATTTTATGAACCCTTGCTCATTCAGATCCTTAAGTTTCCATGGGAAGTCTAGTTTTGCTAGTTTCCTTTGATTCTTGTGGATTTTTTGGTGTTGGGAAATAAAAAGGTAGTTTTTAAAGTGTCCTCTGTGAACTCATATGTCCTGGAAATCCATGTGGAGCTGAGGACATGTTCCTAAAGGACTCCCTATGGTGGTGGCGTGATTGGCATATGACCGCCAACCATATAGACAAGTCACCCATCGAAACTAGTTTCCCCTTATGAGTTGTTTTGGGCCTTCCTTGATTCTGAAAATTGTTTTGAAAAATATTTTTTTGAAATTGTGAAAATATGAATTTAAAGTGGCAATGACTTTGTTTTGGAAAGTGGAAAATGTATTTTCATGATTTCCCTTAAGTAATCCTTTAGAAAAGTTGGTTTTTGTAAAAGGATTTTTGTGGGGAAATAAAAATAGTTTAACAGGATTAGATTTTTTTATAACATAAATATGGTTCTTATTGAAATATTTTATTTTGAAAAATAGAAATTTGTTTTGAATAGAGTTTTTGAATTCATTCTAAATAAGAAGAAATGAGTTTTTAGTCAAATGATTATTATTGAAATGTGGTTTCTAAAATTAGTGTAAATGTTTTGAATGATATGGATTGGTTTTATCATGATCCATTCTTTTGTTCTAAATTTATCTTTTGAGTTTGGTGTGATTTAGTTTTAAATTTTTAGTTTTTGGGTATTTTACCTTGGTGCAAGTTCAACGAATGGTTTGGGAAAACTGTGCAGCTTGCTCCAGATAACTATGAAAGCTTTGGTTTGATTTTGGTTGAGGGCGCACAACCTATGAAAAGTTATTCAAACTGTGTTTAAAGTGTGTAGGAATCCATTGACTCGAGATAGAACCATATCACACGGTTGGCTCATGGATTTCTAAAATGTGCAGTAAAACTGTGCAGGTGCCCATGTTGTCTAGTAAGGGGTGCACTATTTGGTAAACCATATGGTCTAACCGTGCATAGTTCCCAAGTGTATTAAAAATTTTAAAACTTGGGTTTAATGATATATTTCAATATTGGAAAATAATTTGAGGGTGTTCTTTGGTATATTTGTGTTTTGGGAATGATGTTTCTTTTTTTGTGTTTTGAGATTGATAAATTCACATTGATAGATTAGTCTTGATTGAGTTATTTGTTTTCTTGTTTCTTACTGTCTACCCACACAAAGATTTTGTGGACATCCATTGTGCATCTTTGGGTGGTTCACCATTAGAAAACTTTCTAGTTGATCAACCCATAGTCTATGTTCTTGAATTTTAGAAGTTAAACCCTCCTCTCTTTTATGGTCAAGAGGATCCTCTCAAGGAGGAGGAGTGGATGCGGAGGATTGAGAGATACTTCAGTTTACTTGATTTACCTGAGTCATTAAAGGTAAAGTTTATTACCTTTATGCTTGAAGGTATAATCTAGAAATGGTGGAAGTCGGCGTCTTAAGGAAAACTTTAGAGAAATATTACCTGGGAGTTCTTCAAGTCTTCATTCATCCAATAATACTTTTCTAAGATTATGAAGGTGATGAAGAAGATGGATATATACTGTCTTTAGTAGGGAGTTGGATCGATGTTGTAGTTCTACCATTACCTTATAGATCTATCTCCATATGATATGGGGTATCTTGCGAACGATCTAATGAAGGATCAGAATTTTGAGTTTGGGATCCATCTTGAGATGCAGTCAAAGGTGGAAGAGCTCAATTTAACAACCTTTTCCAATGTGGTGAGACAATCCTTTCATGCTGAAGCTGTTATAGCGGGAGGGCTTGAGATGGATAATCTTTCTCTAGTCTCTAGAAGTGGTGAATGTGATTCCAATAATAATAATGGGAAGTGTCCTAGAGCTGGTCGTGCTGGTACAGAAATTAAGAGGCCTTCAGACCTCTCAACAACCTATTCAGGATGAAATATCTTGATGTGTAATTATTGTGGTAAGCATGTTCAAAATAATATACCATGAGTGAGTTATGAAAGACCCTTCCACACCTGTGGATGCTTGGGTCACTTTTAGAGGTTCATTCAGGGTGTTTCCAAGAAGTGTCTTGGAGCCAAATCCAACTCTTTGAAAGAAACCCCAACCCATTTGCAGGAATAGGGCACTGTTTGGGATCATATTAGAGTCTCTATCTTTGTAATGTTTCTTTATTGTAACAGTTGTATCCAATGGTGTTTTGTGGTGTTTCATTCTCTTTGAATTGTAATAATGGATGTTGTGACTTTTTTGAGAATTCCTATTTTAATGTAATCGTGTTTTCTTTAAGAAACTCTAAATTTATTCTTCTCTAAATGGAGGTGTCTTCCATGTGTATCAATTTAATTATTGTCTTGGTAATCATATATTGTTAGATCCTGACTGTGGGGAATTAGATGCTTCAAACATCAAGTCTCTAGCCATAGGTCTTGGAGTGAATCTTTTCACATAGTTAGGAAACTTCTAGGGGTGTGTAGATATTTGGATCAGTTCTTGTCTCTTCCATTGGGGAGTGGATGGTATAAATGTTACTTTTTTTAGTTTTATGTATTGTGGAATGTTACTTCTGGTGGATCAGTTGGGTTTTGGTTGATTTTTTATTGGTTTTTATTTTGTTTCACTCCCCCTCTCCCCTTATGGTGGGGGTTTTTAGCCCATGTAGGAGATTTATTATCATGGATCATGTTGGAATTTCCGTGTTGGCTCACATTATCGGTTCAAACCAGTTGGTTCTTAATGGTGGGGATACCCACTGTGCGTCTTGATGAGGTTTCTTCCAAGATGATTAGTGTTAGTTCCTTTCTAATTGAGGGGAGTCCATTCTAGCCTCCTATGTTTAGGATGTAGTTTAATTTTAGATGTTGGTCTAACATGAAATGGTTTTAGTTTGTTTTTATTGTTTCTGGAAAAAGGCATGAGTTCCGTTAGGCTGTGGATGAGGTGTTCTTAGTTCAAGAGGTTGAATTATGTGTATTTGGAAATCACAATTCTTTAATCAATCATCTGGAAGGTGTTGTGTCTTTCTAGGGGTAGAAATCGCAATGGTGGGGAGAATTATCGCACCTGGGTTTCCATTTCCATAATTTGTTTCGAATTTTATTTTAGTTCTTAGTTTTTCCCTTGGGTTCTGGGTGTTCCAAGTTTAAATATGGTGTTTCAGGTGTTCTTGATTTAAATTTTTAGTCTTAGAAGTTTTGGGTGGCATTTGAACTTTTCTATTGTTAGAGGGAAGTTATGATTAGGAGGTGGCTTGGAAAATGAGTTTGTAACACTCCTAGTGGAACCTTTTTATAGGGTATGTTTGTTGGATGGTTTATCCCTTTGAGTTAGATGAGTTTTTGGGTAAAAGGGTTATTTTTGGAGACTTTACAGGTTTCATGGTTTTCACAAGATTTAAAAAACCATACAATCAAAGTGTTCAACCCATCTAGTACTAGATAGTGTCATATTTCATGGTTTGCGCATGGTTTGTTAAACCATGTGAGATAACCATGAAACCTACTTGGGAAATGGTATTTGGGGGTTTTTTCCTTGTTTTTTAATTGGAGTTTCTCCCCATGGACCCCCCATTCGAACTCCCCTAACCTAGACACCTTTAATGAGTTTTTTTAGCACCTCTAAGCCCCTCTAAGTTGGATTGAAGGTGATTTATTAGTGATTCTTCACCCGGATCGAAAGGTTAGGGATTCCTTCTTCTTCTCATTTTATTTCCTTCCATTTTATTCTTCTTCTATAACACTAGTGGCTGTTCTTAGATGATTTTCATGCCTAGGGTTGTTCCAAATTGAGGGTTTTTGTCTTCTTAGGGTTCCTTGGGGTTGTTATTGCTTCTCGGAACCCTTGAGGAGTCTTCTCAGTTAGGCGTCATTGAAGTGGAATCATTTTGAGGTAGGATCCCTTTTCATATCTCCTTTAAATTCAATATTTAATTGATTTATTTATTTTTTCACCTTCTTTGGTTGTTAATTAATAATGTATGTTTTTTATAATACTTGTTATATGTGAAATAAGGTGGTTTGATTAATGTTTTTGAATGTGTAGTGTGGATTTGTTACTTTATGTACACCAAGTGTTTGTTAAATCATACAGTTGGATTTTTCAAGTGGGTTTTGATTTATAAAAGGATGATGTGGTTTTGTAAATTTATTTTTGATATCTCAAATGGTGTTTGGTGTTTCCCAAATGGGTTTCTAAATTGTTTTGGGCTTGAAAGTGTATTTTTGTGGTTTTTCACGAAAAGGTTTGATATGAGAAAGTATAGTGAGGCCCGATTGAAACTTTAGAAATGGTTTTATTGGAAAAATCTTCTTGGATTAAGTCACTTGCCTTGTTAGTTGATAAAGAGGTGGGGATTTCCTCAGTTTGGGACTCCACTTATGTGATTATTGTTTTAAGGCAAGGGACTACTCCTTGTGGAGGCTGGGGTGGTATCAGTTGTGTGACTTATATGATAACACATATTTATGGATTGTTGCTCGGTTTGTTTGGAACACACTTTTTTGAACATTAAATGGGAACCTATCATAGATACAAGGATTTCTGAGAATGATTTCTACACTAGTTTACTTTACGTACTAGCTAGTGGCCCATAACAGGGGGATATTTTGTTATTATTATTATAGGATTGGGCCCCTCGGTCAGGCCAGGTAGGGTGATTATTGAGTTTTTGGGCATTATGATGTCATCAAGTAGGGTATGCCTCGAGGATGAGTCACATTTATAGTATGTTTTGGTTCTCCTCTGATTTCCTAGGTATTCCTGTGTTTCTCTTACATTAGTACCGTTAGCCTATTTCCCTCACTATGAGACTATATTAATTGTGCTTGGTTTTGGTGTTTTCTTGGTAAATTATGAATGTGTGGTTTTGTTAAAGAGGTTTCAAGAAATATGTTTTTAAAGAACAAGTGTTTCCCCATTTTTCCCTTTTTCATGAAAGATAAATGTTTCTTATTTGGATCCCTTTTCCCCATTTTCCTGTGAACCTAACTCTCCCCCATGAATAAAATCTTATTTTAAAATTTTGAAGGAAATGTATTGTGATTTTAATTATTCAAAGTGAAAATTTTGTAAAAATATATATTTATATAATGTATTTCAAACCTAAAATCAATGTTTCTTTATTTAAAGGATGTTCATTAGGAATAGATATATTTGGTCCTACCTATAGAGTTTTAATACTCACGCCTATAGTCTTTTATTGTTTTTAGTTTTTTCTGCATGTTCTAGATCGGGTTCAATCACCTCGGAAATAGTTGATTATGGATTAGAGAGTGACCCTCAGGGTCACATGAAGATTTTGTGTTTGTTAGGATCAGTTTGAGTTTTCTGGTGTAGCCTTATTGTTCAGTTTGTTGGACTTTCTATTATAGTTTAAATGGTGCATAGTTTTTTACCATATTTATTTGGTATGCTCTATTTTTGTTCTGATGTATTATTTATTTAAATTGGGTGAATCATTACCATTGATACTCTATTTATTCCCTTGGTGCTTTTCTTTATCCTAGGAGGATTTGGAATGCCTCTTGAGCCTTTCCACTGATCAACTCAGGTGATCAGTTCAGGGTCGACCCGAGTTGGTTCGTGACATTGGTTGTTAATAGTGATAAATGAAATAGTAATATTTCATTTATGTTAATATGATTAAGAAGTTCCAAAGTTAATAAATCTTGAATATAGTACTCAAGTCTTATAATTTGAAGACACATATGAATGTTTTGAAGACTTTGAGTTTCCATGATATTTACTAGAGAATTGTCATGGATTCATTGAATGACATTGGATGTATTTATTGAATAATTATCCTAGAAACTATGATGATTTTTGAACTGGTTCTAAGTTCAAAATACATGTGTTAAAGGTGAAACATTGTTTAAGATAAAGAAGACGGTTGGAGTACCATCCATTTGTGTATGAAGAGAAGTTTGGATGATGAATAAGTTATTTGGAATTTATATTCCAAAAAATATAGAAGAAGAAGAATTGAAGTTAACATTATATTATAATATTTCATGAGAACCAAGAGAGTGTGAACTTGAATAGAATTAAGATAATTATTTTCATAAAGGAAGTGAATAAGAACTATGAAATATTATTATTATAGTATAAAGGATTATTTTAATATATATTGAAGATAAGTTGAGGTCTTGATGAATTATATACTTAGTTCTCTAAGTAAAAATAAGGATATATATGTTTAATTCCATTCTATTCTTAGTATTTAGTTGAGAATTTATTAAAAAACTATCCAACCAGTGGGCCGACTCAATCCAGGCTCATCCTCAACACATGTGGGACACAAAGGTTAACCATACCAAGGGAGCCCATCCTAGGACTACCCATAAGTGGGAATAGATGGGAAGAAGGACACATACTTCCATGTATAAGGTGATGGAGTGGTGATGCAATCGTGGAGGGTGACACAACGATAGAGAAAATGGTATGGGGTGGTACCAAAAGAGAGAGGATATTTATGGTCAGTTGAATATACACTTTGGATTATAAAGCGGAGGGATGCTGCAAAGGAGTTTCTATATGGGACAAATTCTCATGATTACTATTACTGTGATTAAAAACTTACATATGTAACTCTTCTATATGATCTATAAAGATCAAATGATTAGCTAGCCTCTATGTAGTCACCCCCATCTCCCGAACACAATATATCCTTGACCCCAACATTTTTATGACTAGGAACCACTGGCGATCATACTATGAACCAATATTCAAACTTGGTGTTCAAATTAAACAAGAACTACCCTTGGGTCGATATGCATGCATGATATGATTTTAATTAAAGAAGATTTATAAGAATATTCTTTGTCCAAATAGAAATGGAGTTTTAGAGGCCCGCTATGTACATGGTATGCGCGAGCTTAAAAGATAAAAGGCATGTGATCCTTTTTCACATACATGATAGGAGCTCACCACAAAGGGGAAACCTGAACTCATGAAAAAAAGTGCCACAATTTTTAGTGTATGTTTGAATAAATACCAAATGATTTGGATTTTTGAATAATAGTTGAGACATGAATTTAAACTCGAAGATTTCAATGAGTCATCGAAAAGTCATAAAATGAGGATCTAGGCGGTGCAAGGTAAGACAATCCTTGTCTATAAATACTAAGGCATGAACCCAAGGAGAGTGTGTTGAAAATATTGAGAGTTCTCTCATTTTCATAGAAAATAGATCATTTTTATACCCCACTAGTTCAAAAAGGGCATAATAGATCTATGATACTCCTTGGCATCACAAAGTGGATTGTTCCACACATCTTTTGTTTGAAGAAGATCTATGGACATACGACTGGTGTTCACACCCTCTTCATGCCCTGCGAAGGTAGATGGTTCCTCGAACTAGTGTATAAGTGATACACTCTCACTAAGTTTCATAAATATATAGTAGAAGATAACCATGGGCCTTCACGTGTGTTTATCACTCTTGAAGAGCTTTGAGAAGAACCTATTCTATGAAGCTCTCATCTTTCACAAAGAAATGAATGAAAAATTTCCATTTGTAAGAGTGGTTTACATGAAGAAGAAGAATGCAAGAAGGCAGGGGGTAGTGTGTGCATACATAAAGAACATGCAATCATATGAATTATTTGAGACACCCAAGTCTTTTTTGTAAAAAGGAATCATGAATATGTGAAGAAAATATAAATAAGCGGGGAGAAGAATAATGCATGCATACATTCATAGTGCATAAGCACTCGTATGAGGAGAACTAAGGCAGTAAGTGCAGTGTCTTATAGTGTGTGCATGATTTTGTGTTCTAAATTTCATGAACAAATATAAATGAAACCAAACATCAATGAGGTGTGATTGAAACTGAAAACTAAAGGCATTCTAAAAGAGAGACACTAAATAGTATTGGAACAACACATAAAATAATTAGAAAAAAGTTATATGTGCTAGGGATTTAATTATGGTTCTATGAAACCATTTCATAAATTCAATATCAAATGTCATATTGATTTCATGATAATTAATTTAATCTAGGATTTCATAAGAATAAGGAAGAATAATTTACTCGAGCACTTGATTGATTAAGAAACTGATATTGAATACTATTCCATATTTCTTATGTAAAAGATTAGGGAACTGATAATTATTTCAATGATTTATATTTTATCGGGATGGGGGAATCATAAGTTAGTGGAAAGGGTCAAGGGACGATTAGAGGTTTTTCTGGAAAGTGTCATCTAGATGCAGGTTCTATTCTAAATCTAGCCCATGGTGTTCATCATGCTTCTCAAGAGGGTAGAATTTTGGTTTCTGATATTTCCAATCAGATAAAAAAAGATCTAGGTATTCTTATTAGTGATGTTCCAGGACCTTCAGGAAAAACAGGACCAAAGGTGGGTTCTTCTGTTAATGCCGGTAGTCTGGTTCCTTTGGAGACCTATAAAATTGTAAATGGCAGAGGTTTTATTGGGGAAGTGAAGACAAGAAAGGGGGATGAGGGAAGTGAAAACAAGGATTCTTATGCAGAGGTAGTGTTCTCTGGTCTTGGAAATATTAGTAGAGAGGGTTCTATAGATCATGAGGTTATTTGAGTGAATAGGGATAACGCAAGAAGAGAGTTACTAGTCATCAAGTTGGGTAACCACTTCGAGGGACTAGGGAATGAAGATCCTGACCAAGAGGAAGACCGAGCAGAGAATCCTAATAAAGAGTAGGGATTTCATAGGCATATGTCTAGTGATAAGTTACTTGGTATTTTCTTAAAATATAGTGCAAAATATTTCTAAGATAAATACCTCTGTGGTACGAGGAGGAGGAAGGGTTGGCAAGGCAACAAGAAAGGCCAAAATGATTAATCTTATTTACCATTACCTATAGAGACTCATTCAACCAAAAAATAAAAATATAAGAATATAGAAGGTGGTATTAATTATAATGTGATGTCTTCCCAAGTGGAGGGTGTGGTATGCAGGGTAGCTTCCCCTAGGGGTGACCTACAGGCTGGTGTGGAAGCTCCTATGAAGCTGCTCCTTCATTACGACGAAGCTATGGAAGAGGAATTACTCACGATAAATGCCTCCATAGAAGCATCTATTAAGATTATGGGAAGAAAAATTCTTGTGGATACCACCTATGAGTAGAGTGATTGGATTAACAAGTAGAACCTGGTCTTAGTTAAAGGCTTCAATGAAGTGAATATCACACAAGAGGAGTTCTTACAAATGTGGGACAAACTGGTGATGGGTTTTTAAGACCTCATTAAGGATGATCCAAAAATATTGGTAACTTATCTTTCATGGAATCTATTTAGGGATAATAATTCCAGGAGTCTCATGTTATATTTTAACAATTTTTTTTCCTTTAGTGCTTATTTTGGGTGATTCTGTAGTTTTTCACTTTTTTCAAAAAAGTGTTTAATAATGAAGAATTAAGTTTCAGTCAGTCATATTGTATCAAAGAATAAGATTTAATTGTGATGATTCTAATATGATATGATATTAATTTATTTAATAATCATAGATGAATTTTGTGATTCTAGAAAAATTAGAAGAAGGTGATTTAGTGCAGTCAGTTTTGCATTGAAAAATAAAGAGAATAGAAGAAGAAGAAGTGACTAGAAAATATTTGTTATATTTAATTATAATTTGGGTCATATAGAATTAAATTTATCAGTCCAAATCATATTAATATTATTTTGATTTAAGTAATAAAAATAATAAGTGTATCTTTTAGTTTGTTGCTATGAATAGGAAGGGTTTCTTGTATGCTGTTGTGCAAGTAACCAAGTAAAGAATAAGGTTGTGGAAGAAGAAAGCAGTACTGTGGAATCTAATAGATCTCGAAAGGTGGACAAATTTATTGGTGTTATAAAACATTAAAAAATAGGAGACTATTTTTATATGAAATATAAATATCCATCCAAGTTTTTTAAAACATGCACTATCAAATTGACTATATATAGTGAATTACAAGTGAAAGGGTATTTCATACTTAATATAACCACATTCGAAGGATTAATTTATAGTGGTTGTGTGGTACATATAATTTCTATACCATTCTAAGTAATATCTACTCTTGTTGAGTTGTGAACCTTGTAAAAACATCATGTGTTATTCTTTACTATTTTCATATACTATCATGTGATAGGGAAAAGAAAATAAGAGAATTAAGATCCTAATAGTTCTTAGAGGTAAAGGGATAAAAAGTTTTAATTTGATTAAAAATTATCCAACACTGATTCACCCCCCTCTTAGTATTAGACATATCCAAAATTGGTCCTTTCATGCACAATGTGTTTTAAGGGAAATTGGTGATTTCCAAATTGAATTTTTTAGATTTTTTGGGTTTTTACCCTTGGTGTGTTTTAAAAATGGATAGAATATTTTAAATTATTTAAAATACAAAGTGTTTAATTTATTATAAAACAATTTTTTTTAGTTTTAAAACAAGTTGGTGTCTCTTTTTAAATTAGTTCTATAATTTTTTAGAATTAACCAAATTGATTAAGGGTTTGAGGTTTGAATTGTAAAATGGTTTCTATTTTGTTTTGAATGAAAGAAGGCACAATTTTAATGATGCCTTGGTTTTTAAAGTGTTATTTTTGGGACATGAACATGTGAGGGTATATTTATCACATCATTTAACAAAATACTCCTAGAAAGGTCTAGTGTTCAAGTAGAGTTTTTATCTTAGGGGTTCTTACTCCTTTTGTTTAACACTACCCATGCTTCGAATAGGGAAACATGTATGGTTTCATTTTTAGAGTGATGTTATTTGTATTTATATATGGTAGTTATTATTTATTGTATCTTTTTGAGATAGTTGGATTCATTGGTTTAGACTCATGAATCTTGATTTGATGGTTGGAGCAGTGAGGATTAGTTTTTCTTGGAGACACTTTAGGTTTGATAGATGAACAATCATTGTTTAGTGTAACCTTCAGGTGTTTGGTTGTGTCTATTATGGGTGACATACCATTTTTGGATTCATTCTCACCAATTTTACATCATTTTTACTTGATGAAGCCTTGAACTAGTATTTTTAAGGGTTCTTCTTTGGTTTCCAAATATGTGTGATATTCTTTTTTTGAATTGTTCATGACCCATCACTTGATGAAGTTAGTTATTTCCCATGTATGGTGTGGACCATTGGATGATAGTTTCTCTATAGTTTAGACATGGGAATAAACTAGGGTGAATACAGTGGTATTTTGGGATTTAGTTTTAATTTTTTTTGGGTCATGAATTCCAATGGGATTTGTTTTCTGTTGGAATCACTGTGGGATGGTATTATGTGTAATTGGGATCTAAATACCCTCACCTTCCAAATGAAACCCTTAGGTTATATCCTTTCCGTTTCTTGCTGAGGATTTTTTTATTGTTGGGATCCTTTTTTGGATGACATATACTAGTGATCTATCCTATTTATCCTTCAGGATTTTTCCTAGAATAGTTTTCTCAGTATGGTTTTCAATAAGTTTCTTGTGGTTGGATTTGGATGATGATGTTTTATAATTCCCTATGGATATTTCTTGATTTAGTTGTTAGGAAACATCCTCTTATTTATATGAAAATAGGGTGTTGGTTATTCCACAATTTTAGGTTAATTCTAAATGGGAGGGATACTGATTCCCAATCTCTTTTTCTTAAATCTTTTATTTGATCAGTTGTTGTTTGGGTTTGTTTGAGGAAGTTCAGTTGTTTGAGTATTCTTATTTTCTTGTAGTTTTTTTATAGTAATTCATTCTATTTTGACTTCTACTTAGACTTGATAATTTATTGGGTTATAAAGTTCCATGGTGGGGAGACTTGTGACTCCCACCATGTCACCATAATGTTTATTTTATATTGTTTATTGATTTTGAGGGTTGTTTTAAATTTCCATGGAGTTTTCGCTCAAAACATATAAATTTGGTATTTTTTCCTTCTGTGCATGGTTAAGGCATGTGGTTTGAAGGAAACTATGTAGTTACCCTAATGTGGTGAAATTTTCAGATCATTTTTTATGTGTATGGGTTTTCAGCATGGGTGGTTTATGATTAAGTTCAAACCGTACAGATCCTAGGAGAAACCATGTATGATTTTGGTGTTTCTAAGTTTACCACCAAACTTGAACATTGTTTAGTAAACTATATGAAAAACCTTGTGAGTAAGGTCTACAGTTTATCATTTCCAATTTTCATAGTTGGAGTAAATTTTTTAACCATGCAGTGCCTAGGGGAAATCACACGGGGAAGGATTTGGATAGGTAGTGTTCTGTACATAGTTTAGAAAACTGTGTATCCAAACCATGCATCCTACCCTGATTCATTAAATAGTGAATTTCCTCTTTTTTCCCTCTTCCATTTTAGGTCCCTATCTACCCATCCTCTCCACCTCTCACTTGAACAGACCGGGCACACCCACATTGGGAACTCCCTTTCTCTTCAATTTTAGTGGTCTTCTCCCTTGGATTCAAGTGGTTCTCTTCATAGTAATCCCTTATAAACCCCTTCCTCTCCTTTATTCTCTCTTTCTCCATTGATTCCTTTTCCTCACATGAACTTTATTTTTTGTTAGATTATTTTAGGGTGGTAATTGGTTCAAATCATGGGTATTTTCTTATGTAGGGGTTATATAGGGAATGTCTTATCTTGGGGATGTGTTCGACATCATAGGTGAAAACTTCTAGAATAATTGTCATTGAGAAGAGGTAGGTTTTTATTTACCATCACTTTATATTACATGAATTTCATGGATTATTGTTTTAACTATTTCTTTGTCAATTTTAAGACATATGTATGGACCATGAGGGACCAATGCGATATAAAAGTAATTTTAAACCTTATATTGGGATGGGATTTCATGAACGATGTTTTTGAAAGTGCCTTAATGGATTTAAAAGAATTATTTTGGTCTTAAAATTGATGGAGATCACTGTCTTGATGTTTTAAAAAAAATCTTGAATTAAAGTGACTTTAAAACCAAGTGTTTAGTTTTTAGAAAGTGTTTAAAATGTTTAAAATAGGCTGTGTGATTTTTAAAGTGGTGAGTTAACCCTTATGTGCTATATTTGAAACCTATTATCAACATTGGTTGGTTTTTAAAGAAAATGTTTGATGTGTTTAAAGATTTTAAAATAATCAAAGTTTTTTTTAGTTTCAAAAGGGTATGTAATCCTATGTGGATGGTATTTTGAAACCTTTTCACAACCTTGAATAATTTCCAATGTGTTTTAATGGAAGCATTTATTTCTAAATTGTTTCAAGAATTTTTTTATTGAAATGGGTATCAATATTATATTGATATTTTTTTTATAAATTATTAAATTTATTGTAATTCCAAGAATATTTTAACGATATAAACCATTTGGTATTTTTTTAAACGATTTTTTTATAAATGATTTGAGACACTGTTGAGACCCTTATAAACCTTGTATTCCCATGATGTCATGTGATCCTATGATGGGATGTTTATTATTGATACATAAGTATATACTATTTATGGTTGATGTTTATGGGGATGATTCTTATGAGGGTTAGGGAGGTGATGTGTGCATTTTTTTTCAAATGTTTTATCCTTGAGTTATAGAGTTTTTGATTGTGGTCACCTCAATTTTAATCCTTGTGGGAGTCTTAGGTAGATAGTACATGAACTGTGCATGAGAAAACCCTAATGAGATAGTGGGTTGACTAGGGAAGAGATGACCAGATACTATAAGATGGTGAGACTGGAAGGAGTGGTAGGCCCCTATGCTAATAATTTCATTTTATATAATCTCATGTGTGAATGAATCCTAGAGAAATTACTTTAGTTGATACCATGGATGGAAAAATTACAGGGACAATTCCACCCTTGATCTCATGGATGAAATAATTCTAGGGATATTATCTTTGAGTAGTTTAGAAGAACTTGTAGGGATATTGACAGGTTTAGTATTTCTAGTCTAGGTTCCTTATCACCAGTTTAGATCCTTTTACTACTAGAGTTTAGTGATGATTCTGATGACACTAGTATCTTTTTAGGTCCATTTAATAGATTTATATTTATGATTTATTTTTATCCACTATTGTTTATATTATTTTTTGGAACATATGTTCTCATCATTTGATTCCATTTTTTGTATGAATTAACATAGTGATTCCTGACTGAGTGATTTATTCTTTCTTTGTGTGGGTTTATTTTCAAAAGTTTTAAAAAGTGACTGTGAAAGTTTTTTAAAGAAGGAAAAAAAGGAAAGTGTGATTTTATAGCATCTTCAAAATATTTTTAGAGATGAGTTTGAAAAGTGTTCTCAAGTGATAAAAGTAAAAATGGTTTGTTTTGAAACTCCAAGTGTCTATAGGTTTTGAAAACATGGTTTTAGGTCATTATTCCCCTTTTTAGGAAATTTGAGTTTTCTAAGATGTTTTTAAAAACCATTTACAAATTTTGAGACCTCTTTTAAGTTTTGAAATGTGTATTTCTAAAAGTGGTGTTTATAAAATGGTTTTAAAGTGGGAATTTGAAATAATGGTTAGGATATGATGTAATGGTCAAGGAAAAGTATTTTCCAAGTGATTGTTTTCATTTAATGAAAATCCTTGGAAAAGGTTTTTATCATATTTTTTATTTGTTACTATTTCTTTTGTAAATATTTATGGAAAATGTTTTTTTTTCTATTATTTTTTAAAATAGAATTTTTGGGATGAAATGTGAATGTGATTTCTTATATTTCGCAGGTTGTGGTTAACTATTAATATTCTTGATAAATATTAAATTTTATAGGTTTAGGTTCATTCTAGCCTTTTTATCTCTTGACCTTCCAAGAGGAATTTATGGTTGGATGGTTACTGTGGGTTATGAGGTTGTTCATTGGAGTTGTTCTATGGATATTCAATCAGTTGAGTTGTTTATTCCATTTGGACCATTTTATCTTATGCTCTAGTTTTTGTATGTATGTTTCCAAAATTATTTCTTTAATTATTAGTTTTATCCTATTTTTATGTTTAGTTTTATTTATATCCAATTTTAGTTTTATTTATTTTATTTCCACTAATTATTTATTATTTTTGTACGAGGGAGAAATAATTCCTAGGGCTCATTCAATGATGTCAAGGAATGAGTTTCCATACCCCAGGGATCATGAATTTCCTTTGAGATTTATGGGGAAATGGGTTGGGATCTATGTTAGATGTCACCCTGGGATGGTTTACTATAGTCACTCACAATGTTATTAACATGTGTATAGTAAAACCCTACCCATTTTGGAGTTGAAAAATTCCAAGGGAATTTGATTTTTTGACTTCTAGATGGGTTTGTTTTGAGAAATAAGATTTGTATTGGTATTTTTGGGTATTTTTACATCTCTAAAAAGATGTTTTTTTGATGGATATCAAGTCCCATGAGGTGTTTTGGGTGATCGAGTGGATTTCGGGGAAAATCTAGGTGAGCGCATGGTGCTTAGGCCTTATCCATTTACAAAATGTCTTAAATGGGTGTTTCAATGTCCATTTTGGAAAATGGGTTTCCCATATTGTAAATGAGTTAACCAAAACTATGAGGTTGGGTGTTTGGACAACCATGGTGGTAGCTCGTGTGACTAAGACACTAAGGGATGAAATGGGGACCAACTACATCGTGGTCTTCACCCGCTAGGCAGTTCAGATGGGATACACCGTAGTGGAAAACAATGAGTGAGGGTGTGGGGAGAGTTCCATTTTGGAGATAAAAACACCTAGGTTGTCCACATAGTTCTTGGGTTTGTCCCCATGTGAAATGGGCCATGAAACATCCATTTTAGTGGTCATGGTGCATGGAAAATGGCCAAGAGGGGGAGTCCCTTTGGTGTGGTGCTGTCTATTTCAGGTAGCTATGATTCTTGGTGCACACTGTCAAAAACAAATATTATGTAGGATCTTAGACATGGTGTTGGGTGTGTTAAGGCTCTCAAGAATAGTGATGGAGGGAACCATAAAATAATGTAATCCGTGGTGTAATATTTTTTCCCCTATGATTTTTTTGTGAAGTCTCCCTTTCCTCCATCAATTTTAATTCACCTCTTCCTCATTTTGTTCTTTCTCATACCCTCCTGAGCCAAGGGAGGCCTATCCCCATTTGATTCATTTAATATACCTTTGAGTGTGGATATTTTTTAGTATTTTTTTGGATATTTTAGGTGAGATCTCCCTTATCCTTCTTCCTTGATATCCCCTTGCTCCACCTCTCCGATTTAGTGCGACTTAGATTAGGGTTTGGTGATGATTTCCCCTAGATCATGGTCGAAATATTTTTATATGTTGGAAATTTTATATGGTGTAGTAAGAGGGTTTCCCAAAAGGATAAACACACACCATTTCATGCTATTTTGTTTGAGGTACAAAGACAGATGAATTTATTTATAATTTTTGGTTAAATTAAATTAAATTGGATGTTGGAAATGTTGTCACACATTATTAATTTTTCTCAGGATGGTGTTGGGGATATGCCATGGACCTTCCATGAGTGTTTGGTCAGAATTTTAGTGTGAGGTGGTTGCTCAGTGAGTTATTCAGGGATTACACATGAATTTCTTAAGTTGAAATAAATTATAAATTATTATAATTATATTGAATAATTAATTAAAAATTGTTTATAATTAATTATTCAGTGTTATGAATCAATATAGGTGGTTAGGAGATGATCCAAGACTTGGATGAGATCAGGTGAGAGTTGTCTGGCTGTGATCCAAGGAAATAACTCAATTTTTGAGGTAGGTGGCCCATTAAGCATACCCCTTTAGTAAATTCCATTCATTTATATATTCATGTGATGTGTGGTCTTCCCACCGAGAGTGATCAACCTTTTATTTAAATTAAATGTTTGGAAATGGAAAAAGTGTCATAGACCATGATGGTCCTTTGTGCATTGGTTCGGTGCCTTGGTCGCCGATGGATGAGGGATCTACTATGAAATATATGTATTGAGATATATAAACCATAAAGGGTATAAATTAAATTGGTTAAGTGAACATAGTGGGCTTGGATAGGTTCCCTAAGATCCTTGAGAAGGAGTATGTGATGATAGGGATGATTGGATCAGTAGTACTTTATGAAATTATGATATTCCTTATAGCACACGGGCAAGTTAATATGACCATGGGGTGAGTGATCCTTACCAATAGCATATGTGTACCTAGGTGGGTAAACCCTAGTTTGGTTGTAAATAGGTTGGGTGTGAGAACTTACCTAGGGTGATATGAAAAGGGGACAGGCTTGATGGTATCTCCCTTGTGTGATATCGATACGAGATTAACTATAGGGAAATGAGGCTATGTTATGATTATGATGATTTCAAGGGATGTTGTTCTATCTGAGTGGTGTGTGTTGACCCCAATAATAAGTTTGTGATTGAGAAACTGTGATAGGCCGTCCATGTTTTATATGACCTAGGGGACCCTGGTGGGTTCCCTTATAATATAATGATACCTAAAAGGGTGTGAACGAGAATGTGTAATGGTAATTCTGAGTGTTACCTTAGAACCCTAATGTATGATGTGATCCTTGTATGGTTGTGTTGATGACTATAGGTCATGATTATAAGAGGCCAACAGAATGATAACCCCATTGAGATACGTTATAAGAGATGATCCAAGTTGGACACACTTACCACTGAGATGTATATAGTTACATGGGATTCCCTATATGTTTTCCTTGGATCATAGATTCTTACCTTATTCTATGTGACTTTATTTCTCAGTAGGGTGCATATACACCCTGAGTTTCTGTATGACTTTATTTTCTGGAGGGGTGCAGATATTCCCCTAATTTTACAGATGAATTGATTTCCCAAAAGGGTGTGGATACACCCCTGAGTTTTTGGATGACTTTATTTCTTGGTAGGGTGCATATAAACCCTGAGTTTTTGGATGACATGCTTCCCCACTAGGGTGTAGATACACCATTGGGTTTCTAGATTAATTACTTTCCTAGAAGGTTGTATATATGCCATTTAGTTTTTGGATGAAATGTTTTCTTGTGCAAGGAGAATATTACCTCAGGTTCTAAATAAGGGCATATGATTAGAGACACTTTAGCACTAGTTGAAGTAGGTATAGTCAATCCTGAGTGTCATATTTAAACTTGATTATTGAAAAGTGTTTATTTATTTACGCTTATGAAATTGTTTATTTATTATTAGTATATCATATAAACATGAAATATATTTATTTATTATATTTAGGACCATGTTTGTGATTCCCTACTAAGTTTTACTCACACTCTGCTTTGGCATCCATGGTACTTGGTATCTCAGAAGATATTTACTATTCATAGGTTCAGGTTGGGAAGAGGCCCAAGTTTAGATCATTCATCTATATATCTTAGATGAATTCATGAGATAAATGATTTATGGATAAAGGATGTTAGTAGAGCCTTTATTCATTTTATTTATTATTATTCATGATCAAACCAGTGGGTAGTAAATTGATGTGTGATGGCATGACTATGAGTTTATATGTTCGCTTGTTTCTACATGATTTTTTTTATAAAAAATGATATTGTTCATTTATTATGAATAATTTTATGATTTATTATTATGGTTTCTATTTTGTTATTTATGCTGTTTTATTGCATACTTTGATATGGGGGTATAGTCCCACCCTGGTACTACCTTAGACCCCCACTACTAGTTGGAATCCTCTAGCATGCAAGGAGGTGCACCTTGTTGGATTTGGTGTCCTAGTACCAAATATTTATAATTTAATTACATGTATATTAAATTATTTGAATATTAATAACATAATATTACATATTTTTCATTATTCTACATGACTTTAATGTAATAATGTCCTAGGGTATCTATTGCATTGATAAGGTCAAAGCAGTTGCCTTATATGATGAGAATCTTGAAGTGCTATGATGATATTATTAAATATAGTTCTATGGTTAGATGACATTCTATGATGGGAAACATAGAACATGATTGTCAGGTGTGATTGCTCATAAGAGGATGAGGATTCTTCTCATAAATTTCACACTTGGTAATCTCCAAGATAGGAGATTATGATAATAAGCCTGCCAATAGAAATTCCACAGTTTTTGGTGTCAGTAGATATTCTTATCCACGAGCATGTTTAATGGTCCTTAGACTTTAATATTATCATTAATGAATTTAATGACTCATATAGTTAGATTTTATGATAAAAAATATGGCGAAATATGTTCATGGTGAGGTAGGGTGTGTTGGGTACATCACAATTAACATGTTATTAATTGATAACTCAAGGAAGGATTTGTCCCTTCCATCTTTATATAAGTTGATATATTGACCCTTGGATTGGAATATAATCTTCATATTAAGTTCTATGACCAAGCTATATTGACGCATTTATTTCAGAAAGTCAAAGAAAGACGTATTAATCATATAGGTTGGTGACATAGTTGTGAAAACTTCTTTATTAGATATTGTGACAAAGAAATTATATTACACAATAAGAGTTTGTATGCTATTTTCATTTTTTTCAACATTAAGTTCTTTCCCCTAGGTACCTTGACCTGTTTCTAGATAGTAATCTTGGAATTTAAGAAAGTCTGCCTAATGTTAATGAGAAATAATCCTAGAGGGTTACACACTAAGTGTTTTCATTGGTCTCAATTAAATTATATTTGAATTTAATTAATAAAATAAATATTATTCTCATAACCAAGGAATAATTTTATTCATATTTTATCAATTGCAAATATTTATTGATGAATAAAATATTTAATATTTATTTAGGTGTTCAATAAATTCTAGAGGATTTCAAATGGACCAAGACCATGTCTGGTGAAAAATATTAATTAAAAATCATATTAAATAATATTTTTTATTACACAAGTTAGAGCACAGATAATAATAATAATAATAATAATAATAATAATAATAATATTATTATTATTATTATTATGTGACATGGGGTTTATTAAAGGTTATAATATTATTTAAGGTCTAAAATAGAATTAAATAATATTTTAACCTAAACCCTAGCTCTATTAATAGATGGTTTTGTCTACTAAGTGGGGAAGGTGAAAATGGAGAATCATTACACACAATGAAATTTTGTCTCAAACCCTCCTTATCTCTATCTCTCGATAATGAGAAATGTAAGAGAGATCCCTTCATGATAGAAGGATGAGTGTAACAACCTGGGATTTTATGAGAATTATTATTTTTAATTTCATTGATGTCTTGTGTTGTACGCGACACCAAAATTAGCTTGTTCTATACGCAACACTTTATACACAACACTATTCTTGGCTCGTGTTATACAAAATTTCAAGTTCGTTTGATAGAAGTTATTCTATGAAACATTGAGTGTATATATATATATATATTCAATGTATAAATGAAATACAGTTGGATTATATTATACACAACAACAAAGGAATCTTGTACTACACACAACCCTGACTTGACTTTCTTTACACGCAATCGCGACCTTCCACGATAGTGTTTGTTGTACACAATACCGAGTTTCACTAAACAACGATATGTTATTAAAATATTATATAAACTAGCCGTTATGAATAGTAATACCCACTTTTTTGAAATTTTATTTTTCAAAATGGACTTCATTTTTGGATTCGGAATATTGAAATTAGCCTAGGGTGAATTTTTGGTATTTTTCTGAAAACTTTCAATTTTTGATGAATAGTGAAAACACTGGGTTACTATTTAAAAACTATCTTTTTATTTAAATTATTATTTATTTTATTTAAATTTATTTTAGGTAAAAATTGATACATAATACCTATATAAGTTCAATGTAATTCATTGGAGTCATTTTATAATAATTTTCGATATATAAAAAGTTTATTGAACTTTTCACCGTCTTTTACCCACCTCCTAGGAGCTTTTTGGAAACTTACATAAAACTTAATTTTACCGCTTCTGTGAGTGA
The DNA here is from genome assembly GCA_963277665.1 of Viscum album. Taxonomy (NCBI): domain Eukaryota; kingdom Viridiplantae; phylum Streptophyta; class Magnoliopsida; order Santalales; family Viscaceae; genus Viscum; species Viscum album. The sequence continues at coordinate 1,294,240,041 of OY728138.1, read as the reverse complement.
AATTTCAAAAATCCGAGAGACACGGTTAATATCAAGGAGTAAGATGTGGTTCAATAAGATAAAAGTAATTTTTGGTGAATAGTAACTTTTTACTTTTATTTACCACGGTTAAAAGTAAATAGGGTAATTAAGGGTAAAAATGATATTATTATTACCCTAACACATGTCCTAATTCTATTGGATAAGTTTAATTTGACCAAAAACAACCTTAGGAATAAAATATTGCCCTTTAGGTCCACTTGGATTAGATTAGGACATTTATTATTATTTTATTTAAAGAAGAGTTAGAATAGTTAAAATCAAAGTTTAATAACTAATTTTTTTTAATATAGGGTTATACATAAGATAAATTCAACTATAAATATTCATTAGAAATATGAAAATATTTCCTACCTAATGGTATTTTATTTATAATTTTTATACATTATATAATTTAATTTATTTATGTCACAATGGTGATGCAGTAATTACCTAAATAATTAAATATTAAAATAATTGATATTATAAATACCCAAATAAATGTAATTTGAGACTTTTTATGAATTAAACTAATTTTATAGGTTAATATGACATGTTAGTATTGATTTAATTAACTTTTTTTGAACTAATAATTCTGTTGTGATTTTCACAAAAATCAATTACCAAATAGTATCAAAATTGACATAAAATAGTTTTTTAAAACAAATATTACATTATTAATTGTTATTATATTCATAAAAATCTAAGGTTCATATAAATGATTTATATAAGGTTATATATATTAATAATTAACCACTTGGGGTTCGTTTATCTTGTTATAGTAAGTTTATTAACCATGTAGTGTAAGAAAACAAGAAGACATGGTAAAAGTTAAATTATTTAACTTAGTGTTAAATCTAAATGATAAGGTTAAAATAGTAACCCAAACTTGTCTAAAACCTATTGGTTGAGAGGATTTCTACCCATACCCACTTTATCTTCGAAATAAATTAAATTAGAGCTATTATAAACCGAATATGACTTTATTATAAAATTATATTTTAAGTTTTTCCAAAGGTGCCCCTCTCCTCCCTTATAAAAAGGGCACACCTTGCCTATTCTCTTCACACCATTTTGAGCCTTGAAGATCAGAAAAACCATGCCAATTCCTCTTATAAACCTCTCTAGTTACATCATAGAGGTTCTGGTATTCTAAAAATACCAACTCTAGTGCCCTAAGAAGAAGTTTAAAGGAGGTGCGTTGAGGAAGAGGTAATCTCTTCTACCGACTCTTTCAAGTCTCTTTCTTCTTCTACTTACTATTATTTAGTTGTTTCATTATAAAGTAATAACATAAGTATTACTTATATACTTATATGTTATTATAAATATTAAACAATCCTATTTCACCTTCTATCCATCCTTTAGAAAGTGAAATCACCGCGCGTGCGTACGTATGAAATACTGTCTCTACGCCGTGGTGTAATCAGTTTTTCCACCACCACTTTAATTGGATGGGTATAATGGTGTAAATAATAACTATATATAATTATTATAACATCATAATAATTCTATGATATTATATCATCAAATCCAATACCATTCAATAAATATGATAACGATATCATCGCTCGTACGTATGTACAGATTACCGTCTCCACGATGCGATGAGATTGATTTTCCATGTTAACAATTCAAGAATGATTATAAAGTAGATATAATAAGTAATCATGAAATATATGAAATAATAATGATAATTTATTTATTTATATATATATATATATATATGTATTTCATCTACTTAATTCCATTCAATTCAATAAGGAAACGAAAAACAGCGTTCATGTGTACGTACGACCTACCGTCTCCATGAACGGTGTATTTATTTCCATTTATTGATCCATTATATATATGTATATTATGAATATATATTATATATAAATACTGTTTTATATTCTGGAATTAATTAATCATGATCTAAGTAATCATATTAATAATTACAAGTCAAAACACAGATGATAAATGAAACGATTTTACCCAAAACGCTGCTTTAACATGGAATTGACAAATGAACAGATAATATAAAGTCATAAGTGAATCATATATAATATCATAAATATTATTATGGTTCTGTTACAAGTTAATAATATGTGTAAACCCACTGTATAGGAGTCTCGGACACATACATAAGAAATTGGACATAAGCTAAGTGATAATTTTTCAATCTCATTTTTATTCGAGATTGCTTATAGGTAAGTATTTACTGGGGTTATATTTTTCATCCATGTCCATAATTTTTTTTCATAAAATGTTTAATATTATTCCATGTATTTATAAAGTCATGTTTACCCTTCTTTGACTTTTACTTTGTGTTATGGATAGAATCTTTCTTCTATTTACCATACGTGGTACTTTTTGACTTTTCCGTTGAAAGTACGAGGAGAATGTTTTTTAACTTATACGGAATGAATGGATTTTTACGGTTTCATAACACCTTATTTTCATGAAGCTTACTCTACAAGATTTCATGAATATTTTCTACAAAATCCTTTTCTTTTAAAATTGTATGGAATTTTGTGAAAAGAAAATGATTTTGAATAAGAAAGGATATTTTCCTCAAGAATTTATCTCAAGTGTTTTATCAAAACCATTTTCCATCTAAGATGACATTATTTAATATGTGTATGTTTCAAGTATAATGTCTCTATGATTTACATGGTTTCAATTCTCTTATGATGAAATGATATCCATTTGTTTTATATGGATTATGTTATGATGAGATGATGTTTATGAAACCCATTTTATTCTTTGGGTTATGATGAATGATTTATGTTTATGTTTCGGGACACGTAAGAATGATTTCATTATGAGATGGGTGAGAACTATATCTCCCTCCAATTAATTGGGTAAAGATTTATATCTCATGATATTGACATGGATGTAATGGTAAGTTAATCTGGTTCAGTGACACAGAACTAGAATGAGGAGTGAACTCGATTCCGAAAGGGACTTTGTCCACTAAGATGGTCTTGATAGCAATGCCTTGGCTACTATGGAAATCATATCATGTGCTTAATGGTTTTCCACAATTAAATGTTTTATTCACATTATATTTTATCATGATTGATTTTCCCTTATGATATATGCCTTACGTACTTCCAAGATTTATGTCTTTGCTCAATATTTTGATGTTTAGATTTTATGTTCAAGTTTTTTCATTAAAATGTTTATAGATTGTTTTATGTTCTATATGTTTACCCTTACTGAACATTTGAGCTCACCCTTTTTATGTTTTCTTTTCCCCAGTATATAAAGAAAGGTTTTAGGTAAGAAAACCAAAAGGGGAAGATCTTTATGGGAGATGTTGAAGATCTTTCACCATGATTTGAAGATGACGTTTCGAGTTTCCAAAGACACTAAACTAATACGGTCTTTGGGCATTTGTTTTTTTCATGTATTAAGTATTACAAAAAAGTAATGTAATGTCCATGTACGTTAAGGTTTTGGTTCTCTACAATTGGTATCAGAGCGAAGGTTTAGTTAACCTTTGTAAACTAGGATGCAAAAACTTTAGTGAAATCCCTAGAGATATTTCTAAGGTATGTCTAGATATTTCCCTAAGGATAAGTATATGTATTGGTTATAGTCCTAGAATTATGGTAACGATATTAGAATTTAACCTAAGATGTTAGATATTGATGGTACTCCCCCTTTATTATGTTGTTTTCCCTAGCATGATTTTTTCCTCTCACACTATTCTTTTTGGGTATTAGAAAATGGATGGAAAGAGGAAGATTCACGATAATGGAGGACATGATGGACAATGGTATGATATTCTTCATGAGAAACCAAATGAAACGGGATTTGGAAGTCTAAACATCCTTATTATTCCTAATCAGCAATCTCATAATATGATCAATAATCTCAACTTTGGTAAGTTTCCTGACTCAGCTAATAAGAGAAAGATGGAGTTTCATGATGATCATAGATGAAAGAAAGTTCAATTTCTCTCATGTAAATCATGTGGGAAGAGGCATCAAGGAGAATGATTCAAAGGAACTAGAAGATGCTTTGGGTGCAGAAAAGAAGGACACAAATCCAGTAAGTACAAAGGAAAAGGTTTAGTTAACACCATGGAGAAGGATAATGGTATTTCTACGACATGAACAATGATTAGATGTTTTAAATGTGAAATGTATGGGCATTATGAAAACCAATTCCCTAAGGGAAAATCTCCTGAAGAGAATCAGCATGGTCATATGGGTAGTATTTATGTGGATGATGATGATGAGACTACAAATGATATATGAGATGAAAGAAGTGTTGAAGCTTGGTAAATGGTTTAAGAAGGTAGTGGAATGATTGTATGTTTATCAAGAGTTATGTTGTATAGGTAATTTAATGGTACTATGGAATAAAGAAACATCTAAGGATTGTTACACTATTGTTTTTTCTAAAGTATTTGAAAGTATATGTTGAATGGTACTGATAACCATGAAAGGTTATTCAGATATTTTTGGAAAGAAGATGATATGCGCATAATGAAGGGGTAAAGAGAAAATGAAATTTTGATAGTATTCATGAGCTCATGACTGATATAGGGACAAAGTGATATCATGGTTTGAGTATATAGAGATTTTTGGATTTTGGTATGTGGAATGAGTTAACTTTTGACAGCATTCATGTTTTTTCTAAGGTTCTATGGTAATTCATGTTTCAAAGGAATACATGATTATGGTATTCACATGTTTGGAATATGACCAACAAGATATATATTATGATATATGAGAGATAAATGATGGTATTCACATGCTTGGTATATAACCTCTCTAGTAATCATTTTCTTTATACTATGAGATTGGACAAATGTATTTTGGATAAGCCTAAAGATTGGAATGGATTATATTGGACATAAGATAGTATTATTTAAGTATAGAACTTGTTTTTAGATATTATTTCTAGAATGTTATAATAGTATAGTTTTAGAAAAAGGACAACCCATAGAACGAGTGACAACCCATCACGTCGGACAAGGCTATGGGAATCGAACCCACAACTGAAGTACGACAGGCCTTTATCACATACCATTGGCCTACAGGAAGTCCCTGGTTAGTAGAAACTAGTTTTATTTTATTAAGCGCTATGATAGATGAAGTATAAGTCCATTATAGAAACCATATATAATTAATCTCAAGATAGATGGACTTATGTATATTTAATAAATTGTGATAAACTTTTTTGCGAAAGAAACAAATGGAATGACCTATCATTCTATCACATGATCTGCTAACACTTCATTAATAACAAATTCAACTTCATTTCTTTAAGAGATGAAGTGGGAATTGTTCAAGGCACGAACAACAGTGAGATTTTACCAAAATCAAGTAAGTATTTCTTTTAATTCAACAATTATTCAGTATTAGGGGAATGATCTTGAAAACTAAAAATGTTATCCTAGTACCCTCATACCTGATAAATCAGATGACACCCTAGATCATCACAAATTTATGGCTTTGTGATTGATGGCTTTTTCATAGCCATGTTCTCTTCCACTCTCTATCAGAACTTGATGGTTAGATTTCTCTTCCATATCCATATTTTGACCTATGTTCTCCTATGTGGAAACCCATTGATGAGTTAATTTTGGTAACCGTTACATTTCATACTTTAGTTTTTTAAAGTTATGTTTTGGTATTCCTTTTTATGATGTGGGTTTCTATGAAAGAAACTTTCAAGTAGTAAACCATTTATAACCCCGATGAATTTTGAGGGAGAAATTCATTTTAAGGGGGGTAGAATGTAACAACCCGAGATTTTATGAGAATTATTCTTTTTAATTTCATTGATGTCTTGTGTTGTATGCGACACCAAAATTAGCTTGTTCTATACGCAACACCGTATACGCAACACTATTCTTGGCTTGTGTTACACAAAATTTCAAGTTCGTTTGATAGAAGTTGTTCTACGTAACATTGAGTGTATATATATATATTTTCAATGTATAAATGAAATATGGTTGGATTATATTATACACAACAACAAAGTAATCTTGAAATACATGCAACCCTAACTTGGCTTTCTTTACACGCAATCGCGACCTTCCACGATAGCGTGTGTTGTACGCAATACTGAGTTTCACTAAGCAACGACATGTTATTAAAATATTATATAAAATAGCCATTATGAATAGTAATAACCACTTTTTGAAATTTTATTTTTCAAAATGGACTTCATTTTTGGATTCGGAATATCGAAATTAGCTTAGGGTGAATTTTTGGTATTTTTCTGAAAATTTTCAATTTTTGATGAATAGTGAACACACTGGGTTACTATTTAAAAACCAACTTTTTATTTAAATAATTATTTATTTTATTTTAATTTATTTTAGGTAAAAATTGATACATAATATCTATATAAGTTCAATGTAACTCATTGTAGTCATTTTATATTAATTTTCGATATATAAAAATTTTATTGAACTTTTCACTGTCTTTTACCTACCTCCCAGGAGCTTTTTGAAAACTTATATAAAACTTAATTTTACTGCTTCTGTGAGTGGAATTTCAAAAATCCGAGAGACACGGTTTATATCAAGGATTAAAATGTGGTTCAATAAGATAAAAATAATTTTTGGTGAATAGTAACCTTTTACTTTTATTTACGACGGTAAAAAGTAAATAGGGTAATTAAGGGTAAAAATGATATTATTATTACCGTAACACATGTCCTAATTCTATTGGATAAGTGTAATTCGACCAAAAACAACCTTAGGAATAAAATATTTCCCTTTAAGTCCACTTGGATTAGATTAGGACATTTATTATTATTTTATTTAAAGAAGAGTTAAAATAGTTAAAATCAAAGTTTAATAACTAAAACATTTTTAATATAGGGTTATACATAAGATAAATCCGACTATAAATATTCATTAGAAAGATAAATATATTTCCTACCTAATGGTATTTTATTTATAATTTTTAGACATTAAATAATTTAATTTATTTATGACACAATGGTGATGCAGTAATTACCTAAATAATGAAATATTAAAATAATTGATATTATAAATACCCAAATAAATGTAATTTGAGAATTTTTATGAATTAAACTAATTTTATAGGTTAATATGACATGTTAGTATTGATTTAATTAACTTTTTTATAACTAATAATTCTGTTATGAGTTTCACAAAAATCAATTACCAAATAGTGTCAAAATTGACATAAAATAGTTTTTAAAACAAATATTATATTATTAATTGTTATTATATTTTTAAAAATCTAAGGTTCAGAAAAATGACTTAGATAAGGTTATATATATTAATAATTAACAACTTGGGGTTCTTTTGGCTTGTTATAGTAAGTTTATTAACCATGTAGTGTAAGAAAATAAGAAGACACGGTAAAAGTTAAATTATTTAACTTAGTGTTAAATTTAAATGATAAGGTTAAAATAGTAACCTAAACTTGTCTAAAACCTATTGGTTGAGATTATTTAGACCCATAATCACTTTATATTAGAAATAAATCAATTTGGATCTATTATAAACTGAATATGACTTTATTATAAAATAATATTTTATGTTTTTCCAAAGGTGCCCCTCTCCTCCCTTATAAAAAGGGCACCCCTTCCCTCTTCTCTTAACACCCTTTTGAGCCTTGAAGCTCTGCAAAACCCTATAAATTCCTATTATAAACCTCTATAGTTACATCATAGAGGTTCTGGTCTTCTCAAAAGACTAACTCTAGTGCCCTAAGAAGAATTTTAAAGGAGGTTCGTCGATGAAGAGGTAATCTCTTCTACCGACTCTTTCAAGTTTCTTTCTTCTTCTACTTACTATTCTTTAGTTGTTTCATTATAAAGTAATAACATCAGTATTAATTATATACTAATATGTTATTATAAATATGAAACAACCCTATTTCACCTTCTATCCATCCTACGGAAAATGAAATCACCGCGCGTGCGTACGTACAGAATACCATCTCCACGCCGTGCTGTAATCAGTTTTTCCACCACCACCTTACTTGGATGGGTATAATGGTGTAAAGAATAACTATATATAATTATTATAACATCATACTGATTCTATGATATTATATCATCCACTACAATACCAGTCAATAAATATGGGAACGATATCATCGCTCGTGCGTACGTACGGATTACCGTCTCCACGACGCGATGAGATTCATTTTCCATGTTAATAATTCAAGAATGATTATAAAGTATATATAATAATTAATCATAAAATATATGAAATAATAATGCTACAGGATTTATGTATATATATATATGTATGTCATCTACTTAATTCCATTCAATTCAATAAGGAAATGAAAAACATCGTTCATGCGTACGTACGACCTACCGTCTCCATGAACGGTGTATTTCTTTCCATTTATCGATCCATTATATATATGTATATTCTGAATATATATTATATATAAATCATGTTTTATATTCTGGAATTAAGTAATCATGATCTAAGTAATCATATTAATAATTACAAGTCAAAACAAGGATGATAAATGAAACGATTTTACCCAAAACGTTGCTTTAACATGGAATTGACAAATGAACAGATAATATAAAGTTGTAAGTGAAACATATATGATATAATAAATATTATTATGGTTCTATTACAAGTTAATAATATGTTTAAACCCACTATATAAGAGTCTCAGACACATACAGAAGAAATTGCACATAAGGTAAGGGATAATTTTTCAATCTCATTTTTATTCGAGATTGCTTATACGTAAGTATTTATCGGGGTTATATTTTTCATCCATGTCCATATATTTTTTTCATAAAGTGTTTAATATTCTTCCATGTATGTATAAAGTCATGTTTACCATTCTTTGACTTTTAATTTGTGTTATGTATGGAATCTTTCTTTTGTTTACCATACATGATACTTTTTGACTTTTCCGTTGAAAGTACGAGGAGAATGTTTTTTTAACTTATACGGAATAAACGGATTTTTACGGTTTCATAACACCTTATTTTAATGAAGCTTAATCTACAAGATTTCATCAATATTTTCAACAAAATCCTTTTCTTTTAAAATTTCATGGAATTTTGTGAAAAGAAAATTATTTTGAATAAGAAAGGATATTTTCCTCAAGAATTTATCTCAAGTGTTTTATCAAAACCATTTTCCATCTAAGATGACATTATTTCATATGTGTATGTTTCAAGTATAATGTAACTATGATTTACATGTTTTCACTTCTCTTATGATGAAATGATATCCATTTATTTTATATGGATTATGTTATGATGGGATGATGTTTATGAAACCCATTTTATTCTTTGGGTTATGATGAATGATTTTTGTTTATGTTATGGAACACGTAAGAATGATTTCATTATGAGATGGGTGGGACCTATATCTCCCTCCAATGCATTGGGTAAAGATTTATATCTCATGAGATAGAAATGGATGGAATGGTAAGTTAATCCGGTTCAGTGATACAAGACTGGAACGAGGAGTGAACTCGATTCAGAAATGGAATTTGTCCACTAAGATGGTCTTGGAAGCAATGCCTTGGCTACTATGGAAATCATATCATGTGCTTAATGGTTTTCCACAATTAAATGTTTTATTCCCATGCTATTTTATCATGATTGATGTTCCCTTATGATACATGCCTTACATACTTTCAAGATTTATGTCTTTGCTCAAGATTTTGATGTTTAGATTTTATGTTCAAGTTTTTTTATTCAAATGTTTATGGATTGTTTTATGTTCTCTATGTTTACCCTTACTGAGAATTTGAGATCACCCTTTTTATGTTTTCTTTTCCCCAGGATATAAATAAAGGTTTTAGGTAAGAAAACCAAAAGGGGAATATCTTTATGGGAGATGTTGAAGATCTTTCACCATGATTAGAAGATTACGTTCCGAGTTTCCAAAGACACTAAACTAATACAGTCTTTGGGCGTCTATTTTTGTCATGTATTAAGTATTCCGCAAAAGTAATGTAATGTCCATGTACGTTAAGGTTTGGGGTCTCTACAATGAGCAATCAAAATGAATAACATAAGATAACCAATTTACTACGATGGCACCCAAAAATCTATTGGAGTTGTTCAGAGATCAAAGGAGCACATGTGGATCACCACTAGAGAGATCCCACCCTTGGATCCTCACATCAATACAAAGGAAAACTGAAAAGGGTCTTTCAGAAGATCAACATCATAAATGAAGAGAGGATCATAATAAATGGTATTTTTTTCTTCAATATCTTAATAAATTAATTATAAATTTAATATGAAAAGATCATTTATTGTGGTTATAGAACATTTTATTTATAATAAATTTTAAATATAATGCCCACCACTACACGCTTCCGCAACTCCTGTCACAAATAAGTGGTATTAAAAGGATGTTACATTTTAAATTTATAATTATTTATTTGATTTTTTATCTATATGAAATCTTATTTGAACGTTTCATTTCATAATATTTATTATTTAATACAATTTGAATTAACATGTTATCGAAATATTAGTCGTGTATATTGAATGTTTCATTTTCTTAAAGGTCGAAAAACATATGAAGAATAACCGGAGATTCCATTGTTAAGTGTTAATTTTTTTGGCCGGTAAAACTGGGTTACATGGTATGTAGCCGGAGTACATTCCATGTACCCATGTGCACTACACCTGGATGTATCATGGGATACTTGACACGTTGAGAAGCTAACTACACATGGTTCATTTTTTTCACACCACATGTAAAATAAACCAACATGGCACACAAGATGTCAGGTTATATGGTGTGTAGCTAGTGTACACATCATGTAGTCTATATGGGTTAACAACACAAATAACACAATCTGTTTGGTTATTATACACAATAAAAATGTGTGAGACAAACATCCTAGAGAATTTATGATATACACAATGTGTATGTGGTGTACACACCATGTAGTTCATCATTTCCAACATCTTAAATACATGAGGATCTATTTTGTGAGAACAACAGACACATAACATAAGGGATACATGGAATGGATCTATCTTGTACATTCCATGCAGTCCAACCAAGATACACACCTAAGCACAAGTGTTTATCTCAAGCACATGGAAAGGGGATACATTGGGTGTAGCTGGCATGTACATGCTGTGTAGTTTGGCTGAGTTAACATGATGAAGCCCAAGGCATGTAACCTGGATACATGAGGACTGAGGTAAATGGTGTGTAGCTGGATAATACTCCCTGTGTAGTCTCCCATTTAATAGCAGAATTAAATTACATTAAATTGATAATTATAGCATTAAAACCTTATTTTATTGATTGAAGCTTTTTGTGTTGAAAATTTATTAATGGTATTAAGGAATTTTAAATTCTCAATTAAGTTATTTTAATAATCTATAATAATCTGTTCTACTATTTATTTTTCACTAATTCCTTTACGATGGTTATCTCGAAGATAATTTATATGTTCATTAAGATGAATGGGAATTAATTAATTAATTAATTAATTAATGTAATAATTTTTATCTTAATATCAAATAATGAATAATTAATGTTAAATAGTTTAATTTTTCATATGAATTACATGCTTGTCTATTTATGATCTAGACCAAGACTAGTGTATGTGTTGGAATTTATTTAATTTAATTTATTACATGTGTTTAAAATATTAATTATTAAATCAATTTAATGGACTTCATGTCATCCCTCCCTTAATTATTATATAGGAATTACGTGTCCAAGGATATTTATGTAACCCCCCTTTAACCAATCCTTTGGTCCCCCTCACATGAATTTGAGTTATAAATACTTTTAATTAATGGATTTTACCAAGGCATATGGAGGCGGTTCAAGATGGAACCATAATGATGCCAAACCAAGTGTTATAAGGGTGGATAGGTGGAATGTTGTAACTCATTCCAAGATTTGAAATAATATTTATTTACCCTAGGTAATAGGTTGATTTAATGTTTGCTTATTAAATCAACCATTAGATATTCTCAGGAATGATTCATTTAATTATTTATTTATTTCTGTCTATGCATTATTAATTTTATGGATATAAGATCGTGATCAGATAAATAAATGAATTAATTTACGAAGATGGAATTTAAATAAATGGATTATGCGTAAATGTTTTATTCAAAAAAGTTAATTAATTAAGTAAAATACACTTAATTTTAACATGACATGTAAAAGATAAAAGAAGATAAAATGTATTCATAATAAATTAAAATCCCTCAACTTAATATTAAGTCAGAATATTCCTTCCATTACTTGACTGGGAATTAATCCATTTAACTAAGTGTTTTCATGGACAAACTCTAGACCCTTACTTTTATCGAGGAGTTATCATGAGGGTTTTGGGTTGAATTAACCAAAATTTTATTGAATTTAATGACCAAAGTCTATTAAATACAAATTTGGAGGTAAGTTTTGAGAAAATAAAAGATTTCAGGATTGGGGAGTGCACTCAATGGATCAAGGAGATGCATGCCCGTAGTTGACAAGACTGCCTACCTAAAACCTTATTATGGTTTTCATGGACAAATTCTGGATCATTAAGAAAGGTAATATGGATCCTTTCCACTAGAATGTTATGGAAACTAGACATTCTGAGTTCAATACCGATGTCTATTGAGACTTGATAAAATAGTGGGAGATTTAATAAAATCAATTAATTTATTATTTATTAGATAATTTTTAATCAAGAAAAGTACTAATAATCAACTCTTTTATAATTGTAGAAAATGGGAATTTCATCATCCAAACTATCCCTACGATCTATATTAGAGAAATACAATATCATCACGTGTAGTAACTTCTAGTATTGGTTTAGATGAATTCAGGTTGTGTTAAACCATGAATAGAAATATTATGTAATAGAATCCTCACATCCCGATCTACCTGCTAAGGATGAAAGTGATGAAGAGTTCCTAATCTATGAAAAACATATGAGCGATGTGGTAGATGCTCAATATTTGATGATTTCATCTATTTTCAGTGAACTCATGAAGTTTCACAAAAGCATAGATGCATATAGAATACATGAGAACCTTTTAGGTTTATACAAGGAGAGATCTAAATAAGAACAACTTGAGGTTTATAAATCACTCTTTTAGAGTAATATTTTAGAGGGTGCACCAATTAGGCCTCATATATTCAAAATCATTGGATACATTAAGTGCCTAGAGGTTCTAGGGTTTAAACACCTTGGAGACCTGTGCACCAATATCATTCGAGAATCACTCTCTCATAACTTCTCTAGTTTTGTTATTAATTTTAATATAAAAAACATTGAGAAGACTATTCCATATCTTATCACTCTTCTTCTCTAAGTGGATAAGGAAAAAATGCATGAAAAGTATTACATCCTTATAGTGAATAAAAGGAAAGGTAATGTGAAGATATTTAAGACATAATATTCTTTATGACCTTCCAAGAAGAGAAAGATCAAGGAGAATGTAAGGGAGCATGAATCTATTTGTTTCACATGTCGAAATAATATCCACTGGAAGAAAAAATACACCCATCCAAATAAGAAAAGTGGAGCTTTATGTGTGTCTATTATCGAGTGAAATTTATCTATTTATAAAAATTAGGTATTTGATATAGATTATGGTGATCACATATGTATTCAAATATAGAAACCAAGTGGATTCAGAAATATTGACAAAGGAGAGGTATATATACAAGTATCCAATGAAGATAAACTTGCTGCTATAGTTATTGGGGACTACCACATCACGTTTCCTATCAGAATGATCTTGGTTTTTAAGGGTTGTTATTATGCGCCTTCAGTTACCAAAAACATTATTTCTATATCCATACTTGATATGGATGGTTTTATTTTCAATTTTAGAAATAACTGTTTCTTATTTTATAAAGATAGATTTTTTATGGTAATGAACATTTAAATAATGGTCTTTATGTGTTGGATTACATAGACCAAGTAATGAAAATCGATATAAAAATTTATTCTCATGAATCATACCACACCCAACTATGGAATCATTGGATAGGTCATGTAAGTGAAAAGTGTTTGACTAAATTACAGAAAGATTGATATTTAGATAATTTTGAACTAAAACTAATTGGTGTATGTAACACATGTTTACAATTCAAGATGAAAAAAAATCCCTATTTAGTAGAAAAAGTGAAAGGGCCAAAGAGATTCTTAAATTAGTTCATACTGATGTATATGGACCATTTCCTATTGAATCAATGGGTGGGTACTCATACTTCATAACTTTTGCTAATGATTTTAGTAGATATGGGTATTTCTAATTGACGAGGTATAAGTCAAATTACTTTTATATATTCAAGGAATATAAGAATGATATTGAGAACTAGATTTGTAATAATATTACGAAACTCCACTATGACCATGGTGGATAATATCTTAATCAATACATTACTTATGAGAGTTTGAGATCCTATCCTAACTCACTCCTCTTTATACCCCTAAGTAGAATGGTGTAAGAGAATGGAGTAACTGCACCTTATTGGACATAGTGAGATAAATCATGTGTCACATGAGTCTTCCATTATCCTTTTGGGGTAAACATTATAAATAGTAGAATATTTACTAAACTAAGACCAAATAAAAAAAAGATGGTATACCATTCCAATTATAGAATGGAAAGAAACCCATGTTGTCTTAATTCCTTGTTTGGGGTTGCGAGGCATTTGTTAAGGCCTCTTTAGGTAACAATCTACCACCTTGAGGAAAAAAATTTTCTTTATAGGTTATCCCAAAGAAATAAAGGGATACTACCTATAGAATTATTTAGACAAGAAGGTTTTGTTTGAAATATGCCCCACATTCCTTGAGAGGGTGAATATATATAAAAGATATAGTGGGGTGTAGATAGATTTCAATGAAGTATAGGATCAAGATATAAAAGAGTTGAAATAGGAACAAATTCCACAGATCCCCATGGAAGAATAAGTTGTTCTAGAGACACAAGTATTTAATAAAAGTACTAGAGATGTTAGAGAACCAGAACAGTATGGTTTTCTAGTCACTGAGATGGTGAATCATTATTAGTTGATAATAATGATCCTATAACCTAAAAGGAATTAGTAAGTGGAATAGATGTTTCCAAGTAGAATAAATATATGAATTCTGAAATAGATTCCATAAACCAAAACCTAGTCTGAATTTTGGTAGATCCTCCAGTGGAAGTAAATCCCATTGGTTGAAAATGGGTATTCAAGAAGAAAATGTAAATGGAAGGACAAGTCAGTACCTATAAAGTGTGTCTTGTTGTAAAATGGTTGAAAAAGTATCAATACATTGGCTAGGATAAAACATTTTCACTAGTTTCTATGATAAAATACAATATAATTCTACTTGATATTGCTACCTTCCATGATTATGGGATTTATAGAATGGATTTAAAAATAGACTTCCTTTATGGGAACCTTTAGGAATATGTATATATGACACAACCTGAAGGGTTTGTGTCTCTAAAGGATTCCAAAATGGTTTGAAAATTGAAAAAAATCCATTTATATATCGAAGAAATCATACATTTCACGGAACATTAATTTTTATGAGTCCATAATGGAATTTAGTTTCATAAATAATGAACATGAGACTTATATCTACAAATAATTTAGTAGGAGTGTGGTTGTTTTCTTATTAGCATATGTTGATGACATATTACTTATTGGAAATGAGATACTAGTCTTATAGCCTATTAAATCTTGGTTGAATAAATGATTCTCCATGAAGTAATTAAGGGAGAAAAATATATTCTTAGGATCAGGATCTATCATGATAGATCCATGAAACTACTCAAACTAAGTCACAGTACATATATTGAAAACATATTGAAGATGTTCCATACGGAACAATCCATGAGGGGATTGTTTCCAGTGTCACATGGAATTCACCTTTCTAGGAAAATGTATCCTTAGACACATGAGGAAAGAAATAGAATAGCAAGGATTCCATACACATCAGTGATTGGGTCATTCATATATGCTATGATATGTACTGGGATATATGTCTCCTACACATTAAGTGCGGTGAGAAGATGTCAAGCTAACCCAGGTGACCACCATTGTATGATAGTCAAGACTATCCTTAAGTATATGAGGTGTACTAAAGATATATTCCTAGTTTATAGAGGTTATGATGAACTAGTCATCAAAGGATACACATATTATAGTTTCCAAACCAATCAAGATTACATGGAGTCTTAAACTGTATACATCTTCACTTTAAATGGAGGTGCAGTAAGTTGGAAGAGCACAAAGAAGGTCATGGTCGCATATTCTACATCAGATTCTAAGTATATTGAAGCTTCTGAGGTAGCTAAAGAAGCATTATAGGTGTGAAAATTCACATAATAACATGATGTGGTGCCTAGAAATAATGATCCTATCACACTATATTGTGATAATACTATATTAGTGACTCACAAAAGAGCCAAGGTCACATAAATGGATGAAGCACATAATTTGAGCATATAATCTCTTGAGGGATTATTCTAAAATAGGCAAGGTTTAGTGAGTAGTATTTACATGAAATACAACATAGAAGACCCATTGAATAAATACTTGACTCAGTAGAAACATGATTATCATGTGAGGTCTAGCAGACTGAAAGTTGAAGGCAGTTGGCTCTAGTCCAAGTAGAAGTTTTTTAGAGCTGGTGTCTTAGGACCAACTATTTTTTACTTTGATTACATGTATATTTTATTATTTTTATATTAATAATATCTTATTACATATTTTTCATTGTTCTGAATGACATTAATTTAATAATTTTCTAGGGTATTTGTTGCATTGATAAGGTCATAATAGTTCCCTGCTATGATGAAACCATTAAAGTTCTATAATTATATTCTTAAATATAGTTCTACAAAATGTTCTATAAAGTGACAAATAGAAAGTGACTATTAGGTGTTAGTACTCTTTAGTGGATGAAGCTTCTTATCATGAAGTTTAAACTTGGTAGTCTCCAAGACAAAAGATTATGAGAATAGACCTTACAGTAAGAATTCCACATGTTTTTGTGTCATCAGATATTACTATCTGTGAGCATGTGTAATGGTATTTAGACTTTAAGTTTATCATTAATGCATATAATGACTCACACACTTAGATTTTTTGATCAAAATAATGATGAAATATGTTTTTGGTGAGGTAAGGTACGTTGGGTGTGTCATGATTTACATGTTATTAATAGATAAGTTAAGGAAGGATTTTTAACTTCTATATTTATAGAAGTTGATATCTTGGAAAATTTATTATAATAGAATGATAACATTAAATTCCATGTCCATGGTGTATCGATGCATTTATCTTAGATAGTTGAAGAAAGATGCACTACACCAAAATCAGACTTTAGCATCAGTTTTTAAACTGTTGCTATTTTTTTTAAAATAATTTAGAGGTGGTTTATTAAAAACCACCCCTAAAACTTTTAGTTTTTTCAAACACCCAAAACTTATTCCCCAAACCCCCGACCCCCGACCCCCTGATGCCATACGATTCCCAACCCTCAACGCCGATTCTGACCCTCACCACTCCTCACTATTGGTCCTGACCTAGCTGATCACCAACCCTCTCCACTAGTACAGACCTAGTACCTCACCACCCCTCACTACCAGTTCTAACTTAGCCCCTCTCTTCCTATCTCGATCTGAACTGCTGATACCCCTTCTCATAGAGGTACTATTTGGCTTTATTATACATTAATTTATACATTGCAGGTTGGTTCTTAAAGAAGTTGGGGTGTATCTTGATATGTTTGGCCTACTTATTCTTATTTATAATATATTTTCTTAAATTAAATGGGGTATAATTCATTACATTTTTATTTTTGTCCAAATATATAGATTATTAGTATTCTTATGTTATTCAGTTTCCATAAATCATTAGCTAAGAAGAAGAGGTGGTTGGATGAGTAATCACAACTCTTATGAGTTATGTGGTTATATATATATATATATTGATTAAAATAGATATCATTAATGACGAAAATCAGCAGAAGTACAAGAACAAAGCCAAACAGGGAAATTGTCCAACCAGAGTTGGATAGAGTCAAAAGGGCCTGAGGCCACCAACTAATGGGCCACATTGTTTCCTTCCCTTTTTGTGAAGGATAAGGTGCAAGAAGAGAAGCACTGGCCAAGTGAGAGAATCCTCCTAATGATGGTACCAAAAGGCTGGAGTTCACCATCGTTGTTGTTGATAACATTAATGACGGAAAGGCAGTCAAGCTCCACAAAAATGTCACTCCATCCAAATTACAAAGAAAACAGCAAACCAGTAAGGATTTCCATGGCCTCAGCAACCTCCGGTTCCCAAAAATCCTGGTGTGGAACATATTTTGTAGCAAGGATATTCCCTAGATGATTACGGGCCAGAAGGCCGAGGGCAAAAAGCTCATCCTTTTGGAGAGACGCATCCACATTGATTTTAATGTTGTGCCCAAGTGAAGTAATTGCATTTGTTGTCAATAACTTGTCATGGTGTGCCATCTGATGAAGTACATCTTGAAGATTGATGATTTCAGAAGCATTAAATCTGACGATTGCTGAACTGATCTTTAAGTTCAAAGAACTTGTATCCTGATGATACAATGTCACAACATTGATTGAAGACCATGCATTGTCTTCACAATGCATGAGGAGTTGAAGAATCAAGATGTTCCATCCACAACTACTAAGTGGATGATGTGCACTAATGAAGTCCATGTACTAACTCTTAGTGCATGTGAATTGGAAGTGATCCAATTTGATCTCTGATTAGATCAATGAAGATTATTGAAGAATTTATGTGATTAAGGAGCTCGGTTGAAGATGAAGACCCTTCGGGAATTCCACCTCCTAAGTCTAGAATATATGTTAAGGAGGGTTTGTGGATTCTAATGAAGAAGATGGAGAATATGTGTTAGAAGAGAAGAAATAAGAAGAATAGAGGAGGAGGCATTTGGCATGTTTTATATGGAGAAGAACTTTGTATTTCACAAAGTCCTATTCTGTCCCTTTGCCAAAAAAATTGGCCAGCCAAGGCACCTTGGGGGGTTCAACCCCAAGGCATGGGCACTAGGGCACCACGCCCGGGGGAACCCCGTGGGGCGAGCCAGGGCGGCAGGGCGCACCCAAGGACACCCCTGCATGAGCGCCTGGGGCACGCCCGGAGGAGCGCAGGGAGCATAGTGGGCGCTTGAAGCGCGCCCGCGAGGACCATAGTGGGCGCAGAGCGCGCCCGCAGAGAGAACCCGGTGCGGGGCGGCACCGGGGGGGGGAGAGGATTCAACTGGCGAGTTGAAGGGAGCGGCTGAGTAATAAGCCGCGTGAAAACCGCTGGAGGATTCGATGTGGGACGCGCAAAAAATCCCGAGAGCAAATCTCCGCCGTCCGTCTCATCGCGCGCTTGATCTGCGCCGCACATCTGATCCGCGGCGTCGCGATCTAATCCACGCCGTTGAAGATCTGATCCGACGGCCCCGGCTTCGTCCTCAACCTCGAGCTCGGCCGAGGCATCTCCCGCGACGCCACTGAACCAGAGGCCTCCCGAGCACCCGTTCTCGAGCATCCGGCCACCATTTTCGAAACCGAGACGTCCATTGGAATCGTCTGGACCTACTGAACACATTCATGCCTAAAAATGACCATGCATGCGATGAGAAGAAGAATTGGAGATTCGGCCGAGGCAAACAACGTTGCCGAGGCCATGAGGATTATGCTTTGCATGTGTTTGGATTAAATAGAGGCTTGCATACGTTTTAAAATGCATGCACGTGGATAAAGGAGAAGGAGAAGAAGTCCGCGTTGTGCAGAGAGAAAGAACGAGATTCTCGGCCCGCGTTTGAAGTTTTCAAAGAACCGGAAATCTCGGTGGATCGATATTTATATCCCGCGGATGTTTTGAGGATTCCTCTGCCTATATAAAGAGAGGCCGAGACCTCTGGATTTGCTGCTGATCCTTTGGATATTTGCTGTCCCGTGAGCGCATCTCTCTGCCTCGCGAAGTTTTGAAGCCTCCGCGCAAATACCTCTTGCGTGGCTGAAGTTCTCGGGACCACCCGAGGTCCTGAAGGAGTCCCTTGCGCGCAACTCATCTGCGTGACAAGAAGAAGATTTGCGCGCCCGCGGTGGAGGTGCTTTGCACCAAGGCTTACGCGGCTGCCCCTTGCAAAGACCTTGCGCGCCACTTTGTATTTCATTGGACTTGCGCGGCTTGCACCTAGCGCGCCTTTTTTGTGGGCAGTGGGTGTGCACCAAAGAAGACCCGAGGCCATACCATATCTTGTGTGTGTGAGATGTGAAGAAAAGGCCATGGCTTAGCCCTTGTGTGTGGACAAGTGAAGAAGAACACACCTTGAGTGTGTGTGAAGTGAAGAGCCCGAGGCTTGTGACTGTGCAAAGAAAGGAAGAGGCCGAGGTTCGGCTTGTACCCATTTGAGTACATTCAAAATGAGTTGTGCATATGTGCACAAGTGAAAAAGAGTGACAACACATAAGAAGAATAGGAGTACACACCTAAGTGTGTGAATGCAAAAGAACTGATCATTCTAAGTGATTGGTTTTTGGTGAGCAAGACCAACGAGATCTTTTGAAGACTGTTGAAGCTACTTGAAGTTTTGATCAACACCTTTGAAGAAGTGAAGTGGAGCCATGATGAAGATGATGTTGTGGAGTTGGGGGGTTTAACCAACTTGTAATTGGGGGGTATAACCAATTACTGTGTAATCATCTTTTGGCATAGTGAAGAATCCGTGTTGGGGGGTGTAACCAACACGGCAAGGAGTAGGTCTTTGTACCGAACCTTGTAAATCTCTGTGTTCTGTGCTCTCATTATTACTGCACCACTAAAAGAGTAGATCTAGGCTTTAACCAGCTGCAGAGGTTGAATTGATAAATCAAAAGGGAACAATTCATAAAAAGAAAAAGTTATCACTGATTCACCCCTCCCCTCTCAGTGATCACAACCGATCCAGGCATTTCAAGTGGTATCAGAGGAAGGTTGCCTCTGTAAGGATCTACTTCTGAGAAGATGGACAATCTGAATTCTGTTAATAGTAGGGGTGTTCCTACATTCGATGGAAAGAATTACCACAGCTGGAAGAATCGGATGTTACCCTACCTTCTATCTCTCGGCCTTGAAGTTAGAAATGCAGCCTTATTTGGATTCCCTCCTCTTGCTAATGAAGCTGCTATGACACTCGAAGAGAAAAGAAATATGGAAGTTGATGGTAAAGCTCAAAATGCCATTCTTATGTCACTCTCAGAAAAGGTATACACAAAAGTCATGGGACTCAAGAATGCTAAAGAAATTTGGGACAAATTGGAAAGTAGTTATGAAGGCAACATGAAAGTCAAGGAAGCCAAATTACAGATTTGGAGAAGCAAGTTTGAAGATGTCAAGATGGGAGAAGAAGAAAATATTGATGATTATTTCACAAGAGTCAATGAAATTGTCAGTAACATTCGGGGCTTTGGAGAAAAGTTGGAGGACTCCACTATTGTTAAAAAGCTTATGAGAAATTTTCCTGACAGGTTTGACCCCAAAGTCTCAGCATTAGAAGACAGAGATGATCTCTCTCTTGATGAACTACACAACATTCTCATTGCATATGAAATGAGGAAGATCCCAGTATTCAAGAAGAAGATCAAGGATGAGATGGCTTTTGAGGCCATGAGACAACTCAAGATAAAAGATGACGAAGTCCTAGAATCAAGTGATACTGACAATGAAGAAAAGGATGAAGATCTCAACACGATTATTTCTCTTTTTTCTAAAAGGTTTGGAAAAGCTAAATTCAAGGGAAAAGGGAAATCACCATCGAGATGTTTCAATTGCAATAACATCGGACACTTTGCTGTAAACTGCCCCAAGAAGAGATATAGTGCTCCAGAAGTTGAAGATGAGAAGTCACAAAAGAAGAAATGGAGTAGATACCCAAGAGAAGGAAACAAATCAGGTGTAAGAAAGAAAAGGTTCGTTCCAGGTGAAAGAAGAAGCTATGTAAGCAAAGAGGAAGAATCAGACTCTACTTCAGCCAGTCAATCAGAAGAAGAAACGAATTTTATGGCTCATGTAGAAAAAGGGTTTGATACCTGCAGCAGTGAAGATGATGAAAGTGAACGAACAGAGCTTGAATACAGATTGAAAGATGAATTAGTGGCTTGCCTTGAACAGAACACTGGACTCAAGAAAGAGAAGAGATTGTTACAAAAGGAAACCAAAAGGATGACTGAGGAGTTAGAAGAATGTATGAAGAAAGAGACAATGTACATTGATGAAATCAAGAGACACAAACTGAAGGTAGCTGAGCTTGACAAGATAGCAAAAGATCTTGAGGAGAAACTTCACCTCAAAGAAGAAGAGCAATCACTGACACATTCCAAGTGGATTGAAGCACAGAATAGCTTGACAAAGATGAGAGAAGACTTCAACAAGGCTGTTGAGGTCAAGGCAGAATCATCTCATGCTGGTGCTCAGAGGCAGGTCAATTTACCGCCAAGTAAATCTCTAAATACATCTGTTATTTCTAACAATGCAGGCTCAAAGATAAAATTGAGACAAACATGGCATGAACCAACCTATGTAAAATCATCTTCAATGGAAGAAAGGAAATCCTCAGGAAGGACTTCTCAAATCTTGGACAGAAAATTACAACATGACTCTTATCAACAAAGAAGGTCAAGGTTCAGAGGCTACTGCTGGTGTTGTGGTGTGTTTGGACATAAGGCCTATGCATGCTGGTATAACATGTCTCGTCCAAACATGAGGCATGAGTCAAGGGGGAGACATCCTGAAACCCAGAGTGTTTTGCAGAAAGCATCAAAACCACCAACTCAGAACACATTTGACTGCCTGAGTGAAGCTTGTGGAAGATGTGACCAACAAGGTCATAGAGCTGATAAATGTCTGACAACTCTTCCTAAACAAAAAGTCAAAGACATGAAAGGGAAAGGCATTCAAGAAACCAATGATGAAATCACATGCTTTGCTGAAGTGGCTCTAAAAGCCAGCAGTAAAACCAAGTCATGGATTCTTGATAGTGGATGCTCATCCCACATGACTGGTGATACAAAAATTCTAAGCAACATTGAAAGTTATGAGGGAGGAACCGTGGTGTTTGGAAATGATCGTTCTCTGAAAATCAAGGGAGTTGGAAAGGCTATGATTGCAACAACAAATCTTAAATCCAATGATGTGTTGTTTGTTGAAGGATTAAAGCACAACCTACTCAGTGTAAGTCAATTATGTGATGATGGACATGAGGTGTTGTTCCAGAAGGACTCATGCATCATCAAGAGCTCAAAGGATGGAAAAATCATCACTCAAGGAAGAAGAACCACTGGAAATCTATTTCAAATTGGTGATCCCATCAATTCTTGTTTTCTCAGCTCTAAAGATGAAAACAACCTCTGGCATAGAAGACTTGGCCATCTTGGCCAAAGGAGTATGAGTAAACTTCTGAAGTACAATGTTGTACGAGATCTACCCAAATTAAAGAGAGAAAGAGATGAAGTCTGCGACACATGTCAGATGGGAAAACTGACCCATAGGTCACACAAAGGAGTTGATATCATGACTACTAGGCCTCTTGAACTCATCCATACAGACATATGTGGACCGATGAGACAGAAGTCTACAAGAGGAGATTTCTATTTTATAACCTTCATTGATGATTACACTCAGATGACCAATGTCATGTTCATGAAACACAAGTCAGAGGAAATCACGATGTTCAAGACTTTCAGAAGGCAGGCTGAGAAGGAACTAGAGCTCTGCATCAAGAAAGTAAGATCAGACAACGGAAAAGAATATACCGGTGATGTCTTTGAAATCTATCTGGTCAAGCATGGAATCAAACATCAATATAGTACACCATATACTCCACAACAGAATGGAGTGGCTGAACGAAAGAATCGAAGCATAGTTGAAATGGGGAGGACTATGTTAGCTGAGCATGATATCTCTAAGTTTTTCTGGAGAGAAGCAGTATGCACTGCTATACACATACAGAACAGATGTCTCCTGAGACCAGAAACACAAACGACAGCCTATGAAATGTGGTTTAACAGAAAACCAACTGTGAAATATTTCAAAGTCTTTGGCAGTCCCTGCATCATCAAGATTAAAAACATCAATCTGGGAAAGTTTGACGAAAAAGCTGAGGAAGGAATCTTTATGGGTTACCTACCTAATGGAAAAGGCTACAGATGCTGGAATAAGAGGTTGAATAAAATGATTGACTGCAGCGATGTCATAATAATTGAAAACAACACCAAACCATACACTGTGGATGATGATGACTCAAAGAATGACACAGCCTTGGAACAGAAGAATGCAGAATTACCTGAGCCAACACCAACTGCTGGTGAGATCAACTCTGAATATACCAGTGATGAAGATGAAGGTAATGAAAATGGAAGAAGAAGATACAACAAATTGAAGAAGCATGTTGACACAGAAAATGTCCTTGGAGACCTACAGTCCTCAGTAAGAACTAGAAGAAGATTGAGATTGGAAGATCAGACTGCACTGGTTTCTCAAGTTGAACCTCACACGGTGGCTGAAGCAGTTGTACATGAGGAATGGATACAAGCTATGCATGAGGAACTCAATCAAATTGAAAAGAATTCCACCTGGGATCTTGTGCCAAGGCCCAAAAATAAAAATGTTATTGGGACAAAGTGGGTGTTTAGAAACAAACTCAATGAAAAGGGAGAAGTTTCCAGAAACAAGGCCAGACTTGTATGCAAAGAATATTCACAAATGGAAGGAATCGACTTTGAGGAAACCTTTGCACCAGTTGCAAGACTGGAAACTATCAGAATGTTCTTAGCAGTTGCAGCACACAAGCAGTACAAGGTCTATCAGATGGATGTGAAATCTGCATTTCTAAATGGAGATCTTGAAAAAGAGGTGTATATTGAACAACCAGAGGGATTTTTGCTAGACAAAGATGGCAGTATGGTGTGCAGATTGAGAAAAGCCTTGTATGGATTGAAGCAGGCCCCTAGAGCTTGGTACTCAAAATTGGATGGTTGTCTTAAAGACATGAAATTTGTCAAAGGAACAGTTGACAGTAACCTCTATGTCAGAGAAATGGCCAATGGTACCCTCATAGTCATTATCTATGTGGATGATATCATTTTTGCTGGTAACAAGGAAGGACTATGTGAAGAATTTGCTGAGCAGATGAAAAGAACTTTTGAAATGTCGATGCTTGGTCAAATGACATATTTTCTAGGATTTCAGGTGGAACAAAGACAAAACTCCATATTTCTTTCACAAGAAAAGTACGCAAGGGACTTAGTGAAAAGGTTTGGAATGGAAAGTTCAAAGGAAGTCTCCACACCCATTTCTGTCGGAACCAAGCTATGTAAGGATGAAGAAGGCAACAATGTTGATCAGAAAGAGTTCAGAAGAATTATTGGCAGTCTACTTTATCTCACGGCTTCAAGGCCAGATATAGCATATGCAGTGACTTTGTGTGCCAGATTCCAAAGTGACCCAAAAGAATCTCATTTAACTGCAGCCAAAAGAATCCTGAGATATGTTAAAGGAACCCTCAACTATGGACTCTTATACAAACACAGTGCAAACATACAGTTGTTGGGATTCACAGATGCTGATTGGGCTGGTGATTGCACTGATAGAAGATCCACATCTGGTGGAACCTTCTTTCTGGGAGAAGGATGTGTTAGCTGGTACAGCAAGAAACAAAATTCTGTAACATTGAGCACAGCTGAAGCAGAGTATGTGGCCGCTACACATGCATGTACTCAAATGATTTGGATGCAGGTGCAGCTAGCAGATTTGAGGATTAAAGCTGAAAAACCATTGAGGATCTTATGTGATAATCAAAGTGCAATTGGGTTGTCTAAGAATCCTATCCAACACTCCAGATCCAAGCACATTGATATAAAATATCATTTCATCAAAGAAAGGGTCGCCAATGGAGACATCAAGCTAGACTACATTCCTACTCAAGATCAGGTGGCAGACATTTTCACCAAAGCTATGCCTACAGAAAGATTTGTTGAATTGAGGCTGAAACTTCATGTTCAGCCTTCTACTCTCACTTGAGGAAGAAGAAGGTCCCTCCTTATTCCCTAAATTTTTTATATTCTTGTACTTACATGCAGGGAATTGAAGGAGATGAGTGCATCCCCTGAGGGGGAGCATTGGTAGTTGAAGATGTGCAGGTTCCACAAGCTCTATACTATGAGTATGGCTTTCATTCATCCCTTTGCATTTGTTGGCCAATAAGGGGGAGAAATCATCAGGCACAAGGCACACGACATTCTATCAGTGTGCTTCGGAGTATTGACAACCAAATACAAAGGGGGAGATTGTTGTGCCCAAGTGAAGTAATTGCATTTGTTGTCAATAACTTGTCATGGTGTGCCATCTGATGAAGTACATCTTGAAGATTGATGATTTCAGAAGCATTAAATCTGACGATTGCTGAACTGATCTTTAAGTTCAAAGAACTTGTATCCTGATGATACAATGTCACAACATTGATTGAAGACCATGCATTGTCTTCACAATGCATGAGGAGTTGAAGAATCAAGATGTTCCATCCACAACTACTAAGTGGATGATGTGCACTAATGAAGTCCATGTACTAACTCTTAGTGCATGTGAATTGGAAGTGATCCAATTTGATCTCTGATTAGATCAATGAAGATTATTGAAGAATTTATGTGATTAAGGAGCTCGGTTGAAGATGAAGACCCTTCGGGAATTCCACCTCCTAAGTCTAGAATATATGTTAAGGAGGGTTTGTGGATTCTAATGAAGAAGATGGAGAATATGTGTTAGAAGAGAAGAAATAAGAAGAATAGAGGAGGAGGCATTTGGCATGTTTTATATGGAGAAGAACTTTGTATTTCACAAAGTCCTATTCTGTCCCTTTGCCAAAAAAATTGGCCAGCCAAGGCACCTTGGGGGGTTCAACCCCAAGGCATGGGCACTAGGGCACCACGCCCGGGGGAACCCCGTGGGGCGAGCCAGGGCGGCAGGGCGCACCCAAGGACACCCCTGCATGAGCGCCTGGGGCACGCCCGGAGGAGCGCAGGGAGCATAGTGGGCGCTTGAAGCGCGCCCGCGAGGACCATAGTGGGCGCAGAGCGCGCCCGCAGAGAGAACCCGGTGCGGGGCGGCACCGGGGGGGGGGGGAGAGGATTCAACTGGCGAGTTGAAGGGAGCGGCTGAGTAATAAGCCGCGTGAAAACCGCTGGAGGATTCGATGTGGGACGCGCAAAAAATCCCGAGAGCAAATCTCCGCCGTCCGTCTCATCGCGCGCTTGATCTGCGCCGCACATCTGATCCGCGGCGTCGCGATCTAATCCACGCCGTTGAAGATCTGATCCGACGGCCCCGGCTTCGTCCTCAACCTCGAGCTCGGCCGAGGCATCTCCCGCGACGCCACTGAACCAGAGGCCTCCCGAGCACCCGTTCTCGAGCATCCGGCCACCATTTTCGAAACCGAGACGTCCATTGGAATCGTCTGGACCTACTGAACACATTCATGCCTAAAAATGACCATGCATGCGATGAGAAGAAGAATTGGAGATTCGGCCGAGGCAAACAACGTTGCCGAGGCCATGAGGATTATGCTTTGCATGTGTTTGGATTAAACAGAGGCTTGCATGCGTTTTAAAATGCATGCACGTGGATAAAGGAGAAGGAGAAGAAGTCCGCGTTGTGCAGAGAGAAAGAACGAGATTCTCGGCCCGCGTTTGAAGTTTTCAAAGAACCGGAAATCTCGGTGGATCGATATTTATATCCCGCGGATGTTTTGAGGATTCCTCTGCCTATATAAAGAGAGGCCGAGACCTCTGGATTTGCTGCTGATCCTTTGGATATTTGCTGTCCCGTGAGCGCATCTCTCTGCCTCGCGAAGTTTTGAAGCCTCCGCGCAAATACCTCTTGCGTGGCTGAAGTTCTCGGGACCACCCGAGGTCCTGAAGGAGTCCCTTGCGCGCAACTCATCTGCGTGACAAGAAGAAGATTTGCACGCCCGCGGTGGAGGTGCTTTGCACCAAGGCTTACGCGGCTGCCCCTTGCAAAGACCTTGCGCGCCACTTTGTATTTCATTGGACTTGCGCGGCTTGCACCTAGCGCGCCTTTTTTGTGGGCAGTGGGTGTGCACCAAAGAAGACCCGAGGCCATACCATATCTTGTGTGTGTGAGATGTGAAGAAAAGGCCATGGCTTAGCCCTTGTGTGTGGACAAATGAAGAAGAACACACCTTGAGTGTGTGTGAAGTGAAGAGCCCGAGGCTTGTGACTGTGCAAAGAAAGGAAGAGGCCGAGGTTCGGCTTGTACCCATTTGAGTACATTCAAAATGAGTTGTGCATATGTGCACAAGTGAAAAAGAGTTACAACACATAAGAAGAAGATGAGTACACACCTAAGTGTGTGAATGCAAAAGAACTGATCATTCTAAGTGATTGGTTTTTGGTGAGCAAGACCAACGAGATCTTTTGAAGACTGTTGAAGCTACTTGAAGTTTTGATCAACACCTTTGAAGAAGTGAAGTGGAGCCATGATGAAGATGATGTTGTGGAGTTGGGGGGTTTAACCAACTTGTAATTGGGGGGTATAACCAATTACTGTGTAATCATCTTTTGGCATAGTGAAGAATCCGTGTTGGGGGGTGTAACCAACACGGCAAGGAGTAGGTCTTTGTACCGAACCTTGTAAATCTCTGTGTTCTGTGCTCTCATTATTACTGCACCACTAAAAGAGTAGATCTAGGCTTTAACCAGCTGCAGAGGTTGAATTGATAAATCAAAAGAGAACAATTCATAAAAAGAAAAAGTTATCACTGATTCACCCCTCCCCTCTCAGTGATCACAACCGATCCAGGCATTTCATTTAAGAGTACCTTTTGTAACATACATGACTTATTTTAAAGTTAAATTACATTTAATTTCCATTAATGCTTTGTTTTTAGGGTTTCCCAAGCATTTATGGGGGAATGGGTGAGTTTTTATGAATTTGGCCAAATCGTGAGCCCAATTCCAGATTTAAAAATAAATTTTGATTCCTTTATAACTTCTTCATTTTTCAACATTTTTCAACCATTCCAATTCCTAATTGTCATACCCTGACATATTAACACCACCATAGTTATTTGGACCATTTATAAATCCATAATCATGGTGGATATGGGTTTTTATTTAAGGAATTGGGCCTGCCCGAAAGCCCATTTTCTGCATTAAAAATAAATTGTAATCCTTTAATAGCTCCTTAACTATTTGCGTTTTTTCGGTGATTCCAACTCTCAACAGAGGCCACTTACCTAAGGCGCGCCCCCATTCCCTCCTCCCACAATTTGGAGCTCTATAGAATCTCTAAAATGGTCGAAATGTATCTAGATTTCAGAAATCGTCCAGATTTGGAGAGGTAAATTGATCCTTTCATAACTCCTTCTATTATTACTCTTTTCCTCCATTCCAATTCCTAAATGACCTTATAATTCTTGTTCGAATATCCATTAAATTTTTATCTGTTTTAAAATTCAGATTCTGGTCAATTTTGGGTCGTTTTCTTCAGGATTGTTTTGGGTAAGTGATTCCTTCTTGGTTTCTTCCTTTTCCCTTAGGGTTTCCTCTCTCTTTCATTATGTTCGAAAATTTAAAGAAGTTGGGGTTTGATAATAGGGTTTCATTCGGTGTATTTGTGGTCAAATATTGTGATCTAGGTCTGAATTTATCTTCCTTGTGGTGCGGCGGTTGTGCGGTTGACGTTTCGAACCATGTTTTGAGGGATTTGACACTTCCGGTAGGTGATTCCGTGTGTAATCATTTCTAGATGAGTTAGTTTGCTTGAATTACTTATTATAAATTTTCATAATATTCTATGTGTGGTGCAAAAATTATTTATGTTGGATTTGGTTAAGCATTTATTTTTATAGTTTCATTTTAGCTTAAAATTTGGTGTTTTCATGTGTAACCCTTTGGGTATTGTTTGGGATTGTTTTATAACATATGAATTTGGTTTAATAAATCTTTTTTGGGATGAGAATTATGATTTGGTGGGGTATTGGTGTGCCACTAGGTCTTAAAGAGTTTTTTTAAGTGTTTAAGGTGTAAAACTTTATTGTACTTCTTGAAAGTGATTTTGAAAACGTGTGCATTTCATGCGGATCTTTTGTGCTATTGTTTGAGGTGTTTGTATAACACATGGGGGTTGTTTAATAAATATTTTTAGGGCTTCCAATTCTGTTTTGAATTTGTATTGGTGTGATTTTGTCCCTGAAATATGGTTTTGAAATGGGTTTTATTTGAAAAGCTTTGGTACACTATTTAGAATTGTTTTATGAATGTTTTGAGTTGTTTAATGATTTATGTAAGAGGTGAAACCATATTGGAAAACTGTTTTGGATTGTTTATACTTTCAAATGAGACATTTTAAATATGAATAGTTATGTTATGTGATGTTTATCATATTTTTAGGGACTTCATAAAATTTTTAAAGGATGTGTTGGATTGTGAAAGTTATGAAAAAAGTGTTGTGGGCTATTTTGGTGTGAGTTTGATTTCAAAATGCATTTGAATGAAAAGTGGAATTTGTGACTTATGTGATGTACATGGGGATGTTTGGTTAATGTGTGATGTGGAAGTGATATCTACATGTGAAAACTATATTTCTTGTCTTGTTGAACATGTTTGAGCACAAATGGAAAACCTAGGTATCTATGTGGGTGGACGTGTACTAGTATGCTAGTGAATCCGTGGGGTTTGGACTCAGTTTCACTTAGCAAGATTAACGCTTACAACTCTAACTAAACTATGATGATGATGATTGGGGACCACTAGGTTATGGGTATGTTCCCTACTAGTGGCTTGTGCACGAGAACAGATATTGTGATGGTTACTCTCACTGAGATACGAGGTACCTGGGACCCAGAACGAGCTAGTGCCTAGTGGTTATTTTCTATTTCTTCTGCTCATTATTTACTTTGTACGTACCGTCAACATATGGTAGGGTTGGATGGAAAATTCAGTAGTGTTGACATTATTTTTAAAAGTGTTGATTCTTAATGATAGCCCACTTGAAAACTGTTTTTTTAGTTTCATCTTTTAGAAATTGTAACTAGCATTTTCTGTTTATGAAAACTTGCAAGCTTTTTGTCTTTGAATGTTTATCACATGGAATATCTTAGTGGTGGTATACTACTAGGCATTGTCTCACACCCTACTTACACCCTTTGGTGTAAGTAGATTTGGTTATTTTATTGTTTCAGGTTTGGATACAGTTTTTAGTTCCAGTGGTTCGGGATTCTAGCATGTCCTTAGTGGTGAAGTTTTGTAGAGATGGATTGAGGGCGGTGCCCCTTTCCATGAGGGTTCTTGGGCTGTTTAATTGTGATTTAGTACCTTTTTTATAGTATTGTTGAGTTGTTTTAAAAGATGTAATTCGGTTCTGAATTTTGTAAAAGATGTTTTTAGTTGAAAAATCCAGATTCATTTTATTGAGTTTGTTTGTTGTTTAATGTTTATAAACTTGGGTAAATCGTTCCCAAACATCATTTTATGATACCCGGGAACTTGTACCAGGCCGTGGGGATCGGGAATGCCCTTCGGGACTTGGCACAGGCCGGGTTTGGTGCCGGTTTGATGGTAACCAGATCCGGTTCGTGACAAAATGGTATCAGAGGAGGTTTGCTCTCTTTGGGTCATGTTATTTGGGGAAAAATCGAGATAGTCTGGAGTTAGGATTTTTGGGACTTTGAATTTTTGTTATGAGTAGTGTGGATGATCACCACACCTCATGATAGGATTCAAGTCTCTAGGGGAAGTCAGGACCTTTCAGATTCCTTTGGTTTTCTTGGTTTGATGATGATTAGGGGAAATGAAAAGAGAGTTGGGTTAATGGTCTCAGTGAGCTCGTAGGGCCTGAAAAGCCATGTGAAGCCGGGGATATTCCCTAGAACACTCTCTGTGACAGCGAAGTGATTGGAATATGACCTCCAAACATATTTCCAAGTCACCCACTGAAACTAGTTTCCTCTCGCATTGTTTTTTGCTTTAGTTTTAAAATCTTAGCACTTTGGTTTTAAGGTGACTTGGTTTTAAGAAGCGTAAAGTTTTTAAGAAATGATTTTCAAATAAAGAGGGAATGGTTTGGTTTATGAAATGGCAGAACTGAATTTTCATAATTGTTTTGAAATGTAAAATGGTGTGCTTACACCTCTTTGAAAGCAGGAACTATATTGATGTTGGTTTTGAAAAGTGTTTCCAATAGAGTTTTCTAAACAATCAGAGTGTGTTTTAATGGGATGAGATGTTTTGAAATTGATGTGAATATCTTGAAATTGAGTTATTTTCTAAATGGTTGTGACTTTCTGAAAATTTTTGTAAGATGTGAGTTGGGATTTTGATCTTGTGGTTAGCGGTTATGAGAAAAAAGGATGTGTTGGTTGACTGTTTTGGTTTTGAAAAGTGGAAAGAATTTTTGTTTTAACCTTTGGTATTTCTATTAGCGACCACATGCATGGGGTTATATGGGATGATGGATGGTTGATGGCACGACTGGATGAGTTCCGGGATGGATATGAGGAGTGTGTCTGGTGTGGCACAAAAACATGCATGTGTGAGGCCCATGGGGTACCATTGGTCGATACTCTTACCGCTGAACCATTTGTTTTCAAAGAAATGGTTTTAAAGAAAAACATGATGTCTTGATAAATAGTTTGGGATGGTTTGTATTATGGGTTTTTGAAAATTTTGTTTTTGTGGGATGTTTTTTTAGTCCAATAACCCCTCCTATTTGAACTGCGTTTTGGGTTTATGTTTGGTCTGTAAGCTGGGTAGAAGGACCGGTTAGTAGTCTCCTCTGAGATATGTTTTGGGACACCTTTATGGTGGTTACCTTCATGTGTTTGGATCTGGTTAATGATTTTTTTTGACCAATGGACCATCTTGGTTGGGTCCTTGGGTTCTCCCATTGGATAAGGTACGCCCCCATTTAGGGTTAGTACACAACTGAAGTGAAACTCAGATTGTTTCGTTGTTGGAAAATCCTCCAGTTTATCAATGTAAGGAATCTTTTCTTGAGATTTGTAGAATGAGTCTACACCATTTACATCCTTGTTTTTTTGGATCCTCTTATTGTGGAAGAGTTCTCATGGATGGTTAAAAGAGACCTTAGTTTCTTAAGCTACCTGATTCGTCGAAGGTGGAAGTTGTCTGGGGTTGTCAGTATGGATAGTGTCTAAGAGGGCCTCTGAGTCCTTCGTAGTCTCTTCAAAGAAAGAGTTCACAATAAACTACCAGTGTGAGAAATCTGGTCACGAGAAGATATTGTGGCCACTTTCTAGAATTATGTGTTGTTTGGGGATGTTGTATAAGGTCCCTCTCCATGCATTGTTTATATTAGTCGTAATGGTCATGTTTGGTGATGCCTTATGATGTCATGTGCTCGATTGACCGTATAGGTGAAAGTAGTGAAATCCTCTAAGAGTCCCTGTTATGTTGGGTGAATGTATCCCTTGTAAAAACTTCAAAATAATCCATTTTAGAGGAATGTGAGTGCAGGTGTTCTTTACTTCTATTTTTTCTCACCTGAAGAAACAAGGTGTGATATGTGGGCATCTTCTTAGCCCTCGTTTCAGTGAAATATCGGGATATGGTAAAGTGAGTTTGGAATGTGTTATGTCTGGAAAATTTATCTAGGATTGCGGTGTAGTTTTTGGTGGCACCGAAAGAAGAATTATCATTCACTAGGATTCCAAAGACTAACTGCGAGGCCGAAGATGCTTCAATCATTTGAGCTCCAGCCATAGGTCTCGGAGAGAAGCTGGCTCGTAGTCAAGGGAAATCACAGGGTCATTTAAACCCTTGTACAAAGTACTATCCTAAATATGAAAGATATGAAGTGTTTAAACCTATGGTTTCATTATCTTTATTCTGTTTTTCACGCTTGGTGGAAATAGGTGGAAGGCCTTATACCCATGACATCGCCCAATGTCATTACCTCCCCCTTTGGTTTCCATTGAGTATTTGGAGAATGGTTGGAAATTTGGCTAGATAGGATGAGTACATGGTTTGTGAACAATTAAGAGAGACTGTGTGCCTAGAAGTCATGTAGGAATATTGATCTGCACAGTTAGTTCATGGTTTCACAAACTGTGCGGACTAACCATGCGACCTTCCCAAATCTTGAAATCTTTGGGTTTTTTTTGTGCCGGCACATGCTAGTCGGTTAAGATGGTTGGTTCTTATGGTGGGGAGAACCACTATGATTCTAATGTATGTTCCTTCGTAAATTTTGAATGGAATTCTACCCTATGTATTGGGGAGTCCGTTCAGGCCTCCCCCTATTAGTGTCCTATTTTGGTCTCGGAAAAAAAAAATTATTGGTTGTCTCTTATGATGGGGAGCGTATTTGTGTCCCACCGTACTGGTAACTTACATTTATCCATGGTCTTGGCTTGGTGTAGATAGTCTTGTTCAGAGCTATCTAGATACCAACATCTTTATTGGGTAAACTTTGGGACTGGAGAGTGCACAAGGGATTAGTTAAAGTAAGGTAAGTGTAGCCTTGTTCAATGTTATTGTTCGTTTGGGTGAATTGCTTGAGTCTTATTCAGATAGTGCTTGAGGAGTTTTCTTTTGGGATAAAGTATGAACGTGATTGATCATTTCAGGAAAGTGTTATATGTTTTGGTTGTGAGAGTAATCCTTAATTGATCACTGGAGGTGTTTTGGCCTTTGGGGGTGAAACCTGGCAAAGGAGTACCTCTTGGTTTCTTAGTTGGGTTTGGTTGTTGCTTTGTCCTTGATGTGACTTTCTGGGGTGGAAAGTTTTTATAGTGGATAGAATTGTCACATACATGACTTAATTTAAAGTTAAATTCCATTTAATTTCCATTCATTCTTTGTTTTTAGGGTTTCCCAAGCATTTATGGGGGAATGGGTGAGTTTTTATGAATTGGGCCAAACCGTGAGCCCAATTCCAGATTTAAAAATAAATTTTGATTCCTTTATAAATTCTTCATTTTTCAACATTTTTCATCCATTAAAATTCCTAATTGTCATACCCTGACATATTAACACCACCATATTTATTTGGACCATGTATAAATCCATAATCATGGTGGATATGGGTTTTTATTTAAGGAATTGGGCCTGCCCGAAAGCCCATTTTCTGCATTAAAAATAAATTTTAATTCTTTAATATCTCCTTAAATATTTGCGTTTTTTGGTGATTCCAACTCTCACCAGGGACCAATTACCTAAGGCGCGCCTCCATTCTATCCTCCCACAATTTGGAGCTCGATAGAATCGCGAAAATGGTCGAAACGTATCTGGATTTCATAAATCGTCCAAATTTGGAGAGGTAAATTGATCCTTTCATAACTCCTTCTATTATTACTCTTTTCCCCCCATTCCAATTCCTACATGACCTTATAATTCTTGTTCAAATATAAATTAAATTTTTATCTGTTTTAAAATTCATATTCTGGTCGATTTTGGGTCGTTTTCTTCAGAATTGTTTTGGGTAAGTGATTCCTTCTTGGTTTCTTCCTTTTCCCTTAGGGTTTCCTCTCTCTTTCATTATGTTCGAAAATTTACAGAAGTTGGGGTTTGATCCTAGGGTTTAATTTGGTGTATTTGTGGTCAAATATTGTGATCTAGGTCTGAATTTATCTTCATTGTGGTGCGGCGGTTGTGCGGTTGACGTTTCGAACCATGTTTTGAGGGATTTGACACTTCCGGTCGGTGATTCCGTGTGTAATCGTTTCTAGATGAGTTAGTTTGCTTGAATTACTTATTATACATTTTTATAATATGATTTTTGTGGTGAAAAAATTATTTATGTTGGATTTGGTTAAGCATTTATTTTTATAGTTTCATTTTAGCTTAAAATTTGGTGTTTTTCATGTGTAACCCTTTGGGTATTGTTTTGGATTGTTTTATAACATATGAATTTGGTTTAATAAATCTTTTTTGGGATGAGAATTATGATTTTTTTGGGTATTGGTGTGCCAATATGTCTTAAAGAGTTCTTTTAAGGGTTTAAGGTGTAAAAATTTATTGTACTTCTTGAAAGTGATTTTGAAAACGTGTGCGTTTCATGTGGATCTTTTGTGCTATTGTTTGAGGTGTTTGTATAACACATGGGGGTTGTTTAAAAAATGTTTTTGGGGATTAAAATTATGTTTTTAATTTCTATTGGTGTGATTTTGTCCTTGAAATATGGTTTTGAAATGGGTTTTATTTGAAAAGCTTTGGTACACTATTTAGAATTGTTTTATGAAAGTTTTGAGTGGTTTAATGATTTATGTAAGAGGTGAAACCATATTGGAAAACTGTTTTGGATTATTTATAATTTCAAATGATCCATTTTAAATGTGAATAGTTCTGTTATGTGATGTTTATCATATTTTTAGGGACTTCATAAAATTGTTAAAGGATGTGTTGGATTGTGAAAGTTATGAAAAAAGTGTTGTGGGCTATTTTGGTGTGAGTTTGATTTCAAAATTCATTTGAATGAAAAGTGGAATTTGTGACTTATGTGATGTACATGGGGATGTTTGGTTAATGTGAGATGTGGAAGTGATATCTACATGTGAAAACTATATTTCTTGGCTTGTTGAACATGTTTGAGAACAAAGGGAAAACTCAGGTATCTAGGTGGGTGGACGTGTACTAGTATGCTAGTGAATCTGTGGGGTTTGGCCTCAGTTTCACTTAGAAATATTGACGCTTACAACTCTAACTAAACTATGATGATGATGATTTGGGACCAATAGGTTATGGGTATGTTCCCTACTAGTGGCTCGTGCATGAGAACATATATTGTGATGGTTACTCTCACCGAGATACGAGGTACCTGGGACCCAGAACGAGCTATTGCCTAGGGGTTATTTCCTATTTCTTGTGCTCATTATTTACTTTGTACTTACCATCGGAATATGGTATATTTGGATGGAAAATTCAGTAGTGTTGACATTATTTTTAAAAGTGTTGATTCTTAATGATAGCCCACTTGAAAACTGTTTTTTTAGTTTCATCTTTTAGAAATTGTAACTAGCATTTTCTGTTTATGAAAACTTCAAGATTTTGGTCTTTGAATGTTTATCACATGGAATCTCTTAGTGGTGGTATCCTATTGAGCATTGTCTCACACCCTACTTACACCCTTGGGTGTAAGTAGATTTGGTTATTTTGTTGTTTTAGGTTTGGATACAGTTTTTAGTTCCAGTGGTTCGGGTTTCTAGCATGTCCTTGGTGGTGAAGTTTTGTAGAGATGGATTGAGGGAAGTGCCCCTTTCCATGAGGGTTCTTGGGATGTTTAATTGTGATTTTGTACCTTTTTATATTCTTTTTGAGTTGTTTTAAAAGATGTAATTTAGTTATGAATTTTGTAAAAGATGGTTTTAGTTGAAAAATCCAGATTCGTTTTATTGAGTTTGTTTGTTGTTTAATGTTTATAAACTTGGGTAAATCATTCCCAAACATCATTTTCTGATACCCGGGCACTTGTGCCAAACCGTGGGGATCAGGAACGCCCTTAGGGACTTGGAACGGGCCGGGTTTGGTATCGGTTTGATGGTGACCAGATCCGGTTCGTGACACCTTCCGTTGGGGGGTTCTAATGAGAGGGTGGAATGGGGGTAGAACCTGTCAAAACAAGGTCCTTGTGGTCTTTCCAGCCCTCAATCCAAGAAGAAGCCTTTTCAATCCAGAATTGGGGAGGTTTGTGAGATTGATGAAACACGGAATCATTGCATCAGATCCAAATAATCCAGGACAAAGTGCAAAGAGAACATGAGATAGCCAAGGGAAGATAGGAGCACCAACACGTCAGAAGATCGGGAAGGTCAGAGGCCAGAGCCAGTAAATCGGCAGAGGTCGTGCCCCATTTACTCCAAACTTTCTTAGATCCCCATTTACTCCCCATATACTCAATAATAATATATCTAATTAGTCATTCAACATTGATCCTTCTCAATTACGCTAGTTCAGTTTTGTATTGGTAGAATATATATTCTGTGAAAGACTTTCAATTTCTTTAAGTAGTGAGTGAGAAATAGATGTATTCAAACTTTTTTATTTTAATTTGACGAAGGAAAATTATTTTAGTGGTACCTGGTACCTCATTATAGTTACTAGATTATTAGAATTACTTTGATTTCATGAAATCATTTCGTCATCTTTAGATCAGTTTATTTCTCAGCTAAAAGCCTCATTAGCATGTCCTATAAAGTCATGATCATTATAAACATAATTTTCAATGTTGGAATCAATGATGTTAATTGATTCATAATACACATCATTGATGATTTACTAATCCTCATCAGAGTAGCAATGTTTCCCACATAATACCTGACCATTCACTCTCTCTTTGTTCACTACCACTGACCACTGATAAGGTCAATAGTATCTTAATCCACACATGAAAAGGAAATTAAGGAAATTAAAGGAAATAAGATAAATAAAATCATAGATATACATAAAATAGAGAGAATTTTAATAACACATCCTTTATCATCATCAATCCAAAAATTCACTCAATGAAAAAAATGTTACAAAATATATCCATTAAATTAAAGAGTAATGATAGTAGCTTAACAGTTTTTAGAATAATGTTGGTCCTCTAATAAATTATTGACATTGGATTATGATACTATTTTCAATGATTTATTAAAATAATATTTTTATTAAAAATTTATTTGAACATGTATTTTTCCTCTTGGGATTCTTAATGATTTTTAATGAAAAAATGTAACTCTTTTACACATCATTTTACTCACAACCAAACATTATGGATTTCAATTATCCTTTTTAAAATTATTCATTATTTACCATTTGTATTTATATAAGAAAACCTTATTTAAAACATTCATATTTTTTAAATTATTATATATGAATCTCTTTTCCTATTTAGTAATAGTTATGTGTTTTATTTTTTTTAATAATGTGTAGGCACATTGTGATATATATGGATAAAAGCTGGATCACATTACTAAGGAACACACCTCAGTATGCTAAGGGTTTGGAAGAGTTTTTAGATTTTTCAATTTACAATCAATCTGTTGATGGGAGAATAATATTTCCATGTCATAAATGTAGATTTAGAATATGGTTGCATAGAGATAAAGTTTATGAACACTTGATCTTAAATCAATTCTCTGCTCAATATGTGTGTTGGATTTGGAACAGAGAATTGAACATTACAAAAAGGTTGAGCATTGATGTAAATCCACGAAATTATCTCCCAACTTCATTGACAATGGAAAATGAAATGAAAAACCTTATAAATGATGCATTAGAAATTTCAAGACACCAACATCAATATCAAAACATATCAGAACAACCAGTTGAGGGTGATACAAATGGAAACGTGACAAGTGATGTTTTTGAGACCGTAGGACAACCAGATCAAGATTATAACATATCATTGTATCCTCCTCTTGATTCTATTGAGGCCAATGTAAGATAAACATTCACTGAGCAGACAAATGTGTTTTATGGTTTAGTTGACGATGAAAATCAAGAGTTGTATAGTGGATGCTTGAAATATTCAAAACTTTCTTTTCTACTAAATTTTTACCATATGAAATGCCAATGTGGAATTAAAAATAAAGTGATGTACATGATATTGGAATTATTTCATGATGAATTTCCTGAAGAAAATATTCCTGAGTCTTTTTATGATATGAAAATCATTTTTAATAAGATTTGTCTGAATTATAAAAAAATATATGCATGTCCTAATGATTTTATGCTTTATTGGGGAGAGGATTCAAGAAAATAGGATTGAAAAAAATGTTGTTCTTCTAGATTACAGTCAATATGTGATGTTGGAATTCCAAATCAACACCCTATCATGAATAAGAAGAAAAGGAACATACCTGAAAAGGTTTTTCATTACTTTCCTTTACATCCTCAATTGCAAAGATTATTCATGTCATCAAAAACCACTGAACACATGAAGTGGAATTCTGTAGATAATAACAATGATGGGTTAATGGGACATAAAATAGATTCAAAATTGTGGAAGAAATTTGGTTTATTATATCAAAATTTCTCATCTGATCCTAGAAATGGTCAATTGGGATTGGCTGCCGATGGATACAACCCATTTGGGACTTTGAGTACCAGTTATAGAATTTGGCCGGTTGTTTTGGTCCCTTATAATCTGCCTATGTGGATGTATATGCAACAAATTTATATTATCATTTCGATGATTATTATTGGAAAAAAATTCATATAAATGATATTGATGTATATTTTCATCATTTAATTGAAGAATTACAGGAGTTATGGAGAAAAAATGTTGAGATATATGATGCATATTCTAGAACAATGTTCAAAATGCAAGATGATCTAATGTGGACCATTAGAGACTAACCTTGACTCAGTAATTTAGCTAGTGGGAACAATTACATGGGTTTGTATTTTTCTATTTTTAACTTTGATTTTGATCAGTAATGACTACCTCATAGTAAAAAATGGTGCTTCTTGTGTCATCTAATATTTCTAGATGCATCTCATAGATTTCGGCTAAACAAGTCAAAATTCAATGGTTTCATTGATCCTAGACCACCTAAAAAGTTTTAATAGGTTTTTAAATATTGGAAAAACTTGGAAATTTTGAAACAAAATTTGGGAAGGTGCATCATTTGAATAATAGTGGTAAATGAGTTCGGATTTCATCGTCAAGTGAAATTGGAATGCAATAATGGAAGAAAAAAAGTATATTCTTCAAACTTCCATATTGGGAATTTAATTTGTTGCAATATAATCTTGATATGATGTATATTAAGAATAATGTTTTTGATAGTTTGATGTTCCCATTTATTAATGATCATGGAAATTCGAAGGATCATCTCAATGCTCGAAAAGACTTACAAGCAATGAATATAAAGCATGATCTTTTTCCAGATGAGAATGGAAAGTATACTCCATAAGTTTTTTTCAATGAAAAATAGGGATATAGATACAATAATTTGAATTTTAAAACATGTGATGGTATGTGATGGGTATTCAAGTAACATCTCAAGGTGTGTTGACTTAAATCATAATGGGTTACATGGATTGAAAATCCACAATTCACATATTTTGTTACAATAGTTATTACCATTTTCATTGGATACATTATTACCTAAAAAGGTTACTGCTATTGTACTCTAATTCTATACATTTTTCATAAAACTGTGTGAGAAAACTCTATATCCATTTGAGCTTGACAACCTTTCAGAGAGATTTGTATTGACACTTTATGCAATGGAGACGATATTTCCTCTGTCATTTTTTTACTATCATGATGCATTTAACTATGAATTTGGTTGAGAAAGCTAAATTAGGAGGCCTCATACATCATAGATGGATGTATCCAATTGAGAGGTACTTTATTTATATGTTTTTCATTTTAGTAAACAATTCTTGGAAATTCATTAAATACATAATTTTGTTTTTTAATTTTATTTCATAGATATCTTGGGCATTTGAAATCATATGTGAAAAATAAAGATCAACCTGAAGGCTCTATTTCTAAAGTCTATTTGGAAGAGGAGTGTCTTACATATTTTTATAGATACTTGGATGATATTGAGATAAGATTAAATTGAGTTGGATGTGTTGAAGACACATCTACTCAATCTCAAATACATAGGAAATAAAAAACTTTTCCTGCTATTGGCCGATCAGTTGGGAGGAGAGCAAATTTTACACTAAAAGAAATAAAATTATTACAAGCACATAGATATGTGCTACCGAATAGTGAAATTTTGGATCCATTTATTAAAGAGTTGAGGATAATAATAAAGAGATGAATGAGATTATGATCATGAAATGAGAAAGATATAACAAAATTTGTTAATAAAGAGCTTGTAGAATGGTTTGCATGATGTGTAAGTTTATAAATATTTCAATAAATATAGATATTAGGTTGATACATATATTTTGTAAATATAATAATGTATATTACTTTTTTTAGATCATGAATACTGATACTAGAGTAGAGTTGTCAGAAGATTTAAAGTTTCTTGCTCGAGGTCCTCTAAAAAAAGCTAGAAAGTTCAATGCTTACAATGTGAATGACTTTAGATTCCATACAGTCGATCGAAAAGAGGGTTTGAAAACAAATAATAGTGTCATATTTTTATTTGATGAAGTGAGATACTATGTAAAGTTGACTGATATTATCTAATTAAACTACCATGGACATTTTTCAGTTGTTTTATTCAAATGCAATTGAGTGGATATTATCAGGGGTGTTAAAAGAGATTTCTTGTAATTTACTTTTGTGAAATTCTCTCACTTGATGGATATTGGTGACCATGAACTACATGATCCATATATCTTATCAACACAATTTAAAATGATATATTATATGAATGATGTCATGGATGAAGGGTTGAGTTTAGTTTCTCACGTAAAACAAAGAGACTTGTATGATATGAGTGATGAAGTGGAAGATTTGACATATGACATTGAATCTCATAAATAGTAAGAAGAATACATATTTTTACATAATAATATTGAAAATATTAGTCTTTAAAGGGTGGATAAAGTAGATGAAGTAATTATGGAGTAGAAAACTGACATGATTGAAGGATAAAATGAAT
Source organism: Viscum album (assembly GCA_963277665.1). Lineage (NCBI taxonomy): Eukaryota > Viridiplantae > Streptophyta > Magnoliopsida > Santalales > Viscaceae > Viscum > Viscum album. The sequence continues at coordinate 1,294,197,511 of OY728138.1, read as the reverse complement.
GTATGTGCAGTTATCCATTCATTTATCAACCACTTATGTCATTTGTATAGTCATTTATTATCATTGTTATGTATATTTTTTTGTTATTACTATGCATCTGTTATCATTTCTATTTTCTTCTGCATGAATTTTTTAAAATATATGTTTTGAACTTAATTTTATTTTATTAAATGATAGGAATGCCAAGGAGGAAGAGTTATAATGATTCTAGTCGACTCTCACTCAATGTTCCATCAACCACACTAATAGATGATGATCCATATATCTCCCTCCCTATAGCATCTGGGACACCATCTTCTTTCCCCCTACACCATCTCTACCACCCTCCATTATCATCCTATCAACAGCTCAGTCGATGCCTTCCCATTCAGTAGCCTCAATAGTGAAGGAGCAGGGCACCACCCCTAGTTCTTTAGGGGGATATTAGAGGGTGACTGTTATTGATACAAATTTTAATATGAATAAATTTATTTAACCTTTTTTATACTATTAATTTCTTTTTCATAAAATAAGGAAACACTGCTACTACAGAGAAAAATATGAAAAGTTCATATATATGGAATCTTAATAGACTAAAGTTAATTTTCCCATTTGATTCTTATGGGGTCCCTATAGATGACGCCACAAGATTATTTGGCCAGATTTTGGTCCAGATGGAAACAGATCCAGTTACCCTTCCCATTATGTATGATGATTGGAGGCATATGCCTTCATCTTGGAAAAATAAAGTTTTTGATTCACAAATAAAGATAATTTTAATACATTATGGTGTAATTTATTGTCATTATGTTATTAAATGCTAATATTTTCAAAATGAATCTTTTTGTACAAATGTTTTGTAACGCCCCAACCCCAGAAGCCTAGAATCAGTGCATTATTATGTATCATTGGAATGATCACAAAGGATCAAGTCTCGAAAGACCGATTAATTTAGTCACCTTGGAAGTACTAGATACATTCATAAGGTTTACATTATATCATAAAATGGAAAACTACAACAAAATTGTTTCCATAGACAACACTTTGATCCCATAGACTATCCCTGCAGGTCAGTCATTATATACTTCTTTGCATCCTGGGGAAAATAAAACATAGAAAGGGGTGAGCTCAGATGCTCAATAAGGATAACAATATAGTGGAAAATTTCATAAATAAGCATAAAAATTTAAGGTAATGTATAAGACTAAAACAAAATCCTTTTAAAATTAAACTTAAATATAATATGGAAAAGATAAAATCAAATAATGCCATTTAGTTGTTCACATGGAAATTATACTAGTCTAATAATCACATGAAATATCAATAGGCACTTTCATAATGATGGAATGCATAATTCCAGACTTTCATAACCACATAGTCAAGGCCTTGTGCCAATACAATAAAAAAGATTTTATCAAAGCCTTGTTCCAACACACTAGTTTGTCTCATGAGATCTACCGATGCATCGAGGAACTATAGTGGGCACCACCCATCACTTACTAAGTCCAATGCATCCCTCAAATAAAAAGGTTGAAACATAATCTGAACATTCGTATTAAAACTAGCATATGAAATGTCAATATTTTAACCACAAACCATGAATGGTAAAACAATAGCACATCCACAGTCAAACATAACTCATTCAATACAATATGAAAGATTGTATTATAATAGATCAACCTCAATAGAGAATAATGAATGATATTGACATAGATGAAAATAATTATAAAAATTATTTGAGAGAAATATCCCCCTTTTTCTTGAAAACATTTAAATGTCTCACTATTTATCAAGAAGCCGTTAAAATAGATTTTTGAATCAAAGTGTCCCATACCACTTTGAAACTTTTAAAAGGAATTTTAACTTTAAAAGATTAATGTCCATATAAATAAATCCTTAAATCCATTTTTAAAACATGGACATTAATGAGAAAGATTTAGAAAAATAAATCTTTAAAACATTTTAAAATGATATTTTAGTTAGAGTTACTAACCAAAAGAAAGAGACTTGAATACAAATAATTGAGGCAATCAAAACTTTATAATATCATGGGAATACATGGATTCATGATATACTATGTCAAAGTACATTATATACACCATATAAAAGTGAATTGGCTTTTAATAACAAAGAATTCTCAATGGAATGTAAATTGAGATGAAATATCTTATAAAGACTGTATCCTTAGGTTAAGGATAAATCAAATACATACACTAAAACAAAACCACTGTTTAGCGGCAGTTGTTTAGTGGCGGTTCTAGGAACTACCGCTAAACCTTTTGTAAAAAAGGTTTCGCAGTAGTTTATAATAAACCACTGAAAACATTGTTTTTTTAATAGCCCAACCCTTCCCCCACCCCGACTCTCCTCACCCTAGTTCCCCCGGCCCCCCGACTTCCCCCGTGACCCCGACCCCCTGTGACCCCAGAGACCCCGCGACCCCGACCCCAGCGACCCCGATGACCCCGGCGACCCCGGCGACCCCGCGACCCCAGCCCCCCGCGACCCCAGCCCCCTACGACCCCCAGCAACCCCGACCCTCTCTCTCTGTTAGTGGTATGTGAAGCTTCCAAGGTAAGATTCTTTGGATTTTTTGTCATTTTCTTGCTCTTTTATTTTTACCCTCATGATTTCATGATTTCATTGGTCAGATTTATTATTATAAGGATTCATGTGAATCACATTTTGGTGCAGTTAATTATTTTTTGATCATTTCATCATCATTGGGGAGAATTTATACTACATGTAGTTGTAAAAGGTGGATCAAAATTTTTTTTCATTTAGGGAGGTATTATGCAGCGAACAAATGAATGTAATGAATTATATTAATATAAATTTATTGGTAAGTGGTAGGAAACACATGTTTTTCCACATTTAATGTTTTTTTGAGGAGACATTTTTTATTCCTTTTCTAAAAATTATGGGTTTTGGGAGTCTAGTTTTTGTTATAGTTGATATGGTTTCAGAACCCCTATTGTGTGATTGTTATATATAACCATTTATTAAATGGATAATCACTTATATATAGATAATGAATCAATTTTCCATAGGATATTATCTTTTATTATAATTCCATTGAAAGTAATAAAGTGAATGTTATGCATGACCTTTTTGGTTAAATTGAAAAGAAATATGTGAAAAGTGGTTTTTATGTGTTTGTGTGAGGAGATTTGGTTGTGATTTGCAGCTATTGTGAAGTGAATGTGGTTGCGGTGTGTGTTGGTGGAAATCCTGGGCTTTCTATCATGAAAATGTGCATTATTTTGGTGATTTGTTTTGATTTTTTTTCAACATGGATGAAATTAAATATTGATGATCAAATTGGAATACAAAATTGGTTTAATTTTTCAATGTGTTGGAATGATTAATACATACATAAATTTAAATTGGATGTCTATCTTAATTTTTTATTTTTAAATATGAAATAAATGGGAAATATAAATTAATTTGGTTGGTTACTATAAAATTAGCGAATTGGATTAATATGAAAATAAATATTGAAAGTGATGTGGTTTTGGTGTCTTCCTTGGGTTGTGTAATGCATATTGAGGAGGAAGTGAAGATGTAGGAGGTTTTAAGGCCATTTGGTGATTTTGTGAGTAGTGAAAGAATCCATGTTATGAACCCATTGGTTGGTATTGTGTGTGTGAATACTATATATTGTATTTTCATTATTCTTTATATATTTACCCCACCCATACTGAGCAGTATTTTCAAGTAGGGAGTGCTGTTTACTTCCTTTATTCTAATTATACCCTACTATTATGGTCATGAAAATAGTTGATATGAGATACGATGAACTATGTTTCATCCAGGGGGGATGTGATAGCCAGTTTCATTCAAGGTGATTGGAATTATGGAGTTTTTCAAGTGTCTTAGGGTATGATTATACAAATGAGGTGGGAGAACCAGGACATATGATGTTGGGGTGTGAGACTAGAATCTCATTGAGAATTTTTTTAGGGGTACCCCTTTTCCATATTCTTATTATTATGTTATTTTACTTTGGTGCATTATCTAGTGAGTATTCATGCATCATGATAGGCACATAGGAATGTATATATTGACATTCATACTTCATGGTAGGGACATATTTATTTCATGTTCTATGTTCTTTCCTTTATGATGTGTTTTGATAAACCTACTGTATCTGATAAATTATTTATTCTCCCAAGCCTTTAATATTGGGAAATGGATTTGTTTTTTGTGAATAAATATTATGGAACCCTTCACCTTTGTAATGATTACCGAAAGATGAATCGAGTCATAGTAAAGAAAAAGTTTCAAAAATGTATTCATGGTTTGTGCCTAGACACCCATCCCACAAAACCAAAGAATTTACATCACAATTTATCCCCCTATTATCCTGTTTCAACTCCTCTCCAATCTATATTTTACAAATGAGGTTCACATTTATTGGAGGTGGTATTTCATAATTACTTATAAAAAATGGTGGTTTAAAACGAAAAGTAAATTTGGTTTCATTAGTGTGTTCCTTATTTAATTTATACTTTTTTTGTATTTTATTCTTACTTTCATATAGAATAATTAGGCTTTATTTTGAGTATTTAATTGATATAGTTCATTTAGATGTTATTGTTGTCCACTTTAATTTTCAAAAAGGATTATTTAGTTCTTATTCCAACCTAGAATACATGTTGATTTGTTGATGTTAAATCATTTTCAATCTCAGACACCATCATAGGATTCCTGAATCACTATCTTCCTTCATTAAGTGTTTTTCAAGGGTCAGTGGAAGCAGTTAGGTAGTTGGAACAAATTGAGGTGATCCTCAATTATCTTAGGGAACCTGATACTTTTTTTGTGAGAATTTTTTAGAACTGGATTTATAGTTTCAGTAGAGTCTTGTGGGAGTCAGTGGTACCTTCTTAACTTCATGAATGTATAAATTGTAATCTCATCAAGATTGATTTTTTAATGGTTATTTCCTAAGGGAATGAATGTAGAGAAATAGACTGAGCTCATGAGACTATTTATTGGTGACAGATCAGTATAGGAGTATGTCAATAACCTTTCAAGGTTTTTTATATATTCTACAAAGATAGGGGTAATCAATTATGAGAAAGATCATTTCTTTGGTGATGGTCTTCACCCAGACCTTGGTACATCTCTACTTTCTTTGGGCATACCATCCATTTTGGAGGTTGTCACTAGGGACATGCGAATGGAAGCTAAATATTCTTGGAAATTGATGGTTGTTCATTCCTTAGTTTTATCAGGTATGCAAAAAATTAATAGTGGGAATGAAGAGAATCCAATGTGCCAGGAGTAGAGGTAGGATGAACCATAACATGATGAAAAGGTCCATTCTTATAGAAAGAGTTCATCCATTTTGTGCTTCCAATTTAGGGACTTTGAGGAATTTTGAGACCCATTTCTTGATATATCCTTGAATTTTTCTCTATTATGGAAATTTTGTTCATCATTATTTGTTTTTGATGATGGGGTTATAGAATATGTCTCATGTTTGATTCCTTGTTTTTTGTGTAGGCACATTGTGATATACATGGATAAAAGCTGGATCACATTACAGAGGAACACACCTCAGTATGTTAATGGTTTGAATGAGTTTTTAGATTTTTCAATTTATAATCGATCCGTTGATGGGAGAATAAAATGTCCATGTCCTAAATGTAAATTTAGAACATGGTTGAAGAGAGATGAGGTTTATGAACATTTAATACTGAAGCAATTCCCTGCTCAATATTTGTGTTGGATTTGGAATGGAGAATCAAACGTTACAGAAAGATTTAACACTAATGTTAATCCGAATAAAGAGGTCCCATGTTCGTTGAAAATGGAAAATGAAATGAAAAACCTAATAAATGATGCATTTGGCACTACAAGACACCACTATCATCATCAAAACACATCAGAACAACCAGAAGAGGGTGCTACAAATTGCAACGTGACAAGTGATGTTTTTGAGACCGTAACACAGGCATATCAAGATTGTCACATATCATTGGATCCTCCTATTGATTATGTGGAGCCAAATGTAAGAGAAAACTTCACTAAGGAAAATGCGTTTCATGATTTAGTTGATGATGAAAATCAAGAGTTGTATAGTGGGTGTTTGAAATATTCAAAGCTTTCATTTCTGTTGAAGTTGTACCATATCAAATGTCTATGTGGAATTACAAATAAGGCAATGTCCATGATATTGGAATTGATTCGTGATGCATTTCCTGAAGAAAAAATCTCAGAATATTTTTATGATATGAAAAAAGTTGTTAACAAGCATGGTCTGAATTATACAAAAATACATGCGTGTCCCAATAATTGTATTCTTTATTGGGGAGAGGATTCAAGTAGACAGAATTAAAAGAAATGTTATTCTTCTAGATGGAAGGCAAAGGGTGATGTTGGAAGTCTGAATGAACATAATTTCATGGAGAAGAAGAAAAGGAGCACACCTGTAAAGGTTTTGCGTTACTTTCCTTTGAAGACTCGATTGAAAAGATTATTCATGTCATCAAAAACCACCGAACACATGAAGTGTAATTCTGTAGATAATAACAATGATGGGTTAATGAGACATCCACGAGATTCCCAATCGTGGAAGACATTTGATTTATTACATCTCGATTTCTCAGCTGATCCTAAGAATGTTCGATTGGGATTGGCTGCCGATGGATTCAACCCATTTGGGACTTTGATTACCAATTATAGCATTTGGCCAGTTATTTTGATCCCTTATAATCTGCCTCCGTGGATGTGTATGCAACAAACATCTTTTATCCTTTTGATGATTATTCCTGGAAAAAAATGCCTGTAAATGATATTGATGTATACTTGCAGCATTTAATTGAAGAATTGCAGGAGTTATGGAGCAACAGTGTTGAGACATTTGATGCTTCTTCTAAAACAATATTCAAAATGCATGCTGCTTTAATGTGGACCATTAGTGACTTCCCTGGGCTTGGGAATTTATCTGGTTGGAACACTTACACGGGTTTGGATTGTCCTATTTGTAACTTTGATTTTGAGCCCAAACGGATACCTCACAGTAGAAAATGGTGCTTCTTGTGTCATCGAATATTTCTCGATGCATCTCATAGATTTTGGCTGAACAGATCAAAATTTAATGGTTCCATTGATCATAGACCACCTCCAAAGTTGTTAAATGGTTTTGAAATATTGACATAGCTTGAAAATGTTGAAATAGAATTTGGGAAGGTTCATCATTTGAATGATAGCGGAAAACGGGTCCGAAGTGCATCGTCAAGCGAAACCGAAACGCAATAATGGAAGAAAAAAAGTATATTGTTCAAACTTTCATATTGGGAATTTAATTTATTGGGGAATAATCTTGATGTGATGCATATTGAAAAGAATGTCTGTGACAATTTGATTTTCACATTGTTTAATGAGCATGGAAAGTCGAAGGATCATCTCAATGCTTGCAAATACTTACAAGCAATGAACATAAAACGCGATCTCTGGCCAGATGAGAATGAAAAGTATCCTCCGACAATTTTTGCAATGAAAAATAGGGATAAAGATACATTCCTTTGAATGTTAAAGAATGTTAAGGTATCTGATGGGTATTCAAGTAACATCTCGAGGTGTGTTGACTTGAAGAATCGTAAGTTACATGGATTGAAAATCCACGATTCACATATTTTGTTACAACAGTTACTACCATTGGCATTGAGTACATTATTACCTAAAAAAATTACTGCTGTTGTACTCGAGTTGTGCACATTTTTTAGAAAACTATGTGAGAAATCTCTACATCCATTTTAGCTTGACAACCTCCAGGAGATGTTTTTATTGACCCTTTGCGCAATGGATATGATCTTTCCTCTGTCCCTTTTTACTGTAATGATGCATTTAAATATGCATTTGGTTGAGGAAGCTAAATTAGGAGGCCCCGTTCATTATTGATGGATGTATCCAATTGATAGGTACTTTACTTATATGTTTTCGACTTAAGTAAATAATTTTTGGTACTTAATTAAATGCATAATTATGTTTATTTTATTTCAAAGATATCTTGGGCATTTGAAATAATACGTGAGAAATAAAGCTAAACCATAAGGCCCAATTGCTGACGTCTATGTGGATGAGGAGTGTTTTACCTTTTGTTCTCAATACTTGGATGATATTGAGACAAGATTTAATCGAGTTGGACATGTTGACGACACATCGAATCAATCTAAAATACATCATAAATCCAAAATATTTCCTGCTATTGGCCGATCAGTTGGGAGGACCTCAAATGTGACACTAACTGAATTGGAATTATTACAGGCCCATAGATATGTGCTGCTAAATAGTGAAATTGTAGATCCATTTATTGAAGAGTTGAGGATACAAACAAAGAGACAAATGAGAGGCCGAACGTGAAATGAGAAAGATATAACGAAATATATTAATAAAGAGCTTGTAGAATGGTTTGCACGACGTGTAAGTTCATAAATATTACAATAAATATGAATATCAGTTTGACACATACATTTTGTAAATCAAATAAAGTATATTTATTTTTTCAAATCATGAATACTGATACTCGAGTAGAGGTGTCAAAATATTTGAAGTTTCTTACTAGAGGTCCTCTAAAAGAAGTTATAAATTTCGACTCTTATAATGTGAATGGAATTAGATTTCGTACAGTCGATCGAGAAGTGGGTTTGAGAACACAGAATAGTGGTATATTTACATTTTCTGAAGTAGAATACTATGGAAAGCTGCATGATATTATTGAATTAAACTACCACAGACATTTTTTGGTTGTTTTATTCAAATGCAAATGGGTCGATATTATCAGAGGTTTTAAAAGAGATTCCTTGCAATTTACTTCTGTGAACTTCTCTCGCTTGATGGATGTTGGTGACCGTGAAATGCATGATCCATATATCTTAGTATCATAAGAAAAAATGGTATATTATGTGAATGATGTTGCCGATGAAGGGTGGAGTGTAGTTGCTCATGTAATACAAAGAGATTTGTATGATATAGGTGATGAAGTGGAATATTTGACCTCTGAAATTGAATTTAATCAGCAACAGGAAGCAGAATTATTTGTCCAACATGATATTGAAACTATTAGTCTAGAAAGGATGAATGAAGTGGATGAAGCAAAGGAGCAGGAAACTGACATGATTGAAGGGGAAAATGATTTTATGTACAATTATTTATTTATTCAGAAACCACTTGTTTCATTTTTGCAGTCATTCATTATCATTGTTATATATATTTTGTCTATTAGTACTCCATCTATTATCATTTTTATTTTTTTTTCTGCATAATTTTTTTGAAATATATATTCTGAACTTAATTTTACTTGATTAAATGACCAGAATTCCAAGGAAGAAGCGGTACATTATTTCATCCAGTTCTGCGACAGATGACTATCCATCTAGCTCACTCCCCATGACATCTGAGGCACCAGCTGCCGACACCCCTGCACATAGTTTCCACCACACATTTTCATGTCCTAAAATTTCCTTGATTTCTCATGTTTCTTTTTATGCATTTTATTGATTTATGATGTTTCTTTTTATGTATTTATTTCTCGAGTGTGGTATATGTCATTCCATTTAGGTCTGTGTTTGAATTGGTAGTCGAGATTTTGGATGACTAGGAGTTAAACCCATTTTTGATGTGGGTGCAAAAGTTGTATGTAGTAGAGTTTTATACAACAATAGTTATCATTGTACCATTAGAATGGGCATTTTATGACTTTTATGGAAGGTCGTGTTGTTAAGCATTGTTCTAGATAGGCATTGGGAAGGCATGTGTTCTTGGCCCAGAGTTAGTGCAGAGCACAACATAGAATTTTGATATCATGCAAGATATGATGAATGGAGGTTTGGGTATAAAAGGTTTAGTAAGGTGAGAAATCTCTCTTTCACATTCATTATACCTTTCTAAGTGTTTGGGTGAGTTGGTGTGGTGGCATATCAGCTAGAATTTACAACTCATTTGGGGAGGATCCATGATGTTTTCCAAGACACCTAGATCTATTAGTATCTACATGATACCTCTCACGTCTGATACTTGGGAGATCCGGATGTTGATAATGATGCAATGTTCATTGAAAAACTATTAATAATCGAGGATCGTAAGGATAAAGTTCTCTATGGATGGATGATTCATTTGGATCACGTGTTGTGGAGGAATGTTTTCCATGAGAAGATTACTAGGGAGTGAGAAGCGAATATGCATTCCCAGTACACTAATCTGAATTGAGTTGATGTTCTGAGCATTACTTTGATGTTTTAATTTTTTAATTTTCATTAAAGTGATATCTGACCTTATTTTGTAATAAGATATGTTTTATCTTGAAATGGAGGAAGGAGCTCTCTAATCCATGTGTCTAGATGGTGTGAGGCTATTTTGAGAGCTATATGATGTAATGGAGTAAACCTCTTAGATTAATTACATTGTGAAACTTTAGTGATTAGGGTGTTCTAGGGGATGTTTTTTCACTCATTCTAGGAGTTTTTCAAAAATAAAGTTTTTAACTATCCATGAGTCAGCCTGTCAATGAGTCAGGTTTTCAGTGAATCATCCTATCAGTGACTCAGTGATTTGGTGTCAGTGAGTCAAGGGTGTTAGTGTCGATGAGTCATGGGCGTCAGTGTCAATGCCATGGTGTCGGTTCCAGGGCATCGGTACAAGGGTGTTGCTCACATGGAATCAGTTCCAGGGCATCGATGCTAGGGTGTTGGTGCCAGGGTGACAATGTCATGGAATCGGTGATAGGGTATCAATGAGACACCCATCAGTGGGTAATTTCATGTTTTCCCCAGACATCCCAATCTCTCCCTTATGATGTTCTTTTAACAAAAAATATGTTACCTATTGAGTTTGACTTTGCTTTAATCTTTTTACACTGTATTCAAGGAGAATTATTATTTCTCCAAACCGTAATCACCCTTAAATTTGGAAAAACCAAATTAACGATACGTGGCATTGATCACAACACATATTTCAAGTATTTTGAAGTCACCTCTATAATTTTATAGTTATATGTTTTCAAAAAACCGAGTTTGATGCTATGTTTGGGTGTTTTTAAGAGTTTTTTGAATGATATTTTTTATATATTTAATTTTCTAATGTCCTAGGGGATTTGAGATATTCAAATAGCATGGTCAATCCATGATCTTTTTTATCCAGCACATTGAAATTATATCCCTTATTATTAGGATCTCACTCATTCTTAAGCCAAGATCCTCTAATTTCCAGTGGATTCTTTTCCTTCTCCCAAGGTGTGGAAAGAGTCCTTCCTCCTTAGAAGGGGTTATATTACATTTACTATTTCTACTTGTTATCTTTTTATTATTATTCTGACTTGTTGTGGATGTGTGCCTTATAAAAATCATGGCAATTGGTGGTCTTTTATTACACACTATTAATATTTTTATTGGTTATAATGCTGGGGAAAAATGTTGTAATGTGGAAACTGATTAATCATGTACACATGGTTAATTAAATGGATGTTCGAGGAATAAGAACCATTATGTGATACCCCAGTAAAAAAATGTAATTCAAGAATAGTGTTGGTTAAATCTGAATTTACCCCTGTTTGATGGGTGTGGTCATATAATGTGTGTTATGGTTGGGTTTTATAGTTTATGTGGAATGTTTGTGAATTGAAGTGATAGTTATATCTATGTTTGTGGGATTGATTTTTGAATGGAAGAATTTGTAGGTAGTTGAACTACCTTTGGTTGTACTGTGTCCATCAGACAGGCTTCTGTATGGGGACTGTAATGTGGCATTGGTGGTGTTGTGCAGTGGGACTACAAGAATGGTTTTCATTCATTTTTGAGTTGGTTAGGGATTTTATTTTTTGTAGTAATGGAATATATACTGTGAATCCCTTGAATAAATGAATAGAACGTGGTTAAATAAAAAGTGGCTAGATTATTCTTTGGAAGTATCTGTTGTGTGGGTTTGCATATAGCGGTAGCAACAAAAGTGTTACTATTGGGTTGTTCATTGTTTGGTTGAAACCTATAGGTTGGGATACTGTTTGATTATCTATATGTATATGAACATATTGTTTTTTTTGATTTCTATACACACCCGAACGTCATTTACCACCATATTGTTTTTTTGTGATTTCTGGTTTTATTTGTTTTTCAGGGCAGTGGTGCAGTAGAAGCAAAGAATTATTATTTTTATTCTGGGCAGCTTTTCACGGCGGTTTTAACCGCCGCTACATGCATATTCGCGGCGGTTTACACCGCCGCTAAATAGTGAAAACCGCTGCTAAATAGGAGCATCGTGGCTGCCTTATTCCGTGGCGGTTACTATAACTTTAGCAGCGGTTTTACGGCCGCTGGAATTTGAGTTTATTCACAGCGGTTATAACCGCCGCAAATAAAGTAATATCCAGGGCTCGTAAAACCGCTTCTAAATTTAGAAAAACCACCGTGAAGTGAGGCAGCGATGACGCTTTCCTAAAACCGCCTATAAACGCAAATAACCGCCGCTAATAGATTGGAGATGCCCTATTACGTGGTGGTTTCTGTAAACCGCCGCCAAACAATGTAGCGGCGGTTTAAACCACTGCTAAATGCAAAAAAACCACCGCTAAATGGCGATTCTGTTGTAGTGATAATTATGTGTGAAAAATATAAATACACTCAATATTATTTGATATTAAGTGTAAATCAATCAGAGGACATTCACACATATTCTTGTAAAAACAAAACCAATGAATTGGATGTTTAACTCAATAAATGGAGATTGAGTTAAAATTACTCTTATCAAGTTCATATCGATGACATGAGAATTTATCAATGGAGTGATTATGTGTATCAAAATTATATCCATAGAAAGGGGATTGGAAATTACTACAGAAATAATAAATAGTGATTCCACACATAATCGTGGAGTAAAATAATCAATGAAGTATGCGTAAAGCCGAATGAGTGGAAATTGAAATTTGAAATTCCCTTACCAATTTGGTAACTTATGAAACATACATACCATGAAAGATGGATCATAAAATGAAGATGTAATTACTCATAAATTAAATTATATTACACAATGAATACAATCATTGGGCAGTACATACAGCACACAAAAGGAAATAGTGATAGTATGGCATGAATCTCACGGAAAGAGGAAGTGAGATGAAAACCCTTAATTTGTTGTAATAAATCGAGTAGTATGGACAAAGGTTAATAAAAACGAAATTAATCATATAATACTATGAATATAAATAGAATCATGATAATATATATATATCAAATTATAGTGCATAATACACCACATTTAATAAATAAGTGGAGAACAATGGAAATATCACAGAATTAAAAGTGTGATAAGAAACCCCTTACTTTGTACTTTTCCTTGGTTGAGGGTAAGTTAACCTCTTGTATAATGGTTAAATAATTGTTATTAAATTATAAAAGAATCATATAAATTAATATTATATCAAATATGATCTTTTAATATTGCTTTGTTAATAATATTTTAGTATTATCATCGTTTCGGGAGTTAACTGATTCATTTTCCTTTATATGCTTTGTTTCGTAAGTAGTGTTTGTTATGAATAAGATGTATCTTATTCATATTAAGAATTATATTAATTCTTTATAAATTATTTTTAATCATCTAATGAAATTTTTTCTGGAATGGATTATGATGGGGAATGAATCTCATAGCATTCATGGAGACAATAATCAGTACGTATGCACGGACGAAAATATCATTCTTTTGATATTAAAATAATATATAATTGGATGGTATATCATATAAACAGAATAATTATCATGTTATATTTATTATTTACATCAATTACTTATCATTATTATACCCATCCAAATAATAACGTATTGAATAACAATTACACCACAACGTGGAGACGGTAAGCCGTACATACACACGTATGGTGACTTGTCATTCAAAGGATGGATAGAATAATTAATATGGTTGTACCATATTTATAATAACATCATAGTATATAGAATATACTGGATTTATTATTTTATAATGGAAACAACAAAGAAAGAGGAAGTGGAAGAAGAAAGGAACTCGAAAGAGGTGATGAAATATTTACCTCTTGTTCGGGTTCTTCCATTTGATTTGACCAAAAGGGATCCTTAGGTTGGATTTATGGATATATTAAGGCCTATAGGATGAATATAGGGGAGTTTAGAGTGTATTTTGGTAGATTTTGGCTGAGAAAAAAGGCTTTGAAGGTGTGAATTTGAGGGAAGGGTTAGTGCCCTTTTATAAGAGGGGCTAGAGGCACCTTAGGAAAAGCTAGAAATATTATTTTATAATAAAATAATTTTCGGTTTCTAATGGCTCCAAAATAAATTATTTATAGGATAAGGTGGGTATGGGTCGAAAATTACTCAACCAATAGGTTTTAGACAGTTTTGGGTCACTATATTAACCTTATCTTTCAGATTTAACTCTTAGTTAAATAGTTTGACATTTACCCCGTCTCTTTTTTTATATTATATGGTTAATAAACATACTATATAATTTGAAGAGAACCCCAAGTGGTTCATTAATGATACAAATATCATTATATAAGTCTTTTTTCTGAACCTTATATTTTTAGGAATATAATATCAATTAATAATATAATATTTTTTTAAAAACCCTTTTATGTCAATTTTGACACTATTTGGTATTTTGTTTTTTCTAAATTCATAAGAACATTATTAATTCGAAAAAAATCCATCTAACCAACTATAACAAGTCATATTAACCTATAAAATTAGTGGAATGCATAAAAAGTCTCAAATTACATTTATTTGGATATTTATAATATCAAATATTTTAATATTTCATTAATTAGGTAATTACTGCATCATCATTGTGTCATAAATATATTAAATTATTTAATGTGTACAAATATAAATAAAATACCATTATATAGGAAATATTTTTATCTTTATAATGAATATTTATAATCTAATTTATCTTATTTATACCCTATATTAAAAATGTTTTAGTTATTAAGCTTTGAATTTAACACTTTTAACTCTTCTTTGAATTAAATAATAATAAATATCCTAATCTAATTCAAGTGGACCTAAAGGATCATATTTTATTAATAAGGTTTTTTTTGGTCGAATTACACTTATCCAATAGAATTAGGAGATGTTTTAGGGTAATAATAATATCATTTTTACCCTTAATTACCCTATTTAGTTTTAACCGTGGTAAATAAAAGTCAAAAGTTACTATTCACCAAAAATTATTTTTATCTTATTGAACACCATTTTACTTACTGATATCAACTGTGTCTCTCAGAGTTTTGAAATTCAATTCACAGAATCGTTAAAATTAAGTTTTATTCAAATTTGCAAATGCTCCTAGGAGATGGGTAAAAGACGGTTAAAAAGTTCAATAAAATTTTTATATATCTAAATTTTTTATAAACTGACTCCAATGAATTACATTAAACTTATATAGGTATTATTTAACTATTTTTACCTAAAATAAATTTAAAAAAAATAAATAATTATTTAAATAAAAATTCGGTTTTAAACTATAACTCAGTGTTTTTCACTATTCATCAAAAATTGAAAGTTTTCAGAAAAATACCAAAAATTCACCCTAAGGTAATTTCGATATTAAGAGTCCAAAAATGAAGTCCATTTTGAAATATAAAATTTATAAAATTTCAGAAAGTGGGTATTACTATTCATAATGACTAGTTTGATTGGTCGCGGTGTGTTAGAATCTCAAAGTTGCGTACAATGAAAGCTATTACATTATTTGAAAGGAAACATACCGTGTAAGCTTGGGGTGTTAAATTATCCCACCCTTTTGGAAATTTCATCCTCGCAATTTTTAAAATTGGGCTTGGGAACATAATTGAAAGTACCACATCAGAAAAAGAGTCAATAAAACTATCACTCTAAAAGAAAGAAAGAGAAGTACAAAGGTCACCCGAGATAACCCATACTAGGATTCCATGTAGGAAAAAAATGGATATGGAAGATAAACTAAGTGTCAAGTTCTGATTGAGAGGGATAGAAAACATTATTAGAAGAAAGTTAACAATAAGAAAACCACAAACTTGTGATGGTACAAATGGTCATTAGTTTCCCAGTTGGAAAAGTAAACAGACAACGTTTTTTTTTGTTTTAAGTTACATTTCATAAAGATGAGGAATTTATTTATGAGATTGACTAAGAACATAAAGAGATATACTTACTTTTTAAGTAGAGTTTCATTCTTTAATAAATTTCTACCACTAACTCATTTTTTTTCAAACAATGATTATTCAAGATGACTTGGTCACATCGAAAGAGCTAGAATCAACTTCTAGAGAATCACATGATCCACAGAGGATAAAATATATATTTACCTTGTCTTTAGAGATTAATCAAAACCAAAATGGTTAGTACAATATCAGATGATCCCCCAAAAGGATATTCCTTTAGAGAAAGAAACAATAATCTTAATTTATAAAATTAAACCAACAATACTCCAAAGTTAAATAAATACCATTCAATAAACAACTATCCTTAAAATCCTTCAATATAATCCAAACTAATATTGAAACCCAAAACTTAGAAGAATTTGGTTATGTAGTCTTACATGTTAAATTGTATCTCCAAATTACATCAACTAATCTTAAATTCACATACTTAAAAGTAATTAACCTAATCACATATTCTCTATTATAGGTTAATCAGTTCCATAAATAACCCAAATCACTATAAATCCACAATAAAAACATAGATAAAAATCCACCATTACTCCTCAAATGAAATCCCATAGTATTCTATTTTCCTTAGGCATATAGTGTTCCCAACAGAGCGAACGTCTTCCAAAATAACATTTATCACTTAACCACCAAATCATTTTCCTATACTAAGGGTATTCATTTGATAAGACATAAGATAACAAATCAACTTATTATTGATCAATAAAATCATTTAAATAAAAATAATTAGTCACTCTAACTAGTGACTTCACGTAGTCCAGTGGTAGGAGATAAATCCCAATTGCACTCTGGTTGTGGGTTCGATTCCCACAGCTTTGTCCGAAGTGATGGGTTATCACGCAGTCTGCGTGTTGTCCTTTTTCAAAAAAAAAATATTTTATAACATTACCAAAATGATATAAATTCCTTAAAATAACCATAACATAATTTAACCACAAATGTTCTCTCATACCATGCATTTTCATCCCAAAATATAATAACTTGTAATTACCTCAAACCCAGTGATCATATAAAACCAAATGGTTATTTATAATTATATCCACAAGAGAAAAGATAATTATTCCTCAGATATCATTTTCACATGACAAACTATAGAGTTACAAATACAAGAGAAAATTATTCCAAAGTAATCCAATCAACAAAGAGCACTAATACTTTTAAACATTTCTCTAACCATTTATTTCCACATAACTTCGTCTTTGACCAAGAAAATATCCTATAGAATAGGGCATTCACTTGGGTAATATCCAGGTCCCCTACATTTACGACAAATGACTGTAATTGGATTCTTGGGAACATTTTTATTTTCTTCCATAGTACTCTTCATTTTTCCTCAACAATAATTTACTTTGTGTCTTTCTTTCCTACACATAAAGCATTTATTTGTTCTATTGAGACACTTTCCTGGGTGTCTCCTTCCACATTTACTGCATGATGGAAATTGAGGATTCTTTTCTCCATAGTCTCCACTATTGGAGCTCTTATCATTCATCACCTTTCTCTTCTTTGTTGAGTCCGATAGTCGGCTAATATATATATTGTTGATCATATTTTTGGAAAACTGATTTGGCATGAAAACGATATATTTTACACCTATCAACATTCCATTTTGTTGCTCATTTACCCCACCATTCCCACCGTGTAAATCTTGCTCAAAGTTACTATGACTTCCTTGGAATCCAGCCTTTGACTAAAACCAGAAAGCATTGTGTGAGTAACAGTAGTCATAAAATCATTTAGATAATATCATGACACTATATTTTTAATTTGAAACATCTTAGGATTAACCAAGGTCATTTATTCTCATCTTATATTAAAATCCTTCAAATCAGTTTGTAAAGAAAATGTAAATTATCCTGAGCCTATCCCCCAGGAGTGTCGTAACTAAGAGTGCAGCAAGGCCCATTGTTGTGCACCAGTTCTCGTTTGAGTCTATCTCAAAGTGGTGTTTTCGGGTTTTACCCCTAGGTACATCTGTACCAGAGCTACCTCTACCTGCTCATATCTAGATATGGATGTATTTCTTGGAAAACTCATAAAATATCTACAATACCAAAATTTTAGGTAGTTCTTCTATACTATTCCTCAAAGTCTATCTTAGGGCTATGTGCTATAATTAGAGTTAATCTAAATATAGTTTCCAAGGTTTGTAATAAACTTTCTCTGATACCAACTGTAATTCCCTAACCCCAGAATCCTAGAGTTGGTACATTATTATGTATCATTGGCATGATCACAAAGGATCAATTCTCGAAATACTGATTAATTTAGTAGCCTTGTAAGTACTAGATACTTTCATAAGGTTTACATTACATCATAAAATGGAAAACTACAACAACATTGTTTCCATAGACAACAATATAATCCCATAGACTATCCCTCCAGGTCAGTCAAAATATACTTCTTCACATCTTGGAAAAAATAAAACATAGAAAGGGGTGAGCTCAGATGGTCAGTAAGGATAACAATATAGCAGAAACTTTTATAAATAAGCATAAACATTTAAGGTAATGTATAAGACTAAAACAAAAGCCTTTTAAACTTTAACTTCAACATAATATGGAAAAGATAAAATCAAATAATTCTATTTAATTATTCACATGTAAATTATACTAGTCTAATAATCACATGCAATATTTATAGCCACTTTGATAATGATGGAATGCATAATTCTAGACTTTCATAACCACATAGTCATGACCTTGTGCCAAGACTATAAAAAATATTTTGTCAAGGCCTTGTTCCAATAAACTAGTTTGTCTCATGAGACCTACCGATGCATTGAGGAGCTATAGCAGGCTCTACCTGTCACTTACTAAGTCCAATTCATTCCTCATATGAAAAGGTTGAAATATAATCTGAACATTCATATTAAAACTAGCATACGAAATGTAAATATTTTAACCACAAACCATGAATGGTATAAAAATAGAACATCCATAGTCAAACATAACCTATTAAATACAATATGGAATATTGTATTATAATAGATCAACCTCAATAGATAATAATGAATGATATTTACATAGATGAAAATAATCATCAAAACTATTTGAGAGAAATATCCCCCTTTTTCTTGAAAACATTTAAATGTCTCACTATTTATCAAGAAGACGTTTAAAATAGATTTTTGAATCAAAGTGTCCCATACTACTTTGAAAATTTTAAAAGTAATTTTAATTTTAAAACATTAATGTCCATATAAATAAATCCTTAAAACCATTTTTAAAACATGGACATTAATGAGAAAGATTTAAAATAATAAATCTTTAAAACATTTTAAAATGATATTTTAGTTTGAGTTCATAACCAAAATAGAGACACTTGAATACAAATAATTGAGGTAATAAAAACTTTATAATATCATGGGAATAAATGGATTTATTATATACTATGTCAAAGTACATTATATATACCATATAAAAGTGAATTGGCGTATAACAACAAAGAAGACTCAGTAGAATGTAAATTGAGATGAAATATCTTATAAAGACCGTATCCTTAGGTTAAGGATAAATCAACGACATAATTATGTGTGAAAAATATAAATACACTCAATATTATTGGATATTCAGTGTAAATAAATCATATGACATTAACACATATTCTTGTAAAAACAACACCAATGAATTGGATGTTTAACACAATAAATGGAGATTGAGTTAAAATTACTCTTATCAAGTTCATATCGATGACATGAGAATTTATCAATGGAGTGATTATGTGTATCAAAAGTATATCCACAGAAAGGGGAGTGGAAATTACTACACAAATAATAAATAGTTATTCCACACATAATCATGGAGTAAAATAATCAATGAAGTATGCGTAAAGCCGAATGAGTGGAAATTGAAATTTGAAATTCCCTTACCAATTTTGTAACTTATGGAATATACATCCCATGAAAGATGGATCATAAAATGAAGATGTATTACTCAGAAATTAAAGTATATTACACAATGAATACAATAATTGGGTAGTACATACAACACATAAAAGAAAATAGTGGCTGTAAGGCATGAATCTCATGGAAACAGGAAGTGAGATGAAAACCCTTACTTCGCTGTAATCAATCGAGTCGTATGGAAAAAAGTTAATAAAAAACAAATGAATCACAAAATAACATGAATATAAAGAGAATAATGATAATATATATATATATATATATATATATATCAAATGACAGTACACAATACACCACATTTAATAAATAAGTGGCGAATAATGGAAATCTCACGGAATTAAAAGTGAGACAAGAAACCCCTTACTTTGTACTTTTACTTGGTTGAGGGTAGGTTAAACTCATGTATAATGGTGAAATAATTGTTATTAAATTATAAAAGAATAATATACATTAATATGATATCAAATATGATCTTTTAATATTGCTTTGTTAATAATATTTTAGTATTATCATCATTTCGGGTGTTAACTGATTCGTTTTCCTTTATATGATTTGTTTATAAAGTAGTGTTTGTTATGAATAGGATGTATCTTATTCATATTCAGAATGATATAAAATATTTAAACATTATTTTTAATGATCAAATTAAAATTAGTCTTGAATGGATTATGATGGGGAATGAATCTCATCATGTTTGTGGAGACGGTAATCCGTACGTACGCACGAGTGACAATATCATTCTTTTGATATTAAAATAATATATAATTGGATGTTATATCATATAAAAAGAATAATTATAATGTAATATTTATTATTTACATCAATTAAACATCATTATTATTCCCATCCAAATAATAATGTATTGAATAACAATTACACCACGACATGGAGACGGTAAGCCGTACGTACGCGCGTATGGTGACATGTCATTCAAAGGATGGATAGAATAATTAATATAGTTATACCATATTTATAATGAAATCATAGTATATATAAGATACTGGAGTTATTATTTTATAATGGAAACAACAAAGAAAGAGGAAGTGGAAGAAGAAAGGAGCTTGAAAGAGGTGATGAAATATTTACCTCTTCTTTGGGTCCTTCCTTTTGATTTGATCAAATGGTATCCTTATGTTGGATTTATAACTAAATTAAGTACTATAGGATTAATGGAGGTGAGTTGAGAGGGTATTTGGGCAGAGTTTGGATGAGAAAAAAGGCTTCAAAGGTGTGAATTTGAGGGAATGGGGAGTGCCCTTTTATAAGAGGGGTGAGAGGCGCCTTTGGAATATCTAGAAATATTATTTTATAATAAAATCATTTTCAGTTTCTAATGGATACAAAATGAATTATTTAGAGGATAATGCGATAATAGGTCAAAAACTACTCATACAATAGGTTTTAGACAGATTTTGGTCACTATATTAACCTTATCTTTTAGATTTAACTCTTAGTTAAATAGTTTGACATTTACCCTGTCTCTTTGTATTTTTATATTATATTGTTAATAAACTTATTATATACTTTCAAGATAACCCAAAGTGGTTCATTAATGATAAAAATATAATTATATAATTCTTTTGGACGAACCTTATTTTTTTTGGAATAGAATATCAATTAATAATATAATATTTGTTTTAAAAACTCTTTTATGTCAATTTTGACACTATTTGGTATTTTGTTTTTGCTAAATTTATAACAGCATGATTAATTCAAAAAAAATTCATCTAACCAACTCTAACATGCAATATTAACCTATAAAATTAGTTTAATTCATAAAAAGTCTCAAATTACATTTATTTGGATATTTATAATATCAAATATTTTAATATTTCATTAATTAGGTAATTACTGCATCATCATTGTGTCATAAATAAGTTAAATTATTTAATGTATAAAAATATAAATAAAATACCATTATGTAGAAAATATTTTTATATTTCTAATGAATATTTATAATCGAATTTATCTTATGTATAAACCTATATTAAAAATGTTTTAGTTATTAATCTTTGAATTTAACACTTTTAACTCTTCTTCGAATTAAGTAATAATAAATGTCCTAATCTAATCCAACTGGACCTAAAGAATCATATTTTATTCCTAAGTTTGTTTTTGGTCAAATTATTCTTATCCAATATAATTAGTACATGTGTTAGGGTAATAATAATATCATTTCTACCCTTAATTACCCTATTTACCTTTAACCGTGGTAAATAAAAGTAAAAAGTTACTATTCAACAAAAATTATTTTTATATTATTGAGCCACATTTTACTTAATGATATCAACTGTGTCTCTTGGATTTTTGAAATTCAATTCATAGAAGCGGTGAAATTAAGTTTTATTCAAATTTGCAAATGCTCCTAGGAGATGGGTAAAAGACTGTTAAAAAGTTCAATAAAATTTTTCTATATCTAAAATTATTATAAACTGAATCCAATGAATTACATTTAAATTATATAGGTATTATTTATCTATTTTTACCTAAAGTAAATTTAAATAAAATAAATAATTATTTAAATAAAAATTCGGTTTTAAACTATAACTGAGTGTTGTTCACTATTCATCAAAAATTGAAAGTTTTCAGAAAAATACCAAAAATTCACCCTAAGCTAATTTTGATATTACGAATCCAAAAATGAAGTCCATTTTGAAATATAAAATTTATAAAATTTCAAAAATTGGGTATTACTATTCATAACGACTAGTTTTATTGGTCTCTGTGTGTTAGAATCTCAAAGTTTCATACAATGCAAGCTATTACATTATTCGAAGGGAAACATACCGCGGAAGCTTGGGGTGTTACATGTTTTTTCACTTTACCATTGCTGATATGCTATCATGAAAGTGAACATTAAAAATTTTGGACAATAAATGGAAATCTTTTAAATGGATATTATGGAATGAAGTCAACGATACTTCATTGAGCACGCAAAAAGTGTATTATAAGGTAACCAATGGGGTACCTAGAGAGAAATGAATTTTTTTTATTAATAGACATCGTGATGAGAAGAAAATTGTATTTAAATATATATTATTATATTGATATCGTTTTACATTTATACATGTATATGAAAAGAAGATGACATTTCATACATTACTATTAAATTGCATTTTATTTATTTCAGGATCTTTCAAGGAAGAATGCATCGAGTCAGGCTAAACAAATCATCCCTCACACTACAAGGTCAAAGAGTTTTTCTAGAAGCTGATAGACTATGGTAATATTTTCATTAGTTTAAATATTTATACGAAAATATTACCTATTTAATATATTAAATTGTTTATTTATCTTTTTTTAATGCAGTTATAGATTTTATAGCACCAATAATTTTAAACAAAAAATATGATGAGAGTTTTTTTAATGATCTTGCCAAATAAGTTGGGGTATGAATTACTTTTTAATTATAATAACTTATTATCAGCTGTCACTATGTTAACATATATTTCTTTTAATATTATTGATATTTGATTTATAGGTAAAAATTAAAGAACTATAGGATGCTAATTCCATGAAGTCCTACTCAGTCTCCCAGGATGACCTAGTTGGAAAAGTCCTTGGGAAAGAGCATCCTAATCGAGTGCGTGGGATGGGTTTGGGACTATTACGATATGATCTCTTTGGTAGCCCACTGAGGGTTGTAGTTGCATCTACTCTTGGTTTTAATCACTCAATACTTCTATATTCTCATAGAGAGTTAATTTCTTTGAAAAATACAATTTTGGAATAGGGAGCTCAGATATCTACTTTGAAAAAAGCGTTTATTGATTTATATAAGAAGATTACTGGATCTATCCCCGATGGTATTGCATTGATGACTGTTGGTGAGTAGGAAAATCAAAAAATTTCAAAATCATTTAGTTCGCAAAAATTTATTGGTTTTAAGTTTAAATATAAATATAAAACATTATTTAATTTTCAATATAATTTTCTTACAGGTGCCAGTAACAGGAAGTAGGATGG
This sequence comes from Viscum album, assembly GCA_963277665.1. NCBI lineage: Eukaryota > Viridiplantae > Streptophyta > Magnoliopsida > Santalales > Viscaceae > Viscum > Viscum album. The sequence continues at coordinate 1,294,173,482 of OY728138.1, read as the reverse complement.
AGATGGAGAGGGTGACAAGAAGTGTTCATCCTAGGACAGTGATTAGTGTTGTTTTTGATGTTTTAGAAAAATATGGAAAGAGAGGGTTTGTTCATGTATCATGTATGACGAGTATTCAAATAAAATTTTCATAACCTAACATTTTCATGATTTCCTATGTTTGAAGAGGTTGAAAACCTTTCAGGGTTACAGTGATAGTAATCCATTCATAGAAATATAGGATTGAATACGATTAAAATAAATATCTTGTAATGATATTAATGATATTTAGTGAAAACCATATTATATTTTATTTTAACATAAAAAACATCCTTTCCCTAATCCAGTATAGTAATACCTAAGTGTCATTTCTTTCTTTTAGCAATCCCACAAGGTAAAGTTCAATCATTCTGGTTATAAAATTTCTCCCCATTTTTAAATTTTAATGCATGATTTTTTTACTTCAAACCTATACATGTGAATGTTTCTTATTCACATTGTTTTTCCTTATAGTTTGTAGTCCCAAAAATCCTTTCATCATTTATGTTTCATCATCTTCTTAAGATATATCAACTCACTATTTGACATCAATCACTTTACATCATCATTCAAGATGCATATCATTATCACTATTACTCACCCAAATAGTATCATATCTACCTATAATTATGGAATTTGTGTTTCCCTATCCCTATATCTCCTACTAAATATTCACTAGCCTACCTCCCTATGAGTCTCCCTCCTCTGATCTACATGGTTTCCACGTGGTTTAGAAAACTTTGCGGCCTAACCATAATGGGGAATTTTTCTACTTATATTCTTTTTATTGGGGGGATTACACCTAAAGCCTCCCTATTCATCCCCATCAACCCAAACATCTTACATGGGTCTCTACATTTCTTATATTCACCTATTTGGTGGTTTTAATTTGGGTTTTTAGTGATTCTTCACCAGGTTCAAGAAGTATAAACTTATCTTATCTTTCAATTGGTTTTATATCTTCCTCTACAAGTTACTCTAAACACAACAAACTTGTTTGGATTATTTTCTAGGTTATTGTTACAAGGATATGGGGATTTTAGTTTCTAGTAGTTTTAAAACCTCTTATGAGTTCCTTTCCAATAAATTTCATCGAAAGAAACATGGTTCCACTATTTGAGGTATGTGTTTCTATTTAATTTACTTTGAAATAAGTGTTCAGTAATTCTGGATTTTCTATAGGGTGTTTGGGTTAAAGTGAAGATTTATATGGTAAATAGTTTGGTCTGGGAAAGGTTGTCTATGCATTATTGTATTTTTACCTTGTAAAATTTGGTAAATAGAATAGATAAATGGAATTTGGTTGTTTTTAAATGTGTTTTATGAATTTTACATGTTTTCTAAAATTCCAAGGGTGGTTTTCATTGATAAAAATGCTTATTCATTGTGTTTTAAGAAAAATATGGTTTTAATAGAAGGTTTACCTTTTTTTGTTTTCCTTGTTTTAAAGGAGTGGTGTAGTTTTATAATGTGAAATATAGTTTTCATCGACATATTTAGTTATGATTAAATTTGATGTGTGCACACCTTGGGTTATATGTTATTTGCATATGTTTTTTTTTTCAGGGTACTGGGGATGAAAAATCTGCAGCTGGTTTTTATTTGTAAATCAACATATAGAGGTAGTTTCTACCGCCTATAAAAACTGAAACATGTTTATTTTGCGGCATTTTTATTGGTTTTAATGGTGGTTTCCATTCAGAAAGAAAAGAAAAATATTTAGCGGTGGTTTTAACCACCCCAAAATTCTTACCATATTTTTACTTAAAACCTTTACTAAAACTAATAAAACCATATCTACATTTGGTTTCTGCAATACTTACTAGAAACCACTGATAAATGAAAGAAACCTCTGTGTATTGGATACCGAATCCAGTTTTAGCGGTGATTTTATGAAACCATCACATAACCATATCGCGGTGGTTTAAACCACTACAATATTAAAAAATACCAGCAATATTCAGTGATTTTCTTGTAGTGATGTATGAAGCATATAGGTTGGAAACACATATGTGAAACTCACTTGATGAGATATTATGACATGGGGATTATATTACACAGTGAGCATTCATATGTAGTTTTCATCATTGTAAAATTAAGTTATTTCTATGGGGTTCCTTGAACCATTACTAGATGGTAATATTGGACTTTAGGAAAGGCCACCTAATGAAAATGAGAAAGAATACTATAGGGTCACATACTAATAATTTCCATTTATCTCAATTAAATTATATTTGAATTTAATTAATAGGATAAATATTATTATCAAGAACGAGGAATAATTTTATTCATGTTTTACAGATCAAAAATGTTTATCAATGAATAAAATATTTAATATTTATTTGGGTGTTTAATAAATTCTATAGGCGTTCGAATAGACCAAGACCATGATTTATGAAAAATATTAACTAACAAGTCAGTTAAATAATATTTTTTATTGCATAATTTGGTGTGCATAAAATAATAATAATAATAATAATAATAATAATAATAAAAATAATAATAATATTATGTGACATGGGGTTTATTAAAGGTTATAATATTTTTAAGGGATTACATACAATTAAATAATATTTTAACCTAAACCATAGCTCTATAAATAGATGGTTATGTATATTGTGTGGGGTTGATGAAAATACAGAATCATTGCGCATGAATAAATTCTATCTTGAATCCTCCTTCTCTATCCATATAAGAAATGAGAAACACAAGAGAGATTCCTTTAAGACTAAAGGATGAGTGATCGACATGAATAATACAAGACAACTAATTCATCATGATAACACCCAAAAATCGATTGGTATTACTCAGAGATCAAAGAAGCATGTGTGGAACACCATTAGAGGGATTCTACCCTTCGATCCTCACATTTAAATTAAGGAAATATAAAAAGGATCTTTTATAAGATCAAAATTGTCAATGAAGAGAGGATACTAAGTCGAGGTATTTATTTTCTTTAAGATCTAAATAAATTAATTATAAAATTAACATGAAAAGATCCTATATTGGGGTTCCAGGACATTTTATTTAAAATGAATTTTAAATATAATTCACACTACTGCACAATTATGCTATACCTAGATCTAAAATGAATGAGGTCCTATAGAAACCTAGTTCGGTTAATGTTTAGAGTGAAATGAGTTGGGGACATTACAAGTGGTATCAAAGATTTTATGTGAAAAATATCATAGAGTGCATCTAATTTTTTTATCTTACTATTTGGTGATATGATATATAAGTAATACAAGAATGTGTTAGAGATTGCGATGGATCTTGGACATGTGTGTCAAGAAAACCTTTTCTGATTTTAAGTCTAGGTTACCAGGGATATGTGATTGCTATTATTGGTTTTTTCTTTTATGACTATATGATTTCACCGAACACGATACAATTGAGTTTTCTTAAATTTATGATCTATTGAGGTTTAGATATTGGTTTGTTCACAAGAGGCCAATATACATGAATTATATCTTTCAAATAGGATTTTGATGAAATACATGGGCTATTTGTGATTGATATCACTGATGATAAGGGTTAAACTATTTAAAGTTTCAAAAACACCTTTATATGGTGTTTTCCCATACAACTTAGTGGTGGAATTATACTCAGCTGGACCACAATATATTTTCTCTTATAATAGGTCATGTGGATCTAAAGTGATATTCCACTTGATGAATATAAAATTCGTCAATGCAGGGGATTTATAGTGAACCTTAGTGGGTAAGTATAGTCATTAGATACCCTATTAATGGACACATTGTTAGTGATTATGGTACTAGTTCTAAGAGGAAATAGTATTGGTTACTAAAAGTGTTGATAAAAACTCAGATGGTGTTTTCTCTTATATATTCTTGGTGGAATTTTACTTAACCAAACCATATGCATATGGTTCCCATGATATATATTGTTTTTGGGAAATTACATTATATGTACATATGTACATGGATGAGATCATGGTCCTTGAGGGGTAGTCTCATATTTATATGCCCGATGAGGATCAGGTCCCTAGTCAGATGGTGACTTAGAATGTGATTCTAGATACATATATGTGGAAACCCTAGAGTTGGTGTGTTTGAATGTGATTTATTGAGTGATGTTTGATATGGGAAGCTCACAAGCTATAAACTTGTGAGATATGACTTAGGGGATAGGTAAGAGAGCCTAGTTCCCTTAGTATTTAACTTAGGATATCAGTGAGATGGGTATTATGCCTGAGATGAAATATATACAAGGGTAAATTGAGATGAGGGAAAACCTAGGGTTATGAGTGACTTATAGGTGCGAAGTATGGGGAGATTATTTGAGTTATGAGTTTGATGCACTAGAGATTTACCACATATATGTTATAGGAATGGAGATGATATAGTGACCCAATATTTTCATACTTAGATATTATATCTTTTTATATGAATATTTAATACAATTCATAAATACATTACCAAGGACCATATAAGTTTAGTGTCTTTAGAGACTAGATACACAATATTTTTAATTCATGAATGATCTTAAAAGTTTCTAACAAAGATCTCCCAACTTAGAACTATTTATAGAACTACCCAAATTTAAACCTTTCTTCAAAACCCATGGAACGAAAACATAAGAAAATGTGAGATCAGATTCTCAATAAGGGTAAAAAAAGGTGATATCAATGATCAATTAGTTATAAAATGAGAATAAGGGTATGAGAACATAAGATTAACATTTGAAAACCATACCCTACATAACATAGAACATAATCCCAAGTCATGGAATAAATCTTGGCATTCCATATGCCATGATTCAAAAATAAAATCTATGAACATGTTCCAAGATAGAATAACATAGGCATATGAATGTGGAACCAAGCCAAGGTTATAACATTTTGAACATGAATAAATAGAAATAGGTTCACTCATTAAGTTAATAACATGAAATCAAGCCTTTGCATAACCTTATAGACATGAAACCAAGTCCACAGATAACCTTATGGACATGGAATTGGGTCCACACATAACCTTATGGACATGAAACTGGGTCCACACATAACCTTATGGACATGAAACTGGGTCCACACATAACCTTATGAACACGAAACTAGGTCCATACATAACCTTATAGACATGAAACCAGGTCCACACATAACATTATGGACATGAAACCAGGTCCACACATAACCTTATGGAGATAAAACCAGGTCCTGAAATAACTTTATGGACATGAAAATAGGTCCACACATAACCTTATAGACATGAAAATAGGTCCACAAATAACCAGATGTACATGAAATGAGGTCCACACATAACCTTATAGACATGAAACTAGGCCCAAACATAAATATATGGATATGAAACAAGGTCTATGCATAACCTTATGAACATGAAACTAAGCCCAAACATAACATTATGGACATGAAACTAGGTCCACACATAACCTTATAGACATGAAACTAGGTCCACACATAACCTTATGTACATGAAACCAAGTCCACACATAACCTTATGGACATGAAATCAGGTCACCATATAACCTTATGAACATGAAACTAAGTCCATAAATAAAATTATGGACATAAAAATAGGTCCATACATAACCTTATGGATTTGAAACTAGGTCCACACATAACCTTATGAACATGAATCTCGGTCCACACATAAATTTATGGACATAAAACCAAGAACACACATAACCTTATAGACATGAAACTATGTCCACAAATAACCTTATGGACATGAAACCGAGTCTAAAAATAACTATATGGACATGAAACTAGGTACACACATAACCTTATGGACATGAAACTAGGTCCACACAACATTGTGAATATGAAACCAGATTCACACATAACATAATTAACTCCTAAGTTATCCATATTTACCCAATGCTTTTGAGAGATATATAATTCTGGGCCCACTCATGACATATTTAAAACCATACATATGTGTGCCACAAATTCATTAAACATCATCATATCATCATATAATAACCTATCTAAAGAAATGGAGTTTCATAAACATTTCATCAATCCATCTTAGTATAACCCATGGAAAATAAATGGGTTTCAAAAACATCTCATAACCATAATCATAAAAAATCCTAATAAAGAAAAATGATGGTACCATTGGATTATATACCTAGTAAAATATAATCAACACCAAATTTTGCTGTTTTTGATGAATATAAATTCTAAAAAAAGTCATTAAAACATTATTGAGGAAAAATATCCTTTCCATTTTAAAATTACTTCTTTAAAATATATATTTTTCCAAATATTAAATAAAACATCATATTTTTAAATAAACTTGGAAACCTATAAGGTAATATTTACATCATTGAGAATTCATGATGGTATAAAATACCATTCATGTTGTACACGCTAAAATAAATATTATTTTTACATTTTCGGTAAAAAGATAGAAGCACCTCATTTTGGAAAGTGTTAAGAAGATTCATTTTAAAACATTTTTTAAAAATTAAAACATGGGTAAAAATGAAATTAAAAAATTATTTTGATAATAGTAAAAAAAATTTAAACATTTTTAGAAAACATGGAAATGTTGGAGACATGATTTTTGATCGAAGAGAGAGATAAAAATAATTTTCTTTAAAAACGTTATTTTGGTCTCGTTAGTTCTTAAAGAGAGAAAAATGAAAGTAAAAAATGTATTATCTATAATTAATAATAGTATAATAATAGTCATGGGATTATTGGAATATATATCATAATATTTTATCATCGTAAGAATAATCATAAACAATCTTGATAAATGATGATATTGTATCATAAAACCCTTACCACTTTGGTAACTTTTGAATCATAAAAGACATGAAAGAAAGAAACTTAGGTGGATATTTAAATCATAATAATTTTCATAATATGAAATATAAAATACATTAATGGAAAGTATATACACCACATGAAAGAAAAAAGTGGTGAATATGGTATGTGTCTCATAGAAATAAAAGCGAGATGAAGATTCCTTACCTCAAGTCTTGAATTTCTTCAAACAGATTCAAACATACTATATAATAAATATATATTTATTATACATATATTAAAGAAAATTAATCATATATATCATACCATATATGGTTTACTTGTAACCTTTATTACCCATTTATTAATAATTCTCTATTAAAATCACTATTATGGTTGATAATTGCTTCATTTTTCAGGTATGCTTTGGTTTGGTAGTTTTGGTCCTTGTACTTTGATTATGGTTACATTATCTCAAGAATGTTAATAATAATATAAATATCATATAATTTCATTATATACATATTTGGAGTCATCCATAAAAGTTAGAAAGAGAAAAATAGATTACACCGTTCATGGAGATGGTAAGCTGTACGTACACATGAACAATGTTTCCATTTTTTGAAGGACAAAATAAAAGAAAAAAATATAAATTAACCTACCCAGTATCATTATTATATCATATATATATATCATATATATTAATTATATCTATACTTATTACCATCCATTTCAAAATAAAAAGAAAAATGTATCACATTGCTCTTTGGAGACGGTAGTCCGCACATACACATGAGCAACATTATCGGTTTTCAATGAATTGAACGGTAAGAAGGTATATGTGATATTATAATTACATAATTATAATTATTTAATTAATATCATAAACATATGTTAAATTTATCATTATATCCATTTGTTATAGATGGTTATGGAAAATGAATTACATCGGTTCGTGAGGCGATAGTCTGCCGTACACATGATCGACAGTTTTGTTTCCCATTTGATGGAAAATGATATGGATATAGGTTATGAAAATTAAATAATAAAATATAAGTATATTTAATATACTTGTTTTATTATTTCATCATATTTGGAGAATATTTGAAGGTAGAAGAAGAAATAAAATAAAAACACCCAGTTAAGAATGTTACCTCTTCTTCAGACAACCTCTTCAGGTTAGGACCAAAATCCTTATTAGGAGGGTTTAATAATAAAAATAAGGCCTATAGGATGTGTTAAGGTAAGTAATTAAGGTATCTGGGTATGTATTTTATGAACCAAAATTCTTTGGAAGTGTGAAGAGAAAAGGAGAGTGGGTTCCCTTTTATAAGTGGGGGAGAGGACACACTTGGATTTTTTTGAAAAGAAAAAGATACAACCATGTTTTAAACACACAGAAAGGATTAAAAATAAATAAATAAATAATAATATATGATATAATTTCTATATATGACCATAAATAGTAATTGGAATATTTTTAGGCCATTTTAACACTTATATTTTTAGTTTAACCCTTGGTAAACATATTTTAAACTTAACTGCGATAATTATTATTTTTTACTATTTTTATTTTTCATTATGACTAAAAATAAAGTTTAACTTATTATATAATATTAATTAATATCATTAAAAATATGTAATTCATTTTTCTAAATTCAATTCTTAGAGTTTTCATAATTTAATTTAAAATTAAACCCACAGACGCGATGAAAAAGCGGGTTTTCAAAGAAAAAGTTTTTATATCAAAATTCAATATGAAATTGATTAAAATAATATAAATTGAATTAATAATTATATAATTTAACTAATTTAAATTTTAAAAAACTTTAATAAAAAATATATCTATGTATATTCTTTAAACAAAAAGGAATTTTTAATAAAAATTAGTATTTTTTCAGTATTCATTAAAAAATTAATCTTTTCATAAAATTATCAAAAATTCACTCTAAGATAATTTGTAAATGATTATTTAAAAATTAAAGTTAATTTTTTTAAATAATTGTTTTAAAAGTGTAAAAAATTCATTTAAAATTAGTGTGCAAAACATGACGAAACTATTTTTAGAAAAAATACATTTTAGGAATAAAACTAGATTTATTCTTATCCCATACCTAGAAAAATTATTAGATGAATGATAATTTTTTTATTGAATATATAATATATAAATTTCATTAAAATCAGTCACCCATAGTGATTAATTTAATTTATTATTGTAAAAACATAATGTGTGAAAAAAACAATTTTTTATAAAAACATTTAATTTACTTTCAAATTATTTTTATTTTCATTTCTAATCAAATGATAACCATTGAATTTATTTAATTAATTTTTATACTATATACTTTTTATAATTTATATAGTCCTATTAATAACTACCATTTTAATGGCTAGGTTATAACTATCACATTAAATAATAATATTTTAATAGTATATCTCGATTTGTTTAAACTCAGTGTTGTGTGTAACACAAGATATCAAATAAATTAAATTTATTTAAGAAAAAATATTTTATAAAATCTCAGGGTATTAAATTCTACCGAAATTAATAAATTTCATCCTTAAAATTTGAACTTGTTCTTAGTAATCGATGGTTTGACATCTGAAAACTACTTTGTGGAAAACCCACATTGTAAAAAGGGTCAATAAAACTTCCTCTTAAAAATAGGGAAATAAAAATAAAAATTTTGTCTGGAATAACACATAACAAGGAGTCCAAATAAGAGAAAATTAGTTAGAAGTTAAAATATGGACATGGAAGAAAAGTAATGTCTATAGATCATTGATCACATGAAGGTGAATGATCATAATAAAGTTAATTACCACAAAATGTAAACTAAAGAGGTGAGAACAATACTTTTAATTTATTGGAAATGAAGGTAAAGGGACAAAATATTTTTGTTTCAAGATAATTTTCCAAAATTTGAGTAAATTTCATGATAAAATATACTTGATTTCATTCGATATCATGGGCACAATATCACCCTTTGGATGTGCTTTGATCAATTTACACTTCATATCTTACTCCTATAAATGAATATTCACAATGATATTTTTCATTACCAAAGCACTAAAATTAACCTTTAATGGATCATATGATCTATAAATGGATGTAAAATTATTCTTGTTATCTATATATATTTACCAAAACTAAAATAGTTAGCATAAGTTATCCAATATGGACAAATACAAAGCATTATGTTTTAAAAATTCAAAAATAACACCCAAAGTTCAACTTAACCCATCCCATAAATAGTTAAACTTAAGGATCCTATAAAATATATCTGACCAAGATTGAATCCCAAATATTGGAATGATTTTATCTCACATACTTCCATGATAAACTTAAAAATTATCTTTAAATAATTTTAATCTATCATAATATCTCATACCACAATGTATATACCATAATCATTTTCAAAAATAAAATCATATATGATCCCAAAATATTATTGCCCATTTATTCCTTAAATAATCTCCTATATCAGAAAAAAAAATTCCATTAGAATCTCAAGTTCATCATTGCACCAATATATGATCGAATTTTGATTCAAAATATCCAATGTGATTTTAGTATTCCAAAATCTATGTAAAGAGAGATAATAAATACTTAGAATCACATCAAATTTCCCTAAAGGACGAACACTAATATTTTCATAGGGATACTTCATACAAAATCCAACATGAAATTACTAACACTAAAGTGAAGGATAAGTGTTCCCTAATTATCATGATTCTCATAAGATGTTATGATTGCATAAAATTTTCCTTTTTCCTTAATGTTCAGATGTTGTTGTGTCTTATTCTCATAATTATAACTTAGATCAAGGAATTGATTTTCATAATACCCAAACTCATTGAATATATATAACTAAATTGTGGGTGGTGTGTTTTATTTAACCCTCTATTCATTCATTTCATTATTTGGATTCTTCATATCACTTCTACAGTATTTTGTTTGATGGACAGGGTTCTCACACTTAAAATATATTCCTTTTTCCTTTTAGGAATTCACCTGAGTTCTCTTTCCCACGTTTTTGGAAAGTAGGTGGTTGAAACATTTTTACCTCTATGTGATATTACATATAATATCCCATGAAACTCCATATTCCTCTTCTTATCACCAAAACCCTGAGGGTATCCAACTTATATTTCCAATTTGAGTGCACATTAAATGATTTCTTCATAGCTTCCAAAATCCCTTATGGCTAATGCCTTTCAAATACTTCATTTAAAACTAATAAAGAATCAATCAATTTTAATTTTAGGGTTGATCATTAAAATAGAATCATACCTTTAAAGTCTGTTAAAATTTGACTTATAGGTACCAATGGTTGAATCATCCTTCTTCTTATGCTCAAGGAATTCATTCTCTATTTTTGTATGTAAAATATGAAATACTTACTTACTAAAAAAATATCCTCTTAAACACATCCCATTCCATGGATTCAATTTCATTATCTTGCTATGTATTATTAATAAGATTCCACCATTGATCTAATTCAACTTGCAAATGATAAATGGATAGGATGGCCTTTTCATGGATTGATCACTGAAGGACAAAAAATATGTTTTCCATCACATTAATCAATTTCTTAGAAATTATTAGATCATAAGTCCCATAAAAGGAGGGTGGATGTTGTCACATAAAAAATTAAATGTCATGTTGTTCCATAATTGGTAAATTATAAGTTCAACATGACCCATGCTGTCACTTATATCTTGAGAGATTTGAGTGAGCATTGTCAAAAAATACTATATCCCAACTTCTAGTACATTTTTTTTTCATATGTGGAAAGTTTTTGAATTAGTCATCACATTCATTGTTCACATGATTCTTTCAAGTTCTAACCATTGAATAAAAATAGAAATCATAGTGTGAGCAACAATAATCATAACTATGAAAAATAATTTATAGGATGTATAAATCATGACACTTTTTTTCAATCAATGACACCTTAGGTTTTACCTAGGCCATTCATGATCATTATCTATTTAGATCCATCATGATTATTTATACATAATATGTGAATTAACCTAATCATATCCCTATGGAGTGTAAAACCAGGTGTGTAGTAAGGAATGTTGTCATGAACTAGGTGACGATTGAGTCAAATCCTAATGTACCCTTTTTAGAGTTATTACCTCTAGGTACAACTGTGCCAGATCCAAATCCACTTATAGTATCTAGAAAATGATATTTTGGTCAGAAAATTACATAATACATTCCTTACTAAAAATTTACAATGTTTTTCTATACATAAACTTATCCCTAGGGTTTTCACTAAAGTTTTATAACCCTAATCTCTAAAGGTTTCCTAAACTAATGCTCTAACACCAAATATAGTGACGCAATCTTTTCATACTTAGATATTACATTTTTTTAGATTAATATTGAATAAAATTAAAAAATACATGCCTAAGGAACATATAGGTTTGGTGTATTTGGATACTAGATAAAAAATATTATTATTTTATGATAGATCTTCAATGTTTCCCACAAATATCTCCCCACTTAGTACTCTTCACAGACATACCATACTTAAAACCTTTATTCCAAACTTGGGGAAATGAAACATAAGAAAGGGTGATATCAGATTATCAGTAAGGGTAAACAAGGGTGATATCAATGATCAATTAGTCATTACACGATTATAAGGGTGTGAGAAGATGAGATAATATTTGAAAACCATACGCTTTATAATATTGTTCATAATATTGATTCATGGAAAAAAACTTGGTTGTTCATAAGACATGAATCATAAAGGAAATCTATGAACATGAGCCATGAGAGAATTACATTTACATATGAATGTGGAAAAAATGTAATATTAAAACATTGTGAACATGTATAAATAGAAACAGGTTCACTCATTAAGTTAAGGACATGGAATTTGGACCTCGCATAACCTTATGGAAATGCAACCAGGTCCATAGATAACCTTATGGACATGAAACTGGGTCTACACATAACCATATGGACATGAAACTAGGTACACACATAAACTTATGAACATGAAACCAGGTCTACACATAACCTTATAGACATGAAAAAAGGTCTACACATAACCTTATAGACATGAAAAAAGGTCCAAACATAAACATATAGGCATGAAACCAATTCCACACATAACCTAATGGACATGAAACCAGGTCTATGCATAACCTTATGAATATAAAACTATTTCCATACATTACCATATGGAAATGAAACTAGGTCCACAAACAACCTTATAGACATGAAAACAAGTCTACATATAACCTTATGGACATGAAATCAGGTCCAAACATAACCTTATGGATATAAAAACAAGTCCACACATAACTTTATAGACATGAAACTGGATCCACACATAAACTTATAGACATGAAACAAAGTCCACACATAACCTTATAGACATGAAACCTAGTCCATAAATAACCTTATTGACATGAATCTGGGTCCACATATAACCTTATGTACATGAACATAGGTCCACAAATAACCTTATATAAATGAAACCAGGTCCATATATAACATTGTGATTATAAAACTAGGTTCACACATAACATAATTAACTCACAAGTTATCCATATTTACCCAATTAATTGAATTGATATATAATTATAGTCCCACCCATCAGATATTGAAAACCATATATATGTGTTCCATAAACTCATTAAATATTAATCATATCATTATATCATAACCTATTTAAAGAAACAGAGTTTCATAAACATTTCATCAATCCATCTTAGCATAACCCATGGAAAATAAATGAGTTTCATAAATATATCATCATCATAATAATAAACCATTATAATAATTAATAAGGATGGTACCATTGGATAAAATCCCTGGTAAAATATAAACAATACCAAAGGTTGTTGTCATTGATGAATAAAAATTCCATAAAAATATCATTAATATATTATTGAATAAAATATCCTTTTTATTTTGAAATAACTTATTTATAATATATTTTTTTACAAATATTAAAGAATTTTTTTATTAATGAATAAAATAGGAATATTTTAAGTGAATATTTAAATCATTTATCAATATTGATGGTAGAAAACACCATTCATGCTATGCATGCTAAAATAACGGTTCCTTTCATATTCTCATTAAAAAATATAAAAGTAACTCATTACATAAAGTGTCAAGAAGATTGATTTTTAATTTTTTTAAAAATTAAAAGAAGGGTAAAAATGGATTTAAATGATATTTGGAGAAAAATTAAAACATTATTTAAACCTTTTTTAGAAAACATGAACATGTAAGAGAATTGATTTTTTATCGAAGAGAAAGATAAATCTAGTTTTCCTTAAAAACATTATTTTGGAATATTTAGTTATTAAGGAGAGGAAAATGAAAGGAAAACATATATTATGTATAAATAACTACATTATAAGAAAATTAATGATATTATTGTGAGATATATCATAATATGTCATTATCTTAAGTATAATCATGAACAATCCTAATAAACAATGAGATTATATCATAAAACCCTTACCAGTTTGGTAACTTTTGAATCATAAGATCTATAAAATAAATAACCATGGTCAAACAAGTAAATACCCATAAATTTTATAACAATCACCATAAAATACATTAATAGGTAGTATATACACCACTTGAATGAAATAAGTGGTGAATATGGCATGTGTCTCACAGAAATAAAAGTGAGGCGAAGATCCCTTACCTTAAGTCTGGAATTTATTCATACACATTAAAAAATATATATAATAAATATGGATTTGTTATAAATATATTATTGAAACTTAATAATATATATAATTCCATATATGGTTTACTTATAACTTTTTATCACCCATTTATTAACAATTTTTTATTAAAATCACTATTCTGGGTGATAACTGCTTCATTTCTTTATTATGCTTCGGATAGGTAGTTTTGATAATTGTATTTTGATTATGGTTGAATAATATAAATAATTTTAATCACGATATAAATATAATATAATATATTTATATAAATATTTATATTCATCCATAAAATTTAGATATAGAAAAATGGATTACACTATTTATAGAGCTGACAGGCTATATGTACACATGAGCGATGTTTCCATTTTTCAAATGATGAAAAAAAGAATGATAAATATTAATTCATATCTAAATAATAATTTTTTATATCATTTAAATCATATATATTCATCATATCTATCCTTATTACCATATTTTTCAAAATAAAATTAAAAACATATCACATCGCTTTGTAGAGGTGGTAATCCACACATACACACAAGTGATATTTTCATTTTCTAATGGATTGGAAGGTAAGAATGTATACGTAATATTATAATTCGAAAATTATAAATATTTAGTAAATATAATATTAATATGTTAAATACATCATTATATCCAGTCACAAGAGGTGGTGATTGAAAACAAATTACATCGGTTCGCTAGGTGGTAGTCCACCATAACACGATCAACAGTTTTGTTTCCCATTTGATGGAAAAGAAGATTTATATAGGTTATTAAATTAAAATAACAACATATAAGTATAATTAATATACTAGTATTATTATTTCATCATATTTTGAGAATATTTTATCGAGGTGGAAGAATAAATAAAATAAAAATGTTGGGTTAAGAATGACACCTCTTCTTTGAACAACCTATTTAGGTCAGCACCTAACACCTTCTTATGAGGGTTTCGTAATAAAAATAAGGCCTATAAGACTTTTTAAGGTAATAAATTAAGGTATTTAGGTAGTTATTGGCTGAAAAATATGGCTTTAGAAGTGCTTAGAGTAAATGGAAGTGGGTTCCCTTTTATAAGTGGGGGAGAGGACACACTTAGAATTTTTGAAAAGAAAAAGATATAACAAAATTTTACACACACAAAAAGGATTCCAAAAGGATAATTATTGAACCTAGGATTATATAAGTTTAAAAAATGGCCATAAAATATGAATTTTACAAGATTTTATGTCATTTTAACTCTTATATTTTTAGTTTAATCCTCTATAAACCCATTTTAACCTTAAATACAATAATTAATTTTTATTATTTTTACTATTCATTATAAAAAAATTATGTCAAAATTATTGTATAATATTAATTATTATTATTAAAAATATTAATTATTTTTTTTTTCAAATTAATTCTATATAATTTTTATAATTTAATTTAAAATTAAACCCACAAACATGATGAAAAAATGGTTTTCCGAAGAATTTTTTTAATAAGTATAAACATTTTTTATATCAAAATTAAACATGAAATTAATTTATATTAACTAAATTGGATTAATTATTATATAATTTAACTAATTTTACTTTTAAACCACTTTAATAAAAAATATAACTTTTAAATTCTTTAAATGAAAATATAGTTTTTAATAAAAATCAGTATTTTTCACTATTCATGGAAAAATTAATCTTTTTAAAAAATTATAAAAAATTAACTCTAAGATAATTTTTACATGTTGATTTAAAAAATTAAGTTCATTTTTTAAAACAAAAATTCCAAAAGTGGGAATAATTAATTTAATATAAGTGTATAATATACGATGAAACCATTTTTTAGAAAAAAAAAACATATTTTCAAGCATAAAACCATATTTATTCTTATCCAATTACTACAAAAATATTAGATGAATGATAAAAAATTTGATTGAATATATAATATATAAATTTTATTAAAATAATTCACCAATATTTATTAATTTAATTTATTAATATAAAAATACAATGCACACATAAAAATAGTTTTTAGAAAAACATTTATTTTACTTTAAAATTATTTTAATTTTAATTTCTTATAAATTGATAAAAAATGTGTTTATTTTATTAATTTATAAACCATATTTTTTTATAATTTATTTATTCCTATTCATACCTTCCCTTTTAACATACAGTTTATAATTTTCACATTAAATAAAAATAATTTGATAGTATATATTGGTTTGTTTAAACTCATAGTTACATATGATGCAAGATATTAAAGAAATTAAATTTATTTGAGAAAAAATATTTCATAAAATATAAGGGTGTTAAATATTCCTTGGTCTTTCATGATAAAAATCACTTAAGTTACTTTTTGTATCGAAGTTTGGTTTTTGGGGTCAGGATTGGTAAGATGCCTACCCCTATTGATTTTGGGTGTAATTCTCGATGAGGAAGTAAATAATGATTTTAGATGGTTGGATCTAGGATAGGTAGAGTGCATGTAGAAACTTGATTTTGAGATGATGTTGGTTGGTAGCTGATCATACGGTATACCATGTAATGAGTGAAATAGATGTTTTTTAAGAGGAACCCCAAGGGTTCTTCTGATTAGATGAGATTGACATATGATGGGAATAATTAGTTGTTTAGGTGTTTGATCCTAGTTAAAATTTTGTATGACTGATGAGATAATGATTCAGGATATACAATCAGGTGGTATGAGATTGTATAACCATTGAGTATAGTTGAGGTCGAGTGCTGTATATGCCTTGCACCATTTAGCTTGTGTTTTTGTGATCATCTTTGTGTGGGAAAGGAACAATGGGGTTAGTGGATTCTTATGGGGTTGGTTTTTTGAGGTTTGGTGAAATGGGAAATTATCCCTATGATGAAGACTGTCTTTAGGAATGGATCAGTGTGTAGTGATATGTTCAACCCAAGTGTATGTCTCAAAAAGTATTGTTTGGGAGGATTGAAGGTGAAACCTACTAAGGCTATGTTATAGGATTGGTATAAGTAAAACCATTTGCTGGGGGGGGGGGGGGTACACCAATGGTCATTTGAGGGTGGGACCATCATTGTGAATTTAATTTTTTATGGTTCCAAGGATAATGTTCATATGAGCTAAAATGGGTGTCGATTGATATGCTGCTTTGATTCTTAGGCATGAGTGGGATGGTCAAGTATAGTCATCACGTTTGGTAATGGAAATAGTGTGGGTTTCATAGATACAACCCCATGTTGGTAGGTCCATAGGTGTGATGAGACCAGTCATTGGATAGTTAAGATCACACCTAGATTTTGGTGTGAATAAGGGCTTAATTATATATGTTTTCGTGGAAAATACCAATTTTTTTATTTTTTATGCTATGTCAAAAGGATTCTGAATATTGTAATTGAGATTGATATTGAATGGTTGTGATTGAAGTGCGTATCAAGTCGATGGTGTTCTAGTGCTCGGGGTGAGAGCATGGTGACATATTTAGATTTTGTTGGTCAAGGATCCAATTGAATAATTACATCTATAGTTAGATTTAAAATTTTATGTTTGTGATTGGAAGATCATGAGATGACTTTAGGAGTTAAGGCATTGTGTTTGGGTAATGATAATATAGCATGTCGGCTGGTGGGATCGAGTGTCTTAGAGAATGGTAGGAAAGAGGAAGTCTGAATAGTGTTTTCCTATGTAATTAGGTGTAGTGGGATAAAAAATTCATTGAAAATATCATTTGACCATTGAAGATGTGGTTTGGTAGTCAATTCTGATGGTGGGGAGAACTGTGGCTTGGAATCAACCTTTATGAGCTAAGACTTATGGTGGGGATCTCTATAAGCCGGAGTATGAATTTATTGATTAAACCCTAGGGTTTTGGGTTAGACAAGTTTCATTGAGTTTCATCTTAGTGTTGAAAATTATTATGAGTGAGAGGCTTTACTCTTTATGAATATCACACCTCATGTTTGGAGTTGCACTATGGTAGCACATTTGGCATTCCAGAGTTGAACGTGGTGAATTGACCATGAATTGATAACCTAGGTAGTATGAGGATGATGGTTAATTACCAATGAGGATTATTGAGTATGAGATGTTATTTAGTGGGGATGTTATAAAATCCCATCCCTTTTTTAGTTGTGAGATTACAAGGGAATTTGAATTTTTAGATTTTCGGATGGGTTCATTTTGAGAACCGAGATTTGGATTAGGATTTATGAGTGTTTGGACATATCCAAAAGATGTTTTTAGAAGTATATTGAGCTCATAGAGGTGTTCTAGGTGATCTTGGGGATGTTGAGGAAAGGATGGGTGAGTGTGTGGAACCCGATCCTTTCCCCTATGACAAACACGCTTCGAAATTCCATTGATGGGAATTTTAGTGGCTATTTTGGTGAAGGATTTTACCCTATAGAAAATAGGTTGACAAAAAACACTCAGTCTGAGCATTTGGCTAACCATGGGGTAGTTCACATGACTTAAGAACTAGTGAAAAAATGGGAAATTACTATTCCATGGTCCTCCCCTACAAGGCATTTCCTATGGGAAGCCTCATAGTAAAAAAATAGAGAGGGAATGGAGCGAGCACCCATTTTTGAGGGTATAGAACTCGGGCTTGTCTCAGTGTGAAATGAGCTATGAAATGACCATTTCAATGGGTGTGGTGTGTGTAAAATTTTCTAGAGGGAGGACCTATGGTGTGGTGTTGGTTTTTTTGGGTGGATGAGGTGCTTAGAGTTCTATTTGGAGCATTGAGTAGGGAGAACCCTGGCTATGATGTTGGGAATGTTTGGGCTCTTGGGGGGATTTCTAGAGTATACCACTACGTAGAAGAAACCGTGTTTCAAGTAGTTTTTCCCCTATGATTTTTTTGGTGAATTTCCCCTCCCCCCTCAATTTTAATACCCCATTTCCCACTCTCTTCCTTCTCATACACACCTAAGATAAGGGAGGACTCCCCTAGTTCAATTCCTTGAATGTCCCTTTGAGAGGGGGTTATTTATTAGGTGTTTTATAGAGATTCGAGGTGAGATATCCCTTCTCCTTCCTCCTTGGTATTTAAATTTATTTCTCTCTCTCTATTTGATTCGGTGTGACCTAATTTAGGGTTCAGTTATGATTTCCACCAAATCATGGTGGAAATCATCTGATACGTTGGGGATTTGGTATGTTATAGAAAGAGGATGTTTCATAAGGATGATCACATGACATTTCATTCTATTTCATTTGAGGCACATTGTTGAATAAATTTATTTAGAGGTTTAAGTTAAATTAAATTAAATTTTCTGTTGAAACAATGTATAATTTTATGGATTTTTCATACTATGACAAGAGGGGTATCCCACCGACCTTCTATGAGTGGTTGGATGCTGTTTTGGTGTGACGAGGCTGCTCAATGAGTTATTCAAAAATTATAACTAATAGTTTTTAGTTGAAATAAACTATAAATTTTTATAATTAAATTAAATAATTAATTATAAATTATTTAAAATTATTTATTCAGAGTTGTGTCTCGAGATAGGTTATCAAGAGATGATCCAATACTTTTCCAAGATTAGGTGAAAGTAGTCAGGTTGCGATCAATGGAAATAGCTCCATTTTGAGATAGGTGATCCCTTGAGAATACCCCTTTAGTAAATAAATTTCATTTATATATGCATGTGATGTGTGGTATTTCCACTGAGAGTGATCAATATTTTATTTAACTAATTTTTTTAATTCAAATGAAATGCCTAGAAATAGACTAAGTGCTATGTGTGAAGATGGTTTCTTATGAACTAGCTCAGTGCCTTGGTCGATGATATTGAGGGGTTGACTATAAAATGTATTACTTGAAATATATGGACCCTCAGGTGTATAAATTAAATGAATTATTGAACAAAGTGGGTATGGATACATTCACTTAGATCCTTGAGTTATAGTGTATGATGATTTGAATGATTAGACTGAGTAAGACTTTATGAAATCATGAGATTCCTTATACACCAAAGGATAGTTGATATGAACATGGGATGAGTGATCCTCCCCCACAAGAATGTGAGTACCAAGGTGGGTATAACCTAGGTAGGTTGACAATGGGATGGGTGTGAGGACATACCTAGTGTGACATGGAAAGGTGATGGTCTTGAGGAAATATCCCTTTTGTGATATTGAAATGATATTTCCCATGAGGCCAATGATTCCATGTTAATATTATGACAATGATGAGGGATGTTGTTCCCTATGAGTATATGGAGTTTCCCCTAATGATGAATTTGACATTGAGGAACCTTGGTTAGGTGTCTGTTCTTGATGTTACCTAGGGTACTCTGATGGGTTCCCTAGTGATATAACAACCCCTGTGACAGTGAAAATGAGAATGGGTAGTGATAATTCTGTGTGTCACCTTTGAATCAGAATCAATGATGTGATCCTTGTATGGATGTATTGATGATTAAAAGTTTTTAACCTAATAGGTGGACCTATAATTATGACACTGTTTTAGGTCAAAGATCAAACCCATATATATGAATTATAAGAGAGGATTTGGTTGGGAAACACTTCCCACCGATATGTATATAGATAAATGGGATGACTTGGATTTTATCACTGGATCTAACCTTTGTTCTTGATTCTATGTGAATTTATTTCCCATAAGAGTGTAGGCATACCTTGAGTTTCTGAAATAATTTCTTTCCTAATAGGGTGTGAATATTACAATAAGTTTTTAGATGACTTGATTTATTTGAATGGTGTGGATATGACCCTAATTATTTGGATGAATTTATTTATAAGAAAGGTATAGATACACCCAAATTTTTTGGGTGACATTTTTCTACGATAGGGTGCAGATATTCCCCTATGTTTTTGAATGACTTACTTTCGTAAAAGGGTGTGGATATTCCCCTAAGTTTCTTGGTGATATGTTTTCCTGGGTAGGGGGTGTCTTCCCTTGAGTTGTAAATGAGGTTATTTGATCAAGGACACTCTGATTCTATTTGGAAAAGGTATAATAGATCCTGGGTTTCATCTTTGAACCTAAGGATCAAAATGCATTTTCTTATTTATGCTTTAACTATTGTTTATTTATTTTGACCATATCACATGTGCATAGACCATATTTACTGGTTATGTTTAGGACCACATTGGTGATTCCCTATTGAGTTATGCTCACACCTTGTTCTATAGTCCATGAAACTTGTGTACCTGATTGGATCATCACTTTTCATTGATTTTGGTTGGGAAAAGGCCTGAGTTTAGATCATTTAAGTAGATAGCTTGGACATAGTCTAGAGATGTATGAGGTATGACTTAGGGATGTTAGCAGAAATGTTATATAATTCATTTATTAGTATTTTTTATTAGCTTAGTGGGAGGTCAATTGATGTGTGTTGGGATGATCGTGAATCTATATGACTTCTTAATTCCATATGAATTTTTTTATAAGTACTGATATTGTTCATTTATTATGCATAAATTGATGATTTATTATTATGGATGTCATTTGGTTATTTCCACTTTTTTATTTCACACTTTGATATTAGGGTATAGTTTCCCCATGGTACTACCCTAGACCCTTGCTGCTAGTCTGCAAACTTTGGCGTGAGGGGTGGCATTCCTAAGGTCCCATAATGACCCGATCTAGTTACTATTCAAATTGAAATGATATGGGGACATTACATGTATTCAACATCATGCAAAAGGGTGATTTCTATATTTTCCAATCTTAAATAATAAATCTATATCTTCAATGCTGATCCTCATTGCATCTCCTATTTTTCTTAGGATTCATAATGAAAAAATATATCCTCTCTAAAAATCCATATGCTCTCAAAATCCCTCTACTTCCTTATTCAAATATAAAAAAATTAAACTTCTAGATTTATCCAACTTTGAATTCCATTCATCAGTCCCTTGTTGGACCTTAAATTCATTAATTATAAATGAATTAGAGTCACCATTAAGATTCATTTGGCTTCTAATATCTAAAAAATATTGAATATTTGATTTTTCCACATTACTATCCACTACAATATATAGAGTCTTGAATCATGATGTGATCATCCTATAGTATGCAACTCGACTCCACAAAGCATGATATCCTCATTTCAAATGCCTAATTTTTTTGACTATTTTAGTTTTTAAAATAACTCCATATCTCAAATAAAAATTGTGTGTTTCCCTCCATACCATGACATAGTTTCTAACTTATAAAAACATTGATATCCATGACATGGGCTACTATTAATTTCCCATTTTCTATGTACAATGGTCATCAATATGCATGTTTCATTATATTACTACATGTTTCCATTAAATATCTAAATATTTCCATTATCTCAAAATTTACATATGACATAGCCATTTTATATCTCCTCATGGAACACAAATATTTTCTCAACTAAAATGGTTTACACTATGGAATAAACCAAAATTTTTCCCCATTTAAATCTTACCTTCAATACTATGAATGATCGAAAAACCGTATCCCACATGTGCTCCCAATTTCCAAATCTCATACACGACCATGATCAAATGTCTACAGCCACCATGAACTCCTCCATTCCATAAACCATTAACCCGTGACTAAATTTTTTTCTCAGTAATAGGGCTTCCTCCGTTGATGAAAGATTTTTTAGCATCGTGGTCAACCTCACCATGATGTGGTCACCAACTTTATAAAATGGTGGAACATACCTTTATTAAAAGAACCTTTAAATCATCCCACATTTTCTCTAACATTCTACAAGACTCATAGCAAGTCAAATAAAATTAAAAAAACTCAACTTATTTCTTTAATTAATAATAAACACAACACCTCTTCCAACATATGATCTACTTAGTTACTTGGATTCCAAAATCCTATAATATAAACAACTTTGGTTCCAACATTCACTCTCTTTGAGTTTATTGGAAATCCAAAAATATATTAATTAAAAAATAATACCCCAAAACTCCAAAAAATAAATATAATAACTCATATATCACTCTAGATCTATACGAACAATGTTTAGTATAGAAAAAATAGATCAAGAGTGATTTATTAGTGTGTATATTTCCTAATATCACATTACTACCCCATCCTTTATTCACTCATTGATTTAATTCACTCCAAGATAATTTCTCCACCTGTATAGAATCCTCTATTTGTGATGATAATTATACTCTAAAATCACTTGTTGATTAATCTACCCATTTAAAACAACTCAATTTATCAAATTTCTCCCCATTATACAATAAAACCAACATGAATATTTCTATAAAACTTTGAACAACCATGCTAAGCATTAAAATAACATGGGGATAGGGGATATTATAACCCTCCTCAAGCCAAAGGAGGTGGTTGAACATTGAGATTCAACCAATGCCTTTAAAAAATTAGCATGAAAAATGGTTTTATTAGATTTTTTAACACTTATTATTTTTTTACAACATAATCCATCTTGATGAATCATTTATCCTCTTTTTTACTTAATAAAATGGTATTTAATTTTGATATGATTCATATGAGAATGTTGTACTGGATTCCTTATAAACTCAATAAATCTTTTATTATCATAATGAATCACCATATACACATTCAAATCTTCAACCAAATCCCTAAAATTATTGTTTCATCCTTAAAAATTGACTAAAAGACTTTGTAGTTGAAATATATTCCATTTCAACCATGCTAAGAGACATTCCTTAATGATTATTGATTATCCATCCAATTCACTTCTTCCTGATAAATAAATTTTCTCTTCTAGTGAATAGTTTAATCACAATGTCTCTAGCCTTGTACACATTAAAATATGAAATCAGATATTATTTTTCTCTACATAAAACATTATATCATAATTGAGATTACCTTGAATGAACCACATAACAATTTTCATAATAGTGATATGGCCTTCCACCAAATTACTCAGAAACCAATCTACTAAAAAATTACCATAAAAATTTCTATCCTTATTTATATCAATTAAGACATGAATTTAATCATTTTACACTATAAGGTAGTATCTAAATTTTTTCTATATTCATGATTACCATGTTTGGATCCAACAATTATTGTATTTGAAATGGGTTTTCAATCATGCATATCAAAATTATTCAATAACTACCTTGCATAAATTTCTTGAGAAGTAAAAATATATTCCTAATTTTGATTCACTTGCAGTCCAAGAAAGTACACAAGATCACCAATTATAGACATCTAAAACTCCAAAATCATCAAATCATCAAACTCATTTAATTATTTCTATTTTATTCCTCCAAAAATGAAATCATAAACATAAACAAGTACTATGGATTTATCTTTTTTTAAGGATTTCACATAGGAATTGTGATTGAAACCACCTCTCTTGAATTCCAACTTCCTCAAGTGGGAGTTACAAGTTAAAGGTTTTTGTTTCAAGACATACAAATCCTTATTCAATCACAAATTTTCTTTATCATCACCAATTTTAAATATTATTGATTTTTTATTCTACACTACCTCCTTAAGAACTACATTCAAGAATACCATATTCACATACATTGATACACTTTAAATCTTTTTTGAATAAAAATTTAAAATAAATTTCTTATCAACTCAAGTCATGCCTCCATTTAAAAAGTAACTTCTACATATTTTCCTTTTATTTTGGTATATCCTTTATCACTAATCTTTCCTTCTTTTGAGTCAAATTACCATTCTCCTTATATTTTTTATTGAACAACCATTTAGTTTCAATGACATTGTGATCCTTTGTTATTTTTACAATCTCCCAATTTTGATTTTCTCAATTTGATCTAAGACTTAATTCATGGTATTGAACCATTATTCATCATTCAATAGATCTTTGAATTATTATGGATCCACTTGAGATAATAGAGAAGTGTGCTCCACACTTCTCATCATCCTTGTTTATACTAAAGAAGATTTTTCACCTATGATATTTGATTCGTCAATCCCATCACATATAATCCTATTATGAGTTAATGGTTGACTCTATTTAGTATTAGATTCATCCTAAAATTCAGTATTAGAATCATCATAATTTATTGGGTTTTAATGATCTCCATAATTTGTGTCAAAATCATATTCTTTCTAATAAATTTATTCCAGTTCATAGTTTCTAATTTTTCCACCAACCTTTTCATCATTATATTTCACATAATTTATCTCTATAATGTTATAAAATCTATTATTGAAGCATTTATATGATTTAATTTTTTTTGAGTGTCATATTAATACTCCTTCATTAGATGTATCACCATATCTTTCTTGATTTCATTATTTTTTATAAATGTAACAATTACTTCCAAACACACTAAAGTGTTTAAGTGTTTTATTCTCTACATGTCACATATCATAAAGTATTATTTTATCTTTAATAATTAACAAATTATAATTTTTTGTATACTCTTACACTTTTACCTCTTACCTTTAATAATTTCTAAAGATAAATCCATTAATGGAAAATGTATTCACTATATTATTCACTATGTGATTGCACCTTTCCATGACACTATTTTATTACAGTGTCCTCATTTATGAAACTTCATGTTTGGTTCTATGATTATCTAAATATTTTTTCACATTAATTTAAGCGTACTAATCACTATTATTGAATCAAATAATTTTTATTAACCTTACAGTTTTATTCTCACCTAACCTTGAGAAATGTTTTATGCATTCCACAACCTTGTTCTTTCTATCTTTACAATAATGTTATAGGATGTGTCATTGGAATAACCACATTGGTATGAACCAAATAAAGAAAATTTTAAGATCTTTTCTTCTTTTTATGATAAGGGTTTCTCATTATCTTCCCTCTCATAAAAGAATCACAAGTCTTCTCTCAATATCACTTCAGATTTGTAATAATTATAACACCCTTTAGATTTGATAAATTATCTATGATTTATTAATGTATATTCCTAAGCCTCAAATTCCGTAAATATATTCTTCTTCCACTATAAATAGATAAGTGTGTCCATTTGATATAAATTTCCATTAGTTATCCATCATTTCACCATAGAATCCAATCATGACTTTAATTAGGTATCCCTTTTGGTTAAACATGACATTGAGTCCCGAGTTTCAAAGTTATCATATGCTCAAGATATTGTTTTAAATAAAATACAAATAGAGTACCCATGTATTTTGAATTAATCTAGAGGAAGGATAATCTTTCCACTTACTTTTATATTTAACACTCTATCATCTCCAAAATGAACCTTCGATCAACATAGAATTTTACATTCTTAAAAAGATTAATGTTCTCAGTTATGTGGGATGATCACCCACTATCAAGAATCCATGTGATGTTATTATTTAAAACCTTTAGATAAAATTGTCTTTATTATTATTTTTCTTCCAAGAAATTCCTAGTTGAGTCGAGACATAAGATGGAATCTCCTCATTCTCTTCAACATAAGTATCATAGTTATACTATTCTTATTTTTGGGGAGAAAATCTATTTTCCAATGGAATAATGTTAATTTTTATTTCATTAATTATCCTTTAAAATTTATAAGATAGTTTTTTACTTATTATCCACCCTTAATCAATATATTTGTAACCAAAATTTTAAAAATATAAGCAATATTCATAAAAGGCATTTTGTATTTGAATTATAAGACATGAAATTATTCTTATAGGTTGGCCATCAAGAACCCCTATTTTAAGATAGTATTTCTCCTCATTTCAATAGGTTATAATGTAACTTAAGTGGCCACCAAATTTTCAATTCAAACAATGGGAATATCTTTCCATCACCATTCCATATATACAAAACCACTAAATAGATCTTTGGTATTTGATATTCTCTCATTGTTTGATAGAAATATCCATCCTTTTTGTAACACCCCAACCCAAACCACTAGGTTTGATCCGAGATTCCATATGACCTCATCCATGTATCCCCATATGAAATAGGTTTACAACTAGTGGAGAGGGCCAAAGGAACATAATGGGGAGACTATTAACTTAGTACCGGGTAAACATTAGATACAATAAAGGAATTGATAACAAATAATCAACAAATAATGAATAAATAAATAAATCATTGGAGTAGAAAGATATAAAAATAATACCAACCCATGCAGTATCATTATTTCATGTCAGACACATAAACCAAAATTAAGAAAAGAAAGGATCCCCATAGGCAACAAATCAATGTATGTAGTAAAGACACTAAGTAAAAGTAGTAGTATAAATCCAGCCCGAATTCCATCCTACAACACTCACATCCTCTTGCTAAAATTGATCAACCATCCACCATAGGTCCCATTCCCTTCACCAGATCCCTAGTCATGAAGTCTAAAAGTGCACCAAAATTCCTGAGTAGGGTGTGAGTGTAAGACTTGGTAGGACACCACCAATGGTCATTAACACAAGTGCATAAAATATATTGGTTCATGCCATGAAAGTAAATATAATACAAATAAGTAGTAATTATATCACACATCATAATAAATATTCCTGATCTTCAGATACCAAATATACTTTTTTTGGCTTCATGTTTAAGGAATCATAGAACAACCACCTGACACATCCCCCCTCAATAGGATAGTACAAAAACATGTCTGAAACATCCCTCTTGAAGGGATGACCCAAATTAATGTCGACCAAGATCCTGAAACATCCCCCTCAGAGGATAGTCCATATGGCTCAACTTGCATTCTCAAATACAAGGATATAATAAAAACACATATGATACCAGATAAAAATGAAATATCATTGTCCTATCATAACAAAAAAGAAAAAAAATATATAAAAAATTCATATGAGAGAAAAAAATCTTGCATAAGTTCCACATAGATACACACATAAACTTCACGTGATCATGCATCAAACATAGGTCTAACTGAGCTATATAGGAATGCCTCATGTGATCAAGCATTAAACATAGGTATCACTAGGCTACACATGAATGTCAATAATAATGATTATAACCTTTATAAAATATACGTTAAAGTTAAAGGATTTCTACCTTAGGTTAAATAATGATTTGATGACTAAGGTAGTAGTCCAAATATAGTTGTACTAATGAACCTTAGAACCATTATCAATTCAACATGGTTATAAAATTAGGATCAAGGATAAGGATAAAAAACACATAAAAGGTAGTTCCAAATAGAACATACCCAATAAGATCCATTGCTGACAATGGTCTAGTTTCAAAAATTATGTAGATTCCAATTCCCTAAATTTGAGTTCCAATTCTATCAATGATCAATAATAATTTGTTAAAATTTGTCAAAACCCTTATATTTACTCAATAAATCAAGGATCTAATTGTTTTTGATAATGGAGAATAGAACTAGACTATTATATATCAAGAGATAACTTATCGAATTGGAATCACATGATCGAACTGTTGTTCGAGCCTTGAATATAGGAGACAGAAGGGGAGGAGATCACTCTAAAATCATTGGAGATGGATCCTAAAGTATTTGGTGTTGGTGAGGGTTTAAGATAATGATATATAGTGAGTATAGGTTAGTTTTTAAAAAATACCTATAAAATTTGTGTGTCTAGTAGAATAGGTTCTTCCCAGAAGACTCATCGGAAGGTCGGTGGGTTCTATATCCATGCTACAGATCTGAAGACCCCAACAACTGGACAATTTATCCCACTTTCTAATCAACGGAGGTAATACAACTTATTTAATCTACATCATTCTAACCAGCCTTGCCTCTTTCCTTTTCCAACCTCGTGAACACCTATAACCCACCTAAAATCACTTTAAAACATAACCAACATGATATTTAAAATATTAAGAGAGGTGTACCTTAAATAGAGGGTGTAATAATTGTAACCCTATTATGAATTATCATCCTTAAGAAGTATCCCTATAGGTTTACTCGAATAATTATAGCTACTATGGCTGAACGCCAATCTCCTGATCCCACGTCTCTTCCTAAATATAACTATGATTCCATTTGAACTAAATAAGAGGAACAATATTCCCTTGAAAAACCTTCCCACTTCAGTCCACAATCCAAATAGGTCACTCTATAAAATATACATATGGCTCCATCTCAACATCCTCACTTGAGAATAAGCACAGGATCAGGCTCATACTTCTAATGTTGAGACATATAGAACACATTGTGTATACCTTGATATCATGGAGGAAGATTATACTAATTAACCACTATTAAAATATTATCAACAATATTGAATGGTCTAATGTACCATGATGCTAACTTTATACATTTCCTCAAATGTCTATTCCTTAACAAAGTGGAAACCCACAAGAATACGTTTTGGCTCACAACAAACTCCAAGGGTCATATCCTTCAGTAAAAATATTATCTATGACTATTTTGAGCTGTAACCATACATTTCCAAAATCAAATAAACCCACTATGAGGTCTATAATACCATACATATCCCAAAAACTAAATATTCACCTACCTCATGCCACCATAGTGGTGAAAAACATAAACACCCATACACATCCTCAAATGGAGCCATCTCAATCAAGGACTAGAAGCTATAATTATAGGCGAATTCTACCAGATCCAAGTGATCAACACAAGCCCCTCTGAAATATGGAATACATGATTGAATTATATCCTCTAAGGCCTAGATCATTCTCTTTGACTACCCATTATTCTAAGGATGAAAGGCCATACTCTTCTTCAATTGAGTTCCTATCACCTTATATAAGCCTTTTCCAAAACCATGATGTAAACCGAGTGTCTCTATTAGATAACATGCCTGGAGGAGCTCCATGTAGTTGTATGATCTCTCAAACATAGATATTTCTTAAATCATCCATCAATTTAGTCTCCTAGATCGATATGAATTATGCCACCTTGGTCAACTAATCCACTATAACCCAAGTGGTTCCTCGACCTCTCGAGGTCCTGGGTAACCCTATCACAAAGTATGTTGTTAACTCCCCCCACCTCTATATTGGAACTTGATGTTTCTAGAGTAACCCTATAGGTATCTGATAATAAACCTTGATTCTATGACAAGTAAGACAATGGGAGAAAAATCCTACAATGCCTCTCTCCATTCTAGGTCACCAAAACTGTCGTCTGACATCGTGATACATTTTGGTCGATCTGGGGTGCATTGACCATTGAAAAGAATAAGTGTCATTCATCAAATATTCTCTCATGAAAGGTGGAACCATCAACCTACCATGAACCAAAAGTATACCACATTTTTTCAAGGACCACAACATCATGACACATTCTAGATCAAGCTTCTAACTAGACTTCACTCATTCCACCAATGAGGATATGATCACTAAGTGTTAAAAAACTACCACCCCTTGATCTTCAACCACACCCACCTACTATTATACTAAAAAATTCCTAATATTTTAACCTTCCTATAACATAGACTCTCCCACTCCCCATGTATTCCTACTAAGTACGTTAGAAACTGGATTACCTTTACAAGGAGCATACTCTATCTCAAAGTATAACTTTTGATTGTACTCTACCTAACACATATGATGAAGATTTAGGTCACACTAGGTGAAGATATACCACCGAATATTGTGGTATATATATATGGAAAATATCTCTATGAAGTGATAGTTTTACAAAAATTTTAATGCATGAATCACAACCACCAACTCTAATACTTGAGTAGGGTATTTTTTCTTTGTGATCATAGCTGATGCAACCCGTAAGAAATTTCCTTATCACCCTACATCAGAACAGATATAAAGAAAATTCTAGATTCATCTTAATACACTACATACCCAACTCCAATATTAGGAAGAATAAAAATCAAAGCTAACTCCAACCCCCTTTTCAACTCTAAGAAGGCATCTTCAAACTGGTCTATCTAATATAAATTGAATCCCTTTTCTAAGAGTGTGTTCATGGGTGTTTGTAGGTGAGAAAAGTCATGAATAAACCTCCTATAGTACCTATCCAGCCCAAGGAAACTCTAAATCTCAAAAAAATTACCCAACCATTCCTAAGATATAATTGTATCTACCTTTTCTGGATAAATTAAAATTATTTCTTTAGAAACCATGTTCCCAAGAAATCTCACCTCCTATATTTAAAAGTGACACTTTAAATACTTAGCATAAATTAATATTTTTCAAAGTGTAGTT
This sequence comes from Viscum album, assembly GCA_963277665.1. NCBI lineage: Eukaryota > Viridiplantae > Streptophyta > Magnoliopsida > Santalales > Viscaceae > Viscum > Viscum album. The sequence continues at coordinate 1,294,142,009 of OY728138.1, read as the reverse complement.
AATATGATATTTAGGTTTTTATAATGTGATTATGATGTATTTGAATATATCAGGATGTCATCAAAAATTTCAATGATGAAAGAGTCCAAGTATGGGTGAAATATCTTATTAATGGGATCCATGAACAATGCTAGATAATTTTTCAATCCAAAGGGAATAATGAGATACTCATATAACCCATTACTACTCCTAAATGCAGCCTTTAATTTGTTTTCCTCTATGACCCAAAGATGATGGTATCTACAACATCGATAAATCTTTGAAATCCATCAGTCCCTCTTAACTGATCAAAAAATTCATCAATTATTTAGAATGGTACATGTTCTTCACACTGATTAGATTCCACTTTTGGTAGTATATAAAAATAAAATAAATACCATAAACCTTCTTGGAGAACAAAACTAGAGAACCTTGAGTGGAAGTGATCAACCTAATGTAGCCTTTATCCTCAAGATCATCCAATTGTACCTTGATTTATTTCAACTCATCTAGTTCCATATGATATGGTGGAATCGATATTGGCCACACACCAAGTACAAGATCGATCTTAAACTCAACTTCTTTGTGTGTGGGTAACCTTAATAAATAATCTAGAAAGAAATATTTGTATCGGTATACCACTGGAGGAAAAGAGGAGGGAATCACTATTTTATCCACCATATGGATCATGCTAGCCACCTATGATGAAAATACTTCTCTTTGATGAGTGTATGGTCTCAACCTGACTGCCTCAAAGTCTCATTCACATATCAATATAATACTATTCCCTTTAAGTGTTGAAAAATTCACTCATATCTAATAAAAATCAATGTGATCATGGTAGCTGATCAACTAGTCCATGCTAAGGATCACATCGAAACATTTTATCTCCAGAATTGTCAAAATCCATGCATGATCAAAGCTAACAACCACTATTAAACATTATAGATAGATATAAATATGACCCACATTATATACTAGGGGTGTATAAATGGATAAAAAATAAAAATAGAAATTAAACAGAAAGTATAACCTCACAACCATTTGAGAAGATATGAATGAATGGTATTCACTTGTATCAAATAAATAAATCAATAGGGTAGAATAAATCATGTTCCAAACTCACACTATCAAGGGTACCTCTACACCATCATCTAAAGCCTAATCAACCATATAATCTATAAAAAAACCACTCCATAATGACCCATATTCTCATGAGTCACCTGATTCACTAACCCTTACAGGGTATGCACATGCTGCTGAGGTCCTGTACTCACACCATAACTTGAATTTTCCATGTTACTGACTAAAAATTAAATTTTTATTATTTTTAAAGCATACAAACAAAACTGAACACCTCTCATGGGGGTTAAAAATGATGAATTTTGAGGGAGTAACCCTTTATAACGAGCTTACAGTTATCAGGTAATGACGCTACCCCATTATATAAAATGACATTCTCACCCAAACTCCCTTTTCTAGCTAACACATTAGTTGTGGAATTCCATTATCTCCATGTGTGGCTGGTGTAGATTACCTAGATAAAAAAATTCTACAATTATTGACAAATTAAGACAGATTCAAAGGGTATATATCATTCCCTTGAAGAAACACCACCAGTATAGTTGAATATGATTCAACTTCCATGATCTGAATAGTATACAACCTACACAATGTAATACCAGTTAACACAACCCTTTCCTCCGCTTAAATGGAATTAACTGACCCATAAAAGGAACTAAAACCAAAAATAATTGATTAAATATTGTCTCTCACCAATCCTACACCTCTCATCTATCTTGAAAGACATGATCCAACCACATTTAGCTTTATCTTGGTGTTGGGTGTTTTTTATTTGATCCATCTACCCTGATTGCCTCTTCTTCTTTACAAATTAGAATAGAGCCTTAATAGAAGACTTATAAAAGAATAGTATTATAAACCACTATTCATAAGGGCACTTAGATGCACTGACATCACCTTAAAGTATACCTGAAATAAAATATGATACAACCTTTTACTTTCTCTTTCATTGATTTGAGCCTCCCAAAGTGTCCAACACATCGCTGAAAAAACAATTGCATGGATCTTCACCTCCTCCCACTGTGAACCAGCACCTTGAAACAAGGTATTGATGGAATCCTTCATTGTGTACCCATATACATGGATATTCAAGCTATTCGTTATAAATCTCCATATACCCTTCACCCAGTCACCCTAAAAAAATAAGTGAGACGATGATTCTTTTTACAACATTACACAACTATGGCATATAGAAACCAAAATCACACCCTTCTTTTGGAAATTTTAATCCATAAGAATAGAATTGTTTATCAATATAAAAACCATAAAATTAATCTTTCTCAATAACTATTTTCACCATAGTTTTGTTTCCTAATTGTCCATCCCACTTCTAACATACACCATGTTTCTATAATCCCTTTTAGTAAATTTACCCAAAGTCAATTCTATAAAACTCAAATATCTAGCTCATTAAACAAGAAAAATATTTTTCTATAAGTTATTTTATTCTTGATTTAGAATAGAATCGATAACTATTGGATAACTGTTGGCCTCCCTGAAGGATAATTTTGGATCTGGACATCCTGAAAAAAAAAATCTTCTGTCACTCATGTTTCCTTAAAAAAATTAACATCCTCTCTGCTGATAAACCACTGAGCCTTATCATCCAAAACGTCCAAGTGATCTAACTTGCAGTGTTCAAGACTGAAATTATAGCACTAGTGACAAGTATTGAGAGAAATAATACATTTCTTGAGATAATATACTTTATTCACACAATTATGTCACCTAACATAGTCATCTCCCATAGATGGATTCAATGAACCTTTTCTCTACTCTAACTATCAACTTCCACCTTGGAATCTATCCTTTGACTTCCTCTTCTTATTCCCAGAATAAGAAACTAGATATTTTTTTGTAGAAGGTAACTGTCAATCCACTGATAGTAGGAAGAATACATAGAACTATGTATTCCTCAATGCCTTTCTCTATCATAAGTGCCTTATGAATCACTGTAGCATAGTTTTTCATATTGAAGTTCCTGACCTATTGATTTAGCTCTGGATGAAAACTAATCTCAAACATTTTGTCTTTTAGCACCTCAATACCCTTTAGAATAGGAAAAAAGTGAATCAAATTGGTGCAGTTTGATGAATAGGCAGACACTATCATCATCCCCTACTAGAGCTCTATGAATTCATGAGAATAGTCTAGCTTCAGTGTATCATAGAATAAATCCTTGAATAAAGGGTCATTAAAGTAATCCCATGTCATCCCTTCACATCTAAAAACCTAAATCATAACATGCCACTATCATCTAGTTATACCTTGAAGCATAAAGGTCATAACCTTAACCTTCCTATCCTTTGGAGTCTCCACTATGTTGAAGATTCTCTCAATGACTTGTATCCATTCCTCAGCATCCTAGGGGCCTCCAATACCTTGGAAGGATGGGGGGTTTTGGAGCTATAAGTTGTTAGAATAATCAACCATCATTAGACTACCCCATGTGGTATCCTCCACCCTGAATATAAACTAGGTGAAAGAGTCTCAACTGGACCAATTCTATAGCTTGACCCATTATAGAAACCAAGGGAACATTATCAGTTACATACTCCTATATAATAGGTGGTGTAATTGGATTCACAAGACATCTATAAGGAAAAATTTCCTTAAATTCCAGTTGAAACCTTAGAGACATCAGATAAATTAAAAAAGTCTGCCATAAATAGAAAACATGCAGACATAAGGGTTTAAAACAAAGTTCAACTTAAGAGGCTACCCACAAGAACAAGGCATTACCCCCTAAGAAATACCCATGACCCAGTCCAAGGATTTAGAATCTACACGTTAGTCACAACCATGTATATACACTAAAGCATAGAATACTCAAGATCAAATAAAGAATGAAAGAATTTATACACCAAATGCACATATCATAATTTCAACATGAATTTAATTATTTGGGATTTATCAAATAAAAGCAACATGTATATGACATGTGATTCTACTTGTCTAAAAATTATACATGAATGAACACTAAATCCCATAAATCAATATATCAACATCATGTGAATCACCAAAGCTGAATTTAAATCAAAGGTAACATTAAAAAACAATAATATAAATTCTGACTTTATGGAAACTCAGATGTATGATATATAGTACTGGATGAAAAATGATATAGTTCTCCTACCAAAGTTCCAACCATCCAAAATCTTGTCTATATTATCCTAAATAAATCTAAAATTAAGAAACAAGTTATTGAACTTGGTTCGTTAACACCATTTTGTAACACCCCAACCTGAATCACTAGGTTCGATCTGGGATTCCTTATGGCATCATGCATGCCTCCTCATATGCAATACATTGCCGACTAGCGGTGAGGTCTAAGGAACATCATGGGGAGATTGTGCCCTCAATACTAGGTAAACCTCAGAGTATAATAATGGAATTGATAATAAATAATCAAAAAATAATGAAGAAATAAATACATCATCATAGTAGAAACATAAAAAAATAATTCTAACACATGATTTATCAGTATATAATGTCAGACACATAAACCAAAACTAAGTAAATAAAGGATCCCAATAGGTAGTGGATCAATGTACAAAGTAACACCACTAAACAAAAGCAACAATAAACATTTATCCCAAAGTCCATCCTACAATGCCTATATCCTCCCACTAAAACTACTCAACCATCCACCAGAGCACCCTTACCCTTCATCGGATACCTGATCATGAAATCTACAACCATAACAAAATATCCAATTAGGGTTTTAGTATAAGACTTAGGAGGAAACCAAAAATGGACCTTAACATAAGTGCATAAGATGTACTAGTGAATTCTATTAAATTAAATAGAATACAGATAATCAAAAAGTATATCACACAATAAATATAAATACATCAGGTCCTTAGAGACCATCTCTACCTACTCCAGCACCATTTTTAAAGGAACATTGACTAGTCATATAACACATACACCTCAATGGGATATTATAAAAACTTTTCGGACACATCCCTATTGAAGGGATAACCCAAATGCAAATTGATTAAGATTATAACACATCCCCCTTAGGGGATAGTCCATCCAGATCAACCTTCAATATCAACTAAAATGACAGAATAATAGAATATATGATACAAGATACAAATGAATGATCAACATAATTTCATAAAAATAAAGAATAATAGTCTATAACAAATCCATATGTGAGAAAAACATCAAGCATAGATCTATAGGGACACACACAGATACTCCATATGATCGAGCATCAAACCTAGGTCTTAGTGGGAAACAAATGAACACCTCATGTGATCAATCACCAAACATATGTCTCACTATGATACACACACATGCCAAAAATCATGCTAAGAACCCATATAAAATATGTACTAAATTCAAGGTATTCCAACCTTATGTGTAACAATAATTTGGAAACTAAGTTTGGAGTATGAATCCAATTACACCACAGAATCCTAGAAATATTCCTGATTCAACATGATTAGAAAACTAGAATCAAGGTTGAGGATAAACCACACCCAAAAGATAGTTCAATATTTAACATACCCAATAATATCCGCTATCGAAAATGATTTGGGTTCAAAAATTTCACATATTCCAATTGTCTAAATCTGGATTCTGATTCTATCAATGATTAACAATATTTTGATAAAAAAATTTATTACCCTTAGATCCAATAATTACATCAAGGATATAGTTTATTTTTATTAAGGAGAAGAGAAGATTATTTTTCTAGATCAAGAGAGAACTTATCATATTGGAATCACATGATAAAACTATTGTTTAGGGATCAAACAATGATGATAGAAGGGGAGGAGAGTACTCCATAATCACTGGAGAGGATTCCTAGGGTGTTGGGAGTCAAATAGGTCTTGATATAATGGGATAAAGTGATAAGAAGATGAGTTTCTAAATATATATATATATAAATTCATCATGTTTGATGGGATCTGAAAGACGCCATTGGGTGGATGATGGCCATTAGGTAGAATATGTTCTGCACAAGAACCTTACTGGCTAGCTGGTGGGATCTATAAATATAATTTAGACCTATAGAATCTACTATATAGACGGTGGATTCCACTATCTAGCCAATGGAGTTTCTATAGCTTCTTTATGCTGCAAAAAGCTCACCAGCCTAGCCCCTTTCCTTTTCTGGCCTCCCAGACACCTCTAACTCACCTAAAATCACTTTAAAACATAAATAAAGATACATAGAAGCTAAAGGGAGGAATAAATTAAATATAAGGTTTCAAACTTTTTTATTTCCATTATCCTTCATGTTTTTTATCCTAGTTTTAGATGTTTCAAAATTGAATTCAATTCTAATTTTACCCATGTAGTTGGGTGTTTGATCACTTGACACTTTCTCAATAATTTATGTGCCTCTCTAAACCATTTACTTTAGTTATTCATAAAAAACTTTTAATCTTAAACTTATTATAAAAAAATTATATTTTGATTTTAGTTTCATATTTTTTCCTCAACATCATCAATTTTTCTTTAATATGTTCATTTTTTTTCTTTCTTTGTGATACAAGAATTATAGTTATTGACCTCTATATGTTGTTCTTCAATTTTAAATTTTAAATTTATAACTTCTCTTAAATTTTAACAATTATTCCCTTAACCATACACTATTTTATATAACCAAATTATTTTTTCTTTTATTTGATCAATATACCCAAAATACTCCTTCAATATTTATATGATCTTCCTATTCTTCTTTCCTTGGGTACTAAACTCCTCAAGAGAACCTTAAAGTTCAACCTTAATATCAATAACAAATTCTGGTTAAAGTTTTTACTCATTTTTAAATTAAAATTTCTCAATCATTTTTATCATAGCTTTTTTTTGAATATGATTTGAATTCAGTTTTACCCTCCTCGATGAAAACTTCATCCTCTCCCTGTTACTTAATTATTAAGATATTACACTGAAACTTATTTCCTGACGTGTTTCTAGATTTACTGTTTTATTCTAAGGGAACCTTCCTTTTCTACTTTGTAGATTAAAAAAACTAACAATATTCAATTTATTTTGTTTTCATACATCTTGTTGTGATATGTCAATTTTTTCCACATCTAAATAAATCTTATGCCAACTTCCCATCAAATATTCATTTTCCTTATTAGAATTTTCTTACCACAAGTGAATAAACTCATCACTCGCATCTTATTTTTCATCTCCAATTTCATTAACATCAATTTTATCCATATAATTGAATGCCATCTCCTTTAATGAATGTTTTGATGCACTATTTTTTATTCACACACATTTCATAAGCCACCAATTTTCTATGTAAATCATGAAGAGATAAAACCTCAAGGTTTACTTATTCAAGTTCTGAAACCTTTGGATTATAAAAAGGTAGACATATTCTTATAATTTTAATTATGATTTCAATATCCTTTATCTCATAACTGAGTCAATGAATATATATTATAACCTCAATGATTTGGTTTAAGAAAAAACTAATTATTTCATTAAAACACATCTTCACATCATCAAAATTATTATAAATAACCTGTAACTTTGTGTCATTCACTTTTTTTCACCATTATAGATATTATATAACTTATCTCATATCCCTTTATCAGATTCAAAAACTATTTATTTCATATAGATATAATTTTTAAATTCCCAGAATAAATATTTTTGTGCCTTTGCATCATCAATGAGTAATTTCCTATCAGCTTCTATCATAGATAGATTTTTGGAATCACTCAAATTAATTCCTATAATAATAGTAGATAATACTTCAAGTCCAAGTGACCATAGATGTGATCTAATTTTATTCTTATAAATCTTATAATTGTAGAAATTTAATAATGGATCTCCTTTCACATTCATAGTGTTCTCCATGTTAACAATATTCTATATAAATATTCAAAAAGTATAACCTTATTTCTTTGATACCAATTTTTGTAAACAAAGGTCCCAAACACACCCTAAGAGGGCGGGGGTGAATTGGGGCATGGGAAGTTTCTTCTTGTACAATAATGAATCTTTTTATCATATTGGAAATAACAATATAAACCTATCACATCCAAAGGAACATCCAAAGAATATATGTATCAAAAGTAAGCACATGAGAAAAATTATTTTACATGGTTCTCTAGGGATACTCCAAGGAGCATACACTGATAATGTGTTGATTTAATAGAGGAATAACTACACATTATTACGATTATAAGAGTTTTGTAAGGGCTCACTATCAATCTAAGGGTCACTCTCTCAACTTATCTCTCTATATACTACTTTGAGATAAGGTATATATGAAATGTTAAAAATAATGACACTCACAATGATATTACCAAGTGTATTCAACACCATACACTGAAGGTGAATTAATTATATTCCAATGTTCACAAACCAATCTATTTATTCAATGTTTATATTCATGAAATATACTATTTATCTTGATATTCATGATAAAAAAATTATACTCTGTAAAAAATTTGTCGTATCCCTACTCACTGTGGTGAATACGAGAGTTCTAAAGGAATTAATACCAATCCAAGGGTCACACCCTCAACTTATTTAACTACACAAATCTTTGAGATAAGGTACATAATAATTTTCAATACAAAGATTTCTCATATTTATATTACCTAGTGTATTTCCCACCATGTGGAAAGGGTGATTTACTTAGGTTCTAATATAAAAAATTAATTTTGAATCTTTAACGTTTCTTTTCACAATGTCTCCTATTTCTCTTGGGATTCCTAATGTATTATTTCTCCTCTTAAAAAAACTACATGTTATAAAAACCTATTTTCTTCCTTCTTAAAATATCATAAATTTAAAATTAAAAATTCATCTAACTTCTAATTCCATGTGTCGTCCCCTTACTAGAGTTTAAATTCATCCATTATAAATGAATTAGAGTTCCCATTGAGAGAAATTTGACATCCAATATACATATTAAACTAAATATTTTATTCCTTTCACAAAATTATACTCCATGAATTATTGAGTCCTACACCATGGTGTGTTTTTCCTATAGTCCTTACCCTAATTCCATGAACTATGAGATCCTCATTTGAAACACATAATTTTTTTGACCATTTCAATTTTTAAAATAACTTCATCTATCAAGGGAAAATATTATGTTTCCCAAATAATTATGACACAGTTCATATATTCTCATAATTTCATGCATCAATACATGGACTACTACTGATTTCCCATTTTCCATATACAACGATCATCACTACACCCATTTCAGTATACCACTTACTATTTAAAAAAAGTCTCCAAATATTTTGATTATCTTAAAATTTCCACATGAAATTACCATTTCAAATATCCCCATGACATATAATTATTTTATCATCCTAAAAATAACTTACACTATGGAATAAACTAAATCATTTCCCTATTTCAGTCTTACCTTTAATATCATGACTAAACAACATGCCATAGTGAACATGTGATCCCCATTTAAAAATATCAAACACGAAATATTATTAGATTTATACAGTCTCCAAAACCTATTCCATGATATAAACCTTAAATCAATGTCCAACATAATATTTTCTAGGAAAAAAATATTTCACTATGATTGCAAACTCCCACCCCCATCATGGTAAACCACACCACAATATATCCACCACTTCTATGGTGTGGTGGGATATTCATTCATTAAAAAAAATTTCAAACCATTCCACTCCATCTATAAGATTATCCAATACTAATAACAAGTCAAATAAAATTCCATAAACTCAACTTCTACTTTTTATTGACAACAAATGAAAAACCTCTACCAACCTATATGCCACCTACTAACATGGGTTCCAATATCCTATAACATAAATAAAATTGGTTCTAATTTTATCCCCCTTTGTTTTTTTGGAAATCCAAGTATCTTCATTGAATTTATACACTTAAAATATCTAAAGATGAATATAATATCTCATATATAATTTTAATTCTATATGAGAAATTCCTAGTGTATAAAATCAGAGACCAAGAGATAATTTTTATTGTATATGTTTTCCAATATCACATTCCTCCCCTACCATGATTAACTCCATAATTTAATTCATTATAATACTATATATATCCTTTTCTAGAATCCCCCCTTGATATGAGAATTACTCCCTTACATCACTAGTTGATCGATCATCCTATTTACAACAACTCCTTAGTTTATCCAATTCCCCTCCAAAAGAGAAGATTCCTACCAAAAAATGAATAACCATATTAAGAATTAAAATAATATAGGTAGAGGGGATATTATAAGCCTCACCAATATGAGATAGGTGGTTAAACACTAATATTCAATGGATTCTTTTCTAGAACCAATGTGTCTAATGGGTTAGTTATATTTTTTACTGCATAATGATTCATTCCAATATATTCCATCCTAAAGACTGGTTGTTCCATCATTTTCATGATAAAATGGTACCAAATTTTAATTTTATTTATATTATAATTCTATATAGGATTATTCATAAACTCAATGAAACTTTTTTTTATCAAAATAGATCACTATAGTCACCTTCACATCTTTTCCAAGACCCTATAGTTATTACTTTATCCATATAAATTGAGTACACACCATTATAACTGAAATATCTCTTTCTTATGATATAAAAAGAGATATTATATATTTCATATTTATTATCCAACCAATTCACTTATTATCTATAAAGATAGATCCTCCACTAGTAGATTTTCTATTCATAACATCTCCAGGACAATCCATAACTGGATATTCAATCAAATCTTAGTCATTCCTTGCATCAATAACTAAACTATAGTAAATAGTACCTTGAATATACCTCATGATTATTTTCACAATAGTGAGATGTTATTCCTTTAGATTAATCTAAAATAATTATTTAAAAAAATGTATCATAAATAATATTTTACCTTGTTACTATCAAGTACCAAAATATTTTGATCATTATCTAGTATAAGGTAGAACCCAAAGCTTTTCCATCTTCATGATTCCAAAGTTTTATTCCAACCATGATTATATTTTTAACAAAATTGAAATAATTCTCATTAAAATTCTTCGACAACTTATTTGTGTAATTTTAGTGATAAATAAAAGTATATCCCTCCTTTTGACCCACAAGTAGCTCAAAAAAGTGTATGATCTCACTAATCATACACATATTAAACTTTAAACTCATCATATTATAAAAATAATTTAAATATTTCTATTTTGTTTTACCAAAAAGTATATAATCAACATAGAAAAGTACCAAGAACTAATCTTCTTTGAATGATTTCACATTATAGTTTTGATCAAAAAAACCTCTCTTGAATTTCATATTCCTCAAGTACAAGTATAATAGATCATACTAAGATTGAGGTGATTGTTTGAGTCTATAAAAATAATTCTTCAATTGACAGGATTTTTATTAATTATTTACAATTTAGAAGCCTATTGATTTTTTATTATACACTTTATCCTTAATAACTCCATTCAATAATTTCATCTTAACCTCTATTTGATGCACTTTAAAGCCTCTTTGAAAATACTTTTCCAAGAAAATACTTATTGAATCAAGTATTACCACTAGTGAAAATGTTTATTCTGAATCAATTACTTTGATATGTTCATATCCCTTACACACTAATATTTCCATATTCTATATCACATTCCTAGGCATATCATATTTATTCTTAAACACCTATTTAGTTTCAATGACATTGTGATCATATTATCATACAATAAGCTTTGAAATACAATATTTATTAATATATTTTAACTATTAATTCATGACCTTGACCCATGATTCTTCCTTTTCTACTTCTTAAAATGAAGCTATATACAATTGAGATAATAGATTAATGTTATCCACACTTCTCATACTCTTTATTTATTTTGGAAGAGATTTTTCACCTATGATAGTTGATTAAATAATCTTAGATCATATCATCCTCTTATGACTCAAGGTTTAACTCTATTCAATATTTGTTTCCTCCAATGATTTATCCTTAGAATCATCATAATATGTTGGGTTTTTTAAATATAAAGAATTTGTGTCAATACCTTCTTACTCCTCAAAAATTTCATCCAAGTCTAATTATCCAGTTTTCTACCAAAATTCTCTTCAAACACTTTCACATCATTTCTATACATACTTTTGTACAATATATTATTGAATAATTATCGGATTTAACCTGTTATGTATCCAAATAATACTTCTTTATCATCCATATCACTATATTTTCCTTTATTTCCTTATTTATTTTGAATATAACACTTATTTCCAAACACCCTAAAGTATTCAATTACTGAGTTCCTTCCATGGCACATCTCATGAAGTATTATTTTCTCTCTATGACTTAATAATTCATGATTTTTGTATAAAAATATACTTAAACCACATCCTTTTAATTATTTCTTAAAGTACCACTATCAATAAGTAGTGATTTTTCTATATTTTTCATTTTTTAGTTCCACCTTTCCATGACACGATTTTAATATAGTTTTAACTCTGTTGAAACTTTATGCTCAAAGATTCTATAGATAAATTTTCACATTAATGGAAGTGTAATTTATACAATTATTTGATCAATGTATTTTAATCAACCTTATAATTTCACTCTCAGCTCACCTCCTGAAATATTTGATGAAATCCATCACCTATTTCTTTATTTTCATAAACATAATGAAACCCATACCACTATAGACATTAAAAAAATAAAATGAAGCATCTTACCCTCATATTTTAGGATGTTTCATCAGACCACACACATCTATATAAACTAAATCAATAGAATTTAAACCTCATTTATTCTTTTACTAATAAGAGTTTCTCGTAATCTTTCCACTCATATAAGAATCACAAGTCTTTTCAAGATCTCTCATAATATTTGGAATGCCCATAATTTTTTTTATCTTTGATAAATTCTCCATGATTTATTTATGTACATTACCAAGCCTCTAAATCTATAATTTGTTTTCATCTTTCACCATAAGGATACACATGTTCTATTTACCATATACTTGATACAAATTTCCATTAGTTCTCCATCATTTCATCAGAGAATTTTTAGATTTTCCTATACTTGGGGAACCCTTTTAGTTTAATGTGAATTTGAGTATTGAGTCACAAATATGACTTATGATCAATATATTGTGTCAAATTCCTTACACATAGATCAACTAAGTGTTTTTCAATTAAACTCTAGAAATCCTCATCTCTACACATCCTTTGATATTTAATATTCCATCACTATCAAAATGAACCATTCCATCAACTCATACTTTAATATTATTCTAAAGATTCATGTTCTATAGCAACCCAATTTTGGAGATATGAAGGTGTTATAATGCATTGTTAAGTTATTAAAAGGTTGGTGTTGGTATCATGAAGTTACATATAATTTTCATATGTTTTGGAGGAATTTTGGAGGGTACATGGTTTGTTTATAGTTAGGGGAAACTATGTGGATATTATAAGTAATTGAGTGGGTGTGTATGGGGGATTCTAGAAAGGCATACAGTTTGTGTATAATTTTGGAAAATCATGTGGTAATTATGAGTCCATTTTTGTCTTTCATATAGTGCTAATTCACACAGTTTACCTAACCATGCATCAAAACCATGATCACTATTAAAGTGTTCTAAAAATTAGATTTTAACTTGGTTTCCCCCTAAAATGATCATTATTCTGCATAATTCTACGAATCTCAATTCAGAGGGATCCTTTGGGAGATCTTGATGATTCCTTTATTTATATAGATTATTATCTTCAAATCTTAGGGTGTTTCTCCTAGGAATCAAAGGTATGATCCCCATTTCTCTATATTATCCTTATGCTTCTATTTTCTCTTGGGTAATACCCTAGTTTGGAGATGAAATGACTGGATTTAGTGTTTAGATTATTTTTTATATGGATTTTGTTACGAATCATCATAAGAGTGTTTCTAGACCTTGGGTCTATGTGGGTGTGATATGGTTTCATCTTGGTGACTTGGTTTGAGGTAGGTGGATTCTATCCCAATACACTTATGTTGAGAACATGATGGATTTTTTTCTTATAATTTTTTTTCTCATATTATTTAATGAAAACATTTGATGGAAACCCCCTATGTTTGTTGTTTTTTAATTTATGGTTTGTGGGTGGTACCCCCAACATGTTTGATGAAATTATTTAATGAGGGATTATGATAAAAGAATCAATTGGGTAGTGAGAACTTGGAATGATCATGGTTGGAGTGCATTCATACTTTATTGTAAATGTTTTTGGTACATACATGGTGAATATTATATATGAGGTATATTGGATTATACCTCCAAGCAATGACCTGGATATGGAGGTATGGGTACTACTCATGAGTTGGGTTGTTCAGAGAGTTCACTTTGATGGTTGATGCATTCAGTATCATGTTTCATGGGTGTACGTGTTGATTCCATGGGCGTACTTTTGGTGTGGGTTAATTACTTACTTTTATATTTATCACTTGTGATAACCAGTTTTATAATATCTTCCTATTTTATATAAATTATGTTAACTTTTTCTGGTCTTAGTGGTGTGTGTGGAAAGATTCTAGTGGATTTCCTACGGAGTTGATATAATCACCCCCTGTATATGCATTCTGGTGCATATGTAGTTATTATTCTTTATGAAATAGGTAAGGGGTGCACCTATTATATGATAATGGGATGAGTTGATGTTGTGGTCTTGGATGAAGTTGGGAGCTTTGTGGTAGTCATCATGTGGGTCTTAGGAGTGTTCCATGTGGGAACTGATTCATTTCTTTTGGGTCATTCAGTTCAATTGTCCTATATTTTTATTTTATGCCGCACTCTGATAATTATGTATGGATAAATATTATTCTTCTGATTTAGTCTTATTTAATTCATGCATCATGTTATTCCTATTGTAGTTTTTCTATTGTAGGTGGTGTTATATATAGGGGTAAATCATTCCCCATGCTTTTCCTAAACCTTAGGCATTTATTACCAAACTTTGGTGTTTAGGGAATGTCACCTATGGTTAGTGAAATATTAGGCCTTCCTAACCCAATGTGATGAGTCAACATGTTATAAATGGTATTAGTTTGGTATGGTTTTTCATTTGGGATGGTAGGTGTGAAGATAAGATGTTTCAGGACTTCAAAATGTAGAGCATAAAAATGCATAGCTAACCTCTTTATATTGAACTTCAAGTTACCATGATGGTTTAGGTATGAAAAGTGTTATTTGGAACTTTCAATATCACTACTAGAAACTATTATATTTGTGACAGGGAATTTGTGATGGGACCCCATCACAAATGCCCCGTCGTAGAAAAGGGCATTGAAAAAAAAAACTATTTGCGACAGGTTCACATCCCATCACAAATAGTTTTCTTGAGCTTTTTAAAAAAACCCTATTTGGACGACCCATCACAAATACTATTTGTGATGAGGAGATGTCCCATCGCAAAAGGTCCCATCGTAAATAGCTTAAAAAAATAAAAAAAATAATATTGAATAAAATAATAATAATAATAATAATAATAAAAATAATATTAGAAAATAATAATAATAATAGTTATATTAATAATATAAATAATATAAATATAATTATTATAATAATAAATAATAATAATATTAATGAAATATTAATATTAATATTAGTAAAATCAAAAATTTTATAAAATAATAAATTATTATTATTAATATTAATATTAATATAATAGTAATAAAAAAATATTAATAATAATATATTATTATTATTATTAATATTAATGAAATAATAATATTAATATTAGTAAAATAATAAAAAATTATAAAATAATAAATAACTCAATATTCACAAAAATATAAAAAAATAATAAAAACAAAATAATAAAAAATAAAAAAATTAAATAAAGTAATAAAATAATAAAATTTAATAAATAATAAAAAATTCAATATTCTCAACAATATACAAAACAAACTGTATAGAAATGAAAATAGTTAATATTATAAAAAAATTTACATTCAAATGTTTATCGTAAAAAATAAATACATCACTGAGGGGAAGAGTCTTCTAGAGGAGCTGGAGGAGATGGTGGGGGGGGGGGAACTCCATCCCTAAACCATGAGTCAAACATCACATGTACTCCATCTGCTCATGGTGCTATTGCTGCCATCGACACATCTCCTTTTATTATTGTTGCTACTGTCATCAGAGCTCTTTCTCCTACCACTTCTTCTATTAACACATATCCTCCTACTCCTTACACAAACTCTCTATAAGCTCACCCTGAGCTCACAACTACTCCTGATACTATGTAGAAGATGATGGTGACTCTCTACGAGATCCTCTCGAGCTATACGCCGACATCACAGTGGTAACATAATAACTCCCAAGCGTCAATCGAGAGCCGATATCAATAACTTAGCCTTTCTCGAAGGCATATTAGGTTGCCTATATCCACACTGCCTCATCATATCAATGGGAACTGGTCTGATCATCAGTTTTGTCCTGACTCTCAGTATGCTTCTGAGACGTCGGGACCTCATACGACTCCTTCAATTTCAATTTAAAATTAAAATAATTAAAATATTATTTGCAATTAATTTTAAAACTCAAAAAGAAATTATACTGACCAAAATCTAACACTGGTGATCACCTCTAATCTCTCTAGTGACGGGATCATTTTATATCCTCCTATAAATTTCAAACCCCACAATATCAGGTTATTCGACTACATATATGAATTTAAAATAAAGCATTTACATTTAAAGTTATATAAATTATTTTAAAAAAGTACTAACTATATTTTCTCTATGTGTACTGAATGTATGACTAATTACTACAATTTATTACTAATTATTACAATTTATTAATAATTATCAGTAATTATTACTTATTCCTACTGATAATTACTAATAATTACTAATTATAATAATTTATACTAATTATTACAATTTATTAATAATTATTACTAATTATGAAAATTTATTACAAATTATTACTAATTATTAAAATCTATAACTAATTATTACAACTTATTACTAATTATTATAATGTATTACTAATTATTCCAATTTATCACTAATTACTGCTAATTATTACTTATTCCCACTAATTATTATAATTTATTACTAATTACCGATAATTATTACTTATTCCTGCTAATTATTACTAATTATTACAATTTATTACAATTTATTACTAATTATTACTAATTATTACTAACTATTACAATTTATTAATAATTATAAAAACTTATTACTAATTACTAAATTTATTACTAATTATAAACATTTGTTACTAATTATTATAATTTATTACTAGTTATTACAATTCATTACAATTAATTACTAATTATTATAATTTATTACTTATTATGACAATTTATTACTATTTCTTACTAATTATTACAATTTGTTACTAATTACTAATTATTACAATTTATTATTATTTATTACAATTTATTATAAATTATTAGTAATTATTACCAATTATTACAATTTATTACTAATTATTACTAATTATTACAATTTATTACTAATTATTACTAATTATTACAATTTATTACTAATTATTACTAATTATTACAATTTATTATTAATTATTATTAATTATTACTAATTATAATTTTTTTTACAATTTATTACTAATTATTGGTAATTATTAAAATTCATTACGACTTATATTTTTTTACTAATTACCACTAAATATTACTTATTCCTAATAATTATTACTAATTATTAAAATTTATTACAATTTATTACTAATTATTATTAATTATTACAATTTGTTATTAATTATTACAATTTATTACAAATTATTACAATTTATTAAAATTTATTGCAAATTATTTAAAATTATTACAATATATTTACAATCATTTCAATTTATTACTAATTATTACAATTTATTACTAATTATTAAAATTTATTAATAATTCTTTCTAATTATTACAATTTGTTACTCATTATTACAATTTATTACTAATTATTACAATTTTTTACAAATTAGTACTATTTATTACTAATTATTATTATTTATTACTATTTATTACATTTTATTACAGTTTATTACTAATTATTACAATTTATTACTAGTTATTACAATTTATTACAATTTATTACTAATTATTACAATTTATTACTAATTATTACTAATTATTACTAATTATTACTAATTATTACCAATTATTACTAATTATTAAAATTTATTACAATTTATTACTAATTATAAAATTTATTGCCATTTATTACTAATCATCACTAATTATTAAAATTTAAAACTAACTATTACAATTTATTAGTAATTACAACTAATTATTACTTATTCTCACTAATTATTACTAATTATTACTAATTTCTACTAGTAACCGCTAATTATTTCTAATTATCACTAATTAATACAATTTATAAATATTTATTTTAATTTATTACTAATTATAACTAATTATTACTAATTATCTCAAATTATAACTACTTATTAATAATTTTTCTAATTAATACTAATTACTACTAATTAATAATAATTAATATAATAACTATTAATTAATACTAATTAATTCTAACCACATGAAATTATTTGTAAAAATGAATAATGATAAATAAAACTATCTAATTCTAATTCTAATTTAATTTCATCTTATTAACAATAATTATGACTAATATAAAATAAAATGATTTAACTAAATAATAGAAGAAATAGATAAATACCTTAAAATTGAATCTTTTGGAGGATATAAGCTGCGAGTATTGCTCTGATTTAGGATTTTAAACTTTGAAAAATGTTGAGAGAAAAAATATAAGTAGAAAAAGAGGGAGGGGCAGAGAGATGAGTGGAATGAAAAAAACGGATGGAGGTATATATAGGTTAGATTATTTGTGATTGTACTATTTACAACAGAACTCATCGCAAATACCAACATGCCGACATACTATTTGCGATGGGAGATAAATCCCATTGTAAATACTAAAAACCGCAGCTGGGTATTGACGACAAGCTTATATACCCATCACAAATACCCTTCTCGTGATTTAGCACGCAACTCACGTCAAACCTATTGCAACGAGGACCATCTTTCTATCACAAATAACTATTTATTTGTGACAGGAAGAGGGTCCCGTCGCAAATAGTTCCTCCCGATGGACTATTTGCGAAGAGACCCTTCCCCGTCCCAAATATCAATTTTCCCATAGTGTATTTTCATTATCTCATCATCATAGGTTTAACTGATGAGAATTATGTATCGTTCATTATTAAATATTCTTTACTCTAGGATTACATCCTTCATGTTTCATTTGTTTGGTTATGTTTTGGTAAATGATGACATGATCACTTTTTTTCTTATGAAATTGGTTGCAAGTGTATGGATGTAACTGAGAGTTTCTAATAAGTGGTTTCCAAAACATGGTAAATATAGCTTGTCTTTGTGTTGTGTGCAGATTCTTGATAGCATTGATTTCTATTTATACTTTCCTTGTGTTTTGTAGATTAATAGATCATGAAATTATTATGGAATTAGAACTTAGATTATTAATAAATCTAATTATAAGTGGGTTCAATTCTAATTGAAATTTAGGCTATTTTATGTAAATTTTAACAATTTTAGAATGAGTACTCAACATTATAATTCCATGTTTACTACTATGCTTTCTTATTGATTGTTACCATGTTTATACTATAGAAAAACCTTACACATGATTGAGTATTTTTGTTTTAACCTTACTTTTTTGAGTTTTTTTTGGCATGCCATGGATTCATTATAATTTCATGATTTAGAAGTACAACTCATGATGAATGTAATTATAAAAAGGGCATGCTAGAATTTGACCATTTTTTATTGATATGATAAATTATAACATGTTTTCATTACTCCTTGGTATGTGCATAGGTAGTTAACCATGTTTAATATAATAAATAACATAGTGAGGTAAAAGATTAATATATCTTAATTGAGATAGCCTTATGCACCATTCAAACTATTTTTGAGTCTCTTAAAATTGATTGGTTATTACTTATACAAGAATTCTATAAATATATATTTAAAAAATTTATTTATAAACAAAATATTCTATACGTCACACCCAATTTTTTGCCTTCATCCTTTTTAGAGTACCTTTTGGCTCTTGATTTTTCTCCTGAGTTTCAAGTGTTGAATATTTAAATTTTATGTTTTGGAGGTTTTGGGTGGTTTTTGGACCTATTCTTGGTCAGCATTAAAGGTATGGGGAAGAGGAGGCTTGGAAAATGAGTTTGCAACACTCCTAGTGGCACCTTTTTATGGGGTATGTTTGTTGGATGGTTTATCCACTTGAGTTAGATGAGTTTTTTGGTGAAAAGGGTGAGTTTTTGGTATTTTTTCTAGGATGCACAATTAATTTAATCAGGAAGTTAAGTGTGTAATGGGTCACACGGTTTTTTCACAGTTTAACTAACCATGCAGCCAAAGTGTGTATCCTGTGAAACTCTAAACAACAGACAATCACACGGTTTACGCACAATTTGTTAAACCATGCGAGCTAACTGTGAAACCCACTCAGGAAAGGGTATTTTGGGATTTTATCCTTCTTTTTAATTGGGGTTTTTTACCTTAGCCTCACCCATTCTAACCCTATGACCAAAATTCCTCCCATGGTAGATTTTAGCTCCTCCAAGCACCTCCAAGTGGATTTTAAGGTGGTTTCTTGGTGAATATTTACCCAGTTTGAAAGGTTTGCGATCCCCTCTCTTTATCCTTTTCTTTTCTTCCATTTTCCCATTCTCCTCTAACCCTAGTGGCCATGTTTTTCTGATTTTCATACCAAGGGTGGTGTGAAATTAGGGGTTTTGTCTGTTTAGGGTTCCACTTGATAGATGTTTCCTCTTGGAACCCTAGTGGTGCATTTTTAGGCATGCGTCATTGATGAACCATGGATTTGTGGTTGGTTAGCCTTGAACTTTCCTTTTTTAATTTAAGAATCATTAATTTCATGCTTTTAGTACTTTCCTTGAATATTAAATATTGATATGTGATCCTTGAAAAAAAAATTGTGTGTGAAAAATGGTTATTGTTCCCTTGTTTTGTGATAAATAGTATTGTTTTGGTAATATTGTGCACCCCACATGTTTGAGAAAATTCCCAATTTTCTTTTCTAAGTGATTTGTGATATAAAAAAAACCATGGCTCAGATTTTTAAATATATTAGTGACATGTGAAATAATGTTTTGGGTTCCTTGTATGGGTTCCCCAAGTGGTTTTTTTAAAATGAGTGTGTATTAGATTTCAAATGTGGTTTGGCATGTGATGACGGTTAACAGACCATTTGGCATATTTTTAAAAATGGATTTGGCTTGGAAGTGTGATGTGAATGTTTAAAAGAGTTTTATAAATTATTTTGAAGTGGAAAATGGTGTGTTTACACCCTTTTAGAAAGGTGGATTTGGTTCTTTTAAAGTGATGGTTTTGTGAAAAATGCTGAAAGGCTTGTTTGGATTTTTTTTTTAAAATTATGGAAGTGTTTATCATGAAAACCCTCCTAGGAAAATCATCTTTACTTGTTGATATATGAATATTTAATGGGTGTGATGTACTCCCTGTGGAATCCTTGTGACCCATGTACTCTGTATTGAATGGGAGATCCTCAGTATGGACTCCTTCGTGACTTATGAGTTATATGGAAAGAGATTAATCCTTAAAGTGGCTCGGGGTGATGCTTATTGTTTAATTGTTGTTATATATGCATGTGATTGGACTCTCAGTTGGAATAGGTTGGATCACCCCCTTTATACATGATACATGGGAACCTGGCATAATGAGAGAATTTTCTAATAACTGTTGCTACACTAGCTATATTATGCACTAGTTTATGACCCATAGTAGGTGGATATATTGGGTTTTTTGCTATGAGATTTTCCCCTCAGTCTGTCCTGAGTTAGGGTGGCTGAGATTATTTAGGGTGGTTTGATTTCATCATGTGAGGAAATATTTTTGGGATGGGTCTCATGTATTAGTATGTTATGGATTATTCATGATCTCCTAGGATCACCCATGTCTATTGGCACTTAGTTGTTTGTGACGAATGATTGAGATGCATTGTTGGTTGGTTACTCTTGTATGTTTATTTCCATTTCCCTTATCATATGATTATTGTGCTTACTCTTTAACTGGTATGATTTTATGTTAAAATGGAAAATAGTTTTCAAGTTTTTATGGAAAAAGGTTTTGTAAATCCTTAGTACTCTTTCTCTCTTTCATAAATTAAATGTCATCTTTACCTTTAAAAAATTCACAGGTTCCTTCTTGATAATAAAGTGTGGTTTGAATGGTAAAAAGTGAAATAGATCATGTTTGGTTTTCTTTGGAAAATTTATTAAAATCTTATCTTTATAGATTGTATTTCAAAATTGAAATTGATGTTCCTTTCATTTTAAAGGATGTGCATTGGGAATAGATTATTTGGGCTAGACTACTGAGTTTTAATACTCACACATATAGTTTATATTGTTTTTAGTTTTGGGTGTATGTTTTAGCTTATTATTTATCTCTATGGGCGATGATTGGTCTTGGTGTTGGAGAGTGACCCTTGGGGTTACATGGAAATGTTGGGTTTTCATGTTTTAGTTTGGGTTTTATTATGAATTTTAGTTTTATTTTCATCTTTGTAAAAGATTACTAGATGATGATTTATTCATGTGGGCTACTTTTTTTATCTTTATGATATTTAGTTAATTTATTTATAATTGGGAGAAATTGTCCCCTTTTCTTACTATCTTGATGCCCGACACCAGTTTTCAGCCCATGGGGATCGGGAATGCCCTTCAGGCCATGTTATGGATCAGCTCGGGTGATCGATTTAGGGTCAACCTAGGTTGGTTTGTGACAAAATGGTATCAAAGGATTTTGGATCTTTAGAGGAACTTGATTTTCAGAGTTCCCTTTGCTACTTGGGGATGTCAAGGTAAATTAAGTAGGATTTTCAAGACTCGAGAGGTAGGAATGGGAAGGACATCATGAACCCTTGCTTATTTTGATCCTCAAATTTCCAATGTAAGTCTGGTTTTGTTGGTTTCTTTGGTCATTATAGATTGTTTGGTTTTTGGGATAGGAAAAGGTAGTTGGGCTAGTGGTATTTGGGAGCTGGTAGGGACTGTCAATCCATGTGGATCTAGGGGCATGGTCCTAGAAGTCTCTCTATGACGGTGGTGTGTTTGGCATATAACCTCCAACCATATAGAAAATCCATACATCAACACTAGTTCCACACTTATAAGTTTTTTGGATATTATTTGATTCAAAAAATTGTTTTGAAAACCGTTAGGTTCAAATGTTGAAAATGTGGTTTTAGTGGTAATGGTTGGATTTTTGGAAAGTGTGCAAAAGGATATTCTGAATTAACCTTGAGGAAGACTTTAGAAATATGAATTTTTATAAAATGACCCCTGGAGGAAAAGTGGAAATGATTTAATGAGATTGGAATTTTATAATCAAAACCTGGTGTTTATAGAAAGCAGTTGTTTGAAAGTAGATGTTTGTTTGTAATTTTTTAAATGAAAAGGGGTGAGTTTTAATCAAATAGTTCTAATGGAATGAGAATTTTTGAGATTCTAATTTTTTTTTTGAATGAAATGAATTGAATTTTTGGATGAGAATTCATGGGATTTCATTTATGAACATAATGAAATAGATTGAAATGTGGAATCTAAAAATGATTTTTGACTTGGTTGTTAGTGATCCTTTGAAAGGTTTCATGAATTTTTTCTTTGTTTTGGATGATCTGTTTTGGAAAATGAGAATGTTATGTTTTAACCATTTATGTATTACATGGGTGCTCAAATGCATGGATATGTGTGGGAAGTGGTTGGATTATGATGTGGGTGAACAATACCTATGATTGAAATGAGTTGATATGTGCCCAGGTTGGCATGGAAATGTGCATGTGAGGGAGACTCTGCGGAATACCGTTGGTGAGTGTGAAAAATTCACCAAGTTTGTTTTGTTTTTCAAAAGTGTTTTAAGTTGGAAATTGTGTTTTTTTGTAATCTAATGGTTGTGTGGATTATTTTTCTATGTTTTAGAAGTGTTGTTTATTAACATGAATTCTTGTTATTTGGAAGTGATGCTCATGTTGTGTCACAAGTTGAAATCTTTTTGGTGACTCAGTTTTGAAGTAGTGTTTAGCGGGTTTCTAGAAAGGTTTTGGGAATCTTTGAGATGATTTAACTTTGGGTTGGTGTTTGTTGTATATGAGTTTTGGTTCATGATAAAGTTTTTATAGAACTCTTGGTTGTTTCCTAGTGTTCTCTCCCAAAGATATTTGATGAATGTTAGTGGTGTGGCATTGGGTGGTTCCCCATTAGAAATATTTCATATTGATCAACCTAAGAAATTCATTCTTGAGTTTAAAAAGTTAAATCAACCTCTCTAAATAATACCCTATCCCATTTGTTGGAGTAGAGAACTATTTGGTCTTGATGTAAAGTGCCTTTCTATTTTAGGGTTTCTATCGGTTGTAGTAGTTGTTCTTGATAGTGTTTTGTGTGTTTCATCGGGTGCCTTGTTCATTCTGTTCCCTGTTCGGAGTAAGAAAAAATGGTGTGTGTATCTTCCAAGTACCTGTTTGGGTAAATGTGTGTTGTTTGAGAAAGTGTGTTTATTGGTGTGTCTTGATCATATGTTTTTTCTTGGATTACCATGCGGTGGGTTGTGGCACCAAAAAAAGGAGTTCTGATTAGGGATTATCAGCTCCATACTGTGAGGTAGTGGATACTTCAATCATTAGGGTCCAGCCAAAGGCCTCAGAGTGAAGCTATCACGTAGTAAGGAATCCCAGGGGTGTAGGGAGTTCGGCTAATCTCATTAATCCACCATTTTGGTGAGGTAATTATTTTATTTCTATTGTGGTCTCTCTATCACAAAAAATTCCCTCTTATTTCAAAGAGCATGATGGACTTATCCCTCACACAATGTTAGTGATTGTTTCTTCTTGGAAAAAGTTTCCAATCAGTGTCCTTGTATGGACCTATCACGTGAATTGGAAGAGGATTTGAATTTTTGGCCATATGAAGGTGATGAGTCATGGTTAGTTTTCAGTTGTGGTTTTAGTGTTCCAATCATTGGGCCCCTTCCCTTACCACCCCTTGTGGTGGGGGTTTTTAGTCCATGCAGAGAAGTTTTTATGTTTGTTTAATCTCGTTAGTTATTAATGTTAGGGAGACCCACCGTGGGTATTTTTGAAAATTATTCCACGAGAAATCATTAATAGGTTGATTCAAATGATTGGCAGTCCATTTGGGCCTCCCCCTATTAGTGATCTGTTTTGGTTTGGTTTTGGTGTTATCCCCGTTGAAGTGAATTTCTTTTGAATTTGTTTGATTTCAGAGTTTCCTTTTTTGGTTTGGGTAAACATTTGGATTTTTGGAGTGCTCCCAATGACTCTATTCAAATTATGGATATGAAGGTTGTGGCTCTAATTTCTCTTTGATTCTAGGGAAGTGGTTCGGGGTTTTTGGCCCATTTTAGGCAAGAGGCATAAGTTATGTTTTACTTTGTTGGGATATTTTTAGATCGAGGGGTTGGATCTTATACTTTTGATAATCCTTAGTCATTGATCGATCAATTGGAAAATATTATGGATTTCTAGGGAAAAAAACATTATGGTGGGGAGAATTATAATGTCTGGATATTTATTTTCATCCTTTTTTCTAGAGTACCTTTTGGATCTTGGTTTTTCTTCTGAGTTCTGGATGTTTTAGATTTAAATTATACATTTTGGTGGTTTTGGGTGGTTTTAGACCTATTATTATTTAACATGAAAGGTATAAGGATGAGGTGTCTTGTAAAATGAGTTTTTAACACTCATAATTGAACCTTTTTATGGGGTATGTTTGTTGGATTGTTTATCCCCTTGAGTTAGATGAGTTATGGGGTGAAACGGGTGATTTTTGGGGACTTTTTCCAGGTTGCACGATTAACGCACACAGTTAGTTTAATCATGAAAGTAATTTTGAAATGGGTAACAAGGTTTGCACATAGTTTATCTAACCATGTATCTAAAGTGTGCCGCCCATGAAACACTATACAGTGGGAAATTTCTTGGTTTGTGAACATTTTGTGAAACCATGCGAGCTAACAGTGCAACCCACTCAGGAAAGGGTATTTTAGGATTTTATCATTCTTTTTAATTGAGGTTTCTTCCCTTATCCTCTCCATTTGAACCCTACAACCAAAATTCCTCCCATGGTGGGTTTTGGCTCCTCCAAGACCCTCTAAGTAGATTTTAAATTGGTTTCTTGGTGAATCTTTACCTAATTTGAAAGGTTTGGGCTCCCCTCTATTTCTCCTTTGATTTTATTCCATTTTACATTTCTCTTCTAACCCCAGTGGCAATGTTTTTCTAATTTTAATACCTATGTTGGTGAAAAATTGGGGGTTTTGTTCGTTTAGGGTTCCACTTGATAGATATTGGCTCTTGGAACCCTAGTGGTTCGTTTTTCGGTGGGTGTCATTGATGCACCATGGATTTTAGGTAGTTTTCCCTTGAAATTGAATTTTTAATGTAATAATAATTTATTTAATGATTTTCAAACCTTTTTTTAATATTAAATATTGATATGTGATCATTGGAATAATTTTTAGGCGTTCAAAAATGGTTATTATTCCCTTTTTTTATGATAAATAGTATTGTTTTGGATATATTGTGCACACCATGTGTTTGAGAAAATGACCGATTAGATTTTATGAGTGTTTTTTGATATAAAAAAAATCACGTCTTGTATTTTTAAATATATTGGTGACATGTGAAATAATGTTTTGGGTTACTTGTACGGGTTCCCCAAGTGGTTTTGGTTTTAAAAATGAATGTGTATTGGATTTCAAATGTGGTTTGTCATGTGATGATGGTTAGTAGTCTGTTTAGAATTCTTATAAAAATGGATTTGGCTTGGAAGTGTGGTGAGAGTGTTTAAAAGAGTTTTTAAAATTATTTTTAAGTGGAAAATGGTGTGTTTACACCCTTTTAGAAAGGCCGATTTGGTTCTTTTAAAGTGATGTTTTTGTGAAAATTGATTAAAGGCCCATTTGGAAATTTTGTAAAAATGATGGAAGTGTTTATCATGAAAACCCTCCTAGGAAAATCATATTTCCTTGTTTATATATGTATATTGAATGGGTGGGATGTCCTCATTGTGGAATCCTTGTAACCCATGTACTTTTTTTTATGGAATGGGAGATCCTCAGTACAAACTCCTTCATGACTTATGAGTTATATGGTAAGATATTGATCCTTGGAGTGTCTTGAGGTGATTCATATTAATGAATTATTATTATATATGCATGTGATTGGATGCTCGATTGACATCAGTTATCTCACCCCCTTTATATGTGAGACATTGGAATATAGCATAGTGAGATATTTTTTTGAGAATGATTACTGCACTATCTAGATTATACATTAGTTGGTGGCCCCTAGTATGTGGATATATTGGGTTTATTTATATGGGATTTTCCCCTTGGTCTATCCTTATTTGGGTTGTCCATGAGTATTTTGGGCACTTTGATTTCATCATTTGAGGTATGCTTATAGGGATGGGTTTCATGTATTAGTTTGTTCTGGATTATTCATGATCTCCTAGGTTCATCCATGTTTATTGGTACTTAGTTTTTTGTAGATAATGATTGAGATTCATTGTTGGTTGGTTACTCTGGTATGATTATTTCCATTTACCTTGTCATATGATTATTGTGCTTACTACTTTAGTGGTATGGTTTTATGTTAAAATGGATTTTTTTCAAGTGCTTATGGAAAAAGGTTTTGGAAATTCTTTTTTCTCTTTATATCTTTCATAAATGAAATTCCATATTTCCCTTTTAAAATTTCACTGGTTCTTTATTGATAATAAAGTTTGGTTTGAATGGTAAAAAGGGCAATAGAGCATGTTTGGTTTTTATTGGAAATTTTATTAAGATTTTATCTTCATAGACTGTATTTAAAAATTAAAATTGATGTTCTTTTCATTTTAAATGAAGTGTACTGGAAATAAATTATTCGAGATAGCCTATTGAGTTTTAATACTCATGCCTATAGTTTCTCTTATTTTTAGTTCGTGGTGCAGGTCTCAGTTTGGTATTGATCGCCATGGGAGATGGTTGGTCTTTTTATTGGAGAGTGACCCTTGGGGTCAATTAGAGATGTTTGGTTGTGAGGTTTTAGTTTGGGTTTTATTATATAGATCATTTTTATTTTCATATTTATAAAAGATGATTAGACGATTATTTATTCATGTGGGTTACTTTGGTTATATTTATGCTATTTAGTTAACTTATTTATAATTGGGAGAAATTTTTCCTTTTTATTAATCCTTTGATGCACGAAACTAGTTTCCAACCCTTAGGAATTGGGAACACCCATTTGGACATGTCGTGGATCAGCCCAAGTAACCGTTTTGGGGTCGACCTAGGTTGGTTTGTGACACTAGAACTTGGAGTGATTATTTCATTTTTTAATTTCATTATAGGTTAAAAATAATAGAATAATGTTCTAATTTCTTGTTATCTATGTAATTTGGGAAGTATGTATAGTACAATGAATAAAGTAACATGTATAATGGTTTTATATTTAATACAATATCCTTTTATAATGATTTTGTTTTATAAATCTAACAAATACTATATTACAAGTCAGGTAAGCATACTAGAATCTATTATATGTCAATCTTTTGTTTTTGTATGTATTAAAATTATTGATCATGATTATTTGAAAAAAAAAATACTTTTAAAAAAATATTTTTGGAATATAATGGCATGAAAATGGATCTAGGGTAGTTATCACACAAGTATTCTTTCTTTAGTTTGGAAATAAATTAGTATACTTTAGATTTTTGGAATACAACATAAATAATCATTATTTTTACTAGGTTTCTAGATCATGATTTGATACTAAAATTGGTAACTATTAAACCGAGATAAAATGATTCATATAAATTGTTGAAGTATTATTGGTATTTGAATTATTTATTGTTGGTTCTTAAGTGATATAATTGATAAGTCCATGAATTTATTGGTAAATAGGTTTTAAATTAAGTAATGTCATTGGTAGGTTTTGTGTAATTACCCAAAATTTAGTAACCTAGAGTTGATGTTTACTTTATTACATTGGTACTAGATATAAGGGACCACAACACAAAGATCGATTAGTTTTATAGTCTTAGGTGAATAGATACATACATGATATCTATATTACATTTAAAAAATAAAACATAGCATGAAAATTTTTCTTTCATCCATACAAATCATTCAAAGATTCCTTTTTCATATCCTGGGGAAAGGAAAACATAATAAAGGGAAAACTCAAATGCATAGTAAAGTAAAACATACAATGGAAACAATCATGAGTAGATATGGAATTAAAAATATAATAGAGTGGATAATCAATACAAACACTATTTAATTAATAACATGATATTAAAAATATATCCATGGAAAATATCAACATAATAATCACTTAGATAGTAATAACTGAAATATTAATGAAGGAAATGTATAATGTTGGATGTCATGATATTTCCATCAAGGCCTCATGACAATACATCATGAACCTTACTGTTAAGGCATTATTCCAAAAAATTTCAAGGAATGGGTAGCTATACACTAAATACCCAATTAATTTGGACAACTATTTATCTCGTGAGACCTTTTGATGCATCAAACGACTATCTATAACTGGGCCCAACCCATTACTTACATATGTCCAAAGCATTCATCATATATTGAATTAATAATATAATAAATAATCAATTTTACTTATCAATAAATAAATATCCATATTGAATCAAGAATATGAAACATTAATATTTCCCTAGAAAATGAAATAAATTTCTCAATAATATTCCTTCAAAAAACACTATATATTGAAATGGTATATAATTAAGATAATGTTAAAGTAGTAGAAATGACACTGAATATATCAATGAAACTAAAAATATAAACATAAAAGAGAAGAATAATGTTCAATGAATAATATAGAGTGATAAAAAATATGATAATGAGACATTTAATGATTAAAAAATGAGGTATAATATATAAACCAATAATATGGAATCCCACATTTTTAATACATAAAACTTTTATTACATAATAAAATAGTTAATAACATAGAGGATATTTTGAGGTTTATTTTTTTGGAAATTAGGAACATAATACATGAAAAACAAAAAATTTATTCTAATACACTTAAAATGATTCTTCATAGATTCATCTGAGGTTACTTTTACTCTATCGTATATCCTAGGGACAAACATTTAAAGAAAAGGGTGCGCATAAATCATAATAAGGGAATAAAAAAAGAAATATTTAGCATGTGATCACGAGTAATAACAATAGACAATGATCATAATAAAATTAATAATATCATAATATAATTATCATGAAAAATAACATGGAAATATGTCTATAACATTAAAATTATACATTCATAAGCATATCACCAAGTTTTATCACAAGGTTCCATAAAACATAATTACCAAGGATATTCCCCAAGGTATCATAAAACATGTCATATCTAGAAATTAATTTTTTACGCAATGAATTAGAGTGATATCTGGGAACACCCTTAATATATATAAATTCATGTGTACCAAATATATCATGAGAAAAAAATTTATTAATAACCCATGGGAAACAAAGATCTTGTTTCCTGTAAAAGTCATTAAATTCATAATTGTTTAAAGACACAAGCATTGCAATAATTTTAACCCACGAGAAAGGAATATGGGTTTACTATTTCAAAGTACTCAATCAAATAATCATTGTTACATCTATATGAATACCCATGAATAGAAAAATGGGTTGAGTATTCACAATATAGGAATATTTCATGCAAAAGAGAAAACTCATGAAATAAATTCGGCAGTATGACATGTATATAATGTGAATTAAGTAAAGGGTATAATGGGTGGGAATTAAGGTCTCACATTGATTTTTTTTGGGAGTAATGGGATAATGGAAAGATCTTAAAAATAATATAATTCAACATTTAGAACACATACAAAAAAAGAGGTACTTGAATGGAAAAGAAGAAGAGGAGTATTCCCTTACATTGGGATGTAACTTACTAAAGCATTGAGAGGGAAAACTTAGGACCTTATAGACACCTTAGAAGGAATTTAGAGATGTTAAATAGTAATAATATTAATTATTAAGGTATTTAGAGTGGATAGGAATGGGGGGAATGAGTGGGTATTTATAATCAAATAGGAGGAATTGCTTAAAAATATCTAAATTTAGGTCTTAGAGTTCTAGGTTGTGGAAAATGAAAAACCATTGGATTAACCATTGTTTTTCTCATGGTTTTAGAAATTTTAGTAATGTTTTATAATATTTTAACCCATTAAAAAAACCTATTTTTTAATATGACTTTGGACATGTAAAAGTAAATTTTCTATAAAATATAGTATTTAAAATCATAATTACCATTTTAGATTTTAGGAAGTCACTTATAGGTTTGGAAATTGATTTAAATCCATTAAAATACATAATATGAATAAAATAAAATATTTTTGGATGTGTATTCATTTTTATCATTTTTTACTTAATTATTATATATTTATGAGGTCACAAAACATACGGAAAATAAAAAAGTGTATTTTATTATTCATTGAAAAATAAATTATTTTAGAAAATTCAAAATATTTCACCTTAAACTAATTTGGACATGATAATTTTAAATATAATACTTATTTTATAAAAATAATTATCTAAATATGAAAATCTTAAATTTTAAATAAAAAATCATCATTTATTAGAAAACTATAGTTTTACGTTATAGTTAACTTTCCAACACTTATAAAAATTTCTAGGAAATTGTAAAATTATATTATAATTAATGTTTAAATAATTATCAATTTAAGAGACTATTTTATGAAATTAAATTTTATTTAGAATACTTGAGTTTATTATAAAAGTGTATATATTTTAAATCATTTTTTATTTGTATCTAAAAATCTATTTATTAAATTCATTTTATATTCATGTGTATTTTATTAAATAAAATAATATTGAAAGTGGGATTAACTAAATAAATATTTAATTTATAAAAATTAAATTACATTTTTATTATAATAAGGTTTATAAATATTACCCTTTTTTAAATCGGTATGTGCTATAAGGGTAAGGTGTAAAATGGTGGTGGTTTCATGGGGTGGATTAACTAACTTTGTCCTAGTTCCGATCTCCAATAATTTGAACTTTTCCGATATGTGATTTCATTAAATTATCACTTTTTTAATCTCTTCTTGGTATTGGTCAAGGTAAAACCTGAGTGATGCTCCTCCTTCCAAAGTTTTGAAAAATGGAATTCAAATTTCATGACTCTACCTGCCAAGGTCGTCGTTTCTTCTTTCTGCATCAATTATTATTTTTTATTACCCTTTATAGACACTAATTCTAAACATAACATTATTACAAATGGTCATAGTTCCCAATAGTCATATTGATCGATAGGAAGGTAATGATCAAATCCTAATGACCACTTATCCCTTTATACCATATATATACTCTACCATTCAAAAGCATTTATTACTTCATTTCCAATGTTTTTTTACAATTCCTTTGATAATTACAATTATATTCTTAAATTATATTTTTCTTTTAAAAATTTTCTTAGAAGGTTTAATCTTCTTGGCAGAGTTTGATCTTATAGAGTATACCATTACATGGTTTCTATTCTTTTATTTTTATATCCCTTTAATTTTCTTGGCTGTAGTAATCAGTATTATTAATTAACATGTAATATTATTTTTCTAATAGTATTTCTATGTACTTCCATTTTAAAATATAATAAAATTGTCACTATTAAAAGAAGAGTTATTTTATTAATCAAAGAAGTAATTTTGAGGTCATTATATTCTCCCCCTTAAGAAATTTAATTCTTGAAATTTGAATCTTTAGTAAAAAATGGGAGTATTTTTCATTCATTTATTCTTTATTTTACCAAGTAGCTTCTTCAAACTTCTGATTTATCTATATGAATTTCTCAAGTCATGTTTTCTTGTTCCTCAATAGTTGTTCCCTTTTATCAAGAATCTTGATCGGTTCCTCTTCATAAGACAAGTCAT
This sequence comes from Viscum album, assembly GCA_963277665.1. Classification (NCBI taxonomy): domain Eukaryota; kingdom Viridiplantae; phylum Streptophyta; class Magnoliopsida; order Santalales; family Viscaceae; genus Viscum; species Viscum album. Next base: position 1,294,108,975 of record OY728138.1, on the reverse strand, counting down.
GTTCCAATTACACACCATTAATATCAAGTATATGTGTTGGTTCAGACATATAATTTCTTAATAAAGACACATGGAAGACATTGTAGACATTGAAAATATTTGGAGGTAGTTTTAATTGTTATGACACCACTTCAACATGATCTAAAATATTGAATGGTCCAATGTACCATGGATCAATTTCTGTAACAACCTAGAATTAGGAATCCCAAAGGAGTTTTTGTACTTTATTATAATGACATGATTATAAGGAATTTCATCCCATAAGACTAAATATTTTTTTAGTCTTAGAAAACTAGATACATACCTGATACCCGGGAATAAAAAATAAAACATAATACATAAAAAAGTCTAAGAAAATGCATCCTTGAAAACTCATTGAAATATTTCTTCTTCATAACCTAGGGAAAGGAAACAAAATAAGGGTGAGATAAATTTCTCAGAAAGGGTTAAGTACAATAGAAACTATCATGAATCAATTAGAATAATCAATATGTACAGGTAGATAACTGAACTCACATTCCATTTAATCAATAAATAGATAATGAAATGAATCCATATATTTTTTCATAGTGAAGATATCATGGATAATAATAACTAAATGATTAATTAAAGAAATGATTAATTATTTTACTTCATGTATCTAACACATAAACCACTATCATCAATACCTTTCACAATACAGTTTAATCTATAGGTAAAAACCCATTTAGTGCTAGCTTAACTGATTCTTCCCATGGTACTATCGATGCATTAATGGGTTATCTATAATCGGGCCATGCTCATGTCTTCTAGTCCAAATAATTCACCATATATTTAATTAATAAAAAAATTACCTTATCATAAAATATACATATTGATTAATTGATAAATATTTAACATTATTTCCCCGGTAAATCAAATAACTTTCAAAGTAAACACTATATGTAAAAATGGTATAAAAATTAGATAATAATCATAACAATGATACATGAAATATAGATATTTATGAGAAATGAAATTTTCAATGAATTATGATCATAAATAAATCAATGGTAACTATATACACCATATAAAAAAAATTTGGTGTGTAATATTAAAAAATTCCTTAATGAAGTGAAATTGATCGAATGAATAGATTCTATGTATTCACTATAAATACACATAAAAAAGTGTAAATACAAGATAATATAATAAAAAGTCATTTCACACATAATATTATCATCTCATAATCAAAAAGTTGAATCTTTAACCCAATGAATTGAATTTGAGTTAAGAAATCTCATACCACTTTGTAATCAGTTGAATCATATACACCATAAGATTTATAATCATAAAATGAAATATCTAATACCATTAAAATAAATTTAATCATGATATAATATATCAAAGGGATAGTATATTCACCATACAAAAGAAATAAGTGGTGAATATGACATATGTATCATAGAAGTAAGAGTGAGATGAGAAACTCTTACCTTGCACTTTCCTTTAGTTGAACATGATTTAAAATTCTATATAATGGTTTAAACCATGTTATTAATTTATAATGAACCATATTAATATTTAATATATCATATATGATACTATTATATCATCTCATCAACCATTTTTTAATAATATTATGTTATTACCCTTGTTTCAGGTGTTAACTGCTTTGTTTTCGTTATGTGTGTTTTTTCATGTAAATCCCAGTTCTTGTGAAAAAGATAAAGTTATTTCATGTCAATAATTATATGAATTTCATATATATAATATTTATTTATTATATACATTTTTATACTCATTATTGAATGGTGAAAATGGAAAATGGATCGCATTGCATCGTTGAGACGGTAGGCCATACGTATGCATGGGCGATGGTATCATTCCATTAATGGTGAAAGGGTAAAGAAATTTATGGTATATTATTGTTTTTCGAATAAATATCATGTCATAATTATGATTTATATCCATTATTTCTATCATTATACCCATCCAAGTAAAGTAGTTATGAAAATAATAATTACACTACATTGTGAAGATGATAAGCTATACGTACGCACATGTGATGATTTAGTTTTTCATAGGATGGATAAATTGTGGAATATGGTTATATCATAATCATAATAACATTTTAGAATATATATGATACTTAATTTATTATTTTGGGATTGAAATAACACATGAAAAGGAAGTAGAAGAAGAAATGAACTTGAATTGGTAAAAACGATTACATATTCATCGGTGGACTTCCTTTAGATATCTTTTTAAAGGATATAGGTTTGGTCTTTTTGGAATAACTAAAACTATATAAATTATATAAGGATGTTTATAGTGGAAATGGGAAAGGTTTGGTCTATAAAGAAGGCTCAAAGTGATGTGAAGAAGTGAGGGATGAGGTTTCCTTTTATAATTGAGGTGAGGGGAACTTTTGGAAAATATCTAAATATTAAATTAATATAAATTAATTTTTAATTCAAAATTAAACAAAAATTATTTATTTATAATATAAAATGAGTATGTTTATAAATAATCTCATCCAATAATTTTGAGATAATTTTATTACATCAACGCTGTGTAAGCATTTAAGGTAATTATTTCTTTACTAAAAATTAAAAATAAAATTTCATGATGAATATAAATATTTTATTTTTCCAAAAAATATTTATGGTCTAAGATATATAATATTTTACCACATATTAAAAATATTATACTTATTAAAAAAATTAGTGTGAAAAGTTTGGCTTTTCTCAAAATAAAATACTATAAGGGGATTAAAGTTATCAAATTGGCTCCACAAGGTTATAAATTCATCCCAAGGATGATATTAATCAACACTAAATAATCCAATAAAATCATTAAAATTATTAAGATAATTTTATAATCTTTATCACAATTATTTTTACCCTTAATTTCCCAATTTACCCTTATTTGTGTAAATAAAAATTAGTAAGTTTACTATTCATATTATCCAAAAATAAAATGGACCTATTTACAAAAATTTGAAAATTATGATTCAAAATATGGAATAAATTTTTAAAAATTAAAAAAATATTAGTGTCTAAAATTAATTAAAAATTAATACCATATAACGGGCGAGAAAATAGGTGTTTGAAGTGAGAAAGTTCAAAAGTTTACTAAGTTTTTATATTTAAATTAAATATAAAAATGATTAAAATGACCTAAATTTTATAAATAGATGTATAATTGATCTAATTATACATTAGTAATAATTTAAAATAAAATTTAAGGTTATAAATCATATAGATTAAAAGTTAGTTTTGAATTAAAAGTGACAATTTTCACCATTCCTCAAAAAATAAAACCTATTAGAAAAATGTGAAAAATTCACCCAAAGATAATTTTGACATTAGGATTTCAAAAATTAAGTTTATATTTTTAAATAAATTTTTTAAAAGTGTCAAAATTTTGTTGAAAATCAAGTGCACCATTAAAATATGATAAAATAATCTTTATAAAATTATAGTTTTTTATGCAAAAAATTGGATATTTTTTATAGTATGCCTATAAAATCTATTGTATAAATGTCAAAAAATTTGATTTAATATAGAAATTTCATTAATATAATTCACTAATTAATTTAATTTATTAGGATAAGACACCTTTGGTGTATAAAAATATTTTTGTATAAAAAAATTTCCTTTATATTCAATTGGTTTTTATATTTATTTCTAGTTAATTGGTAACCAATGAATTCATTTTATTTTTTTTGAAAAAAATATATTTTTCTAAGTTAGTTAATTGTATTTATATTATCCAATATAATGGATAGGTTATAATTCTCACCTTTAAATAATAATATTTAGTTGTTCTTTTAAGCTCGATGTGGCGTATCTTGTACTCTATAATGTTTCCTTTTAAAAACCCAGGATGTTACATTCTACCAAACTTAAATAAATTACATACTATAAATTTTAAATTTAAATTTCAAAAGAAAAGGTTGATACTTGAAAATTACTTTTTGGGAATCATACATTGTAAATAGGGATAATAAAATATCCTCTTAATAAGAGGGAAAGTGAAATGCGAATGTCACCACAAAATTAGGATTTTGAATAAGAGAACATTAGCGAAAAGTAAAAATATCTACATGTAATAAAAATAATACTACCAAGTTCTGATGGAGAGTTATAGATAAAATCATCATTATAAAGTTTACCATCACAAAATAAAAAATCTATGATCAGTTATAATTCAATTGATTTATGAGAAAGAAAAGTAAATTGATAAATTTTTTGTTCCAAAATCCTTTTCCTAGAGTTGAGGGATTATTTTACTATATAAATAAAGAACTCAAGAAAATAAACTTACTTGATTTTTTTCCATTCCATAATAAAAATCTCATCCTTTAGTTGTGCTTCTATCTATCTCTACTTCATTTGTTACATCTCGAGATGAATATTCAAGATGATTTTTATTATGCTTACTGAACCATAAGTCATTCCTTAGGACTTTAAATATTTACCAAAATAAAAATGATTATAACTTGTCATAATTTAACCTAAAATAATAATTTTGAAATTCAAATTAATCCATTTCATAAGTAGTTAACCTTAAGACTCATCCAAAATACATTTGTCCAAATTCACTGTCCAAAAATGTCACTAAATTCCAAAAATAAATCTTAACATTAGATTCTATAAACAACATAATTTATCTCTTATTGTCACATACCAAATATATGAACACCTTGATCAACTTAAAACCTTAATTAAAACATGCATACTTCTAGTAATAAAATATATGGTATATTTCTTAAATCCAAACATATAGTAAACCTAGTAAAGATTACATAAACCATCAAATCACTAAATAATTTCATAGCCACCAATACTATACCATAAACACATAGTTTTCATTATTATCTCAAAGTAAAACATATATTAAGGGTTAAATTACTCCAATAATTTGTTTTAAAAAATATTAACTTTTATATGAATCACTTTTCCTGGTCATTGGTACCATTCAACATATGCTCTCAAATCCTTAAAGAAGAATTAAAATAGTAAAATATTTATATATATCACCATAATATCATTGATCAAATACTTTAAAAAATAATCATTGAATCAAAACAAAATCATATTAACCATTCATCTTCATCCGTGGTAATAACAAAAACTTAACCTTGATCCCTTATCTTCTTCTAAGGTATATTCCCTTTACATTTGCGTATTTTTTTACACAGTTCCCTATTTCACTACAGTTGAAACATTGTAAATTTGAAATTTTTTTCTCATACTTTCAATCAAAAGAATGGTAGCCTTTTTCTCCATACTTGTAACAAATTACCATTCCTTTTAATCAAGTAGCAGGATGTTTCTTTCTACAATTATCACATGTGAGAAAATAATTATTTCCCATTTTCCATTTGTCTATATTTTTTATGTATTCCTCTTATTATCCTACATCCATTTGAATCCATTATATATAGAGAATTATTACTCAGTCTTGATATCACATGATACTATTTCCTTATATGATGAGAATGTTTGGGAGACTAGTTCTATTCGAAATATTGGATTAAAAATATTAAAGAAATGATCATTCATACTCTTTGGATTACATACATTGATGTGGTTTTAATTACTTCTACTAAGAACCATTTATAAATGATGTAATACACTAGACTATATCATAAAATTTTGAAAAATAATGTATAATCTCAAAACTAGCGAACCACTTAATATAAATTGATAAATTTATGCATAGAGAATCTCATAATCATAAACATGGTTTCTTTGTGATATTCTTATACAATTATCCTCAAATTATATCACAATATCTTGTTTTCTAATCTATGATTTCCTAAATCTAGTTCTCAAGGTTTCTACTAGAATTAATCTAATACCAATAGTAAAGACCATGAGCCCAATTTCATGGAGTCGGTGCCTTACTTTATTACATTGGGATGATTATAAGAAATCACATCTTTAAGAACCAAATAATTTTGTAGTCTTGGTAAAATAGATACATACATGATTCCCATTTTACATTGGTAATAAAAAATAAAACATAATAAATAAAAAATATAAGAAACTGAATCCTTGAAAGATCATTCAAAGATATCTTCTTCATAACCTAGGGGAAGGATAAAATAAGGGTGAGGTAAAATGCTCAGTAAGGGTTAAGTACAATAAAAAATATCATGAATCAATGAGCATAATCAACATGACAAGGTACATAATTTAACTCACATTCCATTTAATCAATAATCTAATAATGAAATGCATTCATATACTTTGTAAAAATGAAAATATCATGGATACTAATAACTAAATAATAAATTAAGAAAATTCTTAGTTATTGGATATCATGTATCTGGTACATGAACCACTACCTTTACGACCTTTCATAAGATAGTTTAATCTGTAGGTAAAAACCCATTTAATACTAGCTTAACTGATTCATCACATGAGAATACTGATGCATCGAGGGGTTATCTATAACCAGGACCCACCCAGGTCTTCCAGTCCAAATCATCCCTCATATATAAAATAATATATTTAATTAATAAAAAACTTGACTTATCATAAAATATTCATATTGATTAATTGATATAGATTTGAAATAATTTCCCCAGTTAACCTAACAACTTTCAAAGTAAACACTGTATGTAAAAACTGTATACGACTTAGATAATAATAATATCTATGATAAAATAAATATGGTTATTTAAGATAAATGTATTTTTTAATTAATTATGATCATAAATAAATCAATGGGAACTATATACACCATATAAATAAATAAGGTGCATAATATTATAATATTCCTCAATGTAGTGAAATTGAGACAAAGTTCTTTACAAATATCATATCATTGAAGTGAGAGTTAAAAAAATGAATCTATTATGTGTATTCAATGTAAATAAACATAAAACAAGTGAATATAAAATAAAATATAATCAAAATTCACTTCAAACATAATCTTATCATGCAACAATAAAAAAGTAGAAGCTTTAACCCAATGAATGGAAATTGAGTTAAGAAACCCCTTACCAATTTGTAATTAGTCGAATTGTATGTCCCATAAAATTTATAATCATAAAATGAAACATCAAATACCGTGAAGATAAATATATTCATGATATAATATATGAAATGGGAATTATATTCACCACACAAAATAAATAAGTGGTGAATATGACATATGTCTCATGTAAGTAAAAGTGAGATGAGAAACCTTTACCTTACACTTTACTTTAGTTGAAAATGATTTAACCTCAGGTATAACAATTTTAATAATGTTATTAATTTATAATATAACCATATTAATATTTATTATATCATAAATGATCCTCTTATTTCATCTTATCACCAGTTCGTTAATAATATTTTGTTATTACCCTTATTTTGGGTGTTAACTCCTTCATTTTCACATGCATGTTTTGTCATATAAGTCCCGGTTCTTGTGAACATGATATATTTATGTAATATAAAAAATTATATTAAGGTCATATATGTCATATTTATTAATTATATATATTTTTATACTCATTATTTAATGGTGAAAAAGGAGAATGAATCGCATCACATCGTGGAGATGGTAGACTGTATGTATGCACGAGTGATGATATCATTCCCTTAATGGTGAAAGGGTAAGTAAGAGGATGAAATATTATTTTTTATAAAATCAATATCATGTCATTATTATCATGTATATCCATTATTTTCATCATTATACCCATCCGTGTAAAGTGGTGATGAAAAATAAATTACACCACAACATGGAGACCGTAAGCCGTACGTACGAACATGCGATGCTTTCATTTTTTTAGGATGGATAAAAGGTGAAATATGACTATAAAATAATAATAATAACATATAAAAATATATATGATACTGTATTTATTATTTTATGATGGAAGAAACACGTGAAAATAAGTCATAAGAAGAAATGAACTTGAATGAGTTATTAAAAATGAATAGCTCTTCTTTGGTGGAATTTCTTTAGATCTCTTCTTAAATGATATAGGTTTTGTATGTTTAGAATACTAAGACCTTTAAAACTTGTCTAAAGATGTTTACAATGGAAATTTTAAGGGTTTTGTCGAGTTAGAAGGAAAATAGTGGTGTGAATAAGCGAGGAAGAATGTGCCCTTTTATAATTGAGGTGAGGGGAAATTTCGGAAATTCTCTAAATACTAAATTAATATAAGTTAATTTTCTATTATAAATGAAAAAAATGATTATTTAGAATATAGGATGAGTATGAGTCTAAATACTCCCATTAAATAATTTTTATACAAGTTTATATCACATTATTAACCATATATTTTGGTTTTAACCCTTATTTAATCCCTTTAACTCTTATTGTGAGAACATGGGTTTTTACTCTTTGAGGGTTAATATTGTTACTCTAAAATGAAAAAAGATCCAAAAAAGGATCATTTATTACATTTTAAACCTGATAAATATAATTTCTATAAATTTAATATTTTTATGCATTTTATACCATTTAATAAAATATTATTTATTTTAAAATATCATTAATATCAATTTTGACACTATTCATTACACTGGACTTTAAAAATATCAACACACCAAGATAATTTAGAAAATAATATTTTATTATATCCATAACATGTCAAGGTAATATATAAAATTTATGGTTGATATTAAATATCTAATTTTTTTTTATTTTAATATTTTTAATAATATTTATTTGATATTTCCATTAATAAAATAATTACCACATCAGGGTTGTGTAAGCATTTAAGACAATTATTTATTCACTAAAATTTTTAAAAAAAATCCATGATGAATAAAAATATTTTATATTTCAAAAAATATTCATGGTTGAAGATATATTTTTGATTACCACATATTAAAAATATTATACTTATTAAAAACATTGTCGTGAAAAGTTTGACATTTCATAAAATAAAAAGCCATAAGAGGATTAAAGTCATAAAAATGGATACAAAAGGTCATAAATTAATATAATGGATTATTTTAGTTTAAAATAAATCATAAAATAAATTTTTTACAGGTTTTATAGTAATATTATAATCCTTATCATAATTATTTTACCCTTAATTACTCGATTTACCCTTAATTGATTTAATAATAATCACTAAGTTTACTATTCATATTGTCTAAGAATAAAAGGGACCTATATAATAAAATTTTAAATTATGATTCAAAATATGGAAATAATTTATAAAAATTAAAAACACTTAAGGGGCTAAAATTATTTAAAAACTAATCTTATAGATGGGGCGGGAAAATGGGTGTTTAAAGTGAAAATATTCAAAAGTTTACTTAGTTTTTATATATAAATTCAAAATAAAAATGATTAAAATTACCTAAATTGGATTAATAGATATATAATTTATCTAATTTTACTTTTAAAATAATTTAAAATATAATTTAACATTATAAATTATTCAGATGAGAGGTCAGTTTTTAATTAAGATGCAGTATTCTTCACTATTCATCAAAAAATAAAACTTATCAGAAAAATGCCAAAAATTCAATACAAGATAATTTTGAAATTAAAATTTGAAAAATAAAGTTTAAATTTTCAAATAAAATTTATAAAACTGTCAATTGTTTTAAAAGAAAGTGCGCCATTAAAAGGTGGAAAAACCTCATTTAGAAAAATACAGATTTTTATGCATAGAATTGGATTTGTTATTATATTATGACTAAAATATATATTAGATGAATGTAAAAAATTTATTTAATATTTAAATTTAATTAATATAATTCACTAATTAATTTAATCTTTTAGGATAAAATGTCTTTGGCATAAAAAAATATTTTTTTATAAATTTTTTTTCTTTATATTCAATTGGTTTTTATATTCATTTATAGTTAATTCATAACCAATTATTTCATTTTATTTTTGTTTAAAACGTATTATTTTATAATTTAGTTAATCATATTCATCCCCTTTAATATAACAACAAGGTTATAATGGTCACATTTTAATAATAATATCTAGGTGTTCATTTAAGCTTGATGTGGCGTATCTTGTATGCTATAATATTTCCTTTTTAAAACACAGGATGTTACATTTTCACTTTATTTAAAAATATCATTAATCCTTTATATGGTTATATCTTGATAAAAACATAATCCCTAACATAAAATTCTATGTCTATCCTTGATGCATCTTTGATGCATTTCTGAATCACTTATATCTTTTTATAGCATCCTTAACAATGTATAGTCCCAATATTTTCCATTCTATAACATTTTCCCAATATAAGTTAGAGTTATAATTTTGTCCATATATAGATTTAAGAGGTTATGTTTTAATACTTTAGTGGAAACTATTATAAAATAATTCAATAAGTGGAATATACTAGTACCAACTCCTTGAAAATCAAGTGATCTAGATCTTAAAATGTATTATAAGGTTTTAATTGTTCTAATAAACTTCCCATTATTTTATATATGTTAAGATTCACCCAGGTTTACTTATGAATTCATAGACTTTTTAAGGCTCCTCTATAACTTATAAGTAAATTTTCAATATCGGTCAGAAACAATCAAAAGTGGTACACCCTGTATTTTTACTACTTCTTGAATATATAGGCGATATAAACACTCTAGGGAGATATAATATCTTATGATAATGAAATGGGAATAATTTTTTAATCTATTTATGATTTACCATATAGAATTATTTCCCTTGGATGTCTTAGTAAGTACAATGACAAAGTACATAGTGATGTTATCCTACATCTATACATGCATGGGTAGTGGTTGTAATACCCCTTTAGGAAGTTTTCACTCCAACTTCACATATTGACACACCAATCACCATGTAGTGTAATTAGTGATATCATTTTTCATATTATCCCACCAATAATGACCATGAAGGTCCCTATACATTTTATTTCTTTCCACATGTATTGAGAATGTAGAGCATGAGATTCATTTCTTAGATCCTTTCTCTATGGAATAAATGGAATATATGGCCTTATAAAAAAATTCAGTACACCTTCTTAATAATTATTGAATTCAATAAACTTATCATTTTTATAGACTCAATCTAATTTTGAATCAAAGGACCACCTATTCGATATTTCTTTATCTAATATAGTAATTCAAGTTGAGAAATAATTTTGGATAAGATTGATGATGTCCCTTACCTTATTATTCCCATGTCCAACATTACTAGGTCATTGATAAATGGATCTCCATTAGTCTTCATCATTGTAAGAACAACAAGATCTTTCATACATAATTCATATTCAACTTTGTTTTGTCTTCCGAGTAGATATTAAATTGAATAATCACATTCTTTAAGAAGACCCAAAAATATTATTTGTCTCATGTTCAGTTTATTTTGTGTGAATATATACTTAAAACATTTGTGACCAGTGTATATATCACACTTTTCCCCATAAAGATAGTGTCTCCATATCTTTAGGGAAAAATGACTACATCCATCTCCGGGTCATGAGTAAGATAATTCGACTCATGGGGATTTAACTATCAATATTCATAGGTGATCACCTTTTCATTTTTATTTTAAAAAATACAATCCCTTTCAGATATAAATCACTATAGATAAAAAATACTTCTCCAATAGAGGATAGATTTAGCACAAAGGCACTAACTAACCTCTTATCTAGTTCTTAGAACCTTTTTTTTTTCATAATCCTTGGTCCAGATAAACTTAACTCCTTTTCTGGTTAACTTGGTTAGTGGATTATAAATCTATGAAAAGTTTTTCAAAAACCTTATATAATATACCACTAAACCAAGGAAACTAAAAATATCAGTGACTGTTATAATATGAGGACACTCTTATACAACCTTTTTCTTGGTAGGATCAGCAGAGTTTACTTCACTAGTTATAATGTTCTTAAATAATATAAATTTTTGTAACAAAAAATCACATATACTGATTTTTCCAAACAAATTATCCTTTTTAAGAGTGTGCAATATGACCCTTATATGATCCTCATACTCCTTGTGACTTTTGGAATATATTATCATATCATTAATAAATACCACCACAGATTTATCACAGAATTACTTAAAGAATATATTAATTAAATACATAAATATGATAAGATAATTATTGAATCCAAAGCGCATTAAAAGAAACTCGTATTGTCTATATCTTATCTAGAAGATAGTATTTTATATATCTTCTTATTCGCCCTTAAATGATGATACCCTGATCAGATTTCAATCTTAGAGAAGAATTGATCCACTAAAAGTTTGTTGAATAAATTTTAAATCCTTAGGAGAGGGTATTTTTATTTACTATGATCCCATTAATCTCTTTATAGTCAACACATAGAATCATCAATTTATATTTCTTTTCATAAAGAGAATAGGTGATATCCATGGAGACAATATTAGTCAAATAAAACTCTTTTACAAGAGGTATTGTAGTTTCTTATTTAGTTACTATAAATCCACATTTTCAATTACATATGGGGTCTTCGATATTATCTTGGATCTAGGTATGAGTTCAGCTAATAATTGTACCTATCTTTTTAGGGGATGTCCAAGTAAATCTTCAATAAACACAGTAACAATGGGTACATCTCCAATATGTATACATTCAATTTCTTCCACATTTTCGCCAATAATTTCCATACTAAAGTTAATATGATCTAGATCTCAGTGAGACTCAGGATGGGATATCTCTACTTTAAATATAACTATAGATTATCCATTAAAGATAATAGAAATATCCTTGATTATACATTTTATCTTTGCATTATAATTTGACAACCAATATATCCCAATTAATATGTAAAATTACACCATTGGAATGAACACCAAGTTTGCAGAGAGATTTGAATCACCTAAAGTTAAAAGGGGAATCCCTATATATCTTTTATTTTGGAATAGTTCCTCTAGGAGTCTTAACTGAAGACTCTACCACTAGAATTTTAGGGTTTAACTTGATGTTCTTTACAAACTTGAATGAAAAAATGTATGTGTAGAACCAGAATCAAACAATTTACTTAGTATCTTTGAGTATAAAATTAGGTCACCAACCACAAAATAATTTTGAGCCTCAACTTTATCCATTATGATTTAAAAATAATTAACTTTTTATCATGTAATATTCTGGGGTTGGCGGTGGTTTCTCTATTTTATCTTCTAATCTAGAAATTAATTATAAAAATGTAAATGATCCCCATACTTGAAGCATTGCACATCAGGTTATTCTTACACAATCTTCCCTTTTATAATTGAAAATTATATGATTGGTGTTAATATATTCAGGATAATTTAAAGCTATATGTCCATATATTCCACACTTGTAGCACTTTATACTTCCTTTTATACAATTCCCCAAATGTTTTTCTCACATTTGTTTTCCATAATATGCCATGATTTCTTACCATCTAAATTATTTCCGAATTCTTTCATTATACATCAATATATTAGGCATCTCGAAACCCCATTTCAACTTTGATTTCACATCTTACTATCTCTTTCTAAATACAAAACTATTGGATTGAAAATTATTTCCATAGTTGGGGTCTCAATCCATCAAAGAATCGATCCATCTTCCCATCAGAATTGATTAAAATTATTGAATAGTATCACAAAATCCTTGAAAATTTTATCTCATAATTACCCACCAATTCATTTTCTCTTTGTTTTAACTTAAGGAGTTCCCTCATCATCTTGGTTTCAAGGGTATAAAGAAAATACTTATTGAAAAATATATTTCTGAAGTCTTATAATTCTATGTATTTCACCTAATCTATTCGATTAATGTTCTTAATTATTGTCCACCATCGATAAGATTCTTTTTTTAAGTGATATACTACTAACTTAAATTTCTCTTGGTCAGAACAATGGAGTATAGAAAAAATATTTTCTATAATATTGATCCATTGTTCCAAAATTATTGGATCATTGGTTCTAATAAAAATAGGTGGTCATTGATTCATGAAGGATTCAATGGATATTTATTTCTTCCTTAGTGAATTCAGATGTTCTACATGGGTTAGGTTGTTACTCATGACCTGAGTTAACTTATTCATCATCATCATAAAATTTTCTACTTTAGCTCACCCATACCAGGAATTACACCATCACATTTTCCATTGCATATGTTGTTTACACAAGTCCTACTTCCATTGTGAAATATAATAAAATATTCACTCTGAAAATAAGAGTTATTTTATTAATCGAAGAAATAATTTTTAGGTAATTATATTCTCCCGCCTTAAGAAATTTATTCCTTGAAATTTGACTCTTAACCCAAAAAATGGGGGTATTTCTCATTCATTTATTCTTTAAGTTCCCAAGTAGATTCTTCAAACTTGTTATTTTGATATAGTAATTTACCAAGTCACATTTTATTTTTCCTCAATATTTATTCCCTTTTGTCAAGAATATGGATTGGTTCCTCTTTATAAGAAAAGTCAGGTTCCAATTCCACACCATTAATATCAAGTATATGTGTTGGGCCAGACATATAATTTCTCAATAAAGACATGTGGAATATATCATGAAAATTGGAAATATTTGGAGGTAGTTCTAATTGATAATCCACTACTCAAACATGATCCAAAATCTTGAATGCTCTAATGTACTTTGGATCAGTTCCAATAACAACCTTGACTCCAGAATCCCAGAGGTTGTGGATTAATTTATTATAATGGAATGATTATAAGGAATCAAATCCCAAAGGACTGAATAATTTTGTAGTATTGGTAAACTAGATACATACATGATACCCATTTTACATTAGGAATATAAAATAAAACATAATACATAACAAAAGATAATAAAATTCATCCTTAAAAATTCATTCAAAGATATTTTTTTCATAAAACGAGGAAATGGAAAAAAAACAAGGGTGATATCAAATTTTCAATAAGGTTTATGTATAGTGGAAACTATCTTGAATCAATGAGAATAATCAACATTACACTATGGATAAATAAATTCACATTCCTCTTAATCAATAAACTAAGAATGAAATGCGTCCATAGATTTTGTCATAGTGAAAATATCATGGATAATAATAACCAAATACATAATTAAGGTAATGATTAATTAGTGTAAGTCATGTATATGAAAAATGAACCACTAACATTAAGACCTTTCATAAGATAGTTTAATCTATAGGTTAAAACATTTTTAATGATAGCTTAACTGATTCTTCCCATGAGACTACCGATCCATAAGGGGGATATCTATAACTATTACCAACTCGTGTCTTCTAGTCCCAAGAATTCCTTGTATATAAAATAATATATTTAATTAATAATTTTTTCCTTATCATAAAATATTCTTATTGAGTAATTGATATATATTTAACATTATTTCCCTAGTTAATCAAATATGTTTCAAAGCAAACATCATATGTAAAAATGATATACGACTTAGACGATAATCATAACCATGGTAAAAAATATGGATATTTAATAGAAATGAAATTTTCAATGAATGATGATCATAAATAAATAAATGGAAAGTATATACACCATAGAAAATAAATTAGGTGTGTAATATTAAAAAAATCTTTAATGAAGTGAAATTGAGATGAAGTCCCTTGCAAATATCATATCATTGAAGTGAGCGTTAATAAAATGAATAAATTATATGTATTCACTGTAAATATATATAAAAAAATTTAAAATAAATCATAATATAATAAAAAGTCATTTCAAACATAATCTTATCATGAAATAATAAAAAGGTAGGAGCTTTAACCAAATTAATGGAAACTGAGTTAAGAAATCCCTTACCACTTTATAATCAATCGAATTGTATGCCCCATAAAATTAATAATCATCAATAGAAAAATTTAATACCATTAATAGAAATATATTCATGATATAATATATCAAATAGGTATTATATTCACTACAAAAAATAAATAAGTGGTGAATATGGCATATGTCTCATAGAAGTAAAAGTGAGATGAGAAACCCTTACCTTGCGCTTTCCTTTAGTTAAACAAGATTTAAACTATTGTATAATGATTAATAGAATGTTATTAATTTATAATAGAACCATATTAATATTTATGATATCATATATTAACCTATTACATCATCTTATCATCCATTTGTTAATAATATTTCATTATTACCCTTGTTTCGGGTGTTAACTCCTTTATTTTCCCATGAATGTTTTTTTATGCATGTTATTGTACTTGTGAATAAGATATATTTAATTCATATCCATAATTAAATTAAGGTAATTTATATCATATTAATTCATTGTATACATTTTTTTACTCATTCTTTAATGGTGATAATTAAGAATGAATCACATCGCATCGCATCGGGGAGACAGTAGGCCGTACGTACACACGAGTGACAATATCATTCTCTTAATGGTGAAAGGGTAAAGAAGTGGATGGTATAATAATTTTCACAAAATAAATATCATGTAATAATTATAATACTTCCATAATTATACACATACAAGTAAAGTGGTGATGAAAATCAAATTACACTACCGCGTGGTGATGATAAGTTGTACGCACACACACACACACACACACGATGATTTTGATTTTCATAGGATGAATAAAAGGTGGAATATGGTTGTAACATAATCATAATAACATATAAAAATATATATGATACTTGATATATTATTTTAGGATGGAAATAATATATTAAAAAGAAGTAGAAGAAGAAATGATCTTGAATGAGTTGATAAAATTGATGACCACTTCTTCAGTGGACTTCCTATAGATATCTTATTAAAGGATCAAGGTTTGGTATATTTAGTAAAAAGAAACTCCATAACCTGTATAAGTATGTTTATAAGGGAAATATTTAGGGTTTTTTCAACCTAGGAAGATAAAATTGGTGTAAAGAAGTAAGGGAGGAGGTTCTTTTTTATAATTGAGGCGATGTGAACTTTTGGAAACTCACTAAATATTAAATTAATATAAATTAAAGTTCAATTTAAAATGTCACAAAAATTATTTTTTTAAAAGATAAGATGATTATGGGTCTAAATAATCACATAAAATATTTTTTAGATAAGTTTATTTCACGTTTTCACCCTTATATTTTGGTTTTAACCCTTATTTAATCACTTTAACTCTTACCGTGAAAACATGGATTTTTACTCTTTTAGGGTTAAAATAGTTACTATAAAATTCCAAAAGACTCATAAAAGAATAATTTATAAAATTTTAAACCATATCCGAATAATTTTTATGAATTTTAAAGTTTAATTAATTTTATATTATTTAATAAAATATTATTTATTTTAAAATATCATTAATCTCAATTTTGACATTATTCATTACATTGACTTTTAAAAATATCAATACAATGAGATAATTAAAACCATATATTTTATTATATAACTATAATGTCAAGGTAATCTATAAAATTAGTTAATGACATTAATTATCTCAAATTATATTTATTTTAATATTTTTAATAAAATTAACTTGATATTTCCATCAATAAAATAATTTCTACACTAGCATTGTGTAAGAATTTAAGGTAATTATTTCTTCAATAAAAATTAAAAATAAATTCCAATTATGAAGATAAATATTTTATATTTCCAAATAAATTTTATGGTCCAATATATCTTATGTATGAACACATATTAAAAATACCATACTTATTAAAAATATTAGTGTGATAAGATTGACTTTTCTTTAAATAAAACAATTAAAGGGCTTAAAGTCATCCAAGTTACATCAGGAGGTCATAATTTTTAGCCAAGGATGTTTTTTATCGACAAAAAATAATCCAATAAAATTAGTATAAGTGTTAGGATAATTTTATAATCCTTATCATAATTATTTTTACTCTTAATTACCTAATTTATCCCTAATCATGGTAATAAAAATTACTAAGTTTACTTTTCATATTGTCCAAAAATAATAATGAAAAATTTACTAAATTTTAAACTTTTTGATTAAAAATATGTAATTAATTTTTAAATATTAAAAAAACATAAGTGGACAAAATTAATTAAAAACTAATCCCGTAGATGGGGAAAGAAAATAGGTGTTTAGAGTGAAAATGTCCAAACATTTACTAAGTTTTTATATATAAATTAAATATAAAATGATTATAATAAACTAAATTTGGTTAATAGATTTATAATTGATATAATTTAACTTTATAAAATGTTTAAAATATAATTTAACATTATAAATTATTTAGATGAAAAGTTAGTTTTGAATTAAAATATAGCATTTTTCACTATCCATCAAAAAATGAAACTTATTAGAAAAATGAAAACAAATAACCCTGTGATAATTTTGAGATTATGATTTTAAGAATTAAGTTTATTTTTTCATCTAAAATTTATAAAAGATTCAATTTTTTTTAAAATAAATTTCTCCATTAAAAGGTGATAGAAGGACGTTTAGAAAAATACAATTTTTTATATATAAAATTGGATATGTTCATATCTTATGACTATAAAATATATTATTTGAATCTAAAAAAATTTGATTGAATATATAAATTTACTTAATATCATTCAAAAATTAATTTAATTTATTAGGATGAAATTCCTTTGGCCTATAAAAATAGTTTTTATAAAAAACATTTCTTTTATATTCAATTGGTTTTATATCCATTTCTAGTTAATTGGTAACCAATGAATTAATTTTAATTTTGTGTAAATATATATTTTCATAAGTAATTTAATCATATTAATTCCATCCAATATAGTGGCTAGGTTATACTAGTCAACTTTAAATAATAATATTTAGTTGTTCATTTAAGATCGATTTGATATATCTTGTACGATATAATGTTTCCTTTTAAAAACATAGGATGCTACATTATACCCACCTTAAATAAATTTAGACCATTGAATTTGAAATTTAACTTGTAAAAGAAAAGGTTTATACTTAAAAATTCCTTTTTGGTAAACCCACATCATAAATATGGTTAATAAAACATCCTCTTAATAAGAGGGAAAGAGAAATGTGAAGGTCACCACAAAATTAAACTTTCGAATGAGAGAACATTAGAGGAAAGTAAAAATACGGTAATGGAAGAAAAATACGACTATAAATTTCTGATGGGGAGTGATATAGAACATGTTCATTATAAAGTTAACCATCAATAAATCATAAATCTTTGATCAGTTAAAAGACCATTGATTTTTCAGAAAGAAAAGTTAACGAATAATATTTTTGTTCCAAAATCCTTTTCCTTGTGTTGAGTGATTCATTTAATATCAAAATAAATAAATCAATAAAATAAACTTACTTGATTTATTTTCATTATATAAGCATAATATAATCCTTTGGATGTTCTTTGATCTATCTCCACTTCATTTCTTACATCTAGAGATGGATATTCAAGATGATTTTTTGATGCCTGAAAAACCATAAGTCATTCCTTCAGACATTAAATATTTACCAAAATAAAAATGGTTAAAACATACCATAATTTAACCTCAAATAATAATTTTGAAAGTTAAAATTAAACCATTCTATAATTAGTTAATTTTAAGACACATCCAAAATACCTCTATCCAAATTTACAGTCCAAAAAGGTCACTAAATTCAAAAAATCAATCATAAAATTAGATTCTCCAAAAAATATAATTTAACTCTTATTTTAACATAAAAAATATATGAATAACTTGATCACCTTAAAACCTTAATGAAAACATGCATTCTTCTAATAATAAAATCTCAAGTATATTTCATAAATTCAAATATATTGTAAACTTTGTAAAGATAACATAAACTATTAAATCCCTAACCACTTTCATAGTCACCAATACTATACCATAAACATCTATTTTTCATTATTATCTCAATATAAATAATTTATTAGGGGTTATATTTCCTCAATCATATGTTTTCCATAAGATCAACTTTCCACTAAATCAATTTTTGGTCTTTAGTACCATTTAACACATGCTCTCAAGTCCTTAAAGTAGAAGTACTAGAGTAGAATCTTTATATATATCTCCAGAATATCATTGATAAAATAATTTTAAAAAATAATTATTGAATCCAAACAGAATCCCATTAATCTTTCCCCTTTTTCTGTGGTAATAGCATAAGATTGACCTTGATCCCCTAGATTCTTTTGAGGTATATTCCCCTTACTCTTGGGGAATTTATATGCATAGTTCCCCATTTCCCTATAGTTGAAAAATTTTACATTGGAATTTTTTTCTTATCCTTTCAATCAAAATAATCTTGACCTTTATCTCCATAATTGTATAAAACTCCCATTCATTTTAAGTAAGTACCAATATTTTTATTTCCACAATTATCAAAGATAAGAAAATACTTTTTTTCTTTCTTACCTTTATCCAAACTTTTTCCTATCATCCTCTGATTCTCATGGTTCCCTTTGATGCCATTATTCATAGAGAATTGTTCCTCAGTATTGATATCACACAATACTATTTCCTCATATGATTAGAATGTTTTGGAGACTA
Source organism: Viscum album (assembly GCA_963277665.1). Taxonomy (NCBI): domain Eukaryota; kingdom Viridiplantae; phylum Streptophyta; class Magnoliopsida; order Santalales; family Viscaceae; genus Viscum; species Viscum album. The sequence continues at coordinate 1,294,088,642 of OY728138.1, read as the reverse complement.
GTTCTATTTGAAATATTGGTATAAACCCATCCAAGAAACGATCATTCATACTCTTTTGATTATGTACATTGATGTGGTTCCCATTCCTTCTACTAGGCACCATTTATAAATGTTTTAATACACTATATTATATTGTAACATTATGAAACATAATGTATAATCCCAAAACTAGTGAAACACTTAACATAAATTAAAAAATTTATTCATAAATAATCTCATAATCATATATATGGTTTATTTGGTTTGTGATTGTACACCTATCCTAAAATTCTATCATAGGTTTGTGAATTCTAATCTATTTTTTTTATAAATCAAGTTCCCAAGGTTTATAATAAACTTCCCATGACACCAAATTTTAAGACCCAAACCCTAATAGCCCGGAGTTGATGCCTTTATCACATTGTGATGATTACAAGGAATCACATCCCAAAGGACCAAATAGTTTAGTTTTATTGGTAAAATAGATACATACATGATACCCATTTTACATTGGAAATAGAAAATAAAACATAATACATAAAAAAAGCTAGTAAACTGAATCCTTGAAAACTCTTTCAAATATATATTCTTCATAACCTAGGGAAAGGAAAAAAATTAAGGGTGAGATCAAATGCTTAGTAAGGTTTAATTAAATTGGAAACTATCATGAATAAATGAGTATAATAAATATAGAAAGTTGGATAACTGAACTCGAATTCCATTTAATCAATAAAATGAGAATGAAATGAATCCATAGATTTTGTCATAGTGAAAATCTCATTGATAATAATAACTAAATGTTGAATTAAGGAAATTATTAATTATTGGACATCATGTATCTAGAACATTAACCACTAGCATCAAGACCACTCACAAGGCAATTTAATTTATAGGTAAAACCCATTTAATGTCAGCTTAACTAATTCGTCCCATGAGAATATTGGTGTATCGAGGGGTTTACTATAATTGGGCCCCACCCATGTATACCAGTCCAAAACATTCCTCATATACCAAATAATCAATTTAATTAATAAACAATTTTAATTATCATTATATATCCATATTGAGTAATTGATACCAATTTAATATTATTTACATATTTAATCAAATAAAATTGAAAGTAAACACCATATGTAAAAATTGTATACAAATTAGATAATAATAATAACCATTATATAAGAAATATGGATATTTAAGAGAAATTAAATTTTCAATTAATTATGACCATAAATAAACCAATGGGTAGTATATACACCATAGAAAGAAAAAATGGTGTGTAATATTAAATATTCCTCAATAAAGTGTAATTGAGACTAAGTCCCTTACAAATATCATATCATTAAAACGAGAGTTAATCAAATGAATCGATTATGTGTATTTGATGTAAATATACATAAAACAAGTGTAAATAAAAAATTATATAATAAAAATTCATTTCACACATAATATTAACATACCATAATAAAAAAGAAGATATATTAACCTAATAAATGAAAATTGAGTTAAGAAATCCCTTACCACTTTGAAATCATTCGAATCATATGCCCCATAAAATTAATAATCATAAAATTAAAGATTTAATACCATGAAGATAATGATATTAATGAAATAATATATCTAAGGTTTATTATATGAACCTCACAAAAAAAATAAGTGGTGAATATGACATATGTCTCACAGAAGTAAAAGTGAAATGAGAAATCCTTAGCTTACACTTTTCTTTAGTCGAATGTGATTTAACATACTATATAATGGCTTAAAGCATGTTATTAACTTATAATAGAACCATATTAATATTTGTTATATCATATATTATCCTCTTATATCATCCTATCACCTGTTTGTTAATAATATTTTGTTATTATCCTTATTTTGAGTGTTAATTGCTTCATTTTCCTATACATGTTTTGTCATGTAAGTCCTAGTTCTTATGAATAGGATATAGTTACATCATCTAAATATTGATATTAAGGTCATAAATATCATATTTATTCATTATATACATTTTATACTCATTCTTGAATGGTGAAAATGGAAAATGGATCGCATTACATCGTGGAGATGGTAGACCGTACGTACTCACGATCAACAATATAATTCCCTTAATGTTGAAAGGGTATGAAAGTTAATGGTATATTAATTTTTAAATAATAAATATCAAGTAATTATTATTATATATATCCACTATGTAAATCATTATACCCATCCAAGTAAAGTGATGATGAAAAAAAATTATGCCACAACATGGAGACAGTATGTCGTATGTACGTATGCGTGACACTTTCATTTTTCATAGGATGGATAAAAGGTGGAATATGATTTTACTATAATCATAATAACATATAATAATATATATTATACTGTATTTATTATTTTAGTATGGAAACAACACATTAAAATGAAGTATAATAAGAAATGAACTTGAATGGCTTGGTAAAAACAATTACCTCTTCTTTGGTAGACTCCCTTTAGATATCTTCTTAAAGAATCTAGGGTTGGTATTTTTGGAAAACAAGGACTTCTATAATTTGTTTAAGGATGTTGGTAAGGGAAATGTGTAGGGTTTTTTTGAGATATAAGACTAAATTTTGTGTGAAGAATTGGGGGAGAATGTGCCCTTATATAATTGAGATGAGAGACACTTTTGGAAACTCGTTAAATATTAAATTAATTTAAATTAATTTTCAATTATAAATAGAAAAAATGATTTATTGAAAATATAATATGAGTATGGTTCAAAATAATATCATAAAATAATTTTTATATAAGTTTAGGTCACATTATTACCCTTATCTCTTAGTTTTAACCCTTTTATAATTACTTTAACTCTTACCATGACAACATATATTTTTTACACTTTGAGGGTTAATATAGTTACTATAAAATGCCAAATGACCCATAAATGGATCATTGATGAAAATTTCAACCTTATTGTCATGACCCGTCCTCAGGGCCCGTGCCGTGATTACCCCAAGCCCACCTTCCATAGGTCAGGGGCTGGCGACTAGCACCAAAGGCATAAATCCTGATGACTGGGAAGGAATTGCCTTTATAAAAGTAAACATAACACCACAGAGTAAAAGCAGAAGTAAAACACTAAGTACAAAAGAAAGTGCTGAAAAGTAAATGGGCCATAATTCAAACCCAACTGAAAGTACAGCTATAACTGAACGAAAGTACAATAGAAAAAGATAAACAGCTGGAAGAAAGGAAACAACTCCTGGGTCATCCTCCTCGGATCCTACCTGAAGGGTAGGTACAGATAGCGCAGCTCCTGGATTGTCCACCATGGATCCTACATGAACGGTAGGTACAGATAGCACAACTCCTAAATGTTCTCTCCCGTCAACCCCCTCCGAGTGTCGTCTCACCATGAAGTCCACCTCTAGATACTGACTCGCCGTGTGGTCCACCTCTGGGTACCGTCTAGTCCTCGAACACTCAGCCTCCGTCAGCACTGTCTGTCGTCTGCAACCAACACAACGAGGTGCGGGCATAGCCCGTGCAAGGTTGAGTATAACGATACTCAGTAGGGACCCCAAGACCCTCAAGTTCTCACTAAAACCAACAAGGATAACCACCAAGAAGATCTCAACAGATAACCTCTACTTAGGTATATGCCCATACATATACCTAAGTTATCAAGTAACCCATCTCAATCATGAGGAAACACAAAGATTATGAAATCAACGGATAACCACTACCTAGGTATATGCCCATACATATACCTAAGTTATCAAGTGACCCATCTCAATCATGAGGTAAACACAAAGGTCATAGACTCAGATCAAACTAGGATTTTTATTATCGAAACCATAACTGCTGAAGAGCCCATCTCTGGAGTGTACAGTGGTCCTATCACGACTCCGAGGTACTGCTCACTAACCTAAGACTGTTGAGGTACTCCTCCTGTTGAGTACCGCCGTTCAGCCACCCAAACACAACAGTGCTTACCGCCGGGGTATGCCACCCAAACATAGTAGTGCACACCCCCTAGAAGCCTGCAGAGGTACTCTCCGGATGAGTACTGCGGGTCTGCACTGTCACACAGGTAGTGCTCCGTCCTCCATGGGTCTGCACCCAAACAAAGTAGTGCTCCGTCCACTGGGCTAGTCAACTCACTCCAAGTCGAGTCGGTCAAGCAGTCGTCCGGTCTCAGTCGGCTACACGGTCTCCGTACTCCACACGTTCGTCTCTGGGAGGGTCCGCTCCACGAGCTATAGGTAGATACTCCAATTATATCAAATTCCCACAAAGAAGAGTCTCAAAGGACCACCTCGTCATAGGGGTCTCAATGCAACAGACGGTGTGTCAATCGGACGCCCGGTCTGGGAGTTATTAGCCTTTTCGTCCCAGGGGCCCGGTTGGTTTCGTGTGTGAACCAACCCGACCGAAACTCAAATGTACCCTGAACTCTCAAAGTGTATACTCATAGGGACCGTTTCTCAAGGTGATCACCAATGCCGCTGACGGTTCGTCAAACGAACGTCCGGTCTGAAGGATATCAGCTTTTCCGTTCCAGGGGCCCGGTTGGATTTCGAGTACAATCCAACCCGGACACTATCCAACTGAATCCAAACTCAGGCGAAATATACCAAAAGTTCCATCTCATTAAGAGTAATTCAACGAGATAGACGACGCATCAATCGGACACCCAGTCTGTGAGTTATTGGCCTTTTCGTTCCAGGGGCCCGGTTGGTTTCAGGAGCGAACCAACCCGACTGCACTCTGACAGAATCCAAACCTCGAGCGGAGTAATCCAAAAGTTCCTTCTCAACAAGAGGAATCCAATAAAGTCGACGACATGTCAATCAGATGTCCGGAGCTCAAGATATAAGAGTTTCCGCTTCGAGGGCCCGGTTGGTTTCTTATCCGAACCAACCCGGCCGTACTCAAAGTTTTCCGAAACCTTGAGTGTAATATACCTAAAATACCGTCTCGATCCAAGGATCACTATGCAACTGACGGTGCATCGATCGGAGGTCCGTACACCAAGATATGGGAGAAAGACCGAAAAAGGTCCGAAAGCGGGGGGTCTGGGCCTGGACCGACCCAGCCCAACCCCTTGGGTCGGCCCGAACCGGGTCGACCCGACCTGGGTCCGGGTCCGACCCGGCTGGTCGCGACCCAGACCGGCCTTGGCGGCCCGGCCCGGGGCGGCTCGGCTCTGGCCGAGCGGTCCGGCTCGGCGCTGGCCGAGCGGCCGCGCAGAAGGGGGGCGCTGCCCCCTTGGACAAACCCCCCCCCCCCCCCGCGCGGGGGCCACTTCCTATCAACGGATGCAGTGTGATGCCGCGTCCTGCTAGTCCCGCGCGGCCACGAGACCAACCGCCCGCCGCCGCGGGTTCAGCCGCGACGGCCCCTTTCCGGCGGCGCGCCGGCGGAGTCTTCCGCTGACCACCAGAGTTGCTCCAGTGGTCTGATTTCAATTCCTTCTGCGTCGGTGGTCCTCCCGGCAGCCGAAGATTACTGCAAAGGATTCAAAACGCCATTGCGGCCCACCTCACCATCGTCCGTCGATCCTCACTTCGACAACAGAAAGCGGGGTCTTCAAATCGCCTCCTCGGCCCCGACTCCGCCCGCGGTTTCGTTCGGCCCCAACGGCGCGGTGCGACGGCGCCACGCTTCTTCGCCGCGTTCTTTCTTCTCGTTCCCGCGCGGTGCAACGGCACCGTTCTGCCTTTCACGTGCCACAACAAACTCAAACAAAAAAGGGGGGGAGGAGGGTCGGCCGTGTTCATGTGGTCCGACCTCCCCCCATTATTACGATAACAGGAAGCCCGATTGAAACCAAGAAAGGCGACAGATGAAATCACGGTCAACAATAAAATAAACCCCCATATCTTACTGCAATAGAAATTCCCAACCCGGAAGGAAAATGTTTTCGGATCAACTAGACAATAAGTTGATCCATGTTTCCTTGTTTTCTTTAGAATGAATGAAACGAGGGAATAAAATAATTCCCAAAATTAATTCCCTACCTCAAGCGTTGTCGTCGAACGAGATTTGTCATAGAAAGGGACGTTGCGGAAGAAGACATCACAGAAGGGGGATCGTCGCGTCACGGAAGGAGCGTCGCAGAAGGGGGATCGTCGCGTCGCGGAAGGAGCGTCGTGGAAGGGGGATCATCGCGTCATGGAAGGAGCGTCGTGGAAGGAGTGTTGTTGATTTCAGAGGATTTGGCATTCTTCGTTGGAGATCGGTGTGTTCTTCGCGTTCTTCGCGAAGAAGGATGAAGATCTTCAAGCTTGAGTGCTTCTCCCAATCCTCTCAACAAGCAACCCTCAAGTGAAACAAGTATTGGTCTTATTTTATTCTCAAGCCAACAATTAGAAAATCAAAGTTAAGTAACGAACCATTAATTAGATGAATTAATGGTAACGACTTAACTGCCCAATTAATTGGGGCGTTTCTTAACCAGAAAAACACACAGTTGACTTTCAATTAAGAGGGGGTTGTGGGTGCGTTACTTAGGAGGAAAGAAATGGTGGGGCTCGTGCGGGCCCCACCTCACAAATATCCTACCAAGAGGGTAGGATATTTTGGGTTCCACCCTATCCGCTTAAATTAGCTTAAGTGTCTTTAATTGTCTTAAAGATAAATAAAATAAAGTTGTCGCACCACTTTAGTTTATTTCTTACCTTAACCCCAAAAAAACCTAAAACCACACCCGAGCAAACGAAACTTCGAAAAAGGTGTTTCTAAGAAAATACCGGCGCTGCGGTTCCATCAGTGCCCTCAGAATTTGATTCCGAGCACCGGTTCAGAAGTTAGAAAAAATCCGGCTCGTTCGTTCACTGAATGTACCCGAGCCTAACTTTAGAAATTGATTCCGGGAACACTGGGCCTCGGAATCAGGCGCCGTCAGAAACTGCGTTCTTGTAAAATCCCAAGGAAAATTAAGAAAAAAAATTTCCCTTGAATTTTACGAGTCTTTACATTACTCCCACCTCAGGACTTTACATCCTCATAAATCTTTAACATAAACTAGGGATACAAAAGTGGTACTGAGCACACATCTGAGCCTTTCTCTCCCATGTGCTCACCTGGAGGTTCCCATACTGCCAAAGAAAGTGCACAAGAGGAATCAGCCGTCCTCAAAAGACCTCCCCTGTCGATCCTCGATTCCCCACTGGAACCTCCGGGGAAGTCACTCCATCGCCATCGTCCAGCTCCTCATGGTCTATGATATGCGAAGGGTCGAGCACGTATCTCCTCAGTTGAGATACGTGGAAATCGTCATGCACTAGGTGCAACTGAGGTGGGTGGGTCAAGTGGTAAACCACAACTTCTACCCAGCTGAGAACCTAAGAAGGTTTACTGGACCTCAGAGATAACCTTCCGCCTTGGCCACATCTCTGTAAACCTCATCGAGGTGAGACCCGTATAAGGACGTGATCGTCATCCTCGAACTCTAGAGGTCTCCAATTCCTATTAGAACTGAAACTCAAAATGACTACTGCCACGAGGGTAAGGTTAACCAACTCAAGAGTGATCGGTCGCACCCTCCTGTGCATGAGTTTATCCTGTGCTGCCTGGGGTTTCCTTTTCACCGACCAAGGGAAACCCATCCCAACATTATAGTTAAACCACAACCTTTTTGCCTAATACTGTCAATTTGTGTATGAACTATGATTGCCTAGTCCATACTCAAACCAATTTCGTAAGGCCTTGACGCTGCCACCAAGAGATTCGAACCGAAACTCTCGCCTCGAGGGTCTGACCACACCGTCGGCATAAGTGTGATTATCGAGTCTCCTCCCAAGGTATCTCCAGACGTGAGGGTCAATTCCATGGCTTACCGGAAACTCTAGGTCTGGGACAAGATTTGTGAAAGCAAGGAATGATTCATATCGACTTCTATTACTACAACAGCTAGTAGTGGACACAGACTGTCCCTTGAATCATTTTTAGAGCCATTGGTTCACACTCCTTAGCCGCATGCAGCCTCACTCTTCCTCCGCCCTCCAGCTCCCTGAGCCTAGTAGGGATAACTAAGGCTGGTGGTTGTAGCATGTTAAGATGTACACCACCTCATGATGCTCTCCTAGCTCTGCCTCCACGTCTGCTGCTTCGCAGACTCATCTCTCCTTAAAGCTTCCTCTTCTTGAAACATTTAACACGCCCGAGTCTCTAAGACTGGCGCCAGTTTTCTGTTTCTTACTACACTGTACAGTCTTCATCTGCTCCTGGATGATCTGCACCTTCTTTGCCTATGATTTGGAAGAGATGCTAAAATTTCTCCTTTACCGAAAAGAGAAACTCAGTCTCATCCCCTGGATGAACCACGCCCATTGCCTAATACAGTCAATCCTGACATGAATGATGTATTCATGCCATTGATGACGTCGTAAGGCCTCGATGCTACTACCAAGAGATCCAACTATCACTCTCGCCTCCAAAGGTCGAGTCACACTGTCAGAATCAGTGTGAGGTCACTGGGTCTCCTCCAGTAGAAATCTCGAAAGTGAGGGTCAAGTCAATAGTATTAATTGGGACCACTCAGTATCAACCAAACAAAAGGACAGGAAATCAAACATCACAAAGATAAGTGTCTTTTTTTAAAGCAGCTCATAGTACAAAGACACGAATACAACAACAACATGGAACTAGAAGTACAAGGGACTTATCCAATAGTTCTGATCCTGTCCACCTGATCCTAGAGCTCTACTGCCTTGTCCACTGTCCGGCTGTTGCTTAAGCACTCGCCGCTGCTTCTGCCTCGGTGGATCCTCCAAAGCCTGCAGATCAACTGTGCAGGGGGTCGGACAGTCACGTGCCAGGTGACCCTTCTTGCCGCATTCATAACACTTCCTTCTCCTCGTACGACTGGCTCTGGTCCTCTTGGACCTCTTCATCATCTGTCTACTGCCCACAGATGACTCGGCTACTGATCGAAAAACACGCGGCAAAGGCAGCAGCTCCTGTACACGCTCGGGGTGTAGAGCTACTGACACAAACTCCACCCTGAAGAAGGTCTCGAATTCTTCCCATGTGAAGGCCATCCCATCGCAAAACTGGAACAAGTGGCTCCACCACCTGCCTGTCACTGCCTGAAGAAGGCTGGCAGCAAAGATCACCATGAAGTCTGCTGGCATCCCCACTAGCCTGAAGACTCTCACCACTACCCCCAGCCAATCCTCAGCCGCCTGTGGGTCCGTCTCTCCCCGGAACCTGGGTGGCCTCTGGCGCTGGAACTCGTGCAGCGCGCTCAAGTGGCGTGCATCGCCTACTGCTGGGGCTGGTGGCATCAGCGACCCAACGTATGGTAGTACTGCTAGTGCCTCCACTGGTGACTCAACTGCAAGAGGGCCCTCTACCGAAGCCTCGTCGCTCGGCAGGCTGTCAGTATGCACATCCCTCTGGGCTCTAGCTGGTCGTCCGTGAAAAGGCATCCTGAAAGGAACAACGTGACACAGTCAAACGATTATACCTAGTGAGCTGACCTGGTTCGAGATGACATTTAAAAACATCTGGGAACACACACGCAATTAGTGTTTTCATGCACAGAGTCGGAAATCAGTTGTCAGGGTCCTGGTGTATGGATACGTCGGCCGCCCGCACCAACACTGGACTCCCTGAATTGAAAACCACACTTGTCACTCTTAACACTATTGCTTCATAGAAAGGAAAAAATCAGAGTTATAAGTTCTGCGGTAGAACCGACTCCTCTGATACCAATTTTTCACGACCCGTCCTTAGGGCCTGTGCCGTGACTACCCCAAGCCTGCCTTACATAGGCCAGGGGCTGGCGACTAGCACCAAAGGCGTAAATCCCGATGACTGGGAAGGCATTGCCTTTATAAAAGAAAACATAACACCACAGAGTACAAGCTGAAGTAAAACACTAAGTACAAAAGAAAGTGCTGAAAAGTAAATGGGTCAGAATACAAACCCAACTGAAAGTACAGCTACAACTGAACGAAAGTACAACAAAAAAAGACAAACAGCTGGAAGAAAGGAAATAGCTCCTGGGTCGTCCTCCTCGGATCCTACCTGAAGGGTAGGTATAGATAGCGCAACTCCTGGATCGTCCACCACGGATCCTACCTGAAGGGTAGGTACATATAGCGCAAATCCTCAATGTTCTCGCCCGTCAACCCCCTCCGAGTATCGTCTCACCATGAAGTCGACCTTCGGATACTGACTCGTCGTGTGGTCCACCTCCGGGTACCATCTAGTCCTCAAACACTCAGCCTCCGTCAGCACTGTCCGTCGTCTGCAACCAACACAACGAGGTGCGGGCATAGCCCGTGCAGGGGTGAGTATAACGATACTTAGTAGGGACCCCGAGACCCTCAAGGTCTCACTAAAACCAACAAGGATAACCACCAAGAAGATCTCAAAAGATAACCTCTACTTAGGTATATGCCCATACATATACCTAAGTTATCAAGTAACCCATCTCAATCATGGGGAAACACAAAGATTATGAAATCAACGGATAACCACTACCCAGGTATATGCCCATACATATTCCTATGTTATCAAGTGACCCATCTCAATCATGAGGTAAACACAAAGGTCATAAACTCAGCTCAAACTAGGATTTTTATTATCGAAATCGAAACTGCTGAAGAGCCCATCTCTGGAGTGTACAGTGGTCCTGTCACGACTCCGAGGTACTGCTCACTAACCTAAGACTGCTGAGTTACTCCTCCTGTCGAGTACTGCGGGTCAGCCACCCAAACACAATAGTGCTTCCCGCCGGGGTATGCCACCCAAAAACAGTAGTGCACACCCCCTAGTAGCCTGCAGAGGTACTCTCCGGACGAGTACCGCGGGTCTGCACTATCACACAGGTAGGGCTCCATCCGCCATGGGTCTGCACCCAAACAAAGTAGTGCTCCATCCACTGGGCTAGTCGACTCACTCCAAGTCGAGTCGTTCAAGCAGTCGTCAGGTCTCAGTCAGCTACATGGTCTCCGTACTCTGCACCCTCATCTCTGGGAGGGTCCGCTCCATGAGTTACAGGTAGATACTCCAAGTATCTCAAAGTCACACGAAGAAGTTTCTCAAAGGACCACCTCGTCATAGGGGTCTCAACGCAACAGACGGCACGTCAATCAGACGCCCGGTCTGGGAGTTATTAGCCTTTTAGTCCCAGGGGCCTGGTTGGTTTCGTGTGCGAACCAACCCTGCCGTAACTCAACTGTACCCTGAACTCTCATAGGGTATACTCATAGGGACTGTTTCTCAACGTGATCACCACCGCCGCTGACGGTTCATCAAACAAACGTCCGGTCTGAAAGATATCAGCTTTTCCGTTCGAGGGACCCGGTCGGATTTCCGGTACAATCCAACCCGGCCACTATCCAACTGCATCCAAACTCAGGAGAAGTATGCCAAAAGTTCCGTCTCATCAATAGGAATTCAACGAGACAGACGGCACATCAATCGGACACCCGGTCTGTGAGTTATTGGCGTTTTCGTTTTAGGGGCCCGGTTGGTTTCGGGAGCGAACCAACCCAACCGCACTCCGACGACATCCAAACCTCGAGCGGAGTAATCCAAAATTTCGATCTCAACAAGCGGAATCCAACAAAGTCTATGACACGTCAATCGAACGTCCGGAGCTCAAGATATATGTGTTTCCGCTCCGAGGGCCCGGTTGGTTTTGTATCCGAACCAACCCGGACATACTCAAAGTTCTCTGAAACCTTGAGTGTAATATACCAAAAAGACCGTCTCAATCCAAGGATCTCTACGCCACTGACGGTGCATCGATCGGAGGTCCATACCCCAAGATATGAGTGAAAGACCGAAAAAGGTCCGAAAGCGGGGGGTCTGGGCCCGGATCGACCCGGCCCAACCCCCCTGGGTCGGCCCGAACCAGGTCGACCCGACCTGGGTCCAGGTCCGACCCGGGTCCGGGTCCGACCCGGCTGGGCGCGACCTGGCCCGGCCCGGGGCGGCTCGGCTCTGGCCGAGCGGTCCGGCTCTGCGCGGGCCGCGTGGCCGCACAAAAGGGGGGCGCTGCCCCCTTGGATGACCCCCCCCCCCCCCCCCCCGCGTAGGGGCTACTTCCTGTCAATGGACACGGCGTGATGCCGCGTCCTGCTGGTCCCGCGCGACCGCGGGACCAGCCACCCGTCGCCGCTACTTCAGCCGCAGCGGCCCCTTCTCGGTGGCGCGCCGCCGCCGTGCCGGCGGGGCGCGCCAGGGGAGTCTTCCGCGGACCACCGGAGTTGCTCTGGTGGTCCGATTTCAATTCTGTCTGCACCGGTGGTCCTCCCAGGAGCCGAAGATCACTGCAAAGGATTAAAAACTCCATTGCGGCCCGCCTAACCATCGTCTGTCGATCTGAACTTCAACAAGAAAAAGCGGGGTCTTCAAATTGCCTCCTCGGCCCTGACTCCGCCCGCGGTTTCGTTCGGCCCCAACGGCGCGGCGCGGCGGCACGACGCTTCATCGCCACGTTCTTTCTTCTCGTTCCCGCGCGGTGCAATGGCACCGCGCTGCCTTTCACGTGCCACAACAAACTCAAACAAACAAGGGGGGGAGGAGGGTCGGCCATGTTCGTGCGGTCCGACCTCCTCCCATTATTACGATAACAGGCAGCCCGATTGAAACCAAGAAAGGCGACAGATGAGATCACGATCAACAATAAAATAAACCCCCATAACTTCCTGCAATAGAAATTCCCAACCCGCAAGGAAAACAGTCGCGGATCAACTAGATATAAGTTGATCCGTGTTTCCTTGTTTTCTTTAGAATGAATGAAATTAGGGAATAAAATCATTCTCAAAATTAATTCCCTACCTCAAGCGTCGTCGTCGAACGAGATTTGCCGCGGAAAGGGACGTCGCGGAAGGGGGATCGTCGCGTCGCGGAAGGAGGATCGCGGAAGGGGGATCATCGCGTCGCGGAAGGAGCGTCGCGGAAGGGGGATCGTCGCGTCGTGGAAGGAGCGTCGCAGAAGGGGGATTGTCGCATCGCAGAAGGAGTGTCGCAGAAAGAGATTTGTTGATTTCCGAGGATTTGGCGTTCTTCGTCGGAGATTGGTGTGTTTTTCGCGTTCTTCACGTTCTTCGCGAAGAAGGATGAAGATCTTCAAGCTTGAGAGCTTCTCCCAATCCTCTCAACAAGCAAGCCTCAATTGAAACAAGTATTGGTCTTATTTTACTCTCAAGCCAACAATTATAAAATCAAAGTTAAGTAACGAACCATTAATTCGATGAATTAATTGTAACGACCTAACTGCCCAATTAATTGGCGCGTTTCTTAACCAGAAAAACGCACGGTTGACTTTCAATTAAGAGGGGGTTGCGGGTGCGTTACTTAGGAGGAAAGAAATGGTGGGGATCGTGCGGGACCCACCTCACAAATATCCTACCAATAGGGTAGGATATTTTGGGTTCCACCCTATCTGCTTAACTTAGCTTAAGTGGATTAAAGTGAAATAAAATAAAGTTGTCGCACCACTTTATTTTATTTCTTAACTTAATAACAAAAAAACTAAAAACCACACCCGCGCAAACGCAACTCTGGAAAAGGCGTTTCTAAGCAAATACCAGCACTACGGTTCTATCAGTGCCCTCAGAATTCGATTCCGAGCACTGGTTCAAAAGTTATAAGAAATCCCGCTCATTCGTTCACTGAACGTACCCGAGCCTAACTTGGAAAATTGATTCCGGGCACATCGGGCCTCGGAATCAGGCGCCGTCAGAAACTGCGTTCCTGTAAAATACCAAGGAAAATTAAGAAAAAAAAAGTTCCCTTGAATTTTACGGGTCTTTACACTTATCCCAATTATTTTTCCAAATTTAGTATTTTTATTAATTTTATATAATTTAATAAAATATTATTTATTTTAAAATATAATCAATGTCAATTTTGACACTATTCAGTACAATGAATTTTAAAAATATCAATAAAAAATATAAATTCAAAAAAATATTTTATTATATCCCTAACATGTTAAGGTCATCTAATTTTTTTTACATTAATTATCTCAATTTATATTTATTTTAATATTTTGAATAACATTAATTTGATATTTATATTAATAAAATAATTACTAAATCAACATTGAGTAAGAATTTAATGTAATTATTCCTTAACTAAAATTTAAAACTAAATTTCCATGGTTAATATAAATTTATTATATTTAAAAATAATATTTATGGTCAAAGATATATTCTGGATGACCACATATTAAAAATGTTATACTTATTAAATATATTAGTGTGACAAGTTTGACTTTTCTTTAAATAAAAAAATATAAGGGGATTAAAGTCATCCAATTCACTATAAGATGTCATAAATTAGGTCTAAGGATGGTTTTTATCAATTATAAATCATAAAATAAAATTATTACAAGTGTTAGAGTAATATTACAATCCTTATCATAATTATATTTACCCCTAATTACACGATTTACCCTTAATTATAGTAATAAAAATTACTAAGTTTACTATTCATATTGTGCAAAAAAGGGAACCATTTACCAAAATTTTACCTTATGATTTCAAATATATAATAAATTTTTCAAAATTAAAAACATAGAAGTGGTTAAAATTAATTTAAAATTAATCCCATAGATGGGTTGGGAAAAAGGGTGTTTATAGTGAAAATGTTCAAAAGATTACTAAGTTTTTATATCTAAATTCAATATAAAAACTATTAAAATGAAATAAATTGGATTATTATATGTATAGTTGATATAATTTTACTTTAAAACAATTTTAAAATATAATTTAACATTATAAATTTTTTAGATGAAATGTTAGTTTTCAATTAAAATGTAGTATTTTTAACTATTCATAAAAAATGAAATTTATCAGAAAAATGAAAAAAATTAACCCTAATATAATTTTTAAATTACAATTAAAAAAATAAATTTTATTTTTTCAAATAAAATTTGTAAAGTTTCATTTTTTAATGCAAGTGTGCCATTAAAAGGTGGAAAAACTGCTTTAGAAAAATACATCTTTTTATGCATAGAATTGCATTTGTTCTTATCTTATGTCTATAAAATATTTTGGATGAATGTCAAAAAAATTTATTGAATATATAAATTTCATTAATATCATTCACTGTTTAATTTAATTTATTAGCATATAATTCCTTTTGATAAAAAAAATTATTTTTAAAAACATTTCCTTTATATTCAATTATTTTTTATATTCATTTATAGTTAATTGGTATCCAATGAATTAATTTTATTTTTTTAAACCGTATATTTTCATAATTTATTTAATCATATCCATACCATCCAATATAACAAATTTTTATAATAGTCATATTTAAATAATAATATTTAGTTTTTTTGTTTAAGCTCGATGCAGTGTATCTTATAAACTATAGTGTTTACTTTAAAAAACTTAAGATGTTACTATTTACCTTTCATTAAAAATATCATGACTCCTTTACATGGTAATATATAGAGAAAAAAATAATCCCTAACATGAAATTATTTGTCCTTTATTCAGTTTTCAACATAACTTTTCTATCAACTATGATCATCCTTAATGTATTTCTGAATCACTTATATCTTTTCTATAGCATCCTTTACAATTTCTAGTCCCAATATTTTACCTTCTCTAACTTTTTACTGACATGTTACATTTCTGCAAGTTTTTCCATAGATAGACTGAAAATGTTCCATTTGAATACTTGAGTGGAAACTGTTGTTATATGAGAATTCAATAAGTAGAAGATGCTGGAACCAAATCCTTGAAAATCAAGTGAGATAGCCCTTATCATGTATTATAATGTTTGAATTATTATCTAATAATTACAATTAGTTTAAGGATGACAGGATACACTTCGGTTTACTTATGTATTCATAGACTTTTTAAGGCTCCGAAAGAACTTAGAAGTAAATCTTCAATCTCAGTCAGAAACAATCAAAAGAGGTACACCATGGAGTGTTACTACTTCTTGAATATAGAGTTGAGTTAGAAAATCAAGTTATGAATCCTGTATTGATATAATAAAATGGGAAGAAGTTGTTAATCTATTTATGATTACCCATGTAGAATTGTTTCCCTTGGATGTCTTAAGAAGTCTAGTGAAAAAGTCCATAGTGATGTTGTACCACTTTTATACTTGTATGGGTAGTGATTTTAATACCCATTTAGAAAGTTATCACTCCACCTTCATATGTTGACACACCAATCACCATGTAGTTTAATTAGTAATACCCCTTTTCATATTATCCCACCAATAATGATCATGAAGGTCCCTATACATTTTAGTTCTTCTGGTATGTATATAGAATGTAGAGATATGAGATTCATCCATCATCTTCTTTATCTATGGAATAGATGGAATACACGGCCTTATAAAAAATTTCAATACACTTTCATGATCAATATTGAATTTAGGAATATTCCCATTTTTCATAGCCTCTATCTTATTTTTTATCAAAGGATCACCTATTTTATCTTTCTTGATCTTATCTAGTAATGACAGTTGAAAATTCATTAGGGATAAGATTTATGATGTCCCTTACCTTATGATTCCCATTTATAATATTACTAGGTCCTTGATAAATAGATCTCCTTCCATCATCACCATTTTAAGAACACTAGGATCTTTCCAAATCAATGCATCTTCAACTCTGGCTTATCTTCCGGGTTGAAAATGAATTGAATAATCATAGTCTTTAAGAAGATCCAAAAATCTTATTTGTATCATGTCTAGTTTCTTTTGTGTGAATATATACTTCAAAATTTGGTGGCCTATGTACATATCCCACTTTTACCCATTAATATAGTGCCTCCATAACTTTAGAGAAAAATTACCACAACCAAATCCAGGCCATGAGTAGGATAATTATACTCATTGGGATTTAACTATCAAGATTCATTGGTGATTACCCTATCAATTTTAATGAAAAAACATCAAATAACTTTTAGAGATTAATCACTATAGAAAACAAATCTTTCTCTGATAGAGAATAGATTTAGCATAGGTTCACTAACCACCCCTTCTTTAGTTATTGGAAACTTTCTTTACATTCATTTTTTTCAGACAAACTTAACTTTAGTTAGGGTTAACAAGGTTAGTGAATTAGAAATACATGATTTTTTTTCAAAAAAATTCTATAATATACCACTAAACCTTGGAAACTATGAATCTTAGTTACTATTACAGGATGAGGATACTCTTATACAACGTTTTTCTTGGTATGATCAACTGAGTTTCCTTCACTAGTTATAATGTTCCATAATAATACAATTTCTTATAATAAGAACTCACATATATTGAATTTACCAAATAACTTATCCTTCCCTAGAGTGTGTAATATACCCTTAGGTGATCCTCATTCTCCTCATGAATTTTGGAATATATCTGAATATCATTAATAAATTCCACCATAAATTTATCACGAATATTCTTAAAGACTATTAATTAAATCCATAAATATGATAGGAGAATTAGTTAATACAATGGGTATAACAAAAAACTTGTAATGACCATATATTATTTAAAATGTATTCCTATATTTAGACTTATCCCTATGGTTCTTAATAATTTTTTTCTCGTATTAATTCCCACAAATAACTAAACTTAACTTTGATACCAACTATGGAATCCCACATTTTTAATATATAAACCTTTATGACTTGATACAATAGTTAATAACACATAGGAACTTTTGTGGTTTGGTTTATTAGAAATTAGGAACACAATACATGAAAAAAATAAACTTTATTATAATAAAATTGAAAATATTATTCATATATTCATAATAGGTTATTATTATTACATATCATATCCTGGGGACATACATTAAAACAAATAGGTGATAATAAATCCCATTAAGGGAATGACCAAGGAAATATTTAACATGTGATCATGAGTAATAACAACAGGGAATGATGATAAGAACATGAGGTATATCATAATATAATGATCATAAAACATAACATGGAAAATGTTTCCATAACATAAAAATGATACATTCATAAGAATATCACTAAGTTTTATCACTACTGTTCCATAAAATATAATTAAAAAGGTTGTCCACAAAGGTATCATAAAACATGTCATCTATAGAGATTAATTATTTATATAATGCATTAGAGTGCTAACAGGGTACACCCTTAATATGTATAAATTCATGTGTTCCAAAAATATCATAAGAAAACATTTCATTAATAATCCATGGGTAACAATTAACATTTTTTATATAAAAGTAATTGAATTAATAAATTCTTAAATACATGATCATTACATACTTTTTAACCCATGAGAAAGGAATTCAAGTTTTATATTTGGAAGTCCCCTTTCAAATAATCATTTTTAAATATAGGTGAACAACCATGAATAGAAAAATGTTTTGAATATTCATAAAATAATAATATTTCATGTATAAGAAAAAAATCATGAAATTAATTAGACAACATGACGTGTATACATTGTGGATTAATTAAACGGAATATGGGAGGTAATAGAGATATAAAATTGATAGAAAAATATTTTGGATGTTGTGGGATAATAAAATGATTATAAAAAAATGTAATTAATCATTTAGAATACAAACCAAAAAAGTGGTAATTTAATGGAAATGAAGAAGATGAGAGTTCCCTTAACTATGGAAGTAACTTCCTAAAGATTAGAGAGGGAATACTTAGGACCTTGGAGACACATTAAAGAGATTTTAGAGATGGGAAATTTGTAGAATTACATTCTTAAGTAATTTGGAGTGGAGAGGAATGGGGGGAATGGGTGGTTATTTATAGTAAAAGAGGAGGGTTTGTTTAATAATTTATAAATTTAGGTCTTGTAATTATAGGTTGTGGAAAATGAAAAACCATTGGATTAACTATGATTTTATATCTTGGTTTTATAAATTTGAGTCATGTTTTATAATATTTTAATCCATTATAACCAAAATCAATTTTTTTAATATTAATTTGGACATCAAAAAGTAAATTTTCCACAAAATATAGTTTTTAAAATCATAATTTCCATTTTAGACTTTAGAAAGTCAATCATAGGTTTGGAAATTTATTTAAATCCATTAAAATATATAATATTAATAAAATAATATATTTAGGTTTGTTTATTTTTTTTATCATTTATTACACCATTATTACATATTTATGAAATCATAAATCATACCAAAAACACAAAACTTTATTTTTACTATTCACTAAAAAATAAATCATTTTTAGAAAATCTTAAAAATATCACTCTAACCTAATTTTTACATGATGATTTAAATATAATGTTTATTTTATCTGAATATTTCTCTAAATATAATAATATTTACTTTTAAATAAAAAATCTATATTTCTTAAAAAATAACAGTTTTTACAACATAGTGAACTTTCAAAAATGTATAAAAAATTAATAGGACATTATAAAATTATATTATTATTTATATTTAAATAAATAATGTTCTAAAGACTATTTAATGAAAATAAATTTTATTTAGAATAATTGGGTTTATTATAAAAGTGTATATAATTTCTGAAAATGATTTTTTTTATTTGCATCCAAAAATATATTTATCAAATTCATCTTATATTCATGTGTATTTTATTAAATAAAATAATAATTAAGATTCGATTAATAAAATAACTATTTCACTTATAAAAATGAAATTACACTTTTATAATACTAAGTTCTAGATACATGACCCCCTATTACACCAACATACTACCTAAGTTTAGGGTGTGTAATTGAGGTAGTTTCATAGGGTGGATCAACTAACATTAACCTAGTGGTGATCTCCACTAATTTGAACTTCTCTTGTCATGACCCCCTCCCACCAAAGATGCCCCTCCTGAGCTGGAAATGGTGAAAGGGAGATAATGACCCCCGAGTCCCGCCTCCAGTAGGCCCCGGGGTGGAGACTAGCACTAAGGGTATGAGTTTTTCACAATATGGGAGGCATTACCCATTTTATTTATTTAAGATTGGAAAATAGGATGAGTCAAAACACAAAAGAAAAAGAAGGAAAGACAAGTAAATAAACCCAAACCAATCCCACATGCATGTTTAAATAGTTCTGAAATAAGGTACAAGTACAAGAAATCTCAAAAGTGCAATACCAAAAGAAACAATAGTACAAAAACCGCAACAACTCCAACTGTCCCGACTATCAGGGTCCCGCGCGGCCCTAGTAGTCCTCCTGGAAACCTAAAAGTAAATGTAGGGTGAGTATACATGTATAATTAGTAGGGAAACCTAAAGATCTCATGAACAAGTGGGGAGACATCCTAATGTCCCGTGAGAACAACAAAAGAAACCAAAACCTATCAAGGAATTCTATCCACCCAACCTCACCAGCCACACTCACCAAAACACAAAACAACAGGTAGTAGAATATAAGAATAAGAGTATTGGGTACCCCATACCATTTCCCACAAGTTAGCTGCTCTTCCTAAAGGTGAACGTCCGGACGCTACCACACTCTTCCTGCCCACACACACCTGGGCCTCAAGAACCACATATCCCTCCCGTACACACCTGGGCCTCACAACCACATATCCCGCCCTCACACACCTCGGCCTCACAACCACATTTCCCACCCACACACACCTGGGCCTCACAACCATATAACCCACCCTCACACACCTGGGCCTCATCCTGAAGATTCTTGGGAAAAAAGTAAACCTACCCAAAGAGACTTGGTCTAATACCACCCCAATCAAATCCTACCTGAGGAGTCTTAGGTGTAAGGTCACCTCAAGCCATCACATCCTATGGAAGAAGGAGTATGAAGGAGCTAGTAACTAAGGGGAAAACACCCTCTCCCATGAAATGGGAGTGTTCGGAACTAAGTGCTCAACATGGGTGGGGTGCGACAAAACACAAAGATACAAATATATATATATACCAAACACACAGCCCAACCTATGGATTCTAATAGATAAACTGAGCACATGCCTCAGCAATGCTATGTCGAAGTATGCATACAACAAACAACCCCAACCCCATTTAGGTTTTCATGTTTCAATAGAATTAGTTTATTAGTTCCTTAACTACTGGACATTATCCACAACCAACCATATCAATAGTTTGTAAAACATATCCCTGCCATCCACAAATCAAGTTAGGAAAACACAACCAACACAAACAAGTCCCTTCTTATAAACCAACCAGCCCCATTGATTATTATTCCTGTTCTATTACCATGCCCCACCATTCATTTACTCTTCCACTTTTATTTATTACTCACAACCCATAGTTCGTTCACATTCAAACCCATCCCTGCAGCCCCGCTGCTAACCACCATAACCACAAACACATCGAAACCCATACATCATCATCCCTTGATACCATTTATCACAGCCCCGCTGCCCATCACCAACATAGCATTCACACCATCCCGTAACCAAGCCAACCGCAGCCCCGCTGCTCACCAGATCCACAACAACCCACAAAACACTCCCTTCAAATAAATCTTAACCATCACTCACATGTTTATTATTTCAGTTTTTGTTCAACTAGGGTGATCACACAAGGGTTATGGTTATTCATTTAATCATCCAACTTTACTTGATTAACCAATTCCCACATTCCACAAAGTTTCCATCCATAAAGGGTCTAGAAAGATAGGGCAGCATTTAATTTCACAAGCAAATCCCCCCAACAACCGTGATTTTCTGTAGGCATAATCCTATTCAATTCACAACATAACAGTAGGATAAATAAAGATAAACATAATAACTTCCCCATCCCCGTTCTTTAAGCCAGTTATTATCTTTATTAAACAGGTTCAAAAGTGTTTCACGTAAACAAGAGAACACCCACCGTGCATGATGCACAATCTAGAGAGATGAAGGTAAGATCCCTACCTTAACAGGTTCTGATCATAATGCTCCCCCAGATCAACTTTAGAAGACGTTCGTCGGCGTCCGTCGCTTCTATCAAATCCCAAAAAAAACTCCTCAAGTGGAATCTGGGAAGGAAAGGCCTAAGGGAAGACAACATATCCAAGCTCATAAGTTCCGCCTCGTCGTTACGATCCTATGGCCACTTAAGGATCGCAAATTGGAGATCGGACGAAGAATTTATGGAAGAAAAGAGCCTTGGAGTCTCTTGGGAGAGCTCTGATCGAAGGAATGGGGAGGAGAGGAGTGATTTGAAAAGGAGGAGAGGACCCCTCCTTTTATAGGTGAGAAAAACAAAAGTACACAGCGTGTACTCGGCCATTTCAGACGGTCACCACACGGCTTCCAACACAGCCTTCAACACAGAACGCGACCATTGATTGGTCAACACACGGTTTGAGGGTAACGTGTACGCAGGGAGGGACTACACAATATGTATTAAGGGATACACAACGTGTACCCATTTATTTCACATGGCATCAACACGGAACATGACCATTGACTGGTCAACACACGGTTTGAGGGTAACGCGTACGCGGGGAGGGACTACACGGCGTGTACCCATTTATTTCACACGACATCGACACGGCACACGGCCGTTGACTGGTCAACACACGGTTTGAGAGTAACGCGTACGCGGGGAGGGACTACACGGCGTGTTGTATGGGCTACACAGCATGTACTCATTTATTTCACATGGCAATGACACGACTTCAACACGGGGTATACCCGGTAAGGTGGTACACGACGTGTACTCACACTACATTGCATGTAGTTACAAAATTCTGAAAAGTGTGGGAAAAGTCCATTTTACCTTCCAGAATACTTCAAGACCTTCTTTTTGACAAAGGAATGGGCTGGAGAGGTCCGAGCCATTACATCAGATACCTCTTAAAACATTATCATCCCCGAGAATTCAAAAGCCAAACCAAAGAAACCCAACAAGATACCTCTTAGGGATCTCATTATAATAGGAACCCATCCAACAACCCTAATCATATGTGTTAGGAATTCCTTCTCCTATGTCGAGATATTATCCACTTTAGGAG
This sequence comes from Viscum album, assembly GCA_963277665.1. Classification (NCBI taxonomy): domain Eukaryota; kingdom Viridiplantae; phylum Streptophyta; class Magnoliopsida; order Santalales; family Viscaceae; genus Viscum; species Viscum album. The sequence goes on along the minus strand of OY728138.1, from coordinate 1,294,065,817 downwards.
GCATTGACTCTTCTGCACGGGTTTAATCGTATCCTCATTAATGCGTCTCGATTAAAAAATTGGGTCTTCCCACTTCCATACATCAGGATTTTTCAACCTACACTACCCCCAACACCACACAACCAACACACTGCCCGAACACATGGTTTGGGTAAATTCCTTCTCCAATGTCGAGATATTATCCTCTTTAGGTGGAACTGACTCACCCGCATAGGTTCAATCACATCCGCATTAATGCGTCTCGATTAAGGATCAGCTTTTTCCCTTTCCCCACACATCCAGACATGCTACACATTTCTAGAGAGCAAGTAAACAAAAGGTCTCACAACCGACAAGCCAAGCATTTCATATATCAAAGGTACATAGTATAACATCAAAACAAAGATCAAAAGAAAAAATCAAAATACAAGTCAAAAAAAAACCGGGTATTGAGCATGCATTTGAGCCTCCCTCTCCCAAGTGCTCTCCTCAAGGCCGCTATGCCTCCACAACACACAAACCAAGGGAATGGTTCATCCACGGAGCACCTTCTCTTTATGATCCTCAATTCTGACCGGTTGCTCCTCGAAGGTCCCGTTATCTCCTATATCTAATTCTCCCCAGTCTATAATGTGAGAGTCGTTGTGCAAGTACCGATGAAGCTGAGAGATGTGGAAGATGTCATGAACCTTCTCCAACTAAGGTGGTAGGGCTAGCTGATATGACACCTTGCCGACTCGTCTCATCACCTCAAAAGTTCCGATGAATCTAGGGGAGAGCTTACTCCCTTTCCCAAAACTCTGTTTCCCCCGTCGAGGAGAAACCTTCAAGAAAACATGATCTCCCACCTTGAACTCCAAAGGCCTCCTTCGACGATCAACATAAGACATCTGTCGGCCCTGAGCTACTTTCATCCTCTCACGCACAAGATAGACTTTATATGTGGTGCTCTATACTACCTCTGGCCCAAGAGCACCTGTCTCACCAACCTCTTCCCAACAAATGGGTGAACGACATGGTCTTCCATACAAAGTCTCAAACGGTGCCATGCCAATAGTAGAGTGGAAGCTGTTGTTGTAGGTAAACTCTACTATAGGCAAGTGTCTCACCCACGACCCTCTAAAATCTAGAACACATGCTCGTAGCATGTCCTCCAATGTCTGGATAGTCCGCTCTGTCTGCCCATCGGTCTGGGGGTGGAAAGCAGTGCTAAGGCGTAGCTGGGTTCCAAAATCATGCTATAACCCCCTCCAGACTCGTGAGGTAAACCGAGTATCCTGATCTGAGACGATAGTCTTTGGAACTCCATGAAAACATATCACCTCATCTACGTACCTCTGTGCTAAGGTACTCACCGGGCCTGACTCCTTAATTGCTAAGAAGTGAGCTGATTTCGTCAGTCAATCCACCACTACCCGGATTGCATCATAACCACCCTGAGATCTGGGTAGTCATATGAAGAAGTCCATTGAGATTTCATCCCATTTCCACTCGGGGACATCTAAAGGATGCAAAAAACTAATGGGAAAACGGTGTTCAACCTTCACTTGCTGACACACTAGGCATTTAGCCACAAACTCCACCACTGCCTGTTTTACCCCGGGCCACCAAAACAGTTCCCTTAGGCCTCGGTACATTTTCAAAACTCCTGGATGTACTGCCAAGGATGATCTATGGAACTCACGGAGAACACCCTCATGCATCACCTCTGGAACAAACATCCTTCCATGAAAAAGCATATGATGTTGGCTGTCCTCTGACCATCCTTCTGGAGTGTTTCCCTGATTGATATGATCCCACATTACTTCTGCCTCGAAGTCTCCCCACTGAGAATCTTCCACCTACTGCAATAAGGAGGACTGCACCGTCATCTGAAACAAATAGCCTTTAACACCCTCCACCCTTGCATCCAAGTGCAAGGCAGCCAATTCTCCCATCACTCTCCAAGCATCACCGGATTCCCATACCACTTCCTTATGAAACTTCCTACTCAGGGAATTGGCCACAACGTTGCCCTTACCTTCAGTGTAAGAGATCTCGAAGTCATAGTCTTGGAGAAACTCAACCCATCTCCGCTTCTGTAAGTTCAGGTCACGCTAGGAGAAGATATAACGTAAGCTCTTGTGATCTGAGAAGACCACAAAGCGCTACCCAAAGAGGTAATGTCACCAAAATTTCAGTGCGAACACTACTGCTGCAAGCTCTAAGTTATGTGGGGCATAGTTACACTCATGAGGGTGCAACTACCTAGACCCATAACAGATCACACCCTTCTTCTGCATCAGTACGCACCCCAAAACAGGGCCAGAAGCATCACAAAACACCTCATACAACAACCCTTTCTCTAGAAAACTGAGTACAGAAGAACTGACCAACTTCTCCTTTAGGTAGTAGAAATATTTCTTGCACTGGTCACTCTATAGGAAGAACTGGTTCGTCCTAGTCAAAACTGTCAATGGAGCAGCAACTCAAGAGAAGTCCGAAACGAACCTCCGATAGTAACCTGTCAACCCCAGTAAACTACGAACTTCTACCACGCTCTTGGGTTCCACCCAAGAAACAACTAATTCTACCTTTGACGGGTCCACTGACACTCCATGATGAGACACAACGTGCCCAAGGAAGTATACTTCTTGTGTCAAGAACTTACACTTCAACAATTTCCCATAAAGCTGGTGGTGTTGAATGACTTCTACGACTACCCTGAGATGCTCAATGTGCTCCTCCTCTGATCTTGAGTAGATCAGGATGTCGTTGATAAACACAACGACAAACTGGTCCAGAAACTCTCAGAAGACAAGGTTCATAAGTCCCATGAACACAACTGGTGCATTTGTAACTCCAAATGGCATCACTACAAACTCGAAATTCCCATACCTGCACCTGAAAGACATCTTCGAGATGTCACTGTCCTTTACCCTCAGATGATGATATCCAGATCGTAGATTAATCTTAGAAAACCAACTTGCTCCCTTCAGCTGGTTGAAGAGATCATCTATCCTTGGAAGGGGGTAACAGTTGTTGACTGTTACTTGGTTCAACCTTCGGTAGTCTATGCATATCCAGAGACCACCATCTTCCTTCTTCATGAACAAAATTGGAGCGCCCCATGGCGACACAATGGGTCGAAAAAAACCCTTCCCCATCAGATCGTCAATCTGAATCTGCAACTCCCGCAACTCTGAAGGTGCCATCCGATAAGAGGCCATCGAAATCGGACATGCACCAGGCTGTAAGTCTATCCCAAACTCAACGTTACGTCAGGGGGGGGGGGGGGGGTAGAGTCACAACTTCCTCGGAAAAAACATCGAGGAACTCCCTAACAACCTCTGGGACATCCATCATCTCTGTATCAGCTGAAGCCACTAATAACCCGCCTAACAAGGAAAGGAGAGGCTCCACATGCCAGCTTCACACCTGATAGCTCCTCTCGCCAACAAAAGATACACGCTGCCCATCCTCATCGGAGAACACGAACCTTATCCATAATCAGTCGATAACGACACTAACAGAAAACAGCCAGTCGATGCATAGGATGGCATCATATGGCTGCATCTGCAGCAGAAGAAGATCCCCACTAGATTCATGCGGCCCCAATGTCAGCCCACATCCCCGGAAAACACAAGATACACTGGTCTAGCCTCCAACTGGTGTACTCAGCACTAGGGGTATGGAAATTATCTCTACGTCTAGACCCAAAGCACGGGCTAGACTGGGTGCAACAAAGGAGTGCGAAGATCCTGTATCGAATAAAGTAGAAACGAGAGTGCTGAACAAACAAATCATACCTCGCACCACCTCTGGTCCTGCCGGAGATGTCAACTCTGCTGCGTGAAACTGTCCACGCCCAACTCCTCTGCCTCTCTGATGTCGACCACCTCCCTGACCATGCCCTGGTCGAGGTCCTTGAGGAGCACCCTGAGGTCAGCCTCCTCCTGTAAAGTATGCCCTCAGAGGATAAGGGTTCTGCTGCTGCTGGAAGGGCCTTGTGGGAAACTGGTGCTGCTAATGTGGGCGCTGAACCTACCCACCTCTACCATACTGAGATCGGGTCGGGCACCGACTCTGAATGTGCCTGAAACCTCCACAAGAGAAACACTTCGGTCCTGGGATCGTAAAAAAGGGACGAGGAGCCGAAAATCTGAACTGGAACTGCTGAGGCCTGCTCCCTACTGGGATAAACCTAGAAGGTCCTATCGCAGGAGACCTGCTGCTGACTACCTTCCCCTTCAATGTACCAAGCTGGATCCCCTCTCGTGGTGCACCTCCCTGCGAGTGCATCATATCTACAACCTCTGCCTTCTTCTGTACTGCCAAGTACGTCGAAAGAGTGAAGGGGGTGACAACATACTGGAGCGAAGGACGAAGCGCCTCCTCCAAACGTCTCGCCTGAGACTCCTCATCCAGAAAGAGATCCGGAGAAAAGCGTATGAGATCATTGAACTTGATCCCCAAATCTTGTACTGACATACTCCCCTGCTGAAGGGAGATTAACTCCTGCCGCTTCTCCGCCTTGATCATGGAATAAAGGAATTCCTCTCGGAATTCATTCTCAAAGTCATCCCATGGAACCTCTACCTGTGACCTCTCCCCGAGGTAGAACGTCCACCACTGACATGCCACACCTCTCAGCTGACTTACTGCTAGGGGAACCCAGTACTCCCTCGGAGCACAGATCAAAGTAAAAGCGATCCCTAGCACCTCAAGCCACCCCTCTGTCTCCATATCCGAAGTACTACCCTCGTACTTCTTGAGGTTTTGTCGCTGGAAAGAACAAAGAGTCTTATGCCAGTGGGTATCTTGCTCCTCTCGGTCAATCCTCAACTGATCAACCACCTGAATCTGCTGGGTCTCGACTGTCTGAGCCACCCAGGGATGTCTCCCAGGTGCTATAGATGTACGATAAACAAAGATCATCTAATCCCAAGTATTAAGGAATTTTTTCAAGGTTTTATTTTATCATTTTATTCAATTTCTTTCCCAGAACACCCAAATCAAGTAAAACACAATCATGATGATGCATGTACCTTCCCTAGGGTATCTACCCTACAATCAATATAGTCTCACTTGGTCGTTCGGTAGGCTCAGAGTCCTTGTATCGGATCACAGGGGGCCCTAAAATCCCATGTCCTAGCCGGTCTTCCCTGGCCTATGTCACGCACCAAGATTAGCCAACACTGTCTCTCTATCATCTCATGCGATCCTCACTGTGCCTAACTCTAGACTCCATCCTATCTCTCAACCATCACCTCTGATACCATTATTTCATGACCCCCTCCCACCAATGATTCCCCTCCTGAGCTGGCAATGGTGAAAGAGAGATAACGACCCCCGAGTCCTGCCTCTAGTAGGCCCCGGGGTGGAGACTAGCACCTAGGGTATGAGTTTTTCACAATATGGGAGGCATTACCCTTTTTATTTATTTAAGATCAGGAAATAGGATGAGTCAAACCCCAAAAGAAAAATAAGGAAAGATAAGTAAATAAACCCAAACCAATCCCACATGCATGTTTAAATAGTTCTGAAACAAGGTACAAGTACAAGAAATCTCAAAAGTGCAATACCAAAATAAACAAGAGTACAAAAACTACAACAAATCCAATTGTCCAGACTAGTAGGGTCCCACACGGCCGTGGTAGTCCTCCTGGAAACCTGAAAGTAAACGTAGGGTGAGAATACAAGTATACTCAGTAGGGAAACCTAAAGCTCTCGTGCACAAGTGGGGAGACATCCTAATGTCCCATGAGAACAATAGAAGAAACCAAAACCTATCAAGGAATTCGATCCACCCAACCTCACCATCCACACTCACCAAAACAAAAAACAACAGGTAGTAGAATATAAGAACAAGAGTATTGGGTACCCCGCACCATTTCCCACTAGTTAACTGCTCTTCCTAACAGTGAAAGTCCTGACGCTACCACACTCCTCCTGCCCGCACACACCTGGGCCTCAAGAACCACATATCCCGCCCGCACAGACCTGGGAATCCCAACCACATATCCCGCCAGCACACACCTGGGCCTCACAACCATATATCCTGCCCGCACACACCTGGGCCTCACAACCACATAACCCGCCCGCACACACCTGGGCCTCATCCCGAAGATTCTTGGGAAAAAAGTAAACCTGCCCAAAGAGACTTGGTCTAATACCACCCCAATAGAAACCTACCTGAGGAGTATTAGGTGTAAGGTCGCCTCAAGCCATCACAGCCTATGGAAGAAGGAGCAGGAAAGAGCTAGTAACTAAGGGGAAAACACCCTCTACCATGAAATGGGAGTGTTCGGCACTAAGTTCTCAACATGGGTGGGGTGTGACAAAACACAAAGATACAGATATACATATATATATATATATAACAAACACACATCCCAACCTATGGCTTCTAAAAAGAGAAACTGAGCACATGCCTCAGCACTGCTATGTCGAAGTATGCATAAAACAAACAACCCCAACCCCATTTAGGTTTTCATGTTTCAACAGAATTAGTTTATTAGTTCGTTAAATACTGGGTAATTTTCCACAACCAACCATATCAATCGTTCGTAAAACATATCCCTGCCATCCACAAATCAAGTTAGGAAAACACAAGAAACAAAAACAAGTCCCTTATTATTAACTAACCAACCCCATTGATTATTATTCCTGTTCCATTACCATGCCCCACCATTCATTTACTCTTCCACTTTTATTTATTACTCACAACCCAAAGTTCATTAACATTCAAACCCATCCATGCAGCCCCGCTGCCAACCACCATAACCACAAACACATCGAAACCCATACATTATCATCCCTTGATACCATTTATCGTAGCCCCGCTACCCATCACCAACATAGAATTCACACTATCCCGTAACCAAGACAACCGCAGCCCCGCGGCTCACCCGATCTACAATAGCCCACAAAACACTCCCTTCACATAAATCCTAACCAGCACTCACATGTTTATTATTTCAGTTTTTTTTCAACCAGGGTGATCACACAAGGGTTCCAGTTATTCATTTAATCACCCAACTTTACGTGATAAACCAATTCCCACATTCCACAAAGTTTCCATCCATAAACGGTCTAGAAATATTGGGCATCATTTAATTGCTCAAGCAAAGGCCCCCAATGACCATGATTTTTAGTGGGCATAAGCCTATTCAATTCACAACATAACAATAGGATAAATAAATATAAACATAATAACTTCCCCATCCCCATTCTTTAAGCCAGTTATTATATTTATTAAACAGGTTCAAAAGTGTTTCACGTAAACAAGAGAACACCCACCCTGCATGATGCACAATTTATAGAGACGAAGGTAAGATCCCTACCTCAACAAGTTTCGATCACAATGCTCCCCCAGATCAACTTTAGAAGACATTCGTCAGTGTCTGTCGCTTCTGTCAAATCTTGGAAAAACCTCCTCGGGTGGAATCTGGGAAGGAAAGGTCGAAGGGAAGACAACAGATCCAAGTTCTGAAGTTCTGCCTCATCGTTACAATCCCATGGCTGCTGATGGATCATAAGTAGGAGCTCAGACGAAGAAGTTATGGAAGAAAAGAGCCTTGGAGTCTCTTTGGAGAGCTCTGCTCGAAGGAATGGGGAGGAGAGGAGTGATTTGAAAAGGAGGAGAGGACCCCTCCTTTTATAGGCGAGAAAAAAAAGTACACAGCATGTACTTCCTAGTACACGATGTGTACTCGGCCATTTCACACGGTCACCACGCGGCTTCCAACATGGCCTTCAATGAGGAACGTGGCCGTTGACTGGTCAACTCATAGTTTGAGGGTAATGCGTATGCGGGGAGGGACTACACGGCATGTAGTATGGGATACATGGCGTGTATCCATTTATTTCACCCGACATCAAAACAAAACACATCCATTGACTGGTCAACACACGGTTTGAGGGTAACACGTACACGGGGAGGGACTACATGGCGTGTAGTATGGGATACACGGCGTGTACCCATTTATTTCACACGACATCAACACGGCACATGGCTGTTGACTGGTCAACACACGGTTTGAGGGTAACGCGTATGCGGGGCGGGACTACATGGTGTGTAGTTTGGGATACATGGTGTGTACTCATTTATTTCACATGACAAGGACACGACTTCAACACGGGGTATACCCAGCAAGGTGGTACACAATGTGTGCTCACACTACACGGCGTGTAGTTACAAAATTCTAAAAAGTGTGGGAAAGGTCCATTTTACCCTCCAGAACACTTCGTGACCTTCTTTTTGACAAAGGAATGGGACAGAGAGGTCCGGACTATTACATCTCTCATAGGTGATTTCGTTCAATCCTCACTTATTGAATGTCCACTTGGGATTAGTCAAGAGAGAACCCTATTGATGCTACCTAGCCCCCAATTTATGACACATGGGATTCAAAAGGCATGACTCTATTGGTTGAGGCCATCATTTTTCCATTATACATCAATTATAATTTTTCAATACCCTTTATAAAAACTAATCTATTTGCAATATTATTACCAATGGTCACAGTGCCCAACAATCATTTTGACCAACAATCAGGCAATAATCAAAGAAGAGAAAATATTCATTCTTTCATTAATAAAAGAAGGATTTTTTAAACCATTATATGTAAAGGATGAAAAAAGACTATCAATTTATTAGAGATTATAACTTGAAATAAAGGTAAGCCATTCAAGAACTATAGTGGAAAATGGAAGCAGAACTTTTAAAATAATTTTACTTAAATATTTTGTAACTTTATTTTAAATATGATGTTATAAATCATTTCCAAAATTCTTTTTAACCTTTTAGAAAATAATTAATTTTTTGTTTCAATATAAATTCTATAAATTAATAGTATAATTTAAAAGGATTTTCATTAAAAACCCATGGAAAAATTTATAGTAAAATAAGCATAAAATAATGTTCATATAGGAAGAAAATGTTGTTTATGCTGTATACATTTAAAAAAATATTCCTTTCACAATTTTGTAAAAAGTAAGAAATGCCTTATTAAGTTTTTTTAAAGATATTATTTTAAATTTTTTTAAATAAATTAAAATTTAGTATAAATGAACGTTTAACAACCATTTAAATGTATATAAAATATTCCATAAAACAATTTCAAGAATATTGATATGGAAGAAAAATATTCATGATATAAAATAATAAACAAGGTCTGTTTTTATTTAGAATACTCTTTCAGTATTTGACTACCAAAGAGAGAAATAGTTAGAAGAAATACATGAGAACCTAAAAAATAACTATATTAGAATAAAATTAATAGGTTTTAGGAGGCTAAAGTGTATATAGTTTTTACAACATAAATTTAAACATGAACAATCCCAAATAAGAGTGATATTATAAAATAAACATTTACAGATTTAATAAAATTTTTAATCAGAACCCCATAAAAGAGGAAACATGAATTGAAACTTTACATACTATGATTAAATATTTATATTCATGACATTCAATTTCAATGGGGTTATATATATAAAATAAATTAGGTTCTTATTATAAAATATGTCTCAATAAAGTGGAATTGAGACAAAAACCCATACCTTGGATTCTTGCTTGGTTAGATGCATTATATCCTCTTATGTAGACAATTTAAATTTATTAAATACTTTATTCAGATAATTTTTCATCTATATTTAATTTTTAAAGATTCTTTTATAATTATATGACATCCATTCATAGCATAGTTCTTGCTTATATCGACCACTTAAGGTTGTTAGGTCAATTTATCCTATATTACATCAGTATATTAATCATGGTTAAAGGTGTCATGAAATAGTTATATTATCTAAAAAATATTAATAATTTAATTGATATAATTTTCATTAATTATATATAATTTTTTAATCATATATTCATAATACTAAGAAAAAAACAAATCACATCTCTTGGTAAAGGTGGTAGTCCACATGTATACATGAGAAAAATTATTATTTTAAAACGAATGGAAGTGTAAGGATATAGATGATATATTATATTTATAGAATATTAATTATGTTATAAACAAAATATATATTCATTAATTCCATATTTATAACATTACAAGTGTAAAAAATATGAAAAAATAATTACACAGCTATGTGGAGATGGAAGTCCACACACACACACAAGTGATGTTCACATTTTCCATAGGATGGAAGGGAGATTGAAAAAGGATGTACTCTTAACATAAAAACATATCAGTATGGTATATATACTTATTTAATTATGTTAATATGAATATTTAAGATTTGGAGTAGGTTTAATAATAAATTAGCATAAAAAATCTTAGTAAGAATATATACCACTTCTTTTGGAAGCCTCCTTTACACCATAAGACTTCTTATAATTTTATTTTTAGAAGAAAATAACCTATATGTAAAGAAATATAAATTTTTGAAGGTATTTGGGTAGTTATTGGTTGAGATAAGTGACTTAATAAGTATGGATAATATATGAGAGGAGGTTCCTTTTTATAAGTGAGGTGGGTGGAAAACTTATAAATATTAATAACATTAAAATATAATAATGTTACTCTCATGAGAAAGTATATCCAAATGGGATCAATTTGGAATATAGGATGATATAGGGTTGAAATAAATTAAAATAATAGGATTTATATAAGTTTTTATATTATTTTAATCCTTATCTATTTAGATTGACTCCTAATTAATCCTTTTTAACCCTTACCGTAGTGATAAGTTTTTACCATAGTTACTATTCATTGAGACTAAAAATTAAACTAACCTCATTAACTAATACTAATTATGATAATTAAAAATATGGAACAAATTTTAAAAGTTTAAATTACTTTAATTGATGAATTTACTTCTATTACAAGTTCACAAAATGCAATGAAAAACCATTTTTTGGAAAAATTCTCACCTAAGCATAAAAATTATAATATACCAAAATCATGTATAATGTTGATTACCATGGAATTAATTGGATTATTTGAAATAAAAATATATTTATTTTTCTTTTATACCAAATAAAAATCAAAAGTAACCTTGTGAATACTTTATTAAAATATAATAACCAAAATTAGTTTTTATTTGAATAAAAGCATTACTTAAAATCTTAAAATGTTAAAAATAGATTCATAAGTTCAACATTATATTTTTAAATGAATTATATTAATTCTTAAATATATATTTTTATTTTAAAAATTTTTATATAAACTTTCAATCCATTCTTATATCCTGATAATTTCATAAAAGTGATAGTATTGGTAAAATTGGTATTTTTCACTATTCACAAAAAAATCAACTATTTCTAAAAAATCTCAAAATTTCACCATATTATAATTTTAACATTATGGATTGAAAAATAAAATTAATTATATCAAATAAAAATTGTAATTTTATTAAATTTAAGTTCTAATCACATTCTTAAATAAATCCATGTGTATTATGATAGAGTTTTTTAGAATGAAAAGCTTACTATAATTAAAGATTGAGTTTTACATGCTCTCCGTGAAAAAATTTAATCCTAAAAATTTAAAACAATTTCACCTAATAAAAAATTCTTCCAATTTCCCATCATTTATGGATTTCATATTCTTTTGTAAACTCTTATCATCAATCTAGGATTTTTCTATCTTCTCTAGTAAAGAAGGATTAACAATAATTTGGAAAAGGATTAATGTTTCCCATTCACTAATGATTCCCATATTAATGCTCAATAAATCCATGCATATATGATCTTTTTAATATTCACTTTAGTTATAACTCCATGATATTTCTTACTTAATTCATCAACCACCTTGTTTTCCTTTCTAGGGTTATAGTGTATTGAGAAATTAAAATCCTTGAGTAGTTATAGACATCTACTTTGTCTTATGTTGAGGTATTTTTATGCAAAGATATATTTAAAACTTTTGTGACCCATATATATCTCACATATTTATCCATATATATAGTGTCTTCATATCTTCAAGGAAAACATTATATATTCCAACTCAAGATCATGGGTCAAATAATATTGTTCATGGATATTTAATTGTCTTGATGCATAAGTAACAAATTTGTCATTATATACAAGGATGCATCCAAGTCATTTCTTATATTCATAAATATATATCACAAAACCATCCATTTCTGATGGTAATGTCAATATCAATTCATTAACCATTCTCATATTCAGTTCTTCAAAAATTTCTTTAAATTCTTCTGATCATAAGAACTGAACCCATTTTTATGTCAACTTGGTTAATGGATTACCTAATCAAGAAATTATTTGAAAAAAGTGTCAATAATAATCTTCTAATCTAAGGAAAATATGTATCTTAGTTGTGTTCATTGGTGTAGTCTATTATTTAAATACCTTTATATTTGAAGGATCAACTAATATTCCATCCTTAGAGATAATATGGTCAAGAAAAGAAGCTTCATAAATTCATAATTCACACTTACTAATTTTTCCATACTACTTATTCCATTTTAGAATTTACAGAATGATTCTCAAATGAATTTTATGATCTTTATATATTTTAGAGTATAACAAGATATCATCGATAAATACTAGAAATAAATATAGATATTCTATAAATACTTAGTTCACCAGATCCATAAAAAAAGAGGGTAAATTAGTCAAACCAAAGTTAATTATTGTAAATTTATAATGTCCATACCTTGTGTGAAATTACATATTTAGAATATCTTCCTTTATTACTTTTAATTGATGATTTCCAAAATGAAGATCAATTTTTAAACATATTGATCTCCTTCAAGTTAATCAAAAATGTCATCAATGAGTGGTAGAAGATACTTGTTATATATATTAATGTCATTGATTTCCTTATAATTTATACATAAGCTCATATACCCATAATTATTCTTGAAAAAATAATAGGGGATCCCGAAGGTGAAATACTTAGATAAATGAATCCCTTATTACAAGATTCTTGAAATTGTTTATTTAGTTCCACTAATTTCAGTGTGATTATTTTATAGGGAGTCTTAGATATATGGTTTTAATTTGGGATGAATTTAATGGAAAAATAAAGTTCACACTTTTTTGGATTTCCATGTATCTCTTTAGTAAACAAATCGATCTATTTATATATAATAGGCGCATATTCTATTCTAAGATTACTTTTCCCACTAAAAGGTTTCATCTTATCTTCTTCAACTAGAATTTCATTAAGGTGAGCTACTGGATATAGATGCAGAGATGATTCAAATGATGAATTCACCCCTCTAAAGATGAGTGATTATAAACCTCATTTATAAATAATTATCTCCTTCTCTTGGAAATAAATTTTCTCATTATACTTTGAAATATAATATATAATAATAATTATATCTAAGTTAACCATAGGTATAATTACCAAGTTTGAAAATTGGGTATGTCTAGGAATCATAATGGGGACTCACTGATATATCCTTGTTATAATAAGATTTACACTAGGTTTCTTAATTGACAACTAAATTCTTATAGAAAATATAAAAGATATAAAAGAGTGTGAAGATCCTATATCAAATAAATCATTAAATAAATTTGATTTTACAATCAAATAACCAAACACCACATATCTAGGTAATTCAACTCTAGTTTTAGTAATCACATAATATTGGTCTTCCCCCATTAGCATTTTCTATGGTGGGTTTCCTTGATACTTGTTCCATTAGTTTTAATAATTCCCCATACCACTACAGTCAAAGCACTGGATAAAAGTGGTTTATTTATTTGCCTTTTATTCATGAGGTATATGGTTATTATATTTACACTTATAAAAATCTGTCATTCCCTTTATGAATTTACTAGGATTTTTATTTAAAATTTATCTCATCATGAAACTCTTATATTTAATTTTAGTTATTAAATGAATTTATTTTTTCCTTGGTTCTAAATTGACCTCTTATTTACTTGATTTACCTTGAAGATATAATACATATAAAGTGATTTATCTCTCTTTATATCACATGACACTATATAATCATACGATTAAAATGTTTGGGGGAACAGTTCCCTTTATAGTCTACACTTAATCCCATAAAATAAAAGACCAATCATGCTTTTTTATATTACTTATTTAGGCCATTGAATGACTTGATAATATTTTGAATCTATCTTAATATTCATAAAAGTGTTCCTCTTCCTTCTTTTTTAGGTTGATGAAATTCCTCTTGATTTCATCTCATTACTCCTAAGGAAAATATTTCTTAAATAATATCACTTTAAAAGTTATTCATTCCATAATTTACATTTCATCATGTAATTTAGTATTCTTGATAAATGACCAAAATTGATCAATATTTATCTTTAAACAATATACTTTTAGAATAAATTTTTTCCTTTTATTACATCCCAAATCCAATAATATATTTTCAAGGGACTTGATACATTGCTCAGGTACCAATTAATTAGTTGTTCCATTAAATGATAAAGGCTTATATTTCATAAATTGATCAAATATATGTGCATAATACTACAGAAAAATTTGTTACTCTATATAGGAAAGGTTATTTCTCATAACTTGGGTCAGTTTCCCCGATATGTACATAATTTTCTCAGCTCCAACACTTATTATATTGACTTTCTCATAAGGGTAATCCCTAAATTGACCATGAGTGTCGATATGATTTCCATTTATCCCCCTAGGATTAATTTCTAAAAAATGAAAAACATATAATTATCTCATAACATCATGAATATTTATCCATAACACAAAAAAATCTAAAATTTATTTAACATTCTAAGGTTTTAATTTAATACTTATGATAAATATTTTAAAAATCTTGTTTCAAAGGGTCCTACTAAACTTCCTTTGATACTAACTATAATTCCCCCAAATATAATAACCAAGAGCTAGTTTTTTACTTTATTACATTGGTACAAGATACAAGGGATCAAAATATGAAAGATCAATAATTTTTATAGTCTTAAGAGACTATAAATATACATGATTTCTATATTACATTGTAAAAATAAAACATAGAATAATTTTTTTTTAAATCCTTGAAAATAATTAAAATATTCCTTATTAATATCCTAGGGAATTAAGGGTGAGATAAAATACTCAGTAAGGGAAAGAATACAATAAAATATATCATGAGTATATAAGGCATTAAAAATATGGAAAAAGTGGATAATAAACATATATTCTATTTAATAAATAATATGATCTTTAAAATGTATCCATAGAAAATATCAACATGAAAATCACATGGATAATAATAACTAAAATATTAATGAAGGAAATATATGATTTTGGACTTCATTAACTTAACATCAAGGCCTTGTGACAAGATATCATGAACCTTACTATAAAGTCTTTATTCCAAGGCATTTCAAGGAATGGGTTGGTATGCACCAAATACCCAACTAATTCAGCCAACTATTTATCTCATGAGAGTTGTTGATGCATTGAGAGGCTATCTATAACTGAGAAACACCTATCACTTACATATTTCTAATAAATTTATCTTATATTGAATAAAAACTATAACAAATAATAAATATTCCTTATTAATAAATCAATATCCATATCGAATAAAGAATATGGAACATCAATATTTCACTATTAAATGAAATAACTTTCTTAATATAATTCCTTCAAATATCACCATATATTGAAATGGTATACATTTAATATAATTTTGAAGTTGTATAAAATATATTTAATATAACTATGATACTGAAAATATGTATATGTAGGTGAAAAATAATTTCCAACAAATAATGGAGAGTGTAATAGAACATGATCACAAGAAATTGAATGATTAAAAATTAAGGTATAATACATAAACCAATAATAGATAAAATAAGACCATCAATTCATTATAAATTAAGGTTTAAAATAACGGAAAGTATTTAAAGAATTTTTAAAGAAATTTTAAGTTAAAATTTAAAAATAAATTTACTTAAATCTTTTGTAACTTTTTTTTTTTGTAAAAATGAATTTATAAATCATTTCCAAAATTATTTTCAAACGTTTAGAAAATAAAGCCATTTTCATTTAAATATAAAATCTAAAAAATCATATAATAATGGGAAATTATTTTCATTAAAAAATATGGAAACTTATAGAGGAATATAAATATATAATAATGTTTTTGGATGTTAAAAAATCTATTTATTCCATATACGTTAAAAAGAACATTCCTTTCACGCTTTTATAAATTGTCAGAAATGTCTTATTTGGAAAACTTTATAAATATTACTTTTAAACATTTGTAAATATAGTCAATGGTATTATAAAAATACCTTTATCAATCATTTAAAAGTACATAAAAAATTTCATAAAACAATTTTAAGAATATGGATATGGTAGAAAAATATTCTTGACCTAAAATAATAAATAAGGTCAGTTTTGAATAAAAATGTTCTTTATATTTTTGAGTACTAAATAGATGAAAAGTTGGAAGAAAAAAATGGAAACAAACTAAATAAATATATAAGAATAAAATATTTAGGTTTTAATAATTTAAATTTCATACAATTATTCCAACATAAATTTAAACTGGAACAATCCCAAATAAGAGTGAGGTTATAAAATAAACCTTTACAGATTTGATAGCTTTTAAATCAAAACACCTTAAAAGAGAAAACATGAATTAAAAATTTAAATACTATATTTAAATTGTAATTCAAGATATAGTATTTAAAATGGGTAGAATATACAAAATATAAAATAAATTAGGTGCATAATATTAAATATGTCTCAATAGAGTGGAATTAAGATGAAAATTCTTAACATAGATTACTTCTTGGTCAGATATGTTATACCCATATGAATAGTCAATTTAAATTAATTAAATTCTTTATTGATAAATTTTTCATCTATATTTTATTTTCAAGTTTCTTTTATTATAATATAACATCCATTTTTTATATAGTTCTTGCTTTTGTCGACTACTTAACATTGTTCGGTCAATTTCTCCAAAATTACATCAGTAAAGTTGTTGTGAAATAGTTACATCATGTAAATAATTTTAATAATTCCCTGAATTTATTTTTTATTCATTATATAATATTTTAGAATCATTCAATCATAGTGGTAATAGAAAAACTAATCAGTTCTCCTCGTTGAGGTGGTAGTCCACATGCACGCATGAGTGACGTTATCATTTTACAATAGATGGAAGGGTAAAAAGATAGTTTTTATATTATAATTATAGAATCATAATTATCGCATAAATATTTTATATATTAATTAATTTAAACTTTATACAAGTGAAATGATGATGAAAAATAAATTACACCACTACATGGAGATAGTAGTTCGTACGTATGCCCACACCATGTTTTCATTTTCCATAAGATGAAAAAGATATAGAAAATGGATGTACCATTAATATAAAAAATATATATACGATAAATATAATAATTTAATTATGTTAATATGGTTATTGAATATTTGGTGTAGTTTTAAGAATAATGTAACTTGAAAACTCTTAGTAAGAACATGTACCTCTTTTTTGGTCACCTCTTTTATATTACACATTAAGCCTTCTTGATGTGGTATTTTGAAAAGACTAGAACCTCTAGGTCAAGAAAAATATAGTTGAGAAGATTTTTAGGTTGGTATTTTTTTGATATAAGTGACTTGATAATTATGGATAATATAGGATATGAGGTTCCCTTTAATAAGTAAGGTGGCTAGCAAACTTGTAAATATTAAGAACATTAAAATATAATAAATTCACTCTCATGGGAAAGTGGATTAATATTTAAAAAATTTAAAATATGGAATGATATAGGGTCATAATAAATTAAATTAATATTATTTATACTTTTTGGTGTTATTTTAACCCTCATATCTTTAGATTAACCCCATTTTAATCCTTTTAACCCTTATCGTAGTGACAAGTATTTACAATATTTACTATTAATTATGATAAAAAATTAAGTTGAACTCATTACCAAATATTAATTATTCTAATTCCAAATATTTTACCAAATTTACAAGATACAATTACTATAATTAGAAAAAATTACTTTTAATATAAGTTTATAAAATTCAATGAACAATTGTTTTTATAAAAATGATTGCCTAAACAAAAAAATGATTTTATAGAAAAATCATATATAGTTTTGACTCCCATATAATTAATTAGATTATGTTAAAAAAAGGATACTTATTTTTTTAAAATAAAACCTACATTAAAAGGAACTTTTCGAATAATTTTATTAAAAGAAAAGAACAAAAAGTATTTTTTTATTTGAGTAAAAACATTACTTATGTTTCAAAAAATGTTAAACATTGATTTATAAATTCAAATTATATTTTTAAATAAATTATATTACTTATCAAATATACATATTTTATATAAAAAATGTTTCATAATCATTCAATCGAGTTTTATTCAAATAATTTCATAAAATCGACTGTATATGTAAAATCTATATTTTTACTATTCACCCAAAAATCAACTATTCCCAAAAAATAAAAAAATCCACCCTAAGATAATTTTGACATTATAAATTCAAAAATTAAATTTATTTTATAAAATTAAAATTATAAAATTTGGGAATTTAGGTTTTAATCTCATTTTTGAATAAAGATATATACATTTTGCTATAATTTCTTTAAAATGAAAAGAATACTTACTATATTTGAAGATTTAGTGTCATATTTTCTTTTAAATATATATTTTTTAATTAAAATTTGATTTTAAAAAAGGATTTTCTTTTATTTTTCATGATTTTTTTTATTTTTTTAGTTTTAGAAAATATCTAAAAAAACCTTGTTTAAATGGACCTTGGGGGAAAATAATTGCTAAAAGAAAACATTTTAATGCATAAATATTTATAATCATTGGGGTTTTAGAAAGTTTTTATTTAAAAAGGTGGAATTTTTTCCAGTATTGTTTTTAAATAACTTTTATAAAATGAATTTATAAATAGTTTTCTAGTGTTTATATTTTAGAAATGATTTGAAATGTTTCTTTAAATAGGTTTTTAGAAATGGGAACACTGAACAAAAATATTATCATTTTTTGAGAACATAAAAATATTGCATTTAACACTTTGTGTTTTAATAGTCAATTATTTTATATAATATTTCATATCATTTTAATTTATTTTGATTTTTTTAACTATTAGAATTATGTTTTTTTTGAGATTTTTATAGTTTTAAGGGACACATGATTTTCCAAATCACACTACAACCATGCATTTGGGTCTTTCTCTTAGAAATACCATTTTTTAGGTTTGTTCATGACTAAGAAGGCTATTTGGGTTCTAAGGGAATATCATGTAGGGGACTTTTTTATGAAATGTGGGGCACATGAGTATCACATAGTTTGGTAAACCATGTGGGTTAATTGTGAAGGTTTCCCAAGAATTATTATTTTTTGGATTTTTAAAATTTACCTCTTTAATTTTAAAACACCCCAAACCCATTTATTCTCCACATGGATCATGTGACACCCCCTAAATGATACCTCCTAGCCACGTGCCTCTCCTCTCCTAATCTCCTTTATTATTCAATGACTCCTCATGGTTTCTTTATGGTTCAAGTCTGATTATCTAAGGTAGATTCTACTATCCCCTATTATCTCCCTCCCCTTTTGTTTACTTTATTCCTCATCCATACAACCCTATTTAACCAAACCCTAGGGTATTGGAATGACCAAAATTTTGGGTTTATCTTGATGTTTGGTCATGAAATGTCTTATTTGGACTATGATTTTCCTATATTTAATGTTATAATCCATCCACCATTTATTTGAGGTAGGTTTTCCCATGTCCAAGCCTTTTAATTTTAGAACTATTTATTTATTATGTTTTAAATTCATGTATTTTTTTAGGATATAATTAATAGTTTTTAAGCATTATTTGAATGGGAAATCATGTTTTACTTGATTTTCATTATAATTCAAATGATTTTTTAATTTAAAAACATTATGGAAACCTATTTTAACAAACCATGTAAACTAACTATTTGTGAAATTTACCAAATGGATCATTAAGAATTATACTAAAGTTATTAAAAATTATTTGGGGTTTAAAATTGATTCTTCAAAGGTTTTACATGTAATTTCGAGTCATAGTTGAAATTCGTAGTATCATTAAATTATGTAATGGTATTTTAAAATAAATTGCATTGTTTAAAAATTATATGACATAGTTTGGGTTGTGACATAAATTGGGGGGGGGGATATTTTGGAAATTTGGGTATTTTTGATAAGAGTGGGTTAATTTCTAAATGAATTTAGACGTGTTTTCTAAAGTATCATATTTCAAGAAAGGTTTTATAAATGATCTAGGAATGTGTAATGTGACATGGTTTTCTATGTCTGTATTTTTATGAGGCATGAATGACTCTTTTAAATGGATTTATCATTGACTTGTGATAAATTTTTGGTTTCTTCTTATGCTTGATATAGTCTTTTAGGGTGGGTTAATATATTGTAATTTTCGGATGATGTGAATTGGGGATATTAAACACGAAGGAATCAGAGGTGAAAATGAGTTATTTTTTAAGCATGGATTTTGTTTTGGTGGCTATTTTTATTATTTAATGTTTATCAACTTCACATTTATGTTGGTCATTAGAATGATAAGTAACTATGTTGAGTCATGGATGAGTGAAAACTATTATTTATCTTGTGTCTAGATAGAGTGGTATTGGGTTGCTGTGCACATCCATAGAGTCCCCTCTGACCGCATTGTTCTCCTGGGATAGTATTGGGTATGGCTAGTTTGATAGGAATACCAAGACAAATGGATTCTTTAAGGTCAACTAAATACTATTTTCACTATTTCAGGTATGTATTACTTGATTTATTAGGTAAAATCCTATGACACTTACATGTTTTATTTGTGATTTATATAAGGAAATTTAATATTTTTCTTAATTATTCTCCCCCACTTGTATTATTTGAGGAACCTTTATTCTACTTACATTAGTTTCCAATAAATTATGGTAAATATTTTGTTTCATAATCCGTCCCTTATTTTTGGGTTATTTGATTTAAATGGTTTTTAAATAGATTTTGGAAGTTGTTTTAAGTTAAAGTCTTTCATCTTGGGGTTTCAATTGAATTTTAAAATGGGTGTTTTGTTTAAAAAACGAAATTGTCTAAGGGAATCATCTTTGAAGTGAATTTTTTCATTCAAGGAATATAAAAATGATTTTTTAAAATGATAATAGACTTGATATTGGTATTTCCTAAATGTATGATTGAAAAAACAAGTTTCAAATTATATTCAAAACTTTTTTTAAATGGTTTTATAATTAAGTTTTTTTGTAAAGGTTGGTGGTGTCCCACTAAGTGTGTTTATTATCAAACTATTATATTTATTTTCATTACTTTGGATCCCATATTAACCACTCTTTAAGTATTTATTTATTTGGGGATTTTTAGGTTAGTTGTTTATTCCATTTTCTATTAACATTTATCTCGTATTAGATATATATTCATATTACATAATTTGTTGGATGTATGACCATTCATGAAATTTATTTTATTAGAATTTATGTAAAAATGTGACCTTCAAATGAGTTATTTATTATAATTTATTTAGTTTCCTTATCGCATCATCTAATTAAGACTTTACTGCTTTCAATTTTCATTATCGATGTATGTACTATATATATGGAGGTTGTAGGGAATAAAGAGATGGTTTTGTGGAGGGTGTTCAGGGTGAGTGGAGGGTTTTATTTTTAATTTAATTTAAATTGTTTACCTTCTTCTTGTTTTTGTTTTTTTTGATTTTGGCATAGACGTTCAACTTATAAATGGGTCATGCCAGAATTTTTGGAGAAATTCCTTTTTGATTTAACTCTGATTCAATGGGTGAAATAATTCACAATGCTTCTTTTATTCCCCAATGTTTATCACTAAACCATGGGGATTGGTAACACCCCTCGGGTTATTGGTGGGATGATTTGGGTTCTGGTTTAGGTGTTATCTAAGGACGAGTCATTATAAATGTCTTGAGAGCATAGGTTATATTATGGGGGCCTCGGTTCATGAATATCCGTTTTGTTATTTGGGGTTTTATGATAATATTTTTGGGATGAAGTTAGATGGAAGTGGTTTTTAGATAATGAAATAAGTTTTTTATGAATGTTTTGTATTTTGTTTTGTAATTATGATAAATCATTTCACTTTGTATGTGTTAGTGATCAGATAAAAATAGTAATGGACTCATATGATCAAACAAAAAATTTATATCAAATTACATCAAATTTAGTATTCTGTTATGATAATGTTTTTTGTAAGAAGGTTTATTTTGCACTCACATTGTGTTTGAAATTAAGTTTTCGGTTGAAGTGAGATTTTTTATTAGATACGAAATGTCTTAAAATATGTTTGAAAATTAAATATGATTATGATTTTCTATTTTTTAAGTTTCAATATCACAAGATATCTGAAAAAATAGTGATCTAAGATTTGTGAAAGAAAGAAGGAGAAAAGGTTTTGTAAGTTAGATAATTTTATAACAATCCTAATGTTCTTAACCTCATGAAAACATAATGATACAAGTGGGAATTTTTTGAGGAATATATTTGAAAAAGTCAAAGGCTTAGAGTCATAGATCATTGGTGTGAGAATCACTAGATACTGAATTTGTATAAAGGTTGGGAAGTTTGAACTTGCTGAAGTCAGAGGTTTTTCAGAAAAACTGACCGACCGATCCATCAGATTGGATAATTTATCAGACTATCCAATCCAACAAATGATCTAATCCATATGATCGATCATCACCAACTGAAAAATAAAAATGAAATAATTCACTACTGCCACCAATCGATCGGACATGGTGTGCCACTGATCCATTATAGGAGTTCTGAGATTGATCCATTAATCACAATTTCATTTTCAACAGGGAATCATATATAGAGTTCTATCAGAGTAATATCCAAATTCTTTTGTGAGTATCAAAAGATAAGTTGTTGACATCAATCAATAAGTTGGAGTTGTAGGGACCGATCCATCAGATGGGATTAGAGACCAATCAATTAGACAAACCTAAAAATGAAGCCAACTATTTTAAAAAAGATCTAATTCATTTTAAATGGGTCAAGAGTCATCAAAAAAAGATTTTATGCCAATACATTAGAGGGAATCAAAGAATGATCCATTAGATTCAATCTAACACCGATAAGTCATCAAATGTTGGACTTCATCAGACATAATTTTTTATTCTGATTTTTTTGAACAAATGAAGAAAATGTGAAAACTTTTGAAGCTACCATTGAAGTATTTTCAATGGGGGATTGGAAGTATTTAGAAGTTTCAATGATTTTTTTGGAAGAATAGGTTCAGTTGGAGCATCAGAATGGGAAGTCATTAGTTTACATATTCTCAAGTGGTTTTAAAAAATCATCATGAAAAACATTATCAGAATGAAAAATTATATCAAATAGAAAAATAGTTTTTAAGTTCATTGAATGCTAATATTGTGAGAAGATTTGAGAAGTTTCTAGAAGAATCCAAATGATTTTAGAAGTACTAAAATGGTTAAGGATGAAGTCTTAATGAATGTTAAATTTGAGTTTTTAGAAATTTGGTTGAGTAGAAAAATGAAAGTGGTTTCCCACCCTTTTTATTTCTGGTGCACCTATAAATAGAGGTCAAAGAACAATGTACTATAGAACTATTCACATGAGTGAGAGAGTAAGAAAGATGATGTTTTTAGGAATATTTGGAAGAGTAAAGTTTCTAGATAGAGTTTTCTTGGGAAATTTTTTCAGATAGGAGAATAGTAAGGAAGTGGTTTTAGTCAATGTTTTCTAGATCAAATCGAGAAATCAGAATTAATATTCTAGGGAAAGAAACAAGTGAATCATAATTTTTATCTAGAGTGTCTATTCATATTAGTTTTCTAGATTGAATAACCAGACTATAGAATCATAATAAGCCATCAGAATGAGTTTTTATACAAATTCCAGAGAAGTTGTTTCTACCTTCCATTGGATAGGAAAGTGAAAAATTGTGTTTTAAAGAATTAAAAAAGTGGATTTTATTGAAACAATATAGTGACATGTTCAGAACCAACTAGTGAAGGGGTTTTAACTTGTTACAGAACTTATTATACATCATCCATTCTAAAATAATCACATGGAATGTTTTATTTATTATATTTATACACAAGTTTAAGGGTATTTACTACTTGTTGTATCCACACAAAAGAATTGTTTTCTAGTGGATTTTGTGGTATTGTATTATTTATGAACCATGCCAAGGACTAGATACTATTATTGAATATTGAACCTTGTAAATACTTGTGTTCATGTGGATATAATAACATTTTACTTTAATCAAAGTGATAATTATTTATTAGGTGGTGAAGGTTGTTATTCAAGAAAGATAACATAAAAGAAAAATATATCAATAATTCACCCATCCCTCTCTTAGTGATACATTGATCCTATTTGGGTCTTTTTAAGTGGTATAAGATTAAATGTTATCTTCATTTACTCTTTTCTAAAGTTTTTGAAGATAATTTGTTATAGAGAATTTTAATTATGTGAATAATAAGGGTATTCCAATATTTTATGTAAAGAATTATCATATCTGGAAAGATAGGATAATGCCATATCTTATGTCTCTTGGGTATGATGCTTTGGAGGATGTAAAAGATGCATTTTCTCATCTTTTTTATAATGTTAAACTTATATCATTGGATAATAAGAATCTATATAATGATAAAATAGATAATAATGACTTAATCTCACCACTTTATGAAAGTTAATTCCTTATAGTGTAGGGAGCTTCAACTGTAAAATGTATCTAAGAGAATTTGAAAAATATTTATGAAGGTAATACAAAGGTGAAGAAGGAAAAGTTACAAATCTAGAGGTTTAATTATGAAGATCTAAAAATGAGTAAGTATAAATATTTTGGTGACTTTTTTACAAGGGTGAATGATATGGTTATCACTATAAGATTTCTGGTTTATAAGCTATAAGAATCAACTATTTTTGAGAATATCATCAGAATCCTTACTGATAATTTTGATGAAAAAGTTTCATCTATAGAAGATATAGATTCTAAAATTATATCTTTATTTGATATTCACAGTACTCTCATTACTTAGGAAATGAAAAGAGGGAAATTTATGAGAATAAAAGTAAAATTTTATTGAGAAATTTCCTTCTAGATTTCCAATCAAAGAAAATCTAAGAATATTCTCAAAGATGAATAAGTTGGTGATTCTGAATAAAAAAAATGAGGTTAAAATACTCTTGATTATTTTTATCCTTATTTTCTAAAAATATGAAAATAGGTAAAATAAAGTATAAATGGAAGCTACACCTAAATGTTTTGAATGTGGGGTTTTTGTGAACTTTGCTTCTAATTATACTTGAAAAATAAACGAATAAGATAGTGATGAATATGAAATAAGTACAATAATATCTTGAAAGAAACATGGTGATAAGTCAAAATACTATTCCAAGGGAAAATATAAAAAAATTTCAGAATCCAAAATAAGAATATTTTTTATAAAGATGATAAAGATTAATATAGTGATTTTGAAGTTGAAAAGCTTACTAAGGTTTTTGAAGATAATAAGTTTATAAAAATAGTTAATAATGAATATTTTGGAAGCAGTTTTTTTGAAGAAGATGATACAAATCTAGTGTTTCACCTAAAGATATAATTGAATTAATTCCTTAGAAATATAGTAAGACTTTAAAGAGAAATCAATAAGTTGAATAACAAAAGTCCTATAACAAACATTCAAGAATGTTTTCCTAAAGAGAAATATATGTTGTTTAAAGAGGTTGATTTTATTAATAAGTATCTAGAAAAAGAAAAGAATCATAATGAACATATTGAAGAAAAGTTAAATAAAAAGGATAAAGATTTGGAACTTGTTCAAAAAAAGTTTTATAATGATGAGTAGGGGGTAACAATTTTTAAGAACTCTATCACTGAAATTGGTGAAAGTTATGGAATGGGTGACCCAGAGAAGGATATAAAAAATTTACCCTCAATGGTTGGAAAGAAAATTTAAAATTTTCCTAAGAAGAAGAAGAATGCGAGAATCGTGTTTTTGGAAAAAACCAACAAACCTAGAAATTCATAAGTTTCTAAAATTTCAGATTTTGAAAAAAAAGTTTCTTCCACTTATAATTTTGATAATGTTGGAAATAAATCTTAATTGAAGAAGAATATTATAAGTAATAATATGAAGTTTGGGGAAAAACAAAGTTATTATGTGAAAGATATAAATGTTTCTTAGAAACATGTTCAAAACTCTAGGAAATATAGAAGTTACAGAGGTAAAAATTACTTCTATGGTTACTATTGGTATTTTTTTTGGATTTGGGAATACGGAAAACATTTGTTGGTTTAATGAATAACATTAAAATTATTCCAAGAGTAATAGGAAGCAATGTTTAAGGGAGATTCAATCCACTCAAATAAGGAATTATGAGAAAGATGTTTTGAAAGTTAAAAATATATTTCATCCTTTGGAAACTATTTGTTAGAAGTGTGAATAACTTGGACATCTAGAAAAAGGGTTTTATGTTTTTCTTGAATCACAACAACATTTTTATAAAAATTCTCAAAAGTCAGATGTGTAGAAAGATAAATATAAAGAAAAAAATCTTATTGTTGAAATTATCTCAAAGTTGCAAAGGGGGAAACCATGGATTTTGGATAGTGGGTTCTCCTCACAAATGAAATGATATTTAAATTGCTGAACAATGTGGAATATTTCAAAGAAGTAATAGTAACATTTGGAAATGATGAATCTATTCGAATATAATGTGTTGGATATGATATTATTGGGGAATAAAAGTTGAAATCCAAGAAGTATTTGTTTGTTGATGGGTTGAAACATAACTTGTTGAGTGTTGTAAAACTTTGTGATGAATTCAATAAAGTTATTTTCAAAAAATATTTTTTTAAATAGTTGAATATGGAAAAGTTGTTATAACAGGACAACGTACAAAAAGAAACTTTTTTGAAGTTGGTGATGTTCAAAATCCATGTTATCTTAGCATGATGGAAGAAAATCGGTTGTGGTATAAAATTTAGGGACATATGTGTCAGAGAAACATGATCAAGTTATCAAAGTGAGATAATGTTCATGATATTTTTTATATGAAAATAAGAAGATATCGGTGTGGTGAAATTTTTCATAAAGGAAAGATTTCAAATTTAGTACATAAGAAAGCTGAAATTTGTTCAAAACAACCGCTAGAGTTGACTCATTCTGATATTTATGGGATAATGAGTAAACAATCAGATTTTAGAGATAATTACTTTATTTATTTCATTGATGATTTTACTCGCATTACTTATGTTATTTATTTGAAACCTAAATAAAATGCTCTGAATATGTTTAAGAGTTTTAGGAGAAGAGCTAATAAGGAATGTGGGTATTCAATGAAGAAGTTGAGAACTATTAATAATGGTGAATATGAGAAAAAATAATTTGTAAGTTATGTTTAAAAACATATAATTTGGAATGAGTTCAGTTCACCATATACACCATAACAGAATGAAGTTTTAGAAAGAAATAATAGTAGTTTAGTTGAGTTGGGGTTTAAAATGTTACTTGAGCATGGGATTTCACACTAATTTTAGAGTAAATAATGTGCACAATAGTTTATATTCTAAATCTGTGTTTCTATAGGCCAAATTTCTATATGATTCCTTATAAAATGTTCTATGATTAAACTCTATGTTTGAAAAAATTAATAGTTTTTGGGAGTTCCTGCATCAAAAAGAAAAAATGTGGAAATCTTTGAAAGTATAATAAAAGATGTAAAGATGAAATTTTTATTTTTTATGATCTATATATAAGAGAATATAAGAGTTTTAACAAAGAAAAACAAATAATTTTTAATTCAGTTGATGTAAAAGTTCTTTAAAAATATGAGGAATATGTTTCAAAAACACATGCAGAAGAGGAAGATGAAGATGATGAAAGAATTATTGTTTAGAAACCTGAAAATAATTCCAAAAAGTGTGATTCCAAATAGATAGATAACTATACTAATCTATTTCAAGTGATGAGAAATAAATTCTTATATCTCATCTAAGGGTGAATAAATAGGTGCAAGCTCAAAAGATTATTAGTGATCATAAAAAATGGTTTAAATAATAAAAACATCATAAATTATAAAACATAATTCTTTGTATTCAAAAGTTGATCTAGAAGATGTTGATGAATCTTTTGAGCATTATGAATGGATTCATACAATTTATAAAGTGTTGAGAAAAACTGAAATGAATTACCCTTTGGAAATAGTATCTAAACCAAATGATAAAAATTTTACTGGTACAAAGTGGGTGTCCTTGAACAAGTTAATTGAGGATGGTCAATGATAAGAAACAAGGAAATATTTTTTTTCAAAGGTTACTCCCAAACTTAAGGGATGTATTTTTATGATACCTTTTCTCCAGTTGCAAGGTCAGAAACAATTAGAATATTTTTCTCAATTATTTCACAACAACGATATAAAATCTTTCATATGGATGTGAAGTCATCCTTTATGAATGGATAACTTGATAACGAGGTTTATATTGAAAAATAGTGTTTTTTTATTGGAATGTATGAAAGTTATACGTTCAAGTTGAATAAATCCTTGTATGGGATAAAATAAGATCTAAGGGCGTGGTATTCTAAATTGGATACATTCTTAAGAAAGTTGAACTTTAAGAAAGTAAGAGTTGATAATAATCTCAACATCAAAGAAATTCAACATATTTACCTCATTTTCATTGTGTATGTTGATGATATTATATTTTATTTTAATTATGAATGAACTTGTGAAATATTTTCTGAATAAATAAAGAAGTATTTGGAAGTTTCCATTCATTGTGAAATGAGATACTTTCTTGGGTTATAAATCTCTCAAAATAAGAAATACATTTTTATTTATCAAGAAAAGCATGCTAAAGAAATTCTTAAGAAGTTTGTAATAGAAAATTAAAAAACTATTTCCATACTAATTTCAGTGGGAACCAAGTTGACTAAATATGGAAAAGGTAATAAATTTGAATCTAAAGTGTTTCAGAAGTTGATTGGAAGTTTATTGTATCAAAATACCTCAATTCCAAATATTGTATATATTGTTGCCTTATATAATAGATTGCAAAGTTCTCTAACTGAGTCACATATCTTGTCTAGAAAATTAATTCTTAGATACATCATAGGCATAACCAATTTCATAATTAGGTATGATAGCTCCAGCAGATTTTTTTTGGATATACATATGTTTATTAGGTAGGAAGTGTAAATGATAGAAGATACACATATGGTGGAGTATTATTTTTGGGGTAAATTTGTGTATATTGACATAATAAGAAACAAAATTTAGTTACTGTTGGAATAATTGAAGCTAATCATGTTTCTACCACTCAAGCTGCAATAAAAATAATGTGGATGAAAACTCAGTATGAAGACTTACTTGTTGAAGTGAATTTATGCCTTCACTTGGGTTGTGATAATCAAAGTGCAATTAATATTATAAGAAATATAGTAAAACATTCTAGTTAAAAAAATATTGATATAAAATATTATTTTATCAAAGATCATGTGGAGAAGAATGAACTAAAGATAGAGTAAGTTCCTATATTGGAACAAGTTAATGGATTTTTCAAAAAAACTTTACCAAAGGAAGAATTTTTCAAAATGATGTAGAATATGGGCATCTAACATCTTTCTCTCTATGTTTGAGGTTTTTTTATCTATCCCCTCTCTCTTACAATATTTGGATAGTGTTTTCAAGTGGGAGAAAAATTATTTTTTTAGAAATATGTCTATTGGTATGTTCTAAAACTTTTACAGAAGCATGTATTTAGGGTGAGTTGTGGGTAATACATGAACTCAACATGTAAATGTATGAACTATTATAACATTTTTTTTAAGTGTTTGTAGGAAAGTTGTTTTTTATTGGAATGGGAAAACATTTTTTAAGAGGTATACAGTTTGAAAGTTGAAGAAGTTTTGTATGTCACTACTTTTGGACAACATTTTTTTTCAATGATTCTTACTTTCTACAATGAGTTCACTCACATAGGCTTAGAATTATTGATTAGTGATATATGTCATGAGTTAAAATATTTTGGTTATTAAAGAATCTTGGTTGAAAAAAATACAAAGGGGGAGATTGTTGGGACCAATTTCGATGGAAGTGGGTTTCAAATGATGAAAGATGTTTTTGATGATTATTTGGTATTTTTTTATCATTATGATAAATCATTTCACTTTGTAAGTGTTAGTGATCATATGAAAGGAGTAATAGACTCATATGATAAGATGATAAATTCATAATAAAGTTTAGAATATTTACTCTTCTATTCTGAAAATGTTTTCTTACTAAAGGTGACTTTAAGAATCACATTGTGTCTGGAATAAAGTTTTCAATTGGAGTGATATTTTCTATCAGATGAAAAATGTTTTACGAGAATTTTTAAAATACAATATGATGATGTTTTTCTATTTTTTATGTTTTCAATACCATATGTTATCTAGAAAACTTGTGATCCAAGCTTTGTGAATTAAAGGATGAGAAAATTTTTAGTAAGTCATATGATTTTATTCCAATCATAATGTTCTTAACATCATGAAAACATCATGACACAAGAATGAGTTTGTTGGAAAAGATATTTTACAAATTGAAAGACTTACGGTTATATATCATCAGTGTAAGAATCATCAGATATAGAATTTTTCTAAAGATGGGAATTTTGAACCTAATAAAGTTAGAGATTCTACAGAAGTACTGATTAACCAATCCATTGGAATGGATAATTCATTAGAATGTCCCATAATTTAAATTATATAATCTATAGGATTGATCATTATTTATAGAAACCATAATAAAAGAAGTCACTACTAAAATCGGTGCATCAGACATGGTGTTCCACCGATCAATCAAAGGATTTCAGACATTGATCCATCAAACACATTGTCAGTATCAATAGTTCATCGGATGAAGAGTTTAATTGAAGGTAGATCAAATTTTATTTATGAGTATCATAAGAGAAGTTTTTGACACCAATCAATAAGTTGGATTTGTAGAGACCTATCCATCAAATGGGATCAGATACTGATCAATTAAATGAATCTCAAAAATGTATTAAACCATTTAAAAAAAATATCTAATTCATTTTAAGTGGTTTAAGAGTCATAGAACAAAGACATAATTATAATACACTATAGGGAATCATAGAAAAACCCATCAGATGAAATCTGACAATGAAAAGTCATTGAATGCTAAACTTCATTGGATGCGGTTTTTCTGTCTAAAAATTTGTTAAAAAACAAAGAAAAGCAGAAAAGTTGTGAAGATACGATTAAATTGTTATTAAATGGATTTTTTAATATTTATAAGTTATAGTTTTTTAGAATAGGTTCATATAGAGAATCAGAATGGGAATTCATTAGTTTTATATATTATCATGTGGTTCAAGAAAATCGAAATGACAAACAGTATCGAAATGAAAAAATGCATCAGACAGAAAAATAGTTTGTAAGTTCCATGAAAGCTGAATTTATTAGAATATTTGAGAAGTTTCAATATGAATCTAGAAAATTTTAGAATCACTGAAATGCTCAAATATTAAGTCATAATGAATTTTAAATTTTAGTGTCTAAAAATTTGGTTGAGCGGTAAAATGAAGGTATTTTCCCGACCTTTCTATTTCTGGTGAACTTATAAATAGTGGTAGAAGTAAAAAATTATCTAACACTATTCATTCATGGGAGAGAGGTATAGTTATGGATTTTTTTACGAATATTTGGAAGAGGATATTTTTTAGATAGAGTTTTCATGAGAAAGTTTTCTAGACTGAAGAAGAGTAAAGAAAAGGTTTTGGCCAGAGTTTCTCGGATAAGGCCATTAAATAAGACTAAATTTTCCAAGGAAAGAAATAGGAAATTCAGAATTCTTTTATAGAGTCTCTATTTATATATATTTTCAAGATTGAAGAATTAGACTGAGGAATCATACTGAAGAATCAGACTATGCATTCAGAGCCAATGAGCCTGTACCTAAGTGGTAGAGGCTCCTGTTTGGCATCCAATAGACCCAGGATCAAATTCAGGTTGGGGTGAATTTCAGGGTTGCTATAGTAGTGCTGTAGTAGGTAATATTGGGTACTATAGTACCTAACACTATTTAATCAATTTGGGCCTTCGGGCCACTAGTTTGGGCCATTAGGTCTTAGGGCCTTCGAGCCACTAAAGGCCTTCAGGCCAGAGGGCCTTCGGGCTGTAGGGCCTTTATGGAATCCAATGGACTTCGTGCCACATGGATTTAGGGCCAAAAAAAGACCATGAAGCACAAGAATACCACACAGGAATAGACCCATATAAGGATTCAGAGAAAAAATATCAACCATCAGAGCAAAAATAAATAGATTATAAAAAATAGAGGGTATGAAAACTGCCATCAAGACCAGACACTGTGAAGATCTATATGGGGAAATGCTAGCTGATCAGCCATGTGAGGTGGGGAGATATGTTCCTTTAACATGCAGATTCTAGGGAGGGGTTGTTTCAAGTGTCTCAGGTCTTGGGCCTTTAAAAGGTCATGTATTGGGTTGTGTATGGGCCTTGTGCCTTGGTCCTACGGGTCATATAAGGGCTCCCCTTCAACTCTTAAAATGGGTATTATCCAAAATAAATAAAAAATAAGGCCTTTTAGCCATTCAGGTAAGACTACAAATTCAGACTGAGTTTTTGTAAAAATTTAAAATAAGTTGTTTCTACTTGCTGTTGGGTAGGATAGTGAAGAATTGTGTTTTGAAAAATTAAAAAAGTGGATGTTGTTGAAGTAGTATAGTGAAATTTTTGAAACTAATTAGTGAAGTTTTCTAAACTTGTTACAAAACTGATGCTCTATCATTCATGATAAAAGAAGAATATGCACTGTTATATTGATCATAGTTCTACACAAGTGTGAGGGTATTTTATACTTGTTGTATCTACACAAGAGTATTTTTTTCTAGTGTATTATGTGGTATTATATTATTTAAAAACCATATCAAGGACTTGACACTTCTATTGAGTTGTAAAAATTATAAATAATTATATTTCTATGGATTTTTGAATGTTTTTCTTTCAGAAAAGTGATGAATCTTTAATAGGAGGCAACGAATGTTATATAAGAAAGATAACAAAAATGAAAAATATATCATTAATTCACACCTCCCCAAGATGTGATAAATTGATCCTAGTTGGTCCTTTTCAAAAATTTAATTATAATTTGTCATCAAAACTTAGGAGGTATGGGAGGGGAGATTATAGCTAACCCTTTTCTACCATGAACCTCAAGTATCCATGGTAAGTGGTATTTAAATTTTAAATTCAGTATTTTGATTTTATTATCAATATCGGTGGTTTTGATCCTTATCAAAATTAGATGAGTTTTTTGGGGGTTTAGTTGGATTTTAGGATGAAAATAAATAATGTTTTGGTCGAATTAGGTTGTCTTGGATGACCTAATAAACAAGGAAGTGTCCAAATGTTCAATTTTGAGATATTTTAGGAATTTTTACATGGCTTGTTCATGGTCACTCAAACCATATAGTCAAGTCAACCATGGTTTTACATCCTATTTTGGTTTTATATTTAA
This sequence comes from Viscum album, assembly GCA_963277665.1. Lineage (NCBI taxonomy): Eukaryota > Viridiplantae > Streptophyta > Magnoliopsida > Santalales > Viscaceae > Viscum > Viscum album. The sequence continues at coordinate 1,294,032,353 of OY728138.1, read as the reverse complement.
ACTAATTTTGAGTGACACCATATGATTTGGGTGAATTCAAGGGGCCTTATGATGTGTTGACATGTGGTTTGGATTTTGGTATGACTTCTCTTGTGCGTGTTTTGTGAAATTTGTTTTGTGAAATTTGTTTTGTTAAAAAAGAGGGATTTAATAAATGTTAGTTTTAAAAAAATTTGATGTTGTTTAGTAATACAATTTTATCTTTAATTGTTAGGGTCTTAGGAAAGTGGACAATTTTGAAAAAATGAGGTTTGTGGAAAATGTTTTAGAAATGGAAATTGGGTTTCTGTTTTATAACAGGTGTTTAAAATTTTGGAAAATGGAATGTTTTAACGAAAAAATTGATAATTATTTTATAGAATAGGTTTTAAACCTTTTTATGGGGGTTGGTAATTTAATTAAAATGAGATTTATTGATATGTGATTGATGTTCTATATTTTATTAGATTTATTATTTTGGATTTATCTTTTAATGATGATGAGACTCTCTAGTTTGATGGATGAGACATGAACTAGTTGATATCATTGATCAAGTTATTAAAATTCTACCTCCTGAAAAATTCATAAAAATTATGTATTGTTTGTTTTAAGGGATGAATCAAATGTTAATATTTTTATTTATTGGGTGTAGTTATTTTAGTTTTTATCCTTACCCAAATTCAAAATGAAGTTGTAAGGCATAAATATTTCTATCCCCTTGGAATCCAGTTCAAGGTTTCTTTAATTTCTTTTCCCCCCTTTTATGATGATCTAGGTTCACCATAAGTGTGATTGAAGAATATAGTTGAGTTATATTGTAGTCTAAAAAGCTTTTATTCCTAGAGTGATTCTTGGTTTCGGTGGTTTTATATTATGTAGATTATAATTTGATGGGAGATTTTGAGGCATCCTTGATCTAGTTGTGATTTGGGTTGTTCTATGTGATATATTATGAGATGTTGGTTATTCTTGTGGTTCTTATGCATCAATAGTGGTAGATTTATGGTGGGTTGATTATGTGATACCTAGGGACCTGTGATCTAGAATTTAGGACCAACATTGCATTTAGTGAACATCTACGAGTGCTAATTATTTCATGGATTTTCCTAAGATAATTTCTGTTAGGTTGAGGTCCTTGTTATCCATGTGGAGCACAATGACCTGGGTCTAAGACCCATATTAATTCTGGTAATGTTTTCTTGTGTGTTGATTTTATTTTGTGATAAACTTATGGGATTATTTTTCTCTAGGGGTTTTGGTTTTGGTTCCTTTATGGATGTTGATATTTGTGGTGTTTCAATCTTTTGTTTTTTATTTGGTTGGAATAGTTGATAAAGGAATTATGGTTTCTTTGGGTTTTTGATAGAAGTGTGTTTTTCTTGGTGTTGTGTCATTTAGAGAGTGTGTTTTATGTTAACACACCATTTTAGATGAAGTATTAATGCTGGCGACACCCTAATGGATCTTAGTATTCAATAGGCCTTGTGCCCTTTGTTGGGGAGGTGAATTCTTATCATAGATGTTGAATTTTGTGTGGGGATGTACATCATTGGACACGAGGAATAGTTTTGGTTGGAATTCTCTCCCATTTTGATCTATCTGACCTTCTTCTTATCTCCCACATATTTCTCGATTGTTGGAGTTTTAGTGATATGTTGTATTTTATCCTTTTTCAATTTATTTTTGGGGGAAAAAGTGTTATAGTGGGGATTTTGTAACACCCTATGTTGTAGTAGTTAATTATTTAATATTATTCAAAGTTACTTTGAGTTTTTGTAATTTTTGGCCTTAAATTTTTTAAAATTTTAAGAGTTTTAAGGGCCTCATTATTAGCAAACATTGTTTTGAAAACTATGAAACAACCATACATATGAATTTTTCACTTAGAAATTCATTTTGAAAATGTTTTCTTCAAGTATAGGAATGCTGTGTAGGGTGTTAGTAGAAACCATGCATGGGAATTTTTGTCTACGTAGTGCGGGCTGCATAGGTACTGCATGGTTTGGTAACGATACTGGTAAAACATTCAAATTTCCCAGGAATTAAATTTTTTATTATCCAAAATTTCCCCCATTAATTTTAAAATACAAAATACTATTTCTCTTCCCCATGGATCATATAACACCCCCTATATGTGACCTCCTGATCACGTGCCTTCCCTCTCCTGATCTCCTTTCTTCTTCAAAATTCTTCATGGTTTTTTTGTGATTTAACTTTAATTATCCAAGGTAGAGTCTCCTCACCCATATCATTTCCATCCTATCTTGTTTTTTTTCTTCTCCATCATCATGCTTCTCTTTGGCCAAACCCTAGTGTGTCGAAATAACCTATTTTTTGGGTTTCTTTTTATGTTAGGGAATGCGATGTATTCTTCAGACTCTGTTCATCATGTCTTTGATGTTCCAAGACATCCACCATTGATTTGAGGTAGGTTTGACCATGTATAAAAATTTTAATAATAGAACCATTTAATAATTGTGTTTATAAATTCATTTATTTGTTTTCTATGGATAGTATTATATGTTTTTAATAATTTTTTTAAGGTAAAATCAAGTTTTACTTTATTTTCATTTAAATATAGATTATTTACTAATTTCAGAACTTGATAAAAATCTATTTTAATAAACTTTTTGCAATATTTGTTTTTGGAATTGCCTGAATGGATCATTAAGAATTATATTTAAGTTCTAAAAAATTATATGATTTTTCAAATTGATTTTTAAAAGGATTTACTTGGAATTTAATGTGGAACTTAATATGATTAATATGATTAAATTATTTAAAGACTATATTAAATAAATTTTGTGGTCTAAATTTTAATTGACCCTATTCGGGCTGTGATATAAATTAAAAGGGGTATTTTGGGATCTTGGTTTTTTTCAATTAGAGTGGGATTATTTATAAATGAATTTAAAAAGGTGATTTTAAGTTGAAATATTTCAATAATGGTTTTAAAAATGATATTTAAAATATATAAATTGACATGGCCTTTAAATAGTGGTTTATTTTTAAAAGGCCTAGTTTTCACTTTTAAATGGATTGATCATTTACTTTTGATTCCCTTTTGGTTAACCATTATTCTTTTTTCACTTGTTAAGGGTTGGTTTTTATATTGTGATGTTTGGATGATTTAAAATGAGTTTGTTCTATATGAGTGAATTAAAGGTGAGGGTGTTTTATTTTTTAGACATGGATTATGTTTTGATGCCTATTTTGATTTTTTGATTTTGTTCACCTTCATATTTATATTGGTCATGGTAATGATAAGTTACTAAGTAGAGTCCTATATGATTTGAAACTCTAGTTTATCTTGTGTATAGATTGAGTGGTACTAGGTGGTTGATGTTGAAATAGTGGGTTCCCTAGACCCAACTATGCAGTACTTTTGATCACCATATCATGTATAAAATTAGTTATAAATGATTTATTCTTACAATTATAGTGTAAACTTTTCTATTTTCACTATTGAAACGATAATTTCCAAATATTAATTCTCATATCAAAAGGTTATAGAAAATCCTAGGCTATAATGAGAACCTTGAGATACTATGACATTAATCATAAATGTATGTTCTATGGTCTAGATACATCTTACTAATTGGACACAATAGATGTGTGACGATTAGGTGCTAGGGGATCATAAGCATCAATACTTATTCTCATGAAATTCTCACTTGGTTAACTCTAGTAGTGAGATCATGAGTAAAGACCCGCCAATAGGAACACCACATGTTTTGGATGTCATTGGTTGTTCCTATATACAAACATGTGTATTGGTCTCCTGACTTGATATCATTACCGATATATACCATTTTATTACATACTTTGATGAAAGGAAAAAACTATGGTATTGAAACTGTGGTGAGGTAGCATGTGTTGGGTGCCTTGTCGGTGGTAGGGATTTGTTTGAATGATCAAGAAAGGCTTTGTCACTTCCGAGTTTAGGAAGTTGTATATCTCAGGCCTAGTTGATCAGGATTAGGATTCCTTTATAAGTCTTTGGCCAAAGAAGTAAAAATGTAAATCCATCTAGATAAAAAAACAATAAAGAAAGAAAAGGGTGATGACCCAAGCGTGCGTCCTGATTTATGAGATATTTAATGAAAAAGAGATTATAGTACGCAGTAAGTGTTCGTAGGTTGGTTGTCATTGCTATGAAAATCCTTATCTCTTTAAGGGACATGATGAGTTTCTAGACATTGCTCTTGGTATGTGAATTTATTCACTATTATTGAGTTAAGGGCCTAAAGGGTCAAACATAATAGCGTTTTCAAGAATCCTCCCTATTCAGTTAAATAGGTATATGGACATAGTGGGCCCCCCCACGACGTCTGAGTGTTGTCCAAAGTATCAATCACCGTTAATTAAATAAATTCATTAATATTCATGTTATGAATATTTGAGATTGAATTTATTTAATGTATTTACATATTTAGTAAATATGATATAATATTAATCAAACAAATATTATTTTAATATTCAAGGTGCATTTAATATTAAGTGGGATAACGAGTCAAGTTAAATGACTTGAGTTTTATCACATAATATATTTTATATATATTATAAGTATGTTATAAAAAAATAAATAATATTTATGTAGTTTAGTTCATCAAAATTATTTATTTAGTGGATGTTGAAATAAACGGGGGCTGGGGAAGCCAACCAAGTATTTTACCAACTCCAATATAAACACAAGGGAGAATCTCTATCCTTAGAATGCTTCATGCTTTCCATGGAATGAAATATAGAGCATATTTTTCCTCCCAATCTCTATAGATAGAAGCTCTTAATTCAAGAAGTTTGGATCAAGATCTCATTGTGGTGATCATTGGGATATTAAAAGAATCATTGTATCTCCGCACTAGCACCCGGAATTCGACGATCGATTCATCTATGGGTTTTTGAAGCATGTGTGGATGATCTTGAGGGTTACTTCTTTAGATACTTCAAGCAATGATTGCCATCGATGAGTTGTAGTCGACTGTCGATTCATCTCTCAACAGGTATGTATTCTATTTAAGTTTTTGTGATCTTTATAATTTACGTGAGATCCTTGGACCTTACCGAGACTTGGATCGTCGGTGTTGAAAAGTTCTGTCGACTCGTCGATGAAAAATTTTAAAATACCTAGCCCACCGGCTTCCACTGTGCACCCAAGATCATATCAGTGGTATCAAAGATATCATGTAGATTTTCGGAACCAAATAAAATTAATTTTCATAAAATTATGTAGAGGGTTCAAAATTAGTCACAATGGTTCAAACGACACATCGATCCAATGTCGAATGACCGAGTTATAACCATTTTAATTTTTCAGATTGAATCAAATTTGCAGTTTGATGTCGGGTATTAAATTTTAATTCATACCATTAAACTGATCAAGTTTAGATTGGTTTTGGTTAATTAGAATTAGTTCCAATAAATTGTTTGTTTTATTTAGACAAATTAAATAATTTTCAAAATAATTTTATTATTATAATAATAATTATTTAATAATTATAATAATTTAATAATAATAAATTATTATTTTATCATAATAATTATATTATTATTTAATTTTAAAGGCTAATATTAGACTTTGGATTTTTTTAAATGGAGGGGAGACTTAGAAAGTTTTTTTTGGAATAAGACCTTAAATAAAAAAAATGGAGGAGACATTAAAAGGGGAGGAGACTTAAAAAAAGAAAACAAGAAATCTTTAAAAAAAGAATTTGTGGTGGGGGCGAGCTATGTGGAAAAGCAACAAAAAAAAGATGTTTTATAGGGGGTCTGTGCATACCCCCTCGGCTTCCTCAGGATGCCTCTAGACCAGCCGACCGAAACCCCCTCACTCCCAGTCCCCACCCGACCTCCAAGACCTCCAACCTTTTCCCGGTCATCGCTGTCGGACAACCCACAGCAGCTGAGTACCCTACTCTCGATCCGGCCACTCAGATCCCTCACTACTGTCATTCTCCACACCCCGGTGCTACCCTCTTAGAGTACTGCCTCCCACCCTATGTACCCCGGTCTTCCCGACTTCCTCTTATCCACTGCCACCTTGGTCCCTCTGTCTTCCTCTTGTCGTACCCACAGTAGGTCACAATCGAAACCAGGTGGTGCCACCCGCACTGGCCTCTGCGCCGGACATCTACCCTCCTATACCGCCTCCCTACCGGTTCCGAAACCAGGCCATCACCAGACTGGCCATCAACCACCTCCCTGACTGGATCCCAGCTGACCAGTCACTCCCCGGTGTAGTAGGTGGGTTGTCCAGCCTCTTCCCGGATGCCCTTATCTCCCACCGCTGTCCCGGCAAGAGCCTGCGTGACCCACCTCACGATTTGCCTTCACCCTCTCCTGTGCGGCCTCCCACCTCGACCGCCGCCACCTCTAGATCGGTCATAGGTGTTCCGTGCATCGCCGCCCCTGTGGTCTAGTTCTGGGTGGTACCTTTTTTTTGTCTGTAAGTTTTTTACAAAATGTAAAATTGGCCCCGAAGTGGTCCGACCAGACCTACCCAACCTAGAATGGGTTTGGGAGGATCGGTCCGGCCCAGTTTGGCACTGCATGGCCTCGCATGGCCCTACGCGGGTTTGGCCCAACCCGCACAGGCCATGCAATGATGTTTCGGGGGAATGGCCAATTAAATTAATCAAAAATAATTAATTTAATTTTAGTGTCTAAATTAAATTAATTAAAATTAATTTTGGTTAAATATTTTAATACCCAGAGATATAAATTAATTTAATTTTGTAATGAAATGAAATAAATAAATTAATTTAATTTTGGCAATAAAATTAATTTAATTAGCATACCGATAAATAATTAAATTATTTTAATTTATTAATTCATTTAATTTAATTTATAACCCTCATACTTAATTAATTAATTTTAATTTTATCATGAATTGATTTTACCCATCTACTGGTCTTAAGAACCAACCCTTGTATGTTTGTATTTAATTATTTATTTAATTAATTATTTAACTACATATGATGATTGTAATTAATTCAATGATGGTCTGCGTGTTGTATTTTTTGTTTAAAATGTACAAGGGACTGCACAACAAATATTTACATGATGTACATTTATACCCATTCCCCCTTCACCTACACGTGAATATCTTTTCACTTCAGACGAAGACAGCGAACAACATGAACCCCCCATGATGAGGTAGTGTACTCCATCCAAGACGATGCATGACAACACGTGGATCCCGCCAAGACTAGGCAGTACTTCAAGATGTGATGTGGACCCCGGCAAGACAAGGTGATACTTTAAAAGAGAAACAAACATATAAGATGTGGGAAAGGTGCATCAAGATTCAAGCTTCAACTCAGGTACGATGCCCTTAGGTCATTTAGATGCTCGAGATCAGTTAGGTAGTGGTTAAATTTTTTGAATCTATTTATTATTTTATGCATTTATAAATAGTAGGAGAAATACATAAAAATAATAGATAATAAAATGCATAAATAAGCGATGTATGTTTTTCTATTAATGTTTAGTTGTGAGAGTGAAAACATAGGTGAAAAAGATTAACAGAAATGGATTACATTCGTCAAAAGAAAAAACCAAAACCCTCAAATAAATATAATGTCCAAACAACCTTCCATCATTCATGTTTGAACAAAAATGGGTGTTTGAGGTGCCGGTCATGCCATAGCTGAGGGTGCCTCTTACTATCGAGGAGTTCTTATAAGAATGGTTGGTTGAATTAACTAAAATTGCAACAAATAAATAGTCATAGCTATCTTGTTCTAATTTTAGAGGCAAGCATTGAGTAAATCAAGTGATTATTTTAGAAGTTGGGACTTCACTCAACAGATCAAGGAAGCATGAGTTAATGTGGTTGGAAATCCAAAATCCTACCTTGAACCCTCCAAGTAGTGGCGTAGCCATATCTTATAGACTATGAGGGAGTCTCATGTATCCTTACCACTAGAATACTCAAACGATAGAGTATTCTGATTCTAGTACAGAGGGTTTCTAGAATTCAACAAATTAGGGGAAGGAATTTAATGATTAAATTAATCAGTAATGTCAAATTCGGTAATCAACATAAAAAGTACTAATATGCTAAAGTTTATTTGTAGAAAATGGAAAGTAATACCACAATAAAACTACAATAAATATTGGAAAAATTTGATGTCCAAACTAGCACGAATTTCCAAAATTTAGTATAGGCGCTCATGTATAATATTACTATATTGGAAATTCAAGGTGTTAGTTTGCCAGCCTGTTAAGCCACCTCAGGAAGTGAGAGTGTAGAATTGATTACATCATGAATCAAGCATATGATGGTTCTTTCATATTTCTATCATCTCCGTATGATGTTAGTTTTGGTCACTACATCATTACATGGATGATGTTTTATGTAGTCTCATCTCTAAGAAGTTTCCAAGGAGAAAGCTAAGAAATATTTGAATGTGATGATTACAATCACTTTGTGTAAAGCGAAAGAAAGTTTATAGTCTTTCATGGAATCCCATTCTTATGACTTTTACACCCAATTACTCTAGTTTTATTTAATAATATAGACAAATGATATAGATTAAGTGCTTCATTACCTTTAAGGTAACTTTCTCTAAGTAATAAGAATATTAAAGATAACACCATATTTTGTTCTTATGGAGAATATATTTAATGATAATGAGGAAAATCCTATGGAAAGTTACATCAAAGGCATCTTTATCATGTAATTCAAAGAAAAATGGTTGGTTATTTAACAAGAGGTTATTTTCATCACATATTGAAATAATTTTATGGAAGTTTAAAAATAAAATGAACTAAATTGAATAAGAAAGAACCCACTTCTTCCTTAGTTTATATTCATAAATATAAATTAATGTTTCCAACATACTTCATGGGTATTCAATAAAATATGCCAATAATATAAGTGTATTGAAATAAAATAACCATGTAAGCAGAGAAACATTACTAGAAGTAAGGTGTCTTCTCCAAGCAACTGAGAAAGGGTGATTCCTAAGTCAGTGGTGAGAAACACATAACTTATAATTGACAAGTGATTGATTCAAATTGAACAAGTTGATTGAGTATAACCAAAACATGTATCTCACATTCCATTTTGGTCATAATGAGACATTATTCCAAGTTCAAGAATGAATGTTGTTTTTGGTGACTCATACTCAACAAATAATCCAGACATACTTGAATCATAGGCAATACATATGAATATTAAAATGTAAGACTTACCCAGTTGTGGAAATATAATTCTTTGTCAAGTAAAACTAAAAGTGGATGTCAAGAATATACCCAATATGGTATTTAGGATTATCATAGCTAAACACCTTTGGTATTGTTGACATATTTAGTTTTGACAAAGAAACCTTTAGAAATTAAGGTATTCCACAAAGCTTATGGGGTTAGTTCAATAAGAGAGATTGAACTATTCCAAAGGAAATCTAGAGGTAAAGATACTTCATAAGATTCCATAAGTTATTAAGGAATGAACAAGTGAAGTATATGCATAGTCAGAAGATATGAGTTGATTCAAGCTGGCATGCCAACGAATATCTTGACTATGAAATCATCGATCATGATAATGTAGCATGGAGTAATTCCTAAACACATGTTACCTTATCTATATCACAATATTGATGTTTATAAGGAGGATTGATGATTAGTCTTACATATTAACCTTTATAAAAAAAATGTTGCATGGATCAATTCCTAAATGCACATTTCATACATCAGAGTTATGATGTATGGAGTATGAATGTTACAACCTACAGCAACTTCCATCATATTTCAAAAATATGATTTGTAAATGACAGCATAAATCCATAACCAATATGCCAAATAAAATGAAAAATGGATATTGTCCAAGTAATAGTATGATGAAAATCCATTACATCATAGGACATGTGTTAAATATGAAAAGAGTTTGTTAAGACACAAAAAAACATGCATCATGCTAAACACATGGTGAATCTAAGTAAATATCCTAAAAGTTTTGTAGGATATTACATAAATTCCTAAGATAGAAAATATATAGTAAAGTATTACAATACATTTCTATATAAGGGTACATATCTCTATTAGAGATAGTGGGAGCTAAATTGACTTGGACTTAGTAAATGCTCAAGATGCACAAATGGTTGGAATAGGAACAAGTTTCACAAGAACATGTGTAAAAGAAACATTCCAAAGACATATATTGTGTAGGAATGATGAAACCATGGTGATGGTTTTATATTCACCGTGACCGATGATAAATTATTCATTAAGAATAATAATTCCTACCAGTAAGAAGTATATGGAAATAATCTAAGATTAACAAGACTAATTAAAATTCAATAATGGATTCCATGTATCAAATTGAAATTGGGATTATATGTTGAATACTACGATGGGTATTCAAATGAGATGATACATGGATGGTACAATCCTAGTACCAATAAGGCTTGATTGGTTATACCATGTTTGTATGCCTAAATATATTATAATTTTAATTGTCATAGCTAAATGTCTAAGATCATTATATATGTCATTGGATGTCAAGATCATCTTTCTTGGAAGGTGTCTATACGACGCAACCAGAATGGGATGATGACATCATATAATTCCAATAAGGGTTGCAAGTTACTAAAATCAAGTTTTGGATTAAAGTAACAAGATCTTAGAGCATTCATTTTAAATGAATCTTTTCTTTGTTTCTACCAAAGGTTAGTGGGAGCACCAATTTCTTCCAAGAGAAATTTGTTCGACAACATATGGAAAACATTTATTGGTCTTACAGTTAGTTAAGACCAGAATAAAATCAATACTCTAATGATTTACTTAAAGTAGAAACCTATGTTCTAGGGAACTGGATCTTTAAAAGTAGACCTAACAGTTTCTTGGACCTATTCAATCATACATAAAATGAAATTTTATTGAAAAATTCAAGTTGAAAAAATTCAAGTTCATAATTTTTGACAATGTCACATGGATTAATCTCTTCAGGTTGACATGTTCAGAACATGGGAATAGATTAAAGTTGTGAGCCGAGTTCCATACGCATTAGTGATGGATCAATAACATATTCCATAATATGTATAATAATTGATAATACCAGGATATACTTTATAGTAGGCATATATCAATTATATATTAGATCACTACAAGTGATGCAGTCAGAACAATCATCTTGTACTTTGGAAAGTACAAATGATATGTACTTGCTAAATGGAGAAGAAGGTATACTAGTTTTTTGGGACAAAAACTAGTAATCCATAGATCTATTTGATGTAGTATCTCATTTAGGCTAAGGTGATGAGCGATTCATGCCCATAAAAGCTAGTGGTATCCATATCTACAAATATTGATTACATTTCATCTTCTAAGGAAGTTAAGAAGTAGTTTAATCACAATGTTTTTGTTCCAGTTCTTGGAATTACACCTAGTGATAAAAGTATTATCATAATGTAAATTATGATATTCTTACAAGCCAAGTTGTCAAGCTATGATAATAGAAAAAAGTGATATACTCTGGGATAACTTATCTTGATAAGTTTTACTCAAGGAGATGGGGTCGCATACAACATATATGCCAGATGACAAAAAATGTGGCATGCCCAGCAGTTAAAGTCATTACTCAGCAGAAGCATGATCTTTATCATGTGAGTAGCTTACAAGTTTGGTTAGAAAGTTGGCTCTAGTGAAAGTGGGAGTGTTGAAATAGTGGGTTCCCAAGACCCAACTATGTAGTACTTTTGATTACCATATCAAGTATAAAATTAGTTACACATGATTCCATCTTACCATTATAGTGTAGAATGTTATGCGTTGACTATTGAAATAGTAATTTCCAAAGATTAATTATCATGTTGAAAGATTATAGTAGATCCCATGCTATAATGAGAACCTTGAGATACTATTACATTAATCTTAAATATAAATTCTATGGTCTAAATACATCTTTCAAAATGGACACAATAGATGTATGACTATCAGGTGATGGGGGCTTATAAGCATTGAGACTTCTTCTCATGAAGTTCACACTTGGTGATCTCTAGTAGTGAGATCATGAGGACAAACCCACCAATAGAAACACCACATATTTTGGGTTTCATTGGTTGTTCATATCTATAGTCATGTGTATTGGTCTCAAGACTTGATATCATTACCAATATATACCATTTTATAACGTACTTTGATGCAAGGAAAAAACCATGGTATTGAAATCGTTGATAGGTAGATTGTGTTGGGTGCGTCGTTGTTGGTATGACTTTGGTTGAATGATCAAGAAAGGATTTGTCGCTTCCAAGTTTAGAAGGTTGTATATCTCAGGCCTAGTTGGTCTGAATGGTTCTGCCTTTATAAGTCTTTGCACAAAGCAGTACAAATGTAAATCCATCCGGATAGATCAAAAAATAATAAAACAAGAAAAGGGCGATGAAACAAGTGTGCATCCTACTTTATGAGATATTTAATAATAAAGATATTATAGTACACCGTAAGTGTTCTTAGGTTGGATTTCATTGCTATGAAAATCATTATCTCTTTAGGGTCCATGCTGGGTTTCTAGACTCATCTCTTGGTCTGTGGATTTATTCACTACTATTGAGATAATGACCTAGAGGTTAACACACAATAGCTTATTCAAGAATCCTCTCTATTCAGTTGAATAAGTATATGGACACAGTGGGCCCCACCATGTGGACCGAGTGTTGTCCAAAGTATCAACCACCGATAATTAAATAAATTCATTAATATTCATGTTATGAATATTAGAGATTGAATTTATTTAATTTATTTACGAGTTAAATAAATATGAGATAATATTAATCGAACGAATATTATTTTAATATTCAAGGTTTGTTTAATATTAAGTGGGAAAATGAGTCAATTTAAATAGATCAGGTTTTATCACATAATATATTATATATATATATATATTAAAAGTATGTGATAAAATAATAAATAATATTAACACAGTTTAGTTTGTCAAAATTATTTATTTAGTGGACGTTGAAATAAACGGGGGCCTGGGAATCCAAACTGGTATTTTACCAACTCCATTATAAATAAACGAGAGACTTTCTATCCATAGAATGATTCATTAATTCCATGGAATGAAATCTAGAGAATCTCTCTCATCTTCTCTAGAGAGAGAATTTCTCTATCCAAGAAGTTCGGATCAAGATCTCTCTCAAGCATCGATGGCATCTCGATGCGGTGATCATAGGGACGTCAAAAATGTCATCAGATATCCACACTAGCACCCAATATTTGATAATAAATGATCCTGTGGGTTTTTAAAGTGCGTGTGAATGATATATAGGGTTCCTTCTTTGGATCCTTCAAGCAACGATTACCATTGACGAGTTTCAGTTGACTGCGGCTTCAGAACTCAACAGGTATGTATTCTGTTTAAGTTTTTGTTCTCTATAATTTATAGGTGATCATAGGACCTTACCAGGGATCAGATCATTGAATTTTAAAAGTTCTGTTGACTCGTCGATGAAAAATTTTATAATCCCAAGCCCACCGGCTTCTGTTGTGCAACCCAGAACCTATCAATTGAGTGCACATGAAGGATTCCCCATAGTAGCATCATAATCCTGGGCTGGTATATGACTCAACTAGTTTTTCAGGACTAATAGGATAGATAGTTTCATTAATTTCAACCTAAGTTCCTTATCACCACTTTAGGTATGTATTTATTGAGTTCATAGGTTAGATCCCATGACACCTACTTTTTTGGCTGATGGTTAATATATGTATTTTTATCTTGTTCTTCATTATTCACCCATACTTGTTTTTAGGCACCTTTTTTCAAATAACTTCTATTATTGGCCAATGACTTGTGTTTTTTTACGTTATTATTTTCATCATACCATGTTTTTGAGTTTTTTCTTTAAGTGATGGTTTAAGAGGTTTTTGAAACTATTTTAATTTAATGTCTTTTATCCTAGATTTTCAAGTGGACTTTAAAATGAGTGTATTGTTTTTAGAAATGATTTTGGCTAAGGAAATCATTTTTGAAGTGATTTTTTTATGTAAGTAAAATAAAAAAGGAAAGTTTAGAGAATAATAATGAACTTGATATTGGTTTTTCATAATTTATGTTTAAAAAAAATATTTTTAAATTATATGGTAAACTAGATTAAAATGGTTTTATAATTAAACTTTTATCATGTGTTAATGTCGATGGTGGCCCAATGAGTGTGTTTATTATCATAAATATTATATTTAAGTTTTAGTAATTTCAATATAATCTTGACTGATCTTGGAAAATTGATTGATTTGAGGATTTTTACATTAGTTCTTTATTCAAATTTTAGTTATCATTTAACTTATATCATCCAGATCTCCCTATTACTTAATTTACAGGATGTACAACCGATCACACCAATTATTTTCTTAGAATGACCAACCACCTATTCCATTTAAATGAATACATTATTATTATTTATTTATTTTATCTGTTTTATCAGCTAAGTAGGTCTTTATTTATTTTAGTTATCATTATTATTAGACATAATATATCTATGGAGATAGTAGTGGAAAAAACTGATAGTTATGTGAAGGGATTTAGGGGTTATCCAGGGGGTTTTATTTTTCATTTACGTTAATTTTTTTATCTAATTATTATTTCAATCTATTTTATTTCGGTGTTGATGTTCAACTTACAAATGATTTAGGAAATTTTTTAGAGAAATATTATTGTGTGTTAACTCTGAATCAAGGGTGAAATAATTCCCAATGCATGTTTCTGATGCCCTAGTGATTCAATCCATACTTTGTTGAATGGGAACTCCCATTATATAAGTGGTGGTTTGGGACCAATACTTATTTAGGTAGAAAAATGGGCTAGGTCATTATTTTGGATGTTTTTTTGGGAATATTACAACATGGTGAATAAGAGAATGATAACCTTATGGTAACTTTCTCAAATGGGTAGTAAAAGGTATGGTGATTAGAAAATATATTTTTAGGAACAGAATTGATAGAATTTGGTATTGGATATGTTTTCTATACCCGTTATGTCTCTTTCACTCATTATAATAGTTTTACTTTCATGATTGCTATTATTTATGTGCTTGTTTTTCTTATTATGATTTTGTCCTACTTTTTCTTATTGTGTTGGTTATAATAGCTGCTAATATTTTGCTATAAACATAATGAATAGAGAGGGAGAAAATAGTTTCACCCAGAAATGATGCCTCATGGGATGGGAATCAATATATTTCATGGGTAGTGGTATGTTCTGGGATCTAGATTGGTTAACATGCTTAATTTCCTCTAACATGGTTCATCTTGGGTATAATTAACTATTTGTGAGGTGTCTTTTCTATAATCATGGGAATAATTTCATTTATATCACCCAATTTTATAGTGATATCTATTATTGGTGAACTATATCTCACATATTATGAAGGACATGTTCATCTTTTTAATGAAGTTGGGACATGAATCAGACATGTGTAGCTGAGATAGGTTAGGAACTGTCTCTTGTATGTTGCTAATCAAACTGGGTCAAATGTCTGGGATTGGTGTGGGTAATCAATGGTAGTTTAATATGGGTAACATTCATTGAAGTCTTTTGGGGTATTTTTATGTGAATTTTATTGTCCCTAGATATATTAATGAGTGAGTTTTTTACTAGATTTCTCAAGTGATCTTACCCTATGTACTTAATGGGTTATTTACAGTTCCTTGCTTATGTATTCTCTTTTATAGCCTCACCATGGATTTCTCTACCTAGGTCTCACAGTTCATGATCAATGGGGTTTTGTATGTCTTAAATCACAAGTCTATGAGTTTTAGGTTAATTAAATATTGGATCAGGAATGATTCATGAGATCAATCACTAACATGAACATGGGTCGTATGAACCAAGATGTTGTCAGGGGTTTTTGTTAGATGAATATCATTCTTGATTTGGGTGGCCTATCCCAAGGATTTACAATGGTATAATTTTTACTCATTTCCATTAACTTAAACCTTGATGGTGGGGAACCACCAAGGGGTGGAAAAAGGATGAAAATTTTCTCTTCTGTATCGAGATCCAATTTTTGTCCCTCCTTGTGTTCAGACAATTTCAAGTTGATTTTATATTCATATATTGGGAAGGTACATAAAGTAGCGAATTATTCCACTAACCAATGAGAATGTTCTAATTATTACTTATACCTTTTCTAAACAGGAGTGAATTATGTAGGCACTTGGCATTAGATTGTATGAAATGATTCACAAGCATGATGTTGTGAGAGTAAATGTTGATTAAATCGCTAATTTGATACTTATTATTCATGTTAGGGGAATATTTTTTGATAAAATAAGTGTTGACTATGTATCATATACTAATATTCATTATCTTTGATTGATACCTAGTATCTTTTAGTGGTCAATGGATTATTATTTTACCTTAGTATTTGGGTTATCTATGATTACATGACACCATATTCTATCAAAAGGGGTAGCCAATGAAATATTTAGTATAAGATGAAGTGTTGATGAATATTTCTAGTATAGATTATAATTTTTTACCATTCACAAATTTTTTATGTTTTTATTTATTCATAAACGAATCATATGGACTTATTTAGAGAGTTCTACCACCATTTGTATCGATTCTTGGTTTTTTAAGTTTTTTTCCCATTAAGACCCAATTTCATTAATGAAGGATCATGTGTTTGTGTATTTTTAGGGTTAAAGAGCTATCACTTAGGTATATAAAAATAGTAAGTTATTTGTTGAGTAGGACCATTCAATATTATTCACCAGATTAGTGAGGTTTTTTATTGGGTATTATTTCATTTTGGATTCAATATAGTGCATTTCATTCTCTTATCTCCTTGTTGTCAGAGTATGAATCAATTTACTATAGTGTATGGGTTCTGCTAATATCGCCCTTGATTAGAAGGGTCTAATTAGTTATTTTTTTCTTTCATATGTCAGGATGGTAATGATAATCTAATTCTAGGTTGATCCATACTTTTGTTATATCTTTTTTCCTAGCATCAATGAATATCTACATAATCCAAGAGGTGACATACTATTATGTTGGACCAGTGGCTTAGACTTATATCTTTAAACCAGTAATTTTCAAATTTATAGGGATAGAAATACCAATGGTAGGAGAATGTAACACCCACATTTTGAGAATATTCTCGTTTTATAATTCATTTTTAATTTATTAAACAGTCAGTGTTGGTTTTAGTAAAATATAGAGAGTTTTTAGAAGTTTTGGATACATTTTGGAGGGTGAACGATTAGAATAAATCATGCGGATCTTCCAGGTTAACATGTAGGTGTGTTTGGGGGTGTATGGATAGGCTCATATTTGGTGTATGGTTTGAGAAAATCATGTATTAACCATACAACCATGTTTGGATTTCAGACAGTTTTGATTCATATGGTTTGTGCATAGTTTTCCAAACCATATGTCCAAACCATGTGTGTCATTAAAGTGTTCCAGTAATTATATTTCTAACCCCATTCCCCATATGGAATTATCATTCTTACTCCTCTGGCTAAGGATATTTATCTAGATGGTTACTTTGAAATTTTTTGGAGATTTCATTCCTTTTAGATCTTCTTATCTTTGAATCTTGTAGAGTTTATCTTTGGAATCAAATATATAATCCCTATTTCTATATCAATTACTTTTTTTCTTGTTTTATCATGTAGAAAAACCTTGTATTGGGTTTCCATGTTTGGATCTGGTTTTTAGGGTATGTTTTGTTAGGGAGTTTTTGATGGATCATTATATGGTGGTTTCTAGAGCATGAATCTATGTGCATGCGATGTAGTTACATCTTAGAGACTTGGTTTGAGGTAGGTGGATTCTCTCCCATTCTATTTTTATTAAGAACTTCATGGATTTATTTTCTAAAATTTATTGATCATATTATTAAATGATAAAATTTGATGATAACTCTTTTTAACCCCCATGTTTTTTTGGTTTTTAATTAATGGGTCGTGGGTGTCTCCCACAACATGTTTAATGACATACTTTATTTATGGAATTTGGTTAATGAATGAATTTTCTTGTAATAACTTGGAATGATCACAATTGGTGTGTATACATACTAAATTGGAGGGTATCCTTATTAGTTTAGATCTGGTTACCACTCTAACAGGGTAACACTATATTATACCACTAAATAATGGCTTGGATTTGGAGGGACAAGTGCTGCTCATGATTTAGAGTGTTTAGGGGGACTAATTTGATAAGAGATACATTAGTATGTGTATTTCATGGGTGTTTATGTTCTTTCCATATGTTTTCTTTTGGTTTATATTAATTCACTAGTTTTATATTTATTTCTCTTGATAACTAGTTTTATACTATGCTTATTTTCAATAAATTATGAAAACTTGTTTTCCTCTTAGAGATATTTATGTGATGATTTTAGTGGTTTTCCTATTGAGTAGATATACACACCCCTTGCATATTAATTCTACTACATATTTAATTATCATTATTTATAGCATATGTAAGGGGGTGACCTCTTATCTCTCAGTTGGGTTATTTGATGTTGTGTTCGAGGATATAGCTTGGATCTTGGTGGTAGTTTTCTCGTGAATCTTGGGAGTTTTCCATGTGAGCACCAAGTCATTATTTTTAGGTATTTAAGGTCGATAGACCTGTATAGTTATTCTCTTCCACACTATGATAATTATGTATGGATATATATTATGGTTATGAGTTGTTATTATTTAATTAAGGCATCATGTTATACATGTTGTAGTTTCTTAGTTGAAGGTTATGTTATATATAAGGGTAAATTGTTCCTCGCAATGTTACTAAACCCTAGAAATTTATTGAAAACCTTTGGTGTCCAATGAATTTTAACTACAGTTATCTATATATCAGTCATTCCTAAGATATTAGGCCAGGGTAGGATATTACATATTCCTAGTCATGGGGGATGAGCACTCACTATCATGAATCAATATACTTCTATTATTTGATACATTAAAGTTAATTTTTCTAAGTAAATACTTCTCCTTATCCTTCCTCACATTACAAAATATTCCTAGTTGATTTTATATATAGGATGGTTCCTCTTCATTCTATTCAACATAAGGATCATAGTCATATTCTTCTTATTTTAGTGGAGAAAATCGGTTTCACAATAGAATAATGTTCACTTGTCTTTCATTCATTATCCTTTAACTTTCATAAGAATTAATTTCACATATTCCCTGAATATAATAAATATAATTATAAAAGAAAATTTAACAATAGAAATAATATCCATAAAAAAGAATATCATCTTTGAATTATAAGATATTCCCTTATTCTTCTTAGTTAGATATTAAGTACCTTTCATTTAATCCATTATTATTTATCCTTATAATAATTCATAATGTAACATTAGATTCCATAAAATTGGTACTTAATCAATAAGATGATATTTTCAATCCTTTTTTACATATCCATAACCACATAATATCTCCTTGGTATTTGATATACTTTCAATATTTAAGAGATATCTCTAAAATTTTCCCCCTTCATCCTTCATGTTTCTACCTTGTTTTTTCATAATGAAACGATATCAATGGAAGATCGTGAAAAAAATCATAGGAATCATAGAAATGGATGTGGATATCATAGCTATATATGATACCTTGAGATCTCTAAGTGTATCATTGGATCATAATATAAGATTAACATTTGGTGTATCAATGAAAAAATAAATGTGAAATTATTGGAATGTGTCACATGACTAATAATAAAATATTATAAGTCATGGATCAATGCCAATTCATCATAATATTATGGAAAAATATAACTGCATCATGTGCATGAATTACATTATAGATAAAGCTAACTACATCTTATTTACACATAAATATCTCATGATATATAATACTTTATCCAACTAATTGGTGGGCTATATAATTTTTACCCCACCCATAAAATCATAATGTTCTCATAATTATGTATGCCACACAGAAAGAAAACATATATTTTTTAAAAACATGAAAAAAACCCATGAAAAAAATAAAGGTTTTTATAATTATGTTGTAAGTAATATTTCAATGAACAAACATAGAGATTCTAAAAAGAGGAGTGGTAAACATTATTTTGGACATTCAAGGGAAGAATCAATGAAGTTAAGATCATATTTTCATGGGCTGTAAAAGAGTAAACACAAGAAGAATCAGTGATATATTTTGAGAAAATTTCTTTATCGAAAATCATGATGGAGGATAATAATGAATCCTAATGAAAATAAATAGTTGTATATCCCAAATAAAAGAAAATTGAAAGTTAAATAGAATAAATTTAGAATGTATTTTAGAAAATTCGTAGGTAAAAGAGTGAGAAAGAGTGAGTGAACCAAAAAAAAAAAGGGATGAGTTTGAGAGTTCCCGTACAAACATTATAACATTTAAATTGGGTATAATTATTTTATATTTCAATTAATAGGGATATAAATCCAATAAAAATTCCAATAAGATAATGAATATGATATTTTTTCTAGAAAATATATACCAACATCTTGAAAGAATAGTATATGAAGAGATAGAATCCAAAGAGGTGTATTGGGAGAGAATCCCATTGCATATTTTGTAGCGTAATAAGAATGAATCAATCAATTGTTGAAAATGGAATGCACAAGTAAATATGAAAAAATAAATATAAAATTTTTAAGGAGTATTTCATATGAAATTATATATTCATCATGAAATATTTATGATCAATAAGAGAATACATAACCCAATGAGTTGATTTTGAGGTAATATTCCCCTTACCTAAGGTCCTATTTTGTTTCTTTGTGCTTACACCTCATGTATAATCAAATCATGTTTTTTTAAATAGATATATAAGTATATTATATTCATTTATGTTATAATTAATCAATTATAATCATTTTAATTTATTCGTTAACATTTTTTGAAGATAAAATGGTTTAATAATATGTTTGTTTGAATTGTTTTGTTTTTATTTCAATTTTATTATCTTGATTCATTGTTTTTTGAAAAAAAATGGAGGCAATAGCTATTTTATTAAAAAAAACAAACAAAGGGTCCAAGGATCGAACTAGAAAACAAAGAAAACCACTCAAAGCATAAAAGCTAGCTGCCCATCTTTGTCATCAATCTTTCACTTAATCTCATTTCTTCTACTCGAGATGCATACTAATTAACTCTTCCATGCCCAAAGCTTTAGCCTCTTCCCCATGTACATGAAGGAATTGATTTAATACTTTCATATAAGGCCTCAAAATAAGTTCTTTTCGATTCATAATTTTCCACCAATCCTTCTTTGATTCTTTTCAGAGAGGAATTCCTTAGAGTTTAATTCATCATCCCCTCTGTATCTAATTTCCTAACCTAAGGAACCATCTCCTGTTGTTTTTCTTCTTATGTGTCATGTATCTCAATTGCTCAATAATTTTTTTTTTCAGGAGATGGAGCAATAATACCTTCAACTACGTTCTTAACCACCACTTGGGGGGTTAACCCAAGACCTTTTATTCTTCTGTAAATAAGTAGAAAAACCTCATTATCCACAATATATTTTGAAGAATAAGGGAAGATTTTAGAAATTACTGGAGAGTCAACTTCCAATATTTTCTTACCCTTTTGGTTACCTGAATCAATCCTTCCTTCTAATTAAAGCTGATGATCAACTAAATTTTGAATATCCTCTTCATTAAATTGATCCAGCATCATGTTATTATCACTAATTGAAGTTTGGGTAGTATCAATAAATTGAGTTTGGTGAAAGTTAATGATTTTTACTTCAACATCATGGAAATTCACCTCTTTATAGAAGATGGAATCCCATGATTTCTGCTTCATCAGAGAATCCACCAACATACCCTTGCTAGGATCTTGAGAGTCATGAATCTGCACATCTCCCAACTTGGAATCTGGTTCTATGAGGAAAACTCCATCATGAGACATAGGTTTTGACAAGTCCACATTTTTCATCTTTAACTTCTTTCGACAGAGATTGGTTGGATGTCCTCTCATCCCACATCCCTCACATGTAACCTTGTTTTAAAATTACTCCAAAGAATGTCCAAATTCCATATAGTCAACACAAAAAAAGTTTTTTTCCTACAAAACATATATTTGGATGTTATCAGAAGGAATCAAAAGGGTTACCTTGTCAATCAGTGTGAATCTGAGACCAATCTCCACCAAAATCCTAGCATAGTGTCCTAACCGAACATCCTCCGTCTCTTTTTCGAGTTGGATGGGAGTCCCAATCATCGTGCCAATGTCATGCAATATCTTTAGGTGCCAAAGAACCCAATTAAGCCCATGCAGATGAACCTAGACCTAAAAAAAGGAATTTTGAGTGCATGAAACATTAAAATCTAGATACCATTTGTTTAAATGCATCCATACAAGTTTCAACATCAGGGAACCAATGCCCCATGCTTGAAGCATCAAGTCATCACTAGAAAAAAGGAAGTGAAAAAAATCCTCAGCCAAGAGAACTGCATTTCCAATTAGATAAACCCCATAAAATTGATATCCGATGTACTAAGTCTTCAAGATTCTAGAGATTCTCACCTTTAGGTAAAATGATGCATGAAATCAACGAACCGTTTCTGATTTCCATTTACTCAGTGAACGCTACAGGGTTGGCTTCAACGTGGGATGATGAGACCTTATGGAAGATTCTACCCGAACATGAGTCCTTTAGTAGTTTTAGTGATTTAAATCAACCTAGATTTAGCCCTATATTTTAAGGGTTTTTCATCACCGTTTCATATGAATGGGTTTTGTAAAAATCACCACCTCTATGCTAGCTCACCCGAATTTCCTGCCACACCACATCAGATAATGAAGGATGATACTTAACCACATCTTCAACCTTAAAAATGATTTTATCCTCTTCTCCATATTGATGGACCTCATTCCGTGAAACTTTCTTAGATCTGGTAGTCATGCCTGGATCCTGGATAGAGTCCAAAACTTATACAACCTTATAGGTAAGAGCATCCACAGAATCTCATGGGACACGATCCACCAACGATAAAACTGAAGAATGAATCACCAAAATAGATCCACCTATGGGAGGAATCATCTGGAATCGATGAAAATGTTGAACTTCCATCAACATGTCACGTTTAGGAAACCATAGTGGCCATTGCCTCATCGAGGTAGACGACTCTCGCTTCCCATCCTCATCCTCCCTCTTGATTCATTATTATTAATAAATTAATTAAAATTACAATATAAGAATAAAAATAAAAATAAATAAAAATAAAAACTTTTGTTTTATAAATAAGCTATTCTAACAATTAGTTAAGGTAGTGGTAAGTATATAATTGAAAACATCATCCTAGGAGCATAAACTGACTATTAACGTGACTTTATCAAAGAGGGAGAGAGATATATATAATATATATAAATTATAAATAGTTTATAATAAATATATAGTAGCATAATAAAAATTATATATATATATATAATCTACACTATAAATTCATAAAGGTGGTGTTAAATAAAGAATTGATAACTCCCTCATAGGTGGTTAAAATGTCCATTGACGATACTTTGTTAAAAAGGGAGAGGGAGATATTATGTATAATTATATTATAAATAGAATTTTACTAGTATATTAATATCACTAATATCACATTAATATAGTAATTAATCAACTATAGAAATATTATTTTATAAGTGGAAATGGTTATAGAAGAATAGGATAATATAAATTGAAAGGAAGAGGAAAAAATGTTATCCCATTTCTAATGATTGATCCTTTTCTAATGGTTTAATGCTTTGGCGTCTTGGAGTTTGATGACACCAGAATATAGATAAGGATCATATGAGTTTTAGGAAAAGATAATTGAGTAGTTCTTGGGTACTGAGAAGTGTTTGGGACGTTATTTTCAATGGGGGTGACTGGGGGGATTTTTATATGACTACGAGAGGTATTTTAGGTTTAAATGATCAAAAAATTATTATTTCCAGATTAAGACTTGAAATAATGGTCTTATTTGAGACTATGAATAGAATTTGATTAAAAATATAAGTTTTTATGAGTTTAAAACTATTTTAAAACTAAATTTATTATTTTATACAAAAGGATGTATGAAAAATTAAATATAGTTTTTAAATTGTATACATTATCTTTTTAGACTTTGGAAATTACTTTTTTTGTTTGAAAATTAATTAATTTATTTTTAAATGAAGTATTTATCTTATAAACCTATTTTTGGTCACGTTTCTTATAGAATTTATTAATTTATTATTAAATCCATACTATTAAAAAAACACATGGTACTAGAAAAATTACATTTTTACAATTCACTTGAAAATTAAATTTTTTTTAAAACAAATTACCCAAAAATCACTCTTGGACAATTTCAACATTTTGATTCCAAAAAATGAAATTTATTTTAAAAAAATTATTTTAAAACTTATGTAAAATTAATCTTTAAATATTAATATAAAATTATGGTTTTTATAAAATAATTTAATACTATAATGGTTCTCAATAATCAATTAAAAGTTGTTTTTATGAAAAATAAAAAATGGATTAATAGTATAAAAAAATATATTCTTATAATCTTTTGATATCTATAATTTTAATATTTATTTTTTTAAATATTTATTTTTACTTATTATAATCATGTTAAATATTATTTACTTGTCATTTTACTATTTCAATGGCCAAGAATCAATTTTTATACTTAAGTTGCTATTCGAATTATCATGTTTACAATTAAAAAGGTTATATTGGATTTATAATTTCTATAACTATGTCTTATTTCATTTATTCATAATTTAATTATTTTTCTCTCAAAATTTTATATATCTTTTTTAAAATACAAATCATATTTCTAATTTATTGTTTTTTATTTACAATATTGTTCGTAAGTGTGATATTTCTAAGTGACTATGACTTGATGGATTTTAAAAGTTTAGGTATGTTATTCATATAATTTTGTTATCCCATTATAATATTATTAATTTTATGGGGTGAATTTATTTTCTATATAAAATTTTATATATTTATAAAATAAATCCTATTTTGTGTTAATTATGTGGTGTATGTGACTTATTTATAGAATATACATATAATCTAGTTTTATAAGGAAAGAATTCATTTAATCAAGGAATATAAATAAATATGGGATAAATACACACACACACAAAACATATTGGATATTAAAAAGATATTGAACTATAATTTTACACACATATTAGTCAAGGGAGAAAATTTATAAAAAATTTACATTGAAAATAAGAGATGTTACATTCCACACATTATATGAAATTGTATCCTTGAAATTTTTACTCATGAAAAATGCTTATTATGGTTTCTATATATTTTATCTGACCAAATCACTAACCCATAAATTTATCTTAAAAATTAACTATGCAAATTTATTACATAAATTAAGCTAAACACATTAGAAATGTTTAATTTATATTCTCATACTTGTTATACTTGAAATAACTTTCCAGAACAAATGGTTATCAATCTATGGGTTTATACCAAAATTTTTCCATATCATAATTTCTAAAAACAAATTCACCATACTTTTACACTATATGAGAAACCTCCAAACCCTAATTTCCAATTCTTGTGCAATATATACATAATTTACAGACATAATACGAACTTTTATTACATTTAAATATTCCTAGAATTCTATGTTTAGTGTCTTTAGAAACTAGGTACATAATAAATCATAAAACTATATAATATCAGATTTTTTTTATAAAATCATTCATTATAGTCCTCCTATGATTTGATCAAATCCTTATTAATATATGAAACCACTTGGGGGAATAAATCAAAGAAACGGTGACCTAAAATCCCTATTAGGGGAATGAAAGGGAAACATGAATATCATAATAAATAATATATATCATGAGATCATCATGTAATTTGTGATATAATATCATAGGAGAGTCATTGAGTTCAAAATTTACATAATTAAATAATATAAATATAGGATCATGAGACAAATCATAGGAATCATATAAATGGATGCGAATTTCATAGAGATGTAGGATACCTTGAAATCTCTAAGTGCATCATTGGATCCTAAAATAAGAGAAAAAAAAGACATATAATTTGAAAATCAATGTGAAAATTAAAGTAATGTGTCACATACATAATAATGAAATATAAAAATTCAAGGATTACTTCCAATACATCTTAACATTATAGATAAGAATAACTATATTATGTAAACACATAACATTGTAGACAAATCTAATTGCATATTTTCCATGCATAAATATATCATGATATATAATAATTTACCCAATTAATTAGAGAGATATATAATTTCAATCCTACTAATCACATCATAATGTTCTCATTATCATGCATGCCTTATAAAAATATAATATATATTGATTTTAAATATACAACTAACCCATGATAAAACAATGAGATTCCTTATGACTCTATAAGTAATATGTTAATAAATATACTTGTGGGTTCCTAATAGGAGAAGGGAAAATATTATTTTGGATATTCAAGGATAACATAAAAAATGATAAGATCATCTTTAATGGAGAGTATAAAGAATAATCATAATAATAATCAATGAGATATTTTGAGAAGAAGGCTTTATAAAAAATATTTAAGGTGGTTAAGATTGGATTTAAATGAAATAAAGACACGTATATATCTAAAAAAAGAAAAGATAATATTAATTTAAATATATTTAGAATGGATATTAGAATAATCATATGGAAAATAGAGATAAATAGGGATTTAAACCAAAAGAAAGAGAGAAGAATTTGAGAGTCCCCTTATAAATATTTAAAGGTTTTGACTTGAGAGTAGTTGTTTGATATTTCAATAAATAGGTATGTAAATCCATAGATAATTTAAATAAGATAATCAATACTATAATTTTGTTATAAAACATATAGAAAGATCTTGAAATAATATTTTATAAAGATAGAGGGTCCACATAGTAGAATTGAGAAAGAACCCCCTCACATATTTTATAGCAGAAGAAGAATGAATCAATCAACTGTAGAAAATTGAATGTATAAGTAATTCTATTAAAATAAATGAAAAATTTATAAGGATACTTTAATATAGAATTATATACCATCGTAATATATTTATGATAAAGAAGAGGATACATGACCCAAATGATTGAGATTGAGTTAAGAGTTCACTTACCTTAGGTCCCATTTTGTTTCATCATGTTTGAACATCCTATATAATAAAATTATATTTATTTAAACATTGATATAGAAGTATATTAAATAAATTTATGTTGTTATTTATCAATCACAACCATTGTAATTTATTCATTAATATTTTATTGAACATAAAATGTTTTGATAACATGTTTTTTTAATAATTCTGTTTTCATTTCAATTTCATTGTCTTGATTGCTTATTATTTATCCATTAATTAAATTTACTTCAAACGAATAAAAACATATAAAATTACATATTTTAGTATTATACATATGTTATGATAACCATCCATGAATGTGATGATAGATAAATAATTGAAAATGTTGATAATGTCCTTGTAGGTGTTTAAACTGATCATTAAAGATACTTTATTAAAAAATGAGAGAAATATATATTATAATAAGAATGGATTTGAACTTGAGTTTATGATTATATTACAAAACATTTATTAAATAAAAGGGTAAGGTTTTATGATTACATAAGGAGAAATGGTATTTCACCAACAAGATATTAAGTGATTACATATACAATAAGTAAATGGGAAAACCTCAAAGATGGGCAGTATAAGTCTTCAGTAATTGTAGCATTAGATCATTCTAAGAATAAGATATTTCTAGCCAATACCATAAAAAAATAAATAAACTTAGAGTGATAGATTTAAAAAGGAACATCAAAATATTCTTCATCCTCATGAGTTTAAACTTTCCATGTTAAGAAGAGTATGAAAAAACTATCAAATGAAACACTATCATCAGCTTTAAAAATCATTATTAAATAGAAATCACCATCCTCCAACAACATCACAATAGAAAAAACCATAGTTTGAAGTCTCATAATCAAAATATCTTACTATATCACCCATAATACATCAATAAAACATCTCCATCACTAGATTGAAAATCCATAGAGAAAGGACCCCCATTAATTAAAAAATAAGATTCCACATGAATATGAATCTATAGGCCTCTAAGCATAATAAAAATAAAAATGATCCATCCTTTGTCCTTTACTATCTTCCATAAAAATCAACCAACTAAGGTAAAAACCTACATCATTGATCCAATATGAAGATGATGAATTCAAAATCCATATACGAATAGAGAAATAAAAATAAGGAAAAATATAAATCAAAGTGAAACAATCTTCAAAGACCTCTCATGTTTCTTAATAATTTCAAATGCAAAAATAAATCATATTTACAAAAACATCATTTCAACGGCCTAAAAATCAATGAATTTGATGAAGTTAAATAAAATTGTTCATTTAAAGTGCCACAAATAGATAAAACCCCCTCAAAAGAAACAAACTAAAAATATAAACCTTGAAGCATAATCACTATCTCATAGAGAAACAAGAAGTAGCTAAATATATTATTCAGTCATTACTAATAAGTATAATTATTAATTGAATAGAATCATATATAATATAAAAAAGTGAATTACCAAATATCACCATAAAAGAATATAAATCATTAATTTATTAAAATAACCTATAACATATAACAAACAAAACCAAGGGAGGAAACTTCAAACAAGGAAAGATAAGAGGAAATTGATTACCAAGGGATGTACCTAAAGTTAAATTCAATATTCCATTTAAATTACTCCACCATATTGTCTAAAATTCATTTTCTAATTTGAATTTATACATCCTTGATGAGTTCACCATAATTGTATTCTTAGAACATTATTTCATCTTGTTCATCAAGACAAGAGTTAATATCATCCTCCAAGTCATCCTTAACCTAATAATAATCCCTCACTTGGGGGTCAAACAATTTATCATTATAACCCTTGATTTGTTAAATTTAATTCGATTACTTTATACCTTCCTTTAAAAAATGTGTATAATTATTAATATTATTAATTTCCTTCATATTCTCTTCACCAGAGGGTGAAATAAGGAGATCAGTAACCACAAGATATAGAGGAATAGATATTTTTTATATTTATAGAAGACTCTATAGATATATTAATAATTTTTATATCAATATTACTTCAATCTATATGTTTCTGATTCTTTATAGGATGCATACTAATTAATCTATCTAAGTCAATTATTAGGTTTTTACCTTCTTCTAGCACTCGACTTCAAGTATGCATCCTAAATATGAACGTATTTATCATAAGCATCGTCTGTAGATTCATAAAAAATATAGTGAACATCTTTTCATTCCTCTTATAGAGGTTTAAAAACTCCTAGGATATCAAATGAAAATTTTTGAATCATGTTAAGATACTTCTTATCATTAATAATAGGCTGGGCATCATAAACAACATCCAAAAATCCAAAGAAAGTTTAATGAGATAGCTGATACTAATAGGGCCTATCTAGATTATTATTAACATCATTATAAATCAGTTCCTTATGGGGTATAGAGAAAAAAGCATCCTCCCCATTCAACTATCCCTTTTCAACCCCTATTGAATTATTTTTAGTAAGGGGGTGTGAAAGATAAGGATTTTTTACACACTACTTTGTAAAGTTTGTGATTTTAAGAAATTTACTATAGTAAATTGGTATTTTTTTTAAATAAAACATCATATAGAAATATAGATTCACAATTTTAAATCCATATAAGGTATGGAAAAGGTTGGGAGATGTAAATATCTATATAGAATCAATAAATGGAGAGGCGTGAGAATTTTTAGTAGCAAAGTCTAATTTCCAGGGTTGCCTAATTAATCTAACAATTGAAAATAGGAAATATTTTTTAAATAAATGAAGAATAAAACCATGTAATCCAAACCATATGGAATTGATATGGGGATCAAATTCAATACTGAATATCAGGTATCATTTCAAAACATTCATGGAACAACAACCAAAGGGCCACAAAACTCTCATCCATAGAAGGCTGTATTAATTTTCACATGAGAAGTGGAAATTTTTTTTTGAAGAATTAAATAGAACAACATAAAATCTAGAAAATCCAATTAGTTCAAGATATTTTATTTGGAAAAAGTGTTTGGGTCTATGGTTGATAAAATTTCCAACAAGCGCAAAACATAGATCGGAGGAAAGAAATTTCACCTATTAATTTGAAAAATAGATTGTTGGGAAACCCATGTGATGTTATCTATTTAGATCAATGAACATTTAAGTCTTTATATTAACATGTAATTCAAGTGACTGTTTATTAGTACTAGAGATGACGTTCACAAAGGAT
Organism: Viscum album; assembly: GCA_963277665.1. Classification (NCBI taxonomy): domain Eukaryota; kingdom Viridiplantae; phylum Streptophyta; class Magnoliopsida; order Santalales; family Viscaceae; genus Viscum; species Viscum album. The sequence goes on along the minus strand of OY728138.1, from coordinate 1,294,002,106 downwards.
CAAAAATATGTGCTTAGGTTTTTTCTTCGTTCGCCCAAGGGTGCACTCTCCAACGGATCCATCTTCAAGGGGAGAGAGATATTATGCCTATATATTTTGTAAATAATTTTTTTATAGTATATTAGTATCATTAAAAAAATATTAATTTACTAATTAATTGTAACAACCTGATACTTTACAGTATATTTCATTTTAAATAAATTCAATCACTTTGATATCTTGCAATACATGTAACTAAAAGCCTCAATTATAGTAAGTAAACATTATATTTTAATAAAATATAATAAAATTAAAATTTTAATAATTCATAGAATATTAATTTTAGTTTTATATTATTAATATCAATTTTGAACTTGGTCAAAATAATCCTATAATTATTTTTTTGAAATTTTCCCTTGAAAATAAGATCTTATGAATAATAAAAAATGTAGTATTTAACTATTTTTATTTTTATTTATAATAATGCTTTATAATATTTTTAATTAAAATTTTATTAACTAATGTTTTATATAAAAAAAGATAAGAAAAATTGGAGGTAGAAAGAAATATTTTTCAAAAAACTATTTATTTTCTAGGAAACTATTTTTTGTTTTAAAAAGGCATAATGTCTATTCATTTTAATTAATTAAAATAAAATTTATTGATGAATGGTTTATATTAAATTTATATATTACATATATAACTATATGAATTTAAATCTATCCAATGATTATTACTATCTATATAGTTAAAATAATATCATATTGTTCTTGAAAAATGCATTTCTTGAAAAACTGTTTTTCAATATGAATTACTGGTTTATTTTAAATTATATTTTTATAATTCAGTGATTTGAATTTAATAAATTTTATTCCATATTTTTGATAAACATAATTAATATTATATAACTATTTAAACTTATTTTTTTCTATGTGGACTAAAAAAGAGATTAAAAATTAATTATTCTAGTTAAGGTTAAAATGAGGTTTTTCACGTTACATTGGCTTGTGTAAAAATTAATTTTAAAAATCTAGAGAATTATATTTAAAAAATTGTATTTAATATTTATAATTATTGGGTCCAAATTATTTAATAATAATAATTTTATTTTATACTTAAAAGATTAATTACTTAGGTTAAAAAATTAGTTACCGTGGTGAAAACTAAAATGGTAAAAGTAAATAAATTTAGTGGATAAGGAACATGTTTATTTTTATGTATTGGAGGTTTTAATCAACCATAAAATCCCTAAAATACTTTAATTATAAATTTTTGAGGCACTTGGGGTTAGAGTGACTTCCCATTAATGAATAGTTGTGGGTATTTAAAAAAATGCCACTCCTCAATTATAAAAGGGAACTCCCTACCCTCACTTATTCACACCTATAAATCCATTTGGATTGACCAAAACATGAAACAATATCTCCAAGAAACCCTTATACACATTCTATTTCCTATTTTATTCTAAAAATATCAACCCTAGTTTTCTTTATAGGAGATCCAAAAGAGGTTTCTCAAAGAGAAGGTAATCGTCTTAATGAAGATATTTATTTTACTTCTTCTTTTAAAACCTTAAATCATGTCTTAAAAATTACTATATAAAAAACCTAGCATATACCATATACTTATATGATATTATTTTAATTTAATAACATATATCCATCTCCCCTTTCATCAAACGAGAAAAGAAACTGTCGATCATGTGTACAACGGACTACCGCCTCATGAACTGATATGGCTCTTTTTCCATAAAAACATATCGCAAATATATATAATGATGTATTTAATGTATTCATATAATATTTATCATATAATTATACTTATGTAATTATAATATCACATATAAATTATTACTATTCATTCTTTTAAAAATACAGTAATGTTGCTTGTGTGTACGGCATACTACCGCCTCGCAAAGCGATGTGATTCGTTTTTCAATTACACTTTACATGGAAGGTAGTAAGGATAAATTTAATGAATATATGTGAAATATATGACATGATAATTATTCTTTAATATTAATATATCACCCACTTCCTTACCCTTTCACCTGTTAAGGGAATGATAACATCGCTCATGCGTACGTACGACCTACCTTTTCTAAGAAGTGAGGTGATCCATTCTCAATGTTAAAATTTAAATAATGATTATAAAAGTGTATCTAATTAAAAAATGTATTTTTAACATTAATATAATTATGGAGATGATTTAACTATATAATACGCTCAAGAACTATAAATTTTAAGTTAAAACATACACGAGAAAACAAGGAAATTAACACCCAAAACAATAATAATAATAAAATATTGTTAACGAATAGGTGGTAAGATGTTTGAAGAGGATAATATATAATATTATAAAAATGAATATGGTTCTTTAATAAATTAATAACCTGATTAAAACCATTATATACTATTTTAAAGTGCATTTGGCCAAAAGCAAGCACATGGTAAGAGATTTTGTCTCAATTTCCATTCATTGAGGTATATTGTATTGTTATGAACCTAATTTATTTAATATTGTGTATAAAATTACCATTTTACATATAATATCATGTTTTTTATAGTTAATTGTATTTTAAGTTTTAGTTTTAATTATTTCATTTAAGGGTATTTTCTTAAAGGTTACTAAGTGTAATGGATTTTGTCTCAATTCCCATTCCATTGAGACACATTTTTTAATATTCACCTATTAAATTTTATGTGGTGTATATAATAACCCTATTATGTAGTTAAAATGAATAAATATTTATTTATTATGATTAATGTTTCAGTTCATTTTTATTCTTTATGGGGTTACAATTTAAAATTTACCAAAGTGGAGAAATTATTGTGCAATCTCACTTTCCTTTGTGATTGTTAAATTTATCTCGAAAAAATCACTTTATTGTGAAAATTTTTCATTAGAAATTATGTTTTTCTTAAATATCCATAATATCTATATCTTTGATATTATTGTTTTAGAATTTTATACCATTTTTACATATGGAATTTACTTTGAATGTTTTTAATAAACTGGGAAAATATTAATAAATATTTATTCTTTAATCAATACAGATATTTGATTATAAGAAATATAATTCATGAATTAAATATATTATTAGATATATGGGGATTTATTTGGACATTAAGTGATGGGTGGGTCCCAGAATTATATACCCCCTTGATGCATATATAGCTCTAATGAGACAAATGAGTTGGGCAATTTATATGGAGTTTTACTTATTGTTTTTAACTATCTTGTGAAATGTATTGATGGTAGTGGTATCATGATCCATAATATCATGACATAAAATAATTAATAATTTCCTTAATTGAGAATTTAGTTATTTTTATTATTATCCATTAGATTTTCACATTGATATTATCTATGGATGTATTTCATTCAAAATTTATTGATTAAATGAAATATGTTTCCAATTATTTACCTTACCATATTGATTATGAATTACCTAATAGTGAAGGTAAAATTATTTAAATTAAATTTGTGTTTAGTTATTTAACTTTATTTTTCGATTATTATAATTTATTCATGATAGCTTCTTCTATTTGTATCCCTTACTGATCATTTAATCTCACCCTTATTTCAATTCATTTCCTCAGGATATGAAGAAAATTCATTTGAATAAGTTCAAGGATGATGAATGTTTTCCATTACTATGTTTTATTTTCTATTACAAATGAAAATGGGTATCATGTATGTATATGGTTCTACAAGATTAATAAACTATTTAGTCCTTTGGATTATGATATATTGTATCTTATTCCAAAGTAGTAAAGTAACCACCAACTACGGTCTAATGGTGTCAGAGTTGTTATAATTGGTATTAGATAATGTTTAGTAGAAACCTTATGAATTAGATTAAGTAAAACATATATTAGGGAACATGAACCTATGATATAATTTGAGGATAAGTATATAAGAACATACTAATGTTTTGGTGAGGGAGAGATTATGTGGTTTTTATTAACAATACGTTCATGTCAGGATACTACAAGTGAACATGGTTATGGAAGAGATATACCTAGGGGTAATAACTCCAAAAAAGGTGCTATACTCTTAACTCAAAAATTACTGAGTGCACGATAACAAGCCATGATATGCACATTGTTTGACACTCCCAAGGACATACTTTGGTAAATTCACATTTTATTTATGATCCATTATGAAAGATATGATATTATTCCCAAAGAAACCAAGTTTATGATTTCAAGATTAACAATTCCAAAATATATTAAACAGATGTTGAAATTACTACATATGATGAAGATGATAAATTTATTATCTTTATAGTGGAGACATCATCATCTTAGTCACTTCTATATCCACCCCAAAAAGCTCTTAAGAAGAAGTTTTTTTGGGTAAGAAGAGAAAAAAATATGTTTGTGGAGAAGGTAATATTCAAATTGAGGATGTAAATATTGTTTAGAAATACAATGATGTATTTCCTAATGAATTACCTAAATATCCACTAGAGAATGAGGTTGAATTTTCCATTGATTTAGTCCATGATACAATACCAATATCAAATACTCCCTATATAACAACCATTGTGGAATTAGTGGAGTTGAAGAAACTACTAGATTTTTTGTGTGATAAGGTATTTATTTACCCTAGTGTTTCACCATGGAGATCCACTAATCTCTTCATTATTAAGAAATATATGTTCTTGAGTTTGTGTATTGATTATAGGTAAATCAATTTTATTATGATAAAGAACAATTATCCCCTTCTTATAATTGATAAATTATTCAATAAACTTCACAGAGCTTAATATTTTTCAAATATCGACCTTCATTTAGGGTATAATAAATTGTGAGTAAATAAGGATGACATGATAAATAAAGTATTCTGAATAAGGTATAGACATTAGGATTTTACAATCATTCCATTTGGATTGACTAATTCATACTCTATTTTTATGAACTTAATGAACTGAGTATTCTAGAAATATCTTGATGATTTTATTGTGGTATTAATTGATGATATCTTAGTGTAGTCTAAAATATATGAGGACTATGATAATTAATTGAGGATCACTCTTGAGACTCTTAGAAGAAAATAATTATATAATAAATTTATTAAGTGTGATTTATGGATTTAAGAAGATTCTTTTCTTGGCCATATTGTCTCAAAGGCTGAAATTTTAATCGATCTTACAGGGAAAAAGGTAGTTAGAGAATGGACTAAACCAATGAACATAACTGAGGTACATAGTTTCATTAGTTTGGTAGGTTACTATTAGTGATTTGTTCAAATTTTTTTTCTGATTGGCTAACCTGTTAAACAATCTTACACATAATGGGTTTAAGTTTGTTTTGAAAAAGTAATGTGAAGAATGTTTTGATTAATTGAAGATAAGATTGGTCAATGCTATGATTTTTAATCTACCATCATGAATGATGGATTTATGATATATAGAAATGAATCAAAGAAAGTAATAGGTTGTTTAAATATTCAAAATGATAAAGTTATTGGATATACATCTAGGAAGTTGAAGAAAAATTAATAAAACTATCCAAACCATAATCCTGAGCTGGAGGCTATTATATTTTCTTCAAAGATATGGATAAATTATCTTTAGGATTAAATATGTGAGATATAAACAACTAATAAAATCCTAAAATACATATTTTCAAAGAAATATATCAATATGAGACAAAGGTGATGCCTCTAACTACTCAATTATTATGATTTCTCAATACAATACCACCCATGGAATCCAAATCAGGTAGTAAATACATTGAGTAGGAAAGATCATGGAGTTTTAATACAAACAGGGATTGAGAGAGATCTTATGTTCATGGATCTAGTAAAGATATATATGGGGATTATTATATAAGGGTAGACATCACTCATTTTTAAAATGATTGTGAAATCATATTTATTATAAAATATAAAAATTTCTCATTTTGATGATGAGAACATTTAGAAGAAAATTAAATTTGGGAATGATGGAAAATAGGCAAACATTATTTGTGAATATGGTTTTATTAAATATGGAAAGATATTATGTGATCCATATAAACCAAATATTAAAAGTTAATTTATGAATGATTCTCATAGATTGAATTTTTCTATACACCATATTAGCACTATGATGTATTGGGATTTTAAAAAAATATTTTTTTGTGGGAAAACATAAAGAGTGAAATGGCTGATTATGTATCAGATGTTTGGTTTTTCAACAAGTGAAGGGTGAGATATAACATCCTTGAGTATTCACTAAACCTATTCATACTACTATATGGAAATGAGATGACATTACTATGTAACTTTTCATTGGATTTAAAATGATTCTAATAAGGAATAATGCAACACGAGTTATTATTGATTTCTTAAGAAAATATACACATTTCCTAGAAATAAGAGAATATTTACCTCTTTAATTCCTTAAAAGAATCTATATTAAGAATTTTTTAATACTTCATGGTTCACATTTATCAATTTTGGTTGATTTTTATCCCCTTTTTATATCAAAATTATGGAGGAATCTTCATAAGACTCATGATACTGAAATTCATTTGAGCATTGCCTACCATCCTCAAGTTGATGGATAATAGGAAAGGACTATTAAAACATTTTAAGACATTTTAAGGTCATTATAACTTGACTTTCAGGGTTCCTAAGATCATTATTTACCTTTAGTATTATTTTCTTATCATAAAATTTTGAATTAAATTATTCAAATGGGGTTGTATGAAGCATTATATGGTAAGAAATGTCATACTTCTACTTTTTGGGATGAATTTGGCGAAAGGAAATTTGTAGGCCTAGAACTTTTTGAAGAGAAAATAAAGAGGGTAAAGACTATTTAGGGTCATATTAGTGTATCTAAAAGTAGGATAAAGAGTTATGCTAAAAAATAGAGGAATTTGTTTTAATTTCAAGTAGGAGATAATTTTTTTTTAAAAGTATCTCCATGGAAGGGTGTCCTAAGGTTTGTTAACAAGGGAAATCTGAACCCCAGGTAGATTAGACCCTTTTAAATTTTATAAAGGATTGGAGATGTGGATTATCAATTGACCATGACACCAAGCCTCTCTAAAGTACATTATGTGTTCCATATATCATTATTAAGTAAGTACACGACATAAAAACATATGTTTTCACATATGAAGAGATAGAATTGGAACCTTATGTATTTAACTATAAATATCACATCTAGATTATTGATATGAAATATTAATTATTGAGGAATTGAATGAATCTACAGGTAAAGGTACTTTAGAGAAATCATTAAACAGAGGAAGCAATGTGAGAACCATTGGATGTTATGAAAAAGAACTACACTAATTTATTTATAAGGTAATATGCATGAAATTTTGAGGATGAATGTTTTGTAGGAGGTAAGAATGTTACACCCTAAGACTTTATAGTATATTTTCTTTGAAATAAATTCAATATCTTCAATAGATTGCAATATATAAATATTTGAGCCTCAATTAAAGTAATTAAACATTATATTTTAATAAAACTATAATAAAATAAATTTTTTGATATTTAATGGCATAAAAAATCAAATTTTTTTGCATTAATATCAATTTAAAACTTTCTGGGTCAAAGTATGCCAAGAATGAATTTTTCAAATTTTCCCTTAGAAACAAGCTTTTATGAAAAATAGAAAATGTTGTATTTAAATATTCATAAAATAATTTTTAATAATAAACTATAATATTTTTAATTTAATTTTTATTAACTATTAATTTAATTATTTCATCCAAGTGGATTTAAATTTAATATTTCCAAGTGGTAAGGAATTTTGTCTCAATTTCTGTTCAATCGAGACACATTTGTTAATATGCACTGATTAAATTTTATGTTCTATATATAATAACACTTTGAGTAATTTTACATTAATACCTATTTATTTATGACAATTAATATTTTATTTCATGTTTATTATTTATGGGGTTACAATTTAAAAGATACCAAAAAGGTAAAAATTATTGTACAATCTCACTTTCGTTTGGAACTATTATCTTTCTCTTGAAACAATAACTTTCTTATAAACATATTTCATTGGAAATTATGTTTATATTAAATATCTATATTATTTGTATAATGGATATTATTATTTATAAAATTTATATTAATTTTACATATAGTGTTTATTTTGATAGATATTTAATTAGCTGGGGAAATATTGATAAATCTATATGCATTTCTTAATACTAATATTTGATGATAAGGAATATTATTCATGAATTAAATAAATTACTCTATATATGAGGAATTATTTTGACATGTATTGAAGGGTGGGTTATAAAATTATATATCCCATCTATGTATTGATAAGTCTCATTTTACAAATCTTTTGGCCAAATTAAATGGGTTTTTACGTATGGTTTTTAACTTTATTGTGAAAGGATTTGAGAATAGAGGTTTCATGATTTCTGAGATCAATATGTCCAATAATTAATCGTTTACTTCATTGGGAATTAATTTATTATTATTATCCATGATATTTCCACATTGGTATTATCTTTGGATGCATTTTATTCTCAGTTTATTGATTAAATGGTATGTGTTTTTAGTTATCTACCATACTATATTGATTATTCCATATCTAATCATAATAGTCAAATTATTTAAATTTAATGCATGTTCACTTATTTACCTTTCCATTTTTATTATGCTTACTAATTCAAGATATCTTCTTCTATATGTAAGCCTAACTGATCATTTGATCTCACACTTATTTTGCTTAATTACCCCAGGATATGAAGATGATTTATTTGAATGATTTCATGGATGATGAATGTTTTCTATTACTATGTTTTATTTTTCATTCCTAATATAAAATGGTTATCATATATATATATGGTTCTTCAAGACAACTAAACTATTTAGTACTTTGGGTTGTGATATCTTATATCTATTTATACTGTAATAATGTAGGCACCTACTTTGGGTTACTAGGGTCCGGGTAGTTACATTTATCAATGTTAAAAATATTGTTTTATAAGTTTAAATAGGGATAAAATAACCATAGATGATAAATCGAAAGTAATATTGAAGAATGTTACCAAATCCTTGATGTTTGAACCTTTTTTAATGCAATAATTCCATAGAATCTTAGAGTTATATCACAACAGAAAGCATATAAGGATCTTAGGAGGGTTATTTGAATAAAATTAGAAAAATATTAGGCAATGAGAAGTGTTTGGTAAGTGATATTCTTTAGGTTTCATAGGGGATATTTATACATTAAGGGGAGGGGTATTTTAGGTTAAAATAATGAATAAAATTTTATTTTAAGAGTAATAATTTCAATAATGGTATTATTTGAGGATATGTATAATATTTGATTAAAACAATTTATGAGTTCCAAACCATTCAATCATTTAATTAATTAGTTTATAAAAATATATAATGAAAAATGATATATATTTTTATAATGGTATACATTTTCTTTTTAAACTTTGAAAATTTATTTTTTAGGTTTATAAATTATATTTATTATTTTTTTAATGAATAATTTATATTATTGAACATATTTTTGGTTAATATTTTCTTATAATTTATTAGTTCATTATTATATAAACATTATTTCATAAAACATGAGGTATTTGAAAACTATATTATTACTATTCCCCTTAAAATTCAAGTTTTTTTCCAGAAAATTATAAAAATCACTCTTGGTAAATTTTTATGTGCGGATTTGAAAATAAAGTTTATTTTATCAAAATAATTTTCAACCTTATTTATTTTTAATATTTTAAAAATTAACATTAAATTATGTTTTTTACAAAATACATTAAAATACTATTTTTTTAAAATATAAACTTATACTTTCCTTGAGTTTTATAATTTTTATATTTATTTTATATTGTTTATATTTTCATATTTACTTATTCTAATAATTTTAAATATTATTTACATTTTATTTTACTATTTCAATGTTCAAGATTCCATTCCAATGACTGAGTTTCTATTTTAATAGCTAGGTTACTATTTTAACTATTAGGTTTCCTGTTCTAATTGTCATATTAGATTTATACTTTATATAAATATCTATTATTTCCTTTATTAACCATTCACTTAATTTTCTCTCAATGTTTTTTGTATCTTTTGAAAAAAATACAATCATATTTCTAATGTTTTTTTGTTTGTGTTTTTTTGAATATGTGATATTTCTAAGAGACCAAAACCCAATGTATTTTCATATAATAATAATAATATTAATTTATTTTCATTTTCTAATTATAAAATTAATTATTTTGTTGAGTATATTTATTCTCTATATGTAATGTTATACCTTGATGACATAAGGAAATGCTTGTGTTTATTATTTGATGTATGTGACTTATTTATAGTATATACTTATAGTTTATATTTGTAAGAAAATAATTAATTTAATAAAGAAATATAAATAAATTAGGGAAAAAAAACAAATGCACACAAAGACACTCATATTATTGGTTCTAACAAAAAAATATTAAATTAAATTTTTATACACATATTATTTAAGGGAGAAAATTTATAAAAACTATATATATATATATAATATGGGATATTGTAACTTATTTCCGGATGTGTTTATATATTTGAAGTCTCATTTTTTGGGGAACCATCCTTTGCTACTTTTTAGAGTAATCAAACTCATTATCTTCACTCTGTTTTCTTCTAGAGAAACTTGCTAAAGTATGTCCAACTTTTTTACATTGAAAGAAATCCAATTGTAACTTACCCTAAAATATTCCTTTAGCTAAATTTTATTTTCTATCTGCAAGTGTCAAAAGATCATTTCACACATCTTATTATCCATATACACTTTCAATGGAATAAAGTTTTCTCTATGTATTTTAATCCCATATCCTTTGATGAATTTATTTGAAATGACCAGTCAAGATCTGTGTGATCCCTGATAGGGATAGGGGTGAATAAGTGATCTCTTATTTTTATATTTTCTTTCTTATGAAACAACCTTAACCTCCTATGAAATAGTTATGATTTTTTAGAAATAAGAACAGAAGAACAAACCACATGAACACTATTATCTATAAGGTTCCTCATTCAATAAGAGTATCTAATCCTTTACATGGGTTTTAAACAATCCAACACCACACAATCCAATAGAAAAATCATTTAATGTGGTTATAATAATCAAGGAATATCATTACACTTAAGATAAACTATGATAAAAAAATATTGCATGTGCTCTCTATACAGATAAAATATGTAATAAAGATTTTTTTATGACTATTAGAATCATTCACTAAAAAGCTCAATATATTTTAATTGTGCTATTGATACTTTTTCACATTTACCCTTATTACTAGAAATTATTTTTCACTTTCTAAACTTGAAGAATGCATGAAATTCCTCCTTTTATTTCTATATAAAACATATATCAATTCCACTTTTCATCCCATTTCTTTATCTGGTCATCTATCCATAAAACTTGAACCAATTCCTTCTAAAAAACAACCCCATTTTCTTATTCTCTATCCATATGTTCACCTCTACACATAGTCTATCCAATTCAACTTATTATAAATTTTTTTGGTGTCTTCTTTCCTTTTCCTCTAATCAAGACTTCTCTATCTGATTCCACTCTTTTCTTCAACCATGAGATTCCTTAGTTTGAAACTCTCCCTTATAAAACTATGGATTTTATATTTTCATCGGGTGTCTTTATATGAAACTATTTCTTTTTCACTTCATATTTTAGACATTTGAATAGTACTATCTCTATAATTTACTTTCATAATATTTGTATATACATGATTATGATAATAGATAGAAATCCAATTTTACTTTCCCACTCACAAAATTCAAAATTACCTTTCAAAATAATTTTCTTGGATGCTTATCAAGCCTTTTAGAGTATTCTAGAGTCTTTTATAAAACTCCATCATTTGTTTCCTTCTAAAAAATTAGTTTAAACTCAATGAGAATCATTTTTTTCCTTTTATGATATTTAGAACATTTAAAGATCATTTTAGAATCATAAAATTTGATATCTTTATGAAAACTCTATAAATAAATTTGTAACAGTAAAAATATTTTACCACACAATTGATAGGTAAAACATTATATAAAAACATTCATATGTTGAGACTCTGTATAATTTTATCTATCCATTGACTTTATATTATTTCCTCTTTATAATGGAATTTATTAGAAACATCAACCTAATGACTTCAACAAAAACCTTTTATATGATAACTCGATGTCTTATGGATGATCTTCAGTTCGTCTAATGGACTCTATCTAATTGGAAAATTTCTTTTTGTATTGAAAGATTTTATCTGATCATATTTTTTCAATTTATATCTTTCCATTGATAATTAACCCAATTAAATTACTCCATATCTTCTCTTTAAAATTTCATAGAAACTACACCTTTATAAACATATGAAATATGCACTTCTTAACCAAACCTTTTTTAGAAAGATCATATATGTTAACACTTACTCAGAACTTCATAGTACCTATTTTTTAGATAAAAACAAATTTCTATCCCTTTCGACTAACACATAGATCAGGAGATTTGTGAATACTCTTATTGAAGCAAATTTTAAAAATATAAAATCATCTCTATTTTTTTTCTTTATCAAACATTCTATTTGATAGAACATTCTTAAATAAGATAAAAAAATTCAACACAAAAATCTATCCAAACATCTCAGTTCATCAAATATTTTCTAATGGAATATGTCTAGAAAAATCATTTCATTATTCTATGTCAACTTTTAAATATTAGAAGTATTAAAAAATTTATGTGTTTTATGATAAGATAACAAAATATAAATCATGGACCACACCTTCTTCAAGACAAACCATATTTCTTAAAATATATTCAAACTCTTGAAAAAACACCTCCAAACTTCCTGGTCCTAATAATATCCCCCTTTATATTTTTTTAGACCAAAGAATATAATTTTGATTCAAAATTTTAAACTCTATACTTTTCCTTTCCTTAGTTTTGAAAATAAAAAAACACTTTCTTAAAACCATATTTTTACTAACTTTATATATCCCAAGTGTTTTAGAATGTTTTTTAGAAAAAATATTTTTCTACTGAATGTATAGATAGTTTTAATATAAATGAAAATAAAATTTATATTACTTAATCTTATCCATAGGACTGACTTAGATTCTCATCCATTGGAATGAATAATGATTTATCCATTAGATTGACTAGTGTTATATCCATCAGACTAATCAAAGTCATATCCATTGGAATGCAAATTGTTTAGATTCAAAGGAATGACCATATATTAGTTCATATGATTGAATATATTATATATAATTGGAGTGTTTTAATTATTTCTATCACATATAGTTATTATATCATTATAATGATTCTTTCAAAATGAAATTGGATAGAGATGTTTTACTAAGATGTATAGTGATGATAATCTGAGGTTGCTTCAACTAACTCTGAGATTTAAGGAAAATATGACCATTAGAGGATGACTATAAATAGGAGTGAATTCAATGAGATGAGGGATGGTGCATTTTCAACTCAACATATCTAAATATCACTCTACCAGAACATATTGTTCTTATAATTTGTAATCTTCCCGAGAGTGGTGTTATAAGGATTCTGATTGAAGAATTGTAAAATCCTTAGAACAATTTTTCTTTTTCATTCTATGTCTGATCATGGTTTAGATTGAGGGATTATGAGGATAATAAGATAGGTGATTACGATTAGGTTGATTGATGGATTCTAGGGCATTGTAAGATATATTAGATTCCAATCATTGTAAAAATGTATTCTAGGATTTTGGAAGAAAAATTCATTCAGATTTTTGTATCAAGGGATTTATAAGTAATGAAATGTAGAACTTATAATTAGGTTGAAAACTGTAGATATCTTAAGTATGTATTTTTAACTTCCTTAATTGTTAATGTTAAAGAGTATAATTTTTTTATAAATATTGTATGTAACTATTACTTAGTCATAGGGTTTCATATTAATTATTTCTAAAAAAATTATATTCCACCGTGCAATTTACATTAGATTTTTTACTAATCTTCCTAATAACTATATTACCAGACTTTCTATGAGATAGATTAACAACTCAATTTATCAGATTTTTTTTGGATCTAATACATATACTCTGATCATCTGTTGATTTTTGAGTCTGGTATTTTTAACTAAATATATTTTGGGTTTTTTTGTTAGTTTAATATTTTAAATTTCAATTCACCCCTAATATATCCATTATGAACTCTTATGATCCAAAAATTAGTATTATAGAATTTTATTCTAATTTACATAATATGTTTTTACTTTTTTCTTCTAAAACATGTTATTAAGTTTTTTTATAAACTGTTTTAATTTATATTGATATTACACTAACTTCTATTATAGAAAGAGTTTATATTTATATAATATAGAAGGATTAAATATCATTATTCTTGTGAATTTTAATTCTAGAAGACCACCATTTTTTATGGCAATGATTATGAATATTGAAGAGATATAATGGAGTCCTTTATTATTAACATTTGAGTTTTCAACTTTGTGATGTTTAATGGAAATTATATGATTCTAGAGAAAGATTTTACTACCTTTATTAATCAAGAGAATTTTATGTATCATTTTAATTATAGTGTAAAGAAAACTCTATTATGTGTTATCTCTAGAAATATTTATAGTCAAATATCATCTTGTGACACTGAAAATAGTATATGAAATAAATTATAGGTAACTCATTTTGGAACATCTAAAGTCATTTAGACTAGAAGAGATATTCTTAGAGCTAATTGTTAATATTTTGTTTTTATACTGGGAAAAAATGTTTCCAAAAAGGAAAAATGATTTATGAGTATTGTAAAAATTTTACAATCTCTGGGTGAAAATGTTCATACCAATAAAATCTTAATGGAAAATATTATTGAAATCATTCCTAGAGAGTGTGAATCCAAAAGAACTACTTTGGATGATAATATAAGAATTACTAATCTAAATATTGATGATCTTATTGGAACCTGTATGCAGTATGGGGGAAGATTGAAAATAGATTCTGAAAAAATGAAAAATAATAATGGAGGAGGGGATGTTGCAGTAAGGTTTTCCAGGCGGCTTGTTGGTCTTCTATCTCTGGTTGTGTGGGATGTCTGCAGTAGAGTAGATGTTGTGGAGGTGTTTTTGGGATGAAATAGTGGTCATCTCAGCTATGGATATATCTTGGATGGTGGTGTTGATGTATGTGATAGTCAAGCCACAACAACAATAGAGGTAGTTCATCCTTGGTGTCCTTGTCAGGTGGAAAGAATGGGCTCGGCTTCAGATCTATAGATCTTGACCTCAGTGGATGGATGATAGGCACATGGATGATTATGGTTATGACCTTGTAGGTGGATCTTGGCAGAATCACAGGTTGACGTGGTGTATTATTTTTGGTGGTGGGTTTCAACGAGGTCATCATTGGATGCCAATGATGGGCATTTAGGCCAGACGATAGGGTCAGCAGTGGTTACGCTTTGGTGTATCCCAAAACTTCAATGATTTGGTTGGAGGCCTGTGTCATATGGCTTGGAGGTTGTTTCATTTGGCCCAATCACTTCATTGACAATGGTTTTCAGTGGCAGATCTTATTAGATGAAATAGGATCAGCAATGGGTGGCACCAGTGGATGCGGGTGGGCCAGCACAGTTTCAAGTTGAATCATTGGGCTCTTTGCATTTAGTATTGGTTTTGTAATGGGATTTATCTTATTTGGATTTCGTGCCACGAATTTTTTTAATTGTTTTGTGCCATTGGGCCTTTTGGGACATTGTATTATAATCCCTTTGATCCTTGGGTTTCGGTTTTCGCTAGGTTTCCCTTCTCCCTCAAAAGGGTTTTGTGTGTTTTTTATTTTTTAATAAATGG
This sequence comes from Viscum album, assembly GCA_963277665.1. Lineage (NCBI taxonomy): Eukaryota > Viridiplantae > Streptophyta > Magnoliopsida > Santalales > Viscaceae > Viscum > Viscum album. Next base: position 1,293,986,289 of record OY728138.1, on the reverse strand, counting down.
GTTTTCCCCCAAATTTTCAACTATATCAGAATAGTCTAGAAATAAAATAGATAATCTTGTGAGAATAATTAATAATATAGTTGGGTAAAATGATTTTCAATACAGATATAATATTAATTACAAATACAAATTAATAAGAAGGATTCTTCTAAAGTGATATATTATGAATATAAGAAATATAGATATATTAGACCATATTTTCTTAATTTAAAGAGAAAGGTTAAGAAGAAAAGAAACTCTGATAGGAATTATAATAATTATTATAATCACAAGAAAAAAAAAGTTTGAAAACATCAGATACTTGGAGTGAAAGTGGAGGAGATAGTTCTTATAATAATTCATTAGATAATGAAATACCAGAAAAGAAGAATATTGGATTATAAGTAGAAATTATGATGGTAAATAAATGCTTTATGGATAAGGAAATTGAAGAATATCTTACAAATATTACTTTAAATTAAAACTATCATGATAGTGATAATAATTAAAATAGTTCTACATATTTGGATAAAGAATCTTCTTCATCTGATGAGAATAATTTTTTTTGAAGATTTGATGAATTTTAAAGATTATAAAAATTATTAGAAAATGAGAATTATAATTTTTCTAAAAAACATGAAGTGGATCAAGGAAAAATTGTGAAAGAAAATTAAAGGATATCTACTTTAACTACTAAGATATCATATCTTTATAAATATTTGGATAAATATAATTTTGAAAGATATTACCTCTTGAAAGAAATTGAAAGATAAATTTTAGAAAACTAGTTATCAAAATGATTTTGTAAAACTTAGTTTTAATACAAATTTTATTGAGGATAAAAATTTACTTGTAAAATAATATCCTGAAATGTCTAGTTTTAAAAATATTATTTCGAATTTTACCACTGGTAAAGAGAAATTTTATAAAATTTATAATCATATTAGACCTCAGAGATATTTTTTTGGAATGTTTTTTACTTATAGAAAACCTATTTTTATAATAATTTCCCTGTTTTGAAAAGTGATCCATGTTACAGTAAATGTCAAAGTAGTGGAAACTGGAAGAACTTATGTTCTTTAAATAAAATTACATCTTTAGCATGTCACAATGGTTATTTTTCAAAAGAATTTATATTTTCTCAACATGATAAATTTTGAAAAATATGGATTCCAAAAATCTTACTTTTTGATAATACCACACCCAAAAAGGTTTGGGTTCTAAAATGTTAATGTTTTTGTTTGTAGGAAAATATATAATGTGGTAAAAAAATATTTGGTACGTGGATAGTGTTTTCTCAATATACATGACTGGTAAAAAAAATTCATTAATAAGATTATAAATATGGAAGGTGAAAACGTCTCTTTTGGAGATAATGGTCAAGGATAAACTATTAGTATAGGTAACTTTGTTCTTCTTAGAAAATCCTTAATTTAAAATGTCTTATTTGTTATAGGACTTCAGTAAAAACTTATAAAATAATTCAATTATGTGATGGGGTTTATCTTGTGAACTTCAGGAATAAAAAATTTACTATTCATAGTTCAAAATATATGTTTATTCATTCTACTAATCAGAATGAGAATATTTAGACACTTAACTAAGAATACCTTAGGATCTAATATCTACCTTGTCTTAGTGAAATGTAAGATAAATCATTGTTATAACATAGAATATTAGGGCACTATAATGTTATTACTTTAGATATTTTTTCTATTAATGGACTAGTTAAGGATATACCAAAACTTCGGGTTCGTACTTCAGAATTCTATGATTATTGTAAATTAGGAAAGCAACATAAGTCATGTTTTTTGTTTATCTGTGATATATCAACTTATGATACTTTATAGTTAGTGCACATGGACTTGTTTGGTCCAAAAAAAATGTAATTATTAGTGGAATTTATTATGTATATCTTTTATTTGATTATTACACTTTATATAATTGGGTCTATTTTATAGTAAAGAAGTTCTATGACTTTTGTTTTTTTAAAAATTTTGTAGCTATAGTTAAAAATGAGAAAAAAATATACTTTAAAATTATTCATAGTGATTATGGTGTAGAGTTTTTAAATTATGATTTTGAAACTTTTTTTAGTAAAAATGGTATTATACATAACTTTTCAACACCTAGAATGCCACAAAAATGGTATAGTTAAAAGAAGAAATAAAATTATTCAAGAGATTACTAGAACCATGTGGAGTGAATACTCAGTTGATAAATTTTTTGGGATAAAGTAGTCATTACTTAATATTATGATATAAATTGAGTTTTAATAATACATTTTATTAATAAAACTCTTTATGAGTTGTGGAATGGAAGGAAACCAAATATTTTTTACTTCAATGTTTTTGGATGCAAAAGATTAATTTTCAATACTAAAGATAATTTACGTAAATTTTATCCAAAATATGATAAAGGAATATTTTTATGTTACTCTAAATATATTAAGGCATATAAAGTTCTTAATAAAAATAAAAGTACTATTGAGGAAATAGTACATGTTAAGTTTGATAAAACATATTCTTTTACTTTAAAAAACCTCAACCCATATGTTCGAATTCTATTTCTAATACTGATTTTCAAATGATGTTAGAAAGTTCTTTTCATGAGATAATAATTGAAGAATATATTTATGTTGTTATACCTCAAGAATAATTTCATCTTGTAGTTTAAGAATTTTTTTCTAAATCTAAGAAATATATTGTTTCTTAGGAATCATCCTAGTGATAACATTATTGGTGATGTATATCAACTAGTCAGAACTAGAAATTATTTAAAAATTGAAATCAAACCTTATGAGTTTCTATCTCAATTTGAACTTAATAATTCTAATGAAGATATTGGTGATGAATATTTGATAAAATAAATTCCAGATTAACTCAATTAATTTGAAAGGAATACTAATTATACCTTGGTTGAACAACCTAAAGATACTTTTATAATTAGAGTAAAATGGGTATTTCAGAAGAAATTTGATGAAAATGGAATAATAGTTAGAAATAAATAAATACTTATTACTAAGGGATATAATAAAAAAGAAGATATATATTATGGAGAACATATACTACTGTATCTAGACTTGAAGTTATTTTTACACTTATAGCATATACAACATTCTTAGATTTAAAACTATTTCAAATGGATGTAAAGTGTTCATTTATTAATGGATTTGTTTTAAAGGAAGTTTATGTATAACAATCCCATGGATTTGAAAATAAAAAACATCCAAAACATGTTTTTAAACTCCCTAAGGCACTTTATGAACTTAAACAAGCCCCTAGAGCCTGGTATGAAGGGTTAACTAGATTTTTATTACAAAAAAAAATTGTTAAGGGACATGTGGATCCAAATATTTTTATAAATGATGTTTCTAAAAATATCATCATTGTTTAGTTTTATGTCAATGACATTATATTTGGTTCAACTAAAAATATTTTACAGATTCCTTTATTGATCTTATGAAGTCTGAGTTTGAAATGAGAATTATGGGTGAACTTATTTATTTTATTTATTTTAAAATTTATCAAAAAACAGAAGGATATTTTGTATCCCAAAATAATTATATAAAATATCTACTTAATAAAATTGGATATGAAAATACTAAGAGTATTACTACTCATATAAAAACATAAAGTAATTTAGATATTGATGAATCTGGGAAACCATTTGATCAAACTAATTTTAGAAGAATGATTCAAAGATTAATATAATTAATAAACTTCATCTATTATTAATGTTTTCTATATGTTTATGTTATAGATATCAAGAATATCCAAAAGAGTGCCACCTTAAAGATATAAAATTAATTTAAATTTATCTTAAGGGAAATATGGGTTTAGTTTTATTTTAATCTTCTAGAAATTATTTTGAGTTAAAAACTTTTTTGGAGGCTATTTTTTATGTTTGTGAAATGGATACAAAAAGTATATTAGAAACTTTTCATTTCTTAGAAGAATATTTACTTTATTTGTATTGTAGGAAACGACACTAAGTACCACTTTACATTGCTAAAGATGAATATATGGTAGCTAAAAGTTGTTGTGATCAAGTGTTGTGGATACTATACACACTCACTAACTATGGAATGAGTTTTACTAAAGCTCAAATATTGGGTGATAAATAAAGTTACATTATATTAAGTAAAAACCCAACACCTCACCCATGAGAAAATTACATAGATATAACTCCCCATTTCTATAACAACCCAAGGTTTTACAAATAAATTTATTTTAGAATGCATTCAACACTATGTATATGTGAAACAAACACTTTGTTATTTAAAGGAGATAGTTATAACTTAGTCGTTAGATATAATTTTTTGGCATATATGATTTGAATTTCAAAAAACATACATACACAGTTGCAATCAATTAGATATTTAGAGTTTGATAGGATCAAATTACATTTTTGAGGAATAGTAACATACCCTTATGAATAGTAATATGAATAGTAATATGACCATTTTGAATTGTAAATCATATTATTATTTTATTTTCTTAAGGTTATAAGATAATGATATCTTGATTAAATTTTCAAGGTGATATAAAATGAATTATAGTTTTAAATTGTTATTTTAAAGTAAATTATGATTTTATTTAAAAATTAAATTAATCATATTTATAAAATTATTTTCAAAAAATGGATTTAATTTTTGAATTCAGAACATTGATTTTAGGTTATTCTGAATTTATGATAATTTTAAAAAATACTTTAGTTTTTCATGAATAGTAATAATACAATTTTGAGTTTTTGGTATGTTTAATGAAATCATACTGATGAAATAATTAATATAAAATTCAGGTTGACTTTTGTACATTAAAATTTTATAAGAGGTGTCCCAAGTGTCCAATACCATCATAAAATATCATGGTCAATCCCATGGTTTTTCAAATACCACTAATGAGGTATCCTTGGAAATTAATAAAAAACTTACTCCCTTTTAATATAAATATCCACCAATTACTTAGTTTTCTTTCTTTCCAAATTCATCATCATAGAAGTTAGAGTAGGTTTACCTCCCTAGGAGTCCTATAAAGGTTTACTCAATACCCAAAGGTCCCAAACATCTTTTTTTAGGAGTTACTCTACAAGGTAAGGGAATATACCACCCTTCTCTTTTTCAAACACTCCTTTTCTGGTATTATTTTTAATTTCAATTTTTTGATGATATATTTCATTACATATCGCCTTAATGTTAATATTATGTAAAAATGATGATAAACTTTTTTTATCTCATATACGTGTTTTATGATTTTTTAAGTGACGTCGTTAGGCTGCTGAATTTTCTTAATGGATTTCTAAACTTCTGTTTTTCTTTCAAGTTCCCTTATTTTCTTTTTTTCTCATAAAATACCCTCATACAAAAGATATGATAACTAAATTACCTTAAATATACTGTAATTTTTTTATTCTAATGTAATAATTCCTCATCATCTCTATTTTCCCCTCCTTTTGTACAAAAAATGAAAACACCATCTGAGATGTGTTAATTTATCGCATTCAAGAATGACAGATTTTCAATTTCTATTAATGTCTTCATGGATGGTCATTAAACCATTTTTATGGTTAAAGAAAAATATAATATTTTTATTATAACCTGTTAAATATTATTTAATTAGTATATATACATAATACTAATTCAAACAATAAACTAGTTTGTAATAATCGAGATATCACGCAAAAAAATCTAAATGGTTATCACTAATGTTCTATCTAATAAATCATACTCATACCATGTAACCAAGTGATATATATAATCATTTAAAATTTTTTATGTTAATAAATAATATATAAGTTCAAATCATTAGAATTATATCTATTCCTCATAAACTCCATTACTTATAATCAAGCAAACCGATCATGAAATCATGGAAATGAACACTACGGAACGACGAAATTAAATATTATAACTTATCAATAAGAACATAAATGAACTTAATAAAACTATAATGAATAAAATATATGTATATGAGGTTATTAAATATTTAATTTATGGATTTAATTTTTTTATCTAGGAAATTAATGAAATATGCAGAATACATTCATACATAAGGTAAGGATTTTCTACCTGAACCCCCATTTTCTTTCAGGTTACTCTTACCCTCTACATACCTAAATTAAATTATTATTTATTATTATTTAATCCTCATAAATTATGTGTGAATATTATATATATGTGTACCAACCATAATCCTTCTTTATTTTATGGAGAGTTACATGCTTTAAAAGGATCTTTCAAAAAGTCTTCCCAAAATACAAGCATGTTTCAAGGGAACTTCTCGAATTGTTACCTATGTTCAAGTACACTCTATAATATGTTTTTATACACCATTATTTTTATAAAATAACACATTTTATTATGAAAAAACTATATTAATTCAATTCTGGTTTTATACAAATATTTTTCCAAAAGAACTCAACTTTTCAAAGTAAAAGAGTATTTATATCAAGAATTACTTGATGATTTTATAAGAGTAATTTTATATATTTCAAAATTTTGTTGAATATTAATGGGAATAATATTTTGTGATATAAAATACCATATTTTATTAAATTTTATATTTTTAGTTTGACTATGGATGTGCTATCTTGAAACCATTCTCCAGATTACTCATAATGGTTAGGGTTTATGTGTATAGATTGTGGAAAGTTATTTCATATGTTCATGTTGTTTATGTTTATCCCCTTTCATATGATGAATTAATTAGAAATATAAAGTGAATGGTAGGTCCCACTATATCCCCTAGATGCATCATTATGTCTCATGAGGAAAAAAATATGGACTTGGCTGAGGCCTTGCCCATTTACAGATACAGTTTTGGGTGAGACCTTAATCATTTTTAGATATCTTGGTCGAGACCTTGTTGGTATATTATAGAATGTACAACATTATGAATTTCCATTATTATGGAACAAGTAATTGATAGTCCAAGAGATTATTAGACTAGTAGAATACCCATGATTATGCTTTATTATAGAATTATTTATTTAGCCCTTATTTCTACCATAATATGTTCAAGTTCATTTTTAAAGGCATGTGTTTTTAGTTATTCTCCATACCTGGTGTTTATGTTTTTGATAACTTATTCTGTATTACTTACCTTTACTAAAAATCTGAGCTCACCACTTTCTTATGTTTTATTTTTAACTAGGTGGTGAATATGAATGTTATAAATGACTTTCAAGGATAATCTAGGAGTTTATATGTGATTCAAAAGAACTGGATATGTTGAATTTCCTTTCAAGTTGTAATTTCAAACTTATGTATGTATATGGTTTTCTAAAAATAATAAACTAATTAGTTCCTTTAGTATATGAATTTCTTGTAATTATACCAATGTAATAAAATAAGGCACTAACTCCAAGCAATTGGGGTCGGGTCTTTACAGTTGGTATCAGAGGAAGTTTTGTAGAAAACCTGGAAACTAGATTAAGAAAACGTAAATTTGGGAACAAAACCCTAAGATATTCTGTGAGGATAAACACACAAGAACATCCTAGAATCTTGGTAAGAAATATATTATATGGATTTTTCTAGAAAATAAATCATTATCTAGATACTATAAGTGGGTGTGGTTTTGGAACATATGTACCTAGGAGTAACAACTCTGAAATGGAGTTTCGGGCTTGATGCGAGGTATCTTGGTACACAAAAATAGACTTTACTGCGAACCAAGTTTGAAACTCTAAGAGGATATGTTTAGGATAATTCACATTTTATTTAAAAACCATTATGAAGTAATTAAATATAAATTTTTCATTAAAGAAACCATGTTTATGATTATTAGATTAGCTACAAATAGTATTTCAATTTATGCTAAGTATTTTTCTAATTTGATATTAAACATTATGATTCATAACCTAATATAGTGTATTCCACTATTTAGAAATGACACCTAGTACAAGGGATGTAAACCACATGAATTCACATATCCCATGTAGGGATTTTCCTCTTATGTAAGATAATGATGCTCATACTGGAGCTGTGACAGGGGCTGAGCAGCTTATAACTATACTGAGACAACTGAATCAGGTTATAAATAATAACCTTGCCCTTATGGAGTATCCTGATCCACAATGTGTTGGAGTAATGTTATATTTATTTCTGTGACAAAAACCTCCATCATTAAATGGGACTACAAACACATTTGTAGTTGAGCAGTGGATAAGTTCCCTAGAGAAGATATTTCTTGCTTTGGGATGTAACAAAATGGATAAGGTTTTCATGGTAGTTTATCTTCTATCCAGAGATTCAAATAAATAGTGGTCACTAATTCAAAACACAAAGGAGGAATAAATAGAATAAATAGAATGGAGGGACTTTATGGAAATATTTTTAGAAAAATATTTTCATCATGAACAAAGAAAAGTTACAGAGAGATAATCCTTGAGTCTTAGACAAAAAATTCTTGGTGTGGTGTTGATGTGATGACGGTGATAAGGATTGGCTGGTGATGTGATGCTTGTGTGCCTCGTGATGGGTGTGTGACTCTAGGAAATAGTGTGACTCGTGATGATTCGTTTACCGAGATGGGTGATGGTGACTTTAAATTTTAATTTTGAATTTTGTGGTTTTGGGAGGTGATTGTGGCGGTATTCCATTCTGGGTTTGTCTGCAGTTAGTTGGTTTTTGTATTTTGAATTTAGTATTCCGACTGTATAAGGGGGTTTCATGTGGATAGTTTATGGAGGGTTTTTTTGTATGGTTCCCACTACCAAAAAGTGGCTTATTAAAAATTAAAAAAAATGGATTGTTCTGCTGTATGAAGCCAATTTTACAAGGATAGAAAGGCATGTTGAGGACTACATATGTAATCTGTAAATAAAGATTGATCAATTCTTTGATGGTTTAAAAAATTCCTCTGAAGGCTACTAGTCTCCTAAAATTTATCGTCATATAAAGACATTGTCTAATGTGCTATCAAGATAGATAAAGAATTCTCTATGTCTTTTGACTTTAAGGGAAAACAAGATAGGAAGAGGGTGTTAAAAGATAGAATGTATAAAGGTAAGAATAAAAAGAGGTATTTTCCAACATGAAATACTTGTGGAAGGAAACACCCTGATGCTTAATTAAAAGTAAAAGGCATGTGCTACAAGTGTGTAAAAAATGGCCATAATGATGGTGATTGCAAGGGAAAAAAAGAAGTTATTAATTTTTAATTCTATAATTGTAGGGAGATGGGGAACTATTCTAATATTGTTCCAAGCGTCAAGGAAACGAGCCTTAGAAAAGGCCAAGGGAGAAAGGCCAATATTATGAAATCACAACTAGTGAGATTGAAATTCTTAATGATGTGGTGGTAGGTACTTTAATCATTTCCTATAACATAGCCAATTCTTTATTTTATTCTAGACCATCGCATTCAATTACATCTTCCCAATTTTCAAAGAAAATTAGATATTTCGAATTTGATTTAATAAATGAGTTATCAGTCAAAAATCCTAAGGTAAGTATCATTGCAACAAATATATGTCGATCAATCCTCCTTATGACACATAACCATTCCTTAGTTTCTAACATTATCATCATACCCATGATCGACTTTGATATAATACTCGATATGGAGTGGCTTTAAAATTATGACGTAAAAATATGTTGAAATAAGAAAGAAGTTACAATTTTTGAGAACGATGTAGAATCCCTTATCTTTAGGTCAGAAATTCTATCATCTAATTCTTATCTAGATCCACACCCAGTTGATCTACTCAATGAAATATTTGGTGAGGATGAGAACACAATATTAGTGGGTAAGAAAATAAATATTCATTTTGAGAATATACCTATTGTGCAAGAATATATTAGTGTTTTTCTAGAGGATTTACCTGGACACCCTCTAGAGTGGGAAATTGAGTTTTCTATTGATTTAATTCTTAGTTCAAGGCCTATATCAAATAATCCTTGTAGAACGAACACTATGGAATTAGTAGAACTGAAGAAACAACTGGATGAATTGAGTGATAAAGGATTTATTCACCCTAGTGTTTCTCCATGGGGAGCCCATGTTCTTTTCATTAATCTGAAAAATAGTTCTATGAGGTTGTGTGTTGACTATAGGGAGATCACTATTTTTACAATAAATAACAAGTATCCCCTACCTCGTATTTATGATTTAATTGATCAACTTCACAGAGCCCAATATTTTTTGAAGATCTACCTTTGATCTGGATATCATCAGTTGAATGTGAGGAAGGATGATATTCCAAAAAAACACCAGATATGAGAATTATGAGTTTATAGTAATGCCTTTTAGACTGACTAATTCACCCTCTATTTTTATGGATCTAATGAATAGAGTTTTCTAGGAATATCTTGATGAATTTTTTATTGTATTTATTAATGATATCTTGGTATACTTTAAAATCTATGAAGATCGTGAAAAAAACTTTCATATTATTTTGAAGACTAAGAAGAAATAAATTATATTGGAAGTTTAGAAAGTGTGAATTTTTGCTTCAGTAAGTTTCTTTTCTTATCCATATTGTCTCTAAGGATAGAATCTTAGTTGATCCTTAGAAGACAAAGTTGTCCAAGAATGTCCTACTCCAATGAACATAACCTAGGTACATAGTTTTATTGGTTTAGCAGGTTATTATCAGTATTTTATTTAGAACTTCACCCATTTAGCAAAACCATTAACCAAGATTACTCATAAATGGGTTAAGTTCATATGGAAAAAAGAATGTGAAGAATGTTTTAAATAATTTAATAAGAGGTTATTTAATGATACAATCATGAATCTACCATCGGGAAATGGTGTATTTTTAATCTATAGTGATACATCGATGAAAGGACTTATTTGGGTCCTAATGCAGAATGATAGAGGTATAGCCTATACATCAAGTAAGTTAAAAATTCATGAACATAACTATCCAACTCATGATTCTGAGTTAGCAGTTGTAATATTTTCTCTGAAGACATGGAGACACTATATCTATGTTAAAAGATGTGGATATATACTGATAAGAAGAGGTTGAAATACATCTTCTCATAAAAATAACTCAACATGAGGCAAAGGCGATGGCTTGAGCTAATCAACGATTATTATTGTTCCATTCACTACCACCTAGGAAAGGAAAATAAGGTAGCTGATGCATTGATTAGGAAGGATCACGGAGTTCTAAACAAAAATGAGAATTAACAAGAATCCAATGTATATGTATCTAACAAGGATGGATATGGAAATCATAAAAGAAGGTGAAACATCATCACTTTTTCAATTAGTTTCCCTAACATCTTTATTAGAAATGATTAAAAGTTCTAAACCAGTTGATGAGAATATTCAAAAAAAAATAATGTAGTGAATGATGGGAAGTTGGAAGAATTCATAGATGAAGATGGAATTTTGATGCTTGGGAAGAGGCTTTGTGTTCTTTCTATATTTGAGCTAAAAAGAGAGTTATAAGATAATACCCATAGTTTGAATTTTTCTATACATCTTGGTAGCATTAAGATGTATATATATTTGAAGGAACATTTTTGGTGGGATAACATGAAGAGGAAAATTATTGATTATGTATCAAGTTTTTTAGTCTGTCAATAGGTTAAGGCTGAAAGACAACATCCTAGAGGAATCATGCAACCTATACCTATTACTACATGGAAATGGGATAACATCACCTTGTATTTTTTCACTGTATTACCCAAAACTCCAAGAAATAATGATGTGATATGGGTAATTGTTGATCAAATTATGAAATCTATACATTTCCTCACTATAAGGGATGATTTTCCATTGGAGTACCTTGAACAACTCTATATAAATGAATTGGTAGTACTTCATGGATCACCCCTTTCAATAGTGTATGATCTTTATCCTCAATTCAAATCAAAATTCTAGAAAATTGTTCAGAAAGATTTTGAAACCAAGCTTCGTTTGAGTACTTCTTATCACCCCCAAACTGACAGGCGGTCAGAAAGGATGATCCAAAAATTACAAGACAAGTTGAAATCATGATCACTTAACTTTCAAGGTATGTGGTATCAATATTTACCCTTATTATAGTTTCCATACAATAATATTTTCCAATCTAGTATTCAAATGGCACCATATGAAGAATTGTATGGAAAGAGACATCATACACCAACATGTTTGGATGAAGTTGGTGAAAGGAATCTTGTGAGCCCAGATGTTATGGAGGAAACAATAGAAAAGGTAAAGACTATTCAAATTCATATCAAAGTAGCTCAAAGTAGGAAAAATATCTATGATAATAATCAAAGAATGGTTTTGGAATTTTAAGAGGTAGATCACATTTTCTTGAAAGTATCTCCATAGATGGGAGTTAAAATATTAGGAAAGAAAGGGAAACTATGCCCAAGGTACATATGCCCTTTTGAAATTCTGTATATAATTGGAGATATGGATTATCATTTGTTAATGACTCTTAGAATTTATATGGTACACAATATGTTCCATGTCTCATTATTGAGAAAGTACATTCCATACCCCCTGCATGACCTTATTTCTGAAGGTATAAAATTGGAACCAGACAAATCTTATTATGAAGATCCAATCTAGATTATGGACACTAATGAATATCTGTTGAGGAATAAAATGACTCAGTTGATAAAGTTACATTATAAAAATGATAAAATTGAAGTGGAAACATGGAAACCTAAGAAACTTATGATGAAGACCTACCCATATCATTTTGTGAGGTAACATTCTAGTATTTTTGAGGATGTAATTTTTGTAAGGGGGAAGAATGTAACAACCCAAGGATTTATAAATATTTTTTTAGAATGAATTAAACACTAAGTATATGTGAAAAAACACTTTTTAATTTAAATGAGATAGTTATAACCTGGCCGTTGGATATAATTTTTCTTCTTCTGTGATTTTAATTTCAAAAAACTGACATACACAGTTGCGATCAGTAAGATATTAAAAGTCTGATAAGATCAACTTACATTTTTGGTGAATAAAAACATACCATTATGAATATTAATATGAAACTTATTAATAGTAAATCATATTATTAGTTTATTGTCTTAATGATATAAGATAATGAGATCTTGATTAATTTTTCAAGGTGATATAAAATGAATTATAGTTTTAGAATTGTTATTTTTAGAATAAATTATGATTTTATTTAAAAAATAAAATTAATTTTATTTAGAAATTTATGTTAAAAAAATGGAGTTCATTTTTGATTTTATAATTTAGATATTAGGTTACACTTAATTTATGAGGATTTTATAAAATACATTAGTTTTTTTGTGAATAGTAAAAATACAGTTTGAGTTCTCGGTATATTTAATGAAATCATAATGATGTAATAATTAATATAAAATGATGGTTGACTTGTGTAAATTAAAATATGATATGAGGTTCCCCATGTTTGAAATACCATAGGAAAATACCAGGGGCAGACCCATGGTTTTTTAAGCACTACTAAAGAGGTGTCCTTGGAAATTAATAAAACCCTCCCTCTCTTTTACTATAAATACCCACCAATTCCTTCATTTGTTTTCATGAAAAATTCAACATCCTTCAAGATCTGGTAGTTTAAACTCCTTAGGAGTCCTCCAAAGGATTACTCAATCCCCCAGGGTCCCAACCATCATGTTTTAGGAGTTACTCTAAAAGTTATGGGAATCTACCACCCTTATCCTTTTTAAGCATTCCTTTTATGTTATTCCTTTCAATTTCAATTGGATTATGATGGGATATGTCTTTAAATATCCACCATACTGTACATATTATGTAAAAATTATTATTTATCCCTTTTTTCTCTCATCAATATGTTTTATTAATTTTTAAGCGACACCGTTAGGCTACTGAATTTTTGTAAGGGATTTCTCAACTTCTCTTTTTTTATTTCAAGTTAATTTATTTTCTTTTTCTCTCTTAAAATACTTGCATATAAAGGTATGATAACTAAATTACCTTAAATATACTATAATGTTTTCATTATAATGTAATATTTCATCATCATCTATCCTTTCCCCACCTTTTATACAAAAATATGAAAATATCATCTGAGATTTGTTAATTTATCATATTTAAGGATGACATGTTTTCAATTTATATTACCATCTTCATGGTTGGCCATGAAACCATTTTTATGGTTGAAATAGAATATTATATTTTTATTATAACCTATTAAATGTTTTGTAACTAGTATATATACATAATATTAATTCACAAGACAAACTAGTTTGTAACAACCAAAATATCGCCCAAAGAATCTAAATGGTTATCATTAATGTTATATTTAATAAATCATCTTAATAACATTTAAACAAGTTATATATATAAATATTTAAAGTTATTTATGTTCATAAATAATATATAAGTTCAATTTTGTATAATTATTTCCATTCCACATATACTCAATTACTTATAATCAAACAAAACGATCATGAAATCAAGGAAACAAACACTTCAGAATGAAGGAATTCAATCTTATAACTTATCAATAAGAATATAAATGAACATAATAAAACTATAATGAATCAAATATATTTATATAAGTTTATTAATTTTTCAATTTATGTATTTATGTTTTTTATTAAGGAGATTAAGGACAAGTACGTAATACATTCAGACATAAAGGGTGGATTTTCTACCCAAACCCCCATTTTCATTCGGGTTACTCTTATCCTCTAATTACCTTAATTAAATTACTATTTATTATTATTTAATCCTCATATATTCTGTGTTAATTATCTATATATTATTAACAACCAAAATTATTCTTTATTTTATGGGTTGTTACATGCTTTAAAATGATCTTTCAAAAAAAAAAGATTCTAAATACAAGCTCATTTCAAGGGAACTTCACGAATTCTTACCTATGTTCAATTAAACTCTATAATATGTTTTTAGACACAAATATTTTTATAAAATCAGTCATTTTATTATGATAAAACTATATTAATTAAATTCTTGTTTTATACAAAGGTTTTTTCAAAGGAACTATTCTTTTCAAAGTAAAAGAGTATTTATATCAAGAATTACTCGATGATTTTATAAGGGTAATTTTATTTATTTAAAAATTCTTGTTGAATCTTATTAGGACTAATATTTTATGATATAATATACCATATTTTTTAATGGTTTATTATTAGTTTGACTATAGATGTTTTATCTTGAAACCATTCTCCATATTACTCAAAAGTGTTAGTGTTTATGTGTAGAAATGGTGGAAAGTTATTTCTTATGTCCATGCTGTTTATGTTTATCCCATTTCATATGAAGAATGAATTGAACTTAGAAAGTGAAGGGTTGGTCCTACTATATCCCCCAAATGTATAGGTAGGTCTCATGTGACAAAACATGTATGGACATGGCTGAGGAATTTTCTATTTACAGATACGGTTTTGGCCGAGGCCTTAATCATTTTCATATGTCTTGGATGAGGGCTTGATGGTATATTTCAGAATATACGACATTATGAATTTCCCTCATTATGATACAAGTAATTTATAGTCCATGAGGTAATTAAACTAGTATAATACCAATGATTGTTCTTTATTACATCATTATTTATTTATCCATTATTCCTACCATAATATGTTCAAGTTCATTTTTAAAGGCAAGTGTTTTTAGTTATTCACCATGCCTAGTGTTTATGTTTTTGATAACTTCTACTGTATTACTTACCCTTATTGAGCATCCAAGGTCACCCCTTTCTTATCTTTTATTTTTTCCTATATAGTGAAGATTAATATTATAAATTACCTTCAAGGATAATATAGAAACTTATGTGTGATTCAAAAGAACTTGATATGATGAATTTCCTTTCAATTTTTAATGTTAAACTTATTTATGTATATTGTTTTCCAAAACTAATAAACAAATTCATTCCTTTAGGATAAATATTTATTTTAATTATGCCAATGTAATAAAATAAGGCATCAGCTCCGGGCAACTGGGGTTGGGTATTTACAATTTCTTTTATAATCACAAAAAAGATATCATTTTACAATTAATCAGATCCCAAGAACAACTTGTAGATATGTTTATAAAACCCCTTATTTCTGATAAATTTTTATACATTAAATAGAAGCTCAGAATGATCTATATCAAATTATCATTCATATCTACTTTATGTTTACCAATCTACTAACATTAATGAAATCCTTATCAAATGGGGAGTACATATGTTTTGGTTCTCCAAAAAAATTTCTTTTCTAATTTTTTTAGTTTTCTTAAAGTTTTTTGTTTTCATATCTTTGGAAATTTATAAAATCACTTTTTATTATTCTAAAAGTTTTCAGAATAAATAATTTTTACAAAATTTTTTCAGCATAAAATTTTTATTTCAAACTTTCTTTGAACATTTTTTTTGTTTTAAAGTTTATCAAAATCAATTTCCATTACAAAAACCAAGAATAATTGGTTTATTAATAAAATATTAACACCAAAAGTAATTTCTACTCCAAGATTATTCTTATGAACTTTTAGTTTTTAAATTATCCTTTAATTTTATTCTTCAATATTTTCATACATATTATTTTAAAAACTTTTAATTTTTATTTTTTAAAATATTATGTAATTGGAAAATATGGAAATCCGATGAATATTTTACATAAGAAAACAATAAGAGTTCATACTATTTATTAAATCATTCAAGTAATAATATCAGTCGTCAGATCAGATTGCGGTTTTCAATGTAATCTTTTAGACATATAGAAGATGAAAGGTCTCCCCCTACCTATATATATGGAGTGGGTCACCCTTGTGCCACATTGATTTCTAGGATTTTTTTCAACCCTCAGCTCTCCAATTTAAGAACAATACTAAAGTTTTCCATTTATTCGATTATTAGCATCAGTTATAATCTAATGGATTCAATATAATATTTTTCTAAATGCAATGTTATAATGGAGTGGTTTATTTAAAAAGTGTGGTATGAAAAGTATGATTCTTGGTTTTAAAGAGTTATTAAATCTCAAGGTTGGTAAAATATATGTAAAGAGAAATATGACTTTGATATACACTATCCAGAAATCATTAAATAATTTTATTCTAATATAGAATTTAATGTTTAAGAAGATTTAGATGTGTTTATTTGAAATATTTTTGGAGAAAGTTATAAACAAAAAATTCAAAAAGTTATTGATCTAGTTTAATTTACTTTATAATTTGAGGCATATATTCTATAAAATAAGTTTAAGGAGAGGCTTGGTATTTTTGAAAAATTAAAAGATGAATCTTTATTGTTTTTATCTTTTGATAATGTTATGAAAGTATTTCACCTAACTCTGGATATCAAAGTTATAACTCAATGAATGAAAGGATACTTGATTATAAGTAAATGTGATATGAATACTATGAATGTCCTTTAAATTTTTATTTTTTATTATTTTATTAAAATGAGGAAGATTAACTTGGTAAAGTTTGTGTTTATTTCCATTGAACATATCAAGAAAACATTTATGAAGTCAAGAAATATAATGTTCCCTTGCATAATTAATAAGATGTTATTAAAGTGAATGGATGTTTTTCAGATTAAGAATTGGCCTTATGCTATTATAGAAAAGGTTTCTATTAGTGGAGAAAAAACAATGGATACAATGAAATTTGTTTTCAATCCAAATATTAAGAAATTTGTGTAAGAAAAAGGAAAAGTCAGCATTTGATACTGAACTAGTTAATGAAAAATATATATTAAAATAGAGGAGAAAAAACTTAATATTCCCTTCCTAATGTTAATAAAAAATATAAATCTACATCTGATGAATAATTTAAGAAGTTATTGGCCCATAAATGTTATAATAATCCAATGGATCCTAGTTTTGGACTAGATAAACCTGAGGCTTTAGATCTAAATATAAAAATAGCTAAGGAAATTAATGAAGTAGAGAAGATGATGTAGAAAAATAAAAGGCATTCTAAGGTTATGATAATGGATTTTTTTAAAGGATATTAAAGAGAATCTTATGATAAACCTATATCATTTTTTCCTTATTCGTAGTTCAATTGGTTCCTACTTTTGGAAACAATTATGATACCGATCAAACATTTCCAGACCCATAAAAACCAAAAAAATAGAATTTGTTGAAACTTTGGTAGTTATAGATATTTTAGATAAAGTAAAAGGTAAATAAATTATAGAGGAAGTTAATAAGTTAGTAAAAAAATCAGTTCATAAATCAGTAAAGAATAACAACCTAGTTTTATATGTTTTAGAAAATAATAAATCATCATCAAAATAATAATTTTTACCACACCATTTATATACAAAATAATCCTAAAAATCATATACTAATAAAGAAGTTGTTGTTGTAAATGTTTTGGATGATGAAAAAATTGAAGAGGAAGTAACGATTGACACTAGATATTCTCCTCTATATATTTCATAAGCATCATCAGATTCTTCATACACAACAATCACTGAAGAAAAAAAATATAATAGATTATATTTTGATAATTTTAAATATATAATATACTCAATTACAAACACACCAAATATTGATACAAGGTGAAATTAGATTCAAAACTGTTTAAATGAAAAATTTGAGTCAATAAAGTTATTGATATAATCGATTGTTCAAAATGAGGCTAAAATAAAGTTTTTAAAAGAAAAGTCTAAGGAAGATAAATTAAAATTAAATTAGATGGTGAAGTGGATGAGGAAAGTCAATACTGATTTGAAATATCATGATAACAAAGTTATGAATATCAAGAAAGTAACTTTTAACATTAGTGTTTCATTTGAGAAGTTATCTTCAAGTTTCTTAGATAAATTAAAGATAGTAGAATAGCTTACAAATATATTGGATTCTTGGAATGAAGAAATATATATTTTGAAAGAATAAATTCATAAATAGAAGGAATATAATACTCTGTAAGGCTAAATTTGGAAAACAAGAAGATTAGTTTTCTTGAAGAGAAGATTATCAGTCTGAAAGAAGATAATTAGAGACTTTTAGTAATGAAAGAAAGGATATCCAAGCTCAAATATTCAACAGTTTAATCTGAGAAAAATTAAGAGGATTTAAAATTGTTAAAATCTATTTTCAATTTTTTTAAGAATGAATGAACTTATTACTGAACTCTTACTGTATTTGTGAATCATGAATTTTGAATGATAATGTTTGAAACAATTATTCTCTAACTATTATTTCTGTGTATGTTTTACAATTTTGATTGGATGAATATTATATCTATTATCTTTGATGGATATTTATTCAAGCATAATTGTTTCATACTATATATTTACAACATTTTAGGTCAAATATATTAATTGTTTTATTATGTTTTGAAAATGTAACGACCCAGGCCCGAACAGCCACCCGAACAGGGCTAAACGGGTCGGCTGTTACTACCTTAGGTGCGCCTCCCCAAATTCCAAAGGCTACCGACTAGCAGCGAGAGTCTTATAGGTATAGTGGGGAGGCTATACCCTTTTTGAGGATACTAATGGTAATAGTTTGAGTATAATAATAAAGATAAATCAAAACAAATGACTCTGCAGACTTGAACCAGACCCGTAGAGTGGAAGCACATTCAATATCGATAAACAGAGGAAGCAATAAATATAAAAATAACATCGGAAATAAACACAATAGCATGCTGATCACATGTAACTACTACTGAACAATGAAACATACATCCAAAGCAGGTCATACATATCCATATATATTTAAAGGGCGCCACTGGCTAACCAACTCTAGCTACATACCAAGCATACTAATATAAGAAAGAAAACAGAACAAAGTAAACTCCTTCTAGGCAAGACCTCAATGTCCATACCATCTCCATACAACGGCTAAAATAGTCCAACTCCTGATGTTGGCCTATTTCATACACGTAAATCCATAAAGTCTGCACGCATCCCGAAGGGCCCGTGCAGGGTGTGAGGAAAATCTCAGTAGGATACCACCCAATGGTGCATAACTAATATAAGTGTTTAAGCAGACCTGCATTTATAAGGAAAACAGTAAACAATATAATGCAAAAATAAACAAAAACTCCACTGGTGCTCAGCAGCCACCATGGAGTGTCATCTGCTTTAGCAAACGCCGAAATCTCTGTCGTGTAACCCATCACCATGTGCCCCCTAACACCGTGTGTCTCAATTACTGACATCCCAAAGGCACACCCAAGAATAGTAACTCAGCACATTGTGCCTCCTGACACCTCATGCCTCAAGTACTGACTTCTCGAAGGCACACCCATGAAGTAACCTAGAGGAACAACGATGCATGTCCTCAAATAAATAACCAGAGGGACAATGATGTCTGCCTTCAAATAAAGTAACCGGAGGGATGATGATATCTACCCTCAAATAAGTAACTGGAGGGACAGTAATACTTGCCCTCAAATAAATAACTGGACGGACAACGATACCTACCCACAACTCACGGTGAGCCTCAGCCCGCAACCCGATAGCCTCAAAGCTATCCCCTGGAGGCTTCTCACCTCCTACGTGGCTTCCTATAGCAATAACCCCCACCCAAAGTACCTAAACCGCATCTACAGGGGCCTCTAACCACAAGAGTGGTAAAAACCACCTCATGTCAACGTCTATGACACCCAATCCCATGGTCAAAACCACCCAAAGTAACCCCAGTCCAAGCCCAACCTGACAGTCACACTACCTCAAGCCGATGTCCATGATTCCCAATCCTGTGGTCATAACCACCCAAGGTAACCCCGGGCCAAACCCAACCTGACAGTCTTACTGCCTCAAGTCGACATCCATACCACTCAATTCTGTGGTCAACACCACCCAAGTAACTCGGGCCATGCCCATCACAACCTAAAGGTTCCAGCATATGAAAAATCACACATCACATATATAATCGCATTTTAACAGAACACATAACATGAAAAACCATCTAAACAGATGAATTGAACTAAGAAAGTCCAACCCCATACCAGCACTGAAGTTCCTAGGGCCTCCAACAATTCATATCAAAGTTTAAACAACTAAACCAAATAGTTTAAACCAATACATTTCAAGTATTATCATTTTGACACCCTGACCAAAATGCCTCGTGTGAGAAATGACCTCTCGCCCGACCCTTATCAATCAAGATAGGAAAAAGGGCATACCCAAAGGTGTCTCATAGCTATAATAAACAACATAAGATGAAATAGAAGATAAATTAGAGTCTCTCTCAAAATACCCTAAAACGCACCATAGGAAGCGCCACACAAATGTCCTTGAAAACACGAAAGAAGGTATGCACCACCTAC
Organism: Viscum album; assembly: GCA_963277665.1. NCBI lineage: Eukaryota > Viridiplantae > Streptophyta > Magnoliopsida > Santalales > Viscaceae > Viscum > Viscum album. Next base: position 1,293,965,149 of record OY728138.1, on the reverse strand, counting down.
CTCGTACTATTATGATGATACTCCTTCGATATCAGCCTCCAATTAGATCTATTTCACGGTAGATATACAAAAGAAACAAAACTTCTAAAACCAAAAGAACTCATTCTAGGACAGAAATCAAGTAGAACGACTCAAGAGAAATCAAGGCCTTACTAAGGGGGTTCTAATGGATCAAAAAGTGCTAGAAACAGAGTTCATAAGAAGATCCAGGAGGTATTTGAAGGACCGGGGGGCTCTCCCCACATAAGCCCCGAGTGGAAGGAAGAAAAAAGAGGAGAATGGGAAATACCGAGTGTCCCGGGACATAAAATCCCTAACTTTAAGTGATTGCATGGTTAACCCGCATGGTTTGGAAAATCGTGAACCAACCGTGCGGTTTCCACTACCTCACCCAGGAACTTCGCACGACCAACCAGCATGGTTTGTCAAACCATGCACCGCCCGTGCGGAGCCCACTGTCTCACCTAGAGACTTCACATGGTTTTTACACATAGTTTTCTCAGACTATGCTTTAACTGTGTGCACCTGAACAACCTCCCCAACTTCAAAATTTTAACCCAAAATTGTCCAATTTCTCTAGTTTTCTCAGAAGTGAGTCAAAATTCAAACATGGTCGGGATTTTGACCTGTTCCAAAAACCTGGGTTCTTACAATCTCCCCACCTTAACATAGATTTTCCTCGAGCTATCAAAAGTAACCCAGGGATAGCACCAGACATACCACCCCGATCAAAGCATCCCAGACTTCCTCGGTCATAAGGTTCTGGCTAAATTCTTCAAGGGGCTTCCCACCTTAGGAATCACCTAACTCGGTCTCAACCCGACAAAACTCATAACAAGCAAAGGTTCGCAAACCTTTGTTCCGGATGCAAGGTCCTCCCGTGAAGAATCATTTCCCCCACCCCTCATTGAAGATCTTGTGTCGTTTTCGACACCCAAATGTATGCCACACCGCATCGGTGTCTTCCTCCACGAGGTCCTGCATCTTATGGATTCTCAAAATGAACCTGGTGTCTAGCACCTCAAGTAACCCACATACTTGATGCCCTAATGTCCATGGCACCTCTAGTAACCCCCATCCTCAATGCCCCGATTCCCATGGAACCTCATACATATACATATATAAAAATATCACGCACCTGATGTGGCACTAATCCCACTGACCAACATCTATTTAATCAACATAGGTCATGTGCATCACGTGCACCCAAAATAGAAATACCTCTACAGGTCAAGCCAAAAGAGAAAAAGGGGAAATCACGACCACACCCGTGGTGTACCTCTAACCATCGTCGGCTCACCAACCTGCTCGGCCTCTGGAAGCTCCACAGTATACACCTGGTCTGAAGTAAGCCTGCCTGATGCCTGACCTCCATGAGGTGTTTCTCTAACCCCTGACCACTGACCCCTCAACTGGATCCTGCTATCTCTGTTACGTCCACCATGTGCAGTTTAACCTCGGCTACCATCTCCTTGTACTAAACATGAACCAACTCCAGATGCCACCGTCTATCCTAGTCCCTATCTACCAGCTGTTTGGAAAGGCTTCCTGCAAAACTTCTCCAGATGCCTGACCTTTCCACATGTCTGACACTCCTTTGGAGGCATAATGTACCGAGTCCGAATATGCACTAGCTGTCCACACTGGAAGAAAACCAATGCAGAATTTCTACGATGCAGTCTAGATGAGTCCTTGGCCTAACTGATCTACTGGAATTCATCCCGTCCTCGCTTCCTGCTATCCAAACCATCACCAGAAGCTGTCACCCGGCTAACATGGGTCCTATCCCTCTGGTTTACCTCTTCTATGAGTGCCAGATTCAATGCCTCCGAAAAGGAACCCAGCCTGATAATATTCACCTAGTCCCAAATGGCGCGTCGTAAGCCATCCTCGAAGCACCTCACCCAATTTGCGTCATCACTTACCATACCAGGTGCAAAGTGAGACAGCTTAGTGAAAGTAGCTGCATAGTCCATGACAAACATGTTATAACGACCCATACATTACATAAATTGTTATTACTTCAGAATTGAAGCACACTTATTACAACATATAACAAAACCAAGAAATGACCGTATAGGTATAGTGTCTTTAGAAACTAGGAAACATAAACAACTAGTTCATAAAGCATCTACTTTGCCTCCCATTTATTTCATCATATCTAGAGTCCCTTTTTGGCATATTCTACTTAATAACCTTCTTCCTGACCTGGGGAAATAAAACATACAAAAGGGTGAGCTCAAATGCTCAGTAAGGGTAAAAAAAAGAAATATCAATCACATCATATTCATAAGAACATAACATTTTGGAAATCTTAACCTGGAAAAGAGATCATAATTTCATAACATGGGATAAATCATAGTAGTGAAATGTAATCCCAATAATCATAACATAAAACATGAAACATTGTGGAATACACACATAATCATAGAGAATCATTTCTTGTTAGTCAAGACTCATTGCCAAGACTATCTTAGTGGACAAAGTCCATTTCTGAACCGAGTTCATTCCTCGTTTCAGTCCTGTTTCACTGAACCGGTATAACCTACCGTTTCAGCCATGTCTATCTCATGAGATATAAAATCTTTACCCAATGCATTTGAGGGAGATATAGGTCCCACCCATCTCATAATGATACCATTCTCATGTGTGCCACAAAATCAGAAAAACCATATATCATAGCATAACCCATGTAATAAAAATGGGAATCTTAAACATCGTGACATTATAAAACAATTCATATAAGATAAAGGAATTCATAAAAATATAATTCCATCACAACATAATCAAATAAATGTAATAATAGAGATAAAAAAAGAACCCTTTATTATCTTATATGGAAAATAATTTTGATAAAACACTTGAACTCCATTCTTGAGGAAAATATCCTTTCTGCTTCAAAAACACTTTTCTTTTCTTAACATGTCGTAAAATTATAAACTAAAAGAAGTTGATTAAAAATAAACTTGAAAAATTGTAAAGGAATCTTCTTTGAAATAATGTTTTAAAAATACATTCATTCCGTAAAGTGAAAAAAAACATTCTTCGTACTTTTGTCGGAAAAGTCAAAAAGTACCTCATACGAAAAACGACAAAAGATTCCCTTCATATCCTTTACTAAAAACTCACCGAAGGGTAAAATTGGATTTAAAAAATTGTAGGTGGATGGAAATAATATTACATATTGAGGAAACATGGATTTGGATGATAAAATACACCCCATTAAATACTAAAGTATAAAAAATCTCGGATAAAAATGAGATTGTGATATTTCTCTTACCTTAGGTCCGATATGCTTTGTACGTGTCCGAACCTCCTCTTATTTGAAGTGATTCTTTGAGACCTCCTTTTAGGGCACTAAAATAGGTCTTTGAAGAAGACCAGAACCTCTAGGTTGTCTCTAGGGAAGTGTAGAGGAGAAAGTGGTAGGGGTTGGCTGAGCTTGAAGGCTCAATGTGGTGTGAGGAAGAGAGGGAGGAGGTTCCCTTTTATAAGGGAGGAAAGGGGAACCTTTGGAATAACTAAAAATATTATTTTATTATAAAGTCAATTTCGGTTTTAAATAGCTCCAAATTGATTTATTTCTAGGCTAAGGTGGGGATGGGTAGAAATCCTATCATCCAATAGAATTTAGACAAGTTTAGGTTCCTATTTTAACCTTATCATGTAGATTTAACATTAAGTTAAATAATTTTACTTTTACCGTGTCTTCTTGTGTTCTTATACTATAAGGTTAATAAACTTACTATAAGCAGACAAACGAACCCCAAGTTGTTTATTATTAATATATATAACCTTATCTAAGTCATTTGGCCGAACCTTAGATTTTTAGGAATAAAATAACAATGACTAATATAATATTTGTTTTAAAAACTATTTTATGTCAATTTTGACACTATTTAGTAATTAATTTTTCTGAAAATCATAAAAGAATGATTAGTTCAAAAAAAGTTAATTAAATCAATACTAAAATGTCATATTAATCTATAAAATTAGTGTAATTCATAAAAAGTGTCAAATTACATTTATTTTGGTGTTTATAACATCAATTATGTCAATATTTCATTAATAAGATAATTACTGCATCATCTTTGTGTCATAAATAAATTAAATTATTTAATGTCTAAATATTACAAATAAAATACAATTATGCAGGAAATCTTTTTATCTTTCTAATGAATATTTATAGTCGAATTTATCTTATTTATAACCCAATATTAAAAATGATTTACTTATTAAACATTGATTTTAACTATTTTAACCCTTCTTTAAATAAATTAATAATAAATGTCCTAATCTAATCCAAGTGGGCCTAAATGGTCATATTTTATTCCTAAGGTTGTTTTTGGTCGAATTACACTTGTCCAATAGAATTAGGACATGTGTTAGGGTAATAATAATATCATTTTTACCCTTAATTACCCTATTTACTTTTAACCGTGGGAAAAAAACTAAAAAGTTACTATTCACCAAAAAATTATTTTCATCTCATTGAACCACATTTTACTTACTGACATCAACTGTGTCTCTCAGTTTTTCGAAATTCCACTCACAGAAGCGGTAAAATTAAGTTTTATGAAAAATTCAGTTTTTTTAACTACCACTTAGTGGTTTCACTATTCATCAAAAATTGAAAGTTTTCAGAAAAATACCAAAATTTCACCCTAGGCAAATTTCGATATTAAGAATCCAAAAATGAAGTCCATTTTGAAAAATAAAATTTATAAAATTTCAAAAAGTGGTTATTACTATTCATAATGGCTAGTTTTAATAATATTTTATTAGTATATCGTTGTTTAGTGAAACTTGGTATTGCGTACGACGCAAGCTATCGAGGAAGCTCATGATTTCGTGTAAAGAAAGACAAGAAAGTGTTTTGTGTAGAAAAAAATTTCTTTGATGATTTATATAACATAAAAGTCTCGGGTGTTACATTCTACCCCCCTTAAAATGAATTTTTCCCTCAAAATTCATCACTTTGTAAAAAACAGATGAGGATACCTCTCCCTCATCATATCCTCAAGCTCCCATGTAGCTTCTTCTAATTGGTGGTTCCTCCATAAAACTTTCACCAATCGAGTGGTCTTGTTTCGTAGGAATTTTTCGCTACGATCCAGAATCTCTATTGGTTGTTCTTCATAAGAAAGATCTTGCTCCAGCGGTACAACTTCTGAGCTAAGTACATGTGAAGGATCAGGTATGTACTTTCTCAGGAGAGATACATGGAACACATCGTGAACTTGAGAGAGATTCAGTGGAAGCGCCAATCGGTAAGCTACCTTCCCAACACGATCCAGTATTTCGAAAGGACTGATATATCTAGGGCTCAACTTCCCCTTCATTCCAAATCTCATAACCCTCTTCCAGGGAGATATTCGTAAGAACACTTTATCACCCACTTCAAACTCTAGGTCTTTTCTTCGGTTGTCGGCATAACTTTTCTGTCGACTCTGAGCTGCTCTTATGTGTTGTTGAATAGATCTGGCCTTTTCTGCCATTTCATCAATGAGATCGGGTCCTAATAGCTTTCTTTCCCCAACTTCATCCCAACAAGTTGGAGTCCTGCATTTCTTTCCATAGAGAGATTCATAAGGAGCCATCTGAATATTGGAGTGAAAGCTATTATTATAAGAAAATTCCACCAAAGGTAGGTGTTGATCCCAACCACCTTTGAAATCCATAGAGCAAGCTCTCAACATATCTTCTAGAGTTTGAATTGTTCTCTCAGACTGACCGTCTGTCTGAGGATGATAAGCAGTGCTAAAACTCAACTCTGTATCCAGAGTATGCTGAAGACTTCGCCAGAACTTCGAGGTAAATCTCGGATCCTGATCATATATAATAGAAAGTGGTACTCCATGCAATCTTACCACTTCCTTTACATATATCCTGGAAATCTGATCCAGAGAGAAATCCTCTCTAATAGCAATGAAGTGTGTAGATTTTGTAAGACGATCAACTATGATCCAGATAGCATTATTGCCTTTGGATGTTTTAGGAAGTCCTGTGACAAAGTCCATAGTGATGTTTTCCCATTTCCATTCAGGTATGGGTAATGGTTGTAACATCCCCTTAGACTTCTGTCTCTCAGCTTTAACTTGTTGACAAACCAAGCATCGAGAGACATATTCAGAAACATCTCTTTTCATGCCATCCCACCAGAAGTATTCTTTCAGGTCCCTATACATCTTCGTGCTTCCAGGATGAATAGAGAATGAAGAACTATGAGCCTCATCCAACAGTTCCTTCTTAAATTCGGGGATGGGAGGAACACAAACCCGATTCTTGAACTTTATTATCCCATCACAATCAAGGATGAATTCAGGAACATTTCTCACCTTCTTTTGTAACTCTACATCTTCTTTCTGTGCCTCTTTAATCATCACATGTATAGATGGTTGAACATTCATTTGAGAAAGATACGATTTTCCCCTTTCATTATAATTTCAAGATCCATCCTTTGTAAATCCATAAATATTGGATATTTTGTGATCCTTATCATGGACAAACTAGCATGGTCTTGTCGACTTAATGCATATGCCAACTTGTTTGCTTTCCCAGGGTGATAATGGATTGAGCAGTCTTAATCCTTAATCACCTCCAACCATCTTCTTTGGCGCATATTCAGCTCCTTTTGTGTGAAAATATACTTTAAACTTTTATGATTAGTATAAATGTCACACCTTTCTCCATAAAGATAATGCCTCCAAATATTTAATGCAAAGATTACTGCAGCTAACTCCAAATCATGAGTTGGGTAATTTTTCTCATGTATTTTCAATTGTCGTGAGGCATAAGCTATCACCATATCATTTTGAATAAGAACACACCTCAATCCCTTCTTGGATGCATCACTGTAGATCACAAACCTTTCTCCACTACAAGGCAGTGTGAGCACAGGTGCACTGAATAACCTTCTTTTCAACTCCTTGAAATTCTCTTCACATTCCTCCGTCCAAACAAACTTAATTCCTTTCTGAGTCAACTTGTTGAGTGGATTAGATAATCGTGAAAAATCTTTCACAAAACGTCGATAATATCCAGCCAAACCAAGAAAACTTCGGATCTCGGTTACTGTTGTTGGTCTCGACCATATTTCGATAACCTCTGTTTTTGCTGGATCCACAGATATCCCCTCCTTTGAGATTATGTGACCCAAAAATGCAACTTTTTGAAGCCAAAATTCACACTTAGTAAATTTGGCATAAAGCTTCTCCTTTCTCAGGGTCTTTAATATAATTCTCAAGTGATCTTCATGTTCTTCCTTGCTCTTTGAATAGACAAGAATATCATCTATAAAGACTACCACAAACTGATCAAGATAGTCTCTAAAGACTCTATTCATTAGATCCATGAAGATAGCAGGGGCATTAGTAAGACCAAATGGCATCACTATAAATTCATAGTGTCCATACCTTGTACGGAAAGCCGTCTTTGGTATATCCTCACTTTTGACCCTTAATTGATGATACCCTGAATGAAGATCAATCTTGGAAAAGTATTGAGCTCCGTGTAGTTGGTAAAATAGGTCATCAATGCGCTGGAGAGGATATTTTTTCTTGATAGTAATCTTGTTAAGTTCTCGATAATCAATGCAGAGTCTCATTGATCCATCTTTCTTCTTAACAAATAGAACAGATGCTCCCCAAGGTGACGCACTAGGGCATATGAAACCCTTATCAAGATTATCTTGGAGTTTCTTCTTCAATTCCTACAACTCAATTGGGGCCATTCTATAAGGTGTCCTTGAAATAGGCAAAGCACCCGGTACGAGTTCTATTCAAAACTCAACTTCCTGATTCGGTGGAAGACCCAGTAATTCCTCCGGAAAGACATCATCAAACTCCCGTACAATGGGAATATTATTAATCGTGAGTTTCTCACCAACCATTTGAGATAAATAACCTTCATTTAGTGGAATCAATACCCATAAAATGAAAGAAATTTCCACTGGAAGGTTATGTTCATCCTTGCATCGATAGACGATCATAGATTGATCTGGAATATAAAATGTGACTTCCCTTCTTTGGAAATTGATATGAGCTCCATATACAGAAAGCCAATCCATGCCAATAATCACATCAAATTCCACAATAGGAAGGATCACAAGATTTTCAGGAATCACTTTCCCACAAACTTCAATCGGAGAAGAATTATAAACTTTTGATGTGACTGTTGTGCCATTAGGTGTTGTCACAGCTAACTCAACATCTAATTGTTGAGGTAATACGGTGATACCCTTAGAAACTTTTTCAGAAATAAAGGAGTGGGTGGATCTAGAATCAAATAAAACATTTTATACTTTAGAGTGGATGGTAAGTGTACCTTTCACCACATCGTTATCGTACTCCACATCGCTGATAGAAATTTCATGTGACTTTCCTTTGTCTTTAGCCTTAAGAGTTTGTTGACGTCAACCATCATCATCAACCCTTGGATTAGGGAATTTATTGGCATAATGTCCCATCTCCTTTCACTTGAAGCATTGAAGTGTAGTAGGTTCATTATGTGTATCCCTTCCTTTGTTTGCATCATTAGACATCTTCTTCCCATTATCGCGGCATTCAAATGCCCGGTGACCTTCCTTTCAACATTTGAAACATTTACTTGTCCCTTTAAGACAACTCCCTCCATGTTTCTTTCCACACTTTGACCATAAGGGAAAGCTCATCTTCTTTTCAGTGTGCTCTTTAGATTTTGCATTGAATTCCATTTTCCTCTTCTTATCAAGCCCATATGACTGATGGGTTACTCCAATCTCCATCTCAACTTTGAGAGCACATCGAACGATTTCCTCGTAGCCATTGAAGTCCCTTATGGATAAGGACCTTTGAAGACTTGGTTTTAAGCCACTAAAGAATCGATCGATCTTACTCTCAAGTTGGATAATAATACTAGAAGCGTACCTTGCAAGTCTTGTAAAATTTGCTTCATAGGTACCAATAGATTTATCATCCTTTTTCTTTAGTTCAAGAAACTCTTTCTCCATCTTTGTTCGGAGAATACGAGGGAAGTACTTATTGAAAAGTAAGTTCTTGAACTCGTCCCATTCCATGGACTCAATTTCATCCCTTTTCCTCGTATTCTTAATAAGATTCCACCATTGATTAGCATCACCTTCCAAACGATACACTGCTAAGATGACTTTATCATGCTCAGAACATTGAAGAACTAAAAATATCTTTTCAGTAGTACTAATCCGTTGTTCAGCAACTAATGGATCAGTAGACCCGTTGAATGAAGGTGGACGCTGTCTCATGAAGGATTCAACATTATGTTGCTCCTTCCTTTGCTCATTTGGAGGTCCTGCATGATTCATAGCTTGACAAAGTTGTGTGATCATGGCTACAAGATTTTGCATTCAAGCTCCCATAACGTTTGGTTGCTCAGGGGGACAATCATTGCATTTCCCGTCGCATTCCGCATTAACACGATTTCTTCGGGTTCCAGCCATTGACTAAAACCAAGAAGAATAGTGTGAGAAACACTAAATATAATAGGAAAACCACATAATCAAGAATAAAATTTCACACTTAAGGTCTTATCCGAGGTTATTCATGGCCATTTATAAAACACTAAGATTGTGTTCTATGCTTAGATTTATCCTTAGGGTTCTTACTAAGGCTTTCACATCCTAGTTTCCAAAGGTTGACTATACCTTTCCTCTGATACCAACTATAACGACCCATACTTTACATACATTGTTATTACTTAAGAATTAAAGCACACTTATTACAACATATAACAAACCAAGAAAGGACCGTATAGGTATAGAGTCTTTATAAACTGGGAAACATAAACAACTGGTTCATAAAGCATCTACTTTGCCTCCCATTTATTTCATCATATCTAGAGTCCCTTTTTGGAATATTCTACTTAATAACCTTCTTCCTGACCTGGGGAAATAAAACATACAAAAGGGTGAGCTCAAATTCTCAGTAAGGGTAAAAAAAAATATCAATCACATCATATTCATAAGGACATAACATTTTGGAAATCATAACCTGCAAAAGAGATCATAATTTCATAACATGGGATAAATCATAGTAGTGAAATGTAATCCCAATAATCATAACTTAAAACATGAAACTTTGTGGAATACACACATAATCATAGAGAATCATTTCTTGTTAGTCAAGACACATTTCCAAGACTATCAGAGTGGACAAAGTCCATTTCTAAACCGAGTTCATTCCTCGTTTCAGTCCTGTTTCACTGAACCAGTATAACCTACCGTTTCAGCCATGTCTATCTCATGAGATATTAAATCTTTACCCAATGCATTGGAGGGATATATAGGTCCCAACCATATCATAATGATACCATTCTTATGTGTGCCACAAAATCAGAAAAACCATACATCATAGCATAACCCATGTAATAAAAATGGGAATCTCAAACATCGTGACATCGTAGAATAATTCATATAAGATAAAGGAATTCATAAAAATATAATTCCATCACAACATAATCAAATCAATGTAATAATAGGGATAAAAACAGAACCCTTTATTATGTTAGATGGAAAATAAATTTTATAAAACACTTGAACTCCATTCTTGAGGAAAATATCCTTTCTGTTTTAAAAACACTTTTCCTTTCTTAACATGTCGTAAAATTATAAACTAAAAGAAGTTTATTAAAAATAAACTTGAAAACTTGTAAAGGGAGATTCTTGGAAATAATGTTTTAAAAATCCATTCATGCCGTATAAGTTAAAAAAAACATTCTTCTTACTTTTGTCGAAAAAGTCAAAAAGTACCTTGTACGAAAAACGACAAAAGATTCCTTTCATATCCTTTACTAAAAAATCACCGAAGGGTAAAATTGGATTTAAACAATTGTAGGTGGATTGAAATAATTTTACATATTGAGGAAACATGGATTTGGATGATAAAATACACCCCATTAAATACTAAAGTATAAACAATCTCGGATAAAAATGATATTGTGATATTTCCCTTACCTTAGGTCCGATATGCTTTGTACGTGTCCGAACCTCCTCTTCTTTGAAGTGCTTCTTTGAGACCTCCTTTTAGGGCACTAAAATAGGTCTTTGAAGAAGACCAGAACCTCTAGGATGTCTCTAGGGAAGTGGAGAGGAGAAAGTGGCAGGGGTTGGCCGAGCTTGAAGGCTTAAAGTGGTGTGAGGAAGAGAGGGAGGAGGTGCCCTTTTATAAGGGAGGAGAGAGGCACCTTTGGAATAACTAAAAATATTATTTTATTATAAAGTCATGTTCGGTTTTAAATAGCTCCAAATTGATTTATTTCGAGGGTAAGGTGGGGATGGGTCTAAATCCTCTCATCCAATAGAATTTAGACAAGTTTAGGTTCCTATTTTAACCTTATCATGTAGATTTAACATTAAGCTAAATAATTTTACTTTTACCGTGTCTTCTTGTGTTCTTATACTATAAGGTTAATAAACTTACTATAAGCAGCCAAACAAACCCCAAGTTGTTTATTATTAATATATATAACCTTATCTAAGTCATTTGGCCGAACCTTAGATTTTTAGGAATAAAATAAAAATTACTAATATAATATTTGTTTTAAAAACTATTTTATGTCAATTTTGACACTATTTAGTAATTATTTTTTGTGAAAATCATAACAGAATGATTAGTTAGAAAAAAGTTAATTAAATCAATACTAACATGTCATATTAATCTAGAAAATTAGTGTAATTCATAAAAAGTGTCAAATTACATTTATTATGGTGTTTATAACATCAATTATGTCAATATTTCATTAATAAGATAATTACTGCATCATCTTTGTGTCATAAATAAATTAAAATATTTAATGTCTAAAAATTAAAAATAAAATACCATTATGTAGGAAACATTTTCAGCTTTCTAATGAATATTTATAGTCGAATTTATCTTATGTATAACCCCATATTAAAAATGACTTACTTATTAAACTTTGATTTTAACTATTTTAACCCTTCTTTAAATAAATTAATAATAAATGTCCTAATCTAATCCAAGTGGGCCTAAATGGTCATATGTTATTACTAAGGTTGTTTTTGGTCGAATTACACTTGTACAATAGAATTATAACATGTTTTAGGGTAATAATAATATCATTTTTACCCTTAATTACCCTATTTACTTTTAACCGTGGTAAAAAAAAGTAAAAAGTTACTATTCACCAAAAAATTATTTTCATCTCATTGAACCACATTTTACTTACTGACATCAACTGTGTCTCTCAGATTTTCGAAATTCCACTCACAGAAGCGGTAAAATTATGTTTTATGAAAAACTCAGTTTTTTTAACTACCACTTAGTGGTTTCACTATTCATCAAAAATTGAAAGTTTTCAAAAAAATACCAAAATTTCACCCTAGGCTAATTTCGATATTACGAATCCAAAAATAAAGTCCATTTTGAAAAATAAAATTTATAAAATTTTAAAAAGTGGTTATTACTATTCATAACGGCTAGTTTTAATAATATTTTAATAGTATATCGTTGTTTAGTGAAACTCGGTATTGCGTACGGCGCAAGCTATCGAGGAAGCTCGCGATTTCGTGTAAAGCAAGACAAGCAAGTGTTGTGTGTAGAAAAAGATCCCTTTGATGATTTATATAACATAAAAGTCTCGGGTGTTACACATGTCTCCCTACTGAAGACTCAAGAACACCCGAGCTCTCTCAGCTCTCCGTGTCTCTGGGTAAAAGTGCTCAAAGAACCTGTCCTTGAAGTCCTTTCATGCCAATCCCTCATGCCTTTGAGCCTGAACCTACACATCCCACCAGCGCTTTGCCGGTCCTCGCAGCATGTACGTCGCCAGCTTGACCCTCCACCCTGGAGGAATCTCGAGCTACTCGAAGATCATCTGCATGCTCTCTATCCAGTTCTCAACCGCCTACGGACCACACTCACCCTGAAAAAGCGGCAGGTGCTGCGACTGGAACTCCCGTGTCAGATATGCCATAAATGGCTCTGTACCCTGCGTACCTCTGTTGATCCCCTACAAGACACGCACTAGGCAAGCTCGAAGCTGCTCGTCGAGCCATGGTCTGAACACTGCCAGACCCGGCTACTGTCCTGCCTGCAGTGGATCCTGAACCTGATCCTGTCCTTAAGCCTGTACCCGCGGCTCCTGCTCTGCCTGCACCGGATTCAGAATCTGATCCTGCACCCGCGACACTGTACTATCTCCCATTTGATGCTCCATATGAGTCACCCAAAAAGGAACTGATTAGCCACTAAATGAGGCTAATATTCATTGGTAATATATATAATATTCATGTTCTTTATTATTCATAAACACCATTTTAGTGCATTTTACACTTTGAACATCATTTCACATTATGATTGTAATACCTTCTTAAAATGCACTATTATGTGGTACATTTTTGAACATCATTTAAAGTACCAAATGATTCATCTGATTATACATATTTTAATTTTATAATTGATCTACACTCCAATATGAACATGTTTCATTCAGGGATCAATGGAGAATTCATGGAGGATGATGGAGATATTTGGCAATGAAAGGAAGCAATTCTGGAGAAGGAAGATTGGACACCAGCCCACTGATGAGACTGTGGGACCCAACATACAGGCCCAATTAATCCCAAATTTCGTGGTATTTTAGAAGCCATGTATAGTAACAAATCACTCTTCAGGAGTTAATGCTAATTCGGCCTCCATGGTGGTCATTTTGGCGGCCCAAGTTAGAAATACAATTCTGGGCCAGATTCTGCGGCCCAGAAAAACAGCCCACTAATTTGATCATATCGCGTAATACACAACTCCAAATGGGCCCAAATTGTACAGGCGGTTAGCATACATCCGGAGATCCATTTTCTTCTTCTGTGTCCCACTCTGATTCGGCCTTCTAGAAAGTCTTCCAGATGCGTCTGTTTGGTGGATGAAAACTGGATTCCACCTCGGGTCAAACGTGGAAAAGTCCAAATTCCACAAGCTTTCCACCACCTATAGCCTACCAAAATTAATTAAGATGCTTTGTACTATTGGTGTCTCAACCCAAGGGTCCCAAAATGCCTATTTAAGGCAGTGGTGGTGAAGTAGTTGAGGATCTTGGATGCTTTGTTCAATTGTAATGTTATGCTGCATTTTTGTTGCCTCAATTTTGTCTTTCACATGTAAGTTGTTCAATTCACTTTAGTTTCTTAATAAAAGTTATTCTTATACTCTTATTCTGTTGTTCTTAATATCACTTTGATACCTTTGGATCAAGGTGTGAATTGATTCACACCAACCCTTTTGAAATTATTCACACAACGGTGGAGTGATCATTTTATTTTTGTTGTTTTATTTACTTCTTCATTTCCTCCCTCATGAGTCTACTTTCCGCTTCCATTGAAACCATGAGATCAATGGAGGGCTAACCCACTTATGGGTTGATCCAAGGGAGTAGCAAGGGGCTGGATTGGATGTTATTTATCACCTAATTAATGTATAATCACTTCTTTAATTGGGATTTTTATTTGATGATTTTTAAACTTCATCGTCCTTGTTGAATTTAAGGCCACACACATCAAGTACTAATACGATCCTTTACCTTGAAGTGCTAAAAACATTGATCCTTCAAGTGTATAGGTGATTAGTATTAGAGGGTTTAGGCATTAAACCAGCAAGTGATGATGTTGTTTTATCTCCTTAAATGAACCCATCTCAAATTTAAGAAATTGAAATCATTAAAAAGAAAATACGTCAAATCCACCCCGAGTGATAACCTAGGATCAACTCATTCTTTTAAATTGAATCCACTTAAATCTATTAGATATCTTTAAAACCCATCAAAAATAAATCCAATTTGGCCACTTCATAGCCAAAAATCCACCCCTTAGGTTGTGTATCTTAGGTATTTTCTTAGGTCTCTGTGGAATCGACAACCCAAGCTACACTACAAGGACCGTTCTACCCTTCTTCTCTTGGGTAAATTTGGGCGTGAAACAAATTTTGGCGCCGTTGCCAGGGACCAATTAATTACATTAGATCCAAAAAAAACCTTCTTTCCTCACCTCAATTCTTCTACTCTCACCCAAGATCTCTTATCTTGTCCCTTTCTCATTTTTTTTGGTGCATGTCGGCCTACACCCGCGATTTCTCAAACAGACTAGTTAGGGTTGAAAGTCCTAGGATAGGGGAGTCAAGTTCACCTAAGGGATTGTTTAAATCAGATTCAAATATTCTTGAAACCCCAAAGTTAGAACTTGAAACAAGTCCAATGGAGGGTCATCCACAAAATCAAATTGTAAACCCTGGGGGGAATCAAATGGGAAACCAAAACCAAGAAGCTCCAAACATAGGGAATGTAGTTGATCAAACCATGAACGACTAACTCACTCCAGCTTGGACCAATGCCCCCTCATGTATTAGACACAATTCCATAAGAGACACCAACTACATATTCAAACCCCATGTCCTAAACCACCTTCCAACCTTTCATGGGATGGAGTCAGAAATGCCATACCTTCATGTCAAAGAGTTCAACGACATTGTTGAAAGCATGTGTCCCCCACATCAACTAGAATCTGATAAGATGAGGCTATTTCCTTTTTCATTAAAGGATCGATCTAAAAATTGGCTAAACAACTTGAGACCTACATCAATCCACTCTTGGGACCAACTGCAAAGAGAATTCTACAAAAAATACTTCCCTCATCACAAAACAATTGCACTTAAAAAGAGCATCCAAAACTTTTTTGAAAAAGAGGGAGAGTCATTTTATGAAACATGGGAGAGGTTCAAAGACACCCTAAACATTGTTCCACACCATGGTTTTTCCATACCTGAACAAGTGAGAATTTTCTATGAAGGGTTGGGTCCGGGTAATAAACAATTCATTGACATGATGTGTAATGGAACTTTTAAAAACAAGGCCCCAAATGATGCTTATGAGTATCTGGAAAGTCTGGCTGAACAAAACCAAACTTGGGGAACTTCACCTTATTTTGAAAAGCCACAAAGAACCACTGGAATTCATACACTTAGAGAAGAGGAAAGCCTTAGGGCTAAACTCGCAGCACTCTCTAGGAAGGTTGAAGAGATAGACCTTAGGAAAGTCCATGAAATCCAAAATGTAGACCTTGTTTGCACAATTTGTGACAAACATGACCATAAAACAGACAACTGCCCAACCATTCCATCCATCAAGGATGTTCTTCTAGGAGGACCCCCAGCGGAAGTCAATGCTCTAAACTTTCAAAAGCCCTAATAACAAAACACCTTCAATCCAAGGTACAATGACCACCCAGGATTCCGATGGAAGGATAACCAACAACATAGCCAACCACAAGGGAAAAATCCTTACCCTCAACAGAACTACCAAACCCATAACCAGTTCCAAACCCAACCTATCCAATACCAACAACCACCTGTCCATTTCCAACAAACCATCCCACCTCCAAAATATCCCCCTGGGATAAACCAACCTACTCAAGCACCAACCCAAACTGTTCCACAAAGCCTACTAGAACAACTATGCAAACAAATGGAGAGGATGAACTCAGAAGTCTCTTCCCTAAAACAAGAACTTCAAACCATCAAAACAGGAAAGGCACCGATTCCTACTCAGGCAGTGCCATCCTCAACTTCAAGGGGAGAGTCAAGTTGTGCTCAAACAACTCATGAACAACTAAAGGCTGTGACTGTTTTAAGAAGTGGGAAATCAATTGAGAAACCTGAAAAACTAATGCAGAACCCACCTGAAGATTCAAACTTGGATGAAAATTCAAATGAACCACAAGATCAAACTAAGGAAACTGATAACAATGTGAAAGAAACAACTCTTCAACAAACAACCCCACAACCTGCACCATTTCCCCAACACGTGAGGGGGAAATCCAAGCCTGAACTGAGTGAAACGTTGAGGGAAATATTTTCACAAGTAAAGTTGAACATACCCCTTCTCGATGCCATCCAAACTATACTTGCCTACTCAAAGTACCTTAAGGACTTGTGCACTTTTAAAAGAAAATTTTCACATAAAAACCAAGTCCTTTTGGCTGCTAATGTGAGTACCACCATTCAAGGGACCATTCCTCCTAAGTTGAAAGACCCAAGTTTCCCTTACATCAATGTTGAACTAGGAGAAAGCAAAGTTATCAAGGCCTTGTGTGACCTAGGTGCTAGTGTCAATCTCATCCCATATGTTGTGTACTTCCAGTTAGGCCTAGAAGAGCTCCAACCCACATCTGTCACACTTCAGCTTGCTGATCGTAGCATTAGGGTTCCAAAGGGGATTTTAAAGGACGTTCTGGTAAAGGTTGAAAACTTCATCTACCCTGCTGATTTCATTGTCCTTGACAACCATCCAAATTTAGGAAATAAGGAACAAACCCCAATCATCCTTGTTCGTCCTTTCCTTGCAACAATCAACTCTGTTATCCGAGTCTGAAATGGGAACATGACCATCACCTTTGGGAACATGAGTCTAGACTTGAACATCTATAATGCAAGCTCACAAATAGGGGATGACGAGGATATTCATGAAGTAAACATGATAGGAAGCATTGATAATGAATCCATAGAACATCAAGGAATATTTGATGAATGTTTAAGTCAGAATGAGATTGATTTCCTTTGTTCATATGATGGAATTTTATCTTCTTGGCTTGAATCATTTTCAAATTTCTCTTATGATGAAGTCTTAGGTCCAACAATCAGTGAAACCTTTCAAGAAACCAATTTCATAGAGACCCCTCTAAATTCCTTCCCTAAATTTGATCAAGCCAATCTAGTAGCTGAAAATTCTACATGTGAGGAATCAATCCAATCTGAACCTCTAAAAAAGAAATTGATCTTGATCCAATGTCACAATCTTCTGCTGAAATTCTGAACCAACCTGATCTTGAATTGAAGGAACTTCCTACTGCACTAAAGTATGCCTTCCTAGGGTAAAATCAAACACATCCGATTGTTATTTCTTCTTCTCTTGAAGCCAATCATGAGAGGATGCTTCTAGATGTCCTTAGGAAGCATAAGAAATCCATTGGTTGGACCCTTTCTGATATTCTTGGGATTAGCCCACTTATCGGGACTCATAGGATTGTTCTGGAATCTGATTCAAAGCCATGTCGTCAACCTCAACGGCGACTCAATCCTAATCTCATGGAGGTAGTAAGGATGGAACTTCTGAAATTGTTGAAAGATGGTATCATATATCCCATAGCTGAGAGTGAATGGGTGAGCCCAATCCAAGTGGTTCCAAAAAAGGCTGGAATCACAGTGATAAGCAATGAGGATGGAGATTTTTTCCAACAAGGGTGAGTAGTGGATGGAGGGTCGGCATTGACTATAGGAAACTAAACTCATTCACCAAGAAGGACCATTTCCCCTTACCATTCATTGACCAAGTCCTTGAGAGAGTGGCAGGTCATGCCTTCTACTGTTTCTTAGATGGGTACTCGAGGTACAATCAAATTGAGGTCTCCCTAGAGGATCAAGGGAAGACTACATTCACATGTCCTTTCGGTACCTTTTCCTTCAAACGCATGCCCTTCGGGTTATGCAATGCCCCTGGAACCTTCCAGCGGTGCATGATGGGAATCTTCTCAGACATGGTAGGGGATTTTCTTGAGGTCTTCATGGATGACTTCTCTGTGTTTGAGGATACTTTTGAGGGATGTCTGCAGAATGTGGAGAGAGTCTTGTCAAGATGTGAAGAAAAAAATCTGGTCCTAAACTGGGAAAAATGCCATTTCATGGTTAAAGAGGGACTTGTTCTAGGCCATCTGGTCTCGAGTAGGGGGATTGAAGTTGATAAAGAAAAGGTCGACATCATTCGTCACCTTCCATCACCCAAAACTGTCAAGGAAGTGAGGTCTTTCTTAGGACATGCTGGTTTCTATAGAAGATTCATCAAGGACTTTAGTTCAATATCCCGTCCCCTTTGTGCTCTCTTAGTAAAGGATGCTCCATTTGTTTGGACAGAAAGCTATGAGGGTTCATTCTCAACCCTCAAATCCTCTCTCACCTCTCCTCCCATTATGAAATCTCCAAATTGGAACCTTCCTTTTGAACTTATGTGTGATGCCAGTGACTTTGCTGTTGGAGCTGTGTTAGGACAACGTTGTGATAAAACTCCTTATGTCATTGCTTATGCAAGAAAATCCTTAAATGATGCCCAAATCAACTACACCACCACTGAAAAGGAGTTACTTGCTATTGTGTTTTCCTTAGATAAGTTTAGGTCCTACCTCTTAGGATCACCCATCACTGTGTTCACTGACCATTCTGCACTAAATTACCTATTCCAAAAACAAGATGCTAAGGCTAGACTGATTAGGTGGGTCCTTCTCTTACAAGAATTTGACCTCACAATCAAGGATAAAAAGGGAGTTGAAAATGTTGTAGCTGATCACCTCTCTAGGATGGAATTCAAAGACAACTCAAATCACTTTTCTGTGTCTGATTCGTTTCCTAATGAACACTTTTACTTTGTGAGTGACTGCCCTTGGTATGCTGACATAGCAAATTTATTAATGACAGGAGTCATTCCAAAATTATTAGGGACTCAAGATCGAAGGAAATTACTTTCTGATGTTAGACACTATGTGTTTGATGATCCATACCTCTATAAGTTCTGCCCTGACCAAGTCATTAGGAGGTGTGTTCCAGAATCTGAACAAGAGTCCATCCTTAAATTCTGTCATAGTGAGGCCTGTGGAGGTCACTTTTCCTCTAAGAAAACATCTGCTAAGATTCTTCAATGTGGTCTTTTCTGGCCCACCCTCTCAAGGGACTCCTACACATTTTGTCAAAGCTGTCCTAGGTGTCAACAAGTAGGGTCCATCACAAAAAGGAATCAAATGCCCCTCACTCCCATCTTAGTGGTTTAAATCTTTGACTGTTGGGGAATTGATTTCATGGGTCCCTTCCCAAACTCTCGGGGATACCTCTACATACTCTTAGCTGTTGATTATGTCTCAAAATGGGTTGAGGCCATTCCCACAAAATCCAATGGTCATCAAACTATGATTAGATTCCTAAAAGAAAACATATTCTCTAGATTTGGAATTCCTAGGGCTATCATAATTGGTTATGGAACTCATTTTTGCAATCGTCCATTCTCATAACTCATGGAAAAATATGGAATTTCTCACAAAGTGTCCACTGCTTACCACCCATAGACCAATGGTCAAGCTGAGTTAGCCAATCATGAAATTAAGCAAATTCTTGAAAAAACTGTCAACCCCTCTAGGAAGGATTGGTCTGAGAAACTCTTAGATGCTCTTTGGGCCTATAGAACCGCATATAAAACCATTATAGGAATGTCCCCATATAGGTTGGTTTATGGTCAAGCATGCCATTTTCCAGTGGAGATTGAACATAAGGCCTTTTGGGCAATTAAGAAAATGGATTATGATCTCTCATTGACTGGAACAAAAAGGAAATTAGATCTCAATGAACTGGAGGAACTAAGGATGGAGGCTTATGAAAATTCAAGGATCAATAAAGCTAGAGTTCAAGCCTACCAATCTAGGAATATCAAGGTCAAACATTTTGAACTGGGAAAACTTGTGCTCTTGTATAGTTCAAAACATCATTTACATCCATGAAAGTTAAGGTCTAGATGGTCAGGACCTTTCATAGTGCATCATGTATTCCCCCATGGGGCAGTAGAGATTCAAGATCCCACAAGTGGTTACATTTTCAAGGTCAATGGTCAAAGGTTAAAACCATTCGTTGAATCATTAAATAAACATGAAATAGATGTTGAGTTAATTGATCCAATCTATGAACCAGGAAAAAATTGATAAATTTGGGATCTATGTCGGGCTAACAACGTTAAACAAAGCGCTGCACGGGAGGCAACCCGTGGTTTTTATGTTTCTAATCTTTCTGAATCATCTTTTCAAATAAGATTACTTAATCATTTTTATATTTAAAAATAAAAAAAAGACTTTTGACATGTTCTTCTATTATGAGTATGGATGGGTACGAAAGAGGAGCACCATATTCATCCGTGTCACGTGGTGTGATCCTTGAGTAATACCTTACCCATAAATTTAAAAAGAAGACAATGTATCATCAGTTTATTTTGTTTTTATTATTCAATAGGTTAAGAAAAAAATAAAATAAAAATATAATAATACAAAAAAAAGTCCACGCCATAGGCCATGGGGCAAACCCCGTCACAACCGGCGATGCCGCGGGGACTCGAACCTGGGACCGAAGGGAGACAGGGGCGCGTGCTTACCACTGACCTGCGGCTTCTTGTGCTACCTTATTCTATAATTTTTAGATATATTCTTATATTTTACTTCCTTTATTATATAAATATATATATATATATATATTGTTTGTTTTTGTTTGTTTTGTTTGTTTTGTTTGTTTTGTTTTTTCCTTTTTCCACTAGGGAACTTTGCAAGCGACATAGATATCAAAGGAATAAATTCGAGAGGAAAGAACTTCAAACTTCAACCACCAGGTGACTTCATTCCATAATCCTCATTTTCAATGTCCTTTTTAAATTTTTATTCCCTGCCTCTACTCCTTCTAATTTTTCATTTCTTCAAACACTGGGGACAATGTTGTATTAAGTTGGGGGGGAGATAAAATAAAAAAAATGCTTTTGTGTCAAAAACAAAAATTGAATGAGTTGAAAGAAAAGTAAAAGGAAGGAAAAATTCCTTTAACTTTGAACATGGTAATACACATTGCACACTTTGAAACTGAATATCAAATAATTTAGCATGCCCTGATTCTGATTTTAATCCTTCTATAATTTCATGAGCATAGATTTTGGAAAGTGTGACTGTCCAATGTGATATTTCATCGTTTATATTTTCATCCAAATAAAAAAAATGCCACAATGCACGTCCTCTAGACTGTGGGGTACTAATTTGAATTTTTGGGGTCCCATAATAAATAGCATAGGATGGTTTTATTTTTATTAATAATATGAGTATTCAAAAAAAAAATTAAAAAAAAAATTATTAAAAAATAAAAAAAAAAAATAAATAAAAAATTTGCGTGTAGAGCAATGGATTGATAAAATGCGAGACTTTCGGAACTTGGGGATCGTGACTCCAGAGTTGTCTAGCCCTGAGTTTTTCAACCTATCTCTATTTATGGTAATATGACTTTGTTTTTTATTAAGTTAACTCGAGACGATGCCCGAGTATGTGGGTTTCACTTGGTGCCCTAAGGCCTTTGAGTCTGGGAGTCATCGGCAAAGTCTTGCTACATGGGTTAATTTGATTAATTGCAATCTCAATTACTATAGTAATATTGCAAAAAAAAATCAAAAAAAAAGAGAGAGGGATGAAGAATACTCATATTAGGATTAAATGTGATTCCACCTAGCACTTCCATGATTTCCCCCTTGAATGAAAATGAACCCCCATATCTATTGTGATTAAAAACACATCATTACATCTAATTGAGTTGGATGAAGTATGATAATGGATTTGATCAAAGGAATGGGCTTGGGATTGAGATCTGCTTATGAAACTATCTCGTATTAAAATATTTTGATGGGTTTCATGATTGTTTGGTATAAGGTTTTTTTGGTGATCATTGTGTATTAAAATGTTTTTGGAAAAGGGAATTCGAATTTCATTTTTGATGAGATATATTTTGCTCGGGACTAGAAAAACTAAAGTTGGGGGGTGTGATTAGCCACTAAATGAGGCTAATATTCATTGGTAATATATATAATATTCATGTTCTTTATTATTCATAAACACCATTTTAGTGCATTTTACACTTTGAACATCATTTCACATTATGATTGTAATACCTTCTTAAAATGCACTATTATGTGGTACATTTTTGAACATCATTTAAAGTACCAAATGATTCATCTGATTATAAATATTTTAATTTTATAATTGATCTACACTCCAATATGAACATGTTTCATTCAGGGATCAATGGAGAATTCATGGAGGATGAAGGAGATATTTGGCAATGAAAGGAAGCAATTCTGGAGAAGGCAGATTGGACACCAGCCCACTGATGAGACTGTGGGACCCAACATACAGGCCCAATTAATCCCAAATTTCGTGGGATTTTAGAATCCATGTATAGGAAAAAACCACTCTTCAGGAGTTAATGCTAATTCGGCCTCCATGGTGGTCATTTTGGCGGCCCAAGTTAGAAATACAATTCTGGGCCAGATTCTGCGGCCCAGAAAAACAGCCCACTAATTTGATCATATCGCGTAATAAACAACTCCAAATGGGCCCATATTGTACAGGCGGTTAGCAGACATCCGGAGATCCATTTTCTTCTTCTGTGTCCCACTCTGATTCGGCCTTCTAGAAGGTCTTCTAGACGCGTCTGTTTGGTGGATGAAAACTGGCTGCCACCTCGGGTCAAACGTGGAAAAGTCCAAATTCCACAAGCTTTCCACCACCTATAGCCTACCAAAATTAATTAAGATGATTTGTACTGTTGGTGTCTCAACCCAAGGATCCCAAAATGCATATTTAAGGCAGTGGTGGTGAAGTAGTTGAGGATCTTGGATGCTTTGTTTAATTGTAATGTTATGCTGCATTTTTGTTGCCTCAATTTTGTCTTTCACATGTAAGTTGTTCAATTCACTTTAGTTTCTTAATAAAAGTTCTTCTTATACTCTTATTCTGTTGTTCTTAATATCACTTTGATACCTTTGGATCAAGGTGTGAATTGATTCACACCAACCCTTGTGAAATTATTCACACAACGGTGGAGTGATCATTTTATTTTTGTTGTTTTATTTACTTCTCCATTTCCTCCCTCATGAGTCTACTTTCCGCTTCCATTGAAACCATGGGATCAATGGAGGGCTAACCCACTTATGGGTTGATCCAAGGGAGTAGCAAGGGGATGGATTGGATGTTATTTATCACCTAATTAATGTATAATCACTTCTTTAATTGGGATTTTTATTTGATGATTTTTAAACTTCATCGTCCTTGTTGAATTTAAGGCCACACACATCAAGTACTAATACGATCCTTTACCTTGAAGTGCTCAAAACATTGATCCTTCAAGTGTATAGGTGATTAGTATTAGAGGGTTTAGGCATTAAACCAGCAAGTGATGATGTTGTTTTATCTCCTTAAATTAACCCATCTCAAATTTAAGAAATTGAAATCATTAAAAAGAAAATACGTCAAATCCACCCCGAGTGATAACCTAGGATCAACTCATTCTTTTAAATTGAATCCACTTAAATCTATTAGATATCTTTAAAACCCGTCCAAAATAAATCCAAGTTGGCCACTTCATAGCCAAAAATCCACCCCTTAGGTTTTGTATCTTAGGTATTTTCATAGGTCTCTGTGGAATCGACAACCCAAGCTACACTACAAGGACCGTTCTACCCTTCTTCTCTTGGGTAAATTTGGGCGTGAACCAGGAACCCACTGAATTCCATAAATGGCCAGACAACCCATATATATATATATATAATAATATATATTCAACACAGATAAGAAAGTAGTAAAAGGAAGTACACAACTAGCACCCTTACTCCCCCCCACTGCAACCATACCCCATGACATTCTGGCCTCATGGACTCCTTACCCACCCCTAACAGAGCCAAGTATCAAAAGTACCTTGGGCCATGCCTATCCTAAAAACCAACATTACCTCAAACCGACAACCGATTCACCCAATCCTAGTGATCAAAATCACATCAACCGATAGCACCTGCCTGCTCTCATAATAGCCAGAACCAAATGCCCTGCCACATGCAATTATACAAATATACAAAGCATGTCATAAAACACTGCAATAAAAAAGAAATTGTATCAGGAATTTCAACAATTCACATTTCAGATCATAGAAAAGCATGGAAATTGTTTTTTATTCACATGTAATTATCACTTCCCAAATCATATGTGCAATTATGAAATTGAAATACCCTAAAATGTGCCAATCAAAAGACAAGAAAAAAATGTTCGCCATACTAGGCGAAGGTCCAATTCTCCGTTACCACATTGGGTCAAGGGTCACATATCACAATCAATAAACTCACAAACCAAGTGATCCACCGAGGGGGGAATCATATAAACTGTAATCTGAGCAAAAGAAAACAACAATTCCCACCCATGGAAACTAGGTCCATCCCTTGTACCTGGGGTTGCAGGCACCCAAGAACAAGCTAGAAACCGAGTCCCAATAACAAACTATATTTAGTCTACCATATCCCAAATAATAAAACCAACAGAAATAAAAAGAGAAGTCTCAAACTCATTACTATTCAACAAGGCACTACTACTAAATCCTTGTCAAGAACTCCTATGATACCACTTTTTAACGACCCAGAACCGAACATCCACCTAAACAGTTCTAAACGGGTTGGGTGTTACTACCTTAGGCACACCTCATTGAATGCCAAAGGATACCGACTAGTAGCGAGGGTCTTATAGGTATAGTGGGGAGGCTATACCCTCTTGGAGGATAATAATGGTACTAGTCCGAGTATAATAATAACGATGAAGCAGAACAAATGACTCAGCAGACTCGAACCAGACCCACAGAGCAGAAGCACATTCAATATTGATAAATAGTGGAAGCAATAAATATAAACAACAGCAGCAGAAATAAACACAACAACATGCTGATCACATGTAACTACTACTGAAAAATGAAACATGCATCCAAAGAATGTCATACATATCCATATATATGTAACAGGCGCCACTGGCTAACCAAATATAGTAATATAACAAGCATTCTGATATAGGAAAGAAAACAGAACAAAGTAAACTCTATCTAGGCTAGATGTCAAGGTCCATACCATCTCCATGCAACTGCTAAAACAGTCCAGCTCCTAAAGATGGCCTCTTTCCTGCAAGTAAATCCATAAAGTCTACACGCGTCCCGAAGGGCCCGTGTATGGAGTGAGACAAATATCAGTTTCATACCACCCAATGGTGCATACCTAATATAAGTGTTTAAGCAAGCAAGCATTTATAAGGAAAACAATAAATAGTACATCGCACAAATAAACAAAAACTCCACTGGTGCTCAGCGGCTACCATGGAGTGTCACCTACTTCGTCCAACACCAAAATATCTTTCATGTAACCCAGAACCTTAGGCCCCCTAACACCACGTGTATCAAGTACCGACGTCCCGAAGACACACCCAAGAATTGTAACCTAGCACCTTGTGCCTCCTAACACCTCGTGTATCAAGTACCGACGTCCTAAAGGCACGCCCAAGAAGTAAACTAGAGGAACAGTGATGCCTGTCCTCAAATAAATACCCAAAGGGACAGTGATTTCTGCCCTCAAATAAAGTAACCAGAGAGATAAGGATATCCGCCCTCAAATAAGTAACTAGAGGGATAGCGATACCTGCCCTCAAATAAATAACCGGAGGGACAACGATACCTGCCCTAAACTCACGAAGAGCCTCATCCCCAAATCCGATAGCCTCAAAGCTATCCCATGGAGGCTCCTCACCTCCCACATGGCTTCCTATAACAAGCACCCCCAACCAAAGTACCTAAACCTTACCTACAGGGGCCTCTACCCTTATGAGTGGTCAAAACCACCTCATCACGGAGTATCTCTGTGTGCAGACTACTCATGTTTTGGGTGAGTGGTAATCACCAAAATAGTACATAATCCACCACACCTCTAACACCTCGTTCACCTGCGACCATGTCGCTCGAGTTTGAAGGCCTCGCCATCCAAGTAACCCAGGACATTCCCAAACTGATAGTAATCCTGCCTCAATTCGATGTCCATGACGCCCAATCTCGTGGTCAAAACCACCCAAAGTAAACCTGAGCCAAGCCCAACCTGACAGTCATACAACCTCAAGCCAACGTCCATGATGCCCAATCTCGTGGTCAAAACCACCCAAGGTATCCCCAATACAAGCCCAACCTGATAGTCATATTGCCTCAAGCCGACTTTCATGACACCTAATTTTGTGGTCAAAACCACCCATGTAACTCAGGTCATGCCCATCACAACCCGAAGGTTCCAGCATATGAAAAATCACACATCACATATATAATCACATTTTAACAGAACACATAACAGGAAAAACCATCTAAACAGATGAATTTCACTAAGAAAGTGTAGCCCCATACCAGCACTGAAGTTCCTACGGCCTCCAAGAATTTAAATTGAGGTTTAAATAACTAAACCTAACAGTTTAAACCAATACATTTCAAGTATTATCATATTGGCACCCCTGACCAAAATGCCCCATGTGAGCAATAGCCTCTCGCCCGAACTTGCTCAATCAAGATAGGACAAAGGGAATACCCAAAGGTCTCCCATAGGTGAAATAAACAACTTAAGATGCAATATCAGATAAATTAGGGTCTCTCTCAAAATACCCTAAAATGCGCCATAGGATGCGCCACAAAAATGTCCACGAAAACATGAAAGAAGGTATGAAACACCTACCTCATACTAGTATGATGATACTCCTTCGATATCAGCATCCAATTAGGTCTAAAACGTGATAGGTCTACAAAAGAAACAAAACCACTAAAACTACAACAACTAGTTCTAGGATAGAAATCAAGAAGAACGACTCAATAAGAATCAAGTCCTTACTGAGGGGGTTACAACGGATCAAATGGTGCTTGAAATGGAGTTTGGATGAAGATTTGGGAGGGATTTGAAGGTCCGACCGGCTCTACCCACATAATCCCCAAGTGGAAGGAAGAAAAAAGATAAGAATGGGAAATATCGAGTGGCCCGGGACTTAAAAACCCTAACTTTAAGTGGTCTCATGGTTAACCCGCACGGTTTGGAAAATCGTGCTCCAACTGTGCAGTTGCCAGTGCCTCACCCAGGAACATCGCATGGCCAAACCGCACGGTTTGGAAAATCGTGCTCCGCCCATGTGGAGCCCACTGTCTCACCCAAAGACATCACACGGGTTGTCTAAACGGTTTGTTCAGACCGTGTGCCAATAGTGCACACCTGCACGACCTCCCCAACTTTAAAAGTTTAACCCAAATTTTTCCAATTTCTCTAGTTTTCTCAGAAGCGAGTCAAAATTCAAATAGGGTCGGGATTTTGACCCATTACAAAAACCCAGGTTCTTACAGAAAATCAAAAATGGATAGAAATAATAAAAAGGAGGAGAAATTACCTTGAAGGTAGAAAATATATAAAGCAATACAATTTATCGAGGGGGAGAATTCAAAGTAATAATACTTTCTATCATGTATGATAAAAAAGAAGTCATCAAGATAGGGGGAGTTGAAATATGAAAAGGAGAAATACTTCTTATGTTTATTATCTTTGAAGTTATTAACATACAAAGAGTTACAAAGGGTTGTAAGTTTTTCAAAGTTAATAATTTGTCATTTTAAGTGTTGTGTTTTGTGCTTTCCAAAAAGGGGGAGATTATTGGGTTGAAATTTTATACTCTCTAATTTTCCATTCCTTAGTTTTGAAAATTAGAAACAATTTTTTAAAATATTATTTTATTAACTTAATATTTCCAAATTTTTTTATAATGTTTTCATATAAAAC
This sequence comes from Viscum album, assembly GCA_963277665.1. Classification (NCBI taxonomy): domain Eukaryota; kingdom Viridiplantae; phylum Streptophyta; class Magnoliopsida; order Santalales; family Viscaceae; genus Viscum; species Viscum album. The sequence continues at coordinate 1,293,936,712 of OY728138.1, read as the reverse complement.
ATTTTTTTCTTCTGAACATAGAAATATTTTTAATTAAAATGAATATAAAATTTATATTACTTAATATGATCCATCATACTAACTTAGATTCTTGTCCATCAGAATGAATAGTATAGTATCTATTGGATTGAATAGTGTTCTATCCTTTAGACTGACTGAAGTCATATCTATTAGACTGAAAATAGTTTATATCCATCGAACTTACCATAGTTCATTTCATCATCTGGAATATATTACTATCCATCAGACTAACAAAAGTTTATAATCAAAGTGTTTGAATTATTTATATTAAACCAAATTTATTACATCATTGTAATGATGCTATCAAAACAGAATCAGATGGAGACATCTGTCTGATTTTTATAGTGAAGTTCATTTGAGGCCATTGCAACAAACTGCAAGATTCACAGGAAATATGACTATTGAATGATGCCTATATATAGGAGTGAATTTGAGGAACTGGGATCTGATAAATTTTCAACTCAATATGTATAAACACCACTCTTCCTGATCATCTCATTCTTATAATTTTTAATATTTTAGAGAGTTTCATTCTAAGGATTATGAGCGAGGGATTATAAAACCCTTTGAAAAGTTTTTCTTTTGTATTCTGGGTCCGATCATGTTTTAGATCGAGGGATTTTGGGAATAGGAAGACAAGTGATTCTAATCAAGATGATTGAGGGATCCTAGGTTATTAGAAGATAGAGCTATCATTGATCATCATATCAAGGGATTCCAAGATTTTGTAAGATAGAGTCAGTTTGATATACATATCGAGGGATTCCCTGGAAATAAAAGACACAACTTACAACTGGGTTGAAAATTATGGATATCATAAATTTGGATTTCTGTCTTCTTTAACTATAATGGTTAAATAGTAAAATATATATTTTTATAAATCTTGTAATTCATTCAAAATAGTTATAATATTTTATATTAATTTTTTCTATAAGTTTTTTATTCTTCTATGAAATTTACATTAGAATATTTTTTAGGAATATTTATAATGATTATTTTATAGGAATTTCATTGATCCTAGTCGATAAATCATATTATTTGACAACTTTTGGATCTGATACATACACTCTGATCATCAGACGATTGATGAGTCTAATATTTTTAACTAAATAGCTTTTGGGTTTTTTGTTATTTTAATTTTTAAGCTACAATTAACTCCCTATTGTATCCATCATAAAATATTACAATCCAACACATAAATCACTAAAAATTTAAGTCTCATGCAATGGATAATTTATGAATAATTCTTAGCCTATGTGAGAGAAATTTATGTAGGAAATAAGAACCGTTGAACAACAATACCATGATTTCTATAAGAAATGACTTAAGAAATTTTTTCACACACCTCTTCTTTTATATTATTCCATTCTAAACTTTTAATGCAAAAAAAAGTTTTTCTTATGAGAAAAACATTCCTAAATTAACTTAAAAAAATATAAAAAATGTCACACATGCGAAAATCAAATCCTACAACTTTTATAAACTTCCCCAAAGTAAATTATTTCCCTAAAAAGTAAAAACATATACAAATGGATTGATTTATGATAAAATATTTTTACCCCCCTTGAAAAACTATCCAAATATGATATAAATAGGGGAAGAATATCATATACCTTATCCATTAAGAGAGAGAGTTTTAACAACCACTATCAAACTCAAATTATGAAATGTTTCCTTTAGGAATGGTTTTGTGAAGATATTAGTAACTTGATCGGTTGTAGGATCAAACACCAACTTTAGTTCATTATTATTCATATTATCTTTGATGAAGTGATATTTTATATCAGTGTTCTTGGAATGAAAATGTTATATGGAATTTTTAGTGAGATTTATAGCACTTTTATTATCACAACCCAAGAGGAGAGGAAACTTCATATAAATTAAGAAGTCTTCTAACTATGTCTTCATCCACATAAGTTTTGATGTTGATTGAGTGGATGAGTCATACTCATATTTTACTATATTGAGATCCATTGACTATTATTTCTATATATATGAACTAACACATATTTATCCTAATAAAACCACTCCACTAGATGTGTAATTTTTATCTTCTACACTTCCTGACCAATCTTCATCTGTTTAAAAAACAAATTAATCTTTCTTTCACTATAATGTTTCAACCCAAAATCAGTTGTGCCTTTGATATATCAGATAATTTTTTCCAGCCATGAGATGATATTCCTTTGGTGCAACATGATACCTATTGAAAATTTTAACATCATACACTACATATGACCTTGAATCCATTAGATATAATAATATTCCAACAAATTTTCTAAACTCTTTAGGATCTACCACCCTTACTTTCCATCTTTTGAAAACTTTTCCCCCACTGAAATTGGTGTGGAAACTATTTTTTGAGTGTTACATGATAAAATACCTTCAAATTTACATACCATACCTCTCTTGAGATTGTAATATATATATATATATATATATTGAATCCAAGAAATTATTTCATTTGTCCAAGAATGGACAATTCAAAAAGCTTATTTATCTCCTAAGAATTTTTTTAACAAGTTTCTTAATCATTCCATGTTAATATGAAATAATTAATGTAAATAATAAAAATGAGGGAAACCTGTTGATTTTATTTTATATAGAGGTTACAATAAACTATTCATTTCTTGAAGTTCAAATTCCTTAGTAAATTATCTAATATTGAATATCAATCTCTTAGAGCTTGATTCAACCCATAAAAATACTTCTTCAACTTGTATATATAACTTTATTATTTAGTAAATATAAATCCACATGGGTTTTCCATATAACATTCTTCATCCAGATCCCTGTTAAGAAAATATGACTTGAAATCCATTTGGAAAATTTAATATCTTCTTTTTACAATTATAGAAAGAAAGATTTTGATAGTTTATAATATTTTCACATGGTAAAAGGTTTCATTAAAATCAAGGACTTTAATTTTAGAGTAACCATTACAAACTAGTCTTTCCTTGTTTCTTATCACTTAACCTTTCTCATTTAACTTATTTCAGAGCACCCACTTTATACCAATTAAATTATTATTATTTTGTTGGGGTAAAAGTTTACAAGTATTTTTATTTTCAATCTAATATAGTTCTTAATTCATATAATCTATCCACTATAGATTTTCTAAATCTTCATCAATATATTTTTGTAAAACCTGTGAGTATAAGGAAGTATGTGAAACAAAATTTTATGTTCTTCTAGTTTGATATTTTTTTCATTAATCTTCAATGATGTTATGATCTTCCATTTTATTCATTATACTAGGATGATATGTAGATATTTATTCCTCATCACTTGAGATAGATGATTCTGAATATTCTTCTTGAGCTTCAACATTATTACTATCAGTATGAACTTTTTCATATTGTTTAACTACAAATTCATAATATTCCCTTTCTTCAATATCTATAACTATTTTGGAAATTTTCTTATAATAATATTCATAAACATTCACATCTTATATATTAAAAAAATTAATTTTATATTTGTTATAACACCAATATCCTACATTATTATGAGTGTATCAAAGAAAGATTCGGTCAACACCTCTCTTATTAATCTTCCAAATATTCTCACCCATTAATTTTATAATGAGAGGAATTCTAAAAACCCTTAGATGCTTCAAACTTTGGGTTTCATTATAATACATCTCATATATATTAATATTAGATTTTTTTCTATATAAACTTTGATTCTAAAAATAAAATTCTACTTTGGTAGCATTCCTAAAAAAATAAAGATAAATATCAAGTTTGATCAACATTTTCCTACCATCTCCCCCAAAATTTTATTTATCATTTTACCAACCCAATTATGACGGGGTGTGTAAAGTGCACTAAATTCATGATGAATTCCATTTTTTTCAAGATAATATATTAACTTAACACTTGTAAATTTTCCACCATTATTAGTTCAATTCTTATTCACAAAATATCCATATTCTTTTTCTGCACTTCTCTTAAAACTCTTAAATATGTCGAGAGCCTCTGATTTGTGTTTAAAAAAATGATACATGTAGTAAAAGTAAATAAATTAATAAAATAAACAAAGTAATTATCAACATGTTTTATTATTTTTTACTTATGGTCCCATAAATATTATAATTTATCAGGTCTAAGGGACAAGATGAATGTATATCAACTTTCTTATGTAATGAGTTTGTAATATTCCCTTTCTAAAAAATAGAACAACACCAATATCTTATTCTTGTACCATAAAGAATATCTAGAATAATTTATATATTTTCTATATTTTTTATATTCCTATAACACATATCCCACAAAATTTTATTCCATATATGATTTTATTCCATCATGCTCAGATAACATGAACTTTGTGAATCACCAACTTGAAAGAAGTATCCATGTGTTCGTTGGCCACTTGTTACAACTTTACCATATTCAATTATATTAATTAAAAAAACCATATTTTCATTAAGAAAGATTTTCATCTTCATCACATAGTTTTGAAAGACTTAACAACTTGTATTTTATCACATCAACAAACAAGGCTCTTTTGGATTTTAATTTTTCCCCCAATGAGAGCAGATCCAATGCCTTTTATTTTTAGTGACTCACTCTTGCCAAAAGTCACTATACCTTTTTAAAATATTTCAAATTATTAATAAACTTTAAATATATCATTATATGGGAATAGAAACCATAATACAAAATCTTGGGTCATTCACATTTTGTAGTTTTGAGAGCATTTTCAACAACCAAGGCATTTTCTTTGCCTTTATCTTCTTTCTCATGTGTATTTAGAGATTTTTTGTATAACATATTTTGTTATAGAATCATGATAAGACATAATTTGTTACATTTTTATGTCTGATAATAGATTTTATAAATAGTTTCCAAATGATGTAATCTATTTTCAACCTTCAAAACGACTTTATCTGGTTACACTCTTTAATTGGTTTGACTCCCCATCAAACATTGCCTCCAATTTATCTTGGGTTCACAATATCATTGGTGATTAAACCAAATCATATATTATATATTCCAAAAACCTATACAATACCAGTATTTACCATATAAATCATAATTACCTCTACAAATTACATTCTACTTAGATTTGTGTTTATGTTTTCATCAACTTTATTTCTGTCTACTTTGGTATTTCTTTGTTCACCAAATTTTTGGTAATATCCAAATATTTTTGTATTCATATTATATTTATTCTCATAATCTATATATTCAATTATAGTAGAATATTTTGGTTTATAATTTCTAACCATAAAAACTTTAGTTTTTTCAACTCTGCTAGTTTTAGATACATACATAGTCTTCTTAACATTATTTTCCTTCTAATCATATTCATTTTTCTTATCAAACATTGATGATAAATTTTTTTGATACTTCTTTGGTTTAAAATTATCAAAAAATTCAAAAACTTATATAAATTAGTTTTGGAAGTTTTTAACTACTTGAAAAGCATTAATAAGTTTTTATTGAACAATTTATAAATCTGTCTTCTTCATCTTCAGCTTTTTTTTAAGTTTTATGTTGAGGTTCTTTTTTTTATCAACAAACTTATTCACATTATCGATCTCTTTTAGAAAATTTGATTTTTATTTAATAAATAATTCTTGATATTTTTCTAAAATATTTTCTTTTTTAAACTTCTTGTTCTACCTTACAAGTATAAGGATTTTTACATGATATTATTTCAACTCACTTTTTAGAATAAACTCAATCTGATTTTATTCTTCTTCTGAGATACTACTTTGATCACTGGTGAATTTTTTATCATTATATTTTTAAATGAAAAGTTTTTTAGAGGAATCCTTACCAAACTTATTAGTTTATTCTTCATTGTTAACATCTTCATCACACCCATAAAAATATTTATTAATTTTTTTTATTTAGAGACATTATTATCCTTTACCATGGGATACGACTTTGATTTGTTTTCTTTATTCCTAATGTATATTCTTGACTTTATTTCATCTTTATCACTTTATTTTTCTTCATTTCATCATGTAATATTTGTAGAAACTTTCCAAAAAATTCGTATCCAATTCATTTCAATGGTAAAATTAAATTATAAATTCTTATGACTCTTTTCACATTTTTTAAAAACAAAAAAATAAATTCATCAAATTTTTTACTAACCTCATCTTTGCTAGAAGTGCCACTAGTTTTTTTAGATAACTTTCTTCAAATTTCCTTTCTTTGTATATTTGAGATAAATTTTATAATTATCCTTATATCTATTCTCTATATCATTTTCTATTCTCATATCATAACTGATTAGAGTGATATGTAGATCATCTAGAGATAAAGTTTCATGATCTCTATCTTCTAATGTTAAAAATTTTTCATTAATTTTATCAGAAAGAATTCATATGATATTTTAAAAAAATTTTGAATCTTCAAACTTATCACCATGAAATATTATGGTGCTTATAATGTCATTCACCCTTGAAAATAAGCCACCAATTGATTAATAATCACTCATCTTAAGATCTTTGTAATTCAAACTATATATATATTACTTAACTTTATTTAATTTAGTATTTTCTTTATAGATGTTTTTCAACTTCTAATAGATTCCTTTAGTCATTAAAACTCCCTTAAATTTAAGAAACTCACTTTAAGAGAGTGCGTAAAGTAAAAGGTTTATGGCTAACCAATAATTAACTAAATTCTTCTAATAAATATCTATTAGAAGAACTCCCTAAATAATAATTAAGAAAACCATCTGTACCATCTTCAAGAAATTTAAAACCAAGGCACATAAGGAAATTAAGCATTACACCTTTCTAAATATTATAGTTCTTTCCATAGAAAATAAGAATACACTTAATGTTTATAGAACTAAGAACATACATGTAAAGACCTCTTTAATTTTAACATTATTAAAGATTCAAAAAAGATAAACTTCAATTTGATACCACTTGAAAGGACCACTAAGGATCTGTATAATCATTGAGAGGGGGAGGGGGTGAATTAGTGACCTTTTATTTTTATATTTTATTTCATATAAAACAACATTATACTCATGTTAAAGAGTTTCAACTTTGATGAAAAACAAGAACTTAAGTAGAAACCATATAAACACAAGTATTTATAAGGTTCACTACCCAGTAAGAGTAGCTAACCCTTGGAATGGTTTGTAAATAATCATATACCAAAAAATCAACTAGAAAATAATCTTTTTATGTGGTTTTATAAAGTAGCGAATATCCTTAAAATTTCATTTCAATATGATCATAAAATAGTGCACGTGGTCATTACACATATAAAGTACATAATAAAAATTTTATAACAACTGTTATAAGCCTTCAACAATAGGCTCAATATATTTTCACTATGCTTAATACACTTCTCCACACTTTTTCTTTTAAATAACTTATTCTTTAATTTCCTTCCTAGTAGTAGGAAAGAAATTACTCCTTGGACTCAAATATAAAAAAATTTTCCATTCCACTATTCATTGAGTCATCAGTCTGAAAAACTCCATCCAATGCCTTCAAAATAATACCACTTTCTTATTCTTTATTCTTTCATTAACCTCTACACACGTTCTATCCGATTACACATATTATAAATCTTTTTTCTATATCTTGTATCCATTTCCTCTTGTTTTAAATTATCTATTTGATTCCAACTTCTTCTTTAACCAAGATATTCTTTGGTTGGAAACTCTCCCTACTCAAACTATGGCTTTCATATTTTTTTCCCATATCATTTTCTGAGACTATTTCTACAACACTTCATATTTTACGCATGTGAGAGATTCTACTTCTCTATATTGTACTTATATCCTATTTATATATTCATGAGTAAAACAATAGGTGGGAACCCAATTTTAATTTCTCACTCATAATATTTAAAACTACTTTACAAAATAATTTTCTTGGATACTTCTCAAGGATTATAGAGTATTCTATAATCTTCTATAAAACATGAGTATTTGCTACCTTCAATAAATTTTTTTTCAAACATAGTGATAATAAAATATTTTTATTCCATTATATTCAAAACATTGTAAGATCATTTTAGTATCATCACATTTGATATATTTATGAAATTTTTTTCAATAACATTGAACCAATAAAAACATTATACAAATTAATTGACTAGAAAAACTTTGTAGCAAAACTTCCATCCATTGTGACACCTTTTGATGTCCTATTTATGTTGATTTCATAATAAAAACTTCATATAATAAAATTTATATAAAAAATTCATTTGATAACTTCATCCAAAACTTTATATTTGATAAATCTAAGTCTTTTGTCTGATCTTTGGTTTGTCTGATGAACTCTATCTAATTGGACTTTGTCTGATGAAATTAAAGGAGTTTATCTGTTGATATTTGTCTGATTAGACTTCATCCATTTAGAATTCATCCAATCAAATTCCTCATCATTTTCCACTCAAATTTTCACAAAATCCAAACCTTCATAAACTTCAGAAACACAATTTTCTCATCTAAAATTTAGTCCAAAAGATCTTTCTTGATAACACTTAGACATAATTTCTTAGTATGTATTTTATATATACCATTTTTTCCATTTTGTGTTAAACTTAAATAATGATATTTATCAATACTAATTATTTTAAAAACATTTAAAATAAGAAATCATGACCAAATTTTGTTTCTTAAAAAAACATTATTTGTTATGGAACTTGTTAAAACAAGAGAAGAAAAATATTTAATATAAAACATTATTTGAACATCGCAGTCTGAAAACAATTTTCCAACGGACTCTATTTGGAAAAATCAATCCCTTTTCTATATCTATTTCCCAATATTGTATGTATTAACAAAGATAAGTGTTTTATTTTAATTAAAAAAATAAAACATGGGGCACACCTTCTTCAATCCAACCCAACGTCTTTAAAACATCTTCCATATCTTCCAAAAAAACCTCCAAACTATCTAGTGCCAAAAATATATATGAACCTTATGGTTTCACACATGTTCTATAAGACAATATATTTATATGTTGGTCATGAAGAGGTAACATTGAAATATTTAATTTATTAATTGCTGACACCTTTGGATTGTACACATGTGGAAATATTCTTTTAATTTTCTTCAAAATTTCAGCATCCTTCACCTCATCATCTAGTTTATGAATAGACCCAAAAACCTTAATTATTTGATTAAAGAAAACATAAATGTTTTAATTTTAACTCAAATTAAAATAATTAAGCTAATTGTGAATAATCATTAACTTTTCATCCTTTAAGTTTCTATGAACCTAATAGATTTTAGCTAATTTATACCGTATCGGTTTAGTGGATGTGCATATAGGAACCTAATCTTTATTCAACACATAATTTAATTTTTAGACAATAATTATTTTTCATGAATTACCAAAGATCTTTTCAGGTTTAAATTTTTAGAGAATTAATTCAAAACTCTTATATAATAAACCCATGCACTACAAAGTTGTCACTTATACTTTTTTTAATTGTTTTTCGCAATACAATACTTTTAAAATGTGACACTTTTTATTTTTATGAAAAATATTCCTGCTTCTAAACATGTATTCATCATTTTTTCTAATCACCATTAAACAATATGATTGTTTTTGAAAATGTGATATAAACACAAAAAGCTCAGTAAGGTACATAAAAAAACATAAACATGTTAGTCTATTTAAAACCCATGATATAATATAAGAGATATTTAATTTATTATAGAAAAATTTAATCACAAATAATCATTTAATTTTACATGAAATTTACTTTACTACCCAAATTTTTCATAAAATAATTATAATAAAACAAAAAGTAAAAATCATAATCATGATGGTTTCTTAGAAATCCTAATAAACCATGAAAATCATTTTCTTAAAAACATACATTTTTACCCTTAAAAGTTCAGGATCATTCCTTTAAAAAAATTTATTAGGTTACTGAATGAAATAAAACGTTTTCCATGAAAACACATTAGTAAGAATATAAAATTCATGTAGTTTCCTTGGGATATCATCTTTATAGAACCCTTAAAAGAACCATTATAAATGGAATGACATACTTGGTCAAATCAAACATGATTCTATAGAGAATATAATCATTACACATTGCATTGGATAAATATATTAGGAAAAATCATCATTATAAGTAATTTTAGAGGACTATAAAATACACGAAACACATAAAATCCTCCATTTCCATCATGAAACTCATAAAAATACACTTTTTAAACCAGAAGTAGTTTTTTGGATATTGGTATATCCATTTCCTTTATAACCCCATTTTCAAAACAAAAATATATAGAAAAAAAAGTTAAGAATGGTTTTTATATAGAGAAAACATGAAATATTTTAAATTAATCCAAATATCAAATATTTTTTTTGGTAATGGAAAAATATGTTGATGTTCCATATGTTAAAAAATATAATCCTTTTATACTTTACAAAATTTCAAACATTCAGAATGGAATAAAAAAAATAATTGTTTAGAAGGCCTTTGTAAAAAATTAAAAGCAGAGGTAAAAAAAACTTTTTAGTTACAATATTTAAATATTTACACATCCATATAAAAATATTATCATTGAAGAAAAATATTATAAATAAATCTTTAAAACATTTTAAAACTAGTTTTTAAGATAATATATTAATTACCTACAGTCCAAATTATCAGATATGTTATTTTAATTAATGAATAATAAATTAATATTAATTAATTAATTTATAAATAATATATTTAATTTAAATTATCTTATTATTATTCCTTTTATTTTACTTATTAAAAATACATACTTAATTATTTAATTGATTATGATTACTTCAGACTTTTTGAGGATGTTTGGTTCATAAGTCCAAAATGAATTCAGTTGGTTGATTATGGTGAGGTGGATCATGATTATATCATTTATATGATCTTAATAATGTTATTATTTCCATTTTTAAAAATTAAATATACTCTTATGACCAACTATATATGATGGTTATGAAAAATTATTCACATTACAACATGAATATTGAAGTTCGTACACATGGATGAGTAACATTTCAGTTTTTCAAAAAACATGATGGAATGAAGTTAAATATTATTTTATATTTATCTATTTATAATTATATCATAAATATCATGTTATTTATTTAAATATACCTACATATACAAAAAAATTTAGGCGATGATGAAAAATAAAAAAACATCAGTTCACGAGGCGATAGTTCGCATGTACACACAAGTGATGTTTTTATTTTTTTGAATTATAAATAAAGAATTATAATATTTATTTAACACTATATAATTAAAATTATAACATATTATTTTATTAGTATCCATCATTATGACCACCCATAAGATTTGGTCATCAAAAATGAAATACAACATCTCGCGAGGCAGTACTCCACACGAGCGGTGTTTTTATTTTTCATTAAATTGTTAAACAGATGAAAAAGGGTTATAAAATAAACATAATACCGTTAAAGTATATGGTTCATAATTTTATTATTATAATAAAATTGTTAATAAATGTTTTAATGAGGTAAAATAAGAAATAAAAAAACACTCGGTTAAGAACTATACCTCTTTTTGGACAATCTTCTTAGCTTTATACAAAAATCCTTATTAGGTTGGAATTATGATTGAAAAAATAATTCAAGGAAATGATAAGGTATGTTATGAAAGGTTTAGTTTGGTATTTTAAAATATAATAGGATATTTAAGTGTGGATAATAGAGGAGATAGAGCATCCTTTTATAAGTGAGGGCGAGATCAAACTTGTAATTTTTTAAAGGATTAAAATATATTAAGGTTTTACTAAAAAAAGTGGATCAATAATGACTCATTTTCAAATAAAATATAATATTTGGTAATAATATGATAAAAAATATGATTTATAAATATTTTTAGAACATTTTAACCCTTATCATTTTAGTTTTAACTTTTTTAACTTGTTTTAACTCTTACCATAGAAACTTTAATTTTTTTACCAAAATTACTATATGTAATGAAAAATGAGGTTGAAATATTTAAAAAATTAAAAATAATTACTCTAAATAAGAATTAAAATTTTAAATATTGAATCTATAAATGTAAAAAAAATAGTTTTAAAATCATGACACGTAACGTGATTAAATATAGTTTTCCTTAATAAATGCATTTTAAGTATAAAAATGTTTTTATACCAAAATAAAGTGAAGTTTTGATTACAATCACATTAATTATATTATTTTTAATAAAATTTAACTAATTAAATTTTAAAACCAATCTAAAATAGATTGTGAATTTGTAAATACATAAAAAGATAAGACAATTTTCATAAAAATCAGTATTTTCTGGTATTCATCCAAAAATTAGTTATTTCTTAATATTAAAAAAAACACACTATAATATAATCTTGAATTTATGTTATAAAAAATTATAACATTTTTGAAAAATTAAAATTCAATAATTTTAAATTTAAACTTTTTAATAAAAACTTATAGTTGATTAAACTAAATTTAGTTAGAATAAAATTATTTTCTCTTTGAATGATAAATTATATATTATTCTTAAAATGAATTTGGATCTATCAAATAAAATTCATGAATGTTAATATCAAATAAAATTGATATATTATTAATATTACATATGTTTTCATAGTGAATATCATTAGTCTAATATAGAAATTATTTAACAATACTCCAGAAAATGATTTTTGTGCCTTTGGATCACCATTGGGAATTTTCTATCCCTTTATATCATATAAAGATATATGGAATCACTCACATGTACTCCTTGAATAATATTATAGAATTAATTGATTCCATGTTATTATAGATTTTATATCATACAATTTTTTCAAAATCTGGTAATTTTATCCATTCAACAATAAAAATCATTTTCAAATTTACAACATTTTCCATGTTAATAATATTACATGGATGGATTCCCCTAGAATTAACACGTGGATATTATAATAATTATTTAAACCAATGGTACCAAATACACACTTATAGGGGGTTGGTGGGTGGGTGGGTGTGTGAATTAGTGTGTGAAAATTTTATCTCTTCTTGAAATATATTTTTTATCATATTGGAAAGAACCTCATAAACCTATCAAAATGAGAAACATATCCAAATAATATAAGTATGAAAAATAAATTCATGATCATAGTGATTTTACTTGGTTAATTACTATGGGACACTTTAATGTTTACACACCAATGATGTTTCTATGTATAAGAGTAATCACTACTCACTATTGTGGTTATAAGAGTTTTTAAAGAGCTCATTATCTATCCAGGGTCCACTCCCATAACTTATATCTCAATAAAATATTCCAAGATAAGATACATAATAAATATTAGAACGATGTTTTCTAAAAATATATTACCAATTGAATCCAATAACACATAGTGGGAGTAATTTCTTTATATTCCAATATCAAAAAAATATAAATCTTCAATATTTATATTCACAATGTCTCTTAATTATCTTTTGATTCCTGATGCAGTAGTTCTCCTTTCTAAAAAACATATCTTCTCACTCATAACTATTGTGATTATATGAGTTTTGGAAGGGCTCACTTACAATCCAAGGGTCACTCTCTCAATATATTTCTTTACACAATGATCTAAGACAAGGTACTTAAGAAATGTCAATATAAAGGTCACTCATAATGATATCACCATGTGTATTACGTTCCTTATGTTTTAATCATCACAAAATATTTGAATATTCAATATTTATCTTCACAACATATCCTATTTCTCTTTATATTCTTGATGCAATAGTTTACCTCTCTAAAAAATAATAACCTCTCAAAACCCCTCAACCTGCTTTTCAAATACCACGAATTTGAGCTTTTAGATTAATCCACCTTTAAATTCCATATGTTATAACCTTATTGGGCCATAAATTCATCTATTATAAATTAATTAGAGTCACTATTAAAATTAATTTGATGTAAAATATCCATTTTTATTGAATATTTTATTTTTCCATATAACTATTTACTATGACATGTTAAGGCCGGAAACATGGCATAGTCATCCTCCAGTATGTACCCTTCAAAAACCATGGGATTCTCATTTGAAATTCCTTTAAATTTCAACCATTTAATTATTTAAATTAACTGAATATCTTAAAAGAAAACTAAATTTTTCCTCCATACCATAATAGAGTTCTCATCTTCTCAAAATTTTAAGATTGATGACAGGGTCTACTTATAGTTTCTTATTTTCCATATACAATGGTTATCACCATGACTATTTTAGTATACCACAAACCATTTCATCCAAATATAAATATATTTATATTATCTATAAACATCCATATGAGACACCCATTTTATACATCACCATGGAATACAAGTATTTTCTCAACTAAATTAGATTATCTGTAGAATAAACCAAACTATTTCTTCATTTTAGTCTAACTTTCAGTATCAGGACTTAAAAACAAGCCATAGTCTACACATTACCCTTGATTCTAAATAATCAGAACCAATAATGATCTATGAAATATATAAACCACAACATACTAAATTCTATAAACCATCAACTCATGGACATAAGAAATTTTTCCAGAAAAAACATCTTCTTTCATAACTATAGACTCCCACCATCATCATATTCAACCTCACCCTCATACAGTTACCACATCTATGGTATTGTGAGACCCCCATCATCAAAAAAATCTTCACAAATTTCAATATATTATTTAAGCTTTTACAGGACTTGTACCAAGTTAAATAAAATTCTATAAACTCAATTTTTAGGTTTAATTGATAACGAAAATAATACCTCTTCTAACCTATAACCCACTTATTAAATTGAGTTAATAAATCCATTTATGAAAACAAAATTTGCTCTAATAGATTTAAAATGATATATAATATGAAATAAATCCATTATGTAAAAAAAATTGTTTTAAAATTCAATGTGTTTATTAAGGATAATTGTAGAAACAAAATTATAGTAAGAAACAGAAAGTGTATCTATGTGAATTATCTTAAAGGTTATAATGGATATTAAATATACTATCTTAAGATATAAAATTAATAGTAAAGTGAAATAATATATTTATATAATAATGGAAAAAATATCTAATTTTGATTTTATAAGTAACATAAAATTGAATAAAATTGAGGACCAAGATGAATTATAAGTTATCAAAAGAAAAATATCTACAAGAGTTCAATGATAATAATGTTCCAAAGAAACATATTGCATAGGAAAGATAAAACCAATGAGATATGGTTTTATAACCACTATACTTGGTGACATTTTATTGAATATGACTAATTAATCCTTATTATACAAGAAATTTATAAATGATGAATAATTCTATAAATGTAAAGTGAATATAAATTTAGAAATTAATTCCATGACTTAGAATAAATTATATATTTTGGTAGCATATCTAGATGATGTAAAACCTACTAGAGTCCAAATGGGACTTATGGAAAGAGATGAATATAGAGGGTAAATCGAAAACCTATAAAATAAGATTGGTTGGTAAATGTTTTAAGATTAATCAAAGTGTTTAATGTGTGAAAAACGTTTCATTAAAAGAGATACTAAAATATATTTAAACCCCAATTTCAATATTATATTTCCATTCTTATCACATTAAATCACCAGATATGAAATTATGGATAAAAATTAGGTATTAAATAATGAAATGGTTATCTTTATATGTTTATATAAGATTATATATGGCTTGATTTGATATTATGAGTGATATATGTTGATAACACATGTAAAACGAATATTAGTCTAATAGTTAGTTAAAACATAGATAAAATATTTTTCCAATAATGAATTGAAGTAGCAACCCATGTTTTTGGGAACAATATATACTAAGACTAATATGTGGGTTTATTAAACTAATTAAAAGTATATAAATTTACATGGCATTAAAAAATAATTTTTTTTAAATTTAATAGATAATTTTTTCCCATGTCACTTGACAAAAATATCTCTAAGATAACGTGTTTATCAAACATGAAGAGATTAAGAATATGAGTATAAATTCATTTTATTTAGAGATAATATCTATCATATATTCATTTTTATATACTAGATTTTATATTTTATATTCATAAACCATATTGGGAAAATATCTAACAAATCCAAGAAAGATGTATTTGGAATTAGTCATAAATATCCAATAGTACTTAAGAAGTATAATGGATAAATTACATATAGTAGATAGGAATGAGATCTAGTTATTAATGGGATATAAAATATAGACTTAAAATAGATCAATATGATATAGTACCATAGTTAATCTAAGGAAATGAGTAATATAAGATCAATGATTATACTGATATCCAATAAAATAAAGTCTAAGTGTGTCACAACGTTTGATACATCTAATGAAGAAATATGAATATATAAATTTATCTAAGATATTGGTATTTAAACAATAATGTAAAGTATTGTCACAATATATATTTTAAAAATATTACAATGATTCAATTTCCAAGAAGTACATGTTATGATAGAGGAAAAAAGGCATAAACTTCAATGATGTCTCTTGAGGGATTTTACTTCAAGAGGTGAAGTCATAGTTCATAGAATATAAAATAGATGAAAATGTTTTAATCCAAATAATGAAATCCATATATAAATGGTATCATGTTTTCATATTAAATCTAACAAGTTAAGAATAATTAAAAGAGTTATCTAGTGCATGTGGAATTCATGTGAGAGTGGGTTCCCTAAACTCAACTCAAACTTGTACTTTTTGATTACTATGTCATGTATAATATATGAAATATACATGACCCATAATTACAATGATAGAAATATAACTTATATAAGTACTATAAATTGTAATTTACATAAATGTAATTTCATATCAAAAAGATATATAAGAACCTAACTATAATGAGAACCTCACGATACTGTGAAAATAATCTTAAAATGACATCCTATGGTTTGGATACATAAATATGATTAGAAAAAAATGTTGTATAACTATATGTTGTTTAGGGATCATAATTATTAATAATTATTCTCATAAATTTCACACTTGGTGATTATAAGTATACTAGATAATGAGGTATGACATTACAATAGGAACACTACATGTTTTGGGTGTTATTGGATGCACCAATCCATGAGACTCTGTACTAATATATCAACATGAGATCATAATAAATGTATTTCATTGATAAAATAATTCATTTTGTGATGAAAATAATAATATTTTATATTTTTTGTGAGGTATATTTAACTGGGTGCGTCATTAAAGGCATGCCATTATTTAAATGATCATGACATCATTTGTCACTTTGGAGTATATAAAGAAGATATCATTGGCCCTTTAAATAGAAAGGTAGTTTCTTAACTAAATCCATACACATGGTAGAAAAAGTAAAGTCCCTACAATATATTGAAATAACTAAAACTAATGAAATTAAGGGTGGTGACATAAATTATACATTCTAATTTATGAAATATTATGAGGCAATGAGATAATATTCTGAAGTACGAGTTTATAGAATGTTTTTGTTGTTATGAATTATCTATATCTCTTTAGGGTAAATGATGTGTTTCTAGAGACCATTTTTTTCTATGATTATAAATCATTGTTATTGTCACATACGTGATTTTATTTTGAGGTGTTCCTCTATTTATTTTTGGTCATGTGTTTATTCATTAGTTTCCCTGGGAGTCTTTTTGGTGAGAAGTAGGGATTTTGGGCTTGAAAGCAAGTGGCACATAGTTGTCACATGATTAGAGGAAACCATGTGCCCTACCCTAGGAAAAAGTGTGGTTGGTTTTCTCATAGACATAGGAGACCACACAGTTTCTAAATGATTTTCCAAACCATGCGAGATAACCATGTAATATGATCCTCTTGTATAGTGATGGATGCATAGTTGCCGCATGGTTTGGAAAACTGTGTGGTAAAACCATGAGACCTATCCATTTCATTGAAAATATGATTTTACTCTTCTTCCCTCTTCAGGATTTAACCCAAAATCACCATATTCATCCCCCATTTGGTTCTTAGGACACTAGGAGTATCCTACCTTCTTCCTCATTCCTCCCACCTCCTTCTATGACAATTCTAAGGTTATTTCTTTATGTTTTGGGGATAAATCTTCAAGGTATTCTACTTATTTCTTCCCCCCCTTCTTTCTTCCATTTTATTGATGGTTCATATTTTCCCTAGGTCTCTTGGATCTAGGGTTAATGTTCTATTGTGTTTAAATTGGTTTTTTTGTCTTTTTAGTGTTTTTATTGGGTTTTATTAGTTCTTTAGACCTTTGTGAGTTGGTTCTGGGTGGACGTTGTTGAAGCGCCGTGTGTTTGTGGTAGGTTTCCCTTTTCACATTCCCATTAAATTTAATAATTATTGGTTTATTTCTTTTTAAAACTTAAATGGATATTAGGAAATGAAGTATGATTTTTATAATAATTTTTTAATATTAAATGAGGTTGTTTTATTTTTTTATGTATATGGTATTGTTTTTCTATGATATACACACCATAGGTTTGATAAATTGCCCAATTAGCCTTTACAAGTAGATTATGGGTTTTAAAGAATGGTTTGGATTTGTAAATGTATTTGTGGAATTTAAAATGATGGTTTGTGATTATTAAATGAGTTTTTACCTAATGTTTTTTGATTTAAAAAATGTGTGTGTTTGGATCTTGAAAATATTATGACATGTGAAAATGATGTGAGGCTCGATTATAATTTTTATGAAATTAGTTTTCTTGAAAACCCTTCATGGATAATTCTATTTTCATAGTTATGTTGAATGTTTTGGTATGTCGACATTGAGACACTCCATTGTGATTAAATGGTTTAATGAAAATATTTTATTCCTTGGGGTGACTTGTTGTGTGTATTGCTAGTGTATAATGAATGTGAATGTTATTGGCTTTTTCTTTGGCAATGTTTTCTCACCCTAACATTAGTCTTGACATGGAAAAATGGCATAAATAGTGTAGTTTTAGTGAATATATGTTGCACTATGTTAGTATTTTCTATAACTAGTGGAAATTAGCATGGATATTTCTTCTTCTTGGGATAATACCCCTCGGTCAGACCAGGTAGGGTGAAATTGATTGTGTGGGCGAGTTGATGTCATCGGGTGAGGAATGCCTTTGGGATGAGTCATATGTTAGTATGTTTTAGATTATTCCCATTATATCCTAGGTTCCCCCATGTCCTTTGGAAATTATTTATCTATAGTGGATGATTGAGATGCATTGTTGGTTGGTTACTTGTTCATGATATTTTCCATTTACCTTGTTTTGTGATAATTTCTGCTGCTCTATTTTGTGTTGTCCATTTTTTATAAGAATTATGAGTTAGTTTTCAATGGTTCCTGGAAAAATGTTTGATAATGTTTTGTACTACCTTTCCCCAATTTTTTAAATGAAAACGTCTTTAATCTCATTTAAAATGATAATTTCTCTTCCTTGGTAGAGAATCTATATTTGAACAGAAAAAGGGAAATGGACCATGTTTTTAAGTGGAAATGTGTATAAAACCTAGTTTTTAATATTATGTTTAAAACATGAAATTGATGTTTCTTTACTTAAATGTAATTCATTGGGAATATATTATTTGGCCACACCTACTGCATTTTAACACTCACGCCTATTGTTGTTTATTGTTTTTAGATTTGGGGAAGTTTCTTGATTGGTTTTGATTGCCTAGGGATATGGTTGGTTTTGGTATTAGAGAATGACCCTTGGTGTCACATGGAGATGTTGTGGTCATCAGGTTTATTTTGGGATTTTTGTATTTTAAATTTTTGTATAAATGATATTCAGTTTGGTAATTATATTTATTTTGGGATTCACTATTTATTTATTCACTTTAGTTTATTTATATTGGAAAAAATTGTTCTTTTGGTTACTCTGTTGATGCCCCAACACTAGTTTTCAGCTCAAGAGGATCAAGAACACCTCTCAAGAATTTTCTTAGGATTACTTGGGTGACCGATTCAGGGTTGAACCGGGTTTTTTTGTGATAAAATGGTATTAGAGAAGGTTGGTTATTTAGAGGACCTACCTTTTAGAGTGCCCTTTGTTGTTTGGGATATCAAGGTAGATAGAGTAGGACTTTCAGGACATTGGGTGAAGGTATGAGGGAGTTTCTGTCCTACACTTTTGATGTTGAACCTCATATTTCTATAGGAAGTAGGGTTTTATTTGTTTTATACGGTTCTTGTTGGTTTTTTGATGTTTGGGTTATGAAATGGAGTTGGGATAGTGGTCTCTATGAGACTATAGGGCCTGGAAAGCCAAGTAGATCCATGGATAAGGTTATAAAAGACTCTCCATGATGGTGGCATGATTGGCATATGGCCTCCAACCATATGGTCAAGTCACTGATTGATACTAGTTTCCCCTTGTGAGTTTTTTTGGTTACCTATTGATTATAAAATTGTTTTGAAAACCCTTGTTTATAAATTTTAAAAACTAAATTTTAAGTGATAACATTTTAGATTTTTGGAAAATAGAGAATTTATTTTCAGATTTATGTTGAGGAAATATTAAAAAAAAGGATTTTTATAAAATGATATTTAGGGAAAATAGTTATGGTTTTAATGAGATTGTATTTTTATAATCAAAACCTTAAGTTTATAAAAAATTGTTTGTTTGGAAAAAATAAATGTATTTTAAAGAGGGTTTTGTAAATATATTTTAAATAAGATTAATTTTTTGCTAAAATGAGTTTTAATCAAATGATTTTTCATGAAATGATATTTTTTTTTTGAATTGATAGAAATGTTTTGAATGGGATGAATTGGATTTTTAGATGGAATTAATGGGATTTTTGTGAAGTTTGAAATGGGATGTTGATTGAGAACTTGAAATATAGGTTGAATGTTTTGTTTTTGTGATGGATCATTGTTGTGTTGACCTTTGGTATACTTATGAGAACTCACATGCATGGATGTTTATTTGAGATAGATGATTAATAAAATGAGTTGGTGGGTACCTAGTTTGGAATAATAATATGCTTGTGTGGGGCTCCATGGAATACCATTGGTGAGTGTGCAACCCATCAATTCTGTTTTTTTTTCAAAAGTGTTTTCAAGAGAAATAAATTTTGATGGTTTGAAAATCGATGGTTGTGTAGTACGTTTTCTTGTGATTTGGGAATGTTTCTTAAGTAATGTTTCGAGTTTGAGTACTTATTGGTGAATTGGTTTTGATTGGGTTCTTGGTTTTATTATTTTTTAGTGTACACCACCATTAAGGATTCAATGGATATTTGAGGTGAAACTATGGGTGATTCAACATTGTAAGACCCTCCAGTTGATCAACCTAAGTAATTCCTTCTTTAGTTTTTAAATTTGAACCCTCCTCTATTTTATGGTCAAATAGATCCTCTTGAAGAAGAAGAGTGGATGCATATAATAAAAAGGATATTTAATTTCCTTGAGTTTCCCGGTTCTCTAAAGGTAAAATTAACTACCTTTATGGTTGAAAGTCAAGGTTGGAAGTGGTGGAAGTCAGTCTCTTGAACCAAGGCTCTGAAATATCTTACATGGGAGTTCTTCGAGGCTTCATTCATCTAGTAGTATTTCTATGAGGTAGTGAAGTTAAGGAAGGGAATTAAGATGTTCTGTCTACAATAAGGTGATAGATTGGTGTTAGAGTACTTTTATTATTTTATGGATCTTTTTACTTAACTTCTAGAGTGGGTTACAGATGATTCCTTAAAGGCATGACATTTTGAGAAATGTACTTATCCTGATCTATAGTTAAAGGTATCAGAGATTAGTCTAACCTTATTTATCGATGTGGTGAGAAAAGATGTTTGGGTTGGGACCATGTTAGTAGGATTTATTAAGGTAGTTAACCTTCCTATAGTATCTAAAAGAGATGAAGGTAATTCTAGTAAGGAGATAAGGAAACGTTCTGAAGTAATTGGTGTTGGTCACAGAATCAGAAGGACTCTAGATATTTTGTCACCTTCTTCTAAGAACAAAATCATTATATTTCATTAATGCAGCAAGATGGATCATAATAATCCATAGTGTTTGAGTGATTTGAAGACCTACCATAACTATGAACACCTAGGTAACATCAAACACTTTTTTTGGGTGTTTCTAAGAAGAAACATGGAGCTAGATCTACCCCTTATAAAAACACCCCAAATCATTTACAGGAGTAAGGTGCTGTTTTTGGGTTCAGTTTAAAGTTACTTTTCTATGTAATGATTCTTTTGTGGTAATTTTTGTGTTTGGTGGTATTTTTTAGTTTTTTATTTCTTTAAAAGGTAAAATTTATTGTTGTGGATCTCCTAAGAACCTATATTTCAAAGTAATCATGTTTTTCCTTTTTAAAATTATGATTTTTTACATTCTAAGTGGAGGTGTGTTCTGCATGTACCTTATTCATTTTGTTTCTCATTAGAGTGAAAGTGGATGATGCATGTGCATCTTCAAAATTCATGTCTTGGTGAAAGTAAATTTTTGGATCAAAGTGAGTCTCGTGGTGTGTCATATTCTTATAGTTATAATAGGGGTGTTTTTTGGTCTCTCATGAAAAAAAGAAGGATTTCCTATTGGGGATTATTATCACATGACTGTGGGGTAGCAGATACTTCAAGAAATCAGAGCTATAACCATAGATTCAAGAGTGAAACTCTTCATGCAGTCAGTAATCACTAGGGGTGTGGGGAGACTTGACTCATCTATTGTCTCCACAATTGGGGTGTAGGTAGTTTAAATGTTATTACTACATATTTTTTTTATCATCGTTATCTTGACCTTGTTGCAAAAATCTTGGTGGTCTCATCCTTGTGCAATTTCAATGGTTATGCCTTTTTGGATATGAATATATGACTGGTTTCCATTTTGTGGTTCGCCCTTGTGAGTCGATTTTGATTTTGGTTTCTGATCACCTGGAGATAGTTGCATCTTGTGGAGATGATGGATTTTGGATTGGTTTTCCACATGGTTTAGAGTTTCTTTCATCAGACTCCCTTGCGATGGGGGTTTGATCTTTGGGGGGAGTACTCGGTTTGGAGTACCTGAGGTTCGGTTGGTGCTAGTTAGTTTGTAATGGTGGGGAGTCCATTTTGGTCTCCTGTATTGGTGATCCAGTTTATTCTCTAGTGTATGTTTACAATGGGTTGTTTCATTTGGGATTTTTGGGGCCAATTCTTTCCTTCAGATTGAACATTGTAGTTTTGGATGTACACTAAACTATCTTATTTGAAATAGGGTTGTAGAAGTCATAGATCAAGTTTTCAATCAATTTTCAGGAATTGGTTTTTTATTTTTGGATCATTTCAAGTAATAGGTTTAATTTATATTTGGTGGTGGTTGATATGTTCTTCAATTTGAGTAGTTGGATCGTGTGAGTATCTAATCCTTTTCCTTTGAATCAATCAACTAGAGTTTTTTTCTTTCTGGGGAAGAAAGCTTAACTGTGGGGAGAATTGTCACATTCATAATTTTATTCTGAGATATTCCACTATTAATTTTGGTTCTAAGTTTATTATTTAGTTTCTTAGGGAGTTTTTGGTGAAAAGTGTGAATTTTGGGCTTGAAAGCAGGTAGTGCGTGGTTGGCACATAGTTAGAGGAAACTATGTGCCCTCCCCTAAGAAAGGGTGAGACCGGTTTCCTCCTAGTTAGAGGTGACCCCTTAGTTTCCACAAAGTTTGGAAAACCATGTGGGATAACATTGTGGTATTCTTCCCTTGGATAGTTAGGGATTCACAATTGCCTAATGGTTTGGAAAACCATGCGACCTGCCTAGGTCATTAAAATATGATTTTAATCTTCCACCGCTTCATTATTTAAACTCAAATCACCATATTCATCCCAAATTTGGTTTGTATAACCCTAGGTGGCTTCTACCTTCATTCTCACGCCTCAAACCTCCTTCTATAGTGATTTTAAGGTGCTATATTCAAGTTTTATGGATAAATCTTCAAAGTATTCTCCTCCTTTATTTCCCTCTTCCACTTTCTTCCATTTTTTCATGGTTATTATTCTCTCTTGGAATCTTGGATATATTTTTCATGTTCTATAATGTTTAAACTAGATTTTTTGTCATCATAGATTTTCTATTGGGTGTTATTTATTCTTTGGACCTTTTCGAGGTTGTTTTGGGTAGACGTTGTTGAAGTGATGTGAGTTTGAGGTAGGTTTCCCTTTGCACATTCCATTTGAATTTAAGAATCATTGGTTAATTTATTTGCACATATTCTTTGGATATTAAATATTAAATTATGTTTTTTATAATTATTTTTTGATATTAATTGAGGTGGTTTTATTTATTGTTTTTAAGTATATGGCATTGTTTTTTAAGATATGCAAACCAAGCATTTGATAAATTTCCCGGTTAGCCTTTGTATGTATATTATGGGTTTTGAATTATGGTTTGGCTTTGTAAATATATTTTTGGAAATTAAAATGATGGTTTGGATTTATTAAATGAGTTTCCCAAATATTATTGTATTTAAAAGAGGTTTGTGTTTTACTCTTGAAAATGTTTTAACATGTGAAAATGATGTGAGGCCCAATTGGAATTTTTATGAAATTGGTTGTCTTGAAAACTCTCATTGGATAATTCTTTTTCATTGGTAATGTTTAATATTATGGGGGGTCCATGTTGAGATACTCCCTTATGATTAAATGGTTGATATAAAACATATTATTCCATGGGGTGACTCAGGGTTGACTTGTTGTGTGTGTTGCTAGTGTATGATGTATGTGCACGTGATTGGATGCATATTTGGAATTGTTGGCACACACCCAATTTAGTATTAACATCGGAACCAGGCACATATATTGGATTTTTGGTGAATTTTTGTTGTACTAGTTTAGGATTTTTCTTTGTCTAGTTGCCCTTAGCATGGAAATTTATTCTCTTTGGGATATTTCCCCTTGGTCAAACTAGGTAGGGTGATATAGAGTGTGTGGATGAGTTAATACCATCGGGTGAGGCATGACTTTGGGATGAGTAATATGTAAGTATGTTATAGATTATTCTACTAATATCATAGGATCTAACATGTCATTTGACACTTATTTATATACGGTGGATGATTGAGATTCATTGTTGGTTGGTTACTTGTGCATGCTATTTTTTTATTTCCCTTGTTTTGTGATCATTTCTTCTACACTCTTGTGTTTTATCCCTTTTTGATAAGAGAGATGAGTTGGTTTTTAAAGGTTCATGGAAAAATATTTAATTTTTTTCACTTTATTACCACATTTTTAGAAGAAAATGCCTTCATTATATTTTAAAATGATAATGACTCTTCCTTGGTAAATAATCTATATTTGAACTAAAAAATGGAAATGCACCATGTTTTTTTAAGTGGAAATGTGTGGAAAACATATATTTGTATATTGTATTTAAAACCTGAAATTATTGTTTCTTTATTTAAAGGGAATTAATTGGTAATATATTTTTTTGGGAATTCCTACTGATTTTTAACACACATACCTATAGTTCTTTATTTATTTTATCTTTTGGTGCATGTTTCAGCTTAGTTTCGATCATTGGGGGAAATGGTTGGTGTTGGTATCAAATAATGACCCTTGGGCTCAGATGGAGATGTTGTGGTCATCAGGTTCAGTTTGGTTTTGTTGTTCATTTTTTTTGTTATTTTTATTTTTTTTATAAATGATGTTATATTTAGTAATTTTATTTATTTTGTACTTATCGTCTTATTTATACTGTGTAGTTTATTTATATTGTGAAAAATCATTCCCTTGATTACTCTATTGATTCCCTAACACTAGTTGCCTACCCAGGAGGACCAGGAATGCCTCTCAGGCCTTGTCTCTAGCCAACTTGGGTGAATAGATCGGGGTTGACCTAGTTTCATTCATGATAGTTATCGAGGCATGGGCCTAGAGTGTTATACACAATGTGTATCCAGAAGTCCTACCAATTTAGATGAATTGATGTTTAAGAAGAACTCGGTCCCACAACCATGGGATGGTGAATGTTCGAGGATGAGAAATCACAAGTAAATAAATTAATAAATTTCATTATATATTTTTTATGTTTCAAAAATAATAATTTCATTTATATATCATGGTATTAACAAGTTATTTAAGTATACATACGTAAATAAGATAAAATATTTTTACAAATAAATATTTTTAATTCAAGATTTGTTAAATATATTTGGGAGTAATTAGAAAATTTAATGGTTTTTATTTCATGATGAGAGATGTTATAGTGTTAAAATATATTAGTGAAATTAACCTCACATTTATGTCATGTTAATTATGTCAAAAATGGAATTTTGTGTTAGTTTTATGGTTTGAGTTTCTTAAGAGACTAGGTGTGATAAAAAAAACTTATAACCTAACTGTAAAATATTTTTTAGACTGAAAATGAGTATAATTACCCTTTTCACAAAACCCATATCCCCTTTAATCTCTCAAGTTATTAAGATAGAAAGAACACAAATAATCTGATTTATTTTTAGTTGATTGTGTTCATTGTATTCTAGTGATCGTATGGGTGTCATAAAGAACTTGAATCTCTTATGATAGAACAAAATGTTCATAAATAAATGAAATGAGATATTTGTTATATGTGTTTATGATCTATAGGGGTCTTTAATTGTATCATTTAAGCTACAAAAATTTAGTGATAATCAAAGAATTCTTGGATCATGTATTATAACACCCCATACTTTATTCAACCCATAATTACATGATCTATAATAATGATTGAAATTTATTAAATTTATACGATATTTTTAGTTTATAGTTTTATATAATTAGGTAAAACATTACATAAAAAGTGTAAATTTCCACACAATATACCTTTTCCCTATAAAACATGTTTTTATAAAGGAACACTTTCTTCGTTCAAGGTTACCCCCATGTGTGGAACTCTGACATATAAAATTTTATACTAATATTTAATCCCTGTAATTATTTTTAAAAATTTTGGATCATAACAATAAATCTAACTGATAGACATAAAATAAAAGAAACTTGTTATTCCATTTGTAAATAAGAAAAATTTATAGAAAATTTTCCTTTCCCACAATGAATATTTGACCTCAAATATCCATCAACTTCTATATGAAAACAACTTAATCACTTAATATATTTCAAAAAACATTTCATATTAAATAATAATGTTAAAAACATATTCATAATGGGTTTCTAGGATACATTAAATCTCATGAATATCATTACTTAAAAAACAATCCTTTAATTTTTACTAAAATAGTCATAAACTATCCTTAAAAACATAAGCTCTTTTATATACCTTTTGTACTCAAAATATTTCATTAATAAAATATTGAAATCATATCATGTTGGTACGTCACGAAATTATCCTTAAAATAACACTTATAGTGGAATCACCTAATTGGATAGTTCTCTTTTTATCTTAGGATTAACTTATTAGTGGTAAACTCCACCACTTTTCCCAATGCATTAGAGAGTTATATCAGGCCCACCCATCATTTAAGATATATCATGATCGACTATCATTAATATAATATTTACAATAACCATAGTAGGAATAAAACATATATATATATATATTTCAATTTAATTATAAAATCTATTTTAATTGGCATTCAAGAATATAAGAAATAACACTTTAAGTTATCTCATAAATATGAAAAAAATTATCGTTTTCCATAGAAAAAATTTTAAAAATAAAAATTTCCAAAATATTGATAGAAATATTTTTTTTGAAAATTACCATGGAATATTTTATATGAATCTTGATAATTAATAATTTCTATTATGAAATAAAAATGTGTTCTATTCTTATATATTAATTAAATTCTATTTGTACATTTAAAAAAAATCAAAATTAAACCATGAAGAAAACATTAAAAATAAACATTTTAAACATTTTTAAAGGAAGTAAAATATGGTATAAAATTAAAATTTTAAAATATTTAATTATAAATAAGAATATTCTTGAATACATTTCAATAAACATGGACTTATAATAAAAAGAGTTCAAAACATTCAAAACAACCTTTTAAAGAAAAATACCTTACCTTAATTATCATCTAGATTTTTATGTTCTATAACTCTTGAATAATAAAAAAATTAGTTTTATACTTAATTAATAAATTTTTTCATTTAAATTACATTATAATTATTTCTTTTATTTCATTTATTATGATTACTTATTTATTTACTAAAATTTTTAAGTTTACATTGGTCGTTTTGGGGTCATTCAGTTTATAATATCAAAACTACATTAGTACATTGACTTTGGTCAAAGGGATTATGGTCACATTTTCTATAGAATATTATAAATGTTATATTTATCAAATTTATACATTATTTTTAGTTTTAGAACCAACCATGTAAGGAATCTATGAAAAATTAACCACATCGATTCATGAAGATGGTAGTCTGTATATATGCATAACCACAATTTTCATTTTTCTAATGAGTAGAAAAGAAATAAAGTAGATAATATTTTTATCTTCTATAATCATAAATAAGTTATATATAGACCCCATATTCTTTTACATATAACATTACATGATTTTAATTATAATTATACATCAGAGTACAAGCCAAGGATTGTAAAGTCTAGTGTCACGACCCGTCCTCGAGGCCCATGCCATGACTACCCCAAGCCTTCCTTCCATAGGCCAGGGGCTGGTGACTAGCACCAAAGGCGTAAATCCCGATAACTGGGAAGACATTTCCTTTATAAAATTAAACAAAACACCACAGAGTACAAGCGGAAGTAAAAATACTAAGGAAAACTGAAACAAGTTGTGCTGAAAGTAAAGGGGTCGGAAATACGAGCCCAACTGTAAAGTACAAGGAAAAATATAAAATAGCCTGAAGGTGACAAGCATCTCCTGGATCGCCCACCAAGGATCCTACCTGAAGGGTAGGTACAGAAAGCGCAACTCCTGGATCGTTCACCATGGGTCCTACCTGAAGGGTAGGTACAGATAGCACAACTCCTGGATCGTCCACCATGGATCCTACCTGAAGGGTAGGTATAGATAGACTCCACAACACTCTCACCCGTCAACCTCCTCTGAGTATCATCACATCGTGAAGTCCACCTTCAGATAATGACTCGTCGTGAGATCCACCTCCTGGTACCGTCCAGTCCTCAAACACTCGGCCTCTGTCAGCGCTGCCCGTCGTCTGTATAACGACCCATACTTTACATACATTGTTATTACTTCATAATTGAAGCACACTTATTACAACATATAACAAAACCAAGAAAGGACCGTATAGGTATAGTGTCTTTAGAATTTGGGAAACATAAACAACTGGTTCATAAAGCATCTACTTTGTCTCCCATTTATTTCATCATAGGTAGAGTCCCTTTTTGGAATATTCTACTTAATAACCTTCTTCCTGAACTGGGGAAATAAAACATACAAAAAGGGTGAGCTCAAATGCTCAGTAAGGGTAAAAAAAGAAATATAAATCACATCATATATATAAGCACATAACTTTTGGAAATATTAACCTGCAAAAGAGATCATAATTTCATAACATGGGATAAATCATAGTAGTGAAATGTAATCCCAATAATCATAACTTAAAACATGAAAATTTGTGGAATATACACATAATCACAGAGAATCATTTCTTATTAGTCAAGACTCATTGCCAAGACTATCTTAGTGGACAAAGTCCATTTCTGAACCGAGTTCACTCCTCGTTTCAGTCCTGTTTCACTGAAATGGTATAACCTACCGTTCCAGCCATGTCTATCCCATGAGATATAAAATCTTTACCCAATGCATTGGAGGGAGATATAGGTCCCACCCATCTCATAATGATACCATTCTTATGTGTGCCACAAAATCATAAACCATACATCATAGCATAACCCATATAATAAAAATGAGAATCTTAAACATCGTGACATCATAAAAATATAATTCCATCACAACGTAATCAAATCAATGTAATAATAGGGGTAGAAACATAACCCTTTATTATCTTAGATGGAAAATAATTTTGATAAAACACTTGAACTCCATTCTTGAGGAAAATATCTTTTCTACTTCAAAAACACTTTTCCTTTCTTAACATGTCATACAATTCGAAAATAAAAGAAGTTGATTAAAAATAAACATTAAAACATGTAATGTAAGCTTCTTGGAAAGAATGTTTTAAAAATCCATTCATGTCGTATACGTTAAAAAAACATTCTTCGTACTTTTGTCGGAAAAGTCAAAAAGTACCTCGTACGAAAAACGAAAAACGATTCCATTTACATCTTTTACTAAAAACTCACTGAAGGGTAAAATTGGATATAAACTATTATAGAAGGATATAAATATTACATATTGAGGAAACATGGATGTGGATGATAAAATACACCCCAGTAAATTTCAAAGTATAAACAATCTCGGATAGAAATGAGATTGTGATATTTCCCTTACCTTAGGTCCAATATGCTTTGTACATGTCTGAACCTCCTGTATAATGATTTAAATAATGTTATTTACTTATTAAAGAATCATACTTATTTTTATGATATCATATATGGTCATATTCTTAGCTTCTTAGTAGTAATATTTCATTGCTACTTGTTATTCGAAAGTTTATAACTTTTTGTTCTTATGCGTGTTTTGTCGAATAAATTCTTATCCTTCTCTTTAGGTTATAGATACATCATTTAAAGAATAGTATTAATGTATTATATATCATATTTATTCATTAAATTCATTTATATAATCATTATTTAATGAAGATCATGTAGAACAAATCGCATCACATCGTGGAGACGGTATTCCGTACGTACGCACAAGCGATGATATCGTTCCCATGATCATGGAATTGTATTGGAGTGTATGTATACTATTTCAGAATAAATATCAATTTATAATAGTCATATATAGTCATTATTTACACCATTATACCCATCCAAGTAAGGTGGTGGTGGAAAATAGATTACACCACGGCGTGGAGACGGTATTCCGTACGTACGCACGCGCGGTGATTTATTTTTCCGTAGGATGGATAGATGGTGAAATAGGGTTGTTTCATACTTATAATAACATATCAGTATATGAGTGATACTGATGTTATTACTTCATAATGAAACAACTAAAGAAGAAGAAGTGGAAGAAGAAATAAAAATGAAATAATCGGTAACAGACATTACCTCTTCTTTGAAGTGCTTCTTTGAGACCTTCTTTTAGGGCACTAAAATTGGTCTTTGAAGAAGACTAGGACCTCTAGGATATCTATAGGGAAGTGGAGAGGAGAAATTGTCAGGGGTTGGCCGAGCTTGAAGGCTCAAAGTGGTGTGAGGAAGAGGGGGATGAGGTGCCCTTTTACAAGGGAGGAGAGGGGCTCCTTTGGAAAGACTAAAAATATTATTTTATTATAAAGTCAATTTCGGTTTTAAATAGCTCCAAATTGATTTATTTCGAAGGTAAGGTTGGGATGGGTCAAAATCCTCTCATACAATAGAATTTAGACAAGTTTAGGTTCCTATTTTAACCTTATCATTTATATTTAACATTAAGTTAAATAATATTACTTTTACTGTGTCTTCTTGTGTTCTTATACTATAAGGTTAATAAACTTACTATAAGCAGACAAACGAACCCCAAGTTGTTTATTATTAATATATACAACCTTATCTAAGTCATTTGGCCGAACCGTAGATTTTTAGGAATAAAATAGCAATTACTAATATAATATTTGTTTTAAAAACTATTTTATGTCAATTTTGACACTATTTAGTAATTAATTTTTGTGAAAATCCTAACAGAATGATTAGTTCTAAAAAAGTTAATTAAATAAATACTAAAATGTCATATTAATCTATAAAATTAGTGGAATTCATAAAAAGTCTCAAATTATATTTATTTGGGTATTTTATAACATCAATTATGTCAATATTTCATTAATAAGATAATTACTGCATCATCATTGTGTCATAAATAAATTAAATTATTTAATGTGTAAAAATTAAAAATAAAATACCATTATGTAGGAAATCGTTTTAGCTTTCTAATTAATATTTATAGTGGAATTTATCTTATGTATAACCCCATATTAAAAAATGATTTAGTTATTAATCTTTGATTTTAACTATTTTAACCCTTTAAATAAATTAATAATAAATGTCCTAATCCAATCCAAGTGGGCCTAAATGGTCATATTTTTTTCCTAAGTTTGTTTTTGGTCGAATTAAACTTGTCCAATAGAATTAGGACATGTGTTAGGGTAATAATAATATCATTTTTACCCTTAATTACCCTATTTACTTTTAACCGTGGTAAAAAAAAAAGTAAAATGTTACTATTCACCAAAAAATTATTTTCATATCATTGAACCACATTTTACTTAATGACATCAACCGTGTCTCTCGAATTTTCAAAATTCCACTCACAGAAGCGGTAAAATTATGTTTTATGAAAAAATCAGTTTTTTAACTACCACTTAGTGGTTTCACTATTCATCAAAAATTGAAAGTTTTCAGAAAAATACCAAAATTTCACCCTAGGCTAATTTCGATATTACGAATCCAAAAATGAAGTCCATTTTGAAAAATAAAATTTATAAAATTTCAAGAAGTGGTTATTACTATTCATAACGGCTAGTTTTAATAATATTTTAATAGTATATCGTTGTCTAGTGAAACTCAGTATTGCGTACGATGCAAGCTATCGAGGAAGCTCATGATTTCGTGTAAATCAAAACAAGCAAGTGTTGTGTGTAGAAAAAGATTTTGATGATTTATATAACATAAAAGTCTCGGGTGTTACATTCTACCGCCCTTAAAATGAATTTCGCCCTCGAAATTCTTCACTTTGTAACAAACAGATGAGGATACCTCTCCCTCGTCATATCCTCAAACTCCCATGTAGCTTCTTCTAATTGGTGGTTCCTCCATAAAAATTTCACCAATCGAGTGGTCTTGTTTGGTGGGACTTTTTCGCTACGATCCAGAATCTCTATCGGTTGTTCTTCATAAGAAAGATCTTGCTCCAGTGGTACAACTTCTGAGTACATGTGAAGGATCAGGTATGTACTTCCTCAGGAGAGATACATGGAACACATCGTGATCTTGAGAGATATTCGGTGGAAGTGCCAATCGGTAAGCTACCTTCCCAACATGATCTAGTATTTCGAAAGGACCGATATATCTAGGGCTCAACTTCCCCTTCTTTCCAAATCTCATGACCCTCTTCTAGGGAGATATTCATAAGAACACTTTATCACCCACTTAAAACTCTAGGTCTTTTCTTCGGTTTTCGGCATAAACTTTCTATCGACTCTGAGCTGCTCTTATGTGTTGTTGAATAGATCTGACCTTTTCTTCCATTTCATCAACGAGATCAGGTCCTAATAGATTTCTTTCCCCAACTTCATCCCAGCAAGTTGGACTCCTGCATTTCTTTCCATATATAGCTTGAGAAGGAGCCATTTGAATACTTGAGTTAAAGCTATTATTATAAGAAAATTCCACCAAAGGTAGGTGTTGATCCCAACCACCTTTGAAATCCATAGAGCAAGCTCTCAACATATCTTCTAGAGTTTGAATTGTTCTCTCAGACTGACCGTCTGTCTGAGGATGATATGTAGTGCTGAAACTCAACTCTGTATCCAGAGTATGCTGAAGTCTTCGCCAGAACTTCGAGGTAAATCTCGGATCCCGATCAGATATAATAGAAAGTGGTACTCCATGCAATCTTACCACTTCCTTTACATATATCCTGGCAAGCTGATCCAGAGAGAAATCCTCTCTAATAGTAATGAAGTGTGCAGACTTTGTAAGACGATCAACTATGACCGAGATAGCATTATTTTACCATTTCCATTCGGGTATGGGTAATGGTTGTAACATCCCCTTAGACTTCTGTCTTTCAGCTTTAACTTGTTGACAAACCAAGCATCGAGAGACATATTCAGCAACATCTCTTTTCATGCCATCCCACCAGAAGTACTCTTTCAGGTCCCTATACATCTTCATGCTTCCAGGATGAATAGAGAATGAAGAACTATGAGCCTCATTCAGAAGATCCTTCTTTAATTCGAGGATGGAAGGAACATAAACCCGATTCCTGAACTTTATTATCCCATCACAATCAAGGTTGAATTCAGGAACATTTCTCACCTTCTTTTGTAACTCGACATCTTCTTTCTGTGCCTCTTTAATCTTCACATGTATAGATGGTTGAACATTCATTTGAGAAAGATACGATTTTTCCCCTTTCATTATAATTCCAAGATCCATCCTTTGTAAATCCATAAATATTGGATCTTTTGTGATCCTCATCATGGATAAACTAGCATGGTCTTGTCGGCTTAATGCATCTGCCACCTTGTTTGCTTTCCCAGGGTGGGAATGGATTGAGCAGTCATAATCCTTAATCAGTTCCAACCATCTTCTTTAACGCATATTCAGCTCCTTTTGTGTGAAAATATACTTTAAACTTTTATGATCAGTATAAATTTCACACCTTTCTCCATAAAGATAATGCCTCCAAATATTTAATGCAAAGATTACCGCAGCTAACTCCAAATCATGAGTTGTGTAATTTTTCTCATGTATTTTCAACTGTCGTGAGGCATAAGCTATAACCATATAATTTTGCATAAGAACACACCCCAATCCCGTCTTGGATGCATCACTGTAGATCACAAACCTTTCTCCATTACAAGGCAGTGTGAGCACAGGTGCACTGGATAACCTTCTTTTCAACTCCTTGAAATTCTCTTCACATTCCTCCGTCCAAACAAACTTAACTCATTTCCGAGTCAACTTGGTGAGTGGATTAGATAATCGTGAAAAATCTTTCACAAAACGTCGATAATATCTAGCCAAACCAAGAAAACTTCAGATCTCGGTTACTGTTGTTGGTCTCGACCATCTTTCGATAACCTCTATTTTTGCTGGATCCACAGATATCCCTTATTTTGAGATTATGTGACCCAAAAATGCTACTTTTTGAAGACAAAATTCACACTTGGTAAATTTGGAATAAAGCTTCTCCTTTCTCAGGGTATTCAATATAATTCTCAAGTGATCTTCATGTTCTTCCTTGCTCTTTGAATAGACAAGAATATCGTCTATAAAGACTACAAAAAACTGATCAAGATAGTCTCTAAAGACTCTATTCATTAGATCCATGAAGATATCCGGGGCATTAGTAAGACCAAATGGCATCACAATAAATTCATAGTGTCCATACCTTGTACGGAAAGCCGTCTTTGGTATATCCTCCCTTTTGACCCTTAATTGATGATACCTTGAATGAAGATCAATCTTGAAAAAGTATTGAGCTCCGCATAGTTGGTCAAATAGGACATCAATGCACGGGAGAGGATATTTGTTCTTGATAGTGATCTTGTTAATTTCTCGATAATCAATGCAGAGTCTCATTGATCCATCTTTCTTCTTAACAAACAGAACAGGTGCTCCCCAAGGTGACACACTAGGGCGTATGAACCCCTTATCAAGATTCTCTTGGAGTTGCTTCTTCAATTCCTGCAACTCAATTGGGGCCATTCTATAAGGTGTCTTTGAAATAGGCAAAGCACCTGGTACTAGTTCTATTGAAAACTCAACTTCACGATTCGGTGGAAGACCCGGTAATTCATCCGGAAAGACATTATCAAACTCCCGTACAATGGGCATATTCTTAATCGTGAGTTTCTCACCAACCATTTGAGATAAATGACCTTCATTTAGTGGAATCAATACCCATAAAATGGAAGAAATTTCCACTAGAAGGTTCTGTTCATCCTTGCATCGAGATTGATCTGGAATATAAAATGTGACTTCCCTTCTTTGGAAATTGATATGAGCTCCATGTAGAGAAAGCCAATCCATGCCAAAAATCACATCAAATTCCACTATAGGAAGGATCACAAGATTTGCAGGAAGCACTTTCCCACAAACTTCAATCAGAGAAGAATTATAAACTTTTGATGCTACTGTTGTTCCATTAGGTGTTGTCACAGATAACTCAATATCTAATTGTTGAGGTAATACGGTGATAACCTTAGAAAATTCTTCAGAAATAAAAGAGTGGGTGGATCCAGAATCAAATAAAAAATTTGCTACTTTATAGTGGATGGTAAGTGTACCTTTCACCACATCGTTATCATACTCCACATCGCTGATAGAAATTGCATGTGACTTTCCTTTTTCGTTATCCTTAATAGTTTGATGACATCAACCAACATCATCAACCCTTGGATTAGGGCATTTATTGGAATAATTTCCTATCTCCTTGCACTTGAAACTTTGAAGTGTAGTAGGTTAATTCTGCGTATCCCTTCCTTTATTTGCATCATTAGACACCTTTTTCCCATCATCGCGGCATTCAAATGCCCGATGACCTTCCTTTCCACATTTGAAACATTTACTTGTCCCTTTAAGACAAATCCCTCCATGTTTCTTTCCACACATTGAGCATAAGGGAAAGCTCATCTTCTTTTCAGTGTGCTCTTTAGATTTTCCTTTGAATTCCATTTTCCTCTTATTATCAAACCCATATGACTGATGGGTTACTCCAATCTCCATCTCAACTTTGAGAGCACATCGAACGATTTCCTCATAGCTATTCAAGTCCCTTATGGCTAAGGCCCTTCGAAGACTTGGTTTTAATCCACTAAAGAATCGACCAATCTTACTCTCAGGTAGGATAATAATACCAGAAGTGTACCTTACAAGTCTTGTAAAATTTTCTTCATAGGTATCAAAAGATTCATCATCCTTTTTCTTCAGTTCAAGAAACTCTTTCTCCATCTTTGTTCGGAGAATACGAGGGAAGTACTTATTGAAAAATAAGTTCTTGAACTCGTCCCATTCCATTGACTCAATTTCATCCCTTTTCCTCGTATTATTAATAATATTCCACCATTGATCAGCATCACCTTCCAAACGATAAACTGCTAAGATGACTTTATCATGCTCAGAACATTGAAGAACTGAAAATATATTTTCAGTAGTACTAATCCATTGTTCAGAAACTAATGGATCAGTAGACCCGCTGAATGAAGGTGGACGCTGTCTCATGAAGGATTCAACAGAATGTTGCTCCTTCCTTTGCTCGTTTGGAAGTACTGCATGATTCATAGCTTGAGAAAGTTGTGTGAGCATGGCTATAAGATTTTTCATTCCAGCTCCCATAACGTTTGGTTGCTCAGGGGTACAATCATTGCATTGCCCGTCGCATTTCGCATTAACACGGTTCCTTCGGGTTCCATCCATTTACTAAAACCAAGAAGAATAGTGTGAGCAACACTAATTATAATAGGAAAACCACACAATCAAGAATAAAATTTCACCCTTAAGGTCATATCCTAGGTTATTCATGGTCATTTCTAAAACACTAAGATTGTGTTCTATGATTAGACTTATCCTTAGGGTTCTTACTAAGGATTTCACATCCTAGTTTCCAATGGTTGACTATACCTTTCCTCTGATAACAACTATAACGGTCTGGAATTACTTCCAGTGGACTATAGATGATACCTATCAGGGCACTCCATGGGCGGCTACACCCCCTGGGCGGGACACACCACCATCCCCAGTGGAAGCGATTTCCTCATGAAGCCCTTGGGTGGAGAGCCATGCTTCCTCCAACGCTCACATGTGAGAGTTCCCAAGGATCAGATTCATTCCTACCTCCTTTGACTCTGATACCAACTATAATGACCCATACTTTACATACATTGTTATTACTTCAGAATTGAAGCACACTTATTACAACATATAACAAAACCAATAAAGGACCATATAGGTATAGTGCCTTTAGAAACTGGGAAACATAAACAACTGGTTCATAAAGCATCTACTTTGCCTCCCATTTATTTCATCATATCTAGAGTCCCTTTTTGGCATATTATACTTAATAACCTTCTTCCTGACCTGGGGAAATAAAACATACAAAAAGTGTGAGCTCAAATGATCAGTAAGGGTAAACAATGAAATATCAATCACATCATATACATAAGCACATAACTTTTGGAAATCTTAACCTGCAAAAGAGATCATAATTTCATAACATGGGATAAATCATAGTAGTGAAATGTAATACCAATAATAATAACTTAAAACATGAAACATTGTGTCATATACACATAATCATAGAGAATCATTTCTTATTAGTCAAGACTAATTTCCAAGACTATCTTAGTGGACAAAGTCCATTTCTGAACCGAGTTCACTCCTCGTTTCAGTCCTGTTTCACTGAACCGGTATAACCTACCAATCCTGGCATATCTATCCCATGAGATATAAAATCTTTACCCAATGCATTGGAGGGAGATATAGTTCCCACCCATCTCATAATGATACCATTCTTATGTGTGCCACAAAATCATAAACCATACATCATAGCATAACCCATATAATAAAAATGGGAATCTTAACCATCGTGACATCATAAAAATATAATTCCATTACAAGATAATCAAATCAATGTAATAATAGGGATAGAAACTGAACCCTTTATTATCTTAGATGGAAAATAATTTTGATAAAACACTTGAACTCCATTCTTGAGGAAAATATCCTTTCTGCTTCAAAAACACTTTTCCTTTATTAACATGTCGTACAATTATAAACTAAAAGAAGTTGATTAAAAATAAACTTTAAAACATGTAAAGGATGCTTCTTGTAAATAATGTTTTAAAAATCCATTCATGACGTATAAGTTAAAAAAAACATTCTTCGTACTTTTGTTGGAAAAGTCGAAAAGTACCTTGTACGAAAAACGACAAAAGATTCCATTCATATCTTTTACTAAAAACTCACCGAAGGGTAAAATTGGATATAAAATATTGTAGAAGGATATAAATATTACATATTGAGGAAACATGGATGTGGATGATAAAATACACCCCAGTAAATTCCAAAGTATAAACAATCTCGGATAGAAATGAGATTGTGATATTTCCCTTACCTTATGTCCGATAAGCTTTGTACGTGTCCGAACCTCCTGTATAATGATTTAAATAATGTTATTCACTTATTAAAGAATCATACTTATTTTTATGATATCATATATGGTCATATTCTTAGCTTCTTAGTAGTAATATTTCATTACTACTTGTTATTCGGGTGTTTATAACTTTTTGTTCTTATGCATGTTTTGTCGAATAAATTCTTATTCTTCTCTTTAGGTTATAGATACATCATTTACAGAATGGTATTAATGTACTATATATCATTTTATTAATTAAATTCATTTATATAATCATTATTCAATGAAGATCATGTAGAACGAATCACATCACATCGTGGAGACGGTATTCCGTACGTACGCACGAGCGATGATATTGTTCCCATGATCGTGGAATTGTATTGGAGTGTATGTATACTATTTCAGAATAAATATCAATTTATAATAGTCATATATAGTCATTATTTACACCATTATACCCATCCAAGTAAGGTGGTGGTGGAAAATAGATTACACCGCGGCGTGGAGACGGTATTCCGTACGTACGCACGCGCGGTGATTTCTTTTTCCGTAGGATGGATAGATGGTGAAATAGGGTTGTTTCATACTTATAATAACATATCAGTATATGAGTGATACTGATGTTATTACTTCATAATGAAACAACTAAAGAAGAAGAAGTGGAAGAAGAAATAAAAATGAAATAATCGGTAACAGACATTACCTCTTCTTTGAAGTGCTTCTTTGAGACCTTCTTTTAGGGCACTAAAATTGGTCTTTGAAGATAACTAGGACCTCTAGGATAACTATAGGGAAGTGGAGAGGAGAAATTGTCAGGGGTTGGCCGAGCTTGAAGGCTCAAAGTGGTGTGAGGAAGAGGGGGATGAGGTGCCCTTTAACAAGGGAGGAGAGGGGCTCCTTTGGAAAGACTAAAAATATTATTTTATTATAAAGTCAATTTCGGTTTTAAATAGCTCCAAATTGATTTATTTCGAATATAAGGTTGGGATGGGTCAAAATCCCCTCATACAATAGAATTTAGACAAGTTTAGGTTCCTATTTTAACCTTATCATTTATATTTAACATTAAGTTAAATAATATTACTTTTATCGTGTCTTCTTGTGTTCTTATACTATAAGGTTAATAAACTTACTATAAGCAGCCAAACGAACCCCAAGTTGTTTATTATTAATATATATAACCTTATCTAAGTCATTTGGCCGAACCGTAGATTTTTAGGAATAAAATAGCAATTACTAATATAATATTTGTTTTAAAAACTATTTTATGTCAATTTTGACACTATTTAGTAATTAATTTTTGTGAAACTCCTAACAGAATGATTAGTTCTAAAAAATTTAATTAAATCAATACTAAAATGTCATATTAATCTATAAAATTAGTGGAATTCATAAAAAGTCTCAAATTATATTTATTTGGGTATTTTATAACATCAATTATGTCAATATTTCATTAATAAGATAATTACTGCATCATCATTGTGTCATAAATAAATTAAATTATTTAATGTGTAAAAATTAAAAATAAAATACCATTATGTAGGAAATCTTTTTATCTTTCTAATTAATATTTATAGTGGAATTTATCTTATGTATAACCCCATATTAAAAAATGATTTAGTTATTAAACTTTGATTTTAACTATTTTAACCCTTCTTTAAATAAATTAATAATAAATGTCCTAATCTAATCCAAGTGGGCCCAAATGGTCATATTTTATTCCTAAGTTTGTTTTTGGTCGAATTAAACTTGTCCAATAGAATTAGGACATGTTTTAGGGTAATAATAATATCATTTTTACCCTTAATTACCCTATTTACTTTTAACCGTGGTAAAAAAAAGTAAAAATATACTATTCACCAAAAAATTATTTTCATCTCATTGAACCACATTTTACTTACTAACATCAATAGTGTCTCTCAAATTATCTAAATTCCACTCACAGAAGCGGTAAAATTATGTTTTATGAAAAATTCATTTTATTAACTACCACTTAGTGGTTTCACTATTCATCAAAAATTGAAAGTTTTCAGAAAAATACCAAAATTTCACCCTATGCTAATTTCGATATTACGAATCCAAAAATTAAGTCCATTTTAAAAAATAAAATTTATAAAATTTTAAAAAGTGGTTATTACTATTCATAACGGCTTGTTTTAATAATATTTTAATAGTATATCGTTGTTTAGTGAAACTCGGTATTGAGTACGACACAAGCTATCAAGGAAGCTCGAGATTTCGTGGAAAGCAAGACAAGCAAGTGTTGTGTGTAGAAAAAGATTTTGATGATTTATATAATATAAAAGTATCGGGTGTTACGGTCTGCAACCAACACAACGAGGTGCGGGCATTGCCCATGTAGGGGTGAGTATAACGATACTCAGTAGGGACCCTGAGACCATCAAGGTCTCTCTAAATCCAACAAGGATAAACACAAAGCAGAATCACAACAGATAACCTTTACTTAGGTAGAAGCCCATACTTATACCTAAGTTATCAAGTAACCCATCTCAATCATGACGAAACACAAAGGTTATGAAATCAACGGATAACCACCACCCAGGTATAGGCCCATACATATACCTAAGTTATCAAGTGACCCATCTCAATCATGAGGTAAATACAAAGATCATATACTCAGCTCAAACCAGGATTTTCATTATCGAAACCGTAACTGCTGAAGAGCCCCGTCTCTGGAGTGTACAGTGGTCCTGTCACGACTCCGAGGTACTGCTCACTAACCTCAGACTACTTAGGTACTCCTCATGTGGAGTACCGCAGGCCAGCCACCCAAACACAGTAGTGCTTCCCGCCAAGGTCTTCCACCCAAACACAGTAGTACACACCCCCTAATAGCCTACAAAGGTACTCTACAGACAAGTACCGCGGGTCTGCACTTTCACACAGGTAGTGCTCCTTCCGCCATGGGTCTGCACCCAAACAAAGTAGTACTTCGTCCACTGGGCTATTCGACTCACTCCAAGTCGAGTCGGTCAAGCAGTCGTTAGGTCTCAGTCAGCTACACGGTCTCCGTACTCCGCACGCTCATCTCTGGGAGGGTCCGATCTACAAGCTACAGGTCGAAACTACAAGTATCTCAAAGTCCCACGATGAAGTATCTCAAAGGACCGCCTTGTCATAGGGGTCTCAACGCAACAGACGACGCGTCAATCGGACGCCCGGTCTGTGAGTTATTAACCTTTTCGTCCCCGGGGTCCGGTTGGTTTCGTGTGCGAACCAACCCGTCCGTATCTCAATTGTACCCCAAACACTCATAGGGGTATACTCATAGGGACTGTTTCTCCACGTGATCACCAACACCGCTGACGGTTCGTCAAACGGACGTCCAGTCTAAAAGTTATCAGCTTTTCTGTTCCAGGGGCCCGGTTGGATTTCAGATACAATCCAACCCGACCACTACCCAACATCATCCAAACCACCAGAGAAGTATGCCAAAAGTTCAGAATGATCAAGAGGAATCCAACAAAGTCGACGACACGTCAATCAGACGTCCGGAGCTCAAGATATAAGTGTTTCCGCTCTGAGGGCTTGGTTGGTTTCGTATTCGAACCAACCCGGCTGAACCCAAAGTTCTCCGAAACCTTGAATGTAATATACTGAAACGACCGTCTCAATCCAAGGATCGCATCGCAACTGACGGTGCGTCGATCGGAGGTCCGTAGGCCATGATATGGGCGAAAGACCAAAAAAGGTCTGGAAGTGGGGGTTTCGGGCCCAGACCGATCTGGCCCGCTTGGGCGTGGCCCAGCCCAGCTGGCGCGGCTCGGCCTGGCCTGGCGGTCCGGTCGGGCGGCTCGGCTGTTTTGGCCGAGTGGTGCAGGGTGGCACACTGCCCCCCGCCAGCAGACAACCGCTGCCCCATGGGGGCCGCTCCTTGACAACGGACACAGCGCGACGCTGCGCCCCGCCTCCCTCGGTCTCGCGCGGTCGCGGGACCAACGGCCTGCCGCCGCGGCTGAAGCCGCGGCGACCCTCCTCGGGGGCGCGCCGGGCGCCGTCATCTCCTGGCGGCCGGCCGGTGCTGGCCGCCGCCTCCGTCCGCCGGCGCCGTCGTGCCGGCGAGGCGTGCTAGCAGTGTTTTCCGCAGACCACCAGACGCGCTACGATGGTCCGTTTTGCTCGCCGCCTTCGCCAACGGTTCTCCCGGGACACGACCTTCACTGTAGAGCCTTCAAATTTAACTTGCGGCCCCATTTGTCATCGCCCATCAATCCGCGCACAACAATCAACCTGCGGAGCCTTCGAATTGACCCTCCCCGCGGCCCCGACTCCGGCCGTGGTTTCGTTCGGCCTCAACGGCGCAGCATGACGGCGCCGCACTTCTTCACCGCATTCTTTCTTGTTTCCGCGTGGTTTCGTTTCACCGCGGAGCCTTTGTTCGTGTCGCAACGAGTCAAAGCAAAAAAGGGGGAGGAGAGTCAGTTGTGTTCATGCGGTCCGACCTCCTCCTGTTAAGTTGGTAACAAGCGGCCCAAAACATGAATAACAACAAGGATTTTTCTCGAACAAAAGAAATCAACCCAAATAGTTTTCCCCGAAATCAAGAATTGCCATCCCGCAAACATATTCTTCACGGATCAACTTAATATTTAGTTGATCCACGTTCTTGGATTTAGAAGGAAGTAAACAAGGGTTCACTAACAATCACAAATAAATTCCCTACTTCAAGCGTAGTCGTCGAACAAGGTTTGTCGCGGAAAGGGACGTCGCAGAATTGAACGTTGCGGAAGGAGATGTCGCGAAAGGATGATCATCGCGTCACGGAGAAAATCCTTGTCGGCGTCACGTCGTCAATAACCGAGGATCCGACGTTCTTCGCGTTCTTCGTCGAGGAAAAAGAACTCCAAGATCTTGAGCCGTTCTCTCCAAAATCCTCCCGCACAACCAAGGCAACAACAATAAAATAAGGGTTACCTTATTTTATTACTCACGCCAAATGTTTTAAAAAATTCAAAAATGAATCAAACAATTAACTCAATTGATTGCAACATTTTAAACTGCCCAATTAATCGAGGCGTTTATTAAAAAGTTTGAACGCAAGAGTTGACTTCGTTTAATAGGGGGTGCGGGTGCGTTACCTTAATCAAAAAGGGGGGTTTCGTGGAAGTTGAAAAGGTGGGGCTCGTGTGGGCCCCACCTCAAAAATATCCTACCTAGAGGTTTAGGATTTTTTTGGTCCCACTTTAACCTCTTAACTTAGGTTAAACAACTTAAAATAAAATAAATTGGTCGCACCATTTTATTTTATTCATTTACTTAACTCGAAAATTTAGTAACCACACCTGAGAAAATGCAACTCCAGAAAAGGTGTTCCTAAGAAATTACCGAGGCTGTGATTCCATCGATGCCCTCAGATTTCAATTTCGAGCACCGGTTCAAAAGATAGGAAATCCCACAAATACATTTACTGAACGTACCCGAAAAAAAGTTCAGAAAATTATTATCAGTCACCCTCAAACCGCGCCGGTCAAGGTCAGGCTCTACCTAAGTGAAACATGCCCTAAAGAATCCAACGGTACTCTCGTATTTTCAATACGAGTTACCGTTTAAAAGATAAGAATTTTAAAATAAAATAATTGTCATTTAATTATTTTATTTGCGGTCAAAAACTAACTTTTTTTGGTGGCCCATGCTGGACAAAGTTAGTATCTGCTTAAATAAACTTTGCCCTCATGAGTTCAGTGATTGTCTCAGATTTGTAATCCGAGATACCGTTTGTGAGTTATAAGCATTTGAAAAATAAAATAATTTATTTAATTATTTTATTTATAGTTATGCCATTTTTGGAATTTCTCACAGGAGGCCCGCACTGACTAAACTTAAGTCGTCCCTAGGGTAAACCCGCCATCCTGAGTGCAACGGTGCCCTCAGATTTATGATCTGAGTAACCGTTTATGAGTTATTACACTTTTTCAATAAAACTTCTTACGCGCGTTAA
Source organism: Viscum album (assembly GCA_963277665.1). Lineage (NCBI taxonomy): Eukaryota > Viridiplantae > Streptophyta > Magnoliopsida > Santalales > Viscaceae > Viscum > Viscum album. The sequence goes on along the minus strand of OY728138.1, from coordinate 1,293,891,945 downwards.
TTTAAGCTTAACAAAACTTCAGAAAATTATTCCGGGCACACTGGGCCTCGGAATCAGGTGCCGTCAGAAACAACGTACTCGTAAAATTACAAAGAAATTAAGAAAAAAAATTCCTTGAAATTTCCGGGTCTTTACATTACTCCCACCTCAGGGCTTTATGTCCTTGTAAAGCTATAACACAAACTAGGGAAAAAAAAGTGGTACTGAGCAGGCATCTGAGCCTTCCGCTCCCATGTGCTCTCCTAGAGGTTCCCATGATGCCAGTGAAAGCGCACCTGAGGAATAGACCGTTCACATAGGACCCGCTCCTGTCGATCCTAGATCTCCACTGGAACCTCCATGCATGTCGCCCAGTCATCGACGTCCAAGTCCCTGAGGTCGATGATGTGCGAAGGGTCATGCACGTATCTCCTCAGTTGAGATACGTGGAAGTCGTTGTGCACTTGGTGCAACTGAGGTGGATGGGTCAAGCGGTAAACCACCTTGCCCACCCTGCTAAGGACCTGAAAAGGTCCACTGAACCTCGGAGATAACATGTCGCCTTGGCCACATCTTCATAAACCTCATCGAGGTGAGACCCATATAAAGACGTGATCGTCATCCTCAAACTCTAGAGGTCTCCAATTCCTATTAGAACAGAAACTCAAAACGACTGCTGCCACGTGGGTAAGGTTGATCGACTCAAGAGTGGTCGGTCTCACCCTCCTGTGCATGAGTTTATCCTGTGCTGCCTGGGGTTTCCTTTTTTCTGACCAAGGAAAACCCATCCCGACGTCGTAGTTAAACCACAACATTTTTTCCTAATACCGTCAATTTGTGTATGAACTGTGATTGCCCAGTCCATACTCAAACCAACATCGTAAGGCCTCGACGATGCCACCAAGAGATTCCAACCAAAACTCTCACCTCAAGGGTCTGACCACACCGTCAGCGTAAGTGTGATTATCGAGTCTTCTCCCAAGGTATCTCCAGACGTGAGGGTCAAGTCCACAGCTTACCCGAAACTCTAGGTCTGGGACAAGATTCGTGGAAGGAAGGAATGATTCGTATCAACGTCTGTTACTACGGTAGCTAGTAGTGGACACAGAATATCCCACGAATCATTCTTAGAGCCATTGGGTCACTCTCCCTGACCACATGCAGCTACTCTCTTCCCCCTTCCCTCCATCTCCCTGAGCCTGGCGGGGAAAACTAAGGTGTGTGGTTGTAGCATGTTGAAAAGTACATCACCTCATGCTGCTCTCCTAGCTCTACCTCCACGTCTGCTGCTTCGCAGACTCATCTCTCCTTAAAGCTTCCCCTTCTTGATATATTTAACACGCCCGAGTCTCTAAGACTGGCGCCAGTTTCCTGTTTCTTACTGCACTGTCTAGTCTTCATCCATTCCTGGATGATCTGCACCTTCTTTGCCTACGATCTGTAAGAGCTGCTAAGATTTCCCCCTTGCTGAAAAGAGAAACTCGGTCTCATCCCCCGGATGAACCACACCCATTACCTAATACAGTCAATCATGACATGAATGATGAATTCATGCCATGGATGACGTCGTAAGGCCTCGACGTAACTACCAAGAGATCCAACTGTCACTCTCGCCTCCAAGGGTTGAGTCACACTATCAGCATCAGTGTGAGGTCACTCGGTATACTCTAGTAGAAATCTCGAAAGTGAGGGTCATGTCAACAGTTTCAACCGGGACCACTCAGTATCAACCAAGGAAAAAGGACAGGAAAGCAAACATCACAATGATAAGTGTCTTTTTATTATTCCAGCTCATAGTATAAAGACACGAATACAACAACAACATGGAAATAGAAGTACAAGGGGTGTATCCACTAGTTCCGCTCCTGTACACCTGCTCTCGGAGCTCTACTGCCTTTTCCACTGCTCGGCTGCTGCTCAAGCACCCGCCGCTGCTTCTGCCTTGGTGGCTCCTCCAACGCCTGCGGATCGACTGTACGGGGGGTCAGATAGTCACGTGCCAGGTGACCCTTCCTACCGCATTCATAACACTTCCTGCTCCTCGTACGGCTGGATCTGGTCCTCTTGGACCTCTGCATCATCTGTCTACTGCTCACAGATGACTCGGCTACTGATCGAAAATCCTGTGGAAAAGGCAGCAGCTCCTGTACACGCTCGAGGTGTAGGGATACTGGCACAAACTCCACCCTGATGTAGGTCTCGAAGTCTTCCCATGTAAAGGTCATCCCGTCGCAAAATTGGAACAAGTGGCTCCACCACCTACCTGTTGCTTCCTGAAGAAGGATGGCAGCAAAGAACACCATGAAGTCTGCTGGCATCCCCACTAGCTTGAAGACTCTCACCATAGCCTCCAGCCAATCCTCAGCCGCCTGCGGGTCCATCTCTCCCCGGAACCTGGGTGGCCTCTGGCGCTGGAACTCGTGCAGTGCGCTCAAGTTGCATGCATCACCTACTGCTGGGGCTGGTGTCATCGGTGGCCCGACGTATGGTAGTACCGCTGGTGCCTCCGCTGGTACCTCAACTGCAAGAGGGCCCTGTACCGAAGCCTCGTCGCTCAGCAGGTTGTCAGTACGCACATCTCTCGGGGCTCTAGCTGATCGTCCGTGAAGAGGAATCCTGAAAGAAACATATGTGACATGGTCAAATGATTTATACCTGGTGAGCTGACCTGGTTTGAGCTGTTTTAAGGGGAAAAAACTTTTGAAAATTCACTTGCAATCAGTGTTTTCGTGCACAAAGTCTGAAATCAGTTGTTAGGGTCCTGGTGTATGGATACATCGGCCACCCGCACCAACAATGGACTCCCTGAACTGAAAACCACACTTGGTACCCTTAACACCATTGCTTCACAGAAAGAAAATATCAGAGTTATAAGTTCTGCGGTAGAACCGACTCCTCTGATACCAATTTGTCACGACCCGTCCTCGGGGCCCGTGTCGTGACTACCCCAAGCCTGCCTTCCATAGGCTAGGGGCTGGCGACTAGCACCAAAGGTGTAAATCCCGATAACTGGGAAGGCATTACCTTTATAAAATTAAACAAAAAACCACAGAGTTCAAGCGAAAGTAAAAATACTAAGTAAAATTGAAACAAGCTGTGCTGAAAGTAAAGGGGCCAGAAATACAAACCCAACTGTAAAGTACAAGGAAAAAGATAAAATAGCCGAAAGGTGACAAGCAGCTCCTGTATTGTCCACCAAGGATCCTACCTGAAGGGTAGGTACAGATAGCACAGCTCCTGGATCATCCACCACAGGTCCTACCTGAAGGGTAGGTACAGATATCGCAGCTCCTGGATTGTCCACCACGGATCCTACCTGAAGGGTAGGTACAGATAGCCTCCACAACGCTCTCGCCTGTCAACCTCATCTGAGTATCGTCAAGTCGTGAAGTCCACCTCCAGATACTGACTCGTTGTGAGATCCACCTCCTGGTACCGTCCAGTCCTCAAACACTCGGCCTCTGTCAGCGCTGCCCATCGTCTGCTACCAACACAACGAGGTGCGGGCATAGCCCGTGCAGGGGTGAGTATAATGATACTCACTAGGGACCCCAATACCCTCAATTTCTCTCTAAATCCAACAAGGATAACCACAAAGCAGAATCACAACAGATAACCTTTACTTAGGTATAAGCCCAAACTTATACCTAAGTTATCAAGTAACCCATCTCAATCATGAGGAAACACAAAGGTAATGAAATCAACGGATAACCACCACCCAGGTATATGCCCATGTATATACCTAAGTTATCAAGTGATCCATCTCAATCATGAGGTAAACACAAAGATCATAGACTCAGCTCAAACCAGGATTTTCATTATCGAAACCGTAACTGCTGAAGAGCCCCGTCTCTGGAGTGTACAGTAGTCCTGTCACGACTCCAAGGTATTGCTTACTAACCTAAGACTGCTGAGGTACTCCTCCTGTAGAGTACCGCAGGCCAACCACCCAAACACAGTAGTGCTTCCCGCCGGGGTCTGCCACCCAAATACAGTAGTGCACACCACCTAATAGCCTGCAGAGGTACTATTCGGATGAGTACTGCGGGTCTGCACTGTCACACAGGTAGTGCTCCGTCCGCCATGGGTCTGCACCCAAACAAAGTAGAGCTCTGTCCACTGGGCTAGTCGACTCACTCCAAGTCAAGTCGGTCAAGCAGTCGTTAGGTCTCAGTCGGCTACACGGTATCCGTACTCCGCATGCTCGTCTCTGGGAGGGTCCACTCCACAAGCTACAGGTCAATACTCTAAGTATCTCAAAGTCCCACGAAGAAGTATCTCAACGGACCGCCTCATCATAGGGGTCTCAACGCAACAGACGACACGCCAATCGGACGCCCGGTCTGTGAGTTATTAAACTTTTCGTCCTCGGGGCCCGGTTGGTTTCATGTGCAAACCATCCCGGATGTATCTCAACTGTACCCCGAACTCTCATAGGGTATACTCATAGGGACCATTTCTCCACGTGATCACCAACGCTGCTGACAGTTCATCAAACGGACGTCCAGTCTGAAAGTTATCAGCTTTTCCGTTCCAGGGGCCCAGTTGGATTTCAGAAACAATCCAACCCGGCCACTACCCAACAGAATCCAAACCACGGGAGAAGTATGCCAAAAGTTCCGTCTCATCAAGAGGAATTCAACAAAGTCGATGGCACGTCAATCGGACCTCCGGAGCTCAAGATATAACTGTTTCCGCTCCAAGGGCCCGGTTGGTTTCGTATCCAAACCAACCCGGCCGAACCCAAATTTCTCCGAAACCTTGAGTTTAATATACTGAAACGACCGTCTTGATCCAAGGATTTCATTACAACAGACGGTGCCTCGATCAGAGGTCCTTAGCCCATGATATGGGCGAAAGGCCAAAAAAAGGTCCGGAAGTGGGGGTTTCGGGCCCGGACCGATCCGGCCTGAGACCCCCTGGGTCGGCCCGAACCGGGCAACCCGACCCGGGTGCAGCCCGCTTGGGCGTGGCCCGGCCCAGCTGGCGTGGCCCGGCCCGGCCCAGATGGCGCGGCCTGGCCCGGCTTGGGCACGGCCCGGCCTGGCGGTCCGGTCAGGCGGCTCAGCCGTTTCGGCCGAGCGGTGCGGGGTGGCACGCTGCCCCCGCCAGCAGACAACCGCGACCCCATGGGGGACCGCTCCTTGACAACGGACGCGGCGTGATGCCGCGTCCCGCCTCCCTCGGTCCCGCGTGGTCGTGGCCACGGCGGCCCTCCCCGGCGGCGCGCAGGGTGCCGCCGTCTCCTGGCGGCCGGCTGGTGCCGGCCGCCGCCTCCTGCCGCCGACACCGTCGTGCCGGCGAGGCGTGCCCATGGTGTTTTCTGCGGACCACCAGACGCGCTCCGGTGGTCCGTTTTGCTCCCCGCCTTCGCCAACAGTCCTCCCAGGACCCGACCTTCACTGCGGAGGCATCAAATTTACATTGCGGCCCCGTTTGTCATCGCCCATCAATCCGCGCACAACAGTCAACCAGTGGAGCCTTTGAATTGCCCCTCCCCACGGCCCCGACTCCGGCCGCAGTTTCGTTCGGCCTCAATGGCGCGAGGCGACGGCGCCGCACTTCTTCGTCGCGTTCTTTCTTGTTTCTACGCGGTGCAGTTGCACCGTGGCGCCTTTGTTCATGCCGCAACGAGTCAAAACAACAAAGGGGGAGGAGAGTTGGCCGTGTTCTTGCTGTCCGACCTCCTCCCATTAAGTTGGTAACAAGCGGCCCAAAAGATGAAGAACAACAAGGATTTTTCTCGAACAAAAGAAATAAACCCAAACATTTTTCCCCGAAATCAAGAATTCTCATCCCACAAACATATTCTTCACGGATCAACTTAATATTTAGTTGACCAGTGTTCTTGGATTTAGAAGGAATTAAACAAGGGTTCACTAACAATCACAAATAAATTCCCTATGTCGAGCATAGTCGTCAAACGAGGTTTGTCGCGGAAAGGGGCGTCGCGGAATTGAACGTCGCGGAAGAAGACGTCATGGAAAGAGACGTCGTGGAAGGAGGATCGTCGCATCGCGGAGAAAAGATTTGTCGGCGTCGCGTCGTCGATCACCGAGGATTCGGCATTCTTTGCGTTCTTCATTGAGGAAAAGGAACTCCAAGACCTTGAGCCGTTCTCTCCAAAATCCTCCCCCACAACCAAGGAAACAATAATAAAATAAGGGTTACCTTATTTTATTACTCACGCCAAATATTTTAAAAAATTCAAAAAATGAATCAAACAATTAACTCAATTAATTGCAACGTTTTAAACCACCCAATTAATAGAGGCATTTATTAAAAAGTTTAAACGCAAGAGTTGACTTCATTTAATAGGGGGTGCAGGTGCATTACCTTAATCAAAAAGGGGGGTTTCGTGGAAGTTGAAAAGGTGGGGTTCGTGTGGGCCCCACCTCACAAATATCCTACCTAGATGTGTAGGATTTTGTGGGCCCCACTTTAACCTCTTAACTTAGGTTAAACAACTTAAAATAAAATAAATTGGTCGCACCATTTTATTTTATTCATTTACTTAACCCGAAAATTTAGTAACCACACCTGAGCTAACGCAACTCTGGAAAAGGTGTTCCTAAGAAATTACCGGGGCTGCGATTCCATCGTTGCCCTCAGATTTCAATTTCGAGCACCGGTTCAAAAGATAGGAAAACCCACACGTACGTTTACTGAACGTACCCAAAAAAAAGTTCTGAAAATTATTATCAGTCACCCTCGACCCGTGCCGGTCGAGGTCAGGCTCTGCCTAAGTGAAACACGCCCCAACGAATCCAAAGGTACTCTCAGATTTTCAATCCGAGTTACCGTTTAGAGGAAAGGAATTTTAAAATAAAATAATTGTCATTTAATTATTTTATTTGCGGCCAAAAACTAACTTTTTCTGGTGGCCCGTGCCGGCCAAAGTTAGTATCTACTTAAATAAACCATGCCCTCATGAGTTCAGCGGTTGTCTCGGATTTTTAATCTGAGCTACCGTTTGTGAGTTATAAGCATTTGAAAAATAAAATAATTTATTTAATTATTTTATTTACGGTTATGCCATTTATGGAATTTCTCACAGGAGGCCCGCGCCGACTAAAATTAAGTCGTGCCTAGGGTAGACCCACCATCTTGAGCTCAACAATGCCCTCAGATTTCTAATCTGAGTAACCGTTTATGAGTTATTACACTTTTTCAGTAAAATTGCTTACGTGCGTTAATTTAAGCTTAACAAAACTTCAGAAAATTATTTCGGGCACACCGGGCCTCGGAATCTGGTGCCGTCAGAAACTGCGTACTCATAAAATTTCAAAGAAATTAAGAAAAAAATTTCCTTGAATCCGGGTCTTTACATCTAGTGTCTCCGAATACTTGGTACATAAAACTTAAAACATGGAACTAAATAAAAAATTTCATTATTTTATATTAAAATTGAGATCCTAAATCCCATTTTGATCCTACATCATCATAGGATAACCTAGGTATAACATGATAAAAGGGATGAGATAAAATCCTAATAAGGGGAAAAAGCATAGTAATAAAGCTTTAACACATGTGTTAGAAGGTATGGCATAATGATATAAAAAGCTATGTAACATGTTAAATATTAACATATAAAAATTTAATCATATAAACATAGAGTCATAGTAATATGGAAGCAACATAAAAACATACTTTAGCAAGATTCAAGGCTAACCGCCAAGACTGTTGCACATAGTTTCACAAGCTAAGCCAAACCGCCAAGACAGTCGCACATGGTAGCACAAGCTAAGGCTGACTGCCAAGACCGTCACACATAACATCTCATGAGATTCAAAAATACCCCATGAATTGGAGAAATATCTAGTTAAAACCATATTAACCTTTCATGAATATGTTTTACACATAAATAATCATACATAATAAATCTTACATAAACATAAGGGTTACCCATAGAAAGAATTAGGTACCACAATCATGTTATAAAGAATAAAAAATGGGCATATCATAAAGTGTCCATGAATAAAGGAACTAAAATATACATTAAATTAATAATGGAAAACATGCATGTATCATGGTAAGTGATTTCAAGTATAATTGACAACATTTAAGAAAAGCATTTAACAAATTTTAGCATTAAAACATTTTTTTGCAGTTTTAAGGAAAATACTATAGAGCCTTTAACATAGAAAAGAGAAAAATATTTTATATAGAACTAGAAGTGAACCAGGAAGATTTTTATCCAAAAATATTGATTTTATAAAGACAAAGGTGGATTAAAATAGAATATATATTTCCCTTGAAAGCAGGTAAGAATTCAGGAAGTTCCCTCAAAATAGGTTTGCTTATCGGGAGGTAATGAGGATGGAATCACTTAAAAACAAGTGTATCCAGAAAAGAGAATAATGAAAGGGTCTTGATAAATTAATTTTTTTACATATAAAAATAATTTATAATATGAACATAAAAATATAAGATAACTTCATTTTGGTAAAATAAAGATAATGCAACCCCTATGAACAAAAGAGGTGCGGGTGGAATCCCTAACATATTATCGACATTGTATCGAGTGTACTTAAGAGGACTTAGTGAGGGATTAAGGGGTTTATAATCACATATAAATCATTAGGGGAGTACAGGGGAGGTGTTAAATCATACCCCATCATTAGATATTACACATAAAAGGGCATAACATGGAGGACATTCTTGAATAAAAGTGAAATAGAGAGGATCCCTTACCTTATATCTGATGGTGTTATCCAATTGATATTAATGACCTGAATAATAAAATTAGGTTCATTAATTACTAATTAAATAACTTATTTTACATGTAAATTATTTATTATAACCTTTTTATGTTCATTGATAACCATTTTGATTGGTTATGAGGTTCAATTTTATTGTTCGGGTCTGTTTGCTTCCTTGGTTTTAATGATTGGTTCACTTATATTCGTGTTCAGATACACATGTATGATGAGCGTGGTTTTACATAATTGAAGTTATATTTTATTATTTAACATACATAAGTTTACATGGTTGTAAATTTAATTTTTTAACTTGTAGTGAAGTTGAATCATTATATAAAACTTTAGTGACAACCTTTTGGGTTAATTGGCAGTTTTTGACCACAATGAACACATTTTGTTTTATAAATCAAAACCATGTGTAAAAAAATATTCCAGAACCATATATGAGACATAATAAATATATTATGGTCTATCTCAACCCTAAAAATTGTTTCATTACCAGAATTGAATACAGTAACAAAAATTTAAAACCCATCATCCTTGAATGTGGTAAACTAATACATCTCAGATGGTATCATTACTAATAAAATAAAATAATGGTAATGGAGAGATGATAATGAATTATTCCATTATCATAGAGAAATTATATTACATTTAAGGTACTAGAGTTTTCATAACTTCTGTATGAGTATAGGTAAGTATTGAAAGGGAAACAAATGAACTTAAAAATAAAATGAAAGAAAAGAAAATGAAAGAAAAGAAAAGAGGAATTTACCTCTTGATTCAATCTTCTTTGAGAGCCTCTTAAGGGGAGATGATTTGGACTTTTGAGGAGACCAAGGGATGATGGATGTGGGGGAGGATCTTGGGGAGAGATTTGGGAAGAATTTAGGGAAGGCACAAGACTTGGGAGGAGGTAATAGAAGAGGTAAAGAGGGGTTGTATTTATAGTGGAGGAGAAGAGAGTTTTCATAATATTTAATTTCTTAGTTTATTAATTTCTCTCGAGACCAGTAATAGTGAAGATTCCATGACAAAAAATAGTAATAAGTGCATCTGAGTTTGATATTTGGGTTCTTACATCACTTATGGTGTCAGTAAATGTGGATTTAAATTATGATGTATTTATACGGTAAATTAATGTATTTTATTATTCAAAAAACATTCATGTATTTTAAAAAAATCTGAAAAATACACTCTAACTATTTTTCGACATGTAGAATAAAAAAATGAACTCAATTTTTCAAAAAAAAATTTCTAAATCAGATTAATTTAATTTTTAATTAAAATTATAATTTACTTAAAAAATACATATTTTAAAACTATAACTGATTTTATAATGGTTTTAAAATGACACAAGGTCTTATAAAATTATATTTAAACCAAAAGACATAAAATTGTTAATTTATAAATTCCATTTTGGAAAACACATTTTCTATTAAATTAATTAATTAATTTTAATTAATTATTTATGACTTACAAAAATACCAATACTTTAACTATGGTCATATTATCACTTATAAGTTGCCTAAATTTTATTTACAAATTCATGGATTAGGTTACTATTATTTTGGATGATTTAACACTCACAAGGGTCATATTACTATTCATAAAGGTAGACTTCTATTCATAAGGGTAGATTACTATTCACCAAAAACTAAGTTTGTCCTATAAAACTCCGAACATCATACTGATCGAAACCGTGTATGTAATATTTTTAAAATCCAAAACACATAAGTGTCAAAATTATATTTAAAGGTCACATAGTACTTTTTAGTTCATTGTGTTGTGATTTAATGTGGTTATATGACATATTTATAAGAAATGAATCTTCATTGATAAAAAATAGAGTCATTACATTATACATTTTATATTTATTCATTATTTATATCCTTGTAACTAACCTTATATGGTGAAAATGAAAAATGAATCACATCGCTTTGGGGAGGTGGTATTCCACACGTACACATGAGTGACGTTATCAATTTAAAATGGATGAGAAAAGTAAGAAGGTAAGTAATATATTATATTTAAATAATAAAAATTATATCATAAATATAATATATGTTCATTGGTTCCCTAATTTTAACCATCCATATGATCTGGTGATGAAAAATGAAACATATCATTTTTTGGATGTGGTATTCCACACGTATGCATTAGCTATGTTTTTATTTCTCATAAGATGAAAAATGAGATGAAAAAGTGTTGTAACATAATCATAATAAAATTTAAGTATATTTAATATAATAATTTTATTATTTCATTATGGTCTAATAATAATTTATAGAGTTAGAAGAAGAAATTAACTTCAAATATGTTGGTTCGAAATTATTCCTTTACCTTAGATATCTCCATTTAGCTTGCACCTTAACCCTTTTTGGGTTTGTATTTTGAGATGACCATGACCAATAGGATGTGTAAGGGATCTTGGGGAGAGGTTTTGTTATTTATTTTCTAAACTATAGTGCTCATAATTAGTAAGTAAGGGAGGAGAGGAGGGTTCCTTTTATAATTGAGGGGAGCAACACACTTGTAATTTTTCTAAAATTTTAAATATGATAAAGACATAATAATAGGAAATTGTATCAAGGAATATCCATTTTCTATGATAAAATGATAATGGTCTAAATTAAATTATCCAATAATATTAAAGATAATATTTTTTGGCCATATCACTTTGTTTTATCATAATTAACCCGATTTACCCTTTACCGTGGTGACTCATTTTTACCATGATTACTATTCATAAAGAAAATAAATGACCTCATTAATAAATTTTAAAATTATCATTAAAAATATGGAATAAATTTTTCATTATTAAATTTCATAAGTTTTAGAAATTAATTTTAATATAAGTCCACAAAACGCAATGAAAACCCGTTTTTAGAAAATTGTGTTTTTAAGCATAAAAATAAAATTTTACCAAAATAAAGTATAATTTTGATTTATAAAAAATTAGTTAGATTAGGTTTAATCAATTGGAAATTTATATTAATTTAAATAAAAAACAAAATGAAACTTTTATAGTACTTTATTTAATGAAAATGAATGACAATATTCAAAAAATCAATAAGTTTCACAATTTACTCAAAAATAAATATTTTTAGGAAAATACCAATAATTAATACTATGTTATATTTTATATTTTGGTTAAAAAAGTTAATTCCTTTTTATTAAATTAAATTTAAAGAGTTAATAAATTTATATTTTTAATTAAACCTTATAATTCATGGAAAAATAATTTAGTTAAATAAAATATTTCTTTTTTGACTAAAAGATTTTATAAAATTATTTATAAAAATATGATGAATATAAATCCATAAAATGAATACTTATAAATAATAAGATCAATTTATTTTCAAGATTACCTTGGTTTTCACATTCTTCCACCTTATTAAATTTCAACCTTGAAATTTTATTCATTACTTAAGTAAGTGAGTGTAATTTTCCCTCATAACATTTTTTGATTTCTATGTTACATACTTAATCATGTGATTTTTACATAAAACCTTTACTTAGTGAATCAACTTATTTCATATTACTAGATCTCTACTATCCAAAATATGGACCCAAATTTCTTCATAAGAGAGATTATCCGGTAACTTTACCACTTCAAATATCAAAACATGATATATATCTGGTAGGTAGTTCTTTAGTAAAGAAACATGAAACAAATTAGGTACATGAGACAGACATGGAGGTAGGGATACTATGTAATATTATTATCCGACATTTTATATAATTTTATATATACCAATAATCTATGAACTTAACTTCACCTTTTTACAAAACCACATAACACTTTTCCGTGGAGATACTTTAAGAAAAACAAGATTGCCTACTTTAAACGAGATAAAATTCCTCTTATGATCAATATAATTCATCCACATACTCTTGGATATCCTCATGTAATTATGAATTATCTTTTTTACCAACCATATCTTTTACCAATTTAGTTCCGAGTAATTTCCTCTCACTACTTCATCCCAATATGCTGGAGTCTGACACCATTTTCTATATAATGCCACAACAGTTACATATTTATAATTGAATAAAAATAGTTATTATAAGAAAATTAAACTAAACACATATTTGTATACTAACTTCCTTAAAAATCTAATAATAAAGATAAAATAATATCCTATAAATTATAATTTATATTCTCTAATTGTCTATTATATTGAGGATGAAAAGATGTATTAAATTTAATTCATTACCAATCAAATTATTAAGTGTGTTTCACATATTTGATGAAAAATTGAATTAATGATAAAATATAATGGATAGGAGAACTCCATGCAACCTAATTATATCCTTAAGATAGTTTCTTGAAATATGATCTAAATACATAATATATCATACAAGTTTAAAATTTGTAGATTTAGTTAAAGGATCACTAATAAACCAAATATCATTATTACCTTGAGATGTATTTAGAAATTCCACCACAAAATCCATGGATATATTTTCCCATTACCATTCAGGCACTAGAAAATGATGAAGCATCCACCTTGATAGTTTTCAATCAGATTTAACATATTTAAAGGTAAAAAATTTCATAGTAAAGTTAGAAATATCTTTCCCCATACCTTCCAACAAAAAATATTCCAAAAATTCAATGTAAATATTATTAATTTTTATAATGAATGAATAATTGATACCTATGAGCTTCACGTAACAATTCCGTGTTAAACCTGGAATCACTAGACATATACAAACAATTTTTATATCTGATACCACATTATTTATGAACATTAAACTCATAAAAATAACCTTTATTGATATATTTTACTCTTTATTTCAAACCTATATCCTCCTACCAGGACTCTTTAATTTTTTTCAAAAAAGATGACTGCATTGATACCTAATCCAAAATTAAATAATTTTATATATACAAAATTCAAGGAAAAAAATCATTAATTCATTAACTAAAGGATCTTGTTCTATTTGTAATATAGTTAATGATATTTTATGTTTTCGAATCAAGGAATCATCTACCTTGTTTAGTTTACGTATATGATAGTGAATTGTGTAATCATAATCCTTAATCAGTTTTAGCCATCTTCTCTTACACATGTTCAACTCCTTTTGGGTGAATATATACATTAAAATTACATGAGAAGTATATATTTCAAATTTATCCCTATATAAATGATGTCTCTATATTTTTATAAAAAAACTACTATATAAATATCATGGTCATGTGTAGGATAATTATACTCATATGATTTCAATTAAAGAGATGCATATAAAATAACCAGATCATCATGCACAAGACAAAACACAACCCTTTCAAAGAAGAATCACTATTAATTAAAAATTCACAATTTATTATTATAAAGTCTAACACTAGGGAATTGACCAATATTCTTTTAAACTCCTAAAAGCATTCATCAAATTCCTTTATCCAGAGGAATCTAACTTGATTTCGAGTTAAGATAGTTATCAAGTTATATGAAAGAGAATGTATTTAAAAAACTATAGGTAGAAACCTCCTAATATAAGAAAACTTCAAATATCAGTAAAATTTTTATGTGTTGAAAATTATTCAAGAACATTGGTTTCAAAAGTATAAAAAATTATGCCATATTTAGAAATAAAATTCCTAAGAAAATAAATCTTTTTCATCCAAATTTTAATTTACTAAATTTTATATCATAATCCTATTTTAATGTCTATAAAAAATAATTAGGGTTTTCCTGTGATCTTCATATATATTAGAGTATAACGAAATATCCTTGATAAAAACAACCTCCAATTTATCCAAATAATCATTTAAAACTCTATTAATTAGATCCATAAATACAATAAGTTCATTTGTTTACCTAAAAGTCATATATAAAAAATCATAATTACTATATCTAGTTTGTAATTCCATCTTATAATGTATTCTTCCTTTAAATTTAGCTGATGATACCCGGACTAGAGATCAATCTTCAAAAATTACTATGCACCATAGAGCTGACTAAACAAGTCATCGTTATGATGAAATGAAAACTTTTTTATTAACAATGATATCATTGAGTTATATACTATCAATGAAAATTCTCATGGAACGGTATTTATTTTTGAAAAAACAAATAGGATAACACTTGGGTAAAGTGAAAGAGATGATGAAACCCTTATCAATAAAATAATGTAACTTATTTTTAAATTACAACAACTCAACAGAATCCATTCAATAAGGAGGTTTTGAAATTATATTAATAATAGGAACTTAGTCAATAGTAATAACACTAGGAAAATCATTAAGAAATAAATCCATATATTAATTTAATACTAGAACACCACCAATTTGAAACATTAATTTCTTTTTAACAATATGTGAATGATAACATAACTACCATCTTTTACCAGTTTCCCAACTTATTGATATGTTATGAAATTATTAAAATCATTATTATATATGAAATGAAACTTAATATGAGAATTTAATATGAAATATTTTTCTCTATAATATATATTATCATGAAAAACTGAAATCCAATCCATATCCAAAATATTATCAAACACTACAATGTGAAAGACAACAAGGTTTCAATAAGCAATATTCCATTGATGATAACATGAATATTTTTATAAATTCTTATTTCTATTATTATACCCCTAGGAGTTTTAAAAAAACATCTAAATCCATTTATTGAGATCTAATTTTCATTTTAATTTAAATTTTCCTAGATATGAAATAATGAGTGGATCCTGAATCAATAAATACATTATAATAATTTGAATAAAAAAGTAATGTACATGCCACCAGTTCATTTGAGGGTCCTGTATCTACTGTATCAGTAGTAGAAAAAAAATACTTTTCTATACTTTTCTATTTTCAATCATGATGATTTACACATTGATTAATTAACTTTGGGAATGCATTAGCATAATCACCAAACTCATTATAATTTAAAAGTTTCATTGGGTTATTTTCATCATTAGTCTAGCCATTTCAATTTCTCTTTTATTTTAAATCATGATCCACGTTTCTAGGATTTCCACATCGGTAACACTTCCAAAATATCATAACACATTATACATAATAATTCTTTCCAAAATTATCATTGGATGTTAATTGAATTTTATTACCTTTAGGTTTCATCAAAATATGGTACCCCATTTCCTACCATCTAGATCTCTTCTTATCCTTATTGTTATAAAAGTACAAAAATATCATGTCAATTTTTTAGAGGACCAAAAAAATTCTGTATAAATTCTAAACTCATGAGTATCTAGATCCCTTCATAAACTTGGATTTAATATTTAGTAAAATTAATTGATGTTAATATAATAGTGAAAAATGAAATTCAATGCATGAATTTCTAATATAGTTAAATTATCTTCATGGGAGGAAATATATTCCTCCTCATTTTTATTTAATTCTTGGAATTTATTTTATAGGCTATGTTAAATAACATTAAGTAAATAGTTTTCAAATATGAGATATTAACATATCATCCCTTCCCAGGAATCAATTTCTTCCTTTTGTTTAGATTTATTAATCAAATACCACCCCTAATAAACCTTTCCTTCAAATTATAAATATCAAGGGTTAACTTATGATGTTCATAACATCAGAGAACTTTAAATATATTATCCAATGCATTTATCCATCCTTTATCTTTCATAGGGCCTATAAATCCACTAAATTCTAGAGGGTGATGTTCTATAAAATACTCCACTATAGAAATTTTCTTATATAGAGAATTTAGTATCTCTCTTTCATAGGATCCACCATTAATAGACTACATCAATTGATTCAATAATGCCACTAAATACACTATTCTAACCATTACATGTTAATAATTTAGAAGGTTGTTATCCCCATGATGTATTTCTACATAATCTTATCTATTTATTCTGTATAAAACCATTTTGAACATACATGTATTAAATGAAGAAACATGAAAATATTAAAATGCCATATCATGAAAACATAACCATAAATTAGAGTCACTTTAAAGTTTCTTTTAACATTTTCTTATCCATTATATTTATTTAAACTTTTTTAGGACACCAACTATAAAAACCTATACCTTATTCAACCCATAATTACATGATATATAACAAGGGTTACACTTTCATACATTTTTATAATATTTTCAGTTTATAGTTTTAGAGAATTAGGTAAAAAATTACATAAAAAAAGAAAATATTTCCACATTTTATCCATTTTCCAACATAACACATTCATTATAAAGACATTTTCTTCATTCAAGGTAACTCCCATTTATGGAACTCTATCATATTAACTTTTCAAATAATCCTTATACCCTGTGAAAAATAATTTGAATATACGGGATGAGAAAAATGAAGCTCAGTAAAGGATATAAAATAAAAGAAACCTATTAGTCTATTTTAAACCTAATAAATCCATAAAAAGTTATCCTTTTTCATAATGAACATTTGAACTCAAATATCCATTTTCTTTAACTAGAGAACAACTTATTCTATTAATATATTTCATGAAAAATTTCTTATGAAAACATTAAGGAAAATCATGATCATAATGGTTTCTTGAAAAAAATTAAAATTCATGAATACCTTTCCTTGAAAAACAATAATTTCACCTTTGTTTAAAAACTCATAAACTTTCCTTAAAAACATAATCTCATTTTCTAACCTTTTAAAATCAAAAGATTTAATTTATAAACAATTACAAGAATACCATGTATGTACCTTGTGAAATTATCCTTAAATTCACCCTTACATGAACAATTATAATGGAATCACCAAACTAGATAATTCCCATATCACTTAGGAGTAACCTATCACTGGTAAACTCCATCACTTTTCAGAACTCTTTTGAGATCTATATCAGGCTCACTCATCATAAAAGATCTATTGGGCTCACCCATTGTTCATATAAAATTTAAAATAACTATAACATGAATAAAAACATATATCTTACACTATAACCTTAAAAAACATTTTAATTCGAATTCAAGCCCCTAAAAACTAACACTTTTAGTCATCTCATAAATATGAGAAAAAGTTCCATTTTCCATAGAAAACATTTCTAAAAATAAAAATTCCCAAAATATCGAGAGAAATATTTTTATTCAAAAAAACATAGAATATGATAAAAGAATATATGTAATTAATAATTTATTTTAAAATGGGAAAATATGGTAAATATTTATATGTTAAAAAAATTATATTTTTTACATTTGTAAAAATATTCCAAAATTAACCCATATGGAAAATGTTAAAAAGAATCATTTTTAATCCATTGTAAAGAAATTAAAATATGTTTGAAAATTAAATTTTGATACCATTGAGTCATAAATAATATTTTTCTTGAAAATATTTGAAATAACATGGAAATAGAAGAAAAATTGTTTAAAACATTAACAACAACATTTTTAGGGAAAATACCTAACCTTAGTTCGCGTCTATCTTCGTACGTTCTATAACTAATGAATAAAAAAGATATACTAGTTTTATAATTAATTAATATTTTTTTATCATTTTCATTCAATTATCATTATTCCTTTTATTTAATTTATTAACATGTTTTATTTAGTTATGAAAATATTTATGTTCACATTGGACATTTTGGAAAACCACATCAATACGTTGACCATGGTTAAAGGTATTGTGGTACCATTAGATATAGAATCTAAAAAATGTTATATTTATCATATTTATATATTATATACACTTTTAAAACCAACCATTTAAGGTATTCACAGAAAATGAACCACATCATTTCATGAAGACTATAGTCTGCACGTACACATGAATGCCATTTTTATTTTTCTAACGGGTGGAAAATAAATAAATTCAACAAAATTATACCTTTATATAATCATAAATATATTATATATTTCATATTTATTCATTATGACTATCCTTGTTACCATCCTTATAAGTTTAATATGAAACATGAATCATATCACTTTGTGGAGGTGGTATTTCACATGTATACACAGACAACATTATCAATTTCCAACGGATAGAAAGAGTAAGAAGTAAAGTAATATATTATTATTATATAAGGTGATAAGGGTTTGAAATCCACCCATACAATAGGTTTTTGACAAGTGTAAGTCTTATATTTTACCTTATCTTTTCATTTTATTTAAATCGTTCATTAATGAGGTAATCATTGCATCATCATGGTGTCATAAATAAATTTATTTATTTACTGTCTAAGAAATATAAAGAAAATACCATGATGTAGGAAATATTTTTAGTTTTAAAATGAATATTTATAGTATAAGAGATCATTTATGTAAATAAAATTAATTTTTTTTACTTAGGATATACAAAACTTTGTTATATTTCTCTTCTTTAAAAAAAATAAAGTCATAAATGTCACTTTCACACCCATGTGACTCCATGGGCCCTCAAGTTTGGTAACACTATTCCCATGGTCTGACATGACTGAAAAAAGGATTTGGACACATGTTGGGGACATTTTATATTATTATGATATTATTTTATTACTCTTAACTACCCGATTACTAATTAATCACGATATTTAAAGACAATTACCGTCGTTACTATTCATAATGTCTAAAAACAAGAGTCTTAATTATATTATTTAGACCCTATGATTCCAAATATGGAATCCATTTTACCAAATTACATACACAAAAATTTCAGTAATTAATTCAAAAATAATTCCCGTTGTCACAACCAAAGATTAGTTTTTATGAAGTACAATTTATCAAAAGATTTTCTTGTTTTTACATCCAAATGAAAAGTGAAATTACTTCCAATGAACAAAATTGTAATAAGTGATAAAAAATAATTCAATTAAAATTAAAAACCAATTAAAAAGACAATCTAAATATATAATTAAATTAGATGAAAAATCAGTTTTATAGTAAAATGTAGTATTTTTCACTATTCATTAAAAATGAACATTTATCAGAAAAATACCAAAACTTTATCCAAAGTAAATTTGACATTCCAAATGAAAAAATTATTTCCATTTTAAAAAATTAAAAACATAGAAGTTTCATTAATGAATTTTATAATTAATTCCTACTGTCAAAATAAATAATGTGTTTTTAAGAAACAATATCTATCAAAAGACTAACACTTGTTTATATCCAATTTCAAAGTGAAATTAATTCCAATGACCAATATTGAATTAAATGGTAAAAATATATTCTAATTAAACTTTAAAACCAATTAAAAAGATAATCTAACCATATAAATAAATTAGATTAAAATAATGTTTTGAATTAAAATACAACATTTTCACTCTTCATAAAAAAATGAACTTTATTGGAAAAATAACAAAAATTTACAGAAAGTAAATTTTGATGTCCCAATTCTAAAAAAGGATTTTATTTTGTCAAATATAACATATGAAATTGACAAAAATTAGATTTATAAAGGGTTCGCCATCAAAAGGCTGTTAATCGACCTTTTAAAGAATATTAGAATATTTATGCTTAAAATTGGATTCATTCGCATTTTAAGCCTCTATCATTTATTGGGTAACTGTTAAAATAGTTAACAACATATATAACCATTTTTTATTTAGTTTTTTTCATTCCCGCCAGTACAACGGCTAGGAATTAACAACGATTTAAAACAATATTATTATATTATTAGTGTGCAACGTAATATTTCAAAGAAACTTGTTGTTGTGTATTGGGTACGCCATCGAACATAGAATTTCCTTTAAAGTAATATTAAAATTTTATTCACAAATATATGAAAATTTCATATTCTTTATTTAATTGGGATGTTTCATCCTTACCCCCTTTTGGGAATTGTATCCTCGCAATTTTAAAATTGGGTATCAGAAACTTCATTGAAAGCCCCACATCGGAAAAAGAGTAAATTAAACTATCACTTTAAAAGAAAGAAAGAAAAATAAGTACAAAGGTTACCCGTGATAACCCATATTAAGATTTTATGAAAACATGGATATGGAAGAGAAAACAGAGGGTCAAGTTCTAATGGAGAGTAATAGAAAATGTGTTTAGGAGAAAGCTAACCACCAGAAAATCACAAACTTATGATGGGTTAAACAGTATTTGATTCCCCAATAGGAAAAGTTAACAGACAAAATTTTTGTTTTAAGTTACTTTTAATTGAGTAATTTATTTATGAGCTTAAATAAATCATAATGAAATATATTTACTTGTCATGTAGACTTTCATCTCTTACTATATTTCTTACATAAACTCATATTTTCTCCAAAAGATGAGTATTTAGGATGACTTGTTCACATTAAGACCGATATAATTAACTTAGATAGAATCACATAATCCACAAAATATAAAATATATATTTCCTATGTCTTTAGACCATAACCACAACCAAAAATGGTTAGTACAAGATCAGATAATCCCCAAAAGGATAATCCTTTATAAAAAGAAATACTACCCTTAATCTCCAAAATTCAACAAAATTAACCCAAGGTTCAAGAAAGACCATTAAATAAATAGCTATCCATAAAATTCTTCAATGTAATCCAAACTAATATTTAAACCCAAATCTCTGAAGGATTTAATCACATAGTCTTCCAAGGTAAATCTTAACATTTATCTCCAAATAGCATCAGTTACTCTTAAAGTATCATATTGAAAAGTAATTATCCTAATCACATATCCTCCATTATAGGTTAATAATTTCCATAGATAACCCAAAATCAACTTATTCCTGATTCTTAAGACCATATAACTAAAAGTAATAAGTCATACTAACCAGGGAATTCACGTAGTCCAGTGGTAGTTCATAAAAACCAGTCACACATTGGTTGTGGGTTCGATTCCCATAGGTTCGTATGACGCGACGGGTTGTCACACGGTTTGCATGTTGTCCCTTTTCAAAAACTACATAATTTTATAACATTCTCAAAAAGAGATAAAATCCTCAATAATAACCATTACATATTTTAACAACAAAGGTTATCTAATAACTTTCATTTTTCATCCAAAATGTATTAACTGGTAATTGTCTCAAATTCAAGGATCATATAAACCCAAATGGTTTTTTATAACTATATCCACAAAAGAAAAGATAATTATTCCTTGAATAAAATTTTCATATATCAATCATCGGGGTTACACATACTATAAAAAGTCTTATAATGTAATCCCATCATCAAAAGAGCCTTAATAATTTTAAGAATTTCACCATCCAAAAGTCTACCATAACTCTTGAATCCCTTATATTTTGACTTCTTAATCATTAAACATTCTTCATGATCCATTAACCATTCTTTTCCAACTTATTCTGAAGTACTTCTTTCTTACAAACAAAATCATGAATCATATCCTAAGATTCAATAATAGGAAAACATATGTTAAGAAATAATCCATACTTGTAATTAGTCATTGTCAGTTTCTTCATCCTCAATCGGATTGGCATTAGGTATTGGTAAATGAATATTTGTACGATCTTGGTGATCTCATTCCCAAAACTTCTTCGTAGGACATGTGTTTACATAATGACCATGCACACCACATTTAAAACATTAAATTGATCCATCGGAATGGACTTCTTTCCCTTTCCTAGAGTCAACTAGATTTTTCCTTTTTCTATGGAAGGTTCTTGCTTTATGAACTTCATTTCCACATCTATAACATCTTTCTATCCCTTTGAAACATTTTCCTAGTTGTTTCTTTCCACCTCTTTAACACATAGGTTTTTGAACACACTTACCTTTATGATTATTACCTGAAATTCCATAGGGATTTGTTTCTCACATATATGATACCTTATAAAAAGCAATAAGGTTCAGGTGGTCAATCATGACTCCAGATAGTTGGTTGAGAATAACCACAAGTTTTCTCATTGCAGCTCCTATATCATTCAGTTTCTCGTTCAGAAAACTATCACAGTTTTCTTCACATCCACTATTACTTTGGTGCATCCCAGATCCAGGCATTTACTAAAACCAAAAAGGTTAGTGTGAATATATAAGAAAAATCATCATATAATACTATGATATAATTATTCATGTTATCTTAAACTCATTAACTTTATTTAAAAAACTATTAATATTTCTGAAATCCTACCTATTATGGTAATGTCACTTAAGCTTAAAGAATACCCTAACCTCTAAAGTTATCTAAACTGACCTTTGATACCAACTATAAGGCCCCAACCTTAAAACATTACATAATAATGAATTAAATGAATAATTCACATTGAGGATCTTTTCAGGTTTAGAGTTTTATAGAATTAGTACATAACTATTACATCTCAATGATTACAAAGTAGACACATCTACCCAGTTTCCATTTTTTCACAAAATAAAAACTCTTGAACAAAAGAGTCATGTCCAGTTTCATGTTTTAGACAACATGAAATTTCCTTGATCCCATCCTTCACTCTATTCCACTTTATGTCCTGTCAAAAACATTTCAAAAACATGGGATGAGCATAAAAAGCTCAGTAAGGGATATAAAATACTGAAAGAAAGAATTAGTCCATGTATACATAAGAATCAATAAAATCATACTTTACTCATAAAACATAATCACTTTAACATATCTCATGAAATCATAAGATTTATGAATAACTCATATAAATCATAATACATAAAGGTAACTTGAGGCATTCATAAAATTCTTACGTAGGGAGTAACCCTCATGGGTACCTTTGGAATACCCATCATAGTATATTCCCTAAATATCTTCGGAGAAACCTTAGATTTTAAATCCTTCATGTTACCCAATGAATTGGAGAGCTATCTCAGGCTCACCCACCCTTATTTTATCACAGAACCAACCGTCTTCATAAACAATTACCAAGAACCATAACATAATCGTATCACATAAAACATGCATAAAGGAAACATAACATTTTTACATTTCAATCACAAGATATCAATACAACACATTGATATAATCAAAACATTATCAAAACCATTTTCAATACCAAAATAAAGTAAAAAATGGTATTTATTTTTCATTTAAAAAAAAAGTTAGGGCTTGTAGAGGAAGCCGAAACTCGAATAATGGTCACGGTGACAGAGAAGCCGTTGTCACCACATACGTAAGAAAAAAACATTCCCTTTTGTCATTTAGTAAAACTATTCATGTAAAAAAATTATTTTTAAATGAAATTAAAAGGGTTTATTATACAACTAATAAAATAAGGTCATATATAAATTTAAGTATGCCTCAATTAAAGGAGATTGAGACGAAGTCCCTTACAAAGATTATATCCTTAGTTTAAGGATAAATCAATTAGATAATTATGTGTGACAAATATAAAGACACCAAATATAAGTGTATATTAAGTGTAAAAAAATCAGAGGTCATCCAATCATATTCATAGTACAACATAATCAAGAAGTAGAGGTTTTAACCAAAAAATTGAAATTGGGTTAAGAAGTTTCCTTAAAGAAATTCGATGGCCTAACGACGTCACTTTAAAATTCAAAAAATGAATTAATGAGAGATAAAAAGGGTATCTCATCACTTGGACATAGAATTTATAGCAATAAGGAAATATAAAAACATATCCCAACATTAATAAGATGTAAATTAAAAGACCTAACAAAAATAAGTCTTTTAAAAAGAGGAGGGTGAAAGGTTCCCTTACCGATTTGGGTAACTTTGGAAACTTACACCCCATGAAAGAAGGGCTATAAAACATTGATGTAAATAACCATAAATGAAATTATATTACACAAATAGTAGAATAATGGGCAGTACATACACCACTCAAAGGCGATAGTGGAAAATATATCATGAATCTCACAGGAATAAAAAGTGAGATAAAAACCCCTTACCTCATTGTAATCAACCAAGTCATATGACCAAAAGATAATAAAAACAAAGTGAATCACAGAATAACATGAATATAAATATAATCATGATAATATATATCAAATGGAAGTACACAATACACCACATGAAATAAATAATTGTCGAACAATGAAAATCTCATAGAATTAAAAGTGAGATGAGAAATTCCCTTACCTGAAGTCTGACTTGTCTTGTTCGTTTCTTTATATTCATGAATAATAAACCTTGGTCAATTTATAATTGATTAAGAAATTCCTTTAAATTTTATTATTAAATTAATATCACATATTATCATGTTAT
This sequence comes from Viscum album, assembly GCA_963277665.1. NCBI lineage: Eukaryota > Viridiplantae > Streptophyta > Magnoliopsida > Santalales > Viscaceae > Viscum > Viscum album. Next base: position 1,293,867,239 of record OY728138.1, on the reverse strand, counting down.
AAAAATTAGTTAATTATGTGAGTTCATATCATACGTTTTGTCGATGATCAGTACATGAGTCAAAAATGAACTTATTTGAAGAGAATTGTCCATGTAGTTATAAGTACATAATCTCTGGAATGGTTTTAATGATTTAAATATCATATATATTCAGTATATATGTATTTAATAATATTACATAATTTTGGGAGATAGGAAATTAAATGTACCGTTCATGGAGACGGTAGGTCGTATGTACGCATGAACGCTAATTTTATTTCTTTGTCATATTAAAGGAATTAAAACTAAATGAGACATATATATATATATATATTATAATTAAAATATAATATATATGTTATATAGGTAACATAATTTCATTAATTACATTTTTATAAATTCCATGTTTGGCATGAACGAGTCACATCACTTGAGGGGGCGGTAGTCCACACTTCCTCAGATGAAATTATCGCAGTTCCACAACATGAAAAGCATAACTTTGTGATTTAAAAATAAAATTCAGAAGCATATAGAAAAAATAAATTTCATATATATCATATATAAATACATTGACATCATAATGGCCACTATGAAAGGTGTTAAAAGAAGATTGAACAATCATCGTTTCATGAGGCAGTAATTTGCCACCCACAGAACCAGTATGTTCTTTAACAATTAGACAGAGGTGTGTGTAAGTGTAGGTATAATCCTTATCATAAAAACATCCTATTATATTGAGTATACTGGTGCTATTATGGGATCAAATAATAAGAAGATAGTGGTGAGTTAAGAAGGAAAATAAAATAAGGAAACTCGAGAGAAGACATTACCTATAAATCGGGTAACTCTTTTTGATTTGAGCCAAAGGCTTCCTTGGAAAGACTTAGGCCCAAAGTGAGGCTTCTAGGAGTAATAGAGGGATGTGGAGAGATAGTATGAGCAGAGTTTAGATGAGCCAAGGGATTGAGAGGTGTGGGTAAGGGGGTAGAGGTGGGGGCCTTTTATAAGAAGGAGGAGGGTCACTTTTGGAAAGTCTTGAAATGTTACTTTATTATAAAATGGTTTTCGGATTTTAGAGGTCCCACAATGATATATTTAGAGGATAAGGTGATAAGGGTTCGAAATCCACCCATACAATAGGTTTTAGACAAATTTAAGTCTTAGATTTTACCTTATCTTTTCATTTTATTTAAACTGTTCATTAATGAGGTAATCACCACATCATCATGGTGTGATAAATAAATTTATTTATTTAATGTCTAAAAATTATAAAAAAATTCCATGATGTAGGAAATATTTTTATATTTCCAATTTATATTTATAGTCTAAGAGTTCATTTATATAAACAACATTAAAATTGTTTTACTTAGGATATACAAATCTTGGTTATATTTCTCTTCTTTTTTTAAAAAATAAAGTCATAAATGTCACTATCACACCCATGTGACTCCATGGGCCCTCAAGTTTGGAAAAAAACATGCCATGGTCTGACATGACTCAAAAAAAAAAGGATTTGAAAACATGTTGGGGTCATTTTATATTATTATGATATTATTTTATTACCCTTAACTTCCTGATTACTAATTAATCACGATAATTAATGATAATTACCGTCTTTACTATTCATAATGTCAAAAAGAAAAAGAGACTTAATTACATAATTTGAACCTTTTGATTATAAATATGGAATCCATTTTACCAAATTCAAAGCACAATAATTTTAGCAATTAATTTAAAAATAATTTCTGTTGTCACAACCAAAGACAAGTTTTTAAGAAGTAAAATTTATCAAAAGATTGACGTGTTTTTACATCCAATTGAAAAGTGAGATTACTTAAAATGAACAAAATTGTATTAAGTGATAAAAACATAATTTAATTACACTTAAAAACCAATTAAAAGGAAAATATTACTATATAATTAAATTAGATGAAAAAGCTGTTTTGAAGTAAAATGCATAATGTTTCACTATTCATTAAAAATGAACATTTGTCAGAAAAATACCAAATATTTATCCAAAGTAAATTTGATATTCCAAATTAAAAAATGATGTCCATTTTACCAAATTCAAAACATAGAATTTTTATTAATTAATTTTATAATTAATTCTTATTGTCAAAACAAATAGCGTGTTTTTAAGAAACAACATCTATCAAAAGACTAACACTTGTTTATGTCCAATTTCAAATTGAAATTAATTCCAATGACCACTATTGAATTAAATGGAAAAAATATATTCTAATTACACTTTAAAACCAATTAAAAAGATAATATAACCAGATAAATAAATTATATTAAAAGGAGGTTTTGAATTAAAATACAACATTTTCACTATTCATAAAAAAATGAACTTTATCGGGAAAATAACAAAAATTTACACAAAGTAAATTTTTATGTCCCGATTCTAAAGAAGGATTTTATTTTGTGAAATATAACATATAAAATTGACAAAAAGTATATTTAAAAAAGGTTTCTCCATCAAAAGACTATTAATCGACCTTTTAAAGAATATTAGAATATTTATGCTTAAAATTGGACTCATTTGCATTTTAAGCCTCTATAATTTGTTGGGTAATTGTTAAAATATTTAACAAAAATATATAAAAATTTTGTAGTTATTTCTGTTCATTCCCTCCATTACAATGTCTAGGCATTAACTATCATTGAAAATAATATTATTATATTATTAGTGTGCAACGTAAGATTTCAAAGAAACTCGTTGTGGCGTATTGGGTATTCCATCAAACATAGAATTACATTTAAAGTAATATTAACATTTTATTCAAAAATATATAGAAATTTCCTATTCTTTATTTACTTGGGATGTTTTAGTATCAAACAAATAAATCATTCTCCGGTCGGAGTTGGATTCCCAAACCACCTGATTCCGAGTCTTCTGGTTCAGAGCATTCAAAACACTATTTCATTTCCCTAGTATGTGAACAAACTCAAAATCAAAGTATTACAGGTACACAAAACACCTTCACTGCTGAAGAGTCATACCCCACTGAGAAAATATCTTCATAAGGCTTTTATGATTAGTAGACATCGTGAAACACTCTCCCAATAAGTAACACCTCCAATACATTAAGGCATATACCATAATAGCTATATCAAGATCATGAGTTTGGTAATTTCTTTCTTGTGGTCTCAATTGTATTAAACCATGTGCTATAACTTGATTATCTTGCATCAACAAGGCCCCGAGTCCAACACCATATGCATCACATAACAAGGTGTACATATTATCAGGTTTCAGTAAGATCAAAATTGATATGGTAATAAAACACTACTTTAACTCATGAAAGGAATTATCACATACCTATGACCACTCAAAATTAACCTCCTTCTTTGTTAATCTTAAGAGTGGTTCTTCCAAATAAGAGATTCCTCAATGAACCTTCAGTAATAACTAGAAAAACCCAAAAAACTATGAACATTAGAAACATTCTTTGGATACTACCATGAAACCACAACTTTCACCTTATCTAGATCCAATGACACACCTTACTCATAAATTATGTGTCCCAATAAATGCACTTTATCCATATAGAACCTAAATTTTGATAGATTGGCCTAAATCCTATACTCACTTAGTATACTCAGGATAATGTCAAGATGTTTGGCATGATAGTCAAGAGTTTTTGAGTACACATTTATGTTATCAAAAAAGACAACCATGAGCTGATCCACATATGGGTGGAATATTCATTTCATTAAAGGCATGAAAAAAGATTATGCATTCATCAATCCAAATGGAATTACCAAAAACTCATACAACTATTACCTGCTCTAGGAATATATTCTTGTTACGTTAGAAGGTCTCACCCACAAATGATGGTATCTTAATTTCATATAGATATTGTAGAATGTTGAGGCACCCCTTAGTTGGTCAAACAGGTCATGAATTCTGGGAAGTGGGTATCAGTTCTTAACCATCATATGATTTACCTTTCTAAAGTTAACAAATATCCTCAACGACTCATCCACCTTCTTGGAAAATAGCACGATAGATCCCAAATGGGAATGTAATGGGATAGATAAACCCCTTTACCTCAAACTATTACAAATTATACTTAGGTTATTGAAGTTATATTATCACTATTCGATATGGAAAATGGAAATTAGATCTTCCCCTAGCATCAACTCGATTCTAAACTAAACATCCCTATTGGGTGGAAGTCTTGAGAAATCCTTAGTAAAAACCTTCTAAAACTGATCCATCACAGAAGGAAATATATGATGTTCCAATTCTCCATCATCATGAATAAGGTATTCCACCTTAGCTGTGAGTTCCCCTAATTGCTAGAAAACTATCCTTGTACGACTTTCTTGAACATCCCACTCACTATGAAGGACATAAATATCTCTATCAGGAAACCTGAACATTACTAAACATCGGTAATAGTTGATATGGGCTTGATATAACACCAACCATTCCATACCCAAAATCAGGTCAAAACTCAACATCCCAAGGACAAAATTATTCCTTGGGAAATGACATCCACCAACCTCCAAAGAAAAACCCTTTCACTATCTGATATCCTCAAATCACACCCCCAACAGAGTATTAATAAACATAACCCAACACACTCATTCAAAGAATAGTCCCAACACAACTAAGAACTATGAAGAGATAAAAGAGTGTGTGACACCTATGTCAAATAAATAATTAGAATGTATGGAATCTACAAGAAATGTACCTGAAACAGTAGAGGGTCCAGCCTCCCCACCTCCATGTGTAGACTGAACTATGTGATGATTGCCTGCCCCTCTACCCTAGGTTCCAATATATGTACCTTGTACTGCACTGACCTGTTAGTATGGATGATCTCAACCTAGAGTTCCATGTCCAACACCCCTACCTGTACAACCCATGGAGCTCCAACTACCTACCTGATATGGGGTGATAGACACCCTGTTCGCACTCGACATATGCCTCTAACCTCTTTCTATTACTAAATTCCATGGGTTCTTAAAAAAACCCCTATATGTTTCCTGACCTTCCACATGATTGATACTCGACTGGTTGTTTGGGACATTGAACCTGCATGTTCCCCAAACTTTACACTAGTAACAGAATCCCTGATCACCACCCTATAAAATTGTCCCTCTTTTCTGACTACTTTTCACACTTCATCCCTATTGGAAATCAACAAAAATGAAGTTTCCTACCCTTAGAAGTTGTACCACATATCCACCCACCTAGAACTATAATTCCACCACCTTAATCTCCCTTTAGGTTCCCTTTTAAGATAAGGGCCTGGTGCACTACCTATACAAACCACTTCAAATGGAAAATATTTACCTAGGACCTAATCTCATGCCTAATCCCATCCTGGAAATGTTTCAACATAGTCACCTCGTCTCCAACAATCATCATAATGAAATGGTGCAAGTTAGTGAAACAACTAGAATAATACAACACTAATACAACCCCTAATTCAAACTCATAAATTATGCATCTGTCTCCTACCTCAAGGTTTCTAAGTAGTAATGTTCCAGAAACTTTTCTTGAAATTCCTTCCACACCATTCCTTCATACTTCCCCGTTTGAACCATAATGTACCACCAACACTTTACCTATCCTCGTAACATCTAGGCTGCTAGATTGACTCACTTCTTGGAAGGAGTCTCCAGATGATCAAGAATTTTCTATATAGACACTATCCAGTACACTTCTGCCTATGGCCCACCCTCTCATGTAAAGGTAAAAGGGTGATGTAGTTGAAACTCCATGGTTAGCTCAAACATACTTGGTGAAACCCTCCCTAGGTCCCATTCTATCATCTAAATAAAATGAGAATTTTTTTCATATAATTGTTCTTCCCTATTATCTTGAATTGCTGGGTCCTCTTGCTTCACTATCGGGGGACTATTCTCGACAATGTCCTCTTATCATCCAACAGACACACATCTTTATGGTGGCATTCCTTTACAATTCAAAAAATAGCCTTTAGGACACAAAGTATAAGTATCTCACAAAATATATAGGAAGGATCATCACTAGACAAAAACAAACCATTTCTCATACACCACCCAAACGAGCCTTATAAGACTCGGTACACAACTCCCATCCATCTCTACCAAGGACTATTGTTAACAAAGGATAATTGACTCACTCGGTTACCGGCCTCGCATTAACACCATATCAAAACCATTAACATATCAAAACTTACTTAAATAACATTATAATTCACATACCACCCTTTATAAAGAATAATTCCTTAATTTGTAATTAATAATTTTCTCCCCTTTTTACATATTTGGATCATTTCATTAGACACAATTTTTCATCATTTTCAAGAAAATGAAATGCATTATAACCATTGTGTCCCACCCACCCATCCCGTGTGTGTGTGCCTACCATGATGCATGCCTCTCATATACTTAGGTTTTAATAATGATACATGAATTCACAACCTCATGGCATTCCTTTCATGAGAAAAATTTCATAAAACTATCACATCATACAATAAGTGAATCAACTGATGGTGAAATATCATCATATGTAACAGTACAGAATATGAACAATAATTCCCACCCAAGGTAACATGGGGTTTATATCATACATGGGTTATATACTCCAAATCATGAGCTCATTACCGAGGCCTAACACCTTTCTGACATCTTGTCTACCATTCCCAAATATTAAGTCATAGAAAATACCTACTATAATACCACTTTGTAACATACCCATCCAAAAATCCTCTAAAAGGTTCCTTGGGTGAAGCCTCCACATGAACTCAAGTGAACCTCCCCATATGCCAAAGGATTACAACTAGAAATTAGGGTCCATATTAGTCATGTGGGGGAAACTATACCCTCTTTACTAGAGTAATCAACAGTAGATAATAAGCATAAATGGTGGAAACAATTGCAATAACCAATAAATATGCAAAACTATATTCTTCCAAAACTGGGTTCAAAACACAATTAGGATAAACATGGAATTTCATGAGAAATAGTGATAAAGTGCAAAAAACCCAAAAATAAAGACAAATAGTGAAATCCCCAAAATTACCCTAACTCTAGGTCTGGAACCGCATCCATGCATGTACCATGCCCAAATCTGCTCCGTAGTATGGGGACTTTTCCCTTGTCCAAAACTATAAGAATGAAGTCTTCTTGGGTATCCCATGGTGGCCTCAACAGGGCATGAGTACAACTCAGTAGGCCACCACCAATAGTGTCTACTAAATATCTAGTCTAACAGATAGTGCCTACAAGTATGAAATAAATTACAAGTAAATAAAATAAAATTCTAGAGCCACTAATTAACAATATTTTCTTAACTATAAATATATATGGTTCTAAATTCATTTTGTGATTCTTCATTACTTAGTTCATCATAAACATTTTATCCATGGGTTAAACATTTACATCATTCACACAAGGTTAAAGAAATTTATCATTTTGTATAACAGAATAAGTTAAGTACCTAACTCACTAGAGATAATGAATCCCAACAACATAATGTCCTCACCTCAAAGCCTCATTCTAGGTGGAATGTATCAATTAGGGGAATAAAACTCTTTCCCCTTCCCTAACCCATGCATTATGGGTGGAGTTGGAGCATCAGTCTAACTTGACCCATGAGAAGAGCCTCAGCCCTTTATCCCACACCTCAAGACATGTGCACATGCTTATTAGTCCATTTACCACACATAAAACATATTATATAGAATACACTTAACAATCATAATCCATAATAAACAATAAGGGAATAAATATTATGCCAAACCCATTAACAAATTTATCTTTTACATTACTTATCCCAATTCCAATTCTCATTCCTAGCTCAATAAGCATATTAAATATTTCCCTTAAATCATCCAATTACCCATATTCACGAATTCATTTATTAAATTCCACTTAAAATATTCTTTATTTCACATACCATTACTAATTAACATATTCATTGATACATATTCCCCATTTCCTTAGGTATTTCTAATATAATTTGTAAGCCACATGTCATGCCCCCAATTAACCAAATTAACCCATTTTCATGACATGGAAAACTAACCTCTAATACATTACCAAATCTAGAAATATTACCCATATTTAATTTTCACTCCCATTATAAACATCAACATACTCAATAAGGGATATACATTTCCTCAAAATGACCTTACACTTTCTTGACTAATTTCTAGGTTTGGGAATAATGGCGCACCCCATGGGTGGCCATAAATAGGTCAAATCATCCTAAATTTATCCCATATAGACCATGGGGGTTTATAATAAATTTTTGGACACTTATTTTACCAAATATCACCAAAATAATCAAAACAACAACAATAGGAAAATAAGAACAAAACCGAACATGCCTAAATATACAACCAAACTATGAAATATGTCTTGTAGACCACCTACCTTGGATCCGTTGATGTTCACACTCTTTATACTAGAATAATATCCTGATTCAACCACCATTAACAGCCTCAACCTAGATATCATTGGAAAAGGGGGGGTTTTTAGAGCTTCATATGGAGATAAGAGAGAGATGAAAACCTTATTCCCAAAAGAGAATCAATGAGGAGATTATACTTACCTGTGGCTTTGATCTGCAACCAACAACACTCCAAATAACATATAGATGAAGAAGAATCACCCTTGGGAGACCTTGAGAGTTATTATTTTTCACTACGATTAAAAAGAGGCAATGAGGGGAGAAAATTAGGTGATGTTTTAAAATCCTATAAGAGAAATTTTGTAATTTTTCCCAACATTACTGGGCCACACGATTTACCCGCATGATTTTCCAAACTGTGTGAAATCCACTTTCCAAGGGAAGCTCGGTCACACATTTACCTCGGCAGATCATACATTTTAAGAAACTCTACTCCAACAATGTGTTAAACTACTATCCAAGGATGAACAGTTTTCCTGGGAATGTGACATGATTTACTTAACTATGTGCCAACTATGCACCTTGCACAGTATGCCCTAGATTTTCTTCATTTTATGTCCTAAACCCCCATAACACCCCCTGAGTCCCCTTAAATTTCTAAGAAACATTTAATTAACCCCAAACACGATATTGATTTTTTTTTAAAAATACATACCTCTAGGAAGTATATGATCTTAAAAAAATACCACATAATAGAATAAAAGGGTAGAAACATACTCAACTAATATGAAATAAGTTAAAAAGAATGATCATAACTCAATGGATTAAAGCATAGTTACTAAAAAATATTTATTACGGAGAAAACAATTGAATCAGTATCCACTTGAATAAGGGGACATGATTTTTCCAGTAAATAGCATGAAATAAATGGAGTATGCTAGAAATACATCAATGGGAAGTAAATGCCCCATAAAAAGGAATTATAGTTAAAAAATGTATTATTTATTAAAGAATGAGAATTGAGACCAAGAAAACCCCTATGACTTTAGAAACTTTTCAATTAAAAAACTTTAAATAGATAGATTATAATTGAACTTAAAATACAAAGAATAAAAGATAATTCATGATATAATATATCAAATAGGCAGTATATACACCTTAAAAATTATATTAGGTTCATAATTAAAAACATGTCACAAAGATAGGAATTTGAGATGAAAATACTTACCCTATCATAATGTTTTCTTCAACTCCACCAAATTTCCTGAAAAATTGAAATAATTTAAAGAAATATATACCCAAGAACCTTATTTATAGGTATAAATATCTATAATCCCCATTTATAATCATTATATACCTATAAATATTAGTTAGTCTTTACCAATTTTCAATGCTGGGTGTAAGTAATCTTTATAAATTTGAACTAGTTTCATAAAAGAAGAATTGGAATATATTATTTTTAAAAAAAGAAAAACTATTATATCATAAAAGATACTATAATAGAAAATAAAATATATTTTATTAATCAATAATTTCATTTCATATCAACTTTGGTTATGAATCTTGATGATGAAATCAAAGATGATCATGTTTCAACGATTCTTAAAAAAAGGTGTTTTCTTAATTAATAAATGAAATATTTTTATAACATATTCATAATAAAAAAATTATTTAAACTTTTACATTATATTATTCCATTAATTATGTTACCATAGACCTCCATGATATGAATTCAATGTTTTGTTTAATTATGTGGTTAAATTGACCCAAATATGAACATACCCTAATTTAATGAATGATTATGTGGTGGTTTTGATCAAATATCATTATAATAAGAGAGTAAAAATATTATTTTGTTTTCATTAGTTTGATATATATAAATTTAAAGTAATTATAATAATAATTAATGTAGATGAAAATATAACATAATTTGGATAAAATATTGTCCTCTTTAAACACTTATCTTAAACAGTCAAATTTAAGATGATCGTTTGTTGATTATATCATTAATAGGTTCATATATTTTTTATACCTTAACCTTAATTATGGAATAAAAATAATTATTATACTTTAATCCTATCCTTATATCCAACCTTGTAAGGAAGTGAAGGAAAATGAAACACGTTACGTTATGGAGGTGGTAGTCCTCCCAACACACAAATGACGATTTTGTTTTTTATTAATGGATGTTTTATATGAAGAAAATATGATAATAATATTGATATAGTAACATTAAAGTATATAAATGGTACTAATATAATTATATTATCATTTTCAGAATAAATTTTAAATAATATAATTCAGATGAAAAGCTAAGTAGTTGAGAATACCTACGTCGGGGACTTGAAATTTCCTTGGAAGTATCCTTGGAAATGAAGGAATTATGATTACGAATGGTGGAAATAAGATTTTGAAAGCTATGTAGGGTTTTATGAAGAGAAAAATGACATAATTTTAAGTAGAAATCATAATGAAATGTGTGTTTAGAAGTGGTGAATATGTTACCCATTTATAAGTGAAGGAAAGGGTAGTTTTGGGAGTAACCCTTACATTTTAAAAAATGTAAGGTTATTATTCAAGTGTAAAGGGAAAAAAATGAAAAAAAGAGGAGACAAAAATGAGTGTGGTTTAAAACTCACCTCAACTACTAATTTTTGATACAAAATTTTGTGTATTAAGGAATTTTGTTCACACTTTTTATCTTTTACCCTAATTTACTTTTACCTTGGTAATTAATTTCTAACCCTAGTAATTAATTTTAATGAAAAAGAATAAAATTTAACTTTTTTAACTAATTAAAAACTTGTAATTTTAAATTTTAAAACAATTTTATAACATAAAATTTCTAACAGTGTGAAAATGATAATTTAAAATAAATACACTTAATCATGTAATAAAATATTTTTAGAGAAATAACATTTTGATGATTTAAATTTATATATAAGATAAAATTATATTGGATTGTGATTTTAAAGAAATAATTTTATTTAATATAAAAAAATAAATAATATGAGGCTTCCAAGGATATCCAAATCCTAGTATCTGTTAAAAAATACTTGACTCAAAGAAAAACCAAGAACAATTTTTATTTTAAATTTACAATTAAATTAGTTATAAATAAGTTTTCTATACATTTTATAAGTGAAATTAAAATTTTAAAATGAAAAATTTAATTAATAAAAATAATATTTTATTATATAAATGGTTTTATAAATTTTAAGGCATTATTATATAACTATACAGTCATAAAAAGTTCAATTTTTGTAGAAACCATATTTTTTGACAAAAAACCGGTATTTTCAGTAAAAGTTAAAAAATTCATTCGAAGTCAATTTTGAAATTAGGAATTAAAAAATAAAGTTAATTTCTATTAATTTTATATTAAAAAAAATTATAAATTCATATTCATACTAAAGTATTAAAATATAATTGAAAACTGTTTTAACGGGTAAATATAATTTTCAAATATTTTCTATTACTATTCTTATTTCATATCATCTACCAACTAAATTTGTGTTAACCAATTTTTAAAATATTTTTTTATAATTAATCACATGTTTCTTGAAATATAAATTCATATTGAATTAAATATAATTTTTGAGGAAAATTTGTTTCTAAACAATAAATGACATTTTTATTTATTTAGTTATACTAATTGAATTTCATTCATATTAAAAGTATATTTTATTTTATATATGCATAAAATTCATAAATTGGTTACTATTATTCATTACATATAATTAAATTTATAGGTTTTTAACATTTTTTGTCATAAAATTATATTTTATCTAAATATATCCTTGTTTCCATTTATGTTTGGTGTGGCGTGTGGTGAAAGCTATTGAAAAAATTGATTTTTTTAAAGGTAATTATATATTATAATTTTAGGGTGTTACATTCTCCCCCTTAAATAAATTATTTCCTCATAATTTGACTCATAATATTAGAGTAATTTCTATTTGAAAAATTATAATTAACTATACACCTCTAGATGATCATGTGTTTATTTAGAATATAGAATGAGATTTATCTATATAAAAAATCATTATAAGTATTTTATAAAGAGAGGTAAACCATTAAACATTTTATATAGAATTATAATAAGGCATGCATATTTATATTTATAATGAATAACTTCCCACAAACTCTAAAAATTTTATATGATAATCAGACCATTAAGGGTTTTTATTTATAGATTAATATCCAACAGTCAGTGAAAAATTACATAACATAGGACACTATAAAATATAGAGTGAAAACTCATATTTTTATTCACTAATATTATTTTCATAGGATTTTACATTTTTTAAAGGTTGTTGGTGACAATCTTCCTCATTGGCCCTTGGATTGGGACATTGAGTCGTATAATTTCCAACTCTCTTTCAATTAAAGGAATGAAGATTCTTAGATTCTCTTTTTCCCTTACACTTGTGAGTCTGATAAACTTCACCATCTTCATCAATTTATATTTAATGAGTTTCCATATTTACCTTCTTTTGTATTATTTATGCCTTGAATATGTTAAAATTGTTAATTATAATTTTTGATAGCAGGTTTATAATAATAAAAAGGTTTCTAACTCTATCCCTTATCCCATTAGGTTGTTTATTAGGATATTTTGTACATTTTACATAGAATCTATTGTTAACTTGGTTCATTAAAGATTCATACATTAATAAAACCAAAGGATTTAACATCATTATTGATCATGTTAATTAAATTCTCATAAGTAACTACAAGAAAATTTAACCTCAAGATATCTCACTTTATAACACTATTATGTCAACTAATAGTTCTTACAAATTAACTTTTAATAGACTTGGTTCAATCTATATTATTCTTAGTTTAACAAATTTTATTCTTAGTTCAACCTAGGTTACTTGTAGTTGGGTTATCTAATACTTATTAACCTAATAAATAATATAAATATCCCAAATTACTATTAACATTCTTAAAATATCTAAACCTAATAATCATTGAAATATATACTCTCAAAATACAACCTATCATTCTTCAAACAACATTAATCTTTCATAAAATCATATACCCTTGTATGTACATACCCTAATATTGTACTCCCAATAAAACAACTTTATCAAAATCAATTTGAATCTCCAATAAATTAAACCACTAGATGATTATATAATTATTGAAAAATTAACTCTATCTTTTACGCTCAAATGGTATTAACCACTAGTTCATAAGACTACACACTAGTCACTCTATATCATAATCAAAAAAATGATATGAAATTATCCAAAAAATATTATGAATCAATTATAAATCTCAAGGTTATAAATTAATATCCAACTTAATTATTTAAAACCAAACCACTTATTATTATCTTAATGGCATGTGTAAATTAAACTTAAGAGATATCCATCACTAAATCATGCATTCTCCAATAGTAATGTAAAAAAATATAACCTTGTCATAAAATCAACTTTAATGGCTATTAATATCATTCAATATTTGTTTCCATACCTTTAAATTTAAACCACTTATGAATAATACTTAGAATATTCACATAATCCTCATAAATTTTAGAATATACCAGAATATCATCAATAAATATCAATCACTAATGATAATATTTAAGACTTTTTAAGATTATTAAAATATTGACCACACTAACTTAGGTAAGAATAGAAAAATAATATTTTTCATTATCATATACTAAAATTCATAACCATTTACATATGCTCCCTTATTCAGTTATAAGATATAGTGGTTTCCTAATACATACATTTCTTAGCTTAATATTCATGGTCCCATATCAACAAAATATTAAAACCAAAATGTTTATAATAATATAAAAAATATGAATATTAAAACATCAATCTAAATATTTCATTTCATATGATACCTTTATTTTTAATATACATATTCTATTCTAAATGGTTATGTATAACTTTTAAATTGTGACCAGCCTCAAATTTTTAATCCTAAAATTATCATAAAAAAATCTTAATATATCCAATGTTATCTACAAATTTAATTTGATACTAACAGTGATGCACCAATCCCACACTCTCAGATCCAGTTCTCATAGACACACACTACTGGAAATGGGATCTATACAAATAGACCTATACCAATAGTTTTTTAAATCCATTGGTATAACCATAAACACATATCTTAGTTGTGCAGTCTCACCTAATCCTATCTCACCCCATCCATATTCAACCTTATCAGGGAAATTCCATTTTATTCCACATCCGTAGATATCTCTCCTCACATAATTTTTTAAATTAAACTCTTCATGAGCATCATATTGGTTAGTTCCAAATCCTACATCTCTTCTATAAAGCATCGTTTTAATTTTTTATAGGTATAAAACACTAACCTAGATTTTTTATGCCAAGACTATTCCTTATTCATTGATCGATGGTTAGTTTGGATTATATTTTATATTTTTTTCATACTAAATAGAATTATAGGTTATCTACTTTAATGTAGTTACTTACTACTTATATATAAATATACTATGAAAATGTTATTATTTTTGATATATGAGGTAAATATGTAATTATTTATATTAGTAATTTATTTATATTATTTTAAAATATTTGTGGATTATGAAATTATTCCCTTCAATGTTTTATTTCAATAATTAAACTTATTCATTTTAGGTCTTAAATATGTTTAAACTTAAAATTTAATATATGGTTTGAAAATATAGATTAGCCCTATTTTTATAAAAGGATGAATATGGATGAAATTTTTTATTACATGAAAATATTTCTAAAATTATGTTTATTATGTAGAAAAATTATTTATATAAAGAATGATTTCATTTATTTTTATATGTACAAAGATATTTTTTTGTTCTACCTTATGCCTTGTGTAATTTTTTTCAGTAATCATTTTTATAACACATTACTGAAAACCTATATAGTTCACTACTAATATAAAATAGTTATTGAAGAACCTCAACTAATTCCATGTTTTCTTTGTAACCTATTCTCTTTAAACCACTATATATAACTTGTTTCAAGTTTGATATAAATTATTTTATTTTATATTATAATTTTCATATGGAATAGTTTTTCAGTTATTACATACATATAAATTATTTTGTGGTATTATATATAGTTATTTATCATTAATATAATGTAATTCAATATTATCTTTTTATATATAAAGTATTTTTATATATATTGGGATTTAGTTATGAAATTAAGGATATGTGTGATATATATATATAGTTTGAATTATTTTTAAAATACCTTTTTCCTACTCATATTTCCATGTTATTGAAAAACTATGTTGTTTTTTATAATGATGTATTCATGTATGTTAAATTGGGTATTTATTCAAAAATATAGTGAGTGATTTACAGTGGATTTGATTAAAATTTTATTTCATTATTTTTTAAATTGATTGAAATCAAGTGAATAATTATTTTTTCCTTAAATATATTTTGGATTTGACTTATATATTTTTAATTTCTTTAATGATATGACATATAAATTTTTTTAATATAATGGATAAATGTTAGATGTATGAAACTAATCTTATCTCAATAGTTTTAAAATAAGATTCATATTTATTTTTGATTTTACAATTTAACAATTCTTTAATTAGAGGTATTATACACTACCATGTATATTTGTGTTGGAAGACCTTGGTTATTTTGTTAAAAATTTATATACCATATAACAATTGTTTTAAAAAAAACACTATTATGTCTGGTATCATGATGGGGAGAAAAGAAAGACTCAAAATGTTGATGATTTTAATGGAAGAACTGGATTAGAGAAGTTATTATATTGCTAGTTTCCATTCATTAACCATCATGAGAAATAAATTATTCTAATGAAATAAGATAATGATATGAGTACACATGATGAATGCAATGAAAATGATGAAATTGAAAGAGTGAAAAATTTGAGGGATCCTTCCACAACTCCAGTATATCAATATTATAGTAAAATTAAAAAGATAGAATTTTAAATATGACTATTTTGTGTGAAAACAATGTAAGAAATTTATAATACTACCATCGATTATATTCATACATTTTTAAAGAAATTACTTCTAGGTGATATAAATATTCTGCCAAACCATTATATAGATTAGAAGTTAATTTACCAACATAGATTTTCAAAAGATAGGAATCATTATTGGTCAAAACATTATAGCTGATTCTAGGAGGAAATCCGTAACATAAATGATTGTATAAAATGTGGCACATATTGATGTAATGAAAATATTTATTGAACATTATACTGGGTGACACATAAAGTAATATGAAAATTTACATTGATTCCCACACTCCAAAATCTTGTTCTATCATATGAAATGTCAAAAAAATAGAATGGAATGATACTAAGAGAAATAAGGATAATGATGAGTTCGTTCACCTCAATGAGGGATTAGCTTGGTAGGAATTTGATGCTTGATATCCTAATTTTTTAACTATGGTGAATAATGTGAGGCTGTTTATATAGTGAGAATGTTTTAATATGTTTTGTCAAAATTTTACTTCGCACAATAGATGTATAACGTTTATACACATTCATAACTTTCCTTCATGGATGATTATGAACAAACGGTTCTTTTTCTTGAGTATTCTCATATCTGGATCTTATAATCGTGAAAATGATATAGACATATACTTGAAACCTTTAATAAAAGAGTTAAAGAATATTTATAATCTTGGTTTGCATAGATATGAAGAGTTTTTAAAAGTAATATTTCTAATGTGTGTTGTGTTTATGTGGATGATAAATTATTATCTTTCTTATGCAATGATGTCTAGATGGATCATAAAAGAAAAAATTTCCATTGATATTTTTTTGAAGAATAACAATATAAAATACTTAAATATAATTGTATTTTTCATTTTATGGTACATATAAGGTTCTTTCCAATGGATTATCCATATAGGAATAATCATCCAAATGTTTTAAAATACCATGAAGACTGAAAAACCACCTCAAAATATGTTTGGAACTGATGTTCTAAGAAAATTATAAGATTTCATTTTTTCATTTCATAAAGGTTGGATAGAATCTATAAAGTAAAAGACTAGTTATACAGAATCCGATATCAATTGGAAGAATAAAAGTATCTTCATTGAGTTACCATATTGTCCAAACAATTTTTTAAGTCATTATTTAAATGTAATACACATTGAAAAAATATATGTTAAATGTTGATTTCAATTCTTCTAAATTTAAAGAGGTTTAAAAAATATGATTTATTATCTCACCATGACATGGTGGATTGGGGTATCAGACCATAATTTCATCCCATTTGTATTAGTAAAAATTAATAGATCTCTCCATGTGCTTTTTATGTTTTGACACATTTATAAAAAAATCAATTTTTATAAGGACTGGAGATTATCAAGGTTCATGATGGCTATTAATGCAACATATAAAAAGTGTCTAGAAAAAGATAGTTAAAGTTGAAATCTTTGAAGGATCATGTGGATCAAATCCTTCTTCATGAGTTGATTCCAATAAAAATCTATCATATAATTTATAATATTTCAAGGGTTATAATGATTTGATTATTTTATTTTTATAGAGATATTTATGCTAAAAAATGTTTAAGTATTTCTTTTAAAAAAAATCAGGATGAGGCACCATTAATTTTGTGCAAATTAGTGAAAATTTTACCTTCATAATTTTTCACATGCATGTTGCATTTAGATATATATTATATAACTGAAATACTTATTATAGGACCTATATAATTTCATTAGATGTATCCAATTGAAATAAATATGTACATATTGAAGTCTTATTTTTAGAAAAGGAATAATCAAGAAGGCTATATTATGAAAGGTTTCTTGTCTAAAGAATGTATAGATTTCCATTCAATGTATTTTTTGGTGTGACTATGAGACATAACCCAGCAATTAGAAATTAAGAAGTGCGGTATTATAAAATTGAACATATTTTTACATCATTTTTATAAATTGGTGGAATTCATAGATTATATAAATTGACTACATTAAGCCTCAAAGAGTAGGAGATAACACATCTCCCTATCTTGTTTAATAGTTATTTGTGCAATGAATACATCATGTAAGTAAACTGAACATGTATATTTTATCTCATATCATGTTATTTTATATATGTATTAAATTATTTTTATCTTTTTATAAAGGGAACATAAAAAAATTATAAATATATATCATTTATTACCTTTTATAAAGAGAGAGACTTTTCATAGTAAAGAGTTATATGACTGGTTAAAATTGAAGATATAAGTATTACGACAAAACAATAGTTTATATTCATTTAATTACAATATTCATTTATATTTTAGGTATTGAGTTTACCTACTAACTATATATTTGATGACATAATGGATTTGGGTCTTGTTCTAATTATGTGGTTTGTGAATTCAAATCAATAATGATCGTTGGATAAAAATTTATTATCATTTAATGAGTAGTGAACATGAGAAAACAAATTGATAGAGTTATGGTAACTAAAAAAAGAGTTTTTTTCAGTGAATTATATAGTAGGCCTAGATATGAAAAAGTATCTAATTGCAGAGTTATTGAGAAAATATTATAATTGGATTGTTTTCTCATAGTCGAGTGTATATGATGAAGTGAAAGTGGTTTTATTTGATGATGAGACATGGAAAAATTTATTGATGAGTGTGGGTTTGAGTTATTTACATGACTCAAATTCTTGATATTGATGAGATATCTATTTTGGAATAATTAGGAAAAACAATTATGTGAATGATCATCTGAGAATTGAATTTAGTTACATTTTTGAAGTAATTAGTTTATTTATTTTTTATGGCAGTGAGGATGAAATTGATAGCATCACTACCACCATTGAAATTGATCAATTTATTGCTTATAATAACTCAAATTATTAAATTATTATAATTTATTGTCAACCCAAAGTTATGGTGCATAATATATAGAATCATATATATTTGTTATGAGTTATTTTCATTTAGATAGACTTGGGGTTTTTAGGTGAGTACTATTTGATTCTTTTAATTCTGGTTTCAATTTTTTATCCAACTTGAATTTCATGTACATTTTCAATATAAAGTGGTTGTAGTTTTTTTTGAGTTTCATTGTCTAATATTTAAGTGAACTATATTAGAACCATAAAAACCAAATAAAACTAAAATAATCCAATTATAAAAAAAATATGAATTTAAATGAAACATACTAAACTAAGTAAAATGAAAACCAAAACAATTAAATGAATAACCTAACCAAAAAATTGCCAAATTACCCAACTCAAAATATGAACTAAATAAACTAAACCAAAAAAGTGAAAAATAACCTAATAGAAAGAACAAAATAAACCCAATTGACTAACCAAAGACAATTTAGACCAAATTGAAAATAGAGATAGAAAAATATACCATTCCCATGATTAACATTCTAATTAGAATGTGTTTATTTTTCTAAGACACATATTTTATTATTTAATATTATTTCCATTAGATATGATATTATTATTTTATATCACTATGTATCCTTTAATTGGATTTACAATTGGTATCCCTTAATAAATCTACAAAACCTATTATTTAATTTTTTATTACACATTAGTTGTGAATTTATAATTAAATCCATATTTCTTTTATAATGAAAAAAAATAAAAAAACTGAAGAGATATAAAGGAAGAGAATGATTGATACTCACCACATGAGAGAGATGTGAATTCATCCTATGGTTCATGTTATAACTATACAATTTCATATATATATAAATAACATATAATGTAATTCCATTGATTTTTTTAATATTAATTAGGATCCATCACCCAAGAGAGAACTATTCTCCGACCAAATTACTAGAATAGGTGATCATACTGACGATTTGGGGGCCGAGAGGGTAGGTACTAGAGCTACTCTCAGCAATCATCATATCAAATCACATCTAGAAACATTATTAGATATTCCATGTAGCACAATTTTTTATCCCGTAGTTCCTTTAGATGAACTCAGTATATTTAGACCATCTATACCATCACCACCATTTATTTATAATCCTCATTGTATATATTTTCATTATATAATGATAGATCTCACTCCCCATAAAAATTATAACTTTTCAATTAATATTATACAAGATACTTTTTCCACTACTTCATTATCTCTGGGATTTTAGGTTTATTCTCCTTCTACTTTTTCTATGATGCATTCTGAACCTCCGAAGCATACTGCTCATCATGAGAAGATATTGTACTCCATTAATACTATATAGGTCTATGATCCTTTATAACCTAGGGATCTAGAAGTACCCACTGATAATCTTGGCTCAGTTATACATATACAACGCTAGTAATTTTTTAGTATAATTTATTTTCATTATAATATTTATTAATTTAATATTAGCCTTTTATTTTTTCACAGCTATATCTCCCACTGTAAGGTAACATAGGAATACACACATGCATAAAGTGTGGAACCAAAAAACAAAGCTTATTGTTATTTACAATGAGGAAATCCAATTATTGGTAAAAAGGGTGAGAATATGGGAGTTTTATGAAGACACTTGACAAATATTGTGACATCATTCCCATCAAGCCACTCTCCTAGAGACACCTCCAAAATAAAATAAAGGATAGTGCTTGGGATCAAATATGGGTAATAAAATTCATTATATTTAATGTTATATTATTATTGAATTTATATGAATTAATATTTAATTAGATACTTTGTTATACTTTTCCAGATTGTGAGGCTGAATGGATTGCACGGCTAATAGAATTAGGTGAGCTATGGAGAGAATATAATCATGATTTGTGTAATTTTTGAGATTCTACATTTGTAATGGATTTAAAGGTTATACATGTCCTAAATGAGTTTCCTAAATCAAAATATTAGTAAATTATTTCTCATTTTAAGACAAATGAGTTGTGGTATTAATAAAATATTAGGTTTTTGATTAAAAATGATGATGATTTGCATTAATACTATATTTTTTATTATTGGATATTATTTTTTAGTTATAATAAAAATGAAAAAAAAATTATACAATGAAGTGTCTCCACACTTTTGTGAGGATGAGGATTCTAGAACTTGATAATTATCATGTATTATTTTGATTCATGTGTTTATTTAGGTGGAAATATTGAAAATCTTTACTTCTTGATATCTTAATATTTGGTGAATTTTTAGACCCTCAAATAAATAGATACATATTTTAGTCATATTGATTTATATTTAGGAAATTTCATAAACTTTATAAATGATCAAATAACTCTTTAATATGAATTTTTTAGCACATGATTTCTCTAAAAAAATCATAAAAAATTTAGAAAACTACTATAGGATAAACAATATTTTACAACATCAATAATTTTTTTGAGAATCCAAAAGGCCTAGTAATACTTCCACATAAATGAATTAAATTTATATAAAATTATAATATTTATAATTCAATAAGTGTAATAAAAACTATATATTTTTTTATTGATTTATTATTGAGGAGGAAAAGAATATATATTCTGGAAAACTGATGAACTATCGAAAAATTACAAAACTTTGGTGAAATTTAATTTGTTTATTGTGATTTTCATGGTTATAGTTTCAGATATTTTTGGTAATAAAATAAGTTTTCATAAAATTTAATTCAATTTTTTTGGTTATTATCAATCAAGTGTTGGTTACAATGAGTTAATTTCATTAAGAAATAAAATATTATTGAATAATGGTTTTCTAAATTCAATGTCATTACATAGGGAAGTATTGAACACCAGAGGACGTGTACCTCAAAAAAAATATTTTTATTAGGAATAATGAATAAAGATGAAATTGTTTTAAATGAATATATAGAACAACAAATTTTATGTTTTACATTGTTGATTTTAAATTTTAATATCTATTTTGTAATTAAATTGTACATTAATATTTTCAATAGTGTGATTTAGAGGCCCTTTAAGAGAAGGAAGATGAAAAATGGTAAAAATGATCATTTTAATAAGATATTAGGAGATGAGAACCATGGTAGATTATTATTTCAATAAGATAATTGTATTTTCCTCATTAGAAATTATCCCACTTCAGGTGCCTCTAACATTTCTTATAGAATAAATTTCAAAACAGAACGTGTAGAGAAAAAAGCCTCGTATAGAGGCAACTGAGGTAAAAAAAATCCCTGGATCTTGGAAAAATTCAAAATGACAACATGTAATTTTTGAATTTTTTGGAAGAGTTATGTCCATAAATTCTACTATATACCACTGTGGTTTTTGATACATGCATGTCGATGATTCATTTTTCATATGATTCACTAAGAAATGTGATTTCATATATGTGTAGTTTTAAATGTTTATTTTAACTGATTCAATGTATCAATTTGTTTCATGATATTTCCATACTAGATGCTAATTGTTTGAGGTTGTGTGTGTTGGTTTTTGGGGGAGTGTGCTGGTTGTGGGCCAATATGGAGAGGTGCTACTGGATATATTGGTGATGGAAGTATATAACAATGGTTTAATTGACCATTAGGTAAATGTAAATATAGGTCACCTATACAAAGAATTCCATTGAAACCAATGGTATAAGTCTATCCCCACACCTAGATACCTAATAGTTTGGGGAACCATTGGTAATGGCTATACCAACAGTTCCCCATCCAACACCAATAGTTTTAAAACATTGGTATATGGTATATTACCAATAGTGAAGTACTTTACATTATTTGATATTATCTATAAAATCCATAATATAATAATCCATTATTTATGAATAAATAAAAAGTATTGATCTCTTTCATTTGAAGGATATTTTCATTTTTAGAGATTATAATAATTTGTACACAACATAAATTAATGAATCCCATGTATTTATCAATTAATAGATTTTTTTAATTATATATAAGAAACTAATCAATTTATGATAATTCTTTGACATATCCTATAAATTATTCCATGCATGATATCCTTCTAAACATTTCATGTGTACTAATTTTTTTATAACAAGGGTAATGGAAACAAAACAAAGTGGTGAGATCAAACACTTAGTAAGGGAAGCATAAAACTGAAACAATCTTGGTATAATCATGGAATAAATATTATGGTAGGAATAAGTAAAAACATGAGTCCATAATCATCATGAAATTGGGAGTACACTATATACATGAAAATAAATTAGAATATAGGTATCAATAATAATAGTCTCATACTGATGAAATACATAATGTCAGAAATCTAAAACCTACTATTAAGGCATTGTTCCAAGACACTTTAAGTATTATCGAGACCATAGTCATGAAATCATTTGGAAATGGGAAGGCATACACCAAATACAAACTTTTTTTGTCTCATGATTCCTATCAGGTAATCGAGGGGATATATAATTTCATGCCCCATATTTCACCTTATTAATTCCAATGCATTCACCATAAGAGTCAACAATACCTTTCATAACACTCACTAAGGATCCTTTGGCTGAATAATAATTTAATTATCTATATAATGATGAATACATAATATCAATTTATGATAAAACATATTATTAGACAATAATAATCAATAATTTTAATACTTTTCTCCATGATCATAACCCATCATGAGAAATAAGTTGGATGGTCAAACAATACACAATCAACTTTCCAAAAATCATCTGTACTAGAATAACAATATAGAGTATGCCAATACCATTCCCCATTCCAATAGAATGTCATAATTTCTAGGTTAAAATCATCCAATCTAAGTTATGTAAAATTTTATTTTCACACCATATAGAGTAACAAATAAACATCTATGTTAATACTATAATAACATGATCCTAATACATACAGTGAAAGAAAATGGATGGTTTCAAAAGTACATATCACAGAATGTGATAAATATTCGTTAAAGAGTTTATGTGATAAGAATTTATATCCAAAAAATATAATTAGGAAATACTACATAATAAAATTAATGGGAATAATGTATCCAAATTATATAAAATAATTATAAGATAATGGTCATAACTCAATAAAGGGAAGTTGAGTTACCAAAAAATCCTTTTTACTAGGGAAATAATTGGATCAATAACCACTTGAATAAGGGGATAATATTTATATTGAAAATAATAATAAATTAAATTTGTATGATAATAAAACATCTATGGGATATAAATACACCGGACAAAGGAAACATGGTGTACAAAATGTAATCTTTCTTAAAGAATAAGAATTAAGAACAAGAAAATCCTTACAGCTTTAGAAACTTTTGAATAAAAAAATTGAAAGGGGGACTATTAATTGAACTTAAAATACAATAAATAAAATATAATTCATTATAAAATATATCAAAAACGTATTATACACAACTTATAAATAAAATTTTGTGCATAATTCAAAACATTTCTTGAACAGAGGAATTTATGATGAAAACCCTTACCTTATCCTGAATCATAATGCACATGCACAAAACATCCTAAATAATTAAATTTATTTAAACAAATATTTACCCAATAAACTTATTATTAATTATAACAATCTATAATCCTCATTTACAATCATTATATATATATAATTATTAGATGGTCTTTACCTATTTTAAATACTGGGTGTAAGTAATCTATACCACTTTGAACAAGTTTCATAAAATAGTTGTTGTTATATATTATTTTTCGAAATTCCAAAACTATTATATCATGTAATATACCATAATATATTTTACAAGATTTTTTTAAAAAATATAATATAAATTCATTTTATTTTATTTTTGGTTACAAACCGTGTAGACGAAATCAAAAACGATCAGGTTTTAGTGATTCTTAATAAACAAAATTTGTTTTCTTAATTAATAAATTAAATATTGATATAATATTTTAATAATAAAAAGAAATAACAATTTAAAAATTTACATAATATTATACCAATATTTATGTTCCCATAGTCATTCACGGTATAAATTCATAGTATTGTTCAATTAGGTGGTTAAAACAACCAAAACATGAACATACCCTGATTTAATGAATAATTATGAGGTGTTTTTTTTTAAAATCATTATAACATAATAATAATAATATTATTTAGTGTTTAATAATGTGATATATTATAATTTAAATTAATTATAAGAATAGTTAATGCATATGAAAATATTACATAATTTGGATAAAATATTATCCTCTTCGTACTCTTATTTTAAATGATTAAATTAACAATGTTCATTTGTTGGTAATATCATTAATTGGTTCATAAATTTTTATCTAAATATACTTAATGATGTTATAAAAATAATATTTATAATTTAATAGTATCCTTATTTCCCTCCTTATAAGGTGGTGAAGGAAAATGAAACATGTTACGTCATGGAGGTGGTATTCTGCACAATCAACAAATGATGATTTTTTTCTTAATGGATGAGGTATATGAATAAAAATTATAACAACCTTAAAAAATTAACATTAAAGTATATAAATTATTTTAATATATATATATATATTATTGTGTTTGGAATAAATTTTAATTAAGATAATTAATAAGAAAATCTATGCAGTTGATAATACTCATGTTGGAGACTTGAATTTTCATTTGATGTCTCCTTGAAAATGAAAAAATTAATCTTACTAATGGTGAAAAAAATATTTTTAATATAGGATAAGGTTATAATTTGATAATATTGAAGAGTGTCAAGAATAAATTCTAATAAAAGAAGTGTGTTGAAGTGGTGAATATTTTATTCTCTTATAAGTTAAGGAAAGTTTTGTTATTTGTATTAACCCTGACATTTTAAATAATGTAGGGTTACTATTCAAGTTTCAAAAGATTTAAAATGGAAAACATAGGAGAGAAAAACGAGTGTGTTCTGAAACTCACCTAAACCACTACATTCTAATACAACACTATTTGTTTAAAGGCTTTTTGTTTTAGCTTTTTTTCTTTTCCCTAATTTACTTTTACCATGGAAACTAATTACTAATCTTGGTAATAAATTTTAATGAAAAATACTATTATTGAAATTTTTAATTAATTTGATACTTTTAATTTTTAATTTTAAAATCATTTTATAAAATAAAATTTCTAAATGTGTGAAAATGTACTTTTAAAATAAATACACTTATTTTCATGATTTTTTTAAAGAAATAACGCTTTAAGCTTTAATTTTTTATATAAGATAAAATTATTTGGACACTAATTTTAATTAACGAAAATTAATTATTATACAGAAAATAATTTTTTTTGGATTACAAGGAAATAAAAAACCAAATCTCTTTCGAAAAACACTTTCTTCAATGAAAATACCAAAAATGGTTTTTATATTAAAGTAACATTTTAATTAGTTATAAAAATGTTTTCCATGGTTTTCTATGTTCCAAGAATATTTTATAATGAATTATTTTTCCTAATAAATTTCATATTCGATCACTTAAATGTTTTTATAAATTTATAGGTCATTGTTAAACAATGGAAAAGTAATACAAATTACAAGTTACATGAAAACTGTATTTTTTGATTAAAAAATGAGCTTTTTAGAAAAAGATAAAAAATTAATACTAATTAAATTTTGATATGTTGAATTAAAAAATTAAGTTCATTTTTATTAATTTCAAATTCCAAAATCTATAATTTTTTTTTAATGAAATCATAAAAATAATTGAAAAATTGTTTTTATTAGAAATGACATTTGAATATATTAACTGTTTTTATTCTTATTTCATATAAACCTAAAATCAAATTGAATTTAATCATTTATTAATATCAATCATAATATTTCATTAATTTTATGTTCCTTGAAATATAAATTCACTTCGCTAAAAAGATAAATTTTTAATAGAATGTTTTTCTAAAAAATAAATGATCATATTAGTAATTTTTGGTAAACTAATTCAATTTAATTCATATTACAAGTAGATTTATTTTCTATATATATTAAATTAATAAATATTTTTATCCAATTTTTTCTTTTTAATTCAATGATATGGGTTTTAATGGCTATACATAAAAATTTACATTTTATCAAAATAGATCATAGTTTTCATTTATGTTTGGTATTATGCGTGGAGAAAGGTATCAAAAATATCACTTATTTAAATCTAATCATTTATTATAATATCAAGGTTTTATAAAAAAACCCTTAAACTATTCTTGAAATCCATTATATTATAGGTAACCTGAGTGGGGTATCATAAGTTTGTGGAAAATCCAATGTGAGATAACTTAATATAATTATTTTTTATTTGTGTATAGATATATTCTAAATTGAAAAATGTTAAATATTTAGAAGTAACAATGGTGAAATGTTTTAGGGATGTCATATATGGGAATTATTGAGAGTGATTCAATATTGTGTTATTCTCTCGTGCATGCATACCACTGTGTGAATGTAAATGTTGTGTGTCATGAATAAAATAAAATGAAATCTTCTCTGATCATTCATGATATATCTATGGAGATACATTAGAGGGAATTGGTATTGGTGTTTGAACACATATATAAGGATTAGTTGAGATATCCACAGATAATATATGGTTGTTATTTACTTTTGGTTTTTTTGTATCATGACATGTGGATTTTTCAAAGTTTGAAGATTATTTAAAGATTTATTTTTATTTTATAAAAAATAAACTGATTTTCATATGGAATTCTAATTCTTATTATTTTAATGGAAAATAATTCCCAAACAATTGTGTTTTTCCCTCGACACTAGTTTCTATCTCTTTATGACCAATGAATGCACTTGAGGTAATGTGACATATCCAAGATCCATCATTGAGGCTAAAATATTTTGGAACTTCCTATTGGGAGTTAAATAGTGAGTTGGATTTTCTATATTATGATGTGCCAAGTTGTGAAGTGTTAGGACATGGGGTAGTTCTTGTATTTCATCATGGGTAATAGTTGTGAGACTAACCTATCACAATGCTTTGAGGTGAAAGTATGGTTGTGGAATGATAGGGTTTGATTGAGGTATGGAAATTCCCAAGTCATTCTTACATGAGGCGAGGATTCAATTTAGTCTAACATGAGGCCCTGTGTTCACAATAAATGAGATCAGTTTCACTATGATTTTTTTTGGGTCATGAAGTGGTGGTCATGTTGTTTTTAAAGTTACCTAATAGTGGTTGGATGTTATGTGGGGTCCTTAGGATTAATGCCACATAGGATCTTGGTTAATCTCAATTGATTGGGAATTACAATGTGGTTATACCTTCTATAGAATAAAGTATTGGGAGGATTATTTCTTTTTTCTCTCTATATGGGGTTTATATCATCATTATTACTTCTATTTCACCATGGTTTGGTCTAGGGTTCATCGGATTTGAGGTGATTAGGATGAGGATTGCACCATGTTTTCTTAAGTATCGAGTGTTACACCATGACCATCATGGTTACATTATTTCCTTTATTGGATATTAAAAGTTAATTAAATTTTTATAGTGATATTTTGGGAGAGGTAAGTGGATATAACAATGTGATTTTTGGAGGTTCACTCTATTTAACCTCATTACAACATAATCATGACCAATCATGACATGATTACTTAGAAGTCCAGTTCTATTATAAATTCAAAACCCCATCTGAATTATTCCAAATTACATTAGCTTCCTATGAACCCTTGGTGACAAGAGGCACTCTCATAGATATATTTAGCCATATTATTATTGTTTTCCCCCTTGCATTTAGTATATTAACACCTTGATATCCAAGGTGAATTCCCCTTATCTTATTATGGATTCTATCCTCACACTTTTTTCTTAGAAATTCAATAAAAATAGTGATGATTTAATTTTATTATAATGTTGTTTTGTTATCAGTGGGTAATGGTTAATAATAGGCCATGTGGTTTATCCACATGTGTTAAGAGGTGTTTTATTAGAGTTTCATCATCATCTCATACAATGAATATTGAAGCTTTAATTAAGATAGGGGATTTCAGACTTCTACTTATTTATTTATGTGTAAATTTTTTAATTATCATGATTTTGTCTTCTTGGGTATATAGAAAAGACTAATCTAATTAAGATATTTAATCATCCTAAAGTAAATTTAAGGTATTGGGTGACTCACATAAAAATTATGGTTTTCCATGATATTTTTTATAGTCTTGTTGATGTTGCTGCTAGAGAATTTTATTTTCTATTGTGATATGAATTAATTTTTATTTACATCTTAGGATCACCTTTTATAATGGTTTAATCATGTAAATATATTAACAATTTGGTTTCATGGAAATAATGATTTATTTGTGTTGATGTTTGAATATGAAATTTTGGTCTAACATGAAAGGAAGATTAAACAAAAATTACATTATATAAATTAATATTATGAATAACTTGTTAATTTCTATAGTTAGAATATTTATAACTATAATTAGAGTTTTTTATAGTTTTGGGGATGATTTAGAGACTATGTTGTGCTTTTATCATGATGGATATATATGGTCTGTTTTGTGGTTACAGTAGTAGTGTCATTGTTGGTTGTGTAGAAATGTGGTAGTTTTGTGGTAGTAATAGTGGCTACTAGAATTTTTTGTTCAACAATTTATATGGATATGGGATTTGTTACTATGATTTTGTGTTATATTTTCTTGGAGTCATGGAATATGGTTTAAATTAATGAAATTGGAAACTGTTGATAGGTTAGAATTGATAAATGATGGGCTATATATAAATGGTAAAGGTCGGGATAAAATTTGAAAGATAAATAATGAATAGTTTTACCTTTAAAATGGTTAAATGAAATATAACATAGATAAAAACTAAAGTGTAATTAATTAAATGAAATAATTAATGTAATAAGGTTGGTAAATGTTAATTATAGTGATTTTAATGATGATGTAATTAAATAAGAAGTTGATGATGACTGTGATGGTTTTTTTGTGTGGATGAGTGGGGTTGGTATGTGGTGTGGTGATGGAATCAGTTGTTATTGTTGGATATTACTCATGCATGGGTTTATATGGCTGATGCTAGTGTTAGTTTTTTTTGAATTCTTAGTTTAGGCTTTGCATGTAACTATTATAGATGATACTTTCTTGTTATTTCTTAAGTCCCACTTCCTAAGTTAGATAACCTTACCGAATCCAATAAGGTTTTGGGTTTATAGTGTTTTACCCAACAAATAGGTTTGTGAGGTAACAAATTATTCACTACCCCCTCTTCCCCACTCTCTCTTCTAGGTCTAGTATAAGCTATGATGGAAAATGTTAGGTATTTTCAAAAAGGTTGTAATGATTTAAGGTTTTAGAATGTGATATACAGACTAACTTGGTTATGTGGTTGTGAAAATGATATGTTGGGGGGGGGATCATTCATGGTTGTAGAATAAAATGAGGTTTATACCTTCATGTTCACATTACCCTATAATTATAAGGGAAATATATATGGTTTTAGTGTGGCATGTGGTTATTTTACAGTCATAGATGTGCAGTGGTTTGTGGTAGTGGACATGTGATGATGATGATGTGGTTGTGGTATATAGTATATGGTTGTGATATGGGATATTATATGTGATTGTATGACTATTAGTGGGATGGAATCCACGACTGTTTCTATTAGGGTTTGAAAGGGAGAAAATAGTGAAGAAGTGGTTGTGCATATGTTCTTGATATATTCTATGATACTATGTTACTATACTTTGGATTTGATATTATATGAGTGAGACGTGATTAGGTTGGGTGGTATTTGACATTATACATGTGAACATTGGTTCTGCTATTTATTTATAGTGGAATTATTATACTTCTTCCAATTTTGTATGAAATTACTTGAGGAGGATCCTACCGAGTGTACCTGTATTCTCACCCATATATATATATATATATATATATATATATATACTATTTTAATGTTTTATATAGGTATTTAGTGAGTGATCTTGATGGTACTAGCTTGAGGCTTGGAGTTTATTTTAGATTAACTATTCTTGGAGTGTCATTTTGGTATTTTATTTTGTAGATCTTATTTATGTAAGTAATTAACCTAAAATTTGGTTTGAGTTGTAATTTTTTATTATGGTTTTTATTGGTGGTTTACTTTTCTTTCCAAGGATATATGATGTAAATTCATCCCATTTTTGTGTTTTATACCCATGGGGAAGTCTATGACATGTTTCCTAATGGAGGTGGTCTTCATGGGTCACATTCATCCTTAATGATAGCCGAAGAGGGTACTTAGTGGGGGTGGGTCATGATAGAGTGATATCAGAGATATGAATGAGAGTTTTGATAGAATTTAGAGTTAGGTAATTTCAAGGATTGTATGAGTTTGATAGGGAACTGATATTATTTACACATAGTGTGTGATGTTGTAAGGGAGTCTGACTAGGAAACCAATGATTAGAGTCCTATGTGATATTATGCAAGGAACATAAGCTTACTGAACCCCTAAGTAAAGTAATTTTGATTATGTGGCAGAGACCTAGGATAGGTACATTTATCATTTTTTATTGTTCTCATAGTTCAGATGGGGTAATTATTGGGAAGTGAAAATGAATCTAATTAAATTATACTTAATGAATTCCATGTTACCAATATTAAGAGTTTCATTTATTTATTTGTATAAATGATTTCTACTCATTGTCCACGTGTGTCCTAGATTGGAGATGTGTGGTAGAATGATCTGTTTGCCTATATAAGGGTTGAACCGATTGGGGAATATGAGTAATGGAGGAAGAAACTATACGAGTTCTAGTGTATGAAGTTAGAGAGGTATAAGGGAAGTGTCTCTGATTTAGATATAGCGTTCTAGTTAGAGTTTTTGAGATAACATTCATTTCAATCCATGATAAGAAGACACAATGGGTCCTATTGGATGTTAATTATATGTGAAAAGATTAATGATAGTGATGATTTCTATTTATTAGAAAGCATATGAATTCTATGATTTAATGGGATGATTTACAGAAGTAGTTTCATGAAAATTTTCTTTTTTGGAAGATGAAGGTGTAAAAGTGGTAGGAGTTTCTATCTCTCCTGTAGGGGATTATGGGTGTGTGAGAACATGGGATTCAATTCAAGAACATTCTTTGGCTTTCCACACATATTTTTACAAATAAGTAGGACCTGATGTTATGTTTTTGGGAGGCACTGTTTCAAAACATTTAGTATGTGGTTAGCACATTTACATTGCCTACATATCTAGAGGCACTAAATAAGGTTGAGGTTATTGAGTGGATTTATATGTAGTTAGAATTTTCACAATAGTTAAACCATAAAAAATTAAATAGGAGTATAACATATTGATGGAGGATATCATATATTTGGGAATTAAATATATTTTCCAATAGAGAGTCTGCCTCAACAATCTTCTTCTTGCTTCTCTAGAGATGGAAGTCCTTGTGAATCCATATGGAGCAATATTATGGTGTGATTTTTTTATGAAGGTCATGGTCATCTATGATTTTATCACCCAACTATTCTTTGTCTCCAACATGGTGTGGGTGGAAAATTTACAATTCAACGTTAGCAGTAGTTTCCTCAAAAGCCTTATAAAAAGTAGAATTAGTAGGATCTTGATCAGATTAGGTGATATGGAAGAGGTTATAGACATCCCCATGATATCCCACTTCTCTAGGGACATTGGGAAAGCATGTACATAGAGGTAGTTGTTAGAAGGGAATTGAGGTAGAGGTGATGGGCATGGGTAGTTTTATACCATGAAGAAACTAGTGTTGGAAAGTACCAAAATCATTCGAGGTACCATTATTTTTATCTTCTATGTAGAATTTTTCTTTTATTGTAGATCTTAAAAATATTTTATTTTAATCACATTATTAAATACCTTTGGAATCAAGTTAGATAGGCATTCAGTTCCAATGGTGTTGACTATTCTAGTGGGAGTGTAGTCTAGTTTTCTTGATTTGTTCTTAGGTTGTGATATGATAATGGTGTAATATCAGTAATTGGGGGATTTGTTTTTTTTTACTATAGATAAAACTATATGATTTAATTTTTAGGATTGATTGGAGGTACTCTATGGGTGTGGTCATCAATTACCCATGGAGAAGTGTTTTATTCTTTGATGTGTAAAGACATAAAGAAATGTGATTTACAAAGAAAGACCATTAATTGGGTCGTAGGTATTAAGGAAACCTATCTTATTAATTGTAGGAGTTGACTTTGTGCATGGAATAGGTCCAATAAGATGTTTTTCATATGGTTTTGAAGTTTTTGTTTATGTTTTCCCCAAATAGGTTTTTATTTTACACCATCAACATGATATCTAGTTTGGGATAGAGTTTTAGTTCAATTTACCTATAATTTTAATGGTTCCTTATCATATTTTACCATATGAGTAATGGTATTTCAATATTTATATTGGTAATTTTATGCATAAGGGGTTCATCTACCCCAATGTGTCACTATGGGGGTTCTCTAGTGTTGTTCTGTAAGTAATGAGAAAAAACTTCTTATGTTTCACATAGACTACAGGAGATTGAATATGGTAATGGTTACAAAATTCTATCCTCTCCTGATGATAGATTATTTTTTAAATTAGTTTAAGGGATCCAATTGGATATAGAAGATCGATCAATAAAATGGATATTGACAGATGAGGGTGATGGAGGAAGATAGTCTGAATACTACTTTAAGATTCTATTAAAGAAACTTTGAGTTTTTGGTTATAGAATATCGTGTCATGAATTCCCTATTTATTTTTATGGTAAAATTGAACTATATATTTCATGCGTTCCAGGATTAGTTCATGGTAGTGTTCATCAATGTCATTCCTATATAGTCAATGTCATAGGAGGATCACATTTTGCATCTGGAGGCCATTTTGTGAGTCCTCTGACACTATCATCTCTATGTGAAGCTTTCCTATGTTTTGGATGTGCTAAGTGAATTAACTTCGAGATATAGTGTCTTATAAAGGATTATTGGTTGATACTTTTAAGATAAAATTATATGTTTCTTGTGTTCCACCCAAAAATGTTGTTTAGGTTCATAACTTTCATGGTCTTATAGTGTGTATTGCCTAGGCTTGGTTCACCTGGTCTAAGCCAGTGTGCCATAAGACCTTATATGAGCCTCCCCATATACAAGAGGATACCGAAAAATGATAAGGGACTAGTTCATTTAGCAGGGAGACAATTCCCTTGACATCATGTAATCATCAAACACAAATACATAAAAATAGTAATAAATTAGTAATTGTGAAAAATGAAAAATAGTGTAAGAAATATATAATCATGTAACATTAAATATCATAATTACATATGACATATAGCATATCTAAATCAAAAGGATACCTATATGTAATAGATCAGTATAGGTTAAAAGTAAAATAAGAAAAATAATATTAGTGGCATAATAACAAAATTATTCTAGAGTATTTCCTTACATCACCTCAAATTACCAACATACTCCACCTACTCAGTATCCCAACATAGGTTCCTTTCCCATAGATGAATCCTTGAAAACATAATCTACATAAAAAAAGGAGTTCATGTTTAGGGTGTGAGTAATAAACCTAGAAAGAACCCACAAACAAATCCTTAACATAAATACAATAGATATATATGAGCAGATTCACTAACGAAAACAAAAAAACAAATAAACCACATGAAAACATACACAAGAGTTGGGTCGTCATTCACAGACCAATATTCAAAAAACCTTGACCATAAATGAGGTGATTGATGATGGGAAGAAGGTATCACCTTATACCAGGAACCCATCACTTGAAACCATCAAGAGACATGGGGAATGAATCACAATAGAAAATATCTCATTCAATTTGAACATTCCCTTGGGTAAAGTCCCATGTATAAGCCCCATATCCAATGATTATGACAGAATAATTACAAGGATGGAATCTCGATATACAATCCCCCATAGAATCCAAACCATACTTTTAGGGAAAGGTCCCATGGATACAACTCACATTACAAATATCAGGTAATTTTTTTGAGGAGGGAATCATAATATCCAACCTCCCAGGAAAGTAAAACCATCCACTTGGGTCATAGTTCAATGGAAACATCACACCTAAGACATTTCTTCCAATAGGCAGAAGGTTATCAAGATCAAAACCAAGCCCACAAAGGTCATTATAAATCTGACAATTCATTCTATATCAAGATCTCTTGAGAAATCCCCTATGAACTTCTTAAACCAAATTCCTCATTTATTACAAAAATAGACATGCATTATAACCAATGACCTTTACCACATGAGGGATTCAAAACCCAACCCTATATGTGAAGAGACAAGTTATTCCAAGCCCTTACCAAGCTAAGGAAACCAATACCATACCCAAAACCAAAATTGGACAAACCTATCTCCATCCTCCAAAAAAGGCATGGATTATTTATATTAATGTTTCTCCTCCCATATCTACTCTTTAATGGGTTGATTATATCATTCTTGACTTACCTAACAACTTTGATACCCAAAAAGGACATCATGGGTCCAAATCACACACCACCATTAAAACCAGACCATACAATCATATATAAAAGCCGTAACATGGCACTGACTTCCTACATCATCTGTAATGGAACATAATTTCTAATATGCACTCTTATATTAACTCCTAATACACAAAAAAATCAAAATCATCCCCAAACCCTCATAATTCAAGAGTTGAAATGTAAAATAAGGAAAATGAAAAAGAAGGCACCCATGGCATAAATGGAGTTAGACATACCAACTAAAATCTTTTCCAATGAATCGAACCCTAAACCAACAAGAGTCGATGAACATCTATCAATAAGGAAGAAGGAATGTGGGGTAGATGATAATTAGGGCATGTTCATCATTTTTTTGATGAAAAGGATAAAATGCCCTTCTATATTTAATTTAATCAATTTAATTAATTAATAAAATAAAACATGACCTCCAAGGTCATGGTGTGGTCCCTCTTTGATGGATGGATTTCTCCTCCAAACACATCACAATATATTATGGTGTGACCCTCCAAATTCATGACATGATTCCCACCACTTGATAATATTATAGTAAATTTTAGTTAGGTTTGTGACTCGTACATATGAGGAATCTCATATGTAAGAGTACACCCTTATGCATAGTGACCCCTACATTTAAGGAGTCCCATGCATAAGAGTATACCCTTACGCGAGGTGAACCTTATGTATGAGGTTACCCATATGTTAGATTACACCATTATTCATGGGTATCATTACATATGGAACTAACCATACATAAGAGTTAACCTCTACCCATTATGACCATTAAGTATGAGACTACCCATACATAAGATTTCCCTTATGAACCTTACACATATGACTTACCATTTTTCTGAACACCTCCAGATTTCATCCCAACCTTCCTATAAGTCCAAATTAATAACAAATCCTTCATTCAACTTGCCACGATCATTCACATTGCGATTCACTTTTATATATTGACACCTAATACCAACCCAAAACTATAGAACACCAAAAACCAAAAAACACCTCTAGAAAACCCACACCAAAAATGAAAACACCTCAAGCCTTTTGTGTGACATTCTGACCCAGATTTTGGTTCCCCAATCTAGTTGGAAACTTGGACGTACATGTGCCTCCATGTATACTAGTGTATTATGACAAGTAGTTAGGGTCTAAGGTGATATAGTGAGTATAATATACCCTCATGATCAGAGTATCACAATGGTGAAATAAATAGATAAATAAATACAACATTATAAATAAATGAAAGTGGAAGGAAAACATCCATATGTAAAAAATTAACAACATAAATATATCCAAATTTATATATAAAATTATGTAATTACATTTATATAAAAAAATTAAATAGGTATACATGGAATCAAACAAGCAATACAGTACATGTAACAAAAGGAAAAAAGATCAAAAGGTCTCTCTAATAGCATCATGAGACATAGCTCGATACTATGATCCCCCACTCCCATGCTCTAGGAAACTCATGTATCAACAACTAATTTCTTTCCCATGTACCTACATGTATCCTCACAATATACCTAAGTACCTACAATATCCCAGTCATTGTTTGAGATAAACTCAGTAGGCCACCACCAATAATAACTAAAAATACCTAGTTAGTGCATATAATATGAAAGCGTGAAGATATAATAAATGATAAATAGTAATAGAAAATTTAAAGGGGTTGGCTCTGGTTCATGAAAGATACTAGGCTAACACTACATGATTCTACCTATGCTGGATAATCATTGAACTATTTACCATGTGTATACATATATATGGTCTGTATACATAATGACATATTCAACCATATGTATGGTTACTTCTACTAGCCTAGAAACGAGGTGTAACTTTGGAATCCATGGAATGTATTATAATTCT
The DNA here is from genome assembly GCA_963277665.1 of Viscum album. NCBI lineage: Eukaryota > Viridiplantae > Streptophyta > Magnoliopsida > Santalales > Viscaceae > Viscum > Viscum album. The sequence continues at coordinate 1,293,829,728 of OY728138.1, read as the reverse complement.
CACAAGATTTAAGAGATTCTATGCTCAATATAAAAAAATAAGGGATTCCATGTCTTTATCATAACAACGGGGTCACCGTGCTTGAATCATAACTGTAGGGGTCGTTATGAGTATATATCATATTTATAAGGGTCACCATTCCAGGTATCATTTTCATTAGGGTCTATATGACTAGTATCATATCAATAAGTTTACCATGCCCTAATCATTACTATATTGTTTCCATGACCAAATCACAATTGTAGGGTCTCCATGGAGAAATCATATATTTAGGGATGTTATGCCCGAATCATATCAATATGGTTATCCTTCCTGAATCATATTAGTGTGGTATTTATGTTCTGTATCATATCAATAGGGTCTTCATACCCATATATCATAATAGTAGAAGGGACTACATTATTTTACGTAATAATATCATGAGGGATTCCATGACCATATATAAAAATTGAAAAAGGGATACCATGCCCATATAATATAAAGAATAAGGGCCACCATTACCATTTATCATAATAATAACAAGTAGTCAAAGGATTTAATATTATCCAATGGGTAATTTGTAATTCAATAGTATTTCTCTTTAATAAGGGTGCAAAAATTGTTATATTTAATCAAGTTATGTGTTTATACAGCTCACTTCTACTCAATTCAATATAGATTGATAGGTGTGGTAGGCATTCTAAACTATAGAATAATCTATTATCATTTATGATATCATATTTATAAAATCAAACAAAACACATTGATGGGTGTTTTGGTTATATGTTTGTTAAAGTAAATTAGGAATATCAAGGCACACCCAAAGAAGTGGAACACATAGAGGTTTATAACGTCAAACATCTCTTAAGAACTAATAAGTTCATTAAGTTCTATAATAGGGAAACCAATTTAAGGAAGATTCATATTAGGGTAAACTCACGGTGAAACCGACATTCAAAAAAATAGAACTCAATCTAAATCATATAATCTATTAAGTATAAATACTATACTACATAAATTTTTCTCTTAGAGTAGAAATAATCTATTATTGGAATTTGGTTTAGTCTAAATTGGAGGAAAATAAAAAAATAGATGAATGCCATAAAAATGGGGAATAAGATCCTACACAAAAATAACTCCACCGAGAAGGAGAAAAATGATGAATGAGGAAAGATAAATATAAGAATCATTGGTGGATATCCAATGAGATGGTAAAAAAATGAATTGGAGTCTGGTGGGATGATTTATCAAGAAACCTAGAAAGATGGGACACTAAGCTTCTCTAAAAGAAAAATGGACCTCCTATATTCTAGAGGAAGAAAAATAGAAATGTGTTTTATGTTCTAGAGGGAAAATTTATAAAATCACCCAAAAATATGGGCTCAAATATTTTTTCTACTTAGTTGGCCAAACCATACAATAACCATGTATATCCCACTAACCATGTTGGGACCCACATGGTTAATGCACAATGTAACGGAAAAATACAACAACAATAACATTGAGATCCAATAGACTATCCCTAGAGGTCAGTCATAATATACTTCTTTGCATCCTGGGAAAATAAAACATAGAAAGGGGTGAGCTCAGATGCTCAGTAAGGATAAAATTATAGCGGAAAATTTCATAAATAAGCATAAACATTTAAGGCAGTGTGTAAGACTAGAGAAAAAACCTTTTAAACTTGAATGTCAGCATAATATGGAAAAGATAAAATCAAATAATTCCATTTACATATTCACGTGGATATTATACTAGTAAAATTATCACATGCAATATCAATAACCACTTTTATAATGATGGAATGCATAATGCCAGACTATCATAACCACATAGTCAAGGCCTTATGCCAAGACTACAAATAATATTTTGTCAAGGTCTTGAGCCAAGACACTAGTTTGTCTCATGTGACCTACCGATGTATCGAGGAGCTATAGCGGGCTCCACCCATCACTTACTAAGTCCAATTCATTCCTCATATGAATAGGTTTAAACATAACATAAACATTTGTGTTAAAACTAGCATACGTAATGCCAATACATTATCCACAAACCATGAATGGAATAAAAATAGCACATCCACAGTCAAACATAACTCATTTAATACAATATGGAAGATTGTATTGTAACATATTAACCTCAATCGAGAATAATGAAGGATATTGACATAGATGAAAATAATCATCAAAACTATTAGAGAGAAATATCCCCCTTTTTCTTGAAATCATTTAAAAGTCACACTATTTGTCAAGAAGCCATTTAAAAATTGATTTTTGAATCAAAGTGTCCCATACCACTTTTAAACTTTTAAAAGGAATTTTAATTTTAAAACTTCAATGTCCATATAAATAAATCCTTCAAACCATTTTTAAAACGTGTACATTAATGAGAAACATTTAGAATAATAAATCTTTAAAACATTTAAAATGATATTTTATTAAGAGTTCCTAACCAAAAGAGAGACACTTGAATACATATAATTGAGGTAATAAAAACATTTTAATATCATGAGAATAAAGGGATTCATGATATACTATGTCAAAGTACATTATATACACCACATAAAAGTGATTTGGTGTATAACAACAAAGAAGTCTCAATGGAATGTAAATTGAGATGAAATCAATTATAAAGACCGTATCCTTAGGTTAAGGATATATCAATGAGATAATTATGTGTGAAAAATATAAATACTCTCAATATGATTGGATATTAAGTGTAAATCAATGAGAGGATATTCACACATATTCTTGTAAAAACAACACCAATGAATTGGATATTTAACTCAACAAATGAAGATTGAGTTAAAATTACTCTTATCAAGTTCATATCTATGACTTGAGAAATTATCAATGGAGTGATTATGTGTATAAAAGGTATATCTACATATAGGGGAGTGGAAATTATGACATAAGAAAATGAATAGAGATTCCACACATAATATTGGAGTATAATAATCAATGAAGTATGCATAAAGCCGAATGAGTGGAAATTGAAATTTCAAATTCCCTTATCGATTTGGTAACTTACGAAACATACACCCATAAAAGAAGGATCATAAAATGATGATTTAAATATCCATAAATTAAAGTATATTACACAATTAATACAATAATGGGTAGTACACACACCACATGCAGTAAATAAGTGGTGAACAATGGAAATCTCACAGAATTAAAAGTGAGATAAGAAACCCCTTACTTTGTACTTTTTCCTTGGTCGAGGGTATTTTAACCTCCTTTATAATGGTTAAATAATAGTTATTTAATTATAAAAGAATTTTATACATTAATATGATATCATATAGGATCTTTTAACATTGATTTGTTAATGATATCTTACTATTATCGTCATTTCGGGTGTTAACAGATTCATTTTCCTTTATATTATTTGTTATGTGATCCAAATTTGTTATTGATGGGATGTATATTATTCATATCCAGAATAATATCATGTCTCTAAACATTATTTTTAATCATCAAATGAAATTTCATCTTGAATGGAAACGATGGGGAATGAATCTCATCGCGTTCGTGGAGACGGTAATCCCTACGTATGTATGAGCGACAATATCTCTATTTTGGTATTAAAATAATATATAATTGGATGGTATATCATATATACAGAATAATTATCATATTATATTTATTATTTACATGAATTACACATCATTATTATACCCATCCAAATAATAAAGTATTGAATAACAATTACACCACGACGTGGAGACGGTAATCCATACGTACGCACGTATGGTGACATGCCATTCAAAGGATGGATAGAATAATGAAGATGGATATACCATATTTATAATAACTTCACAGTATATAGATGATACTGGAGTTATTATTTTATAATGGAAATAACAAAAAAGAAGAAGTGGAAGAAGAAAAGAACTTGAAAGAGGGTGGTGAAATTATTACCTCTTCTTCGGGTTCTTCCTTTTGATTTGATCAAAAGGGCTCCTTAAGTTGGATTTATGACCAAAAGAGGGCCTCTAGGATGAATTAAGGGAAGTTTAGAGGATATTTGGGTAGGGTTTGGCCGAGCCAAAAGGCTCTTAAGGTGTGAATTAGTGAGTAGGGGGAGTGCCCTTTTATAAGAGTGGTGAGGGGCACCTTAGGAAAAGATAGAAATATTATTTTATAATAAATTCATATTCGTTTTCTAATGGCTCCAATGTGGATTATTTAAAGTTTAAGGTGAGGATAGGTCGAAAAACACCCAAACAATAGGTTTTAGACAGGTTTGGTGTAACACCAGAGACTTTTATGTTATATAAATCATCAAAGGAATCTTTTTCTACACACAACACTTTCTTGGCTTGATTTACACGAAATCACGACCTTCCTCGATAGATTGCATCGTACACAATACCGAGTTTCACTAAACAATGATATGCTAATAAAATATTATTAAAACTAGTTGTTATGAATAGTAATAACCACTTTTTGAAATTTTATAAATTTTATTTTTCAAAATGGACTTCATTTTTGGATTTGGAATATCGAAATTATCCTAGGGTGAAATTTTGGTATTTTTCTGAAAACTTTCAATTTTTGATGAATAGTGAAACCACTAAGTGGTAGTTAAAAAAACTAAATTTTTCATAAAACTTAATTTTACCGCTTCTGTGAGTGGAGTTTTGAAAATTTGAGAGACACGGTTGATGTCAGTAAGTAAAATGTGGTTCAATGAGATGAAAATAATTTTTTGGTGAATAGTAACTTTTTACTTTTTTTACCACGGTTAAAAGTAAATAGGGTAATTAAGGGTAAAAATGATATTATTATTACCCTAAAACATGTCCTAATTCTATTGGACAAGTGTAATTCTACCAAAAACAACCTTAGGAATAAAATATGACCATTTAGGCCCACTTGGATTTGATTAGGACATTTATTACTAATTTATTTAAAGAAGGGTTAAAATAGTTAAAATCAAAGTTTAATAAGTAAATCATTTCTAATATGGGGTTATAAATAAGATAAATTCGACTATAAAAATTAATTAGAAAGATAAAAAGATTTTCTACATAATGGTATTTTATTTGTAATTTTTAGACATTAAATAATTTAATTTATTTATGACACAAAGATGATGCAGTAATTATCTTATTAATCAAATATTGACATAATTGATGTTATAACCACAAAAATAAATTTAATTTTACACTTTTTATGAATTACACTAATTTTATAGATTAATATGACATGTTAGTATTGATTTAATTAACGTTTTTCGAACTAATCATTCTGTTATGATTTTCACAAAAATTAATTACTAAATAGTGTCAAAATTGACATAAAATAGTTTTTAAAACAAATATTATATTAGTAATTGTTATTTTATTCCTAAAAATCTAAGGTTCAGCAAAATGACTTAGATAAGGTTATATATATTAATAATAAACAACTTGTGGTTTGTTTGGCTGCTTATAGTAAGTTTATTAACCTTATAGTATAAGAACACAAGAAGACACGGTAAAAGTAAAATTATTTAACTTAATTTAAATCTACATGATAAGGTTAAAATAGGAACCTAAACTTGTCTAAATTCTATTGGATGAGAGGATTTCGACCCATCCCCACCTTAGCCTTGAAATAAATCAATTTGGAGCTATTTAAAACCGAGCTTGACTTTATAATAAAATAATATTTTTAGTTATTCCAAAGGTGCCCCTCTCCTCCCTTATAAAAGGGAACCTCCTCCCTCTCTTCCTCAAACCACTTTTAGCCTTCAAGCTCATCCAACCCCTACCCCATTATCCTATCCACTTCCCTAGAGACATCCTAGAGGTGCTGTTATTCTTCAAAGACCTATTTTAGTGCCCTAAAAGGAGGTCTCAAAGAAGCACTTCAAAGAAGAGGTAATGTCTGTTACCGATTCTTTCATCTTTATTTCTTCTTCCACTTCTTCTTCTTTAGCTGTTTCATTATGAGGTAATAAAATCAGTATCACTAATATACTGATATGTTATTATAAGTATGAAACAACCTTATTTCACCATCTATCCATCCTACGGGAACCAAAATCACCGCGTGTGCGTACGTACGGAATACCGTCTCCATGCCGTGGTGTAATCTATTTTCCACCACCACCTTACTTGGATGGGTATAATGGTTTAAATAATGACTATATATGACTATTAATAATTTATATTGATTATTAAATAGTATACATACACTCCAATAAAATTCCATGATCATGGGAACGATATCATCGCTCGTGCGTACGAACGAAATACCGTCTCCACGATGTGATGTGATTCGTTCTACATGATCTTCATTGCATAATGATTATATAAATGAATTGAATGAATGAATATGATATATATTACAATAATACCATTCTGTAAATGAGGTATCTATAACCTAAAGAGAAGAATAAGAATTTATTCGACAAAACACGCATAAGAACAAAAAGTTATAAACACCCGAATAACAAGTAGCAATGAAATATTACTACTAAGAAGCTAAGAATATGACCATATATGATTTAATAAAAATAATTATGATTCTGGAATAAGTCAATAACATTATTTAAATCATTATACATGAGGTTTGGACAAGTACAAAGCATATCAGACCTAAGGTAAGGGAAATATCACAATCTCATTTTTATCCGAGATTGTTTATACTTCAGATTTTAATGGGGAGTATTTTATCATAAACATACATGTTTCCTCAATATGAAATATTATTTCCATCCACCTAAAATTTTTTAAATCCAATTTTACCCTTTGGTGAGTTTTTAGTAAAAGATATGAAAGGAATCTTTTGTCGTTTTTCGTATGAGGTACTTTTTGACTTTTCCCACAAAAGTACGAAGAATGTTTTTTTAACTTATACGACATGAATGGATTTTTAAAACATTATTTCCAAGAATCTTCCTTTACAAGTTTTCAAGTTTATTTTTAATCAACCTCTTTTAGTTTAAATTTGTAAGACATGTTAAGAAAGGAAAATGTTTTTGAAGTAGAAAGGATATTTTCCTCAAGAATGGAGTTCAAGTGTTTTATCAAAATTATTTTCCATCTAAGATAATAAAGGGTTATGTTTCTATCCCTATTATTACATGTATTTGATTATGTTTTGATGGAAATATTTTTATGAATTATTTTATCTTATATGAATTGTTTTATGATGTCACGATGTTTAAAGATTCCCATTTTTTTACATGGGTTATGCTATGATGTATGGTTTAGATTTTGTAGCACACACAAGAATGGTATCATTATGAGATGGGTGGGACCTATATCTCCCTCCAATTCATTGGGAAAAGATTTTATATCTCATGAGATAGACATGGCTGGAATGGTAGGTTATACCGGTTCAGTGAAACAGGACTGAAACGAGGGTGACTCGGTTCAGAAATGGACTTTGTCCACTAAGATAGTCTTGGAAATGAGTGTTGACTAATAAGATATGATTCTCTATGATTATTTGTGTATGCCACAAAGTTCCATGTTTTAAGTTAAGATTATTGGGATTTCATTTCACTACTATGATTTATCCCATGTTATGAAATTATTCTCTCTTCTGCAGGTTAAGATTTCCAAAATGTTATGTTCTTATGAATATGATGTGATTGATATTTCTTTTGTTTATCCTTACTGAGCATTTGAGCTCACCCTTTTGTATGTTTTATTTCCCCAGGTCAGGAAGAAGGTTATTAAGTATAATATTCCAAAAAGGGACTCTAGATATGATGAAATAAATGGGAGGCAAAGTAGATGCTTTATGAACCAGTTTTTTATGTTTCCCAGTTTCTAAAGACACTATACCTATACAGTCCTTTCTTGGTTTTGTTATATGTTTTAATAAGTGTGCTTCAATTATGAAGTAATAACAATGTATGTAAAGTATGGGTCATTATAGTTGGTATCAGAGGAAAGGTATAGTCAACCTTTAGAAACTAGGATGTGAAAGCCTTAGTAAGAACCCTAAGGATAAGTCTAAGCATAGAACACAATCTTAGTGTTTTATAAATGTCCATGAATAACCTAGGATAAGACCTTAAGTGTGAAATTTTATTCTTGATTATGTGGTTTTCCTATTATAATTAGTGTTTCTCACACTATTGTTCTTGGTTTTAGTCAATGGCTGGAACCCGAAGGAATCGTGTTAATGCAGAATGCGACGGGCAATGCAATGATTGTCCCCCTGAGCAACCAAACGTTATGGGAGCTGGAATGAAAAATCTTGTAGCCATGCTCACACAATTTTCTCAAGCTATGAATCATGCAGGACCTCCAAACGAGCAAAGGAAAAAGCAACATTATGTTGAATCCTTCATGAGACAGCGTCCACCTTCATTCAGCGGGTCTACTGATCCATTAGTTGTTGAACAATGGATTAGTACTACTGAAAAAATATTTTCAGTTCTTCAATGTTCTGAGCATGATAAAGTCATATTAGCAGTGTATTGTTTGGAGGTTGATGCTGATCAATGGTGGAATCTTATTAAGAATACGAGGCAAAGGGATGAAATTGAGTCCATGGAATGGGACGAGTTCAAGAACTTATTTTTCAATAAGTACTTCCCTCGTATTCTCTGAACAAATATGGAGAAAGAGTTTCTTGAACTGAAGCAAAAGGATGATGAATATGTTGGTACCTATGAAGAAAATTTTACAAGACTTGCAAGGTACGCTTCTGGTATTATTATCTAACCTGAGAGTAAGATCGATCAATTCTTTAGTGGCTTAAAACCAAGTCTTCGAAGGGCCTTAGCCCTAAGGGACTTCAATACCTATGAGGAAATCGTTCGATGTGCTCTCAAAGTTGAGATGGAGATTGGAGTAACCCATCAGTCATATGGGATTGATAAGAATAGGAAAATGGAATTCAAAGGAAAATCTAAAGAGCACACTGAAAAGAAGACGAGCTTTCCCTTATGCTAAAAGTGTGGAAAGAAACATGGAGGGAGTTGTATTTAAGGGACAAGTAAATGTTGCAAATGTGGAAAGGAAGGTCATCGGGCATTTGAATGTCGCGATGATGGGAAGAAGATGTCTAATGATGCAAACAAAGGAAGGGATACACAGAATGAACCTACTACACTTCAATGCTTCAAGTGAAAGGAGATGTGACATTATGCCAATAAATGCCCTAATCCAAGGGTTGATGATGATGGTCAACATCAACAAAATCTTAAGGCTAAAGACAAAGGAAATTCACATGCAATTTCTATCAGCGATGTAGAGTACGATAACGATGTGGTGAAAGGTACACTTACCATCCACTCTAAAGTAGAAAATGTTTTATTTGATTCTGGATCCACCCAATCCTTTATTTCTGAAGAATTTTCTAAGGGTATCACCGTATTATCTCAACAATTAGATGTTGAGTAAGCTGTGACAACACCTAATGGCACAATAGTCACATCAACAGTTTATAATTCATCTCCGATTGAAGTTTGTGGGAAAGCGATTCCTGCAAATATTGTGATCCTTCCTATAGTGGAATTTGATGTGATTCTTGGCATGGATTGGCTTTTTCTACATGGATCTCATATCAATTGACAAATAAGGAAGTCACATTTCATATTCCAGATCAATCTATGATCGTATATCGATGCAAGGATGAACATAACCTTCCAGTGGGAATTTCTTCCATTTTATGGGTATTGATTCCACTAAATGAAAGTTATTTATCTCAAATGGTTAGTGAGACTCTCATGATTAAGAATATGCCCATTGTACGAGAGTTTGATGATGTCTTTCCGGAGGAATTACCGGGTCTTCCACCAAATCGTGAAGTTGAGTTTTCAATAGAACTCTTACCGGGTGCTTTCCCTATTTCAAGGACACCTTATAGAATGTCCCCAATTGAGTTACAGGAATTGAAGAATCAACTCCAAGAGAATCTTGATAAGGGGTTCATATGCCCTAGTGCGTCACCTTGGGGAGCACCTGTTCTGTTTGTTAAGAAGAAAGATGGATCAATGAGACTCTGCATTGATTATCGAGAACATAACAAGATTACTCTCAAGAGCAAATATCCTCTCCCGCGCATTGATGACCTATTTGACCAACTACGCGGAGCTCAATACTTTTCCAAGATTGATCTTCGTTCAGGGTATCATCAATTAAGGGTCAAAAGGGAGGATATACCAAATATGGCTTTCCGTACAAGGTATGGACACTATGAATTTATAGTGATGCCATTTGGTCTTACTAATGCCCCTGCTATCTTCATGGATCTAATGAATAGAGTCTTTAGAGACTATCTTGATCAGTTTGTGGTAGTCTTTATCGACGATATTCTTGTCTATTCAAAGAGCAAGGAAGAACATGAATATCACTTGAGAATTATATTGAAGAACCTGAGAAAGGAGAAGCTTTATGCCAAATTTACCAAGTGTGAATTTTGGCTTCAAAAAGTTGCATTTTTGGGTCACATAATCTCAAAATAGGGGATATCTGTGGATCCAGAAAAAACAGAGGTTATCGAAAGATGGTCGAGACCAACAATAGTGACTGAGATCCGAAGTTTTCTTGGTTTGGATGGATATTATCGACGTTTTGTGAAATATTTTTCATGATTATCTAATCCACTCACCAAGTTGACTCGGAAAGGAGTTATGTTTGTTTGGACGGAGGAATGTGAAGAGAATTTCAAGGAGTTGAAAAGAAGGTTATCCAGTGCACCTGTGCTCACACTGCCTTGTAGTGGAGAAAGGTTTTTGATCTACAGTGATGCATCCAAGAAGGGATTGGGGTGTGTTCTTATGAAAAATGATATGTTCATAGATTATGCCTCATGACAGTTGAAAATACATGAGAAAAATTACCCAACTCATGATTTGGAGTTAGCTGCGGAAATATTTGCATTAAAGATTTGGAGGCATTACCTTTATGGTGAAAGTTGTGATATTTATACTGATCATAAAAGTTTAAAGTATATTTTCACACAAAAGTATCTGAATATGCACCAAAGAAGATGGTTGGAGCTGATTAAGGATTAGGACTGCTCAATCCATTACCACCCTGGGAAAACAAACAAGGTGGCAGATGCATTAAGTTGACAAGACCATGCTAGTTTATCCATGATGAGGATCACAAAAGATCCATTATTTATGGATTTACAAAGGATGGATCTTGGAATTATAATGAAAGGGGAAAATCGTATCTTTCTCAAATGAATGTTCAACCATCTATACATGTGAAGATTAAAGGGGCACATAAAGAAGATGTCGAGTTACAAAAGAAGGTGAGAAATGTTCCTGAATTCATCCTTGATTGTGATGGGATAATAAAGTTCAGGAATCAGGTTTGTGTTCCTCCCATCCCCGAATTAAAGAAGGAGCTGCTGGATGAGGCTCATAGTTCTTCATTATCTATTCATCCTGGAAGCACGAAGATGTATAAGGACCTGAAATAATACTTCTGGTGGGATGGCATGAAAAGAGATATTGCTGAATATGTCTCTCGTTGCTTGGTTTGTCAACAAGTTAAAGATGAGAGATAGAAGTCTAAGGGGATGTTACAACCATTACCCATACCCGAATGGAAATGGGAAAACATCACTATGGACTTTGTCACAGGACTTCCTAAAACATCCAAAGGCAATAATGCTATCTGGGTCATAGTTGATCGTCTAACAAAGTCTGCACACTTCATTGCTATTAGAGAGGATTTCTCTCTGGATCAGCTTGCCAGGATATATGTAAAGGAAGTGGTAAGATTTCATGGAGTACCACCTTCTATTATATATGATCGGGATCCGAGATTTACCTCGACGTTCTGGATAAGTCTTCAGCATACTCTGGATACAGAGTTGAGTTTTAGCACTGCTTATCATCGTCAGACAGATGGTCAGTCTGAGAGAACAATTCAAACTCTAGAAGATATGTTGAGAGCTTGCTCTATGGATTTCAAAGCTGGTTGGGATCAACACCTACCTTTGGTGGAATTTTCTTATAATAATAACTTTCACTCCAGTATTCAGATGACTCCTTATGAAGCTCTCTATGGAAAGAAATGCAGGACTCCAACTTGCTGGGATGAAGTTGGGGAAAGAAAGCTATCAGGACCCGATCTCATTGATGAAAAGGTAGAAAAGGTAAAATCTATTCAACAACACATAAGAGCAGCTCAGAGCCGAAAAAAAAGTTATGCCGACAACCTAATAAAAGACCTAGAGTTTGAAGTGTGTGATAAAGTGTTCTTACGAATATCTCCCTGGAAGAGGGTTATGAGATTTGGAAAGAAGGGGAAGTTGAGCCCTATTTATATCGGTCCTTTCGAAATACTGGATCATGTTGGGAAGGTAGCTTACCGATTGGCGCTTCCACCAAATCTCTCTCAAGTTCACGATGTGTTCCATGTATCTCTCCTGAGAAAGTACATACCTGATCCTTCACATGTACTCAGCTCAGAAGTTGTACTGCTGGAGCAAGATGTTTCTTATGAAGAACAACCGATAGAGATTCTGGATCATAGCGAAAAAGTCCTACGAAACAAGACCACTCGATTGGTGAAAGTTTTATGGAGGAACCACCAATTAGAAGAAGCTACATGGGAGCTTGAGGATATGATGAGGGAGAGGTATCCTCATCTGTTTGTTACAAAGTGACGAATTTCAAGGGTGAAATTCATTTTAAGGGGGGTAGAATGTAACACCCGAGAATTTTATGTTATATAAATCATCAAAGGAATATTTTTGTACACACAAAACTTGCTTGGATTTCTTTACACGAAATTGCTACCTTCCTCGATAGCTTGCGTCGTACGCAATACCGAGTTTCACTAAACAATGATATGCTAATAAAATATTATTAAAACTAGCCGTTATGAATTGTAATAACCACTTTTTGAAATTTTATAAATTTTATTTTTCAAAATGGACTTCATTTTTGGATTCGTAATATCAAAATTATCCTAGGGTGAAATTTTGGTATTTTTCTGAAAACATTCAATTTTTGATGAATAGTGAAACCATTAAGTGGTAGTTAAAAAAACTGAATTTTTGATAAAACTTAATTTTACCGCTTCTATGAGTGAGTTTAAAAAATATGAGAGACACAGTTGATTTCAGTAAGTAAAATGTGGTTCAATGAGATGAAAATAATTTTTTGGTGAATCGTAACTTTTTACTTTTTTTTACCACGGTTAAAAGTAAATAGGGTAATTAAGGGTAAAAATGATATTATTATTACCCTAAAACATGTCCTAATTATATTGGACAAGTGTAATTCGACCAAAAACAACCTTAGGAATAAAATATGACCATTTAGACCCACTTTGATTTGATTAGGACATTTATTATTAATTTATTTAAATATGGGTTAAAATAGTTAAAATCAAAGTTTAATAAGTAAATCATTTTTAATATGGGGTTATACATAAGATAAATTCGACTATAAATATTAATTAGAAAGATAAAAATATTTCCTACATAATGGTATTTTATTTTTAATTTTTAGACATTAAATAATTTAATTTATTTATGACACAAAGATGATGCAGTAATTATCTTATTAATGAAATATTGACATAATTGATGTTATAAACACCAAAATAAATGTAATTTGACACGTTTTATGAATTACAATAATTTTATAGATTAATATGACATGTTATTATTGATTTAATTAACTTTTTTCGAACTAATAATTCTGTTATGATTTTCACAAAAATTAATTACTAAATAGTGTCAAAATTGACATAAAATAGTTTCTAAAACAAATATTATATTAGTAATTGTTATTTTATTCCCAAAAATCTATGGCTCGGCCAAATGAATTATATAAGGTTATATATATTAATAATAAACAACCTTTGGTTCGTTTGGCTGCTTATAGTAAGTTTATTAACCTTATAGTATAAGAACACAAGAAGACACGGTAAAAGTAAAATTATTTAACTTAATGTTAAATCTACATGATAAGGTTAAAATAAGAACCTAAACTTGTCTAAATTCTATTGGATGAGAGGATTTCGACCCATAACCACCTTATTATAGAAATAAATCAATTTTTAGCTATTTAAAACCGAACTTGACCTTATAATAAAATAATATTTTTAGTTATTCCAAAGGTGCCCCTCTCCTCCCTTATAAAAGGGCACCTCCTCCCTCTCTTCCTCACACCACTTTGAGCCTTCATGCTCGTCCAACCCATGAAACTTTCTCCTCTCCACTTCCCTATATACATCCTAGAGTTTCTGGTCTTATTCAAAGAACTATTTTAGTGCCCTAAAAGGAGGTCTCAAAGAAGCACTTCAAAGAAGAGGTAATGTCCGTTACCGATTCTTTCATCTTTATTTCTTCTTCCACTTCTTCTTCTTTAGTTGTTTCATTATGAAGTAATAACATCAGTATCACTTATATACTGATATGTTATTATAAGTATGAAACAAACTTATTTCACCATCTATCCATCCTACGGAAAACGAAATCACCGCACGTGCGTACGTACGGAATACCGTCTCCACGTCGTAGTGTAATCTATTTTCCACCACCACCTTACTTGGATGGGTATAATGGTGTAAATAATGACTATATATGACTATTAAAAAGTGATATTGATTCTGAAATAGTATAAATACACTCCAATACAATTCCACAATCATGGGAACGATATCATCGCTCGTGCGTACGTACGGAATACCGTCTCCACGATGTGATGCGATTTGTTCTACATGATCTTCATTGAATAATGATTATATAAATGAATTGAATGAATGAATATGATATATATTACAATAATACCATTCTGTAAATTATGTATCTATAACCTAAAGATAAGAATAAGAATTTATTCGACAAAACACGCATAAGAACAAAAAGTTATAAACACCCGAATAACAAGTAGCAATGAAATATTACTACTAAGAAGCTAAGAATATGACCATATATGATATCATAAAAATAAGTATGATTTTGGAATAAGTCAATAACATTATTTAAATCATTATAAAGGATGTTTGGATACGTACAAAGCATATCGGACCTAAGGTAAGGGAAATATCACAATCTCATTTTTATCCGAGATTGTTTATATTTCGGATTTTACTGGGGTGTATTTTATCATCCACATCCATGTTTCCTCAATATGTAATATTATTTACATCCAACTACAATTGTTTAAATCCAATTTTACCCTTCGTTGAGTTTTTAGTAAAAGATATGAAACGAATCTTTTGTCGTTTTTTGTACGAGGTACTTTTGGACTTTTCCGACAAAAGTACGAAGAATGTTTTTTTAACTTATACGACATGAATGGATTTTTAAAACATTATTTCCAAGAAGCTTCCTTTAAAAGTTTTAAAGTTTATTTTTAATCAGCCTCTTTTAGTTTAAAATTGTAAGACATGTTAAGAAAGGAAAATGTTTTTGAAGTAGAAAGGATATTTTCCTCAAGAATGGAGTTCAAGTGTTTTATCAAAATTATTTTCCATCTAAGATAATAAAGGGTTCTGTTTCTATCCCTATTATTACATGAATTTTATTATTTTGTGATGGAAATATTTTTATTAATTCTTTTATCTTATATGAATTGTTTTATGATGTCACGATGTTTAAAGATTCCCAATTTTTTACATGGGTTATGCTATGATGTATGGTTTAGATTTTGTGGCACACATAAGAATGGTATCATTATGAGATGGGTGGGACCTATATCTCACTCCAATGCATTGGGTAAAGATTTTATATCTCATGAGATAGACATGTTTGGAAAAGTAGGTTATACCGGTTCAGTGAAACAAGACTGAAACGAGGGTGACTCGGTTCAGAAATGGACTTTGTCCACTAAGATAGTCTTGGCAATGAGTCTTGACTAATAAGATATGATTCTATATGATTATGTGTGTATGCCAAAAAGTTTCATGTTTTAAGTTATTATTATTGGGATTTAATTTCACTACTTGATTTATCCCATGTTATGAAATTATGCTCTCTTTTGCAGGTTAAGATTTCCAAAATGTTATGTTCTTATGAATATGATGTGATTGATATTTCTTTTTTTTATCCTTACTGAGCATTTGAGCTCACCCTTTTGTATGCTTTATTTCCCCAGGTCAGGAAGAAGGTTATTAAGTAGAATATGCCAAAAAGGGACTCTAGATATGATGAAATAAATGGGAGGAAAAGTATATGCTTTATGAACCAGTTGTATATGTTTCCCAGTTTCTAAAGACACTATACCTATACGGTCCTTTCTTGGTTTTTTTATATGTTGTAATAAGTGTGATTCAATTATGAAGTAATAAAAATGTATGTAATGTATGGGTCATTATATTTGGGTCACTATATTAACTTTATCTTTTTTATTCAACTCTTAGTTAAATAGTTTGACATTTACCATGTCTCTTTGTATTTTTATATTATATAGTTAATAAATTTACTATATACTTCTAAGAGACACCCAAGTGGTCCATTAATGATACAACTATCATTATATAATTTCTTTGGCTGAACCTCATATTTTTAGGAATATAATATCAATTAATAATATAATATTTGTTTTAAACACTGATTTATGTCAATTTTGACACTATTTAATAATTGATTTTGGTTAAATCTTAAAAACTTTATTAATTAGAAACAAATTAATTTAAGCAATTATAAAAGTTCATATTAACCAATAAAATTCGTGGATATCATCAAAACTTTAAAATTAAATTTTTTTTAACATTTATAATACTAATTATTTGATTCTTTCATTAATATGGAAAATACTGCATCATTATTGTGTCATAAATAAATTTTATTATTAAATGTCTAAAAAGTTTAAATAAAATACAATTATGTATGAAATGTTTTTATCTTTCTAATTAATATTTATAGTTTAAAATATAACATATATAACCCTATGTAAAAATTGTTTTTCTAAAAGATATATGCTTATGTCATTTTTGTATTTACTTTATCTTAATTAATATAATGTGTCATTATCACTTACAAGTGGCTCCATGGGGTCCCAAAATCAACCCAAAGATTCCCATGGTCGGACATGTTTCAACCAATAGTGTTAGGACATTTTTTAGGGTAATTTAATATTATTATAATATTATATGTTTACCCTTATTTACCGGATTTACCCTTTAACCATTGTAAATAAAATATTTACCGAAGTAATTATTCAAAATGTATTAAAATAAAATTTACCTATTTACACAATTTGGACCTCATGATTCTAAATATGGAATCCATTTTTCTAAATTCAAAGCACATAAGTGGCAGAAATTAATTTAAAATTAACTCCTATTATCAAAACAAAGAGAGTGTTTTTTTAAGAAATAATAACAATCAAAAGATTGACACTTGTTTATGTCCAGTTTAAATGTGAAATTACATCCAATTACAAATATTGGATTAAATTGAAAAAATATATTCTAATTATACTTTAAAACCTCTCAATAGTATAATTTATCACTACAACTTATTTGGATTAAAAAAGTTGTTTTTAAATAATGTTTAGTATTTTTCACTATTCATCAAAATTTGAATGTTTTCTAAAAAATACCAAAAATTCACCCGAGGCTAATTTCAATATTCTGAATCCAAAATTTATTTCCATTTTTAAAGGTAAAATTTATAAAATTTAGAAAAGTGGGTATTACTATTCATAACGGCTAGTTTGATTGGTTGTGGTGTGTTAGAACTTGAAGTTGCGTACAACACACGCTACTGTATTATTCAAAGGGAACAGTACCATGGATGTTTGGGGTGTTACATTATCCCCTCCTTCAAATAATTTTTCCCTTGATTTTTTTTTAAAATTGGTCTTGGGAATATAATGGAAAGTCCCACATCGGAAAAAGAGTCAATAAAACTATCACTTTAAAAGAAAGAAAGTGAAGTACAAAGGTAACCCAAGATAACCCATACTAGGATTCCATGTAGGAAAACATGGATATGGATGATAAACTAAGTGTCAAGTTCTGATGGAGAGTGATTGAAAACATGATCAGGAGAAACTTAACAACAATAAAACCACAAACTTGTGATGGAAAAAACGGTCATTAGTCTCCTAGTAGGTTAAGTAAACATACAATTTTTTTTTGTTTTAAGCTAGATTACCTAAAGATAAGGAATTAATTTATGAGATTGACTAAGAAAATAAAGACATATACTTACTTTTTAAGTAGAGTTTCATTATTTAATAAATTTCTACCACTAACACATTATTTTAAACGATTATTATTCAAGAAGACAAGGTCACACTAGAAGAGTTAGAATAAACTTCTATAGAATCACATGATCCACAAAAGATAAACTCTATATTTACCTTGTCTTTAGATATTAATCAAAACCAAAATGGTTAGAATAAGATATGATGATCCCATAAAAGGATATTCCATTAGAGAAAGAAACACTAATCTTAATTTCAAATACTAAACCAACAATACCCTAAAGATAAATAAATACCATTCAATAAAAAAATTGTTCTTAAAATCCTTCAATATAATCCAAACTAATATTGAAACCCAAAACTTTGAAGAATTTTGTTATGTGGTCTTCCAAGTTAAATTGTGTCTCCAAATGACATCAAGTACTCTTAAAGTCACATACTTAAAATTAATTAACCTAATCAAATATTCTCTATTATTGGTTAATCATTTCCATAAATAACCCAAATCACTATAAATCCACAATAAAAACATAGATAAAAATCCACCATTACTCCTCAAATTAAATCCCATAGTATTCTATTTTCCATGGGCATATAGTGTTCCCAACAAAGCAAACATCGTCCAAAATAACTTTTATCACTTAATCACCGAATAATTTTCCTATAATAAGGGTATTCATTTAATAATACATAAGATCCCAAATCAACTTATTATTGATCAATAAAATCATTTAACTAAAAATAATTAGTCACACAAACCAGGGACTTCACGTAGTCTAGTGGTAGGTGATAAATCTCAATCACACTTTGGTTGTGGGTTCGATTCCCATAGCTTTTTCCGACGTGACAGGTTGTCACATGGTCTGTGTGTTGTCCTTTTTCAAAAACTATATTTTATAACATTAAAAAAATTAGATAAATTCTTCAAAATAACCATAACATAATTTTACAACAAATGTTATCTCATACCTTGTATTTTCATCCCAAAATATAATAACTTGTAATTGCCTCAAACCCAATGATCATATAAAACCAAATGGTTATTTATAACTATATCCACAAGAGTAAAGATAAGTCTTCCTCAAATATCATTTTCACATGAAAAACTGTAGGGTTACAAATAAAAGGAAAAATTATTCCCAAGTAATCACATCAACAAGGAGTAATAGTACTTTTAAAAATTTCTCCAACCATTTATTTCCACATAGCTTTTTCCTTGACCTAGAAAATATCATATAGAATAGGGAATTCACTCTGGTAATGACCAGGTCCCCTACATTTATGGGAAAGGACTATAAATGGATTCTTAGGACCATTTTTATTTTCTTCCATAGTACTCTTCATTTTTCCTCACTAATTATTCAGTTTATGTCCTTCTTTCCCACATGTAAAGAATTTCTTTGTTCCATTGAGACACTTTCCTGGGTGTATCCTTCCACATTTCTTTCATGATGGAAATTGAGAATTATTTTTTCCATGGTCTCCACTGCTTGAGCTTTTATCATTCATCACCTTTCTCTTCTCTGTTGAGTCTGGGAGTTGGTTAATATATATGTTATTGATCATATTTTAGGAAAATGGATTTGGCATGAACACAATATATTTTTCGCCTATCAATATTCCATTTTGTTTCTCATTTCCACCACTGTTCCCTCCTTTTACATCATTCTCAAAGTAACTATGACTTCTTTGGAATCCATCCATTGACTAAACCCTGAATGTACTGTGTGAGTAATAGTATTCATAAAATAATTTAGAGAATATCATGACACCATATTCTCAATTTAAAACACCTTAGGATTAACCAAGGCCATTTATTCTCATCTTATATTAAAATAATTCAAAACAGTTTATAAAGAAAATGTAAATTATCTTAAGCATATCCCCCGGGAGTGTCGTAAGCAAGAGTGCAGCAAGGCCCGTTGTCGTGCACCCATTCCCGTTCGAGTCTAGCTCAAAGAGGTGTTTTCTGGTTTTACCCCTAGGTACATCTGTGCTAGAGCCGCCTCTACATGATCATATCTAGATAGGGATGTATTGCTCAAAAAACTCACAAAATCTCCACAATACCAAAATTCTAGGAAGTTATTTTATACTAATCCTCGAAGTCTATATTAGGTCTATGTTCTCTAATTAGAGTTTATCTAAATCTAGTTTCAAAGGTTTGTACTAAACTTCCTCTGATACCAACTATAATGCCTCGACCCCAAAAGCCCAGAGTCAGTGCATTATTAAAAATAAAAGCCCATTAAAGATCATGTATCTAAAGAACGATTAGTTTAGTAGCCTTGGAAGTACTAGATATATTCATAAGGTTTACATTACATCATAAAATGAAAAAATAAAACAACATTGTCTCCATGGACAACACTGAGATCCTATAGACTATCCATGGAGGTCATTCATAATATACTTTTTTATATCCTGGGAAAATAAAACATAGAAAGGGGTGAGCTCAGATTCTCAGTAAGGATAAAATTATAGAGTAAACTTTCACAAATAAGCATAAACATTTAAGGCAGTGTATAATACTAGAACAAAAGCCTTTTAAACTTGAACTTCAGAATAATATGGAAAATATAAAATCAAATAATTCCCTTTACTTATTAACATGGATATTTTACTAGTCTAATGATCACAAGAAATATCAATAACAACTTTCATAATGATGGAATGCATAATTCCAGACTATCATAACCACATAGTCAAGGCCTTGTGAAAGGACTACAAATAATATTTTAGCAAGGCCTTGTTCCAAGACACTAGTTTGTATCATGAGACCTACCAATGCATTGAGGAGCTATAGCGGGCTCCACCCGTCACTTACTAAGTCCAATACATTCCTCATATGAACAGATTTAAACCTAACATAAACATTCGTATTAAAACTAGCAAACGTAATGTCAATACTTTATCCACCAACCATGAATGAAATAAAAATAGAACATCCAAAGTCAAACAAAACTCATTCAATACAATATGGAAGATTTTATTGTAACATATTAACCTAAATAGAGAATAATGAATGATATTGACATAGATGAAAATAATCATCAAAACTATTAGAGCGAAATATCCCCCTTTTTCTTGAAATCATTTAAAAGTCACAATATTTGTCAAGAAGCCATTTAAAAATAGATTTTTGAATAAAAATATCTCATACCACTTTGAAACATTAAAAAGTAATTTTAATTTTAAAACTTCAATGTCCATATAAATAAATCCTTCAAACCATTTTTAAAACATGGACATTAATGAGAAAATTTAGAATAATAAATCTTTAAAACATTTAAAATGATATTTTAGTTAGAGTTCCTAACCAAAAGAGAGACACTTGAATACAAAAAATTTAGGTAATAAAAACATTTTAATATCATGAGAATAAAGGGATTCATGATATACTATGTCAAAGTACATTATATACACCATATAAAAGTGATTTGGTGTACAACAACAAAGAAGTCTCAATTGAATGTAAATTGAGATGAAATATCTTATAAACACCGTATCCTTAGGTTAAGGATAAATCGACGACATAATTATGTGGGAGAAATATAAATATGATCAATATGATTGGATATTCAGTGTATATCAATCAGAGGATATTAACACATATTCTTGTAAAAACAACACCAATGAATTGGATATTTAACTCAACAAATGGAGATTGAGTTAAAATTACTCTTATCAAGTTCATATCGATGACTTGAGAAATTATCAATGGAATGATAATGTGTATCAAATGTATATCCACATAAAGGAGAGTGGAAATTATGAAATAGGAAAATGAATAGTGATTCCACACATAATCTTGGAGTAAAATAATCAATGAAGTAAGCGTAAAGATGAATGAGTGGAAATTGAAATTTAAAATTACCTTATCGATTTTGTAACTTATGAAACATACACCCATGAAATAAGGATCATACAATGATGATGTAAATATCCATAAATTAAAGTATATTACAAAATGAATACAATCAGGGGCAGTATACACACCACATGCAATAAATAGGTGGTGAACAATGGAAATCTCACAGAATTAAAAGTGAGATAAGAAACCCCTTACTTTGTACTTTTTCCTTGGTTGAGGGTAGTTTAACATCCTGTATAGTGTTGAAATAATTTTTATTTAATTATACAAGAATTAAATACATTAATATGATATCATAAATGATCTTTTAACATTGATTTGTTAATAACATCTTAGTATTATTGTCGTTTCTGGTGTTAATGGATTCATTTTCATTTATATTATTTGTTATGTGACCCGTATTTGTTATGGATGGGATGTATCTTATTCATATACATAATGATATTATGTCTCTAAAAATTATTTTTAATCATCAAATGATATTTAGTATTGAATGGATACGATGGGGAATGAATCTCATCGCGTTCATGGAGACGATAATCCATACGTATGCACGAATGACTATATCACTCTTTTGATATTAAAATAATATATAATTGGATGGTATATCATACATAAAGAATAATTATCATGTTATATTTATTATTTACATGAATTACTCATCATTATTATACCCATCCAAATAATAAAGTATTGAATAACAATTACACCACAACGTGGAGACGGTAATCTATATGTACGTACGTATAGTGACATGTCATTCAAAGGATGGATATAATAATGAATATGGATGTACCATATTTATAACAACTTCACAGTATATAGATGATACTGGAGTTATTATTTTAGAATGTAAATAACAAAAAAGAAGAAGTGGAAGAAGAAAAGAACTTGGAAGAGGGTGGTGAAATTATTACCTCTTCTTCGGGTTCTTCCTTTTGATTTGGTCAAAAGGGATCCTTAATTTGGATTTATGGCCAAATGATGGCCTCTAGGATTAATTGAGGGAAGTTTATAGGATATTTGGTCATGGTTTGGCCGAGCCAAAAGGCTTTGAAGGTGTGAATTAGTGAGTAGGGGGAGTGCCCTTTTATAAGATGGTTGAGGGGCACCTTATGAAAAACTAGAAATATTATTTTATAATAAATTCATATTCGTTTTATAATGTCTCCAAAGTGAATTATTTAAATTTTAAGGTGCATATAGGTTGAAAACCACTCAAAAAATATGTTTTATAGCGGTTTGGGTCACTATATTAACTTTATCTTTTTGATTGAACTCTTAGTTAAATAGTTTGACATTTACCATGTCTCTTTGTATTTTTATATTATATAGTTAATAAACTTTCTATATACTTACAAGAAACCCCCAAGTGGTCCATTAATGATAAAACTATCATTATATAATTCCTTTTTGTGAACATTATATTTTTAGGAATAGAATATCAATTAATAATATAATATTTGTTTTAAAAACTCATTTATGTCAATTATGACACTATTTAATAATTGATTTTTGTTAAAGTCTTAAAAACAATATTAATTAGAAAAAAATTTATTTATGCAATTCTAACATGTCATATTAACCAATAAGATTCTTTTATGTCATCAAAACTTTCAAATTATATTTATTTTAACATTTATAATACGAATTATTTTATTCTTTTATTATTAAGGAAAATAGTGCACCATTATTGTGTCATAAATAAATTTAATTATTCAATGTCTAAAAATTATAAATAAAATATCATTATGTAGGAAATAATTTTAGATTTCTAATAAATATTTATAGTCAAAACTATAACATATATAACCCTATGTAATTTTTGTTTTCAATAAGATATATGCTTATGCCATTTTTGTGTTTACTTTAACTTAATTAATATAAAGTGTCATTATCACTTACAAGTGGCTCCATGGGGTCCCCAAATCAACCCAAAGATTCCCATTATTGGACATGTATCAACCAATAGGGTTAGGACACATTTTAGGGTAATTTAATATTGTTATAATATTATTTTTTTACCCTTATTTACCAGATTTACCCTTTAACCATGGTAAATAAAATATTTACCTAATTATTCAAAATGTCTAAAAATAAAATTTACCTATTTAAACATTTTGGACCTCCTGATTCTATATATGGAATCCATTTTTCTAAATTCAAAGCACAAAAGTGGCAAAAATTAATTTAAAATTAATTCCCGTTGTCAAAACAAAGAGCATGTTTTTTTTAAGAAATAATAACTATCAAAATATTGACACTTGTTTATGTCTAGTTTAATTGTGAAATTACATAGAATTACCAATATTGGATTAAATGGAAAAAATATATTCTAATTATACTTTCAAACATCTCAATAGTATAATTTATCAGTATAAATTATTTGGATTAAAAAAGTTGTTTTTAAATAATGTTTAGTATTTTTCATTATTAATCAAAATTTGAATGTTTTCTAAAAACTACCAAAAATTTACCCTAGGCTAATTTTGATATTCTGAATCGAAAAATTATGTCCAGTTTAAAAGATAAAATTTATAAAATTTAAAAAATTGGGTATTATTATTCATAACAGCTAGTTTGATTGGTTGTGGTGTGTGTTAGAACTCGAAGTTGCGTACAACACATGCTACTGTATTATTCAATGGGAAGTGTACCATGGAATCTTGGGGTGTTACATTCTCCCATCCTTCAAATAATTACTTCTTCGAATTTTTTTTTAATATTGGGCATGGGAATATAATGGAAAGTCCCACATCAGAAAGAGAGTCAATAAAACTATCACTTTAAAAGAAAGAAAGACAAGTACAAAGGTCACCCAAGATAACCCACACTAGGATTCCATGTAGGAAAACATGGATATGGATGATAAACTAAGTTCCATGTTATGATGGATAGGGATAGAAAACATGATCAGGAGAAACTTTACAACCAGAAAACCACAAACTTGTGATGGGACAAATGGTCATTAGTCTCCCAATAGGTTAAGTAAACAGACACCATTTTTTTTGTTTTAAGTTACATTACATAAAGATGAGGAATTAATTTATGATATTGACTAAGAACATAAAGAGATATACTTACTTTTTAAGTAGAGTTTCATTGTTTAATAAATTTCTACCACTAACTCATTTTTTTAAATGATGATTATTCACGAAGACATGGTCACACTAGAAGAGTTAGAATAAACTTCTATAGAATCACATGATCCACGAAGGATAAACAATATAGTTACCATTCCTTTAGAGATTAATCAAAACCAAAATAGTTAGTATAGGATCTTATGATCCCCCAAAAGGATATTCCATTAGAGAAAGAAACACTAATCTTAATTTCTAAAACTAAACCAACAATACCCCAAAGATAAATAAATATGATTCAATAAACAATTGTCCTTAAAATCCTTCAATATAATCCAAACTAATATTGAAACCCAAAACATAGAAAAATTTGGTTATGTAGTCTTCCACGTTAAATTATATCTCCAAATGACATCAACTACTCTTAAAGTCACACACTTAAAAGTAATTAACCTAATCACATATTCTCTATTATTGGTTAATCATTTCCATAAAAAACCCAAATCACTCTAAATCCACAATAAAAGAATAGATAAAAATCCACCATTACTCCTCAAATGAAATCCCATAGTATTCTCTTTTACTTGGTCATATAGTTTTCCCAACAAAGCGAACATCTTCCAAAATAACTTTAATCACTTAATCACTGAATCATTTTCCTATAATTATGGTATTCATTTGATAATACATAAGATCCCAAATCAACTTATTATTGATCAATATAATCATTTAACTAAAAATAATTAGTCACACTAACCAGGGACTTCACGTAGTCCAATGGTAGGCGATAAATCCCAATCGCACTTTGGTTGTGAGTTCGATTCCCACAGCTTTTCCCGACACGACGGATTGTCACACGGTCTGTGTGTTGTCCTTTTTCAAAAACTATATTTTATAACATTACCAAAATTAGATAAATTCATCAAAATAACCATAACATAATTTAACAACAAATGTTATCTCATACCTTATATTTTTATCCCAAAATATAATAACTTGTAATTGCCTCAAACCCAATGATCATATAAAACTAAATGGTTATTTATAACTATATCCACAAGAGTAAAGATAATCCTTCCTCAAATATCATTTTCACAAGACAAACTGCAAGGTTACAAATAAAAGAGAAAATTATTCCAAAGTAATCCCATCACCAAGGAGTACTAGTACTTTTAAAAATTTCTCCAACCATTTCTTTCCACATAGCTTCTTCTTAGACCATGAAAATATCCTATAGAATATAGCATTCAATCGAGTAATGACCCGATCCCCTACATTTACATAAAATGACTGTAAATGGATTCTTGGGACAATTTTTATTTTCTTCCATAGTACTCTTCATTTTTCATCGGCAATTCTTCACTTTATGTACTTCTTTCCCACACGTAAAGCATTTCTTTGTTCCATTGAGACACTTTTCTGGGTGTATACTTCCACATTTCTTGCATGATGGAAATTGAGGATTATTTTTTCCATGGTCTCCACTACTGGAGCTCTTATCATTCATCACCTTTATCTTCTTTGTTGAGTCCGAGAGTTGGTTAATATATATGTTATTGATTATATTTTTGGAAAACTGATTTGGAATGAACACTATATATTTTACGCCTATCAACATTCCATTTTTTTGCTCATTTCCACCATCGTTCCCACCTTGTACATCATTATCAAAGTTACTATGACTTCCTTGGAATCCATCCATTGACTAAAACCCGAAAACACTATGTGAGTAAAATTAGTCATAAAATTATTTAGAGAATATCATGACACCATATTCTCATTTTGAAACACCTTAGGATTAACCAAGGTCATTTATTCTCATCTTCTATTAAAATAATTCAAATAGGTTTATAAAGAAAATGTAAATTATCCTAAACATACCCCACGGGAGTGTCGTAACCAAGAGTGAAGCAAGGCCCATTGTCATGCACCCGTTCCCATTCGAGTCTAGCTCAAAGTGGTGTTTTCAGGCTTTAACCCTAGGTACATCTGTGCTAGAGCTACCTCTACATGCTCGTATCCATACAGAGATGTATTGCTCGGAAAACTCATAAAATCTCTACAATACCAAAATTCTAGGAATTTCTTCTCTACTAATCATCAAAGTCCATCTTAGGTCTATGTTCTCTGATCAGAGTTTATCTAAATCTAGTCTCAAAGGTTTGTACTAAACTTTATCTGATACCACCTATAATGCCCCGACCCCAGAATCCCAGAGTCAGTTCATTATTAAAAATCAAAGCTCATAAAATATCAAGCATCGAAAGACCGATTAGTTTAGTAGCCTTGGAAGTACTAGATACATTCATAATGTTTAAATTACATCATAAAATGAAAAAATACAACAACATTGTCTCCATAGAAAACACTGAGATCCAATAGACTATCCCTGGAGGTCAGTCATAATATACTTCTTTGCATCTTGGGAAAATAAAACACAGAAAGGGGTGAGCTCAGATGCTCAGTAAGGATAAAATTATAGAGGAAACCTTCCCAAATAAGCATAAACATTTAAGGCAGTCTATAATACTAGAACAAAAGCCTTTTAAACTTGAAATTCAGTATAATATGGCAAAGATAAAATCAAATAATTCCATTTACTTATTCACATGGATATTCTACTAGTCGAATGATCACATGCAATATCAATAACCAATTTCATAATGATGGAATGCATAATGCCAGACTATCATAACCACATAGTCAAGGCCTTGTGACAAGACTACAAATAAGATTATGGCAAGGCCTTGTTCCAAGACACTAGTTTTTCCCATGAGACCTACTGATGCATCGAGGAGCTATAGAGGGCTCCACCCGTCACTTACTAAGTCTAATTCATTCCTCATATGAACAGGTTTAAACATAACATAAACCTTCATATTAAAACTAGCATACGTAACATCAATACTTTATCCACAAACCATGAATGAAATAAAAATAACACATCCACAGTCAAACATAACTCATTCAGTACAATATATAAGATTGTATTGTAACATATTAACTTTAATCGAGAATAATGATTGATACTGACATAAATGAAAATAATCATCAAAACTATTAGAGAGAAATATCCCCCCTTTTCTTGAAATCATTTAAAAGTCACACTATTTGTCAAGAATCCATTTAAAAATAAATTTTTGAATCAAAGTGTCCCATACCACTTTGGAACATTTGAAAGGAATTTTAATTTTAAAACTTCAATGTCCATATAAATAAATCCTTCAAACCATTTTTAAAACATGGACATTAATGGGAAACATTTAGAATAATAAATCTTTAAAACATTTAAAAAGATATTTTAGTTAGAGTTCCTAACCAAAAGAGAGACACTTGAATACAAATAATTGAGGTAATCAAAACATTTTAATATCATGAGAATAAAGGGATTCCAGATATACTATGTCAAAGTAAATTATATACACCATATAAAAGTGATTTGGTGTATAACAACAAAGAAGTCTCAATGGAATGTAAATTGAGATTAAATCTCTTATAAAGACTGTATCTTTAGGTTAAGGATAAATCAATGACATAATTATGTGGGCAAAATATAAATACGCTCAATATGATTGAATATTTAGTGTAAATCAATTAGAGGATATTCACACATATTCTTGTAAAAACAACACCAATGAATTGGATATTTAACTCAACAAATGGAGATTGAGTTAAAATTACTCTTGTCAAGTTCATATCGATGACTTGAGAAATTATAAATGGAGTCATTATGTGTATCAAAATTATATCCACATAAAGGGGAGTTTAAATTATGACATAAGAAAATTAATAGTGATTCCACACATAATCTTAGAGTAAAATAATCAATGAAGTATGTGTAAAGACGAATGAGTGGAAATTGAAATTTCAAATTCCCGTATCGATTTGGTAACTTAAAAAACATACACTAATGAAATAAGGATAAAAAAATGATGATGTAAATATCCATAAATTAAATTATATTACACAATGAATACAATCAGGGGTAGTACACACACAGCATGCAATAAATAAGTGGTGAACAATGGAAATCTCACAGAATTAAAAGTGAGATAAGAAACCCATTACTTTGTACTTTTTCCTTGGTCGAGAGTAGGTTAAAATCTTGAATAAGGTGAAATAATTTTTATTGAATTATACAATAATTATATACATTAATATGATATCATATATGATCTTTTAACATTGATTTGTTAATAATATCTTAGTATTATCGTCATTTCTGGTGTCAACGAATTCATTTTCCTTTATATTATTTTTTATGTGAGCCATATATTTTATTGATGGGATGTGTATTATTCATAAAAAGAATGATATCATGTCTCTAAACATTATTTTTAATCATCAAATGAAATTTAGTCTTGAATGGATACGATGGGGAATTAATCTCATCGCGTTCATGGAGACGGTAATCCGTACGTACGCACGAGCGAAAATATCACTATTTTGATATTAAAATAATATATAATTTCATGGTATATCATATATAAAGAATAATTATCATGTTATATTTATTATTTACATTAATTACACATCATTATTATACCCATCCAAATAATAAAGTATTGAATAATAATTACACCACGGCGTGGAGACGGTAATCCGTACGTACGCACGTATGGTGAAATGTCATTCAAAGGATGGATAGAATAAGAAGATGCCTGTAACATATTTATAATAACTTCATAGTATATAGATTATACTGGAGTTATTATTTTAGAATGGAAATAACAATAAATAAGAAGTGGAAGAAGAAAATAACTTGAAAGAGGGTGGTGAAATTATTCCCTCTTCTTCAGGTTCTTCTTTTTTATTTGTTCAAAATCGCTCCTTAAGTTGGCTTTATGGACAAATTAGGGCCTCTAGGACTAAGTTAGAGATGTTGAGAGGATATTTTGGTAGGGGTTGGCTGAACCAAAAGGCTTTTAAGGTGTGTATTAGTGAGTAGGGTGAGTGCCCTTTTATAAGAGGGGTGAGGGGCAACTTAGGAAAAGCTAGAAATATTATTTTATAATAAATTCATATTCGTTTTATAAGGGATCCAAAGTAAATTATTTAAAGTTAAGGTGGGTATAGGTCAAAAACCACTCAAACAATAGGTTTTAGAGAGGTTTGGGTCACTATATTAACTTTATCATTTTGATTTAACTCTTAGTTAAATAGTTTGACATTTTCCATGTCTCTTTGTATTTTTATATTATATAGTTAATAAACAAACTATATACTTCCAAGAGACCCCCAAGTGGTCCATTAATGATACACCTATCATTATATAATTCTTTTGGATGAAACATATATTTTTAGGAATAGAATATCAATTAATATTATAATATTTGTTTTAAAAACTCATTTATGTCAATTTTGACACTATTTAATAATTGATTTTTGTTAAAATCTTAAAAACTTTATTAATTAGAAAAAAATTCATTTAAGAAATTATAACATCTCATATTAACCAATATAATTCATGGATGTCATCATAACTTTTAAATTATATTTATTTTAACATTTATAATACCAATTATTTGATTCTTTCATTAATAAGGAAAATAATGCATTATTATTATGTCATAAATAAATTTAATTATTCAATGTCTAAAAATTATAAATAAAATACCATTATGTAGGAAATTGTTTTAGATTTCTAATGAATATTTATAGTCAAAAATACAACATATATTACCCTATGTAGTTTTTTTTCAAAAAGACATATGCTTTTGTCATTTTTTTAAAATGTAATGCTTTGGTCAAAGACCAAAGAAAAATTTATTGATAAGAAAAAGATTAAAAAAGATGGAAGGATGGGATTTTTTTCAATCTCTATCAATGAAATATAATAATTCAGCTGGCAGAGTGTCCAGCCAAGTCATGCTCTGATGTACTCCTTTGTTAGCAAGAGAATCTGCAACAGCATTCGCTTCACGATAGGCATGAGTAGCTATGTAATCAATCCCTTTGAGCGAGTTCAGACAATTCATCCAAAGTGTGTTAAGTGTCCAGGAAAGGTGAATGATTCCATTCCAGATGGAATGAACGATAGTGGTAGAGTCACTTTCAATCCAAAGCTTTCTCCAACCTAATTGAAGCGCAAAATCAACTACATGGATGACCCCCAACATTTTAGCCCCCAGAGATGAAGAATGTCGACATCCAACATAGAAGCAACCCTAACACTGGCCAGCTGAGTCTCTGAAGATGGCACCACAACTGGAAGGGCCTGGATTGCCTTTAGAAGCACCATCAATGTTCACTTTGATCCATCCCAGCATCAGTGATTGCCAGAATACTTCAAAGGAACGTTTGGGCTTTGGGAATATGCCAAGCACACAGAGATGGCGAAGGATCTCAATGTCACCAACTGAGTTGTTGAAACAATCTTTTTGAATTGAAGCGACTTCATGAATCATAATAAGAATCCGAGATTTTATTTCATTGAGACTAAATGAGTGTTTATTATGAATAAGATCATTTCTAACGTACCAGATCTCATGCAGGAGTTCCACCAGATCTGCAATAAAAATATTTTTAACCTGTAGATAGGCTTCATATCTAATCAATTTTTTTAAAAAACAAACAAATAGAGTCAGATAGGGGCCATCTGTAATTAAATAATTCAAGAACATAATTCCATAAATCAGAAGCCATTCCAAAAGAAAAAAAAGATGATCAACATCCTTCTTGTGTTGATTACACAAGTTACATTTAGAGTAGAGTTGTATGCTAAAAGTTTGTAGACAGGATTCAGTAGGCAATCTATTATGAGAGATGCGCCAAATGAGGGTGAGGCTAGAAGGTTTGATCCAAGTCTTGTTAAATTGACCCACCCGTTGAAAATTGGATTCATTTCCAGAAAATTTATGCTTATAGTAGTTTTTAGAGTCTAGGATGCCCTTTGGTGTAGGTTCCCAAACAAGGAAGTCATCATTTGAAGAAAAAGGGTGATTATCAATGATCTACAAAATATTTTCAGGGTGGAAATGTCTATGAAAATGCAAGACATCCTTTATAGAATGACTAGTATCTTGAGGAATAATATTAGGCGGTAACAAAGATATCAAGGGGTTACCACACCATTTGTCACACCAAAAATTGATGGAAGAGTCAGCACTAACCATCTATCTAGAATTTTCCATGATCTTGTGGTACGAGTCCCTAATAGAAGGCCAGATCAAAGAGTTGATGTAATTAAAATTACCATTTAAGAGTTTAGAGAGGAATCTATGGGTCAAGAATTCGGAAGCTTTATAAGTAAAATTACTAATACGCCAAGTAAGACGGGCTTGAAGAGCATTATTGAACAGCTTTAAATTTTTTATACCAATACCACCTTTATCAAGGGGTTTATAACAGGATTTCCAAGGGATAGTGACAAGTTTCATTTCAAAAATACTTCCCGTCCAAAGGAAGTTTTTAATATAAATATTACTTTTCCTGAAGATGCCGAGAGACCATTTATAAATCATAAGAGAGTAGACCATTTTAGAGACAATGGTTGATTCGACCAGACATATTCTTCCATCCATGGAGAGATATTTCCCTTTCCAAATAGAGAGTTGGTTTATGATTTGATCAATGATATTAGCAAAGTATCATTCTTTAGGATGACCCCAAAATATTGGGACACCCAAATAAGTGAAAGATAATAGGCCTTCTCTAATTCCAAGATAAGTAGTAATTCTATATTTCCTTCTGACAGGAAAGCTATTTCCAAAAAAATATACAATTTATTCTAGGAAATCGCTTGTCCTGAGACTTCCTCATAGTGATTAAGAGATTTCTTGAGGAAATGAATATTTTTTTGATCCTCTTTGAGAAACAATATGATATAATCTGTATATAAAAGATGCGTAGGGGTATTTAGGTTTCTGGAAACTTGTATAGGCTTAAGCTTACATTGAGTAACCAGATTTTTGAGAAGTCTACTTAAGTAATCCTCAGAAATAACAAAGAGGATGGCAGAAAGAGGGTCGCCCGGCCTGACTCCTTTAGAGCATTTGAAAAAACCTCTTGGGGTTCCATTAATCAGAATAGAAATAAAATCTGAGCGAAATAATGTTTTAAGTCTTCCAATGAATGAATCATGAAATCCAAAGTTTTTAAGACTTTTAAAATAAAGTTCTAGTCTATAGTGTCAAAAGCCTTTCTGATATCAAGTTTGATGGCCACACACCCCCCTTTAGTGTTTTTATTTAGACTATTAGTACATTCAGAGGCAAGACAAATACATTCCTGAATTGACCTTCCTTTAATAAAACCAAACGGATTCCATGAGACTATTTTATTGCAAATAGGCCCCAGTATATTAGCAATAATTTTGGTAAGGATCTTATAAATAGTGTTAATAAGATAAATAGGCATGAATTGATGGATCTCTGAGGCATTTTCAACCATAGGTATTAAAGTTAGAAATTGAGCATTGATTCCATGAGGAAGAGATCCATGAATGAAAAAGGTCTTAACAATGTTACAAATATCATTGTGGATTATGTCCCAATGCTTTTGGTAAAAGCCATTATTGAACCCATCCGGACCAGGCACACTGTCTAGATTAAGGAAAAAAACTGTATATTTAATTTCACGATCAAGTGGAGTTATTAAAAGAGGCTCATTGTATCTTTCATCCACCATTAAGGGAATAATATTAGATCTAAGATCAATATTTATCTCCAGACCATTAAAAATGCTGTAAAAGTACGAGATAACATGATCTGTTATGGCCTCTTCAGAATCAATGATCAAATCATTATGAATAAGATTAGAAAGAGGACGATTGGACTTTCTGATTCTTTGAAGGGAATTATAAAATTTAGTATTATGATCACCATATGTAATCCATTTAGTCCTAAACATTTTATTACAAATATTATCCTTAAATGTGAGCAAAGAATTAAGTTTAATGGAGATATTAGCTTCCAATTGAGGATCCATATTAAAATATGAATTAGTGCTTTGTGTATGGACGCGACTAAGTTCAATTTCAAGAGTGGACATGTCTAGATCTATTTGAGATTTTCTAGTTTTACACCATCCTTTAAGGGTCTGTTTTAGGATTTTTCAACTTGTACATAAGGCAAAGGAATCCTTATGGTGTTTCACAGAGTTCCAAGTGTTATGAATAAAAGTGACACAATTAGGATTCGAAGACCAAGCATTATTAAATTTAAAAGGAAGAAAAATATTATTGTCATTCATAAGGAAGCTAACTAGAATAGGATGGTGGTCAGAATTAAGTCTAGGCAGAGTTATACTGGATATATTATCCCAAATATCAATGGCCTTCATGTTAACAAAAGCCCTGCCGAGCTTACTAGCAACAGTTTTGTTATAGTGTTTTCTATACCAAGTATATCTGGAACCAGTAAGAGTGACTTCAAAAAGGCTATAGTTTTCAATAGTAGACGTGAATTCCCTTGAGGATATAGAAAGATGTGAGGGACTAATTTTTTCACAAGAGTTAATAATGTCATTGAAGTCTCCCATAACAACCCAAGGATCTTGAATAGAGTTGGACCTCCTGATTCTAAATATGGAATCTATTTTTCTAAATTCAAAGCACAAAAGTGGCAGAAATTAATTTAAAATTAATTCCCATTGTCAAAACAAAGAGCATGTTTTTAATAAATAATAACTATCAAAAGATTGAAACTTGTTTATGTCTAGTTTAAATGTGAAATTACATCCAATTACCAATATTGGTTTAAATGGAAAAAATATATTCTAATTATACTTTAAAACCCATCAATAGTATAATTTATCACTATAAATTATTTGGATTAAAAAAAATTGTTTTTAAATAATGTTTAGTATTTTTCACTATTCATCAGAATTTGAATGTTTTCTAAAAAATACCAAAAATTCACCCTAGGATAATTTTGATATTCTGAATCCAAAAATGATGTCCATTTTGAAAGATAAAATTTATAAAATTTTAAAAAGTGGGTATTACTATTCATAATAGCTAGTTTGATTGGTTGTGGTGTGTGTTAGAAATTGAAGTTGCGTACAACACACGCTACTATATTATTAAATGGGAAGCGTACCATGGAAGCTTGGGGTGTTACACACATATCTTGGGACACAATTAAAATAACATTTGATTTTCCACTACTAAAACATATAAATCCCCCCAAAATGGCATGCTACCTAATTTTAATAGTTTTATAAAATATTGGGACCCATTTCTTCCCATTGAATATCCTGAACTATTAGGAGAAACCACATAGAATGGGGTTCACAGTTTCAACTAACCATGAAGCCTGACGATTTCTTTCACTGGCTAGGATTCCGGGCTTCAAGAAAGCCCTGAACACCCTTTTCACCCATATCATTGCTAGGAACTCATATTATGTCAAGAATAAAGAGTTAAACAAAATTTTAAAGGATCCATACCTCATAGAAAAATAGGGTTCTTACATTCTTCCCCTCGTAAAATAACTCATCTCTAATTTTCCATTCCAATAGTTGTAAGGTGATGCTTGAGAATAACTCAAGCCACAAAGATTGTATGTCAATATCCCTCTCCTTGGTATCAACATATACATGAAATTTATTCCATTTAACCCATACTATGGGATAGATTAGCCTTCGAGAAACTTTGTTCTCTGGTCAATGTTGTATATGAGATACTCCTAAAAATAATCATTAGAATCTAACTAAACATCCTTGAGATCAAACCTATAAGATGGTTTTGCATGATAATAGGGAAGATATGAAATGTGGATGATACCATTCTTCGAATGGTGGCTCTAAGGTATTAGTGGTCAATAGGCCACCAGACTGAATCGTTCCATGATCTCAAAGGGCTCTAAAAAAATGAGTCAAAAACATCCCTTTCCTCTATATTCATTTATGCCCAAGGCTAGGTGATACCCACAAGAAAATATGATCCCTGAACTCAAACTATATAGGTCATTAATTGTGATCAACATAAGATTTATTTCTAGATTGAGCTTTATAAATCCATTTCCTAATAATCCAAACCTTATCCAATGTATCCAGAATGATATGAGGACCCAATAGTGTAGCCTCTCATGACTCTTACCAGAATAGGTGTGAATGACATGTTATATTGTATATCACCTCATAATAAGTCATATATATGGTCAATGGGAATCTATTATTATATGATAAATTGGTTATAGGTAAGTGTTTCTCCTAAGAAGCTTCAAAACCAAGGACTCTTTCTCAAAGCACGTCCTCTAATACAGGTATCATCCGTTTTAATAGGTCATTGGTCTGATGGTGAAAATCTTTGAAAAAAAGAACCTATATACCCAAATCTCTATGCAACCATTACTTGAACCTCAATGTGAAATGAGAATCCACATTTGAAATGATAGTTTGAGGGGCCCTTCGAAGCTGTATAATATCATGAAAATATAGTTATCCCAGCTCATTAGCAGAGAACACCTTCAATATAGGAAAAAAGGGGGTTTTCTTTTTTAGTTGATCCATGACTACCCAAACCACATAACATCTTTAAGGTGAACTTGGTAATCTAACCACAAAATCCATTGTAAAATTTTTAAATTTCTATTTCGAGACTAGTTATATCTACAAAAATCTAGCAGGTCACCGGTATTATGCCTTCACCTACCGATATGTGGAACACCTAGTGATGAAACCCACTATCAAACATTTCATCTCTAACCAGCAGTATTGATGGTGGAAGTCATGATACATCATGATAAGACTGAGATGAAAAACCCATATATAAGTATGGTAATCTCACATAAACTCCTCCCAGATTTTATTAAGCACACATACAAGTTTATGGATAAAAAATATCTCATCCTCATCAACAATCTAACTAGGATACTAGTCATCAGCTATAATGACCTACTATAGAATGAATCCCTCATAATATGAAAGATTCCAGATCTTTACTCTCTCTATAAGAGAATAGTTCACTGATAGTGATGCAAGTATATAATATCCATGATAGTCTTGAACCTATATGTGCATATTTGAAAATAGGTCCATAAGTACCTTTTAACTACAAGAATACTAAAACATTTGTGTTTGAGTCCTCATTCTTAGAGAATTGTAAAAAATATTTTCATTCCCAATATTATAATCAAGCTTGAAGTTGAAGGACCAACGACATTCAACCCCCCTTCATTTCCCAGGATTAATTTCAAGATGTGTAAATATATACTTTAGGCTTGTGTGGTTTGTATATATCACAAAATTTCCACATATTATGTAATAACTTCAAAAAATTTAGGCATGGAAAACAATGGATAACTCAAGATCAAGTGTTAGGTAATTAAACTCATGCGGACTTAGCTACCATAAACCTTACACCATGAATCGGTTTTCCTACACCAGAACTAGTCCCATACTAATACTTGATGCTTCAAAATACACTGAATAACTTCTTCCTATCTCTAGTAGAACTAGGATCAACCCTAATGTCTATTTCCCTTTCAACTTTTGAAAGGTTGTATCATAGGCTTCTGACTATATAATCTTCACACCCTTCATAATCATGTATGTAAGAGGTGTTTCTATGTTTGAATGTCCTATATCAAGTGCATGTAGTAACCAATTATCCCCAATAAAAATTGTATATCAAACACATTTTTGAGTTGTTCCTAGGTAGCCTCAACACTCACCTTCTCTAGGTCAACTGATACTCCTTCCTATGAGATAATATGACCCCTGAAGTAAACCTTATCTATCCAGAATCGGAATTTACTGATCTTATAATATATATGGTGATCTCTTAGTGTATTTAAAATAATCTCATGATGTGTTCCTGGGTTGATTCAAGTATGAGAATACAACAAGATTTTGTTTAATATGACAACCAAAAAAGTATATAGATAGGGGTGGAAAACCCTATTCATCATACCCATGAAAATATAAGGATATTTTTTGAGGCAAAATGATATAGCAAAATACTCATATAAATTATATCAACTATAGAAAGCCATATGTGGTATGTCTGAAGGCCAAAAATGCACCTGATGATAACATGATCTCAAATAGATCTTCAAGAAAACTATCACTGCTCTGATCTGGATGAAGATATCATTTATATTAGGCAAGGGATAATGGGTTTTCACTCTAAGCTTATTAATTTTTTAGTAATCCACACAAATATTAGGGGTTCTATTTTCCTTTTTTTTTGCGGAAAGAACTGGTGAACCCCATGGAGAAGTATTGAGCCGTATAAAAACCTTGGTCTTTAAATCCTCTATCTACCTTTTGAGATCTTATAAATTTGTAATATACTTCATGTAATGAGAAATGGATACTAGTGTAGCTCTAAGAACTAGCTTAATAGTAATTTCTACCTCTCTCTTAGGAAAAATTTATCAAAATTCATTGGGGAAAACCTCCCTGAAATGATCAACTATAAGGGGAATTTATCTTAGGGTAATCTCATATCATCTATATAATGTATAAAAATATGGGTGATCACTCCACTTGGACTAATATTCTCTGGTCTAGCTGTACCTTCCTGGAAATCCCATTCACCCTTGTGAAGGTAACTACCACCACCTAGTGATGTAAAAGATACCCTCTCATAATAACAATCCACATAAGTGTGAAAGGGGACCAAAAATTCCATCCTAATAATGAAATCAAAGCCCATATTCTCAAGAATGAATAGGTCCCATAATAAAAGATGGAAACATACTTCAAGGGGACATTCCTTTCACTGGAACACACTCTTTGATCATATTCCCAATGAATTATCATGTGTCATGATGTAATAGGAATATTCAATATGAAGACAACGGATTTCCCCAATAGATGAAATGATAAAGTAATGTGAAGAACCCATATAAAAAAATTTGAAACAATAGTATAGGATACTATAATATTAATTCAACTAGTAGATGGACTAACACCCTGCTCGTTTGGTATAAGTTGAACTAAATTAATCTGGAATGATCCACGAC
Source organism: Viscum album (assembly GCA_963277665.1). Lineage (NCBI taxonomy): Eukaryota > Viridiplantae > Streptophyta > Magnoliopsida > Santalales > Viscaceae > Viscum > Viscum album. The sequence continues at coordinate 1,293,790,798 of OY728138.1, read as the reverse complement.
ACTGTGCTGTAACCTGACTATATATAGTGGGTTCACTCTATTGATTCTATGTTCCTAAAGCCTAGTTACCTTAGACATGACCTCCTAATTTTATTGTACAACCAGTTCTACTCTAGCTACCCACCTGGTAAGGTTCTCTGGATCCTTCTCTTAAAGGGGGATATGGTATGGATCCTCTCACACTAGGCATAGAAGGGAAGGTCCTACAAAAAGGATTAAGTTTCCCCAATCTACTGAATCCTTGGAACTCAATGGGTTCTTTGGGATATTGAGGATTATTATGCCTAGAATTCCCACATTGGTGAAAACCCATGCAACTATCTATGGGTGTCACCTAGATACCATAGTTCACAGGTGAAGTCTCAAAGTGTCCCTTTTGACCCCTTGTTGAACCACTAATTTGTATCGGTTCTGAACCACCATGTCCCACACAATCTTCCTACCTCAGGTTTCAATTGATGATGACATCCCATTTCACCATATTAGATAAGGTAGTCAAATAGTACATGTTTACCAGATATAGAATAGGATTCCTAATCCCATCCTTAAATTGTATCACTTTCAATGACTCATTGGTAGTAAAAATAGGTGAAAAACACTGAATCTCTTTAAAATGAGATGGATAGTCCATAACTAACATATAACCCAATTGAAAGTTCATGAATTACCTGATATGATTGATCCTTAGGGTCTTAGGGAATAAATAGTCATTTAATATAGATTATAAATCCCTCCAAATCACTTTTTGATAATGACTTACCTGATTCAGAATATCTCACCAGTATTTGGAAGATCCTCGAAGAATATACATTGTGAGATTTTATCTTCTCTCAGGAGTAATATCAAGGCGATTGAGTATAGATAATATTTTCTCAATCAATAAATCTATATCCTAGGGGATACCATTCCCTAAGAAGTAGGTGGATTTTACTTCTGAAACTCCTGTGTCAACTCTCTCATATAAGGGGAATGTCACAAAACTCCATGTATAGTATGCGTAATCCATAAAAACTCCCCTTGAAACTGGACATCATCACATGATGTAAGGATAACAAGAGGTGCAACTGGTGGATCTACTTTAGGTATCACGAGTGGATCCGGTCCCACCACCTCCAAAGCATGATTAGAACCACCCTCCTGGCATGAAAATAGAGAACATCATGGTGTAATAGCTCTAAAAATGAAAAATGCCGGAATTAGATTGGAAAAATAATAGAAATGATCACAAATACACTAATAGGATAGGTAAAATACTTCCTAAGTATGAACCACACCCCTACGCATTCTACAAGATCTAGGTCTGGGTGATAATAAAAATTATATAAAACATAAGAGACACTAAAAAATTCCCACTACTAAGGTTAGGTTAGGGTCAAGATCTGTGTTGTTATATATGGGACCTGGTATACAGAGTTTCAATTTGTAATTTATAGAGTAAAACACCCTTTAAATTGAAACTGGCATCCCGATTTAATGGTGACCATTTTATTTTACAATTTATTTTCAATGAATTTCATTCTTATTTATATAGAAATTTTCTTTAAATGGTTGAACTATATAGATCAAAACTTCCAACTCATAAGGGCCTATAAACCTCATAAAATTATATGTGAAATCCATTTACGAATAGACACTCACTTATGAAGTCCCTATATGAAATTTCATCACAATTAATGGACATAGAAATAAGAACCAAAACATGATGCAGACAATGCACACTATAAGTAAATGTGGCATGGAATAATGCATGTTGTATAAATCTTGATGTTTCTCTAATGATGCATGAAATAATATTTACTTATCGCATTGAGCCAAGGATAATCCTCAATCATAATAATAACCACCACACATCTTGTGTGTCACACAATGGTGGAATCAAATCAACTATAAAAATGAAAATACATACCAAAATGTCCCATACTAGTTAATATGGACTTTCCTTGTATGTGAGTTAGCTACTCCCATGAACATATCATTACCAAATCCTGATACATTCCTAATAACTTGTTTAATATTCCAAAATGATAATACAAAATAAAATAAATTCCATTGATACCACTTTATGATGTTCTGACCCGAATTCCACAAATGGTTCCCCAATCTAGTTAGTAACATAGCCTCAAAAATGCCTCCCCCTATGTCAGAGGCTTCGAACTAGATGTGAGGGTCCAATGTGGTATAGCGGAGAGATTATACCCTCATTATCAGAGTAGTAAAATAGTGAAATAAATAAATAAATAGTAGAAGAATGATAAATAACATAAATCCAATGATAAATATTCATATTTAATAATTTACAAAGATAAAAATTTCCATCATCATATATTAAATTATGTAATTCCATGTATCTAACAAAAATAAATAGATAAACATGGTAGTGGAAATGAAATACAATACATGTAATAAAAGGAAAAAAGACCAAAAAGTCTATCTCCAATAGAATTATGCGTCATAACTTGGTCACACGCTTCCCCACTCACATAATATATGAAACTTAAGTATCCACAATTGGGAGCTTTCTCTTATCCCTACCTGCATCTACATAATCTACCCAAGTACCATCAGAGACCCGAATAAGATATGAGATAAACTCAGAAGGCCACCATCAATGATGTCGATAAATTCCCATTCAGTGTATATAATATGACAATGTACATATTTAATACATGATAATCAGTAATAAAAATTGTAAAGGGGTTGGATCTGGTTCATGAAAGATACCAATACGATACTACTTACTTCGGCCTAAGTTATATAATCACTAAACAAGTAACTATGTGTTTACTTATATATAGTCTGTATATATAGAGAATTCTACTACCATATGCATAGATACTACTACTATCCTGGACCTGGGGCATAACTCAGGCATCCATGGGTTATAGAATAATTCTCACAAGGGTCAAGGGACTCCATACCATGCATTACAAAATAAGGGATATCATGTCTATATAATAGCAGTAGGTTCACCATGCTTGAATCATAATAGTAGGGGTCATTATGCCAGTATATCATATTTATAAGGATCTCTATGCCCAATATTTTTTCAATAGTCTCACTATTCCTAAATCATAACTATAGGGTTTCCATGCCCGAATCATAACTTTAGAGGCACCATTTTTGAATCATAAATACATGGATGTCATTCTCGAATCATATCAGTAGGGTTGAAATGGTTAGTATCATATCAATATGGAATCCGTGCCCATATATCATAATATAATAAGGGACTCCATGCCTATATATAACAATAGTAGGATGGATTCCATTATTGTATATAACAATTGAAAAAGGAACTCCATACTCGTATAATATATATCATAAGGGTAACCATCCCCATTTATCATAATAATGATATTTATTCAAAGGCTCTAATATGATCTAATGGGTAGTTCATAATTCAATAGTATTTCTCTTTAACAAGGGAATAACCCTTGTTCTATTTAATCAATTAACGTAGTCATACCACTCACTTCTACTCAATTCAAAATAGTTTCATAGGTTTAGTAACCATGATACACCACAAAATTATCCATTATCATTTATGATATAAAATTTATAAAATAAATCCAAACACACTGATGGGTGTTTTTGTTATATGTTTATGAATGTCAATTAGTAATATCATGGTTCACAAAAAGGGGTGTCACATGTAGAGGTTTATGACCTCTAATTTTTATTAATATTAACATCATTAGGTTTTAAAAAAAGGCAACCAATTGAAGGAAGATTCATTTTAGGGTTAACACACGGTGAAACTGATGCATGACATGATGAAACATAATATAAAGCATCTCAACATTGAGGGATAAATACAAGACCACATACCTTATGCATGAAGAGGTGAACTTGTCTAGTATCGACCTTTGGTTTGGTCCATATGAGAAGAAATTGAAAAAAATTAGAAAATGTACTAAAAATAGGTCATAAGATCCTAAACCCAAATTAATATTTCATGAGGAATAAAAATAAAAAAATGTGAAAGATGAATATATTATTAACTGGTGGCTATCCAATGAGACAATTAGAAGTTGAATCAAAGCCTAGACATATGATGTATCAAAAAACCTTGAAAGATGGGAGGTGGAGCTTCTCGGGAGAAAAATGGACCCCCTATATGATGGAGGAATAAAAATAGAAAGGGGTTTAAAGTAATAAATCCTTAAGTTAAAAATGATAAAATAACCCAAAAATATGTGGTCACATGGTTTGGCCACATGGTTGTCCAAACTGTGCCCCCACTGTGCATAGCCTACTGTCTAAAGAGGGTACCCACATGGCTCATGTGCACAATTTGAGAAATTGTGCACAATCCATGTGGTTTTAAACAGATACTAACTACAGAGGCCATGCACTATAATGTGACCTGAGTTTCATAGTTTCATTAAACCATGTGGCCCATTTATTACAACTGAATACCCCACAGTGTTAGGAGAAACTGTTCGGACTAGGAAACATAGTTCATATTCATCATTTGGCCCAGTGATTTCTTCCACCGGTTGGGGTTATGGGATCCAAACAAGTCTTGAACACATTAATTTATTACATATCCTCCCTAGAAACCCATATTTGGTCAAAAAATATTTATACTAAAAATTAAAGGATCCATACCTCATAGAAAATGTAGGTTCTTACATTCTGCCACCTTCCGGATTTCATCCCAAAGCCCATGAAAACCCATGTTACTTAATAATTGGCTTACAATGATGCCTTGACATCATAAAACCATTAATATATATAAAATTGAATGAACATAAATCAAAATTAACATTAAAATTTGAGTGGTGTTACAACCTCCCCTCTATGATATTCTAGTGTAATAACCTGATATTTTAAAATGCATTTCTCTTAAAAAAATTTAATAATTTGATATCTTGTGAGGAATGTGACTCAAAACTAAAATCAATAATGTATTTTTATAGTAAAACATTAAATATGTTATAATAAAATTAAATGAAGCATAATCAGTAAGATCAATTGAGTAATTATAAGAAGTACCATTTAATTATTCAACGCTAAATATAGATGTTTTGTTTAAAAAACTATTTTTATTATATATATATATATTATTTATTAAATATTATGATTTGAATTTGAAAAAATAAAATTAATTTTTTAATTTATTATTTAAAATAATATTTGGTTTAATTTTTAGGATTTTTATGAAATGGTTGATTTTTTAATGGGTAGTGGAAAATATAGTTTTTACAAATACCATAAATTTTATGAAATCCTTAGGATATAAGTATGACATAAAATATATAAAACCATTAAATAAAAAAAACATTTATTTAAAGTGTAAAATAAAGTATATAATACTATAATATTAAATTTGGATACCCATTATTGACTTTTTGGAATATGAGTTATGTTTTATTCAAATAAAAAACTATTTTGGACTTTTTCCATTAAGTATTCACACTGATCCATTCAGTCTTGGATTAATTTAAATGTAATAAATTTTTTTTACATATAAACCATGAAATTACATGGCTATCAATACTGTTTATGATTTTGGTGTAAGTTCATTTTTATGCTTAAAAATCCATTTTTTTAAACCAATTTGTTCATTGTGTTACGTACAATTATATTAGAATTAATTTATGCTGTATTTTGTAACTAAATATGATAAAATGGATTCAATATTTTTTGTAATTGTATATAATTTTTCTATACATTCAATTTTATTTTTGATCACAAAAATAAGTTACCATGATATAAAAGTTAAGTAATTACATTAAAGGTTAAATGGTTCAAAGGGGTTTAACTAAGGAATAAAGCTTCAAATATAACAAAAAACTACCTTTATTTGACTAGTTGAGTGTATTTAGAACTCATATGAAATTATCTTTGAAATTTTTATAACTTTTTCCACCATCCTTTGAAAACTAATTATATTATTTTAATGTTAAGGGTATTTAAAAGGGTGCCAATCCCCTCACTTGTGAAAGGGAACCTCATTACTCAATTCTTCACACACTTTGAGCACATTAACTCATCAAATACCTACCGAAATACCTCCCAACACTTATCTCCGTATCCTAGAGTTTTGTTTCTCACCAATAGTCAAAAATAAGAAGGCTTAAGTATAGATTCAAAGGAGGATACCCAAGGAAGAGGTAATCATCTTAACTTGATCCTTTCAATTTTATTTTTTCTTCAGCAGCATGAAAATATTATATAACCACATAAAAATAATGTAATTATTATAATTATAACATTGAAATTATATTATTTTGATAGAATAATCATCATCTACCTCCTACCCATCTAATGGAAAATGAAAATTTTTCCCATGTGTACATGCAAACTACAACTTCCTTGAAGCGATGTATTTTATTTTTCATCAACAACTCTCATGGATGGTTATAAAGATACATTTAATGAATATATATATATATATGTGTGTGTGTGTGTGTTATTTATTGAATAATTATTAATATTTAAATAAAAATTATTATCTACATATTTTCTTTCCATCCATTGAAAATTAAAAACATCTCTAGTATGTATGTGACAACTACTACATCCATGAAGTGATGTGTTCCATTTTCCATCACCAAATTACATGTTTGGTTATAAAAATGTATTAAATAAATAAATTTTATATTTATAACATTATTAATATTATTAAACCATGAACATGGCACATGAACATGAACCATCAAACCAAAACATTCATGGAAAAAAGAATAGTTAACACCCAAAAATTTATTTTAACAAAGAATTATTGATAGAAATTGATAAGAGATTATTAGTCAATGATAACTATTAAAATAAATACAAATATTGTTATAAGATAGATATATAATAAATTTAAATTTATTATAAATTATTTTAGAGCATATTAAACTAAGTGGAAGAACAAGGTAAGGGTTTATGCTACAATATCCCTTTTATTGAGATTGTTTATGTTTCAATTTCCATTGTAGAAAATTGTATGTTATTTCTATCCTAAACACAATATATTTTATTATACCCTAGTTATTTCTGTGGTTTTCAAGTATTATTTCCATTTCCCCTATTTATTACTCAAATATCCCAAATGAATGATTTTTTATGAAAATCTAACCTTATTTCATTTTTTCGGTCCAGAATTTTTTTATTACATATCCATATTAAGTATACTATTTATGAAATCATCTTATCTATATTTCAAGGATTTTTTAAAGTAATTTTCAATTATAATTTATTTTTTTAAAATATCCTTAAAAGTAATGTTTTCAATATTTTTGATTCAGATCATTTTTCTCTTTCTTTAAAAAAGTGTGAGAAGAATGTTTTTTTTAATATTTATCACATAGGAATAATTTTCAACAAAGATGAAAATTATTTGATATGAATATTAATTTATATGTTTCCATTTGTTTTCAAGGAAAATACTGTTACCATTCTTCTATAAATTTTATGTTTTTTAGATGTTTTAAAAAAGAAAAGAATATTTATTCTTATTTTTTAAAGCATATTTCTAATGCTTTTTAAATGTTTTTTTCATCCATTGAACATACTTTAAAGATTTTTATTATTAAATGGTGATATTTTCTAGGATACCATCAAATTTATTTCTCTATAAGTCTTATGATAATTATATTTTAATGTTTTTTCATGAAAATTGATTCTTTTCCCTATGTTAATTAAGTTATGATTAAATTATGACTCTTTTTGTGATCTTATGGAACACTTATATATAGTTTTTATTACGTGATGGATATGGAAAAAATTATATATCCCTCAAACTGATTTGGTAAATCTTGATATATCATAAGTTAATATGAAAGGGAATGTGGTGTGGGCCAAATCTACTATAGGGCTATGCTTACTATGTTTATAAGAATGGAGAGTAAACTAATTCCACTATGATAATTTGTAAACTATATTAAGATGACCTTAGAAATTAACCTTGACTAAGGAAATGATTTTATATTATTATGTGCATGCCACAAAATTATATCTTATGCTTATGATATGCTCTGGTGGCTCGTGATTGATTATTGATGATTCCATACTCTTATAACAAATCTTTATTCCATGAATCACGATTTATGATCTATGGATAGTTGGGTTTTATTATTGTATGTTATGATCATGTTACCATACCATTATTCAGAGATACTTCTCACTTACGATATTCAATTTATATCTCCCATGTATACCCTTACTGCTTATTGGATCTCACCCTTTCTTATTTTCTATTTCCCCAGGTTATGATGAAGGGTATTATGTGTGATAAGTATATAAGGGTACCATTTGTGGAGAATGATAGTGGGAGATATTAAATATAGATAATATATATGTTTATTATGTATCTATTCTCCAAATGCATAAACTTTTTCAATTCACCAATATGAATTATTGTGAGGTGTATTATGATTTTATCTAAAATAATAGAATATGTACGTTTGTTATTCTAGGGTTGCCTCATCTATCCCCTGAGAGGAATCTCTCACTAACCTTACCAAATATATCCATCCACTAGATATTTATAAATAACTCCCATTATTAAGTATCCTACTAAATATAACCATATCTCTATAGTAATAGGACAAGATTCATTATCCTCCCTTTGAAAACCATCTTTATATGGTATACTATAAACATCCCATGCTCATCAAATGATAATTTCTCCTCCAACTATACATAATCAGTATAAATATTATGTGTATGGACTGAATCATATTTATAGATATATAAAAAATAAAATACATCATTCATATCTAGATTTCAATGGAGAGTATCTGATTGGAAATCCACTACTCTAATATTCTATAAAACCCCAAATGGACTGACAAACTGTGGCCCAAGATTTCCCTACCTCTATAGACACTATTTTCCTAATACAGGTGATAGTAAAAATAATAACTAGCAATCCATTATGAATAGAAAGGATCATCACCTCTGGTCATCATAAAAGCATTGCTTACTCGGAGTGGTAACCAATTAATTTTGGATTAATTACACCCACTCGGTAATATCCTATAAAATCTCAACTCAGTCACTATAAATTAACCTAACTCTAATAATCACAATGTTGAGAAACATGACCAACCATAATTATCCTCAAATGGGGGAATATGGATCAAATCATAAAATATATTTTTATACAAAAACTCTTACAATGCTAGATAGTAATCCCATGCTATTTTGAAATCAATCACACTTTCCCTGAGCATATATCCTAATATCTGAATCTTCCTCTCATAATTATCATACATTTACAAGTGATATAATGTAGTTATATTTATTTGATACCTTGAAACACCTATCATTGGGTAGTACAAGTTCTACTATTTATTTTCCTAATGTAACAAAGTGGATGATCATTGTCCTGTCACTTGGGGAGCATTTTCAATCATTCATTGACTAATCCTAATCAAATATTTATTTATTTTGGTGTTTTTTATATAATTGAAGATGTTAAAATATAAATTAGTGTCCGTAGTAGAGGTAGTTCATACTAGGTATATTCAATAGGAAAAACCAATCATATTTATTTTTAAAAATACTTCTCAAACATACTCTCACTTAATTGATTGATTCAAAAAATTTCACTACTCAACTCCGACCATGTTTCAATTATGATGGGAAAAACAATGATGTATTTTAATGTGAGGTTATATTTTTTTTAAAAAGTCTAGTAGAGGTTACCAAACCTCCATTAAGTTTTTAATTTCCCAGAAACTTTCCCTAGTTAGGCCCTACCAGGGGAAGAACCACACTACATATGAATGATTATTTCTAGACCACTCTCCACTATACTCCCTGCTAACATTGATTTATGGAATAACTAGTGATGGTATGACTTAAAATAATTTGATAGATGAAATTAATAATAGGCTACATGGGAGGAATAGTAAATATTCCACATCCAACCTTTTTAACTGCACTCTACCATAACTTGGAATGATAACAGATGAATGAAAAAAAAGATATTCAAAACCCAAGAACAATACATTTGTTTAATCCCCACCCAATCAATAACAATGATTGTTATCCATTATTGTATAAATATAATTATGTTATAAAAAATAGAATAGAACATAATATATAAAAAGGGAAACTAATATAAGACTTGTAGTAGAACTCCAACCAGATTCCAAGTGCAGTGGATGATCTCCCTAACCATGGAATCCTCATCTTATTTTTTTGGAATCTCTATATCTTCTTCAAAGTCTTAAACCTTACTTCTTCATTAGTAGTTAAATCATCAATATACTTTCTCCTTTTAATATTTACTATTCTCCCCCTTCATTTATATATTCAAATATCTATAAAATCCAAAAATTCTATTTCGAGTTTCTATATTTTTTCAAAAAATACCAATCATGGAAATAAGTTGTTTTCATTTGATATGTTCTATGTGAAATATATTGGTTGGATTATATAGATACTCATGTGGAATCCCCAAGATTTATATTGTAGTTAATATGATTTCCTTAGGCATTCCTTTAGAGTATAATTTTTCACAAAGGGAATGAACTCTATGTGGATCGATGTAGATTTCATAGGAACTATATATGGTAACTCTATGTAATTATATTTACCAAATACATATCTTCTATAAATATAATATGGGAACTCTACATGGTAAACTAGTCTTTAAATTTATCAAAGGCGTGCACTACTTGTTTATGGAAGACAACTCTATGTTAGATTTAGAACCTCCATTAACACTATGCAGGAACTCTATGTTAGTACCCAATCTGCAGGAACTCTATGTGTGAAATCTATATGGGAAAAATATGTCATCTTTGTACAATTTATTTCCTTTTATATTTTTCTTATTCTAACATAGAATTTATTGATTTCTAAAATGCACTTCAAACCACCATTATTATTTCAAGATGAATAACCACTTGCAGTGATGGTCAAAACATATAAAATTAAATATAAGATTCATTATAATAATTTTAAATATAAAATGAACAATTAAAATTTATGTTTTAACACATTTCCAAAAATCAACTTTGAATTACTTATAAAACCATAAAATATTAAAATTACCGTAAAATTGATAAAATATGGGGTTAAAATAATTAAAATACAAAGTAAAAAAATATGGAAATATTGGATCTATAAATTCTTCAAAACATACCGATTTAAAATTTGGAGAATTTTATTATAAAATAAATAAAAATGTAATCAAACAAGAAAGGAAAATATTAATGAGTAAAGGTGGATAGAAGTGGTTGATTCCAAGGGAATATCCTCAGATAATGATAATACAATATTATGGTCAATATCCAATCCATGAATAGATAAAAATCTCATTTCTAAATCACCTTTAGAAAAAATAATAGCATCATCTTTATTAACCTAACATCATATGTGCACAATTTTCACATACTGATTGAATATAGCTCTACATGTTTTGATGATGTAAACAATACTCCAATGGATTAATGAAGAACCCAACAACTTTAAAAACCATGGATGAGTCTGATTCGACTTAAAAATTATTATTTTCATTCAAAGAAAAAACAGAGATACTAATTTCCATTATAAGAGAATCTCCTTAGACATAACTCCCATCCCTATAAAAGTTTGATAATGTCAGAATCATAGAGCCTTGATAGTTTAAGCTGATTCCACCACCATGAATGATGCCATAAATTTAATACCAATATAGATTGATGTTAATCACATGATATGGTGGTTTATAGTTAACCATGTGACCTAGTTCTCTGATTTTAGGCATATTCCATGTAAAAAAATTTGGAATCTGGTTGTTGAGGGTCTGCAATAGAACAACCTCCTTGAGTAGTGAGCTGATACTAAAAACTAGTGTAATGAACATAATATTGAGGTACCCTTTAATATGATTAAATATTTTAGGGAAATATATTATGAGAGTCAAATAAAACCGAAAATATTGTAGTGATAATGATTATTTGGCCTTGGGAATCAAAGGACACACCTATATAGTCATTAAAATATGGGTTCAGAAAGATATCCAAAGAGTTATACCACCCACTAGCCTTGGTTAGGAACACATGAGTTTTACAGATATATTTATTCCATTATAATTTATTAAAAAAATAAACTACCAATTCCATATTCCCATTATCATAATAAATACATTTTGAATCTAGGTGAATACCTTTTTTAGATCTCATCATCATAAGGGATAATGTGATACCTGATACATCACATAAGAGAATTGTGATTTTCTTGTATAGCCTTGTTACAAAGAATAATTTCCCATTAATTAGATATATTATGAGTATTTATTATATTTTTATAGTCATAGGTTCTAAAGTGTTTCAGGGGGTGGTAGTTAAAACATAGAAATTAGGTTCATTAACAATCTTGATGCTATTGTAAACAAATTTTTGGGCATCATTAAGGACCACATAAATGAATATAGGATGATTAGTGGAATGTATGAGGAAAATATATTGGATATAAAACTCTAAGAAGTATAGGGAGAGCCCACCTATTTATCATTCAAGAAACTAATTTCCCCTTTTCCAATGATCCAGTAGGAGCAATCATATAGAGTGCTGATGGAACATTACATTATTCACTATAGATGAAATCCATTAATATCATCTATCCATGATATTGAGGAGTCCCATATTATTTCTTAATAAATTTAAACCAAATTTATTTCCTCCCATCCTAAATTTTCTTGTATACATTTCATACTTTAATCAATATACTTGAGATTTATTCCCCGTTATTTAATCAACTTGGACAGTCTAGACTATCTGGCCTAATAATGTCGACCATCTTGACGATAATCCTATATGAAACTATTGAGAGTGAGTTAAATGTTATTTATCACTATATTAGGGTCCTTTTAGATTTATAGAACATATATTTGAATTAAGGAGTGAATAAAATTCACCAGAGTGATCTTTCCTTTAAATGAAAGAAATCAACTATTCTAATTAAGAACCCTTCCAATGATTCTACTGATAATACCATCAAAATGGTGAATATATATTATTATATTTGATATTATAACACTCATATATCCCATTGGAAACCCCCTTATAGATATTTTTTCCTATCATTAATATGATTTGACCCCCTTATGGAAATGTTTTTGATATGTAAATGCTACTTTTTCCTACATTGATACACTAGAAATTTTTTATACTATATCATTTAGGATCCATTAAAATTCTTAAATAATGTATATTATATGATTAATTAAGGAAGTATTGTCATATAAAAATAATAAATGAGATATTACAAAAAATACATACTAAAATTTGAAAGGATAGACAAACATTTTTTTAATATCATTAATAATGTTCATACTACAGACATCTTGAGAAAGAATAAAAAGGTTCATTGAAATAGGATCTCCATGTTGAAGACCCCTTAATGATTTAAGGAATCCAAATATCATACACGTAAATGAAACCAAGAACCAATGTGAAGATATTTAGTTGAAAATAAGGCCACACACCCACTCTGAGAAGCCACACCAATGAATGTATCTTAAAATAAAGCTATATTCCATCTTATCATAAGAGTTTTCCATATTAACTTTCACCATAAAATTGGATCTAACCACACATATATCAATGTATGGAATCATTTACTGATATAATTAAATAGATCATTGAATATTTCTTCCTTATAAGAATCCATGATAATCGTATAAAATTTTATAATATAGGCTAAAAGATATAATTTTGTTAAGAATAGACACACAAACTTTTTATGAGAAATTACACATTATTATGTGATGAAATTGACCTAATACACTAATTTTATTAACATTAGATATGATAAAAAGGATAGTTGTAGTGGTAACACTAGGTAGAGGATCACCCTTGATGTAATAATAGACCACATTAATGACTTCATTTTTTAATGAGATGTAATAGAATAGTGTAAAAGGAGCCTTGAAAGCCATCAGGCCTAGTTGAACTATCTAGGATGAGGCCTTTAATATTCTCTTTGATTTCATATTCATCTATAATAGATTTAAAAATATTTTTATCCTACTCTCCCACAAATATATTTATATTAATAAAGAATTTATCATCAGTGTCTTGACTTTGGGATCTTTTATACTCTCAGTCCAAGGACCTTCAATTAAAAATGAGATGAAAGAAACTACTAAGGGGACTATGATATTGACATCACTAGAGTAGGATTCATCCTTTAATTACATGTTAAAAATCCAAATAAATTTTCTATCCTTTATACAAGAATTTATGTATTCTATTTTTTCATATCCTTCCCTTAGTCATTGGATTCTAGATCACTCTTTGTCCATTATTTATTTTTCAAGAAAGTGGTTCTCCAGAAAGATTAATTTTTGTGTAAAGAGGGGGGAAATTTGATAATAACATTGTTTATATAACTATACATCAAGTTTATTGATCTCCTCTTAGATATATCCTAATTTAGTCTTGAGATTCAGATGGCTATTGATCCATGTAATTATTTTACCATTTATTATGAAGATCTTATTTTGAAGATCCACCCATGCATTCCCATAGATGGGGGAAATATACAATGAAAAAAAATCTTTTAAAAGCCACTATCTTCTATATATTGGTTGGAATACAAGAATATTTCATAAAAATACTATACTATTTTGATCTTCATTTCTCCCCCACACTTTAATATTGAAATTACAGAAATCATGACGCATTATAGTTAATTAAAATTTATTAATATGTAAATGAAATAATTTTTTATTCATCCCACTATAGAAATATAATTCCTCCTAAAGGGATTCCAATTATCTCTTTCCTCACTGAATCATAAAATTTCATTCAATATCTTGTTAACTCTCATATGAATTTTGGGCTTAAGTTCCCAGATACATATCTCTCTTCATTCAAGGATTTTGAATTAGATATTTTCTCATTCATAAAAGGATGCATGATTTTAAAATTATTGATTCCTTAATATAATATTCACATCATAGAATCATAAAAATGTGTTAATCATGAAGAATTTACTTGGGTTATGTTTAGGTAAAAGGGTTAGTAGGTTTGAAATGTCAAAAATTTAGAAGCTAGAGGAGGAGGCTTGCCTTAAAACAAAGTAGATTGAATGAAATAATTTTTAATCAATAATTTATCCTCACTCACTCCCATTTTCAATTATTAGACTACAAACACATATTTCTTTTTTTAGGGAGTCCACATCTTGGAATTTTCAGTGTCAATAAAATAATTCATCCATATGTACCCTTTTTTGAATTATTTTAGCTTTAATTCTGATCTTGATTTGTTTGTAGAATAATTGTTTAGGGAAAGAGAGAAATATTTTGATTTTATAGTAGTGGTGAACTCTCATCCCAGTTATGAATGAATTGTTTTCATCATAAAATATTTCTAATGTTATTTTTTTTCCAAAAATAAGTAAATAATTTACAATTATCCCACAATCGATTCAATATATTTTTTTGAAATAATATAGGAGTATTCTCCCCCCACACACTTGAGTTTAATCACATTCAAGAAATTAATTATAGATAAATGTAGATGGTGATAAATGACTTGTAATTTGGCTACCTAATAAGGTTGTTGATGACTACTAGGGGATTAATAAATTGGTTATATGTAATGGAAAACATGATAATAGAGTTCAATGTAAAACAAGATTTTAAAATGGAACCTCAATCATATTTAACTCAATCTACAAATTCAAAAAATGAAATAATAGGAAAAAATATGTTTTATGTATAAAAATATACCTCAAAAATATCATAAAAAATAGAACTTAAAATATGATGAAAAATAGGTTTAGAAACCTCTTAATATTGGGAATTTCTCCCATTATTGACAACACCAGTGAACATGGGTTTCACTTTTGATCAAAATTCACTAAATAATATGATAGTAAATAAATAAAAAAAATTAAATTTTACAAATCATTTAAAATTTTATAAATTCAAATAATTAAGTTTTTTCAAAAACATAAATATGGTCTTAATTTTATGAAATTAATCAAAGAAGATCAAAATTCATAAAAAGTCAGTAAAACTCAAAATCTGAAAAGATAACATGAAAAATAAAAAATAGGTTTGTACCAATCCCACACAATTAGACTATTATTATCCCCCTTTTAATTTAATAATTATTTCCTTAGCTTTTCAAAGAATTTAATTAGTCTAAAATAAGTCAAGTACAAAAGCTAAATATAACCTAACATATTGGTTGGGTATAATTGAGTAAAACTCTTAATTTCATCTTGATTGAAACCAAAAAGTATAAATTGGAAAACATAAAAACATAATTTAAGATAGAAATAAAAAGAAAATAAATATAAATTGTAATGAAAATTAAAAGGGATAAATATTGGTTTAACCCCCCATGTGGTCACTAGGTTTTCATTTCCACTAGAAGAGTAGTTATATTGGTTATCCAAAATTAGATGGTGACTGGGGTTTGTATTAGATAAACTAAAACATATCATTCCCTCTCTTATGATACATATTTCCCTACTTATATAGGACTCCATGGATATAATCCATTGGGTATATCCCTATTATAATTATGTATTTTTTTAATTATGGGGTAGGATAATGAATGAATCCCCCTCCTTATTATATTATACTTGTACAACCTATTTCTTCACATCCAAGGATTTTTATTCACGGTATACTTCATACATATATTTATTAAAGTGAAAGTTAGTGAAAATTTTAATTTGAATGAAATTTATACAAGGTGAATTAATATCATAATATTTCCCTTAAAAAATCATAGCTTGTAACTCAAATTATTTAGGAAAACCAATGATATCTCCTCACGTACTTCCATAAATAGATGTTCAATGGGTTTTGGGATCTTTATGTGTTCTTAATTAGGTGAATAATTGTATTTATATTAACCCTTTAGGGAAAACCAAGTGTTGGATTTATCTATAAAATCTAAACCATAGGAGTTAATTCTAAATTTAGTTTCAATAAAATTTTATAAAGATATGTTCAATAAATGATTGTATCCTTATGTTGCTTTAATTTCTAGTTCTTTTAACTTCTCTAAGAATATTTGAGTTGTTTTTTAATGGATGTAATTAGGTAGTCAAACTATTACATATTTTCTTAAAATTATACCACTTTTGTAAAAATTCTTCTTCCAAATCTAGAGAAATATACAAAGGTGTTGAATATTCTTATAAAATGGTATAATCATATTGCATGTTAATACTTAAAAATTAATTCAAAAATTCATCCAAATCTTATTGATCTCCCATAATTGTATCAGTAGGATAATTTTATTCACGAATCTCCAATATTTATTTATAGATGGTATATATCATGTTTTTGAGATGGTTGGGATTTTGAAGGTCTTAAAGTAAGGAATAAAATTTTATAATTTATTCATAAAAATTTGGATGAAATAAAAGAAACTATTTTTATGAATCAACAAATTATGGATAAAACTATGGGAATTACTTCTGGAGATCAGTTATTTCTCAGGAATATACTTCCAATTTTGAGTACTCAAAGTAATATTTAAGGACTAAGGTAACCTCCCTGAATTCATCCCCTAAGTAAATTAATCTTTTATCTCCCCCACCCATCTAGAAAATGAAGAAAAAATTTATTCTATGGGTTAGAATGACGAAGATAATTGTTCAATTTTTTTAATATTTTTAAAATTAATTTTAATGTATAAAAATATTTAAAAAATGAAAATTAATAATCATTTAAAGATATCTTGGATCCCCAAAAATGATTCCAAGGATTGACACACCCATCATGGGGTATTAAAAATCTATCATTTATTTTCCTAATGAAACATAGTGGCTGATCAGAGTCATATCACTTGAAGAGATTTTGAAACCAATCAATAACTAATCATAATAACTTATTTTTGTGTGTGTTTTGATCTAATTAAAGTAAGTAAAATATTAATGAGGGTAATAAGGAATTGTAATTGATCCTTTGGAGGTTCACCAGGTACTCCCTATCATGGTTCTTCTTAAAAATACTACTCAAACATACTCTCACTAAGATGAGTGATTCTGTATTTTTCATTATTCAACCCAAGCTATGTCTAAATTGTTATTTACAACACATAATATTAATAAAATTTGAGGCAATATTTCATTAAAAAGTATAATGGTGGTTACCAATATTTAATTAATAGTTTTATTTCCTTAAATATTCAACAATATAGGACTAAGGGAAGAACCCCACAACACAAGGGTAATGATTTCCATACCACTCTCCAATTCACTACCCACATCCATTGATTTATATAAAACATAATGAATGGAAGAATTAAAAGAACATGAAATTTAATGAAAATAATATTTTGTAGGGAAAAGAGGATAGAAACCACATCCAATCAGTTTAACCACACTCTACAATAACTTTGAAAAAAAATAGATAAAATCAAATAAAGATACTCAAAACTCATGAAAAAATCACTGGTTTACTCCCCCATAGATGTTAGGTCTATATGAATAGATAAATAAAATTACAATATAAAAAGAAGAATAGAAAAATTTATCACAGGGGAACTAATCTAATTTTGACATTATCAATCCTTCTAGATTCTTAGTGTCGCAACCAATCTCCCCAATAGTAGCATCATACTTTAATTTATAGGCATAAATATATCTTCATTAAAGATTAAAAATGTTATAAATATTTATTAGGTTAAATATATAATATAATTTATCCTTTTAATATTCACTATAACCTCCCTTTTTTCATGATTTTAAAGTCTCTAATAAATCTCTGACATCCATTTAGTGTTTTATTATTTTGGAATAAAATATAAATCATTAAATTTGATTAATTTAATTTGATGTATTCCGTAGAGAAGATAGTTGTTGGATCATATGAATTATTATGTGGTAGCTCTAAGATTATTTTTGAACTCTATATAAATCAATGTAGAGTTCATGGGAATTTTATGTAGGAAATCTACATCGGTTCCTTTACCGAATTATGCTCATCCAATATACATGTGAACCCAATATTAGAATTTTGAAAAGGAATAAACTCTAAATAATTGGAAAATAACTCTATATATTCTTTATAACATTGTTAAACATTATTGAAGAATACTATGTGCGACACCTGACATTTGGTTATAGAAAGTGAACTTTTCTTTACAAATAAATAATACCCAAAAAAACATAACTTTATTCAATAATGTCAAAAATAATATGATTAAAACCTAAATTTAAAATTTAAAAAAAAAATTACTTTTTCAAATAAATTTCATTTTTGAATTAAATATATTAGAATTATCTTAGTTTGAAATTTTTATATTTTATAGGAAAAGTTTATTTTTGGATAAATAGTGAAATTATTGATATTTGAAGTACTTTGTCATTTATTATATTTTATAAGTTATATTGTATTCAAATTTAAAACTATTTTCGGGTATTTACTATTAATGTTTTAGTTGTAAGGTGATATTAAGTATTGGATAGAGAAAAAAGTCAAAAATCATTAAATTTTTATTAAATAAAAAAATTGGAAATCAACTGTTTACTAGATATCTGTGTAAAATTATTTTTACACTTAAATCATGCATTTACTAAAAAACTATTTTTCATGCATATTATGTTCATATATTAAAAAAATTATTCTAACTATATAATCTTAATATGATAAAATTAAATTAATATTTTTAATCATAATATATAAATTTGGTTATAATTACCCTTTTAGTTTTGATTACATAAATAAGTTATCATAGTAAAAAATTAATTTTTCAAGGTTAAGGTTAAATTGGTTTTCAAGGGTTTTGATAAGGTGATAGGATTTAAAATGTATCTAAAACATGTATAAATGTGATTGGTTGAGTTTTTTTCTACACCATAACATCTTATTCATGAAGTTTTAGTTTCTTGGTGCCAATTGACCATGAATAACACCTTTTAATATTCTAAAACACAGAATAATTACTAGAGTGGCACTCCCCTCACTTATAAAACGGTGAAACTTCTCCCCACTTCTTCACACCTATTGAGCCACTTATATAAACCAATAATTACCCACATATCTTTCCAAACATCATCCCCATGACTTAGAAGAGAATTTCACAATCAAATACCCACCTAGAAGGATTATGGTGTAAACTTATGGCGGGTTTTTGACGAAGAGGTGAAACTCCTAACTGAGTATTTTCATGTCATTTATTCTTCCACCACTTTAAAATATTATAAAAACATGATAATATAATAACATAATTATCTTAAATATAATTAAATTTTATTATTCTAGAGTCACACCCCTTATTCATCACCTTTCCATCCTATATAAAATGAAAACAGCATTTCTGTATACGTATGACTAATTGAATCCACATAGTAGTGTAATTAGTATTTCATGACCTATTTATTTGGATTCTTATAATGGTAAAATTAATAAATATATATTATATTTATGACATAATTATTAATCTTGAAATAAAATATATCTACCATCTTACCCTTCCATCCATTAGAAAATCATAAGGTCGCTCGTGGGTATGCGTGGGCAACAACCTCCACGAAGTGATGTGATTCATTTTTATATTACCACTATATATATAACTATAAAATCATATATAATAAATAAAAAATTATATTAATGAAATTACTAAAATTTTGGACATGATGGAAACATTTTGTACTCCTTTAACCATGAATATTATTTTGATGTAATTTTGGAGAAATTGACTGAACAACCTTAAAGTGGTCAACGTATACAATAACTATTAAATGAATAGATTTAGAATTATTATAAAATGGCCTTAAAATTAAATATAAATAAAAAAATTCCATAAGAAAATATTTAATAAATTTTGAAATAATTATATATGAGGGTCAAACATGTACAACTAAGACAAGACCAAAGGTAAGATATTTTTGTTACAATCTTATTTTATTTCTGGATTGTTTATGTTCAAATTTAATTTGGGAAAATTATATGATACTACCCTATTAAACAACATATATATTTTTTATTCAATGGTTATTATTGGGTTTTAGAATTTTATATTCAATTTCATCCCTAATTTCATCAATAATCATCAAGTGATTTACATGAAGGGGCTTTTCTTTTAAAACGATTCATATTTTTTATGTTCGCCTTGAAATCCATTTTCTTCCATTTAAAGGCACTTTTAAATGATTTAAAGAATATTATTATTTAAAAACCAATAATTATTTTAAGTCATTTCTCACCATATTTTCCTTCATTTATAATTTTTTATAATGAATATTCTTATCAATTTATAAATGTGGTATTTTAATACTTTTTACCAAATTATAAAAGGAATATTTGTAAACACTTACTACATGAACACAATTTCTCACCATCATAAATATTCATTTCTATCAAGATTCATTCATAAGTTCACATGGTTAATTTCAAATAAGTTTTTTTCTCAGTATTATTGGATTTAGAAAATAATGATTTATTAAAAGAAAGGGGTATTATTTTCTAAAAGGAATGAATTTTTTTTAAAGTGATTTATAACTCTGTTCTTACAAAAAATTACAAGGAATTTCTTTTTAATATTTTTTTATTTTATAATTTTTTTTACTAAAAAATATTTTTTTATGAATTGATGGTCTTATATAATCCTTTAATAATTTTTGGATTGAACATTATTCTATGATCATTCACTTTATTTTGACCATGTTCTCTATATACCTCTATTATTCATTGAATATTACTTTTCTCCTTCATATCCATATTTTTAATATTATGAATGAATTTGGTATCATTTCTTTTACATTGATGATATTTAAACTATATTCCATTTTTATATATGGTATTAGTTCAAGCAATTTTTTTTCATTGACAAAGGAAATACATGTGTTATATATTTTTCATAAAATACATATAAATATTTATTTACAAGTCATTTTGAGAACAAATCATATTGGTAATTCAATAAATAAGGATTTCGTATGACATGAAAGTGATGGGTGGGGTCTGGTTATATATAGCATGTCGATTCATTGACATATATCATGAGAAAAATAGTACGGATTCCATATTATATGGGTAATTTATCTACAACTACCCATTTATTAAGAAAGAAGTCTTGGTTGAGGGGCCTTAATGGTAAGATCAATGGTAACTTAGTAGAGGCCATGATGGAAAGTTCATGAATATCTATATTTATAAATTTCTTTTATTAAGAATTTAGTTTCCATTATCCATTTGGTTAACATATTTATATTAGTAATGAATGTAATTTTAAATCTATTTGTTGATTGAATGACATGTGTTTTGATCATCTACACTATTATATCTGTTATTCCTTATTTACTCATGATATTTTCCACTGTATGTAACCCTTACTGAGTACCTGAGCCCACCATTTATGTTTTTTACTTTCCTCAGGATATGAAGAAGGATTTTATGAATTATTTCAATGATGAAAGAATATTTTTGATGCTATGTTTATAAATTTACAATGCAATATGGGAATCAAGTATGTATCTAGTTTTCCAAGACTAATAAACTGATTAATAATACATGTTGTGATCCCTTTTATCATGTACCAATGTAATAAAGTAAATAATTGATCTATGTTAATGAATTTTGAGAGTTATAGATGGAATCAGAACAATTTTAGTAGGAACCTTTGGAATTAGATTTTAAATAAACATCGAAACCATGAGAATTATATTAGTACCTTTAGGTATTTTAGAAATTTTACCATTATAGGGTTTTTTATTTTATGGTTCAATATTGATGATGATTATGAGTTAACTCAGTGTGTCCCAACTTTTATAGATAAAACTTAGTAGAAGGAAGGTAATAAAGACCCATAGTCAATGTAGGGATTTCCCTATTATAAAATCCAATACAATGTGTGCTGGATTTAAATAGATAATCGCCATATTAAGGAAGCTGAATCAGGTTATGATAAATAACCTTAATCATATAGAGAAACCTATTAGCACAAAACACAATTCACCTATGTTAGATCATTTCATGTGAAAAAATAATCTATATTTTAATAGAACTAATAATCTATTGTTTACTGAACAATGGATTGAGCCACACAAAAATATATTTATAGCCTTGGGATATACTGAAATGGAAAAAGTTGTTTTGGCTGTGTATTGTTCAAAGAGAGATGCAGATCAATGGTGGCCATTGATCCATAACACTAAATGTGTTGATAAAATAGAATTTTTGGAATTAATAACTTTTAAAGTGATATTATTTGAAAATTAATTTCCTTGAGGTTATTGAACTGAAATAGAGAGGTTTATCACATTGATGTATAATTAAAAAAGGTGTTTCTGAGTATAAAGACAACTTTATAAGATTACCCATTTAGGTTGTAGACTTTATAAGTAATCCAGATGGAAATAATAACTTTTTCTTTTATGGCCTTAATCTGAGTATACAAAGGGAACTAGTTTCTCAAATAATTTCATCTTATGATGATATTGTATCAAGCTCCATGAATATAGTGAAATAATTTTATAGTTTATATATCTTCAAGGGAAATCCTAAATAGAATAGGCCAAATAAGAACTATGAAAATAGAAATGTCTCAAAGAAGAATAAAGGGAATATGTGATTTCCAAGATGTGATAATTGTATAATGAAACAACTAGCTACTTTCATTAATGAGAACATGAGTCTATATAATTTTTTTTATAGGGGTCACAAGGATCATACATTAAATGTAAAGAAATAAACGAATAAAATATAGTGATTTATCTATAAAGAGATGGTGAATTATTCAAAACAATGTCCTAATAATCAAGGGAATGTATCGTAGAAGAGGCCAAGGGCAGAAGTCCAAGATTATGAAATCACAATAGCTAAGGTGGAAGTTCCTAAAGAAGTTGTGGTAGGTTCTTCGATAGTAACCTTGAATTTAAAAAATGATTTATTTGATTTTTTATATTTACACTATTTTATAACTTCCATATTTACCATGAAAATAATTTATTTCCCTAGTATCATAAGAAGGGAGTTTCCAATCAATAATCTAAGTGAAAATTTTATTACAATAGGGATGTTTCAATTAGTTCCCATTATGATACGTATACATACCATATTTTAAAACTTGATTATTATACCTATGTTAGAATATGATATAATACTAGGTATGGGTTGTATTTAAAATTATAATGTGATTTTTTTCCAAAAGAAGTAGATTATGATTCGTGATGGATATGGAATACATTATCCTTATAGGGGAGACTACATCATCTGAATCATGTCTACATCCACCTCCGATAGCTTATCACAATGAAATTATTTGAGAATAATGTTAGAAAAAACCTTATAATGGAAAATTTATCCTTATAATAGAAAATATACATATTGTGTAGTAATACATTGATGTGTTTCCTAAAAAACTACTTGGACATCCACTTGAGTATTAAGTTGAGTTTTCCATTGATCTCATCAATGATGATAAAACTATATCAAATGATCCCAATAGGATGGATATAATGGAATTATTGGAACTCATAAAAAATATAAGAGTTGTGTGATAAGGGATTTATATTCCCTAGTGTTTCACCATGGGGAGCCCATGTTCTTTTTGTTAATAATAAATATGGATTTATATGGTTGTGCATAAATTTAATGGAAATAAATTCCATTAATATAAAGAAAAATTATCTTATACCCCACATTAATTACCCCTTTGATGAACTTTGATGTGATCTATATTTTTCAAAGATTGAAATTCATTATAGGTATCATAAACTATTATTAAAGAAAGAATATATTCCACATGTGAAAAGTTGTATGAAGTATAGAAATTAAAATTTTATAATAATTCCCTTTTGATTAACTAATGAACAATCTATATATATATATATATATATATATATTGAAACTAGCATTCAAGAATTATATTGATAATTCCATTGTTGTATTTATTAATAATACGTTTATATACTATAAAAGATATTATGAGCATAAAATTCATAAGTGAATCATCATTAAGACTCTTATAGAAAATGAGTTATATGTAAAATTTACAAAATAAAAATTATGGCATCAAAAAGTTTCTTTTCTTGTCCATATTGCATCTATGGATGGTATATAAGTTGATCCTTCAATCCTGAAGGTAGTGATAGAATGTCCAACACCAATGAATATAACTAAGGTATATAGTTTCTGTGGTTTAACAGGTTACTAACAATGATTTGTTCCAAATTTTTCTTGACTAGGTAACCCATAAAACTATTTGACATATAAAGGGGTTAATTATACATGGTTAAAAGAATATAAAGAATGTTTTGAATAATTATAGAGAATATTTTACAATGACCCAATATTTACTTTACCAACAAGAAGGTATGGATTTGTTCTATAAATTGATCCATTAAAGAATGGACTTGGATTCAACCTTATGAAAAATGAAAGTGTTTATTACCATGCATCTAGGAAGTTATGTATTTTTAAATAGAATTATCAAACCCTTGATATAGAGTTTACTTCCATAATCTTTTCATTGAATATATTGAGGCATTAAATTTATGGTGAAGGGTTTGAAATATGTACAGATCAAAAAAATTTGAAATATATCTTCTCATAAAAATATAATGATATTAGAAAAGTAAATGGATGATACTACTAAAGGATCATAATTTCTCCATAAAATACCACCCTGGGGGGGAGACTAAGGTTGATGATGCATTGAGTAGGAATGATAATTGGATTTTGAGTTAAATTAGTATTTAATAAATAACTTATAATCATGGATTTAATAATTCTGTATATGGGAATAATTAAGGATGGTGAAACATCACATCTATTCTAAATGATTTCCAAACAACCCTTATTAGAGATAATAAAAATTTCTTAGCTTTAAAATAATAATATTCAATAGAAAATAAAATCCATGAATTATGGGAAGTTATTAAACATAAACTATGATGATAGTATATTTAAATTTAGAAAGACTATATATGTTTAATTAATGGTTGAGCTTAAAAGGGAATTATTAGATGAATCTCATTACATAAATTTATCTATACACCCTGGTATCACCAAATTGCATCATTATTTAAAGGAACATTTTTAGTCAGACAATATTAAATAATAAATAGCATATAATGTATCAATATTATTTGTTTCTCAAAATAAAAATTCTAAGATGCAAAGTCCTAAAAAATTAATGTAACCTCAACATATTACTGTATTGAAATTGGATGATATTAATATGAAATTTTTTACTATAGGCCAACAACTCCATGAAGGAATGATTCCATATGGTTTCCTATTGATCACCTTACTAAGTACACTCATTCCTTTCTATAAGGGAAGATATACCTCTTGAGTGCCTTTTGTAGCTCTATATTAATGAATTTTTTAGACTTTATCATGAACCTATTTTGATTGTATTTGATCATGACCCATAGTTTACATAAAAATTATAGATTTTTTAGAAGGATACTAATACTGATCAAAATTGGAAGATTTATTATAATCAACAGATCAATGGATTATTCTAAAGGACTATTTAAAAATTTTAAGACATTCTAAGGTCATGATTACTTTACTATCAAGGTAAGTGGGATAATTATTTATCTTTGGTATAATTTTAGTATAATAATAGCTTCCATTAAAAAATTCCAATGAAACTATATAAAGTGTTATATGGGAAAATATATCACATAATAACTTGTGGGGATGGAGTTGGGGAAATAAATATTTTAGTGTCAAAACATTCTATGAATACAATAGTGAATGTAAAGAATATTTAGAGTTATATCAATGAAGTTCAAATTAAAGTTTTATGTGGATAATTAAAGGAAGGATATATAATTTTAAGTAGTGGATCATGTTTTCATCAAGTATCTATATGGAACAGTGTTATAAGGTAAAAAAAATGAAATCTAATACCTAGGTACATCAGGCCTTTTAAAATTCTAAAAATAATTGAAACTATGAATAACCACTTGTAAATTCAAACTTGCCTCTTTAAAGTTTATAATGTGTTCCATATATCCTTATTGTGGAAGAAAATACCAGACCCAATGAATGTTATCACCTCCAAGTAAAAAAGAACTAGAACCTAATTTTTCTTATTATGAAGAGACTATCTAGATTTTAAAAACTATATAATATGTGTTATGGAATTGAACGAATCGACTGGCGAAAGTACTTTGGAGAATTATAAAATAGAAGATGAAACATGAGAAATTGAAGTTGTTATGATGAATAACTACCCATATATATTAATTCGGAGACGTTATATAAATTTTGAGGATGGATTTTTTGAATTATGGATGAATATAACACCCAAGATTGAATTATAATAAGTAAACTATTTTCTTTCTAAAGAAACAATAACCTAATGCACATAACATCATTTTAGAATGTAATCATGAATCTGATCAAAGCCTAAATTCATATTTTTTATAAATTTTTATTTAGTAAATTAATTTTTTTATTGAATTTAGTATATAAATATGATTTTAGGATGATTTTTTGTTATTTTTTATAAATATTTTTTTGGGA
Organism: Viscum album; assembly: GCA_963277665.1. Classification (NCBI taxonomy): domain Eukaryota; kingdom Viridiplantae; phylum Streptophyta; class Magnoliopsida; order Santalales; family Viscaceae; genus Viscum; species Viscum album. The sequence continues at coordinate 1,293,763,407 of OY728138.1, read as the reverse complement.
AAAGTTTGAAAATATTGATTTTTAAAAATAATGTCTCTTTTATGACATTATCATGATGTAAGAATGAGTTAATAAATTATAAAAACTTTTTACCAAACAAATATGTGTTTAAGGACTTAAATATTTTATTTTGAAACAATATTTTGAATTTTGGAACCCAATATTTACTTTTGTGAATATAAGTTATATTTTATTCAAATTAATTTTTTTTGCATTTAATAGAATAATTATAAGGTTACATTAAATTTTTGATTCATAAAAATATTTAAAATAATTAATAACTTTATAAATTAAACAAAAAAATATATGTAAATTAAAATTTTATCATTTTTCAATGTAAAATTATTTTTTTACTTAAATTGATAATTTTCCTAAAAATTGTTTTTCATGCATTTTTTGTTCTTATATTGAAAGTAATTTCTGATAACTATAGAATGTTAATTTGATAAATCTTATTACATATTTGGAGTAAAAATTTACAATTTTTTTTAGAATTCCCATATTATTTTTGTTTACTTAAATAAGTCATCATAATAAACAAGTTAAATTATCAGGGTTAATGTTAAATTGGTATTAAAGGGTTTTAACTAGAAGATATAGCTAAAAATGCCCCAAAAATTTACTAAATTTGGTTTTGGAGTGTTTTTTTAACTTAAAATATATTATAAATGAATTTTTGGTGACTTGGTTTCACTTTACCATGAATAAGACCTTTTAATATTATAAATATTTTAATATTTTTATGAGTGACAGTCCCCTCACTTATAAAAGGGAACCACTTATCCTATCTTCTTCACACATATTTAGAAACTTATCTTGAAAAATAACTACCCAAATATATCCCCAAATTTCCTTCCTATTACATATAGGATTTTGTCTAATAAAAACACCAACCTATAAGGCTCAAGGTGTGATCCAAGTTTGTTTTTTAAAGAAGAGGTACAACTCTTAACCGAGTGTTTTAATTTTATGTATTCTTCTACCTCCTTAAAATAATATATAAAAATTATCATATAAAAACATATATTTATTACATATAGTCAAATTTTATTATTTTGGATCCACAACACTTATTAATCTCTTTTCTACCATATAAAAAATAAAAACAGAGCTCATTCATACGCACAACCTACAATCATCCCGTATTGGTGTAATGGGTTTTTCATCACCAGTTTAATCTGGATGGATATAAATATATAATTAATGAATATATATATGATATATATGATATAGTTATAATTTTTTAAATATAATATATCATCTAATTTATTATCATTCTAACCATTTTATAATGATAATGTTGCTCGTGCGTATGTGTGGATTACCACCTTCACGAAGCGATATGATTCATTTTTCTATTACAAACATGAATGTATGTTTCTAAAATTATATATAATGAATAAAATGTATATTCATTTAATTATAAATATTTTTTATATGATGGAACTATTTCATAACTCCTTTAACCATGAATAATATGCCAAAGTAATTTTGGAGAAATTGACAAAACAATATTAAAGTGGCTGATATAAAGAATAACTATTCAATAAATGGGATTCAAATGATTATAATAGGAAATTAAAAATTCAATGTAAATGAATATTTTTCTTAATAAAGTATTTAATAAATTTAAATTTATTATATAGGATGATCAAACATGTATGACTAAGCAGATACCCAAGGAAAGATATGTATGTTATAATCTCATTTTATTTCGTGATTATTTATGTTTATATTTATTTTGGGAAAATTATATGATCTTAAAATATTAAGATATAAAACTCTTCTTCCAATCTATTTATGTTTACGATTTATATGTCTATATTCCATTTCATATCTTTTTTGATCATGAATTGTCTTATGAGTTACAATTAAGGAACTTTCTTTTAAAGAAATTCATATTTTAAAGTTTTCCTTCCAAAATATTTTTATTCCATGTAAACGTCATTTTAAATGTTTTCAAGAATATTTTTATTTAAAATAAAATTATTATTTGAAGTTGCCTTCATCCATATTTCTATTTCCTTAAAAAATTTAGATGGAATAATTATATCATTTTTCAAACGAGTTATTTTTTGAGTTTTTACAAAAAATGGGAAAGGAATATTTGTTTTAAAATTTACCACATGAATATAATTTCTTACTATTATAAATATTAATTAATAACAAGAATTCTTTATAAGGTTCCATGGTTATTTTTTTAAATATTTTTCCCAATATTCCTGGATTTTTTTAAAATGTTATCCAAAGAAAATGTTTTTATTTTCTTAAAGGAATTAAATTTTTTTGAAAGTTATTTATAGCACCATTATTTAAAAAAGTTTAAAGGAAGTTATTTTTAATGTTTTTATATATTTTATTTATTAATGGCTTTGTTTTACTAAAAAAAAGTTTTCTTTGGAATTGATGTTCTTATATCTTCATTGACTGATTGATGGATTATAAATTTTTTGTGGTCATTAACTTTCTTATGATCATGGTCTCTATCACTCTCCATTATTCATTGGAAGTTATTTTTATCCATAATATCCATATTTTAAATTTTATTAATGAATGGATTTTGTTTAAATTTATGATGTTTCCACCAAATGGAAATTCAATATATGATATCAGTTAGAGAAAGAAAGTTATTTTATTGACTGGGAAATATTGATGTTCAGTATTTTTTATTAAATATAGATAAATATTTATTTTCATGTAATTTTTATAATGGATTGTTTTTATCCTTAAATATTTTAGGAACATATAGGATGTTAAAGTGAACGGTGGTTATTGGTTATAGATATAACTTTAATGCATCAATAGGTTTGATGATATAAATCAATAGTCATGCCACAATAGATGAATATTCAGTTCAGACCTACCCATTCATTAAGAATGATTTATTGGTCGAGAGGACTTGACCGTAATATTAATGATAACTTGGTCGAGTATTTAATAAAAATTTCTTTAATTTCTTGATTTCAATAGTTACTTTTTTAAGAATTCAATTTCCATTATCTATGTGATTGGTATGTTGATATTATATATGGGTAAAATTTAAACTCAAATTTTTGATTGAACGGTATATATTTTGGTTATCCACTATACCATTTTGAATATTCATTATTTACTCAAAATAGATTCTAATGTGTATAACCAATTGTACATAAGTCATGGGGATAGAGATCCCTAAACAGTTATTCATAAACTGTTGGGATATGTCATGTTACAACACATTATAGGAATAGTTTTCTATAGTTTTTGGTATAACATTGTACCAATAGTTTTACAACATTTAAAAAAAACATTTTATATATATATGCCAATGGTTTTCTGAACCTTTGGTAAATACTATTACCAACAGTTAGAAGAAACCGTTGGGAAAAATTGAGTTAACAAGTCTATACCAAAGGTTGGTAAACCATTCGTATAGTCTTTTACCAACAGTTTGATAAAACCGTTGGTATATATTGGATTTTCAAATCTATACCAATAGTTTTAATACCTTTGGAAAAGAGTTTTTGGAAGCTTCAGTAGCACTACCGGCCTCCCCTATAATTAAAAAATTCAGAATTAATTCTATACAAAATTTAGAATTAACAAACGTATACATAAATCAGAATTAATTACCTCACATAATAACAAACCAATATATAATTACTTTTGAAATTACCTGAAATTGTAATACTCTATACATAATTCAAAATAACACCAATTGAGACAAATACGATCCAAATAGTATTCCATGAGAATAACACCAATGCAATTGCAGAATACACCCAACAAAATAAACCACTCAAAACCACAACACCCTGAAAAAAACACCTCTATAAACACAACGCTTGAAAATTTGATTTAAGGGGGTTGGGGGTGTCCAAGTATTTCCCCATGTCACCTAGAGTCACTCAATCTACATTGTGCACCTAAATAATTCTTTTGGAAGCGGAAGAATATACATTTTTGGTTCAGACACCCCCATTTTTCATGTTGGAGTGGAACAAAGAGGGTGTGTAGAGAGGGGGGGCTGTTTAAGGAGGGGGGGTGTCCAAGGGGGTGGGGCTGTCCAGGGGGTGGGGTGATGTCCAGATGGGGTAGGGGCTATCCAGGGGGTTGGGGGTTCTCTCCAAGGGGGTAGGGGTGTCTAGGGGGTGGTGGTGTTAAGGGAGTGGGGATTTTATCCAAGGCGGTGGGGGATATCCCTGGGGGTGGGGGTGTCCAGGGGATGAAGGTGTTCGGGAGGATATCTAGGGGTTTGGGGGTTGTCCAGGGGGTAGGGGTGTCTAGGGGGTGGGGGTGTCTAGGTGGTGGGGTGGTGTCCATGGGGTGGGGGTGGGGTGTCCAAGGGGTTGTCCAGGGGGTGGGGTGGTGTCCAGGGGGTGGGGGATATACATGGGATTGGGGGGTGTCCAAAGGGGTAGGGGTGTCTAGGGGGAGGGGGGATGGGTGGTGGGGGTGGGCTATCAAATGGGTGGGAGGCTATCCATGGGGGTGGGGTTGTCCAGGGGGTGGGGGGGTTCAGGTGGTGGGCCGGTGTCCAGGGGGGCTATCAAGGGGGTTGGTGGCTGTCCAAGGGGGTAGTGGGTGTATACGGGGGGGGGGGGGTGTCCATGGTTGTGGGGTTGTCCAGGGGGTGGGGGTGTCCACGTGGTGGGGTGGTGTCCATGGGGGTGGGGGTGTCCGAGTGGTGGGGTGGTGTCCAGGGGAGTGGGGATGTCGGGGGGGGGGGGGGGTCTGGTGGGTGTCCAGGGGGTTGGGGGGTTTCTAAGTGGGTAAGGGTGTCCAGGGGGTGGGGGTGTCCAGGGGGTGGGGTGGCTGTCCAGGGTGTGTGGGTGGGGGGGGGGGGTCCATGGGGTTGGGGGGTTGTCCAAGGGGGTAGGGGGTGTCCATTGGGTTGGGGGGGGGGGGGGGGGTGTTTTTCAAGGTGGTGGGGGTGTCCAGGGGGTGGGGGTGTCTGGGGGGGGGGCTGCCCAGGGTAAGGGGTGTCCAGGGGGGCTGTCCAGGGAGGGGGGTTGTGGGCTGTCCAGGGGGAGTGGGGTGCTTAGGGTGTAAGGTCACTACTACATATATGGATTTTATCAGTGCTAAAAAAGGCCTTTAAAAGCGCAAGAAAATCACTCTTAATGCCGGAGAAGATATGGGGGGGGGTCCCCTTTATCAGTGCTAAAAAAAGCACTGATAAAGACCCCTTTTATCAGTGCTCAAAAAAGCGCTGATAAAAGGGGTCTTTTATCTGTGGTAAAACAAAGCGCTAATAAAAGGGTCCTTTATCAGCGCTTTCTTGTTAGCACTGATAAAAGACCCATTTTATCAGTGTCTTTTTAAAAGCGCTGATAAAAGTTAAAAAATTAAAAAAATTCTGCGCACGGATGGGTGAATCGGGGGGGGGGGGATTTTATAGCGCTTGAGCCCCCCTTTTATAGCATTTTTCCTCCCCGATACAGCACCCGCACACACCCCTCCACCCTTTATCAGGGCTATCCCCATATTCACCCATGCACGCACATCCCTTCCTCCACCCGGATTTGATCTCGAGACCTTCCCCCTGCGTGCCCAAAGTCTTTGCCACTCCCCTATATTGATTTGTTCTCCTATTAGTGACATATCTATTTAGTTATATTTATATTTAGTTATATTTATTCATACAGTAATATATATATAGTTATATTAATATAAATATATAGTTATATTCATATAAATATATAGTTTTATTAATATATATATATATATATATTTATAGTGATATTAATATATATATATAGTTATATCAATATATATATGTAGTTATATTAATATATATATACATATAGTTAGATTAATATATAGGTATATAAATATTCATATATTTTTATTTTAAACAAAATGGATATTAGTTATTATTTAGATAAAGCTAATATATTTTATATGTAAATATATTTTATTATTTATATTTATAATTAACTTTTTAGGTGTGAATATATAAAAATATGTACATATAGTTATATATTTTATTAAAAATAGAAATTCATTATAAAAAACTATAAAATTTCAAAGAAATAATATCAATATGAATGTAATAACTTGGAATAAATTCAGTCCCCACCAAAACAAAATCCAATAATACCCCCTTAAACGAGGCTGAAAATCCACAAAATAATAAAAAAGTGGGGTACCCTGACTAAAAACTCAGTTTTGGAGGCCTTCTAGGAATTTTTTGCCTCGAAAAAACTGTGACCAGGGTCCTCCCTAATTACCATGGTGTAGAGCTCGTCACAAGCTTCGATTTGATATGTGGTAGTGCTCAAACAGACACTTGGATCAAAATTTATGGTCGTTTGAAGTATGAGTTGCGTTTTCAACATATTTTGGATCTTTTTTTATTTTTTTTTTAATTTTTTAGTCTTCAGATTGTTATTAAATGACTATTACTCCATAAGAATTAGAAAATTATTAATTTAAAATATTTATTTTAATTTTTTTATTATCCATTTTCACTAAATATCTTATATATTTAGTGTAATTGTATATTTATACTAATCTAAATTATATTTAAAATTATATTTAAAAAATATATATTATATTTATATCAATATAACTATATCTATATATTTAAATATTAATATATTTTTTAATAATTTTTTTTGGAAGTAAACCCTTTATCAGCGCTTTTAAAAAAGTGCTGATAAAGACCCCCCTTTATCAGCGCTACTAAAAAAAGCGATGATAAAGGGGTACCCTTTAACAACGCTAGAAAAAGCAATGTTAAAGGGGGTACCTTTTTCAGCGGTAAAAAAATCACTGATAAAGGGATACTTTTATCAGTGATTTTTTAGCGCTGATAAAGGTACCCTTTATCAGTACTTTTTTTAGCACTGATAAAGGTACCCCATTTATCAGCGCTTTTTCGTTAGCGCTGATAAAGGGTGACGCTGACCTTGCCTAGTTTTGTGGTAGTGGGTGTCCAGGGGGTGGGGGACTATCCACGGGGGTGGGGGTGTCCAGGGGATGGTGTGGTGTCTAGGGAGGTGTCTAGGGGGTTGGGTGGGGGGTGGGTGGGGGTGTCCTGAGGGTTGGGGTGGGTGTCCAAGAGAGTAGGGGTGTCCAGGGGTGGGGGTGCCCAGGGGGGTGGGGGTGTCTAGGGTGTGTGGGGGATGTCCAAGGGGGTGGGGGTGTCCATGGGGATCTAGGGGGGTGGGGGTGTCCAGAGGAGAGGCGAATCAATCACAGAAAATTATCAAGTCATGTTTTCTATTTATAGATATAGATATAAAGATAACGTGACCTACCTAATCAAACATATATCCAAGCATAACAAATCATCAAACATCAAATGTCAGTAATATTAGTAAAAATTGTAATAGATCAATCTGTCCCTCATCACTATCACTATCATCACTATAACCAACATCCTCACCCTTTTCCTCATATTCATCCTCATCATCCTCCCCACACTCCTCAACACCCTCCTCCTCACCCTCATACTCCGCCCCGTCCTCCTCCTCATCCTCCTCCTCTGCCTTGGCATAATGCTCGGCCTCCTCCTCCGCCTCAACCTCCTACTCCTCCACCTCAGCCTCCTCAATTCCATTGTCTCAACCACCACTATAACTACCACTTGGTTCACCACATATAGAACACATCGACGAAATATATTTATCACAAGCTATGTGGGACTCTGGTGGAAGTGTTGGGTGTAAAACTTCCATTAGTTTTATAAATATAGTGTTTTCCTTAGAAGACTATTTTTCCATCTCTATGGCCCTTTTTCAGCCTATTATCCCTATTCCTTAACCTTCTGGAACTCAGTGGAACTAAAACTTGTACTGGATGAGGGCCAATACCTCGTTGGGACTATACTCTTCCTAGGTCGGTGATGTACTCGGCTAGGGTACTCATCTCCCAACACCTGATGTAAGTGATTGTTTGGTCCAAAATTATCAGGTTCCTGGGCATCAAGGGCCTCTAAGGAATACTGTTACAAATATAAATAGATTATTATGTCACAAAAGAGATATTAAAATTTGAAATCAACAAAGTAAAACTTACTATCTTCCTGTAAGTCGGTTCATTAACTGCACTTCCATGTTTCTTCCTTTAACTCGAGAAAAATAGTTTTTCTTGAGGCACCCATTCGTCAATATTAAATTTTTCCATCTAAAATGACATTGAATGTAAGAAACCATAATTAAAAATAGATTACCAATAATTAATTTCATAACTAAAATTATATAACAACTTTAACAATCAAATAAATATGGAAGAAATAATAGAAAGTGAAAATCGTAAAGAAAAATTATAAACAACTGTCATACCTGCTACATCTCATGATTTGGCATCGTAGTACGTCCATATGTGTGTAGGTTTTTCTGGAATCAATGTTTTATTAATTATTCTAGATGATTACTAAATAAAATTTAATAATTCAAAAGATATTGTTAACGCAAAACATGAAAATTTTCATTTAAATCCCTTAAATGTAATTAATACCTTAAATTGGGTAGTCGTTCAATGAGTAATCATCTTTTGATACTATTCTATCGGATAGTCATCAATGACATGGACTGCCTCTAACTCTATTCCAACTCTAGTATGACTGCCAATATACAACTCGTGCTTATAGGGACTCCAAATCTCACCTAAATCCTTTAGATGTGTTGGTCGTGCACCCCCACCTTCGAGGAAATTAAACCGAAGTTGACACCAAAATATAAATTAATATAAATACAAAAAATAATATATTTCATTAAATACAACAGATTTGTTTACCCATATTTCTACCCAATCATTATCCTTGACTTCATTTGGATACTGTCTCTATAAGAGCGGGTTGACAGGAATGATTTTTGAGTATTTGGGAAGTGTCGCCAAAAAACTATGACATTACTGCCCTGTTTTTCAATCATTTTACTGTTTTCATTATAGTCCACCATCAATTGTGTGCGGCGGTTCAATACTGCATGCACACACGTATGCCCCTTTCCCTACATACTATCAGTAGATGTATCTTTTATGAAAGAAAAACAAATATTTTATCAATACATGTAATAATAAAAATAATTAATGGTATAAAAATTTGGTAGGGTTATATAAATATACCTGTGGCAGTCTAATCAATGGGTGCTGTTGGATCCACTGAAACTGAAGGAACACCTTGTGCAGGTGGAGTGGGCCCCAATGTATGCTCCGTATGGATAGACTCTGGTGGAGCAGGAGTCGAATAAGATAGAATATAGAAGCTGATAGGGAATGAAGTAGACGTAAAAGAAGATGGAATAGATGACTGGATGAATGCTGGATGGGGAGTGGTAATAATAATCAGATATAGTAAAGATAGGCGAGGAGACTCAGATGTAAAGGGTGGTGAAATCATGGGAGGCCGAAATTTCCCGTGTGTCCCTAATGACACACCGGGAATAGAATGTAGGATAGATGGTATGTCAGTGGAAGGGTCAGGGTCTAATTAGGTACGCCAACTAGATCAGCTAGCTCTTATACCACCCCTCATATGAACACCCTGAGTACTGAGACCACAACTAGGATGATCAACAAATAATTGTCTCCTAAGAGGTGGATCCTGAAAAAAAATTTAAAAAAATTTAATGACAGGACATTATATATTATTTAAATATATATTTTTTAAATAAAATACTCACTACATGAACTAGTGGTGGAATTCCCATCTCAGCAATGCGACGATTGTTGTCCATCAACTTTTTCGGTCGCCTCTCTTAAATTGGTTGCTTTTCTTGCATTTGAAAACAAATATGGAAGTAATTAGAAAAGGATAACTAATGTGTAACCCAAAAATCAAAATAAATGAGAGGGAATATATGGATTCATGGATTATTTAAGTATCTATTATTTTAGGTGAGCTTAAATAGATATATAATGAATTCAATAAATCTTTCAAGATGTAATAAAGAAATTTAATTTTTAGTAGGATGGTTATTTACTAAGAGGACAAACCATCATGTTCATAAGGGGCAAATCACTTGTCAAAATTAATGAAAAATTTAATTTATTTAGCCTAGGTAGATGATGTAGGTTTTTATACATGTTTTGTAGAAGAAGAAAAACCATCATGTTCATTATCTGGTGAAATTTTGAAGAGAGGTCTTAGAGTTATACTAATTTTATACATGGTCAATAAATCATTGAAATTTTTACCAAGTTAGAAATGTTGGCTTTGTAGGTTAGAATACAGTTAAATTCCAAATTAGAAAATGCAATTAAAATAAAATTACAACCAATAAACATTGAAAATTCACATAACAGTCAAGTCAGATACAACATAGTTTTAATCAATATTAAATCAATTTGAATTGTACCAACATTAACAACCCAAGTTGAGCTAAACCAAAATATTGAGAACATGGATGGATGATTTTATATATTTACCACCACAACTTCAGGTTCACAGTCAACTCTTACAATTGAGCTATTGGATTCATCAAAAGTAATAAATGGATCATTTACAATGGCAGTAGGGATGGTGTAAATTTCATCATCACCATTATCAAAATATTTCTTGGAATTACTTAAATAATGACACCAAAGTCAGTTCATATATGGTGTTTGACATAAAAAACATGTTTCTCCATTGATTCCAATACATATGGTTCATAAGTAGTAGGATTAAGAGTCATATACATTAATCAAAAACCACAATCATCAATAAATGTGCCATGTCTTGTCATCAAATCAAACCACTATAATTTCATTATTGTGACTCATCTATGAGAATAATAATCCAATATTATTATTTTCTCAATGACTCCATAGTAACTTATATTTTAAAATTGTGGTCTACTATATGAGGCACTAGAATAATAGTCTGTTGTGGCAGTAACCATAACACCATCATGTAGTGTTCTTATGTTCTTTTTTCATTCAGTCATAATAAATCTGTACCCATTAATAACAATTGATTCATAGTCATGAACCATAGTATTAGGACCCAAATCCAATGTGATTATTTTCTTCAGAGACAGAGTCATCATGAAAACTCAATACCTAAAATATAAATGAATATTAAACTTAATTAAATTATTATTTAATTATTTTAAATAGTAATATTTTTACCTTCAATTTTAACCAAGTAGAAAACTCTTTGATATGCAAAGTCTCCCTCATTCTTAGAGATAAATAATGATGATTTCTATTTATCATTGCTTTATGTTCCCTGTAGATAAAAATATGAATATTTTAACAGATATATATGTAAGATATACATATATTTAATTTTCTTACCTGATGTAGTCATCGAACAATTCACAGTTGAACTAAATTGTGCAATGTGCCATATTCTACTCTTCTAGGGTTAATGTCGTCAATGTATATGATCTAGGAATTCCTCCTATTTACAGAAGTGATGGGAAACTGGGTGCAATTTTCTCATACCATTCTTCTTTGTTTATCATTGGTCTGATCATTATTGTAGTAAGATGAGGCAAAGACATAGATAAGGAATCCATACATTCTTGATCCTTGTAACCATTCAGGATAGAACCTTCGGGATGATTCCTATTTCGAATATAGGAACTTAATGTGTACATATTTCATTCAGTTGGATACATCCAAGGAACGGAAATAGGTTCTCCAAGAAGTATTTTAATTGGAATATGGATAGTCATATGAAATATGCATGTAAAAAATTATGGAGGAAATATTTTCTCTATCTCACAAAAAATTAATGAGGCATCTGCCAACATTTTTTAATAGAAATACATGGAAAACTTCTTAAAACTAATATCTCTAAACAAAGCCACCCTTACATTATTGGACAAAAGTTTATAGATTGTTATTGGAATCAACTCATGCATAAGGATTTTATAATCATGAGTCTTAAAATATTTTAGCTTCAATTCTCTTATATTGACCCGTTTAGATATATTGCTTGAATATCCATTAGAAACATTAATAGTCTCCAGTACTTCCAGAAACTTCTTTTTTTTTTCTATAGGTGTCATCACATAAGAAGCACATGAAAAATTCCATTTATTTTTACTAATAAGCATAGGATGTAATGCTGGTCTGATTCCCAAATCCACCAAGTCACACCAAGACCATAAATCATATTTTGTCTTTTTGTTAACATTTAGAAGAATCGAAAGCAACATTTCACATATATTGTTTTCAATGGGAATTACATCTAAGCAATGACGTAACAAATTGGTTGACCAATAAGGAAAATTAAAGAAGATACTTCTCTTCTATCAATTGTAACAGGTTTTAGTGGAAACATTCTTTGTCTTTCTAGATTTCATTTGACCCTTCTCAAATGAAGAACTAAAATCTTTCAATTCATTTTTCACATCAGTTACAGATATAAACTGAGGTGGATCATAGGTCTCCATGGTTTTTTCAAATCATGGATGATTATTTCTATATGGATGGTCCATTGGCAATAATCATCAATTTCCCATAAAACTAAAACTACATAGATGTTTTAGGCTTCTCGATCATGTATTCTTCATAAAAACATAACATGATTTTTTTCCTTCATTCTCCTTCCAGACATCATTTCATAAGGAGGAAAATAATTGATTGTCCACATAAGCACAACACACATATGAAATATGTCTTTCGAACATGCATCGTATGTGCACACACCAACATCCCAAAGAAGTTTCAACCCTTTTATTAAAGGTTTCATGTATACGTCTATATCATTTCTGAGATTAGAAGTGATATATATGAATATACACATGAAAGTGAAAGGTTTTTTCATACACAACCATGGGGGATGGTTATAAATGTGTATAAAAAATGTCCATGTGATGTGTGAAGTATGTATTTTCCCAAATAGATTAAAACCATCCCATTAAAGACCCAACCTCAAATTACGCATGTCAACTGAAAAATCAGGATATTGAGAATCAAATTTTTTCCATGAAAATCCATCTACAGGGTGAACTAACTCATCATTAGTTTTCTTTCTCTCGGTATCATGCCATAAATTTTTTATTGTTATTTCATCTGACATAAAAAGATTAAAGAGTCTGGGGATCAATGGAAAGTGCCACATTAATTTTTTTGGCATATGGGATGGTGTTCCATCAGCTTTTGGATTCCAGCAGGATATACCACATTTTATATAATCATTTCATCCAGTTGTTTCCTCCCAAAATAAACTGCAATATTTTGGGTAAGCATGAATTTTGTTTCATTAAAATTCAAGTTCCTCAGGTAACTTCCATGCCATATAGTGGATTAAGGGAATATCTACATCATCTATAAGTAATTCCTTCAAGAAGGTAAGAATTTAATTGATGGAAGTATTAGAAATCCCATAAATAGTTTCCCCATGAAATAATGAGATTAAAAATTATAGCTTTTTTATTTTACCGCATTGTCGATATATTGGATTCGTGGTAGAATTATTCCATTTTTTCACCCTGACAACATCGCCATTTTTATTAGACACATCATGTGTGCTCATATCGAAGTCTTATGAGGTCGAAATCCTTTCTTTTTCAAGTTGATGAATAAACGGAAACCAGTTATATAACAAAATCTCTAATCCAGTCCTCTCATTTGGATCATCAATAATTTGAGATTTAATTTTCTCCCCATTATAAAGTCACACATAGTAGTTTTCTTGAAAACCATATTTGGTTATGTGGTAGCTGACTTCTTCATGGCTCAACCAAGGTCTTCCAACACAATTGTAACATGGGTAGTGTATGTGACCACTATCTAAATAATTTTGAAATGAAAAATCTAAAAATCTCTAAACATTGTTTTGAAAATCACTTGATATCCGATCGGTTTCATACATCTAAATTCTATCCATTCTGAAACAAAAATTTTTATAAGTCATTTCATCCAAAGAAATTCCATAATATTGAAGTTTCATAGAAAATATATTTATGTAAAAGAGAATCGTTCACTTTAAATGAAACCATAACTGACACACTACTCTATATGAGAATCATAATATAAAGATAAAAAAATTCAATATTTATATCCAAATATATTTTAATAACTATAAATGAGTGTAAAAGATAATTTACACTTGTAGTGGATAATTTTTTAGGAGTTGAGTAAATTTTAAATCGAATAAATTTTATATTTCAGTAGATTATTTGAGTGATCGCATACACTTCCCAAGGGGGTGAGGGTGTCCAGGGGTTGGGGGGCTATCCGAGGGGGGGGGGGGGGCTTTCTAAGTGGGATGGGGCTGTTTAAGGGGTGTGGGGGGTCTAGGGGGTGGGGGTTTCCAGGGGTGGGTTTGTGTCTGGGGGGGGCTGTCTAGGGGGGTTGGGGGCTATCCAGTGGGGGGTGGGGGTGTCCAGGGGGTGGGGGTGTCTAGGGGGTGGGGTGGTGTCCAGGGGGTAGTCCAAGGGGGTGAGGGTGTCCAGGGGTTGGGGGGATATCCCGGGGGGGCTTTCCAAGTGGGATGGGGCTGTTTAAGGGGTGTGGGGGGTCTAGGGGTGGGGGTTATCTAGGGGGTGGGGGTTTCCAGGGGTGGGTTGGTGTCTGGGGGGGGGCTGTCCAGGGGGGTTGGGGGCTATCCAGTGGGGGGGGGGGGGTGGGGGTGTCCAGGGGGTGGGGGTGTCTAGGGGGTGGGGGTGGTATCCAAGTGGTAGTCCAAGGGGGTGGGGGCTGTCTAGGGGGTGGGGGCTGTCCTTGGGGGTGGTGGTGTCCAGGGGTGGAGGTGTCCAGGTGGTGGGGGTTCTAGGGGGTGGGGGTGGGGGTGTCAAATGGGATGGGGGTGTCCACCCCCCAAACTAGGGTAGTAAAATCCAATCTATATCCAATTTTTGCATGAATTAAAGCCTATTATAGATGACCTAGATGACTATTGGTTTAAACCATGAATATCATACATATAAATTACAACACACCTAATTGTATACAAACCTAAAAATATCATATTTGGATCAAATTTTATCTTCCACTATAAATATCATACATGAATTATAAAAAAACACACCTAATTGTAAACACACCTCCAAATTTTGAGCTAGGAATGTGGCATATTGATTCCTTGAGAGGCTAGTAGAGAGATAATTCCAGGTTCTATAACAAGGTGTAAATGTATTATTTTCTTGGTTTACAAAATTTGTGTCTGTGTGAAATATGATCCTATGTATGTTGTTTAGGAATATGAGCCATGTTTTGATGGGAAAATACTCATGGGAGTATGATCCTTGTTATATCATTAGGTGATATGGAGTTGTTCAAATGTTAAATTTGTATGAGATCAATATGGATAGTGGATAAGAACCTGAGTGAGATTTCATTACAGAGATCACATTTTCTTTGAAGGGTAAGAGTGAGGGTTGGTATAGAACTTCAAGAAAAGTATTAATGTGTGAAAGAAACTATACATTGGTTATATGTGATTCATATTTTTTTTGTAGAGTATCAGAGTGGATGGCCTCCCCCCCATCCCTGGACATCCCACACCCCCACACCCCCACACCCCTACAACCCCTACCCCCATGAACCCCCTAGATATCCCACCCCCACCTGGATAGCCCCCCCACCTAGACAACCCCGCCCCCCACCTGGACACCCCCACCTCTCTAGACATCCCACACCCCCACACCAGTCCAACTCCTACCCCCCGACAGCCCCCGGATATCCCACCCCCACCTGGATAGCCCCCCACCCACTTGGACAACACACCCCCACCGCCACCTGGACAACCCCCCTCCTCCCTAGACAACCCACACCCCCATCCCCCACCTGTACTGCCTACCCCTACCCCCCTTGGACAGCCAACCCCCTGGACAGCCCACCCGCACCATAGACATCCCACATCCCCCTCCCCCATCCCTAAAACCCCCAACCCCACCTCCAGCCCCATGGACATCCCCCCCCCCCCCGCACACTTGGATATCCCCAACCTCACCTAGATAGCCCACCCCAACCCCCACTTGGACTACCCAACACCCCACCTGGACAGCCCCCCACCCCCACCTGGACATCCCCCCTACCTCGATAGCCCACACCCCCTCCCCCACCTGGAAAACCCATGTAACACCCCGAGATTTTATAAAAAATGTTCTTTTTAATTTTATCTATGTATTGTGATGTATGATACACCAAAAGGATCTTTCACTACATGCATCACTGACTTGTCTTGCATTACACACAATCACGACCTTCCACGATAGCGTATGTTGTACGCAATACCGAGTTTCACTAAACAACGATATGTTTTATAAACTAGCCGTTATGAATAGTAATATCCACTTTTTGAAATTTTATTTTTCAAAATGGACTTCATTTTTGGATTCGGAATATCGAAATTAGCCTAGGGTGAATTTTTGGTATTTTTCTAAAAACTTTCAATTTTTGATGAATAGTGAGAACACTAGGTTACTATTTAAAAACCGTCTTTTTATATAAATAATTATTTATTTTATTTAAATTTATTTTTGGTCAAAATTTATACATAATACTAATATAAGTTTAATGTAATTCATTGGAGTCATTTTATAAAAATTCTAGACATATAAAAATTTTATTGAACTTTTCACTGTCTTTTACCCACCTCCCAGGAGAGTTTGAAAATTTAAAAAAAAACTTAATTTTACTGCTTATGTGAGTGGAATTTAGAAAATCCGAGAGACACAGTTAATATCAATGAGTAAAATGTGGTCCAATAAGATAAAAATAATTTTTGGTGAATAGTAACTTTTTTACTTTAATTTACCACGGTTAAAAGTAAATAGGGTAATTAAGAGTAAAAATGATATTATTATTACCCTAACACATGTCCTAATTTTATTGGATAAGTTTAGTTCAACCAAAAAAAACTTAGGGATGAAATATTACCCTTTAGGTCCACTTGGATTAGATTAGGAATTTTATTATTATTTTATTTAAAGAAGAATTAAAATAGTTAATATCAATGTTTAAGAACTAAAACATTTTTAATATAGGGTTATACATAATATAAACTCAACTATAAATATTCATTAGAAAGATAAAAAGATTTCATACATAATTATATTTTATTTATAATTTTTAGACATTAAATATTTTAATTTATTTATGACATAATGATGATGCAGTAATAACATTATTAATGAAATATTAACATAATTTATGTTATAAATACCCAAATAAATGTAATTTTAGACTTTTTATGAATTAAACTAATTTTCTAGGATACCATGACATGTTAGTATTGATTAAATTAAAGTTTTTCGAACTAATCATGCTGTTATGATTTTCAAAAAAATTAAGTACCAAATAGTGTCAAAATTGACATAAAATAGATTTTAAAACAAATATTGTATTATTAATTGTTATTTTATTCCTAAAAATATACAGTTCGGTAAAATGACTTAGATAAGGATATATATATTAATAATGAACCACTTTGGGTTTTTTTGTCCTGTTATAGTATGTTTATTAACCATATATTGTAAGAAAACAAAAAGACATTGTAAAAGTAAAATTATTTATCTTAGAGTAAAATCTAAATGATAAGGATAAAATAGTAACCTAAACTTGTCTAAAACCTATTTGTTGAGAGGATTTCGAACCATCCCCACCTTAGATTTTAAATATATCAATTTGGAGCTATTAAAAACCGAATATGTCTTTATTATAAAATAATATTTTAAGTTTTCTCAAGGTTCCCCTCCCCTCCCTTATAAAAAGGGCACCCCTTCCCTATTCTCTTCACACCATTTTGAGCCTTGAAACTCGTCCAAACCCTAAAAATTACTGTTCTAAAACTCTCTAGTTATATCATAGAGGTTATGTTCTTCTCAAAAGACCAACTCTAGTGCCCTAAGAAGAAGTTTAAAGGAGGTGCGTCGAGGAAGAGGTAATCTCTTGTACCGATTCTTTCATGTTTTCTTTCTTCTTAAACTTCTTCTTCTTTAGTTGTTTCATTATAAAGTAATAACATAAGTATCAATAATATACTAATATGTTATTATAAATATGAAACAACCCCATTTCACCTTCTATCCATCCTATGGAAAATGAAATCACCGCGTGTGCGTATGTACAGAATACCGTCTCCACGCCGTGGTGTAATCAGTTTTTCCACCACCACCTTACTTGGATGGGTATAATGGTGTAAAGAATAACTATATATGGTTATTATAACATCATACTGATTCTACGGTATTATATCATCGAACCCAATTCCATTCAGTAATTATGGGAATGATATCATCGCTCCTGCGTACGTACAGATTACCGTCTCCACGACGCGATGAGATTCATTCTCCATGTTAACCATTCAAGAATAATTATAAAGTATATATAATAAATATTAATTAAATATATGAAATAATTAAGATAATTAATTTATTTATATATATATATTTATATATTTCATCTACTTACTTCCATTCAAGTCAAT
The DNA here is from genome assembly GCA_963277665.1 of Viscum album. Lineage (NCBI taxonomy): Eukaryota > Viridiplantae > Streptophyta > Magnoliopsida > Santalales > Viscaceae > Viscum > Viscum album. Next base: position 1,293,745,109 of record OY728138.1, on the reverse strand, counting down.
AAGGAAAGGAAAACAACGTTCATGCGTACGTACGACCAACCGTCTCCATGAACAGTGTATTTCATTTCATTAATCGATCTATAATATATATATATATACTGAATATATATGATATATAAATCATTATTTATATTCTATAAGTAAGTAAATCATGATAGAAGTAATAATAATATCAAGAACAACAAGTCCAAACAAGTGCGATAAATAAAACGATTTTACCCAAAACGCTGCTTTAACATGGAATTTACAAAAGAACGGGTAATATAAAGTCATAAGTGAACCATATATGATATAATAACAATGAATATGATTCTTTAATAAGTTAATGACATTATTTAAATCATTATACAAGAGTTTCAAATACGTACGAAGCATATCGGACCTAACGTAAGGGAACTTCTTAACCCAATTTTTGTTCTTTGGGTTGATCTTCTCTTTCTTGTTTATGTCATTCTTTGATTATGTGCGAAATGAATTTTATATCTTATCATGTATTTAAACTTTCTTTATGTGACCTTATATTGAATACACATAAGTGATCTATTTTATTTACAAAAATATCTTTGTAAGGGATAATTATTCCAATCTCATTCTTATCCGAGATTGATTATTCGTAAGTATTTACTGGGGTTATGTTTATTATCCATGTCCATATGTTCTCAAAATGTTTTTATAAAATGTTTACTTTTCATCAATGTATGTTTAAAGTCATTTTATTCTTTTTTTACTTTTACCACATCGTATGGAAGGAATATTTCTTTTGTTTACCAAACAAGGTACTTTTTGACTTTTCCGGCCAAAGTACGAGAAAAATGTTTTTTTAACTTATACAGAATGAACAGATTTTTTTACAGTTTCATAACTCCTTTTCTTAATAAATATTACTCTAAAATATTTCATGAATATTTTTAAAAAAATCCTTTTCCTTTAAAATTTCATGTCATTTTGTGAAAAGAAAATGACTTTGAAGAAGAAAGGATATTTTCCTCAAGAATTAATTTCAAGTGTTTGATCAAACCCATTTTCCATCTAAGATGACATTATTTCATATGTGTATGTTTCATGTATGATGTATCTATTATTTACATGGTTTCCATTTTATTATGATGAAATGATATCAATTTGTTTTATATGGATTATGTTATGATGGGATGATGTTTATGAAACCCATTTTATTCTTTGCGTTATGATGAATGATTTATATTTATGTTTTGGCACAAGTAAGAATGATTTCACTATGAGATGGGTGGGACCTATATCCCCCTACAATTAATTGGGTAAAGATTTATATCTCATGATATAGACATAGTTGGAATGGTAAGTTAATCTGCTTCAGTGATATAGGACTAGAACGAGGAGTGAACTCAATTCAGAAAGGGACTTTGTCCACTAAGATGGTCTTGGCAGCAATGCCTTGGCTACTATGGAAATCATAACATTTTCTTAATGGTTTACACAATTACATGTTTTATTCCCATGTTATTTTATATTGACTAATGTTTCTTTATGATCCATGACTTACGTAATACCATGTTTTACTGTATTGCTCAAGATTTTGATGTTTAAATATTATGTTCATGTTTTTAGGTTCAAATGTAAATGGTTTGTCATATTTTCTCCATGCTTACCCTTATTGATCATTTGATCTCACACTTTATATTTTTTCTTTTACCTAGGATATAAAGAAAGGTTTTTGGTAAGAAAACAAAAGGGGAAGATCTTTATGGGAGATGTTGAAGATCGTTCACCACAATTAGAAGATTATGTTCGGAGTTTCCAAAGACACTAAACTATTACGGTCCTTCAGTGTTTTTTGTTATGTATTAAGTATTCCGCAAAATTAATGTAATGTCCATGTACGTCGAGCTTTGGGTCTTTACAGTTGGTATTAGAGGTTCAGTTTAATCAACCTTTGGAAACTAGTATACGAGAACTTTAGTGAGATCCCTAGAGATATTTCTAAGGTATGTATTGGGATGTCCCAAAGGTTAAGTATATGTATAGGTTATAGTCCTATAATTACGGTAATGATATTAGAATTAAACCTAAGATGTTAGATATTGATGTTACTCCACCTTGATTATGATTTTGTCCTCTCACACTATTCTTTTTAGGATTTAGAAAATGGCTGGAAACAGGAAGATTCACGATAATGGAGCATATGATGGACAATAGAATGTTATTATTCATGAGAAACCAAATGAAATTGGATCTATAAGTCCACATATCATTATTATGCATAATCAGAAATCTCAAAATATGATCAATAATATCAACTTTGGTAAGTTTCCCGACTCAGCTAATAAGAGAAAGATGGAGTTTCATGATGATCATAGAGGAAGGAAAGTTCAATTTCCATCATGTAAATCATGTGGGAAGAGGCATCAGGGAGAATGTTTCAAAGGATCTAGAAGATTCTTTGGGTGTGGAAAAGAAGGACACAGATCTAGTAATTGTAAAGGAAAAGTTTCAGTTAACACCATGGACAAGGATAATGGTATTGCTAAGACATCAACAACAGTTAAGTGTTTTTAATGTGGAATGTACGGGCATTATGCAAACCAATACCCTAAGGGAAAATCTCATAAAGAGAATCAGCATGGTCATATGGGTAGTATTTATGTGGATGATGATGAAGAGACTACAAATGATATATGAGATGGAAGAAATGATGAAGCTCAGTCAGTGGTTTAAGAAGGTAGTGTAATGATTGTATGTTTATCAAGAATAATGTATTGTACTATGAAATAAAGAAAAATATAAGTATTGTTACACTGTTGCCATTGCTTTAGTTTAGAAAGTATATGTTGAATGGTACTGGTAAACATGAAAGGGTGTTCAGATATTTTTGGAAAGCACCTAATATGCACATAAAGAAGGGATAAGGAGATAATGAAATGTTTGATAGTATTAATGAGCTCATGACTAATATAAGGAAAATGTGATATCATGCTTTGAGTATATAGAATTTTTGAGATTTTGTTATATGGAAAGAGTTACCTTGTGACAACATTCATGTTTACACTATGGTTTAAGAGAATACAAGATTAAGGTATTCACATGTTTGGAATGTGACCAACAAGATATATCGTATGATATATGGGGGATAAATGATGGTATTCACATGCTCAGTAGATGACATTTCTAGTAATTGTTTTCTTTATACTATGAGCTTGGACATAAGTATTTTGGATAAGCCAAAAGATTGGAATGAATTATGTAAGAGATAAGATTGTATTGTTTAAGGCTATAACGTTTTTCTATTTTATTGGAGGAATGTTATTATAATGTAGTTTTAGAAAAAGGGACAACATGCAGGACGGGCGACAACTCGTCGCATCGGACAAGGATGTGGGAATCAAACCCACAACTGAAGTGCGACAGACCTTTATTTTCTACCACTGGCCTACAGGAAGGCCCTGGTTAGTAGAAACAAGTTTTATTAAGTACTGTGATAAATAAAGTATAAGACCATTTTTGGAATCATATACGATTAACCTCACCATAGATGGACTTTTGTATATTTGAAAAAATTTTCTAACCTTTTGTTTGATACATATGGAATGACCCATCATTCTATCACATGATCTTCTAACACTTCACGAATGAAAAATTCAACTTCATTTCTTTAAGAGATGAAGTGGAAATTATTCAAGGCACGAACAACTGTGAGATTATACCGAAATAAAATAAGTATTTCTTCTAATTGAAATTCTTCAACTTTAGGGAAATCATCTTCAAAACCAAAAATGTTGTCCTAGTGACCTTATATCTAATGAATCAGATGGTACCTTAGATCATCACAAATTTATGGCATTGTGATTGTTGGATTTTTCATAGCCATGTTCTCTACCACTCTCCATCAGAACATGATGGTTAGATTTCTCTTCCATATCCATATTTTCACCTATGTGGAAACCCAGTGATTAGTTAATTTGGGTAACTGTTATGTTTCATACTTTAGTTTTTAAATATAAGTTTTAGTATTTCTTTTTATGACGTGGGTTTCTATTAAAACTTTCTAGTAGTAAACCATTTATACCCCCGACGAATTTTGAGGGATAAATTAATTTTAAGGGGGGTAGAATGTAACACCCCGATATTTTATGAAAAATGTTCTTTTTAATTTCATCGATGTCTTTTGTTATACGCTACACCAAAATGAGCTTTCACTACATGTATCCCTAACTTGGCTTGCATTACACGCAATCGTGACCTTCCACAATAGCGTATGTTGTACGCAATACTGAGTTTCACTAAATAACGATATGTTATATAAACTAGCCATTATAAATAATAATACCCACTTTATGAAATTTTATTTTTCAAAATGGTCTTCATTTTTGGATTTGGAATATCGAAACTATCCTAGGGTGAATTTTTGGTATTTTTCTAAAAACATTCAATTTTTGATGAATAGTGAAAACACAGGGTTACTATTTAAAAACTAACTTTTTATATAAATAATTATTTATTTTATTTAAATTTATTTTAGGTCAAAATTGATACATAATACCTATATAAGTTCAATTTAGTTTATTGGAGTCATTTTATAATAATTTTAGACATATAAAAATTTTATTGAACTTTTCACCGTCTGTTACCCACCTCCTAGGAGAGTTTGAAAATTTACATAAAACTTAATTTTACCTCTTCTGTGAGTGGAATTTCAAAAATCCGAGAGACACAGTTAATATCATGGATTAAAATGTGGTTCAAGAAGATAAAAATAATTTTTTGTGAATAGTAACTTTTTACTTTTATTTACCACGGTTAAAAGTAAATAGGTTAATTAACGGTAAAAATGATATTATTATTACCCTAAAACATGTTCTAATTCTATTGGATAAGTTTAGTTCGTCCAAAAACAATCTTAGGGATAAAATATTACCCTTTAGGCCATCTTGTATTAGATTAGGACATTTATAATTATTTTATTTAAAGAAGAATTAAAATAGTTAAAATCAAAGTTTAATAACTAAATCATTTTTAATATAGGGTTACACATAATATAAATTCGACTATAAATATTATTTAGAAATATAAATATTTTTCCTACATAACGATATTTTATTTATAATTTTTAGACACTAAATAAGTTAATTTATTTATGACAAAATAATGATACAGTAATTACCTTATTAATGAAATATTAACCTAATTGATGTTATAAATACAAAAATAAATGTAATTTTAGACATTTTATGAATTCCACTAATTTTCTAGGTTAATATTACATGTTATTATTTATTTAATTAAATTTTTTAGAACTAATCATGTTGTTATGATTTTCATAGAAATCATGTACCAAATAGTGTCAAAATTGACATAAAATAGTTTTTAAAACAAATATTATATTATTAATTGTTATTTTATTCCTAAAAATCTAAGGTTCAACAAAATGACTTATATAAGGATATATATTTTAATAATTAACCACTTGGGGTTCGTTTTCCTTGTTATAGTAAGTTTATTAACCATATAGTGTAAGAAAACAAAAATACACGGTAAAAGTTAAATTATTTAACTTAGAGTTAAATCTAAATGATAAGGATAAAATAGAAACCTAAACTTGTCTAAAACCTATTTGCTGAGACTATTTAGACCCATACCCACCTTAGGTTCGAAATAAATCAATTTGGAGCTATTAAAAACCGAATATGACTATTATTAAATAATATTTTAAGTTTTCCTAAGGTTCCCCTCTCCTCCCTTATAAAAAGGGCACCCCTTCCCTCTTCTCTTCACACCATTTTTAGCCTTGAAGCTCAGAAAACCCCTGAAAATTATTCTTCTCGGCCTCTATAGTTATATCATAGAGGTTCTAGTCTTCTCAAAATACCAACTCTAGTGCCCTGAGATGAAGTTTAAAGGTGGTGCGTCGAGGAAGAGGTAATCTCTTCTACCGATTCTTTCATGTTTTCTTTCTTCTTCAACATATTCTTCTTTAGTTGTTTCATTATAAAGTAATATCATTAGTATCACTATTATACTGATATGTTATTATAAATATGAAACAACCCCATTTCACCTTCTATCCATCCTATGGAAAATGAAATCACCGCGCGTGTGTTTGTACAGAATACCGTCTCCACGCCGTGGTGTAATCAGTTTTTCCACCACCACCTTACTTGGATGGGTATAATGGTGTAAAGAATAACTATATAGGGTTATTATAACATCATACTGATTCTACGGTATTATATCATCCAATCCAATTCCATTCAATAATTATGGGAATGATATCATCGCTCCTGCGTACGTACAGATTACCGTCTCCACGACGCGATGAGATTCATTCTCCATGTTAACCATTCAAGAATAATTATAAAGTATATATAATGAATATTAATTAAATATACGACATAATTAAGCTACTGAATTTATGTATATATATATATATATATATTTCATCTACTTACTTCCATTCAAGTCAATAAGGAAAGGAAAACATCGTTCATGCATACGTACGACCTACCATCTCCATGAATAGTGTATTTCATTTCATTCATCTATCTATTATATATATATATATATAATGAATATATATGATATATAAATCACTATTTACATTATGTAAGTAAGTAAATTGTGATATAAGTAATAATAATATCAAGAACAACAAGTCCAAACAAGTACGATAAATAATATGATTTTACCCAAAAACCCGCTTTAACATGGAATTTACAAAAGAACGGGTAATATAGAGTCATAAGTGAACCATATATGATATAATAAAAATGAATTTGATTTTTTAATAATTAAATGAAATTATTTAAATCATTATACAAGAATTTCATATACACACAAAGCATATCAGACCTATTGTAAGAGAACTTCTTAACCCAATTTTTGTTCTTTGGGTTGATCTTCTTTTTCTTGTTTATGTCGTTCTTTGATTATGTGAGATATGAATTTTTATATATTATCATGTATTTATAATTTATTTATGTGACATTATAGTTAATACACATAAGTGATATATTTTATTTACGAAAATATCATTTTAAGGGATAATTATTCCAATCTCATTCTTATATGAGATTGTTTATTAGTAAGTATTTACTGGGGTTATGTTTATTATCCATGTTCATATGTTCTCAAAATGTTTTCATAAAATGTTTAATTTTCTTACATTTATGTTTAAAGTCATTTTTTCATTTTTTTACTTTTACCACATCGTATGGAAGGAATATTTATTTTTTTTACCATACGAGGTACTTTTTGACTTTTTTGGCCAAAGTACGAGAAAAATGTTGTTTTAACTTATACGACATGAACAGATTTTTCACGGTTTCATAACGCCTTTTCTTAATAAAGCTTACTCTATAAGATTTCATGAATATTTTAAACAAAATCCTTTTCTTTTAAAATTGCATGGCATTTTTTGAAAATAAAATGATTTTGAAGAAGAAAGGATATTTTCCTCAAGAATTCATTTCAAGTGTTTTATCAAAACCATTATCCATCTAAGATGACATTATTTCATATGTGTATGTTTCAAGTATGATGTATCTATTATTTACATGGTTTCACTTTTATTATGATGAAATGATATCCATTTGTTTTATATGGATTATTTTATGATGGGATGATGTTTATGAAACCCATTTTATTCTTTGGGTTATGATGAATGATTTTTGTTTATGTTGTGGAACACTTAAGAATGATTTCATTATGAGATGGGTGGGACCTATATCTCCCTCCAATGAATTGGGTAAAGATTTATATCTCATGAGATAGACATGGATGGAATGGAAAGTTAATTCGGTTTAGTGATACAGGACTGGAACGAGGAGTGAAGTCGATTCAGAAAGGGACTTTGTCCACTAAGATGGTCTTGGCAGCAATGCCTTGGATACTATAGAAATCATAACATGTGCTTAATGGTTTCCACAATTAAATGTTTTATTCCCATGTTATTTTATCTTGACCAATGTTTCTTTATGATCTATGCCTTACATACTGCCATGTTTTATGTCATTGCTCAAGATTTCGATGTTTAAACATTATGTTCATGTTTTTATGTTCAAATGTATATGGTTTGTTTTATTTTCTCTATGCTTAACCTTACTGATCATTTGAGCTCACCCTTTATATGTTTTATTTTCCCCAGGATATAAATAAAGGTTTTAGGTAAGAAAACAAAAGGGGAAGATCTTTATGGGAGATGTTGAAGATCTTTCGCCACTATTAGAAGATTATGTTACAAGTTTACAAAGACACTAAACTATTACGGTCCTTCGGTGTTTGTTTTTGTTATGTATTAAGAATTCTGAAAAATTAATATAATGTCCATTTACGTCAAGCTTGGGTCTTTACAACCCACCCCACCCCTCGAAAAACCCACCCCCTGGATAGCCCACAACACCATCCCCCACCTCGACAACCCACCCTGACCCCATTGATAGCCCAAAACCATCCTTGGACAGTCCTCACCCTCTCCCCCACACCCCTAAAACCCCCACCTACTTGCACCCATACCTCTGGACAACCCACCCCCACCTGGATATCCCCACCCCCACCTGGACTGACCCTACCCCCTGCAGCCCTTCTTAGGGTAATATTATTTAAAACCATTTTATAAATTAATATAGGAAAACCATTATGCATTATACATTTCATTCAAAACAACCCATTCCTTTTATAAAAAAAATGAAAAATTCAATTTACAATGCTCTATGGGTCACTTATGAAATGTCATTGGGGAAATAGAAAATCACCTACATGGTTAATTCCAATTTGACAACTGGGCGAAGCACTTAAGAGGTGGGGTGGTGTCTAGGTGGTGGGGGTGTTAGGGGGTGGTGGTGTCCAGGGGGTGGGGGGCTGTCCAGGGGGTCTCCATGGGGGGTGAGGGGTGTCCAGGGGTTTGGGGTGTCCTGGGGGGTGGGGGTGTCCAAGGGGCTAGGGGTGTCCATGGGGGTGGGGGCTGTCCTAGGGGGTGGGGGTGTGTAGCGGGGTGGGGGTGTCCAAGGGATGGGGGAGGGGGGGTCCAAGGGGTCAGGGGTTTCTTGGTGGTGAGGCGCTGTCTAAGGGGACATAGGTGTGTTAGGGGGTGGGGTGGGGTGGTGTTTAAGAGAGGAAATAACCAAATAATACCTTGAAAATTACTTATAACCAATCCAACCAATATCACAATTCCAATCCATCACCCAATAAACAACCAATTCATCCTCAATATCACTACCCTTCCAAATATTCCTTGAGAAAAAACTATAAATACAAAATTAAAATCATATTTTCAAATAAACTAATGTCCATAGAAAGTAACATATCACCCCACTAAAAAAAATGAAAAACCAAATGTTGGTCGGAGTGGATACTTAAGAGGGGGGTGAATTGAGTTCCAATTAAAATTTCTGTTAAAAACTATTAGGATTAAAATCCCCCAAATTAAAATGGCCCAGTCAATTAAGGAATTAGAGATATAAGTGACTTATTATTCAACAGGTTTCTCAAAGGTTGATTTCTCATCAGTAGAATCAGTATGAGAACTAATTCCACTTTTGAAACAAGTTTACTAAACGAATCACATATACTCACTAACCAGAACTAACTATCAGAGTGAATGTAAAAAACAGATTTCTGTCTTTGCTAATATAAGTACAGCGGATAAATATAAAACAGAGTAATGGAAAGATGAACACAAAAATTTAAACAATAGGTTCAGTCTTAAGTCAAGACCTAGTCTTCTCCACTTTGTGATCACCTGCCACTAAGAAATTATATTAAAAAGTGATATATATCCTATATCGGGATTTACAATAGTTTTCACAAACTATCCAAGTTTTTCAACCTCTACCACAGTTATACGTGGGAAAAATAAACTACCAAGACACACTAGGCTTCTTCCACAGTTATCCGTGGGAAACAAATGTAAAAAGAGTTTGGTATGGGGATTTTTAGTATCCCTCAGTTCAAGAACAAGAGTCAATGTGTGTAACACAAACACACTACTCACAAATGAAAAATACTTATAAATAGTAGAGATAAAGATAGTAGGGATAAGTTTAGAGTGCTTTGTTGTGTTGGAAGATCAGCTTTGGACTCGTTGGAATGAAGGAAATGAAGTTTCGGTCCTTCTCTACATGTTCACTCCAAAACAGAGTGTCGCAACTTCTAGGTGTTGACTTCCAGATGTAGAGATGATCAGCTTCTTGGGTTTAAGGCTCTTTTTAGCACACCATTATAGCTTGAAAAGGTTCTTTCAATAGATCTTCGTGAAGCTCTCTGTTCTTCAAAATATGTTCTTGAGTGTTATTCTTCTTTCTTGTATTTTTGGTGCTGTATGTGTCTCCTATGTGTATTTGATATATTCTGTGTCTTCTCTGTATATCTCTCGATGTCTGTCTCTACTCATATATATATATATATACTTCTCCAGCTCAGATTCTTCTCATTTGGTTTAGTAGGGGCCGACAAGAGAAATGTTTCAACCACGTGTGGTCTCCCTCGTACCACGTAATGTCTCTTGATATGTCTGAAAATAAAATTAAATAATATCAGGTGCATTAATTTTTCCAAACATGACCATTATAATAATAATAAGAAAATTGGTAAAAAAAATAATAGAATATCATTAGACTGGTAGCAGATGCATGTCACACAATAGACTTCAACAGTAGTCTCTACAACTGTGGACTTCATCTGTAGGCTCTCTGTCTGTAGGCTTGTAACAGTGAACTTTGTGTCAGTGGATGTCTTGTAATGGTAGTTTTTACTCTATGTAACAGTATCTCCTCATCAGTGGACTTCATTGCTAGGCTATTCAACTGTGGGCTTCATCAATAGGATTGATCAGCGGTAGACTCCAATAGTAAGCTTCTAACAGAATCTTTGTAACATCAGACTACTTCAACAGTGACCCTTCCAATGGTAAAATTATCTAAATAGGTAATGTCATTAACAGTGGAATATGTCCCTTAGTAGACCTTGAACAATAGTCGACTATCTCGACAGTAGGAGTTGTCTAGCGGTAGCCATCTACTAACGGTAGACTTGTCCAACTGTATACTTGAATAGTGATGATCTCAAAAGAAGACTTTAGAAAGATCCTCATAGTAAACTTCTAATAGAAGCCTTGCCACAACAGTGACCTTGTGATGGTGACTCTTTGTCTGTGAGCTTTGATAAGCAGATCAATAGTAGACTTGTGACAGTAACCTTGTACCAGTATATCAGTGACAGTAGATCTTCAATAGCAACCTTCTAGGATCAGTGACCTAGAGTAACAGTGAGCTATAATGGTGACATTGAATTGAAGGCTCTTACCATTAGCCTTTAACAATGAGATTATATTTAGATAAATTTAAACTATAAGCTGATGCAACTAAATTATGAGACTAAGAATATAAATTTTTCAGGATAAAAAATATAAATACATATTAAAAGGGTTAGAAAATAGCTTAATATATCATGGTTAATTATTTAAACATGATTTGGGATTATCAAAACAGGTGAGTTCAACAATATATCCCTTTTTGATAATCACAAATTATGCCAGTATGTATTAAAGATAGATATCAAATATACTACAGTTACTAAACATAGATAAAAAATGCATCAAGTAATCAGAGATTAATAAGAGTGTAAAACCAAAAAATATTGGTACATGGTATCAGAGAGAAAGGCAGAAAAGATTCAAAATAGGATTATATTTGCACATTTCTCCCCAATCACATGATTAGTCTAGAATTAGCACAATATTTCTCCCCCTTTGTGATTAGAAAAAAGAAACACAAAATAGAGAAAACCTAGAAATCTTGTATTAAGTAAAAGTACATTACATGACCCAAAAAGAATACAGAGTCCCTATCAAAAGACAAAAACAGACTCAATCTATATCATCCATAGGTAAGGGATCTTTCTCTTTGGAAGAAGAAGATGGAGGATGAGCCGGTGGATCAGCAGGTTTAAGAATTGCTGCAGGAATGACTGGAGGGGTAGCAACAGAAGCTCCGGTGGGTCTGTAGTGGTTAGATCTCTAAGGGATCAGTGGATTAAGGCTTCTGATAGCTTCAGTAGGAGACATCGTGGAAGATCCGCTGGGTTGAAATGCAGGTAAGGTAGGACGTATGATGACATGGGTATAATCCACATGGAGAAAGGGTAGAATAAGGTTTCTAAAATCCATAATAATGCTTCCTCCTCATTCCATAGCAGGTAAAAAATAATCTTTATTCTCCAGAAATTTATCCAAAGCAGGGGTCAATTCTCTCAGTTTGCTGAGCTAATCCTTGAAATCCTGATTCACTGGAGGCAGCTTCATATTCTCTATCAAAAGCTTGAAGTGGTTGGTAATTTGGTTCTTGGTATAGATCTTCTCAAAGTAAGAATATACCTTATTCTTAATGGCTTCCGGAGTAGCAGTAGTTGCCTAAAAGTGTTCACGAACATAACTGTTGACTTCCCTAGTGGTATAAATTACCTAAGAATCAGAGGTTCCACTGGTACAAGCCTTAGCAATCTCTTCCTGGATCACATTTCTGACCTGGTCAATGTTCAAAGAGGAGATAGATGAGGGAAGGGGTTTGACAGAGAAAGCTACTGTCTCTTTGAAAGACTGAGTCAAATTACCAATCACCTTCTAAACAAGTGCATCCGGACTGGTCATGTGTTCTTTGACTGATTTCTTAAAAGCCTCAAAAAATTCCACAAACTGCTTTACTACCTCTTTGATATATCTAATCTCCGTATTCACTTGGATTTGAGAACTGCTCATGGTAGTCAATGAAGCAACCGATTGTCTCAGAGAAACCACAGCTCCTGTCCATCTTTCAATTTGAGTATGTCACACTTTAATCTCATTCAGCAATTCATTCACTGGACTAGACACAACACATCCCAGAGATAGCTCCAGGGATTGCTCCACATTTTTTAGCTCTTCAAAAATGCTATTCTTTAAATCTGTCATGGATTCTCTCACTGTCTTTTTCATTTCAACTTTTATAGACTCAAGGTCCTCCTTGGTTGCCAAATTATCAGCCAAAACTATTGGAATACTTTTAGGTAGGATAACAGAATCTCTTTGAGGCTGGTATTCCTCATCAGAATCTCCATAATTGAGTCCAAGTACCATGTATCCTGGATATGATGATCAACTCTCTATGCCTTATAGCACAGAAACTGAACCAAGATGCTCCCCCTCACTTAGATCTCTCTCTTGAGTATTCTTCTCTAATTTTTCTTCTCTAGATAACTCCACAGCCTCCTCTACAACTCCAATAGATTCAACAACAGTTTTCACAATTGGTTCATCAGTGGGGTGAGTCACAGCCTCCACTGAGTCATCAATGACTTCCATATCAATGGCAGTAGATGCCACTCCTACTTCCTGATTAGACACTGTCTTGTCTGTTTTATCTATCAGAGGGCTCAAACTAATATCTTATTCTTCATTATCCTAATCATAAACCTCCCCTTTTCCTTCGTCCTTATTACAAGCCTCCTCTGTCTCATGAGTAGAATGATATGACTCGGAAGCCTCATCCTCTTCAGAGGTGTCCTTGAAAATATTCTAAGATGCCCTTTCTTATACAGTGGTCTCAGTATCACTGTCCTTTAGAATGGTCTCTCTTCTTTGCAGTTCTTTTGGAGGGTTAGTTGCTCTGAAAGCTATTGTCCTTACAGGACTGTTAGGCAAATTAGGATCACTCCCATCATTAATGGGGGTGTTTTCTCTTTCAGGGTCCACAGGACCCTCAACTTCCTCTTCCTCATCTGAATAAGCCGGTTCTGGCTCATCAGGCTTCAGACCTGGATCACTCTTGTCTTTTGGCCTAGATGGGTGTGTAGTAGGGTCAAAAGTTTCATATACCTTTCCTTCATCACTCACTCATGCCTTCTTCCAGATATTCCAGCTAATTTTTCTGAATTTTCAAATCACCTTAGAGATACAAACACTATTCCTGGCCACTATCATCTCTTCTTGATTTCTAGTCACACCCTTTACCTTTAGCATCTGAAATAAGCTTGGCATGAAATAGAGCATTGGAATTTGAGCTTTCTTTAGTCATATGATTCAATTGTTCCATCAGTAACCTACATAGGTTAACATTATTTCCATGGTGTTGTATGTACGTTAGGAATATGTCCTGGTACTTCATCACTGCAAAATCTCCTATCCTGGGACTAATTACATGCTGAATGAATTTGAACAAAAGCCTATCTTCTCCATTCATATCAACTGCAATGATCTTCATTGATTTTACATTTCCTATCAGTTCTTCCAGAGATTTTTCATACTCAAAAACATTACTGTCTGGAGGAGCCACTCCAGAGTAGTAATCATATACTCCTTCATGAGGAACTCCCAAACAGGCAGCCCACTCAGCAGACGAGAAGATGACTTCATTGCCATTGGCTCTGGATATTAGCTTATGCACATCATCTTCCTCTTCAAACTTCAGATATTCATAGAATTCTTTCACAAGATTTGGGTAGTATGGTCTATTGTTGTTGGAAAAACATTTGGTCCATCCTTGGGAATCGAGTGCTTTCAACACTAATGACTTGCTAGACAACATCCATTATTAACTTAATTCCTTCTCAGCAAAGATTTCTCTCTTTGTCAGATGCGGGTTGATAGGTTCCATCGGGGTATTACTGGTGCCACTGGATTCGGCTCAGGTTCTCTTTTGCCTCGGCACATCTTCATTGGAAGTCGTGGGTCTCTTGGTTCTAGCCATGAATATTGAAAGAGGTTTGAGGGTTCAGATGAAGAGTTAGGGTTTAGAGATTTCGAGAGAAAGATTCGAGATTCAGAGAGGAAGGTGTATTGATATATGTTCTTCACATTTGGTTTTATCATTTAGGTATGAAAAAATAAAATAGAAATAATAAATAGGAAGAAAAACGGTTTGAATTCCCTAAAAAATAAAGACAAACAGCGAGGTATCCAATAGTGAGATGTACCAGTGAGGTACACCAGTGAGGTGAAACGGTGAGATGTAATAGTTAGGTTTATCAGTGAGGTCCAACTATGTGGTCTAACAGTGAGGTCCGACTGTGAGGTCGAACAGTGAGGTCCGACTGTGAGGTCTAACAGTGAGGTCCAACAGTGAGGTCTAATAGTGAGGTCTGACTGTGAGGTCCAATCGGTGAGTTCTAATAGTGAGGTCTGACTGTGAGGTCTCCTATGCTAAAGTTAATTATACCTAACTCATTTTTGATGTAATTTAACCTCTCACAATTCAAAGGCTTTGTGAATATATCAGTGAATTGATGTTCAGTGCCAATGAATTCTAGAGTGATATCACCCTTTTGATAATGATCCCTCAAAAAGTGACGTCTCACATCAATTTGATTTGTCCTAGCATGAGATACTATATTTTTTGTAAATGTTAATAGCACTTGTATTGTAAAGTTAATTTCATCCACATAATTTGAGCACAACAACTACCAGCAGCTATGTACTCAGCTTCGACAGTAGATAATGCAACAGAGTTCTGTTTCTTACTACACCAAGATACTAGTGACTTTCCTAAAATGTGACATGTACCAGAGGTGCTTTTTCTATATAACTTGCAAACGGAAAAATCAGCATCAGAATAACTCATCAGATCAGATGATTGTCCTTTTGGATAAAATAATCCAAAGTTTGGAGTATGTTTGAGATATCTAAAAATCCTTTTTACAGCAGTTAAATGAGATTCTTTTGGATTGGATTGAAAGAGAGCACACTTTCAAACACTAAACATGATGTCAGGTCTACTAGTTGTAAGATAGGGTAGACTCCCTATCATATCTATGTAGTTGGTTTGATCCACTGGTTCTCCAGATTCATCAGTATCCAACTTACAGGTGGTACTCATAGGTGTGTCACTACCTTTACTACCATCCAAAGAAAAACGTTTTAAAAGATCCTTAATATATTTTCTTTGATTCAAAACAATGCCATTTTTATTTTGAAAGATATGAAATCCAAGGAAAAATATGAGTTCTCCCATTAAGCTCATTTCAAACTCATTTTGCATCATTTTTGAAAAATCAATACATAATGAATTTTTAGAAGATCCAAAAATAATGTCACCCACATAAATTTTTTAATATCAAAACATATTTAGAAATCCATTTAATGAAAAGAGTAGGATCATCTATCCCTTTGGTAAAACCTTTTAAAATAAGAAAAGAGTTGAGCCTATCATACCATTCTCTTAGAGCTTGTTTTAAGCCATATAAAACTTTAGATAGTTTAAAAACATGATTGAAAAAATGTGGATTTGTAAAACTATGAGGTTGTTCAACAAATAAATTTTCAACTATATACCCATTTAGAAAATCACTTTTAACATCCATTTGATAAAGTTTGAAATTCTGATGAGCTGCATATGAAAATAATATCATAATAGCTTCTAGTCTAGCTATAGGTGTAAAGGTCTCCTCATAGTCTATTCCTTCCTCTTGACTATATCCTTGTGCAAATATCCTAGCTTTATTTCTAACTATATTCCCAGACTCATCAACTTTGTTCCTAAACACCCATTTAGTGCTTATGGTAAATGTGTCCTTAGGTCTTTACACTAATTCCCATAATTTGTTTCTTTCGAACTGATTTAGTTCTTCTTGCATATCCATTACCAAAAATTCATCATTGATAGCATCATTAATATTTTTGGGTTCAAGCTGTGAAAGAAAAGCTTGATGTTCAACCTGGTTTCTTAGAGAAGCTCTAGTTTGTGTTCCTCTTTTTAAATCGCCTACAACAGCATCTAGAGGATGATTTTTGAGAGTCCTAATACCTCTAGGAAGGCTTGAACTAGATTCCTCATTGTTTTCTGTTGGTTCAGAATCAGTAGGAGCAGATTTTGGAAAATTTCTAGAACTGGATACTTTTAAAGGGGATTAACTATCCTTATCATTAAAGTTCAGATTTAAAAAATCTTCCTTAAGATGTTCAAGAGGGGTTTTAGGCTCATGTGGATTAGTCTTGTCGAATTTGACATGAACTGATTCTTCCACACATTTGGTTTTCTTATTGAACTATCTATAGGCTTTACGTGAGATAGAGTAACCCAGAAAAATTCCTTCATCTCTTTTAAGAGAAAATTTGTCAAGATTATCTTTAATATTAAGAATAAAGAATTTGTAACCAAAAACTCCAAAGTAATTAATCTTAGGCTTCCTATTATTCCAATGTTCATAAGGGGTCCTATTTAGAACATGTCTAACCAAAACTCTATTGATAACAGAACAAGCTGTATTTATAGCTTCAACCTAAAAATAAATAGGTAAGTCATACTCATTAAGCATAGTTCTAGAAATTTCTTAAAGGGTCCTATTTCTTCTTTATACAACTCCATTTTTTTGAGGTGTCCTAGGGGTCGAGAAATTGTGACTATATGCATTGTGTGAGTAGTAAGATTCAAAATAATGATTCTCAAAATCATGACCATGATCGCTTCTCATGGTATTAATTCTATGTCCACTAAGGTTTTCTACAGACTTGGAATATTTGAAAAAATAGGAACAAGATTCACTTTTGTGAGCTAGAAAGTATACCCAAGTATACCTAGAAAAGTTATCTACAAGAACATAAACATGGTGCTTCCCTTTTAAACTTGAAACTCTTGATGGTTCAAACAAATCCATGTTAACCAACTCAAGTGGTTGAGAAGTTGAAACTTCTTTCTTTGGTTTGAAAGAAACTTTGTGTTGTTTTCCCTTTTGATAAGGATTACAAACTTTATCAATTGGGAATTTTAATTTAGGTAAGTCTCTAACTAAACATTTCTTAGATAGCTTCCTAAGTGAGTGCACATTACAGTGTCCTAATATTCTGTGCCACAACCAAGACTCTTTATGAAAAGAATTTATGTAGGAAACATTTGGTTTGGCTAATGAATTTAAATCAACAGCATATACATTCTCATTTCTACAAGTAGTGAAAACTAAATCATTTTTTGAATTAAAAACATTACATGAATCATTTTTAAATTTTACATTAAATCCATCATCACATAACTGAGATATGCTAAGTAAATTATACTTTAATCCATTAACAAAAAGTAATTTAGAGATTAATATTGTATCAGGGTTACCAATCTGGCATAAGCCGACGATTTTCCCTTTTGCATTGTCACCAAAGGTGACATGCCCACCATCAAATTTAATTAGACTCTTGAATCAAGAATAGTCTCCTATCATATGTCTTGAACATCCACTGTCCAAGTACCATAGAGTATTTTAGGAACTCTTTAATCAACTTCCATGCAAAACAGATTACACATGGGGTAATTTTGGTACCCAGATCTTCTTGGGTCCAGAGAGGTTAGCTAGTAAAACATTGGGAACCCATATTTTTTATAGGTTTTCTAAGATCACCAAACACATTTTGATACATAAATACTTTGTTAGCTCCTTTAGAAAATTTTTTCTCAAAAGATGGTCCAGAACTAGCATTGAACTGTCCAGATTTTGAAACAAATTTGGTTTTGCTAATTTTTCTCTGTCCAGGTTGATATCCTAGACCAGTTGTATATTTTGGAGCAATATGTTTTCCTAAAAACTGTGTCAAGGTATCCCTACCAGCAGTGAACTTCTCAATATCATTTCTGAATTGTTCATTAGATAATTTTAACTGTTTATTTTCCTTTAGTAGTGTAGAAAATTTCTCCTTTTCTATGTCCAGATTTGGCTTGTAATTTGCATTTAAAGCATGCTGTCTTTTTAATGACTTATATTTGTCCTTGAGTTCATTAAACGTGTACTCAGGAATTTCACAATATTCAAATAATTATTCCTTAGTCATATCTTCATTATTATGATAGTCACTTTCATTCCCAGAATAATAAGTATTATGCATAGGAGAATTAATTGTTACCTCAAATGTCTCTGTCCTAAAACATTGATTGGCATGTTTGTTCTGTTCTGAGTCTGAAGCATCAGATTCACTCGAACTATCTTTTGAAGCACTCCAAGTTTCTTTCATTGATTTTATAAATTTTACCCTTATAATCATATTTCTTTTTGAATTTTAACTTCGAATAGTTAGCCTTGATGTGTCCTTTCCTATTGCATTCATAGCATACTATATCATCTTCCTTATCATATTGCTTCCAATCGTTCTTCCACTTACCTTGCTGATCATACTTACCCTTGTAGTTTTATTTTCTGAAAAACTTCTTCTTCCTATAGAACTTCTTAAATCTCCTAGATATTTGAGCCATTTTCTCACCACTTTCTGAATCTGAATCTTCACTAGTTGAACTTTTAGTAGGTTCATGTATTTTCTCCTTGTCTTTCCCCTTTGGAGAAGTAGACTTGAATGCCAAGGATTTTCACTTGGGTTCATCATCTTCTTCTTTTTTCACATTCTTTTCTTCTTCATACATCATTAGTTTACCAATAAACTCTTTAACAGGTAGCTTGTTGATATCACATGACTCTCGGATAGACAAAGAAGTGCATCTCCATCTGTCTGGAAAACATCTCAATATTCTCATGATCTGCTCCTTCTCTGGAACAGCTTTTCCTAGTGAACTCATGGTGTTGATAATCTCATTAAACCTAAGTTACATGTCAGAAATGGGTTCATCAGGTCTCATTTTAAAATTATCATATTTAATAGTATAAGTATTTAATCTCATTTCCTTGACATTGTTTGTTCCTTCATGAGAAACAGCCAAGGTGTCCCAGATTTCATGAGCTGTTTTACATGAACAAATTTGGTTAAATTACTCATATCCTAAAGAGAAGTAAAGGGAATTCATAGCTTTATAGTTATTGTTATATTTAGACTTTGTATCATCATCCCAGGTAGATCTAGCAGTTTTGGGGATCTCATATTCTGATTCCATAGCAGACCAAATATAAAAACCAATACTTTCCAAATAAATTTTCATTTTAATTTTCCATTGATCATAATTCACACCATTAAAGAATGGTGGCCTGTTAGTAGCAGAACCTTCTATTCTATTGTCCATAACTAGATTTTAGAAAATATATTAAAGAGATAAAATTTAGAACTAACAAAAATTTAAGATAATTAAGATAAAACTAAAATAAATGTTTGAAAAATAGAGGGTTTGAAGAATTTTTATAAATAAGAATGTTTCCTCTAATACCAAATGTTGGTCAGAGTGGATACTCAATAGGGGGTGAATTGAGTTCCAATTAAAATTTCTGGTAAAAACATTTAGGATTAAAATCTCCGAAATTAAAACGGCCCAGTCAATTAAGGCAGTAGAGATATAAGTGACTTATTGTTCAACAGGTTTCTCAAAGGTTGATTACTCCTCAGTAGAATCAGTATGAGAACTAATTCTACTTTTGAAACAAGTTTACTTAGTGAATCACATATACTCACTAACCATAGCTAACTATCGGAGTGAATGTAAAAACATATTTATGTCTTTGCTAATATAAGCACAACAGATAAATGTAAAACATGGTAATGGAAAGATGAACACAACAATTTAAATAAGAGGTTCAGTCTTAAGTCAAGACCTAGTCCTATCCACTTGGTGATCACCTGCCACCAAGCAATTATATTAAAAAGTGATACAAAGCCTATATCGGGCTTTACAGCAGTTTTCACAAACTGTCCAGGTTTTGAAACCTCTACCACTGTTATACGTGGGAAAAATAAACTACCAAGCCACACTAGGCTTCTTCCACAGTTATCCGTGGAAAACAAATGTAAAGAGAGTTGGGTATGGGGATTTTCAGTATCCCTCAGTTCAAGAACAAGAGTCAGTGTGTGTAACATAGACACACTACTCACAAATACAAAATACTTATACATAATAGATCTAACGATAGTAGGGATAAGTTTATAATGCTCTGTTGTGTTAATAGATCAGCTCTAGACTCATTGGAATGAAGGAAATGAACTTTTGGTCCTTCTCTACAAGTTGACTCCAAAACAGTGTCGCAACTTCCAGGTGCTGACTTCTAGATGTAGAGATGATTATCTACTTGGGTTTAAAGCTCTTTTTTACACACCACTATATCTTGAAAAAGGTTATTTCAATAGATCTTCGTGAAGCTCTCTGTTCTTCAGAATACGTTCTTGAGTGTTCTTCCTCTTTCTTTTATTTTTGGTGTTGTATGTGTCTCTTATGTGTATTCGATATATTCTATGTCTTCTATGTATATATCTCGATGTATGTCTCTACTCATATATATATATATATATACTTCTCCAGCTTAGCTTCTTCTCATTTGGTTCAGCAGGGGCAGACAAGAGAAATGTTTCAACCACGTGTGGTCTCCCTCGTACCTCGTACTATCTCTTAATATGCCTGCAAATAACATTAAATAATGTTAGGTGCATTAATTTGTCCAAACAGGACCGTTATAAAAATAATAATAAAATTGGTAAATAAAATAATATAATATCATTAGACTGGAAGCAGATGCATGTCACACGGTAGACTTCAACGGTATTCTCTACAATTGTTGACTTCATCTGTAAGATCTCTATCTATAGGCTTGTAACGATGAACTTTGTGTCAGTGGATGTCTTGTAACAGTAGCTGTTACTCTATGTAACAATATCTCCTCATTAGGGGACTTCATCGGTAGTCTATTCAATTGTGGGCTTCATCAGTAGGCTTGATCAGCTGTAGACTCCAACAATAAGCTTCTAACAGAAGTTTTGTAACATCAGACTACTTCAACATTGACCTTTCCAATGGTAGAATTATCTCAACAGGTAATGTCATTAATAGTGGAATATGTCCATCAGTAGACCTTGAACAATAGTCTACTATCTCTACAGTAGGAGCTGTCTAGCGGTAGCCTTCTACTAATGGTAGACATGTCCTACTATAGACTTGAATAGTGATTCTCTCAATAGAAGACTTGAGAAAGAGTCTGACAGTGAACTTCTAACAGAAGCCTTGCCATAGCAGTGACCTTGTGACGGTGACACTTTGTCTGTGAGCTTTGATAAGCCGATCAATGGTAGACTTGTGATAGTAACCTTGTACCGGTATATCAGTGACAATAGATCTTCAACAGTAACCTTCTAGGATCAGTGACATAGAGTAATAGTGAGCTATAAATGTGACATTGAATAGAAGGATCTTACCAGTAGCCTTTAACAGTGAGCTTATATTTAGATAAATGTAAACTGTAAGCTGATGCAACTAAATTATGAGACTAAGAATATAAATTGTTCAAGATAAACAATATAAATACAGATTAAAAGAGTTAGAAAATGGCTTAATATAGCATGGTCATTTATTTAAACATGATTTGGGATTATCAAAACAGGTGTGTCCAAAACCAAACACACCACTACCCCAACCATCCCCAATCCCTTCACATGGACTATCCTTATATCCATTACCCTTTACTATCTTTGAGTGGGGATATATCTCACCAGCACCCATTAGTTCATATGGTACACGAACTCTAAAATGAAGGGGTGGATATGAAGGATTAAAATAAAAGTGATTCACAAAATCATGAAACTTGATGTGTAGAACAAAAAAAGAAAAAAAAACAATGTTTTTGGTACACCATGCCACAGATCGCACCAAACTATGGTTTAGGACAAATAAAAATAGAAAACAAAAAAACAAATAGATTCTGAAAATTAAAACTAAATTAGAACTAACAATTTTGAAGTGTAGAAATAACAAAATTCTTTATTGGTGATAAATCTATTGGGTTGAAGGAGTTTCACAACCTAGGGTAAGGGGAGAGCTCTGGGAGAGCTTCAGATTTGGGCCTGCAATCGCACGGATAGGGGAACCAGGCTGTTGTGTATTTGGGGGAAACCGTTCCCAATGGTTTTTAAAAAACCATTGCGAAATATATTCTTTAAAAATAGTTTCGAAAAACGGTTGGTATACATTAGATAAATTAATTATTTCCCAATAGTCTGAGTAAACCATTGTAAAATCTTCATTCTAAATACACAATACCAAAGATTTTTTCAAACCATTGGGAAAGGTTTCTATTTTTATAGTATACCAACAATTTGTTCAAACCTTTGGTATAAAAGTGTTTGGAAAACCTACATTTCCACTAGTGGTTGACTCATATGAATTATTATGTGGTATCCCTATGATTCAGTTTGAAATCTATATAGATCAATATAGAGTTCATGGGAATTTTATGTAGGAAATCTACATCGGTTCCTTTTCAAAATTATGCTCATCCACTATACTTGTGAACCCAATATTGAAATTTTGAAAATTAGTAAACTATAAATCATTGGAAAACAACTCTATATATTCTTTATAACCTCTTTAATCATTATGAAATAACTCTATGAGTAACACCCAAGATTTAGTTATTGCAATTGAACATTTCTTTACAAAGAAATAATACAAAAAAACACATAACTTTATTCAATAATGTGATCAAGAATATTATTAAAACCTAAATTAAAATATTTCAACAATTCAATTTGATGAAATAAATATAATTTTTGAATTAACTATATTATAATTATTTTAATTTTATTTTTTGATTTTTTTGTCAAAAAGTGGATTTTCTGTAAATAGTGAAATTATCAATTTTTAAAGTGCTTTGACTTTTATGACATTATTATAGTGTAAGAATAACTTAATAAGTTGTAAAAACGTAATATAGATAAAATATTTGTTTAATGAGTTAAATAATTTATTTTAATACTTTTTAAAATTTGGGAACCCAAGCTTTACTTTTGTGAACATAAGTTTTATTTTATTCAAATTTAAAACTATTTTTGGTTCTTTACACTTATTGTTTTAGTTAGAAGGTGACATTATGTATTGGATTGATAAAAAAGTAAAAAAAAAATTAATTATTATTAAATAAACAAAAAAATATATGGAATTCAAATGTTTACTTTATATCAGTGTAAAATTATTTTTACACTTAAATCTTGCATTCTCTTAAAAAACTATTTTTCATGCAATTTGTGTTCATATATTAAAATTAATTTCCTCTAACTATAGAATATCAATATAAAAAAATTGAATTCATATTTTTCATCATAATTTATAATTTTTTTTATAATTAACCTTTTATTTTTGGTTACATAAATAAGTTATCGTGGTAAAAAGTTATGTTTTCAAGGTTATGGTTAAATTGGGTTTCAAGAGCTTTAAGTAAGTGATAGGGATTAAAATTTATCTAAAACTTGTATAAATGTGATTGGTTGAGTTTTTATCAACCCCATAAAATCTTATTTATGATTTTTTTGTGCCTTGGTTCCAATTTATCATGACTAACACCTTTTAATGTTTTAAAACATTGAATAATTATTAGAGTGCCACTCCCCTCATATAAAAAATATTGCCACTTCTCCCCTCTTATTCACACCTATTGAGCCACTTATCTCAACCAATAATTACCCAAATATCATTCTAACCTTACTCTCTATGACATAGAGGAGTGTTTCACAAAAACAATACCCACCTAGAAGGATTAATGATTAAACTAATAGTGGTTTTTTCGAAGAATATGTGAAACTCTTAACTAAGTTTTTTTCATTTCATTTATTATTCCACCGCTTTAAAATATTATAAAACCATGATCATATAATAGCTTCATAATATTAAATATAACTAAATATTATTATTATAGATTCACAACCCTTATTTGTCACCTTTCCATTCTATGTAAAATGAATACATCATTTGTGTGTACGTATGACTAACCGTGTCCACGTAGCAGTGTAATTAGTTTTCATCACCTACTAATTTGGATTGTTATAATGGTAGAATTAATCAATATATATTATTTTTATAAAATAATTATCATTCTTGAAATATAATATATCATCTACCATCTTACTCTTCCATCCATTGGAAAATCATAAGGTCGCTCGTGGGTATGTGTGGACTACCACCTCCATGAAGCGATGTGATTAATTTTTATATTACCACCGCATATGGATAAGTCTAAAATTATATATAATAAATAAATAATTATATTCATTAAATTACTGACATTTTGGACATTATGGAATTATTTTTTTCTCCATTAACCATGAATAATATTTTGTAGTAATTTTGGAGAAATTGACCGAACAACCTTAAAGTGGTCAACGTATGCATAAAATATTCAATGAATAGATTTAAAATAGTTATAAAAAGAACTTAAAAATAGAATATAAATGATAAAATTTCATAAGGAAATATTTAATAAATTTTTAATTCATTATATATGAGTTTCAAACATGTACTGCTACACAGAGACCCAAGGTAAGGGATTTTTGTTACAATATTATTTTATTTTAGGATTGTTTATGTTCAAATTTAATTTCGAAAAATTAAATGATAGTAACTTCTTAAACCACATGCTTTTTTATTTTATGGTTATTCTTGTGTTTTAGATGTTTATATTGAATTTCTTCCCTTATTTCATGAATAATCATCAAGTTATTTACAAGAATGTGATTTTCTTTTAAAATAATTCATATTTTCATGTTTTCCTTAAAATTTATTTTTCTTCCTTGTAAAGTCTCTTTTAAATTATTTCAAGAATAGTATTATTTAAAAACCAATAATTATTTTAAGTCATTTTCAACCATATTTGTCTTATTTTACAATGTTGTATAATTCATATTCTTACCAATTTCTAAATGTGGTATTTTAATACTTTTTACCAAATTATAAAAGGAATATTTTTTAAACACTTACTACATGAACACAGTTTCTCACCATTATGAATATTCAACTTTATCAAGATTCATTTATAAGTTTATATGGTTATTTTCAAATAAATTTTGTTTCTTAGTATTATGGCATTTTTTTAAAAAAAATTATTAAAAGAAAGGGGTATTGTTTTCTAAAAGGAAGGAAACTAATTTTTTAAAGTGATTTATAACTCTGTTCTTACACAAAATTACAAGGAAGTTATTTAATTTTTTTTTATAAATTTTTTGCTTTACTAAAAAATATTTATTTTTTTGTGAATTGATACTCTTATATAACCATTTACTAATTTATGGATTGAACATTATTATGTGAACATTCACTTTCTTTTGATCATGTTCTATATCAACATCCATTATACATTTGACATTATTTTTCTCCTTAATGTCCAAAATTTTAATATCATGGATGAATTTGGTACATATCTATTACATTGATGATGTTTTTACTATATTTCAATTTTATATGTGGAATTAGTTGAAGGAACAATGTTTTCTCATTGACCAAGGAAATATTGGTGTTATATATTTTTAATTCAATATAGATAAATATTGATTTACCAGTAATTTTGAGTATATATTATATTAATCATTAAATATATGTGGATTACATATGACATGAAAGTGATGGGTGGGTCCTGGTTATAGATAGCTTATTGATTCATAGACATGTATCATGAGATAAAATAGTAGGGATGCCATATTATATGGGTAATTGGTTTAAAACTACCCATTTGTTACGAATTATGTCTTGGTTGAGAGGACTGATGGTAAGATCCATGGTAACTTAGTAGAGGTATTGATGTAAATTTCAAGAATATCCATATTTATGAATTTCATTTATTTAGAATTTAGTTTCCATTATCTGTTTGGTTACCATATCAATATTAGTCATGGATGTAATTTGAAATCAAGTTGTTGATTGAATGAAATGTGTTTTTATTATCCACTCTGCCATATTGATTATGCCTTATTTACACATGATAAATTCCACTGTATGTAACCCTTAATGAGTATCTGAGATCACCATTTATGTTTTTAATTTCCTCAGGATATGAAGAAGGATATTATGAATTATTTCAATGATTAAAGAATATTTCTGATTCTAAGTTTTTCAATTTACAATTCAATATGGGAATGAAGTATGTATCTAGTTTTCCAAGACTTATAACCTAGTTAATACAACATGGTGTGGTCCCTTTTATCATGTTCCGATGTAATAAAGTAAATAATCAATCTATATTAATGATTTTTGGGAGTTATAGATAGAATTAGAGAAATTTTAGTAGGAACCTTGGGAATTATATTTTAAACGAATATATCGAACATGATAATTATATTATCCCCTTTATGTATTTTAAAAAATTTACCATTATCGGGTTTTTTATTTAATGGTTCAATATTGATCTTTATTATGTGTTAACTCAGTGTGTCCCATTGTTTATAGATGAAACTCAATAGAAGGAAGATAATAAACAACCATACTAAATGTAGGGATTTATGTATAATAATATCTAATAGAATGTGTGTTGGAGTTGAATAGATAATAGCCATATTAGGGAAGACGAATCACGTTATGATAAATAAACCTACTCATATAGAGAAACCTACTAGTACAAAACACAATTCACCTTTGTTAGATCACTTCAAGTGAAAAAATAGTCTATATTTTAATTGAACTAATAATTTATTGCTTACTAAACAGTATATTGAGTCTCTAAAAATGCATTTGTTACCATGGGATGTATTGAAATGGAAAAGTTTATTCTAGATGTGTATTGACCAAAGTGAGATGTAGATCAATGGTGCTCATTGATCCATAACACTAAATGTGTTTATAAACTAATTATTTTGGAATTAATAACTTTTAATGTGATATTATTTGAAAAATAATTTCCTTGAGATTAGTGAACTGAAATAGAGAGGAAGTTTATCACATTGAAGTATAAGATAGAAAAAGATATTTCAAAGTATAAATATAACTTTATAAGATTACCCATTCATGATGTGGACTTCATAAGTAATCCAGAAAGAAAGAATGCCTTTATCTTTGAGGGCCTTAATCCAAGTATACAAAAAAAAAACTAGTTTCTCAAATAATTTCATCTTATGTTGATATAGTATCAAGCTCCATCAAGATAGTGAAATAATTTTATATTTCTTATATCTTCAAGGTAAATCATGAAAATACGAGGTAAAATAAGAACTATGAAAAAAGAAATGTCTCAAAGAATAATAAAGGGAAGATGTTATATCCATGATTTGATAATTGTATAAAGAAACACTGAGGTACTTTTACTAATGGGAACATGAGTCTATATCTTGTTTTTTTGAAAGAGGACATAAGGATCATAAATTAAAGCGAAATAAAGAAACCACTAAGATATAGTTATTTATCTATAAAGATATGGGGAATTATTCCAACCAATGTAACAAGCATCAAGGGAATATATCAAAGAAGAGGCCAAGGGTAGAAGTCCAAGCTTATGAAATCAAAACAGTTAAGGTTGAAGTTCCTAAAGAATTTATGGTAGGTACTTCGATAGTAACATAGAATTTAACAAATGATTTTTTTTATTTTTTTTTCTTTACACTATTTTATAACAACCATATTTAGAAAAATAAATTATTTCCCTATTATCATAATAATAGTGTTTCTAATCAATTATCCAAGTGAATATTTTGTCACAATAGGGATGTGTTAATTAGTTCCCATTATGATACATATACATACCATATTTTCAAACTTGATTATTATACCTATGGTTGAATTAGATATAATACTTGTTATGGGTTAAATTTCTAATTGTAATGTGATTCTTTTTCAAAAGAAAGAAATTATGATTCATGGTGGATATATAGAATACCTTATCTTCATAAGGGAGACTAAATCATCTGAATTAGGTCGAGATCCACTTCCCATAACTCTTTATAAAGAAAATCATGAAGAAGAATATTAGAAAAAACCACAGAATGGAAAAGGTATCCTTATAATAGAGGATATACATATTGTGTAGGAATATATAGATGTGTTTCCTAAAGAACTACTTGGACATCCACTTGACCATGAAGTTTTGTTTTCCATTGATCTCATAAATGATGAAAAAACAATATCTAAGGATCCCTATAGGATGACCATAGTGGAATTATTGTAACTACATAAAAAAATATAGGAGTTGTGTGATAAGGGACTTATATTCCATAGTGTTTCACCATGGGGATCCCATGCTATTTTTGTTAATAATAAATATGGATTTATGAGGTTGTGCATCAGTTTAATAGAAATCCCTTCCATTAATAAAAAGAAAAAGTATCTTATACCCCACATTAATTATCATTTTGATCAACTTCAAGGAGATCAATATTTTTCAAAGATTGATCTTCATTATAGGTATTATCAACTATTAGTAGAGAAAGAATATATTACAAATGTCAAATTTTTTATTTGGTATAGAAATTAGAAATTTATAATAATTCCCTTTTTATTAACTAACGCACCAGATATTTTTATATATTTAAAGAAATTATCATTTAAGCACTATCTTGATAATTTGATTTTTGTATTTATTGATAATATGTTGATATAATATAAAGGATATTATGGGAATAAAAGTTATATGTGAATCTTCATTAAGACTCTTAGAAAAAGGAGTTATTTATAAAATTTATAAAATAAAAATTATGGCTTCAAAATTTTTATTATCTTGTCCATATTGAATATAAGGATGGTATATAAGTTGATCCTTAAAAGGAAAAGGTAGTGATATAATGTCCAACAACAATGAATATAACTGAGGTATATAGTTTCTGTTGATTAACAGGTTACTATCAATAATTTGTTCCAAATTTCTCCTGATTAGCTAACCCATAAACCTATTTGACATGTGAAGGGTTTAATTTTACATGGTTAAAAGAATATAAAGATTGTTTTGAATAATTTTAGTGGATATTTTACAATGAAACAATATTGACTTTACCATAAAGAAGGTATGGATTTGTGGTATATATTGATCCATAAAAGAAGGGACTTGGATTCATCCTTATGAAAAATTATAGTGTTTATTTCCATGCATTGAAGAAGTTAAGTATTCATGAATAGAACTATCAAACCCTTGATATAGAAATGGTATCCATAATCTTTTCATTGAATTTATTGAGGCATTAAATTTATAGTGAAGGGTGTGAAATATGTATAGATCAAAAAAATTTGAAATATATCTTCTTATAAAAAGATAATGATATGAAAAAAGGAAATGGATGATAATACTCAAGGATTATAATTTCTCAACAAACTACCACCCTAGGGATGAAACTAAGGTGGATGATGCATTGAGTAAGAATGATAATGGGATTTTGACTTAAATGAGGATTTAAAAAATAACTTATATTCATGGATTTAATAATCCTGGATATGGTAATAATTGAGGATGGTGAAACATCACATCTATTCAAAATGATTCCTAAACCAACCTTATTAGAGATAAAAAAATTCATAGATTTATAATAATAATATTCAATAGAAAATAAAATCCATGAATGAAGGGAATTTGGTAAACTTAAACTATGAAGATGGTATATTTAAATTTAGAAAGTGTCTATATGTTTAATTCATTCTTGAGATAAAAAGGGAATTCTTAGATGAATCTCATTGCATAAATTTATCTATACATCCTGGTAGCACCCAAATGTATCATGATTTAAAGGAACATTTTTAGTCACATAATATAAAATAATAAATTTCATACTGTGTATCCAGATTAATTGTTTTTCAAAGTGAAAAGTCTAAGAGACAAAATCCAAAAAAAATTAATGTAACCTGTACATATTATTGTATTGAAATAGGATGATATTACTATCGAATTTGTTACTATATGGCCAACGACTCATAGAAGGAATGCTTCCATAAGGGTTATTGTTGATCACCTTACTAAGTACACTCATTACTTTCTATAAGATAAGATATACCTCTTGAGTGCCTTTTTTGGCTCTATATTAATGAATTTTTTAGACTTTATGGTTCACGTCTTTTGATTTTATTTTATCATGACCCATAAATTACATCAAAATTATATAATTTTTTAAAACGATCCCAATGGTGATCCAAATTAAAGAACCTCTTATATTCCAAAGATATATGTATTATTCTAAAGGACTATTAAAAAATTCTAAGACATGCTAAGGTCATGCTTACTTGACTTTCATGGTAAGTGGGATAAGTATTTACCATTGGTATACTTTTATTATAATAATAACTTCCATTCAAGAATTAAAATGAAACCAAATGTAGTGTTATATGGGAAAATATATCACATAATAACTTGTTGGTATTAAGTTGGTGAAATAAATATTTTAGGCTCAAAACATTCTAAGAAGACAATATTGAATGTAAAGACTATTTAGAGTTATATCAATGAAGTTCAAATTAAAGTGTTATTTGGATAATCGATGTAAGGATCTATAATTTCATGTAGTGGATCATGTTTTCTTCAAATCATCTCTATAGATGGGTGTTATAAGGTTTATAAAGAAATGAAATATAATACCAAGATAAATAAAGCCTTTTTAAATTCTGAAAATAAGTAGAAATAAGGATTACCATTTGTAAATTCATCCTTCCCTCTCTAAAGTTTATGATGTGTTCCATATATCTTTATTATGGAAGTAAATACCAGAACCAATGCATGTTATCACATATAAGTAAAAAATAACTAGAAACTAATTTATATTATTATGAAGAGACTATCATGATTGTGAATACTAGATAATAAATCTTATGGAGTCAAATGACTTGATTGGTGAAAGTACTCTGGTGAATCATAAAACAGAAGAGGCCACATGATAAATTGAAGTTGTTGTGATGAATAACTACCAATATCTATTAATTTGGAGACATTGTATAAATATAAAGGATGAATTTTTTGAATTATTGAAGAATATAACACCTAAGATTGAATTATAATAAGTAAAATTTTTCTTCCTGAAGAAACAATAACATAATGCACATAACTTTATTTTAGAATGTAATCAAAAATATTATTAAAGCCAAAATTCATAATTTTTATAAATTTTTATTTTATTAAATTAATTATATTATTGAATTTACTATATAAAAATTATTTTAGGATGAATTGTTGAGATTTTTTATAATTAGTTTAGTTTTGGGTGAATAGTGAAAATATTTATTTTTAAAAATATTGTCACTTTTATGACATTATTATGATGTAAGAATGAGTTATAAATTTATAAAAACATTAGACCAAAATGATATGCATTTAAGGAGTTAAATATTTTATTTTGAAACATTATTTTTAATTTTGTAATCCAATATTTACTTTTGTGAACATAAGTTATATTTTATTCAAAATAAAAACTATTTTTGGGTTATTTAATTTAATGGAATAGTTGGATGGTTATATTCAATTTTGGATGCATAAATTTTTTTAAAAGACTTCCTAATTTTACTAATTAACCAAAAGAAATCGTGGAAATCAAAATTTTACCAGATTTCAATGTAAAATTATTTTTATACTCAAATTGATAATTTTCCAAAAAAACTAGTTTTCATGAATTTTTTGTTCTTATACTAAAAGTAATTTCTGATAACTATAGAATATTAATTTGATAAAGTTTATTACATATTTGGACTAAAAATTTGCAATATTTTTTGAATTCCCATATTGTTTTTGGTTACTTAAATATGTCAACATAGTAAAAAATTTAAATTATCAGGGTTAAGGTTAAATTGGGTTTAAAGTGGTTTAAATAGAATATATAGCTAAAAATGTCCCAAAAAATTTTCTAAATTGAGATTTGGAGTGTTGTTTACGTTAAAATATATTATATATGAATTTGGGGTGACTTGGTTTAACATTACCATGAATACGACCTTTTAATATTATAAATATTTTAATATTTTTATGAGTGACAATCGCCTCACTTATAAAAGAAAACCACTTATCACTATGGGAAAAATCACTATTTGCGACGAGATTTCTTTCCATCACAAATAAACCATCCAGGAAGCTATTTGCGACGAGAAAATTTCACCGCTGTAAATAACCAATTATTTACGACGGGTTTTCGTCTCCCGTCGCAAATAGTTTGGCGCGACTTGCGTGCCAAACCGCGCGGCTTGCGCGCCAAACTGCACGACTTCTGTGCCAAATTGCATAGGGGTATTTGCGACGGGATCCCATCACAAATACCATGCAGCGATTAATAACTTTTTGCGATGAGATGTCGTCCCGTCGCAAAAAGACTGTCGACATGAACTATTTGCGATGGGCCCATTGTAAATAACCTTTTAACCACCGACTGAAATTAATGCGGGCGAGGGTATTTGCGACGGGACTCGTCACAAATACCACCATTTGTGACGGGAAACCCGTCGCTAAAACCACCATTTGCGATGGGAAACCCATCGCTAATAACTCTGTCGCAACTAATTTAATCTATATATACCCCCATCCATTTTCCCAAATCATTCAGATCTTGCTCTCTCCCTCTTTTCATTCTTCAGTTTCAAAGAAAAATTTTCTTTTAGTTGAAATTTTTTATATGAGACTAATCAGAGAGCGTCAATATCTTCAGAATATCAAAGTTTATGGTATTTATATTATATTTTTCTATATTTTTTCTTATTTTTCGATGTTAATTTTAATTGTTGTTTATTAGTTGTAATTTAATTAGATTTCAATTGATTTTAATTTATATTTATTTTTACTAAGAAATTGATATTGTTAGTGATAATTATAAATAATTAGTCATAATTAATATTAATTAGATATAATTAGATATAATTAGGAATAAATAGATTTAATTAGCAAAAAATAGATATAATTAGCAAAAAATAGATATAATTAGCAATAAATAGATATAATTAGCAATAAATTGATATAATAAGCAATAAATAGATATAATTACGAATAAATAGATATAATTAGGAATAAATATATATAATTAGATATAATTAGTAATAAATAGATATAATTAGTAATAAATAGATATAATTAGTAATAAATAGATATAATTAGTAATAATTAGATATAATTAGTAATAATTAGAAATAATTAGATATAATTAGTAATAATTAGATATAATTAGTAATAATTAGATATAATTAGTAATAATTAGTATTAATTAGATATAATTAGTAATAATTAGATATGATTAGTATTAAATAGATGTAATTAGTAATAATTAGATTTAATTAGTAATAATTAGATATAATTAGTAATAAATAGATATAATTAGTAATAATAAGTAATAATTAGTAATAATTAGTAATAATTTGTAATAATTAGTAATAATTAGTAATAAATAGTAATAAATAGATATAAATATTAATAAATAGATATAATTAGTAATAATAATTAATAATTAGTAATAATTAGTAATAATTAGTAATAATTAGTAATAATTAGATATAATTAACAATAATTAGATATAATTAGAAAAAATTAGATATAATTAGCAATAATTAGCAATAATTAGTAATAATTAGCAATAGTTAGCAATAATTAGCAATAATTAGCAATAAATAGCAATAATAAGCAATAAATAGCAATAATTAGTAATAGATAGAAATAATTAAAAATAAATAGCAATAATTAGCAATAAATAGATATAATTAGCAATAAATAGATATAATTAGCAATAAATAGATATAATTAGAAATAAATAGATATAATTAACAAAAAATAGATATAATTAGGAATAAATAGGTATAATTAGTAATAAATAGATATAATTAATAATAATTAGTAATAATTATTAATAATTGGTAATAATTAATAATAATTAGTAATCATTAGTAATAATTAGTAATAATTAGTTATAATTAGTAATAATTAGTAATAAATAGTAATAATTATTAATAATTAGAAATAATTAGTAATAAATAGATATAATTAGTATTAAATAGATATAATTCATAATAAATAGATATAATTAGTAATAATTTGTAATAATTTGTACTAAATAGATATAATTAGTAATAATTAGTAATAAATAGATATAATTAGTAATAAATAGATATAATTAAGAATAATTAGCAATAATTAGCAATAATTAGCAATAATTAGCAATAATTAGTACTAAATAACAATAATTAGCAATAATTAGCAATAATTAGTAATGATTAGAAATAATTAGCAATAATTATCAATAATTAGGAATAATTAGGAATAATTAGCAATAATTATTAATAATTAGCAATAATTAGGAATAATTAGCAATAATTAGGAATAATTACCAATAATTAGGAATAATTAGCAGTAATTTGGAATAATTAGAATTAATTAACAATAATTAGCAATAATTAGCAATAAAAAAATTATATTATCAATATTTAAAAAAACACTATTAATATTATTAAAATAATAAAAAATATAAAAAATATTAAAATTATCAATATTCGCAACAAGCATTGCTCTATTATTAACATGTTCAAATCTTAAAGGGTCACCAATTGTCAGGTTATGCACAATAAAAAGTTGGTGTCATCCATATCCAATGTAAAAATTATAACTGTCCTTGCATGGTTGATCACCTCACAAGTAGTTTTGCAATAGGTCAACCCAAGTCATGCCCTTCTTATCTATAAGAATTATCTCACATGAACCTTTACATATACCATTCTTCCTTGAACATTTAAGGGAAAGATACTGATATCCCCTAAAATTTTTAAGGAAGAAGGATATATGTAAAGCGTCATGTGATATGATTATTAGAGATGAGAAGGTCATTACATTGGTCTTCCTATTGCAACACTACTTGCGAGGTGATCAACCATGAAAGTACAATTATAGAGTTTACATTGGACATGACTGACACAAAATTTTTATTGCGCATGACTTGACAGTTGACGACCCTTTGAGATTTGAACATGTTAAGAATAGAGCAAAGTCTATTGCGAATATTGATAATTCCAATATTTTATAAATATTTTATTATTTTAAAAATATTAATATTGTTTTTTCTTAAATATTGCTAATATAATTTTTTTATTAGTAATAATTAGTAAACAAAATCTGCTTGGATAATGAAGGGAAAATTTGTAATCATCTCCACAATGATGATTACCAAATTTCATTTCATTATTCAAGCAGTTTTCATTCTTCTAAGTATTGCTAAGTATTGCTAAATTAGTAATAAATAGTAATAATTAGTAATAATTAGTAATAAATTGTAATAATTAGTAATAAATTGAATAATTAGTAATAATTAGTAATTATTAGTAACAATTAGTAACAATTAGTAATAATTTGTAATAATTTGAAATAATTAGGAATAATTAAGAATAATTAGAAATAATTAGCAATAATAAGTGTGATAAAGATGCAATTAAATGAGCCGTCAGACAAAAGAGTATCCATCAATCCACTAGAAATTGTGTTGCCATTAGTTAATGGTGATGAAGATGTTAATGATGTTACAAATGAATTTGAAATGACAAGAGATGCTAAAACTGAAAATCATATGGATATTGATGATGTTGAGGAGGAAGATGAAGACATTGACATTGATAGCTATAAAGAAGAGGATGAAGATGAACATTGACACAGATAAATGATAATTATAATCATAACTAATATATATCTATATATAATAGTTATTTTCAACAATCTGCTAACAATAATAATTTTGTGTTTTAGATGGACCCGGAGCTATTTCTTGAGTTGCAGGAGGCTGACCTACCATTGGATGAGGGGGATTTTGGATCATCTAACCCTCAACCTATTGGCGGTTCAGGGGGTACACAGAGGGGGCACAGTCTTGTACGACTGATGATTCCTGACCCTATCCCCGAGCGATGTCCACATCTTGGTTTTGATCCACGCACATGGAGGTATGGTAACCTGTATATTTTAGTTAGATTTCATTAATTAATTTATATATATATTCTAATTGTTTGATTATTTATTCGTTTTTCACAGTTTTGTGCATGTGGCTATTGGATAGGGGAGTGCTATCTTGTGCAATTATTTTTCTCAGCCATGGATCACATGGCAACAGATTACCGTTGATGTGTGACGCGACATGTTCCATCATTGGATGGTACATAAATAAATAATATTCATTTTGAAATTTATTTTATTAACAACTTGATATTATAAATTATTTTTAGGGTTTATGGTATCCTATCGATGATAGCATGCGTGACACTATCCATGCGGCTTGGCGGGTTTCTATGCGTGACCATTTCCGTCAGTTTTTGCACAATTTGAGAAGGACAACCATTAATAAAGCAGGGGTGATAGAATTTGATGAGTCGTGTAGAGCCCACCGACCAGAGTATATTTCATCTCATGTTTGGGATGGATTATGTTTACCCTGGTTGGGTGGTGGATTTCAGAGGAGATCTTCAGTGGGATGGCAGAATTGGGGGAGACAGGAGGTGACACATCGAGCTGGTAGCCGTACATTTAGTTAGCATAGAGAGAACCTAGTAAGTATATTTTTTAAATATTTTATATAACCTTAAAAATAAATAGTTTATTTTATATTTCTGTAGGTAGTCGAGCATCCCGATATTACGGAATTCGATGTTTACTGGAGGATGTACATTGATCCAGCCACTAGAGAGATTAGAGGTGATCGCCTGTGTTAGATTGTGGTTAATATTATTTTTTCAGTTTGACAATTAACTGCATATAATATTTTCACAATTTTAATTTTAAATTGGAATTGAAGGAGTCATATGAGGCTCCGAACTCTCAGACACAGGATGAGGGTCAGGACGAGAGGACTGAGCAGACCAGTGCTCACTATTTCGATGAAGCGGCATGGATGCAGGCGACTCAGTATGGCTTTGAGAAGGGCAGAGTAGTTGGTATCCGCACTCATTTGACTCCTGGTACTTATTATGGTATTGCTACGATGTCGGTGTCTAGTTCAAGAGGAGCCTGTGGAGAGAATTATCTTCTAGCTCACAGTATTAGGAGCAGTTGCGAGCTTAGGCTGAGCTTATAGAGACTTTGCAGAAGCAGCAAGAAGAGATTTTTTGATAGCAGCAGTAGCAAGAGCAGTATTACGAGGAGCAGATGCAATGATGACAGCAGCAGCAGCATCATCATCATGAGGAGGATACACATCGATGGCATTAGCAGCATCACGAGCAGATGGAGTACATGCGCCGTCTGACTCGTAGTATAGGGATGGAGTTTCCTTTACCAGCTCCTTCAGCTCCTCCACTTCATCCAGAAGATGACCCCTAGTGATTTTTTATGTTACAAACATTTGAATTTAACAATGTAATATAAATTATTAATATTTTCTATCTTTTATATCGGTGTAAATATTACATAATTTAATTTTTAATATTTTAATATTTTTTTATATTTTTTTTTGTGAATATTGAGAATTTTAATATTTTTTATTTTTTTATTGTTTTAATAATAGTAATATTATTTTTTAATTAATCGTAATTTTATTAAATTTTTTTTTAAAATTAATTTATTATTTGTAACGGGACCATTTGTGATGGGTCCTGTTGCAAATAGTCTAACTAAATATTTTTAAAAACATATTTGCGGCGAGACTACTTGCCCGACATAAATACTTTGTTACAATGGGACCATCACAGAACGTTATATATATATATATTGTGATGGTCCCATCACGAAAACGTTTATGTATATATAATACATATAATCGGAGGCTTATTTGCGACAGTGATGTTTCCCGTCACAAATAAGATTTGTTGCGACGGGCTCGTCACAAATAATTGTATTTGCGATAGCGTTTTTTGCAACAGGCTATTTGCAACAGGGCCCCGTCACTAAATCCTATTTGTGATGGGATCCGGTTGCAGATAGGCCGTCGCAATTACCAATAATTTCAGTAGTGTATCCTATCTATTTCACACATATTTGGAATCTTATCTAAAACAATATCTACCCAAATACATTCCAAAATTTCCTCCCCATTTCATATAGGATTTGGACTCATAAAAAGACCAACCTATAAGAATTAATGTGTAATCCAAGGTGGGTTTCTAAAGAAGAGGTACAACTCTTAACCGAGTATTTTTATTTTATGCATTCTTCTACCACCTTAAAATAATATATAAAAATTATCATATAAAAAATTATATTGATTACATATACTAAACTTTTATTCTTTTGGATTCACACCCCTTATTAATTTATTTTCTACCATAGAAAAAACAAAAATAGAGCTCATGCGTACGCACAAGATATATTCTCCCCGTTGTGGCGTAATGCGTTTTTCATCACTAGTTTACTCTGGATGGACATAAAGATATAATTAATTAATATATATGATATGTATTATATAATTATAATTTTTTGAATATAATATATCATCTACCTTCTTATCATTCCATCTATTTTATAATGATAACGTTGCTCATGCGTACGTGTAGATTACCACCTTCACGAAACAATGTGATTCATTATTCTATTACAACCATGAATGTACATTTCTAAAATTATATATAATGAATAAAATGAATAAAATGTATATTCATGTAATTATAAATATTTTTTATATGATTGAAATATTTCATAACTCCTTTAACCATTTATAATATACTGAAGTAATTTTGGACAAATTGAGAGAACAATATTAAAGTGGTTAATGTAAGGAATAATTATTCAATGAATGGATTCCAAATAATTATAAAAGGAAATTAAAAATGTAATATAAATGAAATATTTTTTAATTAATTATTTAATAAATTTAAATTTATTATATATTATGAACAAACATGTATGACTAAGCACATACCCAAGGTAAGATATTTTTGTTACAATCTTATTTTATTTCGATATTGTTTAAGTTTATATTTACTTTGGGAAAATTATATGTTCTTAACCTATTAATCCAAAACAATTATTATAATATATTTATGTTTATGTTTTATATGTTTATATTTCATTTCTTGTCTTTTTTGATCAACAATCATCAGGTGAGTTACAATTAACGAAATTTCTTTTAAATAAATTCTTATTTTAATTTTTTCCGTCCAAGATATTTTTATTCCATGTAAAGGTTATTTTAAATTCTTTCAATAATATTTATAATTAAAATAAAATGATTACTTAAATTCCATTTCAACTATATTTACATTTCCTTAAAAAAATTGATGGAATATTTATATTATTTTCTAAACGAGTTATTTTTTGACTCTTTACAAAAATGCGAAAGGAATATTTTTTTAACATTTACCACATGAATATAATTTTCCACCATTATGAATATTAATAAATATCAAGATTTATTTACAAGGTTCCATGGTTATTTTTTTAAAATATTTTTCCCAATATTCTTGGAATTTTTATTTAAATTGTTATCTAAAGAAAATGATATTATTTTCATAATGGAATTCATTTTTTTAAGTTATTTATAACTCCATTATTAAAAAATATAAAAGGATATTATTTTTAATGTTTTTCATCTATTTTATTTATTAATGGTTTGGTTTTAATAAAAAAATTTCTTATGAATTTATTTTCTTCTATCATCATTGACTGATTTTTGAATTATAAATATTTTTGAGATCATTCACTTTCTTATGATCATGATCTCTATCACTCTCCATTATTCATTGGAAATTATTTTTATCCATCATATACATATTTTCAATTTTATTAATGAATGGATTATTAATTATTTTAAATATAGGATGTTTCCATAATATTCCAATTCTATATATGACATTAGTTGAAGAAAGAAAGTTATTTTATTGATTGGGAAATGTTGATGTTCAATATTTTTTATTAAATATATATAAATATTTATTTGTATGTAATTTTTAGAATGAATTGTTTTTATACTTAAATATATAATTAACATAGAGGATGTAAAAGTGAAAGGTGGGTATTGGTTATAGATATCCCTTTGATACATTAATAGGGCTCATGAGATAAAACAACAGTCATGCCAAATTAGATGAATATTTTGTTTAGACCTACCCATTCAATAAGAATTATTTCTTGGATGAGAGGAATTGACATTAATATTGATGATAAATAGGCCGAGGATTCGATGAAAATTTCATGAATTTATTTATTTCTATAGTTACTTTATTAATAATTCAATTTCCATTATCTATGTGATTGGTATGTTGATATTATACATGGATATAATTTGAACTAATTTTTTTTATTGAATAGAATATTTTTTGGTTATACACTCTACCATTTTGAATATCAATTATTTATTCTTAAGAGATTATAATGTATATAACCCTTACTAAGCATCAAATCTCACTATTTAATTAAATTCCTTTCCTTAGGATTTGAATAAGGATATTATAAATGATTTCATGGATGCTAGAATATTTATTATACCATGTTTTTTTATTTAAAATGTAATATGGGAATCAAGTTTGTATATTGTTTTCTAATACTTATAAACAAATCAATCTTGCATGCTGAGATCCATTTTATCTTATCCTTATGTAATAAAGTGAACATTGTCTCTAGTTTACTGGTGTTAGGGTGTTATACTATGTCGAAACGCATTCTATAGGAACTCTATATGGGAACTCTACATCAAATTTATAGTGTTGATTTTGATTCTAGTATAGAATTTAAATAATTCTATAAATCAATTAAAACTACCTTGTTTCATTGAAAATGAAATCCTTCCACATGTAGTGATGATCAAAACATCCAAATTTAAATAATGGATTTATTTTAATAATTAAAAAGATAGAATAAAAATTTTAAAAACAAGTTATAAGACTTTTCCAAAATCAACTCTAAATTATTCCTAAGACCAAGAAATATAAAAATTACCCAAAAAATAATAAAATAGTGGGGGTAAAAATCAATGAAATAAAAATTAAAAACTGTATAGTTTTTTATTTGTCACACCCTATGAACTTATGAAGGCCCTACTAGAATCTAGATGTAAAACACAAACCATAATCAGAAATTATGTTCTTAGATACCATATGAATCCAAATTATCTATCATGTGTGTGTTTCTATATACATCCCAAAATCTATACTAAATGAGCCTCCTAAATTGGTCATAAGTATTCAACTTTCATCAGTTGGTCTACCAATACCCATACAACATAAGGAACCCTCGAGTTCTTGGGTAGTCCCATGATGAATTCCATCACCTCATTAAAATTCAATACCAGAACTGTAAGGGGATAAATTAACCCACCTAGTCGATGGTGTGACACATTTAAACTCTAATAGGTAAGTAAATGAGGAAAAAACCCTGTAATATTCTTTCTCATACCCAAAAAACCTGAATCGATTCCTTATGTCAGGATACATCTTGGTCATCCCTTGATTTACCACCCACTATAAGGCATGGGAGTCTATCATCAGTTACTCCCTCATTGAAGTGGGAAAAAATAATCAACCATGGATTTAAATCACATCATCCTTATCCTATGACCATCCTACGACTAAATCATCTCCCATGATCCATACCCACGTCATAAGAATATAAGAATTAGGCTCCTAGATTGCCTTTAACCAATAAACCAACAAATATGTAATGACCAAAGGAGGATAATAAATATACTATTGGTTTTTAGATACATCAATCTTATAGTCAGTAAAAAAACTCAAATTCCACTCCCCATCAATTGTTCAAACTCCCTGCTCTTAAGTATTCTCACTAAGAGAATATGTGTTGTAATTCCACTTACTCATGGAATATTCCATCTCAATGTTGAAGGCTTATAGGTACATGAACCAATTCCTCTGCCATAGGTTCAAGTACCCATAATAAAATATCATTTGGTCTTTATAAATGTAAAACTCTCACTAAGGATATAATGACTCTAACACTTTAAGCTGTGATCCACAATAGCTATCTATAAATAATAGTTAGGGTAGTTCCCCTCTTAGGGTCATACATGTCAAGACTCATAAGAGACCACCCAATCAAATTATATCAAAATAGCTCTTAGAACAACCCTTATGGTGTTGTAATAGATTGTATAACCAATCCATGAATATGGAAGAATCAGAACAAGAGTAGTAATCCATAACTTTTTCAACATTTCGATAGCATCTTCACACTGATCTGTCCACTCAAACTTGACTCCCTTAGTGTATGGAATTATCTTGGGAGATTCCAAGTAATAGAATATTGAGATAAAATACCTATAATATATGAATAAACCAAAGATTTTTTTTATCTAAATTACATTACGGGGTCATTCCCAAGACATCACCGCATCCACATTCTCTGAAAAAACATAGACCAATGCTTCTAAGATTACATGCCCAAGGAAGTGCACATCCTAAATCCAAAAAATGAAACTAAAAGTACATATGAGAAATATATTATTCTAAAATAATACTCAATAAAATCTCTATATACTAAACATAATACTCTAGGGTCCATGGTATACCAATATGTCTTTAATGAACACTAAAATAAAGGTTTCTAGGTAGGGATGAAAAATCTATTTCATGAGAGCCAGGAACATCCCTGACACATTTTTTATTACAAATAAAATCACAAGGTACTTTTAAAACCCATAACTAAATATAAATTATATATTTGGTACATAATTTATCCAAACCCATGAATAATTGTAGTCTTATCATAGATCAATCTTGGTTAACCATCAGGATCCCTGTAACCAATCAAATAGGTCATCTATCCTCAATAATGGATAAATATTCTTCACTGTATCCAGATTCAAATGTTGGTAATCCATTGACAAACTAATTAAACCATATAAATTCTTGTAGATAAAAATTGTGTCACCATATGGTGAGGTAATAGGGTTAATAAACTCCTTCTTCTCATGGTCTTTGAGCTATAACCATATCTATCTCAACTAATTTTATTCCATATGATAAAAATGAATCGGTAAGGGATATTTTACTATAAAAAGTTCAATACTGAACTTGATATTTCTTTTAGGAGATAGTAATATAAATACTTTATCAAGAAATATTATAAATATTCTACCACTACATGAAAGGTAGCATGAACTTTTACATGATCTGCTAGAAGAACCATAAGTTCTACCTGCACTGTAGTGGATCATATATAACATAATTCATATCCCGTTCTACTTTTCCCCAAATGTAACTCCCCTATAAGAACAAAATAATATCCCTTAAGGGATTTTAAATAAACTCACCTCCAATATCAATATATGGGATCCTAGAAGATCTCCTACCAATATATATAAAGAATAACATCAAAACACATCTTTTTTAGAACATAGAAATCCCACTGATGTCCACGACCCCAACCACTAAGGCAGATGAAATGCACCTATAAACATAATATAACCTATTTTTATAGGAATATATAGAGATAAAATCCCATAAGATAACTCTATGACAAACCTCAAATAAGTCATATTCTAGATAAAAATAAAATAATGGCACACTCTTATATTTAATAGGGAAATTAAACGTGTTGATGAAACTAAGTCCAAAAATCTATTTGTAAAAGGATCATTTTATTCATAAAATGGTAATTAATACAAGTAGTATACTCTAACTATATTGGACCCATATCCATGACCCCATAATCAATGTATTACCTAAATAACTAAACCTTGAGGTTCCTACATCTACTGCTTCCGTTGAGATCCTTAACCAGAACCACAACCCCACATTTTAAATGAGGCCATATTATTAATATAAGGTCCCCTTGACCAATATTTCAATGAATATATCTATTTTGATTATATATCTGAAATTTAAAAAGGCAACCTTATAGAGACCCACTATAGATTCCCCATCCCACCACACATATAGAACTCCATTGGCTAGTGATTGCATGAACAACAGCAATGGCCTAGACCCTCACACTGAAAACAAATGGGGGAAGATAATATTGGGGAAGGAAGAAATTAAAATTTACCATACCTATACATTCACCCATAAACTTTTTTCATATCATTAGTTCTCATATTCCCAAAACTAGAGGAGTCACTGGAAGCTCCATTGTAAAGACCTCTA
Source organism: Viscum album (assembly GCA_963277665.1). NCBI lineage: Eukaryota > Viridiplantae > Streptophyta > Magnoliopsida > Santalales > Viscaceae > Viscum > Viscum album. The sequence goes on along the minus strand of OY728138.1, from coordinate 1,293,700,581 downwards.
CTCGACCCCCTAAATATGAGAAGAGACCCAGCTGCACTATCCATTTGCAGGACCTTATCAATGTGGAGGGAATTTTGACCCAAATATGGGAAATATTTTTGGGTAAATGTAAGGAATTTAATACTATAATTTATTAAAATTACAATATCAAATCTATAACCCTTTTAGACCCCATTACCTGCTAAAAATGGTGAAAACAATGCTATAAATTGATGAAGTGAATAACATAGTTTTGTAACATAGTACCACTATAAACCCTAAGAGGGTGGGGTGAGTGAATTAGTGTGATGGAAATTATCATCATACCCATAATAAATTGGATATTGTCTTCACATTGGGAATAAAAACATTATTTTTTCAATTATAAAAAAATACATAAATTTAAAGATCCCAAGCAAACTGATTTTACTTGGTTTACATATTAAAAGAATACTACGAGGAGAAAATATAAATAAAATGTTTATATTATAGTTAACCAATACTTCACAAGTATTTGATTATAAATTTATTAAGAGCTCATTAATCTTCCTTGGTCCATGCCATATTATTACCTTCCACTCACTTCTTTCAGGATGTATATAAAAGATAGAGTCAACACACAAGTTGATATAACAAGATTTTAATATGAAATTAAACACAAAAGGGTGTTATCCTTGATTATATTATATATTATTATATATCTACAATGGTATTAATAATGAAACATTTCTTCTAACTCTAATATTTAATTTACTTCAGTCTCACACACTCCTCTTCTTTAATCAATATATTTAATGATACTGAAATTTATTTCATACTCAATGCCTCTCTCCCTTATCTATTATATGTGTTACAATATTATTATATTTAAAAATAAATATTTTTAAAAAAGTATAATTGAATATAAATTTTGAAGTTAAAACTCTAATTAACTTTCCTTTTAAATCCATCCTTTTGAATTATTTTCAGATGAATCACCACCATATAATTATAATTTGGTAATTTAAGTAATTTAAGTAACTACCAAGACTCTATGAAATGAAAAAAATAAATGATGTTTGAATTTTATAGAAGACATATATTATGATGCAACATCCCTATTATCAACATAACATATCCGTTTATAATTAACTAATTTAAAATATCATGTAGGATATGACATGTAGAAAGTCTCCATGGTACAAAACCTTGTTGACTTAGAATCTTAATATTTATTCAATATTCGAAATTTACCATCTCTATGATGTAGTTGATAAAATATGATTCAGACACTCTTTTATTTCAACCAAATTATGGAATGGTCTTTCTCGATGGCATGTGGGTCCCAAAACTTATTGACTGATCGAAATCGACTACTCACCTCTATAGTGAAACCTAGTATGCTACAAAATGCGACACTTGATGTGGAATAGATAAGATATCTAAGATGAAAATACCTAAAAACATAAGAACCATAAAAATTTACTGTTCACTTCTATGGCATAGTCTCTCGAGCTATGATGTGAAAGCCTAACCCTCCAAATTTGAAAAAGTATATGAACCTTCTGGTAAACCCATATAAAATTTTAAAAATTATATTTATTGAATGTGCATTAGTTATATGACATGTTCAGTGCCTACTTGTTTTAGAATATAACATAACCTTCTCATGTCAACTTCAAACACCATAACCACAAATCCAACTTCAGTAAAAACTGTGAAATCAAATCCAACATGGGAAAACACATTGGTAAAAAATTCATCTTAAGAAAACACCTCAAAATAAAACTAACTTCAATAACATAAGGTTTTAACAATACCCATTTAGTTTTTTTTTCAACCATCTATTTTCAAGTATATCTTCTACAAATTTCACATATTTCCCTAAAGTTATGCTTTCATTTTCTCCCCCTTTGATTAAAGGTTCAAAAATTTATATTACTTATATTTGAGCTATGATATGAAAAACATTGGAAATTCCAGCATTCCTAATCTTAAAAAGGAAAACACAATTATTTTCTAATCCTATATGAGATAAATTTTAGTGTATGAAACAATAGAGTTAACATAATGGATCAATTGTTTCAATTATGTTTTTAAATAAATTATAGTTTACAACAACATCCCATAGATATTATATCCCATTTTACTATTTCTTATAATTTAGATATAATTCTTCATGAATAAAAAATGACTAAATATTGCATAAAGTTCATTCAGGAGAGGCATATTTCCAAACCTCCTTAGTTTGAGGATATTAGTTAAACTTCAAGGTTCAACTTATGAATTTAGAATACGTGTATCCCTAATGACATGGTGAAGATATCAAACACCAAATTTTGAGTTCCATAAAATTACAGCTTCAATATGTTGTTCTCCACTACTCCTTTATAAAATATTTCAATGTCTCAATTTGATTTATGTGAAAGTGATCTATAAGTTTTTTAGACAAATTAATTGCAATTTTGTTATCACATGGAATCGTAATTGGAAATTGTAAAACTTCAGTGACACCTTCAAATTATTACCTCATATAGGTAGAATGTATAAAAAATTTGGTGTATTAAGTATATTGTTTCCTCTACTATTCTTAAAGAAACACAATCTCTTTTCTCACTTAACCTACAAACATAATTATTCCAATATAAACAACTCATCCACTATTTTATTTTTCATCTATAATATCACTAGCCAAAGAAATATCTAAATTTACTAATAAATAAATGTTCTTTCCATATTTGAATGAAAAACCATAATATGATGTTCCTTGAGAATAATTGATTATTCTTCTCACCACAATGAGATGTTATTTCACAAGATAACTCTAAAACCTTGATACAAAGAATATAACATATAAAATACTTGACCTTATCATAGTATGATTGAATAAACATCAAATGGTTATTCTATATAATGCTGAATCTAATCCCTCATTATACCCATTCGTACCAAGTTTTAGTCCAAATACCATTAGATTTGAAATATTTTTTCACTCCTCTATTTTAATTTATTCAATAATTTGTTTTCATATTTTACCAAAGAAGCAATGTGTTCTATTAAACTTGACGAACTTGTTGACCTAAAAAATATGTCTACTCTCTAATTATGGACATTTTAAACTCTGAACTCTTTAATTTTTCAAATTTACCAATATATATATACTTTTTCCCATTGAATATAGTGTCATATACATATTTCAACCCCATGAATTACTCCTCTTCTAAAAGTTTCATATAGAAGTTATGATCAAACCCTCTTATCTTGAAATATATATTCGTTAGGAAGGTATATAGTCTTACATACCAAGTATGAGGTGACTTATTTAGACCATACAAATAAATTTTTAACCTATATGGTTTTAAATCATCATTACTGATAAAAAATCAAAATGGTTGTTGTTTATATACATCTTTATTTGAAACTCTATTTAGAGTTTCAATCCGGAAGTCCATTTTAAATATTGTGAATTTTCATTATACTCCCACTCTTAGAAATATTCTAATAGAATCCATTATTTCCATTGATGTCAACGTCTATTCAAAATTAACACCTTTAATTTGGGCATATCTCTTACAAAACATTCTTTCTTTATTCTACATTACTATTTTATTTTCATCCATCTTTTTATTCGAGAATAATCTTATACCAATCACATTATGTTTCTTTGGTCATTCCATGATATCCAAAATTATTTTTATCAATTTTATACAATTATACAATTATGGATTTCACCGATGATTCATTGTCATCATTTTCTTCAAATAAAGTGGGTTCGATATCAGATAATAGAGTAGTGTTCTCTAATATCTCCATCCTTCCTATATGAGGTAGATCTGATTGGTTTCCAATGATATTGATTGGATCAACATAAGCCATTTTATTTATTTTTTGAGTAATAGGTTGAATCAATTATCCACTTTTATCTTCAGTTGATTCAATATAAAAATCCTCATATACGAAAACATGTTGGGAGTCTCCCAAATGTGTATTTTTCTCTTCACTATCATCAAACACTTCTTCTATAAAAGAATTTCCAAAATGTTCTTTATATTCATTCTCAAAAATCCCTATATCACTTATCTCAAAAATGTTATTGAGTCTCTTATTAAAAAAATTATAGTCCATACTCATTTTCAAGTATCCTCGGAATATGTCTTCATCTGACACATAATGATATTTTCTTTTATTTTGAATCATAATTTTGAATGAAACAGTTTCATCCAAATACCCTGAGATGTTTACAAGAGGGTTTCCTTCCATGAAATATTTGTCTTCTACACTATCCAACAGAGTAATACTATATTTTGATTATAAAAAACCACTTGAACATCTTATTTCTAGAAGTGATGTGAGATGAATCTACTTATCAACAATGTATTTTTAATATTATTGACAATGAAATTTATTTTTTCCTCAACCCCATTCTATTAGGGGGTATTACTATTACGAACCAACCTGGGTCGCCCCTGAACCGGTCATCCGAGCCGGTTCGCGGCATGGACTGAAGGGCATTTCCAATCCCCACAGGCTGGAAACTAGTGCCGGGCATCAAGATTTAATCATTGGGAACGATTTTATCCCAAAAAACTAGGATCACAATAGAATAGAAACTAAATAAAAGAGACAAACACTAATAATAGATATAAAATAAAAGCCATGCAACCAACGAACCTCCACGTGACCTCGCAGGTCAGCACCCAAACAAAGGACCAACCTCGCTCCAACACTGAGCATCACAAACCAAGAAACCTAAACAAAGGAACCTGCAACTAAAATGGTAAAAGATAGGCGTGAGTAAAAAAAATACTCAGTAGGTGAGCCTAACAACAAATCACAAAGCACTGCCAATAAAAAAGAATTCACATATCCAGGTTTGAACTACAATGTATAAAAGTATGCTTTCATAAATATTTCACTTGAAAACAAAACACGAATCATTTCCCTTATAAATTTTCAAAAGTTAGGTTCCTTTCATTAATGCCAAGAGCATTTTCAAATGGGAAAAAATGTTACATTTCAGATTTTACACAAAGAGAATAAAACATTTTCATTTGAACCATTTTCACAAAAAGAACAAAGTACCAAAAGGAATAGTAGGAACCACACAGTAAGGGGAAATGCTGGTATAAAAATAAACACTACACTGATCACTACAAACAATAGAAGGCTAAAAGACATGGGTCAAACCTAGGATCTTGTGAACAATCCAAAACGTACTATACATGTGACTCATCTTGAAGGCATAACCTAACTCAAGGACGTTATAACGCCCTAACGCTCCGCATATCCCTACATGGCCTAACCGAGGGGACGAATCCCCATAGAATCAATAACTCAGTATTCCCCTACTATGAGGCCACTAGCTAGTGCGTAAGCTAAACTAGTGCAGTAATCATTCACAAAAAGTACACTTAATATGCTAGGTTCCCATTCCACGTACTAAAAAGGGGGAGAGTCAACAAATACTTTTCAATCAATTCAACAAATGAATTATCATCTTACACCATCAACACACATACAACAAAAACACCCCAAGTACCCCAAGGAACAAGACCCTCACCTTTAAACCATTATCACACAAGGGAAGCCCCAAGCCAAGGTAACCCCCATCTTTCATCAACCAACAAGGTGAGGACCCATTCCAAGGAGGGTTTTTTGATGAAACCATTTTTATTTAAAGTGCCAAGCAGACCTCAACAACCATTTAATACTAAAACATTTCCAAAAGGCACAACACACACCAACACGTTGAAAACCAGAAACACGCTTAGAACCTCATTTAAGAAAGTCAAATCAACATTTTAAAATTGAAACACATTAGTTCCACAAGTAAAATCATTTTCCAATATCCAAACACACCCACTTTCATCAAGATCCAAACGGGCCTTTTATAAATTTTTGAAGGCATTCTATTTCTCAAATGAAATCCAAAACTTTATTCACACACCAAAGGAAAACATTTTTCATCAAGCAAGAACCACACTTAGTGTTTCCAAAATCAATTTTAAAGGCCAAACGAGAATTTTCTCTATTCAAGGTTTTAAGAGGACACCGTTTTAGATAAACAATATACCTTCCATTTTAAACAAACCAAAACCATTTAAAAACACACTTAAAAATGGATTTCATATTTCATAAAGAACCCATTTAGAAATATCACAAGAAAAACACAGAATTAAAATCCAAGAATAATACTTCCAGTGCAATGAAAGAGATAAACAACTTCAATTTTCAGCAGGTTACCACAATAAAAATAACTATTTAATAATACTTTAAATTTACTAAAAATAAATGAAAATACATGGAATAAATAATTTCTAAATTTAAAGGAAAGTGCAGTGGGAGACCTACCTTGATTCACAAATCGAACTCGATGACGCAACACACCCCGCATAGGCGCGTACGCACACGCAACTGGAAGACCGCTGTGTTGCAGAATTATTTCACCAACGCACTGCAACAAACACTAAAACAACCAAAACATGAAACCACTAATATAAAATAAACCCAAATAGATTCACGTCACAAATTTTACCTCGGCGCAAAGACCCTGTTGAACCACGGGGTCACGCGCCAATCACAAGGGGTGGCGCGCTCAGGCACGAAGACAGCCGGGGGTCGCATGCCGATCGTCAGGTGTGCCGCTGGCCGGCGCAAGGCGTCGGTGGTTGGCCGGACCATGGAAGGCCGGAACGCGATTGGCCGAATTTTCGGAGGGTCCAGTAGACCAAAACGGCTGGCCGGACAGAATTAGGAAGACCCAGGGGGCCGAGCGATGTGCAGAAAGGGAGGAAGGAGACCGGCATCTAGGAGGAGGGGCTGGCCGGAGCTCCAGGAGGAGCTCAGGATGCCGGAACAGGCGGGCGGAGGCCGCTGGCCGGAGCAGGGGCTCGTCAGAGGTGCTAGCCGGTGAGGCGGGTAGCGGTGAGGTGGAAACCAAGGATGCGAGAGGCATTGGCCGATGGCGGGGATACTGGGCGCTGCGGGGGTTGTATGGAGCAGGGGTGAGGTAGAGCCGGGGTGGTCGGGTCACACGAGTGCGGGAGCGGGGAGCGGTGAGCGCAAGAGGCGACACAGGGAGAGGGGGGGGGGTGTGGGGTTGACGAAGCTGGCTAGGCCTGGGGGTGAAACAGTAGGCCGGCCTGGGGGGGGGGGGGGTTGCAGATGTGGGGAGGTCCTAGGGGGGGGGGCTGAGCACAGGAAAGGGGAAGGAGGGGGGTAGCGTGAATTAGGGTTAGGGTTCTTTTTTTATATAATAATAATATTATTAAAATATTAATAATAATAATAAACATAATAACAATAATAATAATACTATAATAATATTAATAATATTAATAATAATAGTAGTATCACAAGAATAAAAATAATAAATACAATGAAATAAAGATTAATAAAAATAAAAAAAATATAATGTTAATTACACTATATTATCAAAAATAATCAAAATAATATTGGGGAAAATTCCCAACACCTGGGAAAACTGTGAGGTGACCGCCAATCGTGCGGCGGCCGCGCACGGGTCTGAAACCAAGTAAAGGCATTAAACGACAACAAATTTTAATCCTTGGCTCAGCCCATATCTCCGTGCGAATGCTTGAAACCAAGAGATAATAAAAATAAAATAAATAGAAAGGGCGGCTGTGACAATTCTCCCCACCATAGAATCTTTTTTCCCCCAGAAAGTCACCCAGTCGAACGATGGACCAAACAAGAATCCATGCCGAAATAAAACTAGAAGAACCCACAACATAAGAGAATGGGAGAACACGAGAAGGTTCTACCCACCACAAGAACTCAACTAGTGTGGAAACTTTAACAGTCAAACATACCACCTCAGGAATGGGGGGGGGGAGACACGAGAACTCCCAACCGATCCAGACTAACCTCCATACCACAAGTGAAACAACACCTCCTCCAAACTTGGAGCTCTCGACTCAGACCAAAGAAAGCCCGAACACTAGAGAAAAAATGCAAGTAGAACATAACCCAAGCGGTAAACCCGAGCATAACCGAAAACCTAGGCTCCTTCACAGTCACTTATATCTCCAAACGAACACCGCTAAACCAAGATTAACCCACGCAAGGTCCAAACATACTTTTAAGAAAAATGCACGATCTAGAACACCATATTTAGACAAACGAGACTATTAGAATTACAAATGAACACGTTCATCCCAACCTCACAATGTCATAATGAACCTAAAACAACTCCAAAACTTTAACAGTGGAAGGACGAGAACGGATGGACTTTAAAAGTTTCATTGCCAACACGGAACACAAAACCCGAACTGAGGCATCACACCCCCGACAACTCCGGACTGCGCTCAAGCTTCACCCCAAGACCTATGGTTGGGGCTTTGATGGTTGAAGCCTCTCCTGCCTCACAGTCAGGCACTATAATCTTCTGGTCACAGTGTCTTCCTCATATGACACTTCTTGCAAAACTTCTCTAGATGACATGGACACTTGCAATGATGGCACATATTCAGTGGGGAGTGACATGATGGATTTTCATGCCCTAAACGTCCACACTAACTGCACACCATTGGAAAATATATCGAACTGGAAACCAAAGTCACTATAGAGGACTCTTTAGAAACAGATCCATCTTACACACTCTTCTCGCCAGATGGGGGACCTTCATGAGCAATTGGATTTGGTGGATTGCCAACCATCTGCGCCCCGGAGACCAACTCATCTAAAAACACCTCATGTACCAACTTCTCAAAATGATGGCCCCAAAAAGGGAGGACATGCTCTTTGATCTCTGTACAAAGACCCCTGATAAAGGGAGGATTCTTTATCAAATCCTACGACGCTACCTCCATAGAAAGACAAAAGTTCCTTGAAATTGTCAAGAAACGCTTTCACCATCTGTCGGCCCTATTGAATATGGATGAGATCTTACACTTTCTTCATCTTCCCCTCTTGAAGTATAAACCATCAGAAAAAGATGAATTTATAGAAATCCCACATTATCCCAACTTACAGTGATGGCGTGGTGAACAAATCCTACTCGTCCAGAGATGGAACTTTGAACAGACCCAAAACGGCATGAACTCTAGCACCTTTGGTAGTTACCAATAACCTGAAGACGTGCTCGACCTCTTAAAGCCACTGCACTGTCTCTAACATACTCCAATCACCATGAAGGAAAGACAACATCTGAGAGGGACCAAAAACTGGGCATGACTCATCAAAAGCTATAGGGACCTTTCTGGGCTGCATTTCTGAACAACATATAAAACACCAATCCAAAACTAATATCATTCGAAGCAACATCAAAGGAAGTGCCTTCATCCAAAACAACCGGCTCAAAAGAAACAAGGAAATGCAAACACAAACCAAAATTCATTTTTCAAAACCCCATCTTTTTTTAGATTTCAAAACCGCCTTCTTTCAAGGCCATTTTCCAAATACTAAACCCAATTTTCAAACCAAATTCAATTTTCCAAAAGTCATTTTCCACTTTATAAGCCAATTTAGAAAACAAGGACAAGCCTTTAATTTCAAACACAACCAGGTAATCCCATGAACTGTTGTACATGTCTTCATCAACTTCCATTCATACGCATAAACACACACTTTCCATGCATCCTCTCAAATGTGAAAATGTTCATAAGAAGTACCCGAGGTTTCACCCAAAACCATTCTCGACCAATTTCCAAGAAAACACCAGTCTTCCAAACCAAAAGCTTTCATTTTTAACACCCATTTCATAAATTTAAAGTCATTTAAAATAAATCAGTCCCATTTTCAAAAACCCTTTTTCATTTCCAAAAACATAATTACACGAACCAGAATGAAAATGACACTCAACTTGCATGAAATGACCGGAGTGAGGGACTAGCGGTCACACTTAACCTGGCGACATGGTAGTTGTCCATGCACCAAGTAAGCGTCAAAAACTAGGAGGAATTAAAAACCGGTACCCAGACTCCACATGGGTCACTACTCCATATGAGATCATGATGTAACATCGGTTTACCTCCGTTGTCATCCCTCAAATGTAAAAAAACCAAAACGAAACAAAGACTCAATTCCCGAACTATCCCTGGTGACTCGAGGTGTGGAACGAGTGAGGGTTCATGATGTCCTTCCCGTACCTACATCTCGAGTCCCAAAAATCATAATCTCCATCTATTAGACACCCTAAATAACAAGAACCTCCCTTTGATACCATTTTTTCACAAACCAACCCGGGTCGACCCTAAACCGGTCACCCGAGCTGGTCCGCAGCATGGCCCGAAGGGAATTCCTGATCCCCACGGGCCGGAAACTAGTGCCGGGAATCAAGATTTAATCGTTTGGAATGATTTTATCCCAAAAAACCAGGATCACAACAGAACAAAAACTAAATAAAATAGAAAAACACTAAAAACAGAAATAAAATAAAATCCACGTGATCAACGAACCTCCACGTGACCTCATAGGTCACCACCCAAACAAAGGACCAACCTCGATCCAACACTTAGAAGGAACAAACCATGAAACCTACACAAAGGAACCTACAACTGAAAATGTAAAAGATAGGTGTGAGTATGAAAAAATACTCAGTAGGTGAGCCCAATAACAAATCCCAAAGCACTGCCAATAAATAAAATATTCACATATCCAGGTTTGAACTACAATGTATAGAAGTATGATTTCATAAATATTTCACTTGAAAACAAAACAAAAATCATTGACCTTATTCATTTTCAAAAGTTAGGTTCCTTTCATTAGTGCCAATAGCATTTTCAAATGGAGAAAAATGTTACATTTCAGATTTTACACAAAGAGAATAAAACATTTTCATTTGATACCATTTTCACAAAAAGAACAAAATTCCAAAAGGAACAGTAGAAACCACACAGTAAGGGGAAATGCAGGTATAAAAATAAAAACTACATTGATCACTACTAATAACAGAAATCCAAAAGACATGGGTCAAACCTAGGAGCTCGTGAAAAATCCAGAACGTACTATACATGTGACTCATCTTGAAGGCATGCCCTAACTCGATGACTTCGTAACACCCTAATGCTCAGCATAGCCCTACATGGACTAACTGAGGGGCCCAATCCCCATAGTAGCAATAACTCAGTATTCCCCTGCTATGGGGCCACTAGCGAGTGCGTAATATAAACTAGTTCAGCAATCGTTCACAAAAAGTTCACTTACTATGCCAGGTTACCATGCCAAGTACTAAAAAGGGGGTGAGTCAACAAATACTAGTCTTGCAATTCAGAAAATCCATTATCATCTTACACCATCAACACACACACAACAAAAACACCCCTGAGTACCCCAAGGAACAAGACCCTCACCTTTAAACCATTATCACACAAGGGAATCCCCAAGACAAGGTAACCCCTATCTTTCATCAACCAATAAGGCGAGGACCCATTTCAAGGAGGGTTTTTCGATGAAACCATTTTTATTTAATGTGCCAACCCGGCCTCAACAACAATTTAATAACAAAACATTTCCAAAAGACACAACACAAGCCATCACGTTGAAAACTAGAAACACACTTAGAACCTCATTTAAGAAACTCAAATCATAATTTTAAAACAGAAAAACATTGGTGTCACAAGTAAAACCGTTTTCCAATATCCAAATGCACCCAATTTCATCAAGAGCCAAATGTTCCTTTTATAAATTTTTGAAGGCACGCTATTTCTCATATGAAATCCAAACATTTATTCACGCTCCCAAGGAAAACATTTTCCATCAAACAAGAACCACACTTAAAGTTTCCAAAATCAAGTTTAAAGACCAAACCAACATTTTATCTTTTCAAGGTTTTAAGAGAACACCATTTTCCATAAACAATACACCTTCCATTTTACACACACCAAAACCATTTCAAAACACACTTCAACATCACTTGCACATTTTAGTAAGAAAAGATTTAGAAATATCACATGAAAAACACAGAATTAAAATCCAAGAACAATACTTCCAGTCAATGCAAGAGATAAACAACTTCCATTTTCAGCCGGTTACCACACTATTAACAACTATTTAATACTACTTTAAATTTACTGAAAATCAATTAAAAGACAAGGAATACATAAATTCTAAATTTAAAGGTAAGTGTAGTGGGAGACCTACCTCGATTCACAAATCTAACTCGACGATGCAACACACCTTGCACAGGTGCGTACACACTCACAAGCCGAAGACCACTGCATTGCAGAATTATTCTACCAACGCACTACAACAAACACCAAAACAAACAAAATAGCCAACCAATGATATAAAATAAACTCAAACAGATTCACATCACAAAAGTTTCTTCAGTGCAGATACGCGCTCAACCCATGGGGTCACGCACCAGTCAGATGGGGTGGCGCGCTTAGGCACGGAGACCGCCGGGGGTCACATGCTGACCGTCAGGTGCACTACTATACGACGCAAGGCGACGGTGGTTGGCCGAACCGTGGAAGGCTGGAACGCGACTGGCCGAAGATCAGAGGGGCCAATAGACCGAAACGGAAGGCCAGACAGAAGCGGGAAGACCCGGAGGGACTGGCGAAGTGCGGTGAGGGAGGCCAGAGACCAGCAGCTAGGCGGAGGGGCTGGCCAGAGCACCAAGAGGTGACCGAGATTCCGAAACGGGCCAGCAGAAGCTGCTGGCCAGAGCAGGGGCTCGCCGGAGGTGCTGGCCGATGAGTCGGACATCGACGAGGTGGAAACCGAGGGCGCCGGAGGCACTGGTTGGCAGCGGCGGTGCTGGTCGCTACATGGGTTTCCCGGAGTAGGGGAGAGGCGGAGCCGGGGGGCATGCGAAGCAGGGGCGAGGCAGAGTCGGGGTAGTCTGGCCGCGTGAGTGCGGGAGCGGGGATCAGTGAGCACCAGAGGTGGCACGGGGAGTGGCGGGGTGTATTGTCGATGGTGATGGCTGGGCCTGGTGGTGAAGCGGGAGGCCATATGGGGAGGGGGGGTTGTGGAAGAGGGGAGGCCCCAGGGGAGGGGGCGGTGGCTAAGTGCAGGAAAGGAAAAGGAGGGGGGTATTGGAGGATCGAAATAGTGATGTAGATGCTCAATATACAAGAGGGGGGGGGGGTGAATTGTATACTATAAAAATTCCTTTAGAACCTTTAATGTTAGTTATGAATAACTATGTCTTCCTTAAGCAAAGGAAAGGACTAATTTTAACAAAGTTAAACTAATCAAATTCACAACACCTCTAATACCGAATGCAAACTTGGAAAGAGATTCTGAAAGTAGGTTCCGGAAATGTGGTTCCAGAAATTGAAACTTAATAAAATATTACAATATGAGATTCTACCTTAAAGTGTATATAATCTAAATGAAACAGAGTACAAGTAAGGAAGTATAAGAAAGTTATACTTTCCTTACAATGCAATATGCAGCGTAATATAAACACGTAGTAGAACTATAAGTAACAAGATATAAGTCTTTTAACCCAAAGAGAAGGGTATCCAAAGACCTTGGATAAAGGTCCCTTGATTTATACTTTCAAGAAAGTCTTTCTTACCCACACCAGGGTAAGCCCTAGATACGAAGATCGGATTCTCTGTCTTACTATCCCCGCAATCCCTCAACTTCAAGGTAGTTGGAAACCTCTATCTTCCTCAGCAAGGAAGCCCTCGAACTTCAAGGTAGTCAGCAACCTCTGTCTTCCAATCCCTAGAAGTCCTCGAATGTAATCACCAACATTCGGAGTCGCACAAAGCTTTGAGAGTTAATAAGAGCCTCTCTCTCTAGAAATCACTTCAAGCATGTAATCACATGATTCGAAGATCAGTCAGCTTTTTCAGCTCCGAGCTCTTTCAAATGAGCTCCTATTTATAGGAAAATTTCCAATGGTCGGCTCCTTCTTCCAACAGTCATATTTTCCATGAAATTTGGAAGGACCTGTACACATGTAACTCAACCAACGGTTAATAAGTAACAGAATAGATGACATCTTTTTATAACACACTTTGTATAACTGAATGTACGACATTGTTTTGGAATGAAGCATATGTAATTAAAGACTAATTAATAGTTCGGAGTGTAAGCAAGTCAAAGGTTCGGAGTCTAACCAAAATGAAGTTCGGAGTCTATGTTAAGAAATGTTCAGATTCTATTTTATAGGAAATCAGAGTCTGGTTTCATTAGAGATCGGATTCTAAATCTGTAGAGTTCGGAGTCTAACTTCTTAAAAGTTCGGAGTCAAACTTCTTAAGAGTTCGGAGTCGAACTTCTTAAGAGTTCGGAGTCGAACTTCTTAGGAGTTCGGAGTCGAACTTCTTAAGAGTTCGGAGTCGAACTTCTTACGAGTTCGGAGTCGAACTTCTTAAGAGTTCGGAGTCGAACTTCTTAAGAGTTCGGAGTCGAACTTCTTAATAGTTCAGAGTTGAACTTCTAAAGAGTTCGGAGTCGAACTTCTTAAGAGTCCAGAGTCGAACTTCTTAAGAGTTCGGAGTCAAACTTCTTAAGAGTATGGAGTCGAACTTCTTAAGAGTTCAGAGTCGAACTTCTTAAGAGTTCGAATTAGAACTGCATCAGAGTTTGGAGTCCAGAATTCGGATTAAAACTATATTACAGATCACATCCATGATTCGGATCCTTAAAACAGAATTCTCTAACATTTCATTATAAGGCTCTGAAAATTTGGTTGTGATTTCGGTTTTTGATTTTAAGGGAAAAATAGCTATGTATAAGAAAATCTAGGTTAAGGTAAATTTCCTTAAAGATTTAAATTTTCCTTATTTGAGTAAAAATAATATTTGCTTAAGTATAAGGTGTTTGTGATTTTAAAACAAGAAGGAATGGAAAAGTCATAAGGAAAACCTTATTGACTCAAAACTCTCCTCCTTTTTGGAAAGCACAAACATCCTTTTGAAAAAGTATATAAGGATTTTGAAAAATTTCATTAGACTATTAAAACTTATCTCCATTTGTTCATGGATAGAGGTGAATACAACTAACTCCCCCTTAGGCATTGAAACTTTAAGGATTGTATTTTGGGTTTCCGGAGTAGAGTTTTCATTATTGTAAGAATGAAAAAAAACGTAGTGGGAAACTCCCCCTTTCCTTAAGGATATTTCTCTCAGAAATTTTTCCTTTCTCCTCCTTAGGAATAGTTCTTTTTCCTTCTCCCCCTTTGTGATTTTCAAAAATAATTGAAGGAAATGGAAAACAAATTATGCTACCTGAAACATTAGTATATAACAATATACAAACCAAACAGATAACCATTTCATTAGAGTTGGGGGAAAAAATTACAAGGAAAGACAAATACAACAAAATATCGGAGTGGGTTCATTTGTCTTCCTTTTCCTTTGGAATAAGCTGCTTCAACAAGGCTTTGATTTTCTTTAAGTCTCATTGGTCTTCCTCTCGTTGCCTCTCCAAGGCTTTTACCTTTTCTTCTTGAGCTTTTAACAGCTGTGCTTGAGCCTCCAAGGCTTCTTTTTGCAAATTCAACAACTCATCCGGCTTCTCCATCCTCTGCTGAAACTCAATCCAGAAATCTATTTCAGTTTTCCAATTTTGAGATACTGAGTTAAACTTGCCATTCAGATCCCTAACCTGTTGATTTCGGAAATTTTGTTCCTAGTTCAACTTCTTAGAAATTTCATTAACCTTTTTGTCCTCCATTTCAAAAGCACTTTGAACTTCAGCCTGAAAATTTTCAAAGTGAACTAAATCTTCGTCCACTCTCTTAGACCACTTGGTTACTTTACTACAAGATTTCCTATGCACGTCATAATAGATCAGAAAACTTTTCTGTTCAGCTTCCAACTTCACAAACTTATCCATTACCATGGATACAGAAGCCGATTTTTGATTCATAAATTGTTGCAGCAACTGGCATCTAGAATCTATAGTTGGAAGAATCGGTATTGTGTCCACCAGCTTTCTCAGAGATTGAACCACAAAATCATGCCCGTGGGATGATGATTCCGAATCAGAGACTTCTTTTTGAGATTTCTCTTCTCTAACTGAGATCAGATTCCTTCTAGAGGTACCACAAACCTCTTTCTTTCTGATGATATCTTTAATAGGTGAATCCATTAAAGTTTGCTTTCCTTTATCAGATTTCGGAATGGATTGCACATTTGGAGAAACTTCCTCAGATTCAGAAACTTGAACAATATGATCTTCATCTAGTTTCTGTCTTTCTTGTCCTTCTTCAAGAAAGTTCCTTTGATAGAATTCTTCTTTATCAAACAACTCATTCTCTTCTTCTTCCTCTTCAACTTGCTGGCTGGCTTCCTCATCTCCCTTCCCTGGAGATACTATTTTTTCGGATTCGGCCTTATAATCCAGAATCTGTTTGATCAAGGTATCTAGATATTCACTTTCCTCTTCTTCTTCTTCTTCTTACTCTACTTGTTCTACTTCTTCGTCAACTGCTTCAGCAACCTCCTTCTCAGCTTCTACTACAGGTTCTTTACCCTTGTTCTTTTCCGGAGTGACATAATTTTTTGCTGGTGTTTCTGGTAAAGAAGGTTCAACTCCGAAAGTTTCCGGAACTGGAAGCCTTTCAGAAGCCAACTCTGTACCTTTTAGCAAAGATTGTACTAGTTCAGCTTCAGTCATCTTCTTCCTTAACTTCTTTTCCTTCGTTTGTATCTCCAGCTCCTCAGCAGCCTTTTCTTTTAAAGCCTTAGCCTCAGCAGGATCGAGTCCTAATTGAGGATCCCCTTCATTACTCATTTCCTTATCTTTCCTCCATTTTGCTTCTACTTCATCTGTATAGATTTTCTGCTTCTTCGGTTTGGGTGGTGCAGATTCAGTTTCCTTTGGCTGAGGAAATTCTTAATCAGTAACTATTTCCTTATACTTTCTCTTCTTCCTTTTCTTTTTTAAAGGTTCTAGAGATTCTGTTTCTTTTTTAGCTGCTTCAAATTCATCCACAGATTGGGGGTAAAATTCTCCGGATTCACTAGAAAATCCCATCTTCATTCTCTTAAGCATATCATCACTGACAAGCATGAGCTTGCAATTCCGGATCTTTGATTTGTAGGCAACATTGAAAGATTCTAAGCATCGAACAATCAACTTTGATAATAAGGCAGGAAACATTATAATCTGAGCTCTCATATTTCCTTCTTTGATATTCTTGATCATAACCAAGACATGCCTTATCAGATTTATCTTTCTTAGATTTACCAAATAATCTAAGACATAGATATCACTCTTCTTCAGATTGTATTTGTCTCCTCTTCTCGGAACTAGAAAACCTTGCACCCATAGTTGCAGTATTCTATTATTCAGAGTGATCTGAGCAATCTTAGTAGTTGAATCATCCTTAAGCCCAAGACACTGTAGTGCTTTTTCCTTAATGAAACTTCCTTGCACATCCGGAAGTTTGTGAGAGCAAAATTCAGCTTCTCCCTCATATGCTATACTAACTAGGATTGCTGCCTTAGTGTAAGAAAGTTTATAAGTCTTTCCATAAGACTTAAAAGAAAATCTTTCTCTTCCATCTTCCACTAGGAAGGAAACATACTCATAAAATTCTATCAACAAGTCAGTGTAAACCGGATCCTGTTTATCTGACATGGCTATGCAGACGTCTTCCCATCCATTTAGTCTAATATTTTTCTAAATAATAGAGTCAAGATTATAAAAATCCGGATGAACTAACCTTTCTCTGTAAACTAACCACTTTGAAATTGGTTTCGTAGTTGATATATCTTGTGAATTTGCTTCAATAGACATTCGGAGTGAAGTAAACTGTAGGATTTAGACCAGCTTCACAAGGTTCGGAACCGACCTTAAGAGGAGTAGCAGGGCTTCGAGACGCAAAAGCTTGAAAACCGATGTGCGACGAGTCTCGGGACCCCCTTTTTATAGGCAAAGAAAATGACCGTTGGTCTTCCAATGGTCATCCAATGGTTGAAAATACTTTGATCTAATCTGACGGCTGAGAATAACCCCGCAAAAAAAATAAAATGACTCCGATCTTTTGAGATTTTTTAAAAAGAAAACATTCGGAATTGAGGCAAAACTAGCATCCGAACTAAACAAGAAAGATACCAGTAAGAAAAATTTGATTACAAAACTATAAGTAGGGAAATCATAACTTACGGATTGACAAGAAATATTATTTGAAATTGGTAATATTCTTCTTTAAAAAAAATTTATTATGAAAAGTCTAGTACAAAAAAAAAATGTTACGAAATACCTAGTCCGAAAATCTTCGTTCTGAAAATTGTCAGTACGAGAATTCCATTCCGGAAGTTTTCAATACGAGAAAAAAATTCCAATCTGGAAAATTTCAGTTCCGGAAATTTCCATTCCGGAAATCTTAGTTCCGAAAAGTTTGAAAACAATCTTTGAAAAACATTGTTATTCTAACAAACAAATGTACTCCCCCTATGAAAAGGAGTTTATTACTGTAAGGAGACTTTTTCAACAGAAGGTTAATTAAGGAGGATTACCTTACAGTTATCATCCCTAACTTCTGTTTAATGTATTCAAATCTATCAGAAGGCAAAGATTTTGTGAAAATATCAGCAAGTTGATCTTGTGTTCCGATAAATTGAAGAATGATATCTCCTTTAAGTGTGTGATCCCTAAGAAAGTGATGCCTAATATCTATGTGTTTTGCACGGGAGTGATGTGCAGGGTTCTTACTTAGGGAAATGGCACTTGTGTTATCACATAAAATTTGAGTTTTAGTAAAACTCAAGCCATAGTCTGTGAGTGTGTGTTGCATCCACAACACTTGACCACAACAACTTCTAACTGCTACATATTCAGCTTCAGCCATGGAAAGTGCTACAGAATGTTGCTTCTTTCAGGACCAAGAAACTAACGAATCTCCTAAGAAATGATATGTTCCGGATGTACTTTTTCTATCCACTCTACACCCACCAAAATCAGCATCATCAAAGCTTTTTAGAACAAAATCATTTCCATAAGTATAAAATAATCATAGATCCATGGTTCCCTTAAGGTAGCGAAAAATTCTTTTTATTGCTTTTAAGTGAGATTCCTTAGGATTGGATTGATATCTTGCACATAAGCATACTGAGAACATTAAGTCTGGTCGACTAGTTGTTAAGTAAAGTAAACTTCCTATCATACCTCTGAAAGATGTTTGATCTACTGGTTTCCCAGTTTCATCAAGATCTAAAGAATTTGAGGTACCAATGTGAGTACTTATACTCTTAGTATTGTCATAAACATACTTTTTAAGAAGATATTTAATATACTTATGTTGAGATATGTATGTTCCTTCTGGTTTTTGAGAAATTTGAAATCCAAGGAAAAAAGTTAACTCACCCATCATAATCATTTCAAAATCAGATTTCATTAGACTTGCAAAGGAGTCGGTAAAAGATTGCTGAGTTGAGCCAAATATGATGTCATCAACATAAATTTGAACAATCAAAACATTTTTCTTATCTTTCTTTATAAAAAGGGTAGGATCTGCATTTCCCTTAACATAGTTATTTTGAAGCAAAAATCTAGTCAGTCTATCATACCATGCTCGTGGGGCTTGTTTAAGACCATACAAACTTTGGTAAGTCTAAAAACACGATCAGGATGTTTTGTTTCTTAAAAGCCAGGAGGTTGTTCAACAAAAACTTCCTCTTGAACATAACCATTATGAAAAGCACATTTCACATCCATTTGAAAAAGTTTGAAATTAAATAAAGCTGCAAAGGCAAGTAGAATACAGATAGATTCAAGTCTAGCTACTGGAGCATAGGTTTCTTCATAGTCTATTCCCTTTTGCTGATTATATCCTTTAGCAACAAGTCTAGCTTTATTTCTTACTATGACTCCATTTTCATCACATTTATTTCTGAAGACCCATTTTACTCCAATAATAGATGTTTCCTTAGGTCTTTCAACCAAGGTCCAGACTTTATTCCTTTCGAATTCATTTAGTTTATCTTGCATTGCTTTGATCCAATCATCATCACCTAATGCTTCAACAGTGCTTTTAGGTTCTAATTGGGAAAGAAATGATAGATGTTATACTTCATTTCATAAGGAACTTCTAGTCCTTACAGTTTGATTTACATCACCAATGATACTATCACTGAGATGATTCTTAAGAAACACCTGATTTGGGTTTTGTAAAACCTATTCATCAACATAGGGTAGAAAGTCTTCTGGGGTAAATGTTTCAGAAGTATCTTCTAGAACATTATCCTTATCAGAAGGTTCTTCTATCAAAAGTTGATAATCAGTTTTTGAAAACACATCTGAAGATGTAGGTTGAAGTGGTTTAAAAACAAAATGATCTGACTCATCAAATTTTACATGTACTTTTTTTCAACAGTACAAGTATTTTTATTAAAAACTCTATAAGCCTTAGAGGTTGTGTAATATCCTAAGAAAATCCCTTCATCAGATTTTGGTGCGAATTTATGTAGGTTATCTTTAGTATTTAAAATAAATACTTTGCAACCAAAAACCTTGAAGTAGGATAGTCTTGGTTTTCTACCATTCCATAACTGATAAGGAGTTTTATTAAGAAAAGGTCTAATCAAAACTCGATTTATAGTATAACAAGCAGTACTTACAGCTTCAGCCCAGAAATGTCTAGAAATAGAATATTCACTCAACATGGTTCTAGTTATCTCTTGAATAATTCTATTTCTTCTTTCAACTACACCATTCTTTTGAGGAGTTCTAGGTGCTGAAAAATTGTGAGTAATTCCTTTTTTACTACAAAAAGTTTCAAAATCAGAATTTTGAAATTCTCCTCCATGATCACTATGAATAGTTTTCAATGGAAGGTTTTTCTCATTTTTAACTTGAGCCCTAAAACTTTTGAAATAGGAAAAAGCTTCAGACCTATTAACTAGAAAATAGACCTAAGTAAATCTAGTGTAATCATCAACTAGAACAAACACATAGTATTTGCCTCCAATACATCCAGTTTGTGTTGGACCAAAAAGATCCATGTGCACTAACTGTAATGCATCAGTTGTTGAGACTTCACCAATTGATTTGAAACTAGATTTATGTTTCTTTCCATATTGACAAGGATCTCAAACTTTAGAATAATCAAATCTAAGCTCCGGTAGATCCTTAACTAGTTTTTTCTTAGAGAGTTTACATAGGTTCCTAAGATTACAGTGACCTAGTCTTCTATTCCATAACAAAGAGTGATATTCCATTGCACTTAGGCAAGGTAAATCTTGGCTTCTGAGGTCTTCTAAGTTCAGAGTGTAAACATTCTCTTGCCTCTTGGCTGAGAGAATAAATTCTTCCTTGGAATTGTGAACTAAACACTTATCATCCTTAAAATTCACAAGGTAACCTTCATCACATAACTGACTTATGCTAATGAGGTTTTGCTTAATACCCTTAACAAAAAGAACATTTTAAATCAAGGTTTTACCAAGAAGAACAATATTACAAATACCAACAATCTCTCCCTTAGCATTATCTCCAAAAGTTACCTTTCCTCCTTTTATTTTGATAATCTTCTTAAAATAGATTTTGTTACCAATCATGTGTCGGGAACATCCACTATCCATGTACCATGTATTTTTTCTGGTACTCTCTTTATTTTCCTGAAATCAAGAAGAGAATTAGACTTTCAGAATCCAAACTTGCTTGGATCCAAGATTTCCTGATAATAAAATTTTAGGAACCCACATCTTCTTAGAAAAGTATGCTTTATGAAATCCTAAAGATTGGGTTTTGTTTAAGGAACAATTCTTTGCCCAGTGACCACTACATTGACACTTGGTACAAAATGGGGCACTTTGAGGAACAAAATAATTGTTACTAAAAATTGGTTTTGCATAGGTATAACCAAATCCAGATTTATTTCTTAAAGGTCATATTTGGGAATACATTTTATCAAAATTTTCCTTACCTTGGGTAAAGTTTGATAAACACTTCTTTAAGGAAAAAATTTCAGACTTGAGTTTTATAACCAAGTTTTTATCCTCAAAATCATTAGTTTTAGAACTAGAGCTAGGCTTGAAAACATTTTTCTTAGAAATTACATTTTCTAACTCTTTAGAAAGTTTGGTCTTCTCAGAACTTACTTCCTCAATATTTTTTGAAATACTTTCAAAATCAGCATTTTTCCTATCAAGATCTTTAGAAAGATCTGATATCTCTTTCATAAGAATAGAATTCCTAGAGTTTTCCTTATCATGTTTTTTTATTGAGTTTGGAATTCTCAATCTCAAGAAGTTCAACAAACCTAGAGACTTCTTCATAAGTAGGAAAAATATTTTCTTCATCAGAAGAGGATTTTTCATCAGAAGAGTTATAATATTTACTATCATTAGAATTTAAAGATACATTGGTCAATGATTCAGCATTTCGTACCTTAGCCATAAAACAATGATTTTCAAAGGGTAATCTGGCCATAAGACCAAGATTCTTCTGTCCAGAAGATTCATAATCAGAAGATTCATCTAAAGAGTCACCACCACTGGCACTCCAGGTGTCATTAGCTTTCAGAACATTCTTAGCTTTGTCTTTATAATACTTTTTTATGTTCCTGTCTTAATTCCTTTCTTTCCTTTCTTTCTTTTTGAGCAAAGGGAAATCTGGTCTAATATGTCCTGCTCTTTTGCATTCATAACAAGTAACTTCTCCATCTTTTCTATCTTTCCTTTCATTTTTCTTATACTTTGATTGGAAATTTTTTTGGCCAGCTATCTTGTTCATCCTTCGAGAAAGATTTGCTAGTTCATTTTCTGAGACTTCACTCTCACTAGATTCAGATTGGAAAATAAATTTCTTAGACTTGGATCTGGTTACTCTCTCAGGAGTCTTAGCTTTCATCTGATTTGAAGTTGTTGTAAAGGCAACAATACCATTTCCATTCTTCTTCTTGATATTTTCCACATCTCTCTTCATTCTGCTCTCATGTTGTAGAAGAGTTCCAAATAGCTCATCAAGAGTAATTTGAGTGACCTTCCTGTTCTCATCTATAGCTGTTCTTTTGGATTCCCACTCATTGGGCATAATATCAATTATTTTATCCACAAGAGCTTCATCATCTAAATCTTTCTCTCCCATAGATTGTAGGCTGTTGACTATAGTCATGAATCTCTGTTGAACTTTACAGATTGGTTCTCCATAAGAAAAGTTGAAGCCATGATATTCAGCTCTAAGCATAGCTCTCCTAGTCTCAATCACTTTAGAAGTCCCAAAGTGTGTAACCTCTAACTTCTTCCATATACAATTAGCTGATTCACAAGAAGTAATTTGGATATATATATTTCTAGTCATTGAACATAGTAGAGTATTGCGTACCATATAATTGAGTTGATATTCTTGCTTTTCCTGGTTAGTAAAAGTTCTAACTTCCTTATCAGGAATTTTATAATCACCAGTAATCATAACAAAGTTATCCACTCCAGTGTTGATAAAAAAAGTCTTCATTCGATCTCTCTAGTACTCATAGTCATTACCATCAAAGATAGGTGGTCTTGTAGGATTTAGATTATCAATCGGACCAACATTAATTCCTGTCATACTAGAAAATTTTGATACACAAACTTGTTAGTAGAAAAAAGATCGTAATAACAAAGTTTGGAATGAGAAATTTCGGAATGGGAAAGTTTGCAAGAAAAATTTATTTGTGAGTATACGTATTTCAGAAACCACTTTTGATACCAATTGTAGGATCTAAATAGTGATGCAGATGCTCAATATACAAGAGGGGGGGGGGGGTGAATTGTATACTTTAAAAATTCCTTTGGGACATTTAAAGTTAGTTACGAATAACTATGTTTTCCTTAAGCAAAGGAAAGGACAAAGTTTAACAAAGTTAAACTATGCAAATTCACAACAGCTCTAATACTGAATGCAAAATTGGAAAGAGATTCCGAAAGTAGGTTCCGAAAATGTGGTTCCAGAAATTGAAACTTAATAAAATATTACAATATGAGATTCTACCTTAAAGCGTATAGAATCTAAATGAAAAAAAGTACAAGTAAGGAAGTATAACAAAGTTATACTTTCCTTACAATGCAATATGTAGTGGAATATAAACACGTAGTAGAACTAAAAGTAACAAGATATAAGTCTTTTAACCCAAAGAGAAGGGTATCCAACAACCTTGGATAAAAGTCCCTTGATTTATACTTTCAAGAAATTCTGTCTTACCCACACCAGGGTAAGCCCTCGATACGAAGATCGGATTCTCTGTCTTGCTATCCCCGCAAGCCATCAACTTCAAGGTAGTTGGAAACCTCTGTCTTCCTCAGCAAGGATGCCCTCGAACATCAAGGTAGTCGGCAACCTCTGTCTTCCAATCCTCGGAATTCCTCGAATTTAATCACCAACATTCAGAGTCGCACGAATCTTTGAGAGTTAATAAGAGCCTCTCTCTCTAGAAATCACTTCAAGCATGTAATCGCATGAGTCGAAGATCAGTCAGCTTTTTCAGCTCCGAGCTCTTTCAAATGAGCTCCTATTTACAGGAAAATTTCCAACGGTCGGCTCCTTCTTCCAATGGTCATATTTTCTATGAAATTCAGAAGGACCTGTACACGTGTAACTCAACCAACGGTTAATAAGTAACAGAATAGACGACATCGTTTCATAACAAACTTTGTATAACTGAATGTACGACATCATTTTGGAATGAAGCATATGTAAGTAAAGACTAATTAATAGTTCAGAGTGTAAGCAAGTCAAAGGTTCGGAGTCTAACCAAAATGATGTTCAGAGTCTATGTTAAGAAATGTTTGGGTTCTATTTTATAGGGAATCAGAGTCTGGTTTCATTAGAGATCGGATTCTAAATCTGTAGAGTTCGGAGTCGAACTGCTTAAAAGTTCGAAGTCAAACATCTTAAGAGTTCGGAGTCGAACTTCTTAAGAGTTCGGAGTCGAACTTCTTAAGAGTTAGGAGTCGAACTTCTTAAGAGTTCGGAGTCGAACTTCTTAAGAGTTCGGAGTCGAACTTCTTAAGAGTTCGGAGTCGAACTTCTTAAGAGTTCGGAGTCGAACTTCTTAAGAGTTCGGAGTCGAACTTCTTATGAGTTCGGAGTCGAACTTCTTAAGAGTTAGGAGTCGAACTTCTTAAGAGTTCAGAGTTGAACTTCTTAAGAGTTCGGAGTTGAACTTCTTAAGAGTTTGGAGTCGAACTTGTAAGAGTTTGGAGTCGAACTTCTTAAGAGTTCGGAGTTGAACTTCTTAAGAGTTCGGAGTTGAACTTCTTAAGAGTTCAGAGTTGAACTTCTTAAGAGTTCGAATTAGAACTGCTTCAGAGTTTGGAGTCCAGAATTCGAATTAAAACTATATTACAGATCACATCCATGATTCGGATCCTAAAAATAGAATGCTCATACTTTTCATTATAAGGCTCCAAAAATTTGGTTGTGATTTCAGTTTTTGATTTTAAGGGAAAAAATAGCTATGTATAAGAAAATCTAGGTTAAAGTAAATTTCCTTAAAGAAGTAAATTTTCATTATTTGAGTAAAAATAATATTTTCTTAAGTATAAGGTGTTTTTGATTTTCAAAATAAGAAGGAATGGAAAAGTAATAAGGAAAACCTTATTGACTCAACAGGTATCGTGAATTAGGGTTAGGGTTCTTTTTTATAATAATATAATTATTACAATATTAATATTAATAATAATAAACATAATAACAATAATGATAATACTATAATAATATTAAAAATATTAAAAATAATAATAGTAGAATAAGAATAAAAATAATAAATACAACGTAATGAAGATTAATAAAAATAAAAAAATATAACATTAATTACACCATATTGTCAATAATATTAAAAATAATAAATAAGGGGAAAATGCCCGACACCTGGGATGATTGCGCAGCGACCGCAAACCGCATGGCTTCCGCGCATGGGTTCAAAACCCAGTAAAGGCGTTAAATGATTTTTTTTAATTTGGGGCTCAGCCCGGACCTCGGCATGATTGCTCGGAACCAAGAAATAATAAAAATAAAATAAATAGAAAGGGTAGCTCTGACAGTTACTAAAGACATTTCATGATTAATACCATTATTCTCCAAATAATTTTCAACCTCATAATATGTGTACTCCATTCAATTTTCGAATATCATAATTTTATAGTTCTTATGATTTAATTTTTTCTTTTCTCAAGAGGTTTTTTATAAAATCCAATACTTATTTTCTTGAATGTATAAATATAGAAGACCCCATCCTAATATAATCATAAAAAATATCCAAATAGTTTTCTACCTAACTGGATTGACCACACACTTTTGTGTGATTCAGATTTATAAGAAATTATTCACCTTTACTATTTAATGGATATGGATTTCAAACCATATTTCCTTGCTTGAAAACTAGAATTTGTTTCCCAATCTTGCTTCAATGTAAGAATATCCACTACTACTCCAAATCATGATAATATTTCTATAATTTATTGATATAAGTGGCCTAGAATTTGATGATATAGTCTATTTTTTCCTCCATAGTGAATATTTTTTGTATGTACTATCATCTTGAGATAAATTACCATTAGTTCTCCAACCATTCATAATAGTATTACAATACTTTCCTTTGTTGTAACACCCCTTATGATAGAATGTGGCCTCTAAACCCGAGTCATAAAGTTTATATAACTCAATAAATTTTGAAACATTCCATAAAAATAAATAAAATTTGTATTCTCCAATTCATCACTAGGGATTCAATTATTTCCACTTCCTTAAATTATAAATACTCCATTTTTTTGAAATAAAGTCATTCCATCAACTCCACCTTAACAATTATTCAAGAAATCCATATTGAATATTATATGAGAAATAAAAAAACTATTTAGAATCTAGAAAATACTATTATTTTTTGATATCATGGTAATTTCACCAAAATTTACTTTTTTCAATAATCCTTATTTTCTTCTAAAAAATTCTTAAAAGATTTTATAATTTTTTTTCACTTCCCCTATCATTTTCAACATAATATATCATGTAAAATTATTTTTCATCAAGAGAATAAAACATATTATTCATGGATGTAATATCACATACTCAATAAACATTGAGTTAGAAGTTATATTACATTTTTGGTATATAATACTAGAGTCCCAGAAGGATATAATAACTTATTAGTAGTTGAATACTTGATATGTAATTAGATTAGATTTTAAATCATAAGATATAACATGGAAAAATTATGAGAACATTATTATCCCTTCCATAATATCCATAAAGATTACACATAGTTCTCTTATAGGTTTTATGGGAATAGGTAAATAAATAATGTTGAGATTATATTATTAGTAAGGAGTAACATATAATGAAAGATATTATAACATAAATATAACAAAAGTGATATATCATGAATGAATAAGCAATATGAATCTGTAATAAACTAAAACTGGGGGAACTCTATATCCATTACAATAAGTAAAAAATATATAATAATATTCCTTGATAACATACTGATGGAATGTATAATGCAGAGAACAAATCATAATGTCTAGGCCTTATAACACGAAACTATACTGATACGGGGAGATGTATACAACAAAACCCAAGATGTTTTATATCATGATAAATATCGATACATTTATGGGATATATAATTATATGCCCAACCCATAAACTATTTATGTATAATTCATTCACTATAAGAGTGAAAAATACATTTAATACCATTCCCTAAGAAACCTCAAATAGAATAGAAACATAACAATATATAATAAGAAATATAGAAAAAAAACTTCCATAGTAAATTGATTAATGTGGATGTCTAGGAGAGCATACCTTAGTCAGCATAGAGTCTACGAGGTATATTTAAAGTAAAATTAAGTACCCTTATCAAATAAATATAGTGGAAAATGAACGTTCAATGTGTTAGGATATCCATGAAAGATAATAAATGGTTTTGATAGTTTTAATTTTTATAATACCATGGTGATGGTAGAAAATCCTTCAACCTAGTTTATAAATAGCATGTGAATATTTCAAAGAATATTCCCTTAAAGTGTCTAGCCATGTGTGTAGCCTTAGGCCCACTAGTTGTGCATCATAGTGATAATTGAATCAATGATAAACTAAACACTTTTCGGGTGATTATCCTTATGTTCATCTATCACATAAACACATAAAATTTTAAATATCCATAAGGTGGTGTATTTTATAAGAAACTATACACAAAATTACTTTTTCAAAACATAGGATGGGTTTTCCACAATATAGAAGATTGGGTTCTACAATGGTTCTGGTAACGGTTTAAATCCAAATAATAGGTTGGAGGTATAAAAATATATACTTTTAAATAGCTTTAAATTAATAATTAATATGATATAATTTCTTTCATGTAAATTTATACACCATAGAAAATGGAATAAGTGGTGAATATAGCATGAGTCCTAAATAATGAAAATTGAGAAGGAAAAAACCACTTATGATTGGGTAACAATTCAATTAAAACATCTTTAAATATAGGGATTAAAATTGATTCTCAAATACCATGAATGAAATTAATTTAATGATATAATAGTAAAATAGGTTTTATATTCACCACATAAAAGAAAATTAGGTGTATAATCTAAAACATGACTCAATAAGGGGGATTTGAGATAGAAAACCCTTACTTGTTGTTGTGACTTCCAAGAATGTACTTTAAACTCCTATATACCAAACATAGATTTATTAATAAATGAATTTATTTACTAAATAATATATATTTTCATTTATAATCTTCATATATATTTATTATCTATATTAATTATTGTTATTTGTTTTACCTATTTTCCAATATGGGTGTTCATAGATTTGATCGTTTATATTAATTACACAATAGTATTGTATGTATTCATTATTCTTAAAAATTTAATCATAGACATTATATTAAAGTTACTATTAGTTATATTTAATAATAATTTATGTTTTTTGAAATTCATTTCATGAGTATTGTAGTCTTTATCCTTGAAGATAATGTTGATAAAAAGCATGTTTTAGTGATTCTTGACGATCAACAGGTGTTATCTTAATTAATTAATTAATTATTGGTTTCCTGTATCTAAAACAAAAAACATATTTATTTATTGATTTATATAATATTATACAAGTACTTAGGTCCTTATAGTCATTCATGGTATAAATTTCTAGTAATGTTCAAGTATGTGGTTAAACCGACCCAAATATGATCATACTATGTTTTAATGAATGATTATGAGGTGGTTTTGTTTTAATATAATTATGTAAAAAGGATAATGATCTTAATTAGTGTTTTTAGTATAATATATTATAATTTTAAGGATATTTAAGAATAATTTATGGATATGAACATAATAAGTAATAGTAATAAATATATTTTCCTCATAATATTCTTATTTAAGATGAATAATTTGACAAATATTGTTTGTTGTTTACATCCTTAATATGTTATTAAATTTTTCATAACAAAACCTAAATTGTGACATAAAATTATATTTATACTTTTATCCCATTCTTAATTATATACATGAAAGGATACAACAAAAAAAATTGAATACACCCTTCCATAGAAGAAGTAGTCCTCAGGTACACAACAATGATGATTGTATTTTTCCTTAGAATGGAAGAAAGGAGAAAATTATTTTATTATATTATAAACATAAAAAAGTTATATATATTATAATTAAATACTATTTTCTCCTTTTAGACCAGCAATGTAAGTTAGTTAAGTAAAATTAAACACGTTTCTCATGGAGGTTGTAATCCACATGATTCATCTTTTCATTTTTCTTAAGGAAAATGAAAAAGTTGGTTAATTATAATTCTCTTAACATAATTATATTTAGTATATAACCAATACTAATTTTATCATATATTTATGATAAAATTATAATTGTAATGTTATGATATAAATAAAATAAGTTAATTAAAAATGACTACTTAGGTTGAGCATTTTGAGATTTCCTTAGAGGATTCCTTAGAAATAGAGGGAATAATATAAAACATTTTTTCCAAAATATAATATGACAAAGAGAGTATTAAAGGGTAAAAAAAGTGTTTTTTAGGATGATACTGACTTTTTTAGTAGTATTTAAGGGGTGGTGAGTGGACCCTTTTATAATTTAAATGGGATGATATTTTTGTAAGTACCCATAATTTTTAATAATGTGAAGTAACCCCCAAGAAATATTGAAAGAAATTGGTAAATAATGGACAAGGGAAGAGATAATTTTTATACTTCCTCTACCACAGAATTTCATAAATGTTTTAAATATATTTCCAACTCTTTCCCATTATATTTTCCCCTTTTACTGTGACAACTTATTTTTACCTTAGTAATTTTAGCTTTATGTATAAAAATAAAATGGTTCTATTTACATAATTTGGACAAAAAAATTACTATTTTTAAATCTATTTAATAATATTAAATTTATAAATGTAATATCTATGAATTTTAAAATTGTATATTTATAATGTAATAAAACGATTCTAATGAAAGCTATGTCTTAATTTTTAAAATATAAAAAATAGTTTTATAAATTAAACATAATATTATAAATGTACAATATAACTTATAAAAATATTTTTTTTCAAGATAATGTATTTTTGAGTTCTGTATTATGATTATATTCAAGAGGTGCCATTAAATCCATGGTTTTAATAAAAAATATTTTTGAACCAATCACCTAAAAATAAATATTTTCAGAAAAATAAAAAAATTTCAACTTAATCTAATATCATTAAAAAGAATTTAAAAAGTAATTTTATTCTGTTCAAATAAAATTATATAATTTATTAATTAAACTTTTAGATATAATAATGAATAAAGGATATTTGGATTCCATTTTATGTGATTGTTTAGGAAATGGTGTTTACTAGCTATAATAGGCTATTTGGTATTGCAAAGGATAATAAATCATAATGACTTAAATCCACTATATTTTTAATTTTATAAGATAATATTACTATTATATTAATCTAATAAAATAAATTATATCCAAAGTTTAAAAAATTAATATAGTAACCATAGAAATAATTTCTTCCTTGATATGAAGAGTTTTTTTTAACTCTCCCCAACTGGATTCCAACAACATCTATTATTAGATAAATTTTAAATTCACCTCAATAATACATTGTGTGGACAAGAGAAACATAAAAATGAAAATTATTTAATGTAAATATCCCTTCATTTTCACCTCACCACATATTACTAGTTTCTAAATATATCATTGATTATTGATAAGTTCTTATCGGTTGAATATTTTTTTATAATATTCTCTCATATGTTCTTCACATTTTGGAATTTTAATTTTGATATACCATCCTCATAAAAAATAAAATTTTTACCCCTTACATTTAATATTTTAGTACTAATAATTTATTTAAATTTTATTATTCCTCATTCTGCTCTTTGTTTAAAAACTTCTCCTAAAAAGTTAATAAACACAAGCTTTTTAAAAAGATATGATTTTTTTCTTGTTCAACATTATTTCTAAAAGTAAAAAACTTATTATTCAAGAGTATAAACATTATCAGCTTTATATTTTATTGATAAATTATGATAATTAATGATCTTGGTATGTTATTTAATCTTAAATATATAATTCACTAGTTCTTTAGATTTCATATGAATCTTCTCAAAATATTCTAATAGTTTCTTAAAATGATAGACTTCATCATCAAGTTAAATAATATAAATTGAGGAATCCTTCAATAATTTTCCAATTTACATCTTCTTATTTCTTTATAATTCAAGATTTTACATATATCATTATAAATCCACTTGATGATCTACGAAAACCTCTGGATAATCATTGTATTATACTTCAGTTTTAGACTTATATACTAAATCCTCCATTTTATCCTCTATATCTTATACAAACTCAGTTTAAATACCTTCTAGTGGGTCTTCCTGAATACCTTATTAATTTTTTCCTAAAAAATAATTTTATTTGAAAATTCTTACCACATAAATCTTTAGAGTTTAAATTCTTTCTAAGAGAAAACTTCTTCTTCTGTTTTTATGAGAATTAAAACTCTTCAAATCCTTCATAAAATATCATTTGGCTCATATAAGTGATTTTTACAACCTTCTCAGAATGAAAATAATCTAGATGTGTCTATCCCTCAAATTTTTCTTTTCCTGTTTTAAGCTTCTTTGACATAAGTGATAAGAAATCATCACTTACATCATATTTATTTTCATCCTCCAAAAATTATTACTTTCGAATAGCCGTGAATTGAAATCACTTTAGATGAATGTTTTAAATAGATCTTCAGTTTCACATGTATCTTGTATGCAACCAAATTTCTATGTAATTATTTAAGATTAAACTCACTAATATCCATATCTTATATTTATAAAACTTCTGGATTTTTTATAGGAGGTAATTTTCTATTGATCATGTTCACAATATCTAAATCTCAATCTCTTGAAAAAAATCCAAAAATGGCATGAAAAATTTCTGTAATACAATTAAATAAATTATATATATTTATACTAGAATTCATCTTTAGATCATTAAATATGTTCTAAAAAACATTAAACTTTCAGCCCCTTCAAATTAGTGTCACATTAGAATATATTATAATGTTTATCCTAAAAACCCTTGACCATTGAAAAATCCACCACCTTCATATATATTTTTTTGAAGACATTCCTGATAAGGAATTTTGACCTTAACATCATCATTCAAAAACTTCTTATCAACCTCCACTATTGGTTTTATAAAAGAAACACTTACTTGTATCCAATATACCACTATAGTGTAAAATTATTATTTGTGAGATAATAGATTTGAGATAATTTAATTATTCTATATCTGTTAATTACATCCATCAAAAAAGGGTAATCCCTTTATATTACCAATGTTATCAATGATATCTACTTCATTTCAATAGATTCAAGAACCAACCAATTGATTTAATACAACTTTTTGTACCCTAGTCACACTATGCAACCTAAGAGGGGGTAGATGGTGGGGGTGAACTAGGGTGATAAAAAAATTATTTTCTTTATAAAAAATTGGATTTTGTCTAATCATTAAAAAAGGAAACCTGAATATATTTTCTTTTATAATAAGTAAATATATAAATATAAATACCATAATAATTTTAATTAGTTCACATATGAAAATACTAATTGAAGGCTCAAATATCAATGATGTGTTGATATTTATATTAACTAATACTTCACATGTGTGTTATTACAAATTTAGAAAGAGATCACTTCTTGTCTAAGGTCTACAAAATCTTCCTCTATTCCAATAAATTATTTAAAGGGGGACAAAAAAATATAGATTTGAAACACAAGTTTATCTTAAAGAATTTTAATATAAAACCAGACACTAAATTTTAAGGTCGTTCTCCATGATTCACTTCTCTTATATTATAGATATTTAATTGTAATCACAATGAAACATTTCTTCTAAACCTAATCTTTAATGAACTTCAGTCTCACACACTCTTCTTATTTAATATAGATGTTCAATGATACTCAAATATATATGATCTTAAATTATTCTCACTATTTTCTATTATATGTTTGATAATATAAGTATTTTTTATAGTATACCCATTAAATTTTATAATTATTTAATATGAAATTTAAATTACAAACTCTAATTAACTTCCCATTAAAATTCAGTCAGTTGATTTATTCCCATATGTATCTCCACTACAGAATTATAATTTAGAAAAATAAGTAACTACCAAACCTCTATGAAATATCCATAACATAAATGTTTTTGGAATCCTATATAAAACATATATCTCAATGCAATATATCTATTTGTGGCATGATATATTTGATTATATTAAACTGATTTAAATTTCCATGTAGGCTGAAATGTTTTGTAATATTCGATGATGAAAAAATAAGTTGACTAAACAACACAAGTTTTATTCTATACACCAAATTTAAAATCCCTATGACATAGTTGATTCACTACTGTGTGTGCCTTATTTCATTTAATCTAGAATATGGTGTGGACTTACTCTATGAAACGGGGTTTCAAAACTTATAGCGTGATTGAAATTGAACAATCACCTCTATAGAGTATCCTTGAAGTGCAACACTTTTTGTGTAATGGACTAGATATCCAAAAAAATACCACAAAAACTCCATAACCATTAAAAATTTAAGTTGTCATTTCTATAGTTTTTTTTCTCGAGAAACGACATCAAATCATAAGCCTCCATATTTTAAAAAGCATGGAAGCTTATGGTAAACCCAAATAAACCCAATGAAACTCATGCTATAGATTAGTCACTAGTTTTATAGCATTTTGTATTCCTATTTATTCTATAATGTAGTAGAATCATATCATTTAAAATTCAAAAACATTAACAAAAATTTAAATTTAGTAAAAACCATGAAAATAAATCCCACTTGGGAAAACAACATGACAATAAATCAAACTTGAACAACCTATGGTTTCAGCACATAGTCTCTCAAAAACATCATCCCTTAATATCACTCCATGAACATATATTATTATTCTAAAAATATTGAATCATGGAGTAAATTATAAAATACAAGGCTTATAAAATCCACCCATGACAATACCGCATGACTCCTATCATGTACCCTGAAACCCCACCATCTCTTGTTATGTCCCAGAAGTATATTGGCACCCATCTCCTCTTATCAGTCATTATACGGCTCAACCAGCTTAGAACCCCCTTAATCACATTAATGAAGAACTTGATATCCTATGGAATTCTCTTACACTATGAATATAATGGATTCCACATCTATAATTCAAAATAAAAATCTATCACAGTAGGTCCACCCCAATGTGTGAATATAACTCCCACTGGTACTATATAAAAATTCTCTGGTGAAATTGTCTCTACTACAGAAACTAATTGAACATAATTGATAAAATTATCATCCCCAACCTCCAAAAAATAGGATTGGTTCCACCTCTATAACATCCCCTTCCCGATCCCCAGGTGTCACCACAAGACATCATTGAGGATATTTTTTTGAAATCCCAAAAACGAGACTCAAAAACCCCTTTACTAGCTTATATATTAAAAAAAATATAAAAAATGAAATGTTTTCCGCAAAAAAAACCCTAGGATACACTCTCTAAAGGTATACACATGACCACTAAGCATAACCACGCACTACTCACCAAAGTTCAAAATCATACACCTCTTTTACCATAATATTAGTCATAGTAAGATAAAATATAATAATAAGTATAACTAGGATAAATTAATTATATGTCACCAATTATGTATTTTGGAATACAATAAATATAATATTTTTTTAATTTAAATAATTTAAACATATATCAACCATATACAATCATGTTCACAACATGTGAACCTATATGCATATACATGATTCAAGAACTCAGCCACCATCACCACTCGAGGAAAGTGGAAAATACCATAAACCATAACTACATAATGTCACTTAAATAATAAAATGAAACCATAAAAAACCAATAAAATAAATAAAACTACCCTAGAAACTCAAATTTACTATATATAGGTGCTGGTTAAACAAAATTATATCTTCCCACTTGAGTCCAAACCATCCTATCTTTACTCTAACAAGAAAAAAATAATCAATAATGGGAAAAGGGATCTCATAACCTTTTGAAACACCTTGGTCAAGTTCATTAGGACCAATATATATCACCACATAACCAAATGTGTACATCCTAATATGTAAGTGTCTACCATCTAACAATGACAGAATACGTCATGTAGTGTAGAGACTATTCCCTCGACACCAGGTGACCATTAAACACCAAGATGGTTAAAGTGGTACTAAATAGATAAAAAATTAAACATTGTAAAGGGAAAATATAATAACACCATATGAAAATATAATAATGATATACAATATTTCACATATCCAAATTAAAATAAATCCCATAGATGTTCGATCAATACTATTCATAAATAAAAGAATAAGACAATATCAGAGGCAATATAGAACAAGGATCCTATAATATGTCCTATAATCACCTCAATTTATTAATCAGATCCACCTACTAATCGTCCAATCATATAACCATTTCACTTAACTATATCAATGATAAAAAAACATGCACACACACCAGAGTTCCCATGCATGGTGTGATTAATAAACAAGTAGGACACCACATAAAATACTTTGTATAAATATAGTAGATTTATGTGAGTTGATTCACTAAAATTAACTAAATAAATAAATAAACCACATTTAAACATAAAACTAGGTTGGTTCATCATGTACTAACTAGGCTTTCATGAACCATGACTTTACTTGAGGTAAGAAATGATGGGAAGAACATGTCACCCTATACCAGGAACCTATCACTAGATACCATTGAGTGATTTGTATAAGAAATCATTTTAGATAACCTCTAACATAAGTTGAACCTTAACTTGGGAAAGGTATTATGGATATGTCCCATATCAAATGATCATAACTAAAGCAGTTTGAGGAGGGAATGTTATTAACCATCCTTCTACAAAAGTCAAACAATATCTTGGGGAAAGGTCCCATGGATACGCCTCACATAACTAATCTCAAAGAAGTGGTATGAAGAGGGATCATAATATAAAAACTTCTACACAATAAAAATCATACGCTCATGGAATATTTCCTTGGCCACATCACACACAAGAAATCACACCAAATATGATATAATTCATTAATATCAAAACTAGACTCACATTGGTCACCATCCCTCTAATGGGTCCTCATGTATCACAAGATCATGAGAAAGGCCTCATAACCTCCAATTAATAAATTCCTCATTCATTCCTATACTAGGAATGAATTATAAATAGTGTCTTTTATCATACAAGGTATTCACCACACAAAAATATATGTTAATACACAAGGTCTTCCAATCTTACACCAAGATACGAGAACCCACACTAGGCATAATAACCCAACTGGAAAGCCTTATATCGATCCTTAATATAGGTAATTGATTCACCATACCCATGATTATAAACCCTTATCTAGACTCTAAGTGGTTAATTATATTAATCTAGACATACCAGGACACTTTTATAGAGAAGTAGGATATCATGGGGCCAAATAACACAACCACATGAAAATCAAACCATACAACAACATATGAATTATATAAAATATTAAAGGCTCCATAATACAATTTTAATGGATTACATATTCCATGATGTTCTATTATATTCATTAATACTCATCCAAAACCCTAAATCAGCCCCAAAAACTCATAATTATGGTATTGAGATGGAAACGGTATAAATAGTGTAAGAAAAAGATACCTAGGGAATAAGTGGAGTTAGACTTATCAAGTGAATGTTTATGAATTGAACCAAAATACAAATTGATAAGAGTAAATAAATACTTCTCAAAAAGGAGTAAGGAATAAGAGGGAGATAAAAATTCGGTTGAGGTAATTGTATTTTTGAATGAAAAGGTGAAACTCCAATTGAATATTTAATTTGAAAATTTTAATTAATTTATTAAATTACATAATACATGGTAGGTTATGAAGGCATCCTTTCTTCATGGAGTGATTACTATTCAAAAGACATCATAACACATCACAACTTGGCCCATATCTCTCAGCATTATTTACCCTATTCAGATCATTAAATGTTTTTTGGAAAAGTCTGGAACCCTATGCCCATATGTAAGAATACATCCTTACACATGGTGAAAATTAAATGTGAGGATTCGAAAACATAAAAGTACACCCCAAAACATGGTGACCCTTATGTATGAGGGTATCCATATATAAGAGTACACCATGGGGGAACTTATGTCTGGGACTACCAAACATATGAGTAATCCTTTACACATGAGAAATATTCTGTATGATGTTACCTGTATATAATAGTTCCCTTATGACACTTACATTTGAGACTTAACTATTTTTGTGAATACTTTCAAATTTCAACCCAATATGCCCTTAATTTTAAATGAATATTAAATCATTCCTAAAAGTTACCACAATCCTTTACGTTATGATTCCCCATGGCTATATAGTTACTTACAACCAACCAAAAACCATAGAAGAAAAAAACACAAAAAAAATATATATCAAAACCACACAAAAAAGAAAACACATCAGTCCTTTTGATAGATAAATAAATTTCTTTCTAATCCTAATACAACCCTCAAAACATGACTCTTATCTAACACTAACACACACGACATCTAGAACTCATCAAGATACTCAAAATTAAAACAGAACAACCAACGAATGTTGAGGGTAATTACAGAAGATATTATTAGAGTTTAGTATTTGATTTATATCAGATTTTATCTTATTGTATATACTTTACATAGATGGATTGAACCTTATTATGGATTTATCAGTTCCGAAAAACATTCAACTACCTGAAGTAGATGTTTATCTATGCTTCTCTTCTTTAGTTTCTAAAGGAAGGAGTTATGTTCTATGTTCTCCATGAAAATTATCATCCAGTTTTATTGTTTCATATTAATTAATTATAGGGTTATTATCTCATATGGATATATATATTTAAGTTATCATGAGTGTAAGTATGTAACCCATGATCATGAGTTAGCATTTGTGGTGTTTTCATTGAAGCTGTAGTAGTATTATATAATAAATGAATTATTTGTGGTATTCAAAGACTAAAAAATATTGAAATATATCATATATAAATGGGATTTAAATCCATGTTAGTGGTGTTGAATGAAGTTATTTAAAAAATACAACATTGAGATCTATTATACCACAGAGAAAGGGAATGTAATTGCTAATGTTCTGAGTAGAAATTCATAGGAATATACTATTCAAATGTACAGAGATGTGTTGAGAGTTATGTAGGAGATTTAAGTGATGCATATTAATGCCTAGAAGGATGGTGGTAGGGGTGTTCTGTACTAGATGATAGTGAAATAATACTTTTTTAAGTAGGTTGAGGAGTTAAATTTTGAAATGATCTAAAATTTTCAACTGATACAAAATTACCCAAAACACATCACATATTCCTTAATCTTGAGTTAAAACAGTGATAAAATACATAAAAATGTCCTTCCAATTCAACTGATGGATGTCTAATGGATATAATCATACTCTTGGAACACAATGTTATTCCTTTAACTACTGAAAGACTAAACAATGTGACATGATCTCTGACACTGACCACTTCCTCAACACACACCAAAATTGACTATTCAAGGCATGATACATCTTGGATATACTATGATGCACTATAATCCACCTTTACATAGATTGGATGTTACATGGATACCTTAAGATTAATCTCACAGGGGCTCTTGGTTAATCTTACATAAGACGGAATTGTAGTGTAGTTATACCTACTATGACATGAAGTCATGGGTGACTGATTTCTTGATTATAGATATTTAGGGTTTGTTGCATTATGGTTCCTTCCATTGTACCACAGTCTGGTTTAGGGTTATTCGGATCTTAGCTTAGTAGGCCATGGATTGTTATAAATTTTTTGGAGGATTGAGTATTGTGAAATGGCCAACTTGGTTTCATTTTTTATTTCATTTAATATGTGGAGTTAAGGTGGTTTTGACTGTGAGATATGAGGGGAGATACGGGGAGATCAAAAAAAAATATAATCAAGCATGATTTAACCTTTTTGTGGTACTTCCAAGATTCTTCTCACTATTATTAATTATAATTATAATTATATTATAAATTTTAAATCATATTTTAATTCTTCTAAATTCCTTGACTTCATTTGAACCCAAGGTGTCTAAAGGAACATCTTTAGAGATGTTTAGCAGAACTTTGATTTGATTTATCGCTTATATTTTAAATATGGATCCCTTGTGATCCAAGGTGATTTACTATTATCTTATTATTGAATCTATCCTTTTCCTTATATAATAAAATGTATGTGATAATAATATATATTTGGTTTTTGTGGTATAATATTTTGATTTCAATTGGTAATGGTCAATCATGGGCCTTTTGGTTGGTCCTTACACATTATGAGGTTTTTTTATAGTTTCTTTATAATCTCAAGAAATGAATATAGAAACTTCAATTGATGTTAGAGATTCAGGACTTGTCCTACTATAGTTATTTTAGAAAAAATTAATTGTTATTATTTTGATTTTTGGGTAGATGTTATGGACTATACTAATTAAGACAATGAACCATACTAAAGGAAATTAAAAGGGCGTAGTGATTCACATGTGATTTATTGGTTTTATTTGATATTATTTATGGTCTTGTTGATGCTATTTCCAGATAATTTTTTCTACTTTAGTGTTATTGGTTAATTAATAATGAAATGTTGGGATCACATAATATAATGGTTTAATCATGCAGACCTTGTAATAAATTAGTTATGTGCAATTTTTTTTAATTTTTTGGTTTTTATTTTTTGAATAAAAAATTATAGTACAACATAGAAGGAATATAAAATTGAAATTATATTATATGAATTACCACAATTAAGGCCTTGTTTTCTACTTTTTTTTGGATTCTGTATCATTTTATTTAAATTATTTTCGTTGTTGATATGAATATTTGGGAGGATATAGCGTAGTTTCATGGTGGTGATGGATGGACTATTTTGTGGTTATTATAACTGTGGCATTATTAGTTGAATGGGAATGAGGTGGCTTTATGGTATGAGTAATGGTTGTTGGAATGTGTTATGGGGATATTTATTTGTAGATGGAATTTTTTATTGTGGGTTTGTGTTTTAGTTACCTAGTGTCATGAAATATGGTTGGGATTAATGAAATCAGAAATGAATGTCACAATGGAATTGATATATAATGGGATGAAAATATATAGTAAAGGATGGAATAAAATGTGAAATATAAATATGGAATGACTTGAATTTAAATATGTTTATATGAAATGTATAGTGGTTAGAAATAATGCGGGAATAATTCAATAGAAAAAATGAATGTAATGATAATGATAAATAATGTTTATAGATATTGTAATAACGATATGATTAAATAGAAAGTTGATGATGATTGTATTATATGGATGATTGAGGTTGGATTTTGGTTTATTGATGGAAATAATTATTAGTGTGTGGTATTAGTGGTGTAGAGGTTGATATGTATGATAATAATATTGGTTTGGCGTGAAACCCTTAGGTTGGTATTTTAGTGTGACTATTATACATGATATTTTTTTTGTTATTTCGTACAAACTAACACTGAAGTTGGATAACCTTTCCAACACCCATATGGTTTTGGGTTCTAGGTGTTTTCCCCAACATCATGGTTAAAAAGGGATAAAATAGTTGATTAATCCATCTTCCTTACTATATCTTCCAAGTTTCTTATGGGATATGATGGTTCATAGTAGGTATATTCATAAGGGATGCAATGTATT
Organism: Viscum album; assembly: GCA_963277665.1. Taxonomy (NCBI): domain Eukaryota; kingdom Viridiplantae; phylum Streptophyta; class Magnoliopsida; order Santalales; family Viscaceae; genus Viscum; species Viscum album. The sequence continues at coordinate 1,293,659,471 of OY728138.1, read as the reverse complement.
AATGTTTTAGTCTACGATATTTTAGATGACAGAGTTATATAGTTTTGATGATGATACATGGAAGAGGATGAGCATGGTAGGATGGGGGAATGAGGTTGATGTTCTTCATGATCATGTTAACCTACTATGATAAGTCTATGATATGAAATGGAAGTGTGATATGTAGTGATTATGAGGTAATTCATGTGTAGTATTTTGTTATGGTAGAACTATGATAGTGATGATGATGTGGCCATGGTATGTGGGGTATGGTTGTGATATGGTATATGATGTGTGATGGAGTGAATGCAGAGGGAATAAAATCATAAGGATGTTTTCCATTTGAGAATAAGAGAAAAATAATAATGGGGAAGTGGTTAAGGGGTACCTAATTGACACATTCTATGATATTATCTTACAATTCCTTAGATGTGATATTGTTTGAGTGAGCCTTTATGAGGATGTGTGGTAGTATAACTGATATAATCATGTGTTTCTTTTACTATTTATTCTTGATGGAATTAGTATTCTTCCTCCACATTTTAATGATAGGTCTTGTGGAGGATCCTACTAAATATCATTTTATTCTATTCAATATATATAAATATTTTATTTATATTTCTAAGATAGATTTAGTAATTGAGTATAATATTGATGAGTTAATAATGTTTACTTGTGACTTTTCCATTTATTTATGTTTTGAAAATCAAAAACACATTTTCTTAAGGAAAATTATATTTCTCTAAGAATTATTTTCTTAAGTAATTTTTTTTTACTCTAAGAAATGTTTTACCCTTAACTTGGTTTTGTTTATATAATTAATTGTATTTTAAAAACTAAGTCTAAGTTCTCACTAAAGGAAAAAGTTTGGATCCTTATCAAAAACCTTGGAATCATACAGTTTATTAATCCACCAAGTATTACAGTATTCAGACTCCAAATTCATTGAAATTCAGACCCTGAATTATCTAAAATTCAGACTATGAATTCTTTGAAATTCAGACTTCAAAATCTTTGAAATATAGGCATTGAATTCTATAAAATTCAGACTCTTAATTATCCAAAATTTTGACTTTTAATTCTCTAAAATTTAGACTCTAAATTGTTTGAAATTTTGACTCTGAATCCTCTAAAATTTAGACTTCGAATTCTCAGAAACTCCGATTCTAAATTCACTGAAATTCAGACTCTGAATTATTTAGAATTAAGACTCTAAATTCCTCAGAATGTTGACTCTCAATTCCTCATAATGCAGAATCCAATGTCTTCAGAATGTAGACTCCAAATTTCTCAAAATTCAAACTCTAAATTCATCAGAATTCATACTCCTAATTCATCAGAAGTTAGAGGTTGAATTCCGTATAATTCAGATTATGCTATTTTTAAAACATAATCAAAATATCCATTTTTTTTCTAGAATTTGATTATTTATATTTTTAGATTCCAAATTATATTTTACCAAGATTCTAGATTTTTTATATTTTTCTAAGCTAATTTATTTTCCTTACACATGTTTTTATTATGAAATGATGTCATACAATTTGTTTATAACTAATCATTAGTTAAGTGACACGTGTATATACCCTATGAAAATAAAGGAAAAAGTATGACCATTAGAAAAGGGAGATTACTATTGATGTTTTGCCTATAAATAAGGTCCTATTAGAGTGATCTCATTATCAATCTATCGACTGATGATCCTAGAGATTACATGCTATTAAGTGATTCTTAGAAAGATAAATACTCTTGTGACTTTCAGATCTTATGAACATCTTGTTCAACCATGAACATCTTGTTTAGGATGCTTCACGCAACTTATATTATTACTGAGTAAAATCGAGGGCATCTAGGGATAGAAAGACAGAGGTGCTAACTAACTTATAGTTTGAGGGCTTGTGAGGATATTAAGATAGACTCTGATATTCCTATCGATGGATTACCCTTGTGTGGGGGAAGACAAAATTTATTGAAAGTATAAATCAAGGGACCTTTTCCAAAGTTATTGGATACCCTACTCTTTGGGTTAAAAGATTTCTTATTTGTTAATTGTTCTTGTTTCAATTTTTATTTCTGATGTATTTTGTAAATGAAATAAAGTATATATTTTTTATACTTTCTTGTAGTTTTACTTTCTATAATAAATAAGATTATAAACGCTTTAAGGTAGAATCTTTCTCTACGTAAACTACTCTTAAGTTTATTTTCCATATTCATATTTCCAGACCCTGAATGACTTTGTTTCTTAATTAAGAACAAAAGCAGTTTTGTGAATTTACCTTGTTTATCTTTGTTAACCGTAGTTTTCCTTAAGGTTAAAACCGAATCTTTTTAATCTAAAATTCACCCCTCTTGTAATTGAGCATATACAAATTCCATTTAGATCCTACAATTGGTATTAGAGAAAGGTCTCTATAATAATTATACTCACATATAAGTTTTGTTGCTCATGTTTTCCTTATTCTAAATCTTATTGCTTAACTTTTCTTGTTCAAGTTTTACTTAAATATTTTTATCTTTTGTATAAACTGTTTCTATTAACAAGTATTGTGGAATAGTATTTTCTTATAGAATGGCATGTATGAATGTTGGTTCCATTGACAACTTAAATCCTCCCAAACCACAAATTTTTTATGGTAACGATTATGAGTAATGGAGACATAAAATGAATAATTTTGTTATTAACACTAGAGTAGACAATTTTGTAATGCTCACTTGAGACTAAAAAATTCTAGACAAGGAAGTCAAAACCTTTATCAAACAGGAAGAACAATAATATCAACTAAATTAAAAGGTACATAATAATTTGTTGTGTTATATGATCAGGAATATATATAGTCAAACATATTCTTTCAAATATGATTACTGCATTTGGAAGAAACATTAAGTTACACATTTTGGGATTTCCATAGTGATAGAAATTAGAAGATCTATGTTAATAGCTGAATATCATAGATTATTATTCCTTTATATAGAACCTATTTGCAATGTACAAGAATGATTTATGACCATTGTCCATAGTATTTAATATATGGGAGAGAAAGGTCTTGATGATGAAGTTATTGTAGATAAAATAATTTATATCATGCCCAATGAGTGGGAATCAAGAAGGATAGCTATTGATGAGAACATAAAAGAATATAACATTAATCTTGATGAGTTAATTAGAACTCTACTTCAGCATGGAAAATAAATGAAGTGGGATGAAAATTTCAACAAAAAGAATAATGGTAATGGAAGTGTAAATTTCACTACTACATCTAAATCCAAGACACCAGAAAGAGTTACGAGATCTAAAAAAAGAAATTTGTTGTTATATCTGAATAAAGTGAAAGTGATCAATTTGATAATGAATTAACTAATCTTTCTCTAAGGATGAACAAGATTGTGGGAATGAAATATTTTTATTACACATATAAGAAAAAATATAGAAAGGATAATAAATATTCTGAATTAACCTGTTATGAATGTATAAGGGATGGACATATCAGACCAGATTGTCCCTTGTTTAAGTGAAAAGACAAAAAGGAAAATCATTATGAAAGAAATATAAATAAGTATTACAATTCCAAGGATATGATATTCCTAAACGAAAAAAAACTAGAAGTTTAGTGGTGGTGAATCTTCAGAAGAATCCTCAGAATATGAATCTTCAGGTTAGAAGAATATTGGTCTTATAGCCAAAGTACTTATTAAAAACATTGTCTTATGGATAAGGTAAACAATTCTGAATCCTTGACCAATATATCTTTAAATTCAAATTTTTCTAATGAAAAATATTATGAATATTTAGATGAAAAATATTACTCATCACAACACAATACCTTACCTTCATTTGAAGAACTATATTGTTTTTATAAACTTTTTGAGAATGGAAACCATATGATAAAAAAAGTTAGAAAAATAAAATTCTAGAATATCTTTTTTAACCAAAGAAGTATCAAATCATTCCAAGGATCTTGATCATAAATAATTTTATTTTGAAAGTGTTTATAAAAAACATATGGAATTTAATTCTGACAAGTATAATCTTTCTAAGGAGATTAAAAATGTTATTTCTAAGAAAAATATTTTAGAGCATAATTCAAGTTCTAAATCTAATAACCATAAGGATAAGAATTTAGTCATCAGACTAAAATATAAAATTTTTTCCTTATAGAAACATTTATCAAATTTTACTTTGGGAAGGAAAGAATTTGATAAAATGTATTCACAACTTCATCATCTTAGGAATAGTTTTGGATTTGGTTATACTCATTCAAAAAACGTTTTTAGTAATAATTTTTTGGTTCCCAAAAGTGCTCCCTTTTGTGCAAAATTTCAATGTGGTGGACATTGGGAGAAAATTATTTCTTTAAATAAAACCTAATACTTAGGTTTTTATAAAGCTTATTTTTCTAATAAAATTTTAATTCCTAAAATTTTACTTTTAGAAATTTTCGGATGAAACAAATTTTGGATTACGAAAGTCTAACTCTTTTATTTTCATGAAAATAAAGAAAGCACCAACAAAAATACATGGTATATGTATTGTAGACAATCCCAGAATATGATTTCTAACAGAAACTTCTTTGAAAATATTATCATGGCGAAAGGAGGAAAATTAACTTTCAGAGATAATGCTTAGGGAGAAATTGATGGTATATGTAACACTGTTTTTCATTGAAATTTTTTGATTTCAGATGCTTCATTTTTTAAAGGTCTTAATCACAACCTCGTTAGCATAATACAATTATGTGATGAAGTTTAGATGGTGAATTTTAGGAATGATAAATCCCTATTACAGAATTCCAAGGAATATTTTATTATTTCTTCCCACAGGCATGAGAATACTTATAAACTAAACTTAAAAGACCTTAGGATCTAACAAATACCTTGCTTTAGTACAACAGAATGTCAATATTGGTTATAGAATAGAATACTAGGACACTATAACCCTATAAACCTATAAAAACTATTAAAAAAAAATACTTTTTAGGGATCTACCAAAGCATATATTTGATTCTTCAAAAGTTTGCGATCCTTGTCAATATGTAAAGAAACATAAATCATGTTTTAAGTCAATTGGTGAAGTATCAACTTCTAATGAATTATAGTTTGTGCATGTGGATTTTCTTCACAACAAAAACTGGAATTTTTGGAGTCAAATACTATTTATTTGTTTTAGTTGCTGATTATACCAGATTTATGTGGGTCTATTTTATAGAAATGAAACATGAAGTCTTTTATTATATTAAAACTTTTATATCCCATAATAAAAATAATAAAAACATTCCATTGATAACTATTCATAGTGATCATGGGGTAGAATTTAAAAATTCAGTTTTTGAAACTTTTTGTAGTAAGAAAGAAATTACTCATAACTTCTCAGCCCCAATAACTCCCTAATAGAATGGTGTTGTTAAAAGAAGAAATAAAATTCTTCAAGAGATAACTATTACCATGTAGAGTGAATATTCAAAATCTAAACACTTTTGGGCAGAAGTTTTCAGTACTTATTGTTATACTAGTAATTGAGTTTTAATTAGATCATTTCTTAATAAAACACCATATGAATTATGGACTACTTGAAAACCTATAATTTATTACTTCAATGTTTTGGATGAAAAGTATTAAATATAAATACTAAAGATAAGTTACATAAATTTACACCCTAATCCGATGAATGAATTTTCTTAGGCAATTCCACTACTTCTAGGTCTTATAGAGTTTTTAATAAAAATACTTATACTGTTGAAGAAACAGTGCATACTAAATTTGAAGAAACTTATCGTTTTGTTTTTAAACAACCCCAACCTCCATCCTCAGATTTTTTTCGAAAAATTATTATGAACCTATGATAGAAGATTCTTATAATAAGGAAAATACTCAAGAAACTGTTTTTGAAGTATTTACCCAAGAATATTTTATACCATATGTTGATTAATAGGTTTTACAAAACCCGAATCTGTTGTTTCTTATGAATCATCCCAGTGATAGTATCATTGGTGATGTAAATCAACTTGTAAGGACAAAAAGTTACTTAAGAAATGAATTTGAACATCTATAATTCATTTACCAATTATAAAAATAAACACTGATGATGATTTATGTTACGATGATTGGGTTAAAGACATACAAGATGAGATAAATGAATTTGAAAGGAACAAAGTCTGGACCTTGGTTGAAAGACTCAAGGAAACATCTGTAATTGGAGTAAAATGGGTTTTCAAAAATAAATGTGATGAAAATGGAATTATAGTAAGAAATAAAACTATATTATTTTCTAAAGGATGTAATCAACAAGAAATAATACACAATAAAGAAACATATGCCCTAGTATCTAGACATAAATCTATTCATATTTTATATTCCTTTGTATCATTCCTTAATTTCAAACTTTTTCAAATGGATTTGAAGTGTGCTTTCCTTAATGGATATATTCAATAAGAAGTTTATGTTAAAAATACTATTGGATTTGAAGACAAAAATTATACTGAACATGTTTTTAAACTTACAAATCTTTATATAGAGTTAAACAAGCTCCTAGATCCTAGTATAAATGACTTACATGATTTTGGTTATAAAACAATTATGTTAAGGGAACTAGTGATACAGCTCTTTTTATAAATGAAGATAAGAAAAATGTATTGTTTATTCAAATATATGTTAATGGAATTATATTCAGATCAACTCATCATTATTAACTGATTCATTTTTGAATCTCATGAAATTTGAGTTTGAAATGATTATGATGGGTGAGTTAACATTTTTACTTGGTTTTCAAATTTCTCAAAAACCAGAAATAAATTATATATATCAACAAAATTAAATTAAATATATTCTTTAAAAGTATGTATATGACAACCCTAAAAGGATAAGCACTCTAATCGGTACCTCAAATACTTTTGATCTTAATAATGTTGGGAAACGAGTAGATTAAATTTATTTTAGATGTATGATAGGAAGTTTATTATAATTAACAGCTAGTAATATATACATAATGTTTTCAGTATTCTTATGTCCAATATATCAATATAATTTAAGGAAATCTCATTTAAAATCAGTGAAATTAATTTTCCACTATTTAAAGGGAACCATGGATTTAGGACTTTTCTAGTCTTCTAGAAATGATTTTATTTTAATTTTTTTAAATGATGATTTTTGTGGATGTAGAATGGATAGTAAAAGTACATCAAAAATTTTCATTTCTTAGTAGATTCATTAGTTTCTTGGTCATTCAAGAAGAAAAACTCAGTAGCACTTTCCACTACTGAAGCTTAATATGTAGAATCTGGAATTTTTTGTTATCAAGTGTTGTGAATGAAACACACTATCATATAATATGGAATGAGTTTTACCAAAAAACATATATTGTGTGATAATACATGTTCTATATCCCTATGAAAAATCCATGAACACCACTCTTGTGTAAAACACATAGATATTATGCATCACTTTCTTAGGGATCACACACTAAAAGGATATATCATTCATTAATTTATCAGAACACAAGATCAACCTGCTAATATTTTTACAAAATCGTTACCCTCTGAGAGATTTGAGTATATTAAACAAAAGTATGGAATGATAACTGTAAGGTAATATTCCTTTTTAATGTTTTGTTGAAACCTATATACTAACATTAAGAAACTCATTTTTATAGGGGGAGTACATTTATTATTTAACTTGGTTTTCCCCATAATAATTCTTTTCTTTTTTTTTTCATACCCAAAATTTTAATTATAATTTTTTTTCTGAAACAAAAAGTTCTGGAACATAAAATTTCCTTTACTTAATAAAAGTTTCTGTAATCTAAAGCTCCTTAAGAAGAAAATTTTTCATTTTTGATAATTTTTAAGGCAATTTAGAAGGTATTTTTTATTACATAAATTTTCATAATTGAAAATTTTTTCTTCCTTTATTATAGGTATTTTTAACTTATTTTATGAAAATTTTATTGAATTCAATTTCTTTAAATATGATTTTTTCCCATTAAAAACTCAAAAGATAAAAACTTTCCAAATCCTTCTTTGGAATTCATCTCAACTATTAGATTAGATCACGATTATTTTAACCATTGGATCAAATCATGAATTCAAACCGTCACCTCAAATCCTATAAAAGGACCCCTATTCCTTGTCCCACATCGGTTTTCAAGACTTTGTGCACCAAATCTCTACTCCTCTTCAAATAGGCTATTCAGTTTTCCATGTTTTCTTATAATCCAAATATCACTGGAAGCTTCCCCAAAGAAACAGATGTCGTCAACCAAGTAAATGAATGATTGGAAAATCAATAGTGAAATTTTGGATGATCCAAATTTCTTTTCCAAGTATAATTCATTGATTACAAAGAATATGAAGCTAAATCGATGGGAGAGTTTTTGTGTTTCTAAGCCAAATACTTAGTATCTAGTTTATCCTGACTTACTTATATAATTATATGATGAAATATGTTTCTACGAGGAAGGTAGAAGGGAGATTTTTTCATTTAAAAGATATGGAAATACCTATTCTCTAACTTTCAATATGGAAGAAAATATTATAAGAATTATTTATGAAGGTGAGGTAATTTTTAGCACTCAGAAGTTTCCAGATCAGTCAGGAATATTTGAGGTAGAAAAGGCAATTTAGTGCCTTGGAATTAAGGGATAAAAATCACTAAAGATATACCATCTGTCAATGAACATCAGATTGTTATCTATATCGGTACAAGGTTTCCTTATTATGAGAAAGGGAGACAAGGACTCCCTAAATAAAAGTGATATCATTATATTGGAATTTTTGGTTAACCTTATATTGGTAAACTTGGTGAATTTCATTTTTCTGATAATATCCAACATAAATAATTGAACTCTCAAGTCTCAGATAATTATGTATCCATTGATGTTGTCAAGGATCATAGTTATTTTTCTTAAAATCCATTAAAATTCCCTGTAGTTCTAAACCAAGAACTTTTAATATCATGTAGTTATGTGATGATATGTTGAAGAGAATGAAATTTAGTTTTAGTAAACAATTATGTGAATTTTATGATCTTTATGAAAGTGATATTGAATATTTGGTTAAGAATGTGGATGTAGACGAAAATTCCAAGAAATATCAGAAGAAGAGAAAAGAGAAGGAACTAGAATCAAAAGGAAAATCTACAGTTCTGGAAACTCAGTTAACTCCTCCAATGTCAAAAAAGAAACAAAAATTCTCTGATGATGTGGTAGAGGAATGGAGGGAATAGAAGAAGGAAAAGAAATTAGAGATCCAAGAATTTTCTTAGATCTTACTGAGAAAAAATCCTTGAAAATTCAAGCTATTGAAGAGATTGAAAAGAAAGATAAACAAAAGAAGTTGAAAAAGAAAATTTCTGAAGTTGAGATCATCCAAGAAATTATCAAGGATACTGAAATATCCTCTGAATAGATTTAGGTACCTGAATATTTTCTCTAAGAACCAGTTCCGTTAGTAACTCCTAGAAATAAAATCAAAATTCTAGAACCTATTGTGGAAGAAGAAATAGTTCAAGAAGAATAATTAAAAGAAGAAAAACAGGAAAAATAAGAAAAAAGTGATGATGTGATTAAGAATGTAGGCAAATACCATGAGAAGGAAAGTCCTTCAGACAAGATTTCAATCCAAACAACTCAGGTTGAGTCTACCAAAAATGTTTCTCATGGAAAATAGGATGATGGGCATGAATAGGTTGATAAACCTAATGATTATGAGAGTATCAACCATGATTTCATTCAACCTAATGATGTTAAAGAAGATGCTAAGAAATAAGAGGTTTATAAAGATAATATAGTCCAACATTATGATAGTGATCATGAGTCTCCAAAGGCTAAGAAGATTATTTACAAAGTGGATATAGGAAAATAGGTTGTTGTTAATACACCTAATAAGGCAGGTTTGGTTAAGGCTAAGAAAGATGTTGGTGGATCATCCAAGATAAAAAATAAGGAGATAGAAAATGTATCCTCTTATCCAAGTGAATTAGACTCCAAATATTCATCTATGATAGGTTAGGATTTCATTGTTTAAACTGAAGAAGTTAGTGAACACAATACCTTTGATCCGTAGTATTGATTTGAGATGTCAGATGCTTCAACATTCTTTCAATCAGAATTCAAATTCATTAAGCATGGTGATGACAAAGTTTATCAATCTTGAGATAGATTTCAAAACTTTTTATATAGGTTATGATTCTCATAGGAGATCATGTAAGGAAATAAAAATTTGTTTGAAAGAATGATTGAATACATTAGAATATTTGATGACTTCCAAAATTCAGTAAAATATGCATTTGATAAGTAATATGATAGAATAAAAAATCTTTCAAAAATTTCTTCAAAAAATATAAATATCAAGCAAGTTTCCCGGAAGAAAGAGGATAATGTACTGAATGTGAAGTTAAATTCAGTTTCTTTAAATTTGAAGAGATAAATGTATCTCATAGATGAGTTTAAAGAAAAGTTCAATCAGAAAGAAGAAGTAGTGAAGTCTTAGGAAGAAATCCTAATGTCTCATGATGAAAAAATAAATGCTCTGGAAAAGAAGATTCAGGATCAAGACCAGTTGCTCAAGTAGTTTGAGGAAGATCATAAAGAGCTCAAGAAGTTAGAGGTTACCTTGAGGAAGATCATTCCAAAGGAAAATAAGGATGAATGATTTTTAATGACAATCCTGTATTTTTTTTTGTATTTTTACACTATAACAATTTTCATATCATAATGAAAAATTTCTTATCCTTAAATTGTTTGGTTTTGTATATTTCTAAACTTTTAGGTACCATTTTTTTCATTCCCTCCATTACATTTTTAAAATAAAAAAGGGGGAGAAAATAATGATCAAATGAATACTAAGTATAAAGAATATAATTCCCAATGTAAGGGGGATATTAAGTAAGGGGGTCTTCTTAAAGAATATTTTCTTAAACTAAAAAAGGACACATCTTTACGAAAGACTAGAAAACTATCCTTAGGGATTTCAAAACCTACAGGGTAGTTAGTCATATTCAGCATAGTTCATAAGTAAAGGGAGACAAGTTTTTATTTTCTAGATAAAAATAAAAAATCCTTACCCCTTATAATATTTTTGAAAGGTTCTTTATACATTCCCAAAAGGGGGATTTTATTGAGTCAATATGGTTTCCTTATGAATTTTCCATTTCTATTTGTTTTGAAAATCAGAAAAACATTTTCCTAAGAAAGATTATCATTATCTAAGAATTATTTCCTTAAGGAAAATTTAATTACTCTATGAAATTTTTTATCCTTTCCTTGGTTTTCATTATCTTATTGAATGTCTTCTCAAAACTAATTCTAATTTTTCACTAAAGGAAAAATTTTGGATCCTTATCAAAAACCGTAGAATCATATATTTTATTAAGACTCCAAGTCTTACTGTATTCAGACTCTGAATTCTATGAAATTAAAACATTGAATTCTCTGAAATTCAGACTTTAAATTCTCTAAAATTTAGACTACAAATTCATTAAAATATAGACACCAAATTCTATGAAATTTAGAATCTGAATTCTTTGAAATTATGAATCTGAATTCACTAAAATTAAGACTATGAATTATCTGACATTTAGACACCAAATTCTCTTAAATTCCGACACTAAATTCTCTGAAATTCAGAACCTGAATTCTCTAAAATTCAGTCTCCAAATTCCTTAAAATTCTAACTCTTAATTCCTTTGAATTTAGATTCTGAATTCCTTAGAATTGAGACTCTGAATTCCTCACATTCAGACTATGAATTCCTCAGAATTTAGACTCCAAGTTCATCGGAAATCAGACTCAGAATTCATCAAAATTCATACTCTGAATTCCTTAGAAATTAGATTCAGATTTTTTATAAAATAGAAACCAAATACCCATTTGTTTCTAGAATCAGATTGTTTATATGTTTAGATTCTGAAATATATTTTCCCTTGGATTCAGGATTTTCTAGATTTGGATAAGCTATATAATTTTCCTTAAACATGTTTTTATTATGAAATTATGTCATACAATTTGTTTCTAATTAACTGTTAGTTGAGTTACATGCACACATGTCCCTCTAAAATTCAATTAAAATATTAATATTGGAGGAGGGAGCCGGCCGTTGAAGTTTTTCCTATAAATAGGATCTTATTCAAACAAGATCATTATCCATCTATCGACTAATGATCCAAGATATTACATGTTGTGGAGTGATTTTTAGAGAGATAAATAATCTCATGACTTGTACATCTTATGAACATATTATTCAAACAAGAAAATATTGTTCATCTTGCTTCATGTGACTCTGATTTTTTCTCATTACAATTGATGGATTTCGAGGATTATAAGATAGAGGTGCCGACTACCTTAATGTTGAAGGGCTTGCAGGGATAGCAAGACAATATCGAATATTCTTATCTAGGGCTTACCCTAGTATGGGTAAGACATAATTTCTTGAAATTATAAATCAAGGGGCCTTTAACCAATGTTATTGGATACCCTACTCTTTGGGTTAAAATATTTCCTATTTGTTACTTGTTATTTTCAAGTTTTATTTATATTGTATTTTGTTAAATAAATAAAGTATATATTTCTTATAATTTCTTTTAATTTTACATACTCTGATAAATAAGATTCTATATTCTTTAAGGTAGAATCATTCTCTAAGTAAACTATTCTTAAGATTCTTTTCCGGATTCATATTTTTAGACCCTAAAAAGTTTGTTTCTTAGTTAAAAAAAGTTGGTTTATAAATTTATCATGTTTAACTTTATTAAACATTTTTTTCCTTATGGTTAAAAATGATTTTTTTTAAATCTACAAGTTACCCCCCTCTTGTAATTGAGAATCTAAAAATTATATTTCGATCCTACAAATATTACTAGATTGAGGCTTAGAGTTTCTGTTTGAGTAACTACCATATGTGTTTCTTTTTTTTATATTATTTTAGAGGCCATGGTTATCTCAGAAAAGTAATTATAATTTGGAATGGGTTTTATTTTATATTATGGAGTTGATTGGTGGTATGATTTTTGTTCTTGGTATATATGAAAGAAAATACTCCCATTTTAGTTTTTTATTATTATTTCAAGTTTCCTACCCATTTATTATTATAGGTGGGATTTAGGGGTTACACTCATCTTCACATCTGGCTTAGGAGGGGTTCTTAGTGTGGTTGGGCCATGACGAAGTCGTTTATCTTGTCTGGGTATTAAAAAATGGTTTTAGAGTCCAGATTTTATAGTTGAATCTTAGGAAGTTTGGTAGGTGTGTAAATAGAATGATTGAGACTTATGAGGTACCTATACAAATAAATAACTCATATATTTATAATAAAACATGATTTTTTATAATGTTTAGTTACAATATGAGATTAAATTATAACTTGAAATAGGTTAGTTTCCTAGGGCATGTAGGCATCTGCAACCATGATGGGTTGAGTCAAAAAAGTTATTCACTAATCATGATAATACAAAGATAGAGATGACATATGTATAGATTTCTTAAAATGATTCCATTACCTAATATTTATTTTAGTGATGGTTTCAAATTATGTTCAATTTTAAAATTATTTGGAATTTTTTTTATTTTGAAACTATTTTGATTGACATTCTTTGTTGATAATTTATATAGAAGTAGATCCCTAGAAAGAAAGAATCATTATAAGGTGAATAGATAAACATAAATGTATATTGGAATTATTTGTTTTACATTTGAAAACTATTACAATCTATGAAGATGATATTTATACAATGTTATATGTTTTACTTTATTTTTAGGGAATTGTAGAAATGTTTCCATTAAGAGATCCTATTCATAAGAAAGGAGTTAAGAACCTGAAAATCGTTAATGTTCTCTTGATTTTGTTGGTACAAGTGATTAAAGAACTAAGAAGTGGAACACATCCATAGAAAATGAATGAGGGGGATAAATCCTTGTATTTTTAGATATATAATCTTTATTTATCTCAAGGAGATAATGGAGTATTATAAATTGAATAGAATTTAGAAATAATTAATTAAATCATCAAGTTCCTCTATACTCCCAAGACATAAAGGATCAAGTTAAATACTTATTTGATCAAGGGATTAACTTGTAAGTGTTGAGAGAATGTTATTAAAGAAAATCAACATGAGGATTTACTTTTTTTCCATATTTTAGAAGATTTTTATTCAATATTTCTATCCTAAAATGTTGAATCCAATGAAGGCTCATGAATTATTAGATCTAATGTAAGAGAACATGATGGTGTTGAAGTATACAAATTATTTTTTATAGATTGTCTATTTTACATTGGAAATCATCACTAAAGATAATCATAGAACATGTATATTTGAAATAAGACTAAAAACAGATATTTTATTGATGGTGATTCTATTTGATCTACCCAAATATGTTGAGGTGGTGAATAATGAACCTGTAACAGAAGTGAATATGATGGATGATCTGTGTGAAGTACTTTTCTCCGTTTACCTAGTGGTGGGAAGGATTCTTCCAATAGCCTAAAAATGAATAAGTTTGTATTAGTATAGGGAAGTAGTTAGATGAGGTCAATGATATAAATTCATCTATTGGGAGGAGGAAACTTGGGTATTACTATTGTGGTAGCACAATATACATAAATTGAGATTTTTGAAATGAAACCAGAACATGTCATTAGTGCAAAAGGATTGTGTATTTGAATAATTCCAATACATATTTCTCTTAAGAACATTACATATAAGATTCTAACTAGATGTATGGATTGTTAATGTCTATGTTTAAATCTAAGAAATATGTATTGAAATAACATGTTATTATGTATGGATACCCTTGATAGGGTTATGATAAGAAGTGATGTTCTAATGGTGAGAATGATAAGCACTAGGGGTGGGGGCTAAATCAATGACTATAAAGACTCTTAAGAAATCTAAACAAGTTTCCCATTTATTGGTTAGTGTATAGGATTAAACAATAAATGAATCAATACCCAAGAGGTGACATGAGTAATAAATAACAACACATGAAAACATAGATTTTTTATAAGGATCTCCATGTAACACCCCAGATTTTCAATCAGTTTTTCATAAAATTTCTATATTAAATAACATATATAAATATTTAACACATTTATGTATTTTTAGAAATATAAATAAAAATTTATATATATATTTATATATATATATACATTTAAAACCTGATTAATTTTATTTATTAAATAAAATATTTTCTTGAAAATATTAATTCAATTATAATTGATTTTCAGGAATAAAAAATATTTATTATAATCATTTTATTAAATAAATTTTTCTGCATTTGTAATTATTTATACACATAAATTCTTACATGATAACTATATTAATATAATTTATATTTTTTACTTTCATAACATCATTTAAATAGTAATTTAGTTATTGAAATCTAATTGGTAAAACCATATGGTTCATGTTTAATGGTTAAATAATTGAAACATATGACCTTTGAAAGTAATGAATTTAAATTTAATATAACCTTTTATTTTTATTATATGATGAAATAAAAGGTTAAATAAAATTTTTACACCAAGAAAATATTTTATGAGGAATTTATAATTAATATAAGAATTCATTTAGTGATAAAATGACCGCTCTCATGTTTTTATACTCTTCAAATGTCCTTTAAAAAAATCATATTCTAAACTGATGTAATACTATTAAATATTTATTGTATTTATTTGAAAGAATAATTTATCATTTATATAATGTCTTATTATCTTAATATATACATTACCTTTAAATATTTTAGTCATTATAAATGTAATATAGACACTGACATAACATTCTGGCTATAATGATTAATGTTCATTAAAATACTCTATTTTTATAAATATTTAATCAAATGATACATTTAACTTAATTAGAAGAAATAAATTATAAAACGTTATAATTTTTATAATGTAAATATAATTAATTATCAGTCATAATATAATTAATGAATAATAATAAAAAAATGTAATCACTCATAGTAAAGGAAATCAAATTTATTTGACATAATATTATTTTTTAATATATTTTAAAATTTTATTAAAATATAAAATTTCAATAATTTAGAATTTAAATTTTATAAAATTAAATTAATTTTTGTAATAAACACTTCAAAATTAGTTTTGGATGAATTTTTTGTATTATTTTCAAAAATTTAAAATTTTGGAGAATAGTAATAAATTCACTTTTATGGATACTGTAAGATTTATATCATCATAATGATATAATTATGACTCAAAATATTATAAATTTTGTTAATGAATAAAATAATTTATTTAAGAATAATAAGTATAATTTATAAACCTTTATTGGAAAATTTAAACCGAAGTTAGTTTTAATTCTAATAAAAGTCTATTTTTGATTCTTAACCTTTAATAAGTATTTTTAAGATTCCATAATGTTTTTGATGGGTTTAATGAAAAATAAACCTAAATGTTTTAATAATATTATATGATATGTCTTTGGAAGAAACAATATTCATTTTGTTTGGCCTAAATAATAAAATAATCTATACTATATTCTGTAACTCCCCTTCCCCTTGGCTATACAAACAAACATCATCTAACCATTTCCACTCAATCCTAAAACACTTTAACTTAAAAAATATATACCACAATACTTCCCTTAACATCCCCATCCAAGTCTATATAGCTCTATTTTAGCTAAAAAAATCTTTCTCTAAAGGATTTAGACTCAATCTGAATGAGGAAGTGCAAAAAGAAAGGCAAGGGTTCCCAAGTATATCTTTTCTTTTGTAAATACCCTTGAAATTTAAAAATATTTTTTACATTATATTAATTTTATTTCATGGTTCACTTCACATGTTATTGAACTAATTTTTTTTATTAATATTTAGGGATCACCCATTATCTCTCATTAAACCATTTTTTGAATGTTGTTATTATGTCAAAATATGTGTTCGAAAAAATATAGCTTCACCTTTTGATTCTCCTATAACTTATTATATAATATAATAAATCTTTAAAATTAACTTCAAAAAATAAGTTTAATTTGACATTTATGAATTTATAAAACTCTAATATCAACTAGTTTACCTCCCCCTTTTAAAACTCAAAAACATAATTTCAAGAAAGACAATTTTACACTTCCTAAGTAAACAATGACATTTTATTTTTTATTTTATTTGCATGGATAGTATAAAAAATTTGTTTAATGATTTAATAAAATTTAATTATCAAATAATATATTTTATATGGCTCTAAATTGATAAAATAGTCATGAAAGTAATGATATTAAATTTAAACATTCAATGTTATTTTTATATGTCTAAATTTGGCTTATCGGGGGAAATTATCTAAATTATAACAATTTAATAAAATTTTTAACTCTATAAATCCAATAAAGATATTATTCATTTAAAATTACACTATTATATACTGTGGATCCATTTCATAATGAATTTTGAGATTTTCCCTTACATCAGAATAATTTTTGAATAATGAGCCAAACAACCTCATAACGATTGTTGAATAATAATTCAATATAATAAATGAATAATAATAATAATATATGAATTAAAATGAATAATAAAATTTAAATAAATAAGTATTTCTTAATAAATTAATTAATATATATAATTTTTAGTATTCAAGAGGTTAGAAGAGTATCCGAAACAAAATGGGACTTGAGGTAATGATTTCCTTCCAAATATCCATTATTTAAATTATTTTTTATCTCTCCTCTCTTATATGTCTCAAATTCATGGACTTGAATTTATAAAATACCCATTTTACATTCATTTTTGATTAATTTATTATCTAATTTCCTCTTTTATGGATTTATAGGTCATATATTCTTTTTTTATTATTAGGATTCCTTCTTGTTTATTCATGGTCTTTTGATTATATTCTATATCAAAATCTATATATATCTTGGATATATCTATTTAATCAATTTATATGTTCATTATTTTATATATAATCTAATAAATCAACATTTTCTATATTTTTTTCTTGAAGACAGACCCTTTACACTACAAAGTGTGAAGAATCAATATTTGTTAATCGAGATTGAAGGATTTTCACATAGAATGTTCTTCTATTTATTATCTTAGAGAATATTTTCAAAACATATAATATTCATTTCAATATGATAATTATTTGTTAAATAATACATGTTGGTTACATGTTATATTTTTATTCAGTTCTTTTATATGATTAATTCATTGGACTTATTAAGTGATGAGTGCGACCTTGAATTATATAGACCCGTAATGAATTAGTAGATCTAATGAGAAAAACTATTTTTGATATTTGATGTATACCATCTAATTTATGTATGATGACTTGTCTTATTCTTTAATGATGTGGTTATGATATCTAAAATTATGCATTACACAATTAAGATATTTAATATTTGTATCCATGTGGTTATTTGTCTCTACTTTTTGGATATGGTATGTATGTAATAAGGTATATAAAATTTATTTTTTATTTTATTCCTACCATATTATATATCTAATAAATATTCCAAATTTTATTTTACTATATAATACCCCTTTCTAATCATTTGAGTTCATCTCTTTATTTTTTCCTCATTTACCTAGGAAATAATAAAGAATACTATATGTGATCTATGTATAATAAATGGACGAATAATAATGATTTATGTGTTTTATATTATAATTCATGTTCCCAGTATAATTTCATGACCAAATATATATCTTGTATCCATATAATACAAAACTTTTTATTCTAGAAGTTTTTAGTAAAACAAATGATTTTCGGCACAATGTATATAGTGTCATAGTAGTTATAGTTGGTATTATAGAAATTTTAGTGGAAATATCCAAAAATATATTTAGATAAATATAGTTGAATAAAAAAACTCTATGATATACCGTTGGTAAATTATAATTTTTCCCCTAATGGATATAATATTTGATATACATTTTTAATAAATATATATGAATTATACACTATGATGTATAATTAAAATGTTATTCATGAGATAATTAGTATATGTAATTCTTTTAAAATAGTTCTTAAAATAAGGATTGAGTATCATGTCAACACCTATAGTCATTGTAGGGATTTTACAACTGAGAAATTCAACAAAGATATTGTTGGTGCTGAGAAAATTATATATTTATATATATATGGGCAACTAACTCTGATTATAAAAAATTTTCTTCATTTTATGGATCAACATTGTTCCCTTCAGCAAGGTGTAACGACATTGGATCGTTTCATGAGGAATATAACTCCATCATTCATTTGAACTACTGATCCATCAGGGGTAGAGAAATGGAATAAATTTCTAGAGAAGATATTGGGTGTGTTATGGAATAATGAATGAGTGAAGGTTATTATTATCATATATCATTTAGATGGATATATAGATAAATAGTGGACATTTATTCAAAATACTAATAAGTATGAAGGAATAAAAAACATTGAATGAAATAATTTTAGAAAATTATTCCTTTAAAAACAATTATGAGGAAAAATGTCTAAATTGAAAAGAAATTACTAAATTTAATATGAAAAGGAAGTAGAAAATATCACTGAGCATGATGTTTACATTACAGGGTTTTCAAGATAAGCTACAAAATATGCATGGAACCAAGAAATCATGATTTATCACTTATTTGATGGAATAAAGCTAAGTATTTTAAGGGAAATAGTCTCTCAAGCATTTTCATCAAATGAAGAGACATTGAAAATTCCATAATGACTAAAAAGGAGTGCTCAAAGTCTATTTTTTTATATGTACATCATGAGAATATGAGGGAGACTTACCACCATAAATAAATAACCTTGTTATTGATAAAAAAATGGTGGAATTTATTATAAGAAATAATCATTTGAAGAAACACATTTAAGCTTCTTGAAGGACTTGGGAGTTTTTTATAAGTGTTTAACAAGGATATTAGACACTATTATAATCATAACCCAAAGAGTTAAGGGAATATAACTTAGAAAATATCGAGGTATAAAGTTCAATTTTATTAAATTAATTTGGAAGAAGTTGAAAACCCAAATGATGTTATAATATTAACATAAAATGAATTAGTAAAACATATCTACCTTGAATATCATAACTCATACTAATGAATAATTCTTGATAAAAATGGTTTAGAATAATGAAAAGCTCAACATATTCATATTTAAAGGGTAATGATGAGTTCCATAGTTTGAACTTAAAATAAAAGGATTTATTCTTAATATAATTCATATATGGAGTAATTCCTATTTTAATAATACCCTCAAATATTTTTCATCATAAGAGTAAATTAAAATTGATTAGAACCAATTTATTTGGGTGGGGGGGATGTGACATCCTATATTTCCAATAAATATTTCTATAATTTTTTTTTCCTAATTTATGTAAATAAATATTAAATTCATTTCTTTATTTTTTGTTTAAGGATATAAACCAAAAAATTATATATTCATTTATTTCCGATCTGGTTTCCATTATAGAATACATGTTTCTCTCCAAGATATTAATTAAATTGTAATATAATTTCATGTAAAATAATTATTTATTAAAATGGTTTTATAAAATCTCTTTTACTATATTCTTGATTTTTTGACACATAATGTTTTACATGATATCCATATTTATTTTATTAGAAGTTTGATATTTATATTTTCATTTAAATGTTAATTTAGTTATTGAAATCCAATTTTCAACATTGTATTGTATAAGTTTAGTAGTTTTGTAATTAAAACATTTGAAAATTAAACATAGGGAATTTTAATGTCATAAAATATGTTACGTACATCGTATGATAAAATAAAATGTTAAATATAATTTTTAAACTAAAATATTTTTTTATAATAAATTTATTATTTAAAAAATAATTCATTTAATGTTTAAACACCATTTTCATAATTATATTTTCTATAAACATGCTTTTACATTAATAAATAGCATGTTTTACATTTAATTAATACTACAAATTATTTATGATATTTATTTGAAAAATAAATTTCTAATTTATATAATTTATTATTATCAAAAAATAAATATTACCTTTAGATAATTTATTATTTATAATTTTAATATAGAAAATGACATAACATTATGACTATAATGTATAATATTCATTAAAATAAGTTATTTTCAAAAATATTTAATTAAATGAAAATTTTATCTTAATTAGAAGATGAAAATTTTAAAATGGATTTTATTTTTATAATTTAAATATAATTAATTAACAACATTACCAAAATTAAAGAACAATAACAAAAAAATGCAATCATTCATAGAAAAATAAATTTCACTTATTTGAGATAATTTTTTTTAAATGTATTATATGATTTTATTTAAATATAAAATTTCCAATATTTAAAATTTTCATAAGATAAAATGTAATTTAGTCTATGAATTAGTATATTGAAATTATCTTAGGATGAAATTTTGATATTAATATGAAAAATTGAATTCTTGGTGAATAGTAAAAAAATACAGTTTTTACAAATACTGTAATATTTATGACATCCTCATGATATAATTATGACTAAAAAATTTATAATTTTTATAAATAATTATTATATATTAAATGATTAAAAAAAATCATTGAAAAACAATATGTTGAATTTATAAAAAAAATTAAAATTTTTAAACCTATGTTACATTCTATTATTATAAAAATAATTTTTGATTCCTAACCATTAATAAAGTATTTTGAAGATTCCATTATATTTTTGAAGGATTTTAATATCAAATAAACCTCATTTTTAATCAAAAACTAATAAAAGTAATGTGAATCAAAACTACTAATAGTATTTGGTCTAAATAAAAAAATAATCAAATCTTTATTCAAAAATAACTCTCCCCCTTCTATAAAAACACCCCTCCACAACACCTTTACCCTCACTCTAAAAACACATTACCTATGAAAAATATGCCAAAATAAATTTATTAACTTCAATTTATACATAACTATATCTTTTGTTTATCAAAAACGCCATTTCTTGAAGGCCCTAGGCTCAATCTAAAGGAGGCAATACAAAAAGAAAGGTAAAGGTTCTTAAGTATCATTTTCTTTTTATTAACCATCCCATTTTTTAAAAATATTTCAAAACTCATTTTATTTTTATGAAATTGTTATATTCCCATGGAATTTAAAAAATATTTTTATTAATAATCCTGGATCACCCATTACATCTCATTGAATCATTTCCACAAGTTGTCACTGTGTTGAAATAAGGTTTTTAAAACACATATCTTCTCCCATTGATTATACTCTTATCAGTCATATAATATAAGTAGTAATTAAAATTAAATTCAAAATATTAATTTAATGACACATTAATGTTTTATAAAATTTTAATATCAATTAGTTTACCTCTCATATTTTAAGATCTCTTGAAAAAATCATTTCACATGTGCTAGTTTTACACCACCTAAGTGAACAATGATATTTTATTTTCCTGTTATTCTTTTCATATATATTCAGAAAAAACTAATTCCATGAGTTAATATGACATAAATATAAATTATAATCACTTATATTATAAAATAATCACGAAAATAATGATATTATATCTAAAAATTATAGATATTTTTATGTGTCTAAATAAAGTTTACATAGAAAGGTTTTATGAATTGTAAATATTTCCTGACAAGTTTGATTAATTTTTTTAGAATTATATGAACTATATAAAATTAAATTCTGAAGCTTATTGAATTATTTTATAATGAATTTCGACCATTACCTCTACATAAAATCAATTTAGGAAGTTTGAACCAAACAACCTCAAACTAAATGATGTAAAAAAAATTATCCAATAAATGAATAATACATGATAATAAATAAATTAAATTGAATAATAATAATAAAATAAACATGAATAATATTATAATAAAATTAATTAATATGTATAATTTTATTATTCAGGAGGTTATCAGAGCATCCAAAAAACTATCCTAGATTCAAGTTAAGTGTTTCTTTCCAAATCTTCTTTCATTCCAAGTATTGCTTCCCTATCATCTTTTCTATGTATCAAATTCAATGTATTGAAATTATAACAAAATTTTTTCTATTCATTTTTATGAATTTATTTCTTCCTTTATTCCCATATGGATTTATAGTGCATACCTTACTTTGTTCACAAAGGTTATTTCTTATTGATTATTCTTCTTATGGACAATGTTTTATATCACTCTCCATATCTATCCTGGATTTATATTTTTATTCCATCTATATGTTATTTATTATAAATCTCACCCACTACCTATATATTTTCTTTATTTTTTGCTTGATAGTATACCCTTAACCATACATGGAGTGGACCCTCTTTATTTATTATTTGATATTGAATGTTGTTCACCTATAAAGTTATTCAATTTATAATGTGGGGAATTATTAAAAATACATATAATTGTTATTACAATATAGATATTTATAACGACCCATACTATACATACATTGTTATTACTTCAGAATTGAAGCACACTTATTACAACATATAAAAAACCAAGAAAGGACGGTATAGGTATAGTGTCTTTAGAAACTGGGAAACATAAACAACTGGTTCATAAAGCATCTACTTTGCCTCCCATTTATTTCATCATATCTAGAGTCCCCTTTTGGCATATTCTACTTAATAAACTTCTTCCTGACCTGGGGAAATAAAACATACAAAAGGGTGAGCTCAAATGCTCAGTAAGGGTAAACAAAAGAAATATCAATCACATCATATACATAAGCAAATAACTTTTGGAAATCTTAACCTGCAAAAGAGATCATAATTTCATAACATGGGATAAATCATAGTAGTGAAATGTAATCCCAATAATCATATCTTAAAATATGAAACTTTGTGGCATACACACATAATCATAGAGAATCATTTCTTATTAGTCAAGACTCATTGCCAAGACTATCTTAGTGGACAAAGTCCCTTTCTGAACCGAGTTCACTCCTTGTTTCAGTCCTGTTTCACTGAACCGGTATAACCTACCATTCCAGCCATGTCTATCTCATGAGATATAAAATCTTTACCCAATGCATTGGAGGGAGATATAGGTCCCACCCATCTCATAATGATACCATTCTTATGTGTGACACAAAATCATAAATCATACATCATTGCATAACCCATGTAATAAAAATGGGAATCTTAAACATCATGACATCATTAAACAATTCATATAAGATAAAGGAATTCATAAAAATATTTCCATCACAACATAATCAAGTAAATGTAATAATAGGGATAGAAACAGAACCCTATATTATCTTAGATGGAAAATAATTTTGATAAAACACTTAAACTCCATTCTTGAGGAAAATATCCTTTCTACTTCAAATGTTTTTTCCTTTTTTAACATGTCATACAATTTTAAACTAAAATAATTTGATTAAAAATAAACTTAAAAACTTGAAAAGGAATCTTCTTGGAAAAAATGTTTTAAAAATCCATTCATGTCGTATAAGTTAAAAAAACATTCTTCGTACTTTTGTCGAAAAATTCAAAAAGTACCTCGTACGAAAAACGACAAAAGATTCCTTTCATATCCTTTACTAAAAACTCACCGAAGGGTAAAATTGGATATAAACTATTTTAGAAGGATATAAATATTACATATTGAGGAAACATGGATGTGGATGATAAAATACACCCCAGTAAATACCCAAGTATAAATAATCTCGGATAAAAATGAGATTGTGATACTTCCCTTACCATAGTTCCGATTTTCCCCGTAAGTGTCCGAACCTCCTATATAATGATTTAAATAATGTTATTGACTTATTACAGAATCATAATTATTGTTATGATATCATATATGGTCATATTCTTAGTTTCTTGGTAGTAATATTTCATTGCTACTTGTTATTCGGGTGTTTATAACTTTTTGTTCTTATGCGTGTTTTGTCGAATAAATTATTATTATTATCTTTAGGTTATAGATAACTCATTTCCAGAATGGTATTAGTGTAATATATATCATATTCATTCATTCAATTCATTTATATAATCATTATGAAATGAAGATCATGTAGAATGAGTCGCATCACATCGTGGAGACGGTATTCCGTACGTACGCACGAGTGATGATATCGTTCCTATAATCATGGAATTGTATTGGAGTGTATGTATACTATTTAAGAATCAGTATCACATTATAATAGTGATATATAGTCATTATTTACACCATTATACCCATCCAAGTATGGTGGTGGTGGAAAATAGATTACACCACGGCGTGGAGACGGTATTCCGTACGTACGCACGCGCGGTGATTTCTTTTTCCGTAGGATGGATATATGGTGAAATAGGGTTGTTTAATACTTATAATAACATATCAATATATGAGTGATACTGATGTTATTACTTCATAATGAAACAACTAAATAAGAATAAGTGGAAGAAGAAATAAAGATGAAAGAATCGGTAACTGATATTACCTCTTCTTTGAAGTGCTTCTTTGAGACCTTCTTTTAGGGAACTAAAATTGATCTTTGAAGAAGACCAGGACCTCTAGTATGTCTCTAGGTAAGTTTATAGGAGAAAGTGGCAGGGTTGGGCCGAGATTGAAGGCTCAAAGTGGTGTGAGGAAGAGAGGGAGGAGGTGCCCTTTTATAAGGGAGGAGAGGGGCACCATTGGAATAACTAAAAATATTATTTTATTATAAAGTCAAGTTCGGTTTTAAATAGATCCAAATTTATTTATTTCAATTCTAAGGTGGGGATGGGTCGAAATAATCTCATCCAATAGAATTTAGAAAAGTTTAGGTTCCTATTTTAACCTTATCATTTAGATTTAACATTAAGTTAAATAATTTTACTTTTACCGTGTCTTCTTGTGTTCTTATACTATAAGGTTAATAAACTTACTATAAACAGACAAAAGAACCCCAAGTTGTTTATTATTAATATATATAACATTATATAAGTCATTTGGCCGAACCGTAGATTTTTAGGAATAAAATAACAATTACTAATATAATATTTGTTTTAAAAACTATTTTATGTCAATTTTGACACTATTTAGTAATTAATTTTTGTTAAAATCATAACAGAATTATTAGTTCAAAAAAAGTTAAGTAAATAAATACTAACATTTCATATTAATCTATAAAATTATTGGAATTCATCAAAAGTGTCAAATTACATTTATTTTGTTGTTTATAACATCAATTATGTCAATATTTCATTAATAAGATAATTACTGCATCATCGTTGTGTCATAAATAAATTAGATTATTTAATGTCTAAAAATTAAAAATAAAATACCATTATGTAGGAAATCTTTTTATCTTTCTAGTGAATATTTATAGTCGAATTTATCTTATGTATAACCCCATATTAAAAATGCTTTACTTATTAAACTTTGATTTTAACTATTTTAACCCTTCTTTAAATAAATTAATAATAAATGTCCTAATCTAATCCAAGTGGGCCTAAATGGTCATATTTTATTCCTAAGTTTTTTTTGGTCGAATTACACTTATCCAATAGAATTAGGACATGTGTTAGGATAATAATAATATCATTTTTACCCTTAATTACCCTATTTACTTTTAACCATGGTAAAAAAAATAAAAAGCTACTATTCAGCAAAAAATTATTTTCATCTCATTGAACCAAATTTTACAAAATGACATCAACCGTGTCTCTCGGATTTTCGAAATTCCACTCACATAAGCGGTAAAATTAAGTTTTATGAAAAATTCAGTTTTTTAACTACCACTTAGTGGTTTCACTATTCATCAAAAATTGAACGTTTTCAGAAAAATAACAAAATTTTAGCCTAGGCTAATTTCGATATTACGAATCCAAAAATGAAGTCCATTTTGAAAAATAAAATTTAAAAAATTTAGAAAAGTGGTTATTACTATTCATAACGGCTAGTTTTAATAATATTTTAATAGTATATCGTTGTTTAATGAAACTCGGTATTGCGTACGACGCAAGCTATCGAGGAAGCTCACGATTTTGTGTAAAGCAAGACAAGATAGTGTTGTGTGTAGAAAAAGATTCCTTTGATTTTTTATATAATATAAAAGTCTCGGGTGTTACATTCTACCCCCCTTAAAATGAATTTCTCCCTCGAAATTCATCACTTTGTAACAAACAGATGAGGATACCTCTCCCTCATCATATCCTCAAGCTCCCATGTAGCTTCTTCTAATTGGTGGTTCCTCCATAAAACTTTCACCAATCAAGTGGTCTTGTTTCGTAGGACTTTTTCACTACGATCCAGAATCTCTATCGGATGTTCTTCATAAGAAAGATCTTGCTCCAGCGGTACAACTTCTGAGCTGAGTACATGTGAAGGATCAGGTATGTACTTTCTCAGGATAGATACATGGAACACATCGTGAACTTGAGAGAGATTCGGTGGAAGTGCCAATTGGTAAGTTACATTCCCAACACGATCTAGTATTTCAAAAGGACCGATATATCTAGGGCTCAACTTCCCCTTCTTTGCAAATCTCATAACCCTCTTCCAGGGAGATATTCGTAAGAACACTTTATCACCCACTTAAAACTCTAGGTCTTTTCTTCAGTTGTCGGCATAACTTTTCTGTCGACTCTGAGATGCTCTTATGTGTTGTTGAATAGATCTGACCTTTTCTGACATTTAATCAACGAGATCAGGTCCTAATAGCTTTCTTTCCCCAACTTCATCCCAGCAAGTTGGAGTCCTGCATTTCTTTCCATAGAGAGCTTCATAAGGAGCCATCTGAATAATGGAGTGAAAGATATTATTAT
The DNA here is from genome assembly GCA_963277665.1 of Viscum album. Lineage (NCBI taxonomy): Eukaryota > Viridiplantae > Streptophyta > Magnoliopsida > Santalales > Viscaceae > Viscum > Viscum album. Next base: position 1,293,631,833 of record OY728138.1, on the reverse strand, counting down.
AAGAAAATTCCACCAAAGGTAGGTGTTGATCCCAACCACATTTGAAATCCATTGAGCAATCTCTCAACATATCTTCTAGAGTTTGAATTGTTCTTTCAGACTGACCATCTGTCTGAGGATGATAAGTAGTGCTAAAACTCAACTCTGTATCCAGAGTATGCTGAATACTTCGCCAAAACATTGAGGTAAATCTCAGATCCCGATCAGATATAATAGAGAGTGGTACTCCATGCAATCTTACCACTTCCTATACATATATCCTGGCAAGATGATCCAGAGAGAAATCCTCTCTAATAGCATTGAAGTGTGCAAACATTGTAAGACGATCAACTATGAAACAAAAAGCATTATTGCCTTTGGATGTTTTAGGAAGTCCTGTGAAAAAGTCCATAGTGATGTTTTCCCATTTCCATTCGGGTATGGGTAATGGTTGTAACATCCCCTTAGACTTCTGTCTCTCAGCTTTAACTTGTTGACAAACCCAGCATCGAGAGACATATTCAACAACATCTCTTTTCATACCATCCCACCAGAAGTACTCTTTCAGGTCCCTATACATCTTCGTGCTTCTAGGATGAATAGAGAATGAAGAACTATGAGCCTCATCCAGCAGCTCCTTCTTTAATTTGGGGATGGGAGGAACACAAACCTGATTCTTGAACTTTATTATCCCATCACAATCAAGGTTGAATTCAGGAACATTTCTCACCTTCTTTTGTAACTCGACATCTTCTTTCTGTGCCTCTTTAATCTTCACATGTATAGATGGTTGAACATTCATTTGAGAAAGATATTATTTTCCCCTTTCATTATAATTCCAAGATCCATCCTTTGTAAATCCATAAATATTGGATCTTTTGTGATCCTCATCATGGATAAACTAGCATGGTCTTGTCGACTTAATGCATCTGCCACCTTGTTTGCTTTCCCAGGGTGGTAATGGATTGAGCAGTCGTAATCCTTAATCAGCTCCAACCATCTTCTTTGGTGCATAATCAGCTCCTTTTGTGTGAAAATATAATTTAAACTTTTATGATCAGTATAAATATCACACCTTTCACCATAGAGGTAATGCCTCCAAATATTTAATGCAAAGATTACCACAGCCAACTCCAAATCATGAGTTGGGTAATTTTTCTCATGTATTTTCAACTTTCATGAGGCATAAGCTATCACCATATCATTTTGGATAAGAACACACCCCAATCCCTTCTTGGATGCATCACTGTAGATCACAAACCTTTCTCCACTACAAGGCAGTGTGAGCACAGGTGCACTGGATAACCTTCTTTTCAACTCCATGAAATTATCTTCACATTCCTCCGTCCAAACAAACCTAACTCCTTTCCGAGTCAACTTGGTGAGTGGATTAGATAATCGTGAAAAATCTTTCACAAAATGTCGATAATATCCATCCAAACCAAGAAAACTTCGGATCTCAGTTACTGTTGTTGGTCTCGACCATCTTTCGATAACCTCTGTTTTTGCTGGATCCACAGATATCCCCTCTTTTGAGATTATGTGACCCAAAAATGAAACTCTTTGAAGCCAAAATTCACACTTGGTAAATTTGGCATAAAGCTTCTCCTTTCTCAGGGACTTCAATATAATTCTCAAGTGATCTTCATGTTCTTCCTTTCCCTTTGAATAGACAAGAATATAATCTATAAAGACTACCACAAACTGATCAAGATAGTCTATAAAGACTCTATTCATTAGATCCATGAAGATAGCAGGGGAATTAGTAAGACCAAATGGAATCACTATAAATTCATAGTGTCCATACCTTATATGGAAAGCCGTATTTGGTATATCCTCCCTTTTGACCCTTAATTGATGATACCCTGAATGAAGATCAATCTTGGAAAAGTATTGATCTCTGCGTAGTTGGTAAAATAGGTCATCAATGCACGGGAGAGGATATTTGTTCTTGATAGTGATCTTGTTACGTTCTCTATAATCAATGCAGAGTCTCATTGATCCATCTTTCTTCTTAACAAACAGAACAGGTGCTCCCCAAGGTGACACACTAGGGCGTATGAACCCCTTATCCAGATTCTCTTGGAGTTGCTTCTTCAATTCCTGCAACTCAATTGGGGCCATACTATAAGGTGTCTTTGAAATAGGCAAAGCACCCGGTACGAGTTCTATTGAAAACTCAACTTCACGATTCGGTGGAAGACCCGGTAATTACTCCGGAAAGACATCATCAAACTCCCGTACAATGGGAATATTCTTAATCGTGAGTTTCTCACCAACCATTTGAGATAAATAACCTTCATTTAGTGGAATCAATACCCATAAAATGGAAGAAATTTCCACTGGAAGGTTATGTTCATCCTTGTATCGATAGACGATCATAGATTGATCTGGAATATGAAATGTGAATTCCCTTATTTGGAAATTGATATGAGATCCATGTAGAGAAATCCAATCCATGCCAAGAATCACATAAAATTCCACTATAGGAAGGATCACAAGATTTACAGGAAGCACTTTCCCACAAACTTCAATCGGAGAAGAATTATAAAATTTTGATGCCACTGTTGTGCCATTAGGTGTTGTCATAGCTAACTCAACATCTAATTATTGAGGTAATATGGTGATACCCTTAGAAAATTCTTCAGAAATAAAGGAGTGGGTGGATCCAGAATCAAATAAAACATTTTCTACTTTAGAGTGGATGGTAAGTGTACCTTTCACCACATCGTTATCGTACTCCACATCGCGGATAGAAATTGCATGTGACTTTCCTTTGTCTTTACCCTTAAGAGTTTGTTGACGTCGACCATCATCATCAACCCTTGGATTAGGGCATTTATTAGCATAATTTCCCATATCCTTGCACTTGAAACATTCAAGTGTAGTAGGTTCATTCTGTGTATCACTTACTTTGTTTGCATCATTAGACATCTTCTTCCCATCATCGCGGCATTCAAATGCCCGATGACCTTCATTGCCACATTTGAAACATTTACTTGTCCCTTTAAGACAACTCCCTCCATGTTTCTTTCCACACTTTGAGCATAAGGGAAATCTCATCTTCTTTTCAGTGTGCTCCTTAGATTTTCCTTTGAATTCCATTTTCCTCTTCTTATCAAACCCATTTGACTGATGAGTTACTCCAATCTCCATCTCAACTTTGAGAGCACATCGAACGATTTCCTCGTAGCTATTGAAGTCCCTTATGGCTAAGGCCCTTCGAAGACTTGGTTTTAAGCCACTAAAGAATCGATCTATCTTACTCTTAGGTTGGATAATAATACCAGAAGCATACCTTGCAAGTCTTGTAAAATTTGCTTCATAGGTACCAACAGATTCATCATCCTTTTGCTTCAGTTCAAGAAACTCTTTCCCCATCTTTGTTCAGAGAATACGAGGGAAGTACTTATTGAAAAATATGTTCTTGAACTCATCCCATTCCATGGACTCAATTTCATCCCTTTGCCTCGTATTCTTAATAAGATTCCACCATTGATCAGCATCACCTTGCAAACGATACACTGCTAAGATGACTTTATCATGCTCAGAACATTGAAGAACTGAAAATATCTTTTTAGTAGTACTAATCCATTGTTCAGAAACTAATGGATCAGTAGACCCACTGAATGAAGGTGGACGATGTCTCATGAAGGATTCAACAGAATGTTGCTCCCTCCTTTGCTCATTTGGAAGTCCTGCATGATTCATAGCTTGAGAAAGTTGTGTGAGCATGGCTACAAGATTTTTCATTCCAGCTCTCATAACGTTTGGTTGCTCAGGGGGACAAACATTGCATTGCCTGTCGCATTCCGCATTAACACGGTTCGTTCGGGTTCTAGCCATTGACTAAAACCAAGAAGAATAGTGTGGGAAACACTAATTATAATAGGAAAACCACATAATCAAGAATAAAATTTCACACTTAAGGTCTTATCCTAGGTTATTCATGGCCATTTCTAAAACACTAAGATTGTGTTCTATGACTAGACTTATCCTAAGTGTTCTTACTAAGGATTTCACATCCTAGTTTCCAAAGGATGACTATACCTTTTCTCTAATACCAACTATAACGACCCATACTTTACAAACATTTTTATTACTTCAGAATTGAAGCACAGTTATTACAACATATAACAAAACCAAGAAAGGACTGTATAGGTACAGTGTCTTTAGAAACTGGGAAACATAAACAACTGGTTCATAAATCATATACTTTTCCTACCATTTATTTCATCATATCTAGAGTCCCTTTTTGGCATATTCTACTTAATAACATTCTTCCTAACCTGGGGAAATAAAACATACAAAATGGTGAGCTCAAATTCTCAGTAAGGGTAAACAAAAGAAATATCAATCACATCATATACATAAGCACATAACTTTTGGAAATCTTAACCTGCAAAAGAGATCATAATTTCATAACATGGGATAAATCATAGTAGTGAAATGTAATCCCAATAATCATAACTTAAAACATGAAACTTTGTGGCATACACACATAATCATAGAGAATCATTTCTTATTAGTCAAGACTCATTGCCAAGACTATCTTAGTGGACAAAGTCCCTTTCTGAGCCGAGTTCAGTCCTCGTTTCAGTCCTGTTTCACTGAACCGGTATAACCTACCATTACAGCCTTGTCTATCTCATGAGATATAAAATCTTTACCCAATGAATTGGAGGGAGATATAGGTCCCACCCATCTCATAATGATACCATTCTTATGTGTTCCACAAAATCATAAATCATACATCATTTCATAATCCATGTAATAAAAATGGGAATCTTAAACATCATGAAATCATAAAACAATTCATATAAGATAAAGGAATTCATAAAAATATTTCCATCACAACATAATCAAGTAAATGTAATAATAGGGATATAAACATAACCCTATATTATCTTATATGGAAAATAATTTTGATAAAACACTTAAACTCCATTCTTGAGGAAAATATCCTTTCTACTTCAAAAACATTTTCCTTTCTTAACATGTCATACAATTTTAAACTAAAAGAAGTTGATTAAAAATAAAATTAAAAACTTGTAAAGGAATCTTCTTGGAAATAATGTTTTAAAAATCCATTCATGCTGTATAAGTTAAAAAAAAATTCTTCGTACTTTTGTCGAAAAAGTCAAAAAGTACCTCGTATGAAAAACGACAGAAGATTCCTTTCATATCCTTTACTAAAAACTCACTGAAGGGTAAAATTGGATATAAAATATTTTAGAAGGATATAAATATTACATATTGAGGAAACATGGATGTGGATGATAAAATACACCCCAGTAAATACCAAAGTATAAACAATCTCGGATAAAAATGAGATTGTGATATTTCCCTTACCTTAGGTCTGATTTGCCCCGTAAGTGTCGGAAACTCCTGTATAATGATTTAAATAATGTTATTGACTTATTACAGAATCATAGTTATTGTTATGATATCATATAAGGTCATATTCATAGTTTCTTGGTAGTAATATTTCATTGCTACTTGTTATTCGGGTGTTTATATCTTTTTGTTCTTATGCATGTTTTGTCAAATAAATTCATATTCTTCTCTTTAGGTTATAGATACCTAATTTCCAGAATGGTATTAGTGTAATATATATCATATTCATTCATTCAATTAATTTATATAATAATTATGAAATGAAGATCATGTAGAACGAGTCGCATCACATCGTGGAGACGGTATTCCGTACGTACGCACGAGTGATGATATCGTTCCTATGATCGTGGAATTATATTGGAGTGTATGTATACTATTTCAGAATCAGTATCACTTTATGATAGTCATATATAGTCATTATTTACACCATTATACCCATCCAAGTATGGTGGTGGTGGAAAATAGATTACACCACGGCGTGGAGACGGTATTCCGTACGTACGCATGCGCAGTGATTCCTTTTTCCGTAGGATGGATATATAGTGAAATAGGGTTGTTTCATACTTATAATAACATATCCGTATATGATTGATACTGATGTTATTACTTCATAATGAAACAACTAAAAAGAAGAAGTGGAAGAAGAAATAAAGATGAAAGAATCGGTAACCGACATTACCTCTTCTTTGAAGTGCTTCTTTGAGACCTTCTTTTAGGGAACTAAAATTGATATTTGAAGAAGACCAGGACCTCTAGGATGTCTCTAGGGAAGTGGAGAGGAGAAAGTGGAAGGGGTTGGATGAGATTGAAGGCTCAAAGTGGTGTGAGGAAGAGAGGGAAGAGGTGCCCTTTTATAAGGGAGGAGAGGGGCACCTTTGGAATAACTAAAAATATTATTTTATTATAAAGTAAAGTTCAGTTTTAAATAGCTCCAAATTGATTTATTTAGAATCTAAGGTGGGGATGGGTCGAAATAATCTCATTAAATAGAATTTAGACAAGTTTAGGTTCCTATTTTAACCTTATCATTTAGATTTAACATTAAGTTAAATAATTTTACTTTTACCGTGTCTTCTTGTGTTCTTATACTATAAGGTTAATAAACATATTATAAGAAGCCAAACGAAACCCAAGTTGTTTATTATTAATATATATAACCTTATCTAAGTTATTTGGACTAAAATTACATTTTTATAAATAAAATAACAATTACTAATATAATATTTGTTTTAAAAACTATTTTATGTCAATTTTGACAGTATTTAGTAATTAATTTCTGTTAAAATCATAACAGAATGATTAGTTCGAAAAAAGTTAATCAAATCAACACTAATAGGTCATATTAATCTATAAAATTAGTGGAATTCATAAAAAGTGTCAAATTACATTTATTTTGGTGTTTATAACATCAATTATGTCAATATTTCATTAATAAGATAATTACTGCATCATCGTTGTGTCATAAATAAATTAAATTATTTAATGTCTAAAAATTACAAATAAAATACCATTATGTAGGAAATCTGTTTAGATTTCTAGTGAATGTTTATAGTCTAATTTATCTTATGTATAACCCCATATTAAAAATGCATTACTTATTAAACTTTGATTTTAACTATTTTGACCCTTCTTTAAATAAATTAATAATAAATATCCTAATCTAATCCAAGTGGTCCTAAATGGTCATATTTTACTCCTAAGTTTTTTTTGGTCGAATTACACTTATCCAATAGAATTAGGACATGTGTTAGGGTAATAATAATATCATTTTTACCCTTAATTACCCTATTTACTTTTAACCGTGGTAAAAAAATAAAAAGTTACTATTCACCAAAAAAATATTTTCATCTCATTGAACCACATTTTACTTACTGACATCAACCGCGTCTCTCAGATTTTCGAAATTCCACTCACAGAAGCGGTAAAATTATGTTTTATCAAAAATTCAGTTTTTTAACTACCACTTAGTGGTTTCACTATTCATCAAAAATTGAAAGTTTTCAGAAAAATACCAAAATTTCACCCTAGGCTAATTTCGATATTACGAATCCAAAAATGAAGTCCATTTTGAAAAATAAAATTTAAAAAATTTCAAAAAGTGGTTATTACTATTCATAACGGCTAGTTTTAATAATATTTTAATATTATATCGTTGTTTAGTGAAACTCCGAATTGTGTACGGCGCAAGCTATCGAGGAAGCTCGTGATTCTGTGTAAAGTAAGACAAGCAGGTTTTGTGTGTAGAAAAAGATTCCTTTGATGATATATATAACATAAAAGTCTCGGGTGTTACAATAATTATTTATTAATAAGAAAATTTGATGAAATATTTCATTGTATATTTATCCCTTTTAAATGATTAATTCATTAGACTTATTTTTTTTTTGTGGAGCCCATGAAACATCCATGGTTTTTAAATGGGATTGAATTCCTAGTTAAACTTGAATTTTCACTTTGGTAGATGAACCAAATTGAATTCAAGAATTAGAACGCTAATTTCAAGATTTTAAACACCCCAAGGAGTTGTTTTTATATGGTGTTTTATGATCATCAAGTGCCTCATAATTTTATATGGTTTTTGGGGGGTTTCAGTGCCTGAAAACCCATTTTTTAGAAGGTGCAGACATAGGTGCAATGTTTGATTTAACCATGTGGCCTCAAAGGGGAAACTATGAGGGGGTTTATATATGTCTTATTAAAGGGTGTGTATGGGCTATTCATGTTTTCTTAAACCATGCATCTCATCCCACACACGTAGTTCCACTTAGGCAGTAGGTGTGCGCAGTTGTTGCACAATCCGACTGAACTAAGCGGCCAAATAGTGTGACTTATTTTAAAGGGAAAAATCTTTAGACATTGACTATGCACGATTATCAAAACTATAAGACTTTATGCATCAGGACAATAGGTCATGTAAGGGTCGTGTATGGGCCTTGGGCCTTGGGCCTATGGGTTATTTAAGGGTTCCCCTTCAACCCTAAAAAGGGGGATTATCTGAAAATATGATAAAAATTAAGTCCTTCAAGCCATTTGGGAAAACCGTGAGACATAAACATGCACCACATTAAAATTTATAAAATTAAAATTTTACCCACACCTTCCATAAGAGTCCTTATCCTTTCTATCTTCTCACACGTGTGTGACTCTCCTCCAACAGTCGTCGAGCTCTTCTCTCCCTCTCCTTGGTTATGGACTTCCTCCTCTAATTGGACTCCAATTCCTGATACGTTGGGTCTATTGGAAGTTTAGTGGTAAGGCCTTCAATCACATTACTTTTATTTATTGTTTATATCACTATAAATAATTCTAAATCCATGCAATCTATTTTTCTCTATTTTTCATGGTGTTTGTCTAAAATCCCAATTTATCTCACATAATCTCAAGTTAGAGGCTGATATTCGACATGAGAGAACCTTAGAGTATGTGGTAGTTATTTCATATATTTATCCTTAATTATAAAAGTGTTATGGGATGAGTTCTTAAAAACTCATATTGGATTTTCCATGAGAAAACATTAATAAATTAATTCTACCTTTAAAGTTGATTAATTGATGTTATGGGATGTCATTGGGAATGACCTAGTCTATTTGATAATTCATGTCTGGGTCTGTGACATGAGTTACTTTGGAATATTGTTCGGTTTTCTTTAATGTAAATTATTGAAATATGATATGATTGCAATGGTTCCATGGGAACGTGATGGGCATGAATCAAGGTATTGAGGTGATATTGAACAACAACACTAGGATGATATGGTTCGTGAAGCTGAGGTCACAGTTTGAGATACATGAGGTGATATTGATCAGTAGGATGAGGTGACATGGTCATCAGGATTAAGGTGATGTGGTCACCAGGATAAGGTCATGAACCAAGGGACTTAAGATGGTATTGGCCATCAGATTTGGGTGACATGGTCACATATGGAAACGATGTTGTCCTATATTGTGGCTTATGAAATTATAGTAATTTCCTCTCATTGTTGTTAGATGACGTTACATTTGGAGTCATTTTCACATAGAGAGGACTCATTTGAGGTAGTGTTAACCACTCATCTTGGGTAGAGGCCTTTGTAGATATTGCAGCATAGGGTATGGTGTCGACCATTAGTTTTGAAAGAATTTCTCACTGTATAAATCCATAGCTGACGGTGATGGACAATTAGTAAATGGCGTTGAGACCATAAGTTGGGGATAAGGCTTTCCATTTTATTTAGGTTGATAGGATATTCTTATTGGAGTATTGATATATATGTTCCTTGAGAATTAGGGTTATTGAGATGATGATGATTTATTTATACATTAGAGTAAAGATATCATCATTCATTAGAATATCAGACTGTCGAGCTGATGGTAACCTTATAATAGGACGTCTGGGGGACCTAAGACTTATTTATGGGCTTTCTATTGGGATTCTAGTTACATGATTAGTAGAATGAGGTTACAGTGATGTATTTATGGGATGATCCTAGGCCACTCTAGGTTTGATTATTCTTCATGGGATGCATGTGCACTATGAAAAATGTCCTCACTAATGAAAATATATATTTATAGTCCTTTTATGTTTGAAAATATATATTTTGGGGCATATATTAAAAGATGTCTCAATGTTGGATGAAGAAACTTACAGTTTTTAAGCTTAAGTGGAGTGAGTTATTTATTTTTATTTATGAGTTGTTTCTATTTACTTATGTATACATAAACTAAAAAATTTTGATATAAGATAGTAACAACTTGGTGGTGTCCTACTGAGTTCATACTCACACCCTACATGGGTCCCTTGGGACACATGTAGACTTTATGGTCTTGAGATTAGGTAAGGATTTAGGCTCATTAGCTAGACCTTAGTAATCAGGGATGTACTTCTTTAGCATGAGATAGTTTCCAATGGATCAAGTTGTTCCTTTACATCAATTTAGACCTTATTTTGGGTTCTTATATGTATATATATATATATACACACACTTATATGGTCATCCATGGAATAACATTCTTATCCCTTTTCTATGACCTATTTTGACATGTCCATTTATCTATATATGGTACGGTTCCCCTAGTCTTGATGTCACCACGGGTGTTTATTATGATTTTGCTAAGTTTTATTGTATCTTCTACTCTTATGGTCTTTATTATATTGTTTTATATATATATGGACCATAATTATTATCACCGAAAGAGTGTATAGTATCCACACTATCACCTATTCAGACATACACTTCTAGTCATAAGACTTTGGAATATGGGAAGGTGCACCTAAGGCCTAGTGGACAACATTATTGGAGTATATATTAAGTAAAAAAACTGGTTGGGGTGAAACAAATGGTATTATAGGAGTTTAATTTCCTTTTGGGTCTTACTATTTTGGCTATGGTAGACTAGATACTAGGACGTAGATGATCTTGGTTAGTTAGTTATTGTTTTGGTGCTTTCATCCCCTTACATAGGGGGAAAACCAAGCTTCCAGGGGTGGGAAATTAACATTATGCTTTGAACCTTTATAGTTGACTAACATAAACCACATGTTTCACACTTAGGTGTGATGATTTTAAATTATTTAGTTTTAACCCTTGTACCTTTATAGAAAGGGAGGATTTTTTATGAATCATGATAGGAACTTAGGATCATATGATGGGTGATTTTATTATGATCACCATTGGGAACTTGGAATTCTCTAATAGGGGTTGGGTTATTCAAAGTGTCAAAAAAAGATAAAAAAATGTTTTACCACATAGACTTTTGGGGAAATTCTACTTAGCTGGCCCGAGTATATGGTTCTCGATGAGAATAAAATGTGATTCTTTCTTTGTATATGATATATGGGTCTGACTCTGTTAAGGGTGGGTATGGGTAATGAATGGGGGTTAGTTGTTTAAAATTTCAACAAAACGTTAAGTAGAGTTTTCCTCTATTTACTTTTTGGAGGAATTCTACTCAACTAACCCAGATTTTTGATATATTGACATACATGATATGTGATACGTGACTCTATTATGGGTCTATAAGGAGACATAAGGATGGATTTCATGTGATATGGGTGTGACAGGGGAGTGTAAGAGTGATTTGATGCACTATGAGTTAAAAATTTCCATATCTATGATACATATATATGATTTTTATAGCTATTTGACCAGGATTTATTTTCATTAGCATGATTCCACATAGATAGATTCTGATGGATTATCAGGAGGGTAGAGATATATTACTGCTAGATCATGCACGAGATAAGGCCCTTGAAGGTCGAGTTGATCATGAGCCACCAGTATAGGCTCTAGTGTAGGCTCTAGTATAAGTGAGACAACTACAGAATATGCAATACATTAGGTGATGGTTAAACGAGTAGCTCATAGTGATCTTGGTGCAAGGCATACATGGTATTGACAGGGGAGTCTAGGGAGTTGATCTATCCATGAATTATTTGACTCATGAGTTCTAGTTTTAGCACACACGATTATTTTAGGGTGAGGGTTGACCTATGTTAGCTTAGAAATTGATTTAACTTGTTTATAAAATATTAAATCAACTAATGAAACCCCCTATTCAGAGGAGAAGCTGGATAATTACATGCTTAGAGGACTAGAAATGAACTGGTGGGGTATAGAGGTGTATGCTAGTAGACATTAGAAACTGGATTGGAAGGATTTCAAGGATAGGTTATTTGACCACTTCTTCATAGATACATTGAGGATAGATATATCATATTATTTAATGAACTTACAGTTTGGAGATACATTTATTATGTATTATGAGGATAATTTTGTAGACTTCTCTCAATTTTCTCCATCCATGGTAGGAAAAAACATTGATCGGGTGATGTGTTTCAAGGATGGAATGAGAAATTTCATTAGTGTTAATATTAATATCTTCAAACTAACCTCATTCTAAAAGTTGGTTAAACAGGTGCTGATAACCGAGTAAAAATTGATGGAATAATTAGGTTCAAGTTAGATAATTATGCCAGGTGTGTTTAGAAGTGATGCTTTAGGTTGCAGGAAGTACATCCATGACGAGTCTCAGTAGGGAAATTAATCTATAGATTATGGTAGGCCACTAAGGAGTGGTTCTTCAATAGTGTGCTTCTAGTATAGGCATCCAAGAATGTTTGAACATAGTGTCATCAAGATTCAAAGGATATTTGGTCATATATCCATATAGAAAATCTAGAGATGTTACATAGGAATCCTTCTTAGATAGTTGGGGTCTAGAGACTGGGTCAAGCTCTAGGATATGAGGTAGGATTGGGAGTGGCATGAGGAGCTAGTAGCTAACATTCTACTACACATGTAGGTCATGGTTGAGAGAGAGATACCTATGAGTGGAGTTAATGGATGATTGCTAGCGTAGCTCTGTAGGGATGTTAAACCTCAGGTATTCTGTCATCATACTATGTTTATGCACTGATCTTCTAGGAGTAGAGTCGGTCGGGGAGCCAATTATGGTTAGTAGTAGGCCTTGAGCGTGAAATAAAATTATATTTTTTGAAGTGTTTTTTCATTTATTTTTCCCCAACCAATTTTTTCTTCTTGAGGTGAATGTGTTGTATTTGGACTAATAAGGGGCTAGTTTTTATGTGGGATTCAGGTGTGATGCTTGTTTTGAATGTGGTGCATAACATCAATACTATTATTGGAATGAATGTATATATCTCTGTGTTTGTGTGTGTTTTTGTGTGTGTGTTTGTGTTTTTTGGTGTGATGGAGGTTTATTTGAGCATCAGAAGTGATATAGGACCTTTGGGCATCTGATGAGATAAGGTACTTGATGGGTGTCATGTATGAAATGATCATAAATTGAGAACCCGATAAGGTGAAGGAATAATGGTATGTCACGGGGGAACTTGTATGTATAAGGATGGTCTATGGAACTATTAGAATGTTTGATTTTTGCGCTTGAAAGTGACCTATTTTGTAATTCCTATGGTAAAGAGGGACAAAAGTGGAATTAACCATGAAAATTAACTGAGGTAGACTAGGTTAATGTTTATGTGATAGTTTTGTTTATTAACATCTCATTGAGATATATTTTATCTTAGGGATGAGATATCTTATGGCAGGGAGACTATAACATCTAATGTTTTTGAAAATGTAATAATTCTTGTGTAAACACGAATTTTGAGTTTGGTGGATGAACCAACATGAATTTTAGACTTTAGAACATAATTCAGAGAGTTTTAATTCTCAATGGATTTTTATATGGGATTCCAATATTTTCAATTTCATTGGTGTTTCAGATGGGTTTTAGGTGTTTTAGGACCCCAAACATCATTTTTTAGAAGGTGTAGACAAAAGTGAACAATTTTATCTAACCGTGTAGCCTATAGGGGGAAACCATGTGGCCGCTTGTTCAGCTCTTCTCAGATGGTGAGCATAGACAATGCATGGTTTTTCAATCAGAATAGCCTACCCCTCATGATTAGTTCCACTTAGGTATTTAATGTGAATAATTGGTAAATGGTATTTCCAAATGGTGTGGAAAAATAATGTGACATGTTTTAAAGGGGTTTACCTTTTAAAGTGAGTTTTCATGGTTTGCACATGGTTTTACAAACTGTGAGACCTAATCATGTTCCTTTTTAAAAACTGGTAAATTACCACTTACCCCATCCTCCGTTAAGAGGCATTCTCATTTCTTTCTTCTCCGACATATGTACCACTCCCCCAGTAGATTTGGAGCTCTTTTATCCCTCTCATAGGTTCTTTCCTTCCTCCTTAGATTGGACTATGATTCAAGATCTTCCTAGTGCATTAAAAGTATAGTGTTAATGCCTTTAATCCAAATACTTCCATTTTTTTCTCGCCACATGGAATGCTAGTTTTTTTCAATATCTTTCACCAAATTTTTAGGGATTTTGTCTAAAAGACCGATTTCTCTCATTTTGGTTCAATATATAGTATGATATTCACAAGAAAGATCTTATGAGTATTAGTTAGGTAGTTCTTAGATTTGACCTTGATCATATGGGTGTTATGGGATGTATTCTAAAATATGAACACTGGGATGTCCAGGGAAAACCTTTAATAAATTAATTATTTCTTTTAAGTTGATTAATTGATGATATAGGATGTCATTGTGTATGTACTAGTCTATTTGATTATTCAAGTCCTGATAGAGGACATGAGTTAGTTTTGAGTGTTGTGATGTTTTATTTAATTTAAATTAATTAAATGTGATATGATTGTATTAGTTCTATAGGAACATGATGCGAATGGTTCGAGGTATTGTGGTGATGTTGATCACCAGGACTGGGATGACATGATTCGTCTAATAAGGGGATTGTCCTACGATTCATGGGGTGATATTGAGGTGAAATGGTCATCGATATTGAGGCCATGTGGTTGTCATGATGAGGGAATAGCCCTCCGGACTTGGGATACTGTTGACCAACAGACTTGGGTGACATGGTTGTATGTAGCAATTAGTTTTTTGGATGATGTTGGATTAGGGAATGTTGGTGATTTCCACTCACCGTTGTTGGCTAATGTTATTGTTGGAGTCATGTGAACATAGATAAGACTCGATTGAGGTGGTATTGACTAATCACTATTAGTGTGTGACTCTATAGATATTGTGAGTTAGGGGATGGTGTTGACCACCACTTTTGCAGGAGGTATTACCTGTAAAAATGCATGATTGATAGTTATAGAACATTAGGGGATGGTGTTTATACCCTCGGTTGGGGGTTAAGGCTATCCATTATATTGAGGTCGATGGGCTAGGACTATTTGTGGATAGATATATCCATTCCTCAAGACATTGATCTCTTTGTACTATGGTTATTTTTTATACATTAGAGGATGGATATCACAATACATTGGAATGTTAGACCATTGAGCTGATGATGACCTTTTGTGAAGGTTTATGAGGGACCTAAATCTTAATTAGGGTTGTGTCATAGGGATGCTGGTTACTTGATTCATGACATGGGAATCTAGTGATATATTTATGGGAGCATCCTAAGGGAACTACAGGTATGATATTCTTTATAGGATACCTATGCACTAATACATAGATCCTCACAACTAAAAATATATATTTTCATACATGTAATGTATAAAAATATATATCTGGTGGAATTTATTTAGAGATGTACCAACACTGTCCGATGTAGGTAAATTCTCAAATGTGGATGTTGAGAACAACTGCAGTGGGTTATTTATTTTTATGTGTGAGTTGTTTTTATTTACTTATGTATTCATACATGATAAATGTATGGATGTAAGATAGGAAAACATTGGTGGTGGCATGTATAGTTCATACTCACACATTACCTGGCCCCCTTAGGATGCATGTTGACTTTATGATTTTGAGATTAGGTAAGGGACCGGTCTTGGGATATGGACCTTAGTGATCTGGAATATTACATATTAACCTGGGATGAATGCTAGAGGACCAGTTGGTTCCTTTTTATGGTGTTTTAACTTCTTATGGATTCTTATATATATGTACTTATATGATCAACCATGGGTGACCATTCTTATCTCTTTTTATAACCTATTAAGAAATGTCTATTTTCCTAAAAATGGTTTGATTCCCTTGGGATTGATATTACCGCTACTGTTTATTATTATTCCACTAAGGTTTATTATTTCTTATCATTTTATGGACTTTATTTCACTATGTTATATATGTATGGGGCATTGTTATTATCATCACTAGAGAGAATAATATCCCAAATACCACCTATTTAGGCCCTCACAGCTAGTCAACAACATTTTGAATATGGGGAGGTGCACCTAAGTCCTAGTGACCAACCAGACTGAAGCACATATTAAGTGTAAAACATGGTCAGGTTGCTATAACCTAGAACATTATAGTCCCTCGATTCATTGGTATGCCTCATGAGAAAAACTAGTTTTCATATTTGGTGTATTCAATCCCATTTATGTTTGATGTCTTTGTCAAATAAGTGATCATATCATTATGATGTCTAACATTATGCATTCCTTCATTATGAGATTTATCATTATATCCATGTGATTATCTAACATTATTGCTTCGTATATGGTATGTTCTACACTAAGTTTTATAACATTTATTTTTTTATTATATTCTTTTAATATTATATATGTTATACTTAGTCCCTATTAGATTCCACTATACGCAACACATTAATGAGATTATGGGATCACCCCTTTATTTTCCCCCACTTAATAGGGAAATAATAAATAATTATATGTGTGTTAAATGGATAAGAAATGTAGGAATAATAATGTTTTACGTGTTTTTGGGATGTAATTTATGTCCCTATTGTAATATAATGATAAAATATGTATTTATTCTTCTAATACTACTAAAATTTTGAGTTTTATAATCTTACAATGCAATAAAATATGGGTACGTTTGGGTAGCGAGATTTGAAGTTATTATAGTAGGTATTAAGTAAATTTTAGTAGATACCATAGGAATTATATTTAGTTGAACACAACAAGATAACCATATTTTATGATCAACTACAAAAAATTGATTTTATTTATAATTGATAGAATAATTGATATAAATTTGTAATAATTATATATAAATTATATAATATGATTAATAATTAGTAGTTTTACCCATGAGATAATTATTTTAAGTCATTATATTTAAATGGTGCCTAATGAATGGATTGATAACCCTATCAACAACCATCCTAACAAGAAAAACTAATTATGATTGTGTTAAAACTGGGAAATTATATCTATATTAGGATAGTTTACTTAGTTTTGGAAAAATAATATTTCCTATATGGATCAACCTATTACCCCAGAATAAGGTGTAACAATATTGGTTGTTTTATGAGGAATTTGATAGAGATATTCCTTATATATGATTATTTGTATCAGTTGATATTATATTTTGTGTTATATATATTGTATATAATGACATGCATTAAAGATAATTCATATCATATAACATGGATTGGGAACATAATAAAATAAAATATATGATATTGCACAATTTCTATAGCCTAAAAATATTAATGATATAACTATATCATAAATCTATCTTAAATATTATGATAAATTGTAATTTATTATATGATATATATACTGTTTTATGATTGATGTAATGGTAGTTGAATTTTTAGAGTTAAATGTTTAGAATATTCCATCAATTTCTCTCATAAGTTGAAATGTTATAGAGAATCAGATCATTCAAAGGTTAAAAGATTTGTAATCAAATACATTTACTATTGTGTTTGAGAAACATAAAAGTAAATGCATTGTATCAAGAAGTATCATTGAAGACTATATAAATGTGTATTCACTATTTTGATGTATTCAAACATCCTTTAAAAATATTTATGGTTGATACTCCCCCTCTCTCAAATCTCTCTTACTCTCCTTTCTTTAAAAAATAGATACTAGAATGTCTTGGAAGGATGGAAGAACACACCCAAACCATTTAGGTGATTCAGTTAAACCCATGTATAAACCTTGAAGGTAAGGACCTTTTTATAGTTCCTATATGAAATTCATCAACCATACTGATTAAAGGAAGGATGTTTAACTAACCATGTTGTAAGGAACACATGATCTTCATTTTTAATTTTACATGGGTTTAGTTTCATGCATGGTGTTTTTAGGAATTATGGTTCCTAATGTTTTCTATTACATTTATTAAGTGTTGATATATATTTATAAACCCAACAAGGTTATTAATGATTTCCCATTCTATTTTATTCATGAAATCATTTGAAAAATGAATAAACTGTATATTATTTTTTATATCATATGTATTGTCATTAAAATTTAAATAAAATTTGAATTTTTCCTAGTTTTATATTATGTAATATCATAAGATACAATGGTTTCATATTTTATGATATAAAATATCATAACAAGTAACCCAATATTAATAGATGATTATGAACCCAACAGAATAAACCTCTATCATTCAATAGAAACACTAATCTATTTGTGGCATAAAAAACTGATTAGATTTATATTGGAGATATTCAATAATAAGGGATGTAGTGAATTGGATAATGTTATTGTATTTTTATATCATAAAATGGGAGATATTTGTTAATAGTGGTCACTGATTCAAAATACAAATACAGGAGAAGGGAAATAAATCACAGAATATAATTATTTTATGTAATTATTCCTTGGAAGATATTTTCATCACGAGAAATGAGATGATAATGATATAAAATTATGGAATTTAAAATAACTGGAGAGGAAATTATTTCCAAGTAGGATTCTTATATTAAAATGTTCGAAATATATGATGCATACTACATATATAATCCAAAAATAATATTGATTACTTATTTATTGAACTAAATCCTATTATAGGAAGGGAATTAATCTAAAAAACGTTTTTATCATATATGGAGATAATTTCATATACCATAAGACTAAAAATGAGTTATCTGAGACCTATTTTATTAAATTAAATCATGAGAATAATATGGATACTGAGATCTATATAGAAAAAACATTTTCAAATAAGATGAAAGGAATGGTGGAATTTATACTATGAAATAATCATTGTAAGAAACAAAATTGATCTCATTAGAAGGGGTATGATGTTTTTTAAAAGTGTGGATACAAAGGGCCACATGATATTTAGTGAAAAATAAATAGAGATTTTATTATTTTTCAATGATTCAATTGTAAAGAGATGAGACACAACTATAATCAGTTCCTCAAGCATTAAGGGAATATACTCCAAAAAAATATCAGGGATAAATTTTAGTATTATTTAATTAATATGATAAATGTTTAACTCTAAGATGATGTTATATTAGGATTACATAAACATAGTAGTAAATGTTATGTCCTTGGAAACTCAAAAATATTACTAATGAAGGATGCTTGAAAAAATAGTGTAGACTAATGAAAAACTCAACACATGAATATTTAATTAGAAATGATAGGTTATTTGATTTATCCTTAAAGGCCAACTTTATCTTATCAATAATGATCATATATGGAGTTATACCTATTTTAATGACCCCCTCACATATTTTTCCTTGGTGATAGTAAATTAAAATTATGAGGATTGAATATATTTAGGGGGAATGTAATACTCTCAACTTCTAATAAATATTTCCATATATTTTCTCTTATAAAATATATATAAATTTTAAGATAGTTCTTAATGTTATAAATCAAACCTTTATATACATATTTACCAATTACTAGTTTCCTTTATTAAATACATGTTCTTCTTCAAGATATTAATTAAATTATAATGTAATTTCATGAATAAAATATTTATTAAAATGGATTTTTAAAATATATTTTTCCACTATCATGATTCATTTTACACAAATATTTTCAATTGATAACTATATTAATCTTATTGTTAGATTTTATTTTATATTTTATTTGAAATAATAATTTAGTTATTGGAATATTATTGTTAACATATTATTTTACAAGTTCAACAATCATCTAATTAAAACATATGACCATTGAAAGAAATGTATTTTAATGTCATATAACATTTTATGTACTTCATATGATAATATAATATGTTAAATATTATTTTTACAATAAAATAGTATTATATAAATAATTTATAACTTAAATAATATCCCCTTTAATGTTTAAATGATTATTTTTGTATTTTGATACTCTGGAAATTTCATTTTAAAATAATAAGTGACATCATTTCCACTGAAGTAATACTTTGAATTATTTATTATATTTATTTAAAATTATAATTTGTCATTTACATAATGTTTTATTTTTACCATAATATACATTATATTTAAGTAATTTATTCATTATAAAATTAATATGGTCAATAACATAAAATTGCGACTATAATGTATAATGTTAATTAATACAATATATTTTCATAAATATTTAATTAAATGAAAAATTAGTATTAATTAGACTATTAAATTTATAAAGTGGATATTATATTAATAACTTAAATATAATAAATTATTAATCATAAAATAATTAAAGAATAATAAAAAACAAAAATGTATTTACTCATAGAAAAAAATAGTATATATCTGAGATAAAATTGTTTTTTATTTTTATTATATATCTTTATTTATAATAATTATTTTATAATTTAAAATTTTAATTTTTCAAAATATATTTTTAATTTTAGTTATAAAATTTAAATTAGATTAGAATAACTTGTTGATATTTTTTTGAATAAGTTGAATTTTTAGTGAATAGTAAAAAATATTTTTTTATGAATGCTGTAAGATCTATGACATCCTCATTAAATAATTATGAATAAAAAATTTATAAAACATTTTAAATGAAGTAATATGTATTTTATGATTAAAATAATACATTGAAAAATAAAAAATTTAATTTTTAAACTTGCTTTTGAAATTTTAAAGCCTATGTTATACTTTATTCTAATAAAAACTATTTTTTATTCTAAACCTTTAATAAAGTATTTCCAAGATTATATTCTACTTAGTATTGTTTTTAAATGTAAAATAAACTTCTTTTGTTTAACCATACACTAATAAAATTAAAGGGCATTAACAACATTCAATGTATTCTGTCTAAATAATAAAATAATCAATACTTTAGTCTAAAACACCTCTCCCCCTCAGTTATATAAACACCACTCTTCCACACCTTTCTCCTCACCCCCCAAACACTTTATAATGAACAAATTCTACCCAAATAACTCTATAAACTTACCTACACATGTCCATAAGCCTTTTTTAATCTATAGGACTCTTCTATTAATGCCTTTGGCTCAATCCAAAGGAGGTGGCGTAAAAGAAGGTAAGGGTTTATAAGTTTATTTCTCTATTTATTTATCTAAATTTGAATTAAAAATAATTTAAAAACCATATTATATTTATTCAATAGTTCTATTTTCATGTTAATAACTTCTTTTTTCTATTAATAATGATGTATCTCCCATTACCTCACATAAAAACCTTTTTTAAAAGCACTTACTCTGTCAAAATATGTGTTTTAAAACACATATCTTATCTTTTTTATCATCCTATTACTTATTCCATAATACAAGAAATCGTAATAATATAATTAAAAAATTGGTTTATTTATAATTTAATATATTTATAAAACTCTAATATCAACAATTTTACCTCTCATTTTAAAAATATCATAAAAATATTGGGTCATCTGTGGAATATTTACACCACCTAAGTGAATAATGATTTTTTATTTTCTACTTATACCTTTCATGTATAATATGAAAATTTATTCCATGATATAATATAATAATATAATATAATAATATTGTTTCGATGGTTCCACAATGATGAAATAGGAATGAAAATAATGATCTTAAATATATAAAATCATAATTATTCTTATATGTCTAAAATAAGATTATGGAGGAAGATTCTCTAAATTATAACTATTTCATAACCAATTTAACTCAATAACTCATATAATGATATTAAACACATAAAATTACACTTATGGATCTTATAGAACCATTAGATTGTGGGTTTTAATAATTACCTCTAAACTGAAGTGATTTTTGAACTATGAATTGAACAACCTCAAAATGCCTAATGCAAGAAAAATTAATCTAATAAATTAATAATAAATGATCATATATGAATTAAAAGGAATAATAATAACTAAATTAACATTAACAGTTTTCTTAATCAAGTAATTAATAAATATAATTTCTTTATTTAAGAGATTATAAGATCATTTGAAATAATCTAGGATTCAAAGAAAGGGTTTCATTCCAAATATCAATTTTTTTCAAGTATTATTTCTCTATCATTTCCTCAATGTCTCTAATTAAATGCCTTGAAAGAATACCTTACTATTTTATAAAAATTTATGATGAATTTAGGGTCTCGTTTCCTCTCTTATGTCTTTATAGTTTATACCTTACATTGGATATAATGATGGATATTAATAGGAAGGTTCTTAGTAACAAAATCATGGTAAATATTTATATTGAGAAGGCATTTGATAGTATGGAATGAAAATTCATTATTGAGATGATGTAGTTTTGTGGATTCTTATCATGTTAATGTGATCCCTTTTTCAGATATTACTCCTCCTCATATTCTCTAATAACCTCATGGGTAATAAACTCAGTTTTTTAGAATCATCCTGAGGTTAGTGACATGGTGATTCAATCAATACAATTCTATTAATCCTAGCCCAAAATAAATTGTGTTGGAATCTAAATAATGTTATTATTATTGGTTCCATGCTACCATTTAGAGGAATATATGAAGATACTAGAATATCTCACCAATTTTTCAAGGATTACTTGTTATTCTTATGGAATGGAAACAAGAGGTATTTTAAAATATTCAAAGAGATACTGTAGTTATATGAAGGATATAGTGGATAAAAGTCCAAACAATACATAAATTTCTTCTAATTTTACTCCAAATTTCATGTAGGGTTTTTCTATAGAACTTAATGTTGGATTGGATTTTTTAAAGAATATTTTCCCAAGAAATATCTGGGTTCACCCTTCTTGTCTAAAAGGATCCAAATATACCTTGATGATGATCTATACTACCTAATTTTAGAATGAATAAATAACTAGAAGAGCTGGCTATTATCCTTCTGTGATATATTAACTATCATTAACTGTGTGTTATCCTTAATTCCCATGAACATTATCTCAGTCACTAGAGTTCCTAAGTTTTTTTTACCCAAAATGGATATGTATCTAAATGGTTTTCTTTGGGTAGCCCTAGTTGAGGGATATACTCACCAGGTCAATTGGAAAATATTTTCCAATCTTCTCATATAGGGAGGCATCAATGTCAGAAAACTTATCAAGGATATTCATGTAATGAAATCCATGATTTATTGGGATGTAATTACTAGAAATTATTTATAGACCCACTTATTTAGATAAAAATATGGTAGTTAAGTTGAGACTATTATCTATGAGACCAGAATTTACTCCCCCACTTTGATGAGCCTATGTGGCCCTCTCCTCATTCCACTAGACCAATTATACTTAATTATAATGACATGGGATGTTTTATTTTGGTAAGAAACTTGGGATTGAAACAATTTTTTGTTTACTAACTAACCTAACCAAAATATCACATTTAAGATAGATAAGAACATCTCAAACATAACTAATCTGATTCTCTAGATGAACTGGGAAAAGGTGCTCAATAATATTTTTCTCAAAGTTGAGGATAATAAATTTTTCATCACCATATAAGTTTCGAAACAAATTAATACGATGTAATTATATATGATCATTCAATCCCTAAAAGTCTTAGATCATTGGGAAAAGACCCTGTGGGATGGTGTGTTACCCACTAAATGAATCTTCTTTGTGTAGTGTGACAAACAAGACACATTATCCACTAACAAAACCATCCAAATTAAGGGTGTATCCATGATTCTAAATACAATTGAGTTAACCGTTTGTAGGTGGAGAAAAAAATCCTTTCTTTCTTTTAGGGGATTATGCTTGTATCATCAGTCTTATCCTTGGAAGCTACCTCAACATTTTTACTATAATTTAATAATTTGATTAGTTTCATGATTTTTTTGACAATATTAATCCCTAATCTATTTTTAGGAGCATTAGGAGTGTTTTTTTTCATGAAATGATGACAATATGTTTTGGTTTCTTGGAATAATTACAGACAGAACATCGCCATCATCAATAATGGAAATTTGAAAATTCTTGTACAGGGTATGATAAATGACTTGGTTGTACTTTTTAAGGCCTATGAAAGAAGTAATAATTGTCAGAATCTCCCACTCGTCATTCCTTCTCCCCGACATTTCATGGAAGATAGTGGATTAGGTGGGTTGATTATATAGAAACCTCATTTTTATAGCATTAAACTCAACACTGATTGAGTATGAATTCATAGGAAAATCAAAGGTGGGGGAATTTATTTTAAAAACAAGGTATCTTTTTTAGTAGGGTTAAATTATTACTATGGTGATGAAAGTTCACTATTGGAAAAGGGTAATGATATTTTCCTTAATATCTCCCTATATAATGAATATTACATACCCCTATAGTCGAAACAAACTCTATATTGATGGTCTCTTTTTTATCTGGTCATGTTCTACCACATTGGACTACTATTTACATCATATGGTATTTTAAAATTCTCATGGTCCTTTGAAAATGAATCCAACTTATCTATCATGAAGGAAATATAGTGGCAGAAAAATTGTCCAAGAGGTATAACCCCACCAAGTTCTAAAAATGGCACGCTAATATAGATTACCTTCCTGCATAATATAAAATCATCATTTTAAATTATTCTCGTTTTCTACATCATTATAATCCCCACAATTTTACCTCAACATTTATTTTCCCTCAATTAAAATTTTTATGTTAATGATTATGTTCCCTAAAACCCTATATATCTATCATGGATTTATCATTTTTTTCTATAACTATGTTCATTATTATATATCTCATTAACTACTAATATAGTTTCATTATTTTTTCCTTTAATTATACCCTTTACACTATATATTGTGAACACTAAATATTTCTCAATACATATTAATGGGTGTTCGCCTATACATTTATTTCATTTATTAAGTAGGGTAGTGTTGAAAATACATATACTTATTATTTTTATATGTAAAATTTTTTATTACTAAGAAATATTGATTACTAAGACATGCTGATTACATATAATATTTTTTATTCATCCCTTTCATATGATGAATTCAGTAGGATTATTACGTGAGGAATGTGGCATCAAATTATATATCCCCTTGATTAATTGTTAGGTCTCATGAGAGAAACTAGTTTGGGTATTTGGTGTATGCCAACCTATTTATGTATTATTTATTGGTTGAAGCCTTAACATATGTTTATTATTTATAAAATTATGTATTCCATCATTATGATATTTATTATTAATATCCATATGATTATTTATCACTATTTTTTTGATTGGTATGTTTTGTACTCATATGTATGAGATTTTTTGTTTTATTTGTTATTTACGTATTATGTATGTAAAAATTATTCCATATTTCCCTCCATTATATTATACCACTTACTAATTGTGTGATATTACCCCTTTATTTTTTTTCATTTCATTGTAAATAATGAATAATGATACATGTGATCTATGAATGAGCAATTAAGGAATAATAATTTTTATTTGTTTTTATAATTTAATTCATATTACTCTTGTAATTTAATGATCAATTATGTATCTTGTATTTTATGACAACCAATATTTTTTTTTGGATGCTACCATGGTAACAAATGACCCTTGACACGTGGATGCTAGAGTCTTGGTTTTTACGAATGAACTCTTTATGTGTGGATAGTCATTTGTGATTGGTGTGTGGTATACCATGTTGTATGAAATTTTTATTATTATAAATTAAAAGAAAATGTATTTGGAATATTTTTCTAGACTTCATACAATGAGAATAATTATTAACAATGAATCCAATCATGCATGAATGATCTTCTTATATACTCATCAAGTGCCTCTTATTCATGGACCCTATTATCACATGTCCTTCTCTCAACCAAGACCTTTTAATATTAGGAAATATTTTTCAATTTTCTATGGATATCTTCATATATCCATTTTTTTCAACTGAAACTCCATATATATATATATATATTGAGTTTTGGAAACCATGACATGTTGGATGGAACCATTGTTTGGTTTAACCTCATCCACTATAGATCCCAAAACTGTGATGTAAATATTTTAAATCCTACAAATATAGAGGTCATTAATTTATTCATTTCTTATATATAACTAGATTCATGATATAATTTACAATCCACCATTACCTGGTTTTTCTCCAGTTCTCCAGATCCTATTTCAAGAACCACTATAACCAAACAAAAATAATTTTCTCTCTACACCATGACATAAAAAATGAAGCCATTATATGGTTTTCCTAAACTTGGTGGATAGTGAACTCCAAAATATTATTCAAAATCATCCCCAAGTTAACATTTTCTAACCATCACCATATTTAGGGTACTATGACATAGTTTCTGAAACTACCAAATGGTTTTGATCCTTGTGGCACTAATGATTACTCCTTTGACCCTCAAGATTAATTATAGGAACTACAACTATTTTTCAATATTATTTAAAATTCATTTTCATAAAATATAAACCATGAAATATGTTAAACCACACTATGATATATTTTTTCATATTAGTGATAAATATCCATGTCATTGATAGTAAACATGACATAGAATATACATTTTTATGATTTGGTTTCCTCTTTCATTGAATTTATTCATTTTTGTGGAAAAAGATGGTTGTCATGTTTTATTTTTTATAAATCAATGAATTTTTTAGTTTTTTTGTTTCATTTGTGAAATCATGATATGTTTGGTGTATATTTTAATTTTTTTTAAAGAGAATGATTTCATTATGACAGAAGCATATAAGTAATTCTATGGTGGAATAGTTACATAATAATAAACAATAATTTATGAACCTATATTGGATTAACTCGGCTGATACATTAGAGTGATCTATACATTTATGATTATATATAAGAGTAATTTACCCCACAATGAATGTTTTGTACCAAAACCTAGTTTTATTAGGTATGATATATAATAATATTGAAAAACTACTATGGAATATTATGTTGTGAAAATATGTGATGCACTAAACAAATATTTTATATATATTTGTGTAATCTTACATCATGGAAAAATACATGGATTTTTCCATGATATAAGGGATTATTATTAAAAAGTTTGGTTGTGATAATTTATCTCACCCATGTTTGAAAATTATGGATATCATGATGTGAAGCATCCCATCACACTACAATGTGTTTAGAAATGGAATAAAACTGATAGGAAAACCAAATTGTAGCGTTGCAATAGAATTATCCACACTATATTTGTTGAAAAACAAGAGAATTAAAAAATGATGACTTGAAATAAATAAAAATATTTATTTTTTATGTCTAATAACTATCTAAATACATTTAAATGGTGATGTTTTTTTGAACATGATACAATGGATTGATTTTAGGATGATAATGTTCAAGGTGATTAATATTTAAATTTGAATTTCAATTTAGTTAATATGTAAGTGATGAAGAGATATAAAAAAAGAATATAGAAATTGGAAACTAGATATAAAGAGAACCTAAAAAAAGATAATTGTAGAGAGATGTTTGAAAATCCATTGGAATTTTAAGTGTAAGCTGTTTCTAGATTATATATCATTTAAGATCAAGATTGGAAGATGATTTTATTATCCATAATTGTGAGAATTAGGGAAATAAGTATAGATAAACTTAGAGAACCCCATGTCTATATAGTTTCTTTTATCTTATCAATATTTTTTTATAATTTTACATGTGTATGGATAAGATTATCTTTTTTAACCCTCTTAGAATGCAGTGAGTAGAAAAGGGGAAGACGTCACAAACCATGGATAAGTAGTGATATTTTCCTTATGATTGTAATCAGACACTAGTTAAGTAATGAATATTTTTAATATTAATATATCCTTGACATGTGATCCTTGTATTTATCTTAGTGTGGGTGAACCAAGTAAAATATCTTTGTCTATGATCTTTTTTTTTCTGCATTGGTTGTGATATTGTGTGATCACTATGATAGAGTCAAAGTGTATTTAAAAAGGAAAGGATCAGATCTATTTGAGTTTGAGACAAGAAGAAATTTTTTTAGAGTCTAATTCACCACTATATTAATGTGTGTATTGGTACCTTAGGATTCAAAAAGTGGTATCAGGGACATAAACTAAATCCCAGTGATTATGTTAGTGAAATTGGTTTTCATGGAGAATAATATGAGGGTAAAGGGAGTCCCTATATTTGATGGCTATAGTTATCATGTGTGGGAGAATAAAATGAGATCGTATTTGTGATATATTAGGCTTTATATCTTATTTTTATTAGTTTATGAATATATGTTAGTGATACTATAGTGTTTTCAATGACATAAATGAATAAGAAATTATTGAATATTGATGTAATGGCTTAGAATGCCTTATCTAGAGCATTTTATAATTATATATACATATAGGTGATGTGTTTCACTTCATTTTTTGGAATATAGGAAAATATTTATAACATTTATGAAGGTTAAAAAAGTTAATTTAGTACAACTTTAAGTTATTAATAATAGATTTGATGATCTAAAGATGAGTTTGAGTGAAAAAATTTATAATTTCTTTAATCGTATTATTGAATTTTTTGGATTTATAGATGGACATAGTGATAAGAAGAATGGTTTTGATATTGTGAAGAAAAGAACACTTATATTTCTACTAGTTTATAATCCATAGGTGTCATCAAATGAATAATTATATCCTAGTGATTTACATAGAAACATAATTGAGTATGAAATATTAGTGAAGCTATAAAGTTCTTTATAACATTTTTAAAAGAAATAATATTCAAATAAATGTATAATTTTCATATTCATGGGGATTTAAATGAATAATAAGTATCTATTAAGGAGTTATTATCACCTATGGTGAGAATTCTTGAGAGTGGTAAAGTAAGATTCAGTTGTAAGCTACTTTTGGAACGTTTTTTGAGGAATGTTTGGGAATATCATTACTTAGTGTCAAAAAATATTTAATGGATAAGATAGTTGTAGCACCGCTAGTTTCAAGTAAGTAACCATTTCATTTTATATTTTTACTATGTAAAGTGTTTGGGTGATGTTTGGTAGGGTTTGAAAGAATTTTGTAATGTTTTTTGGGTTTTATGGAGGTGCAAGATTTGATTATAGTTATAAGAAACTGTGAAACACCATCAAGAAACCATGAAAAGGAATATAATAGGATCTATTTAAGTGCACGGTTAGGTGCACAGGTTTTCGAAACCATGTGGCCTCCTTGGAGTAACTGTGAAAATTGAAACATAGGTAAAAACACAGTACACACATGGTTTGTCTATCCATGTGGTCCAACCATGTGAAGGTTGTTTCGTGATAGTGGATCAAACATTTTTTTCTCACTGTTTTCCTAACAGTGTGATCGAACCATGCACTGTTAATTTTTACATCCAACAGAATTAGATCTCACTCAGTTTTACTCATAAACATTATTTTAAATTAATTTTACCCTAACTCAGTTTTCTCTCCTCCCTTAGGTTATGGAGACTCTTCCATTAGAACTATAAGTGATATGTTGGAAAATATTAGTGCATCGAAGGCTAGATTTATTGTTAAGACTCCATTCATGGTGGGTTTATTTAGATATATTATTCTTTAAACTCTTATATTGATATATATATAATCTCTTGGGGATAGGTATATAATAGTTAATTCCAATCATAATGAAATTTGTCTTTGTCGATGTTAACTAATAAGATTTTATAGAGGTTTTTTGGGGATTCAACTCAGTTTTGTTGTATAACTCGTGTCATTCTATGTTTTGGCCATAGTTTCTAAGGTAGGTATCTTCCCTCTCGACTCATCATATTATAAATTGAAGTCTTAGTTTTAAATTTTCATAATTTATTAATATTAATTGTGAAATTGATGTGAAAATTATGGAAGAAACCTTCATTAGTGATGGTTTGTGTAATTTCGAAAACTAGTTGTTGTGAAAAGTGTTTTATTTAATGATTTTTAAATGTTTTTTTAATCTATTTCTTGGAATTATTTCATAGAAATGATTTGATTGAATTTTTTTGAATAAAAGGGAGGTTTTATTGAAATGGGTTGAAATGATTGGTTTGACATGGATTTGGAATACACAGGTTTGTGTGAGTTTATGATTTTGATATGAACTTGAAGAAGGGGATTGTACCAATGGGGTATAAGGGACATGACCCTTGATAAGGGGTGTGTTCCATTGGGGAATAAGGAAACTGATCACTTAGTGATGACCTGGTGGATAGAAGAGAAACCACTCATGCATATGGAACTCACACTAAAGCATGCTTGTGTGTGTGTCTGTGAATCATGGAATGAGTATTCCAAAAAGGAATGTGAAATTGTTTGAATATTGGTTTTTTTCTTTCCTTAGAAACTTTTTTGGTCTCAAAACTATATTATGTTGTAATTACTTTGTCTTGATATAAACTGATGAAATGTTTTAAATGGTTTATATAAATTGTTTTATATAAATGTTCCAACTTTTTCTATCCTAGTGGCATCAGTATAGAAGTCATTCGGGGAAAATATATTGAGTTTCATTACTCACCCCCTGCTTTGGAAATTTGGTTCTTTTTAAAATATTGTTTACAGGGAAATAGGTAAAGGGAAGGCATCACATTTCTTTAGTGTTGCTTCATGATACTTGGACAAGTATTGTAAAGTTGGGGCTTGGGGAACTGTGGGAGTTTATATGTTGATATCATTGGATTCATTATGCTTTTGGTTTATTATTTTTCTTTGGAACTGTGATATTAGTCATTTTTTGGTTGGTATTGTTGTCTTTTGGAATTACTTTGAGTTATAGTACAATGTTATCATGCATCATATAGTGGTTTTGGTATGTTGGTTGTTATTAATTCAATTTGAATGGAAAAATAATCACCCAATTTTATTCAATCCCTTGGCAGTCATTCCAAGACTTTTGAATCTTTAGAACTTCACCTAAGGCCTTGTATAAATTCTACCTCTAATCAAGCCAATGAGGAGGGACATGACGTTAACATGGTATCAGTCATGGTCAGTCCAAATATTTTCAGATAAATTTTATAGCTTTTTTGTTCTTGGAGTTGAAAATCATGTTGGTTTAGTCCTTCAGTTGGGATGGTAAAAAATATTAGGATCATCAAAACCTAAAATATAGAGTTTAAAATGATGTAGCTAACCTATTTATGTATAACATCAAGTTACCAGTGAGTTGGGTCCATAAATATTTTGGAGACACTTATAGGATTTATAATCTCATTTCCATGGGATTAGCCAATGGGAAGAACATGAAATGCATTGATAGAAATGACTTACCATTAGGAGTGAATATTTTATTATGAGTACTGATTTATGATTTGGGTAAAACATGTTGTTTTTTGAAAAATTTTCTGATTGTTTTCAATTTTTTTGTTTTGAAATCGGAATGGTTATGGTATTCTGAAAAAGGGTTAATTATCAAAAACATGATGAAAAATTAAAAAATGGGTTGAAAAAGGAAAGTGATAATTTTTAGAAAGCCTTGTATTGATATTTGTGATATGGTAGAATTTGAAATTGTTAAGCCTTTAGTTTATAAAGATTGAGACTTATGGATTTTTTTATATAAAATGGAAGCTGATAGGAGTCATAAAAACAAACTGGAAGAGTTCACTGAGAATATGGTTTCACCTAATCCTCTAGTGAACCAATAGATGTCTCAAAGTATTGTCCGTGGTTTTTAGTCTATGGATATAGGGAACCAAAGGTATGAACTAAGGAAATTGGATCATTATGGTCAGTTCTAGAAGTAGAATCCACCCATCTTTCATGGAGATATGGAACTTGAGAAGGAAGTTGTGTGGCTGAATAGGATAATTTGAATCTTTGATTTTCTTAGCACACTATCCAATCTGAATGTTTTATTAGAAACATATATGTTATGGGATATTGCACTATAGTAGTGGTATTTATAAATTCATGCTAAATTAGACCAATGAATTTCATGAGAAGAGTTTGATGTAAATTTCCACAAAAAAAATCCACCCTCATAGGTTCTGGATTTCTAGAATGAAATAATTTTTTATCTTGAATAAATAAATTCTCTAAGTGATAGATTATATGGCTAAATTCGTGAATTTTGTCTTGTTTTCTCATGATGTAGCTGCTAGAGCATCCTTGAAAGCAATAATTTTTGAATCTATTCTAAAAAAATTGATTCGCTCAATGATTTTCATTCTTTGAATAATCGATTTAATAGAGATAGTAAATAGAGTGGTGGTGGTAGAAAGGGATATATTAGAAGCTATCGATGTAGGGATCATGCTGATACCTATGAGAAATGGTGGGAACTCTAATACTCGATGAAAGAGAAAGAGGTAAACATATTTCCAAGGTAGTGGAATGACTCAAAATTAGATTTCTAGATCAGTAAATATTCATCCTAAACTCAAGAGTTATGTTTGATGTTTCTAATGTGGATCTTTTAACCACTTGATGTGATATTGTATTAATCCACCAACATCATGCCATAATTGTAATAAGATTGGGTTAACTTTAGCTTTATTATTGTAGTTATCCAAGTTCTATTTTTAGGGAAACATATCATGCTTAGAAGATGTCATATGCTTCAATGGGATGAGTATAAAAAAATAGTAATCATCAGAAGAACTGAGCTATC
This sequence comes from Viscum album, assembly GCA_963277665.1. NCBI lineage: Eukaryota > Viridiplantae > Streptophyta > Magnoliopsida > Santalales > Viscaceae > Viscum > Viscum album. Next base: position 1,293,599,307 of record OY728138.1, on the reverse strand, counting down.
CATGGTGATTATAGGAATACCATGAATCCTCAAGTAGTAAAATCTCAACATGGAAATAAATAACAAAGAGTAGAAAGTAAGAAGTTATATGGTGATGATTTAGTAATTATAGGTGATCAATATGAACCATAAATGTTGAGTGGTATGATTATTTTAAATTCCATCCTTATAAAGGAATTTTTTGATACAAGTTCATCCCATTCATTTACTTCTTGTGTTTTTCATTAGATGGTTTTTCATGATGAAATTTTTCATTCTGTTTTAAAAATAAAAAATTATCTTAGTCAAAGAGAATGTTATGGATTTATGTGTAGATCAGGTTCAATAACTTATCATAGAGTTCATTTGAAATGGGAATTCTCTATACCGAAGAATAATTTCTATGAAATAATCCTAGGTAAGGATTGGTTGACTATGTTCAAAGATCACATCGACTGTTATAGTAGACATGTTAGTTTTACGACTAATGATGGCATTGAGAATCTCTTTAGAGGGGACTAGAATGTAAAGTAAGGTGAAATAGATTTCTTGTCACCAGAAGTTGAAAAGATATCATACCAGTTGGTAGCATTGACGTTTTTATCGACATAAGAAACCAATAATTGAAGTTTTCTAGTTGTTTTTGATCAGTTTATGAATGTGTTTCCCAAGAATTTCTCAAGGATTACACCCACAAGGTAAGAGGAGTTTCACTCACCCTAGAATGTATTTTTGGTAATCATAGGTCTTGTTTTCCAAAACTTCATATAGAACTCTACATCTTTGTGTGGATTATCGTAAGCCTAACCAAGTTATGAAAAATAATAAATATACCCTTACATGTATTGATGAACTATTCAATCAATTGAGGGAAACCTAATGGTTCTATAAAATTTACTTGGGATCAGGATAACACCAATTGTTTGTTTGGAGGGATGATAATAAAAAGATATATATTCAAGAGTTGATATGACCATTATGAGTATGTGTTTTTTCCTTTTGATCAAACGAATTCACCAAATATTTTTATAGAATTGATGAATTAGATATTTTAGAGGTATCTGGATTCTTTTGTGGTGGTGTTTGTGGATGACATATTAGTGTATTCAAGGACAAGGGTATAACATGAGGAACACTTGGTGGAAGTGTGGGGAATTTTGATGGATCATCATCTGTATGCCAAATTATTGTAGACTAATTTTTGGATTTATAAGTATGTTTTCTTGGAAATGTAATATATGAAATATGTGTATATATGTGTTGAAAAATATAGAAGTTGTTATTTTTTGGCAATAGCAAAATAATGTCTTTGATATAAATAATGACTTTGGTCTAGCTAGTTATTACCAACATTATGTTCATGATTTATCAGAACCAGATTCACCTACGATAGATTTGATAAGGAAAAATGTTTCATTACAATTAAAGGAGGAATGTCAGAAGTATTTTCAACAGTTTAAAGTACTACTTACATCAGCACTTATATTGAAGTTACTGGAATCAAGAGAAGGGTATGTGGTGTATTGTGATGCTTTAGAATCTGGGCTGGGATGTGTACTCATTTTGGGAGATCATGTAATTTATTATGGATCATAGAGGTTATGATTTCATGAGAATAACTTCCCAATTCATGGTTTTTAGTTATATATAGTATTCCATGCTTTGAATACATGGTTTCATTGACTCATTGGTGAGAAATTTACAGTTTTTATGAATCATAAGAACTTGAAACACGTTTTCTCAAAAAGGGATTTGAATTTAAGATAAAGAAGATGGATGGAGTATCTCTAAATTTTCAAATTTAAATTAATATAACCAGTGTGTAAAGAAAATTTGTTGGAATATGCATTAATAAGGATGTTTTATGGTAAGTTGGAATAGGAATCTTCAGATCAATGATAGTTGATGTCATTGATAACTGACATGCACTTGGATTGTGAAGACCGAAATAGTGTTATGGTTTTCTTTCTAGTTTATTCTTTAGGGACCTTGTGGAGATGGTTAAAGATGCATAGAAAAATTATTTTCAATTCGGTTCTATGAGGTCAAAAATCAATGGTGGGGAGACCATTATGGTTTGGAATCTGGATGATATTTTATTTTTGTAGTTTTGATATTGGATAGTTTTTCTTATGGATTTTCAGGAAAAAAATCATCATACAAACCATCATTAAAGTTTTTTTGTTCATCGTGGAATATAGAATATGTATAAGACATTGAAATCATTGTTTTGGTGGGTTGGCATGAAAAGAAGGTGGCTGAGTTTGTTTCAAGATACCTCACATATCAGCATATTAAGACAGAGCACCGGCGACTAGTGGGTATATCGCAATATTTACATATATATTTTTTTGGAAATGGGAGCTAATAGACATGAAATTTATAATAGGTCTCCATGAATAGTTTGGAAATACGATTCCATATGGGATATAGGAGATCCTCTCACAAATTCGGACCATTTCATCCTGATTCAAAAATATCACACGGTGGTGGACTTGTCAAAAATATATATTCGATATGGGATAAATAGATATGGAATACCATTTTAGAGTGTATCATATAGAGATATGAGGTTTATGTCACATTTATATAAATCCTTATAGAAATCCATTGGGCTAATGTTGAACATGAGTACGCTGTATCATCCTTAGATGGATGAAAATTCTACAGGGAAGATACAAAAGATGGAATACATGCTATGATCTTGTGTAATAGATTTTGACATCCCATGGGAGGATAAAATACCATTAGTGGAGTTCAATATAACAATAGTTATTTGGCCTTGATATATATGGATACTTTAAGTATTTTATGGGTGTCTTTATCATTCTTCACCTTATAGGTTAGAATAGGTGAGACTTCACTAGTTAGATCTAGTCTTGTCCAAGAGGCAATAAGAAAAATTTAGTTTATCAGGAATAGGATTGATATGACTCTGATTCATTATAAATCATATGTGGATCATCTTTGATGACCATTATCATTTAAGGTGAGTGATCATGTGTTCTTGAGAATCTATTCAAGGCCTAGGAACCATCATTTTGTGAATCAGGGATTGTTATCTCTTCGATACATAGGCCCGTTTAAGATAACGAAATGGTTTGGTGAGGTGGAAGATTAGTTTACATTTCCACCATAGTTTAGTTATGTGCATAATTTGTTTCATGTATCTTAGTTAAATAAGTATCATCCATCCTGGCTATGTGATTTGATGGGGTCATGTTGACCTATATCCAGATGCTTAATTGGTATATGTGCATGTGAAGATTGTGAATAGGAAAGAGAAATCCTTACATGGGAAAAGCATCAGTCTAGTGTGTGTTTTGTGGAGACCTGGTTAGATTTAGGAAGAGACATGGTAACATGAGAAATAAAAGTCTGAGTAGTGGCCCGAAAACATTCTAGAAAATAGTGATTTCCATCTTTTTGTAGAAGGAAATACTAATGGTGGAGAGAATGTATCACCCCTAGTTTGAAGTAAATAACCCTTTATTTATATAATTTAACTATGTAATGTTTTTTGGTTAATTTTGGGATAGTTTAGAGGGATTTTGGAAAGTGTTTTGGGATCTTTGGGAGATGTACGGTTTGAGAACAGTTAGTAGAAACCACAAAACACCTTCAAAAAACCATGAAGAGGAAGATAATAAGAATTGGGTAGGTGCACGATTAGGAATATAGTTTTTTCAAACAATGAAAACACATAGGAGTAACCATGAAAAGTGGAATAGAGGGGAAATAATGTTAGGGAATGATTTTTCTAATAGTCTGAAAGGTGTTTGTAGGTTGTGGATAGTGTATGTTTTTCACACAACTAGCCGAACCCAGCAATCCAACCATGAAAAATTAATTTTTAGATCATAAAAATGTTTTTCTCATTCATTTTTATTCATAAAAATATTTATTTTCTCATATTTTAACCCTAACTCAGTTTTCTCTCTTCCCAATGTCTATTGAGATACTTTCCTTCAATTCAGGAGTGATCTGTTTGCAAATCTTGGTGTTTTGAAGTCCGAATTTCTTAGTAAGTATCTGTTATTATTGGTTTTACTTAGATCTATTATTCTCCCACATATTATATTCATATATCTAGTCCATTATGGATATATCTATGCTATTTTATGATAATTAGGATGATATTTGGCTATGTTAATGTAAGGGAATAAGGTCTAAGGTGTGTTTTTGGATATTCAACCCTGTTTTATTGAAGAATTCCCCCCATTATTTAATTTTTCCTTAGTTTCTAAGGTAGGTGACTTCAATTTTGACTCCTCTTTTTAGAAGATGAAGTATTAGTTTAAAATTGTTTTAATTTCTTACAATTTATTTTAAAATTGACTTGAAAAGTATGGAAACACCATCTTTAGGGATGGTTTGTGTAGTTATGGAAATTAGCTGTTTCAAATAGTTTTTTTAACACTTTAAAAATGATGGTTTAAAACATGGTTTAGTATTGATTCATGGAAATAATTTGATTAAAATGTTTTCAATGATAGGGATTTTTTATTGAAATGGGTTAAAATGGTTAGTTTGACTTGGTTTTGGAAATCATGGGTTAGTGTGAGTTTGTGATTTCAACGTGACCCTAAATAAGGGGTGTGTGACATTGGGGTATAAGGGACATAACCATAGATAAGGGGAATGTTCCATTGGGGAACAAGGATATTGGTCATATAGTGATGACTTGGTGGATGGATGATAAAACACCAATGAGTGTGGAACTATCATTCAAGGATGACTGTGTGTTTGTGGGTGTGTGTTTGTGTGAATAATTGAATGGGTATTAAAAAAGGAGAATGAAATGGTTTGAAACTTCGTCTTCATTCCTTTTAAATTTTTTTTGGATAAATATATTAGGGTGGAATTACTTTGTCTGGATATAAACTGATTAAACGTTCTAAATGGTTTTATATAATTATTTTTATATAAATGTTATAAATTGTTCTATCATAGTGACGTGAGTGGGGAAATATTTTGGGGAAAACATACCGAGTTTCAATAATCACCCCCTACTTTGGAACTATTTTGTTTTTTAAATATTTTTTATAGGGGAATAGGTGAAGGGAAGGTATCACATTTCTTTAGTGGTGATTCATGATACTCGGATGTGGATTATGGAGTTGGAGCTTGGATCACATTGGGAGTTTATGTATCTATGTATTAAGAGACTTTGAGCTTTGTGGTTTAGTCTTCCTCTTTGGTACTCTGATATTGGTCATGGTGTGGTTGGTATTTTTGTCTTTTGGAATTACTTTGAGTCTTAGTAGAATGTTATCATGCATCATATGTTGGTCTTGGTTATGCTATATTTGTTGTGATAGTTTATGTTTCAAAGAGAAAACATACCCCCAATTATATTGATGACTTTGACATTTATTGACAGCCTTTAGTATCTTGGGTACTTTTCCAAAGGCCTAGTATAAATTCCACCTCGACTGCAGCCAACGTGTAGGGAAAGGATGTTAAAATTGTGATAATGAACTCACTCAAAAAGTAAGAAAGAATATCTCCCATATAAAGAACTACAATTATGGAAATGATAGTAGAGTGAAATTCATAGAACATTGTATGTTTGTAAAGATGAAGATGATGTTGAAGAATATCCTTTGAAAGATGTTAAAAATATGTTTACCTTAGTCATAGAATATACTATGATCACTATTAGAAAAATATTATATAGAATTAGTTTAAACAGCTTCTAAATTGTTTTATGGATATTTTCTAAAAACATCATGAAAAGTGGAGTTACAAAACGTTTTGCATTTTTTTTGAAAAAGCATCATGAAATGATTTTGTGAAGGGTTTAATTTTTTATATAAATTTTAATTATATAAATATTTTAATATTATTTTATTTAATAGTTAATTATTATTATTTATTTATTATTAGTTTTTAATATATTATACCATACCAGCATATGTCATAAATGACATGAATCAATTCAGAATATATATGAATTAGGTGAGATTTGAATGTCTTAACCGTTACATATTATGCAAATAATTAACCACTTCAGCATGATCTTCATGTGGTGAGTAAACAAAATTAAATATACTTATATATATATAAAATAACATATAAATACATAAACATAAAAACAAATATTAAATGAAGTTAGTAATAAATAATAATTAACAATAATAAACAAATAATACATAAAAAATAAATATGAAATAAATAATTATATATTAGGTTCTTAGGGGTACAATTAAATTCAAATACACACACACCACACACATAGGTTGAAGAGGCAAGCCATAACCCCCATGGTGATAACTCACTCATTAAGGATTATTTATTTATTAAATGTACTGTAGTCCCAGTGGGAATATAGCCCATAAAATGGATTAAATCCTAGTGTAGCATCATGCGTACATCATCCTACCAATGACTCTAGACCTGCGTCATGCCTGCATCACCTCCTAGCTACATCATTATCAGTGTCACAACCGGCATAGTACTACAATAGTACACGCGCCCAACAGGGGTTGATCCCAAGACCTCCTGGATTCCAAGTAGGAGACTTTACCACTCAGGTGAAGGCTCATTGGCATGAAATAAATTATTAATAACTAATAAATTATCGTATCCCACCTTAAAATTACAAAACTTTTCATTACATTTTACAAACATAGGATCATTAAAGACTAGTGTCTTGTAAATCCAGAACATAAAACATGAAAACAACATAAAAAATTATTCTAATAAACTTTTAGGGATTCATCACATGTTCATCATATGTAAAAATTCTTTATATCATAACCTGGAGGCATACATTAAAGGAAAGGGTGAGCATAAGGCCCAGTAAGGAAATCAAGGGAATCCGTTTAATTATGATCAATAAAAAACATGAAGAAAACTACAAGACACGAGCAATGGAAAAAGTTGCATATCATAATAAAAAGAACATGAATAAAAACTTGAATATGTGGATACAATATTTCATTTAGACATTCATGAACATATCACCAAGGATTATTCCCAAGGTGTCATAAAAATTACCAAGGGTATTCACCAAGGTATCATGAAGCTTGTCATCTCTAGAGATTAATTCTTCACCCAATGCATTGAAGCGCTATTAGGGTGCACCCTTAATATGTATTTATTTTGATGTGATACACATATATCATAATAAAACATTTCATAAATAACCCAAATAGAATCAAAGAAATGGTTTTCAATTCAAAATCACGACATTTAAAAAGTACTTAAAAATATGGACATTGCGTCATTTATAACCCATGGAAAAGGAGTGAGGGTTATATGTATGTCAATTAAAGAATAAAATAGACCCATTAGGTATTGATTAATACCCCTAGAAATAAAAATATATTTGGGTATCCACATAAATAATACAAGATAATGTTTTGGAGAAAAGGGGGAGATTTTGAGATGAAAATTCTGCAGCATAACGGCTACATAACATTATATTAGAAAACATTGAAAAGAGAGGGGATAAAATTCACCCACTCATAAATAACTCAAAATAAAGTGTTCTTATAGAATAAAATGAAATAAGATCATGTTATTAATATTTGAAGGAAATACCATAAGAAAATGATACTCGATGGAAAAGAGAAGATGTGATTTCTTTTACGAAACAAATTCGACATCCTAACGACGTCACTTATTTCTGAAAATTGGTTGATGAGAGTGAAAAGGGAGTCTATTAAATTGGACATAAAATGGAAATTAATAAGCATTTGTATGAACATACCACAACATAATAAGATGGAAACTAGAAGACATAACATAAAAGAAGTCATGACTTAAAAAAAGGGCAAAAGAATCCCTTACCTTGAAGGGTATCTACGAAAGCTCAAATGTTGGGAACTTGGGGGGATTTATGGAACATTTGGAGGACTCCTTGGGAGGTATGAAGTCCATATTTTTGTTGAGGTGGATTTTGGAATGAAAATAATGAGGTAATGGATTGGGATTTTTAGGAAATGTGAGGGAATATTTAATTAATTTCCAAGGGACACCTCATCGGTGGTATTTGAAAAACCATGGGCTTTCCCAATGTATTTTCCCAAGGTATTGGCCACTTTGGAAACCTCATAAAATATTATACTATTAAAAAGTCTACCAGATATATTACATCATGATTACATCATCAATGATGTCATCAAACACCCGAAACTCAAAACTGTATTTTTACTATTCACCGAAAATTCAACTGTTTCCGAAAAATCCCAAAAATTTACCCTAAAAAAATTTCGATCCTCTGAATTTAAAAATGAAATAAATTTTATAAAAAAATTTTTTAAAAAAATTTTATATTAATTTTTAAATAAAATCATTATTTGTTAAAAAAACAACTCTAAAACTATAACTTATTTTGTAACACCTTGAAAAAGTAATCTGTAACACCCATAGATTTTATGAGATATATTATTTTTAATTTCTTTGATGTCTTCTATTATATACTACAACATGATTACCTTGTACTATATGTAACACCGTATTAGCTTTTAGTATACGCAACACTATTCTTGGATCGTGTTAGACATAATTTCAAGTTCGTTTTGTGGAAATTATTTTACGCAACATTAAGTATAGATTTTGTTTAATGTATAAATGAAATAAGTTTTTATTATGTTATACACAACACCAAACAGAGCTTTCACTGCACGCATCCCTAACTTTGCTTGCATTACACTTAATCAAGACCTTCTTCGATAGCGTGTGTAGTATGCAAGACCAAGTTTCACTAAACGAGATATTATTATAATATTATTATGAACTAGCCGTTATGAATAGAAACACCCATTTTTTGAAATTTTATAAGTTTTATCTTTCAAAATGGACTTCATTTTTGGATTCGGAATATCGAAATTATCCTAGGGTGAGTTTTTGGTATTTTTCTGAAAACTTTCAATTTTTGATGAATAGTGAAAATACTAGGTTACTATTTAAAAACCGACTTTTTATTTAAATAATTATTTATTTTATTTAAGGGTATTTTAGGTCAAAATTGATATATAATACCAATAAAATTTAAATTTAATTCATTTGAGTCATTTTATAATAATTTTAGATATATAAAAATTTAATTGAATTTTTCACCGTCTTTTACCCACCTCCTAGGAGAATTTGAAAATCCACATAAAACATAATTTTACTGCTTCTATGAGTGGAATTTTGAAAATCCGAGAGGCACGGTCAATATCAAGGGGTAAAATGTGGTTCAATAAGATAAAAGTAATTTTTGGTGAATAGTAACTTTTTACTTTTATTTCGCACGGTTAAAAGTAAATAGGTTAATTAAGGGTAAAAATGATATTATTGTTACCCTAACACATGTCCTAATTCAATTTGATAAGAGTAAATTCGACCGAAAAAAACCTTAGGAATAAAATATTACCATTTAGGTTAACTTGGATTAGATTTGAACAATTATTATTATTTTATTTAAAGAAGAGTTAAAATAGTTAAAATCAAAGTTTAATAACTAAAACATTCTTAATATAAGTTTATACATAAGATAAATTCGACTATAAATATTCATTAGAAAGATAAAAATATTTCCTACATAATGGTACTTTCTTTATAATTTTGAGACATTAAATAATATTATTTATTTATGACACAATGATGATGAAGTAATTTCCTTATTAATGAAATATTAACATAAGAGATGTTATAAATACCCAAATAAATGGAATTTGAGACTTTTCATGAATTACACTAATTTTATAGGTTACTATTACGTGTTAATATTGATTAAGTTAAATTTTTTTGAACTAATAATGTTGTTATGATTTTCACAAAAGTTCAATTACCTAATAGTATAAAAATTGACATAAAATAGTTTTTAAAACAAATATTATATTATTAATTGTTATTATATTACTAAAAATCTAAGGTTCGGCCAAAAGACTTATATAAGGTTATATATATTAATAATGAACCACTTGGAATTCTTTTTTCTTGTTATAGTAAGTTTATTAACCATATAGTGTAAGAAAACAAGAAGACACGGTAAATGTTAAATTATTTAACTTAGAGTTAAATCTAAATGATAAGGTTAAAATAGTAACCTAAACTTGTCTAAAACCTATTTTTTTAGAGGATTTGGACCCATCCCCACTTTAGCTTCTAAATAAATCAATTTAGAGAAATTATAAACTGAATATGACTTTATTATAAAATAATAGTTTATGTTTTTCCAAAGGTGCCCCTCACTTCCCTTATAAAAAGGGAACCCCTTCCCTCTTATCTTCACACCCTTTTGAGCCTTGAAGCTCGGTCAAACACTACCAATGCCTCTTCTCAACCTCTCTAGATATATTATAGTGGTTTTGGTTTCCTCAAAAGACCAACTATAAATAATTAAGAGGAGGTTAAGAAGAGGCGCGTCAAAGAAGAGGTAATATCCTTTACCAATTCTTTCCAATTTATTTCTTCTTCTACTTCTTCTTATTTATTTGTTTAATAAAAAATTAATAACATCAGTATCAATAATATACTGATATGTTATTATAAATATGAAACAACCCAATTTCATCTTCTATCCATCCTATGGAAAATGAAATCACCGCATGTGCGTACGTACAGAATACTATCTCCACGCCGTGGTGTAATCTATTTTCCACCACCACCTTACTTGGATGGGTATAATGGTGTAAATAAGTAACTATATATGATTATTTTAAAGTTATATTTATTCTTAAATATTATACATACACTTAAATAAAATTATATGATCATGGGAATGATATCATTACTCGTGCATACGTACGGGCTACCGTCTCCACGAACGCGATGAGATTCATTTTCCATGATTAACCATTCAAGTATGATTATAAAGTATATATAATAAATAATCACGAAATTTATTACATAATAATGATACTATATTTATGTACATATATGTTTCATTTACTTAATTCCATTTAATTCAATAAGGAAACAAAAATAGCGTTCATGCATACACACGACCTACCGTCTCCATGAACGGTGTATTTCATTCCATTTATCGATCTATCACATATATTTATATACTGAATATATATTATATATAAATCATGTTTTACATTCTTGAATTAAGTAAATCAGGATATAAGTAATAATATCTAGAACAACATGTCAAAAGACGTATGATAAATGAAAAGATTTTACCCAAAACACTGCTTTAACATGAAATTTACAAAAGAACGGGTAATATAAAGTCATAAGTGAATCATATATGATATCATAACAAAGAATATGATTCTGTAATAAGTCAATTACATTATTTAAATCATTATACTGGAGGTTCAGATATGTATGAATCATATCAGACCTAAGATAAGGGGTAACTATTCTAATCTCGTTCTTATCCAAGATTGTTATTCGTAAGTATTTACTGGGGTTATTGTTATCATCCTTGCCCAGGTTTTCTAAAAATGTTTTCAGGTATGTTTAAATCCCTTTTTACCAATTTCTTAAATTTATTACATGTTATGAAAGGAATCTTACTTTTTTTTACCACGCGAGGAACTTTTAGACTTTTCTAACAAAAGTTTGAGGAGAATGTTTTTTTAACTTATACAGCATGAACAGATCATTACCGTTTCATAAATCCTTATTTTAAAGAAGCATACTTTACAATATTTCATGAATATTTTCAAAAAAATCCTTTTCTTCTGAAATTTCATGGGATTTTGTGAAAAGAAAATTATTTTTAAGAAGAAAGGATATTTTCCTCAAGAATTCTTTTCAAGTGTTTTATCAAAACCATTTTCTATATAAGATGGCATTATTTCATATGTGTATGTTTCAAGTATAACATCTCTATGATTTACATGATTTCACTTCTATTATGATGAAATTATATCCATTTGTTTTATATGGATTATGTTATGATGGAATGATGTTTATGAAACCCATTTTTTTCTTTTGGTTATGATTAATGTTTTATGTTTATTTTGTGGCCCAAGTACGAATGATTTCATTATGAGATGGGTGGAACCTATATCTCCCTCTAATTTATTGGGTAAAGATTTATATCTCATGAGATATACATGGCTAGAATAGTAATTTAATCCGGTTCAGTGATACAGGACTGGAACGTGGAGTGAACTTGATTTAGAATGGGACTTTGTCCACTAAGATGGTCTTGGCTGCAATGCCTTGGATACTATGGAAATCATATCAAGTAATTAATGGTTTTCCAAAATTACATGTTATCTTACCAGGATATTTTATCAGGATTGATGTTCCATTATGATATATGCCTTACGTACTTCCAATATTTATGTCTTTGCTCAAGATTTTGATGTTTAGATTTTCTATTCAAGTTTTTGCATTCAAATGATTATGGATTGTTTTATATTCTATATGTTTACCCTTACTGAGCATTTGAGCTCACCCTTTATATGTTTTATTTTCCCCAAGATATAAAGAAACTTTTTAGGTAAGAAAACCAAAGGGGAAGATCTTTATGGGAGATGTTGAAGATCATTCACAACGATTAGAAGATTTTATTCCGAGTTTCCAAAGACTTAAACCATTATGATCCTTGAGTGTTGGTTTTTGTTATGTATTAAGTATTCCGTAAAAGTAATGTAATGTCCATGTATGTCATGCTTTGGGTCTCTACAGTTGGTATTAGAGGAAAGGTTCAGTTAACCATTAGAAACTAGGATGCGATAACTTTAGTGAAATCCCTAGAGATATTTCTAAGGTATGTCTAGGGATATCCATAAGGATAAGTATAAGTATAGGTTATAGTCCTAGAATTACGGTAACGATCTTATAATTAAACCTAAGATGTTAGATATTGAAGGTACTACCCCTTTATTATGTTGTTTTCCTAGTATGATTTTTGCCTCTCACACTATTCTTTTTGGGTTTTAGAAAATGGCTGGAAATGGGAAGATTCACGGTAATGGAGATATGATGGAAAATGGAATGATATTCTTCAAGAGACACCAAATGAAACGAGATTTGGAAGTCCAAACAACGTTATTATTCATAATCAGCAATCTCATAACATGATCAATAATATCATCTTTGGTAAGTTGCTTGACTCGACTAATAAGAGAAAGATGGAGTTTCATGATGATCATAGAGGAAAGAAAGTTCAATTCCCCTCATGTAAATCATGTAGGAAGAGGCATCAGGGAGAATGTTTCAAAGGAAATGGAAGATTATTTGGGTGCGGAAAAGGAGTACAGAAATCTAGTAAGTGCAAAGGAAAATGATCAGTTAACACCATGGAGAAGGATAATGGTATTTCTACGACATCAACAATGATTAGATGTTTTAAATGTGGAATGTATGGGAATTATGCAAACCAATTCCCTAAGGGAAAATATCATAAAGAGAATTAGCATGGTCATATGGGTAGTATTTATGTGGATGATGATGAGGAGACTACAAATGATATATGAGATGAAAGAAGTGTTGAAGATTGGTCAATGGTTTAAGAAGGTAGTGGAATGATTGTATGTTTATCAAGAGTTATGTTGTATAGGTAATTTAATGGTACTACGGAATAAAGAAACATCTAAGGATTGCTACACTATAGTTTTTCCTAATGTATTTGAAAGTATATATTGAATTCTACTGGTAACCATGAAAGGTTATTCAGATATTTTTGGAAAGAAGATGATATGCACATAATGAAGGGATAAAGAGAAAATGAAATGAGCTCCTGACTGATATCATGGTTTGAGTATATAGAAATTTTTTGATTTTGGTATGTGGAAAGAGTAAAATTTTGACAGCATTCATGTTTTCACTAAGGTTCAATGGGTATTCATTTTTCAAGAGAATAAATGATTAAGGTATTCATATGTTTGGAATGTGACCAACAAGATATATCGTATGATATATGGGGGATAAATGGTGGTATTCATATGCTTGTTTGATGACATTTCTAGTAATCTTTTTCTTTATACTATAATATTGGACAGAAGTATTTTAGATTAGACTAAAGATTGGAATGGATTATGTTGGACATAAGTTAGTATTGTTTAAGGATAGAACATTTTTTTAAATATTATTTATGGGATGTTATAATAATATATTTTTAGAAAAGGACAACTTGCAGGATGGGTGACAACCCGTCATGTCGGATAAGGCTGTGGGAATCGAACCCACAACTGAAGTGCGACATGCCTTTATCGCCTACCAGTAGCCTACAGGAAGTACCTAGTTAGTAGGAACTAGTTTTATTTTATTAAGCGGTATGATAGATGAAGAATAAGCCCATTGATGGAATCATATACGATTAATCTCACCATATATGGACTTATGTATATTTAAAAACTTATGATAACCTTTTTGTGATAGAAACAGATGGGATAAATTATAATTATATCGCATGATATGCTAACACTTCATTAATGAAAAATTCAGATTTATTTCTTTAAATAGAGATGAAGTGGAAATTTTTCATGGAATGACCAACGATGATATTACACTGAAATCAAATAAGTATTTATCCTTATGTAAAAGTTCATCAATTTTAGGGAAATGATCTTGGAAACCAAAAAATGTTGTCCTAGTACTCTCATATCTGATAAATCAGATGGTACCTTAGATCATCACAAATTTATAGCTTTGAGATTGTTGGATTTTTCATAGCCATGTTCTCTACCACTCTCTATCAGAACTTGACAGCTAGATTTCTCTTCCATATCCATATTTTCACCTATATAATCCTATGTGGGAACCCAAGTGATGAGTTACTTTGGGTATCCATTTTGTTTATAACATTCCTTTTTAAAATGATGTTTTATTATTCCTTTTTACGATCTGGGTTTCTATGAATGAAACTTTCAAGTTGTAAGCCATTTATAACCCCAACAAATTTTGAGGGCGAAATTCATTTTAAGGGGGGTATAACGTAACACCACGAGATTTTATGAGATATATTATTTTTAATATCTTTGATGTCCTCTATTATACACTACACCAAGATTAGATTGTACTATACACAACACCGTATCAGCTTGTAGTATACACAACACTATTCTTCGCTCGTGTTACACACAATTTCAAGTTCGTTTTGTGGAAATTATTTTACGCAACATTAAGTATAGATTTTTTTAATGTATAAATGAAATATGTTTTGATTATGTTATAAACAACACCAAACACAGATTTCACTACACGTAGCCCTGAATTGGCTTGCATTACACACAATCAAGACCTTCTTCGATAGCATGTGTAGTACGCAATACAAAGTTTCACTAAACGAGATATTATTATAATATTATTATGAACTAGCCGTTATGAATAGTAAGAAACAATTTTTGAAATTTTATAAATATTACCTTTCAAAATGGAATTTATTTTCGGATTCAGAATATCGAAATTAGCCTTGGGTGAATTTTTGGTATTTTTTTGAAAACATTCAATTTTTGATGAATAGTGAAAACACTGGGTTACTATTTAAAAACTGACTTTTTATTTGAGTATTTATTTATTTTATTTATGTTTATTTTAGGTAAAAATTGATACATAATACCTATATAAGTTCAATGTAATTCATTTGAGTTATTTTATAATAATTTTAGATATATAAAAATTTTATTGAACTTTTCACCGTCTTTTACCCACCTTCTAGGAGAATTTGAAAATCTACATAAAAAATAATTTTACCGCTTTTGTGAGTGTAATTTTGAAACTCCGAGAGAAATGGTTAATATGAAGGTATAAAATTTGGTTCAATAAGATAAAAATATTTTTTTGGTGAATAGTAACTTTTTACTTTTATTTACCACGATTAAAAGTAAATAGGTTAATTAAGGGTAAAAAAGATATTATTATTACCCTAAGAAATGTCCTAATTCTATTGGATATGTGTAAATTCGACCAAAATAAACCTTAGGAATAAAATATTACCCTTTTGGTCTACTTGGTTTAGATTAGGACACTTATTATTATTTTATTTAAAGAAGAGTTAAAATAGTTAAAATAAAAGTTTAATAACTAATTTTTTTTACTATATGGTTATACATAAGATAAATTCAACTATTAATATTTATTTGAAAGATAAAAAGATTTCCGACATAATGGTATTTTATTTATAATTTTTTGACGTTAAATAATTTAATTTATTTATGACACAATGATGATGCAATAATTAACTTATTAATGAAATATTAACATAATTGATGTTATAAATACCCAAATAAATGGAATTTAAGCGTTTTTCTGAATTACAATAATTTTATAGGTTAACATGACATGTCAGTATTGATTAAAAAATATTTTTTAGAACTAATCATGTTGTTATTATTTTCACAAAAATAAATTACCTAATAGTGTCAAAATTGACATAAAATAGTTTTTCAAACAAATATTATATTATTAATTGTTATTATATTCCTAAAAAAATTATATTTGTCAAAATTACTTAGATAAATTTATATATATTAATAATTAACCACTTTGGGTTAGTTTGGATTGTAATAGTAAGTTTATTAACCATATAGTGTATGAAAACAAGAAGAAACGGTAAAAGTTAAATTATTTAACTTAGAGTTAAATCTAAATGATAAGGTTAAAATAGTAACCTAAACTTGTGTAAAACCTATTGGTTGAGATTATTTAGATCCATCCCCACTTTATCTTTCAAATAAATCAATTTGGAGCTATTATAAACCGAATATGATTTTATTACAAAATAATATTTTAAGTTTTTCCAAAGGTGCCCCTCTCCTCCCTTATAAAAAGGGAACCCCTTCCCTCTTCTATTCACACCATTTTGAGCCTTGAAGCTTGGCCAAAACCTGCCAATTCCTCTTATAAACCTCTATAGTTATATAATAGAGGTTTTGGTATCCTCAAAAGACCAACCCTAGTGCCTTAATAGGAGGTTAAGAAGAGGCGCGTCGAAGAAGAGGTAATATCCTTTACTGATTCTTTCCAATCTATTTCTTCTTCTAATTATTCTTATTTATTTGTTTCATCATAAATTAATAAAATAAGTATCAATAATATACTCATATGTTATTATAAATATGAAACAACCCAATTTCATCTTCTATCTATCCTACGGAAAACAAAATCCCCGTGCATGCGTACGTACGGAATACCGTCTCCACGGCGTGATGTAATCTGTTTTCCACCACCAACTTATTTGGATGAGTATAATGGAATAAAAAATAACTATATATGATTATTTTAAAGTTATATTGATTCTTAAATATTATACATACACTTCAATACAATTCCATGATCATGGGAATGATATCATTGCTCGTGCACACATACGGACTACCGTATCCATGAACACAATGAGATTCATTTTACATGATTAACCATTCAAGTATGATTTTTTAATGTATATATAATAAATAATCATGAAATATATTACATTATAATGATACTATATTTATGTACATATATGTTTCATTTACCTAATTCCGTTTAATTCAATAGGGAAACGAAAACAGCGTTCATGCATATGCACGACCTACCGTCTCCATGAACGGTGTATTTCATTCCATTTATCAATCTATAATTAAGTTAGGATATAAGTAATAATATCAAGAACAACATGTCGAAACACGTACGATAAATGAAAAGATTTTACCCAAAACACTGCTTTAGCATGGAATTTACAAAAGAATGGGTAATATAATGTCATAAGTGAAGCATATATGATATCATAAAAATGAATATGATTCTGTAATAATTCAATGAAATTATTTAAATCATTATATAAGAGGTTCAGATACGTACGAAGCATATCAGACCTAAGGTAAGGGATAACTATTCCAATCTTGTTCTTATCTGAGACTGTTATTCGTAAGTATTTTCTGGGGTTATTGTTATCACCCATGAACATGTTTTCTAAAAATGTTTTCATGTATGTTTCAAGACATTTTTATCCATTTATGAAATTTACTACATGTTATGAAAAGAATCTTACTTTTGTTTACCACATGAGGAACGTTTTGACTTTTCTGACAAAAGTACCAGGAGAATGTTATTTTAACTTATACGACATGAATGGATTTTTAGGGTTTCATTAATACGTATTTTAAATAATCTTACTAATATTTCATGAATATTTTCAATAAAATCCTTTTATTTTAAAATTCCATGGTATTTTGTGAAAATAAATTTTTTTTGAAGAAGAAAGGATATTTTCCTCAAGAATTCTTTTCAAGTGTTTTATCAAAACCATTTTCCATTTAAGATGACATTATTTCATATGTGTATGTTTCAAGTATAATGTCTCTATGATTTACATGATTTCACATCTCTTATGATGAAATGATATCCATTTGTTTTATATAGATTATGTTATGATGGAACGATGTTTATGAAACCCATTTCATTCTTTGTGTTATGATGAATGTTTTATGTTTTTTTTGGCACAAGTAAGAATGATTTCATTATGAGATGGGTGGGACCGATATCTCCTTCCAATGCATTGGGTAAATATTTATTTCTCATGAGATAGACATGTCTGGAATGGTAAGTTAATCCGGTTCAGTGATACAGGACTGGAACGAGGAGTGAACTCAATTCAGAAAGGGACTTTGTCCACTAAGATGGTCTTAGAAGAAATGCCTTGGCTACTATGGAAATCATATCAAGTGCATAATGGCTTTCCACAATTACATGTTTTATTCCCATGATATTTTATCAGGATTGATGTTCCATTATGATATATGCCTTACGTACTTCCAAGATTAATGTCATCGCTCAATATTTTGATGTTTAGATTTTATGTTCATGTTTTTGCATTCAAATGTTTATGGATTGTTTTATGTTCTCTATGTTTACCCTTACTGAGTATTTTATCTCACACTTTATATGTTTTCTTTTCCCCAGGATATAAAGAAAAGTTTTAGGTAAGAAAACCAAAGGGGAAGATCTTTTTGGGAGATGTTGAAGATCTTTCACAATGGTTAGAATATTTTGTTCCGAGTTTCCAAAGACACTAAACCATTACGATCCTTGAGTGCTGGTTTCTGTTATGTATTAAGTATTCTGCAAAAGTAATGTAATTTCCATGTATGTCAAGCTTTGGGTCTCTACAAAATCAAGGTCCCATAAAATTATAGTATAACCATAAGAAAATAAAGTAAAAATTTATTATTAAATTTTATGAAAATACATTTTTATTTTAAATTATTAAATTAATTATAAAATTGTAAATAAAATATTTATGACCTTCAAAAATAATAAAGCATATACTATAATTTTTTTTACTTTTAAGATTTCTAAATTGTATTTATACATTCATGGGTGATGTTTCTATTTTTTTGGTTGATTTACTATTCATTATTATTCATTAATTTTCATAAGGGCATGTTACTATTCATACTTTACTATTCACTAAAAAAAGTTGATCTCATTAGACTCTAAATTTCTTACTGATCATTACTATAGAAGACCATTTTTTAAAATCATTTCACATTATTAATTATTTAATTTTTAAATGAAAATTTTAAAATACCATTTTTCCAAAATTCATCAATAATATTTATCCTATATTTATCCAAACATTTGAAAATCACAAATTTTACCATAAAAAGAAATAACAATTTTATTAATACCAAGGGATTATAAAAAGAATCTAAGGCCTCGTTACATATCCCCTTAGAACATCGGCATAAGACCTAAGTGTAAGATGTGCTATGGTGATAGAATCTTGTGGCGGCTCAGACAACATTGTCTGAGTGGTGATTTCTATCAGCTTTAACTTCTCCCTTAGGAGATTTTTTTTCAAGATTCACATGTTGAAGCTCAGCTTGGGCTTGGTCCACAACAAAGCCCAGAGATGCTACCTCCTTCTCAAGCTCTGATAGATGGGCTTCGTATGGCCCATGCTTAATGGATGAGGTCATCGACTCTTCTTTTTGTATTAATTAACCAAACAAACTTGTATTTATAAACAATAATTATAATGTAAAGAGTTTATTTTCCAACGGTCATATTGACCAACGATCATAAAACAGTTGAAACCCAATAGTCTCATTTAATTACACTCACTTCATTAATTAATGGATATTGTTTTGTGGAGTATAACATGAAATAACACACAAATTTAGGAAACATATATTATTCAAAAGATCAAGTCATTACATTCTTCCCCCCTTAAGAAATTTCATCCAAGAAATTTTAACTCGTACCCTAAGAAGAGGAAATGTGTTGGTTCTTTTGCCTCATAGACTCTTCTAGTTCCCACGTGTCTTCTTCACATTTTTGGTTCTTCTACCACACCATAACAAGGTGGGTAATCTTTTTGCATAGAACCTTGTCTCTATGATCCAAGATCTCCACCCACTGTTCCTCCTAAGAGAGGTTATGTTGCAGTTGTACCACCTTTGGATTTAGTATATGTGAAGGGTTAGGTATGAACTTCTTCAAGAGGGATACATGAAAGACATCATGAACTTGTGCTAGATTGGAGGAAGGGAAAGTCGATAGGAAAATGATCCTACGTGATCAAGGATTTCATAGGGTACAATGTAACTACGACTGAGCTTCCCTTTTTTTTCCAAAACCTCATGTCTATTTTCCAAGGTGAAATTAGAAGAAGGAATTTGTCACTAACATCAAACTCCAAGTCCCTTCGACGGTTGTAGGCATAACACTTTTTCCAACTCTAAGTAGACTTAATTTTCTGTTGGATGGCATGGACTTTTTTTTTGTCAGATCTTGCACAAGATCAGGGCCAAGAAGTTTTCTCTCACCAGATTTATGCCAACAAGTAGGAGTTCTACAATGATTACCATATAGATCTTCATAGGGTGCAGTTTGAATGATTGAGTGGAAGCTGTTGTTATAAGAGAACTCAGCTGAAGGGAGATGTTTATCTAATCAACCTTTAAATTCCATTGAGCTTGTTCTCAGCATATCCTTGAGTTTTTGAATATTCCATTCTGATTGGACATCATTTTGGGGGTGATAGGCAGTACTGAAATTCAATTCAGATCTTAGAGCATGTTGAAGACTTCTCCAGAATTTTGATGTGAACCTTAGATCATGATCAGATATGATAGTAAGTGGATCTCCATGAAGCCTTACCACTTCCTTCACTTAAATCCTGGAAAGTTGATCAATAGAGAAATCTTCTTAAATAAAGATAAAATTGGTAGTATTTGTGAGATGTTCTATAATAACCCATATCATATTATTTCCTTTAGAAGTTCTCGGGAGACCAGTAATGAAGTTCAAAGTTATATTGTCCCACTTCCATGTTGGTATGGGTAGTGGTTGCAATACCCCTTTAGGAAGTTATCACTTTGCCTTCACTTGATGACATACCAGGTACCTTGAAGTGTAGTCATTAATCTCCCTTTTTATATCATCCCACCAATAATGATCATAAAAGTCCCTATACATTTTTCTGCTTCCAGGATGTGTAGTGAAAGTAGAGCTATGAGCTTCATCTATCAGCCCCTTCTTTGTTTAAGGAATAGATGGAAAACATAGTATTTTATTAAATTTCAATACACCTTGTTGATCAATATTGAACTCAGGAACTTCCCATCTCTTGCAACCTCAAATGTTTTCTGTAACAAAGGATCTTAATTCTGAGGTTTATTGATCATCTCTAGTAGTAACGGTTGAGAAATAATTTGGGTTAGGGTTGATGATGTCCCTTCCATTATAATTCCCATGTCTAGCTTTACTAGTTCATTGATTAAAGGATCTCTTTGAATCCTCATCATGGAAAGAACAACTGGGTCTTTCCTACTTAATGCATCAAAAACTTTTTTGCTCTTTTGGGATGATAATGAATTGAACAATCATAGTCTTTGAGAAGTTTTAGCCATTTCTTATGTCTCAGGTTCAATTCCTTTTGTGTGAAAATAAACTTCAAAATTTGATGGTTTGTGTATATATCACATTTCTCCCCATAAAGATAGTGTCTCTATATCTTTAGAGAAAAAACGACCATATCCAGCTCTAGATCATACATAGGATAATTCTGCTCATGAGCCTTCAATGGTCGAGATGCATAAGCATTTTCTTTGTCATTTTTCATGAGGAAACACCCATTCCCTTTCAATGATACATCACTAAAAATAACAGTCCTTCTCCACTTGATGGAAGATTTAAAATGGGTGCATTAATGAATCTATTCTTCCTCTGTTGGAAACGTTACTCACACTCCTTTTTCTAGATGAACTTAAACCCTTTTCGAGTTAACATGGTTAATGGATTATAAAATCAGGATATTTTTTTCGCAAACCTCCTAAAATATACCACCAATCCAAGGAAACGACAAATCATAGTTATTTTTATAGGATGAGGCCACTCCTCTACAGCTTTTGTCTTTGTAGGGTCAACTGTGATTCCTTCATTGGTAATAATGTTCCCTAAGAAAACAACTTGTTTCAACCAAGATTCACATTTTCTGAACTTTCCAAAAATCCTTTCCTTATGTAGAATTTGAAAAATACCCATTAGATGATCATTATGCTCCTCGCAACTTTTGAAATATATCAGAATATCATCAACAAAAACTATCACAAAGTTATGAAGGTAATCCTTAAATACTCTATTCATCAAATCCATAAAAATAGTAGGTTCATTAGTAAGTCTGAAGGGCATAACAAAAAACTTATAATAAACATATCTTGATCAAAAGGCACTTTCTAGAATATCTTCTTTCTTCACCCTCAATTGATGATAACCAAATCGAAGATTAATCATAGAGAAGAATTGAGCCCCATAAAGTTGGTCAAATAACTCATCAATTCTTGGAAGATGGTATTTTTTATTCTCAGTGATCCCATTCAATTCTCTATAATCAATGCATGGATCCATCGACCCATACTTCTTTTTCACAAAGATAATAGGTGCTCCCCAAGGAGACACACTCTGTCTGATAAACCCCTTCTCCAAAATATCTTATAGTTGTTTTTTTAATTCTTCTATCTACAAATTTTCCATCCTATAGGGGATCTTAGATATCAGATGAGACCTAAGTACAAGTTCAATGAAGAACTCTACCTCTCTTTCTGGTGGAGGTTTAGGTAACTCCTCAAGAAATACGTCAACACATTATTAGATGATGGGGACATTTTCTAACCTCAAACTCTCAT
Organism: Viscum album; assembly: GCA_963277665.1. Taxonomy (NCBI): domain Eukaryota; kingdom Viridiplantae; phylum Streptophyta; class Magnoliopsida; order Santalales; family Viscaceae; genus Viscum; species Viscum album. Next base: position 1,293,576,313 of record OY728138.1, on the reverse strand, counting down.
TTAATTATTCTTCTTCACTGATCAACTCCATAAATAAGGATATAAGAGGTTTTACAAAATAAAGATCAGGTTTATATTTCTATCATTGGAATATAACTATAGGTTTTCCATTCAAAACTACTATGATTTCCTTGCTTCTAAATTTGATCTTAGCATTATACTTTGAGAGCCAACCCATCCCTAGTATAATGTCGAATTCCATCATGGGAATGACTACTTGATTTTCAATAAGACTGTGCTCACTAAAGTAAATACTATAGTTTCTAAACACTTTTGATTCTTGGAAAATCCCACTAGGCATATTGGCTGATAACTGTACTTTTAATAAATCTGGGGTTGATTCTAAATTCTTTGAAAACATGGAGGAAATAAAGGAATGAGTAGGAAGTGAAGAAAACAATGTACTTGCTAGATTTGAGAGAACAACAAGAGTACCTTCCACCACATCATTTGGCTCTTCAACTTCAGCTGTAGTGATTGAAAAAGTATGACTTTGCTCCCTTGGCCGTTGCGGAGGCTGTTGGTGATTCCCCTCTACTGCCATTATATTTGGACAGTGATTGGCAAAGTTTTCAAGTTGTCTACACTTATATCAATGGAAATAAGGTATGTACTGCACCATATTCCCTTTGTATTTAGTGTTGGGAAGTTGTGGCTTCACCTAACTACGACAATTCCGCTCAATGTGGCCCTCTCTACCAGACTTGTAGCACTTCCCGCTCCTGATCAGACAATTCCGAGAATTCTTCTTCCCACATTTATTACATGTGGGATGTTGCACTTTCTTTCCCTCTCTTCCCTGATCGAAACTCCTCCCTAATCATGGCTCCATAGATCTATTCTTAACATTGTATTTTTTAGACCATTATAGCCAACTAAACTCTAGTTCAACATTCATCGCACTTTACATGATCTCCTCATAGCTATCATAATATTGGTTGGCTAGATTATTCCGCAGATGAGGTCACAGTACACTGAAGAATCTATGAACCTTACCATTTAGATCTATGAAAAAGCTAGAGTTGTAATATGAAAGCCTTGTGAAGTTCATCTTGTAGCTTCCCACAAATTCATTCTCCTTCTGTTTCAGCTCGAGAAACTCCTTCTCTATTCTTGTTATCATCAATCGAGGGAAATAATTGTTGAAGAATATCCCTCTGAACTCTTCCAACTCCCTAGATTCAACTTCCACTCAAGCCCTTGGGTTTTTAATTAGTTCCCACCACTGATCAGCTTCTCCCTCTATGTGATAAATAACTATGGTAACATTCTCTTGTTTAGAATTGTGGAGCAATGAAAAGATCTTCTCGATAGAGCTGATCCACTGTTCAGTAATCAATGGGTCGGTAGATTCACTAAAGATTGGTGGTCATTGACACATAAAGGATTCAATAGAAATTTGGTCACATTGTTTTGAGATTGGTCTCTCAGCTTGATTCAAGTTATTTCACATAACTTGAGTCAGTTGGTTCATCATTTGTTTGAAAGTCTCCATTACAGCTTCCATCAGAGGGCTGTCAGCACATGGTCCTTTGCAGTCACCATTTGCACGGTTCCTCCTATTTCCCGCCATTTTCTAAAATAATAAAACCTCAATGAGAAACTTATTTGAGTTACAAATCTTTTAACTATAAATAATTTTAGGTCTTAAAACAACATGCTTCAAATAATTATATTTCTCTATAAATCCTTCATAATGATTCATAAACAACTTATGATTAACCAAACATATCCCTTGGGAGTGTCATAACCAAGAGTGCAGCATGGCCCATTTTTTGTACCGAGATACCCTGGTTTATGCCCAAAACTCCTTGTCAGAGTTTTCACTCTTAAGTAAAACTGTGACATAGCCGCATCTACCTACTCATATCCAGACATAGATGTATTTGATCGATAAACCACTTACTCAATGCTCACTAAAATACCAAGAATTTTTCATATATTTAAACTTTTCTATAGGATTATACCTAAAGTTTTCATAGCGTTATTTATATAAATAATTAAACTATCCTTTGATACCAACTATCATCCCACATTTTTATTACATACCTTTTCATTACATTTTAAAGACAGAGGATCTTTAAAGTCTAGTGTCTTCAAATTTAGGAACACAAAACATGAAAAAAACATAAAAAATTCTTCTATTAAACTTGTAAGGCTTCATCATAAGTTTATCCTAAGTAAAAATTCTTTATATCAAAACCTGGAGACATACATCAAAGGAAAGGGTGAGAAGAAGGCCTAGTAAGGAAATCAAGGGAATCAGTTTACTTGTGATATCAATAAGAACTTGATGAAAACCACAAGACATGAGCAATGTAAAAAAGTGGAATTTAATAATAAAAATAACATTAATCACAAATTAAATATGTGGCTACAACATTTCATTTATAAATTCATGAAAATATCACCAAGGTTCATTCCCAAGGTGTCATAAAAATTACCAAGGTCATTCACAAAGGTATCATGAAACTTGTCATCTCTAGAGATTAATTCTTTACCCAATGAATTAGAGTGATATCAGGGCACACCCTTAATATGTATTTATTTTCTTGTGATACACATAGATCGTAATAAAACATTTCATAAATAACCCAAATAGAATCAAATAAATGGGTTTCATGTCAAAATCATGATAGTTAAAAAGTACTTAAAAATAAGATCATTATGTCATTTATAAACCATGGAAAGGGAGTGAGGGCTATATATATGTCAATTATAGAATAAAAGAGATCAATTATGTAATGATGAATACCCCTAGAAATGAAAATATATTTGGGTATCCACATAAATAATATAAGAGATTTTTTTTAGAAAAAGAGAGAGATTTTAAGACGAAAATTTTGCATCATAACTGCTACATAACAACATTTTAGAAAACATTGAAAAGAGAGGGGGAAGAAGTTTCCCACTCATAAATAACTAATAAAACAGAATGGGTATATAATAAAAAGAAATAAGATCATGGTATGGATATTTTAAGGAAATACCATATGAAAATAACACTTGAGGGAAAAGAGAAGAAGTGATTTCTTTTTCGAAAAAAATTCAGCAGCCTAAAAACGTCATGTAAAAATTTAGAAAATCAGTTGATGATAGAGGAAAGGGTCTCTCATAAATTGAAAATTAAATAGAAAGTAATAAGGATATAGAATAACATACCCCAACATATTAATATGGAAATTATAATACATAACATAAAGGAAGTTATGACTTAAAAAGGAGGGTGAACGAATCCCTTACCATGAAGAGTATCTTAGGAAGCTTGAATGTTGGTACCTTGGGGGGCTTGATGGAAACTTGGGAGGACTCCTTGGGAGTTATAAAGACCAGAGATTCGTTGAGGAGGATTTTTGAATGAAAATAATGATGGAATGTCTTGGTATTTATAGGAAAAATGAGAGAATATTTAATTAATTTCCAAGGGACACCTCATTGATGATATTTGAAAAACCATGGGCTTTCCCATTGTATTTCCCATGGTATTGGCCACTTGGGTCACCTAATATCATATAATACAATTAAAAAATCGACCGGATTGATTACATCATGATTATATCATCAATGATGTCATTAAACATTTGAAACTCAAATCTGTATTTTTACAAATCATCGAAAATTCATCTGTTTTAGAAAAATCCCAAAAAAAATTACCCTAATATAATATCGATGCTCTGAATTCAAAAATGAACTCTATTTTATGAAAATATATTTTTTAAATTTTTTTTATTTAGTTTTAAATAAAATTATTATTTATTAAGAAAACAACTCTAAAACTGTAACTTATTTTATAACACCTTGAAAAAGTAATCAAGGTCTCATAAAATTATCATATAACCATAAGAAAATAAAGTAAAAATTTAAGATTAAATTTTATGAAAATAAATTTTCATTTTAAATTATTAAATTAATTATAAAATTTTAAATAAAATATTTTTGATATTCAAAAATTTAAAAAAATTATACTATGATCATTTCTTCACTTTTAAGATATCTAAATTGTATTTATACATTCATGGTTGATGTTTCAAATTTTTTTGGATGATTTACTATTCATTACTATTCATAAGGGTATGTTACTATACTTACATTACTATTTACTAAAAACCAAGTTGTTCTTATTAGACTCTATATTTCTTACTGATCACAACATTAGAAGACCTTTTTTTGAAAATCACTACTTATTATTAATTATTTAATATTTACATGAATATTTTAAAATAACCCTTTTCCAAAATTCATAAATAATATTTATCATATATTTATCCGGACATTTTAAAGTCACAAATTTTATCATAGTAAAAAATAAAAATTTTATTTATACCAAGGGATTACAAAAAGAATCTAAGGCCTCATTACATAGCCCCTTATAACACCTGCAAGGGCATAAGTGTAAGATGTTCTCTGGTGATAGAATCTTGGGGTGGCTTAGAAAACATTTCCCGAGTGGTGATTTCTATCAGCTTGAACTTCTCTCTTAGGAGATTCCGTTCAAGATTCACATGTTGAAGCTCAGCTTTGGATTGGTCCATAGAAAATCCCAGAGATGTTTCCTCCTTCCCAATCTCTCCGAGATGGGCTTTGTACGACCCAAGTCTACTGGATGAGGCCATCAATTCTTCTTTTTTTATTAATTAACCAAGATCGCATTTTTTTATAAACAATAACTGTAACATAAAGAGTTTAGTTTCCAATGGTCATATTGACCAATGATCATATAACAGTCGAAACCCAACAGTCTCATTTAATTATAACCATTTCATTAATTAATGGATATAATTTTATGGAGTATAAAATGAAATAACACACAAATTTAGGAAACAAATAGTATTCAAAAGTTCGAGTCGTTACATAAATAATAAATAACAACAAAATGATGAATAAATAATAAACAATAAATAATAAATTTTAAATAATAATGAATAATGAATAATGAATAATAATTAAATTATAAATTATAAACAATAAACAATAAAAAATAAACAATAAATAGTAATAATAAGAATAAATAAATAAATAGTGAATAAATAAATTATAAATCAATATATAATTGATAACTAGTAAATAAAAAATAAAAAATATAGAAAAATATAAAAAATATAAAATAAAAATAAAAATAAATAATTAATAATAATAAAACAATCAATAATATATGAATAAATAATATATAAATAATAAATAAATAAATAAATAAATACATAATGAACAATAAAAATAAAAAAAATAAAAAAATAAAAAAAGAAATTATAATAAATTAATAATACACCAATATATAATAAATAAATAATAAATAAAAAAATAAAAAATAAAAAATAAAAAATAAAAATATATTAAATAAGAAAGAAGGAATACAAAATATTAAGCAGCAAATAATAAATAATAAATAATAAGTAAATATATATATTTAAATATAAATTTATATAAATACAATTATATATATTATATAAAAATATAGAAATATGAATAAATTTTCATAAATATATATAAATACAATCCCAAAAACATGGAAACACCAACCAACATAATACATATAAATATACATACCAACATCTTATATAAAAATACATTAATGTATCTAAATATAAATAAATGGATATAAATAAATATAAATATATACTAATATTCATAAATAAGTAAATACTGTAAGGACCTGGCATTAAAAATTACATAATATTTAGTTTTAAGTCAATAATTCATTCTCTTACATTTTTGGATCATTTCAGGTCAGGAGTTTTATAGAATCATGTCATAACTCATACATTAAAAAACCACACACACACACACACATATATATATTGGACACTTATAATGAGTATCCATTTTCCCAAAATATAAATATTTTGGCATAAAACATGATTTATTTTCGAGATAAATCTTTATGGCTTTCAACATTCCTTCTTCGTATCACTTGGTGATCCTTAAACCCAATATTTTTTTTAAAAATGGGATGTGCACAATAAAATATGTAAGGGACATAAAAAGAAGATAATTTTCAGTCTAGTTAAAAGTAAGAAAATATCATGAGAAATACTTTTCTTAAAAACATATTTTTCATTACTCAAAATAGAATCATCATAACTTAATAAAATTCATTATCTTACTATCAAAATAAAATGATTTCCATGAAAACTCAATTTCAAGAATAGAAAATTCATGTAGGTGTCTTGGGACATCATCTCATATAACCCTCTTAGACACCTTACAAAACCCTTTTACATTGGAATAATGATAAAATCAACTTCTAATATAATTCTATGGATAACACATTCATTATTCAATGCATTGGAGTGTGATCTGGGTGTACCCATTATAGAATCTATAACAGTTTTACATGTGAGATATAATGGGGATCAACCATTTATAAAAAATTTAAAAGGACTATATCATGCATAAAACCCTTGAAAAACTCTTTTAAACCCATGTGAATTTTTTTTTATCAAAATACCCTTTATTTTTAAAACAAAATTTCAATACCAAAATTCTAAAGAAACCATTAGATGGATTTTCTTTGAAGAAATCATAAAATATTATTGAGGAATCAAAACATGAAATAATATTTATGATGGTAAGAAAATTAATTATTATGATATAAATTAACATAGAACATTTATTTTTAATTTTTTAATGAAATTAAAACATTTAATAAAACTATTTATTTTGAAAAATTTGAAAGAATGTCAAAGAAATTTTTTTATTAAAATCGATAAATTTCACACATAATAAAGAAACAGTTTTTTTAAACGAACTATGGAAATTTATAAATTGAAATTCAAAGAATTTATGTGTTAAGAGGAAAAGAGATTCCTTTCATATATTATATTTAAAAAAATATTATCCTTTTTTACTTTTGCAAAAAGTGTTTAAAGAGTAAATTAAAAAATTTAAAATAAAGTCACTTTCCACCTTTGGAATTATTTAATTCATAATCCCCATAAAATAATAACATTAAAAAAATTTTAATATCATTAAAATAGATATATTCATGATATAACATGTAAATGGGTCTATATATACACCACATAAAATAATATAGGTTCATGACATCAAAATATGCCTCAATAAAAGGAAATTGAGATGAAGTTTCTTACCTTGAGTTTGACTCATCACGTACATTATTTATATTTATGAATAAATAAATTATGTTAATTTTATAAATCCTTGAGAACCATTTTCATGTTAATTATTCCATTATTTAATTTCATACCATGTTATATAAAATTACATATCAATTAAATTCACATTATGAATTTTGATGATATTCAGCTCATATGATTGTAATGACTTTAGTTGGTTTACTATAGTGAATTAGGTAATTATTCCCTAATATATAGAAAAATAATCATGGTATAATTATCAATTATATACATCAATGTTTTTAAAAAAGTATTGAATTATGGTTATTAAAAATGAACTATGTTACAATCACAGAGACAATAGGTCATATGTATAGAAGAGTAACATTTCCATTTTTCAATGATCATAATGGAAAGTATATAAGTAATATTTTATCATTATATAACTAAAATAATATCATAAATATCATTCTAATACATTTAATATACTTATGTATAATATCTATATGATGTGGTGATGAAAAACGAATCACATCATTTATTGGAGGTGGTAGTCCACATGTATGCAGAAATAACATTATCATTTTTAAGTGAATGGAAAGTTATGAAGGTAAATTATGTATTATATTTTAATAATGATAAAAATATGATTAATATAATATATAAACATTAATTGCACCATTATAATCCCTCCATGATAGATAGTGATGGAAAATGAATTACATCGGTTTGCGAGGTGGGAGTCCCCCAAACACATGAACAATGGTTTTGTTTTCCATTTTATAGAAGAGGAGATTGATATAAGTTATGAGATAAACATAATAAAATATAATTAAATTTATTATAATGGTTATATTATTTTTAAAAGGTTATATAATATTTTAATAATGTGGAAGACTAAATAAAACAGAAACACTCAATTAAAAATGATACCTCTTCTTCAAAAAACATCCTTTTATTAACACCTTAAGACCACTAAGGTTGATGTTATACCTAAACTAAGAAATGTATAATGGGTGGATGGATTATATTATTCTATTTTGGTATGTATTTTCTAAAAAAAATTGGTTTTTATGTTTGAATAAATTAGAAGAAGAGGTTCCCTTTTATAAGAGGGGAGGGAGACTGTTTGAATTCCTCAAAATATTTAATTAATATAAATTAATTTTTAACTAAATATGGACTGAAAGAAATTTATTTTAAATATAGGATGATTATAAGTTTATTTAATCTCATCCAATAATTATTTAACTAATTTAGGTTACAATTTAACCTTTATCATTTTGTTTTAACCCCTCATTAACTTCATTCACACTTGCCATGATAACAATGATTTTTACTCTTTGAGGGTTAATATAGTCACTATAAACAGAATAGAAACACATAAATGGACCATGTATGATCTTATAAACCATATCCTAATAAAGTTTCTAAATATAATATTTTTATTATATTTATTTCATTTAATAAAATATAATTTATTATAATACACCATTAAGATAAATTTTTAGAACTACTCATTACATTGATTTTAATAATATCATGAAAAAAGTAAAATTCAAACCAAATATTTTAATACAATCCTAAAAATTCATTTATATCTATAAAAATCATGGATCACTCTATTTATTTGAAATTCTTTAATATTTTCAATATCATTTATTTGATTCTTCCATCAATTGAATAATTACTACGTTAGCATTGTGTAAATTTATAAGGTAATTATTTCTTCACTAAATATTCAAATTAAATTACAGTGATTTAGAAAAATAATTTATATTTCAAAATAACATTAATAACCTAACATATCCACTTTTTAAACCTAGGTTAAAAATATTATATTTATTAAAAACAAGTGTGTGACATGGTTGACTATTCTTGAAATAAAATATTATAAATGTAATAATCTCATCCAAATGGCCAAAAAATTACATGTAAAAAATATTAGATGATTAAAAATAAATTAAACTCATACAATAATATCTAAAAAAGTTTTAGGGTCATTTTATTTTCTTTATCATTTTATTTTTATCTTTAATTACTCGATTTAACCTTTATCGTGGCAACAAAATTAACGAAGGTTACCATTCATAATGACAAAAAATAAAGGGTTCTTATTTAATAAATTTTGAATTAATGATTAAAAATATTGAATATATTTTACAATTTTTTTAAGATGAGTGGAAGAATTAAATTTAAAATTAATCCTAAAAAACACATTGAAAAATAGTTTTTCAGAAAAATAAACTTTAAAATATAAAATGTTTTATAATAAGTAAATGTATAAAATTAATTTAAAAATTATATTGGATCATTTTCAATAAAACTAAAACTAATTATATTTTAAGAAAAATTCTAAATATAATTTTACTTTATAAAGATTTTAAAAGAGAACACTGTATTCAATAAAAATCAATATTTTCACTATTTATGGAATTATCAATATTTTGAAAAAAAATCATTAATTTATCCTAAGATAATTTATACATAATTAATTAAAAAATGAAATTCCTTTTTTAAATAATTTTTTTAGTATTTTCCAAATATAATTATTATATTCACTTATAAAAAAAAGAAAATCCATTTCTAATGAAAATGAATTGTGGAATAATAAAATTATATTACTAAAAATATGGTACTTATTTGAAAATAATTAATTTATAAATTGCCAATTTTTAGTACCTTACTCTATATTTTATAATGTAGTTATTACTATTCATTCCTTCCAATTTAATGGATAGGTTATAATGATTACATTTAAATAAGAATTCCTAGCTCGTTTAAGCTCGATATTGAATATCTTGTATGTTATCAATCATAGTATTTCATTTTAAAATATCAGGATAATAAATTACCACCCCTATTTTAAATTTTGTCCTCAGAATTTTAATTTGGCCTTGGTAACTAGGGTTTGGATTCTCAAAATACATTTTCTAAAAAACCAAATCATAAAAAGGCTTAGTAAATATTTTTCATGAAAACAGTGAAAGGGAATTATAGAGGTCATCTAGAAAAATAAAACATTATAAGTTTACAAGTATGAGAAAATAATTGGGAACTAAAAACATATATTTGGAAGAAAACCCTAACTTCCAAAGAATATTATAATGTGACAGATAACATTTCCATGATAAAGTTAACCATAAAAATCATAAATCTATGATGGGTTAAATGGCTATTGATTTTCAGTAAGAAAAGTAAATGAATAACATTTTTATTTTGAATATAATATTATTAAATTTAAAAATTATTTTACGGCATATACAAGGAACATAAGGAAATAAACTTACTATAAGGTCCCAAAATGAATTCCACTATTTCGTGCCCTGAGCTGGTGGGTCATATAGCCTCAAGTGCATCTCCCCAAATACCAAATGTTTCTGACTCGAAATGAGGGCCTAGGGAGTGTTCATGGGGAGACTATGTCCTCATGTTAGGGTGTAACACAATGAAAGTAAACAAGTCAGTCAATAGTAGAAGAATTAAATCAATCATACATAATAGAAATACCCAAGATAGGGACATATAAGCAATGCCAAAAGTAATCTCATAAAAAATGATGATCCATTTCATGTATCTATAATTTAGAAACTAGTATACAAAAAAGAAGTACAATACATGTATCAAAATAAAAAAAAGGCAAAAAACAAATATCCAATCTAGCATTACGATTCTACCTTGGTCCTATGCTCTCATACTTTTAAGCATATCACAATCAAGCATCATACTGCATGCAATCTTCTTGGCCCCTAACTAAATCTATATATTCTACCCAGTTACCCAATGTTGACTCAAATATGATGTGATATAAAACATAGTTGTCCACTACAAACAATGTCAATAACAAATCCAGGTTGTGTAATACAAGCTAAAGAAATTCAATGTATATCACAAGTATAACAGAAATAAAATCAATGTGCCCTTGGAATATGTGATAAAAGTAAAGTAAAATAATCTATCCAAACAAGGATCCCTACAAAACAACTATTAGGATCCCATATCATGGGCAGCGGTAAAATATAACAAATCATTTAATGATATCTAGTCTATGAACTGTAAGCTGATACCCATACTAGGTCTATCTATAAAAAATTACAATACCACCATAGACATAACATAAATCCAATTGTATAACATTTACCCCATTCATGTCATATAATCTAGTCAATATAATTCATCACAACCTCATCTTATAATAAATCCTTCCACAATGTACTTTCCATATATTTCGAAGTGTTAGAACACAAAGGGTCAGATCTAATGTATAAAATACCAAGGAATCCTTATCGAGTCCCAAGAGAATCTCGATAGAAACTCGTTAAAGACATTGTGGGTGTCTAAGGATCATTTAAACAACACTTATCCCATGATAGTCCGAGAATGGAGGATCCATGGGTTAGTAAGGTCAAAGGAATACCATGTAATGAAGACCCAGGGAGGAACCAAGACCAAGGTGTCCACTACCACAATTGAGATACATGAGATAAATTCCGAAGGAATCTAATGGTACCAAAAAACGCATTCATTACCATTAAAATAATCATCTCATTCCAAACATAAATTCACAATCAAATATATTTCATCAGTTTACCCACTCATTTCAACAATTTCTCTAAAATTAATTTAATTAATTAAATGAAGAAACATTATGTTATCACATGGAAAGGAATGAAAACCTTCCCCCAACATCTCAATTCATTTTTAATTTTGTTTAAAAGGGATTCATTTAACTCGGAAATCGTATACACACTCTATGGGTAGAATAACAAAAGGGGAAAAGAAAGGTTGCACCCCATGGGTGGCCTTGATGGGGGAAAAAACCCTTGAAAATTTCAAAGGAACTAGTGGGTATCCCTAATAAGATTAAATTAACCCAATTAGATTATTCAATTAATTAAAGAAGTGACACCAGAATGTCTAGCACATATCTCAACAGAAACTAAGATTTTAAAACATCAAACCCCAAGGTAATGTTATAGACAACCTACATAGTTCCGTAAGAGATCACTCATCCATTATTATATTCTTATTCAATCAAGATAAAAAAAATGAATGGATAAAAATGATAAAAATAGGGAAGATTATATTACAAAAAAATAGTCCTATCGATATGAATTCAAATAATGAATGGAAAACAATGACGTAAGACCATGCTAACATAAATCCACCAATATTGATGATTCTTAAATCTAGAGTTCAGATGGCTGATTAGTGGACAATCCTAATATTATGATTCAAAAGGAAATCTGTTATGTTCAAGGTGTTCTCCAATGAGAGAATAAGAATAGGTGTTTTAAAATATAAAATCAATAAGGAAGAAATGGTAATATACGCAAGAATTCCCAGGCTGTACGATTTGGCCCCATGGTTTGTCTGCACTATTCTCCAAACAATGCACCAACCATGATACCTACAACTTGTTAAGGGGAACTTGACATGATTAGTTCACACATTTCTTCTAACCATGCACAAACTGGGTTTTTAGGCTCTGTTAAAAGTTTGAAACATATTTTATGGGTGTTCACCCCCATATGCATGGTTCCCTTAAATTATGAACCTCTTGAGAGAGTCCTGGACCACCCCACACAACTGTTCTCTTAAGGTTGCATGTTTTCCTCAAACAGTGCGACCATATACAACTAACTATCAAACCATGCATAGTTAGATGTAATTATGTGGTCTGTCCCGCATGGTTTCTGTAAACCGTGCCACATGTCTGTTTTTTCCAAAAAAGTTGGGTTTTGGTATTCAAAAAATCCACAAACACCCATGATTTATCCATGATCACATTGGGTACACACATTAGTATATAAGCAAGAATTTAATCCAAAAAACAAAAGATATGTATATCATAGGAAAACCTAGGATGTTACAATATTCCACCATTAAATAAATTAATCCTCAAATTTCTATTCTACGGGTGTTCAAGAATTTTCTTAAAATAACTCCATCCAATGGGCATGTACAACAACCTCCTACTCCCATGTCATATCCAGTAAAAGGTTGTGCTTCCGTAGTTCCCATACTTGAGGAACTAACCAACCTTAAATAACATTCATGCTATTGTTAATGATACGAATAAGATGATCCTCAAGGGACGTATCTACATGTATCTAAACCTTATATGACTGCAATGTGTGATATGGTTCTGAATTATTACAATGTAGCTGAGATACATGGAAGATGTCATGCATAGCCCGATACCTCATAGGGAACTACATGTAATAGGCTACTAAGCCAAATCTCCACTGAATATTGAATGACATAACATATTGGGGTGAATAATTAACTTTTTTCCTAATTTCTCTACATCCCAACCTCATTGAGATATGTAAAAATACATGATCCCTAAACGTGAAATCTAGAGGTCATCAATAGTTATTGACTTAAGTTTTTTGTTGAGACTATATAATATCTATCCATTTCATGATCAAATGTACTATCTTAGAATTCTGTTGTATGAGAAATGGTCCCAGTAAAGCTACCTAACCTGCCTCTAACCAGCACAGGGGAAATCGACATGAATTTATTTAAAAATACTAATAAGGATCCATCAATATAGTATCTTGATAATTATTATTGTAGCCAAAATCAGGAAGAGGAATATGCCTCTTACAAGATCCCTTGAAATCTAGAATTCACTCTCACAACATTTCCTCTAGCACCTGAATCGTATGTTCAGACTAGAAATCATTTTAAGGGAGATTTTAATCTCAAAAGTACAAGTGTACCTAATATCCTCTACAAATTATATGAGAAATTATGCATATAATCAGTGTATCTATCTCATACCATGCTCTAAGTAACCTTGTTAAGTCATACTACCTCATGGATATACAACATCCCAAACCCATATACACTGAAGGTCTCCCTGATTGGAAGAAAATGAGAAACCGTCATGAGCCTGTCAATAATAACCCATATTACATCACTTCCTCAAGGAGACCACAGAAAACTAGTCAGGTTATCCATCACAACATCATCACATTTCCACTCAGTAATGGGTAAATACAATAAAATCCTAGATGTTTACTGATGTTATGCATTCATATTCTCATAGCTGGAACACCTCGTAACAAAACCAGCTACCTCACATTTCATACCTAGTTACGAGTACTAATGGCGTAAGTAATGATACATATTGGTGACATCGGGGTGTATCACCTAAACTAAAGCATGAAACTCCTTCATCATATCCTCACATTTTTTCATTATAACCTAAACATGACCATGAATATAAATAATTTCATCCTCACCTAAAATCCATCCAAGAGGTGGGTCTTAACATGCCACACTCTCCCATAAGACTAGGCCCTTAGAACATGAAGATGCTACATCATTAGTCTATCTAGAAGGGTAGAGGTTACAAATAAGGCTAGAAAATAAATCCTTCCCCTGACTATCCTGAACCTCCAAGTGCATCTATAAAAATAAGTCCATAAGAAGCCACTCGTTACTGGTCTCCTAAAATCAGGATATTTGTGTTCTCTTACTCAATACGTCTGCCATTGAATTACCCTTTCAAGGTGTATATGAATGCTCAAAATAAAAATAATGTAGGTACTCAATCCACAATCACTACCTTAGTTTTAAATCAAGATGTGTAAATATATACGTGTGTCTTTTACGGACCATGCACACCCCAAAATACTCCACAAGAAAGTAAAGTCTCCAACAATGTAAACCATAAACAACCGTAGCCAACTAGAGATCATGTGTCAAGAAATTTCTATCATGTGGAATTCACTACCAAGACCCATAAACCATGACCTATTCCACATACATCATAATTTCTCCCTTACCGATACCCAATATGTCCCAATATACAGTGTATCTTCTTCCCAGCTCTAGCAGAATCAGGTCCAGCACTGAAGTCAACCTCCCTTTCAACTCCTAAATGGCCATATCATAGATATATGTCCATACAGACATGAAAATATTCATAGTCAACCTCATCAACGGTGTTACAAAACATGAGAATCCCAATATGAATCTATAATAATATCTGTCTATACCCACGAAACTCTATATATTAGAGACTTTCTTGGGATAATACCATGAAACTACCGCTCTCACCTTCTATGGGTCAACTGATACTCCAATATCTATGATAATATGAGCTAAGAAGTAAACCTTATCTCTCCAGAATTGGCACATTGTGATCTCATAATACAACTGATGTTATATTAGTGTATCCAAAATGTTCTCAAGATGTTTTTAGCGGTTGTAATGATCTTGAGAATACACCAAGATATTTTCCATGAAAATAAACATAAATGAATCCAGATAAGGATATAAAACTAAGTTCATCATATCGCTGAAAACTTTTGGCATGTTCATGAAACCAAACTACATAACCATATTTTCATATAGACTATACCTACTATGAAAAGTTTCATGAGATGTGTCTTTAGGTTGAAGATTCACATGATGATATCTAGATCTTAAATCAATTTTCATGAACACCCAAGCTTTTTAGAGGTGATAAAAAAATATTATCTATCCATGAAAAGGGATATCGGTTCTTAACCATTAAATGGTTCAATTTCTATTAATCAATTCATTTTATAATTGTACCATCTATTATATTTACAAAATGACCAACAAACCTCATAGAGAAGTACTGGGTCATATAAAAACCTTTTCCTTTTACGTCCTCTAGCTACCTATTGAGCTCTTGAAACTCCATCGTTGTTATCCTATAAATAAAAATTGTTAATGATGTGTCTTTTAAAACTATCTCAATGTAAAATTACACCTATATCAGAGAAGTTAAAATAAAAAATTCATTCTGGATAACATCCATGAAATGATCAACCACTATAGAGAAATATTCCTACAATGATCCTTAATCATCTAGATATAAACTAGATATATGGGATGTTATAAACCTAGTCCAAAATTCTCTATTCCACTCGACATTCTTAGAGAACCATTTCCCCTTGTGAATAAACACCCCACCCTCTTGTGATTTTAAAGTCACCCTATGAATATATAAATTGGTATAGGATCTATATTAAAATATCAATTCTATCCCAAGTATGAAGTCAAAACCTTTTATCTCAATGATAAAAAATATCCTCCACAAAGTGACACCCATTTATGTAAATGGGAAACTATAATCACTATGTACACCCTCAGTTATGATCCCCAATGCAGTTTAAAGCTTTATGATGCCATCAGAAAACTGAATAACAATCCCAATGATCCCCACTAAAGGAGTATATATGAAACTCTAGGATGTACCAGTATCAAAAAACATAGAGATAAGAGTAGAGGATAATAATATCATACCTCTCACCATATATGACTTGATGATATGCTCTCAGATATTGGGTTTTTTTCATAGAACCTGATTTGGAAATAATCCCAATCCATAACTCACATCCTATAATCCTAGTGAAAAACAACCCACCAGTAATTTTCTTCTCTTTTAAGAAAATACATTGTGATATTTACTCTTCTCATAGGATGTGTCTCTAGATGCCTAAATATGGACAATGATGCCTGAAGCCATAACTCAATAGCCTGTGGTCCACCATCCCCAAAAAACATGGGAAGATTATACTACTAGAACACACCCATAAGCTCTGCCATATTTGAGGTAAGATTTAGTTCTCCCAGAAATGTATTTATATAGCTTAAATAAACCCAAAAAAATGTGATTTAGCACTTGAATATAGTAAAACTACTAGTTCCTCAGCTAGAACTATAGAAGGATCCAATGGTAGCCCATTCCCCACACCTCCGGAGCATGGACATCTCCACCGTCCATGCATAAGACTAGAGGTCGTGGTGGTGGAATGTATCTATAATAAAAAACACACACCTCCTAAAAGGCCAATAACCAAAATTTCATATCTAGAAGCATTGGATAAGTCAAAACCTTCCTATAAATAGGTTATAGCCATCTGTCTACTCCTAAAGCTATGTATGGGTAAAAAGAATAACGATCATAGACATCACTAGATATACCGCCTAATTCCCACTCAAAAACCTGGTCAAGGTCAATTTATCTATTTTTCAATTTAAATTTCATTTCAATTCATATTAATTTCACATTTATATTTAAATGGATGAAATAAATGGTTGAACACTTTTTATCTATAATGGTCCATAATCCACATGAAAAAAATATAGAATCCATTTAATCCACACCATAAGAAATTCTAGTTCATGCAACCAATATTTCATAACTCAATGTTCTATATTTTGATGATTAAGTTTTTTGATGAAGCCTAATAAGTAAAACACTACTTAGGTTATGATAGGAACTCTACATACCAACCATGTTTCTCAATCTCTTACACAAATCATTTATAAAAAAATAGGTATATCACACAAAGCACATATCACGAATTTATACAATCAAGAAATGAACCCTATAGAGCATAGTAGAATGCATGGCATGTAAATTCTATTGGGTGAATAAAATGATGCATCAGATATATACCCTCATATCATCGGGAAATGCTAAAATCCATAATCTTAATAACATCGAACCACAAGTGAATCACCCAATGTGGAATTAAAATCTATTATAATATGAAAAGTCTATAAAATAGAAATTTCTTTTCATGGAAATTTGGATTCTCTCTATACATGGGTTAGATACTCCCAGGAAAAAATCATTAAAATTTCCAAAACTTCCATAATTCCCTATTGATTTCCAGAAAATATCTAGGAACAATAGAAAATTCCCCCAATACCACTATGTAACATTCCAACCCAGATGCCACTATTCGGTGCCCCGAGTTGGTGGGTCCCATGGCCTGATACACATATCCCCAAATGATATAGGTTGTTCACCTATAGTGAGGGAACATGGTGCATCTGTAGGGAGACTATACCCTAATATCAGAGTGTAGCACATTTGTATTACACAAATTAGTTAATAGCATAAGCAGTAAATCAATAATACAGAAGATAAATACCCAAGAAAATAATATATAAACAATTCAAAAATTAATGTCATATAAAAATGAAGATTCTTGTTATGTCTCTATAATATATAAACAGGTATATAGACAGCTTGGAAAATACATGTATCAAAATTCCATAAATACAGAAAATAATTTTCCCAGCTAGCATCACGAGCCTAGATCAATCCTATGCTCCCATACTCATAAGAATAACAAAATAAAGCATCGTACTATGGTAACTTTTGTTGGTCCCTACCTATATCTATATAGTCATTTTAGGTACCCAATGGTGGCCTGAATAGGGTGAGAGGTAACACTTAGTAGGCCACCACCAATGATATCTATAACAAATCTAGGTTGTGTAATACAAGCTAAATTAGTACAATGTATATCCCAGGTATAACTAGAATTAAATAAAAGCTTCCATGGAATATGTGATACAAGTAATGTAAAAATTTCTTTCCAATTGGGGATCTCTACAAAACAACTATCAATATCCCATATCAAGGTAAATAGTAAAATATAAAAAAATGTAATGATATCTAGTTTACCAACTATAAGAAGATAATTGTAACAAAGATATCTATAAAACATGTCAAAACCACAATGACTACGCCGTAATACCAAGTTTATAACATTTACCATGACCATGATATATAATCCATCCAATATCATTCATCAAGGTCTCATTATATAATCAATTCTTTCACAATGGCCTAACTATGTAATCTGATGTGTTAGACCATGAAGGTCCAGATCTATGTTATAGAAGACTAAGGCATCATCATCGAGCCCCATTTTCATATCGATGAAAACTAAATAAACAGCTTAGTGGATTCTAATTCTCAATTCAATAATATATGTCTAATGTGATTCTAAGAAATCCCGATCCAAGGGGCTATAAGGCCCATGAAATCTTATGGAATCAATACCTAAAGAGGAAACAAGTCTAAGGCGTCCACTACCACAATTAATATCCAATGGAGAAACATCCATGTCATATGATGGAATCATGATCCACATAATACCAACAATGCCCCACACTATTATTCATTTCATAGATTCATTTCAAAAATAAATTGATAATCAATTAAATTTCAAGAGTTTTCCCAATCATTTACAAAATTTCTCTAAAATAAATTTAAACATTTAAATCAATCAATATCATGTTATGAATTGAAAAGTGTTGAAAACCTTCTCCTAAAATATGAATTAAATTTTCATTCAGTTTAAAGGGGCTTCTTCTAACTAGGAAAGCTCACACACATCCCATGAGTGGTATAACAAAAGTGAAAAAATGGAAGCTCCCCATGTGTGGCCTAGGTTATAGAAACAACATTCAATAGACTCAAATAAACTAGTTGTTATCCTTAACATGTTCCATTTCAACGAATTAAATTATTTAAATATTTAAAGGGGATCTAATGGAAAGTATAACACAAGGAACAACAACAACTAAGATTATAAAACACTAAACCCTAAGGGAAAGGTATACACCACCTATCGTAGGTCTGTAGTAGTGAAATCATCCAGTATCAGCTTCTGATTTGATCTAGATTAGAAGAAAAATAAAGAACAGATGAAAATCCTAAAAATAAGGAATATTATCTTGTATCTAAATACATTTCTTGATTTGAATTCAAACTAATAATGACACAATATGATCTAAGATTATACCAACACAAATCTAATAAGATCAATTTCACTTCAATTTGAGTTCATAATGATAATAGATGGCCGAGACTATATTTAGGATTCAAAAGTTGAGATCCCACATTAAAGGTGTTTTCCATAAGTAGAAGAACAAAAGGTGATTCAAAATCTAAACTAATTAAAGGATAAATGATAATTTCCCCATGAAATCCTGGGTCATAAGGTTTAGCCACACGATTGGCCAAACCATGCGCTAACCATGAGCCATTAATTATTTTAAGGGGAACCTCAGATGGTTTGTATACATTGTTTGTATAACCATGCACAATTTATGTGTTTATGATCTATTAAATTTATACAAAATTTTTCATGCACACGTATCCCCTTCTCCACAGTTTCATTATACCGTGAACCTCCTAACAAAGGCTTAGACCACCATAAATGAGTGTGATCCTGAGTTGGTATAATTTCCTCAAACCATGAGACCTCCAGCATCCCACTATCAAGCCTTGAACGGTTAGGGGTAACTATATGTCCTTCCTCGAATGGTTTCTCATAACCATGCGACCTATCTTTTTTCCCAAAAAGATAGGTTTTGGGCTCTGAACAAGCCCAATACACCCCCGATACACCCATGATTACATTGGGTTCACACACTAGTCCCTAAAAAAGTAACCAAACCAAAAAACAAATGATCATTACCGCATAGAAAAACCCAAGATCTTATAATTATCATGAATAATTTCAACTTTTAATTAATTTTTATCACAGGATCATTTTTTTTTGTTCCAAATAATGAGTATTTAATATTTTGGTTTTGACTGAATCACTAGAATCAACTTCTTATGGATAAAAAAATCCAAAAATGGTTAAGTTATATTCCTCCTATCTTTACTCATTAACCAAATCCCAAATGGTTAGCACCAACTAAGATAATTCCCAAAAATAATAAACCTTCATAAGAAGAAAAACTACTTTAATCTCTAAAATTTAAAAGTAATACCCAAAGTACAACATAGATCATTCAAAAATTATATATACATGAAATTAATCAAAATAATTTATACTAATATTGAAAACCAAAGATTAGAAGGATTTTATCACATATTTTTCCAAGATAAAATAAATCACTCTTAATGTCTCATACAAAAAATGTATACTCTATAATCATATAATCTCCATGATATTATAATCATTTCTATAAAAACCTTAATCTAGATAATCCAAAATAAAATAATATATTTTTCCAAAATATAATTCATCCATTATTTCTCAAATAAAATCCCATAGTATTTTTTGTACCAAAATTATATAATACCCCCAACAATTATAGTGAAATTCTTTTGAAATAACATTAATAACTTGATCACCAAATCAATTTCTAATAGCATGGTCTTCTATATGATAAAAAATATTTTCCTAAGAGTAACTTAACGTTTATCTATATGATCATTTAAGTAATTTAAAACAATGTTAATATTGACTAGGACATCACATAGGTTAGTGGTTGGTGGCACATCATTGTCTCCCTTCAGTTGTCAGTTCAATACTCATGAGATTTCTGGATGTGAAAGGTTATTGTCCGGCCCATGGGTTTTAATTTTTAAAAAATATAATCCTCATAACATTCTAATAAATGTGATAAACATCCTAAAAAATAACCATAATATATTCAATATGAAATAATTTTTTATCCTCAAAGGTTATCTCAAACCTTTCATTTTCAATCCTAAAAAATGATAACACATAATTACATGAAAATGAAAGACCATATAAACCTCAAGGGTTATCCATATCTTAAAAATTGTCAACAAAAATGAAAAGATAATTATTCCTTAAATAAATCTATCAAATTATAATCTTAACAGTTATATATACCTCAAACTCAAAAAAAATCACCCAAAGTACCACCATAATAAAAAGAGTACAAATTATTTTAAACCTATGATCATCATTAAATATACCAAAAATATTCAATCCATTATATATAGATAGATTAATCAACCAACATTCTTTATAATCTGTTGACTATGTTACTTTATCTTATTCCTAAATACTTATTTCCTATAAAGAAAAATATAAATCATGAACTAAGATTCAATAATGCCAAAACCTAATCCATGAAATAATCCATACATTTCAAATATAATTTTCATTTTCATATTATTCAACTATAATGAAATTTTTTACTGATAAAAAGGTATCTATATTGTATTATTATCTCATTCATGATCCTCCTCCAAGGATGCCAATTTTTATAATGACCATTCTTCTCACATATAAAACATTCAATTAATACCTCAGGAAGAACTAATTTTCCATTCATGGAGTTAACTAAATTATTAATTTTTTCCTTGAAATGTTATTTCATTATAACCTTCTTTAAAAAATATAAAACATCTTCCCGTACTTTTAAAAGACTTTCTTAGGTGTTTCTTTCAACATTATTGAAACAATGGTTGTTAAATATATTTAAATTAATGATCATTATCACCTAAACACACCCGGGGATTCATTTACCATGTATTTGATGCATTGTGAAACTCACCTAAGTTCAATTTATTAATAATTACTATAGATATATAGATAATAATAACCATAAGAGTTCTTAATAAATCTCCCATTCTATTTAGTTTACCATTAAGAAAACCACTATATTTTACTTTACACCCATAGTTACTTTGGTTCATGTTGGATATATCCATTTAAAAAAAATTAGTGCGAGGATATATAAAATTCATAATATACCATTTTATGAGTAGGATAAACACTATGATATCCTTATTCATGTTATCTCAAACTATTTTGATTTATCCAAAATAACTTTGATTCTTTCTCATTTACTAACCATTGTGGTTATAATGACTTTTAACTTATGATAAAATAATATCCTAACCTCTAAAGTTATCTAAACCCTATTCTATTAGAAATATTAAGGAACTAACCTTAAACATTACATAATCTAGAGTTTTAAGTTAAGAATTCATTCTATAATATTTGATGGTCTTTTTAGGTTTACAGTTTTATATAATTATTCCATAACACATAAATTTAATATATATATATATATAT
The DNA here is from genome assembly GCA_963277665.1 of Viscum album. Lineage (NCBI taxonomy): Eukaryota > Viridiplantae > Streptophyta > Magnoliopsida > Santalales > Viscaceae > Viscum > Viscum album. Next base: position 1,293,553,593 of record OY728138.1, on the reverse strand, counting down.
ACAAAGTTGGATATTCTGATCAGTATGCATTTTTTCCATAATATAAAACTTTTGACATAAAACATGATTTATTTTTATGATAAATCTTCATATATTTCTACTTTTCTTTATATTTTCCCTTTCCAATCCTTTATCCTCATATTTTTTTAAATTATGGGATGAGAACAAAAAAATATCAATAAGGGACAAAAAAGAAAATAAACCATTAGTGAAAAACATGAAAATATGTTGAAAAAACTATTCTAAAAATTATTTCCATAAAATATCATTAGAAGCTGTAGAAACTTCATGTAGGTTCCTTGGTAAATCAAATAATTGAAAACTTAATGAACCATTATATAAAACTTTAAAATTGGAATAAACATATGGTTGAATTCCAATATAAATTTCCCAAGAAAATAATCATTATGTAGTTCATTAGAGGGTTTTCTAGGTGCACACATCCTATAAGATATAACAGGCTCACCTGTGAGATATAATAGGGATCAACCATTAGTAAAAAATGTCCAATGACCATATCATTAATAAAACAATTTAATAGCTCTTTAAAATAATTTTAAAGATATTTTAGATATCAAAATAACCTTTCATCTTAAAAACCCATTTTTAATACCAAAATACATAGAAAAAGGTTAATAAGTATTTTATTTGAAGAAAATGTGAAACCTTGTAGAGGAAGAAAAACATGAAATAAAGGTTACAGAGGTAAGGAAATTCATTGTCACCATATATTTTAATATTGATCAATCCTTTTTTATTTTTGTAAAGAAAGTTGGAAATTCCGTAGAAGTATACCTTTTTAATACCTTTCAAAGGGAGTTAAAAATATCATTTATTTAAATATAAATACTGCACACACAATTAAGAAACCATTTTATTTTAAAAGAAAAATAGAAAAATATAAAAATTATTCAATGAATTGAGGAATAATGATGGTGGATTTTTTTTCATTCCCTATGTATAAAAAAATAAATTCCATTTTACTTTTATAAAAATATTTTAAAGAGGAAATTTAAAAGAGGAATTTTAAAAGAATGTCCCTAAATACAATGGAATCATTTGAATTGAAATCCCCATGAAATAGTACCACTAGAAAACCTTTGATATCCTGGTAATAGAGAAATTATTGATGTAAAATTTCAAAAGGGTTTTAGCTACTCTTCATAAACTAATGTAGGTGCATAACGTTAACAATATGACTCAATGAAAGTAAATTGAGATGAAGTCCATTACCTTGAGTATGAATCATTACACATGTTCTTTATATTCCTAAATAAAAAAAACTAAAGTTAATTTTTGACATTATTATTAAAAATTTTCATTTTAATTATTTTTTTATTTCATTTTATTCCAATTTATATATAATTATTTATCAATTAAATTCAAACCCGGCATTTTGATGATATTCACCTTTTATATTAGAAATGAATTCCATATTGTGAATATTTTCAAAGAGGTAATTATTTCATTATCACAAAAAAATAAATCTTGAAATAATTATAACTTTTGAACATAAAATATATTTAAAAAATTATAATTAAATATGGTTATGAAAAATAAACTACGTTGCAACCATAGAGATGGTAGGTCGTAGATACGCGCGAGTAACATTTCCATTTTTTAATGATCAGTATGGAAAGAAGGTAACTATTATTTTATCTTATTAATATGATAATCATATCATAAATATCATATTAAACCTTTAAATATATATACAAATATATATATATATATATATATATCATTCATGTGACCTGGTGATAAAAAAGGAATCACATCACTTCACAGAGTTGGTAGTCCACACTTATGCAAAAATGACAGTGTCATTTTTTAGTAAATTGAAAGGAAATAAGGTAAATGATATATTATCATTTAATAATCATAACTATTTCATACATATCATATATAAACATTAATTCCACCATTATTATCCATCCATGAGATATGGTGAAGGAAAATGAATTACATCAGTTCGTGAGCTGGTAATCCGCTGTACACACAAATGAAGAATTCATTTCCCATTTGACATAAGAGGAGATAGATATAGGGTCTTGTATTAACATGATAACATCTTTTTATATATAGGATTTTGATTTTATTAATTTATATTGGTTGAAGAAGATATTAAGATGGTGGAAGAAGAAATAAAACATAAATTCTAGATTAAAAATGATACGTCTTCTTCATACAAATTACTTTGACTAACACCTTAAAACCACTAAGGTTGGTGGTATATATAAATAATAACTATATAATGTTGGGGGTGATTCTAGATATTTATCTAGTCAATTATTGGATGAAAAAATGTGGTTTTAAGTGACATTAAATTATAATAATTGGGGTCCTTTTATAAGAGAGGGGAGAGACACTCTTGGAATTCCTCAAAATATTAAAATTAAAATTAATTAATTTTTAATTGAAATTGGATCCTAATTTATTTATTTGACATATTAAATAAATATTGGTCTAAATAATCCCATAAAATATTTTTTGGACAAGTTTACCTCACATTTTTACTCATATCATTTGGGTTTAACCCTCATTTTCTCCTTTCACTCTAACCATGAAAAGGTTTATTATAATTTCATGGTCAATATTGTTACAATAAATTGAAAAAATTCCCATAAATGAAAAATTGTTGATATTCGAAACAATATACTAATAACTTGGAAAAATATATAAATTTTATAAATTTTATGCCATTTAATAAAATATTGTTTATTAAAATATATCATTAATGTAAATTTTTATAACTATTCAGTACTTGGATTTTAATAACATCAATAAAAAATTAAAATTATAAAAAAAATTAATGCATCTATAAATTTTCATGTTCATCTATAAAATACATTTATCACATTACTTATGTCAAATTATATTATTTTTAATATTTTAATATAATTTATTTTATTTTTCCAATTAATTGAATGAGTACTACGCCAATGTTGTGTAGAATTTTATGGAAATTATTTCATCACATAAAATTAAAAAAAATTAAAATGATAAATAAAAACCATTTATTATTGAAAATAATATTTATAATTGAATATATCTATTAGTTTAAGCAATGTTAAAAATAATATAGTTATTAAAAACAAGAGTGTGACATGTTTGACTTTTTATGAAATAAAATACTATATAGTTCAAAATATTATACAAGTGGGTAGAAATTTAATTATAACCCAAAGGTGGATGATTATGGAAAAAAGTTACTCCAAAAAAATTAAGGATAATGTTTGAGTAATTTTATAGTTTTTATCATTTTATTTTTAACTTTAATTACTCAATTTACCCTTTACTGTGGTAATTAAATTTACTATGTTTACTTCCCATATTGACAAAAAACAAACGGTACAAATTTAATAAATTTTGAATTACTAACTCAAAATTTAGAATCAATTTTTAGAAATTGAAAATATAGAAGTTTTAGAATTTAATTTAAAATTAAACACCCAAAATGTAGCAGAATATAGGTTTATATAAAAATTTCCCTTTTAAATATAAATTTTTTTTTTTACTAAATTCTGGTATAAAATAAATTAAAAAAACTATAATTTTGTCATTTTGAATCAAAATTAACTAATTAATTTTTAAATATAATTTAATATAGAATTTAACTTTTTAAATATTCTAAAATAAAATATTTTGTTCAATAAAAATCATTATTATTCACTATTCATTAAAAATAAATTTTTTTAGAAAATTCTATAAAAATCAACCTAAGATAATTTTTATATGATGATTTAAAAAATGAAATATATTTTTCGAAATAAATTTGAAAAAATTTCCAAAAATAAATTATAATATTCACTCATAAAAAACAAGAAAACAAATTTTTGAATAAAATTCATTTTTGAAGAGTAAAATAACTTTACTAAAAATGAAGTGATTGTTTACAAATAATTAATTTATACATTAATTTTTAGTAGTAACATTATAAATATTTCATAATGTATTTAATTCCAGTCATTCCTTTCAATTTAATAACATGGTTGTAATGGTCACATATAAATAATAATAATTCATTATTTGTTTAAGCTTAGTGTTACATATCTTGTACACTATCATACAAAATATTTCATTTTAAAATATCAAGATATTAAAAAATACATATGAATATCTATTGATAGATGAAATTATATGTAAATTTTAAGTAAATATTGATAAATAAATACAAATTACAAACATATATTGATTAATGTATGGAAATGTATACACATATATATAATTGATAATAAATCACAAAAAGAGGAATAATATAGAAACCCAATAATATCATATATGGATATTAAATATTTTTAAATGAGTATTTATTAAATTACACAAAAAATTATTTAGTACTCTAATACTTTAGAGCCTTTAGAAATTTGGGACCCAATCTTTTTAATTCATTAATGAAATTCAATGTCTCTAGTAAATATCTTCCCACTTTAGTAATCCTATATAAAAACCATTTTCAGAATCTCAGAGGAGAAAACATAATAAAGGGTGTGCTTAGATGCTTAATATGGGTAAACAAGGGAGATGTGTAAGAATAAAACGAGCATCAGGGTATAATAACATGGGCATAACATTTGAAAACCATACCATCCATATGAAAGATCATAATCTGGGGTCACAACATAGGGATTGACAGTTCATAAGACATGAATCCTAAGATAATCAAATAACATGATCTATGAGGGCATGACATGAAAATATGGCATATAACACAAAATCATATATAATATTATATCCAGGATACCCACCAAGACATTCATAACATGTTAGGATCAGGCTAACCACCCATGTACCTACTTTAGAAATGGGATAACCTCTCATGTACCCACTTGTATTGGGGTTGGGATAACCTCTTGTATACCCAATTGATCTCATATAACATTAATCATTATGTAGTGCATTTGATGGAGATAAAAGTCCCACCCATCACATAATAATTTTCTAATTCTAATAGAATTGGGCACCCAATTATGTTGGATTCTGTTACTCTAAATCATACATGGTCATCAGCTGCATGTATCTTTGTTGATATTGACCATAATAAACCATTTTCTTTAGTTATATGGATCTAGAATGGTAATGCTTTTTTTCCAAGAAGTGGTCAATGAAAATTTATCTAGCTACTTTTCTAATGTCATGCACCTTCTAAAATATCTTGAAGAATGAGTCCCTAGAAAATATCCCATGAGAAACTTTAACATTAGAAAATTCCACCACCATCATAAGGGAAAATCAGTCTATCTTGAGAAAGATGAATAATTCCTTAATGAGAAATATGAACCATTTTGTGCTAAACACCAAATGATCTTTTCATTCATCATGGATCCTAGCCCATCTAAACCTTAGTATACTCAATTTGATGTTTTCTCTCTATTTGTGGATACAATCAATAATGATTAATCCATTATGGGAACCTCAAGAGTTGTTACATCCAACAAAGAGGTGGAAAAGTAGACTCACTATATTTTTGGTCAATCTCTTCAAGATGATCATGAATAAAGTACACAAAATTGAAGATGAATATCTTCAATCAATCACCAAAATGGTAATAAACCTATTTTTTTAGATAGTTTTATCACTCCCGATCATAGTAAAGAGGAATTCAATCTTCATATTGAGTAAGAAGAATCGTGGTCTTTTGGAAGATATTATAATATGGAGATAATTTTCCTTGATTATATAAATATCAGAGAGTGAGTATTGAATAGAGTAAAATTTATGTTTGATTAAAAACCAAATTTTGATTATCATCAACTTCATTGGATATTTTTTTTTGTAGGATATGTTATGGTTGCTGACACATTGGTCCATAGATCTGCTTTTGTTTCATGATTTTTGTTTGGGAACTGGTTTTATGGAATGGATTTGAATAGAATAACTTTGTTTTTTTCTTTGTCCCCATCTTTGAAAGAGTAGTGTATACCTTTCTCTCTTAACTCTATTCCTCTTTTTTCTAGGAATCTATTTGGTGTAGATAAGATCTGAATAGAGTACTAAAATATTTGGTATTGATGAAAATGGAATTTGAGACTGATTATGCCACTCAAATTTGATTCTTCATCCCATTATTTGAGTTTAGGATAATGGGTTATATTTTGAGATTAATCCTCAAATACATAGAAGGTGGAAGTTTCTGATAGAGGCTAAACATATAGATAAATTGTCCAAATTATATATTTTTTCATGCTTTGATGATTATTTCTTTTATTCTGCATGATGATTTTATCTTTTATACTATAAAGGTGATGGATTCTAATATTGTACATCCTTGATTTATATTGTGTTTTTAGGTTGTTTAATGAAATTACACACATCTTAATGTTATATTGGAAAACAGTCTCTCATACTACTTGAAGACAACATAGGCTATATTAGCTTATAGAATCAGACCCATCTAAAATTGTCTCCTTTATGAAATGATAATTTCAAAATTTTGAAGACTTATAGAATATTGATTTGGCCTCATTAGTTGATTTTTGGAATATGTATGACCTAAGAACTCCTTAATCCCCCAATAATAAAGTTTGGATCACTTAACAAATATGTGTTTTCATTCTTTACTTTGTGTGTGTTAGTATGTCTATGTGTAAAATCATTAAATTTATAGATGGTGTAAGCCATTACACCTTCTGTTTTTAGTAATAATTTTTTTGAGCAATGGGTCGGGTGACCAACCAATGTCTCAAAATTGTTTTGGTAAATAATTGTAAATTTGGATCACATACTTAGTAAAGTATAAGTAATATTAAAGGATATCATCATTGATGGATAATTATTTCTATATATTGTTTGCAACATTTCTAGACGAAAATAGATTTTACACTATAAAAATAAAATTTTAAGGAATAAAATATTTTGAAAACACATTTCATTGAATAAAACATTATAAAAAATATAATGGAATATTTAGAGTAAATAATGTTCATGATAGTTAGAAATTTCATTCATGTCATACACATTAAAAAAATATTACTTTCAATTTTTTTTAAAAGACAAATGACCAATTTTCAAAAAATGATGTGAAGATTCCATTTATTTTTTTAAATTAAAACATGGGTAAAATTTTATTTGATAAATCATTTGAATATTGTTCAAACCTTTTTAATAAATTTATAAAATAAATTATAATAAAAATGGGGTTTCAATCGATAAGATGATTTTTATTATAAAAATTATTTTCTAACACTTGAGTACATAAAAAGAGGAAAAAAGAGAGAGAAGATGTATCCTCATGAAATAACCATAGTAGAATAAAAAATAATTAGTTTTTTGATATATATATCATAATCCTTCATAATTATAAATTTAATCATGAGTAATATCAATAAAGGATGAGATCATAACATACAACCCTTACAATTTTAGTAACATTGAATCATAATCACCAAGAAAGAATAACATTAAATGAAACTAATAATATAAATAAAACAAATTGATTCATGATATGACATGTAAAAGGGGTATTATATACACCTCATAGAAGAAGATAGGTTCATAACATTACTTAGGTATCCAAAAAGGCAATTTGAGACAAAAATACCTTACCTCTTTGGTATCTTTGGAACCGTTAACCCCGTGGAAGAGAGATCCTAAAATGGATATGTAAAAATAATAATTATCAATATAATAGTTATAAAATAAATTTATTGGTGGTTTATAAACCACATAAAATAAATTATTGGATTTAATTGAATTTCTCACACAAAAGTAAAAAGTGAGAGAGAAATCCCTTACTAATTTAGTAATATTTTGAATCATGATCCCCAATAAAGCGTAACTTCAAATGAAAATATAAATATCATTAAAATATTTATATTAATTATATAACCATTTTAAGGGTTGGTATATATACCACACAAAATAAATGAGTGGTGAATTTGTATATGTCTTCCATAAATAAAAGAGAGACTAGAAATCCATAACCTTAAGTCTAGAATTGCATTATACATGATCAAACCTCATGTATAATTAGTATAAGTTCATTATAAATATATTATCAAACATAATTATATATATCATACCACATATGATTTAATAATCTCCATTTATTTTATTTTTATTATCAATTCATTGATAATGTCACGTTTCGTGTGATAATCGCTTAGTTTTTCTTATATGTTTTGATTTGTAATTTTTTGTCCTCTTATTTGATAATGGTTATGAAGTCACAAAAATAATAACAATTTAATAAAAATAATATTTATACATCAATTATACATTTATTACCACCCTAAAAGATGGTTTTTAGAAACAATGTACGTTCCGATCAGGAAGATAGTATGTCATATGTTTGCATGAGTAACATTTCCATTTTTGAATAATCATTAGGGAAACGAAGTAAGTAATATATTATCAATAAATAAATATCATTATATCATAAATAAAATATAATTTATTTAAATATTCTTATAAATATCATCCATGTGGTTTGGTGATGAAAAAATAGTCACATCACATCATGATGGTGGTAGTCTACGCATACACAAATGGAATTATCCTCTTTCAGTGAGTGAAAAGGTAAGAAATAAAATGTTATATATTATTTATAGAATTATGAATATTTTAGTAATATAATAATTATTATATTTATATCATATTTATTTATTTACTTTATCTATTTTATCTTTCTTGTAAAGTGTTTGTGAAAATGAATCACATCGCTTCCCGAGGCAGCAGTCTGTTATACACACAAACGAAGTTACTCTATCCACTATAAATTGGAATGTTAAAATATATATATTATATAATTACTATAATGTTATACAAATGTTATATATATCATATATATACCTTATATAAATCAATATACCCAACTGTGATATGTGGTAATAGAAAAACAATTGACATCGGTTCGCGAGGTGGTAGTTTGCCGTACACAAAAACGATGATTTCCTAACCAATTTTTTGGATGTGAAGATGGTTTTAGGTAATTAAATTAACATAATAAAATCTCAATATATTTAATAAAATAAGGTTTTTATATATTCTTGGTTTATAATAATTTAAGGAGGTGGAGGAATCAATAAAATAAAAACACTTGTTGAAGAACATTAAGTTTTCTTCGGGTAATCACTTAAGGATTGCACCGAATCCTTCATAGTTTGGATTTTTAAAAAATAAGGCTTCCAAGATGATAAAAGGGATATTGGGAAGTTATTTTTTAAGGTATTTTCTAACCCAAATTTTTTTAGGGTGTGAATAAGAGAGGAGAGGGGTGGGCTTTTATACATGAGGCGAGTGACACACTTCTAATGTTTGAAGAGAAAAAGGTGAACCAATGTTTATAGATGAAAAAGGGTCCAAAATGGAGTATTAAAAAGAATTATACATGATAATTTCGATATAATCCCATAAAATGGGTTTTAGACAAGACTTTAGGTTATTTTAACCCTTATCTTTTATGTTTAACCACTAATAAACCCATCTTTACTTTAACTGTGGTAATTAATTTTTACTATTTTTATTATTAATATTGATAAAAATTTTTAGTTGAACTTATTAGATAATATAAATTTTTAATATTAAAAATTTGGAATCCAGTTTTTTCAAATTTAATTCCTATAAGGGGAAAATTTTAATTTAAAATTTACCCCGCAGACACGACAAGAAAGCGCGTTTTCAAAGAGAAAATGTTCAAATGTTTACAAATTTTTTTTTCTCCAATTTAAATTTTAAATTTATGAAAATAAAATAAATTGAATTAATATATATATATATTTACTAATTTACTTTAAAAGAAATTTAAAATATAATTTAACCAAAAACGTTTATTTCAATTAAATTTCATTATTTTTTACTATTAATGAAAAGAACAATATTTTTAGAAAATTCCCAAAACATCCTTTAGATAATTTTAACTATATGGTTTCAAAAAAAAACATTATTTTTTCAAATAAATTTTATAAAATTATCAATAATTGGTTTTAAAATAATTGTGTAAATGTTGATAAAAGCAGTTTTTGGAAAAAAAATTCTTTTTAAAGAATAAAATTTGATTTATTCTTATCACTTATCAAGAAAACAAATAATATAAATGATACAATTTTTTTTGAATATACAATATGTAAATTTCAGTAAAATTATTTCTAAAAATTGGTTTTATTAATTTTTTGAGTTAAAACATGTTTTTTTAAAAAAATAGTTTTCTAGAAAAAGTATTCTTTATTTTCAAATACCTTTGATTTTCTTTTTTAATTAATTGGTCACCAAAAAATACATTTTATCTACATGTTTAAACCATATATTTTCATAATTTAGTGAATAAAATTCATAGTCTAAATTCTAATGGCTGGGTGATAATAATCATATTAAAAAAAATAATATTTTAATAATATTTCCGGTTTTATTTTAGATTAGTATTGTGTGTAATGCAAGATGACCTTGATGTTTTGCATAATTCCTACAGAAATTAGTGTTGAATGTAAAAAAATATAATCTCAATGTAACATGTAACATAAAATATCAAAATTATTAAATTAATTTGAGTCAAAAATTATTTCATAAAATCTCTTGGTGTAATATTATACCTCCCTTAAAATTAATTTCTCCCTTAAAATAGATCTTGATCATAAAAAAGGTTAAATTTTTAAATTTTCTTCATTAAACACACATCATACAAATTAATAATACAATATCCCATGAAAATAGAAATTTAGAATAATCAAGGTTACCTAAAGTAATACATAACATGGTTTCTACATAAAAGAACATTGGTCTATAGTGGAGATCTGTACATAGAAGAAAAGAATAAATAATTATAAAAAGTGATTGAAATAATTAATCATAATAAAGTGAGTGATCCAAATTAGGTTAATGAACACAAAACTATATACCAAAGACGTGTAAAAATTTTAATTGATATAATCAAATACGGTGATAATAAGTGAACATTTTATTTCAAGATCCTATTTTTATTTTGAATAATTTTCATGGGAAGATATGATTGTTTTCATTTTATTTTATCAGCACGGTATCACCCTTTGGTTGTTACTTGATCAATATACACATCATCTATTACTCAAATAAGTGAAGATGAGTTTTTTATACCTAAATCACTACAGGATCATAATATCTATAAATAGAATTTTATGTCATTCTATCCATCTTTACTTATCATCACAATAGATTAGTTAGAGTAAGATGCCCAATATGCATAAATCTTCTTATCGTGAAGTAATACATTAATATATAAATCCTTATCCAAATTTAAACATAAAAAATTCTATAAATATTTAACCTTATCACCCATAAAAATATTAAAATAAAAAACATTATAAATAAGTTCACTAAATTTCTAATTTGAACTTATCACTAATCCCCCAAATGACATGAAGCAACTCTTCATTGTCACTCACCAAACTTTTTAATAACATAATATTGTATTCTATTGAAACATATTAATAACCTAAATTTTAATAAAAACAGATTGAAAACATACATTCTTATTCATTCCTTACATAAAACATAGATTATTGGATATATTACTTAAATCGGAAAATGGCATAAACTCTACCAATGATATCATAAAAAACTTTGTTAACAAAAAATTAATCATATATATAGTTATTAGTACTATCCTATTTAATTTATTCATATCAATAATCCCATTATACCTACATCATTATCTCAATATTAGGAACATATGAAGGGTTATATTTCCTTTAATCATGGGTTTTCCATAAAATATATCCATTCCATTAGATCAATTTTCTAGTTCATCAAAATCATTTAATATATTCTATCAAATTCATAAATAAAAAATTATACTGAATAATTTCTATATATTTCATAATTCTTGAATTCTAATACATAAATACACTAATCATTCCACTTCCTTGTCAAACCATTAACTGGGTTTCATCATCTTATTTTTTTTAATACATCCTTCCATTCATATGTCATTAATAGTTTCTTCATCATAAAAAGAAAATCCCTTACTCGTACAACCTTTATAATTCCCTTCATGATCATTCCCCTTAATAAATTTTGTTTATAATGCCCATAAATTATACATTTAAAACATTAAACTGTTATTGATATCTTAAGGATAGAAATATTCCATTCCATTACGTTAATTGAAAATTTCCTTTTTTCTTTTGTAATTAATTTCTTTGTGTTCTTGTTTTCAAAAATTGAAACATATTCTCATTCCACTGAGATATTCACTTGGGTGATTATTCCCATATCATAAGAAAATAAGAAACTGAATCTTACTCCTCCATAGTCTCCATTAATAGAACTATTAGTGAAAATTATCCTTATATTATTTGGTGAGTTTGAGAGTCAGTTAAGGTGCATGTTTTTAATCATGTTCAATGATAACTGGTTTGGAATAATCATAATATCCTTCACATTAATCATTATACTATTTTAATTATCTTTAAAAAATTGTTCTTCACATTTAATGTTAACCCAGTTACTTCTGGTACCTTCCATTTAATAAAAGAAAAAAGTATAGTGTGAAGAACAATAATCATATTGTGGATCAACATAATCATGAAAAATAACTTATGGGGTGTCTAAATCATGACACCTTATTTTTAATCTATGAAACTATAGGTTTATCATTGGCCATTTGTGGTTAGCATCTATGTAAATACATCCTGATGGTTTATAAAGAGTTTTTGAACTTAAAAATAATATACCCCTAGAGTATCAAACTAGGTGTGAAGTAAGTCACATTATCATGCACCAAGTAATGATCCAATCCATCTCAATGCACCATTTTTTGAGTTAGTACCACTAGGTACCTATATGGTTGAGCCACATCCACTTTTCTTATCTAGAAAATGATGTAATTTCATAGAAACCACTTTCCCTATACTTTACCAAAATTCTAGTACATTTTTCTATATATTGACACATCCTTATACTTATCATTATAGAAATACCTAAACATATCTTTAGAAATTTCCTCAAGGATATCACTATTGTTTTCTCATCATAGATTCCAAAGGATTACAAAACCATTCCTATGATACCAACTATTATGATCAAATATTATCATATATGGATACTCCATCATTTTAGATTAATATTCATTACATTACACAAACACACACATTAGAACCATAATATTTTAGTGCCTTTGGAAACATGGAACACAATATTCTTAATTCATGAAATATCTTCAATTTATACCAAAAATATTTTACCCTATTAGTACGCCTACCTAAAAACTCTTCTTTATATCCTAGAGAAATGAAACATTATAAGGGTGACCTCATATTATTAGTAAATGTAAAAAAGGGAGATACATAATAATAACATGAGAATCAGGGTATGAGAATATACGAATTTAATTTGAAAACCATACCTAGAATATCAAAGATCATAATCTTGAGTCACGACGTAGATATTGGATGTTCATAAAACATGAATAATAAGTGAATAATAGAACATGATCTATGAGATCATAACATTATCTTAATACATATATTTCTTTATATACATAAGCATATAAACTCTTATGTCAAGGCTATCCACCAAGACATTCATAACATATTAGTATTAGGATAACCACCAGTGTACCAACTGTTTCCTTGGGATAACATCCCAGGTACCCTTTTTTTAAGCATTGGATAACATCCATTTCACCCTCTAGAGATTATATAACATTAATCATTACCCAATTAATTAGAGAGAGATATAAACCCTAACAATCAAATAATCTATAGATTTTTGTGCCATAATATCATAGAAAATTCTTCATTTCAGATCCCATGAAATGAAATGGGTTTCATTAATATTTTAGTATATCATAACATTTTTAATAGAAACAAGTTTCACAATCATTTAATCATAGAAAAACTCATTGAAAATAAGTAGGTTTTATAATCATTTTATCACGGTATGTCCTGTGGAAAAGAAATGGGTATCATAAAAATATGTTCATCATAAATATAATCCATTCGGAGAAAAAAATAAGAATGGTATCATTTTATTATATCCCTAGTATTGTATAATTAACATAAACGTATGTCATCATAGTTGGAAAATGATATTTAAAGACCACATTTAACATTTTTTGAGGAAAATATATGTTCCACTTTAAAAAAATTACAACATCAGTTTTTTTATAATAATTTACATTAAAAATAAACATGAAAAAATAATAAATTAATATTAAATGAATATAACAGTAATAAAAGTGGTAAATTCTATTTATGTAACACACATTTAAGAAAATATTCATTTCAAATTTTATGTAAAATCCAAATGATAATTTTTTGTAAAATAATGTGAATATTACTTAAAAAACATTACATAAATAGTCAAACATATGTAAAAATGTATTTAATTAATAATTGTAATAATGTTAAATATTTTTTTAAAACATTTTTATAGAACATGGGTTTGAAAGAATAACATGTTCTCAACTAAAAAGACAATTTTTTCTTAAAAACATACTTTTTTAAATCTTAATTACATATAGAGATGAAAAATAATAGAAAAAATTTATCCTCATGAAATATCCAAATGTGAATAAAAGCCATTATTTTCTTGGGAAATATATCAAAATATTACATAATTAGAAACATAATCATGTGTATTCCTAATAAATTATGAAATTGTAACATAAAGCTCTTACAACTTCAGTAATTTTGAATCATAATCACCATGAAAAAATAAAATAAAATTTAACTAATAATATCATTAAAATAAGGATAATAAAGATAAAACATTTAAAATTGGTATTATATACACCTCATATAATAATATTGGTGCATAACATTACTTAGGTATCAAATAAAGAAATTTGGAAAAAATACCTTACAACTTTAGTAAATTTTGAATTATAAACCCCATGAAAGATAAATCCTAAAATTGATTTTTTATAAAAATAATTTTCAATATAATAATCATAAAATTAATTCATGTGTAGTATATACACCACATAAAATAATTAGGTGGTGTACAAGGCATGTGTCTCATAGAAGTAACAAGTAGGAGAGAAATCCCTTATAGCTTTAGTAATATTTTTAATCATAAGACACAATAAATAATAACATCAAATAGAAATTTAAATATCGTTAATATAAGGAGATTCATTCTAAAACATGTAAATTTGTAATTATATACACCATGTCAAATAAATGAGTGGTGAATTTTCATATGTATCCCAGGAATAAAAGAGAGACTAGAAATCCATTACCTTAAATCTCCACTTCCTTTGTTCACATTCAAAACTTCATTATAATAAATATAAGCCAATTATAAATCAATTATAGAACCATAAATATATATATATAATAACATACATGATTTAATTATTTTCTTTTATTACCCTCATATTAAAAATTCTATATTAAAGTCACATTTCAAATAATAATAGCTTTATTTTTCGTATATGTTTTGATTTTTTATTTTAGGTCCTCTTACATTAATAGTGGTTCCATGATCACTAGAATAATAATAATGAAATAATTATCATATTTAGACATCAATAATACTTTTAATACAAATAATTAAATATGGTTTTGAGAAATGAAGTACATTATGACTATGGAGATGGTAGGTTGTATATACACATGATCAACCTTTCCATTTTTCAATGATAATTATTGAAATGAGGTAATTAATATATTATATTTATAGAATTGTAATATTATAATAAATACCATATTATTATTATAAATATAATTTTACATATCATTTATGTGGTTTGGGGATGAAAGAAGAGTCCCATCACTTTGTGAAGGTGGTAGTCCACACATACACGAACTACATTATCATCTTTTCGTGAATGAAAATGTAAGAAAATAAAGAATATGTTATATTTTATAATAATAACTATGTCATTAATATAATAATTATTTAATTTATATCATATATAATTATTTAATTTATCCTTATTATCTTCTATATAAAGAGTTAGTGAAAATGAATCACATCACTTGATGAGGCAGTAGTCTGTCGTAGAGGCAAACAATTTAATCGCATCCCCTATGAAATGGAAAGTAAAAAAGGATTATATTATATAATGAATAAAGAGTTATAATTATATTATAAATAACATATATATACTTTATATTTATCATTATACCCAATTTTGAGAGGTTGTAATGTAAAAATAAATTACATCGGTTCATGAGGCTATAGTCATCCGTACACACAAACGATGATTTTGTAACTCATTTGATAGAAGTGGAGATGGTTGTAGGTCATGATCATAATTTAAAAACTTATCCTTATATAGAATATTCTGAGTTTATTATATCACCATGTTTTATTAAAAATTTAATTAGGTGCGGAGTAAATAAAATAAAAATGCTTGTTGAAAACACTACCACTTCATCGAGTAACCTCCTTAGGTTTGCACCAAAGGAATTCCAATGATGAAATTTTACCCAAACCAATGATTATGGTATTAGAGGAGGGATTTGAGTAGTTATTTGGGAAGGTATTAGATAAACCAAATAGTTGTTTTTGTGAAGAATAGAGGATATGGGGTGGCCCTTTATACGTGAGGTGTGTGGCACAGTTGTAATGATTGAAAAGAAAACGTTATAACCACATTTTTCAAATGATAAAAGGTAAAAATAGAGTATTATCTATAATTATAAAATATAAGGTATAAATACAACTATATAATTCGGTTTATACAGGTTTTTATTTCTTATTTACCCCTATATGTTTATTTTAACCCTAGGTAAACACATTTTTATCTTCACCACAATAATTAATTTTTACTTCTTTCATTATTCATTTAGGTAAAAAATTGAGTTTAACTTACTCGAAATAATATATAAAAAATATAAAAAATATAAAAAATATAAAAAATAGGGAATCTATTTTTAAATACTTAATTCGTATAATTTTAAGATTTTAATTTAAAAATAATCCTATAGATTACAGGATAATATGGGGTTTCAAAAAGAAAATGTTCAAAATCTTACAATGTTTTTATATCCAATTTCAATATAAAATTGATTAAAATGAAAAACATTGGATGAATATACACATAATTTAACTAAAGCTAATTAAAACCAATTTAATTTATAATTTAACATTAAAAATAATTTAAATGAAAATGCGGTTTTCGATTAAAATTCAATATTTTCACTATTAATCAAAACATTATTCTCATCATAAAATTCTAAAAAATTTACCCTAAGATAATTTTGACCGGAATATTTCAAAAATTAACTTTATTTGGTCAAATAAATTTTCCAAAAGTGTCAATAATTAGTTTTAAAATAAGTGCATAAATGGTGACAAAACAACTTTTTAGAAAAATAATGTTTTTAGCATAAAATTTGATTTATTATTATATATAATCTAGAAAAAAATATGAATTTGGAAAATTATATTGAATATAAAATATATAAATTTTATTAAAATCATTCAACAAAAGTGGTTTGACTAATTCTTTGAGGTAAAACATGTTTGTTTTTAAACAAAAAGTTTTTTAGAAAAATATTTATTCTATTTTCAAATAGTTTTTATTTTAATTTTTAATTAATTGGTAACCAAAGGAGTTATTTTATATAAATTCAAAAAATAAATATTTTTATAATTTAGTTAATCCTATTCATAACTGTTATTCCAATGGTTACGTGATAACTATCATATTAAATAATAATGTTTTAATAATTTGTCATGTTTCATTTAAAATTAGTGTAGCATGTAATGTAAGGTAATATTGGTATTGCATGTAATGAAATAAAAAAATTAATATTTTGCGTAATGCAACCTAAACTCAATGTTTCATGTGACATAAAATATCAAAAATATTAAATTAATATGAAAATATTTAATAAAATTTCAAGGTGTTAAATAAAACCAGAACAATTACTACACCATAAAATCAATAGAAATTTAAATCCATGTAATAAAATCTTATATTACCAAAAAATAATATAAATCCACTCTTAAAAGAATCTAAAATTACATAAAATGGTCAAAAAATTATGATGTTTGAATAAAAAAATAAGTTATGGAGGCCTTCTAGACCTTTTTTGACCTAAAAAATATTGATCATGGACCCCTATGGTCATAATGTAAAACGATATTCACAAGATTTGATTGGATATAATTTAGAGTCCAAATATACAACTGAATAAAAAGGTATGGTCATTTGAATTTGAAATTTGATTTATAGATTATCTTCAAAAATTAATAAATGTTATTCTATTAATTATTATTCAATCATTATCTAATTTCATTTTTTATCATTTCATTAGATTTTAAGTAAGTCGTTTTAGTGAAAAAAATGAAAACCTACGTAAAAAATTTAGTTCATTTGATGCTCAAATCTAATTTTTTTTATAAAAAAATCAATTTATTTTCTGTGATGCTTTCCTAAAAAAACACTGCTAATTCATGGAAATTTTTAAAAACTATCTCTAAAATAAATAAATAAAAATTACTTTATGGTGGGTTTTAAAAAACCACTGCTAAAAAGGACGATTAAATATTTAGTGGTGGTTTTGAAAAAACCATCTAAAAACTACAATGAGCTTCATGTATGTCTACTAACACCAATACACACCCATGAAAATGAAAAAAATCATCCTAATCTACGGTCCACCTAAGAGTTGGGTCCTCACCCGACACACTCTCTCATAGGACTGGGCCTTCAGAATCTGATAGATGCCTCATTCTCACACCATCCAGAAGAGTATAGGTAACAACTGTAAAAGAATGAAACATTTACCCCTATCTGTGGTGTACCTCCAAATGCATCTTAGAGAACATATACATGAGTAGCCACTCACTACTGGCCTCCTAAACTGCCTCTATCTGAGTCCTCCAACTCAACACATCAGACACAACATTTCCTTTCCCAGGCATATAGTCGGGATCAATGTCAAAAGGATGAAGGTACTCAACCCACCTTTTCTATCTAAAATTATGATATCACTGAGTAAATATATACTTGAGAATTTTATGGTCAGTGTATACAAAAAAATACTCCCCCAAAAGATAATGTCCCTAACATCTCAAATCATGCACAACTATAGCTAACTCGAGATATTGCATCAGGGAATTCCTCTTATGTGACCTCAAATTCTGAGAACTGTATGCAATGAATCCTTCCCTTAATTAAGTACTACTCATAGCCCGATACCCAATGTATCATAGTAAAAAGTTTAACTATTTCCCTGCTCTAGAAAAATTAGTATTAGTGCTGAAGTCAATATCTCTTTAAACTCTTGAAAGGATGAATCGCAGGAATCTGTACCCAAGTACTTTCCCCCCTTCTTAGTCAGGCCCATCATTGGGGTAGCTAAGCATGACATGTCTTGAAAAAAGTTTCATGTATGAAGTAGCCAGCCCCAGAAAACTCCGTACCTCAAATATGTTCTTCGGATTCTCCCAGTAAACTACTTATCTCACTTTTTCTAGGTCTATTAATACTCTTGTCTCTGAGATGACATTCCCAAAGAAGTTAATATAGTCTATCCAAAAGTGTAATTTTGAGACCATAGAATATAACTAATTCTCTCTCAGTGTACTCAATATGATCTCAATATGGGTGGTATGGTCATGTCAAGTGTGAGCATACACAATGATATCATCCATTAAGACTACCACAAAATAATCCAAGTAAGGATGAAATACATGGTTCATTAGTACCATGAAAACTTCCAGTGTGTTCGTGAGACCAAACGAAATAACCAAGTACTCATATAGACCATACGTACTTCGAAAGGCTGTAAGATGTATATCTAATGGTCTAACATAAAACTAAAGATAACTATATCACAAGTTAATCTTTGAGAAGACCCTTGATCCTTGAACATTATGAAATAGATCATCAATCATTGACAAGGGATATCTGTTATTGACCATCAATTGGTTTAGATTCCAATAATCCACACAAATTATGAGGGTACCATTCGCCTTCTTCACAAAAAGGACAGGTTAACCCCAAGGAATAGTGCTTGGTTGGATTAAACCCCTTGCATGAAAATCATCCAACTACCTTTTGAGCTCCTGTAATTTTGGTGTAGCCATCCTATAAGGAGGAATGGAACCGATGCCACTCTTGGCACAAGCTCAAAAGTTAAATATTCCTCTCACTCTAAATATATACCTAAAAATTCATCTAAAAAGACATCTATAAAATGATCCACCACTAGAGGGAAGTCCATATGTTAATTCCCATGGTCTTCTAGATATAAACTAGAAATCTGGGATATAATCACTCATAACCCATGATTTTCAGGTCCAGCTCTTCTTTCCTGGACATCCCATTCACCTTTGTGTAGAAAAGAACTTCCCTATGGTGACATGATACTCACCATGTTGTCATAATAGTCATAAAAGGCCTAAAAGGATACCAACCAATCCATTCTAAGAATGACATCAAAACTTTTCATCATTAAGACATAGAGGTCCCACAAGAAGTGACACCCCCAAACCACAAGAGGGAACTCCTTGCACTAATGGATACTATCCTTCCTAATTCCAAACGAAGTGTCTAGTATCATAACATAATCATATGTAAATATGTAGATCCCAAGGATCTCCACAAAAAAAAAAGAAATGAAACTATGGTAAGCCCTAGTATCAAAAGGAGCAGAAGCTAAAACTGTGGTAGTGAGAATCATACCTCTAACCATAGAGGTTCCAGTATCCTACTCTTGCTGGGTCTACTCTAATGAAAATTTCTGACATGGACCACGGCCCTGCAACCCTACCTGACTACCCTGATCTGATCTACCCAACTATCACTAAAAGCTTATCGTCTGGCTACTACGACCATGAAAACCTCTTTGTCTTGAATAGCCTGACGAACTCTAGTTCCTGAACTGATGAATAATTTATGGTCCATCATCTAAATGTGGATTCATAACATATACCCTCTCACTCACAACTAGTGAGAACATCCAGAAAAAATGATAAATATGGCCCATATTTCTACATGATAGGCACTCGAATGGGTCATTTGGGAAATGTGGTCTCATATTCCCACTCTTCCCACACTGGTAGAACCTCAACTAGATTCCAAAAAAAATCACATGAAATATCCCTACGGTGCTTCCTGTTATCCATCGAAGGAGTAACAACCTTGGATGTTGAACTGCCCTGGCTCACAGCTCCCAACTCCCTCAGATTGTGCTTGGTAATCAGTTCAAGGTTTACTGTAGCTGTCCTCAAAGTCATCCAGAATACATTCAACTATGATCCAATGTCACACCTAAGAGCATCCTCAAATTTCCTAGAAAAATATAACTCATCACCTCCCAAAACAAGTGAAAATAACTAATATTTTGTAATGCGAGAAAAATAATCCATCAACGAAAGGGAACCCTACTCCAAATGCATGTTCTCTTGGGATTGATCGGCCCTTAAAGTCGTAGGGTAGAAATATTCATAGAAAGTCTTCTGAAACTCTTCCATAACAATATCCATATGATGTCCCATATGTGAGATAACTTCCCACCATCTATTGGTGGAATCACGTAGCATGTATGTCGTAAGCTTCAACCTCCACTCCGAAGGCATCTCCAGACACTCAAAGATAGAAAGCATGGCCTCCAACCCTGACTCTACAACCTATTGTCCTCCATCCCCTGAAAAAGAGGAAGGATGATACTACTGGAACACACTTGTCATCTCTGCCATAGTCAGTGCAGGATGTGGTGTTCCCTTAAAAGTCTACATCATCCTGATAAATCCTTCATAGAACTATGCATCAGCTGTAGTGTCTGTTATATCAACTGGTGCCAATATTGGCATGATGGGAGGATATGTTGGTAGTCCCTGGTCTTCCTTTTCTTGTGTATGATCAATGCTATATACCTAGCATACAACCAGAGGATGTCTTAGTGGCATGACTTTGTAAAGTTAAGAAAACAACTCAGAACAAGATTATCATGGATAACAAATTAGGAGTGTTATAATGGAAAAGGAGAAGGAAATAATTAACGTTTTACAAAAAAATAGGGTTACATGGTCTGTTGAACCACTACATGGCGTGTTCCCATTAATCATTAACATGGGATTGTACTCCTACTAACCTAGTCATAGAACAACCCATACACACAATGTGTCTCTCTTGACACACAGTGTGTACTTGAATATTTCCTCCTACCCAAGTTCTTTTACACGGCTATAACTACATAGTTCTCTCTGGGTGTAACACTACACAGTGTGTTCACCCTAGACACAGTGTGTACCACTTAAGCTCTATCCAACCATGTCATTAGTCACACTACTGGATACATGGTTGATTTCTACATGGTGTGTATTATCTATACACGACGTGTACAACCCAGGTTTTATCCACCCATGTTGTTAGTCACACAACCAGATACATGGTATCTTACATCATGGTGTGTACTCCCAGTACACGATGTGTTCTACAAATCATTTATCAACCATGTGTCTCAACCCACACAATCAGTCACATGGTCAATAACTACACAGAGTGTACATATTGTATATTGTGTTTACTTAAGAAAAGTTTTTTCTTCCAGAATAGAAGAACACATGGCCCATGTTCATAACATCACATGATGTGGTGTCTGGGTTTCTAGACATTAAGCCTCTAAAACTTCTCTGAAACCCTTGAAAACTTAAAATATTACCAATGCATTCCAGTTTCTGATCTGTGATAGCACATAGTCCCCGCTAATCAATGTTTTGCATAATTATTCTTTTCATATCATAACAGAAGCCAATTTATGTTTAAACATGATCCACCAAATTCCGATCCAAGAGGTCCCATAACACCTCAAGGAACAAATACTGTATCGATTAAAATGATACTTTATATATTCCAATACCCTATAAAAAAATAGCAGATATTCTATTACAACATCTATCACAACAACAAGCATATCTAGCACAACATCTATCATAATAGCATGCAATTAGCAATGCATCCTAAATGGAATGATAAGAATGAATGAAATGTGATTTCTAGAAAGTGAATATATGATGCATGAGATGGAATACCATAATCTCATTGGGTTGAAATAGGAATATAACCACAATGATAAAAATCATAACTGAAAAAACAAGTGAATCACACAACGGTGAAATCAAATCAATTGTAATGATTTCAAAACTAGAAAAAATTCAATATTCGAGGTGACATGGATTTTCCCTATACATCAGTTTGCTACTCCTGAGCACAAATTATTACCAACTACCTATTCCTTCCTATCCCTGTAAATAGGCTACAAATAGTAAGGTAAAGTAGAAAAGAACATTCCATTGATACCACTTTGTAACATCCTGGATCCGGGTTCCGCCCAAAGGTGCCCCATATCCAGTAGTCCACATGGCCTCAAGCGCATTTTACTAAATGCCAATGGCTACCGACTAGCAGTGAGTACCACCATGTGATAATGGGAAAACTATGCTCTCATTGGTAGAGTATACACAATAAAAAATTAGTAAACAATAAAAGAAACAATAATACTATACAACAAAAATAAACAGTAGAAGACTGATAGTAATATAACAACTGGAGCATAAATATAAATGTAACATGTCACATGGATGTAGGAAGTCAGACAAACAAGTTGTAATACTAGAAATACAATACTAAAACCAATGTACAAGAAAAATAGTAAACATCAAGAGCATCGCAAGCCTCATCTTGGTCACATGCTCTCTAACTCCAATAATAATTCAAGTAACAGATAAAGAAGGGTGCTTACCCTTGTCTATACCTCAAACCATATAATTCTTTTGGGTCCAAAATCATGTCCCAAACAGGGTGTCAAACAAATATCATTAAGAAACCACCAAAAGATCTATACCTAATTGTCAGTGAATATATACAGCAGTAAATATACAGAAATGAAGCAATAAAATAGGAAGTACTCAAAAGTAAACAATACTACAGTTTTTGATTACATTAATTTTCATTTAATATTCAAATTTTTGAATCATGTAAACCTTGATATTTTTCCTAAACTCTATATCCCTTGTGTAATAGTAACAAAATATATGTTTTAGAAGACTATAAAAAAATCAAGTAAGACCAAGTCCAAGCTTTTTCTTTGGTTAGGAAAACTCATCACAATCATTCATTAATTTAATAAAAACCACTTTGGGAAAGTTCTCAAAGTCTAATCCCCCATGTCTAATATAACAACAATTCTTTTAATAAAAAACCTCAAGGTTTCCATCATAGTCTAACCTGTTTGGTCTAACATAAAACTAAATATTTACAACCTACCACTTGGGAGGCTTACACGGTCAATTCCCCTTTGTCAACATAACATCAATAAATATATAAGGAACACTTATAAACTCTGACGGTCAATTCCCTAAGGTCTAAAATAATATCAAAAAATATAATCAATCACCTGGGAAAGCTCTCACAGTCTAAAATCCTAGGTCGATGACCACCTGGCAGCTCTCACAATCAATTCCATTTGGTCACACAATAGTAAAACACACATAAATGACCCTATCTCAAGAAGATCTTAGATTCAATTACCCT
Source organism: Viscum album (assembly GCA_963277665.1). Taxonomy (NCBI): domain Eukaryota; kingdom Viridiplantae; phylum Streptophyta; class Magnoliopsida; order Santalales; family Viscaceae; genus Viscum; species Viscum album. Next base: position 1,293,529,181 of record OY728138.1, on the reverse strand, counting down.
TAGTAAAACCCTCACAAGGCATATCAAAGACATCAAATGTAATCATCAAATTCATATTAACAAAGTGAGGCATGGAATCAAGGTGACCCTAACAGGCATCCTAGACCAAACAACCATAAAAACCAAAGAAAAGAGACACGCACCCTTGGGGTGTCCCAAAAATATGGAGTCTATCCTTATGCATAGAAAACAACCCCTATAAAATAGTCAAACCATATAAGGTAATAAATAGTGTTAAAATACAAACACAGAATACCCAAAACGTGGGTATACAACACTTTTAGTATATAGAATTCATAGACAATCAACGAAAGGCAAAAACCACCTACCTCGATATTTCATGATCAATACTCTTGAATGTCGACCCTTGAATCGGCCTATAACGATATAGATCTACAAAAAGGTGAAATTTTTTCAATCTTGAATAACTCATGAGAGAAGAGGAATTAGGAAGAAAGTCCCTATGGGAATTGAAAACTCACTGGTGGGATTTCAATGCACCCAACGACGTCTAAATTGGAGGTCGGACAAAGAATCAGGAGGAATTTAGAGTTCTTAATCCCTTCGATTACTCTACTATAATAACCAAGGGGAGAAGAAGATGTTTTTGAGGATTAGACACAACCCCACACTAATTAATCAATTAAAAAGAAAACTACACATCATGTTCAACGAAGGTACATGCTATGTAGTAGCCTTAACTGGCCCACACCTTAAGCAGTCTGCTTGTTCACCTACACAGCCATGTACTCATTTGTTACATTTCCAGTACATAGATGCTTGTGGTACTTGGGTACACGACATGTACTCATAAGTAAACAACGTGTACTTAGAAAATTCCCACTTCTTTTTTTTTCTTCAAAAACAACCCGAAGTAAAGATCGATACCTGAAATGAAGATCCGAGTTCTTACACAAAACATATACATTGACCCTCTATAAACTGTAGGGGTCATCTCCATCTATCAACATACAACTTCTACATACTATGAGAAGTATCCATACATTTCCGAATCAACTGCACCTATTCTATTGTCTCATGCATGAGACTTGATCCCAACAACTCTAACTCAATTGATTCCATCCATCATAGTAGTAAAATATAAATCCTACCATAAAGAGCCTCATATGGTTAAAACTGTATAGTTTATTGATAATTGTTGTTATAGGAAAACTCCACTCAGACCAAGTGTTTCTCCCAATTCCCCCCAAAATCTAGAACACATGCCCAGAACATATCCTCAATCACCTGTATAGTACATTCATATTTCTCATATATCTGTGTGTATAATGTCATACTCAATAATATTTGTATATGAAGTGCCTTATGCAATCCCGAACAGAAGTGTAAAGTAAAGAATGAATGAATATCTGATACTATAGTCCATGGAACCCCATGAAGATGGACTATCTCGTGAACATATATTTCTCCTAAGTGCTCTAATATGAAGGTTTCCCTTATAGGAAACAAATGTGGTATCTTTGTCAGTCGATCCACAATGACCAAAAAAGAATTATTCTTCCTAAGTATATTTGGATGAAATACCACAAAATCCATCGTCAATTAATCCCACTTACATTATGGAATACGAAAAAATTGCAGTAAACATCTAGGTCGTTGATTCTCAACCCTCACCTATTTAAAGGTGAAGAATCCTGTCATGAACCCTATTATCTCCTTCTTCATGTATGACTACCAACATTGTCTTCATAGGTCAGGGTACATTTTGGTCACACCTGGATGCACCACCCACTTTCAGGCTTGAAATTACTGTATGATATCCTCTATCATACTTGTTAGAAAAACCAATCGATCCTTTATATAGATAATCACATACTCTCTATCATCTTGTCCAAATGTGTCTCCCCACCTTTAAAGATTTCCCTCAAGTCCAAGCCCTCCAGATCATCATACTGTCTTTCTCAGATCTATCTAAAAATCATAGACTCCACTGAAAATAATATGAATTTTTTCTTCTCAAGTCTCTCATAAACCAAAACAAGAATCTCATCTAGAAATGTTATCATCTTCTACACATCACTATATTACTGAACCATCTGAGTCAGAGTATTCTTACCCAATGTGTTAGACGCATTGTCTTCCTTCCCCAATGAATATTCCTGGTAAAAATAAAATAATTATATATATTCAACCCATCTACTTTATCGAATATTAAAATCCCAATGTGAAAATATATACTTCAAAATATTTTGATCTATATTAAATGTAAACTTTTCTCCTAAAAGGTAGCGTCGCTAACACTTAAGAGAATAAAACACTACTGCCAACATGAGGTCTTGTGTAGTGTAATTATGCTCATGTGTCCTCAACTGTCGAGACCCATATGCCACAAATTTATCCCCATACATCAACATAGCTCCATGTACAATCCCAAAAGCATCACAATACACCATTTAATCCTCACCTAAGTTAGGTATAATCAGAATTTTTTCTGAAATCATTTGCGTCTCCAACTCCTAAAAAAATTTCACGTAAGTCTTCGATCATTAAAAATTCACTCTCTTTTTGGTCAGGAATGATAGTGGATCTTCTATATTGGAAAAGTCTTGGATGAAACTCATATAAAATCCAGCTAATCCTAGAATTCATTAGATATTGATAATAGTCTTGGGATGCTCCCACGAAACAACATCTTGAACACTCACTGGGTCCACTGAAACACCTTCGCTTGGAACGATGTTCCCGAAAAAGTGTACCTGGTAAATCCAAAAAAGAAAAAATAGTTAGATTGGAATATAAATAATTCTCCCTTAGTGTACTCAAGAGGATTCCAATATGTTGGGAATGATCGTCACGAGTCTTAGAGTACACCAAGATTTCACCCACAAACAACATTACAAATTGATATAGATACAGATGAAAGATCATATTCATCTAGGCCTTAAACATTGATAGTGTGTTTTTAAATCCAAAAGACATTACATTAAACTCATAAACCCATTCCTTATTCATAATGCCTCCCTCAGTATATTAGAGGTCCAAAATTTCAACTGATGATACCCCAATCTCAATTTCATCTTCAAGAAAACACAATCATCCTTAACTTGTCAAAAATATCATTGATATGTGGAAGATGATATTAGTTATTTATAGTCATCATGTTCAACTTCTAATAATCGATGCATAAACATAAACTCTCTTCAGCCTTATTTGTAAACAATAAAGGTGATCCCCAATGCAGCGTATCAGGATAAAAAAATACCTTATCCTCTAACTCCTCCAGCCGAGTCTTGATCTCTTGAATCTCAATTGGTGCCATTATGCTTGGTGGAATAGACACTGGTTTGGCCCCCGACATGATATTAATAGTGAATTCCACATATCACTCAGGTGGAATCCCTAATAAGTCTTTAGGAATGAAATCCTAAAATAGTTCTACAAATGGTGGAAGGAAATTTTTCCTAACACCATCATTATCTAGTAAAAGACTTGAAACCAAGGATGTGAGCTCCCACAGTTGCTGAGTAATTGGACCTGCTCAGATTGACTGGATATCCCACTCCAGATGGTGAATGTAATGGTCACCCATATGAGATATAATCATCACCCTCCTGTGGTTACAATCTATGTGGGTTGGGTATGTGACTAGACAGGCCATACCCATAATTAGATCCAACTTGATATATCAAGGATATACATATAACATTGAAAATGGTACTCTCTAATCTCAACAGAACATCCCTGGCACATAACGATGTATCTAGACCATATCCCCAAGGGTGTTTCTATCATCATAACCCCACTCACAAACTCCACCTACATTCTCAAACCATTAACCAATTTATTAGAAATAAAAGAATGAGAGGAGCCAGAATCTTATAATGATATTTCTATAGTAGATACTACTAGAATAGTACCTATGGTTGTCGATGTCCCAGCCTCACTATCCAAATGTGTCAGCTGTACCACATGAAATTGTCCTTCCACTCTTCCTTGTGATGTTTTCTGACTCCCATGAGTTTCACTACTCGATTGATATGGGTGCTCTTGCACAGAAGAACCACGTCCCATGTCTCCACCACCTCAGCTAGTAGGACTCCAGCAGCCAGACTAATTTTCTATAGAATACCCCCTTCCCACACTCTATTAATATATATCTCATTCATCACTACATGACTCCCTTAGGTTCCTATAGAACCTATTTACATGTACCATATTTAAGAAATATCTACACTCAACCAATGGTCAGGTACAATGTCTACGATAGTGTCCTGGCCAACAGAAATGGTGGAATACCACTATAGAAAGTCCTTGTGTAAATGAGCCCTCTATCTGGTTACTATAATTATTACTACCTTGGATGAAACCCTCATAAAATCACTTTGTACATAGAAAATTCATACCACATGACCATCCATTAGGAATCACTTTTCCTCCACTAGAATCCTCCTTCAGGTTCCCCTCATAGATTGGATCCCAATTCAACACCTCTAAAAACATATTTATCCAGAAGATATTCACCTTTGACTTAATTTCAATCTTAAGTCCATCTTGATTCCTAATTTACATTGTATTCTCATCTCCTTATAATATTAGAGAAAAGTGCTGAAAATCTGTGTAGCGTCCAGCCTAGTCTGTCACAGACATGCTCCCCTAAGTATTTCTCATAAACTCAGCTTCTATTTCTTGCCTTAGAGTCTCTGGGTAAATGTTCTCAATGAATTTATCTTGAATTTCCTTCCATTTCATACTCTCCAACTTTCAAATCATAGTTTGAATGTACCATCAACAATTTTCTTGACCAAGTAACATATAGACTGTCAATATTACTCTCTTCTCCATAGGTGTCAACAAATGGTCAAGTATAGTATGGAAAAACATGATCTAGAACCGATCTCCCTCAGGTAAAATACTCAAGTAAAAGTTAGAGGGTGCCAAATTCAAAACCCCCTTATTATATTAGACATGCTATTCATTAGTCTATTGGGGTCCCTTTTAATGAGTTAAATGAATCCAGTGAAGTTATCTTGAAACAACTCCTCTACTTCCTCTACGAGCACTATTGATGCCTCTGGTTCTACCACTGGAAGATCATCCACAACTAAGTTCTCTGGACATCCTATGAAAAATCATCATCATGGATGAATAACTCTACAATTCCAACAACATGTATTCATAATCACAACACAACTTTGTCTTATTTATGTTAGAGGAAATCACCACATGTATTTTATCATAACCTCATAGTGTGGTCAAAACCTAGGTTCAATTACTAACCATAACCATCATACACCTCGGTCTAATTAACAATGTTAAAAGACATATCTAAATTATTGTTTCTCAATTATAAACCAATTTATTCATATTTTACATAATTTAACATTATATATTAGGCACCCTTGTCAATTAAAAGTCACAAGCAAAGGAAAATATTATATGTTCAGAAACTTACCCATAACCCATTTTCACATGTGTGCAAAAAATGATGCATGTCATAATAATCTTAAGTGACTAGAATGATTCATGAAGAATAAAATATCTTTCCATTTTAGGTCAAGAATCAATACTAAAAAAATTTAGATTTGAAAATCACATCACACAGCAAGTGCATCACCGAAGGAGAAATAATATTCAACTATAATAGCAAACAACTAGAACTATAATCTCACGATGAGTACTTGGCATTCCCTCGTATATAGTTTTTATCTCCCATGCACGAGCTCATTACCAAACCAATGAATCCTCCTAGTATCATCTATAACTTTCCACAAATAGTAAGATAAAATAAGAAAAAAGAAAACTCTTTTTTATACCACTTTGTGACGTCCTGACCCAGGTTCCACACAATGGTGCCCCAAGCTGGTGGGCCACATAACCTCAAGCACGCCTCCCTAAATTCCAGAGGCTGATAAATAGAAATGAGGATCTGGTAAGTCAATTTTGGGGAGAATACACCCTCTTTTATCAGAGTAAAACACTAGAGGAAGTAAACAAGAAATAGTGGAAGAATAACTAATCACAACGATATCAATGTCACAAGAATAACCAATATATGAAATACAACAAACAATTGAAAGGGAAACATGAAATACAAATATAACTGTCAAAAAGTAAATAATGAAAAATATAGACACAAATGACTCCCAAGTGAAGTCTTTAACCATGTTCAGTTCCCTAAACCATGATTCATCCCCAATCCACAATCTAGTCCATGGACTTTTCCCTTATCCTGTCCTATAAAAATAGTCTATTCGATTACCAATTAGGCATCCCAAGAAGGGTGTGAGCAAAACTCTGTAGTCCACCACCAATGGTGTCTAAAAAAAACTAGTCGACAATAGTGTATACAGTTCTATACATAATTAAATATATCTAAAAAATAAATGGTTTATCATGTTAATAAATATTCATCATTCAACCACACAATTGAATAATCATATTACCATTATTTAACTGACACATTTGAATGACCATGTTACCATTCCTTAACTCACACATTTGAATGACCAGGTTACCATTCCATAAATCAGACATTTGAATTACCATGTTACCATTCCTTAACTCACACATTTGTATGACCAAGTTATTATTCATTAACTCACACATTTGAATGACCATGCTACCATTTCTTAACCCACACATTGGAAAGACCGTGTTACCATTCATTTACTCGCGCATTTGAATAACCTTGTACCCATTCCATAACTCACAAATTTGAATGATCATGTTATGTAAATCATCAATTAATTAACCATGTAAATAGAATTAATTAATTTATTGATTAATTAATTAATATTTACAAACTCAAAATCCTATAATAAATTCCACAATTAATTTCCTCATTCACAATTTAAATATATTAATAATTAGTTTTATAATTAATTATTCAAATCACAATTTCATAATCCAAACCATCCATATTAATTAATGATATAATTGATTAATCAAGTTCAACGATCATAATAACGCCAAAATTAATATAAAAATTAATTATTCATGATCTAAAACCCCAACATCTTAATTACACATTTCCTTTAATCATTTTATTCACCAAATTAATTTAATTTAATAAATGGTGGAATTGCTAAAAATATAACACAAATTCTACAATTATATACACATAATGGTATTGAAAACCATGAAATTTGAATTTAAGAACACCTACCTCAAGATCGGCGATGAAGAACGATCACCAATGAATATCCCCAAATTGGATGTAATGAATCAATAATGCATCGTAGAATGCGATTTATATCTGAATACTTGAAGGCGGAGGAATCAATGATAAAGGACCTATATTTTTGATAGATATCATCTTCCAAAAAAATCTATATATAGACATCTAAGATCTGATGTGAGATCACTTCCAGGTTGATGTGGACTCCCAGAAATCAACGATAGAAGACCCATAAAATGAGGGAGGTGAGCAGATGGTCTTCCATCCAAGGTGGAGGTGTGCGTGAAAATTTCAATGCATGAAAATAGAGTGATGAGCATCTGTGGTTAAATACTATGGCGTGTGGAGCATCTACATTGATTAAAAATGTTTTCAGAGGGTTACATGTTGCTAGATACACATTTTTAATTCACTAGGCATCAAAATTACATGATGTGAACTCCCATATCATATCATGAAACTCATTTCCCCTATTTCTGTGTGAAATCCTATAAAATCCTTTTTAAAAAAATTAATACATATTACACATTGTGAAATCCAATTACATATGGTTTAATATTACATGTAGTGAAATCTAATTACACTGAAATATGAATACAGAAGGCTTAATATTGCACGTTGTGAAATTTTATTACACATGGTGAAATTTAATTTCATGACATGCTAACACGTGAAAAAAATAGTTATAGGGGGAGTTAATTTTTTGAGGTTGTTAATTAATTATAGTCATGGATTATACTCAATATAATCCATTTTTACCAAAAAAATTAAAGTGTCATACCTAAAAAAGATAGGATCTTATACATGTTCTTTGGCTAAACTGTTTGGTCAAACATGAGCCAACCATGACAAAACCACTACTTTTAAGCTATGCATCCGACACAATTAAGCTTTATAGTTAATCTAAATAATGAAAAAAAAAATTTATCCATTGAACAATACAAAAAATATTTAAGGGTTATATTCATGATTTAACCTTATCTATGTATTATTAATCCAAAGAGTTACTCCTAACTATTTGATAACTGTGCACTATTATAAAAATCAAAGGCACACACATTAGTTTAAACCACATGGTTACTACTAATTATGTACTATCTACGAAACACATAAATTTTAAAAACATAAAACAATTAAAACATGGACCCCTTAAAATATAGTAAAATAAATAAATAAAAAAAAGTGAGATTGAGGTTTTATAATTTTCACCACCATATTCATTTCTACCCTAAGAAAGCATTAATAGAATAAGTTGAACATTAGACAGATGAGGATAAATTGTTCATTGGAAAAAAACTCCAAAATATAAGGTACATTGCAACACCCAAAAAGGAAATAAATATTTCATGATCTCGGTTAAAATCCTTGAAAACATATAGGTTGAAAAAAACCAGATTACCGAAACATTTTCTAACTTAAAGAATCTGCAACCATTCACCAGGATGGGGTGGGTCAGGGAATTAAATTTCTGACCCATCAGTATGATACTATTTTCTTCTCAAAAAATCAAATAAACACAAAAGGTTTGGAAAAATCGGGACTCCATATAAGAAATATATAATTATGAACATGAATATTCAAAATAAAGTCTCATAATTCCCTAGAATTAACCCATATTGGTTAGAAGTATTAGGTATCTATTAGCCATGTATTACCATACACTAACATATTCCTGTTTCATACAAGATATCCTTTCCCCAAAATAAGTTCTCCAATAGTATTAACTACACTATATTTTATATTCCCTCAATAATCTTCAAAATATCTAATTATCCCCAATGACTCAAAAAAGCTATAGGATTTAAATATTCCACCCTAAGAAGATTTTTAAATCACCTGGGTGAGAAACAATTTAAACAACAAAGAAAAACACTAAAATATCATAGATAACTTTAAGGAACTTTTGATTAATTTTTTATAAATACTATAAAAGATAAGTACCAACAACAGCCATCAAATATTTTACCAATATAAAATTCTTATAAATAACATTACCAACACAAACCATTATCTTAAATAAAATACATCTTAGTAAATGATATTCCTAAAAATATAAAATAAATCTAGAAGTACCTCAAGAATATATCACATTAATATCATGTTTAAAAAGTTTAACATGCATATATTTAGAATAAGTAGATCTAGATTCAAATATTTCATTCAAAAATATTTTATAGAACATTTAAAAATATATTAAATGACTAGAAATACTATATGACTTCAGAGATTCTGGACATGAAGGATTTTATAACTCGATTTAATGCACTGGTGACTCAGTAATAACTAAATACTTAAATAAGCTGATGAAAATAATTTAGATATCCTCTTGATACCACCACCTATATGTTCAGAATCAATAAACATTTTATTTTGGCACTAGTGTTCCATTCAATGCTCATATAAATAGAGGAAACTTCACTCACCATAGGCAATCCAGTCATAACTTCCTTAATCCTAACATCTTATTTCAACACTTCAATATAAGTGGTTAGGAAAATTTATAAAACATTTAATTGATGTTTATAATAAATAAATCTTCCAATGGAATGATATTTTAATGTGTTATCGAAATATATATCAGGTATATAGGGTACTAGTTCATCAAATTGATAGGAATGCTCTAAAATTGAATTGTCTATCTTATTAAGGTAATATAAATCAATTGACTTTATCACATTCATGGTATTAGGAAAGTATTTTTAGATAAAAAACAACTTAAAACCTCACCCTGAGTAATCCTTTTGCAAATTAGTCTGAATGATGGTCTTACACTACTTTTAGCATGGACCTTCAAGTAGAAATGTAGAAAACATAATATTGAGAAACTCTAGGAGTTTTAATAGAATATTGATATTCTCAATATCCCAATACTACTCTTTTAATTCATGGTAATTGGGATTCTAATGGGAGATATGTGGGATTATTTACTAATGTTTTTTGAATGTAGGCTGTAGGATGAGATAGAATAGTTAGAACACTATAATCCATAAATGGAGCAGATAAAACAATTGGATTACATAAAATATGATCAACTAGAGGGTTTACTTGTGGAGAACCACCAAAAAATCCTTCTTGAAGTTCTATATATATTTGGTGTGGGAGTCCTATATAATAATAAGAAATCAAAAACATAATCAAAATAACCCTTAAGATTCAAAACATCATAAAAATAAATATAAGAACATGAATCAATATCAATACAATAAGAAAACTGACTTACAATACACTAACACCCAACATTAACTTATTTGAAATAAAAAAATAAGAAAACAATCCAATTATTATTTTGAAATCATCTTAATTATCATTCAATAAAAATGGTTTCATGAGAAACCCTTTTGAAATTTTTTAATATAAGTTCCCCAGAAACATAATAATATTTCAAAAACATTTAAAAATAGGTACTTTAATGAATTTCTATAAAACACACCTTATAATTCTTAGAAATATTTACTAATAACTCTTAAATGATATAAAACTAAACCCTTTAAAAGATAGAATAAAAATCCCCTTCATGTAAAATTAAATTCAACCAAGATAAATATAAAAATATATATACACATAATGCCTAAATTCATCTTAAATTAAAATTTTAAAATAGTAAATTAATTTAGGATCATAAATCATAAAAATTTATAAATTAGATAAAATTAAAATTGTACATGATTTAGCCATAGAATCTCAAAAACCATGTGTTAACCATACAAAGTACACTAAAAGTTACCTAGAATAGATTTCATATTCTATGTTTGGTTTCACAAACCATTCAATGTAATAATGAAAGAAATATATAATTTCCATTTTCAACTCAAAAACATCGATCTTCTCTAAAACAATTATAAATATTTGATATAAAACAAAAACTCTGATATGATTATTACAAATCTTTACATTAATCAAGAATAAAATTTTAATTTGAGAGACAGACATCCTGAACACCCCAATAAATTTATGGTTCAATATTAAAACAGTTCTCTAGAGCCTTACCAATACTCATTCATCGATATCTAAAGATCTAATATCTTTTTTACTATGGTTCTCCAAATAGAAAATGGAATATAATTAAATTATATCATAATCTAACATGGGATATTCATACTTTATACCAAACCCAACCTATGATGAGCCACGAAAAGAGTTCCTATTCACCATTGTTTGGAAACTAGTTCTTGGGAATCAAGATATTCATCTTTGGGAATAATTTAATTCAACTAAATAAATAATAAATATAGGAATTATACTCAAAATACTCACATGACCTTCATGTAAATTAGAGACACACACATATAAATTAAGTAGTTACCAAACAAATCATAACCAAACAAGTAATAAGAAAAAAAACTCATCATTTGAAATTATAACCAATGAACATTACCAAATCATTTTCACATAACAAATGCCAAATTTTAATGAAAATAACAACCTAAACTTGTAATAACTATAAGATTAATGTTTCTATGGTGTTATACAAAAGATGAAGTGAATACCAAAAATAAAAACAAATACCACAACCATTCTCAAAAATCCACCACGACTATGTTTTAGTAGAAAATATTTACAAAACTCATCCAATAAAATTTTACTATAAAATCCTAGATTTACCACTTATCTAATCAAGGATTCCAATGAATTACAATTGGAGATCAACAATAAATAAGTAATACAAGTAAATGTATGCATATATATATATAATGAAAAATAGTAAAAACACCCCCACTTTTGAATAAAATTCACAAGACAACCCCTTATTTAAGAATAACAAATAATAATAACATCCTCAATGAGTATGAATTAATTAATTTTACAGTATCATTATTAACATTAACTTTTAAAAAAACCATAATTGGGTATCAATTAAATGGATTTAATAAAATAATAATACCCTTTTAAAAAGTGATAATTTATACCAAAGAACATACTTAGAAAAACTAGGTTATAATATCATCTATTAAAATTATCAACTATAAAAATATCATCAAATCACCTCAAATAATCAAGGTTTATGAAGGAAAATTTTGAAAATGATAAAGACCCTTAATTTTTAAAACATTACATTTAAAAGATATTATAATGTATTTAAAAAAACACATGGTGGGAATAGTTTGCATGAAAATAGACTCAAATCCTATAAAAATGAGAAATATCATTTATTCTAAACGAAATTTGTGAGAAGAACTTACTTATTTTGATAATGATTCATTATATATAAATACAATACAGTTTAAAATATTCAAAACATGGATTAAAAATATATAAGAAATCATGGATTTAAATTTAATGAATTATTTCTAAAGAAACCTACTACAACCATTGAATTATTTTATCAAGCTTTTATTCAAAAAATAATCCTTTTAAAACCCACTATGAACCCTAAATATAGAAAAAAACAAATTCAAAATTGGGAAAACCAAACATTATTACTCTATGTACATCCTAAGGCTATTAATGGGGAGAATAAATATTAAAAGGGAGGAATTTATTTATATGAGTTTACCATAAATAATATTCATTAAAATAGTATGAAATCCCACTAAATATATCAAATAGTTGTAGAACTCATGGAAAATGATTCTAAAAACCTAGTGGGTTAAAAAGTGAGAAAAAGTGGGGCTAAGTGGATTAAAATTTAGTAGGGAAAATTGTATGAATTCAACATTTAAAAACTAGGAATCTTTTTTAGTTTTGGTAAAATATTTAAAGAATCTACAATAACCACTATATCAATGCTAGGCTCCTCACAAGGTTAAGCAATATGATTACTCCTAACCATTAGAAATATATATGATATAAAATAAAGAATATAATACATTTATAAGGGTCATCCACATGGTTTACCCCTAACCATGTACATATTTTTCATATCCACTGAATAATACCACCCATGCATAAGGGTGATCCACATGGTTTACCCTTGGCCATGTATAATTAATCCATACGGTTACACTAAACTGTTCACAACCATAACAATTGAAGGTACACATGTCATTTTAAATTACATGATTATTAATAATGATGAACTAACCATTAAATATAAAATGATTCAAAACTAGACTATCTTAAGTTTATTAAAATCAATCAATAAATAAAATAATATGAAAAATTGTTAATGGGTGTGATAATACATAAAAACGTTGACATTTAAAGGGGTAAAATTACTAGTGGATAAAAGTGAGGAAGAAATTAAAAATTTAGTCATGTATTTATGGATTACTTGACCATAAAATCCAATGTGGATAGAATGTTTCAATCTATGTTTGTAATGTTCTATTTGTTTTTAATCAGAGTCATTTGGAGTTTATGGTTTGAGTTATAGAAGTGGAAGAAATTTGGTGTAGTTTGAATGTTGTTTTTTAAGAGAAGGATTACATAATTAAACATGTATATAAATAATTCCATGAATGAATGATTATTTTAACACCCAAAGATATTATATTTATTTCCTTTTAAATAAAACATGAATTATTCGATAGATTTTCTTACACGCAACCACTAGTCTATATAAAACACGACATTGTAAACTATTATAACATAGAAATTAAATATTTAGGTATGGATAATAATAATCCATTTATAAATAATATTCATAAATGATTTTATTAAGGAAAATGTATTTATCAATTCATAATAAATAGGTACTTAATTTCTAGTAAAGTTATTTTGCACTACCAAAATATGATTTCTTCAAAAATGGGTTTTATCATATTTTTTCAAAAAAAAATTTAATAATTATTTTATAAATTTTTATAAATTTTATTTTTATTAAATTAATATAATTTTTAATATTAAAATGTAACATTTATCTTATGATTATTTTTGATAAATTTTCTAAAAGAGTTTTTTTACAGTGAATAGTTAAAAATAACCACTTTTGTTAAAATTGTTATTTATTTTCAATTAAATAATCCATTATGTTTTTAATTTTATATTAAAGTAACTTATCTATTATTTAATTATAAATAATAATATTCATAACATATTAATAATGATAACAATTTATTTCATTATATGTTAATTTTTGGCTTAAAATACATTATTTATAAAATTGTTCTTATGCGTGAAATGTGATTTTATCTTGACAAATTAATTTAATCTCTATTTATTAATGGTTTTAATGAAATGTAGATATTATAAATAAAAAATAATATTTTAAAAATCATTTTATGGTTTTTATAAACCAAGTAATATAAGTAAATTTTGTTTTATGCAAAAAAAATCATATTCCAAAAATGGGGTTTTGTTGAAATTTGCACACTTAATTAAATTTTAATAAATCCACATATAGAAATTTAATATGAGAAAATGGATTTAATTTTTTAAAATAGTTATAATTAATATAACATAACTGGGTAAACTTTATTTTTTATCATAGTGAATAGTAAAAAGAGTAAAATTTTGATTCCACATTAAAGGTTAAAATGAATTTACTAGTGGGGTTAAACCATGATATAAGAGTACGTATTTCCAAAAAAAACTATAAAATTATTATTTTTGAATGATACTTAAATCGAATATTATCCTTTTTTTAATCTTGGACCATTTAGAGCCACTTTCCAAAGAAATTGACCTTAAATCATTAAAATGTTTTGCAAAATTCCATGTGTGTCCCTCCCCTCACACAAAAAGGGAACCTCTTATTATTCATTATTCACACAATTTGAGCCTTCTAGATAAACAATATATTATTTAAAACCTTTCTATAATATTTACCTTAATCTTATATATTATTTTCTTCTCCTACAACCAGTCCTTTAAGGATTAAGGATTAATCCAAAGGTGACGACTCAAAGAAGAGGTAGATACCTTAACCAAGCTCTTTCAATTTTATTTCCCATTGTAAATCCTATAATCTTTTTGTATCCATAGACACATGATTAATATAGTATTATAAATACTTTTACAATTTTTATTATTATTTTATTTCCACTTACTACATATTATTTATCCAATAAGAGATGAAAATGTCACTCTTGCACACATGTGGACTACCACCTCCACATAGTGATACAACTCATTTTACACCACCATAATTTGTGGTTGGTTATTATGATAGATTTAAAATTTATATATGATATTTATTTTATAATAATTATATTATAAATATTAATTAAAATTTAAAATTTTTCATTCCATCTGCCTAAAAAATGGAAACGTCACTCGTGCGTACATACAGACTACCATCTCCACATAGTGATGTAATTCATTTTTCATCATCACTTTATATGAATAGTTAAAATTATGTATTTAATGAATAAATATTATATTAATATCATTACTAAAATTATAAAGATGTTTGAACCATGATAAAAGTGAAAGGATCATAAAATATAAAAAAAACTTTAAAAAGAAAGTAGTTAACAAGTGAAATAGGGATGATACTGAACAATTATTAATGAAAGAGTGAGAAGATGTTATACGTGAACCATGTATAGTACTATTGGTATGAATATGTTTTTTATATAATTATAATAAAATATATATATATTATATATGAATTTATATTTCTTTCGATGCAAGATCAATTTATGTTAATGGTTTCATTTTATAGTCTCATTTTTATATGGATTATTTATACATAAATTTTATGTGGTTCAAATTTTGTTATATATCTCTCAAAAAAATTATTTATTTTATTATCCTCTATTTATTTTCAGAAATTTCATTTTTTCTTTTAATTTTCAACTCTTTATGTACTCAACTGACCGAAAGAATTTTTTTAAGGAAAACCAACCTTGTTTTCCCTTCTGATAAGAATATTTTCTTCTAATTATATATTTTACTTAAAATATTTTCAAATATTTATTTACTATTTTCCAATGATTTAATAAATTCATTTTTACCCATTTTTTTCTTAATATAATTTTTTAAAAGAATATTTTTTTCTTTTTATGAATAAGTTGCTTATGAATTTTTAAAAAAAATATTAAATGAATTTTTATATTAACATAAATTACATGACATTATTTCTATACTATAATGAGAAATATTTTCTTTGAATCTGACTTCATAGGTTTCCATGGTTTTTTTCAATGAAAATTTTTTCTTTAATATTTTGGAAATTTTCTTATGTTAAATATGTGATTTAAAAATGAAAGTGTATTTTCCTCAAGAAATATTATAGTGGTATTTTGGATATATTTTAATCTATAATAATGTATTTTTATGTTTACTATTATTTAATAGGGATATCATCCAAAGTTACCATGCTTATTATTTCTCTGTATGGTTTATGGTTATGGCAATGGATTTTTTATGAAAACCATATCCTTTCCATGGGTTCTAATATGATGATTGGATGGTTGTTTTATGACCATGTATCACTCAAATTTATGGAATTAATTATATAATAGGTGGGCCCAGAATTATATTTCCCTCCAATGAATTGGGTAAAGATGGATATATCATGAGATAATAAGGCCTGGAATGTGGAGTGAACCTAGTTCAATAAGGTACTTTTTTAATAATATAGTCTTCGAAGGAAACCTTGAAAATGGAAATAATGGAATGGGAAGTGGACCTAATCCACTATAATTGTCTTAGAAGTGAGCCTTAACTAAGGAAATGATTTTATATGTTTATTTTCATGAAAAAACATATATATATATATATATATTTTATATTTTCATGCCCCATGACTCATTATTAATGATTCCATACTCTAATTCCTTATTCATTTCGATCAATAAAATTATATGATATGTTTCATAATTATGATATATCAGTTGATTAATATGTTTTTATAATGTTTATATCATTTTATCATATACTTATGGTTATATTATTCACACTTATGATTAATTTTTTATATCTATTAATTTTACCCCTACTAAGCATATGAGGCCATCCATTCTTATTTTTTCATTCCCTAGGTTATAGAGAATGTTTTTGAGTATGTTATGTAGTATAAGGGTGGTAGTTGTGAAGAACTATATAAGAAATTATGTAGATCATTTATGTACCATTTTTTATGTATCCAAGTTTCTAAGTATAATAAAATTTTATGGTCATCAATAATGTATTATAATGAAATGTATTGAATATTAATTAAAAACGATGTAATATTTATTTATGAAAATTATGGGTAACTATAGTTATATAATATTAACTATCATTTCTAAATATACATAGGATTTTTTCATCTGAAATTTTACAGTAATCTTTGAATTTTTAATGGCGAATAAGAGTGGTTCAAACCATAATGAATAGTTCATACTACAACATACTTTAATTAGATTAGATATGATATAATAATTAAGAATATTCAATTAAGGTATAGAATATTATTCCATGAAGATATATTTCATCAAACAATAAATATTTGAATTATAATCATCGGAGATTACATAACACCACAATACATAGATAACACCATTATAAAACATATTTTTCTATAACAAGAAGGTTGTGACAATTTGGATCGCCTATGTATGGAAGCATAATGGATATCATGCCAGGAATCATCTAATCACACCACAATGCATCATAAAGTTGATGAAACATAATTGAAAAAACAACTTTTTGTGACATAATAAAAGTATCCATGTCAATATTATTAAAATAATCTAGAATTCAAACTAAATTAATTATTTGGAACTAAAAAAATATTATCATTTTTGGGATGACCACCAATTATCCAAATGTAGTTCAATAGTGATGATTTAAATGAAAAAGATACAATGGTTGAATTTAAGGAAGATGTGGTTCTCTATGGTTGATAATTGAAATTGAATCCAAAATTCAATAATATGAAAGAGAAAAAGATCTTATATAAAAACAATATAGATATAGGTGATTGGATATATATAGAATATTAGTAAGAGGAGAAGATTATAGAGATATTATGTAAATCTTTGAAATGTATAGAATTTGAGGAGTGATTTCATGCCAGATTTTATATCATTGAATATCATTTATGGAAGGTTATTATTTTTATAATACTTACGAAGATCATTAAGATAAGTAAAAATAATCAGGGAGAACACCCATGTCCATGTGATGTTATGTCTCTAATCATTAAATTTGTAAATTCAACCTATATATTGACATAATCATATTTTTTAAACCTATTGTAAAGTAGAGAGAGAGGTAGAGGAAATTGATCTTATATGAGTATATTTATCATCCTAAATATTATAATAAAAAACTAGTGGAGTAGTGATTATCAGGCCTAACAATACATAATTTATATTTTCTCTTTTGATGTATCACAATGCAGGTACACCAAGTAAAATCATAGTGTTCATTCTTATTATATTTCTTAATTTTTATGTAATTATTAGATCACAGTGATAGATTCAAAGTTAATTTAAAAATTAAAGTACAATATTTATTTCATTTTAAGATAAGAGGGAATTTCTACACACCCTAATTCACTCCCCCTTTTAGGGTGTGTATTGGGGCCTCAGGTTACAATAATTCCTTTGAATCCTATTCAACTCAAATTAGTACAAAAAATCCACTAATGTGTCTATAATTAATACAATGAATTTTTTTTTCAAATATCATGAATTAATAATTCAAGAAACTAGTCATAGTACACACTCAATGTGAGAGTTAAGTAAAAATCACATTACAGGACAAAATAATGGTTTTGACAGAAATATATCCCTAAGTGTACAGAATAATACCAAATTAACAAAATCTCATTAAGATATCTTAAATTTCATTATGAGATATTAAAATATGGTTGGTACGTGCCTTATTAACATTGAAGGTTCATAGGGAAACCATTTATCATTGATTAAATTTTTATAGACCAATAATTACCAATAATTGATCAAAATGGCTTAGTTTGAGGCCCTTTATGGTTAACCATGATAATCTCATATATAATGAGACAAAATGGGAGATTTTTTTTGGTTTATAATAATTATTGAGATGATGGATAAGATTTAGTTGAAAAATAAATGGATTGAGATGGCTTATTGTTTCCAAAAACCATTAACAGATGAACAATATCATGAAATGTAATTTAAAGTTGGTGATATGGTGTTTATTCAAAATATCAACTCAATTGGGACATCATAGGTTGGGTATGTTGGGTATGATCAGGATATGGTATACGAGACCATTCAAGAACATGGAATGGATATAGAAAATGGCATACTAGTTAAACTTACCTCCTTACTGAAAATAAATTCATGATGTATTTTATATATCACATTTGAAGATTTTTCAACCAAATCACTTACATATGATTGAATGGAAGGACATAGATTTTGAAACTGATTATTTTCTAATGGAAAACCTCTTGGATTGATTATCTAAATAATGTTTTTTAGTGAAAATGCATTCCCCTTTTTCATGTGCTATTGTATCATGAAAACTATATCCATAAGAATTGGGTCACGCGGAATTGGTGAGGGTGTAGAAGGCACATTTGTTTCAGATCGATGATTATTGATGAATTTATTAAGGTAAAATGTGGTATGGGGGTGTTTGGAGAATTGTGACATACATGATGTCATGGGTACATATTTATTTTTATGATTAATCATTTGTTTTTATTTTCATAGGTTAGAGTTAGAAAAGGTAAAAATTATAAAATGATTTAATAATACTTGATTTAGGTGTAGAGTTAGGGGAGACGTGAAACCTAAACATGTAGGGGAGAACATAAAATATAGTAGAAAATTCATAGTTGTATTATAGTTTCTCTTACTATGAATCTATTTAGATTTTTTTATATTTTAATATTTTATGATTATTTTTATTTAGTAACACTACCTTTATCACTTCTACCAGTCTAGGAATCTGTAGGGTATTCTAGAGTTTATGCTCCTTCTTCCTCTTTGGATCCATTTATTATCCTCCCTTGATATTGAAGTGATTCTTCAAAGAAACTCCCTCAAATCCCTTATTTGATCCCCCTTATTAATTACTCTCATTTTATTATTCCATTTTCCTTTTCTTATCCAGCCATATTTTATAAACCTATGGTTGGTTGTTTCTAAATCATAGGGGTTTTGATGCCTAAGGATTTTAATGATCATATCTTCTTACAATTTAGTTTTATTTAAATAAAAACAGTGGTTTCATTGGATTATGGTAGGTGTTTCTATGTCAATCAGTTTTTAAGAGCAACTAATGGTGTTTTTTATTTCAAAATGTTTTTGTTATCTAATTAGATCCTATGTAAAATATATTTTTGTAATTATAAAATATTTCTAATGTATTACTTTTTTTTCGACATAGAGGAGATTCAAATGGTATTTAGATATAATTTTATAAAAACTATATTTTTTGCATATAAGTTGTTTGATAAAATATATTTTACATTTTTTTGATTAAAATCATTTTATAAAACATATTTTAATTGAATATTGATTTTCATTAATTGAACATCATGTTTTTAAACTGTGTAATGGGTTTTAAAGGCCTATTTGGAATATAAAATTTCATTATTGATTATTTTCTTCTCCATTATTTATACCCTTTTTGTAATTGAAATAATTTTTGTAATTTATGATATTGATTTTTTTTGATATGGACTATGTAAAGGGAATATTTTATGGTGACTGTTTTGGGGGTTACATGAGAGTAATTTATGTATTTTATTTGATTTTGGAATTTGGAATTGATTAGACAAACATGGGATCCTTGGGTTGCTTTGTGGAAAATCAAGGATGAGTTATACACTAGTTTATAATTATGGTTTGGCTAGTTCACCATAGGGTAGTTCATTCCCTAGATCGAGTGATTATTTCTTGACAAGTCCAGTGAGTGTAATGTGGGTTCTATTTTGTTTTTTTTCTAAAATAATTGTTTTTAAATGTAAAGGAAATCTCATAAATATGTGTTTAAATTTTCATGTAATTTGATAAAGTTATTTTCTATAATTATTTACAAACATGTATTTTGAGTTTTTATTATTGAATAAATTTTAAACCTTCACGGAATTATCAATCTAGGATCTATCTCAAACTATAAATACACACACTTATAAGTATGTAGACTTTGTTTTATCTAATTCATGATTGGGGGAAGGTTCTTCTATATTAAGTGTCATTCCATATATTCTTTCTTTATGTTTTAGTTATAGTGATGCTTTCAAAATGAACTTGGGTCATGTAAAGATGGTTCATGCTGCATTTACGGGGCATATAGAATCCTTTGGAATGTATGGTGTATTTTTCAAATCAGTTATTATGTCACACATTGGTCTCTTTGATTATGAGACATATCATATATCATTTTATTACCTTTTTTGAATAGATCGATGTTTTCCATACCTTAATAAATAATAAAGTATTAATTTTTCATTACATAAGAACTGTTTTACTATAATATGATGACTCCATATTTCTTTTGAATAGTTCACATTATGTAATATCATATTAAATTCCTAATATTAACCCAATTAAGTAATGTAAACTTCCTATAAACCCACAAAAGTATTTTTTACCCACAACATTTACATCATTAATATTGGATAATTTTGTGCCAATATATATGGAAATGGATACATCTCTTGATTCAACAACTCTATATTTCTTTAAAAACTAATAAAACAAATTTATCATGAAAGAAATATATAATCTTATTTATAAACAATGTATAATCCCATGAAAATTTGTATCTCACCAATCATAGACATTTAAATGTGTTTTTCATTTGTTCAAAAAATTATTCACAAAGTTTCACTTCATTTACAACAAAACTTATTTTATTAATACACATTATAATAATAAGATAGTTAGTGTTATTTTTTGACTTAAATATTATTAAATAACATTTTTTCCTTGAACTTGATGTTCTTAAATATGCAATCCAAATTTGAGTATTATGATCAAGGTGCTTGTATAAGCATGTAGGGTTATTTATTTATCTTGAACACTCAAGAAATATCACAACTAATAGTAAATACCTTCAACTATTCAATTTAAATTTATTAATAAAGTTTTACATTCAATAATGATGATTATAAATCCATTATAATAACAATGTATTTTCTTTGAACGCAAGTCACAAGAATATTATTTTATCATTTCATGTATTCGCTAGTAAAAAATAGGCTTTTAACATTATTTTTAGTAGTTTTAAATGTAGTTTAATAGGAGAATTTTTAAATCAGGTTGTTAAATCATTTAATAAAAATGGATGTTATAAATTTATTTAGTTTAAGTTTTTCATGTCTTCTATAAGATAAACAATGTGAAAATGTATTTACTTTGTTGGTTTTTTAGAATAAATGATGTGGAAATCCATTTTTCATGTTAGTTAATTTATAAATGATATTATTAAGTGAGAAAATATTTATTTTTCATGTTCATTATATTAAAATGAATGTGAAAAATAAAATATCGCATACCTCTTAACATTTGATTTGAATTAACAGACATAGAAATTTCTTTTTTCACATTGGTTAGTTCATAAAAAATGATAATTTTTTCCATATTTAATTTTTTGAATCATTTTACATATATCTGGTGTGAAAAATAAAATATCACTTATTTTTCACGTCATTTATTAATTAACCAATGTTAAAAACGACTTTACATGTCAGTTATTTAAAAAAATCAACATGGTAAATGTTCGTTTTTAATTTTTCATATCAATTTTAAAAAATTGACATGAAAAATAATTTTTAAAATAATATAATAATATTTATCCTCTCTCAATAGTACATCGACAGATGAAATATAAAAAGTAGCATAATAGTAGAAAATGACAACAACAACTAAGCAGCAACAAAAACATTTACCTTACGAATTTTCAATTTTGTAATGTACATTACTAATAAACTAAAATCCTATAAAAAATAAGAAATGATTCACCCTTAAAATTTAAATTGTGTCAGATGCTCTCTAGTATATGTGAGAGGATAATAAAAAATCTAAAAATATAAAATAAATAATTTAACATATATTCTAAACAAAATAATGAAAAATTAAAGGAAATGTTTACAAAAAAATAAAACCTTTTGGAACTTCCTAATTGTCCTGATAGAAATTATTTCATAAGTAAATCTTAAAAAATATTATCAACATTTTTACTCATTCTTTTTATTAAATAGAAATTTAGAATAATTTTTCAATTTGAAATAATTTTTTTATATACTATATTAAAAATATCTTATTTGTAGATGAAAAGACACGTTTTTTAAATATTTTATTTTGGTGCTCCTATTTCTAATTTTCTCTATGAAAAAGATTAGGCAATATTTAAAACTAATATGAATAATATGAATATAAATTTATTTATTATATAAAAAAGAATTAAAATAATAAAATTTACATGTTAAATATAGTCTTAAAATTTTCTCACACTTCACCATGGATAGAGAATAGCCATTATAATGTCATCTACATTGGAAAAAACTAAAAATCTAATAGAAACTAGTATATAAGAAAATTTAATATGAGTGGTTGTTTTGTTAAAATATGTATAATAGTTTATGAGATATTAGTTTCTTACTATAAATGATATGGATGTATTCATCACTAAATAATTTTATTCTTTGGAAATATTTGAGTAATATAAACTATTCTCTCTATATCAATAATTATTTTCATTATAGGTGAAATAATTTGTGGGTACATTAATTCATATACTGCTATCATGTCAATATTGTTAAAAATTATATAAATATACCTAATACAAAAACAAACATCAGTATAAATTTTTGATAAGTTAAAATAACAAAAAAATTTATGTTAATCGACTTACATGTTAAATACATAGATCATGTTGATTACTAAATCCTCTCTAATTACAAGTTCCATAATTATTTTCAAAAAAATTATCATAGTAATTTTAGGACCAAAAATATGAGATTCCATTGGAATCTCATAAACATATAACCGAAAATTTGAGTATGATTACAATTTATCAAGACTAGTAGATGTTATATCTTAAGTAATAAATTTTTTTTCTATGTAGTCTTTCATTACCTTTAAAGTGTTAATGTAAAAAATAGATAAATATATAAACTTTAAAATGCTAAAACAAATTTAGAATCAAAATGAAATAAATGATATAACATAAAAATACCTCTATAGATATCTGTAGAACAAGTCTAGATGGAAAAAATAAAAAAATGGATAATACTTTGTGAAACTGCACCGACCTCATCTGTAGAAAATGGTATTCTTGCTGATCTATCTATAATATCTTGTACAGTTACCCAATGATTCTCTATATCTACTTGTTGATAATGAATGTTATTCCAATATAATATATAATCCCATATGAAACAATATGATATTATGGATCATTAATATAAAACTAATAATAAATGGGAATCTGAAGAGGAGGGGGTATAGGAGTTGGATATGTATGAGTAGTGGGGTCTGTAGGCAGAGTTAAAGTCAGATAAGTTATGGATGTCAGATCTGTAGGTGGAGGTGGAGGAGTGGGATCAGTTGCCTAAAAGTGAATCTATTGGTTTTCAATTATCAACTATACTGAATCTTTAATCCTATCCTATATCATCTCATGTATATCCTAAAATTTAGATTCCAAAGATTATATTTTTTTATAAACATCCTCTATTGAACAAGCTTCAGAATATTGACACCCTGTATTTTATAGACACACCTTTCAAGAATCCTTATACATGACTCAGATGTTTAGGATATTCAAATGTTATAACTAAATTTTTTTTTCTAACCACATCTATGAAGAACTCATTTGTTCTTTTCTCCTAAATAAATTCTTAATAAGAATATTTGAAATAATCAACTATAAATCGTAATATATAAAAAATTTATTTAACATAAATAAATATATAATATAAACATATCACAATTATATTGTCTATAACCGTCGACTCTTAAGTATGGTATTTTCCTTTTTTTTCACATCTGATCCCTCATTCATTTCTCACGCCTAACAGGGGGAGGAGGTTTGACCTGTATAGGGCTTAAAGACTCATTTCTCTATTTTTGAAAATTTTCAACTATTATTTGTTCTTATAATAATGTATTCCCTCTCTACGATAATGTATGAGGGTATATATTTGTAGGAGGGAGATATTAATTATATCTCATTCATTTTTTTTTAAATTAATACTAAATAAATTATTAATATGGTCATGAATATAAAATATGAAAAAAATGTTGCATTGTGTTGACCAAAACCGCATCTCATTGTCTAATTTCAACAAATTTCTACCATGTATCTTCATCTACAAATGGATATATATCACCTGAATTATGATTTTATCTATCCAAAAAATTAAATCTAATGTGAGGGTTGATTTAAAATACCTCAATGTCCAAGTAAAAATGATAATCATTTCCCATTGACTCCTCTAGTGTCAGAAATATTATAAGTCATATAATAAGAATACAAAAACATATATTACTATAAAAATTTCACAATTAGAATAATAATAACAAATGATATTACCAAAATCATCTCCCATAAGTGAGATATTATCATTTTTTCAACATTTATCCAATCAATAATAACAATAACAAATTTTCTTTTTTCTTACACTTCTAAAAATGTCATGAATTAATTTGAATTTGGAACTATTAGGATATCATTATCATCAATATTTAAAAGTATATTCTTATCCTGGCTATGAGAAACTGATATTTTTTTTAAATGTGTCCTACCACATTTACTGACCCTAGAACTCTTTTCCCCATTGGGAAGTAGATGTCTCCTATAAAGAAGGATGAGGGGGATCATCAATAGAAGCATGTGTGCATTCCTCCCCAAATGTTGGTGTATGATACTCATAAAAATCTGATGGAACAGATGATTAATATTTCATTATACTAAAAATATAACTAAAAAATTATTAGAATAAAATTATACAAATCCAACTATTATATAAAATGTAAATAAAAAAAGAAAAATTATCAATCAAAAAGTAACCTAAATAAAATACCTTTTTATTCATATTTGTTATAGTTAAATAAAATTGTAACAAAATTAAATGAATATTAAATTAAATAAATTAATAAAAACAAATAAAAAATGCTTTGTGAATTGTAAATATCCTCAAACATATAAAGCCATTCATTAAACCAAAAATGATACTCATTGAATATATGAAAAATAATCCTAAAACATATAAAATAAAATTACCATATTTGTATTCAAATTTGTTATAGTTATAAAATATTATAAAAACAAAATTGGGAGATGAAAAGATATAAAATAATTATAACAAATAAAAAATTGTATTTTAATAGTAAAAATCCTTCAATATATAAAAACGATTTTTATGTTGAAAATGATATTCTTTGAATATATGAAAAATGATCCAATAAAAAATCAACTAAACTGACCACATTTTTATAAATACTTGTTAGAGTGGTAAAATAAAATTATGTCAACATTAATGGTATAGTAAAAGATATAAAATAATGAAAAAAAATTCAAAAATGATGCATGAATAGTAAAAATGCTCCAACTTATTAAATCATTTTTCACTCAAAAAATTATTTTTAATATACTCTTTTATACAGTTTTTTATTTAAAATATTATATTTAAATAAATGTTTTTCAATAAAATCAAAAAATTGATAAGTCAAATTATGGTAAAATGGTGAAATAAACAAAACAAAACTAATATAAGAAAAAAAATTAACTTACTTGTTATAACATGTGTTTAAATAAAGAAAATAAAACTAAAATTTCTAACTTTTTATATAATTTTAAAAAGTAAAGATGAAATAAACATATGCTAGCTTTAATATTAGGAATTTTTTAAAGGATTATTTTCACAAATTAATTCTTCGTGATCATTTTGTAAGGAAAAAACCATGTCTATAACATGCTCATCAATATCATTTGTCAATATTTCAATGGAAGTAGGGGTCTCACATAAATCAAAATATTCATCAATTTTATCATCACCAATATACTATTTTTTTCATTTTAAAAAATAAACCACTGCATATTATCTTGATCAAGAATATATAATTTTTTTTCATGTGTTTCTATGATAAAATAATCCGTAGTGTATTCCAATATATTCTAATTAACTAGTTTAATTCAAAATCCATCTTGTTTCACAATATTGTTACTGATAAAAAAATTTATGTTAAATATTGGAATATGAAATATAATGTAATAAATATCCCATATTTATTCAATGGATCCATAATATGTACATGATGTGGAGATTGGTTCTTTTTATTTGGAAATTGAAAAATGCATTGCATCTATGAACACCAATACAATACTATTTTGAACTGCACTTATGTTTTTCCTAATAATCCATATGAAATGTATAACCATTAATTTTATACTCAAATCATGTAATAAAATTTAAACTGATAATTCCCACAAACCATCTCAATGTTATTGATACATATGATCTACAAATAATGGTCTCTTTAAATGATGGAAAAATGTTTTGTTATGCTCATTCAAAATCAAAATATATTTTTCTTTAGATAAAAATGTTTTATCACATTAAAATGAAATTTCGTATATGAACGATCATCATATATGTTATTCATGATGTATAAATTTACCTTCGTTATATGTTCAGCTATCAATAATTTTACATTAAAGACACCAATCCCCCTTCCCACATAATTGAATCATTCATGAAGAGATGTAGGAAACCCGATATGCTCCACTACAGAAAATTATATTGTAAAAAACTATACAACCTCCTTAGAAATAAACATCTCAACCATGGATGATTTAGGTAGATATGGATTTGTAACATACCCCTTCAATATCTTCATAAAAATTTCGAAAGGATACATCCAGATGTGGATATATAGGTCTTTAGATATCTATTTTTCACAAAAAATGAACCAGTTAATGAACCATGATATAAAAAAAGATAGAGGAAAATATATCTCCAATTGAAATAGTATATAAGATACATTATTCTATAAATTTTACAAAGATTTTATATTAATGAACTTATAATAAATTAAACTGAAAAAATAATAGACAATCATGATAATCATAATGAAATGGATGGGAAACGTTCAATGTAATGATACTGGTAGGATTTATTGTATCACGACGTGACAATCATGAGATTTCATACCTATCAACTTCAAATCCTTTAAAGATTTTTATATATGATGATTAACCCCAAAACACTTTGATATCATGAATACATAGAAAAAATCTAATTAACCCCTCATGGATAATATATGTAAATCCATAAGTAGGAATGTTTTCTTTCAATTAGTAGTGGGATCTAACTCCAAACCTATTCCCATTGAGAGAAAGTCCAATCATTCATTCAACCCATATTTAGTATTTCCTTTAATATCAAACAATGTTCCAATAAAGCTATCATATATATTCTTCTCAACATATATGACATAAAATTTATTTCTATCCCCATGATATCTTTAATATGTTAGCGCAAAAACTATTAACCATTTCTTCTAAATATTTCTATCATTGCCAGATTTTTTATCTTTCTTAATTTCACACAATATTTTTCACCCTCTCAAAATACTGATTAATGGAAAAAGTATTTGGAATAATGTAATATTCTTGTGAGGAATTTAATTCGTTTTTAATCTTTGATATTATTGATCCATAGACAATAATCTGCGATAAATCGTGTATATTATTTTTCTTCCATGTTATTGTTGATAATATAAAGTGTGTTGTCCACAAAATAGACCAAATATATACACTTTAACATTCTATATACAATAATTTCTATATGTTGGAAAGTTATTTATTGTGAACAAAATCATTATATACTTTTAAAAATATTCTATTTTATAAGAACCATATAACCTAATAACTTCCTCCCATAAAAGTTTCAAATAATCAATTAAGAGTGAAAAGAAAATATCAAAATCATTTACAGACTATTTTGGTCCAAAGATTATTAAAATCAACATGAAATATTTTTACTTATTAAAAAATTCAATAGATTAATTTAAAATTACAAATAAAATGTTCCATGAACATTGTGTGCTACCAATGAGTTTCTATGGATTCCTTCCATCCATGCACAGTCCAAGTATGAGATTTAAAATTTCATTTTGAAATGTAGTAAACTATTGTCCAATTTTCTTCTACTATGTACAATAAACTAGATGCCATTAATTTCAATAACATATCATCTCATTTGTATTCCATATTAACATTTTTTCATCAATTGAATTTTCAAATAAAAATTTAAAATGAGGAATTATAGGAAGATAAGAGAAAGATTTTTCCGGGGTCTCTGTAACTATTAAATCAACCAGTGATTTTTATTCCAAATTATACCATGATGTCCCTAATTTAGGACACCATGAAGACAAACACATTCTATCATATATATCACATAATAATTTGAGAAGACATTTATTTTATTTTAACTGAATTCCACCAGTCATAATATTTTCATCACATTATAATGTGAATTTAAAAGATCATTGTCTTTAAAAACAATATCTTTCAACAACTGTAGGATCTCTGTAGAACTCTTATTCCTCTATCCATTTTTTCATTAAAGTTAATAATTCTTAAAAAATAGATAAAATCATAAATTCTATATAACCTAGATACAATAGTTTATCAGAATCACCATATGGATAGTCAGTTTTTTTTCTCAATTGCCTCTACTTAAACGTCGTGAATTGTTTATTCAATTTTATTAGACTTGTCATCTTGTAAATAATAATTATCAATAGATCTGAAATTCTACCCATTCTCACCATTCCAAATATATGTCTTGTAACTTAGATTAAAACCATGAAAAATTAAATGATATTTGATCTCTATTGTTTTCAAATTATTCATATCTAAAAATTTCATACATGGATAGAAAAACATGGCATTGTTTGAAGTATTTTTTATAGAAAATTCCAAAAAAAAACATCAAAACCTTCCTCATATTAATCACTTTTTCAAAGTGAAAAAAATCAATCATTGAATTGTTATTATCTATAAAAAATATCATGCTAAAAGAATAGAGTGATGATAAAAGTTATTTAGAGGGTGTAATAGTATATTATTTCAATTATAATCAAGAATACGCACATGTGGTTTTAATCATTAGTAAAATATTGCTATGATTTTCAATGATAGTGAATATAACATTAGATAAGATGATAAAATTTGAGATGAAATTTAATGTTAATTGTAATGATTATACAATCACATATAAAATAACAGAAATAAATTTATATCACTTGAGTGAAAAGGAGTATTTTGCATGAAACGAAACAATAAATGAAATCCTTAGAAGATGGGCTAAATATATAGAAATAACATTTGACTATTTCATTAACTTGAATGTAAAAATATGATAATAATATAGGATCATTAATGACTAGATTGAAGTTTTTGAAGATAATATATTATAAAGAATAATTATAATAAGTATTAGTTTCCAATAAAACAAGATAGGTTAAAGTTAAGACGGTCATTAAGAAAACAAATTGTATATTAAATTTATCTATAATGAAATTTCAAACACAAATATTAGTAAATAATCACAAATATTAGATGTAATTGTAAAAATTTAATGATCTAATTTTCAAGAAATATAACTCTTAAATTTTATTATTATATTCATCAGAAAATTAAAAGAAATATTTCATTGAACAAAGGGATCAATTTTGTAATGTAATAGATGATAAAATTTTCTATATAACCACCTTAAAAAATAGGGTGTTAAGTACAATAATATATGTTTTATTATGAAATTATTATTTACCTCAAGTGAATATTTCACATGATGTTTCACCATAGCTAGTTTTTAGAGGTATAATAAAAAAGAAAACACCCCCTACATGATAACAAAATACTACCATGGAATGGAATTCTCCGTAAAAAAATTGGGTAAAACATGCTTAAGGTAAATTATAATACAATTTATTTATACTAAGAAATAATATTATAAATTTAATGGAATTTCAAATTACAATATGATATAATAATACATTTGAAGTAATAAATGGCACAAAACAATTAATACAATTTATCTAAGGTAATTTTAACATTTTTACATAAATTAGTATACACAATACGCTGCATAATATTAAAAAATAGGTTGATAAATACATATATAAATTTGAAAAAAAAGCTAATATAAGGTTAATAGATTAATAAAGAATAATATACATAGCTATAAATGGTTTTTGAAGAAAAATTATGAAAAATTATAGTAGATTAGAGACCTAAAAAATAATGCTTATATAAAAAAATCTTTTGATTATATAATATAATACACACAAATATTGAAAAAATTGATAATGTAGATTTTGAAATTATAGATGATTATTGAGTTATTATTATACATAGATTATAATTCCCAATTCATCTCATTGTTATTCCATATTTCGAACAATCATATACAAAAAGACAATGTATATTAAAATACACCAACAAAACCAATTACAAAAATATAAAAATAATGATGATGATAGAAAAAAAATGAAGATTAATATTCAAAATTGTAAAAAATGTTGAAAAATATTTGGAATCTTGATAAAACCATTGAATGAATAATCATAGAGAGATGATTAAAAAATTACCCTTTTAAGGATTCAGATAGTACTCATCATTTAAAAGGAATCCTATGTTTGTAATAATCAGGGTTCCAAAATTATAGTGGTGTCATGTGAATTGTAATGTAAGAGAAGAAAAACAACAACTAATAAAAAAATATTCCCAATGGAGGTAATTATTTAAATAACAAGATGAAATAAACCTTCATTAATTAAAAGATATATTGTTTTATAGAAAATCAAAAAAATAATCACCAACCCCAAATTTATACACAATAATAGAAGAATGAGTAATTGAAGATAGTGGAATACGGTTAAAAGAGATCTCAAAAATGTTTTTATGATAGATGAGGGTTTATAATGTTGGTAATGAAATATTAGATTCCACTAGATCAAATAAATAAAGGGTTAGGGCTTTTGTGTGAGAGAAATGAGACTATGGTCACAAGAAAAGAACGATCCTAAAATGATTCCACCAAACATTTCATAAAATTTTAAAAGTTATATCATGTCATTAATTTAGTATTTTATATGAAAAAATACTTTTTATGTTATTTTATAATAACATATTTTTTAAATATAATTTCAAAATATTTTTTTTTAAAATTAGTGTGAAAAACGAATATTTCAACATCAGTTTCATCAGAAACAACATTGAAAATCATCTTAGGATGAATATAATTTTAGTTATATAATAACCACTATTAAAAAATCATTGTTAAAAAATTAGTTTGTACAAGTGATTTTAAATAGAAATAAATTCCCATCAAAATCTATACCCACAATTTTATAGTATCCTTTAAAAATTAGATGATATTTTTCCCCTTATACCCCTGCTTTCTTATTGATTTTATTTTAATAAAACCTATTCCATACATATCACATTATTCTATATAGGAATCAAAACCAACTTTCATGTGTCATGTTTCCCAATATGATTATAATCTTCTTTCATAATAATAATCAATTTTTTGTGTTATAAATATTCTTTAACACTTTTTAGTTTTAAATTGGAAAGTAATCTTGAATGATTGGAACTCCTAAATTTCTTCAAATTTTGGACTCCACTGATATTATAAACCATTTTATTTTGAGTCTACACTAATTTCTATGTCTTAAATACATCTATCGACCTTTTCAGGTTCCATACACATTATATAATGTTTTGAAATCAACCTGTACGTCATGTGAACATGTTACATCAACTACTGAAATACAATACTGATCATCACTCCCTCCATGAGCCTCTATAATATTATTCTAAAAAAATAATAATTTTATTAATTTTTTATTATTTTAATAATAATAAAATAAAATATATCAATCATCTTTTTTTTGAGATTATTATTATAACACTTACAGATTCTTCCACTTGGTGTATAACCAAGAAAAATACCTTCATTGTCCCTTTCATATAATTTATAAAAATATATTCCTTTGATCTTAATAAAATAATGGATTCTAAGTACTCTAAAGATATTAAAATTTATATTATTTATAATAGTAAATAATAGAGAATTTTGACAATTTCTTTTTCAAAAAAAATAATCTTGAATGTAGATAGATATTTTTATATCTCATCTATTGAAGTATGTTAAATTTACATGATTCTATAACATGGTTCTTCCCATTCCAACTGAATTTCAGTTATTCCAATCCATTAATCCATTCTATTTAGGTATGTATAGAGAGATATATTCACATGTTATTCCATATTTTTTAGGATAAGATTTGAAATCTCTATTTATTTATTCAAATCAATTCTTAGACCAAAATATTTTGTTTACATCTTGTTTTCTATTCAATAAATCACAAATAGATTTTTAATTCTCTCACGTTCCTTTCAATTTCTAGACAAGAATGAAAAAAAATTCATATGAGTAAAATCATTAATAAATGTTATGAAATAATTTTTTTTAATTGGTTAATTTTATATCCAATGATCTATGCACATATGAATATATGTGTTTGGGTGTCCTTATTATTTTTATTCACGCCAATTTTTGTATTTCATTAAATAAAATCTTCATGCTGAAAAATTCAATAGATTTTATAATTTACAAATTTATCTTCAGAACATTTCTCACAAAATCATAATAAAGAAGTTTATTATTATTAATTTGTTCTAAATTACCAAGTATTAAATGAAAAAAATAATTCTACTTCTCGATAAAATATTTTATTGAAAAAATGTGAAACATTAAGAGATATAATTAGGGAGTTTTAAAATAGTGTAAATCTTTTAAATCACTATAGATTAAAAATTTAATATCATAGTGAAGGTATCCCATAATGGAGTAGATCATATGTCTTATTGTTGGATCACCCTTGAAATAAAGAAGCATTATCACCATATTTTCTTCACACCAAATCTATTGTATTGAAATTCCCTAATTCATTTGATTATTTTTCTTACCCAAATTATAAGATATTGATTAGTTATCCTAATGAAGATCATACATAAATTTGACAATAAAGGATGAATTATAATCTATCATCTATATAGGGATGTTTTGGACCCTTTAAAAGGAAATACCATTAAGAAGAGTTTAATCCACTGTAATGAGGATATTACTAGTTCAATAGTACACCATTAATTCTAGTATCATCATTTCTAATTGGTCCATTACAATTCAACCTTTTTTCATGATAATATGTATAATTTCACTATTGTTTTCCCACTTAAACAAAAAATAAGGTGTTTCAAAAAAATTCATTTTCCATGTTCTCTATCTTTGGTATTATTATATTTGGGAGGGTTAATATCGAGGTCCCTAAAAAAGGATAAATCTTAATATATAATGGTCGATGGGTTAGGGTCATGGATAAGAGTGAGAGTTATCAGTAAAGTGGTGGGTATAGACTTGAATCTTATAACTACTAATGATATTGTGTGAGTTATATATTTACTAGAACCCTGAAATGAAACAAACATAGTTGATTGATCCCCTGTGGAATGAGGTGTTGAGTCCCTAAAACCACGTTGAAATAATGTTTTAAAAATATAAATAAATATTGAATTGTCTGTGTGAATTCTAAGAAGATCCCATGATAAATTTTCCCAGTCACTTCCCTAAAAATAGACGCTCATATGTCTACCTTATTGATTTAATGTAACAGTATAATTTGGAGTCCAATGAAATTCCATAATGTTTTATTTCATCATTAGTAGTAACAAGTCCATTACATCGATACTGCACCAGGAAATTAACCTTTGATGTGACTATCTTTCCCAAAATATTTTTATCCTAACTATCAGATCACTACTATGCATGTTTGAGATAAAAAACTATTTTGTGTTGAATTA
The DNA here is from genome assembly GCA_963277665.1 of Viscum album. Classification (NCBI taxonomy): domain Eukaryota; kingdom Viridiplantae; phylum Streptophyta; class Magnoliopsida; order Santalales; family Viscaceae; genus Viscum; species Viscum album. The sequence continues at coordinate 1,293,494,347 of OY728138.1, read as the reverse complement.
CCATGATTACATAGGAGAAAAAACATATTGATGTTCTTCTTAAACCAGTTGAATGTTATTGTAAAATTACCTCTGGTCCTCATCTAGGACCATGTTGATGAAATTACTATAGAACAATACAAAACTGATTTTGATATATATAATTAGGTGTCTTGAGAAGTAGAGTGGTTTCACAAACTAGTTATCATTCAAAAAATAAATACCACTCTTGATAATTCACTAATAATCACAAAGAACATTAAGGGGATTTTATAGACCCTGCCTAAGAGAAAATATTAGATATTCGATTGAAAACCAATGAAACTATTACCATATTTTCCCTAATGAAATAATCCCATAATGTCTACCTATAATGATTTCCCACATGAAGTTTTCTTTTATGTCATATATACATTCCTCTAGTCTTTTAATTTTTATTCCACCTTGTTCAATTAGTTTATAAAGACTCTTCCAACATACCCAATGTCTATGAAACTCTTAGATACCATTCCAAAATAAAGTATAAATAATATTTTCTATGATCATGATAATTATTTTTAAGACCTTAACGAAGGAGACTATGTGAATGGGGGATTGATGTAAGAGAACTATTAATCATCTTTATCCTACCTCCAATTAATTGAAACATGTATTTCTAATGTAGGATAGAACCCATGATCTTGTTGAATATATTTCCAAATTGATGAATGAAAGATGTCCAACTTCATGAGTGATCCAAATTGTATTTAAGAGGCATAAAACCCTTGAAGAATTCCATATTTATTTAAATTAGTTGGGACCATATATTTCATGAACCCTCCCCCCCAAAATTACCCCTCTTAGGTAGGTAATGAGTAATGGGTGATGATGACCACTTGAGTCTTTCCTTCAGTAGGCCACAGGTTGGAGAAAATCATCAAGAATATAATAAACATAAAATTAGATGCATTTACCTCTAATATAAACATGTGTAAGAGATATATAATACAGATACAAAAATCAAATACTACTTATTATAGATAAAATCATATTAAGTGCATACATGTAATGTGGTACAAGGCTTAAGCAACTAGAAAGAAAACTATAAGTACTGAAATGGAGGAAATCACAACAGTGACTATAGAGCCCTAATAACTCTTTAAAAAACAATGAGATATAAAATTATATCCCAATCATAAACATGTTACTTCTTACATAAAAACAAGTTATATATATATATAGGTTAAGCACAATATTTATACTTAATAATATCCTCCTCACAGACTCTCATACAAATGATAAAGAAATGGTACTAAATCCCATTGTACAAAGAGTGTAGATAACTCAACACCAAAATAGGTATAATATATTTATATCCTAACCATGGTTATATCTCACTATGTAACACACATAATAAAGATCATATATTATAATAATAAATATACAAGGGTACCTATCTCCTACTTCTCCACTAGTTGGCCTCTCTACCCCAATATCATACATCCTAATCCATCAGTATATAAAAGTAATACATCCTAAATAAACTTGATCTAAGTATAACAATATAAACCTCATGCATCACATCATCTGTTTATCCCATATTACATATCCATATAGTAACCAAGTAGTTTCTTGGATCCATCACAACATGTATGTCATGTATCATACATCGAGAATTATATCTCAAGCCATCATAACCCATATGCTGAGTATGTACCTATATCTATCACAACCTATTGATACCATACATATAAAAATATTCGGATACTATATCCATAGATAAATGTGTGTGAAGTAAACAGAAGCCATTATATCCTTCTATAAACATATTTTGGGAAACAAACCCCCATTCATACAAGTATATAATACTCTTAAGATAACAGAGTGTGGCCAAAGGGGGTAGTTAGCCATACATCCCTCATTAACATTGATTTCGGGGAAAACACCCTCCCAGAGTCCATTGGGTGTTAGTCTCGCTAACCGACATGGGTAGTGTAGCATATGAAGTCAGAAAATATAAAATATAAAATATATTTTACATCCATTATATGGGAATAACTTAGTAATAACATCAATTATAGTTATCATTGATCAAACACCTAGATTCCATTGCTAAGGACTAGAAATACTGTAATTACATTATAATTTAAGGAGATAAATTATGTTTTTTTTTTGACATTTTAATTAATTTTATTTAATTTTTTAATTATTAAATAACATTTTAATGATTACATTTCATTAACCATCTATGTGAAGTCCATTCCCTCTTGCCATAATTCTATATAAACCATGGTTTGTTAAGAGTATCATATTTTAAATTCTTGTAAGAACCAACCCCATGAAATAAGTTATTTATTAAACATTATTAAACATTCCATAATTCCAGATACTGTAGAAAAACATACTAATAAAACATCAAGAGATTCATCCATGCACATCTAGATGACACAAGAAGTGGGGAAAAGAAATACAGATAAATCAAGAAACTTGACCATATATTCGTTAAATGGATTCATTATCAACAAGAATCAATATTAAGAAAAACAATGGGTAATCCCAGGTTCTACTTTTTCCTTTATCTATGGTTTCATCCCTAACACCAACATGTATACCATCATTCATCTGATTGTCACATGTGTCAACTATTTCCACAACCTTGTGCCTCCCTATACATATCTCACTAATCAAACCATGATCACATCATATCTTATAAAAAGAATCATTTATAGAGAACATATAAGGCAATATGAGTTAAACATAATCAATAGAGTCATATGAACCTAAAATAATACATTCCACCTTCAAATTAAAATGAGCTCTCATGATCCCCAACACAAGGAATCCGGACATTATAAATAATTGGCACTCTCAGCCCCATAATTTATCTTTATTAAAAAACTATTTTTATTCCATATTGAATCAACTAATTCAGTTATCACATTTTCTAGTAATGGGTAACCTAAGACATATGCTCTATAAATCTATCAAATTTAATTAAACACGCTTTATATAATTTTCCATCTTTACTAATATTGGGAGAAGGAAAGTTATTATTATCATGATTTTAATCTTTAACCTCATCAAAAATAATTATATATTTATATTCTTGGTCAAATTACAATAACACATGGAATGAAATATTACATTAAACATGCATACTATCATAAATTGGATTATCATCTAATTATTTGTACAACATATTTATTAAACATTCCACTTCTTTAATTATTTATCCAACCAAAAAATATTTATTGAATTTATTTTATTTATCCAAATTAATTAATTTTGACATGTTAAAAAACCAAGAAAATCAAAATTCTATCAAAAACATATTATAAATAGAACACTATCTAGTAAAGTTATAGGCAAGCCATTATCATGGTGGAATGAAATAACATGCAATCACTAAACACTTACCAATTCTATTATTTATTTAGAATTAATATATATTACGTTCATTACAAGGCTATAAAGAGGAACAAAACATGATAAATTTATGATCCAATTTAAATAAATAGGATAATAAATGAGTCTATTTATAACATCCACAAACCTGCACTCCTAGATCCAATGTTAATAACTAAATCTTTACATTTATGGATTTGATACTGATAAATGTGAAAAAATATTCCACAAAAAGCGTGCAATATATAAGATAAATATTAGGTCACATATATACCCAATGACCCTTTAGTTTTAGATTTTTAGAGAAGTAGGACAAACACTTACATAAGCAACACTCATGACTTCAATAGAGTATTTTTTTCACTCTACCCAACTTTTCATATTCCATATTATGTTTTCAAAATCTCCAAAATAATTATTCACTTAGTAAACATTTCTAAAATAAAATCATAAATATTAATTATTTAAAACCTGTGGAAAAGTATTCTTATAAAGGGTGATCTCAAATACTATGTAAGGGTAAATATAATCATTAAAAATTGAATTTCATAAGTGAGAGTAAGATGATCCTGAGGGTATTATGACATAATCCAAGTGAATGGGATTAAAATAAGAGAATTACAACTAATACTCAGATAGTAAATCATAAGACATGATAAAAATCTTTACCATAGAAAAACATTCATAATAATTAATAATCATGAGCAATGTGATAACAAACATGATCAAATGAAACATTTATAACCCATAGAAAGAATAAAGAAAACATGTTTGTACTATCAGACATCCTCATATACGAATCCTTACAGAACCCTTATAATGGTAATAACCATACTAACAACTTATAACATAATTATTTTGAGAACATAATCATCAGACAATGCATTGGAGCACTATCTAGGTGCACACATTGTATAAGCTATATCAGGCTCACCCGTGAGATATAATAGGGATGGACCCTTAATATAAGATATATTGGGATCACCCAAGAGCTATAATAGGGATAAACCCTTAATAAAAAAAGTACAAAAACCATAAAATGAATAAAACATTTAGAATTTTTCATTATTTAATATAACACACATAAAAACAATCATCATGGATTTCTTAACTAGTGAAAAATAAATTGGCTTCATGAAAATCAATTTAAAAAAATATTGTTATCCATCCATAGAAATAATATGGATGCTATAATTATATCACAATCCAAGTGAAATAGAGAAATAATTAGAGTATGTTTTCACAGATTTAAATACTTTTAAAATATTTCACTGAAAAAATGAAAAAATACCATTTTCATTGAGTAATATTTATAGAAAATGTAAAAATATTGGCCAAAATAATTTCTTTTATAATAACCATGTAAAATTATAAATTAAAATTCAAATAAAATCATGTTCATGATAGTGGGAAATTCTATTCATTTCATAGATGTTAAAAAAATTATTTTTTAAAAAATTAAATAGTGAATCCAAATCAACCTATTTGGAAAAGATTGATAAAATTTCTTTTAAAACATTATTAAACACCATTAAAAAATATTAAAATATTATTAAATATTATTTTCAAATAGTATTAATCATTTTGAAACATTATCAATCATTATTAAACATTATTAAAACATTTTTAAACATTATTAAACATTATTTTTAAAGATCATGTGAACTATATTAAATAAACAATATTTTTTCGAAAATAAATTTTTAAACACATTTTTTAAAAAATAGATATAGAATAGAATGTTTCGTGATAGAAAAGAAGATAAAAAATAAAAATCCCATGAAAAAACATTCTTGATGTTTATTAAATAAATAATAGAGTAAATAGAAATTAAATATATAAAAAAATTCATAACAAAAGTAGAATAAAATATATTTTGATGACGAAAATAAGAGTTTATGATTTCCCCCAATGAAATTTGAAAATAAATAATCTTGAAAATAAAAAATATTTTGACATAAATATTTTTACACTTTGGAAACTATTAAATTATTATCCCCATGAAAGAATAAAATAAAATTAAACATTAAATATCATGAGAAAGGATATTCAAGATATATCATGACAAAGGGAATTATATATTCCTCATAAAATAAGAAAGTTGAAAATCATAAAAGTGTGTCCCAAAGAAATATATTTTGAGACTAATATTCCTCACAAAGATCATATCATTGAATTGAGAACTAACGAATTGATATATTATGTGTATCAAATGAAAATACAGACCAAATAGGATGAAATAATTAGTAAATAAATTTATAGATCAATTCACATAGAATCATGGAATAACAAAGTTAATGAGGAATATTTATAACCAAATGAAGGGAAATTGAGTTAAGAAACCCTTTACCATTTGGTAACTATCATGTCAAATACATTGAATAAAATAATTAAAATTATAGTTTAAAATATAATGACGTATGAAGTATTAATAATATAACATTTAAAAGTCCATTATATACACCATATACAATATATTAGGCATATAATAATAAAATATTTTTCCATTAAAAGAAATTGAGATGAAATCCCATACTTCAAGTCTAGAAATTCAATGTAGGTTATTTATATAAGTCCCTAGCCTTAAACATTACATAATCTTGAGTTATTACAAGAATACAAATTCAGGATCTTTTCAGGTTTAGAGTTTTAGAGAATTTGATCACAAACCATGCATTACATTCCACATTTAAACAAGGTGGTTACATAAAAGACAATATTTACTTTTCCCATCAAAGGAAACATATTTAGAATAAAACATGGATTCTTTCTTGACACTTCCTCAATATTATCATCACATCATATACCTTTCCCTTGACCAGTGAAAAACATTTCAAAAACATGGGATGAGCATAAAAAGCTCAGTAAGGGATATAAAAATACCGGAGGAAAATCTTAGACCATGTATACATAAGAATCATTGAAAACATTCCTTACTAATAAACATAAGAACTTTATCATACCACATTAAATCATAAGATTTATGAATAACTCATAAAAAACATAATACATAAAGGTTTCTTGAGGCATTCATAACATTCTTATGTAGGGAGTAACCCTCATGGTTACGTTTGGAATACCCATCACAGTTTATTCCCTAAATCTCTTTAGATAAACATTAGCATTTAACTCCTTAACATTACCCAATGCATTGGAGAGCTATCACAGGATCACCCAAACTTAGTTTATCATGGAACCACCCGTCTTCATAAACAATGCCTAAGAACCATAACATAATCTTATCACAAAAAACATGCATAAAGGAAACAAAACATTTCCACATTTCAATCACAAGATATCAAAAACTCATTGATATAATCAAAACATTATAAAAACCATTTTCAATACCAAAATAAATGAAAAGTAAATCATGGGATTTATTTTTCATTTTAAAAAAGTTATGGCTTTTAGAGGAAGCCGAAACTCAAATAATGGTCACGGCGGCAGAGAAGTCGTTGTCGCCGCACACGAATGACAAAAACATTCCCTTTTGTCACTTAGTAAAATGCTTCATATAAAAAATATTCATTTTGAATAATAGTCAAAGTCAAAGGGTTTTATACACCGTATAAATGAAATTTGTGTATAAAACAAAATATGCTTCAATGAAAGGAGATTGAGACAAAGTCCCATACCTCGTGTCCGACTTGACTCGATCATTATTTAATCTCCTGAATAATAAATTCAAGTTAATTTATAATTACATAAGAACCTTTTTCAAGTTAATTATTCCTTTTATATCACTTATTTATATGTTATGAACATTACGAAATTATTTAAGTTAATAATGGTTGTTTTGTCGATCTTTGGTACTTGAGCCAAAAATAAAATTTTTATAATTACAAGTTGTTTATGTGGTAAAATATTCATTATATCCAAAATTATATTCATGATTTAGATATCATATATATCATATATATCCAGTATATACATTAATTTATAATATTATATAACATTTAGAGGTAAGAAATGAAATGCACCGTTCATGGAGACGGTAAGTCGTACGTACGCATGAACGCTAATTTCATTTCTATTTCATATTTAATAGAGTGAAATCATAATGATATAAAGGTATATTATAATTCCAGTATAATATCATATATAATATCATTAACTACATCATTTATATTTCCCACACATGGCATTACCGATTCAAATCACTTTGAGAGGTCGGTAGTCTGCACTTCCTAAAATGAAATTATCGCGTTTTACCCATAATGGAAACCCTAATGGTATGACATAAATTAAAAATATAGAACCATAATGAAAACATAAACATAATATATATCAAATATAAATATAGTTTCATATTAATGGACACCAAGAAAGGTGTTAAATGAAGATTGAACAATCATCGTTTCGTGAGGCAGTAATTCACCACTCACAGAAATAGTATGTTCTTTAACCATTAGACGAAGGTGTGTGTAAGTGAAAATAAAATCCTTCTCATAAAAATATCCTAGTATACTTAAGATACTATTTTTTTACAAAATAAAGGAATAAAAAGAGTTTTGGGGGTTGGAGAAGAAAAATAAAACAAAACAACATTAGAGAAGACTTTACCTTTAAATCGGGAAACTCTCCTTGGTTTGAACCAAAAGGGTTTCTGAAGAGCTTTTTTCCTAAGGTAATTATTTTAGGACGAATAGAGGGATGTGTAGAGATAAAATGAGTAGTTTTTGGCAGATCCAATGGCTTGAGAGGTGTGGGTAAGTTGGTAGAGGTGGGGGCCTTTTATAAGAGGGAGGAGGGGCACTCTTGGAAAGTCAAAAAATGTTACGTTATTATATAATGTTTTTCAGATTTTAAAGGTCCCAAAATTATATATTTCAAGGATAAGGTGATAAGGGTTCAAAATCCACCCATAAATTAGGTCTTTGACAAGTTTAAGTCTTAGATTTTACATTATATTTTCATTTTATTTAAATTGTTCATTAATGAGGTAATCACTGCATCATCATGGTGTCATAAAAAAATAATTTATTTAATATCTAGAAATTATAAAAAAAATAATACGATGTAGTATATATTTTTAGATTTAAAATGACTATTTATAGTGTAATATATAATTTATTTATAAAAAATTAATTTTTTTTACTTAGGTGTTACATACTTCTGTGATATTCTCCTTTAAAAATAAAATGATAAAGTGTCACTATCACGAAAAAGTGATTCCATGGGGTCCCTAAGATGGAACAAGTAATCCCATGGTCGGCCATGACACAAACAGTAGCATTAAGACACATGTTGGGTTCATTTGTTGTTATTATGATTTTATTTTATTACCCGTAACAACCCGATTACTAATTAATCACGATAATTAAAGATAATTACCGTCACTAGTATTCATAATGTCCAAAATCAAGATTCGTAATTACATAATTTGGAACTTATGATTCCAAATATGGAATCCATTTTAACAAATTCGAAACACATAAATTTTAGTAATTATTTTAAAAATAATTCCCTTTGTCAAAACAAATTGCGGGTTTTTCAGAAACAATATCTATCAAATGTTAGAAAATTGTTTATGTCCAATTTCAAAGTGAAATTAATTCCAATGACCACCATTGAATTAAATGGTAAAAATATATTCTATTTACACTTTAAAACCAATTATAACAATAATCTATCTATATAATTAAATTAGATGAAAAAGCAGTGTTGAAGTAAAATGCAGTTTTTTTCACTATTCATTAAAAAAATGAACACTGTCAGAAAAGTACAAAAATTTATCCAAAGTAAATTTAAATGTCCCAATACTAAAGAATAAATTTATTTTGACAAATAGAGCTTATAAAATTTTCAATATATAGATTTAAAAATGGTTCTCCATCAAAATGTGTTAAAACAACCTTTTAAAAATATTAGAGAATCCTATGCTTAAGATTGGATTTATTCTCATTTTAAGCCTCTAAAACACTATCTAATTCATAAATAGATATAGATATGAAAATACATAATTATTTACTTACTTGGGATGTTACATCCTTCCCCCCTTTAGAAAATTGCGTCCCAGAAATTTATTTACTTATGAAATAAGTGGGGGTTTTTTATCCGTCATTGCATTTTCAGATTCCCATGTTTCCTTTTCAATCATGTGGTTTTTCAACAAGACGTTTACTTGATGAATCACCTTATTCCGAAATACATGCTCCCTGTGGTCAAGAATATGGACCGGTTGTTCCTCAAAAGATAGGTTATCTTTCAGCTGAACTACCTCTGGACTCAAAACTTGAGATGGATCTAGCATGTACTTCCTTAACAGTGAAACGTGAAAAACATTGTGTACCTGAGATAAACTCGGAGGTAAATCCACTCGGTATGAAACTTATCCAACTCTCTCCAAAATTTCATATGGTCCAATTAACCTTGGACTCAGCTTTCCTTTCATACCAAATCGCATCACACTTTTCCATGGTGAAACATTGAGGAAGACATGATCACCTACCTCAAAAGAGAGATCCTTCCTCCTGTTTTCTGCATAACTTTTCTGCCTGCTCTGAGCTGTTCTAATCTGTTTCTGTATCATCATAACATTTTCTACCAACTCTTCTTCCAATTCTGGTCCGATCAACTTCCTTTCACCAACTTTATCCAAAAAAGTTGTATTTCGACACTGATTACCATATAATGCCTCAAATGGTGCCATCTGTATACTGGAATGAAAACTGTTATTATAAGAAAACTCAACCAAAGAAAGATGTTGGTCCCAACTTCCCTGACAATCCATTGAAAAAGCACATAGCATATCCTCTGATGTCTGAATTGTTCATTCTGACTGCCCATATGATTGTGGATGAAAACCCGTACTAAAATTTAATTCATTACCCAATGACTTCTGAAGGACATTCCAAAAGATAGTAGTGAACCTAGGATCATGGTCAGATACAATGGAAAGGGAAACTCCATGTAACCTGACTATCTCTTTAAGATACAAACAAGAAAGTTGATATAGGGAGAAAGTATCTCATTTAGAAAGGAAATGAGCAGATTTAGTCAAGAAATCAACAACAACCCAGATTGCATTATTACCTCGAGGTGTCTTCGGCAATCCCACAACGAAGTCCATTGATATATTCTCCCATTTTCACTCTGGCACTAGTAAAGGCTGAAGCATCCCTTTCGGTAACTGCCGCTCTACTTTAACCTGTTCAAAAGTAAAACACATCTCAGTAAAATCAGCAATATCTCTTTTCATTCCATCCCACCGGTAATACTCTTGAAGATCATTATACATCTTAGTACTGCCTGGATGAACTGAAAATGGAGAACTATGAGCTTCACATAACAACTCTCTCTTCAACTGTGAATCACATGGCACACAGAATCTCTTCCCAAATCTCAAAACACAATCATTATCAATGTTGAATTCAGGCAACATACCCTTCTAAACCAGCTCTACCTTTTTTTGCAACTCACTGTCTTGCTTATGTGCTTGCTTAATTCTCTCTGATAGAGAAGATTTCACTGATACCTGAAACAAAACAAAAGAAAATCCTGCACCAACAACTTCTATTCCAAAGTTCATCAAATCCTTTACCAAAGGACTATGTTCCAAACGTAACATGGTTAATGAAGCATTAATTTTTTGACTCAAATCATCAGCCACTTTATTTACTTTTCCCGGGTGGTAATGAATTGTACAATCATAATCCTTGATTAATTCTAGCCATCTACTCTGTCTCATGTTCAATTCTTTCTGAGTGAATATATACTTTAAACATTTGTGATCAGTATATATTTCACACATTACACCATAAAAATGATGTCTCCAAATTTTTAAAGTGAAAACAACAACAGAAAATTCCAAATCATGTGTAGGGTAATTAACCTCCTGAGTTTTCAACTAACGTAAAGAATAAGCAATTACCTGATCATTCTGCATTAGGATGCAACCAAGTCCTTTTAATGAAGCATCACTGTAGATAACAAACTCACCATTCATGGAAGATGGTGCCAAAACTGGAGCATTCACCAATCTCCCTTTCAACTCCTGAACAAAATCATCACATTTTTTTGTCCAGATAAACTTAACACCCTTTCGAGTTAGCTTAGTAATTGGACTAGATAACCATGAAATTTTTTTAACAATCCTTCAGTAATAGCCTATCAAACTAAGATAACTATGAATCTAAGTTACATTTGTGGGTTTTAGCCATTCATCAACAACCTTTATTTTTGCAGGATCAACAGTTATTCCATCTTTAGAAACAATGTGACCAAGGAAATAAATTTGTTGCAAGCAAAACTCACATTTTCTGAATTTCCCATACAATTTATTTTCCTTTAGGGATTGAAAAATAACCCTTAAATGTCTTTCATCCTCCTCTCTACTTTTTGAAAAAACTAAAATATTATCAATGAAAACAACCACAAACTTATCCAAGAACTCATGAAAAAATCTATTCATAAGGTCCATGAATACAACAGGTGAATTGGTCAACCCAAAAGGCATTACTACAAATTTATAATGGCTATATCTTGTATGAAACACGGTATTTATAACATCTGATTTCTTTACCTTCAACTGATGGTACCCCGATATCGGGTCAATCCTTGAAAAATACTGAGCTCCCTGGAGCTGATCAAACAAATCATCGATATGAGGAAAATGATATTTGTTCTTAACAGTGATTTTATTCAAAGCTCTATAATCAATGTAAAGTATCATAGAACCATCTTTCTTTATAAAAAATAGGGCAAGAGCACCCCATGGTGATGTTCTAGGTTGAATGAATCCTTTCACTAATAATTCTTGAAATTTCTCCTTCAACTCTAAAAGTTCAATTTGAGCCATTCAATAAGGGGGTTCTGAAATTGGATTAGCATCAAGAAACTAAATCAATAGAAAATTAAACTTCCCGATCTGGTATTATTCTAGTAAACTCATCAGGAAAAACATTAGGATACTAATTTACCACTGGCACATCATTAATCTGAGCAGTTCCTTTGTTTTCAACAATTTGTGCAAGGTAACATTCATTTCCATCTTTTACAAGTTTCTGAGCCTCTTGATATGTTATCAATAGTAAGGGTTAATTATTGTACAAAAATTTAAAGTCTTTCTGAAAAGAAAATTATTTAGATCTACAATTAATCTTAGCATGGTAAATAGAGAGACAATCAATACCCAGGATAACATCAAACTCTACTATAGGTAAAAAATAAGGTTTTCAAGTAGGTTCTTTCCACAGATAAGGATAGGAAGATTCATATAAATTCTTTTTGCCTCAACATTTCCCCCAGGTGTTTTTACCACAAGTTCAGGAGTCATTTCTTGAGATGGAATTCCCAATTTACTAGAAAAAGTTTCAGAGATGAAGGAATGTGTAGACCCCGAATCAAACCACACATTGGCATAATATGAAAAAACAAAAAAAATTATGTGATACCACTTCATTTGATGGCCCAACATCTACTTAAGTAGTTGCAAAGGATTTCACCACACTATTCTTCTTGTAGTCTGATTGTTTCCCATCATTTTAGATATTTGTCAAACACTCATTTGCATAATGACCCATCTCATTGCACTTGAAACATTTCACTAACTATAAATTGAATTTGGTCTTACCATGACCCTAATCTTTTTCAGTGAAATCACAAGCCTTATGTCCCATCTTACCACATCGGTAGCACTTTCCACAATTCAGAAGACATTCCCCAGCATGCCTTTTACCATATTTATCACAAACGGAAAACATAGTTTTCTAACCATTAGACCTTTTTGAAGGATTCTTCCCTTTCTCCTACCACCTCGGTCTCTTCTTCTGTTGGTTGTTATAGAACACTTGATCCTTGGAAAACTCCATTTCCACCTTATCAGCATATCGAACAAGCTTTTCATAACTTTCGAACTCACAAGAAGCTAAATCCCTTCAATACATTGGCTTTAATCCTGAGTAATAACAATTGATTTTTCTATCAAGGTCTTGGATAAAATTTGGAGCATACCTTGCCAATCAAGTGAACATTTCTTCATAATCAACCACTGAGTCATCCTCTTGCCTCAATTCCAAGAATTGTTTTTACATCCAAAGTTGAACAACCTTAGGAAAATATTTCTCAAGAAACATACATTTGAATTCATCCCAGTCAAGAGAATCAATCTCATAAGCGTCCTTGATATTTTTAACCATCGACCACCACTGATCTGCTTCACCCTCCAAATGGTAAACAACAAGACTAACCTTTTGATTTTCTGAACACCCCATGAAATCGAAAATCTTCTACAGTTCTTTAATACAACTTTCAGCTAGAACTGGGCCAGATGATCCTCTGAATGATGGGGGATGTTGCCTCATGAAATGTTCCACCACTGAAACTTTCCTCTGTGGTTGATCTGGATGATCTCATGCATGGATACCACCACCATTTATCACTTGAGTCAACTATGCCATTACTGCAAAAAACTGTTCAGTTCCAATTCTGACCATCTCAGAATGCTGATTCGGAAGGTCATTTCCTTCTATATGCCTTCCTAGCACTGCATTCCTGTTTCCTATATGGAAAACCATTTTGAACAAACATGTCTTAGATGAAGCAACATGGTAATCTTCAAATTCTATATCATTTCAATTTGACCAAATTTTTTTTGGATAATCATTTAATAGAAATCTAACTCCTAATGTTATTTAAACCAACCTCTAATACAAAATATAAGGCCCCAGCCTTAAACATTACTTATTCTTGAATTATAATAAGAATACACATTGAGGATCTTTTCAGGATTTGAGTTTTAGAGAATTATATCATAAACCATGCATTACATTCCACATTTAAACAAGGTGGTTATATAAAAGACAATATTCACTTTTCCCATCAAAGAAAACATATTTAGAATAAAACATGTATTCTTTTTGACACTTCCTAGACATTATCATCACATCAGGTACCTTTCCCTTGACATGTGAAAAACATTTCAAAAACTTGGGATGAGCATAAAAATATCAGTAAGGGATATAAAAATATGGAAAGAAAACCATAGTCCATGTATACATTAGAATAATTGAAAACTTTTTTTACTCATAAAAATAATCACTTTATCATACCTCATGAAATCATAAGATTTATGAATAACTCATAGAAAACATAATACATTAAGGTAACTTGAGTCATTCAAAACATTCTTACGTAGGATGTAACCCTCATGGTTATGTTTGGAATACCCATCACAGAATATTCCCTAAATCTCTTAGGAGAAACCTTAGCATTTAACTCCTTCACATTACCCAATACATTGGAGAGATATCACCAGCTCACCCAACCTTAGTTTATCACAGAACCACCTATCTCCATAAACAATGCCCAAGAACCATAACATAATCTTATCACATAAAACATTCATAAAGGAAACATAACATTTCCACATTTCAATCATAAGATATAAAAAACACATTGATATAATCAAAAAATTATCAAAACCATTTTAAATACCAAAATAAAAGTAAAGTAAAAAATGGTATTTATTTTTCATTTAAAAAAAGTTATGTTTTGTAGTGGAAGTTGAAACTCAAATAATTGCCATGGCGGCAGAGAAGTCATTGTCGCCACATACGTACGACAAAAACATTCCCCTTTGTAGTTTAGTAAAATGATTTGTATAAAAAAGATTCCTTTTGAAGAAAAGTAAATGTCAAATTGGTTTATACACCGTATAAAAGAATGTTGTGTATAAAACAAAATATGCATCAATGAAAGGATATTGAGACGAAGTCCAAAACCTCGTGTCCGACTTGACACGATCGTTCTTTAATATCCTGAATAATAAACTCAAGTTAATTTCTACTTGCTTAAGAACCTTTTTAAAGCTCATTATTCATTTTATATCACTTATTACCATGTTATAAACATTATGTAATTATTTATGTTAATAACGGTCGTTTTGTCAATCTTTGGTACTTGAGCCAAAAATAAACTTCTTATAATTACAAGTTGTTCATGTGGTAAAATATCCATTATATCCAGAATTATATTAATGATGTAGATATCATATATATCATATATATCCAGTATATACATTCATTTATAATATTACATAATATTTAGAGGTAAGAAATCAAATGCACCATTCATGGAGACGGTAAGCTGTAAGTACTCATGAACGCTACTTTCATTTCTATTTTGTATTTAATGGAGTGAAATCATAATTATATAAATGTATATTATAATTCCATTATAAAATCATATAAAATATTATTAACTCTATCTTTTATAAGTCCCACATATGGCATTAACAATTCAAATCACTTTGAGGGGGTGGTAGTCCGCACTTCCAAAAATGAAATTATCGCATTTTACCCATAATGGAAACCATAAAGCTATGCCATAAATTAAAAATAAAGAATCATAAGGATAAAATAAACATAATATATATCATATATAAATATAGTGACATCTTAATGGCCACCATGAAAGGTGTTAAAAGAATATTGAACAATGATCGTTTCGTGAGGCATTAATTCACCACTCAAAGAAACAGTATATTATTTAACCATTAGGAGGAGGTGTGTGTAAGTGTAAATCAAATAATTCTCATAAAACATCCTTGTATATTGGAGATACTGGTGTTGTTACAAAATAAAGGAATAAAAAGAGTTTAGGGGGTTGTAGAAGCAAAATAAAAAAAAGAAATTAGAGAAGACTTTACCTTTAAATGGGGTAACTCCCCTTGGTTTGAACCAAAAGGTTTTCTTGAAGAGCTTTCTGCCTAAGTTAATGCTTCTAGGATGAATAAAGTGATGTTGAGAAATAAAATAAGCAGTGTTTGGCTGAGCCAATGGCTTGAGAGGTGTGGGTAAGGTGGTAGAGGTGGGGGCCTTTTATAAGAGTGTGGAGGGGCACTCTTGGAAAGTCAAGAAATGTAACTTTATTATATAATTTGTTTTAGATTTAAAAGGTCCCACAATTATATATTTCAAGTATAAGGTGATAAGAGTTAAAAATAATCCCATCCAATCGGCCTTTTAGATGTGTATGTCTTAGATTTTATATTATCTTTTCATTTTATTTAAATCGTTCATTAATGAGGTAATCACTACATCATCATGGTGTCATAAAAAAATTAATTTATTTAATGTCTAAAAATTATAAAACATTTACTATGATGTAGGAAATCTTTTTTTATTTCCAATGAATATTTATAGTGTAAGATATCATTTATGTAGAAAAAATTAATTTTTTTTACTTTGGTGTTATATACTTTTGTGATATTCTACTTTCTTTAAAAATAAAATGATAAAGTGTAACTATTACCCAAAAGTGATTCTATGGGGTCCCTAAGTTGGAACAAGGAATCCCATGGTCGGCCATGACACAAAAAGTAGAATTAGGACACATTTTAGGGTCATTTGTTATTATTATGATATTATTTTATTACCCTTAACTACCCGGTTATTAACTAATCACGATAATTAAAGATAATTACTGTCGTTACTATTCATAATGTCCAAAAACAAGAGTCTTAATTACATAATTTGGACCTTATGATTACAAATATGGAATAAATTTTACCAAATTCAAAAAAAAATAAATTTTAGTAATTAATTTAAAAATAGTTCTCGTTGTCAAAACAAATAGCGGGTTTTTTAGAAACAATATCTATCAAAAGTTTGACAGTTGTTTATGTCCGATTTTAAAGTGAAATTAATTCCAATGACCACCATTGGATTAAATAGAAAAAATATATTCTATTTACACTTTAAAACTAATTAAAAAGATAATTTATCCATATAATTAAATTAGATGAAAAAGAAGTTTTGAAGTAAAATAAAGTTTTTTCACTATTCATTAAAAAATGAACATTGTCAGAAAAATACCAAAAATTAATCCAAAGAAAATATCAATGTCCCAATACTAAATAATAAGTTTATTTTGATAAATAGATCTTATAAAATTGTTAAAAGTTATATTTAAAAATTGATCGCCATCAAAAGGGGGTAAAACAATCTTTTAAAGATATTAGAGAATTATATGCTTAAGATTAGATTTATTCTCATTTTAAGCCTCTAAAACACTATCTAATTCAGAAATAGAAATAGATATTAAAATATTTTTTTTACTTACTTGGGATGTTACAATATAACAATATATTTCATTTATATTAATGAAAATGTTAATTACTTAAACAGTTAAATCTATATTAGGTGTTTTGAGGACATTCAGTTCATAAGTTAAAATGAATTATGTTGGTTGAACAAGGTCAATGAGTTCCCTATACAATAATTTATCAAATAATATTCATGAAATAATAATTATTTTTATAAATAAATTATTCATTTATAACAAATCATGAACGATTTTTAGGGAAAATGAAATACGTTACAATAAGGGATATGGTAGGTCATACATACATATGAGTGACATTTCTAAATTTCAATGATCATTTTGGAAATAAAGTAAGTATTTTTTTTAATGAAATAATAATTATATAAAAAATAAAATATTAATTTTTAAAATATAGTTATATATGTCATCCATGTGATGTTGTGATGAAAAATTAATCACATCGCTTCCTGTAGGTGGTAGCCCACAAGTATGCATGAATGAAATTATCTACTTCTAATGAATTTAAATGTATGAAATTAAATTATATAATATATTTATATATTTATAAATAATTCATGAATAATATATATAAATATTAATCCCATCATTATAACCATTCTTGTTATGTGTTGATGGAAAATGAATCACATCGGTTTGTAAGGCGGTAGTCCACCATACACATGAACAATTAATTTATTTCCCAATTGATGAAGGTTGTAAATAGATATAGGTTATTCAATTAAAATTATATATATATATATATTATACTTATATAACTATATAGTAATAGTTATGGAATATTTTAATGATGAGGAAAAAGAAATAAAATAGAAATGCTCAATTAAGAATGATACATCTTCTTCAGAAAAACTCATATTCTTAACACCTGAAGACCACAAAGGTTTTTATTATTCCCAAAATAATTCCTATATAACTCGAGGAGGCTTTTTTATGGATGTATTTTTGAAGGTATTAGTATATAAAAAATAGATTTTTGGGTGTGAAGTAATGAGAATAATAGACTTTCTTTTACATGAGTGGGAAGGTGAACTATTATAATTTCATAAAATATTATATTAATATAACATAATTTTGATTCCCAAATCTCTCCAAATTGATAATATTTTAATCCTAGATAATTATGATCCAACATAATATAATTAAATTTAATTTTTAAATGTTTTTACTATGTTTTTACCCTTATATTTTGGTTTAAACCCCCAATTAACCCTTTTCACACTTACCGCGACAAGGGTTTTTACTCTTTTAGGGTCATTATATTTACTGTAAATTTAAAAAAGCATCATAAATGGGATATGGTTGATATTATAAACCATATACAAATACATTTTTAATATTATTTTTAGGAGTTTTATATCATTTAATAAAACATTACTTATTATAAGATATCATTAACGTTAACTTTTAGAACTATTTATCACTTTATATTTAATAACATCAAGAAAAAAAATTAATTTTGAAAAAAAATATTTTATGAAATATATAAACTACTATATTCATCTATAAAATTCATGGATCATATCGATTATCTCAAATTATATTCATTTTAATATTTTTATTATTATTTATTTTATTTTCCATTAATTTAATAATTACTGCATCTGCATTGTTTAAGAATTTAAGTTAATTAATACATAACTACAATTAAATGATAAATTATCATGATTTATGAAAATAATTAATATTTTAGATAAATATTTATTACAAATCATATCTTTTTTATCCCCATGTTAAAAATATTATGGTTATAAAAACTAGGGGGGTAACATTTTTTACTTTTCTTTGCATAAAATATTATAATGGTCATAATCACGCCCAAATAAAGAAAGCCCATATAACTGAATAGTAAATTATTATGGATGACATGGAATCATATATTAAAATTAATTCAAGTTTCAGGTTCATTATATCATTCATATCATATTATATCTAGCTCTTAATTACCTAATTCACCCTTTACTGTGGTAAAAATAATTACTGTTTTTACTATTCAAATTGAAAAAAGGGCCCTATTTGAAAAAATTTAACCCCATTATTACAAATATGTAATACATATTTAAAAATTTAAAATACATAAGTTTTAAAATTTAACTTAAAATAAAACCATTAAAACACGATGAA
This sequence comes from Viscum album, assembly GCA_963277665.1. Lineage (NCBI taxonomy): Eukaryota > Viridiplantae > Streptophyta > Magnoliopsida > Santalales > Viscaceae > Viscum > Viscum album. Next base: position 1,293,474,796 of record OY728138.1, on the reverse strand, counting down.
AAATGGTTTTTCAAGAAAAATGAGATTTTAAAATATAAAATAATTTTTTAATTAATTAAGGTTTGAAATTAATTTAAAAAACAATTATTGGGTTATTTTAAATAAAAAGGAAAAAAGTTACTTTAAATCTAATCAAAAATGGAATTTTACTTTATAAATACTTTATGAGAAAAAACAGTTTTCAATAACATTCAATATTTTTCACTATCCACTAAAAAATCAAACTTTTCAAAAAAATACCAAAATTTAACCCAAATATATTTTTAATATTCTTATTAAAAAATTATATTTATATCATAAAATAAAATTTATAAAATTTCTAAAAAAATATTTATAATATTCACTAATAAAAAGAAATAGAAAACATTTTTGAAGAAAACATATTTTTAATTAATAAAATGACATTAAAAAAATTGTGTGCATATTTTCAAATAATTAATCAATACATTTATTTTAATTATAATATATATATATATATCAAAAATTATTTTATCATATTCATACCTTAAAATTTAGCATCTTAGTTATAAAAATCATATTTTAATAAAAATATTTCACAATTTGATTATTCTTAGTCTTGCATATTTTTAATGCTACTAAACATAGTTTTTATTTTAAAAGTATTTGGATATTATAGTTTGCATCCCTTTAATAAATAAAAGCCTCAATATTTTTATCTTTATCTCTATAATCAATGGTTGATAATTTAAAATATCTCTTATGAAATTCCACAATTTAAAAGGGTTAATAAAATCCACTTGAAAAGAGAGAAAGGGTAGTAAGAAGGTTATATAGGATAAAACATAATAGGTTTCCAAATAGATAAATATTAGTGGGAAGTGAAAATAAAACCATTTAATAATGGAATAATTTTCAAATAATGATATAGAGTGGTAGAGATCATTGATCAAATGAAAGTTATTGACTAAGAGAAATTTCCACAAAACCATAAACCAAATAGGATTGAAAAATACCACCAATTAATCAAAACTGAAGGTAATGTGATAAATTTTTCAATTCAAGATCATTATATTATATTTAAAGAATTATTTTACTCTTTAAACAAGTAACATATGTAAATATACTTACTTGATATGTATAATTTCATCCTTTAATAAGTGTCCACCACAATCTCATCATTTTCCCTAAATAATGAGTATTCAAAATTATTTTTACACCTAAAGCACTAAAATAAACTTATAATGTATAAAATAATAAATAAAAGAATTAAACGCTTTCTTATTAACATTATAAATTATCCAAGAAGAATATAGTTAGAAAAATTTAAGATACCTCAAAAAATTTATAGACCTGTATACGAAGAAATAGTACAACAATCTCCATAATTTATCAATAATACCCAACATTTAGACTAAATATTCCATAAATTACTATCCATTAAATTCATAATTATATTCTTGAAAATATTGAAACCCAAAAATCATAAGTAGATGATCACAAATTCTTACAATAAAAATTTAACATTTTTCTATAAATAACATTTGTGACTCATAAAGTCATATACCCTAAAAGGTATATTCCCAAATCATATAATCTCCAAAAAAGGATACCTATTTCCATAAATAACCTGAATCACCATAAAGACACATTATGATATTATATAATTTTATAATATAATTCAAACTTGATTCCTCAAATAATGCTGCATATTAAACCTAAGGGTTACATATATCTCAACTATATAAAAATTACCCCAAAATATAATTAGTCACTTTAAAATTCCATCACTTAAAACCTCAAAAGGGGAATCTAAGACTTTGAACTTATGAGAAAACTTAATAATAAAAACCCATTTTGGTATCAATAAAAATTATGATAAACTCAGATGAAAAAAATCTAAATATCAAATTTTATCTATAACTTACTCTAATCCAAAATGTAATAGACATTAACCCACAATCTTAGATTTGCTTCTTAAGTAATAATATCCATATTTATTACTTTCATAGCCTTAAAAATGGACCAATTTTTTTTACCCAAAACATACAAAATAAAAAGGAAATATTAAATCACTTATACCCAAAGACCATTTAGGTTTATAGTTTTATAGAATTAATAAAACTCTCACATAAAAAAACTCATGACTTAGAGAGAGATTTTTCCCCTATACACTTATTTTCATATTCCATATAACGTATTCAACATCTTCCAAAAATTTGTCCACATATAAAACCATTAGAAAATTGAATCATATATCATCATTCTTCATGACCAATGGAAAATGAAATATAAGAAGAATGATCTCAAATTATTAGTAATGGTAAACATAAGCATTAATAATTGAATATCATCATTAAGTGTAAGAAGAGAATAAGGATATGATAACATAATCCAAGGGAATGAGTATAACACAATAAAATTAATACCAATAAATTCCTATATCATCAATATTGAAACATGGCATAATGCTTTACCATATTTTAAGAGTCATAATAATCGATAATCTCGATCAATGTGATGTCAAAATTGATCAAAGGAAACATTTATAACCCATAACAATCATAAATAAAACGTGTTGGTACCTTGGAACAAAATATTTATATAAATGTTATAGAAATCCTAAAATTTGAATAAACTTATGGATGACTTCCTATATAATTATCCAGAGAACATAATCATTCCCCAATACATTGGAGCACTATCTAAGATCACCCATTGTATAAGCTTTGTAAATCTCACCCTCTAGCTATAATCTGGATCTACCCTTCATATAAGCTATATCAGGCTCACCCATGCGTTACAATGGGAATCAAAATAGTGTAAATATTTTCCATGAATCATAATAAAAAAAACTTTTAGAATCTTACACTTTTAAACATAACACCCTTGAAAAATAATCATCATATCTTTCTAAACTCGTGAAAAAGAAATGAGTTTCACAATAATCTCATTAAAAGAATTATTGAAATATATATAGAAAAATAAGATAGATGGTATCATAAGATAAATCGTATAGTGAAATAGAGTAAACATTATAACATTTTGACACAATTAAAAATAAAATTAATATAATATTTAAATTTTTTTTTTGAAATTTAGTTAAAATAACATTTTTATGTGTAATATTTTATAAATATTTATAAAAAAATTATGATTATTTTTTTTGAAAATAACCATATTAATTTTAAAGGAATATTTAATGAAAATAAATTTCTTAACATTGGAAAAATATGTTCAAGTTATAAATGTTAAAAATATAAATTATTTTCAATCATTTTGAAAATCAGAATCAAACATGATGCATTTTGGAAATGTTAATAAATTTTATTCTATTTATATTTAAAATAACTTCAAATATCATGTAAAATATATTTACGAAATCATTATTTTTTTTGAAAACAACTATTTTAAAAACAATTTGAAAACATGGATATTGAATAGAAAGATTCATGATCTAAAAAGAAGATACAATATTAGCATCACTTACAAATGAATTTATTAATGTTTCATAAATAAATAAGGGTGGAAATAGAAATTAAACATGTAAAAAAATTCATAAAAAAGGTAAATAAAATATATGTATTTCAATAAAATAATTTTTTATTATTTCTTCTGAAGGAACCTTGATCATAAAAAATTCTTAAAAGAAAAGAGAATACAAGATAATGCCTTTTCCACTTTGGTAACTCCTCAATCAGTACCCCCATGAAAGAATAAAATCAAATGAGACCATAAATATTATCATAAAAAATATATACATGATATAACATACCAATCATTTATTACAAATAACTTATAAAATAATATAGGTTTATATCCTAAACTTATGTCCCAAAGAAAAAGATTTTGAGATAAATAACCCTTAAAATAATCATATAATGGAACTAATAATTAATAAGTTGAGGGATTATATGAATAAACTGTAAATGTAAAAAAAAATTAAATTTATATATCAATTCACACATAATAATGGAATAAAAATGTTAATGTTTAAGAGTTATAACATAATGAATGGATATTGAGTTAAGAAACCCTTTATCACTTGGTATCTTTCAAGTAAAATCCCCATGGATAAAATAATTAAAATTTCAATGTAAAATATCATTAATTATTAATTAGTCATTATATAACATGTAAAAGTAATGTATATACAGTATATAAAATAAATTAGGTTTATAACAATTAAATATGTCTTAATGAAAATAAATCTAGACGAAATCCCTTACTGCGAGTCCAGACTTTCTACGTATGACCTTTTACACCTATATAATAAACTCATATAAATTATTTGATTTATTAAAAAATTATAAGTTTAATATATTATAATAAAATAATTTATTTCACTTATCTCAATGAAATAGTAATTTACTCAATTAGTTAATTCTACACCAGGTGTTCCAAGGATGTTCATTTCATAAGTTCAAAATGAATTCTGTAGGTTAACTGAGGCCAAAGAAGTCATTATAATATCATCTCTAGAACAATAATCATGAAATAATAAAAAAATTTATAAAAAAATTATTCTTTTAGAACTAATCATGAATGGTGGTAATGAAAAATGAACTACGTTATAACCATGGAGATGGTAAGTCATACGTTTGTATGAGTATGGTTTCCATTTTTTAATGATCCTTATGAAAATAATGAATGAACTATTTTATAATTAAAAATTAATAAATAAATCATAAATAAAATATTAATTAATAAAATATACTTAAATCACCATCCATGTGACGTGTTGAAGAAAAACGAATCACATCTCTTCATGGAGGAGGTAGTCCACATGTACGTACAGACAAAATTATCAATTTTCAGTGAATAGAAAGGTAAGATATTAAATAAAATATTATATTTTTATAATAATAAATATGTAATTAATATCATATATAAACATTAATTCCATAAATATAACTATTTGTGATAGGTGGTGATGGAAAATGAATTACTTCATCCCGCGAGGTGGTAGGTCATTGTACAAATGGATGATGAATTTCTTTCCCAGTTGATGGTGGTTGGATATAGATATAAGTTATAATAATAAAATAATTAAATCTATGTATATAGAAGAAACTGATGTTGTTATATAATAATGGTTAATGTATATTTGAATTATGTGGAAGAAGAAACAAAACAGAAATACTCGGTTAAGAACGATACCCCTTCATTAGACAACCTCCTTTTCTTAACACCTTAAGATCACTATGGTTGGTATTCTTACATAAATAAGGACTCTAGAACCTTGGAATTTTTTTAAAGAATATATTTAGGTAGATATTTCATGATCAAAAATAGTATTTTAAGTGTTAATTAAAGAAAAGAATATATTTCCTTTTATAAGAGAGGGGAAGGGGACTCTTGAAATTTCATAAAATATTAAATAAATATAAATTAACATTGATGTAAAAATGGAACTAAATTGATAATATTTTAATATGAGAATTTTATGATCCTAAATAATATAATATAATAAAATTTTGACATATGTTTCCTATGTTTTTAACCCTTTTGATACTTACCGCAACACGGATGTTTTTTAATCTTTGAGTGTCATTTTTGTTGCTATAAATGGAAAATGAGTACATAAAATGACCTTGGTTAATATTATAAATCATAATTTAAAAAATTTTACGAAAATTAAATTAATCAAAATTTTATATCATTAAATAAAATATTATATATTATATAATATTATTAATGCCAAATTTAAGAACTATTAACTACTTTAAATTTAATGAGATCACACAAAAATAAAATTGGAACCAAATATTTTATTATATAAAAACTTATTATATAAATCTATAAAATTAATGGTTCAAATTAATTATATGAAATTATATTTAATTTAATGTTTTTAATTTTATTTATTTTATTTTTCCATTAATTGAATAATTAATGCATCAGTTTTTTGTAATCATTTTAGTTAATTATTTCACCAATAAAAATAAAAATAAAAATTAAATTATAAATATAAACAATTATCTTTTATATTTCAATTTAGTATTTATAATTGAACATATATTTTGATTATACCCATGTTAAACATATTATTGTTATTAAAAAAAGAGTGTAATATTTTCGAGTTTTCATAACAAAAAATATTATAAAGGTCATAATCACACCCAAATGAAAAAATGTCATATAACCCAATATTGGATTAGTATAGACAATATTTAGTAATTAAATAATATTAAGTAAAATTTTAGGGTCATTTTAAAGTCCTTATAATATTATTTTTAACCCTTAATTACCTGATTTACCCTTTAATATGGTAACATATATCATTATGGTTACTATTCACAATGAAATAAATAAAATGGTACTTTTTAAAAAATTCCCACTAATGATTAAAGATATGTAATTTTTTTTAAAATTCAATACACATTTTTAAAATAAAATAGTTTTAAATAAAACTGAAAAAATGTGGTGAAAAAATGGTTTTTTTGAAAAAAATCCCTTTTGAAATATTAAATGTTTTTATAGTAAAATAAAGTATAAAAATCATTTAAATAATATTATTGGATAGTTTTAAATCATAAATAATTAATTAAATTTTAAAACTAATCTATATTTTAATTTTACTTTGTAAATACTTTAAATGATAATATATTTTTCAATAAAAATCAATATTTTTAACTATTTATTAAAAAAAGTTTTTTAGAAAAATAAAAAAATTCACGTCATATATAATATTTATATAATAGTTTTAAAAAATATTTTTATCTCATAAAACAAAAATTCTAGAATTTATAATACATAATTATAATTTTCACTCAAAAAAATTAATAGAAAACATTTTTTAAGAAAACATATTTTTAAAGAACATATTGAATTTACTAAAATTTAAAATATTATTTCATATGAATTAGTAAAAACCTTATATTGAATATAAAATATAAAATATATATATATATATTTCAAAAAAAAGTTAATCATATTTATACTCGCCAAATTTACAACTATGTTAATACAATCATATTTAAATAATAATATTTCACAGTTTGATTATGCTCAGTGTTTCGTATTTTTCATGTAATCATATATAATAATTACTTTCAAAATCATGGGATATTATATTATACCCACAATTATATAATTTTTTCAAAGAAATTTTTAACATGATTGCATCAATAAAACTTTTAAATTTTAAAATACATTTTTTGAAATTGTAAATTGTTAAATGGGCCAATTAAACTTCCACTTGAAAAGAGAGAAAGGGAAGTATGAAGGTCCATTGAGATATCACATACTAGGCTTCCAAATTTGAAAACAATAGTGGGACGTGAAATTATGGACATGGAAAAATAATTATTTCTAAATAAGGATGGATAGAAATATTAATCATTGATCATAATAAATTAGTGTTTATAAGAAATTCAATCACTAAAAAATCCTAAAACAAAGAGGTGTAAAAAAGACCATCAATTCATAAAAAATGAAGGTAATAAGATAATATTTATTTAAAGATCATTTTCCTAGAGTTTAGGAATAATTTTTGAATCTAAAAAAATAAATATGGAAATGTACTTACTTGATATGTATAATTTCATCTTTTAATCAATTTCTACCTCAATACCATATGTTTCTCCAATTGATCAGTATTCAAAATGAATTTTTCTTTTCTCAAAGAATTAAAATAAAATTATAATAAGTCTCAAAACCGATAAGATAATAACATGCTATTACAAATATATTTAGACATTACACAAAACCAAAAATAGTTATCATTAGTTAAGATAGTTCCCAAAATGTATAAACCTTTATATAAATAAATAATTTATTAATCTTCAAAATTCAATTATAATACCCAAATTTAAAATTAAATATTTCCATAAATAACTCTCTTAAAAATTATCCATCTTATTTCTAAACGGGATTGGAACCCAGGAAGCCTATGGATTTTGTCACACATTCTTCCATTGTAAATTTTATAATTATCTCCAAATAACATTTGTACTCATAAAGTCCTAAAACCAAAAAGTTAAATGACCTAATAATATAATCACTACAATATTATATTCATTTCTATAAATAACCCTATCCAGCATAAATACACTTTTATATTATATATTCGTACAAAATATAATTTAACCTTGATTCCTCAAATAATAATTTATGTTAAACCTAACAGTTACATATACCTCAACGTAAAAAATAATCTCATAAAATATAATTAATCACCTAAGAATTCCATCAGTTAAATCCTCAATATGGGTTTCTAAGAAATTGAAATTATGATAATTCTTAAACATATAAACCCATGATGGTATCCGTAAGTATTAATAGAACATCACATGAAAGTATCATAATATCCCATATTTTTTGAACCTTATTATGATACCAACATTAACTTCTATGAACCTACACTCTTGAATTTGGTTCTGAAAACATAATGTTTAAATTTATGTCTTTGATACCGATAAATGTGACCCATTTTTTCTATCCAAAACATAAAATATAAAAAGGAAATATTGGATCACTAAAAAACCCAAGGACTATTAAGGTTTAGAGTTTTAGATAATTAGAACAAACTCTCTAACGACCCACGCTTGATGTACATGGAAATTACATTTCTTTTGATGAATAATTAATACATTATACAAATATACACCAAAATACCATATTATTTTAGTGTCATTGTAAACATTGAACATAATTTTACAACTTAGAAAAATATCTCGAACATCTTTCATAAATATTCTCCCATTTTTTCCAAAATAAAACCATTATTTATATCATGGGGAAAAGAAAACATAAAAATGGTGGGAAAAAATTCTCAGTAAGGGTAAAAAGGGAGAAAAATTACACAAACCATAAACATAATAATGTAAAAACATGAACATAAAGTCTAAATATCAAAATCATGTGTTGTGAAATAAATCTTGGTAGTACATAAGGCATAGATCATAAAGGTAAATTAAACATGATAAAATATAATTGGCATAAAACATGGAATTGTGAAAACCATATAAGACCTTATATGATTTCCATATTATCCAAGGCATTGCTTCCATGACCATAATATTTGACAAAGTTCATTACTGAACCAGGTTTACATGTCATTCTAACTATGTGTTACTGAATAAGATTTACATGTCATTCTAGCCCTATATTACAGAACAAAATTTACTTTCCAATCCATTCATGTTTATTTCATGAGATATAAACATTTACCCAATTCATTGGAGAGATATATAGGTCTCACCCATCTCATAGTGAAATCATTCTTACATGTTCCATAAAAACATAAATTATTCATTACAGCATAACCCGTGAAATAAAATGGGTTTCTTAAACATCATTCCATTATAATCCATATAAAGTAAATGAATTTCAAATATATTATAAATACTATCAAATCAAATTAATAATAGGGATTGAAACATAACCCTATGCCATCTAATATAAAAAATAATTTTGATAAAACACTTGAACTTAATTCTTGTGGAACAATATCCTTTCTTCTTCAAAAATGATTTCGTTTCTCAAAATTCCATGAAATCTTAAAAAAACTTTAGTTTAAAATAAAATTCAAATATTTTAGAGGAAGATTAATGGAAATAAGGCATTATTAATATTTAAAAATCCATTCACATCATATAAGTTAAAAAAACATTATTCTGGTATTATTTTTGGAAAAGTCAAAATGCACCTCGTATTGAAAATGAAAGAAAGATTCCTTCCATACCGTTAAATAAAAAATCACCAATTGGTAAAATTGAATTTAAACAATAGTATATGAATAGAAATAATATTATATATTTAGGAAACATGGATGTGAATGATAAATATCCCCTATGAAATACTTGCGATTAAACTACCTCTAATCATAAATAGATTGCAAAATTATCCCTTCACATAGGTCCAATTTCATATATATGTGTCTAAAAGACCTGTATAGTGGGTTTAAAAATATTATTAACTTATAAATGAACTTTAATAATATCTATGATATCATATGTGATTCACATATGACTTTATATTACCCATTTATTAATCAATTCCATGTTAATGCAATGTTTTGGTTAATGGTCATTTTATTTTTCATATGTGTTTTGACTAGTTATTCTTGATATTATTACATAGATCATGATTTACTTACTTCTAGAATGTAAAACATGATTTTTATATCATAAATATTTAGTATATAAATATATATATATATTAGACAGATAAATGAAATAGAATACACCATTCATAGAGACGTTAAGTTGTACATACGAATGAATTCTATTTCCATGTATTTAATTTAATGAAAGAATGTAAAGGATATATATATAGAGAATTAATCTCATTGAATCGTGGATATGGTAGGTCATACGTACACACGAGCGATGATATCATTCAATTAATGGTTAAATGGTATGGTATTTTATGGTATATTAATTATACAGAATAATTATCTATTTATATTCATTATTTACATCCATTATAATCATAATTACATCATTCTAAAATATGAATTTTTGAATAAAAAATCACACCATAACGTGGAGAAGAAAATTCATACGGACACATTCATAGTGATATTGTTATTCATTGGATGTATAAAAGAGGTATAAGATTGTTCCATAATTATAATTACATCTCATCATATAGAAAATATTGTAATTATTACTTTTGTATGGGAAAAATTTAAGAAGAAAAGTAGAAGAAGAAAATAATTTTGAAAGAGGTTATAAAACAATTAACTCTTTTTCGAGTATCTCCTTTTTATTTTCACAAAAGGTCTCCCTAGGATGGATTTCTACCCAAATTGTGGCCTCTATGATGAAGTGAGGTATGTTGGAAGGATAATTTGTAATGTCACGGAATTTCCATATTTTTTTTATAATTATATGGAATTATTTCAAGGCCACAGGCTTTGATGAAATGTGATTCTGAGGACCGATGAGCCTAGAATATAATTTCAAACTTTATTTAAGTTTAATTCAGTAAAAGTGTGAGAAAATTTTTCTAACATTTGAACCGGTGCTCGGATCTAAAATATGAGGGGCTCGTTAAACTCAGAATACCGGGATTCTCCCAGAAAGGATATAACTTTGACTAACACGGGTCGAATGGAAACGTTATTTTTTGGACTTTTCAGAAAATAATAAAATAACTTAAAAAGATATTATATTTATTTTCTCACCATTGAGCGGAGGCTGATGGAACTGCGGTACAGTGACGAGGCACAATAAAGAAAACTCATAATGACACTTTTTTGTGCATGCGTAACGACGCGACGTCGCAAAATAACAGAAACACAGTGACATGTTTTATTTTAATAACATTTTGGGGAAATCTGTGGGGGGAATTTTTTTTAAGAATGTGGAACCTCACTCTCCAATGAAGAATGCTATCAATTAACATTGGTGAGGTATATTTTAGAGACAATGAATGACAAAGAATTCTAATAGGGTGAGGATAGATAATGGCTCAAGGCTTCATCCCTCGTCTGCAACGGATCCTCAAAGCAGGTATGGGTGGATTTATTTTATTCTTTTCCTCGTTCTTCTTCTAATGTGGTGAACGTGGGTCAACCCATGAACAAGTTTACTCATTGATCATTTCTCAATGTGGTAGGGTGACATTTTATTTTTTTCTACAGTGGGATTGAATTACTGGGATTGAACGTCACCCCCAAACCTCCCCCTATTTTGATACTCTAACATAGAGGGTGCGAGCAGACACAAAAAAGGCCTAATCCCCTCTACTTGTGCGTTCATCATGTCTTCTACCTCAAAATTCAGGCAAGGAAAAACTGAGTTTTTGGTTGTGATGAAGGCTACCCAAGAGGCCCAAGGGTGCAAGAGGAATGGAAATCAGGCCACCAGAGGGGACCTGGTGGCCCGCGCAATGTGCCTCCAATACGGACCCACCGGTGCAGCAATGACATCACGCGGGAGGTGGTGCCAACTGATTCCATGTGTAGAGGAAGTGGCGCACCTGATGCTTGCCGTAGTGGAGGTGGTCACGGCTAGTCTTCCATGGTGGATGGATGGATGTGGTGCCAACCTGGCACCATGTTGGAGGAGCAACCCGCTCCTTGAGAGCAGCATACAAACAAGGGGGCAGCTTGCTGACTACCCGCACATGACCCAACCGGAATGGACAAGCCAGACTAGTGTAATGAGACGCCTGAGAATCCTGACTAAACATTTGAGTTGGTCCACTTTAGCAGACCAGGCTGATGGGATAAAGTCGGGCCATACAGCAGCCTGTGCTAGGAAAATAGATAGGCTTGCTAGGGCGGCTCATGCCAGATAAATTTAGAGTCACTGGGTTACCAAGAGGACTGGACCCATAGACAATATCGGTTTGTTCCAGTAAGACATAATGGGCTTAGTCAATGGTTCATACATGATCGGGTCATGTGGTACCCCGAGTCGGGTTGGTCGGGACGACCCGAACCAGTCAGACAGGGCCCGGAAGCAATCAGTCCCTGTTTACAAAAAGGGATGCATCTCCCAAAATGTGCAGCTGATTGATGCGCCATCCATAAAATTTGGATCCACGTGATGGGGGTAGTCCTTATGAAATCCTCTAAGTATGATTTTATGGGAGTTAACCCAGTGAGACTTTCTGACTCAGCTACCCAGCGAGACTGTGTGACTCAGCTATCCAGCAAGACTCCGTGACTCAGCTATCAGCGAAATATTGTAACTCAGCTACCCAATAAGACTCCATGACTTAGCTATCAACGATAATTCATGACATAGATACCTAGTGAGACACCTTTAATCATATATCATTGATACTTTGTGCCTTGGATACCCAACAAGACTCTGTGACTCATCTACCAGTGAGACTCCATGGCTCTACAATCAGTGATTCTCTGTAACTAAGCTACAAGCAAGACTCCATGGATCATTTATCAGCGAGACATCATGAATCAACTACTGAATAGGTCTAGGAGACCTAGATAGCCTATATGACTGATCGGGGATGATACCTTTGTAGTAATTGATGTTCAGTGTTTGCAACCATTGGGTTTTCTATCAACACATTAAGTTATACCTGTGTCAAGTTGACTCCAGTGACTCTAATATTTATAAATTATTTTGGGATTTCATTTTTGGATTTATGTAAGGCATGAGTTGGTCTTGTGGTCCATATTGATTATTGTTATTCTCACCCCTGCACGGGCTTCTCCCATACCTGTTGTGTCTTATGAAGACAATGGACAACATTGATTGGGATCATGGAGAGATAGGGGCAAGTGGTACTCAGAGGTTGATCTACAAATGCAGTACACTTTAGTTAAATCTAAAAGTGAGTTGTACCTACCCTTCAGGTATGATCTTTGCTGAACGACCTCCAAATCATGTACTTCCTTTTACTAGGGATTGTATTCTGGCCCCTTTTTCCACTCAGTTACACATTTACTTGTGTGGTTGTTTACTTGTGTGTCATACTTGTTTTCGGTATCCTAGTTCCAGTTTTACTTTCCACAGTATGATCTGTGTGTTTACATGTTTAAAGGCAATGCCTTCCCTTTTTGGGATGCGTCTTTTGGTGCTAGTCACCAGCCCCTGGCCTATGGAATGTGGGATCGAGGTAGTCATGGCACGAGACCCTATGGATGGGTCTTGATAGAGTGGTATCAAAGGTATTCAGTTCTACCTCAATGGCCAAGAGTCAGATGTTTTATTTGGGAAATAGTGCTAAATTTTATGATTTCAACTTTAATATTTGGGGAGTCCAATGTTGGTGCGGCAGCCGACGTATCCATACACAAAGACCCTGAATTTGACATTTCAAATAAGTGCATGAAATCACAAGGATTATTATGTATTTAGAGTGTTATTCTTGAATATATTTTAGTCAAATTCAGCTCACCAGATATAATTAATCAAAAGTGGTTCATCTTGATTGCTATCAGAATGCCTCCACTTAGATAGCTAGCTAGGATGATGCTACATGAACACGATAATGGTCTAATGAGAAACGATGCATTACTGCAAGGATTGGTTCCTGAGATGGCACCCTCGAGTGGGGTACCAGAGGGACCACCACCCATAGAATAGTAGTGTCTACCATCCATTACATAAGAGGATACCCACCGACGAAGCATGTTGAATGAGTTTCAGAGGCACATGCCTTTGAGTTTTTGAGGCAATACAGATCCTCAGGAAGTTAAGGATTGGTTGGAGGCAGTGACACAAGTTTTCTACGTAGTTAGGACACCTTCAGACCGATTGGCGATTCTAGCCACTAGCCATATATAGGGCACGATATGGAGATGGTGGAGCTTGAAACTATAGATGCACAAGGTGGTGACCCTAACCTGGGAAGAATTTGAGATCCTTTTAGGGGAGGATTTCTTCCCTACTACCTTGTGCTCATTCCGCATGCAGGATTTTCTCCACTTCGGGCAGGGAAGCCTAACCAGGGCTGAGTACTCTGTGGGGATCACATACCTCTCTCATTACTCTTATGATATAGTATGAGACTGTAACATCCCAAGTAATTAATGAATAATAGATATTTTATCTATGTCTATTAATGAATTAGATAGTGTTTTAGAGGCTTAAAATGAAAATAAATCCAATCTTAAGCATGAAATACACTAATATTTTTAAAAGATTGTTTTACTGCCTTTGATGGAAAAACATTATTGAATCTATCTTTTGAAAATTTTATAATCTATGTTTTTTAAAATAAACTTATTCTTTATGATTGGGACATCAAAATTTACTTTGTGTGAATTTTTGGTATTTTTCTGACAATGTTCATTTTTTAATGAATAGTGAAAAATACTGCATTTTACATCAAAACAGCTTTTTAATCTAATTTATTTATATGATTAGAATATATTTTGAATTGTTTTTGAAGTGAAATTATAATATATTTTTACCATTTAATCCAATGGTGGTCATTGGAATCAATTTCACTTTGAAATTGGACTTAAACTGGTGTCAATCTTTTGATACTTATTGTTTCATAAAAACACGCTATTTGTCATAACAGCGGGAATTAATTATTAAATTAATTAATGTGACTTATATGTTTTGAATTTTGTAAAATAGACTTCATTTTTGAATTCGGAATATCAAATATAGCTTAGGGTGTATTTTTGGTAATTTTCTGAAAAACTTTAATTTTTGATGAATAGTGAAACCACTAAGTGGTAGTTAAAGAAACTGATTTTTCGTTTAAATGAAACTTTGCCACTTTTGTGTTATGAATTTAAAAAATCCTACATACATGGTTGTCATTAAGAAGTAAAATGTGGTTAAATGAGATTAAAATAATTTTTGGTGAATAGTAACTTATTAAGTTTTTAATCGCGATTAGTGGTAATTAGGGTAGTTTAAGGTAAAAATAATGCTTTAATAATATTAAATGACCTAAACACATGTCCTAACGTTATTTTATGTGTCATGGCCGACCAAGACAAGCCATGGGTCAACTTGGGGACCCCATGGAGCCACTTCGGTTGGGAAATGACATAAATAACTTTTTATTTAATGTTAAAGTAAAAATGACACAAACATGAGTTATTTTACGAAAACAATTTTTATATGGGCTTATAAAAGTAATATTTTTGACTATAAATATTAAATGGAAAGATAAAAAGATATCCTACATCATAGTATTTTTTTATAATTTTTTGACATTAAATAAATAAATGTATTTATGACATCATGATGATGCAGCGATGACCTCATTATTTAACGATTTAAATAAAATGGAATGATAATTTAAAATCTATGACCTACACATGTCCAAAACCTATTGGATGAGTGTATTTCGAACCCTTATCACCTTACCCTCGAATTATGTCAATGGGGGACCTTTTGAATCCGAAACTCATTTTAAAATAAAGTAACTCATATTTACTTTCCAAGAGTGCCCCTCCTCTCCTCTTATAAAATGCCCCCACCTCTACCTCATTTCACACACTACTCAAGCCTTTGTCTCGGCCATCCCCTGCCCATTTACTCTCTCCACATCCCTCTCCTCATCCTAGTTGATTCCCTTTGGGCATAATCCTTTCAAAGGAATCCTTTAGGCTCAAATCAAAAGGAGTTACACTTTTAAAGGTAATTCATTCTCTCATGTTCATTTGTTTTATTTTGCTTCTCCAACCCACAAAACTCTTTTTATTTACTTCTTTTGTAACAAAACCAGTATCTTCAATATACTAGGATATTGTTATAATATTTATTCGAGCTACACTCTCACACAACTACATCAAATGGTTAAAGAACATACAGTTTTCGTGGATGGCGAAATTCTGCCTCCCGAAACGATGATTGTTCAATACTCATTTAACACCTTCAAAGGTGGCCATTATGATTTCACTATTTTTATATATGATATATAATATGTTTATTCTTTCCTGAAGCTTCTGTATTTTTCATTTATGGCATACCATTATTGTTTCCATTATGGGTAAATACGATATCTTCATTTTAGGAAGTGCGGACTACCGCCCCCTGAAAGTAATTTGATTCATTAATACCATATGTTGGATGTGTAAAGGATAAAGTTAATGATATTATATATGTTAGTATAATTGAATTATAATATACTCTTATATCATTATGATTCCATTCCAGAAAATACGAAATAGAAATGGAAGTAGCGTTCATGCGTATGTACGACTTACCGTCTCCATGAACGGTGCATTTCATTTCTTACCTCTAAATGTGATGTAATATTATAAATACATGTATATGATGAATATATATGATATATATGTAATCCAAATCATTAATATAATTCCAAATATAATGAAACTTTGACCAAATTTACAACATGTAAGTTTAAGAAGTCTATTTTTGACTTAAGAACCAAATACCGACAAAATGAACATTATTAACGTAAATGATTAAATGATGTTCATAACATGGTATAAAAGGAATAATGAACTTGAAAAAGGTTATTAATCAAGTAGAGATTAACTCATGTTTATTATTCGGGAGATTAAAGAACGGTCGGGTCAAGTCGGATACGAGGTATGGGACTTCGTCTCAATCTCCTTTCATTGAGGCATATTTTATTTTATACACAACTTTCTTTTATACGGTGTATAAACCCCTTTGACCTTTACGTTTATACAAAAGGAATCCTTTATATAAAAAGCGTTTTACTAAACGACAAAAGGGAATGTTTTTGTCGTACGTATGTGGCGACAACGACTTCTCCGCCACCGTGACCATTATTTGAGTTTCGGCTTCCTCTACAAGCCATACCTTCTTTTTAAAAGAAAAATAAATACCATGTTATAATTTTCTTTTGTTTTGGTATTGAAAATGGTTTTCATAATGTTTTTATATCAATGTGTTGTATTGATATCTTGTGATTTAAAGGTGGAAATGTTATGGTTCCTTTATGCATGTTTTATGTGATACGATTATGTTGAGGTTCTTGGTAATTATTATGAAGATGGGTGGTTTCGTGATAAACCAAGGGTGGGTGAGCCCGATATAGCTCTCCATTGCATTGGGTAATGCGAAGGAGTGAAACGTTAAGGTTTCTCCGAAGAGATTTAGGGAATATACTGTGATGGGTATTCCAAACGTAACCAAGAGGGTTACTACCTACGTAAGAATGTTATGAATGCCTCAAGTTACCTTTATGTCTTATGATTTCTATGATTTATTCATGATTTGATGAGGTGTGTTAAAGTGCTTATGTTTTATGGGTAAAGTGTGATCTCATTCTTATGTATATATGTACCCATGTTTCCTTTCCATATTTTTATATCCCTTACTGAGCTTTTTATGCTCATCCCAAGTTTTTTTGAAATGTTTTTCACAGGTCAAGGGAAAGGTACATGATATGATGATAGTGTCAAAGAAGTGTCAAGAAAGAATCCATGTTTATTTTAAATATGTTTCCATTGATGGGAATGAAGAATAATATCTTTATGTAAACACTTTGTTTATATGTGGAATATAATGAAAGTTTTATGTTCTAATTCTCTAAAACTCTAAACCCGAAAAGATCCTCAATGTGTAATCTTGTAATAACTCAAGATTATGTAAGGTTTAAGGCGGGGGCCTTATAGTTGGTATCAAAGGTCGGTTTAGATAACCTTAGGAGTTAGAATTCTATTAAATTATTATCCAAAATATTTTTTTTGAAATGATATAGCATTTGAAGATTACCATGTTGCTTCATCTAAAACATGTTTGTTCAGAATGGTTTTCCGCAGAGGGAACAGGGAAGCAGTGCTTGGAAGGCATACAGAAGGAAATAACCTTCCGAATCAGCATCCCGAGATGGTCGGAATTGGAACTGAATAGTTTGTTTCAGTGATGGCACAGTTGACTCAGGCTATAAATGGTGGTGATATCCATGCACGAGATCAGCTAGATCAACCGCAGAGGAACATGTCAGTGGTGGAACATTTCATGAGGCAACATCCCCCATCATTCAGAGGATCATCTGACCCTGTGTTAGCTGAAGGGTGGATTAAAGCACTGGAGATGATTTTCGATGTCATGGGGTGTTCAGACAATCAAAAGGTTAGTCTTGCTATTTACCGTTTGGAGGGTGAAGCAGATCAGTGGTGGTCGATGGTTAAAAATATCAGGGACGCTGATGAGATTGATGCTCTCGACTGGGATAAATTCAAAGGTATGTTTCTTGAGAAGTATTTTCCTATGGCTGTTCGACATAGGATGGAAAAGAAATTCTTAGAATTGAGTCAAGAGAAAGACTCAGTGGCTACCTATGAAGAAAGGTTCACTCGATTGGCAAGGTATGCTCCAAATTTTATCTGAGACCTTGATAGTAAAATCAATCGTTTTTACTCAGGATTAAAGCCAAAATATCGAAGGGCATTAGCTTCTCGTGAGTTTAAAAGTTATGAAAATCTTGTTCGATGTGCTGAGAAGGTGGAAATGGAGTTTTCCAATGACCAAGTGTTCTATAACAACCAACAGAAGAAGAGACCGAGGTGGCAGGAGAAAGGTAAGAATTCTTCAAAAAAGTCTGATGGTAAGAAAACTAAGTTTCCAGTTTGTGATAAATGTGGCAAAAGGCATGCTGGGGAATGTCTTCTGAATTCTGGAAAGTGCTACCGATGTGGTAAGATGGGACATAAGGCTCGTGATTGCACTGAAAAGGATAAAGGTGAAGGTAAGACCAAATTTGATTTACAGTTAGTGAAATGTTATAAGTGTAATGAGATGGGTCACTATGCAAACGAGTGACGGACAAAGAGCTTGAGTGATGGGAAGCAGTTAGACTACAAGCAGAAAGGGGTGGTGAAATCTTTTGCAACTACTTAGGTAGACGTCGGGCCATCAAATGAAGTTGTATCAGGTACTTTGTTTGTTTTTCCAGATTATGCCAGTGTGTTGTTTGATTCGGGGTCTACACATTCTTTCATCTCTGAAAACTTTTCTATTAAAATGGGAATACCATCTCATGAAATGACTCCTGAACTTGTGGTAAAAACACCTGGGGGAAATGATGAGGCAAAAAAAATTTATAAGAATCTTCCTATCCTTATCTGTGGAAAGAACATACTTGCAAACCTTATTATTCTACCTCTAGTAGAGTTTGATGTTATCCTGGGTATGGATTGGATCTCTATTTACCATTCTAAGATTGACTGTAGAGCTAAAGAAGTTTCTTTTAAGAAAGACTTTCAGTTTGTGTACAATAATGAACCCTTACTGTTGATAACTTATCAAGAGGCCGAGAAACTTGTAAAAGATGGAAATGAATGTTACCTTGCACACATCGTTGAAAATAATGGAACTGTTCAGATTAATGATGTGCCAGTGGTAAATGAGTATCCTGATGTTTTTCCTGATGAGTTTCTTGGAATAATTCCAGATCGGGAAGTTGAGTTTACTGTTGACTTAGTTCCTGATGGTAAGCCAATTTCAAAACCTCCTTATCGAATGGCTCAAATTGAACTTTTAGAGTTGAAGGAGAAATTGCAAGATTTATTAGAGAAAGGTTTCATTCGACCTAGCACATCACCATGGGGTGCTCCTATTTTATTTGTTAAAAAGAAAGATGGTTCTATGAGACTTTTAATTGATTATAGAGCCTTGAATAATATCACTGTTAAGAACAAATATCCTTTGCCTCATATCGATGATTTGTTTGATCAGCTCCAGGGAGCTCAGTTTTTTTCAAAGATTGACTTGAGATCGGGGTACCATCAGCTGAAGGTAAAGGAGGAAGATATTCCGAAGACCGCGTTCCGTACGAGATATGGCCATTATGAATTTTTAGTAATGCCTCTTGGGCTAACCAATGCACCTGCTGTATTCATGGACTTAATGAATAGAATTTTCCATGAGTTCTTGGATAAGTTTGTGGTGGTTTTCATTGATGATATTTTGGTGTTTTCTAAAAGTAAAGAGGAGCATGAAAGAAATTTAAGGGTTATCTTGCAAACCTTAAAAGAAAAGAAACTGTATGGAAAATTCAGCAAGTGTGAGTTTTGGTTGCAACAAATTTCGTTCCTTGGTCATATTGTATCTAAAGATGGAATAACTATTGATCTTGAAAAAACAAAATATGTGGAAGAATGGAAAAGACCCACAAATTTAACCGAGATTCGTAGCTTCCTTGGTTTGGCAGGATATTACCGAAGGTTTGTTAGAAATTTTTCACGATTATCTAGTCCAATGACTAAGCTAACTCGGAAGGGTGTTAAGTTTATCTGGACAAAAGAATGTGATGATTATTTTCAGGAATTGAAAAGAAGATTGGTGAATGCTCCAGTTTTGGCACTACCTTCCAGGAATGGTGAGTTTGTTATATACAGTGATGCTTCATTGAAAGGACTTGGTTGCGTCCTAATGCAGAATGATCAGGTAATTGCTTATGCTTCACGACAGTTGAAAACTCATGAGGTAAATTACCCTACACATGATTTGGAATTAGTTGCTGTTGTTTTTGCTTTAAAAATTTGGAGGCATCATTTGTATGGAGTAAATTGTGAAAAATATACCGATCACAAAAGTTTAAAGTATATATTCACTCAGAAAGAGTTAAACATGAGATAGAGGAGATGGTTGGAATTAATCAAGGATTATGATTGTACAATTCATTACCATCCGGGAAAAGAAAATAAAGTGGATGATGCTTTGAGTAGAAAAAGTAATGCTTCATTAGCAATATTTCATTTGGAACGTGATCCTTTGGTTAAGGATTTGATGAAATTTGGCATAGAAGTTGTTGGTGTAGGAAGTCCTTCTGTTTTGTTTCAGGTATCAATGAGATCTTCTCTATCAGGCAGAATCAAGCAAGCACAGAAGCAAGACAGTGAGTTGCAGAAAAAGGTAGAGCTGGTACAGAAAGGTAAGTTTCCTGAATTCAACATTGATAATGATTGTGTTTTGAGATTTGGGAAGAGATTGTGTGTACCTTGTGATTCACAGTTGAAGAGATATTTGTTATGTGAAGCTCATAGTTCTCCCTTTTCAGTTCATCCGGGCAGTACTAAGATGTATAGAGATCTGCGGGAGTATTACTGGTGGGATGGAATGAAAAGAGATATTGCTGATTTTACTGTGAAGTGTTTGACATGTCAACAGGTTAAAGCAGAGTGGCAGTTACCGAAAGGGACGCTTCAGCCTTTACCAGTTCCAGAGTGGAAATGGGAGAATATATCCATGGACTTTGTTGTGGGATTACCGAAGACATCTCGAGGTAATAATGCAATCTGGGTTATTATTGATCGCTTGACCAAATCTGCTCATTTCCATGCTATACAAGATACTTTCTCTCTTGATCAACTTTCCCGTTTGTATCTTAAAGAGATAGTCAGGTTACATGGATTTCCTCTCTCCATTGTATCAGATCATGATCCCAGGTTCACTTCTAACTTTTGGAAAGGCCTTTAGATGTCGTTGGGTACTGAATTAAATTTTAGTACAACTTTTCATCCTCAATTAGATGGGCAGTCAGAACGAACAATTCAGACCTTGGAGGATATGCTACGAGCTTGTTCGATGGATTATCAGGGAAGTTGAGACCAACATCTTTCTTTGGTTGAATTTTCATATAATAACAGTTTTCATTCCAGTATACAGATGGCACCATTTCAGGCATTATATGGGAAGCAGTGTCGAACTCCAGCTTTCTGGGATGAAGTGGGTGAAAGGAAGCTGATGGGACTAGAATTGGTAGAAGAGTTGGCAAAAAAAGTTCAGCTGATTCAGAAGCACATGAGAACAGCTTAGAGTAGGCAGAAAAGTTATGCAGATAACCGGAGGAAGGATCTATCTTTCGAGGTAGGTGATCATGTTTTTCTGAAGGTTTCTCCTTGGAAAAGTGTGATGAGATTTGGTAAGAAAGGAAAGCTGAGTCCAAGGATCATTGGACCATATGAAATTCTGGAGAGAGTTGGATCAGTTGATTACCGAGTGGCTTTACCCCCGAGTTTATCTCAGGTACACAATGTTTTTCACGTTTCGATGTTGAGAAAGTATATTCCAGATCCATCTCATGTTTTGAGTCCAGAGGTAGTTCACCTAGAAGAGAAACTATCTTATGAGGAACAACCGGTCCAGATTATTGACCACAGGGAGAAAGTGTTACAGAATAAGGTGATTAATCAGGTAAAGGTTTTGTGAAAAAACCACATGATGGAAGAGGCAACATGGGAATCTGAAAATGCAATGAGGGATAAGTACCCCCATTTATTCGATAATTAAATAAATTGTGGGGACACAATTTTCTAAAGGGGGGAAGGATGTAACATCCCAAGTAAGTAATGAATAATAGATATTTTATCTATGTCTATTAATGAATTAGATAGTGTTTTAGAGGATTAAAATGAAAATAAATCCAATCGTAAGCATGAAATACACTAATATTTTTAAAAGATTGTTTTACTACCTTTGATGGCAAAACATTTTTGAATCTATCTTTTGACAATTTTATAAACTATGTTTGTCAAAATAAACTTATTCTTTATGATTGGGACATCAAAATTTACTTTTTGTGAATTTTTGGTATTTTTCTGACAATGTTCATTTTTTAATGAATAGTGAAAATACTGCATTTTACATCAAAACTGATTTTTAATCTAATTTATTTATATGATTAGATTATCTTTTGAGTTGGTTTTGAAGTGAAATTAGAATATATTTTTACCATTTAATCCAATGGTGGTCATTGGAATAAATTTCACTTTGAAATTGGACTTAAACTGGTGTCAATCTTTTGATACTTATTATTTCATAAAAACATGCTATTTGTCATAACAGTGGGAATTAATTATTAAATTAATTAATGTGACTTATATGTTTTGAATTTTTTAAAATAGACTTCATTTTTGAATTAGGAATATCAAATATAGCTGAGGGTGAATTTTTGGTAATTTTCTGAAAAACATTAATTTTTGATGAATAGTGAAACCACTAAGTTGTAGTTAAAGAAACTGATTTTTCGTTTAAATGAAACGTTGCCACTTTTGTGTTCTGAATTTCAAATATCCAACATAATTGTTTTTCATTATGATGTAAAATGTGGTTCAATGAGATTAAAATAATTTTTTGGTGAATAGTAACTTATTAAGTTTTTAATCGCGATTAGTGGTAGTTAGGGTAGTTTAAGGTAAAAATAATGCTTTAATAATATGAAATGACCTATAAACATGTCCTAACCTTATTGGATGTGTCATGGCCGACCAATACAAGCCATGGGTCAACTTTGGGACCCCATGGAGACTCTTTGGTTGGGAAATGACATAAATAACGTTTTATTTAATGTTAAAGTAAAAATGACACAAACATGAGTTATTTTACGAAAACAATTTTTATATGGGTTTATACAAGTCAGATTTTTGACTATAAATATTAATTAGAAAGATAAAAAGATTTAAAACATCATAGTAGTTTTTTATAATTTTTTTACATTAAATAAATAAATTTATTTATGACATCATGATGATGCAGCGATGACCTCATTATTTAATGATTTAAATAAAATGGAATGATAATGTAAAATCTATGACCTACACATGTCCAAAACCCATTGAATGAGTGTATTTAGAACCCTTATCACCTTATCCTCGAATTATGACAATGTGGGACCTTTTGAAACCGAAACTCATTTTAAAATAAAGTAACTTATATTTACTTTCCAAGAGTGCCCCTCCTCTCCTCTTATAAAAGGCCCCCACCTCTACCTCATTTCACACACTCCTCAAGCCTTTGGCTCGGCCATACCCTGCCCATTTACTCTCTCCACATCCTTCTCCTCATCCTAGAGGATTCCCTTTGGGCATAATCATTTCAAAGGAAGCCTTTAGGCTCAAATCAAAAGGAGTTACACTTTTAAAGGTAATTCATTCTCTCATGTTCATTTGTTTTATTTTGATTCTCCAACCCCATAAACTCTTTTTATTTACTTCTTTTGTAACAAAAAAAGTATCTTCAATATACTAGGATGTTTTTATAAGATTTATTCTAGCTATACTCTCAAACAACTACATCAAATGGTTAAAGAACATACGGTTTCCGTGGATGGTGAAATTCTGCCTCCCGAAATGATGATTGTTCAATACTCATTTAACACCTTAAAAGGTGGCCATTATGATGTAACTATTTTTATATATGATATATAATATGTTTATTCTTTCCTTAATCTTTTGTATTTTTCATTTATGGCATACCATTATTGTTTCCATTATGGGTAAACACGATATCTTCATTTTAGGAAGTGCGGACTACCGCCCCCTGAAAGTGATTTGATTCGTTAATACCATATGTGGGATGTGTAAAGGATAAAGTTAATGATATTATATATGTTATAATATACTCTTATATCATTATGATTCCATTCCAGAAAATACAAAATAGAAATGGAAGTAGCGTTCATGCGTACGTACGGCTTACCGTCTCCATGAACAATGCATTTCATTTCTTACCTCTAAATGTGATGTAATATTATAAATACATGTATATGATGAATATATATGATATATATGTAATACAAATCATTAATATCATTCGGGATATAACGAACCTTTGACCAAATTAACAACATGTAAGTGTAAGAAGTCTATTTTTGACTTAAGAACCAAATACCGACAAAATGAACATTATTAACATAAATGATTACATGATGTTCATAACATGGTATAAAAGGAATAATGAACTTCAAAAAGGTTCATACGAAAGTAGAGATTAACTCAAGTTTATTATTCAGGAGATTAAAGAACAGTCGGGTCATGTCGGATACGAGGTATGGGACTTCGTCTCAATCTCCTTTCATTGAGGCATATTTTATTTTATACACACCTTTCTTTTATACGGTGTATAAACCCCTTTGACCTTTACGTTTATCCAAAAGTAATCTTTTATATACAAAGCGTTTTACTAAACGAAAAAAGGGAATGTTTTTGTCGTACGTATGCAGCGACAACGAATTTTCCGCCGTCGTGACCTTTATTTGAGTTTCGGCTTCCTCTACAAACCATACCTTCTTTTTAAATGAAAAATAAATACCATGTTTTAATTTTCTTTTGTTTTGGTATTGAAAATGGTTTTCATAATGTTTTTATATCAATGTGTTGTATTGATATCTTGTGATTGAAAGGTTGAAAATGTTATGATTCCTTTATGCATGTTTTATGTGATACGATTATGTTGAGGTTCTTGGGCATTATTAGGAAGACGGGTGGTTCCGTGATAAACTAAGGGTGGGTGATCCCAACATAGCTCTCCAATGCATTGGGTAACGTGAAGAAGTGAAATGTTAAGGTTTCTCCGAAGAGATTTAGGGAATATACTGTGATGGGTATTCCAAACTTAACCAAGAGGGTTACTCCCTACGTAAGAACGTTATGAATGCCTCTAGTTACCTTCATGTCTTATGATTTCTATGATTTATTCATGATTTGATGAGGTATGTTAAAGTGCTTATGTTTTATGGGTAAAGTGTGATCTCATTCTTATGTAAATATGTACCCATGTTTCCTTTCCATATTTTTATATCCCTTACTGAGCTTTTAATGCTCATCCCAAGTTTTTTTTTGAAATGTTTTTCATAGGTCAAGGGAAAGGTACATGATATGATGATAGTGTCAAGGATGTCTCAAGAAATAATCCATGTTTATTTTAAATATGTTTCCATTGATGGGAATGAAGAATAATATCTTTATGTAACCACTTTGTTTATATTTGGAATGTAATGAATGTTTTATGTTCTAATTCTCTAAAACTCTAAACCCGTAAAGATCCTCAATGTGTAATCTTGTAATAACTCAAGATTATTTAAGGTTTAAGGCTGGGGATTTATAGAGACACTTTCTTTAGGGCCTAAAAATTTGAGCATCAGCTCATATGGGAGATCATAGCATCAGTGATCTCTATCAGTATCACTATGCCATATGGGGTGCTGAAGTAAGCTCTTCTAGAGGATAACATCCTAGAAGAACCATCATTGACTGTGAGAGCTACCACCGGATGACAGGTAGTGGAGTCCTTAGTAGTGGGTGGCCAATAGCTGACACAGGGGTCCAAGAGGACTAGACCATATTGAGGACAACCTTGTGATACTAGATCAATATTGAGAGGCCTCATAGGCAGTAGACACCAAAAGAGGAATAAGTTGTGCTTCACGAGCGGCAGGCATGGGACAATGCTCAAGACCGTCTGAACCACTGTACAAGGAGATCAAAATCCAGTCGACGTATAACCAAGGAAGAGGTAGAGAGTCAAACATGGATTTCCATATGAAGGCAGACATGTCAAGGGAGCAGGAAGAGTGGAAGATGGTGGGAGGAGATACAAGGTGCTACCACCACCAACCCAAAGTGACCCACCACGAGCTCTGGGAGAATGTGGATAGAGGTGGGGCAACTTTACGTGATGGAGGCCTATGACCATGGTCCTCTAAAGATCATTAGAGGTACGATCTTTGTCTACTCCACTTTATTTGTTGTTCTTATAATCATTGGTGTCAATCACTCTTTCTTTACCATAGACCTTGTTTGAGGATCAGAGATTCCAGTGGAGCTGTTGGCTCAATCCTTATGATTAGAGACTCTTATGGGAAGGGATTTGATGATTACACACTGGTTGATGTAGTACGAGATTACTCTATGTGGTAAGAACTTCAACTCGGATCTCCTAGTAGTAGCATTGAGGACTTACGACGTCATCTTGGGTATGGAATGGTTATCCACATCCCATGCTTAGATCGACTATTTTATTTGAAATGTACAGTGTGTCCACGAGGATGCGACAAAGTATCCCTTCACTGGTGAGAAGGGAATTTCTGGAGCATATGATGTAATTTCATGGAGGATGGTATAGCTGATCACTCTCGAGTTGGATAGCCTCACCCTTTGTGTGGTACAAGAGAGGTGTCCAAACATTCATGTAGTGGTGGATGAGTATGAGGATGTATATCTTGAGAATGTTCTAGGACTACCTCCTCATATTGAGGTAGACTTCTGCATCGATCTGTACCCAGGGAAGACACCAATATCCACACTGGAATATCAAACAGCTCATTCAGAGCTTCATGAGCTCAGGGTACGACTAGAGGACTTGCAGGAGAAGGGGTTCGTAAGGCTCAAAATATCACCATGGGTATCCCCAGTGTTGTTTCCCATGAAGGTAGAAAATATCTTGTGGCTATTTGTGAACATCTGGTGCCTGGACCTGGTTACTGTGAAGAACAATTATCCACTACCAATGATTGATGACCTCTTTGATCTGCTGAAGGGAGCAAGACTGTTCTCAAAGCTAAACCTCAGGTATTTCTATCATTAGCTTCAGGTCCAGGATGAGGACGTACCAAAGATAGCCTTTATATGATGGTACGACCACTACAATTTCTTGGTGATTCCCTTCGGCATGATCTATTCCCCATCAGTGTTCATGGGACTCATGAATTGGATCTTCCAGCCCTACCTCGATCGTTTGGTGGTGGTCTTCATTGATAACATCTTGCTATACTCGGTGTCAGAGGAAGAGCACACTACACACTTGCGGATAGTCTTGGATATACTCAAAGAGAACTAGATTTATGATAATCTCTCTAAGTTCCAGTTATGGATTAAAATGGTCCACTTTCTGAGACACGTCATCTCAGAGGCTAGAGTTTTAGTGGATTCGCAAAAGATAGAGGTAGTGCATGATTGGGATCCACCCAGGAGCGTGACCGAGGTGAATATTTTCTTAGGGTTGGATAGATACTACTGAAGGTTCATTTCTGAATTCTCTAGAGTATCATCACCCTTGTCAGCTTTGAAAAAGAAGGGACAACTATTCATACGGATGGAGAAGTTCCAGTAGTGTTTCCAGGAGCTGAGGCATTGACTGATGAGTGCCCCCATATTAATACTACCAAAAGAGGGTGTTGGGTATGTAGTCTTCTATGAAGAATCAAAGACAAGACTATATTTTGTCCTAATGTAGGAGTGAGTGGTGATAAACTATGGCTCATGGTAGTTGAGGCATAACACAGAACTACATGACCCATGACCTAGAGTTAGGACCAGTGGTATTTTACATTAAGATGTGGAAACACTAGTTGATGGGTGAACTATTCTCCATATACATCAACCATAAGATTCTGAGGTATATATTCTCCCTGGAGGACCTGAACCTGGGACAACGACTATGGATGGAGTTCCTCCAGGTCTATGACTTTGAAATTATCTATACTCCTAGGAATAGGAATGTGGTGGAAGATCCACTCAAAAAGAGGTCTTGTTTATAGATGTTGTGTGAGGTGCCAGAGCAGCTAGCCATAATATTGACATCCTTCATGGATGATGATGGTGAAACTAACATTCAGTCAATGATTGTCACTCCTCCACTCTTATGGATATTCATAGAGTCACAACTTGTGGATATTGACTAGTAGTCCTGACATGCTCAAATATCATTATAATAGGATCATGATGGATTTTTGATAGGTGAGGATCATGTCATTCTTTTCATAGGACACACCAGAGTGCCAGTGATGTTATGATTAGAGGTGTTGAGGGGGTTCCATACATCCTCTTTGGTGGTACATCATTGGGTGGAGAATATGTACCAGGACCTCTGATGATAGTACTCATGGCCAGGGATGAAGAAAGTGTTGATAGAGTTAATTTCAAGATACCTCACTTTTTATCATGGTAAGGCTGAGAATTACGTCCCAGTAGGCTTTGTAAAACCACTTAAGGTACTAGAATGGAAGTGGGATGGTATCTCTATAGACTTTGTGATGGGGTTACCACACACATCTAGAGGCCACGATTCTATCTTGGTGATTGTTGAATGACTCACCATGTTGGCTCACTTCTACCAATCTTGGAGAAGGGATCAGTAGAAGTCTTGGGATGCCTCTGCATACAATAGATTGTGTGTCTTCACAGGGTGCCTTTGATGATCATCTTAGACTGTGATACGTTCTTTACATTCCGATTGTGGATGGATGGTCAGATAGAGTAGAACATATAGACCCCGGAGGACATGCTTCATGCTTGTGTCTTTGATTCTGGTTGTATTTGGGAGGACCACCTACTGGTAGTGGAGTTTTCATACAGAAACATCTACCACTCCACCATCGGGATGGCACCATTTGAGGCCTTGTACAGGTGGCCATGAAAATTACCCCTATGCTATACAAACCTAGGGGAGTCATCAATCATGGGTCCAGAGTTGGTATGAGCTACCAATGAGAAGGTACAAATCTCGTAAGAGAGGATGAGGACTATACATAGTAGGCTGAAATCATAAGCAAACAGGAGGTGGAGACCATTGGAGTGAGGATGTAGACTATGTTTTACTTCAGGTCTCTCCACAAAGGGGATTGCAAAGACTTGGTCCGGGAATAAGGTTATCATCAAGGTTCATTGGACCTTTCAAGATTCTCAACAGAGTTAGCGAGGTGGTGTACCGCCTAGATCTTTCCCCATTGATGGACTGGGTGGACGATGTTTTTTAGGTGTCATAGCTGAGGATGTATGTGCATGATCTATCACAAGTCGTCAACCAGGTAGAGTTGGACATTGATGACGGGGAGATGTTTGTGGAGTTCCCAGCGGAGATAGAGGAACAATAAGACTAGGTCCATCGTGGATGGTAGAATCCTATGGTGTGCATCCACTGGAAGCACGAGTATCTTCAGGAGAGCACATGGGAGAGGGATGCTCTGATTCATGCTTAGTACTGCCATTTATTTGATTATCCTTTTTTTGGCTTTCAAGGATGTAAATCCCTAAGGTGGGGAGAATGAAATATCCCAAAATTTCCATATAATTCTTTTAAAATTATATGGAATTATTTCAAGACCACATACATTGACGGCACGTGAGTCTGAGACCCGGTGAGCCCAGAATATAATTTCAAACTTTCATTAAGTTCACTGAGCTAAACATGTGAGATGGGTTTTTAACATTTGAACTGGTGATCAGATCAAAAATTGAAGGGCACCGTTAAACTCAAAACATCGAGATTCACCTATAAATGACTTATCTTTGACCGGAAAGGGTCAGATAGAAAAGTTATTTTTAGACTTTTTATAAAATAATAAAATAATGTAAAAAGTTATTTTATTTATTATCACACCATTGAGATATGGAAAATGGCACTGCGGTGCAGTGATGAGGCACATTAAAGGAAACTCATAATAGCATGTTTTTGTGAGAGCATAATGACGTAATGTCGCATTGTAACATAAACACTACAACATGATTTCTTTTAATAACATTTTGGGGAAATCAATTGGGGGAATTTATCTAGGAAAAACGTGGAACCTCTATCTCCCTATCTCTTCAATGACAAAAGTTGTTGACAAATGCCAGTGGGATGGATTCAAGAGATGACGTATGATAGAGAACACTAATAGAGTGAGGATTGATGTTGACTCGAAGCTTCATCCCTTATCAGTAACAGATCCTCAAACTAGGTAGGGGTTTATTGATTGTATTCATTTCCCCGTTCATTTTCTAAAGTGACAAACGTGGGTCAACCCAAGAACAGGTTGACCCACATATCATTCGTTAATGTGGGAGAGTGTCCTTTTCTAGGGATTCTACAATAGTATTGAATTAATGTGATATAACGGAATCCCCAGACCTCCCCACATTTTAAAAATCTAGCACGGAGGGCACACACCAACACAAACAAGGCCCAAGACCCTCCAAATGTGAGTTCTTCAGCTCCACTTCCTCAAAATGATGGAAAGGATAACTCGAGGCCGTGGAAGTGATGGAGGTGACTCGAGAGGCCCGATGGCATAAAAGGAATTGGAATCGGGCCATCAGAGCGGACATAGCGGCATGTGGAAGGTGCTGTTGGTGCGGCACCACTGGAGTGGCACCACTGGCATGACGGAGCCAGTAAGTACCGGGGGTGGCCCAAGGAAAGAGGCGGCGCCAAACGACATAGTGTATAGAGGAAGCAGTCGGGCCTCACAGGATGCGCTGGCATAGGTGGCGCACCCAGTTCACACTGTGGAGGAGGAGGCCATGGCCTATCGGCCACGACAGCTGGCTGGACGAGGCGACATCCAAGAGTTTCACAGGAGTAGTGGCCCTCTATTTGTGTGCCATGTGTAGAAAAGGGGGGAATCCAGATGAATGGCTGCTCATGCCCCAACCAGACCGGCCGAGCCAGGCTAGTAGACCGGGATGCACGAGTGGCCTGACTAAACTTTAGATCTGCTCTGCCTTAATGGACTGGGCCGATGGGATAAAGTTGGGACACACGTGGGCCTGAGCTAGGAAAAGTGATCAGCCTACCAGTGTGGGCCATGACGGATAAATTTTGGGTATCTGGGTGACCAATCATTCTGGTCCCACAACCAACATCACCCGGGCCCAGTAAGGACCAATGGGCCAGACTGACCGGACCGGGTCTTGCAGGGCCCTGGGTTGGGTTGGTCGAGATGGTCTGAACCATTCAGACCGAGCCCAGAAGCAACTAACACCTATTTATGAAAAGGTACATATCTTCTAAATAGTTTGTTTTATTGACATGTCATTTAAAGCACTAGGACCCACTTTACAGGGTGATCCTTATTGAATTCACTAAGTAAGATTTCATGGGAGTTGACTTAGTGATACTTCGTGACTCAGCTATCCAACGAGACTCTATGACTTAGAAATCACTGAGACTTCATGAAACATCTACTCAACGAGACTCTGTGACTCAAATATCAGTGAGAATTTTTGACTCAACTACCCAGTGAGACTCTATGACTTATCTATCATTGAGACTTCGTGACACATCTACCTACGAGACTATGTGGATCATCAATCAACGAGACTTCATGACTCAGCTACCCAGTGAGACTCCGTGACTCAGCCACCACTGAGATTTCATGGCTTAGCTATCAGCGATACTTTGTAAATATTATACTGAATAGGTATAGGTAACCTAGCTATACTAAATTAATCATTAGGGATGATTTCCTTTATAGTCATTTATGTTTAGTGTTTTCATGTGTTTCTATGAACACATTAAGTTTTAGATGTGTCGAGCTAGATAAAGTGACTCTAATATTTGTGCATTATTTTATGATTTTCATTGTGGATTTCTGTTAGGCCTGAGTTTGTATTGAGGTTCCTAATGAGTATTGTTATGCTCACCCCTACACGAGCTTCACCCTTACCTATTGTGTCTTGTATAGATGACGAACAACATTGACATGGATCTTAGAGAGTTAGAGGAAGGGGGTGCTCGTAGGTTGATCTACGGCACAGTATGCTTCAATGAAATATGACAGTGATATTTACCTACCATTTAGGTAGGATCCTTGGCAGATGACCTTTAGAGTGTGTACTTCCTTTTAATGTACTTTTCTTTTTAGTTGGGTTTGTATTCTGGACCCTTTTTCCATTCAGTCACACCTTTACTTGTGTGGTTGATTCCTTAAGTTACATACTTATTGTTGGTATCCCAGTTCATGTTTTACTATCCCCAATACGGTTTGTGTGTGTGTGTGTGTGTGTATAGGTTTAATAAAAATGCCTTCACTTTGTGGGATATGCCTTTTGGTGCTAATCGCCATCCCCTGGCCTATGGAAGGCGGGCAAGGGGTAGTAACAGTAAGGGCCCTGAGGGATGGTTCATGACATATTTGGTTAGGGGATGGCCCTGTTAAATGGATTTTGAGTTGTGAGTAAGTGGTTAGAGGTGGTGGTCTTTTATAAGAGGGAGGAGGGGCACTTTAGAAAATTCTTGATATATTATTTTATTATAAAATTATTTTTGAATTCTAATTGTTCAAAAGTGATAAATTCTGATGATATGATTTGGATGGGTATAAAAACACTCAAACAATAGTTTTTAGACAAGTTCAAGTAAAAAAATTAACATTATCTTTTAGCTTTAACCGTCACATAAAAACATTAACACTTGCCATGTCTTCTTGTATTTTCATACTACATGGTTAATGTATTTACTATAAAATGACAAGATAACCTAAAGTGGATCATTAGTGATATTTATAACATTATATAAGTCATTTTTCCATATCATATATTTTTAGGACTATTATATCATTTAATAAAATAGTATTTTTTTAAAACTCATTTATGTCAATTTTGACACTTTTTAGTAATTGATTTTTTGTAAAGCCATAAAAAATTGACTCCTTCAAAAAAAGAATTAAATCAAAGATAATATATCATAGTCATCCATAAAAGACATTTATGGAATCAAAATTTTCAAATTAAATTTATTTTAATATTTGAAATATCACTTATTTGAATATTTCATTAATAAATTAATCATTTCATCATCATTGTGTCATAAATAAATATATTTATTTAATGTTTAAAAATTATAAATAAAATTCCACGATATAGAAAATAGTTTTAAATTTATAATAACTATTTATAGTTGATGATATTAATTATATAAATGAAAATAAAATTTTTTTATTTAGGAAACACATGTTTTTGTTATATTTCCCTTTTTTTAAAATTTAAAATTAAAAAAGGTCATTATCACACCCTAGTGGTTATATTGGGTCCTAAAATCGACCCATGTATACTCATGGTCGGTCATATCTCATCCACTAGGATTATACCATGTTCTAGGGTTGTTTTATATTATTATAATATTATTTTTAACTCTTATTTATGAGATTTACCCTTTAACCATGGGAAATAAAAATAACTACTGAAGTTACTATTCATAATGTCCAAAAATAAAAGAAACATATTTACATAATTTAGACCTTATGATTCAAATATGGAATCCATTTATTCAAAATACAAACAAAAAATTTGCAGAAATAAATTTAAAATTAATTCCTGTTGTCAAAACCAGAAAGTGGGGTTTTAAGTAGTAAAAACTTATCAAAATATTGACATGTGTTTATGTCCAATTTAAATGTGAAATTACTTCTAATGACTAAAATTAGATTAAAATATAAAAACATAATACAATTAAACTATAAAACCAATTATAAATATAATCTAACTATAAAAATAAGTTAGATGAACATGAATTTTTGAATTAAAATTCTATATTTTCACTATTCATTAAAATATGAATTTTATCAGAAAAATACCAAAAATACATCAAAAGATAATTTTGATGTTCCTCATTAAAATAAGAATTTTATTTTTTAAAATATAATATATAAAAGTGTAAAAAATTATATTTAAAATGGGTGTTCCATCAAAAGGTGACAAAAATGCATTTTTTTCAAAATACTTCTTTTATCTGAAAAATTGATTTTGTTCTTATATCATGTCTAGAAAATACATAAGATGAATGTTAATTTTATATAAAATTAAAATTTGGTTTAATACTATTTATAACAGCTAGTTTATATCTAATTAAATTATAATATTTTAATATTATATCATTGTTTAGTGAAACTCGGTATTGCGTACAACACAAGCTATTGAGGAAGGATGATCTTGCGTGTAACTCAAGCCCAATCAGTGTTGCATGAAGTGAAAGATTTCTTTGGTGTTATTTATAACATAATAAAAAATTAGTTCTTTTATATATTGAACAAAATAAATACTCAATGTTGCATGTATCGTACGCCAACTTGGTGTTGCATATAATATATGACAATTCAGTTTAGTGTGAAAGGAATATTTAACTTACTACATTTTAATATTTAAAATAAAATTTTAATTTATTTTAATGAAATGGTAAATATAAACTCAATGTGTGACATTATACCCCCTTAAAATGAATTTCTAACTCAAACGTTTATAGGATTATAAAATTTTTAGTTGAAAGTTTCTTTCATAGAAACCCGCATCATAAAAAGGAATACTGAAACTTCATTTTAAAATGGAAATTTAGAAACATAACTGATACCCAAAGAAACTCATAATTGGGTTTCCACATAGGAGAGCATAGGTGGGAAGTAAAAACATGGATATGGTAGAAAAATATAACCACCAAGTTCTAATGGATAGTAAAAGAGAAAAAGGTTTGAAAAAAGTTAACTAGGAACACATAAATCTGTGATGATTTAAGGTACCATCTGATTCATCAGATAATAAAGTACTAAGATAACATTTTGGTTTCTCAGGATCCTTTCTCTAAAGTTAAATAATTTTTCATGAGAATAAATACTTACTTTATTTTGGTTCAATCTCACCATTTTTCATGCCATGAACAATATCCACTTCATATCTTATTTAATGAAATGAAGTTGAATTTTTCATTCTTGATGTGTTAGCAGATCATACGATAGAATGATAGGTCATTCCATCTATCTCAACAAAAAATTTATAACAAGATTTCATATATGCATAAGTCCACCTATCGTGAGATAATACATTAATATAACAAACTTTGACTGGAATATAACTTATACAATACATAAATGGTTAACATTACAATCATTCCAAACAAATTGAAAATATAAAACAATAGAAATAGGTGAACTAAATATACGTACCATTTATATCTCATATATCATTAGGTAGTTCTTGGTTGTCACATTCCAAACATGTGATTAACTTAACCACGTATTATCTTGAAACATGATAATAACCTGAATTACCATAGAACCTTAGTGAAAACATGCATTCTGTCAAGATTAAGTGTTTCTACACACAAAAAATTCAAAAATTTCTATATAAACAAACCATGATATCACTTTGTCCTTATATCTGTTATGAGGTTATTAATACTATCAAACATCTCATTATCTCCTTATCCCTTCATTATGTGCATATCATCTTCTTTCCATAAAATATTTCAATCACTTTTCATGGTTACCGATACCATATACATATGAAAACCCACAATGTACCAATAGATAGATATCTTAATATTTCATAATACTATAAAAGAGATTCTACAACACTATTTTGGAAAACCATTACATAAACACTTAATCATTCCACCACTTTTTTGTGATACCCAACATCTCCAATTGTGATCGCATATTATTTGCCTTTTTATTAGACCTTAATAGGTTGTTAACATTGATAATCATCCATAAACCTTGGATTATGGAATTTTTTTGTATAATGCCCCATATCCTTGAACATGTAGCATTGAAGTGTTGGTGGTACATTCTCTGTAGTCTTTTCTCAATTCTAATAATTAGAAAACCTTTTCCCAATACTTTGGCACTCAACTACTCGATGAACTTCTTTTACACACTTAAAACATTTTCTAGTCCTTGAAGACAATCTCTTCCATGATTCTTTCCACACTTTGAGCATAAGGAAACATTCATATTCTTTTCACCATTGTTTCGAGGTTTTCCTTTGAACTCTATCTTTCATTTCTGGTCAAAACCATGAGATTGATATATAACACCAACTACTATTTCTACCCTGATATCACAAAAAATAGTCTATTCATGGATACTAAATTCTATTATATATAATGTTCTTATAAGAATTGGTTTTAAGCCACTGACGAATCGATCAACTTTACTTTCAGGTTAGATGAGAAAGCCAGTAGCATACCTTTCATGTCTTGTAAAATTTTTCTTTAATGTACCATCAAATTCATCAACATTTTTCCTAATCTCTAGGAAATCCTTTTCCATATTTGTTTGAATAATATGAGGAAATTACTTATTGAAAAATAAGTTTTTGAAATTTTCTCAATCCATGGATTCAATTTTATCTTGCCGCCTTGAATTCTAGATTAGAGTCCACCACTAGTCTGCTTCTCTATCTAAATAATAAATAGCCAAAATGAATATTTATTATTCTACATAGTGAAGGATGGAAAATATATTTTCAATGGTACTGAACCAATGTTTTGAAACAAGTGGATTGGAAGATCCACTAAAAGAAGGAGGACGTTGCCTCATAAAGGACTTAAAAAATGTTGTTCCCTTCTCTACTCATTTGGAAGTCCAGAATGATTCATAGCATTTGTATGTATAGAAATAAGATTTTCTATTCCATATTCCATAACATTTGGTTGCTAAGAAGTACAATCATTGCATTACCCAGTGCATTGACTATTAACATGGTTCCTTCAGGCTCCATCCTTTGTCTAAAAACCAAAAATAATAGTGTGATAAGAACAAATCATACAAGGTAGACAACAGGATCAAGGGTATGTACTTTCAAAATATAACATCTTAGGGATAATAAATTTTTATTCATCATCATTACCATAATTATAGGAATATACCCTATAGTTATACTTACCCTTAGGGACATACCGAAATATTCCAAAGAAATATATTAGGGATCTCACTAAAGTTATTCCATCCTAGTTTGGAAAGATTAACTAAGACTTCACACTGATACCAATTTTAATGCTCCAAGATTGATGTACATGGAAATTACATTTATTTTGTGGAATACGTAATTAAATACAAAAATATATGCCTAAATACCATATTAGGTTAGTTTCATTGGAAAATTATAACATAATATTCTAACTTGGTGAAAGATCTTCAAAATATCCCATAATGATCCTCCCCTTTTTTGCTACCTAAAACCCTTCACTATATCCTGGTGAAACGAAAACATAAAAAGGGTGAGATTAAATTATTATTAAGGGTAAAAAATGAAACCATAAAACAAATTGTAGACATAAGAATGTAAAAAAATTAAAATAAAGTTTAAATATCAAAATTTTGATTCATGAAATAAATATTGGCAGTATGTAAGGCATAAATCATAAAGGAACATTAACCATGATAAAATAAAATTGGCAAAAAATAAGGAATTTTGGAAAAAAATAATCACATATTGGTATTTTCATAGTAGCCAAGGTATTTCATCCAAGACCATCCTAGTGGAAGAAGTCCATTACTGATCTAGGTTTACTTTCCGTTCCAGCTATGTATTATTAAACCGAATTTACTTGTCGTTCCAACCCAGTATTTCAAAATCAGATTTACTTGTTGTTTCTATCATATTTATCCCATGTGATATAAACCTTTACCCAATTAACTTTATAGTGATATAGGTCCCACCCATCTCATAGTGAAATCATTATTACATTTGCCACAAAAACATAAATCATTCATCATAGTATAACCCATGAAATAAAATGGGTTTTTAATCATCAATCCATCATAATATATATAAAATAAATGTATTTAATAAAAATAATTCCACTAAAAACACAATAAAATAAAATTAATAATATTTATAGAAACATAACCCTATGTTATCTTAAATGAAAAATAATTTGGATAAAAAACTTGAAATTAATTATTGAGGAAAAATATCGTTTCTTCTTCAAAAAAGTTTTATTTTCTCAAAATGATAGACAATTTTAAAAGAAAAGTATTTAGTTGAAAATAAAATTGAAATATTGTATAGGATGCCTCATGGAAATATGTCATTATTAATATTTAAAAATCCATTCATATAGTATAAGGTAAAAAAATTTCTTGTACTCTTTTTGGAAAAGTCAAAGAGTACCTCATATAGAAAAGGATAGAAAGATTACTTCCATACAGTTTAATAAAAAATCCACCAATGGGTAAAATTGAATTTAAACAATATGATAATAATATAAATAATATTATATATTTAGGAAACATGGAAATGAATGATAAATATACCCTAGTAAATACATACGAATACGCCTCCATGCATAAGTAGAAACGGAAAATCCTATATAAGGTACTTTCTCCCTCGAAGGCCTATGAGATGTATCCAACGCTGTAATTTTTTACAAATTATATTCAATTTTTTGTATTAATTGTAATATTATTATATTTAAGAACATCATTTTTATAATGTAATTGGGAAACAATATTTCCCAAGCCGACCCTACCTTTTTTTAAAGGTTGGGGCCGAAGCCTCATTTTTATTAATAAACCAAAGAAAAGACTTCTTTTAACTGGGTAGAGGGAGACCCATTACATAGCCCGAAGGCCTAGTGGGATTGTAGCCCATTACATGGCCCATAGGCCCAAATTTTTGGCCAAATTCCTATTCTGTGAATAGTAACCCGGCTGCTACAGTACCCGCACAGTACCTCCGCCGCTACAGTGCCCTGCCACCGCTACAGTACCCACCGATCAACAGTACCGCCGCTGCTACAGTAGCCGCTACAGTACTGCTACACTACCTACGCCCAATGGGTTTTGAACCCCCATTTTTCATGTAGTATCACAGGGTGCTTACCACTAATCCAAACCCCAAGCCGACCCTACCTCTAAACATTCTAATTGGATGAATACCCACAAGGCCACTCGACCACATGGGTGATCGAACAACTCGAGATAAATCATAATCTCCAATCCATCTAATCAAGTATTTGAAAACCACCATTAGATCTTATAAGAGGTGTGGTGATACATCAAGTCACTTGAGGTGGCTAATGGGGGTTCACTTGTCACCCCATTAGTAGAGGAAGCTATTTTGGGTTCATAGAGGAGTACTCTTGTTGGAAAAGTCAAAAAGTACCTCATATGGAAAAGGAATGAAAGATTACTTCCATACAGTTTAATAAAAAATCCACCAATGGGTAAAATTGACTTTAAACAGTATTATAATAATATAAATAATATTATATATTTAGGAAACATGGAAATGGATGATAAATATACCCTAGTAAATACATACGAATAAACAATCTCGATAATAATAAGTTTACAAAATTATCTCTTTCCTTAGGTCTGATTTCTCATGTATGTGTATAAAACTCTTATATAGTGTGTTTAAAAACATTATTTACTTGTAAAAGAACCATAATAATATCTATTATAGCATATATTATTCACTTATGACTTTATATTACCCGTTTATTTATCAATTCCATGTTAAAGTAATGTCTTGGGTAATAATCGTTTTATTTATCATACGTGTTTTGACTTGTTATTCTTGATATTATTACATAGATTGTGATTTAAATACTCCCATAATGTGAAAAATTATTTATAAATCATAATTATTCTGTATAGAAATATATATATATAATAGATATATAAATGAAATAGAATACACCATTCATGGAGACGGTGGGCTGTACGTACGCATGAACATTGTTTCTGTTTATTGAATTGAATGGAAGTAAGTAAATCACACACACACACACATAGACATATATATATATATCATGTATTATTAATATTTAATATATTTCATACTTATTTATTATATATACATTAAAATGACTCTTGAAAGGTTAATTTGGAGAATTAATTTTATCGTGTCGTGGAGACGATAGATCGTACGTACGCACGAGCGATTATGTCATTCAATCAATGGTTAAATTGTATAGAATTGGATGATATATTTATTACAAAGAATAATTATTATGTTATATTCATTATTTAGAACCATTATAATCATCATTATAGGCATACAAATTAAGTATTGTTGAATAAAAAATTACACCATGGTGTGGAGACAATAAGCCATACATATGCACGCATGATGATATTGTTATGCGAAGGATGGATAAAATGAGGTATAAGGTTATCCCATAATTATAATAAAATCTCATAATTTAGAAGACACTAGATTTATTACATTATTATGGTAACAAGATAAGGATAGCAAGTATAAAAATAAAAGATTTTTGAATGATGTAATAAAACAATTACCTCTATTTTGAGTATTTCCTGTTGATTTGCACACAAGGTCCCTATAGGAATGATTTATTCCCAAAGTGTGGCCCCTAAGATGAATTTTGGTATTTTGGTATGAAATTTTGTCAGTTTTTGACTGAGCCAAAGGGCTTTGTATGTGTGAGTAAGTGGGTTGAGATGGTGAACTTTTATAAGAGGGAGGATGGACACTTTAGGAATGTCTTGAAATATGGTTTTATTATAAAATTATTTTCGAATTTTAATACTTCCAATGTGATATATTTCATGGATAATATTATTATGGTTCTAAATCCTCTCAAACAATAGGTTTTAGACAAGTTTAGGTCACGAAAGTAACCCCATCTATTATCTTTAACCCTTAGTTAAAAACATTAACTCATACCATGTCTTCTAGTATTTTCACACTATATTGTTAATATAGTAACTTTCAAATGCCAATAAAACATCAAATGGATAATTAATGACCTTTTAACATTATACAAGTCATTTTTAGGCATAAATTGTTTTTATGACTATTATATCATTTAATAAAATATTATTTTTTAAAAAACCCATTTATGCAAATTTTGACATTGTTTAGTAATTGATTATTGTTAAAGTCATAACAAATTTATTCTTTGAAATAAAAGAATTAAAAAAAATATAAGAGGTCAAATGAATTCATAAAATTCGTTTATGGAATCAAAATTTTCAAAGTAAATTTATTTTAGTATTTATATAATAATTTATTTTATTAATAAGGTAATCATTTCATCATCATTGTATCATATATAAATTTATTTATTTAATGTCTAAAAATTATAAATAAAATACCATAATGTAGGAAATATATTTATCTTTAAAATCACTATTTATAGTTGAATATATTTTTTATATAAACCAAAATAAAATTTTTGTAGTTAAGAGATACATGTTTATGTTATATTTACCTTTTATTTAAATTAAAAATTATAAAAGGTCATTTTCACACCCAAGTGGCTCCATGGGGTCCTAAAATAGACCCAAGGATTCTCATGGTCAGAAATATCTCATAAAATAGGATTATTACATGTTTTAGGGTAGTTTTAAATTATTATTATAATATTTTTTTACCCTTATTTATTAGTTTTACCCTTTAACCATGGAAAATAAAAATAATTACTAATGTTATTATTCAAAATGAAAAATAATAAAAGTGAAAAATTAAAATAATTGGGAAATCTTTATTAAAAATATGAAATCAATTTTACCAAATTCAAAACATATAATTTTTAAAAATTAATTTAAAATTTATTATCATTGTCAAAACTAGAAAATGGGTTTTTAAGAAGTAAAAACTTATCAAATGATTGACATCTGTTTATGTCCAATTTAAATGTGAAATTACTTCTAATGACCAAAATTAGATTAAATGAAAGAAAATATGATTAATCTTTAAAACCAATTAAAAATATAATATAATGATATAAATAAATTAGAAGAAAAGGTAGTTTTTGAATTAAAATGCAGTATTTTTCACTATTCATTAAAATATGAATTTTATTAAAAAATAGCAAAAAATAAACCAAAATAAATTTGGATTTCTCAATTCCAAATAATAATTTTATTATTTCAAATATAATATATAAAAGTTTTAAAAAATAGTTTTAAAATGGGTTCTCCATCAAAAGGCGGAAAAACTGTATTTTTTTAAATACTTCTTTGATCTAAAAAATCGAAATATCTCTTATATCATGTCTAGAAAATACATAAGATGAATGTATATATTATATAAAATTCCAAATTTATTTAATACTATTCATAATAGCTATTTTATATCCCATTAAATTATAATATTTCAATAATATATCATTGTATAGTGAAACTCGATATTGCATATAATGCAAGCTATCTAGGAAGGTCACTCTTACATGTCACGCAAGACAAGTCAGTGTCACATGTAGTGAAATATTCCATTGGTTTTATGCATAACATAATCCAAACATACATCCATTATACATTTAATAAATTCTATACTCATTATTTTGTGTATCTTACACCAACTCGGTGTTGCGTGTAACATATGACAAATTGATTTAGTGTGAGTGGAATGATTGGATTACTCCATTGCAAGATATAAATTGATTTTTTTTATTTGGAAAAATGGTCCATAAAAACTTGGGTTGTTACAAACTATTACATAAAAAATACTCATTGCTTCAAGAGTGTTTTTCCTAATATACCCATATTTTCATAATCCATATTATGTTTTAATCATCTCCCAAGAAAATTGTCACAAATAAATCCTTTCTAAAATAAAATCATGTATTATAATTCTTCATAATCAGGGTAATATGAAATAGAATAAGGGTGACATAAAAGACTCACTAAGGGTTAATATAATCATTATCAATTGAATACCATCAATGAGAGTAAGAGAAGAATAAGGGTATGATGGAAAAATCAAAGTGTAGGATCTCAACAAAAGATAATTCATAGAAATAAATGCATGGA
Organism: Viscum album; assembly: GCA_963277665.1. NCBI lineage: Eukaryota > Viridiplantae > Streptophyta > Magnoliopsida > Santalales > Viscaceae > Viscum > Viscum album. The sequence goes on along the minus strand of OY728138.1, from coordinate 1,293,431,467 downwards.
TCATCAATCATGAAACATGGTTTATGGATTTAAAATAGGACAAGAGTCATGAGAATTAATAATCTTGAGTAATGTGAGGTAATCATTGATCAAACGAAACATTTATTACCCATAGAAAGCATAGAGACAATTTTTTTGGTAACTTGGGAAATCATCATCATAGAATCCTTATAGAACCCTTGTAATTATAATAAACATATGAATGACTTAATATATAATTATATGGATATAATAATAATTAACTAATGCACTAGATAATTATTTAGGCATCCCCATCAAATAAGCTATATCAGGCTCATCTATGAGCTATAATTGGGCACAACCTTTCATATAAGCTCCATTAGGATCACACATGAACTATAATTAGGCACAAATCATCATAAAAATCTTAGAAGAACCATAAAATGAATAAAACATTTATAATATTTCACTTTCCAATATAACTCCCTTTAAATGGAATCTTTATAGCTATTTTAACTCAAAAAAATAATTGGTTTTCAAGGAAATATCTTTAGAAAAAATATAATAAAACATCTAGAGAAAGAATATGGATGGTATCATAAGATAAAAATCACAATTAAATAGAGTAATACATATAAGATGTTTACATTTATGAAAATACATTTAAAAGAATATTTAAAATATTTTGTTGAAAATAACGGAAAATTCCCTTTTTTATGAGTATTATGTTATAAAAATTTAAAACACCTTTTCAAAAATATTATTTGGAAATAAAAATAGAAAAAATTAAATGAATACTAATTTAAAATAATTTTAATGATAGTGGAAAAATTTATTCATGTTATAGATGTTAGAAATGAATATTTTTTTAAAATCATTTTGAAAAAAAAGAATCAAAATCTACCAATTTAGAAAACATTAAAGAACATTCTTTAAAAAAAATTAAAATAAGTTCATAGATCTTATAAAATATTTATAGGAAATTATTGTTTTTTGAAAATAATTTTTTTGATAATTTTTTTGAAAAATGGATATTGATGGGAATGATTTGCGTTTTAATAAAAGATAGACAATCTGCATTACATAGAAATGAATTTATTAATATTTCTTAAATCATTATGGGATGAAATGTGAATTAAACATATAAACCACATTCATAACCAGAGGATATAAAAATATTTGTTTTTTAAGAAAATAAAATATTTTGATTTCCCCCCATGGATCATTTAATAAAAACAATCCTGAAAAGAAAAGAGATTCCAACAAAAAGCCTTTTCAAATTTTGAAACTCTTCAATTATAAGCCCAACGAAAGAATAACATAAAATATATCATTAAATATAATTAAAAATGGATATTCAGGATATAAAATTTAAAATGGTTAGTATATACACCTCACAAAATAATATAGGTGCATATTATAAATGTGTGTCCCAAAGAAAGAGATTTTGAGATAAAAACCCATTACAAGGATTATATCATAGAATTGAGAATTAATCAATTTAGAGATTATGTGTAAAAAAATTTAATCCTATTTATTTTGAAATATATAATAAATTAATTTATAGATAAATGAACATATAATCATGGAATAAATAAGTAAATAAATAGGAGATATAAACAAAATAATGGAAATTGAGTTATGAAACTTTTTACCATTTTATAACATTCAAGTCAAACCCCCTTGGATAAAATTATTTTAATTGTAAACTGAAATATAAATATTTATGTATTATTCATGATAGAACATATAAAATGTCTATATATACTACATATAAAATAAATAATTCAAAAAACAATATAATATTCCTCAATGAAAGAAATTGAGATGAAATACCTATCCTTGAGTCCAGACATTCCATGTATGTCCTTTAACTCATATATAAAAAATCATACAAATTGTTTTATTTCTCAAGAAAACATCAAAGGTTTAATACCTTATCTTTATACAATTTATCTAATTTATCTTAATGACATAGTTAATTACATAATCAGTTAAGTCCACATCAGGTGTTTTGAGGGCATTTGGTTTGTGTCTTCAAAATGACTTCTTTAGGTTGATTGAAGTCAAAGAGGTAATTATTATAAAATATACTGAACAATATTCCAGAAATAATTATAATTTTTATACATAAATTATAATTATGAAAAATGAACTACATTACAATCATTGAGACCGTAGGCCCTACGTATACATGAGTAATGCGTCCATTTTTCATTGATCAATATAGAGACAATTTAAGTATTATTTTATATTTATAAAATTATAATTATATACTAAATATAATATTACTACCAAATATACACACACACACACAAAAACACACACACCATTCATGTGATGTAGTGATGAAAAATGAATAACAAATGTTTGTGGAGGTGGTAGTGCACATGTACACACAAAAATCGTTATCATGTTTCAGTAAATAGACAGGTAAGAAAGTAAATTAAATATTATATTTTTAGAATGATAAATATTTTATTAAAATAATATATAAACATTAATTATATCATTATAACCCACCATGATATATTTTGATGGAAAATGAATAACATCATTCCGTGAGGCGGTAGTCCACCGTATACTAGGAAGATGAATTCATTTCCCACTTATGGAGGTTGGTGATGGATATAGTATATTAAATTAAAATAATAACATGGAAATATATTAAATATAAATATCTTATTTATAATCATGGTTAAAGAATATTTTATGTATGTGTAAAAAAATAGTATAGAAATTCTTGGTTAAGATTGATACCCCTTTTTAGACAAAAACCTTTTCTTAACACCTTAATACCACTTAGGATGGTAATATTCTATACCTAATGGCTCCAAAATGTGTTAAGGGTTTCTAAAGAGTTATTTGGGTATATATTGTCTATAAAAATGGGTTTTTTAGTGTGAAGTAAATAGAAGATGATATTCCCTTTTATAAGAGGGGGGCACTCTGGTAATATCCTAAAATACTAAATTAGTATAAAATAATTTTGATATGTAAATGTATAAATATTGTTAATATTAAAATAAAATAATATTATGAGTCTAAAATATATCATAAAATTAAATTTTTACAAGTTTTTATCATGATTTTACCCTTATCATTTGGTTTTAACCCCCGTTAACTCTTTTCACATTTACTGTGAATTTTTTTTACACATTGAGGATAATTATAGTAAATATTAATAGAAAAAATTCAAATGAATTTATCACATTTAAAATTATAAACCATATCCTAATCACATGGATGAATATAAAATTTTTATTAAATTGATATCATTTAATAAAAGATTTTTTTTATGAAATATCTTTAATGTAAAGATTTAGAACTTTTGATTACTTTAAAATTAATAACATCATGAAAGAAAATGGAAATTTAAAAAAATATTTTATTACATCGGTTACATATTATATTAATCTATTAAATTTATGTATCACATTAATTATCTCAAATTATATTTACTTAAATATTTTGATATCATTTATTTAATTTTTCTATAAATTGAATAATTACTCTTTCGGCTTTTTGTAAGAATTTAATGAAATTATTTCATCACTAAAAATTTAAAATAAATAACCATTATGAATATAATTAATTTAGATTTAGATTTACTATTTATAACCAAAAATATCTTCTATTTACCATACGTGAAACATATGTTAGTTACTAAAAACAATAGGGTGATATTTTTTACTTTTCTTTACATAATATATTATGATGTTCATAATCACAACCAAATAAAAAAAGGTCATATAACCAACTATTTTATGATTATAGACTATATTGGATCATCAAATAAAATTATGGCAAGTGTTAGGTTTGTTTTATAATCCTTATTATATTATTTGTATCCCTCAATTACCTAAATTACACTTTATTGTGGTAACAAAAAATACTACAGTTAATATTCATGTTCACCAAAAGTAAAAGGGAATCATTTAAAAAAAATATACCTCATGATTCCAAATTTGGAATATATCTTTCAATGTATAGAAAAAATAAGTGCTGGAATTTAATTTAAAATAAAAATGGAAAAACATGATGAAAAAACATTTTTCAGAAAATACCCTTTCAAATATAAAATGTTTTTATACTAAATTCATGTATAAAATTGATTTTTAAAAAATAATTTTAATATTATCAATAAAATTAATTAATAAAATTTTACAACTAATATAAAATATAATTTTACTTTATAAATACATTAAATGAAAATACAGTTTTCCATAAAAATCAGTATTTTTCATTATTCAATAAGAAATCATTTTTTAAGAAATATATTAAAATTTTACCCAAAATTAATATTTATATGTTTATTTAAAAATGTATATTTATTACATAAAATAAAATTTATAAAATTCCAAAAAATTTATCATAATATTCATTAATATAAAGAAATAAAACCGATATTGAATAAAACATATTTTTGAGAAATTAAATGATTTTACTTATAATTGAGTAATTATACTATAAATAATTTTATATTGATTAGAAAATTTATATATATTTTTTAAAAATTAATTAATCATATTCATACCTACTAATTTAATAGTTAGGATGTAAGTGTCATTTTAAATAATTATATTTCATAGTTTGATTATGCGAATTATTTTGTATTTTTTATTCTATCGAATAAAGTTGTTATTTTTAAAATATTTGGATATTTAACCCTTACCTCAAAAGTGTTAATGTTATTCACTTGACAATGGATAAATTTTTTGGATCTCTGATCACCCATCATGTTAGAAAACTTTGATATCCCAAAGTCATCGTGCCACAATTACACCAACAAATGAAAAAGGAAACTCTGTTAGAATGATTAAAATAAAACTCCATTGGATGGAAATAATAACTGGAGAGAAATGAGACAAACATGAGATGAAATTTATAGAAAAGGATAAAAAATTACCTAGAATCACCATAGTTTTATATTGAGAATTTTTGGATTTATCCCTATCAAATGGGGTTTTCAAATCTATAAAAAATTACTCCAGCGAGTCTAGGGTTCGGGTAGAAGAGATGGAAGAAAATTGGGTTCAAAGGAATCAAGGGTATTTATAGAAAAATAGATTTTCACAAGGACAATATGTTTCGAACCAAACCATTCCATAGTGCTGTTGAAAAACAGTCGGACTATGATGAAATAGAAGGAGATGACCCTAAAACCCCTGATCAAATATTTATCCATGATCTATGTCTAGGTATGATCCATAGATCTGATACCCATGGGGGGATGTCCATGACACTAGGTGGGCCATTATGCTTAAGAACTCCATTACCTAAAAGGATGATACATCATAAAAGTTTCCCTATAACACAACCATTCCTAAAAAGGTAGTGTCCTAAAATCCTCCATCCATCCCACTATACAACAGTTGAGATCCGATGTGCTGCATCCACCACCATTATGGTGTATCTCACCCCTCTGTGAAACAGTTGTGCCTAAAATGGATGTCGCTCCAAAAACTGATATACAAGATCCCACACCATAGTTAATGCTCAATTCCTGTAGAAGTAAAGAATTATACATTATATTCATAACCAATATGCTGCAATATCCATACTTATGGTGTATCCTAGTGATCCATGGAACATATGTTTATTTTCTATTTTCACTCTTTATTCATCACTCTAAAACACCTCAGGACTCCTTGGAATCTTATTTGGTAACCTCCAATTCAAAGTATCAAATGAAAGGGAAACTAAAGTCCAAGACCTTTTATTCTAGCATAGCACATTATTAAAATAAATAAATTACAATTGAGGGTGTCAAACTTCTCACCACTCCATAATTTATATATTTTCATAATTTAATTGAACATTCTGATATATTTATATTTTTCTTCAAAAAATCATTTCATGAAGAACAAAAAATGAGTTATGCCTAGTAACCCAAACCACCCATATATAGGATCCTATTATCAGTTTTCATATCTTTTTTTAGATTTATACTCAACACATCCTAGGATGGTATTTAAAGTATTAGAGAAAATAGATCCTATTGAAAAATACCATATATATATTTAAATAATCCAAACCATCTACACATTAGATTAACTAAAATCTTAGGGATGTTAAATAGTAAAAAATAAATTTTTAAATCCATTTCAAGAAACCAAAACACTATATAACTATGCAAATGTATCACCACTCAATTTTCTCATATTTCTTATCATTTTAAACCTTATGCATGTTTTTTATTCTATGAAATATTTTATATAGGTTTTATAACATCTATTCATCAAGGAAAAAACTCCTTGGGTGTTCCTTCACTTGATAAATTAGTGTTTCCCCTCAGAGACAAGGTTTATGAGGTGATGAGTGATCCTATCATTTACAATATTTATAAGGATTTTTTTTAATTTGAACATACTAATATTATGGAATTTATTGAAGGAATATAGTTGAGGCACCTTGGGAATGAGTATAAGGGACATATTAAAAGTGTTCATGGGAGTCAAACCACGCTTAAATTAATCTTTAATAAACTAGGTATGAGACTTTATGGTTGTATCCTATATTGTGATAATGAATTATCTTCGGATCCCATCAAACCTTGAAGTTATTTTCATATTTATACTTCTAATAACATTTATGATTTATTCATAGTCTATAATATACTATAGAGACTAGTTTATATTATCAACAATGAAGCGAGGGCTGAAATCGAAGATACGATCTTATTTAGTGCCTCCTGGATAACCACCCAAGTGATCTAACAAATTATTTGTGACCAAAGTGTAAAAGTTACCAACTAGAAGAGGGATGTTAATATTAACATCATTTATGTAAGAATTATATTCAATTTGTAAGTTTAGGTTTCTCATAAATTTCTTCTCTTTAATAAAATAATGAAATTGAGACAAGTTCTTATACCCACTTTCAAAAAAAAAATCCTATATATCCCACAAGAAACCCTCCCCTCTTTAATATAACTATTAAATAATTACCTTTATTTTATCAATAAACAGGATAATAGGTTATCATATATAACATAACCTGATCGGGCTCTCTCTCATGTTGTCAAAATAATTTTGTTCGAGACTAAAAGTGTGCCTCCTCATTTGAAAGTGGATACCAAAAAGTAGTGGGGGTGTGTTATGTATACAGGGGTGGGTATACCCCCTCTTTATAACGTTAAAAATAGAATAAAAATCATATAAAAACAATCAATAAATACTATAGTGCATAAATAATGGAAATAATGCAATATAATGGAAACAAAACAATAAAAACCAGATAAACAACCTAATGAAATAATAAGGAAATAATTTAATGTCAATATAGAATTTAAATAAATGTCATTCCTGATGTAGTACAAAAAAAGATTAGCAGTATCAATAAATAATCAAAATTCCTTGGTCCCTAACCCCATGTTGTTCCGTATCCAAACTCCAGCCCATCCAGTAAGAAAATAAGAAACAGCAAGGTCATTTTCTCTTGTCCAATCATGTACCCATGTAATCTACTAGGGTACTAAATGGAGGCCTGAATAGGGTCTGAGTATAACTCAGTAGGTTGAAACCATCATGTCTAAATATAACCAGTCTGATAATAAGTGCATTAATTAATTAAACAATTAAATTAAGACCACATCAACATACATCAACACCATGCTAGAATATTTATGTGTATATCTCACAACCATGGAAACCATAACCATAAAACCATGGGATAACATAACCTTCCTTGATTCCAAGACAAAATTTCTCTGAGCATGTATCACAACCATGTCAATCGCAACCTTATAATCAAGGTATAAATCACACAAATCTGGGATAAAACATGATATATAAGCATTTCAACAATCAATCGAAGACGATCCAAATATATAAACATTTCCTCAATAGTTAGGGACACACTCAATATATACTAATTTCAACTTATCTCAAGGAAAATCCTGATATATAATCATTTCAGCATGTATCACTAGGAATATCCAATTATATAATAATTTCATAATGTCTCATAGAATAGTCTTATATATAATCATTTCATCATGTAAACTATGCCATGCCATATATAAGTATATGAACAATCAAACTGTACCAATTCCCCATTTAAAAATTACAACATAGAAATCAAAACACATGTCATAAAAACATGTATATATCAATATTACCTCATAGGTATCGATGGTTAATTATATAAATTACCATTTATCTTTCAATTACATGTTCCATTTATCATTTGGTAATAACGAAAAACATATTAGTTATATCAATAAAAAATCTAATACAAGTTGAATTTATATTATAAAATCACCCAAAATCCATTTCATTATAAACAAAATTTAAGAAATTAAACAATTCATTTATAATAAAAGGTTTTCTTATTCAAACGGTAGCCACAATCCAAGTCAGCACCCAATTTTATCCAAAATAAGTACAAGTAATAATCCAAATCATCATTAATTTATTCGGAACATAATATGTTTGTGTAATTGTAATATATCACATACTTGCAAAAAAACCATAGGGTTAGTGTTTAGACCCCCAAAAATTCACTAACAATTAGACAATGGTTCCAGTAGGATTATCTATAAGAAAAAATGAACAACTGATTATAAGAAGGTTCCTATAAAATAAATGACCGTTATTAAAATTAACACTGATCATGCCCAAAATATTAAACCACCACAGATGGAGAATAAGGAGAGATAAGAGGAAAAATAACTAAAAACACTTACTAGGGACCAGATGCATGATCAAGACATCTGGAATAAACATAGGCACTAAAGAATCACTTTGAATCTACCCTAAGGTTGAGAGGAGGAAAGCTGCTATGTTATGAAATGAAAAATCTTCCACTCATCACATATAAAACCAATGCTCATGGTAAATAAATAGTGTGCATATATTTACATTCCATGTATTTATTTTAAAATTGATATGACAAAAAATGTCACCTTCATTTATTAATTAGCCTTGATTGACTTTTATAAGACCTGTATAGTTTACCTGGTGTGTAACCATTTCATTTCCTATGACAGTTCATGACATGTCTAGTAGTAATTACACCTCATGTAACATATACATGACATGTAACATCCCAGTAGATAGGTTTGAGACCAAATTCTACTTAAGGACCTAAAACACCTCCAAATCCTTCCCAAGAATGGAAAAACATTACATGTCCATTTAATACATTTATATTTGGGATCCATTAATTAAAAATCATACATTCTTGAATATTAAGTCATTTTCCCCAAAAGAGGTTCTCCATCTCCAAACAAGAATCGTCCACTAAGGATCAAATGAAAAACTCAAAGTGCAACATAGTTAGAATAAAAAAGATTTTGTAACTTACAACCTCCCCACTATGAAAAAGGTCATCCCTAAGATTCTCCAAGATTCATTGTGGGGGTATTGGTGAACAACTCTAGCCACTTTGCTCGCAAATGATACTCCCTCACCCATGTATCCTCTTGATCACTCCCATGATTCCACTACTCTTGAACCAAATGAATCACCCTATCCCAGAGATACTTCTCACTATAGTTAAAAATCTATATATATTTCTCCCCAAGGGACACATGATCACTAAGATAAACATATTCTATGTCTATCACATGTGATGTGTATGAATAATATCTTTGAATCTGTGACATGTGGAACACATCATGCAAGGAAATGTAGCATCGTGGAAGGGCTAATAGATATTCCATATGACTGAACATATACACTATCTCAAATGGCCTAAAACACCTAGGTGAAAACATCCCCTATTTTCTAATATGGTGGGTCCCCAACATAAGAGACACATGAAAGAAAACATGATGACCAACCTGGAACTATAGAGGTTGTCTCTGATGGTTAATGTATGATTTATTTCGGCACTCCATAGTCACCATCTGATGCCTGATCAACTAAACTTACTCAGAAGTCTCATGAAAAAGACCATACCCAACTATTACTAACTCACCTACCTCAAACCAACAAATAGAAGAACACAAAATAATGACATTCAAGGCCTTAAAAGGTTACATCTATATTCATTAATGGAAGATGTTATTATATGGATACTCTATATGTTCCATATGATGCTCCCATGGACCACCAAAATCCATAACATATCCTTTCAACATATCCTCCAGAACCTAAATAGTCTACTCAGATTGAAACTCAATCTGAGGATGATAGTTCATACTCAAAATAACCTGTGATCCTAGAGCCTTTTGAAGACCCTGGAAAAAAATTGATTTGAAACAAGGATCAATGTCTGAAACAATAGTCATCAGAACACTGTGTAACTAAAATACATAGTTCATGTAAATACTACCCATGTTATCTATTGTGAAGGTCTCCTTGATAAATAAAAGTGGTCTACCATCATCATTAGATCCAAAAGAATCCATAAATCATAATTATTATAGGTTTTTCTAGGAAATCCTATAAAAAAATCCATAATGACATCATCCCATTTCCACTCAGGAATAGAGAAAATATTCAAAATCCCAGCTATCCTCTAATGCTCGACATTCAACTGCTAACAAGGGAATAATATATCCATAAATTATTCTACCAACTTATTCATTACTGACCACAAGTATAGTCTACAGAGAAAATGATACATCTTCCTCAAACTAGGATATATCTCCCATCTTGAGGTATGGAACCCTCAAATCAGTTGCTCACATAATCACATAAGAACCCATACTCTACCATTAAAAAATAAGAGAATTTCCACTACCAAGAGACCATCATAATGGTGTCTCCCCACAATATATCTTTTCTCCCATAACTTATCCCTTTGGATCAGATAATTGATTGGTCTTGATCCAGTCCTAAAGCACATGTATAATAGACATTGAAGTTAGAGCTACTCATCCCTATGTTTCCTGAACATCTTGATGTATGTCAACAAATATGGCCATAAAAAACCACTCATTGCATGAATCACTCACTTCCTATCCCTCTATATTTTGTATCTAAATAATTGGTAATTATATTTCTCCTTCCAAGTGTATAATCCAACTTTAAGTTGAAAGACTACAGATACTTGACCCACCTCCTATTTTTTAGGTTCATATCCCACTATGAAAATATTTTTCTGAGGATCTTATGGTTCATGTATACTGAACACCTATCCCCAATGATATAATATTGTGTCTCAAACATATCAATTAATATACCACTATTGATAACTCCAAATCTTGATTAGGCTAATTACTCTAATGAGGTATCATCTATCTGGATCTATAAGCAAGAACTCGATCCTCCTACGTAAGAAATGTTTTGAGATCAAAACTGGATTTATCATAGTACACAGTGTATGATTTTCCTAGTATAGTTTATGTGAGGATAGATACAAAGGCTAGACTACCTCTTAGATCCTGATAATCTATATCATATGTTTCTAACGAAACAAACATCAAAACATTCTTGGTCAGCCCTATCATCGGTGTTGTCGAATGGGAGAATTCCTATATAAAGACTGATAATAACCTGCTAAACCCAAGAAGCTCTGAATTATGAAGAAATTAGTTGGATTCTTCCAATATAACATAGATGAAACTTTCTATGGTTCCACTAAAACTCCTACATCTAAGATGAAAAGGCCTGAATAGTGAAATTTAACAAATGAGAAACAACATTTTTTTAGCTTATCATCAAGACGATGCTCTCTTAATTTACATAATATGATGTCAAAATGTTTGGAATTATCATATAGTGACTGTAATTACACAAAAATGTCATCGAAAGTAACCTCCCATGAAATTATCCCGGAAGGGATGGATGATCATATTCATCAAGCTAATGAATACCATTGGTGCACTTTCCAGACCAAAATACATCATTATAAACCCATACATTAAATACCTACTCCTAAAAGTTGTCTGGGGATTGTATAATATTCTCACCCTAGAATGGTGTTATTTAAATTTTAAGTCGATCCTGGAGATGACCTAAGAACCCCTCAACTAATATAAAAGATCTTATATATGTGGAAGGGGATACCAGTTTTTTACTTCTAACTGGTTAAATCTCCAATAATCCACATGCAAGTGAAAAGTCTGATCAACCTCTTGGTGAAGAGAACAAGATAAATAAAAGGATATGTTCTTGGCCATATGAAACCTTTAGTTTATAGATCTTTAAACTAAACTCTAGACTCTAAAATCTATACTGGTTTCATTCTATAAGGGATGATTGAAATAGGATCCTCTCGTGGCACTAACTCAATCATAAAATCGATCTCTCGCTTGGGCGGTAGGTCATAGAACTCATCAAAAGAAACATCCTAAAAAAATCGATATTAGAGTAAAATAATCCTACTTTATTCTAACATCATCATGAGAAATAACATCTATTTATGCTATGATACAATACAATATATACTAAATTGGTCTTATATGACCAGCCGGAAGATCACACTCACCTTAGTGAGAATAGTTGCCTCCTTACTGAGATAAAAAGGTAACTATCATTTAGTAACAGTTTATATGGGCCGAGTATAAAAATAACCAATGCATACCAAGAATAAATATAAAGAATGTAATTTCCAACACACATGGTTCCCTAATGAAATGGTAACCACCAATCTCTAGAGAACACTCCTTTCAATGTTTAATATTCTCTAACTGCACTCCAAACGGTGTGTTGATGCTCAAATCACCATCCAATATTTCCCAATACACACATAAACAATTTAAAAAAATAATAAATAAAATGTAACATGATGCTTCTGCATCAAAAAACATAAGATAGGGTAGAAGATAAAATAATCGTACCTCTAATAGTAGATGGTCGTGCATCCTCACTATTCAGAGTAGTCTATATAAAATTAAGCTAAATAACACCTCTACCATATGCTCTAGCCTAAATCCCCTGATATATATCCTCTTCCTAGTACTTACATTCCTATATAGGGGTATCACATCTACTAACCTAACCAGAACACCCAATGAAACTCAAGCTACCAACCTGTTTGGGAGTAGTTGAGACCTTCCTAGACTCTGATACCTGTCATGCTCTTATGCCACTACTCTACTACTAAATGCCCCAACAAATCCCTTGTATATAGCCCATTATTCCCCAAGAAAGACACCCCAGATGGAGGTATGGACACTAAGGGTATTTTTGGACCATATTTCTACACTAATATCACTGTAACATAATACAGTCCTCAGATGGATGCCCACTTTCATGACAGCTATGATGAATGTTTCCATGGGAAAATTTTTCGTAATGATTCTTCTTTCCACTAGAAGAATATTTTATAGTTTTGCCTACAAAATATTCCTATAAAATTCTCAAGGTCACTCTCAGATTACCTTCTGTGATGAGTTCCTAATTCATCACATCTAAAAAACTGATTTAACAGAACACATTCACATACAACATGATCTCATAACAAAGACCATCCTAAAAGCATCTTGTCTTGGATATCTCATCACCAGATAAATATGGTGAAAAGCACTATAGGTAAGAGAAAAAAATATCATACTCCATCATTGACATGACCTCTTATGCCAGGTGCATGAAATGAAAATATTACACAATCCTTAATGTATCGGGATAGAAATTAATTAGGAAAATCATCTTGAAATCCTTTCAAAATAAATCTTACTGGTTCCCATCCTGGTACAGAATATCCCATCAATGCTTGTATGGTCTATGAAGAATATATACAACAAGAGTCACCCACAAATTTTTAGGTGTCTCAAAATTATTAACGATCATATGGACTGACTCAATCTAGAACTCAGCTTTATGGGCCCCTCCCAACCTAATGAATGTAGGTGGATTATATAGTTGTAAATATATCATCAATTCATACATTAAAGGGATAGAGAGAAACCCCTCTCTTTTCAGGGATCTCATGACCCTCAAGAAGCTTTTATGAAGATGAACATCTATCCGATCTTCAGGATCCATATGAGGTTCCATTTGATCTTTGTTAGAAGTTTGTTGTTTTGAACTCTCCTGAAACTCAACCCAAAGATTAAGAGGATGAATTTTATACCCATGAAAGACACACTCCTTAGAATACTGACTATAATAAATCATTCCTAAACAGGTGACAAGAACAGAGAACCACTAACTCTGAGTTTCTCTAAATGTGGATTAAAAGTGTTTTAGAATAATATAAACGTTCATTTATTTTATTTCTTATATATAACATGTATCTTATATCACAGTTAAAACATAAAATAATATATCACATGAAAATAGATATGTCACTATCATGAACAATAAATATTAATATATATCCCTATTTCCCTATCATGATACATGTATACTCATCCCATGCCATACTAGGCCATGAGTATAAATATCAAGAACTAATAACATCATGAAATAATAACCTCACAAAACATTTGAATCACTCAGGGGGAAATAACATCAACTGTAACAAGAAAACAATATAAGAAAAATTCACCCCTAGGCACTCATAATTTCCTCAATATATGGGTTAACTTCTCACATGCACAAGTTCATTAAAAATTCCCAAAATATCCCAGTCTATTCAAAAATTTCCCAAATATTTAATATTTATAAAGAATACATGTATCCTATGATACCACATTGTAACATTCCATGATCTGGATCTCTCTCACTTTGCTGAAACAGGTTAGCAATGAGACCTCATGTACACCTCTCTATACGGTAGAGGTTGTTGACTAATAGCAAGGTGTGTTATGCATAGTAGGGACACTATAAAACTTTGTTATATAGTTATAAAATAGAAGAATAATCATTTAACAATTATAAAAAAAATTATCATAGTTTGGAAATAATTTAAATGATATAATACATCAAAAAAACAAACAATAAAATCCAACTGACCAACCCAATAAAATAATAATGGAATAATGTAATATTATGCTGGGATATAAATAAATATCATGCTATAAGTAATAAAAAGTAAAAGAAAATAAGACTCAATAAAGTCTTATATGTCCCTAGTCCCAAACCCCATGTCAGCCCATCTCCAAACTCTAACCAATCCATTTTGAAAACAATCAACAACAATGTCATTTTTTCTTATCCAATCCTGTATCCATATAGTATTCTCAAGTACCCAAAGAAGGAACTGATAGGATTTTAGTATAACTCAATAGTTTAACAACAATATGTCTAAATACATCCAATTTGAAAATAAGTGTATGAAATAATTCAATAAACAAGTGTATTAATTAATTAAACAATTAAACTAATATCACATCAAGCATCTATGACCACATTCTAGAATATCTCTGAGAAAATATCATGACCATTCCAACCATAAACATATAACCATGTGATAACATTACCTACCTTGGCTCCATTCCAAAATGTCTCTTTTCATGTCTCACAACCATGCCAACTGTAACCTCATAAACAAGGTAAAAGTCAAAGAGTTCTGGGTCAAACATGCTATATAATTATTTCATCATGTGTCAGGGCCAATCCTGGTATATAATCATTTTAGCATGTATTTGGTCCAAGCCCAATATATTAGAATTTCAGCATGTAGAATTGGGAATATTCCACTATATAATCATTTCATCATGTCTTAGGGAATATCCCAGTATATAAGCATTTCAACATGTAAACTAGGCCACACCCCATATAATCATCACAAAAATAAAACTAGGACAACACCCTATATAATAATTACATCATATAAATAACAAAACATGTCATAGAAATAAGGATAAATCAATATTACATCATAGGGATCAATAGATAATTATGAAAATTACAATTTATCTTGGAATTAGACATTCAATTTTTTATTTAGGTATAACCAATAACATTATTACTATCTCAATAAACAATCCTAGATAAGGTAAATCTATATCATGTAATCACCAAAAATCCATTCCATGATAAACAAACTTTATGAAATTAAATAATTCATTTATAATCAAGGGTTCTCTCACCTGAACGTTAGTCACAGGATAGGTTAACAACCAATTATATCCAAAGAGATTCCATGTAATAATCCAAATCATCATTTAGTTTATTTATAACCTGATATGTTTTCCCAATTTCTATATTTCAAAAAACATGATGAAAATAAAACCATAGGTTTAATGTTTAAAACCCTACCATTAATTGATTATCAACCAATTATTCTAGTAAGATTCTCCATAAGAACATGGGTGTAGATGATTGCAAGAAAGTTCCTAGATCACAACTTATCAAGAGCCAAACCAATAACTCTTATGGTCAAAATATTACACCACAGTGACTATAAAACCTGATAAAAAAGGGAAAACCTAACCAAAACCACTTACTGGGGATCAAATGGGTGATAAATATTTCCAAAATCAAGTGATTCACTCCAAAATCACCTGGAAACTACCCTATGATTGAGAAGAGGAAATCCACTATGGAATTAAATGAAAAATCAGTAGATCATCACACTTAAAATCACATCTCATGAAATATAAAAGGCATGTAATCCATTTAAATGTGTTTTTTATTTCTTTTTAAAGGGATAAACAAAAAACCATCAACTCATGTTATTATTTAAATCTATTTGAATTTTACACGACGTGTATGATTTACATGGTATGTATTTGTTTCATTCCATGTACTGGTTCATGATATGCCCAGTAGTAGTTACACTTCATGTAACATGAACCCAACATGTGATCACACAATATATATTTTTGAGTCCATATTCTACATAAGGACCTAAAACACCTCCAATGCATTCTTGATCATGAAAAGCCCTCAAAAACCCATTTAACACATTTATATACGAACTTTGTTAATTCAAAAAAACATATATCCCCAAATTTAATTAATTTTCCCTAATAATGTCTCACTATCTCTAAAAAAGAATATACCATCAAGGCTCTAACAAAAAACTAAAATAGGAACATACCTGAAAAAAAGATAAGATATTACATCATACTAACCTTTTTGTAG
Organism: Viscum album; assembly: GCA_963277665.1. Classification (NCBI taxonomy): domain Eukaryota; kingdom Viridiplantae; phylum Streptophyta; class Magnoliopsida; order Santalales; family Viscaceae; genus Viscum; species Viscum album. Next base: position 1,293,414,638 of record OY728138.1, on the reverse strand, counting down.
GATTTTTTATATAAGTTGTATATCCTTACTGATATCCTCAATAATAAAAATATTATATTTATTATCCTGAACCCATTCCTAAATGGTACTTATCAGATTTCATATATTTTTAGATCATTTTCCATGTATTACATTATGTGGGGGCATCCTAATAACATTAAACCACCAGCATGAAACGTTTATCCAATATCCATATTGGTGTGAATTATAAATGTTTTGAAACTAGGGAATATTCCTTAAGTTTATTTAGAAAACCTTAGTGGTTAAAAAATTCACATTTTAAATAGTTTATTGGGATATTGGGGAAACTATAAGTGCCTTTTAGATTATAGAGACCCCTATCAATCCTAATCTAGGTCCTCCCACTTCCGTGATTATTTTGTGAAAGGTAAAATGATCTCCTAAGAAACAAATATCCATTAGTTTATTATATTGGGAAAAGAATTTGAATTCTTTTAAATCCTCTCTAGAATATATAAAACCTCATTTTTCCATAATTATATAAAATTAACTTGAAATCACCTCCTATATAGCTTGGGTCTGTATACTAAAATATAATATTTTGGGATGAAAATGTGAAAAAAATAGTTATGGGTTCTAAATTTAAAGAGATATAGACACATCTACATAAAATTTAATTTCAATCCTAGGGAAAATATCCTATAAAGTAATAGATAAGTATGGGTATTTTTTAAATTATTTTTTATAACAGGATGTCTTCCACCTTGTTTCCCTCATGCCATGTTTTTTATTTCATTACATCATGGTTGAGAAGCCTCCTGTATTCATGAATGACATAAATTAATGAACACTGGGATAGAGAAATTACCGACATATAATTGATGATAAAAGCTTATTCTAATTTCAAAATAGATTAAGATATGTTTTAATACATTTAGATGGAGTGGCCACTCATTTGGGCTACAAATTAAACTCATAGAGGGCTTGCTTGACCATACTAGGCATTAAAGGCCCTAACCACTGAGCCAGGACCATCATAGTTAATACACCTCCGTCATATAACTCCATTATAAATGGAACCATAGATATGGAGTGTGATGGTAGAATATATAGGATTTCATTTCACCTAGTTACCATTACCTCAACTACCAACATGAATATGGGGAACCATAATATCCCAGGGTAAATACCACAAGGAGGAACCAATAGTGAGTTGAACCATTTCAAGAATCAAGGATATAATCCTAAACTCTTGGAACTAGAATCTTATATTAGTGTAAAAATGTATCAAGTGGGTGGTATATACCCCTAAGGACCAGGCCCCCACAACAAAAGTTTCCCTACAAACACAACCTTGACCAAATAAAAACCCACAACATGAAATCATTTTTCAAGAAATTGATTAACAAAACCACTGTATATACCATATACTAACACATGGATCATAAATGGAATGTTTATACCATATGTGTTCTCTTTGAAACACGTTAAACATTTTATAAACAAGGGTAATCATGTTTGATAATGAATCCTAAAAATCCATGATAGTAATCGATTGAGTATAGTATTTAAACAATTCCACCTACAATTTTCACTTTACAAATCTAATATATACTTATTTCATGGGATTTAAAGAAAGAAATATTTATTGTGTATATTAAAAATAAATTCATTGATAGAGTTAGTGTTTTACTTTAGTCCAAGGGTAGAAAAAAAGATAAGCATGAGATTTTTTGGACTCTTAGACCATAAATTCAAATAAATTTAGGGATCTAAGTACCTTCACATACCAAATTATGATGGAGAATGTTATTTAAATGAGTTATACGACTTAGAGTATTTTTAGTATAGATCTTGGAGGCATTCAACCATGTATTATATATTATTATTGGAATGTTACCCATTAGATAGTCCTCTTGATTTGTAAATATTAAGTCTACATGAGGCTTTTTTTAATGTGACCTTTACAATAGAGGAAACCTATAACTATCCCTCTATGGTATCCAATTCACTATTTTTTCTGAAGAGACTAGTGATATGGTGGGAGAGACTAATTCCTTTCGAATCATTATTGTAGGGTCTATTTATTTATCCTCAAATAAAATCCATGAATTTTGAAAACCCAATTAATTAGGTGGGGATGGATCTTTCTCAATAGATTAGTCATCTTATAAGTTGTTTTAGGAGATTGTGGATTTGAGGAGAGTGACTTCATCCTTTTATAAACTATTATATGGGGCTGTTTGATTCTCTTTGATAACAACCACTAAATCATGAAAATACAATGTAATAACCTTAGAGTGGTCTTTCTCAAATTACCATTCATAGGTTAGATTAAATTATCATTTTATCTAGTTTTGGGTATAACTACTCCTCCATGATTCCATTTTTATCACCTAACTTTCCTGTTACTTGATCCTTAGGGACCAAATAATAAGGAATGGGTGAGACCATAATAAGCATATGAAAGAGGACATGGGTTTTGTTACTCATCATTAGTGATGAGGAAAATAACATGGTCATTAACATATATTATGATACAATATTTAATCTCTTATAATTATTAGATATGTGACCTTGGATATAATACTCAAATTAAAAACTGGCCTAGTTTAAGGAGAGATTTATTTAGAAGGAATTTTATATCTCTATGTCATGGAAGATTCCTTGAGTAAATAGCTTATAGAGATCCATATTGAAACATATTTATTACACTATGGTGTATTTTATATTCATAGTAGTTGAGTCATCACATATAAATCACTCAAAGTAATTACCTATCCATTTTAGAATTAAGGGTTTGTGTAATGTTTTTGGGAGTTATGAAAGGTAGACCCAAATCGCCACCTCTTAGGATCATGAACATCATGTAGATCCACAAACTTATGAGAATGAAATAATATCCTTAAATGTAATCTTGTGAGGTTTATAGCTATTATGAAAGAAAACCCTTCCATAATAATAGATTTATGGTGAAAAATCTCTTGTTGAGGATCAAGGTTACCGTATACCCAATGGGCTCCAAGATTTGATATGCAATTCAAAAAATATAAAAAAATGATGATCTATGCAAAATTTTTCACATAGAATCCAAGAATAAAATACTTAAAAAAATAAATCCCCTATATTGAAAGAGTGGAGGGAGGGTATCTTTCGATGCTCTTTATATCTATGAAGGGAATTTAAATATTTGTTATAGATTGGACAAACACTAAAACCATCTATGGAGATTCTTTAATAATATATTCTATCTTCAATTGTTTCACACAAATAAATCGACCACAATTTGGATTTATCACCTCACTATCCTAAAGTGGTGCCATCATAGCCTCCAACTAGAGGGGTCCATCTCCATTCACTTCATTCAAACTCAAGAAACAATTATTTTTTTTCATTACTTATTTGAAATAAATTCCCACCGGTTCATTTTCCACTAATGAGTATTTTATCATTCTTTAATATACTATTGAAACAATTACTTTTCTAAAAAATATCCCCATTAAAATTTTCCTAAAATTGAGATACACTAAAAATAGTATGTATCAATTCATCAATGATGTTAATATCCATTAAAGTTATTTTACTCTAATTTTTTTGACTAATTATAATTCATGTTACATTTCGGTAACTATCGTTCAAAAAAGTCACACTACCTCTATCATATTTTGGAATTCATTTAATTTTTTTGGGTTATATATGATGAGAAACCACTATCCAAGGACCCTATAATTTTATAATTTCAGACATTGTAAGTAAAATAAACCACTTTTACTTTCTCTTGATCTATCTTCTTTAAATGTGATTTATAGTAAACATTTTTATTTATCTTATTTTATAGAATTGTAAGAAAATTATTTTCTGTATTCTATTATAAGAATCAACTACCAAAAGTATATCCAAGTACATAAAAACTATTTTTCACTTTCAACTCCTCTTTCAGATGTTATATTTCTATCTTTCTTAAATTTATAGAACTTCACTCCATAAAACCATACCCCCTCCATGATGGAGAAAAATAAATACTTTTACAAAAAATAGTCCTCATTAACATACAACCCATATCACAAACATCTATATCCAAATCTGAATATACTCACTAGATAGAATATTTTTCCTTAAAATATGTAAGATGTATTTTCCCCTTTTCTGAAATCCATCATTTTTTTTAAAATTTAAAATTTTTGGTTGAGATTTTTTTATCAGTAGTCATTCCATTATGATGTTTATTCAAATAATTCTTCTTCTTATTATTCTTCAAGGAACTATTTTTATTTAAATTCTCAGTATAAGAGCAAGATTAAATAATGTTTTTTTATATTTTCTAAATGAAGCAAGAAATTTATTTCCATTATTTCTAATTTGTTAATAATTATTTATGTTTCTTTATATTTACAAAGTTATTTATTTATACTTTTAGGAAACTATTTAATATTATTAGTATTTTTAACAACCTATACCTTTTTTGATGATTATCCTACAATATAAAAAATATTATTGAAATCAAAATAAATAATATTCAAATAAGTTTTAGCTTTCTAAACATTTTCTTTAAGTATGTGGTTCTCCTATTTACTTGTAATAAATTGATATTATTTATCATCAAGAATATTATATATCTCAATAAAAATGGATTTTATGTCGTTAATATTCCACAATAATTCACTATTCATCTTATAATTTATTTTGAAATTTTAGGTGTTAAGGGATTTTTCAATGATAGATTATTTTACTCATGTTTTGAAATATTTTATATGAAAACAATGATTTATACTCTTATTAAGAACTTGTTTTACATTTATTCTTCTTTATCATACTCTTAATAATTTTCTTCTTTAATATAGGTTCCTTTTGAATGATTTAATTGTTCTATTGAATATTGACCAAATTATTATAATTTTACTATTATTATTCAATTTCATCATGGCAAAATGAATATTCAGGTTTAAATAGTAAATTACCATATCTTGATGAATTGTACTAGCCCTTTAATATAGAAAATTTTCTTCCCTTTTTACCATGATCCTAATTTTTTCACTTATTGGAGGATATTTTGGGTTGACTATCCTCATCACATCATGATTCTTTTTTGATAAAATATCATGAAATGTACATTATACCCATAATTTAAACATTTAAAATGACGTTTACCCTTTCAATTACCATATACTATATAAAAACATTTTGATAAAAAATATATAAAATCATTCAAGTTCATTGAATACTCATGAACATTATACTATTCACCATGAGTCTATTTTACTCATTTATCTTCAAGAATTTAATTAAAACTATACTTAAACTCTTCACTTCCTTTACTCTATAAATTCAGTTCCATTTTCATCTATTATAAAATCAAGATATTATTTAGTTTTTCAATCCTAAACCAACAAAAGTGTTAATATTTATGAGTAGATATATTCAAATTAATTTTTTTTGTTAGAATTTTTATCAAATTATTCACAATGATTGAATTGTCATGTTTTTATCTATATTATAAATCAATCTAACAATAATATTCACCCATTTAGAAATTAACCCAACCAATTCATCCTCATCCATTCTTATATCTTTTAATTGATCGTGAAAATATTGAATTCTGAAATCCATCACATTCATATATGCTTCATGAATATCATTTAATTTTTTTCATATGTAATTTACCATTTCTGGAACCCATTAAAATTTTAAGTTCTTTCTCAGAGAGTGATGAACATAATATGTTTTGTGTTGTTTCATTAGATTAAATATCTTTATGATCATATACAGTAGGATTTTTTCTTGATCAGTATAGATTTAATCAATTATATATTATTTAAAATAAATATAGTCTTATTTAATGTAGGTATGAAACCATCCTCTACTACTATAGATGAAATCATTTTCCATCTGAACTAACCTTAGAATTAATTAAAAAATATGATTTATTTTTTCCAAACATTATTTGATATGAATTAAAAGTTCTCGATAATTTTTTTTGTTATTTTCAAAAGACTAGAGATGTGCTCTACATGTTATAATTTAATTTGAAGAATTCTAATGTTTATAAATAATATACAGGAAATGGAAAATAAAGTCGTAAGATATATCATAGGATATCTTTATAAAACTAAAAAGGGATAATATATGATATGTAATAATAATTTTTGTACAAGTTATATCTCTTAAGAAGTATAAAAGATAAACCTACTCATATATAATAACATCTCTATGTTTCTAAATAATATGAAACAAACCATAGATGATAGGTGTGTTTTTTTAAATAATATGTGGAAACCCACCATAATATGTAAGATTAAGTTTAATTCTCACTATGATATGTAATAGAAACCTGGAACATAAATAAGATTAATCTAATGTTATGTAATATTAATTATGAAATTCCATTTCACATATACGAGTAAATATGAGATTCTAAAGGATATTTAAGAAGCAATTTAACTCATGTAATATTAACTATGATGACAAATTCTTGTTAACTATGGTTCCAAATAATACACAAGATCTCACTTGAGGTCATTCAAGATTAAATAGTCGATATTTAATATTAATGTAACGATTCTATGATAATATTATGTGAATAAAACATCATGATACTAAATGTTAAGTTGCGTTTCAAGCCAAATTTGTTTTTTGAGATTCGATGAATATTTCACCATGAGAAGAATCACCACATAGTGTGATTTTAGAGGATTATTAAATAAGATGATTTGTTTCCTTATTACATGAATTAGAGATAGATAATATATTTGAAGGATATCTTATTAGTTTAAATAATGATTACTATTTAAATATTTTTAAAGAGGTTTCCAAAATTCAAAAAAAGAAATATTTCTCATTTTATTTGTATAAATATTTCAAAAAACAAATTATTGATTTATTAATATTTGAGAATAAGGTAAATAAAATGAGAGAGGTGAAAAAAGGATGAATTGAGTTGACTGAAAGATCAATTATTTTCTTCTACTGTTTTATGTTATAGATTCCAAAGCTCTTAAACAATAAACCCTAAATTCATATTAAAATATTAAAAATATTAAATAATATATATTTATATTAGTGTTGAATTATCAAGGATTTATTTTATGACCATTTAAATTCTATTTTTAACACCTATTATAAACTAGATGGATCTAGTATAAATAAGTACCAAGATATTTTTTTTTTCAGGAAATATATTTTGGTATAGGATGAAACCTTCCCTTATTATAATCAATTTAAGATATTTGTGATACATCTATGTCTCTAACATGACCTAAACACAAAATAGACATATTAATCTATAATGGGGTTAAATATTATAAAAATATGATGTTAATTTCTGTTATTATTTATTTTTTTTACATATAGGTGAAGATGAGATTTGAAGATTGACATGATCTTTACTCTAATAAGTCCCATTGGTTGGATTCAAATGTAAATTATAAAATAAAAGTGTAAAAATTATTCAACCTATCTATGAATTCTACATTATAAACCACCTGATCACTTCAACTGGTATCAGAGAAAGGTTCCCTATAAAATAAACTATATTAGTTAAAGAAAAAATAGAGAATGTTAATTTAATAAATAGTTGATTAATTCCAAATTTTGATGCCAATAATTATCTTTGATAAAAGAATAGGATGATTCCATATCATCTCTCACTTGGTCTATAGTTTAAATTTGTTTCCACTATTAGTTTTATACTATTTGAGTAAGATACTCCCATGAAACACATCAATAAGAGAAATCTATAAGTTAATGATATTTTAATGAATGAAATCTTAATTACGCTATATAAAAAGGTGTGTAACAACATTATAGGACTCAAATATAATAAATGAATATGGAGTAAACATAAAAATATATTTGAGGAAAATTCTAATGTGAAGGAAACAAAACTAAAAATCAAGAGAGAATAATTTGAATATGTGAGTATGGTTGAAGAAGAAACTATTGAAGACTTATTCAAAAAAATAAATAAGATTACGAACAACACCAGGGGTTTTACATATACATTGCAATAATCTATATTTTTTTAATAAATTAATTAGAAACATACCAAATAGGTTGAATGAAAATAATTATTATTCAATCGATATTTAAGGATTGTCTCTTGATGAGTTACATAATATTATTTTTTTGTTATAAGATGAGGAAATATTTTATTTTAAAAATAAAGATCATAGAGGAGAAAGATATGGAATTAAATTACATAAAAAATATTAAAATAAAGGAAGAGAAATATTTTTATTAGTGTTAATAAAATGATGATGAAGAAAAGGATGAAGACCATGAGATAATAATTTCTCTTATTTCAAATAATTTAAAAAAAGGAAAATGTAATAATGAATGTAAACTCCCACTGAAATGTTTCAAGTATTGTGGAATTGGGAAGTTTGTAATATAGTTTCCAAATAAGAATTATTATGATAATTATGATGATGAGTAAGAATATTTTTATTGAATTATTTTTAAAGAAAAATCTCAATAAAATTCAAAAAACATAATGAGGGAAAGATTATTCTTATAAGAGGAAAAGGAATAATCATACTGAGTAAAAAAAGAGGATGACTGCTCCACTATTGGGAGTCAATCAGAATAAGTTATTGTTGAAAGGATTCCAAATATTATTTTTCTTGTTGCAAAAAATAGATAATTATCATGTAGTAATGAAGAAGGTGAAGAGACATATGTTTACTATATGTTGAAAGAACATCTCTGTAACACTCAGATGTTTTTATGAAATATTTTCTTTAAATAATTTTTGTTCTTTAGTAGATTTATTTCAACATAATCATGATTTTAAACAAACTACGAGATAAAATTAATATAAAATTACCCTTTTATCTTAGCCGTTAGGTTAGAAGGAATAATTATAACTAACTTATGAAAATACATTATGAATTTATAGGTTATTAATTACTTATGAAAATTAAAAATCAATAGATATTCTTATATTTTTTTGAGTAAATTACTTTTGGTAATGAAATTAGTGATATAAATGTGTGTTATTTACTTAAAAAAATATTTTTTTATATCCATCCCATTTATATTATAGTCATTGGGTATGAATAAAACCCTATTTTATGTATAAGAAACTTTTTTAAAGGTTAATTTTTACACCATTTAATGGAGAACACATTTTAAATTAATAATTTGACAAATTAATAATTATATATATGAAAACAAATTTTTTTTGAAGCAAGATATAAAAATTAACATTGGATAAATTTATGATAATTTTCTGAAAACTTTCATGTCTTGATGAATAGTAAAAATGAGCTAAATTTAATTTTAATTTTTTTTTTCATTGAGATAATTTATATGGTCAAATTTTAATATTGAATTGTTTTAAAGTATAAATAGAAAATATTTTTACCATTTAATATTACTTATTTAATTATAATTAATTTGAAATTGAATTCATCGTTAAAAACATAGCAATCTTTTGTAATGTTTTAACTTTTAAAACTAAATTTCTCATTTCAACAAGAGAAATTATTTTAAATTAATCACTGCAACTTCTGTGTTTTGAAATTGGAAAAAATTATTCCATATTTGTAATTATAAGGTCCAAAGTGTGTGAATATGTACCTTTTATTTCTAGACATTATGAATAGTAACTTCAGTAATTATGTTATTTACCATGGTTAAAGGGTAAACATGGTAAATAAGGGTAGAATAATAATAATTTAATAGTATAAAACTACTATAAAATGTGTCATAATCCAATTATATGAGACATTTATGACCATGGGAATCCTTTTCTCGATTTTAGGACCCCATGGATTCACTTGTATGTGAAAATGACATTTTATAAGAATTAATTTAATGTAAAGATAATTATAACATAAACATATATCTTTTACTAAATCGATTTTAATATAGGGTTATATAATAGATATATATTACTATAAATATTCATTAGAAATATAAATATATTTCCTACATCATGGTATTTTATTTGTAATTTTTATACATTAGATAAATATATTTATTTATGACACAATTATGATGTAGTGATTACCTCATTAATGAAAGATTCAAATAAATGAATTTATAAATATTAAAATAAATTTAATTTGAACATTTTGATGCCAAAATAGATTTTTTTTAAATTAAAATAACTGGGACGATTCAATTCCTCTTTTTGAATTAATCAGGTTGTTATAAATTTTTTAAAAAGTCAAGTATGAATAGTTTCTAAAAATTGAGATAATTTGTAACTTAAAACATAAAATATTTTATTAAATGATATCAAATTCATAAAAATCTACAATTTCGACTAATAGTTAATAAAAGTCCAAATATTTTATAAATAGTTTTTTTTTCATTTGACATGATATGGCAATTACATTAACCCACAATGTGTAAATAACATGATATATCGATAAGATTAAAAAGGGTAAAATAAGGGTTAAACCAAAAAGATAAGGAAAAAAAAATTCAAAACAAGTCTAAAAATTATTAGATGATGATTATTCGAACTAAAATAATAGTATATTCTAATTATTTAATTTTTGGACAATTTTTAATCGAAATTGAATTTATAATAAATTAATATTTTGTGAGATTCCTGAATTGCCCCTCTCCTCTCTTATAAAACGGAACCTCCTCCCTCTCCTCTACACTCCATTTTGAGCATTCATGCTTGGAAAAACCCTTAACATTCCTTTTATAAACATACCTAGTTAAATTCTAGATATTTTGTTCTTCTCAAAAGACCAACTCTAGTTCCCTATGAATAAATTTAAATGAGGCAGGTTGAGGAAGAGGTAATCTCTTCTACCGATTTGTTCAAATTTATTTCTTCTTGTAAATATTTTTATTTAGTTTATTCATTATATAATAATAAATTTTTTATCAATCATATAATTTAATGTTATTATAAATATTAAACAATTTTATTTCACCTTTTATCCATCCTATGAAAAACAAAATCACAATGTGTGAGTATGTACGGCTTACCATCTCCACGTCATGGTGTAATCAATTTATCACCACCACCTTACATAGATGGGTATAATGGTGAAAATAATAGCTATATATGATTATTGTAACACAATAAAAATTATTCTATACTCTACACCATCTACTTCAATACCATTCAACAATTATGGGAATGATATCGTCGCTCATGTGTACGTACGTCTTACCGTCTCTACTGTGCGATGTGATTCGTTCTACATAAACATTAGTAAATAATTATTATATAAATGAATTGAATGAATAAATATGATATATATTATACTAATACCATTATTTAAATGATATAACTATAACATAAAAAGATTAATAAGAACTTATCTGACAAAACATACATAAGAACATAAAGCAGTTAATACCCAAATAACGAGTAACAATGAAATGTTACTAACAAAAAGATGGAAATATGATCATAAATGTTATCATAAAAACTATTATGATTCCAGAATAAATCAATAACATTATTTAAATCATTATACATGACTTTTAGATACATATGAATCATATCATACCTATGGCAACAGATGAATTGGAAAATCTCATTTTTATACGTGATTGTTTATTAGTAAGTATTTACTGTGGTATATTTATCATCCACATCCATGTTTAATAAATATGTATTTCAAAATATTTGTTTTATCCTTCAATAATTTTTTTAATTTTAATTTTACACATTGGTGAATTTTTACTAAACGGTATGAATTGAATCTTTTGTCGTTCTCAAAACTAGGTACTTTTTGACCTTTTCAGAAAAATCATGAGAAGAATATTCACAACATGAATGGATTTTTATTGTTTTATGAGATATTATTACCATGAATCTTACACTACATTATTTGTAGATTATTTTCCCATAATTTGTGTTTCTTTTAAATTTCTAGGAATTCGGAGAAAAGAAAATGTAAAAAAAAGGATATTTTCCTCAGTAATTAATTTCATGTGTTTTCTAAAAATTATTTTCCATCTAAGATGTCACTATTTAAATAGTGTTATATTTATATATCTGTTATTACTATGATTTGATTTTTTATGATGGAATTTTATTTATTAAATCCATTTGTCTTACATAAATGATGATGGAATGATGTTTAAGAAACCCATTTTATTACAAGGGTTATGCTATAGTAAATATTTTTATGTTTCTGTGGCACACGTAAGAATGGTTTCATTATGAGATGAGTGAGACCTATATATCCCTCCAATTCATTGGATAATGATTTATATCTCATGAGATAGAAATTTATGGAATGGAATGTAAATCCATTTTAGTGATACAAGGCTGGAATGAGGAGTGAACTTGATTTAGTAATGGACTTTGTCTGCTATGATGGTATTTGAAATAAACCTTGACTGATATGAAATGATTTTCTATGATTATGTGTCTATGAAACAAAATTTCATGTCATATGGTATGAATATTGGGAATAAATATAAATTTCATGATTTATCCCATTACATGATATTGTTTATATGGAGGATAATATTTTCAAATGTTATGTTCTTATGAATATGATATGATTGATATTTTCTTTGATTAACATTACTAAAAATTTAAGCCCACCATTTTTTTATCTTTAATTTCCACAGGTCATGAATAAGGGTATTAAGTATGATATTCTAAAAGGATTATAGTTATGAAGCCATAAATTAGAGACAATGTAAGTGTTTAAGGAACCGGTTTTTTATGTTCCCCTATTCATAAAGACACAATACCTATATGGTATGGTCATGGGTTTATTATATGTTATAATAAATATACTTCAATTCTAGAGTAATATAAATATATATAAAGAATGATTCACTATAGATGGTATCATAGGAAAGTTATGGTTATCCTTTGGAAACTAGGATGAGAAAGCCTTAAAGATATGTCTAACTATAGGATAAAATCCTAGTGTTTTAGAAATGATCATGAATAACCAAGGATAAAACCTAAAGTGTCTTAAATTGAAATATTATTCTTGATTATGTAGTTTTACTATTATGATTATTGTTGATCACACTATTTTTCTTGGTTTTAGTCAATAGTTGTAACCTAAAGGAACCACATTAGTGCTAAATATGATGGGAAATGCAATGATTGTTCCCCTAAGAAACCAAATTTTATGTGAGTTGGAATTCAAAATCATATAGCCAAGATCAAACAACTTTTACAAGCTATGAATCATGATATACTTCCAAACAAGAAAATGAGTGACCCACATTTTATTGAATCATTTGTGAGTAAGCATCCACCTTTATTCAACGGGTCTTCTGATCCATTAGTTGCTGAATAATGGATTGATACCACTGAAAATATATTTTTAATTCTACAATGTTATGAACATGATAAAGTCATCTTAGCAGTATATTGTTTGCAAGTTGAAGCTGATCAATGGTGGAATCTTATCAAGAATTCGAGGCAAAGATATGAAATTGAGTACATGGAATAGGACGAGTCCAATAACTTATTTTTCAAAATGTACATTCCTTGTATTCTACTAATAAAGATGGATAAGGAGTTATTTTAACTTAAACAAAATCAGGATGAATCCGTTGGTACCGACAAATAAAATTTTATAATACTTTCAAGGTATGCTTCTTGAATTATTATCCTAACTGAGAGTAATATTTAACAATTATTTATTAGCTTAAAAACAAGTATGAAAATATCATTAACCATAAGGGAATTCAATAACTATTTGGAAATTGTTCTATTTTCTCTCAAGGTTGATACAGAGATTGGAGTATAGCATCAATCATATGGGTTTGATAAGAAGAGGAAAATGGAATTCAAGGAAAAATCTAAAGACCACACTGAATAGAATAAGAGTTTTCCCTTATGCTCAAAGTGTGGAATGAAACATAGAGGGAATAGTATTAAAGGGACTAGTAAATGTTTTAAGTATGTAAAACAAGGTCACTGGGCAACTGAATGCCGAATTTATAGGAAAAAGATGACTAATGATGTGAACAATGAAAAGACTACACAGAATGCACCTCCTACACTTCAATGTTACAAGTGCAAGGGAATGGGTCATTATACCAATCAATGCAATAATCCAAGGGTTATTGATGATGATCATTGTCAAGAAAATCTTAAGGATAAAGATAAAGGAAAGTCACATGCAACTACTCTCGGTGATGTGGAGTATGATTATGAAGTGGTAAAATGTACACTTACCATCAAATATAATGTATAAAATGTTTTAATTGATTTGGGATGAACCCAATCCTTTATTTTTGAAGAATTTTATAAAGGTATCATCGTATTGCCTCAACAATTAGATGTTAAGTTAGCTGTGACAACTCTTAATGGCATAAATATCACATCAAAAGTTTATAATTCTCCTTAGATTGATGTTTGTATGGGAAAGTGCTTGCTGAAAATCTTGTGATCCTTCCTATAGTGGATTTGGATGTGATTCTTGGCATGGATTCGCTTTCTATATATGGATATCATATCAATTTCCAAATAATTGAAGTCACATTTCATATTCTAGATCACTCTATGATCATCTATCGATGCAAGGATGAATATAACCTTCCATTAGAAATTTCTTCCATCTTATGTGTCTTGATTCCAATAAATGAAGGTTATTTATCTCAAATGGCTGAAGAGAAAATCATGATTAAGAATACACCCATTCTAAGGGAGTTTGAGGTTGTCTTTCTTGAGGAATTTCTAAGTATTCTACAAAATTATGAAGTTTAGTTTTTAATAGAACTCATAATGAGTGCTATTCCTATTTCAAAAACACCATATAAAATGGGACCAATTAAGTTTTGGGAATTGAAGAAGTAAATCCAAGAAAATCTTGATAAGTGATTTATACTCCATAGTGAATCACCTTAGGGGGAACCTATTCTCTTTGTTAAAAAGGGAGATATATCAATGAGACTCTGTATTTATTATTGAGAACTTAACAAGATCACTATCAAGAACAAATATCATCTCCCATGCATTGATGATTTATTTAACAAACTAATTAGAGCTCAATACTTTTACAAGATTTATCTTTATTCAGGATATCATCAATTAGTGGTCAAAAAAGAGGATATATCAAAGACGAAATCCTGTACAAGGTATTAACACTATGAATTTATAGTGATTATTTTTGGTATTACTAATTCCCCTACTATCTTCATGGATCTAATGATACAGTCTTTAGATACTATATTGATCAGTATTTGGTCTTCTTTATAGATGATATTCTTGTCGATTCAAAGAGAAAAGAAGAACATGAATATCACTTGAGAATTTTACTAAAGACCCTGAGAAAAGAGAAGGTTTATGCCAAATTTACCATGTGTGAATTTTGACTTCAAAAAGTCACATTTTTGGGTAACACAATCTCAAGAGAGTTGATATAAGTGGATCTAGTAAAAATAGAGGTTATTGAAAGATGGTCAAGAAAAACAACAATAACTGAAATCAGAAGTTTTCTTGGTTTGGCTTGATATTATCAATGTTTTTTGAAATATTTTTCATGATTATCTAATCCACTAAACTAGTTTACTTAGAAAGGAGTTAAGTTTGTTTGGATAGAGGAATGTGAAGATAATTTCAAAGTGATAAAAAAAGGTTAGCTAGTGAACCTGTGCTCACACTACCATGTAGTAGAGAAAGGTTTGTGATATACAGTGATGCATCCAAGAAGGGTTTAGGGTGTGTTATCATGAAAAATGATATGGTGATATCTTATGCCTCACGATATTTGAAAATCCATGAGAAAAATTACCCAACTCAAAATTTGGAGTTAGCTGTGCTAATATTTGCATTAAATAATATTAAGGAATTATCTTTATGGTGAAATGTGTGATATTTATACTGATAATAAATTTTTAAAGTATATTTTTACACAAAAGGATCTGAATATTTTCTAAATAATATGGTTGGAGTTGATTTAAGATTACAACTTCTCAATACATTACCACCCTGGAAAAGAGAAAAGTGTGCCAGATGCTTTGAGTCAAAAAGACCTTGCAAGCTTATCCATGATGAGGATCCAAAAATATCCGATATTTATGGATTTTAAAATGATGTATCTTGAATTTTAAATGAATGGGGAGAAATATTATCTTTCTAAAATGAATGTTCAATCCTATATACAAGGGGAGATTAAAGAGGAACATAATGAAGATATAGAGTTACAAAAGAATGTGTGAAATTTTCTTGTATTCAACATTGATGGTGATGAAATAATAAGGGTCAAGAACAAGGTTTGTAATACTCCCTTAATAGAATTAAATAAAGAGTTATTGGATTAGGCTCATAGTTCTTCCTTCTCTATTCACCCAGGAAGAAAAAATATGTACAAGGACCTGAAAAATTACTTCTGGTGGGATGTAATGAAAAGATATTTAACTGAATATGTCTCTCAATGATTGGTTTTTCAACAAGTTAAGGCTGAGTGTCATACGTCTAAGGGGATGGTACAACCATTACCCATACCAGAATGGAAATGGGAAAACATCACTATGGAATTTTTCATAATACTTTCCAAAACATCCTAAGTAAATAATGATATCTGGGTTATTGTTGATCATCTTACGTAGCCAGCACACTTCATTTCTATTAGAGAGGATTTATCTCTTGATCATATTTCAAGGATATATGTAAATGAATGGGTAAGATTTGATGGAGTAAAAATTTCCATTATATCTATATGGGATTATAGGTTTACCTTGATGTCTTGGTGAAGCTTTCTACATGATCTAGATATAGATTATGTTTTAGCATAACTTATCATTTGTAGACAGACGGTCTGTCTGAGAGGAAAATTTAAACTCTTGAAGACATGTTGAGAGATTACACTATGGATTCCAAAGGTAGTTAGTATTAACACATACCATTGGTGTAATTTTCACACAATAAAAAATTTTAGTCTAGTATTAATATGGCTTTTTTTGAATCCCCCTATGGAAATAAGTGTAAAACTACAACCTGCTAGGATGAAGTTGGGGAAGAAAGCTATTAAGACCCGATCTTATTGATGAAATGATAGTCAAGGTTGGATATATTCAACAACATATAAGAACATCTACGAGTCTATAAAAAAGAAATGCTAAAAACCAACGAAAAGGCCTTAAGTTTGAAGTGGGTGATATGGTGTCCTTACGAATATCTCCTTATAAGAGAGTAATGAGAATTAAAAAGAAGGGAAAGTTGAGCCCTAGGAATATCTGTCCTTTTGAAATAAAAGATCATGTTGGGAATGTATCTTACTGATTAGTGCTTCAACTAAATCTTTCTCAAGATCATGATGTATTCCATGTATCTCTCCTAATATAGTATATACCTAATCCTTCACAAGTACTAAGCTCAAAATTCGTACTGTTGGAGCAAGATATTTCTTATGAAGAACAACCAATAGGGATTCTGGATCGTAACAAAAAAGTTCTACGAAACAAGACCACTCTCTTGCATAATGTTTTATGGGAGAACCACCAATTTGAATCATCAACCTGGGAACTTTCGAATATGATGATGTAGTGTTATCCTCATATTTTTGATTCCATGTGACTAATTTCAATGGAGAAATTCAATTTAATGGGGGTAGAATGTAACACTCAGTTGTTTTTATGAAATATTTCCTTTAAATAATTTTTATTCTTCAGTAGCTTGATTTGCATGAAATCATGAGTTTACCTGAACCACAAGATGTCCTCAATATAAAATTACCATAATATCGTAGTCATTAAGTTAGCTGGAATAATTATATCTAACTTATGAAAATGCATTATGAATTCATTGGATATTAATTACTTATGAAAAATATAAATCAATTAGATATTTGTATTTTTTTGAGTAAATTACTTTTGGTAATGAAATTAATGAGATTTATATGTGCTATATACTTTATAAAATATTTTTGATATTCATCCAATGGATATTTTAGTCATAGGTTATGAATAAAACCCTATTTTAAGTATAAGAACCTTTTTTAAAGGTTAATTTTTACACCTTTGAAAGGAAAAAAAATTATATTATGTTTATAACAAATTAATAATTTATATATGACGAAATAAACATGTTATTTGGAAGAGGGATATAAAAATTTACTTTGGATAAAATTTTGATAACTTTCATGTTTTGATTAATTGTAAAAATATGCTAAATTTTAATTAAAAACAACTTTTTCCATCAAGATAATTTATATCGGTAAATTATAATATTTAATGGATTTAATGTATAAATAGAATATATTTTCACCAATTAATATAAATTATTTCATTATTATTAATTTTACATTGAATTTATATGTAAAAACATTTCAATCTTTTGCAATGTTTTAACTTTTAAAACTTGTTTTCTCATTTCATCAAATAAAATAATTTTAAATTCATTACTGTAATGTCTGTGTTTTGATTTTTAGAAAATTGATTCCATATTTTGAATCATAAGCTCCAAATCCTGTGAATAGGTAACTTTTTTTGGACATTATGAATAGTAAATTCAGTAATTATTTTATTTATAATGGTTAAAGGGTAAATCTGGTGAATAAAGGTAAAAAGTAATAATTTATTAGTATAAAACTACCCTAAGCATGTCCTGATACTATGTTATGAGATATTTATGACCCTTTTAATCATTGGGTCTATTTTCAGACCCCATAGATTTAATTGGATGTGAAAATGACATTTTATAACAATTAATTTAAAGTAAATATAATTATAACATAATTTTTTTTACTAAATAGATTTTAATATAGGGTTATATAACTGATATATATGTCCATAAATAGTAATAATAAAGATAAAATTATTTCCTAAATCATGGAATTTTATTAATAAATTTATACATCAGATAAATATATTTATTTATGACACAATTATGATGTAGTGATTACCTCCTTAATGAAAGATTCAAATAAATGAATTTGTAAATATTAAAATAAATTTAATTTGAACATTTTGATTCCATCCAATAATTTTAAGAATTACATTAAAATAATTGCGATGAGTTAATGAATTTTTTTTGAAGGAATGTAGTTGTTATGATTTTTTTAAAAAGTCAAGTATAAATAGTGTAAAAAATTGACATAATTCATAACTTAAAATGTAAAATATTTTATTAAATGATATTAAATTTGTAAAATTATAAGATTCCTTAAAATGGTTAATATAAGACCAAATATATCATAAATAAATTTTTTGGGTTGTTTGACATGATATGGTAATTACATTAACCCACAATGTGTAAATAACATGATATCATGGTAAGATTAAAAAGGGTAAAATAAGGGTTAAACAGAAAATATAAGGATAAAACAATATTCAAAACTTGTTTAAAAATTATTGTATTATAGTTATTCAAACCAAAATCATCTTATATTCAAATTAAATAAGTTTTTTTCTATTTTTAATCGAAATATAATTTATAATAAATTAATAATTTGAGATTTTCTTAAAGTGACCCTCTCCTCCCTTATAAAAGGGAGCCTCCTCCCTTTAATATTCACTTCATTTTGAGCCATAAGATCATAAAACCCCTAAAAATATCTTTTTTGAACATACCTAGTTACATTATATAGGTATTGGTCTACTTAAAAGACTAACTATAGTTCCCTAAGAGGAAATTTTATCGAGGCACATCGATTAAGAGGTAACTCTTCTACCGATTCTTTCAAATTTCATTATTCTTAAACTTCCTATTCTTTAGTTGTTTCATTATAAAGTAATATAATAATTATCAATCATATAATTATTTGTTATTATAAATAGGAAACAATTATATTTCACCTTCTATCCATCCTATGAAATATAAAATTACCATGTCTGCATACGCACGACTTACCGTCTCCACATCGTGGTGTAATCTGTTTTTAACCACCACCTTACATGGATGGGTATAATAGTGGAAACAATAACTATATATGATTATTATAACATTATACTAATTTTGAGATACTATACACCATCCAATTCAATACCATTCAACAATTATGAGAATTATGTCGTTGCTCATGCGTACGTACGACTTACCGTCTCCACGGTGCGATGTGATTCGTTCAACATAATATTTATTAAACCATGATTATATAAATGAATTTAATGGATAAATATGATATATTATATACTAATATCTTTCTTTAAATGATATAACAATAACCTAAAAAGATGAGTAAGAAATTATCCAACAAAACATACATAAGAACGTAAAGCAATTAATACCCGAATAACGAGTAACAATGAAATGTTACTAACAAACGGATGAAAATATGATCATAAATATTATCATAAAAATGATTATGATTTTGGAATAAATCAGTTACATTATTTAAATAATTATATATGAGGTTTGGATATATAAAAATCATATCAGACCTAAGGTAAGTGATAACATTGCAAATCTCGTTTTTATCTAAGATTGTTTATTCATAAGAATTTACAAGGGTATGTTAATCTTCGACATCAATGTTTCATAAATATGTATTTAAAAATATTATTTATATCCTTATATAATTGTTTAATGTCAATTTTACCCATTGGTGAATTTTTATTAAATGGTATGAATGGAATCTTTTGTCGGTATCGGTACAATGTACTTTTTGACATTTCCCGAAAAAGTACGAGAAGAATGTTTTTTAACTTATATGGAATGAATGGATTTTCATGGTATTATGACATCTTATTTCCATGAAGATTCATCTAAATTATTTCATGATTATTTCTAACTAAATTATTTCATTTTTAATTGCATATAACTGTGATAAAAGAAAATGTTTTTGAAAAAAGAAAGGATATTTTCCTCAAGAATTAATTTCAAGTGTCTTCTAAAAATTATTTTCCATATAAGATGCCACTCTTTAAATAGGGTTATATTTATATAACTATTATTACAATGATTTTATTTTTTTATGAAAGAATTTATTATGAAATCAATTTGTTTTATGTAAATCATGATAGAATGATGTTTACGAAACCCATTTTATTACATGAGTTATGATAAGGTAAATGTTTTTATGTTTTTGCAGCATAAATAATAATAGTTTCATTATGAGATGGGTGGGAACTATATTTCCCTCAAATTAAATGGGTAATTATTTACATATCATGAGATAGACATGGTTGGAACGACAAATAAATATGGTTTAGTGATTCTGGACTCGAATGAGAAGTGAACTCGGTTCAGTAATAGAATTTGACCGCTATGATTAACCTAGAAATGAGACTTAACTAATATGAAATGATTTTACATGCTTATGTGTTTATGCCATAACATTCCATGTCTTATGTTATGAATATTGGGATTATATTTTACTTTTATGATTTATCCCATGACCTGAAATTGTGATCTTTTACATACGGGATAACATTTTCAAATGTTCCGTTCTTATAAATATGATATGATTGATATTTTCTTTTTTTACCCTTATATAGAATTTGAAATCCCCCTTTTTTATGTTTATTTTCCCTAGGTCATGAAGTAGGGTATTTAGTATGATATTCCAAAAAATATTATTGTTATGATGAAATAAATAAGAGACAATGTAGATGTTTTATAAACTAATTATTAATTTTTCCTAGTTTATAAGGACACTATACCTATACGGTCCTGCCATGGTTTGGTTATATATTGTAAAAAATATAATTCAATTCTGATTTATATTAATGTATGTAAGAAATGGGTCACTATAATATCGATGATTTTCTTAAGAAAAAAACAAAATAAAAAGGATAACATGATGATTAATAATAATATCGAGAAGAAACATTATTGTTAAAATGAATTACTCAAAAGGGGTTCTAGTTTCATTTATGAAAACAACCTTCTCAAGGTGAAAATTGTATAATAATAAAATATGCAAAAGATTTTAAAGATAAATATAATTATAAAAAAGTTGAGTTAAATAAAGAAAACCCAAGGTTCCTTGATGCTAAAAAATTATCAGAAAAGATAAGATATGGATATAACATAGCATTTGAAATAAAGGCTATATCATCTCAAGTTGAATATTATTTTATGCCAATAGGTCTTGTGAAATTAATTCCCATAAAACCCAAGGGTTTTAAATCTATTATTTCAAACTATTTAGTTTCTAAATCTAAAATATGAGAAATTATGGGATGGGAGTTTTTATGATACATGCCCCTATATCAAAGAGAGTTGATAATTATGTTATAAAGAATCCCCCCAATACAAAGGCATAAGAAGGCTTAAATAACACCTATATAATATTAATATTTTTCGAGGAAGAATTCATTATATGATGTATGAATTTTTTTTAATGGATATTATATAACTATGTGATATTTTTGAATTAATAATATGTTTTATAGTACATAACTTATTTATTATGGAATTAAAGAACACATGAATTTATGAGGATAAATCCTATGAAGATGAGAAGAATTTGTGGGTAGGGAAAACTATGAGAAGATATCTACCAATTTTTTACAGTAAAAAAAAGATTTGATCATCTAGAATAAATATATAATATAAATAATGAGAAATGTTATTATGTTAAAAAATTCATTAATATTACTATAGGATAATCATCTAAAGTTATTGAAGATGGAAATAAATTCAGAGAAAATTTTAATTAGTGAAGTTTCACATAATTAATGTGGATTTGAAAGATTATAAAAGAATAAATCCATGAAAAATTAATAATATATTTTCCCCATAGGATAGAAAAATAATAATAAAGAAAATACAATTTCATGTTGATGTTTTAGTGACTTTTATCAAAGAAAACTACTTAAAATTTGACGGAGTTGGTACAAATGAGATTGAAACCTAGGAATAAAAATTCATGATTGTTCTATTTGTGGATGAGACTGAAATTGTTTTACATTTTAGAAACATTTTCAATGATGGGAATGAGTTTATTTTTGAATTAATTATTGAATCATAAAAATATAATTTTTTTTAATAATTATTAGTGAGGTACAAATAACAATGATAACCTATTTCAAATTGGCAATTTGAATGAATCTTGTTATTTTAGTCCAAAAGATAAGAATAAGATCTATCATAGAACAAATGGTTATCTTATTCATAGGAATATGAGAATGATCTCAAATGGATAAGTGGGGGAAAACATTCCCCAACTATATATATAAAGATATACCACTTGTGAAACATTTCAAAAGGAAAAAATAGATTATGTAAATCACAAATAAGTGGAAATAAAGTCAAATATTCCACTTGTACTAATAAATTACAATATACGCGGTCTAATTTGACATAAATTCACTAAATATGGTTATTATTTAATTTAATTTATTTATGATTTTACTATAATGAATAATTTAATAGTAATTAATCACAAGTGTAAAGAAATAGTGATGATTGCGATATTCAGAAGAGATTTGGAGAAAGAGCTTGGAATCTTTTTAAAAAATATCAGAAATGATGATAGAATGGGGTTTACTATTAAATATTTTGAATAATATTTTTCTAAAAATTGTATTATGAAAAAATATAATTCTCAATTTACATATCCATAAAATGGAATTGTAGAGAAGAAAAATTGAATCATAGATGAAATAGAAAAATCATGGTTATAGAATTCAAACTCTGAAAATTATTATTGAGGGAGGCTATAAGTATACATATTCAAACTAGAAATTTTCTAGGTACTAAATTAAACTAATTAATTATGGAATTTGGTATAATAATAATCCCACTGTGATGTATTTAAAAGTGTTTTGTAGTCCAATAAAATAAGCTACATGTTTTGTAATAAGAGATTGCCTATGTTTTTAGAGTACATTGATGTAAAGATTATTGAAAATAAACCCAATTTAGAAGAGGTACATGATGAATATTTTAAGAATTATAAATAATAAGAAATGTATAATGATTAAAAAATAAGTTAAATAGATAATTTATAGTGATCCAATAATGTTTTCTATATTCTAATAAGACCGGATATGATAAGGGTTCTTCTGAACATGAATAACATAAATATTATAAGTTGTAAGAAAATGTTGAATCTAAGAATATATTGGTAATTAAAAGTCAATAGTTAAAACTAGAAAAAGATCATGACTTGGTAATCCAATAACAATATTAGAATAAATTAATCCATACCCATTTTTTATGGCTATTGGGCATAAATAAAGTTAAATAATATGCATGAAGATCTATATTATATTGAAAATAATTAAACTATAGATCTTGTTCTAAGATTATAAGGGAATAAAATCATTGGAATAAATTTAGTTTTTAAAAAAAAGATAAATTTAAAAGGTGATATCTTAATAAACATGATTATATTGTGGTGAAAAAGGATTCTCATTGGTTGAATGAATTGATTTTGAAGAAAAAAATTCATCATTTACATGTCTTAAAAATGATAATGTTCTAATTTGTTTCATCTCACAAAAAATGAAATATTTATCAAAAGGATTTAATGTATAAATTATTGAATAGATATCCTGAATAAGTATTTATTTAGAAAAAGATGGATTTATTCATGATAATAATTTATAAATATTGTATATGTTAACAAAGTAACTTTATTGGTCGAAAGAAAATGCTAGATCCTAGTAATCCATGATGTATAAATTCTTCAAAGGAATGAATTTTTCCAAGGGGAAGTTGGAAAATAACCTATATATTAAAGATATGAGCACGGATTGTTTTATTATAATTATTTACATTGACGATATACTCTTTTCAGGTGATATGAACTATGTATATATGCCCTATTCAAAATTAATTAAAGAGGTATTTTTAAATTTCTATGATTCAAAAGAAAATAATCACTCTGGAATTATAAGTTGTGTATAAAGATAAATAAAATTTCCTTTATCCTGAGTAATATATTAAGGAATTGTTAAATAATTTTATCATTAAAGATTATAAAGAAGTGTCAACAACACGATTATTGGAATAAATCTATGAAAGGATAGATCATGGAAAACTGAAAATTAAAAGGACTTCCAGAAATATGTTTTTAATCTTATAACATCATGACTAGATATTTTTTATATAGAAAAATTGTTTTAAAGGTACTAAATTTATCAAAAAAGAATAAAAAATCATGGAGATCAAGAGAATACTTAGATGCAATAAAGTAATATTATGGTTTTTTCTATTATATATAATAGAAAAGGTATTTAATTTTTAATAGTACACTAATTATTACATGGTTTAAGAATTTGATCATAAAAAATAAACATCAAAAGGTATATTTTTCCTAGGGGAAGGTTGTGTGAGCTGTCATTACAAGAATAAAAAATATATAACATTTAGTACTATATAATATGATCTTATCTCTATTACATATTCATGGACACTAATTATTTCAATCAAAGAATAACTTGAAGCTATGAAGTAAAATGTTATATTTCCATTGATAATTTCTCTGACAATCAGAGTACAATTTATTTATCTAAGAATCTAGTGTAACACTCTAGATATAAACATATTGTTATAAAATATCATTGTATAAAATCAAAGGTTAATAATATAAATGTTAGGCTAAGATATATTTCCACACTATATCAAATTACAAATGTTTTCTCAATGTCTATTCCCATGGAAATATTTGAAGAGTTAAGAATAAAAAATATTATTTATCCCGTCTCTCTTACTTAAAGAATATAAATAAATTCCCCAAATTTATTTTCATTATATTATCAAAGGGGGAGAATGGTACATAAATCATGTGATACCTATTTTTGAATCCAATGTTATATTTATTTCTTAGGGGATAATTTGTTGAGCTAATCAACGGGGTGAGATTAAAGATCAATACTTCAAAATTTCTTATCACTAAGGGAAGAAATTATCTAAAAACATTGGTTTATATATAGGTTTTTTATTAGGAAATTTATCTTTGTTAAAGACTATAATTTTATCAGTTTATAAAAATTGGTGAGTGTCTTTCCCCTGGGATTGGATTGGAATTTTTTCAACTAGTGAGATGTATTTCTGATTTAAAATGTGTAAATATATGTGTTGATATTCTATACAGATCTGATGGAGGTGCTTATATATTATATTCAAAATATGTAATTAAAACACAACTTAGAGTTCCTAACTTGGAAAATTCAAGACTAAATAGAAACTTAAATCAGTTAATTTTTGAGTTCATCCTCATGTGCATGACATGTACTAAAGAGTTTAGTTCCACATAAAGTAGTTTAGATAAGTTGTCTTTCAACTATCTATATAGGGATATTTCTAATGTGTGATTATAGTTTGAAAATATAGTAGAAATTATAAAGAAACCATCATAGTGTTATTAAGAATATTGGCCATTGTATAATGTTATTTAAACAGCATTGATAAATATTTTTGAAATCTATTTTAGTGTTTTAATTACATGAAGTGATTAAGATGTAGTCTAAAGAGTGTTATATATGTAAACCACTAAACCATATATGGGATTATATTTTAATGATGTATTTATATATTCATGGTTTGATTAAAAATGACTTGATAAAGGTTGAGGAGGCCCTAGTTTGAATTGTAGAAAGTTTGGAATTTTTAGTTATTATTGAAAATGTTTCTTATTTTTATACTCTTCGTATACATAATATAGTCTATATGTGTATGGATGCTTCTATTCTACATAATAGCTATCTTATAACTTGAAAGAATGGATACTATCTTCATAATGATGAATTCAGTACATTGTGATCTTGGTACATTGAAGTTTTCAAGAATGCAGTACTTTGTAAGAAGGAATAAAATTTTTATAGTCATAAATCTTATCCTTTTACACATCAATTACTATTGTATATACATCATCTATAAGAATTATCTAGTCAGTGTTAGCATGGTTGTGTAAATATTATGTGAAGTTTGGTAAGCATCAATCAACCCACATAATCATCATTCCATTTATGTAACCATAAATAGATAGATAATTTTTAGGTTTCTTTAGACTAAATTTACATGTATTCTAGAATTTTAATTTTTTTAAGAAAAAAACCTGAAAATACTTATAATAATCATCAATGGTTAATACATAATATTTTAAATATGATGCAATCTTATTTAATTATGAAAAAGAAAATGGGGATCCATGTGTACATTTTTTTGACATTTCATGTGATGTTTAACTAAAAAATAGATAAGAGTATAAAATCTAGTTTTTCTCATGAATAATATCCATAAATTATTTCTATAATGTTAATATTTCTTTGCTTTATTGGTTTTTAGATAAAATAATCTACTGAAACTGATCATGTAGTGACCTAAGATAATTTTTTTCAAGTAGGTATGTTATAACATTTGTTTTTTGAGTGTTGTGTTGTGGAAAAGTTCTCCATTTTTGTAATCTGATTAAATATTATTAGTTCATTCTACCTAATTGAGAATAAGATAGTGGTTATTATAAGAAATTCAGAAATAAATTATTTTTTAATTTCTCTTTCAAGATGATCAAAGATAGATATGACTTGTGAATGGGTTTTGTTAAGCTCCCAAATGAAAAAATGTTATATGTGGAATTCTACTACAGACAAGTATTTAAATAAAGTTTAGATGATTCTTTTTTATCATAGTAAATGTATGAGAGCTTAAATTAGTAGGTAAAAGGTGAAAATTGCATGGTATGATTCTATTAAAAGAATTATTGAAAATGATGTGCAAGATATTGGGTTTATAAAATAAATAAATTTAAATATTTTGAGTTTCCAAGATTTTATGAGGATATTAAGATATAATTAAATGATTAAATGATAAAGTATTAGAGAGTTTTATAGGATAACCTTGAATCATCTAAGAGAAAAAAGATGAAACTAGAGACTAAATCCAACTATCCTATAGTGATAAAAATTAGAATTTATTGAAACATGGAGAGGAAGATCTAATTTGGATAATATATGGGAAGAGGATTTTGAATCTATGAGTTATTCACAGTTGAATAAATAAGTTTTCCTTTGTGTTCTAGATACTAAGATGACTTAGAGCATCATGTATATGGAGTGAGCTTCAAGACTAGTAGTGATGATCATGACTATCAACTACTAAAGTTATTGGAGATATTTTACATGAGTAGAACATAGTAATCAATTTTTTTATAGAGGAAGATCATAAAGGGTTATAGATAACATCCATATACGAATTAGAACCTTCAATATTTATTTCATTCTTTGTAATGATGAGTTGTTTCTTTTAGTGGGATTCTAAAAATTTAAACACATTGTGACTTTTATTGATAATACAAGGAAATTCACTTGTTCTATCCACTAGGGTTTATAGTTGAATAATATATGCTTCATGGGACTAAAAACTCATGTAAAGGAGTTGATATTTCTACAAAAACCTTGCACATCCTTTGTGCTGTGTTTTTTCTTTTTACTACTTCACAAATGGTGATGCTGAGAGAATCAATTTAGTGGGTCGGTAGCTTGAAAATTACAAGGGGTAGAATAAATTATGTGTAATTATATAAAAACCACTAATTTAACCCCTCTTATTGTTCAATCAATCATGGGGAATTTCTGTGATTTTTTAGTTGAAATAAAATCCAAAGTAGAAGATTAAAACCCCATTGATATTTTAGAAAGTTGTGTTGTATTTATTTTAAACATTATTTGAAAATAATTTTTAGTTTCTAAGATTTTTTATTTTTTTGATAAGTCTAAATATTATTTATATAGGTTCTATGTTTAGTTAATGAAGTCTGGAGTTCATGCATAATACCCAATAAAATGGAAAAATAATTCATAATATCTCTTAGAGAAGAAGTTTTAGAAAAGTACTAGGGTCCTTATTATGATAAGTGAGAATAATTTATGTATATGTAAGATCTGTAAGAAACTAAATAAGACTAACCTACTCATGTGTAGAAATAAATCTATTTTTCTAAAGAATCCATAATATCTCATCAATGATATGTAAGATCTTGAAAATAATTTAGGTAAAAGTACCAAAATGAATAAGATTAACATTGAAGCTCACTGTAGTATATAAGGCTAACTTAGAGAATTTTTAATAGTAATATAATGTTATATAAGATTAACTATGAAGTTACATTGAATACTGAATAGTAAATTATATATTTCAAATGATATATAGGAGGTAATTTGATTCATGTAAGACAAACCCTAATAATACATAAGAATAACCAATGTTTTCAACTAATATGTAAGATCTCACTTGAGGTCATTTAAGATTAAGTTATATGAAATATTACTGTGATGGTGTTAATTTAATCTTCAGTGTAAAAATTATCATGATGATAAATATTATGTTTTAATATAATAAAAATATGTTTTTATATATTTTATATATATTTTTCATTTAGAATAAGCTTCAAACCAAAATATTATTTCTGCATTAGGGCATGTATATGTTGAAGAAAATATATATCTTTTGTATAAATTTTATAAAGGCTAAATTTGATATTTTTGGAGAATAAAATGATAAGATAATCAAGATTATTATAATGTACATGATTAATATTTGAGATAATTTGAATATGATTATTTTTTTACTTATTTTAAAGTGTAAATATCTATGATAAATTGGATGGATATTTTTCTAGATTAAATATAAATCAAGATTCCCTTCTTTTCATAGAGGTTTCATAAATTTAAATATAGAGTATTTTAATCACGATCAATCTTAGTATTTAAAAATAATAAATTTAAGTTATAGAAATATGTTAGAATAAGGTAGAGAACATGTGTGTGGTAAATAAAACATGAACAATTAAGTTAAGGAGAAAACATATTATATTTTACTAATACTATATATTATGAATGTCGATTTTATTGAAGAAAAGGAATACTAAATTCATACCTAAGAATCATATGTTTTGAATAAAATATATTTCTCACAACACTGAAGTATTTTATAGTACATTAAAGATATTTTTTATTTTTATTTTAATAACTATATTAAACTGGAGAAGACTTTACTACTCGGAAAAAAATTTCGGTAAATGATGATACCTTCACTATTTTTAATCACTTTATGATATTAGGGATATATATATGTCTTAGAATCAACCTAAATAATGAAAGGAAATTGTCTCCCTCTCCCTCGGATAAACCTTGTAAAAATATTTTAGATGTTGTAGTCTTACACATATATATATTCCATCTAGAAGAATGTGAGATTTGAAGATTGAGAGCATATAAACCCTGCTAAGTCATATAGGATTATTTCAATGTTTAATTATAAAACTAAGGTGTAACAATAATTCCAACCCCTATATCAATGTCACAACACAAATCAACTAGTAAATTAACCTTAAAACATTGGTTCAAAATTATATTTGATTGGATTTATAATATCCATTAAAGATAAATTAATTGAAATAGATAAGAAAAATAAAAACTAGACTCAACGTATTAAGATTAAAAGCTTTAAAATATAATAATTAATGTGCCTACAGTGAGAATGATTCACACCAGGGGAATTAATTCTCATTAAAACATTTACCATAAATTTGTTTTCTCTCATAATGGTTAGTGAATATATTAAAATAATAGAATAAACAAAATTAAATATATTACAATAGTAAGAAAAAACAACACATTAACCTGAGATATTTTTTATAGGATTCGCTAACATTAATGAGTTATAGTATTTTGTTATCAGCGAGTGGTATTCTATATCACAAAAAAAATTATTTTTATTAAAAACTCAACAGATTATGAATATTGTACAAGACTCTATATATTGAGTAGAATGATCAACAATGAGAATGAGAAAGCATAAACTATATTATCCTTTATTCCTCAAGTTATTCTAATTCATGGGTGATGTATGTACCATATTATTTTATAAAAAGGACTATTTAATCCAAAGAAATCCCTATATATTTTTTTAGCTCTCAACCTATAACATTTTTTATCCATGTGAAAAATCATATATATATATATAATTCAAAAAACTATTGCATGGTGGCTCGAATAATGACACTATTTTACTTATTCATCCATATATATAAACTAATATTGAAATCTCATGATTCAAAAAATATTTAGAGGTTATTTATTTCTTTTCATTCTCATATTTTTTTGGAACTGCAATGTTGTATTATCCGACCATGACATGAATTTTCTCATGAGCTCTTGTACCTCCATCAACAACCTTGATCAATGAACCATGAGCATTTTACCTCCACACCACAACATAGTTAATGAAACCATGATATGGATTTATAGAAAATGTGGATAATAACTTCATCAATATTATTTATCATTCTATATCAACCCACTATGACTAACCCTATCATTGTTTTTGGGACTAAAATGTGGTTTTAGGAACCACTGCATAGTTTTACACCTTGTGGAACATTGTAAGTGTTTTTCAACATTTTTTAAACTGTGATAAAAAATGGCCATTTTTTAGTGTTATTCGCAGGTCATGTTCCAAAATATATACTCCACGAGGTGTTATGAACCACACTATGTTTTATTTTTCATGTGAGTGTGAATTATTTATGATTTATTCATAACCACAACATGTATTGTGTCTTTCCATGGTATGTTTTCCTCATTAATTAATTTTTTAATTAATTTATAGTCTATTAAAATCAATGAAATACTAAAATAATCAATTTGAATAATAAAATTACATAAAAAAATAAAACAATTTAATATCTCAATAATCAACTTCTCATGAAACATTCCATAGTCTTTTCTAATTGTTAGAGTGATCTAAACACCAAATTATAAGATAATGTAATGATTGTAAGATAAATACATCCTTATATAAAGGAAAATAATACATTGACTGTGTCTCATTTATGGATATTTATTCTTACCCATTAATTCTTCAATATAATTGATGGATATTGAAGAATAACTAAGCACATTGATATCTAGAGAGCATGCACTTGAGGAATCTAAAGGAGGACTTATGACTATACGAGGAAATATGTTTTTTAATTATACTATGACCTATATGTTTTTTGATATAGGTGTATCACATTCATTAATATATTCATGAATAAAATATAAATTTAATTTAGATATAGATTTCTTGTATTATTCTATGAATATTTTGATACGTTTTTGAGAAAATAAAGAACATGGGTTTATTCCCCCATGTTAATCTATTATGGTAAGTAGTGTGGAAATATTTTAATACCTCTTGGTCCATGAGAGGGAAACTTTGAGTTCATCATTGGAATATACTAGTTTGTGAAATTTAATTATGTTTTTTACTACAATAGTTAAATATTTTATTTTACTTCACCTGATGGGAATGTTCACACTTTCTATGGAAATGAAAGTATTTAGGAAAGTCTAGAAATACTTATTATTTATAACCTTAAAGATTTAATTTTCCAATTGACTTTGTTCGTTCATGGATCAATAGAATAAATAGATCAACTATGGCTTCCACTAATGGTGGATAAGTACCCATATGTGTTCCCTGAAGGATGATCAAAACTATCACCATCAACAGATATTTAGTACTCAATAATATTACTCAATGGATTAATTTTAATAACTTAAACATTATATATTAAGAAAACTATAGAGATGCATGATTTTATTCAGTTGGGATTCATTATTATAGTTTTATATAAAAGTTTTGTGTGTATTTCAGTTATGCATAGACTACCATAAATGGATTTAGGTGATTATGAAGAATAAATAACCTTTACCATGAATTGATGATGTGATCTATCAGTTGAATGGGGAAGATTGGTTATCAATGATTAACCTAAGAATGAGATATCACCTTTTAAGGGACAAAGAGGCATGCATTTTGAAAATGAATTCTAGAAGAATGTACAAATATTGTGAGTTTTAGGTAATACTATTTGGGATTCCAATGGTCCTATAATTTATATGTCCTTTATGAATTTTATATTTCAAAAATACCTTGACTCCTTTATTTTGGTAAATTTAGATGATATTATGGCTTACTAGGGGTGTATTAGGACCATAAAAGGA
The DNA here is from genome assembly GCA_963277665.1 of Viscum album. NCBI lineage: Eukaryota > Viridiplantae > Streptophyta > Magnoliopsida > Santalales > Viscaceae > Viscum > Viscum album. Next base: position 1,293,381,896 of record OY728138.1, on the reverse strand, counting down.
ATATAAGGATCATTTTAAATATGTTTTGAGAACATTTATGATATGAAAATATTTGTAAATTTATGTTTTGGATTTAAGAGGATAATTTATTGGGGTATATAATATTTTATTGAGGTATTTTAGTTAACCTAAATAATGTTTAATTGATTATGTATTGGGGGTATCTCAATAAAGATTTTAAAATTCATTATTTTTATGTGCTGGTTCAAACTTTTAGGCATTTAATTTAATATTTATTGAATTTATCATCACTAATGATGATTTTGAGCTTCAATAAAGTTATGTTTTAATTGGACAAGAAAAATTACATTACTTTTAATAATGTTAATAGAATAATAAATTTGACCCCAATGATGATCTTAAATAATTCTGGTAATGTGTATTCAATTTCCTAAATAACCAAGTGTTGTTTCAAGGAAACTTAGTGGTTTATAAAATATAGGAGATCTAATTTATATAATTCATTTAATTGAAACATACCATTAAATGTTTTGGGTGTTATATTATTTCCTTCTTCATAAATTTTGTCCTCAAAATTGTTCATTAATAATCCTCCCTAAAAAGATATGGGTGGTTCTTATTCATAACATCTTCATGTTCCCATGTTGTTTCATGCATTTTATGGTTTTTCCAAAGAACCTTTACTAGTATAGTTGTCCAATATTTCAATACATGCTTTCTTGTGACAAGAATCTATACTAGAAAAGTACGTAGCATAAATTGAAATTCTATGCATATCAAATCTCATAAACATGGTTTCTATGAGAAAAAAATTACATTAAAATACTTCATAATGGATTATAAATAAAATTTTAATTTTCCTAATAATATCTCTCGAGAGTGTCCAAACAAGAGTGCAGTAAGGCCCATTGTTGTGTACCAGGATACCCTGGGTCAAGGCCGAAATTCCTTGTTGGAGTTTTCACTTCTAGGTACATCATTTCCAGATCCACCTATACCTGTTTGTATCCAGACAAGGATTTATTTTCTAAAAATATCCACATAATATATTCCATACCAAAATTATATGAAATTATTTTATATTTATCCCCAAATAATACCTTAGAGATTTGTTCTCAAATCTACATTTTATAGTCTAGTTTCCATGTTTTCTACGAAAGTTTTTTTAATACCAACTGTAACACCCTAAGGCCTCTAGAACAGATCCAATGCATTACTTATTACATTTTCATGCTTAAAAGGAATTAAATCTCAAATCAATGACAATTTTAGTAGTCTTTATGAATTAAGATACATATATGTAACTCAAATTACATTTCGAAAAGTAACATAATACAATAGATAACAAAAACTAAAAAAATGCATCCACAAAAACTCAATAAATGATCTAATATTTTTAACCAGTTGAAGGTAAACAAATGAAAGGGTTGATCTCATATTATAAGTAAGGTTTACATGTAGTGGAATCATGAATCTATAATAATATAATCATAAACATATATGGCACGGTGAATAAATGAAAAACACCCTTCGTTAATAAATTGAGAAATGTCCTCCATCCATAGATTTTGTCATAGTGAAAACCTCATGGATAGTAATAACTAAAATTTAATAAATTGAATTCGTATTAATTGGATTTCATGTATTTGTAACATGATACCAAAATACCATTAAACTGGTTTTGTTCTATTGGTTTAAACCTGTCTGATTTTTGGAAACAAACTCAAAGGGTTTATCGCCAACTGATTAGTCTCATGATCGTATCGATGCATCATGGGGATATAATAAGCCCCACCCATCCTTTAATCTCAAAATAATTCTTTAAAAATATATTTAATACAATTACAATAATCCTTCTCAATATCTATATAGATTAGAGAATACATATTCCTCAATATTTCTATAGTCAAAACAACATTCCAAATAAAAAACGTATGTAAAAGGGTATACAGATTAAGAAAATAATTATATCCATAAAACCTAAATATATAAATATAGTATAATTATAATTTGGAATGAAAAGTGATCTAAAATGGGCAGTAGATAAGCCAAATTATAATTATTAGGTGCACAAGACAAAGTATGTCACAATGAAATGGAAATTGAGACAAAGATTTTTACCACATTGTAATCCATCCTATCCTGTGATGAAAAATAAAAAATCTTCAAATGAAAAATTTAATACCATGAATATAAAAGGAATCATGAAATTATATTTCAAATGGAAGCAAACATACACCACATAAAATAAATAAGGTGTGAAAAATGGAAATCCCATAAAATTGAATGTGGGATGAGAAACCCCTTACAAACATTTTGGCATTGTAATGAGTGTTATTGTGAGGAATTAAAGAGAGGTAAAAGGAGTATACCATCATTTATATATCATAAAAGATTTATGGAGAAGATGAGAAAACATACCCCATCATTAGGAATTAAAAATAAAAGGACACAACATATGGGGGTTTCTTGAAAAAAAGTGTCAGAGAGGATCCCTTACAATGATCGTATCATTAAAGTGACGATGAATCAATGAAATAATTATGTGTGAAAAATATAAAACCAAAAAATACAAGTTTATAGATAATATAAAAAATCCCATCCCATTCACACATATTCTTGTAAAAACATAACCAATGGAAAATATTTTTAACTCATGAATGGAAATTTAGTTAAGATATCCATTACCTTATGCCCGAATGTGTAATTATTTTATCTTAATGACCGGAATAATAAAATTTAACATCATTAATTATTAATTTCATAAACTTTTAAACATTTCATTTATATATAATATCTTTATTAGTTTAATTAATTTTCTTTTTGATGGGTTTAATATGTTCAATTTTATTGTTTCAGAAGCATTTTCTTCCTTGGTTTTTAGGATCATTTTACTTGTATTTGTCAATGGATGTTCATTTGAAATGTGGTTGACAATACTAAATTGTTAATATATATTATTAGTGACATTACATAGAAATAAATTATCTTATTATGATTTTTATTATAAACCATGAGGATGACTCATTAGTTAAAAGATAATGATACATGCTTGAATTAACTTGGAGATTTTGAACATATCGAACATGTTCTATATTATTATATTATATTATTAGTGTGTAAAGATTATAGAACATTGAATAAGGTAAAATACATAAATTATGATCTGGTTAAACCTTTAAAAATGCTTCATGACCTGTTTTTATGATAGTAATAGAAAATAAAAACCGTCGTCCTTGAATGTGATAAATTAACACCTCTTGGACGATATTTTCATTTTAGTTTGAGAGGTGGGGGAAAAGAGAGATTATGATGAAATATCTCATTAGAATAATAAAATTATAGTACATTTAAGGTACTATTGGTACCATATAATTTTTATGTGGGGAGGTTAGGAGAGAGCAAAAAAATAACGGAACATGCAAAAGAATTTGAAAGATAAGAGAAGTGAGGTTCACCTATTGAGTACTACTCCTTGGGAATTTCCTTAAGGCCTTTTTTGGGCTTTTAGTGAGACAAGAAGGTCATGAACGTGGGTGAAGATATTTGGGAGATATTTCAGAAGAATTTAGTAAAGACTTGAAGCTTGAGTGGCGTGGGAGGAAGAGGGGGTGAGGGGTGGTTTATATAGAGGAGGGGAGGAGGGTTTCCTTGATATTATAATCATTAATTTATTATTTATATTAAAGAAAAGAAATAGTGATGATTATATGACCTATAATAGTAATAAATTGATGTGACTTCTATATTTTGGTGCATACATCACTCATTATTCTAGAAATAGTTAATTTGAATTATAATGTATTAATACGGTAAATTAATTTGTTTTACTATTCACAAAAATTCAAGTATTTCAGAAAAATCTCAAAAATATACCCTACCCATTTTTCAATGTGTAGAATCGAAAAATGAACTCCAATTTTCCAATATAATTTTCTAAATATGATTAATTTAATTTTTAATTAAAATCATTATTTAATTTAAAATTACCAACACTTAAAATATTCATCTTTACTTTTAAGGTCCCTAAATTTATTCTTTATTTCATGAGAAAGGTTACCACTCATAAGTATTGCATTAATATTTATAAGGGTATGTTACTCTTCATAAAGGTATGTTACTATTCATAAGGGTATGTTACTATTCACTACATATTAAAATGATTCTATCAAACCCCAAATATCACCTTAATCGCAACTGTGTATGTCAGCTTTTCAAAATTCAAATCACAAAAGTAGAAAATTTATTTATAATTTCTAGGTTATGACAGTCTCCTAAGTAACCAAGTATTGCTTCAAATAAACCAAGTGCTTTATGAAATATAGGGTATGTAATGAATAGAATGAATTTAAGAGAAACATACCAAAAAAATTTTGGGGTGTTATATTTCATATAATTTCATCATAAAAAATTTAAGCATAAAAAATACTAGTAAAAATTAGATTGTAACGTAAAACCATTACCACAAGTTTTCCTTTCTTCATAAGAAGTCTAACATCTGGTATAATAAATTTTTATTTATTATATTTATATAAAATAACCAAATTTATACATATAATACATTATATGATAAAATGATAAAACTTCAACACTCATTTATTGATAATTGTCTATTAAATACATAGTTTTTAGGTGTTAACTATTTCATTTTTTCATGAAATATTCAGTTTGGAATTTATATTCCTTTTACATTAATCATAGTCACATCATTACAAAATATTAATCATATTATATATATATATATAATATAATCATATATTAATATTTATAATCATCTATAATATTTGGAGATAGAAAAAATAATTACACCATTCAAGGAGTCGGTAATGTTGGGACCACTTAGTATGTGAAGATTGTATTTGTTGTCAATGAGGGTCAATGGATATCAATGGTGATCAAAATGAAGGATAGAACTCTCCTATGTAAAAGGGAGAATGGAAACAAGACGTTGGTTGATCTTGATCCTAATTTTGATATATCCGTATCAGGCGTGGAAGGAGTAAAAGAAAAGTAGAAGAAGAGGTTGTAGAGGAGGTATGTCATTTAATATTTGTAAAAACTTAGTTTTACACTAGGTAGTTATTTTATTTATATTTATTTACCAAAAAGAATAGGTCCATCCATGGAGGCTAGTAAAGGTCCTTTCCTCAAGTACATGCGGGACCAAAGGGGTAAAGTGTGCTCAAGGGAAGCCCTCAATTCCAATCCGCAGGAGGTAGGGTGTGTGTGGGTTGTGTATAAGACCGCAGGGGACACATGGTGGTGAGACATGCAGTGTGGGCACTAGGAGCACACTTGATGAGTAGATTGGGTGCTAAGAGTGCACCCACAGGGTGAAAATAGTACGGGGCGGTACCATGGAGGGAGGAGGAGTTATCTGAGCTTTTGATGTTGCGGCTTGATTGATAAACCGTGAGAAAACATCGCGGTATTTCGATGTGGGACAAGTTTTTAAAAACATGGATGTATTCCTCACCTTCCAACTAATCTCACTGAAGATATTAGTTGCACATCGCATCCCATGTACAAGGATATAATATGACCCAGTCATCATTCCTACTCTGTGAATGGGTGAATCTGACCTGTCTGATTTCAACCAATGGTCATATTTAACCATCAAACTCCCGCATGCACCCGTGAACCAAGAGCTACAACTAAATGATGATCTTTCCACTCCAACCACCATTTGAGCACTAGTCAAGCCTGTTCTGATTGTCTGACTTTCACGATTCCATGAATGCAATTACATTTTCATTCTTGCATGTGGAATGATGAATGGGTGAATTACAGAGGAAAATGATGTTTCCATGGCCACGTGGATTCAAGTAGGGATTAAAAAAGTGATACCTTCCATCTTGAATGCATGAATGATCTGCAAGAAGGCTGAGAGTTTGAAAAAGGAAAAATCCAAGATATGTGGCATATCTCCACGCAGGTTTTAAGATATAAAATAACTTAATAGATTAGTTATTCAAGATAGAATCTTGAAGAGCGTATAATGCGGTCTTTGAATGTGAAAATATCTAATCCATACTTATAAAAATAGACCAACTTATTCAAGAAGTGGTGGCAGCTTCCAAACCTTTTGAAAACTCATGTACTGAGAAATAGAGTCTCTTCTATATTTAAGGTTCAAGAATTGTATGCATGTACCACAAACCGTTCAAGGTTTGTGAAGAGTTTTATGCGTAACACTTTGGTTCACGAAGAAGAAGAACCATGAACCACTTATGGTTTGTGAAGAGAAGGTCCCACATACCCTTCGGGTTCATGAAGCAACGAACCACATACCACTTCAGTATAAAAGACAGGAGAACTGCGAACTATCCAAGTTCACAAAGAGAGTTTCTACAAACCATTCTGGGTTTGTGAAGAAATGGAACCATATACCATTTTTGGTTCTATGATGAGAATGTCCTACAATCCAACATAACCACATACAACTTGGTATGCGAAGGAAGACCACACTTCATATGTGAAGGAAGCTTTTGCATCCTTAAGTGCAATAAGGGGCTGCGAACCATCGTAGTTCATGAAAGAGGTGTACACACTTTGTGAAAATTGGAGCACCATACCCTTGGTGTGAAAAGATAAGTGGAAAACAATAAGCACCATGCCATATCAAAATGCACACATTGATGATTGAATAAAATCACATTAATATAAATATTAGAAAATCAAAGTGATCAAGTTTGAGTTAAAGAAGAGAGAAGGAAGATTGTGCATGGTGTTGGGAAATTCATTCATATGCATGATTTGAAGAACATAAATAATGGCTTGGAATATCCAAATCAAGTGTTAAGAAAAAGAGAGAACAGGTCGTGTGTGAACTAAAAGTCACCACACCCATTTGGTCCTTCACACAAGAAATTAAAAGAAATAGTGAATTTATACGTGAATGTTTTGAAGAGAAGAATCCTAAACCAAGGGTGCACGTTTCAAAAGAAGTAAAGTGGAAGAGAACATCTATATTGTAACATGCATGGTCACATGCGTACAAGAAATAAGAAGAGTTTATTCTGATGATGCCTAGTGAACTAGTTTTCTGTGTTTGAACAATCACAATTGAATTTGTGATATTGGCCAAGAAGAATAAGAAGTCATAGTACATCTAGTTGTTGCACTAGATAAGAATATTGAATGTTAAAGAGAATCAAATCTAGACTATGATGCAAGAAAAGTATCATGCTGAATAGGAGACAAAGACATTCATGCATATCTTTTGAAGGGACCTTCACATCAATAAACTGAGTATGACATCACCCATAGGAGTGAGCCCGGGGGAGTCAATTGGAGTGATCTGAGGGAAGTAATGAGCTATCTCTAAACCTTTTAAAGGTATATTTCCTAGGAAAAAGTGACTCTACCTGAACCTTTTAATCCACAGCTTGTGAAGAATAGTGGAATTAGGTATGACCAAAAACCTATCTGTGAATGATCCTTGGATGTAGCCCTTAGTGGTGAACCAAGTAAAAGTTTTGTGTTGTCCTTATTCATGTGAATGTTTTAATTACTACATATATCCATCATACAGTCTTAATTATGTTCCCACCAACATGGGAGCATGATCCAATAAATAGAAGAAAAAGTTGACACCGTGATTCACCCCCCTCTCAGAGTGACCTAGGGTCCTTCAATTGGTATTAGAGGGAGGTTTTATATATGTTGGATTATATTTAGAGATTCTATTCGAAAGAGGTTTTGAATTTTTTTCCTGAGTAAAAAATGAAGAGTAGTATTGATAAAAGTTCAGTTATCTTTGAGTATAAATCTACACCCAACAAGACCATGATGAACATGAAAAAAATAAGAAGTAGCAGTTGAATAAGTCTCTCACGACCAAAAAATATTTATTGTTTGGTTCTCTATGCCCTTCCAATAATATTGATATATCAGTCTTGGAATGTAAAGAGTAGCTGGCTATGGTTTCTACTAGAGAAATAGAAGATACTTCTATCTCATTTTCAGGTGATCATGAGAAATTAAGAACCTATATTCATGATATTAGGAAAAAAGAGTTGCTACTATTTGAAAAATATTTCAATGTATCTAGGATAAGATCACCAGATTGGGAAGAGATGAAAATGATATAAAGGATTGGAAAAGAAAGTGTCAGAATTTTATATGTTCTTCAGAAAAATTGAAGCCTTTGAAGAGAAAGACGGAGTCAATAAGACTTTAGAAGAAAAGATCCATGCATTTAAGGATGAGCTAAAAAAGAGCACTGAATTAAATGTTCTAAATTTGGAAGAAACTTCCAAGAAATTCAAGGAACTTGTCTCATTTTTACAATATAAAGTTAAGTTGCATGAAGATGGGGTTGAAAGATTGAAAAAGGGTTGTGATGGGAAGATGATCATGATTGATGATCAGAAAAACATCCTTAATATGGAAAGTCTAAAACTAGGAACCCAGTTGACCAATCTTGAGAAGACACATATTGTGACTTCACAAAAGAATGAAACAATTGCTAATGGTACTCAATGTTAACTAGAGGATTATAAATCCAAAACACCTCCAACATGTGATAAGAAGATATTGACTTCACCCATTGAACTATCAAAATATGCTGAGAATGTGAAGGTACCATCCATACCGACTTGTATTATTGTTTATAAATATCTTTCTTCTAAATGTTCCAGTTAGAAGAAGTATTATAAAAATGTATGGATGTTGAAAGGTGAGGAGAATAAACCTACCCCAATGGCTAGGGTGGATAGGAATAAGATACTAGAAGATGGTTCCTCTAGTAGAGCAAATCACGTTAAGAAAAAGGCCCAATAACCTTATGCTGAAGATATCAAGAAGACAATATTTTGGGGTCAATGTTGGTGCTGAAATAGATTTGTGCATTATGCACTTGATTGTTGGTAAAATCGTTGGAATGAAAAAGCATAGATAAAGCCTATTCCAAAAGAGATAAAACAAGAGAAGAAAAAGAAACATAAATGGATATAGAAGCATCTGTATACCACAAAAATATTTGGAATACTATATAACATTTGTGATGTATGTAGTCGGAGTGGTCACAAGAATAGAGTATGATTATCTAAACACATATCCAGAGCTGATAAGATCAGAAGACCATAAAATCCATCTACGAGATAAGAAGATACCTTGGGAAGAAATCAGAAGACTAATGCAAAAGAAAAGTCTCCCAGGAAGACTCCAATAAAGGTGAGAATTCCTTGGATTCCAAATCCATGAAGTTGAAGAGTAGTACATAAAAAAGAATTCCTAAAAATGATGACTCTCTAATGATTCCATGTGAAAATCCAAACATACTACCATTATTCCCAGAGTCATATTGGTTATTTGGACTAAATATTTGGATTGAATGAGAATAAAAGGAGATTTACATGATAAAATTAGTGCAACAGAAAATTAGATGACTCCACAAGATGATAGAAAAGTTCTCTGTGTGAGGTGCAACAAGGCTGGTAACATTTTTATGAATTACAATGCATTTATTCTAGAATAAGAATAATTCCTCAAAAATAAATTAATGTTTAACCAAAAGATTCTAGTGATTTGAAAGATCTTGAAGAATAATATTCACAAACAAATAAATGGAAGAAATATTGGGATCTACATATCCAAAGTCAGAACTAAAATCAAATGTGCAAGTGCGAGGAGTAGAGCAAACAGAGCATCTTGGTTGAGAAAATCATCTCATCATTCCAAATCATATAAAAGAAGAAAGGAGTATCCACCTTATTCCCATAACACATTGTGTATTGTACTAATATTAGAGGGAATTGAAGGTTAAGAAAGCAATCAGGGGGAGAAACTGAGTAGTGTTCCCTTGAGGGGGATACACATCAAGAAGTTTCCAGAGTTATTATTTCAATTAATATCAACTTTATCTCGTATTAAATTCAATTACTTTGAAGATTTTCTGAAGATCATATCATTGGTAATGGAGTTTGAGGATGATAATCTCATATCACATTTATTATCCTCATCCTATAACGAAAGAGGAAAGGTCATTAAAGACAAGAACATGAGTTCTCATCATTATGAGGTATCATGATTAGTGGATAATGGACCGCTTGGTTCTCTAGATCAAATACTCTTGTTTTATACATCAAGAATTGCTCAAGTAACTTAGAGTTAAATGATTTATGGAATAATTTTTTAATTATGGGATGATACTATCTCTACCATAATCATTTTATTTCTTGTCAATAAGGGGGAGAAAAAGTGAAATGAAAGTTGAAAATTGAAATAGAGAGAGAAGATAGATTTACATGCTCATTTTTAATGAATGTTTATGTATTGAAAACAAAAACAAAGGGGGAGATTTTTGGGACCACTTAGTATGTGATGATTTTATTTGTTGTCAATGAGTGTCAATGGATGTCAATGATGATCAAAATGATGGAAGGAACTCTTTTAAGTAAAATGGAGATTGGGAATCAGAAATTGGTTGAGCATGATCATAAGTTTGATATAGGTGTTTGAGGAGTGATAGGAGTAAAAGAAAAAGAGAAGAAGAGGTTGTGGAGGAGGTTTGGAATTTTATATTTGTAAACAATTAGTTTTACACGAAGTAGTTATTTTATTTATATTCATTTTCCAAAATGAAAAGGGTCATCCTTAGATTATATCTAAGGTCCTCCCCTCAAGCACATGCAGGACCCAAGTGGTCAACCACGCTCAAGAGAAGCTGTCAAAGCTATCCTGTAAGATGTAGGATGTGTGCGGGCCGTGTAAAAGCCCGCATGGGTCACTCGGTGGTGAGCCATGATGCGTGAGCACTAATTGCGCACCTGATAAGCAGAGTGGGTGATTATAGCATGCCCACAGGGAAAAAATGGCACGGGTCAGTACCATGGAGGGAGGAGGAGTAATCTGAGCCACTACTACTGCTATTGGAATGATAAAACATGAGAAAAAATCACGGTGTTTTGAAGTGGGAAGATGTTTTAAAAACATGGTCGTAATCCTGACCTTCCATCTAATCTTGTTGAAGGTATCGGTAGCACATCACATCCCATGTAAAAGGATATAATTCAAGATTCTGAACATCCCCACACTGTACATGGGTGAATCAGAGTCATCCTATCTTCGACCAAGGGTTATATTTATCCTCCGGACACCTGAATTCACCCGCGAACCAGGAGCTCCAGCTGAATGATTATATCGCCACTCCAGACACCATTTGATCTTTGATCAAGCCCGTTCTGATTGTATTACTATCACAATTCCATGCATGCAATTATATTTTCCTGAATGTGGATTGAATTAAGAATGAACAACTGGCCTAGGAAAATGATGTTTCCAAGGCCCTGAGTATTTGAGTAGGGATTCAAAAAGTGATACAAGCCATCTTGAATAAATGAATGATCAGGGAGAAGGCCGCGAGTTGAAAAATTAAATATCCAAGATCTGTGGAATACATCCTTGTGGGTTTGAATAAATCAAAGATCCAAAGAGCTCAGTTATTATAGAAATAATCTTGAAGAGCATATCATGTGGTTTTTGAACACTGAAAGATTTGTTCTATAATTATAAAATAAGACCCACTAATTCAAGAAGCGGTGGCGGCTTCCAAAGAATTTGAGAACTCATGTTATGAGAACCAGAGTTTCTTCTATATTTAATGTTTAAGATGGGGTATGCATGTACTGTGAACCATTCAAGGTTCATGAAGTTTTTTCTGCGTACTGCTTTGGTTCACGATGAATAAGAACCCCAAACCACTTATTCTTCTTGAAGAGAAGGTACCGCATACCCTTTGGGTTCACGAAGCTATGAATCGTGTACCTCTTCGGTATGCAAGACAGGAGAACCGCGAACTGTTCTAGGTTCATGAAGGGAGTTTTCGTGAACCATTTTTGATTTGTGGAGAAACGGTACTGCATACCGTTTTTTGGTTCTGTGCAGAGAAGGTCCTGCAAACCAACAGAACTGTGTACCACTTGGTATGCAAAGGAAGACCACACTTCATGTTTAAAGGAAGCTTGTGCATCCGTAAGTTCCAGAATGGGCCGTGAAACATCCTTTTTCTCAAATCATTTGTGCACACATTATGCAAAGATGATCACCATTCCATTGGTGTGAAGAAAGGGGAAAACAAAAAACACCATGCCATATCAAAATGCACACATTAAAGTTTGAATAAAATAACATACATATAAATATAATAAAATCAAAGTGAACTACTGTGTGTTGAGGAACGGAGAAGAAAGATTGTGCATTGTAATGAGAAATTAATTCATATGCATGATTTTAATAATGTTCTAATTAAAGTCCAAGAATATCCAAATCATGTGCTAATAAAAATAGAGAAGCGGTCATGCGTGTACTAAAAGGCACTATACCCATTTAGGCCTTCACACAAGAAATAAGAAGTTAATGTGCATGCATACATGAATTCATTGAAGAGAATCATCCTAAAACAAGGGTGCACATGTTTGAAGAAGTAAGGAGGAAGAGAACATATATAGTGTCACATGCATGGTCACATGCATACATGGAAAAAGAAGGGTTGATTCTGATGATGCCTAGTGAACTAGTTTTCAGTGTTTGAACAGTCACAATAGAATTTGTGATACTACCCAATAAGAATAAGAAGTCTTAGTACATCTAGCTGTTATACTAGAGGAGAAGATTTAATGTTAAAGAGAGTAAAATATGGACCTTGATGCAAGAAAAGTCACTTGTTGAACAAGAGACAAAGACATTCATGCCTATCTATTGAAGGGACCTTCACGTCCATAAACTAAGTGTGACTTTCCCCAGAGCAGTGAGACAAGGGGAGTCAATGGGTGGGATCTGAGGGAATTATTATACTATCCATGAACCTTGTAAAGGATGTTTTCCTAGTATAGAGTCACTATACTTGAAACTTGTAATCCAATACATGTGAAGAATAGTGGAATTTGGTATGACCATCTACCTATCAGCATATTCTCTTAGGATATATCCCTTAATGGTGAACCAAGTATAAGTGTTGTATTATCCTTATGAATGTGAATGTTTTAATTACTGCACGTATACATAATATTGGATTAATTATGTTCCTACCAACGTCGTAACAAGATCCAATAAATAGGAGAAAATGATGAAACCCTGATTTACCCCCCCCCCCCCTCGGTGTGACCTAGGATCCTTTAGGTAATCCGTACAAACCCATGAGTATTGTTTTCATTTTCTATTGAAAAGATGGGAATATAGATAAATAATAGTTTATAATTAAAGAATATTTATTACATACTCAATATAATATGTATTTATTTAATCCGTTATTAAAAAAGACCATGAAATATTGTTATGGAAAATTAATTATATCTTTATATGGAGGCGTTAGTCCACACTTACACATGAGAGATACTTTAATTTCCTATTTCATGGAAATTAGGTAGAAAAAGGTTATATAATTATCATAATTATATATAATTATATTTATTATATAATATTAATCACATTATTTTTGATACATTATGTTTAGATATGGATTAATATTAAATAAATCAAAAGATTCCAGTTAAGAATTATATGACTTTGTTGAGAGACCTCCTTTAGCTAAAACCTTACACCATGAATGGATGGTATTTTGGTAAAAAAACAACACTTGGACATGGGGAGGAATTTAAGAAAAGTATCTGTTCAGGTATTGGATGATCTATGTGGATCTTGGTGTTTTAGGAATAAAGGGGAGATGGTGTCCTTTCATAATTGAGGGAGACGACACTCTTTAATTTTTTTTCTTCGAAAAATTAAAATATATTAATATATTACTCAAAAAGTGCATCAGAATAGAAAGGAATTAAAACTTAGTATAATATTGGGTCTATATATCTCTATATGATAACAATTATGTAAGTTTATTTATTAATATTACCCATATCTATTATATTTACCCATCATGAAATTCATTTTAGCCTTAACTATGATATGCATTTTTAATATTTTTACTATTCATTATGAACGAAAATGAATGTGGAATCATTAAAAAATTTGGAATTTGAGATTCCAAATATAGAATAAATTTTTTAAAATTCAATTTCTATAATGTTTAGAAATTATTTTTCAAATAAACCCATAAAATGTAAAGGAAAACTATTTTCCAGAAAATTGCATTTTAATGTATTAAAATATTTTTATACAAAAATTAATCATAATATTTATTAAAATGAAATTTATTGGATTATTTTAATCAAAATAAACTAATTAAATTTAAAATAAATTCAAAAAAGGTTCTTTTTATATAATTCAATGAAAAATAAAGTTTTTTATTAAATCGATATTTTTTCCCTATTTACAGAAAATTTAAACTTTTCAGAAAAATCCAAAAATTCCACTATAACATAACTTCGAAATTATGATTTATAAAATAATAAAACTTATATAAAATAAAATTTATAAAAGTGTTATAAATTAGTTATAATATACACATACCAAATGAAATTAAAATCATTTTTAATAAAATAATTTTTTAAAGTATAAAATGATTTTACTAAAATGTGTTTACTTATTTATTATGAATTAATAAAAAAATTTCCTTTTATAAATAATTTATAATTATTTTAATTAATTTTATTTTTCTTATTCATACTACTAATTTAACTACTATGTTATAACAGTCATATTTAACTAATCATTATTTAATAGTATATGACTATTCATTTAACCTCAGTGTTGCGTGTAAAAAAAGATATCGAATACTTAAAATTTATTTCAAAGTATATAAATCTAAAATATTAGGTTGTTACATTTTAACAAACCTAAAATTTATTTATCCCTTGAAATATTTTAACCCTAATACCAATAAATAATGATACCTATGTTTCGTCACATTCTGAAGTTCCCATGTTGCATCTTAGAATTTTTGATTCCTATAAATAAATTTAACTAGGATAGTAGTCTTGTTACATATAACTTTATATCTATGATACAAGATTTATAGTGATTGTTATTTATAATAAATATCAATATCTAACTATACAACTACTGATTTTAGTACTAGTTACAGATTATGTATGTACTTCTTCAGGAGATATACAAGGAACACATCATGAGCTTGATAGAGGTTCCGTAGAAGCATAAAGAAATATAATATAGTACTAAATTGATCAATAATATTGAAGGGGAAAATATATTAAACTATCATATTTCTATTATTTATGAAGATCATAACACTCTTTTATAGATGAATTCATAAGAATACCTTCTCACCAACATCAAATTCAATATCCCGTCAACGATTATCAGAATAACTTTTTCTGTCAAATATGAGTTTCTATGATGTGTTTCTAGATGGATCTAGCATATTATGATATTTTATTATATATCACATATACCAAAAGATTTAATTCTCTAACTTTATCCCAGTATGTTAGAGCACGCCACTTATTGATATAGGGAACTACATAAGGATCTATATGAATACTCAAGTGAAAGATATTATTGAATGAAATCATGAATAGAGGAAGGTTTTGATCCCAATAATAATTAAAATAAAAAAGTATGATCTCAACATATTCCTTAAGTTTTTAATGGTTCTCTCACATTTAATATCTATCTGAGGTTAATAAGAAGTACTGAAACAAAACACTATATCCAGATCTTATTGATGAATTTTCCAGAACATTGTGGACAATCACATATCTCAATCCAAAATAATAAAATGGCACACTCCATAGAATTATACCACTTATTTAATGTATATCATATATATCTAATCAAAATAAAAATTGTTATGATAATAAAAAAATGTGATGACTTTATAAGATGACCAAATACAACCCAACTAACATTTTTTTCATTTAGATATATTGGGGAGTCTGAATACCAAATCCTTCGTAACGTTTTCCCATTTCCATTATGGTATCAGTTTTGGTTATAAAATTTTCTTAGAATTATATTTCTCATACTTAACTTTCAAACATACCAATCATTGATTTACATACTCTATAATATCTCTTTTTATGTTGTCCCATAATAAATTATCATTTATATATTTATAAATCTTTATACTTACATGATGAATAATGAATAATATGATATGAGATTATTCTAAAAGATCCTTATTCAAGTATAATATTGATAGGAAACATACTCATTTCATGACAGTTATCTTTCCATCATAATCTAGGTCCAACTTAGTAACATTTATCACCTTCTTTTGTAGATCTATGTCTTACTCTTTCACCACCTTCACATGGACATATTGTTGAACAAAAATTTGAGGAATAAAATGCTTCTACCCCTCTATAAAGATATATAGATCCATCATTTTTAAATATGAAAATATTGGATCTTTTTTCATCCTGTTCATTGATAATATATCATGATTCTTTTGACTTAGAGTGTCGGGAACACTATTCACATTCCTAGGGTGATAATATATTGAGAAATCATAGTCATTAATCAACTCCAACCATATTATATTAAACATATTAAAATATTTCCGAGTAAATTTATACTTTAAAAATTTATGATCAATATATATGTCACACATTTCTCCATAATGAAAATTTCTCCATATCTATAATTCAAAACTTATTGCAGCTAAATTCAAACCATGAGTCATGTAACACTCGAGACTTTAATGTTATATAAATCATCAAAGGAATCTTTTTCTACACACAACACTTGCTTGGCTTGCTTTACACGAAATCACGACCTTCCTCGATAGCTTGCGTCGTATGCAATACCGAGTTTCACTAAACAATGATATGCTAATAAAATATTATTAAAACTAGCCGTTATGAATAGTAATAACCACTTTTTGAAATTTTATAAATTTTATTTTTCAAAATGGACTTCATTTTTGGATTCAGAATATCGAAATTATCCTAGGGTGAAATTTTGGTATTTTTCTGAAAACTTTCAATTTTTGATGAATAGTGAAATCACTAAGTGTTAGTTAAAAAAACTGAATTTTTCATAAAACATAATTTTACCGATTCTGTGAGTGGAGTTTCAAAATTTTGAGAGACACGGTTGATGTCAGTAAGTAAAATGTGGTTCAATGAGATGAAAATAATTTTTTGGTGAATAGTAAGTTTTTACTTTTTTTACCACGATTAAAAGTAAATAGGGTAATTAAGGGTAAAAATGATATTATTATTACCATAACACATGTCCTAATTCTATTGGACAAGTGTAATTCGACCAAAAACGACCTTATGAATAAAATATGACCATTTAGTCCCACTTGGATTAGATTAGGACATTTATTATTAATTTATTTAAAGAAGGGTTAAAATAGTTAAAATCAATGTTTAATAAGTAAATCATTTTTAATATGGGGTTATACAAAAGATAAATTAGACTATAAATATTCATTAGAAATATAAACAGATTTAATACATAATGGTATTTTATTTGTAATTTTTAGACATTAAATAATTTGATTTATTTATGACACAAAGATGATGCAGTAATTATCTTATTATTGAAATATTGACATAATTGATGTTATAAACACGAAAATAAATGTAATTTGACACTTTTTATGAATTCCACTAATTTTATAGATTAATATGAAATGTTAGTATTTATTTAATTAACTTTTTT
Source organism: Viscum album (assembly GCA_963277665.1). Taxonomy (NCBI): domain Eukaryota; kingdom Viridiplantae; phylum Streptophyta; class Magnoliopsida; order Santalales; family Viscaceae; genus Viscum; species Viscum album. Next base: position 1,293,364,406 of record OY728138.1, on the reverse strand, counting down.
AGAACTAATCATTCTGTTATGATTTTCACAAAAATTAATTACTAAATAGTGTCAAAATTGACATAAAATAGTTTTTAAAAGAAATATTATATTAGTAATTGTTATTTTATTCCTAAAAATCTAAGGATTGGAAAAATGACTTAGATAAGGTTATATATATTAATAATAAACAACTTGTGGTTCGTTTAGTTGCTTATAGTAAGTTTATTAACCTTACAGTATAAGAACACAAGAAGACACGATAAAAGTAAAATTATTTAACTTAATGATAAATCTACATGATAAGGTTAAAATAGGAACCTAAACTTGTCTAAATTCTATTTGATGAGAGGATTTCGACCCACCCCACCTTATCCTCGAACTAAATCAATTCGGAGCTATTTAAAACCGAACTTGACTTTATAATAAAATAATATTTTTAGTTATTCCAAAGGTGCCCCTCTCCTCCCTTATAAAAGGGCACCTCCACCCTCTCTTCCTCACACCACTTTGAGTCTTCAAGCTCAGCCAAACCCTACAACTTTCTCCTCTCCACTTCTCTAGAGACATCCTAGAGGTTCTGGTCTTCTTCAAAGACCTATTTTAGTGCCCTAAAAGGAGGTCTCAAAGAAGCACTTCAAAGAAGAGGTAATGTCTGTTACCGATTCTTTCATCTTTATTTCTTCTTCCACTTCTTCTTCTTTAGTTGTTTCATTATGAAGTAATAACATCAGTATCACTCATATACTTATATGTTATTATAAGTATGAAACAACCTTATTTCACCATCTATCCATCCTACGGAAAATGAAATCACCGCGCGTGCGTACGTACGGAATACCGTCTCCACGCCGTGGTGTAATCTATTTTCAACCACCACCATACTTGGATGGGTATAATGGTGTAAATTATGACTATATATGACTATTAAAAAGTTATATTGATTCTGAAATATTATACATACACTCAAATACAATTCCATGATCATGGGAACGATATCATCGCTCGTGTGTACGTACGGAATACCGTCTCCACGATGTGATGCGATTCGTTCTACATGATCTTCATTGCATAATGATTATAAAAATAAATTGAATGAATGAATATGATATATATTACAATAATATAATTCTGTAAATGAGGTATCTATAACCTAAAGTGAAGAATAAGAATTTATTCAACAAAACACGCATAAGAACAAAAAGTTATAAACACCCGAATAACAAGTAGCAATGAAATATTACTACTAAGAAGCTAAGAATATGACCATATATGATATAATAAAAGTAAGTATGATTCTGGAATAAGTCAATAACATTATTTAAATCATTATATAGGAGGTTTGGAAATGTACAAAGAATATTGGACCTAAGGTAAGGGAAATATCACAATCTCATTTTTATCCGAGATTGTTTATACTTCGGATTTTACTGGGGTGTATTTTATCATCCACATACATGTTTCCTCAATATGTAATATTATTTCCATCCACCTAAAATTTTTTAAATCCAATTTTACCCTTCAGTGAGTTTTTAGTAAAAGATATGAAAGGAATCTTTTGTCGTTTTTCGTACGAGGTACTTTTTGACTTTTCCGACAAAAGTACGAAGAATGTTTTTTAACATATACGACATGAATGGATTTTTAAAACATTATTTCCAAGAATCTTCCTTTACAAGTTTTCATGTTTATTTTTAATCGACCTTTTTTAGTTTAAAATTGTAAGACATGTTAAGAAAGAAAAAGTTTTTGAAGTAGAAAGGATATTTTCCTCAAGAATGGAGTTCAAGTGTTTTATCAAAATTATATTCCATCTAAGATAATAAAGGGTTATGTTTCTATCCCTATTATTACATTTATTTGATTATGTTGTGATGGAAATATTTTTATGAATTCTTTAATCTTATATGAATTGTTTTATGATGTCACGATGTTTAAAGATTCCCATTTTTTTACATGGGTTATGCTATTATGTATGGTTTAGATTTTGAGGCACACATAAGAATGGTATCATTATGAGATGGGTGGGACCTATATCTCCCTCCAATGCATTGGGTAAAGATTTTTTATCTCATGAGATAGACATGGCTGGAATGGTAGGTTATACCGGTTTATTGAAACAGGACTGAAACGAGGGTGACTCAGTTCAGAAATGGACTTTGTCCACTAAGATAGTCTTGGAAATGAGTCTTGACTAATAAGATATGATTCTCTATGATTATGTGTGTATGACACAAAGTTTCATGTTTTAAGTTATGATTATTGGGATTTCATTTCACTACTATGATTTATCCCATGTTATGAAATTATGCTCTCTTTTGCAGGTTAATATTTCCAAAATGTTATGTTCTTATGAATATGATGTGATTGATATTTCTTTTGTTTATCCTTACTGAGAATTTGAGCTCACCACTTTGTATGTTTTATTTCCCCAGGTCAGGAAGAAGGTTATTAAGTAGAATATTCCAAAAAGGGACTCTAGATATGATGAAATAAATGGGAGGTAAAGTAGATGCTTTATGAATCAGTTGTTTATGTTTCCCAGTTTATAAAGACACTATACCTATACGGTCCATTCTTGGTTTTGTTATATGTTGTAATAAGTGTGCTTCAATTCTGAAGTAATAACAATGTATGTAATGTATGGGTTGTTATAGTTGGTATCAGAGGAAAGGTATAGTCAACCTTTGGAAACTAGGATGTGAAAGCCTTAGTAAGAACCCTAAGGATAAGTCTAAGCATAGAACACAATCTTAGTGTTTTAAAAATGGCCATGAATAACCTAGGATAAGACCTTAAGTGTGAAATTTTATTCTTGATTATGTGGTTTTCCTATTATAATTAGTGTTTCTCACACTATTCTTCTTGTTTTTAGTCAATGGACGGAACCCGAAGGAACCGTGTTAATGAGGAATGCGACGGGCAATGCAATGATTTTCCCCCTAAGAAACCAAACATTATGGGAGCTAGAATGCAAAATCTTGTAGCCATGCTCACACAAATTTCTCATGCTATGAATCATGCAGGACATCCAAACGAACAAAGGAAGGAGGAACATTCTGTTGAATCCTTCATGAGACAGCGTCCACCTTCATTAAGCGGGTCTACTGATCCATTAGTTGCTGAACAATGGATTAGTACTACTGAAAAGATATTTTCAGTTCTTCAATGTTCTGAGCATGATAAAGTCATCTTAGCAGTGAATCGTTTGGAGGGTGATGTTGATCAATGGTGGAATCTTATTAAGAATATGAGGCAACGGGATGAAATTGAGTCTATGGAATGGGAAGAGATCAAGAACTTATTTTCCAATAAGTAATTCCCTCGTATTATCCCAACAAAGATGGAGAAAGAGTTTCTTGAACTGAAGCAAAAGGATGATAAATCTGTTGGTACCTATGAAGCAAATTTTAGAAGACTTGCAAGGTACGCTTCTGGTATTATTATCTAACCTGAGATTAAGATCGATCGATTCTTTAGTGGCTTAAAACCAAGTCTTCAAAGTGACTTAGCCATAAGGGACTTCAATAGCTACGAGGAAATCGTTCGATGTGCTCTCAAAGTTGAGATGGAGATTGGAGTAACCCATCAGTCATATGGGTTTGATAAGAAGAGGAAAATTGAATTCAAAGGAAAATCTAAAGAGCACAGTGAAAAGAAGACGAGCTTTCCCTTATGCTCAAAGTGTGAAAAGAAACATGGAGGGAGTTGTCTTAAAGGGACAAGTAAATGTTTCAAATATGGAAAGGGAGGTCAGCGGGCATTTGAATGCCGCGATGATGGGAAGAAGATATCTAATGATTCAAACAAAGGAAGGGATACAGAGAATGAACCTAATACACTTCAATGTTACAAGTGCAAGGAGATGGGACATTATGCGAATAAATGCCCTAATCCAAAGGTTGATGATGATGGTCGATGTCAACAAACTCTTAAGGCTAAAGTCAAAGGAAAGTCACATGCAATTTCTATCAGCGATGTGGATTACGATAACGATGTGGTGAAAGGTACACATACCATCCACTATAAAGTAGCAAATGTTTTATTTGATTCTGGATCCACCCACTCCTTTATTTTTGAATAATTTTCTAAGGGTATCACTGTATTACCTCAACAATTAGATGTTGAGTTAGCTGTGACAACACCTAATGGCACAATAGTCACATCAAAAGTTTATAATTCTTTTCCGATTGATGTTTGTGGGAAATAGATTCCTGCAAATCTTGTGATCCTTCCTATTGTGGAATTTGATGTGATTTTTGGCATGGATTGGCTTTCTCTACATGGAGTTCATATCAATTGCCAAAGAAGGGAAGTCACATTTCATATTCCAGATCAATCTATGATCGTATATTGATGCAAGGATGATCATAACCTTCCAGTGGAAATTTCATCCATTTCATGGGTATTGATTCCACTAAATGAAGGTTATTTATCTCAAATGGTTGGTGAGAAACTCATGATTAAGAATATGCCCATTTTACGGGAGTTTGATGATGTCTTTCCGGAGGAATTACCAGGTCTTCCACCGAATCGTGAAGTTGAGTTTTCAATAGAACTCGTACCGGGTGCTTTGCCTATTTCAAGGACACCTTATAGAATGGCCCCAATTGAGTTGCAGGAATTAAAGAAGCAAATCCAAGAGAATCTTGATAAGGGGTTCATACGCCCTAGTGCGTCACCTTGGGGAGCACCTGTTCTGTTTGTTAAGAAGAAAGATGGATCAATGAGACTCTACATTGATTATCAAGAACTTAACAAGATTACTATCAAGAACAAATATCCTCTCGCACACATTGATGACCTATTTGACCCACTACGCGGAGCTCAATACTCTTCCAAGATTGATCTTCGATTAGGGTATCATCAATTAAGGGTCAAAAGGGAGGATATACCGAAGACGGATTTCCGTACAAGGTATGGACACTATGTATTTACAGTGATGCCATTTGGTCTTACTAATGACCCTACTATCATCATGGATCTAATGAATAAAGTCTTTAGAGACGATCTTAATCAGTTTGTGGTAGTCTTTACAGATGATATTCTTGTCTATTCAAAGAGAAAGGAAGAACATGAAGATCACTTGAGAATTATATTGAAGACCCTGAGAAAGGAGAATCTTTATTCCAAATTTACAAAGTGTAAATTTTGGCTTCAAAAAGATACATTTTTGGGTCACATAATCTCAAAGGGGGAGATATCTGTGGATCCAGCAAAAATAGAGGTTATCGAAAGGTGGTTGAGACCAAAAACAGTAACTGAGATCCGAAGTTTTCTTGGTTTGGCTGGATATTATCGACGTTTTGTGAAAGAGTTTTCACAATTATCTAATCCACTCACCATGTTGACTCGGAAAGGAGTTAAGTTTGTTTGGACGGAGGAATGTGAAGAGAATTTCAAGGAGTTGAAAAAAATGTTATCCAGTGCACCTGTGCTCACACTGCCTTGTAGTGGAGAATGGTTTGTGATCTACAGTGATGCATCCAAGAAGGGATTGGGGTGTGTTATTATGTAAAATGATATGGTAATAGCTTATGACTCACGACAGTTTAAAATACATGAGCAAAATTTCCCAACTCATGATTTGGAGTTAGCTACGGTAATCTTTGCATTAATGATTTGGAGGCATTACCTTTATGGTGAAAGGCGTGATATTTATACTGATCATAAAAGTTTAAAGTATATTTTCACACAAAAGGAGCTGAATATGCGCCAAATAAGATGGTTGGAGCTGATTAAGGATTGCGACTGCTCAATCCATTACCACCCTCGGAAAGCAAACAAGGTGGCAGATGCATTAAGTCGACAAAACCATGCTAGTTTATCCATGATGAGGATCACAAAAGATCCAATATTTATGGATTTACAAAGGATGGATCCCGGAATTATAATGAAAGGGGAAAAACCGTATCTTTCTCAAATGAATGTTCAACCATCTATACATGTGAAGATTAAAGAGGCACAGAAAGAAGATGTCGAGTTACAAAAGAAGGTGAGAAATGTTCCTGAATTAAACCTTGATTGTGATGGGATAATAATGTTCAGGAATCGGGTTTGTGTTCCTCCCATCCCCGAATTAAAGGATCTGCTGGATGAGGCTCATAGTTCTTCATTCTCTATTCATTCTGGAAGCACGAAGATGTATAGGGACCTGAAAGAATACTTCTGGTGGGATGGAATGAAAAGAGATGTTGCTGAATATGTCTCTCGATGCTTGGTTTGTCAACAAGTTAAAGCTGGGAGACAGAAGTCTAAGAGGATGTTACAACCATTACCCATACCCGAATGGAAATGGGAAAACATCACTATGGACATTGTCACAGGACTTCCTAAAACATCAAAAGGCAATAATGCTATCTGGGTCATAGTTGATCGTCTTACAAAGTCTGCACACTTCATTGCTATTAGAGAGGATTTCTCTCTGGATCAGCTTGCCAGGATATATGTGAAGGAAGTGGTAAGATTGCATGGAGTACCAATTTCTATTATATCTAATCGGACTCCGAGATTTTCCTCGAAGTTTTGGTGAAGTCTTCAGCATACTCTGGATACAGATTTGAGTTTCAGCACTGCTTATCATCCTCAGACAGACGGTCAGTCTGAGAGAACAATTCAAACTCTAGAAGATATGTTGAGAGCTTGCTCTATGGATTTCAAAGGTGGTTGGGATCAACACCTACCTTTGGTGGAATTTTCTTATAATAATAGCTTTCACTCCAGTGTTCAGATGGATCCTTATGAAGCTCTCTATGGAAAGAAATGCAGGACTACAACTTTCTGGGAAGAAGTTGGGGAAAGAAAGCTATTAGCACCCGATCTCATTGATGAAATGGAATAAAAGGTCAGATCTATTCAACCACACATAAGAGCAGCTCAGAGTCGACAAAAAAGTTATGCCGACAACCGAAGAAAAGACCTAGAGTTTGAAGTGGGTGATAAAGTGTTCTTACGAGTATCTCCCTGGAAGAGGGTTATGAGATTTGGAAAGAAGGGGAAGTTGAGCCCTTGACATATCAGTCCTTTCGAAATACTGGATCGTGTTGGGAAGGTAGCTTACCAATTGACGCTTCCACCGAATCTCTCTCAAGTTCACGATGTGTTCCATGTATCTCTCCTGAGAAAGTACATACCTGATCCTTCACATGTACTTAGCTCAGAAGTTGTAGCGCTGGAGCAAGATCATTCTTATGAAGAACAACCGATAGAGATTTTGGATCGTATCGAAAAAGTCTTATGAAACAAGACCACTTGATTGGTGAATGTTTTATGGAGTAACCACCAATTTGTAGAAGCTACATGGGAGCTTGAGGATATGATGAGGGAGAGGTATCCTCATCTGTTTGTTACAAAGTGATGAATTTCGAGGGAAAAATTCATTTTATGGGGGGTAGAATGTAACACCCGAGACTTTTATGTTATATAAATCATCAAAGGAATCTTTTTCTACACACAACACTTGCTTGGCTTGCTTTACACGAAATCATGACCTTCCTCGATAGCTTGCGTCGTATGCAATATCGAGTTTCACTAAACAATGATATACTAATAAAATATTATTAAAACTAGTCGTTATGAATAGTAATAACCACTTTTTTGAAATTTTCTAAATTTTATTTTTCAAAATGGACTTCATTTTTAGATTCAGAATATCGAAATTATCCTGGGTGAAATTTTGGTATTTTTCTGAAAACTTTCAATTTTTGATGAATAGTGAAACCACTAAGTGGTAGTTAAAAAAACTGAATTTTTCATAAAACATAATTTTACTGCTTCTGTGAGTGGAGTTTCGAATATCTGAGAGACAAGGTTGATTTCAGTAAGTAAAATGTGGTTCAATGAGTTAAAAATAATTTTTTGGTGAATAGTAACTTTTTACTTTTTTTTACCACGGTTAAAAGTAAATAGGGTAATTAAGGGTAAAAATGATATTATTATTACCTTAACACAGGTCCTAAATCTATTGTACAAGTGTAATTCGACCAAAAACAACCTTAGGAATAAAATATGACCATTTAGGCCCACTTGGATTAGATTAGGACATTTATTATTAATTTATTTAAAGAAGGGTTAAAATAGTTAAAATCAATGTTTAATAAGTAAATAATTTTTAATATGGGGTTATACATAAGATAAATTCGACTATAAATATTAATTAGAAAGCTAAATAGATTTCATACATAATGGTATTTTATTTGTAATTTTTAGACATTAAAGAATTTAATTTATTTATGACACAAATATGATGCAGTAATTATCTTATTAATGAAATATTGACATAATTGATGTTATAAACACCAAAATAAATGTAATTTGAAACTTTTTATGAATTCCATTAATTTTATACATTAATATGACATGTTATTATTGATTTAATTAAATTTTTTCGAACTAATCATTCTGTTATGATTGTCACAAAAATTAATTACTAAATAGTGTCAAAATTGACATAAAATAGTTTTTAAAACAAATATTATATTAGTAATTGTACTTTTATTCCTAAAAATCTATGGTTCAGCAAAATGACTTAGATGAGGATATATATATTAATAATAAAGAACTTTTGGTTCGTTTGGCTGCTTATAGTAAGTTTATTAACCTTATATTATAAGAACACAAGAAGACACGGTAAAAGTAAAATTATTTAACTTAATGTTAAATCTACATGAAAAGGTTAAAATAGGAACCTAAACTTGTCTAAATTCCATTGGATGAGAGGATTTAGACCCCTACCCACCTTAGCCTCGAAATAAATCAATTAGGAGCTATTTAAAACCAAACTTGACTTTATAATAAAATAATATTTTTAGTTATTCCAAAGGTGCCCCTCTCCTCCCTTATAAATGGGCACCTCCTCCCTCTCGTCCTAACACCTCAGTGAGCCTTCAATCTCGGCCAACCCCTGACAATTTCTCCTCTACACTTCCCTAGAGACATCCTAGAGGTTCTGGTCTTCTTCAAAGACCTATTTTATGGCCCTAAAAGGAGGTCTCAAAGAAGCACTTCAAAGAAGAGGTAATGTCCGTTACCGATTCTTTCATCTTTATTTCTTCTTCCACTTCTTATTCTTTAGTTGTTTCATTATGAAGTAATAACATCAGTATCACTCATATAATGATATGTTATTATAAGTATGAAACAACCTTATTTCACCATCTATCCATCCTACGGAAAACGAAACCACCGCGCGTGCGTATGTATGGAATACCGTCTCCACGCCGTGGTGTAATCTATTTTCCACCACCACCTTACATGGATGGGTATAATGGTGTAAATAATGACTATATATGACTATTAAAAAGTGATATTGATTCTGAAATAGTATACATACACTAAAATACCATTCCACGATCATGGGAACAATATCATCGCTCGTGCGTACGTACGGAATACCGTCTCCACGATGTGATGCGATTCGTTCTGCATGATCATCATTGCATAATGATTATATAAATGAATTGAATGAATGAATATGATATATATTACAATAATACCGTTTTTAAATGAGGTATCCATATCCTAAAGAGAAGAATAAGAATTTATTCGACAAAACACGCATAAGAACAAAAAGTTATAAACAACCGAATAACAAGTAGCAATGAAATATTACTACTAAGAAGCTAAGAATATAACCATATATGATATCATAAAAATAAGTATGATTATGGAATAATTCAATAACATTATTTAAATCATTATACAGGAGGTTTGGACACGTACAAAGCATATCGGACCTAAGGTAAGGGAAATATCACAATCTCATTTTTATCCGAGATTGTTTATACTTCGGATTATACTGGGGTGTATTTTTTCATCCACATCCATGTTTCCTCAATATGTAATAGTATTTCCATCCACCTACAATTTTTTAAATCCAATTTTACCCTTCAGTGAGTTTTTAGTAAAAGATATGAAAGGAATCTTTTGTCGTTTTTTATATGAGGTACTTTTTGACTTTTCCGACAAAAGTACGAAGAATGTTTTTTTAACTTATACGACATGAATGTATTTTTAAAAACTTATTTCCAAGAAGATTCATTTACAAGTTTTCAAGTTTATTTTTAATCAACCTCTTTTAGTTTAAAATTGTAAGACATGTTAAGAAAGGAAAATGTTTTTGAAGTAGAAAGGATATTTTCCTCAAGAATGGAGTTCAAGTGTTTTATCAAAATTATTTTCAAAATAAGATAATAAAGGGTTCTGTTTCTATCCCTATTATTACATGGATTTGATTATATTGTGATGGAAATATTTTTATGAATTCTTTTATCTTATATAAATTGTTTTATGATGTCACGATGTTTAAAGATTCCCATTTTTTTACATGGGCTATGCTATGATGTATGGTTTAGATTTTGTGGCACACATAAGAATGGTATCATTATGAGATGGGTGGGACCTATATCTCCCTCCAATGCATTGGGTAATGATTTTATATCTCATGAGATAGACATGGCTGGAACGGTAGGTTATACCGGTTCAGTGAAAAAGGACTGAAACGAGGGTGACTCGGTTCAGAAATGGACTTTGTCCACTAAGATAGTCTTGGAAATGAGTCTTGACTAATAAGATATGATTCTCTATGATTATGTGTGTATGCCAAAAAGTATCATGTTTTATGTTATGATTGTTGGGATTTCATTTCACTACTATTATTTATCCCATGTTATGAAATTATGATATCTTATACAGGTTATGATTTCCAAAATGTTATGTTCTTATGAATATGATGTGATTGATATTTCTTTTGTTTATCCTTACTGAGAATTTGAGCTCAACCTTTGTATGTTTTATTTCCCCACGTCATGAAGAAGGTTATTAAGTAGAATATGCCAAAAAGGGACTCTAGATATGATGAATTAAATGGGAGGCAAAGTAGATGCTTTATGAACCAGTTGTTTATGTTTCCCAGTTTCTAAAGACACTATACCTATACGGTCCTTTCTTGGTTTTGTTATATGTTGTAATAAGTGTGCTTCAATTCTGAAGTAATAACAATGTATGTAAAGTATGGGTCATTATAAGTCAGGTAATTTTACTCATGAACCTTAAATTAGTGTGAGCCATAAGCTATAATTTTTTCATTATACATGAGTAATAATCCCATATCCTTTTTTTATGAATCATTATATATCACAAACTCTTATCCAATATATGATACTATGAGAAGAGGCATACTAAAAAACCTTATCTTTATTTCCTTGAAATTTACTTAACATTCATCTTTCTAAAGAGAATTTAATCCATTCCAAGTTAACATAGTTAGTGAATTAGATAGTCATGATAAATTATTCATAAATAATTGATAACATACATCTAAAACAAGAAAAAAATAGATCTATGTCACTATGTTTTGTTTAATATATCATTCAATAACTTAATTCTTTTATGGATCCACCTATATACCCTCTATAGATATTATATGAACAAAAAATTAAACCTTACATAGCCAAAATTCACAGTTGGTAAATTTTGAATAAAAATTCTCTTTCATTATGGTATTCAGTACAACCCTCAATATATCTTCACGATCTTCATTTCACTTTTAATATATAATAATATCATCAATGAATACTACTGCAAAATTATCTAGATAATATCGAAAGAATATTTTTAATAAACCCATAAAGATAGCATTGTAAATTTGTAAGAAAAAATTGAATCACTATAAATTAATATTGTATATAAATCTAATGAAATGTTGTCTTAGGTATTTATTCCCTTTTGACCTTCAATTGATTTTATATAGATCAAAGATAAATCTTTCAAAAATATTGATCTTTTAATAATTTATCAAGAAAATCTAAATATGTGTTATATGATACTTCTTCTTAATTTTAATCTTTTTAATTTTAAAATTATCAATGTAGAGTTTCATTTAGACATTTATATTCTTAATAAAAAGAATAGGTTCACCCTAAGCTGACTCACTTGGTCTAATTAATCCCTTATAAATATTCTCCAGGAGTAGTATCTTTATTTTTTACAACTCAATTGTTAACATTTGATATGTATCCTTTGGAATATGTTTAGCACCTTGTGTGAGTTATATTGAAAAATCAACATTACTATTCAAAGGAATACTAAGAAATACTCTAGAAATCCATCAAAAATCTCCCATAAAATATTAATATCTATGAAGTTTAGTTTCTACTCAACCATATCAGATAAATTGAGGAATGAAGACCCATACAATAGAAGAAATTTTCAGTGAAATTTCATATTTATCCTCACACTGATAGATGATCATAGGTTTATTTAGAATAACAAATGATACTTACCTTGCTCAAAAATTGATATAGGATTTACATAAGGAAAGATAGTAAATTAAAAAAATAATATCAAATTATAAAAAGGGTATAATAATGAGATTCATAGGATGAAAATTTTCTAATAAATCAATAATAAAATAATCATAAACATGAGATTTGATTATCATACCATTAAGAGTTTTCACTATTAATTCAACATATAATAGGTTGTATCATGAAACCCTTTGGGAGTTCTTAAAATATAAAATAGTGGGTTGATATCAAATCATGTAAGATAATGGTAGTTCTAGAGTAGGTGTTAATTTTACCTTCCACCACTTCATTATCATACCCCACATTTGAAATAGTGATCTCATGAGATTTACCTTTTTTTATTTATGATTAATAGGTTATTGACATTAATAAAAATCATTAACTATAATATTAATGAAATAGATAGAATAATTCCCATAATCCTAGCATCTAAAAAATTGAAGAATGGGTAGTTCATTCTATGTCATTATCTCTCGAGTATAATTGTTAGCTAACTTTTTCCCATCACTTCATCATTTTATTTCTGAATGACCTTATTTTACACCCTTAAATAACATTATAGTCCCCTTAATTCGATTTATTACTTGTTTATTTCCAAACTTTTGTAATAAAATAGGAAATGTCTTTGTCCCTATTTTTATTATTATTATAATTTCCATTTAATTCTATATATTTTTTTATCAAAACCATGGGATTGGTTGGTGTATCTGATCTCTATTTCTACCTTGATCTCACATAAATAAAAAAAATTAATTAAAGAAGTTTCAAATGGATCGCTCATTTCAGAGAATTGGTTTTAAGACATTTAATAATCAATCAATCATTATTTTATTATTCATGATAATACTAAAATAATACCATTAAATTCTTCTAAAATTATCCTCATAAGTACTAATGGATTCATCATCCTTATTCTTTATCTCAAGGAATTCCTTATACATTTTAATATGAATAATATGATTAAAATAATTTTTTAAAAACTAAAATTTTAAACTCATCCCACTTTATAGAGTCAATTTATTAATGTTACTTCATTTTCTTGATAAGAGTCCACCATTTAGCAGGTTCACCTTCTAAATGATAAAAAAAATAAAATAACTTCTTCATGCTCTAAGAAATAGAGGCAAAAATATTTTTTTTTAATACTAATCCATTTATTATATTTTAGTAGATCTATTAATCAAATAAAATATATTGGATGTTACCTCATGAAGGAATCAATATAATTTTGTCCCCTCATTTTCTCATTTTTAAGCTCAACATTATTTATTGATTGAGAAGGTTTCATAAATTTAGCAATACTATTTTTCATTCCAACTCCAAATACATTCTGTTTCTTAGGTGTATAATTATTGGATTTTCTATCATATTCAATATTAATATAGTTCATTTAGGTTCCATTCAATGGATAAAACCACAAAAAATTTTGAGATTAAAAATAATCATAGTGATAAACAATATAATCATGAAAAATTATTCAATGGTTTTCTAACTCAGGGAAATTTCTTTTCAATATATTAAACATCAGATTTAACCTAAGTAATACTTAGTCAACATATGTAAAAATAAATCATAATGATTCATAAATAAAATGTGAATTATCCCATGAATATACCTCAGGATTGTATATCCAAGTGTAAAATCTTAGGACTACTCATTATGACCAGTGATGATGGATTTAATACCCAATCTGACCAATTTATTATTGTTACCCATGGGTACATCTGTGTCATATCCCTATCCACTTTCTAGCTTCTAAAATGTATTTATTTCTAAGTAAAATTAAACTATTTACTTAAAATAGGATATTCTCCTATTCTTAGGGTTATCATAAGGGTTCTAAGTAAATTTTCAATATCCTAGTTTCTAAATGAATATAAAACTTAATATGAAACCATCATAAGTGAACCAAACATCTCATACCTTAAAATTACATCTTATTATAAAAATTTTCATTACAAAAAATTCAATCCATAAAAAAACCATAATGATTAACTATATTTGGAATCATGGATACATAAAAAACTAGTATATAAATGATTTATATCACCCCCACTAAGTTGTTTTCTACTATTTCCCTTATTATACACATCGTACTTTAAACCATTATTTATATATAAGGGAATGGAAAAATAATAAAAGGTGAGACCAGATTCTTAGTAAGGTTAATAATGGCAGATATCAATGATCATTTAATTATAGCAAGAGCATAAGGGATTGAAAACATGAGTTTAATATTTTAAAATCATACACAATAATTAATATATCATAATCATGATCTATGGTATATATATTATCATTTCATGAGACATGAATCATTAAAGAATAAAGGAACATTATCCATGATAGAATAACATTAGAATTAGATAATTTCATAAAATCAGGTCATATATTGTATTATAATAAAAATCTTAGAAATATTTGGTCAAGGATACCCACTAAGACATTCATTGTATGTTAGGATAGTGCTAACCACCCATTTCCTTATTTTACGCTTGGGATAAACTCCCATGTACCATCCATTATGTATTGGATAACATCAAGTATACCATGTGAGATCATAAATCAATAATATTTATGCATTTCATTGAAGGGATATAATGTAACCACCCATCACATAATAAAAATCAATTCATATGTATTTGATAAGATTATGAAAACATTTATCATTCCATCATAAATAATTCAATGGAAAATAAAATAGGTTTCATCAGTATTTCATCATCATAAATATACACCATACAGATAAATAAAAAGTATGGTATTATAGAATAACATCCCTAGTGAAGCATAACTAACATCAATGGATGATATCATAGGTGAAAAATGAGTTTTAAATATGAATGGAAAATTTCTTGAGGAAAATACCCACTTCATTATAAAATCACGTATTTATAATATTGAAATTTTAAAAATATTATGTAAAATATTTAATTTTAAAAAAATTATTAAAAATTGAAAAGTAATATTTAAGTAAAATAGTATCCATGATGGCAATAAAATCCTTTTTTGTGGTATATATTAAAACAAATATTCCATTGGTAAAAAGTACCTTATATGGAAAATGACAAGAATATTAAATTAAAAATTATATCTACAAATTAAATCATGGGTAAAAAATTATTTTATTAATAATTTAAAAATATTAATAAAATTATTCAAAATATTTTCAAAAAAAATATGGACAAGTGAGAAAAATATTCTATAATGAAGAGAATAACATGACCTGTTTTTGTTAAAAAAACTCTTTCCGACTTTTTACTACTTTGAGTGATAAAAGTGAAATGAAACCATAATATATATATATATATGAGAAGAAAATTTATGATTTTTTGGATAGATTGATCAAATAATTTCACCATCTAAAATTTAAGCATAAACAATCCTGGTAAAAATGTGATTGTAACATAAAACCCTTACCTCAAGTCTATATTTTTTCGTAAGGATGAAAAAATACTATATAATAAATTTAAATTTTTTTAATCATATAATAAAACAATATTCATACATATAATATCATACATGGTTCAATTATAAAATTTCAACAATAATATATTTATAATACTTTATTAAATGTTTTTCTTTTAGGTGTTAATTGTTTTCCTTTTTATGAATGTTTCAATTTGGATGTTCTGGTCCTTGTATATTGATCATGGTTAAATAATATACATAAATTTTTTCATTATATAAATATCATATATATTCATTATATATATATATATATCATCATCAATAAATTTTAGAAATGGAAAATTTAATTACACCATTCAGGGAGATGGTAATTAATACTTATGTATGAACATTGTTTTCATTTTGGAACAGGAAGAATGAAAGAAGGATCAATAATATTTTATAATTTAATATTAATTATTGAATCATAAAAATAATATATTTTTATTAAATACATTATTATTAACAATCACGATAGATTATGATTGAAAATTCATCATATTGAAAGATGGAGATGGTAGTCCACACGTACACATGATCAGAACTTTCATTTATCATTTTATCTAAAATAAGTGGAAAATGGTTGTGAAATAATCATAATAAATTTTCAATATATTTATGATATTGGATTCATCATGTTATTATGGATATATTAGGTTTATAGAAGGCATACAAAGAAATAAAATCAAAATATCTTTGCTAAAATCTATACCTCTTCGTTGTGAAACCACATTTGGCTTAGACCTTAAGAATAAAAAGGATAATATTTTTATCAAAAAACAATCAAAAGGAAATGGGATGGTATGGTAGAATATTATTTTTTAGGTATTTTATAACATAAATATTTTATAAATTGTGAGTGAGAGAGGAGAGGTGGTGTCCTTTTATAAGGGAAGAGAAGGATACACTTGGAATTTTTATAATGGTTAAAGAATATTAATGTATTACTCAAGAAAAATGATTCAAAACTGAAAATGATTTTATTTTGGGATAATATATAGTTTAAATATATCTGTATATTAATAATTATAGATTTTTAGATGGAAATATTTCCCATATCTCTGGGTTTAACCCTAATGATAAACCCATTTTAACATTAACCAAAGTTACAAATTTTTACTATTTTTATTATGCATTATATCCAAAAAAATAAAAGTGGACTCATTAAAAAAATTGGACCTGAGGATTAAAAATTTGGAATAAATTTTAACATATATAGCTTCTCTAAGTGGTCGGAATTATTTTCCAAATAAACCCATAAAACACGATGAAAAAAATTTTATAAAAAAAATACTTTTAAGTATAAAAATATTAATATAAAAAAATTAATTATAATGTCAATTATGATGACATTTATTGGATTATATTTTTTAAAAATGAAATAATTAAAATTTAAAATCAATATAAAACAATATGGTATGATTTAAATACTATAATAGAAAATATAGTTTTCTATAAAATCAACTTTTTTAATTATTCACTGAAAATTTTATATTTTTGAAAAATCCAAAATATCAGCTTAAGATGATTTTGATATGAAGGTTCAAAAAAAAAATTATTTTTTATAAAATTCAACTTATAAAATTTTTAGAAATTAATTATAATATCCTCTGAAATTTTTTAATAAAAACCATTTTTAAAGAAATATATTTTTGAAGCATAAAAATATTTTACTGAAAAAAGAGTACTTATCTATTATGCATTAATCAATGAATTTTAATTATATACAATAATCATAAATATATTTTTTAAATTTAATTATTATTATTCATACATATAATTTAACTCCTAGTTTATAACAATTACATTTAAATAATCATATTTTAATAATATATCATTGTTCGTTTAAACATTGTATTTCATGTAAAGAATGCTATCATATAATTAAAGTTAATTTCAAAGTAAATCAATATAAAATATTGGGTTGATAGTGCTTCATATAAATTTTCAATAATTTGAAAAAAAATTAACAATAGAAGTTTCTTAAACAATATGAGACTTCCTTCAAAATATCACTATTCTTTTATTCTCTCTTATACTTCCTCTTGCACTAATGCAAGATCATTCTTTTTATTTCATGAACTAAACTGCTCAATACTCTCCAATACTACATCATTTATTTTATAAGATTACATTTCTATATTTTTTTTACAATAATGGCTTCATTTTTTTCTATTATCCTCCTCTATATATATATATATATTCCCTGTTACAGACTATATATTTTGTGCCACGAAAAAATATATATTTTCTTTTAACAAAAATGATTACTCTGTCAGAATTGAATGTTAAAATTTGAAATAAAGATATTTAAATATCTTTAACTAATACAAAATTATTCTTAAACATTTTCCCTCTTCTTCTTAATATTTTAAAACATTATTCTTGGCCACTGTCACATAGACTTATTTGCTACAACATGATTGAGTAGATATAAAGTAATCATTTATCTCTACTTCACAACACCTATCATATTCATTTTTAAAATATGTTTTCTCTATTTTCTTGAATAAAAAATCCCATTTTGTATTGTTTAACAATTATTAATATATTCAACATCATCTGGAATTAAATTATTCATTGAAAAAATATTCAAAAAAATTGTATGTGATCTTCATAATTATCATAATTTCTCTATGGGATCACTAATATATAGTTTAAATTACTCATAACCAAATTTAAATGATCCATACAGAAATGAATGACACAAAATTCCATGAATAACTCATTAAAAAAATATTATAATGATTCATTCATGTAAATCTTTTGATGACTCAAACGTAGGTTTTTATTACTATGAAATGACTCATACGGTGAGTTAATGACTCAAAAATAGATGACATACTCTGGAAATAACATATAAAAATTCCATAAATGACTTTTATACAGTCTTACTATTACCCATATGTTGGTTCAAATGACTCGTATTTATACACCTTTACTTCAAAATGAGACATTTTAGGTCTCTATGACTCATACAAAAACTGAGATGACACATACACTACTCTAGGAGTCCCATGCCTTTTTCAAAATTTTATTTCAAATTAGATAAACTCTATATATATTCTATATTTCTTCAAGATTCCTATAAAATTATTACAAACACCCATAAATTATTCATCTCACATATTAATCCTTATTTAATGTAATTTTGAATATAATTTATGTAGTAAAAAATACATCAAAATAAACTTATTCATTTAAACACTTCAAATTATTCTTCTCTAGAACTAAACAAGCTCGTTAGTACTCTTCTTTAATTATAAACACTAAAGTTCCTAATAGATCACGAAGATACACTAGAGATTGGGTGGTCAATCAGTGTACAAAAAAATTACCATTTTCATTTCTTTTATATTTCCCATTTTTAAGTCAAACCGCTGCACTTGTTAGAGTGAATGGATCTTCCATGTTTACAAACACAATTATACAACATTTAAGAAATAGCGTAAATGAGGCACAAAACACGTTATTTTTTCAAGGTTCTCCCCTTATGTATGTGACTACATTCTTGTTGTGTTTTGGATGATCATAGACAAAAATTCACAACTAAAAATCAATCAATTATTACAATTGGGTTGGTTAGGTATCACCTTGAAAACCATGGTGGGTTGGTATGAAAATTTTCCCAAATTAATCCAATATCACACAAGTGTTATTTATACTGGAATAACATAATTTATTCACAAATAAAATACTTAAAACAACGAGAAATATCACATGAACTCCAAAATTCGACTGCAACACAAAATGATATTCCTCTTTGAGCCACTGAAGTAAACTGGTTATGCACTTCCTCACTTCAACTAAAACTCCTAAACTACCACTAAATTTAATCAATAAAACTATATAAATATCTTTTTAGTATACTCTTATAAATTAATATTATTTATCTCTTACACTATATACCACTACAATATCATAATGAACAACTTTTATTTTTTTCATCAAACTATACATTGTCTTCTAATACAATTATTTGACTTTGGTTACAATAATTTAGTTCTCAATTATCATGAAATTTATCTTTAATTTTCTTTATACATTTAAAATTCAATTAATTTTCTTCATTTTTTATGATACCATTATTTCATGTGTACATATACATTGAAAATAATGGAAGAATAATTCACCAGCTCATTCACTTATTCATAGTCTAAATTCTTTGTATACTACCTAAGAAAATATAAATTGAACTATCTTCATGTATGCATGTCACACACTTTCTATTTGTTATTACATCATGTAGATTATCACTGATTGAAATTCCTACAACTTTATTCACTTAACTAGATGGACATACACTATACCACTTCACTCAATACATGAGATAATAACATCCTTCAATACTGCCTCTTCACTATTATAAGCATGCACACACTAAAAACTTGATTAACCCCACAATTACTTTGTATGAAAACAATAATTATCCATAATTATTACATGAAAACCAAAACACACACACACACACACATACTTTTTCTCTCTTCTCATTCATGTACAGTATACACATAATCTTCATACATGTATATTTCATACATCATTCTTCACTACATTTGATAATAACATTCACACAGTTTCAATTTCATGAGAATATGAATGTAGTCTCAAATTACTATTCATCTATACATGTATGCAATTATGAACTCACTACATCATACTCACCCTTGTGTTTATTACACTTTTGCGCAAGACACACTGTGAGTGTGCATTCTTTCTTTGTGCACTAGACTTATTATCTTCATGCAAGTAATGTCACACTACCTATTTGATTTATAGTGTGTGTGCATGACTCAAAAAACCATCTACACAATTACATATTCACCATTATTAATGAAAGAATATATTGTCACTATTTAAACATTCATGCAAATATGAGAGTGCATGAATTCTTGATGATCTTGAAAAAAGAAAGGGAAATGCTTTGTTGATCTATCCTAGTTACTATGTGGATATCTTATCTTCCCAAAATAGTATGAGGGTAGAATCACATGTTATATTCCTTGAGTTTTATCTTCTTATGTGCACAAACATTGCATGTATGGAACATATGTCTTTCACAAACTAGAAAGACTTGTAGTGTTACTTTTTCTTGGGAAAAGAGATTCTCTCACACTCAGCAATATAAGACATGACTTGTCCTCAGTGCATTTTGATATTTAAAATAGATCATCACTACCTCACCTCATATAGAATACCTAAATTTTGGGATGCAGTAAATCACCATCAGTGATCGTTTTTCAACTCAATATTTTATCCACAGTTTTATCTACATAATATTTCGAAAATGGCATTTCAACTGACTTTGATCATATTCATATTTTCGAAAGAACGAAACAATGATCAGATGGTTCTCAAGAGCTACGATTTGATCATATTTCAATCCAAATTCATAAATATAATAGTGTACAAAAGTCTCAGGTGAGGGCTGATAAACAATTTGACATATAGTGTTTATTGGATGGCTCATAAAAATAGATTGATCGGATCTGATAATTGCGATTACTATAGAGCTACAACAATGCCATCAATGTTGATCCCATATCGAAACAGAATCTATTTGAGAACCTATTTATAATATAAGGAATGTCTTAAACCGTACAAACATGGTTAATTAATATACATAATACAATGGAAGCACCCCTTATTTTCACCCTCGTTGTCAAGAATGCTACCCCGCATGATGGTGGCTCTTCCTATACCAGCGCCTACATGTGATTTGTTGTTCCATTAATGTTATCCCTTAGCTCAACCATCTTGCATATCATGAGTTTTCTTCTAGTTACCACATAAGATTTAGCATAGTTGAATCCCTTAGCTGGCTGGTTAGATCAATATTTTTGATAAACAATAACTCTATTAAAAAATATTCAATACCACATTTTCAATCCAAACAAAAATATTATTCATGTATACCAAACCACCATATTAAGAATCAAATCCAAACTATTCCAAAATTCTTCACAAAATATTAATCATGAAAAATAATTATTATTCATAGTCATAATATGTCCCCTTTCTTTTAACTACTCAATTCATCGAACATTTGATAATCAACAAAATAAGATCTTATTCAACTATGATAAACGTTGTTCATTCTCTTAATGCAATTAAGACATGCATTAGAAATTATGAACAACTCTCAAATCCTAAAAAGTATTTTTTCATCATTAGACACATCTCTTCCCACCAAATCATCCTATCCAGATTATGAATAATTCTTAGTAATAATTAAAAGGAAGAATATCTATACTAAAATTACTGTAAATATCTGTAACTTTTAATTTTCATCAATAAAGTATATTGAAAACAATTGTAACACAAATATTAATTTAATCGATTTGTGTCCATCAATATACCCCTTTGGATTGGTTTTCAAAACCAATTTCACTTTCAAAGTCAACGTTTCCTTATCCCACTTAATTAATAATAAACACAAATATATTATCATGGAATTGAATTCCACTCACCTCAATGTATAAAAACTAAACATATTTTCTTCTTTAATCTCCTCATTTCATAAAATATTTCACTTATCATAAATTAAAATTTATTTACTTCATAGAAGGAAAGAATCAACCTTCTAATGTAAAAATTCATTAATTAATCATCAATGAGTCTATGTGGGCTAACCTAGAGAAGAAAATAAGAGTTATCAATTTTGAAAAAAAAAAGCTGTGAATAAAATTTTCATTATATGATTCCATCACTAAGATTTTATTTCAAGGGGTTTTCAGAATCTATTCATCTAATATCTTGAATTCATCTTCAAAAATATATAAAAATCATTCAACTATAAGAATGTACATAACATTTATCAATTCATTTTACTACTATAATCAAATTATCATTTCTTCCCTTTCTGATATGTAATTATCATTTATATTGTGATAGGAGATCACACATATTTAATAAAGAGAATTAATTTATAGAATTTGAAATCATCAGATAAATCAATTACCATAAATTCAAATGTTCACATGATAATAGTTGAGATATTTAACTATGGTTTGGTCTCCCTAGTGCGATGAACTTCATCCATATTCTTCATCATGATGTACTTTCTTCAAGAATGATCTTTAATAAAATTTTACATTAATTGAAATAAATAAATCCATGATGAATAACCTTTTAGATGTTGTAAAATATTTACAAAACACTCATATCTTTAAAAATTCCCTTTAATATATGTCTCACCTTAAATTCTATCCATAAAAGGGAAAAAAACCAAATATACATGGGAATAAGGTGGTTCTTCAAATGATTTTTAGTCAGAGCAACATGGATTAGATTTATTTCTCAACCTAGAAACTTTTTTTTATTTCTAATCCATATTTATGAAAGCTAATATTTCAATATAATTTTTTTAATTTCCAAAATTTATCATTTAATAATTTCATAAACGTATTTATTTCATCATATTTCATATTATATGGAAGAGCCTTCTACACATTTACATGTAGTGTACTTTCATTCATCTGTTACTGCTCAAATTTTTTATCCAATTCCAGTTTTTCTGGACATATAACTTATAATTATTTTGGTACATTCTCAAACATCTTGTGTGTAGAAATTTACTTTAAAGTATCAATTTTATCATAAGAGGCCACTAGTTCTTTTCCTTTATTCTTCAACAGTTTTATCTATACAAGAAACCATTTAATGCATTTGTCGGAAATATGACCTGATATTTTAAACCTTCTACACAAATCTACAAATATCATTAGGTTAAACTATTTAGACAACCTCTCATGAAATTAGAGTGTTTTATTTTATTTTCATGTTCCAAATCACCTATTTTATTTTACTCTAATATTAAATTCTTTTTCTTCTTCAATATGCTTCCACCAGGATTGTTATTTATGACATGTTGTCAAAGTTCTATTATATGGCCACTTATTCCATATTAGAATTACATTTTCTTTGGTGTGAATTTTATTTTATTATTATTTTTGGGTGTGTCTGGCTTCACTATTTTCATAACATTCTTCTCCTTCTTATACCCCAAGGGATAATTTTATTCTTTTTTGTTTTCCTCTAAATTTTTTGTTTTATTTTCTTCATATCATCCTATATATAATGCATAGTTGGATCATACCATCACTCATCATAATTGTATCAAATGTTTTCAAATATTTATAAAATTATTTTGGATACTCAAATATATTCCCTGTAGATATATGGTTTTTCATTGGTGAATTATTCTTCAACATTATAGGATTTCTCTTCACATCATATTTTCTACCCCTTTATGTTGGCCATCTATAATTATCATGTATTGACATATTATGAAAAAATTAAATAACATGACGCCAAAATTTACAAAAACACCGCAAATAACCCACAAATATTTAATTATTTTTCTATGCTAAATTTTGACAAGATTTTTCATCTTTTTTATTTTTTATAGTTTTATTCTCCATCTAGTATATTTGTATGGAATGAGAATCAACACTATTCTTCATATCCACCTTTGATGACATGATGGATTTATCACCAGTCAACTTCACCAATCTTTGGCTATTTTTTGGATCATATACTTCTAGATGATACAATATTAGTACAAATAGAAACTTATGGAATAAAGGTTCACTATTTTATTGATATTGCAACATATTTATCTTTAGATAATCTCAAACACTTCTTTCCCCATGAATGAGTTTTTCAGAACTAAGAATATTTTTAGAATTACACTTTCTAGCCTTTCTGACCACAAAATTTTGTATAGATTTATCTTGAATGTTTTAATGATTTCTAAAATTTACCAACAACTCAAGATATGTTAGATTTATAAAGTTATTATGGTCTCAAATTGATTTCACCATATATTCACAATCTTCTTGAGAAGTCTTTGAATGTGTTTCCTTATGATTTTTCAAATTAACTTCGATTTAAAGACACTTCATGTTGTGGATGTTTTCTCATCCTTGATAAATTTCAATTTTTCTTCCCAAAAACTCTACATTTTCTTAACATTATCATCATGCATTTTATTTTTCATTAGGATGGAGTTAATAAACTATTTATTTCTATTTATATTAACTAATAACTAGTCCTATTTTACATTCATAGAGGTTTTTTGTATTTTATTCAATGGACATATCACTTCTGTATAAAATATTTTAGTCACTTCCTTCTTATAAATAGTTCTTTTTAATTCATATTCAATCATTGTGAATATTTTTTTATAATTAAATATAAATTTTTCTTCGGTTTCTTCAGTTAGATGAATGTATATTCCTTGTCTTTGATTTCCAACTGAGAGTCCTTAACTATCATGGTAGATTTATGAGATTCTTTAAGTGTATGAATCATATAAGTAAGGCCCTTATCAATTAATTATTTCTCACAAACAATTATTTTCAATTATTCTTTATTATAGGTGAAATTTTCCATGAAAATTGATATAGTGTACTCTTTGGAATCAATAATTTCTTCGAGAATTTTACAACTTTGAAAAAAAATCTAATGATTTTTCTATATCCTCAAATTCTGTTTCAAGCTCTAACTTTTCATCATAATGTCCTTTTATAAAAGAATATATGTAAGTGAAAACATCAATAGGAACACTCTTAATATAGACTTTTATTTTTCATTAAAATTCACTGAGTGACTCAATTAATTCTTCTTCATCACCACATGAACTATACTCATATAAATTATCATTTTCAACTAAATTAATATATACTATTGATAGATTACCTCTCAGAATACATTCATTTTATGATAAAACCTCTATCTTCTTCAAATTCTTACTCAACTTTCCATTCTGTTTCTTCTATCTGTTCTTCATGTTTTTTTAGATATCTATTTATTATAACTAATAGAGATAGGAACTGAACTTTCCATATGAGAAGATTATATAATTTTGATACAAACAATTTGGATAATATGATTATTCCAATTATGGGTGTAACCTTTTCTATGATACCAATTGAAGTGACCTATGGATCATGTAGGTATACCAAGTGGGAAGGTGAATTAGAGTACACAAATTTTATCGATTTTTCATTCTTTTCTCTTACCCCTTTTAAATTTGAACCTATGTAGTTATTAGAGTTGGTAGATATTCTTTGTTTACAAACACAATTATACCAGAATTAAGATATAAGGTAAATGATGTACAACAAACAGTATTTATAAAAGGTTCTCCACTGAAGTAGGTGATTGTCTACTTGTTGTGTTCAGGATGATCTGAGACATAGATTCTCCACAAGAAATCAGTTATCAATTAAAATTTGGTTGGTCAGGTGTAACCCTAAAAACCAAGGTGGGTAGGTATGAACCATTCCAAAAATTATATTAGTATCCCAAAAGTGTTATTTATCCTATCATTCCACCCTTGTTTCACAAATACAACACTTAACATAGTGATAAATATTACATTATCTTCAAGATGTTACTACAAAAAAATAGTTCTTCCTCTTTGAGACACTAAAATAAACTATTTCATCATATTCTCACATTAATTGAAATGCTTCAACTTCAACTGAATGTAATAAAAAACAATTTATGAAAATCAGTTCATTATACTCTTATAAATTAGTAGAAGTTGTCACGTCTACTATATATCACTACAATATTTGAATGAACAACAAAATATTTTTCAACAAAATGTAGGTTATCTTCTAATACAAGAATCTAGATTTGGTTACAATAATACAATGTTTACTTATCATGAAATATATATTACATGTGTTTAATGCATTTAAAATTTAATACATAGTATTATTTATTTCATGAACCTATGATTTCATGTGTATGTATACATTGAATAATGAAATAACATTGTATAAACTCATTTACTTTTTCATAGACTAAATTATTTGTATACCACAAAAACAAATATACACTATACTATCTTTATGTACACAAGTCACAAACTATCTATTCACTTCTCCAACATGTAGCTATAATTTATTAAAATTCCTAATAGTGTTTGTGCTAAACCTGATGAATGTACACTATCCCACTACCTTTGATACATGAGATGCTCATTGTCCTCAATACTATCTCTTGCCTATTATATTCGGAATGCACACACAAAATACTTACTCAAACACATATTCACTTCATATTCACACACTTACTATCCATAATTCTTTCATGAATACAAAAACACACACTTCCTTATATTCACTTCACATTCACACACAAAATACACTTAATCTCAGGCATGGATATTACATACATCATGATTCAATACATTTGATACATAGTTTCACACAGTTTCACTTTCATAATATTATCCATGTAGTCTCGAATGGTTATTCATCTATATATGCATGAAATTATCCACTCATTTCATCATAAAAAACCTTGTGCACATTCCTATTTTATGCAAGACACACTATCATTCTATGTTATTACTTTTCATACTATAATTAGTATCTTCACACAATTAATGTCAAAATACATATGGTATTCACATTGTGTGTGTAACTTAAAAAAACCCTCTTCACAATCATTTAATCACTATTATTTCTGAAATAATATACTTTCACTATAAAACCATCATGTGAATATCAGTGTTTGTGAATTATTGGTGATCTTCACACAAGAAAGGTAGATGCTTTTTAGAAATATCCATATTGCTTTTCTATTATCATATCTTACTAAAATAGAATTAGTGTGGCCATATCATGTCATCTTCTTTGAGTGTTCTCTTCTTCTCTACAAAAGCTAAGAATGTTTAGAACCTTTTTCTCTCATGAAACAGAGATATTTGGGGTGTTATTATTTTTGTAGAATCGAGATTCTCTAACACTCATCACAAAAAACCACAACTTATCCTCAATACATTAAAATATTTATAGGTGGTTAAAACTACCTCACATCATATAGACGTACTCTTTTTAGGACATAATAAATCACCATCAATTAAAAAATAATTTTTCAACTCACTAACTTATCCACTGTTTGATCTTCGTTATATCTTGAAAATGTAGTTTCAAACAATTTCGATTAAATTTTGATTTTCAAAAATATTAAACAATGATTAAATGGTGCTTGAGAGATATGGTTCAATTTTATGTCAACATCACTATATGAAGATCCTAGTGTATAAAACTCTCAGTCGAGTCTTGATGAATAAGACAGTATACAACCCTAATCGGATGGGTCAAAAAAACAAATTGACTAGATCACATGATTGTTGTCCCTTCGAATCTATAGTAACATACTCAACATTGATCCCACATAAAAATTGAATCTGTTTGAGAACCTCTTTATAATACAAGGCATGTTTACCACCCTCTATAATTGGGTACTGAACACTCATAATTCACTTGTACCACCTTGTTCATGCACCCTTGTCCGCTGTTGTGCCAACCCAAATGGTGGTGTCTCCACCTATACATACGCCTCTAAATGGATCTCTATTCCTTGATATCTCTCCTTCATATCATCCTAGCTATCTGCATTGAGGTTGATTATAGTTCCCACTTATGCATTGGTGCACCTGAATCCCTTAGCTGGTTGAAGGCTCCTTATTTTTGACAAATAAGCACTCCATTAAAAAATTTCAATACCATATTTTCAAGGAAAAAAAATATTATTCAAGTATAAAAAACCACATTATTGATAATAAAAAAATATATTCCAACCTTTTCAAAATATTCATCATGGAAAATAAATATTTTTCATGGTCATAATATTTCATCTTTGTTTTAACTCCTCAATTCATAAAACATTTTATAGTCAACATAATAATATCTCTTAAAACTAAAATAAACAATGTTAATTATTCTAATGCAATTAACACATGTTTTTGGAATTAAAAATAGCTTAGTAATAATCATAATTAATGATTCTTTATTATAAGAAACTCTTCCAACCAAATCATCCTTCCATTATTAGGAATAATTCTCAATGATAATAAAAATCCAGAATCTCCATACTATAATCACAGTAAATAATTTTAACAATGAGTTTTTATCAAAAAAGTGGATTTAAAACAATTACAACATATATATCATTTTTAAAAAATTTGGTCCTTCAAATACATGATAAATTTTACATAGATCTCAAAAATATCCATTAATAAATATTTTCTCCAAATCAAAGGTTGGGCACCAAAATATTCACGTTTTATTTTTTAGAATCCAAAGAACATAAATCACTATCAAACTCAATATACGTATTAGTGAATCATAATTCAATAATTATAAACATACCTAATAAAAATTGGTGTAGGAAACATAAACATTGAATAATAATAAAATGTTTTCTATAAAAAATAATGACCTATATTCAACTATTAATATTCACTTATTATATTGATTCAAATTTAAAAAATAATAGTAATTATTAGATTTTATTACCACTATAAATATCATGAGAAATATATATAGAATCAACTATTCTTCAAATATTCAACTCAAGAAAACAATCCTTACCCAATAAATTTATTGGAAACTAGTATGTACATAGATTTATATATTCATTCCCAATAGAAATATAAAAAATAGTTCATAAGGACACACCGTTACTACCTCTAAAATTATTCCCCTTTTAAAATATCACTCAAAATATATGACACCACTTAGGTAAAACACATAAAAATTAATACTCATAAAAAAATTATCTCCCTTTGTAAATACATTATAGAATTAACATTATGATATTTGTATTTTCATTTTTATCTCTCTTTAAAAAAATATTTTATGGAAAATATGAGAGAGGGGACTGGTCCACCATAGCATAGCCTTGAGAGGGATGAGGTTGAAATCCCATAATCTCCATCAAACTATAAATTCAACCTTCAAAAATGCTTTAGTAAAAATATTATCCCCTTGATCCTTTTTAAGAATAAATTAAATATTTAACACATCCTCTTCCCAAAGTTATTTGACAATGTGAAATTTAATATCAATGTTACATGATCTTGAATTTTTAACATGATTGCATGAATGATTAATACCTATCTAATTATCCCAACCAAACATTAGTCATAACTTCATCTCTACCTTGAGTACATCTAATTGAGTTATCATACACATAAATTAGGAAGTGACTTGAGTGGAAGTTATATAATTTAATTTAGTATTTTCATGTTTATATAACATTTATTATTAGTGTGCCAACATACACAACTATCTCCTGGGAATAAAAATCTACTAAATGTTTAACTTTAATCATAAGCACATTGTAACGACCCAAACATTCATTAATGGAAATTCCTCTTTATCCAAGTAAATGTATTATTATTTTTATATAAAATGTGAACATAATTGGTTTTATGTTTATTGATTTTAAAATACTATTAAGAATTGTGATCGTTGCTAATATAGCCACTGAACAACAATCACATGATTAGTATAAATATATGTCTTTACCAAATCCAATTTACTCAGAAAAAGGAAGTGATGGCCACATCCAGTAGACTTTCCCCATAAAAAGCTCATTTTTCAGAACTCAAAAAGGAGGTGGTGTTATTGGTCTTCACTCTTGACCAAGCCCAATCCGATCTTGAACAATTTAAGCTTGAGAGGAACAAACAATAGGAGAAGTGGATGTTAATAGAGATTACCACCCAAGAGATATTATTCGAGCCACCCCAAGAGTTTATCACCATCGCACACCTTACACTTCTGTCTTATGCGGGTGTTATAAAGGGTTATGTAAAAAAGGCCTTAGCACTATGGTTATGTTCATTACTTTTTGTATATATATACATTCATTTTATTATTGTTACTTCATAAATAGTTTTTAAAACACAAATATTATTTTTAATTAATATTCAATGTAGAAATATATTTTTATGAATTAATGTATTTTTGAATTAAATAATATTTTAATAAAATATTATTATTATTATTATATTACTTTTTATTAAATATAAATTATCGTATAATTTTATGAATTCAAATGTAATTTTTATTAAGGTTTGAATTTTTTTTTTGTCAAATCCCATTAATTTTAGATAAATGATGGTTTTTATTTTAAAATTAAAAATTCACATATATAAAAAATTATTTAGATAAAATGATTATTATTTTTGGAATCAAGATGCTGAAGTTTTTTAACAGTGATTTTTTCATAATTTTCCAAGACAATCAATTTTTGGGGTAAAAATTAAATACCATTTAAATATATAACTTGATTTATAACATCATAATAACCCAATAATGATGTAATAAAATAATATAAACAATATTTTAGGCCAATATATGTGTTATAATTAAAATAATGTGATTTTTGGGATTTTTTTATTTATTTTTGAAAGCCTTAGTGGACCCTTCAAGGCTTATAAAACATTCTGGCTTTTTAAATTGTTTTCCTTGAGAGTGTGACTCACCTCCACATAAGAAAACATATTATTTTATGAATTTAGGCCTTTGGCTTAATAAAATATTATTTTACACTCCATTTTCGAAAATACCATGGGAAAAAAGCATGGGCTGGTTTGTGGTTTTGATTAGTTTAATGTGAGGTTTCCCAAACCTAAATAATAATGAATTACCTCTCCTTTCCTATATAAACCCACCAAATCTTCCACTTCAACTTCACTCAAAGACTACAGAGTTCAACCAACCCCAAACCTCTCCTTTCTATAATCCTCCCAAGGTTCCCCAAGATCCTAATAAGCCACTCTCAAGCCTCTCCCAAGCCTTTGGGATCACAATTCCAAGTAAGGGATTTCTTCATTTCTCATTTTTGTCTAATTTTCTTTAAGCTCTTATGCCCTGTTATTTTCAATTGAAATTGTTGGGGTATGTTTTTACACATACCCCATACTACCCTATTTATGTTTTGAGTATGGGATACCCATTTCTCTCTCATCAATGCCTACCATGTACACCCGTTACCATGCAAAAATTCCATGAGGGATTTCTCTCTCCTCTTTTTCACCCAGGTATTTATTTTGTATTATCCCTATAAATTCCATTATGTTTGTTGGTACATGTATCTATATGACCCCCTTAAAGTCAATTTCATGTAAATATGATGAGAAAACCCTTTCTCTCTCATCAACCATTTTTTATGAGTTCTTATATCACGCTGTTATGCTGCCGAAATGGTACCGTTTTTTTCAAGCCAAGATCATTGTGTAGTGAATACGATAACCATTTCTCTATCAAGGGAATAATCTTTCTAAAAATATAAATATTTAATAGTAATTTCATGTATTTATTCAATATTAATTAATTGTATAATTATTTATGATTTTGATTGATTCCATGTTATATGGTCTATGTGTCACACTTATGCTTGAAATGAAATGTTTAAGAAAGGGTGTGCCCTGGTAGCACTCCAATGTGTCGTTTAAAGTATAGTATCATGATAATTCATGTGAAATGAGTGTTGAATCCTACTAATTAATGTAAAATGAGGGTTTACTTGTGATTCTTATGCAATTAGGGTTTACTCATGATCTACTTGCAATGAGCCTTGGCTCATGCTAATTCCATAATTAGTGTTGTTGCCACATTTCCATGTTATGATTATCATGCTTTATCATGCCTTTATGTTCATGATTATATTATGGTCTATTGATATGACTATTGTCTAACATGTATTTTATCCCTCATTTTATAACATGTTTATTCCCTTACTGGGATTTATAGCTCACCCTTTTCTTAGGCATGTCCTCAGGTTATCCCATGTAATGCTAAGTACGGGGGAATATAGTGGTCATGTAAAGGATGTTTTCAATAAAGATGTCATATTTCATGTTTTATGTTGTTATGTAATGTTCCTAAACCATAAAGACACTATACCTATCAATCTTATATGTTGTATCAAGTGATGATTTTATGTATTAAATCATGTTTTAGTGTGTAATAAAGAACAGGGTTGTTATAGTTAGTATTAGAGGATAGGTTTAGTTATTTTGGGTATTAAGATTAGAAAACCCTTGTAATGCCTTAGAAACAAGTCTAAGTATAATAAAACATCCCTATGTTTAAGTGGGTATTGAGTAAGTTGTTTATCAAGTAAATACATCCCTATCTGGATATGAGAAGGTAGACGCGGCTCTGGCACATATGTTTCTAGGGGTGAAAAACCCAACAAGGAGTTTTGGGCATGACCCAGGGTATCCTGGTACATGAAAACATGCCTTTCTACACTCTTGGTTACGACACTCCTGGGGGATATGCATTGGTAAATTCACAATCTTAGTATGAACCATTATTAATGGAATTTAAAACAAAATCCCTTAAGAATATATGTTAGAAAGTAGATCATGAATAACGTAGATTGAAGCCTATAGATTCATATATTAAGGAAAAAACAGTTATTTATAAGTCATCTGTTTTTTCATTGGATTTCACTTTATGTGTTACCCCTAAATTTCCATTTATTCCATCCAATGATCAGTAATAGGAGGACTCTAATAACAACCGATGTGGAGATCAATGTGATGATTGTGATAATGAGATTCCCAATCTGATGGGAGCAGGAATCATGAACTTTGTCACGGTTATCTCTCTGTTAACTCATG
This sequence comes from Viscum album, assembly GCA_963277665.1. Taxonomy (NCBI): domain Eukaryota; kingdom Viridiplantae; phylum Streptophyta; class Magnoliopsida; order Santalales; family Viscaceae; genus Viscum; species Viscum album. The sequence continues at coordinate 1,293,331,226 of OY728138.1, read as the reverse complement.
CTTTGAATAGAAACATGGGTCAAGAAGAACTTTGAACCCCCCCCCACCCGAAGAAAGAACATGTCACTATCGAGATATTCACAAGAAAAATGGTTCCTACATTTAATGGATCATATGATCCCTCAATCGACGAAAAATAGATCAACTCCATTTAAATGATCATCTCCATCCTTCAATGTTCCGAACAAGAGAAGGTTCTCCTGGAAGCTTATCGTATGGAGGGTGAAGCTGATCAATGGTGGACATTGAAAAAAAAAGAATTCTAAGGAGGAGAATGAGTCATTGGAATGGACGGATTTACAAAATATTTTTTTTGATAAATATTATCCATGCACCCTCCGACTTAAGATGGGAAGGGACTTCCTTTCCCTCAAGAAAAAAGACAATGAATCTCTCAGAGAGTACGAGGAAAACTTCACAAGTCTTTCACGATACACCTCCGGATTTGTCGTTACCCCCAAATTCATGGTTGGCTATTTCATTGTTGGGATGAAACCTAGCCTACGGAAAGCGTTGGTGATCTGTGACTTTGACAGCTATGAGTAAATTGTCTGATGTGCCGTTAAGGTCGTAATAGAGATCGTAGAATCTCAGGGGTATCATGGGGATATGAAGAATAAGGTGTACATCAATGTTGGTTGTCCTATGGATAAATCCAATGGTGCCTAGAAGATCTAGCGGCCCACTTTCCAAAGGTGTTGAATGAAGCACCCTAGAAAATGGATGAAGGGGACGAGGAAATGCTTTAGGAGTAGAAGAGAAGGGAACCTTGCTGTTAAATACTGACACGAAAAACCCTCGGCTGCAACAGAGGAGAGGGATTCTCTGTTCGAACATCTACGCATTTTTCATTGGTACAACTACAATGAACCATGGAATATTTCAAATCAGTTCCCTAATCCAAGGGTTTTCAGAGGCAACTAATAAACACCAAAGCAGCAAGGGTGATATTTTTCTATCACTACTGCCGAAGTGAACCCTGTAATGAAGTGGTGATAGGTACTCTAGTTATTCATTCATGAATAGAGAATGTACTTTTTTATCCAGGCTCTACGCATTATTTTATATCCCAAAAGTTTATTAGAACAACCCAGCACCACCAAAAATCATGAAAGTAATGATGTCAGTGAGTATGAAAAATCGGGAAATCATTGCATCCCATGAATATAATGGCCGCCCTATCATAATCTATGAATATAATATCCTATCGAACCTCATCATACTCCCTCTGGTGGAATATGATGCAATTCTAGGCATGTATTGGCTTTCCTTATATAGATCCAATATAAATTACTATGAGAGGGAAATCACTCTACATGTGGAGAATTGACCCCTGATTCTATACAAGTGCAAGGAAGACAATGAATCTTCTTTAGCTCCATCATCTCAAGAGTCGATATTACTACCCTATGAGCATGTGTATTTGGATCATGTAATTGAGTCTAATGAGTAATCCATCCTTGAAGACATGCCTATTGTGAGGGAATTCACTGAATTGTTTCCCAAGTAATTGTTTGGTCTTCCTCTTAGAAGAGCTGTTGAATTATAAATTGAGCTTATACCTAGGGAATAGACAATATCCAAGACTCTATATAGAACCGTTTTTGTGGAGCTTGAGGAGATGAAAAAACAACTACAATAGAATTTGGATGAATGGGTTATACACCCAAGTGCATCAACATGGGGTGCACCAGTCCTCTTCATCAAGAAGAAAGATGGGTCAATGTGCCTTTTCATAGATTATCACGAGCTTAAAAAATCCTGATAAATAACAAGTATCATCTTCCATGAATATATAACTTGTTCGATCAGATGCATGGAGCACAATACTTCTCCATGGTAATTTTGTGGTCAGGATATTATCATGTAAGGGTGAAGAAGGAAGTTATCACCAAGTCTTCTTTTCATACAATATATGGGCATTATGAATTCATAGTAATTATTTTAGGACTCTCTAATTCTCTAGTAATCTTTAGGGACTTAATGAATAGAGATTTTAGGGATTACCTATAAAAATTTGTTGAAGTATTTATAGATAATGTTCTGATATACTTGAAAACCAAGGAGGATCATGAAGAGCATCTAAGAACTATACTAGAGACCTTGAGAAAGCGAATCTCTATGAAATGTATAGAAAGTGTGACTTATGGATGAAGTAGGCCTCATTCTTGGGCCATATCATCAAAAACAATGAGATATTTGTGGATCCCTCCAAAATAGATTCAATTGAGGGATGGTTGAGGACAACATCAGAAACAAATATCAGTATCCTCTTGGGGTTAGCTTGATATTATCAATGATTTGTGAGAAATTTATCACGATTTCCCAACCCTCTTACCAAGCTAACTCGGAAGGGAGTAAAGTTTTCTTGGAGTTATGAATGCGAAGAAATCATCAAGGAGATGAAAATGAGGCTTATCACTACGCTCATGCTCACTTTACCCACAAGCGGAGAACGTTTTGTAATATTCATTGACATTTCGAAGATGGGAATGGGATGTTTGTTGATGAAAAATTACAAATTCATTGCCTATACTTCAAGGATATTGAAATTTCATGAGCAGAATTATCCAACACATGATCTGGAGTTGGATGCCGTGATCTTCTCCTTAAAAATTAGGCGTCATTATCTCTTTTGGGAAAAGTGTGAAATATATACGGACCAAAAAATTCTCAAATATATATTCACATAGAAAGAGTTGAACATGTGCCAATGAAGATGGTTAGATCTAACCAATGACTATGACTACTCAATCAATTACCACCCTGGTAAAGATAAAAAGGTAGCAGATGCTCTAAGTAGAAAGGACTCAGCAATTCTAACACTGATGAGTATTAAGAAGGATCCAATCTTCTTAGATTTTATAAATATGGACATGGGAATCAAAAATAAGGGAACATCATCAATCCTTTTACAAATTATTGCTCAACCATATCTTCTGAAAAGGTTAAAGGATTCTCAAAGGGATGATGTGGTAATTCAGAAGAAAGTGGAAGATTTTAGAAAAGGGAAATCCTCAGAGTTAAATGTTAAAAAAAGAAGGAATTGTGAGATTTAGGAAAATAGTATGTGTTCCATAAAGTTCAAGGATGTAGAAGAAACTTTTGGATTATGCACATAGTTCAAATTTCTCTATTCACCTAGGAAACCCAAAGATGTATGGAGATATTTGATATCATTATTCTTGGGATATTATGAAGAAGTAGATCGTTGAATTTACATCAAAGTGTCTGGTGTGTCTGCATGTGAAGGCTGAGAGACAGGAGTCTAAGGGGATGATACAACCATTACACATACCAGTATGGAAATGGGAGAAAATCACCAATGACATTGTCACCAAACATCTGAAGACATACAAAGGCAACAATGCTATCTAGGTTATTGTGGATCATCTTTCTAAGTCTGCACACTTCATTGGGATTTGAGATGATTTCTCGTTAGATCAACATGCAGAGATATATATCAGGGAAGTGGTAAGGCTGCATGGAGTACCATTATCTGTTATATCTGATTGAGATCCATGATTCACTACTAAGTTGTGGAAGAGTCATCAACATGCTCCGGATACTGAGCTAAACTTCAGTACAACTTATCATCCTCAAAATAATGGCCTATTTGAGAGGACTAACCAAACACTTGAGGATATGTTGTGAGCATGCTCAATGGATTTTAAATGAGGATGGGATAAACATTTTCCACTGGTTTAATTCTCCTATAATAACAGTTTCCACTCAAGCATCTCAATGGAGCCTTATGAAGCCCTATATGGGAATAGATGCATAACATCGACATGTTAGGTTGAAGTTAGTAAGCGTATGCTACTAGGACCAAAATTTGTAGAGAAGGTTAAAACCATTCAGCAGCATATCAAGGAAACCCAAAGTTGATAGAAGAGTTAGGAAGATAAATATTAATGATACCTTGAGTTTAAAGTTGGATACATGTTATTTCTACACATATCCCCATGGAATAAGGTCATGAGGTTTGGAAAGAAAGGGAAGTTAAGTCCTAGGTACATCATCACCTTCAAGATTCTTGATTGTGTTGGGGTTGTGGCCTATCAACTAGAACTTCAACCGACCGTGGCCAATGTAAATGATTTCTTTCATGTATCCCTCTTAAGTAAGTACATACCAGACCCTTCATATGTACACACTTTAGAGGTAGTACAACTAGAGGATGATCTTTCTTATGAGGAGGAACCACTGAAGATCTTAGATTGTAGAGAAAAATTTCTATGAAATAAGACAATGCCCCTCCTCAAGGTGTTATGGTGAAACCACAAGTTCGAAGAAGCAACATGGGAATCAGAGGAAGTGATGAAGCAGAGTTACCCACATCTGTTTTTGTGTGGGAAAAGAAAATTTCGAGGGTGAAATTTCATTAAGGGGGGGAATATTGTAATCACCCAAACTTTCATTAATGGATATTCATCTTTATCCAATTAAATGTCTTATTATGGTTATATAAAATGTGAAAATCATTGGTTTTATGTTTCTATATTTTAATATACTGTTATGAATTGTGACCGTTGCTAATATAGCCATTGAAAAGTTTTCACATGATTAGTATACTTATAGGGATTTACCACATCCAATTAACTCAGAAAAAGGAAGTGATAGCCTCATCCAATAGACTTTCCCCATACAAAACCCATTTGTTAGATCTTAAAAAGGAGGTGGCGTTATTTGGATTCTCTCTTGACCAATCCCAAGCTTAACTTGAACACGTTATGTTTGAGCAGAACCGACTTCAGGAGAAGTGGATGTTAATAGAGATTACCACACGACCGATGTTATCCGAGCCACCCAAAGAGTCTGTCACCATTGCACACCATACCCTTCGGTCGTATGTGGGTGTTATAAGGGGTTATTTAAGAAGACCTTATCACTATGATTATGTGCATTATTTTTTTTATATAATATAAATTCATTTTATTATTATTACTTCGTAAATAGTTTTTAAAGCACAAATAGTATTTTCAGTTAATATACAACATAGAAATCTATTTTCACCAATTAATGGATTTTTGAATTAAATATTATTTTAAAAAAATATTATTATTATATTACTTTTTATTAAATATAAATTATCATATAATTTTATGAATGCAATTGTAATATTTATTAAGGTTTGAAAGCTGTTTTTGTCAAAACCAATGAATTTTTGATAAATGATGGTTTTTATTTTAAAAGTAAAAATTCACATATTTAGAAAATTATTTTGATAAAATGAATATTATTTTTGGAATCAGGATGTCGAAATTATCCAACGGTGAATATTTCATAATATTCTAAGATAGTCGAATTTTTAAGTAAAAATTAAGTACCATTTAAATATATAATGTGTTTTATGACATCATAATGATCCAATAGTGATTTAATAAAATAATATAAACACTATGTTCAGACAATATATGTTTTACCATTAATATAATGTTATTTTGGGTTTGTTTGACTTATTTTTGAATGCCTTAGTGGACCCTTCAAGGCTTATAAAACAGTTTGTCTTTTTAAATTGTTTTCCTTGAGAGTGTGACTCACCTCTACATAAGCAACCATATTATTTTATGATGTTAGGGCTTTGTCCTCATCAAATATTATTTTTCCACTCCCATTTGGAAAAAATCATAGTAAAAAACCCTAGGCTGTTTTGTGTTTTTTTATTAGTTTAATGTGAGGTGTCCCAAACCTAAATAATAAACAATTACCCCTCCTTTCCTATATAAACCCGCCCAAGCTCCCAATTACTCTTCAATAAAAGCCTTTAGAGTTAGACCAAATCCTAACTTCATCTATCTATAATCCTACCATGGATCCCCAATCTCCCAATAAGCCTCTCTCAAGCCTCTCCCAAGCGTCGGGGATCACACTTCCAAGTAAGGGATTTCTTCCTTTCCTATTCTCTGTCCAATTTTCTTTAAGCAGTTATGACCTATTTTTTTCATTAAAAATGTTGGGGTATGTTTTAAAACCTCCCCCATACTACCCCTTTTATGTTTTGATGATGGTATACCCCTTGTTCTCTAATTAATACCTCCCATTTACACCTTTTACCATGCCAAAATTCTGTAAGGGATTTCTCTCTTCTCTTTTTCACCCGAGTAATTCTTTTTTTATTATGAATCTAAATTCCATTATGCTTGTCGGGACATGTATTTATATAACCCCTTACTGTCCATTTCAAGTAAATATTATGAGACACCCTTTTCTCTCTCATTGACCATTTTTTATGAGTTCTTATTTCACACTGTTAGCTTCCTAAATTGCACAACATTTTTTCAAGCCAAAATCATTATGTAGTGAATACCATACCATGTCACTATAAAGGGTATTAATCTTTATGAACATATACATAAAAAATGGTACTTTAATTATTTTATTCCACATTAATTAATTATGGAATAACTAATTATATTGACTTATTACATGTTATATGATCCATGTGGCACACTTATGCATGAAATGAAATGTTTAAGAAAGGATGCGCCTTGATAGCGCTCCAATACAATGGGTAAAGTATAGTATCATGATACATCACGTTAAATGAGTGTTGAATCATGCCAATTCATGTGAAAAAAGGGTTTACTATTACTTCATGTGCAATGAGGGTTTACTCATACTCCATGTGCAATGATCCTTGTCTCATGAAAATTACATATTAAGTGTTGTTGCCACATTTCCATGTTATGATTTTCATGCTTTATCATTCCATTATATTCATGTTTCTCTTATGATCCATTGATATACCTATTATCTAACATGTATCTTATCTCTCATGTTATTCAATTTTTATTCCCTTACTGGGCTTTATAGCTCACCCTTTTCTTATGCATGTACTCAGGTTATCCCATGCAATGCTAAGTATGAGGGAATGTTTGGTCATGTAAAGGAAGTTTTCAATAAAGATGTTGTATTACAAGTTTTAAGTTGTTATGTATTGTTCCTATGCCCCAAATTCACTAGACCTCTTGATCTTCCATGTTGTATCATTTAAATATTTTATGTAATAAATCATGTTTTAGTGTGTAATAAAGATTAGGGTTGGGATACATATCCTTCATAATCTATAAATGTACAACCAAACAAATCTTATTTTATGATCCTATCATATTTTAGTCCAAAATATCTTGTAAGATTAATCTACCTAAGAATCATTTTTCTAGGAATTTTTTTTTCTCTTTTTGTAAACATTGATACCCCAAACAATGTGTAATGACATAGAAAATATTATGCCTTGATGTTCTTATGTTTAAAAAACATCCAATAATCATCTTAAATTATCTTAGATTTATATAATTTATTTCTATATATTTATAAATACTATCTCTCACTTAAATGTGAGTGGAAACTAGTTATGAATCCTCTAATGTAAAATTATTTGGAATCTTTTTTCCATATTTATATTTATAAAGAAAGATGCAATCATCCTCTTGATAGGTTTCTAAACCCATAAAAAAATAATCTCATAAAGAATGAACATTTCAAATAACTTATTACTATAAATAAAAATCTTCAAAAACTATTTCTTAATTTTCATAATATATAATATTTAATAAATATATAATAACAATTATATATACCTCATTTTCATATTTTATGTGTAGATTCTTTACCACCCTTTCTTCCATAATATTCAAGTTCTTTAACAATGATTCTATCAAGGCATAAAAAAATATTGGGGATGTTTTCAACCCATATAAATGCATTTTTTAACCTATAAAAACAATTTTCTTGTTCTCTATGAGAAAATCCACATGGTTTGTTCAATATAAACATATTCATCCAATTCAACATTGAATAAAGAATACATGACATCCATTTGGAAGATCTTGTATTTCTTTTGTTCCACAGTAGTAAGAAAAATTATAATGATTTATTTTATTTACTCCACTGAAAAGTTATCATAATAATTAATTTATTCTAATTTATAATTATATTTACACACAATTAATTCTTTGTTTCTCCCACCTTTTATATTTTCATTCAAATTTTTTGCGATGACCCATTTAGTTCCAAAAAAAAGTTTTGTTTACCAACATTAATAACAAATCTAATGTTTAATTTTTATCTATATAATAAAAATATTTTTTCATTGAATAATACTACTGTTGATACTCTAAATATTTATTAACATCTATTGGATCAACCTATAAAAAAATGAGTTATAAGAAGTTTTTATTTATATTCCCTGGTTAGCAAAAACTATCCTTATTCAATAATGTTTTTTGGACTTCCACCCACTTTACCTACCTTGGAAAAGTTGATTGGTGTTTCTCCTCATCAAAAAATTTGGATGAATAACCAACTTCAATTTGAATTACTCTACAATTTTCATTATTTTCTCTAACTTTATCATGTTTTTTAACCAAAAATAGTTTCATCTTCATCAATTTTGGAATACTATTATTTATTGGTGTTCTATTTCACTGATTATTTGATCACCTTCACATAAAAAATATAAAAAATATTCCTTGCATAATTTTTGTAGTAGTTGTATCCTATTCCATTTTGAGCATAACCTAGGAGGATAACATCAACACATTTTTTTAATCTTTCCCAAATTTTTACCCTTATCTTTGATAATATAGGGGTTGTAAAACACTCTTAGGTACTTCAAACATTGATGATTTTAAAATATATTTGGTATGGTGACATTTCAAATTTTAATCTGTAAATATATTGGTTTTGAATAAGAATTGGTGCTCCAACAGATTGTATCCAAATATACAAACAATTATTTTGAACTATCATAATAGATCAAGCCACATCCCCTAAACCTATATTTTTCCATTAAAAAAACCATTTTGTGTTGTTTATGGTGTATTGAGTTCATTTTGAATACAATTATTATTCACAAAATCATAAAATATTCCAATTTCATATTTAGTACCATTATCAATACATATATTATTTAAGAAGAAACCACACTTCATCTCAACAATTATTAAGAAAATTAAATATTTTAAGAGTCTCTGACTTTTTCTTCAGAAACATGATATAAGTAATATATTCAAATTAATAAATAATTTAAAGAAAATTCTTATCTCTATTTTTTTAATTTATTCATAACATACAGAAAAATTTCATAATGGATAATCTCCATTGGATGAGTTGATTGAATCTATACCTTTTTGTGTAGATAATTAAAAATAGTTTCCATTCAGAATGTTGCCCACACCTAATTATTCTCTATTTTTGTACTAATATCATCATAAAAATTGTATCATATGATAAACTTAATCATAATCATTTAGAATAAATAAAAAGCATTTAATTTTATAAATTATTTATCTCTTTAAGGATTAAATAACAAGTATTTTTAACATTAGAAACCTAAAAGAAATTACACCTTTCCTATTATTTTATTTTCAAAATAAATAAAAATTCAAAGATATTAACTATAAATACATTCTCATAAAAGATCGCATAATTTATATCATCACATAACTGAGATAAATTGGGAATAATGTTTTTAATTCATTTAATAAATAATGTTTTTTTGTATTTCAATTTATTTTCCCAAAAATATCAAATCTATCACCTTTTATTTTCAGGTACCCATAATTTAAAAATTCAAAAATAATTATTTTTAATTTTTATAAAATTTTGATGTTTTAAATTTCATCTCAGATTATTGGAACACACACTATCTAGAATCCATGAATTTCCCAATTTTGATGCTTTGAGTACCACTCCATCTACAAAGGATTTATCCTCATCTTTAATATTATTATTTTGATACTAATAAGTATTATAAGACATACTAATTTTGTATGGTATGATGTTGAGGCATTATTCTACAATGTGACCTGATTGGTATCATCTCCCAAAAACTTATTCAATTATATAAAAAATGTTCTATGAATTTTAATCTAAAATTTTAGTCTACTTATGGACTTTTCTATTTTGAGATGGATGATTCCACTCAATCTATTAATCCCAATCCTTATAAACATATATATATATTGGTTATTAAATCAAAACATTCGTTATTTATTCTTGATTTCTCTATAATGCAATCATTTTAATGACAATCATAATTAACTATGAAAATAAAAAAAATCTAGAAATTAACACCTTCTTCCATACTTCTTTGAGCCCTCAGTATTCGATAATTTTTGTAAACCAAAATTCATATATACTCTAAAACTTCTCTTATTCAACATAGTATTCTATCCATATTATTTAAATTTACCATTTTTTATAGTTTTTTATTCATGATTACATTTCCAAAATTAACAAATTTATGATATTCACTCATTTTAGAAAAAAATACTTTTATTAAATTTATTATTCTCCTCATAATTTTCATAAACATATTAAGAAATATTTTATCTCTTTCAGGATGTTTTTTCTATTATTCACAAGACCTTTTATTATTTTAACATTCCCCAAATTCATGAATAGATTATTTGAAATTTATTGTAGATTTTTTCAACTCTTCTTTAGCTTTGACAAGTTTATATTGAATAATATCATTATCCTTCTATTTATCCAATATTTTTTCTTCCATTTTTATATTCAAAGTCGTATAAAAATAATTAAAATTATTTATATCATTAATCAATTTCATTAATTTATATTTTTCCTCTATATAACCAGATTCCTTATTATTGGTAAATTGATCAAATGTCTTCTAATTACTACCCTCTATTTAAAGAATTTAAAATTTTTAGAGATATTATTTTAGATATATGTTCAAGAAAACTCTATCTTAGTTTCTTCTTTATCACCTCTATAATTTTGACATGCACCACAAGTGATATTTGTATCATTCTTCTTAGAAATGATTATTTTATCATCAACTTTATCACCTGAATTATAAAATTCATCTTCATATCATTTTTATCAATTCCATCACTCGTAGATAGAATTTTTATCTTTTTATATAGATAAATTACTTCTATTCCATTTTGAAGTTAAATTTGATTTATCAAATGTATTTTATTTCTTCTTAGATAATATTCTTGGTATTTTATCTTCATATTCACTGGAATCTTCTTTATTCAATTTTGGATAATTTACTACAAGATTTCCATTTATTTCACATTAAAAAAAATTTATTTGATGTTTCCCCTTTAATAATACCTTGGGTCTTCTCACACTTATTGAGATTAAAATATTTTAATAAAACATTTCACTAATATCATTTTTAGAATATGAATATCCAGTTTCTTCTTCAATTACTAACCATGATAATATATCATGTTTATAACCATTAAAAACAATATATTTTTACCCTTATTTATGAAAATATATTCTATTCTCATCTCAATAGAAATTAAAATTCTATCTAAGTCATAAATAGAGAGTTTAAATTGGTCTATATCTTACAAACCTAAGACTTTTTCATAAAACCTGTCAAGTAGATTACACAAGATCTTATAGACCACTATCAAATATTCTAACTTATCATATAATATCATGACGATTCCCACAATTTCATTCACACTTTTGAAGAATCCATTAATAGTTTCATCATCTTTCATTTTTATATCTTTAAAATAAAGTATCTAAATATGTAGTTTTTCTCAATAACACTGTTATTTCTCCCATATATATTTTCTAGTTTATCATAGATTCCATTATCTATTTTAAATCCTTTAAATTTAAAATTTTAATTTTCTAAAAGTGTATATAATATGGGGTTGTTATCATGTTCATAACTTTCATAATTATTCTTATTTGTGTTTTTCACATCATCATTTTCATTATAGAGTCAAAATGCATCAGTGTCTATATATATGTCATCGAAACTGATATAAAGTAAATATGTTAGAATCCAATAATACCAAATATGATAATTATTATATTAAATGGATGTAATTATCTTAATTTTCACCAAATTTATATTATACATTTACATTTAGTGACTTATTATAATCTGAGAGAATCTCTAAAAAATTAAACCACTAAATAAAAGATCATAGATGAAGGGAAATTTTCTCTGATTCCACTATAAGTGACCCTCAATATTAGTGAAATCACTAATAGTGTAAGTGAATTAGTGATTATAAATTTCTTTTTATTTTTACTACGAAAATAATATTTTCCATCTGTTATAATTTGTTAATTTGATCGATGTCACAGACACACTGAAGCACACATAGAATTTCCCAAAAAAATATGGTCAACCTATCCAAATGATATGGTTAATCATTGTAATGATCTGAATATAATTGATACCATATGACCTACAAGTATTGACATGTGAGTTATAACAAGAATAGAATATCCATTTACCTATGTTGCACCATGTCTCCTAATTTTGATATTGCTTTTCATGCTTTTAGAAAAATATTAAATTGTTTTTACCAAAAGACATGTCATATACCAAATAAGTATTCAATTACATTGTCACTATGTAATTTATTTATCTTTTTCTTCTTATTTCATTTATTAATGGTACTTATTCTTATTTTAGGTATTTAATTGAACATAACTCACCCCCATTGAAACCTTTTTCAAAGAAAAAAATTCCTTCATGTTTCTATATTGTATTGATTAATTCATTTTCACTCTCTTTTTCTCTATCTGTTCAACAATACACATTATATCTCTTTAAAAATAATATAAAATATATTATATTTCCTAAAAATTTATTACCATGTTTTAATTTGAATTTAAAATTTGAAATATAGACATCTAACTGTATGTAACTACTTCCAAAATATTCTTATTCATTTGCCTTCTTCTTCTTATTTTGGAACATTTTTCCAGGTGTCTGCACCATAGAAATACTATATACAATGTGAATGAGTAGTTATTAATCCTGTGGTCCTCTTCAAATCATAACAACTGTATTTTATAAGTTGTGACTATTTATATATTTTTAATTGAATAAAAAATTCAATTTTTTGATGTCTAATCTAAGGATTAAAAGTTTTAAAATCATATAGAATTAAAGGATTATTCAAAATGAATATTTTGGAAACACTTTTTTTATATTCATAACTCTCAAAACATATGTAAGGGATAAATCATATGAAATTAAAATGAATCATATGCTAATTTAAATTACATGTACACAAATGACAAATATAGTGATCCCTTAAAGGCTCAAGCATAGATAACTTTAAATGACTCATACACAAAGCCCCAATTACTCATACCCAGGTATTATTTACAACTAAAGGACTCATATGTTGATTTAATGACCCAAATGAAAATGTTATACCTTGGAAATGACACATAAACAGGTCATAAATAACTTATACATAGTCCTTAAATGACTCATATGATGGATCAAATTACTCATATATGGATCCATTTTCTCTAAAATAATGTGTATGAAGGTCTCAAATGAATCATATACCAACTAAAATAACTCATTTTCTTTTTATGGAGTCTCATTACATTTTTATTAAAAAATTAAATATCATCAACTCTATAAATATTTCAAATTGTTTTTAAATTCATTTCCAAACATTAAAAGATAATTCAAATCACATATCAATACATTTAATGTGATTTTGAATATGATTTATTTATTGAAAATAATCTTACACAAATTATACCATCCTCAACATTTCCAATTTTTCTTCTTGAGACATAATAAAATATCAAAGAGGATTATTCCTCAATTCCAAATATAATGTATCTTCTACTCTAGTCTCAACAATCTCTCTTAATCAATAATTTATCTAAAAAACTATTAAGATTCATAAGTTCAGTAATTACACCAAATAAGAGTTAAATATAAGGATATCAACCCCCTTTTCTAGTTGAAACTTTCTGAGGTAGTGATACTAGAATGGTTGGTGCTTACACCAAGTAGGAGGCCTATATGAGGATATCTACTCCCCAATCATTGATAACTGTATGATAAAGGGATAATAGAAAATTTGGGTCTTACACCTAGTTGGTGTCCAATATACATATGTATACACCCCTATCTATTAGTAATGTTATGAGTAAGGGGGATTGTAAAGGTTGGGATTACACCAAATAGGAGGCCCATATATGAATGTCAAACCAATTTCTATTAGAAACTAGATAAGGAAAGGATACTGAAAAGGTTGTGGCTTAAACATAGTAGGATTCCCATATATGGATTTCTACCCCTATATATTTTTTCTTTATTATTAAGAGAGACTAGAATAGTTGGGGTATACACCTATTAGTAGGCCCATATATGAATTTTTACCCCATTGTATATTAGTGATTAGATGGGGAAGGGGTCTATAAAGGTTGGGGCATAAACCTAGTAGTAAACACATATATATATACCTCCTTATATATGGTAAATAAAAGGAATGGTGACTTGAAAGGTTAGGTATTACACATAATATGAGGCCCATATATTGATATTTTTTAATAAAAGGGGTGACAACAAGATATTGAGTGGGGTTATGCAAGAGCTACCCTAATAGATCATGTTTTCAATTAGTAACTACACACGAGAGGATATGGTTGGTGATTACACATATAAGTTCACCCATATAGTGTGTTTGGGGCTTAGTAGGTGGACCATATATATATATATATATATATATATATATATATCTTCCACCATTCAATTCATAAAAAACTAGGAATGGAGAATAGAAAGTTTTGGTCTTACAAGAAGTTGGTGGTTGTTATATTGATGTCCCCCCATCTACTAGTAACTAAATGAATATGGGAGACTATAAAGGTTGTATATTACCCCAAATGGATGACCCCAATATGGATATGAACCCCACATTTCTATTGGTATCTAGAAAAGGTGGGGATTCTGTAAAGTATGGGGATTAAAACTAGTAGAAGGAATATATATGGATGTCCACCCACTATGTAAGAGGCCAAAATATGGATCTATTCTCCCTATCTATTGGTAACTAGATGAAGAAAAGAGATTGAAAAAGTTGCGTATTACACTTAGTATGATGATCATATATGGATTTCTACCCACACGTCCATTGGTAATTAGACAAGGAAGGTAAATTAGAATGGTCAGAGCTTATACATAGTAGGAAGAACATATATGGATTTTCCACCCCCTCTACTGGTAACTAATCGAGGAAGGGATACTAAAAAGGTTTGGTATTACACATAGTAATAGGCCCATGTATGGTTGTCTACCCCCTATCAGTTAGTAACTAGATAAATAAAGGGTACTGGAAAGGTCAGGGATTACACATAGTAAGAGGCCCATATATAGATTACTTTGTTGTAAAAGTGGTGATAACAGGAGACTGTCTGGGGATTATTCTTGATCCACTATAATGGAAAATCCTAACTATAGAAAACTATATACGAGAGGATATGTTCCGGCCTTTAACCTAGTAGGAGGCCCATATAGTGAGGTTGGGTATTACCCCTCATTAGAGTACTGTATATAGATGTGTAATATTTTGAGGCTTTAAACCTGTTGATAATAAGTTAGTAAGGTTTTTTGAATAAATTCATATATGATATCTAACTTGGTAAGTGAAGGAATATGATAGGTTCTTAGTTACCTATATTTGGGTTACTTCAAAAATTGGACACGAAGGTACCAAATTATTCATGGTTTGGTACCACTGGGAAGTTTCTTAGATGATCCATAAGAACCAACCATTTTACATTGAATAAGGGTTCTATGGGAAGGAGGCATGGTTTCTATATCACTTGAGTTAAAGGAAATAATGAAGGGATTTATGAGAGTGTTCCTCCATGAAGTATGATTTATGAGAGTTCTTTGTAATGAAGTCCTGCTAAAAGGATCCACAAAGGATCCTCATGGGTGAAATTTTTGAATTAGTTTCACATGATTTCTCTAAAAAAGAGTTTTTAATTCGTGATTCCTAAAGAAACACAAGTGTATAATTCATGAAGAAATATAATGGGTGTACATAATGAATAATCCTCATGAGAGTTCATTTTGAAGAATCCTCATTGGAATTCCCCTTTTATCTCCCTTAGGCTTTCATTCGATCATTACCTATAGGATTTTGTTAATGTACTACATCACAAAAAATGGGATCTCTAAGAGAGTCTCTATTTCAAAAAATATGAAGGATTATCTAAATGATAATGTTTATCCCTTTTAAATGATATGATGGGTATTTATAAGAAACAACTTCTTGGAATACTTGATCATATAGGAACCTCATCTCATAGGCATGAATGAAAACTGGTCTCATAAGAACCCACGTGAGTGTGAAGAGGCCATCTGAGTGCAAAGTGGTTGAAATAGTCCACCATAAATTAATATCTATCTTTTAATGGGACCATAGTGGTGTGAAGGAGCTCAGTGATTATGGAGGGACCCTTTGAGCTTAAAATGGTATGTTGGTCTATTGAAATCAATCCCCTGGTCTGAAAAATTTCTATGTGATCAAAAAGTAAATCCTTGGGGAATTATTTCACTTATTTTTCAACAACTATGATCCCATATAGGAATATTCCCTTTAAATTTTTTCATTTATTCTAAAATGTTGGTCAACTTCAAATGGAAATAACTTTTTATTTTTAATTCTATTTTCTATCAATGAATATTCAAATCAAATAATAAAAATTTACCTTTTCCGTGAGGATACATTAGAGAATATATTTTATAAGGCCAAATATTTCCCAAAAGACCCTAAAAAATGGAAATTTTTGTGTAACAACCTTTTTCATCCGTAATAGGAGAAATTCATTGTGTACTATTGATAGGAGGTTATCAATCCCAAACAACGATAATAGAAATTTTTTTTGGAATATATGTTTCTTAGTGTGTGAGAAATCATGTAACATAGGAAGATCCCATTTTTATATTCTTTATCTAGAAAGATAATTTCCTACCCATCCTATCTTTTTTATTTGAGTGAGGATCAAATCATTGAGTCTATGTAAAATTAAATGGAATATATTTTTGATGAATAAAAAATATGCCCTTTAGAATTAGATTAATTCTGAATGAAATGAACCTTATTATAAGGTAATATATATAACTTTATCATATGACATGAATATCTATTATGATTATTGAGTGGACTCACTAATGGAGGATTCATTCCAAAAAGAGGATCTCAACATAGTGATTTTTAGTTTCTCTATGAGGAATAACCAACTCAAGTCATTTATGGTCTATACGATGTGTAATCCACTCGAGAATTTTAGTATCCCTAAGAGGAATAAATAAACTCAAGGATTTTGAAAACCTGGAATAGGGTTAATAAAGGAAAACCTGAACTAAATTAATAGTCCCAAATACATGGATATTAGAAAGAATAGAATGAATGTTGAATTTTAGCTTGATATGAGATAAAAGATATAGATTACACTATGTATCCTATGATAAAATCAATCAATTCAATATTGTTCTTATGTAAGGTGTATTGGTGCAGATCTAACTCTTTTATTGGAAAAAATATAATATCTCTATCCTAGCATAGAGTTATCTTGGTAGACCCAATATGAACTAGTAATCTTATACATTAAAAACTATTACATAGATCTGACTCATATTTAAATGAATTAGGACATATATAATGGACTAATCTTAGTAGTTTAAGGTATTGAATGATGTAACATTGTGTCATGTGGTTTAAAATTATATGATAAGGAACTTGTACAATCAAATGAGTTATATAAACATGCATACATGGGGAATGGAATGGTTTTATAACTTTTTCCTCAGTTGATGTTCCTAATAATAATTTATCAATTTTTGATAAGAAAAAATAGTGGTAACATCTTTTTATATTGTTGAATTTTAACACATAATTTTTTTTCTAATATTTTGATATAGGGACTTAATGGGTACGAAATCAACATTTTCTCATGCCTCACTTTGTTAGTTTTCAACCTAAAATGTTATTTTACTTTTCCCTTTTAATTTTTCAAATGTATTTAATTTTTCTATATAATTGTGAGGCGTATGCCTAATGAGCAGAGACTTAACTTAATATGGGGATTCCCTCTATAGATTATCTACCTGATCAGTTTTCTATGTCATTTCATTGGTAGTTTAAGGCATTGTTTGTCATACCAATGAATATGGAATGTGTTTCCAAAAATATGTGAACTAATGGTGAGTGGGTCTACCTAGCATAAAGGATAGGTGATCCTAATATTAATTGGGGACTTGTACTAGTACAAATAGATTCAAATAATGGTGCATATATTTTAATTTTATATTTCATAGACTAAAGGTCTTTGATTCTTAATGTTATGATTATTTTACCAAAGGGTGATATAGTTCTTCTAGAATGGGAGAGATAACCAGATGTGAGTGGAGAGGCCAATGTTAGTATAAAATATCCAGTGGATGTGTGCAAGTAGTTTAAGGTCATAGTGTTCAGACTATCGTGTCTTTCAGTTTAAGGTTATATAAAAAAGACCATGTTGCCAATAAAATTATTATAATAAGTAACTCTTAACTCAAGGCTTTGGGATTTGATAGGATACTCACACCTATATGTTAATGGGAACACTAATAGGATGTCATAATATTTCTTTGAATGTGGGTACAATGGAAAAAATGTGAAACATCAATGTTATTGAAATCCACATAATTAATTGGGTTATCTAAAAGGTAAACCATTACATAAGAATATCTGATTCAATGGGAAATAAATATTTGTGAGATTAGTTTTACCATTAGATGTAGGAAAAACATTTCTACACAAATATGGAAAATCACATACAGGCTAGAAGGTAATAATCTTAGTGGAAATATTTTTCTCCAAGGTGTCACTTAGTAGCTTAAAGGAAACAATGTTATTCACCATAAATCCATATTGTTATTATTTTCAGATCAGTTAATCACCATATTACAAATATTTTATAAAATGGTTAACCATGTGGATTACCAAAAGGTTTTGGGGATGCCAAGTGGAGTCTCTACTTGGAGAATTAGGTAGGACATTATTCAAAAATCAAAGGATTGAATAATGTTCATGTAGAAAAAGATATTAAAGAAGGGTTTGAGAAAACTAAAGGTAATGTTCCCATATATTTAAGTCATTCCTATGGTAAATTTATGTATCATTAAATTCTTGAAGAAAATAATCACCGAAATTAGTTGTCTTCTAAATGTTAATAGGTAGTATTTTTAGGAAATTGTTTTTACCTATGATATAATTTAAGTTAAAAATTGTGATTAAAATAAGATCTACTAAAATATTTACCATGTCTAGTGGGGTCTAATAATAATAAATTTACATTTTCTATAGAAAATGATTTGGTACTAAAAATCATTGTTCCCTTTTCATTTTATGCTCTAACGTTTTATTAAACTATTAATGAAAAGGGATTAATGAGTGTAGAATTTACATTTTCTCAATCTAACTTCCATGTATTTTTTATCTAATAAGCCTTTATATCACTTTTGATTTATATTTTAAATCCTTTAAATTTCGATCATGAATGGAAAAAGTTTATGGTTATAGAGATTTGACCGAATTTTGGTGATATTGTTATAAGGGAAAGGCATACACTAATAGCCAAGTAAAATGAAGGGGGGGTTTAATATAACTTTCAAGAAGCAAAATAAAAATAAGATAAATTCATAATCAAAAGACATTGATATGATAAATTCTTAATGTGATAACTTTTCTAATGAAAAAAAGTAATAAATTGATAAATTCAATACATATTGAAATGTCAATTTCAATATTAATTGAGAATTTGTGAATAAAAAAATGAATCAAATTTATGAAATTATGTATATTTTAGTTTAATTATGTAATGATAAAATTGAAATAGGGAGAAAACATGGATAGATAAACATATTTGATAATAGCTTAGTGGGAGCCCCTATATTTTTTACCCTTAAGATGAGATGTTTGTGTAATTACTCACTTGATATTGGTAGCCATCAAAACAAGAATCACTCAAAATTATGGTTGTGAGAACCCTCTTAAAATTATACAATATAAAATGAATCAATCCCTCACTTTTTTGACAATGAGAACCTATTGTAGAAGGAGATGATAATAAGATCGGTTTTCTTGGCACAAATTCATTATAAAGACACTCCCAAAATATCTTATGAGGATTTCTATAATTGGTGTGATATATAGATAGATGATGTTATAATAAAACCTTTGTCATTAATAAGAATTTATATTGTCTCTTGAATGAACATTGAGAGGATACACTATAGATTTTTCATTTAGAGAGCTAATTCATTGAACAAGAATTGGATTCACTATTGAGATGTTATTTATAACTAGTTTTGTAGTAGATTTTCCAAGCCACCAAAGAGACCTATTTATAGGCTCCAAAATTCTATTTAAGGATGTATAATTTATAATATATCATCAAAAACAAAATATATAGAAAGAAATTCATTTTTTTACCATAATCGATGCATCTAATGATAATATATCTTGATACTACTAGCTAGCTTGTAGCTGCCATCAATTGAATGATGGTACACCTAGAGTAATCTAGTTCTATAATTTTATCACCACTAATAACTAGTGGTAATATTTTGGCCCTATGGAATAACTCTACAATACTAGAATGGTCATCGATAGGCTGATGATCTTCCATGTGAAATGAAATTTTGTTCATATGTCACCATATGGTCAGTGCAATGTGAAACCCTCCATTTTGAAACATGAATTCTAAATATTCAGTACATGATCATAAATATATCTTCTAATTAAATTCCAACATCTCAAAAATGATAAATGACATTTCTAAATATAAAAAAGTTCTCCATGATTACATTGAAAAACTTAATCAAGTCCATCAATGAAATAACTAAAATACCATTTTAAAGAGACTAAAATTCACCCAAATGAAAATGTTAAAGACATGAAATAGTGGTTGATATAATAAAAACACCATTATATAAGGATAGTTAAAAAAATATCCTCATCCTTTTTTATGATCACATATTATTAATATAAAAAGATATATCAAGAGAATCATGAGTTAAATATATAACAATGTATTCAATATATAAACAAATACATGAATTAAGATAGAGAATTAAATAAAAAACAAGCTATATTTCAAATAAGAATAACACATTTCACTCCAACTTTGTGACATAATTAAGAAATAACACATAAAATATAATTTTAATAAATGTATCCTATTAAATGTTAAAAGAAAAATAAAATAATCCCCCACAAAAAAGTTAAACAATAAATTATTACTCTTTCGTATTATTGTAAAGAAAAAAAATATATGGGAAAAAATATAAAAAAGAAATATTTTATTAAAAATTTATAAAATATTTTAAAATATAATTTTAAAAATTTGAAAAAGAGAAAAAAATAATATAAAATGGTTTTAACGCATCACTTAACTTCTAAACAGTCTTTTAAATAAGAGAATTAGATATATAAAAAATATTAAGAGAAGTTTTAATAGAGAAAAAAGAGATAAAGAGTAGAGAAATAAAAATAGGACGAAATAGAAAAATAATATAATGAAATAATGAGAAAGATATAGAGATAGGTAATCAAAAAATAGAAGAATGAAAGAAGAAAATATAACAAAATAAAAGGAAAAACAAAAAAATAAAACTGGTAAATACCTTTTCTTAGACACTCACTTCCATAAAGAGTGGCTTTACCACCACTGAATTATTTCTTCATAGAAAGATCTATGAAAATGTTACTTTTTATGTGAATAAATACAGATAAATAATCCTATTATTTCAATTTTGTCAAAGGGAACTCAATATAATTTTAGAGAGACAAGTTTATAGGAATTGTAATCATCATTAATCTTACTTTAAGAGAGATAAAAACAAAAATTTAAAAATTATGGATCATATACATAATTTATCAGATATTTTTGAAAGATAGTTTTAAAACTAATTTTATATAATGTTTGAAAAAGTTACTTTCTTAATGCATAAAATTGTATAATTAAAAGGAAAATGACTTATTTTAGAAAATATAACTTTGAATTTTAAAATAAGAGATTTTTTTTAAATTTAAAAAGTATTATGAACACAATAGTATCTATTAAAAAAAATTTATAATTTAAGAGATAATTATCCCCCTAAAAGAATTAAAATGTGAGATATATGGATCATATCTAATAAATAAATAATATAAATACTATATAATTCAAAATATTAAAAAAAATTAAATATTTTTAGAAGAAAGAAAAATATATAAACAAATAAAACATTACTAATGTGATCTATATTCAAATGGAATGTTTAAAAAGAATACCATTCCTAAATATCAATTAATTAATGAAAAAACAATATGATACTAGAGGTGTAGTTAAAATATCACTAAGTTGATATTTTTTTATAACAAATTCTGAAACATATATCCCCCTTTTGGAAGTGATCTCTTATGAAATGGTTCCAATAGTCATTGTGGTTAGTATAATAGTTTTGGATTTTATTTTTAAGGGTATTAATAGAAATATTATTATCATATATAATAAACATATGGTTATATGTATGATAAAATTCTAAGAGAGTGTGTTTCATCAATACTATTTGGGCGTAAAAACATTCAACGATTATGTATTCTTCATTAGCTATAGAAAGAGAAATAAATTTTTTTTCTTAATACTCCAAGAGAGGATGTATTTTCTAAGTAGGTGGAAATTCCCACTTATATATTTACTATCTAGTTATAATCCACCAAAATTTGCATCAGAAAAACGAATTAATTCATAATATGTTCCTTTTGAATAAAATATTTTACTATTTATAGTTTCATTTAAATTAAAAAAAATTATTTTTAATGGATTCAATGTGAGATTAAATTTTATTTGATTTAAATTGATTAAATAGACAAACATTGAACATGATGTCATATAGGGTCATAATAAGATAAATTATACTACCAATCACACTTCTATAAATCATATTGATGAATGAATCATCATATTCATCCAATATTAGGTTTAATGTTATAATAATTAGTGTAATAATTAACTTCAAATGATCCATGATAAATTATTTTAAAATATCAATAGTGTTTTTTTCTTCGGTCTTGAAAAATATCATTATTCCTTTGAGAAATTTAAAAATCGAGATAGAGTTTGAGTTCACCCATAAATATCATTTCAAATTCAGTTTTCAATAAATAAGTAAATTAAAAACAATGTGATTCATTGGTTGTGCCAAAATTCACATCATCAATATAAATTTAGATGAGTAATGAATCATTCATTTTTTTAGAAAAATAATTGAAACATATTTCACCATTTTAAAACATGATTTATAAAATTCAAAATTTTAAAACAATGTTGGTATTCCACAGAAACATATTCATTAAAAAACTACTTAAAATGATTTTGAACTTTTATTTTTTAGAGTTTGAAATTAATTTTAGCAGTGAATACCAAAAATATTCTAAGATATTATAATTGAGTGATGGAAAATTTTTTTTAACCATAATTGATTACTTATTCATGGTTATATCATTTAGATATAATATGAGATTTGTTATTATAGATATTATCAAGATCATATATCTTATACATAAAAACCCATTTAGGACCCATGAGAAGATGTTTATTTCTCTTTCTATCATATTCTATATATAAATTTTAGTGAATTAATATAGTTCATATTTTATGGAAAGGACCCGATTTTCACCTTTAATATAATTGTTAAAAAAATTATATTTTAGGTGATAGATGAATGAAATATGTTCCACCTCATATAGTATTGATCTTATATTTTTATTACCTAGATAAATTTTTAATAAAAATTTCTCTAGGTTGGTCTTTATATTATTTATAAACTATAGGTAAATAATTTAAAGTAGATTCATCAAAAGCTTCAAATTCTATAGATTATAATGTTTTATATAGTGTCAAAACATGGTTTTTCAAGAATATTTTGAGAAATATATTTAACAACATTTTCATAAAAATAACATGGATTGATTCTTCCAATGTTTTAGTCCTCTAATTAAAGAATTGGTATGCCTTTCTTGAGTTAGAGTACCCAAGAAAGACACATTCATTCAATTTGGAATCAAAATATCCATGATTATCTTCATTGTTTAGAAATAAAAATATCATCTAGAAACTTTTAAATAGAAAATTTTGGGTTTCTTTTCCAAATTTCATAAGGGTTATTATTTAGAACATGTCCTATGAGAACATGGTTAAATATTTATCAAGAAATATTAACGACTTCAACTAAATAATATTTAGCTAAAATAAATTAATTTTAAAATAGTCTGATAAATTTTTTTGGCTTTTTTCTATTTTACCCTATACAACCTCATTTTTTTGATAGGGTTGGGGATTAGGAAGAGAATGGTTATAGCCTCAATAAAATAATAAATCATCAAATTTATTATTTTCAAATTCTCTTCAATTGTCACTTTGAAGATAAAATATTTTATAATGTTTTTTATTTTAATTTTTTTATAAAACATAATGAAGGCTTTAAAAAATTATCTTTTATGAGATAATATGAAAGAAAAAGTGAATCTAATAAAGTAATACACAATAATAAAATTATATGATTTACATCTAAGACATTCAACTTAAGAAGGTCTAAATAAATCAAGATGAATTAATTCAAGTTATTTAGAAAACAAATTCCTTTTTAGATTTATTTTTTTTTACTTACTAAATTTGAATTGTTCATAAAATATGTCATATTTGGTAGGATGTTTTGGTAAATATCATACTAGTTAATAACATTTGACTTTTACAATTGATTTTTTGATAAAGTTGTTGTGGATTTTTTCTAAATCTATGTCCTAATAACTTTCAGAATTATGAATTTGACGTTTTGAATAGAGATGGATTTAAAAATGATTTTATAAATTTTTTAAAATGATATGTATTCAATAAAATATTTTTTTAAAAAAACCGTTCAAATATCAATTTAAAAAAATTAAAAACTATTATAAAAAAATTCTAATTCTTATTCATTTTTGTTTCAACCCATTCAAAAATAATTCTTCTAATAAGTGTTTATTTTGAAAAATGGATGGTAACTTCTCCCATAATATTAATATTATAGTTTTAACAAAAGGTGACATGTACTCCTTCTATTCAATTTATTTTATTGAATATAGAGTGGTCATCATATATGTGTCTTGAGTAACCACTCTCAAGGAACTATAGTGATTCTTGGGTTTTTTTAATAAGATAATTTTCTTAAATAATCAAATGACTAAATGTTTTTATACCCGATCAATTGGTATCTAGAAAAGGAAGGGATTCTATAAAGGATAGGGATTAAAAGTAGTAGAAGGAATATATATGGATGTCTTCCCACTATGTAAGAGGCCCAAATATAGATTTATTCTGCCTATCTATTGGTAACTAGATAAAGAAAAGAGATTAAAAATGTTTCGTATTACACATAGTATGATGAGGATATGGATTTATACCCACACGTCTTTTGGTAATTATACAAGGTAGGTAAATTAGAATGGTCGGATCTTATACATAGTAGGAAGAACATATATGGATTTTCCACCCCCTATACTGGTAACTAATCGAGGAAGGGATACTGAAAAGGTTTGGTATTACACATAGTAATAAGCCCATGCATGGATTTCTACCCCCTATCTATTAGTAACTAGATAAATAAGGGGGACTGGAATGGTTGGGGATTACACATAGTAAGAGGCCCATATATAGATTACTTTGTTGTAAAAGTTGTGATAATAGGAGACTGTCTGGGGATTATTATTGATCCATTATAATGGAAAATACTAACTATAAGAAACTATATAAGAGAGGATATTTTCAGGCCTTTAACCTAGTATGAGGCCCATATAGTGAGGTTGGGTATTACCCCTCATTAGAGTACTATATATAGATGTGCAATATTTTGAGGCTTTGAACCTGTTGACAATAAGTCGGTAAGGTTATTTGAATAAATTCATATATAATATCTGACTTGGTACGTGAAGGGATATGATAGGGTTTTAGTTACCTATAGTTGGGTTAATTCAAAAATTGGACATGAAGGTACCAAATTATTCATGGTTCGGTACCACTGGGAAGTGTCTTAGAAGATCCATAAGAACCAACCATTTTATATTGAATAAGGGTTCTATGGGAATGAGGCATGGTTTCTGTATCACTTGAGTTAAAGGAAATCACGAAGGGATTTATGAGAATGTTCCTCCATGAAGTATGATTTATGAGAGTTCTTTGTAAAGGAGTCATGCTGAAAGGCTCCACAAAGGATCCTCATGGGTGAAATTTGTGATGTAGTTTCACATGAGTTCTCTACAAAAGAGTTTTTAATTCATGATTCCTAAAGAAACATCATGGTATAATTCAAGAAGAAATATAATGGGTATACATAATGAATAATACTCACGAGAGTTCATTGTGAAGGATGGTCATTTGAATTCCCCTTTTTTCCATTAGGCTTTCATTCGATGATTACATATGGGATTTTGTTAATGTACTGCTTCACAAAAAATGGGATCTCAAAGAGAGTCCCTATTTCAAAAAATATGAAGGATTATCAAAATGATAATGTATATACCTTTTTTAAAGGAAATGATGGGTATTTATAGCTAACAACTTCTTGGAATATATGATCATGTAGGAACCTCGTGTCAAAGGCATGAATGAAAACTGGTCTCATAAGAACCCACATGAGTGTGAAAAGGCCATCTGAGTGTAAAGGGGTTACAATGGTCCACCATAAATTAATTTCTATATTTTAATGGGACCATAGTAGTGTGAAGGAGCACCATGATTGTGGAGGGACCCTTTGAGCATGAAATGGTATGTTGGTCTGTTGAAAGCAATCCCTTGGTCTAATAAATTTCTATGTGATCAAAAAGTATATCCTTGGGGAATGATTTCACTTATTTGTCAAAAACTATGATCCTATATGGGAATATTCCCATTAAATTTTTTCATTTATTCTAAAATGGTGGTAAACATTTAATTGAAATAACTTTTTTTTGTAAGTCTAATTTTTCTTAATGAATATTCAAATCAAATAATAAAAAATTATCTTTTTAGTGAGGATGCCCTAGAGAATATATTTTATAAGGGCAAATATTTCCCAAAAGACCCAAAAAATGGGAATTTTTGTTTTAACAACATTTTTCATCCGTAATAGGATAAATGCATTATGTACTATCAATAGGAGGTTATCAACCCCAAATAACTAGAATAGGAAATGTTTTTTAGTAATATATGTTTCTTAGTGTGTTAGAAATCATGTAACATATGAAGATACCATTTTTATATTCTTTATCTAGAAAGATAATTTTCTACCAATCCTAACCCTTTTTTATTTGAGTGAGTATCATATAATGGAGTCTATGTAAAATTAAATGGAATATATTTTGGATGAATAAAAAATACCCATTTTATAATTTGATTAATATTGAATGAAATGAACCTTATTTTAAGGTAATATATAGAAATTTATCACATTACATGAATATCTAGTGTGATTCGTGAGTGGACTCACTAATGTAAGATTCATTCCAAAAAGAGGATCTCAACTTAGTGATTTTTAGTTTCTCTATGAGGAAGAACAAAATCAATTCATTTATAGTCTCTATGATGAGTAATCCACTAAAAATTTTAGTATCCCCAAGAAGAATAAATAAACTCAAGGATTTTGAAAACCTGGAATAGGGTTAATAAAAGAAAACATGACCTAAATTAATAGTCCCAAGTACTTGGATATTATATAGAATGGAATGAATGTTGAATTTTAGCTTGATCTGAGATAAAAGATATAGATTAGACTATGTATCCTATGAGGAAATCAATCAATCCAATATTATTCTTCTTTAAGGTGTATTGGTGCAGATCTAACTCTTTTATTGGAAAAAATATAATATCTTTATCCTAGAATAGAGTTATCATGGTAGACCCAATATGAACTAGTAATATAATACATTAAGAACTATTACATAAATCTGACTCATATTTAAATGAATTGGGACATATATAATGGACTAATATTATTATTTTAAGGTATTGAAAGATGGAACATTGTGTTATGTGGTTTAAAATTATATGATAAGGAACTTGTACAGTCAAATGAGTTATACAAACATGCATACATGGGGAATGGAATGGTTTTATATATTTTTCCTCGGTTGGTGTTCCTAATAATAATTTATCAATTTTTGATAAGGAAAAATAGTGGTAACATCTGTTTATATCGTTGAGTTTTAACACTTAGTTTTTTTTCTAATATTTTGTTGTATGGACTTAATGTGTATGAACTCAACATTTTCTCATGCCTCACTTTTTTAGTTTTCAACCTAAAAAGTTATTTTACTTTTACAATTTAATGTTTCAAATGCATTGATTTTTTCTATATAAATGTGAGGTGTATGCCTAATGAGGATATACTTAACTTAATATGGGGATTCCCTCTATAGTTTATCTACCTGATCATTTTTCAATGTCATTTCATTGGTAGTTTAATGCATTGTAAGTCAGACAAACGAATATGGAATGTGTTTTCAAAAATATGCGACCTAATGATGAGACGGTCTACCTAGCATAAGGGATATGTGATCCTAATGTTAATGGGGGACTGATAGTAGTACAAATAGATTCAAATAATGGTGCATATATTTTAAGGTTATATTTCTTAGACCAAAGGTATTTGATTCTTAATGTTATGATTATTTTAACAAAGGGTGACATAGTTCTTCAATAATGGGAGAGATAACCATATGTGAGTGGAGAGGCCAATGTTATTATAAAATATCCAGTGGATGGGTGAAAGCAGGTTAAGGTCATAGTGTTCTGACTATCCTGTCTTTTAATTTAAGGTTATATGAAAAAGGCCATGTTCTCAGTAAAATTATTATAATACGTATCTCTTGACCCAAGGCTTTGGAATTTCATGGGATATTCACACCAATATGTGAATGAGAACACTAATAGGATTTCATAATCATTCTTTTAATGTGGGTACAATGAAAAAAATGTAAAACATCTATTTCATTCAAATCCACATAAATAATTGGGTTATCTAAAAGGTAAACCACAAAATAAGAATATCTGATTCAGTGGGAAATAAATATTGGTGAGAGTAGTGTGACCATTAGAAGTGGGAAAAAATTTCCACACAATTAGGTAAAATCACATAGAGACAAGAAGGTAATAATCTTGGTGGAAAAAAAATTTCCTCTAGGGGTCACTTAGTAGCTTAATAGAAACTCTGTTATTCACTGAAAATCCATATTGTTATTATTTTCAGATCTGTTAATCACCATTTTAAAAATATTTCTATAAAAGGGTAAACCAAGTGGATTACTAAAAGGTTTTAGGGATGCCAAGTGGAGTGTCTCTACTTGGAGAATTAGGTAGGTGATTATTCAAAAATCAAAGTATTAAAGTATATTCATGTAGAAAAAGATATTAAAGAAGGTTTTGGGAAAACTAAAGGTAATGTTCCCATATATTTAACTCCTTCCTACGGTAAATGGATATATCATTAATTTCATCAGGAAAATAATCACTCAAATTAGTGGTCTTCTTAAGGATAATAGGTAGTATTTTCAAGAGAAAAAAAATTACCCATGAAATAATTGAAGTTAAAAATTGTGATTAAAATAAGATCTACTAAAAAATTTACCAAATCTAGTGGGGTATAATAATAATAAATTTACATTTTATAGATAAAACGATTTGGCACTTAAAAGTATTCTTCCCTTTTCCTTTTATGCTCCAACGTTTTATTAAACTATTAATGAAAAGGGATTAATGAGTGCCAAATTTACATTTTCTCAATCTAACTTCCATGTATTTTCGATCTAAAAAGCCTTTATATCACTTTAGATTTAAATTTTAAAGTCTTTAAATTTGGATCATGAAGGGAAAAAGTTTATAGCTATAGATATTTGACCGAATTCTGGGGATATTGTAATAAGGGAAAGGAAGACACTAATAGCCAAATAAAATGAAAAGAGGGGGGTTGAATATAAATTTTAAGAAACAAAATCAAACAAAAAAGGTAAATTCATAATTAAAAGATATTGATATGATAAATTCTTAATGTTATAACTTTGATAAAGAAAAAAAGTGATAAATTGATAAATTCAATACATATTGAAACATCAATTTCAATATTAATTGAGAATGTGTTGATAAAAAATGAATCAAATTTATGAAATTATGTATATTTTAGTTTAATTATGTAATGATAAAATTAAAATAGAGTGAAAACATGGATAGATAATGATATTTGATAATAGCTCAGTGTGATCCCCTATATTTCCTACCCTTAAGATGAGATGTTTATGTAATTACTCACATGATATTGGTTTCCATCGAAAAATAATCACTCAAAATTATGGTTGTGAGAAACCTCTTAAAATTCTACAATATACAAGGAATCCATCCCTCACTTTTTTGACAATGAGAACCTATTGAAGAATGAGATGATAATAAAAAAGGTTTTTTTGGAACAAATTGATTATAAAGAAACTCCCAAAATATCTTATGAGGACTTCTATAATTGGTATGATATATAAATAGATGTTGTTATAATAACACCTTTTTCATTAAGAAGAATTTATATTGTCTCTTGAATGAACATTTAGAGGATCCACTATAGATTTTCTATTTAGAGAGCTAATTATTTGAACAAGAATTGGATTCACAATTGAGATGTTATTTATGACCAGTTTTGTATTAGATTTTCCAAGCCTCCAAAAAGACCTATTTATTGGCTCAAAAATTCTATTTAATGATGCATAATTTATAATAGATCATGAAAACCACAATATACAACAAGAAATTAGTTTTTTACCATATTAGATGCATCCAAAGATATTATATCTCGATACTACTAGCTAGGTGGTAGCTTCCATCAATTGAATGATGGTACACCTAGAGTAAACTAGTTTTAGAATTTCCTCACCACTACTAATTAGTGGAAATATTTTGGCCCTATGGAATAACACTAAAATACTAGAACGGTCATTGGTAGGCTGATGATTTTCCTTGTGAAATGGAATTTTTTTCATATGTCACCATCTGGTCGGTGTAATGTGCAACCCACCATTTTGAAACATAAATTCTATATCTTCAATACATGGTCTTAAATATATCTTCTAATTACATTATAATATCTCAAAAATTATAAATGACATTTTTAAACATAAAAAAGTTCTCCATGATGACTTTGAATAACTTAATCAAGTCCATCAATGAAATAACTAAAATACCATGTTAAAGAGACTAAAATTCACACAAATGAAAATTTAAGAAACATGAAATAGTGGGTGATATAATAAAAACACCATTAGATAAGGATAGTAAAAAAATATCCTCATCCTTCTTTATGATCACAAATTGTTAATATAAAAAGATATATCAAGAAAATCATGAGTTAAATATATAACAATGTGTTCAATATATAAACAAATACATGAAATAAACTAGAGAATTAAATGAAAAACAATCTATATTTAAAATAAGAATAAAACATTTAACTCTAACTTTGTGACATAATTAAGAAATAACACATAAAATATAATTTTAATAAAAGTATCACATTAAATGTTAAAAGAAAATTAAAATTCTCCCCAACAAAAAAATTTAAACAATAAATTATCATGCTTTCTTATTATTAAAAAGAAAACAATGATATAGAACAAAAACATAAAATGGAAATATTTTATAAAAAAATTATGAAATATTTTAAAATATAATTTAAAAAATATTAAAAATAGTATAAAAATAATATAAAATGGTTTTAACAAATCACATAACTTCTAAACAATTCTTTAAATAAGATAATTAGAGATATAAAATAGATTAAAATAAGTTTTAATACTGAATAAAGAGATAAAGAGTAGAGAAATAAAAATTAAATAAAATAGAAAAATAATAGAATGAAATAATGAGAAAGATATAGAGACTGGTAATTGAAAAATAGAAGAAGGAAAGAATAAAAGATAACAAAATAAAAGGAAAAAAATAAAACTGGTATATACCTTTTCCAAGACAATCGTTTCCTTAAAGAGTGGTTTTACCACCACAGAATTATTTCTTTATAGAAAGATATTTGAAAATGTTACTTTTTATGTGAATAAATATATATAAAGAATCCTATTATTTCCATTTTTCAAAGAGAACTCAAAATATTATTATAGAGACAAGTTTATAGGGATTTTAATCATCATCAATCTTACTTTAAGATTGATAAAAACAAAAATTTTAAAATTATGGATCATATACATAATTTATCATATATTTTTTAAAGATAGTTTTAAAACTAATTTTATTTAATGTTTGAAAAGTTACTTTATTAACGTATAAAATTGTATAATTAAAATGAAAATGAATTATTTTAGAAAATATAACTTTGCATTTTAAAATTAGATATTTTTTTCAAATTTAAAAAGTATTATGAACACAATAATATCTATTAAAGAAAAAATTCAGAATTTAAGAGATAATTATCCCCCTAAAAAATTTACAAGTGAGATATAGTGATCATATCTAATATATAAATAATAGAAATATAATATAATTTAAAATATTAAGAAAATTATAAATATTTTTAGAAGAAAGAAAAATATATAAACAAATAAAATATTAATAATGTTTTCTGTTTTCAAATTTAATGTCTCACAAGAATACCATTTCTAAATATCAATAAATGAATGAAAAAACAATAAGATACTAGAGCTGTAGTGAAAATATCACTAAGTTGATATTTTGTCTTAACAAATTCTAAAACATATATCCCCATTTTAGTAGTGATCTCTTATGAAATGATTCCACTAGTCAATGTGGTTAGTATAATAGTTTTGGATTTCATTTTTAAGGTCATTAAAAGAAATATTATTATCATATCTAATAAACATATGGTTATATGTATGATAAAATTCTAAGAGAGTGTGTTTCCTCAAATCTATTTGGGCGTAAAAAAATTCAATGATTATGTATTCTTCTTTAGCTATAGAAAGAGAAATAAATTTTTTTCTTAATACTCCAAGGGAGGAGGGATTTTCTAAGTAGGTGGAAATTCCCACTTATATATTTCCTATCTAGTTAGAATCCACCAAAATTTGCATCAGAAAAACTAATTAATTCAAAATATGTTCCTTTTGAATAAAATAATTTAAGATTTATAGTTTCATTTAAATTAAAAAAATTATTTTTAATGGATTCAATGTGAGATTAAATGTTATTTTATTTAAAATGATTAAAAAGACAAACATTGCACATGATGTCATATAAGGTCATAATAAGATAAAGTATACTACCAATCATACTTCTATAAATCTTATTGTTGAATGAATTATTATATTCATCCAATATTAGGTTCTATGTTATAATCATTGCTGTAATAATTACCTTCAAATGATCCATGATGAGTCATTTTAAAATTTCATTAGTGTTTTTCCTTCGTCTTGAAAAATATCATCATTCCTTTGAGAAATTTTAAAATCAAGAAAGAATTTGAGTTCACCCATAAATATCATTCAAATTAAATTTTCAATAAATAAGAAAATTGGAAACAATGGTATCCATTTGTTGTGCCAAAAATCACATCATCAATGTAAATTTAGATGAGTAAAAAACCATTCAATTTTTTTAGAGAACTAATTGAAACATATTTCACTATTTTAAAACATGATTTAGAAAATTCAAATTGTTAAAAAAATGTTGGTATTCCACAGAAACATATTAATTAAAAAAACTACTTAAAAAGAATTTTGAACTTTTATTTTTAATAGTTTGAAATAATTTTTATCGGTGAATACCAAAAATATTCTAAGATATTATTACTGAGTGATGGCCAAATTTTATTAACCATAGTTTATTCCATATTCATGGTTATATCATTTAGAAACAAGATGAGATTTATTACTATAGATATCCCAAATATCATCTATCATATTCCTAAAACCCCATTTAGGACCCATGAGAAGATGTTTTTTATCTATTTCCTTCACAGTCTATATATAAATTTTAGTGAATTAATATAGTTCATATTTTATGGAAATGACCCAATTTTCATCTTTAATAGAATTGTTAAAAAATTTATATGTTAGGTGATAGATGAAGGAAATATGTTCAACCTCATTTAGTGTTGATCTTATATTTTGATTACCTAGATAAATCTCTGATAAAAATTTCTCGAGGATGGTCTTTATATTTTTTAAAAACTATAGGTAAATAATTTAATATAGATTCATTATAAGCTTCAAGTTCATTATATTATAATGTTTTATATAGTGTCAAAACATCATTTTTCAAGAATATTTTGTGAAATATATTTAACAAAATTTTCATAAAAAATAACATGGATTGATTCTTCTAATGTTTTAGTCCTCCTGTTAAAGAATTGGTATGCCTTTCTTGAGTTATAGTACCCAGGAAAGAGACATTCCTTCAATTTGGAATCAAATTTTCCATGATTATCTTTAGTGTTTAGAAATAAAATTTTCATCTAGAAAAATTTTAATACAAAATTTTGGGTTCTTATTCAAAATTTCATAAGGGTTATTATTTAGAACAGGTCCTATGAGAACATGGTTAAAGATTGAACAAGAAATATTAATGACTTAAACTAAATAATATTTAGCTAAATTAAATTAATTTTAAAATTGTCTGATAAATTTGTTCGATTTTTTCAATTTTACCCTATACAACCGCATTTTGTTGATGGGGTTGGGGATTAGGAAGATAATGATTATAACCTCAATAAAATCATAAATCATCAAATTTATTATTTTTAAATTCTCTTCAATTTTCAATTTGAATATAAAATATTTTATAAGGTTTTTAATTTTAATTTTTTTATAAAACATAATGAAGGCTTTAAAAAAATATCTTTTATGAGATAATATGCAAGAAAAAGTGAATTTTATAAAGAAATAAACAATAAGAAAGGTATATATTTTACGTCTAAGACATTAGACTTAATAAGGTCTAAATAAATCAAGATGAATTAATTCAAGATATTTATAAAACAATTCCTTTTTAGATGTAATTTTTTTGTTACTTATTAAATTAGAATTTTTCATAAAATATGTCATATTTGGAAGGATGTTTTGGTAAATATCATACTAGTTAATAACATTTGATTTTTACAATTGATTTTTTTGTTAAGTTGTTGTGGATTGTTTCTAAATTTATGTCCCAATAACTTTCAGACTTAGGAATTTGACGTTTTGAATAGAGATGGATCTAAAAATAATTTTATAAATTTTAAAAAATGATAAGTATTCAATAAAATTTTTTTTAAAACCATTCATATATCAATTACAAAAATGAAAAACTATTATAAAAAAAATTCTAATTCTTATACATTTTTGTTTCAACCCATTCAAAAATAATTCTTTTAATAAGTGTTTATTTTGAAAAATGGATGGTAACTTCTCCCATAATATTAATCTTATAGTTTTAACAGAAGGTGATATGTCATCCTTCTATTCAAATTATTTTATTTAATATAGAGAGGTCATCATATATGTGTCTTGAGTAACCACTCTCAAGGTACTATAGTGATTCTTGGGTTTTTTATAATTACATAATTTTCTTAAATAATCAAATGACTAAATGTTTTGATACCCAGTCAATCATGGGTCCGCTAATGTTACCCAATAAATATTTAGGTATCCATATTTATTTAGAATAGGGTTTCCTTTTATTTAGTATGGGGATACCTTTTATAATATAGTATCATTATCTTTTTTTGATCCTTGATAAGTAACTTCTAATAATTTCCATATTTCATGAGAATTTTTACATGTTAAAACATGATAAAATATATTTCGATCAAGACCACAATCTAAATAAATCATGTATTTTTCATTATTCTCAAATGGTTTTATAACATTAGGTTTCCAAAAATCTTCGCATTCTTTAGTAGGATTATATTCACGCATAAACATATTCTATATAAGAAAACAAATGCAAATAAGAAAAGTTGACATATTATTTTTCCAATTGAATTAATTAGTTACATTTAAATAGAAGTATGTGACAAGAGTTATATGTAATCATATAAAGATAAAACTTTTAAATCAATTAATATTAATTTTTTTTAAAATACCTAAAAATTTATAATTTTGAAAAAATGATATTCTGAAAAAAAAACACAAATAACCCATTGATAATAATGATTGGTTAAATAATATGGAAAGAGGGAGGGGTGAATTTAAATTTTAAAACATAATAATTATAGAAAAGTAAAATTTAAAATTCAAATATTTTGATATGATAAAGTGATAATGAGATAAATTTTATAGGGTAATAAATTGGTAAATTTGAAAAATAAATAAATTATTAAATTTTATACTTATTACATAGTTAATTACAATATTAATTAGTCAAGTATTAAAGGTAGAAAAAAGACTTATCATATTTTTAAAATTTTATGTCTAAAAGATGAATTATTCAAAGAGGTAATGAAAAGAGAGACAACATGATTAGATAAAGGAGTTATATAATATCTCAATGTGATCCCCTACATATCCCCACCAGGATGATAGGTTTATGTTATTACTTAAATAATCTCGGTGGTGATCAATAAACCCATCCCTTAAAATTATGGATTTTATAACAATGTTGATCTTTGTCATTATCCAAGGAACACATCTCTCAGTTTTTTGGTACTAAGAACTATTTAAGAATGATATGATAAGAAGATAGTTTTTAATTGATAAAACTCATTAAAATAGTACTTATAAATCTCTAATAATGATTTTTATAATTATTATTAGATATATAGAGAAGGATGAAGAATAAATCCTATATGATTGATAATAATTGAGATTGGATCATGAGATATCTTTTAGAGGATCTTCTCTAGATTCACCTTTTGGAGAGCCATTTATTTTAATAAGAATAAATTTTTTAATTAAGATATTTTTTGTAAATGGTGTTGTGGTTGATATTCCAATTCACTAAAGACAATTATTTATATGATCCAATATTCCGAACAACTATCTAGAGTTCATTTGGGAAAATAAAAACAATATAAGACTGAAATAAATTCATTTTGACTATAATAAATGCATCCTCAGATGCTCCATCCCGACGTCATTAGATGGTCAGTGGTACACCTGGAGAAAATTGGTTTTATAATTTCCTCACCAGATATCCTCAACAAGTTAGCGGCTAGCCAGTGACCTTTTAGAAGAAACCTACAACACTAGAATTGTCACCAGCTATCCAACAATCTTTTTTGTTGAATGAAATTCTATCTATATGGAACCAAAAAAACTATTGTTTCCAATATCCCTCCATGTTCAGGAAAAAACATATGATATTTCTTCCATAGATTTTAATATATCATCTAACTCCATTCAAAGACCTAAAAGCATGGTAAATTTCTTCTCTAGGTATTAATAAATATCACCATGATGCCTTTTAATAACTCCATCATGTTCATAAATATAATACCAAGTATAAGTGACTAAAATTTAATGAAATTATATTGTTAAAAACACAAAATAGTGTTTGTGATCATAAAAAACAATGGGAGACAATGGTACAAGACACCCATCATGAGTGATTACTCGATGCCAATATAGAGAGGCTTAGTTACATAACCTCAAATTTGTATTTTTATGATTACTAGATGGATGAATGGAATTTATGTTTATGTTTGGTCCTAGGATAGTAGATCCATGCATCACTATGTATATCAAGGTAAAAGGAATCAAGAAACACATAATTATGATAAATAGTCTCTATATATATTTAGCTCATATATAGAACATGGGAATTAAATATTTTTATTCATGTTGAGTTCACTTATGATTCATATCGTTTGAGGTCATAAATATTTTATCAATGTCATATTTAGTTTTCACTCATAAAACACAGAGCCTCATAAATAGTGTCTACAATTCTTAAGGGAATAGAATATGGAGATATTTTATATCCTCTCAAACATGGGGAACGGGTTGAGGTAAATAATGTCTTGAACTATATAAATAAGACATATTGGAATGATGATTTGTGGGATAAGGTCTAACATTAGTAATGGATAACCCAGTGCCACACTTTCATTGAAGTGGTGCATAGATATTAAAGGGGAACATTCATTCAGGACCAGAAACATTACTAAGGGATTACATAGTAGCTCAAATGAAACTATGTTGTTCACCATTCAATGGAGGGTCCTTTTATACCAGTCAAGAAATATGTTACCAATTTTTATGAAAGGGGGACTAATAATATTTTCTCAAGGTTAATTGGATTCCTATGTGATTATTTCTATGCAAGGAATTTTTTTATAGATATTTAAACATCAACATTAATAAACCAGTTTGGTTGAAATATGATATGTATAAAATGGTTTGGAATACCTGATAGTTACATAATTATTTATAAGGAATAGAATTCTGGTAATAGTAATAAATCATAATGAAATAACAGTGTAAAATAAAACTCATAGGAAATGGATAAAGGTATCAAGTTGTATTATGGGGAATCTTGATTACTTGTTATGAAATCCCTAACAATTGTAAGTTATTTTATGTATTTAAATACGATTTTTAACTCTACAAATATAGATAGAAGGAACATGTGTTGATCTTACACCAATATAAAGGAGGTTGTAAATATTCTATGTATCATCTATGATTAATATTTATGTATAAGACATGCAACACTATGCTTAAACAACCTTGGAAAAATATTATTTTAATAGAACCATTATAACCTATTCATTGGTTTGGAAGGCATAAATGGGATTAAATTAATTAAATAATATATATAGGGGTCTTGATAAATTAAAATTTATTGATTAATTGTTAGGATATAATCACATAATTCTCTTTAAGTCATTTCATGCTTCAAAAATAAGTTTTCTAAAAAAATGGTTTTCTATTGATATGTGTGGCTGTAAATTATAATGATTTTATAATAGATTTCAAAATATAATTTTATAAAAATTACATTATATTCTTAAATAACCATGATATGATCATCATAGAGTGATTTTTTGAGATTTTTCTAAAAAGATTTGGGTTTTATTGTATTGTGAAAGGTTCCATTTTTTTTAAATTGTATTTTCTTTTAAATTATTTACAAGGTAAAATTATATGTTGAATTAGTTTCAAATTTTAATTAATAATATTTTTTAAAAAATAATATTATTATAGTCCTTTTAATAAATTTTATACTTTAATTTGGTATAAAAATATTTTTATACTTAAAAGTAATTTTCATGAAAAAACAGTTATTCATCATGTTTTTGCATTTTAATTTTAAATTAATTGACTCCACTTATGTTTTTTTAATTTTTAGAAATGGATTCCATATTTTTAATTAGGTGGTTCAAATTTTATT
Organism: Viscum album; assembly: GCA_963277665.1. Taxonomy (NCBI): domain Eukaryota; kingdom Viridiplantae; phylum Streptophyta; class Magnoliopsida; order Santalales; family Viscaceae; genus Viscum; species Viscum album. The sequence continues at coordinate 1,293,292,094 of OY728138.1, read as the reverse complement.
AATATTTCCATTTTATTATTTGACATTAAGAATAGTAATTTTATTAAATATTTGTTACTATAGTAAAGGTAAAATGTGTAAATTAATGGTAAAAATAACTTTAAAAGGACTAAAAAGTAACATTAACACTTTATTTAATTTTATCAAATGATTAAATTTCATACATAATCATCCAAAATTTTAATATATGAACTTTATATCTATATGGATATGATTATGGATTTTATAATAATATATGTAAAGAAAAGACAAAAATGCCATTTTATTTTTTATTATCATTAAAATTTCCACATAGGGATAAAAAGAATGAATTTTAGATCATAAATGGATATATGAAATATAAATAATTTTTTTAACTTGGTAATTTACTTATATCTTTTAGTTATAAAAAATTTCATTAAATCCTTACACAACACCGACATAGTAATTGTTAAATTAAATGGGAAATAATATAAATGATTTTTAAAATATTAAAAGTAATATAATTTGAATAAATATTTGTGTTCCAAAAAATTTATAGAAAAATAATTTTTTTGGATTACATAAATTTATATATAAGAATTAAATATTTTTATTGATGTTTTTAAAGCCAGATTAAATTAATTGTTCCAAAATAGGCACAAATTTTATTTAATAATAAATAATGTTTTATTAAATGATTTAAAAATCCAAAAAATATTATATTGTGAAAATTAAATGGTATATGTTCTAGAATATCATCCTTGATCCATTTACAGACTACAGTTTCTCTTATAGTATCTTTCTTGACTCCTAAATACTGAACACTTTAATATAGTGATAATTGTCAAAAAGAGTTAAAACGGGTTAAATTAAATTAATAAGGGTGAACAAAAACAAAAGTTATTAAATATTTATTATATGATATAATTTTTACTATAAAACATATTATATTAAAATATTATCAATTTGTATCCATTTTCATATGAATATTACTTCATATTAATTTAATATTTTTAGAAATTCGAAGAGCATCCCTCCCCTCTCTTATAAAAGGGGACTTATTCTTATCTTTCCTTCTCCCATCAAGAACCTCTTTTTTCATAAAATACCTACCAAAACACTATCCTTAATTACCTTAAAACATCCGACAGAACATGGTTTCATTATAAAACCCTCCTTGTAAGGATTTAGGTACAAACCTAAATAGGTTGTTTGAAGAAGAGGTGTTGTTCTTAACTGATAATTTTCATTTTATTTATCCTTAAACATCCTTAAAATATTATTAAAATATGAATAACTGATAAAACAAGTATATTAAATATATTTAGTTTATATTATGTAATTTTCATAACCTATATCCATCTTCTATTCCATCAAATGGAAAATGAAACTATTGATCGTGTGTATGGAGCACTACCACCTCACAAACTGATGTAATTTGTTTCCATCAGCACCTCTCACGGATGGATATAATGATGGGTTTAATATATATATATATATATATATAATTATACTTTTTTAATTATAACATTACATATACCTACTTACCTTCCAATTTATCAAAAAAACAAAAAGGTTTCTTGTGCAAAACATGTGTACTACCACCTCCACGAAACAATTTGATTTTCTTCTCATTTACACAATACATGGATGATAATTAAAATATATTTTATGAATATATATGATATATATGATATAATAATTATTTTTTAAAGGTTAATTAGTTTTTACCTTTCTTTATTTACATCCATCCAAAAGTGAAAACATCATACATGCGTACTTACGACCTTCCATCTCCATGAACAGTTTGATTCATTTTTCTATCACAAATTTTATTGATGCCAAAAAATATGTATATAATTATTATATATGATATTTATATAATTATTAAAAATATATATATTATGTAACCATGATCAAAGTTAAAATAAAAACTACAAAACCAAGACATATATGAAAAATGAAGTAGTTATAAGCTGAAATATTGATTTTAATATCAAATTGTTAATTAATAGATGATAAAAGGGTTATAAAAAATCATATATAGTATGATATATATAGAATTTTTTTTAATAGATATATAATAAAACAATATTTATTAAATATGAGTTTTGAACACATATGAAGGCAGTCACACCTGTGGTAATGGAGTTTCATCTCATGTTTTCTTATTTGGGACATAAGTTATGTTGGGCATCTATATTATTTTATATTGTGTATATACAGAAAATTTACATCATATATCATGAATTTAATTATTTTCCTGATATTTAATGATTAATTTAATTTTATTCTTTCATTTGTATTATGATTCAAATATTGAAAAAGTTTTAATATTTAAAGATTCATTTAAAGTTTCATTTATTGTTATTATCTTCAATCGAAAGTACTTTTTCTTCAATAAACATATTTCCTAAAAATGATTTCATGAGTTTTTTGAAATTATAATATGATTATTGAACTCATTTTTACAAATGATGTAATTTTTTACAATGTATTTTAAATGGAATATTCTTTTTTTTCCAAAAAGTTACTTTATGACTTTTTACAAACATGTGAAAGTAATTTTTTCTTTTAAGTTAAACAGTATGAACATAATTTTATACCATTATGGAAGATTGATTATATGATTATATGTTTACACTTTTTAAAATTTTATTTCAAATTAATTGTTTTTCTTAATATTTTCTAAATTTATAAATTTTTAATGAGTGATTTCAATGTGAAAATAATATTATTATCAAGAAATATTCTAGTGAATATTTTAAAAGAATCTCCATATATGATAACATAATTTGATGCTAAGTTTTTTTACCTGGTATATAATCCCATGATATCATTCTTATTCTTTCTATGGATGCTTTATTATGATGAGATGCTTAAACACATTTTTTCCATGTTTTATTCTTAGATGAATTTATTAAATGTTTGTGAAATGTTTGTGAAACACATTTATTTGAATGGGTTATGATATGATGATGTTATGATATGATGAATGTTTTATTTTTTTGGTTCAAAAATGTGTATTATTATCATTACATAATAAGTGGTCCATGAATTTTAAATTTTGACAATACATTGGGTAAATTATTATATCTCATGATATAATTATGGGGAATAAGTTGATGTTCTTGATTCGCTATGGGAAAAAGTAGATGTGATTGATCCAAAATAGGAAACATGTATGGATTCCTGATCAATTTTGATTTAATTGTCTTGTGATTCTACATTTACATATGAAATAGTTTTTTACCAATTTTAGTGCCACGCTTTTATGACATGGAATAATGGTTCATTATTGATTTTTTATTTCATATGGTAATCAACTGATATCTTCCATGTTTACCATTAATAGGAATTTGAGCTCACCCTTTTATATGTTTCCATTCCTCAGGTTATAAATAAAGGTTTATGTATCATATATATTTTAATATTACAATATGGGAAGATATTTATAAGAGATATTGAATATATTTCCAGAAATAAGGATAATAGGTATATAATCTCAAATTAAACTAATCCTATATAGTACTCAACTATGTATTTGTGAAATATTTTAGATAATATTCTAAAATAATATAATAGTTATGTTTGGAATGTAATGTTCATTTTAGGTAGAATCTAAGCAAGGTTTAGATAAACTTTTCAAACTAGTATGAGATATATTTAGTAAGAAACCTTAAGATAATCATTTATATAGGAGAACATCCTAAGTTATGGTAATGAATGGTGTGTGGTTAACTAATAAGAAACCATATCTAGATTTTACAAGTGGAAACACTTTTGGAATAAATAAATTTAAGTGTAATTTAAATGAAAAGAGATGGTTTAGTATATATCATCAAGTATTTTATTACATGGTGAGTGTTCCATTACTATTCACCTATTTTTTCACTCCATTGGGATATGATTATGTTAATTCACATTTTATTTACAAAATATTATAAATTATTTGAATAGATTATTAAAATTAAAAACCTAGGTTAAATCTAAGATGTAATAGATTTAAAATAAGGTTTCATGATTTATACATCCTATAAATGATTATGTGGTTTTCAACTATAATTGTTTTCACTGGTACTGCACTTTTTTGATTTAGTCAACGGATGGAACTAGGAGGAATCATGTTAACACTGAATGTGATGGAAAATGCATTGAATATGTGAAACCAAATTGGAAGATGATTGGAGGAAATTATATTGTTAATATTTCTAATTATTTATCATAATATATGATTAGAAAAATATCAACTAAACCAAAATGTTTACACTCCAAAGAAGATAAGGATATAGTTTTTTGAGAGATCTGATAGCGGAGACCATAGAGGAAAGAACACTCAATTTCTTTGATGTCAAAAAATTGTAAATACACACCCTAAATAATATCTCAAAGGAAGAGGGAGATTTTTACTACGTGTCAATTAAGGATATGGAGTAATATATTATTTAGTAGTTCAATGTCTTCTATATTGGGTAAATGGGAATTATCTGAGACAGATCCCAAATCCAAGGGTTAACTCCAAGATAAAAGAAGGAACTATGCCATTATAATCATTTATGTTCAAGTATTGGAGTATTTCTGTATTGGTATTTATTAATTAATTTGTATAAGTATTAAATTAATGATATTTTGGATTTTTCAATTGAATATTTGTCTAAGGATTTTAAATAATATGTTTAATGGTATTGATGACCTAGAAAATTGTTAAAAAATTAAGGTGATATGTAATGGAAAGCACATGATTAGGGGAAATATAACCTTAATCTATGACTTATGTTTATTTGAAAAATATTATTTTAGAAAATATTTTATTGAAACCGATGAAGTGAATCCTATAGTATTGGTGACCTTAAAAATGATTAGTGATTTGTTGAAAAAGTAATTCACGATGGAGATTACATTGGTTTTTATTATCTGAAATATATTTGATAATTTGTTTTTTTATTTATGGAATAAGGATATATTTAATTTTGAAATTATTTATCTTTTAATTGAGATTTTATGGTGATTAAATATTCAAATATTTGGAATGTGACATTTGGGGATACTTTATAATTTTCAAGGGATTAGTGTAAAGTTGATATTTTAAATATATTGATCATATTTCTGAAATATTAAAATTTAATTTGTGCAGATGTATTTTTGAAGGATTTCAAGGATAAATAAATTTATAAAGGTTTATATTGAACTTTGGGTGTTGTTGTTGAAGTTATAAAGATAAATTTATTATATTAGATAACTTATTCTAACCATTTTGGTTTCATAAACATTTAGAGACAGATATAAAGACATGTAACTATTTTATGGATCTTATGATCCATTAAATTTAATTTTGTTGCATCAGAAATAAAAAAACTATATATTTGATTCATTCCCTAGTGTAATAAAATATGTGTAAATTAATAAAAGTGAAACCCATAGACAAAAGTTTTCTTATGAAATAAAAGAATTTTATGATGTTTTATATGTTAAAATAAAAATAGTCCCTTAACATTTAAAAAATTTTCTTGAAATTTAAATTATATTTATTTACATTCATTTCCAATGAATTTATAGTCTCTTCACCCATTACAAATTTATATATTGGTGGTTGTTAACTTTATTCTGGATGTGTTTTCTATCACACTCTATTAGTCTATGTGTGTTATTTTTCTTCTCAATTTACAAATTTTCACTTCCCATTAATTTTATACTATTTGGAAACACTGTTTCTTTATTCATGTTGACATTCTTATTTCTGTTTCCCTCTTTCTAAGTGGAAGTTTTATTAACCCTTATTACGATGTGGATTTTCAATAAATATATTTTAAAATATCAAACACCTGATTATCAAGATAAAATATTAATTATGAGAATGAAATTTATTAAAGGGTGGGATAATTTAACACCCTAATATTTTTAAATAAGAATATTATATAAGATATTATATATGGCATGCAAAATTAGACATAAACATCTTGTAAAATATATTATTTAAATATGAATATTATAACCAAGTTATTAAATTTGTGGGTATAAAAGGGATTAAAAAAATTATGAAATATATATAAGGATCTTAATAAAAAAGGTATTTTTTAATTATTAATAAATAAGAACTAGATTTTTAGTAAAGTCATTGTATGCCTAACAAATATGTTTTCTTAAAAAATGATTTTTATTTATTTTTATGAACAGATGATATAATCAATTTCTAACACTTTAAAAAATGGTATTTTTTAAAAATTATATCATTTTCGAAATCATCATTTAAAAATTATCTTAAATTTAATTTTTTAGATTTTTATAGAATGTTTGATTTTTCAATGAATAGTGAAAATACTAATTTTTATTGAAATTATATTTTATTATAAATTACTTACCAAATAAAATGATATTTTTTATTTTTTAGAAAAATTTTAATTATATTTTAATTAAAAATAATAAACTTACTTTATTTTTAATTATTTCATAATAGATTTTGGTATAAAAATATTTTTATACTTAAAAAGTCATTTTTCTTAAAAAATAGATTTTTAACAATTTTTTGATTTAATTTTAAATTAATTTCTACCAATTTGTTATTTTAAATCATGAAAAAATTATTATATATTTTTAATTAGTGGGTTAAAATTTTCTAAATAGGACTGTTTTATTTTTTGTCATTATGATAAGTAATCGTAGTAAATATTTCTTTCCACAATAAATGTAAAATGAGTTAAATGGGTAAAAATAATTTTATAAAGAGTAAAAACTAACCCTAACACTTGAATTAAATTTATTATATTATTATATTATATTCTTAATCATCCAATATTCTAATATATTACATTTGCCCATATTTCCATGATTACGACCTTTATAATAATTTGTGTAAATAAAAGACAAAAATGTAATTTTTTAATTAATAATTTTTTTGACAAAGCGATAAAAAGAATATATGTTTGGTTATAAATGGTTATGTGAAAGATAAATAATATTTTTAACATTTTAATTTATTTCAAATTTTTAGGGATTAAATAATTACCTTTAATTCTTGCACAATGCCGATAAAGTAATAATTTAATTAAAAGAAAAATAAAATAAGAGATTTAAAAATATTAAATATAATATTATTTAAATAAATTATTTGTTTAAAAAAATATTTTAGATGCATTTAAAATTTTAGGGAAATGTGAAACATATATATTCAAATTTCATCATTATATTGATTTGTTTTTAGTGAAATTAAATTATTAGTGTCAAATTTTATATTAATGATATATTATAATAAATTACAACTATTAAATTGTTTAAAATTCTTAAAAATATTATCTTTAGTTGATAAATTTTTATATGTTTTATAATATCAATCATGGTCCATTTATGGAAAATTTTCCATTTATAGTAACTTCCATATTCCCAAAAGAGTAAAATCATTAGTACTCTGGTAATTATCAAAAAGGGTCAAAACATGATAAAATAAAAAGACAAGGTTGAAAAAAAATCATATAAAGGTTTAAAAATCATATTTTATGAGATTATTTCACTCACCCACATATTATCTTTTATTATTAATAATTTTTATCAATTTTAATATGAAAATTAATTTATATTAATTTAATATTTTAAGAAATCCTATAAATGCCTCTCCATGATCTTATAAAAGGGAAAATATTATTCTCTTTTATCCACATTAAAATATCCAATTCTTTCATCCACGAACTATTAAAATATATTCTTTAATTCTCTCCCCATGACTTAGAGGCCTTGGTTTTATGAGTAAACCTTGATAGGAAAGCTTTTGGTCAAAACCTAAAGAAGTTGTTTAAAGAAGATGTATCAGTTTTAACCAATAATTTTCATTTTATTTATTCTTCCACATCCTTAAAATATTATTAAATTATTATGAAATAATAAAACCATTATATTTTATATAATAATATTTTATTATGTTTATTTCATAACCTATATCTATCAACTCATCCATCAAATGGGAAACAAAACCATTGACTGTATGTACGGCAGACTACCCCTAAGGAATCAATGTAATTTATTTTCCATCCCCACCTCTCAAGGATATATATAATTATTCATTTAATTTATCAATCATAATGGAACATATAATGAGTCAATACTCATTCCACCAAATAATTATTAACAAAAAATAATGTTTAGGTGATTATACGAGGTACAATGAGCTTGTATTAATAAGAGAATAAGTGAAAATTGATAGAGATGGACTTCATGTATATATATATTACATTTATGAAATAATTATACTTGTAGAATTTTATTATAAAATATATGTTTTGCATTCCAATCTATTGTAAAATGATAATTCTACTCGTGCATACATATGGACTACCGCCTCCACGAAGTGATGTGATTCATTTTTCTTTTCCACTTTATATGGATTTCAAAAAAGATAGATTTAATGAATATATATTATATATATGATATAATAATTATTTTTAAAATTTTAATTTATATTTATCTTTATTTTATTCAATCTTTTGAAAATTAAAAATATTGTTCATGCATATGTTTGACATACGTATCCATTAATGGTGTATTTCATTTTTATATCTCTACTATTATAGATGACCCTAAATATGTATATAATGACTATATATGATATTTATATCATGATTGAAATTTTTTATATGATGGCACAATTATAAAATTACAATTACCAAAATAAATCAGTCAAAATATATAATAAAAACAAAGCGGTTATCACCAAGAAAAAGTGACTTTAATAAAAACAAATGTTAATAAATAGGTGATAAAATTGTTATAAGTAAACAATATATACTATTATATATATGATAATGGTTTGGGAATATATTATTAGTCAATATATATTTATTATACAAGAGGTTTTAACATGTATGACGAAATCTAGACCTGAGGTAATAGATTGTCATCTTAAATTGTCTTCTTTAGGACAAAAGATATTTTATGCACCAATCTTCTTTCACAAGGTGTATATACTACCAATTTGACATATTATATGTCTATTTAAATTATTTTATTGATATTTATAGTTTTATATACTTTTATTCTCCTCTGTTTACTTTTGAATAATACATGTTTTCCTTTCATTTTCCTCGTTTTAGGTATTCAGGAGATCAAAAGAATGTTTTAATGAAAACTTATTTCATTTCTATATTTAATAAAAAATATTTTTCCTTCAATACTAACGTTTTATAAAAACTTTCTCATGAATATTTTAATATCATACAATTGTTTTCAATGTCATTTTTACCCATGAAATACTTTTTAACAAAAAAATTTCAAAACAATATTCTTATCTTTTTTTGAATAAGGTACTTTTTAATTTTTATAAAATTTTGAAAGAAATGTTTTGTTTTAACTTAAATTTAATAAACATAACTTACTAAAATCATGACTGCTCAAATATTTGAATCATCATTTATAATTTTTTATTTTTTTTTCATACAAATTTTTTTATTAATATTTTGGAATTTTTTATATTTTAAATGAGTGATTTAAAAGTGAAAATTGCATTTTTCTTAGGAAATATTCTATTAGATATTTTAAAAGAATATTTTTCAAAGATAATATACTTCAATGTTAATTATGTTTAATTAGTAATATCCTCCATTTATATAGTCTTTATTGTATCTATGGATTGTTTATTGATAAGTTATATATAAAAACCATTCGTTTTCCATGTGTTATGGTATTATGTATTTATCAAATGTTTATGAAACTTATTTTATTTGAATGGGTCATGAAATGGTGACATGATGTACATTTTATGGTCTTATAGAACACATATGTGTAGCTTTTGTTATGTGAATGACATATATGAAATTATATATACCTCTATTTATTCATGTAATATATTATATCTCATGTGATAATTATGGGAAATAAGTTGACGTGCTTCATTTTCTATGGGAAAAAAGTCAATGTTCTTAATCTAATATGGGAAACAAGCAGATGTATTTGATATAATATGGAAAACAAGTTTTTATTCATGATCCATTATTATTTTTTGGTCTTTGTAGTTATACTTGAAATATAAAATGGTTTCTATGGTTATGATGGTTCCACACTATTATGAAATTGAATTATGGTCTATTATTTATTTATGATGATTTCACACTATTATGATTCATGAATTGTGAAATGATAATGATTTAATCCATAGTTAAAATTTACTATCCATTACATATTGGATATGAACATTTTAAGTTATTTTTATGATCTAATAACCATATTCTTATAGTATTATTTCATATGAACATTGATGTATATCTCTCAAGTTTACCCTTTAGTGGCAATATAAACTCATCATTTCTTTTGTTTCCCTTACCCAGGTAATTAATAAAGGATTAAGTGGGGTATTTATATGAATATTACCAAATAGGGTGATCTTTATAGGCGATATTGATGAAATTTCATGAAATGGTAGGATTGGGTATCTAGTCTCCAAATGAACTAAAACTTTACGGTCTTCATGCATGTAAGTGTGAAATATTTTATATGTTCATAAAAAAATATAATATTTATTTATGGAAAGTTGGGGTCATTATATTATACACCACTTATTTTAGGGAAATATGGTAAGGACCTCATGTTATGAAGTTTAGGGTCTTACAACATGGACCAAGTGTGGTGAATTTTAGAGTCATGGAGCTAGAACTCAATGTTCTACTGTTTTGGGTCATATGATGAGGAGATTATATTGTGCAATTTAGAAACATGTATTTTGTATATACATGTTATTTACTCTAATATTGTATGTAGATAAATTGTTTTTGTGTATTTAATAGTACTACATAAAAAAATTCATGCTATAAAACATATAATAAGGAATCTAAGACTTTATGTCACAAAATTTTTATTCATGATTTTAGGGATTCATTATAATACTTTATAGTTTTTCAACTAAGAATACACGTTATACTTGTTTCCAACCAACTAGGAAATTATTTAATGTAGTATTACATCATTTGATAAGGACTAATTATATATATTTTAAATTCATATTGCTAAGAATTTATTCATTAGGCATGGTATGTTATGAATGATTATCTCATGTTGGAGTGACCATGACTCATGTTCACATTTCATGAATATCCAGATTTTTTAACTCAATCAGGACTTGACCTATTTTCCTTGGGATCCAATCCTAAAAAATAAATAATTATTCGATCATATGTCCCAAACATCGGTGGTAGGGACAACAATGAGGAAGATTGAAACACCCTAATATATTAGAATAAAAAATTATTTTAAATTAATATCTATTGAATGGATCATTTCACAACTAAAACAAACTATGATATATTATATAATGAACTAAAATTTATAAAACTAAATTCATTTATCTACAAAAACCATAAACATGGAATAAATTAATTAAAAATATTCAAATTATAATAGTACTAATGTAACCATATTTTTACATATCTTTCCAATAAATAATATGATATAGATGTTTATTAACCACAAAATTATATTTAATATGTTTTCATTTCAAATTATATATAAATTTTGTAATAAAAAATAATATTTTGTAATAAAAAATAATTTTTTATGAACTTATTAGTGATATGTTAATAAAAGTAATCATTAGTTATTTGGAATTATTTGATGTTAAATGATGTTATATCCTAAATATATATTCCAAAATTAATATAAATTTTATTATAATATACAAAAAATAATATAAAATAAATATTATAGATTTTAAATACAACTAGATAATTAAAAATATTATGAAAAAATTATTAGTTTGGAATGAATGTTTATAAGATAGTTATAAAATTATTATATTAATTAGGAATAAATATATTTAATGACAATTATAAATTCTTAGAAAAATATGATATATATTGAGAAATATAAATATTAATTATGGTATAAAAAATATTAATTAGAAATAAATACAAGTGAATTACATTAATATGAAGTAGATTTATTGAATAGATAATTTTAAGGGTAATATCTTGTTTATATTAATTATAAATGCAATGCACATGATAAGTATAAGAATATTATATTACTTTTGAAAAAATAGGATATAATTATAAGTGAATTATAACGAATATGTTTAAGGAATTGAAAATATTTAATATATAAGAGAATAATTAAAATATAGAATATATAGATGATAAAAGATAAGATAAATAAATAAATTTTAATAATAAATAAATGAATATAAAAATTATAACATGCCAAAAATTAAAATTAAAATTTTACTTTAAAAAAGGAAACGTTTATGTTTTCCAAGAACTAAGTGGTTATTTGGGTGATTCATGCATGGGTTGGTGCAATGTGAGAAGAGTGTGCATAGCAGAACATGTGTGGGGGTCAGGAAATGTGTGCTTTGTCTCTCAGTATGGTGGTGGATATGAGAGGACAATGGAGATAACTGACTCTATATGGCCTTCAATGAGTTATTAGTGTCATATATCCATATATAAAGTAGTGCACACTAACATTAATAACTAATGTTGGATTCAAATCTCATGGGCACTACCCATAATTTAAAAAATAACATGTGCACCTTCAAAATTTAAACCCACCTTTGTCATCAGTTTCTTCATCCCCCACATATGAATATAATTGGATTATCAAAATGATATATATCTATGTGTGTGTGTGTTTTTGTGTGTGTGTGCGTATGTGTATTATAAATTTCATGGTAATAGAACATTTATGAAATCGTGAGATGAAGAGAGGAAGTGATAAAATAAAATGCGAAACTATAAAAAAAGTCATTAGAATCATCTTTAACCTCTTATATTTCACTATTGCAGGATATCAATGGAATATATATGTATATATATTATAATGCATCAAGGAAACCACTCAGTATTTTTTCATGTCGTATGGAAGGTAAGAATATGGTAGGACGTAACATATATGGCTATAATTGAAACTTTAGACATTGTCTTCTTCCTCACAAGCTACTATGCGTTTACCGAGAGGTCATATATATATAGTGGGATATTAAAAATTATATGTGATAAAATAAATAAAATTATAATAGGAAATTATGCTATAATATGATGTCATCTTCTTCCTACCATGAAACGATTATAGATGTTTTGACATAATAAATTTAAATACACATGTTTTTTAATGTGAGAACCACACATATTGAGACTGTATAAAGATATTAAGATCCGTGATTAGTTGAAATGTGATAATAATTGTAGGGTAAATAATTTATAATGATATGAAAACAAATTTAAAACATCTACATGTTATGGTGGATTTATAATAGAGGCCGATGAAATAGTTCCTATAGGAAGGTTACTTATCAACGTCCTTCCTAATCACTGATAAAATTATAAAACAAATAATATTTAATATTATAATAGATCATATAAAGAGTGGGTTCAAAAAATAAAGTATATTTTTGCGTTTTTAAGAGAAATTAAACTTCTATGAATGAATACATGCATTTTTCTATGGTTTAGAGTTTTAGATATATAGGGAGGGAAGGTGAAACAATCGAAGAATAAAATTATTTATATATTACATCTTTTTGATTAATATTAAATATATCACCCAAATATAAATTCCTAATAACTATTATTATTTATTTTTATTAGATACTAAATATATAAACATCTTATGTAAGTATAATATTCATTATCTCAAACATATTTTGTCACATAAGGTACCCTATTAAACTCATCATTCCTAAAACAGTCCATCAAAACCATGTGATGGATAATTTAAGAAAGAGTTTTCTTATATGCTCATTAAGGGTAAACATGGGAGATATCAATCATATGAAAAAATAGGATGATCCTAAGGCTATGATGAAATAATAAATTCCATGTTCTCAACATAAATATTCATACTCAAAAAAATTTAGATCATAAACTCCTTAATCAAGTCATATCTGTAAGCATGATCAATAATGGCGTCATGAATGTAACCATCATCCAAGAGTCATGACATAGTTTTGTGGAATCATATTTATAGGAAATCATAATATTGTAATCATTTATATTCACAATAATATCTATGAATAATCTTATTAGAACATCTAGAAATTGATACTACTCACGCATATAAATGCGATCATTTTTATCCACAATCATGTCCATCTATAATCTTATGATAACGTTAAAATAAATCATAATCACACATAAAAATGTGAAAAAATACATTTGGAATAATATCCATGATTATCATTATCATCTCATGATATTTCAATATCCCATTACCAAATTAATTATGGGGATATAATGCACCAAACATTCACAAAATTAAAATCCATTCATATGAATTCCAGAAGGTCCTTTAACAGTCATCATATCATCTTGGCATAACCCATATAAAATAAGAAGGTTTCATAAACATAACATTATAATAATAATAAAACAAAAAGGTAAATAATAAGGATGGTATCATGGGATCATATATATAGTAAATAATAAGTAACATCAAAGTATATTATTATAGATAAAAAATGGATTCAAAAGATCATAGGATTATTTCATGAGGAATATACCCATTTCATTTTGAAATCACTTATTCAAAAATTAAAATTTTCAAAAATATTATGGAAAATATATTATTTGAAAATAACCAAGGAAATTTTTAATTGAAATTAAAATCATTGATTCGTCATGATAGTAATAAATTTCATTCATGTGGAAAAAAAACATTTCCACACCTTCGGTAAAAAGTATCTCATTCAAAAAAAATAAGAAAAATCATTTTAACCATTTTAAAGAAATTTAAAAATGGATAAAAATTTATTTAACCAATTATTGGTGAATATTAAAAATATCCTCGAAATCATTTTATAGGAAATATGGGAATGCAAGAAAAATATTCCTTACTAAAGTGGGAATAAAGTCGATTTTTCTTAAAAATGTTTTCTTATACATTTAAAAAACCAAAGAGGGGAAAATGTTATTATCACATGAAAATTAAATGAATAAATAGAGGATATGAAAATATATTGGTCCTAATGTATAATATTCATATAATTTCATTCAATATAAATTTAGAATAGGCAACCATAAAAAATCAAATTGTAACATAAATCCCTTACCTCAAGTCTCAACATTTTTCATATGTGTTCAATCATCCTATATAAAAAAATATTTCTTTATTATAAATATATTATAGAACCAAATTCATGAAAAAATTCCCATTTTCCATTCATTAATAATTTTTAATTATCCTTTTATTATCAATTCTTTCTTTAAATGGATATTCGGGTGAAAACTATTTTGTTTTACATGCCAGTTTTTGTTCGATGGTCCCAGTACTTACTCCTCGGTCATGGAATCATCAAATAAAGAATATAAATAAATTAATATTTATCATATTTATTTATTAAATACAATTTATTAATTATTTATATAAAGTTCTGGTGAAAAATGAGTTATAACACTCTATGTATGAATTATTGGTGTTTCTACATTTCAATATATGGAACGAACAAAAGATAAATTATAATTCACTATTACATAATCATTATTATATGATTAAAATAATATATTTTAATTATATATATCATTATAATCTCCCATGTAATGTAAAAATGAAATATGAATCTCATCACTTTGTGGAGGCAATAGTCCAGACGTACGCACGAGAGGCGTTATCATTTTCCAACTAATGGGAAAGTAAAAAGGTAGATAACATATTATAATTTTAAAAAGTATATTCATTCAATAAATATCATATATAAACATTATATCCATCATAATAACCAAAAAATAATTATGGTGATGATAAATTAATTATATCGCTATGTGGAGGTGGTAGTTCACACGTACTCAAGAGTTATACTTTTCATTTACCATTTGATTGATAATATATGGAAAATTATTAATCTATCATCATAATAAAAATTCAGTATATTCGAGACATTTAATTAATTATTTTAGAATTTAAAAAAAATATTTAAAGGGAATATAGAAAGAAATAAAATTTAAAGTACTTGGTTATGAGTTATTTCTTTATTGAGAAACCTCATTTGGATTAAAACTTAATCCTTTAAAGAATAGTATTATAATAAAACCAGTACCTATATAATGTGGTTAAGGATTTAAGTAGTGATTATAATAGTTATTATATGAGATATAAGGTTCATTAATTGTGATTAAGAGAGGAGAATTGGTGTCCTTTTATAATGGTTGGAGATGACACATGTTTCAAAAGATTTAAATATAATAATGGAAAAATCCATCCACACGCATCAAAATAAATCATAACAGAATATAATATGATATAGGGTCTAAATATTTTAATTAAATATGATTTTGAAAATTTTTATGTGGTAATATTACCATTATCGTTTTCTTTAACCCCTTTTAAACAAGATTAAACATTAAACATGGTAGAATTATTTTAATTGATTTTAATATTCATTGTGAACAAAAATTAATGTGGAATAATTACAAAAAACTGACATGATGATTAAAAATATGGAATATATTTTAACAAATACAATTTCTTTAATTTTAAAAAATCTATTTTAATATAAGTGTACTAAATACGAAGAAATCTAATTTGAAGAAAAATTCATTATTATGCATAAAACTTGATTTATTTGAATTCCCTCTCTAGTATAAACTATAAAATGAATGTCAAAATATTTTTTGGAATATATAATATTAAAAATTTATTAAAATTGTTAATCAATAATTTTTTATTTATTTTATTAATACAAAAATACATTTAATTAAAAATTACTTTTAGAAAAATGGTTTTTTCATCCCAAAAAACAACTTATACCAAAATCTTGTCTAATTTTATTATTATGAAATTAGTTAGATTATTTATAATTAAAGTATTT
Organism: Viscum album; assembly: GCA_963277665.1. NCBI lineage: Eukaryota > Viridiplantae > Streptophyta > Magnoliopsida > Santalales > Viscaceae > Viscum > Viscum album. The sequence goes on along the minus strand of OY728138.1, from coordinate 1,293,275,362 downwards.
TAATGTTAATTTAGAATAATATTCATAACATAATGATACTTTAACATGAAAATAAGTTATAGTTTTTTGTTTTTTTAAATAGTATTATTCACTATTCAATGACAATTTAATCTTTTTAAAAGAATCCCAAATTTTCAACTTAAGCTAATTATGATATATTGATTTAAAAAAATGATATACTATTTTAAAAATATAATTTATAAAGTTAGACAAGAATAATTATAATATTCAAACACAAAATTTAATCAAACCCATTTTTCTAGAAAACAAGTTTCGAATAATAAAATGACATTACATGTTTATTATGCATTAATCAATAAAATTGAATTATTAAAATCATTATACATATTTTTCATAATATATTTATTCCTATTAATACCACCAATTTAGTACCTGGGATATAATGATATACTATATTATAATTTATTTAGACTCAAGGTTGTGTGTAAGCAAATTATCAAAGAAATTGAATTTATTTAAAGAGAAATATAACATAAAAACTTGTGGTGTTACACTTGACCCCTCACCCAAAATGAATTTCCCCTTAAATAATTTTCAATTAAATACAAATAAATGAAGATATATCATCTTCATCACATCCTTAGGTTCTGATATAGCCTCCTTGATTTCTAATTCTTCTCAATAACATTAACCCGGTGATTGATCCTGTTCTATAGAAATTTATCTCTATGATCTAAGATTTCCACTAGGGTTTCTTCATAAAAAATATTAGGCTCTAGTAGTTTAACTAATGATTTCATTATATTTAAAGGATATGGTATGTACTTCCTCAGAATAGATATATGGAACACATCATGAACCTGAGAATGGTTCTATGGAATCTCAGAGTGATAGGCAACCTAACCAACATGAGAAAAAAATTAAAGGGAATGATATATCATGGAATTGGATTTCACTTATTCTTAAACATAATAACTATATTCCATGGAAAACAATTTAGGACTAACTTCTCACAAATATAAAATTATAGATCTCACATATTATTGTTAGTATAACTCTTCTATAAACACAATGTTTTCTTGATATACTATTTAATAAACCTAAAATTATCTACCATTTTCTCAGCTATCTCAGGTCATAATAGATTTAATTCTCTAACTTTATCCTATAACATTATAAATTTTACCTTCCATCAATACATGTATTCATAAAAATCTATATTAATGTTTTATTAAAATATTTTTTCTAAGTAAATTCCACCGAAGGATGGTGTTGTTCCCAACAAGCTTTGAAATCCATAGAGAATTCTATCAACATTTATTATAGAGTTAGAAAGGTTATCTCATACTGACCATCTAAATGAGAATGGTATGTAGTAATTAAACACAACTCTATTTGAATATCCTATTGAATACTTATCTAGAACATAAAGTCATTCCACAAATATAGATTAAATACAATAAAATTTAGTACTCCATGCAACCTTATAATTTGTTTAATGTATATGTTGTAAATCTTGTCAAGGGATAAATCTTATCTAATGGAGATGAGATGTTTTGAATTCATAAAGTGATAAAATAAAACCCAAATAACATTATTTAATTTATTTTTTTTTGTAGTAAAATGATGAAATCATTGGTAATGTATTCCCATTTCCATTCTAGTATGGGTAATGTTTTAACACCCCCTATGAATTATATTTTTCAATATTAATTTGTTTAAATACCACGAAAATAGATATATACACAAAAATATATCATTTTATGTTTTCCCACCATAATTACTCTTTCATATCTCTATATATCTCTATACATTCAAGTGTAATTGAAAATACATGGAATCTTTCCATTATATTACATTACTTTTAATTACATTGTAAAAATAAAGGATCTTTTGATGTTTATTATCATGAAAATAAGGTATATAATACAAGAAAACATAAAACATTATTATAATACACTTTAATGGTTTCATCATTGGTTCATCGTAAGTACATTTACTACATATCATAACATGGGGACACATATCAAAGGAAAGGGTGAGCCTAATACCCCATAAGGGAAAGTAAGGGAAATAATTTACATGTAATCTTGAGAAATTTGAATTAGAACTTGAAGAATATAATAATGTAGAATCATAATATGGAAATGTGGAAACAAAATTCAAATTGGACATTTTTAAACACATCAGCATGTTTTTTTCACCAAGGTGTCATAAAAATTACCAAGGTTATTCACCAAGGTATCATAATACTTTTCATTTATAAAGATTAAATTCGTTACCCAAAGTATTTTTGAACTATCAAGGAACACTATTAATATTTTTTAATTAATTTTATCCATATATATATTAATAAAACATTTCATAAATAACTTTTAGATAATAAAATAAATGGGTTTAATATTAAAATCATGGATTTTTAAAGAAAAGTGCTTAAAGGAAATATCTTTATGACATTATTTAAAAATGAAAAAGGAATGTGGGTTTCCTGTATGTTAATCCCAGAATAAAATAGATAATTTTAAAATTTATGTTAATAAAACTGGAGAATAAAGATGTTTGGGTATTCACAAATGAAAATAAGATAATCTCTTCAGAAAAAGAGAGAAATTTTGAGAAAAAAATTGGTAGCATAATAATTATGAGAAATCGTTTTTGAAAATGGAAAAAAGAGATAAGAAAAGGGTCTAAATTTTTGAAATTAATCTGAATAATGTAAATTTATATGATAAAATGGGCAATAGAATGTAGTTTAGAAATTTTAAAGACATACCACACAAAAAAGGGAACTTGAAAGGAAAGGAGAAGTAGAGATTTCCCTTACCATAAATAGTGAATCCTAAAATACGAGGATCAGGACATTGGGGCATTGATGACACCTAGGTGGAAATACTTGGGATGTAGAACTATATTAGATTCATGGAGAATGAATTAGAAGCAAAATTAAATGGAGAAACAGGTGTGTATTTAAAAAAAAGTGGATTGTTTTTTATTAAATTCCTTGGATACCTAGGTAGTGGTATATGAAAAACCATGGACATGACCATGTTATTGGAAAATTGGGACATATATTGTGATATTTTAAACCACAAGAGTCAACTAAAATTTTATATAACATAATACATCATTATGATGTCATTAAACATTCTGAAAACCCAAAACGGTATTTTTTACTATTTACGAAAAACTAAAGTATTTTTGAAAATTCTCTTAAATTCACCCTAGACTAATTTAAATGTGATTATTTGAAAAATTATATTTATTTTATTAAAATAATTACTTAAATATTATAATTTTAACTTTTAAATATAAATATCTTTATTTATTAAAAATAACAGTGGATAGAAAATACATAGTGAAATTGCATATTGAAATTTCTGAGACTTGAAAAAATATCATTTATATTTAAATCTGAGGGTTTTAATCATAATATTTCATTAAAATACTCACTATTCATAATAAATTAGTTTATTATAATAATTATATCATTTTTTAAAGAACAATTTTAATCTAAAAAATCAATTTATCAAATTCATCATATTTTTTAGGAAAACTATTCTCAAAATGGAATTGATGGAATAAAAATTATATTTATAAAAAAGTATTAAATTTAAAGTAAATAAGGTCTCAACACATATCCCCTTATAACACCCACATCCAACCTGAAAGTAAGGTGTGTTATTGTGAAAGATTCAATGGGTGACTCAAATAACATCACCCGACTTGTAATTTCTACTAACTTGAACTTCTACCATATGTGATTTATTTTAAGATTCACATGTTAAATCTTAGCTTGTTCTTGGTCAAGAGTGAATACTGGTGATTCTGTATCTCTCCTAGGATTTATAAAATGGGATTTGTACTTCAGAAATCTATTCTTTGAGGCCATCATTTCTATTTTTCAATAATTATCCTTTTCCATTTCAACTTATAAACAGTAATTATAACGTTAAAATGATTATTAAGAGAATTTTTTTCAATGGTTATGTTGACCCAAATTCATATTGAACAATGGTCACATTTCAATATATACTCACTTATTTATTAACAAGATACAGTTTTTTTGTGTGTATAATATAGTATAACATAAATTTTAAAGTAACAGTTTTCATTAAAAAAGTTCTGGTCATTACATTCTTCCCCCCTTATGAAATTATGTCACTGAAATTTCAACTTGTTCCCTCAGTCGAGAAAAGGCGTGGGAACTTCTTTCATATTGTCAACTCTGGTTTCTACATCACTTCTTCGTATTTGTGGTTCATGCACAACACTATGAATAAGTGCATAACATTATTGCATATTACCTTGTCTGTACATTCCATGATCTATACCGATAGATCATCATAAGAGAGGTCATGGTCTAGTTATACCATATCTAGTATTAGTACATGTGAAGGGCCGGTTATGAACTTCCTAAAAAGATATACATAGAAAACATCATAAGCTTGAGCTATATTTGTTGGAAGTTCAAACTGATAGGCCACTTCTCTTATGAGATCAAGGATTTTAAGCAGCCAACCCACCTGGGTTATGCTTCCCTTTCATTCAAAACCACATGAATCTCTTCCAGGGTGAAATTAGAAAGAAAAAATTTTCATTAACATCAATTTCCTATTCCCTTAAATAGTTATCATCATAACTCTTCTGCCGAATCTGATCTAGATTAATATGTTTTTGGATTCCATGAACCTTTTATGTAATCTCATACAAAAGATCATCCCCTAGAAGATTTCTATCACTGGATTCATCCCAAAAAGTAGGAGTTCTATAGTGATTTCCATATAGAGCTTCATAAGGTTCCATTTGAATACTCGAATGGAAGATGTTGTTGTAGGAGATTATAGCTAATGGTATATGCTGATCACATGCACCATTAAATTCCATTGATCAATTTATCAGTATGTTCTTGAGTATTATAATTTTACTTTCATATTTTCTATTATTTTGGGGGTCATAGGACATATTGAAATTCAATTTGGTAGTTAGATAATGTTGAATACATCTCTAGAGTTTTGTTGTGAACCTTGGATTGTGATAAAAATTGATAGAGAGTGGTACCCCATGAAACCTATTCACTTCCTTTACGTAAATCATGAAATTTTGGTCATGAGATAAGTATTCCTAAATATAGATAAAACAGGAAGTCTTGGTAAGATGGTTCACTATAACCTGTATCTCATTGCTTCCTTTAGATGTTATAGGAGACCAGTAACAAAGTGCATAGTGATATTCTCTCAATTCCATGTTGGTATGGGTTGTGGTTTTAATACCCATTTTGGACGTTTTCTCTCTACATTCACATATTGACACACCAAGAACCTTGTAGTGTATTTTGAAATATCCTTTTTCATATTATCCCATTATTAAGGATCACAAATGTCCTTATAAATTTTCATTCTTCCATAATGTATAGAGAATGTAGATCTATGAACTCCATTCATGTGCTCCTTTTTTATTTCTAGAATTGATTGAACATATATTCATGTATAAAATATAAGTAGACCTTCTTGATTAATATTGAACTCAAGAAATTCACGTTCTTTACATCCTCTATTTTTTGTACCAAAGGATATTTTCTTTGAGCTTTATTGATCTTCTCTAGTAATTATGGTTGAGAAATCATTTGGGTTAGGTTTGATGATGTCCCTTAACTTATGATTCTCATTTTCAGTTTTAATAGTTCTTTAGTCAAAGGATCACCTTGAGTCCTCATCATTTTTATCATAACATGGTCATTACTACTGAATGCATTATTAAATTTGTTTTCTCTACCGATGTGATAATGAATTAATCAATAAAAATCTTTAATAATTCCAACCATCTCTAATATCTCATGTTTAATTCCTTTGGTGTAAAAATATACTTCACAAATTATTCATCTTTATATATATCACATTTATCCCCATAAAGGTAGTGCATCCATATCTTCAAATCAAAAACACCCATAGCCATATCTAGGTCATAAATAGGATAATTCTTCTCATGACTCTTTAACTATTGATATGCATAAGCAACCACCTTGTCATTTTTCATGAGGATTCACCCAATCCATTTCATAGATGCATCAATAAAAATAACGAATCCTTCTCTGATAGAGGGTATATCTAACAAGGGTGAAGTAACTAATATCTTTTTTATATCTTGGAATCTTTCTTCACACTCTTTTTTCCGGTTGAACTTGACCCCTTTTGAGTTAAATCATTTACTAGATTATAATGTTGTGAAGTTTTTTCACAAACCTCCTATAATATCCTACAAAACCAAGAAAATGATAAATAGTAGTTAATAATGTAGGATGTGGCCACTCCTCCCCCTGATTTTTCTTGGAAGTGTCAACTGAGATTCCATCATTGGTTACAATGTTCCCCAAAAAATAAACTTATTGTGACCAAAATTCACATTTTTTAAACCTTACAAATAGCCTCTCATTTCTTAGGGTTCAAAATATAACCCTTTGATAATCCTCATGTTTCTCAAGAATTTTAGAATATATTATCATATCATTAATAAAAACTATAATAAATTTATTAAGATAGTCTTTAATGAATATATTCCTCAAATCCATAAAACTACCAGGATAATTAGTCAAGTAGAAGGGAATACCAAAAAACTCATAATGCCCATATTTTGATCGAAATTTAGTCTTTGGAATATATTATAACGTTACCCACAATTGATGAAAAAAATATCAAAAATCTATATTGAAGAAGAATTGCACCCTACAAAGTTAGTTAAATAGATCATCAATTCATGGAAGATGGTACTTATTCTTTGCTGTGATCCCATTAAGTTATCTATAATCAATGCATAGTCACATTGATCCATCCTTCTCCTTCATAAAAGAAACATGTGGTCCCTAAGGAGACACACTTGTTCAGATAAACCTCTTCTCCAAAATATCTTAGAGTTGTTTCCTTAATTCCTCCTAACTCCACATATTCCATTCTATATGGGTTCTTTGATATCATCATAGATATAGGTATAAATTAAATAGAGAACTGTAACTCTATTTTGGGGGGAGGTCTAGGTAATTCCTTAGGAAATACATCAATGTATTCCTAAACAGTGGGGACACTTTCAAATCATATAATTTCAATTACGCCACCATTTTCACTGATCATATCCATAATGAAGGATATGGGAGGTGCTCATAGACAAAGCTCAAGTAAAGATATCTATTCTTTGAAAATAATTTCCTGTCTTCCATTCACAACCACTAAGATTTCCTTGATTTTAGAGTTGATCATAGTCATATAATTTTTGATCCGGTCTATCCTAATATAGTTTCTAATTCCATCATGGGAATGACTACTATATTTTTGATGATATTGTTCTCACCAAAGTGAATACTAGAGTTTCTATGAACTGTTGATTCTTGGATAATCCCTCCATGATTCTTAATTGATACCTATAATAATATCAGTTTAGGGAATGATTCTAAATTATTTGATTACATTGATGAAAAAATGGAATGAGTAGAACCAAAATAAATAATTTATTTTTTATCTTTGAGAGAACAATGACAGTACATTACACCACATAATTTGGATCTTTAACGTCATCCATCATGATAAAAAAAATCCCGCATTACTCCACTAACCTATACTGAGGTTGATGGTGATTCCCCTCTATTAACATCAGATTGGGACTGTGATTGGAAAGGTTATCAAGCTATCCACACATGAAACATTGGACTTCATGTTGGGCCTACACCATTTTACATTTTTCATTAGTGTAGAGAAGTTCATGCTTCACCTCTCTACAATATATCTTATAAATATGGTCATATCTTCCACACTTTTAACATGTTATGATTCTGATCTAGCAATTCCCCAAATGCTACGTCCCACATTTGTTTCATGTGGAATGTTTCACTTTCTTTCCTCCACTTATATGGTTAAATTTACTCCCTCATATTGTCTTCATTGATCTCTTCTTTTCATTCAATCTATGTAACCACTGCATATCATTGAACTCTAGTTGAACCTTTATTACACTTATCACTATCTCCTCATAGCTTTCATAGTCTTCATTTTCAAGATTCTTCCATAGATGGGGTCTTAATCCACAGAATAATCTATCAGCCATTCCATTTGGATCCATGAAAAAGATATAGGTGTAATAGGAAAGTCTTGTGAATTTCATCTCATAGCATCCCACATATTCATTTCCCACATGCTTTAGCTCTAGGAATTCCTTCTCTATTTCTGTACATATTGAACAGAGGAAATATTTTTTTAAAAAGGTTCCCATGAACTCATCCCACTATATATATTAAATATTCCATCTTGGCATCATGTTTTAAATAATTTCCACCACTTATTAGATTCTCCCTCGAAGAGGTACACAACGAGGAGTCTTTCTCTTACTTTAAACAATAGAGTACAAAAATGAAATTTTCTATAGAGCTTATCCATTGTTCTAAAATAAATGGGTAAGTTGATCCATCAAAATAAGGTAGTAATTTATCCATAAAGGACTCAACATAAATTTGTTCCCTTAGAGGAGAATCATATATCTCAACTTGATTCAAGTTATTATTCATAACATGAGTAAGTTTATTCATCATTCTCATGTTGTTTTCTATTATAGCTTCCTTCGGAGGGCCATCAACACCTAGTCCTTTACGCTCACAATTTATGTAGTTTCTCTTATTTCATAAAATTTTATAAAAGAATAAATCATTAATGAGAAATCTGTTCATTTTAATAATATTATAATTCTATAAGAATTTTATGACTTAATACATAAGTATGTTACTAAATAAAAACAATTACATTTTCTTCACATCTTTCATAATGGTTTATAAAATGCTTGTAATTAACCAAATAAATCTCCTAGAAGTGTCACACCAGGTTCAAGGTAAGACATTTTTTCATGTAATATGTTACACCGAGTCAGGCCCAACACACCATGTCAAAGTTGTTAACCCTAGGTATATTTATTCTAGAACCATGCCCACTTGTTTGTGTCCATATAGGGATTTATTTTCTCATAAACCACTTATATAATATTTTACCATAATAATAAGATTTTAAACATATTCCTAAGGTTATTTCTAAAGTTTTGATATCCTAATTTTTAAAAATAACTATAATATTCTTTAATACCAAATCTGCCACCCCACCTTTTTATTACATAACTATTCATTACATTGTACAAACAAATGATCTTTTAAAGTTTAGTTTCATGGAAATAAGATATATAATACATGAAAACTAAAAAAGTTATTATAATACACTTGAAAGGATTTATAATAGTTTCCAACTTATGTACATTTATTTTATATCATAACATGGGGATATATATCAAAGGGAAGGGTGAGCATAAGTCCTAGTAAGGGAATGCAACGGAAACAATTTACATGAGATCTTAAGAAATATAAATAAAAACTTGAGGAATATCGTAAATGAATTATAAAGAGGTATATAATAATAATAACTTGAATAATATCATGTAAATTTCAATAAAACATTTAAATGATAGATTCATAAACATATCACAAATATTTTTCACTGAGGTGTCATAAAATTACCAAGGCTATTCACCAAGGCATCGTAAAACTTATCATCTATAGAGATTAAATTCTTCACCCAATGCATTAGAAGGCTATTAGGGAACACCATTCATATGTATTAATTAATTTGAGACACTTATATCATAATAAAACATTTCATAAATATCCTAGGGAGAATAAAAGAAACAGTTTTCAAATCTTAATAATGGCTTTTTAAAGAAAAGTGCTTAAAGAGAATATCATATGTCCTTATTTACCCATGAAAAGGGAATGCAGATTTCATGTATGTTCATCCCAAAATAAAATAGATAACTTTTAAATATAGGTAAATACCCCTAGAAAATAAATATTTTTGGGTATTCAAAAATGAAAATAAGTGAATATCTTGAGAAAAAAGAAAGAAATTTTGAGAAGAAAATTCAGCAGCATAACGAGTATGAAACATTGTTTTAGAAAAAGGAAAAAAGAGACCGGAAAAAGGAATCCCATTAAAAAAAGACTCTTAATATAGAAAAGGTATATAATATAATAAATAGAAGATTTTTTTTTAAAAAAAATTGAAAGACAAACCACATGAAAAAGAGAACATGAAAGGAAATGAGTAGTTCATATTTATCTTACCTTGAAGTGTGACACCAAAAGCAGGAGGATTTGGAAATAAGGGGATTAAGGACACTTAGGGAGGACTCATTGGGAAGTAAAACTATCAGATATTTCTGTAGGATGAATTGGAAGTTAATGTAAATAGAGAAATTGGTGGGTATTTATAACAAAAGTGGAGCATTTGTTTATTAATTTCCTTAGACACCAAGGTAGTGGTAAATGAAAAAACATGGGTTTGCGTATGGAATTTTCCCACAAAATTGGAAAATTCTAACACAAATTATGATATTTAAGTCCAAAAGATTATAATAGAAATTTACATTAATTATTTCATTATTATGATATCATTAAAAAAAATGAAAACCCAAAAGTGTATTTTTACTATTCATGAAAAAATAATGTATTTTAGAAAATTCTCATTTATTGACCCTAACCTAATTTTGATGTGATTATTTCAAAAAGGATATTTATTTTCTCATATTAATTATATATATATAATAATTATTTTATCATTTAAATGAAAAAAACCTAATTTTTAAATATAATAGGAGATAAAAAATGCATTATAAATTTTCTGTAAATTGGGAAACAATTATTTTATCATTTATATATAAATAGGATTTTTTTAATAATAATATTTCTTTAAAATAATAATTATTAATAATACCATAGTTAATTATAAAAATTATATATTTTTTTAAACCAAGAATTTCTGTTTGGAAAACCAATTAATCAAATTCGTCATATTTTTTAGAAAAACAATTCTCAAAACAAAATTAATGGAATAAAAATTTTATTTATACAAATGGATTACATTTTAAGTAAATAAGGTATCAAAACATAACCCCTTATAACACCAACATATTCCTTGAGGTAATGTGTGCGATGGTGATAGATTCATAGGGCGGCTTGGCTAATATCACCTAAGTGGTATTTTCCACTAACTTGAACTTCTTTTATAGGTGATTTATTTCAAGATTATTGTGTTGAAGCTCGAGTTGGTATTGGTCATGAGAGAATACCAATGTTTCTACATCCCTCCCAAGATCTTAGGAATGGGCTACTTATGATTAGACTCTACTGGTTGAGGATGTCATCTCTCCTTTTTACATTAATTATCTGTTGTCATTCAACTAATAAACACTAATTATAATGTTTAAGTTATTATTAAGAGTATTATTTCAAATGGAAATAATTTAGAAATGGTCATATAAATATCAATACCCTTTGTTCATATTTTAATTTATACTCACTTTATTATTAATGATATATATTTTGGTTTTGTATAATATAGTATAACAAAAAATATCAAGAAACAGTTATCATTCAAAAAGTTCAGGTCGTTGCAAAATCATATAATATGAGATTCACCTAATAGATCCATCTTCAGGTCTGGTATTGACATGATACATACTTTTTTCAAGAACATTATCATTCTGTCAAAATCATGGTTGAACTCATGAACATTTCAATAAGGACCCTTGTTTTTTAGACTGGGTTGAAATTCCATGGGAATTTGAACTTTTAAGTTGATGAATGGGATGAATCATTAGCTAAGATTTGGGATTTAAATATGAGAATTAGAAAACTTATAATTATTGATTTTAGGTTCAGTTTAATTCTTGAGATGTGTTACAGGTTTTTAGATGAGTTTCACAAGTTTCATTCCCCAAAAACTCTATCCTTATAGAGGTAGTTCGAGGTTCACGGTTTGATCACTATTAGTTATAACCATGCAGTCAAAACTAAGAGGTATGTTTTCTATTGGGACATGGTTTGTTGTAACAAAATGATCCCTATGAGAGTTCATGTGACATAGTGTATGGAGATAGTTAGTGTCAAATAGTTTTTCAAACCTTCCACCAGAGGTTGCACAAATGTGTGAGGTTGCTGGTAGAAAAATGTATAGGGGAGCACACAATTTGGAAAACCATGGGCCTAGAACACACCCTTAATTCCACTTAGGCAATGGAACCACATGGTTGGTACATAGTTTTCTAAACTATATGACCAAACCATGAGGCTCGTTAAATGGAAAAAATGATGATTTTTCCCCTACCTCATTAAAAGTTATTTCTCTCTCCTTCCCCCGTATTTCCTCCCATGTGCAACATCCATCCACTCAAGCTCCTCTCTTACCACCTAGTATTGGGAGATCCTCGTCACACGAGCTAAAAAACAGGCACTTTCATGTGTTTTGGTATCTTATCAGTAAACTCTTAACTCCTTCTTCCTTTCTCCATTCATCTTTCCATATAGAATGCTTAATATGTATGAGCTTTATTTCCCTTTTTTCAGAGTGTTTGATGATTCTTATGATTTATCCTATTCCATATAGAATCAAAGCCTCATGTTGGATGAGTATACAATCTTAATAATAAGGTGGGTGGTATATGGATTTCCCTCAATGTCTTATTATTTTATAATTTACGTTAAAGTGTCGCACGTTGAATTCTCTACAAATTTCCTATTAAATGTGATTTAATTTTTGTAGAGCTTAATGTCTAAATTTAGATTGTCATGGGGCTTTAATGGGACCAAATGGGGTTTCCATACTTGAATTTAACTATCACGACCTTTCCTAGTGGGCCCCGTGCTGCAACTCCCGAAGCCCACCTCCAATAGGCCATGGGCTGGTGACTAGCACTGAGTAGGAATATCACTAACATGGGAGGCATTTCTTATAAACCTGTACACCCACACACACATCTCCAAGCCCACAAAGCTGAAAAGTAAAAACCACTAAAAAGGGAAATGCATGCATATACTAAAAATCCCAACCAACAGAGCACGATAGGAATGTAAAGTACAGTAAGTGTAAAACCCTGGGCCAAAAGTACAAGCCCACCATAAGAATGTCTGTAACAAACTCCATCCTATAAAAAAGTTACTGGGACTACCTGAACACTGTCCGGTCATGGTCCACCTAGAATCCTCTGAAAGCCTTTCTCATCTGCACAAGACACAACACTTGTGGGCAAAGCCCGTGTGGGGGTGAGTATAACAATACCCAGTAGGACACCCCGAAACCACAAAAGAAATACAACAAGGGAAATATGTCAAAGGGAAGATACAGTTAGTTCCACACAGTATATGTCTATAGAACATATAACAAGAATATCCAGATATAATCATACATGATCGACTATCATGACACCACCACTAGGATCCAGCTCGAAGATTCCACTAAGAACATAACAAGGAGAAAACACTCCTAGGTCTGAAGAGAGAGACACAAAGTACTCGTTCTGGGAGAACACACTCCACAAGTACTCGAGAACATGATTCTCAGATGAGGATCACAAAAAATATCCACGGGGTGATTCCAACAACTCATTCTGAACTATTCTGCTAAGTAGAGGATCGACACCAAAGTAATGTTGGTCATATTGATGCCAAGAACTCAACCTAGGGTACCATGAATGAATAGAAGATCCAGATCCAAGTCTCACAGAGGGTATTCCATAAACTCTATTCAGGAAGTCTTGTTGAAGGGATCATACTCCTTTATGTTGGAAATGATAATGGAAACCTTCAGGATAAAGAATAAGGGGACGAACCCTATGGATACTAGTTCAAGTCACTGAAGGAAACTAGCTCAAGCCATGTAAAACAGGTCACTAGGTGTGAAGTATGGTTACACACCGTGTTCCATGACTCTAGGTACTTCCCATGTAAATAGCCCATGTCATCCGTCCAAGAAGTGTAAAACTAGACTACACAACGTGTAGTAGGTTTAAAAGCTATGTTCCTTGACCCCAGGTACTGCCTGTGTAAACTTCCCGAGTCAGAAGTCGAAGTCGTGTAGGAAAGCATATACACAACATGTATGTCAAAGCGCACGTCGTGCCCTGTCAACTGGGAAACACCTGTGTACCGTGGCTGTATGCCCATACACGGTGTTCGTTCGTGTTTCCTACCCATGTACCAGTACACGGGGTATCCCATGTATCTAGATGGGTCTGGCCGGGGAAGGGTATACAAGACTTGTCCTTGGCCGTGTACCCAACCCGTGTCTGTGTACTCTCAGAGTACACGCCATGTAATCCGCCAAAGAACAAACGCCACGTAGCCCATACTACACGCCGTTAGTCAGGATTTTTTCAAAAAAGCCATCTTCCTCCTTAAGCTTCGGCCGATCTTCTGGATCTCGATTCTATCGTACGTTTTCCTCGAAACTCAAGGCACTGGTTCGTTTCATCATCCTAACATCGAATCTAGGGGTTTCAGACCTTCAATAATCTCAATTAACAACATATTATCTTCCTACAAAAATATGCTCAAAGGGTGATTTCTCCTAAATCACTTAGATCCGTCTGTCGTCGTCATCATTGCAGCTCCATTGGTTCTTCCCTGTGTCGGATCTATAATCACGGATCATTACGCCAACAAACAAATGCACATCGATCGATTTCCTCCAAGAATACGTAGAACGCACACAAAGAACGCATAGAAACTGGGGAGGAAAAGCACAATAATCGAGAGGGACGAACCTCGATCGATGTTCGTGTCGATCTTGGTCCGTCACCATTAGAAGGTTGAAAGAAACCAAATGTACTCCAAGAATCAAATCCCCAAAATCCCCGCAAAATCTCATCCCACAAATAAGATCGATCTGCAGGCTAATATGTTTGTGGATTAGTATGTGTTTTTCATAGGAAGAAAGAACAGGAAAGAATTCACAAAGAGATCAAATGCCCTCCCTAGATTCGTGGCATTCATTGGCGAACATCCATTCGTCGTGTCGTCATCGCTGGCGAAGCTTGTTACAAACACCTTCGCCACGTTGGGAAGATTTCTCCAGAGCTTTCCAGAGCCTCCAGAGAAATTAAGGGTTATGGGAATTGTAACCCTGATCCCCTGTGAAATCTCTTTTTAAAAAGTTAAAAATTTCACTACAGCAAGGATTTTAATAAAAAAAATTAATAAATATTTTATTACGGTTACGTCCAAAAAAAATATTTCACCATCGGTCTGTGCGAGCTGATGTTAGGTCTCTTCTAGGGTAAAACCGCTACTCCGGACATAACAGTTCCCTCCTATTTTCAATCCGAGCACCCAATCAGAAGTTATTCATGCTTTTCCGGAAAACCCCCTATGCACGTAAATTAAATTATTTAATTTAATTCAAACATTTTTTCCAGGCTCACCGGGCCTCGGAACTGCACGCCGTCTTGAAGACTGGTCTCGAATTAATTCCAACATAATATTAAAATAACACATGATTAAATCTAAGACATTACATCAACCACCATTATAAAGGGATAATTCATGTTATTCATTTAATTAATCAGTTGTTTATAATAAAACCACCAATTTGGGTGCACTGTATTTTAGAAGGAAAATGTTATAATCAAGTATAATTAATTCAAAGTAGAAGGGTTTGACACTCCACTATATTAACCAATGGTGACAAAACTATATCTTAAGTGGTTATGGATAAATTCGTATTCAAATAATCCTTTAATTAAAAATATGGTAAATGTTAATTACATGTCACAAGAAATTTATGTGATTATTAATTAAAGTCATGGGCTAAATGAGTGAACATGATGAATTATGTATGACATGAATTCCAGAATTTCATAAATTGTATCTTTTTCTAGTATGGTGTTAACTTTTTTGGATAGTTCACATTGCCTTATTGAATTTACTTAATGATCAACATATCATGATAATTAAAAGAGGATTGAATAGACTTTACAGGTCATACATACCCCTTATTAAATGAAATAGATGAAATAGTATACTTGAGGTGTAATGTGGCATGCTTAAGTAGATGGCCTCTTTAGAAGATATATGATGTTTCATGTCCCTCTTTAAAACATTTTAATACCTAATGAAAGATAATATAATGAACCTAATGAATTATTTTGGGTATGAGAATTACATGACCTAAAATAACATATGATCATAATAAATGTAAAAGGAGATTATTACGTATGGGATTTTCTATAATTATAATAATGTTCAAACTTGATCCCATATTGTATTCCTGAAAGAATTACTAGAGCACTCAATGGAATAAATTATAATTCATTGAGCTGGTTTCAAAGGGAGATACCCACCCGGTAACATGGTATTTTTCTTATTAGTTAAAGAATGTCATGGCATCATAGGATCCCTTATCCTTATCTAATAAATAAAATCCCATGGTTAAACTCCTTGGATTTATTTTTATGTCCTCATAAATGTGATTACATGGATTATCCCTAAGTCTCTGAATCATTACTATCCTAATATTACCCAGGATAGGATCCCCAGTCTTGGTTAGAGAATTTTTACCATCAGAATTTTTTGGGTGTTCCCTTGGATTACACTATACCCCTAATATCTTGCCTGCGAGGTTGTCTACCATGGGATGGGTGGGCTATCTATGGTGGAGGATGCAATTATTTTACCTTATATTCAACATGATTATATTATCATTTATGTTACTATTATAATCATAATCATAGATCTTATGTAAACATATGATCTCCTTATGTGGATTCCCTAGTATAAAACCTTGAGTCCACACTAGTGCAATTATTCCTATGAATATAATTTTTTTCCATATGTATATATATACATGATGTAAGGTGTGAAGTTATATTTCATATTAGGATGAAGTAGGTATGGTTGGCATGGTTTCCTTGAGGAACATGATCATGACTTTTAAGTTTAATTATTTTTTCACTGTTTTATTATTATACCAACACACTTTTGAATGTTATATTCTAAGGATAGATAGTATAAGACACTATTTTTGGTGTCCTACTACGTATATCTCACTCCCTATTTAGGTATCCATCACTCTAGGGTACCCGAACAGACCTCATGACTGCAAGATTATGGATTTTTATTATGTTGTTAAATTGTACAAGGAATCTTGGAGTACATTATTGGGCTAGAGCCCAGGATGCTCATGGAGTTATCCATTGGGAATTTTTTTATTTTTTATTATACATGTAGTATTAATTATTGTACCTCACACTATGTGATTACTTATTAGATCATGTTGCCTAATCTATACATGAATTAATTATTATATATTTGTTGTCATCCATATTATCAATTAATATTATCTTTTGTTGTTTTATATGGATTTATCTACTTCTGATGATGACTAATTTGTTATTATACAACTATAATACTCTTATTATTAGGGTATATTCTCCCTAATATATCATCATTAGACCATCTCTACCAGTCGGTAGACTTTGGCATATAGGGAGGTGCGCATGAGGCCATGTAACTGACCATCTCGAGGCATTGTGTCTGTGGCACCAAGGTCAGGATTTAACAATGTTGGATTATAGCTTTATTTTCCTTGTCATATTTTTTGGTATGGTATAAAAGATATTAGAAATGATTTTGCACTTAGTAAATAATTTTTCTTTTATTGATCAACCCACTCCTAGGAAAAATACCGAATGGTTAGGATTGTATTTTTATTCATTTTGTTCATTATTATTGTTGATTATGATTGCACCTTAAGTGGTTAGTGTAATTTCATCTACTTACTAATTTATGGGATTTATTGAATTTTCCCTTGGATTTATATGGAAACAATATATTCTTACATGCATTATTATAGGCACATAGAGATTAAAATTCCATGCTTATGGAATTCCATGTAGGTTTCATTTCATAAATTCTTGATAACATGTTGGATGTTACTTGTGTTTTTAGAAACATCCTTATTTGTATACCTTATTTAAGTGATTATTTTGTATGATTTTCTTATATAACATGATTTTTTGAGTCCTTTTATCAGTCTTTATTTCTTTTTTCCTTTGTATATAATACTTTTTTATAATTTTGAGATAAAATAGGTTAATATAGTGTAAGTACCAACCATAATGGTGTTTTTCCCGTATAGCTTGATGGTTCCACCTTAACTAACTAATTATTACATATTTGAGATATGGGACATTAGTCTCATGGGATGAAACATTTATGGTTTTGATTAAATGGTTGACATTAATAGTTTATAAGGTGTATGAGGACATATAAATTGGGAATGGTAACCCATATAATCAAACCATTACTTAAAATCTTCCATGATTCTAAAATCCAAGACAAAAACCAGGTTATAGCTACACGCATTCCAATTATAAATTATAAAGGCCATTACCATTAAAAATTAGGAATTGTAACACATCTAATTGAACCATATCATGTGATAAATTGAAATCCTGAAAGGTAATGGTTTTCTTTTATAAAGGACAGTATCTCTATGAATTGGGCATGATGACCCATATGACTAAATTCCTAAATGTAGAACTAGACCCAAGTATGTTAGTTGGGTAATGTTTCTTATAAAATAAACCGATTAATGGTATTTTAAAATACCAAATGAAATTTTGGGACCCTTAGATTTATCTTTATTCTTTTTTGTATGACTTAGTACATAACCCCATGGGGGTATGCTAATGATAAATGAGGTGGTTATTTAAAGTATATGTAGCTGTTTATATGGTGTTACACATATGTTTATGATGGAATCATACATAACTAGTCCCCTCATATCAATAAAAACATTTTATTTGATTTTGAGATCTATTAATTTTATGAGTCTCTAGTTAATTAAAATTTCAATTACAAAATGTTTGGTGTTTTCCTATATATATTGGAATATAAATTTTCATTAACTAAGTCCAATTGTGAGATCATATGAATAAATAAAATGGATAAAAGTAATTTTTAAGATAAATTTTAAAAAAATTAAAAGGATTCCAGCTAAATGAATAATTCTTGAAAGTATCTTTAATATAACATGTTGGTGTGCCATGCAGTTCTAGTTAAATAAAGCTCCAAATATAGTTGTATATAATAACGAGTAGTTATATTTTATTTAATGAATGCTCTTTAAAATTTTAAAAGAAAATTGAGATCAGTGAAAATGGATTGAATGAAACCTTTTAGTGGCTTTTTCGCATAGAACCTCAAGTAAGGGGTTAGTTGAATGTTTTATTGAGAGGTTCGCTGGATAAGAACATAGACATTACCCCTAGATTCCTTTGAATTTTCCATTTTTTAGATCTATATGTCATCTTTAAAAGCATTGTGACATTTTATGGTGTGACCTGTTAGAAGGTTGACATTTTTGGATGAGTAAAGGGAAGGCCCATTTATGGTATCAACCGTAAATATAAATCCTCAATAAATTCTTGTGAATCATTTCAAATGTGAGGTGTAGTTTGGGTGTTGTTCCTCCTGTTTAGGACTCTTAGTTTCAAAAATGAACCCTAGGGTATATAGGTGTTTATGCATCATGTTAACCCTTTCTTAGGGTGGGATTAATGTGTAATGATTGGATTTGGAAAACTAAAAATTCCTGTGGAATGATTGGGTAATTAGTAGGTTTAGTTTCCCTTCTTCTTCCCCTTTAGTAATGGTTGAATAATGAGTTTTTCAACTAGATTAATAGTCATATGGGGTAATATGACTCTGAAATTATCTATTTTTGTACAATACATCGAATGTTGGAATGCATTGGGATGATATACCTATGGAAAATATGAAATGGTTATGTTGTTGTGTTGATAAATCCTCAGGGTAGTATGCATTGATTCATGTAGTACTCATCTCATTGATAAAAATGGTATATAGAACCATATGAGTTTGGTTGAAACACTTTAAGCCTTGATTTATTGTTTTTTGATCATGGGTCATCTCCAAGGAATAGTGACCTAGGCTTTAGAGGAAATTTAACTAATCCTAGTGATTGGGATGATGTTGTGAAAGGATTAGGTTTGGGATATTCTGGTCAATATGGTTTTTAATTCTATTTCTAGTGCTAACAATTTGTGCAAGTGCGTATCCAAAGAGCATCATACATACATCTCAAATAAATATTTTCTATTTCACTTTTAATTGTCTTTTTTTTTTCCTATTATTTTCATTTTAGAACTTGATAAAAACATGTTAGACTTGTCCAAACGCCATGTTTGGTGGTGGATGGAGTGTGTGTTGTTGGATGAGTTCTCATATTCAATAAACAATGAATAGTATAATCCCAATGTAGGGAGTATAATAATTAATTGTAATAGCATTTCATTCCATGTAGAAGTAGTACAACCATGAAAGGACCATTTATAAAAGTTGTCATTTCTCTGAAATTTGCATTTGGTATGTAATCTAGAAACATGTTGTTGCTTGAAAGGAAGAATGAAAATGATATGGTTTTATATATATGAATCCTTTGAGGAAACTTTTAGTTAGGGATGGAATTTTTTGGTAATTATTGAGTGATCATAAGATTACTTAGGTGGTAATGAATCATTATAATATAGTGATGTTTTACTGGTAGGTGTAGACAAATTTCTTCAAAAAAAATTATTAGATATGGTGTGTTTTTTACTCTTGTGTGTAGTTGGATATTGTTGGTTCAGAACCTTACCAAGCACTTCATCTTAGATATGGAAGTAATGCCTTGTGTTTTATTGGTAATTCTTGATATCCTATTAGTGTATTATTTTATTAGTGATGATCTTATTCCCTATTTTGATATTGTTCAGGATACCTTAAGAGAGTGTTGGTTATACACTGAGCTATATAAATAAATTAAAATTACCATCTATTTTGATAGAAAGAATGCATGGGAGTAGTGTTTTGGAATCATGGTTATTTGTAAAGGCATGGTTTTTTCTAATTGATACTTTAATTTTCAAGTAGGAATGAATTGGATGGACTCACATACACCTTCCAGTTATTTTAGGTCATTACTATTGGGCTCATTCAGTGTTCTGGTGCATTCATGTTTCAACTTTATACCAATGTATCACTTGTAAACAATAGAGTATGGAATACCTTATATAATATATTTGGACTCTTGTTGATGATTCCAAGATTACCCCAGAAATAAATCAGGCCTAGTTGAGATGATACGATGGTGGCGATCTAAGTGTTCTAGATCAGGTTTACACATATGTTCGTGTTGTGGTACAACCACATAAATGGATGTTTTGGATAGGGATATCACAAGAATATATTTATGGTATTTGGTGATAATCCTCATATAAAATCTCAAGGTACCATAGTTTAAAAAAATTCAGGTTTTAGTTTTGAAATTCGTTATTCAATTAAGCTGGGGATTTTTTAATGTAGTCAACTTGAAGTGGTCTGACTTGAGAACTCTCTGTTTTGTTGCATGCGGTTGGTGGGAAGCCACTTCAGGAATGTTTTCAAGATTATGAAAGCACAATACAATGTCAACTGAGGATTTTCCTGAAAATTCTTATCGACCATGCCAAATGAGGTGAATTAGGACTCGATCATTTGATTATGTTATGTATTATTCCATGAGTTTCATTCTAATGTTAGGGGGATGTTAAAATAAATATGGTAGAGATATTGTGATTGGATATTGGCCTTCAGATTCTTGAACCTATAGTAGAGAAAACATTGGTTAGGAGACGAAATAAACATCATGTAATCATGTCTCCAGTTAGATGGGATTGGGTAAACTCCATCTCAATTATTTAATTTTTTAAAATGATTATTTGCTTGAGTTTCAATGGTTATTGTGTAGTTTGTATAAAATTTCTTCTTGGAGGAACATTTGGTGCTGGAAAAGAAACAATACTACTTATAGGAAAATAATAACCCATGTAGCTCATTTTACGTTTTCATTATTTATTGAATACTTCTTAACTATGATAAGTTTTAAGATTGGGATACATTAAGGTCCCTTGTTTTTTATGAGTTTGAAATTATAAGGGAATTTGAAATTTTAGTTTAGTGAAAGATCCAAATATTTAGGTGGTATTCAGAATATAAATCCTATAATAAGAAAAATTTTATGTTCTTTTAATATAGGTATTAATTGTCAATAGGTTTCTTAGGTTTTAGGATGAGTTTTAGGAGTGTAAATCCTTTAAAACTTAGTTACAGTAGTGGAAGGTAGAGGCTCATGGTTAGAAAATGATTATTTATAACCACACGGAATAAACTGTGTTGCATATTTTCTAGAGGGGAATGGTTTTTTGAAACTATCTGGTCCCTAGGAGAGAAAATGCGACATGATTCTGGGGCATGGTGTCCACTAAGCAGTTTCTCAAAGCATACACATGAGGTTTTACAATCATGAAGGGAAATATGTAGAAAAATACTGGGGGGAGCACATGGGCTCCACACAGATTGTAAAAATGTTCATCAAACCCACACCCAAAGTTCCACTTAGGCATTCACACCACATGATTGCTTCATAGTTATAAAAATTATGTGGCCAAACGATGAATATCATTAAATGGAAGGAGAAATGATTATTTTTCCCTTGCATAATTAAAAGATATTCTCCCTCCTTCCTCCCTATTTCTTACCATGTTAAATATCCATCTACTAGATCTCATATCTTCCCACCTAGTATTTGGTATATATTCCTCATATGAGCTTCTATTAAAGAATCGTTAGGTGAATTCAAATCTTATCATTAATCTCTTAAGTCCTCATTCTTCTTTTATTTGTTTATCTCTCAATACAAAATGCTAAATCTATGTGAGCTATTCTTCAATATTTTTATGGCATTTGATACATAATCTAATTCCTATAATTTTGACTCGAATAAAAGCCATATGTTGGATGAGTGGACCGTTTTAAGTATGAGGTATTTGGTTTATCGATTATCCCTCAATGTCTTGGTGTTTTATTATTTATTTCATTGTGTCACATGCCAAATTTTTCATGAGGCACATGTTAAATGTAAATTAATTTTCATAGAACCTAGTTCCTCAATTTAAATAGTTTTTGTGCATTAATAGGTCCAAATGGGGTTTCTAAACTTGAATTCAGGCACCCCTATTAAGGGTACATTCCCTTTATACCATTAAGTAAGTATTTGTTTCTAATAAAATTACCTTTGGCGGTGAACTAATTTATTAAATGCAAACCTGATAATCATGTAAAGTTAATTAAAATTTGGAATGGTGTGAGAGTAAATTATATTATCCCCTAGTGAATAAACCATCTGTTAAGTGGTTGAGGATTTAATATTATTTTAAGACACCTTCAATTATATTTATGGTGAATGGTAAAATCATGTCATGTGAGCTTTATGTGATAATTAATTTAATTCATGGGATCATTGAGTGAGCATATTAACATATGTATAGAATACATTCAGGCATAACCTAACTTGTACATTTTCAAATATGGTTTTAAGTTTTGTTGATAGTTCACACAACCTTATTATATTTACTAAATGATCGGCATATCTTGATAATGAAATAAGGATGACATATACATTCCATGACCTTTATATCCCTAAAAAATGAAATGGAATGAATAGTATACTTGAGGTGTAACACGATATTATTAATTGCATGGATTCCTTAATAGAATTATGTGGTTATATGTCACTCTTTGATCATTTTTTCTCCCTAGTGAAAAGTAATAGAATGAACCAAAGGAATTGTTTTTTTAAAGATTATTATGTGGACTAATATAACTTATGAACAAACTAAATATATAAGGTGCATGTTCTATATGGATTTTTTCATCGTTATAGGAATGTTCTTACTTTATCCAACCTTGTATTCCTGAGAGAATCCCAGTAGTAATTAAAGGATTACTATCTGACTCATTAGTCTAGTTTCTAAGGGAGATACCCACCAGAGAACATGGTATTTGTCTATTAGTGGATGCATGCCATGGAACTATAGGAACCATTATCATTATACAGAAATTAGAATGCCTTGGATACACTCCTTGGATTTTGTGTGATATCCTTAGATGTGTGACGCCAAAGATTCCCCCCTTGGGCTTCAAATCATGTTTATCCTGATATTACTTGTGATAGGATCCCCAAACTCAGTTAGAGATTTTTTACCTATAGAATTCCTTGGGCTTTCCCTTGGATAACATTTTTCCACATATAGATAAGTTTTATAGTTTCTTACATTGAGATAGATGGGGATTCTAAAGTTGAGGATTCCTTGGTTTCACCATGAGTCCCATATGATTATTTTTATCATTTTTGTTACTAATATGACCAGAATCACGAACGTTAATAAATATATGATCCCCTTAAATCGATTCCTAAGTACTAGACCTCAGGTCCATGATGTTGTTTGAATATATCTGAATATGATTTTATTATATATGAATATATATATATATATATTATGGATTGTGTGAAGATATATTCAATATTATACTAAAGATGGTATGGTCATCCAGGTTTCCTTGAGGAACCTAATCCTTACTTGCTATGTATAATTATTTGTTCACTATTTTTTTTATTCATGTTCAATATTGTATTTTAGATTCGTAAATTGGATAGCATTATACACCATTTGCAGTGGCCTAATGAGTATATCTAACATCCTGTTTAAGCCTCCATTTCACTAGGGTACATGAACAGACATCATGATTAAAAGATTATGGATTTTCCACCTATAACTAATTTGTACATGGAATATTGGAGAACATGATTGAGTTAGTTATTAGGATTCCCATGGAGTTGTCGATTGGGGATTTTGTTCATTTTCATTATATATGTATTGTTCAATATTATAAAACCTACTTTATGATTACTTCTTAGATTATGTATCCAAATATGTACATGTATTCAGGATTATATATTTCATAGTGTATATCTTATTAGTTATTATTATATTATTATTTTTTCTTTATTTATTTGTTTCCACTGATGATTCAATTATTATTCTATTGATGTGATATTATGATCATAATGGTATTATATCCCCACCATAACATCATTATAAAATCAATATTAGTTGGTAACTATTGTCATATGGGTAGAAATACTCTAGGCCATGTGACTAACCAGGTTGTGTCACTATTTTAGTGGCAACCCAGTTGGGGCCTTACATTTTATTACTTTCTTATATATTTACATATCCTCTTTTTATGCCTCTTTAATCCTCACATGTATGGATGGTTGAACATTCATATGATAATGATTTGATCTTTCCCATTTAATCATGATTTTAATATCCATCTTATGCAAAACTATACATATTGGATCTATTTTAATCTTTTTCATAAACAACCTAGGATGGTATTTTTTTTACTTTTAGCATCAACCACCTTGTTCTCCTTCAAAAGGTCATAGTGTATTAATTAGTTATAAACATTGATCAATTTCAATAATCTCCTTCTGTTCATATTTAACTCTCTAAATGTGAATATATACTTCCAGATTTTATGATCAGTATATATAAATCACATATTTTACCATAGATATAATTCCATTATATCTTTAATGAAAAAATTACTATTTCCAACTCCAAATTTTGGGATGGGTAATTTTACTCATGAATTATCAATTGGAATGAGGCATAATATATCTCCATATTATTCTACATGTGGATGCATTCCATTACCTTCATTGATGCATAATTATAAATCACAAAACCTTCCCTACTATAAGGTAGTGTAAGCGCATGTGAACTAAACAACCTTCTTTTCATATCGTTGTAATTTTCATCACATTTATTCACCCATAGGAACTTGGATATCTTCCATGTTAACATGTTTAGTGGATTAGATATCCATGATAAATCCTCAAAAAATCTTTGATAATATCTAATCAATCACATAAAACTACTGATCTCAGTTACTAAGGTCGGTTGGGTCTATTACTCAGTAAATTCTAACTTTTAAGGATTCAATGACATACCCAAACATGAGATTTTTTGACCTAAGAATAAAAATTTAAAAACCAAAATTCACAACTGGTAAATTTCGAATAAAACTTTTCCTTCTTGAAAGTCGTCTGTATAACCATCAACTACTCTCCATGTCCTTAAACTCTATTAGAATATATAAGAATATAATATATGGGAACTTCCATAAAATTATGAAGGTAATATCTAAAGTCTCTATTCATTAAATCGATAAAAATATCAGCATCAATGGTAATTCTAAATGAAATTATTATAAATTTAAAATTATTATAACTTGTATGAAAGGTTGTATTGAGTGTATTCGTTTAGTTGAATTTTTTCATTCAACACTTTCTAGATTTTTTTTCAATATAACAAACAACTTATTTAAAAATTCATACATTACTAAATTTTATAATTCCAAAATTATACATATGTTTTTGTATGAAATATATTTATTGAATATAGAAATATCACTTCATTAGACAGAGTCTTTATGATTTTTCATACATGTATTTTACATTGTAAAATCGATTACATACTTTATTTAACATAGTTATATAAAATTTCAATAGTCAAAGTATAATGAAGCCTATCAGAAGAATTTATATCAAGGCCATAAGAAGAACTTAATTGGACAGAGGTAGACATTCTTTTTGGATGAATATATATATATTCTACCAGATTAAAAGGTTGATTCCATCGTACAAAAAATTTCATTCTACTAGATGTTACCAAAATTTACCATAATGGTGTATTTTATAATAACCATCACATAAGGAAAAAGTGATCAAATTTTCTGTACCCCTAATTAATGATATCTTTAATGAAGATCAATATTGGAAATATAATGAGATTCATGGGATTTATCAAACAAATCATCAATACAGTGTAGATAATACTTTTTCTTGATAGTTATCATGTTATGTTCTTGTTAATCAATGAAAAGATGCATTAAAACATATTTTCTATAAACTGAAATAATAGGTGAACCCCATTGTGATGAACTAGGGAATGTGTATCCCTTTTCAAGTTCTCCATGAGTTTCTTCTAAAATTTTTATCACATAATTAGGTCATTCCTATATAAATTCATTGAAAAATGTGTACCACCACATAAGAG
This sequence comes from Viscum album, assembly GCA_963277665.1. Classification (NCBI taxonomy): domain Eukaryota; kingdom Viridiplantae; phylum Streptophyta; class Magnoliopsida; order Santalales; family Viscaceae; genus Viscum; species Viscum album. Next base: position 1,293,248,545 of record OY728138.1, on the reverse strand, counting down.
ATTTATTGATAAATCAACTTCCAGATTAGGAGGAAGACTAAGATAGTATTCATGAAATATATCATCATAATCCCAAAAATATGAATATCATAAATGTTGCATTTATCCCCAACCATTTGAGATAAACATCCATTATGAAAGGGTAATAAAACCCTTATAATGGAATTAATTCCTATAATAAGTTCATGTTAATCATCACACTGAAAGAAAAACAGACATTGATTCAGAATATCAAATGTGATCTGTATATTTTATAAATTTAAAAGGGATCTCTAAAGAGATATATTTTCAATGATCAAAGCCACAAAACATTCACTAATGGATGAATAATAATATTTTTATAAGGTGTATTCTTACAAATTTCAGCATGATATCCCAAAATTTAAAGAGAGGGGTTACTTAACCATTTCATTCCACCTAAGTAAATTATATATCATAGACCCTTCATTGTTCTAGGAGTTATCCTATAGATTTTGTCATTAACTCAAATAACTGACATGTTCCCCACGCTGTGAGGTATTAAATTATAAATGGTACCTTTGTATTAAATTCAATATCATCCATAAAATTATTCATTTTCCCTAGAAATTACCTATTATATTCTCTTATTTTGTCTACTTAAAAAATCCATCCATTCATTTAAGATAGTTACTTGGGTTTTTCTTCCCACATACTTGACAAAATATAATGTTACGTATTTTCCCTCCATATTCTTCATCAACTTAAATCCCATAAAACAAATTTTTTCTATTATTAGTTGTGTTATAAAACAAACCCAAGTTAAGATCATTAAAAATATTTCAAGATATATAATTTTTCATAATCACAAGATTTCACATTATAGATTTTTCTTCATTTTGTTTATCATAACTGAAATCATTATGTTGTCCATCACAATTTGTTTTAACAAGAACCCTCTTATTTACATCCATTAACTAAAAAAAAATAATAATACTATGAGCAATAATATTCCTTATGGAAAATCATAAAATTAGGAAAAATAATTCATAGGATATACAAATCACGTCACTTTATTTTAAATATATGACACCTTAGGTTTAACATATTTTATTCATGGTTATTATGTATTCAAATCTATTATAATAGTTTGTAATGAAAATGTGAATGATACCAAACATATCCCTTAGGAGTGTTAAACTAAGTTCGTAGTAAAATACCATTCCCTATTCGTCAAACGGATTACTAAGATATACTCAACAAACACTTTTTGGGGTTATTACCCATATATTAATATCTCTAAAAACTATGCCCAATTATAGTATCTAGACAAGTATTTATTACTAGTAAAACCATATAATAACTACCTTAAAAAATCGTCATGATGTTATCCTATACCTATAATTATACCTAGGGTTTTCAAAAAAATTATCTAATCACAATATCTAAAAATTATTTAATCCCGACTTTAATACCAACTAAAATGACCCAAGCATAACTTACAAATATATTAAATATTTTTTTATTAATATTCAATATATCTCCCAAATAAACATTCCTAATAACCGTAAATGTTTAGTGTACTTATAGAATAGACACATAAATATATTATTTAAGTGAAATCTTCGTCATCTCAAACATATTTTTTTATATAAGGTACCCTTCTAGACATATCACACTTATAATAATCCATCAAAACCTGGGAAAGGAAGATATATGTATGGGTGATATCAAATGCTCAGTATGGGTAAACATGGAGATATTAATTGTAAGAATAAATAAGATGATCATAAGGATATGATAACATAATCAAGTACATGTTCTCAATATAAATATTTATACCTAGAAAATATGAGATCATGGACTCCATTATAAATTCATATCTTGAAGCGTTATCAATAAGTGTTTTAAGGTGGTAATCATTATCCAAGAGTCATAATAGATGCATGTGACATCATAAGCATATGAAATCATAATGTTTTGAAGATAGATAGTCACAATAATGTCTATACATAATATTGTGACCATATATAGAAATATATTATTCTCAAGAATCAAAATGTGACCATATCCATTCACAGTCATTTCAATGTATAATCTTGAAAGCATAGCTAGAAATAATCATACTCACACATCAAAATGTGAATAGGAATATTAAAAATCATGTTTATCCTTATCATAACTATATCATAAGATATTAATATCATATTTCCAAATTCGTTAGAGGTAAACAATAGACCCAACTATCCCATAATCATTGTCTATTCATATGAATTCCATAATTTCATAACACATTCATATTATCATCATATCATCATAGCTTAACCTATGAAAAATGATTCTATAAATACCACATAATCATAATCATAAACAATCTATGGAAATAATAATAATAATGGTATAATTGGATCATATCCCCAATAAATAACAAGTAACATCAAATGATGTCATCATTAATAAAAGCTAACTTTAAGAGCTCACCAGGTTATTTCTTGAGGAAAATAACATTTTCATTTTGAAATCACTTATGTAAAATCATAAAATTTCATAAATAATATGGAAAAATCCTTTTAAAATAATCATGAAAACTTGTAAATTAATATTCAAATCATTTACTGTTCATGATTATAAGAAATTATATTCATTTTGTAATCATTAAAAAAATTCTACTCACACCATTTGTAAAAGTTACCTCATTCAAAAAATAGAAAAAACCATTTTAAACCATTTTTAAGAACATTAAACATGGGTAAATATTTCTTGAATAAATCTTCATATATTATTAAAAACATCGTAATAAAAATTTTAAATAGAATATAGGCCAAAAATAAAAATATATTCCATTAGAGATGAAATGAAATTTTTTGCTTAAAAATATTATCTCAAACCCATTTCAGCACCAAAGTGAGGTAAAAATTAATATTACATGAAAATTATAAAAAATACTAGAGGTTAAAAAAATATATGGATTTTAAAGTATAATAACTATATAATTTACATTAACATTAATTTATCATAGATAATCCCAAAATTAAATCAAATTTTAACATAAATTCTTTACTTCAAGTCTCATCTCGAATTGAACGTTTTCATAGCTATTATATAATAAATATATATATATTATAAATATATTCAACAACCATATTCAGGAACAAATTACTATATACCATTAATTTATAATTTTCAACTATCCATTTACTGGAAATTCTCCCTTAAAATGGACATTCAGGTGAAAACTGGTCCATTTTACATTCATCTTTCAGTTTGATGGTTTTGGTCATTACACCATGGTCATGGTTTCATAATATAAATAATTTAAATCATGAAATAAGTAACAAAATTCCCCATTACATAAAATTTTATAGTTCTTCCTATAAAATGTTGATGAAAATGAATTACATAACTTCATGAAGACCGTAGTCCATACATATGCATGAATGATACTTCAACTTTTTGATGGATAGAATTTAAGAATAGAAAATTATGATTGACCTTTAAATAATCAGTATTAAATTATTAAAATCATATAAATACAATAAATCTATCCTCATTTCCATCCATGTAAATCATAAATGAAATATGAATCTCATCGATTCGTGAAGGTGATAGACCACACAAACGTACGAGTGATGTTATCGTTTTCTCTTGAATTAAAAGGTAAGAAGGTAGATAAGATATTATAATTAAATTTTTTAATAATTTGATAAATATTATATATAAATATTATATCCATCATAATAACCAACCATCTAATATGGTTATGGAAAATAAATTATATCACTACTTGGAGGTGGCGGCCCACATGTACGCATAAACTGTACCTTTCATACCCCCTTTAATGAAATATAGGTGGAAAATTATTTTTTCATCATCATAATTAGAATTAAATATAATTAATATAATTAATTAATTTTTTAATATATACCATATATTTATAAAACGTATAAAATAAATAAAATTGAAAGTACCCAGTGAAGAGTTATACCTCTTTGTGGAGAAACCTTTTTAGGCTTAAACCTTATGCCTTAAAAGTATGGTTTTATGATCAATAAAGGGCATATAATTTATGATAGGGATTTTAATAAGGGATTAGGATATTTCTTGGATAAGATAAAAGTCTTATGATTTTTTAGGAAGAGAGGAGAAGGGTTTTTATTTTATAAGGGAGGGAGAAGAAACACTTTGAATTTTTCAAGAAATTTAAATATAATAATGTTATATTCAATCCAAATGAATCAAAATGACTAATATTAAAATATAATATGATATAGCAACAAAAAATTATAATAAATAGGAACTAAAATTTTTTTTGATCAAATATTCACTTTATCTATTGGTTTAACCCTTGGTAAACCTTTTTTATCCTCAGCCGTGGGAATACATTTTTTACTATTTTTACTAATCCTTATGAACAAAATTTGAATTGTAAACATTAAAAAATATTTAGATTATGATTTAAATTATTTAATCAATTTTATAAAATTAAATTTATCTAGTTTCTTAAATTCATTTTAAAATAATTTTTCTAAACTCAATAAACCCTAGTTTTTAGAAAAAAATCATTTTTAAACAAAAAAATTAATTTAAATTCATTCCTTTCCTTGCAAAAAATATCAAATGAATGTTAAAAAAATTATTTATTATGTAGTATATAAATTTAATTAAAAAAATTATTCTATAATTATTAATTTAATTTATTAATATGAAAACACATTGTACACATAAAATTACTTCTTGTAAAAAAATGTGTTGTTTTAAGCCCAAAAATGAACTTTTTCTAAAATCATGTATAATGATGATTAGTATGTAAATAATATAATTAGTTATAACTAAATTAGTTTTATAGTACATTTAGGAGAAATTATAAACAAAATTATACTTTTACTTGAAAATAAATTATTGTATTTACATAAATTGATATTTTTCACTATTTGCTGAAAAATTAATCTTTTCTAAAAAATACGAAAAAATTAACATTAAGATAATGTTCATATATTGATTTAAAAAATGATATAATTTTTATAAAATATTATTTTATAATTGGAATAAATAAATTATAATACACACGTATAAAAATTAATAACAACTATTTTGGAAGAAAACATATTTTTTGAAGCATAAAATAACTTTACTAAAAATTTAGTACTTAATTATTATGCATTAATAAATACATTTTCATCATATAAACCCTTTATAAATATTTTTCATAATTTTTTTATTTTTATTTATACTACCAAATTAATGCTTAGGTTATAATGGTATACTATGTTAAATATTATTTAGACCCGCAGTTTTGTGTTTAAAAATCTATTAATGAAATTAAATTTATTTTAAGAGTAATGTATCATAAAAATTGAGGTGTTACAAAAGGAGAGTGATTTTTAAGTGTTACGTTCAATAGGTTTTGGTTAGTAGTGTGAGATATGTGAGTGTTTTAAAAAAACTATTTTAAAGTTTCAAATAAATCCCTTATTTCTATATTTTTTCAGAAACAAAACACTCTACATTTTTTATAAAATATTTTTTTCGGAAATTAACTTCCTTTCATAATAATCATTCATAGTTAGCATACATTTTTTTGAAATATTGCATGGAAAATATGTCTTTACTCTGTATATTCATCGACCAACCACGATTTTTTTTAAAATAATTTTCTATTATTATTCTTTTTAATGATTCATTTAATTGAGTTTTACATGAATTTTAATTTGATTCATATCAATACCATTATATAATTTTTTAAATTATTTATTTCTCATAAAAAAATTTTATTTTTATTTTTCATCGACAATTAATGAATTTATTTATAAACCTTTCTCTATGTAAAATTATTCTTAACACTGATGTTAAATATTTTGAAAAAATGTTTTAAATTAATTTTTTATGAAAAGGAATAAAGGAAACTGTTTTGTTAAAATTTGTAACTTGGACATTATAAATGATGAAGATGGGTGGGGTTTAAACACAAAAAATTAAATCCCTTAATCCACCGATGTGGGGGGTGGGCCTTATATCACCCATATAATTTTCTATGTTTCCACATGCATTTTTTTAATATTGAAAAGAGTTTTACTAAAAATAAATGGATCTAATTTCAAAAAGAAATTATATGATATTTTTTTGAAATTAAATTTTCTTATTTTAAAAGCTAATTCTTGATTTTAAAAGTAATTAAAAGTTTTTGTTTTTAAATAAACATAACCTTAGTATTTTATGACATCTCAAAAAAAATTGAAGGTGTATTTTTTCTAAAATGTGTTTTCTGAAAATCATTTGGACTTTCAAATGGAAATTTTAAAAAAAAGTTATTATGTTCAATGACTTTTCTAAATAAAATTTATTAAAAGTGTTTTTTAGGCATTTTAAAAAAGGGGTTATCCTTGTTTGTTAAAAACACTTACTAATAATTTGTGCTCACCCCATATTTTAAAATATTTTTTCATAGGGTTTATTGATTATTAAGGTCTACTATGATGTCAAGTATTAATTATAAGGGTTATCTTGAGTAAAGTTGGGATATAGTTATAAGAGTTTGTATTAATGGAAAAATTTCCCTTTTAAAAATAAATTGGGTGGGATTAATGTGTAATAGAAATCCAAATTTATTAAATATTCATTCAAAAAAAAATAATCAGTATGTAGTGACTCAATATTAGTTAATGATAATGTAATATAATTTTTTTAAAATTTGACCTCTTATTTTAGAATCAAATCTATTATAATAGAATAAGAATAATAAGATTATGTTTTTTCTAGCAGCAGTCCCATGAGTGTGGGTCCTATGAGTCATAGATGGTATCCAAGAAAAGGGTTTGAAATATTTAGAGGTTATAATATTTTTAATTTAGGATATTTTATGTTTTTGGGGATTTTAATATTATTAATTTAACTAATTTTAGGTATTTTGGGAGAAATTTATTTTAGACCTTTTAATCTAAATAAAGACACTATAGAATTTTTTGTGTTTTGTTATTTTATATTTATTATTTAATTAGTTAAGGACATTTATGATTTTTTGTACCATTTTGGGTTAAAATTATGGTGTTAATGGACAAAATTCTTATGGTTGATTTTCATATTAATTTATTTTTTAATTATTATTAAAAATATTTTGGTTTTACTATCTTGTTGGTAAAAATATCAAGAAAATAATGCTAGGACAAGTATGTTTCTATAAAACATTTTGTTTTATAACTTAAGAAGCATATTTGGAACAAATAGAGTTCAAAAATGAAAATCTAGATATATTATTGTATAAAATTAGAGTCTTCCCCATGATAGTAAATTAAATAACAAAGGAAAAATTATATTATGACTATATTAGAGACACACCGTTATATTTTTCCAATAGTGACCGAAATTAAAATTTTGAGTATTAAATTTATTTAAATGGGTATAATGTTATGATCTAATATTTTTGAATAAATTATTACTTTAAATAATTTTTTTAAATTTATTATTTTCTAACTAAATAAAACTATGATATTTTTAAGCATTAATTATATTTTATAAAATTAAATTCGTCTCACAATAAAAAACGTAAAAAAAAAATTAATTTAAAAGATCCATGTTATAATAGTACTACTTTAACCATATTTACATTTATCCTTCTAATGAATAATAAGAATAGATTTTTGTTAAACATGGAATTATTCATTATTGTTTTCATTTCAAAACATTATTTATTCTACAATTCAAACAAATATGATGTTTATGAACTTATGATTAGGATGTTAATAAAAGCAATCATTAGTTATTTGGAATTATTTGATGATAAATGATAGTGTGTGATAAATACAAATTCCAATAGTAATATAAAATTTATTAAAATATAAAATATAATTCCAAAATAAATATATTAATTTTATATACAATTTCTGATTTATAAATATTTTGAAAAATAAAGGATTACTCTCAAATGAATGTATATAAGGTAGTTATGAGATAATTTTATTAATTATCAATGTATATATTAAATGATATTTATAAATTTTAATAGTAATATAATATTCACTGAGAAATATAAATATTAATTATAGTAAAAATAATATTAATTAGAAATAAATAAAAATGAATTATATTAATTTGATGTAGATATATTTAATTAAAACTTTTAATTGCAATATAATGTTTACATTAATTTTAAATTTATTTTATGAGATAATTATGTGACTTGCAACAAAATTATATGATATAATTATAATAGAAATACATTGATGATATTTAAGCAATGAAATATATTTAATATATATGACAATAATTATGAATCAAATGATATGCTTGATAATGGATAAGATAAATAATAAATTGTTAATAAATAAATTTTTATAAAAATCATAACATGTATAAAATAAAAATAAATTTTTAAGTATAAAAATGGAAATTTTTTTCATAGACAAGGAAAAGGAGTGTGGGTAGGTGAGCCTAGATTGGATCTGTTCTTGATGAGTTGAGTGTCCATAAGAGCACATGTACAGGAGTCAGGAAAATGGTTCTTATCCTCTCTATATTTGATTCTACATAATAATTCAATGGTGAGAACCATATCCATATGGACATCAATATGTTTGAAATGTTTTATCTCCATACATGAAGAAGTGTACTTGTATCAAAAGAATCGATATAGGATTCACTTCTCAAGGGAAATGTTCATCATTTAAAAATAATGCATGATCCATGAAAAATAAAACCTACCACCATCAACATATTCTTTATCCTTTTTGTGTGACTATATCATGATTCTAAATTTACTATACATATATATACATAAATATTATACATTTTGAAGAATTGAAACTTCATAAAATTCTGAGATGAAGAGTGGAAGCAATAAAATAAAATGCCAAGCTAAAAATGAAGTTGAAATCATCTTCTTAAACCTCACATATGACACTATTGTCTTATATTGACGTGATATATATTTATATATATATAATCCAAAAATAAACCATGTAGTAGATTTTTCATGTTGCATGTAATGTTAGAGGATAGATGGATGCATCTCACAGTGCGATAAATAGTAACTTAGGTTTTTTCCTTCTTCACCATATTACATTATTAATTTTCTGAGAGTTCATATATATATATATATATACATTCATACTGGGATCATTGAAATACTGTAGGTTTCATGGAAAAAAATTAAAAAAGTAGTGGATTGCATAATATGACATAGTCTTCTTCATGGCATGCAATTGTTATAGAGTCGTTGGAATGTTTGGTATAAAAAAAGTCTTTTTATAATGTGATATCAAAACATAGTGAGGCTATATAAAGATATTAATATACATGATTAATTGGAAGGTAATTGTATTAGTATGGGTAAAATGATTTACTACACTATGAAAATAGTTTTAAAATAATTGGGTGCTTTTGTGGATTTATAATAGAATCATATGGAATGATTCCTATATAGAGGTTGTTTCCAGTCTTCCTTTCCAATAATTGATAAAAATGTTAAATAAATCTTAGTATTATAATATGAAAGATCTACATTGGGGGTTTTCTATATAAATTTTCCATTTAGGTGATGAGGAAGGATTCCGCTAATCTTGAATATTAAATTTTTCACTTTGTTTTTAGTTATAAAGAGAGTGTGGGGTATGAGAGTGAGTTTTGGGAGATATCTTCTGTAAGGTTATTTTAGCAATGTATGGTAAAGGGATTTTTTTTAAATTTCAATTATATTGTTTCAAATAAGTATACTCTTTCTACATTTGTTTTGAAAAAAAAACATTCTTTATTTTTTGAAAACGTTTTTTAAAGAAACATATCTTCATCAGCTTTATTCAGAATTATCATACATGTTTTAAAATATTCCATGGAAAATATCTCAGTACTCTGCATATTTGAAAACAAACCATTATCATTTTAAGAATAATTTCCATTATGATTTTTTTTAAATATTTATTTGAATTATTTTTCAATGAATTTTAAGTTACTTCAAATAAATACCTATATTTCATGTTTTAAAGTTTATATTTATCGAAAAAATATTTTTATGTTCTCATCAACAAACCATAAATTAATTCATATACCATTATTTTTAATAAATTATTTTTAACATTGATATGATGTATTTTGAAAATAAAATTTTAAAAGAATTTATAATTAAAAACATGGATATTAAATGTTTTTCTAAAATATGGCACATGGGAATTTTAAATTATGATGAGGGACGGAAATTGATCCCAAACCCTCAAGGTACTTTTTACACGAATGTGATGTGTGAGCCATATATCTCAAATATAATGTTCTAGGATTCCACATGTGTTTTTTAATCTCTAAAATAGATTTAGTGAAAATCATTGGATTTAATTTAATAATTAAATATTATGATATTTTATGAAAAGTAAAAGTTTGTAATGATAAATGAAATTAATGATTTCAAAATTATTTAAAAGTTTATGTTTTTAAAGAAAGTGATCTTAAATATTTTATATCTTCTCAAAGAATGATTCTTAGTGATTCTTTAAAAAAAATTACATTTATAAGAAACACTTATGATTTCAAAAGTTTAATATTTTTAAAAAAATTATTATGTTCAAAGTATAAATTTTTAACGAAAACAAATTTAATCTATTTTCAAGAATTCCAAAAAACGAGGTTTCCTTATTTTAAAAAAAACCCTTAATTAGATTTTGTGCTCAACCCATGTTTTAAAATGTTTTTCATTGATATTATAGATGAGTATGAGATACTATGATGTTTGTTATCAATTATGAGGTTTATGTTCTATGAATCATGGATTGTGTTTGAAGAATTTGTATTAATGGAAAAATTTACAATTTAAATAAAGTTTTATGGCCTTGAAATGTATTAGATTTCATAATTCTATAAATCTGTAGACTTAAAAATATTCTCAAGTATTTAGTGAAACAATATTAGATAATTATTTTCTAATATATAATTTTTAAAATTGGATCACTTTTTTTAGTATTAAATCCATTATAAAAAAAGAAGAAGAAGGAGGAGAAGATTATGTTTTTTAAGCATTAGACCTGAGAGTTCGGGTCTAAGGAACAATAGTTGGTATCAAAGAAAAGGTTTAAAGAACATTAAAAGTTAGGATATTATAAATTATTGATATTATATGCCTTTCATGATTTAAATATTATAATTTTATGTTATTTATGGTATATTACACAAAATATACATCAAACATTATAATCTAGAGAAGGATTCTACAGAATTTCTTAGTTCAATTATTTCATATTTAAGATGTCATTAGTTAAGGATATTTAAGAGTTATTAATAACATTTTGGGTTAAAATTAATCTTCTAATATATAATATACAATTTTTGATTTTTATAACAATTAATTTTCAATTATTGTCATAAAATTTTGGTTTTTGAATTATTATCTTAACTATTTTGGTTTTTATATCTTTTTGAGAACTTGATAATAAAAATGAGTCTATGAAATATATATTTCTAGAAAAACATTAGTTTTGTTATTAAGGAATAATATTTGGCATAAATAGAGTTGAAAATAATTCTATATTTATTATGGGATAACATTTGAGTTTTACATATTAGAGTAAGGTATATAACTAATTAGAAATTATATCATGACTATGTTAAGAACACCCTCATATGTTTTCAATAGTGATTGAAAATTAAAATGGCAAGGATTAAATTTATTATGAGGGTAGAATGTAACTCTCTAAGACTATAGTATAAAATTTTCTTTAAAATAATTTTTATTAAATGTCTCCTTTCACAACTAAAAAAATGTGCTATATTTTAGTATCAAGTGTCATTCATAAAATTACATTTTTTTCTTTATAAATTCCATAAAAATGAAATAAATTAATTTTAAATATTCATAAAATAAAAGAACTAATTTATAAGTATTTTTATTTATCTTTTTAATAAATAATATCAATAGATTTTTCTTAAACATTTTTTATACTTTTTATATTAAATCTTTAAATAATTATTTATATTTTTTATTCAAAATGAATATTATATTTTTGAACTTTTAAGCCACATGTGAATAAAATTATAAATAGATATTTGGCATTATTTTATGATAAATTATATTATATGATAAATATAAATTCCAAGATTATTATAATTTTTAAAATATTAAATTTAAATATGAAATAAATATTTATTTTTTAATTTTTTTTAGAATTATAAATATTGTTGAAAAATATTGAATTTTTTTGAAATGATTATATATAATGTAGTTATAATAATATGGAATTAATAAATTTAATGATAATTAAAAATTATAATAGTAATATTATATTTATTGGTAAATATAAAAATTAATTATGGTAAATAAAATAGTAGTAAAAAATTAATATAAGTGAATTATATTAATTAAAATAAGATATATTTAATATAAATTTTTTATATCAATATAATGTTTACATTAATTTCAAATTTGATGTATGATATAATTATATAAATATTTTGTTAATTTAAAATAGATATATATGATACAATTATTGGAAAATTATTTAGATGATATTTAAGGAATGAGATATATTTATTATATTTTATAATAATTAAATTAGAAAAGATATGAATGATAAAGGATAAGATAAATAATAAATTTTAAATAATAAATAAATAGATTTAAAATTAATAACATGGTTAAAATAAAATAAAAACATTTCAGTATAAAAATGGCCCACTTTTCGATTATCCAATGACCAGGAGGCTATCTAGGTGAGCCTATCATGGGTCAACACCAGGTGAGTAAAGTGGAAATCTGATCACACCATTGGGATTTAGGCAATTTTTTTAGCCTATTAGTATATGAGTTGTTATGGGAGGCTAATGGAGAGAACAAAATCAATATGGTATTTAATGTGCTTTTAATGTCACATCTCCTTATATAATGGATCACACCCTAGTATGAAGAACTGATTTCGGATTCAAATCTCATAGGTTCTATTCAATATAAAAAATAGCACACTTGACATTGAAATTAAAACCTTCCATTACATTAATCATGTTTATATTCCATGCATAACTATAGTTGGACTCTCAAAAATCAATATATATATATATATATATATATATTAATCATTATAAAGAGGTGGTACCTTTATATGGAATTGTGAAAAGAAGAGTGTAGGGGATAAAATAAAATTCTAAACTATAAATGAAGTCATAGACATCATCTTCAACCTCTTAGGTGAAACTGTTGTTGGTTAACGATGGGATATCGGTGTATATATATAATGAAACATCACAAAATCAACTCAATAATTTTTTATGTCACATATATGGTTTGGCAATGGTTGGACAAAACTCATGAGTATATAATAGTACCTTAAACAATTTCCTTCTACCCCCACCACTGTGGTTTATTGAGGGATCATATAAATATATATAATGATATTAATTAAACTGGTGGACACATGAAGTAATATTATTATAGAAACAGATACCGTAAGATAATATAATCCTTCACCTAGAATGAATCTATTATGGAGTCATTGGTATGTCAAATAAAAATATACACATTTTGTAACATAAGAACCACACACCGTGAGACTGTATAAATATATTCATATTCTTTATTGGTTGGAAGGTGATAGTATTAGTAGGGGTAAATGATTTTCTATTCTATGAAAATTCATTTAAAACATCCACAAGAAATTGTGGATTTATAATAGATAAAGATGAAATAGTTCTTGCATAAAGTTCATCACTCGTTTTACTTTCCCATCACTAATAACTTTTCTAAATAAAGACCATTCCATATTATAAAATATTGGATGTATAGTGGGTGTTGGATTTATAAAGTATCTATATAGGTGTTTATGTGATAGGACGTTTTTATGCTTGAATAAATTCATTTTTATCTTCATTGCACTTATGGAGAGATATAGGGAGGGAAAGAGAGTTAGTTTTATAAGATAGCTATAATAAGGTTTTATTAGTATCCTGAGGTGATTGAGTTTGTTTTAAAATATGATATTTCAAATATTCAAAGCATTCCTCTATTTATACAGTTTTTATAATCAAAACTCTCTTTATTTTTATAAAATATTTTTTTAATGAACGTCTCTTCAACAACTTCATTCAACGTTATCCTAAATTTTTTAATATATTCCATGGAAAATCGGTCATTAATCATAATATTCAACAACCAACCATGATCATTTTAAAAAACAATTACTTCATTATTTAATTTAGAATTCTATTTATAGTATTTTTCCATGAATTTTATGTTTCTTCCAATCAATACAATTAATTTTTATTTTAAAGTATGCATAACCTCAAAATGTTTTTTATTTCTCACCGACTAAACATTATTTATTAGATATCATTATTTTTATAAAATTATTATAGCATTGATGTTTAGATTTTCAAAATAATGTTTTGAAGTAAAGTTTTATGAAGAATCAAGAAACATAATATTTTGTTAAAATTTGGAACTTGAGGATTGTAAACGATGATGCAGGATATAGTGTGAACTCAAACACTAAAGGGACTTTGTTTATAAAAGTAATAGGTGGTCCCTATATATCCCATATAATGTTCCTTGTTTCCATATATATTTTTCTAACATTAAAATATTTTAACTTAAAAGCATTGGATTTCACATCAAAGGAAAACATTATTATTTTTAAAAAAAATTAATAGTTTGTTTTTAAAAATGTAATTCTTGATTTATAAATGATTATAATGTTTTTGATTTTTAATGAAAGAGATCATCAATATTTTATGTATTATCAAGGAATAATTTAAAACCATATTTTTTATACATTTTGTTTTGAAAAATACCCATTTTATTTTAAAAGTGTATCAGTTATAAATTTTGTGTTAAGTTCAATGTAATTCATTTTAAATATAACACTTTTGAATTGTTTTCAAGCATTTTATGAAAGGGGGTTTTGTCATTATTTAAAATAACACACTAAGATTTTGTGATAACCAATAGTTTTCAAATGTTATTTAAATGTGTTATTGATAAGTAGGAGCTCATATGGAGTTAGTTCTCAATTATGAGGATTTATTTGATTAATGGTGAATAATATTTGAAGTGTTTCTTTTAATAGGAAAAATAAACAAGTAAAATAAATAGTATGGTCTTGATATGTGATATATTTAAAATTATATAAAGCTCTATGCCTAAAAGGATTCTTGGGTATGTAGTGACTCAATATTAGTTTTTCATGTTGTAATATAAATTTTTATAACAGGATTGATTATTTTAGTATTCAATCCATTGTAAAAGTAGGTGACGATTATGTTGGTTTCATCATGGGTCCCAGGAGTGTGTTTTTGGGGTGCCAAAATTGGTATCAACGGAAACTTTTAGACTGCATTAGATTTTTTTATTATCAGTTGATGATAGTTTATGTTTTTCAGTATTTCAAAATTATAATTTTATGTGATAGAAGGTATTTTAGAAAAAAGTTATTCTAGACCTTGTGATCTAAATAATCATTCTCAATAATTTCAATTACTTTATTATTTAGCATTTCTGATGTCATATGATTAGAATATTTTGGTGTTGTGGATACATTTTTGGGTTAAAATTAATGTTTCAATGGAGAAGACACTTATGGTTGATTTTTATATTAATTAATTTTTCAATTATTAACATACAATTTTTGGTTTCAGTATCATGTTGAAAATTGGATCATGATAATGATGCTATGATAGGTATGGTTCTCAAAATCCCTTAGTTTTATAACTAAGAAAGAATATTTGGCATAAATAGAGGTGAAAAAATAAAATGTAGATATATTACGGGGTAAAAGATGATTCCTAACCATGATAGTAAGGTAGATAGGTCATTAGAAATTATATCATGTCTAAGTTAAGAACACCATTATATATTTTCAATAGTGAGAGAAATTAAAATTTTTAGGATGTAATTTATTTAAGGAGTAAAATCTTACATCCAAATAATCTAGTATAAGAATTTATTTTCAGTAATATTTTTTTAAATGGATTTTTTCACAACTAAAATAAACCATGATATATTTCAGCATGATATATATTTTATAAAACTAAATTATATTATCTATTAACACTATAAAAAAAGAATAATTTAATTTAAAATATTCATGATATAGAAGTTATATATTAACTATATATTTATTTATCATTCCAATAAATAACATGAATAAATTTTTATTAAACATTAAATTATTCTTACTATATTGACATTTCAAAAGTCACATTTATTTTTTAATCAAAATGGATATTATGTTCTTGAACTGATGGGTAATATGTTAATAAAATTAATCATTTGTGATTTAGAATTATTTGGTAATAAATTATGGTATATGATAAATATAAATTACAATAGTAATAAAAAATTTATTGAAATATAAAATATTAATATGACATTAATATATATATATATATTTAAATTAAATAAAAATATAAATACTATAGAAAATAACAGATTAGTTTGAAATAAATATATATAATATAGTTTTAGGATAATTGTGTTAATTAATAATTAATATATGTATTGATAATTATAAATTCAATTAGTAATATTATGTTTTTTAATAAAGAAAAATAAGAATTATAGAAAATAAAATATTAATTGTAAGTAAAAATAAGTAAATCATATTAATTTGAAATATATATATTAAATTAATATTTTTTATGGTAAAATATTTCTTAAATTAATTTTAAATGAAATGTGTATGATGATTATAAGAAGATTTTATTAATTTTAAACAAACATATATATTATATAATTATAAAAGAATTCTATTAAAGTTATCTAAGTAATGGAATATGTTAAATATACATGAGAATAATTAAAATATATATGATATGGATGATAGAAGGTAAGGTCAATAAAAATTTATTAATAAGAAATAAATGGATATTAAAATTATAATATATTTTTAATAAAAATAAAATTGTTTGTTTAAATAATTCCACATTTCACATAGATAAGGTCTTAGAGGCAAGAAAGGTGAGCCTGGTGTGGGTCATCACCAAGCGAGTGTTGTGTGCAAAACAACACACATTTTGGGGTTAAGCAAAAGGGTACTTAGCTTCATAGTGTGTTAGTTGGAATAAGTGGATAATAGAGATAAGTGACTTCATATAGGATTCAATGATTTTATAATATTGAATCTACATATATGAAGAAGTGTTCTCTAATCTAAATAATTAGTATGGGATTCACTTATCATGGGAACAATTTAATGTTTAAAATTTACTCATGAAAATTCAAAATTAAAAATCACCAGCATTGTCATCTTCCTTATCCTCCACATGTGACTGAAGAAGGATTCAAAATAGGACATATATATACATATACATATATATTATGCATTTTGATGTATTGGAACCTTTAAAAAACATGTGATGTGAACTGAAAGGGATAAAATAAAATTTAAAACTATATATGAATTCACGGTTATCATCTTCAACCTCTCACATGAAAATGAATCTCAATATTGGTGTAATATATATGTATATATATAATGACACATAAAGGAAACAACTTTGTACTCTCATATGCCACATGGAAGGTTAAATGAGGATAATATTCTACTCACAGTTCCATAATAGTAACATAATCCTTTATATTCTTCCCCACACACCATTATGGGTTTATCGGTAGGTCATATATGTATATATGTATGTATGTATGTTTTTATGTGTATATGCATGTGTGTGTGAGATTATGTATGCATGTTTTTATGTATGTATGAATATATAATATGGGATCATCATGAAACACTGGTACGCATGAAATAAAATTCTAATAGTAACTGATTCCATAAAATGACACCATCTTCTTCCTAGTATGTAACATTTATAGATTCGTCAACAGGTTAAATAGAAATATATATTTTTTTATAACTTGTGGATCACACATAGTGAGACCATATAATGATATCAAAATTCATGGTTATTTATAAGGTGATTGTTTGAGTAGGGATATATTATTTACATTGCTATGAAATTATAATTAAAACATCCACAAGTTATGGGTGATTTATAGTACAAGTATATAAAACAGTTACTGTAATAAGGTTTATTCATGTCTTCCTTCCCCATGAATATTAAAAATGTTATATAAAAACTATTCAATATTCTAATATATATGATAAACAATGTGGTTGGGATATAAAAATGACCCCTTCTGGTGTTCATAAGGGAGACTTCTAAGCTTGAATTCAATCATTTTTATCTAGTTTATTGATACTGAGAGAGGGAATGATATAGAGTGGGGGAAATATAGAGTTTTTGTAGATAGCTTCAATAAGTTTCATTCATCAGCATAAGGATATGGTTTTTGTTTTAAAGGTTTATATTATAATTTTTTGAACCATTCCTCTATTTTTATAGTTTAATAGAAACTCTCTTTATTTTTATCAAACCATTTTTATGATATTAACATCTCTTTATAAACATGAATTATATTTATCCTACATGTTTTATAATATTCAATGGAAAATACACATTTTCTCTAAATATTCATCAATAAAACAATATCATTTTTAAAATAATTTTCTATATGATATAATATAAAGATTTAATTAAAGGATTGTTTTCATGAATTTTACATTTATTATGATCACTAGATTTAATTTTCGGTTTAAATCACGTATATCACATAATTTTTTTTATTTCTCATAAAAAAACTATGAATTTTTTTACATACATTCATTTTTATAAAATTATTTTTAACAGTGATGTCAAATATTATGAGAAGAGAGTTTTAAATGAAATTTTGAATAAAAAACATGGTACTAGATGTTTTGTAAAAATTTGGATCTTGGGAATTATAATTGATGATGAGATATGGGTAGTAAACCTAAACCTTTAAGGTAATTTATCAACTAATGTGATAGGTGGTTCATATATAGCCCTTATAATGTTCTAAATGTCTAAATGTATTTTAATATTATTTAAATTATTTTAATTAAAAAAATTAAGTTATTTCAGAATAAAAATTGTAATATATTTTTAAAAGTAAATGTTTGCATTTAAAATGTGAATTCTTGATTTTAAATGGGTGTAAATTTTTTTATTTTTAACCAAATAGTCATTCATTATTTTATGTCTTCTAAAAGAAATTATTTGAAATCATATTTTTTGAAAACATTATTTTTGGAAAACAAATTTTGATTTTAAAATGTTTATTTAAAAAAATATATATTAGAAGTATCTTTTAAAGAAGAAAATGTTTTTATATATTTTTTAGGAATTTCAAAAATGGGGGTTTCTTCGTTCTTTAAAAATACATACTATGATTTTGTGCTCACTCTAAATTTTTAAATATTTTTAATAAGGATTATTGATGAAAAAGATCTATTATAAAATACTTTTATAGATTATGAGGATTATATTATATTGAGACAAAAACCTTATATACATAAATATTAAATACTATTAGATGATTATTCAATAAATAAAATTACGATCCGTGCAAGAACTTTATAGGTTTAGTGTCATTGGGAACATTCATACATAAAAAATTGATACATAAAATATTTAAATCATATTCCACTTAGTTAGTCACAACTATCACCCTCTTTATATACAAAATATTTAAAAACATTCATCATATACTGAAGAAAATGTAATATAATAATGGGTGATCTCAAATGCTCACTAGGGGTAAACATATGAGATATCAATCAATGATCATATGAAATAAAAAGATAAAGTTTAAGGGTATAAAAAATTTATAAATTAAAATAATCATACCTAAATAGTCAAATATTATTAATCATGAATCATATAATAAGTTATTTTCAATAAAAATAAAAAATATATTAGAGTGTATAATCATAAAATATCAATCCTAACCCTTGAGAACATAGAATAATCAAAAGATATATGTTTTTGGTACACAAATAAGCATAGAAAATCATTTCCATAGTAAAAGATAATTAAGAAGGATACTATAGTAGATTGGGTTCTCACTCTATTCTATTATTACCTTAGTCAAGGTTAACCCCTGAGAGTATCAGTTTGGATAGAGTCCATACTAAATTGGGTTAACTCCCCATACCACTCTTCATTATCTTATGTGATATCCATAATTACCCAATGCATCAGAGCTCTATAAAACTCTATGTACACCAATAAATTAATGAAAAATATACATATATATTACACTAGATCATAAAACATTCATCATATTATCAAATCATAACCTATTTAAAGGATATGGGTTTTATATACATTTCATTATAACTTAAACCGTGGTAAATAAAAATGTTTTTAAATATCTCATCATCATAATAATAAACCATTCAAAGAAAAAAGATGTTATCATTGGATCATATCCCCCTTAAATCATAAGTAACATCAAATGATGTTGTTATAGTAGAAAATACAATTAAATTTTCAATGGAACATTTTTTGAGAAAAATACCATTTATGTTTTAAAATCACTTATTTTAAATATAAAAATTTAAAAAATATTCAAAGAAAAAATTATTTCAAAAGAACCGTGGAAATATAAAAATAAAGCATCAAATAATTGAGTTTTCACTATAATATAAAACTATTTTCATGACATGTATTTTGAAAAAATATTCTGTTCACATTATTTATAAAAAGTCAAAAGTACCTCATTTAGAAAATGAAAAAAATAATTCATTTAAAAAATTTATATAAATTAAAAAATGGATAAAAATGACTTTATAAATCCAAAGGATAATATTAAAAACATTCTTGAAAACATTTTAAACAAAATACACACATTGAAGAAATATTCTCAATCGAATAGTAAACCAAAGTCTATATTCCTTAAAAAAACTTATTTCTCTATCATGACTACTTAAAGAGATGAATGTGACAGTAAAACATATAATAAAAAAAGTAAATATATTATAATAAAATATATATTATTTGCGAGATAAATTTCATATAACTTAATCATCATAAATTTAGGCATAAATAGTCCCTTCCAAAATGAGATTGTATCGTAAAACCCTTACCGCTCTCTTAAATTCTAAATCGTAACATCCATGAAATAAATAACATAAAATAAAGCATTAAATACCATAATTATAAATATATTCATGCAATAATATATTAATTTTAAAGTATATATAAAACATGAATGAAACAAGTGGTAAATAGTACATATGTCTCATAGAAACAAAAGTGGGAGATAAACCCTTACCTCAAGTATGAATTTTATTATAAATGATCCATAATATTATATAATATATTTAAATTTATTATAATTATATAAAATAACCATTTTAATTATTATAATATCATATATGATCCTCTAAAAACATTTCAACACCCATATATTAATAAACCTTTTTTAAAATCATCATTTATGGGTGTTAGTTGTTGTGTTTTTTCATGAATGTTTTGATTCAGATGATTGTCCTTGTACTTTAATCATGGTTAAATCATAACCATAATATTAAAAATAATATAAATATCATATATATTCATTATAAAAATATTTATAGTTATACATAAAAGGTATAGATAGAGAAATGAATGACATCATTCATAAAGATAGTAGTTCGTACGTACGCATGAACATTGTTTTCATCTTCTAAAAAAATAAATAAATAAATTTAAACAATATTTTATCATTATAGAACCATAATTATATCATAAATATCTTATATAAACATTTAATCCATAATAATATCAAACCAATAATTATGGTGGTGGAAAATGAATTATATCATTACGTGGAGGTGGTAGTCCACATGTTCGAATGAGTGATAATTGCATTTCCCATTTTTTAGAAAAGTTAGTGGATAATAAAGGTTCCATAATCATAAAAAAAATTCATTATATTAATGTTTCAAAATTTATTAATTTATGATGAATAACATAAATTTAAATTAGGTATAAGAATATATAAATTAAAAGTGGTCGGGTAAAACAATTACCTCTTCTATAGTAGACCTCCTTTAGATTCTTCGTATAGGGCCCTAGGAATAGTCCTTTAAGAGTACTAGATTCTCTAATTCATGTTTTGGTAAGGTTATAAGAGAATTTATCACTTTTTTTCAATCCTTTTTCCTCAATATGGTGTAATGAAAAGAAGAGATGGGGTTATATTTTATAAGTGGGGGTGGGACACACATTGAATATTTTAAAGGATTGATATTTTATTAAGTCATTTTCAGAGAAAATTGTCCAATAAGAATTAAATATTGTGAAAAATTTTATAACTCTATAAATAAATTCTTCCAATAAAAAATAATATGAAAATTGTGCTCTTATAAAATTGTTTTAACCTAGGTTAACCCGAGTTATACTTTTACCGTGATGACAAATTTTTTCCCATTTTATTATTCATTATTACAAAAAATTAAGGTGAATTTATTTAATAATATTAATTTGGTGACTTAAAATATTTAAACCATTTTATAGGATTAATTTTCTATTGTTGGTAAAAATTAATTTTAAAATAAACTTGTAAATCTAAATGAAAAATGATTTTCAATAAAAATGTAAAAGTATAAAAATGTCTTTATATCAAAATTAATAACAATATAATTCAAATTACAATATTTTGAGAATGTGTAATCAAAATTAACTAATGATATTTTAAAATAAATTTAAAAAAATGGTACCTGTAAAATCAGGAATTGAAAATACAATTTTCTATAAAATCTTTACTTTTCATTATTTAATGAGAAAAATATTTTTTCAGAAAAATTAAAAAAATTATCTTATGATATTTTGATATACAAATTTAAAAATTTATATCCTTCTATAAAATAAAATAAATAAATTTTAAGAATCTCATTAAAATATTAATGTATAAAATATAATAAAATCATTTTTTTGAAGAAAATATATATTCGGGGCATAAAATACCTTTCTAGAAAATTTGTTGGAATAATAATGTTGTGACAACATATCCCATGAAATTTTGGTTTCGATGACCTCAAATAACAATCATACATTATTGATGATTCTTTTAATTGTATTAATCATGTATTATCTTATTTTTGAGTGTTCCACTAGTTAATTTCAATAAGTATGTATTTTAGACGTTTTTGTTGAAATTTTCTTATGTTTGCAAAAATTGGAAACATGATGCATTTGACTATATATATAAACAACTATGTGAGAATTCATCTATATAAAAAACCCGTGTGAAGTATTTTCCTTTATCAATCAACTACGTTACAGATTTTTCTACATGGAAATCACCTATGTCGATGACATTGATTTCTTGAGAAATTGTATATGCATATTAATTAGCTACATAAATGAGTTTCATGGACTAATTAGCTATGTGAATTGAGTATATAGTAAAATAATCAACCTTAATCCAAACAACTATGTTAGTTTTTTCTATGTGAGAAAAAATCCTGCATCCATCAAATCGACTACATTAAGAAGTCATTTATCAAATTTTCTATGTTGATTAAAATGTGGAAATTGTCTATATAATGATATTAAATTATCTAAGTCATGATAAAATTTGTATTTATAATCTTTTAATAACATGAGTGAGATTTCAATGTTATCATATGATATTTAAATTTTATAGTACCTATTTATAGTAAAATCTATAATAATAATAGGTAATTACCATAAATGAAACAATTATAATGATTTTTTTATTTGTTTTTAATATTACTTGATTTTTCAAAAAAAAATGACATGACTCGGATACCAGATTCAATAGATCATCATCTTTATATTTAAGTGAGAATTTTTTGTTTCATTTAAAAATATATGGCATGATATCTCATAAGAATATAATAAAGAGATATATAGAGAATAAAATAAAAGTACACACATATTCAAGAATTGTATCCCAAAAATATTCAATGTTTCTCTATTTTATATGAGAAGAAGAAGGATCTTTATAATATAGAACTATGATTTATTAATAATTTTTACTATTACTTTAAAATAATCTCCTCGGGCTGCATTATTTTTTTATCATCACTCTTGTAGATTTCCTCTTATTGGTTGTTTCATAAAACTGTGTGCTATATCTATAAACACTAAATTTTTTATCTTTTTTTATAAAGGTTCCCATTATAAGAACCTAAAGGATGTTTGTTTGTAAATCCTTGATGGATCTAGGTTTAATTCTCTTATTCTATTTTAACAAGTGTCGTATATTTCCCCTTAGTCATGAAATCCCTAGAAAAAGGACTGGTTGTTGATGATAAAATAATCATTCAAGTGAAAACCATTTAACTCACGGAGAAGAGGTTTAGTGGAATGGACTAGGTTACTTCTATTACCCAGTCCACTATAAATATATATGTGTTTTTATTTTTATTATATTTATATTTATCACAACTTTTTTAGATATTGATAGAATGGAAAGTTAGTCATAGCTAAAAGATAGTGGTTCTCTATGTGAATAGTTTTTTAAGTAATCAATTAACGCCCCCAATGTATGAGTCTTTTGAAATCCTTATGAGAAAAAAAATGGTATGAGGGCTCATGATTCATGATTTCTCACATGTTAAAGGATTATGAAAAAATATCATTCCGTAAATTGTTTCAATGATTGATAATAAAGAATGTATGATGTCATTAAGAGCTCTCAACTTCAATGTTGATAATTGAAGTTGTTGAAAGTAAAGGATAATCATTTATCTAAAAAACTTGTGTCTAAACGTTAACTATAAATCCATGGAGCCATATAAAATACCAAATACAAAATTAGAAACTTGGTATATAAATACAAATTTTATTTGTGATTAAAATTATGAAGTTATTAATACTATTATTTGTATTCCATGTCTAGATGTGTTCAATAGAATATCTAAATTCAAAATATCCCATGAAATATGGACAACCATTTCAGTTAATTATGAAGGTGTAGTTAATTGAGAGCCTCCATATATGATACTACCAAAATTAAGACTGGTACATTTAGAATAATGGAAGGATATAGCATCACCTAGTTAATTTTAAGGCTTATATATATTATGAAAAATATTTCTTCTCTAGGAACACCAGTTTATAATACATATAAATATTTGAAAGTGATAAGAGTTTTACCACTTATATTCGGTTGAATTTCAACAATTATTCAAAAATCATTACAGGACATTAATTTTAAAATAATAGATCTTATTCAAACTCTTATGATGTAATAAGAAGATTTGGAAGTTGAAGCTTGTGGGAATGGGTTATTGAAGAAGGAAATGATTCTATGAAAGTATCAACTTAAAAATATTATAATAAGAATAAAACATTTAAAATATCATTGTTATCTAAAATGGATACATCAATTTTATTTTATTTGGATAGATATCATGATCACTTTTAAAGAAAATTTGGAATGTTATATACTAAAAGAAACGGTTTTAAGAAAACTTTTAATAATTAAATTAAGTGTGAAGGGAATTATAGATAAGTAATATGCTATAAATTCAAGATTATTTGACAATTCAACACATATGTTCCATAGATACAAGAAAATAAAAATGTAAAGAAAGAGTATTTTAAAAAGGTTTCTTAAAATATGAAATTCAAGAAATCCATGAAGGAAGTATAGAGTGATTATGAGGATTATAGTGATGTTTCACCTTTATAATTATAAGTCGAACACTGAAATAAAAATTCTTACATGTGATTTATATAACACTCTAATTAGGTATATTCATATCATTATTCTGAGCATAAAGCTAATTCTGAAAAGGATAAATTTTCTTATGATGAATGGAATGAACACGTTACTATTATAGAAACTGAGTATAAATCCTTAAAAAATAAAAAAATGTTGTAAAAATTAAAGTAGTGACTTGGATAATGAAAAATCGGACTTAAATAAATGAATTTTAGAATTAAAAATAAATTTTAAAAATCGTTCTTCATTATGTGTCAAAACATGGTAATAATATTGAAAATTTACAAAATGAGGTTCATGATTTTAAATATGAAGCCAGCGTTTTTAATTTAGGTGAAAATTGATTAAACCAAATCCATAAAAATAGTAACACTCATAAAAATAAATTTGGAATACGAATCCAAGTTGAGAATTTAAAATTTTATAAAAACAATTTTGTGCCTACTTTTAAAAACATGAAACTTTATAAAAGTTATTATTTTCATTGTGGAGAATTTGGACATTATGTAAAAAAATTGATTTAATAAACCCTCAATTATTTAGAGTTAATAATTCTATTATTTTAAAAAGTTCATAAAAATTAAGTGTTCTAATTTCTAAACTGGACAAATTGATTTGGGTTCCTAAATCTTTAATTTCTAAGACTACGAAACCTAAGAAAATATGGGTTCCAAAAAAATTTCTTGATTTTTTTGTTGTGAAATAATTATAGTAGAATAAATAAAAAAATGTTATTTCAAAAATATATTTTCAAGACATATGAGTGTGGATTTATCTAATTTCCACCCCCTATAAAATTTCTATGGAGGTTATGTCACTTTTGGTGACAATTCCAATGGAAAAATTATGCGAGTTGGATTACATAAAAATTCAAGATTAGTCCTATAATATCATCACCTTTTTTGGAGATTTCATGGTAGATTTTATAGGTATTATTTGTTTTTTTAGTATAATTTTTTTTTATCTTTTATATTTTTTAATTTTTAGACAAAATTCGGGAAATTTTGAAGGAGGGGAGGAAGTGAACAATTGGCGCATGGTTTTCCCAAGCAGTGTTTCCAGCCCAACAAACTAGGTGAAACCAAATTTAATGTATTATCATAGTTGGTGCATGGTTTTTCCAACTGTGCACCCTCTTAGAGGGAATCATGCACCCCTTCCACCTAGAAGAAGTGTGTGGTTAAAGCACACCATTTGGAAAACTATGCACACATTCCCTAGAAACCATTCACACCATTTCAATTAGATAGAAAATTCTTTTAAAAATACCTAAACCCATGGTATTAACCCTAGTTGACCCTATATCAACCCTAAATTTTTTATCTCATTTATGAAGGCTCTTGAATAGATTTTAAGACCTTCTAACCTCCTTTATTCGCAATTGAATGCCCAGATCAAAGATCTACACCTCGCTTAATAAGTAAATCATATCATGTGTGGTTTCCTCCCTCTTTCCTATTATTCTCTCATCATTAAGGGTATATTTTCCTCTATTTTTGTGGATGCAGATCTTGGTTTATGTATATTTTTATCTTGGATCAAGGATTCAGATCTAGATCTCAATATTCATTGTATTTTTTATTGTTCTGCTAAAATTGGAGATTTATATTGGGCGATCACTCATCGATTTTGAAGTAGTTGGTCTAAATTCCAATCTCATGGTCATTATTTAGTTATGTATATGTAATTGTGATAATTTCAATTTTTCATTATTGGGAAATTTCGTCAATAATTGAATTGATTTGTTTTAATTTCCACGTGTTAACGATTTCAGTTAATTAGGGTAATTGAATGGTGAAATTGAATTAATTAATAGATTGTTGTGAATGTCTAATATAATTAATTAATGTATTGTTGTGAATATGGAATTGGGTTAATTAATTTAATAAGTGATTATGGAATTTATGTGATATTGAGATTGTTTATTTTTTGGGAATAATTAAATTTGAGGATACTAAGATTGTTGAATTAGATTAATTAATTTTTTAAACAATTAATAGGAATTGTTATGATTATGAAATTGATTGAATTGGATTAATTATTTTTTAATTAATTAACAGATTCTTTGATTGTAAAATGGATTAATATGGTTAAATTTGATTAACCATGATTGATGCGATACATGTAATATTTTGATTGTGATATTCGTGTGTGGGACATGGTCTGGTGCATCAAATCCCTCAGTAATAAATTCATTGATAAATTTGTGTAGGACATGGTCTACTACATCAGAAGCCCATAGTGACAAATTGATTGATAAAATTTTGGGGGAAATAGTATACTACATCAAAAGATTTTAGTGATAAATGAATGTGGGACAAAGACTGCTGCATCAAAAGCCCACTTGTGTAATTTTTGGATAAATGTGTGTGGGACACAGACTACAGCTTCAAAAGTACATGGGGTCCTAGGCATAGTGACCTAGACCTAAACGGTTGGCATTGGACTATGGTTCCAATTGGCCATATTATATATTTAAATTAAAAGGATAATGAAATAAAATTTTTTATAACTAATCTTGAATCGAATATGTGATATGGTTCAAAATCCGGCATGCGTGGAAGTAGGTATAGAGAGTTCGGGTGTCCTCAAGAACCCGAGGGATATGTGGTTAAATAAAGAGTAATTTAATAAATGTATAATATTTACTTTATTTATTTTATTTTTTCATTATACACATACATAAATTTTTTTGACTAGATATTGGTTTAGACATTGTTGGTGGTGGCCTATTAAGTTGTACTCACCCAACTGAGGATTCCTGATCGGTACCGAAAATATATTTCATTGTTGCGGGAAAGGGTAAAGGCTAGGGCCCCATGGTAGACGGGTGAGTCCATATAGAGCATGGATGAGGGAACTGGACATGGTTTGGGATCCACTTGGGAGTAGTTAGTGCCTATTTATTTTGTATTTTTATATAGACACTTGACACATATTTGACATGACATATCGATTTTTTATTTTAGATTTTTTTTCTGTATTGGCCATCATGTGAATCTGGTTGTTTTGGTTAATGTTTATATATTTTGGTTGTTGTTTATTTATTTCCCCCTATTGGGATACTTTTATAAAGGGGGTATAGTCTCCCCATGATCGATATTAGACGCTTGGTGCTAGTCGGCAGCCTCTATCAAACGAGGATGGCCGCATGAAGTCACATAGTGAACTAGCTTGGGGCACTGGTGTGTGGAACCTGAGTTGAGACATTACAAAGTGGTATCAAATGGTGTTTTTGGTTATTTTATTTAGTCTTACTATTTGTTAATGGTATACAGGAGATTATGATGATTCATAACTTGGTTAAAAGCTCAATTAGGGAATAGGAAACCCATGTACAGGGAAAAAAGAAAAATACCAAGGGTGGTATTGTTATTATTGATGTGTATTGTTACAATTGATGTTATTTGACCTTGAGTGATTCACTTATAGTGTTATGTGATTATTATTTCTTAATTTTTCTATTATTAGACTCATGAACCATAATGGAACGAGATTTGAGTATACATGCATCCTTCTAGGAACTCAGGATTATTTTTCGAAATGAATCATTTAAGGAATTCATGAAAAAACATGTTTTAGGTAAGTGTTGAAAATTTAAATATTTTCCTTTCTTGTGTAATTGAAATGGAAAATTTTTCCTAATGTGAAATTAAAATTGAAAAATGTTGATGAATATGAATATATGGAAATCTAATGTGAATCTTGAATATGATAATTAGTTCACCCCTTTTTAACCATGACATAGATATAGTATGGTTATGGTTAGTTATAGTTCCTTTGTTTTGACCATGTTGCGAGGTTTGGGGAAATGCATTTAGTGGATTATTGTGATTTTCTGTCTTATGTAAATTTGATAATGTTGTGTTATGTTCACTGAGATGTTTGTTTGGAATTTTATATATTTTCCTCTATGATGATTCTTGATGAGAGGATGATAAAATGATATAGACGGAAATTATCCTCCGTTGGTGGAACTAGAGGAACTGATAATGTCCGGTGAGGAAGGTGTAGATAATTTCCTAGAGAACAATGCTCACTTCTGGAAATTTATGGTAAGATACCCTAGGTGGGTTATGAAAAGCATGTATTACTTGATGCAAGATTTTTAGTTAGATCACTATATGACTTTTACTGAAGAGGGTGGACTTGGGAAATCATAGTTATATATTGACTCCTTACTGACTATACTTGAGCATTTAGAGAATCCTGCTAAGAAGAGAGTAAATTAGCTTCTTACATTTTACGTTGTCATGCCAAGATATGGTGGGGAATCCAAATTTTGGATGAATAGATACATAATATGTGGTGGAAGTATTTTCAAGAGAATTTCTTGTTGAACTTTTATCCTAATATACTTAGGAAGGAGAGAGTTACTGAGTTCATGCAATTGAATCAGGGGAGTATTTCAGTGATGGACTTTGCTATAGGATTTATAGATTTGTAGTGATTTTATCTAGTATTGATAGGGGATGAGGCTATTTAAAAAAAATAGTTTTGTTATGGTATTAAATGTAAAATTATGTCTTAGGTGAATATCTTCAGGCTGATGAAGTTTTTAAAAGTGTTGAATTGGGCTCTCGTATCTGAGGGTAACCTGAAGGAGGATTCTAGTGAAGGATATGTGGTTTCATCTAGATGGTTAGGAGGTATGAATTTTGATAGGTGAAATCATTGTTATGAGATTTATATCTTTGTTTATATTAATACGAGTCGATAGGGGAAGGTTCAGTTACATAAGACCTTGCTCAACTGATCTGTCACCTATGTGGTAGGAGGAGACACTTCCAAATATAGTGAACCCAACCTTGAGTAGAGTGTCGATGATATAGTAGAATGGGACATATAAATATGTTAAATAAGAACCCACATTAGATAGGTAGCGATACAGTTTCTAGATTTAGAGAATGTGTAGGAAAGGGGCCTTCTTCACCGTATTAGTCTGGTAGTTGGAATACTACTGGCAATGGTGATGATGTAGTGGATGAGGTGCTTCTGGAAAGGAGAATCCATATAAGTAGAATGGTGAATCCTAGTAGACTCAGACTTCATCATAAGGAAGAGGGGTAGGAATGTAACATGATATTCATCCTAAATGTTTGGATACAAAGGTTAGACCATAAGTAGTTAGAAGAACTATTCTAGTAGCACTACTACAAATATGGCCTTTATCATCTCTAGAAAGGGTTATTAACAGCACTGGAAATGTGTTGTTAATTGAGGATAAGATAAAGGGGGTCTCTTTTAACAGTACTCATGAAAACGCTGATAAAGGCCCATTTTATCAGCGCTAAAAAAATTGCTGGTAAAAAGGTCTTTTTCAGTGCTTTTTTTAGCGCTGATAAAAGATCCCTATTATCAGCACTTTTTAAACACTGATAAAATTCAAAAAAAATTAAAAATAGTTAAAAAGAAAATACAATGCTTGACGATCTACTTTTAATAGTGCTTGACCCCCCCCCCCCCATTAGCACTAGGCAGACCCCCTCCCACTCTCCCACACGTTACACTTGCCCACACATCCCCTACATGCTCATGTGCCCCTACTATAAGGGTTGGTGTTCTAATAACCAGCTATTTTTTACTTTTATTACATGAATTTACACTTATTATATATTTTTCATTAATCTGCATGTCTATAATATAATAATGTCCTGGAATATTTGTTGCATTGATAAGGTCATGGAAGATCCCCATTATGAAGAGAAAATTGAAATTCTATAACAATATTCTTAAATAATGTTCTAAGGTTTGATGACATACTATGATAGGATACATAGAATAAATACCGTCATGTGTGAGTACTTTTAAGAAGATGAGACTCTCTCTAATGGAGCATGCACTTGGTAATCTCTAAGATGGGAGATTATGAGAACAGACCCACTAGTAGTAATTCCGCTTGTCATGGTGTTATCAGACATTGCTATCTACGAGTGTGTGTAATAGTCTGTAGACTAGAAGATTATCATTAACTCATGTCATGACTTGGACACATAGATTTTCAGACATAAACTATCATGAAGAGAGTTGGCGGGAAGTTGGGTACGTTGGATGTGTGACGAATGACATGTTGTTAATGGATAAGTCGAGGATGTATTTTCCCCTTTCGTATTTATAGAAGTAGATATCTTGGGACCTTTTATTGGAAAGGAACTGTTGAACAAATTCCATGGCCATGGTGACATGACGAGTTTATTTCTGGAAGTCAAAGAATGACAGAACAAGCATATAGATTTATGACACTTCCGCGAAACCTGCTTGATGAGATGTTGAGACAAAGGGATTAAATTACACAGTAAGGGTTCGTATGAGGCGACACGTCAATGCGGTGTCAACTTCTTTCTCTTGGGTGCATTGACCCAATGCTAGATAGTAATCTTGGGCTTTAGGAAAGCCCGCTTAATGCCAATGCGAAAGAGGCCTAGTGAGTCACACACATAGTGTATCCAAGTATCTCAAGTAGAATAATGATTATTCCGGTACGTGGTTTAATAATTCTTCAAGGAATCCTAAATCGTTTTAATGATAGAGTAAGAAGGAAATAAAAAACAAGATATACACGTTGTGTATTAATGATTACACACCATGTAGTTTTTCATGGAAAGCAGGTACACCCTGTGTATTAATGATTACACACCGCGTAGTTTTCATTTTGGAAAGGAAATTAAAAACAACTACGCGTTGTGTATTAATGATTACACACCGTGTAGTTTTATGGAAAACAAGCACACACCATGTATTAATGATTACACTTCATCTAGTTTTCCAGCTGGGATTTTGAGAATATAATATTTTTTTATTAAATGATATTTATTTTAATTAGTGTGGGCGCATGTCAAGGAATTAATTATTCGACATAGGGGTTTTCAATACGAGTTAATAAAATTAATAAAATGCGTAACCCATATATTTATTTCCATAACTCGATAAACTAAAACTCAATTATAAATATCCTCACAACCCCATTACTTTTCCTAAGAATCATTGTGCATAAAAATTCTGGAGAATTCTCTCAATACTGAAAGAACTTCGTCCTCTAAGAACGCTCTCAAGACTGAGAGATATCCACCTCCATTGGATCAAGGTGATCTAAGGTGGAAAATGAAAGAAAAGTCTTCTAGACTCTAGCACCCAGATATTCCTTTGGCAATGTCCAAAGATACATGGTGCACGTGTGGATCACCACTACAGGAAGTCTACACTTGGCTTCTGCGACGCAACGACAGATCACATCAGAACGTGACCAAAAATATCAATGAAGAAAGAACGCCATAAAAGGTACTTATTTTCAATTAATTAAATTAATTATAATCAACCTGTGATGATCTTTCTTTATGGTTCTGGGACATTTCTTCTTGTTTTTCCATTTCTGTGATTCGATCCATGGAGACTAGCATTTATCGTCGTATTGATCCTAGATTGATCATTGAAAATGTCAAAAAGCCATGTGGGAACATCCACCCACACGCTTCCACTACACCTTGAACCTACAAGTGGTATCATAGGAGGTCACACCTTTGATTATAGTTATTTAATTTTCATTTATAATTTATGAATTTATATTTAAATCAATTCAAGATAAATCATTTTATAAAACTTAATAAACGAGAAATGTTCTTACTCCTTTGTTTCACGATTCAAATCACAAAAATGACCTTTTGATTTTGATTTTGATTAAATTAAAAATGAGGAACTCATCTAGAGGAGATGATCTTTTTGTCTGTACAATACAAGAATACATGTCGTGTAGTGAAAACTACCCGTCGTGTACTTAGGTTCAACGAAATGGTACTGTTCCACCAAACCACGTCGTGTGAATTGAGTAACTCTAAGTATTTATTACCCCATGCTGACTAGAAATTAATGGAATGTGGGAACAGGAATACACAGCATGTATGTTGAATCAATACGCCATGTAGTCCGATCCAGCTCAGGTGAAACCATGTATAAGGAGAAGTTGTGTTCCACATACATGGGATTTCCAGGCCGGTAACTGCGTTACAAGGAAGTACAGGCCGTGATAGATTAATATACACATTGTGTACTCCAAAATTTCCAAAGTATAGAAAATACACCAAATCCCCCAGCATGTACTTTGTATAAAGGGTGAAAAATACACGATGTGTAGGATATATTACACACTGTGTACTTTCCAGAAATTGAATTTCACCAGGTTTCCTCCAAAAGTACAAAGAAGTGTACAAGGAATATAGATGAGAAGAATCTCAAGTAAATTCATAAAAGAATTTATGATAAAGAATTGATTAATTATAAGATCATAATTAATTGAATTGAAGTGTGACTTATCTTAAATAATAGAATGATTAAAATAATTTGAATTCTAAATATTCATAAATGTCGTTTCTTGCTATGGATGATCATGAGCTAGACCCAAACCCTTTGTATGTGTGTATAGTTTCATTTAATGTTTCTTAATTTAAATTCGTTGGCATATGTGAGCCTTCTTCTAATAAAATGTAGGGCCTATGTGACCATGGTTTCTTTAATCTGAAACCCATGTAATGGAGGATCTCCTAAGCCAGTGGAGACGGTTCAAAAATCCAAAGCTGAGGTGAAATCAACCCAAGAAGATGCAAATGTGGATAAATGGGAGATGAAAAACATGAACCATCGGGTTCAAGGTGATTTATCTAGGTCAAGGTTAGCTTATCAACCCGCTTGATAAGATAACCAATAGAAGCTCATGATCATGACATCTTATTTTATTTTTTCTGATTGCATGGTTTATTTATTATGTATGTGTTTTTGTGATCACATAATTAATGAAATAAAAAATCATGCAAAGATGGAATAAAATAAAAACATGAATATAAATAAACATTATCAGA
This sequence comes from Viscum album, assembly GCA_963277665.1. NCBI lineage: Eukaryota > Viridiplantae > Streptophyta > Magnoliopsida > Santalales > Viscaceae > Viscum > Viscum album. The sequence goes on along the minus strand of OY728138.1, from coordinate 1,293,214,234 downwards.
ACGTGGTTAATCTCATAAGCAAGTATCACTTAATATTAACAGGCATGTGATAATGAAAAACTACACATAAAGAATAAAATCCATCAAATGCCATATTATGTGAGACCAAGCTTTCCGTTGCATGATTAAGGGCAAGACTCAATAAAAATATGTGTTTGACCAAACATTATTGAGACACTTACTTTTATAAAGGAAGATCTTATGAATGTTTTGGGTTGACATAAATATTTTATATCAAGAGCAGTAGCCCTTTCTAGACTTTTTGTAAAATGGAGGCAAGTGTTGAGGAAATCCATGTCAGGATTTCAGGATTGGGGAGTCCACTCAACAGATCAAGGAATTGTAAGCTCACAGTTGGCAAAGACCTGCCTACCTAAATACCTTCAAATATCTTGACCAACCCTTGTTGGGCTTAAGAGAAGGGGAATATGAATCCTTAACACTAGAATGTCAAAGAAGCTGGACATTCTGAGTTCAATGGGGAGGGCCATTGGGACTTGATAAAATAGTGGGAGAATTAATAAATTCATTTATTTTTTTCTTAAAATGTAATCAAGAAAGTACTGATAAATCTTATATTTTAATTTTTAGAATCAATATGACAAGCTCGTCAACCACATTATCTCTGTGATCAATTCTTGATACAGACAATATCCTCACCAGCAGTAACTTTCATGAATGGTTTAGGTGTCTTCAGGTTATCCTACGCCACGAATGAAAGTTTTACATGCTAGAGTCCTCACTTATTAATTCTCCTGCCCAAAGGGAGGGTGATCAAGATTTCCTGGTCTATGATCAACATTTTAACAATGCACTCGACGTTCAATGTTTGATGTTATCATCAATGTCTCGTGATCTCATTAAGTCTCATAAAGACATGTATTCCTATAGCATGCTTGAGCACCTCTGTGTTCTATACTAGGAGAGAGAAAGATAGGAAAGGTTTGAGATATCCAAGGCTCTATTTCAAAGCAAGCTTGGAGATGGTGTCCCTGCTGGGCCTCATGTAGTCAAGCTCATTTGCTACATTGAGTGTTCGGAGGTTATAGGTTTTAAAATCCCTAAAGAACTGGGTACTGATCCCATTCTCACATCACTCCCCCAGAGCTTCTCTAACTTTTTTGTAAAATTCAATATGAAAAATGTTGAGATGTCTCTATTTGATATTCTTATCATTATTCGCCAAGTGGACAATGATATGAAGCGTGATAAACTTTATGTAGTTATGGTGAATAAAAGGAAAGGGGAGGTAAAGAGCTTTAAGACCAAAGCTTCTTCAAGGCCTTCCAAGAAGATAAAGATAAATGGGGAGACATGATAATAGGAGTATGATTGTTTCTAATGTGGAAAGAAGGGCCACTGGAACAAAAACTGCACCCAGGCAAGGAAGCAAGGGGAAGCTTCAGGTGTGTTTGTTATCAAATGCAATTTATCTTTTTCTACTAATTAGGTATTAGATACTGCTTGTGGTGCTCACATCAATATCCAAATATAAGAACCATGTAGATTCATAAATATTGACTGAGGTGAGGAGGATCTACGAGCAGCCAACGGAGCCAGACTCGCTGTTGTAGCTGTTGGAGACTACCACCTCACATTGACTACTGGGATGGTCTTGGTATTAAAATGATGTTATTCTGTAACCTCTGTAAACAAAAACAATATATAAGTATCCAGATTAGATATTGATGGATTCATCTTTATGTTTTGAAATAAATGTTTATAGTTTTATAAAGATAGAATTTGTTTTGGTAGGGAACATTTATATAATGGCATTTATGTGTTAGACTACACAAACCATGTAATGGAAATCGATGACAATGTTAATTCACATGAATCATACCACACCCAACATTGGCATCACCAGCTAGGACATGTCAATGAGAAACATTTGACAATGTTACATCAAGAGGGGTATCTAGATTCTTTCGAACTAAAACCACTTGGTGTATGTCATGCGTGTCCACAAAGAAAAAATGACCAAAGCCCCATTTAGTGGGAAAGCTGAAAGGGCTAAAGAGCTTCTAGAATTAGTTCACACAGATGTGTGTGAACTATTTCCAGTTGAAGCAAGTGGTGGGTTCTTGTACTTCATTACTTTTACTGATGATTTTGGTAGATATGGATATATTTACTTAATGAGGTATAAGTCATATTATTTGGATCGGTTCAAATAATACAATAATGAAGTTAAGAACTAGTTTGGTAAGAAGATTAAGAAACTTCGCATAGATATAGGAGGAGAATATCCTAATCAGGACTTCATTGATTTCTTATGGGAGTTTGGGATTCTATCTCAACTCACTCCTCCTTACACACCTCAGTGGAATGGAGTAAGTGAAAGGAGGAACTGCACCCTGCTGGATATGGTGAGATCAATGATGATTCATGTGAGTCTTTTATTATCATTTTGGGGATATGCATTAAAAACATCAGTACACATACTAAACCAAGTACCAACTAAATCGATAAATGGAATTAAATTCGAATTATGGAGTGGACGCAAAGCCATGTTATCAAATTTACATGTGTGGGGTTCAAAAACATTTGTTAAGGCCTATTCAGGTAATAAACTTGCACCCCAAGGAACAAAGTGTATCTTTATAGGATATCCCAAGGAAACAAGGGGATATTACCAATACAACCCCTCAGATAAAAAGATAACAGTGGAAATACATACTGTATTCCTTGATAGGGAGAACATCTCCAAAATAGATATTGGGAGAAAGATAGACTTCGATGAAGTCAAGGCTCAAGATACATAGGAGATGGTACAAGAACAGATTCCACAAAGTCCTGTGGAAGAACAATCTATTCCAGAGACACTAGAACTGCATAAGAGCACAATAGAGGTGAGAGAACCCGAACGATATGGTTTTCTTATCACCAAGGATGGTGACTCATTATTGGTTGAAAATGATGATCCTATTACCTACAAGGAAGAAGTTGAAGGCATAGATGTTGCCAAGTGGAAAGAATACATGAATTCTGAAATGGATTCTATGTACCAAAACCAAGTCTGGATTTTGGTAGATCCTCCACTTGTTGAAAAGCCTGTTAGTAATAAATGGGTATTTAGGAAGAAACTGGACATGGAGGGGCATGTTTGCACCTATAAGGCATGACTAGTTGCAAAAGGTTTTAGACGGCATTATGGAATTGACTATGATGAAACCTTTTCAATAGTTTCGATGCTGAAATCCATCATAATCCTATTGGCCATTGCCTCTTACCATGATAATTAAATTTGGAAAATGGATTTCAAAACATCATTCTTTAATGGGAACCTCCAGGAAGATGTCTACATGACACAAAATAAAGGGTTTGTGACTCCAAAGGATGCTAACAAGGTATTGATGTTGCAGAAATCCAGTAAGGGATTAAAGAAAGCATCAAGGTCATGGAACATTCATTTTGATGAAGCGGTAACATAATTTGGATTTCTTAAGAATGAATGTGAGCCTTGTGTCTACAAAAGGTTTAGTGAAAGTGCAGTTTTTTCCTAATAGTATATGTGGATCACATATTACTAATTGGAAATGAAGTACCTTTCTTACAGCCAATTAAGGAATGGTTGTATAAATTCTTCTCTATGAAAGACTTGTGCGCGGTAGTATATATTCTTGGGATCAAGATCCATCATGATAGATCCAAAAGAATGTTGGGCCTAAGTCAAAGTACATAAATTGACAAGATACTAAACAGATTCAGTATGGAACAATATAAGAGGGGATTGCTTTCAGTGTTACATGGCATTCATATTTCCAAGAAAAAGTGTCCTCGGACACATTAGGAAAGTGAAAAAATGGCAAGGATCTCTTACGCATCCGAAATTGGGTCAGTCATGTATATTATGCTATGTGCAAGGATAGGTGTTGCTTACGCATTAAGTTCGGTAGGAAAATATCAAGCTGATCGAGGAGACCACCATTGGATGGTAGTCAATACTATCCTTAAGTATCTAATGCATACTAAGGATATGTTCCTAGTTTATAGAGGAGATGAGGAACTAGTCATCAGAGGGCATGTAGATGCTTGTTTCTAGACTGATCAAGACGACATGATGTCGCAGACTGGATGCAACTTCAGTTTGAATGGAGGATCAGTGAGCTGGAAGAGCTCAAAGTAAGGTGTGGTTGCAGATTCTATAGCATAGTCCGAGTATATCGCAGCTTCTGAGGCATCTAAAGAAGCAGTATGAATGGAAAGCTTCGTCCAAGATCTGGATGTTGTACCTAGTAGTAAAGATCCTATCACACTCTATTGTGATAATACTGCAGTGGTGGCACCTGCAAAAGATCCAAGGTCACATCAGCGGACAAAGAACATACTTCTGAAGTATCATCTCTTGAGGTATTTTTCTCAAAGAGGTGAAGTTACAGTGAGAAATATTTCCATAGAAGACAACATGGAGGACCCCTTGACTAAAGCCATGAATCCACAGAAACATTATCATCAAGTGAGGTTTAGCAGACTAAAATTCATAGGTAGTTGGCTCTAGTCCATGTGGGAGTTTGAATGAGTTGGTTTCCTAAGAACCAACTATTTTGTACTTTGATTACACTATTGTACACTTATTATATATTGTTCATTGTTTTGACTGACAATAATATAATAATGTCCTGGAATATTTGTTGCATTGATAAGGTTATGGAAGATCCCCGCTGTGATGAGAACCTTGAAATGATATAACAATATTCTTAAAAAAAGTTCTACAGTTAGATGAAATACTATGATATGACACATAGTATACAAACAGTCATGTGCGAGCACTCTTAAGAAGATGAGACTATCTGTCCTGGATTATGCACTTGGTAATCTCCAAGATGAGAGATTATAAGAATAAACCTTCTAGTAGAAATTACGCATGTCTTGGTGTCATCAGACATTTCTATCTATGAGCATGTGTAATGGTCCTTAGCCTGGAAGATTATCATTAACTCATGTCATGACTAGCACAGTTAGGTTTGCTAAAAAAAATTCATAAAGAGAGTTGGCGGGATGTAGGGTACATTAGGCCCGTCACGAATGACTTGTTGTTAATGGATAAGTTGAGGATGGATTTTTCCCTTCTATATTTGTGGAAGTATATATCTTAGGCCATTTGATTGAAATAGAACTGTCGAACAAATTCAATAGCCATGGTGACACGATGAGTTTATTTCTGGAATTCAAAGAATGACAGATCAAGCATATAGGTTTGTGACACTACCATGAAATCTGCTTGATAATATATTCAGATAAAAGGATTAAATTACATAGTAAGCATTCTTCTTAGGTGACACATCAAGGCGGTGTCAGCTTCTTTCTCTTGGGTGCCTTGACCCATTTCTAGAAAATAATCATTGACTTTGGGCAAGCCCGCTTAATGCCAACGAGAAAGATGCCTAGAGGGCCACACACTAAGTGTATTCAAGTATCTCAGGTAGAATAAAGATTATTCCTGAATTTGGTTTAATAATTATTCATTGAAGCTTAAATCTTTTTAATGATGGAGGATGAAGGAAATGAAAAACAAGATACACACGCCGTGTATTAAGGATTACACGTCGTGTAGTTTTTCATGGAAAACATGTACACGTCGTGTATTAATGATTACATGCTGTGTTGTTTTCATTTTGGAAAGGAAATTAAAAATAAGTACATTATGTATATTAATTATTACACGCCGTGTAGTTTTATGGAAAACAATTACACACCATGTATTGATGATTACACACCGTGTAGTTTTCTAGTTCAGATTTTGAAGATATAATATTGTTTTTTAAATGATATTTATCATAATCAGTGTGGGAGAATGTCAAGGAATTAATTATTTGACATGGGGGTTTTCAATAGGAGTTAATTAAAAAAATAAAATGCGTAACACATATATTTATTGTCATAACTCTATAATCTCAAACTTGATTATAAATATCCTCACAACTGCAACAATTTTCCAAAGAATCGTTGTACACTACAATTCTGGAGAATTCTCTCAATACCGAAAGAACTCCATCCTCCCAGAATGCTCTCAAGACTGAGATAGATCCACCTCCATTGGATCAAGGCGATCTAAGGTGGACAACACAAGCAAAGGCTTCTCCATGCCAACACCCAGAGATTCCTTTGGCAATGTCCAGAGATACATGGTGCACATGTGGATCACCACTAGAGGATGTATACACTTGGATTCTACGACACAATGACGGATCACATCGGAAAGTGATCAGAATTATCAATGAAGAAATAACTCCATAAAAGGTACTTCTTGTCAATTAATTAAATTAATTATAATCAACCTGTGATGATCCTTCCTTTATGGTTCTAGGACTTTTCTTCTTCTATGTCTATTTCTGTGATTCAATCCATGGAGACTGGCGTTTATCGTAGTATTGATCCTGGTTTGATCATTGCAAATGACAAAAAGCCAAGTGGGCACATCCACCCACGTGCTTCCGCTGCGCCAGGGACCTACACCTCCTTCCACCTGAACTCGAACTCGAGACCTCCCCCCTTGCATGCCTGCACCATTACCACTAAGCTATTCTGTTTTTTTCTCTATTTAATGTTATATATCTATATATATAGTTATATTTATTCATATATTAATATAGATACAAATTAATATAAATGTGTTTAGTAATATTAATACATACATATTTATTCATATATTAATATATATATATATATGTGTGTGTGTGTGTATATATATTTATATTTATTTGTATATTAATATAGATTATTATTAATATTAATATATTTATTTATATTAATTCATATATATTTATTTATATATTAATATATATATATTCATATATTTATATATATTTATATTTACTGATATATATATATATAGTTGTATTTATTTGTATATTAATATAGATTCATATTAATATAAATATATATAGTTATATTAATACATATGTATTTATTCATATATATATATATTATATTAATATATATATATATATATATATATATATATTTAGATATAAATTATTATTGGTAAATTTATTTTTATATTAATATATATTTATTAAATTAGTTTTAAATACATTTATAAAATATGTTTTCTAGTGTGTTTAAAAATAAATAAATACGTACATACATACATGTATAAAACACACACACACACACACAGATATATATATATACGAATAAATATGTGTATTTGAAAAATCATAGAATGTTAAAATGACCATAAATTCTAATCCAAAACATAGTTTCAACTCCACAACCAATCAAGTCGAAGAAAATGAATCAATATTCGATATGATATGTGGTACTGGCCTAGAGGGCATCTGGATCACATGTTATAACTATTTGAATGTTATAAAATCAGGTATCCCGACTAAAAACTCAGTTTTAGAGGCCTTTTGGGCCATTTTAGGCGTCGAAAAATATGACAAAAGGTTCCCTTCAATAACTACCACATATATCTCGTCACAAGATTGAATTTGATATGCTGTAGAGCTCAAATAGATAGCTGTATCAAAAGTGATAGTCGTTTGAAGTTTGAGTAACATTTTTAACTTATTTTAGATCTTTTATTAATTTTTTTTGATTTTTTGTGACTTCAAATTATTATTAAATGATTATTAATTGATGAAAATTAGAAAATTATAAATTAATAAAATCTTTTAAAATATTTTAAACCCATTTTCACTAAATCTCTTATATATTGAATGTAATAGTCTATTTATACATATCTGAATCATATTTAAGAACATATATTATATTTATATCAATATAAATATACTTATATAATAACATGTTATTTTTCCTGATTTTTTTGAAGAATACACTTTATTAGTTCTAGGAAAAAGCGCTAATAAAGCCCTCCCATTATCAGCACTACTAAAAAAGCAATGATAAAGGGGTCTATTTTAACAGCGCTAAAAAACACTAATAAAGTCACCCCTTTATCAGTGCTTTTTTAGCACTGATAATGGGTGCCACTGCGGAACCCAGTTTTGTGGTAGTGTTGTTTCTACAATCTCTAGTGCCTTATTTGATACGGGTGCCTCTAATTATTTTATTTCTGTACTAATTTTGGATAGTTTGAGCTTGATGATAGAGTTCATGAGTGGATTGTTGATGATAGATACACCTTTGAGAGTATGGTCAAGGGACGTATGTCTATGAAAGGGGTGTTATCTCGATGTTAGGGAGTATCATTTCAATTGGGATCTTTACATCCTTGAAATTTTAAGCTTTGACCTTATTATGGGTATGGACTGGTCAGTAGTATATAATTACCACATTGATTGTTACAATAGGATAGTGACTTTTACATCTCCTGAGGGTAACAATTTTGTACATCAAGGAAAGAGGGGCATCAAGGTGGTCTGTTCATGGCCAGTTCATCATATCTCAGTTAGCTCACCCCCCCCCCATTTTTTAGTTTATTTCTGGATGATAGGGGTGTAAAACATGATTTCTTTCCCCCCATATTGAATATGTTCCTAGACGTGTTTCTTAAAGACATTTCAGGGGTTCCACTTGAGAGATATGGGGAATTTACCCTTTATCTAATGCCTAGTGATGAGCTAGTTTCTATTCCACCATATAGAATGGCCCTGGTAGAGTTTTTTAAGATCACAAGAATCAGTTGGAAGAGTTAATGGATAAGGGGTTTATCTATTTGGATACACCTCCTTAGGGTTCTGATGTGTTTTTTCATGTAAGGCTAATGAGACTCTATGCTTTTGTGTCAATTATGGGAAATTTAATCGAATGAATGAAAAAAATAAGTATCCACTTTCATGTATCGATGATCTATTTGACTAGTCAAGGGGGATTGTGTTTTCTCAAATATAGTCTTGAGATTACAGTATCGTCAGTTGAGATATCAAATTTCTGATATACTGAGGACTTCATTTAGAAGTAGGTATGACCTTTATGAGTTCATCATGATGTCATTCGGGGTGAAAAATGCACCAATAGTGTTTATGGCCTTGAAAAATAGAATAATTCATCCACTACTAAATCAATTTGTGGTAGTGTTTCTAGATGAAATCTTGGTGTACTCTAAGAATCAGGATGATCCTACCCAGCAACTAAAAATCGTCTATAGTTCATTGAGAGAGAATTGATTTCATTCCATGATATATATGTGTTATTTTTTTGGGTTTTTACGTACACTTATTAAGCCACATCATCTCGGAGTAAGGTGTGTCTCTAGATCCAGATAAAGTTCAGGCAGTTGTTTCTTGGGAGTAGCCCAAAAATATTTTATATCTCTAAAGTTTTGTAGGGATATAGGGTTATTATCCGAAGTTCATCTATTAATTTTTCCATTAATAAGCACTGCATTCGAGCTTTAATTTTTGAATAAAGTTCTAATGGTGGAAAGAATGTGGGAATGATTTCTAATACTTAAAGAAGAACTATATATAAACATCAATCTTGATCCTACCTGACACAGGGAAGGAGTATATAGTGTTTTTTTATGCTTATGGTATTGTAATTAGAGTAGTGTTGATGCAGGGAGATCAATTTTTGGCATAGGGGTCTCTACAGTTGATGCCACATGAATGAAATTACCCTACAAATGACGTCAAATTAGCAACAATGATTTATTATTTAAATTTTTGGTGGCATTATCTGTTGGGAAAAAAGTTTATTGTGTGTACTGATGACAAGATCTTAAAGTATATCTTTTCACAGTGAGATTTTAATCTCCAGTAGAGGAGGTGGGTTGACTATGTAATGTATTTTGAATTTGATCTAACATATATTCCCTATATTGGAAATAGTTTGGCTGACCCTTTAAATAGGAAAATCATACTCTCGGAGTTTAGGGGTCTAGTGTTGAGTAGATGATGATAGATTTACTAGATAAGAAGCACATTGTGGCTCGTGAGGGTCAGGATTAGATGAATCTCATATCTTCTATAGTAGAATTTTCACTTTTGAGATGGATCAGGGAAATGTAATATAAGGATCTAAAATGTTTTTCTTTGAGGGAAAGCATTGAAGGTGGGTATTCTCCATTAGATTGGAGTATATATGAGGATGAAATCATCTATTTCAGGAATCAGGTTATTCTTCCTATGAGTGTGAAGGAATAGATAATGTGGGAATTTCTAGACTCGATGTGGGAAGTGATTCCATGTGATACCAAAATGTATCGGGACCTATAATGAAGGTTTTGGTGTCTGGGAATGAAAATGGAGATTTCAGGGTTTGTGACAAGATGTTACACCTATAAATAGGTGAATTCTGAGAATGAATGACCCAATTTTTTAGAATAGCTATTTCCTATTCCAGAATAGAAGTGGGATGGTGATAGCATGTATTTTTTGGTGGGTCTCCCAAGGACACCTTAGAAGAATGATTATATTTGGGTGATTATGGATCGACTTTCGAAAGTGAACCATTTATTGACTATGTGAGAGACATTCTTAGTGGAGATATTAGGGGACTTGTATGTTAGAGAGATAGTTCATATTCATGGGGTTCTATGAACTATTGTTTCATACTACGAATTATGTTTTACTTCTCCCTTGTAGAAGGGATTATAGACGACGCTGGGTGTATAGGTTTTATTGAGTATGGATTTCTACCCACAAATAGATGGGAAGTCATATAATACTATATAAGTGATTGAGAATATGTTGTGAGCATGTGTCCTAGACATCGGAGGGTATTGGGAGGGGCCACTATCTGTGGTAGAGTTCACCTATAAAAAATAGGTATTATGAGACTATACAGATGGTACAATATGAGGCTCATTATGGAAGGCCATGTAGATCACCTCTATGCTAGATGGAATTGGGTGAGTCAGAGTTTTTGGGACTGAGTCTCCGGAAGGAGACATTAGGGTAAGTTCATCTGATTTAAAATCATATGTCTATGGCTCAAAGTATACATAATTCATATGTTGATACACTTCAATGAACCCTAGGGTTTTCAAAGGGTGATTGTGTATTCCTTTGAGTGTAACCTAGTTTGGGTCACCAAAGGATATGGAAACAAAGTATGGTGGATCCTAGGTTTGTCAAACTATTTGACGTTGTAGAGAGAATCGATCTAGTGGTTCCTTGGTTGAACCAACCAAAGAGGTACAACACTATGCCTGATGTTTTTAATGTGTCAAAACATCTAAAGAATCGCTACAACCCTTCTCATGTGATAAATTTAGATGATTTTGAGCTTGATATAGATGTGTTATTTGAGGATCGTCTGATAAAAATGTGTGATCATAGTTAGAAATTGTTTTGGGGAATTAATGTGTTGTTAGTTACTGTATTATAGCAACATGAGAATGTGCAAGAGGAAACATGGAAGAGAGAAGTAGATAAGTGGGCTCAATGGTCCGATCTTTTTATCTCGGAATAGTTGAGATTCTTGGGGGAATTTCTCAAGGAATATTTGTTTTAAGGTTGGGAGACTTTAAGATCCCTAACTTTTCTGTTGATTTCTTGGGTGTGTTTACTAGTATTATTTTACCTTTTTTTGAGTGTAACTTTTTTGGGTTTTACATTAGGAATTTTCTGGGTGAAATTGGAGAAAATTGGAAGGATGAGAGGCATTTAATGGTTGGCACATGATTTTCCCAAATATTGGACCAGTCCAAGAAACCATGTGAACCCAAATAGATGGAATTCACATGGCTAGAACATGGTTTGTCAAACCTTTCACCCTTTAATGAAAAACTGTGCACCCCCATAGAAGAGGCGCACAGTTATGGTGTAGAGTCTGGAAAACCATTTACCCCTTCCTAGAAAACCATGCACATGGTTTTAATTACCCCTAAAATTCTGTTAAAAATACATGAAATCCAGATATTAACCTCAAATAGACTATATCTTGACCCGAAATGATTTCCCCCATAGAAGAGGTGCACAGTTAAGGTGCACGGTTTGGAAAACCATGTACCCTTGCCCAAAAAACCATGCACATGGTTTTAATTACCACAAAAATTATTTTAAAAATACCTAAACCCCAGGTATTAACCAAAAATTGACCATATATCAACTGTAATTGATTCCTATCTTTCTTAAGGATCTCATAGGTATTCTAATCCCTTATGACCTCCATTCTTCTCGATTCGATGCTCATATCGAAGATATGAACCTCTACTAGTAAGTGAATCATATCCCATGTGGTTTCTAACCTCTTTATTATTATTCTCTCATTATTTAAAATTATTTTTCCTTTGTTTTTGGGATATACATTTTGGTTTGATGGATTGTTATTTTTTATATTGGATTGAGGATTCAAGTCTAGATCTCAATCATTATCATGTTCATGATCATTCTTCTATAAATGTGTATTTTCATTGGCCGATCTGTCATCAATATTGAGTTTGGTGGTATGAATTCCAATCCCATTGTATAAAATTCAATTTTGAGGTAGTTTTTCAATATTACAATATCATATCTATGATTGGGAAATTGAATCTATAATTGAATTGATATTTTTTAATTTTCATGTCTTAATGATTTTGGTTAACTAGGAAAATTGAATGGTGAAATTGAACTAATTAATATAATTTTTTTGAATATTAAATTCATTTAGTTAATTATTGAATTTACTAATAGATTTTTGTGAATGTGTAATTGGGTTAATTAATTGTGGAATTGATTAATGGAATGTGAGAATTTATAATTGATGATATATCAAGATTGGTATTTTTTTGGAATAATTAATTATTTAATTAATTATTTGGATATTGCGATTATTTAATTATATTAATTAATTGAGAAATTAATTAATGGAAATTAGTTTGATTATACAATTGATTGAATTTGAATAATTAATTTTTGAATTAATTAATAGGTGTTATGATTGAGAAATGCGATAAGAAGGTTAATGTTGATTAATCTTGATTAATGTGATACATGTCATATTGTGATTGGGATATTCATGTGTGTAACATGATATACTGCATAAAAATCCCATAGTGATAAATTGATTGATAAACATGTTTGTGACATTGTGTATTACCTCAAAATTCCATAGTGAAAATTTTATTTATAAAAATGTGTAGGACATGGTCTGCTACATCAAAATATCAAAGTGATAAATGATTATGGGATACAGACTGCAAATTAAAAATCCCACTAGTGTAATTATTTGAAAAATGAGTGTGGAACACAAACTACTACATCAAAGGCCCAAAAGGACCTATACATAGTGACCAAGACCCAAACTATTAACATTGGACTATAGTTCCAATTAACAGTATTATAAATTGAAATGAAATGGATAAAGAAAGTACATTTTTTATAACGAATTGTGACTTGAATATGTGATATGGTTAAAACTAAAACATGGTTCAAAGCTACTCTTGATAGTTTGGGTGTCCTCAGAAACCTAAGGGTTGTGTGGTTAAATAGAGAGTAATTAGATAAATGTAAATTGTTTGCTTCATGGATTTTATTTATTATTTATACAACTGAATACATTAGTTGGATTGGATAATTATTTATATTCCATTTATGGTGTCCAATTGGGTTATACTCACACTATACTCAGATTGCATGATTCGTACCAGAATATATTTCTTGTTTAAAGGATTGGTTAAGGGTAAGGGACCTATGTTATATTCTAAAGTCGATATGAAGCATGTATGAGGGAATCAGATCTGGTTCATGGACTATTTTGGAATATTCAATTTCTTATTTATTTTTGGTTTTCATTTTTAAACTTAACATATAATTCACATTACATATCTACTATTTATTTTTGAAATTGTTTTCCTCTATTGTTAATCATGCAAAACTATTTGGTTTGGTTATTGGTTATATCTTTTTGTTGTTATTTATTTCCTTTCTTTTGTTTCGATACTTTGATAAAGAGAGTATAGTCTCATCATGATCAATATTAGACTGCCAGTACTATTTGGTAGCCTTTGCCATATAGGAAGGTGTACTTGAGGTCATGTAGTGAACTAAACTGAGGCACCTATGTTCGGAACTCGGGTCAAGACATTAAACGTACTTATCAAAAACGTTATTTATATATAATGATTAAATCATAACCTAATAATTATTTATTATCTTTTTTATAAACATTATTTGAAATATTTTTTAATTAATGCTGGTTTTGGGTTTATGGATAAAATTATAAATTTATGGAACCAAGAAAAAAGAATATCTACACTCTAGAATTTAATTATTTGTGTAGAAAAAAAGTGAACTATTTAAATGATGAAATAGATGAATCTTGGATGTGGAATAAAAGATATAGATATTGTAATGATTCTTCATTGAGAAGATTTTTAAAAAGGTTTTTTAGTTTTAGATTTACCTCAACATAAAGTTTACAAGAATATACTGTGTGATTGATTTCAATTGGGAATGCCAGCCAAGTCATATTTTAAACTAATTAAATAGGTTTCAACTTTTATACCACTAGAATTAATTCATATGGATTTGTTTTATCCATATAGAGTAGAATGATTAATGGGAAAATATTATGTTTCTATTTTATATGATTATATCTACAAATTTACTTTTTTATTATTTTTAAGTGATAAGAGTAAAGCCTATTATGTATTTTGAAGTTTCTATAAATTGGTTCAAAAAGATAAAGTTGAAAAAACTATTTCTTTAATAACATACCATGGATGATAATTTAAAAACCATGACTTCAATTTCTATTGGTGAAAACATGGTATGAAATATAATTTCCCCCCCTTGACACATCAAATAAATGGTGTTGCTGAGAGTTAAATTGGAACTTTATAAGAAATTTCAAGAATAATTTTATGTGAATATAAATTTCATACTCATTTTTTAGATGAAATTTTGAATACAAAATGTTATGTTATAAAAAGATTTCTAATAAGACATATGTTAAATAAAATTCCCCATGGGACATGGAATAATAGAAATCCAAAAGATTGATACTTTAATGTTTTTGGATGAAAGGTTTAAATTATCAACAACAAGTATAATCTTGGTAAATTGTTTCTAAAATTTAATAAATGAATCTTTCATGGATATTATAATACTTATAAGGAATATTGACTTTTCAATCAAAGTTCAAAGATTTCTAAGGAATCAACTCATGAAACATTTAATAAAAGTGATCCTTTTGATCAACAAATGACTAAAATTGATGAAATAAGTGATTATTTTGAAAACATGAGACCCAAACCTCCATTTTAAAATAAAAGGGATGATTATTCGGGACTTGAGTTTCCAAAACCAAATATAGAAATGTTAGATAATAGTAAACCAAAAATTGCTCTTTCTTGACCTCCAAGAACCCTTAATAATCATCCCTTATAAATAGTTATAAGAATACTATATAAAATAACTATAAAAATAATGATTGTAATAAACCTTTTAGTTAACTATACATTTTTATCTCAGCTAGAACCAAAGTATATAGAATAATCCATAGTAGATGAGAGTTGGGTTGTAGTAATACAAGAGGAATTAAACCAGTTCAATAGGAACAAGGATTGGGAATTAGTTGATATCCCCTCTAACTGTCATGTTATAGGATAAAAATTGAGTTTTTAGAAATAAACAAGATGATAATTATGTTGTGACTAGGAATAAGGCAAGGCTATAAGTTAAATGTTATAATAAATAAGAAGGTATAGATTATGAAGAGTTCTTTTCGCCTATATATAGATTTGAATCCATTAGGATCCTCCTAGCCTATTTATCACATATGAATTTTAAATTATATGAGATAGATGTAAAATATGATATTCTATATGGTTTTATTATGGATGAATTTTATTTGGAATGACCTTATGGTTTTGAATATTACTATTTTCTTAATTCAGTTTTCAAACATACTAAAGCTATTTATGGACTTAAATAAGAACCTAGAGCTTGGTATAAATGTTTAAGTTAGATTATTTCATGAAATAGTTTTTTAAAAGATAAGGAAGATCTTACTATATTTAAGAAAAAATAAGATTATAATAATTTTTAATTTAGATATATATGGGTGATGTGATCATTAGTTATATGAATAAAAAAATTGTAATGAATTTTTATAAGTCATTAAAAAATATTTTAAAATGAGAATTATGGGTGAGTTAAATTATTTTATAGGTTTTCATTTTTATAAAAAATACGTTGGGAATGTTGGTAGTCAATGTAAATACATACTGGAAATACTCAAAATGTTTGGACTTGAAGGTGGAAAATTATATACCAATCCAATGACTTATAATGAAAATAATGACATGGATAAAGCTTTAAAAATAGTTGAAACAAGATTTACAAATAAATAATTGTAGTTGTATTATACGTGACTACTAATGGACCATAAATTATGTATTTAGTATGTTTATGTGCTATAGTTTTGGAAATTCCTAATGAATCTCATTGAAAGGATGCCAAAAAATGTTATGATATTTAAAATAAACAATTTATCTTTCTATAATTTTTTTAAAAACTTATTATTTTAATTTAAATCCATATTTGAATGCTGAAATTGGTCATTTTAGACTAAATATTAATAGTATCTTAGGAACCTACAATTTTCAAGTCAAGTCTATGGTATCCTAGTCTAGTAAGAAGAAACACATATTTTCTACTACTTAAGAAGAACATATTTTTTTAGTAGTTGGTGGGAATATGTACTGTGGAAGAAACACAAATTTATGGATTTTGGATTCTATTATAATTATGTGTCAATTAAAAGTGATAAAATTAGTGCGATCAAAATTTCTAAGAATATGATAAGTCCTTCAAAAACCAAAAATATCGACTTAAGGAATCATTTCATGAGATATCACACTAAAAAATGTGATATTACTCTTGAATTTATCTCTACTAATAATTAGTTAGAATATATATTTACTTTTTCCCTTTCATGTGACTGGTTTAATTTTATAAAAATAGTATTCAGATTGTTTGAATTTAATTATTTTTTAATTTATTTTATATTAATATGTTATTTATTTTTTAATATTTATTTTAATGATTTATAATTTTATTAAGTGTTGTGCATTTAGGGGAAAAAAGTTCCTTTTTTTATATGTTATTATATTTATTTACTAGTTGGAATCGACCATTAAACAGTTTTGTGTGCATAAGAATTAAGATATTCAAGTTTGTGACCTAAGATATAAATGGAACTTGAACCATTCTCCATTTATATACATATATTCATTATGAATATGAAATATCTCCCTTAACATTGAACCTTTAAATTCTTCTATTGACCTTTAACAGATTTTTTCAAATAAGGGAAAGTTGAAGAGAACATATAATGGAAGTTCTGGTTATTCTACGAAATCCAAATGAAGTGCATTTGGAAGAGTAATTGATAGGAAATCCATTGACATGACATTGATGAAGATAACAAAGATTTTGTTGAAGAATGTGAATTAGTTACATGGATGGGAGTTTGTGTCTGATGAAAATAACTATGGGTTTCTGTTTGAGGGAGATGTTCTTGAGTTTGTGAGTAATGAGGAATTTCATATTAATCAATCATAGGATTTAGTTTTATAATATTTTACGTGAAATCTAGTGGTAGTGTATTCTGTCCAAATGGTTGATATGCTCCATTATCCCCATGAGAGGGTGTTTATCTTTAGCCGGGATTTGGTTGGTACATGTTTTGTTGGTCCATATAAGATTTACATGTTTCTATTTGGAACCTCTACTTTTGAAAAGAATTTTGTAAAATACATTCTATTATAATGGAATATGTCATTTATATTTGTGCAGACTAAGATATCCAATAGGGATAGTGATATATAGAATGTTCTTTTTCAAGAAATGTATTTATTGTACATTATGATAAATATCCTAAAATATAATTTTGAAATTTATATTATGTTCTTCATGCATTATTTTTTTAAAGGAAAATTTAATCAAATCTACTATCATTATGATTGGTTTATCACCCTATATTTGAAAAAGAATGAATTATATTTAAATAAAGATGATGTAGTCAAGTGTAAAGAAAGTAACAATTTTTTTGCTATTTTTTGTAGAAAATTGTTTAATTTTGGGACCATACATCAAATTCCTCAAAGGAATTTGGTCAGGAAGGTGAGTCTCAGGTGGGATCCATCTTGAAACTCACTACCTAGGGATCTATCACCTGTCGAGATGGTTTCTTCTAGGGAATTGGAAGAGTCGGTACCTTCCAAATCCAAGACTTCAGTACCAGTTATATGTTTGTATATGGATAAATCTATATATGGTCTGGAAGAGGCTATTCAGATCTAAAAGGAAGGGTTTTATGAGTCTTATGAAGTTTGTTAGCATGTGGAGTATGTTGTTGAGACCGATAATGCTTCTCTTGATGAAATTCCATTTGAAACTATGCCTATAGTTTCAAATGTTGAAGAATGTTATGAGGTTGAGGTATAATACCAAATAGTGAATATGGTTCTTCTAGGATCATTTATTGATGGTGAAAGGGCCGATAAGTTGATTATGGGATCTGTAGAAAATCCTCATACACGTCATACACCATCACCGCCTCTAGTTTATCAAGAGTAGGAACCTTCAGTTAGTAAAATATTAAATAGCTCATAAAATCCATCTTTTTATTCTACTATAATTGGTAAATTCCATAAACTCAGATTAAATTATTATGATTTTATAGTGTAACATATTTCATGAAAATATGATATTAGATAATTTAAGGATTCTTATATTCTTAAATCTAATTTTAATAAGTTTGTTTGTTTTTTAACTTCCCATATAGTGCTGAAAAAGTAATATTTTTTATGTTCATCTAGTTCAGACTACTTCTATCTCTAAGGCTAGTTCTAAGGAACTTGAATATATGAAATCTCTTGTGATAGGGTTAAATTATGTTTGTCTTCTAAAGTCTACATTTAATGAGCTTGGTACTATGGTGAATCTTAGAGAGATGTGTTTTAAAATATTCCTTCAGTGAAATCATGTGTATCTTAATAGGTTCATGATGAATTGAAGTATTTTAGGGTTGAGATAAAGGAAACATTACATTATTTACTATGTGTGGTGATAATCTAGTTCATATTAATATTAAAGTTTTATCCTTCTACAGTTTCTCCCCCATAACCATCTACTATTAGTAATTTTTAGAGTGGATTTGATCATATGCTATTATAGTTAAATTATATGTCATCACAAATCCAGTATCTTCAGTGTGATTTTCTCGCAGCTGTTCAGTTGAAAGAGTTTAAGAAGGATTTTTTTTGTTAGTTTGAAGACACCAAATAAGTTGTATGAAAGATTATTTGGGACTTGTAAATGGTCTTGAATGACCATCATGGTTATAATAAAGAATCGTTTGGATCTATAGTAGAATTAATATTGAATGTTTCTAAGAAACTAAGAGATATGGTGTCTTAATTCATTAATATGATCAATGAGAACACTAAAATTTCATTCAAGAGGCAGGATAAAATATTTTTGGAAATTATGGATATGTACTATGAATCATTAGATGAGGATTCATGTTCAAAATAAAATGAAGCTCTAGCAGTGCATGTGTATTTTACAAGAAAGGATTTATTAGTTTATAAACCTCAAAAGGATAGTTCCTTTTATGGAATTAGTTTCACATCTTCCTTGGGTATCAGTTCACGTTAAACTTGGGCCTCCTTCTGTTATTTCTAATTCTTATTAATATTTTATTAGTCCTATGAAAGAATTTTTTTCAGATATTGATAGGGAAATTAAAAGTCAGGGGAATACAATTTTAATCAGTGAAAGGTATAATTATTTACCAATAGAGTTTAGTAGAGTGAATATTTATGAATCTTTTAGTGGAAGTGTCATCATCTCTCACTACTGTATACATTTATCCTTTTCATAGACATCATCCAATATGTGATCATTCATGTTTAACTTCATGAAATATCTAATCCTTTAAAAGGATTCTTATGAGGTTTTTCTATTTTTTTCTCAGATGCATGAGCAAGTAAATTTAATTATTCAATAATTATTCAATTAATACAATATTCCGAGGATAGAAATGTGTTCTAGATATTTGTTTCAAATTTGAATAATAATTTATCTTGGTCACGATCCTCCAAAATATTATAGTGGTGTTGTAAATGAATGAATGAAATATATGATCCATCATCCATATATCATAAATATAAAGAAAAGAATGATGTAACATTAGATATTAAGCATTTTCAGGGAAAACCCTCTTCTTCTGATTCTATTAAGAAAGCACAGATTCAGGTTGATGGAACCTATAAATTCATTCTAGGTGAAAATCTCCTGGAAAATATTTTCTGGGTTCATTTTCAATGTATTCATGTCATTGTTGTTGTAGGATAGAAAATTGGATATATTTTAGTAATTGGTAAGGAGAGAACGATTTCTGCAATGACAACTCCAAACACATGTATAACCTTTCTTACATTCAAGTGACCTCCACTAAGACCACCATCTCTATTTTAACCCATCAATTTTTAAAAGGTTGGGTATGAATCCTCATTTTTCTGTTAAATCAAATAAAAGACCACTTTTGATAGGGTAGAGGGTGACCTATTAGATACCTCGAAGGCCTAAGGGCATAAAATCCCTTTTTTCCCAAAGGGTCCTCTAGTGAATAGTAGTGCTAAAGTACCTAGGCTCTTATAGAATCGCCACTGCTACAGTACATCCACTGATACAGTGTCACCACCACTATAGTTCCACCACTACTGTAGTACAGATACAATATCCTACTATAATACTACTACAGTGACCTGGGAATTTTGTCCCTTCCGAGAATCGATCCCTTGTCTTTTGGATGCCAAGAAGGAGACTTTACCACTTGGGTATAGGATCATTTGTTGTTTTAACCCATTCATAATCATGGGCATTCTAAATAATATAACGTATTTTAATTTTTTGGTCATTTAATTAATATATATTTTTACATGATGATAATTAATTAAAATATTATTTATTTTTTGCATATGTTTTTCTTAATGATTGTTCTTATTTAATGTTTTCAATCACTTTATTTTTTTATTGAATTACATTATTCCCATAATTAACTATTCATTTGAAGAATAATAATAAAGTAGTTAATAACTCTAAAAGTGATACATTGAATGTGTTTTCCTACCATTTTACATTTCATTTTTTTAATAAAGGGTGGAGACAAGTTTTCACCTTTTGTAAAAAGGTTGAGGAAATTTTTATCTAAAGAGGTATGAGTGTCAAATTAAGGGGTAGAAATAAAGTATAAACAATAAATTTTAAAATTAATATTTATTATATAATTTTTTTGTGAAAATTCATGATTTCCATTTTTAATATTTTGGGTTTACATTCAAACAAGTTTTTGGATCAACAAGAAGAGGGATATTATTGTACTTCTAGTGTTATGCTAGTATATCCCATGTACTTTTGGTTTTGATGATATCAAATAACTGTTATAATTTACTGAGGTTTTTTTAAGTGTTCTCACTTGGTTTTATCTTATGTTTAAGAGTTTTGACCATTAATTTCATTAAGTATGTAGTCTGTATGTTTTTTCTGAAATTTACCTAAGTATAGATATATAAGGCCTTTGGATATATAGAGAAATTGATTCATGAGAATTATTCTATATGAAAATCCCATGTGAAGGATTCACCAGCATAAATCGGCTACATCACATATTCACTTATATGAATATCATATATGTTGATGAGATTTATTATGTAAGAAATTAGCTACATAGATTAATCGGCTGCATAAATAACTTATATGGATTAATCAACTACATAGATAGAATACATGTCAAAATAGGCTATGACATTCCAAATTGTTAGGTCAGTTTAAACAACATAAGTAAAATCCAACATGATTAAAATCAGATAAATGAAGATTTATCTTCCTTAAATCAACCATATGGATTCAAATGAAGAAATCAGTTATGTGATGATCTTCAACCACCTACATCATTATGCAAACTATATTTATTACCATTGATGTATTTGAGTGATATTTTTATTTTGTCATGTGATCTTTAAATGATAGATTACCACTTTTGGTAAAATCAATTATAATAAGAGTTAAATACTAAGAAAGGAAACGAGTATAAATAAATTTTATTTTTGTTTACTTTTGATGAGGTATTTTTTGAGAAAAGGGTAGGGCACTGATCCTAATTTATATGGATCATGTTTTATGTATTTAAGTGGGATTTTTTTAATTAATTCCAAAATAGAAAACATTATATATCATAATAATATAATAATGAGAGATACATATAATTAAATAAGTGTCTTAATATATTCAAGAATGTTATCTCAAAGCTCTTGAATGCTACTCTATTTTATAAGAAAATAAGAAGAAGCTTTGTGATCTACAGATATGATTTATCGATTATTCCTATTTTTGTTTTATAATAATATACTATATATTTAATATATTCTAATCGTCTCTCCCACATATTTCTTTCTTATATAAGTTGTATCTTACAACTGTGTGTTATATCTGTAAACTTTTAGTTTTCATATATTTTTTTGTAATGGTTCTTAGAAAAAGTACCTGAAGGAAATTGTTAACAAAGACTCGTTGTATCCTAGTTGAATTATTAGTGATATTTTAATAAGTTTTTACTTATTTCTCTCATTCTAGATGTCCCAGGAAAAATTCTGGCAATCCCAAACAAAAATACATATCTATTAAAAATAATCAAACTCATGGAGAAGAGGGTTAGTCAAGGGGACTAAGGGATATCTATTCCTTACACCACTATAAATATTTTTATCTATTTCATTTCCTTCTTCTTTTATCTTATGTTTATAGTTGAGATAAGAAAATAACATAAAATCATTCATAGTTAAAAGTAGTTCTCTATCTAAGTGAATAATTTTTTTAAGAATTCAATCCACCCCCCTCTTATGTCTTTTTAAGACTATACAGGACAAAAAATGAGTAATTATTTATTATACATAAGTCAATAAATTTTAATTATAAAAAAAATATAAATATTTTTCATAATGTGATTATGCTTACTCATATCTCCAATTTAACATTAACATTATAATGGGGACATTTAAATAATAATAACTCATTATTTCATATAAATAAATCTATCAAATAATTAAAGGGTATTTAAAAAGAAATATATATATAATTGTGTGGTGTTACATTCTACTGCCTATAAAATTAATTTCACCCTTGAATTCCCATTACTCAAAAAAATGAGGATTTCATTTTTTTTCAATAGATCCTTAGGTTCCCATGTAGCTTCATAAAATTTTTGATTCCCCTAAATAACTTTATCCATGTGAGTAATCATGTTCCATAACACTTTATCTCAATGATGTGATATTTATATTTATTTTTATTCATAGGAAATATTACGATCTATCATTATATCTCCTACATTCATTACATGCAAATGATAGAGTATATATATTCTTAGGAGAGATACCTAGAACACATTGTGAAATTCAGGGAGAATTATTGTAAATTCTAAATGATAAGATTACATCCATACACAATAAATAATTAAGATGGTTCCAATCTATCTATGTAATAGTTTTCCATTCATTCCAAATATCATATCTATCTTCCATGGAGAAATTAATAAGAATTCTAACTCTAAAAAGTTAAACTCCAGATCTCACCAATGATTGTAAACATAACTTTTTTTCAACTCTCAACTACATTGATTTTATATAAATATTTCTAAAATTATATCTCATTTTATCATCAAGATCTTTTCATGATAGTACTTATATTTTACTTTATCCTAACATGCTGAAGTTCAAAACATCCCTCCATTGAAGGATTCATTAGGATTCATTTGAATGCTCCAATGAAAGAAATTATTATAATAAAATTATAACATAGAAAGGTGTTGATCCCTTCCCACTTTAAAATCCATAAAAAAATCTCTTAATTTATAATCTAAGGTTTAAATGTTCCACTCATATTAAACATATATCTGAGGAAGATATGTAGTACTGAACTTCAAATAGGTATCCAGATCCTATTGAAGACTTTTCTAAAATATTGAGGTAAACCTTGGATCCCTATGGGATATAATAGAATATGGTTTCAATGCAACCTCACCACTTCTGAATTGTATATTCTATAAATATAATAAATAGATAAATATTCTTCTATATAAATGAAGTGTGCCAAATTCAAAAGGTGAATAACTATAACCCAAATAGCATTATGGACTTTATACATTTTGGGGAGTCTAATGATGAAACCCATTATGATGTTTTACATTTTTCATTCTTTTATGGGTAATGTTTTTAATAGCTCATTAGAATTATATCTCTAAACCTTATCTTTATTACATAAAATTAAATGGGATACAAACTATGCAATGTCTATATTTATTCTTTCCTACCAAAAATAATCCTTCAAATATCTATACATATTCATTATTCTATAATGAATAGAGAATTATGAACTATGAGATTAATCCAATAGCTCCTTCTTAACATATAATATCAATGGGATATATTATAAGTTCATAAACCTTATCATTTCATTGTAATCAAGGCTGAAATCCAAATAATTTCTCACCATATTTTGCAGCTCTACATTTTCCGTCAATGCCTTTCTAATCATTACATCTATGGATGATTGGACAATTATTTAACAAAGATAACATTCCTACAATTAGTATAATATTTCATTGTCTATCTTTTGGAAATCCATAAATATTGGATCTTTTGTAATCCTCATCATAGATAATATAGCATAATACTTTCTAATCAAAGTATCAACCACCTTTTTTTCTTTCCCATTGTGGTAATTTATTAAGTAGTTATACTCATTAAACAACTCTGAACATCTTCTTTAGTACTGATTATACACTTTTAGAGTTAACACATACTTTAAAATTTTATATTCACTATATATTTCACACCTTTTCTGTAAAGATAATGCCTCCACATATTTAAATCAAATATTACCTCTTCAAACTTCTAGTCATGAGTTGGGTAGTTTTTCTCAAGAACATTAAAATGTAATGAGGTATAATCTATCACTATATCATTCTATATGAGGATCAATCCCAATCCCTTCTTGAACGAATCACTAAAGATCACACAACCTTCTCTACCATATGGTATTGTGATCAAACATGCAATGGCCAATCTTCTTTTTAGCTCCATAAAATTTTCCCCACATTCATTTGTGTAACGCCCCGACCCCAGTTACCCAGAGTCGGTGCATTACTACATAACATTGGCATGATCACAAGAAAGATCAAATCTCGAAAGACCGATTGGTTTAGTAGCCTTGGAAACACTAGATATATTCATAAGTTTTACATTACATCATAAAATGAAAAACTACTACAACAACATAATGTTTCCACAGTCCACACTATAATCCCCTCATAATATCCCTGCAGGTCATTCATAACTTACATCTTCACATCCTGGGAAAAATAAAACATAGAAAAGGGGTGAGCTCAAATGCCCAGTAAGGATAACAATATAGCGGAACATTCAAAAATAAGCATAAACATTTAAGGAAATGAATTACTAAAACAAAAGCCTTTTAAACTTGAACTTCAACATAGTATGGCAAAAGTAAAATGAAAAAAATGCCATTTACTTGTGCACATGGATATTCTACTAATCGAATAATCACATGAAAAATCAATAACCACTTTCATAATGTTGGAATGCATAATGCCAGACTATCATAACCACATAGCCAAGGCCTCTTGCCAAGACTACAAATAAGATTTTGTCAAGGCCTTGTGGCAAGACACTAGTTTGTCTCATGAGACCTACCGATGGAATTTTTTTTAGAAGATACTTATGTTTAAAATTGATAAAATATACTCCAGTGTTTTTATGAAAACAATATGCAAGATTCCGAAAACAAAATAACTAATTCTGAGACTTCCCGATTAATTACAGGCCATGATGGGTCCACTCCCAATCCCTTCCTGTCTACCAAACTCGAGAGTCAGGTTTTCTGAAAACATTTTTAAGCTTGCGTTAAATACGTATACATTTGCACTGGATTTTCATATATTTGAGAGAAATATCTCTCTTTTGAAATCATTTAAAAATCAAATAATTATAAAAGAAAACCTTTTCTTTGAAAATATTCTTATAAGCTTGTAAGGGAAGCTTTGAAGATTTTATAACGGTGGAAAATAGCCGCACTCGCCGTATAAGTAAAAAAACATTCTTACCTTAATTCTGTCGAAAAGGTTAAAAATGACCTTGTTTTGAAAACGACGAAAAGATTCCTTTATAAACCTCTTATATAAAGTCAAACAAGGGTATAAATGACTTTAACCCATATTCTTGTAAATAATAAAAATGTTTTGAAATACATTTTGAAGAAACAAAGATGTGGATGATAAAGAGATCCCAGTAGATTATTACAAATAAACAACCTCGGATAATGAAGAGATTGTGAAATAACCCTTACCTTGTACTTTTCCTTGGTTGGGGTAGGTTAACCTCCTGTATAATGGTGAAATAGTTGTTATTAAATCATACAAGAATCATATATAATAATATGATATCATATATGATCTTTTAACATTGATTTGTTAATAATATCTTAGAATTATCGTCGTTTCGGGAGTTAACTTACTCATTTTCTTTTATATGTTTCGTTACATAAGCCATGGTTGTTGTATCTTATTCATATCCAGAATGCTATCTAGTCCTTAAACATCATTTTTAAATCATCAAATGATAATTATACTTGAATGGATACGATGGAGAATGAATCTCATCGCGTTCGTGGAGACGGTAGTCCGTACGTTCGCACGAGCGACAATATCATTCTTTTGATATTAAAATAATATATAAATGGATGGTATATCATATATACAGAATCATTAACATGTTATATTTATTATTTACATGAGTTACACATCATTATTATACCCATCCAAATAATATTATATTGAATAACAATTACACCACGACGTGGAGACGGTAGTCCGTACGTACGCACGTATGGTGACATGTTATTCAAAGGGTGGCTAGAATACTGAATATTGTTGTACCATATTTATAATAACATCACAGTATATGTGAGATACTGGAGTTATTATTTTAGAATGGTAAGAACAAAGGAAGAAGAAGTGGAAGAAGAAAGGAACTTAGAAAAGGGTGGTGAAATCATTACCTCTTCTTCGGGTTCTTCCTTTTGATTTGATCAAAAGGGCTCCTTAGTTTGGCTTTCGGATCAAACTAAGGCCTCTAGGTTGTAGTGAGGGATGTTGGGATAGTATTTGGGCAGAGTTTGGCCGAACCAAAAGGCTTTAGAGGTGTGAAGAAATGAGAAGGAGGAGTGCCCTTTTATAAGAGGGGTGAGGGGCACCTTTGGAAAAGCTAGAAATATTAATTTATATTAAATTCATATTCGGTTTCTAAAGGCTCAAAAGTTGATTATTCAAAGGTTAAGGTGGGTATAGGTCGAAAAACACTCAACCAATAGAATTTAGACAGGTTTGGGTACTTATATTAACCTTATCTTTAAGTATCAACTCTAAGTTAATTAGTTTCACTTTTACAATGTCTCTTTGTATTTTTATATAATATGGTTAATAAACTTACTATATACATCCAAGAGACCCCCAAGTGGTCCATTAATGATTAACCTATCATGATATAAGTCTCTTGGCCGAACCTTAGATTTTTAGGAATTTAATATTAATTAATAATATAATATTTGTTTTAAGAACTATTTTATGTCAATTTTGACAATATTCAATAGTTGATTTTTGTGAAACTCATAACAGATTGATTACTTCGAAAAAAGTCAATTAAATCAATCCTAATATATCATATTATCCTAGAAAATTAGTTTAATTCATTAAAAGTTTCATATTATATTTATTTGGGTATTTATAATATCAATTATTTTAATTTTTCACTATTATAGTAATTACTGCATCATCATTGTGTCATAAATAAAATAAATTATTTAATCTCTAAAAATTATAAATAAAATATCATTATGTAGGAAATCTTTTTATCTTTCTAATGAATATTTATAATCTAAAAGCCAACATATATAACCCTATGTAACAATTGTTTTTCTAAAAGATATATGCTTGTGTCATTTTTTATTCATTTTAACTTAATTAAAATAAAGTGTCATTATCACTTACAAGTGGATCCATGGGGTCCCAAAATAGACCCAAAGATTCCCATGGTCGACCATGTATCAACCAATAGGGTTAAGACACGTTTTAGGGTAATTTAGTATTATTATAATATTATTTTTTAACACTTATTTACCGGATTTACCCTTAACCATGGTAAATAAAATATTTACCGCAGTAATTATTCAAAATGTCTAAAAATAAAAGTTACCTATTTACACAATTTGAACATCCTGATTCCAAATATGGAATCCATTTTCCTAAATTCAAAACACATAAGTGGCAGAAATTAATTTAAAATTAATTCCCGCTGTCAAAACAAAAAGCGTGTTTTTAAGAGATAATAACTATCAAAAGATTGACACTTGTTTATGTTCGGTTTAATTGTAAAATTATGTCCAATGACCAACATTATATTAAATAGTAAAAATATATTCTAAATATACTTTAAAACCACTCAAATTCATAATTTATCACTATTAATTATTTTGATTAAAAAAGTTGTTTTTAATTAAAATTTAGTAATTTTCACTATTCATCAAAATATGAAAGTTATCTGAAAAGTACCAAAATTTCACCTTAGGCTAAATTTGATATTCCGAATCCAAAAATGAGGTCCATTTTAAAATATAAAATATATATAACTTCAAAAAGTAGGTATTACTATTCATAACAACTAGTTTGATTGGTTACGGTGTGTTAGAACTCGAAGTTGCGTACAACACACGCTACTGTTTTATCCAAAGGAAAGCGTACCGTGGACGCTTGGGATGTTTCATTTTAAATTTTTTGATGTCTCCATTTAGTCAAAAAGTTTAAAATATTGTATTTTAAAAAGGTTTCACTATTAGAAGTTGATAAAAGTGAAATACTGAAAATGAATTTGTTCTTGCATTATGACTAAGAAACTCATAATAGGGATTCTAAAATTATAAGGATTATATAAAGTTCAAAATGTAGTTAATACTATTCATGACCTCTTTTAATGGTGTGATTGAACTCGGTGTTGCGTGTAGTGCAAGTTATTGAATTATTTTTAAGAAATAACACACTCTGAAATCCTGGGGTGTTACATTCTCCCCTCCTTCAATAAATTGCGTCCTCGCAATTTGAAATTTTTCTTCGAAGATAAAAGGTTGAAAGTAGAAAATATATTTGTGGGAAAACCCACATTGGAAATTGGGTTACTAAAATTTAGTCTTAATATGAGGAAAAGAGAAATTAAAGGGTCACCACCAAATTATGATCTCGATTAGGAGAACATTGGTGGCAATTAGAGACATATAATCGGAGGAAAAACATAAATATTTATAGGTAGTGATTGAGGTCATCAATCACAAACAAGTATATAATTGAGGTCCTTAAACTCATCAATCTATGATGATTTGAAGTACCATCGGTTCAACAAAATATAGGGTATTGGGATAACACATTTTTGACGTTTCAAAATATCTTAGTTGAAATCCCACATAGAAAAATGAATTAACGAGGCCTCTATTTAAAATAAAGAGTCGAAAGTATGAAGACTACCGAAAATAAAACATACTAGGGTTCCATGTAAGAAAATATGGATATGGAAGAAAAATCTAGCCATCAATTATCTGATGGAGAGTGGTAGAGAACATGGCTATGAAAAGGCCAACAATCCCAAAGCCATAAATTTGTGATGATTTAAGGTACCATCTAGGACAACATTTTTGTTCTAAGTTTATATTATTAATGTTGAGGAATTTATTTATGAGATTGGATAAGATAATAATGAGATATACTTAGTTTATAATTAGAGTTTTATCCATTAATAAATTTCTACCAAAACTCATCATTCACTCGTAAAAAAAAATTCTATTTATACTATTCATAGAGGGTTCCAAAATAAATGAATTTATAATTCATCTACCAGATCTTTTAAAAAAACTACTTTATTTAATCCAGGACATCTCGTGGGATAGTGGTAGGTGATACACCCTTGTCGCCCTTTGGTTGCGGGTTCAAGTCTCGCAGCCTTGCCTGACGCGACGGGTTGCCGCCCGACCTCCGGGTTGTCCTTTTATGGCAATCCAAAATAATCCAAACTAGAACTATCCAAAATACTTCTGTCCAAACTCACAGTCCAACATTCATAAGGAAGGTAAACATAATATAGATCCTTTTTACCCCGTAATAGCATATGAATACCTTCATCATGTATTACTATATTCCTTATTGATTACATTCATGCTCCCTTATTCCATATAGAATGCTGGATATACATCATTAATCCAAAAATGTTTTAAACCCCAACAATGATGGAATATACAAATCATTAATCAGTTCAAAGGTAGTCAAGAATATCCAATATAATTTATCCAAAACAATCACATATTATTCCAAAATCACTACCTCAGTATCAGAACTATATTATGGTTTATCATTCTCTCAACCATATATTTTCCAAAAATCTATCCTGCTAATGAGTCACTATTCTTTGTTCCACACAATCTCAAGTCCTTAATGAAATAGTACTGCAGTACAATCCTTATATACTCCATAATTATTATAACAAGTACATTGTTGATACAAAGCTCAATTGACATAATCAACATAAGAACTCTAATCATTCCTCTTCATCTGTGGTAGTATCATAACTTGATTATTATCCAATAACATCATTTGCGGCATAGTCTGATGACTGGGACATAGGTTCGCGTAGTGTCCAAACTCCTTGCAAATGAAGCATTGTACATTTAAAACCATTTTCTTACCCTTGCAGTCACGTAATTTGTGCCCTTTTTCTCCACACTTATAACAAACTCCCATTCCTTTCAGGCAAGTTCCAGGGTGTTTCTTTCCACAGTTACCACATATGGGAAAATTCTTCTTTTCCCTCTTCCCTTTATCCATCTTTCTCTCTTCCATCCTTTTCTTCGCTTTCTTCCCTTCAAAGCCATAGGACTCAGTAAACTCTTTACATATCTTATCAACACATGATATTATTTCGTCATATGATGATAATACATGGGAGACTATTTCTCTTAAAAATTCTAGCTTAAGACCATGAAAGATATGATCCTTCCTTCTCTTTGAATCATGTGTATTTCTGGAGTTCTCATTCCTTCTACTGGGCGCCATTTCTATACCATGGCATAAACTAGATCAGTTTATGAATCAAAATACATAATCCCATACTTATAAAACACCTAACATAAATTGAACTATTTATGGATATAATCCATAATCATAAGAATGTTTTCTTTGAGGAAGTATATACTCATAATCCCTTCAAAATGATTTGTAAAGAAAATGAGAGTTATCCTAAGCATATCCCTCGGGAGTGTCGTAACCAAGAGTGCAGCAAGGCCCGTTGTCGTGCACCAGTTCCCGTTCGAGTCTAGCTCAAAGCGGTGTTTTCGGGTTTTACCCCTAGGTACATCTGTGCCAGAGCCACCTCTACCTGCTCGTATCTAGAAAGGGATGTATTGCTTGGAAAACTCACAAAATCTCTACAATACCAAAATTCTAGGAAGTTCTTCTATACTAATCCTCAAAGTTCATCTTAGGTCTACGTGCTCTAATCAGAGTTTATCTAAATCTAGCTTCCAAGGTTTGTACTAAACTTCCTCTGATACCAACTGTAACGCCCCGACCCCAGTTACCCAGAGTCGGTGCATTACTACATAACATTGGCATGATCACAAGAAAGATCAAATCTCGAAAGACCGATTGGTTTAGTAGCCTTGGAAACACTAGATATATTCATAAGTTTTACATTACATCATAAAATGAAAAACTACTACAACAACATAATGTTTCCACAGTCCACACTATAATCCCCTCATAATATCCCTGCAGGTCATTCATAACTTACATCTTCACATCCTGGGAAAAATAAAACATAGAAAAGGGGTGAGCTCAAATGCCCAGTAAGGATAACAATATAGCCGAACATTCAAAAATAAGCATAAACATTTAAGGCAATGAATTACTAAAACAAAAGCCTTTTAAACTTGAACTTCAACATAGTATGGCAAAAGTAAAATGAAAAAAATGCCATTTACTTTTCCACATGGATATTCTACTAATCGAATAATCACATGCAAAATCAATAACCACTTTCATAATGTTGGAATGCATAATGCCAGACTATCATAACCACATAGCCAAGGCCTCGTGCCAAGACTACAAATATGATTTTGTCAAGGCCTTGTGCCAAGACACTAGTTTGTCTCATGAGACCTACCGATGCAATTTTTTTAGAAGATACTTATGTTTAAAATTGATAAAATATACTCCAGTGTTTTTATGAAAACAATATGAAAGCTTCTGAAAACAAAATAACTAATTCTGAGACTTCCCAATTAATTACAGGCCATGATGGGTCCACTCCCAATCCCTTCCTATCTACCAAACTCGAGAGTCAGGTTTTCTGAAAACATTTTTAAGCTTGCGTTAAATACGTATACATTTGCACTGGATTTTCATATATTTGAGAGAAATATCTCTCTTTTGAAATCATTTAAAAATCAAATAATTATAAAAGAAAACCTTTTCTTTGAAAATATTCTTATAAGCTTGTAAGGGAAGCTTCGAAGATTTTATAACGGTGGAAAATAGCCGCACTCGCCGTATAAGTAAAAAAACATTCTTACCTTAATTCTGTCGAAAAGGTTAAAAATGACCTTGTTTTGAAAACGACGAAAAGATTCCTTTATAAACCTCTTATATAAAGTCAAACAAGGGTATAAATGACTTTAACCCATATTCTTGTAAATAATAAAAATGTTTTGAAATACATTTTGAAGAAACATGGATGTGGATGATAAAGAGATCCCAGTAGATTATTACAAATAAACAACCTCGGATAATGAAGAGATTGTGAAATAACCCTTACCTTGTACTTTTCCTTGGTTGGGGTAGGTTAAACTTCTGTATAATGGTGAAATAGTTGTTATTAAATTATACAAGAATCATATATAATAATATGATATCATATATGATCTTTTAACATTGATTTGTTAATAATATCTTAGAATTATCGTCGTTTCGGGAGTTAACTTACTCATTTTCTTTTATATGTTTCATTACATAAGCCATGGTTGTTGTATCTTATTCATATCCAGAATGATATCTAGTCCTTAAACATCATTTTTAAATCATCAAATGATAATTATACTTGAATGGATACGATGGAGAATGAATCTCATCGCGTTCGTGGAGACGGTAGTCCGTACGTACGCACGAGCGACAATATCATTCTTTTGATATTAAAATAATATATAAATGGATGGTGTATCATATATACAGAATCATTAACATGTTATATTTATTATTTACATTAGTTACACATCATTATTATACCCATCCAAATAATATTATATTGAATAACAATTACACCACGACGTGGAGACGGTAGTCCGTACGTACGCACATATGGTGACATGTTATTCAAAGGATGGATAGAATACTGAATATGGTTGTACCATATTTATAATAACATAACAGTATATGTGAGATACTGGAGTTATTATTTTAGAATGGTAAGAACAAAGGAAGAAGAAGTGGAAGAAGAATGGAACTTAGAAAAGGGTGGTGAAATCATTACCTCTTCTTCGGGTTCTTCCTTTTGATTTGATCAAAAGGGCTCCTTAGGTTGGCTTTCCGATCAAACTAAGGCCTCTAGGTTGTAGTGAGGGATGTTGGGAGAGTATTTGGGCAGAGTTTGGCCGAACCAAAAGGCTTTAGAGATGTGAAGAAATGAGAAGGAGGAGTTCCCTTTTATAAGAGGGGTGAGGGGCACCTTTGGAAAAGCTAGAAATATTAATTTATATTAAATTCATATTCGGTTTCTAAAGGCTCCAAAGTTGATTATTCAAAGGTTAAGGTGGGTATAGGTCGCAAAACACTCAACCAATATAATTTAGACAGGTTTGGGTACTTATATTAACCTTATCTTTAAGTATCAACTCTAAGTTAATTAGTTTCACTTTTACAATGTCTCTTTGTATTTTTATATAATATGGTTAATAAACTTACTATATACATCCAAGAGACCACCAAGTGGTCCATTAACGATTAACATATCATGATATAAGTCTCTTGGCCGAACCTTAGATTTTTAGGAATTTAATATTAATTAATAATATAATATTTGTTTTAAGAACTCTTTTATGTCAATTTTGACACTATTCAATAGTTGATTTTTGTGAAACTCATAACAGATTGATTACTTCGAAAAAAGTCAATTAAATCAATCCTAATATATCATATTATCCTAGAAAATTAGTTTAATTCATTAAAAGTTTAATATTATATTTATTTTGGTATTTATAATATCAATTATTTTAATTTTTCACTATTATAGTAATTACTGCATCATCATTGTGTCATAAATAAAATAAATTATTTAATGTCTAAAAATTATACATAAAATATAATTATGTAGGAAATATTTTTATCTTTCTAATGAATATTTATAATCTAAAATCCAACATATATAACCCTATGTAACAATTGTTTTTCTAAAAGATATATGCTTGTGTCATTTTTGTATTCATTTTAACTTAATTAAAATAAAGTGTCATTATCACTTACAAGTGGATCCATGGGGTCCCAAAATAGACCCAAAGATTCCCATGGTCGACCATGTATCAACCAATAGGGTTAAGACACGTTTTAGGGTAATTTAGTATTATTATAATATTATTTTTTAACCCTTATTTACCGGATTTACCCTTAACCATGGTAAATAAAATATTTACCGCAGTAATTATTCAAAATGTCTAAAAATAAAAGTTACCTATTTACACAATTTGAACATCCTGATTCCAAATATGGAATCCATTTTCCTAAATTCAAAACACATAAGTGTCAGAAATTAATTTAAAATTAATTCCCGCTGTCAAAACAAAAAGCGTGTTTTTAAGAGATAATAACTATCAAAAGATTGACACTTGTTTATGTTCGGTTTAATTGTAAAATTATGTCCAATGACCAACATTATATTAAATAGTAAAACTATATTCTAAATATACTTTAAAACCACTCAAATTCATAATTTATCACTATTAATTATTTTGATTAAAAAAGTTGTTTTTAATTAAAATTTAGTAATTTTCACTATTCATCAAAATATGAAAGTTATCCGAAAAGTACCAAAATTTCACCTTAGGCTAAATTTGATATTCCGAATCCAAAAATGAGGTCCATTTTAAAATATACAATATATATAACTTCAAAAAGTAGGTATTACTATTCATAACAACTAGTTTGATTGGTTACGGTGTGTTAGAACTCGAAGTTGCGTACAACACACGCTACTGTTTTATCCAAAGGAAAGCGTACCGTGGACGCTTGGGATGTTTCATTTTAAATTTTTTGATGTCTCCATTTAGTCAAAAAGTTTAAAATATTGTATTTAAAAAGGTTTCACTATTATAAGTTGATAAAAGTGAAATACTGAAAATGAATTTGTTCTTGCATTATGACTAAGAAACTCATAATAGGGATTCTAAAATTATAAGGATTATATAAAGTTCAAAATGTAGTTAATACTATTCATGACCTCTTTTAATGGTGTGATTGAACTCGGTGTTGCGTGTAGTGCAAGTTATTGAATTATTTTTAAGAAATAACACACTCTGAAATCCTGGGGTGTTACAATTTGTCTAAAGGAAGATGACTCCCTTCTGAGTTAACTTAGTGAGTGGAATAAATTTTCTTAAGAAATTATCTTAAATAATTAAAAATATCCATCAAAACAAATAAAAATATAGATCTTGGTCATAATTATTGGTATGTTCCAACATTTAATAACTTTTTTTCTTTAATTGAACCACTGATACACCCTTTCATGAGATTGTATCACTCAAAAATTAAATTTTATATTGGAAAATTCACACTTGGTAAATTTTCTATACAAAAAATACTTCCTTTAGGTCCTTAGTAAAATATTTATGTGATATTTATACTCTCTATTACTCTTGGAATATATAGTAATACCATCAATAAATATTAACACAAATATAACAAGGTAGTATCTAAATAATTAATTAATTAAAACCAAGAAGACAATGGGGAATTCGTAAAACCAAATGAAATCACTATAAATTCATAGTGTTCATACCATATACAGATTTCTTTCTTATCTTTTCTTAACTTTTGACAAACACTTTATAGTATCCAAATCTAAGATTGATCTTGGAAAAATATTGAGTGCCTTGTAACTAATCGAACAAATAATCAATACGAGGAAGAGGATACTTATTCTCAAGTTTGATCCTGTTTAGTTCATAATAATCAATAAAGAGTTGCTTTGATTTGTCTTTATTATTATGAAAATGAACAGGTGTACCCCATAGTAACACACTTTTCTAAATTAAGTCATTAACAATATTCTCCTAGATTTACCTCTTCAATTGAAACAACTCAATTATATCCATTATATAATGTGTTTTTAGAATAAGTGTAACACTGGGTATTTGGTATGTTAAAAAATCATATTCATTTTTCAAAGGAAGACCGGGACATACTTATTAAAATACATCAAAAAACTCCAGTACAATATTTATATCATCACTATTGATTTTCTCCAAAACCATATGAGATTAAAAAAACCCTTTTAAATAGAAATAAAGACCCATAAAATGGAAGAAATTTCCATTATATGTTTATATATATATTCATTATGATAGAGGAACATAAGATATTTAAAATATAAAATATAACATCCTTTATTTAGAATTTGAAATGTTTTTTATATAAATAAATCCAATCCATACCCAAAATAACATCAAATTCATATAGAGCATGGATAATGTGATTTTTATAAAGAAACTTCCCACAAAATTCAATTGTATAAAAATTATTGAACTGAGATGTGATTATCATTCCATTATGATTTTTGACTGAAATTCAAGTTTTTAATGATTAAGGATGTGAATTAAAATTACATGAGACTTTTCTTGATATATAGTCATTCATATACCTGATCTCAAATAGGTTACTTAAATATTGAGGCATTAATATTACCACCTCAAAATTATCATTCTATATATAATCCATAACTAAAACCAAATTGTTATCATGATCATTAAACATCATTAATTATGGTTTTCAGTCATGAAATATTATTCATATGATTCCGAAATCATGGCACTTTCTTTTAAATCTATGAGCCCTTAGGTATAACCTACCTTATCCTCAGTAATCACCTATTTAAATCATTCATAATGATTTGTAAATAAAATGTGAATTAACCCAAGCATGTCCCCAGAGTGTGTCTAGAAAAGTGGGTATTTTTAGACCCACTAATCTTGAATAGGTGATGATCATTTTATTACCAAATCTATCCCTATAATAGTTAATACACCTAGTGGAAGCAGTGTTACAGATTCATGCACATTCTATTATCTATATACATATATAATTTATAGGAAGGCTTAACCAAAGGGTTATTACTAAAGTTTCTTCATAAATATTACATCTTATTAGAATAATATTTAATTCATTATATTCATATCCACGCTATAACCTTAATGTTTTAGAGCCTTTAGAAGCTTGGGTTCATAAATTACTATTACATAAAATATTTATATCATCTCCCACAAAGTTCTTCAAAACTAGAACCATTCTCTTACATGTCATTCTTTGAACCTGTAATTCCCCAACCCCAGTAACCCAGATCTGGTGCATTATTTTAATACATTGGCACAATTACAAGGAATAAAGTCCCAAAGGACCGTTCAGTTTAGCAGTCTTGGAAAAAATATTACATACATTAACTTTACATTACAATTTGAAACAAAAAACACATCATAGATAGTTCTTTGAGAATTCCTTTTTTCCCATTATATTTACCCTACACATTAATAATAATTCACTTCTTGGAATCCTTGGAAAATAAAACATAAGAAAGGGGTGATCTTAGATGCTCAGTAAGGGTAAATAATTTAGCAAAAGCTATAAAACTTTAAGGAAAGTTGTGTAATAAAAACAAAAGCCTTTTAATCCTAAAAATTGACATAATATGGTAAAAATAAATGAAACATTACCATATAAACATGAACACGGATATTCTAATAGTAGAATAATCACATGTAATAACTAATTTCACAATGAGGGAATGCCTAATAACGGACATCATTACCACATAGTTAAGGCCTCATGCCAAGACTACAAATAAATGTTTTGTCAAGGCCTTGTGCCAAGACACTAGTTTGTCTCATGAGACCTACTGATGTGTCGAGGAGATATAGCGGGCTCCACCCATCACTTACTAAGTCCACAACATTCCTTATATGAATAGTTTAGACATAACATAAATATTCGTATGAAAACTAGCATACGAAATGTCAATACATAGACCATAAACCATGAATGTTATATGAATAGAACATCCACAGTCAATCATATCATAACTCATTCAATAAAATATGGAATATTGTATTATAATAAATAAACCTCAATCAAAAATAGTATCCAGTAAAGGATGCTGACATAGTTGAGAATGATGAGTAAAACTTTTTGAGAGAAATATCCTTTTTGGTAAAATCGTTTAAAAGTCAAAAATTTACAAAGGAAGTAATTTAAAAGATATTTTTGAATCAAATTGTCTCATACCACTTTGATACTTTTTAAAATAATTATCATTTCAAGAAATTCATATCCATATAAATAAACCCATAAAATCATTTTGATTACGTGGACATTAATTAAAAACATTTAGAATGATAAATCTTTAAAAGATTTAAAATTCTGATCTTGATAAATAGTACCTTTCAAAAATCCTTAAAATATTAATTTTGAAATCATTTTTATGAAAAATGGACATGGATGATAAACATTTCCCAGTAAATACTTACACATAAACAATCTCGGATAATAATCAGATTGAGGAATTAACCCTTACCTTGAATATTTCATTAGTCGAGGGTACATTTAACCTTCTGTGTGAAGATCATAGTTTGTTATTAAATTATACCAGAACCATATCAATATTTATGATATCTTACATGATTCATTTATGACTTTATACTACCCATTTAATAAAAATTTCCATGTTAAATTAACATTTTGGGTAATAATCGCTTCCTTTATCGTACGTGTTTTAACTTGTTACTCATGATTGAATCAATTAGATTAAGATTTAAATACTTCCAGAATATAAATATTGATTTATATATCATAAATATTCAGAAAATAAATATTTATGATAGACATATATAAGAAATAAAAAACACAATTTATGGAGACGGTAGTCCACATGTACGCATAAACGTTGTTTCCGTTTTCATATCGTATTGAACGGAACAGTGTGAACATGATATATATAAGTACACATATATATATATATATAAATATATATATCTCCAGTAGCATTATTATGTCATATATTACATAATTATTAGTAATATATAATTTTTTAATCGTCGATGAATGGTGAACGTGGAAATGAATCTCATCGCATCGTGGTGACGGTAATCCGTACGTACGCACGAGTAAAAATATCATTTCCTTAAAGGTATGGAATTGGATGGTATATTAATTTTATAGTTACATTAGAATGTTTTTTTCATTATTTATATACATATTACTTATCATCATATCCATCCAAATAACATAGTGCAATATTACAAATTACACCACTGCGTGGAGACGATAAGTCGTACGTACGCACGCATGGTGACATTACCCTTCATAAGATGGGTATAATAATGAATATAGTGGTTGAATATTTATAATAACATCACATTATATAAAATATATTGGAGTTATTATTTTATAATGGAAAGAAACAAAGAAAGTGTAAGTGGAAGAATAAGAGAACTTGAAAGAGGGCGGTGAAATCATTACCTCTTCTTCAGGTTTTTCCTTTTGATTTGATCAAAATGGCTCTTTAAGTTGTCTTTCTGATCAATATAATGCCTCTAGGATAAATTTAGGGATTTTGGGAGGATATTTGGGTAGTGTTTGGCCGAGCCAAATGGATTTCAAGGTGTGAATTAGAGAGAAGGGGAAGTGCCCTTTTATAAGAGGGTGGGAGCCACTTTAGGAAAAGATTAAAGTATTAATTTATTATACTATAATATTCTGTTTATAATGGATCAAAATGAATTTACTTCGAGAATATGGTGGTTATGAGTCTAAATCCTCTAAACCAATAGGTTTTATACAAGTTTAGGGTACCATTTTAACCTTATCTTTTAGATTTAACTCTTAGTTAAATAGTTTAACTTTTACCGTGTCTTCTTGTATTATTACTCTATATGGTTAATAAACATACTATAAACTTCCAAAAGAACCTAAAGTGGCTCATTAATGACATATATAATATTATTTAATACCATTGGTTGAACCTTACATTTTTAGGATAATTATATCAACCAGTAATATAGTATTTGTTTTAAATATTAATTTATGTTAATTTTGACACTATTTTGTATTTTGTTTTTTTGAAAGTCATAAAAACTTTATTAATTCGAAACAGATACAGTGAATAATCCCTAACATGTCATAATCACCTAAAAAATTCGTGAATGTCCTAAGAACTTTGAAATTATATTTATTTAAATATTTATAATACCATTTATTTGATTCTTTCATTAATAAGGTAATTACTTCATCGTCATTGTGTCATAAATAAATTTAATTATTTAATGTCTAAAAATTATAAATAAAATATAATTATGTAGGAAATATTTTTATCTTTTTAATGAATATTTATAGACTAATTTATTTTATGTGTAACCCTATATTAAAAATGTTTTATGTATTTATCTTTGAATTTAACACTTTTAACTCTTCTTTGAATTAAATAATAATAAATGACCTAATCTAATTAAAGTGGATCAAAGAGGTTCATATTTTATTATAAGGTTGTATTTGGTATAATTAAACTTAACCAATAGAATTAAGACATGTTCTAGGGTAATAATGACATCATTTTTACCCTTAATTACCATATTTACTTTTAACCGTGATAAATAAAAGTAAAAAGTAAATATACACAAAAAATTATGTTCATCTTATTGATCCACATTTTACTCCTTGATATTAACCGTGCATCTTGGATTTTCAAAATTCCACTCATAGAAGCGTTAAAATTATGTTTTATATGAATTTAAAAATTCTCCTAGGAGGTGGGTAAAAGACTCTGAAAAGATCAATAAAATTTTTATATATCTAAAATTATTATAAAATGAATCCAATTAATTACATTGAACATATATAGGTATTATGTATCTATTTTGACCTAAAATATATTTAAATAAAATAAATAATTATTTCCATAAAAAATATGTTTTAATCTATAACTAAGTGTTTTCACTATTCATCAAAAATTGAAAGTTTTCTGAAAAATACCGAAAATTCACCCTAAGCTAATTTTGATATTAAGAATTCAAAAATGAATCCTATTTTACCAACTTCAAAACATATAAGATTCATTTATTAATTTAAAATTAATCCCCGCTGTCAAAACCAAAAGGCGTATTTTTAAGAAATAATAAATATTAAAAGTTTGACACTTGTATATGTCCAATTTCAAATTGAAATTACTTACAATTACCAGAATTGGATTAAATGGTAAAAATATAATCTATTTATACTTCCAAACCATTAAAATTTATAATTTAACACTATAAAATATTTTGATTAAAAAATTTGTTTTTAGTTAAAATATAGTATTTTCACTATTCACCCAAATATGAAAGTTATCAGAAAAACACCAAACAAATTATTGAAAATAAATTCTTATGTCCCGATTCTAAAGAAAAAGTTTATTTTGTAAAATTGAATATATAAAAGTTTCAAATATTGTATTTAAAAAGGCTTCACCTTTAAAAGGTGTTAAAATTGTATTTTTTGAAAAATACATCTTTTATCTGAAAAAATTGTATTTGTTCTTAAATTTTGTCTAAGAAACTCGTAATATTGATTCTAAAATTATAATAATTATATAAAGTTCAGAATTTAGTTAATAATATTGATAACCACTTTTTAATGACTAGTTTGGTAAGTCATGGTGTGCTAAAACTCGGTGTTTTGTGTAGTGCATGTTATTAAATTACTTTAAATAAATAACATACTATGAAATATTGGGGTGTTACATTCGTCCCTCCTTCAATGAATTGCTTCCTCAAAATTTGAAATTGTTATTCAAAAATAAAAGGATTAAAATAGAAAATACCTTTGTGGGAAAACCCACATCAGAAATTGGGTTAATAAAATTTAGTCTTAATAAGAGGAAAATGGGAATGAAAAAGTCACCACCAAATTGTGATCTCGATTAGGAGAACATAGGTTGAAATTAGAGACACATAATTGGAGGAAAACGTAAATATTTATAGAAAGTTTTTGAGGCCATCAATCACAGACAATTGTAGAATTTTGGGCCTCAAAGCCAACAATCTATGATTATTTAAAATACCATCAGTTCAACAAAACTTAAGGTATTAGGATAACACAATTTTTCTTTTAAGATCCCTTTCATAAAGTTTAATAATTTATTTATCCATAAAATAAGATGGAAATATATATATGTGTGTGTGTGTGTGTGTGTCTGTAATTGAAAAGTAGAGTTTCATCTTACCAAAAACTCATCTTTCAGTCTAAAAGATTTCAAATATATATATATATATATACTATTTATCCTAATATTCTAGGGTTCCATAAATAATGAATTTATAATTCACATATCAGACCCTTTTAAAAAAACTACATTATTTAATCTAGGATATCATGTGGGTCAGTGATAGGTGATACACTCATGCCTCCCTTCGGTTGCGGGTTCAAGTCTCGCGACCTTTTCGGACACGACTAGTTGTCGCCCGACCTCCGGGTGGTCCTTTTTATGGAAATCCAAAAATAACCTTAACAATAGTATCCAATTTCGATCTTAATCCATTCCGACCTTTAGAATTATCCAAAATAATTATATCCAAACTCTCATTCCAATGTTTATAAGGATGTTAAACATAATGAGGATCTTTTTTTGAAGGTAATAACATGTGAACGCCTTTATCCTGTATTCTTTTACAACACTGCAACATCCTGAATTACCAAAATCAACCATCTCTTATTCCAATATTACTACCTTAGTATCAGGACCGTATAATCTCAAATTCCCAATGAAATGGTACTGCAGTATCATCCTTATTTATCTCCATAATTCATGTAACCAGTATAGTTTTGATACAATACTCAAATGAAATAATTCTATAATAACAACATAAGAACACTAGTCATTATTTTTCATCTGAGGTAGTATCATAACTTGATTTTATCCAATAACATCATTTGCGGTATACTCTTATGAATGGGACATTGATCCGCGTAGTGTCTCAACGCCATACAGATGAATCATGTTACATTTGAAAACTTCTTCTTTCCCTTGCAATCACGTACATGGTGTCCTTTTTCTCTACACTTATAACAAAATCCCATTCCCTTCAAGAATTTACCAAGGTGATTCATTCCACATTTATCACATATTAGAAAATCCTTCTTTCCCTTTATCCATCTTTCTTTCTACCATCCTTTTCTTCTCTATCTACCCTTTAAATCCATAGGATTCAAAGAATTATTTACTTCAAAAGATACTATTTCTTCATATGTTGAGAATATAAGGGATACTATTTACCTTCTAAATTTTGGCTTAATACCATGAAAATATGATCCTTCTTACTCTTTGGATCATATGTATTGCTGGAGTTCTCATTCCTTCTACTACGCGCCATTTCTAAACAATGGAATACACTAGGTCAGTGTATAAGCCACAATTCATAATTCTAAACATGTAAAATACATAACATAAATTGAATAGATTATGGATATAATCTATAATCACAAAAAAAATTCTTTGAGGAGGTATATACTAATAAACCCTTCATATTGGTTTGTAAAGAAAACACGAATTATCCTAATCATATCCCCTGGGAGTGTCGTAACCAATAATGTAGCAAGGCCTGTTGTCGTGCACCAGTTCGCATTTGAGTCTAGCTCAAAGAAGTGTTTTTGGGTTTTACCCTTAGGTACATCTGTGCCAGAGCCGCCTCTACCATCTCGT
Organism: Viscum album; assembly: GCA_963277665.1. Taxonomy (NCBI): domain Eukaryota; kingdom Viridiplantae; phylum Streptophyta; class Magnoliopsida; order Santalales; family Viscaceae; genus Viscum; species Viscum album. Next base: position 1,293,170,229 of record OY728138.1, on the reverse strand, counting down.
ATCTAGATAGGGATGTATTTTCTTGGAAAACTCACGAAATCTTTACATTTCCAATATTAAAGGAAGTCCTTCTATACTAATCCTCAAAGTCTATCTTTGGTTTATGTGCTCTAATCAGATTTTATCTAAATCTAGCTTCCAAGGTTATTTCTAAAATTCCTCTGATACGAACTGTAATGTTCAGACCCCAGTTACCCAGATCCAGTGCATTATTTTAATACATTAGCACAATTACAAAGAATCAAGTCCCGAAGGACCGATCAGTTTAGCAGACTTGGATAATAGATTACATACATTAACGTTACATTACAATTTGAAACATAAAACATAGCATAGATAGTTCTTTTATAATTCAATTTTTCCCTTTATCTATACCCTACATATCAATCATAATACAATTCTTGGAATCCTAGGAAAATAAAACAAAAGAAAGGGGTGAGCTCAGATGCTCAGTAAGGGTAAATAATTTAGCGGAAGCTATAAAATTTTAAGGCAAGATGTGTAACAAAAACAAAATCCTTTTAATCATAAACTTGAACATAATATGGTAAAAATAAATGAAACATTACCATATAAACATGCATATGGATATTTTACTTATCGAATAATCACATGTAATAACTAATTTCATAATGAGGCAATGCCTAATACCGGACATCATTACCACATAGTCAAGGCCTCGTGCAAAGACAACAAATAAAATTTTTTCAAGGCCTTGTGCGAAGACACTAGTTTGTCTCATGAGACCTACCGATGCATCTAAAATCTATAGTGGGCTCCACTCGTCACTTACTAAGTGCACTACATTCCTCATATGAATATTTGAATCATAACATAATCATTCGTATTAAAACTAGCAGAAGAAATGTCAAAACATTAACCATAAACCATGAATGGTATATGAATAGAACATCCATAGTCAAACATATAATAAATAATTCAATAAAATATGGAATATTGTATTATAATAAATCAACCTCAATCAAAAATAGTATCCCACAAAGGATGCTGACATAGTTGAGAATGATGAGTAAAACTTTTTGAGAGAAATATCCTTTTTGTCAAATCATTTAAAAGTCACGCATTTATAAAGGAAGTAATGTAAAAGAGATTTTTGAATAAAAGTGTCCCATACCACTCTGAATTTTTTTAAAATAATTATCATTTCAAAACATTCATGTCCATATAAATAGATCCTTAAAATCATTTTCAATACATGGACATTAATTAAAGAGATTTAGAAAGATAAATCATTAAAATATTTAAAATTCTGATCTTGATAAAGAGTACCTTTTAAAAATCCTTAAAATATTCATTTTGAAATAATTTTTATGAAAAATGGACATGTATGATTAAAATGTCCTAGTAAATACTTACACATAAACAATCTCAGATAATAATGAGATTGAGGAATTAACCCTTACCTCGAACATTCCTTTAGTAGAGGGTACATTTAACCTCATATATGAAGATCGTAATATGTAATTAAATTATACCAAAACCATATTAATATTTATGATATCATACCTGATTCATTTATGAATTTATACTACCCATTTAATAATAATTTCCATGTTAAATTAACATTTAGGGTAATAATTGCTTTCTTTATCGTACGTGTTTTAACTTGTTACTCTTGATTGCATCACTTAGATCAGGATTTAAATATTTAAAGAATATAAAACATGATTTATATATCATATATATTTATAAAATAAATATTTATGATATACATTTATATGAAATAAAAAAATACCCACTATGGAGATGGTAGTCGGAACGTACGCATAAACGTTGTTTCTGTTTTCATATCGTGTTGAACGGAACTAAGTGTACATGATATATGTAAGTACATATATATATATTTATATATCTCCATTTTCATTATTATGTCATATATTACATAATTATTAGTAATATTTTTTTTAATCGTCGATGAATGGTGAACGTGGAAATGAATCTTATCGCGTCGTGGAGACTGTAATCTGTACGTACGCACGAGTGAAAATATCATTTCCATAAAGGTATGGAATTGGATGGTATATTAATTTTATAGTGACATTATCATGTTTTTTTCATTATTTATATACATATTAGTCATCATTATATCCATCAAAATAACTTAGTGTTGAATAACAAATTACACCACGGCGTGGAGACAGTAAACCGTACGTACGCACGCATGGTGACATTACCATTCACAAGATGGATAGAATAATGAATATAGTTGTTTCATATTTATAATAACATTATATTATATATAATATACTGGAGTTATTATTTTAGAATTGAAAAAAAACAAATAATGTGTAAGTGGAAGAATAAGAGAACTTGAAAGAGGGTGGTGAAATCATTACCTCTTTTTCGGGTTCTTCCTTTTGATTTGATCAAAAGGGCACATTAAGTTGGATTAATGATCCAAATAAGACCTCTAGGATAAATTTAGGGAAGTTGGGAGGATATTTGGGTAGGGTTTGGCCGAGCCAAATGGATTTAGAGGTGTGAATTTGAGAGAAGTGGAAGTGCCCTTTTATAAGAGGGGTGAGGGACACTTTAGGAAAAGATTAAAGTATTAATTTATTATACAATAATATATGGTTTATAATGGTTCCAAATGAATTTATCTCGATACTTAGGTGCTTATGAGTCTAAATACTCTTAACCAATAGGTTTTATACATGTTTAGGTTACCATTTTAACCTTATCTTTTAGATTTAACTCTTGGTTAAATAGTTTAACTTTTACCGTGTCTTCTTGTATTCTTACACTATATGGTCAATAAACTTACTCTAAACTTCCAAGATAACCTCAAGTGTGTCATTAATGACATATATAATATTATTTATGACCTTTTGCAGAACCTTACATTTTTAGGAATATTATATCGACCAATACTATAGTATTTGTTTAAAATATTAATTTATGTCAATTTCGTAACTATTTGGTATTTTGTTTTTTTGAAAGTCATCACAACTTTATTTATTCTAAAAGGATACCTTGAATCATTACTAACATGTCATAGTCACCTAAAAAAATCGTGGATGTCATAAAAACTTTTAAATTATATTTATTTTAATTTTTATAATACCATTTATTTGATTCATTCATTAATAAGGTAATTACTTCATTATCATTGTGTCATAAACAAATTTAATTATTTAAGGTATAAAAATTATATATAAAATACGATTATGTAGAAAATCTTTTTATCTTTCTAATAAATATTTATATTATAATTTATCTTATGTGTATCCCTATATTAAAAATGTTTTAGTTATTTAACTTTGAATTTAACACTTTTAACTCTTCTTTGAATTAAATAATAATAAATGTCCTAATCTAATTCAAGTGGCCAAAGAGGATCATATTTTATTCTAAAGTTGTTTTTGGTCTAATTATACTTAACCAATAGAATTAAGACATGTTTTAGGGTAATAATGACATGACTTTTACCTTTAATTACCCTATTTACTTTTAACCGTGGTAAATATAAGTAAAAAGTAACAATTCACCAAAAATTATTTTCATCTTATTAAACCACATTTTAATCCTTTATTTTAATCATGTCTCTCGGATTTTCGAAATTTCACTCACAGAAGCGGTAAAATTATATTTTTATGAATTTTCAAATTCTCCTAGGAGGTGGGTAAAAGACGGTGAAACGTTCAATAAAATTTTTATATGTCTAAAATTATTATAAACTGAATCCAATTAATTACAATGAACTTATATAATTATTATGTATCTATTTTTACCAAAAATATATTTAAATAAAATAAATAATTATTTAAATAAAAATTTGGTTTTAATCTATAACTTAGTGTTTTTTACTATTCATCAAAAATTGAAAGTTTTCCAAAAAATACCGAAAATTCACCGTAAACTAATTTTGATATTCCAAATTAAAAAATTAAGTCTATTTTACCAAATTAAAAACATATAAGTTTAATTTATTAATTTAAAATTAATTCCCAATGTCAAAACCAAAAGGCGTATTTTTAAGAAATAGGAACTATCTAAATTTTGACACTTGTTTATGTCCAATTTCAAATTGAAATTACTTACAATGACCAATATTGGATTAAATGGTAAAAATATAATCTATTTATACTTACAAACCATTAAAATTTATAATTTAACACTACAAAATATTTTTATTAAAAAATATTGTTTAGTTAAAATATAGTATTTTCACTATTCACCCAAATATGAAAGTTATCAGAAAAACACAAAAAAGTTATTGAAACTAAATTCTGATGTCCCGATTCTAAATAAGATGTTTATTTTATAAAATTTAATATATAAAAGTTTCAAATATTGTACATAAAAAAGCTTCGCCATTAAAAGGTGGTAAAAATGCATTCTTTGAAAAAAACTTATTTTGTCTGAAAAAATGTATTTGTTCTTACATTATGTCTAAGAAACTAGTAATATTGATTCTAAAATTATAAGCATTATATAAAGTTAAAAATTTAGTTAATACTATTGATAACCTCTTTTGAACAGCTAGTTTGATAAGTCGTAGTGCGCTAAAACTTGGTGTTGTGTGTTGTGCATGTTATTGAATTTCTTTGAGTAAATAACGTACTATGAAATCATGGGGTGTTACAGAACCATTATTCATATCCTAGGGAAAATGAAATATAATAAATGGTGAGCTCTGATTCTCATTAATTTTAATCATTGGAGATATCAATCTATGATAATATACACGAATAATATAAGAATAAAGGTATGATAACATGGTCATAAATTAATATAATCATAACCAATCAGTCAAATATCATTAATTATGAATCATTGAATAAGGTTTTCTTATTCTAAAGTTATAAGGCATAAGAGTCGAGAATCATAAAAAATCTATCATGATCTATGTGAAAACAATTATAATAAAATGAGATCTGTTTTTGTCATACATATAAGAATATATAATCATTTCCTTGGTTAAGGATCGCTACCCAAGCTATCATAGGGGATTGGATTTACTTTATATTCCATTATTTACTTATTCAAGTTTCACTCCCAAGGCCATGAGAATGGATAAAGTCCCTTACTAAATGGGATTACTTTCCCATATCATTTCATTATTATCTCTTGAGATATCCATCTTTATCCAATGAAATTAGAGGGATATATAATTTCAAGACCACCCATTACATAATAAAAAATATTCATATATGTGCCATAAGATAATAAAATATTCCTCATATTACCATCACATAACCTATGGAAATGTTATGACTTTTATAAAAATTTCATCATTGAATAACCAATGAAAAATAAATAGTTTTCATAAAAATATCATCATCATAACAATAATTCATCTATAGAAATAATAAGGATGGTGTAGTGTCCCATTTTTTTCCCTGTAATACTTAATAATATTTCTAGGAATACTTCCAAAGTCATCAGCTGAGACAACATGAGATTCTGAGGTCCGATGTTCCTAGAATAAATTTTTAGAATATATTAAAGATCATACAAAAGAATTTTTCAAGAAAAACATCAATAAATCCTAAAATAATGCCAGAATAAAAAATATGAGAGTACTGTTGAGTTGAAAATACAGGTTTTACCTTAGGAGTGACATAACCTTTGTTGGCGTGAGGCATTTTTGAAATAGTCATTGCAGGAATGAAATTAATAAAATAAATTAGTCAAATGATTTAATTTATTTTATTTGATGTAGATACCAACTTTCTATATAAATACATGGTTATTAGGGGATCTCAAGGTTGGATGGAAGACACTATAGATCTTTAAGACAATTAGAGGATAACATTATTTCAAGATGACATCGGATCACATCAGATCAATGATTATACAAAAATGGAGTTTTTGTATCTTTCTAACGATGGAAAAGAAAACCATTCATCATAAAAAAATGATCAAAGCCTTGATAGGATGTTTGATTTGTGTATTTATATCCTTTTTATTCCTTGATGGACACAAATCAATCGACTAATATATTAATTCACAGATTAGTCATTTTGCAAGTATTGATTAAATTTTGGGAATTGGGGATAATATTTAATTATATGTTCATTGATTTATATACCTCTTCATTTATCATTCATATGAAAATGGATCAGGTCCCAAACAAACAAAGGTCAAGGTTCATTCATCATGGTTATGTTTTATGGTTTTCTCCACCCATTCAACATGCATTCATCATGGGTGTTTTCATTACACCTATGAGTCAATGAATACCTAATGAATGATAATTGAACATTAAATATTTGGTTCAATGGATCATTACCATAGGTCAGGTATCGAAATTATATGACATGATTATTTTATATGACTATAGAATTGGATCTACAAATTGATCGGGACATATTCTTTATACTTTTGGTGTGTGAAATTGATGAGGTGCAATGCAGGTGCTTCCCGAGCAAAAAATTATGGTTTAAATCTAGCCATCCATGGAAAGTAGGTCTAGAAACATCAGATCTATGACTCGTGGTGTGATTTTGGTTAGAATCGGTAGTTTTAGTGTTTTGGATAAAGACATGTGAATACCTCTATGTATTTTGTGAAAAAACCAGACTACAGGTCACGTAGTCCGATGAAGACATGTTGTATAGTCCCTTTTTATGTAGAACTAGGGTTTCAGTGTGGATATAATTATCACATGCCATGTGATACATATTTCCTGCCATTTGACCCTCATCCAAATGCTCTACTTAGGTACATTCCCTAGAGGAAATTTAGTTTAACACATCATGTGTGCCTAGTCACACAACATATAAACAGATAGATAATGGATCAGTGTGTACAATGGGTACACGCTCAGGTACAAAGAAGGCCCCACATTCCATGTCCTTGTAAAGCACACATACATAGCCTGGTATACATGATAATGGGTGAAATGGCATGTCGAGTTTCAGGATGACTTCTATATTCCTAATAGCCTTAGGACATCCCATGTATTAAAGAAAAGTACATATCGTGTGAGTGAAAGAAACAGGAAATACTATACTTAGTGACACAAACCATATACCCCAGGGGACACATCGTATTCCCCTTTTAGAAAAATTCGGATTCGTGTTTATCCTTATTTCAACTTCATTGAGAGGTTTTGTGGGATTCCTTGGACCTGTATTAGTTGAGTGTTATCCTTTGGTCCATTCCAATGAGGGTTTAGTGTAGTATCCCATTTTCATCATAGTTAGTGGCCCCTATAGAACTTATTAATGATCTATATAGGGATGGAAAGTTACCTTATTTTTTAGTGAGTCAACATAGACTCCGTTGACTACTAACTCAGCGTCTTGGAGCATGTATCCTTCTAAGAGGCCGAGAGAGATCCTCAATCTCGTTAATGATACCTTAGGGAGGGTTTTTTTTGGAATTTGTGTGACCAATATTTACTTGTGTGCTAACCCCCTATCTAGGAAGATGTTTTCAGTAGGGTCGGGTGTCCTTCCAGTGAGCCATGTGTGTTGACCCCCTATTTGTGTGTTGAGATATGGTCTTTCTAATATGGTTTATTCCAATAATGTGTGTATCTCAGATGAACCCCCTCAATTTTTCACTTTGTATAGACCTGAAAATCATGACCTCAAGGATGAGTATCATCAATGGAACTATAGCTCATGGAGTTTGTTCTCTTGGATGAGTGTTATTTGGAACCCTCAAGTAGGAATCCTTGGATGTCTTTATGGTTGTAACTTTACCATGAGACTTTGTTTATTTGTTGAGTATATCTGGGTCTTCCTGTTGTATGTGTTGTATAAATATTCTTATGTATATCTAATAGTTTTTCTTGATTCTTTGGGATTGATTATTACTTGGTGTCCTATTGGGTATTGTTTTAGTCACCCTTATATGGGATCTTCCTATTTGAGTTGAGTCTTAGGTGGTTGAAAAACATTTTTGTAGAGTCCATGGTGTACTATGAGTAGTTATAGATATCTTTGGATAGACAGACCAAGGTATATATTGGTGTTTCATGTGAAATCATTCCCATTTTTTTGATACAGTTGGAATTTACGTTATAGTTTTGGTTGGGATTATATTTATACCCTTTTTTCTTTCCAATAATTTTTTTCTAATCAGGATGTGGGATTATATATGTATTCATGCATTGTTTCATTTGTTTTATATTTGATAATAGTATAAGATCAGAGGTGTGTGTGTGTGTGATTATAGGCACTTGAGTAAAATTCCTCACATGTGTGTGTTATTCCTTCATTGTGCTAGTAGTCAGCCCATGGCCTATTAAAGGTGGGCTTAGGGTAGTTGCGTAGTGAGCCTTACCATGATGGTTCGTGATATAATGGTATTAGAGGAGTTCCTAGTCTAATTTTTTTATAAAACTACCTGGGTTAAGGATACTATTTTGGAGTTCCTTTTTCCTGGGTTTATGTTTTGTTTTGGGAACAAGGGAAATAGTGTTAAAGTGGTTTAATATTGGCTCTCGAGGCATGGTGTCCACTAATGGTGCATCGGCCAATGTATCTAATCACTAGTAACTTGATAACCTACTTGATGAATCAGTATATGTAGACACTATTTTCAAGGAACACGTTGTTACATGCATTATATAGTAATGGTTTGTGGTTTTCATGTCCTTCTTGAGTCAGATCCCCAGATATACTCATTGAAAGTGGAATGTCTTGATAATCTTCAAGATTCTTCTATAATGACAGAAAGATTGGATTCTAAGATAGTCTCATGATGATGAACTGATTAGTGACAAGGTTTTATTTTAGAAACCCACTCATGATTTATTTTCTCCAGGTGGGCACCGAGAAGTGCTACCTTCTATAGTGATGTGGATGGATACTTATGTGGATTATAAAGATGAATGTATGTTTGTTGAGAAAGAAATGGCTCTAATAGTATATGATAGTTGTATATGAAGGCTTGGTAAATTAAAAAATTTCCAATGATAGGTATTTTCACGGTTCCATGTTGATATGGACCCTCGGGCAATGGGGGTTTGACTCTATGGAGTGGTTTAGTTTTCCAGCGTGTGTGAATCCTGACTGATTGAGTGGTTGTGCTCACAAATGTTTTTCTAAGTGGAGTTGTATTTGGCTCCAGTGATACCAAAATATGACCCAACAATGTTGAGTCTGCATTACAGGTTTCATATAAATTTATCTCCCATGTTTTTGGTGATCTAGGCTCCCCCATATCATATGGTTGAGGATTGACAATATCCTATGGTGAGAATGTTCTACTTGGATAAGACCCCTCCTAATGATGTTCCTAGTGAAGTGACATCCCAAGGGTGACACATGGTATCAATGGATTCCTATGTTAGTTTTTTTAGGTAACTTTGGAAATACAAGGAATAGGGATAATTCTACCACCAAAACATGTTTTGGAGATGCAATCCAAAACTATGCTAGTGAGTCATAGGGAGTCAGTGCCACCCAAAGCAGATAATGTCGAAGTGTGGTGGATGAGTTTCTATGACTTGTATGTTTTTGGTTTTTTACGTAGTATTTTTAGAAATATCTAGTGGTTGTACACATATAGGATATGGAAATAATGAGTTCCAAGCAGTGGGATATCAAAGAAGACGGAGTGTAGTTTGCGGTATGATGTGTGTCTTCGCTGCCCTGGTTGTAGATTGCACATGGAGTTATAAGAAACTAATCCCTCATTGTATTCCCTATTTGTGACCATGTGTTAATAGTGGATCCTTTTTTATCAACCAATGTGTTGTAGGATCCTTCCAATATGATCAGTGATTTCACGCTTCTACTGACAATGTAACCTAACTCTATGAGAAGATAGAGAGCGTCACATGGAAAATTTTCTATAGTGGAAGTGGGAACCTATGATGTTTTCCTCATTGTAGATTTCATTCAATACCATATATTCTTATATTATTTCTATCAGGGGTTTATTAGTGCTTCAATTTTGATGGAATGGATTTTTCCTCCTTTGATAATGAGTTATTGTTGGACATTATAGGATTAGGTCATTCACAGGAGATTACAACCATTTCTTTATCATTTGGATAGTATTACCATTGGAGTTCTAAATTCTATGATATTTTAGTTACTTAAATGGTGGGATATTAAATGGAAATTTTTCAGGATGATGTTCCAAGTTTACCTTTCATTGAGTGTTTGTTTTCTACATGGACTTGCATAGGGGATAACCTAATATCATAGCTAGAATATAAGATGACCTCATGTGGCTACGAGAGTGTGAGGTGTGGTTGGTAGATCCTACAAAGTGGAGGTATTTATAAGGTTCAGTGTTTTTTCTTGGGAAACCCTATTCTTTTCGACTAAGATATGTTCAAGTGATTGATGTTTCTTATAGATTAGTGAAAATTTGGCCAAGTTAAATGATTGAAAGTATCCAGTCTTGAGAATTGATGACCCCTTCATCCAGTGGATTAGGGTAAGGTGGGTCTCATAGTTTTCATTGATATGGGATATCACTTGCACTAATTAGGGAGAAGGATATACCATAAGTATCTTTCTAAAGATACTGGGGTTTCTTTGAGTTAGTGGTTATACCCTTTGGTGAGATGTACGCCCTAATAAAATTGAGAGACTTATGGACTTGATCATCTACCCTTTTTGGATCAGTTAATGGTAGTCTTCATAGGTGACATCCATGTTTCTTCATCATCAGAGTTACAGCACATGAGACTTAGGAGAATGGTTCTAGACATGTGAAAAGAGTTTTATTCTCATGGAAGCTCTCATTGTTCTAGTTCAAGATTCAAACATCCACTTATTGGGAATTGACTTCTTAGATATGGGAGTGACAGTAGACCCTATAATGTTTGAGATATCATGCACATGAGGTCCAACCAGGGTGTGGTCATTACAGCATATACTTATAGTGATATTTTTTATCCACTATTGTTTAGAATGATTATGGAATAGTTAACCTATTACAATTGTCTCTTTTGAGTTGAGGATGTTGTAGTGTACCTCCATTATATATTTGAGACCCCTCTGTATATTCAGTGAGTTAGGGATGAATGGATTTGGAATATTTAATGGGAGAACCTGTGTTTTTAGGAATCCAATGGATATATTCCTAATAGAAATTACATGAAGGATAGAATCATTTTATCAATTTTTAGGTATGGATGGTGAATCCAGACACTATACGAGAATAGGTTCTAAAGCAGTTTTCTTCCCTTGGTAGTACATCTAGTAGAGGTGAGAATGCACCAGGACCTCTTGGGGTTGTGTAGACAAGGGATATACATTTATTTTTTGAGATAAACTCTTATTATTTTTATTTTATATGGGTTATTACCCAAAAAATTTTTTTGTAGAGGTCTGAACACATGTGAGTGCAGGAGGTTGTCTATATTTGTGGAATTCCCTCAATGATAATCATCGACTATAATGCTTACTTCAGAATATGATTAGAGAGAAGATGTGAGATGCCTTTGGGGAATTAGTTGTAGATGGGAATAGTGTTTTACCACAGCTAGCTGACCATGTAGAATAGACCATTCAGGTTCTGATGAACATGCTTCGAGTTTTCTTGTCGGGTTTGATCCACATTGGGGAGGATCATCTACCATCGATGGGGATTTTGTACCATGATGATCCTCACTCCACCACTAGAGTATCAACTTTTCATGGAAAAATATAATATACCTTATAGGAAATTTTTATACTGGTCATATATAATTAGTAACAATTTTTGGGTTCTAATTTTGGTGCAAGTGATTGTTGTAAATGGAACAATTCATCTATGGGAGGATTATGACTATCTAGTAAATGTTAGTATTCCTCACTGGACTGAATATACAGACCTTTGTATTTAGAGAGTAATGGAGTTTTATATAGGGTGGTGGGATTTCGTTAAGAATGCTAGGCCCTTTTTTTACTTACTATTGAGTTGGGTTAGTGTGATGGTGATCCTCTTAACCCCTACGATTCAGTAGTTTCTGGGTAGCTTTAAATTCTCCACATGTCATAGCTAAGGAAGTATGTGTAATAATCATTGTACGATATCAACCTAGGTGAGCTGGGATGTGCAATTAGAGTTCCCTTTTTTAAAATATCTGGTTGTGTTGAGTACCATTGGGAGAGAGAACCTTAGTGGGAAATTGGTTTCCTTATATGTGTGTTAGTTGATAGTATATGGAATGATTGGGAGTGATCAGGTGGGTGAGAGACCTAGTTGAGAGCTTAGTATCCCCAAAATTTTCTTAGTTGTTCTTTTCAGAGATGAAAAGTATTGAATGAGGGAATATTGTAGTGTCTCAATTTTTTCCATATACGACTTCAGAATATGTTAAGGAATATTTTCAGATTCAGGAGTTAAGACAGTGTGAGATTTCGAGTCTAGTGTGCTCAGAATTAATTTTTGAAATATATTAAGTATTTCATGCTTGTATGTTTCATGAAAAATTGGAATACATACCAAATTAAGTTTTCAATTAGAAATATAAGGTCACCATTAATCCTAGAACATGATTTTTACACTATGTATGACATAACCTTTGTTGGTGTGAGGTGTTTGTAAAAAATCCATCATCAAAACGAAATTAAAAAAATAAATAAATTAAATTTATTTATTTATTTTATTTTTCATGGTGACCTTCCCTCTATTTAAAATACATGGTTGTGAGGGAATATTAGGGTTGTCTATAAAACCCAGGAGACCTAGAGGATCTTTGTAAGGGATAATCATTAGTAGATGAAATTAGATTATATCGGGTCATGTATCATGCACCAATGGAGTTCATGGATCTCCCCAATGATGGAAATTGATGACCATTCTTTGTTAGTGATCAATCCAAAATCTAGGTTGGATGTTTTATTTGTGGGTTTATCCTCATTTTTTATCCCATGAAAAATGTGTGTCAATCAACTAACATATTGATTCACATATTGATCATTTTTCATGTATGGATTTTATTTTGGGATTTGGGTAAAATATTTAATTGTTTGTTCATTGATTCATATACCTATTCATTTTTATTTCGTATAGAAATGTATTAAGGCTTAAATGAACAATGGATGAGGCTCATTCCAAACATTTATGTTTTATGGTTTTCCCTATCTATTATACGTGTGTTCGTCGGGGGTGTTTTCTTTTGGCCTATGATTCAATGAATACTTGGTGAATGATCATCGTGCAATCGATCTTTGGTAAAATGGATTTTTACAATAGATCGGGTATGGAGATTTGAGGATTAAATTGTGGTATATGACTATAGAAGTGGATCTATGGATGAATTAATACTTTTTATTCATACTTTTGTCATGTGATAGTGATGATGCGCAACATGAGTCCATCTAGACCACCAGATACAAATGGATTCCATATATCAACAACATGTAGATCTGTTCAACCTCATATATGTGTCCTATGACATGATTCATGGTAGAATTGGCTATTTTGGGGTCACTTATGAAGACACATGAAGCTTTCCACTGGTTTTATGAAAAACCACACTACACGACATTTAGTCCAATGAATAAATGCTGAATAGTCCCTTTTTGTGGCTCTATGTTTTCAATGTAAAGATATGTATCACACATCATGTGACATGTTTCACATGTCATGTGACCCATATCCAATGGATCGTCATGTATAGGAGGTACACGCCCTAGTTTCTATGTATTTTGACATGCTATGTGTTGCTAGTCACATGTAGTGTAAACACATCGATGGTGGGTTAGTGTTTTCAAGGGGTACATGCCCAGGTGGAAAGGAGTCCCACATGATGTGTAAATGGGAAGAACACAAAAACATATTTTTATACACGGGCATAAGAAATATATCATGTTGAGTGCCAAGTTGACTCATACACACCGTGTACTCTTGGGACATGCTATATATTAAAGAAAACTGTATTTCATGTGAGTGTGAGAAAATAGAAGTACCATGATTAGAGAGACATTCCATATACAACTAGGGAAACTCCATATTCCCTTTTGAGGATTGGATGGATTCTTATTTATCTTTATCTCATCTTTATTAAGAACGTATGGGATCTTCCTTGGACTAGTATTGATTGAGTATGATAACATGGTCCATTTTTATGAGGTTTTGGTGTAGTATCCAATTCTAATAATATAGGGTGGACCATCTATAGTTTCCTAATGATCTATGCAGTGAGGGGGTTTTCCCTTGTCCTAGAATGAGTTTACTCAGACTGAATTGAATATTGAATCCTCAAATTAGATCATGTATCCCTTTGAGATTCCCTGTGCGATCCTCATTTCCATTTTTAATTCGTTAAGTAGGGGTTTTTGGAGTTATAGTGACCAATATTTACTTTATAATTAATAACTTATCTAACAGGATGTTTCCAATAGGGTTTAGTGTCCCCCTGTGATCCTTGGATGTTATCACGTATCTTTACATGGATATATTGTCTTTATGATGAGGTGTAGTATGATAAAGTGTGTATCTTGGATGAACTCTCTCAGTTTTTTATCTGTGTCATGACCTAATAGGCATGACCTATAGGATGAGTGTGATTAACAGTAGTATAGATTGTGGTGTGTGTTCTCCCGGATGATTGTTATATGAATCGTTTGAGAAGGAATCCTAGGATATCTTTATGGTTGGCAGTTTACCTTGAGAATTTGTATCTTTATTTAGTATATCTGTGTTTTCTTATTGTATGTGGTGTTATAATATACCTATGTAGAGATAAGTGTTTATATATATTATTTTTTATTTTTTATTTTGGGGTGTCCTACAAGTTATTATTATACTCATTACAACACGAGATCATTCTACATGTATGAATTCATATGTGGATGAGAGACCTTTTTATGGAGTCATTAGTGGACTAGGATATGGTGGATCTAGTTTGGGCTAGACAAACTAAGGTGTATGTTGTTGTTGCATTTTATTGTAGTCCCCTCCTTTTTATGAGGTTGGACTTTACTTTCCAATTTTGGTTGGCCATGTATTTGGAAAAAATTAACACTTCCCAGAACATTTTATCATACTTTGGTTGTGGGTTTATAGATTTAGGCATTTATTGTTTTCAGTTGTTTTAAATTTCATTAATTTATGTTCTTGGATATGTGTCTCTGTGTTCAGGTACTTAAGGTAAATGCCTCCCATGTTTTTGATATGTCTTCTTAGAACTAGTCACCATCCCATAGCCTATTGGATGTGGGTGTGGGGTAGTTGTGTCTCAATCACTGTCAGTTAAGGCCACGAAAGAAGGACTCATGGGATTATATCCCCAGAAAATCATAAGTAAAACCAAATCATATCATTTGAAAATTTCCACTAATTCTAGAAATCTCATTTAATTAACAATTTTTCGACTAAAATATCATTTTATCTTGTTTAGAATGAACTCAAAAACCATCTTCAAAGAAAATATATATTTTCCTAAAAAATTATTTCCATAAAAACTAGTTTTTTATTATAAAAATTCAATACCCTTAACCCATCACTATTTCACCCTGAAAAAAATCATTTAAAAAACCTAAATTTCCAAAACCCTCCTTAAAGTAGATTATTAAAATCCACCTTCCACTTTCCAGAAAAAATTCATTAACAATTTAAATTAAGAATTTAATATTTACATAATAAGTGGATTCATAACAGTTTTTAGAATCAAGGAAGATCCTAACAACTCACAAGGGGGGATACTACATTCGATCGGTGACATGGAAATATAGTTGGTGGCCTTATTAGAAACAAACCACTATCATGGAAAGCCTTCTAAAATCATTCCACTAGCTCCACTTGGATTTATAGGCCCTAGATGATCATGAGGACCTTTGTACCAACTCCGGTTTTGTATCTCAACCAAAAAAATGTCGACAAGAACCATGAGGGACCTATAAAACCAAACATCCCATTAAATATTGAGGATTAGAATGAGAAAGTGTTCATGAAAACCTTATTATTCCTACCTATTGAGTTCCAAAAATCCTACTCTTTCAACCTTGACATCCCCATGTAACAAAGGGTACTCTAAAAAGAAATGTCCTCTAAAGAGATTACCTGATCTAATACCATTTTTTCACAAACCCATTGGGTCGACCCTAAACTAGTCACCAGGGCCCATCTGTTTTAAGGCTTGAGAGGCATTCTCGATCTTCATGGTCTATTAAAAAGGACAAATGGAATCAAAAAAGTAAAAATTTGAATGATTTCTCCCAATATAAATAAACAAAAGTAGTATAATATAAAATAGAATCCCAATGTAAATATGTTTTCCAAATTGTACCTCATATACACTTAAATAGAAAAATACAACAAGATGAACCAAAAAAGATACAAAAAAATTGAAAATTGAACCTAAAAACTAAAACATCTCCATGTGATCCTGAGGGTCACTCTTGAACCCACAACCAAATATCACCCGAGGTGATTAAACCTGATCTAAAACCTATAATAGAAACTAAAAACTATAAAGAACAATAGGCGTGAGTTTTAATACTCAACAGGTAATCCCAAATAAATTTAATCCCAATGAATTTCCATTAAATAAAGAAACATCGGTTTCATGTTTTAAATACTTTATATAAATATAGTTCATCTACAGTTTTCATTTTAAAGAATACAAATCACAATCTATGTCCCTCAAAATTTAAAATACAATTTCTTTAATATATGAGAATTAGGTTCTTAGGAAAAGGGTGAAAGGGAACCAAATGTAAAACATTCATATTTCATATAATGGGAAAAGGGAAAAAATTTATACTTTCAAAACAACATTATTGAAACCTTTTTAAGATAACCCAAACATTCTCTCTTTAACAAATAAATACCATAATCCAATAACAAGGACTAATATCACGCAATAGGGAAATGGGATAATGGTGCTCAAAAACTATATGTGGAGATACATTTAAATCATCCACTGAAGATAATATATTTCCAATGAAAACTTGGGAATACCTAGGAACTAACAGGGAAACAGAGAACATACTATAAATGTAACTTATCCGAAAATAATGCCTTACCTGATGACATCATAATATTAAAATTCTTGATCATACCCTACTTGGCCTAACTGAGGGGTATAATCCCAATGTAGGTAGTCTATACAAAGGATTACTTGAAAGTGTGTAATCTAAACTAATGAACAATATTTCATAAACATCCTCATAACTATTCTAGGTTCCAATTTCATGTTAACAAAGTGGTTTTCTTAACAAATCCATAAATAAAACAATACACAAAATAAATCACAAAATTCACACAAACTGGTGCCACCCAACCACTCCATGGAGTATTCACTTTCCATTAAATAGTGATCACACAAGGGATGTAAAAAATTGAAAACAATCCCATCTCTTTGTAAATAAACAAGTAAAGCGACTCAGACCAAGAATGGTTTTCCAATGAAACCATTTCAAAAGTACCAATCTGGCCGCATATAATTTTCATATATCAAACATTTTCTTAATGAAAAACACACATTCCACTTTCCAATATAAATCACATTTGGAAACCCATTTAATAAATCCAATCCAACACTTTAAATCCAAAACATATTTATAAGATCCAAATGGAAATTTCACCAAGCACTTGGTATGGAAACACCAATAAACCAATTTCAAGAAATTAATATCAAGTGGAAATAGCCTCATTTCCATAAAAAATTATTTCTTAAAATCATAAATAACTAATTGATTTCCATATAAGGTGATAAAATCAACCAATCAATGAAATATTGAATTTAATTGAGAAATTAAAATGGATCCTACCTCAAGTCCCTTCCACTTCAACAACACCCAACCAAAATGACTCCACAAAGGTTACAGAAAGAAATAATATCAAAGCATAAAAAACACCCTGTTTCTCACCACCTTAGACATGAAAATTGGAAAAATTGCCATTGGGGTTAGTAGAGAAGTGAAAAAAAGAAAATCAAATGAGAAGGAGAAAGAAGCCCGAAGCTTTCGATCCGAGTGAAGAATCTATGAGAAATCACCTTGAATACCACTTATAAGGGCATGGAGGTGATAAAAAACCTCATGGAATGTTTTTAGTTCGGTGGAGTTTAAATGGGAGGTCCAAGGGGAGAAACCCCAATTAAAAAATGGGAATCAAATCCAATGTACCCTTTTCTAAGGGGGTTATTGGGTCAACTCGCATTGTTTAACAAAATATGAACTAACCATGAAATTCAACACCGTCTAGTGTTGGATGGGATAAACACTTTTGATGCATGTTTATTTTAACTATACTCAAATTGTGTGACCCCCTACATTCTTACATGTAGGGTTAAACTAATTATGCACCTTAACCGTGCGACTTGGAAAAAGTCCATAAAATCACCCTTTTACCCAAAACTCATCTAACTCAAGAGGATAAACCATTCAAAAAACATACCCCATAAAAAGGTTCCACTATAAGTGTTAAAACCCATTTTACAATATTAATCATCCTCATAACATCCCACTAATAATGGACAAGGCCAAAAACTACCCAAAACATCCACGACTCAAAATTTTTATCAAGAAAACCTGAAACACTAAATTTAAATCCGGAACACCCGGAAATCGAGATAAAAACTAAGAGCCAAAAGAAAATTTGAAATATAGGATAGAAATTTAAAACCATATGTGACGCTACATGAAAACATTAGTGGTGAATATGGCATATGTCTTAGAAAAAAAAGTGAGACGAGAGACCCATACCTTAAGTTTGAATTTCTTATGTGATATAACCTACTATATAGTAAATTTAAATTCATTATATTTATATATATTAACCATTTTAATATATATAAAATCATATATAATCCTATTATAAAATTTTACAACAAATTTATAAGTTTTTTAATGAAAATGATCATTTTTTATGTTACTTCATTTTTCATTAAAATTTCAGTTATGAGGTTTTGATCTTTATGATTTGATCATGGTTCAATCATATTAAAAAATTTAATAATGATATAAAGAAAAATATATATATATATATATTAATTATATACATATTTATATTTATCTATAAAATGTAGTGAGAGAGATAAATTAATTACGTTGTTCATGGAGGCAATAGTCTGTAGGTACGGATGAACGTTATTTTCATTTTCTAAATATATATATATATATATATATATATTATTTTATCATTCCCAAACCGTAATCATATCATAAATATCATATATCAACAACCATCAATGATGGTTATGGAAACTGAATTATCTCACTACATAGAGGTGATAGTCCAAACCTACGTACGAGCGATACATTCATTTTCCATTTTTTAGAAAAGAGATTGTATAATGGTTATTAAATAATCATAATAAAATTTATGTAAATTTATGATAATTATTTTTCTAATTAAGAATACTTTATATTTAAAGTATTTATAAGAATAAATAAATTTAAATAGGTCAGGTAATATGGTTACCTCTTCTTTAGTTGGCCTCCTTTAGATCCCATCTTAGGGACCCTTGGAAACGTATTTTAGGAATACCATAACCAAACGTTTATTTTTATGGAATTTGAGAAGATAATTGGATATTTTTTGTTTCAAATTAGGTAGTTTAGGAAGGTTTAATGTATTGAGTATAAGACGTATCATTTTGTAAGTGGGGGGAGGGACACATATTGAATATTTTAAGGGATTAAAATATTATTAATTCATTTTATAGAAATGGTTTCCAATAAAAAACTTCAATTAAAGACTAAGGTTACATGGGTAAAAATAACTTCATCCTATAAAAATTAATATTAATGTTTTCTCTTATCACTTATTTTTAACCTATGTTATCCTAATTTGTCCTTTTACCATATTGATAATGTTTTATTGTTTTTTACTATTCATTATGAAATAAATAAATTGAACATATTATATAATATTAATTATGATGATTATAAATATGTAATAAAATTTATAAGTTTCAATTTTTATAAGTTGCAAAATCATTTTAAAATTAACTCACAAAATGCAATGATAAATAGTTTTCTAAAAAAATCTTTTTTAAGTTCAAAAATGTATTTATACCAAAACTAATAATAATTTCAATTAAAATTAAATTAATTAAAATTTTCTTAATCATAGTTAACTAATAAAATATTTAAGTCAATTTATAAAAAATGGGACTTTTTAAATTATTTAATAGGAAAGAAATTGATATATAAAATCTGTATTTTCTCACTATTCATTAAAAAATTAATATTTTCAAAAAAACATGATATTTTTCTTATTATAATTTTGATATGATTATTTAAAACATTATATTATTTATATGATAAAATTTATAAAATTTGAAGAAGTTTATTGTAATATCTTTTCGTAAAATTAAATAAAAAATATTTTTTGAAGAAATCATATTTTTGATGCATTAACTGACTTTATTGACAATTGTATACATACTTATTATACATTAATAAATAACTTTTAATAATATAAAAACATTATAATTTTTTATAATGTGTGTATTTTTATTAATAACTCCAATTTTGCAGTTAGGTTATAATGTTCACGCTTAAATTATCATAAATTAGTGTTGTGTGTAAAATAATATATCATGTACTTATTGTTTATTTAAATGTTAATACATAAAAACTATTAGTGTGTTACATATTTAGTGAACTAGGATAGTATTTTAAGATTTCTTATTAATAGGGAAATTTTTTAAAAGAAATAGTATTATCATGATATGAACTAGAGTTACCAATTCTCTAAATATATATACCTTGAAATATTTTAGGGTATGTAGTGGCCTAATATTAGTTAATGATTTTGTTCTATAAATTTCTAAAATAGATTTAATTCTTCTAGTATAAAATAAATCATAAAAAATAATAATTATAAAATTATTTTTTTTATCACAAGACTAGGGAGTGCAGGTATGGAGTTTCATAATGATATTTCATAACATCGTCCTCAGGTCTCTTGATCATTATAATCATCGAATGTTTTTCCCCAATTAATCGGTGGAGTATGAAACCACATTCTCAAGAAAAAAGGAATATTCATTGTTTTATTTATCATCAAAATATATATAACCCAGATTCATTTAAAAACATTATGAGTTCTTACTAGGGTTCCCACATAGATAAAGTAGATATTTTGATGTTATTATCTCCACTATCCCCTCATCTATGTAATTCTAAATTAATTCCTTAAATATAATCAATTCTTAGATAATATTTACTAAAAATTAGTGATATGGGTGGTAATTTGGATGGTATATCTAATCATCTTCCTCTATTGACTTAATACTTAGTAGATTGATAAGATTGTACCCTATGGAAGAGGAAAAATATACATAAATTTTCTTTATTTGAAAAGAATACAAATTTTTTTCCTATCATTGAGAGGTGAGTGACAACATAACATTCCATATGTGGCACATGTTCCTTTATGAAAATGATCACATGGTTTCATTTGAGATATAGGTCGTGGTTCCTTAATCTAGATCAATTAGGTTGAAATGTTGATGATTTTGATGATATGGTTATTGATTATACCACTCCTATACTGGTGAAATTTAACTATCATTGGGACTATATGGAAACTACAATGGTCTAATTATTTTTTGAATTACTCGATGAAGAGGAGGTGAAAATTTTAAAAATTACACCAGACCTATGTGATGTGGTACTTTACTTCCTAGAGTATCACAATAGTATGATATTGGAATTTCACTATAAGGAAAATTTCACTGAAGTAACATTATAATTATTTCCCAAAAATGTTCATTATCATGAAGAAACTAAGAAATATATTCCTTGTAATAGATATAGTTGTATTTTTTAGAAGGTTTACTAGTAAAAAATATACCAGCACCCATGCCTTTCCCAATAGATATATGGGTTGTTAGAGAAAAAAGTCAAAGTGTGGACTCTAGTGATTGGATTTTCATTGACATTATTAACATGATCTATCAACCTTACATTTTGAAGAATCAATAGGGTAGAAGGTGTGTTCTTGAGAAGAAGGTGGGTATAACCAAGATCTTATTCCTCAATTCTATATATAATGGATGGTAAAACCAATTATTCTTTATAATATTGTACAAGTGTGTGATTTCACTTGTTTATAGTACATTCATTAAAAATAGGTAAAATTTATTCAGACTCAAATGACACCATGATGCTGGAAACAAAGGATCTAATTTCATGATACAATTCCTAATAAATTAACTTTTTCTTCACTCAAATAACATTAAATATAGTGAACTAGTTATCTTAATCAAAACAAGTATCATGTTTGTTAGGGTAGTTCCCATTAACTCATTTGAGGGATATTTATTATTCTTGTAATGATGGGGGAATGAAATCTATATGAGTCTAAACTAATTTGGGAATCAATAGAGACCCCTCTACTTTTTATTAAATGTTATGATTTTGTTATATCTTCAAAGGATAAGAAATATAAGGTGAATCTGTTTGAGATTTTTAGGTAATTGAGGTTAGGACTAGTTAATTCACTCATGTCATTATGATGTCATGCACGTGACTCAATATCTTCTCAATAATCTAATCATAAAATATAATATGGGTATATCTCTTCCCAATGATTGTTATTTGAGATTAATATGAGGGTAAAAATTACCTTATCGCTATGTTATGGAGTTTCCTAGGGGATATTTTGTTTTCTCTTGTAACTATCATTGATTACCATGCCCATATTTTGTCAATTTTCATATGTAGTGAGATTATTGTCACAAATCATTCACCTATGAAGGATCTGTGAAGAAAAATGGCTGGTAGAAACAGTTATGGAGAAAATGTTATATTTCCACCTAAATTATAGGTGTATTGGTTCATAACCAGAGCTACTGAGTAATCCTATAATTCAATGAGTGGGGAACACTTCTACAACCCAACCATCTTTTACAAGCTAATGTCTTATAAACACCCATAGTCTCATAAATTTAGGGGTTCAGCCATTAGGATTCCATATTTCAAGGAATCCTAAGAACTCATCTCATCCAAATATACTTCCACTATTTATTTAACGGGCTAAAATGTACATGGATCTTTATAGGTGAGATCTTATGTAAATTACCTCACAAAAGTCCGTCAAATTATTATTTTTTTCTTAAAATTTTCTCACACAACTCACTCCAATGAAGAAAAAACTTCATAAAAAGTTTAAAACTTCACACATGCCAAGGTTTCAAAATAAATCCATGTTATATGAAACTAACACCATGGAGATCCATTTTATTCTCTCCTTTAATGGAACACACTTTCCAGAAAGTTAATAGAATGCAGGACCATATCCTTCGGATCTAGTTTTATTTTTGAAATACAAATACGCACTCTCAGTATCTTGGACTCTCATCCACAAAACCTTTTCACATAGAATGTGCAAGAAAATACCCATGCTTGTTTAATTATAATCATATACTAGGTATAATATGCTATTGCATAATCTCTGCATATATATTTGCAGCTTCATAGGAGAATATTGTTATCTTAATTCATTGGAACCACTTAATCCCATGATGTCTCTCTTTTTGATGGCATAAGCATCCTTAACACATCCTATTTATAAGGATAGACTGGTCGTATCACATATAATCAAACTATGTACCTAAAACTACATGGTTTTTGATTTGTACTCTCATAGGAGATATAGAAAAACCTTTTGTGATTCAATCCAGACACCCTAAAAACATTACCTTCCCATATAATTTTCCAAATATATTAAAACCTTTACGTTTCCATAAAACCCTCAATCCATCAAGAGATCCCCCAATGGACACTAAATCATACCATCCCTTATGTGACAATAATAAAAGGATCATTCCCCATTGGAATTTAAAACATGACCATCTCTACTAGACACTAAAATATCCCAACCCTTACATAAATAGCATAAAAGGGCCATGTAACCTTATGTAACAAGAACGATAGAACCTTGTTTTCTTATGTGATGAGCAGATTATGCCCCATGTGATGATCATATGATTTACTTCCTCCACCATTCATTAAAAACCCATCCATTATAAGGTTAAGTACCAAGGTAGTGTAACAAAAAAATAATATTATCAATGAAAACCCCATTATTATAATTATTTCATATATTATAAATCACATAAAATAACATATAAAAAACATTAAAAACATTAAAAATAAAGAAATAATGAAATAAGAGGTATTTCTCGAAATTAAAGAACCTATTCCAATGGAATTGTAACTTGACTGTTAGAATAGTAATATGACCATCAATAATTGTAGTCTAGCCAATAGAATAGTAACCAAAGCTATGAGACTACAAATAAAATATAGGTATCATATAAATGAAAATATAATATATTTATATCTTGACATATGTAAATAATTTTTGTTAAAATTATAAATTATGTGTTGGAATTTTTTAAAATGTAAGTGTTTATTTACAATTTTATAATTAATATAATGATTTAAAATAAAAATCATTTCCATAATAGATTAATAAATTAATATTATGTTTTCTTTTGATTATAATATAATTTTACAATACCTTAATTAATTTTTTAAAGTATCATAAATATGATTATAATATTAAAATCGATATTATTTGAGTAAATTGTGATTTTATTTAAAAATTAAATTTCTCATATTTGAAAACATATTTTCAAAAAATTGCATCATTTTTTAAATTCTACATGTTTAAAATGTTTGGGGTGATCTTTTTTTATTTTTCTAAAATAGTTGAATTTTTTGTGAGTAGTGAAATATGATAATTTATTATATTTAACATTTTATGTCAAATACATGAATTTTTGAGTCATGGATGATTTAATAACCCATTAGTTTTAACCCACATGCACTAGTTAAAATAATTAGTCACAATAATCAATAATAGTTAAAGTCTTGAACCAAAATAATAAACTAATGAATAAAAAATCAAAAACACTCGTCTCCTCCCCCTATAAGTACAATCTCACACCACATCTTCTCCTCGCACCTTCTAAGCCATGGATATTGATTATATTCCACCAAATTCTCCTCTCAAAACCTCTTCAACACATTATGGTATTTCTTGTCTCACGAAAAGGCCATTTCCATGTTCCTTAAGGAGGTTCTCAAGGAGACAACACTCAAGAGGTAAAACATTCTCTCTCTATCTTTTAATTTCTTATCATTTCCTCACCTACCATATCCAAATGGAAATGATAACTTCAGTATCATAAATATAATATAATGGTATTTTCAAAAATTTATATCTATAATCAATTATCTTCTCGACTCCTTTTATTCTAAAAATGATAACATCATCCCCGAGGTGCTGATTTGTTGCCTTAGTGGATGACATGTTATTGATTTTTAATTCCTCCTTCAAGGATGGTCATAAAACAATATTTATGGTTACAATATATTATAATATATGTATTATAACTTTTTATTGTTTTTTAACCATTATATAAACATATTATTAAATAAAATCATACTAATATATGATGGTTGTAAAATCCTTCCAAATAAACAAAATATTTTACATGAACTTTTTATCTAATAAATCATCCTCACGTTAAAAAAATAAAATGATATATGGGACCATTTAAATTTATGTAAATTAATTAGTAACTCTTCATTCTAGTTCTATAGTTTTTCTTACATTTGACAAGAACTCCCATAATTAAACTCAAGGGAACCGATCATGAAATCCACAAAATGAACACTCCCACAACAAAAATATTTCACAATATAACTCATGGAAATTTTAATAAATGATCCTTATAAAATAATAATAAATTAAATATATGTATAATATGTTATAAATTAAATAATTAATTAATATAATTTTATTATCCTAGACATTAAGTACAATTTCAAAACACTTTCTTAGAAAATGTAATGGAATATTTTTGAACCCTCATTTTTTTCTTTCGGGTTACACTTTCTCTCTCTATAACCGAATATAATTCTTAATACTTATTATGTAAACCTATAACATTATATTTTTATGATTCAAACATATGTACCTATCTCAATTCTCATTTTATTTATTGGGAAATACATGTTTTATAAGGTTCCCTTTTCAATTCTTATCGATAAGCAACCCCAATTAAAGAGAACATCATAGTTTCATACCCATTTTCAAGTACACTCCATAATATATTTTAATACCATATGATTTTTCTAAAATTCATCATTTTATCCATATAAAAAATCTTATTTCTTTTATGGTTTTATACAAGAAATTTTTTCCATTGTCTGTTTTAATGAATCTATGATTTTCCCCTCAAATTGGCACTAAAGTGGTTCATTTCTAAAATTTCATACACACTCTTTTTACTTATTAGAACTAATTTATCATCATATATTCTTATTATTCATTATTAATGTACATTTATGTTTAAAATACATTCATTCATGGACACCATCATGATACACACTTTGGTTTTGCCTTATGATAGGATTATAATACCCATTTCTTTTCAGGGGTAACCCTTATGTTTGTGTTTTATTCTTATCATGGAACACATATTCATGAACATGTTATGATGGGTGTACCCATAAAGTGCTCCAATTAATTATATAATATTTAGTCTCATGATATGTCATGGTGGGTAGAGAGTGAACCTGATTCCTTTATGTGACTTTGTCCTCCATGTGTAATGGTCTTAACAGTTATCCTTAACTCATGCTTATTTCATGATGTAGGTTGTTTATAATTAATATTATTACATTATTACATGATTCTATGTACTACAAGTTATGATTTCTTATGCTTATTCAAGTTCCATGCCTTTTTATGTCATCATGTTATGCCTTCTAACCCATGTGTAATGCTTTATTCTTATGTTAATTTCATTATTAAGCTTTTTAATTCATCCATTTTATTCATGTATTCCCCAGGTTATCCTATATAGATTTCAGAGATCAAAGTAATTTGATATCTCATTAAAGAGTTCAAATAAAAAAAATTCTTTTCATGATATCTAATTATTTACATAATATTACAAAGACACAATGCTTTATGGTCCTTGGATTATAATTGATGGTTAATTATTCTTAATATATTGTAATAATATGTGTAAAATGATAAGGTCTCTATAGTTGGTATCAGAGCATGGTCTAGTTATTTTCAGAGATTGGGAATAGAAAACTATAGTAAGAACCCTAGGGATAATTCTATCACCATATATAACGTATATTAAATATTAAAAAATCACAAGGTATGATATACTTTTCATTTACAATTTTATACATCTATATTCAATGTTTCCATTTTATATGCTTATTAGATAAGTATTCAAGCCACCTAATTGTATTTTCTTTTTATTTGTTAAAATATGGAAGGATTAAGATCATGAAAAACTATTCTCTCTCTTCCTCAATAACTACATGAAAATATTATCCTCAATACATGATCAGATGACTTTGAAACTTTTTCCAATATCCAAGTTATATGAAAACCAATTTATGAGGCATCTAATTCCTCTACCATTTTTTGATTCTTTCATGGATCACGTAATTTCTGTTGGAAAATATTTTCCTCTCAACTTTATTACTATGTTTTTCATGGGGAGTAATATCTGGGACTTTTCAAATTATCCTCTTTATTTCCAAAACTTGAAAAACTGAATTATTTTTTGGATGCTGCAAAAGAGGGAGACCTCTGAGAATCCTATATGTATCTAATTATATATTTCTATATTTGGGGAAAATAAAAACCTATTTACCGAAACCCAATTTTTAAATATTTTAATATGTGTCGGTATGATTTTTTTGAAAAAAATAGTTTCGAGAAGATGTTTCAATGTTATATATTATAAGTAATTTTTTATGATTTATTGATGAATCCATCGATATAATTCAAGATTCCTGAGTAGTTTTTGGAAAAAAGTAGAAATAATGTCTCAGATTTTCCATGTAATATTTTTGACAATTATATGGGATTATTTCGAGACTAGGTGCTGAGGTGGTACAAGATTTATAGGCCTGAGGTGCTCGGAATATATGTTTGATTTTTAAAAGTTTATTAAAAATATCATGAGTGATTGGTTTTATTATCTATTAAATAAGTGCTTATATTTTAAATCTGAGGGCACTGTTGTGTTTAGAACAGTCGATTTTTCTTAATTATGACCTAACCTCAACTGGTGCGGGTTGACTGTGGAAAATATTTTTCAGAAATTTTAAAGAAGAATAATAATAAACATAAATAGTTTTTTTATATTTTATTTTAACATTTCTGGATGATGTAGTAATTTTTCGATGCATCGACAAGTTAACTGTTTCCTTTCATAAAGGAAACAGCGTGGTGATGCTATAAAATAGCGAAATAGTGACGCTGAAATGTGTTTCTTCGTTTAATAGCTTGGCAGGGATATTATATCAGATTGATGATCCCAAGAGGCTTTAAAAAAAGGAAACCATGTTGGAAAATCCACTTATTTGTGGGAGACGAAGGATGATGAGATGACGGATTGAGATTTTTCTTTGGAGGATCTTCGAAAACGACAGAAATTCATCACCGATTGATCGACACTCTAACTATGGGTTTTATTTCTGTGTGATTTTCTTTCCCCATTCTTGTTTCCAACAATGAACGCAGACCAACCCAAGAATAGGTTGATTTTTGGTTCGAACATTTATGCAGGGTGGTTAAAAATGTAGGATTAATGTGGGAATTAAACATTTTGATTTCTAATTCTTTCTGCATGATCCTGGTAATAAGAAAGAATTTAGCATGACACAAAAAAATGCATGTGTCCATTCAAAAAGGGATTCTTATCACCTTTCTTATACTCGTTCTTGCGATATTCAGTGATGGACCTGCATGGTTTCTTTAGGATTTTCCTGGAGGATTATAACAAGATTGGATCCCTGGAGTGATAGAAAGATGGTTAGAAGTCTGTGGTGATGAAGAAAATAGCCTAAGGGTCACATGTGTTCTTCTATTTTGAAAACAAATCACCTGAGTACAACCGACGACCCATAGAAGGAGGGCCTATGGTGGAGGTGCCAGTGCTGAGGCATTATGGCATGACCACTAAGTAGTAGATTGTCATCGGCTTGACAGTTAGTGGTAGAGGGGCCCGTAGTGGCGGGGTCGTGGGTGGCGGTGATGGGTCATGGTAACAAGCTGTGAAGGTGGGAGGACGTGGGTCCCTGAGCCATGTTGGATGAAGAACCTACAGCTAAGCCACGGGTGGATTCAGTCACATAGATTGGCTGCATTGACCTGGGGAGACACAAGGCTAGTAGGCTTTGTGTAGTTGGAAAAAACATGGCAGCCGCCACGTTTAAGTGAACTGAATCGGACTACACCACAGACCAGGCCGGATCTGGCAGACCGGAATAGTAGTGGGCCAGTTCGACCCGGTGGGTTGGGATGGTCTCATCGGGTTGGGTTAGGCAGGACCTCGGTCAGGTTAGGTGGGGTCAGTCGAATATGGTCTAACCGGACCCAACCAACCACTTTAACTTAAATTCCCATAACTCTCAAACCATATATTCGTTTGATGATCTTTTTATAGTGTTAGGACCCTCATAATGAGGCGGGCCTTTTGAGAAACTCTAAGTGAGTTTCAATGGAATGTTAAATAAGAACTATTTTTTTGAGTAGTAGGTTATCCCAGAACAAGCATGCGAAGGAAGGAATAATGTGCCTAGCTGTCACATAGAAGCTATGTGATTTCCTAGATTATGTTCCTTACCTAGATTCTGTGTCTTACCCCAAATTTGTGATTTAACTATATTGTTTCTCTTACCTAGACTGTGTGTATTACCTAGACTAAGTCAGTACTCCCCTGTCCCACCAGGGTGCGGGTCCTCTAGTCTATGATGACACTCTGCGGGTTACCGACACTCAATGTGTTACTAACACTCCATGTTTTACTACTTGAGGGTGCTATGGATTCCTCTAAAAATCCAATTTATATAATATATAACTATACATGGTGTGATATGACTCTTGAAATTCTTTTTCTTATAGTTATTAGAGGTTAATATTTTGTACCTCTTTGGTAGACTGAATGTTGTATTTCTTAGAGATTTTTTTGTGGTATAATTCATGTGATTCCTCTATGGTATTCTTTGTGTGATTTCTTTGTGGAATATTTACCAGTGATATGTATGTGTTTTGGGGTCCTTAATGAGTATTGTTTTACTTTCCACTGCACGTGATTCTCCCACACGTTTCGTGTCTCATGTAGATGATGGGCCACATTGACGGAGTCCTTGGTGGACCGGAGATAGGGCTTCTTAGGGGTGACATGATGGATTTGGTATGATTTAGTGACATTCAAATAGCTTTCTATACCTATCATTTAGGTGGAATTTTCCACAATGAGATCCAGGAGCTTGTACTTTTCCTTTTTATTTGGGATTATATTCTGGCCCCTTTTATTTCAGTTTTGTACCTTCCTCATAGTGGTTTTCATTAGTGGTTTTCATCCATGTTTACTTACACTTTTTAGTTTCATCTTTTTCATATAAATGGTTGCATGAGTACAGGTATTAGGGAAAATGCATCCCACTTGTGGGATATGCCTACTTGGTGCAAGTCACCATCCCGTGGCCTATGGGAGGTGGGCTTCGTTTCGTAACTAAACGGGTCCTGGGGGATGGGTCGTGACAGAGTGGTATTAGAGGGCAGTTGGTTTTACTCTTATTTGGGTACAACAATGTTAAGTGTTTCGAGTTCAGATTTTGGGTCAGGGAATCCAGTTTTGGTTTGGTTACAGATGTATCCATACACCAGTACCTTGAATTCTTCTTTTAGACTCGGTACATGAAAACACTAGTTTTAGTGGAAATCAATGGTTTATGAATCATATAGGAATTGAGTGTGTTCTTATGTCCTTGTTGAGTTAGATTCATCTCACTAAATATACTATATTGACCATGGCACATTTTCTTTTGTTTTAGGATGCCTCCACACAAGCAGCCATCCAGGAATTCATTGTGTGACCATGAGGATGGCCCACCAAGCAATGAGGCATTGATATATGGAATTTTTTCTAATATAGAACCTCCTGGTGGTGTCCCACCAATTCCACCACCTAGAGAATAGCAGTTCCGACCAGCACTACTGGTAAAGGATGCATGCAGGCTTAGTGCCTTGCTTGAGTTCTAGAGGTAGAAACCTCTTGGGTTCTGAGGTGAGATGAATCCTCAGGTAGCCAAGGACTAGTTGGAGTAAGTGATACGAGTCTTCCACTTAGTGAGGACACCTCTTGACCAGATTGGAGTCCTAGTCACAAGCCTTCTTCAGGACTCGACAATGAGATGGTGGAGGCTGATGACTTAAATATAGGAGGAAGTAATACTATCCTGGTCAGACATCAAGTCCCTCTTCTGGGAGGAGTTACTTAGAGTGATGTTATTCTATGTGGGTATACAAGAGCTACTTCACCTGTAGTAGGGCTTCCAGTCATTAGCAGAGTACACGATGAGATTCAAAAATATTTCTCACTACTCTATAGATATGGTGTGAGACTCATTATTTAGCGCTCGTACCTTTGAGTAAGGACTATGTCATGAGATCAGGGCATCGATGATATCTCTTAGCATCCCTTTGTATGTAGGGGTGCTGAAGCGAGATCTATTGGGAGTGAGATTTCTTGTAGAGAAGGCACCGATGGTGGGAGCTACCACCAGGCGATATGTAGTGGAGTCTTCGGCAGCGGGTAGCCAATATCTGATGTAGGGGTTCAAGAGTACTAGAATGTCCAAGGGATTACCCTAGAACACGTGATCAACAGTTTGGGGCTCCCATGGAAGAGTGATTCCACCAAAGGTCAGTCTGTGATACTCGTGCAGTGGTCAGGGGTATATGGCTAGAGATTGTCTGACTAGCTGTATGATTGACCAGGAGATGGTCGAGGGACAGCTGAGGTAGCGTGAGAGGTAGGAACAGGGCGGTCCACCAGTCAGTTGATTTAGAAGAGGAGAAGGATGGGTGGTAGGTGGTGGTCAAAGGTTTGAGGCACTACCACCACCACCCCCAGGTGGTCTACCACGAGTTATGGGAGCAGGTGGACAAGGGTGATTCCATCTCTAGGAGATGGAGGATTATGATCCCAAGACTCCTAGGAGGATTAGAGGTATGATATTTGTATTTTCGACCCTACCTACAATTGTGATTGACACTGGTACAAGCCACTATTTTCTCTCCTTGGCCCTTTTTTGAGACACAGAAATTCCAATAGAACCGTTGACTCGATCCCTACTATTAGAGACTCCTACGGGAGAAGAATCGATGATCACACAGCAGTGTTGACATTATGCCTTTACTTTTGGGGGGTGATAGTTTTCGTTGGGATATATTGGTGACCACATCGATGCCTTAGGATTTCATTTTGGGTATGGACTATTTATCTATAATTCATGGTTAGGATGATTGTTTTAGAGCCATAGTGTGACCATGGATATGGGAACCAGTTTTCATTTATTGATGATAAGAAAATAGGATAATCCCAGGATGTACTCACACGTATGTTGGTGCATCTGATCACACATCATTTGGCTAGCATGACCCCTGGTTTAGTGGATGAGGCGAGTCCTCAGTTTTCTGGAGTGGTGGACGGGTATGATGACATCTTTCCAGAAGATGTTTTAGGAATACCTCATCATAGAGAGGTAGACCTCTTCATTTACTTGTACCCTAGGACGACACCTATATCCACACAAGAATATCAGATGTCTCCCAAAAAGATTTGTTAACTGAGGTTATAGTTGGAGGAATTTCATAGAAAGGTCTTCATAAGACCAAGTGTTTCACTATGACCAGGCCTAGTTTTTTTTTTGAAGAAGGCATACATGATCATGTGATTATGTGTGGACATTCGGTGCCTAAATCAGGTGACCTTGAAAAATAATTATCTACTACTAAGGATCGATGAACTCTTCAATTAGCTGAAGGGAGTGAGATGGTTTTTGAAGATAGACCTCATATCAGGCAACCATTAGATTCATGTGTGGGATGAAGAAATCCTTCATACAGCTTCCATATATTGCTACGGCCACTAAATATACTTAGTGATTCTGTTTTTCATAATGAATACCCCAGAAGAGTTCATGGGACTCATGAACAGGATTGTCTAGCCCTGCCTTGACCATTATGTAGTGGTATTTATTAGTGAAATCCTTGTGTACTCAGTGTCTACAGAGGATTCTACGATACACTTGAGCATAGTATTATACTTACTCTGTGATACACATATTTATGGGATTCTCTTGAAGTGTTATTTTTGGATACAAGAGTTTCACTTTTTTGAAAATTTCATTTCAGGGGCTGGAGTTATAGTAGATCTAGAAAAAATAGATTAGGTGCTTTATTGGAAGCCACCCAAGAATGATACTAAGGTAAGGATTAAGCTTGGGTTGGTTGGGTACAATCGGAGGATTGTACTTGACTTTTCTAGAGTAGTATCATCCTTGAAAACCTTCACAAGAAAGGTGAAACCCTTTTTGTGGACAAGGAAGTGCCAAGATAGATTTCAACAGCTGAAGTAGTGTTCGATGAGCGCTTCCATCCTGTGATTTCTAGAGGATGGTTTAGAGTACATGGTGTTCCTTGACACATAAGGAACCAGGATTGGTTGTGTCTTGATGTAAGGGATAGTGGTGAATCATTATAGTTCATGGTAGGTGAGACCACCTGAGAAGAACTATGTGACCCACGACCTGGAGTTGGTTGCGGTAGTCTTTATATTGAATATGTGGTGACACTACCTTAAGGGGTAGAGGTTTATTTTCTAATAATACCAAAAAATATTCAAATATATATTTTCTCATAAGGATCTAAACCTGAGGAAAAGGTGTTGTCTAGTGTTCCTCAAGGTATATGACTTTTAGTGAGTCTATACTCCTGGGAAGGGGAATGTGGTGACAGGTTCTCTAAGCTAGAGATTGAGTTCCCAGCTACTGAAAGAGGCCTCAGTACAGTTGTCCTCGCTTCAGATATCCTTTGTTGATGGAGATGAATCAACTTATCTCCAGTCAATGGTGGTTACCCCTCCTCTCTTATAGTGAGTCAGAGTAGAACAACATGGAGATATAAATTGTGGAACTACACGTGATCAAATGTCCATAGGGCATGCCCCTGATGGATATTAAAAAGGTGGGTAGAACATCATCCTCTTTAGAGCACACATAGTTGTACCAGTGTTGTTACAGGAGGAGGTGTTGAGGGAGTTTCATACACCCCCTTTGAAGATATATCTATGTGTGGTAATGATGTACCCAGAACTTCAACATCAGTTTTGGTGGCCGAGGATGAAGAAGGAAGTGGCAGAGTTAGTCTCTAGATACCTCAATTATCAGCAAGTGAAGGCCAAGCATCAGGTTCTAGCAGCTTTGACTCAATCCCTTGTTTTACCATAGTAGAAGTGGGATGGAATATTGATGGACTTCCTCATAGGTTTACCACATACATTTAGGGGGCATGATACCGTCTGGGTGATCATTGACCAACTCAACAAGTCAGCCCACTTCCTAGTGATTAGAGAATAGAGTTCAATAGAGATCTTAGGATGCCACTACATGCAAGAGATTGTTTGAAATCATGGAGTCCCATCTACGATAGTCTATGATCATGGAATGTGATTTACATCCCGGTGGTGGAAGGGATTGCATGAGGAGCTTGGGACTCAGCTACACTTGAGAACAATTTCCCACCCACAGATAGACGGTCAGACCGAGAAGACCATTCAGTTCCTAGAGGAAATGATACGTGCTTAAATCCTTGATTTTGTTATCTATTGGTAGGATCACCTACCCTTGTTGGATTTTCATATAATAACAGCTTCCACTCCACCATTAGTATGGAACTATTAGAGGCCTTCAACTGGTGACCCTGTAGGTCACCACTTTGTTGGACTGAACTCGGAGAGCCATTGCTCATGGGCCCATAGTTGGTGTAGGATACTATAGATAAGTTTCAGGTCATCCAAGAGTGAATTAAGGATGCACATATCTATTAGAATTCCTATGTTGATAGGTGACGTAGCTCCTTGGATTTCGAGGAGGGAGACCAAATGTTCTTTCAGGTCTCTCCTCAATGTGGGTTACATCGATTTGGCCGGAGTGGCATGTTATCAATGAGGTTCATCAGACATTTTCTGATACTACAATGTGTAGTCAAGGTGACATACCACATGGTTCTACCTCCACAGTTAGAGCAACTACAAGATTTCTTCCACATATACTAGCTAAGGAGATATGTACACAGCCCATCTCACGTGATTGACTAGGGAGGGATAGATGTTGAAAATGGGGAAACTTTTGCAGAGAAACTAGTGGAGATCGAGAATAGATAAAAGTGGATAATTCGTGGATAGTGGATTCCTATGGTGCATGTTAATTAGAAGAAAAAGAATCTATAGGAGAGTACTTGGAAGCAGGAGGCCCAGATTTGTGCTTAGTATCCCTTTTTTTTTTGTTTAACCATTTTTTTGGATTTGAGGGATGTAAATCCCTATTTTGGGGAGAATGTAATGTCTCGGATATTCCATGTAAAAATTTTGAAAATTATATGGGGTTATTTTGAGACTAGGTGTTGATATTACATGTGATTTTGAGGCCTGGGGTGCCTAGAATAAATGTTTAATTTTTTTTAAAAGTTTATTACAAATATAATGCGTGCTCATTTATGGTATCTTTTAAACGAGTGTGTTCTCATGTCCTTCTTGATTTAGTGTCTACTCACTAAATATACTCTATTAACCATGGTACATCTTGTTTTTTTTCAGGATGCCTCCATGTAACCAGCCATCCGGGATTCCATTATGTGACCACGAGGATGGACCATCAAGAAATGAGGCATCGATGTAGGGACTTTTTTAAAGATAGAACATCCTGGTGGTGTCCCAGCAATTACACCACCCAATGAATAGCAGTTCCAACCAGCGCTACTGGTAAAGGATGCATGCAGGCTTAATACCTTGCCTGAGTTATAGAGGTAGTAACCTCTTGGGTTCTAAGGGGAGATGGATCCTCGGGTAGCTAAGGAATAGTTGGAGGAAGTTATCTGAGTCTTAGGCTTAGTGATGATGCCTCTTGACCATATTGGAGTCCTAGTCACATGACTTCTTCAGGAATCCGCAGAGAGATGGTGGATCCT
Source organism: Viscum album (assembly GCA_963277665.1). Taxonomy (NCBI): domain Eukaryota; kingdom Viridiplantae; phylum Streptophyta; class Magnoliopsida; order Santalales; family Viscaceae; genus Viscum; species Viscum album. The sequence continues at coordinate 1,293,134,316 of OY728138.1, read as the reverse complement.
AATGACTCAAATGCAAGAGGAGGTAATACTATCCTGGTTAGACATCAAGCACCTCTTTTGGGAGGAGTTATTTTCAGTGATGTTATGCTCTGTGTGTATACAAGAGATACTTCACCTGCAGTATGGCTTACAGTCAGTAGCAGAGTTCTCGATGAGATTCACAAATACTTGTCACTACTCTACAGATATGGTGTGAGACCCATTCATTAGCGCATGTATCTTTGAGTAGGGACTATGTTGTGAGATCAGGGCATCGATGATATCCCTTAGCATCCCTTCATATGTTGGGATGCTGGAGTGAGCTCTATTGGTTGTGAGATTTATTGTGGAGAGGGCACTGATAGTGGGAGCTACCATCAGTTGATAGGTAGTGGAGTCTTCAGCAGCTGGTAGCCAGCATCTGATGCAGGGGTCCAAGAGTACAAGAATGTCCAAGGGATTACCCTAGAACATGTGATCTGTAGTTCAAGGATCCCATGGAAGAGTGAGTAAACTAAATGTCAGACTATGCTACTCGTGCAGTGGTCAGGGGTATCTGGCTAGTGATTTTCTGACCAGCCGTATGATTGACCAGGAGATAGTCAAGGGACCGCTGAGGTAGAGCTAGAAGTAGGAACAGTGTGGTCCGCCAGCCGGTGGATGTGGAAGAGGAGAAGGATGAGTAGTAGGGGGTGGAGAAAGGTTCTAGGCACTACCACGACCACCCCCAGGTGTTCTACCATGAGCTGTGGTAGCTGGTGGAAAGGGGTGATTCCATCTCTAGGAGATGGAGGCTTATAATCCCAAGACTCCTAGGATGATTAGAGGCATGATATTTTTATTTTCTACCCCAGCTACAATTGTGATAGACACTGGTACTAGCCACTCTTTTCTCTCCATGACTATTGTTCGAGACACAGAGATTCCAGTGGAACCGTTGACTCGATCTATAAGATTATAGACTCCTACTTGAGAAGAATCAATGATCACACAGTTGTGTTGAAATTGTGCCCATACACTTGGGGGACGAGAGTTTCCGTTGGGATCTATAGGTGACAACATTGAGGCCTTATGATTTCATTTTGGGTATGGACTATTTATCTATAATTCATGGTCAGGTTGACTGTTTTAGAGCCACATTGTGGTGTGAACGTGGATATGGGAAACCATTTTCATTTATTGGTGTGAAGAAAATAGGAGAATCCTAGGATGGACTCACACGTTTGATGGTGCATCCGATCATACATTATTTGGCTAGCATGACCCCTAGTTCAATCGATGAGATGAGTCCTCAGTTTCATAGAATGGTGGATGGGTATGATGAATTTTTTCCAAAAGATGTTTCAGGAATACCTCATCTAAGAGAGGTTGAATTATACATTGACTTGTACCGTAAGATGACACCGATATCCAAACTAGAATATCGGATGGATCCCATACAAATTTTTTAATTGAGGGTATAGTTAGAGGATATGCAGCAAAAGGGCTTTACGAGACCTAGTGTTTCACTATGGGCAGTCTTAGTTTTTTTAAGAAGGCATACAGAAGCATGTGGTTATGTGTGGACAATTGGTGCCTAAATCAGGTGACCTTGAAAAATAATTATCTACTACTGAGGATTGATGACATATTCGATTAGCTGAAGAGTGAGAGATGTTTTTTGAAGATAGACCTCATATCAGGAAATCATTAACTTCATGTGCAGGATGAGAAAATCTAGAATGCAGCTTCCATATGTTGCTACGACCACTAAATGTACTTAGTGACTCTGTTTTGCATAACAAATACCCCAGAAGTGTTCGTGGGACTCATGAACATGATCGTCTATCCCAACCTTGACCATTATGTAGTGATATTTATTGAGGAAATCCTTGTGTACTCAGTGTCTGGGGAGGAGAATGTGATACACTTGAGGATAGTACTATACATACTATGTGATACCTGTCTTTATGGGAATCACTTAAAGTGTTAGTTCTGGATACGAGAGTTTCACTTTCTAGGAAATTTCATTTTAGGGGATGGAGTTGTAGTAGATCCAGAAAAGATAGAGTAGGTGCTTTCTTTGGAGCCACCCAAGAATGTTGCTAAGGTGAGGATTAAACATCGGTTGGCTGGGAATAATTGGAGGATCGTACCAGACTGTTCTAGAGTAGCAGCATCCTTTAAAGCCTTCTCAAGAAAGGTGAAACCTTTTTGTGGATAGAGAAGTGCCAGGATAGCTTTCAACAGCTGAGGCATTGTTTGATGAGCGCTCCCATCCTGAGATTTCTAGAGGAGGGTGTCGAGTACATGGGGTTCTTTGATGCATCAGGAACCAGGATTGGTTGTGTCCTGATGTAATGGAAAGTGGTGAATTTTATGGTTCATGGTAGTTGAGACCACCTATGAAGAACTATGTTACCCATGACCTTGAGTTGGTGGCTGTTGTCTTTACATGGAATATGTGGTGACACTACCTTATGGGTGAGAGGTTTATTTTCTACTCATACCACAAAAGATTCAAGTATATATTTTATCATAAGGATTTAAACTTGAGACAACAATTTTGTCTAGTGTTCCTCAAGGTATATGACTTTGAGTTAGTCTATACTCCAAGGAAGGGGAATGTGGTGACATGTTATCTAAGATGGAGATTGAGTTCCTAGCTACTAAATGAGGCCTCATTATAGTTGTCATCACATAAGATATCCTTTTTTGATGGATATGAAGCAGCTTATCTCTAGTCAATGGTGGTTACCCCTCCACTCTTATAGTGAGTCAAAGTGGAAAAACTTGGAGATATCAACTGTGAAACTTGACATGCCCTAATGTCACTAGGGAATTCCCCTTATGGATTTTCAAAAGGTGTGTAGAACATCATCCTTTTCCGAGCACGCACAGTTGTACTAGCGATGTTATAGGAGGAGGTGTTGATGGAGTTCCATACATCCCCTTTTGTGGTATATCTAGTTGTGGGAATGATGTATGGGAACTCCAACATCAGTTTTGGTGGCTGAGGATGAAAAATGAAGTGGTATAGTTAGTCTCTAGATGCCTCAATTATTAGCAAGTGAAGGTCAAACACCAGGTTCCAGTGGGCTTGATTCAATCCCTTGTTGAGCGAGAGTGGAAGTGGGATGGAATATCGATGGAATTCATGATAGGTTTACCACATACATTAAGGGGGCATGATACCATCTGGGTGATCATTTACCAACTCACTAAGTCTTCCCACTTCCAAGTGATTCAAGAATAGAGTTCAATAGAGATCTTGGGATGCCTCTACATGAAAGAGATTATTTGAAATCATGGATTCCCATCTATGATAGTCTCTAATAGTGTAATGTGATTTACATCCCAGTGGTGGAAGGGATTTCATGAGGAGCTTGGGACTCAGCTACACTTGAGCACAAGTTTCCACCCACATATAAACGGTCAGACCGAGCAGACCATTCAGGTCCTAGAGGACATGATACATGCTTACATCCTTGATTTTGGTAGCTATTGGTAGGATCACCTACCCTTGATGGAGTTTGCGTATAATAACAGCTTCCACTCCACCACTGGTATGAAACTATTAGAGGACATCTACGAGTGACCCTGCAGGTCACCACTTTTCTCGACAGAACCCAGAGACTCGGGGCTCATGGGCCCGGAGTTGGTGTAGCCTACTACAGAGAAGGTATAGTTCATCCAAGAGTGGATGAAGGATGAACATAGCTGTTAGAAGTCCTATGTTGATAGGTGATGTAACCCCTTGGAGTTTGAGGAGGGAGACCGCATGTTCTTTTAGGACTCCCCTCAATGTGGGTTACATGGATTTGGCCGGAGTGTCATGTTATCAATGTGGTACATCAGACCTTTTCTGATACTACAAAGAGTAGGTGATGAGACATTTTTCTTGGCTCTACCTCCACTATTAGAGAAACTACACGATTTCTTCCACATATACCAGCTGAGGAGATATGTACACATCCCATCTCATGTGATTGACTGGGCTGAGCTGGATGTTGAGAATGGAGAAACTTTTGCATAGTACTCGGGGGAGATCAAGGATAGATAGGAGAGGATCATTCATGGATAGTGGATTCCCTTCATGCATGTTAATTAGAAGCACAAGAATCTCTAGGAGATTACATGGAAGTGGGAGGCTAAAATTTGTTCTTAGTATCCCCATTTGTTTGTTTTTCCCTTATTTTGGATTTGAGGGATGTAAATCTCTATTGTAAGGAGAATGTAATGTCTCGGATATTCCATGTAAATTTTTTGAAAATTATATGGGATTATTTTGAGACTAGGCACTCAGATGACATGTGATTTTGAGGCTTGGGGTGGCTAGAATAAATGTTTTATTTTATTTAATGTCTATTACAAATATCATGCATGCTCATTTATAGTATCTTTTAAATGAGTGATCAAATTTGAAATCTGAGGGAACTATTGTGTTCAAAACAACGGGTTTTTCGTAGGCACGACCTAACCTCAACTAACACGGGTCGACTGCAGAAAATATTTTTCAGGAATTTTAATGAATAATGAAAATAATCATAAAAAGTCTATTTTATATTTTATTTTAACATTTCTTGATGATGCAGTAATATTACGATGCAATGAAAAGGAAACTAATTCCTTTCATAAAGAAAACAACATGGTGACGCTGCAATTCAATGAAACAAGGATGCTGAAATGTGTTTCCTCGTTTAATAGCTTGGTAGGAATATGGTACCAAATTCACAATCCCTGGAGGATCTATAAAAAAATAAAGGAAAACGTGTTGGAAAATAGTCTCATTGGAGAGCGACGAATGATAATGAGATGACAGATCGAGATCATTCCTGGGTAGCTCTCGGGAAATAGTGAACATTCTTTACTGATCGATCCCCACACCATGTAGGGGGTTATATTGGAGTGATTTTCATTCCATATTCTTATTTCCAATAAAAAATTTGGACCAACCCATGAACACGTTGATATGCAGTTCGATTTTTTAAATGGGATGGTTCAAAATGCAGGATTATTGTGGGAATTAGATCTTTTTGAATTTTAATTTTTTCTTTGTGATCTGGCTAATGATAACAAATTATGGATGACATAAATAAAGGGTTGGATCCATTATAAAAGTTGTTCATGGTTCTTTTCCTATTTTCATTCTTGCATTCTTTGCTGACAGACCCCCTTGGTCACGTCAGGCCTTACCGGGAGGTTCTGAACATGACTGTACCCCTGAAGTGACAGGAAGATGGATTGAAGTTCATGGTGATGAATAACATGACCTGAGAGTCACATGTGTACTTCTTTTTGAAAAAATAGAGCTCTAGAATATGATCACTTACACATGGAAGCAATGGCATAGATGGATGATGGTAGAGGGTCCCAAAACGGTGCGACTGCGGGTGGTGACAACGGGTCGTGGTGGTGGGAGGATGTGGATCCTCAAACCATGGCGGTGGGAGGATGTGGGTCCCCAAGATGCGTCGGAAAAAAATCCATGACTGAGCCCTTGGTGGAGTCATCCACACAGACCGGCCACATCCAATACGATTTGATCACGTTGACCTGGGGAGACATGTGGCTAGTAGGCTGCATGCAACTGGAGAAAACAATGCAGACACTATATCCGAGCAAACAAAACTGGTCTTCTTCAGAAAAATAGGTTGGAGCTGGTGGACTGGGCCTGAAGCAGGTCAGGCTAGACCCAATAGGTTGGGTCGTCTTGGCATGTCAGGCCAGGCAGGACTTGGGTCTTGTCTGTTTGACTAGGTCAGACTTGACCCAGAACCAACCAGCCCCTTTTTACATAAACACCCATAACTCTCAAACTGTGTGTCTATATGGCGACCCATTTGCGGCATTGAATCCCTCACAAAGAGGAGTTTTGTTGGAGATAATCTAAGTGAGTTTTTATGGAAGTTTGTGTACGATATATTTTCTTTAGGATTAGGTGCTCTGAGAATGAGCATGCTAAGGATGTAATCCTGCGGCTGGCTACAACCTAGAAGCACTGTGATTACCTAGACTGTGTGTCTTACCTATACTACATGTCTTAACTATACTGAGTCGATAATCCCATGTCCCATCAGGGTGTGGGTCCTCTAGTATTTGAGAAAAATCTATGTGTTACCGATTCTCTGTTTGTTACCAACACTCTGTGTGTTAGCTACACTCTGTGTGTTACTAACACTTTGTGTTTTACCTACACTCTGTGTGTTACTAATTGAGGGTACTATGGATTCATGAGAATATCCAGTATACATACATATGACCTATAGATTGTGTGATCTGACTCTAGAAACTCTCTTGACTATACATCTTAGAGGCTACACTTTGTTAACCCCTTTGGTTGACTGTTGGGTGTATTTCTTAGTGATTCCTTTATGGTATACTTCATGTCTTTTTATGGTATTCTTCATGTGATTATTTTGTGGTATGTTTCTTAGTGATACATTTGTGGATTGGGGTCCCTATTGAGTATTATTTTACTCTCCCCTGTATGGGATTCAGCTGCACAAGTCATGTTTTGTGCAGACAATCAACATCTTTGATGGAGTCCTTGGTGGACTAGAGATAGGGGTTCTTTAGGGTGACCTGGCGGATGTGGTACGCTTCAGTGACATTCTGACATCTTACTATACCTACCCTTCAGATATAGTTTTTATTATATAAGCTCTATGAGATTTTATTTATCTTTTTTAGTATGTATTGTATTCCACCCCACATTATTTTAGTTTTTTGCCTTACTCTATGTGGGTTTCCTTAGTGGTTTTCATTCATGATTACTTAGTGTTTTCAGTTTCAGCTTTTTTTGGAGATAGGTGATTTCATACTGGTACTAGGTAAATTTCCTCCCACTTGTGGGATATTCCTACATGACTCTAGTCTCCAACCCCTGACCTATGGGAGGTGAGCTTGGGGTAGTCATGGCCTGGGTCTTGGAGGACTGGTCGTTACAGTAGATGATTTGGAAAATAATCTAAGGTAATGTTGTGATGCGTGAACCCTTTCTCCTTGAATTAAATTCTAATATTAAATATTGAATATCTCATTCATGTGATGAAGAACCAAATGAATTAATATTGGAATGTTATCTTTAAGTTTCTCTAATGGTTGAAAAAAAAAATTTGAGGGTGAAGTTTTATAAGGGGGGAGAATGTAACAACCCAAAATCATATCAATGGAAACTCCTTTCTTATAAGTATGTCATATAGTATAAATAACATAAAATCTCATATAAAACACATTAAAAGCATCACTAATGTATAATTAATGAAATAAGAGGCATTTCTGTAAATTAAGAAACCTATACTAATGGAATAGTAACTTGACCATTAAAATAGTTATATGACCATTAAGAATAGAAATCCGATCAATAGAATATAAACATCACCAATGAAATTATAAATAAAATTTTGTTATCTTATATATGAAAATATGATATATTTATATCTTGACATTAGTAAATATATGTTTTAAAAATGATAAATTAAGTGTTGGTATTTTTATAAAATATTAATGTTTATTTATAATTTATAATTAATATAATGATTTAAAAGAAAAAATATTTTTTATAAATATATTAATACATTAACATTTTTTGTATTATGATTATAAGATAATGTTATGAGACCTTAATTAACTTTTGAATGTATCATAAATTCGATTGTAATATTTAAATTAGTATTTTTTAGTAAATGATAATTGTATTTAAAAAATTAAATTTCTCATATTTGAAAAAATATTTTAAAAAGATAGAGAAATTTTTTTAATTTTAAATTTTGAAAAATTTATGGTTTGAATTTTTTTGATTTTTCTAAAATTGTTGAATTTTTTGTGAATAGTGAAATACCGTAATTTAGGGTATTTAACATTTTAATCCAAATACATGAATTTGTGACTCATGGATGATGTAATGACCTATTAGTTCAAACTCACTTAAACTATTTACTATACATAATAATAAGAATCAACACTATTGATATTCTTTATCCAAATAATAAAAGAATGAATAAAATAATAAAAAACACCCATGTCCTCCCCATATAAACACCATCTATCGCAACATATTCTCCATACTATTTATAATACCTGAAGCGTTATTATATTTTAAAATATTCTCCTTCTAAACATCATCCCCATGTTTTGGCCTTTTTGGTCTCATCAGAAGACCATTTCCATGTCCATAATGAGGTTCTCAAGGATAAGACACTGAAGAGTTAAAACCTTCCCCCCTCAGTCTCTTAATTTATTTTATTTTCAAATACTTCCCTCATATACCCTATTAAAACTGAATTTATAACTCTAGTATCATAAATATACTATAATTTTATAATATTAAAAGAATTTACATCATCAATTCTATTCTCCTCCATATTTATTCTTAAAATGAAAACATTTTTCATGAGGTGCTGATTTACAACCTTTAGGGAAGAGGCATTTTTTGTTTTTTAATTCCACCTTAAAGGCAGGCCATAAAACTATTTTTATGGTTAAAAAAATATTATAATATATATTAGAACTTTCTAAATGTTTTGTAACCTGTATAAAATATATATTATTAAATAAAATGATTCTAACATGTGATTGTTGTAAAAATGGCAAAAAAAATAAATTAATCATTTTTCATAATCATTTTATATAATAAATCATCCTCATGTAAAATAAATAATATTAAATATGGAACCATTTCATTTTTTTGAAAGTAATTAATACCACCTTATTCTCATACTTTATTTTTTATTTAATTTGAAAAAAACTCTGAAATTAAACTCAAGGGTACCTCATGAAATCTATGAAACGAACGCTCCCAAAATGATAAAATTAAACACTACAACTCAATGAAATGAACATAAATGAACCAAATAAAATTATATTAAATTAAATACATGAATAATAAGTTAGTAATTAAATTATTAATTAATATATTTTGATTATACAGGACATTAAGTACCAGTGTAGAACAATTTCATAAATAAAGTATGGGTTTCTCTCTAAACCCTCATCCCTTTCCTTCAGGTTACGATTTCTCTATCCTTAAACCAATATAATTATTAATTATTGCTATGTAATACTAATAAATTAGGGTTTTATGTTCTAAAAATATTTTCATATTTTAATTATTCTTTTATTTACTTGTAAATACATGTTTTATAAGGTTCCCTTTTTAATTCCCCCTGATAAACAATATCGATTAAAGAGAACATCCCAATTTTTTACCCATTTTCATGTACACTCCATAATATATTTTAAGGAACAATTATTTTTATAAAATAACTATATTTATCATAATAAAATATATTAGTTATTTTTCTGTTTTATACAAACTATTTTTCCTTTGACTATTTTAAAGATTCTTTAATGTTTTCCATCAAACTGCATAAAGTGGCTCATTTCTAGAGTTTATTAAATAATTTTTTTACATATTGGAAATAATTTATCATATTTTATGCCTAATTTCTCTTATTAATGTACATGTATGTTATAAATCCATTATTTCATGGACAAATTCATAATACACGCTTTTGTTATGCCATATTGTATGATTACAATACTCATTTCTTTCCATGGGTAACCCTTATGTTTATGTTTGATTCTTCATACAGAATACATATTGATGAAAATATTGTTATGTGTGTTCAAATATAGTGATACAATGAATATGGTTAATTTTTAGTCTTATGATATTCCATGTAGGGACATGGAGTTAGACAAATTCCTTTATGGGACTTTCTCCTCCATGTGTAGTGGTCTTGGCAGTTAGCCTTGACACATGATTATGTCATGTTGTATGTTGTTTCCAATTCCCAATGATGCCATGATTATATAATCCCATGTTCTACATGTTATTCTTACTTGTTTTTATTTATGTTCCATTCCTTTTTATGTTATCATGTTATGCATTCTAACCTATTTACTATACTTTATTCTTATGTTTATTATAACAACTGGATGTTTTTATGATATATTTTCTTTAAATAATTTTAATTCATCAATAGCTTTCATTACACGAAATCATGAGTTTAAATGATCCATGAGATGCCCTTAGTATAAAATTACCATTAGAACATATCCGTTGAGTTATCAGGAATAAATATAAATAACTTAAGAAAATGTTTGGTGAATTCATTGGCTACAAATTATTTATGAAAAATATAAACCAATTAAATGTAAAAAATATATTTTTATTTTTTATTAATAAATTAAATTACATAATATTAGTTAAAAAATAATTTTTAATATGTTTGATAAAATATTTTTCATATTCATCCAATATGTATTCTAGTCATAAGATATGAATAAACCCTATTTTATGTATAAAAACATATATATTTTTCAAAACCTCATTTTAATGGAAAGCCCATTTTAAATAATTTTTTTGACAAATTAATAATTTTTATATGAAAACATAAATAAGTTCTATGGAAGTGAGAAATAAAATTTTAATTTGGATGAATTTTTTATTTTTTCGGATTACTTTCAAGTTTTGATAAATAGTAAAAATATAACAAATTTTCATTGAAAGAAAAGCATTGAAATAATTTATATTATTAAATTGTATTATTGAATGGTTTTAAAGTATAAATATATTATATTTTTATCATTTAATATAATGAAGGTTTCTAGAATTAATTTTACGTTGAATTTAGATGTAGAAACATTTTAATCATTTACAATATTTAAAATTTTAAAATCTTGTTTTCTCATTCCAACAACGAGATTAATTTTAAATTAATTATTGAAAATTTTGTGTTATGAATTTTGAAAAATGTATTCTGTATTTTGAATTAGTATGTCCAAATTATTTAAATATATATTTTTTTTTATTTTTTGGAATTTTGTATAGTAACTTCGGTAATTTTTAATAATATGGTAAATGGCTTAATCGAGTAATTAATGATAAAAATATTATTATAAAATTACAATAACACATGTCCTAATATCATTGGATGAGTTTTTTTTAATATATATTCCTTTGGTTGAAATGGTATCCTTTGGAATCCACTTGGATGAGATTAAAACATTTTATTAATTTTATTTAATAAAAACAATAATATGTCATACTAAAATTTAAATAACTATGTCATTTTTAATAGAAGATTATACATAAGATAAGATTAATAATAAATACTGATTTTAAAGTTAATTTTTTATTTATCATGGTAATTTATTTTTAATTTTTAGGAAATAAATAATTACCTTAAATTTTTATATATTAATGATACATAAATTATTTAATTGAGTAAAAATATATAATTTTTTTATTAAAATTATAATAACCCTTAAAAGACACCAAAACACGGCCGAATATTGCTGGTCATTTACATATAAACCATAATAATCCAAATTTATATTTATTGACCAATTTGAGACATATGGAAAAGACTATGAAACTTATAATATTTTATTTAATGTGATGTTAAAGTTATCAAATTCTTATTTTAATAAATATAACATTTTTTAGGTAGGATTTTCCAGAAGATAAATTCTACTATAAGTATTATTATGAAATCTAGATGATTTATATTCTTCATTGTTTTTAATTTTTAATATTTATTCCAAAAATAATTGTATTAAATAATTACAAAAAAACTAATGGAGTAATTATTTTATTAATGGAGATAACAAATAAATATTATTAATAATATTAAAATAAATATAATTCTGGATGATTTATATATCCAAATAATTTTCTAGATGAGCATGACCTATTATTAGTATAATAAAATATTTATTTCTAAGATAAAATTATATCTTTATATTTTTAAATATAAATTAATTGGATATTCCCAAAATTGGCACAATTGATTATTTATAAACATAATGTATTATTAAATTATTTAAAAATTATAAAAACATTCTTAAAATATATAATAATAATTATATGGTATAAAATATTTTAAATTATTTATTTATGGTCTAATTTGCATCAAATAAATAAATATTTTACTTTTTAAATATTTAAATATTGGGTACCTTAGTTAAAAATTAAATATAATAAGTGTTAATTGAAATTATAAGGTTTAAATATATAGAAAAACTGTATCAAATTTATTATTTTATGATATTAAAACCTTATATCATATCAACTTGTGAATTAGGAAATTTTTTAGGTTTTTGGATGGGTTTTGATTTTGTTATAAATTTATATTTTGGGAGATTTCAAAAGTACCCCTCACGTCAATTATAAAAGAGAACCACCTCCCTCACTTATAAACGTCATTTTGGACCTCGAATATCATAAAAAACCTATCCATTTTTCTTATAACCTTCTCTATTCACTTTATATATGTTCATGTCATCTCTGAAGGCCATCTCTAGTTCTTTAAAAAGAGATCTAGACGGAGCTCGTTGAAGAAGAGGTAATCTCATCTACCGATTCTTTCAAACTTCTTTCTTATTCTACTTCATATTCATGATTTTTTTACATTATAAAGTAATAAATATAGTGTCCCATATATACTAAGATTTTATTATGATTATATAACAACCTTATTACACCTTCAATCCATCCTACGAAAAATTAAATCACCACGCGTGCGTACATAAGACTTATCATCTCCAAGTTGAGGTGTAATCTTTTTTTTCACCACCACCTTTCATGGATGGGTATAATGATGAAAATAATAAATATTAATGATTATTATAACATGATATGGATTCTAGGAAAAAAATATACCATCCAAATCCATACCATTTCATAATTACGAGATTGATATCATCGCTCATGCGTAGATACACTCTACCATCTCTATGATGCGATGTGATTCATTCCACATGATATCCATTAAATAATGATTATATAAATGTATAGAATGAATAAATATAGTATATATTATCATAACATATTTTTTGATGATATAACTATGAACTAAGAAGGAGAAACCAAACTTATTTGACAAAACATTTATAAGAAAATGAAGTAGTTAATACCTGAATAACGAATAATAATGAAATTTTATTAACAAATAGATGATAATTTGATCATATATGATATCTTAAAAATGACAATAATTATGGAATAATTTAAGGTAATTATACAAATCATTATAAAGGATGTTGAGATTCATATAAAGGATATTAGACCTATGGTAAGGGATAATTTTGCAATCCCATTATTATCTAAGATTGTTTATACATAAGTATTTACTGGGGTATATTTATCATCCGTGTCCATATTTAAAAAATATTTATTCCAAAATATTATTTCTATCCTTATATAATTTTTTAAGGAAATTTTACCCATTGGGGATGTTTTATTAAATGGTATTAAAGGAATCTTCTGTCATTTTTTATATGAGGTTCTTTTTGACTTTCTAACAAAAGTATAAGAACAATGCTTTATTTTATCATAAATGAAATGAATGGTTTTTTATATTTTTGTAATTTTTATTTACATTAATATTACATTACAATATTTAAAGTTTATTGTCAAATAAGTCCTTTTTTTAATTTCGTGACTTTTTGAGAAAATAAAACATTTTTTTAAGAAGAAATGATATTTTCCTAAATAGTTAATTTCATGTGTTCTATCTTAATTATTTTCCATATATATGGAATAATTTAATAGGGTTATATTTTATGTATAATATTCATATTGTTCATATGGTTTTATTTTTTTCATTAGGGAACTCTATTTTTGAAATCTATTTGTTTTACATAGATTATGTAATGGTGGAATGATGTTCAATGAAACCCATTTTATTCCATGAGTTGTGATCAATGATTTATGTTCTTATTGAATACCTAAAAATAATTTAATTATGAGATGGGTGGGACATATATATCCCTCCAATGCATTGGGTATTGATTTATATCTCATGATATACACAAGTTTGGAATATGAAATGATCTTGATTCAGTAATACATGGCTAGAATAAGGAGTGTACTCGGTTCAGTAATGGACTTCGTCCGCTATGATGTTCTTAGTAGTGATCCTTGACTAACATGAAATTATATTATATTCTTATGTGTATGCCACAAAATTTCATGTATTATGCTATTAATTTTGGAATTACATTCATTGATTCTAATGAAGTTTCATTATTTATCATATAACATGATATCATAATCTTTCATATGGAAGATTTGACTTTAAAATGTTATGTTTTTTTATCATATTATTATGATATGATTAATATCTCCCTTGTTTACCCTTATAGATAATCTCACTTAAACCATTCTTATGTTTCTTTTCCCATTGTCATGAGGAAGTTTATTAGGAAAGATATTCCCAAAAGGGGTCTAGATATGAAAAAATAAGCAGGTCGCAATTTAGATGTCTTGTGAACCAGTTGTTTATATTTCCCTATTTCTAAAGACAGTAAACCTATAAGGTCATGACATGTTTTTGTTATGTTTTTTAATGAACATTCTTTGAATTTTGAAGTAATATATATATATTTAATGTATGGTCGTAATATTTTCTATAAGAGTGAATGTATAGTTAACCATTGAAAACTACGAAGAGAAAACCTTAAGAGGAACCTTAAGGACATGTCAATGTATAGGTTACAATCCTAGTGTTTTAGAATCAATCATGAATAACTTAGTATAAAACCTAATGTTTCCTAAATAGAAATTTTATTTTTCATTATGTGGTTTTCCCATTATTATTAGTGTTGATCACACTATGTTTATTGGTAATAGTCAATGGACGTAACCCAACAGAACCGTGTTAATGCTAAATGAAAGGGGTATTGCAATGGTTATCCTCCAGAGAAACAAAATGTAATGGGAGTTGGAATGAAAAATATTTAATATATTACCATTAAAATTTCTTAAGATAAGAATCATGTTAGACTTTCAAAAAAAAAGAGGAACATAATTCTTATGAGTCCATCATGAGGTAGCTTTTACCTTCTATCAGCGGGTCTTCTAATCCACTAGTGGTTCAAAATGGGATCAGTACCACTAAAAATATATTTTTAGTTCTCTAATGTTCATAACATGATAAAATCATCTTCATAGTCCATTCATTGGAAGGTAAAGTAGATCAATTGTGGAACCTTATCAGGAATATGATACAAAGCGATTAAATTGAATCCATGGAATGGGATGATTTCATGAAGTTATTTTTCAATAAGTTATTTCATCGTATTCTTTGAGAAAAGATGGGGAAGGAGTTCCTTGAGATGAATCAAAAAGGAGAGGAATTTATTGGTACCTATTAGATAAAATTGTAATGACCCAAAGTTTCACTAATGGAAATTCCTCTTGATCTAGTTAAATGTCTCTTTATGTAAAATGTTTATATAAAATGTCAACTTCTTTGGTTTTATTTTAAGAATTGTGACCGATGATTTTATAGATGTTGAACAGTGATCAGATGATTAGTATATATATAGGGCTTTAACATATCCAATTTACTCAGACAAAGGAAGCGATGGCCTCATCCAGTATAATTGCTCCATACGAAGCCCATTTGTCAGAGCTCGGAAAAGAGTTGGCGTCATTGAGGTTTGCTCTTGACTAAGCCCAAGGTGATCTTCATCATGTCAAGCTCAAACATGACCATCTATGGGAAAAGTGGAAGTTAATATAAATTACCACTCGAACGATGTTATCCGAGCCACCCCAAGAATCTGTCACCATCGCACACCTTACCTTTATGTCTTATGCGACTGTTTTAAGAGGTTATGTAACGAATCTCTAGTACTATGTTCATGTACATTATTTTTTGTATATAATAATTAATATAATTTCTTGTCATTATTGATACATTGTAAATAGTTTTTAATGTGCAAATAGTGTTTTTAGTTATTATTTAATTAAAAATTCTATTTTATTAAATTAAGGGATTTTTGAATTAAATAATATTTTAATAACATATTATTATTATTATTATTTAAATAATTTTATTATATATAAATTATCATATAATTTTAGGAATTCAATTGTAATTTTTATTAATGTTTAAAAGCCATTTTTTGTCAAAACCCGGGAATTTTCGATAAATTTTGATTTTTATTTTAAAAGTAAAAATTAACATATTTATAAAATTATTTAGATAAAATAAATTTTATTTCTGGAATCAAGACATCAAAATTATCCAACAGTGAATTTTTCATAATTTTCTGAGACAGTCAATGTTTTGGGTAAACATTAAATACTGTTTAAATATATAATGTGTTTTATGACATCATAATGACCCAATAGTGATTTAATAAAATACTATAAGCTTTATTTTCGGAAAATATAAGTTTTAACATTAAAATAATTTTATTTTGGGTTTGTTTGACTTACTTTTCAAAGCATTAATAGACCTTTCAAGACTTATTAAACACCTTGTTTTTTTAAATTGTATTCAATGGCAGTGTGACTCACCTCCACATAAGAAACCCTATTATTTTAAGAAGTTAGGACTTTGGCCTTATAAAATAATGTTTTCCTCTTACCTTTTCCAAAAACCATGGGCAAAAACCATGGTATGGATTGTGGTTTGGACTAATTTAATATAAGGGGTCCCGAACCTAAATAATAAAGGATTCCCTCACCTTTCCTATATAAACCCACCCAAGCTCCCACTTAATCCTCACTCAAAGCCTTTTTAGTTCGTCCATCCTCCTCACTAATCTCTCTAGAATCCTCTCAAGGTGCCCTAAGATCTTAATAATCCTCTCTCGAGCCTCTCTCAATCCTTTGGAAGCACACTTCCATGTAAGGGTTTTTTCTTCTTTTCTCATTTTTGTCCAATTTTATTTAAGTTGTTTTTCCCTTTAAATTTGTTTTATGAATGTTGGGGTATAGTTTCTCACCTCCCTTATACATCCCTCTTTATGTTTTAATGATGTAAGACCCCTTTCTCTCTCATTAAATGCCTCCCATGTACACCCATTACTATGTCGAAATTCTGAAAGGAACTACTCTCTCCTCTATTACATTCAAGCAATACTTTTGTACCATGAATCTAAATTCAAATAAAATTGTTGGGACATGTATCTATATTACCTCCTTAATTTCCATTAAATGTAAATATGATTAGGAATACTTTTATCACTCATCAACCATTTTTATGAATTCTTATGTCACGCTGTTACGCTGCCGAAATCGCACTGATTTTCTAATCCAATGTCATTTTGTAGTAAATACCATGCCCATTTTTAAATAATGGGTATTCACCTTTATTCACATTTAATTATTTATTATAAAGTTTAATGTATGAATTCCACATTGCTTTATCATGTAATAAATGATTATGTTTTATGAATCCATGTTCTAAAATCCATGTGGCACACTTATGCATGAAATGAAATGTTTAAAAAGGGTGCACCCTTATAGCGCTCCAATGCATTGGGTAAAGTATAGTATCATGATAAATCTTGTGAAATGAGTGTTGACTCATGCTAATTCAAGTGAAATGATTGTTTACTCATGCTTCATGTTCAATGAGAATTCACTCATGCTCTATGTGCAATGAGCCTTGGCTCATGCTAATTCCATGTTAAGTGTTGTTGCCACATTTCCATGTTATGATTATCATGATTTATCATTACTTTATGTCCATGTCTCTATTATTCTCTATTGATATGCCTATTTTCTAACATGTATTGTAATCCTCATTTATTCCATGTTTATTCCCTTACTGGGCTTTATAGCTCACCCCTTTTCTTATGCATTTCCTTAGGTCATCCCATGAAATGCTATGTATGAGGTAATGTAGTGGTCATGTAAAGGAAGTTTTCAATAATGATGTTGTACTTCATGTTTTAAGTTGTTATTTAATGATCCTAAGCCCAAAAGACACTAGACCTATCGATCATCCATGTTGTATCAAGTGAATGGTTTATGTAATAAATCATGTTTAAGATTGTAATAAAAGCAGGGTTGTCATAAATATTTTCATGACTTTCAAGGTACACTTCTTGAATTATTATCCAACTAAGGGTGAAATTGATCGATTATTTAATGGCTTAAAACCAAGTCTCCTATAGTAATTATACATAAGGGACTACAAAAGCTATGAAGAAACTGTTGAATGTGCTCTCAAGGTTGAGATCGAGATTGGAGTAACCCATTAGTCCTATGGTTTTGATAAGAAGAAAAAAAAAGAACTCAAGGGAAATTTTAAATACCAAACTAAAAAGAAGATTTGTTTTCAATTATACTCTATGTGTGGAAAGAAAAATAGAAGATATTTTCTTAAAGGGACTAGAAAATTTTATAACCATGGGAGAGAAGTCCATCTGATAGTTGAATGCTGAAGTGGTGGTAAAAATATTTTTATAATGAAAATAGATAAAAGGCTACACAGAATGAATCTTTTACAATTCAATGCTACAAGTGAAAGGAAATGGGGAATTATTCCAACTATTGACATAAATAAGAGTTATCAATGATGATCTACATCATAAAACTTTTAAGGCCAAATAAAAATGCATGTCACATGCGATCACTATCAACGATGTGGAGTAAGGTAATGAAGTGGTGAAAGGTGGACATACGATCCACTCTAAAGTTGAAAATGATTTATTTTATTTTGGATATAACCACTTTTATAAACAATTTTCTAAGGGAATCATTGTATTATATAAACAATTAGATGTTGAGTTAGCTATGAAAATTCTTAATGTCACGATGGTTTCATCAAAAGTTCATAGTTTTTCCTAGTTGAAGTTTGTGGGAATGTTCTTCCAGAAAATCATACGATCCTTCATTTAGTGGAATTTTATGTTATTCATTGCATGTATTGGATTTCTATTTTTGGAGATCATATCAATTTCCAAGTAAGGGAAGTCATATTTTATATTCTACATCAATTTATGATCATCTATCAATGAAAGGATGAATATGAACTTATAGTGGAAATTTATCCCATATTCTGGGTCTTTATTTCATTAAATGAAGGTTATCTATCTCGAATGGTTGGGGAGAAACTCACCATTAATAATACACCAATTTTATAGGAATTTGTTAATTTATTTCTATAATAATTTCTAGGTCTTCCACTAAATCATGAAGTTGAGTTTTTAATAGAACTCATACTGGGTGTTATGAATATTTCAAAGAGGCCTTGTAGAATGGTACCTATTGAGTTTTATGAATTGAAGAATAAACTCCAGGATAATATTTACGAGGGATTCATACACCCTAGAACATCACCTTAGTGTGAAACTATTTAATTGGTTATGAAGAAATATTGATCATTGAGAATCGACATTGATTATCAAGAACTTAACAAGATCAATATCATGATAAAATATAATCTTCGCCACATTGATGAATTATTCAAAAAACTATGCAGAGCATAGTACTTTTCCAAGATTGATATTCATTTAGGATATCATAAATTAAGGGTTAATAAGGAGGATATATCAAATACAAAATTCCATATAAGGTATCGACACTATGAATTTATAGTGATACCTTTTGGTATTATTAATTCTCCCACTATCTTCATGGATCTAATGAATATAGTATTTAGAGAATATCTGGATCTTTTTTTTGTAGTAATTGTAGATGATATTCATGTATATTTTAAGGGAAATGAAGGTAATGCAGATCAATTGAAAATTGTACTGAAGACCTTGAGAAAGGATAGGATTTATGAAAAATTAACCAAGTGTGAGTTTTTTATATAGAATGTTTCATGTTTGGGTCACATAATCTCAAGAGAGGGGATATCTATGGATCCAGTAAAAAAAAGTTATTGAACATTTTCCTAGTCCAACAATGCTAACTGAGATCCAAGGTTTTAATATTTTGGCAAGATATTATCGATGTTTTGTGAAAGATTTTTCATGAATATCTAATCCTCTCACCAAGTTGAATCGAAAAGGAGTTATGTTTGCATGGATAAAGGATTGTGAAGTGAATTCCAAGAGATAAAAATAATTTTATACAGTGCACCTTTTCTCACACTAGCTTTTAGTAGAGAACAGGTTTTGACCTATAGTGGTGTTTTTAAGAAGAGGTTGGGATGTGTTATCACACAAAATGATATGCTTATAGATTACGCCTCGTGACAATTGAAAACTTGTGAATAAAATTATCCAACTCAGGATTTGGAGTTATCTATGGTAATATTTTCATTAAATATATGGAGGAATTGTATTTATAGTGAAAGGTGTGATATTTATACTGATCATAAATGTTTAAAATTTATTTTTATAGAAAGAAAGCAGAATATACACCAAAGAAGATGGATGGATTTGATTAAATATTATGACCGCTCAATACATTACCACCTAAGGAAAGTGAACAAGGTGGAAGATGCCTGGATTCGAAATAACCATGCTATCCAATCCATGATGAGGATCACTAAAGATCGAATATTTATGGATTTAAAATTAATGGATCATGTAATTTTAAAATATGGGGAGAAATTTTATCTTTCTCAAATGAATGTTGAACTATCTATACAAGTGAATACTAAGGAGGAACAAATGAAATATGTAAATCTACAATAGAAGGTGAAAATATTCCTAAATTCTACCTGGATTGTGATAGAATAATAATGTTCAAAAACTGAGTTTTTATTCCTCCCATACTATAATTAAGGATTGAGAGATTGGATGAGGCCCATAGTTCTTCATTCTCTATTCAACTAGGATGTACAATGATGTACAACAAACTGAAAGAGTATTTCTACAGGGATGAAATGAAAAGAGATGTTGTTGAATATTTCTCTTGATGCTTGGTTTGTTAGCAAATTAAAGCTGAGGGACAGAAGTATAAGGGGGTGTTACAACCATTACCCATACTAGAATGGAAATGGGAAAAAATCAATGTGGACTTTTTCATCAAACTTCACAAAAAATATATAGGCCACAATTCTATATGGGTTACAGTGGATCATCTTACAAGGTCAACATAATTCATTACTATTAGATAGAGTTTCTCTATTGATATACTTGTTAATATATATTTAAATGAAGTGGTAAGAATTTATGGAGAACCATTTTCCATTATACCAAATCAGGATCTGACGTTTACCTAGAAGTTAGAGAAAAATATTCAGAAAGCTCTAGATAAAAAAGGTAAGTTTTAGCACCGCTTATCATCCTAAAAAGTATAGTTAGTTTTAAAAGACAATTCAAACTCTAAAATTCATGTTTTGAAATTTCTATATATATTTCAAGGATGGTTGGGATCAATACATAGCTTTGGTATAATTTTATTAGGACAATATCTTTCACTATAGTATACATATGGCTCCTTATTAATCCATTTATGGAAAATGTTAATATCTCAAACTTTCTAGGATGAAGTTAGGGAAAGAGAGTTAATAGGACCAGATCTTATTGATTAAATGGAAGAAAATGTTAGACCTATTGAACAACACATAAGAGAAGCTCAGAGTTGGAAAAAAATTTATGTAGACAACCGACAAAAAGACCTAGAGTTTGAATTTGGTGAAAAGGTGTTTCTATGAATATCTACCTGGAAGAGAGTAATGCGATTTGGAAATACGGGAAAGTATATCCCTACACTTCAAAAAAATCATTTAATAGCACTATAATTGGCCTTTATCAGTGCTAAAAAAGTATTGAGTACCTCAGCACAGTTAAAAGTTTACGGCTTTTATCAGTGCTAAAAAATCATTGATAAAGGGTAACTTTATAAGTGAAAATAAAAGCATTGATAAATCAAAATTTTATCAGTGCTTTTAAATGTGACAATATGAGACCCCATTTATCAATTCTTTAATTTATCATAGATAAATGTATGATTTATCAACAAATTTATATGCACTGATAAAAGAATGATTTTTTAGCACATTTAAAATCATTGACAAATATAATCTTTTTTAGTGCCTATATATGTGATGATAAATGGATGCTTTATAAACACCTTCGAAATCACTGATAAATCAAAATTTTATCTATACATTTAGTAGTGCTGGAAAAGGTTAAAATTGTTGTGTGATGATGCAGTACAGTGCATCACCAGAAACAGGTGCATTGTGCTGTAACAACACATTACATCACCTAAAACTATAGTAGAAATTACTAAAATAATATACAAATACTGAATTTAAGTTAAATAAATCTTCCAACAGAAATACAAGGAAAAATAATACACTATTTTCTGTTGTTTTTTTACTAAAATTAATTTAAATTTTGAATAAAAAGGCACACTTGGAGCTATATCGGTTACACCATGCATCAGATTGAGGCAATCATGATCTATACCCGTCAAAAATGAGATATGGATCATTTTTCTATAGTACCAAAACAATCCGAATTCATTTTCTCATTATTGAGTATGTAAATTGTTTTTCCCATAAATTTAATGTCATTTTGTAATAAAAAGACACACTTGGAGTCATATAAGTCAGACCATGCATCAGATTGAGGTGTGACTGATCCCTGGACATCCCAAATTTTACATGGATATTTTTTACTAGAGTAAAAAAATCTGAATGTGTTTTCACAGCTTTTTGTATGACATGTGTGTGTTTTTACTAAAATGACATTTTAAAATAGAGAAATGCACACTGATCCATAAAGGTGGAATCATGTGGGGATTTGATATGAGATTGATTTATACACATCAAAGGTTAATTATGATTCGTATTCTGAAATTATCATGACAATCCAAGAGTGTTTGCTCATTTTTTAGCGGGTGACAGTTTTTGTATTAAAATGTAAATTTTAAACTGATAACGGACATGTGGATTCATAATGGTCACAAAATAGATCATATTGTGGTATAGATAATACTTTCAAGTCCCAAATGATGTATATATAATTTTGTAAAAGTACCAATACAATATGAATGCATTTGATTAGTTTTTAGTATGTTAATTGTTTTTTCACTAAAATTAATGTCAATATTGAATAAAAAGGCACACTTGGAGTCATACTGATCACACCATGCATAAAATTGAGGTTTTTCTTATCCATACATGTCTCAAATGACATAAGGATCATTTTTACACCATACCATTACAATTTGAATGTGTTTTCTTAGTTTTGAGTATGTTAGTTTTTTTTCACTAAAATTAATGTCAATTTTGACTAAAAAGACACACTTTGAGTCATACTGGTCACATCGTGCATCAAATTGGAGATGATATCATTTCTATAGAACCCAAATCACTCATCTATTGTTTTATTAATGTAATAAAAAAAATATGAATTCATTTTCTTGGTTTTGGGTACATCACGTGTGTTTTTTAATAAATTTCAATTTTAAAATGGAAATATGAACTTTGAGCCGTACAGGTGGCATCATTTGTCGGTTTTACACGAGACTCATTCATACACACCAAAAATTAATTATAAATTTTTGTCTGAAATTTTGAATACATTCCCAGTGAATTTTCTCAGTTTTCAGTGAGTGAAACTTTTTTGTATTAAAATGAAAATTTTAAACTGATAACAAACTCTAACAGTCACACCGTGCATCATATTAAGGTTTGGATGATACTTAAATTTAAAAAATGATTTATATATTAATTTTTAAAGTACCAAATAAATCTAATTTTTTTTCTTAGTTTTGAGTATGTCAGTTATCTCTTTCACCAAAATTAATGTCAATTTTGAATAAAAAGATAAACATGGAGTCATACAGGTCACACCATGCATTGTATTAAGGTGATTATGATCCCTAATTTTTATATATAACTTATGTATTTTTTTATAAAGTATCAAAAAAATATGAATGTGATTTCACGGTTTTCAGTATGTTAGTTTTATTTTTCACTAAGATTATTATCAATTTTGAATTAGAAGACGTACTTGGAGTCATACCGGTCACATAATGAAACATATTGAGGCATGACTGATACCTAAATTTCACAAATGACTCATTTATCACTTTCCAAAATTACCAAAACAATATCAATATTTTTTTCAGTTTTGAGTATGCTATGTGTGTTTTTAAACTAAAATATCATTTTAAATTGGAAACACACACTTTGATTCAAAAAGGTGAAATCTTGTGTGTGTTTGAGATGAATCTAATTCATAAAAATCACAAATGAGTTATGAATTTTTATCCCAAATTATCATGACAATCTGAGCATGTTTTCTTAGTTTTCAGGGAGTGACACTTTTTTTGAATTAAAGTGTCAACTTTAAAATAATATCAAACACTTAGAGTCATACTAGTCAAACTATGTGTCATATTAAGGTGTGTATAATCCTTACACATTATAAATGACTTATGGATCATTATACTAAACTACCAAAACAATCGAAATGTTCTTTCTCAGTTTTGAGTATGTCAATTGTTTTTTCACTAAAATTAATGTCAATTTTGAATAAAAAATCTCACTTGGAGTCATACCAATCACATCATGAATCATATTATAGAGAGTAAGATCCATAGACATCCTAAATTACATATGGATAAATTTCATAAAGTACTAAAATAATATGAATGTGTGTTCTAAGTTTTGAGAATGTCATGTGTTTGTTTCATGAAAATTTATGTCGATTTTGAATAAAAAGAAACACTTGGAGTCATACCTATCACACCATTCATCATATTGAGTCTTGGATGATTCCTAAATGTCCCAAAAAAACTCATGGATTATTTTACTAATGTAAAAAAACAATCTGAATGTGTTTTCTTGGTTTTGAGTATGCCACATGTTTTTTATTAAAATGACATTTTAAACTTGAAACATGTACTTTGAGCCATATAGGTGGAATCATGTGTGTGTTTGGAATGTGATTTATTCACACAAATGACAAATTAATTTTCAATCATTTTCCAAAATTATCAAGAAAATATGAGAATGTTTTCATGTTTTTCAATGAGTGACACTTTTTTGTGTTAAGATATTAATTTTAAACTGATAGCAGACACTATGAGTCATATTAGTCACACCGTGCATCAAATTGAGGTGAGGATGATCCTTACATTTAATAAATGACATATATATTGTTTTCCAAAAGTACCAAAAAAATCTAAATATGTTTTCTTAGTTTTGAGTATGTCAGTTTTTTTCACTATAATTAATGTCATCTTTGAATAAAAAAGACACACTTAGAGTCATAATGGTCACACCGTGAGTCAGATTAAAGTAAGGTTGATCCCTAAAAATCCCAAATAATACATGGATTTTTTTCCTTAAGTACCAAAATAATATGAATGTTTTTTCATAGTTTTAAATATGTGATTTGTTATTTCCAATAAAAATGATGTCAATTTTGAATAAAAATACACACTTTGAGTCATATTGGTAGAACATTGCATCATATTGAGGCATGAATGATCCCTACATGTCCCAAATGAATCATCTATAATTTTCCTAATGTATCAAAAAAATCAGAATGTGTTTCCCTGGCTTTGATAACACCACATGTTTTTTTACTAATATTTCATTTTAAACTAGAAACACTCCCAATGGGTCTTATCTTAAGTAAAAATTGTTGTGATCTATTTTAAATTGTCATTATCAAACCAAATAATGGTATGATACTTATTCTATTTCATTTAAAAACAATTTTATTATTTTCAAGCCAGAGCTTCTTGTCCTCTTCCGCCTTAGTCTCTACCTCGATCTTTACCTCTACCTCCTCCACGTCGATCTATGACTTCGACTCTGCCTCTGCCTCTACCTTTGTCTTCGCCTCTACCTCCTCCAATACAATTTCCTAACAATTTTATTATTTTCAGGTTAATGATTCTAAATAAATTGATTTCCTCTATTAATATATTCTTTGATACAGAGATCAAAAATAGCATATAAGAATAATGAAACTAATGATTCGCACCACAAATATTTTTAGAAGTTAGTAACTCAGACTAGATCCAAAATATAAGAGTTAATAACGTACATTTTTTTCATAATACTTTCTGACAAAAAGTATGCTTCCCACTCATCTCTAAACAAATTGATTTCTTCTTTATGAGTAACTCCATTGTCGGAAATATTGATTGTATTAAGAAAATATATAAAAACAAATGATTATGAAATATATTTAATGAAAGTTTAATTACCTTCAGAAATATTGATAGTATTAAGAAAATATAGTTAAATCATTCTATATACACCTTAATTTGTTTCCATTTTTTGTAAACCATAAGATTAATATTTTCATACAATTACATCATTCCATAATCAAGAAAATATTGAGTGACCACCCTATCATAAAAATAATTCTTGTTAAAACATTGAAAAAACATATAAATTGTATTTTATCTATAAAATTTTGATCCTATTGTATTAAATATTCACAATAAAAATCATGTGTGGCCATTCAGTTGTATACCCATCCATTGAATCCAAATAATTAATATTTGGGGTGTCAATATAAACTTCTATCAGCACCCAGTGGCACCTAAAAAACAAGAACAATTAAGGAATGAAAAAATTATAAATATATTTATGTGATTAGATATTATAGTTTTACACATGAAATATAGGAATCAAAAAGAGTCTATCATATAATGCTTTTTTTATTAAATGCTTTTAGTGACTCCTTTTTTCATGTTTATTTGATCATCATTCAAAGTAAATTTTGTCATAGAAATGATATAGGTATTAATGAATCCAAATTGTGTTTCGCATGATAATACCTTTATATAGTTTTAATATAAAAACATGTTGAAAATATGAATAGTTATTTACTTTAATAAATATATTAATCTCACTATCTAGATTGATGTTTTGTAAAAATGTACCTTATGTATGTATTCAAATCTATGACACCAAACCATTCATGCATTAGAATATTAGTTTGAGTCTCAAGACAAATTAAATCTATGAATGAATATCCATAAATTTTTTCTTCATATTCATTGTGAGGAATATGTTTATCTTAAAATGTGTTTTCTCTATTAATTTGTAATGATTATAAATGTGTCTCTAGAACTGGTGGGGATAGGGTACTCTAGTAAGGTCATTTTTTTGGGTCAATTCTTAACATTTTATTGATTTGACCTTTCGTTTCTCTACTGCTTTATACATATGTTATACCTTACCACACTTTATACATTTTTATCATAAACTATTACATATTTTTCATATGATTTTTTAAAGACGTTCCCCATGTATCTTTATGAGATTAGATATCCATACTATGAAAGATCCAATAGCATCTTCAACCATTGTAATATCCCGAACATCTAGTGGAACAGAAAACTCAGAAATCGGCTCATAAGTTACCTCAATCCCCACTATCAAGTGAATTTTGTAGGGGTTTATTGTGTAGTTGGTCTCCCAGGATATTATACATTGTACCCATCACAACACGGCGGTACCTTGTTGTTCATGGATAAAAATCACATACAACTGTACCCTAAATAATTTTAGTAATATAATGTTATTGAATGTTTTTTTTATTAAAATTTAGGACAAATAGTAATGAAAAATCTGATTACTCTGGATAAGGTATGCATTCAGGGAGAATTACAAGATTCAAAGCTAGTGGGATTTTTTAGTTCATGTGTAGATATGTTCTCTACCACCGGTTCACATTGATCATTTATTATACATTGGTCTACCCTACCAGACCAAAAAAATAATAACTTGTAGTGAGTTTATTTTTGTTTTCAATCATCTCATCATATTTTATATATCTTTATGTGGGTTTATCTTCTCAAAATATATTCAAATAGAGACTCAAAAACCTAATTCTCTAACATATCCAGATTTTTTAGGCCGCTTCAAAGCTACTGAACGTATCTGTTCTTCTAGTATGTCCATTTCTAATTCATGTGTATAATTCATATAAAAAATATGAATATATTTATTTTTATATAATATTGTTATAAATCATAAGGAATTACAATTGTTTCATATTTACACAATATTCTCAAATAGCTATTCAATATTCATTAACTTATATACCCTCCTAGTTTACACGAGCCTCCTTATATAGCACATGATGTGTGATGGATGTGGCTTTATATTTTGATTCATCAATCTGCATATAAATAAAGAACTATATTTTGTTTCATATCACATAATTAGACAATTAATTTTGATTTAAAATACATACTAATTTCTTCTCTAATGAATCATACCCCATCCTTCCTTTGCAATAGAGGTATGTTGGTTTGGATGAACATTCATTATTTTCATCATTATTTTTCTATTTCATAAATTAACAATTTTAAATCGAGTTAGATAGAATAAATAATGTCAAAAAAATATATTATCCACCGTAATGAACATGAAATTATTTCTCATTTAATGATTGCACAAAAAAGTCATTGTTTCATGATTTATAATGTGTGTATAACTAAATGGTTGGTGGGGTTTTATTTTCCCCTCAGCATCCCTAAGATGTAACTTCATTAGAATAGTCTGGATGCCTCTATGGGCTTTTTGAGTGGCCATTAATACAAAAATTTTATAGAAATATTCTATAATAAATGAATCCTTCAAGAAATAATGAAAAATAAATCAACATTTCATTGTATAATTTTTCTACAAAATAGATAAAGTATATTGTAACATTTTAATTATATCCTTCAAAATGATTTCCTTCATTACAGGTCGGATTCAGTGTCATGAGTCAATATCAATAGTCACATTCATCCTCATTGTGACCCCATGTTAACTAATGCAAATTTACTTGTTGGGTTCAATAGGTTGGCTGTGTTGATTCCAACAAACCTAAAATTTTATACCCTGACATCTTTACTGGATAATGTTATTCAAAACATTGATGTTGCATCATTGTTGTTTTTTTAACAACATGTTGTTGATCCTATAATAATTCTATAGTTTTATCATCCAAATTTTGTTCTTCCTTCGGATTGGTAACATCATCATGTTAAAAATATATTATCAACATGAGTAGCCATAAATTTATCTTAAATAACAACAATACAGTACACTCTAGCAATAAAATTCCACAATTTCATATATCGTGCATGAAAATTGTTTCTATCATGAACAGAGATATAATATTTCAATACTAAAACACAACTAACCTTTAGAACCTTTATTTAATCTGCCCTTATATGATTGATTACCTTTCATCTCTTGATGATGGATTTCTCGTTCCCTTTTTCAAACTATTCTTCATCCAATCATTGATCGAGAGGTATGTAATCAATGAACATTGGTAACACAATGATGGGAGTATGGCTATTCTTAAAGAAGGAGTCCAATCCATCATCAAGAGATCAAACACAATTAAGCATCATTAGATTATAGTGTCCTAAGAACCTATACTAATAGAATCAACAAAAAAGTATCCTCAATTGAAGATGAATTGGAATTACTATACTCTAATAGTATTAAAGAAATGAATCTATCCCCACCTTTGTTATACATCACTTATATCTACTCAAGGATTCCACACATTCCAATTTTTGATATTTTTGTAATTCACCATAAGATCCCTAAAATGACTTACATTCCTTTAAAGAGTGAATTATTCTACCTCTAATCAGTGTTGATCTAGATTTTTGTACTCTAATAAACTAAATGAAAATATTTAATGCAATACTTAGTTTATTATTATGATATATTACCATAAAATTTTAGAGTAACCATATATACATACTATCATTGAAAATTATACCACATAGCTCGAAGTAGATCTAAAATTACCTCTAGGAAATGGGGATGAATATAATATATATCATATAGATAATGTTCAATGCCTTATTCATATGGAGATCTAGGGGTCATAGTGGTGAAATATTATAAATTAATGTTGAGATTAAAATAATTTTACCCTTCCATAAAATAATAATCTTTCAGAAATAGGCACAAAATAATCAATATTAAATGTGAACCCCCTACCCATCTCTCTCAGAAATTTACTTTTTAATAAATCTTTTCATACTCTATATATAATTTAAAAGATGTTAGAAGCATTCTTTTAATGATATGTAGGAAATAACTAATAAGTAGTATCTATAAAGGGGGCTACTAAATAAAATCTGTCATTTAATTAGTTGAATAAACATAATCATAAAAAATAAGTAAATAAGAATGGATTGTTTATTTAATATTTATGTTTCTATTAAAATAAATTTATGATTTATTCTAGAAAAAAATAGACACATAAGCACATGATATATCATATCATCTTATTGATTCCTACCAATCAACTCCTATATAAGAGGAATGAGACACAAGAGGATAGGTCATGAAAAATCAAAAAATACACCCAATCATTATAACAATAAACCATAAGTCCACAAGAACAACTCAAAAATACCACAAATTATGTGTCCCATTATAAAATTGAATCCAAACCCTCAATACAACAGCTTAATTGAAGAAGGTTATATCCTAACAATGAGTCTCATCAAGGAAAAAACTATCAAAATCAATAAAATAACCAACCAAGAGATTACCAAGTCTCAACTGACTCTACATCCACAATATAATTATCCTAAGATGGGGTTTGAGGGAAATAATCTTCCATGTTTCCTACTTGATTAAGAGTCTGGGTAGAGATTGAAACAAAACAATTCTCTTCTAAATGAAGGGAGAAATCACTTAGAGGGTTATCCTAAGAGATAAACCTTATACTATTTTGTTGAGCATTTCATGAGGAAAAATTTATATGACACAATAAATGAACTCAACTAGTTAATGTAAAACATATCAATCTAAACAGTCCCTCCAAGACCACCTCACAAATCCAGAATCATAAACACCAAAAAAACACAATATCAACAAATTATTCAAGTTATTTTTTTAAATAACCAAATTTAAATAATAAGTTTCAAAAAAACTACACTCGATTAAAAATAAAACAAAACCATTTTAAGAGTTTACTAATAGTTAAATACATTTTTAAATAACGTTGGTTCATTTTAAATACTTTCTATAAAAATATAATTTTTTTTACATTCATTTTTCTCAAAACACATAACGAAATCAACCAATTTTTAAAATAACTTTTATGATATAATAATTCCATTTTAAAATAAAACAATAAAAATATTTAATAACCTATCATTTTTTAGAAAGTAAAAATAACCCATTTTAACCCAAAAATCATTAAAATATTCAAAACACTATACAACACTAGGTCAAATTCATTTTAATAACATCAAACAAATACCAACCCCTATTTAAATAACCTACCAAAAGTGATAATTCACTTTTAGACTAAATAAATAATTAAAATTAGTTGAAAGAATTCTAAAATGAAATGAAAAAGTTATTAAGTGTTTAGTGGAGTCCTTAGAAATATCCACATGGGCTCTACATGGTTTGATAAAACCTTGGGAGTAGTCGTGTAGCTCTATATCTTCATACACCATCACCCCAAGCTCAACAAAATCCCCAATTTTAAAAATAATTGGATTTTAATTATAAATTCTCATTTAAAACACATCAAACTGATAAAAATATCAATCAAATTCCAAGACTGAAACATAATGTTCCCTTGAAAATCATTAATTTAAACGGAAGAGAGTTCGCGACACTCTCCCCCATATGTACCTCTCATGTTTTAAATACCTTACTCCACAAATACTTTACTATTAAAATAAAAAAAATCACTTTGAAACTTAGGAACTCTAAATAACCTATACTCATATAACATTTTTCACAAACTATCCAAAGTCATGTGTCAATGCTAAAGGATACATATGACATGTTTAAGAAATGGGTTTACCTATTCAATGTTTAACTAAACTCAATTTTACCATTCTATAAATCTATAATTATATTTTTAGAAGTATATGGTGGTAAATCTATTTAATGTATCCATACAAGCCCATAAACATGTGTTGATTAACCTTACCATGTGAAAACATCATTCTCTTTCTTCAAAACCATTATCTATAGAGGAAAACGATTAAATATGACCACCTGTTGTATTATATTAGGAAGGAGAAGAGATGTAGGGTTTCTCATGGTTAAAATAGCTCAAAAACAAAAAATTTGGAACTCAGAACATCAAACAATGACAAAGGAAAATTATAAAATAACGTACATTAGATTTTATCCTTGATTAATCTGAGAGAACGTAGAGGAGTTACATCAGAAGTAGAGGAGTTCCATGAGAGCTTGAGAATTGTGAATGAAGGAGTTGTGGTTAAGGTATTTTTAAATAGATTGGGGACACACTTTATAATGCTTTCAGAAAAGCGCTGATAAAGATCCCTTTTATCATCGCTAAATATATAAGCGCTGATAAAATGAATATTTATCAATGCTTTTTTAGTGCGGATAAATATCTATCTTCATCAACACTCAAAAACGATGATAAAAGTTTTATAATTATAAATATTTAAATAAATTTATAATTATTTAAATAGATTGATTATAGTTTTATAATTATTTAAATACATATATTTAAATATTTATAATTATATAAATATTTATTTAGAAGATAATAATTATTCATCTATAATAATTATAAAAATAGTAAATATACATTTGTGGATATATTTATTTATAAATATTTATTTGAAAATATATTTTCAATATTAGTAATGGATATATAATCTTAAATATTATCATTTTAAAAATGATTGAAATTGAATAATTAAAAACGAGTACACTTGAAAAATATTGAAAAAATGGATATGTTTTATTAATTAAATATAAGTTTATAAATAAATATAGATATATATATTGAACTAGATGAATACATATTGTACATAATAACACATAGTAAATAAATATATAAAAATAAATGATACAAATAGATCAAATTTGAATTTAAAAAATAATAAAAATAATAAAAATGAATTCCCTAGTTGTAGTATCAAAAAAATTGACTAATTAAATTCAGAATATATATTAAATGTATCAAGTTATAATGAAATTATGAATATACAAAAATTTGAATAAATTACATAAATATTATGTGTATGTGTTTCTATATATTGTGTAAATATATTTGTTTGTGTGTTTCTGTATACAAATTCATTAACACACACACACACACACGTATATATATATACAAAAAATAAATGAAACACGTGATTTTTAATATAGGTTAAATTGAAAAATCAAACAACATTACAAATTAATAAGACATTAATATATTTTTAATTAATATTATATATATATTATTATTATTCTTTTTATATAACTATATTTTATATATACTATTTATTAATATTTATAATCTATACATATGTATATGATATTATTCATTTTTATCAATAATTATTTAATTAATAATGTTTTTTATATTTTTCATAATTTACTCATAGAATTTTTATTTGTTTAATTTATTATTTTATTTTAGACCATTATCAGTGCTAAAAAAGAATTGATAAAGGGAAAATTTTATCAGCACTACAAATACACTGATAAAAGGAACCTTTTATTATAATTAAAATCATTCTGATAAAGGAAACCATTTATCAGTGCTAAAAATAACGTTTTGAAACTGGTTTCCTTTATTAGTGCTAAAATAAAATGCTGATAAATGTTACCTTTTATCAGTGCTAAAACATTGATAAAGTTTTCCCTTTATCGGTTTTTTTACATAGATAAAGGTGGAATTTATTAATGAATTTTTCTAGCACTAATAAATTCCAATGATATTGAAGGAATATTATTTATTAGTGCTGGGTATATCAGTCCATTTGAAATTCTTGATCATGTTGGGACGGTAGCTTATCAATCAGAACTTCCACTAAATCTCTCTCAAGTTTGTGATGTGTTCCATGTTTATCTCATGATAAATTACATACCTGATCCTTCACATGTGAGAAACTCAGATGTTTTACCAGTAGGAAAATATCATTTTTATGACGAAATACTGATATAAATTTTGGATTGTAGCGAAAAAGTTTACGAAACAAGAAAACTCTCTTTTTAAAAGTCTTATGGTGAAACAACCAATTCGAAAAAGCTACATGGGAACTTAATTATGTTATTAGGTAGAGGTATCATCATCTATTTGTATCCAAGTGATTAATTTAGATGGTAAAATTCTGTTTATGGGGGGTAGAATGTAACACTAGAATGTTTTTATGAAATATTTTCTTTAAATGATTTTAATTCTTTGATAGCTTGCATTGCACAAAATCATGAGTATAAACGAACCGAGAGACACCCTTAGTATATAATTACCATTATAAATGATCTATTAAGTTAGTTTTAATAAATATTACTAACTTCTGAAGATGTATGGTGAATTTTTTGGCTACCAATTATTTATACAAAATGTAAACCAGTTAAATGTAAAATAAATATTTGTATTTTTGTATTAATAAAGTAAGTAAATTACAATTAGTTAATTAAATATATATGTAATATATTATATAAAATATTTTGGATATTCATCTAATAGATATTTTAATCGTAGGATATTAACAAACACTATTTTATGTATAAAAATAGATATATTTTTCAAAAGGGTAATTTTACCTCTTTTTAATGGATAACCCATCTTAAATTAAATTTTTTAAAAATTAAATTTTTTTATAAGACAACATAAACATATTATTTTAATGTGAGATATAAAAATTTACTTCAGATAAATTTTTATATTTTTATGATAACATTCACATTTTGTTGAATATTACTAATATAATAAATTTTAAATGAAAACCGATTTTTTCCATAGAAAAATTTAAGTGGTTAAATTATATTATTTATTGTTTGAAATTATAAATATATTATATTTTAATAATTTAATATAATGTAGGTCATATTCATTAATTTTAAATTTAATTTTTATATAAAAACAATTCAATATTTTGTAATGTTTTAACATTTAAAAACATGTTTTCTCATTCCAACATCGCGATTTATTTTAAATTAATGACAAAAAAGTATATGATTTGAATTTTGAAAAACATATTCCATATTTGGAATGATTAGATCCAAATTATATAAATAAATTTCTTTTATTTTTTTTATTATGAAATGTAACTTATGTAATTTTTATTAATACTATAAAAGGGTAAATCATGAAAATTAGGGTAAAAATAAAATAATAAAATTACCCTAACACTTGTACTAATATCATTGGATGATAGAGTTTGGATCTAAATTACCTTTTGGTAGAAATTGTATCATTTGGAATCCACTTGGATGATATTAGGTCGTTTAATTTAATTTATTTAAAGAAAAGATAAGGTTATATAGTAGATATATTTGACTATAAATAATAATTTTAAATATTAAATATTTTCTTTATCATGGTGATTTATTTTTAATTTTGTGGAAATAAATAAATTTCTTAATGTTTTATACATTGATAATTCATAAATTATTTAATTGATGAAAATCAATGAAATAAAATTTATTAAAATTATAATAACCATTAAAAGACACAAAAGTTTGACCAAATATTATTTTTTAGGAATATATCGACTATAATAATCCAAGGGTCTTATTATTGATCATTTTCAGACATGTGGAAAAGATTATAACCCTTATAATATTTTATTTAATGTGATGGTAAAGTTGTCACATTCATGTTTTAATAAATATAACATTTTTATATAGGATTTTCTAGAAGATATATTTTGCTATAAGTATTATTCTAAAATATATAGTATTTATCTTCTTCGTAGTATTTTATTTTTAATTTTTAGTCAACAAATAAGAGTGTTAAATAAGTACACAAAACTAATGTACTAATTATTTTATTAATGCAGATAACCAATAATTGTTATTAAAAATATTAAAATAAAAAAATTAATATGATTAATATATAAAACAAATTATATATATTACCTTGATCTATTAGAAATATAATAAAATATTTTGTTCTAAGTTAAATTAATATATTCATATTTTTAAAAATCAATGAATTGAATAGTGTCAAAATTTACAGTACTGATTATTTATCAAAATAATGTATTATTAAATTATTTAAGACTCATAAAACATTTTTAAATTATATAATAATTATTAAATGATCTAAAATGTTTTAAATTATTGATTTATATTCTAATTGACATCAAATAAGTAAATATTTAAGCCTTTTAATATGGAAATATTTGTTACCATATTTAAACATTAAATAGAATAACTAAGTATTAATTAAAATGATAAGGTTTAAATTGATATAAATAGTTGTCTAAAATTTATTTATTTATGAGATTATAAATTTACCTCATCTAATATTCTAAATAATGATTTTTTAGGTTTTGGATGTGTATTTATTTTATTATTATTTATTATTTTTTGAGATTACAAAAGTGCCACTCACCTCAATTATAAAAGGGCACCTCATCCCTCACTTATTCACTTCATTTTCATCCATCAGGCTCGTATATACCCTACCCATTTACCTTATAAACATTCATATTCACATTATATAGGTTATTCACATCTCCAAATAACAACTATATTTTGTTATGAAGAGATCTGGAGGGAGATCATCGAACAATAGGTAATCTCCTTTACCGATTAATTCAAACTTTGTTTTTATTATACTTTCTATTAATGTGTTTTTTCATTATAAAGTAATAAATCAAGTATCAATTATATATTGAGATGTAATTATTATTATGTAAAAAACATATTCTACCCAATATCTATCCTATCAAAATTGAAATAACCAAGCATGTGTATGTATGACATACCGTCTCCACATTGTGGTGTCATCTATTTTTCATCACTACCTTACATGTATGGATATAATGACTTAAATAATAAATATATATGATTATTATAACATGATGTATATTCTAGAATAAAACATATACAATCCACATCCATACCATTCCATAATTATATGAATGATATCGTCACTCGTGTGTACGTACGACCTACTGTCTCTATGATGTGATGTGATTCATTCTACACGATATCCATTAAATTATGATTATATAAATGTATAAAATGATGAAATTCGGTATATATTATTTTAATATCATTTTTAAGTGACATAACTATGAACTAATAAGTATAATCAAAACATATTCAACAAAACATTAATAAGAAAATGAAGAAGTTAATACCTAAATAACTAATAATAATGAAATGTTATTAAAAATGAATGATAATAAGATGATATATGATATCATAAAAATGAATATGATTCTGTAATAATAAAAAAAATATTTAAATCATTATATAGGATGTTTGGATACATACAAAGGATATTGTACCTAACGTAATGGAAAAATTTTCAATCTCATTGTTATCCGAGATTGTTTATACGTAAGTATTTATTGAGGTTTATTATCATCCATCTCCATGTATCCTAAATATGTATTCAAAAATATTCTTTCTATCTTTATACATATTTTTTTATGTTAATATTACCCATTTTTTGAATTTTTATTAAATGGTATGACATGAATCTTCGGTAATTTTTGATACGAGGTAAATTTTGACTTTATGACAAAAGTATGAGAATATTGTTTTCTTTTAAATTATACAACATGAATGGATTTTTAGGTTTTCATATCAACTTATTTACATGAATATTACATTAAAATAATTCAAATTTATTTTTAAATAAATTTTTTTCTTTTAAAATTGTGTGACATTTTTAGAAAGGAAAACATTATTGAAAAAGAAAGGATATTTTCCTCAACAATTAATTTCAAGTGTTTTATCAAAATTATTTTCCATCTGTGATGAAATTATTTAATTGGGTTATGTTTCAAGTATAATAAATGTATTGTTCATATGGTTTAATTATGTTTGTTATATAATTCTATTTATGAAATCCATTTTTTTACAAGGATTATGTTACGATGGAATGATGTTTAAATAAACCCATTCTATACATTATGTTGTGATGAATGATATATTTTTTTGTCTCAAACATAAGAATTATTTAATTATGAAATGGTTGGGAACTATATATCCCATTATTTCATACGGTAATGATTTATAGCTAATGAGATAGATTGGGTTGGAATGGGAAATGATCTCAGTTCAGTAATACAGGGATGAAATGAGGAGTGACCTTAGTTAAGTAATGGCCTTTCTCCGCTATGATGGTATTGGTATTGATCCTTGACTAATATGAAATTATTTCTTATGATTATCTATATTCCAAAAAATCTTATGTCTTTTGTTATGACTTTTTGGATTATGTTCGTTTATTCTTATGAACTTTTATGATTTATCCCATGAAATGATTTCATGATCTTTCAGATGCAGGATAAGACTTTTAATTGTTATATTCTTAAGTCTTATAATTATGATATGATTTATATCTCCCTTTTTTTACCTTTACTGAGAATTTGATCTCCCCCTTTCTTATGTTTCTTTTCCCCATGTCATGGATAAAGATATTAATTAATATATGTCAAAAAAGGGTCTAGTTATGAAAAAATAAGTGAGAGACAATGTAGATGTCTTATGAACTGATCGTTTATGTTTCCATGTTTCTAAAGACACAAAACCAATATTGTTATTTCATGGTTTTTTTTATTTTATTTAATAAGTATTATTCATGTTTTGTAGTAATATATATTTATGTAATGCATGGGACATTATATTAATCCCATTACTGGGATTTGTAGCTCATCCCTTTTATTTATGTATTCTCCATGTTATCCTTGGAAGAGGTAAGAGTTCAAATTATGTTGGGATCTCATTATGGAGTTTCAATAAAATATGTTTTTATTTTGGTTTCACACTGTCTAATTATGTTCATAATCTTACAAACACACAAGACATTATGATCCTTGGAATGTAATTGATGTTTAATTATGTTTAATATCATGTAAGAATATGTTTAAAAGGTATGGGTCACTACCAGAATCTTATGCAGAGAGAATAGGATTCATCATTTTATGATCATGATATTCCTTATGTGGTGATCTTATGGTTCCTTTTGTGATGAGCTTATGTTTCCTCATGGTTTGACAACTGGATTCCTTAGTTTATGGTCCTAATATATTTTTATATGATGACCATAATTTTCCCTATGTGATTAGAATGAGATGACTTGTGTGAGGAGCCTAATATTCTCTATATTAGAATATCATATTCCACCATCTCCTATCTTGATGAAGGTAAGTTATATTCCGAAAATAGTTTATAGATTCCTTCTATACAATAAAATTTATTCACCTTGATAAGGTAGAAATTGAGGTAATTAACTGATTTCCACAAGAAGATTATGTTAGTAATGGGGTTCATGAGAATT
Organism: Viscum album; assembly: GCA_963277665.1. Taxonomy (NCBI): domain Eukaryota; kingdom Viridiplantae; phylum Streptophyta; class Magnoliopsida; order Santalales; family Viscaceae; genus Viscum; species Viscum album. The sequence continues at coordinate 1,293,095,457 of OY728138.1, read as the reverse complement.
AATTAAATATATGAAGGATACCCATACTATGAAACATACTACATGGTGGGAATTTTTGGATTGTCATCATCTAATTATGATAAAGTTGTTATAATAATCACCCCAGTGTTGATAGGATAAACACCTTTCGAATATATGAATACAAGGCCCATATTGTGCCCACCAAAGGTGAGTTATAATGTTATAACCCAGAACTTCTTTTCAGGTTTATTTTTCCTTTTTATAGAGTTTTTGAGAAAATAGGAGTTTCTTTAAATTTTTTATGTACACACCATGTACTCCCTTGCCGCCGAAGACCGTGTGTTGGCCGTGTTCGGGCCACACACACGACCATGAAGTGGTGATGTGAAAGCCTCTTAAATTGGGGTACGGAAAATCCTAGTACACTTCATGTACTCAAAAAGTACACGTCGTGTACTTTCTTTTATTCATTAAATGGATGGGGGTCTCGTCTTAACCACAGAAACATATTCTTCTCTAGTTTCTTCGACCGATATCATTTTGTAGGGCCGCAGATCTTCGACGAACCCCCGAGCCTCTGTCTGTTCTTCGAGTCGACCGCCGTCGATTGCGTTGGAACTATAGCGGAAAGCTCTTCATTCTCCTAGAGCATTGTTCTCCAATTATTCCTCTTTTTCAAGTAATCTTGGGTTGAACTTTTTATGAATTTTCATTTATCTACGACATTATAAGGATACTCAAACCTCCGGTCAATAATATCGATCTCCTAGCATCAAGGTAGGTGGTTTGTGACTTTCCATAAGAGGTCTTTTAGTATTTTGTGAAAATTCCACCAATATCCTTGAATTGGGTATTGCGTGTTTCCTATTCTTCCCTTGTTTTTTTCCTGATTTTCTTATATTCTTGAGTAGAGTTTATTGTTCGTGAGTAGGTTAATTTATTGTGCTTTGGATGTCTCCCCATGCATGTTTCTTGTTTATGACCGTTTGGTCTATTTTTTCCTGTTAGGCTTTTCCTAGTTCCATGCCTAGTTTGTAGGATGTTATGACTGTTATTCTATGCTGAGACGTTGTAGATTCTAGCAAAGTAGTTCTTGAGGATACCTTGGCCATTACATGATGCAGTACTTGCTGACTTTACACAGGGCTGTGAGAACCTAGTGTAGTAGACCATAGGAAGAATGGACATTAGGGCATCTCTAGAGTGTCTTTAATTTACAATGTGAGACCACAAGGGGAATTGATGTTGTGTGCTTTCTCAAAGTGTTTGCAGTTTCTCGACGTGGGCCACGGGAAGAATGAGACGTTGAGTGATTCCCTAGAGCGTCTTTAGTACAATACGAGACTATACGGGGAATTGAAGGTGAGTGTAACGACCCAAAGTTTCATTAATGGAAAATCCCTCTTGATCTTAATAAATGTATCTTTATATAAAATATTTTTATAAAATGTCAACTTCTTTGGTTTTATGTTATGAATTTTTACCATTGCTAATATAGTCGTTGACCAGTGATCACATGATTAGTATAAATATAGGGCTTTAACAAATCCAAATTTACTCAGACAAAAGAATTGATGGCCTCATCCAGTAGAATTGACCCATACGAAGCCCATTTATCAGAGCTCATAAAAGAGGTGGCATCCTTGGGCTTCTCTCTTGACCAAACCCAAGCTGAGCTTCACCATGTCTGGCTCGAACAGGACCATCTATGGGAAAAGTGGAAGTTGATAGAAATTACCACTCGAGCGATGTTATCCGAGCCACCCCAAGAGTCTGTCACCATCGCACACCTTACCCTTAGGTCTTATGCGGCTGTTTTAAGGGGTTTTGTAACAAATAAGTAGTACTATGTTCATGTACATTATTTTTTTATATAATAATGAATATAATTTCTTGTCATTATTGATACATTGTAAATAGTTTTTAAAGTACAAATGGTGTTTTAAGTTATTATTTAATTAAGAAATATATTTTATTAAATAAAGGGATTTTGGAATTAAATAATATTTTAATAAAATATTATTATTATTCTTAAATTATTTTTTATTAAATATAAATGATCTTATAATTTTATGAATGTAATTAAAATTTTTATTAAGGTTTGAAAGCCATTTCTGTCAAAACCTGTGAATTTTCGAAAAATGTCGGTTTTTATTTTAAAAGTGAAAATTAACATATTTAAAAAATTATTTAGATAAAATAAATGTTATTTCTGGAATCAGGACATCGAAATTATCTAACGGTGAATTTTTCATAATTTTCTGAGATAGTCAAATTTTTGGGTAAAAATTAAATACCTTTTAAATATATAATGTGTTTTATGATATCATAATGACCCAATAGTGATGTAATAAAATAATATAATCTTTATATTCAGCCAATATATTTTTTACCATTAAAATAATGTGATTTTCGGTTATTTTGACTTACTTTTCAAAGCATTAATGGACCCCTCAAGACATATTCAACACTTTGCCTTTTTAAATTAATTTCCATGGGAGTGTGACTCACCTCCACATAAGCAACCTTATTATTTTAAGAAGTTAGGACTTTGGTCTTATAAAATATTCTTTTCTTCTTCCCTTTGTTAAAATCCATGGGCAAAAACCATGGGATGGTTTGTGGTTTGGATTAATTTAATATAAGGGGTCCCAAAGCTAAATAATAAAGAATTCCATCACCTTTCCTATATAAATCCACCCAAGATCCCACTTCCTCCTCCCTAAAAGCCCTTGGAGTTCATGAAACCTCTTCCCTACTCTCTCTAGAATCTTTCCAAGCTGCCCCAAGCTCCAAAGAAGCCTCTCAGAAGCCTCACTCTAGCCTTTAGAAGCACACTTCCAAGTAAGGGTTCTTTCTTCCTTTCTCTTTTTTGTCCAATTTTCTTTAAGTTGTTTTTTCCTTTTAATTTCAATTATAAATGTCATGGTATGGTTTCGAACCTCCATCATACTAACCTCTTTATGTTTTAATGATGTGAGACCCTTTCTCTCTCATTAAATTCCTCCCATGTACACCTGTTACTATGCTGAATTTCTGAAAGGAACTTATCTCTCCTCTTTTACATTCAAGCAATACTTTTGTATCTTGAATATAAATTCCATTAAAATTGTTGGGACATGGATCTATATGGCCTCATTACTTTCCATTACATGTAAATATGATGAGTAACCCCTTTCTCTCTCATCAACCATTTTTATGAATTTTTATGTCACGTCGTTACGCTGCCGAAATCGCACCGATTTTCTAAGCCAATGTCATTGTGTAGTGAATACCATGCCCATTTCTCCATCAAGGGTATTCACCTTTAGGCACATTTACTTATTGATTATAAATTTTCATATATGAATTCCACATTCCTTTATCATGGATAAATGATTATGTTGTATGAATCAATGTTTTATGATCCATGTGGCACACTTATGCAGGAAATGAAATGTTTATGAAGGGTGCACCCTTATAGAGCTCTAATGCATTGGGTAAAGTATAGTATCATGATACATCATGTGAAATGAGTGTATAATCATGCTAATTCAGGTGCAACAAGGGTTTACTCGTGCTTTATGTGCAATGAGGATTTACTCATGCTCCATGTGCAATGAGCCTTGGCTCATGCTAATTCCATGTTAAGTGTTGTTGCCACATTTCCATGTTATGATTATCATGATTAATCATGTATTTATTTTCATGCTTCTTTTATGCTCTATTGATATACCTATTGTCTAACATGTACTTTACTCCTCATGTTATTCCATGTGTACTCCCTTACTGGGCTTTATAGCTCATCCTTTTCTTATGCATGTCCTCAGGTTATCCCATGCAATGCTAAGTACGAGGGAATGTAGTGGTCATATAAAGGATGTTTTCAATAAATAAGTTGTATTTCATATTTTGAGTTTTTTTGTAATGATCCTAAGCCCCAAAGACACTAAACCTCTCGATCTTATTTTTGGATCAGGTGATGTTTTATGTAATAAATCATGTTTACGTTTATAATAAAAGCAGGGTTGCTAAAGTTGGTATCATAGGATAGGTATAGTTATTTTTGGGATTAGGATTAGAAGACCCTAGTAAAGCCTTAGAGACAAGAATAAGTATAATAAAAACATCCCTAAGTTTTGGTAAGTACTGAGTAAGTGGATTATCAAACAAATACATCCCTGTCTGGATACGAGCAGGTAGAGACGGCTCTGGGATAGATGTATCCTAGGGGTAAAACCCGAAAACACCGCTTTGAGATAGACTTGAATGGGAACTGGTGCATGAAAACGGGCCTTTATACACTCTTGGTTACGACACTCCTAGGGGATATGCTTTGGTAAATTCATAAGATTAGTATGAACCCTTATTAATGGAATAAAAAAATGCCCCTAAGAATATATGTTAGAAAGTAGATCATGAAGAGCCTAGATTAAAGCCTATAGACTCATGAGTTAAGAAAATGAAAGTTTATTTATAAGTCATCAACTTTTGTCTTTGGATTACCCTATATGTGTTACCCCTAACTTTCCTTTTATTCCAGCCAATGGCCGGTAATAAGAGGACTCAGGCTAACAACCACTGTGAAGACCAGTGTGATGACTGTACTTATGAGATGCCCAATCCAATGGGAGCAGGAATCGCAAACTTTGTCACACTTATCTCTCAGCTAACTCAACTATTGAATAGAAACATGTGTCAAGAAGAACATCCAAACCCCCAAAGAAAGAACAAGTCTCTATCGAGAGCTTCATGAGACAAAGGCCTCCTACTTTTAGTGGATCATCTGATCCCACGATCGTTGAGAAATCGATCAACTCCATTGAAAAGATCTTTTCCATCATTCAATGTTCTGAACAAGAAAAGGTTCTCCTGGCAGCTTATCGTATGGAGGGTGAAGCTGATCAATGGTGGAAGTTGATCAAAATATATGAAGCCTGATGAGGAGATCGAGGCATTGGAATGGAAGGATTTCTGGAAGATATTTTTCGATAAATATTTTTCGCACACCCTCCGGCTTAAGATGGAAATGGACTTCCTCTCCCTCAAGTAAAATGATGAAGAATCCATTGGAGCGTACGAGGAAAACTTCACAAGGCTTGCACGATAAACTTCCATATTTGTCATTACCCCCGAATGCATGGTTGACCGCTTCTTTGGTGGGCTGAAGCCTAACCTGTGAAAAGCATTAGCGATTCGTGACTTAGACAGCTATGAGGAAATTGTACGATGTGCCCTCAAGGTCGAAATGGAGATCGGAGAATCACAGGGGTATCATGGGGACAAGAAGGTTAAGGTGTAATTCAATGCTGGTGGGATGATGGATAAATCCAATGGTGCTAAGAAGATCCACCACCCCACTTTCCAAAAGTGCGGAAAGAAGTACACTGAAAATTTCCTTAAGGGGACGAGGAAATGCTTCAGGTGTGGAAGGGAAGGGCACCTAGCTGTTAACTTTCGGTAAGAAAGACCCGCAGCTACGATGGAGGAGAGGAACACTCCGTTCGAAACTCAACGTGTTGTTCAATGCTACAAATGCAACGAACTGGGTCATTTTTCAAATCATTTCCCTAATCCAAGGGTTTTCAGAGACAACCAACAACCTCCAAGGAAGCAAGGAAGAGATTTTTATATCACTTCTACTGAAGTGAACCCCGACAACAATGTGGTGAAAGGTAAACTAGTTATTCATTCAAAAATAGCGAACTTACTTTTTGATTCAGGTTCTACGCATTCTTTTATATCTCAAATGTTTTGTAGAACAGTCCCAACACCACCACAAATCATGGAAGTGAAGATGTCGGTGAGTAAGACAAATGGGGTAATCAATGCATCCCATGAATATAAGTCCTCCCCTGTTATAGTCTGTGGATTGAATTTCCCGATGAACCTCATCATACTCCCTCTGGTGGAATTTTCTGCAATTCTTGGCATGGATTTTCTTTCCTTATAAGAGCCAACATAAATTGTCGGGAGTGGGAAATTACACTCTATATGGAGAATCGACCCCCAATTCATTACAAGTAACAGGAGGAAGATGAATCACCTTTACCTCCATCATCTAAAGCATGGATATTACTGCCTTATGATCATGTGTATCTGGCTCAGATGATTGAGTCCAAGGAAGAAACCATCCTTGATGAAATGACAATTGTGAGGGAATTTGCAGAAGTGTTTCCCGAGGAACTGCATGGTCTTCCTCCTAGAAGAGATGTTGAGTTATCAATTGAACTTATACCTGGGGCGCTACCAATATCCAAGACTCCATATTGAATGGCTGTTGTAGAGCTTGAAGAGATGAAGAAACAACTGTAGGAGAATCTGGATAAAGGGTTAATACGACCAAGTGCTTCACCATGGGGTGCACCAGTCCTCTTCGTCAAGAAGAAGGATGAGTCAATACGCCTTTTCATCAATTATCACGAACTTAACAAAATCACGATAAAGAAAATTTATCCTCTCCCAAGAATCGATGACTTTTTTGATCAACTGCGTGGAGCACAATACTTCTCCAAGGTGGACTTGTGGTCGAGATATTATCAAGTAAGGGTGAAGAAGGAAGATGTCCCCAAGACTGCTTTTCGTACAAGATACAGGCACTATGAATTCATAGTAACACCTTTAGAACTCACCAACACTCCAGAAATCTTCATGGATATGATGAATAGAGTCTTTAGATATTTCCTAGGAAAATGTGTGGTAGTCTTTATATATGATATTCTAATATACTCCAAAACCAAGGAGGATAATGAGGAGTTATTAAGAACTATACTGGAGACTTTGCGTAAGGAGAATCTCTATGAAATGTACAGAAAGTGTGAGTTCTGGTTGAAGGAGGTCTCATTCTTGGTTTATATCATCACAAGCAATGGGATATCTGTGGATCCCTCCAAAACAAATACAATTGAGGGATGGCCGAGGCCAACATCGATAACGGATATCCTTAGATTCTTGGGTTTATCTGGATATTATCCACGATTTTTGAGAAATTTCTCACGATTTTCCAACCCTATTACCAAGATAACTCGTAAGGGAGTAAAGTTTTCTTGGAGTGATGATTGTGAAGAAGGCTTCAAGGAGTTGAAAAGGTGGCTTATCACTGCGCCTATGCTCACTTTACCCACAAGTGGGGATCTTTTTGTGGTATTCAGTGATGCTTCAAAGAAGGTCTTAGGCTGTGTGCTAATACAGAATGATAAAGTGATATCTTATGCCTCAAGGTAGTTGAAAATCCATGAGTGAAACTATCCAATGCAATATCTGGAGTTGGCGGCTGTGATCTTTGCCTTGAAAATCTGGCTGCATTATCTCTATGGAAAGAAATGTAAGATATATACTGACCACAAGAGTTTTAAATATATAATCACATAGAAAGAGCATAATATGATCCAGAGAAGATGGATAGAGCTCATCAAGGATTATGACTGTTCAATACATTACCACCCTAGGAAAGCGAACAAGGTGGCAGATGCCCTAAGTAGAAAGGACCCAACAATTCTATCAATGATGAGAATTGAGAAGGATCCAATCTTCTTAGACTTGATTAAGATGGACGTGAGAATCTTAAAAAAGGGAAATTCATCAATCCTTTCACAAATTATTGCTCAACCATCTCTTTTGGAAAGGATAAAGGATTCTCAAAAGGATGATGTGGGAATTCAGGAAAAAGTGGAAGCTATCAAAAAAGATAAAACCTCAGAGTTTAATGTTAATGAAAAAGGAATTGTGTGGTTTGGGAAGAGGCTATATGTTCCATCAAGTCCGGAGCTGAAGAAGGAACTTTTGGATGATGGACATAGTTAAAATTTCTCTATTCATCCAGGGAGCACAAAGATGTATCGAGATCTTCGAGAAAACTTTTGGTGGGATAATATGAAGAAGGAGATCGTTGAATATACATCAAAGTGCCTGGTGTGTAAGCAAGTGAAGGCAGAGAGGCAGAACTATAAGGGGATGATGCAACCATTGCCCATACCAGAATGGAAATGAGAGAACATCACCATGGACTTTGTCACCGGACATCCAAGGACATACAAAGGCAACAATGAAATCTGGGTTGTTGTGGATCGTCTTATAAATACTGCACACTTCATTGCTATTCAGGAGGATTTCTCATTGGATCAACTAGCACGGATATATATCAGGGAAGTGGTAAGGTTGAATGGAGTACCACAATATATTGTGTTTGACCGAGATCCAAGATTCACCTCTATGTTTTAGAAGAGTCTTCAACATGCTCTGAATACTGAACTGAACATCAGTATGGCCTATCATCCTCAAACTGATGGCCAATCCGAGTGGACTATCCAAACACTTGAAGATATGTTGAGATCATTCTCAATGGACTTTAAAGGAGGATGGGATCAACATTTTCCTCTGGTTGAGTTCTCTTATAATAACAGTTTCTACTAGAGCATCCAAATGGCACCATATGAAGCCCTGTATGGGAAAAGGTAAAGAACACCGGAATGTTGGGATGAGGTCGGTGAACGTAATATGCTTGGACCAGAAATGGTCGAAGAAATGGTGGAGAATGTGAAAACCATTCAGCAGCATATTAAGGCAGCTCAGAGTCGACAGAAGAGTTATGCAGATAATCGTCGCTGAGACCCTGAGTTTAAAGTTGGAGACAGGGTGTTTCTATGCATATCTCTATAGAAGAAGGTCATGAGGTTTGGAAAGAAAGGGAGGTTAAGTCCATGGTACATGGGCCCCTTCGAGATTCTTGATCGTGTCGGGGTTGTGGTCTATCGACTAGCACTTCCGCCTACTATGGAAAAAGTACATGATGTCTTTCATATATCCCTCTTAAGTAAGTACATACTAGGCCCTTCACATGTACTCTCTTCTGAGGTGGTAAAATTGTAAGACGATATTTCTTATGAGGAGCAACCAGTGAAGATCTTAGATCATAGAGAAAAATTTCTATGAAATAAGACAATACCCCTCGTAAAGGTGTTGTAGAGAAACCAAAAGTTTGAATAAGCAACATGGGAATCAGAGGAAGTGATGAACCTGAGTTACCCACATCTATTTTAGTGTGGGAAAAGGAAAATTTAGAGGGAGAAATTTCTTAATGGGGGAATATTGTAATGACCCAAAGTTTCATTAATGGAAAATCCCTCTTGATCTTATTAAATGTCCCTTTATATAAAATGTTTTTATAAAATGTCAAATTCATTGGTTTTATGTTAATAATTTTGGCCATTGCTAATATAGTCGTTGAACAGTGATCACATGATTAGTATAAATATAGGGCTTTAACAAATCCAAATTTACTCAGACAAAAGAATCGATGGCCTCATCCAGTAGAATTTTCCCATATGAAGCCCATTGATCAGCGCTTGGAAAATAGGTGGCATCCTTGGGCTTCAGTCTTGACCAAGCCCAAGCTGAGCTTCACCATGTCATGCTCAAACGAGACCTTCTATGGGAAAAGTGGAAGTTGATAGAAATTACCACTCGAGCGATGTTATCCGAGCCACCCCAAGAGTCTGTCACCATCGCACACCTTACCCTTAGGTTTTATGTGGCTGTTTTAAGGGGTTATGTAACAAATAAGTAGTACTGTGTTCATGTACATTATTTTTTTATATAATAATGAATATAATTTCTAGTCATTATTGATATATTGTAAATATTTTTTAAAGTAGAAATGGTGTTTTTAGATATTATTTAATTAAAAACTCTATTTTATTAAATTAAGGGATTATTGAATTAAATAATATTTTAATAAAATAATATTATTATCATTAAATTATTTTTTATTAAATATAATTGATCTTATAATTTTATGAATGCAATTAAAATTTTTATTAAGGTTTGATAGCCATTTCTGTCAAAACCCGTGAATTTTTGATAAATGTTGGTTTTTATTTTTAAAGTGAAAATTAACATATTTAGAAAATTATTTAGATAAAATAAATGTTATTTCTGTAATCAGGACGTCGAAATTATCCAACGATGAATTTTTCATAATTTTCTAGGACACTAAAATTTTTGGGTAAAAATTAAATACCATTTAAATATATAATGTGTTTTATGACATCGTAATGACCCGATAGTGATGTAATAAAATACTATAATCTTTATATTCGGAAAATATATGTTTTAACATTATAATAATGTGATTTTTTGTTTGTTTTAATTTCCTTTCAAAGCATTAATGGACCCCTTAAGACATATTCAACATTTTGCCTTTTTAAATTAATTTTCATGGGAGTGTGACTCACCTCCACATAAGAAACCTTATTATTCTAAGAATTTAGGACTTTGGCCTTATAAAATATTGTTTTCCTCTTCCCTTTTCCAAAAACCATGGGCAAAAACCATGATATGGTTTGTGGTTTGGATTAATTTAATATAAGGTGTCCCAAACCTAAATAATAAAGAATTCCCTCACCTCTCCTATATAAACCCGCCCAAGCTCCCACTTCCTCGTCACTCAAATCATTTGGAGTTCGTCAAAAATCTGCCCTACTCTCTATAGAATCCTCCCAAGGTGCCCTAATCTCCCCATAAGCCTCTCACAAGCCTCTCTCTAGCCTTTGGAAGCACACTTCCAAGTAAGGGTTATTTCTTCCTTCCTCTTTTTTGTCCAATTTTCTTTAAGTTGTTTTTCCCTTTTAATTTCAATTATAAATGTTGGGTTATAGTATCACACCTCCATCATACATCCCTCTTTATGTTTTAATGATGTGAGACCCTTTATCTCTCATTAAATGCCTCCCATTTACACCCGTTACTATGCCGAAATTCTGAAAGGAACTTCTCTCTCCTCTTTTACATTCAAGAAATACTTTTGTATCTTGAATCTAAATTCCATTACAATTGTTGGGACATATATCTATATAACCTCATTACGTTCCATTACATGTAAATATTATGAGTAACCCCTTTCTCTCTCATCAACAATTTTTATGAATTCTTATGTCATGCTGTTATGCTGCCGAAATCGCACCGATTTTCTAAGCCAATGTCATTGTGTAGTGAATACAATGCCCATTTCTCCATCAAGGGTATTCACCTTTATGCACATTTACTTATTGATTATAAATTTTTATGTATGAATTCCATATTCTTTTATCGTGGAATAAATTATTATGTTTTATGAATCCATGTTTTATGATCCATGGGGCACACTTATGCATGAAATGAAATGTTTAAGAAGGGTGTGCCCTTATAGTGCTCCAATGCATTGGGTAAAGTATAGTATCATGATATGTCACGTGCAATGAGTGTTGAATCATGATAATTCAAGGGAAACGAGAGTTTACTCGTTGTTTATGTGCAATGAGGATTTACTCATGCTCCATGAGCAATGACTCGTGGCTCATGTTAATTCCATGTTATGTGTTGTTCCCACATTTCCATGTTAGGATTATCATGATTTATCATCATGTTATGTTCTTGTTTCTTTTATGCTCTATTGATATGCCTATTGTCTAACATGTATTTTAGTCCTCATGTTATTCCATTTGTACTCCCTTACTGGACTTTATAGCTCACCCTTTTCTTATGCATGTCTTCAGGATATCCCATGAAATGCTAAGTACGAAGGAATGTAGTGGTCATGTAAATGAAGTTTTCAATAAAGATGTTTTATTTCATGTTTTATGTTTTTATGTAATTATCCTAATCCCCAAAGACACTAAACCTCTCGATCTTCTTGTTTTATCAAGTGAAGTTTTATGTAATAAATCATGTTTAAGTTTTTAATAAAAGAAGGGTTATCAAAGTGAGTGCTTCCCTATAGAGTCTATTCTTTAGCTGAACCAGAGGGGTGAGACTGTGTGTTCCTCCCAGAGGGTTTCTAGTACTTGTAGGTTGAAACATAGGGGTTAGGCTGTGGGAACTACCAATAGGTTACCTGTTTGTTCTCCATGCTTGAGTGGCTACTTTATTGTTTGTAAATTATATGCTAGAACTATGGATTGTTTGCTGCTGAGTACTTCCTGTTACTATTTACTGTTTACTACACTTTTACCTTCCATATATTCAGAGACTGTTAGGAACATATCTTTGGGTGGTTTCCTGCAAGGACATTGTCTCACACCATATTTGGGTCTTGATTTTAGGTCCAAACAGATTATATTGTTGCAGGTTTAGATAAGGGAAAGCACCCTTCTACTTCAAGTTCTTGATTGCACTGGAGCTGAAGAGCATGGGACCAAGCTGAGTCTTGTGATGCTGAGGAGTGGTCTTATTTGTTTTTCTTTTGTAATTTGGTTTAGTAATATATTCATCATTGTGACTTGTTTGTATGCTTTCCCAGACATACAAGTATCATGCATCATTTCTATATATATGTACTCGTGTTGTTTATCATATTTAGTCTTCCATTGTTCACTTGTGTATGGGTTGTTTACTAATTCCTTTATTGTTTATTATTAATCTTTTCCACTGTGTACTCTGCCAATGAGGGCATAGTTTCCCCAATATCACACCCAAGGCCCTCTCTTCTAGTAGGAAGCCTCTGGCATTTGTGGAAATTAACTTGAGGCCATGTGACCAACTGGGTACGGGGCGCCTCTGGGTGGCATCCAGAACCTGGGCTTTACAAAGTGGTATCATAGGGTTTCTTTTCTCTAAACTTACTGTTTAGAGCCTATAGCCATGGACAGTATGGAATAGGTACTTGGTAATAAGTTGTGCCTGGGAGTAGCTAACCTGTGTACAGGGAAAAGCCATACTACCTCGTTTATTACAATTTTAATGGTTTTCAAATTTTATAGTTGATTGATTTCACCGTTGGGTGATTCACATGATTTGTGGTGTTATTGTTGACGTTATTGCGGTTCTATTTCTATGGAAACCTGATGAGATGAGGTTATGCCATCTCATGAATCATATAGGCACTTGTTAGAAATCACATGCCATGCATTCTTGCCATGCCATCTAGGATACATTAGCAATTACATGTTGTTTTGATAGATGTTTTGTAAAATATGCATGATGTTGTGATAGAGGCTTTGATAGAATCTCTACTATTTGATAGAGAATTGTTTTGTATGGTACTTTTCTTAAATTGCCTCCAAACTTCAGTTCTTAAGGTGTTATGGGCCCTCATGTTCTGGAATTCTATGGATCATTTTCTGATTGACTTTTTATAACTTTTATGAGATACCATGCTCTGATTCGTGGGGAGTATGGGCCCTCACGCCTTGGAATTTGGCACCTTAACTTTTGTTTTCTGTGTTTTCTGGGCTTCAAAGCAGTTTCTGAGCAACTACCTGGAAAAACCCAGAATACACGGCATGTACTATATGGTTACATGTCGTGTACTCTATAGCCGTGTCATTGACTCTGTGAGCAGGGACATGGGGTAGTGAAAAATCATGTAGTAGAATTTCGTGTACTAGATTAGCACGCCGTGTAGTGTAAAATAGGTACCTCGTTCGTGTCAAGAAGAACACAAGTCGTGTTATTTTTTCACATACACGCCATGTCTGAATTTTACATGTCGTGTCATCTGATCTAGGTACCTATCAATGTCACGAACAACACGGGTCAGTGTTACGCATTCTCGTACAAGTTGTGTCCATCTAGAACACGGCGTGTAGTGTCATCCATGTGTCTGACTATGTCTCTAACAAAACGAGCCAGGTAAGGCATGTCTAGTACATGACATGTCTTCCCTGAACACGTCGTGTAGTTTTGTTTCAGAAGATCTGTGTGGATTAACCGTGTAGAAGGAATCAGAAAGTGAATAGAATTATAGTACAAGTTGTGTGTTAGGAAAACACGCCATGTTTTTGGGGTGTTAGATGACCAGTTTTGGAAGAAGTACACGCCCATGTAAATGGCTTAAGGGAACACACAGTGTAGGAAAAGTACACACCATGTAAGCTTGTTTTGAAGAACTTGAATGCTTTATTTCTTCTGTTCACTTATTGTTCTTATTGTTTTCAATTTTTGATAATCTTAAATCTAAGGTGTGCATTTGACCTTCCAGATCCAAGCCACTGAGATGTCCTTCAGTTGTGCGTCAGTTTCCAGTCGGTGATTAGAAACTGGATATGGCTGATCAGGGGCTTCCCATAGATTTATCTCTGTTGCTGTTGTGGACAGCCTGGGGCTTTGCATCTTTTCCTCTGCTGATACCTTGATTCTAGGCACACCATTGGGGACTAGGACAGCTAGTGTAGGTTAGTGCAAGGAGTTCCCTCTAGAGGTTGCAGGGTGTCACTTCTTATGGGATCTCTATGTCCTAGATATGATAGGATATGATATCATTCTCGCAATGGATTGGCTAGTTCCCTTTCGATCAGTCATCAACTGTTATCACCGCAGGGTGAGTTTCATATCACCGAAGGGTAAATCTTTTCTTCATAAAGGTGAGTGGGATGTCCAGGCGAGTAGAGTAGAACCAGAGCATCATGGGCTAGGCGTATTTACAACTCAGATTGTCAGTCTGTATCTAGATGACCAGAGGAATTCATAGTTATACTTTTGTTGATGCTCCTTTCCATCACAGTGTCTACTGAATGAAAAGTGAAATACCTTAAGCACAAAGTGATTTATCCATTGAAGAAACATTAAAAATTGACAAAGGCATGAAAAAGAATTCTATTAAGCATGGTCCGCACATGTTTCAAGATGGTTGCATTGGTATACCTACGTGCCACATATTGGGAGCACAGGTGACCTTCACGCCCTATTTTATTTTCACCCAAGGTCTTCAGCAGCCTATAAATACCCTTTTTGGTCCTCCCATTTTAGGGACAAAAACTCCTGAAACTCATATTTCAGCTCTCGGCGCCCTAGTCTCTTCTTGAGGAATTCTGAACACTTATAAGGTCATTTCATACCTAAAATGGAAGATCTAAATAGGGGGAACAAGACCTAAGTGTTGAAATTCATCAACACCTGCACGCCTAAGTATCTAACCCTTAAGGGAAATGGTCACACTTGCGCGTCACCTTATCCCTTCAACAGAACATGTGCGCCACCCTTTTTCAAGCCTTTAGGGATAACACTAAGGGCTTGAGCCAAGTCTCTCCCATGTATTACCCCATTGGTTAACATGCATGGAAGTACACATGTGCCGCACAGGTATACATGCGCGGCCAGGACCTGCGCCCCCAAACAGGACCTATGTGCCTCCCTTTTTTGGGTGTCCCTCTTGTCTATTAATCTCTTTTATTCATATCCACATCTCCTCTTCAAGATTTAGCCTTCATAACCATCTTCAAATACATTTATTGCATGATTCCTTGGTTGTCTTCCTTATCTGAAAGAAATTCTGTGGAACATCTCTCAAAACCTAGTGATTTAAATATCTTCATGTCACTAAGGTGAGAGATTTAATTTTTTCAACCTCATCCTTTAAGATGAGAAGATATTTAACTTGGGCCTCATTTTCAGGAGTAGGCCCCAGTCCAAGTTCACTTAACATGGGCCTTCTTTTCAGGAGTAAGCCCCAGTCCAAGTTCTCTTAACCTAGGCCTCCTTTTTAGGGGTAAGCCCCAATCCAAGATATTTAATCTGGGCATCCTCCTCAAGAGTAAGCCCCAAGTTCCCAAATCTGGGCATCCTCCTCAGGAGTAAGCCCCAAATTCAAAATTCCCTAAACCTAGTAATCCTTCATAGGAGTATTCCCTAGTCATAATTTCCTTTAACCTGGGTCTCCTTCTCATGATTAAGTCCCAGTCATAATGTCTCTTAACTAGTATTCATTTATTTTGGTTTTGACTTACTTCTTAGGAATAAAACCTAATCATAAGTCCCCTCTAATTTGGGCATCCTTCTCAGGATTAAGACCTAAGTTAGTATCCAAATCTCTATAAATCACATATAACTTTCTGGACCTTGTTCCCGAGTTTATTCCATGAAGTAAATACCAATCCTCATATATCTTGGGCAGTCATACATACATAAACCCCACATTATTTCTTATGATTGCATCTTTTGTGGCACAATCGTCACTTTTTACTGATACCTCTTGATTCTAACACCGAGCATGTCTCGCGTGAGTTTAGAGCGTAAAAGTAATTATGAAATATTTTTTTGGGCCATAAACCATGCATAAACTCATTCTTCTTCACTCAAACTACATGGGTTCTGATTCCTCCTCTAAACAAGGATACGTAGGTAGCACATCTGTGGGTACGATCCCAACTCTGAAATAATCCATGTCCTTTTGAATGACAATAAACTTCAAGTTCCCCACTGAGTGGATTTAAAACTAGTATGGTTATCATAATGACCATGATATTTCTATATAATGTGTTAAAGGATTCCATTGACTAAGAATATTTAACAAATACAGATGATTCTCTATCAACGAAGAATCTCAAAAACATATAAAAGATTATCTAAATCTCATACATATCAATCATTGTTTGTTAGATATAAAGGAAATCTCATTTTCATACATGGTAATTTAATAAGGATTCACGAACATCACTTAAATCTATAAAGAGAGTCCCGGAGTAGAAAATAATTCCCCCCAAAAAGGTGTGATGAGTCTGACCTCCCATCCTCTCAACCAAGGAAAATTCTTAGGCCTCATTGATTCACAACTAATGAGCACCGACCTTTGGAATGTAGGTCCAAATGGATATAGAATCATTGGATATTTCTAGTTCTATGAACAAACTCGTTAGAAACTTATTGGAATTTTTGAACCTTAAACAAATAAGGTAATCCCCATTCTTAGAGGAAACAAAAAATGGTGAACCCGACGTGAATCCTTAACAAAGTTAAAATGATGTTTTATTTATTTTGTATGCCCCTATTTAAACTCAATAAGAGGTCCAAAAAAACAATCAATAACATATGTTATCACCAAAAAGTTGTAGTGGCCGAACTTATCTTGATTATGTATGTTATATCAAACAGGAACTCTTTTCCAAGATCTTCTACATTTCAGAAATGAATTCTCTAAAGTTCACACCTGTGAATGCCTCTACTGTGAATACCTCTACTACTACTCTTGTTGGATCATCGTCCACTCTGAGGAAAACATCACCTACTCAGCATCTTCAACGCTGTGTATCAAATGAACTAGTTAAGGAATACCATCAACACGATACCATTATGACTCTGTTGGCTGCTCAACAAGCCCTTCAAGTCAATAATTCACCTTGTTTGTCTGGACATCGATGACCAGTGATCAAGAAGCATGTGGTTCCAACCACCGTCTCCAGCCGTTTCGGGACGTTATCCCTGGAACACAATCACCATTCCCTCCCATATTATGAGGAGGTGAATGAGAACGTCACTCAAGGTATTAATTCAAGGAGACATGAGTCCTACCCAAAGGCTCCCATCAACAATTGCCTCCAGACTCGTGCGACAGTGCACCCTCAACATGATGAGGGTATCACCTTTAGTGGTTCAGATCAGGTCCCTCAGACCTGAGTTCGCAAGATGAACTGCCAGAGGCAAAATATGGTCAACAGTGAGTAGGTTCTTACTTCTATCTCCTCCGGAGAAGTCCATCAATCCAACATGATGGCATGCAACGTGCGGGCATATACACCCGTCTGTCTGGATGTTACTACCCAACAGAGTCGTCTGGAAGTAACATGCCAATCCCACCAGGGAATTCTGGTGGAGTATTATAGTCATACATATACACCTATTTATAATTCATCAGTTAGTCAATAGGAATGTCTGACTACAACCAAATAAGCTCACCAATCTGATATGGTGGCAACTGATAAGTAGGGGCATACACCTGTTTACAATCAACAATTCTATCAGCAGTCTCATCTACCAGTATTGAATGAATGTCTTCAACCATGCTTGACGAATAATATATAGTAGGTACATACACCTACCAATTTTAATCAAGCCTACCAACAACCTCGTTTGGTAGCATTCGGAGAAGTCTGTCAGAAGGCTCCGAAGACAAATTTCTAGCAGACTCAACTCTCTGCCCCCACACATGAGTAATATCAGAATTCACTGACGGGAAAAGGAGGATAAGAGCAGGAATACACAACTACTCCAAAAATGGAATGGATGTATATTCCTATTCTGACGGATGAAGTCACCAAGCACATTTTTTCAATGGTGAAAGAGCAGAAGCAAATCCCTGCTCATATTCTGTATGCCTGTCAGAATATTATAACAGCTTCAATAGCATCACAAGAAAAAAATGAAAATCTATCCCTACCAGTGGAGTGACACATCAACATATCACTTCGGAATGGACACGAACCTCTGTTCCAGTCCAAGAGGATGGTGGGGAATACTCCCCCATGTCATACGTACAACCAAGTCAGGCACATACAACTAATTTGAGGGGAGATAATCATACCAGCCTGACTATTTCTCCGGAGAAGGCATATACACTTTCCCATAATAACCACTTTCTTCAATAAGAGGTTCCCAATATGAGTAAGAAGACATCTAACAAAATGAATCATCCAACACAGTCAAGAAAGCAAGGGCCAATCTGTAATAAAGCCTTACTCGATGCTGGAGTTCTTAATGCACACACACAATTATTTGTTGCAATTAAAGATTCTACTCTCTCATTTCCCAATAGTGGGAACATTAATTCTGAAGGTCTTCATCAGACACTTTCTCATGAAGGCTTACTTCATGATAGTTTGGTCGATCACGAAGTTTCATCTTCAAATGAGAGCCACATGAACCCTCTGTGTGGCTAGAAGATCATGGAGAAAAAGGTTTGATATTTTTCTATAACCCACCATGGTGGTCCTCCCCATGATGATGAATTTAGATGTCAAATCCCGCTCCGAAATAGTAATTCACATTGTCTGGAAAAATCTTCAAAATACAATGAAGTAACGAGAAATACCTCCTATCTTGAGGCACTAGAAATTGTGAAGCCAGTCATGTATGATGATTTACTGCTAGCAGGTAAAATACTTTCTTAGCTAGAAGATATCTCGGGGTGTAGGTCATTCTCTGAACCACCCCTGGATCATTCATCTTCTAGTCTGGTAAATAAATTCTCTACCAATCTTGTTGAATCTGATGAAGCAACAATGAAGCACCAAATCTGGTCTAATCAGGTTGAAGAGTCATCATTTAATGATAAAGAGGAAGTTCTGAATATGAGAAAACAACTAGAGGAAGTGAAGTGCTAGTTATGTTTTGTCTTTTGGATGACTCTCAGTATGACATTCCAGAGATGTTGATGGAAGATTGTATTCACGATATTCGTCTCTACATGTGGAAAACTCTTTTTCAATTGAAAAATAGAATATTATCTTATTATGAATATGAAAATCATGTCAAAATAATATAAGGGTTAAAATGCCAAATTTATTTGGCCTCTCTCTCAGTTTCTTGATATCCGAAGGCTGAAAAGAAGCCGAGATCCCTTCAGCGCTCATGCCTTGGCGCACTAAAAATGTTGCGCCTGTTAATTACCAATTCCCCATCTAGTATTCATATCAGGTGTTGGGGTGTTCATGGAGAACTATATTTCACTATACTCTCCAGTCAACAAATCCCACCAAAGGTGGTTTCACGCAATGTTATTTCCCATAATTGGCCACATCTAGTTGATTTTTTGCATAATCAAAATCATGATCAAGAACAGGCCTCAACTTGTTCTTCCCAAAATCAGGCATATTGAGAAAAATATGTCGAATTAATCTTGGATCAAGAAACTGAGAATTTCAAACAAGCTTCATGTTTAGAGCGTGCACATCATCAAGTGACAAAAGTTTCAGAAATCATCCAACGGTCTTTTGAGCCAGGTGATTTGAGTGGATGTAGGTTGATGCATCCAGCCAATTTCTGGACTAGAGTCCAAGAAATCAGGAGATATTTTAAGAAAGTCTCATATATAACAACTAAAGAACCACCCCAGCTTTCCAGACTGGGGACACTTTTAGCCCAACCCTTGAAATTAACAAATACGATTCGAGGAGTTGAGTAGGAACAACAGAAATAGCCGTAGTCCCTAGGACTGGGGAGTTTTTCAAATCCTCAATCTCTTATTGAGAGAAAGTCAGTCTTCTCTTTATTAGGGAAGAATCCACAAGAGGAATTAAGAGCCGAATTATCAGAAGATTCCCTCGAAATTACGGTGCGTCAAGAAGTTCTTGAGGGATCAACTCAGCAAAATCCAATGTCTCATCAAGGACATGGAAGAAGTCAATATTGCTGAAATGCCAATAGAAGGGATGCAATGCATTATGCATCAATTAATTTCATCAATGCCAATGTTGATGATTCCCCAGATGAGGCTTACTCAGAGGTATTAGATAAAGAAGTTCTTGCTCAAGAGGATGTGCACACAGAGGCAAATGAAGAAGGTGTGCGTACAAGAAACCAAAGGCTTACCCAGAATGAGTAACATTGGACCTGACCAACATCAGAAAACCATAACTTCAATCATTATAGGAATCATTATAATATGGAATTTACTTATAGTCGGTTTTGAATATTATTAAATAATTAGATCCACTAGACATTTCAGGAGAGGAACTAACACCATAAAAAATAGGAATGGTGGAAGGAGGATCACACAAGATGATTTTAGAACCAATTATCACTCGTGCATATAAATCCCATAAACTTATACCCAATCAGTTTTAAGAACCTAGATCTTCGTTTCATGTATTTTTTACCTTTTCTGGTCTTTTTTGAGAAAAATAGGAAAATATTGAAATTTTCAAAATACATGTCGTGTACTTTATAACTACACACCATGTACTTTGATGTAGTGCCAGGCCGTGTGATGGCCATGTCCGGGCCACACACATGGTGTGTAGGGGCGATGTGGGGGCCTCTTAGAGAAGAGCACAGAAAGGCCAAGTACACGCTGTGTACCCCAGAAGTACATGTCATGTAGTTTCTTTCTTTTCATTAATTGGACCAGGGTCGCGCCTATTTGACGACAACATCTTCTTCTCCAGGTTCTTCAACTGAGAACGACCCGTACGGCCGTGAAAATCTTTTGTTCCCCTGAGCCTCCTTCTATTTTCCTAATCGACCACCGTCGATTGTGTTGGAACCACAGTGGTGATCTCTTCCTTCTTCTTGGGTTTCAATCCTTAATGTTCCCTCTTTCTCAAGTTATCATGGGTTGAAAGTTTTGTGAATTTTCATAGATCTAAGATTTTATAAGGAGAATCATGCCTCGTGGTTCTAGTATTTTGATCTCCTAGAATCAAGGTAGGTGGTTTGTTCCTTACCTTTCAAAGTCTTTTAGTTTTATGTGAAAATTCCACCAATACCCGAGAACGGGGTATTGCGTGTTTACTTTTTTTACCCCTTTGTTTTCATTCCTTGCTTGTACGATTGTGTAGAGGTAATATGATCATGTTTGTGGATTATTTCTATGCTTGGATGTTTTTACCATGCCTTGTTCTTGTTACGGCCTATGGGTCTTGTTAGCCTTTGGCCGCTATTCCTGTTTTCCATTCCTTGTTATCATAGGATGTAATGATATTCTGGAAATGCTTGTTATGTTGTAGACTGGTTATCCAAGTAGCTCTTTAGGTGTACTTTGGCCTTATATCATTATTATGCACTGACTGGCACGAGACCATGAGAACTGGTGCTATAGAATATAAGGGATAGACCGAGTAAGCTTCCCAGAGAGTCTTGGATATTATAGACTACAGGAGGGTAGACCGAGTGAGATTTCTCAGAGAGTCATGGACATTATAGACTACAGGGGATAGACCAAGTGAGCTTCCCAGAGAGTCTTGGATATTATATACTATAGGAGGGTAGACCGAGTGAGATTCCACAGAGAGTCTTTACTTTGTTTGATTTTCTTTAAAACATATTTTCAGGCTAGAGAAGGAATTGACTGAGCGAGCTTCCTTAGAGAGTCTATGATAGACCTGAGACTATAGGATGAATTGACTGAGTGAGCTTCCTCAGAGAGTTTTTAGACCTTGGGACTATAAGAGGGTTAGACCGTGTGATCTTCCTCAGAGAGTCCCCGACTACCCTAGACTATAAGGGGAATTGACCGAGCGAGCTTTCCTAGAGAGTCTTGTAATTTTTATATGACCAAACCAGAGGGGTTAGGCTGAGTGCACTACCCATAGGGTTATTGGTACTTATTGGATAGGACCATAGGGGTTCCTGTTGTGTTAGCTATTTGATTCACTGCTGCTTATTGTTTTGTGGATTGATTACCATTGTATATCATCATATTACTGCTTACTATGTACGGTTACTATTTTGTACTTACCATACTATTACCTGCCATATACTCACTGACTGTTAGGCATAGATCTTCAGGTGGTTTCATACTAGGATTTTAGTCTCACACCCGGTTTGGGCCATGATTTTGGGCCCAAGAAGACTATGTTGTTGTAGGTATAGACAAGGGAAAGTGCCCTTCGACTTCTGGTACATGATTTCTTTGGAGCAGGAGAGAATGGGACCAAGCTGAGGCTTGAGATGTTGAGGAGTTTCTTATCTTTTTTACATTCATTGTACTTTTGTTATTATTGTATTCATCATTGTGACTGGTTTGGCTGCTTTCCTAGACATATGTATCGTGCATCATTTCATATATACATGTGTTATCGAACTGTTTATTGTTTTAGTCTTCCACTATTTATTATTGTTGGATATTTACTGCATCTTCTATTGAATTTTTTTTTCACTTCCGCTGTGTACTCATCCAATGAGGGAATAGCTTCCCCACTAACACACACAAGTCCCTCACTACTAGTTGGCACCCTCTGGCGTTTGGGGAATTGCACTTGAGGCCATGTGACCAACTGGGTACGGGGCACCTCTAGGTGGCTTCTGGAACCGGGACGTTACAAAGTGGTATCATAGGAATTATTTTCTCTTGATTTACTATTTGGAACCTTTAGCCAAGGATAGTACAGATTCGGTATTTTTTAATAAGTTGTGCCTGGGAGTAGCTAACCCGTGAACAGGGAAAATCCAATCTACCTTGTTTATTGCAGTTTTCTAGATTTGAGATTTTACGGTTGATATGATTTCACCAAGAGTGATTCACTTGCCTTGTGTTGTTATTTTTGTGCTATTGCAGTTCTATTTCTGTCACAACCCAATGAGATGAGGGTATGCTATCTCATGCATCATATAGGAACTTGTTAGAAATCACATGCCATTCATTCCTGCTATGCCATATAAGGTGCATTAGCGATTCCATGTTTTTGTGATAAATTTTCTATAGATTATGCATGATGTTGTGATAGATTCTTTGATAGAATCCCTGCAGTTGATAGAGAAATTTTTTTTATTGTACCTTTACTTAAATGAAAGCCAAATTTTGATTCTTGAGGTGTTATGGGACCACATTAATCAGAGTTTGGTAGATAATTGACTTGCTTCCCTTGATTTAGATATGTAGGAGATGCCAAGATTTGATTTGTGGGGATTATGGTCCCCCACAGATCGATATTTGGCACCTCCATGTTTGTTTTTACGTTTTTTATGGGATTCGGTGCAGTTCATAAGCTACTGCCTGGAAAAACCCAGAATACATGGTGTGTACTTGACTACACGTTGTTTAGTGTTGAACCGTGTCACTGACTGTGTGAGAAGAATCACGGGGTGGTGAAAATGTTTTCAGCAACAGGTCGTGTATTGTAGTTTCACACCATATAATAGTGAGTCGTGTACCTGGCCGTGTCACTAACAACACAGGCTGGGGAAGCTTGTGTGGTACATGTCGTGTAGGTTGTGAACACTCCGTGTAGACTCGCTCTAGATACCCGGCCATGTCACGAACAACATGGGACGGTGTTATCTTCCCCTATACACGCAGTGTTTGTTCAGAACACGCTGTGTAAGGGGGAAGCCGTGTAGTCATCCATGTAACTAATAACACGGTTGCTGAAACCTCGTCTAGTACACGCCATGCCCTTAAGTGAACACACCATGTAGTATAGGGTAAATAGGACCGTGTGGGTTAGCTGTGTATAGAGACTCAGATAGGGGAATGGAGATCCAATACACACCGTGTGTGGGGACAAAATGCCATGTAATTGGGGGTGTTACACGACCAGAGGTGGTGGAGGTACACGCACATGTGTCTGGCTTAAGAGAACACGCCATGTAGTATTATACACGCCATATAGTCGTGCTTTGTATAACTTTTTTCTTCTTTTCCCCTATTACTATTTTGTGTTCTTGTGTTCTCTGTCCTTGATAATCCTGATCTAAGGTGTGCTTTTGATCTTTCAGAGCTATGCCTCCGAGACGTCCTCTGATTGTACGGCAGCTACCAGACAGTAAATAGACACCGGATATGTCCGATCAGGGATCTCCTGTAGATCCGCCTATAGATCCTCCTGTAGATCCTTTTGTTGTTCCAGTATTGGCACCAGATGTTATACCCATTGTAGACGCCGATGCATAGTTTAGGGAGGACTTCCTGAGGAGGATACATACCTTTCAGGGAGCACTGCCTCCTTCCCTGTCGATGGCTGAGTTGATGTGGGTTTTCCAGCAGCTAAATCCTTCTACTTTTTCAGGGGATGGAGGACCCTAGGCTGTAGAGTCGTGGCTAGAGGCCATGCTGACGATCTTCGAAAACCTAGAGATACCTCCATAGAAAAGGGTAAATCTTGATACTTATATTCTCTGAGATACCCCCAAGAGGTTGTGTGAGGTGATCTCACAGTCAGGGCACCCGTAGAGTATTACTTGGGATGAGTTTCAGCGCATCTTCTACGATTACTTTTATCCGGAGGCCTTGCGGGATGACCAATCCTAGGAGTTTATGAGTCTTGAGTAGGGTACTCTTTTTGTTATGGAGTGCCCATCTCATTTTACCAATCAGCAACGCTTCACGCCGATTCCAGCAGGTGATGATTTGTTCCTTTCTAGGAAGATTGAGGACACTCTCAGGAGGGAGTTCCATTCCCAGGTGAATATCTTCAGGTTGACTTTGATATCATCTATCATCAACCAGGTACTGATCACTAAGAACAATCTGAGAGATTCTGGAGCAGTGACCAGGATATCAGCAACAGCAGAGTGGATCAGCTCAGAGTGGTCAGCCAGGGGTGCAGGGCCATGGTACATGCCAGACATTCGCTATGGAGCAGACCTATCAGGAGCAGGATCCCAACCCTTCCACTATTCAAGGTACGATCTTAGTGGCCTCAGTTTTATCTTCATCTCTTTTCGATACTGGTGCCCCGCATAGTTTTATCTCGGTTGTTGTTGTGGAGATCCTTGAACTCTGTTTATTTTCATCTGCTGACATGTTGACTCTTGATACACCGTTGGGAATGAGGACATCTAGCATATGATAGTGTAGAGAGTTCCCTCTTGAGGTTTCAGGATGTCACTTTTTATGAGACCTCTATGTCCTAGGGATCACAGGCTATGAAGTCATTCTTGGTATGGACTGGTTAGTTCCCTTCCAGGTATACGTAGATTTATATCACTGTAGGGTGAGTTTCGTATCACTAGAGGGTGGATCATTTCTTCATAGAGGCGAGTGGGATGTCCAGGAGGGTAGTGATGGACCAGAGCATAATGGGCTAGGGGGAGTTACCGCCCAGATTGCCAGTCTATATCTGGATGACCAGGGGAATTCATAGTTAGACATTCCTCCAATGGTGGATCGTTTCAGGGATGTCCTTCCAGAGGACTTTTCTAGTTTGCCTCTAGAACATGAGTTAGACTTCTCGATTGAGCTCATTCCAGGAGAGGCACCAGTGTCCATTCCTCCTTATAGGATGGCTACACCTGAGTTGCAGGAGCTTAAGAAGCAGTTGGAGGAGTTGTAGCAAAGAGTTTCATCTGACCCAGTACTTCTCCTTGGGGTTCACCTATCCTGTTTTCCAAGAAGGTAGATGACACCCTTAGGTTTTGTGTGGATTATCGGAAGCTGAACCAGTTGACGGTCAAGAACCGATATCCATTGACGGGGATTGATGACGTTTTTCATCAGCTTTAAGGAGCCCGGGTGTTCTCAAAGATTGATTTGAGGTCCAGTTATCATCAATTGCGCATTAGACCATCAGATATACCTCTTAAATCCTTTAGGAGAAGGTATGTTCTATATGAGTATAAGGTCATGCCCTTCGGTCTCACGAATGCACCAACATTTTTTATGGAACTGATGAACTGAGTGTTCTATCCATTCTTGGATTATTTCATGGTGGTCTTCGTGGAAGACATCTTGGTGTACTCTCACACTCAAAAAAAACCATGCTACCCATCTTGAGATCATTCTGAGTACACTGAGAGAGCCTTATTTATATTCTAATATCTCAAAATTATACTTTTGGATGGATAAGATTCACTTCTCAGGTCATGTTATCTCAGAGGCATGAGTATCATTAGACCCAGGGAAAGTGAGAGCTGTAGTTTCTTGGGATCATCCAAATAATTTCTTTGAGGTGAGGAGTTTTATAGGCTTAGCTGGATACTACAAGCATTTCATAATGAAATTTTCCAGCCTTATAGAACCACTGACAGGTCTGACCATGAAAGGTGCAAAGTTCTTATGGCTAGATTTTTGTGAGTTATCCTTTCAAGTGCTGAAGGGAAGATTCACATCAGCAAAGATACTGGTCTTTCCAGAGCTGGGAAATAGATATATAGTCTACTCTAATGCTTCAGTTGTCAGATTGGGAGCTGTGCTTATGCAGGGAGATGGAGTCGTTGCGTACATGTCTCGGCAGTTGAGGACACACGAGAGGAACTACCCGACGAATGATCTGGAGTTGGCACTTGTTGTTCAGGCCACATGATTTTAGATACATTACCTTCTGGGAGAGCACTATTTGGTTTTCACTGACCACAAGAGTCTCAAGTACATCTTCACTGAGTGTGATCTGATTCTGAGACATTGTAGGTGGGTCGATTATATTCAGTCCATCAACATTTAGCTTGCCTATACGCTGGGAAAGGGAAACACAGTGGCTGATGAGTTGAGCATGAGAACTCAGATTCAGGAAGTTCAAGATACTAGAAGTGAGTGGAAACTTATGGCTCTGTTTTCTGAGATGCATTTAGAGGTTCACGACAAACAGTGGCACCCTTTCCTATCTTATGTAGTTGTTTCCTCTACCCTTCTTGATCGGGTGCGGATGAGGCATCTATCAGAATCAGAAGGCCTAGTCCAATGGGAGAGTGTGTCCGGAGAGGATCCTCTTCCTAAGTGGGTAGTGGAAGAGGATGAGATTTTTCATTTCCAGGGATGAGTATGGGTTCTAGTAGATATACGTGAGGAACTGATGTGGGATTTTCATTCTTTAGTTTGGGAAGTTCATCTTAGCTTCACCAAGATGTATCGTGATCTACCCCACCAGTACTGGTGGCCAGGTATGAAGAGAGATGTTGTTGGGTTCGTCATGAGATGTTCAACTTGTTAGCACGAGAAAGTAGAGCATCAGTGATCAGTAGGGATTTTATAGTAGTTACCCATCCCTGATTGGAAGTGGAATGATGTCACGATAGACTTCGTGACCGGGTTACCGAGGTCACCTCGAGGGAGTGATGTTGTTTGGGTTGTCATCGACAGGCTTATGAAGGAATCTCACTTCTTTCCAATCTAGGAGACCTTAAGTGTTGATGATCTAGGACAGTTTTACATCAGATATATTGTATGTCTGCATGGAGTTCCACACTCCATTTTCTCCGATAGGGATGCACGTTTTACTTCTCAGTTTTAAAAGGGGATTCAGAAGGCTTTGGTACACAGGTACTTTTGAGTATAACATTCCATCCCCAGACAGATGGCCAATCCGAGCGTACGATGCAGGTGCATGAGGATATGCTCTGAGCTTGCATTCTAGACATTGGAGGTTCTTGATATTAGAATATTCCTATTTTGTAGTTTTCCTATAAAAACAGTTTTCAAGCAACAATTCAGATGGCACCTTACAAGGATTTGTATGGTAGGCCATGTCAATCACCATTGTGTTGGATGGAGGTGGGAGAGGCAGCTTTACTGGGACCTCATCTTGTTCAGGAGACCTCAAAGTAGACAAAGTTGATTCGGAAGAGGACAGCTATAGCACAGTCTTGGCAGAAGTCTTATGCTGATCAGCGGAGATGACCTCTGGAGTTCAAGGTTGCGGATCAGGTTTTTCTACGTGTTGCACCAAGGTTGGGACACAAGAGGATTCAAAGATAGGGTAAGCTTTCACCATGGTACATTGGGCCTTTTGAGGTGTTGGAGACATTTGGGCCGGTTTCATATCGGTTGAAGTTACCTCAGAGGTACCGGGATATGCACAACATCTTCGACGTCTCTCAGCTCAAACGATACTTTTTAGACTTGTCTCACGTCTTTCAACCTGAGGAGGTGGAGCTTGAAGTGGATGTGTCATTTGAAGAGAATCCTATCCGGACTGTCAAACGTATTATGAAGTTTCTCCATGACCGGTCTTTTCCTCTGGTACGTGTGCTATGGAAGCACGGGTGAGTATAGGATGAGACCTAGGAGAGGGAGGCCGATGTACGATCGCAGTGGCTGGAGCTGTTCAGGGTTTCTTCTTCAACGCCTCGCTAGGAAATTCTAGGACGAATTTCTTTAAGGGGGGATGTTTGTATGAACCTGGATCTTTGTTTCAGGTATGTTTCTCCTTTTCTGGTCATTTTTGAGAAAAAGAGGAAAATCTGGAAATTTTCAAAATACACACTGTGTACTTTGATGTAGTGCCAAGCCATGTGTTGGTCATGTCTGGGCCACACACACGGTGTGTAGGGGCGATGTGGAGGCTGCTTAAAGTAGAGTATAGAAAGGCAAAGTACACGTAGTGTACCCCAAAATTACATGCCGTATGGTTTCTTTTTTTCATTAATCGGATCGGGGTCATGCCTAATCAATGAAAACATATTCTTCTCCAGGTTCTTCGACCGAGAGAGACCCATACAATCATGAACATCCTCCAAGACCCCGAGACTCTGTCTATTTGCCCAATCCACTACCGTAGATTGTGTTGGAACCTCTTCGGTGAGCTCTTCCTTCTTCGTGGGTTTCATTCTTTTATTTTCCCTCTTTCTCAAGTTATTGTGGGTTGAATGTTTTGCGCATTTTCATAGATCTATGACATTATAATGATAATCAAGCCTCATGGTTCTAGTATTTTGATATCCTAGCATGGAGGTATGTGGTTTGGGCCTTACCTTTCGATGTCTTTGAGTTTTATATGTAAATTCCACCAATACATAAGAACAGGGTATTGCATGTTCACCTTTTTAACCCTGTTGTTTTCTTGCCTTGGTTGTATGCTTGTGTAGAAGTAATTTGTTCATGTTTGTGGATAATTTCTATTCTTGGATGTTTTTTCCATGCCTTGTTATTATTATGACCATTGGGTCTTTTTACACTTTGGGTGTTATTCCTGTTTTCCATTCCTTGTGACCGTAGGATGGAATGATATTCTGGACATGCTTGTTATGTTGTAGACTGGTTAGCCAGGTAGCTCTTTATGTGTACATTGGCCTTATAGCATTATTATACACTGACTGGCACGAGATCATGAGAACTTGGTGCTATAGATGATAAGGTATAGACCAAGTGAGATTCCCAGAGCGTCTTGGATATTATAAACTAAAAGAGGGTAGACCGAGTGAGCTTTCTCATAGAATCTTGGACATTAAAGAATATAGGGGATAGACCGAGTGAGCTTCCCAGAGAGTCTTGGATATTATAGACAATAGGAGGGTAGACCTAGTGAGCTTCCTCAGAGAGTCTTAACTTTGTTCTATTTCCTTTAAAACCATTTTCTAGGATAGGAAATTAATTGACTGAGCGAGCTTCCTTATAGAGTCTTTGATAGACCTAATACTATAGGTTGAATTGACTGAGTGAGCTTCCTCAGAGAGTTTCTAGACCTTGGGGATATAAGAGTGTTAGACTGCATGATCTTCCTTAGAGAGTCCCTGACTACCCTAGAATATATGGAGAATTGACCGAGTGAGATTTCCCAGAGAGTGTTGTAATTTTCATATGACCAAACCAGAGGGGTTAGGTTGAGTGGACTTCCCAGAGGGTTATTGGTAATTCTTGGATAGTACCAGAGGGGTTCCTATTGTGTTAGCTGTTTTTTTCACTACTGCTTGTTGTTCTGTGGATTGATTACCATTGTATATCATCTTGTTACTGCTTACTGTTTACTTCCTGTTGTTTATTGTTATTGTTTACTGCTTACCGTACTATTACCTTCCATATGCTCATTGACTATTAGGCACAGATCATCAGGTGGTTACCTACTAGGATTTTAGTCTCACATTTTGTTTAGGCCATGATTTTGGGCCCAAGAAGACAATTTTGTTATAGGTATAGACAAGGGAAAGCGCCCTTCGACTTCTGGTACATGATTTCTTTGGAGGAGGAGAGCATGAGACCAAGATGAGGCTTACGATGCTGAGGAGTTGCTTATCTGTTTACTTTATTTGTACTTTGGTTTAGTATTGTATTCATCATTGTAACTTGTTCGGCTACTTTCTTAGACATATGTATCGTGCATGAATTCATATATACATGTGTTCTCTGGTTGATTATTTTTTTATCCTTCCACTGTATATTATTGTTGGATATTTACTGCATCCTCTATTGAATGTTTTCTTCACTTCTGCTGTGTACTCTGCCAATGAGGGCATAGTTTCCCCACTATCACACTCAAGGCCCTCGCCGCTACTCGGCAGTCTCTGACATTTGGGTAAATGCTCTTGTGGACATGTGACCAACCGGGTATGGGGCACCTCTGGGCGGCTTCCGGAACCAGGACATTACATCAGTGACAACCACGTCTGAGATAGATACTAGGATCTATATTTAACATTCCCCATCAGAGATCATACATAGATGGGTAATAAATGACCTAATCCACTTCTACTATCATGGAGGCATTATCCCAACCTGACAGATGGATTGGGAGGATCTGGATTCCATGGCACCACATCAGTTCTTTAAGACTCCCCATACTCAAACTATTAGATCTTGTTCTAAAAACATATTCTTTAAAAACTGACTTGATACTATCTTAAGATCTCCAAAGATAATCATCTATTATTACAATATCGATAAAAACATTGATTCACTTAAAAAACCATGACTTTTAAGGTTTATAGTTTTAGAGATTTAGGAAATACCATATATTTCCCATCAAATGGATTATTTTACCACTAAACCAAAGATTACATACATTACATTATTTTTTTAGCATCTCCTAAAGATTTCTACACACATTAAACCGTTCTAAAGATATCATTTGTAAAACCTTCTTCTAAAACATGGGGAAAATAACACATAAGAAGGGTGATATAAAAAACTCAGTAAGGGTAAACATAAGTGATAAAAAAACATTAGCATATATCCAAAGACAAACATGTGGTTATGAGAATAAAATTAAGGTAGAAGAAAAAATCATAAGGAAATAATACGTGATGAAATTTGGATCATAATTCATGCATCATAACATATGGATTTTGAAATTAAAATATTGATAAAATAGGATCATGGAATCATATGATTACATAAATAACATAAAACATGACATAATAAGGATAATTCAAGGATATCTTCTTTAATTATATAACATAGTGGATATAGTCCCACAATGGATTGGGTTTACCCCTCGGTACCTTACGTATCATATCATGATATATAAATCATTACCTAATGCATTAGAGGGTTTAATAATTCTAATCCCACCAATCACATCATGATATCTATATACCTATATGTTCCAAGTCATTAAAACATACATAAATCCATCAATATTCAGAACATGACAAACCCATGGAAATTAAATGGGTATCTAATGAAATTTAATAACTATCTACATAAAAACACAAAAATTAAGATAATAAAGTACACCATATTTACAATATATAGGTAAAGGGTATACATTTTATTCAAAAATTTCTCAATTTAATAAATTAATGGGTATATAGGAGAATTCACTTCAATAAATATAATATATATATATATATATATATAATGTATTCAAAGAGGAAATGCATTGGAAGAAAGGTTATGTTTATGCATAATAGATGATTGAGAAGGAAAGAAATAGTGATAGATAATTTCTCAAATAGATATTTAATTTCCATAACACAAAACATATGTAAATAAATGGATTAGTAATCAAATTATTATTTTGACATGGATTAAAAACGTCATTATAAGGACATTTTAACGTCACTTTTAAAAACAAGATGAAATACACATTAATTTTATAACATTAAAAATAAAAAATTCATAGAATAATTGGAATATAGTTTTCATTATAAATCCATGAAAACCTTTAAAGTAATATTGATAATGATTAATTTATATAAAACCCAGAAATTTAGTTCATGTAGAAAATGATAAAAAAATTATTTCCACACTATTAGAAATAAAGTCAAAAATGACCCACAATAAAATATTAAAAACAGAATTTTAAAACCGAGGTAAATAAAGGGAAGGGAAATAAAAAATTTACCTTAATAAATTATTAATGTAGATATAATGATATTCCTTTATCAATATAATGAATATGGGTGTGCAGGATAATGATTCCTAAATGAAAAGAAAAGACAAGGTCAGTTTCATAGATAAGAATCCTTTTGGTTGAATTTTGGACAAAAGAGAAGTGGAATAAAAATATAGAATGTGAAATAAAATAACCATATAATAATAAATTAATTGTCTTATTATAACAAATAACATATAATTCCATTATGTATGAACTTAGACATAAACAATCTAAAAAAAGACTGATATTGGGTATGAAACCCTTACAACATTTAAAACTATTTCATAAAAGGAACATGAATGATAGAACATGAAATGAAACATAAAATATAATGAGTAAAGATATAATAGTGCTATAATATTCCAATTATATTATATATGAACCTTCTAAAATATTGTATTTTCCTATTAGAAAACATGTCGCAAAGAAGGAAATTTTAGACTAAAAAAATGTATGACTTTGGTATTTTAGGAATCCAAAGCAAATTAAAGGGAGACCATGATATGGACTTTAAAAATTTATAAAATTAAGGAAATATAATATATTTTAATATAATATAATATTAATTATAATATATAAAAGAAAAAATTATTTATAATATGAACCATGTCACAATAAATTAATATTTATATAAAGAACCCTTACCTTGGATTTACTCTTAGCTTAAAACACTCTAAATTAATTTATAATAAAATAAAACTCATTAATATTATACTTTATAGCCTTATTTATAAATATCATATTTATTCATTAAATTATTTTTATAACCAACCATTTAATATAGTGATGAAAAATAGAATATTTCATCCATGGAGGAAGTAAACTGATAATAACACGAGTGATATTTTTATTTTTCAAATAGATGGGTGGAAGGTAGATAATGGTTATCCCATACACATAATAACATTTAATTATATTTATGATAATTATTAAATAATATTTAGGAGTATATGATATATTTTTTGACGGTATAATAAGGATAAAAGGAATATAAATGGAAATGAGTGATTTGGATTTCTTACCTTACTCATTAAGATACCTCCTTTTCTAAGTGTTTCAAACCTTTAAAAGGTGTTATTTTTATGAGTCCAAGACCTCTTTGATACAGATAATAGTTTTTTGGAATGTTTTTTGGAAGATCACGGTCAATATAATATTCTTATGGTGTGAGGAGATGTGGGTGGTTAAGGGGTCCTTTTATACATGAGATGAGAAATTTTTACAGGAATATTAATTTATTAATGTTAAAAGAATTTCCTTATTCAAGGAAATTATATAAAAATTTGATAATTTGTTTTCAGAAGTAGGTTTATATCAAAAAAATAACTCATAATTACATTTATAGATAAGGTTATGTGATATTGTTTGGCTTTAGGTGTTGATTTAACACGTTTACCTCATTTTAACCATTAAAGTGTGATCATTTTTTACCTAGGTAAGTTATTTTTAATCCCTAATATTAAATTAACCTTATTAAATAATTGGAAAATTATTATTAAAAATATTAAATCCATTTTACTTTATTCAATGATAAATTATAAAAAAATAAATTTAATATAAACATACGACACGGGAAAGACAATTTTTAGAAAAAAATGTATTTTGAAACATAAAATGAATTTATACTTAATTAGTGAATAGATCAAAAATAGTGTTAATTTTATTGGATTATAATTAAAACTAATATGATTATTTTATTTAAAAAAATATGAAACCGAATGGAATCATGTGAATACTTAATAATGGAAAATGACAAAAAAAAATTTAATTAGAATACATTATAACCTAGGTTCTAAAATGTCAATAATATGAATCTAAATTCAAAATATTATTTTTTTTAAATGATTTAATTAACTAATTAAATAAATATTTTTTCTATAAAAATGATTCATGTGTTTTTATGTTAATAAAATTTTAGGATTACGTAATAAAAGTTATGATATTTTAAAAAATTTAAATTTCTTACTATTCACCAAAAATTCAACTCTTAGAAAAATCCGTAAAATTAAGGGTAAGTAATTTTTTACATGAAAAATCATAAAATGATATTAATTTTATTAAATTAAATATTAAAAATTAATAATTTAACTTTTATTCAAAAATAAAATATAATTAGAAAACATTTTGTTAGAAAATGAATTTTTAAAAATTTATTTGTTTTTAATAATATTTCATGTCAAATATGAATTAAATTAGTGTTTATATAATTTTATGTATATTGAAACATTTTTTAAATAAATCCTTCAAAAAAGTTCAACTAAATTTATTAAAAAAATACATAATATATTAAAAAATACAACGTTTCAAAAAATAATCTTTTTTACAGTGAGTAAGTTTAATCACATCCATTCATTATTTATTTTATAGTCATTGAATTTTTTCAATTCATTTTTATTTAAAAATATCACATTATTATTTAAAATAATAATTATAATATGTAACATAAATTATTTTACCTTTTTTTATTTACATTTTGTTTTACAATTATTGTAATTTTTTTAATAATATTTTACATTTTATTCTCTTGATTTATTAATAGTTATATTTTATTATAAAATATATTTTTTTCAATTTAGTTTAATGATTCAGAGAATACAATATATTCAATATACTTTTATTCAAAGGAAAACACCTACTAAAATATTGTGGTGTTAAATAAATTGTATCCGAACAGTTTTAATTTCTCTCACCGATGATAATAGATAAGGGTGTTCTTAATATGGTCACCATTAGTGATACAAATATGTATTAAAATCCTTTATAATGTTTAATAAATTTCATGTGAAAACATAAAATCATATCCCTTTAGAGTATCAATCTATGTGTGTAGTTAGGTCCTATTTTTTTCACCAAGTGATGATTGAGTTAATATATTAAAAACCTTTTTTAAGTTAATTACCCTTAGGTGCATCACATCCATAGAATATAACCACTTGTAATATCCATATAGGGATTCCATTTATATGAAATCACACACTTTTAACTAAAATTTGTGATGTCATTATATATTTATATTTATAAATAGGATTTACACTGATGTATTATTGTTCTAATTTATAATACTAAATAAATCATGATCTCTTATAACTCATTATAAACCCACAATTCCTGGAAAACTATACTCCTAGAATTCAAATTAACATTTATCCACAAAAAACATTAATTTCATACCAATCAATATATACCTTAATCATATATAGTCCCAAAATTATATTAATATTATCCATAAATAACTTGAGTTTAGTTGACATAAATTTATTTACCAACCTAATGGGATACCTTCACATAAATCTTTTTTTTCTTTCTAAAAGAAAAAAAATCACCCTAAATATCATTAATCAACTTAAAATTCAATCACATAAGTCCATAAAAATGGTATCTATTCTTTTAAACTTATGATCAAACATAAAATTATTAATCGATGATGGAATATATAGCTCTTAAATTATCTTAATATGATAATATTATAAACACTAATGTTTCATAATCACTTATTTTATACCAATAGAGAATACCCAAACCCTTAATTTCATATTTAATGCTAAAAAATATTATTTACAAACTGGTTTGATATCAACTGAAGGGACCCCAACATAACCATATATAATTACAATATTAATAAAAAATATTGAGTCCATTAAATAACTATATAATTTTAGGTTTAGAGTTCTAAAGATATTCTAAAAGGGATAAAATAATTAAACCTATATGTTTATCCTTAAATAAGTATTTTTTTCATTGATAAAAGGATTATGTACTCTAAAATAATTTTTTAACATCTCCCACAAAATTCCCCACACATAAAACCCTTATATACATTTCAAACAAAATTATCTTCTTTATAGCCTAAGGAAATGAAAAAATTAAGAAGGGTGAGCTAAAACACCTCATAAGGGTAAACATGAGAGGTATCAATCAATTATAATAAGTGTGTATAAGATAAAAATGTGGGTATGAGAAAATAATTAACCAAAAAGAACACATTATAAGGAAATCAAACCAGATGAAACATGGATCATAATTCATGAATCACAAAATATGTATTTTTTCATAAACAAGTATATAACATAGGTTCCTGTCATTATAATATGTTGGAAACAATATAAAATATGACATTATAAGAATAATTCAATACACACTTCCAAGAAATTAAAACATGGTGACAAATTCCCATAGTGGATTTGGTTTACTCCCCTGTCTCTTATGTATCATCTCATGAGATATTAAGAATTACCCAATGCATTGAAGGGATGTATAATTATGGTCCCATAAATCACATCATAATATTTACATGTATATGTATTTCTCATAATGAAAACATACATAAATCCATTAACAATCATAACATGATAAACCCATAGAAATTAAATGGACATCCAATAAAATTAATTAACTCTATACGTAAATACCTTTCGACTGAGAAAATGAATTATAAGGTATTTACACTTTATATGTAAAGGTTATATGTTTTATTGTATTATTTCTCTATTAAAATACTATATAGGTATATATGGTAAACAAGTTTCAGTCAAAAGATTTAAATACATTGTACTCATATAGGAAAGGAATTGGAAGAAAGGTTATATTTTTTCAAAGTGGGTGATTAGCCTGAATGGCCCGAAGGCCTTATTTTTTATATATTTTTGATAACCCCATTTCAAGGGATGATGGGGAACCCTTACAGGTCCCGTAGGATCAGATATTACAAGGTCCGTAAGCTTAGGAGATTTCATGACCTGAAAGTCATAGGGAATTTAACTTGACTATCAATAAGGAACTACCCCTCCCTAGTATGTGAATCATGATGGTAGCTCTCCACCTTCGTATGGACGTCTAGAAAGGCTTACCATGCAAGAACAGGCTTGTCCCAATGGTATATCCATACCCAATAATTTTGAAAATCCATTTGGCTCTACTCTAGTGAGTGCACCTGCTCTGAATCCTCTTCTAGGGATGCTCCTTTTATGTAGAGTCTGTCTGGGGAAACAACATGTGGCTCGAAGACCTTGAGGTGGCCTGAAGGCCTTAAATGTGGCTCAAAATCCCTACTAACCCAATGGCTTGGGTTTCCCAAAATCTTTAAGGACTCCAAGCCCAAACCAAAGGACCAAGGTGAATAGTTCAATCTGCTACAGTAGCTGCTACAGTGCCAGTGCAGTATGCAGCTCTGCTACAGTACCTGTATAGTCTAAATTCTACTACAATACCCACACAGTGTACAATTCTATTACAGTACTACTATAGTGCCTACTTCATTACCTGCTACTGTACTCAGAAATATGCCTCTTCTTAGTTTTGAACCTGGGTCTCATGGATGCACTTCAGGATACCTCACCAACTGGGATAAGGCTCATGTGCCAAAGTGGGTGATTAGGAAATACAAAGGCAATGATATATTATTTATCTTATGAGGGTTTAATTTATATCACATCACACACACGTAAAAATGTGGACAAATAATCAAAATATTATTTTAACGCTGATGAAAAATAAATTTATAAGGATATTTGAAAATCAATTTAAAAAAAAGAACAAATACCCTTTTCATTTAGTAAATTTTAAAAATATATAATTCGAAAAATAATGGAAATATAATTTAATTTTTAATACCATTATAACATGTAAATGAATATTGATAATGAGTATGGACATAAAATTAGGAAAAAGTTTTCTTGTGAAAAATGGTTAAAAAGGTGATTCTTTTCACACTTTTGTAATGAAATTTAAAAATACCTATGTGAAAAATGATGGAAAATATTCTATTTAGTCACTTTCAAATAAATTAAAAGGAAATAAAAGTGACCATAATTAATAAATTAAATAAAATAAAGTCTTTTTTTAATTATAATAATGAATATGGATGTATAAGATAATGATTCTAACTGAAATAAAAATAGAGACTTGTTTTCACATACGGGAAACCGTTTTGTTGAATTGTAAACCAATGGGAAGTGGAATGATTAGAAGGCATGAAAAACTTATAAATAAATATATAATAAGTAAATAAACTTGTTTTTAGAAGAAAATGACATATAATTCACACATTTAGGAACTTAAACAAAATCTATAACGAAAACAAAGTGCGATTGGAAAAGAAACCCCTAAAACATTTATAAAATTTAGATTAAAGGGAAATGAAATATATAACACGAAATGTAAATTAAAATATCATGAATAAATATATAATTTTAATAATATAATTTATCAATAGTTTTATATATACACCTTATAAAATAAAGTAGGTTCATATTAGAAAACATGTCTTGGAGAAGGATATTTGAAATGAGAAAGACTTACAATTTTGGTATTATATAAATAAAAAGGACATAAAAAAGAGCTCATGAAAGAGAGTTTCAAAAATAATTAAATAAAATAAAATAATTATTAATGAATACAATTTGGTATTAATTACACCATATAAAATAAATATTTGGTGCATCATATGAAACATGTATCAATAAATGTTATTTGAGATGAAAAAACATTACCTTGGATTTATTCTAATTCTAACATTGTAACACCCCAAGCTTCTACGGTACACTTCTCTTTGAATAATGTGATAGCGTGTGTTGTACGCAACACCGAGTTCTAACACACCATAACCAATCAAACTAGCCGTTATGAATAGTAATACCTAATTTTTGAAATTATATATATTTTATATTTCAAAATGGACTTCATTTTTGGATTTGGAATATCGAATTTAGCCTAAGGTGAAATTTTGGTACTTTTCGGATAACTTTAATATTTTGATGAATAGTGAAAATTACTAAATTTTAATTAAAAACAACTTTTTTAATCAAAATAATTAATAGTGATAAATTATGAATTTGAGTAGTTTTAAAATATATTTAGAATATATTTTTACCATTTAATATAATTTTGGTCATTGGACATAATTTTACAATTAAACCGAACATAAACAAGTGTCAATCTTTTGATAGTTATTATCTCTTAAAAACACGCTTTTTGTTTTGACAGCGGGAATTAATTGTAAATTAATTTCTGCCACTTCTGTGTTTTGAATTTATAAAAATGGATTACATATTTGGAATCATGATGTTCAAATTGTGTAAATAGGTAACTTTTTTTTAGACATTTTGGATAATTACTGCGGTAAATATTTTATTTACCATTGTTAAGGGTAAATCCGGTAAATAAGGGTTAAAAAATAATATTATAATAATACTAAATTACCCTAAAACGTGTCCTAGCCATATTTTTTGATACATGTTCGACTATAGTCATATTTGGGTCGATTTTGGGACCCCATGGTGCCACTTGTAGGTGATAGGGACACTTTATTTTAATTAAGTTAAAATGAATACAAAAATGACACAAGCATATATCTTTTAGAAAAACAATTCTTAAATAGGGTTATATATGTTGGATTTTAGATTATAAATATTCATTAGTAAGATAAAAAGATTTCCTAAATAATGATATTTTATTTATAATTTTTAGACATTACATAATTTAATTTATTTATGACACAATGATGATGAAGTAATTACTATAATAGTGAAAAATTAAAATAATTGATATTATAAATACCCAAATAAAAATAATATGAAACTTTTAATGAATTAAAATAATTTTCTAGGATAATAGGATATATTAGTATTGTTTTAATTGACTTTTTTCTAAGTAATGAATCTGTTATGAGTTTCACAAAAATCAACTATTGAATAGTGTCAAAATTGACATAAAAGAGTTCTTAAAACAAATATTATATTATTAATTGATATTAAATTCCTAAAAATCTAAGGTTCGGCCACGAGACTTATATCATGATAGGGTATTAATTAATGGACCACGTTGGGGTCTCTTGGATGCATATAGTATGTTTATTAACCATATTATATAAAAATACAAAGAGACATTGTAAAAGTGAAACTAATTAACTTAGAGTTAATACTTAAAGATAAGGTTAATATAAGTACCCAAACCTGTCTAAATTCTATTGTTTGAGTTTTTTTCGACCCATAACCACCTTAAAATTTAAATAATCAACTTTGGAGCCATTAGAAACCGAATATGAATTTATTATAAATTAATATTTCTAGCTTTTCCAAAGGTGCCCCTCACCCCTCTTATAAAAGGGCATTCCTCCTTCTCATTTCTTCACACCTTCAAAGCCTTTTGGATTGGCCAAACTCTTCCCAAATACTCTCCCACCTCCCCTCACTACAACATAGAGGCCTTAGTTTGATCATAAATCCAACATAAGGAGCCCTTTTGATCAAATCAAAAGGAAGAAACCGAAGAAGAGGTAATGATTTCACCACCCTTTTCCAAGTTCCTTTCTTCTTCCACTTCTTCTTCCTTTGTTGTTACCATTCTAAAATAATAACTCCAGTATCATATATATACTGTGATGATATTATAAATATGGTACAATCATATTCAGTATTCTATCCACCCTTTGAATAACATGTCACCATACGTGTGTACGTACGGCTTACCGTCTCCATGTCGTGGTGTAATTGTTATTCAATATATTATTTTTTGGATGGGTATAATAATGATGTGTAACTCATGTAAATAATAAATACAACATGTTAATGATTCTGCATATATGATATACCATCCATTTGTATATTATTTTAATATCAAAAGAATGATATTGTCGCTCGTGCGTACGTACGAACTACCGTCTCCACGAACGTGATGAGATTCATTCTCCATCGTATCCATTCAAGTATAATTATCATTTGATGATTTAAAAATGATTTTTAAGGACTTGATATCATTCTATATATGAAAAATATACAACCTGTCCATGAAAAACATGGATTATGTAACAAAACATATAAAAGAAAATGAGTAAGTTAACACCCGAAACAACGATAATTCAAAGATATCATTAACAAATCAATGTTAAAAGATCATATATGATATCATATTAATATATATGATTCTTTTATAATTTAATAAAAAAAATTCACCATTATACAGGAGGTTAACCTACCCCAACCATGGAAAAGTACAAGGTAAGGGTTATTTCCCAATCTCTTCATTATTCGAGGATGTTTATACGTAATAATCTACTGGGATCTCTTTATCATCAACATCCATGTTTCTTAAAAATGTATTTCAAAACATTTTTACTATTTACAAGAATATGGGTTAAAGTCATTTATACCATTGTTTGACTTTTTATAAGAGGTTTATAAAGGAATCTTTCCGTCGTTTTCCAAACAAGGTGCTTTTTTAACCTTTTCGACAAAATTAAGGTAAGAATGTTTTTTTAACTTACACGGCGGGTGCGGCTATTTTCCGCCGTTATTAAATCATCGAAGCTTCCCTTAAAAGCTTTTAATAATATTTTCAAAGAAAATTTTTTATTTTATAAATATATGTCTCTTAAATGATTTCAAAATAGAAAGAGATATTTCTCTAAAAAGAGTTTTGATTTCATCTATGTCAACATCCTTTGATGGATTTTACGCTTATTTGAAGTTGATTTATTATGATACAAAACTTATATATTGTATTGAAGGTTTTGTAATATGGTTGACTATGGATGTGCTATTTTTATACCATTCATGGTTTATAGTGAAAGTATTGACATTTTGTATGCTAGTTTTAATACGAATGTTTATGTTATGTTTAAACATTTTCATATGGAAATGCATTGGACTTAATATGTGACGGGTGGAGCCCGCTATAGCTTATCGATGCATCGGTAGGTCTCATGAGACAAACTAGTTTCTTGGAACAAGGCCTTGGAAAAATCTTATATGTCGTCTTGGCATGAGGTCTTGGCTATGTGGTTATGATAGTCTGGCATTATGCATTCCAACATTATGAAACTGGTTATTGATTTTGCATGTGATTATTAGATTAGTAGAATATCCATGTGAATAAGTAACTGGAAGTATTTCATTTTATTTATTCCATACCATGTTGAAAGATAAAGTTTGAATGGCTTTTGTTTTAGTTATACATTTCCTTAAATGTTTATTCTTATTTATGAAACCTTCCGCTATATTGTTATCCTTACTGGGCATTTGAGCTCACCCCTTTTCTATGTTTTATTTTTCCCAGGAAGTGAAGAAGTAAATTATGAATGACCTGTAGGGATATTATGTGGGGATATGAGTGTGGATTATAGAGACAATATGTTGTTGTAGTAGTTTTTCATTTTATGATGTAATGTAAGACTTATGAATATATCTAGTGTTTCCAAGGCTACTAAACCAATCGGTCTTTAGAGATTTGATCTTTCTTGTGATCATGCCAATGTTATGTAATAATGCACCGAATCTGGGTAACTAGGGTCGTTGCATTACAGTTGGTATCAGAGGATGTTTAGTACAAACCTTGGAAGCTAGATTTAGATAAACTCTGATTAGAGCACGTAGACCTAAGATGAAATTTGTGGATTAATATAGAAGAACATCCTATAATTTTGGTATTGTAGAGATTTTGTGAGTTTTCCGAGCAATACATCCCTGTCTTGATACGAGCAGGTAGAGGCGGCTCTGGCACAGATGTACCTAGGGGTAAAACCCGAAAACACCACTTTGAGCTAGACTCGAACGAGAATTGGTGGACGACAACGGGCCTTGCTGCACTCTTGGTTGTGACACTCCCGGGGGATATGCTTAGGATAACTCTCATTTTCTTTACAAATCATTATGAAGGGTTTATGAGTATATACTTCCTCAATGAAAACATTTTTATGATTATGGATTATATCCATAAATAGTTCAATTTATGTTAAGTGTTTTATAAGTATGGGATTATGTATTTTGATTCATAAACTGATCTAGTTTATGCCATTGTTTAGAAATGTCCCCTAGGGAAGAAATGGAAACTGTATCAATGCACACACTCCTTGTAGGGATTTCCCTCGTGCTCAAGATAATTATAGTGGAGCTGGTGATGCAACTGGTGCCGATCATCTAATCACCATACCGGGACAACTCACTCAGGTTATGAATAATAACCTTACCCGTATGGAGCACCCTGATCCACAGCTTGGAGGATCAATGTTAGATCGATCCATGAGGCAACAACCACCATCGTTCAATGGGAGTACAAATCCCTTAGTAGTTGATCAATGGATAAATTCCCAAGAGAAAATATTTCTGGCTTTGGGGAGCAGTGAAAGGGAAAAAGTTATCATGACAGTTTATCGCCTCACTGGAGATGTTGATCAATGGTGGTCATTGATTTATAACATGAAGGAAGATGATGAAGTATCAAATATGGAATGGAGGGAGTTCAAAGATCTGTTTTTAGAAAAATACTTTCCTCGCGACCATCGAGCAGAGATGGAAAAGCAATTTTTGAGTCTGAGACAGAAGGAGGATGAGAATGTCGCAAAGTATGAGGCTAATTTTACAAGGTTATAAAGGTATGTTGGAGATTATATACGTAACCCAAGAAGTAATATTGATCGTTTTTTTGATGGGTTAAAACCATTTCTTCGTCGAGCATTAGTCTCACAATCCTTTTCGTCGTACGAAGACATCGTCTCATGTGCTATCAAGACAGAAAAGGAATTCTCTAAGTCTTATGACTTTAACGAAAAGCAAGAGAAGAAGAGACCTGCTGATCAATCTGGGAATGGAAATAAGGGGAAGAAGGGAATGGTTGAATATCCATCCCGTGGTAAATGCTGGAAGAAACATCCTGGTACTTGCTTGAAGGGAATGGGAGTCTGTTACAAGTGTGTTGAAAAGGCCACCAAGCTTGTGATTGTAAGGGGAAGAAGGAAGCTACCAACGTTCAGTGCTACAATTTCAGGGAGATGGGGCATTATGCAAATGAATGTCCTAAGCGTCAGGAGAAATTACCTCAGAAAAGGCCAAGGGATCAGGGCCAGGCTTATGCTATCACTACTGCTGAGGTAGAAGCTCCGAAAGACATGGTGGCAGGCAATTTAATGGTTTCCTCAAGTTTAGCAAATGCATTATTTGATTCTGGATCATCGCATTGTTTCATATCTTCCTAGTTTTCTAAGAAAATTAGATTTTTCCAATTTGATTTAATAAGGGAGTTGTCAGTTAAAACCCCTAAGGGAAGTATCATTGCAACTATGTTTTGTGAATCAGTCCCCATTAGAGCACATAAATGTTCTTTATCTGCTGATCTCATCGTCATACCTATGATTGAGTTTGATATAATCCTCGGTATGGACTGGAATTCGGACTATGATGTGAAGATTTATTGTAAGAAGAAAGAGGTTACGATTATTGATGATAATGATAAGGAACACCTTATCTTTTGAGGAGAATCGTCACCACCTAATTCTTATTTAGATCCACCCCCAGTAGCTCAACTTAATTCAATTATTGGG
The DNA here is from genome assembly GCA_963277665.1 of Viscum album. NCBI lineage: Eukaryota > Viridiplantae > Streptophyta > Magnoliopsida > Santalales > Viscaceae > Viscum > Viscum album. The sequence goes on along the minus strand of OY728138.1, from coordinate 1,293,050,838 downwards.
GAGGAAGAGAATGAAATAACTATCGGTGAGGAAAGGAATGTTCAAATAGAGGATGTACCTGTTGTGAAATAATTTGTAGATGTATTTCCGGAAGATTTACCTGGACATCCTCCAGAACGAGAAGTTGAGTTTTCCATTGATTTATTTCCGGGATCAAGGCCTATATCGAAGACCCCTTATAGAATGGCCACTGTAGAATTAGTTGAACTAAAGAAACAACTAGAAGAATTGAGTAATAAAGGATTTATTCACCCTAGTGTTTCTCCATGGGGAGCCCATGTTGTTTTTTTTAAAAAGAAAGATGGATCTATGAGGTTATGTATCGACTATAGGGAGATCAATGCTATAATGATAAAGAACAAGTATCCCCTACCTCGTATTGATGATTTATTTGACCAACTACATGGAGCTCAATACTTTTCAAAGATTGACCTTCGATCTGGATACCATCAGTTGTGTGTAAAGAAGGAAGAAATTCTGAAGACAGCATTTCAAACCAGGTACGAGCATTACGAGTTTACTGTAATTCCTTTTGGATTGACTAATGCACCCTCTGTATTCAAGGATCTGATGAATAGAGTTTTCAAGGAGTATCTCGATGAATTTGTTTTGGTATTTATTGATGATATCTTGGTATACTCCAAAACCTATGAAGATAATGAAAATAACTTGCGCATTATCTTGAAGACTCTAAGGAGGCATGAATTATATGGGATGTTTAGCAAGTGTGAATTCTGGCTTCAGGATATTTCTTTTCTTGGCCATATTGTCTCTAAAGATGGAATCTCTGTTGATCCTTATAAGACCAAGGCAATCCAAGAATGGCCAGCACCTACGAGTATAACTGAGGTACGCAGTTTTATTGGTTTGGCAGGTTATTATCGACGTTTCGTCCAGAATTTAGCCCGATTGGCTAACCCATTAACGAAGCTCACACGTAAAGGGGTTAAATTTGTTTGGAAAAAAGAGTGTGAAGAATGTTTCAAAGAACTGAAGAGAAGATTAGTCAATGCTCATATATTGACTCTACCATCAGGGAATGATGGGTTCGTTATTTGAAGTGATGCATCAAAGAAAGGACTTGGTTGTGTCCATATGCAGAATGATAGAGTTATTGCCTATGCATCACGACATTTGAAAATTCATGAACAAAACTATCCTACAAATGATCTTGAGTTAGCAGCTGTGATCTTTTCTTTGAAGATATGGAGGCACTACCTATATGGTGAAAAATGTGAGATTTATACTGATCACAAGAGTTTGAAGTATATTTTCTCACAAAAAGAACTCAACATGAGGAAAAGGAGATGGCTTGAATTACTCAAGGATTATGATTGCACGATAAAATACCACCCAGGGAAAGCAAACAAGGTGGAAGATGCTTTGAGTAGAAAAGACCATGGAGTTTTGAACAATATGAGAATTGAAAGTGATCCAATTTTCATGGATCTAGTGAAGATGGACATGGGAATAACCAGGGAAGGAGAAACATCAATTCTTTTTCAAATGTTTGCCAAACCATCTTTACTAGAAAGGATTAAGAGTTCTCAGACCAATGATGAAGAATTTAAAAAGATGATTAAAGTTGTGAATAATGGGAGATTGAGAGACTTTGTGTATGAAGATGGAATTTTGAAATTCGGGAAGAGACTTTGTGTTCCTGATATACCTGATCTAAAAAGGGAATTGCTGGATGATTATCATTGTTCCAATTTCTCTATACACCCTGGGAGCACCAAAATGTATAGAGATTTGAAGGAACATTTTTGGTGGGACAACATGAAGAGGGAGATTGCTGATTTTGTGTCAAGATGTATGGTTTGTCAACAAGTGAAAGCTGGAAGGCAACATCCTGGAGGATTCATGCAACCTCTTCCCATATCGGAGTGGAAATGGGACAATATTACGATGGACTTTGTCATGGGGCTACCAAAGACTCCTAGAGGAACGATGCAATATGGGTTATTGTTGATCATCTTACCAAGTCCGCACATTTTCTTGCTATAAGAGAAGATCTACCCCTGGAACGTCTAGCAAGACTATATATTAATGAAGTTGTGAGACTTCATGGAGTACCCCTATCTATTGTTTCTGATCGTGATCCCCATTTTACTTCAAGATTATGGAAAAGTCTTCAGAAATCCTTGGATACTGAACTTCATTTGAGCACTGCTTACCACCCTCAAACAGACGGACAATCAGAACGGACTATTCAGACCTTAGAAGACATGTTGAGATCTTGCTCACTTGACTTTCAGGGTATGTGGGGTCAATATTTACCTCCGGTAGAATTTTCCTATAACAATAGCTTCCATTAGAGTATTTAGATGGAACCATATGAAGCGTTATACGGAAAGAGATGTCGTACACCAAACTGTTGGGATGACGTCGGTGAAAGAAAACTTGTAGGTCCAGAAATAGTGGAGGAAACGATGGAAAAGGTGAAGGTAATCCAAAATCACATCAGAGCAGCTCAAAGTAGGCAGAAGAGCTATTCCGATAATCGAAGGAAGGATTTGGAATTTCAAGTCGGTGATCATGTTTTCGTGACGGTATCTCCATGGAAGGGAGTCATACGTTTTGGTAAGAAAGGTAAATTGAGTCCCAGGTACATCGGACCCTTCGAAATTCTAGAACGAATTGGGGTTGTAGCTTACCGATTGGCAATGCCGCCAAGTCTCTCAAAAGTTCACGATCTGTTCCACGTATCTCTGTTGAGGAAATACATGCCTGTCCCAACGCATGTACTCACCTATGAAGAATTAGAACTGGAACCCGATCTGTCTTATTGCGAAGAGCCCGTCAGGATTCTTGATACGATAGAACAAGTACTGAGAAACCAGACGACGCGTCTGGTAAAAGTTTTGTGGAGAAACCATAAGATGGAGGAGGCAACGTGGGAACCCGAGGAACTTATGATGAAGAACCACCCGAGTCTTTTCATGTGATAAGTATTCTAGAAATTTCGAGGACGAAATTATTTGAAAGAGGGGAGAATGTAACACCCCAAGTTTCTACGGTACACTTCTCTTTGAATAATGTGATAGCGTGTGTTGTACGCAACACCGAGTTCTAACACACCATAACCAATCAAACTAGCTGTTATGAATAGTAATACCTAATTTTTGAAATTATATATATTTTATATTTCAAAATGGACTTCATTTTTTGATTTGGAATATCGAATTTATCCTAAGGTGAAATTTTGGTACTTTTCGGATAACTTTAATATTTTGATGAATAGTGAAAATTACAAAATTTTAATTAAAAACAACTTTTTAAATAAAAATAATTAGTTGTGATAAATTATGAATTTGAGTGGTTTTAAAGTATATTTAGAATATTTATTTACCATTTAATATAATTTTGGTCATTGGAAATAATTTTACAATTAAACCGAACATAAACAAGTGTCAATCTTTTGACAGTTATTATCTCTTAAAAATACGCTTTTTGTTTTGACAGCGGGAATTAATTTTAAATTAATTTCTGCCTCTTCTGCGTTTTGAATTTAGAAAAATGGATTCCATATTTGGAATCAGGATGTTCAAATTGTGTAAATAGGTAACTTTTATTTTTAGACATTTTGAATAATTACTGCGGTAAATATTTTATTTACCATGGTTAAGGGTAAATCCGGTAAATAAGGGTTAACAAATAATATTATAATAATAATAAATTACCCTAAAACGTGTCCTAGCCTTATTGGTTGATAAAGTTTCGACCATAGTCATATTGGGGTCGATTTTGGGACCCCATGGTGCCACCTGTAGGTGATAGGGACAATTTATTTTAATTAAGTTAAAATGAATACAAAAATGACACAAGCATATATCTTTTAGTAAAACAATTTTTAAACAAGGTTATATATGTTGGATTTTAGATTATAAATATTAATTATAAAGATAAAACGATTTCCTACATAATTATAGTTTATTTATAATTTTTAGACATTACATAATTTAATTTATTAATGACACAATGATGATGAAGTAATTACTATAATAGTGAAAAATTAAAATAATTGATATTATAAATACCCAAATAAATATAATATGAACCTTTTAATGAATTAAAATAATTTTATAGGATAATATGATATATTATTATTGATTTAATTGACTTTGTTTGAAGTAATCAATCTGTTATGAGTTTCACAAAAATCAACTATTGAATAGTATCAAAATTGACATAAAAGAGTTCTTAAAAAAAATATTATATTATTAATTGATATTAAATTCCTAAAAATCTAAGGTTCGGCCAAGATAATTATATCATGATAGGTTCTTCATTAATGGACCACTTGGGGGTCGCTTTGATGTATATAGTATGTTTATTAACCATATTATATAAAAATACAAAGAGACATTGTAAAAGTGAAACTAATTAACTTAGAGTTAATACTTAAAGATAATTTTAATATAAGTACCCAAACCTGTCTAAATTCTATTGGATGAGTTGTTTTTGACCCATCCCCACCTTAAAATTTAAATAATCAACTTTGGATCCATTAGAAACCGAATATGAATTTATGATAAATTAATATTTTTAGCTTTTCCAAAGGTGCCCCTCACCCCTCTTATAAAAGGGCACTCCTCCTTCTCATTTCTTCACACCTTAAAAGCCTTTTGGTTCGGCCAAACTCTACCCAAATACTCTCCCAACTTCCCTCACTACAACCTAGAGGCCTTAGTTTGATCAGAAAGCCAACCTACGGAGCCCTTTTGATCAAATCAAAAGGAAGAAACCGAAGAAGAGGTAATGATTTCACCACCCTTTTCCAAGTTCCTTTCTTCTTCCACTTCTTCTTCATTTGTTGTTACCATTATAAAATAATAAATCCAGTATCATATATATACTGTGACGTTATTATAAATATGGTACAACAATATTCAGTATTCTATCCACCCTTTGAATAACATGTCACCATACGTGCGTACGTACGGCTTACCGTCTCCACGTCGTGGTGTAATTGTTATTCAATATATTATTATTTGGATGGGTATAATAATGATGTGTAACTCATGTAAATAATAAATATAACATGTTAATGATTCTATATATATGATATACCATCCATATATATATTATTTTAATATCAAAAGAATGATATTGTCGCTCGTGCGTACGTACGGACTACCGTCTCCACGAACGCGATGAGATTCATTCTCCATCGTATCCATTCAATTATAATTATCATTTGATGATTTAAAAATGATGTTTAAGGACTTGATATCATTCTGTATATGAAAAATATACAACCCATCCATGAAAAACATGGATTATGTAACAAAACATATAAAAGAAAACGAGTAAGTTAACACCCGAAACAACGATAATTCAAAGATATCATTAACAAATCAATGTTAAAAGATCATATATGATATCATATTAATATATATGATTCTTGTATAATTTAATAACAATTATTTCACCATTATATAGGAGGTTAACCTACCCCAACCAAGGAAAAGTACAAGGTAAGGGTTATTTCACAATCTCTTCATTATTCGAGGATGTTTATACGTAATAATCTACTGGGATCTCTTTATCATCCACATCCATGTTTCTTAAAAATGTATTTCAAAACATTGTTACTATTTACAAGAATATGGGTTAAAGTCATTTATACCCTTGTTTGACTTTTTATAAGAGGTTTATAAAGGAATCTTTCCGTCGTTTTCCAAACAAGGTACTTTTTTAACCTTTTCGACAAAATTAAGGTAAGAATGTTTTTTTAACTTATACGGCGGGTGCGGCTATTTTCTGCCATTATAAAATCGTCGAAGCTTCTCTTACAAGATTATAAGAATATTTTCAAAGAAAATTTTTTATTTTATAAATATATGACTCTTAAATGATTTCAAAATAGAAAGAGATATTTCTATAAAAAGAGTTTTGATTTCATCTATGTCAACATCCTTTGATGAATTTTATGCTTATTTGAAGTTGATTTATTATGATACAAAACTTCTATATTGTATTGAAGGTTTTGTGATATGGTTGACTATGGATGTTCTATTTTTATACCATTCATGGTTTATAGTGAAATTATTGACATTTTTATGCTAGTTTTCATACGAATGTTTATGTTATGTTTAAACCTTTTCATATGGGAATGAATTGGACTTAATATGTGACGGGTGGAGCCCGTTATAGATCCTTGATGCATTGGTAGGTCTAATGAGAGAAAATAGTGTCTTGGCACAAGGCCTTGGCAAAATCTTATTTGTAGTCTTGGCATGAGGCCTTGGCTATGTGGTTATGATAGTCTGGCATTATGCATCCCAACACTATGAAAGTGGTTATTGATTTTGCATGTGATTATTCGATTAGTAGAATATCCATGTGAATAAGTAAATGGCATTATTTCATTTTATTTATTCCATACCATGTTGAAAGTTCAAGTTTAAAAGGCTTTTGTTTTACTTATACATTGCCTTAAATGTTTATTCTTATTTATGAAAGTTTCCGCTATATTGTTATCCTTACTGGGCATTTGAGATCACCCCTTTTCAATGTTTTATTTTTCCCATGAAGTGAAGAAGTAAATTATGAATGACCTGCAGGGATATTATGTGGGGATATGAGTGTGGATTATGGAGACAATATGTTGTTGTAGTAGTTTTTCATTTTATGATGTAATGTAAGACTTATGAATATATCTAGTGTTTCCAAGGCTACTAAACCAATCAGTCTTTCGAGATTTGATCTTTCTTGTGATCATTCCAATGTTATGTAATAATGCACCAACTCTGGGTAACTAGGGTCGGGGCGTTACAAACATGATGTAACCTTATGTACAAAAAACAAATTCATATAAAAAATATATTTCAGAAACTTATTCATATTTAATTTCTATTATATTAATATTTTATATTCATTTATTATATAGGTATTACTTATTTTTAGTTAATATTGATCCTTATCTTTAGTAGTTTTAAATATTCATTTTCTATTTCAATGTAACAGTTTCATTTATCATTCCTTGTTTATAAGTTCACCATTTCTAGGATTATAAATTTTCATATTATTTATCACTCATGTATAAAAAAATCTATATAGTTCCATAGATTGTTTAAAATAATTCATATTATAAAAGATGTCTTAGTATGCTCATTTTACGGTAATTACAATCACTATAAACATTTATTGTTAATTTCATAATTATAATGAAAATTTTATCCTTAAAAATATTAATAACGTGATAAATATCATTTTTATTCATTAAATCCATTTTTTATAACCATATATGTAAGGTGGTGGTAAAATTAAATATTTCAACCTTGGATGTGGTGAACTAACCATAACACGAGCAACATTTTTATTTGTCAAATGGATGGGAGGAATATAGATATTGTACAATACATAAACCAAATAACATTTAAATACATTTATTATAATTATTAAATAATATTAGGATGGTTATAATATATTTTGAGTATATGGAATAATAATAAAATGGATATAAATAAAAGGGAGTGATTTAGAGTTCTAACCATATTGTGTTTGATAACTCCTTTTCTAATTGGACGAAGCTTTTGAAATATTGGATTCTGATGATACAATTGGAATTATAAAATCAATAAGATTTATGATAATTTTTTTTGAAGGATATTAGTTTAGATAATTGTCTCTTGGGGTGGGGAGAAGTGGGACGGTGAAGAAGTCCTTTTATAAGTGAAAGTTGTGGGATTTTTATAAATATTATTTTTTAAAATATTAAAAGATTTGAATTATTCTATGACAGGGAACCCAAAATTAATAATTAGAGAGGATGAAGAAATTTAGGGATTTGAAGTCCCCTATACAACCACTTATATATGCAGTTTTGTGATATTTTGAGATATTGTATCTTGAATTAGCACTTTTATATCATTTTATCATTTCTCATGGTGATTAGTTGTTACCTTAGAAACTTATTTTTATGACCTAAATTTATACATTACTTATTAAATAATTTTTATATTCTAATTAAAAATATCATATTCATTTTATATTATTCAATTTATAAAATAAAAAAAACTAACTTTAATGATAAACACATAATGCGGGGAAAACAATTTTATGAAAAACAAAAATATTATGAATAATAAAAATGAATTTATAATTAATTATCCATAGATTATATATTTTATTGATTTTATTGGTTTAGGATTAAAAAATTAGTGTAATTTTATTATAAAAAAATACAAACCTAAATGGAATCAATTGAATTCTTAAATAAAGTAAAATGACAAAAAAATAATTTTTTTTAAATAAAATATTATTTAAGTTCCCAAAAATCAATAATATGATTATAAATTCAAAAAATATATTTTTAAATTTTTATTTTACTCCTTAAATAATATTTACTTAAAAAAATGGTTCATAAATTTTAATTCAATATTATATCATGATTATATCATAGAAGTTTTGATATTTGTAAAAAATATGATAGTTTTTATTAATCACAAAACAATCCACCTTTTATGAAAAATCCAAAAAAATTACCCTATGATAATTTTTAAATTCTGAATATGAGAGTTTTTCTTTTTGAAATTAAATTATAAAACTTTGAAATGTAAATTTTAATTAAAAACATAAAATATAACATATTTTTTTATAAACGATTAGTGTACTTATTTTTGTTCACATAAATTATAAATTAAATGAGTTTTAATATATTTGTTTTTACAATGAAACTTTTTATTAGAATAATTATTTTATTGTTTTAAATTTAATTTATTAATATTAAAATATATAATATAATGAAAATATAATTCTTTGAAAAATAGGTTTTTTAACACTCTATGATTTTAATCACATCAATTAATTATTTATATTCTAAAAATTAAATTTATTCAATTAATTATTATTATAACACATTAAATTATTCTTTAAAAAAATATATCGTAAAATAATTCACTTTAACTATATTTTAACTTACATTAGGTTTTACTCTTCTTGTAATTTTCATAATGATATTAAACATTTTATTCTCATGGTGTATTAATGTATATCCTAAATTGTAAAATATATCATGGTTTATTTTTGTTAGTTAATTCATAACATATAATATATTTAATATACTATTTATTTCACGTAACACACTTACTAAAACCAGGGGTGTAAAACTACCCTGACAGTAATGGTCTCACAGGGGAAAAGCTCCTCATGTCACCACCAATAACTGTTCTAGGTTCATTTCCTAATAATGCACTGATAACACCTTCCTCTACACCAAGAAGGTAGGGGAAATCAAAGTCATGGTAACCCCACCTTCCACTTGAGAGTCTCTTAGGAGGTCTCTCTCCAATCGAAGATGCCATCATTGTTGGGCTATCGAGTCTGCAACTAAACTGGTCGATCCTTCATTTACACTGACTATTATGATCTAGAATGATTAGTTCCCAATCTAGTGGTAGGATATAACTCTTACATAGTGATAGGGTTTTATTATATATATTATTGTATCCTATATCATTGTGGCCACTAAACATGGATACATCTTCTCCAATCTGGGATTCTGACCATAACCACCCACCAGACAAGCTGTATCAACTCTCCTTACCACTGGAACCATCTCCAACCATCATGGATGTTCTCCCCATACTGAATTATCCCACCCCCAGAAGGTCCTTATCATGGTATAGGTTAAATCTACTGATAAATTTCATACATAAATATTACATCTTAAAAGATGTATATTCATTACATGATATTACTATCTGCATGATAACTGTATAGGTTTAGTGTCTTTGTAAAATTGGATACATAAACAAATTATTCCTAAGAGATCTAAATTTTATCTCACATAGTTCTTCAAAAGTATCACCTTTATTAGACACATCATACTTTAAATTTTTCATCATATCCCGGGGAAATGAAAACAAAATAAAGGTTGAGATTAGATTCTAAGCAAGGATAAACAAGGAAGTTATAAATAATAATTTAAACATAACATGATGATAAAGGGTATGATAACATGATAATAATCATTAAAAATAATAACTAGTAATTCTTAGATCATAAAAACGAGTCACAGAATAATTTTTGTAAGTTTATAAGGTATGAATCATAAAGTAATCAAAGAACATGAGTCAATAGAATGTATCCTTAACATAAGATCATGTCATAAAATAGATGAATAATGTTTTGAATTATCATATTCATTGTAATATTATATCAAAGAAACCCACCAATATATTCATAACTTTTTATTCTTGGTATTACATTCCATTTACTAGTTTAGGGCTTTAGATAACCCCCCACGTTCCCTCTTTCAGGCTTGGGATAACCACTCATGAACTCTCTTTCTTGGTCTTTGTATAACCTACCACGTACCAGGCGATCTCAAAAAACATTAATATTTACCCAATTCGTTTAAGGGATATATAATTATTCTCTCACCCATAAAATAATCACAAATCCTTTAATATATATTTCATAGTATCATAAAAACATTCATTACAACTAAACTCGTGGAAATGAAAATGAGTTTCACTGATATGTAATCAACATAACAATAAATCATCCAGAGCTGGAATAATGATTATATCAATGAATAATACCCCTATTAATTTTGAGGTAACATCAAATTATGTTTTCATGGATGAAAAAATATTTAAAATAATGCTGGAATATTTATTGAGAAAAATACACTTTTCACGTAGAAGTCACATGTTTAAAATCTAAATTTTCTCCAAATATTAATGATAATAATTATTTAAAAATGACCATTTAAAATTTTAAATTAATCATTAAATAATTTATCATTCATGAGGGTGTTAAATTATATTCATGTTGTGTATCTTAAAATAATGATTTCTTTCACATTTTCAGTAAAAAGTCCAACGTTTCTTATTTTGAAAAGGAAAAAAAGAATAAATTTAAAACACTTAAAAAAATTACATTATAGATAAAACTGAAATTAAATAATCATATAATAATAGTAAAAACATTTTTAACACATTTTTATAAGACATGTACATTGAAAATGATGGATTTTCAAAGTAAGAGAGAAATAAAGTTGATTTTCCTTAAAAACGATTTTTCGGTATCTTGAGTACTTAAAGTGAGGAAAATGGAATGAAAATATCTATTATCAATAAATAAACATGCTATAAAAAAAATTAAATTTATTTATTATGAAATTATTAGATAATTTTCTTTTATATAAATTTAAGCATAAACAATCCATATTAAAATGAAATTAAAACATAAATCCATTACCACATTTGTAACTTTCGAATGAAAAATTCATGAAATATATAACATTATATGGATATATAAATTACCTTAATTTTCATGTGAACCGTATTAAAATACATCCATGTTCAGTATATACATTACATAAATTAAACAAGTGGTGAATATAAGCCATATCTAACAGAAATAAAAGTGAGACAAAAATACCTTACTTCAAGTTTGTATTACTTCAAAATAAGTCTAACCTACTGAATAATGAATTTAAATTAATTATAATTATATATCATAACCATTAACATACTATAAATATCATATATGGTCCAATTATAACATTTTGATACCCAATTATTAATAATTATTTATTAAAATCAATGTTTCTTTGTGTTAACTATTTCATTTTCATAAACATTTTAGTTTGGTAGTTCTGTTTATTTTACTTTGATCGTTGTTCCATAATATCCAAAAATTTAATCATGATATAAATATCATATATATTACTTATATTTACATATATTAATCAATAAAAGTTATATATATAAAACCTAATTACACAGTTTATAGCGATGTAGGCCATATGTACGCAAGAATACTGTTTTCACTCTTCTATGGATGAAATAAATAAAAATAAATAAAAAATCACCAGTAAATGTCTGGCCTTTTTTTTGAGTCATTTTAGGCATTTTTTCAAGTGAAATTGTGGTTTTTATGTACCTTTGTTTTAGATTAGTGTCTTGGGATGTGTTTTGGTGAATTTTTAAGAACTAATAAACATTGGGTTGTGCATGGTTTGTACACGGTTTGAAAAATTTTGTGACAAAACCGTGCCAACCTTGAAATCCTGGGTAGAGAGGTCTGCATGGTTAGTGCATAGTTTTCCCAAACCACTTTTCCCTACCTAGGAAACTATGTGCATGGGATTAATTATTCCAAAAAATATTTTTAAAACCACCCAAACCATTGAGACTCCCATATTTCGACGTTAGCTTGGGATTGAAAAAATCTTGGTGATCCTAAAGCATTTCTGAGTGATTCCAAGGTGATTCGAAAAATGTTCTTCAAGATTGAAAGCCTATATTGAAGATATTATCTCTTCACAGTAAGTGGATTCCATCCCATTTCTTCTCTCGTTCATTCCTCTATCTTTCCTTAATCATTTCAAGAAGTGATTTCTTAGGAGCAGCCCAAGAATGTTTTTTGATATTCTATGATTTTTAGGATTATCTAGTTATTACAGGAGGTTCATCCAAGAATGTTCCCTATTCACAGCACCACTTTTATGTTTTTCAAATAAAGGTATAATGTTTGATTGGATAGAATCATGAAAGAATGATTTCTAGGAGTTGAATAAGTGCTTGAAATCGACACCAATTTTGATCTTACATGAGTCTGGTGAGTAATACATGGTGTATTGTGATGCTTATTGGATTAGAATCAGAGCTATATTGATGCAAGTGGATTGAGTCTATGCTTATGGATCTCAGCATTTGAGGCCACACAAATGGAATTACCCTATGCATGACCTCAAGTTGGCAGCATTGGGTTATGATCATAACTGTTGGTGGCACTATCTTTTGGGTGAGAATTTTATAATTTTTACAGATCACAAAATATTGAAGTATATATTTTCACAGTGTGACTTGAATCTTTGGAAGCAAATATGGGTATAGTATATGTAGTCCTTTTATTTTGAACTAGAAAATACAACCAGAAAGGAAAATATTGTGGTTGATGCCTAGATCCAGAAAACTCATACTCAGTTGGTATATGAGTCAAGTACAACATGGAAGATAATGAATTTTCTAGTAGAAATTCATATGGTAGTCAGGATAGTCATGAGATAATGACTCTTATTTCTTTAGTAGTAGAGTATACACTCTTGATATTGATCATGGAAAGGCAGTATGGGGATCCAAAGTATTTAGGCTTAATGGAAATCCTTGTTTGTGGGGATACACCTTCAGACTGGGTAATAGATGAGGATGAGATCATCTATGTGATTAATTGTTTTGTTGTTCCTATGAGTATGTGAGAGGAACTCATGCAAGAATTTCATGCCTCAAAGTGGTCGGTACATCCTAGGGTGAAAAAAATGTACCGTGACCTACGACGAATGTTTTGGTGGCGAGGAATGAAAAAGGATATAACAGGGTTCGTAACAAGATGATTCACCTATCAGTAGGTGAAGGTAGAGAATCAATGACCTATAGGCCTATTGTAGTCGTTGCTTATTCTACAATGTAAGTGGGATGATGTGACTATGGATTTTGTGGCAGGACATCCAAAGACACTTATAAATAATTTTTATATTTTGGTCATTGTGTATTGACTAATGAAGGTAGCACATTTATTGAGTATAAGGGAAACTTTTACATTAGAACAGTTGGTAGAAATATATGTACAATAGATAATTAATTTTCAAGGGGTGCCACAGACTATAGTTTCATATCGTGATTCACACTTTACATCATGCTTCTGGAAGGTCATACATAAGGTGCTTGTTACATAGGTTTTGTTAAGTACAACCTTCCACCCATAGACATATGAGAAGTCAGATCATAACAAACAGGTGTTAGAGGATATGTTGTGAGAACGTGTGCTTGACATTGGTGGTTCTTGGGAGAAACACTTGTCTTTAGTAGATTTTTCCTATAACAACAGTTATTAGGAAAAGATATAGATGGAACCATATGAGGAACTTTATGGTAGAACTTTTAGATCACTATAATGTTGGTCAGAGGTTGGTGAGTCTAAGCTATTGGGACCGAGTCTCGTTCAGGATACATCGGAGTAGGAGTAGTTGATTCAGAAATGTGTGGCTACGAATCATAGTAGGTATAAGTCATATCCTGATAAACGAAGTTGATTCCAATAGTTTACATAGAGATATCATGTATTCCTTCAGGTGTTGCAAAGATTGGGTCACCACAAGATATGGAGGTAGGGAATGTTGGCACCCAGGTTTGTAGGAATGTTTGAGGTGCTTGAGATAATCAGCATATTGGCATACTGATTAAACCATCCACAGAAATCCAGTGCAATGCATGATTTTTTCCTTATGTCAAGACAACAACAGTATCACCAAGACCCTTATCATGTGATTTATATTGAAGAGGTGGACCTCGAGATAGATGTATCCTTTGTGGAGCATCTGATATGTGTGCTGGATTTTAGTGAGAAAGTGTTATGGGGAAAGACCATATTGTTAGTTCTTGTGTTATGGAAACATGGATGTGTTTAAGAGGAATCATAATAATGGGAAGCGGACATGAGGGCACAATGGCCCAATCATTTTTACTAGTAATATTAGAGATGTTTGGGAGTTCAAATCGAGGCTGATCTATTAATTGGTGGTGAGAATGTAAGATCCCGACCTTTTTTTGAGTCATCTTGGGTGTGTTTTTAGGTACTTTTTTAGGTTTTTAAGCACCATTGTTTTGGAGTAGTGGGTTGGGGTGTGTTTGGGTGAATTTTTATGAAAAAATAATAGACCGTGGTATGTTCATGGTTTTCGCATAATTTAAAAAACCATATGACTAAACTATGCCAACCGTGCAAACTTGGGTAGAGAGGTCTGCACAGTTGGTGCACGGTTTACCCTAACTGTGTGAACCTTCCAAGGAAACTATTCTTGCAAGATTAATTATACAAAAATATATTTTTAGAACCACCCGAACACCAACACTCCAATATTTATACCTTCTCTTAGTCTTGACAAATTCTATGTGATCCTAGAGACATTTGGAGGGATTTCAAGGTGATTCAAACATCATTCTTTGAGATAGAAATCCTATATTAAAGATACACTATCTTCTTAGAAAGAAGATTTCATCTTATTGCTTCTACCATTCATTCCTCAATGATTCCCTGAAATTTTCATGTAATATCACCACAGTTTACATAGATTTAAACCTATCAATTGAGATCTAGTTCTATGTTTATGGATCTAGATATAAATTTTCAAGATCTAGATTACTTTGATCTTAATGTTGGTTTAGGGATTTAGATCCAGAGTTTGATCGATGACATTGTGCCGCTGAAATTTTGGGGATATCCATTGGGCTAACATATGTCTATAAACTATGTCAGGTGGAATAAATCAAAATCCCATAGTCGTGGATTTGAAATGTGAATGTGGGTTTATTGATTTTCTAGCATCCCTTGATAATTGATTTCCTAAATTGGACTAATTAAGAATGTGGAATTGACTTGTGATTACCTTGATTATTTATTGATAATTGAATCATGGATCAAACAAAGGGGGTTTCTCAAATAGATATATTTTTGGAGATTTGTTATGGGTTTCGATATTGTAATTGAGATATTGAATTTATTGTGTTAAGATAATTAATTGGAGGAAATTAATTATGAAATGATGTTTGGCTATGTAATATAATTAAAAATGTTCCATGATGTTGATCAAAGATAATTAATTGTTAGAATTAATTATGATAAGTTGAGATTTGATATAGATAATTAATTTCGAAAAATTAATTATAGAATAATAATTTTGTTGATTGATTAATTAATTGATGAATTAATTAATCATTTATGTGCTTAGTTAATTGTTTTGTTAACTAATGAAATTTTAAATGTTTAACTAATCATTGTATTAGTACTTGAATGATGTGGATAATTATTTCAAATTAAATAAGTATTAAATGGATGATATTTATATAGTTCTAGAAACGGTATTATAGATCAATTATAAATTGGGACTTGGACATAGTGTTCCTCCCCAATAGTTATCCAAGATTGAGATTTTGGGGTTCTTGGCATAACAACCTACACTGAATGAGATGTAGAGTTTTAGGAAAGGAGACCTATAATGAATGAGATTTGGGTTTCATGACAGGATTTTAAACACCAAATTATTGATAATAATGAATGATGATTCAAATGGAAAACATGAAGTGAAACTAGGACTAATGTGATGAATAAAGACTAAATTAAAATGTGATAAGTATATAATTATGAATTGTATTTATTGCTTCACAAAACTGTATACACTATCTTTTTACTGGCCTTGTTTTAGAAACCGTTGGTGGTGGCCTATTGAGTTGTGCTCATACCCTATTCGGACTGCCTGATTGGCACCCGAGTAGACTTTGTTGTTGCTGGATAGGATAAGGGTGAGGCCATAGTATAGGTTTTTGTTTGTAATTGGGGCATGGTAGAGGGAACCAGACATGTTTCGGGACCTTCTTGAAAGTCTTTTTATCTTTACTTTTAGTTTCATTAGAGACACTTGACATTTACATTTTCATAGCATGTTTTACCTTTTAGTTGAGTATTGTATTTTATTATTTTGAATATAATATGACATGGTATGTTTTTGTTATTTATATTCTTATGTACTTGGTTATTGTTGTTTTCTTCCATTGGTTATTTATTCTAATAAAATAGGTTATAGTCTCCCCATGACTGACATACAATACCATTGTTTCTAGTTGGCACCCTTGGGCATATGAGGAGACGTTCTTAAGGTCATGTGGCCAACTGGCTTGGGGCAACATTTAGTGTCACCTAGGTTGGGATGTCACAAAGTGGAATCAAATAAATTTTCTTTTACTTATTCTTCTATTTTCATACTATTTTGGGAAAGGTAGATAGGATACTAGGAAGATTTGAGGATTGATAACGAGCTTGTGCATGGGAGTTGAAAACCCATGTATGGGGGAAAATATGAGTACTCAGGATGGGTTTTTTGTGATTGTTTTTATTGGTACAGTTGGATATTATTTCACATTTGGTGATGCACTTGTGGTGTGATGTGATATTTGTTTTGAAAGATGTTTAATTTTGATTATTGACCTAAAAAGGTACGATACTTGATTATCTGTGATTCATTCTAGGAACTCAGGGTTGTTGTGACATGCCTCATTCAAGGAACTCACATTAAAATGGTCTATGGGTAAGTTGTTGAACATGAACTATTTTTCCTTTTTATGAGATTGAAATAATGATGAAAAATGAGAAAAAATGGGTGTATAATGAGATCCATGATTGATGAAATGAGTACAGTTAATTAATTAATTGTTGAATTAATTAATTTGAGATAACTTGATTAATTAATGGTTTAATTAATTAATTAGAATGTATTTACTTATATTAACCAAGACCAATAAGTATGATGGTTAAGGGTAGTGACAAGGCCTCGATGTAGACCATGTGGCGAGAAAATGGGGAAAGGAAACGTTGAAACTTATTTTGTTAATTTATCCTCTTATGTAAATGTTATAAGGTTGTGTTATGAGACCTAAGATGTGTTTTTGGCTATATAGAGATATGCATCCATGACTCTTGTTGAGGGAGAGACCGAGGGGTATGGCCCAGAACAAACATCCAGATAGGGAACTTGAGGCACCATTGGTGAAAGATGAAGACGAAAGGGAAAAGTTCCCAGAGAACTTTTCTCCTTTCATGAAATTCATGGATAGAGATCCAGGGAGGGTTCTAAAAAGAATACCTGAGTTGAAAAGGAGTTTTAGCTGATGAACCCACCTACTTTTACTGGATAGGGTGGACCTAAGGGAGCTGAATTCTAGATTGAATTTATAGAGATGATACTTGACCATTTGGAGACTCTAGCTGGGAGGAGGGTCAAGTTGGATGCTTATTTTCTATGTGGTTCAGTGAAGTGCTGGTGGGAAATTCATGTATAATCTTGAAAAATTGATGATATGTTATGGAAGGACTTCTAGAGAAGTTCCTGGATCACTTCAATCTATTGACGCTTAGATAAAGTAAGGCTTTAGATTTTATGCATCTGACCCAAGGAAGTGTGCCCATAATGGATTACATTGAACGTTTTACATATTTATATAATTTTACTATTATTTCGGTGGCATATGAGGCATCTTCGGAAAAACGATTTTAGGATGGACTTAGGTGTGAAATTAAGTCCCAAGTAAATATCTTTAGGTAAAAGATATTATCATAATTTTTTAATCAGTCTCTCTTTTGAGAGGGGAACCTAAGGGAGGATTTCAGTACTAGATAGGTAGAAATCACTAGATTTTTAGGGATTGTGTCTTCCGAGAGTAAGAATTTATATTACGAGAACCTTAGTTAGTATAGGGGAAAGTAATATGGACAACCAGGAGGAACGGTTGCACTAGATATTACTCATGTGCTTTTCTGACAGTGTAGTAGGCAGGGACGCAATAATACACATTGTCCTCGACCACCAATGGAATTCCAGTTTTGTGGAAATATGGGGCACCTACAGAAGTTCTGTAGGAAGCAGCAGCAAGCTGGTGATGAGGGAGAAACTTCGCAGAGTCAGAGTGTGGGAATGGATTATTCTACACCATATAAGTCTGGATGTTGAAACTCTATGGGAAGAGGCGGTAGAGGCAGTGGACATGGTGATTTAAGGTATGAGTGATCATATCATCAGAGTGGTTCTACTCAAGGGATTTTGATGAAACCATAGAGAATAGGGGTAGGATAGTTACATGCAGTGTAGCCTATACTGGTGGAGAGCGAGGCTAGTCCATCGACAGTGAGAGGTACTATTCAAATTTCTTGTACATTAGATACCAGATTGTTGGATATTGTTTCATTTCATTACATAATATCTTAAAATCATGTTAATGGTTTGAGCTTGCAGGTGGAGTCTATAAGGGGGTGATGAATATCGATACACCGTTGGGAAAATGGTCTAGGGATATCTGTTTATGCAAGCAGTGTTCTCTAGTGATCACAGAGTATCATTTTCTTTGGTATATATATGTCTTTGAGATAACGAGTGTCGCCCTAATTATGGGTATGGACTGGCTAGTCACATAATGAGCCCATATAGATTGTTACCACAGAAGAGTGACCTTTGTATCTCTAAAGGGTGACCAGTATATTCATCATGGAGAATGGGATATCCATGTAAGCAGAGGTGGTCCAATTACTAAGAAACTGGGAGATATCACAACCAAATTTTCTAGTATTTTACAAGATTATGGGAGTGGTAGGAAAGACATCCTTCCACTTGTAGTAGAACTATTTTGGGGTGTATTTATTGAAGACTTTTCAGTGTTGCCACCTGAGAGAGATGTGGAATTCAATTCTGAGCTCATCTCGGGGGCTGAGCTGGTATCTAATTTACCTTACACAATGACACTGATTGAGCTTCAAGAGCTAAAAATGTAGTTTGGGAATTTGGAGGATAAAGGGTTTATATGTCCGAGTATGTCACCTTGGGGACCACCTGTATAGTTTACAAATAAGGATGATGGGATTTTATGCTTGTGTGTTGATTATCGAAAGTTGAATAAAATTACCATGAAAAATAGATATCCTCTTCCACATATCAATGATCTATTTGACTAGTTGAAGGGGGATTGTGTGTTCTCAAAGATCTATATGATATCAGGGTATCATTATGTGAGAGTTCAGAATTTTAATATACCAAGAACTACTTTTAGAAGCATGTATGGATTTTATGCATTTGTTGAAATTCTGTTTGGGTTGACAAATGATCCCGTAGTATTTATGGACTTAATGAATTGGATATTTAATCTATACATAGATCAGTTTTTGGTGGCTTTGTGGATGAAATATTTGTGTACTCTAAGACTCGTGTTAATCATGCCAAACATCTCCACATCTTCTAAGGTATGCTGAGAGAGTATTGGTTATAGGCCTAGCTATCTAAATGTCAGTTTTGGATTGACCTGATACACTTTTTGGGGCATATCAACTCAGAATAAGGTGTCGAAGTGGACCGAAAAAAAATTCAGGCAGTGATTTTTTAGGAGCATCCCAAGATTTTTTTGATATCTGAAGATTTTTTGGATTATCTTGTTATTACAAGAGGTTCATCCATTACGTTTCCCAATTGGAAGAACCACATTCACGTTTGATATAGAAATTGATAATTTTATGTTGCATATAATCATGAGATAATTCTTTCTAAGAGTTGAAGAATATCTTGAAATTGACACCAATTTTTATATTACCTGAGTTGGGTGAGGTGTACACGATGAGTTGTAATGCTTCTCAGATTGGACTTGTAGGTGTGTTGATTCAAGGGGATTGAGTCATTGGTTTATGGTCTCAAAAGTTGAGGCAACTTGAAATGAATTACTCTAAGAATGACCTCGAGTTTTTAGTAGTGGTTTATGATCATAAGTGTTAGAAACACTATGTTTTGGGTGAAAATTGTACAGTTTTTAGAATCACAAAATCTTGAAGTATATATTTTCGTAGTGTGACTTGAATAATCAGTAGCAAAGATAGGTAGAGTATATGCAGTCCTTTAATTTTGACCTGTCAAATACAACAAAAAAGGGGAATAGTGTGGCTGATGCCTTGAGAAGGAAAACTTAGACTCAGTTGTTATATGATTCAAGTGCATAGTGGTAGGTGATGACTTAGTTGATAGAAATTTCTATCATAGTTCAGGAGAGGTAGAAGAGGATAACTCTGGTTTCTATAGTAGTGGAGTCTACTCTCATGAGATGGATCTGGGATAGGTATTATGAGGATCCATTGTTTTTAGTCTTAAGGAAAATCATTAAATTTGGGGAGACACTTTCATATTGGATAATAGATGAGGATGAGATCATATCTATGAAAAATCAGGTTTTTGTGCCTATGAGTATGCGAGAGGAACTTATCTGATAATTTCATGCCTCAAAGTGGGTGGTACATCCTGGGGTGAAAAAAATGTATTGTGACCTATGATGACAGTTTTGGTGGCCACACATGAAAAAAGGATATAGTAGGGTTCATAATTTGATGTTTCACCTTTCTATATGTGAAGGTAGAGTATTAATGACCTGTAGGCCTATTTCAGTCATTTCCCATCCCCAAATTGAAGTGGGATGATGTGACTATGGATTTCTTGGTTGGAATTCCAAATTAATTATAGATAATGATGATATCTGGGTCATTGTGGATCGACTAATGAAGGTAACACATTTCTTTCTTATGAGGGAATCATTTGTAGTAGAACAGTTGGGAGAAATATATGTGCAAGAGATAGTTCATTTTCATGGGGTTCCATGGACTATAGTTTTAGATTGTGATTCTTGATTTACAAAATGCTTCTAGAAGGGATTACAGAATGAGCTTGGTACATAGGTTTTGTTATGTATGGCATTCCACCCACAAACTGATGGGCAGTCGGATCCTACCATACATATTTTAGAGGATATACTGCGATCATGTGTGCTTGACCTTGGTGGTTCTTGGGATAAGCACTTGAATTTAGTGGAGTTCTCCTATAAAAACAGTTATCCGAAAACTATATATATGGAACCATATGAGGCACTTTATGGTAGACATTATATTTCACTGCTATATTGGTTAGATTCAGGTGAGTTAGATCTGTTGGGATCATGTCGCATTTAGGAGACATCAGAGTAGGTGTCATTGATTCAGAAAAGTATGGCAACGACTCAAAGTAGGAAGAAGTAGTATGTTGATAGACAGAGATGACCCCTAGAGTTTACAGATGAAGATCCTATATTTCTTTTCGTGTCACCTAGATTGGGTCACCATAGGAAAAGAGGTGGGGAAAGTTAGCGCCCAGGTCTGTAGGACTGTTTTAGGTGTTGGAGAGAATCTGGCTAATAGAGTAGCGATTAGCCCTTCCACAGAAATTCAGCGCTATGCATGATGTCTTCCATGTTTCACAACAATGGAAGAATCAACCTGACCCTTATCATGGGATTGATGTGGAAGAGTTTGACTTAGAGATAGATATTTCCTTTTAGAATCATCTGATATGTTTGCTGGGTCGCAATGAGAAATTGTTATGGGGAAATATTGTGTCATTAGTTCATGTGTTATGGAAACATGGAAGTGTTCAAGAGGAAACTTGGGAATGAGAAGCAGAAATGAGGGCTCAATGTAACAATCATTTTGGATCACAATCTTCATGATTTTTGGGAGTGCAGCATGAGGATGGTTTTTTATAAGGTAGGGAGATTGTAAGATCCTGGCCTTTTTTGGAGTCATCTCAAGTGAATTTTTAGGTGCGTTTTGATGTTTTTATGAACGTTTTTTAGAAGTAGTGGATTCATGTGCGTTTGGGTGTATTTTCAAGAAAAACTAATAGTTAGTGGGTTGTGCACGGTTTACGAATGGTTTTAAAAACCATGAGAATAAACCATGCCATCCATACAAACAAGGGAAGAGTGGTCTGCACGGTTGGCACATTATTTTACCTAACCATGCTCCCCTACCCAGGAAACTATGTGCGTGGGATTAATTATCCAAAAATATATTTTAGAAACCACCTAAACCCTCGAGACTCTTAAATTTTGACGATGAATCTTGCTAGACAAATTCAAAGTGATCTTAGAGCCCTCTGGAATGATTTTAGGTTGATTTGAACATTGTTCTTTGAGATTGAAATCTTGTATTAAAGATCTTCTCTCTTCTCGGTAAGTGGATTTCATCCCATTACTTCTCCATTTCATTCAAATATCTTCCCATGATATTTTCATGGAATATATCCACCCATTACATGGAACTAAACCTATGAGTTGATATATAGATCTAGTATTGTGGATCTAGATCTAGATTTGCAAGATCATGATACCTTTGATCTTAAATTTGGATTAGGGATTTAGATTCAGAGCATTATTGATGATGTTGTGATACTCAAATTTTGGGGATTTCTGTTGGGCTAACATCCTTCAATAAATCAAGGTAGGGGTTCTAAATCGAACACCCATAGTTATGTATTTGATATGTGAATTTTGGTTTATTTATTTTCAAGCTTCCTTTGATAATTGATTTCCTAAATTGGAGTAATTATAAATAGGGAAATGAATTGTCGATTACATGGTGATTAATTGATAATTGAATCTTGAATCAAATTAGGGGGGTTTTCCAAATAGATATTTGTTTTATAGATTGGTTATCAGATGAGATATTGTAATTGAGGCATTGAATTTATTTTTCTAAGATAATCAATTAAGGAAAATTAATTATGAAATGATGTTTGGATATGTAAGATAATTAATTGTGATAATTAATTATGTGCCATGATGTTGATCAATGATAATTAAATATGATAATTTATTATGATAAGTTGAGATTTTATAACGAAAATTAATTGTGAAGAATTAATTATGGAATGATAATTGTTTGGATTGATTAATTAATTGACGAATTAATTAATGGGTTATGTGCTTAGTTAATTGTTGAGTTAACTAATGGAGTTTGAAATGTTTAACTAATCATTGAATTATTAATATTATGATGTGACTAATTCTTTTGAATTAATTAATGATTAAATGGATGAGATTTTTTTGGTGCTAGACATGGCGTTGTAGACTGATTAGATGTTTGGACTTGTACATGGCGTTCCTCCCCAATAGTTATCCAAGCTTGAGATTTTGGGATGTTAGGCATAAATACCTACACCGATTGAGATATGGAGTGTTAGGCATGGAAACTTACACTGAATGATATTTGGGGTGATTGACAAGATATTCAACACCAAATGAGTGATAATAATTAATAATGATTCAAATGGAAAAAATGAATTGAAATTAGGCCGAATGTGATGATAAAAGAATAAATGACAATGTGATAACTGTTTAATTATGCATTGTATTTATTGATTCATAAAACCACATAAAATATCTTTTTAATGTACTTGTTTTAGACACCATTGATGATGTCCAACATAGTTGTGCTCACACCCTATTCGGGCCTCCTGATCGGCACGCTTGTAGACTTTGTTATTGCAGGACAGGATGAGGGAAAGGCCTTGGGATAGGTTGTTGTTTGGGATTGGAGAATGGGAGAGGGATCCAGACATGGTTTGGGATCCACATGGGGGTCATTCTATCTTTATTATAAGTTTTATTATAGACACTTGACATCTGCATTATCATAGTATGTTTTTCCATAAAGTTTAGTATTGTATTTTCTTATTTTGAATATCATATAACTTGGTATTGTTCTGGTAATTTATATTATTCCTCACTTGATTATTGTTGTTTGATTATGTTAATGTTTTATTCTGATAAAATAGGTTATAGTCTCACCAAGTCAAACTTACCAGACCCTCGTTGCTAGTCGACACCCTCTGGCGTACAGGGAGGCGCGCTTGAGGGCATGTGGCCAACCAGCTCGAGGCACCGTTTAGTAGCACCCAGGTTAGGACATCACATCACCATTATATAATAATTATAATACCATATATATTAATTAAATATATCCTTATTAATATTCATGTAAAGTGTTAATTAATAATGAATCACATCACTTCGTGGAGGTGGTAGTGCATATGTGTGCACGAACAACATTTTCATTTTCGAACAAAAGGGAAAGTAAGAAGGTAGAAATAATAATATAAATACATAAACATAATCATATTGTAAATATAATATATACACTTTAAAACCATCATAATAATCATATATGAATTATGGTTATGTAAAATTAATTGTGTCACTATACGGTGGTGGTAGTCCACATGCTCGTACGAGCGATACTTCACTTCCTATTTAATGGACAATAGGGTAGATGATGGTAATTCCATAATCATAATAAAATTTAATTATATTGAGGATAAATAAATTATTATTTTATAATGAATACCATATATTTATTTGATTTATAATAAGAAAAAAGTAGAAATATGTTGGGTAAGATGATTACATATTCTTCGGTAAACCTCCTTTAGATATATTCCTAAGGACCCCATTAATGGTATTTTTAAAGACCATGATCTCTAATTCATGTATAATTATGTTTATAATATAATTTAGTATGTTTATGATGATATAAATGACTCAAATTGGTTTAATAAAATATGAAAGGGTTGTCTTTTTATCAGGGAAGGAAAGGACATACTTGGAATTTTTAAAAAGAAAAAGATTTAACAAAGTAATTCTCAAGAAAAATGCTTCCAAATGGCCAGATATTTGAATAAGAAATATTAAATTGTCTAATTATAATTAAAAATTTAAATTCAAAAGTTTTTTGGTTTATTTTAAACCCTATATGTTATTTTAACACCTTTGTTAAGAAATTTTAACATTAACTGTGGTAATGATTTTTTCAATGCTAAAGGGTTATAATTTTATATATAAGTTAATAATTATTTCATAAATGGAAAATTTCTAAAATAATAGGAAATTTATAATTTTAATTTTCACATTCCAATATTTTTTGGATTTTAAAATAATTTAATAAAAAAATATGTAACATAAAATATCATTTATATCATTTTTGAAAAAATTAATTTAATTTGGTTTTAAAGGCATCAATGTAGTTATTTATTTATAATATAATCATTCCAAAAATTCATTAAATGTAATATTTATCTGACATTTTTCTTCCACCACAACAAATAACCAAACTTTTATTACTTTTCATATTTTAAAACAATTTATTTTATTTTTCTATTTATTGAATAAATATAGTGTCGACATTGTATATAAATTTAAAGTAATTATTAAATCACTAAAAATTATAAATTAATTACATTACTGAAATAAATTAACCACTATTTCTATTAACTATTTATAACCAAAACAATCCTCTTTTAGTTTATACGAAAATGTTAGAGATATTAACGTTAAGAAAGTGACATTTTGTATTTGTTATTTTATTAAATTAATATAAAGGCCATAATCAAAGAAAAATGCCACAAAGTGGAAATATATTCAAGAATTGGATGTAAATGGATGAAATAAACTCATTAAATAAGTTAAAGGAAAGTGTTTGAATAAATTTGAATCCTTCTGACATTAGTTTTAACAATAATAAACCTATTTTACCTTTACTGCTGTAACAAAAAATTTATTTGGTTACTATTTATATTGAAAAAAAATAAAGTGGAACTATTTACCAAAATTATAATTCCTAATTCCAAATATAAAATTCATTTTTCAGTATTTTATTTATAGAATTTGTTGAAATTAATTTAAGAGAAAAATGTAAAACGTAATGAAAAACAATTATATATAAAAAAATAATTAAAAAAGTTTTTCTACCAAATTCAATTATAAAATTGATTCCATTAAAATTAATTGGATTATGAATAACATAATATAACAATTTTGAAATATTTTAAAATAAAATGTAAATTTGAAAATTCCTGAAACAAAAATAGTAATTTCAAAAAAATCGTCTCTTTCATTATTCACAAGAAAATCAATCTTTTCAAAAAGAACACAAAACGTCCCCTTAAATTAATTTGGATGATTTGATTTAAAAAATGATATCATATTTATAAAATAAAATTTCTAAAATTTATAGAAATTAATTATAATATTCACCCATAAAAAAATAAAATCCATTTTAACAAAAAAGTGTTTTTTAATGAATATAATGAATTTATTAAAAATTGAGTTCATATCAATTAATACTTTTTATTGATCAGAACCATCATGTATATATTTAGAATTGTGGTTAATCCTATTTATACCCTGAAATTAAATGTCAAAGCAATAACTATCACATTAAAGAATAATATTTCAATTGTATTGTGTGGTTCATTAAAACTCGGTTTTGTGTGTAAAGCAATCTATCAATGAAAAAAATTATAGAGAACTATATAATAAAATATCAAGGAATTATATTCTACCCCTTAAAATTAATATTACCCTCATATTATGTATCTATGATAAGGATAATTGAGGTTATCTTTATTTTATCAAATCCTTGGGTTCCCAAGTAGCTTCCTCTAATTTATTGTTTCTCCATAAAAACTTTTCTTAGTTATTTTTTCTTCTTCATATAAATTTATCTCAAAAATACAATGTTTCTAATATTAATTCTTTGTAGTAAAAATATTTATCCAATGGTAAAATATATGGGTTTTGTATATGTGAATGACTGGGTATATAATTTATCGGGAGTGATATATGAAACACATTATAAACATGAGATTGGTTTGGAGGTATCACCAACAGAAAAACTATCTTCCCAAATCGATCAAGAATATAAAAGGAAAAAATATAAATAGGTTGCACCTTTCCCTTATTTATGAATCTCATAACCTGAATACATGGATAAATTCATAGGAATACCTTCTCACCAACATCAAATTCCAAATTTCTCTAATGATTGTGAGCATAAATTTTATATCAACTCTGATCCACCATGACTTGTTATTGAATGGATATGACTTTCTCTTCTATTTCCTTATATAGATCAAGTTCCAATATCTTTATTTATATAAATTTATCTCAAAACATTAAATTTTAAACTTTTTCCCATATATGTCTTTATAAATATCTATCTGAATTTTCTACTGAAGGCTATTATTGTAAAACAGATATACTAGAGGAAGGTGTTGATCCCACCCATTTTTCCAATCCACAGAGAAAGAACTCATCTTATCCTCTAGCATTTTAAGGGTTCCCTCATATTAACAATATTTTTTGGGATACTGTGTAGTACTAAAAATCAAATCTATATCATGATCTTGTTCCAGATTTTACTAGAACTTCACGTTAAACCTCAAATCCTAATCAAAAATAATTGAATGTGGTACTGCACGTAACCATACCATGTTAGAAATGTATATTCTAGTAATTTTTTCAAGATATAAATCTTCTCTGATGGAAATGAAATGTGATGAATTTATATAGATATCCACTACAACCCAAATAATAATATTTCCTTTATATGTTTCTGGGGTTCTGATAATGAAATCCAAGTTAATGTTTTCCCATTTCAATAAAGGTTTGGATAATAATGGTGAAATCCCCTTAGACTTATGTCTCTCAGACTTAACTTGAGGACATACCATAAATAGAGATACATTCATTGAAATATCTATATTCTTGTTTTCCAAACCTAAATACTCTTTCATATCTCTATACACCCTTGTACTTCAAGGATAAATTGAAAAAATTAAACTCTGGGATTCATCCAAAAACAATTTCTTCAAGTTTTGTATTGATGTGACATATACATGGTTCCTAAACCTTATCATTCCATCACAATCATGGTTGAAATCAGGAACACTTCTCACCTTATTTTTAATCTCTCAATCTTCCTTTTGTACCACCTTAATCGTCACTTGGATATATGGTAGAATGCTCATTTGATAATGATATGATTTGTCATTTTCCTTAAATATTTAAAGATTCATACTTTTTAAATCCAGAAATAAGGGAATTTTTTTTCCTCCTCATAGATAATATAGTGATATCCTTTGACTCATATCATATGTCACCTTGTTCGCTTTCCTATGGTGGTAATGTATTGAGTAGTCATAATCATTAATAAATTTCAACCATATTCTCTTGATCATATTCAAATCCTTCTGAGTAAATATATAAATTTAAATTTTATGATTATTATATATATCACACATTTCTCACTAAAGATAATGAATCCATATATTTAATATAAAAATTAATAATGAAAACTCCAAATCATGAGTTTGGTTGTTTTTCTCATGAATCCTTAATTTTTATGCGGTATAATCTATCACCATGTCATTCTACATGAAGATTATTCCCATTAACTTCTTCTATGGATCACCACACCTAAAAAACCCTTCTCTTGTATATGGTAGTGTAGTATAGGTTCACTGATTAACCATATCTTTAGATAGTTAAAATTTTCATCACATTTAGCTATCTAATAGAACATGGTTCCCTTTATGAGTTAACATAGTGAGTGTATTTTCAAACATAGAAAATTATCCAATAATAATCGATGGTATCCATCAAAACAAAGAAAACCATGGATCTTATTCATAGTGGTTGGTATAGGCCAATTTTTAAAAACTTTTTTATTTGATGAATCCACCGATATACCCTCACTTGAGATTATATGACAAAAAAATGAAACTTTATATATCCAAAATTTACACTTGGTTAAATTTTCATACAACTTCTCCTTTCATGGTATATTTTGTATAATCCTCTAGGGATCTACATTCTCTCCTAGGATCATTAAATATTTAATAATATCTTCTATAATGTTTATCACAAACTGATCAAGGTAATCTCTAAAGACTCTACTCATTAAATCCATAAACATTGAAGGGGAATTAATTTGAACAAATAGAATAATCATCAATTCATAGTGTTTACACCTGGCTTGGAATACTATCTTGGTTATATCCCATGTATTGAACATCAATTTATGATATCAAAAATGGAAAATAAATCTTGTAAATATATTTTGATCCGTATAATTGATCAAAAAATCATTAAAATGGTTAAAGTGATACATATTGTTGATTCTGATATTGTTATATTCCCAATAATCAATTTAGAGTCCCATTGAAACACATTTATATTTAATAGAAAGAAATAGTTCACCCATAGGTTATATGAATGGATGAACGAATCCCATATAAAGAGTCTATGTTAGTTTCTTATTCAATTATTAAAACTCAATCATGTCCATTCTGTACGGAGTATTTGAATTTTTTTTAACACTAGACATGACTTCTATATAAAACACAACTTCATTATTTGTAGGAATAATAGAAAACTATTCTATAAATAATATAAAAAAATAATGTAAAATAGTTATATATTCCATGTTAAGTTTCTCCCCAACCATATGAGATAAAAAAATAAATTTTAGTAGAAATCAAGAACCATACAATGGAATCAATTTCCATCGAAAGTTCATATTTATTGTAACATTGATTAATGGTCATATGTTGGTTCAAAATATAAAATATGAAATCTCATCATCTTTAATTAATGTGTAATTTATGGTATGAAATCCAATATATACCTAAGATAATATCAAATTAATCTAAGGGGAATAAAAATATTTTTAAGAGAAACATTCCACCAAACTTTAACTGTAGAATAATCATATACTTGAGATACAATGATCATACCAATTGGTTTTTTCATTTATAATTCAATATATAATCATTTAGGTGTTATTGTGACACCATTATGAAATTATGATGATATAAAAGGCTGGGTTGATCTAGAATCAAATAAGAAATTAATAGTTCTAGAGTGGATGGTAAGTGTAATTTCTCCACTTCATTGTCGTACCCCACATTAGTAATCATGATAACATTATATTGCCCATAATCAATTGTATTATGATTTTTTGATATTGATCACCATAATTATCCTTTACATTTGAGAACTAGGTAGTTTAATTCTTGTACTACTTTCATTTGAAATACAGGTGTGTGTGTGGGGTATTCTATGGTTCTTTTCTCCTTCATTATCGAACTACGTCCCATCACTTCAGCATTCAATTACTTGATGAACATCCATTAAACATTTAATGAATTCACTAGTCCCCTTAATAAAATTTATTCCATGTATCCTTGCAAAATTTTAGAATAATATAATTCTTATCTTTTACCATACATAGTTTTTATTTTCATAATTCCATTTAGATTCTATCTTTATTTTCTTATCAAAACAAAGAGATTGATGGGTAAATATAATCTCTATTTCTAACTTGGTATCACATCAAATGATTTCATCATAACCACTGAAATCTATTATGGATAATTCCATTCAAATAATTAGTTTCAAAACATTGAAGAATAGATCAATATTACTTTCTAGTTCAATGATAATAGTAGAATTATAACTCAATAGTCTTGTAAACTTTTATTCATATGTTCTAATGGATTTATCATCCTTGTTATTTAGCTCAAGAAACTCCTTATCAATTTTAATAAGATGAATTTTATGAAATTACTTGTTGAAAAATAACATTAAAAACATAATCCATTCTATAGGTTTAATTTCTTCTTATTGCCTTATTCTATTTATTAGAGTCTACCATTTATTTTCTTCACATTACAATCCACAGGAAACCAAAATGAATTTCATGCTCTGAGCACTAGATAATTTACAATATATTTTCAAATGTATTCATCCATTTCTCAGTAACTAGTATATTGTAGGACCCACTAGAAGAAGGTAGATGTAATCTCATGATGGAAAAAAGAAAATATTGTATCCTATTTTTTCATTTAGAGGATCGGTATGATTAATGGATTGATAATGTAAAATAAGTATTGCTATTATATGTTTTATTATAACTTCTATAAAATTTATTTTCATTAGATCAAATAATTACATTTTTCGTCACATTAAACATTAACACAATTCCTTCATGTTCAATTCATTGACTAAAAGAAAAATGTATAGTGTGTGAAATAATAATCATAGTGACAAACTATATAATCATGATAAAAAATTTATAGGAGGAATATATCATGACACCTTACTTTTAATCTATGAAATCATTGGTTTAACCATGGTCATCCATGATCATCAATGAATCAAATCATTCATGTTAGTTCATAACAAAAATTTGAATTAACCTAAGCATATAATTGGGAGTGTAAAACTAGGTGATTATTAAGGGGAAAATAATTACATACCAAAATGATGGCTGATATATAATAAACTAACTCTTTTCAGTGTTATTACCCTCAAATTCATGTGTTCTAAAACCACATCCACTTATAGTGTACAAACAAGGAAGATTATATATGAAATACACACTCCTTTATTTTCCATAACATAGGATGTTCTCCTATACATATGTTTATCCTATGGGTTCTCACTACAATTTTCTTATCCTAGTTTCCAAAGGTAACTAATAATTTCTCTAATACTATCTATAGTGACCCATACTTTTCATTAATAATTATTTCATCTTAATAGATGAATATCCATTACATGATATTATGATCAAAGCCTGAACGATATAGGTTTTGTGTATTTGGAAACATGTACACATAAACAACTTATTCCTAAGATATCTACATCATATTATTCAAAAATATCACACTTCTTAAACATTTCACCCTCTATAATTTTCTTTAGATCATGGGGAAAAGATAACACAATAAAAGGGGAGCTCATATGATTAGTAAGGGTAAAAAAGGGAGATATTAAAAACTATTTTAAAAAATAAATGGTATTATAACATGATCATTAATTTTAAAAATCATACCCATTAATTCATATATCATAAATATAAGTCATGGAATAAATCATGGTAGTCCATATGACATGTATCATAAAGGTATCCGGTAACATGAGTCGGTAAGACATATCATTTGCATAAAATAATGTCATAAAAGATTTTCATAATCATAATCATAGAAATATTATTTCATGTCTACCCTCCAAGATATTCATAACATAGTAGTCTTGGATTAACCACTCCCTTACTTGCTTTGGTCATGGGATAACCTCAAATGTACCATATTTTGGGTTTGGCATAACCTCCAATGTAGAAACTTTTTTGGGCTTGGGATATTCACTTGTGTACCCTTTGAGCTCATAGCACATTAATATTTACCCAATTCTTTAAATGTATCTATAATTCTGGTACCACCTATGATATAATCATAAATCTAATCATATTAATTATACAATATCATAAAAACGTTCATCATAACATAACCCATGGAAATAAAGATGGTTTTCGTTAATATTTCATCATCATAAGCATAAATAATTCAAATAATTAAATATGATTCTGTCATTGAGTCACATCCCTAATAAATCCTAAGTAAAATGGAATGATGTTATCATAGATAAAAATTACCTTTAAAAATCACTAGAACATTTCTTAAGGAAAATAACCTTTTCCAAATTAAAATCACTTGTTTAAAATTGAAAATTTTACTATATGTTAACAAAATATTTTATTTGAAAATAATAATGGAAAATTTGAAATAAAGCTTATAATAATTGAGTGTTCGTGATGGTGGTAAATTCCATTCATTTGATATTCACAAAAATAAATATTTATTTCATATTTTTTGTAAAAAGTATAAATTTACTCATTCAAAAAATTATAAGAATATTAATTTTAATGAATTTTTTAATGATTAAATAATGTTTAAGAATGAAAATAAAAAATCTTAGGAGAATATTAAATACATTATTAATAACATTTTTAGAAAAAATATACATGAATTAAAAATAGTTTTCGAATGAAGAGAAAAATAAAGTTACTTTTCCTTAAAAAAATTATTTCAGTCTCTTGAGTACATTATGTGAGGAATGTTAAAGCAAAACAAGTATCCTCAATAAATAACTAGAGGGGAAGTAAATAAAATAGATTTATTTGGAAAGGCTCATATAATTTTCATTAATTGAAATTTAAAAATTATCAATCCTGATTAAAATGTGAATCAAACATAAATCCCATAACACTTTTATAACTTTCAAATCAAAACCTTGTGAAATATAGAACATTATATGGTTCTTTAAATTCGAAAAAAATTATGATAAGTATCATAAAATACATTAATAGGAAGTATATACACCACATGAATGAAACAAATGGTTTATATGGTGTGTTTTTCATAGAAATAAAAGTGATAAAAAATTCCATTTCCTAAATTTCAACTTGATTTGAAAGGGATCCAATATCCGATGTAATAAATTTAAATTTATTATACTTATATACCAGAATCCTATACATACTTATAATAGCATATTTGATCCAATTATAATATTTCAACACCAAATTATTAATAATTCCTTAATAAAACCATCATTAATCATATTATAAATAACATATTTAAATATTAAACACATCATAATACCCATCAATGAAATATGGTTCTGGAAAATGAATTGTATCAATACATGGAGGTGGTAGTACACACGTATTCATGAGTGATTCTTTCACTTATCTTTCTATTGAAAAAAGGGGAGATAATGGTCATTCCATAATCATAATAATATATAAGTATATCGAGGATACATAAATTATTATTTTTTGAAGAAAAATAAAGAGTTAGAGGAGGTATGCAAATAAATTAATTGAAAGAGCTCAAGTAAGATGGTTACATATTCTTTGGTATGCCTCCTTTAGATCCTTTATTAAGGATAATATGAATGTTATTTTAAGAATACCAACACCTATGATTCATGTCTATTGATGTTGAGAATATAATTTTGTTGGTTTTGGTAAATCTAGATAACTCAAAGTACTGTAAAGAAAATAGAGAATGTGTGTCCTTTTATAAGGGATGTAAATCCCATGCTTAGAATTATTAAAAAATAAATAATAAATAATACATTCTCAAGAAAAATAAATCTAAATGGCTCTATATTCAGTGTAAAAGAGGGTATAATAGAGAAATCATCATCCGATAAATTTTTGAAAATTTTTGATATCATTTTAAACCTAATCATTTGGTTTAACCCCTTTGTTGACTAATTTTAACCTTAACTACCATAATAAAATTTTCAATATTAAAGGTTTATAATTTTACTTATAAGATAAAAATATCTATTACATGGAAAAATGATGACCAATTATACCATTTATAAAACTACATTTCCCCTTTCCTGAGTATTTTTTTAACTAATTTAATAAAATATTATTCGAC
Source organism: Viscum album (assembly GCA_963277665.1). Classification (NCBI taxonomy): domain Eukaryota; kingdom Viridiplantae; phylum Streptophyta; class Magnoliopsida; order Santalales; family Viscaceae; genus Viscum; species Viscum album. Next base: position 1,293,016,358 of record OY728138.1, on the reverse strand, counting down.
CGAAAATATTATTAATATTATTTTTTATGCTGTAGTAATGGAATTTGAATATAAAAATATCACACATTCCTAAAAAAAATTATTTATTTCAAAAATTCTTGTAAAATAATAATTCAACCAAAGTGTATTATTTTTTATATTTTTAAAATAATTTATTCTATTTTTCTATTAATTGAGTTAAAAATATGTCCACTATGCCTAAGAATTTATGATAATTATTAAATAAATAAAAATTATAAATTAATTACAATTAAAAAAAAATTATTATTTAAAATAATCATTTAAGACTAAACTTATCATATTTTATACTTATGAAGAATATTTAGAGATATTAAAGTCAAGGGAGTGACATTTGGTATTTATATTTTTCTTAAATTATTATGAAGATCATAATCAATGAAAATTGGAACCATGTGTCTATATATTTTAGACTAGTATGAACATGGATGAAATATAGTCATATAACTAGATAAAGGAAAGTGTTTTAATTAATTATATGCCTTATCACATTTGTTTTAACCATAATTAAACCATTTTACCTTTACGAGTTTAACAAAAAATTACAATGGTTACTATTCATTTTGACAAAAAATATAGGGTTATACTTACCAAATTTGGGCCACTTAATTACAATATAGAATCCATTTTTAATGATTCAATATGTAGAAGTGGTAGAATTTAATTAAAGATAAAAACATAAAATTAAATATATAATAGTTTAAAAAATGCCTTTTAATATAATGTATTTTTATACAAAAATCAACATTAAAACTGATTTTAATGAACATAACTGGATTATTAATAACATAATCGAAATAATATTCCATTGAATCCATTTTAAAATAAAATTAAACATTGTAAATTATTGAAAAAAGATAATGTTTTCAATAAAAATATTTATTTTTCACTATTTATTAGAAAATCAATCCTTTTAGAAATATCCAAAAAATCACCCAAATCTAATGTGGAAATGAAAATTAAAAAAATTATATCCTTTTATTTAATAAATTTTATAATATTTTATGAAATTAATTATAATATTCTCACACAAAAAACAAGAAAACCCAAATTTGAATAAAATGTATTTTTTGGAGAATAAAATGAATTTACTAAAAAAAGTGTGTTTATTAATTAATACATTTGAATTGAGTTGAAACTTTATATATATTTTGAATTATTTTAATCTTATTCATACCCACCAAGTCAATGGATATTCTTTAACTATCACACTAAATAATAATATATCAAATGTATTATGTGATTCATTTAAACTCAGTGTCACGTGTAAAGGAATATATCAAAGAAATAAAATTTATTTATAGGAAACTACATCATAAAATCACAGGGTATTATATAGGGGATACCAGAAACCATGGAGGTACTCTCTATGGCACTAATAGTACTTCATATGGAAAATATCATTGTGGTTGTATATTCTCAAACTCAAGGAACATTAATGTTAGTACTAAAGGTAGAACAATGGTGTTAATGTATTGTCACCCCAATCATTTAAAATCTGAGAACATTGAGGATAAAATATGGATGTTTCCCCATTAACTATCATTATAGCGTCCCACCTTTTTATAACATAACTTTTCATTACATTTTACCAAACCGAGGATCCATATGGTTTACTATCTTGGAAACTAGGAACTTAAAACATGAAAGTATAAAACATTCTTCTTAAACACATGAAAGGCTTCTCCTTATGTTCATCCTTGGATCATTACTGCATATCATAACCTGGAGACATACATCAAAAGAAAGGGTGAGTAGAAGGCCCAGTAAGGGAAACAACGGGAAACATTTAACATGTGAACTTGAGATACATCAATAAAGTCATGAAAAAAAACTTTAAGGCATGAGAAAGAAATAACGAGGAATATCATAATAAAAATAATGTATTTCATAACTTGAATATGTGGCTACAACATTTAACGTAGACAATCATTTCTGTTTCACCAAAGATCATCCACAAGGTGTCATTAAAAATTACCAAGGTTATTCACCAAGATATCGTTAAAATGGTCATCTCTAGAGATTAAGTCTTTACGCAATGAATTGGAGCGCTATCAGGTCGCACCCTTAAATTTTCCTTTATTATCATGTGATCCACATATATCATAATCAAACATTTCATAAATAACCCGTATAGAATCAATGAAAAGTTTTTCATTTCATAATCATAACGTTTTAAAACTGCTTTAAAGATATGATCTTTATGTCACTATATACCCACGGAAAAAGGAAAGAGGGTTTCATGTATGTAAGTCCCAAAATTAAAATAGAACATTTATATATATATATGTGAATACCAATATAGAAGAAATATCTTTGAGTATTCACTTAATAAAATAAAATTATTTGAGAAAAAGAGAGAGACATTTTGAGATGAAAATTCTGCAGCATAACGACTATGTTATAGGGTTTTAGAAAATATTGGACAGAAAGGGGACATGGGTCACCCCCACTCATAAATGATCCATAAAACAGTATAGGGACAGAATATAAAGGATATAACAACATGGTAATTAAATTTGAAAGGCATACCATATGAAATGAAAAACATAGAAAAAAGACAAAAATAATATTTCTCTTATGAAAATCTGGTAGCCTAACAGCCTCACTTAAAACATTAAAAAATGAATTAACGAGATCAAATAGGATATCTCATAATATGAACATAAAATAATAGTATGATATATATAGGGATCATACCCCAACATAATAAAAAGGAACAAGAAAGTCATGACAAGAAAATTGATCATGAAAACGAGAAGGGTGAAAGAATCCCTTAAAAATTTGGCAGCCTAACGACGCCACTTAAACATTATTAAAATGAATTGATGAGATCAATAGGGGGTCTATAATCATATGAAAATGAAAATTATAGTAGTATGAATAAAAAAACGTCCCCAACATAAGAACATGGATCATACAAGAAATGACATAAAAGAGAGTACTTGGAAAGAAATAGAGAGGTAGGATCCCTTAACATGAAGAGTAACTTCAAAATCATGAATTTTGGGACCATGGGAGGCTAGAGGGCACCTTGAGAGGTAAGGAGACCAGAAAATTGTTGAGGAGGATTTTGGAATGGAAATGATGAGATAATGGCTTGGTATTTATAGGGTAAGTCAGGGGACAAGGCATTAATGGCCAAGGGACACCTCATTGGTGGTATTGGCAAAACCACGGGCTTTTCCATAGTATTGGCCACTTGGGACACCTCATACCTTATCTTATTATTCATAAGTTGACCATAATTATTACATAATTATTACATCTTTAATGATGTCATTAAACACCCAAAGCTCTATAGAGAAAATTCACTATTCACCAAAAATTCAATTTTCTCCAAAAAAATCACAAAATTTTACTTTATCCAAATATCGATTCTCTGATTTTAAAAATGAACTCCATTATATAAAAATAATTTTCTAAATTTTTTTAATTTAATTTTTAAACAAATAGACTATTCACCCGAAAAAACTAATACTTGACTAATAATTTCTGAAAAAGTTATTTACCTATTTTATTGAATCACATTACTTAATCAAGGTTCCTAGATTATATTAATACTTTTTTAAGTGAGATTATTAATCCATTTAGTCACATTACAAATCCTAATCATAAAATCACTATTCATAAATTACTATTCATCAAAAATTGCTTGATTTTATTAGACTCTAAATTTCTTACTGAACAAAATTGTAGAAGACCATTTTTTGAAAATCATTACTCATAATTAATTATTTAAGGTTTACATAAATATTTTCAAATATCCTTTTTCTAGAATTCATCAAAAATATACATACTATATTTATCCAGACATTTGAAAATTCACAAACTTCATCATAAGAAGAAATCACATTTTTTATTTAAAACAAAGGATTACATAAGGTAGTTATGGTCTCCTTACATAGCCCCTTATAACCCTAGCATAGGACCTAAGTGTAAGGTGTGCTAAGGTGAGAGAATCTGAAGGTGGCTCATCCAACATCGCATGAGTAGTAATTTCTATCAGTTTGAACTTATCATGAAAGCAATTATGTTCTAGCTTCACACGATGATGTTCGGCTTGGGTTTGGTCCAGAACATAGCCCAGTGGTGCTACCTCCTTCCCATGTTTTGTTTGACTGGCTTCGATTGGCCCAAGACTACTAGATTAGGCCATCAAATCTTCTTTCTATATTAATTAACAAAGATCACTTATATTTAAAGAAAATAGTCATGACATTTAGTTTCCAACGATCATACTAACTAACGGCCATACAATTGTCAAAACCCAACAGTATCATTTTAATTTTACGCATTTTATTAAATGAAAATGTTTTGTTGAGTATGAAATAAAATAACACAAAAAATTAGGAAAAAAGATTTATTCAAAATTTCGGGTCGTTATAATCTTCCCCCCTTAAGAAATTGCGTCCTCACAATTTTTAAAATTGGTCTTGGAAATTTCATTGAAAGTCTCACATCGGAAAAAGATTCAGTAACACTATTACTTTAAAATAAGGAAAAGGAAGTACAAAGACCACCCATGTTAACCCATACTAGGATTCCATGTAGGAAAACATGGATATGGAAGAGAAAAAAAGGGTCAAGTTCCGAGAGAGAGTGATAGAAAACACGTCTAAGAGGAATTTAACTACCAAAAAATCACAAACTTGTGATGGGTTAAATGGTCTTTGATTACCCAGTAGGAAACTTAAACAAACAACATTTTTGTTTTACGTTCTTTTTAATAATTTTGAGGAATTCATTTACTACATAGAATAAAAACAGAAGGAAATATATTTACCTTCAAGTATAGTTTCATCCCTTAATATGTTTCCCCCAAGATTAATATTTTCTATAAACATAGAGCATTCAAAACTACTTGGTCTCATCAAAGAACATGAATAATCTTCTAGATAATCACATAATCCACAAAATAATAACTATCTATATTTAAACATTTATCTCAAAAATAGAAAGGGTAAGATAAAACAACTCATCAAAATGAAAGAACCCCATAGGAAGGGAAATTACTTTAAATCTTCAAAGATCCACAGTACTACCCAAAGTTTATCATAGACCATTCCAAAAATAACTGCCCTTAAAATTCCTCAAAATAAACCAAACTAAGATTGAAACCCAAATATAATAAGGATTTGATAACATAGTGTTCCAAGATAAAGTTTATCATTCATCTCCAAACAACATCAACCACTCCTAACATCATATAACAAAAGTAACTAACCTAAACTTATTTTCCCAAAGATAGGTTAATCATTTCCATAAGTAACCTAAATTACTATAAGTTCACCTTAAATTTGTTGATTATTCAAAATATAAGTCAACCTTTACTCCTCAAAGAAAATACCGTATTAATCTATTTACCTCGATCATATAGGGTTCCCAAAATAGTGAACGTCTTCCAAAATAATAATCATCCTTTAATCCCCTAATCATTCGTTTTTCAAGAAGAACAGCTTCACAACATCAACATGAGATACATAATAATAGATTTTTTCCTTAATGATATAAAACCATCTTATGTAGTGACTCAATGTTCTTAGACAACATTAAGGATATGCTCATAGAGCACAAACTAATATACAACATGACATAGAAAATTATTTTGAAGAAGTTGCATGTACTTTAGTCGTCATGATCCGTCTCAGCAAAGGACTTGCATTGTTCCCCTGTCCTTGAAGATTGTTGATTATCATCATGCTTCTCATCCCTTCTAAGAGAGCATTGCAATGTATAATGACCAACTTCTCCACATTTATGACATTGAAAAGTATAAGGTACATTAGATCAAACCTTATCTCTATTCATCACATTATCCATTTTTTTAAGCAATAGGATACTTAATGCCCTATCACCCCACACTTAAAACATCTCCCGGTTCCTTTGTGAAATTCTCCTTGGCTCCCCTTTCCACACTTTTTTGAAAAAGGAAATTGGGTCTTCTTTCCCTTATTAACATTATCAGAAGAACATCCTTGAGACTACGTCTTCTTCTTCCTTGATGTGTTTGGGCATTCAACTTTGTACCAATTATTAATTGTGATTTTTGATAGCTGGTTTGGCATAATCACAATATGTTCACCTTGATCTCTCATCATCTCTGTCACATTAATAGAGCAATCATCACATTTCCTATCACATTGATAGTTAGGACATGTTCTTCTATTTCCCTCCATTAACTAAGAAAATAAAGTATAATTTGGGGCTTAAATACTTAGCTAATAATCATGAAAAGGAAACATTAAGAATAGAAGGATAAACTTGTAGAAGAAAAGTATATCCAAACTTTTTATCCCCTAGCTTCCAATCTAGGTTATCCATGATCATATATTCTTATGTTAATCTTTAGTTTATTTTATCTTTGTTCCTTTAATAATGGTCCATACTATGCTTATGAATTTAACAAAGCATATCCCCCAGGAGTGACAAACCAAGAGTGCAGCAAGGCCCGTTGTCATGCATCAGGTAACCCCAGGTCAAGCCCGAGACACCGTGACAAAGTTGTCACTCCAAGGAACATCGGTGCCAGAGCCACCTCTACTTGTTCGTATCCAGACAGGGATTTATTTGTTTTGAACCCACTTACTTAATACTCACCAAAATACACGGAAGATTTTCTATATTTAAACATTTCTATATGGATATTCCAAAAGTTTTCATATCATAATTTCCAAAAATAACTAAACCATCCTTTGATACCAACTATAGCATCCCGACTTTTTATAACATAACTTTTCATTACATGTTACCAAACCGAGGATCTTTAAGGTTTAGTGTCTTGGAAACCAGGAACATAAAACATAAAACATAAAACATTTTTCTTAAACACTTAAAAGGATTCTACTTATGTTCATCCTAGGTAAATTACTGCATCTCATAACTTGGGGACATACATCAAAAGAAAGGGTGAGAAGAAGGCCCAGTAAGGGAAACAAAGGGAAATATTTATCATGTGAACTTGAGATACATCAATAAAGTCGTGAAAAACATATTTAAGGAATGAGAAAGAAATCATGAGGCATATCATAATAAAAATAACGTATTTCATACCTTAAAGATTTGGATACAACATTTAACATAGACAATTTTTTTTGTTCCTCCAAGGTCCATCCCCAAGGTGTCATTAAATATTTCCAATGTTATTCACCATGATATCGTTAAAATAGTCATCTCTAGAGATCAAGTCTTTACCCAATGGATTGGAGTGATATCAGGGAACACCATTAAATTTTACTTTATTATCATGTGAGACACATATATAATCATAAAAAATTTAATAAATAACCCATATACCATAAAAGAAAAGTGTTTTATTTCATAATCATAACGTTTTAAAAACTACTTTAAAGACATGATCTCTATGTCACTTTAAACCCATGGAAAAGGAAAGATGGTTTCATGTATGTAAGTCCTAGAATTAAAATAGAAAATTTTTATATATATGTTAATACCCATATATAAGAATGATATTTGGGTATTCACTTAATAAAATAAAATAATTTTAGAAAAAGAGAGAGACATTTTGAGATGAAAATTCTGCAGCATAACAGTTATGTTATAGGGTTTTAGAAAATATTGAAAAGAAATGTGAAATGGGTAAACCACTCATAAATGATCCATAAAATAGTATAGGGATATAATATAAAGGATATAATAACATGGTAATGAAATTTGGAAGACATACCATATGAAATGAAAAACATGGAATGAAGACAAAAATAAGATTTCACTTATGAAAATTCGGCAGGCTAACGACATTACTTAAAACATCAAAAAATGAATTGATGAGATGAAATAGGGTCTCTAGTAATATGAAAATAAAATATAAGTATTATAGATATATAGATCATACCCCAACATAATAAAAAAGAACATAAAAGACTTTACATGAAAATTGATCTTGAAAACATGAATGGTGAAAGATTCCCTTAAAAATTCAGCAGCCTAACGACACCACTTAAACATTCTCAAAATGAATTGATGAGAGAAAGAGTGGGTATATCATCATATGAAAATGAAATGGATAGTATGATGAATATAAAATAACATCCCCAACATAAGAACATGTAGAATACAAGAATTGACATAAAAGATAGTACTTGGAAAGAAAGAGAGAGGTATGATCCCTTACCTTGAAGAGTAACTTCAAAATCATGCATTTTGTGACCTTGGGAGGCTTGAGGGGACCTTGGGAGGTAAGGAGTCCATAAATTTGTTGAGGAGGATTTTGGAATGGAAAGGATGGGAGAATGACTTGGTATTTATAGGGTAAGTGAGGGGACAAGGCATTAATGGGAAAGGGAAACCTCATTGGTGGTATTGGAAAAACCATGGTCTTGCCCATGGTATTTTCCCATGGTATTGGACACATAGGACACCTCATGCCTTATCTTTCTATTCATAAGTCGAACGTAATTATTACATAATTATTACATCCTTAATGATGTCATTAAACACTCAAAACTCTAAACTAAAAATTCACTATTCACTGAAAATTCAATTTTCTCAGAAAAATCCCAAAATTTCACCTTAACCAATATCGATGATATGATTTCAAAAATTAACTCCATTTTATAAAAATATTTTTATAAATATTTTTAATTTAATTTTTAAATATACACTATTCACCTGAAAAAACTAATACTTGACTAATAATTTCTGAAACAGTTATTTACCTATTTTATTGAATCACATTACTTAATCAAAGTGCCTAGATTATATTAATACTTTTTTAAGTGAGATTACTAATAAATTTGGTCACATTACTAATCCTAAGTGTAAAATCACTATTCATAATTTACTATTCATCAAAAATTATGTTGATCTTATTAGACCTTAAATTTCTTCCTGAACATAATTGTAGAAGAACAATTTTAGAAAATAATTACACATAATTAATTTTTTATGGTTTACATAAATATTTTCAAATATCTATTTTCTAGAATTCATAAAAAATATGCATACTATATTTATCCAGACATTTGAGAATTCAAAAACTTCATCATAAGAAGAAATCACAATTTTTATTTAAATCAAAGAATTACACAATGCTGTTATGGTCTCCTTACATAGCCCCATATCACCCCAGCATAGGACCTAAGTGTAAGGTGTGATCAGGTGAGAGAATTTGAGGGTGGCTCGGCCAACATCGCACGAGTTGTAATTTCTATTAGTTTGAACTTATCGTGAAGGAGATTCCGTTCTAGCCTCACACAATGAAGTTCAGTTTGGGTTTGGTCCAGATCAAGGCCCAGTGGTGCTACCTCCTTTCCAAGTTCTATTATATGGGCTTCGATTGGCCGGAGACTGATGGATGAGGCCATCTAATCTTCTCTCTATATTAATTAACCAAGATCACTTGTATTTAGAGACAATAGTCTCAACATTTGGTTTCTAATGGTCATACTAACTAACAGTCATACAATAGTCAAAACCCAACAATCTCATTTTAATTACACTCATTTTATTAAATGAAAAAGTTTTGTTGAGTATGAAATAAAATAAGACACAAAATAAGGAAACAAGATTTATTCAAAATTTCGGGTCGTTACAATCACAGACTCCTGGGAATAGAACGCACAATTTAAGGGTGTCCATTAATAAGGATAAAGTACATAAAGTCATAAAGACCCTCCAAAAAATACATATATATAGAGGATGTCTTAAATTCATTCAAGGGACAAACTATATGACCACCACTAGCACTTTCAATGTCTCTTCTCTAAACTGTTACACTAGAAGTATGATAAATTTTAGGACCTATCCTAGAACTCTTGAATGATGATAAAAAAAAATTTCATTCCACACGAATCCAATGATATACCTTTGTAGGTGGATTACGAATCCCCATATTATATGGGAATGTTGTTGAAGATTGATCCAACTCAGTAGGACACCTTCTAACCTAAGGATATGATCCCTTGGATTATATCACACCCACCAAAGTAACCCCAAAAAAGTATCTCTTAGTTACTCCATCACATGACTTCCCATCAAATCACCAATTCAGGGCAATATTTTCCCTTTATGTAAGGTTAAGAGGAATATGAAATCTTGTTTGAGTCCCTATAAATTAGATAGTCTTTGGTTAAGTTCTAGACACATATAACCCTAAATTTACCAATACCAATTTTTCTTGATTAAAACTATAGAACATATATCTTTAAAAATATTTGGGTGACATTGAACTGCCTCCATGGATGTCAGTTGGAAAATCCAAGAATTTCTATGTACTTTTAGGCCCTGTATCAGTGGTGTTTAATGGTTAATCTCATAATTATTCTAGATACTCTATATCCTGAATCTGGTGGATATCTCAAGACCTTCTAATAAGAATGTACTAAAATTATCAGGGTATTATTCTGAGTATTTGAAGATGAATTCCCCTGAGTAAAATTTATACGTTTTGGTTAGTATTATAATTTATAGTTTTGTTCTCTCTTTCGGTGATTATAGGTTCTGCAAGACAGTTGGACCAATAATGTTAGCACCACCACTGACCACTACCATTGTTAATTTATTTATTATAAATTCCATTGATAATTAGTGGTATTATATTGTTTATAATTCATGTGTGGTGAGTGTGCCTCAATAACACTAACAATAATAGGTTAACCCTATTGAAGGAATCCAAACTCATCGGTAAAGAAACTAAATGGGCCTTGAAAATCCTCCAAAGAATATACAACTCCCAAACACCTGTCAAATCCTTGATAAAGGAATAAGTGTGTTTAAGAAATATGTTATTACCAATGAAACTGTGATAACTATGGAATATTCTAAAGTCACCACATTTATCCAAGTTCTCAAGGACGGCTGAGAGATCATATCCAATATATAAGAGGGAAAAAAATTTATTTGAAGGAGGTTTAAGAAACCCCACTCACACTTCCCATAGAACCTTCATAATTGATATTTCTTAGTTGACAATCCAAGACTAATACATGAAGTTATTCTCACCCAAGTAACATTTTCGTATTCCTTATGGCTCTATATCTAGTGGATCAACATGATTTCACACTACTTGATCATGGTCATTCCACTTCTTGAGTTGAATAACTATAAAAGGGGTAGACACAAGGTGAATCCATCCCCTCAATAATGATTTTATTAGTTCTCTCACTTATTTCCATAATTACATGGATAAACAGTGATCTATGGTGTATCCTGAGAGGAATATATACCCAGAGTGTGTGGTTCATATGCATCCACAAAAAAAAATTCAGAAATATTAGCACGACATTTTATTAGTGGTACATGTGATCAAGAGTGGTATCTTACCCATTTTTCTTATCAGGGCATCCTAATGCTAGGAACCCTAGAGAATAAAGAGGTAGAAAATCTATCCTACTTTATCCAGAATATAGAAGGTACTACCTTAAATGAATATAGTTTCTCAATATTAAAATCCATTTCTAACTAGGAGGATATTATTCTAAAATTTCTTAATCAATTTAGCTTTATATTTCATAGGAGGAGTGTCACTATGCTCTATATGTGCAAGAAGTGAGATAACAAATGTGTCATTGATTTTATCACTTAGTGGGAGGGATTGAAAAATTCCCTCTATGTGAAAATATGATTAGATGAGCTTTTGGGGATGGGGATGGGGAAAATTTGGGATGATCTGGACCTAACCATCATCTCCATGAATTATACTGTATGTTTTTTTGCAATTTTCCAAGAGAGATCAATTATGATAGGATTCCATGCGGAAAACAAATAAAATTTCCCATCCAATTCATCCTTCAACTACAAAAAAGGTTAGGAGAGAAGAAAAATAAATTTTTATTCAAACTCCATCCCCTCACATTATCCATCTTCAAGTAGCCTCACAAAAAAAACTATTTTTTTCATCAAATCTCACTGATAATATCATATATGGTACCTTAAAGTAACATGTAATACGAACCTTCACATATCATAATAACCTGAGGAACTAATTTAGGTATTAGAATGTCTTTGTATAATTTATTTATTCCATTGATAAGAACCTTATAAAATTTTAGACAACAAGAATCTATAAGAGGATAAGTTAAATAATTTTTATAACTATTTACCCTACAATAAATTCCGCAAAAACACAATCTATGAATGATTTTTCTTCAGGAATTATCACTAGGGTGTTTAGATAATGACATAATGAAATTGGATACTCCTATGAAACATGTCACATGTTATTTTTCCACCCCTAATGATTATTAAGATACCATGGATTGGAATCAATTCTCAGACTTCGGGAAATAGAAGTTCAATGGTCATTTGGCCAAAAATATGATCTCTCAATCAACAATATCACTCACTCATGGTTGGATCCTATAATAACCTCCCTAAGTAGCTTGTTTATTTTTTAGAAAAAATTAGTTTTAAAACACTCTAAGTCTTTAAGGTACCAGTGTCAACATTTCAATAATTATCATAATCCTATTCGAGTTCCAAATACAGTCTTCACTCTCAGGAAATTCATTCCCCCTTCATTGGGAGTATATTCCATGAATTTTATAACCCAAAAATATTCCTCTAATGAGAAGAAAAATTAATATCATTAGGTTGGTGGAGAAAGTTTCTAAGGACATAGTTTAAGCATGCATGTTATCTCCTCTGAAACCACATTGAAGCTCATAGAAAAAGGAAAACAAATTTCCTAAAAATAAAATAGCCTAGGGTACTATCCACAAAAACATTTTCTATTCCACTATGATAAGAATTAAAGAATTACATTGAGATTATAAATCTAAACTAACTCTTAATGATTATTCTAACATAGCACTATATCCTATTCAGTTTTTTGACTATTTATTTAACCCATATCCATCAATGATTATCCTCATATACCCAATCGATATTAGAAATCCACTAATTCCAACCAAGAACCCAAACCCTAACCAGTGAGTCCCTCAATAATTCTTATCCAAGAAGGATCTATAAGGAGAAAAACCTTTTACCTAATATGGAAGTATGATTTTATCAGGAACCTCACCAATATCCTTAACTAACTGTTAATTCTAAACGCAACCCACCTATCAAAGGTGATTCAGAAGGATCTCATTGAGGCCTTAAGGATCCCTCTAGTGTTCATGACTGAAATGGTTGTTCTTTAAGACTAATATGTAGAGATATGTGAGTACAAAGACTTATAGGTCATCATATCATTCTCTGAGGAAGATGAGGGACCAATTATATAAGGTAAAATACTCCCCTATATATTAATAGGAATTATAAATGACATAAATGTTCGTCAGTGTTTGTTGGAGACTATATCAGAGATCAATATCATACCACCCAAGATTCTCCATAACCTAGGGTACAAAAATATTGATATAACATTTTCTAAATTGATTATTTAGGTACATGATAAGAGATACTACAAGAATATCCAAATGATCAAGTTTTAGTCTTGGTTTGGTGATTTGGTTTCCAATATTCAATTCTTGCTTGTCTCAAAATACACTTCTTTTAATGCCCTGGTGGGAAGTCCCAATATCCAATTTCATGAAACGATCCCTTTTTTGTATCATCAGTGCCTTGGGTACTCTCTCAATGGTCATTTATGGATTATTCATAGTGATGACTTCCCCTTAAAATCATGTGAATGTCACTACCTCGATGTTGGGTAATATAAAAGGGATAGAAAAACTCCTTATAGAAGGAAGTGATCATGTTAATACTCTTAATTACTTGACATCCACCTCTGTATAATATATATATATATAATGACACTTCAAATATACCAATCCACCATCAAGAAGCCGCAACCCCTTTACTTCAGCTCCATTTCAGCATGCCAAATAAAAAGGGACAAACTCATATAACTTTCTACTCAAATAAAGAACATGTTCCTTTAAGTCCTGAGAATCCCTCTCCTATTTAATAATGAAAATTTTATCTTATTCCTAATAATATGCATCTACATTATGTATACCAAAGTGTAGGATTGACCCATCAGTGGTTGATCGATCCACAATGCTTCTACATGGTAGGTGGACCATGATAGTAGTAACTATATGGGACTGGATCCATGACCTTTTCTAGATTGTTATTCAAGATAATAATATGATTCTAAAGATTTCATCCTCACTTAGAAAGATAATTCAATATCACAATTTCATGTGATCTAGGATACATCTCTTCCCTTCCGTCCTTATACATTTAATAAAGAGGACTTGGATGAATTCTCTCCAACCTCTAAAGAAGGATTTACCACCACCATTGATGAGTTGATATAAGTGAACCTCGGTATCAAGGAATATATATGATATAAACGTATAAATATTATCATTATTATCGTGGAAAAAGAGTAGTATAGTATGTTTATAAATCAAAACCCTGATTTATTTTCATGGATGTATAAAAATATCATAGGGTTAGATCCCCAATTCCACATTCACCATGTTTTCATTGTAATTGGACACCATATATATAATAAGTAACCCAAAATGGCCCACCATTCCCATAGTTCCATAGTCATGTCTGATATAGATACTTTAATCAAAGAAAACTTCATTAGAGAAATTTATTACCACAATTGGCAAGCCAAAACTAATCTAATAAAAAATAATAATATAAAAATAAGTTTCTTCATTGACTTCCAAAACCTCATCCACCATTACTCTAAGTATTACATCCACATCCTAGTCCCAAAATTGTTTATTTTCTCGACCACCAATTTACAAGACTCTAATATCTTTGATAGAAACTCTAGATACAATAAAATTTGGGTGGCCCCTAAAGATGAATTTTCCACAACATATAGGGAACCCCAAAAAATATATTACAACTAGGTTATGCTCTTTGGCTTACATAACACATGAGAAACATACTAGTGCGATATTTACCACATCATCAAGCCACTCCATAGAACATTGGTGGAGTGATATGTGGAAAATTTTAGTGGTAAAATCAAACCAACATTAGAACTATCTCAATGATCTTGATAAAGTGTTAATAATTCTCCACACTCATAGTCTAAAGATGAACCCCTTGAAGTGTTAATTATAGGTCACCACTAAGAAATTACCCATCTTTTTTGGGTAAAAAGATATTGCGATCAAACCATAGAATATTTAAGATATCATTGTAACACCTTCTTCCTGCAATTTCTGGTATCTATGTGACTTAAAAGAGTTTTGGGATTATATATTCATTATTATAACTAAAATGGAAGGTAAATATAATTGAATATCAAAGTGGATGACGAATGGAATGACTAATAGTGTGACAAATAATTCTAGATAGAATTAGATGACATTAAGATGTTTCTCCTACATCCACTAGTTCTAATTATTTTTTTATAGGGAAAACCTATGGTCCTCTACATGATATCCCTAAAGTGTTCCTTTAGTTCCATAAAATACTAGATGGAATTAAATGAGAACAGTAAAAACCACCCCAGTCACATGATACCAGACATAGAGGTTATATATTCTTTTGTAGAGAAGAACTTCCTTCCCTAATTTTTATAGTCAAGAAGTTGTGCCACTATTTGTAACATCATGATATCTATCTGATATCCCCCAAAATAGAATTAAATTGAATCACCAAGCATCCCATTTTAAGTACATTTTTGGCCTAATAGGAAGTGAACCATCATTAGTATGTCATTAGGTTCATCCCTTAGATGTCTATCAATTGACAAGGGTTGGTAGATTTTATTATCACATACCCAAACCTAGTGAAGTGGCCCTTTAATATCAATTTCAAAGAGGATTAAATTATCTATATAAATAAATTATTTTCATAAAAGAAAATAAACATTAACAGTGCCTCTCCAAGATTAACAAGAATAAAGAAGCAACCCCCTAAGATCAATAGGTTAAAACTTAGAGTTGTCTTTATCACTCCCTCAAAGTCCCTCATGTTGTACATATTCATCATTTTAGATGGATGAATCAATAATGTGGCCCAATATAAAGCCCTTATTATGAATATTTAATTTTCCCTTAAGATTCAAGTTCCTTATTTTCACAAGAAGGGTGACTCTATATAGGTCTTAAAAAAATAATTACTATACTATATGGAAACAAGATCTCACCCCCTTAGTCGAGTGCACCCTTGAGTTGATGGTTCATTTTCCTTCCAATACAATGGAATCTCAAGTCCCACAATCCTAAAATGATGGATCGGGATATTTAAAATAATTGGATGCATCTCGTTATAATTCATACTAGGATGACATGATCATTCACAGAGTTTATCGAAAATTTATTTCCCTCACTATTACTAAAAAGAGGGGAAATAATTTAATAAAATCATTATTGAATCATCTCACACATGGCTCTAAAAATCCCTTGTGGACAAATAAAAATATATCTTGATAAATCTCCTCTTGGAGTACCCCCAACATGGAACACTACCATTAAGTCAAGATTAGTGGGAACAAATCCATCAACATAAAATGAACTTCCTCTTCTATGAAGGCTCTAACTCAGAGAAATTACTCTAAAATAGTATATTTGATTGGATATTTCTCTGATGGATTAAGGGAAATAAAATTACTCATGTATAGTAGAAGGTTCAAACTATGACATGTGGATCTCATCAGTTTGGATTAAAGATCTCCTACAATATTTGAAGGCCATGATACATTTGGACCACCATGGTCCATGACTGCATGAATGTCACATAGAAGTTCCATTCATGATAGGTTTATGAAAAAAATTTGCATCATCCTCTAGAGATTATCCACACTATCAAGTACTCAAAGACCATCACCGTGTAGGGGATTGATTTGATGGGACCCTACCCACCATCAATAGCCTGATAGTTAAATTTATTTCATACTGCCACTGATTTTTTTTAATGTGTACTAAAGCCTTTACTGTCAAGGAGTTCAGGACGTGGTATGGGACTAGGTTCATTAAATCCCACATCATGTATTGGTTCAGTATCCCTCTCATGATTATAATGTATAATGGAATAAACATTTGAACCACTGAGTTTAATAATGTCTATTCCAAGTACAAAATGTGGCCCAACCATTCTCCTCATAATCACGCCCAACTAAATAGATAGGTTGAGGTATTAAAAAAGTCCTCTATAAAATTTTTCAGAAGATGGTGGATCAGAATAAGAATAGATGGCCTAATAATATATCTAATTATTTATGGTCATATCATATGACACCATAGATAATCACCAAGGAGACCCCTTAATACCTAGTGTATAGAACATAATTAGTGTCTCCCATTGAGGTTCAGCAACTATCACTCTTGAAATCCCTCAATGACCAGTTGTTTCTAGATAAAAGGTACCAATTATATTTGGTTTAACTGGAAATAATTTGTGAAAAAATATATAGGTGATGCACAATATTAAGGTCCCCTGGAATATAGTGGATAAATTCTTCAACAAAAAGGTTCACTTTTTCCCATTCCTCCATGGTGATTTTGGTTTCAGAATTGTGAGCACCAACGATAACCTAAATAAAACAACTGAAGTTGGAGACCAGATGGGAAGGCCCCTTTTTTATTCACATGAGATACACTAAAGGATAATATTCAAAGAAAAACATGGATAAGAAGTGCTCCCCAATTTTAGGTTCCTTAATATGAACTTTTCTATAACATCAGATGTAGCCATCATAAAACTAGCTACATGAATTTAAACCATATAAACACATTTATACTCTATGCATGAGTTTAAATTGTACAACCACCACATTCCTAGAAATATGAATTTAAACCATATAGCCCACCTCAGTTCTAGCTGTATGAATTTAAACTGCACATCCCCCATCAATCATAACCACATAACATTAAACTACACAACCCACATCTTCATAATAATATGACATTCAACATCCTAACATATCCACTCTATTCTACACAAATTTAAAGTACATAGTGTGAAGTCTATCTCATATGAAATTATCATTCATAGAATGGGTCCTAGATTCATAACCCAAAAATAAATATAATATAGGTCATAGTTGCATTGAATTATGTTATATACTATATCACCCTCTATGGATAACATTAAACTGTGTGGTCAACATCCTTGATGTAAGGAATAAAACTACACTAGCTTTGGTACTAACTATATAACCATAAACTTTTTAGATGATGTATTTCTACATGATAGTTAAACTATATAACTATACTAGAATCCATACTTGGGAGGATGCCTCCCATGACCTGGTACTAGTCATCCACCAAACCATATTCTAGAACTATATGTTTCTTGTTCCCCACATCATAGGATATGTAGTGACTCTTGGACCTCCTTCCCATGCCTTTCCATTGACTTTATATTCATTCTCAATGCATGATGGTGTGACCCTAGGGTTCTCATACTTCCGCTTGAGTATTCTAATTTCTTTAATCTCCATACATTGGGTATTTATAATTGAAATTTCCTCATAAGTCTTTTAATTCCAAATAGACTCCCTTGTGGTGATGGAACAACACCATAGTCTCGTCCAACCACTTATCTAGGGAACATGTCTCAGAGGAATATTATTTAGAAGAATCATGATCGATCCAATATTTTGAGCATGGTCAGCAATCAACCCTCTTTTTATTTTCCCAATTATTAATGATATAGTAGTGGAAAACATGTTTTAAAATTGCTCAATATCCATACTCAAACATATGTCAACTACTTTGTGGTTCAAATTATAGAGTTCATGATTTACCATTTTTTCTACTCACCCTTCCTTGAGAAAATTCTTCACACCCTTGGTGTTACCCTCTCATATAATTTGGTATATTTGATTGTTTAATTGGTCATGTGAAAGAACTAAACCTATTTTCCCCATCTTTACAAGATTCCTTAGTGGTCGTTGGATCCCTCCCACATTGACCCATCCATCTACATTTGACACTCTCATGTGACATGAGTAACCTTACATTACCCATTGTTTCTTACATTGAACATAAGTCATGTGAGTTTAGTATTTTTATCTAAATACCTAATTATAATGATTTATATGACCGATATTGACCTAGATACTCAATTTTAAATTTACATTCCCTTTATCATTCTAACCATGTGACATTAAACTGCAAAATTAATATCCTTTCTTCCAAACATTCAACTAAATGGTATTATCCCTATCTCATGGATAAAAACTGCATAATATTTTTTCCTCTCTTGATATGACACCCCTGTATCATTTTGGTATCCCACCATGCTACACCTTTATCGTTGGTCATCTAACGCACCCTTTGCAGAATTACATGTTTCTTGATTACCACTTCATCAGATATGTAGTGTCATCTAGATGCATTGTCTAGGACCAACCCCCAAGCTCCAACCCATTCTATTATAGTACTTATTCTTCTACTTTGACTCATATTGAGCCCCTTTCTCACCTAAATCTTGAACAATTCCCTTATTAATATATTTTTACTGTATAATATTAATCATTGAAATAATGTTTTTCTTAATTATACATTGGTGATGTGGAACTTCCAAATTTTTGTTATGTATTTTTCACACTTTCCCACTTGAGTATCCATAAATTCCCCCTTCCTATATGTATGAGAGAGATATGTATAGAGATACTCTACTTGGGAACTAAATGTGGCATGATTTTCATATCACAATATATGTAGTGATTACTGGATAACCTATCCTAGTCTATGCCACATATTCACAATAGCAACCATCTTTTTTGTACATTTAATGCTCCTTCACTAGGTTTTTCTTTTCCCACATGATGTCAAGGTGATTCCACTCTAAAAGGAGATTGACTAGTTTCCAAGACCCTAAATTGGAATCCTTAGCCATGGATACACAACCTAAATAACCATTGTGGTCATGGTTGTAATAAATTAAAAGTAACCACCATTTGATAAAGCCAAATAACCTTAAACTGGTAACACCCCTAGTCCTGATTACATTAAAATAAAAGGCACACCCCTTGGTATAAGTTCCATAACCTAAAGAAGGAATAAACCTATCATAAAAACCTAATTATTTTAATCTCCAATATCATTAATTTAAAATTTATACAACCATAAACCATTATCCCTTACTTGGTCAAAGGAACATTACATTAATCCAGTAAATGGGATCAAATTCCCCCCCCCCTACATTAGAGTAATCAAAATCCATTCCCATCTATCACACTTAATTTGAAATTTGTTTCTATATTACAGGATCACATTCCTTCCATATATTTGGTATGACCCATCAATATGCTCAATTAATGATGAAAATACCTTAATACTTTTCAAATATTCCTAAGAATCACTCTCTTTTATAGGAACAATTTGTGTCCCTTGATTTAGATCGACATCCCCTCTCATTATTGAATAGACCAACATATGGTGATGACACAATTATTTATGTTCCATATCACATTTAATGTACACCTCCCATAAGAACCACTTTCATCACTTATGAAAATACACCCCTATAGTGATGACATAGTTCCCCGTATCCCACAGCCCAACCAGGGCGCATATATTAGAGGAAGAATTATCCGTGGTATAGTAATGGAACTTATGTTTCAAACATGGTAAATGGATATCATTATCCTATATATATTTTTTTGTATTTTTATTCATAATATTGGATTCAAAACATACATTTTCTTCACTTTTCCTTGATCAAGAGGAATTCCAACACTTGGCCCGTGGATCTTGTAAGTTGGTAGTGCATCAAACTTTTAGATTCACACCAAACTAATTCCCCCATAATCCTCTACCCCATAAATGCCTATTATTCAATCTTTCATATTATAAATTATATTTCATTTATCTCATGTCCCTCACACCTATCATGACCTACATTGTATTAGAGTTTTTTATAGATTGATTTTTTCACATGATTCAAATGAAAAAATATAAAGTAGATAATTAAAAAAATGTTGTATTTATATTACATAAAAAATTAATACTCTTATCCACATATTGGAACCTCTAATTACAAATAAAAATAGCGTACAGTACTTGATCCATAATTTTCTCAAGCTCAGACAACCTCTATTGGATTTCCCATCAAGACATCTACTTTACGTAACACCTGTGATAAGTTTATATGGATTAATATTTTTCGATCCCTACACCACTTCCACCAAGTTAAAGTATTTATTCATATTCTTAAACCATATTTTGGGTTGGGTTATACTGTTTTACACATCCCTGTCATCATTTTCAACAGATTCATTAGAATTCATTTTTTTCACAAAAATAGACCATTCTAACCCCCCACTATTGGAATTTCATTAAAATATTTACCTCTAGAATAATTTACTTTTCATGGATATTTTTTAACTATCCTTCATTCAACTGGTGGTAACAAAATTCCATTAGATGTAGGAGGATGATCCTAAAAAAATCAATGAGATAAGTCAAATGTGAGTTTCACGCAAGGATAGTTTTTGTGAAAATAGAGTTATAAACCCAATTATCAAGAAATTTCATGAACCCATATGACCCCACCCCTATTTATAGGAGAAGGTTCAACCTAAGTTGTTCAAAACGAGATGATAAAATTCCCGAAATTTAGTATTTTCCAAAAAAATCAATATTTTTATTTCTCGATGAACCCAATTCTAATAGGAAAATTTTATGGAATTAATTTTTTTTTAAAATATTTTAGGAAGAAATATAGTTGAGAGAATAAGTTCTAAAAAATAGTATATTTTCCTTCAAATAAGGGTTTCATGTGTTTATAAATGTAGGCACTATAAAAGTCCATAGTTTCGTGAGCATGAAACACTTATGAGATCCAACCATCCTCCATGAGAAATAAGGAATAATAAACCTACAATCATGAAATTTTACGGGTTCAGACCTTGGTATTCTATATTGTATAGGATCTAAACCTCTAAAAGAATAAAAAATTACTATTTCCCTTTACAAAACCCAAATAAACATCCATGGATCATTATAGGTTGGAATTTTTTAGAATTAACTTATGAAATTCCTTCAAAATTTTGACATAGTCTCTAGATGTTATTCTGAAACTACCTAAAATAATGAACATAATTTACACAGTCAAATACATTTTTTTCATTTTCTAAATAGTTGGTTTTAGGGTTATCGGTAACCAAAAAAACAGGTAGTGGAACTAAAAAATCAAACATCGCGTCGCAGTACCTGAGTATTCAAGTCCAATTTTGAAATTTTTAAATCACAAAGATTGAGTGAAATAAATACCGCACCGCGGTCCATGCAATGCCACACGCCACATGATCCTTTGTGATACACATCCACATCGAGTCGGGAACCCTAACATTATGCGCCTCCATCGTCACATCACAACATGTTGCCGGCGAGACAATCCACCAGAAATCATCAATGTCGGACCATTATCAACCCGTCGTAACTCACCCAGATCATCCTTATCAGATCGAAACAACACCATTGAAAATGTAAACAGACACAAAAACTCAGCCGAGAATGCATGTCTTCACTGGGAAAGTTGTCTCCCTTCCGACTCGCCCATCACGTAGGTCCTCTCTACCGCCCCAAACAACACTTTGACCATAGTAGCACATCACCGAAGATGGATCCCAAAAACTATAAACAAACTCAAAAACAATGAAGGAAACATCAGAAGAACAAACCAACCATTCACACTATCCGTAACATATAGCTTTATCAACCGCGATCCAGAACTGGAGCTACCTTCTGGGACACCATGGTCGAACAAATGCACATCTCAAATCGTGCTTGCAACCAGCACAGACGACCGACTGGGAGAGCGGTGTAAGGAGCATGATGCCCGAGCAGTGAAGGTATTAGGACTAGATTCAGTTGAGAGACAACCACTAGGACCACATCCCAAACAGACGAAGCCACCACCAGTAAAGAAGGAAACATGCCAACCCTAGTCACACCATCCATCCAACGAATACCATTGCGTCATAGATTGAGGTTAGCAGAAGACGTACCTACTAGAGAAACGATGACCAGATGACCCACACATCCCAAAACCTCTGAGTAACCACCACAACAAACCAACTAGGAGAGTAGCGTAGGATCCAAAGGCCAGATCAGCAGCTAAAACTGGTCAAGGCATCAACAGAGACACACACTCCAACTGGGCCACCAACCCCTTCCGACAAATCCTCCACTGAGAAAAGACCACACTTGCCGTAGAAAAAGATAAAATCCAGAAAGATGAAGGGAAATGGGGGAGACGAATCCAAGACCGTTCCAGCCTCCCCATCCAAAAAACCTGCGAGAAACCATAGAGGAGATACATTGTGGGAGAGATTCCGCTCAATGGCCTTTTCATCTTTCAAAAAAAATTGTTATACTTTACACAGAGTTTAAAACATCATGTAAGTTGAGGTTTCACACAATATACAACTTATAAAAAACCCACTCCATAGACATCTATTTGATCCCCCACTTTTGTGGAACAAATATTAAAAATGGTTTATAGAAACAAAAATCACATCAATTTGTTCAAGTTTTATTCATGAAAAATCCACATGAATATCTAGTATTTTTTACTCTCATACCCATAACCTTTTCACTAAGTATGGTCTAGGCATTATTCCTTCTTGTTTCCCCCCAAGAACAGGTCTAGAAACACATACACCTATATAATTCCCACAAAATAACCCTGATTCTTCTTAGAATCATTTAGGAAACTTATTTTGTAAGTAAAACTCTATCCCTTTATGTCACACATTTCTTGGTTAGATAATAATTACTTTAGGAAGCTATATTATATGGATCTGTCCTCAAATATGAACGTAAATTTTCTTGACAAACTATGTGGGTTTTGATTACTTATACATCATGATATGTAGGATGCCTCTTTAAGGTTCAATAACGACAACCAAATAATCTTATTGTCCAATATCCTTTTAAATAGATAGTAAAACCTATTCCTTTCCTGAAATCCATCATGTATTCTAGAGGATCCCAACTGTACATTCAATAGTACCTTTACATTTGTGATGAGAATAAGAGGATCATTACCCATTGAAATTTAGACTATAACAATTCCCATTGGACTCTAAATTTTTCTCACACTTGTATGGTGATCATAATTGGATCAACCAATATTTTTTTATGAGAATGATATAACCCTCTTCTACTTATGTGAAGATCATAATATTCTATATGTGATGAGAATAAGATGACATGCCTCTATGATGCATCATAATCCCATCCATTCCTAGGTGAAAAGTATAGGATGCTAATATGACAAGCTTATGATTTGTCATGTGAATAAGTTGGCTCAGCTTCTGACCTGATGACCACTTCTCTCCTCACTTAACTGAGTTGGTGATGGTTGAAACAATAGTCCCTCCCCCATTTGAGCGGGAGGGAACTCATTTAACCTTCATGGGTGGGATGCCTCAACTCATTTGTTTTATTTTCTAACCTTAGTAGCACAATTCAAGAAACGATGACCTTTATTAGACTCATTTGATATGATTTTTTTATGGGGTTTGTGGAATCATGAAATAGTTTTCCTCTTTGAAAATAGGTACATAATGATCCTATTCACATCAGAGAGTGATATGATTTTAGCCTGGTCTAGTTCCCCATGTGTCTGTAGTGGATCTTTCTTCTTGTTATTAAAATGGTAAGATTATTTCTACATGAAGCATGACTCCATTACTACTGATATATGGGTTAGTTTTACCAATCTCCCACTCCCTTTCCATAATACCTCAATTATTCGAATGTTGGGGAATTGAGTTGGTCAATTTATTTTTTCTAATGGTAAAAATGGATTTTTTCCACCCTGTTTTACCATGAATCGAAGATGAACTTAATGTTTCAAGATATCCAGTCAAGTTCATATTGATTTCTGTAGGGGAATAATTCTGATACAAGAAATCTATTTTCTTTGATATATGGGTTGATTTATGTTTATCTTGAAAAAATTTCGGCCGTTGGAAATTAGTGTGTAGGAACAGGTTTGTGAACATATATAATATAATGAAGGTGGGTGTGTCAGGTCCTGGTGACAATGGTATGATGCTTGTGTATGAATAAAGTTTGAAGGAATGGTCAAACAAGGATTGGATTTTTTCTCCAATTTGAGTGAGCCACAACCTAGGAATCCTAATTCAAAGGTATATTATGGTTATGGATGGTTGGAATGAGATTTGGGAAATTACAACTCAGTAATATGGGTTTCAATGGGCTCAGAAAACATATAGGGGTATGTCCACCATGCCCGTTGGTTCCTTAAATTATGGCTTTCATGAAATCAACCCACTATGAGGGTAAGAAAATTGGAAATGAAGTTAATTATAAGGTGGGTTATCTTTTGATTAAGGAAGATAAACATGACCTTAATGAAAAGTTCTTGAAGTCAACTCTTAGTTCAAAAGATCATGGTTATTTGACATCATTGTTGAAAGGAACTAGGGGGTCTAAGGGGGTGATTGCATTAGTGTAGAGACCCGAAGCCTAACGTACATTGACATTACATTACTTTTGCGGAATACTTAGTACATTACAAAAACACACACACAAGGACCATAATAGTTTAGTGTCTTTGGAAACTCGGACTATAATCTTCTAATCGTGGTGAAAGATCTTCAAAATCTCCCATAAAGATCTTCCTTTTTTTTTACCTAAAACCTTCCTTTATATCCTGGGGAAAAGAAAACATAAAAGGGTGAGCTCAAATGCTCAGTAAGGGTAAACAAAATAAATATCAATCACATCATATTCATAAGAACATAACATTTTGGAAATCATAACCTGCAAAAGAGAGCATAATTTCATAATCATGGGATAAATCATGGCAGTGAAAAAAAGTAATCCCAATAATCATAAAATAAAACATGAAACTTTGTGGCATACACATATAATCATAGAGAATCATTTCTTGTTATTCAAGACTCATTGCCAAGACTATCTTAGTGGACAAAGTCCCTTTCTGAATCGAGTAACCCTCGTTCCAGTCCTGTTTCACTGAACCGGTATAACCTACCGTTCCAGCCATGTCTATCTCATGAGATATAAAATCTTTACCCAATGCATTGGAGGGAGATATAGGTCCCACCCATCTTATAATGAATCCTTTCTTATGTGTGCCACACAATCATAAAACATACATCATCGCATAACACATGTAACAAAAATGGGATTCTTGAAACATCATGACATCATAAATCAATTCATATAAGATAATGGAATTTATAAAAATAATTCCATCACAACATTATCAAATCAATGTAATAATAGGGATAAAAATATAACCCTTTATTATCTTATAAGGAAAATAATTTTGATAAAACACTTGAACTCCATTCTTGAGGAAAATATACTTTCTTCTTCGAAAACATTTTTCCTTTAATAACATGTCATACAACTTTAAAATAAAAGAAGTTGATTAAAAATATACTTGAAAACTTGTAAAGGAAGCTTCTTTGAAGTAATGTTTTAAAAATCCATTCATGCCGTATAAGTTAAAAAAAACATTCTTTGTACTTTTGTCGGAAAAATTCAAAAAGTACCTCGTATGAAAAACGACAATAGATTCCTTTCATGTCTTTTACTAAAAACTCACCAAAGGGTAAAATAGGTTTTAAATAATTTTAGGTGGATGGAAATAATATTACATATTAAGGGAACATGGATTTGGATGATAAAATACACCCCAGTAAATACCAAAGTATAAACAATCTCGGATAAAAATGAGATTGTGATATTTCCCTTACCTTAGGTCCGATTTGCTTCGTATGTGTCCGAACCTCCGGTATAATGATTTAAATAATGTCATTGACTTATTATAGAATCATATTCATTGTTATGATATCATATATGGTTCACTTATGACATTATATTACCCGTTCTTTTGTAAATTCCATGTTAAAGAAGCGTTTTGGGTAAAATCGTTTCATTTATCGTAGGTGTTTTGACTTGTTGTTCTTGACATTATTATTACTTATATCATGATTTACTTACTTCCAGAATATAAAATTTGATTTATATATCATATATACTCAGTATATATATATATATAATAGATAGATAAATAAAATGAAAAACACCGTTCATGGAGACGGTAGTCCGTACGTACGCATGAACGCTGTTTTCCATTCCTTATTGTCTTGAAATGGAAGTAAGTAGATGACATACATATATTTATATATACATAATCCAGTAGCTTTATAATGTCATATATTTCATTATTATTTCTTATATATACTTTATAATCATTCTTAAATGGTTAACATGGAGAATGCATCTCATCGCGTCGTGGAGACGGTAGTCCGTCCGTACGCACGAGCGATGATATCATTTTCATAAATATTGAATTGAATCGGAGTGGATTATACAATATATCAGAATCAATATGATGTTTTAATAACTATGTATAGTTATTCTTTACACCATTATACCCATCCATGTAAGGTGGTGGTGGAAAATAGATTACACCACGGCGTGGAGACGGTATTCCGTACGTACGCACGCGCAGTGATTTCTTTTCCGTAGGATGGATAGATGGTGAAATAGGGTTGTTTCATACTTATAATAACATATCAGTATATTAGTGATACTAATGTTATTACTTCATAATGAAACAACCTAAGAAGAAGAAGTGGAAGAAGAAATAAAGATGAAAGAATTGGTAACGGTAATTACCTCTTCTTTGAAGCGCCTCTTTGAGACCTCCTCTTAGGGCACTATAATTGGCCTTTGAGGAAGACCAGAACCTCTAGGATGTTTCTAGGGAAGTGTAGAAGAGATTTTGGCAGGGGTTGGCCGAGCTTGAGTGCTCAAATTGGTGTGAGGAGGAGGGGGAGGAGGTGTCCTTTTATAAGGGAGGAGAGGGGCACCTTAGGAATATCTCAAAATATTATTTTATATTAAAGACAAAATCGGTTTATAATGGTTCCAAAGGATCTTATTTCGAAGATAAAGTAGGGATGGGTCGAAATCATATCAACCAATAGGATTTAGACAAGTTTAGGTTATTATTTTAACCTTATCAATTAGATTTAACTCTAAGTTAAATAATTTAACTTTTACCGTGTCTTTTTGTTTTCTTTCACTATATGGTTAATACACTTACTATAACATGCTAAACGAACCCCAAATTGTATATTATTAATAAATATATCTATATATAAGTCATTTGGCCGAACCTTAGATTTTTAGGAATAAAATAACAATTAATAATATAATATTTGATTTAAAAACTATTTTGTGTCAATTTTGACACTATTTGATATATGATTTTTGTGAAAGTCATAACAGAATTATATGTTCGAACCAAGTGGATTAAATCAACACTAATATATCATAGTAACCTATAAAATTAGTTTAAGTCATAAAAAGTCTCAAATTACATTCATTTGAGCATTTATAACATCAATTATGTTAATATTTCCTTAAAAGGGTAATTACTGCATCATCGTTGTGTCATAAATAAATTAATTTATTTAAAGTCTAAAAATTATAAATAAAATAGCATTATGTAGTAAATCGTTTTAGCTTTCTAATGAATATTTATAGTCGAATTTATCTTATGTATAACCCCATATTAAAAATAGTTTAGTTATTAAACTTTGATTTTAACTATTTTAACTATTCATTAAATAATATAATATTAAATGTCATAATCTAATCCAAGTGGACCTAAATGGTCATATTATATTCATAAGGTTGTTTTTGGTCGAATTAGACTTATCCAATAGAATTAGGACATGTGTTAGGGTAATAGTAATATCATATTTACCCTTAGTTACCCGATTTACTATTAACCGTGGTAAAAAAAAGTAAAAAGTTACTATTCACCAAAAAATTATTTTCATCTCATTGAACCAAATTTTACTTACTGACATCAACCGTGTCTCTCGGATTTTTGAAATTCCATTCACAGAAGCGGTAAAATTAAGATTTATGAAGAAATTAATTTTTTTTAACTACCACTTAGTAGTTTCACTATTCATCAAAAATTGATGTTTTTCAGAACAATGCCAAAATTTCATCCTAAGATATATTTCATATTCCGAATTCAAAAATGAAGTCTATTTTACCAAATTCATATCATATAATTTGCATTAATTAATTTTATAATTAAATCCCGCTGTTAAAACAAATAGCGTGTTTTTAAGAAACAATATCTATCAAAAGATTGACACTTGATTATGTCTGGTTTAAATGTGAAATTACATCCAATGACCAACATTGTATTAAATTGTAAAAATATATTCTAAATATACTTTAAAACCACTCAAATTAATAATTTATCACTATTAATTATTTCGATTAAAAAAGTTGTTTTTAATTATAATTTAGTAATTTTCACTATTCATCAGAATATGAAAGTTATCCGAAAATTACCAAAATTTCACCTTAGGCTAAATTCGATACTCCGAATCCAAAAATGAAGTTCATTTTGAAAAATAAGATTTACAGAGTTTTAAAAAGTGGTTATTACTATTCATAACGTCTAGTTTTAATAATATTTTAATAGCATATCGTTGTTTAGTGAAACTCGGTATTGCGTATTACACACGCTATCGAGGAAGGTCGTGATTGCGTGTAATGCAAGGCAAGTCAAGGATGCGTGTTGTGCAAGATCCTTTTGGTGTAGCGTACAACACAAGACTTTAATAAAATTAAAAAGAATATTTTTTTATAAAATCTTGGGCTGTTACATTCTACCACCCTTAAAATGAATTTTTCCCTCGAAATTCGTCGGGGTTATAAATGGTTTACTATTCGAAAGTTTCTTTAATAGAAACCCACTTCGTAAAAAGGAATACCAAAACCAATCTTTAAAAACCAAATTTTGAAACGTAACGGTTACCCAAATAAACTAATCATTGGGTTTCCACATAGGTGAAAATATGGATATGGAAGAAAAATCTAACCATCATGTTCTGATGGAGAGTGGTAGAGAACATGGCTATGGAAAAGCCAACAATCACAAATCCATAAATTTCTGACGATCTAAGGTACCATATGATTCATCAGTTATAAGATCACTAGGACAACATTTTTGGTTTTCAAGATCGTTTCCCTAATGTTAAAGAATTTGAAATACTTACTTTATTTTGGTACAATCTCACTGTTGTTCGTCCCTTTAACAATTTCCACTTCATCTCTTAAATAAATGAAGTTGAATTTGTTATTCGTGAAGTGTTAGCAGATCATGTGATAGAATGACGGGTCATTCCATCTGTCTCAAACAAAAGGTTAGAAAAAATTATATACATAAGTCGATCTATAGTGAGATTAATCATATATTGTTCCTAAAATGGACTTATACTTCATATATCATACGGCTTAATATAATAAAACTAGTTTCTACTAAACAGGGACTTCCTGTAGGCCAGTGGTAGGCGATAAAGGCCAGTCGCACTTCGGTTGTGGGTTCGATTCCCACAGCCTTGTCCGAAGCGATGGGCTGTCGCCCGTCCGGCAGGTTGTCCTTTTTCTAAAACTACATTACTATAACATCCCATCAATAATATCGAAAAAAACTTATATCCTTAAACAATACTCACTTATGTCCAACATAATCCATTCCAATCTTTAGGCTTATCCATAATACTGCAGTCCACTCCCATATATCATAAGATATGTTTTGTTGGTCACATTCCAATCATTCAAAGTCCTTAATCATGTATTCTCTTGAATACCATAGTGAAATCATGAATGCAGTTTAAAGTTAACACTTTCCACATACCAAAAATCCTCAAAATTCTATATACTCAAACCATGATATCACTTAGTCCTTATATCAATCATGAGCTCATGAATACTGTTAAACATTTCATTTTCTCGTTTTCCCTTCATTATGCGCATAATATCTCAATCACTTTGAATACCACATTAGACCAATACATAAATATTCCAATATTCCATGATACAACATTATTTTGGAATCCCATTACATCAAAACTTAATCATTCCACCACATCGTTGTCATATTCAACATTGCCAATAGTGATCGCATGTGACTTCCCTTTGTCCTTTTCCTTAAGCGGTTGCTCATGTCGATCATCGCTAACCCTTGGATTAGGGCATTTATTGGCATAATGTCCCATCTCCTTGCACTTGAAGCATTGAAGTGTTGGTTGTGCGTTCTCTGCAGTGTTTGCTTTATTCACTTCATTAGAATCCCTTTTTCCATTACTTCGACACTCAGCTGCTCGATGACCTTCTTTTTCACACTTAAAACATTTTCTAGTCCCTTTAAGACAATCTCCACCATGCTTCTTTCCACACTTTGTGCATAAGGAAACATTCATCTTCTTTTCACCATTATTCTGAGTTTTCTCCTTGAACTCCATCTTTCGTTTCTTGTCAAAACCATGAGATGGATATGTAACACCAACTTCCATTTCTACCTTGATAGCACAACGCACAATTTCTTCATAGCTACTGAAGTCTCTTATAGCTAATGCCCTTCGAAGACTTTGTTTTAAGCCACTGAAAAATCGATCAACTTTACTTTCAGGTTGGATGATAATGCCAGATGCATACCTTGCAAGTCTTGTAAAATTCGCTTCGTATATACCAACAGATTCATCATCCTTTTGCTTTAGTTCAAGAAACTCCTTATCCATCTTCGTTCGAAGAATACGAGGGAAGTACTTACTGAAAAACAAGTTCTTGAACTCGTCCCATTCCATGGACTCAATTTCATCTCTTGGCCTCGTATTCTTGATAAGATTCCACCATTGATCAGCTTCACCTTCCAAACGATATACTGCTAAGATGACTTTATCATGTTCAGAACATTGAAGAACTGAAAATATCTTTTCAGTGGTACTGATCCATTGTTCAGCAACAAGTGGATTAGAAGACCCACTGAAAGAAGGTGGACGTTGCCTCATGAAGGACTCAATAGAATATTGTTCCCTTCTCTTCTCATTTGGAAGTCCAGAATGATTCATAGCTTGTGTAAGTATAGCAATAAGATTTTTCACTCCATCTCCCATAACATTTGTTTGTTCAGGAGGACAATCATTGCATTGTCCATTGCATTTATCAACACGGTTCCTTCGGGTTCCAACCATCGTCTAAAACCCAAAAAGAATAGTGTGAGAGGCAAAAATCATGCTAGGGAAAACAACATAATAAAGGGGGAGTACCTTCAATATCTAACATCTTAAGTTTAATTCTATGATCGTTAGCGTAATTCTAGTACTATAACCTATACGTATACTTAACCTTAGGGACATCCCTAGACATACCTTAGAAATATCTCTAGGGATCTCACTAACGTTTTCGCATCCTAGTTTCCAAAGGTTGACTAAACCTTTCCTCTGATACCAACTGTAGAGACCCGAAGCCTGACGTACATTGACATTACATTACTTTTGCGGAATACTTAGTACATTACAAAAACACACACACAAGGACCGTAATAGTTTAGTGTCTTTGGAAACTCGGACTATAATCTTCTAATCGTG
This sequence comes from Viscum album, assembly GCA_963277665.1. Classification (NCBI taxonomy): domain Eukaryota; kingdom Viridiplantae; phylum Streptophyta; class Magnoliopsida; order Santalales; family Viscaceae; genus Viscum; species Viscum album. The sequence continues at coordinate 1,292,984,029 of OY728138.1, read as the reverse complement.
GTGAAAGATCTTCAAAATCTCCCATAAAGATCTTCCTTTTTTTTACCTGAAACCTTTCTTTATATCCTGGGGAAAAGAAAACATAAAAGGGTGAGCTCAAATGCTCAGTAAGGGTAAACAAAATAAATATCAATCACATCATATTCATAAGAACATAACATTTTGGAAATCATAACCTGCAAAAGAGAGCATAATTTCATAATCATGGGATAAATCATGGCAGTGAAAAAAAGTAATCCCAATAATCATAACTTAAAACATGAAACTTTGTGGCATACACACATAATCATAGAGAATCATTTCTTGTTAGTCAAGACTCATTGCCAAGACTATCTTAGTGGACAAAGTCCCTTTCTGAATCGAGTAACCCTCGTTCCAGTCCTGTTTCACTGAACCGGTATAACCTACCGTTCCAGCCATGTCTATCTCATGAGATATAAAATCTTTACCCAATGCATTGGAGGGAGATATAGGTCCCACCCATCTTATAATGAATCCTTTCTTATGTGTGCCACATAATCATAAAACATACATCATCGCATAACACATGTAACAAAAATGGGATTCTTGAAACATCATGACATCATAAATCAATTCATATAAGATAAAGGAATTCATAAAAATAATTCCATCACAACATGATCAAATCAATGTAATAATAGGGATAAAAAAATAACCCTTTATTATCTTATAAGGAAAATAATTTTGATAAAACACTTGAACTCCATTCTTGAGGAAAATATACTTTCTTCTTCGAAAACATTTTTCCTTTAATAACATGTCATACAACTTTAAAATAAAAGAAGTTGATTAAAAATATACTTGAAAACTTGTAAAGGAAGCTTCTTAGAAGTAATGTTTTAAAAATCTATTCATGCCGTATAAGTTAAAAAAAACATTCTATGTACTTTTGTCGGAAAAATTTAAAAAGTACCTCGTATGAAAAACGACAATAGATTCCTTTCATGTCTTTTACTAAAAACTCACCAAAGGGTAAAATAGGTTTTAAACAATTTTAGGTGGATGGAAATAATATTACATATTAAGGGAACATGAATTTGGATGATAAAATACACCCCAGTAAATACCAAAGTATAAACAATCTCGGATAAAAATGAGATTGTGATATTTCCCTTACCTTAGGTCCGATTTGCTTCATATGTGTCCGAACCTCCTGTATAATGATTTAAATAATGTCATTGACTTATTATAGAATCATATTCATTGTTATGATATCATATATGGTTCACTTATGACATTATATTACCCATTCCTTTGTAAATTCCATGTTAAAGAAGCGTTTTGGGTAAAATCGTTTCATTTATCGTAGGTGTTTTGACTTGTTGTTCTTGACATTATTATTACTTATATCATGATTTAATTACATACAGAATATAAAATTTGATTTATATATCATATATATTCAGTATATATATATATATAATAGATAGATAAATAAAATGAAAAACACCGTTCATGGAGACGGTAGTCCGTACGTACGCATGAACGCTGTTTTCCATTCCTTATTGTCTTGAAATGGAAGTAAGTAGATGACATACATATATTTATATATACATAATCCAGTAGCTTTATAATGTCATATATTTCATTATTATTTCTTATATATACTTTATAATCATTCTTAAATGGTTAACATGGAGAATGAATCTCATCGCGTCGTGGAGACGGTAGTCCGTACGTACGCACGAGCGATTATATCATTTTCATAAATATTGAATTGAATCGGAGTGGATTATACAATATATCAGAATCAATATGATTTCGTAATAACTATGTATAGTTATTCTTTACACCATTATACCCATCCATGTAAGGTGGTGGTGGAAAATAGATTACACCACGGCGTGGAGACGGTATTCCGTACGTACGCACGCGCAGTGATTTCTTTTTCCGTAGGATGGATAGATGGTGAAATAGGGTTGTTTCATACTTATAATAACATATTCGTATATGAGTGATACTGATGTTATTACTTCATAATGAAACAACCTAATAAGAATAAGTGGAAGAAGAAATAAAGATGAAAGAATTGGTAACGGTAATTACCTCTTCTTTGAAGCGCCTCTTTGAGACCTCCGCTTAGGGCACTAAATTTGGTCTTTGAGGAACACCAGAACCTATAGGATGTTTCTAGGGAAGTGGAGAAGAGATTTTGGCAGGGGTTGGCCGAGCTTGAGTGCTAAAATTGGTGTGAGGAGGAGGGGGAGGAGGTGTCCTTTTATAAGGGAGGAGAGGGGCACCTTAGGAATATCTCAAAATATTATTTTATATTAAAGTAAAAATCGGTTTATAATGGTTCCAAAGGGTCTTATTTCAAAGATAAAGTGGGGATGGGTCGAAATAATATCAACCAATAGGATTTAGACAAGTTTAGGTTATTATTTTAACCTTATCAATTAGATTTAACTCTAAGTTAAATAATTTAACTTTTACCGTGTCTTTTTGTTTTCTTTCACTATATGGTTAATACACTTACTATAACATGCAAAACGAACCCCAAATTGTATATTATTAATAAATATATCCTTATCTAAGTCATTTGGCCGAACCTTAGATTTTTAGGAATAAAATAACAATTAATAATATAATATTTGATTTAAAAACTATTTTGTGTCAATTTTGACACTATTTGATATATGATTTTTGTTAAAGTCATAACAGAATTATATGTTCGAACCAAGTTGATTAAATCAACACTAATATATCATAGTAACCTAGAAAATTAGTTTAAGTCATAAAAAGTCTCAAATTAAATTCATTTGAGCATTTATAACATCAATTATGTTAATATTTCCTTAAAAGGGTAATTACTGCATCATCGTTGTGTCATAAATAAATTAATTTATTTAAAGTCTAAAAATTATAAATAAAATATAATTATGTAGGAAATCTTTTTAGCTTTCTAATGAATATTTATAGTCTAATTTATCTTATGTATAACCCCATATTAAAATTGTTTTAGTTATTAATCTTTGATTTTAACAATTTTAACTATTCATTAAATAATATAATATTAAATGTCATAATCTAATCCAAGTGGACCTAAATGGTCATATTATATTCATAAGGTTGTTTTTGGTCGAATTACACTTATCCAATAGAATTAGGACATGTGTTAGGGTAATAGTAATATCATATTTACCCTTAGTTACCCTATTTACTATTAACCGTGGTAAAAAAAAGTAAAAAGTTACTATTCACCAAAAAATTATTTTCATCTCATTGAACCAAATTTTACTTACTGACATCAACCGTGTCTCTCGGATTTTTGAAATTCCATTCACAGAAGCGGTAAAATTAAGATTTATGAAGAAATTAATTTTTTTTTAACTACCACTTAGTAGTTTCACTATTCATCAAAAATTGATGTTTTTCAGAACAATGCCAAAATTTCATCCTAAGCTATATTTCATATTCCGAATTCAAAAATGAAGTCTATTTTACCAAATTCATATCATATAATTTTCATTAATTAATTTTATAATTAAATCCCGTTGTTAAAACAAATAGCGTGTTTTTAAGAAACAATATCTATCAAAAGATTGACACTTGATTATGTCTGGTTTAAATGTGAAATTACATCCAATGACCAACATTGTATTAAATTGTAAAAATATATTCTAAATATACTTTAAAACCACTCAAATTAATAATTTATCACTATTAATTATTTCGATTAAAAAAGTTGTTTTTAATTATAATTTAGTAATTTTCACTATTCATCAGAATATGAAAGTTATCCGAAAAGTACCAAAATTTCACCTTAGGCTAAATTCGATACTCCGAATCCAAAAATGAAGTTCATTTTAAAAAATAAGATTTACAGAGTTTTAAAAAGTGGTTATTACTATTCATAACGGCTAGTTTTAATAATATTTTAATAGCATATCGTTGTTTAGTGAAACTCGGTATTGCGTATTACACACGCTATCGAGGAAGGTCGTGATTGCGTGTAATGCAAGGCAAGTCAAGGATGCGTGTTGTGCAAGCTCCTTTTGGTGTAGCGTACAACACAAGACTTTAATAAAATTAAAAAGAATATTTTTTTATAAAATCTTGGGCTGTTACAATTAGGTTCCTTATACCAAAATATTATCATCCCAAAGGCCTAATATTACTCAAAAGTCATGTTTAGTAGGTTTATTTCAAAACAAGTATATAGGTGGAAGTTACCATATCCGTTTAACCATATTCCTTAGGAAAAATCAATGTCGGTCTCCCCTGATGCTAATGAGGGTTGGGTGGAATCCCTGAACAGGTTGAGACACAATTGGAAAGCTTTAGTGCAAAATTTTGGAAACCGTTTCGAAGGTTTATATGTCCATGATCTGAAAAAAGACCTATATGAGGTTGAATTATGTTATAACATATTCAGTCAACTTTTAGTATAATATTTGGAGAGAATTCAATGGAAATGACTTCATAGCCTAGGGAGAAAGAAAGGGAAAAAGGGAAACTGATACTTCAGAAGAGTCATTATTTATTTGATGGAAAATCGAAAGGGATAAAAGACTATTCATAATTTCCCAAATTTATGGAAATAAGGCAACCAAAAATCGATTCAATTACAAGGAATTTTATTGAAAATATACTATAAATGACTAATTTCAAAAGAAGAATATAAATTTACAAGGAGAAAATTTAATGTGGGGTTATAGAGGTCCAAAGGGAAAAGTGTAGACTGGTGACCAGATAAAGGTTCCACCTTAGAAAGTAGGGATTTTGATAAAAGAATGACATAAATTAAGGATTCATTAAAAGAAAAAAAATTAATCTCATTCTTCACTATAAGGAAGAATTACAAGTATTTTTTCGATCAAAACAATAAAGGAAAAGGTGAATTGATTTTATGAGATAATGATAAAAGTTGATATATATGAGGATAAAATAGCATGGATTAACAAATGATACCACATTTTATCACGAGGTTTATATGAAATGAAGATCAATGAGGATTAATACATATAGACTTGGGGAAAGAAGGCTAACATTTTTGAATCTCCTATCAACACCACATAGTATACAAAGGTAATTAAACATCACTAGGGGATATATAGGGTGTATGGTTCAAATAATTTATGTATCACCTTTAATTATTGTGCGTCTTTTTTTGTGTTTCATGAAATTTTAGTTTGATCTTGTATGATTTTATACTTTTTCCTCAAAAGTGATTTTGAAATAAAAAATTTATTTTCCATTCATCCAACCAAGGCTACCTTGTGTGACTGTGATGATTATGTAACTCCTTGGGTGATGATCCCATGATTACCTATGTAAAAAACATAGGATTCCCTATTTGTATATCCAAAGGAAGAAAAAGAAGATTCCCAACATGCCTTGTATACTCATCCTATCCAATCAATGATGTCTAACCTACAATGGTACCATGTTAAGAAATTAACCAATGACCACATGAAAATGGATTCGAGATTGAGATTCATGATAATTCCTTAAATATACGAGGGATACTTGGAATAATAAAAATGAATTTAGGGGTGTTCTAATATCACATTATCCCATTCTGATCATGTTGTTTCCATCGTCATCCCAATGTTGGCATGTGACCCACTATTCTAATGCATGAATGTGGTGCCTTGATCATGAATATCCATAGTGTATTCTAATGAATATTTTCTTTTGGAATGTTTTTAAAATTATGGATACCAATTTAAAGACCTAAATGTTGTTTTAATACCTTCTATGCTTATGAGGGGTCTATTAAATACATCACTAAGGGAAACATTGAATATATCTAGTGATTTTAAGAAATTGTGCTATGGAATTGTGCTTAGGACACTATTGGGATATGTTGATGGGCCTCTAGGATGTAGATAATATCATATATGTAGACATACTCTTGAGTTTTAGTGGTTGACTTCCCCCATGGGAACTCATTCAGGGTTCCCTTGTTTGGATTATTAGGTTTAGAAGACCTCTCTCTATAGCTTTATAGGGAATTAGTGTTATACATTATTGGTGATGACCATGATGACTAGGATCCCTCATAAGAAGCTCCCTGGTGTCTTTCAAGATGAGATTTATTTCTTTCTCCACCTATCTGTGATAAAGGATGATATATTACTAAATTATGGGATATTTTCTAGAAGAGGTTAGATGTGGAAATATAGTCCTTTTTTTCCTAGGCGTATCATTATTATGGTGGTCCCTAACGATTCATCTTCTGGTGGATCTTACCAACTGCCTAATAAAAAGGAACGAATTCATTGATATGGTACTACCATACTAGGAATTTCACTAGCACTTTATGAACTAATTTGGTAATAGACATCAATTATGTAAACATGAGGAAGAATTAGAAATAAAAATGGTGTTAGATTGATATTCCCTTGGATGGAAGTTCATAGAAACCCACTCTACCATACAATTTGACCTAGGTGGGAAGTAGATCCTAATCTCTCTTGGTATGATCATAAAATATTACATTTGAGATTTTCTGGGACAAACAAGAAACCCATTAAGGTGTATCACTAATAATATTTCATGGCCAATAATATTCTTTTCTATTCAAGGATTCATGTTGGGTTCATCATTTATTTTATAACACCCAATGTTAAAAACATTTGAAAACATGATTCCCAACATCTGATGTGACTCAAATACTCAAAGTAAATGGGTTTCAGGTTAGGTTCATCATTCTATATATGATATGCAATGTTCAATTGTTTCATCTTAATTCAATTCAAAAATTCCTTCCAATGGTATGTGGTCACTGAGGCTTTACCAATGAAACATTATTTTTCATTGGTCTAGAGGATGGGAGGTCAATATCATCTCACCCTTTTAGTGTAGAATTATTTCTTTCTACATGACTCTGTAAAAGATTTTAGATATGTTTGTGAATCCTTCCTAGTAATAGTACAATTTTCTTTTAATAATTTTATTGGTAGGCAACATGTATTTGAATGGACGTTGCACATTGAGATTATCTTTCTCCTATTTAATCCAATTATTTATTCACTATTATATTTAGAGATATATAATATGGACATCTCATCTATATCACCATAAAGGGAGTCATTGTGATCATATGAATGTAGGTAAGATATGTTGTGGAGTTGGGATCGAGTCCATGAAACGAGGTTCCTATATATCCTAGGGAAGGGAACTAGAACCCATATAGTTCAGTGCTACCTAACAAGACATGTTTTATGTTTTATGGTTGTATAAAAAATACTATAGTGGTTCCTTTTAAGGCCATATAACCATGAAAAAGTGATGTTACAATTAGGGTCATGCATCCAGGACCTATTTTGACACGTTTAACATCATGTGTAATGGACTACTAGAAGAAATGTACCTAACAATGTATATTTTGGGGATTATACCTAAGAGTCCCTTTTTAGTTCATCATGTTTATCATTAAAAAAATAGAATAGGGTATGGTTGGGTAATAAACCTATTATGAGGTCCATATATGTATTTCTACCCCTTTCCTATTATTAACTAGATGAGGAATTTATACAAGAATTTTTGGTTCTTACACCTTGTAAGAGACCCATATATGGATGTTTTCCCCCTATATATATGTAACTCAATGAGGTAGGGATGCTGGAATGGTTGGTGCTTAAACTCAGTAGAAGGACCATATATGGATATTTACCCCCTTTATGTTAGTAACTAGATGAAGAAGGGATAAATTAATGGTTGTGTGATGTACCTAATAGGAGGCCCATATATGGATGTCTACCCCCTAACAGTTCTTAATTAAACGTGGAAGGGAGATCGAAAAGGTTAGGGCTTATACCTATAAGGAGGCCCATATATAGATTTCTACCCCCTATCTATTGGTACCCATACAAGGAAGGGAGACTAGAAATATTGTTACATACATAGAGTGGATGTCCCATATATATTTCTACCCCCTGTTTTTTGTAACTAAATGAGAAATGGAGACCGAAAAGGTTTCACCTAGTAGTAGGAGTATATATAGATGTCTAACCCTATCATTTGGTAACTAGAAATAGAAGGTAGACTTGAAAGGTTTTGTATTAAACCTATTAGAAGGAATATATATGTAAACATACCACCACCTTTTTTTGGTAACTAGATAATGAAGTTGTACTAGGCTGGTTTGGGATAACACATCATAGTATCCCAATATATGGATGTATGTGCTGTAAAATGGGGGCAATTGAAGATTGAGTGGGGCTTACACATGATATTCCATAATGGATTATATTTTCTCTTGGTAACTTTTAATGAGGGGATATGGTCAGGGATTAAACCAAATAAGTGGTCCATATAGTGCTTTTGGGGATTACACATAGTAGTAGGCCCATGTGCGAATGTGATATTTTTAAGAATTTCACCATGATTAAAGGAATATAGTAAGATCATTTGAATGATTTAATCCCATAGAAGTGACATGGGTGGAATAAGTGATGTGATAGGGTCCCAATTACCAAAAATTGGGTTTCTTAATGAAATTTCAGGAATGGAAAAAATACTTCATGATCCTTTAACATTGGTAAGAGACTGAAAAGAACCTTAGGAAGACCCCATATTACATAGAATGAGGGAGATATGTGAAGGGGTAGTGGTTTGAGTAGTGCTTGGGTTAAAGGCATCTCACAAAAAGGATTGGTGTGAGAATGCCTTCATAAATTGTTCTTCATGGTAGGGATCCTAGAAGGATCCTTGCTAGCACACTTCTTAAAGAATACTCATGGTCGTACATCACAAAGGAGCTTCATGGGTGTACCCCATGAAAGATCCTCATGGGTGAGATTTGAAAATAAGTATCATTGTCAGGATTTTACATTGAAACCTCATGTAAATTCTTCTTGAATAAACCTTTCTAGTGTCCTTTTTAAAGGATACTAATAGGTGTTTCCCTATTTTTCTTAGTCTTTCATTCAAGGATTACCTATGGGATTTTCAAAAGGTGGTTATTAATGAATAGTGGGATCATTAAGATAATATCTATTTCTCTAAACAAAAAAGTTTTATTCAATAAGAATTATATCTCCATTTTTAAATAATTTGATAGTTATTTATTGTTAATACCTTCCTAGAATTTTCAGTTGTCTTGGAAACATGTTATTGTATAGAAATTCTATAACATATGTGAAAATGAATCCCAATACACAAAGCACCCATGGGAATGAGAAGATGATACTTGATGAAAAAGTAGATATTTAAATCCACTAAAAATGAACATTTATTCATTAATGGGGCCATGGTATTGTAAAGGAAAATCATGAGCGTGAATATATCACATGACCAAGCCATAAATGAATTCCAGTGTATGAAGGAATTCTGTGAGAATGATGGGACCCACTGTGTAAAAAGGGTACCATTGTTCAACAAAAAATGATCCCCTAGTCTAAGAACTTTGTTTGAGATAATAAAGGACTTCCTTTATTAATGATTGATCAAATTCATGGACAACTATGCTTCGGTATGGAAATATTACCATTTTAAATTTTCTATTATCATAAAATGGTGGCCAGATTAAAATTAACATAACATTTTATCCATATTTTTGGTTGGATCCATGTGTAGTTGAACATAATCTTGTAAAATAAACATCACCCATCACTATAGGATTCTCTAGAAGCATCTATTTGTTGATTCCAAAATGTTCATAAAAAATTCTAAAAATGTTTTTTTAGTTTCAATACCCTATTTTATCAACAATGGGTAAAATATATGGCCTACTCATAGTGTGAATTTCTCCTCACAAAATCACTATAGTGGGAAAGAAATTAGAATCCCTCTACCATGGTGTGTGAGAAATCATGCAAAAAATAAATACCCCATTTCCATTGTCTTAATATATCATGATACGTTTCTTCTCATACCTAACTTGTGTCGTCCATGTGAGGATAATATCAGGGATTACAAGAAAACATTCATAAAAAAACAAATAAGTTCTAACTAGGAGTTAAACCAATAATATATAGTACTCTATCAACTATGTGGTGATGTCATTATAGTGAGCCTTGATATAATAATTATTTTTCAATTATAATGTATATGATACATTATTATGTTATAACACATTATTTGGTTTTAGATTATAATAATTTCCTCATGATTCATATTCATATTCCACATTTTTCATGTTATATCAAAATACTTATATAATGATTCATGATTTATGATCTAAATTTTATTAGGTATTAATTCCATATGTTATGTTCATGTATCTTGATTATGTTCTCATACCGACATGCTTATCTTATGATCACTTATGATATTTAATTGATATATCTTATGTTTACCAATATTGAGCATATGTGGTCACCCCTTTCTTATGTTTCCATTCCCTAGGTAATAAATAATAGTATTAAATATGATGTTTCTAGAAGGGTATTATGTGATAAGATTATTTGTGCAATATGTTGATGATTTTTTCTAAAATAATTTAGTAATGTATCTAATCTCCAAATAAAAAAAACTATAGGTTATGTGGTGTTATTAATTTGGATATGAAATAAATATTTATTTATAATGATAGAATATGTATATATGTGATGGTTTAATCATTCATCCATAAAGTAAAAACCAGTTTAACAATTTCTTTAATAGTTGAGGGATGGTTTTCCCTAGATACCCAAAAAAGTTTCATGCTTTAATTCTATGGAAAATATTTCAAGTGTAATATATAAGTAAAAAATAACAGAAAAAATATTAAATAAAATAAACAATCTAGATTTTACTCTTATGTTTCACATAAACCTTAGTGTATGAATGGAAATAAAAACAATCAACAGAAAATCTATCAAATAAACAAGGTACGTCGAGACGAAACAAAAATGAATACATTAAAAATAATCAAAAAAGAAGGCATAAATAACCTTTAAATTCATTACATAAAATCCATAAAAATATTTATTATTGTTATTAAATAAACACAACCATTATATATGGAATCCCAAATTAATATAGAAATAAAATACTTAAATAATTTTAAGAAAGAAATGATAAAACATTCTATAGTCTTTGATAGACTCCAACTAGATTGATATGAAAATATCAATTGAAATACTTCAAAAGATTAATAATAATAACATTTATGGTTTCCCCAAGGTGAATGTGAAATGAGTGTGTATGAAATACTTAGTAATAAGTAACCATAAAAATCCAAACCTATAATGATGTAATCATATAATCATATTTCAGTTTCATATATGATAGGTTTATCCTTATACTAATGTTCCCTAACATGTATAATACAAAACATCGGAAAAAAAGGATTACTTGGGAAATATAGAATAAAAAAATAATCACATAACCTTTCTAACACTACCAGGAGGGAAGAACTTGAAATAAAAAAAATCATGTCACCCCTAATCCATATAACATCACATTACATTTCTGAGAGGTACATTTTATAAATTTTTGTGGTTTTCCTTTTTTAATCTGGGTACAGATGTGAAGCAATTGGGAGGATAACTATAATGGTAAAGTCATAGATTTTTGGAATTTTCAACAGAAAACCTATTGGTTATGTATCTTTCTGGGTATTTACATGTCATGTAATAGGGTTAAATTATTTCTAAATTCTAAAATAGAAATGAATATTCTTTTAATGAAAGGTGACGGGTTATTCAATGATTTTGGGATTTTTCAATTACACGATTTGTAATTGTGTTACACATTATGTAAAGTCCCAATTGGTGTTTTTAAATAAGAATATTGGATAAAAATTTTATTTCCTCCTCTTTATAATTTCTTGATCTAAACTTAAGATTCTTCCGCATGTGATTTGGGTTCCCTCAAACATTTCAAGTGCATTTTGTTTAGTAATTAAACATTTTTGCGGTTGTAGTGTGACATTTTTTGTAATAATTTTATCTATCTCTTCATATCTTTCAATTTCAATCAATGGAGTTTGATAAATCATATTGTAATTGATGTATCTAAACTATGTTCTGTCAAATCATTTTTCTAGGTTGGGTTCCTAGATCTTCTAACCATTTTTCTTGATGGTGGGTTCTGCTCTGGGGTTTTTGTTTCCATGAGAAATCTATTTAATCCCATTATGATAGCCAAATTTGTTTAACCTGAAATTGGCTGATTTAAAATCAATTTTTTTGTTTAAATAAAAATTCTTAAAACTTATATCTATTGGTTTATTAAAACACAATTCCATTGAATTGGAGTATTTGTATTAAATTTGGAAAAAATGGGGAGAAACCTAATTCCATTGGATTGGGGTGTGTTTATTAAATTGATAGAAAATTGTTTAATTTAAATTATTGAAATTATATTATAAAATTTATTTTTTAAAATTTATTTCAATCATTTTTTTGATAAAATTGATTAAAATTGTTTTGATAAAATCCCAGTGGTTTTATAGTGAAAAAGGGCACGTTTGGATTGAAAACCCATTTTTGGTTTTAATTGGATAGTTGGAACTTTTTAAACTGAGAATGAGAGAATTGTGTTTTAAATAGTGTTAAAATAAATTTCCCATCATTGATTGTACTATATCACTTAAAATGCTTGGTAGTTAGGGTGTTATTTGGATATAACTCTTTTGATATTTTTTAACTGAAACGAAACATTGTACAGGAAGTCACATCCTTGATGGGATGGTGTTGAGACTCCTTTGGCTATTGTCAGAGGGACGTGTGTATAAACATATTTTTGTGATCACCTTGGAAAGTGTGAGGATCCCGTAGCCTAGAATAATCATTCCTTTTGGTAGATGATAATGTTTCCCCTTTTGTTTATATTTGAGATATAAATATTTTCCAATGTTTTTAACATAATTTAAATTCCCAATGAATTTATATAAACTATTTTAAATAAATTTTTGGAGTATCTACATTTTAAAGGTATTTATATCATTTGAAATTTAATGCATGATATTTTAAATTCTTCTATAAAATAATATATTTATTTATTTAAAATTTAATGCCTTAATTGGTTAATTAAATTTTAGATTCTATTATAGAATCCTTGGTGAGACCCTATTGAGTTTTTAAAACACACCCTACCTTTTCCTTTGGGTGTTTTTAGATTATATCCTTCCAGGTTCAAGAAGGGGTAAAGCACCACATAGAGGTTGTTCTAGTTGTTGATCCATAAACTTAGAGAGTTTCATCTATTGGGACTTGGGTTATCTATCCTATTTTTCTAGTACATTACTATAGTATTTTTTTTGTTTACCTATTTGAATTCTGGTAAACTTCTCTATGTGGAGTTTGTCTTGTTTTCATACTATCTTTTATAACTACTTATGTGATTTTTGTGGAAAAAAATATCCCCACTTTTATTTTTTATGATACCAGGTGTTAGTCGAGAATCCATGGGGATCGAGAATTCCCTTCAGGATATGTTGGTTTTCACTTGGTTATTTGGTTACCAGGGTACCCGGGCCAGTTCATGATATAGTGGTATCAATGCTCTAGGTTGAGATTCTGGTCTACAAGTCTGTATCCATTTTCTAATATTGTCAAGATTTAGAAGGTAATTATGATTGAGTACCTAGAAAAATCTCACTATAATGATCCATGAGTCACCAGGGGTGGTTTAGGAAATACATCTTGGGGGTTAGTTATAGTCTTTTCCCTAATTTTTATTTGGATAAATTAAAATCTAAATATTATTTTTCTATCTATTGGGATTAATTTCCTTGTTTCTTTATTTTAGTGTTAACCCTGATGTCTTCTTTATTGTCTAATGATAGCATTAAGGCTCTGAGAAAACCTGTGATTCAAATCCAGGAAAAAGATGATACTAAACCTCATTGAGTGAATCCTCGAGTAGACCCAAGTCTAGTTAAGGTGATAGAACATATTGTACAAGCTCTCAGATAGATGTCAACACCAACTATCCATCAGTTTCCAACTGTGGAACCTCGATGTGATGTTATCTGGAATCATTCTCTAGAGTTCCTTTGTGAGAAGCCTCTAGTGTTCAAAGGCTCCAGTGATCCTCAAGAGTTTAATGAATGGATGATTAAGACAGAGTATTTGTTTCGGTTCTTGGATACACCGAGGTAAATTAAGGTGAAGTGTGCCACCTTTGTGTTATATGGATAGAGTAGGAGATGGTGGGACATGATAGTGATGGTGAATAAACATGAGTTCTTTGACTGGAAATACTTCAAGGACCTTTCCAATAACAAGATCTATCCAGAGTCGATGTTGTTGGTTAAGGCCACTGAGCTTTTCAAACTTCTGTAGGCTGATATGACCATCACAAAATATGAAAACTATTTTTCTGAGCTTTTTTATTTTTTGCCTAAGATATTATTGAAAAATAATATGAAGGATTAGAGGATTGAGTTGGGAATTATACCAGATATCCATTCTCATGTTTTCTTGTTAAATTTGTCTTTTTTGATGTGTTGGATAGAGTAGTGATGGTCAAAATGGACTTGGATGGAAATTTAATTTTTTTAGGAGTTTCCTATTTTCACAGTGTAATCTTGAATTCCATTAGGTATAGACAAATAATGATGATTATCATAGTGGTTCTCAATAGAAGGATTTTTCTTAACCCTCTATAGTTCATGGAAGATTATCTTTGATCTTCTATCAGTGTGGAAATCTAGGTAATTCAAAGAGGGTTTTCACTGAGGCACCCAATAATTCTGGATCCTATGGAAGCTCGGATCACCTACAAAAGTTATTCAATATCTATTTCACTCCAAATAGTGTCAATAGGTCATTAGAACCTTTTAAACTATGTAATAATCATATGATTCACATATAAATGAGTCCCATCCACTATAATTTGGAACAAAGATTCTTCACGCAATAAAAGAGTCTACAGAATAAGCAGATATGGGTCCAGTGATCATGAGAGGTACCGTTATTATAGCATCACTATTGGTGACTACTCTACTTGATACTAAATCATCTCATTCATTTATTTCATCTCATATTGTTAATCTACTAAATCTTCTTGTATAGATTTTATCTTATTTAATGGGTATTACTACACCCCTTGGTATGAAGAGAGAGAAGGGTCTTCATAGTCCCACTTTTGTTTTCCCTCTATCAAATCTTCAGATTGCTTAATGTTTTCAAGTTCTGGATATTAATCTTATAGACATCATATTTGTAAACGATTTTCTGATTTCCAATGAATCTTAGAATGATTTTTATCTTCCATTGGGTTCCTTTGCTGCACCTAAAGTGGTTTTCTGAATCATTCAAGTAGAATGGGATCGAAGTTTGAGCAGAGACAAACCTTCTTATACATATTTATGGAAAGTGATATCTGTATTTAATTTTAAACTTGAGTGAGAATATTTGATTGGTGATCTCTATCCAATTTTCTTAGAGTTTTCGGATGTGTTTCCTTATGAATTCTATGGTTTTCCATTTGTAGGAGAGTTAGAGTTTTCTATAAATTTAGTGAATGGTAGTCAACCAATTTCTATTCCATATTATAGAATGGAACCAGCTGAAATGAAGTATTTGAAGACACATTTTGATTATCTTTTTGAGGAAATATTTTTACACCCATGTGTGTCACCTTAGGCAGAGCTAGTTCTCAATTTCAAAAAATATGATGGTTTACTGTGCCTTTTTCTTGATTATCAAAAACTCAATAAAATTAAAGAAATGAAAAATTATCTTCTTTCATAGATTAATGATTTTTTATTAGTTGAAAGGGTTGAATTGTTTCTTGAATATATATCTCCAGCCTAGTTTCCATCTGTTTAGGATAAAATAATCTGATGTTCATAAAATTTTATTTTAGAGGAGGTACAACTATTTGTAGTATGTTGTCATGCCCTTTGGTCTAACCAATTATCTTGTAATTTTCATGGGTTTAATGAATAGTATTTTCCATGAGTATCTAGATAATTTTTTAATAGTCTTTATGGATGATATCCTTTTTTACTCTGAGTCTATGGAGGATCATGTGCATCATCTAAGAGAAGTTCTCGAATTGTTAAGAAATCACTTAAATTATTTCAAGCATTTGAAATGTAATTATTGGATTCCAAAAGTGAATTTATTGGGACACTTGGTGTCAGAACATGTTATATTAGTTGATCATGAAAACATCATGGTTTTTATGACATGAGACAGACCACAAAATGTTTCTGAGATTTATAGCTTCCTGGGTTTGGCAAGGAATTATTGCAAGTTTGTAAATGACATATCAACATTACCATCTATGATGACTACTATATATTGGAAGGAAGTACAGTTTTCTTGGGATGAAATATTTAATAATTCTATTTTTGAGATGAAATGTCTTTTGATGAATTCATGGGTGTTGACTCATCCAGATGCTGGGTAGGGTTATGTGGTTTTCTGTGATGTGTTAGGTTCAGGTTTGGGTTGTGTTCTTATGTAGGGTGATCATGTCATTTATTATGGCTCTCGGAAGCTTAGGATACATGAGAATAATTACCCAACCCATGACATTGAACTTATAGCTTTGATGCATGTGCTTAAGAGTTGGCGATATTACCTTTAGAGAAAAAGATGTACCATGTTTTCATACCACAAGATCTTGAGTTTTATATTCTCTCAAAAGGATCTGAATCTCCACTAGAGGATTTGGGTGAAATATCTTCAATATCTCAACATTGATATTACCTATACTTGGGGAAAGATAATTTCATCACAGATGATTTAATTGGGAAACTTCTAACCCATGAAGTGAAGGAATCAAAAAAAGAGTGGAACTTGATGGATCTCTTTGCACAGTTGTATATTGGGGTCCATGAATTAGGGAATGATGTTGCTTTGTCCAGTGTTCAGTTGAATAAACTCTTATCTAGATGATTATTCATGAAAAAATAGCTTGATGACGAGTTTCACAACATTATTAACTCTCTTCATATTGGGGATACAATGCCTAATTGGTCATTCTTTACTGAGGTAATTCTCCACTGAGGGAATTATATGCTATCAGAATAACTTTATGGTGCCATTAGTGGTATGAAAAAGCTATGATGGGTGTTCTTTCTAATTATTAGAGGGTTTTAAACCTAGGAACCATGAAGATGATTTATGACATGTGGCATAGATTCTAATGGTGAGGTATGAGATGGGGAAATGCTGATTTTTTCTCTCATTGTTATACATTCCAATAGGTCATGGTCATGCACCAGAAGCCTTCAGGATTTCTTCAGCCACTTCCAATGCCAAATTGGATGTGGGATTATATCTCTATGGATGTTTTGGAAGGGTTTCCATATATCCCGAATAAATAATAAGTATGCGATATGTGTTGTGATCAATTGGCTGAAAAAATCAAATCACTTTATACCCATTCATGATATAACCATGGTTGAGGAGTTGGGAACATTATATGTGAATAATATTTTTCACTTTCATATAGATCTATCTACTAGAGTCACTAAAAGGGAACCTTGGTTCACTTATCATTTTTTAAGAGGCCTCTCAGAGGCACTAGGATCTCAAATACCTTTGAGCATGGTATTTCATCCGTAGTCAGATGGCCAAGTAGAAATTGATATATAGATTCATACTGATATTCTCCATTCTTGTGTTATCAACTATGGTGGTTCTTGGGAAAATAATTGGGGTGAGTTGATTTTTCTTATAACAATAGTTATTATTTTACAATCAAAATGGATCCTTTTGAGGCAATATATGTATAGTCTTGCATATCTTCATTATGCAGGTTAAAATTTTTTGAAATTTCCGTGGATAGACCAATATTGTTTCAAAAGATGATAGAAAACATTAAATTGATTCATTAGATAATTTTGATGGTATAGATCTAGTATAAATAATATGTTTATTTTCATCACATTCTGTTGGAATTTTTATTTGGTGATCAGGTGTTCTTGAATGTTTAACCTTGGTTAAGTCATCGAAGGCTTGGGAGGAAAGGGAAACACTCCCATAATTTTGTGAGACCTTTTGAGGTTTTTAAATAAATGGGGAATGTTTCTAATCGATTAGTACTTGCACCATAGCTGACATCAATACATAATGTGTTCCATGTATCTCATCTAGGAATGTACCTGTTAGATCGTTCTCATGTTCTGAGATAGAGTGATCTTGAGTTTGAAACAGATTTATTCATGATCAAATAGTGAGTTGGGATAGCTAATTCTGAAACCAAGGTACTTAATGAGAGAATGATACCTTTGGTTAGAGTGCTATTGTAGCGTGGTTCAGATTATCATGATACATGGGAGCACGAGGCACTGATGAGTGAGCAGTGGCCTCACCATTTTGATAGGGAATCTTCTTGATAGGATTTTTGGGGAAAAAATGTTTTTATGGTGGGGAGATTATAAAATCCTATTACCTTTTCAATAGGAACATTTTAAAACTTGTCTAGTTTTTAATTTTTTGTTATCTCAAATGGGATGAGAATGAATTGGGAGGATACCTATAATGGTGAAATTTGAGGTTTGTTGAATTTTCAGCATAAAACCAATGGTTTCTATTTCCTATTGTGGATTTACATTCCATGTAATTATGTTTATTGAAATATAAATTCTACAGCAATAATAAATATATTTTTAACAAAAGTCAATGGGTTTCTTGGTGATTTTGGGATTTTTCAATTACACGACATGTAATTGTGTTACAAGTCATGTCAAATCCCAAGTGCTATTTTTAAATAAGAATCATGTATGAAAATTATATTTCTCTCCTCTTCATATATCCTTTCTCTTGAAACAAGATCCATCCACAAGCGGTTTTGGATCCCTCAAATCCTCCGGGGTTATTTCTTTCAGCAACTGAATGTCATTGCGGTTGCAGTTTGACTTTCTGAGTAACCATTCTACTTATCCCTATGTCTATTTATATTTCCTTCCTAGGATTTTGATATATCATATTGGGATTTATGGATCCAAACTTATTTTTTTTTGAATCTTATCTCTAGGTTGAGTTCCTATATCTTTTACACCTTTGTTGTTTTTGTCCGGTTCTATTGTGGGCTTTTTGTTTCCATGAAAAAGGTAGGTGGTTCCATTTTGATGGTCAAATTTTTTTATCCCAAAATAGATTAATTTAAATTAAATTTTTTTTAAATTACATTTCCTGAAAATTTGTTCAATTATTTTATTAGAAACTAAATTCCATTGAATTGAGTATCTATATTTTATTTTCCATGAAATTGGAGAACCCCCCTAATTCCATTAAATTGGATTGTGTTTATGAAATTGATGGAAAATTGTGGAATTTAAATTATGAAATTGATTTTTGGAAATTAATTTCAAACTTTTATTTTATAAAAATGGATTCAAATGGTTTTTATATAATCCTAGTGGTTTTATCTTGGAAAAATGCATGATTAGATTAAAAACTAGTTTTGGTTTTTAAATAGAAAATTGGCACTTTTGGAAAGGGAGAATGGGATGAATTTTATTTTAAATGGTTTTAAATTAAATTTACCATAATTTATTGTATTAGACCACATGAAATTCCAGATATTTAGTCTGTTATTGGGATAACACTCTTTTTATGCATTACAACTGAAACAAAACATAGTGCATCATATCACATCCCTGATGGAATGGTGATGAGTCTTCTTTGTCTAGTGTTATGGGGATTGTGTATGCACATATTTTCGTGATCACATTTAATTATGTGTGGATCCCATAGCCTGGAACTATCATACCTATTGGAATATGACCATGTTTCTTCCATGTTTATATTTGAGATATAAATATGTTCCAATGTTTGTAAGCTATTTTATATGCATAATGAATTTATATAAACTATTTTATATAAATTTTTTGTGAGTCCATTTTTTCTAAGTATTTCCATCAACTGAATTGTAAATCATGAATTGTTTTAATTAGGATCTAAAATTCCATTACAGTTTATTTAAACAAGAAATATTTAATTTTTTAATTAAATGTCAGAATCAATTATAGAATACTTGGTGATACCTTTCTGGGATTTTAGCTCACACAATCTTATGTCGTCATGTTTTGGTATATTATCTCCTTTTAGTTTTGAGTACAGGTAAAACACCACATGGAGGTGGTTCTATCTATTGATCTGTGGACTCAGAGTGTTTTATCCATTGGGACATGGTTTATCTATCCAATTTTTTGGTACTTTTTTGTAGTATATTGGGTTGTTTACCTATTTGAATTCTAGTACACTCCCCCTAGGTATTTTAACTTGTATTCATATCGTTTTCCATGATGTTTTTGGAAATAATTGTTCCCACTTTAATTTTTTATATTTTTATGTGCCAGTCGCCAACCCATGGAGATCCGGAACAGCCTTTAGGTTATGTCAGTGTTGGAATGGTTATCAAGTTACCAGGGTACCTGTTCTAGTTCATGACACTCTACAATGAGGTATATACCTACTTTGAGCCTTTCTTAAAAAATAATATCATTTAACGAAGGGAAATCAATTGATCTATGTGAAAAAGCATGGGGAGTAAACTCAATGGGAATACCTCAAATGAAAAAAATAACTTCTATATAAGGAAACTATCTTTGAGAGTTTTACAATGAGGAAAAATAAATAATGGAGTAATATCTCTAGTATTAACCTATAAAAAATAATTAACTTCACATATAACCAATTTCCTCTAACATCATCAAAGGATAGAAAATATTTCTATTATCATCTTCCATACAAAGAAATCACCATAGACCTTATCATCCATAACCATAACAACTTTATTAATATCTACATAACATCCCACATATAAGTATTCATAAAAAATACCTTTACATGACATCATCAAATCATAAATGAAAAAATAATATATACAAAAAAAGAGAAATCATTATATATATATCTATAAAAACAACACTTTGATAAATACTTCATCATTTGCTTTATATAGGTAGAATCACGTATCATAGCTAGTGAAATCATGAAAATTTATTTAAATCATTATCATCCAACTAAACTTTTAATAATGATATAACAATCATCAAAAATTAATTTACATATGTAAAATTATTTCATTTCATGTATAACATGAAACATTTTTATCAAAAGTCATGACTATATAATCCAATAGAATTATTATAAAATAATCAAAAAATTAATATATATAAAAGTTAAATTAAATTGGTATACTATATCCTAATATATTATTATACAATTTATCTCTTCAATATATCCATCATATCTTCATAGAATTTATTAAATTTAACAACATACATCAAATACCATCCTTTAATAATGGATACAAGCAATACCCTTTTCACACAATTTAATTTATTTAATTTTTATAATATAACAAATAATATGCTAGTTAATCTCTCTACGTGTAGAAATTATTTAATATATTAGTGATATTATTTGTTAATTTAAATTTCAATTAAGGTGTCTTAGCTTCCTCTTTGGGTCACCTACACCAATAATTACCAAACACACAAGCACACACACAATAATGCAAGAAAAAAAATTAAGGAAACCATGTCACAAGGGTTAGGGACACTTAAATAAAAATAAACTGAATCTTATTTAAAGGAATAACTCCTCAAATAAATCTATAGTGAAAATAATCAATGATTATTAAAAAATAATATTTTAGAAGGGGGTTTTCTAAACAACCCTTGACCAAAAGAAAATCAAAACTAAATGATGAGATGTATATTTTTCTCAATTTCATGATTACATTTCCATATATGATTCTACAGTTAGACATTGAATGAAGAAGAAATTATATAGAGAATGTTGGGTATATGGTATAGTGGGATGGATGTAGGGTGATATAGTGATAGAGGATGGGTCTTTGTAGAGTGATGCAAACCCATTTTTTTCTAAATAGTTCCTCCCATGGGTGCCAATTATTAATAAATTATCCTCTCTTAATAAAAAAAATAACTAATAAAAAATATATAAATATAATATTAACAAGGAAATTAATATTACTAATTTATATAATTATAATTATTATGAAAATAATCCGTTTTTAAATAAAAATAATAATAATAATTTATACCAAGTAATAAAGTGTTATAAAGTGTAAAAAACCCAAACACACCCATTGAATTAATTGGAACATAACACATTGAAATAGAACATATTTTTATTAATTTAATTTTTTATTTCAAGGATGTAATCATCACTGTTTTTTCATTTTAATGAAAATTGAATCATTTATTGTCATTAGTAATATATTGGGACATTATGTAAAAATGACTTATTTTATAATTTCTCTGTGTTTTTATTCATTTATGATATTACTTAGAAAATCCATAATTTATTTTTTTCTGGTTATTTTTCATGTAAAGGGTCATTTTTGAAGTTTTGAAGAAATTGCACAAAGTACCTTTTATGTGTATGAGTTGTGTTGAGGGTAGAATTTTCTTATGTTCTAGAATGTGTATAGGTTATTATTCCAATACCATACCATATGTCGGATTCGTTCATCTAAATTGCTACAATTTTTCCTAAGTGTTGAGAGAAAATGAGTCATCCAAACCTAGAAAAAAAATTCCTTAACTACTACAAACAAATAAAGTCTTGAGCACCTATGATGTGCGTATGATTCATTATGCTCATGCATATGATTCCATTTTTAAGCATGTTTTTAGAGTTGTTAATGTCCTTAAATGTGTATAAATAAATAAATTTTAACATAAAAGTAACTCCAAAATACTTGAAATGCATAAGATTCATCTTGACCCTACAATAAAGAATTTGTAAAAGGAATAAATTTATATGATTAATTTTCAAAAACATATAAGTAAAACCCCATGGGTGATCAGTATGTTAGAGTAATATATATACTATGTAAAATCCATCTTTAAAAACAAAAAAAACAATTACATATAGAAATATCAATAGGAGTTTTTTGGGATAACGTTGAGACATTATAGAAATAAAATTCCCATATCATAAAGAAGTGATTGTGATAGAATGAGGGAAGAAAGAAGTAAATTTAACACCATGGGGAATATAGCCACACTATGAAGGGTTGAATTTAATTGAGATACGAATGTCTTCAAGAACCACATCATAGTGGTTCCTTCCATGCCCCTAACCCATTAATTAATTGTAGTTTTCTCCAATTTACCCAAAAATTAAAATGATGAATATAGAAATAATTGAGTATAGGTGGATTTAAAGGAATAATAAAATCACTACAAAATGTAATATAATCATGAGTATTACCCTTTAGGTATAGATTTTATCCCATGTGTTGAGAAATACTCATTATAAGGGAGTAAGTTGATAATCTCTATCATATTTGGTGGGCTTTATAAGAGAGGTGGTGATGATCAATCAAACAAGCATATAAGAGGAGGATAAAACCATCATCCACGGATGGGAGTAATTGATGAGACTTGGTTATTAAAAAACAAATATAGTTTTCAACTAGATTAGTTATGTCTTGGTAAACCCATAGTGGTTGTGATAAGTTGTGACCTTTATATATCCCTTCAAAATTATAATTTTTATTTTATCATGTTGAATTCATCTAGAAATATGAATTCTTGAATATCTTGTTGTTTTATGGGGGAATATGATATTTATTCTAATTTTTTTCTAATTTTTTTCAAACTATGAAGTAAAATAATTGTTTTTTGATCATTAAATTTATTATGTAAGTTATTTTCTTATATTGTAGTAATTTCTATTAGGTTTTAATTTCTTGAAAGTATTTGAGTAATTTAATCACTTCTATAGAGGGCTCAACACTCATACTAACATTTTTTTATGTTTTATGGCCTAAATTTGGTGTATATTCTTTGGTATTAGTGTTTTAATTTAATAATTCTACTATAAATTCTATTTTTAAAATAAATAACAGTCTTTCCAAAAGAATAATCTTGTTCATAGCTTCTGATTTCAACCTGATATCATAATTTCATTACTTTAATTTTTTTCTTTTCAAATATTAATTTTATCAGTTTATTTTAATTAGTTTTCCTTAAATTTATTCATTCTGGAAAAATTCAAATAATCCTCATTTTTCATATTCTCCTCAAAAATAGAAATTTAAAAATTATTGTTTTAAAATTAGTAGTAAACTCATCTTGGGATAACCTTGGGGGTCATTATACTTTATTCCCTGGAGATAAAATTTTAATAGATATTCATGATGAAATCTCTACCTTTCAACGAGAACCATTACCAGGGAGTTTTCCTAAGTTATTTTATTTTTTCTATATGATCATGTGTTTAAACACTAATTTAAATCCCTTAGAACCAAAAAATTGTAAGACAAAACATTTCAGATCTAGTAAAGTGATGTCTGAAGAGGTGAAAACCCAACTTTTTAATATTTTTGGACTAACCTAAGACCTCATCTTCTAGTAATAAACCCATGAGCTTACCAAGAAGAGAATCCTTTGAAATTGAAATCTTAACAGAATCCAAAAAAACATTTATGAAATTCACTAGTGCAGAAATCGTTTTTTACGTCACCATTTTTTACGTCGGTTATATATAACCGACGTAACAATGCGGCGAGTAGATTTTTCACATCGGTTATTTTAATAACCGTCATTACAAATTGCGCCTGTTGGGTTTTTACGTCGGTTATTTGATAACTGACATAACAAATCAATGCGCGGGGGTTTTTTACGTCGGTTATTATGTAACCGATGTAAAAAAACCGCGGTTTTTTACGTTAGTTATCAAATAACCGACGTAAAAAACCAAAGCGTGGTGTTTTTTACGTCGGTTAAAACATAACCGACGTAAAAAACTGCCGGGTGCTTTGGTTTTTTATGTCGGTTATTGGATAACCGACGTCAAAAATGCGTAGATATCAGGTTTTTTATGTCAGTTATGTGGAAACCGACGTAAAAAAACCCGATATCTACGCGTTTTTCACGTCGGTTATCCAATAACCGACGTAAAAAACCAAAGCACCCTGGGGTTTATAACGTCGGTTATAAAATAACCGATGTAAAAAAGCTTAAAAATATTTTATAACGTCGGTTATTATATAACCGACGTTATAAAGCATTTAAAAAATTTAAAGCCCGCGTTCTGTCATTTACGATTTTTTCGATTGACAGTCGCCGGCTCGTCTCTCTCTCGCGCGGTAAACTCTAATCGGCTCGTTGATCGCCTGCATTACACTCATTTTGGCTTCATTGTTTATCTTCTTCACTGCTCTCGGATCTATCATCTCAACTCGCGACAGTCAAGTAAGCCTTCCACGAATTTATTTCGTTCGTTTTCGTTTTGATTCTTGATGTGCTTTTCGTTCGTTTTTGAATCTCGTGGAATTTTTTTATTGCAAATGGTTATTATGTTCATTCAACTTGCAACATTCAACTCGCAAATGATTATTAAAATATTGTGGATTAGCTTCAGCAAAATCTGAAAAATAATGGGTGGTACTGTAACGTTCCATTCTTCCATCAACATTATTATTTTCATTCCCTAAGTTATAAAAATAAGTATTATGTAGGATGATTCAAAAATTTAATCTGTGAGATGAGTTGATTTATGTGTGAAACCCAGGCCAAGCACATATGTATTTTTTATTCGTATTACATATATATAGTTCGAAATATACTTTTTTTACATTACTATGATATTAACATTACTTTTTCTAAAGAAATATTAATGTCCTTAGATTATATATCGGATCAAAAGGATATAGTAATTCTAATATATAATCAGAATGATCAGATAATATGACAATATTATTAAACATAAAACAAATGGTCTATATTCATATTTTTAACACGACACTTACGATGTATAGCTATTTGGTGTTGGGTACTTATGAAAACTACTACTACTTTCAAGATTTGTTTTATATTTTAAATTGTTTTACATTCAAATTATGATTTTTTTCATATAAACATGTTTTGTCTTATCATAAAAATATATATTTTTTGTTCATATTTGTTATAGGTAATAATGAGTCGAAGTTGGATTACGGCACATAGAATGAGAAATGAATTTGAGGAAGGTGTTGATGCCTTTTTGGAATTTGCAAAACGAAATGTTCCAAGTAGTGACATTTTTTTCTGTCCATGCCTGAAATGTTTGAATATGAAGAAGTTGAAAAGTAGAGAGATAAAAGATCATCTGATATGTCATGGTTTTAATCCGAGTTACAGCCCTTGGATTTGGCATGGTGAAACTGGACGGAATGTCACTGATGATGATGATTCGCAAGATGGTAACTCCGATGGAATTGAAGAAATGATTCGCGATATTGTAGCGGAACAAATTGAGATAGAACCGACAGTTGCACGTCTATATGGTGATGCTGAAAAACCATTATATCCCGGTTGTACAGATTTTACGGTTCTTTCGGCGGTGTTAAGATTGATTAACCTAAAGGCGAAGCATGGATGGAGTGACAGAAGTTTTACAGAGCTGCTACAATTGATGAAAGACATTCTTCCAAAAGATAACGATCTTCCAGATTCACATTACAAAGCCAAGAAAATATTATGCCCGATGGGATTGGGATACAAGAAAATACATGCCTGTCCGAATGACTGCATTATATATAGGAAGGAATATGAATTTATGTCAGAGTGTCCAAAATGTGGGACATCACGGTATAAGGTGAAAGAAAAATCACAGGGTGATGTAGATATTACAAAGCTCCCTTCAAAGGTATTTTGGTATCTTCCTATAATTAATCGTTTCAAACGTTTATTTTCTAATTCACATGATGAAAAAAGGTTAAGATGGCATGCTAAAGAGCGGGTATGTGATGGAAAAATACGTCATCTAGCTGATTGTCCACAATGGAAGAAAATTGATGCGCAGTATTCTACATTAGGAAATGAAATAAGAAATCTCAGACTAGGGTTGTGCACAGATGGAATGAATCCATACCGAACACTCAGTAGCACACATAGTTCATGGACTATTTTATTGGTAATTTACAACCTCTCTCCTGAAGTTTGTATGAAGCGCAAATATGTCATATTGAGTACAATGATCTCTGGTCCAAAGCAACCCGGTAATGATATTGATGTTTACTTGTCACCGTTGATTGATGATTTGAAACTTTTATGGGCTGATGGTATTAGGGTGTATGATTCTTATAAAATGGAATATTTTCAACTGCATGCAGTGCTTCTGTTCACTATAAATGACTTCCCAGCGTATGGAAATTTGTCTGGATACAGAGTTAAAGGGCATAAAGCATTTACAATTTGCGAACAACAGACGTCCTATTGTCAATTGCATCATGGGAGGAAAACAGTGTACATGGGTCATCGAAAGTTTTTGCCTATGGAACACCCTTATAGAAGACTAAAAAAGGCATTTAATGGCTCACTAGAATTTGATACTGCTCCAAAACCTTTATCCCATGATCAGTATTTTGAGAGGGTGAAAAACCTTGACATGACATTGGGAAAGACAGAGAAATCTGGTAATGATAGACATATTTGGAAGAAAAGGTCAATATTTTTTGAGCTACCATATTGGAGGTATCATGAAGTTAAACATAATATTGATGTCATGCACGTGGAGAAGAATATCTGTGATTCTTTGATTGGAACATTGTTAGATATTAAAGGAAAGACTAAAGATGGGTTGAATGCATGATTAGACTTACTATCAATGGGAATACGTTTGGAGTTAGCTCCCACTCCTAAAGGAAGACGAACATTTCTTCCCCAGGCTTGTCATACATTATCGAAGAGGGAGAAAATTAGCTTTTGTCAGTGTCTTCATGATACCAAAGTGCCTCAAGGTTATTCTTCTAATGTAAAAAATTTTGTCTCAATGAAGGACTTGAAGTTGATAGGTATGAAATCACATGATTGTCACATCATGATGAAACAAATTCTACCAGTTGCATTCGTGGAATATTGCCCATTCGTGTCAGAAAGACTATAATGAAGTTGTGTTATTTTTTCAATTCAATTTGTAACAAGGTGATTGATGTTAATGCTTTGAACATTTTTGGAAAAGGATGCAATTTTAATACTTTGTCAATTGGAAATGTATTTTCCTCCAACTTTTTTTGATATAATGGTGAATTTAATGATTCATCTGGTTCGAGAAATAAAGCTTTGTGGACCTGTATATCTTCGTTGGATGTATCCTTTTGAAAGGTATATGAAAATATTAAAGGGGTATGTTAAAAATCTATATCGACCTGAAGCCTCCATTATTGAAAAGTATATTTCTGAGGAGGTAGCAGAGTTTTGTACGAGCTACTTGTCTGCGGCGCAACACATAGGTTTGCTTCCATCTCGCCATGAACGAGTTAATAATGAGGGAAAGGGGATTCGTGGCTTGAAAGTCAAATCATTGTCAACTGAACAGATGAAGAAGTTATAATCATACATCTTGAAGAACATAGCTGATTCTCAACCATATATCACATTGCACATTAATGAGTTGATACAATGTCATACAAAGAAGAATGAAATGTGGATTTTGAATGAGCACAACAAAACTTTTTTGTCATGGATTAAAAAGACTTTGCTTGGTAGATGAGATGTATCAGAGACATTAAAATAGATAGTGGGTGGTCCATGTTTAAATGTGATAACGTGGTCTGGTTATGACATTAATGGTTATACATTTCATAAAGAAGATCAGGACAACAGAAGTGCGGTTCAGAATAGTGGTGTTTTGGTGTTTGCAGAAGCAATGCATTTTTAGAGTGCTAAGGACAAAAACCCAATTTCTGCATCAAATGCATATTATGGAGTGATTGAAGACATATGGGAGGTTGATTACTTTAAAATTAAAGTTCCCGTTTTTAACTGTAAATGGATTAACGGTAACAACAGTGTCAGACACGATGAATTTGGAATGACACTTGTTAATCTGAATAGATTGGAAGACACAACTTATTCTTTTATAATGGAAACACATGCAAAACAAATTTTTTATGTAGTAGATCAATCAGATATGCAGTGGGCTGTTGTTTTACAAGGAAAAAACAATATGTTGGTGAGGATGAACTTGATGAATATGCTGATTTATGTGAGATCCCTACTTCAATGGAAATATTAACAGAACATAATGACGATCGTGTTGAAGACATAGTTTGTGCCATAAGGAACGATCACGACGAAGGAATTTGGGAAAACAATCCATCTGTACATTCCTAAAATTACAGGTAACATATGTTTATTTCTTGTTTACATTTATTTTTTCCATAAATGTTAGATATTGTAAGTTTTTTATTTATTAAAACATGTTTTAAAATAAGGATGATATTGACTCTCTGAGTCTACCGGCCAACCGGTGGCCTCGCACCGGCCAGCCGGTATGGGCACCGGCCAACCGGTTATTGCCCACCGGCCAGCCGGAGGGCAAGGCAGTAGGCTTGCCCACTGCCTGGTGACACCGGCCAACCGGTGGATGACCACCGGCCAGCCGGTGGTCTCTGGCAGAAGCATTGCTTTCTGCCTGAGCCACCGGTCAGCCGGTGTTAGCGCACCGGCCAGCCGGTATGGGCACCGGCCAACCGGTTCTTGCCCACCGGCCAGCCGGAGGGCCCAGGCCGTAGGCTTGCCCACTGTCTGGGGACACCGGCCAACCGGTGGATGACCACCGGTCAGCCGGTGGAACCCAGACAGAAGGAAATGCTCTACGACCCAACAGTTTATAACCATTACATGATTTTTAAAATGCTTATTTTTGTTCAATGTCATTTACTTTACCATGTTTACAATGTTTACCAGGTTTACCATTTTTTCCATTTTTTACCATCTTGACCATTTTGACCATCTTGACCATCTTTTCCATCTTTACCATTGTTTAACATGCTTAGCATATTACCAATGTTTACTATTATGTAACCCCGTACACTTTTATATTTTCTGATTATAGTAGTATTAAAATATTTGAATTTTTATATTTGTGAACTGATGTTTGTTTTTTTGATTTGAAGGATAATGACAGATCATTCAGATGATCAACCACATGATTCTGGGGAGGAGCATATTGCTGGTCATACCTCTGGGGATGAACATTCACATGCTCCTATTACGACAAAGAGTTCAAAGGTTGGTAAACGTGGTTGCACACGTTTACCAAAATTATCACTTGCCCGTACACATGATCAGAGGATAGTAGTTGAGTTTGATGATGATGATATTCCTAGAGGTCTGAATGCCAAAGATTTTAAGAGTTTTGTTCCAACTCAGGCTAAGACCAAAGTAAGCATTCTGTATGATGATTGGAGAGGTGTGGATAAAGCGGTTATCTCTCTGTTGTGGGAGACGATTTTGGTAAGATCTTTTGTCATTGTTTGACCATTCTTTTAATGTTTCTGGTATATATAATATGTTTAACCTCTTCTTTATCAGATGACATTTGATATTCCTGACACTGGAGGAGTCAGGAAGAAATGCTTATCGTTGGCTGCCAGGAGATGGAGGGATTTAAAATCAACCCTCACATCTGATTTCATTTATGGTCATAGGATTCATGACAATCCATGTCGTATATATCCTTTTATAGATGAAGACACATGGAGACAGTTTTTTGAAAGTAGAAAAAAAGAGTCATTTATGGTAAGGGCAATGTAAACTTTTATATACTTTCTTATATAAATGATTTTATTAATGTTTTGTTAATGATTTCTTATTCTTAAATTATAGAAAACAAGGAAAGCTCATCAGGAGATCCAATCTAAAAATGTATACCCTCATAGTTTATCTCAGGGAGGGTATACATTATTGGAAGAAAAAATGATAGCGGAAAAATTTCAACAACTAAGAGCTGAGTCTTCAAGCTCTGGAGAGGTGGCCCCTCCATCCCCTCCATCTAGACATGAAAAATGGAAGTGAGCTCGGAAGGGAAAAAAAGGCAATATCTTTCAGAAGAATCAAGAATCGTAGCTGAGAGGATTGTAAGATATCTATTTAATTTATTTAAGTTAACTTTTTTCTTCATATAAGTTTCAGTCATTACAGAAATGTTCAATTAATTAATACAGGACTCTCTTGAGGAGAAAATTTCAGAGGGGACATTTACAACTACTGGGAGGGAAGATATTTTATTTGCAGCATTGGGAAGGCCCGAACATCCTGGTCGTGTAAGAGGATATCCGACAGGTGTATCGGTAAGAAAAGTGTTTCCACGTTCTTCAACTACTAACATTGAGGGGGTTTATAAAAAAATAGAATCCTTGGAGGCTGAAGTTCAAAATATTAATGCGACGATGGAAGAAAAGATTAGAGATTCGGTGCAATCTATGTTTGCAGAAATGCAAAGACAATTTCAGACTGCAGCTCCCACTCCTCCACCTCCCCCTGCAGACCCCATTATTTATCCTCCACCTCCGCCAGTAGCTCCCACTCCCCCACCTCAGCCTACGGACCCCATTTTTTTTCCTACGCCTCTGCCGCAGCTTCCTACATATTGCGAGTTGTATGTTGATGATTCTCAACGTCATATAGTAGCATACGGGTTGGTATATTGTATAGGAGATACAGTTCATCATCAACAATTAGAGGTAGAGAATCAGAGGGTCACTATACAGGATATTATAGATAGATTAGCTAGGGTACCAATACCTACAGATGAGGTGGCGACAGTTGGACAGAGTATCGGTTATTTTTTAGTTTGGCCATCCAGACTTCTTTGACTCATTACCATAGAGGTATGAATGTTATATCTTTTATTTTATTTTTTTATTAAAGTTGTTTTATCATTTGAAAACTACTATAATTCTCAATTTTTTTTCACAGGAATACTTCAAAGGTAAAGAAATACTGTATAGACAACAACAAAGACAACAGGCTATGACATCAGATACAGATTCCAGTGGTCTT
This sequence comes from Viscum album, assembly GCA_963277665.1. Lineage (NCBI taxonomy): Eukaryota > Viridiplantae > Streptophyta > Magnoliopsida > Santalales > Viscaceae > Viscum > Viscum album. The sequence continues at coordinate 1,292,952,411 of OY728138.1, read as the reverse complement.
GACAGATTGTCAAGATATTCACATTTTTTGTTGGGTTTTTATGAGTTTCCAATGGAATCTCATGTTTGTGGACGTGAAATAACTGTGGGGATTACAAAATCTGATATCATGGAGCTTGTTACTAGAGATAAGTTGGGCATCAACGTGGTGAAAATTTTTTCCATGTAAGTCTTAACACCTTTTCCCTGCGTTATATTTATTAAAAAAGTATACTTATATATGTTTTGTATTAGGTATCTTTATAAAATTTGTGAGAGGAATGAACTGACAGAAGTATATGGATTCATGGACCCGCAATTGATTTCCCCTGAAGCATGTGCATTGACTGAGGAACAAAGAATGGTTTATATTGCTGAAGGATTTGAAAAGAATATAATCCAACAATGTTGGATGATGCCTTTTTGTGAGAGGTATGAAACACATTTCTCTCGAATAGTTAATTATCTTTTAACATAAAAAACCACTAACATTAAATTTCCTTTTATCAGTAATCATTGGATGTTAGGGATTTTTTGCCCAAGGGAGAAAGCTCTTTATTGGATATGCTCTGTTCATGGTGAGGTGCGGGAAAGTTTTAAGAATATATTGGAAAAGTAAGTTTCAATTTCTCAATAGTTTTATATATTATAATAAATTTTAAATTTACCCCATTCGTATTATTTTTCTAACAGTGCATGGGCCTACTTTCGAAAAAACACAAAGAAAAGAAATGCAAAGATCAAATATGTAAAGGCGAAGGTAAATTTCCATTTATAATTTGTACTTTTTGATTTATTACATAAAAATAATATATTGAATTTACACTCATTCAAAACAGAATTGTCATGAACAACAAGGCCTCATCGAATGCGGATATTATATGTTAAGATTTATGTATGAAATAATAACAACTGGGACAGTTGTGAATTTTGACCTCGTACGATTTCCTCTTAAACTTTGCCATCATATTTCAATTTGATTTATTCATTATACACGTAAACTATCTTATTTTTCATTTGTAGCTTTTTTATGACCCTCAACCCTATACTGCTGAAGACATCAAACACGTACAAGTGGAGTGGTCAAATTATTTTACAGGTTTGATTGAATTTTAGTTGTTTGTAATGTAAAATGTAATTTTGAATATTGTCGTTTTAATTGTCTATTTGGTAGTTGTTTAGGTTTGATTTAGTTTTTTTTGATGTTGACAGTGTAAGTTTTGAATGTTATATAAGTGAATGTTTAATTTTTCTCTACTTCTTGTTTTGGTCTACTTTTGATGGTTCTTCTGGTATAGATTTGGGTCTGTGGGGGAGGGGTGGCAGGGATGTCCAGGGGTGTGGGAAGCCGGTCCAGGGGTGTGGGAGTGCTGTCCAGGGGTGGGGGGGTTGTCCAGGGGTGTGGTGGGGGCTGTCAAGTGGGGTGAGGGGGTGAGGAGGTGCTGTTCAGGCGGGTGGGGGGTTGTCGAGGGGTGTTTGGGGGTGTCCGGGGGTCGGGGGGCAGTCCAGGAGTGTGGTGGGGGCTCCAATGGGGTGGGGGAGGGTTGTCCAAGGGGTATACATGAGGGTGGGAGTTCCAATGGGGTGGGGGAGGGCTGTCCTGGGGGTATACATGAGGGTGAGGGCTCCAACGGTGTGGGGGAGGGCTGTCCAGGGGGTATAAATGAGGGTGGATTCTGTCTAGTGGGTAAGTTTTATATGTTATCTATTTACATGCTTATTTTTGATGTACTTCTGTTTTTGTGGTATGATTTCTTGATTTATTTTCTGGTTGATTCTGGTGGAGAGAAGATCACTGCATTCTGTTTTAAAAAAATTGGGTTTATCACGTCGGTTATTTAATAACCGACGTGATAAAAGGCCTGGAGAATGGTTTATCAGGTCGGTTATTTAATAACCGACGTGATAAAGGGCCTATAGAATGGTTTAGCACGTCGGTTATTGAATAACGTACATGCTAAATGGCCTACACAAGAGTTTATCACGTCAGTTATTGACTAACCGACGTGATAAACCCCCCTCCCACCCAGTTTTTTGACGTCGGTTTTGAATGAGTATTTTTAATAGAATGTACCTTACCTTGAGTTTAACTCATCATGAACGTTATTTATATTCCTAAATAATAAAATAATGTTAATTATTAAATTTATTGAAAACCTTTTCCAAGTTTATTATTGATTTTATTTTATTTATTACCATGTAATAACAATTACATAATCATTTATGTTCTTGTTACATGTTTTTGATGATATTCAGTTTGTAAGTCCGAAATGTCTTTGGTAGGTTTAATATTTTAAAATAGATCATTATTCCATCATATCCAAAATATTAATCCTGAAATAATAATAATATTTATATATAATATATGATTTTGAATCCAACCATTAACTATGGTTATTAAAATTGTATTACTTTCAAATCCCGGAGATGGTAGGCCATATGTATGCATGAGTAACATTTCTAATTTTTAATGAAAATTATGGAAATAAGGTAATTATTATTATATATATAAATATTAGAAATAATATCTTAAATATAAAAGTACTTCTTTAAATACATGCATATATATATCATCCATGTGATGTGATGATGAAAACTGGATTACATCACTTTGTAAAGGTGGTATTCCACATGTACATAAGAACGATGTTATCAATTTTCAGTGAATTAAAAAGTAATAAGTTAAATGATAAATTAGATTTTAAGAATGATAAATAATTCAGGAATATAATATATATAATATAATTCAATCATTGTAATCCATTTCTTAGAGATGGTGGTGGAAAATGAATTACATCGGTTCATGAGGTAGTAGTCGGCCGTATACGTGAACAATTTTTTCATTTACGATTTTATTGAATATGAGATCGATATTAGATTTAAAATTAACTTCATAAAATCTCATTAGATTTTTGATATGGTTATAATTTTTTATAATTTTTTAAAAATATTTTAGGTATGTGGAAGATTAAATAAAACAAAATTATACTATTAAAATTATACCTCTTCTTCAGAAAATATCCTTTACTCAAAATCTTCTGTCCTATAAGATTGGTATTATGTACACAATAATGCCTGAATAATATGGGTAGGGATTATATACAAGTATTTGAAATATATTTCTTGAAATAAATGTCTTTTTAATTTTTGAATATATGAGAATAAGTGTTTCCATTTTATAAGAGAGGGGAAGGGAACTCTTGGAATTCCAACAAATAATAAATTAATATAAATTATTTTTGATGTATAAATAAATCCAAATTAGTAAAATCAGAATTTAAGATGGTGAATATTCTGAATCATCTAATAATTGACCTTTTTTATAGGTTTAGATCACATTTTTTCCAATATCTTTTGGTTTTAACCACCTCATTAACCCCTTTCACACTTACCGTGACAACAATGTTTTTTACTCTTTGATGTTCATGATAGTTAATATAAATTAAAAATAGAACATCAGTGTAACGTGGTTTATATTTTAAATTGTATCATAATCAAATGGTCTAAGGAATCATTTTTACAAATTTTATATCATTTCATAAAATATTATTTACATAAAATATCAATAATGTAAATTTTATAACTATTCATTTAATTTTAATTTTATAACATCATGAAATTAAATTAAATTCAAATAAAATATTTTAATACATAAATAACATTTTTTTATATAAAATTAGATAATCTCTTTAATTCTTTAAAATTATAATAAATTTAATATATTTAATATAATTTATTTTATTTCTCTCTTAATTGACTAATTATTACATCCGAGTTGTGTAAGAATTTTTGTTAATTATTTCAAACTAAAAATTTACAAAAAAACCTATGATGAATATAAATAATTTATATTTAAAAATATTATTTATAATAGTGGATATCCTCTGGTTATAGACGTCTTAAATATATCATCATTACTAAAAACATGGGTGTCCCATTTTTTTACTTTTCTTTAAATAAAACATTATTAAAGTCGTAGTCAAATGAAAATGGAAAAAAGTACATATATTTTAACATAAAATTATTATGGATGAGGTATAATAATATCAACAGAATTATTTCAATTGTTACACTACATAAAATGATTTATAAAAATATAAATTTATCGACAGATAATATAACTATTTGTAAAAATGACCGATTCTAATAGATATTATGTTTTATTGGTATTAATTTTAACTACCAACATGTGTTTTTTCAAAAAAAACATATCTATTTATATTGAAATTTCAATACCAACAAATCTTTTACCTATAATTAAATATATTACATTATCATACCAATAAATTTTTTTTACTAACACATTAATCTATTATTAATAATAAATATTACAAATAAATCTGTTTTCAATCTATAATTACTATATTTTAGATAATTTTTTTGGGATGAAATATGTTATTTGAGTTTAATATTAATTATTAAAATAATAATAGAATATAAAAAAATTGAAAAAACAAAGATAATTAAGATCTCTCCCCAAAGCTCACTTCCCCTGCGCTTCCCCTCTTCCGGCATCTTTGTCCACACCACCCCACACCAACGATTTTTTCCTGCACTCATACACATGATATGTCTCCATTTCCCACACCCACACCAACTCCCACACCCTCGTTGATTCTTTGAAATTTCATACACTTCTCACCTAAAAATGGTTGATTGATTTCATCCTCTTTCAAATATAATTTTGATTTGTCGGGAGGCTCCAAGAAATAATCCTATTTCTTACCCAATCGATCGACGATTTATTCTCTTATTGGGTATTTGTTTATTCAATTCATGTTTTATGAACATGATATACTGGGTATCTATTTTATGAATTGATTATCAGTTAGGGTTTCATAGAAATTTTAATTAAATAATTTCTTTCTCTCTCTCTCTTGATTTCATAGTGCTAAATCGATACTTTTCTAGATCCTCTCCAATTAATCGAGTGAGGTCCCCATACTTGGTACACATGAATTACCATTTAATAATTTTCCAATTTATTCAAATATTACATAAGTATAGTACTATACCAAATCATGAAAGTAGTGAAATCATTGAATTCATCTCACACAATGCTTTCTCTAATTTTACCTCAGGTTGTCCTGTATTTTTTTCTATTAATGCTCTCATTCATTTATACTGTCTAAATAGTGCTTAAAATGTAGCTAAATGGATATATAATTTGATATTTGGCCTGTTTTCATTCTTTATTACACCATTTTCATTACTGTTTTTATATCTACAATTTATAATGGGTTTTCTCATTAACATACAATATTTTTAGGCGATCTACTTTTGTTTTCTGATGTTTCATCCAAGGAGAGTATTCATTTAATAACTTATATAAATATACAATCATCTATCGGAAAGAACCAGTGAAAGGTATATTTGTAATTTCTTTTGTTTTACAGACATTCAATTTATTTTTCTTTATAATTTTTAAATGTTCTTGTTCATGAAAGAAATGGTTAATAATTTCATACTTATTAATGTGTAGATTGACATGTTATTTCTTTTTTTTCAATGGATTGATCTTTTTTCCCAATTTATTTTCATATTAGTGGAAATAGAAATTAATATCAAGAAAAATTGGAGCAACTATAGATGAATGTTTATATATATATATATATATATATTTCATATGGATGAATCATATCACTAAATAGAAATTTAGTTGTATTATTTTGAATGTTTTTTTGCAATATATATAATCTATAATAAAAAGATTGAAAAGACAAGTAATGAATGTTCTATTAAAGGTGTATTGTCACACAAAAATTCCTGATCCAACCCACTTATGTGACAAAAAAATCAACAAGAAATATAGAAACCCAAATCCAAAATGAATAACATGAATTTCCTAGAATTTTCATTAAAATGTAAACAAGAAATATACCAGTGATTCATGTTCCAACCAACAAAACTATCCCACCTAATAAGTTGTGGATATGAATTCTTGTATATCATTGAAAAAAACTAACTACTACTTCATCATTTTTTCTTTATAGAACCTCCATCGATTACTAATTTAGTGGCGTCTCACATCTTCTCAAGAAAACATGTTCTTCAACAATTACATTCAAATGCCTTGATAGGATGATTATTATGATAAAAATTAATACCAATAATCCCATCATAGATCTTTCAAAGCATCATGTTTTCTAGTCCTGAAGAATGCATCATGATAATAGTGATGATCGAGAGTCTCAATTACAACTACAACATTATTTATGTTTCCATCAATAGAATTGTGGTTCAAAAATATCTTAATATTATCATATTATGTTACATTCAAACAATGCACCTCAAAATCATTCTTTTGAACCCTAGTATGCATCGAATGAGACAAGAAATGATGAATTAATCTTATTTACATATAAACCCAATTTTTTTTAAAAGTTTCTCAATATACTCATAATAAAATATACCTAGGGGTAATTTCACAAGTTTACATACATTAATTAATTTTAATTACATTAAAGTGAATATAGTGCCTCTATGTGCAACTCAATTTTCAGATTTTAGGATATATCCACACTTTCTCCAGTACTACTTGATAGATTTTCTCATAAGATTTCCCTTGAAAGGTCCAATAACATTTTAATCATATTGTCTTATTCTAAATGGTTTCTATAAAAAAAAATCTTCAACAAATTTGATATGCGTCATTTAAACAATGAACCCGAACCTATTTAACTGGGTATGAGGATTTTTGGCCTCTCCAGATGGCTATTATTAAAATAGAAGTAGGGATACATCTGTTGTCTTTGACTCAGGGAAATGAAATCACATATAAATTTTTCACATAATAATGAATTTTAATTATAATCCAATTCTCTTATTTCATGTGCATATGCCCAAGGAATTTTTAATGGAAAACAATCACCATTACACATGGAAAACATTCTTCCTCACTATCCTTGGACAACGAAAAGGGAAAATATTCATTTTTTAGATTGTATTTTGTGGGATGTTAATGAATTAAGGGAAGAACATAGAACCAATATTCATCAACTAATGATAGTTCCTTTTTGAGATCCTTTGATATGTTACTGATCTATTAAAAGGATCTTTTTCATGATTATTTCAAAGAATAAACCAAACTAGTTGAACTTGATAGTGAATTAGTATTCACTTCCATCCAATTTGGATGCATATTAGAATAAATGAAGTCTTTATGGTTTATATTGTTTTAATTTGATGATCCATTTACCTAGACTCAATTTTCACATTATATAAAAAATAAAAAAAACTTGAGTTATGCAGCATTGATTGAATCAAGTGATCCAGCTCTTCAAAACCCAATCTGTTGGAGATGGGATTGGCACATCACATCCACCTAAAATCTAGGATTCTAGTTTCAACTCTCTTATATTTAGTGTGATAATAATTGAATCTACAAGTGTCTGTTAATAATCCTCCTTAATAAGTTCCCAGTTATATTTATTAAATTTGAATGGGTCCTTAAATACCATCTTTAAAGAAATATACTTAATACCTAAGGTTTTCATTTTACTAAATGGTTTGTTAGATATTGAGTTAGGTGTAATTATCAATTAAAAGTATCATTACTAGAATACATAATTCGATAATTGATATCTATCTATTTCTTTTACATTTATTCCCAATAATCAATATTACATTGAAACTTGTGAAACCTTCAACTATCCTATCAAGGAATCTGATTTGATACATATATTACAATTACTACTTTTTTTAACTGGATGATGATATATGTCTCTATTATACCTTATTTATTTACTTAGGTTTAGTGTATTGATGTTTTTTTGGGAATTTCATCAATAGAGCCAAGCATCAGAAATTGACATTGACTTATTTGTCACTATAAATGTTAGTGATACTGAAATAGGTTGAGATTAGGGATACCTTTTATTAAAAAGTAGAAAAACAAATATAAAGTAAGAAAATGGGGTTAGACATTGCAACCCTATCCACTTTCAAAGAAAAAAACCACAAGACATCATAAATAGAAACATCAAATTTCATAATCAAGTTCATTACTAGTTTCATAATCTTAATACCAGATAGAATTATATCCCAAGGAGCTAAAAATATTAGACTATTCCATCCTCCCATGTCCTTGTGGTAGAGGAGTTGATTTAGTACTCATGGTGGGTTTTATCATTGAGTAGTCCTTCCTTGGTCTATAATTTTTCTTTGGAACATATGAGAAACCCTCATCATCCTAAATCCTTCCTTTAGTAGATGCATCCCTATATACAGTACTATCTCTCATGACGTTTCCATCCTCTCTAACTTCATCTAGATCAGATAAATCACACTAATTACAAATGACACAATAGGTATTCATTACATCCTTGATATATTTTTAATATCCAATACCTTGTTGAATATGTGCATGGTCATGTTGAATAGCCTCTTGATTATTAGCCATGACCTTCCCACACATGTCAAGTGGAAACCCATTCTGAGGGAAAACAACCTCCCCAACATGGAAGTAAGTATGAAACTTCCCTATGAGACCTGCATTCAAGCCCTCTTACTGATTACAAGACTTTCCTTGTGTGTCAACTTGATCAAGACTTGTGGAATCAGAATCAGCCAGAAGAGGCTTCTCATGTAAGTGCAAGCCAGACCTCCCAAGTGAAGCGCTAGTCCCACCCTATCCAGAAGGACTACCTTTCCCACTTTCCAGATTAACAGAGGCAACAAAATTATTTTGAAAATACAGATAAACAACCTATGCTATCCTTTTTCGTGACTAATAAACAAAAACTAGTTCACTTCCTTGCTCATTATCATCATTTCCTCAGAGGGTTGCAATGGAAATTGACCCTGCACCTCCAGCATATTTTCTTTTGAGCGTGATGGATGTTTAACATGAAAAATCTATCTAGAATCCTTTGTAAACTGACAAGTCTAAACAAATTCAACCATCTTCTATCCTACTACAACATCCACAACTTGTACCTTTCCTTACTCCTTCCCAAACACAGGCCCCTAGGAAGCATGATCCATTCCATGACCACAATCCACCACACCTAAAGTTCCATTACCCAGAGCCAACAAATCAGCTTCAATTGTAGCTCCATGGTCATGTGAACCATTCACATTACTTTGCTTTTGTGCTATTTCAGCCACAACCAAACAACCATTTCCATGTAGGTTTGTCTTCCTCAAATTTATTTTACATACCCTTTCAGCACTACCCATTCAAGAAAAAAATGAGTAAAAAATATTCTTAAAACAGTCTTCTTTAACATGACCAATCGAGGTACAATTCATGTATTAATCAGGCAACCATTCATATGTAATTTTAAATGTCAATGATAAATTTAAACAAAACACTATGGGTGTTGTTATGGTCACTGGTTATATAATATAATTTTTATAGCGTGCATTATTATTTCTAAATATTCAATGGTATGACATTTTAATTTATTTTAAAGTCAAATTCTATTCTGTTATTCAATGCCTCACAGAGATTGAGTTTCTAAGAAATTATGGATGAGTTGGACTTCAACAATGATGTTATGGTCATATTATTACATTACCTATTATGTGACAAGTATATATAGCAATTACACAAAAACATAAATGATTTATCCTCATGGTGACAATGAATTTAATTCAATGTGAAAAATAAAATGAGAGGATAAATGCATAGATGTGGAAAAAAGTTTGTTTCTATTAATCCTCTTTATAATGTGTTGGGTGATGACAATAATGACATGGGAATGATAGTTACTTGTGTTTTGACGTAGAGATTCATATGTATCTTGTGGATGAGGAGAAGAATTTTATTGAATATATTGACATGAAATTGAAATATTACATTTAATATTTAATAATATATATCATGAAGATCTAGAAGCTGTAGGTTAATGAATAGTTATCCAAGGATTGTGTGGAGCCGTTGGGGCCTGCATGTTTAAGGTAACATATTGAGTGTAAATTACTATTTGAGTGATCACACTAACTGCTTTATTACCCTTATTTCATTCTCATACTATTTCTTGAAATATTGCTTGAATTGTGAATGGACAGTTTGATTTAGTTGGTGAACAAATGTGTGGAGCAGTTGAGGCCACCATGTTTAAGGTAATGTATTGAGGATTAATTAGTATTTCATTGATCATACTAAACACTTTATTCCCATCATCTCATTCTATTAGTATGGATTAAAATTGGAATAAAGTGGGTTTGAGTACTTCGATCTTACAATTCTTATTTTTTATTCAAATTTTTATTAATTTGTGTTCAATTGATGACTGTTGTATTGATTTAGATACAATGCATCACTTGCAAATATGTTTTACCATATGACTCTACATCCTCTTGAATCAAATCATTTATCCTTAAAAGGTAATTAGATATCTACTTGAGGCTATTATCTTGTATTTCCATAAATTGTGAATTAAATAAGAGGTCGGATCTGAGTTAGTAATTTCTTTAAAAGACTCTTATCTTAAAAGATGGTGGTTTTTGGCCTTCTGTTCTTGATTTGTGGGTTTGTTTTTCTTATAGTTTTGGTTTTTCATGTATCATATCATGCTTTAGTGATCTTATGGGCATGATTTGAATGTTGTTTCATGGTTTAAATTCCAATTTTATGCTCTTTCAAGTGGTTGTTCTGTTACAGGTGTTGTTGTAAGTTTCTAGGGTTGATCTAACCTATGTCTGTATTGGGCCTGGACCATTCCTCTGATGATGTTGTTTTGTGTTACTTCTTCTTGTTTTTCTATTGGTTTTATACTATTTTTCTAGATTTTCGGCTGGAGGATGCATGGAGGGGAGATTATCTAGTTTCATCTTCTTGGAGCCAGAATATTTCTCCATGATGGGTGAGGGATATTATAGAGCAGTATCCTTCAGACAGGTGTCCTTGTTCTACTATAGGCCACCCTGGTTTTAGTCTGATGCATCTTTAGGGTTTTCACTGCTTGTGATGTGGCCGAGCACTTGGATTTGGCCATTACAGTTGGTGTGGTGTTGGGTTTCTTATGATGATGGTGTTTTTGATTTGTTCCATTAATGGGGAAGATTTTTTGGTGATGGAGATGTTCTGATAGTGTGTTGATGGTTCCTTTTTGTGGGGTTAGTTGTGTGTTGATGGTTCATGTGGTTTTGTAAACATAGCGGACAAGCTTTTTGTTTTGTCTTGTTTTGAGCCTCCCAAGGTGACTTAGGCTCCATGTTATTTTGATGTCATGTTTTTAAATTATTTCTGAAGAAATTTTTACAAATAACCCATTAGTTTATTTTAAGTTTCACATAATTTAATTTTGTAATTATTATATATTTAAGTATATATTGATTGTATTAAATTTCATTATTAATATGATTAATATTTTTCTAATACTGAACATTGTGAAAAAATTATTCAATATGATAATTAATATAGGTGTATTATATATAATTAATTAATAAATATAAAATAAAATTTTAGAAATAAATAGTGAAATAACTAAACATACTATCTTTTTTAAAATATAAATCATAAACCTATATTTATTATTGATATTTGTTATAAACATTTATAATAATATTACCAACAAATAAATTTTTCATAGAAATCTATTTATAAACATTTTGACCAACATATATATTATATTTTGGTATTATTATAATTATAATATAATTATTTTATATATCGCAATAACATTTAGTGATAGAGTTTTTACCAACAACTTAATGAAAAGACAATTTTTGTTAGTAAAACATTTTACCAATAGATACTTCACTTTTACCAATAGATATACCCATGTTGGAAAATTCTAATTATTTTTTAATTTTAGGGTCATTATTTAGTCCTTATAATTTTATTTTTTAACATTAATTAACAAATTTACCCTTACTACAGTAATACAAAGTATTAATGTTTCTATTCATATTGACAAAAAATAAAGTATACTTATTTAAAAAAAATATACCCTCTAATTCCAAATAATTAATTCATTTTTAAACATTCAAAAAATATAATTGGTATAATTTTATTTAAAACTGAACTGAAAAAATGCGATGAAAAACGATTTTGTAGAAAAATGTTTTCTTAAGTATAAAATATTTGTATACTAAATTTAAGTATAAATTTTATTTTAAAACCCATTATTAGATTATTATAAATAAAATTTTTCTAATTAAATTTCAAAAACTAATCAAACATTGAATATTTGTTTTTAAATAATCACAAAGTAAATACAAATTTCAATAGAAATTAGTAATTTTCAGTTTTCATTGAGAAAAAAATATTTTCAAAAAATTATAAAAAGTTCATCCTAAGATAATTTTGAAATTATGAGTAACAAAATGAAATTAATTTTTTCATTTTTAAATAAAATAATTTATAAATAATACTTTTAAATAAAACCATATAATTCCAGAATGTCTATTTTTTTGGGAAATAATGTTTTTCTCCTTTTCAAATGAAAAATTTGTTAATATTTGTATAATTAAAATAACTCTATACTATATAACCAATGACTGATTTATTCTAACATAAAATATAATTTTATTTACATTTTATTATGGATGTGATCATATAGTATCCATTATTGAAGAATTTTTCTCTTGAGGATGGTTGGTAATATGTTCTTTGGTACTTATTTATGCTTGAGAATTTAGGTTTGGTCTTAATATTGGGAATGGAAATGTTAGAACCATATCCATATCACTTTTTTTATTAATAATTAATGGTAATATTCATATACCATAAATCTATAATCTATGATCACTATATGTAATGGATATCCTGGCAGTCCTTGTAGGGCCAGTTACTCATAAACTTGTAAAGTATATGACCCAGGTTTTGAGTCTTATACTTGATGGAAAGCTGAAGGATCAAAATGTATTCCTAACTGTATTGGATCAGTTTCAAGATTTTATTCCATAAGATTTCTTAGGGATGATACCTGATACAGAGGTTGAGTTCAATATTGAGATGATTCTAAGATCAAGGCTAGTTTCTATTCTACTGTATAGAGTGGCACGAATAGAAATTTAAGGGAATAAGACTAAAATGAAAGAATTGAATGTTAATGGATTCATCCTTACAAGAACATCACCTTGGGTATCCAAAGTTCTATTTTCTAATAAGGGTGATGAAAATTTTCCGTTTTTTATTTCCACATGTTTAACGAGATGATCATTAAGAACTGGTATCCTCTTATATTTATCAATGATCGAATTCAATAGATTCGAAATGCCTATGGTGTTTCAAAAATTGACTTGAGAACAAAGAATCATCAAGTTAGGGTGAGACCCTTTGATATACCAAGAACATATTCTAGAATAAGGAATTGTTTTTATGTGTTCTTCATAATTCTATTTGGATTGATGAACACATCTGTTGTATTTATGATTTAGATGAAACAAATTTTTCAACCACAATTGGATCATTTTTTGGTAATTTTTTTGATGAAATATCCATGTACTCCCAAACTCATGATTATTATACAAGACATCTTGAAATCATAATAAGTAAACTAATAGATAATCAACTATATGATAATATATCTATGTTTAATATCACGACCAGAAGATGAAATTTATTGGGTAACATACTCTCAGAAGAAGGTGTGTTAGTGGACCTAGAGAAGGTTCAAGTGGTTATTTCATAAGAAAATATAAAAATATTTTTAGGACTAGTGGGTTATTATAGAGGTATCATAAAAGGCTATTCTCTCTTGTATGCACCACCCTTAGGTCATACCAGGAAGGGTATAATGTTTGGGTGTTTTGAGGTGTATGGGAGTTCCATGAGGGAGCTAAATGGGTGTTTGGTCACTACATCGACTATGATATTACATGAACCAAATGATGAGTATATACTTTATTATGATTCATCTAGGATTATACAAAGATATATTTTTATATAGAGAGATTTATTCATGTTGTATGGATCATGGTAGATACCGAAACATGAATGAAAATATCCAATACATGATCTCAAGATGGTTGCAGTGGTTTATGCCTTAAAATGATGGGGAACTCTCTCCTAGGTTAGAGGTTTACTATTTATATAGATTTTAATAGCCTAATATATATATATATATATATATTATATGTGTGATATAAATCTCCAAAAGAATAAATGGTTTTCGTAAATGTATTCCTTTGATTTTGAGATACCTTATATACTAGGGAAAGGAAACAATTTTACTTATGATTTGAGCCAAAAGAAACTAATTCACATGTTATAGAAGCCTTGTTCATAGTGGAAAATGATATCCTTGTTTTATGAGATGCATATATGTGTTCAGTATGATCATGGTCTGAGGACCCTCATGTCCTTATTCATTGATCTCTCTATTTTGATCTAGATCAAGAGGAGGAAGAATGGGGATATGAAGGGTTTGGAGTTGACGAAAATAATTAACGATAGGGAGCTTCACCATGACTATACCTTCTATGGAGATGTAATTATTACTATTTATGGTCATTTTATCATTCCTACATCTATGCATAAGTAGCTCATGTGTGAGTTTCCTACCTTGATGTGGGCATTGGACCATGGTTTGACCAAAATATATCATGACATTCATAGACAATATTTGTGTCTATGCATGAAAAAATATATCAAAGGTTTTTTGAAGCGATGTTATACCTGTCAGCTAGTGAAGACTAAGAATCATTTCCTTTTAGGTCTACTATATCCATTTACCATTCTAAAATAGTAGTGGAATGATGTTACTATGTAATTTTTGTTCAGCTTTCCAAGTATTCCTCATAAGTGTGGCATGAAATGGGTAATTATGGATTGGTTAAAAAATGTATCTCATTTAATGCCTATTTAAGAGACTTCAAATGTAACTATTTGGGTGAATTGAATGTTTGAGAGGTAGTATGTTTTCATGGTGTACCATAGACTATAGTTCTATATCATGATCCATGTTTTTCATTACTCTATTAGAAATGTTTACATAAGGGTCTTTGTAATCATGTATTTTTTAGAACATATTTCAACCCGTAGATGAATAGGAAATCAAAATGTACTTTTTAAGTGTTGGATTTCATTCTAATAGAATGTATCCTATATTTTTGGGGGACATGGAAAAGCACCTAGTGAAATTTGATTTTAACTATAATAATAGCTATTAAGTGACTATTTTGATGGAACAGTATGTGGATATTTAAGGTAGGATATATAGATCACCATTATACTAGATAGTAGTGAGAGAATCAGAGTTTTTTGATCAAATGTTGTCTAGGAGACTAAGAGAAATGTTCTATTGATCTAGAAACATATGATTATTTCCCAATGTAGACAAAATTCATACTCTGATCCATGTCATCGACCTATTGATTTTATAAATGGTGACCATACATTCCTTTAGATATCACTAAGATTAGGTCACCATCATATTAGGAAATAGAGAAATTTGGAACCTCGGTATGTTGGACCCATTTGAGTTCCAATAGATGATTGATATGGTAGTGTACCGATGAGATATTACATAATGGTATAGTATCATTCATGAAATTTTTATGTGTCACAACATTAATATTATCCCCTGACCTTCTCATGTTATTGATGTTGATGGTTTTGTTATTTATGTTTATGAATATTTTGAGGAGCATTTATTTTGTATTGAGGATCATAGTGAGAAAATTATTCAGGTTAAGATTGTGCCATCAGTTTTTGTGTTGTGGTAGCATAGAAGTGTTTCGATGGAAACACGAGGAAGGTAATCTGACATGTGGTCCCTTTTTCCTAAAATATTTACCTTGAATTTTTAGTGATGGTGGAGAGTATAGATCGAGGACTAGTTGTTATAATGTGGGGAGGCTATTAGATCATAACTTTTTTGACCATGTACATTTCATGCTAATTTTTGTTGAAATCCATTAAAATGTATTATTGTGTACTTTTAGGAAAAGGGAATTTCTAGGGATTGTTTTACAATGAATTTCACATGGTTATCATAGATTTAGTACTAATTGTTAATTATGACCATCTATCTGGGAAGAAAGGGGTGAACAATTTACAAACCACTAAAGGGTGGCACTAAAAACTGTATGAACTTGGGAAGATCCATCTATACAACATCCATATGGTTTGTTAATCCTTGTATGTTCACCCATATAATCATATAGCTCAATTTTCTAAGGTAGAAGGGAGACAACATAGTTGGATAATGGTTTGGAATACTATTCGTCCAAAACACACACCTTAGTAAAGGTGGGAAATTCACATTTTCCCCTCCTGACTATTATACTATTTCTTATTATTTTCACTACCATTTCTTATCTAGAATCCTAGAGTGAATAACATTTTCTCTTAGCCCTTACAATAATTATTATCCTTCGATTATGAGGTGTTTGAGATTCTTTTTATTCTGACTCAAGCTCCAAAAAAGTCACATAACTCAATTCATCTATTTCCAGGAAGAATAATGGTTGGTTATTTTCTATTATTTTGAAACATAAGAAACCTATATATAGGAAGTCCATTACCTTTGTGATTTTTTACAGTCAAGAATAAATTATGGGTTGAGGGTGGAAAAGTGTTTTTCAATAACCCTATGTTTTTTGTTTATAAGATCTTTCCCATAATGTGGATGTTGTTCAAGTGTATGTAGTTTATTTTATCACTATTGGAAATGAAGGTTATACCAACGGTTTTAAATCGTTGGTATAGGCTAGAAAATCGTTGGTATAGCCTATACCAACGATTTTCCAAACTGTAGGGTAGTAATCCATGAGGAAATCCCTATACCAACGATTTGATCTAAACCATTGTAATATCCCACTGTATGTATTTATTTACAAACGATTGAAGGATAACCATTGGTATATGTTTGTATAACATTTTTACCAACGGTTTTAAGAAACCGTTGTTATATATTGAAGACTAAACACTATACCAACAGTTTTAAAACCATTGGTATAGTTTTTAAATTTCTCTCAAAGTATAGAATCTATTTAAAACCGTTGGTATTGTGTTTTTCCAGAACTATTGCATAACAGACCCTCTTATAGCCCCTCCAGTATACACCTGCATAAAAAATAGCACAAAAACCACATATAAAAAGACTTAAAATAGCATAAAAAACACCTAAAATAGCACAAAAAACACACATAAAACCATCAAACCCTTCCAACCATGTCATGTACTAAAATTCCTTATTTCAATCTTTATATGACAATAATCATCCAGTTGAGTTAATAATAGTTTCAATAACTCAAACATTATTTACACCCATTTCAATCTTCATAAGACAACCACTCTTCTAGTAGTAATTCACCTCACCCCTGGACAACCCCCCCAACCAGCACATCCCCCCACCTCCCCATCAAATTATAATAGGCATAATAGTCTGAGAAATACTTATTAGATTTCAATAAGAGTTTGAAATTGGCTCCAATTTTTTTTTATTATCCTAGATTTGGGTATGTAATGATTTGTGATGCATTTTGCATTGACCTTGTATTTTTTATATTATATGGTGAAAAGGTATTTTCTTAGGAGTCTCATCACTTATGACCCCATGAGTGAAACTACCCAACTCATGAAAAAGAGTTGGTGACTATCGTTGATGAGTGTAAATTTTAGTTGTTGTATTCACATAAAATGATGTCCAATTAAAACAAAAGAGAGACACTTTGAGTGGTACCGGCCACACTATGCCTCATATTGAGGCAAGGTTGAATTTTACATGTCACAAAATAACACATGCATCATTTTTCTAAATTATCAACACAATCCGAATTTGTTTGGTCAGTTTTCCATATGCTGATTGTTTTTACTTAAAAGCATATCCATTTTAAACAAAAGAAAGAAACATTGAGTGGTACCAGCCACACCATGCCTTGTATTGAGGCGATGTTGACTCGTACATGTCACAAATGACCCATGGATCATTTTCCTAAAGTATCAATAGAATCTGAATGTGTTTGGTAGGTTTTCCGTATGTCAGTTGTTGTTTTCACTTAAAATGTTGTCCTTTTTAAAGAAAAGCGAGACACTTTGAGTGGGGTTGGCCACACCGTGGCTCAGATTGAGGCAGGGTTGACTTGTACACATCAAAGATGACTCATGGATCATTTTCCTAATGTTTCAATAGAATCTGAATGTGTTTGGTAAGTTTTCCATATGCCAGTTGTTGTTTTCACTTAAAATGATATCCATTTTAAACAAATGAGATACATTTTGAGTGGTTTCGGCCACACCGCACCTCAGATTGAGGCGAGGCTGACTCGTACATGTCACACATAACCCATGTATCATTTTCCTAAAGTATCAACACAATCCAAATGAGTTTGGTCTATTTTAAGTATTCCAGTGGTTGTTTTCAATTAAAATCCTGCCCATTTCAAATAAAAGTGAGACAGTTTGAGTGGTGAGGCCACACAGGCCCTCGTATTGAGGAAGAGTTGACTCATACACATCACATATGAACCATGAATTGTTTTCTTATAGTTTAAACAGAATCTGAATGCCTTTGGTTAATTTTCCATATGTCAGTTTTTGTATTCACTTAAAATGATGTCCTTTTGAAACAGAAGAGAGACACTTTGAGTGGTGTTAGCCACACTGTGCCTCGGACTGAGTTGGGGTTGACTCTAACACATCACAAATGACCCATGGATCATTTTCCTAATGTATGAACACAATATGAATTCGTATGGTTGGTTTTCTTTATGCCAGTTGTTTTTACTTAAAAGATATCCATTTTAAACAAAAGAAGGACACTTTGAGTGGTACCAGACACACCATGACACAGATTGAGGTGGGGTTGACTCGTACACATCACAATTGATACCTGGATCCTTATCCTAAAGTATCAATAGAATCCAAATTCATTTGGTTTGTTTTCTGTATGCCAGTTGTTGTTTTCACTTAAAATGTTGTCCATTTCAAAGAAAAGTGAGACACTTTGAGTGGTGCCGCCACAATGCACCTCATATTGAGGCAAAGTTGACTCATACATGTCAAAAATGACCCATGGATCATTTTTTTGAAGTATCAACACAGTATGAATGTGTTTGGTTGGTTTTCTGCATGCCAGTTGCAGTTTTCACTTAAAATATTGTCTATTTCAAATATGAGTGAGACACTTTTAGTGGTATCGTCCACACCATTCCTTGAATTGTGGTGGGGTTGACTCGTACATGTCAAAAAGGACCCATGGATCAATATTTTTGAAGTTTCAACACAATCTGAATGCGTTTGTTCAGTTTTCTGTTTTCCAGTTGTTGTTTTCACTTAAAATCATGTCCATTTCAAATAAAAGTGAGACACATCAAGTGATACCGGCCACACCATGCCTTGGATTGAGGCGGGGTTGACTCTTACATGTCACATATGACTCAGGGATATTTTTCTTAAAGTTTAAATAGAATTCGAATTCCTTTGGTCAGTTTTCTGTATGTCAGTTGTTGTATTCACTTAAAATGATGGCCTTTTGAAACAAAAGAGAGACACTTTGAGTGGTGCCGGCCACACCGCACCCCGGATTGAGGCGGGGTGGATTCTTACATGTCAAATATGAACCATGGATCATTTTCCTAATGTATCAACACAATCCAAATGTGTTTGGTCTGTTTTTCATATGCTGGTTGTTTTTACTTAAAAGCGTATCCATTTTAAACAAAAGAAATACACTTTGAGTGGTACCGGCCACACCGTACCTAAGATTTAGGCAGAGTTGATTCTTATACATAAAAAATGACCCATAGATCCT
This sequence comes from Viscum album, assembly GCA_963277665.1. Taxonomy (NCBI): domain Eukaryota; kingdom Viridiplantae; phylum Streptophyta; class Magnoliopsida; order Santalales; family Viscaceae; genus Viscum; species Viscum album. The sequence goes on along the minus strand of OY728138.1, from coordinate 1,292,932,781 downwards.
TTTCTTAAAGTATTAATAGAATCCGAATTCATTTGGTCGGTTTTCTATATGCCAGTTATTGTTTTCACTTAAAATGTTGTCCATTTCCAAGAAAAGTGAGACACTTTGAGTGGTGTCGGCCACACTGTGCCTCATATTGAGGCAGGGTTGAGTTTTACACGTCAATAATGACCCATGTATCATTTTCCTAATGTTTCAATAGAATCTGAATGCGTTTGGTCAGCTTTCCGTATGTCAGTTGTTGTTTTCACTTAAAATGATGTCCATTTTAAACAAAAGAGAGACATTTTGAGTGGTGTCGGCCACATTGCACCTCAGATTGAGGTGGGGTTGACTTTTACACATCACAAATGACCCATGGATTATTTTAACAATGTATCAACACAATCCAAATGCATTTGGTTGGTTTTTTGTCTTCCAGTTGTTGTTTTCACTTAAATTCCTATCCATTCCAAATAAAAGTGAGATCATTTGAGTGGTGTCGTCCATATCGGCCCACAGATTGAGGCGGAGTTGACTCTTACATGTCAAATATGACCCATGGATCTTTTTCCTATAGTTTCAATAGAATATAAATTCCTTTGGGTGGTTTTATATATGTCAGTTGTTGTATTCACATAAATTGATGTCCTTTTGAAACAAAAGAGAGACACTATGAGTGGTGCCGACCACACCATACCTCGGATTGAGGCAGGGTTGACTTTTACACATCACAAATGACCCATGGATTGTTTTTATAAAGTATAAACACAATAAGAATGTGTTTGGTTGGTTTTCCGTATGCCGGTTTTTTTACTTAAAAGTGTATCCATTTTAAACCAAGAAATGCACTTTGAGTGATACCGGCCACAAAGTGCCACAAATTGAGGTGGGGACGACTCGTACATGTCAAAAATGACCCATGGATCCTTTTCCTAAAGTATCAACAGAATCTGAATGCGTTTGGTCAGTTTTTGTTATGTTAGTTGTTTTACTCACATAAAATGTGTCCTTTTGAAACAAAAGAGAGACACATTGAGTGGTGTCGACCACACCACACCTCAGATTGAGGTGGGGTTGACTCGTACACATCACTTGGGAAATTTGAGTGTCGTAAAGTGTGGATTGAAGATCTGGGTGAGTCTAATCCTCTTCTTGCTTCCTCTTTTCGATTAGGGTTTTCACTCTTCTCTCATCTTCTTCCGAAGCTCTAAACCCCACTTTTCTATTGGGATTTAGGGTGAATCTTGAAGAGAGAATAGATTGGGATTCGAGTCATGGAAGAGGGTTGGGGGGGCTGTCTGGGGGCTTTCCGGGGTCCAAGGAGGATGGTGCTGGGGGGGGGGGTGTCCGGGGTCCAGGGTGGCTGTCCGGGGGCTGTTCGGGATCTAGGGAGCAGGGTGGGGGGCTATCCGGGGTCCAGGGAGGAGGGTGGGTAATGTATCCAAAAATATATCTAGGTATCATACATCGAATTCCAACAGGACTGTGAACCACCACGGGGTGTCAGCTTGGAGAAGGGCCAAATCATAGCATTACCGTGGCGTGACTACAGCGTGACCGCAGTGTGAACGTGGTGTGACCGTGTTGTGACCACGGCATGACCACGGCGTGTTAGCCCGGTCCAGCGACATCCACGAGGCAGCATCTTTGGGCCAGAATTCCAAGTAAATCCTATGTATTTGTCCTTCACTTTATAGAAATTGTCTTATGTTATAAAAAACAGACTCTCTATTCCGGATTGTGGTATGATAATGATATATATTTTATATTTTCTGTTTTTAAAAATGGTACTAGGTAGTTGAAACTACTGATTGAGAGTCAAATTATCACACCCTAAACTATCACTGTGAGTTTTTTCAGACAGCGCACCTCTGTTGGAGGGGTTTTATTATAAAAACATGACTTTATTTATCAAATGAAACAATTATATTAACGAAAATTTATTCAAGATATTCAATTAAATATAATTATGCGGAATTAATAAAGAAGCTAAATTCAATTTAATGAATTCTTTAATTAAAGAGGCTACGAGAGGGACTCTGCATCAAGGGGTGTCTCCCATGGCTGTCTTGTGGTGTGTAGTATCTATCTATGATTTTTGTGGTGCTTCCGTATTGAGGGAAATTTGTATTGCATGGATTGTTTAATAAATACAATAGTCAATTAGAAAATAAACCCATAGTCAATATAGATATACCAACTTTTTAATGAGAATACCATCCAAATTACCAACTCAGAAATATGAGACCAACATTTTACTTTACCAATTCCAATTACATAATATATGTTGCAACAACTTATGTTTTATGAACCAATCAATTAAAGGTAAAGAAACTCCACACAATAACCCATTAAATCTCATATAGCATCACTCACCTCCAAACCATTATAAAATCATTAGGCTTCCATATTTGGTCAAAAATAAAGAGTTATACTAAATTAAGAAATATACATACCATAGTGAAAAACCAGGTTCAAAAACTAAGAGTTATACAGAATTCCAAAATAAAATGGATCAATCTGTCCCTGATCACCATCATCATCACCACTATCACCATCAGCCTCATCCTTGCCACCATCTCTGTCCTCATCATCATCCTCATCATCTTCCCCATGCTCATCCTCAGCCCCATTATAACGACCCATACCTTACATACATTGTTATTACTTCAGAATTGAATCAAACTTATTACAACATATAACAAAACCAAGAAAGGACCATATAGGTATAGTGTCTTTAGAAACAGGGAAACATAAAAAACTGGTTCATAAAGCATCTACTTTGCCTCCCATTTATTTCATCATATCTAGAGTCCCTTTTTGGAATATTCTACTTAATAACCTTCTTCCTGACCTGGGGAAGTAAAACATACAAAAGGGTGAGCTCAAATTCTCATTAAGGGTAAACAAAAGAAATATCAATCACATCATATACATAAGCACATAACTTTTGGAAATCTTAACCTGCAAAAGAGATCATAATTTCATAACATGGGATAAATCATAGTAGTGAAATGTAATCCCAATAATCATAACTTAAAACATGAAACTTTGAGGCATACACATATAATCATAGATAATCATTTCTTGTTAGTCAATAATCATTCCCAAGACTATCTTAGTGGACAAATTCCATTTCTGAACCGAGTTCATTCCTCGTTACAGTCCTGTTTCACTGAACCGGTATAACCTACCATTTCAGCCATATCTGTCTCATGAGATATAAAATTTTTACCCAATGCATTGGAGGTAGATATAGGTCCCACCCATATCATAATGATACCATTCTTATGTGTGCCACAAAATCATAAACCATACATCATAGCATAACCCATGTAATAAAAATGGGATTCTTAAACATCGTGACATCATAAAAAAATTCATATAAGATAAAGGAATTCATAATAATAATTCCATCACAACATAATCAAATCAATGTAATAATAGGGATAGAAACATAACCCTTTATTATGTTAGATGGAAAAATTTTTGATAAAACACTTGAACTCCATTCTTGAGGAAAATATCCTTTCTACTTTAAAACCCTTTTTCCTTTCTTAACATGTCATACAATTTTAAACTAAAAAAATATGATTAAAAATAAACTTGAAAACTTGTAAATGAATCTTATTGGAAATAATGTTTTAAAAATCCATTCATGCCGTATAAGTTAAAAAAACATTCTTCCTGTACTTTTGTCGGAAATGTCAAAAAGTACCTCGTATGAAAAACGACAAAAGATTCCTTTTATATATTTTACTAAAAACTCACCGAAGGGTAAAATTGGATTTAAACAATTGTAGGTGAATGGAAATAATATTACATATTGAGGAAACATGGATGTGGATGATAAAATACACCCCAGTAAATGCCAAAGTATAAACAATCTTGGATAAAAATGAGATTGTGATATTTCCCCTTACCTTAGGTCTGATTTGCTTCGTATGTGTCTGAACCTCCTGTATAATGATTTAAATAATGTCATTCACTTATTCCTGAATCATACTCATTGTTATGATATCATATATGGTTCACTTATGGCTTTATATTACCCGTTCATTTGTAAATTCCATGTTAAAGAGCGTTTTGGGTAAAATCGTTTCATTTGTCGTCCGTGTTTTGACTTGTAATTATTCATATAATTACATAGATCATGATTACTTAATTCCAGAATATAAAACATGATTTATATATAATATATATTCATAATATAATAGATCAGTAAATGGAAATAAATACACCGTTTATGGAGATGGTAGACCGTACGTACGCATGAACGCTGTTTTCTTTTCCTTATTGAGTTGAATTAAATTAAGTAGATGACATACATATATATATACACATAAATCCAGAATCATTATTATGTCATATATTTCATTATTACTTATTATATATACTTTATAATCATTCATGAATGGTTAACGTGGATAATGAATCTCATCTCGTCGTGGAGACGGTAGTCCGTACGTACGCACGAGCGATGATATCGTTCTCATGATCGTGGAATTGTATTGGAGTGTATGTATACTATTTTAGAATCAATATCACATTAAAATAATCATATATAGTTATTTTTTACACCATTATACCCATCCAAGTAAGGTGGTGGTGGAAAATAGATTACACCACGGCGTGAAGACGGTATTCTGTACGTACGCACGCGCGGTTATTTCGTTTTCCGTAGGATGGATAGATGGTGAAATAAGGTTGTTTCATAATTATAATAACATATAAGTATATAAGTGATACTGATGTTATTAATTCATAATGAAACAACCTAAGAAGAATAAGTGGAAGAAGAAATAAATATGAAAGAATCGGTAACGGACATTACCTCTTCTTTGAAGCGCCTCTTTGAGATCTCCTTTTAGGGCACTAAAATTGGTCTTTGAGGAAGACCAGAACCTCTAGGATGTTTCTAGGGAAGTGGATAAGGTAATTTGGAAGGGGTTTGCCGAGCTTGAAGACTCAATGTGGTGTGAGGAAGAGAGGGAGGAGGTGCCCTTTTATAAGGGAGGAGAGGGGCACCTTTGGAATAACTAAACCTATTATTTTATTATAAAGTCAAATTCGGTTTTAAATAGCTCCAAATTGATTCATTTCGAAGATAAGGTGGGTATGGGTCTAAATCCTCTCATCCAATATAATTTAGACAAGTTTAGGTTCCTATTTTAACCTTATCATTTAGATTTAACATTAATTAAACTAATTTTACTTTTACCGTGTCTTCTTGTGTTCTTATACTATAAGGTTAATAAACTTACTATAAGAAGCCAAACTAACCCCTAGTTGTTTATTATTAATATATATAACCTTATCTAAGTCATTTGGCCGAACATTTGATTTTTAGGAATAAAATAACAATTAATAATATAATATTTGTTTTAAAAACTATTTTATGTCAATTTTGACACTATTTTGTAGTTGATTTTTGTGAAAATCATAACAGAATGACTAGATTCAAAAAAAGTTAATTAAATCAATACTAACATGTCATATTAACCTAGAGAATTAGTTTATTTCATAAAAAGTCTGAAATTACATTTATTTGGGTATTTATAACATCAATTATATCAATATTTCATTAATAAGATAATTACTGCATCATCATTGTGTCATAAATAAATTAAATTATTTAATGTCTAAAAATTAAAAATAAAATACCATTATGTAGGAAATATTTTTAGCTTTCTAATTACTCTTTAAAGTCGAATTTATCTTATGTGTAACCCTATATTAAAAATTATTTACTTATTAAACTTTGATTTTAACTATTTTAACTCTTCTTTAAATAAATTAATAATAAATGTCCTAATCTAATCCAAGTGGGCCTAAATGGTCATATGTTATTACTAAGGTTGTTTTTGGTCGAATTAAACTTATACAATAGAATTAGGACATGTGTTAGGGTAATAATAATATCATTTTTACCCTTAATTACCCTATTTACTTTTAACCGTGGTAATAAAAAGTAAAAAGTTACTATTCACCAAAAATTATTTTCATCTCATTGAACCACATTTTACTTACTGACATAAACCGTGTCTCTTTGATTTTTGAAATTCCACTCACAGAAGCGGTAAAATTATGTTTTATGAAAAATTTATTTATCTTAACTACCACCTAGTGGTTTCACTATTCATCAAAAAAATGATAGTTTCCAGAAAAATACCAAAAATTATGCCTAAGCTATATTTGATATTATGAACTCAAAAATGATTTCTATTTTACCAAATTCAAAACATATAAGTTGCATTAATTAATTTAAAAATTAAATCCCGTCGTCAAAACAAATAGCGTGTTCTTAAGTGATAATAACTATCAAAAGATTAACACTTGTTTATGTCTGGTTTAAATGTGAAATTACATCAAATGAACAACATTGTATTAAATTATATAAATATATTCTAAATATACTTTAAAACCACTCAAATTAATAATTTATCACAATTAATTATTTCGATTAAAAAGGTTGTTTTTAATTAAAATTTAGTAATTTTCACTATTCATCAGAAAATTAAAGTTATCCGAAAAGTACCAAAATTTCACCCTCAGCTAATTTCGATATTACGAATCCAAAAATGAATTCCATTTTGAAAAATAAAATTTACAAAATTTTAAAAAGTGGTTATTACTATTCATACCGGCTAGTTTTAATAATATTTTAATAGCATATTGTTGTTTAGTGAAACTCGTTATTGCGTACTAGACACGCTATCGATGAAGGTCGCGATTGCATGTAATGCAAGGAAAGTCAAGGATGCATCTTGTGAAAGCTCCTTTTGGTGTAGCGTACAACACAAGACATTAATAAAATTAAAAGGAATATTTTTCATAAAATCTCGGGTTGTTACATTCTACCCCCCTTAAAATGAATTTCGCCCTTGAAATTTGTCGGGGTTATAAATGGTTTACTATTTGAAAGTTTCTTTAATAGAAACTCACATCGTAAAAAGGAATACCAAAATCATTATTAAAAAACAAAAGTATGAAACATAACGGTTACCCAAATAAACTAATCACTGGGTTTCCACATAGGTGAATATATGGATATGGAAGAGAAATCTAACCATCATGTTCTGATGGAGAGTGGTAGAGAACATGGCTATGGAAAAGCCAGCAATCACAAAGCCATAAATTTGTGACGAACTAAGGTACCATCTGATTCATTAGATATAAGAGAACTAGGACAAAATTTTTGGTTTTCAAGATCATTTCCCTAAAGTTGATGAAATTGGAATTAGAAGAAATACTTTCGTGATTTTGGTATAGTCTCACTGTTTGTCGTTCTTTAGACAATTTCCACTTCATCTCTTAAATAAATAGAGTTGAATTTGTCATTCGGGATGTGTTAGCAGATCATGTGATAGAATGATGGGTCATTCCTTCTGTCTCAAACAAAAGGTTATAATGTTATCAAAAAATACATAAGTCCATATATAGTGAGATTAATCATATATAGTTCCTAAAATGGACTTATACTTCATATATCATACTTCTTAGTATAATAAATCTAGTTTCTACTAAACAGGGACTTCCTGTAGGCCAGTGGTAGGCGATAAAGGCTAGTCGCACTTCGGTTGTGGGTTCGATTCCCACATCCTTGTCCGACGTGATGGGTTGTCGCCCGTCCTGTAGGTTGTCCTCTTTCTAAAGCTATATTACTATAACATCCCATCAACAATATCAAAAAAGTTTTATCCTTAAACAATACTAACTTATGTCCAGCATAATCTATTCCAATCTTTTGTCTTATCTAAAATACTTCGGTCCATGCTCATAGTATAAAGAAAATGATCACGTGAATTCCATCATTTATCCCCCATATATCATGAGATATATCTTTTTGGTCAAATTACAAATATGTGAATACCTTAATCATGTATTCTCCTGAAGAATGAATATCCATTGAACCTTAGTGAAAACATGAATGCAGTTAGAAGTTAACACTTTCCACATACCAAAATCCTCAAAATTCTATATCCTCAAACCATGATATCACATAGTCCTTATATCAAGCATGAGCTCATGAATACTATCAAACATTTTAGATTCTCTTTATCCCTTCATTATGCACATATCATCTGCTTTCCAAAAATATTTCAATCACTTTTCATGGTTACCGAGGCCATAAAATTATTGAAAACCACAATAGACCAAAACATAAATATTCCAATATTCTACGATACTATATACAAAATTATTCTGGAATCCCATTACATAAACACTTAATCATTCCACCACATCGTTGTCATATTCAACATCTCCAATGGTGATCGTATGTGACTTCCCTTTTTCCTTTTACTTATGTTGTTGCTCACGTCGATCATCACTAACCCTTGGATTAGGTCATTTATTAGCATAATGCCCAATTTCCTTGCACTTGAAGCATTGAAGTGTTGTTGGTGCGTTCTCAACAATCATTTCTTTATTCACATCATTAGAAACCCTTTTTCCATTACTTCGACACTCAGCTGCTCGATGACCTTCTTTTCCACATTTAAAACATTTTCTAGTCCCTTTAAGACAATCTCGACCATGCTTCTTTCCACACTTTGAGCATAAGGACACATTCATCTTCTTTTCACCATTATTCTGATATTTCTCCTTGAACTCCATCGTTCATTTCTTGTCAAAACTATGAGATGGATAAGTAACACCAACTTCCATTTCTACCTTGATAGCACAACGCACAATTTCTTCATAGCTACTGAAGTCTCTTATAGCTAATTCCCTTCGAAGAATTGGTTTTAAGCCACTGAAGAATCAATCAAATTTACTTTCAGGTTGGATGATAAATCCAGATGCATACCTTACAAGCCTTGTAAAATTCACTTTGTATATACCAACAGATTCATCATCCTTTTGCTTTAGATCAAGAAACTCCTTCTCCATCTTTTTACGAAGAATACGAGGGAAGTACTTATTGAAAAATAAGTTCTTGAACTTGTCCCATTCCGTGGACTCAATTTCATCTCTTTTCCTCGTATTCTTGATAAGATTCCACCATTGATCAGATTCACCTTCCAAACGATATACTGCTAAGATGACTTTATCATGTTCAGAACATTGAAGAACTGAAAATATCTTTTCAGTAGTACTGATCCATTGTTCAGAAACAAGTGGATCAGAAGACCCACTGAAAGAAGGTGGACGTTGCCTCATGAAGGACTCAATAGAATATTATTCCCTTCTCTGCTCATTTGGAAGTCCAGAATGATTCATAGATTGTGTAAGTATAGCAATAATATTTTTCACTCCATCTCCCATAACATTTGTCTATTCAGGAGGACAATCATTACATTTTCCATTGCATTGATCAACACGGTTCCTTCGGGTTCCAGCAATCGTCTAAAACCCAAAAAGAATAGTGTGAGAGGCAAAAATCATGCTAGGGAAAACAACATAATAAAGGGGGAGTATCCTCAACATCTAACATCTTAGGTAAAATTCTATGATCATTACCATATTTTTGGAGTGTATCCTATATGTATACTTATCCTTAGGGACATCCCTAGACATACCTTAGAAATATCTCTAGGGATCTCACTAATGTTTTCGCATCCTAGTTTCCAAAGGTTGACTAAACATTTCCTCTAATACCAACTATAATGAACCATAATTTACATACATTCTTATTACATCAGAATTGAAGCAGAATTATTACAACATATAACAAAACCAAGAAAGGACCGTATAGGTATAGTGTCTTTAGAAACTGGGAAACATAAACAACTGGTTCATAAAGAATCTACTTTGCCTCCCATTTATTTCATCATATCTAGAGTCCCTTTTTGGAATATTCTACTTAATAACCTTCTTCCTTACCTGGGGAAATAAAACATACAAAAGGGTGAGCTCAAATGCTCAGTAAGGGTAAAGAAAAGAAATATCAATCACATCATATACATAAGCACATAACTTTTGGAAATCTTAACCTGCAAAAGAGATCATAATTTCATAACATGGGATAAATCATAGTAGTGAAATGTAATCCCAATAATCATAACTTAAAACATGAAACTTTGTGGCATACATATATAATCATATAGAATCATTCCATCTTAGTCAAGACTCATTGCCAAGACTATCTTAGTGGACAATGTCCATTTCTGAACTGAGTTCATTCCTCGTTTCAGTCCTGTTTCACTGAACCGGTATAACCTACCATTTCAGCCATGTATATCTCATGATATATAAAATCTTTACCCAATGAATTGGAGGGAGATATAGGTCCCACACATCTCATAATGATACCATTCTTATGTGTGCCACAAAATCATAAACCATACATCATAGCATAACCCATGTAATAAAAATGGGATTCTTAAACATCGTGACATCATAAAACAATTCATATAAGATAAAGGTATTCATAAAAATAATTCCATCACAACATAATCAAATCAATGTAATAATAGGGACAGAAACAGAACCCTTTATTATCTTAGATGGAAAATAATTTTGATAAAACACTTGAACTCCATTCTTGAGGAAAATATCCTTTCTACTTTAAAACCCTTTTTCCTTTCTTAACATGTCATACAATTTTAAACTAAAATAAGTTGATTAAAAATAAACTTGAAAACTTGTAAAGAAAGCTTCTTGGAAATATTGTTTTAAAAATCCATTTATTCCGTATAAGTTAAAAAAACATTCTTCCCGTACTTTTTTCGGAAAAGTCAAAAAGTACCTCGTATGAAAAACGACAAAAGATTCCTTTTATATCTTTTACTAAAAACTCACCGAAGGGTAAAATTGTATTTAAACAATTTTAGGTGAATAGAAATAATATTACAAATTGAGGAATCATAGATGTGGATGATAAAATACACCCCAGTAAATTCCAAAGTATAAACAATCTCAGAAAAAAATGAGATTGTGATATTTCCCCTTACCATAGGTCCGATTTGATTCGTATGTGTCCAAAGATTCTGTATAATGATATAAATAATGTCATTGACTTATTCCAGAATCATACTCATTTTTATGATATCATATATGGTTCACTTATGGCTTTATATTACCCGTTCTTTTGTAAATTCCATGTTAAAGAGCGTTTTGGGTAAAATCGTTTCATTTGTCGTCATTGTTTTGACTTGTAATTATTCATATGATTACTTAGATTATGATTACTTAATTCCAGAATATAAAACATTATTTATATGTAATATATATTCAGAATATAATAGATCAGTAAATGGAAAGAAATACACCATTCATGGAGACGATAGACAGTACGTATGCATGAACGCTGTTTTCATTTCCTTATTGAGTTGAATGAAATTAAGTAGATGACATAAATATATATACACATAAATCCAGAATAATTATTATTTCATATATTCCATTATTAGTTATTATATATACTTCATAATCATTCATTAATGGTTAACGTGGAGAATGAATCTCATTGCGTCGTGGAGACGGTAGTCCGTACGTACGCACGAGCGATGATATCGTTCTCATGATCATGGAATTGTATTGGAGTTTATGTATACTATTTCAGAATCAATATCACTTTACAATAATCATATATAGTTATTATTTACACCATTATACCCGTCCAAGTAAAGTGGTGGTGAAAAATAGATTACACCACAGCGTGGAGATGGTATTCCGTACGTACGCACGCGCGGTTATTTCGTTTTCCGTAGGATGGATAGATGGTGAAATAAGTCTGTTTCATAATTATAATAACATATCAGTATATAAGTGATACTGATGTTATTACTTCATAATGAAACAACCTAAGAAGAAGAAGTGGAAGAAGAAATAAAGATGAAAGAATCGGTAACAGACATTACCTCTTCTTTGAAGCGCCTCTTTGAGATCTCCTTTTAGGGAACTAAAATTTGTCTTTGAGGAAGACCAGAACCTCTCCGATGTTTCTAGGGAAGTGGATAAGGGAATTTGGCAGGGGTTGGGCGAGCTTGAAGGCTCAAAGTGGTGTGAGGAAGAGAGGTAGGAGGTTCCCTTTTATAAGGGAGGAGAGGGGCACCTTTGGAATAACTAAAACTATTATTTTATTATAAAGTAAAATTCGGTTTCAAATAGCTTCAAATTGATTCATTTAGAATATAAGGTGTGGATGGGTCGAAATAAACTCATCCAATAGAATTTAGTCAAGTTTAGGTTCCTATTTTAACCTTATCATTTAGATGTAACATTAAGTAAAATAATTTTACTTTTACCATGTCTTCTTGTATTCTTATACTATAAGGTTAATAAACATAATATAAGAAGCCAAACGAACCCCAAGTTGTTTATTATTAATATATATAACATTATCTAAGTCATTTGGCCGAACCATATATTTTTAGGAATAAAATAACAATTAATAATATAATATTTGTTTTAAAACCTATTTTATGTCAAATTTGACACTATTTTGTAATTGATTTTTGTGAAAATCATAACAGAATGATTAGTTCGAAAAAAGTTAATTAAATCAATAATAATATGTCATATTAACCTATAGAATTATTTTATTTCATAAAAGTCTGAAATTACATTTATTTGGGTATTTATAACATCAATTATGTCAATATTTCATTAATAAGATAATTATTGCATCATTATTGTGTCATAAATAAATTAAATTATTTAATGTCTAAAAAATAAAAATAAAATACCATTATGTAGGAAATCTTTTTATCTTTCTAATTACTATTTATAGTCTAATTTATCTTATGTATAACCCTATATTAAAAATGATTTACTTATTAAACATTGATTTTAACTATTTTAACCCTTCTTTAAATAAATTAATAATAAATGTCCTAATCTTATCCAAGTGGGCCTAAATGGTCATATTTTATTCCTAAGGTTTTTTAGGTCTAATTACACATATCCAATAGAATTAGGACAATTTTTAGGGTAATAAATAATATCATTTTAACCTTAATTACCCTATTTACTTTTAACTGTGGTAAAAAAAGTAAAAAGTTACTATTGAGAAAAAATTATTTTCATCTCATTGAACAACATTTTACATACTGACATCAACCGTGTCTCTTAGATTTTTGAAATTCCACTCACAGAAGCGTTAAAATTATGTTTTATGAAAAATTCATTTTTCTTAACTACCACTTAGTGGTTTCACTATTCATCAAAAAATGAAAGTTTCCAGAAAAATTCCAAAAATTAGGCCTAAGCTATATTTGATATTATGAAATCAAAAATTATGTCTATTTTAACAAATTCAAAACATATCCGTTGCATTAATTAATTTAAAAATTAATTCCCGTCGTCAAAACAAATAGCGTGTTCTTAAGAGATAATAACTATCAAAAGATTGACACTTGTTTATGTCTGGTTTAAATGAGAAATTACATCAAATGAACAAAATTGTATTAAATTGTAAAAATTTATTCTAAATATACTTTAAAACCACTCAAATTAATAATTTATCACTATTAATTATTTCGATTAAAAAGGTTGTTTTTAATTAAAATTTAGTAATTTTCACAATTCATCAGAAAATGAAAGTTATCCGAAAAGTACCAAAATTTCACCCTAAGCTAATTTCGATATTACAAATCCAAAAATGAATTCCATTTTGAAAAATAAAATTTACAAAATTTCAAAAAGTGGTTATTACTATTCATAATGGCTAGTTTTAATAATATTTTAATAGCATATTGTTGTTTAGTGAAACTCGTTATTGCGTACTACACACGCTATCGAGGAAGGTCGCGATTGCGTGTAATGCAAGGCAAGTCAAGGATGCTTGTTGTGAAAGATCCTTTTGGTGTAGCGCACAACACAAGACATTAATGAAATTAAAAAGAATATTTTTCATAAAATCTCGGGCTGTTACACCCATCCTCACCCTCAGCCCCATCCTCACCCTTAGCCACATCCTCGACCCCGTCCTCATCCTCATCCTCACCCTCGTCCTCATCCTTGCCCTCTTCCTCTTCAGTATCCACTTCATCACCAGGAATGTCATCATCTATACTACCACTAGAACTACCACCTGGTACATTGGATAATGTACCCATTGACGACATATATGTCTGACAATCTGCATAGGACTCCGGTGGAAGTGATCATGAAAAATCATTGATTAATTTTATAAATTCCTTCTCCCTCATTTGAACAAATTCTTACAACTTTATGACCCTTTTATCATACTGTCTTTCATGCTCCATGACTTGTTCCTACTCAGTGGTACTAGAATGGATACCTGGAGAGGACCAATACCTTGTCGGGACTATATTATTACTAGATCGGCAGCGTACTCGACCAGAGTGCTCATCTACCAAAACCTAATATAAATGATCATGTGGCCCTAAATTGTTAGGATCTCGGGCATCAATGGACTCTAAAGTAGCCTATTAAAAATATTAATAGATTATTAAACTTCAAAATATATATTAAACGTTCAAATAAACATATTAAAACTTACAATCTTTTCTTATGTCGGTTCATTAACCGTGGTTCCATCTTTTTTCCTTCTACTCGAGCAAAACAATTTTTCTCGAGGGATACGTCATTCAATATTAAATTTTTTGCTTCTATATTGACATTGAAACAATATAAAGTGCACGTATAATCATATATTCAATATTGAATAAATATCACATAATTTAAGTAGGAAACAATAAAAAGGGCAAGTCCTAAAGAAAAATTATAAACAACTATATTGTACCAGCTGCCTCTCATGATCTGACATAGTTGTGCGCCCCAAAGTGTAGAGGTATTTCTTTGAATCAATGTTGTTATTGTTTTTTTAAACATTACTAAATAATAATTAATAATAAATAATATAATATTAATGAAAAATATGAAAAATGTCATTTAAATACCACAAATGGGATTAATACCTTAAATTTGGCAGTCACCCAATAGGTAATCATTTGGCGATATTGCTCTATCGAGTAGTCATCCATGATAGGTAATGTATCCATCTTTGTGCCCACTCCACTAAACCATCAAACATATAACTCATGCTTATAATATCTCCAAATCTCTCCTAGCTCCTTTAAACGTGTTGGTCATGCACCTTCGCCATCAGGGAAGTTAAACCAAAGCTGACACCCAATAGATTAATTCACATAAATACAAAAAAATACTACATTAAATCCAATAGTTTTTTACCCATATTTGTGCCCATGAATTATCCTTGAATTCATGTGGCGGATGTCTCCCAGAGTGAGGGCTGGCCAGAATGATGTTTGAGTATTTGGCTAGCGTTGCCAAAAAACCCTGACATTCATGCCCATATTTATCAATCATCTGTCCATCATCATTGTATTCAACCATCAATTGTTTCTGGTGGTTCCATACCGCATGAAAATGAGTATTACCCCTACCCCACCTCATATCAGTAGATGAATATTTTATTAAAGAAAAAACATATCAGTACAAGTTATAATAAAAATAAATTTTCTTATAAAAATTTGTTAGAGTTATATAAATATACCTGTGGTAGTCAGATCAATGAGCATCTCTATATGTGCAGAAGCTGAAGGAATATCCTGTACAGGTGTAGTGTCCCTCAATGTATGCTCCTCAGCCAAATACAGTTTCGGAGCAGGAGTCGAAGAAGGTGGAATATAATATCTCATAGATAATGAACCAGAAGCAAAAGATGATGGCACAAACGTTTGGACAACTGGTAGTGTAAAAATCGGATGTATAAATATCCCATGTGTCCCTGAAGACACACCATAATCAAAATGGGGTGTAGAAGATACGTCTGTGGTAGGGGCATAGTCCAATCAGGTACGACCAATGGATCGTCTAACTCTCACACCACGAGACCTTGTACCACCGGCCATAATACCGGGACCACCAGATGATCTTCTAACTCGAACACCACCCCCCTCCTACCACTAGCCCTTGTATAAGAAGCAATATCAGGCTCCTTGTCGGATATCTTTCGTCTAGGGTGTGGATCCTGAAAAAAGTTTAACACAAAAGTAAACACTATATATTATAAGTTATTGAAATATATATTTTTGAAATAAAATACTCACAATAGGGATGAGTAGAGGAACGCCCATCTGTTTCATGCGACGATTATTTTATGTCATCTTTTTCTGTCGCCTCCCTTCAATGGGGGTCATTTCCTGTAATGAAAACAAATATGGAACTAATTAGAAGTAGATAACTAATTTCTAACCCAAAAAAATATAGAAAAACCATTCTGATAAAAAAACATAAAGGAAAAGAAGATTTATGGTGGTTTGAAGGAAAGTACTAGGATACACACTCTGAATGATGTAGGTGAAACATATAGGTGATAACATGACTGTATGATTCTATATATTTCCCACCACAACTTCAGGTTCACAATCAACTCTGACAGTTGAGCTTTGGTGTCATCATAAGTAATAAACGGATTACTTCCAATTGCCTTAGGGATAATGTCAACTTCATCATCACCATCATCAAAAACATGTCTGGGATATACTTCAATAATTACACTGAATTTAGGATGATTATTATCTTTGACATAAAAAACTAGTTCCACCATTGATGCCAATACATATGGTTCATCGGTAGAAAGAGTGTGAGTCATGTCAATAACTCGAAATCCACAATCATCAATAAAGGTTTCTTGCCTCGTCATTGAATCATACCACTGAAATTTCATCATCGCGACTCAACCATGCAAGTAATAATCCAAAATTATTATTTTATCCACGACTCCACAATAAGCTACATTTTCATGAATGAGGTCTAGTATCCGATGAACTGGAATAACAGTCTATTGTGGAAGTTAGCATAACACCACCATGTTTTGTTCTCATGTTTCTTTCTCGTTCAGTGATAATAAATTTGTATCCATTGATCTCAAGTTATATAAAAGCACAAACAACAGTATTAGGACCAAAATCAAAAGCTCTTATTTCCTCAGAAACAAAGTTTGTAGGCAATCTTGATACCTGAAATATAAACAAATAGTAAACTTAATTAAATTTTTTTTTATTTATTACATATATATTTTTACCTTCAATTTCAACCAAGAAGAAACCCCTTTTCTATGAAAAGTATATTTCCATCTAAAAGATAAAGAAAAAATCTTTTTATATTTCAATTTTTTATGTTCCCTGTAGATAAAAATAGTAATAGTTTAACAAATATTTAAAATTACAAGAGATAAGGTAAGAGATACATGTACAATTTACTTACTTGATATACTCATCAAACAAATCACAATTGAATAACACTGTACGATGTAACATCTCTCGCTCTTCAAGGCTTAATGTCATCAATGTATGTGATCCTGTAATTCCTCCTGTCTGAGGAAGAGATGGAAAACTGGGTTCAATTTTCTCATAATGTTCTTCCTCATTTCTCATTGGTCTTTTTATTCTCGTAGTAAGAGCATATAATACATTGAGCAGAAATCCAAACATTATTAAGCCAAGTAACCATTCCCAATAGAACCTTCGGGATAATTCTTGTTCTGAACATATGATTTCAATTTGAACCTGTTTATTTCAGTTGGATACATCCAACAGAAAGAAAAGGGTCCTCCAAGAAGTATTTCGGTTAAAGTATGGACAGTCAAATGCAACATGCATGTAAAAAATGATAGAGGGAATATTTTCTCTAACTCACACAAAATTATTGGTGTCTATGACAACAGTTTTTTCAAAAAGGTTTTGGACAACTTCTTAGCACAAAGATCTCTAAACAAATAGAACAACCGAATAACTGAGACTCTTACATTATTAGACAAGAGATAACTGATTTCTATTAGAATCAACTCATGCAATAGGATGCGATAATCATGAGTCTTCAATGATTTCATCTTCAACTCTTTTTTATTGACCCATTTTGATATATTGCTTGAATAGCCATCAGGAACTTTAGTAGTCTCTTGCACTTCCAGAAATTGATTTTTTTCAGTAGGTGTCATCACATAAGAAGCACATGGAACTTGCCATTTATTTTCACTGATACATACATGATGCAATTCTGGTCTAATCCCCCAATTTACCAAGTCACGCCGAGACCATAAATCATCTTTTGCATTTCCCTTGACATTTAGAAGAATTGAAAGCAATATTTCACATATATTCGTTTCAATGTGAATTACGTCTAAGAAATGACGTAACAAGTTGGTTCACCAATACGACAACTCAAAGAATATAATCTTCTTATTCCAATTGTAACAGGTATCATTGGAAACATTCTTACTCTTTCTAGATTTCATTATGTCCTTCCCAAATAAATAATTTAAATCTTTCAATTCATTAAGCACCTTAGTTCCAGACATACGCTGAGGTGGATCGTCAGTCTCCATAGTATTTTTAAATCTTCGAAAATTGATTCTATATCGATGGTTCATTGGAAAGAATCATCGATGTCCCATAAAACTAAAACTATGACGATATTTTAGCCTTATCGATCGAGTTTTCTTCATACAAATCTGATATGACAATTTTACTTTTGTGCTCCATCCAGACATCATTGCATAAGTAAGAAAATCATTGATCGTCCACATAAGCGCAACACGCATCTAAAATATGTCTTTCGAACATGCATCGTATGTGGGAACACCCAAATCCCAAAGAATTTTCAACTCTTTTATTAAAGGTTACATGTATACATCTATATCATTGCCAGGATCAGAAGGGAAAGATATCAGTATACTCAAGAAAGAGTAAGGATTTTTTCATACACAACCACGGGGGAAGGTTAAAATGCGTATAATAACTGGCCATGTGCTGTGTGAGGTGAGAATCTGCCCAAATGGATTAAAACTATCACATGAAAGACCCAGTCTCACATTACTCACATCGACTGTAAATTCTGGATATCGAGCATCAAATCTCTGCCATAAAAATCCATCTGTAGGGTGAACCAACTCTTCATTATTATTTTTTCTCTCAGTGTCATTCCATCACATTTTTACTGATATTTCATCAGACATGAAAAGGTTCTATAATCTGGGGATCAAGGGAAAGTACCACATTACTTTTTGTGGAACATGAGGTGGTGTTCCATCATCTTTTGGTTTCCATCAGGAGGTTCCACATTTGATACAATCATTTCTTTCCGCAGTTTTGGCCCAAAATAAGATGCAATCATTTGACCTAGCATGATTTTTTTTAATCCAAGTTCATCAACTAAATTTCATGCCATGTAGTGGTTTGAGGGAATATCTACATCATCTGGAAGTAATTCCTTCAAGAAGGTAATAATGTAATCAATTGTAGTATTTCAAATCCCATACATAGTTTTCCCATGAAAAAATTGGATTAAAAATTTCATCTTTTTCATTTTACCACATTACCGATATACTGGAGTTGTCACAACATCATTTAATTTTTTCACCCTATAAACATCATCATTTTCATTGGATGCATCATATGTTCTTGTATCGAAATATTTTTGGTTGGACATCCTTTCTTTCTCATGATATCGAATAAATGGAAACTGATAATATATCAAACTCTCAAATTTAGTCCTATCATTTGGATCATCAAAATTTTGAGATTCTATTTTCTCTCCATTGTGATACAACACATAATAGTTTGTTTGGAAACCCTATTTGGTTATATGATAGCTAACTGCTTCAGGACCCAACCAAGGTCTTCCAACACAATTAGAACATCGACAGTGTATGCGACCACTATCTGAAGCCTTGTCAAATGAAAAATCTAAAAAGTTGTTCAAATTATTTTGAAAATCAGTTCAAATTTGATCAGTTTCATACATCCAACTTCTATCCATTCGATAAAAAAATTGCAATAAGTCATTTCAAATCAATTCAAAAATATTGAAGTTCAATCAAAAAATATTTAGGTAAATGAATTTTTTTTACCTTATATAAAAACATAACTGACACATTACTCTATATAAAAATAATATTAAGAAAGACAACAGAATACAGTGTATATAAGAAAATAAGATACATAATTTCTAATGCCTATATTCAAGGATTGCCGGGTAACATATTCGAAGTGGATCAAGGAATACATAATCCTTAAGGGTCATATTTGGAGTACATGAGTTTTATACTTTAACTTATTTAGGGAGATTAGGATGAAGAGTAGGATGAGGATCACATCAAAAGTAGTTATGGCCTCATCAAGTTTCACCTTAACCATGGATTAAAGGATCCTAGGTTTTGGACCATAGATCATAGGTTGGTAGGGTGTATTCATTGAATCATGTCCCAATTGATTTTGGATAGGGACCATCAATAGTTATAGGTATGGATTTGATTAGAAACACCTATAAAAAGGATATCCAAGAATTGTGACATCCCAAACCAGGATTCCACTCATTAGTGACCCGAACCTAGATGGCCACATGGCCTCAAGAACATCTACCAAAATTCCAAATTTTATTGACTAATAGTGAGGGCCTTTGGTGTGTCTGGGGGAGACTATTCCCTCATTACCTAAATTTCACAATTTTAATATTATCAGTTAAAAAGTATAAGAAATAAACAATGGGAAAATATTGGAAATGGATGAAAATAACCAAATTAGTAACACCAACTAATAACAAAATCATAAATCGAATGATGGTAGTGAATATCATGTATCAAGAAAAAAACATAGTTATAACTAGTAGGAAGTAGTATTATGCTAGAGGCTCAATAAATTATAAAATTCAACCTATCTTCTTGAGCTAAAACCCAATCATCTGATACATGCTATGTCCTATGTCATGTGAGTAGTCATGCATCTGTAAAATGGTGTTTCCCCTTATCTAAACATATAATGATGTAGTTTATCCAGGTACCCAATGGCATATTGAATAATGTGTGAGATACAATTCATGTAGGTGACCACCGAGAGGTCTATAACTATCTAGACTATTTATATAACATTTTAATATAATGATATGATAAATTAAAGAGAAAACTAAAAAATCAAAAAGGGTTTTCTATGGTTTCGGAGAAAAAATCTAAAAGGTTTTTCTCTGAATTTGTTTCATGAAGAAGGAAGAAGTACTGCATGGGAGAAGGAGAGGTCCCACCGAGAGCTCCCTTTGTAGATATTTTATTTATAAAGAACATTGTATTGTACGGTTAAGTATTTATTATTTCTTCAGTGAAAAATAATTAAGGACCACATACTTTTTTTCAAAGTTAAAGAAGATACTCCATATTTTCTATTGTGCAAAGGATAAGTGAATAGTGTATCATTATATATATATAAATATTTTGATAGAAACATGATACATACTTGTTATGTAACACACATAGTGTACAAAAATGAAGATGAATAAGATCTTAATGGTTGACATGATCTTAATGAAAGGAGTGATTTCCATGAAATACTATGAATAAATATTACAAACAATTTCTTATGAGTTCATATACATGAATCTATAATTTTTAGAGCATTGAGATTTAAAAAATAACTATGAATATTTAAAATAAGAACACAAGAAAGAGACCATGCCCTTATAAATGTATATATGTAATGAAATCATTAATTAGAAAATGTGTACATTGATGTAGTGATTTGAGTACATAATTTGTGAATGGAGTAGTGAATCATAAAATTTTCCAAAATCCCTAAAAATAGGGAAAAATGACGTGATCTTTCTAAATAGTGAAATAAATGGAGAAATGTTGAGAATATAAGGACATCCTAAGCTAATATGAGAATAGGTTGAAGGAGTCTAACCTGAATGGGGGATTTGCAGCTGATCGGATGGAAGAGGTTCACCTGGGCGGAAAATTCTGGGAGTCGAGAATGTGCTTCTGTAAATGGGGCACGTATGGGAGTCGTGGGTTTTTTTTGTGAATTTGGGGGGTTGGTTCTCAATGTTTGTTAATAACCATTTGGAAAATAATGGATTTCCCAACGGTTATTAAATTCCGTTGGGAAATCCCTCCCTAACCACACCTTTACCAATTGTTTATTAAAACTATTGGTAAAGGACATCTATACCAATGGTTCTTTTGAACCATTTGTATATAAGTGTTGGGAAATATAGCCTTTCCAATAGTGTAATACATAATATGTTGAATTTGTTTCCTTATTTAACAATGATATATGAGAATTTTAAATGATGTGTTAAACCCTTCAAAAATCCTATTCGATATATTGATGATTATGAGACTATCTATAAGGCCATCTATAGGTTTTTCAAACCCCTTGATAATGTTAAATGAGTTATAAATGGTGAAATAGAAGGTTTAGGTGTCTAAACATGTTACATTTTTTTTGTCATAATTTGGAAATTAAATGTGTTATGTAATGGGAATATGATTATTGGGTAAATTTAAAAAATATATTGTATATGACATCAAATGGTTTCAATGAACCATTAATTATTTTTCTTAAAATAATAAAAGGTCTAATTTTTTTATTTGGAAATTCGGTAAAATATGTTGAGTGAAATAGACCCAGATGTTAATGATGAATAAAAGACGTGAAACAATGATGTTTTATTTTTTTTAAGATCATGTATGTTAACCCATGGAAATTGATTTATGTTGGAATGGTTTGATGGATGATGTAAATGGCACTCGACATCTATAGAATGGAAATGGGGGACATGAATCTCTACACCCATAAGAAAAGATATTGGACACGATTCCCCTATCCTGGATTTGGAATTTCTAAACATGGTTTACAGCTTTCTTTCTTCGAAATGAGGGTCATGAAATTACATATCATTTTGTGTGAAAAAATGATGTATGGGCACAAATATCTTTTGAAATGGTGTTGGTAATAGGAACAATGCACCCCAGTGTCTATAATAGAAATGATTAATAACTTCCCTACTTATTTTTTTATTTATACACACACATACACTATTTTTTGACTGAATATTACTCTATTCTCTATTAGTTGTGGATTACTATGTTTTCATGACACCCTTCATGGGGTTACAATAATCCAAAGTCAATTTCGAGGATGTTGGATAGGATAAGGACAAAGAATATATGATATATGGATGATTGGGGTTTCTAGGATGGAGCATGGATGAGGGGACCACACAAGATGTCAGGATATGATTTGGGGATTGTCATTGTGTATTTATTTGGAATTTTCCTTTTAAATTTGACAATACATGGACATGGCATGTGTTAATATTTGGTTTTGGGGTACTTATCCAGTTAAAGGATATTATTATGAGATGCATGGTGATTTTTGGTTATTTGGAATTATTTCATTGGTTGTTGTCTATATTGATTAATGTTTTTGTCTTATATTGGTAAATTGGGTATAATCCTTCCATGTACCACATAAGACCTTTGATGACAGTTGGTATCCTCCAGATAATGGAGAGGAATGCATGAGGTCATGTGGTGAACCCACTTGGGGCACTAGTTTAGTGGCTCTCAAGAAGAGTTGTAAAATAATGAAAAGAATCATCCCCAACAACCTCCTAAACCAAGTGATCAAGGAATAGCTTATACTATCATTAACACTAATTTGTATCATAATAATGAAGTGATACAAGGTGTAATCTTTCCAGAATATAGAGAGGTGAATTCCTTATTTGATTCTAGTCCTTTCTATTCATTCCTATCATGATTTTTTCCATAGAAAATTGATTAACCATCTCAATCATTCAAAATAGAACTATTTATGAAATAATATTGGGGAAATATAATCATATATAAGATATATAACTCTTATATAATAGAATATTTTTAGAATATACTTCATGGAAATCTAATTCTTCTTACCTTGGGTAAAGTTTACATAATTTTGTGTATGGATTGCTTCTCAGCATATAGAGATCATATTGACTTTCAAGATAATGAAATATCATTTCATATCCCAAATTATCCTATTATTGAATATCTATATAAGTATGACCGTGAACTCCCTTTGGGTGTAAATTATTTAATATAAGTCCTAATAAACTTTTACAAGGGAATTATATATCAAATGGTTGGGGAAGGAGTTAAATTGTTGATATGATAACCTAATGGGAATAAAAAAATAATTTCTTAATGAACATCCTGGTCTTCCCCTAAATAATGATGTTGATTTTTTTTATTAAACTCTTACCTTGATCCCTGACTATCTCAATAAGTATATATATAATGGATCCAATTGAATTTTTGGAATTAAAAAAGAAAACATAATAGAATCTGGATAAGAGTTTTGTATGCCTATGTTCTTCCAAATGGGATATACCTGTGGTTTTTGTTTAGAAGAATGATAGATCAATGCACCCTGGTATTGAATATCACAAACATAAACAAATTATAATAAAAAATATCCATTAAATAATAATGATGATATTTTCAATCAACTATGTGGATCTTAATGTTTTTAAATATTTATCTTTGATCCATGTATCTTTAATTAAGTTGTTATAGAGAAATACCCAAGACATATTTTAACAAATGTTATATACATAATTATTTATAGTGATTCCATACAGACTTATGAAATATTTTTAAATATTTAGGGACTTCATTAATATATTATTTATAGATTACCATGAAAAATTCATTATAGTCATTATTGATAATATTTTTAAATATGATAAAATTAATAAAGAATATGAAGATCATTTGAGAATTGTGCTAAAAATCCTACCATGTAAGAAATTATATGCCATGTTTTGAAATTGTGGATTTTGGTTGAAAAGGTAACCTTCTTAGGACATGTTATCACCATCTTGGGTATATATGGGGACTTGTCCAGGGAAAAAATAATTGAAAAATGGTTGAAACCATGCCCTGTGACAATGATACAAATTATTCAAGGGATAACTACAAGATACATTCATTTTATGAGAATTTTCACATTTTTTAAATTCCCTAACTAGGATGAAATTAAATGTAGTGAAATATATTTGGACAATAAATTGTGAGGAAATCTTCAAATAGATTTTGGTAGGATATTTCAATGTACCTATACTAACAATACCCTATAATAGATATGGGTATGTAATATAAAAAGATTCTTACTTATAGGTTAGGGATGTGTTCTTATCTAGAATAAATATATAAATTTTTATGCATCACATCAATTAATGACTCATGTGAAAAATTACATGGGGAATTATTTGAAGATTGTGGTAATAGTATTTGCATTTAAAATTTTGTGGCATCATCTATATGGTGAAAATTGTAATACCTATATTAACTAGAAGAGATTAAATTATATCTTAACAAACAAGGAGATGAATATGAACCAACAGACATTTTTATAACTAATAAATGACTATAATTTCTCAATACATTACTACCATGGGAAGGTAATCAAGGAGGATTATATTTTGAGTGGGAAAGATAATTCTAACTTATCTCTAATGAGGCATGAAAAGGTACATTACCAATGGATTTGAAAAGAATAAATATTGATTCCATAGGGGTAGGGTATGAATCCAATATTTCCCAAATAAAAACATACTTGTACATTAATATAATGATAAAGGAGACACAAAATGATGATATGTATATCTATAAAAATATAGATAAAATTTAAAAACACAACATTCATAATGATGGTTTTATAGGGTTTGGGACCCTAATATGTGTCCCAATATGACTAGAATAAAACATTTAAAATTTCAATGATACACATTTCCGATAATTCACTATCCTCCTAAAAATGATAAAGATGTCTAAATATATAAATAAAAACTTCTGGTGGGATTAAATGAAGTGGGGTATTACAGAGCACATATATTAATACTTGGTATTCCAAATTGTTAAGGATGAATGAAAGAGGTATATGTGGGTGATGAAATGGTCGACCATACTATTATGAAGATAGAAAAACATCTCCATGGATCTCATCATTTTACTCCCCAAGAAATACAATAGTCATAATTCTTTTGAGGTTTTAGTTAATCCCCTAACAAATTTAATTATTTTTATTAATATTAAATATGATTTATCATTTGACCAACTCATAATGATATACATAGGGGAATTGTTCAGGAAGAATGGATTACATATACCTATTGTATTAGAGTGAGATATGAGGCTAACCTATTGGTCCTGAATAATTATTAAATATGAATTTTAAAAAGATATAATATTCAACAATACTTATCAACCCCAAAAATATTGTAATTCCTCAAATCAGGTTCGATAAGAACTATTTCTCTAGTCTGGTTCACCACATGACTTTAATGTGAAACCTCATATTCTAGAGGCTTCCAAATAAAATTGGGAGTCTATGATGGTATTGTGAGGAGACTATACCCCCATCTCAGAGTGCACAACCATAAGGAACCTAATATGAAACACATAAAATAAATCTAAAAGAATAAATACACTAAAACATGATAATGATATAATAAAATGAAATATAGTAAAGGCCCTAGATATAGTGTCATACAAATAACCTACCACCCATTGACCTGGTTACATGACATACAAAAAATAAAATAAACTATAAAAAGGCTTTATAAAATCTTCGAGATGAACCCATACAGTCAACTAAAATCATCCGAGCTATCCTGTCAGACCATGTGGAACTCAACAAAGGCTTTATCCAAATACATGATTATAATAAACATGCAAGAGCTCCTTAGGTACCCATGTGTAGTGGTGGATTGAGTATGGTGTGAGTATCACACATTAGGACACCACAAATGGTGTATAATGAAAAATAATAGTTAGGTACAGTAAATAAATAAGATATTAAAATAAACATGTTTTACCATTAAACATTTATCATCAACCTTTTAATGATTTGGGTTCTACGACCCCCCCCAAATCAAACAAACCTACTAAAGTTTTGACATGATTCTACGTCTTATAGCATAAGGGTCACAATATTTATGTCACAAGAAAGAATTATTTAATCAATTACTATGATCAACAATACCTTGGATCACCAGTCTAGGTAATCAAACATGGTATTTAGAACAACATGTCTAACTATCCAAATCATATGGAATACTAGTGGTTCCTCAAGAATCAGTATATCATCTATACCATGGATTAGTAAATCTATGTAAAAAACACTATTACATGATATTAAATTCTGTATCCATACCCTTGGAGTAAAGATCTTTAGTATATACTTTGATAACTACTTTTCATTAAGGATTCTTTAGTATTAGTATAGACCGCCCAAAAGCATGGATGAGGAACACTGTGTACAACATCTGAATACATTACATTATAATTAAATTACATTATTCAAGGTTCAATATTATTAACTTTTCTTACTTATTAACATCAATGGTGCACCACCATTCAATTATCAAAATTCATTCAATTAATCATTTCATAAAAAAGGTAATAACGGGACTTAGAAACTAAAAAAAGCCTCAATAAGGACCCACCCCTTTAACATGTAATAAAATATTAAAACAAAATATCCTTGATAACTTTTTTGAAAACACCCCTCATAGAATATATTTTTCTCTTTTAAAAACAAAACAATGTCCAAGACCTTCATTTCCATTTAAACAATCCCAATAGTCATTAATTAAATTTAACTAAAAATGGAACCAAATAATCATTTCAAATAATAGTTTGAAGAAAATTTAAAAACCATTTCTATAATCCACATGTATTTCAACACCTCATTTCAAAATAAGAATAATTTTAAAATAAATATTTCCCCCTTTAACACCCAAAACCATGTGAAAACCTAATTCACACATTTAAACCCATCTCAAAATCCTCATTAGCATTTTCCTAAAATCTTGACACATAAAATAATTCCAAATCACCCATTCATAATATTTCAAAATCATTTATTTCCAATCCCTACAACATTTCTCATAGCGATTCACTAAATCCGTAGAATTAGATAAACCAGGTTATTATAGTAACCCACTTTCTTTATCCCTTTACAAGCTCACTTTACCCTTCTAATAAAACAATTCAACCCATGGACAACTATCAGTTTGGTCATATAAACACCAATTTATCTAATATAATCCATTGAAGGTATATGGTATTAATTCAAAACCCAAAACCTAATTACTTTAGTCATGGTAGAAAACACACAATGTGTGGTATTTAAGGCACACACTACATACACATGAAAATCAACTTACAAGACTATAGGTAAATCTCCTAGACCATTTATCTGATTAAAAAATCATTCCAAAACATTTTTCAGGCATAAAATTCTTTCTATGGTCTGTTGAAGTATTTTCCAAACCCCTCAAAACCCAACAAATTTCATCTGAAACACCCAAGATCAATCCTAACTACAAGAAACTATAATTATTTAATTATAACCTTTACAATAAAGTATTTTATCAAAACCAAGAACAAAATAACACTAATATACTCACAGTTATAATAAATTCATATTGAAACTCCATGAAACCACCATGTAAGGTCTATAATGGAATTCAATCTCCCTTAGTATGGAAATTCCAAAGAGGATACACCATTTAAATACTTAATTAATTTATTCATTTTGAAGAAACCTATAAAAGTTTACTTTGAACACATACCTTAATGAAACTATATGAAATGATGTGCAGAATCTATCATGGGATCTCTTATATACAAGCCTAACAAAATTCCCATATGGATCATATGATTCCACCATTAATCAATTAGATGTTCAATAAAACATAAATTGTTCAACTCCAAAATTAGAGAGAAGAAAAAAAAGGAAGGAAGTTGGTATTGGTTGATTCTTAAAATAAACTCAAAAGAAAAACCACAAGAACAATACCTTGATTAGGCTTGAATATGGGCGGAAGGGGTAGTATCCCCCCTTTGGTTTTTTCAAGCTATGGGAATAGAAAGGGTAGATTTAAGTTAAAATCATGGTGAAAAAATAGTAAAATTATCATTTTAATAAGATTCTAGGTAGCCACATGGTTTTAATAACTATAAACCAATTGTGTGGTTGACCCTATACATTAAAACCTCCTGCACGATTTTAAAAATAATGTGCAAACCTTGCATTCCCCATTATAAAACTTCTATAATTTGGCGCACGCTTTGTTTGAAACCATACACTGGTCACGAACCCTCTCTTAGAAACTCCTCCTCCTCTAATAATTTATCCTTGAACCCCACACATGTTTTCATTAACCATGCGTTAATCATTAAATACAACCATGTTCATTTAAAAATGAAATTTAAAACCTCTTAAACATCAAGGTGTCACACGATTTCTCCTAAATTATGCAGAAAAAATGGGCACTTTGGAAAACATGCTGAAAATTGTTTAAACTTAATCTAAAGCCTATAAATATCATCTAAACTCCCAATATATCTCTTGAAAATCAATCCTTCTCTAAAAATATTAATATTAAAATTCCCATCTTCCTGAATCTTATTATTAGTCTTGTTCCAAAATTTGACATGTCTAGTAAAAGAAAATTCAATTTTTTTCTTCTAAAATTATCAACCCATTTGGTCACGAGATTATAAAACCACCCCAATATTACACTTAATATCTTTTATAAGACTTAATGTTCATTCATCTAAAACATCCTACCTAAATCAGTTAGAAAATTTTATCCAAAAAACTAATTCATCTTCTAGTATTCTGAAACAGTACTAATTAATAACCACCATCTCAAGGACCTCAACTAGATAAAACTATGAGCTGACCCCTATTTCCAAAACCAAAACACCAATATGGTGCTTACCAGAGCCCATCAAATTAAAAAATTGATTAAAAATCACCTGGTCAACCATCAAACTAGGGTTATCCCCACCATAATCATTATCTTATCACCAACAACTTCCAATACCTTACACCATTTCAATCATGAAAGAACAACTGAACTTGAACTCAAGATCCCACCCAGAACCTGACACGGTTCTCAACTCACTATGTCCCAACACCCAAAATAACTCTAATAATAATTGACACCCATCATCTACATTGAAGACCAACCAGATTAGATTCACCCCTACCATCTATACACAAACTATGTACAACTAACTTTTCTCAAAATCCAAATCCAATTTCTAAAATTCACCCATCGTTCCTAAAACATCATGCTGGGTTTGATTTGAAACTTTTAACACCCTCATTGTAAACTATTATGGGTCTGACTATCTTTGTTAGGTCCACTAGGTTATATACCCTGAGAGGGGGGGGGTGAATCAGGGTATGACAGTTTAAAAAAACTTCACCTATTTATCTTGTTTTGTTGTTAAGAAAAAATCTCTTCTCTCTATTTCTTATAGCAAATTATAAACAGAATTTAAATCATGCACAAGACACATCGATTTTTACTTGGTTCACCCTCACTGGGGTACATCAGAGGAGTATACATTGGTGATGTTCTAATGTACCAAATCTACTAAAAGAGCACTTCTATTTTAATTGATTGAAGTGGATTAACTATCCCATCTGGTTTACAACCACTCGCAAAATGAAAGCTCACTACTCTCTCAACTGAAGTGAGCTCACTGCTTCTTCAGAAGATATACTTATAGTTTATAGACCTATAGGTCTCTTCATTGTCACTAATTAAATCTGCCTCATTAATTGTTGATAGATTTTTTTTTTGATGCCCAAATTTTACCCGTAGATGAATCTATCAATGCACCGAGTGTACCGAGAAACTCTAATTTTTACACACATACCTTACTGCAACTTGTGTGTAATTCCCTTGCACTGTGAAAAATACAATTTTCATGAAACACCTCTTTTACATGGAACCACTTCTTTTACAAGCAGCCTATTCTTTACACACAAACACTTATTTTACGTGCAATAATTTTTCTTTTATGCACAACCTTTGCTTTGCACGAAAACAATTATTTTACATGCAAACTTTTCATTTTAGCATAATTCCCTTTTGCACACCAATTTCGCACTCTTGGTCTTAGATACTCTCTTTGTCTTAAGATTCTACTAATGGGGGGGGGGGTCAATTCATATTTATAGGAAAAATTTACCCCTAATCAAAAAACCCTCCTTGAGAACATAATTCACTTAGAGCCCAAAAAACACATATTCCATGCAACATCATTTTTCGAACACTACTCCAATATTTCATCCACCTCATGCATTTTCTAATTTTCAAGATTCTGATCTTGAAACACCTCTTGCGCGAAAATCTCTGATCATCTATTTTGTGTACCATGCAAATATTTTTCGTACCAATACATTTTTGATTAAAAAATTTAATTTTACGCCCACCTCATGCCTTTTCCAAATTTCAAGCTTATGATCTCGAAACACTTTTTGCACAAAAAAACTTCCAATCACTATTTCACGCACCAAACTAATATTTCAAACACACATTACTTTTTCTCGCACCACGCAAATATTTTGCACACCACATTCCTTTTTCGTGCACCATGTAAATATTTCATGCACCACTTTCCTTTTTCACACACCTCCCTTTTCCAAAAACACATCTCTCCATTTTCTGATTTTTGGGGTTAAAAATTTGGCAAACACTGGAAAATGGAACCATGTTATATCTTCACTTTTTGAACTGCATGCAGATCGTCCATTCCTTTATTGAGGTTCTCTTTTCAAACATGGATATCCAACAACATCTCTTGAGCCCAAAAAATCACCATATAAACCCCCTTTATCAACAAATTAAACATTGTGGTCTGCTTTGTGAACAAACACAACACAGAGGCCCACTTTGTCAAAATACACAATCACCTCACAAATGATTCAATGATTCCTTGAGGGATTTTTTACCAATAGTACTCAATCAAATTACCAAAAAAACACTCAACCTTAGTCAACAAAACATAGCTGAGAGGCATTCCATGACCATTTAAACACACCCATTAGAGTTTATACATAAGTCTTGGTGTGGTTCCATAGTCATATTCCCACCGAACCAAAAATTTAATCTTTATCAATGATATTACCCAAAAACCACCAACATAATCACCATTAAATACTCCTTAGATTCACATTGAGCCTAAATTCAATTCTCATCCCATTCATCCACCACATTTAATTTTTTTCTATCATTCCATATGTAACTCCATCATGCACCTAAACATTTTTTAACTAGAATCACAATACCACCATGACTGATTTATGACTAGTTCCAATTGCTTGTGACCCTTCCTGTATGTCTGTTTCACGTATACTACAGATATATCACTCCCCACTAGAGAAGTTTCATCATCACCGAATCACCCATGAAACCTCAACCACCTTAGCCCAGAATCCAACCAATACCTAATAATCAGACGTGACCATCTCATCCACACTCGAGAAACCCCAAAAAAATTCAACTCTCACCAATTTATTGATTCATATATCCGCATAAAATATTATTCAAATACTTATCATCCATCCTGAGTACTTCACCCACAAATGGATGATGGTTCACTTTGCACCATACAGATCTAATTATACTACTCAATGATTGAATATACATGGAGACACCACATCAAACAAGGAATGAAATTTATGTAGATAGTCCTATAACCATTTATCTCTCAACATACTTAATATTATGTTATGTTAATGTGTTTCATCATATCCAAATTGAGCGACACTTTAAGTTGTCAATGATGAATACCACCAAAACTCATCTAGTTCTGATGTCCACTGTAACTAGAGGGACTTAATGAACCTTTAAAAAGCCCTCATACCTCCCTACCCATAAGTGTCTCATAACAACCAAATCATTTCTCAACCTATAAATGAATGCCTTCATAACCCAAGACCCTCAGGAATAATATCTGGTGACATATGATCAAAAAACCAAACAATATAGCATGAATCAATGAACTCATTCCCCCAAGATCCCATTAACACTTATATGTCACATACACTCTTATGTAAACCCACTAAAAAACCTGATTCTAGATCTAATGAGTGTATATTTATAACACATTATCTAATACGCCATATATAATGTACACACCTACCCCACATGCATATACCAACAAACTTAGTGAACCCTTGGTATATAGAAAAACCTATAACTTATCCAAAACCACTTGTATGACTAGTCAAGACTTCAGAGTCATTCAAATGCTCCACTGGATATATGTATTCTCTCACCTCATTCTAGGAGATCCATCTAGAGATGACCATCCACTAAAGCATCAAGGTTCCAACTTCTTTTTTATCTCAAATATACTGATAATATATGTGTTCGTATCACTGTGAACATACCATGTATACCTATCTTGTACAATCATCAAAGAAAGAAACCTTCCCACCTAGAACCACATACCCTTGAGAATATCTTTCACTCCCATTCTGAATCATAACTACTAGTAGCACCCATTTGAGCATCCATTACCTTATTTAGGAACCTTAATGAACCATTTTCTAATGAAACACACCTACAAACTAAATCAGTAGTGCACAATTCCTTTTCTCAAAAATAAAAAAACATCTAATGTGTTTAAAACTCATACTAGGTTTCACCCATCGAAAAGTAATTTAAGAATTCCAAAAAAAATCATTCCTCACACTCCCAATGGAACTTGA
Source organism: Viscum album (assembly GCA_963277665.1). NCBI lineage: Eukaryota > Viridiplantae > Streptophyta > Magnoliopsida > Santalales > Viscaceae > Viscum > Viscum album. The sequence goes on along the minus strand of OY728138.1, from coordinate 1,292,899,518 downwards.
AAATCATTTAACCCCTTGAATGAGTAATCAAAAAGCCACAAGACACGAACTCAATGAAATGGAGTCCCTTCAAGAAGGTCACCTAGGATCTTCTACCTTACCCCACTGGTAAAGTCTCGTAATAATTCACTAGGTCCAACCAGCTAGGTCTATGCCCAGTCATATAAGCCCATAACTCATGCGGAATCAAACATAGCCCCTTACTAACATGATATGACATCGACATATAAAAACATTGTTCTCTAGATTCTTATGTATAATGGAAATCACAATCCAAACCAACCACCCACAACCAGGGAACCCATCCACTACAAGAATATACACATCAGGCCACTCCTTAGGGAAATTTACCATGTTCAACAACACATATACAAATACCTAAATCTGAAAAACAACCACCCTAAACATGGGCATCCATCCTATCTGGTAATATGCACATCATTATTCTCCTTAAAGGACCTGTAAAACAACCAAACTCACACCAACCACCCCTAAGGGTCCAATAGTTATACATTTATTCCACAACAACCCACTACGGTCACTACACCAACTATGCTTGAGGACCACACCCATATCCTTATTATTGAGTGTCCCACTATAGATCCACAAAACATTCCATTAGAAGTAAATCCATTAAATCACACACTAGAATCCCTATAATAAGTGGATCCTATTTCACTAACATGATGTAGGATATGCCTCTTTCCACTACAAGATAAAATTTAAAACCAAATCACAATCCCTTATCCAATGCTCCATGATATAAAAATTGACAATGAACCATCAAATCCAAATAACATGTGTGTTGCTTGATGCAAAACACTTATAAACCCATTTTATCACAAAATGATAACATCAATCCAAGCCATGGTAACCTAGACTTCCTACCAAAATATTTTTCCATGATTCACCATATTTATTTCCATCATAAGATCTGAAATATTCTTATATTTCATGTTTACCATGTTGAAAAATTTAAAATAATAGAAAATGAAATACCTATGATGCCACTTTTTAATTCCCCATACAGGGTTTCAAAACAACTGGTGCGCCGTGATGGTGCATCACATGAACTCAAGTTTTCCTCCTCATAGACCAGAGACTTTTTACTAGTAGTGGGGTTCTAAAATAGTAATGTGATGACATTGTACCTCCTTATTAGAGTGGAAAACCAGAATCATTTAACCAAAATCATACACATTAGAGAAATTAAAAACAATAAATAAAATAAAAATAGCATGTCATAATAAAATTAATTATTGAAAAGTCCCAAATGAACATGTCATAAATAAAAATACCTATCCACTATTTGCACTATAAGAAAATACAAAAATAAAATAAAATAAAAAATACTCCATTTTATCTCTAAGACAAACCCATCCAGTCACTTAAAACTATCAGAGCTATCCAACCCTAATAGGTGGAACTCAATATTGACCTTAGCCCAAACATGTTCCATCAATTACTATGTGATAGCTTCTCAGGTACCCATGTGTAGTGGCAGCCTGAGTAGGGTGTTAGTTTCACCTAGTAGGCCAGCACCAATACTGTATAAATAAAAATACTAGGAATTAAAATAGTCTATGAAGATATCTCTAGGTTCAGTAAATAGATAATATTGTAAAATGAACATGTCTCACTAGTAAACATTAATTATTAGGTTCTCAAAATGGGGATTTAGAATATCATGTTCATCCATCCCAATCATATGTAATAGTAGTGGTGCCCCATGAACTAATCTAGAACCTATACTAGGGGTGAGCAAATCCATATACAACATCCTAATCTCTTATATGGAACACCATTTTCCATACCATTGGTATTAAGAGCATCAATATTCTCTAAAAACTATGTGGCACTAGGGAACCTAGAGCATCAATCTAGCCCACCCTGAACTATGGATGTGGAAATACATGTCCAACTTTCTAAACCATATATAATACTAGTACTGACTCTAGAATCAGTCTAGAAACTGTTCCATGTATGAGTAATTAAATGTCCAAAATTCCAATCCATTACATTATTATTTAAATACAATATTGAATATTTAATATAATTATCCTTTTAACATATTAACATCAATGTTTTGCCACCATTAATTTATTGAAATTCATTACCCTTTATCATATAATTAAAACCAAGGTCCCAATGGGCCTTTAAAACCAATAACATTCCTCAACAAGGACAAACCCCATTCCCATTTCAAAAAAATACTAAAACCAAACATCCTAATTAATCCTTTTTATCCACCTCATAACATAGGTTTATCACAATTTAAAACAAAAAATGTACACGACATGCATTTAAATTTAAACCATCACAGGAGTCATCATATAATTTTACCTAAAAGGTAAGTACACACTCTTTTCAAATCATCATTTAAAATCCATTTAAATATCCTTTTTATAAACTACTGGGAGTTCTACACCTCATTTCAATACAATGATAACTTAAATTCATAGATTTCCCCCTTGGACACCTAAAATTAGGTAACAACCAAATACACACATTTAAATCCATTTTAAATTCCTCATATGAAATTTCATAAAATATTACCCCATAAAATCATTCTAAATCACCATTTCACCATATTTTCAAAACATGTATTCCCATGACCTAACAAGTATCCCTTAACCATTCAATAAATCCAACCAATCTGCTAAAATAGTTTATACTCCTAACCCACTCTCTTAATCCCTTTATAACCTCACCTTAACATTTTTTTGAAATGGCACAACACATGAGACCATAGGTTCATTTATATAAATACCCATGAAGACAACAAAATCGTTTGAAGATCTATATTATTAATCCAAATCCTGAAACTAAATTACTTATGTTAATGAGGAAAACACACAACACATGGGAATTAAAGAACATAATATATAAAAATTAAAATAAATTGACAATATAATGGGTGAATATTTTAGACTGCCTACCCCATAAAAGTGGAATTCCACAAAATTTCCCAAGTTAGATTATCTTGCCAAGGCCCTTCCAAGAAAAGTCCAACCCCATAAAAACTAATCCATGATCATCTAAAAAATTCAATATCTAACCTCATGAAAAGAAACCACAATTAATTAACTTATAGAATTATGATCAACTAATTAATGAAAACCAAACTCATCATAACATTGGAAAACTCACCAGATAAATCACCTATTATTGAAATTCATATAAACTACCAATGAAGGTCCAAAACAAACTATTGACACCATTATTAGGAAAATAAAAAAGTTTTCATACAATTATTCACATGAATAAATTAATTCATTATAAAAACAATATAAAAAATTCATTATGGAAACATACCTCAATGAAATGCCACACAACATTGTTCGAAATATATATCTAGTTATACCATATGTGAGAGAACCAATATCCCCATAAGAAATAGATGATTCCACCATTACTAGTGGAATCTTAAAAAACCTAACCTGAAGACCTCTGAAATTAGATATAAGTAAGAAAAATAAGGACGGAAGTCATTAGGGATAGATTCATACCTCAAACCGTAAAGAAAACCACCAAGTAAACCTCCTTGATGAGGCCTAAATATTGGAAAAAGGGAGGTGTATCCCAATTTTTCTTTATTCACACAAGGGGAAGAGAAAGGGTAGTTGTAAGTTGAATTCCTGAGGGAGAAAAATGGTAAAATATCCAATTTAATGAGACTCTTGGTATCTAAACGGTTTGTCTACATGGGTTTCCAAACCATACACTAACTGTGTGGTTGGTACTGTCCAAGACAAAATTCCTACAATATTTGGCCACAAATTTTTTCAAACCATGCACCAACCATGAACACCCCACTAAACAACTTATGTAATTAGTTTCATTGTTTTTCTAAAACTTTGCACCATTTTATACCCTCCTACTCCTTGTATGGTTTCCCCTTGAAACTTGTATGGTTTCCCCTTGAAACTTGTATGGTTTTTTCTTAACCATGTGATAACTGCAGAAAAAAACCATGATCATTTATAAATGAACTGAAAACCCTAGAAGAATCATGTTGTGTTACTATTTCTATCAGACCATGCACACAAAACTATGCACCTAGGGAAAATATGCTAAAACTTACAAAAACCTAACTTGAAGCCTCTAAATCTCATTTGAATACTTAAGCTACCTCATAGGTGAATAACATAATCTAAAAACATTACTTTGAAGACTCCAAATTATCAGAATATCATATCGAGTCTTGATCTAAAATTTGATCCATAAAATAAATGAAAATTCCAAAACCTTTTGAAATTATTGACCATCTAGACACTAGATCTTACATAGATGGTAAATCTGAAATAATTATTCAAGGTCTTGATGATTTAATAAGATCATGATTACTATATTTCCAGTTATTTTTGGATCAACCCCTTTCACTAGTGTAATTATCATATTAAATAATTGAACCATATGAGGTTTTGTTTGAAAATAGATATAACACTATAGTATGTTGGCATAAAGATGGATAAAGGATGCTAATATAACTAGACCTTGTCTAAGAAATAAAATAAAAAATTCAAACTATTATGTATAATATGAGAGCATTATAAAGTTAACAGAATAGTTATACAGATAATATTAAAACAAGATATAGAGTTGAATTTGTTGAAAAGGTGTTCTTTTAAATATCTTAATGGAATAAGTCTGTGATATTTAGGAAAAAATGGAATCTAAACCATTGAAATGTCATCCGCTTAGAGATCCATGATCACATAAGGGTTGTATCTTATAACATGTAACTCCATATTGACCTATACAATGTACATGATGTATTCTATGTATTGATTTTGTGGAATTACATACCATAACCATCATATGAAATTAATTTAGAATCCGTGAATCTAAAACATGATATCTTATACGAGGAAAAAATAGTGGAAATTCTAGATCAAAGAGATGAAGTGTTGTAGAAAAGACAACCCATATAGTGAAATTTGTATTGTAGAATCATAATTTTGAGGAAGCTATGTGGGAAACCGAGTATATAATGAGATAAAAAAACCCAAAAAATTTTATCGTAGAAATAATATTTCAGGTATTAAATTCTTTTCATGTGGGTTAGAATATAATTCCATTAAATTTTAGCATTAATTTCGACAAAATAAACTTGTAGTAAATAACTTATTTCAAAAGAAATACCAAACCAAACCAAAATATGATAAATTTTATAAAAATAGTTTTTATTATATATTTTGTTTTAATTTAAAAGTTAAATTTTAAAATTTTAATTTTCAATTTTAAAAAATAATTTACATTTTTTGATTGAGTATAACAATATTAGATTTTCCTCATTGTTTGGTTTTTTGAAAAGATTTATTTTAGGGAAATGGTACAAATTACCAATTCTAGAAATACCTTGAATTTCATGATATCATTAGTATATAACCATCGATTACAAGTTTTTGAATCATTTGTTCAAATAAAATATTTATTTTATAATTAAAAGTATGCTTTTAAAATTATTATGTATAATTTGTGAACCTATATTCGATATTTTAGAACTTATGTTTTAATTTTTTTCTGATACTGTTTTAATGTATTATTCATTCATTATTTTAAAATTAATTTTTATCAATTTTATGAATTAAATCAAGTAACATTGAATTCCAAATTGGTATAACTGGTTCAGAATTAATTAATTTGTTCTAGTGTATTATTTTGAATAAAAATAAATTACTGAGAAAAAAAATGTGTTTCAATGGTAAAAATGAAAATTATAAAAAGTGTTTAAATAAGTGTAAAATACATTAAATATATTAAAAACATGTATTGAAATGAGTTTATGGGAGTCTGACCAACCTTAACTCGTCCCTATTTATTAGTTTTTATTATTTGATACACCTGGAATTTGAATACTGTTTTTTTCTTTAATATTTTTCAATAATACTTCCCACCTAGATTTTAAATGGGGCCTTCCACCACCCCATTTGGGATACACTAAAATTTGATTTTTATTGGAATTATTTAATTTCTACATCCTCTACAGAGAAATACCGCTATTTTAATCATCATTATAAATTTAAAAGATTTAAATCTTTTATTTCTAAGTGGTAATACAAGAGAAGGTTTAAACTGTCAACCTCAATACTAATCACTTCTAGACATTTCATTTTATATCTGTATATCACAAATATATTTTCATCATCATACTATAAATAAATAATTATTATTAATATATTAAAATATATTTATGTTAATGGTATAACAGTTATATACTCTTCAACCTTATTTACAAAAATTAGAACATCATTCATCCATATGTGTGGAATACCACCTCCAAAAAGAAATAATTTTTTAAATTTTTTATAACCACCATACATGGAATATTTAAAATGATTTTTAAGGATTATATAATATGTCTATAACTTGGTTATAACTCTAAAATTATCACCCATTTTCAACAATTCTCCATTTCTATGAAAAAAATATAGCCATAGGGTATTTTCCGAATATCACCTCCAAGGAAAGATAAATTTATTTTTCATCACCAACCTACATGGTTGATTATAATAATTTAATAAATTAATTATAATAATTATTATTATCATTTTTTAATATTTTTTAAGGGTTATATTAATATTTAATGTTTTATGAACATACTATGTTTTGTTCCATAATAATTCCCAAAACATGGTCAACACCAATTCAATTTTAATGAACTGTGACTAAAATAATCAAGGTGTTTAATGAGAGATTTATAAATCATTATAATGAATCTATTACCATATATTAGACAATCTAATGATGATGGATGTTTTTTGATTGAATTGGGACCGACATCTACACTACACAACATGGATGAAAAAATCAAAATGATTATTATTTGATGATAAAAATAAACTATGACTAACTAATAAATGTATAATAACATATTTAAATTAATATTAGATCGGATAATTGATAACAATATGGTCTTCATGTTGGTTATTAGGATGTTTAAATTATTATATAGGATTTTAAAAAGATTTCATAGATGCTTGGTGTAGAAGGTAAGGGGTTCTCTTGATTAACATCTTTTATTGAGTCGTAATTATTCCTATTTGAATATTGTTTTACAATATGTTTTAATTTTACTCTATTATGATATTATAATGACTTGTATTCCACTGTTTTTTATAATTACATTGATTTATATCATTTTTTGTAAAATAAAATTATGTAATGAATAATTCTCATCATCTCTAAATGAGATCATTTCATCCATATCCTTATTCATTCTTCAAGATAATGTACTCATTTTTATTTGGAAAATCAAAAAAAAAATCCTAGTAATGCTTAAATTTATATTTTTCTCATTTTGAATGAATTATTTTATACCCCATTTAGGATATAGGTTTTAATAAATCTATTTTCAATATATTCCAAATGATTTTCAATTCATGTTCATTTTTTTATCATCCACTCTATATTTCTAAGGGAAAACCTTTTTATTTTTTCAATGATTTATTATTGGAATTTATTTTAAAGGGGTTTTTAAAAAATATTTATTGTTGTCTTCTTGAATATTTTTTAATATTAATTCATAATTTCTTCTCATTATGAAAATGATGATAAATTTTTTTCTAAAATCTATTTTCAAGGATTTTTTAACGTTTTTTATCTTCAAAATATCTAACATGAATAGAGTTATTATTTATAAATATCACTATAAATTCCTCAATGAAATAGTCATTTAATTTTATTAAATTTAATTATCAATTGATCTATTCCCCCAAAGACTTTTTAAGTGATACCATTTAGAAATGATATGAATCCCATTTTATGTCCCTAATTTTTCATGATATGATGAATAATTTGGATCCCATTTCACACATATGATTTAATTATGACATGTGTGTCTATATATCTCCATTAAATGCATTAGTTACGGTTCTACATCTCATAAGATACTAATGGGCCATAGGATTGTAAAACCTAATTCGCTAATGGTCCATAGGTTTGTGATATCTGTTCTTGAAATTATAATATACCAGTTAAAGATGAAATAAAAAAAATTAATATTTATTAGTATTTTTGAAATACATAAATATATTCTTTATAGAAATATTAATTTATTTTTAAATAAAAAAGGAAATAATTTTATTACAATATTTTCTTTCAAGGTTAAGTTTAAGTGTTTTATATTAAATATAAAAAATTTGAATTTGAAAAATTGAATTTCGTTTTTTAATTCATCATTTCTTAACTTTCCTAAGATTATTTTTTTGATAATTTCATGCGAAGAATTTGTTTCAATGAATACTGAATAATAATTATTTTTGTTGAATATTTTATTTTATTTTAAAGTATGTTGAATGCCATATTCTATTATGGATTAGTTTTAAAATTTTATTAATCCATTTTCATTAAATATACCCCAACTATAGATTTTGGAATGAATTGTATACTTGATTTTTTTTGAATTTTTTTATAATTAAAAATCTATTTTTTATAAAACTATTTTTATCATGTTTTTCTACTATAATTTCAAATTAAATTCATTCATTATTTTTTTAATATTAAAAATTGATTAAATATTTGGAATTTGAAGGTTGAAATTTTGTTAATATTTCCCTTTTATTTCTATTTATTATATATAATAGCCATAATAAATAAATATTACTACATGAATGGTAAAATGGGTTAATTAAGGGTAAAAACAATTTGACAAGAACTAAAATGTAACCCTAACACATTACTTAATTTTATTCGATGATTATATTTCATCCCATATCTTCTAAAATTATAATATATGACCTTATTTTGATAAATTAACATAATTATGACCTTTATAATATATTATGTTAAGAAATCATAAAATTTTATTTTTTTTAAATTTTTGTAATATGGATAAAAGGAAGGTATGTTCAGTTAGAAATTGTTATTTTAAATAAACGCAATATTTTTTTACATTGTAATTTCTTTTTATATTTTTGTTATGAAATAATTAACCTAAATAAGTATACAACACAAACTAAATAATTATTTACATAAAAGGAGAATAAAATAAATTATTTTTTTAATATCAAAGGTAATATAATTTGAAATAATCATTAAATTCCAAATATTATTTAGTTAATTATAACATTTTAGATAAATTTTTGAGGAATATATTGAATTTCCATTTTTTCATAATGTTTTTAAATTCAAATTAAATGAGTAGTGTCAAATTTGACATTAATGGTATCTAATAATAAATAATGTTTTATTAAATGATTTAAATTTACAAAAAAAACTTATATTCTACCAAGTAAAAGAGATATGGTGAATAAAATAAACCATGGTCCATTTATTGGTCTTTTTTATTTTTTATAGTTACTTTCTTGACCCCTAAAGAGTATACACTTTAAAACAACATTAATTTTCAAAATATTTTAACATTGGTTAAAATAAAATGATAAGGGTTTAAACCTAAATTTTCATCCACTTGAACATGATAATTAATTTATATTAATTTTAAACATTATAATATTCCAAGAGTCACCCTCCCCTAACTTATAAAATGGAACCTCTTCTCCTCTCCAAATAAAACATAAAAAGTAGTTTTTTGAATGAATAACTACCCAAATTCCATAATCTCTCCCCGTATCATAGATACCTTCATTTTATCATAAAACCATTCTAGAAAATTAGTCGGTGTAAACCTTAAGAGGTTGTCTAAAAAAGGTATGATTTTTAACCTTTTTTTGTTCTATTTCTTACTCTACCTCCTTAAAATATTCATAAACCAAAATGAAATAATAACACTAGTATATTACATTTTAATGGATGTTATTATGTTAATGGAATAACTTATATCCACATTCTCTTCTATCAATTTGGAAATTAAACCATCATTCGTGTGTATGGTGGACTACCACCTCAGGTACTAATGTAATTCTTTCTACATCACCTCCTATTACAGATGGTTAGAATGATTGATTTAATGTATATATATGATATTCATGAAATATTATTTATTTTTTAGAAATAATATATAATCTTTTTTTGGAATTTAATTCACTAAAATATGATAACATTGTTTGTGCGTACAAGTGGACTACCACATCCACAAAGCAGTGTGATCCATTATTCATCACCACGTCACTTGGATGATATATATAATTCTATTAAGATAAATAATACAACATCTTTGAATTTAATATAATTATATAAAGCTAATATAATAACTACCTTACTTCCATAATGATTATTGAAAATGGAAACGTTATTGATGCATATGTACGACCTACCATATCCATGATTGTAACACACTTCATTTTTTATAACCATATCTCGTGGTTATTATTTAAATTATCATTTATAAAAAAAATAATATTTATTTCGTAATAATTATTATAGAGGTGATCCAATAATGATATATTAGATAATATTTAACCCACCGAAGTCATTTTGGACATATGATCCAAATATCATCCAAACATCCAATATAAACATTATTAATTAAGTAATTGTCTATAAAATTGTAAAATTAACAATATACATGAAAAGGGTAATTAATAATGTAAATAATTAACATAATTTTACTATTAATGAAGATAAATAATTAATGTGATGAGTAAGACTCAAGGTAAGTGGCTTTCTTTTAAAAAACCCTCAATAAAAGTTTCCCTTCCAATGTATTTTCTTCCTTGTCCATGTTCTTCAAAATGTTTTAATAATATTTTAATTAATAAACTGATGGATGATAATGGTCAATTTTCACCATATTTTATATTCATTACAATATTTCTAAAAAGGAATATTTTTATGGATTTTTTACATACATCACTTTAAAACCCTTGATTTAAATATTTTAAATATTTATTTTCTAAATCTATATCTTCCATGTCCATCTTCATAAAATTATTTCATAGATGTATCTATATGTAAATAAATGAATTATTATGGAAATTTTACATTATTTTTTTAGTTTCTTTCAGCTGTTTTCAAAATGATTTTTTACATATTTTATGTGGAATTTTTTGACTTTATTTATAAATAACAAAAGGAATATTCTATTTTAACATATACAGCGTCAATGAATTTTTTCACCACCAAAAAGTATATATTATATTTTGGATTATATTATAAATATCCATGATTACTTCATATAAAAATCAAATTTTCATTTTATTTGAAAATATTAATTTGGAAATTTTTTTTAATAGAAAGGGATATATGAATATTGAGAAATGTTTTCTTTTGGTAATAGAGAATATTTTGAAAAATGAAATCTTTTATTTTTTAAGATTATTTTATGGTTCTCTAGAATTATTTATATAGACTATTACATCATTTATAATCCATGGATGTGTGGGTTTTTCATATCCCTCAAATGTGTTGTGAAATATGTATGTTGTAAATTTACCATTAGGGTTATTCCACCTGTTGCCTTGAATGTTATTTTTAACAATGAAGGTTATTCTATTTATAACATTGAACTTTATTATATTTATAACCATGAAGGTTATTGCTTATGAAATATTTATACCAAAATGATTCATAAAGGTACATATGTGATTTATCTAGTATTTCTATGGTTTTTTGGGAAATACTAAAATTTCAAAAAGGAAATAAATGTTATTATTTTCAAAGGAAGGTATATGATACTTTTTAAGTGTGGAAACTATAAAACAATGAAATTTTTTTCATATTATTTTAATGACGTCAATGAAACCTCTTTGATTATTATTCAAAGTATTAAATTTATTAACAAATTTGTTATGAAATAGTTTGGGAAAAAAGGAAGATTTTTTAGGCAAAAAAGTATTTATTTTGAACCCATTTTCTATTTTTGGAAAATGAAACTTTATTATAATTATTCATGGAATAAAAGTTAATTTGTTTCTTTTTTATGTCCCTTAATAAAATTTTTGTTTTAATACAATATTTTAAAATTATTTTCATATGGGTTTAAAGATGGGTTGGTAAAAGAAATAAGTTAAGATGAAAATTGTGAAGATGTGTCATGAAAAGAAAAAATATATATTGTAAATGTTTTTTTGGGAAACAATAGATACTATGTGTAAGTAGAATTTTTTTAATGTAATACATATTTATTAAAGGGTGATGAAATAGTTATATAAAACACTAAACCTAAAAAATCTTCAGTATTGAAAAAAAATGAATTATTTTATAAATACTCTGGAATATGTGTTGTTTATGGTTAGGACCTTGTATTTGGTATCAGAGAAAATTTTTAGATAACAATAGAGGTTAGGGTAATTAATATAAATAACATAAAAATATTTTAATTTATGTTTATCATGTCATATAATTTTAATATTACCGTGCTGCTTCTTTTAAACCATGTTTGATCGAAATTGATGTCCACATAGGAAATAGGGAAGATAAAGTGGGAAGGAATCAACAGGAAAATATCCATATTATTAGAAACCTAGAATGGTTGAACTTCAAACATTGTAGTTTTTCACATTTATGTCTTAATTGATGAAAAAAACAAATGGATGTGATATCCATGATAGAGCGTAATCTGATCTACCATAGAAGAACATTTTGATATAGGAAGATTTTATGTGACAATATCCTTCTAAATTTAGTGGAAATTTTAACCTAGTGGTTGATAAAGGATAGATTAAATCCCTAGAAAATTTATTTAATGGTATGGTTTGTTTTTATCATCAGAAGGTAACTCTTTCTATTTACCATTTTGAAGGTTAAGAAACCCATTTTTGGTAAATAGTTTAGAATATATGTGAAAGAGAAGAATTTTATTCCATAGAATGCGATGAATTTAAGAATATTTTCCATGGAAAATATTTTCCCAACATGTCTTGAATTAGGATGAAAAAACAATTCATAGAATTTAAACTGAAATAGGAATATTCATTGGACAAATATAAAGAACAATTCACCTATTTCATAAATTATGCACCAAATTTAATATGGGATCTTGACAGTAAAATTCATTTTTTTAAATTATTATTAAAACCAAGATATCATTGGTCATTTGATACCCATAAATTTTAGATTTATGAGAAAACTGGTCAATGTATTCAGTTGGTGTAAATGGGGTTTGAAAATGATCAGGTGTTATATGATAATAAGAGGAAGATTTTAATTGCAGAATTTAATGGGAAATTACCCATCGATGAAATATAAAGGTAAGAAAATTAATTTTCCAGTTTGTGATAGGTATTGTAAAAATAACATGGGGGATGCCTTATCAAATATAGAAATTTATTCTAATGATGTATATTAGGGAACATAGTTTTTGATTGAAATTAAAAGTATCTTAGTAGTGGAAAGACCAATTTTAATAAGTAGACAACAATGTTTTTTAATTGTAGGGAGATCTGTTATCATGCATATGAGTCTTCAGAGAAGAAGATGGATGATAGTAAATAACAATACTATAATAAGTAGAGTGAGGAGAAATCCTTCAGAATGTATTAAAAAGCTATTGTTCCATCAAAAAAGTGTAAATTTGTACATTAAATGTCTATGTAAATTATGTCAATGTCATGTTTTATCATAGTAATACATAAATTTCTGGGAAATTTTCTAGTAAATTTAAAATTTTATCTTGAGAAATAAAACCAGATCTTTTGGTGAGAAAAACTAGGATATGTATTAAGTTAAAAAAATTACAGGAATATTAATGTTGATTTCTATGGAAATAAATTACTTGAGAAAAATGTTGTCTTTCACCAATAAGAGTTTGACATTATTCTAGGTATGGATTGGATCTATATTCACTATGTCAAGATAAATTATAATACTAATGAAATTTTTTTATTTCAATTTTTTGTTTGTATTCAAAAATAAATTCATAACTTTAATAACATATCAATAATATGAGAAAATTTTAATAGATGTAAATGAATTCTATCTTGCACATATTATTTAAAATAATGGAAATATGGAGATTAATGTTGTGATAGAAATAAAATAATTCCTTCATGTTTTTTCTGGTGATTTTCCCATGGTTATACCTGACCAATAATTTGAATTTAAAATTGAATTAGTTATTTAATAAAATACAATATAAAATCACCATTATCGGATGGCTCATGTATAACTTCTATAATTGAAAAAAAGTTGATGGAGTTTTTTGAAAAAGGTTTCATTCATCCTAAAACTTCACCATGGTGTGATCCTATTTTGACTGTTAAAACTAAAGATGGTTCCATGTGTCTTTTAATCAATTATAGATCTTTGAATAAAATTAATATTTAGAATAAGTATTTGTTGCAACATATCTATGGATTTTTTTATATGATCCAAGGAGATCAGTATTTTTTTAATGCAGACCTAAGGTATAAGTACCATCATCTTAAGGTGAAGGAGGATGAAAATCTAAAAACATCATTTTAGAATAGATACATGCATTATAACGTTGTATCTATTCTCTTTGGGTTCAATGATTTCACAAATCTATTTATGGATATCAAAAATAGAGTTTTCTATGAAAAGTTTTAATATTTTTTTCATTTTTATTGATTATATTAGTATTTATTTAAAAATTTATGAGGATCATGAATAAAATCTAAAGAATGTTTTGAAAACCTTGAATGAAACAATGTTATATGGAAATTTTATTAAATGTGTGTTTTGGTTATTTAAAATTTCATTCTATAAGAACATTATAAATACATAAAGAACAAAATTTAATTCCACCATGACTAAAGTGGTTGATGATTTTACATGACTAAAAAATTTACAAATATTCATTTTTTTATTGGTTTATTAGGATATTACCTATATTTTATTGAAAAAAAATTCATGGTTATCTAGTCGAAAAACTATGTTAACATAAATGGGAGTTATGTTTATCTCAAAAAAGTAATGTGATGAAAATTTCTATGAATTGAAAAGAATATTATCGAATACTCCATTTTAGACCCTACCATCCAGAAATGATCACTTTATTATTTACAGTAATTCTTCTTTGAGATGACTGATATATATTTTAATTTAGAATAATTAGATTATGGTTTATGCTTCATGTCAATTAAAACTAAATGATAAAATTATCCAACACATGTAATAGAACTAGAAACTGTATTGTTTTCTTTGAAAATTAGGAGACATCATTTAAATTGAGTGTGATGTCCCGAACAAGGTGTCACACACTAGTGCACTGAGCTGGTCAGTCACATAACCTCAATCATTTCACTCTGTATGCTAGAGGCTACCGAATATTAGTGAGGGTTTGATAAGTCGATCATGGGGAGAAAATACCATATTTTATCAGAATAATACAACTGTAGAAATAATAAACAATAACATAATCATATATATAACCAAAAAACCACAATATCTCAATATAATAAAAGAAAGAGATACAATATCAAAAATAAATTTGAAAACATGTCATGATAATATATGAATAAAGTGTCTAAAATACACATCCAATGGAAAGAAATTGATTACTTACATTGGATCCAGAACCATGTTTGGATGTTTCGTCTGTGATCCATCCTCAAATCATACATCTAACATAGGTCATTTTCCCTTAACCTATCCTAAAACAATAAAGTCTATTCATGCACCATCAGGTAGCCTAAGTAGGGTGTGAGTACAACTCAGTAGTCCACAACCAACGATGTCTAAAATAAATCCAATCAATAACAAGTTTATGCAATTGTATAAATAAATAATTACAATGAATAAGTAAATAATTATCACATTATCATTAAATATTTATTAAACCACATAGACCACTAGGTTCCTGATGATAGCAGTACCAGAATACCTTCTATGGGTTTCACTGATTTTGAACTATGTTACATATTCAATTTACATTTCATTACAATACATTGGATTACATTATCAATTTAACTTCAATTTTTTTTATTATGGACACTTGGAAACATAGTCCAATGCCAATGTTTTGGGTGTAGAATGCCCTGTCTATCCCCCTTTAATCATCAATGAATTGTATATCACGAGCATACAACGTCATGTCTAGCACCCAAATTCTCAATCATACATATCTGTAAAGGGTGTAGAACATCCTGTATAGCAAACCAATTCCCAATAATATATATATATTCGGGGAATAGAACCTCATGTATAGCACCCAATCCCCAATCATACATATATATCTTGGGCATAGAAAGTTATATCTAGCACCCCAATTCTCAATCATATATATGTATCATGGGTATAGAATGCCATGTCTAGCACCTAGTTTATCAATAATTTATATATATCATACCATCCCACATTATCACATGTATCTCATTATCACATGTTTTCACACTATCATGTCAACCATGATTAGTCAATATTAATCTTCTTATAAAAATTTACCATCACAAAATTCCATTATTTAATTCATAAATTAACTAATCCAAGTCCATTAATTAAATATTCAATTAATTAACCATATATATGTCCCATTAATTAATTAAAAAATAAGTAAATCATATCTATTTCATTAATAAATTCTGAAATTAATTAAACACATTAAGTAAATTATTTAATTCAATAATTAATTAATCCTCTCACAATACTAGCATCTAATAATTAATTCACCAATTAATTATCCTCAATTAAAAATTTGAAAATTTGAAAATTTAATAATTGAATGAAAAATTAATTATTCCCAATTCCTCAATTTAATACCTTGATAATTAATTCATCAATTAATTTTCCTAATCCCACAATTTTATTATTCAATTAATTATCCAATTTTCTGATTCCTTGATTGACCACATTCATTGATCAAAATTTTCAATTTAAATATCTAAATGAACCTAAGAAATTAGAAAATCACATACAATTATTTTATATAAATACTGCGATTTTAATAATATAACACCTACCTTGATTCGATGAAGAATGGTCGCCCAAATGAAATCCCCAAAAAATTATTGGCACAACAATTATGAACTTGATTTGAATCTTGAAAACCTAAATAAATATTAAGCAAAATAAGATACATTAATTATAAATACATATCATCATGAAGAGATCTAGGATCACCAAATATAGATCTAGATCTAGATAATCAGAATATAACATCCAGAAAAATAATGGTAGAATGAAATAGAATGAAAGAGAAAGAAATGAAAAATAATCCACTTACCAGAAGAGGACAAGATCATTGATCTAGGCTTAAAATCATAATTAATGTTGGTCGTGAAGGCATTTAATTATTATAGACAGCTCCAAAATCATGAAATGCCACCTAAGGTCAAATGGGTGTCAATTTGAGGTTAATTAGGGGGTTTGTGATTTGTTAAAATAAATTTTTAGGGGACATTAATTCCCATGCCCAGGTAGCTAGGCTGGGGTGCATGGTTTCCCTAACCATGAACAAATCATGCACCTCTTATTTTAGTGGTTCACACAATGGAAAACTATGTGGAAACCATGAAATTTCCCAATGTTCAATGTTTCATGATTTTTTGGGTTGGGGTGCATGGTTTTCACTAAATCTATGCCAACCATTCACATCCCATATTAATTACATTTTTATAAAAATTGCACTCAAACCCACCCAAAGTTATAACCCAATTTTTTTTTCAAATAAGGTCAAATAAGTACCTAAAAACAACTCCAAGTCAACTCTATAATAGTTTAGGATCTTACAATCTCAACACCTTATAACAACTCAACCTCAAGATGCACTCCTAAGATTCACTAATATTCGGATCCCAAAATTTTGGGCTAGTGAGACCACATATCTTCTTCCTTTCCCATGTCTCCACCTTTACATGCCAATGTTTCCACAATACATGAACTATCAGCACAATATTTCCCCACAACAGTTTCTCACTATGATCCAACACACTTATTAGATTCTCCTAAAAGGACACATCTATCTCAATTTCAACATCATTCACATCGATCACATGAGAAGGTTCAAGATGATACCTCTATAGTTCTGATTCATAGAAAAAATCATTTATAAAATTGTATTTTTATGAAAGAACCAATCAGAACACCACTGACCATATTCTCTCCACAACCTCAAATAGTCCAACAAACCAGGTCGCCAACATGCCCTATCTTCAAATCCTTTGGTGATCCAACCTAGGTGACACCCAAAGGAATACATTATCCGCCTTTATAAAATATATGGGTCATCAACCTCTATCTTCCTACAATGTTTGTTTACTCTGAGCCATAGGTATATGCTTTCGTATTATCCTTCTCTAATTTCTTTTACATGAGGCTTAGTCCCAACAAATTTGACTCACTTGACTCCATCCAATATATCGATGATCTTCATACTCTACCATAAAGAGGATCATATGGTTCCATATGTATAATTTTTGGATAACTATTATCATAATAAAACTCAAACAAATCCATTTTATTCTCCCGAGATTGTCCAATGTCAAGGACACAAAACTGTAGCATATACCCATGAACCGGAATAGTAAGATCCGACTTCTCATCTATCTGTTTGTGAAAATACATACTGAATAAAAACTATGAACCAAGTGACTTCTATAAGACCTTCCATAAGTGTGTAGTAAAACATGAGTCTAGATCTGAAAGTATACTCAATGAAACCCTATGCAAACAAAATATATTCTGAACATATAAATCTCACAAATGTTCCACAGAGAATGATTCCCATATAGGTAATAAATGTGCTAATTTTAAAATTCTATCCACAATAACCTATATAGAATCATTATTCATAATAATATTTGAGAGAGCCACAAAAAAATCCATGGTCATGTAATCATACATCCAATCCGGAATATTAAACAACTACAACAAACAACTTGGTACTTGATAAGACTTCACCTGTTGACAGGTGTAGCATCATGTCATGAACCCTATTATCTCCTTTTTTATTCCATGCCGCTAAAACAATCATCGTATTTTATGGTACATATTGGTTAAACATGGATATACTACCCACCATGAGGCATATTTTTTGCATCAAATCCTCTTGAAAACTCATAGTTATAACACCCTAATTCCTGATATAGATGATTTCATCCTCATTTATGCACTAATTTGAATGTGAATCCCCAACTTCAAGGATTTATCTCAAGTTAAAATAATCTCGATACTCATAATTCCTATATATGATCTGTCTCAAAAGTGTATAAACCCCTGAAACTGATACAAGAGTTATCTTCTTCTAACTCTTCTAAACCACAACAAGCATCTTAGCCAATAAATTTATCATATTCCACTCTATACTAGACTCTTGAACCATCTGAGTTTGAGTTTTCCCATTAAAAGAATCATACACACTATTTCCTTTTCTATGAATATATGCCATCTCAAAATCAAAAGACTGTATATATTTAACTCATTTTGCTATCGAAGATTCATATCTCAGTGCAAAAAGATATACTTCAATATCATATGGTCTGTATAAAAAGTAAATTTTTTTCCCAACTGATTATTATACCAATTCGTAAAAGAATAAATCACATCTTCTAGATCAAGTTTATTCATAGTGTTTTTCCATTCATGTGACCTTAGTTTCTGAGACCTATAATGAAAAACTAGATCTCCCTTCATCAACACAGCTCCAAGTCCAACCTCAAAAGTGTTATAATAGACCATGCACTGCACACCTAACTCAAGTAGAATCATGATTAGTGATAATTTCAAACAATTATTCAAATATTGGAAGGCATTCTCCCAAGATTCCAATAATTCAAACTTTATACCCTTTTTGTTCAATCATGAAAGTGACACTTCTATACATGAAAATACCTAGATGAATCTCTGATAATATATTGTCAACACCATAAAGCTATATATATTGAATATTTTCTAGGTTTTCTCCAAAGTTACCACTGCCTGAAACATCTCATGGTCCATTGACACACCTTCTTCTGACATAATGTTTCCCAATTAGTGTACATGATCAATACAAAACTAACACATACATATCATGTCGTATATCCTATGATCTCTCAGTGCACTCAAGACAATGTCAAGATTTGGGGAATTATCATTGTTAGTTTAGAGAACACCAAGATATCATCCACAAACACTACACCAATTGATCTAGGTATGGATGGAATATTATGTTCTTCATATACATAAACATTACACATACATTCTTCAACCTAAATTTCAATACGATGAACTCATATAAGACATTCCTACTTCAAAAAGAATTCCTCAGTATATTAGATGACTGAAATCTCAGATGATGACACCCAGATCTCAATTTGATCTTATAGAACACACTAGATCCTATCAACTTGTTATATAATTAACCAATTCATGGAAAAGGATACTGCTTCTCCATAGTCATCCAGTTCAACTTCTTGTAATCAATTTCCAATTGGAGATTCCCATCATCCTTTTTAGAAAATCACACTAGAGAACACAAAAATGGGGTTCTTGGATGGATAAATCCCTTATCCTATAACTCTTCTAGCTAAGTCATGATCCCTTGAAGCTCTATAGAATCCATTATGTATGGTGGAATTGAAACCAGATCAGCCCCCGATAAGAGATCAATTGTGAACATAACATGTCTCCCAGGAAAAAACCCTAAGAATTATTTAGGACACACATCCTAAAACAGTTCCACTACTGGTGGAAATACATATTTCATCACGCTTCCACCATCCAATAAAAAATTAGTAACCTAGCTTGTGAGTTCTCTCTATTACTGAGTAATTTTCCCTCCCAACCTTCTTGGATATCCCACCCCCATGGTGAATGAACTAGTCACCCTTTGTAGATGCAATGTTCAATTTCATTTTGTAACAATCAATTTCAGTTTGGTATGCGACTAGAAAAACCATACCTATAATTAGGTTGAAGCGCAAAATATTAAGAATAGCAGGATCCTAGAGAAAATGGTACTTTCTTATCTCTAGAGGAAACCCCTTTCACAAACAGATATCTCTAAACCATACTCCCAATATATTATCTATGTTTATTACCCCACTCGTAAACTCCACCACAATTATCACAGAATAAAAAAGTCATTTCCAATATAAATAAATGAGAGGCACCAATATAAAATGAGGCACTAGCTAATATAGACGTTACAAGAATAATATGTATCACTATCAATGGCCCAAACTCTCTATCCACATGTGTTAGCTTCACTGCATGCATCTATCTTGATCATCTTCCTTGTGATGTCATTAACCCCCCCTTATTTACAACAAATGACTATTATGGGGGATCTTTCCCCGAAACTCTATATCAATAACCTCTACCTCCTCAGACATTAAAACTCCAGCTGCTAGACTGATATGGGGAAAAAGACCATCATCCTATATTTTGGTTCGGTCTTTCTCCTCCATCACTAACTGTGTGTCTCATGTTGCCATAGAACCTATGTAGATTTCCCTTTTTGATGAAAGATTGAAAATCTACTTGTGGTTGGGGACAATGTTTACAAAAGTGTCTCTATATTCCACACTAGTGGAAAATCACTTGAGTAATATCCCGAGTAACTGATCCCCTTGATTGGAAACTATCTTTCCCATTACTTTGGATAAAGTTCTCATAACGATGCTTCCTTCCCTTAGAATACATACCTCTAGATCATCCTGAAGAAACCACATGTCCAGTACTAGATTCCTCCATTAGGTTTCCCCGTGACATGAGAGCTTTATTTACCCCATCTAAAAACATCTACAGCCTGAATTTATTCACATGGGACTTAATTTCACACTTAATACCATCTTAAAATTGGTTTTATGATATAGCCTCATCACCTACCGAAACTAGAGAAAATGAAGAACCTTTGTGGTGTTTTGTTTAATAATGTTTTGTATTTTTTGACAACTAATCTTTTTGATGAAGAATGTTTTTGAGTTACAGAATGTTGAAGTTGCTGGTTGCTGAAAAATTTACTTAAAGAATATTATGTTGAAGAATAAGAAGTTAGAAGATAAGAAGGAGTCTCAAAATTTCTAAACAAAATCAGATGATGCTTTTTTGATCTTAATGTTCTCACAAATCATGAAAAGTTTCATGATAAAAGCTATTGAAGAAATGGTGAAGAGGATTGATGTTTTTCACTAAGAAAAATTCTGAGAAAATTCAGAACTAGTTTTTCAAAAACCTATTTTCTGAACCAGTTTCCTGAACCAATTTCTTAAATCCACATCCTGAGCCAAAAATTTAGAGTCTACTTCTTATGCCAGAAATTCAAATTCTACTTCCTAGGCCAGGAATTCGGAGTCTACTTCCTGAGCCAAAAATTTGTAGTTTACTTCCTGAGCCAGAAATTCGGAGACTACTACTTGAGACAGAAATTCGGTGTCTACTTCTTGAGCCAGAAATTAGGAGTCTACATCCTGAGCCGGAAATTTTGAGTCTACATCTTGAGCCATAAATTCGGAGTCAACTTCCTAAGAATGAAATTCAGATTCTACTTCATAAGCTATAAATTTGGAGGCTACTTCATAATCCAGAAATTCAGAGTCTTCTTCATAAGCCCAAAATTTGGAGTCTACATCCTAAGCCCGATATTCGGAGTCTACTTCTTGAGCTAGAAATTCGGAGTCTACTTCCTGAGCTATAAATTCTGTGTCTACTTCCTGAGGAAAAAATTTGGATTCTACTTCCTGAGCCATAAATTCAGAGTCTACATCCTGAGCCAGAAATTCATAGTCTACTTACTTAGGCAGAAATTCGGAGTCTACATCCTGTGCCAGAAATTCAGAGTCTACTTCCTGAGCCCGAAATTCAGAGTCTGTTTCCTGAACCTGTTTCCTGAACCAGTTTTCCTAAACCATTTTTCCTGAACCATTTGTCCTGAACCCATTTTCTTGAACCTATTTTCTTGAACCTGTTTCCTGAACCAAAAATCAGATCCAATATCAAGCCTTATAATTCTGAGGAAGATATGAAGAGTTCAAGAAAATTTGAATTTCAACTTTTCATATATCTTGAAGAAATTTAAGAATAATTGAAGAAGTCAAATATTTAATATTAAATGCAAGATATTTGTAGAGTTTTTGAAATTTGTGGAAGCAGGAATGATTTTCAAGATACCCGCCTTTGTTTTCTGAGTTGCCTATAAATATGTTCTCAGATCATTTGCTCATTTGAAAATTTTACATATGCAAAAAAGTCAGAGCACTGGATAATTCTAAGGGAAACTTTCCTACCATCATGAAGAAGTTTTATTGAGTTTTTGAGAAGAAGAGAATCAGAATCAGATTATCTTACCGAGAAGAACGATTTCAGAAAATCAGATTCAAGAAATCAGATTGAATATTCTGAGTAAGAATTTGTGAGACAACTTAACAAAGTTCTTATTCTCGTGTTTGGATCATTTTTTTCTTTAAGGAATCATTTTAAACTGATGGGAGTCAGTATAATCTTTCCAATCAAGAGATAGAAGGTTTCCAACGGGAGTTGGCACAAGTTATATACACTTCTTCATTATAGTGGATTTCTATAGACCCACAGGAGTGGCTATGGAATGGATGTAGGTTCTCTTATTGAAGATGAACCTTGTAAATCTTATGTGCCTTTATTGATTTAAATTTCTTGCATTCTTGATTTTCTTTCTAAAGGATGATAAGTAAATAAATCATAACAAGTTTCAAGGGTTACGTTTCTTAATGTTTTGAAACTTATAAAAAATTAAACAACTGATTCAACCCCCCCTTCTCAGTGGTTATTCGATCCTTGGAACTTCAAGTGGTATCAGAAGTTAGGTTCCCTTGTTTAATCCTTATCATATATAATATCAATTCTGTCAATGGTAGAGGAATTCCTATGTTCGATGGAAAGAATTATTATGGATGGAAAAATAGGATGATTCCTTATCTCCTATATCTTGGCCTTCTTGTTGTTGATGATGCTACTATTGGCTTTCCACCTATTGAGAAAAATTATCCTATGATGTTTGATGATAAGAGAAAAAAGAAATTGATTGAAAGGATAGAAATTATATTCTCATGTCCTTATCAGAAATTTTTTATCAGAAGTTGATGGGTCTCACAACATCAAAAAGCATATAAGACAAGATAGAAAGTGTTTTCGAAGGAAACACAAAAGTCAAGGAGGACAAGCTACAAATCTGGCGTAGTAAGTTTGAAGACATAAAGATAAGGGATGATGAAACAATTGATGAATACTTCACCAGAGTTAATGAAATTGTATGCAACAGCAGAGGATTCAGAGGAGACTGGAAGATTCTACAATTGTGAAGAAACATATGAGAAACATTCCAGACAGGTTTGATTCTAAAATTTCATCTTTAGAAGATAAGGATGATTTATCTATTGATGAATTGCATAACTTTCATGTTGCTTATTAAATGATGAAAAATCCAATCTTTAAGAAGAAAATAAAAGATGAAATGCCTTTTGAAGCTATGAGGAAGATGAAAATCCAAGATGATGATGAAGCTGATCCTTGTGAGTCCGTTGATAAGGAAGATGGAGATTTGAATGAAAAAAGAATGTCTATCATATCCAAGACCTATCAAAGAGGAAGAGGTCAAAATGGAGGGAAACATTCTCTCAAATGTTTTGAGTGTGGTAGAATCAGAGACATTTCTATGAATTACCCTAAAAAGAATGTTGGAGAATATCAAGATGTTTCTAATGAGAATCCTCAATGGATGATGAATAACAAGGATGAAAAAGAAGAGAAGACTTCTAAAGAACTCAAGAAGAAATTTTATGGAAAGAAAAGAAGTATGTTGAGCAAGAAGGTTAAATCTGAATAATATGACAATGATTCCACAGAAGAATAAAATAAATAACGATTCAGAACCGTCATTGAAAAAGATAAGAAAACAAATGTTTCCTCAGAAAGTGATGAAGGTGGTGAAAAATCTTATAGAGAATATAAACTAATATCAAAGCTTCTGGCATGTCTTGAGAAAAACTAATCTCTCAAGAAATAAATTTGTGTAATGAAGAAAAATCATGAAGAAGTTCATGATGGAAGTAAATATGTCACCATGAAGGAAGATGAATACATTCAATAAATTTTATGTTACAAACATAAAATTGATGAACAAATAAAGTTGATTGAAGATCATAGCAAGAATTTGGAAAACAAAGAAGATTTGGTGAACAAGTTGCAATTAGTAGACATTGAGTCTGAAAATTCCCTAAGTAAGATGAATGAAAACTTCCAAAAAGCCACTAAAGTAAAAGCTGTGACTTTCAAGATTGCTGGAAAGGCTTACCATGAGAATCAGCTGAAATCTTCTCCTATAAAAAATAATGTTTTATCTGATTCTGCTAACATTTCTGATTATAGAAAAAGTGTTTGTAAAGCTTGGATGGTGAAATGATGTGAGAAACCTATCAATCCTACAAGAGTAGAAAACTCACTCAAAAGAAGAGATGACCTACATCCTGATATTTCTATAGCTGAAATAAGTTATCAACCTCAACAAAATTTCTATAAAGAAAGATCATTATTTAATTGAAAATCAAGATTTGAGGGCTATTGCTGGTGTTGTGGAAAATATGGGCATAAATCTTATAAAGTTTGTCACAATTTATCTCTACTCGGAAGAAGGTTTGAGCAAAGTGGAAGAAATAGTAAAAGAAGAATGAGTAACTTTTCATACTCACAGAAAGTTGAAAAAGTGAATTCTCAAGATGTTAGAACCATTCCAACAAACAGTCAATCTGAATGTTTAGAAAAAGTTTGTGGAAGATTTGATCAGTTTGGTCATCATGCTGAATGATGTATGACACTCCTTCCAGAACATGATTCTTATGATAAGAAAGAAAAGAGAACTGAAAATAATAAGGTTGATGAGAGAGGTTTTGTTGTTGAGATAGATTTAAAAGCAAGTAAGACGAACAAACCATGATTCTTGATACTGTTTTTATTGACACATGATAGGTGATATAAAAATCATGGATCATGTTGAAATTCATGATGGAGGAGCAGTTACTTATGGCAATGACAATTCCTTAAAAATTAAGGGAATCAGAATGGTAGAGATTGAAGGATAGAAACTGATGTCTAAGGAAGTTTTACTTGTTTATAGGCTAAAACATAACTTACTTAGTGTAAGTCAAATTTTTTATGATGGAAAATAAGTTATCTTCAGAAATGATTCTTGTATCATTAATAGTGTGAAAAATGGAAAAGTTATCACAAAAAGAGAAAGAACTAGTGTGAATATATTTGAAATTGGAGAATCAAATAACTCGTGTTATTTGAGTGCTGAAGATGAAAACAAGTTGTGGCACCGAATACTTGGCCACCTGGGGCAGAAGAATAGGAATAAGCTTTCTAAAGTTGATGTTGTTCATAATTTTCCCGAACTGAAAAGAAGAGATGAAGATGTTTGTATTACTTGACAGAAAAGAAAAATGACTAACAAAAGTCATAAAAGAGTTGAGATTCAATCTAACAAACCACTTGAGCTTATTCATTCCGATCTATATGGGACGATGAGACATCAATCAACAAAAGAAGATTTATACTTTATCACTTTTACTGATGACTTCACTCGGATGTCAAACATCATGTTCAGGAAGCATAAGTCAGAGGCTATTGAAACATTTAAATTCTTCAGAAGAGATGTTGAGAAGGAATTGGGAGCTTCCATAAAGAAGTTGAGAATATAAAATGGTACCAAATTCACAAGAAATGCTTTTGAAATTTATCTAAGGAAGAATGGTATCAAACATCAGTATAGTTCTCCCTATACTCCACAAAAAAATGGTGTAGTTGAAAGGAAGAATAGAATCTTGGTAGAAATGGGAAGAAGTATGTTATCATAATACAAACTATCAAAATTATTTTGGAGAGGAGCTACTAGCACTATTGTACATGTTCAAAATAGATACTTGTTGAGACCAAAAATCAAATGAATCCTTACGAGATGTGGTATAACAAAAACCCTTCTTTTAATTACTTCAATGTTTTTGAATGTATATGCTTACTCAAAATAAAAAATCCAGAAATAGGAATGTTTGAAGCGAAATATGAAGGAGTTTTTATAGGTTATTCACCAAATGGAAGAAGTTACAAATGATAGAAAAAATGGTTACAGAAGTTATTGGACTCATAATATGTAAAGGTAATTGAAAATCCAAGTTCCTTCACAACATCTGTTAAGAATACTTAGGAAGATAAATCAGAGAAATCACATAATAGTGAAAGTGACTCAGATGAGTCATGTGGGGAAGAAAGTGATGTTGGGAAAGGAAATGTGAGTTTTCCTACCTTACAAAAACATGTTGAATTTGAAAATATTTTTGGCGATCAGAAGGCTCCAGTTCAATGAATAAGGAAGTTAAGATTAGAAAATCAGACTTCCCTTATCTCGAATGTTGAACCAGAATCAGTTTCAGATGCTATTCAATATAAATAATGGGCAGATGCTATGAATGAAAAACTAGATCAGATTGAGAAGATTGAAACATGAGAACATGTTCCATGTCCGGCAAATAATAATGTTATCGAAACCAAGTCTGTTTACAGAAATAAATTGAATGAGCATGGAGAAGTTACAAGAAAAAATGCAAGGATTCTGTGAAAAGGATATGCACATCTGGAAGGTGTTGATTTTGACGAAACCTTTTCCCCTGTTGCAAGATTGGAAACTATTCAAATGTTTCTGGCAGAAGCTGCTCATCAGAATTACAAGGTTTATCAAATGGATATAAAGTCAGCATTCTTAAATGGTGAGATCGAGGATGAAGTTTACATTGAACAACCTTGTGGGTTTTTAATAGATGATGATGAAAATAAAGTTTTCAATTTGAAGAAATCTTTGTATGGGCTGAAACAAGATCCACGAGCATGGAATTCAAAGCTTGAAAATTCTATGAGAAAGGTGAAATTTTCTAAAGGAAAAGTTGACAGAAACTTGTATGTTAAAGATGTTGACTCTGGAACATTAATTGTAATCATTTATGTGGATGATATAATTTTTTATATAGATGAATAAAAGGTCTGTGAAAAGTTTTCTGAAGAGACGAAGAATTTTTTTGAAATGTCCATGTTGGGAGAATTAACTTTCTTCATTGGATTACAAGTTCAACAACAAGAAAAATACATTTTATTATCCCAATAAAAGTATGCCAAAGAATTTTTAAAGACGTATGGGTGGAAGAATCAAAAGATGTTTCAACCCCTATCTCAGTGAGCACAAATTTGTGCAAAGATGAGTCAAAGAACAGTGTGAATTAGAAAGTCTTTAAAATATTAATAGTCAGTCTTCTTTATCTTATAGCCCTAAGGCCTGATATTTCTTATGTTGTGACTCTCTGTACCTAATATCAATGTAATCCAAAAGAATCACATTTGTTGGTAGTTAAGAGGATTCTGAGATATGTTAAAGGAACAACATCACATGGTTTGTTATACAAGAGAAACAATGAGATGAAGTTTCATGGTTATACTGATGCTGATTGGGCTGGTGATTGTAATGATAGAAAATCAATATCAGGAGGTATTTTTTTAGGGGAATGTTGTGTGAGTTGGAACCACAAGAATTTTTTTTTGTAACTTTAATTATATCAGAATCTAAATATGTTGCATCTACTCAGGCTTGTGCTCAAATGATGTGGATGAAACTTCAGCTGGATGATTTGAAAGTGAATGTTTCTAAACCTTTGAAAATACTATGGGATAATGAAAGTTCCATTGATCATTCCAAGAATCCTATTCAATATTCAAGATCAAATAATATTGATATAAATTATCACTTTATAAAAGAGAAAGCTACTACTGGAGAAGTCTTGATGGAATATATTTTAACAAAGTATCATATTGATGATATTTCCACAAAAGTAATTTTAAAGGATATGTTTGTTGAACTAAGGCTACAAATCCATTTTCAGCATCCTCCCAAGACTTCCTAAAACTCATAATGATGTTTACCCCCACCGTGCTTTAGATTATGTTGAAAAATGGGGTGAGTAAGTTTTATTTTATGAATCTAAATCTGTGGTTATCATATAATGGGGGAGAGAGAAAGAAAAATGAGAGGGGAAAATAAAAGTGAGAAAGAGAAAGATAAAAGTTGAGGGGGAGTTTGAGTAAGTTGAAGTTTATCTTTACATAGACACAAAATTTTCTGGTCATCAAGGGATGAAAATCCTTCAAAAACATTACTTTATCCAGTATTGTGGTGTTAGGACACTCTTTTTGAGAAATGCTAAGTTTTGGTAAAACTCAAGAACTTGAGTTGTAAATTTTTTTTAGAGGTGAAAGCATTTTAACAAGGGTTTCCAACAAACCCAAAGGATGAGATTGAATAACTTTTTTTGTGTTTATTTAACAATTTTTTGTATTTGTTGACAACTAATCTTTTTGTTGAATAATGTTTTTGAGTTACAGAAAGTTAAAGATGCTGGTTGCTGAAGATTTCCATAAAGAAGATTATGTTGAAGAATAAGAAGTTAGAAGTTAAGAAAGTATCTCAAACATTCTAAACATAATCAAATGTTGCTTTTATGATATGAAAGTTCTCACAAATCATGAAAAGTTTCATGATAAATGTTTTTGAAGAAATGGTGAATAGGATTGAATTTTTTCACTAAGAAAAATTCTGAGAAAATTCAGAACAAGTTTTTCTTGAACCTATTTCTTGAACCCATTTCCTAAACCAATTTCTTGAATCTACTTCCTGTGCCAGAAATTTAGAGCCTACTTCCAAAGCTAGAAATTCAGAGTCTACTTCCTGAGCTAGAAATTCATAGTCTACTTCCTAAGCCATAAATTCAGAGTCTACTTCCTGAGCTAGAAATTCTGAGTCTACTTCTTAAGCCATAAAATTGAAGTCTACTTCCTGAGATAGAAATTCTTAGTCTACTTCTTGAGCCATAAATTCAGAGACTACTACCTGAGCTAGAAAGTCAGAGTCTACTTCCTGAGCCATAAATTTAGAGTCTACCTCCAGAGCCATAAATTTAGATTCAACATCCTGAGCTATAAATTCATAGTCAACTTATTAAGCCAGAAATTTTGAGTCTTCTTCCTGAGCCAAAAATTCGGAGTCTACTTCCGGAGCCAGAAATTCGGAGTCTACATCCTGATCAATAAATTTAGAGTCTACATCCTGAGCTAGAAATTCGGAGTATACTTCCTGAGCCAGAAATTCGGAGTCTACTTCCTGAGCCAAAAATTCTGATTCTTCTCCCTGAGACAGTAATTCAAATTCTACTTCCTGAGCCATAAATTCAGAGTCTACATCCTGAGCCAGAAATTCGGAGTCTACTTCCCTAACCAGAAATTCAGAGTCTACGTCTTGAGCCAGAAATTCAGAGTCTACTTCCTGAGCCTGAAATTCAGAGTCTGTTTCTTGAACCTGTTTCCTGAACCAGTTTTCCTAAACCATTTTTTCCTGAACCATTTTTCTTGAACCCATTTTCCTGAACCTGTTTTCTTGAACCTGTTTCCTGAACCAAAAATCAGATCCAATATAAAGCCTTATCATTCTAAGGAAGATATGACGAGTTCAAGAAAACCCGAATTTCAACATTGCATATATCTTGAATAAATTTAAGGATATTTGAGGAAGTCAAATATTGAAGATTAAATTTGAGATATTTTTGGAGTTTTTTGAAATTTGAGGAAGTAGGAAATATTTTCAAGATTCCCGCCTTTGTTTTATGAGTTGCCTATAAATATGTTCTCGGATCATTCGCTCATTTAAAAATTTTACATATACGGAAAAGGTAGAGCACTGTAAAATTCATAGTGAAAATTTCCTACCATCATGAAGAAGTTTTCTTGAGTTTTTGAGTAGAAGAGAATCAGAATAATCTTATATTGTTGAGAATACCGGCTTCAGAAAATCAGATTCAAGAAATCGGATTGAAGATTTAGAGTGAGCATTTGTGTAGTATCTTAACAAAGTTAGTATTCTCATGTTTTTCTCATTTTTTCTTTAAGGAAACATTGTAAACTAAATGGAGTCATTATAATAATTCCTATCAGGATATAGAAGGTATCCAACGGGAGTTGGCATAAATTGTATTCACTTCTTCATTATAGTGGATTTCCATAGACCCACAAAAGTGGCTATGGCACAGACATAGGTTCTCTTATTGAGGCTGAACCTTGTCAATCATTTGTGACTTTCTTGATTTACCTTTCTTATATTCTTTAGTTTCTTGCTAAATGTTGATAACGAAATAAGTCTTAACAGGTTTCAAGGGTTAAGTTTTTTAATGTTTTAAAACTTATAAAAAGTTAAACAACTGATTCAACACCCCCCCCCCTTCTCAGTTGTTATTCGATTCTTGGAACTTCAAGTGGTATCAGAGGTTAGGTTCCCTTATTTAATCCTTATCATAGAGAATATCAATTCTGTCAATAGTAGAAGAACTCCTATGTTTGATGGAAAGAATTATTATGGATGAAAAAATAGGATGATTCCTTATCTCCTATCTCTTGGCCTTGAAGTTGTTGATGATGTTACTATTAGAATTCCACCTATTGAGAACAATGATCCTATGACGTTTGATGATAAGAGAAACATAGAAAATGATGGAAAGGATAAAAATTCTATTCTCATGTCTTTATCAGAAAATGTTTATCAGAAGTTGATGTGTCTCACAACATCAAAAAGTATATGGGACAATATAGAAAGTGTTTTCAAAGGAAACACAAAATTCAAGGAGGCCAAGCTATAATTATATCATAGTATGTTTGAAGACATCAAGATGAGATATGATGAAACAATTGATGAATACATCACCAGAGTTAATGAAACTGTATGCAACATCAGAGGATTCAGAGAAGACTTGGAAGATTCTACAATTTTGAAGAAACTTATGAGAAACTTTCCAAACAAGTTTGATTCTAAAATTTCATCTTTAGAAGATAAGGATGATTTATCTATTGATGAATTGAATAACATTCTTGTTGCTTATGAAATTAATAATGATCCAATCTTTAAGAAGAAAATAAAAGATGAAATGGATTTTGAAGCTATGAGAAAGATGAAAATCCAAGATGATGATGAAGTTGATCCTTGTGAGTACGTTGATAAGGAAGTTGAAGAGTTGAATGAAAAAAGTATGTCTCTGATATCCAAGAACTATTGAAGAGGAAGAGGAAAATATGGATGGAAAATTCCTCTCAAATGTTTTGAGTGTGGTGGAATCAGACACTTTTCTATGAATTTCCCTAAAAAGAAAGTTGGAGAATATCAAGATGTTTCTAATGAGAATCCTTGATGGAAGATGTATAACAAGAATGAAAAAGAAGATAATACTTCTAATGAACTCAAGAAAAAGTTTTATTGAAAGAAAAGAAGTATGTTTTGAAAGAAGGTTGAAGCCGAATAATATGACAATGATTTCTTAGAAGAAGAAAATAAAGAAAGATTCAGAACCTTCATTGAAAAAGTTGAGAAAACAAATGTTTCCTCATAAAGTGAAGACGATGGTGAAGAATCTTATAGAGAATATCAACTAAGATCCAAGATTCTGGCATGCCTTGAGAAAAACTAATCTCTCAAGAAATAAATTTGTGTGATGAAGAAAAATAATGACTAAGTTCATGATGGAAGTAAATATGTCACCAAGAAGAAAGATGAATACATTCAAGAGATTTTATGTTACAAACTTAAAATTGATGAACAAGTATAGATGATTGAAGATCTTATCAAGAATTTGGAAACCAAAGAATAATTGGTGAACAAGTTGCAATCAATAGTCATTGAGTCTAAAAATTCCCTAACAAAGATGAATGAAAACTTCCACAAAGCCACGAAAGTAAAAGCTGAGACTTTCAAGATTGCTGGAAAGGCATACCATGAGAATCAGGCGAAATATTATCCTATCAAAAATAATGTTTTATCTGATTCTACTAACATTTCATGTTATATAAAAATTATTTGTAAAGCTTGGGTGGAGAAAGGTTGTGAGAAACCTATCAATCCTACAAGAGTAGAAAACTCACTCAACAGAAGAGATGACCTACATCCTGAGTTTTCTAGAGACGAAAGAAGTTATCAACCTCAACAAAATTTCTATAAAGAAAGATCATTATTTAATAGAAAATAAGGATTTGAGGTCTATTTCTGGTGTTGTGGAATATATGGGCATAGATCTTATAAATTTTGGCACAATTTATCTCTACCCGGAATAAGGTTTGAGCAATGTGGAATAAATAGTGAAAGAAGAATGAGTAACATTCCATACTCACAGAAAGTTGAAAAAGTGAATTCTCAAGATGTTAGAAACATTCCAACAAATATTAAATTTGAATGTTTAGAAGAAGTTTGTGGAAGATGTGATCGGTCTGTTCATCATGCCAAATTATGTATGACACTTCTTCTAGAACATGTTTCTTATGATAAGAAAGAAAAGGGAGATGAAAATAATAAGGTTGATGAGAGAGCTTTTGTTGTTGAGGTAGATTTGAAAGCATGTAAGAGAAACAAACCATGATTCTTGATAGTGGTTTTTCTTGACACATGACAGCTGATATAAAAATCTTGGATCATGTTGAAATTCATGATGGAGGAGTTGTTACTTTTGGAAATGAGAGTTCCTTAAAAATTAAGGGAATCAGAACAGTAGAGATTGAAGTAGTGAAATTGAAGTCTAAGGAAGTTTTATTTGTTGATAGGCTAAAACATAACTTACTTAGTGTAAGTCAACTTTCTGATGATGTAAAATAATCTATCTTTAGAAAGGATTCTTGTATCATCAATAGTGTGAAAAATGGAAAAGTGATTACAAAAGGAGAAAGAACTAGTGGGAATATCTTTAAAATTGGAGAATCAAATAACTATTGTTGTTTGAGTGGTGAAGATGAAAACAAGTTTTGGCAACGAAGACTTGGCCACCTTGGGCAGAAGAACATGAATAAGTTTTCTAAAGTTGATGTTGTTCATAATTTTCCCAAACTGAAAAGAAGAGATGAAGTTGTTTGTATTACTTGACAGAAAAGAAAAATGACTAACAAAAGTCATATAAGAGTTGAGAATCAATCTAACAAACCACTTGAGCTTATTCATTCCGATCTATGTGGTCCGATGAGACATCAATCAACAAAAAAAGATTTATACTTTATCACATTTATTTATGACTTCACTCGGATGTCAAAAATCATGTTCATGAAGCATAAGTCAGAGGCTACTAAAATGTTTAAATTCTTTAGAAGAGATGTCGAGAAAGAATTGGGAGCTTCCATAAAGAAGTTGAGAATAGGCAATGGTACCTATTTCACAAGAAATGCTTTTGAAATGTATCTAAGGAAGCATGGTATTAAACATCAGTATAGTGCTCCCTATAGTCTACAACAAAATTGACTAGCATAAAGGAACAATAGAAGCTTGGTCGAAATGGGAAGAAGTATGTTATCGGAATACAAACTTTCAAAATAATTTTGGAGAGGAGATACTAGCACTACTGTACATGTTCAAAATATATTCTTGTTGAGACCAAAAACCAACATGAATCCTTACAAGATGTGGTATAACAAAAACCCTTCTTTTAATTACTTTAAAGTTTTCAGAAGTCCATGCTTACTCAAAATAAAAAATCCATACTTAGGAAAGTTTGAATAGAAATCTGAAGAAAGAGTTTTTATGGGTTATTCACTAAATGGAAGAAGTTACAAATGCTGGAAAATTTTTTATATAAGTTAGTGGACTCATATGATGTAAAGGTAATTGAAAATCCAAGTTCCTTCACAACATCTGTTAAGAATACCGATGAAGATAAATCAGAGAATTAACACAATAGTGAAAATGACTCAGATGAGTCACGTGGGGAAGAAAGTGATGCTGGGAAAGGAAATGTGAGTTTTCCTACCTTACAAAAACATGTTGAATTTGAAAATATTTTTGGGGATCAGAAGGATCCAGTTCAAACAAGAAGGAAGTTAAGATTAGAAAATCAGACTTCCCTTATCTTTAAAGTTGAACCGGAATCAGTTTCAGAAGCTATTCAACATAAATAATGGGTGGATGCTATGAATGAAAAACTATATCAAATTGAGAAGAATGAAACATGAGAACTTGGTCCAAGTCTAGCATATATGAATGTTATCGGAACCAAGTGGGTTTACAGAAATAAATTCAATGAGCATGGAGAATTTACAGGAAACAAAGCAAGGATTCTATGAAAAGGATACGCACAGGTGGAAGGTGTTGATTTTGATGAAACCTTTTACCCTGTTGCAAGATTGGAAAGTATTCTAAAGTTTCTTGTAGTATCTGCTCATCGGAATTACAAGGATTATCAAATGGATATAAATTCATCTTTCTTAAATGGTGAGATCGAGGAATAAGTTAACATTGGATAACCCTGTGGTTTTTTAGTTGATGATGATGAAAATAAAGTTTGCAATTTGAAGAAAGCCTTGTATGGGATGAAACAAGCTCCACGAGCATGGAATTCAAAGCTTGAAAATTCTTTGAGAAAGATGAACTTTCCTAAACGAAATTTTGATAGAAACTTTTATATTAATGATTTTGACTCTGGAACTTTAATTTTAATCATTTATGTAGATGATGTAATTTTTTCTAGAGATGAAAAAAAGGTCTGTGAAATGTTTTCTGAAGAGATGAAGAAATTTTTTGAAATTTCCATGTTGGGAGAATTAACTTTCGTCCTTGGATTACAAGTTCAACAACAAGAAAACTACATTTTCTTATCCCAAGAAAAGTATGCCAAAGAATTTTTAAATACATTTGGGGTGGAAGAATCAAAAGATGTTTCAACCCATATCTCAGTGAACATTAATTTGAGAAAAGATGAGTCAAGGAACAGTGTGAATTAGAAATACTTTCAAATGTTAATAGGAAGTCTTATTTATCATATATCCTCAAGGCCTGATATTGCTTCTGTTGTGACTCTCTGTTCCCGATATCAATGTAATCCAAAAGAATCCCATATGTTGGAAGTTAAGAGGATTTTGAGATGTGTCAAAGGAACAACTTCACATGGGTTATTATACAAGAGAAACAATTAGATGAAGATTCATGGTTGTGCTGATACTGATTGGGACGGTGATTGTAATGATAGAAAATCAACATCAGGAGGAAATTTTTTCTTAGGGGAATGTTGTGTGAGTTTGAACCACAAGAAACAAATTGCAGTTACTTTAATTATAGCTGAATATGAATTTATTGCATCTACTCAGCCTTGTTCTCAAATGACGTGGATGAAAGTTCAGCTGGAAGATTTGAAAGTGAATGTTTCTAAACCTTTGAAAATACTCTGTCATAATCAAAGTGCCATTGATCTTTCCAAGATTCGTTTTCAATATTCATGATCAAATTATATTGATATACAGTATCACTTTATAAAAGAGAAAACTACTGTCGGAGAAGTCTTGATGGAATATATTTCATCAAAGTATTAGATTGATGATATTTTCACAAAAGCAATGTTAAAGGAAATGTTTGTTGAACTAAGGCTGCAAATCCATGCTCAGCCTCTTCCCAAGACTTCCTAAAACTCATAAGGAAGTTTACCCCCACCATGATTTGGATTATGTTGAAAAAGGGGGAGAGTAAGTTTTCTTTTATGAATCTAAATCTGTGGTTATCATATAATACGGGAGAGAGAAAGAAAAATGAGAGAGGGAAATAAAAGTGAGAAAGAGAAAGATAAAAGTTGAGGGGGATTTTGAGTAAGGTGAAGTTTATCTTTACATGGCCACAAAATATTCTTGTCACCGAGGGATGAAAATCATTCAAAAACATTACACTATCCAATAGTGTGGTGTCATGACACTCTTTTTGAGAAAGGATATGTTTTGGTAAAATTCAAGAACTTGAGTTGTAAATTTTATTTGAGAGTTGAAAACATGTTTACAAGGGTTTCCAAAAAACCAAAAGGGTGATATTGAATAACTTTTGTGGTATTTGTTTAAAAAGTTTTGTATTTTTTGACAACTAATCTTTTTGTTGAAGAATGTTTTTGAGTTATAGAATGTTGAAGATGCTGGTTGCTGAAGATTTCCATAAATAAGATTATGTTGATGAATAAGAAGTTAGAAGTTAAGAATGTGTCTCAAACATTCTAAAAATAATAACACAATGCTTCTCTGATCTAAAAGTTCTCACAAATCATGAAAAGTTTCATGATAAAAGCGGTTGAAGAAATGGTGAATAAGATTGATGTTTTTCACTAAGAAAAATTATGAGAAAATTCAGAACTAGTTTTTCCTGAACCTATTTTTTGAACCTGTTTCCTGAACCAATTTCCTGAATCTACTTCTTGGGCCAGAACTTTGGAGCCTACATCCTATGCTAGAAATTCAGATTCTACTTCCTGAGCCAGAAATTCAGAGTCTACTTCCTGTGCCTTAAATTCAGAGTCTACTTCCTAAACCAAAAATTCAGAGTCTACTTCCTAAGACAGAAAATCAAAGTCTACTTCTTGAGACATAAATTTGGAGTCTACTTCCTGAGCCAGAAATTCAGAGTCTACATCCTGAGCTAGAAATTTAGAGTCTACTTCCTGAACTAGAAATTTGGAGTCTACTTCCTGAGCCCTAAATTCAGAGTCTACTTCCTGAGCCAGAAATTCAGAGTCTACTTCCTAAGCCAGAAATTCGGAGTCTTCTTCCTGAGCCAGAAATTCAAAGTCTACTTCTTGATCCAGAAATTTGGAGTCTACTTCCTGAGCCATAAATTTGGAGTCTACTTCCTCAGCCAGAAATTCGGAGTCTACTTCCTGAGCTAGAAATTAAGAATCCACTTCTTGAGCCATAAATTCAGAGTCTACTTCTTGAGCTAGAAATTCAGTGTCTACTTCCTGAGCCAGAAATTTGGAGTGTACTTCCTGATATAGAAATTCAGAGTCTACATCCTGAGCAAGAAATTCAATGTCACTTTTCTATCCTTGTTTCCTGAACTAGTTTTCCTGAACCGTTTTTGTTGAACCAGTTTTCTTGAACCAGTTTTCCTGAACCAATTTTCCTAAACCTGTTTCATAAGCCTAAAATCAGATCCAAGATCAAGACTTATCATTCGGAGGAAGATATGATGAGTTCAAGAAAACCCGAATTTCAACTTTGCATAAATCTCGAAAAAATTAAAGGAGATTTGAATAAGACAATGATTAAACATTAAATGAGAGTGGCCTGCAGAGTTTTTTATATTTGAGGAAGTGGGAATGATTTTCAAGATTCCCACCATTGTTTCCTCAGTTTACTATAAATATGTGCTCAGATCATTCTCTCATTTGAAACTTTTACATATGCAGAAAAGGTAGAGTAGTGGAGATTTCTAAGTGAAAATTTCCTACCATCTTGAAGATGATTCCTTGAGTGTTTGAGAAGAAGAGAATCAAAATCATCTTATCTTGCAGAGAATACCGGTTTTATAAAATCGAAGTCAAGAAATTGGATTGAAGATTCGGAGTGAGAATTTGTAGAGCAGCTTAACAATGTTCTTATTCATGTGTTTGGATAATTTTTTCTTTAAGGAAACATTATAAACTAATGGGAGTTAGTATAATCATTGCTATCAAGAGATAAAAGGTGTCCAATAAGAGTTGTCACAAGTTTTATTCACTTCTTCATTATAGTGGATTTCCATAGACCCACGAGAGTGGCTATGGAAAGGACGTAAGTTCTCTTATTAAGGTTGAACCTTATACATCATGTGTGCCTTTATTTATTTACCTTTCTTGCATTATTTAGTTTCTTGTTAAATGTTGATAAAGAAATAAATATTAACAGGTTGTAAGGGTTAAGTATCTTAATGTTTTGAAACTTATAAAAAGTTAAACAACTGATTCAACACACCCTTCTCAGTTGTTATTCGATCCTTGGAACTTCAAAAAATCACAAAAAATATAAATAGCATCCCACATAGTCCATCATGGACATAATCCCATGATTCGACCTCATGAAATCAGGTACTCTCTCATGTCTCAGTGTCTCTGGGTAGAAGTGATCCAATAATCTCTCCAACAAGTCCTTCCCTTGAATACAATCATTCTTTACAGTCAGAGCCCAGAGTCCCACCAGCACTTCACTGATCCTCATACCGTATAAGTAGCCATATTTACTCTCTTCTAAACCAGAGTCTTAAAATAGTCAATTATAGACTAGATATAATCAATATAGAACTCATCTCCTTCATGTCTACCCTCTCCTATAAAAGCTATAGGGAGTTTCAACTGAAACTCCATTTTTAGATCGGACATGATTTTAAAAACCGCCATGGGTATCTTTCCATGAATTTCATGGAGCAAGATAACTTATCTCATAACTTCTCCCCATTCCTCAACTGGCACTATTGATGCCTCATGTTCTACTACCAGTGGAACATCTCTAACCATATCATTTTATTTTTCTCTCAACAAGCATCGTCATGGATACATACTCTCTACAAAAAAACACACAACTTTGGACATAATTCATAAAAACTAATCACTTACATAAGAGATAAAAAAATCTAGAACATGCCTTTTCCAAGATTCCTGCCACATGGTCAAAAAGGATAATCTAACACTACCCTTAACCATTATACACATAGGTATTTGTTAACAAGAGTAAAAAAAATATCATTATTCAAGGTCCCCATTTAGACACCGAGTTATTCTCATATTTCATCATTTTACACTCTTTCTCAATTTCATGATAGTCACCAATTCCAGTTCAATTTTCACTAGAAAGAAAAATAATTAGATATTGAAAGCCTATCCATAACCCATTTTCCATGCGTGCATAAAATGATTCATGTCACAATAACCTTGAGTTCCTATAATGATACATGTATACTAAACTCTTGTTCCATGCTAGTCCATGAGTTGAAACTCCAAAAATATCAATATCAACAATCACATCACATATTAAGTGTGTCACCCAAGGTGAAATAATATTCTATGGTAACAAAAAATTACATTAAAATTAATCCGACCTTGTGTACTTGGGTTTTTGCCCATATATGTGTTTGAAACTCCATATATTAGATCATGTCCAAGCCCCAACTCTTCCAAGTATAATTTCAACCCTTCTAAAATAGTAAAAAAAAGAAAAATGAAAGAAAACTCATTTGAATCCACTTGGGGATGTCCCAAACTGTGTTCCACATACTACTACCTCAAGTTAGTCGGTCACATGACCTCAAAAACACATCCTCATATGTTAGAGGCTACCAACTAACAGTGGAGGTCTAATAATTTAGTCACGGGGAGACTATACCCTCTTTTATTACAGTAATACACTAGTGTAAATAGTAATCAATAGATTAAGAATATATATAATCATAAAAAATACAAATATCTTAGGAAAATCAAAGAAAAAAAATACAATATCCAAACCAAAAGAGAAATAATTACTTTCTAATGTTAGTGTCAAGTGTGTAAAATGAAAATCCAAAAGAAAGGAACTGACGAATCCTAATGGGTACCAAACCGTGTTAGGTTCACTCAACAATGATCTTTCCCCAAATGATCCATCTAAAACATGTCCTTTTCTCTTTACATATCCTGTAGTAATAAATAATATTTGAGTAACATTTAGGTATCCTGAGTAGGGTGTGAGTACAACTCATTAGGCCACCACCAATAGTGTCAAAAACAAATCTACTCAATAAAATTTTTATGAGTTTTTATAAACAAATAATTAAAATGCATAAGTAAATAGTTTTCACAATATCAATTAATCATTATTAAACCACATGGACCACCAGGATCTTGTGGACACTCATACCTCAATACATACTTCTTCCCTCAACATTTTTGAACCATGTTACATATTCAATTCACATTTCATTATAGCACCTGAGATTACATTATCCTTGTCACTTCAATTTCATTATTACAACCACTTGGAACCACAGACCAATGGAAATGTTTTCGGTGTGGAATGACCGTTCAACCCTCTATTTATCAATAATGATTATATATCATGGGCATAGAACCTCTTGTATAGAAATCGGGTTATTAATCATACATATGTTTCTTGGGTGTAGAATGTCATGTCTATCACCCCAATTACCAATCATACCTATACATATCCTGAGAATAGAACATCATGTCTAGAATCCAATTCCAAATCGTACATATATATCAATTGCTTATAATGACACATCTAGAAACCCAATTCCCAATCATACATATATGTCATGGGTGTATAACATCATGTATATCACATCATTAATCAAATATGGATATATATTATAACATGTCACATTATCACATGAATCTCATTATCACATGTTTTCAGATTTTGATGTAAACTAGTATTAATCAACTTTAATATTCTTATCACAATTAACCACAAAATAAATACCTTAATTAATTCAAAAAATAATTAATATATGTAAATTAATTAATTCAATAATTAATTAACCATATCTGTCCAATTGATTAACTCACCAATTAATCAATCAGATCTCTTCCATTAATTAATTCTGTTGGATTGAATATGTAGATGTATATGTATATTAGATGGAACAATACAAGAGGGGGTGAATTGTAGGTTTTTAAAACATTTTTTTTAAACACTTAAGAAATTAGTTTAGATGATCTTAAACTAATATAATTCACAACAAAAACAAACAACGACATGTTTATTGTATATAAATGTATGATATAATGTAATTATATAAAAATATGTAAATCAATTGTATTCAAGATGAAGAAAATAATCAAAGTAATACAGTAGTGAAGGATTCCACAATAATGAGTATAGAATCAATCAATACAATATGTTACAGTATGAATATAATTGAAACAATTACAAATGAATATGGAATTAAGAAAGAAAAACAATACAATTACCTTTCTTTAAACTAACTGTAGAAGAAATGTAAAATTATTACAACTATTTTGACCCAAAAGGGAAGGGTTATCCTTTTACCTAGGATAAGTGGTCTGTCTTACTACCACCTTGGTAAGCCCTTGATATGATGATCAGTACGTCTGTCTTTCTATCCCCGCAAGCCCTCGATACGATGATCGGTACATCTGTCTTGCTATCCCCACAAGCCCTGGATTCTGAAACTAATTGACACCTCTGTCTTTCTATCACTTGAAATTCCTTGATACTATGATCGGTCACACAATGAAAAACAAAGCACCTATTGAAATAAAAAAACTAAGAATGAGCCTTTCACATTTTTTAGTTTCAAGGCTTTCGCATGAAGCAGGAGAAAAGTCACAACATCTCTCTATAGAACTTGATAGAATCATAGAATGATCAAAGTCTCTCAGTTGTACTTCTCAGCTTCAAATGACCTCTTATTTATAGGCCTCAGGTTCCAATGGTCGTATTTCCTCCAACGGTCATATTTCTTTGGAAAACTCGGAGGGACATGGGCACCTGTCATTATAACAGTCATATTGAAACAAAAAACACGACATAATTTTGATTAGTTTATAACTAATTCCATGACATTGTTTTGGTTAAAACAAAAGATATATGAAGATGATAAAAATGATTACGATTAATATAATGCATGTGTTTTTGATAAAGGACCAAAACAAGAATGTAATGACAGTGAAATATGAAAACTATAAGTATTACTTAGTGTAAAGTATTGATATGATACAAAGCGAGTATGACGCACAAAAGTCAGTAGTATGATTGATAGAGTCAGTACTATTGACAGAGTCCATACGATTGACAGATTCAGTAAAATTGACAGAGTCAATACAACTGATAGAGTCAGTACAATTGATAGAGTCAATACGATTGACAGAGTCAGTATGACTAACAGAGTCAATACCGCTGATAGAGTCAGTATGATTGACAGAGTCAATACGATTGACAGAGTCAGTATGATTGACATAGTCATTACGATCAGCAAGGTCAGTACCAGAAGTATTTTCAGTATGATCAACATAGTCAAATACATTTTTTCTTTCCAAAACAAGATATAAGATTCAAAATAAAACTTTTGACTCAACAATCTCCCCCTTTTTGGAAAGCCCAAAACATAAAGTAAAATAAAAGAAATACTTATCTCTCCCTGAGTTATTGGAAACTCTTTTGAATATAAAATTGAATACAACTAACTCCCCCTTAGGTATGTACTTTTAGAAGGATTATATTCGTATATTTTCCGTGATTTAGAATTATTTGATTAAAACATTCTCCCCTTATAAAAAATTCCCCCCCTTTGTGATTTTCAAAAGTAATGGGGTAACTTGAGTTTCCTAAAAGAGTTAGATAAAAGAAATTCAAGGAAAAGGGAAAGGTAACATAAATCTCATTGAGATACAGAAGTCTATAAAATTCTAGAAATGAGTAAAGAAAGATACAATAAGACTCATTTTTTTTCTCTTTCCTTTTCTTTCTTGATCAACTCTTGAAGAACTGCTTTCATCTTTTTGATTTCTTTCTTTTCATTTGAGATAGAATAACCATGGGATCTAAGAATCTCTTGTTGATCAGAAAAGAGCTGATCCTAATTCATGATGGTCTCTTCTTGGACTATGATTACGTCTTCAAGAGTATCAATTTTGTCTTGCAAATTTTTGTTGTCTTTAGATAACACGGAATTTTGCATTTTCAACAAAACTATTTCATCTTTGAAAGATGAATCCTTCAAAAACTGAGACTAAAAAAGCATTCATTATCTCTTGAAGATATTTTATTGAAGGAATATCTGCTCTATGATTGTTTGAAAAAAGATTCATCCTTTCAATAGTTTCTTTTTCAAGCTTGTTGAAAGCAATTGCAAGATCATTTGAAATTCTCCTCAAGCCTTCAATTGATATTTCATGACCATTCACTGAGCTCTTTGTTTTGTATGACCACATAGTCATTATATTTCCAACCTTCTTATGATCAGCCGAACATTTTGACATAAGTTTCACATCTGATTCCATTGAAAAAACTCTCTTCCTTAGTTCTCTTACAGAACCAAACTTTTTCCTCAGATTGTCAGTGATTAAATCAATTATACCTTCATGTCTAGGGAAATAAGGGATGGTTTTCTCAATCATTCTCAAAACATGAACAATGTAGTCACTCCTCTTGAAAGAGATTGTTTTTTCTGAATCAGTATCTTCATCATATGAATCTAGTTCATTTGATTGGATTGAGTCTTCAACTGTCTATTTTCATTTTGATTTTTCTTTCTCCCTTCTTTCTTATTCTACTTTTTCACTGATAACAATTAATTTTTCATTCTGAGAGGATTGAGCACCTTGCTTTACTTGAGAAGAAATTTTTTCTGGAGTTTCAAAAGATTGAGCTTGAGATTGATCGTCATGAGGAGTTTGTTGAATAACTTCACTTTTCTTTTGAAAAGATTCTTCTCTACTTTTATTTGAGCTCTGAAGGAATTCCAAATGAAAATATCCTTCCTCTTCTTTAACTTCCTGTATTTCTTCCAAAATTTGTTTCCCTTTCTCTTTCTATGGGAGAATCTGTATGATAGGCTCTTGATATACTTCTGTTATTTGAGCACTAGCATCCTCAACCATTTTCACGATTTTAGAAACATCAAAGTCTTGCACTTTTGTTTTCAAAAGAGTCTTCTTTTTCTTTTCAGCCTGAAGGGTATCCTCAACCCTTATCCTCATGGAAAAATCGTCAGCTGGGTTAAGCCAAAACATCAGATCTCTTTACTTTCTCTATTCTATTTCTTTTCTCCACATGGCCAGAATCTCCTTACTGTACTTAGGTTTATTCTTTGGCATTGAACTGGTTTACGGATCTGACTTTTGATAAGCAAGATTAGTTGGATTTTCTTTTGCTGGTATAGGTGCCGATTGATTCTGTGCCAATTCAGCCTCTATATCTCCGATGAAAAGTTTTGAATTCTGATCAAAACAAACATTCAACTTCTTCAACGTACCCTTACTTATCCACGAAGGTTTCAACTCTATCAATTGTCCTTTTAAAGGAATATTACAAAACTTCATGCTCTCGAGAATGAACTTTGTAAAAATAGCGGGATCTGTAATCAAATGATATTTGATGGCTCCCGACTTTACATTCTTGACAGTTTCAATGATGTATCCCATGAGATTTACCTTTCTCATATTGACAAGATATTCTACCATGAAGATATCAAATACTTTCAGAGTTTCTCTGTCCCCTTTCCTTGGGATATGAAAACCTTGCATCCAAAGTGTCACGAATCTATTATCTGGAGAAAGATGAGCCACTTTACACATCTATTAATTTATCAAAAACAGCACATTTTCCGTACTTTCTTT
This sequence comes from Viscum album, assembly GCA_963277665.1. Taxonomy (NCBI): domain Eukaryota; kingdom Viridiplantae; phylum Streptophyta; class Magnoliopsida; order Santalales; family Viscaceae; genus Viscum; species Viscum album. Next base: position 1,292,854,582 of record OY728138.1, on the reverse strand, counting down.
ATTAAATGTACCAACCTCCTCTGGTAGTTTATGATATGGATAGAAAGAATCACCTTCTATTGGAACATTAAGAAAGTGGGCTGCTTGTTTTACATATATTGATATCTTTCTATCGTACACAGCAAAGATGATAGTCATATTCCTATCAAAATAAATAGTTTTTTAGAATTGGATAACCTCTTCAATAAGAACCGAATCTTGAGACATAGGTTTTTCAACACAAAGATGCTCCCATCCTTGAAACAAAATAATTCTTCTGATTTTTGAATCAAATGAATCAAAGAATTCACAAGAAACTAACCATTCTCTGAAAAAGTATTTCTTTGAAAAAGTATTTCTCTAGAAAAGTCTTTACAGACATTTTGGCTGGATGATTGGTAGAAGACTGAGACATAATGGTGATGCCGATGGAAGATCGTACGGAGTTTAGAAAACAAAGGGGTAGCTTTTCGCCACAAAATTTGAAAACCTGGCGTACATTTAGCAAAGAGGGGGTCTATTTATAGGCAATAAAAAGGATGACAGTTGATCTTCTATGGTTGGGATTTGAAGAAAAAAATCAACAGATAAGATTAAAAGGAGGTTTTTTATTAAAAAATGAGAAACAATAAAAAGTAAAATCAATACAAAGTAAGGAAAAAATGTACCTGCCGGAGATTGTAAGGAAACTATTGGTTTAATAATATTAACATAGTGAAAGAAAATACAATCGTACAAGGAGAAAAATACGATCGGTTGTCATGCTGATGGAATACAAAGTCATTACCATAGGTTGTCAAGCCGATGGAAAACAAAGTCATTACCATAGGTTGTCAAGCCTATGGAAAACAAAGTTGTTACCATAGGTTGTCAAGCCGATGGAAAACAAATTTCTTACCATAGGATGTCAAGCCGATGGAAAACAAATTTGTTACTATAGGATTTCAAGACGATAGAAAACAATGTAATTAACATAGGTTTTCAAGCTGATGGAAAACAAATTCATTACCATAGGTTTTCAAGCAGATGGAAAAAAAGTCATTACAATAGGTTTTCAAGCCAATAGAAGACAAATTTGTTTCCATTGGGTGACCTGGAGATGGAAAACAAACTTGTTACCATTGGGTGACGTGCTGATGGAAAACAAACTTTTTACCATTGGGTGATGATCCATCGAAAAAAACATGTTACCAATGGGTGATGTACCGATGGAAAACAAACTTGTTACCATTGGGTGACATGCTGATGGAAAACAAACTTGTTACCATTGGGTGACATACCAAAGGATAATAAACTTTTAACCATTGGGTGGTGTGTTGATGGAAAACAAACATCAATATGGTAATCAGGAAAACAAGCCAAAAAAAGAAAAAAACTATAACAAAATAGTCAATATGATAGACAGAATAACAATCCAAGAGAATAAATAAATAAATATCATAAGAAAATAAGAAACCCATTAAGTAAAATTTTCTCCCCCTTTCTAAGAGGAGTTTATTTAATGTAAGGAGAAGTGTAAAACATGATGTAGATATGAATGATTACTTTAATGTAATCATTCCTAGCTTCTATTTTATAGACTCAAATCTATTAAAAGGTAATGGTTTCGTAAAAATGTCAGCAAGTTGTTCTTGCATTCCGATTAATTGTAAAATAATATCTCATTTTTGTGTGTGATCCCTAAGAAAGTGATGCCTAATATCTATGTGGTTTTCATGAGAGTGATGTGTTGGGATCTTACTAAGAGTTATGGAACTAGTATTATCACAAAGAATTTGAGTTTTGGAAAAACACAATCCATAGTCAGTGAGTGTGTGTTGCATCCATAACACTTGAGCACAAAAACTTCCACCTGCTACATATTCAGCTTCAGCAGTGGAAAATGCTACTGGGTGTTGTTTCTTGCTGGACCATGAAACCAGGGAATCTCCTAATAAATGAAATTTTCCAGATGTACTCTTTGTATCCATTCTACAACCTTTAATGTAAGAATATGAAAAACTTTTTAAAACAAAATGATTTCCATAAGAGTAAAAAAGACCAAGATCCATAGTGCCTTTTAAATACCGAAAGATTCTATTCACAACATTTAAATGAGACTCTTTTGGATTGGATTGGTATCTTGCACATAAGCATACATAAAACATTATGTCTGGTCGACTAGCTCTCATGTATAAAAAACTTCGTATCATACCTCTAAAAGTTGTTTGATCTACTGGTTTCCATGTGTCATCAAGATGAAGTGTATTTGAGGTACCAATTGGAGTGCTAATACTTTTAGTTTTTTTCATATCCATATTTTTTGAGTAAATATTTAATATACTTATGTTGAGATATATATGTTCCTTCTAGTTTTTGAGAAATTTGAAAACCTAAAATGAATGTTAACTCACCCATCACACCCATTTCAAACTCATACTTCATTAATTTCACAAAAGAATCAGTTAAAGATTGATGTGTTGAATTTGAATAATCAAAACATTTTTAATTCCAATTTTTATAAAAAGGGTTGGATCCACATTTCATTTTTCATAATTGTTTTGTAAAAGAAATCATTTAAGTCTATCATACCATGCTCTAGGAGCTTGTTTAAGGCTATATAGAGCTTTGGTAAGTTTAATAACATGATTATGATATTTTGAGTCAGGAAAACTAGGGGTTGTTTGAGAAACACTTCTTCTTGAAAAAAACCATATAGAAAATCACATTTAACATCCATTTGAAATAGTTTGAAATTAATGTATGCTGCAAAGGATAATAGAATACGAATAGATTCAAGTCTAGCTATAGGAGCATATGTTTCATCATAGTATATTCCCTCTTGTTGATTATATCCCTTAGCAACAAGTCTTTCTTTATTTCTTAATATGATTCTATTTTCATCACATTTGTTTCTGAAAACCCACTTTTCACCAATTATAGTCGTTTCTTTAGGTCTTTCAACTAAATTCCATACATGATTCCTTTCAAATTCATTTAGTTCATCTTGCATTGCTTTAATCCAACATTCATCACCTAAGGACTCACTCAAACTTCTAGGTTCAAATTGTGAAATAAAGGAATGATGTTCTATTTCATTTCCTAAGGAATTTCTGGTCTATATAGGTTGATTTACATCGCCAATGATGTTATCACTAGGATGATTCCTACGAATCAATTGATTTGGGTTTTGTAAAACCTGTTCATCAACATATGGTAGGAAATATTCTAGGGTAAAAGTTTCAGGAACACATTCTTGAACATTTTCCATTTCAGAAGAATATTCTCATAGAGGTTGATAAACATTTTTAGAAAACACATCCGAGGATTTAGGTTGGGGTTGGTTGAAAACAAAAGGATTTGTTTCATCAAATATAATATGAATTGTTTCTTCAACAGTACAAGTGTTTTTATTGAAAACTCTATATACCTTAGATGTTGTAGAATAGCCTAGAAAGATTCATTCATTAGATTTTGGTGAGAATTTTTGTATATTATATTTAGTATTCAGAATGAATAATTTTCACCCAAAAACATTGAAGTATGATACTTTAGGTTTTCAGCCAGTCCACAATTCATAAGCTGTTTTATTAAGAAAATGTCTAGTTAAACACGATTTATAGTATAATAAGCAGTAATTACAGCTTCATCCCAAAATTACGTAGAAATTGAGTATTCACTCAACATGGTTCTTGTCATTTCCTAAAGAATACGATTTCATATCTCAACAACACCATTTTTCTGAGGAGTTCTGGGAGCTGAGAAATTGTGAGAAATAACATTCTTACTAAAAAAAGATTCAAAATCAGAATTTTGAAATTCACCACCATGATCACTATGAATAATTATTAGTGGTAGGTTTTTATCATTTTTAACTAGGGATATAAATGTTTTGAAATAGAAAAAGGCTTTATATTTCTTTGTTAGAAAATAGACCCATGTAAATCAAGTAAAGTCATCAACTAAAAATATACATATTATATTCCTCCAATGCTTCCATTTTGTGAAGGACCGAAAATATCTATATGCACTAACTGTAATGCATTTGATTTTTAAACTTCATTAATTGATTTAAAGCTATTTTTATGTTGCTTTTAAAATTTACAAGGATCACAGTCTTTTGAAGAATCATATCTAAGATCTGGTAGTCCCTTTACAACTCTTTTCTTTGAAAGTTTACAAAGGTTTCTTAGGTTGCAGTCTCCTAGTCTTCTATTCGATAGACATGACTGGTCTTCTATGGAGCTTATTCAAGGTCAATTATGGCTCCTAAGGTCTTCTAAGTTAATAGTGAATACATTCTCTTGCCTATGTGCAGAAATAATGAATTCATCCTTGGAATTGTGAACTAGTCATTTATCATTTCTAAAATTCACAGGGTATCCTTCATCACATAATTGGCTTATGCTGATGAGATTATGCTTAAGACCTTTATAAAGCAAAACATTTGAAATAAGAACTTTACCATGAAAGAAAATATTACATATTCCAATGATCTTTCCTTGAGCATTATCTCTGAAGGTAACCTTTACATCCTTTGATTCTACGATCTTTTCAAAGAAATATTTGTTTCCGATCATGTGTCGAGAACAACCATTATCCATATACCAAATATTCTTGTGGGTACACTTTTTATTTTCCTGAAAAAGAAACAATTAGTTTTTCAAAATCAAAACTTTTTTGGATTTAGAGGGGTTAGATAAAATAATTTTAGGAATCTACATTTGTTTTTCAAAATGATCTTTTTGAAATATTAAATACTTAGTTCTAGTAAGTGAAAAATCTATTTTATAGTGTCCTCCACATTGACATTTAGAGCAGAAAACGGTATTTTGAGGAACAAAATAGTTATTACTAAAAATTTGTTTAGAATGAGTATAACCAATACTAGAATGATTCCTTAAAGGTCTAATTTTAGAATACATTTTTTCAATGTTTTCCTTACCATAAGTAAAGTTTGACAAACATTTTTTCAAGGAAAAAATTTCAGACTTTAGTTTTAAAACCAGGTTCTTATCCTCCAAAACATTTGATTTGGAACTAGAGTTAGGCTCGAAAACATTTTTCTTGGAAATTACATTTTCTAGATACTTTGAAAGTTTATCCTTATCAGATTTGACTTTCTCAAGGGTTTTTAAAATACATTCTAAAACAGAAGTTGTCATATCAAGATCATTCGAAAGATCTGATACTTCTTTGGTTAAAATTGAAATTCTAGAATTTTTCTAATCATGTTTCTTTTTGAGTTTAGAATTTTCATTCTCAAGTAATTTAGAAAACCTAGATACTTCTTCAAAAGAAGGTAAAGTATTATCTTCTTATGATGAAGAATCGTCATTTTAAGATTCATAATATTTAATGTTAGTGTAATTTGTATTTAGGGAAACAATTGTAATAGCATCAGTATTGTGTACCATATCCATGAGATAATGATCTTCAATGGGTAATCTAGCCATAAGTCCAATACTTTTATTTCATGAGGATTCATATTCTGAAAAATTATCTGATGACTCACTACCACTTGCACTCCAAGTATCATTTTACTTCAAGACTTTCTCTTTCTTAGTCTTGTAATACTTTTTCCTATTCCATTCATAATTTTTATCCTTTTTGTATTTTCTCTTCAGTAAAGGACAATCAGGCCTTATATGACCTACTTTCTTACATTCATAACAAGTTACCTATGAATCTTTCTTATCCTTCCTATCTTTCTTTTTTGAATATATATTGGAAGTATTTCTTTCCCAAAATCTTGTTCATCCATCAAGCATGATTGGCTAACTCATTATCTGAATGATCACAATCACTAGAATCATACATAACAACTTTCTTGGATTTGGATCTTAATATCCTTTTAGGTGTTTTAGCATTAGATGTTGTAGTAAAAGCTACACTTCTATTTCCATTTTTCATCTTGTTGAAATACACATCTCTGTTCATTCTTGTCTCATCCTGAAGAAGTGTTCTAAAGAGTTCATCAAGTATAATCTGAGAAAATTTTCTGTTTTCATCAATAGCTGTCCTTTTTTGACTCCCATTCATTTGGCATTATATCAATAATTTTGTCAATAAGAGCTTCATCATCCAGCCCTTTTTCTTCCATTGATTATAAACTATTGACTATTGTCATAAATCTCTGTTTCACTTTGCATACCGGCTCACTATAAGGAAAAATAAATCCATGACACTCTGCATGAAGCATTTCTCTTCTTGTTTCTATAACCTTGGATGTACCAAAATTTGTGACTTCCAATTTCATCCAAATACAGTTGGCTTCTTCACAATAAGAAATCTGGCTGTATATATTCCTGGTCATAGAAAATAGTACAGTGTTACGTACCTTGTAAATCAATTGGTATTCTTGCTTCTCTTGGTTCTTGAAAGTACTGACTTCTCTGTCAGAAATTTTGTAACCTCCAGTAAGCATAATAAAATTGTCTACACCAGTATTGATAATGAATGTCTTCATTTGATCTCTCCAGTACTCATAGTTGTTCCCGTCAATGATAGGTGGTCGATTAGGATTTAGATTGTCAATTGACCCAATATTCATTCCTTCCATCTAATAAAAAATAGACTTTTCCACTCCACACATTAGTGTAGTAAATAATTGAAATAGTAATATGAAAGAATAAGAGCTAGTAGTACAAATCAGTGGAAACTTCCTAGGATACCAATTGTAGGATCGAATATGTAGATGTATACGTATATTAGATTGAACAATACAAGAGGGGGTGAATTATAGATTTTAAAAACATTGTTTTTTAAACCCTTGAGAAATTAGTTTAAATGATCTTAAACTAATACAATTCTCAACAAAAACAAACAACAACAATTTTATTGTATGTAAAGGTATGATATAATGTAATACTATAAAAAATGTAAAGCAATTGTATTAAAGATGAATACAATAATCAGAGTAATACAATAGTGAAGGATTCTACCATAAAGCGTATATAATCAATCAATACAATATGTAACAGTATGAATGTAATTGAAATAATTAAAATTGAATATAGAATGAAGAAAGGAAAACAATATAATTCCATTTCTTAAAACAAACAGCAGTGGAAATGTAAAAGTATTACAATTATTTTGACCCAAGGAGAAGGGTTATCCTTTCACCTAGGATAAGAGGTCTATCTTACCACCACCTTGGTAAGACCTCAATACGATGATCGGTATGTCTGTCATGCTATCCCTGTAAGCCCTTGATACGATGATCGGTACGTCTATCTTGCTATCCCCGTAAGCCCTCGATTTTGAAGGTAATCGGCACCGCTGTCTTTCAATCACTTGAAATCCCTCAATATGATGATCGGTCAGACAAAGAAAAACAAAGACCTTATTGAAATACAAAAACTAAGAATGATCCGTTCACGTTTTTTAGTTTCAAGGCTTTCACACGAAGTAGGAGAGATGTCACATCATCTCTCTCTATAACATGATATAAGAATAGAGTGATCAAATTCTCTCAGTCGTACTTCTTAGCTTCAAATGACTTCTTATTTATAGGCCTAAGTTTCCAAAGGTCTTATTTACTCCAACAGTCATATTTCTCCGGAAAACTCAGAGGGACATGGACACCTGGAATTATAACGGTCATATTGAAAGAGAAAACATGACATTGTTTTGATTAGTTTATAACTAATTCCCCAACATCATTTTGGTTAAAAAAAGATATATGAAGATGATAAACATGAGTATGATTAATATAAAGCATGTGTTTTTGATAAAGGACCAAAACAAGCATGTAATCAAAGTGATATATGAGAACTATAAGTATCACTTAGTGTAAAGTATTGATATGATACAAAGAGAGTATGACGCACAAAAGTCAGTATGATTGATAGAGTCAGTACAATTGACAAAGTCCATATGATTGACAGAGTCAGTACCACTGACAGAGCCAATATGATTCACAGTGTCAGTATGATTGACAAAGTCCATATGATTAACAGAGTGAGTATTATTGACAGAGTCAATACGAGTGACAGAGTCATTATGATTTACAGAGTCAATACGATTGACAGATTCAGTATGATTGACAGATTCAATACGATTGACAGAGTCAGTACGATTTATAGAGTCATTACGATCAGCATGGTTAGTAAGATAAGTATTGTCAGTACGATCAACATAGTCAATTACATTTGTGATTTCCAAAACAATACATAAGAGTCAAAATAAAACTATTGACTCAACAAATTGAACAATTAATAAATCATTTCACAATCATTACATCTAATAATTAATTCACCAATTAATTATCCTCAATTCAAAATTCAACAATTCAAGAGTTTAATAATTAACTCATCAATTAATTATCCTCAATTTCATAATTCAATACCTTGATAGTTATTTTATAAATTAATTATCTCAATTCCACAATTCAATTATTCAATAAAATATCCAATTCCTCAATTCTTCAATCCATCACATAAATTAATCAATTTGTTCAATTTCAATTGCTAAAATAACCGTATAAATTCTACAATCACATACAAATATATGATATCAAGATTATTATATTTGAATAATTGACCACCTGCCTTGATTCATTGATGAATTATCTCCCAATAGAAATCCCCAAAAAATTTGAGTGGTACAATGACATAGATCTAGATCCGAATCTAAAAACCCTAAATCAAGATTAAACAAAACAACATCTTTTAATTATAAATCTTGATCTAGATAAATAGAAGATTAAATCCCACAAAAATAATGAGATAAGTAATGAGGATGAACAAGAATGAAATGGGATAGAATCCACATACTAGACAAGGATATGATCTTAGATACGATCTTCGAATCATGAATAACATAGGTCAGGAAGGATTGGAAATTTTCATGAGAGATCCAAAATTGTGAAAGAAATTTGTAGATAGAATGGGGTTTATTTGATGTCAATTAGGGGGTCCATGAATTTTTAAAATTAATTTTTTGGGGACATTAATTCTTGTTCATGGTTAGCTGGGCTGGGGTGCATTGTTACTCCAAAGAGGGTGCATGGTAGGGAAAACTACACACCAAACAAGAAATTCCCCACTATCTAGGGTTTCATGGTTTACTGGGCTAGGGTATATGGTTTTCCCTAACCTAGTACCAACTATGAAAACCCCATTTTCCTTTAATTTTTCACAAAATTACACCCAAACACACCCCAGGTTATAACCCAAAAAATTAATCATATATGTAAAAAAGAGTAAATAAAAACAAGCCCGAGTAAACTCCAGAAAAAATTAGGATCATAAATGGAGAAATGTTTAAAATATATACTAATCACAAATGTTTCAAGTATATATTCACTTAAAAATAGTTGAACATTATATATAGGAGATTACGGGAATTTATAATGGATTATGAATAAATAATTCATCACCATATACGTAAATAAAAAAATTGATTCATTAAGTCAGAAAAATAATGCTTCACTAACCATGATACATTTGAAACAAGGCCGTTTGGTTAGAGATTTGATAAATTTTGGAATATAAATTATGTATGTGGGAACTTCCACTATTTTGTATTAGGTGTCAGTACAATCATATCTATTGGAAATAATTTAAAAATATCATAAAGAGGATCATGTGTTATAGAAAGATAAATAATATTTTAATAAGGGTGATTTTCTAGAGTTTAATGTTAATGAAAGAGGTGACATCAGATTTTCAAAATGAATATGAATTCATGGTGATTAATTATAGAATGATAAGTATTGAATGGGATTCTTTTGTAAATTCCAGTGTAGGGGTGGAAATGGGAAAATATTTATATTGATTTTATGGTGGTATTTCTGAGGACATCATGATGTAAAAAATGTAATTTGTGTTATTATTTTTTGATTAATTATATCGTTATATTTACATCCCATTGGATATATTATTTATTTATATTATATCTCTTGATTCTATCCCAATGAGATAGTTAGGATACATTGAGTTCCACTCTCAATTATATCTGAACATGAACCCAAGTTCTTTTCTAATACTAGGAAATGAGTTCAGAAGTGACTGGGTACTAAAATAAATTTATGTATAACATTTTATCCTCAATATATTGGATAGACTGAGTGAACTATTAATGACACTGAAGATATGTTTCATGAAATTTTGAAGGATTACAAAGGAAGTTGGGATCATCTTATTTCATTGTTCTAGTTTTTATATGATAATAGCTTTCATTGTAATAAATAGAAGATGAATTTTAGAGAATTATTGGGAAATCAGTGTTAGAATGTAATTTTTTGGGATGAAGTTGGTGAAGGAATGTTTTTAGGCCTATTGTTGGTAGAGGAAATGGTTGAGAAGGTGAAGATAATTCAAGGAAAATTGAGGAAGGTACATAGTAGGAATAAAAGGGATACTTATAACTGGAGGGAAGGTATTTTTTTGAGGTAGTGAATAATGTTTCTCTTAAAGTATATCAATGGGAAATTTATATGTGTTTTGGTAAAAAAGGGAAGAAAATTCCACATTTTATTAGAATATATGAAATCATGGAGTAATTTGGATCAATTTAATTCTGAGTTTCACTTCCTCTGATTTTATGCCATGTATAAATTGTTTTTCATGTTTTGATGTTTAGAAAATATGTGTCAGATTCATATCATGTTTTATCCTCGTGGTAGCTCAGTTAGATGATATCCATTTTTATATAGAACAACTAGTAAAAACTATTTTCTATAGAGAGAAAGTGTTGTAGAATAAATATATTCATTAGGTTATGGTTTTATAGTTAAATGATATGTTTGAGGAAGAAACAAGGTAATCTGATAATACATTAAATGAATTATATCTCCACTTATTTAATAAATGAATAAAATTGGGAGGACAAAATTTCCAAATGGGGAGAAAAATGAATAACCCAGGTAATGATTCATTAAATCATTTCCATATTTATTAGTATTCATGAATTAGATAGTAATATTCATTATAAAAATATGATGTATTTTTAAATCAAAAAATAAATAATTTTATTAATCTCCTATCTTATAAGGTTTTATTTAATGGTTTAATTGTAAAAATATATAATTTTATTTAAAAAATAATAATTTCACTTTGGAATTGATAATTTCAATATTATCCTAATATGATTTTTATAATTTTTTAAAAACATTTATTTTCTAATAAATAATTAAAATATTTATTTTTATTAAAAAATAATTTTCATTTAAATTATTTAAAAACTTATATTATATTTTTTATGAGTTTTAAAAAAAATTAGTTCGTTTCGATTAAACATAATACAATTATTATGTTTTGAATGACTTTTTTACTTGTATATAGAATTAAAATATTTTTATACAAAAAATTAATTTTCTAAAAAACCATTATTTATTTTGTTTTTTCAGATTAATTTTAAATTAATTTTTTCACTTGTGTGTTTTAAGTCTTGAGAAATGGATTATATATTGTAAAACATTGGTTACAAATTTGGAAAATAAGACCCTTTTATTTTTATTCATTATGTATTGTAACCATAGTAAGTAATTATTACCATAGTAAAGGTAAAATGGGAAAATTAAGGGTATACATAATTTGATAAGGACTAAAATGTAACACTAGTACATGACTTAATTTTATTTTTTGGGTATATTTTGTCCATAATTATCCAAAATTTGAGTATATGAACTTTTTTTATATATGGACATGATTATGACATTTATAGTTCTTTATGTAATGAAAAGACAAAAAGTCACCCATGTGGTTTTATTATCTTAAATTTTTTGACATATGGATAAATAAAATGTTGGATGAGTTATAAAATTTTAATTTAAATATATATACATATATTAATATATAAATTTGTTTCCATATTTTTAATGATGAAATAATTACCTTAAATTCTTATGCAACACCGAAACAGTAATTATATAATTTATAAAAATTAAAATAAATCATTTAAAAAAGTATGGGTAATCTAAATTGAATAAACTATTATGTTAAAAAAATTGTATAAATCTACAATTTTTGGGAAATTTCAGTGGTATATATTTCATCTCTATATTTTTTTTATGTTTTTAAAGTCAAATTAAAGGAATAGTGTCAACATTAACATTAATTATATTTTAAGATAAATAACTTTTTATTAAATAATTTAAAATTCCAAATATGTAGTATTCATCGAGGTAAATGGGATATGGATTATTATATCAAAACATTTCCATTTATATTCCTTTTTTCTTCTTATATTAAACTTTGTTACCCCATGATATAAAAAATATTTATACTATGATAATTGTCAAAAAGGATTTACACCGGTTTAAACAAAAAGATAATGGTGAAAAAATAACCTAAAATTATAAAAAAAATGGGATAATATTATGTTGAATTTCCTTCATCTTATCATAAAATATTATGAATTTTTAGAAATTTTAATATAATTTTATTTTATTAATTTAGTACTTCAAGAAATTCCATGTAAGCCCATCCCCTCACTTATAAAAGAGAACCTCCTCTACAATTTTCTTCACACATCAATAAAAATATTTTATCAAATCCCAACCCAAATTCATTCTTTACATCACTACCCATTTATCAAGCCCTTCATTTAATGAGAATACCAACCTATGATGTTTTTTTCATATAAACTCTAAGAAGGTTTTCCAAAGAAGTGGTATAGTTCTTAACCAAAAATTTTCATTTTGTTTCTTTACTAAAAAATTAAATATTCTTAAAACATGATGAAATAAAAAATTTCCACATAGTCAGATGTTAATATATTTATGGAATAACCAATATCAATCTTCTCTTCCATGAATGCAGAATGAAATCATCATTCGTGTGTATGGCAGTCTACCACCTCACAGACAGATGTAATTCATTTTCAATCACCTCCTCTTATATATGGATATATTGATGAATTTAATACACAAGCACATACACATATATATTATATTCATTTCTTACATATAAATATGTAAAAATAATATATTTTCATGAGGCAACATAGAAACCCTAGTACACTGTTACCTGAGCTAACCCTAACATATCCCAAAGGGCATTCCCAATCCACAGGGGTTGGCATCTAAAACCTGGAATCATGCAAGAATCAAGTGTGAAATATTTTTCAAAATAAAATGGAAGAGTAAATGATACAATTTTTCATTCATAAAATTCTTACAGAGAAGGTAGTAAAATAATAGGTGAAATAAAATCCAAAATAATAAATCATCAGAAGACACAACATCGAGCTAAAAAAGGTCTCAAAACTTCTATGAAAAAAGTGGATCACACCTCCACCAGTCTCCACCATCACTCCAAGACCCATGCATTAGGAAAATAAAACACTTCTAATTAGTAGTTTCTCTTCACTTGGTCCTAGAATAAGATAATATATAAATTCTGCAAGGCTAATCTAGCGTGTAAGCATAAAATCCCAATAGAGTCTAACCAAGTGTTCTATAATCTATTCCATGACAGAAAACCATATATGTTTTAAATTTAAATAAAAATATAAATGGAAAATCTTTTTTATATTTTCAACAAAACATGATTTTTAACTCAATGTTTGGAAGATATAGTCTTAAAACACTTTATAAAAGACACATAAATAAAATAGTTAGGATGAATAAAATAGTTCTAAAATCAGTTACATGTATGATCAAGTCAGGAAAAATAAATAACCATGTTCCAAGACCTATGATATGCTATTTCCATGTTCAAGGATGTTTGAAATACTCAATTAGAGATCTTGGCTCCATGTGTGCGCATGTCCCTCATCTCAAGCTATCAGGACTCAACTCCCCGTTAGGGAAATCAATCCATGATAATTTTTTCTCATTAAAATTATCATCAATCTAATTATTAGGGGTCAAATATCAGTGTGATTTTCCTAGTCACCCAAGAAATATAAAGGATCACATGTTATTTCAACTAACCAGTGATTAGATTAGAAAAAAATAAAAAATTATTCATTTCAAATAAATTATCATTCATGGTTCAAATGCCCAAAATCAGTTTCAACATGCCTTTTGATTTCAAAAAAATTAATTAGTTTTTATAAAATTCATTCCTTATCAAATAATAATTAATTTTAATGAATTTTTTTCAATAATCAACATCAAATCATCATTCAATTCCATACCATCATTATTCCCAATATCTATCCCAAAATTTCAATGCAATTTGAACTCAAGTGTTAAATATTTTCAAATATGGGTTTTTAAATAAAATAAAAACTATTTTCAAAACGATCAAGAAATTTAAGGTTTCGATTATAGGGGAAATCATATGAAAATACTGACCTTTATTCAGAGATCAAGTCAACACTCACAATAGGAAAATAAAATGGATAATGAAGGTTAAAAAGATCAATATGGAATTTCTAGATCATGTTTCATCAAGATAAAACTATGATTCAATCGAAAATACAAGGAAAATATATTTTAAAAGAATGATATTAGAAAGAAGGATTATTATATGATTAGGAAAATAAATGGAAATTAAATTCTGAATTGAGACGTCCCTAAGGGAAGCATTCATCTAACAATTACCTAGAGAAACCATTAGAAGTATGGGGAAGAGTGCCTATCAAATAGACCAAGATTCAAGCTTCCAGCATGATCTAAATCCACATAGAATAGATGATTTATGATGTAATATATTTATATAGGACCTAAAAACCCCCACACACCACATAAATTGAAAAACAAGTTTCATCGGGCTAAATGAAATCCTAATTGATGAATTTATTATGTATTTTCATCTTTTATAGTGTAAATCATTTTACATCACAACTTCGTACATTATGTATTAATCTAGTTTACGCCCTATGTTATTTTCATATCTTGTTCACTATAATAAATTAACATCTTAAACGAAAGGTTTATGGTGTAAATTCATTCATCACATAACACACTACCCAGGTTATAAGAAAATACCCAAAATGACTCAAAAACTAAAAAATAATATGTCAAAAAAAGAGTGTAGCTTTAACATGTTGTTACAACCCCCCCCCCCCTCAATAAAAACGTTTTATCCCCATAAATCCTATTAAGAAGAAATCATCTAAAATAGATGAGGACGCTACTCTATCACCAATTCCTCATGGTCCTATGTCTTATGTGAGTTAAAAGCATGATACTATAACAAATGAATCCTGGATATGGAATACCAACAAAGAACCATTATCTTAGAATCAATAATCCATAATGGATTCATAGTGTTGGATAAGTTAGGTTCAACATCAATATGCTCACATCGTAGGACATGATAAGTGTCAGGAATATACTTCATGAGATATGATAAATAAAACAAGTTGTGGATCGATGAATATTATTGTGTCATGGTTTAAAGGTATGACACACTCTAACCAACTTAATAATCTCAAAAGGACCCAAAAATATCAGTGCCTAATTTCATTGTTTTCCATGCCATTGGTGACCCATGAAAAGAGATACTCTAAAAACATAGCTTCCAACTCAAAACTCAAATTATCTTTGATCATTATCAGCATAAAATTTCTAATATTTCTATTCCATCATCATTATATAATAAATCAACTAAATATTTACTATCATCTCCTATAATAAACTAGGTCCAAAAATGAAAATTTCACCAATCCTTGACTAAAAGAATAGATATTTACAAAACTATTCATACAAGGACTCGAAAAGAGCAATATGGATTGTTGATAGGTAACTATTCTTATAGGTAAACTCAAATATTTATAATTGGATATACCTTGGTCAACAAAAAGCATGGACACAAGAATGATTAATGCCTACTAGAATATGTAAAAATCATTATGTATAGGAATTTGTCTACGAATGATACACCATTTTCAATACAAAAATGGATCCCACCACCGTCTAGAGGTCTCTCAAAAAGGGATGTAATATGTGGATTCATGATAGCAACTAATACAGATGGAATTCCACAAAATATAAAAATATATCTCATTTAGAGCTCCCATAAGTAATCACCATTGTTTGGATTCCATATGGGTATAAAGTGATCTAATATGGTCATTAGATTAATCACTACCCACATATAATTCATTCCATGAGTGGTATGAAAAAACCCAACCACAATGTCTATAGAAAAGATGTCCCACTACCATATCAGATCAGAAAGTGGATGAAGAACACCCAAATATTATGGTGATCGACCTTGAATTGTTTGAAGATATAGCAAGGATTAACTAATTCAATGATTTATTATCTCATACATAGCCTCTATAATCATTATTTCATATCATATAACATATTCATAGAACTCATGTACACATCCCAATGTGAATTATGAAATTCCCCTATGATAAAGATTGTTATAGGAAAATGTATAATGTATTAGTTTTTGTAATATAAGAAAACCATAGAAGAGAACAACCACTCACCAATAGTCTCCCCACCATAAAGAGAGTACCCAATGTCATAAAACTCATCATCAATATAATTCTCCTAAAGATTATTTTCGAGATTAGTGTAGGTAGGTTTAAAAATTTCTTATACAATCTCACACACATCCTCTATGGATCCCAAATGAAACTAAGAAAATATAGCCATCTAATTCCACTCTTCTGATGATTCTTTTAAGAATTGGGTTGGTAGTTTCTTCCTCAAATCATCCTTGGTGATATTCTACATACCAGGGGCATAGTGAATTTTGAAATCAAAATAATTTAGTTACTCCACCAATTACCTCTATTTTAGATTCAAATATTTTTTGGAGAGGATATAACTCATAGTTTTGTGGTAAAAAAACATGGAAAACCTTTCTCTAAAAAGTTAATGCTGCTAACACTTGTGATAGATCATCACTATAGTATTTTAATTGTCCTGAGTCAAAAATTTCTTCTTATATGGCCTAAATTTTATGGATCCATAATCTACCAAAAGATAATCCTTCACCATAATTTAACCCAAACCAAAAAAATATACATTACAAAAAACCACATATCCCTTACTAGACATTCAAAGAGTAACCCCTATTATAGAAGTCAGAAGATGTTTTATATCCTAAAAATAATGCTAAAATTTATCATTACATAAGAAATTTTCATCCATCTGAGTGATTACAGTCACCAAATAATCCAACTTTGAGAAATATTTCATAATTCGGCTGTAATACTCCACTAAAAATAAGAATCTATGTATCTCAGAAACATCGTGCGGTTTCTCCAAAGTCATCACATATCAAACCTTATCATGATCAACTAAGATTCCATTTTATGATACCACATGTCCCAGTAACATCACTTCCTAAATCCAAAAAATAAATTTTGATTAATTTACATAAATGAATTATTGTCTAAAAAATTTCATAAAATTTCTAAAATGATGCACATGATCCTCATTAGTTTGGGATTAAAATAGGATATCATCCAGTAATAATAAAACAAACAAATAGAAATAGTCATGGAATATTATACTCATTAGTTCCATAAAACATTTAGGAGCATTGCTTATACAAAATGAAATAACATGGTACTTATAATGGAAATAACAAATACTGAAGGAAGTATTTAAAATTTCATATTCTTTTATTCTCAACTTTTGATATATAAACAAAAGGTTAATTTAGAGAAAAATATTCCCCTTTTAACTGATAAAAAACTCATCAAAATGAGGGAAAAATAATCCTTCTTATTGTTCAACTCTTTTAACTCTGCTGGTTCCGTATGTTATGAAGGAATAGAAACAAGATGAGTACCATGAAAAAAGTATATTCTAAAACAAACCTATATTACCCATGAAAAGCTATAAAATTATAATGTAAACACATCAAGAAACATAACATCAATTGGAGGAACATCACCTCTCAAGAATTATATCTCTAGATGAAAAGAAAAAACTAATAAAACTCTTTCTAACTCTAGAAAATAATTTTGGTCACTACTTGATCATGGGTCTAATTCTCCTTAAAAAACACAACACACCCAACTGATTACAGTAAAGACATTTTGTCAAAGGTAAAAGTCAATTCAGTCTATATTATCAATAAACCAATCCATCCAAAGAATGACATCAAAATGTTTCATGTTATGAACCATAAAATTCCATGTAAGATCAATATTTGATAAATATCAAGCACTAGAGGGACAATGGAGACCCTACCCCCTCTTCAATCTTAATGGTGTGGTAATATCTGTTAAATAAGAAAAAATATCTATTGTAATATTAAACAAATATACACCATGATTTTATATGATCAATTGAGATGTTATAGTATCAAAAAAAGCAGTTACTAAAGATATAGCTATAGTGATGGTACCTCTCACAGTCTCTGGACCTACATCACCTTCCCCTGGTGACTCATCCATTGCATGAAGAAGCTTCATTATAGATTAATTCGGCTAGAAACACTTAGTCCTTGAAGCATTTTATTTCATCCTAGTACCATTAGGAGCAGATGATTCTATGTCCCTTCATGGAGGAAATAATGTTGTGACTAAACATCAACAAGTTGCTTGAAAATCCACATGAACCATATATAATGGTTAAATTAGTGAAAATCTATTTCAAATTCAAACCCTTTCCATAATATAAGTATGTAAAAGAGCCTCTTATAGTCACTTTAAGAGGTTTAGATGAGTCATCAAAAATACTCTTCCTTTTAAATGGATTAATAAAATTCCATTGGGGAAAAAGAACTCCCTTAAACATCAAAATACTAGGTAGTTCATTCTAAACCATAAATTATCTATCAAACACATCATTCTAGGAAGTGAGATTAAATAAGAAAACCTATGATCATATGTCAAATTGAAGACTAAACATGAATCTTCATGCCTTGAGCTTCTCTCTTGACACTACCTTCGGATAAGACTAATGAATCTCTAAAACATAGACTGTATATTACGACATTGTCCTATCACCCTACTGAAGGTTGAGGAGCTCCACAACCTTTCCGAAAACTATAAAATATAGATATATCTATTCTGTAAAGGGATCTCTAAAGTTTCTCCACTATAAAACAACATTATTTTTCATTTAAACCATTCAATATTTCCATATATAGCTAGGCCCTTCCAACTTAATGGTTGCATACCCCCCCCCCCCTTTATTGAGTCAGGAATTTTTCAAGAATTCAAAGAGAAAACCAATCATTTTAATAATAATACATCACCAATTGAGGATCATTTTATCCTTATAAATTTGGTGGTTTCAGATGAATAAAATCTTAAGAATTATCCCTTGATTCATCCTTTTGACATTCCATAATTGGAGCCTATATGAGAATAGGCGTGGCTACCTATCCTAGAGCTTGGACAAAAGAGACTAATATCTCAACAAAGATCTAGTCAATCATAGAGTTGTACTTCAATGCTTCATTGAAATATCTATCTTATGTTTGGTTCAAACATTTTTGTGGGGGCATGGTTTTACACAACATCAATAAAAAAACACTCAATCATTAGTAAAGATACACAAATTAGCAACTTGGTCAAGTGACATATGAAAAAAAATCCATTAATAAGACATCAGGATTGGTTTGTTTCAAGATACTCAAATAAAAAATTGGTAAAATACTAGAATCAGATCAAAACATTCCTCAAGATTCTTTTCCCAAATACACATGGTGACTTATGGCTTGCCATGATCAAAGATGAAAAAAAACACCCCTAAAAACACCCCAAAATACCATTAATCTTACCTCATATCTAAAAGGATATCCATAACTATATACAAACATCAAGTAATGAAGGTAAACCCACCTATGATACAAATTTATTGTGGACCTGGATACCAAAAACAAAAAAGGTGAAACACATCTTGAAACCAACACTTCTCAAGGATAAAGTACCCGAAAAAAAGAGGTGAAACAATAAACAAACAATAAATTATAAAAAGATTCAATATATAGAGACAAAGGTCTCATAAATCCTATGAAACAAGTAGATCACACCTCTAACAGTCCCAACTATCACTCTATAATCCCATGAATCAATCACACCCACCACCTTTGAGTGGATATTTCCATTTACATAGATCTGTAATAATATTACCTTCAAATACCTTAAGGAAAATGTATGGCTTGACCTTATGATTATAGTAGGGTATCATCAAGTGTTCCATGACTAATTACCTAACAAAAAACTATAAATGATTTCCAATTAAATAAAACTAGTAATGTAATGGAATTTATATATTTTCAACAAAACATGCTTTTAACTCATAATATAGAAGATATATCAAAGTATACTTAAATAAGAACATTATATAAATCACATATATAAAATAGCTGGAATGAATAAAATATTTCTAAAATCAATGGCATGTATGATCATGATAAGAAAAATAATGAACCATGTTTTAAGAATTATGTTATGTCAAATTCATGATTAAGAATCCTTTCACAACTAAATCAATGATCTAGTCTCAATGTGTGCCTAGGTCCCTCGACTCAGGTCTTTGTGACTCAACTCCCCAAAAAGGTAATCATATTGCTACAAGTTTTTGTTAGTTTTTTTCATCATTCACTTTCTAGGGGGTCAAATGATAGGGTTTGTATCATAGTCCACCATAAAATACAAAGTCTTAATTGTTATATCAATCAATTAATCAAAAAATAAATTATGGTAAATCATTCATTTCAAATCATTTATAAAATAAAAGTTCAAATTCCCAAAATCAATTTCAACATGCCTTTTAATTTCAAACCCAAATCTTATTTCTTCATGAAATTTATTACCTTTTAAATCACTTTTCATTTTAAGCCATTTTTTTATTAATCAATATCATGTAATTTTATCAAATACAGTTTCAATTTCAATACATCATTGTTCCCAAAATACAACCCACAATTTCACTTCTATTGAAATTGGGATTGTTTTTAACAATTTCCATTACATTTAAAATATAGAGTCAAATAATTTAAAATTAAGTTTTTAAATTAATTTAAATTTCAATTCAAATAAATAATTAAATTTAAGGAATCAATTTAAGGAAAAAATTATATAGAACCACATACCTTTTATCATTGATAAAATCAACACCACTAATGAAAAATGCCAACAAATAATTAAGGCAAGGGAGATCAACAAGTAATTATAAGATCACAGTTCATCCATATCAAGCTATGATTAAATGGAAAACAAAAGGATTCTACACTAAAATATAAATATAGTATAAATAAAGATAAAACCATGATGAGAAAACCCACTAGATATCAAATGTAAAACTGTGACATCTGGAAGGTAAAGAATTGTCTGAAAATCACCCGTAGAACCCCATGAAATTTAGGGGGAAGAGAAAATGTAAAAAATAATAAAAGTTATGTAGGTATAACAAATTTAATACTACTAGGAATGGGGTATTTACAGCCTAATATACGGATTTACAATAAAAAACATTCCAAACACCACATACACCAAAAAAGGCTTCACCTTGGGTTAAATGAAATTTTGATAAAAGAATTTATAGTGTAAATTAATATTTTATTTTGTAAATCAATTTATGGAATAATTTACCACATTATAGAACAATACACATTATTCCAAAATCTATTTCCATGGACTGTTCCATGTGATACATTTAAATTATAATCCAAGGGTTTATAACATAATTTCTATCACTAGCCAGTGTCATTCCTCGGTTCTGAAGAAATCCGTAAAAAGAATAATTACTCAAAAATAAGTTGATAAATAAGAAAAAATCTTGCCTTTAATAGTATGTGATATATATAATTTATTTTCATGAATTTTCATTCACTAAAAAAGGATAACATCATTTATTATTTCGTGTTCACTACCACCTCCATGAATCCATCTGATTTTTTTCATTACCCCGATCAAATTGATGACATACATAAGTAAATTTAAATAAATAATATGTTATCTATGATATTATTATCTTTTAATAAATATAAATTAATATTTACATTAATTCCATAATTATTTTTTGAAAAATTGAATCATTACACATGTGTACGTACAGCCTTCCATCTCTATGATTGTAATATAGGTAATTTTTTATAACCATGTCTCCGGGTTGGTTTTAAAATTATAATTTATTTATTAAAATGATAATTAATTAATTAATATTATTTTGGATATGAAGGAATAATGAACTCTTTTACAATAGTAATACAACCTAATTTATTTAGGACATATGAGATGAATGTCATCAAAACATGTGACATTAATATATTGGAAAAATTAATTGAATAGAACAAGATAACAAGGATAATAATCATGAAAAAAAATTCATATGAAATTAAATAATTAAAATTATTTTATTATTTAGAAATTTAAGAAATTGCATGATGAGTTAGATATGAGGGAAGGTAATTAATTTAAAAAAATTAATATTTTAATTCTTCCCTTCAAACCATTGTTTCATGTAAATTCTCTTATAAATATTTCAAAAAAAATTATTTAAGAATTAAAGGATGTTAATGTTAATTTTTTACCACATTTTACATTCTTTAAATTTTTGTAAAAAAGTAATAATTTCAATTTTTTACGTAAGGGATACTTTATTTTAAAAACCATATTTTAAATGTTTTAAAATTTTATTTTCTAAATCATTTCCATTAAAGTCTATATTCTAAAAATTATTTGATAGATGTATTTATATGTACATGAAAAAATTATCAAGGAAATTTTAGGTCAATTTTTTAATTTCTTCCCATTTATTCAAAAAAGGTATATTTTTTACATATTTTAAATGGATCAAGTTGACTTCCTCTATAAACAACAAATGTAATGCTCTATTTTAGCATATATTCCTTTAATAGAATTTACCACATCTAGAAAAATTATTATATTTTTTTAATTTCATTATAATTTTAAATTTTTTCTTTAATACAAATACCCATTTCCTTTTTTTAGTATATTTATTTTTTATAATTGGATTTTAATAGAAAGGGGTATATCAATATATGAAATTGTTTTATTATGGGTGGGGATACTATTTTGAAAACTGTAAGATTTAATGTGTTAGGATTATTCTATATGTATTGGGAACTATTTATTATGTTGGGTGGTTCCTTCATAAACTATGTATTGGTGGGTATTTTATATCCCTCCAATTCATTGGGTAAGATATTTTTTAGAAGTTTATCATGAGGCTTATTCTAATTGTAAGTGTGAAGGTTATTCTATTAGTAATTATAAAGGTTATTACATTATAGCCATGAAAGTTAATCTATATGTATGAGTGAGATTAAAATGGTGAATCATGTTACATATTTGATTTATCTATTCATTATATGGGTTTTCATCTAAATCTTTTGATTTCATATTGTTAATAAAAGATAATATTTTTGATGGAAGGTATATTGCACATCTTAAGGGTGAAAAGTATGACTATGTAAAAGTTTTCGGTTCTGATATTAATGATTTAAAATAATACTCTATATGTTTAATTTTTATATTTATGTTTCTTATGAAATGCTTCATGAAAAGATATTGTTATAGAATTTAATGTATTGAGTAAGAAAATATTTACTTGGAACCCAAAGATTAATTTTTAAATGGAAATGTTTGGTAAGTATTTATTGTATAATAGGTTAATTCATTATTTTTTATGTCCCTTAATGATAATTTTATGATCATCCCACATTTTGAAATATTTTCCCTAGATATTTGAGGATGATTAAGGACAAGGATACAAGCAATATGAAAATTGTAAAGATGTGTCATGAAAAAAACATGTTATATCTTAAAAGTTATTGTTTTTTTGGAAAATGGATACAAATTAGAGGATCATTAGAAATGTATAAAAATAGGTTTTTGTCTAAAGAATCATGAAAAATTATTTTTAAGGCATTGTATTTACACCAATTGCTTAAAATTTTGTTAAACTAAAGTCACAAATGGGTATTAGGGTTGTAATTCTTAATATATAATGTATTTATTTCCTCTAAATAAATATGTGATATATTTATTATTATTTTACCTTTTTATACTATAGGAATATGATTATTCTCCATGGATCTTGCTTATTATATCATTAATATAGAATATTTTTCAATGGTATAAATTTGTTTGATTGAGATTATATGTCTTATAATCAGGATGATGGTTGAATATTATTGCTTTGTGTTCTTTTTATAAGACATTTATTACATGATCATCCTTTCTAAAATGATTATGATCTTACCCTTGAATACATATTGATAACTATTCTGTTACTAAGTTTTTGAGTTTACCCCTTTCTAACCTTTCCTTTCCCCAGGTCATGAAGATTAGTAGAACCTATGAGGATTCTATAAGGAGTTTGAGTGGGGATCACTTTTTAAAAAATTGTTACATGTATTTTAATATAATTTTATTATATTTTTTGTGCTCAATTACACTAAACATTTAGTTTTTAGGATGTTTTGTCTATTGTGAGAATTAATGTTTGACATATGGAATTGATGTAAAATAAATATATGATTACCTTGGTTCATATCACATTGTATTAAATTCTATTTGTAAAGTATGTTGTGTAGAAAAATACTCAAAATTGAGGTCCTAATTAATCCCAATAAGAATTATTAAAAATATAAAAGTGTTTTACCCAGGGTTTATTAGTTTTTAACTATTTGATGATAAGTTTACCTGATTGGTTTATATATTAGTGGAGTTTGACATGATCCTTATATTTTATAACCCTAATCTAGAAGTGACTTACATATTAAAAGGGGAATAAATGGTATAAAATAAGGTTGATAATATATGAAAATGAGATATATCATACCAATGGTATATTTTTGTATTGAAAATTAGTTGACAGTTCTATCTCAGTAATGAAATCATGAGAATGATAAATTATATATAAAGGCCTTATGTCAATCAAGAGATGATAATAAAGAATCATGAGCTTTTCCTAGTACAACCAGACTTTAAATAGAGTGTATCAAGATAAATGTTTCATAAGATGGGATTGTTAATAACATATTAGGGTTTAGATATTTTAAAAATATGATATGTGTTTCATGAGGTATGGTGGGTTTTTATCAATGGAATATAAAATTATACTACATGATTACATATAATCAGGATTGTTATCATCAATTTTTATATTAATGCTTTTATCCATTAATTTATGAGGGATTGAGGAGATTATGAAAGAACCTATATTTAGATAATTTAGATAATATTTGATATGAATACAAAACTAATTATTATAAAAAAATTATCAAGGTTCGGTGATGCCACTGACCTGATATCATGAGGTTGTTTCCTCGGGTTGGGAAGTTCTACCAAACAACTATTAGGATAACCATTGTCATTATTTTTAGAAATCACAGAGTTGGGTAATACCACTAAATTTATATCAATATTTTTGGTTCTTGATATGTGATACAATAATATTAACCCTTCTATAAAGAGGATTTTTTTAATGG
This sequence comes from Viscum album, assembly GCA_963277665.1. Classification (NCBI taxonomy): domain Eukaryota; kingdom Viridiplantae; phylum Streptophyta; class Magnoliopsida; order Santalales; family Viscaceae; genus Viscum; species Viscum album. The sequence goes on along the minus strand of OY728138.1, from coordinate 1,292,829,341 downwards.
GATAGATGTGCATGTTCCATCCATGATAGTATAAACCACTTATGGGTCTAGATATTACAATCCTATTATCAATATTATTACCAATTAATTTTAAAAATATTAGATATGTGTATAATGAGTGATTTATTAAGATGACCAAAACATAGGGATGAACACACACATTTAACAAATTATATCAAGGATTAATCCTTGAATGGAAATTATTGACCATATAATTTACTGATTTTAGATAATTAGACACTCCCAAATTGATTAACTATTATAATATTATTATCATTTTTAGTATATAATCCCAAAACCATCTCTAATCAAAACCCTCTAGTATATGGGGAGACATTCTTAAAAGGAGATAATCATTAAATCTTCGTACATATGATATATGTTAACTATATCATATAATATGATATGAGATATCATACGGTATGAAATGTGATATGATATAGTATGATATCCTTATATGAAACATGTTTCATGGGTATATCGACCATTATGATATTGAGATATCATATGTTTTTCCACTACATTAGAATGGAAGTTGAATGTTAATTGTTAACATTCAATTATCATCTATACTAATATAACATTAAATAACAGGAGACTAAATATAACATTTATATGATAAATGAATTTACATATTTAGATGAAGTGTTAGAAGTTATTCAAATATAATATTTTAATATTTTTAATTTTTTAACACATTAAAAAATCTATTGGCCTCATGGAATAACTCTAAATGTTATATAAATGTTGAAATCCATGGAAATTGTGTGTGTAAACCTTTGGAATCTTCAGAAAAACTCTCTTCATAACTCGCTTATCTCTTTCTCCCCTCCCTTATTTTTAATGAGTCACTAGCACATTGTAGATGTTGTGAGGGTCTTTCTTGAGTATTGAGGGATTAATCATCAACCTATAAATATATCAAAGAAGAGGGATGTCTTTTTTCTACCACTTTTGATATTCATATTGTTTATATGATGAATAATGAATTAGTATCTCATTAGTGTAATGTATTTATTTTTTCTTTATTTTTATATGTATGGTTTTGGTATATAGTATGATTGATCTTGAAGATATGATATGGTATAATGGAATTTTTTTATATTAAAAAACATAGAATCATATCATATAAATAATATTTGTTACAATTTTAAGATACAACTCCCTATGTCAAAGGATTACTCCTATAGAGCCACTTATCATAATCCTCGACAATAAGGAGCGTGTTAAACTAATATTTTAATGTTTTCATAGTCCTTATTTCATAAGTTATAGGCTTTGATTCTTAAAGATTAATATTAAATACATCTCATTCCTACAACTTTATCCCTACAATAATCCATATTGTATGTTGTAGAGGTGTCATTGTTTTATTTCTTACACAATTCCATTTTCATATCCGAAAAGGCATATCATAAGGGAAAACTTATTATTGCATTATATAATTCTAAGGTGAACCATATACACTAATTTAACCCTACATAGACCACCCAATATGGATAATATCATAAGAAATCTCTATTATCAATCATAAAAGAAGATTGATAGCATTGGTTTTTTTTCGAATTTCTTGGCTTTCTAAGTTGTAAGTTATGATTTGGGGATATCATAGAATATGATAGAGTTATAAATTTATATTTAAATATATATTTAAAATTATGAACTGAATAAATGGTATATAATTTTTATATAAAGAATTGATTAAATGAATTTCACAATAATTATTATTTTGAAAAGGTGATTATAAATTAATTAAATATTATTAAATATAATTTTTTATGAATCATTTTTTAAATAAATATTCCATTATATTAAAAGATAATATTAAAAATATTTTTCAAATTATATGGAATTAATTATAATTTAGATATAAAATTATTATAGGTAATTTATAACTGTAATTTCTATGATGTATAGAAATTATAAAATATGGAAAAAATATAAATGGTTTTATATTTAAAATAATAAAATGTTGATAATTCTTTAAACTGAATTGTTAAAATTAGAGGCCTTATTTGATATATTATTTAAAGTGTATCAAAAGTGGTTTTGATAATTAATTTTATAAGGGTTTAAATAATATTAAATATGTTATATTTAGATTATGTAAATTTTTTACATAATAGAATTGAAATATAAAATGTGTATAATTCATATAATGTCTTATATTTAAAGTAAATTCCATATGACAAACAATATGAAAGAGTTCATATTAGATAAAAATATATATTATTTTTATCTATTTGATTATAAAATGAATATAATGAATAGGAAAATTATAAAATATCTATAATTAGCTAATGTTTAGGAATTTTTATAAAATTATTTATCTAATATTTGAATCTAATAATTTTTAAATTATTATGTTTTTTACATTGTTTATTATTCATAGATATAATTTTTTTTAAATTATGATTAGTTATATGATTTAGATTGAAAAGATAAAATGATTTTATAATTTTTCATTCATACATATATACAGTTACATGTGAGGTGTGATGGTGAATTTAGTTTTATTCCACCTCAAATTTATCTTATATTGATATATGGGAATAAATTAAGTAGTTGATTACGATTTAAACATATTAGTTGTTATAATTATGAATTAATTGGGGTCTCTATTGAGTAAAGTATAACTGGGTAGATGGAATTTTGGTTAGAAAACCCTCTCACATGGAGTATTATGCTTGTATGGAAAATTTAGAGTTGTCTACCTATGTGGTATACTCATACGTGGAATATCAAAATCATATAAATCATATCTATTACATGAAATAGTTTCATTTAGTATATGCATGACATGCACTTGGATATGTGTGAATATAGTTGGATTTTAGGTATGAGTTATCTAAAGAGTTACATATCTATATGATTTGGACATATGGATTTGGTGGACAGAATAAGATTCCAAACTAAATAATTAAAAGAATTTATACATGTAAAGGGAATACAAAAGATATTATGGTGAGATTAAATGCCCTTTAAAAATACTTTTTCCTAGATTCCTTCCAAAGTAATCACATGTCAATACGTCTATCATTAAACTAGTTTAACTACTAAAAAAAACTATAAGGGCACATGCATTTATCATCATTAGAAAAAAGCGCTGATAATTGTATCCTTTATCAATTCTAAAAAGCACTGATAAAGGGTAACTATTATCAGTTCTAAAAAATGATGATAAAATGTACACTTTATCATCTATCTTTTTTATCCCTGTAAAATGGTTCCATTTATCAGTGATTTATTTTTAGTATTGATAAAAGGTACCTTTTATTGACACTTAATTTTTAGCGTTGATAAAGGTTTTGTTCGCCTTGTGAGTCCCACATCGTAATAGTAGACGAGAGGTCTTTTTTTAAATCTTTCATCAACATCCAATCCTCAGAAGTATACTGCATGGATCAAATCCCACATTCATTGAACACACTTATATGGGCCCTCTAAGGGCCCACACATGCCCTATCCCATCAAATTCGTAACCTAGGCCATGCCCCACCTTCATATTTAGGTCCTACATGACCAAGCTCGGTCTATTATTGAGTTTTTTATATAAAATAATAAAAAAATAGAAGTATAAAAAATTATAAAAAATTAAAATAATTAAACAAATAAAAAAATAATGAGTAAATTAAAATATATTAAAATTTTATTCATTAAATAAATTTTGATAAAAATGAATAAATTTAATATACATATATATAAATTATAAATATCAATAAGTCATATATATTAAAAATAGATATATAAAATGAATGAATTGTAATAATTAAATAACAAAAATTAAGAATAAATAAATTAAATAATTATAAGACAAATTTATTAATGAAAAAATATTAATAAAAATGACAAAATTTAATATATATTTATACAAATTATAAATATTAACAAATAAAATATATTAAATATTAATATAAAAAATGAATACAATTTTATAATTAAAAACATATTAATATATTATTCATTTTAATGGTTTTTATACTTAATTATTCATTAATAAGTTTAATATAGAAATATATTCATATATATTAATATTTATATATATGTTTATATCAATATATATGATATTTTCTGAAATATGATTTATATAATACTAAATATTTATTCTTATATTTAATAAATCATATATTTAGTTAAGAACTTTTTATAATTAAAATTAATATTAATTAAAAAAATTTACTAGTTGTATCGAGTAATTGACATTAATTGAATGTTGTTTGATTTTTCAATTTAGCGTATATCAAAAGTGTGTTGCATTGATTTAACACAAATTTATATATGAAATTTATTCATTTTTATATACAATGATCACACACAAATATTTATGTAATTAATGATATGTTATATAGAAAAACATACACGTAATATTTTTATAATTTATTCAAAATTTAATATTCATTTTAAAATTTCATTTAGTAACATGATACTTTTAATATATAATTTTTCTAATCATTCAATTTTATCTATTTTTTTATTTTTATAAATAGGTATTATTTAATGATTTATAATATTTTTTATATTTTATTTTTTTGGAATTTAATTATTTTCCAATATTTATTTATATATATTTCTTTGTATTTTTTTATATTTTCACTTTGTATTCATCCTTATTTCAATGTATATCCATATTTTTTAAGTATTTTATATTTAATTAATAAAACAAAACCATTTTTTCAATATTTTTAAAGTGTACTCATTTTGAATGATTCAATTTCACTTATTTTTAACATTAATGCATTTAAGATTATATAAAAATTAATATTGTTAATAATATATTTGTAAATAAATACCTATAAATAAATATATTTATAAATTTATATTTACGATTTTAATAAAATACTATATTTATAATTATAAATAAATAAAAAAAATTTTAAAAATATTATTTATATAATTATAAATTAATAATTATATATGTAAATAAATTGAAAATTATAATAAATATTTTTAAATTATGAATATATTTACTACATTAATAATATATTTATATTTTTATATTTTTATTATATATATATAATGATATAAATATATAATTATTATTTTTTAAAAAAGTATTTATATAATTATAAATAAATAACTATATATTTAAATAATTACAAAATTATAATAAATATTTCTAAATAATGAGTATATTTACTACATTTATATTTATATTTATATATATTTGATATATATACACTTGATTACCTAAATATATATAAATGCATAAATATTTAAAATTATAAAATTAAAATAAATATATTTAATATATTTATATTTACATTATTTATATTTATATAGTTAATTATTTTAATATATAATGATAGAAAAATATTTATAGTTTTAAATAAATAAATATAAATATATCTAAAAATATATTTATAAATGTATATTTACTATATTTTTAAAATAATATATATTTATAATTATAAATAAATAAATTTTAAATTTGAAAAAATTATTAATAATATTATTGTAGGTTTATGAAAAATCCGCAGTGGAGATTCTACCCAAATCCCCCAAATAATTGAGGCAAATAATCAAAGAAGGGACACAAATAGGACCGGTCCGCAAACCGGTCCCATGGAAGCACAACGTGGCCAGGCCCCGCGAGGAACCCCCTCCGCAAACCACTGTCATTCGCGAAATGGAGGCGGAGAGACTCCACGGTCGTGAGGCAGGATGGGTGCTAGTCCGGTTCACCATCACAAACCACCCCAACCGCAGACCGCGTCGACCGGTTCAAGTCGTTCCTACTATCATTCGCGGAATAGAGGCGGAACCCTCCGCAGCTGCGGGGCACTCCCTGAGTTCGCCTCGCAGAGGAGGGGAAGCGATCAATACCCACAGCGAATCACGGATTGACCAAGTCATCTATAAACCAGGTATTTGGTTATGGGCCTCCGCAAAAGGTGCCACGTGGCCATAGATACATCCCTTTCCCCACTCTATAAAAGGAGACCAAGGGGGAAAGAAAAATACAACAGAGAACTGGAATCAGATTCGGAGGGATTGGATATTCGGAAGGAGATCGGTTGAAAGAAGGCTTCAGATCTCGCAAACAGTGAAATTCCGACCCGCGAACCACAACAGGTATATGAATTAACAAGGAATTGGAAGACGCATAATAATTTGGTGAACCACGAACCTAAAATAAAAAAAACAAGGAGAATCGTGAACCATATCCCCTCCATGGATGACTTCCCCGCAGATCAGGGATTTTATGCCTCTTTCCCATCTATCGCACCGCGTAGTACTCTCCTACGCGGGCGAAGCCCCGAATGACAAGACTCCGACCGGCGTCACCCTTGGCCACCGCAGCCCACCTAGAACCCTCTGCAAACCACCCTGGTTCACTGATTGAACCCGAAGTCACGAACCACCCTGGTTCACGGACGACTTCTCCAGCCACGTGACACTTCCCCACGTAAAGGGCGCCACCACCCATACCTCTCGGTGGCCCGCCAAGTACTTCAGTGTTCTCATTTCCTGAGCCAGGTAAAATCTTTCTGATCCAGCCAAGTCCTCCGTGACTCCCTCATTGTCATATTCATCGGCCCCAAGTCGAGGCCTCCACTACAGCCACCGGATCCACGTGGTGTAACTTTTGGGTGCATCAGCGCACCATTTTGAGTTCACATACCCACCGTAAACAGGGGAAAAGGGGTTTCCCCGACCCTTGAGCAGATTCCTGAGGCATTCTTGGGTTCACATTCCCAAGGTAATGTGGATTCTGAGCTCGGGAATCCCCTTTTCGTCCATCTACTTGCTAAAGGTTCCTCAGAGATGGTAAAATAGCCATCAGAAGGAGGCCCTTATGCACTGCAAGAGAGGAGATGGGCACATGAGCACCCCCTTTCCCTCTCCTGCTGGGCTTTGTCGCCCCAGGAATCCATCTCAAAGTATGCCCCGACCTCATGGGCTTCCCTCATGTGTAATCCCCACTCCACTTCTCACAGACGCACCTCTCGTGACGTGATCCTCTTGTCCCTGCGACCTCTTGTTTCCCACACCAAGCATGGCTCACATGGGCTTAGTGTAAGCATTGTCCATGACATCCTCTTATGGGCCTCCTCAGAGTGTAAGACCCAATCCACATCTTGGGCCTCCTTAGAGTGTAAGCCCAAATCTATCATCTTGGGCCTCCTGAGAGTGTAAGCCCCAATCCGCATATTGGGCTACCCCAGAGCGTAAGCCCCACATTAATCCGAACTACGTGGACTTTTATCCCTGTCTTTTAAGAGGGGTACGCAGGAAGCCTCCCCGAGGTTCAATCCCAATAACGGGTCATTCTGACCCCCCCCCCCTTTCACATCAGTTTACTAGCATCATGGGCCTCCTCAGAGTGTAAGCCCCAATCCAAATCCTGGGCCTCCTCAGAGTGTAATCCTCGATCGACATCTTGGTATTCCCTAGAGCGTATTCCCCACTTTAATACAAACTACGTGGACTTTGATCCCTATCTTCTAGTTAGGGTACATAAGAAGCATCCCCGAGGTTCAAGACCAATAACGGGTCATTCTGACCCCCCCCCTTCATGTCGGTTTACCAACATCATGGGCCTCTTCAGAGTGTAATCCCCAATCCCCACTATGGGCCTCCTCAGAGTGTAAGCCCCAATCCATTATTCTGGGCTGCCTCAGAGCATATGTCCCAAGACAATGCGAACTACATGGACTTTGATCTCTGCCCCCCTAGGCAGGGTATGTAGGAAGCGTCCAAGAGGTTCAAGCCGGACCACCAACGGACCCCCGGGTCCACCTTAACGTCGGTTATCCGATGCTGTCCATTCAAACTATGTGGAATTTCATCCCTGTCCCCTAGGCAGGGTATGTAAGAAGCCATCCCGAGGTTCAATCCTGAAAACTGGTTGATTTGGTTGTCCTCACTTCGGTTCACCACACTGCTCCTAGTGCCACCTCAAGCGAGTTCTGACTCCTCAAGGCCATTAATCCAACTAGGGATGGTAAACCTTGGGCATAAATGATTCTGAACCCCTTCATCCAGTTGACCATTTCCCACCAAGGTTAAATCCATGGATAATATGTTTGGGTATAAACCAAAGATTCGCAAACATATGAACACGTCTTAAATCTATAAGAGAGTCCCAGAACAAGCAATAATCCCCCCCCCCAAATAGGGTGCGATGAGCCCAACTTCCCATCCTCTCGACCAATGTGAGATCTTATGAGTCGCTGGTCAGACCATCCGGTGAACACCTACCTTTGGAAAGAATGTCCATCAATCAATGGATACAGAGCCGTTGGGTGTTTCGAGGCCGATGAAATCCAGAACGAAACAAAAAATGGTGAACCCAACGTGAATCTTTAACCAAACATGACAGATTCAACTTAATCCCACCATGTGCCCCCCCCCATTCTCTAAAGGAGGGCCAAACAAGGTCATTAATTAAACATGGGATTATGAGATGCTGCTTTGACGGGTTTGCTGCTTGTATTTGCGAAAATGTTTTGCAGATACCAATTTCAGAACACCCTTCTATCCAATGGCATCGCAAAGGAACTCACAAGTGCGCATCTCCAACTTCGCAAGGATGGGACTTCCTCAACAACGTAGGACCCCGTCACCCACCCAACATCTTCAAAGATGGGTTTCGGATGCGCTGATCTGAGAGTACCACGTGAATGGTACTCTCCCAACGGTAGTGGTGGCCATGCATGCCCTCCAATCCATCAAGATTCACCGGTCGCTTGCCCAGCAGCGACCGTAAAGGCGGATCCAGACATCCCATGTCGCTGTCTCCAACCATTTCGAGAGTCTATCCCTGGAACGGGACAATGCATACCACCCTTATCTAAGGGAGGTGGATGAGGTCGACATTGAGGACTTCATCCCCACCGAACGGGGGTTCCGCTCCATGGCCCCGCCGGCAGACTTCATCACGGTCATGCCACGACCCGATATCCTCATGCCAAGGAGGGTGTCTCCCCGAGGATCTAGGACCATGCTCCCTGAGCTTCGGCCCCTCGGACCGCCCAACGAGGGTAGCAGACATACAATCAGAGACCAGTCATCACCCTTGTCCCTGAGGAGGATCTCTTCTGCCCAGCCACAAAGACGTACCATAAATAGGCACCTACACCTGTTCACTCCTCTCGATCCCACCATCCAGACATGGAGCCATCACACGAGCCGGTGCGCATCCCCGCCGAGCTCCATCATGCTTGTCACTCACACATCACGACACTTACTCGGCAGGAACCTCTCCCTGCCCAGGGTCGTGAAGCCCACCAGCTTGACGTGGTGGTGACCCAATGCCTGCAGGACCAGCTCCTAGAAGTTTATTCTGACACCCGCCATCTTGACATGGCGGAAATAAACAAATCCCACCACCCAGATGTGGAAGAAAATCATAGGCGGACATGTCTCCCAGCTAACAAAGGCCACCGACTCGATACAGTGGGAAACCAATATATGCAGGGCCAGCTCCCTGCTAATGCAAGTAATGTCTGCCACCCCGATGTGGCGGAAAATTGATAGATAAACTGGTGTATCACGGTACAGGGGAAGATTCGTTCACTTGCCCCGACATAAGATAATTGTTAGTACCCACTGACCATAAGAGGACCGGAGTAGGATATTTCTACTCCATTACCAGAATGGGCCTTCATACCCGTTCCAGCCAAAGTTGTCTCTCTACATATCCTGGAAATGATGGAGGAGCAGGTATTGATCCCAGATCATATCTTGCAGACTTACCAGAATGTAATTGCATCAGCAGAAACAGCAAGGACTCAGGCCTGTGAGACCGTCTCCCCAATTGAGGAAACTCATCTAAGAGACGCGATAGCCGCCTCGGAGCATATCTACATCCCTGCTTCCACCTAGGAGGGTCACCGACCATATTCTGCGACACAAGGGCAACCATATTGAGCATCTTCACTCGTTCCAACTGGGGGACACCCATCCATCACAGTGGATGCTCCAGAGCAGGCATATATCTCTGCTAAAAGTCAAGATGTTCATCGGCATATCCGGACAGCATCACGGGACCCAATTAGACAGGGACCCAAAGGTGAAGGTCGTTGCCAACAAAAGACGGTCCCCGCTTCTCGCAAAAGAGTTCCCCGAACGCGCTGAATGCGTCCAGAAAATAAAGAGCGGATTCATGACTTCGCTCTGCTGGAGGATGGGGTTCCCAACGCAGCTAGGAACACATCAAAGTCTCAGAACCCTGCAAGCCCATTACCATATTATGGGAGCGGTTGTAGCAGTTGTGAAGGTCCTCCCCATAATGTCTCTACCAGCTGCTCTAAAGGTCTTCCCCAGAGCACCCATGGGGGCCTCCCCCGCGGGCATATAACGATCGGTCATGAGAGCTTCTCTCTAGATGCGAGTCATGGAAACCCTCTACGTGACCAGAAGATCGAGTAGCAATAAGGTCCTCCACTTTCTACGGTCCACCCTGAAGGTCCTCCCCAGGGTATATGCTGCAATCTCTCTCCATGTAGTGGGACCTCAGATTGTGATGGTAGTCCTCACTATCATAGTCGCAACTATAGAGGCCCTCCCTGTAGTGGTGTCTCATAACGACAAGAAGGTCCTCCCCTTGTCGTAGCCTGCCTTGAAGGTCCTCCCTAGGGGTTACGCTGAAACAGAACTCCACGTAGCTGGGCATAAAATCATGGTGGTAGTCCTCTCCACCATGATAACGAAGGCCCTCCCTGTAGAGACGTCAAGAAACGAGAAGGAACTTCCCTCATTGCAGTACATTCTAGAGGCCCTCCCTAGAATGTATCCCACAGATATTCTCCCTGCAGCAGCAGTAACGGTAGTCCTCATCATTTCCATAGCTGTGATGGTAGTCCTCGACACCACGGACGCCATTGCGAATGTCCTCCCCCAATGGACCCAAGCAACAAGAATGTCCTCCCCTAGTCATGGCGTGTCCTGAAGGCCCACCCCAGGATGTGTGTCAAACGTTAAGACATGATGGTCATCCTCACCATGATGGCAGTTGTTTAGAAGGTCCTCCCTGTAACGACACTACATAGCCAGAAGGTCCTCCCCTTGCTGCGACATGCCTTGGAGGTCCTCCCCAGGGTGTGCACTGCAAAAGTCCTCTATGCAGTGAAGCATCAAGTAGTAATGGCAGTCCTCACCATTACATCCACCATTGTAGAGGTCCTCCCCGCGATGAAATATTATTTCGACAAGAAGGCCCTCCCTCTGCAGAAGCAAGCACCGAAAGGCCCTCGTATGCTGAGGCACTCAGAAGGACGGGATCAAGCATGTCAGATTCCCAGCTTGTACCTAGCGATGCCTTTCTTAGATCAGGAGCTGTTCCAGGGTCATGTTCATCTTCTGAACCACCTCGGAATCTCCCACAAGACAATTCAATACCTACAGGTCACACTGAATCTGACTACAGTGAGCGCCTTAGTTGGGCCAACCAAGTGGAGGAGTCACTAGCAGAGGAGTATGCCACTATGCTGCACCAGAGGAAACGACTGGCCAGGGATGATATACCAGTTATGTTTTGGACCACAACCACCTCTTAGCATGACATACCCAGGGATTTGTCAGAAGAATGCATGCACGGCATCCACCACAATATATGGATGACCCTCCACCAGCTGAAATTGAGATTCTTGTCCTATAATGGGTATGTACACCACATCAAGACGATAGGGGACGTCCTGCGTCACATCGACCTGGAGGCCCGTTCTTCGACATGACAACAACGCCCCGAGAGGCACAAAGAGAATATGGAGGAAGCTTGCCTCCGTGCACTGCAGGAACTACGCTACCTCATCGGTGACGCTCCGACGGGATTCCATATCAGTGGATGAGGGGAACATGGAGCTCTGAATTTCACCCCACTCCCCACACAAAAGAACCCGTTTGGTATGGTGTCTTGCAACATCATCAAGACAAGACGACAATCGAGTGGACCCCCTACTCCGGAAAGGAAACACACCCAACAGAGTCGGGCCTTGAGTAAGTCCCAGAAGCATCAGGCCCGGTCGGAATGAGCCATTCAAAAAGTCCTAAATCAGGCCACTGAGGGCATCCAACAAGCCTCTCACCTAAGAGAGTCCAATCAGATATCTTTTCTTGCCTCCCTAGAAGGGGCTGATCTACAGGTGAATTCAGCACCAGATCCGGTTCACCCCCGGATGGGAGCACGTGAGATCAGGCAGGTCATGATAGCCGCAGCCAATACCGCAATCTAGGGTCAACCCCATCCTGTAGGGCTGGGGGCATTTTTAACAAAAAATGACCCCGTAAGACCAATAAAACCGAGAAGAGACTCAATGTCCAGGGAATGGAGCCAACCCCAGCCCTTAGGGCTGGGGGCATTATTACCCCCTCAACAACAATCTCCCCCATGAGAATGAGTATTCTCTCATCTGGGAAGGATAGTCAAAAGAGGTGATTCCCATCCTATCATGTCATTTGCATCATCATCCCCTCTGAGAGGAAGGCGCACTGTAAGGTCGCATCAATGAACTCTCTGTGTCACCCTTTGTCAAGAAGTCTAAAGGAAATCCCAGGTCATGAAAGGGAATTCCAGCTGAAGACGCGGGAGAGCCTCTTCCTATTTGGAAGATGACGTCCCCTCCACCCCGCAATATGCAATCATCAATTCCATAGAGGCTAACCCCATGGGTGACATTGGGGAAATGCGAATCCAGACGGATTGGGAGATGACGGTTCCGGTCATGCTGTGTCTCACAACAAACCCCCAGGTGTGCACACCCAGAACCAGAGGGCTGCCTTAAATATGGCCTCCCCATTAGATAACCACCCTCCACTTACCCTGTGAGCTTCCATCAACGATAAAAATAAAGGAACAGTTACCCTTAACTCATCGCCTTTTCTCAATAAAAACGATCCACTCACGCTCGAAGAGAGTTTCGCTCGACAGGTAGAAGAGATGAAAGAATTAAGGCGACTTAACACCGAGCTTCTCTAGAGGAACCACTTTATTGAAAGTGTGTCCCAAGAAGAGCCATGTCGTGTGCTCCAAGAAAGTGCACCTCAAAGGATAAGGCTTGCCCTGGCAAACGAAGCAAGATCAGGGATCCTTCCCAATGAGGTTCTTGGTTCGTCCAGCTACCTAAACGTGGATGATGAATACCAGGATTTACCTCTACTTAGAAGGCAACTGGAGAAAGTACGCCCAAACCCTCCGAGGGTACCCCGAACAGAAACTGCACCCTTGGTGCCGGCCAATCTGGATCCTCATGAAATGCCGCAGGCTATGCCTGCCCAGGACCATGCCCAACAAGATGTAAACCAGGGACTCACCGACACCATCGAGGCACTAACAGCTCGATTGGAAGTGATGGAAGGTCGACGCACTCTGATACAGCCGGAGTGGAAACCCAACCCAGATTGGGTGACCAACACTCCAGCTCCACCCAATTTTGGGATCCCTATATTCCCCATCTTCAATGGATCAGGGGATCTAGAGTAGCATTTGATGCATCACGCATTCTATTGAGACCCTATGATGGGGACTCTGGAACAACAAGAAGCAGTGAAACTCAGATGCTTCGTACGGACCTTGCAAAGATCCACCTTCGTCTGGTACACGAGTCTGCCGGCCCAATAGATAAAGTGCTGGGAGGACCTCCGACAGTAGTTCATGATCCACTTCAGCTCAACGTTGCCTAAAACAACGGTCAGTGATCTCATGAACTGCAACCAGAGGGAGAAATGAGAGGGTCTCATATTTCATCGCCAGATGGAAAGGTCTGACCTATTTCTCGAACAGACCAATTCCTCAAGATGAGATGCTAGCCATATGCATCGATAATATTAGAGATGAGCTGAAAACACCACTCATACTGATTGATTGAACCATTGGCTTCCACCATCTCTCGTCCATTGCCCAAAGAATTGATGACTCCTGGAAGCAGACTAATTCAAAGTCCCAAAAAGCCTCGCAGGCTCTTGCGAAAAGAGCCCCTAGAGCTGAAGCGTCCGCTGTCACACTCAAGATGGACCATGTGCCCGCTCCACCACTCAGGCCTCCACCAAATCGTCAAAGGCCTCCTGTATATTAGCGGCCGCCCCCACCCAAATGGGAAGATCAGGGAGGACCAATGAAGAACCAGTTTGTTGAATGAAGACACAAAGTATACCCGTTCTGAGACGATCAAGTCTGTGGCTACCTCATTGCCGCCATGAATTGCAACCTACTTCACCTCCTAGAGCCGAGGAGACTTGAAGAAGTCGGCCGTGATGACAGGCCAGATTACTGCCCCTACCATTGGATTTTGGGGCACAGTATTCAAGAATGCTTCGTCTTCAAATACCTCCTGCCGAGGATGTTAGATTTCGGACAAGTCGAGCTGGGACCACCCCCAGCACATGTGGCATGTATCTCTACCACTGATTCTGACAAAGAGGAGGGGTGGCAGAAAGTCACCAGCAAACAAGGGCAGAAATTTGACAACTGGATGACTCGGAAGACTATCAACTGAGCCCAGGGAATACTCCGAGCTCATCTAAAGCAGCCGGTGTTGCCACCAATAGCCCCTGAAACTGCAGAGCCGGTAGCACTGGCCTCACAATCCTTTACGAGCTAGTCATATGGATGGAGTCGAAGGAGGAAACAATCAAAATATGAGCAGTCCGCTATGGGGCCAAAGTTAGTCCTGACCCTGGAAGACTTTATGCCCCCAAATTTGGCACCACGGGCACCGAACCACTAAATGGCACCATCAGAGACAACTGGCTAGGTTGACCTGTCAGAGGATGAAGAGACAATTTTTTGTTTTATCAACATCATCCATCTCATAGAATCATTCCCTGACAAAGGGTATGAATACGAACCCGAGTTCCCTACACGAGGAACAGGGAGGAGGAACCGCAGAGTTTGGGGATACCAGGGGAGGAGCAGCCACGACCGAATCCAACCCTATGGCTGGACCCCAGCCCAAACCGTTAATATCGCGGAAACCCATGGGAGAACCCTTTAATGGACTCAGCAGAAGAGGGAATGCACCTCCACTTCCACAAGAAGCCACTCTGGACCTGTTGTTCTGCGATACCCGCGAAAGGAGGAACAAGTGTCTGGTCGCCTTGTGTGCACAAACAGACCGGTCGGGCCAAGTCCTCAAAACATTGGAACACCATCGACATTCGTCCCCACGGCCGGTCCCTCCACATCAAATGCTCCAGCTCCCAAAGCACCCACTAAGACTCTCCCACCAATGGAGAAGCGTCAACTGGTGGGGAAAGAATACGACATCCTTAAGCAGCTGGCGTCAGTACCAGTCATGTTGTCAATCTTGGAGGCCCTGGGTTTGTTAGCTGACCTTAGTAAGGTTCTTATCAAAGATTTGATCATCCCCTAGGAGTTTCAAGCTGAGGTAGCTGCCGTCGAGATTTACCGGACAGAGACTGGCCTGGCTGAATGCAACGTGGTGATTTCCTTCACCAATCAGGACAAAGATGCCATCATGTAAGGAAACATCAGACCGCTATATGTGTCCGGCACGCTGAATGGTATTGAGATCTGAAAATTCTTTATAGACAATGGCTCTAGAGTTAACCTCCTTCTACTACGGACACTCCGTATGTTGGGCTATAGTGAGGATGATCTAATTCCCTCAGCCACAACTTTGTTGGGTTATGACAAGAGTGAGAAAAAACCAATGGGACAGATTAAGCTAAAGACCCATTTTGGTGACTTGGTAGCTTCCACGGGAATTCCTAGTGGTCCGGAAGAGCACAACACTCAATTCCCTACTAGGAAGGCCATGGATCCATAAGCAAAAGGTTGTTCCTTCATCCTACCACCAGTGTATCAAGTACTGCATCAATGGACAAGGTGGGAAATTGCACGCCGACAAGGCCCCTTTTGAGATCTATGAATCACATTACATTGACGCTGGGTTCTATGAGTAAAAGAAAAAGAAGCCTTTGGTCAATGGTGTCGATTTGATCCCCGCTCCAAATGGCCTAGAAATGGTTCATGACGACCCCCTCAGGCAGCTTGGCAGAGATTATGTCCTTCCCATCAACCACGTGAATGGTATGAGTTCAAGTTCGGACATGCATTCGGATGTCCTCATGACTTCAGCCACAATGGCCGAGTGTGATAATGTGGGAACGTCTGCTGACCCTAAACCGGGGGGCGAAAGCTCGAGAAAGGGCACCCACGACACCTCACCTCCGGACATCCAAGAGATCGTGTCAGGAGCTCTCTCCTCATTAGACCAAGAAGATGAGGATTTACTAGGAGAAGAGGGGGATGATCTCAAGGATGCACCTCCCTCATTTGAGGAAGGAATCTCCACCACTATGGATGAACTCAAGGAAATAAACCTGGGTACCGAGGAAGACCCGAGACCCACTCTCATTAATGTAGCCATGTCTCCCGAGGAACACAAGGTATATACCTCCTTACTAAGGAAACATCGGGATGTCTTCACCTGGAATTACACGAAAATTCTAGGACTCGATCCAGAGGTAGCGATGTATCACCTGGGTCTTCCAGAAGACCACTGGGGCTACAAACATGCCTCCAGAAGGACACACCCTCACATGCTGCCAAGATAGGGGCTGAAGTCGATAAACTCATTAAAGCAGGCTTCATCAGGGAGGTTCAGTACCCCATTTGGTTGGCCAACATCGTCCTTTTCAAGAAAAAGAACGGGCAAATCCACATTTTCATTGAATCCAGAGACCCTAATCGGCATTTTCCGAAATATGATTTCCCGGTTCCAATCACCAAGTTGTTAATTGATGCAACGACCGGGTATGAGGCTCTATCCTTCATGGATGGCTATTCTAGATATAATCAAATCAGGATGGACTGAGAATATGAAGAATCCACTACCTTTAGGGCCCCTCAAGGGGTATTCTGTTATAGGGTCAGGCCCTTCGGTCTCAAGAATGCCAGTGCCACGTATCGGCATGCCATGCATTGGATCTTTAAGCTGTTCTTGGGGAAATTCTTTGAATGATACGTGGATAACCTAGTGGTCAAGTCCAGACAGCTCTCGGATCACCTATCAGACCTTGAGACCATCTTCAACAAGCTCCGAAAGCATTGATTGAAGAGGAAACCCTTGAAATGTGCCTTTGTGGTTACCTTGGAGAAATTCCTTGGCTTCATCGTATGCCATCATGGCATCGAAGTCGACCCTGAGAAGACGAAGTCTATCTTGAGCCTTCCACCTCCCTGGAATCTCACTGAGCTGAGGGGATTCCAAGGACACCTAGCCTATATTAATCAGTTCATAGCCATCCCGGCAGGAAAATGTTTTCCATTCACCAGGTTAATGAAGAAGGGGGTCACATACCAATGGATGGATGACTGCCAAGAGGCGTTCGAAAACTTGAAGAAGTACCTCTTAAGACCACTAGTGCACATACCCCAGGTAGAAGGAAGGCCACTCATTCTATATGTAACGACCCAAGAATGGTCATTGGGAGCCTTCCTCACATAGAAGAACGACGCCAGCAGCGAAAACAGTCTCTATTACTTTAGTCGAACCAAGATTGATGCTAAGACTCGATACTCAAATATTGAAAAGAGATGTCTAGCCTTGGTCATCGTGGTTCAAAAGATGATACATTATCTGCATCATCATGAAGTCCATTTGATCTCGCTGAGTAACCTGCTCAAGTACATCCTCAGTCGCTCGATGCTAATCGGACACTTATCTCGATGGGCGATCATTCTGCAACTGTTCGACATCCGGTTAATGCCTCAAAAATCCATCAAGGGCTAGGCATTATCATACTTTCTGGCAGAGCACCCTTCAATAGGGACCATTGCACTGGACACTGAACTACCTGATGAAGATATCTTATCGGTCCAAGAGGAGTTCCCAGCATGGGAAATGTACTTTGACGGCGCATCTAGGAGCCCCACCGGGAAGAGGATGGAGGATCCCAGATTCAACAAAGTGGGTCTGGGGATAACACTTTTGTCCCCAAAAAAGGAAGTTTTGTCGTATTACTTCCTCCTATCAAAGGGATGTAAAAACAATGAAGTGGAATATCAAGATCTCATTGCAGGGCTGGAGCTCGCAATCCAGGCACAAGTACAACACCTTAAGGTAAAAGGTGACTTGGAGATGGTCATCAAGCAAGTCAATGGTGACCATGCCATTAAAAAGGAGGATCTATTCCCCCTGTTTGACCATGTCTGAGGGCTAATAGCCGAGTTCTCCACAGAACCAAAATTTTCTTATATTCCCCAGTCCCAGAACGCTCAGGCTGATGCATTATCCAATGCGACCACAACCCTAGCTGACCCAGACCAAGATGAAAAGGTCATCAACATTGCTCACTGTCGAATGGTATTGCCATTTGTTCAAGTTAAGGTGGATGAAATCCAGGAAGTCAGTCCTATCCATGATCCATATTCTCCTTCCACTGGCTGGGTGATCCCCATCATGAACTACCTTCAACAGGGAGAGATTCCATCAGACAGGGCTGAAGGAGAGAAAATACAGAGAAGGGAAATTAATTTTGTCATATATGGCGGCGCAGGTCAGCAAGAGTTCCTCTACAAACGAGGCCTCGATGGAGTGCTCCTCAGATGCATTGATGGAGAAGAAACCATTGCCGTCATGACAGAATTACATAGGGAGCATATGGATCACATCAATCGGGGACCATGCTTTCCCATTAGGTTCGAAGGCTTGGGTACTACTGGCCTACTGTGGCATGAGACTACGAGCATTTTACCGCAAAATTCCACTCATGACAGATTCACGCCAACTTTATACACCATCCCCCGGAGTTACTTCATCAATATAAGTACTCCTGGCGGTTTGCCGTCTGGGGGATGGACGTCGTGGGACCATATCCTCCCACCACGACCAAACAGCTGAAGTATATCCTCACGGAAACTAACTTCTTTTCCAAATGGGAAGAAGCCATACCCCTCAAGGAATTCAGGGCAAGAAATATTGTCAGCTTCGTGAAGAACAATATCATCACTAGATTTGGTGTCCCTCATACTATACTAATGGACAACAGCACCAATTTCTGCTCTACTGAGTTGGAAAAGCTATACCACGAGTATGGTATCAAGGCTAACCACTCATCCCACTACCATGCATCGGACAATGGACAGATAGAATCTTTCAACAAGACCCTATCCAACAACCTCTATAAAATAGTGGACAAAGACAAGAAGTCATGGTCGTATAAACTCCTCCATGCATTTTGGGCTTATCGAACCACAATCTGCACCGCTACTCGGTCTACCCCGTAATCATTGGTGTACGACATAGAGGCGGTCCTGCCCATTGAACTCCAACTTCCCTCACTCTGTGTTTCCATCTATGATCAATTATTTGATGACGAGCAGTCATAGAAAAGGATAGGTGAATTGGAAGAGCTAGACGAGAAGCGACTGCACACTCTACACCACCTGGAAGTGTACCAGAACCGAATCGCACGAGCCTTCAACTAAAAGGTCCGCCTCTGGTCTTTCTTGGAAGGAGAATTAGTATTGGTCCTCCAGACCCCAATGATACCTGGCAAGAAGCCTCCAAAGCTAGAGCACAAGTGGGAGGGACCATATGTTGTACACAAGGTCTACTCTAACAGATCATATACCCTAATCTCTATAGATGGAAAATTTACAACGTCTCATACGAATGCGAGATTTCTAAAGAAGTATTTCACATTGAAACCGAAAGTGGACGATGTCCTCACCGCATGACGTTAAACTGCATGGAGTTCATCCTTACCACATGACGTTATACTGCACAGATAATAAAATTCAAGAATGCTCCCTCCCCCCCATGTACGGACTAGGCCTGGATGGGGTGTATTCATCATCATCACCACCCGAAGTTAAAATGCACGGAACTCATCCTCACCTCACGACGTTAAACTACGCAGACCCCCTTTTTTATTTTCACGTCAGGTCACCTACTTCCTTACTGCACTATATTAAAAGGCACAGAGTTCGTCCGAGTTGTATGACGTTAAACTTCCAAGCACCCAATGGTCCAAACTCTATAATGTTAAACTAAGAGTATTTCATCCTCGCTACATGACGTTAAACTGCACGAACATGGTGATTTAAAAATGCCCTCTTCCCCTATGCACGGACCAAACCTGCACAGGGTGTATCGTCTTTCAGAGAACTATGTGAGGCTTCATTACTGCCCTCACAGGATACGTAGTTACGCCAGAATTCCACACCCTGGCCCAGCCACCTCAAAAGGAAAAACAAAAATTCATATTCCCCCGTGTACGGACCAGACTTGCATGGGGTGTATTCACGTCCTCACCTCATGATGTTAAACTGCATGGAATCCAATAATACCCACAGTCCTAACCACATGACGTTAAATTGTATGGACCTCGTCCTCACCACATGACAAAAAACTGCATTGACTTCATCCTCACTGCATGAAGTTAAACTGCACAGACAATGAGTTTTAACAATGCCCCTTCCCCCGTGTACAGACCAGCCCTGCATGCGGTGTACATATTTTAGAGATTTATGTGCGGCTTGATTATTTCCCTTGCAGGATACACAGTGACACCAGGGTTCCCCATCTTGGCCCAGCCCCCTGTATAAAAGATAAAAAAATTCCCTTTCCCCCCATGTGCGAACAAGACAGGCACAGGGTGTACTTCTCGTTTTTACCGCATGACGTTAAACTGCATGGACAATGATGTTAAAAATTCCCCCTTCCCCCCTGTATAGACCAGACCTACATGGGGTGTATATCTTCATACTTATCGCATGATGATAAACTACACAGACTTCATCCTTACCGCATGATGATAAATTGTACGGACTTCGTCCTTACCGCATGACGATAAACTACACAGACTTTCTCCTCACCGCATGACGCTAAACTGCATGGACGTCATTGCGACCCACCAAAGACACATGGAAATATGAGATGGAGATACTCCTTGCACATTTGCATGCGTCCTCTCCATAAATTAGACACCACGACCCGGATAATTATGGATCTTCATAACCACTCACGGCCATGAGAAGTGGAAAGTCATCGACCTGTGAACACCTTTGCATGACTATGCATACCATGCCCTTAGTGGCTCTACATAATGATAGCCCCTAGATCGTCTACCGAAGGCAAGATTTTCACAGGCGATGGTCTTCCGGTAACGACTCAATGTTTCAATAATGGAAATCCCTCTTGATTTACGAAAATGTCTCTTTATATAAAATGTTTTTATAGAATGTCAGCTTCATTGGTTTTATGATAATAATTGTGACTGTTACTTTTATAGCTGTTGAACAGTGATCACATGATTAGTATAAATATAGGGATTTAACACAACCAATTTTACATAGACAAAGGAAGTGATGGCCTCATCCAGTAGAATTTCCCCATACGAAGCCCATTTATCAGGGCTTGGAAAACAGGTGGCGTCCTTGGGCTTCGCTCTAGACCAAGCCAAAGCTGAGCTTCACCATGTCATGCTCGAACAAGACCGTCTATGGGAGAAGTGGAAGTTGATAGAAATTACCACTCGATCTATGTTATCCAAGCCACCGCAAGAGTCTCTCACCATCGCACACCTTACCCTTAGGTCTTATGCGGCTGTTTTAAGGGGTTATATAATTAATCGATAGTACTATGTTCATGTACATTATTTTTTTATATAATAATGAATATAATTTCTTGTCATTATTGATACATTGTAAATAGTTTTTGAAGTACAAATGGTGTTTTTAGTTATTATTTAATTAAGAAATATATTTTATTAAATTAAGAGATTTTTTAATTAAATAATATTTTAATAAAATATAAAAATTATTATTATTAGATTAATTTTATTATATATAAATGGTCATGTAATTGTATGAATGTAATTATAATTTTTATTAAGGTTTGAAAGCCATTTTTGTAAAAACCCGTGAATTTTTTATAAATGTCGGTTTTTATTTTAAAAGTAAAAATTAACATATTTAAAAAATTATTTAGATAAAATAAATGTTATTTTTGGAATCAGGATGTCGAAATTATCCAATGGTGAATTTTTCATAATTTTCTTAGAGAGTCAAATTTTTTAGTAAAAATTAAATACCATTTAAATATATAATATGTTTTATGACATCATAATGTCCCAATAGTGATGTAATAAAATAATATAATCTTTATTTTCAGCCAATATATGTTTTAACATTAAAATAATGTGATTTTGGGTTTTTGGATTACTTTTCAAAGCATTAATGGACCCCTCAAGACTTATTAAAAAGCTTGTCGTTTTAAATTTATTTCCATGGGAGTGTGACTCACCTCCACATAAGAAACCCTAATATTATAAGAAGTTCGGACCTTGGCCTTATAAAATATTATTTTCCTCTTCACTTTTCCATAAACCATGGGCAAAAACCATGGGATGGTTTGTGGTTTGGATTAATTTAATATAAGGGGTCCCAAACCTAAATAATAAAGAATTCCCCCACATTTCCTATAAAAACCCACACAAGCTCCCACTTCCTCCTCACTCAAAGCCTTTTGTGTTCGTCCAAACACTGACCTTCCCTCTCTATAATCCTCCAACGGTGCCCCAAGCTCCCAAGAAGCCTCTCACAAGCCTCTCTCTAGCCTTTGGAAGCACACTTCCAAGTAAGGGTTTTTTCTTCCTTTCTCATTTTTGTCCAATTTTCTTTAAGATGTTTTACCAATTTATTTTCAATTATAAATGTTTTTGTATGGTTTCACACCTCCCTAATACTGCCCTCTTTTTGTTTGAATGATGGGAGACCCTTTCGCTCTCGTTAAATTCCTCTCATGTACACCCGTTACTATGCCGAAATTCCGAAAGGAACTTCTCTCTCAACTTTTACATTCAAGCAATACTTTTGTATCATGAATATAAATTCCATTACAATTGTTGGTACATGTATCTATAAGACCTACCTACTTTCCATTACATTTAAATATTATGAGTAACCCATTTCTCTCTAAACAACCATTTTTATGAATTCTTATGTCACGCCATTACGCTGCCGAAATCGCACTGATTTTCTAAGCCAATGTCATTGTGTAGTGAATACCATGCACATTTCTCCATCAAGGGTATTCACCTTTATGCACATTTACTTATTGATTGTAAAGTTTCATGTATTAATTCCACATTCCTTTATCGTGGAATAAATTATTATGTTTTATGAATCCTTGTTTTATGATCCATGTGGCACACATATGCATGAAATGAAATGTTTAAGAAGGGTGCGCCCTTATAGCGCTCCAATGCATTGGTTAAAGTATAGTATTAGGATACGTCATGTGCAATGGGTGTTGACTCATGCTAATTCAAGTGAAATGTGGGTTTACTCGTTCTTTATGTGCAATGAGGATTTACTCATGCTACATGTGCAATGGGCCTTGGCTCATGCTAATTCCATGTTAAGTGTTGTTGCCACATTTCCATGTTATGATTATCATGCATTATCATGCCTGTATGTTCATGTTTCTCTTGTTCTCTATTGATATTCCTAATGTCTGTGATGTATTGTAATCCTCATGTTATTCCATGTGTCTTCCCTTACTGGGCTCTATAGCTCACCCATTTTCTTATGCATGTCCTCTGGTTATCCCATGCAATGCTAAGTATGAGGGAATATAGTGGTCATGTAAAGGATGTTTTCAATAAAGATGTTTTATTTCATGTTTTATGTTTTTATGTAATTATCCTTATCCCCAAAGATGCTAAACCTATTGATCTTCTTTATTGTATCAAGTGATGTTTTATGTAATAAATCATGTTTAAGTTGTAATAAAAAGCTGGGTTTTCATAGTTGGTATCAGAGGATAGGTTTGGTTATTTTTGGGATTAGGATTAGAAAACCCTAGTAAAGCCTTAGATACAAGACTAAGTACAATAAAAACGTCCCTATGTTTTGGTGAGTATTGAGTAAGTTGGTTATCAAGCAAATACATCCCTGTCTAGATACAAGCAGGTAGAGGCGAATCTAGCACAGAAGTATCCTAGGGGTAAAACCCGAAAACACCACATTGATCTAGACTCGAACGGGAACTGGTGCACAACAACGGGACTTTCTACACTCTTGGTTAGGACACACTTTGGGGATATACTTTGTTAAATTCACAAGATTATTATGAACCATTATTAAGGGAATTAAAAAATTCCCCTAAGAATATATGTTAGAAAGTAGATCATGAAAAGCCTAGATTGAAGCCTATAGACTCATGAGTTAAGGAAATGAAAGTTTATAAGTCATCAAATTTTATCTTTGGATTACCCTTTATGTGTTACCCCTAACTATCCTTTTATTCCAGCCAATGGCCAGTAATAGGAGGACTCGGGCTAACAACCGTTGTGAAGATTAGTGTGATGACTGTATTAATGAGATGCCCAATCCAATGGGAGTGGGATCACGAACTTCGTCACCCTTATCTCTCAGATAACTCATGTTTTGAATAGAAACATGATTCAAACATAACGTTAAACCACCCCTAATAAAGAAAAAGTTGCTATCGAGAGCTTCATGAGACAAAGGCCTCTTACTTTTAGTGGATCATCCGATCCCACAATCACTGAACAATGGATCAACTCCATTGAAAATATCTTCTTCATCCTTCAATGTTCTGAACAAGAGAAGGTTCTCCTGGCGGCTTATCATATAGAGGGTGAAGATTGTCAATGGTGGACGTTTATCAAAAATACAAATACTGAGGAGGAGATCGTGGCATTGGAATGGAAGAATTTCTAGAAGATGTTTTTCGATAAATATTTTCCGTGCACCGTCCGACTTAAGATGGAAAGGGACTTCCTTTCCCTCAAGAACAAAGATGAAGAATTTATTGGAGTGTACGAGGAAAACTTCACAAGGATTGCATGATATGCTTCTAGCTTTGTCCTTACCCCCGAATGCAAGGTTGACCGCTTCTTTGGTGGGATGAAGCCCAGCCTGCGGAAAGCATTAGCGATCCGTGACTTCGACAACTATGAGGAAATTGTACGATGTGCCCTCAAGGTCAAAATGGAGATTAGAGAATCACAGGGGTATCATGGGGATACGAAGAATAAGGTGGACTTCAATACTGGTGGGCGGATGGATAAATCCAATGGTGCTAAGAAGATCCAGAACCCCACTTTCCAAAAGTGAGGAAAGAAGCACCATAGAAATTGCCTTAAGGGGACGAGGAAATGCTTCAGGTGTGGAAGATAAGGGCACCTAGCTGTTAACTATTGGCAAGAAAGACCCACAGCTGTGACAGAGGAGAGGAATGCTTCGTTCGAACCTCAACGCGTTGTTCAATGCTACAAATGCAAAGAACCGGGTCATTTTGCAAATCAGTGCCCTAATCCAAGGGTTTTCAGAGACAACCAACAACCTCCAAGGCAGCAAGGAAGAGATTTTCCATCACTTCTGTCAAAGTGAACCCCGAAAACAATGTGGTGACAGGAACGCTAGTTATTCATTCAAGAATAGTGAACGTACTTTTTGATTCAGGTTCTACGCATTCTTTTATATCTCGAAAGTTTAGTAGAACAATCCCAACACCACCACAAATCATGGAAGTGAAGATGTAAGTGAGTACGACAAATGGGACAATCATTGAATCCCATGAATATAAGTTCTCCCCTATTATAATCTGTGGATTGAATTTCACGACGAACCTTGTCATACTCCCTCTGGTGGAATTTTATGCAATTCTTGGCATGGATTGGATTTCCTTATATAGAGGCAACATAAATTTTCGGGAGAGGAAAATCACACTCCATAAGGAGAATTGACCCTCGATTATTTACAAGTGTAAGGAGAAAGATGAATCTCCTTTAGCTCCATCATCCCAAGAATGGATATTACTGCCTTATAAGAACGCGTATCTGGCTCAGATGATTGAGTCCATGGAAGAAACCATCCTTGAATAAATGCCTATTGTGAGGGAATTTGTTGAAGTGTTTCCCGAGGAATTGTCTGATCTTCATCCTAGAAGGGATGTTGAATTCTCAATTGAACATATACCTGGGGATTTACCAATATAAAAGACTCCATATAGAATGTCTGTTGTAGAGCATGAATATCTGAAGAAACAACTACAAGAGAATATGGATAAAGGGTTTATACGCCCAAGTGCTTCACCATGGGGTGCACCAGTCCTCTTCGTCAAGAAGAAGGATGGGTCAATGCAACTTTAAATCGATTATCATGAACTTAACAAAATCATGATAAAGAACAAGTATCCTCTCCCAAGAATTGATGACTTGTTCGATCAGCTGCGTGGTGCACAATACTTTTCCATGGTGGTCTTGCAGTCGGGATATTTTCAAGTAAGGGTGAAGAAAGAATATTTCCCCAAGACTGCTTTTCGTACAAGATATGGGAACTATGAATTCATAGTAATGCCTTTTGGACTCACTAATGCTCCTTCAATATTCATGGACATAATGAATAGAGTCTTTAGAGATTACCTAGACAAATTCATGGTAGTATTTATAGATGATATTCTAATATACTCCAAAACCAAGGATGATCATGAGGAGAATTTTAGAACTGTACTAGAGACATTGCGCAAGGATAAGATCTATGAAAAGTACTACAAGTGTTAGTTCTGGTTGAAGGAGGTCTCATTCTTGGGCCATATCATCACATGCAATGGGATATCTGTGGATCCCTCTAAAATAGATGCAATTGAGGGATGACTGAGGCCAACATCGGTAACAGATATCTGCAGCTTCTTGGGGTTAGCTGGATATTGTTGATGATTTGTGAGAAATTTCTCACGATTTTCCAACCCTCTTACTAATCTAACTCGAAAGGGAGTAATGTTTTCTTGGAGAGATGATTGCGAAGAAAGCATAAAGGATTTGAAAAGGAGGCTTATCACTGCGCCTGTGCTCACTTTACCCACAAGTGGGGAGGTTTTTGTGGTATTCAGTGATGCTTCGAAGAAGGGCTTAGGATGTGTGCTAACGCAGAATGATAAAGTGATATCCTATGCCTCAAGGAAGTTGAAAATACATGAGCGAAACTATCCAACGCATGATCTGGAGTTGGCAGTGGTGATCTTTGCCTTGAAAATCTGGCAGCATTATCTTTATGGGGAGAAATGTGAGATATATACTGACCACAAAAGTCTTAAATATATATTCACACAGAAAGAGCTTAATATGAGCCAGATAATATGGATAGAGCTCATCAAGGAATATGACTGTTCAATCCATTACCACCCTGGGAAAGAGAACAAGGTTGAAGATGCCCTAAGTAGAAAGGATCCAGCGATTCTATCAATGATGAGAATTGAGAAAGATCCAATCTTCTTAGACTTGATGAAGTTGGACATGGGAATCAAAGAGAAGGGAACATCATCAATCCATTCACAAATTATTGCTCAACCATCTCTTTTGGAAAGGTTAAAGGATGCTCAAAAGGATGATGTGGGAATTCAAGAAAAAATGGGAGCTATCAAAAAAGGGAAATCGTTGGAGTTTAATGTTAATGAAGAAGGAATTGTGCGGTTTGGGAAAAGACAATGTGTTCCATCAAGTCTAGAGCTGAAGAAAGAACTTGTGGATGATGAACATAGTTCAAATTTCTCTATTCGCCCAGGGAGCACAAAGATGTATCGAGATCTCCGAAAAAACTTTTGGTGGGATAATATAAAGAAATAGATTGCTAAATTTACATCAAAGTGCCTGGTGTGTCAGAAAGTGAAGGCAGAGAGGCATAAGTCTAATGGGATGATGCAGCCATTGCCCATACCAGAATGGAAATAGAAAAACATCACCATGGACTTTTTCACCAGACTTCCGAGGACATCCAATGGCAACAATGCAATATGGGTTGTTGTAGATCGTCTTACAAAGACTGCACACTTCATTTCTATTAGGGAGGATTTCACATTGGATCAACTAGAACAAATATATATCAGGTAAGTGGTAAGGTTACATGGAGTACCACTATCTATTGTTTCTAACCGAGATCCAAGATTCACCTCTATGTTTTGGAAGAGTCTTAAAAATGCTCTGAATACTGAACTGATCTTCAGTACGGCCTATCATCCTCAAAATGATGGTCAATCCAAGCGGACTATCCAAACAATTGAGGATATGTTGAGAGCATGCTCAATGGAATTTAAAGGAGGATGGGATCAATATCTTCCTCTGGTTGAGTTATCTTATAATAATAGTTTCCACTCAAGCATCCAAATGGAACCATATGAAGCCCTGTATGGAAAAAGGTGCAGAACACTGGAATGTTGGGATGAGGTCAGTGAATGTAAGCTGCTTGGAACAGAAATGGTTGAGGAAATGGTGGAGAAGGTGAAAAACATTCAGAAGCATATCAAGGCAGCCCAAAGTCGACAGAAGAGTTATGCAGATAATCGTCGATGAGACCTCAAGTTTAAAGTTGGAGACATGGTTTTTCTATGCATATCTCCATGGAAGAAGGTCATGAGGTTTGGAAAGAAAGGGAAGTTATGTCCAAGGTACATTAGCCCCTTCGAGATTCTTGATCGTGTCGGGGTTGTGGCCTATCGACTAGAACTTATGCCTACTATGACCAATGTACATGATGTCTTGCATGTATCCCTCTTAAGGAAGTACATACCGGACCCTTCACATGTACTCTCTTCTGAGGTGGTACAAATGGAAGATGATCTTTCTTATGAGGAGCAACCAGTGAAGATCTTAGATCATAGAGAAAAATTTATACGAAATAAGACAATGCCCCTCATCAAGGTGTTGTGGAGAAACCACAAGTTTGAAGAAGAAACTTGGGAATCGAAGGAAGTGATGAAGTTGAGTTAGCCACATCTGTTTTAGTGTGGGAAAAGGAAAATTTCGGGGGAGAAATTTCTTAAGGGGGGAATATTGTAATGACACAATGTTTCATTAATAGAAATACCTCTTGATTTAATTAAATGTCTCTTTATATAAAATGTTTTTATAAAATTTCATCTTCATTGGTTTTATGATAAGAATTTTGACCGTTACTTTTATATCCATTGAACAGTGATCACATGATTAGTATAAATATAGGGCTTTAACACATCCAATTTTATTTAGACAAAGGAAGCGATGGCCTCATCTAGTAGAATTTCCCCATACAATTCCCATTTATCAGAGCTCGGAAAAGAGGCGGCATCCTTGGGATTCGCTCTGGACCAAGCCCAAGCTGAGCTTCACCATGTCAAGCTCTAATGGGACCGTTTATGGGAGAACTGGAAGTTGATAGAAATTACCACTCGAGCGATGTCATCCGATCCACCCCAAGAGTCTGTCACCATCACACACTTTACCCTTAGGTCTTATGCGGCCATTTTAAGGGGTTATTTAAATAATCGATTGTACTATTTTCATGTACATTAGTTTTTTATGTAATAATGAATATAATTTGTTGTCATTATTAATACATTGTAAATAGTTTTTAAAGTAGAAATGGTGTTTTTAGTTATTATTTAATTAAGAAATCTATTTTATTAAACTAAGTGAATTTTGAATTAAATAATATTTTAATAAAATATTATTATTATTATTACATTAATTTTATTATATATAAATGATCATGTGATTGTATGAATGCAATTATAATTTTTACGGTTTGAAAGCCATTTTTGTCAAAACCCGTGAATTTTTTATAAATGTCAGTTTTTAATTTAAAAGTAAAAATTAACACATTTATAAAATTATTTAGATAAAATAAATGTTATTTTTGGAATCTGGACGTCAAAATTATCCAACGGTGAATTTTTCATAATTTTCTAAGATAGTCAATTTTTTGAGTAAAAATTAAATACCATTTAAATATATAATATGTTCTATGATATCTTAATGACCCAATAGTGATGTAATAGAATACTATAATCTTTATTTTCGGCCAATATATGTTTTACCATTAAAATAATTTGATTTTGGGTTTTTTTGGATTACTTTTCAAAGCATTAATGGACCCCTCAAGACTTATTAAACACCATGTCTTTTTAAATTAATTTCCATGGGAGTGTGACCCACCTCCACATAAGCAACCCTAATATTTTAAGAATTTCAGACCTTGGCCTTATAAAATATTATTTTCCTCTTCCATTTTCCAAAAACCATGGGCAAAAACCGTGGGATGGTTTTTGGTTTTGATTAATTTAATATAAGGGGTCCCAAACCAAAATAATAAAGAATTCCCTCACCTTTCCTATATAAAACCACCCAAGCTCCCAATTCCTCCTCACTCAAAGCCTTTGAAGTTCGTCCAACCTCTGACCTACTCTCTCTAGAATCCTCCCAAGGTGCCCCAAGCTCCCAAGAAGCCTCTCACAAGCCTCTCTCTAGCCTTTGGAAGCACACTTCCAAGTAAGGGTTTTTCTTCCTTTCTCATTTTTGTCCAATTTTCATTAAGTTGTTTTGCCATTTTATTTTCAATTATAAATGTTGGGGTATGGTTTCGCACCTCACTCATACTTCCCTATTTATGTTTTAATGATGGGAGACCATTTCTCTCTCATTAAATACCTCCCATGTACACCCGTTACAATGCCGAAATTCCGAAAGGATCTTTTCTCTCCTCTTTTACATTCAAGAAAAACATTGGTATCATGAATCTAAATTCCATTACAATTGTTGGGACATGTATCTATATGACCTCCTTAATTTAAATTGCATTTAAATATGATTATGAACCTCTTTCTCTCTCATCAACCATTTTTATGAATTCTTATGTCACGCCGTTACGCTGCCGAAATCGCTCCGATTTTCTAAGCCAATGTCATTGTGTAGTGAATACTATGCCCATTTCTCCATAAAGGGTATTCACCTTTATGCATATTTACATATTGATTGTAATGTTTCATGTATGAATTCCACATTCCTTTATCATGGAATAAATGATTTTTTTTATGAATCCATGTTTTATGATCCATGTGGCACACTTATGCATGAAATGAAATGTTTAAGAAGGGTGCACCCTTATAGCGCTCCAATGCATTGGGTAAAGTATAGTATCACGATATGTCATGTGCAATGGGTGTGGACTCATGATAATTCAATTACAATGTGGGTTTACTCATGCTTTATGTGCAATGAGTATTTACTCATGCTCCATGTGCAATGGTCCTGGGCTCATGCTAATTCCTTGTTAAATGATATTGCCACATTTCCATGTTATGATTATCATGATTTATCATGCCTTTATGTTCATGTTTCTCTTGTTCTCTATTGATATTCCTAATGTCCAACATGTATTGTACTCCTCATGTTATTCCATGTGTATTCCCATACTGGGATCTATAGCTCACCCTTTTCTTATGCATGCCCTCAGGTTATCCCATGCAATGCTAAGTACGAGGGAATGTAGTGGTCATGTAAAGGAAGTTTTCAATAAAGATGTTTTATTTCATGTTTTAGGTTTTTATGTAATGATCCTAAGCCCCAAAGATACTAAACCTCTCGATCTTCTTTGTTGTATCATGTGATGTTTTATGTAATAAATCATGTTTAAGTTGTAATAAAAAGAAGGGTTGTCATACTTCCTATCTCCTACGCTTACCGGCCTCAGATCCCCCATACCATACCTCCTGATCCAAAAGTTTGTGGCGAGGTGGTTTACAAGGTCATTCCTCTTTTCACATCCAGGCGTTGCCAGGGTATCCCTATCTGGCTAGCCTATGTGTCTGTCAGTGGTTCACATCGCAACCTGCATCAACGAACATCAATCCAGGACTAGGCTACTTTGACTCAACGGAAAAGTATGGTGAAGATGATTCTTTTATACCCGAACACATTTATCCCCACATGTCGAACTCTGCACTGTGAGAAATCGCAGATTTTCATAATCATTCATGGCCATCGGAAGTGGAATGTTATCAACTCGGGGACACCTTTTTATGACTATGCAAACCATGCCCTTAACAGTTCTGCATAATGATATCCCATGGCTCATCCATCAAAGGAAATATTTCCTTGTGTGGTGCCCTTCCTAGCTCTGTAGGCCTACCGCCCTCAAAGCCCCCACACCACACCTCTTGATCTGGGAAAACTCAAAGTTGCAGTTTACAACCTTCATCCCCCACCTTGTTCCAACTATATCAGAACATGTTGACTTAGTTATCCTTTGAGTGACTGCAGTAGTAGTCACCCAATGGTCCGAGCTCAATGACCGATAAACTAGGAGTATCTCTTCCTTACCGCATGATGTTAAACTACATGGAATGAAGGAACACCCCCGCACACCAAAAAAATATCATCGCAGGGGGCTCTTTGAAACTCAACAAGCAACCAAGGATGGATATCCCTGACATGTCCAGACATTCTCCTGGCAAAGGACAGACTTCGTGTCCCAGATAATTACAGATCCTCATAACCATTCATGGCCATCGGAAGTGGAAAGTGATTGACCCGTGGACACATTTGTACGACTATGCATACCATTCCATCAGAAGCTCTGCATAATGATATCCCATGGCTCGTCTATCAAAGGAAATATTTCTACAGGTGATTCTCTTCCTAGCTCCGTACGCTTACCGGCCTCAGAGCCCCCATATCACCTTTCCTAATCCAAGAAGCCCCGGAACCATGATTTACACCAATCAACCCCCCCCCCCACGTCTAGAGCATTTTGAGATATTCAAGCCCAATTACATTCTGATGAAGAGAAATCATTGCAAAAATACCCCTCATCCTCACTTCATGATGTTATACTGCATAACAAACTTCAAAAATACCCCCCATCCCCGCTGCATAACGTTAAACAGCATAGAAAACTTCAAAAATACCCCCTGTCCTCACTGCATGATGTTAAACTACGCGTATTATGTCCAAACCACATGATGATAAACAACACGGTAAAACTAATCATGGGTTCAATGAGAAACATATGTTTTTTTCTCTATCCTTCAGTGCACGGGTCAGACCTGCACGAACCACCACCTCATAGAAGCGTGTAAAAGAATTACTTCACCCATCCTCGGGAAGTTTATTCCAGATATTTCCCCCGTATTCAGGCACCCTCTCATCATAATCCATACTCTGTACCCATAAAAAGCCGAACACTCATAATCCACCCATGGTGGTCTGAAATCTCAACATCCCTAAAGTTTCTCGGCTATCGGAAGTGGATAATTTTTAACTTAAGGACACCTTTGTATGACTATGCATACCATGCCCCCAGTGACTCTTCATATTGTTTTCCCCTGACCCATCTACCAAAGTCAATATTTCCTTAGGTAATGCTTCTCTCCATATTCCTCTTGGCCTCTGAGCCCCCATTTTTATCCTGGGATTCAGATACCCTCTGAGCTACAGTTTACCAACCTCTTCCACAATCCTATCAGAATGCGGCAGAACTTCTTTGACAAGATTACAGAGAACCAAGAGAAGTCGTTCCATTTTAAATGATGTCCCAGCAGCATGACTTTAAATTGTGCCAACCCTCGACCATCCCTTATGCTAAATAAATGCGTAGGGAAGTGGTCTCCTGACCATGCTCCTGATTAGTATGGTTGCGCCCAGAACCCTTTCAGTTGTAACACTCCCCTTCCGAGCCACCCCTGGTTGTTTTCATAATTTTCCAAACCATCCATCATGGTTTCCATGAACCGAGGTTCCATGAAGTCCCCTGGCCATCAGAAATAGATAAGTCTTTGACTTAAGGACACCTTTGTATGAATATGCATACCATGCCCTCAGAAGATCTGTATATTTATCACCCTTGGCCCGTCTACCAAAGGCAAGTTTTCCTTAGGCAACACTCTTCCTACCTCTGTACACCGACACGACTCCCATGCCTTGAGACATGCCCTACATGCCGCTCAAATTTAAACATGTTTCCCCCCATGTGTGTCTGAAGGGTATTATGACATCTTTCAATCAGTTGAACCCCATTGGGGCCCTCGCCCCACCATATTTGGTCAAAGATGTTCGACCTAAAGCATCAGTAGTGATAGTCTTGGCGGTGGGACTTTAAACCACTCACAAAAGTAAGAGGTACAAATCATGTTAGGCTGAAAACCCAAAAAGGGAGACCTAAGAAAAATCTGGGTTATACCCGCTGGGTCCACACTAAATGGGCCCAGAAAAAATCAGGGTACTAATAGAAAAGATAATTTTTTTGGGGTTTTCCTAAAAAACCCTAGCAATAGTCAGACTATGATCACTGGTCCCCATGGTCTAGGTAAAAGTTAGAGTTTGTTTTCCTGAGTTATGATTAATTTAGATTTGGTGAATCATTATTTATACTAAAATTGTTCTAAGTAACAATAAAATTTCACAGCAAAAAGTGATTGATATAGACTGTGTTTCGTTCGAACAAAAAAAAGGGGGAGGACGTCCACAAGGCGGGGTCTCTCCTTCAAACAAAAAAAAGAGGGGGGAGAGGGGTATGTAAAACAAGGGATAAAAAAGTGGCTCTGATAGTTATAAAGAAGCCTGACTCGCTCTCCCCACCAGATCAGCGACCGCGCGACGAAGGTCGTTGTAGGACTGTTCCAATACTGCCTTCTCCCTGGTTTCAACCTCATCCACTGTAAGGATATGCTCCACTGTGTTTTGGAGGTCTTTGACCCTTTTTCTGGTAGCTTTAAGATGACCAGTCATAGCAGATAACTGATCCCTCAGCATTGCGGCCCGTTCTTCGCATTCATGCAACTCAGAGGATAGGATGGTCACCTGATCCTGAGAGATCACCTCCTATGCGATCAGTTGATGGAGCTTTTTTGTAGTTTCCTCCAAGGTTCGGGCCCCACAATTAGTGGTATCGAAGTGAGAAAGCTTGGATTCATTAGTGACAACTTAATCACAGGCCATGACAACTTGGCAAGCAAGAGAATGGAACTGCAGATCGTCAAAGCCACTTGACCCCAAACCTAGGAAGAGCTGACGAAGAGCTTCGATTTTATTTTCCATTTCGGTTAAAGGGGTTTCAGTGATGATTTTGCAGATTTGGGGCTAGCCCCACCTGCGGACTGCCCAAGGGTCCTCCATGGTACGAGGATCTTTGGTATCTTCACTGGACGACACGAGAACAAAGTCTGGCATGGCAGCCCGTGCGGACGTGTGCCCACTTGAAGTTGACTCCGAAGCTAGAATGTCTGGAGCCTCTAACCCTAGTTCAGGCATGGGGACCAAGTTTCTAAGCCCGGTATTGACTGTAGGAACCTCCGGGGTGGTATCGTTGGGACACGAAACCACAGGGTCGTCCTCATCCACAAACAAGAGGGTTGAATTTGTCTGAACAGCGGCCATCGTAGGGTTGGGAGAGGAATGTTATCTGAGTCACTTTGATCGAAGATCCATTAGTAGATCCTCCCTTAAAAATGATAACGAAGGTGTGGTGGATGCAGAAGCTACCATACCTCATGATTTGGGAACCTACTGGACTTCTTTCCCTAGGATCCCATTAGGATAGTATTTTACCCATGTTTTTTCATACTTCATGGAAAGGCCGGCAGCCGCCCCCATATCAAGAAGGGGAATTCTTGCTTCAGATCCCTCCCGCGTCAGAATCAGCCACCACTAACAATGTATGGCTGGGTGCAGTCCTTGATCCCGAGAAGGGGGAAGGGAAACTTGAACTTTCATGCACCCAAACTGGCAAGAAAAGTGATACGGGACATATAGATTGCACAGGGAAACCCCATCGATTCATGCAGACAGAAACCCGTCCCATAGGGAGATCATGTCAGAGCGCTCCTCTAGGATCCCCCGACGGTTGTCAACTAATACGCTAGAAGGGGTGGGGTAGGGAGTGAATATGAAATGGGATAAGTCGCTCAAAATCTCTAGAACTTCACTATAATTGAGGGACTTCAAGCGAACTCCGACTATATCCAGTAGGGTAGGCCGAAAGGTAGGAAGCAGGATGGCGTGTTGTGACGATATTCATAACAGTGACAATGATATTCCCCCCAGCCGTAAAAAAATGAAATGGCCCGCTCAGACGGTAGGGTGACCTATCCACCTGCATGAGGATCAGTAGCTCATAGATACATGCCAAAATAGGCATGGCTAAATTCACCAGAAGGCACTATGCTAACTCAGACACCATCATCAAAGTACAAACCCGGACACCTAGGTTAACATCCTGGGAAGGAAATAGCCATCTGCTCAAAAACATGGAAAACAGATCGGCCAACCAGAGCATAGGTGACACACCGGGGTGCACCTCGTAACCCCATGAAAGGTAGTCGACTGCTTCCAGAACCGCCCAGTAAGAACCTTGGATGGTTTGTGACTGTTGGGAAGGATGAGTCCTGGGATGCTTAATCTTCAGAGTAGGACCAGTGGTGTTCAGAAATAACCCTATCCATGTGCTATAAGGAATAAGAGAGCGGGCACGCAAGGCCTGACCTAGTGACTGCTCCGCCATGGGAAGCAGCTCCTTCCCCAATAAAGGCACATGTTCGACGTCATCTCATGCATCGGGAGTAGAAAAAATTCATCATACATCTTTCCAGTGATTGGAAGTACTTCTATTTGGTAGATGTCCCACAGACTAATACCGACTTCACCGTGGGAAAGGTGGAAAGTATTAGTACTTGAACACCAGCGGCTGAACAGGTCAGGCAGGATCAGAGATGGTGGGTAAACAGTAAATTGGGAAGCCCACACTGCGGAGTATATATTAACTGCTTCCAGTGAATCGGTAGACTCTCGGAAATGATGATGGACCCAAAAAGCCCATGCCCAATCATTTGAGAAGAGCCCACCGGACTGAGGACCCCACATGGGAACCCAACCTACATCAGGATCCCTTCGAGAAAGGGTGATAATAGAAGGGTTGTCCTTAAGGACAGATTTTTGAGAAATGTCTTGAGTGCACTGATCACTTTGGGTCCAAACAGAGCCCCTCAGAATAAATGTGTTTTTCAAACCAAAATCAGATATTATCTCCCCGGATTGGGTAAGGTTTTCCTGAATGCATTTTGACGGTGCTTCCAATAAAGGAGAAGGGAGACCCAATAAAGTGGAGGGGGGGGGGGTAGGGACGTCATCCTGAAGACCGAAGTCGTAGAGTGGGAGTCGATTTGATAATGGATAACTCAGAAGCTCGGGAGAGGGCAGGTTCTTCAATACACTGTCATCAGGAATAATGGACTTACTATGGTCTTCTTTGACGCCCTCCGCTCTATGAATCATAGCTGAACGTCTCTCTGAGCTAGTGGAGAGCAGCTCTGCAGCAGGCCTCAGTGCAGAACGAGGGGGAACCATATTTTCTCCTCGCACAGTGCGAGCCAACAATTGGTTAGTCCGAAATAAAAATATGGACAAAAAAATTAACCGGATATATGGTTAAGAAGACTTCATAAGCAAAGCCCGCAAGGAGGCCTCAGAGGATGGTTCGTGATGACATCATCCCGCAAACCATCCCTTCGCGAAATCAGTCCGCAAATCCCTAGCCCGTGGAATGTTGGCCAGGAAACCGCGAACCAAGTCGCTCTGTGGAATTTCAATCCCGAGTTCAAGTGATTAAGTTTGGGAGACTCGGACACTTCTAAAGTTCAAGATATTTTGGTCCACAGAGCATCGAAACCACGAGGCAAGTTCCTCCACAGCCCGTCATCACTTAATTTTTAATTAATGAAGAGTAATGGTTCATGGTTGAGAAGTTGGTCCGCAGATGAAGGCGACCGTGAAGAAGGAATGGTTCATGGAGGTCACTGCCGGTTCGTGAACAAGGCACTTTGCGAAGGAGAAAACACGTGGAGGTGAAGGAGCTCTGGTTTTGCGAGGAGTTCGGTAAAGGACAAATGAAGGGATCTCCATATTTATAGGTGTGTTCCAATACCGGGTCCACCTTTCTACCGCAAACCATCTCAGTTTGCGGACCACTTTTCATCAGAATGGCCTTCTCTTCATTTCGATCGGGCCCCATTCTGATGGGGGGCATTGTAGGGTCCTGAATAAAAAGAAAAAGAGATTCTACCCAAATCCCCCCAAATAATTAGGGCAAATAATCAAAAAAGGGACACAAACAGGACCGGTCTGCGAACCGGTCCCATGGAAGCACAACGTGGCCAGGCCCTGTGAGGCACCCCCTCCGTGAACCATTGTCGTTCACGAAATGGAGGCGGAGAGCCTCCGTGGTCGTGAGGTAGGATGGGTGCCAGTCCGGTTCACCATCACAAACTGCCCCAACCACGGACCGTGTCGACTGGTTCAAGCGATAGCCTCTATCATTCGCGGAATAGAGGCGGAACCTTCCGCAGCTATGGGGAACTCCCTGAGTTCGCCTCGCGGAGGAGGGGAAGCGTTCAATACCCGCAGCGAATCGCGAATTGACCAAGTCAGCTGTAAACCAGGTATTTGGTTATGCGCCTCCGCAAAAGGTGTCGCGTGGCCATAGATACATCCCTTTCCCAACTCTATAAAAGGAGACCAAGAGGGAAAGAAAAAGATAACAGAGAACTAGAATTGGATTCAGATGGATTGGAGATTTAGAAGGAGCTCGGTTGAAGGAAGGCTTCGGATCTCGCAAACAGCGAAATTCCCACCCGCGAACCACAACAGGTATACTAATTAATAAGGAATTGGAAGAAACATAATAATTTAGTGAACCGGGAACCTAAAATAACAAAAACAAGGAAAATTGCGAACCATATCCCCTCCGTGGATGAATTCCCTGCGGACCAGGGAGTTTATGCCTCTTTTACCATCCGTCTCACCATGTATCACTCTCCTACACGGGCGAAGGCCCAACCAACGAGCCTCTGACCGGCACCGCCCTTGGCCGCCGCTGCCCGCCTGGAACCCTCCGCGAACCACCCTGGTTCGCGGATTGAACCTGAAGCCACGAACCGCCCAAGTTCGCGGGATGCCAATTAGTCCGCGAACCACCCTGGATCGCGGACGGTTTCTCCAGCCGCGTGACACTTCCCCACGCGAAGGGCGCGACCACCCATACCTCTCGGTGGCTCGCCAAATACTTCGATGTTCTCATTTCCCAAGCCAGGGAAAATCTTTTTGATCTAGACAAGACCTTCGCGACACCCTCATTGGCTTATTCATCAGCCCCGAGCCGAGGCCTCCACTAGAGCCATCGGATTTGCGTGGTGTAACTTTCGGGTGCATCAACGTGCCATTTTGAGTTCACATACCCATGGTAAACAGGGGAAAAGGGGTTTCCCCGACCCTTGAGCAGATTCCCGAAGCATTCCTGGGTTCACATTCCCATGGTAATGTGGATTCTGAGCTCGAGAATCCCCTTTCTGCACCTCTACTTGCTAAAGGTTCCTCGGAGATGGTAAAATAGCCACCAGAAGGAGGCCCTCATGCACTGCAAGAGAAGAGATGGGCACAGGATCACCCCTTTCCCTCTCCCGCTGAGCTTTGTCACCCCGGGCGTCC
Source organism: Viscum album (assembly GCA_963277665.1). NCBI lineage: Eukaryota > Viridiplantae > Streptophyta > Magnoliopsida > Santalales > Viscaceae > Viscum > Viscum album. The sequence goes on along the minus strand of OY728138.1, from coordinate 1,292,790,116 downwards.
ATCACTGAGTAAGCCCCAACCTCATGGGTCGTCCTCATGCGTAAGACCCAATCCACTTCTCACGGACACACCTCTCGTGACGTGATCCTCTGGTCCCTACTGCCTCTTGTTTCTCACACCGAGCATGGCTCACGTGGGCTTAGAGTAAGCATTGACCATGACATCCTCTTATGGGCCTCCTCAGAGTGTAAGCCCCAATCCACATCCAAGGCCTCCTCAGAGTGTAAGCCCCAATCTATCATCTTAGGCCTCCTCAGAGTGTAAGCCCCAATCCACATCTTGGGCTTCCCTAGAGTGTAAGCCCCACATTAATCCGAACTAAGTGGACTCTGATCCTTGTATCCTAGGTGGGGTACGTAGGAAGCCTCCCAGAGGTTCAAGCCCAATAACTGGTCATTCTGACCCCCCCCCCTTTCATGTCAGTTTACCAACATCATGGGCCACCTCATAGTGTAATCCCCAATCCACATCTTGGGCCTCCTCAGAGGGTAAGCCCCAATCCACATCTCGGGATGCCCCAGAGCATAAGCCCTGCATTAATCCGAACTACGTGGAATTTGATCCCTGTCTCCTAGGCGGGGTACGTAGGAAGCCTCCCCAAGGTTCAAGATTAATAAAGGGTCATTATGACCCCCCCCCCCTTCACGTCGGTTTTCCAACATCATGGCCCTCTTTAGAGTGTAATCCACAATCCCCACTATGGGCCTCCTCAGAGTGTAAGCCCCAATCCTTTATTCTGGGTTGCCTCAGAGCGTAAGTCTCAAGCCAATGCGAACTATGTGGACTTTGATCCCTGCCCCCTAGGCAGGGTACGTAGGAAGCCTCCAAGTGGTTCAAGCCCGACCACCAACAGTCCCCGGGGTCCACGTTCACGTTGGTTATCCGACGCTATCCATTCGAACTACGAGGACTTTGATCCATGTCCCCTAGGCAGGGTACGTAGGATGCCTCCCTGAGGTTCAAGACCGACAACTGGTTGACCCGACTGTCCTCACATCGGTTCACCATGCCACTCCTAGTGCCGACTCAAGTGACTTCCGACTCCTCAGGGTCATTAGTCCAACGAGGGATGGTAAAACTCAGGCATAAATGATTCTAAACCCCTGCGTCCAGTTGACCGTTTCCCACAAGGGATAAATCCGTGGATACAATATTTGGGTATAAACCAAAGATTCGCAAACATATGAATACGTCTTAAATCTGTAATAGAGTCCTAGAACAGGAAATAATTCCCTCTCAAAAAGGGTGCGATGCGCCCGACTTCACATCCTCTCGAGCAATGTGAGTTCTTACGAGTCATTGGTCAGACCATCTGGGAAACGCCTGCCTTTGGAAAGCAGGTCCATCAATCATTAGATACGGAGCTGTTGGGCGTTTCGAGGATGAATAAATCCAGAAATAAACAATTATAAATAAATATTTATATATTTAAATAATTATAAAATTAAAATAAATATATTTAAATATTGTATATAGTTACTATATTTATATTTATATTTATTAAATATATGTAATTATATAAATATATATAATAATATAAATATGTTTATAGTTAAAAAAATAACTATAAATGTTTTTAAAAATATATTTACAAATGTATATTTACTATATTTATAAAAATTTATATTTATATTTATAAATAAATAGATATATTTTTTAAAATTTATTTATATAATTAAAATTTTATAATTAAAAATTTAAATAATTATAAAATTATATAAATATAAGAAAGTAATAAATATATTTAAATTTTTTATTATATATATAATTATTTAAATATATATAATTATATAAATAAATTTATAATCATATAACAAAATTATCACTCGGAAATATAGCTTTTATCGGTGCTAATGAAGCACCGGTAATGTTAACTTTTATCAGCGCTTATTATTTTTGCATGGATAAAAATATATTTATAAGAGTTTTTTTGGAATAACTAATAAAAACCTTCCCAATCCTTTTGAAACAACCCTAATCGAACTCATTTTAGTCACCCTCTTCCCGATTTTCTGGATGTCCTCTAATTTCTGTGATCTCCCTCAACTTTCTCTCAGATGAATCAAGCCTTGAATCTAAGGTATGTTATTCTTTCACATCCTCTCTATTTCTTTCTCATTTAGGTTATGTTGTGTGCAATAGTGCGTCATTTTATTGTCTTGGTGCGCTCATGGGTTCCACATTTATAGTATCAACTCCTTCTCATTTGAGTCTTATTGATTTCATCCTTCAATTACGATTCTGGATCAAATTAGGATTGTACATGTTCAATAATATTATCATCTACATTTTAATTCTTTTTTCCTATCGTGTTGACCCTCTTATTTATTGTGTACACACCTGGATAAACCCTATGGGGTTTTGGCATCTAATTTTCGTTGCATATTTGATTTATAGTGCGTGTGATCTTCTTTTGGGGAATTCCTCTCTCTCTCTCTCTCTTAAATAGTTTCTCTATTTTATCTTTTTCATGTTTGTTTTTCCCCATGCATGACTCATTAATTTTAGAACCATTGATATCTTGATTCTTATATTGGTGTTTCATTTATTTAATAACAGTTTTAATTGGCCTCCTTGAGTTTATAGAGAATAAAATGTTTTTTATATGGTTTTCAAAGAACGAAATGTGTTTTCATACCATTAATGAATTTCTTTAATATGGTTTCATGTTACTCACATGGTCAAATTTCAAAATTTTCCTTCTAAAATTGTTTTTTAAATTTAATTTTTTATATTGTGTATGAAAATTATTCTCATAAAAAAATTTATTAGCATTTTTAGGGATACATTAAATACCAAGAATTGTGGGAATTATTCAAGATGATTTTTAAATAAATTGTGTAGTTAATAAATGTTTATACACCATTTGGTCAAGGGATAAATTTTGGAATGACGTATCAAGAATTTAGGTTTTTATAATATTTAACTATGTGGCCTGTTTTTAATTTTTAAGGATTATTCTAAAACTATGATGTTTTACATGGGGTATATTGAGTGATGCTTAAAAGTCGTTTCTAAGACAATATTTCATGATTTCTTGTTCTTGTTTTTTAAATTGTTCCAAAAATCATGAATCATGATATTTTGGAAAATAGTTTTTAGTGTCATGAATATTTGTAAAACCTCCGTGATTTTTATTATTGGATAAATTTTATAGAATGTGAATGTTAGGATTTATGGCTTCTTGTGTGATATTTGATGAAACTAGTTTTTGAAAAATGAATAGTCTCTTGATTGAATTTTGAAATAAGCCCATTGAAATCTCGATATATAGGTGGGTTGTCTTGGAAAATCATGATTGACATGTTTATAACTACCTTACAATATAATATGTAATTACATCACTAAATAAACATTGGTTAGGTAGGGAGGCACTTGTATTAGTGGGATCCAACACCCAAAGCTCATTTTCCTATGGTAATGTACACACTAGGAAGCCATGATCACTAAGATTGTGAGGATCCTAGGGCCTTAGCCTAGCTTTCCTGAGGAATCATTTACCATGGCTCTAGTATTTTAATTGTTAATTTACACTATCCTTATTAAAAATGATTTATTCTTTCCTTCTTTATACAATTTTTATGAAATGTAGAATAATCATGATTTACATTAGTCTATGTAAAATGAACTTTACATCGTGTGTTTATTTAAATGACCATAGATAGATTATTATAATATAAAAGGATTATGAATGTTTTTTATTTAATTTCAAAAGGTAGTAAAAAACTATATTTTAAATTATTTTAATTCAAACTATCCTAAAAATTTATTTTTTTGTTAAAGTGTGGCATGTGTAAAGGTGGGTGGTGGCTTTCTTATAATTTTTATGGTCAGACATATATTAAATTGCATTTTTTATAAAGTAAAATTTTCTTTAAATTTTAAAGTGTGTTTTGAAATGTAAAAATGAGTTTTCCCTTCAAATGAAATAAAATTTTTTCATTGTTTTTATAGTCATGAAGTTATTTTAAAGTGAACATGTAATGTTTTAAACATTTAAAAGTCTAAATATTTCCATGGAAATGAATTTTTTAAAAAAATTTAAATCAATGTTGATGGTTTTTGAATATTAATTTAAAAATATTCACTTGATGCTAATGATTTTTATTGAAAATAGGGTTTGCATCTTGTTAAGTGTTTTGAAAAAAAATTGTTCAATTTACAAGTGGAATAAAAAAACTAATTCCATGTAAGGTTTTTAAAAATAAAAAAAAGAAGACTTTTGAATTTTGAAATTGGTTTTTAGAAAAAGTTTGGAATATCAAATTACAATGAGGTAATTTAAAATGTTTTGGTTTTTTAAAATGTGTTTTGTAAAGATATTAGTTTCAATATTTAAATTGTTTTTTTTTTAAAATTGGGGATGGTGTTATAAAATTGATTGATTGATTTCATAATGGGTTATAGAAAATGAATTTAAAAGATTTTGTCTTATTGTGATGTGTTAATATGGATGTACCAAATCTTGGTTGAGGTTTTTGATATTCCATTAAGAATTTTATTACTAAAAAATAAAAATACATTAATTGAAAGAAAATTATTTTCCTTTTTAAATCCAAGGAATTATCGAAAAAAAATTTATAAAAAATTCTTGAGATATAGAATCAAAATAATACTAAAATAAATTCCACAAAATGAGAAATGTATTGACCAATTAAAATTTAGAACAAAAACCATTAATTTAGAATTTCTCTTAGTTAGACACACTCTCACTTATTTCATAATAAATTTTAGATTTACATAAATAAATATGAATATTTATAACACTAAATTACATCAAAATATGAATTTTTATTACCCATATTGAATTAATTATTCATTAATGTAAATATGTATTGTTTATAATTATGTATCCCATGAATGATCTAACTCAGAGGCTCTAATACTTACTCATAAATTGTTTTTTAATTATTTATTTAATGTAATTTGTTTCATATATAGATTTTTCATTATGGTTTTTAGTATTCTGTTAAAATATTTATGGAGTATCATTTTCATTTTATGGAACATATGGTGATGATTTTCATAGAAATCGATGAAATATTTTTTTAGATATTGCAATTCTCAAAAAAGAAACATTTTTATTAATAAATGAAATTATGAATATCACCATTCATGAATCCTTAATATATATTTAAATAAATAAAATTTTATAATATTATCATTACCTAATTTTTATTAACCATTCATGGAAAAATTATTATCGCATTGTTCTTGTTGGTGGTAAAAGAATCCCAAACAAGAGAGGGTTATAACATAAAATGAATAATAACTTTCTATTTGATAATTATAATATAAATTTTCTAGAATATTAATTATCTTAAATAAAATTTATTATTGTTATAAATGTTATTTAAGAAGATTTATATTAATTAAATAAATAAGAAAACCCATGAAAAAGATATCATTTATATTTAGATCTTGAATCTCCCCTTGAAGGACCTCCAAGAAATGATTAGTTTAAAACTTATTCTAGACAATATAATATCAAAAACATAGAAGAGTATTATTATGGAAGAAAATATCATATAATATAGGGGAGAGTTTCATTTTTAGTGCATCTTTGAAGGTGTGAAGGAGGCCTCATTTTTTATGTCAGAGAAGTAGAGCTTTTGTAATATATGTTTCTTGTTATAAAATGGGAATATATATTTATGGAAACTTTAACCAAATTATAAATAGTTAGATTATAATTTAGGGTTGTTAAAAAACCAACTTATCTAATTAATTAGAGATAACTTTTTGTTATATATGTGTCCTTATCTCTTAATTGTACACATTTTTAACCATTTAAACCTCTATAGGGGTGAATGAATTTTAATATATTAAATCACTAAATATTCTTCAAATAAAAATTTAAATAATATTAATTTACCTTTGAATAATAATATACACACCACTTTAAAATTATATTTTTTGAAATATTCTCTTTTAGATTTGATGATTTTAAAATTTTCATATTTATTACTCATAATTATTAAATTCAATCAATTCCCTAGAATTAGAACAACATAAATAATCCTTTTAAATTAATATATCTCTCTCTCAAATTAAAAAACCTTTTCAAAAAAATATTATTAATAAGTTTTTAATTTCATGAGGTTTTATTCTTAGAGTAATTTTCATAATGATGTTTCATATTTAATACTTATAATTTATTGATGTTTAGATTTTACTATAATATAATATATTTCATTTGGTTCTAGATTTGTTATTTTTGAGATAAAATTTTACCCAAAAATTATTTATTTAATGTAATTCATAAAATTAAATCTTAGGGGGTTCTAAGGATATAAATACTTCATCAGATAGGGATATAAATCACAAATCACTCCCAATAACATTATGTTTTATTCTTTTTATACATACAAGGATCCTCTCCAATGTGTTTGAAATAAGTGGGAATGGGAAATCATTTATATTCTTTCACTAGGATACTATATTATAATCCTAAAGGAATAATTTTTCTATTTATTATATAATGGTTCATGAATAATCAATCAAAGGGGATGAAGTATGTCTAACCATAGGGAATGGGGAAAGGGTTATAAAAATTTGAGGTTATTATGAACTTATACAGTTTGATTAGATCATTTTTCAAACAATTATACTCCTAATATACTTTTCAACCATTAGAAACAAACATTGAATTTTTTTTGGTACATCTCCATGTCCTTACAAGAGAACATTTAGAATTGATACAACTTTCATTCTCATCAATTTCTTCTTCTAAAGAGTTATTATTTCAATTTTTTTACTTGAAACTCACCCCCCTTATCTTCCGAAAACATAATAATTTTGGTTGAACTACATTGAGTAGTGGTCATCCCATACTGGATACCAATGATCATTTTGGGTTCCCCTTATTAGAATTATATATAACTTAAACCTTTTATTATGAATATATTACATGTATTTATTAATTTTTTTACAAAAAAATATTTTATAAACCTAATAAGATATATCTGAATCAAAAAATGGATTCACACTAATCATATAACAACAAAATATGAATATGGAGTTAATTAGTTCATCAAGTTTTTAATAAAACATGTATACGACCCTTCTCAATTCCTACATCCTTGTTTACATTGTTTTTTGAAGACAAGTTAGTTTTGAAGTGTTGAAAGAACATTTTATTTGTCACAGAATAGATAATAGAAATATATATTGGATAAAACACAGGAAAAAATTGGGAATTCACATTGATTTGGATGATATTATGGTTTATGGATCATTTGATCTGAATACTAGTGTAAATTATTTGCGAGGATGCACGGATGAAATGAAAATTGAAATTAAAGATGAAATTCATGTTTTTCCTCAGTTGTTTTAGTAGTTAAATAAATTTTTTAAGAGACCATTATATACCATTTGTAATAAATAGACAAAATTTTCTACTATATTGAAGTTATACAAATTGAAAGCTGGTGGTGGATGGAGTGCACCAACTTTATATAACTACATAGTCACCCGAATGATATTCTACTAGAATAAATTGAACTTCTGTGTGGAAGATATGAAGTTAAAAAAATGTTACACTCAATGGAACTTATATCTAAAAAATAAATTATTGTATAAATTATTTCATATTATTTTAGAAGGACCTTGAATCACTAAAAAATGTTAGGACCCATCCTCGGGGCCCGTGCTATGACTACCCCAAGCCCGCTTTCCAGAGGCCAGGGGCTGGCGACCAGCACCAAAGGCGTAAATCCCGACAAAAAGAGGAAGGCATTGCCTTTAGAAAGTAACCAACACCACAGAGTAAGCCATAAAAAGTAAACACTAAGAAAACTGAGTACAAGTAAGTGAGGAACAGTAAGTAGGCCAGAATACAAACCCAAACTGAAAGTAAGGTACAACTGGAAAGGAAGTACAACAACTGAAAAGTAAAGCAGCAACGCCGAGCCGTCCACTGAAAATCCCACCTGAAGGGTGGGTACAGATTGCCTCCTCAGCTCCTCGAGTCTTACCGTCCGCCATGTATGCGTCCCATCAAGTGGTCCACCACCAGGTACCGACTTGCCGTGATATCCACCTCCGGGCACCAACTCGTCATGGGTTCCTCCTCCGGGAACCGTCCAGCTCTACAAGCCTCAATCTCGATCAGTGATGATTGTCGTCTGCAACCAACAAAACGTAGTGCAGGCATAGCCCATGCAGGGGTGAGTATATGCTACTCAGCAGGGACCCCGAGACCCCCAGAGGTCTCCCAGAATCCACAAAGGATAATCCACAAGGAAAGATACAATCACAAAGTAACATCCAACACTAATTAGGTATATGCCCATACATATACCTAAGTCATCAATTCCAGTTCGGCTCCAACATCTGAGCCCAAGTTCGACCACGTCCACACAGGATAGCACGACCAATCCACGAAGGATAACACAACCCAATCCACATAGGAAAGCAATTAAATCATATAGAAGATAATGATTGAAAGTCAAGACTCAGCTCAAACCAGGATTTAATCTTGATGTCGAAACCATAGCTGCTGGGAAACTCCTCCTCTTTCGAGTGCAGTGGGCGTGCCGCTACAACCAAACGCTTCCCATTATCCGTGAACTGCTGTAGTACTCCACCTGCCGAGTACTGTGGGCCTGCTGCTACAAGCAAGCGCTTCCCACCATGGGTCTTCTTCTACAACCAAGCGCTCCGCTGCCGTGGGTCTACTGATACAACCAATCACTTCCCCTCATAGCCTCTAGAGGTACTCCTTCTGTTGAGTACCGCGGGTCTGCTGCTACAACTAAGTGCTCCTCCTTCGTGGGTCTGCCACTACAACTAAGCCCTCCCCACTAGGCTATCTGAAACACACCGAGTCGATCGGTCAACAGTCATCAAGTCTCATCTAGCTCAAGGGTTTCATAATGATTGAATGTACCGTAATCATCACCACCGAACACACGGAGGATTCCCGTACGGTAGTCATTGTCATAGGAGACGCAACTAGCTCTAGGGTTTCCGCACACAGCACGCTCGTTCCGGGAGGGTCCACTCCATGAGCCAAGAGTTCGATACATCAAATGACACATAGTCCAATGTTGATGTATCCAAAAGTTCCTTCTCGTCAAAAGGAACACAACGCAACCAACGGCGCGTCAATCGGACGTCCTGTCCGAGAGTTATTGGCCTTTTCGTCCCAGCTGCCCGGTTGGTTTTTAAGTCAAAACAAACCCGACCGCACTCCAACTGCGTCCAAACCTCGAGTGGAGTAAGCCAAAAATATCCATATCACTAAGAGAAAACTGGCAAAGTCGACGACACGTCAATCGGACGTCCGGATCTTAAGTTATGAGTGTTTCCGCTCCGAGGGCCCGGTTGATTTCGTGTTCGAACCAACCCAGCCATACCCAACGTTCTCCGAAACCTTGAGTGTAATATACCGAAATGACCCTCTCGATCCAAGAATCGCATCACAACTGATGGAGCATCAATTAGAGGTCCGTAGCCCAAGATATGTGAAAAAGACAGAAAATGGTCTGAAAATAGGGGTCTGGGCCCTGTCCGAACCGACCCAACCCCCCCATGGGTCGTCCCAAACCGGGTCGACCCGAACCAGGTCGAGTTCTGGCCCGTTAGGGCGCATCCCGGCCCGGTGGGCACAGCCCTACCTGGCAGGCTCGCGCGGCCCGCGTGGCCAGCTCGGCCACACCGAGCTGTGCGGAACATGGGGGGGGTGCGCTTCCCCCCCCCCCCTGACTGGGAACCCGCAGCCCCCACGTGGGGGGCCGCTCCTTCGGCCAGCTGGGGGTTACGACCCCTGGTTTAATTGAAGCCGGCCGGCCTGGTCCGGCCGGCCGGTGCTGCTTCCGTGGGACCACCGGGGTCCCATCCTTCCGAGGTGCCGACGGCCGGTGGTTCCGGCCGCCCCGCCTTAGACCACCGCGGCTTCGAGCCGCGGCCCTTTCTGACCGGCACGGCGTGACGGTGCCGCACCCCTACGCCATGGCCCCGCTCCGACCGTCGTGTCTTCGTGGTTCTCCGGCGTGGTGTGATGGCGCCTCACCCCTTCGCTGTGGCCCGACTCCATCCATGGGTTCGTTTGGGCTCAACGGTGCGGCGTGACGGCGCCGTGCATCTTCACCACTTTTTTCCATGTTTCTACATGGTTCCCTTGAACCGCGCCGCCTTGTTTCGAACCGCAACAACAAAAATTATCAAAGGGGTAGGAGGGTCAGCCGTGTTCGTGCGGTCCGACCTCCTTCCGTTATTATGATAACAGGCGGCCCAAATAGAAGTCGATGAACAGCAAAGAAATAGTTCAAAGGTAAAACAATTAACCCCTACCTCAAGGTGTCGTCGAATGAAGGTTCGTCACGGGAAAGGGACGTCGTAGAAGACGGTGTCACAGAAGGAAGATCATCGGCGTCGCGGTACACGGCGTTGCGGAAGGATGATCGTCGGCGTCACGATACACGACAACGTCTCGTCGATCTCTGAGGAATCAGCATTTATTCGTCATCCTTCATCAGAGGCCGGCGTTCTTCATTGGAGAGGATATGATTTCCCCAAGTGTTGGGCGTCAAAATACTTTACCATCACTTCGTCGCTTAGGGAAGCCGTCCCAAAACATTCTCCCAAGCTCTCTATATATCGGAGAGGGGGATAGGTATGTAACCATCATGGAATTTATGACGGTTCATTTATTTGGAACATTCCTAAATTCCAACGATGCAGTTACTTAATTTAAAAAGGGGGTCGGGCGAATTAAATTGTGTTGGCGCAATTTAAGAGGTGTGTTGGCACAACTTAAGAGTGGAGGATGCCAAGAAGTTTCCCCCACATAGCCTACGTCAAAACACATGACACAAATTAATTTTATGTTCACACATAAAATTAATTGAGAGCAATTAATTTCACGTCGAAACATAAAATTAACTCACAAAAATTAATTTTTACGTAGAACCATAAAATTAACTGACAACAATTAGTTTTACGTCAACTCATAAAATTAATTGAGAGAAATTAATTTTACGTCGACACATAAAATTAAGTGACAACAATTAATTTTACGTCGACCCATAAAATTAATTGAGTGCAATTAATTTTACGTCGACATATAAAATTAATTGATTGGGGGTTTGAGAGGTTTCCTCTCCCTCCCCATTAAATGGGAGGTTAGGGTGTGGCGGTTCCACAACCAACTCCCTTGTGGAGCTTCTAACCACTTTATCCGCACTGCATGTGTTTTATAAAATAAAATAAATTATTCACTTATTTTATTTTATTAACCCACATAAAACCCCAAAAACTAACTTTCATACCCGATCATCTGCCATTAAGGTGAATGTCTTCTTAAGAGAATATCGGCACTGCGAGTTCAACGGTGACCTCAGAATTTGATTCCGAGCACCGATTCAAAAGTTATAAAACGCCGATCGTACATTTACTGAACGTACCTGAAAAAAAGGTCGGAAAATTATTATCAGGCACCCTCGACCCACTGTAGTCAAGGTTAGGCTCTACCTTGGAGAAAAACGCTCCAAATAACTCAATGGAATTCTCGGATTTTCAGTTCGATTTACCATTTAGAAGTTATGAATTTTACAATAAAATAATTTTCACTTAAATATTTTATTTACGACCAAAAACTAACTTTCTCATGTGGCCCGTGCCAGCCAAAGTTAGTATATGCGTAAAGAAATCATACCCTCACGAGTTTAAAGGTGGTCTCGGATTTTTAATCCGATTCACCGTTTGTGAGTTATAAGCATTTGAAAAATAAAATAACTTTATTTAATTATTTTATTTACGGTTATGCCATTTTCAGGTTTTCTCACAGGAGGCCTGCGCCGACTAAAATTAAGTCACGTCTAGGGTAAACCCGCCATTCTGAGAACAATTGTGCCCTCAGATTTCTGATCCGAGTAACCGTTTAAGAGTTATTCTACTTTTTCAGGAAAACTGCTTATGCATGTTAATTTAAGCTAAACAGAAATTCATAAAATTATTCCAGGCACACCGAGACTTGGAATCAGGTGCCGTCAAAAACTGCGTACTCGTAAAATTCCAAGGAATTTATGAATTTTTTTTTAAAAATTTACGGGTCTTTACATTACTCCCACATCTGGGATTTACGTACCCGTAAAGATACAACACAAACTAGGGAAACTAAACGAGGTACCGAGCACGCATCAGAGCCTCACACTCCCAAGTGCTCTCATGGAGGTTCCCGTGTTGCCAGCGAACACGCACTAGAGGAATCGACCGTCCACAAAGGACCCGCTCCTATCGATCCTCGATCTCCACCGGAACCTCCGTGAAGGTTGCCCCGTCGTCGATGTCCAGCTCCCCGTGATCGATGACGTGGGTCGGGTCATGCACGTACCTCCACAGCTGAGATACGTGGAAAGACATCAAGAACTCGGTGAAACTGAGGTGGAAGGGCTAGATGAAGTGCGGAGATAACTTGCCGCCCCAGACAAATCCTCGTAGTCCACGTCGAGGTGAGACCTGTAAGAAAACGTGGTCGCCATCCTCGAACTCCAGAGGTATCCATCTCTTATCAGCATAGGACTTCTGTCTGCACTGTGCCGTCTTCATCCACTCATGGATGATCTGCACCTTCTCCATCGTAGCCTGCACCATCTCTGGTCTTATAAGAGCTTCTTAGATTTCTCATTTGCCAAAAAAGAGAAATCTTGTGTCATCCTCTGGATAAACCACATTCTTTGCCTAATACAGTCAATCCCAACATGGATGATACTAATCCATACCAAGGATGATGTAGTAAGGCCTCGACGCTACTACCAAGAGATCCAACCGTTACTCTCGCCTCCAAGGGTTGAGTCACACTGTCGGCATCAGTGTGTGGTAACTGGGTCTCCTATAGTAGGTATCTCAAAAGTGAGGGTCAAGTCAACAGTTTTAACCGGAACCTCTCAGTATCAACCAAACAAAAGGGAAGGAAAGAAAACGTCACAAGGATAAGTGTCTTTTATTACTGCAGCTCAAGTACAAAGACACACAACAACCAAAAACAACAACAACAACAAATCTAGAAGCAACATGAACATAAGTCTTCACATCTGGAGCTTGTCCCACTCCTTTCCAACTGCTCCCGGAGCTCCATGATCGTAGGCCTCGGCTGCCTGAAGCTGAGCTCTCCCCTGTCCACCCGTTCCCTGTTGTCGGGGTGGTCTCCCTGGTGGTGGTGGTGGTAGGGCCGCAAAGCATCGTCCACCAACCACTGCTTGGCCACCTCCTCTACCTCGCCCGCCTGCTCTCTTCGGACCGCCATGGTAGATCCTCTACCTCTGCCTGGGAGGTCCTTCGTTTATCTGCTGATCATATGTATGGCGGGTCGGACAGTCACGAGCCATGTGACCAACCCCGTCGCAGGAGTAACACTGCCCGCTCATGGTAAGTCGTTCTCCACCCCGGGTGCCTCGCACAAACGATCCTCTGTCATGCGGTCGACCACCTGTAGGTCTAGTCCTCTTGGACCTCTGCGTCATCTGTCTACTGCCTGCTGTAGAAGACTCAGCTGCATGCCGGATAGTGGTGGGTAATGCTGCTGGAGACTGCTCAGCAAGGAAACTCTCCACTAAGAGGGCTCGCTCCAACACCCCTGTCTGTGTCGGGATTTTGTGAGAAACAACTGAAGCTCTAATCTCTCACCCGATCCCCAGCTCGATGGTTTGGGCCATGAAGAATGGGTCATGTACAATGTCCGTGGAATAGCACGAGAGATCGGTAAACCTTGCTGAGTACTGGGCTACCGTCACGCTGCCCTGCCGTAGCTGTAGTAGCTCCTGGATGCGCACTGTACGAAGGGTGGCTGGGATGAACTCTGAGCAGAAGAGGCTCTCAAAGTCCATCCAAAGAAGAGATTCCTCGTCGTGCACCTAGAGCATCAAGCTCCACCATCTGCCTGCTACCGTGTGTAGGAGGCTCACTGCAGGGATCACCATGAGGTCAGCTGGTGTCCCCACTAGCCTGAAAACTCGAACTACAGCCTCCATCTAATCCTCATCCGCCTGTGGGTCCGTTTCTCCCTAGAACCTGGGTGGCCTCTGGAACTGGAACTCATACATCACGCTCAAGCGGCGTGCATCGCCTACTGCTGGGGCCGGAGGCATCGGTGGCCCAACGGGTGGTAGTACCACTGGTGCCTCCGCTGGTGCCACAACTGGAAAAGGGCCCTGTACTGAGGCCTCATCGCTCAACAAGCTATCAGTACGTACAAAACTCGGAACCCTAGCTGGCTGCCGTCGTGGGGCCATCCTGAAAAGAAACAGGTGTGCCATGGTCAAAACAGAACCGGGTGAGCTGACACAAAGTAATCACAAAGAAAACCTTTGAAACACACCTGCAATCAATGTTTTCGTGTATTGAGTCGGAAATCAGAAGTCAGGGTCTTGGTGTATGGATACATCGGCCGCCGCAACAACACTGGACTCCCTGGACTGATAACCACACTCAATACCCTTAACACTATTGCTTAACAAAGAAGAAAGATCAGAGACCTGAGTTCTGCAGTAGAACTGAACTCCTTTAATAACAATTTGTCACGACCCATCCTCGGGGCCCATGTCGTGACTACCCCAAGCTAGCCTTCCATGGGCCAGGGGCTGGCGACCAGCACCAAAGGTGTAAATCCTGACATAAAGGTGAAGGCATTGCCTTTAGAAAGTAAAAAACACCACAGAGTAAGCCATAAGAAGTAAACACTAAGTAAACTAAGTACAAGTAAGTGCAAAAAAGTAAGTGGGCCAGAATAAAAACCCAAACTGAAAGTAAAGTACAACTAGAAAGGAAGTACAACAACTGAAAAGAAAAGAAGCAAAGTCGAGCCGCCCACTGAAAATCCCACCTGAAGGGTGGTTACAGATAGCCTCCTCAGCTCCTCGGGTCATACCGTCCGCCCTGTATGCGTCCCGTCAGTGGTCCACCTCCATGTACCGACTCGTCGTGATATCCACCTCCGGGCACCAACTCATCATGGGTTCCTCCTCCAGGAATGGTCCAGCTCTACAAGCCTCAACCTCGATCAGTGATGTCCATTGTCTCCAACCAACACAACGTAGTGTGGGCATAGCCCGTGCAGGGTGAGTATACGCTACTCAGTAGGGACCCCGAGACCCCCAAAGGTCTCCCAGAATCTACAAAAGATAATCCACAAGGAAAGATACAATCCCGAAGTAACATCGCACACTACTTAGGTATATTCCCATACATATTCCTAAGTCATCAATTCTAGTTCGGCTCCAATATCTGAGCCCAAGTTCGATCACGTCCACACAGGATAGCACAAACAATCCACCCAGGATAACACAACCCAATCTGCATAGGAAATCAATTCAATCATATCGAAGATAATGATTTATAGTCAAGACTCAGCTCAAACTAGGATTTAATAATGATGTTGAAACCATAGCTGTTGGGAAAATCCACCTCTATCGAGTAAAGTGGTCCTGCTGCTACAACCGAGCGCTTCCCATTAACCTTGGACTGCTATAGTACTCCACCTATCGAGTACTGTGGGCCTGCTACTACAACCAAGCACTTCCCACCATGGGTCTGCTGCTACAACCAAGAGCTCCCCCTCATAGCCTCCAGAGGTAGTCCTTTTGTTGAGTACCGCGGGTCTTCCGCTACAACCAAGCGCTCCTCCACCGTGGGTATGCTGCTACAACCAAGCGCTCCCCCTCATAGCCTCCATAGGTACTCCATCTGTTGAGTACCGTGGGTCTGCCGCTACAACGAAGTGCTCTTCCATCGTGGGTCTGCCGCTACAACCAAGCGCTCCCCACTGGGCTATCTGAAACACACCGAGTTGATCGGTCAGAAGGCGTCAAGTCTCAGCCATCTCTAGAGTTTCATAATGATTGAAAGTTCCATAGTCATCACCACCGAGCCCACGAAGGATTTTCGTACGGTAGACATCGTCGTCGCAGACGCAGCCGGCTCTAGGATTTCTGCACACAGCACGCTCGTTCAGGGAGGGTCCACTCCACGAGCCAAGATGTCAATAAATCAACTGACACATAGTCCGGAGTTAATGTATCCCAAAGTTTCGTCTCATCAAAAGGAACACAACGCGACCGATGACGCGTCAATCAGATGTACGGTCCGAGAGATATTGGCCTTTTCGTCCTAGGGGCCCAGTTAATTTTTAAGTCAAAACCAAACTGACCGCACTCCAACTACGTATAATCCTCGATCCAAGTAAGCCAAAATATCCATATCACTAAGAGGAAACCACCAAAGTCGATGACACGTCAATCAGATGTCCGGAGCTCAAGTTATGATCGTTTCCGCTCAGAGGGCACGGTTGGTTTCGTGCTCGAACCAACCCAGCCATACACAAAATTCTCTGAAACCTTGAGTGTAATATACTGAAACGGCCGTCTCGATCCAAGAATCTCATCACAATTGATAGAGCGTCGATCAGAGGTCCGTATCCCATGATATAGGCAAAAGACCAGAAATGGTCTGAAAAAGGGGGTCTGGGCCCGGTCCGACCCAGCCCAACCCCCCTGGGTCGGCCTGAACCGTATACCCGAACCAGGTCCAGATCCGGCCCAGACGACGCGGCCCGACCTGGCGCACTCACGCTGCCTGCGTGGCCATCTCGGCCACGCAGAGCTTTGCGGAATAGTGGGTTCGCTGCCCCCCCCCCCCCTGTTTGGGAACCCGCGGCCTCCATGTGGGGGCCGCTCCATCGGCTAGCCGGGGGTTACGACCCACAGTTTCGTGGAATCCGGACGGCCTGGTCCGGTCGGCCGGTGCTATTGCCGCGGGACCGTCGGGGTCCCCCCCCTCCGAGGTGCCGGCGGCCGGCAGTTCCGGCCGCCCCGCCTTGCACAGCCGCGGCCCTTTCCGACCAGCACGGCGTGATGTCGTTGTGCCCTTTCAATGTGTCCCCGCTCCGGCCGCGGTGTCTTCACAGTTCTCCAGCGTGGCGCGACGGTGCCACACGCCTTCACTATGGCCTGACTCTGGCCGCAGGTTCGTTTGGACTCAACGGCTCAGCACGAGGGCGCCGCGCCTCTTCGCCACTTTTTCCCATGTTTTCGCGTGGTGCCATTGCACCGCACCACCTTCTTTCGAACCGAAATAAACAAAATTATCAATGGGGGAGGAGGGTTGGCCGTGTTCGTGCGGTCCAACCTCCTACCATTATTACGATAACAGGCATCCCAAATAGAAGTCGATGAACATAAAAGAAATAATTCACGGGTAAAACAATTTACCCCTACCTCAAGGTGTCGTCGAATGAAGGTTAATCACGGGAAAGGGACGTCGTGGAAGACGGCGTCGTGGAAGGAAGATAGTCGGTGTCGCGTTACACGGCGGTGCAGAAGGAGGATCGTCGGCGTTGTGGTACAGAGCGTCGTGTCGTCGATCTCTGAGGAATCAACATTTATTCGTCGTCATTCATCGGAGGTCGGCATTCTTTGTTGGAGAGGATACAATTTCCCCAAGTGTTGGGCATCACAATACATTACCAGCGCTTCGTCGCTTGGTGAAGACATCCCAAAACCTTCTCCCAAGATCTCTATATATGGTAGAGGTGGAGAGGTATGTAACAATCGTGGAATTTATGATGGTTCATTTATTTGGAACCTTTATAAATTCCAACGATGCTGTTACTTAATTTAAAAATGGGGTCGGGCGAATTAAATTGCATTGGCGCAATTTAAGAGGTGAGTTGGCACAACTTAAGAGTGGAGGATTCCAAGAAGTTTCCCCCACATAGCCTGCGTCAAAACACATGACACGAATTAATTTTATGTTGACACATAAAATTAATTGACATCAATTAATTTCACGTCGACACTTAAAATTAACACACATCAATTAATTTTTACGTCGAACCATAAAATTAACTAACAACAACTAATTTTACATCAACTCATAAAATTAATTAAGAGCAATTAATTTTACATTGACACATAAAATTAACTGACAACAATTAATTTTACGTTGACCCATAAAATTAATTGAGTGCAATTAATTTTACTTCGACATATAAAATTAATTGATGGGGGGCTTGAGAGGTTTCATATCCCTCCCCATTAAATGGGAGGTTACAATGTGGCGGTTCCACCACCAACTCCCAAGTGGAGCTTCTAACCACTTTATCCGCACTGCATGTTTTTAACAAAATAAAATAAATTATTCACTTATTTTATTTTATTAACCCATGTAAAACCCCAAAAACTAACATTAATACCCGATCATCCTCCATTAAGGTGAAAGTCGTCTTAAGTGAATATCGGCATTTCGAGTTCAACGGTGCCCTCAGAATTCGATTCTGAGCACCAGTTTAAAAGTTATAAAATGACGCTCGTACGTTTATTGAACGTACCTGAAAAAATGTTCGGAAAATTATTATCTGGAACCCTCGACCCACTGTGGTATAGGTTAGGCTCTGCCTTGGAGAAACACACTCTAATGAACTCAATGGTACTCTTGGATTTTCAATTCGAGTTACCATTTAGAAGTTATAAATTTTAAAATAAAATAACGGTCACTTAAATATTTTATTTACGCCCAAAAACTAACTTTCTCAGGTGGCCCATGTCGTCCAAAGTAAGTATCTGCTTAAATAAAGCATACCCTCATGAGTTCAACGGTGGTCTCGGATTTTTAATCCGAGTTACAGTTTTGTGAGTTATAATCATTTGAAAAATAAAATAACTTTATTTAATTATTTTATTTTCGGTTATGCCATTTTTGGGTTTTCTCACAAGAGGCCTACACCGACTAAACTTAAGTCACACCTAAGGTAAACCCGCCATTATGAGCACAACGGTACCCTTAGATTTCGGATCCATGTCACCGTTTAAGAGGTATTCCACTTTTTCAGGAAAACTGCTTATGCGTGTTAATTTAAGCTTAACAGAACTTCATAAAATTATTCTGGGCACACTAGGCCTCGGAATTAGGTGCCGTCAGAAACTGTGTACTCGTAAAATTCCAAGGAATTTATGAAAAAAAATTCCTTAAAATTTACATGTCTTTATAAAAAATTTCCTAAGTGTTCCACAGTTCAATACAATAATGAGGAATCATGTCCTTCATAAGATGTATGGTACTTTACTATAATTAAATTATTTAAAACACTATATGGATATTTGGAAACAATGAGATAATTTATATGGTATGAAAACATAAGAATTAAATATTCGAACCTATATCATTTAGTAGAATATCTTTATTGGAAGAAAATTGATTACAAGTATCATGAAGTTCGAAATAAGATGAGAAACATCCTCATTGTGTTCTCTATAAATAGAATAAATATTTATGGTGTAAAATGTAGTACTCATAGTACATGAACCATCATGTTGGTAAATTTTAACTTTCTACAATGTTTATACATGAAGTTAAAATACATTATGTTCTCTCTTCTTATATTTATACCAAAATTACCTGGTAATCATATTGATGTCTATTTGGATCCATTGATCAAATATCTAAAATTGATGTTGGATAAATGTGTTACAATGTATGATTCCTATAAAAGTTATGATTTCAAATTGAGGGCCATGTTGTAAAAGAGATAAATGACTTTTATAATTATAGGTTTTTTAGGCCATATCCTTAATGGAATGTTGGGGTGTAACATTTTTAAAATATCACACAATCAGTTTAGTTGAAATATTACTCAAAAGCAATGTTTTCTAGGAATTGAATTTTGTTACCTCGATTAAATAAATATTGATCATGGACAACATCATTCAATGGGAATACTAAAAAGGGTACATCACCTTCTATACTAATCGGTGATCAAATATTCGATAAATATAATGACATTGAAACAATTTTTAGTAATACATTTTCCAAAAAACCTTACAAAATCATTTGGATAAATCAATTATTTTTTTGAATTATTTAATTGGAATTGTGTCTACATCATACATTTTATTAATGTCTTTCATTTATAAAAAAATGTATTTTATATTGTTATCGGTATGATAAAAATTATTTCTAAAAAAATGGAATCAATTTTAGGTTGGACAAGATTGACATGGGGATAAGGGAGCAGTTATCATCAGTGATGGGTAAAGGGGATACTTTTTTCCATCCACAGGCTTACACTATATCCATATAGGAAAAATGAAAATTTTCATTTTATTTATTGGTGTAAAATTTCCATAAGGGTATTTATAAAATATCAAGAATGTTATGTAAATTATTAATTGGAAGTTTCTGGTACTAAAATTGTAACACCCCGACCCCAGTTACCCAGAGTCGGTGCATTACTTCGTAACATTGGCATGATCACAAAAGATCAAGTCTCGAAAGACCGATTAGTTTAGTAGGCTTGGAAACACTAGATACATTCATAAATGTTACATTATATCATAAAGTGAAAAACTAATAACAAAGTCTTCATAGTCCACACTCATATCCTCTTCTGACTATCCCTGCAGGTCATTCATAAAATACTTCTTCACATCCTGGAAAATATTAAAACATTGAAAGGGGTGAGCTCAGATGCTCAGTAAGGATAACAATATTGCGGAAGCTTTGATAAATAATCATTAACATTTAAGGCAATGTATAACTAAAACAAAAGCCTTTTTAAACTTTAACTTTAGCATAATATGGAAAAAATAAAATAAAATAATGCCATTTACTTACTCAGATGGATATTCTTCTAATCGAATAATCCCATGCAATATCAATAACCATTTTCATAATGATGGAGTGCATAATGCCAGACATTCTGAAACATTTTGTCAAGGCCTCGGCCAAGACGTCTAAAATGATTAAGGCCTCGGCCAAAACCATAAATCAAATTGGGAAAGGGCCTCGGCCAATTCCACATCTAGTTGTCTCATGATACCTACCGATGAATCGAGGAGCTGTAGCGGGCTCCACCCGTCACTTATTAAGTCCAATGCATTCCTCATATGAATAGGTTTAAACATATCATAAACCATAACATAATCGTATCACATAAAACATGCATAAAGGAAACATAACATTCCACATTTCAATCACAAGATATCAATACAACACATTGATATAATAAAAATTCTTTCAAAACCATTTTCAATACCAAAATAAAAGAAAGTTAAAACTTTGTATTTATTTTTCATTAAAAAAATGATGGCTTGTAGAGGAAGCCGAAACTCAAATAATGGTCACGATGGTGGAGAAGTCGTTGTCGCAGCATAAGTAC
This sequence comes from Viscum album, assembly GCA_963277665.1. Classification (NCBI taxonomy): domain Eukaryota; kingdom Viridiplantae; phylum Streptophyta; class Magnoliopsida; order Santalales; family Viscaceae; genus Viscum; species Viscum album. The sequence goes on along the minus strand of OY728138.1, from coordinate 1,292,768,965 downwards.
GGAAAGAAAAACATTCCCTTTTTGTCGTTTAGTAAAACTCTTCGTATAAAAAAGATTCCTTTTGAATAAACGTAAAAGTCAAAGGGGTTTATACACCGTATAAAAGAAAGTTGTGTATAAAACCAAATATGCCTCAATGAAAGGGGATTGAGATGAAGTCCTTAAAAAGATCATTTTTTTAAATAAAGTACATCTATAATGTGTATTCACTATAAGTACACCTAAATAATGTACAAATACAATATAGGACATAAAAATATCATGACATAATTTGAAAGTAGGAGATTAACCCAAAGAATAGAAATTGGGTTAAGAAGTTCCCTTACCTCATGTCCGACTTGACTCAACCGTTATTTAACCTCCTGAATAATAAACTAGAGTTAATATCTACCTTATTAAGAAACATTTTCAATTTCATTATTCTTTTTATATCACTTATTACCATGTTATTAACATTATGTAATTATTTAAGTTAATAACGGTCGTTTTGTCGATCTTAGGTACTTGAGTCAATAATAAACATCTTATAATTACAAGTTGTTAATGTGGTGAAATATCCATTATATACAGAATTATATTCATTATTTAGTTATCATATATATCCAGTATATACATTCATTCATAATATTATGTAACATTTAGAGGTAAGAAATGAAATGCACCATTCATGGAGACGGTAAGCCGTACGTACGCATGAACGCTACATTCATTTCTATTTCATATTTAATGGAATGAAATAATAATGATATAAATGTATAATATAATTCCAGTATAATATATTTTATAATACCATTTACTCCATCCTTTATACATCCCACATATGGCATTAACGATTCAAATCACTTTGAGGGGGTGGTAGTCCGCACTTCCTAAAATGAAATTATCGCGTTTACCCATAATGGAAATCATAAATTATGCCATAAATGAGAAATACAGAAGCATAAGTAAAACATAAACATATTATATATCATATATAAATATAGTGACATCTTAATGGCCACCTTTGAAGGTGTTATATGAGTGTTGAACAATCATCATTTCGTGAGGGAGAAATTCACCATCCACAGAAACCGTATGTTCTTTAACCATTAGATATAGGTGTGTGTATGTGTAGCTCTAATCCTTCTTATAACAACATCCTAGTATATTGATGATACTGTTTTTGTTACAAAAGAAATGAATAAAAAGAGTTTATGGGGTTGGAGAATAAAAATAAAACAAAATAACATAAGAGAAGATATTACCTTTAAATCAGGTAACTCTTTTGATTGGAGCCAAAGGCTTCCTTGGGAAGAGTTCTTCCCAAAGTGAGGATTCTAGGAGTAAGAGGGAGAAGTTGGGAGAGTATTTGGGCAGGGGTTGGCTGAGACAAATGGATTGAAAGTGTGAATGAGGTGGTAGAGGTGGGGGCCTTTTATAAGAGGAGAGGAGGGGCACTCTTGGAAAGTAAGGAAATTTTACATTATTATACAATGCTTTTAGGATTCTAAAGGTCCCACACTTATATAATTCATGGATAAGGTGATAAGGGTTCGAAATCCCCTCGTCCAATAGGCTTTAGACAAGTGTATGCCTTGGATTTTGCATTATCTTCTCATTTTATTTAAATCGTTAAATAATGAGGTCATCGCTGCATCATCCTGATGTCATAAATAATTTAATTTATTTAATATCTAAAAAAAATAATATGATGTAGGAAATATTTTTAGCTTTCCAATTACTATTTATAGTCAAAAATATGACTTGTATAACCCCATGTAAAAATTGTTTTAGTAAAACATTTCATGTTTGTGTCATTTTTTACTTTAACATTAAATAAAAGGTATTTATGTCATTTTCCAACTAAAGTGGCTCCATGGGGTCCCCAAGTTGACCCATGGATTTTCTTGGTCGGCCATGGCACATACAATGAGGTTAGGAAATGTGTCAAGCTCATCTCATATTATTAAAACATTATTTTTATCTTAAACTACACTAATTACCTCTAATCGCGATTAAGAACTTAAAAGTTACTATTCACCAAAAATTATTTTAATCTCATTGAACCACATTTTACTTCTTAATGAAAACCATGTATGTCGGATTTTTGAAAATCAAACCACAGAAGTGGTAATATTTCATTTAAACGAAAAATCAGTTATTTAACTACCACTTAGTGGTTTCACTATTCATCAAAAATTGAAGTTTTTCAGAATAATGCCAAAATTTCACCCTAAGATATAATCGATATTCCGAATTCAAAAATGATGCCTATTTTACAAAATTCCAAACATATAAGTTTCATTAATTAATTTTATAATTAATTCCCGTTGTCAGAACAAATAGCATGTTTTTAAGAAACAATTTATATCAAAAGATTGGCAATTGTTTATGTCCATTTTCAATGTTAAATTAATTCTAATGACCACCATTGGATAAATGGTAAAAATATATTCTAATTATACTTTAAAACCACTAAATAGTATAATTTATCACTATGAATTATTTTGATTAAAAAAGTTGTTTTTAAGTATTTTTCATTTTTCATAAAAAAATTAGAATTTCTCAGAAAAATACCAAAAATTCAACATAGGCTAATTTCGATATTCCGAATCCAAAAATGAAGTCCATTTTGAAATATAAAATTTCTATAATTTTAAAAAGTGGTTATTACTATTCATAACGGCTACTTTGATTAGTCGCGGTGTTTTAGAACTCGAAGTTGCGTACAATGCAAGCTATTGCATTATTGAATGAGAAGCATATCATGGAAGCTCGGGGTGTTACATTCTCCCCTCCTTCAATAAATTGCATCCTCGCAATTTGAATTTTTTTCTTTCAAAATAAAAGGTTGAAAATTGAAAATACCTTTGTGGAAAACCCACATCGGAAATAAGGTTAATAAATATATAACATTAAAAGAAAGCAAGATAAGTACAAAGGTCACCCGAGATGGCCCATTCTAGGATTCTATGAAAATATGGATATGGAGGAGAAACAAACCATCAAGGTTTGATGGCGAGTTATAGAAAACAGGATTAGAAAAAAGTTTAACTACAAGAAAATCACAAACTTGTGATTGGTTAAACGATCATTGATTCCCCAGCAGGAAAAGTTAACCGCCAACATTTTTGTTTTGAGTTAAATTTTATAAAGTTGAGGAATTTATTTAGGAGATTTTCTAAGAATGTAAGGGAATATACATACTTGACATGTAGACTTTCATTCTTTAATAAATTTTTACCACAAACCCATCTTTCACTCTAAAAGGTAATACAACTCAAAAATATTATATTTATCCTAATTGTATAAGGTTCCAAATATTAACACATACCATTTAGATTAGTAAAATTATTTTTGTAAAAACCAGGGACTTCCTGTAGGCTAGTGGTAGGAAACAAAGGCATGTCGTACTATGATTGTGGGTTCGATTCCTGCAGCTTTGTCCGACGCGACAGGTTATGCCCCACCCTGCAGGTTGTCCTTTTCCTAAAACTATAGTATTATAATATTCAAAAATAATCTTCATAAATTTTTTAACCTTAAACAATACTATCCAAAGATCAATTTAATCCACTCCAACCTTTATAGTTATCCAAAATACCTCTGTCCAGACTTTCTCTAAAATGTCTCTTAATTCCAAAATCAGTTTATCAGATTCCCCAAACAAAGTAAAGTTTCTCTTATTGTCACATACTAAAAATATAATTACCTTCATCATATTAAAACCTTACTGAAATCAATAAGTACTACAGTACAATCCTTATATATATATCACATTATTCTAATAACCAGAATATAATCCATGAGTCCAAAAGCACCAGTACATTAGTTATTCTACTTCAACTGTAGTAACAGCATAAGATTGTCCTTGATCCCTTGGCCTTTTCTGAGGTAAGTTTCTCTGACGCTTAAGACATTCATTTGCATAATGCCCCATTTCCCTACAATTGTAGCATTCAATATTGATAGCCTCTTTCTTTCCCTTGCAATCACGTGCCTAGTGACCTTTTTCTCCACATTTATAACAAACTCCCATTACTTTTAGACAAGTACCAAGGTGATTCTTCACACAATTATCACATAATGGAAAATCCTTCTTTCCCTTTTTCCCTTTATCTGTCTCTTGTTCCACCATTCTCTTCTTCTCTTGCTTTACTTTATTGTCATAAGACTTAGAGAATTCCTTTTCTGTCTTGATAGCACATGAGACAATATCTTCGTATGTTGAGAATGATTGTGATACTAAAGCTCTACAGAGAAATGGTTTTAACCCATCAAAGAAACGATCAATCTTGCCTCTTGGGTTACGTATATAATCTGCAGCACACCTCGCCAACCTTGTAATGTTAGCCTCATACTTTGCGACATTCTCATCCTCCTTCTGCCTCAGACTCAGAAATTGCCTTTCCATATCTGCTCGATGGTCTCGAGGAAAGTATTTTTCTAAGAACAGCTCTTTGGACACCTGCCATTCCATGTTTGTTAATTCATCATCTTCCTTTGTGTTTTGAATTAGTGACCACCATTGATCGGCATCTCCAGTGAGGCGGTAAACTGCCATGACAACTTTCTCCCTTTCACTACACCCCAAGGCATGGAATATTTTCCCTAAGGAATTTATCCATTTCTCAGCTACTATAGGATTTGTACTCCCATTGAAGGTTGGTGGTTGTTGCCTCATGAAATGGTCTAGCATTGATCATCCACATTGCGGATCAGGGTGCTCCATACGAGTAAGGTTATTATTTATAACCTGCGTGAGTTGTCCCAGTACGGTGAGAAGCTAATCAGCACCAGTTGTATCACTAGTTCCACCATAATTATCTTGAGCAGGATGGCAATCCCTACACGGAGTGCGTGCATTGATACGGTTTCCATTCCTTCCACTAGGCACCATTTCTAAACAATGGCATAGAATAGATTAGTTTATGAAATAAAATACATAATTCCATATTTGTAAAATACTTTACATAAATTGAACTATTTATGGATATAACCCGTAATCATAAAAAGAAATTTTTCCTTTGAGGAAGTATATACTCATAACCCTTCATAGTGGTTTGTAAAGAAAATGAGAATTATCCTAAGCATATCCCACGGAAGTGTCGTAACCAAGAGTGCAGCAAGGCCCATTGTCGTGCACCAGTTCCCGTTCGAGTCTAGCTCAAAGTGGTGTTTTCGGGTTTTACCCCTAGGTACATTTGTGCCAGAGCCGCCTCTACCTGCTCGTATCCAGACTGGGATGTATTGCTCGGAAAACTCACAAAATCTCTATAATAGCAAAATTATAGGAAGTTTTTCTATACTAATCCTCAAAGTCTATCTTCGGGCTATGTGCTCTAATCAGAGTTTATCTAAATCTAGCTTCCAAGGTTTGTACTAAACTGCCTCTGATACCAACTGTAACGCCCCGACCCCAGCTACCCAGAGTCGGTGCATTACTTCGTAACATTGGCATGATCACAAAAGATCATGTCTCGAAAGACCGATTAGTTTAGTAGCCTTGGAAACACTAGATACATTCATAAATGTTACATTACATCATAAAGTGAAAAACTAATAACAAAGTCTTCATAGTCCACACTCATATCCTCTTCTGACTATCCCTGCAGGACATTCATAAAATACTTCTTCACATCCTGGAAAATATTAAAACATTGAAAGGGGTGAGCTCAGATGCTCAGTAAGGATGACAATATTGCAGAAGCTTTGATAAATAATCATTAACATTTGAGGCAATGTATAACTAAAACAAAATCATTTTTAAACTTGAACTTTACCATAATATGGAAAAAATAAAATAAAATAATGCCATTTACTTACTCACATGGATATTCTACTAATCGAATAATCCCATGCAATATCAATAACCATTTTCATAATGATGGAATGCATAATGCCAGACATTCTGAAACATTTTGTCAAGGCCTCAGCCAAGACGTCTAAAATGATTAAGGCCTCGTCCAAAACCATAAATCAAATTGGGAAATGGCATCGGCCAATTCCACATCTAGTTGTCTCATGAGACCTACCGATGCATCGAGGAGCTGTAGTAGGCTTCACCTGTCACTTATTAAGTCCAATGCATTCCTCATATGAATAGGTTTAAACATATCATAAACCATAACATAATCGTATCACATAAAACATGCATAAAGGAAACATAACATTTCCACATTTCAATCACAAGATATCAATAAAACACATTGATATAATAAAAATTCTTTCAAAACCATTTTCAATACCAAAATAAAAGAAAGCTAAAACATTGTATTTATTTTTCATTAAAAAAATTGATGGCTTGTAGAGGAAGCCGAAACTCAAATAATGGTCACGGCGGTGGAGAAGTCGTTGTCGCCACATAAGTACGGAAAGAAAAACATTCCCTTTTTGTCATTTAGTAAAACGCTTCGTATAAAAAAGATTCCTTTTGAATAAACGTAAAAGTCAAAGGGGTTTATACACCGTATAAAAGAGAAGTTGTGTATAAAACAAAATATGCCTCAATGAAAGGGGATTGAGACGAAGTCCTTAAAAAGATTATTTTTTTAAATAAATTACATCTATAATGTGTATTCACTATAAGTACACATAAATAATGTACAAATACAATATAGGACATAATAATATCATGACATAATTTGAAAGTAGGAGATTAACCCAAAGAATAGAAATTGGGTTATGAAGTTCCCTTACCTCGTGTCCGACTTGACTCAACCATTCTTTAACCTCCTGAATAATAAACAAGAGTTAATATCTACCTTATTAAGAACCATTTTCAATTTCATTATCCTTTTTATATCACTTATTACCATGTTAGGAACATTATTTAATTATTTAAGTTAATAACGGTCGTTTTGTCGATCTTTGGTACTTGAGTCAATAATAATCTTCTTATAATTACAAGTTGTTCATGTGGTGAAATATACATTATATCCAGAATTATATTCATGATGTAGTTATCATATATATCATATATATCCAGTATATACATTCATCCATAATATTACGTAACATTTAGAGGTAAGAAATGAAATGCACCGTTCATGGAGACGGTAAGCCGTACGTATGCATGAACGCTACTTTCATTTCTATTTCATATTTAATGGAATGAAATCATAATTATATAAATGTATAATATAATTAGAGTATAATATAGTGTATAATACCATTTACTCCATCCTTTATACATCCCACATATGGCATTAACGATTCAAATCACTTTGAGGGGGCGGTAGTCCGCACATCCTAAAATGAAATTATCGCGTTTACCCTAAATGGAATTCATAAATTATTCCATAAATGAGAAATACAGAAGAATAAGTAAAACATAAACAATTTATATATCATATATAAATATAGTGACATCTTAATGGCCACCTTTTAAGGTGTTATATGAGTGTTGAACAATCATCATTTCGTGAGGCAGAAATTCGCCATCCACAGAAACCGTATGTTCTTTAACCATTAGATGTAGGTGTGTGTAAGTGTAGCTCGAATCCTTCTTATAACAACATCCTAGTATATTTTGGATACTGTTGTTGTTATAAAAGAAATGAATAAAAAGAGTTTATGGGGTTGGAGAAGAAAAATAAAACAAAATAACATAAGAGAAGACATTACCTTTAAATCGGGTAACTCTTTTGATTGGAGCCAAAGGCTTCCTTGGGAAGAGTTCTTCCCAAAGTGAGGCTTCTAAGAGTATAGGGTGAAGTTGGGAGAGTATTTGGTCAGGGTTTGGCCGAGCCAAATGGATTGAATGTGTGAATGAGGTGGTATAGGTGGGGGCCTTTTATAAGAGGAGAGGAGGGACACTCTTGGAAAGTAAGGAAATTTTACATTATTATAAAATGATTTTCGGATTCTAAAGGTCCCAAACTTATATAATTCGTGGATAAGGTGATAAGGGTTCGAAAACGCCTCATACAATAGGATTTGGACAAGTGTAAGCCTTGTATTTTTTATTATCTTCTCATTTTATTTAAATCGTTAAATAATGAGGTCATCGCTGCATCATCATGATGTCATAAATAATTTAATTTATTTAATGTCTAAAAAAATACTATGATGTAGGAAATATTTTTATCTTTCCAATGACTATTTATAGTCAAAAATATGACTTGTATAATCCCATGTAAAAATTGTTTTAGTAAAACATTTCATGTTTGTGTCATTTTTTACTTTAACATTAAATAAAAGGTATTTATGTCATTTTCCAACTAAAGTGGCTCCATGGGGTCCCCAAGTTGACCCATGGTCTGTTTTGGTCGGCCATGTCACATCCAATGAGGGTAGGACATGTGTCAAGCTCATCTCATATTATTAAAACATTATTTTTACCTTAAACTACACTAATTACCTCTAATCGCGATTAAGAACTTAAAAGTTACTATTTACCAAAAATTATATTAATCTCATTGAACCACATTTTACTTCTTAATGACAACCATGTATGTCGGATTTTAGAAAATCAAACCACAGAAGTGGTAATATTTCATTTAAACGAAAAGTCAGTTATTTAACTACCACTTAGTGGTTTCACTATTCATCAAAAATTGAAGTTTTTCAGAATAATGCCAAAATTTCACCCTATGATATAATCTATATTCCGAATTCAAAAATAATGTCTATTTTACAAAATTCCAAACATATAAGTAGCATTAATTAATTTTATAATTAATTCCCGCTGTCAGGACAAATAGCGTGTTTTTAAGAAACAATTTATATCAAAAGATTGACAATTGTTTATGTCCATCTTCAATGTTAAATTAATTCTAATGACCACCATTGGATAAAATGGTAAAAATATATTCTAATTATACTTTAAAACCACTAAATAGTATAATTTATCACTATGAATTTTTTTGATTAAAAAAGTTGTTTTTAAGTATTTTTCACTATTCATAAAAAATTAGAAGTTCTCAGAAAAATACCAAAAATTCAACATAGGCTAATTTCGATATTCCGAATCCAAAAATGAATTCCATTTTGAAATATAAAATTTCTATAATTTTAAAAAGTGGTTATTACTATTCATAACGGCTACTTTGATTAGTCGCGGTGTTTTAGAACTCGAAGTTGCGTACAATGCAAGCTATTGCATTATTGAATGAGAAGCGTATCATGGAAGCTCGGGGTGTTACAAAAATCACATGAAAATCATGTTTTGATTCAATATTTAATGTATGTTTATTTACATTACATTGTGCCTAAAAATGTACAACATACATTAACCCGACTCCTCTTCATTTTCAAAGACATATGTAGTAATATTATAGACCCGTTGAGTGTTCCAATCATTAATAAAGAATTTATAGCATACAATCTGAATTAGAGATGTTCTTCCAACAATAATTCGTTTATATAATTCTCCACTTGATGGTTCACTTGGTTAGAGAAGTTTAACTATGTGGCCTTGACCACCACATATGGATATAACCTATTGAATATTAAATGATTCTGAAAGGGTCTGTTAATAATAAAATTTGTATAGAAGGTTGTATTATAAAAATAAATATTGTGGTAGAAGTTATTATATTCTATAACAATTACTTATCTAATTTTGATAGCATCAGTCACCCAATGTCTCACCAATAAGGATGCCTTATAGGAAAATGGGTTTCTAGAAGAGATATTGTTATAATTACTATCACATAGTGTAATAAAGTGAACCTTAACCTATTATATAATAGTGAATATTTATATATATATATGTTGAATCCCATAAATTAGTTATTAGATATATAAATCCATCAAGGGATGAAGTATGGATATCAAATATACATAATCAATAGTTTATATGATAGTTTCAAGATCATATTTATATAGAGTTATCTAAAAATATGAATTCAATTAAAGAACAAATTTTCTGGCTAGACAGGGCACCAAATGCACATTTTATGTCATACTGTGGTTTTTTAATCAATGGTTATACATTATTTTAAAAATTACACAATGACAACAACATGATTCAAAAAAGCTGAGACACTCTTGTGATGTAAGATATGCACATATCCAGTTCTAAAGATATAATGTGAATTTATGTGAATATGTCATATATCGCCATTATCGAACAAATATATGAGTTGTATTATAAAAAATATCATGTCTTAATTTTCTTTAGAAAATGGGTTGACAATATAAGTGCAATGAAAGTTAATGAAATGGGCTTTGTGAAGTTGAATTTCATTATAGAATCAGAAAAGGATGAGATACTCATAATTACATCACAAGTAGTGAAAGTATTTTATATCTCATATCCATCCAACATGAATGGGTCTATTGTCATACTGGAAACAAAAACAATTGTTAAGTCTGATGAATATTAAATAGTGGATGACCCTTTTATTGGGAGATCATAATCAATTCATGGTATCTCCAATGTAGGCAATTTCCTATACGTTAGAGGGGACACCAATGTTGGAATATGGATTCTTAATAGAGGATAAAAATCCCTTCGACATTTTAAAAAATAAATAGAATTCAATGAGATGGTTAATTTTTTTAATATAGTATTCTTTTACTCATATTACTCTATGTTACCTACTATATTAATATAATCTAAATTAAATATTTGACTACTCATGTTGAGAATGTATTCTGTACATGATTATGTTACCAATCATGAGGATGAACATGTTGTTGATATTGAAAGTATAGAGTTATTAGGGGATCAATATCATGTTAATGAAAAAACAAGAATTATTCAACATCATAGTTTTGAATAAAATTATCAAGGTAAGAAGTAGTGGTATGAAATTTGAGGTTGGTCGGAATCAATGCGGCCAACCTATTAACCCCAACAAGTCAATTTTCATTAGTTATATTGGATTCAAAATTAAGATGATTATTCCAATTGATATAGAGTCATTGAGCCATGTACAACCTGTTATTAAGGAAACCGTTTTGGGAATATATAAAGGTAATGTTACATTAACATTTATTTATTTTACTAAAATTTTATATAATTAAACATTGATTTATTTTTCATTATTCCTTGAATATTTGATTTATTTTAGATTATTTCTATTATAAATATGTCTTAATAGCCATTGTAAAATCCCATATAGGATTCTAGACACTTCTTACCAAATTTCATATGAGGATGGTGAGGGGAAAGTAAATCCCCAACCACCAGTTACTTATGAAAACATTATAAAATATGAAATTTGGAATTATTTCATTAGTTTTTTTAGTGAGAAATCACTTTAGGTTAATTTTTAATGATAATATATTATTTTGGATTATTTATTTTACCCAATTTGTTTCAAATTTGTTAATTTGTGAAATAAAAAATGATTGTTGAAAATAAATAACGTTCATTAAAACCATTGTACCATTAACAAAAAGCAAGAATGAGTTATACTTTACTAGATAAGAAATCAGTATGTATTTTAAATCAATAATAAAAGTTTTATGTGATATGAAACAACATATGTTTCTTTTTTTATATATAGATTGACGAATCAAAATTCGAATCCACTGTCATCCCACATCATGTGCTATAGAAGGAGGCTCACATAATTAATGAGGGGAAACTAGTTGATGAAAACACAAAATAAATATGGGAAACATATATAATTATTACATAATAGTAATTAGTTATGATTCATAAAAGTATTATATAAAAATATCTATTTTTGTTCAAATTTTTTATATGGTTTAGTTACAATTATTGACCATGACCATACTAGAAGAAAGGCTACATTTAGTTGCTTTTAAGGGGACGAAATAATATGGTTGCATTAGAGGAGTATGTTTTACAGTGTCTCATTGAACATATTTAGAGTAAAAAAACACCATAAAGCACATATATGATATTTAATTTATTGTAGAAAAAAATAGATTCTTTGTAATATAATATTATTTATTTTGGTTTGTAAGACCAATATATAAGAAAGGATTAAAGAAAACATGTGGTGAAATAATGATAAATAGATGAACAGCCAAATAACCCCACTAGCTTGGAGGTTAGTCATTCCATTTAACCACATACATTTCCAGAGGTAATCAATTTTTTCCTTACTCATTCTCATCAATGTGTATAAAAAAACTTCTGATAACCTCATATTTCTAAAATTATGGAGGGTAATGTTTTCTTTGATTTTTATCTATCAAAACCTATGTACCACCTTTTTATGGGGGGTATAATGTATAATATTTCAAGATACATGCTACACAACAATGTAATAAAAAATATCACATGATTGTGGGGATTGAGGTTGCTCAAGAGATTACCTATGAGTTTCCCAGTCCAATTTATGTTTCAGATATTAAAATGGTAAATAATGCTATTGGTTCTTTTGTATCTTGACCATCTAATCTTATAAAGGTACACGAGGTAAGTATTTAACAAATTTTTTCATATGAAAATCCTATAAATTTTTTCAAAAAATGGTCTGAAATGAGTTATGGTATTAGAGAAAGATAAATTGTAGGGGAAACAAAATGATAGATTAAAGGAATCCAGTAAATCAACCAAGAAATCAAAAGGGAATTCCGAGAGAAACTTCTCTTTTTCAGTTCCAATGAAACATTTATTATAATCACAATATCATGTAGAGACCGCATTTTATGATTTAAATATGTTTACATGATACAATAAGAATAAATATTTGTAAATTTTATTAAAAATATTGTTGGTCTTGAGATTATAAATGAGATTTTCATGTTTTAATGGATAGGAGTATCAATTTTGAATACATAGAAAAAGTAAATTTTCATAATACATCTATCCGAAAAATGATATAATATGTTAATTGCAGTTAATAACTATTCATATTATTTACATGAATTTATATTAAAACTATATAAAGGGAGAAACATGCAAAACAGAAATTTTATTCATTAATCCTGGTATCATTTATACTCCATTTTTTTAGAGAAAAAAATATAGAAGAAAAAAATATGAGGTAAATGACGTTTTTAGGAAAAAATAATATATGATAAATTCTTTTTGATTCATATATTAAAAGGCTTAAACTATACAATATAATTATATAAAATATATATTTATTTTTTATTACTTATTTGTTTTTGTTTTTTTGGAAGCACTGGATGATGACTACACTCAATATGGATACCCTAAATATTTATTTTTGGAATCCAATTCCTGAATATCCAAAAAACCAATCAAACATGATTTATTTTGTTAGTTTTTAATACACTCTAATCAGAATTTTATAGATAAAATCAAAATTATATATTTCAGAATGTGTTTTAACAGGATTTTTTTTATGCTAGGGTGATCCCTAAATATATAATAAATCATTCCATGAAGTGTAGGAATGAATATAAAAAATTATGTGGACTAATTTAAATGGAAATAAATTAAAATATATATATGGTTATTTAACTAAAGAAACATATTTTTAAACAATTTAATGTTTTAGGTCAATGTTTCTGAATTTTTTGATGCAAGATAACAATAATGATTGAGGATACCATGTTTTCAAATTTATGAGATAGATCATAAACCATGAAAAGGAAAACAACCTTGAACATGTAATTTAAATAAGGTAATTACAATTTCATTAAAAATATATTTTCATCATTTTTTAGTCTATATTTTTTGAACACTACCAATAATATTGAAAATATTCATACTCAAAAGAAGAAGTAAATATGTTTAGAGCTGAGTGGACATCGTACATGGTGTCCGAACATTTACCAACATCAAATTTAGGTAATTACCTGTCATGTTTGTGATATTGTATGTGATATGACCTTAGAAATATATTTGGGGGTGTGAATCATTTTAATCAGAATGCTTATATCTTATATTTGATATTCTTATCAATGATAAGTATAATATATGAAATCAATTTTTTTAGAAATTAATCGAAAACATACATGAGGTATGAATATATATAAAAATCATGAAGAGGTTTCGTTTTACTAATTATTTAGTTAAATTATCACTCATTTTATCTAATTTTTTTTGTTATTTTCCTTATCATTTTTATCTAATACTTATTTTTTTTAAAATTTAAACATTAGCTCAAAGCACATATTACATGATCAAAATGAAGAAAATGAGATCAGATTGATGTCAAACTTTACTAAAATTATCTGTAAGTCATATTTGATATATTTTCAATAAAAAAGTTTTATTTTAGTTTAAAACATACATCAAATAGTCAAAACAATCAAACAATCATAGATTATTTCCAAATTTTTGGAAAATGATAAACATTTCATTTTTAACAGGTAGAAATTTACCACACATCAATTTGACACATGATTTGGGCAATATGGCTCAATGAATGTGTTTTCAATACAAAAGTTTCATTTTAGTTTAAACCAAACATCAAAGAGTCAAAACTGAGAATAAAATATTCGATTGTTTTTATACATTATTATAATGATCCATAATTCATTTTTTATGTGTAAGAATTTATTTCTAGTCAATCTGAGACATGATGTAATTGATATGACCAGAAGTTGTTGTTTTTCATAGAAATGTGGCATTTTAGTTTAAAATTTTTTCCAAAAAAACTAAGAAAATGACATGAAATAGTTTTAAAATTTTAGGAAAATGATTTATAATACATTTTTAATTTGTAAGAATTGACCACACACTAGTCCGATGAATTATGTGACCAATATTACTCAAATTATATTGTTTGAGTTTAAAGGTGACATTAATTTTTTTCAAAAATCAATTGAAATACTCAAAACTGAGAAAAAATATTCATATTTTTTAGATAATTTTGGAAAAAGATACCTTCATCATTTATATCATGGAGGTATCAAACATGCCTCAATATGATACATAATGTACCCAATATGACTAAAATTGTGTGGTTTCAGTTTAAAACTGGCATTTTATTAATGTATCGTTTCATATTTACGTTTAATATATTTCTTTTTGGTATTACTAATATAATATTTTTTCAAATATAGATTGACTATTCTGATCATGTTGGGTTGGTTTGTTTGAAGTTGTATGTGGTCATGATAGATTGGAATTCAAGGCTACAGTTGATATATTAGAAACAAAGAAATTAAATAAGAATATATCCAAACAACATTAAAAGGTAAATTCCTACTAGTTATTTTGTTAATTTTATTTTTATAATTTTATCAACTATTTTGATTAAATTTCCTTATAATTTTTATGTGATAATTATTTAGTTTTTCCCACAGATTTCTTAGGTATTCATAATTTTATTTCAAATTATTGAAACATGCCAGAAAAGAGGGAATAGGTCCTTCTTTTTCTATCTTTCTTCACCCAATGGAAGGAAAACACACATCACATACGAAATAATCCACACCAAAATATGATACACAATTTACATAATGTAATGTGAACTATATGCTTTCAGTTTATAATTTAAATTTGAGTTCATAATATACATCACATAATCTAAGCTATGAAAAAACATTCATATTGGTTTGATACTTTAGGAAAATGGTCCATAATTCAATTTCAAAATATATGAATCAACCACACATTTATGAGATACACAGTGTGACTGGTAAGACCCCAAGTGTGTCTTTTTATTTAAAATTGACCATAATTTTTGTAAAAAAAAGGGATTTTCAAAACATATACAACACATTATAATTATATTGATACTTAAAAAAAGGACCCATAATTCATTTCAGACATATAAGAATCATTATCATCACAATATAATACATAGTGTTCCTTATATGAATCCATGTGTCTTTTAATTTAAAATTGACATTAATTTTAGTTAAAAAGACAAGTGAAATAGTCAAAACAAATAAAAAACATTCAAATATTTTTGAAACATTAGGGGAAAAAACATAAGTAATTTATTCGATATAGTAATCATTGACACATCAATTTGATACATGGTGTGCTTGGTATAACTAAAATTGCATGTTATGAGCTTAAAATTGACATTCCAATTCAAAATGTGTACCACTCACTGAAAACTATGAAAACACAATCAAATTGACCTGATGATTTTGGAAAATTATTCATAAGTAATTTTTGATTTGTAAGAATTGGTTTCATATCATATTGACACATGATGTGTGTGGTATGACTCAAAGTGCCTATTTCCAGTTGAAAATCAAATTTTAGTAAAAAAAGTGACATACTCCAAACTAAGAAAAAAATTTGTATTATTTTAAAACTTTAGGAAAATAATCCATAAGTTATTTGTGATTTGTATTCATTATCCACAACTCAATCTAATGGATGACTTTATTAGTATGACTCCAGCTGTTTCTTTTTATTTAAAATTGACATAAATTTAATAAAAAATGAAATCTAACATACTCAAAATCGATAAAATGAATTTAGGTTGTTTTTTATTATAGTAAAACAATCCATATGTCATTTTGTAAGTGTATTTGTTAGATAGAACTCAATATGATTTAGTGTGTGACTGATATGACTCCAAGTGTGTCTCTTTTATTTAAAATTGATATTAATTTTAGTAAAAACAAATGTGATATTATAAAAACGATGAAAACAAATTCATATTATTTTGATAATTTATTAAAATGAAAAATAAGAAAAAAAAAATGTGTAGTAATTAATCAAACCTCAATATGATTCTCAGTGTTCCCATTATAACTCAAAGTGTCAGTTATCAGTTTAAAATTGATGTTTTTGTTCAAAAAGCGTGTCACTCACTAGAAACCAAGAAAAACACTCAAATTATTTTAGTAATTTAATTCAATAATTTAGAAGTTATTTGTGATATATAAGAATCTTTCTCATGTTAAACTGACACGTGATGTGATCGGTACGACTCAATGTGTGTGTTTATTGTTTAAAATGTCATTTTAGTAAAAAAGAAATATGAAATACTAAAAATTGATAAAAATTATTTGGATTATTTTAATACTTTTAGGAAATTATCCTTATGTAATTTTTCACATGTAGGAATAATAAACACCTCAATCTAATGCATAGTTTTCTAGTTATAACTCAATGTGTTTGTTATCAGTTTAAAATTGACAGTTTAGTTCAAAAAGCATATCACTCAATAAAAACAATTAAAACCCACTCAGATTGTCTTCATAATTTAGGAAGACGTTTCATAAGTAATTTAATTATGTTTACTAATTATTCTCATGAAAAACCAATAGAAAATGTAGTCGATATGTCTCAAAGTTCATGTTTTGAGTTTATAATGACATTTTAGTAAAAAAAGAAGAGTGGGAAACTAAAAACCAAGAAAATTTATTATTTTTGTCTTTTCACTTTAGTAAAATGATCCATAAGTCATTTTTGATGTGTGTAAACTATATACATCTCAAAATGATGCAAGGTGTGATAGGTATAGTTTTAACTTTTTATTTTCATTTAAAATTGATATTAATTTTTATAAAAAAGTGAAGTGACACATTGAAAACTGAGAAAATGCATTCATATTATTTTGATACATTAAGAAAAATATCTATAAGTAATTTTTGATGTGTATGATTAATGATCAAGTTAATCTAATTCATGGTGTGACTAGTATCACTCCAAGTGAGTCTTTTTATTTAAAATTTACGTTAATCTTAGAAAGAAAATAAAAGTGGCAGACTCAAAATATAGAAAACACATTCCGATTGTATGTATAATTTAGTAAAATGATCCACATTTCATTTGTGACATATAAGAATTAGACTAGTGTTAATAAAATGCACGATGTTACTGATATTACTCAAAGTGTGTCTTTTTATTTAAAATTGACATCAATTTTAGTAAAAACAACTAATGACATACTCAAACCAATGAAAACAAATTCATAATATTTTTAAACATTAGAAAAATATTTTATAATTTATTATGATTTGTAATTGTCAACCTCACCTCAATAAAATGTATGATGTGTCCTTTATATCTAAAGTCCACGTTATCAATTTAAAATTAATATTTATTTCAAAAAGTGTGTCACTCACTAAAAACTAAACAAACACACTATAGTTTTTTAAATAATTTAGTAAAATAATTTGTAAGTCATTTTTGATGTGTAGTAATTAGTATAACCTCTAACCGACACATGATGTAACTAGTATGACTCAAAGTGAATGTTTCTAGTATAAAATTACATTTTATTAAAAAATAAAAGTGACATATAGAAAACTAAGAAAACACATTCATATTCTTTTTTATGGACCTGAAATTGAACGTCAAAAAATATAGTTAACTCAACTAGGATTCCGTTTCATTCATTCCGAAAGATAATTTAATTTTATATTTTTGGATAATTAGGTTATAAGATCATATATAGAAACTCATATATTATAAATTAAAAACTTGTACTCAATTATGCGTTTTTTTCACTATATACATCATTTAAAATAAAGCATGACTTCTTCCATAACAAAATTTCAAGAATATAAAATTGAATTATTAATTTCTTTTATTCATCCATAAAACCTATGATATTTTTAAACCTTGGTATTATCACAAAAAACATAGTAAGGGACATAAAAAGTAATAGAGGAAGTTTTAGTCCACGAATGTAAACATTTTCACAAATTTACAACTTTTACAGAAAAAACATAATCTCTTTAGTTTACATTATGAAATCATAAGTTTCTTGTAGAGCCATAAAAATGACACATAAATCATAAAACATAACTTTTGGAATCATTTTCATCTCAATATTATATATAACTAGCTATCCCAGCTACATAGGTAGAAACCATCATGGTTATACTTGGAATAACCAACACAGTATATTCCAATTGTTCTTATGAGAAACAAAAATAGTTAACCCTATCCCTTTAACCAATTCATTGGAGTGTTATAACAGGATCACCCGCTTGATTTTTATCATGGAACCACCCATCATCATAAAAATTCCCATAAACCATAACATAATCATAACATAAAAATATCATATAAAAGGGAGATTCAAGAGGAGAATAAATTTTCTATTTATGAAATTACATTACATTTTTTACAAGTTACAGATTGATAATTGAAAAGATTTTACATAAATATAAAATTATAAACATGTAATTTATAATTAAAAATATTAAAGTGTGATTAAATAAGGAAATTAACATCATGTCGTATATGTAAAAAACATTCATTTTATATATTATAAAAAGAGACATTAAAAAGTATTTTTATATGAATGTGTCTTACAAATATCTAATCAGTTAAGTGATAATTTTTCAAATTAATAGAATATATTTACATACTATAAATCCACATAATACAATATAATATAATCAAATATTAATTTCAAAAAAAATCTTATCCCTATATAATCGATGAGGTAGATAATTTACCAAAAGAATAGAAATTGGGTTAATAATTCCCTTACATTATGTATGAAAGTGTTCTGCACACATATTTAAAGTCCTGTATAATAAAATTAAGTTCCTTTATTACATAATTTAAAACCTATTTCACATAATATATCAAATTTTATTAATTTTATTTTTGGACATTTCAATTAGTTATAGTGTTCAATTTCATCATTTCAAGAGTGTTCATTTCATGGATTTACGTAAGTTCCCTCGATTATAATTAAGAGTTCCATTCAAATGGAATAAAAAGTCTAGAAGTAAAGTCAAATAATATTAAAATGTTTAAATAATTTTATATGATATTATATATCTTTTATTCTGATATGATGATGATTCTTAGATAAAATATTAATGATAAATCATTGGTTTTTTTGTGGTTTTTTAGACCATCACAATAAAGCTTCATTTTATTTATTATTAAGTGTATAAATTAGTTATGGGACAATAAAAAGGTCATAATATACATATTAAATTCATTTATAACCATAATAATGGTTTATGAATATCCGTTAGAGTGGTAATGGAAAATTAAAACTCATCATCCATGAATGTGGTATATCGACAACTCATATACGAAGTTTTCATTTTTCTGAATAAGAGTAGAAGAGAAGTGGTTTGATTATAGATATTATGTTAACATAAAATATATATAGAATATATATTATATTAGATTTATCATTACAATCTGGATATGGTAGGTGAGTAAAATGTACAAATAATGAAAGAAAGAAATAATTTAAAAGAGAATGAATTGAGGATTTTTACCTCTCAAATGTTGTCACCTTGAGACCCTTATAAAGAAACTCAATTTTGGTATTTTTATGAGACCAAAAGGTCTTAGATGTTGGGAATAGGATTGGTATGGTAATTGGTAATATTTGTGACAATATTCAAGGCTTTTTAGTTGTGATGAGAAGAGGTGGTGAGAGGTGGTATTTAAAGGGAGAAAAGTGGGGTGTTTTTTATTTTTTCTATTTTTTTGTTTGTTATTTTGGATATATTATATCAATTGTATTGATTATTTTGAATAGTGGTAATAAATAGTTCATGACAGTTCAGATCAGTGGGTGTTTATTTCATCAATACATTATAAATGACTCAATAAATCATTTATTCAAATACACCGTAAATTACCGTATTTCTCTATTCACAAAAAATTCATCTATTTTAGAAATAATCCAAAAAAATTACCCTAACCATTTTTCAATCTGTAGAATTATAAAATTATTAGGATAGCCTCACTAATTTTGATATTAGAACTTATTTTGTGACACTTCGAGAAATAAAAAAAGTATCATAGAATTATCTTCTAATTATAATAAAAAAAATTGAATTTACGAATCTATTTTATGAAAATTAATTTTCTTTTAGATCATTATATAAATTATAAAATTATAAATAAACATTTACATTTTCAAAAATACCAACTCTTAGTAAATCATTTTTAGATAATTTATTTACTTATACCATGATATAAATATATAGTAATTTCAATTATAAGATACATAAATTTTATGTATAATTTCATTGGTGAGGTTACTAATATATTAGTATACATTCCATAATTTCTATAAATACAACTTTTTATTATACTTTTATAAAGAATTTATCTATTTAATTCAAGAATAAAAAAAATTATTCTATATGTAACTAGGTTGTTACATTCTCCCCCTGGAAATGGAATCATCATAATTTTATTCACTTATTAAAAAAGTGAGGATACCTTTCCCCAATATCATTATTAGATTCCAATATTTCTTCTTCAACCATGTGGTTTCTTCACAAAATCTTAACCTGGTGAATTATATTATTCCTCAATACTTTCTCCATACAATCTAGAATATGAATAGGATATTCCTTATATTAATGGTCATCCTATAATTGAATAATATTAGGGATTAGAATAGAAGATGAAATCAAAACATACTATCTTAATATTGAAACATGATGAACATTATGTACCTAGGACAAACACAGAGAAAAAATCACTCGGTAGGAAACTGATCCTAACTTCTTCAGGATTTCATATGGTCCAATGAACCACAACCATAGATTCCCCTTATTACCAAAACAAATCAGTATTTTCCATGGATAATATTTAAGAACTAAATGATAACCTACCTCAATAGAAAGACTCTTCATCCAGTTGTCCACATAACTTTCCTGCCTGATCTGAGTTTTCCCCAAGTTTCAATTAATAAATTGTACTTTCTATGCCATTTTTTCTAAAAATTTATTTCCTATAAATTTTTATTCACAAAAATCATCCTAAATTGACAATTCTTGAAAACAGTTTCCATATAATACTTTCAAAGGTTTAATCTATATATCAGAATGGAAACTATTATCGTAATAAAACTCAACCAAATAAATATGTGGATCACAAACTCCATGGTAATATTTTGACCAAACTCAAATAATATTCTCCAATGTATTAATTTCTCACTATTACATTACATCATATTGAGTATAAAAAGTAATAATAAAATTTAAGTCATTTCATAATGACTTCTTAAGGCCCTTCAAAAAATTAGAATCTATCCTGTGATCACAATCACATAAAATAGAGAGAGTAACTCCATGTAACACAAATACCTCATTAAAGTACAACTCACAATGTTAATCTAGAGATATAATATCTTTAATTAGGAAAAAATTTACCTAATTAGTCAGTCGATCAAAAATTACACAAATTATATTGTAACCTTGACAAGTTTTTGGTAATAACACATTAAAATCCGTGGATATATTTTCGCATTTCCACTTTGGAACTCAAAAGTGCTGAAGAATCCCCTTAAATAATTTTATTTAATACTTTACATATTTAAATGTCAAAAATATTATTGTGATGTTAAAAACATATCTTTTATTTCATCCAACTAGTAATACTCATGATCGTATTTATATATATTAGTACTGGCGGGGTGAATTAAAAATAGAGAACAATAAGCTTAAATTAATAACTCTTTCTTCAACTGTGAATCACAAGGCACACATAATCTCTTACAAAATATCAAAAAAATCTTATCAATGATAGATTATATAAAATTACACTATTTTACCAATTATACCATTTTATATAACTCATGGTCTTCTTATTATGGTCTCTTAATTCTGTCTATTTGAGACGATTCCAATGACACATGAAACAAAATAGAGGATGTTTCACTCCAAAAACATCAAATAAAAGATTAATCAAATATCTAAACAAGGGGTAATGTTACAAACATAACATGTTAATTTCACAGGATGTTTTTTAATCATGGTATTTTTCACTTTTTCACTTCTATGATGGTAATTGGCCATGCAGTTGTAATCATTTATCTGTTCCAACCATCTTCTCTACCACATGATCAATTCCATCTATGTAAATATATACTTAAAACAATTATAATTAGTAAATATTTCACATTTTTTTCTATATAAATAATGAATCCAAAATTTTAAATCAAAAACCACAGTTAATAATTCCAAATCATATGTGGGATAATTTAAATCTTGAGGTTTTAGTTTCCAAAATATGTAAGAAATTATTTGATCATTCTGCATCAGAATGAAATAATGTCCCTTCAAAAAAGCATCACTATAGATGAAAAACACTCTATTTATATAATTTTGGTAGAAAACTAGATAATTTACCAATCTCCATTTCATTTCTTAAAAAATTATCACATTCCTCTATCCAAAAAAATTTAACCCCATTTCATTTTAACATAGTTAGTGGGATAGATAAACCTGTAATGTTTTTAACCAAACTTCTTTAATATCCTAAAAATCCATGAAAACTATGAATCTTAGTTATATTTTTTGGCCATGGAAATTAATAAACTACTTTTGTTTTTTCGGTATCAACTGTTATGCTATCCTTATTTAAAATATCCCTAGAAAAGAATCTATTGCAACTAAAAATTAAATTTTCTAAATTTTCCATATAAATCCGTTTTGTTTAATATTTGTAGTAAAATAATTACATGTTTTTCATGGTCCCCATTATTTTTTTAATAATAAAAAATATAATTAATAAAAAAACAAATCTAAAAAATCATAAAATATTTTATTCAAAAGATCCATAAATGCTGTAGGGGAATTTTTCAAACAAAATGGAATAAAAAAACATATAATTCCCATATCTTGTCAAAAATGTTGTTTTCATAATTTCATCCTTTTTCCAATTCATTTAATGGTTCCCTGATCTAAATTCAATCTTGGAATAATGCAGATCACCCTAGATCAGATCAAACAAATCTTTCATATGAGGCAAAGGATACTTATTTTTTATCGTCATGTTATTGAATTCCCTATAATAAATAAAAAGCCTCATTGAACCATATTTATATTTAACAAACAAAATAATAGCACCCCAGGGTTAGGTACTTCATCTAATGAATCCTATACATGGAAACTCCTGCAACTAATTTTTTAACACTATAAGTTCTACTCGAGCCAATAGATAAAAGGGTTTTAAAATAGTTTTAGCATGAGGTATTAAATCATCAATAAATTGCAACACTTGATTGGTTATAATACCAGTAAACTCACCAATAAAACATATTTGTACTCAATTACCACTGAAAAATCATTAATCTGAGTAGTTCCCTTATTTTAAACAATATATAAAAGATAAAATTCATTTCCATATTATAACAACTTCTCTTCTTATAGATATATTATCATTGGTATGGGTTCATTCTTGATTAAAAAAGAAATTGTTTCTAAAAAGAAACTATGTTATCTCTATAATCAATCTTAACATGGTAGATAAAAATCCAATCCATAACCATAATAACATCAAATTATACTAGGGTAAAGGAAACAAGGTTTGTAGGTAAATTATTTATGCATACATCGATAGGAATATAATTATAATGTATTTTTTCTTTTATATTTCCCCCATTTTTATGCTAAGTTATGACATCATTTCATGAGGTGAAATTTCCAATTTTCCAAATAAATTATCAGATATGAAAGAATGTGTATCCCTAGAATATAAAAAAGACAGTATCATAATCTGAATAAATACAAAAAATTACCTTATACCACTTATTTTATGGCCTAAAATCTATTTATGTAGTTTCAATATATTTCACCACACCTTTCTTCTTATTGTATAGCTACTCCCCATCATTCTGATTACTCTTTAGACAATCATCTATATAAGGACCCATCTCATTACATTTAAAACATTTTAATTTCCATATATCATAAAAGTTTTTATTACTACCATGATCTTTTTCCTTGAAATTATGATCCATATGCCAAAAAATACCACAATCGAAACACCTACTGTACTAAGAAAGGCATTCCCTAGTGCGTTTTTACTACAACTCTCACAAACTAAAAACATAATTTTCTTACAATAAATCTTATTCAATGCATTCATTAATTTTTTTTACCACCTCAAAAAAAATTTCAACTTTTTTAAAGAACACATGATCATTTGAAAAATCCATTTCCACATTTATCAAACATAGAACACGTTTATTTTAAATTTTTAATTCTTGATAATACAATACGCTTCAATATTTTGGCTTTAATACTATATAAAAATGATTGTTATTCCTATAAATATCCTGGGTAAAATTTACAGCATACCATACCAATCAACTGAATTTTGATTCATATGTAAGACTAAATCACCCCCTATATCAATTCTAAGAATTTTCTTTCTTTCCTATGTTGATTCTCTAAGTGAAAATATTTCTTGAGGAAACTAGTTTTGAATTAATCCCATTATATAGCTTCAATATCCTCACTATCCTTAAAATTCATCACCATTGAACACAACTGGTAAATTTTAACTACCTAATGGTAAATAGAAATGATAAATTTTTTTGATCTAATAACCCTAAGAAATGGAAAATATTTTCTAGGGATTTAATCAACACTTAAGCTACCACTCGGTTGGAAGATCCACTAAAATCATGAGGGTGTTGCCTCATAAAATTTCCCACCACTAACATATTCATTTTTTATCGATCCAGCTGATCTCTTACGTCGATCCTTACACCATTTATATACAGTTTAAATTGATCTATTACAATCACAAAACTACTCAGTTCCAATTCCCAACATTCTACGCTATGGTTTCGAAAGGATATCATCCATTTGGGTCCTTCATACTTTATCTTCCCTATTTATTCTTCAAATAACAATTCTAAATAAAAATATATTAGATAAAGAAACATGGTAATATTTAAATTATTTATAATTTAAAATTATTGAAATTGTAAAAATCATTTATGTGCATTTTATTAACACTATCATTACCCCTAAAGTTATCTAAAAATTTCTATGATTCCAACTATAATGACCTAACCATAAACATTACATAATATAGTTAATTAAATTATAATTTACTTTCATACATTCCCAAATATATTTTAGGTTTATATTTTTATAGAATAAGGTTATAACCTCATATATAGAGACTCATATATTACAAAGTATAAAATTATACTTAATTATCCATGTTTTCGTAATATGAATCTTATAAAATAAAACATGATTTATTCTATAACAAAAATTCACAACTTTAAACATGAATTCTTTCTTTCGATTACCCATAGATATACCATATGATTTTTTTAAAACATGGTATGATCACAAAAATATCATTAAGGGACATAAAAATGAATAAAGGAACTATTAGTCCATGAATGAAAACATATTCAAAATGTTATAACATTTATATACAAATAATAAGCTCTTTAGGTTACATTATACAATCATGTGTTTCTTTAAAACCATAACAAGCATACATAAAGAAAAAAATGTAACTTATGGAATCATTTTCATATCAATATTACATATAAGTGGTTATCTATACTACACAGGATGTAACCAACAGGGTTAATATTAAAATAACCATCATATTATATTCTTATAATCTCTTAGGATAAACCTAATAAGTTAACTCCTTATGTTTACCCAAAGCATTGGAGGGATATAACTTTAATATCCTAAGTGATTATAGAATAATATTTTTTTATATATTAATATTTATGAATTAGATATAAATTTTACTTTAAAAGAGATGATTTATCTCACATCATACTCGAAACATAATAATGGGTTTCTGCAAAATCTTATATCGCACACTAGACTGAGATATACAAAAAAATAATACAATATTAATATTATTATATTCAATGGTAGTTATCACCAATAAATTTTATTAGAGGGAATTATCAGAACTAACTATATTATGTTTACACATATTTATTAAATTTTTTTACTTTCTTCTAATAAACTTTAGAGGCTTAAAATAATAATAAATCCAATTTTAAGTGTAAATACTCTAATGTGTTTCAAAGGTCGTTTTACCACCTTTTGATGGAGAACATTTATTAAGTCTAGTTATAGATACTTTTATATGTTATATTGGTCAAAATAAACTTCTTCTCTAGAATTGGGACATCAAAATTTACCTTGTTTGAAATTTTTGTATTTTTCTTATAAAAATCTTTTTTGAATGAATAGTGAAAAATACTGCATTTTAATTCAAGATTGATTTTTCATCTAATTTATTTATATTTTTTGTTATATTTTTAATTGGTTTTAAAGTATAATTATATTATTTTTTTATAAATTAATCATTTTTTTTCATTGTAATTAATTTCATGTTTATATTAGATACAAACACAAGTAAATCTTTTGATTTTTTTTACTTTTAAAAACATGTTTTCTCATTTTTTACAACCAGGCGTAATTTTAAATTAATTACTTAAAATTAGGTGTTTTGAATTTGGAAAAATGGATTCAATATTTTTAATCAGGATGTCCAAATTATTTAAATAGGTGCCTTTTATTTTTGGAAATTATGAATAGTAACTTTAATAATTATTATTTTTCCATGGTTAAAGGTAAATCGATTAATTAAAGGTAAAAATAATACTATAATAATATAAAACTACCATTACACTTATCATAATATTATTGGATGGGTTATTTCGGAAGAATAAAATCATTGGATCTATTTTTGGGCTACTTAGAGCCACTTGGATGACTTTAATGCATTTATGATATTATATTCAATGAATAGTCTTTTATTGACACTTTTGTTTTAAAAAGGTAAATTATTTTATTATAGATTTATACAAGGGATCTCTTAAATTGTAAATATTATTTGGAATGATAACATTATTACCTAAAGTATGGTAATTTACTTATAACTTTTAGAAATTAAATAATAATATTTAATTGTGACACAAAGATGATGCAATAATAGATTTATTAAAGAAAGAGTCAAATAAATGATATTAATAATATTAAAATAAATCTAATTTGGTATATTTGATGCCATAAACGAATTTCCTGGATTACTATGACATGATAGGATTAAGTTAACGTATTTGTTTCATAGTAATCAAGTTGTGATGATTTTTAAAAAAAGTAGTATTGAATAGTGTCAAAATTGACATAATTCATAACATAAAATATAAAATATCTAATTAAATGATATAAAATTCTTGAAAAATCAATATTCAAACAAAATTATTAGATAAGTCCTTAACTTTCTTTAATTTCTCAGCAATTGATCATTTGGCATGATCTGGTAATTTGTTTTACTCTTAAAGTGTAAATTACTTGATAAAATAGTAAGAGTTAAAATGGTTAAAAAAAGAAAAGGATTCAACATTATTAAAAAATTGTATAATACTAATTGGATGATCTTATTTCTACCTATACCCAAACTATATTCTAAATAAATTATTTTGGAACCATATAGAGTCAAAATTGAATTTATATTAACTTAATACATTTAATAATTCCAAGTGTGCTCCTCACCTCTCCTTAAAAAGATACCAATTCCTCTATATTAAACAAACTTATAATGTCTTTGAGTTCATCCAAGATATACCCAAACCACTTAATAGAATACCTCCCCACATTATTGAGGCCTTATTTTAGGCATAAAAACCTCCTTAGAGGTGTTAAGGTGTTCTTTAAAGGTGATCAACTGACAAAAAGGTATCATTGTCTTTAATTATATCTATTTTATTTCTTCTTCCACTTAATTAAAATCATAGTATCCATATTTGAAATAATAAATCCATTATAATAAATTCACAAAGATTGATTATGAAAATATCATCACCTAAATCCATCTCCACTTCTATTAAATGGTAATGGAATTAATCGTTCATGCATACCTGTGAACTATCACATCCACGAACCGATCTAACTCATTTTCCATAACCGTAACTCAAGACTCTTTATAATGATGTAATAAATATTTATATAATATATTAATGAAATAATTATAATTTTAAAATAATTTTATTTAATTTATGTTTTCACTTTCCATATGCATAAAATTTATAACGTTGTTCATGTGTACCTGTGAACTATCTCCTCCACAAAGCAATGTGAATCATTTTTATTCACCACATAACTTGTATATAATATATAAGTATATTTTAAGGATTATTATTATGTTAATAATATTATGATAATTATATTAAGATAAAATAATAAATACATTATTTCTATAATGATCAATGCAAAATTCAAAATGTAACTCATGCATACATTAAACCTATCATCTCTATAAACATAACATTGTAATTTTTTTAATACCATAAATAAATGGTTTAATTTAATAATATAATTGACTTATATAAGTTATTGTTTTGTTCAGAATATTATTCTAGAGATGAAGGGATTATGAGAACATGGACTAGTTACATAAAACCATTTTCATTTTCAACTCAAGTACTGAATATTGATAAAACATAGTACATGAAAAAAAATTGTTAAAATATTATAAATATGTGAAATAAATGGATTAATAAAATATAAAATTTTCTCTAGAAAGTATAAATTTGCCTATGTTTATTATTCAGGAAGAACAAGGAACATGCGTGATGAATCAAACTCAAGTTAAAGGAATTCATACCAATCTCCTTTCATTGAGGCATATTTTGATGTTATACACCACCTTATTTTATAGGTTGCGTAATTAACCACTTTGTAATTTAATTTCACTCAATGGTTTTAGAAATGTATCTTTTTCTATGAAGAGTTTTACTAAAGGATAAAAGTAATGTTTTTTAACATACACGGTGACAATGACTTTTCTACCACCATTATCATTATTTGATATTTGGATTCCTCAATAAGCCAAAATGTTTTTAATAAAAAAATAAATACCATATCACCATTTTAGGTATTTTGTTAATGAAAATGGTTTTAATAATGGTTTTAATATATAAATATCTTGAAATTATTTATTATTTTTGCAAATGAAATTTTATTAGTGAAGTGTTGATCATTGAAATATTTTATATGTTCTGATGATACTTGGAAATTGTATGGCTGGTTACATGATAAAAAACATATGGGTGGTTCCATGATAAACCAGGGACAGGTGGTTACATTATAACCTCCAATGAATTGGATATGGAATTTCATTGTTTGACTATTCCATTTTGGGAAATGTGCGGAAGTAGCCTGTATTTTTATTCCATTTACGTATGATTAGTTCCCAAGATACCATTATATGTTATATGTTTCATTCAATGGGGTTTAAGTAAATATTTTTATTAAAAAAGGGTAAGAAATGAGTTTATATACAATAAAGAGTATGTACTACTTCTTAGAGGTGAAAATTATTGTGTTATGATAACGTATTAATGGTTTACATGTTTTACCAAGGTTAAATATTTTCTTTATTTTTGTATTACATAATTATCTTTTTTTGCTCATCCCAAATTCGAAATGTTTTTCATAGGATTTAAAAGATAATAGAGTTAAGGATGGTATCATGAAAAAGTTATGGTGTCTAAATATGAAATGAAACCATGTTTCTTTTTAAATTTTTTTGTTTTTTGAAAAAAATTGATACAGAGTAGAAGATTTTACTTTATAATAATTACGTTGTTTTTTATGGTTAATTTCCTAATTATATAAAGCTCAAAAAATGAAAAGATCATTGACATGAATTAAAGTCAAATTATGGACTTATCTCAAGATTATGTAATGTTTAAGGATGTGGACTTATAGTTGGTATCAAAGGTTAGTTTAGATAAATTTAGGGGTAAAAATTTTGTTAATAGAATATCCATAAATTATTTTTACTTTATGGTCAAATTGAAATGATATAGAATTTTAATATTACCATGTTTCTTGATGTAAGATATGTCTATTCAGAGTGGTCTTTCACAGAGGAGATATGGAAATTGTGTTGGGATGACATATAAAGGGAAAAAACCTTCCAAATCAGAATCATGAGATAGTCAGAATCAGAACTGAAAAATTTGTTGTAGTTATAGATTATTTTACTGAGGAGATAAATGGTGATGGTGTCCATGAACAAGATCAACCAGATCATTCGTAGAGGAATATATTGGCAGTGAATCTTTTCATGTGGAAACATCCCCCCATTATTAATAGGATCATCTGACCTTATAGAATCTAAAGTGTGTATTAATGTACTATAATTTTATATGTTGTAGTGAGGTGTTTAGAAAATCAAAATTTTATTCTTTTTATTTGTAATTTTGAAGATTAAACTGATTATTAGTGGTCAATGATTAAAAATATTAGAGAAATTGAAGAGATTGATGCTAGGGAATGTTATGAATTTAAGTATATATTCCTTGATAAATATCCTCATAAGAATTTTCGACTTAGGATGGAACAGAAATTATTATAATTGAGATAAAAGGAGGAAGATTCAGTGGATTCATATTAATAAAATTTCACCCATTTGTCAAGGTACATCCCAAATTTTATTCAGGATATGCCTAGTAAGATAAAGATGTTATACTCTAGATTGAAGTAGAAATATCAAAGGGTCTTAGATTATGATAAGTTCAAAAGATGTGAGAAACTTGACTAATGTGCTCAAAAAGTAGAAGTGAAGTTCTCTAATGATCATGTGTTTTATGAGAGCAATAAAAAGAAGTGAACCAATTGGCTGGAAATGGGAAATAATTCATAAAATAAGTTTACAAGCAAGAAAAATGAATGTACATCATTTGAAAATGTGTGGTAAAAATAATCTTGGAGAATGTATCTCAACGTCTGGGAAGAGGTTATGATGTATAATACTAAATATATTACTCATGAATGCAAGGAGATGGTCCGGAAAGTTATAAAAAGTCTATAGTAAGATGTTTAAGTATCAATGAGGTAAGGAATTATGTCCATGTGTGTCCAATGTTGATTACCCAATGAAAAAAACCTCTATATATACACATAAATCTAGCAGTATTATTATTTTGTATATTTCAATATTATTGATTATATAAACTATATAACCATTCTAGAATATTTAACATGGAGAAGGAATCCCATCATGTCGTGGAGATTGTAAGCCATACGTACGCACAAGCGACGATATCATTCCCATAAATGTTGAATCGTATTGAAGTGTAAGTTTTATAATATCTCAAAATTGTATCATATTATTATAGTCATATATATTTATTATTTCCACCATTATACCCATACATGTAAGGTGGTGGTGTAAAACAGATTACATCATGGCGTGGAGATGGTAAGTCGTATGTACACACGTGTGATGATTTCATTTTATGTAGGATGGATATAAGGTGAAATACAGTTGTTTAATATTTATAATAACATATCAGTATATTATTGATATATATGTTATTAATTTATAATGAAACAACAAAAGAATAGAAAGTCTAAGAATGAATAAATTTGAAATAATCGGTTGAAGAGATTACCTCTTCCTCAACTTGCCTCCTTTAAATTTCTTCTTAGGGCACTAGAGTTGGTCTTTTGAGAAGACCAAAACTTCTAAAATGTGACTACGGAAGTTGAGAAGATATATTTTCATGGTTTTTATGAGATTTAAGTCTCACAATGTAGTTAAGAGTAGATGGAGGAGGATCCCTTTTATAAGAGAGGACAGGGTCACTTTAGGTATGTCCTAAAATATTAATTAATTATAAATTCAATTTCGATTTAAAATGGTCCAAAAACTTATTTATTTCAAAGATACAATGATTTCAGTTAGAATTACCATAATACAATAAATTTTATACAAGTTTTTTATATTTCTGCATCCTTGTATTTTTGGTTTAACCCTTATTTTGCCTTTTTTAATCTTACTGCGATATAATGTTATTTACACATTGGAGGTTAATGTAATTACCATATCTTGAAAAACGACCCATAAAAATTTATTTATGACATATTTGGACTTATATTAACCATTTTATCATTCTTATATTTTTATAAATTTAATATCATTAAATAAACACTGTTATGTTTTAAGTTTTGAATTGTGTCAATTTTGAACACTATTCATACATGACTTTTTTAAAAATTCATAACAACTTAATTCCAAAAAGAAAATAAATTAAATATTCTCTAATATTTCAATTTCGTCCAAAAAATTATTGGATGAAATTAAATGTTCAAATTAAATCTATTTTAATAATTATAAATTCATATATTTTAATTGTTCATTAATGAGGTAATCACTACATTATAATTGAGTCATAAATAAATACATTCATTTAATGTATAAAAACGATAAATAAAATACCATGATTTTGTAAATATTTTTATATTTCTAATGACTATTTATAGTCAAGTATATTAGTTATATAACCCCATATAAAAATCTATTTAGTAAAAGATATATGTTTACATTATATTTATCTTTACTTTAAACTAATTCTTATAAAATGTAACATTCATATCCAAATGAATTAATGGGGTCCCAAAATTGACTCAAGGATGCTCATGGTCAGAAATATATCATAAAATCGGATTAGGACATGTGTTAGGGTAGTTTAAAATTATTATAATACTATTTTTTACCCTTATTTTCTAGATTTACCCTTTGACCTTGATAAATAATTTCTGATGTTACTATTCATAATGTCCAATAATAAAAGGTACCTATTTACACAGTTTTAACCTTATGATTCCAAATATGGAATCCATTTTTCCATACTCAAAACACATAATTTGTAGTATTTAATTTTAAATTTATTCTTATTTTCAAAACCAAAAAGCGAGTTTTTAAGAAATAATAACTATCAAAATATTGACATATATTTATGTCCAATTTAAAACTAAAATTACCTCCAATGACCAAAATGGTATTAAATGATAAAAATATAATCTAGTTACAATTTAAAACCAATTTAAAACATAATCTAACTATATAAATAAATTAGATAAAAAGGTAGTTTCGAATTAAAATATAGTATTTTTCACTTGTAATTAAAATATTGATTTTATTAGAAAAATATCAAAAATTAAACAAAAGAAAATTTTTTTGTCCCTCTTCCAATTAGTATGTCTATTTTGTCAAATTTAACTTATTAAAGTCTCAAAATCTAGATTTAAAATGGGTACTCCATAAAAAAGCGGTAAAACTGCATTTTTCGAAAATTACTTCTTATATCCAAAAAATTGATATTATTCTCAAATCATTCTAGAAAAAGATTAAGATAAATTATTATGTTATATAAAATTCAAAATGTGGTTAATAATATTCCTAATGTATGGATATATAATATTTTAATAATATATTGTTGTTTAGTGAAACTCGGTATTGCGTACAACATAAGCTATCGAGGAAGGTCACTCTTACGTGTAATGCAATCCATGTCAGTGTTGAGTGTATTGAAAGCTTCCTTTGGTGTTGCGTATAGCATAATCCAAACTTTTTCAATTATAAATTGAAAAAAATGTATACTCAGGGTTGCGTGAAATAAATTCAATCAATGGAACTTGAAATTGTGTTCAACACAAGCCAAGAATAGTGTTCTGTTTACTACAAGCTAATATGGTGTTGCATATAGCGCAAACTAATCTTGGTGTAGTGTAAAAAACAAGACATAGATGATATTAAAATAAATCCATCTCGTAAATTCTCGGGTGTTACATACACAAAGAAGGAAAACTATTATCCTTCCAAAAACATGAAAACCATGAATACTTTATCATAAAGTAATACTTTTCACCATTAAAAAGTAGTAAATACACTTCATTGAATATAGTTTCATTTATTACCCTTATTTTAAAAAAAATTACCTTAAAACCCATATAAAGCAACATATAACATATAAATGTAACTTTGTACATAATCATACAAAAATGGAATAACCTTACGGTCGACTTCCACACATATCACTATATAAAATAGCCATATGACATAATTCCATACCCAATGCATTGGAGATTATAACATAACCACTCATCATTGGTTTATCATGTAACCAATCATCTTTGGTTTATTACGTAACCACCCGTCTTTGGTTTTCCTTGTATCCACCCTTCAAATGTCCAATTACCATAATAACACATAAAATATTGTTATTATCAACATTATATTCATTAAATTAAATTTTTTATCACAAGAAATAATTTAAAATGTTTATATAATTAAACCATTATGCATACCATTTTTAGTACCAAAATAACTAAAAAGGTATTATGGTATTTGTTTTTTATTAAAAAAATGTTGGCTTTTAGAGGAATCCAAATATCATATAATGGTCATGGCGGCAGAAAAGTCATTGTCACCGTGTACTTTAAAAAACATTCCTTTTCTATATTATTAAAATAAATCATAGAAAAATATTTCATTTGGAAAACATTGAATGAAATTAAATTTCAAAAGAGTTAATTATGCACCATAAAAAACAAGGTGGCATATAACATCAAAATATGCCGCAATGAAAGGAGATTGAGACAGAGTCCCTTACCCTGAGTTTGATTCATCTTTTATATTCCTTATTCTTTGTGAATAATAAACTTAGGTTAATTTATACTTACTTGAGAACCTTTTTAATGTTTATTATTCCATTAATTTCACTTATTTATACTTTTATAGAAATTACATAATTATTTATGATCATGTCTAACGTTTTGTCGATATTTGGTACTTGAGTCGAAAATGAACATGTCTTGATGTGACTAGTCCATGTGGTCATAAGTCCTTAATACCTAGAATAATATTAATGACATAATAATCACTTTTATTCATCAATTATTTTGGTTTAATATATCCATTTATTTATGTTATGAAAAATGAACAATGTTATTTTAATGGATACGATAGGTCGTACGTACGCATGAGAAACATTTTACATTCTTCATTGATCATTACAAAAATAATTTAGTTATTATTTTATCATTATATAATGATAATAATACTATTAATCTCATAATAATAATTTATATATACAGATATATGTATATCATACAAGTGATGTGGTGAATAAAAATGATTCACATCACTTCGTGAAGGTGATAGTTCACACGTATGCACGAACTACATTATCATTTGTATGTGTATAGAAAGTATGGAAATAATTGATATATTATTATTATACAATGATAAATATTTAATAAATATCTTATATAAACATATACCCAATCATTATAACCAGTCTTTATAGACGGTTATGGGAAATGAGGTCAATCGGTTTGTGGAGGCGATAGTTCACATGTACGCACAAACAACTAATTCCTTTCCCATGTAATGGAAGTGGAGATGGATTTAGGTGATGATATTATCATACTAAAATCTCATTATACTGAGGATACATGAGTTATTATTTAATATAGTAATAATATGATTTCAAAGAAGTGGAAGAATAAATAAAATAGAAATACTTAAAAAAATGATACCTCTTCTGCGGTTTATCACATTTGAGGAACACCTTAACACCCCAAAATAGGGCATTCTACTAAAGATAAGGACTCAATAATGCGGGAATTTATTCGAGGTATGGATTTTGGTTGATATTGGATTAACCAAATGGATTTTTATGTGTGGGTAATATTATGGAATGGGTGTCTTTTTATAGGAGAGGGGAGGGGCACTCTTGGAATTATAAAAAGTATTAAATTAATATAAATTCAATTTAGACTCTAAATTGGTCCAAAATTATTTAAATACAATATATTGTGGGTATGGGTGTAAATATAATCATTAAATGATAATTATACATGTTTTTAATTATTTTAAATCCTTATCGTTATCTTTTATCCAATTTAACTCTTAATGTTTATCAAGTAATTTTATCATTGAGAGAAACAAAATACCAAATCATGGAAAATGGTCAATTACTGAGTCATTAATGATATTATTCGACTTATATAAAATTTTTGGTCAAAAAAAGGATTTTTATAAATTTTATATCATTTAATTTTATATTTTATATTTTAATTTAGGAATTATGTCAATATTAACACTATTCATTAGTTGACTATTTTAAAAAACATTAAGTTGATTCATTCTAATAAACTAGATTAACTCTATCGTAACATGTCATATTCATCCAAAAAATTCTTTTATGGAACCAAATATATAAAATTATACATATCTTAATTTTATTTATATCATTTATTATATTATTTCTTTAATAAATATATTACTACATCATCTTGGTGTCACAATTAAATATAATTATTTAATTCCTAAAAATAATTATTTAATTCCTAAAAATAATAAATAAATTAACATATAGTAGGTAATCATTTTAGATTTCTAAATACTATTTATAGTCAAATATATCACCTATATAACTTCATATTAAAATAATTTACTTTTTAAAAACAAAAGAATAACAAAAATGACTATTAATTGAGTATAATATTATAAATTCATTAAATTCATCCATGTGGATCCAAGTGGACCTAAAATAGAACCAAGGATTATATTGGTTGTCTATAACTCATCAAATATGATTATGACATGTTTTAGTGTAGTTTTATATTATTATAATATTATTTTTATGTTTAATTACCTGATTTACATTCAACCGTGGTAATAAAGATAATTACTAAAGTTACTATTCATAATGCTTAAAAATAAAAGGGGCCTATTTATATAATTTAAATATTATGATTCCATATATAGAATCCATTTTTTTAATTCAAAACACATTAGTTTTAGTTACTAATTTCAAATTAATCCCCAATTGCAAAATGAGAAAACGAGTTTTTTAAAATAAAAACCATCAAGAGATTAACAAGTGTTCATATCTTATTTCAATGTGAAATTACTTCTAATGATCAAAATTTTAATAAATGATAAAAAAATTAATATAATTATACTTTAAAACCAATTAAAAACAAAATCAATCAATATAATTAAATTTGATGAAAAGGCTGTTTTGAATTAAAAAACAGCGTTTTTAACTATTCATTAAAATATGAATTTTATTAGAAAAATACCAAAAGTTGAACCAAAGTTAATTTTTATGTCCCTATTATAAATAAGAAGTTTATTTAATCAAATAGAATATATAAAAATAAAAAAACCTAAATTTAAAAAGGGTTCTCTTTTAAAAGACGATAAAATTAACTTTTAAAAATTTTAGAGTATTTATGCTTAAAATTGGATTTATTATCATTTGATGACTATAAAATTTATTAAAAGAAAGTAAAAACATTAAATAAACATTTTTAATAATAATATTGTTAGTTATGTTTGTTACCTCCAATTAAATGTCTTGGTGATAACTACCATTTATTATAATGTTATTAATAATGTATTATTTTTTTGTATATCTCATTATTGTATGCAACATAAGATTTCAAAGAAACTCATTGCCATGTTTCGAATATGATATCAGAAAAATAATACATTTTAATGTAAACTTAATATCTAATTAATAAATATTAATATATATATATATATGAAAAATAATATTCTATAATTACCTTGGATGTTATATCCTTCACCCCTTTTGGTAATTGAATCCTCTCAATTTTATTCACTAATAAAATAGTGGACGTATTTATCCATAATATAAATTTCAGATTCCCATGTTTCCTCTTAAACCATATGGGTTTTATACAAAATCGTAACCTGAATAATCACCTTATTCTGCAATATTTTCTCTCTATAGTCAAGAATCTGGACTGGATGTTCCTCATAAGAAAGATTGTCTTCCAAGTGAAAAATATATGGAATAAAAACATGATATGGATCCAGTATATACATTCTTGACATTGAAATATAAAAAACATTGTTTTCCTAGGATGAACTGAAATTCAAATCCACTCGGTAGGAAACTTATCCAAATTCCACTAGGATTTTATAAGGTCCAACAAAACATAGAATCAGCTTCCCCTTATTACCAAAATGCATCACACTTTTCTATGGTGAACCTTTGAGAAAGACATGATCACCTACCTAGAAAAAAATATCCTTCCTCTAGTTATCTGCATTCATTTTTCACACTTTGAGTTATCATCATGTTTTTCTGAATCATCTAAACTTTTTATGCCATCTCTTCAACCAAAAATCACTTCATCAACTTTCTTTCACATAATTCATCCCAAAAAGCTGGAGTTTAACACTAAAATACATATAATTCCTCAAATGGTTCAATGTGTATACTGGAATAAAAACTATTATTATAAGAAAACACTACAAAATAAATATGTTGGTCCCAACTTCCCTGGTAATCCATTGAAAAAGCTCATAATATATCATCCAAAGTTTGAATTTTTCATTCTTTCTTCCCATCTGATTGTAGATGAAAATATCTACTAAAATTTAATTTAGTAACCAATGAATTTTGATGACCATTATAAAAGATATAATTCAAACTGAGATCAAAATCAGATATATTAGAGATAGCAACTCCATTTAACATGATGATCCCTTTAAGATACAACCAAGAAATTTGATCTAGAGATAGTGTATCTTGAATAGGAAGAAAATGAAAAGATTTGGTCAATATATCAATAATAACCAAAATTTAATTTTTACCTCGATAATTATTTGGTAATACCACTAAAAAATCCATAGATATATTTTTCCATTTCAACTCTAGTACTAGAAAAGATTAAGCCTCCCTTTATGTAACTACCTTTCAACTTTAACTTGTTGAAAAATAAAACATATCAGGGTAAAGTAAGCAATATTTCTTTTCATTCCATCCCACCAGTAATACTCTCAAAGGTTTATATACTACTTAGTGCTCTCAGAATTAAATTAAAACATAGAATTATGAGGTTAACATAACCAATATTTCTTTATATTTGAATCACAAGGCACACATAATCCCTTATAAAAAACTCAAAACATAATCTTTATCAATGTTAAATTCAGGCATCTTACCCTTCTAATCCAATTCTACCTTTTTTATGTAACTCACTGTCTTCCTTATATGTCTTGTTAATTTTATCTGATAGATATGATTTCACTATGACTTGAAACAAAATTGAGTAATTTCCTACGCCAAAAACTTTCAAGACACAATTCATTGAACGACACGCAGGGCATATCACAAGGCATGGGAGTCATATCGGTGTGCAGAGGTGGGAGGAGCATATCCTAAGGAAATATGGCCTTTGGTAGACAGGCTAGGGGTGATCAATATGCAGATCTGATGAGGGCCTGATATGCATAGTCGTGCAAAGGTGTCCAATGACTCTCCATTTCTGATGGCCATATGACTTCTTGAATGTCCGACTTATGGAAACCACCATGGGTGGCTTGGAGGATTATGAAAACCAGTGGGGGTGGCTTGGAAAGGGTACGTGACGTCTGAATGGTTTTGAGAACATCTGTATCAATCAAGAGTGTGGAAGCTAGGTTCCTATCCTATGAATTTATCTAGCATAAAGGACGGTTGGGGCTTGATGCACTTTAAATTCATGCAGTTGGGAAATCATCTAGAATGGAATGGATTCTCCTGGTACTTGGTAATATTGTCAGAGACATTCCACCATATCAAGGAAAGGTTGTGAAAGGGGATAGTAAACTGCAACTCTGAGGGTTTCTGAATGGATATGGGGGCTAAGAGGCCAGCAAGCGTTCGGGGAGAGGCATTGCCTAAAGAAATCTTGCCTTTGGTAGACAGGTCTGGGGTGATCAATATGCAGAGCCACTGAGGGCATGGTATGCATAGTCGTGCAAAGGTGTCCTTAGGTCAATGACTGTATTCTTCCGATAGCTGAGAAACTTCCGGGAAGATGAGATTTGAGACCACCAGGGGTGGCTTACAAGGGTTAGGCTCTTTTGGGTGCAGAGTATGGTTTATGAAAAGAGGATTCCTGGACAAGGGAGAAACGTCCTGGATAAATTTTCGAGAACATGTAATGTCATCCCTCCCCACGCTGATGTGAGGTGATAGTTTGTGCAGGTCTAGCCCTTATACTGAGGAGGGGAGTAAAACCCCTATCCCTGGATGGGATCATGAAGAGTTTGACCGTGCAGTTTG
The DNA here is from genome assembly GCA_963277665.1 of Viscum album. Lineage (NCBI taxonomy): Eukaryota > Viridiplantae > Streptophyta > Magnoliopsida > Santalales > Viscaceae > Viscum > Viscum album. The sequence goes on along the minus strand of OY728138.1, from coordinate 1,292,728,562 downwards.
ACGTCATGCGGTAAAGATAGAGTCTGTGTATTTTAACATCTTGCGGTAAAGACAATGTCCATGAGTTTTAACATCATGTGGTAAAGACGAAGTCCGTGCATTTAAACATCATAAGGTAAAGAAGAAGTGCTCTTAGTTTAACGGTCATGGAGCTCAGACCATTCTGCGACTATTGCTACAATCACTCGGAAGGGAAATTGAGTTTGGATGCTCTGGAATTATCTGAACAAGTGTGTTGGAATGTAGGTGAAAACTGTAACTCTAGGGTCTCCTGGATCAGGAAAGATGATATGGGGGCTCTGAGGCTAGTACGCATATGGGGCGAAGAAGAGTTCCGACCAAGGAAATCTCTCCTTTGATGGATGAGCCAAGGGCTATCATTATGCAGAACCACCGAGGGCATGGTATGCATAGTCATAAAAAGGTGTCCACGGGTTGATAACATTCCACTCCTGATAGCCATGAATGATTATGAAAATCCCGGATTGCTCATAGCATAGAGTTCGGAACATGGGGATAATGGTGTCCCGATTACAAAAGAGACATCTTTACGGTAGTTTCCCACTGAGTCAGAGCAGCCCAGTTCTGGCTTGATGCTTGTAGATGCAAATTTTCGTGTGAACCGCAGGCGGATACATAGGCTCATCGGGCAGGGGTGCCTCGACAAAACTTGGATGCGGGTGAAGAATGAACTTGTAAACCACTGCTCCAAATTTTTTTGGATCGGTAGATATGACATGGGGACACTGGGGTCGGTGAGGGTACAGAGATAGGAAGATTATCTCCTGGGAAATATTTCCTTTGATGGCCGAGATAGGGGCTATCATTATGCAGAGCCGCTGAAGGCATGGTATGCATAGTAGTACAAAGGTTTCCACAGGTTGATGGCCTTCCGCCTCCGATGGACTTGAGTGGTTATGGAGGTCCGCAATTATCTGGGTCATGGAGTCTAGTGCATGAAGAGGATGCATCCAAATGCGCTAGGAGTATTCTTTTCCCATTTTGCCGTATATCTTGGGTGGGTCTCGACTGAAACGTCCTGGTTTCGGAATCCACCCAGAGGCACCCTGTACCCGGTTAGTCACATGGACTCAAGTGCATTTCCCCAAACTCTAGAGGTTGATAACTATTAGCGATGTCCTTGGGTGTGATAGTGGGGAAACTATTCCCTCATTGGAACTGTGCACAGCGGAAGACTAAATCAACAAACTAGAGCACATATGTATATATATATGAAATGATGCATGATACAAAACTAGGAAAATAGCCAAACAAGTCACAATGCTGGAAAACACTACAGTACCAAAAAAAGTAAAAAATATAAAAGTAAACAACTCCTCAGCATCACGAGAAAAAACTAGGTCCCGTGCTCTCCTACTCAAAGAAATCAAGTTCCTAAAGTCGAAGGGAGCTTTACCTTGTCTATACCTGCAACAACATAGTCTGCTTGGGCCCAAAAACATGGCCCAAACATGGTGTGAGATAAAATCTCAGTAGGAAACCACCCGAAGATATATGCCTAACAGTCGGTGAGTATTTGGCAGGTAAAAGTACAATAAGTAGTAAACAACAACAGAAAGTAGTAGGCAGTAAACAGTAAGTAGTAAAACAGGATGATACATAGCAGCAATCAATATACAACCAATCAACAGCAGTGAAACATACAGCTAACAATCTAAAAACCCTCTGGGAATTACTAGCAGCCATCCCCTCTGGTCCTATCCATGAAGTACCACAACCCTCTGGGCAGTGCGCTCAGCCTAACCCATCTGGCTTGGTCATATGAATTCATGAGACTCTCTGGGGAATCTCACTCGGTCAATTCCCCTTATAGTCTAGGGTAGTCAGGGACTCTCTTGGGGAAGAACACGCAGTATAACCCTCTCATCCCCAAGGTCTAGAGACTCTCTGAAGAAGCTATCTTGGTCAATTCCTCATATAGCCTCAGGTATACCACAGACTCTCTGAGGAAGCTCACTCAGTCAATTACTCCTCTAGCCTGGGAAGGTTCTTAAAGAGATTCAAACAAGGTAAGACTCTCTGAGGAAGCTCACTCAGTCTACCCTCAAGTAGTCTATAAATTCCAAGACTCTCTAGGAGCTCACTTGGTCTATCCCATCTGGAGTCTGTAATATCTAAGACTCTCTGGGAAGATCCATCGGTCTATCCCTTATAGTCTACAGCCCCAGGTTCTCTCGGCCCCATGCCAGTCTGTGAATAATAATGCAATAAGGCCAAATTACACCAATAGAGCTACTTGGATAACCAAATTACACCTATAGAGCTACTTAGTTAAACAGTCTAGAAGGCAACAAGCATGTCATGAATTTCACTTCATCCTATAACAGCGAGACATGAAAACAGGTGAAGCAGCCAAAGGAAAACAAGACCCAAAGGTCGTGAATAGAACAAAGCAAGGTAAAATACATTCAAGAGCAACAAATTATCCTATAACATGGTCAAATTACCTCTACACAAGCATACAGACAAGGCAGGAAAACAATAAGGGCAAAAAGGTAAACAGGTAATACACTGTTCACGGGTATTGGTAGAATTTGCACTTAAAACTCAGTGACATTGAATGGTAAGGCACAAACCACCTACCTCAATCCTAGGAGATCAGTATACTTGAACCACGACGTCTAATTCCCCCTATAACATCAGAGATATGAGAAAACACACAAAATTTTCAACCTTATATAACATGAGAAGGAGGAAGAATTGGTAAATAAGGCTCAAGCAAAAGGAAGAAATCACAGATGTGATTCCAATTCAATCGATCATGCTCAAATCGTAGAACAGACGGAGAAGCGGGAGCTTAATAAAGATTCGGCTGTATGGGTCGCACTTGGATGAACCAGACCTAGAAGAAGACAAATATGGCGATGAGGCATGACCTCGGTCCGTTTAGTGAAAAAAATAGAAAAGTGCACGGTGTGTATTTTTAAAGTACACGGCGTGTAGTGGGTATTTCCATACTCCACCAAAATCGGCCTCCACGTCACCCCTACACCCTGTGTGTGTGGCCCGGGCACGGCCAGCACATGGCTTTGTGCTGGAGAAGAGTACACGGTGTGACTCAGAAAGTACAGGGTGTGTACTTTAGAAAATTCAATAAACTATATTTTTTCTCCAAAAATTTAGAAAATGAAAGACATACCTGAAACGAAGATACGGGTTCTTACAAACTTCCCCCCTTAAAAAAATTTGTCCTCGAATTTCCCTAGATGGGCATAGAAGAAGAAACCTCAAACAGCTCCTGCCACTGCGATCGAACCTCGGCCTCCCTCTCCCAAGTCTCATCCCGTTCACACCCGTGCTGCCACAACACTCGTACCAGAGGGATAAATCGGCCTTGAAGAACCATCGTGCTGCGATCGACAATCCGGATGGGATTCTCATCAAATGACGCATCTATTTCAAGCTCATCCTCCTCGGGATGAAAGATATGAGACATGTCTAAAAAGTAACATCGGAGCTAAGAGACGTGGAAGACATCATGCATAGCCCGGTACCTAGGAGGTAGATGCAACCGATAGGCGACCGACCCAACTCTCTCCAACACCTTAAATGGCCCGACATACCGAGGTGAATGCTTACACTGTCTCTGAATCCTCTTGGGTCCCAACCTTGGTGCGACACGTAGGAATACCTGATCTCCAACCTCAAACTCTAGAGGTCGCCTCTGCTGATCAGCATAAGACTTCTGTTGAGACTGTGCTATAGCCATCCTCTTCTGAATCAACTCTATCTGCTCTGAGGTCTCTTGAACAAGACGAGGTCCTAGAAAAGTTGCCTCTACTACCTCCAGCCAGTATAAGGGTGATCGGCATGGCCTACCATACAGAGCCTCGTATGGTTCCATCTGAATGGTCACCTGAAAACTGTTGTTATAGGCGAACTCCACAAGAGTTATATGCTTCTCCCAGGAACCACCGAAGTCTATAATGCAATTTTGGAGCATATCATCAAGCACCTGGATTGTGCGCTTGGACTGGCCATCAGTCTCGGGATGGTATGCTGTACTCAAAAGCACCTTTGTACCCAAGGCCTTCTGATGTCCGTGCCAGATCCGAGAGGTAAAGCGCACATCCCTGTCTGAAACAATGGAGTGTGGAACTCCATGTAGACGTACAATCTCTCGTATGTACAGTTGTCTAGATCATTAACACTGAAGTTTTCCTTGATCGGTAAGAAGTGTGCTACCTTCGTAATCCTATAGACGACGACTCAAACAACATCACTTCCCCAAGGTGACCTCGGTAAACTGGTTATGATGTCCATCACGACATTGTTCCACTTCCACTCCAAAATAGATAACTGCTGTAAAATCCCTTCTGGTCGCTGATGCTCTGCTTTCACCTACTGACAAGTAGAACATCTCATGAAAAAACAGCAACATCCCTCTTCATACCTAGCCACCAGTATTGGCGATGAAGATCACGATACATCTTGGTGAAGCCAAGATGAACTTCCCAAACTGAGGAGTGAAAATCCTGCATCAGCTCCTCGCGTATGTCTGTTGGCACCCATACGCATCCCTAGAAAGGCAAGATCCCATCCTCTCCCATTGTCCATATAGGAAGAGAGTTTCCTCCTGACACACTCTCCCATAGGACCAAGGCCTCTGAGTCTGATAGCTGCCTCACTCATACCCGATCAAGAAGTGTCGAGGTCAAAACCATAGATGAAAGGAAAGTCTGTCCCTTCCTGTCTTGCACCTCTAGATGCATCTCAGAGAATAGATCCATAAGCTGCGACTCACTGCTGGCCTCCTAAACTGCCTGAATCCGATTCCTTCTGCTCAATGCATCTGCCACTACATTGCCCTTTCCCGGCGTATAGGTGAGCTCGAAGTAAAAAAAATGAAGATACTCGACCCACCTATGCTGTATCAGATTCATATCACAATGAGTTAAGATATTCTTGAGACTCTTGTGGTCGGTAAAAACCACAAAGTGCTCTCCCACAATTCAGTGTCTCCCACAGCATAAGGCATGAACAAATGCTGCCAACTCCAGATCGTGTGTAGGGTAGTTCAACTCAGGTGGCCTCAACTATTGAGAACCATATGCAATGAATCCATCTCCCTGCATAAGAATGGATCCTAGCCCGATACCTAATGCATCACAGTATACAGTGCATCCCTTGCCCGGCTCTGGAAAGACTGGTATCAGTAGTGATTCCAACCTCCCTTTAAGCTCTTGAAAGTCTGAATCACCAGAATCTGACCATAAAAGCTTCTCCCCGTCTTGGTCAGACCATTAAATGGTGATTCTAGGCACGAGAAGTCCTGAATGAAGCTTTTGTAGTATCCGGCCATCCCTAGGAAACTCCGCACCTCAAAGAAAATCTTCAGTTGCTCCCAGGAAACTACAGCTCTCACCTTCGTTTGGTCCACTGAAACTTCTGTCTCCGAGATAACATGACCCAGGAAGTGAATCTGATCCATACAAAAGTGGCACTTTGAGAGTTTAGCATATAGACGATGCTCTCTAAGTGTACTCAAAATGATCTCAAGATGTGTGGCAAGGTCGTGTCGAGTGTGAGAGGGCACCAAGATATCATCGATGAAGACCACGACAAAGGAGTATAAGTATGGATAGAATACTCGGTTCATTAGTTCCATAATGACTGTAGGTGCGTTCGTAAGTCCGAAAGGCATGACTGTATACTCGTAAAGACCATACCTACTCCAGAAAGCTGTCAGAGGTATATCCGATGGTCTAACGTGCAACTGATGATAAACAGACCTCAAGTCGATCTTTGAGAAAACCCATGCACCTCAAATCTAATCAAAGTGGTCATCTATCCTCAACAAGGGATATTGGTTCTTGACCGTCAACTAGTTCAGCCTCTGATAATTCACACAAAGTTGAAGGGTACCATCTGCCTTCTTCGTAAATAGGACAGGGGAACCCCATGGAGAGAAGTACTGGGTCGGATGAAACCCTTTGCCTGCAGCTCCTCCAACTGCTTCTTGAGCTCCTGCAACTCAGGTGTAACCATCCTATAAGGAGGAATGGACACTGGTTCCACTCCTGGAATGAGCTCAATCGAGAAGTCTACCTCATGCTCCAGAGGTAAACCTGAAAATTCTTCTGGAAAGACATCCCTGAAATGATCCACCACTGGAGGAAATTCTAACTGTGAAGTATCTTGGTCATCCAGATAATGACTGGAAATCTAGGCTGTAACTTCTCCTAGCCCATGATGCTCTGGTCCAGCTCTACTTGCTTGGACATCCCACTCTCCTCTATGAAGGAAAGATCTGCCCTATGGTGACATGAAACTCACCCTGTGGTGATAGAAATCGATGACTAACTAGAAGGTAACCAACCATTCCATACCTAGAATGAAGTCATAGTCTGTCATATCTAGGACATAGAGGTCCCATAAGAAATGACACACCACAACCTCAAGAGGTAACTCTCTAATCTAACGTATGCTAGATGCCTTCATTCCCAAAGGTGTGTCAAGAGTCAACTAGTCGGCAGATGAAAAGATACAAAACCCAAAGCTCTCCATGACAGCAAGAGAGATAATGCTATGGGAAGAACCAGTATTGAAAAGAGCTGAAGATAAAACTGAGGCTACTAAGATCATACCTCGAACTGTTGAAGGGTCAGGATCCTGCTCCTGATAGGTCTGCTCCACAGTGAATGATTGGCCTGCACCACGGCCTTGCGCCCCTGGATGACCACTCTGAGCTAATCCACTCTACTGTCACTGATGACCTGGTGACTGACCACCACGGTCGTGACCTCCACCTCAGCCTGAACGGCAAGAAGAAATCTAGTTCCCTGACTAGTGGGAAACTGGTGAAGCATCTCCAGAACGCGGGGTCATAGAGGAACCCATACCACCAGCTGAAGGTGAGAAGATGTGACAGAAATGCTGAAGATGGCCCATCTTGTCGCAAGATCGGCACTCCATTGGATCCCTTTGGCACTGAGACCTAGTATGCCCACTCCTACCGCACTAGTAGCATACAACCTGACTGCTAGAAGATGTATCCTGCTAACCTCGATCTCCTCGAGAAGACTCCCTGTGACGCTTCCTATTGTCCATAGGAGGAACCCCAGCTCTGGATGATGAACTGCCCTAGCTCACTACTCTAGAATCCCTTAGATTGTGCACAGTGATCAGCACCTGGCTGACGATGGAGGATATAGAATTCAACTAGAAGATATTCACCTAGTAATGGATCTCCTGCCTAAGACCATCCTCTAACATCTTAGCAAGAAACTACTCAACACCTACTGGGATTGGTGTGAAACGCTGCAACTCAGTGAAACAAGATGAGTACTAAATAATAGAAAGAGTACCTTACTGCAGACTCATAAACTCGCGGGCTCGATCGGCCATCAGGGACTTCAGATATAATTAGTCATAGAAGGTGCGTCAAAACTCGTCCCAAGACATATCCTGCTGACGCACTGACCGTGAGATCACCTCCCACCACCTCTTGGCGGTGTCCCAGAGCATATAAGTAGACAAATTTACCCTTTTCTCTGGATGGATCTCTAGGTGCTCAAAGATGGTCAGTCTGGCCTCTATCCATGACTCTGCAGCCGGGGGTCCTCCATCCCCTTAAAAAGTAGAAGGATGCTACTGATGGAAAACCCGTATCAACTCAACCATCGACGGGGTAGGAGGAGGCACTGCCTGGAAGGATTGCATCATCCTCAGTAATTCCTCCCCGAACTGTGCCTCAGTTCCTGCAATGAGTATGGCAGCCGGTGCTAAGGCTGGCTTGACTGGAGGATCAGCAGGAAGTCCCTGATCAGCCATATCTGGCATCTGATCACTGCCTGACGACAGACGTACAACTGGAGGATGTCTCAGAGGCATAGCTTTGAAAGATCAAAAGTATACCATAGATCATAAAAACATGGACAGAGAACACAAGAGTACAAAACAGGAGCAGGGGATGAAAAACACACAAGCTTACAAAACAAGAATACACGACGTGTATAAAAACTTCACGAGATGTCTTCTGAAGCCATTGACATGGGCGTGTACCCCTACCCTACAGGTCATGTAACACCTCAAACTACATGGTGTGTTTATGCAACACACATCGTGTACTTGAAGACTATTTACCTGCCCGAGTCTCTTTACACGGCTAGCTCAAATGGTTCAATATAACCCCAGACTACACAGTGTGTTACCTAGGGACATGGCTTGTACTAAACACTAGATCGATGGACCGTGTTGTTAGTTACACGGCCGTCTACACGGATGGCCTTACACGACGTGTTCCAAACAAAAACAACATGTATAGAAGAAGGTGACACCATCCCGTGTTGTTCGTGACACGGTCGTGCACCTGGAAAGACTACACAATGTGTTCCAAAAGCAACACAGTTTGTCTTAGAGAAGTTCACGCCGACCCTTGTTGTTTGTGACACGGCCGGGTGCCCGAACAGAACTACATGGCGTGTTCTTCACCCACACGGCGTGTTCTACTTGATCTTCCCCGACACGTGTTATTAGAGACACAGCCGGGTACAAGGCTCGACACTACACGACGTGTACATACCATACACGGTGTGCTCCTGATGTTATTTTCAGAACACCGTGTTCCAGCACACACAGTCAGTAACGTGTCCTAAAAACTACACGGTGTGTAACCAGAATGTACACACCGTGTATTATGGGTTTTTCTGGGCAGTAGCTCAGAAACTGAATAGAAACCCAGAAACATAGAAAACATGGCAAAGAGGTGCCAAATTCAAATCCGTGAGGTCCCATACTCCCCGCGAATCAAAGCTTGGCATCCCCTACAGTCATGTACAAGAGAAAACGATATCATGATCCACCAATTTCTGATTCAAGAGGTAACAGAACACCTCAAGAATCAAAATTTGGAATTAATTTTAACAATGTACAATAAAAAAATTCTCTAACAAGTAGCAGAGATTCTATCAAGCACCTATCACAATAGCATGCATAATCTACACAACGTCTATCACAACAACATGCAATCGCTAATTCACCCTAAATGGAATGTCAATAATGCACGGAATATGATTTCTACAAGTGCCTATATGATGCATGAGATGGAATACCCTCATCTCATTGGGTTGCGAAAGAAATAGAACTGTAATATCAAAATAATACCAGTACAAAACATGTGAATCACTCTAGGTGAAATCATATCAACCGTAAAATCTCAAAACTAGAAAACTGCAATAAATGAGGTTGTATGGATTTCCCCTGTACACAGGTTAGCTACTATCGGGAACAAATTATTACCAAGTACTGAATCCATCCTATCCCTGGATAAAGTCTCCAAATAGTAATGCAAGAGAAAAGAATTCCTTTGATACCGCTTTGTAACATCCCAGTTCTAGAAGCCACCCAGAGGCGTCCCATACCCGGTTCGTCACATCACCTCAAGTGCATTTCCCCAAATGCCAGAGGCTGCCGACTAGCAGTGAGGGCCTTGGGTGTGAAAGTGGGGAAACTATGCCCTCATTGGAAGAGTACACAGTAGAAGACTAAATCAATAATCTGGAGCACATATGTATATATATGAAATGCTACATGATACATAACTAGGAAAGTATCCAAACAAGTCACAATAATGGAAAACAATACAGTACCAAAACAAGTAAAAAAATAAAAATAAATAGCTCCTCAACATCGTGAGCCAAAACTCGGTCCCATGATCTCCTTCTCCAAGTAATCAAGTTACAGAAGTCGAAGGGTGCTTGCCCTTGTCTATACCTGCAAAGACATAGTCTACTTGGGCCCAAAAACATGGCCCAAACATGGTATGAGATGAAATCCTAGTAGGAAACCACCGAAGATCTGTGCCTAATAGTTGGTGAGTATATGGCAGGTAAAAGTACAATAAACAGTAAACAACAATAGCAAGCAGTAGGTAGTAACCAGTAAGAAGTAAAACAGGATGATACATAGCTGAAATCAATCCAAAACCAATCAACAACAGTGAAAAAAATAGCTAACAAGCCAGAAACACTCTGGGAAGTACTCGCAGCCATCCCATCTGGTCCTATACAAGAAGTACCACAACCCTCTGGGTAGTGCACTCAGCCTAACCCCTCTGTCTTGGTCATACAAATTCATGGGACTCTCTGGGGAAGACCAGTCGGTCAATTCCCTTTATAGTCTAGGGTAGTCAGGGACTCTCTGGAGGAAGATCACGCAGTCTAACCCTCTTAGACCCAAGGTCTATAGACACTCTGAGGAAGCTATCTATGTTAATTCCTCCTATAGCCTCAGGCATACCACAGAATCTCTGAGGAAGCTCGCTCAGTCAATTCCTCCTCTAACATGGGAAGGTTCTTAAAGAGATTAAAACAAGGTAAGAATCTCTGAGGAAGCTCACTCGGTCTACCCTCCAGTAGTTTATAAAATCCCAGACTCTCTGGGAGCTCACTCGGTCCATCCCCTCTGGAGTCTGTAATACCTAAGACTCTCTGGGAAGCTCACTCGGTCTATCCCTTATAGTCTACAACACTAGGGTCTCTCGGACCCGTTCCAGTATGTGCATAATAATGCTATAAGGCCAAAGTAGACCTATAGAGCTACTTGGTTAACCAAAGTACACCAATAGAGATACATAGCTAAAAAGTCTACAAGGCAACAAGTAGGTCAGGAATTTCACTTGAACTTATAACAGCGAGACATGAAAACAGGTGAAGCAGCCAAGGGAAAACATGACCCAAAGGTCGTGAATAGAACAAAGAAAGGAAAAATACATCCAAAAACAAAAAATTATCCTCTAACATGGTCAAATTACCTCTACACAAGAATACAGGAAAGGCAGGAAAACAACAAGGGAAAAAAGGTAAACACGCAATACCCCGTTCATAGGTATTGGAGGAATTTGAACATAAAACTCAAGGACATTGAACGGTAAGGCACAAACCACCTAACTCGATCCTAGGAGATCGATAAACTTAAACCATGATGGATAATTCCACCTAGAACGTCATAGATCTGAGAAAACACACAAAACCTTCAACCTTAGATAACATGAGAAGGAGGAAGAATTGTAAAATAAGGCACAAGTAGAAGGAAGAACTCACCGATGCGCTTACAACGCAATCGACCATGCTTGAATCGGAGAATGGACGGAGAGGCAGGATCTCAGGGAAGATCCGGTCGTACGGGTCACTCTTAGACAAACTAGATCCTAAAGAAGACAAATATGGCAACGAGGCGCGACCTAGGTCCATTTAGTGAAAAAAAGAAAAGTACAAGACGTGTATTTTTAACGTACACGGCGTGTAGTGGGTTTTTCTGTAACCCCCCAGAATCGGCCTCCACATCACCCCTATACCCCGTGTGTGTGGCCTGGGCACAACCAACACACGGCTTCGAGCTAGAGATGAGTACACATCGTGTACTTCAAAAGTTTACATAAACTCCATGTTTTTCACCAAAACTCCAGAAAAGGAAATACATACCGGAAAAGAAGATCCGGGATCTTACATCAACAATGCCTGTGAAGTTTAACATCATATAGTAAGGATAAACTCCATGCAGTTTAATTTCATGCGGTGAAGACGAAGGTGACTCGACATGAATGGAAAGGGGGGTCTGTGTAGTTTAATGTCGTGCGGTAAGGACGAACTCCCATGCAGTTTAATGTCATGTGGTAAGGACAGAGATCATTTTTAAAGGCTGTTGTGTAGTTTTATGTCATGCAGCAAGGATAGGGGCATTTTTAAACCAGTGAAAATGCTTGTAGTTGAAGGCATTTCCTAGGACAGTCGGTGCTTGGTCTCTACAGTTTTATGCCAAGAAGCCAAGATGTTCCATGCAATTTAACATCACGTGGTAAGGACATAGTGGAAAAGGCCACTCTTCATCAGAATGAAACTGGGCTGAAACATCTTGGCATGCCCAGACATAGAGAGGGGATTATTGGTGTAAATCGTAGTTCTAGGGATTCTTGGATCAAAAGAAATGATATGGGGCTCTTGAGGCTGGTAAGTGTACGGAACTAGGAAGAGTGTCGCCTGTGGAAATCTTGCCTTTGGTAGATGGACCTGGGGATATCAATATTCAGAGCCGCTAAGGTCATCGTATGCATAGTCATGCAAAGGTGTCCACGTGTTGATAAATTTCCACTTCCAATGGACATGAATGGTTATGAGGATCTGAAATTATCCAGGCCTCAAAGTCTGTCATTTGGGAAGGAAATGTCTGGAAATGTGGGGCATGCTTGGCCCTTGTTGGTGTTAAATAATAGAGAGCTCCCAGTACTGATTAATTCTACGCACGGGGGTGTACTTTCACTCCATGTATTTTAATGTCATGCGGTAAGGACAAAGTACTCCTAGTTTAGCGGTCATAGAGCTCAGACCATTGGGTGACTATTGCTGCAGTCACTCAAAGGAAAACTGAGTTAACATGAACTGATATACTCGGAATAGGGTGGGGTGAAGAAGGTTGTAAACTACAACTCTGAGGTTTCCTGGATTAGGAGATGTGGTGTGGGGGATCTAAGGATGGTAAGCATACATAGCTAGGAAGAGTATCGCCCAAATAAATCATTCCCTTGATGGACGAGCCAGGGGAAATCATTATGTATAGCCGCTGAGGGCATGGTATGCATAGTCGTACAAAGGTGTCCCCGGGTCGATACATTTCCACTTCTGATGGCGATGAATGATTATGAAAATTCGAGATTGCTCACAGTACAGAGTTTGACGTGTGGGGATAATGGTGTCCGAGCATTCAAGAAACATCTTCACGGCAATTGTTCGTTGAGTCACAGTAGCCTAGTACTGGCTTGATGTTCGTAGATACAGGTCATCATGTGAACCATGAGTGGATACATAGGCTAACCGGGTAGAGATACCCTGGCGATTTTGGACGTTAAAAGGGGACGAACTTGTAAACCACTGTTCCATAAACATTTGGATCAGGAGGTATGGTATGGGGCTCTGAGGCAGGTAAGCTTATGAAGCTAAGAAGAGTATCGTCTTTGGAAATCTTTCCTTTGGTAGATGGGCCTGGGGCTGTCAATATGAAGAGCCACTGAGGGCATGGTATGCATAGTCATGCAAAGGTGTCCATGGGTCGATGACTTTCCACTTCCAATGGCCAAAAATGGTTATGAAGATCCATAATTTTCTGGGTTGTGGGGTATGATGTATGGGGAGGATGCATCCAAATGCACAAGGATTATTTCCACCTCTTTTATACATATATCTTCGGTGTTTCGTGATGAAATCTGTGCAGTTTAACATCGTGCGGTGAGGACAAAAAACACACCCCGTGTAGGTCCGGTCCATACACGGGGGAAAGGGGAATTTTTAACATTCATTATCCATTCAGTTTAACATCTTGCAGGGAGGACATAAAAATACACCCCTGTGCAGGTCTATCCCAAACACGGGGGAAATGGTGCATTTTTAAACCTTTCTATCCATTCAGTTTAACATCGTGCGGTAAGGACGAGGAGTACACCCCGGGCTGGTCTGGTCTGTACATGGGGGAAAAACATTTTTATCTTTTATTCAAGGGGCTGGGCTAGGATGGGGAACCCCAGCGTCACTACATATCCAGCGAGGGAAGGAATCAAGCAGTACGTAGTACTTTGAGATCCGTGCAGTTTAATGTCATTCGGTAAGGATGAAGGATACACCTCGTGTTGGTCTCGTCTGTACACAGGGGAAAGTGAATTTTTAAAAATCCTTTTCTATTAGGATGGCTTGGCCAGGATTGGGGACACTGGCGTCACTACGTATCCTACGAGGGTAGGAATCAAGTCGGACATAGTTATCTGCCAAATGCACCCCGTGCAGGTCTGGTCCGTACACAGGGGAAGAGGGCATTTTTTTTATTTGAGAGGTGGTTGGGCCAGTATGAGGAACCCTAAGGATGCTACATATCCTGTGATGGAAGCAAACAAGCCGTATGTAGTTCTTTGAAAGAAAATACACCCCGTGTAGGTCTGGTCCATATACGGGGGGAGGGGCATTTTTATCTCTAATTCGGGAGTGGGTGGGCTAGGATGGGGAACCCTGGCGTTGCTACATTTCCTATGAGGGAAGGAATCAATCCGTACGTAGTTATTTGAAATCTGTTTAGTTTAAAGTCATGCGGTAAGGACGAAGGATATGCCCCATACAGGTCTTGTCCATACTAGGGGGAAAATGGATTTTAAGCCACTTTTTTTGGGGATGACTGAGCCAGGATTGGGGACCCTAGAGTCGCTACGTATTTTGCGAGGGTAGGAATCATGCCATAAATATTTCTCTAGAATGAGTACACCCCATGCAGGTATGGTCCATACACGGAGGGAAATGGAATTTTTAAAACTTCATGTCCGTGCAGTTTAACATCGTGCGGTGAGGGCGAACTGCTCTTAGTTTAAGGTCCTAGAGTTCAGACCATTGGGTTCTTGGCAGTTTAACGTCATGCAGCTCAATTGAAGAATACACCCCATGCAGGTCTGGTCTATACTTGAGGGGAAGGGGGCATTATTAACTCTTATTATCCATTATTATCCATTTAGTTTAATGTCGTGAGATAAGGAAAAGGTATACACTTGGTCTCTATGAGAAATACTTCTTCAGGAATCTTGCATTGGTAGGAGCCATGGTGAATTCCCCGTCCATGTAGATCGGGGTATATGCTCCGTTGGAGTAGACATTGTGTACAATGTATGGTCCCTCCCACTTGGGATCCAGCTTTGGAGGTTTCCTTCTAGGTATCATTGGGGTCCGGAGTACCAATACCAATTCTCCTTCCGAGAAAGACCAGAGACAGTCCTTTTTGTTGAAGGCTCAGGCAATCCAATTCTGGTAGACTTCTAGAGGGTGCAAAGTGTGCATCCGCTTCTCGTCTAGCTGTTCCAATTAACCCACATTCTTTTCTGATTTCCCATCATCGGATAATTGATCACAGATGGAAACATGGAGTGAGGGGAGTTGGAGTTCAATGGGTAGGACCGACTCTGTGACGTACACCAATGAGTATGGGGTAGCCCGAGTAGTGGTGCAGATTGTTGTTCGATAAGCCCACAATGCATGGAGGAGTTTATCCGGCCATGAATTATTGTCTTTTTCAACCATTTTCTGGAGAATGTTGGACAGGGTCTTGTTGAAAGCCTCTATCTGTCCGTTAGCCACTGCATGGTAGTGGGATAAGTGGTTAGCCTTGATACCATACTCTTGGTATAGTTTCTCCAATTCAGCAGTGCGGAAGTTGGTGCCGTTATCCATCAATATGGTATGAGAGACACCAAATCTAGTGATGATATTGGTTTTCATAAAGCTAACAATGCTTCTTACCCCGACTTCCTTAAGGGGTACGGCTTCTGCCAATTTGTAAAATATGTTGGTTGTCGTGAAGATATACATCAACTATTTGGCTGTGGCGGGGGGGGGGGGGGGGGATATGGTCCCACAATGTCCATTCCCCAGAAGACAAATGGCCAGGAGTACCTGGCCTGATGAAGTAACTCCATGGGTGGGTGTATGAAGTTGGCCTGAGTGGCATTTCATAGTAATGTACTTGCAATCTCGTTCCACTATGGGCTAATAGTACCCGTGCCTCCGAACCTAATGGAAAAGCTTGGTGCCTAGCTGATGTGATCCACATACTCTGGCATGCACTTAAACCATAACGGTGGTGGTTTCTTCTCCATCAATGCATCTGAGGAGGATTCCGTCAAGGCCCCATTTGTAGAGGACTTCTTCCTGACTTGTTCCGCCATATAGGACAAAATTGATTTCCCTTCTCGGTATTTTCTCTCATTCAACCCTGTTTGATGGAAGTTATCCCCGTTGAAGGTATTTTACCCTGGGGGTCATCCAACCAGTGGTGGGAGCATATGGCTCAGAGACAGGACTGACTTCATGGATTTCCTCTTTCTTGGTTTGAACATATGGAAAGACCATTTGGCGGTGAGCAATACTGATGACTGTTTCATCCCGGTCTGGGTCAGCCGGGGTTGTGGCAGCGTTGGCCAATGCATCAGCCTGAGCATTCTGGGACTGAGTAATACATGCCAATGTCGGTTCTGTAGTGAATTCCTCCATTAACCCTCGTACATGGTCAAAAATGGGAATCATCTCTTCCTTTTTTGATAGCATAGTCACCATTGACTTTCTTGATGACTAGTTCCGAGTCACCTTTCACCTTAAGGTGCAATACTTGTTCCTGGAGTGCGAGTTCCAGGATTGCAATGAGGGATTGATATTCCTTTTCATTGTTCGTACATCCTTATGACAGGAGGAAGGAATATGGCAAGACTTCCTTTTCTGGGAACATGAGTATTATCCCCAATCCCACCTTGTTAAAATTGGGGTCTTTCATCCTCTTCCCGGTTGGGCTTCGGGATGCACCGTCGAAGTACATTTCCCATGATGGGAGATTCTATTGAACCGTGACTATGTCCTCATCCGGTAGCTCGATGTTCGGTATGGTAGTCCCTATTGAGGGGTGCTCTTCCAGAAATTCTGCTAATACCTGGTCCTTGATGGCCTTCTGAGGCACAAACCTGATGTCAAACTGTTGTAGGATGACTGCCCAACGAGATAGGCACCCAGTCAGCATCGGGAGGCTGAGGATGTACTTTAGCGGGTTATTGGACGAGACCAAATGGACTTCATGAAGCTGCAGATAATGTTGCAACTTTTGAACCATGAAGACCAAGGCCAAACAGCTCTTCTCGATGTTTCAGTATCGAATTTCAGCATCAATCATTGTTTGGCTGAGGTAATAGAGACAGTTTTCACTGCAGGCATCATTATTTTGTGCGGGGAAGGCTCCCAGTGACCGCTCTAGGGCCGTTACGTATAGGAGGAGAGTTCTTCCTTCAACCGGGGGCATGAGCAGAAATGGGCTTAATAGGTACCTCTTTAGGATGTTAAATGCCTCTTGGCAGTCATCTGTCCAATGGTACGTGACTCCTTTTTTCATTAACCTAGTGAAGGGAATACATTTCCCTGTCAGGTTGGCTATGAATCTCCTGATATGGGCTAGGTGTCCTTGGAATCCTCTCAACTCAGTGAGATTGCATGGAGGAGGAAATTCAAGGATAACCTTTGTCTTTTCAGGGTTGAATTCGATGCCGTGATGGCATACAACGAAGCCAAGGAATTTCCCTAAGGTAACCCTGAAGGTGCACTTCAAGGGGTTCATCTTCAGGTTATGATGTCGAAGTTTGATGAAGATGGTCTCAAGATCTGACAGGTGATCTAACCATTGTCTGGACTTAACCACCAAGTCATCTACATAACATTCGACAAATATCCCCAGGAATAGTTTAAAGATACGTTGCATGGCATGTTGATATGTGGTGCCAATGTTCTTGAGACCAAAGGGCATAACCCTGTAACAAAATACTCCTTCGGGGGCTCTAAAGGCGGTGGCTTCTTCGTCTTCTCGGGCCATCCTGATTTGATTATATCCGGAATAGCTGTACATGAATGATAGATCCTTGAACCCGGCTGTCACATCGATTAATAACTCGATGATCGGGACTGAGAAGTCATCTTTTGGGAAATTCCGATTGAGATCCATGTTATCGATGCAGATGCAGATTTTCCCATTCTTTTTCTTGACGGGGACGACGTTGGCCAACAAGATGGGGTATTGTACCTCCTGAATAAAGCCTTATTTGATGAGATTATCGACTTTAGCCTCTATTTTTTAAAAATGTGAGGGATGTTTCCTTCTAGTGGACTTTTTATAGCCCTGGTGGTCTTCTGGAAGAACCAGGTGATGCGTCGCCACTTCGGGATTATGTCCTGGAATATCTGTATAATTCCAGGCAAAAACATCCCGATGTTGCTTTAGAAGGAGGTATATATCCCGTGCTCCTCGAGGGACATGGCTGCACTAATGAGAGTGGGCCTCAGATCTTCCTCGGTACCCAGGTTTATTTCCCTGATCTCGTTAACCGTGGTGGAGATACCTTCCTCAAATGTGGGAGGTGCATCCCTGAGATCTTCTTCCTCTTCATCTCCCAAATCCTCATCTTCTAGATCTAATGGGGGAGAGCTCCCAACGCAGGTTCTTGGGAGTCCAGTAGTGAGGTAGAGGCATCGTGGGCAACCCCGCTCGAGTATTCTTCCCTAGATTGTGGGTTGGCAGACGTCCCATCATTGTCAAGCTCGGACGTTGTGGCTGAAGTCACGAGGACAACTGAGTGTGTGTCCGAACTCGAACCCGTCCTCTCAATATGGTTGATGGGCAGTATGTAGTCTCTGCGAAGCTTTCTGAGGTGGTTGTCTAGAACCACTTCCAGACCATTTGGAGTAGGGATCCATTCAACACCATCAGTTATAGGCTTCTTCTTCTTTTACTCATAAAATCCATCGTCAATGTTGTGTGACTTGGAGAGCTCTAAAGGGGCCTTGTTGGCGTACAATGTCCAACTTTTCCAATTGTCGCAGTACCTAATACACTGGTGGTATGATGAAGGAATGATCATGTGCTTATGGAGCCATGGCCTCCCTAGTAGAGCATTGAATGTCGTGTTCTGTCAGACCACCAAGAATTCCGAATAGGTGACAAGGTCGCCAAAATGGGTCTTTAGCATGATTTGTCCCATTGGCTTATGCTCACTCTTTTCATAACCTAACAGAGTTTTAGCTGAGGATATTAGATCATCCTAATTATAGCCCAACGTATCGAGTGTCCGTAGGGGAAGGAGGTTAACTCCAGAGTCGTTGTCAATGACGAATTTACATATCTCAACACCATTAAATGTGTTGAACACGTATAGTGGTTTGATGTGTCCTTTCATGATGGCATCTTCATCCTGATCGGTGAAGGAAATCACCACATTGCATTCAGTTGGGCCTGTCTCCATTCGGTAAACCTCAGCGGACGCTACCTTGGCTTTAAACTCCTAGGGGCTGAGAAAGACTTCAATAAGCACCTCCCTGAGGTCGACTGACAAACTCTGGGCATCCAAGATGGACAGCTTGGATGGTACTGACACCAGCTGCTTAAGGATGTCGTAATTTTTCTCCAATGGTCGACACTTCTCTGCTAGTGGGAGTGTTCTTGCAGGCGGCTTTGGAGTTGGAGTATGTGATGAGGAGGGACCCTCCATGGGATCAGATGCCGACGATGTTCCCACATTCTGAGGACTCGGCCTGTCTGGTCTTTTTGTGCGCACTAGGCGGCTAGGTGCTTGTTCCTCCTCTGATGGGTATCATAGAATAACGGAGCCAGGGTGGCCACTTGTGGATGTGGAGGGATGTTCTTTCTTTTGCTGAGTCTGTTGAAGGGATCTCCCATGGGTTTCCGTGATATTAACGGTTCGGGCCGGGTTCCAACCATAGGGTTGGTTTCGGTCGTGACTGTGTCTCCCCTAGTATCCCCTTCCTCTGCGATTCCTCCTCTCGACCCCTTGTGTCTGGAACTTGGGTTCATAACCGTACCCTTCGTCGGGGGACAATTCCATAAGATGGATGACGTTAATGGAACCAAAGATTGGCTCTTCATCCTCTGACAGGTCATCCTGGTCGGTTGTCCCTGATGGTGTCATTTGGTGGGTCAGTGCCCGTGGTTCCATATTCGAGGGCATATAATCTGCTAGGGTCGGGACTAACTTTGGTCCTATTGCGGACTGCTCCTCTTGCAATAGTTTCTTCCTTCTTCGATTACGTCTAGATGACCAGCTTGTGGAGGGTTGTTAGGCCAATAATGTCGGCTCTGCGGCTTCAGGGGCTGTTGGAGGCAACACCAGCTGTTGTAGATGAGCTCGGAGTATGCCCTGGGCTCGATTGATAGTCTTCCGAGTCATCCAATTATCAAACTTCTGCCCCTTCTTGCAGGTGACTTCCTGCCACCCCTCCCCTTTTTCGGAGTAGCTGGTGGAAATATGCGTCACATGTGCTGGGGGTTGTCCCAGCTCGACCTTCCTGGAGTCTACCATCCTTTGTAGGAGGTCTTTGAAGACGAAGCATTCTCGAATATTGTGCCCCAACATTGGTGGTAGAGAAAGTAATCTAGCATGTTATCACGGATTACTTCTTCATGTTTCCTCGGCTCCAAGAGGAAGATAAAGTTGCAGTTCATCGCGGCGATGAAGTAGCCCCAGACTTGATCCTCTAGGAACGATTATACTTCATTCCTTTGTTCCTCAAACTGATTCTGCTTCGATCCTCTCTGATCATCCCACCTGGGCGAAGGTGGCTGCTGATGGACAGGGGGCCTTTGACGATTTGGTGGAGGCCTGAGCAGTGGAGCAGGTACAGGGGCTGGCTTGAGTGTGACAGAGGACGCTTCAGCTCTGGATTCTCTCTTTTCAGGAGCCTGTGAGGCTATTCGGGACTTCAAATTGGTCCACTATAGGGAGTCCTTAATTCTCTGGGAAATGGCCGAGAGATGGAGGAATCTAGTGGTTCACTCCACTGGTATGAGGGGTGTCCGTAGCTCATCTCAAAGATTGTCAATGCATATAGTAAGCAACTCATCTTGAGGCATTGTCCTGTTAAGATAGTAGGTCAGACCTTCCCATCTAGCGATGAAATCTGAGACCCTCTCATTCTCCCTCTGCTTACAGTTTATGAGGTCGCTGACTGTTGTTTTGGGAAACGTTGAGCTGATGTGGAACAAGAACTGCTGCCGAAGGTCTTCCCAGCTTTTTATTGACTTGGCTTGTAGACATGTATACCAGAAAAAGGAGGATCCTTGCAAGGTCCGCATAAAGCATCTGAGTTTCACTACTTCTTGTTGTTCCGGAGTTCCCATCATAGGGTCGCAATAGGATGTGTGGTGCATCAAATGCTATTTGGGGTCGCCTGATCCATTGAAGATAGGGAATACAGGGCTCCCAAAATTGGGTGGAGGTAGTGTGTGGCTCACCCAATCTGGGTAGGGTTTCCTCTCAAGCTGTATCGGAGTGCGTCGACCTTCCATCACTTCCAATCGAGCTGTTAGTGCCTCGATGGTGTTGGTGAGACCCTAATTTACATACTGTTGGGCCCGGTCCTGAGCAGGTGTAGCTCGAGGAATTGCTCGAGGATCTGGATCAGCTGGTTCCAAGGGTTCATATTCCATTTAAGGCACCCTCGTAGGGTTCCGGTGTACTTGATCTGGTTGTTTCCTATGTGTGGGGAAGTCTTGGTATTCATCCAGATCCGTATTTAGGTTGTTGGACAGACCCGGCGTCTCATTGGGCAGGGTAAGCCTGGGTCTTTGAGGTGCACTTACTGTGAGTGCGATATGTGGCTCCTCTTGGGATGCATTTTCAATAAGATAGTTCCTCTGGAGTAGCTCGTTGTTAAGCCGCCTCAATTCATTCATTTCCTCTTCCTGTCGAGAAAACCACTCTTCAAGCGTGAGTGGCTCGTTTTTGTCGAGAGAAGGGGACATAATATGGGTAACCAATCTTTGGTTCTTATCCTTGTTGGGATCTCATAGGGTAAGCGGAGGGGGGTTAGCTGTAGGGGCAGCCATATTTAGGGTGGGCCTCTGGTTTTGGGTATGCACACCTAGTGGTTCATCGTGAGTCACAGCCTATCCGGAACTATCATCTCCTGATCCCTCTTAATTTGCAACATCTCGGGAGTCACCCGTGGGGTTAACCTATATGAAATTGATAGATGAATATCGTGGGGAGGAGAAGAGGTCATCTTACAAATAGGAAGAGGATCTCCCACGTCTTCTTCTGGCCTTCCCTTTCATGACCTGGGATTTCCTTCTGACTTCTTGACGAAGGGTGACGCGGAGAGTTCCTTGATTCGACCTTACGGTGCGCCTTCATCTCAGAGGGGATGATGATTCAAATGACGGGATATGACGGGAACCTCCTCTTCTGTATTTCCTCCCTAGATGAGAAAATACCGACTCTCATGGGGGTGGGGGGTTGTTGTTGAGGGGGTAATAATTCCCCCATCCCTGAGGGCTGGGGTTGGCTCCATTCCTTAGACATCGAGTCTCTTCCCATTTTAATTGGTCTTACGGGGGCATTTTTTGTTCAAAATTCCCCCAGCCCTACAGGCTGGGGTTGACCCTGGACGGTAGTAGTGGCTGCTGCTATTGCTACCTGCCTGATCTTGCATGCCCCCATTCGGGGGTGAACTGGGTTAGGTGCTGAGTTCTTCTATGAACCTATCCCTTCTGGGGAGGCAGGAAAAGATCGTTTATTGGCCTCTCTTTGGTGAGAGGCCTGTTGTATTCTCTCAGTGGCATGATTCAGGAGTTCTTGAATAGCTTTTTCCCATCGGGCCTGATGCTTCTGGGACTTACTCAAGGCCTAGCTCTGTTGGATGTGTTGCCTTTCGTGAACAGGGAGACCATTCGATTGATTTCTTGATGTGATGACTTTGCAAGACACCACACTGAACGGGTTGTTTTGGGAGGGGAGTGGAGTGAAATGAAGAGCTCCATATTCTCCCCATCCTCTGATTAGGACTCCTATTGGGACATCGCCAATGAGGTGGCTCAGCTAGTGCAGTACACGGAGGCAGGCTATCTCCATGTTTTCATTACGTTTCTCATGTTGCTGTCGCCATGACAATGGAAGAGATTCTAGGTTGATGTGACACAGGAGGTCTCCTATTGTCCTGACATGGTCTACATACCCATCATAGGGTAGGAATCTGGATTTCAATCGGCAGAGGGTTGTCCATACATTATAGCAGATTATGTGCACGCATTCTTCCGACAACTCTCTGGGTATGTCGAACTGAGAGGTGGCCTTAGGCCAAAACATAACTGGTATATCATCCCTAGCCAGCCATTTCCTTAGGTGCAACATGTCGGCATACTCCTCCACCAGTGATTCCTCTACCTGGTCGGCCAGAATAAGATGCTCACTTCTAGTGTGGTCGGTGGCAGTGGGACTGGTAGGTATTGAATTATCATGTGGGCGATTCTAAGGTGGTTCAGAAGATGAAGTTGGCCCCAGGACGTCTCCCGATTGAAGAAGGATGTCGATGGAGACTAGCTGGGAATATGACATGCTTGATCCTTTCCTTCTAAGTGCCTCAGCATTAGAGGGATTTTCTGTGCTTGATTCAGCAGGGGGGCCTTCCTATCGATATGATATGTCATTGGAGGGAGGAACTTTACAATGGCGGTGGAAATGGTGAGGACTACCATCACAGCTTGATGCCTCACTGCATAAAGGACTTTTGCAGTGCATACCATGGGAAGGACCTCCAAGGCATGTCACAGCAAGGGGAGGACTTTCTAGCTATGTAGCATTGTTACGGGGAGGGCCTTCGCAACAACTGCCATCATGGTGAGGATGACCATCATGGTTTGACGTTCGGTGTGCATCATGGAGAGGACCTTCAAGGAACACTGCGACAAGGGGAGGACCTTATAGTTTCTTGGGGCCACTGTAGGGAGGACCTTCGCAATGGCAGCCGTGGTGGCGAGGACTACCATCACAGCTGCTGTAATGGAGAGGACTACCATTATAATAGCCGTAGGGAGAATATCTGTGGGGCACACCCTAGGGAGGGCCTTCAGAATGTACCCCAATGATAGGAGGGCCTTCTCGTTTCTTGACATCTCTATGGGGAGGACCTCCATTATCAGGGTGGCGAGGACTACCACCATGATATGATGCCCGACTGCGTGGATTTTCGTTGTAGCGTAACCCCTGGGGAGGACCTTCAGGGTAGGCCATGACAAAGGGATGACCTTCTTGTCATGATGAGATGTCACTGCGGGGAGGGCCTCTGCAGTTGCGACTATGATAGAGAGGAATACTATCATAATATGTGGTCCCACTGCATGGAGAGAGTTTTCAGCGTATACCCCAGCGAGGACCTTCAGGGATGACTACATCAAGTAGAGGACCTTCTTGGTGCTCGATCCTCCGGCCACATGGAGGGTTTCCATGACTGGCATCAAAACAGGATCTCTCGTTATCGATCGTTATATGCCCATGGGTGAGGCCCCCACGGGTGCTCTGGGGAGGACCTTCAGAGCTAATGGTAGAAACATTTTGGGGAGGACCTTCACAACTGCTACTGCCGCTCCCATAATATGGTAATGGGTGGGCGGGGTTCTGAGCCTTCGATGTGTGATTAGCAGCCTTGGGAACCCCAGCTTCCAGCAGAGCAGAGTCATGAACCCGCTCTTTATTTTCCGGCTGCCTTCGGCACATTCGGGGCGCTTTCTTGCGGGGAACGGGGACCGTTTCCTGTTGAAAATGGCCTTCACCATTGGGTCCCTGTCTAATTGGGTCTCGTGATGAAGTAATGATATGCCGACGAACATCTTGACTTTTACCAAGGATATATGCCTGCTCTGGAGCATCCACCATGATGGACTGGTGTCCCCCAGTTGGAACAAGTGAAGCTGCTCGATATGGCTGCCCTTGGGTCGCAAAATATAGCCAGAGACCCTCCTGGGTAGGAGCAAGGATGCAGATCTGCTCTGAGGTAGCTGTCTCATCTCTTAGATGAGTCACCTCAATTTGGGAGATGGGCTCATGGGCCCGAATCCTTGCAGTTTCTGCTGATGCAATTATATTTTGGCAAGTCTGCAAGATATGATCTGGGATCGATACCTGCTCCTCCATCATTTCCAGGATATGCAGAGAGACATCATTGGATGTAATGGGTATGAAGGCCCATTTCGGTATCAATGTAGGAATATCATGCTCCAGTCCTCTAGTGGTCAGTGGGTACTGACAATTCTCATGTGTCGGGGAAGGTGAATGAATCTGCCCCTGGGCCAGGATATTCCGATTTATCTCTCCGTTTTCCTCCACATCTGGATGGCGGACTTTACTTGCATCTGCAGGTAGATGACCCTACATATATTGGTTTCCAACCGTATCGAGTCGGTGGATTTTTTTGGTGGGGAGACGTGACCGCCTATGATTTTCAGCCACAACTGGGTGGCGGGCTTTGTTGATCGCCACCATATCGGGATGGTAGGTGTCAAGAGCATCAGCTAGGAGCTAGTCTTGTAGGCACTAGGTCTCCACCATGTCAAGTTGGTGGGCTTCACAACCCTGGGCAGGGAGAGGTGCCTTCCAGGTTGGTGCCATCCTATGTGAGCGATAGGTGTGACAGAGCTCGACGGGGATGTGCGTCGGCTCGTATGATGCCGCTATGTCTGGATGGCAGGCCTTGGAGGAACGAACAGGTGTTTGTGCCTGTTCGTAATGCGTCTCTATGACTAGGCAGCAGAGCTCCTCCTCGGGGATAAGGGTGATGAACAGTCCTCGGTTTTAAGTTTTCCGCCCTCATCGGGTAGTCCGAGGGGCCGGAGCACGGGGATCATGGGACTGAATCCTCATGGCTACATCCTCCAGAGTGTGAGGATGTTGAGTCGTGACGTGACCGCGACGATGTCTGCCGGCAGGGGCCTTGGAGTGGAACCCCGTTCAATAGGGATGAAGTCCTCAATGTCGACCTCATCTACCTACCTTAGATAAGGGAGGTGTGCATTGTCCTGTTCTGAGGATAGACTCCCGAAATGGTTGGAGACAACAACAGGGGCTGTCTGGATCTGCCTTTGTGGCCGCTACTGGGCAGGCGACCGGTAAATCTTGACAGATTAGAGGGTGTGCATGGCCGCCTCCACCGTTGGGAGAGTACCGTTCACATGGTACTCTCAGATTAGTGCATCAGAGACCCAGCGTTGAAGATGTTTGGTGGGTGACAGGGTCCTCCATTGGTGAGGATGCCCGGTCGTCGCGTATCCTGAAGTGCGCACTTACGAGTTCCTTCGTGATGCCATTGGATCGAAGGGATTTATGTGTTGTACCTGTAAAACATTTTAACAAATACAAACAGCAAACCCATCAAAGCAGCATCTCATGATCCCATGCATAATTAACGTCCTTGATTGGCCCTCCTAGTGAGTAAAAGGTGGCACATGGTGGTATTAGGTTAAATTCATCATGCTTTGTTAAAGATTCACGTCAGGTTCACCATTTTTGTTTTGGGGTCAGTCTCGAAATGCCCAACGGTTCTGTATCTGATAACACGTGGACCTACTTTCCAAAGGTAGGCATTCTCCGGATGGTCTGTCTTGCGACGCTTAAGAACTCAAATTGGTTGAGAGGATGGGAATTTGGGATCATCATACCCTTTTGGGAGGAATTATTTCCCATTCCGAGACTCTCTTATAGATTTAAGATGTATTCATCTGTTCGCGAATCTTTGGTTTATACCCAAGCATAGTATCCACAGATTTCTCCTGGTAGGAAATGGTCAGCTAAACGGTGGGGTTCAGAATCATTTATGCCCGAGGTTTACCATCCCTCGTTGGATTAATGACCCCTAGGAGTCATGACTCATTGAGGCAGTACTAGGAGTGGCGCAGTGAACTGATGTGAAGATAGTTGGATCGACCGGTTGTTGGGATTGAACCTCATGGAGGATTCCTACATACCCTGCCTAGGAGACAGGGATCAACTTCCGCGTAGTTTGAATGGGAGCGTTGGAGAACTAATGTGAAGGTGGACTCGAGGGTCCGCTGGTGATCGGGATTGAACCTCATGGAGGCTTCCTATGTATCCATGTGGTAGGGAATCAATGTCCTCATATTTCGCATTGGCTTGGGACTTACGCTCTGAGGCAGCCCATAAAAATAATGGGTTGGGGCTCTCACTCTAAGGAGGCACATGGTGAAGGATTGGGGCTTACACTCTGAGGAGGCCCATAAGAGGATTTCGTGATCAATGATTACTCTAAGCCCACGTGAGTCATGCTTAGTGTGAGAAAAAAGAGGCAGCAGGGACCAGAGGATCACGTCTCGAAAGTTGCGTTCGTGAGAAGTGGAGTGGGGCTTATGCATGAGGGCTGCCGATAAGGTCAGGGCTAACCCCGAGATGGACACCCCTGGTGAAAAAGCACAGCGGGAGAGGGAAAGAGGTTCTCTTGTGCCCGTCACTTCTCTTATTCCAGGGGGAAGTACCGAAGTGCATGGGAGCTTCCTTCTGATGGGTATTTTACTACCCTCCAGAGAAGGGAGAAGTACCCCAGGCCCAACAAGTGTAGGGTTAGAAAGGGGACTCCCGAGCTCATACTCGACATCACCGTGGGAGTGTGAACCCATGAATGCTTTAGGAATCTGGTGAAGGGTTGGGGCGACCCCTTCGCCCCGGCATACCATGGGTATGTGAACTAAAAGTGGCACGTTGATGCGCCTGAGGGTTACACCACATGGATCTGGTGTCTCTAGTGGAGGCCTCATCTTGGGGTCGATGAGTAGGCTAGTGAGGGAGTCACGGAGGATCCGGCCGGGACGAAAGGTTTTTATGTGGCTCGGGGAATAGTAATTCCAAAGGATTCGGCGGGCCACACATGGGTATGGGTGGTGACGCCCTTCGCGCAGGGAAGTGCTACATGGTTGGAGAAGTCGTCCGCAAACCAGGGTGGTCTACGAACTGATGGGCATCCCGCAAAACATGGTGGTTCACGGCTTCGAGTTCGATCCACAAACCAGGGCGGTCCACGGAGGGTTCAATGCGGGCAGTGGTGGCCAAGGGCGGCGCCGGCCGGAGGCTCGTCGGTCGGGGCTTCACCCGCGTAGGAGGGTCCTATGAGATGCGGAAGATCAGAAAAGAGGCATAAACTCCCTGGTCCATGGGAAGTGCATCCGCAGATGGACCTTGGTTTTTGGTTTCCTCTTCTTTGTTATTTTAGGTTTGCGATTCACCAAGTCATTATGCATTTTCGGTTACTTATTAGTTCATTCCTAGGTTCATACCTGCTCTGGTTTGCGAACTGGAACTTTTGAAATCCTAAGCCTTCCTTCAAAATCCTTCCACCCGAATATGATTGATCTCCTCTGAGTTCTCCCCTATTCTCTTCTCTTCCTCGGTCTGCTTTTATAGATCGGGGAAGAAGAGGTAACTATGGTAATGCGACTCCTTTTGTGGAGTCCCATGACTGAAAACACGATTCACGAATGAATCAATCAATTAACAACTCACAGGGGGCATTGAGAGCATCTCCTCCGTGATCCAAACGATCTCCCCCATGAACCAAATGAGCTTGGAGAGTTCTTCACGGCCGCAGAGGGTTACACCTCCATTCCGCGAACGACAGTGGATGTGGCTTGAGCCGGTCAACGTGATTCGTGGTAGGGGTGGTTCCTGATGATGGACCAGCTCGACGCCTGTCCTGCTTTACGCCCACAGAGGATCTCTGCCTCTATCTCACAAACAAGGCTGGTCCGCGAAGGGGAACAATTCGTTGAACCGGCCGCGTAACAGTCGGGCCGGTTCACGGACCGGTTGGTCCTTTGCCAATTTTGATTATTGGCCTCCTTCCTTTACCCAATTTGTTGAAGGGAATTGGGTAAAAATCCTCAAATGAAGGGGATTATTATCTTCATTTGTGGATTTTTCCGTACCCTACAGCTATGAACTAGTATAAGAGTGCTTATTTGGATTCATTTTAAGATATAATATTGTGTTTCTTTATATGAAAAACATTGTATGCACTAATCTTAGAATCATTATGATGATCTTGGTGATTAGTTTTTCTACATGATCAAACATGAGTAATAGGTTTATTGTATATGAAACATTATCTAGTATGTGGGTTAAGATATATTAGAATGCATGTATGGCCCCTTGATAACTTCATGGTCTACATGGTCTCAATAATGTCTAATGTGATCATGATAGAAAAATATTTGGTTTCCCCATATAATTACATATATTTAATGGATTTTCTATGATGACTATAATATGTAAACAAAATATAGATTTCAATCAAGGTACAAATGATGCATGAAAAGTTGTGGGATACACTATCTTTATTGAGAGATGAGAAAGTGAATTCACCATTAATCGTCTGGTTGTTCTTTGATTCACCTATAAAAAGATCAATTCTCATGAGTTCTATTATTAGCTTCAATTGTATTCAGAAATAGAACCTTAATTATAGAACTTATTATGTGATATCGGTGATGGTCCTTGACTTTTTTGGTTTAAACATAAGGTTCCTTCATGTAAAGTAGTCTTAGACATGTAAGGACTAGTGAAATGACCTATTAATAGCATGATAGATAAAATATATTTAGTATTTTTTTATGACCAATGGGTCATGTGAGTAATAGTTATGTGGAACTATTAAGGTCATTGAGACATATGGGTGGGTTAAGATCTATTTATTATCTTAGATGGACAAGAGTGCATCCTTACAACATCTAAATAAATAAGGCATTAGTTTTGTATGATCACGAGGTATAAATGAATCAGTAGAGTTTTTCAAAAGTGGCAATTTGAGGAATTAATGAAATTTTTTAGTATTTCACATAGGGTGGTATAGGGTCAAAAAATTAAATGAAAAAGAGTACTATAGAGTAGATACTAAATATTATACATTTTAACATATGTCCAAAACACATGGGTGTTGTGATAATTGATTGATGTTATATCAATTAATGGTAGAATAGTGGTGATAGATCAAGGAATTCATGTGTGAATTGAATTATGATTGATGAATTATAATGGTGGGAGTAACACTATATATTTATTGAGGTGAGACCTTATTATAATATAAATTACAATAAACATCAATGGTGATATTCTTGGAAAACCCAAACAATAAGTGGTTGATATTTGACACTAGTGTTTAGATGCATATTTGTGAGAGACATTTATTTTAAGAAATAGGTAACTTAGGAGATACAATATTTGTTAAATGTGTTATAGTATAAATGTATGTACAATAATGAGAGTTTTATATGATGATTACTGTTTGGAGTAAAACATTAAATATTTAGTGAATGGATAATTAGGATATTATTCAGTGTAAATTCAAGAGGATCATACTATAAACAATTATCAATTTCAACCATTATCTTTTGAAGACAATAATCAGGTGTTTTTTAAATTGGACCCAGTTTAGGACATTGTTATTGAGGATATAGATTTAATTAAGACCAATGTACATAGAATGATGTGTTTCTAGATAATCTTGTATACTGGAGTACCAAATGAGAACATTATTTCCACACTTATTATGATGAAATAAAAATTTAGTTGGGTGATTTTCTTCTAAAATAACTGATGTCAGTGGAGGATTAGAGTGATAGGTCTTTGAAGAAAAGGAATATAATTTGATTTAGGTGTGTGGGTGACATGTCCATAAATATTAAGGGTCCTATAGATAAGAAGCCGGCGGCAGATCTCAGTGGTCTATGTAGTTTATAAAAGATTCAGGATGAAAATTTTATAGCAGAAGAATCATGATGGGAAAGAGTTCATAACAGAACACAATATTAGGTTTTATAGGAATTATAAGTTCTAAATTTATATTAGTGTGGAAACAAGGTGAAATTTAAAATGTATAATTTTATGGAGAAGTGATGTTGTTTTGGTGTCCCTTATAATTCTAAAAAATGGTTTCCAACATAGAAATATTAATAAAATATCTTAAAATGGATATTTCTTCTAGGAGAAGGGATAAAAAAAGTTACGTCAGTTATAAAATAAACCCATCCAAACATCAATAATATTACACTTGGAGTCTGATGGGATGGGATATAGTGTAGTTCCACCATCAATTCTATAATTTAATCGGTGGATCACTGAACATCAAGTAGGTACATTTTTTGAGGCATATAATTTATTCCTACCATTCATAAACTAGAAAAAAACATTTAAATATCTGTTTTTTTGATAAATCCCATTAAAGGAATTATTCTCTAGGGGCCTCAATGGAGGTAAGGTTTATCTTTACCCTCTCATTCCATCTCATTTTCTCACTTTTATTCCATAGAGGTTTAGGATGGGTTTATTATTAGGTTCAAGGCAATATCTTACCTTTCTTCTCCCTTCCACATTTTATTCTTCTTCAGATGATTGTGATGTTTTAATAAAGGTATTTGATATTTTATTTCATGAGATCATTAGGAAATATGTCAATAGTGATGGAGATTTTTCATATTGTAGATAAAGGAGGCCAAAAAATGGGGATTGTGCATAATTTATTATTATTTCAATAGAGGTAATTAAATGGATTCATTATTTATTTATTTTCATCTATTTTTAGTAAAACTTATTAAAAAATAAAAATTTAAAATTTAAAATTTTCCTTAAATAGTATGGGGGAATTTCATGGCTTGTTTGCATGCTGATTCTTAGGATCCAGATATTATAGTTCCAATCATTGTGTTAAATTAGTTTTAACTGATAAAAAATTTTATAATTCAGAATTATTTAAAATTTACTAATTTTTCCTAAATATTTGATTAGGTATAATTAGCTTTGAGTATTGATGAAAAGAGAGCCAAAAATATGGTAAGACATATGATGCAGGTGGTATATATAGTTTTCCCCATCATATATTTGCATTTTATATGATTTTTGACATGTGATTAGGGGATTTAGAGATATCCTAGACTGATATATGAGGTATTTTATGGTATATTGGATAGGTGGGACCTATTGGGTCTGTGATGGAGGTTTTTTACATGGTTCCTCAAATTTTGAGTCACTGTGTCGCTTCATTGAATTTAAAATCCTTCTATAGATTTGAGAAAGGTACCAAGGGAGGGTGTCCTAATTTAGAAATGGATCAACGAACCATTTAATGTAATGAGTGGTATTTTATGAAAATATTCATATATTTATGAGTAGCATGTGGGATTAGTGAAAGGTTTTTTCAAGTATTCATATATAAATTGGGTTTTTGAGAGGAGTATCCTATAAATTTAGAATATGGTTATCATGAAAGACATCATAAGGGACAATTAAATATAATAAAGGGATTACCTAGGTTTTATTAATTTATTATCTACCTTAGATGGGTTTCCTAATTGATATTCATATATAGAAGGATCACGTGAGGTTATTTTTAAGCTATCTCAACACTTAAGTTTTAACTTGTGGATTGAACGTAAACTAAATGGTATAAACCAAGGGGTTTATAGAATAATTGTGTGAGATAGAATTCCATGATTAGTGTTTCATATTTAACCATAATTTATTGGTATGTATTGTGAAATTAGGAATGTGAATAATAAGTTATGACCTAAATGGTCAAGTGATTTGAGATAAAACCATTAATATTAAAGAGATATGCATGGGATACCCACGGTCCGAATCTAGTTTATTAGGATACTCAATTCATGTGATGAAATTATATATAATATCCTAGGGATAAGTGATAATTATTGAATGTTATATATTTCATTATGTGTGGTATTATATTAGAAATGGTATAAGTTATTAGTCAGGATTAGGTCATATGATCATGATTTTTGTCCATCCTCTTTATTTTTCTAATGTTTTCTATATAATAATATTATAGAGATAATTGAAACATTGAAGTTCCTATTATTCATCGAACATCTTAATGATGGGATATACATTTTCCAAAAAATGATTCTAATAATTACTCCCATGGTTGGTTTATTTTAACAATTTACCACCCAAAAAATGTTTCCTATTATTTGGTAGTTTTTTCAACTTACTATATGGAAGAATAATATGACTATTTTGAATATTCTTATGGTTTGGTAATCCAACAAACTTTTTTTAGGAATTTTATTTCTTGGGATAGATATAAGTTTGATGAGACTATTATTAGGAGTATCTTTATAATGTTTTGGATTCTCACATTCCTCATCTACTATTGTGGACCACTCATAGGTTCAGATTCTACTAATATACCATATAGTAATTCTTATTTATTTTTTCTACCTTTTATCACCATTATTGAATATTTTTTAGTTTAAATTTTCAACATATAAATTAATTTAACTTATTATATGGCTCTATTAATTAATGTTAAACATTAAAAAAATGTAAATTTAAATTGGTTTAATGTTTTAATTATAGGGTGATATGATTTATAAATCTCATGAAGAAATTAGAGAAAACAAATACAAAATGTGAAAAACCCACATCATATTAGTGGACAAAAATTAAAATTGTAGCTAATACACACTTAAAATACGTATAAAATTTTCCTTTTCATCCTTGACTATGTGATATATTACATTTTTAAATCCAATTTCTTCCAGTTATTCTATTTCTATTCCTAAATGATGTTATATTTAAAAAAATATAAAACCATTCAAGTCAAGATTGTAGATTAATATTTATACAATATTTTCCATTCTAGAACCTTAACAAATCCTAAATTATATAGTAATAAATTTATGATGTTAAAAAGCTCTCTTATTTTTTTTATTCTAGAAAATTATATTTACTAGTTTAAATATGTTCCAAAATTGATAATGGGAAATCTAAATATGAAAAAAATTACAAAATTTATCCTATTAATATATAACTTTTGTACCTAATTTGAATGTTAGGATAAATTATTAATGATATTACTATTCATAGACTTAAATAGTTCTTATTATAAAAATATATGTTCGGAATATATTTTTTCTCATAGATACAAAAATGTTGCAAAGGGAATCCACTCAAACATATAACTCCTCTCAATAGTGAGTGAGTTTTTATACACAATTTATTTACTAATTTCATGTGTCTTAATTTTGAAAAAATAAAAATCATGTAAACTAAATGTATCTATTGATTCAAGTTTTTTATTTTTTTTCAAAAATCATTCCTCATCTTACCGAATTAACTATGATATTTCATGTGGGTAAACATGTGTTGTTATAATAGGAAAAAAATGGGAATCTATTTTAGGGTTTTACACATTAGGTATTAGTATGTGTTGGATTCCCTATAAAATTCATAGTGGATGGAATATGGATAAATGATAGTTACATATTGTTTTATTTTGGTGTTATTTATTTTAAGGGGATAAAGGATGATCAATATTCTGATTAATCCAAACAAAAATAACTAACTTTAATGAATTAATAAGAATATGGGACATTTAAAAATGTTTAGTAAACATTGAATGATATCCTATACGTATTTATTTTAAAATATACATTATTTTATATAAACAATATTTTTAATTCATGTTATTTTGACTCGTTGTTTTATATTATACCAGTTTAAACCCCCTCTTTTTGTTTTATTTTATAAAACTTATTTAAAAAACACACTGTCAAAACATCAATGATCATTGAGAGATTACATAGGGGTTAACCTATACTATTTATAAATTTTTAAGATCAAATTAATTTGAAACATCGTGGGAACACATTCAAACATTGTTTCCATTATTAGGGAGTACCAATTTTTAGAGTGTGTATGTTTATACGAACATTGTAAAATTTATAATTATTTATTTATCAATATTGTTTCACATATTTATATATATAATTTTATTTTCTAATTTAATTTATGTTTAGGGGTTTTTATCATGTGTTATGATATGGTATAAATAACACATTTAAAACCCTAATTGGATAGGTTTTTATATCATTGACACTAAAACACAAAGAATGAACTATTATGGATTTTTCATAAAATATTAATATTATTTTAAACCACTTTTTTATAAAAATATTTTTTTTATAAAAAAATATTTTCTATAAAATGGATGAAATTAAGCAGAATTAGAAGGAATTAATTTCATCCAAAGTTGCGTACCATCCCATATAAAATAATGCTACCAAGGATAAAGTAAATTTCAACTCAAAATTTATATTAATCAAATTTGTACCAAAATTAAATATAAATAAAAGAAAAGAGACTCATAAAAATGTAATGTAATTTTATATCTTATTCTTTAACATTAAAACCTTAGGTAATGTCTGATAAGCATGTTAAACTATGGTATTTTTAACTTTCCATAGAATGAAATGTAAAGGATTATCTATAAAATGTGAACTCTCCAATTTTAGGATGTGGGGACATAGAACACCTTTTTATATAAAAAAATTAATCTTCTAATTATATTTTAATAATAAGAAATTAAATTTAAGAAAAAATTGAATATAATGGAAAATACTTCTAGAATATTGGAAATTATTTAAATGATTTTGTGAATTTTTTATGACTATTAAATAAGTGATCAATTTTTAATAGAATATATTTTTTATAAAGGAATAATCTATATAGATGATGTTTGATTACTATAGTTTTAGTTGGATCCCCAGTGGATAATAGTGTACTCATTGTGAGGATGGTCATTGTATACATAGTGTAAAACACTCAAAAGTTTACTTCATGGTCTAACACTCCATTCATAAGAGTCCATTATGCATAGAGTTAATATTTTTAGGAGAAAGTCGAAATTATGTTTGCATATGTATATACCTTTATCTTAATACTTATACTTTATCATGGGAAATCCTAAAATCCACCACCAATATATTATGGTATCTATATTGTTGAAAATTTATATTTTGATCAATTCTTACAATTAATTGAAAATATTTAGAGATGTTACAAATATTTTTTAAAATTTACCTTAAAAAGAACCCAATATGAAAAAAACTTACCATTATTCCATTTCTATAAAAAATTAAAACCGAGAGACAAGGGATGTAGGAATTTCTAAACAACTAAAAAATTCATGATATCTAATGGGGTATAGTAGTAATCGACCACCACAAACAAAAATCTAATACCACCATACAGAATATTCTATTCAATACACAAAAACTTGTTCCCATACTACAAAATCTATTGAAACTAATGGATTACAATAATAAACATTTATAATAAATTTACTCTTATTTAGTAAAATTTGTAAAATCCAAATTATTTTAACTAAAAAATGTTTATCGGGTAAATATGATGCCAATGGTTAGGTAAAATTCCTTCTTTTTGTAGAGTTAACCCAAGGTAAAGGGAAATGATAGTGTCATAACCATTCAGAGTGGTATATTACATAAAATATCATTTTCCCCATAATTAGAGTCTTCCTATTACAAGATAACAACACTTAAAACTATCCCAATAAAACTAAATGAGAAAAATAAATTCTTATATGGGATTTCCACTAATGGGAAAAATGTCTTTTAACAATACCACTAGAAAAATAATTCCTTTTACATTTCCCCAAAGGGCCACCAAAAAATTGAAACAGAAGAAAACTAATCTTGATAATGAAATATTTTAAAATTTTCAGAAGTATACGGTTAAATGAAATAAAATATATAAATGGTCTTGGATTGTTAGTAGTAGTTTTTGAAACGGACAATAAAAATCAATTTTATCATTTTTAGTGATGATATGGGAATCCTGTGCTAAATATTATGTTATTGGTAGTTTTTTTAAAAACCATCATAAAACCTATTGTTTAAAAATGGGTTTTAAAAAATCCTAATTAAGTGGGGTTAAAATATTAAATTGATTACTTTTCCCTTCCCCCACATCATCAAACCATTTTATACCCTACCTATAATAAAATTATCCTCCTTGATCACCACTCTCTATAATATGTCATCCATAACATAATATACTAAAATTTATTACATCTTTCTAACATCACCACACTCCCTCACGTCTATCATTGTCATACCCCTACCATTTCCCTCTACCATGTAATTATTTTTTCCTTTTTTTTCTTTTATAATTTTTTTTGTCATTTTAGATGGGAACTAATCATGTCATTAATAATCTCACTTGACTCTTAATTATAATATAATTACACTTATTTTTTATCAATGGTAGGCTATTCATGTATTCCAATTTGAAACACTTTTTCTTGTATATTTGTTTTAGAACTCATGTGCATATATTTCTTAAAATTTGAAAAAGAAACACTCATTTTTTCAAATATTATTTGAAACATTGATAACTGATCTTAGTAGTTTCCAACGAGTACTATAAAATTACCCATTTAAGTTAATATGTGAAATTAAAAATCACCCATTTTAGTTTAGGATAATTTTTTATATTAATTTACCCTAAAATAAATTTTTTATATTTTTATTGGATGATTTTTTAAATATAAGACTATTTTTGGTTAGTGATTTTTTAAAATTTTTATCACATGTTTCTAAAGTTTCTCCAACATGATATATGATTTATTACCTATTGTATAGATTTTGGTAAATAATTATCTTCTTTTTCCTATGATTTTTTTGATAAGTGTATTATAAATGTTATATAAAATAGGAAATTTTAAGGATTTTTATAATATATCAGTATTTTGTAAAGATTTTGGTAATACTATTTAGTGTTACTTTCTAGAATTTACTTTATTTTTTTAAAATGTAATTTTAATTTTTTTTATTCCCCAAACCCACACACCCATATCTAGAGTTAAAAAATATTCTATAAAAACTATCTTTGATACCAAGAGAAATGATAAAGTACTTATTTTATAACATTACCAAATAATATACATCATAACTAATAAATCATATAATAATCCCAAGAATGGAAGGTGTTGTATATGTTTGGATAAAATAAATAATAAAATCATTTTATGATCATTTTTAACTCTTATCTATAATCTAACCAAAGTAAACTACCTTTTCAGCTTCCTATAACTTACACTCATATTAATAACTTAGGTAATAAAAGCAAAAAAAGGGATGAAATCAAATGATCAGTAAGGTTAAAATTTATCCACATGTTATCAAGGGTTAGAGAATAAGAATATTAAAAAACAAGTGTTTGAGATAAATATAATATTTAAATGACTATTATAGAATAATATTTGATAATAAACCATTAATACAAGAAATGTAATCTCGAAATGAAAGACATATACCATGTAATAATAGTGTAGAAACAAAAGAAAATAAACATTATATATGGGGAATATTTGTTTGAATATGAAATAAACATGTAGGAATCATAAGAATGAATTATGGAACAAACAAATAATAGGAAGTCATTACATATTTGTTCAAGTATCAAAATCATTTGACATATTACTGGGTGGATTAGGAAATATATTTGGTGAACTATTAAAAATCATGATTTATAACTCATGTACCATTAGTGAGTTGATTATCATAACTAATGGTCCATTATTTTGTTTTCACTACTCACATTCCATTATTTACTGATGTATAAAAACTCAAGGTTTGTTATTGAATCGTGTTTAATATCTCATTGCCTATCATTGAATCAGGTAACCTAACTTATAATCCATTATTATCACATTATATATAAAACCAATACCAATGAATTGAATTGTCATATAGGACCCCATTCATCAATCATCCATACATATTAATTCAAACTAAAAATAATATTTCCTCATAAAATAATGAACACATGGGAGGAAAAATGGGTTTCAACACATTCCCAGATCATATCAAAAAAAATTAACCTAAAAATATAAATAATTGATACCCAAAATTAAATCACACTAAAAGTGTAGTTTATTAGAACACATAAAAAGTTATTCATGAAAAATAATTTCCAAGGAAATAATATCATTAGTGATAAAGGCAAAATTGTAAGATAAATCAATATAGGCGTTTTAAAGTAAATTTTATATTTAGAGTAATGGATAAAGTTATTGTCACTTTGAAATTACTTTTTTGAATTAATTAAGTGAATTGTTTCATATATTTTATAGATCAAAATAAATTTCAATTTTTTATATCGTGAAAATCCATAAATATTTAAAATATTTGAATTGAAAATTTTGGAAAAAAATTAATTTTTAAAAATAATATTCAATAATGGGTCCTTGAAAATGAAAAAAAATGTTTTAAAAAGTTGAATTTAAAATTTTTTGAAAACATTTAATTTTAAAAACAATCATCCCTAGTAGAGCTCTAAAAATTTATGAAGTATTTATAAATAGAATGTGGAGAGGAAGATAAAATTTATAATTTTAAAATTTCATTATTGAAACCACACATCATAAAAAGAGGTAGTAAACCATCCTTTTGAAAATTAGAAAGATAAAATATGAATTTAGTATGATAAAAGGCATAATTATACTTCAAAATAAAAAGGATAACGTTTTTGTCAATATTAAACATTGAAATGATTGAAAATCCATATTTAAAAGTCATTTGATCTTTTTCTTATAAACATTTCACCTTTATGATAATCAAAATCACCGAGGAAGCATATTTGAGTAAAAAACATCATTTTCTGTATATATATGAATAGGTGAGTACTTACCGTAGGTGAAATCCCCATTTATTAATGAAATAAATAGAGTTACAAAATTAAAAAAGATGTAATTTTATAAAAATACCTTTAGAATTTGGGAATGAGATCATTAGAGAGAGAATAAAAAAAACACAACCATCAATATCAACTCTTCTATATTCCAGACAATACTCAAGATAATTCTATTCATGGAATACATACATGATTGGGAAACACATTTTTAAGAGGGACTCAATGCAGTTAATCCAGTGGGTAGTGAGTTTCCATGATTGAAAATGTTTTCTATTTATAACTACTAGAATGAGGAAAATAGAGTCACATTCAAACCATATCTTGATTAAACAATGTTTCCTATCCATGTTCATTACATTTATCAGTGCCACCATATCTTCTTTTATG
The DNA here is from genome assembly GCA_963277665.1 of Viscum album. Classification (NCBI taxonomy): domain Eukaryota; kingdom Viridiplantae; phylum Streptophyta; class Magnoliopsida; order Santalales; family Viscaceae; genus Viscum; species Viscum album. The sequence continues at coordinate 1,292,689,303 of OY728138.1, read as the reverse complement.
ACTGTTGTAAATCCACCATATCCATAAATAAATCCCAAGAAATTATCAGTTCGATTCCTGATGGTTTCCCCATAGAATGTAGGTTCAGGATAACCCTTAGATTCCCCGTCCGTATTAAATTTGATTAATTTTGTGAATAAAGGGATCTTGAAAACATTGAGCATGCCATGTGGGCATAAAATAAAATACTATAATACAAAGACATCTTAGACCCATATAGTCATGGACTGAATTGTTTCATATTCTAAACTTGATGGAGTTCTTAGTTATAATTTCTTTGATAATTTTAATATGAGAAGCATAGATATTTGAAAAAATGGTTTCTAGTTTGAAATAATTATAGCTCATATAGACCAAGTGAATAATTTAAGCAAATTAAACGTAAAAAATATATGGGTGATGCATTGATAGATTAAATTCAGATCATTCTTTTAGACATACAAAAATGGTTTTAGTCTAGGGAATTTTAACATCAAATAGACTAAAAGAAAGTACTATAATGTTGTGTAAGTTTCATGACTCAAGAAGATATGGTTTATATCTTCTCTATGTTGGTAACAAAGATAAAATCTTGAACATTGATAGATACCAATAACTTATAACGAAACATAAATTGGGAATTTCAATTGATCCATCCTCCATATCAACACGAAATAAGATTAATAAATCCATGTATTATGTATCTTTATAAGATTTCCATTTTAGTCATTTCAATTGAATTGTGATAAATTTCTTTTCCATAAGAATCCCATTAATTTCTGGATACTAGAAATGAATATAATCCTAGTTGATAAATTTGTAATTATGAATAACATTCCTCACATAATCAAGGAGATAATTTGGGAATACAAGATGATCCTTCATTGTGGAATTTATGATCATCACAAAATAATCAGAAGTTATCAGATATGAGATAGGGTAAGCTATCCAATTGTCAGAACAAAAATTGGGAGAAGAATTTAGATTCACCAACTAGTGGGAAAAAGTAACAATACCACTAAATGACTTCTTAAGTTTAGGCCAAATAGAGGAATCCATATTTCTAGAAATTCCAAACTTGAGCTTACGTTAAAATATAGTTTTGATGAAATATAGCTAATCTAATTTACCATTCATCAGTATCTACATTAATTTTTCATAAATATAATCATGTAATATCTCAAATATTTTTTATTCAAAATCCCCCATGATAAACAAGTTTATAACATGTTTTCCTTGGGACTGTATTAATTCTCCTTTCAATAATTTTCCCACTCCATAAAATGTTTTTCATAAAATTTTGTAGTGTACAAAGAAAAAAATTTCCATTTGTAAATAATGAATATATATAAAAATTTGGAGACAATATTATTTTTCAAAAGTCTAAATATTACATCAATTAAAATTGATTTTCCTTTAAAAGTTTCGAATTTTATTGTAATTTGACTCACAATATCAGTGAATTGAGATGTGTGAGGATTACTCCAAAACATTAGAATCCCAATATATGTGAAAAAAAGAATACCATTCATGATACCCCCATCATGAATGATTTTATTTTTCCTTATAGAGAATATATTCTTTCCAATGTATAGAACATAATTATATATCTTATTTCTTACCCTGAATCCATTTGATAGTGTTTAAACAGCTCGTTGATAATGTTGACAATTTTTTTCACCATGGAAAAAGTGAATAATATCATCAGTATACAAAAGGTGTGAATGAGAAAAAACACCTATATTAGCTATTATGGTCTTATGTATTTCGTTATTAAAAAACGTGAAAGATGTCTACTCAGGTAGTCGTCTTATGTAATATAGATAATTGATGAAAGGGGATAACCCTTCCTTACCCATCGTGAGCAAGAGAAGTAACCTTTAGGAGATCCATTAACTAAAATCGAAACTTGAGCTGAATCCAGAAGAGTCTTTAACTTTTATTCCTTATAACATAGATACACTCTAACTATATATATATATAATAAACATAACTATCAAAATAAATTATTATAGAACAATTTTCCTATATATTACATTTATACACTTGATTTATGATCATTTATTATAAACATATTAGTTCATTGTGGTTTATTTTTATCATCATATGTTAGAAAATATGATTTCTCATTTCACGCTATCTTCTTAATGGAGTTTTAATTCTTCTATTTTAAAAAAGTGTTCATTATTACTATAGTATATAAGATACCAAAATCATGTTGTTTCATTGGTACATAATATATAATTATCATTTGGTAAATTAAAAATAAATGGTTTTTGAAAATAAAAATTGTGTAGAACTAGTTTTGGCATATATAATGATCAATTGGGGATATATTAATAAATATTATAAATATCAATAATCAAATTCCAAAAAAATTTAAAAAATACCAAATAATATTTTATTACATGATATTACCATGATATAAAATTCCTTAATCATTCATGATATAAACATTATAATGTGATTCAAATTGATGGTAAAACTGGCCAAAATGAGACAATGTAATAATGACATTACGAGTATAGGAACCTTTTAATATAATGTTAATATAAAATTAAATGAATATTTAAAATTTTATAAATATTATTTTCTTTTATTAAATTCATTCTTATAACCATCTTTATTGGGTTATTATGAAAAATGAAATTCACCATTCATGGAGGTGGTATTTTAAGTACGCATGATTAACAATTTCATTTATCAATGAATGATATTGAATGAAGGTATGTGATAATTTTTCTTTTAGGAATCCTAATTATGTCATAGGAGATATATTATTTCCATAAATGCATCCTTTTTCTATCAATGAAAGGAAATGATTAAAAACGAACAAACATCACTTCATAGAGGTGGTAGTCCTTAAGTATGAAATATTAATGTCGTTTTATTTTTCTTAATGTATGGAAATGATTGAATAATGCTTCAATTATTTGTATAATAATAGTAAATTTTTTTAATAATTATTTTTTTATTTAATTGTTGTGTATTTAATAAGATTAGATTAGAAATATTAAGAATAAAAAGGTAGTGAGTATGAAATATTCATGTTGAGATTAGGAGATTTTTCATGGAAATATCCATGGAAATAGAGACCTTAGGATATATTGTTAATATCACAAGATTATGAAAATTACAAATGAATGTATTAGGATAAAATTTCATATTTCTATGAGTAAATTAAAATATATATGTTTGGAATGAATGTTTTATGATCAAAATGTATATGTATACTGCTCAATTAAAAGTGTGTGTGGGGGGGGGGATTGTATGTTTTCAAACATTCATTTTTATCCTTAAGAAAATGTAAGTTTAACAAAGTTAAACAAGATGAATTCACAATCCCTAATTAGTTATCAATAAAGAATCATTTTTTTGGATTTGATAATATAGATCAGATAATGACACGTAATCTATTTTTCATAAAAATAGATTCTACCTTAAAGCGTATATAATATAATATATTAGAGTTTGTACAATTATAATACAAAATATTAAAGTTACACTTTCTAACTTTAACTAAATACCATGAAAATAAAAATTATAACAACATCAGGTAAACAGGTATAAGAAATATTTTATCCCAAATAGAAAGGTATCCAACAACCCTTGATAAAGGTCCCTTGATTTATAATTTTAGGTTAATTTATCTTATCCATACTACGGTAGGCCCTCGATACAATGATCTGTATCTGCCTTGTTATCCCAGCAAGCCCTCGATTAATCATGTAATTAGGACCTCTATATTACTATCCCCAGAATCCCTTGATTGATAAAAAATACAATTGTATTCACACTAGACAGGTCAAACAAGATATTCTAATCTTGAACCAGTTGTTCACAACATTCACAGAAGCCATATTTGAGAAGAGCTCTCAAAGAGTATAACTTTATTCCAGAGTTCAACAGCTCAAAATCTAGCACTGATCACATTCAAATTGATGGGTATTTAAAGGGAAAATATCTAATTGTAATCTTATCCTCAACAGTCATATTTTTCATTGAATATTAGAGGGACCTGTACATGTGGAACTTAGGAAAAGGTTATGTTAAAATAGGCTATGCTTCATCGTTTTATATAACTAACTATTAAAAACATTATAATTATTAATAAATATTATCACATTCAGAATCTAATAAAATGAAACTCTATATTAAAGAAATGAGGTAACTACAACAAAATAATTTAATCAGATTCTTATGAGTGTTTATTTCAGAGTCTAAAAAAATTGACAATTAGATTCAAAATTAACTGATAATTGAATTCTAATTTATATGAAAATTGGAGTATGACTTATAAGAGAATCGAAGTTTGATTTCAGTGGGAATTGGAGTCTGATTTGTGAGTGAATCGATGTCTGTTTTCTTAGAGAATATGAGTCTTATTTTTGATTAAATCAGATTCCAAATTCTAGATAAATCAGATTCTGAATTCTAAAGAAATATTTTTCTCAATTCTAGAGAAATTATTTTCTCAATTCTAGAGAAATAGGATTCTGAATTCCAGAGAAATTAGATTTTCAATTTTAGAGAAATCAGATTCTAAATTCTAGAGAAATCAGGGCCTAAGGAACTGTAAGGTTCTGAGTTAGATTAGGATCCTATTGTTTGACTTATGGAAAAAATAGTTAGGTTTAGTTAGGAAACATTAGAAAAAGTGATTGAAAACCATAGGTATATTCAAAACCATTATTAGAGAAATAAAATATTTCTAATGACAATTTCTCATAGAGAATGATTATTTTCCATCAAAAAATGAGTTTGTGATTTTTCAAAAATAAACGAAAAAAATTCATAAGGAATCTTATTGACATAAAAAATTCTTGGATGTTTTTCTCTTTTATAATTGGGGATAAGATTAATTTTGGGAGTACCCATTTCTTTTCAATAATTTAATATTACTATTCAATGTATAGATGTTCAAAAAAATGGGAAATAATTATTCATTATATTTATTTCACCTATCAACCTCTCTATCACACATTTTATATTCAAATAGGTGTGATTTAATGATTGTTTTTTACCCTTTTATCTTTTACCCTAATGTACTTTGACCGTGTAATAATTTTTTAACCATTGAAATTAATTTTAATGAACAATAAAAATAAATAAATAAAATAAATAAGTTATTATTTATTATTTAAAATTTGAAAATAATTTTATCAAATAAATTTTTTAACTGTTGAAAATGTTAATTATATACTAAGCACACATAATATGTAAAAAGGTTTTTTAGAAAAATTGTATTTTTAAGACTAAATATTTTTTCTGTAGCATTATATTATTAATGTTATTAACTTCCATGAAATAAATAGGGTTATTATAAAAATTAAAAAAAATTATCTTTAAAAATATTAAAAAAAAAATTATCTTAATTAATTTAATTAAGAGTTTAAAACTGAAAACTACTTTTAAATTTGAATAAGATGTTACCTAAGTTATAAAAGTTAAAACTATGATTTATAAATTCAGAATAATATTTAAAATGAATAATTTTATCCCTTAAATACATATTTTGTCAATTATAAATTTTAAATTATTCATATTCATTTCTTATTTAATGAAAAATTTATAATATATTCAATTTTGTTTGAAACTGTATTTTCCATTATTCACTTAAAAATCAACTATTTTATAAAAATACCAAAAACTAATAGTAATATAATGTTGAAAATATTAATAAAACAATTAAGATATTTTTATGAAATTCAAATTATGAAATTTATAAAATTATATTTTAATTAAAAATATAAAATATAATAGAAAAAATTATTAAAAATTTAATTTTTAAAACATTAAGTGTTTTCAATCTTATTTTTTATAAATTTATAATTATTTAAAATATTCTTAGAAGCGGATTTATTATTCTTAAATTTTCATATTAATACTCATCTATTATTTCATAGCTGGTTTCAATTTTGTGTTATGTTTTAGGAAAGTAACCCAACATTGTATTTTGAATATATAAATATATATATCTGTATGTATGTTTGTATATATATATTCTAAAATATCAATGTTTTAAATTCACCTCAATTAAATTAGTTACATCTTAATTGTTTTAATTATCTTTCTCTAAAGGAATGAGATAATGGATCCAGAAGGAACTAATGTTATATCTTCTATTGAGATATCAAAAAAATAATCATTAGTAATACCTGGAAACTATTTTTCCCAAATATTATTTTTTAAGATTTCTTATAGACATGACATTCATAGCATCATTTTCATGATCCTATTTCAAAAAAAATAATACAAACAAAAAGGTTTTGATAATTTATAATCATATCAAATTAATTTATCATATGAATATGAAAACTCATTATAAAGATGTATTCTCCAATTAAAACTTTATTTCAACTCATGATACTTTAGGTTCAGCTATGATTTAATAAAACTAACCTCTCACTACTTCATTTGAACATAGTTTTTTATTACATTTTTTCTATTGGATTCTATAACCTAACTCATTATATAATTCCAATAAATTTAAATCCTTTATAATGGTTTTTAATGAAAATAGGATTAAATAAATCATATCCTTTAGGAGTGTAAATCTAGGTACGAAGTATAAGTCTTAGTAATTATTCACTATATTTAGGATTGTGATGATACTCAACCAATATTATGAAGGTTGATTATCCTTGGGGTAATATATTAAAATAACACATCCACCATCCAGTATTTAGAGAGGGTGTAATTTCTTAGGACCATATAATCATTTATTTAACAAAAAATTGTGGTATAATTCAATTCATAGAATCATCTGTTGGTTTTAACTACGGTTATTTAATCCAAAAAACCCAAAAAATATTATAATCCTAAAAAATAACTAAACCATTAACTAATACCAGCTGAGGTTCACCATACCCATATTCCTAGATTTGGTGCTAATAATACTTTCATTGAACAAATAACATGATACAAGGATAGGTTATCCAATAATTATTTTTAAAAATTATCATTATATAAACATCAAAACTGATATATAATATCATAATCCTAATAATTTAGGGTTTATTATCTTTTAGGATCAACTAAATTATAAACTTATTTTATAATACTTGTGAACGTGTCTCCATAATCAACTCACACTTGTTGCATTTCAATAATTATCACAATTTATAGTTTTCATCATAACATATAGAAGGGAAACATCAGAAAAGTGTTAGATCAAACAATAATCAAGGGAAAAAATCATCAACATATCATCAAGGGTTATATCATAAGTATCTAATAAAACAAGATCATGGAATAAATGAATTATTAAAAATAAGTGAAGGAAAAGTTTTTTCCATTAGACATGACAAAGGAAATGTAATCTAAACATTAAAAATATATAACTAGGAATAAGTGTATAGAAATATAACATAACAAAAATGATCCATGGGGAAGAATCATATTCTTATTAAATAATTATTTGGAAAATAATAATAATGAAATATGGAATAAACAAAATCAAAAGAAATCATTACATACTAGTTCAAGTAATAAAATATTGTGACCCATTACAATATGTCTCAGTAGTTACTTTCTAAAAAATATTCTAACATAAGAATAATAACTCATGGATGATTAGTGACTTTAGTATAAACAAATAAAAATACCTAATTTAATCATGTATCACAACTCACAACCCATTACTACCACAATCATTGACTTTTTTCTCTATTATTAACTCATTTAGCACAACTCATGGTCTTGTATTGAGCAGAGCATCACAACTCAAAAACCATTATTGTATTGAGTATCACAATTAATGGTCGATTATTATTTCCTGAGATATAAAATAAAAAATAATAATTTCAAGTAGATAAAGGATCACACCCCTCAATAAACCATACATATGTGTACTAATTAAAAAAATTCCTCAAAACATAAAGAACCCATGGGTAGAAAATTGGTTTTCACAAAATTTCCAGATGGCATAAGTAAAAAGTACCTCAAGAATGAAAGAAATTTACACCCAAAAATCAATCACAATAGAATATTATTTCATATTTAAAATTATAGTTTTTTATATTAAATAGGATTTCCATGGAAATATATCCTTTATAGATAAACAAAAAAAATTGAAGCAAAACCATAAAAGTGTTTTTAGAAAATCATTTTATCATTGGAGTAAAAGATAAAGTTATAGTCATTTTGATTTTTTAATTTTTAAAATTTAAAGAGAAGACTATTGAAATAATTTACTTTTAAATAAAACATTCAATTTTTGGACCTTGAAAAATAAATAATATTTCAAAAATGTGTTATGATAACATCTTGAAAACTTTTAATTTTTAAAAGGAATAATCAATAATGGGTCCTTAAAAAATATAAAATTGTTTCCAAAAGGTGAAGTAATTTTTTGACAAATTTTAATTTGAAAAAAAAAATCTTCAATAATATATATTTTAAACAACATAATTTATTTATAAATTGATCATAGATTAGAAGATAAAACATTTTATTTTGAAGGGATGGTGTTATTTTTAATATTTTGATATATTTTTATTGAAATAAAAATCCTAAAAGGATGTATTAAAATATAAAATTGAAAGGTGGTAAAATAAAAAAGGATGGTCCATGTGGAAAAATATATTTTGATATTAAAATAATAGAGTGATTCATTTTTTGTAATAACGAATAGAGAATTAGTGGAAAAATTATCTGTAAAAGAGATGAGATTTTTGTCTTAAATAAATTGTGCCTTATTGAGAATAAAATTCATTAAGAAATAATATTTGAGCTTAAACCCAAGATTTTCCTATATATAAATGATTAAATATATTATAAAATAGTAAATATAAGACTTTATAAATCATATAATAATAATTCTCAAAGAATAATCATTTATCTCATTGAATGGAATTTCCAGTTAAACAAATCCCTTATAAATTTCATGATTCATGATCATGAAACATTTTGAAATGGGTTTATGTGGTTGAAATATAAATCCACAATAAGAAAAATGAAAATACAATATAATAAAATCAAATGGAATAGTGTGACCAACATTTACGGAATAGTGTCGAGAATAACAATTATAAAGCAGTTAATGATATTTAAGTTCTCTAAAACCCCTTTATGGTAATGGTAATGTAAGAATAAGAGGTTTCCCCTAAAATGGGTAGTAAAATTAAATTTAATGAAAAATAAATGTTATGAATGAACTAAATTGGATAGTGAATAAACTATATAACTAAAATGAAAATGTACAATATCAAAAATCCCTCTTAAATTTTAAAATGTAGTATAGAAATAGTAACCTTATATTCAGTCTTACTCTAACATTCTCCAACCACCAATATAAAAAAATTACTATATTAGCCACATATTTCATAAAATAATGAATATATATTTCCATTTATCAACTTTATTTAAAACCATTTATTAAAAATATTTTTTTTATTATAGTTTATTTTCATCATCAGATGACAGAAATGTTAATTCCTTATTTCATACTAGTTTTGAAATAGCAATGATGATCATTTTTTAATAAAAAAATTAATCGTTAATATATTATGTAATATTATAAAATCATGGTGTTTCAATGAATAATCTTATCATTTTTTTAATATATATAATGATATGATTTTGGTGTTTTTACATAGAAATTGGGAAGAACTAGTTTCTATATGTTTATGAATAGAAATGTGTTATATTAATAATTATATTAAATATAAATAAACCCTTTCCATTATCATAAAATAATTATTAATAAATTATTATTATATTCTACTAACATTATATTAAATACTCTAATAATTCATGATATAAATACATAGCATCATTCACGTAGGTGGTAAAACAAACCAAAATGAGAGTGTGTCATAATGATTTTATGAGTTAGGAAATGAATATATACGGTGTTTATATATTTTTTAGGATATATGAATAATTAGATAAGTATAATTTCAATTCATTAAATTACTTATTATAACCATCTATGTAGGGTGGGTATGAGAAAGGAAATTTATCATTATTATAGGTCTTAGTCCATACGTATGCACGATTAACGATTTCATTTCTCAATCTTATGACCAAAGAAGGTATATTATAAAGTGTTTTTAGAATAATAATTAGGATAGAGTAAAAATATTAATTAAAAATCCAACTTTTTCACCAAAATTTAATGGCAGTGATGAAAAATGAACCACATCACTTAGCTAAGGTTGTAGTCTGCACATATAAAAGATCAATGTACTTCGGTTTTTATTAATGATAAAAAATAATAATATTATTTTCCTTAAATTAGGGTGTATAGAATAATTTTTGAAGACACTCATTATGAATACAAGGCTAAGGAGTAAGAAATAGTAGCATTGATGACATGATATTTCCCTTAGAAATATCCTTAGAAATAGAGGCCTTAGGCTATCTAATTTAAGATGTAGGCTAAATACGTTGATATATTATTATATTAGGAGAAAAATAGAAAATTTGTAGGATGAAATTTATATGGATATGTTCATAATGAATGTTGGGTTTGTTCCCCTTTTATAAGTGAATAAAAGGGTGACTTCGGGATTACCCATTAGGGTTGAAAGGTTCCAAAAGTGAAAAATCTGATACAGATAAAATTATTGGATCTATAATCCTATACACTTCACATTTTGGAGATAAATTGGAGTGATTTTAGTATTTTAATTTTTTTTTATAATTAACTTTTACTCCAATGTAATTTTAGATTGGAAATAATTGTTTATCATATGTAATTTATTATAATAGATAAAAATGAAATTATTACAGAATTTTTAAAAAATTATCTTAAATTTGAAAATAATTTTACAGAATAAAATTTTAAATGGTGAGAAATGTTTATTTTATAGTAAACAGACATAATGTTCAAAAAATGCTCCAAATTTTTTTTTATTTTTAAACAAAAAAATAATGTGTGGGTTAAGTTTTTCAATTTTATTTAATATTGTGACATAAATTTTTTTATTATAAAATAAATATTTTTTTATTTAAATGATATAAAAAACTAAATTTTACCATAAAATGACTAATTTAATTATAAGAAAAAAAATTTAATTGGAATAAAAAGTTAGCTTAGTTTGAAAAATTAAATATAGGATTTATATGTTCAGAATAATATTTTTAATTTATAATTTTACCCTTTAAATACATATTTAACTAACTAAAAGGTTTAATTATTTTTTATTTCTTAGTTATAAAATGGTAATTTCATAATATTTAAAAGTTTGGTAAAAAATTTATTTTCACTATTGACCTAAAAATCAACAATTTAAGAAAAATAAAAAAAATTAAACACAAGATAATAATGTAATGATTAATTAAAAAATAAAGTTATCTTTACCAAATTTTGATTATATTTTTTTTAATTCACCTTCAAAAAAAATAAAAAATAAGAAGGAATAATAGTTTTGTTGAAATATAACATTTTAAAACATTAAGTTTTCTAAATCTTATTTTTTATGAATTTAGAGTTATTTAAAAAAATTTAACTAGGTTTTTGGTTATTCTTAAAGTTTCATATTAATATTTGTCTAATATGTCATGAATGCTTCCATTTTGGCGTTTCTTGTATAACAATCTTGAAAACATAGTACATAGAATATATATAAATATATATTTCAAAATCATGGGTTGTTAAATTATGTTATTGTAAAGAGTCTATTTTATGTTATTATTAAAACATTAAATTTTTTATTAATGACATAATTTTAATGTTGTGTCCAATATAGATTAATAATGTTGTCTTATAATTATATAAGAGAATAACACTAACAAAAATTTGAAAATTTCAGTTTTATAATTATTAATTAAATTTTAAAAATAATAATAAAATAAAATATAAATACATAAATAAATGTTATTTTAACCATGAAAGGTGTGAGAGATAAGAATATAGATAGAAAATATGGATAAATATAAGTAAATGTGTAGGAAATAACTTTTTAAAAGATAAATGTTATATAATATAAATATAGTAAATTTTAACAAATATGAACTCTTTTATTTCTATATACGTATATTAAATTATTTTTTATTTGAATGCCTAGGTATGAAATTATTAATGGATAAAATTTGGCCTACATTATCTCATAAAATAGGATAGTGTGTTATAGAAATCTGAGATGTTTTTTAGATTTTTCAATTGATAATTTATCCCTCAATGGGGGATTAAAATTATCATGTTCTAAATATACATTTTGATGGTAGTTCTAGAGAGATAATGTATTTCATATCTTGATATTAAAACAATTTGGACATCAATATATAGTACAGATTTATTAGGGAGAATAAATTGTTATAGAAAGTTTGAGAAATTATGAACAAAATCATAATGAACCAGTTAATATGCCAGCAATTAAAAATGAAATTCCGAACACGATAAATGAATATTTCATGATAATATAAAAATTCTATCAACATTATAAAATATTATTTTATATTTATATTTATGTTTAATATATAATTATGTTCTTAAAATGACATAATAACATGTTATGTTTTTGACATTTTAATGGATGATGTTGTGGTGACTAATATGGTGGAAAACTTAACTAAGAATAAATATTCAATATCTAAATTAATAAAATTTTAAAATAATGTTTTGTATAAAGTATGTTCTAGTTATTAAAAAATAAATTTTCTGTTGAAGTTTCACCACATCATCTTCTTATGTGTAATTACCAATAAATCAATGTCCATGATGGTGTAATTTTTTCATGATGAATTTGTTTAATCTAAGTTCCCAACATCATTAAATGAGATGATAAAGCATTTTTATTAATATATGTCTCTATAATTAATGATATATACACATACCCATGATTTGTTTGATAATAGGGATAATATTAGAATTGAGAAGAGTAAAAAATATGTTATACTTATAGGTAAAAGTCAAAAAATTATTCTAGCCCAAATCAATGAACTACTAGGAAAAAATGAAAAAAAAAAACTCATGTGAATGTTATATATTAATTTGCATTAAATCCATTATTATGATTTTTTAATAAAATATAAGACAAAAGTGAATTCTAAAGGTGATTAATTATATCATAATAGTGATTAGTTCATGTTCCATTAATGATTTTCAAAATCATTAATAGCCTTTGATTAATTACATCCTTATTTATCTTATGATCCGTTAAATGTGTTGTTCTATCATGAACCGTCCCTATGGGCCCATGTTGTGACTACTACAAGACAACCTCCCAAAGGATAGGGGCTGGAAACTATTGTCAAAGGCATCATCTTACAATTTAGAGGAATTTTCCTTAGTAACTGTATGCACGCACACACACACACACTTCCCCTCCCACAATGTTAAAAAGTAAACATGCATTCCACTAAGAAAACATCTGAGAGTACTATTACAAAACTAAAAGTAAATTGGGTAGAATAAAATCCCAAAAATAGACAATTACAAGATCTTGAAGTCGATCTATGGTAAACCCTACATGAAGGGTCAGTGAAGGGGGTGCTTCCTGAAGTAGTATAAGTATGCATCGTCTGCCAGATTTCACTTGGGACTGTTAGGTCCACCAAGATAGATACCCTGAGAGGGGGGGGGGGTGAATCAGGGTATGAAAGATAAAAACAACTGCCCCTTGATTATCTTTTTTTTCTGTTAGACAAAACCCTCTTCTCTCTCCTTCCTAATGCAGAGTATGAATAATCCTTAAAGCATGCACAGAAAACAATGATTTTTACTTGGTTTACCCTCATTGGGATATGCCCATGGAGCATACACCGGTAGTGTACCGATGTATGAATTCCACTATAAGTGCACTGCTATTTACAAGTTTTAAGTGGACTCACTGTCCCTCCTGGTTTACAACCACTCACAATTTGAGAACTCACTGCTCTCTCAACTGATGTGTGATAACTGTATCTTCAAAAGATCCAGTCACAATTTATAGACCTATAGTTCTCTTCATTTACATGAAAGAATGCATCCTAAACTGTTGATAGATGCTCTATTGAAGTTCAAAGTTCATCCACTAATGAATACCCATTTTCCTCTGAACACTAGGCAACTAATTTTGGAAACACCTTCACAAATCACCCTACTTCACAAGGCTTCCAATTTTACAAAGCTCAAAAAATCCTTTACGAAGCTCCTTCCTTTTCGCTAAGCACTGTCTTGAAGCACTCTCACGAAGAACTCTCATGATGCTCAAGTCGTCACAGAGCCACTTCCCTCGTGAAGCTCACTGATCCAACGCGGAGCTCGCAACTTTTGCGGATCTACAATAGCTGATGAAAAGCTCTTCTTTCGCGAAGCACATTGGCTACGTGAACTTCCTTCACGAAATGAGGGAAAAAGATCTTCTTTGAAAATTCTCTGCTTCTCTCGAGGGGGTAGAACTCTATTTATAGGCAATTCCACCGACCCTCAACCCTTCCATGCAATGTCAGTGCCACGTCATCGCCAATCGCGAAGCTCCAAAATTTCAGCCGAAATTCTCTCAAAATCGCAAAGCACCACGACAATTTTCCAATCGCAGAGCTTGTCGTAATCGCGGAGCATCACAGTCAACATTCCTTCGCACCCTCACTGTGAAGCTCCCTCACAAATCCCTTCACCACCGTGATGCCCTTCAACCTCTGTTGTTCGCGATGCTTTGACATAATCGTGAAGAATCACCTCCATCATTCTTCTGGTCTTCACGAATTCCAAACCATGAAGCCTCTCTTCACGAAATTCATGCCTTTTCCATATTAAAATATGATCTTCAAGTATATCCACTATTCATGATGCTCACAAAACTCCAAATTTGGGACCCCAAAAATTTGGAAAACACTGGAAAAAGGCGCCACCTTGTATAGCTCTTTTGTACCCCCACCAGATCGTCCATTCCTTTTTCATGGTTCTTTATCAACATTTATTGTCAACAATATCTCTCGAACTTGACAATTCACCATTTAAACCTTCTTTCTCAACAAACACAATCAATCCAAAAATACTGCAATGTTACCTTGAGGGATATTTTCCTAATAGGGACCAGCTGGTCCCAGCCCACCAAGGTCTCTATCGATGCATCTATTGTTTTCACAAAACACGACACATGCGGGTGGAGCCCGTGTAGGGGTGAGTAATACAATACTCTGTAAGGACCCCAAAACAAAAAGGTAATACCACAATAGAAAGTATGCACAATTTATTGTCAGCTCACATAGGTATAATCTAAAGAAAGGAGACCAAGACTATCAGTCATAACAAAGAACACATTGTACTACTGAGATACTCATCCTTAGTGAGTCACATGTGCCTATTAGGTAACCTAGATTTTCTCACCATTTAGGACTACTAGATAACCTAGAACCACTCATCATGAAGGAATACTAGGTCACCTAAGCTGGCTTATCCCTTTAACCTATTGGATAACCTAAAACATGTCATCACTTTATCCTGATGGGTCACTGAGACCAACTAGTCTTTATCTTATCATCGTAGGTTTCCATAGGATTTCATACCCTAGTGTGCTTGATTCTGAGACAATATACTCCTCAATCCATCAGTCATATCTTAACATCAAAAAAAACTCACGTAGAGTGTATCAAAAAGACCACATCGTGAGGGTCTCAATGCCGCAAATGGATCAACAATCAAACAAGTGGTTTTGAAGTTATGAGGATTTTAGTGGAAAGGGACCGGTTGGTTCTAGACTCAACCCGGCCCGGTCGAACTGACTCGACCTGGTTCGGCTGACCTGACCCGACCTATTCGGGTCTTGTTTGACTCGGTCAAGACTGGCCCAAGGGTTTGCTGGACCCGACCCAGTGGGTTGTGGGTCCAAACCTTAGATCCACATAGAGGCCTAGTCTTCATTCGCCTCGGCCTGTGCTAGTGGGAAGGTTTTCACCCAACAATGCCACTCAGTGGCCCAGTCCTCCCCTTTGGTCTGACCTGTGCTAGGTGGCCAGTTTTGTCTAGTCATGATGCAGTATGTTTTACGTCCGTCAGAGCCACATGGGCCGTCACATAGCCACCCTTGTGATTTTCCATGGGGTCCTTCCACGATCCTCTTAGACCAAAGTCCTTAGATGAGAGATGTGGCTAGAAGATGCGTTCACCCACACCTCTATGGGCCGCTTGCTGACGGCCTCTAATCAGCACCTGCAGCGGATTCCACGGACTACTGGACTCACTGAGGTGATCCATTTTATGATTCAAAGGTCCCACCGCAGTCTTCGGTTCGCTACCTCCACTGTCATGTTCTCCAAACCTTCATGATGTCGATCCAAGGGTTCAACTACATTTAGAACCTCTTGGAACAAATTGTACGTGTCCATGGGGGTCCATCAGTGAAGAATGTGTGGAGGAAGAGAGATCATAATGGACACCCAAGGCAATGAATGCCGACCATATTCTTTAAGCCTTCGTTCATTACATTAGAAAATAAAGGAGATATGTTCAAATAATTTCCATGATATAATTCCATCTTTAATCCCCACATGTAAAAATTTCATTCCTACAAGGAAGATTGAACCATGGGTCTATTTTTTAGTGAATTGACCCAAATTCATCATTTAGAAAGGAAGAACATGGGAAGTGAGGCCACAAAGAAAACCAAAACTCATTACTAATAAACATATCATTAGTCAGTGAAGAACAAAGTTGTTCTATCCTTGTCCATCGATCCAAAACTCACTTCAATGGTGGGATCCATCGAAGATAATGGATGGAAGGAGGGAATTCATCAGCGAATGGGATTCGTTGTTGTCTTATGTGAGTTCTTCAAAGGTTCAGAGAAATCTCCCCAATTTTCCTCTCATTTCCATATCCAAGATAGGCTATTATTCGATGAAACACATTTTATTGTTTCTGTTATGATGAGTCACTAAATCATTACACTATTTAATTTATGAAATGAAACAGTTTATGCATCGCTACATAGTAGTGAAATATTTTTTAATAAAATAAACTCTTTTAAGTTTATTTTATTTTTTCCTAAAAACACCCAAAAAATAATTTTTTTCCTCAACCTATGTTAGTCGATCAAAGGTCTATCCATGGGTAAATTCTCCATTTGGGTCAAAATAGTTCTCTCAGATTTTTTAATCCAGGCACCCGTTAAGAATTTTCGAAAACCATGCACATGCACTATTTTAAACAAACTAACAAAAAAAGTTTGAACATACATTCTGAGTTCACCTGGCCTTAGAATCACTTGTCTTATAAGAACCTAGTATCCAAATAATACCATAAAATTTTCAAAAATATTACATGGAATTTTTAGGACATTATATTCTCTCCACCATAAGGATTTACATCATTGGAATCCAATAAAAGAATTTACAAAAAAATGGGGATACTGAACATGAATCTAAGCCTCTCACTCCCTAGTTCTCTCCCGGAGATTCACATTTTTCCACAGAACGTGGACTAGAGGAATTAACTACCATGGAGAACATTCTCCTGTCAATACTCAATCTATAACTAGAACTCTACAAACATTTCCCTCTCATCAATGTCAAGATTTTCCTAGCCAATGACATGCGACGAGTCATGCATGCACCTCCTCATCCACGACACATGAAAGAAATTATGAACCTGATGCATCTGTGGGGGAAGTGATAGGCGGTATGACACCTATCCAACTCTACTCAGAATCAGGAAAGGGCCGATGAATCATTGATACAACTTGTTTACCCAACCAAATATATTCAATCATCACTGAGGTGAGACCTAAAAGAACACACGGTCTCCTTCCTCAAACTCCAAAGATCTCTTTCTTCTATCCACATAATATTTCTTCCTACAATGACCATTACTCATCTACTCCTAGGTGATCCACACCTTCTTAACAATCGCTTGTACCATATCTGGACTCAGGAGTGATGACTCCCCTAGGTTTGTCTAGCATAAGTATGATCTACATGGTCTCCCATACAATGCCTTGAATGGTTCCATACCAATGGTGGAGTGATAGTTGCTAAGGTACATGAACTCCACTAGTGGTAGATAGTCCTCTCAACTAAAACCAAAGTCCATGATGCAAGAACAAAGCATGTACTCCAAAACCAGGATAGTCCTCTCCATCTGGCCATCCGTTCGGGGATAAAATGTCATGTTCAAATGCAGCTGATTCATGAATGCCTCATGCATTCCCTTCCAAAGACGGGATGTGAATCAAGCATCACAGTCTAAAAAAATCATAAAAGGAACCCCATAATGCTAAATTATCTACTAAATGTAGAGGCATCCCAAGTGCTATATGAAACCCTTCTCTCGAATGTGAAGGAAGTGTGCCGAATTGGTGATTCATTCAATGATCTCTGAGATGGTGTCGTGTCCCTTTGGCATGCGTGGTAAAATTTTCATGAAGTCCATAGATACACCATCCCATTTCCACTATAGTACCTCCATTGGTTGTGAAAAGCCTACTGAAACTTGATGCTCTTCTACCACTTGCTGGCAAGTTAGGCTTTGAGAAATGAACTACGCCACTTCCTTCTTCATCCCTGACCATCAGTACTAACATCAGAGATCATGGTATATCTTTTCCACTCCAAGATTTACCTACAAGGTGGAGGTGTGTAACTCCATTAGAACCTCCTCTCACAACATCCCTAGCACTATGGTGCATCCTATGAAAAGGATGTTGTGATCCACACCTATTGAGTATCAATCTGGGGCATTCCTTGTGGATAACTATACACATCGATCCTCATAGTCAACATCCCCAAGTTGTGCCTCCAAAAATTGTTGTGAGTGTGGAGGATCAAAAATCATCGACTGAAGGAATGATTCTCCATCAACAACAATAAAAGATATATATGTATCGCAACTAACAACTCTGACACCTCAATCATCAAATGTAACCTAACTATCCTGATGAGCATGTCTACCACCATGTTCCCATTCCAAGGAGTATAGACTATCTCAAAGTCATAGTCTTGGAGAAATTATTTCCACCAATTTTTGCCTCATGTTCAAGTACTAATTGGAGAATATATACTTGATAATTTTTTGGTAATAGTAGATACTTAACATCTCACTCATCAAGTAGTGCTGCCACATATTCAAAGAAAAGACCACTACTGTAAGCTTAATGTCATGGGTCTCATAGTTCTGATCATTCTACCTCAACTATTGCAAATCGTAGGAAATAAAAAACTACTCTCGCATCAGGAAACAACCCATTCTAGTCCCTAATTTATTTTAGAACACTACATACCACATGCCGTCCTCTTTTAATCTCAATATATGTGTTCTCGTCAGTCTCTGCCTCAACTCCTTAAAACTCTAATGGCACTTCTCCATCCACACAGCGGGTTGTCCCTTTTGTGTCAAATATTATAAGGGTGATTCTACCCTTGAAAATTTGGTCATGAACCTCTGATAGTCTCTAGACTAACCCAAGAAACTCTGCACCTCAGTCATACTCATTGGTGGCTCCAAGGAAATAACCTTCTCTATCATTGACAGGTTAACTGAAACTCCAGCCTATAAAATAACGTCTCATAGAAAGGGGACATCCAAAATCCATAACTGAAACTCTGATAGATTCCCATATAGCTGGTGCCCTTTTAGTGCATCTTGGACTATTCACAGGTGTGTCATGTTCTCCTCCTTAGATTCCAAGTATCTCAGGATGTCATCAATGCAGACTACGATGAACCGGGCAATGTAAGGTTGGAAGATCCTATTCATGAGTCCCATGAACACTTCTGGGGAATTTTTCATGCTGAATGGAATCACCAATAACTCATAATGTATATATCATCATCTAAAGGCTATCTTTGGTATATCCTCACCCATTACTTGAAGCTGATGATTGCCAAAACTAAGGTTTATCTTTAAGAACCACCTCACTTTCTATAGTGGGTCGAAGAGGTCAATGATTAACAGTAGTGGATATTTGTTCTTCATGGTCACCTAATCTAGGATTCAATAGTCCACCCGTAGCCTCAAGGTTCCATCTACCTTCTTGAAAAATAGAAATGGGGTCATCCAAGGTGAAACAATTGGCCTTATGAAGCCCCACCTTAAGAAGTATTCTAGATATACCCTCAACTCACGAAGCTCAATGGGAGACATATGATATTCTTGTGTGGATATCAATGTCATATTTGGGTAAAGATCAATGCAGAATTCAACCTCCCAATGAGGAGGTAATCCCGAAACATCCTCAGGAATGATGTCCACATACTCATCCACCACTACAAGAAATTTACGACTCCACTCATCCACCTCACCATGGGTAAGGATAACCAACTGGTGAGTGATCGACTACACCCACATCTGAGAAAATCTGTCCCTGAATTTTTTACCTTCGACCCTCCTCTAAAGATTACACAACCTGATGTCTACTTGTGTCTCCAACTGCTGGCACATGCACCACCAGGAAGCTCTCTACGAGTAGAGATCTCTCCAGCACCTCAACCTAGGTAGGGATGCTAAGCGATAACATGGACACCCTGATCTCCTAGTATAGTCCCTGCTTAGAATATCAATCCATGAAGAATGGTTTTCACACCATGCATATAGAGTAGTGATAAATCTCAGTGAATCTCATTGAGTAATCTACTACTATCATTCTATGCTACTATAGGTGTAGTGGCTCTTGGATACGTACTTAGTGTAGAGTCCCTGGAAATAATTACTCCCTGAAGAGGTGCTAAAAATCTGTTCATGTGGGGGTTACCTCATCATGCATCTGGATCGTCAAGATCCACCATCTCCCTATAGATCCCTGAAGAAGTCTCACTGCTAAGATCACAATCTAGTCGGGCACTGTCCCCACAAGATGGAATTTGTGAGTGATTGCCTCAAACTATTCATCAACTATTTGAGTGTTAGTCTCACCACTGAACATGAGAGGTCTCTAATTCTGGAAATCATGTATGGAATTGAGCCTGTGTTTTTCTTATATCTGTAATGCTGGTAGGAACTAACAATCGATGGGTGGTGGTAGCACTAGTGCAGAACCCAATGGGGCCACCTCCAGTACTGGTCCCTACACTGATGCCTCATCGCTAGGAATACCTTCTCCATGGTCACGTGCTGAAATCCTGGCTGGCTGGCTTTGTGGAGGCATCCTGAAATAGATCAAGATTAAGCACAATCAATAGATTATACCTGGTGAGCTGAATTTCACTCCAAAAGGACACGTGAACACTCTCAATTCCTATATGATGAATGTAACCAATGTTTTTCATGTATCGTGTTGAAAATCAGAATTTTAGGGTCATGGTGTATGGATATGTCAGCTACCTCAACAACGCTGGACTCCCCAAGTTTAAAAGTTGAACTCAAAACATTCAACATTGTTGCCCAAACAAAAAGCCACTGACACTCGATCCTTAAGGAAGAATCAACCACCTCTGATACCACATTTCATGACTCATCCCTTGAGGCCCATGCCGTGACTACCTCAAGCCCGCCTCCAAAAGGCCAAGGGCTAGTGACTAGCGCCAAATGCATTATCCCTCATGTCAGAGGCATTTCACCGAGTATGTGTACACATACACACACTTCAACAGTCCACACTGATGAAAAGTAAACATGCATGACACTAATATAACCACTAAGAGTAATAATAAAAATCTATATATAAAGGGGCTAGAATACAATACCAAATAAATTAAAGTACAAGAATATGATTTCTGTCTGTGGTAAACCTTACCTATAGGGTAGGTGAAGGGGGTGCCGCCTGAAGCTATATAACTACGCCTCATCTATCAGATCTCACTAGGCACTGCCTGGTCCCAGAACAATAAGGTATCTTTCAAAGTCTCTATCGTTTACACAAGAAACGACATGTGTGGGTGGATCCCTTGCAGGGGTGAGTAACACAATATTCACTAAGGACATAAAAACACAAATCTAATACCATAAAGGAAAGTATGCACAAAGTGTTGTCAGCTCACGCAAGTACAATCTAAGAAATGGAAAGAAAGACTATTAGTCGTAACATTGAACATCTTGAACAGATGAAAATTTCATCCCTGATGAGTCACCTAGGTATGCTGGGTCACCAATAACCACTCACCAATTAGGCATGTCTGGTCACCTAGACATGCACATCATGTCAGAATAATGTGAAACCTATACCCTCTCACCACATTGGCCTTCTTGGTAACCTAAAATTTCTCTTCACTTTGGCAATTTTGGACACCTAGACCTACTCATCATAGACTTCTCGTCACAGCCAGCCATTGGATTCATACATGTAGCGCTCATGGTTTCATGATAATTTACTTCTCATGCAATCAATTGTACCTCATGTTTCATAAAAAACAACTTATATTATATAAAATGGACCTCCTCATCACAAGGGTCCTAACAACTCCAACTTCTTGTCAATAGGATGTGTGGTATGGAAGTAATAAGATTTTAGGGGAAATGGTCTGGTGGGGTCCGGGCCCAGTCCACCACGGTCAGACCGACCCGACCTAGTTCAACCTAGTCCAAGGTCCCACTAGACTTAGCCCGTTGGGTTGTAGGACCATCCCGCCCTGCCACCCAGCGTCTTGGTCTTCCTTCACCCCAGCACGTGTTGGCAGGTCGGTTTTCGCCTAGCCGAGCTGCTCAGTAGACCAATACTCTACTTCGGTCTAGACTGTGTTGGTGGGCCGGTTTGTTCTAGCTAGTATGTCTAAATTGTTATGTCTATTTGAACCATGTGGGTCTCTACATTTAATGTGACGGTTCGCTGCGTAGCTACATCGTGGCTTTGACATGGGGTCCTACCGTGGTCTAGCTGGTCTGTGGTCCTTCGAAGTGGTATGTGGCTAGAATCCACATCCACCCACACTTCTTCTGGCCACCTACTAGTGGAAAATGATCACTACCCATGGCAGATTCCATGGGCCTCCTTCACTGTCGGGTGCTTCTACGGGCCACTGGACTCACTCAGGTGGTCTGTTTTCTGATCTGAAAGTCCCACTACAGTCCTTGAGTCACTATCTCCACTATCATGTGCTCCAAGCCAACATGAATTCAATTTATGGGGTCCAAACATGTTAAAAAAATCCATAAAGAATCCAACGTGAACAAAAGTGTTCGTTGGCGAAGAACGTGAGGAGGAAGAGAGATCACAATGAACACCCAAGGCAATGAACATCAGCCTTCTTCATTTTTCCTTTGTTCATCGTGTTTGAAAAGAATGGGGAGACATTCAATTAATTTCAACGATAAAATACCTTATTTAATCCCAGTAAGAAAAAATCCCAGTCCAGCAAGGATGATTGATCTGTGGGTCAATGTTTTAGTGAATTGACATGTGTTCATCATTTAGAAAGGAAGAATGGGGCAAGGGAGGCCATATAGAAATAAAAAACCACTTACTTGGAAACAGATCATTTTTTTGGTGAAGAACAGAGTTGTTCCATCATTATTCGTCGATCCAAAACTCTTGTAGGTGGTGAGATCCTTTGAAGAGAGGGAAAAGAAGGAGGGTGTTTATTATCGTTGGCGGTTCTTCATTTTTCAATGAACATTATCTAGAGGTTCATAGAAATATCCATGATCATCCTCTGATTCCCATATCCATGTTAGGATATAAATTAATGAAAAATGTTTCAGTGTTTCTATTACACCGATTTACCGCATCATTACACTATTTCATTAATGAAATTAATCTGTTTCCTCGTCATTTCATTGCAGGGAAATATTTTTGAATAAAATAAAATATTTAAGATTAATTTATTTTTTTCCTTAAATTGCCCAAAAATTAACTTTTTCCCTAGACCCATTCCACGTATGGTTTGGTCTATCTTTGGGTAACGTTATTGATCCAAATGCAATAGTTCCCTCAGTTTTTTATTTCGGGAACACATTTAGAAGTTTCCAAAATCTTGAAGTTCACTATTATTAAAAAACTCTGGAAAAAAGATTGAACATTAATTCCAAGATCACTAGGCCTCATAATACACTTGATTTCTGAGTTCCTATTCTCAAAAGAATCCCATTAAATTTCTAAAAATTTTATATTGAATTTCTTGGACATTAAATGTTAGGATTGGAAACATATGGATTTAACCTATTTGGGAATTTTAGTAGGAATTATATCATATATCTACTTATTTTGATCCATTATAATCTACCTATTTGGATTTTTATATAAAAAAATTGATTTATCATATTGATTATTATTTATTGAAAGAAGAATAAAAAAAATGAAATTTATGTCATTATTGAACCTATTATATTAGTGTTATAAAAGATACGAAATAACGATGTAAAAATATATGATGCGTCTACCAAAAAAATATTCAAAATTCATGCTACCATAATGTGGATCATCTTTTATGTACCTAGATTAGAAAAAAAATTCGATTGGAACACACACACACACAATGGTTTAGTTTCTCTATTTTATAGCTTTAATTTGGTCCTCAATGTCTACCTTATAGATAAAATATGTGTTTCAACCATCATATTTTAATCCTTAATAATTATCGTCAATTTTTATTTAACAAGCCAATGTTTAATCTTAATATATACTTTAACACAATACTGAAATTATTATTTAGATCATTGATCATATAACAATTATCATATATTAGTTGAGAGTTTTGAATTCTTCTTCTTGAAAAACAATTTAAGAAGAGTTCGAACACCATCTAATAATACTAAAAAAACAATGTAAGAAATAGATCATTTTTTGAAACATCAATATTTGAAATTTAATTTGTAATATTATAATATTATCACTTCACACATTGAGAATAATGTTTGGGATAATTTTGTTTCTTACATTACTTAATGAGATAAGGAAATCAAAATAACATCAATATTTCTGTAAGGACTTAGATGCACTAAATATCAAGCATGATTGATAGGAAAATGAGAATAGTAACTATACATTAACAATTATTTTAGTATAAAATCATAAAAAATATGATTTCAATCACATTATATAATATGTGAAAGTACTTGTTAGATATTAAAATTACATTTCAAGATGTGTTTGTTTAAATTATCTTAACATATATTGAATTGAAATATTGGAATCATATATATTACTATATTAATCTCTACCATGGTAAAAGTATAATTTTTTTATAAATAAATAGAATAATTTCAAAAATACTTTTATAAATTATATATAGTATTTTGTGAGAAAAAACTATACCCAATTTTAATTTATAAAATGTATAAAAAAATTATGCACTAACCTTTTCATTTAGAGATGATCCCCCACCATCAATTTTTTATAGTGATGACTCATTTTAATTTTTTATATATTTAATATCACTACAATTAGGGCCCAACAGATTATTGTTGGTCGTATCCCATAGGGAGTTAATTAATTTTAATTTTTTTCTCATTAATGATTTATATTTTTTTTATGTAAATATATATAAGTTTAATTTAAAAAGTTACTACTATTATTCAATAGGTGTCTGATTTATTTAAATTATTACATGAAAAATAAAACTCATCAAGAAGAATCTATTGTTGAAGGTAACCTTGGAGAAGAATTATTACCATATTTTTAAGGTATTTGTATCTAATAGAGATAAGGTTAAATAAAGTGGAATGTGATGATGATAATATAGGTCATTATAATGGAAAAAATATATCATTAATACTTCCACCTTTAGTTGGATAAATTAGGAAATTATACTCATTTTAACTTAAATATATTAAGATAAAACAAGACTACAAATAATTTACACTATTTTTTTTAATTTTGATACATTTTTCGAAAAATTTATTAGAAAAATGAATGAATTACTTACTATTAAATCATGAATTGAGTCATAGATAGAAAATGTGGTTATAAAAATAAATTATTTTTTTTGTGATTTCATTCTTTTAATGTTATTATTAAAATATATTATTGAATATGAAAATATATATCTTGTTTAAGTAAAAATATTCTATTTCAATATATATATTTAGTAATGATAATTGATTTTAAATAGAAAAATATGAGATGTATTTTACTCGTCGTTTTCAGAAGAATATTATGAGATTTAAATGCTAAAAATATTGGTGGTTTCATTTTTCATGATGTTGATCAAGAATAAGGTATGAAATCATATAAAAATGCTATATTTGTTTTATAAGAGTAAGGTTGTGATGGATTTTTATATATAATTAAGTTAAAACATAAAAAAAATTAAATATTTCATCCAAATTCAGTGGGATCAATATTAATTGGGGTATAATGAATGATTCATTATAATTTATATATTTTATGTTCTCCTAATTAATGAATATTAGTGAGAATGAAGAAAATATTATTTATATTTCATTCTACCCAAGAAAAATGACATTTTTTGTAGAAGATACAGTGGAGGATTGGTGTAGTTTTTTTCTCAAAATAAATGTGAGGTACATGTTTTATTGATATTGGGGATGGAGGTGATGTAATTAATGATAAAAAAACTATATCAATAACAAAAAATTCAGTTGTTTATCCAAAATTATAATAGAAATATTGGTCTGACAATTGAGGTTGAAGAAGAAGAAAAAGATGATATATACATGATGAATGATGTTAACAATATAAAAAACCAATAAGTAAATTATTATGAGATATATAAAATGTTTTTAAAACATTAATTTCATAAATATAAATTTAATTAATTGTAAATATTTTTTTTATATAAATTCAATTTTATTTATAGAAAAAAATTATTTTAATAGTAAAAATGAAATCAATTTTTTTCTATTTATTTGAATAAATATAAATGTAATGTTTTGTTAGAGAAATTTTGGTTTATAAAAATTACATATTTCACAAATATTTTTTTTGGAATAGAACACTCAAAGATGTTTAGAAATGTAAAAAAATCTATAATACAAAATAGTCGATAAAATCCCACAATAATGAGTACACCAATAGTACAAGATAACCGTTATACAACTGAAACATATAGTAAATTATTAAAATAGAAAAATAATTACTCTAATGCAATAAAAAGAAAACCAGTAACACCATATAACCATTATAACCCTAATAATCATGGTACACTTCCTCGCAGACAATGAATATTTCTTTTGGCACTATTTCTTGTTATCCTTGTGTGATTTTAACTATAGGTATACCTTCTGTAGATAATGTGAGTGAATCATTATGGTTAGTTTTGGGGAATCCCTTTAGATTCTAAATACATACTCAATTATCATTGAGAAACTAATAGTCTGTTACTATTCATAGTATGTATTTCAAAATAAAACCATCAATTGATTAAACATTTTTAATAATTGTATAATTTATATTTTAAATTTACAAAATATTAATAGAAAGGAGACAAACATCAATAATCTAGACGCATCAAATTTCATTGTCATAAAGGTAGTACTTCCATTTTATTTTTATGGTCTACCCATTAAAGATATAATGGGTCTTTATGATTAGATTCTAGGGAAGTTAATATATAATTTTGTTTCCCTCTCTATTATTTCTTCTAATTATACGTATATTCCATTTTTGGAAAAATGAGTTTTTTGATATACATGTTTGGGTATTAACATTATTGTCCGTCCATATATGATTAAGTCTAATCATACTACTTAATATGTTAATAACATAATAAATTTTGTGTATCTTATTTTAAAACATCATTCTATTTTAATTTACAAGTTTCAATTTCATGTACATAGACTATAAAAACGAAATAGATAGAATTAAAAATTATTAGTGGAGGAAGTGGAATGAATATGTTGATACATATCTACCAGTGTTCCCAATTTAATAAATGGTCTCTAAACACGATTCTAGGGATGAGTGGATGAACTTTTCTAATCATAATTGTTCCAAATCATATTTGTTATTTTATTGCAATTAATTGAAAAAAAACCATTTTAACAACATTTCCAGTTTTTTAACATATTATTTCTTAGATAAAATTAACTTTAAAATGTTACTAGTAATGGTAAATAGGTAAATCCTGACACATCTAGAAAGATTATTTTTATTACAAAATGATATGAATTGGTAGTAATTAATTTATTAATATATATATATATATACACACAAATTTACACATCGAGTATTTTAGTTTCTAAGAGGGTCAATTATACCTATTCAATATAGGTGGAGAAGGTAGGTCCAGATATTATAAGGACGTAGATGTGTTTTTTAATTTATAATAAGGATAGAAGTTATGTGAATGAAACCACAAATAAAATTATGTTAATAATTTAAAATTATTAGTCAATATTCTAAAATTAAATTATAATCCAATGTTATTCCATTTTCACTGTATAGTAAAATAATCAAGGGATGCCTATCTGATATTTTCACCATTTATATTTGAATTAGTACACTAGTACTTAATTTTTCATGAAATAGAATTTTGGTTAAGTGAGGATAATGGGTTTTGGAACACCTCTATCATGGATATTTTGCTTATAACTTATATTGTTTAGTTAATGTCTATTGTAGAAGGGTTTGTAGGTTTAAATGATCATATCTAAAAAAAATTCAAATAATAATAATTATCGTAAAAGATTCGGATTCATAGAGTGAAACAAAAATTGACCCGTTCTATGATTTATATAGTACCATTGTATATATTTTTAGATGATAAAATAAAATATTCTTAAAGAATTAACCAAACTAATAAGGAATTTAATATTTATAATAATTTAAATCCAGAGTTTTATTCAACATTCTTTTTCATTATATTATGATTAGTAGAAGAATGCAATTCTTTGTACAAATATAATACAATAACACATAGAGATATGTTTAGTAAATACTTAATGAAAATAACTTACAATCTATATGAAATCTAGTTCATATGTTTGAAAACACACTTATTTATCATGTATGGATATAATTGTATAGGAAATACTAAACAAAAACAACTTATAATATATGTTACCAATGTTATATGTTTCATTAATACTTACCATATAAAAAATGTTTCATTCATAATATTTAATAAAGGATAAAAAAATATACTAAATTGTTTTTTATTTTTTATTTTTAATATTTATTTACAAATAGATAGTTAACAACATTACTTGATGGTATAATGATTTATAGTAAATTATTTGAAAGAATTTTTATTCAGTGTTTTTTGAATAGAGGTAAATAGTTTTATTTTATATCATAGGTGTGTTTTATTAATTGATGGATTTTTTAATTAAATGAAGGTTAGTGATTATATTACGATTTAATAATGTGTATAGATATTTAATTTGGAATATAAGTTACATTGGTAATATTTTATTGAGATCCAAAATTAATCAACAATTCTTATTTTGATTATGTTTTATAATAATCTATAATTTTTTTAGAATATTTTTATTACATGTCATTTTATAATGTTTAGTGTATTTATTAAATACATAACTAAAATTTAGTATTTTTTTTTATTTTTTTTGTTTTTAATATACAATTATTTATTTTGAATTCATGTCCCAATGGAAAGAACCGTGACAGACGCTCATGAATATAAATCCTTATTAGGGGATAGAGAAGTAGATATCTTTTCAGGTTTATAGTTTTAGAGAATTAGGCCATAACTATTACATGTAAACTTGAAAATTACATGTAGACATTACTACGGAGTATCCATTTTTTCCATAAAATAAAAACTCCTAAAAAGAAACATATCTAGTTCGAGGGTTTAGACAACATGACTTTTCATTGATCCCATACTTGACCATATTCATCTTTAAGTCTTGTGGAAAACATTTCAAAAAAATGAAATGAGAATAAAAAGCTCAGTAATCTTATAAAATAAAGAAGGAAAAAATTATGCCACCAATAAATAAAAATCAAGGAAACCATAATTTGTAATCATAACATTGCTTACAAAATCATAAGATTTATGAATAACACACACAAATCATAACTCATAAAGGTATATTATTGAATTCATAACATACTTATATAATAGCTATCACAGTTACATAGGGAGTCACATTTGGAATACTCATCAAAATATATTCCTTAAATCGCTTAGGAGAAACATTAACATTTACCTCCATCACATTACCCAATGCATTGGAGAGCTATCTCGGGCTCACCCACTCTAGGTTTATCACGGAACCACCCATAAACATAAAAAATTCCCAATAACCATAAAATATTCATAACACATAACAAAAGAATAAAGGAAAGATAACATTTCCATATTCCAATCAAAATATATCAAATCAAGATATTGAAATAAGCAATTCTTTATCAAATCATTTTTAAACCCATTTAAGAAATTCAATAAAGAGATTTTTGAATAAAAGTGTCCCATACCACTTTAAATATTTTATAATTTTAAAACATTAATGTTCATATAAATAAATACTAAAAACTAATTTTAAAACATGGACATTAATGAGAACGATTTAGAAGAATAAATCCCTAAAATAATATTTTAGTAAAAGAGTTCTTAACCAAATGAGATATTCTTGAAAACAAATAATTGCAGAATAAAATTCAATAAAAACTTTATTATATCATGAAAATAAAGTGATTCATGATTTAATATTCCAAAGGATAGTATATACACTGTATAACAGTTTATTGGTGCATAATGACAATAAAGACTCAATGGAATGTAAATTGAGACGAAACCCCTTATAAAAATGGTATCCTTAGATTAAGGATAAAACAATTACATAATAATGTGTGAAAAATATAGATACAATCAATATGATTGGATATTCATTGTAAATAAATCATATTAAATTCACACATGTTCTTTTTAATACAAAACAAATGACTTGAATGCTTAACTCAATTAATAGAAATTGAGTTAAAATTACTCTTATCTAGTTCCTATCGATGACTTGAAAATTTATCAATGGATTGATTATGTGTATAAAAATTATATCCAATGAAAAGGGATTGTAAATTACAACATAAATAAATAAATAGTGATTCGATACATAATCATATCATTACATAATTAAGAATTAGAAGATTAACCCAAGGAATGGAAATTGGGTTAAATGGTTCCCGTACCAATTTGTTAACTTATGAAACATAAAATAGTGAAATAAGGATCATAAAATAAGGATTAAAATAACCATAAATTTAATTATATTGCATAATTAATAAAATCTTGGGAAGTATATACACCAAAAAAAGAAATAGTGGAAAATATAGTATGAATATCACAGGAATAAAAAGTGAGATGAAAATCTCTTACCACTTTGTAATCAATCATGTCGTATGAAAAAAAGGTATTAAGCACCAAATGATTCACAGAATAATATTAATATAAAGAGAATAATGATAATATATATCATTTGTCAGTACACAATACTACACATGTAATAAATTAGTGGAAAACAATAGAAATCTCACAGAATTAAAAATGAGATAAGAAATCCCTTACCTCATGTCCTACTTGACTCGTTTGTTCCTTGTTCTTACTGAATAAAAAACATAAATTAATTTATACTTGATTAAAAACTTTTTTTAAATTTATTATTCTTTTTATATCACTTATTATTATTTTATAAAAATTAGGTAATCATTTAAGTTAATAATAGTTGTTTTGTCGATATTTTGTACTTGAGTAAAAATGGACTTCTAATAATTACAAGTTGTACACATGGTATAAAGTTCATTATCCAAAATTATATTCATGATTTAGATATCATAAATATAATATATATCCAGAATATAAATGTATTTATAATATTACATAACATTTTGAGGTAAGAATTGAAAAGCACCGTTCATGGAGATGGTAATCCGTACGTACACATGAACGCTACTTTCATTTCTATTTCTTATTTAAATGAAATTAAAACATAATTATACATAGTTATATTATAATTACAGTATAATATATTATATAATATCATTAACACCATCCTTTATACATCCCACATATGTCATTAACGAGTCAGATCACTTTGATGGGGCAGTAGTCCGCACTTCCTCAAGTGAAATTATCGCATTACCCACAATGGAAACCATAAACGTATTATATAAAATAAAAATAAATATTCATAAAGAAAACATAAAATTAATATATATCATATATAAATACAGTTCCATCTTAATGTCCACCATGAGAGGTGGTAGGAGATAATTGAACAACCATCATTTCGTGAGGCGTTGGTTTTCCATTCACTGAAATAGTATGTTCTTTACCCATTAAATGGAGGTGTGTGTAAGTGTAGTTCGAATACATATCTTAAAAACATCTTAGTATATTGACTATACTGGTTTTGTTATAATATAAAAGAATAAAAATATTTTAGGGGTTGGAGAAGTAAAATAAAAGAAATGAATTTGAGAGAAACTGTTACCATTAATTTGGGGTAACAACCTTTGGTTTGAAATAAAAAGTATTCTTGAAGTGCCTTCTACCTAAGGTAAGTCTTCTAGGAGGAGGAGAGGGATCATTATATATTATTGGGGTAGGGTTAGAATGAGTAAAGGGGCATTAGAGGTGTGAGGAATGAGTTATAAGTGAGGGCTTTTTATAAGGAGGAGGAGGGGCTCTTTAGGAAAGTGTGAAAATATTATTTTATTATATAATGATATTCAATTTCTATAGGTACAAAACTAATTAAAGTAGAAGATAATATGACTAATGGTTGAGATAAAATCATAAAATAAGAATTGGACAATATTTCGATGTTATTTTAATATTTATAATATTATTTATTTAAATGATTTATTAATGTGGTAAATCCTGCATCATTTTTGTGTCATAAATAATTTTATTTATTTTATGTATAAAAATTTTAAATAAAGTACCATGTTGTATGAAATTTTTTTAGATTAAAATTAATATTTATAGTAAAAAATAACTTATATAACCCATAGTAAAAGTTTATTTACAAAAATATATTGGTTTATGTTATTTTTGACTTTACATTAAGTTAATTAATCTAAAGTGTCATTATCAATCCCAAGTACCTAGATGGGGTCCCAAAAAAGACCCAAGGATACGAATGGTCTACCATGACTCATAAAATAAGGTTAGGAAAAGTTTTAAGATAATTTTGAATTATTATAATATTTTTTTTACATTGAATTAACCTATTTACCTTTAGTCACAGTAAATAAAATTCAAAAGTCACTATTCACAAAAAATTATTTTCATATTATTGAACCACATTCTTCTTAATAGTAACAACAATTTATGTCGGATTTTCGAAATCCATTTCATAGAAGTAGTAAAATTTCATTTAAATGAAAAAGATAGTTTTTTAACTACTACTTAGTGGTTTTACTATTCATCAAAAATTGATGTTTTTTAGAAAACATCCAA
Source organism: Viscum album (assembly GCA_963277665.1). Classification (NCBI taxonomy): domain Eukaryota; kingdom Viridiplantae; phylum Streptophyta; class Magnoliopsida; order Santalales; family Viscaceae; genus Viscum; species Viscum album. The sequence continues at coordinate 1,292,656,207 of OY728138.1, read as the reverse complement.
TAATTCATCCTAAGATATATGTGATATTCCAAATTAAAAAATGTAACACCCTAAGCTTCTACGGTATGCTTCTCTTTGAAAAATGCGATCGTGTATGTTGTACGCAACATCGAGTTCTAACACACCAGAACCAATCAAACTAGCTGTTATGAATAGTAATACATACTTTTTGAAATTATATAAATTTTATCTCTCAAAATGGACTTCATTTTTGGATTTGGAATATCGAATTTATCCTAGGGTGAAATTTTGGAACTTTTCGGATAACATTTATATTTAGATGAATAATGAAAATTAGTAAATGTTAATTAAAAACAACTTTTTCAATCGAAATAATTTATATTGATAAATTATGAATTTGTGTGGTTTTAAAGTATATTTAAAATATTTTTATACTATTTAATACAGCGTTGTTCATTGTACATAATTTTACAATTAAACCGGATATAAACAAGTTTCAATCTTTTGATAGTTATTATCTCTTAAAAACACGCTTTTTGTTTTAACAACATGAATTAATTTTAAATTAATTTCTGTCACTTCTGTGTTTTGAATTTGGAAAAATGGATTCCATATTTGGAATCAGGATGTTTATATTGTATAAATAGGTAACTTTTATTTTTAGACATTTTGAATAATTACTTCGGTAAATATTTTATTTACCATTGTTAAGGGTAAATCCGGTAAATAAGGGTTAAACAAATAATATTATAATAATACTAAATTATCCTAAAACGTGTCCTAACCTTATTGTTGGATACATGTCCGACCATGGGCATCTTTGGGTCGATTTTGTGACCCCATGGAGCAACATGTAGGTGATAGGAACACATTATTTTAATTAACTTAAAATAAATACAAAAATGACGTAAGCATATATCTTTTAGAAAAACAATTTGTACCTAGGGTTATAAATGTTTTATTTTAGACTATAAATATTCATTATAAAGATAAAAATATTTCCTACATAATTAAATTTTATTTATAATTTTTAGACATTAAATAATTTAATTTGTTTATGACACAATGATGATTTAGTAATTACCATAATAGTGAAAAACTAAAATAATTGATATTATAAATACCCAAATAAATATGATTTGAGACTTTTAATGAATTAAAATAATTTTATAGGTTCATATGACATGTTAGTAATTATTTAATTAACTTTTTTCGAAGTAATCATTTTGTTATGAGTTTTAAAAAAATCAACTATTGAATAGTATCAAAATTGACATAATAGAGTTTTTAAAAAAAATATTATATTATTAATTGATATTAAATTCCTAAAAATCTAATGTTCGGCCAAAAGACTTATATCAAGATAGGTGTATCATTAAGTGACCACTTGGGGGTCTCTTGGATTTATATAGTATGTTTATTAACCATATAATATAAAAATACAAAGAGACATTGTAAACGTGAAACTAATTAACTAAGAGTTAATACTTAAAGATATGGTTAATATAGTAACCCAAACCTGTATAAATCCTATTGGTTGAGTGGTTTCCAACCTATACCCACCTTAACCTTTAAATAATCCACTTTGGATCCCTTAGAAACTGAATATGAATTTATTATAAAATAATATTTCTAGCTTTTCCAAAGGGCCCCCTCACCCCTCTTATAAAACGAGACTCCTCTTTCTCATTAATTCACACCTTCAAAGCCTTCTGGTTCGTCCAACCTCTGCCCAAAGACTCTCTCAACTTCCCTCACTTCATCCTAGAGGCTTTCCTTTAGTCATAAATCCAACCTAAGGAGCCCTTTTGAGCAAATCAAAAGGAATAACCCGAAGAAGAGGTAATAATTTCACCACCCTTTTTCAAGTTCCTTTCTTCTTCCACTTCTTCATTATTTGTTATTACCATTCTAAAATAATAACTCCAGTATATTATATATTCTGTGATATTATTATAAATATGTTACAACAATATTCAGTATACTATCCACCCTTTGAATAACATGTCACCAAACGTGCGTACGTACAGCCTACCGTCTCCACGTCTTGGTGTAATTGTTATTCAATATATTATTATTTGGATGGATATAATAATGATTTATAACTCTTGTAAATAATAAATATAACAACATAATGATTCTGTATATATGATATTCCATCCAATTATATATTATTTTAATATCAAAACAATGATATTGTCGCTCGTGCGTACGTACGGACTACCGTCTCCACGAACGCGATGAGATTCATTCTCCATCGTATCCATTCAAGTATAATTATCATTTGATGATTTAAAAATAATAAGGACTTGATATCATTCTAGATATGAATAAGATACAACCTATCCATGACAAACATGGATTACATAACAAAACATATAAAAGAAAATGATTAAGTTAACACCCAAAACAACGATAATACTAATAATTATTAACAAATAAATGTTAAAAGATCATATATGATATCATATTAATGTATATGATTCTTGTATAATTTAATAAAAATTATTTCACCATTATACAAAAGGTTAACCTACCCCCAACCAAGGAAAAGTACAAGGTAAGGGTTTTTTTTAAATCTCTTCACTATCCGAGGTTGTTTATACGTGAATATCTACTAGGACATCTTTATCATCCACATCCATGTTTCTTAAAAATTTATTTCAAAACATTTTTACTATTTACAAGAATATGGATTAAAGTAATTTATACCCTTGTTTGAATTTTTTTAAGAGTTTTATAAATGAATATTTCCGTCATTTTCCAAACAAGGTGCTTTTAACCTTTTCGACAGAATTAAGGTAAGAATGTTTTTTTAACTTATACGGTGGGTGCGGCTATTTTCCACCGTTATAAAATCATCGAAGCTTCCCTTAAAATCTTATAAGAATATTTTAAAAGAAAATGTTTTATTTTATAAATATATGACTCTTAAATGATTTCAAAATAGAAAGAGATATTTCTCTAAAAAGAGTTTTGATTTCATCTATGTCAACATCCTTTGATGGATTTTACACTTATTTGAAGTTGATTTATTAGGAAACAATACATCTATATTGTATTGAAGGTTTTGTGATATGTTTAACTATGGATGTGTTATTTTTATACCATTCATGGTTTATGGATGAAGTATTTACAATCGTATGCTAGTTTTAATATGAATGTTTATGTTATGTTTAAACCTTTTCATATGGGAATGCATTAGACTTAATATGTGATGGGTGGAACCCGCTATAGCTCCTCGATGCATCGGTAGGTCTCATAAGAAAAACTAGTGTCTTGGCACAACGCCTTGACAGGATCTTATTTGTAGTCTTGGCATGAGGCCTTGGCTATGTGGTTATGATAGTCTGGCATAATGCCTTCTATCATTATAAAAGTGGTTATTGATATTGCATGTGATTATTCAATTAGTAGAATATCCATGTGAATAAGTAAATGGCATTATTTCATTTTATTTTTGTCATACTATATTGATGTTTAAGTTTAAAAGGATTTTGTTTTATTTATACATTTCCTTAAATGTTTATTCTTATTTATGAAAGTTTCCACTATATTGTTATCCTTACTGGGAATTTGAGCTCACCCCTTTCAATGTTTTATTTTTCCCAGGATGTGAAGAAGTAATTTATGAATGACCTGCAGGGATAATATAAGGGGATAAGAGTGTGGAATATGGAGACTATATTGTTGTAGTTTTTATTTTTATGATGTAATATAAGACTTATGAATATATCTAGTGTTACCAAGGCTACTAAAAGAATTGGTCTTTAGAGATTTGATATTTCTTGTGATCATGCCAATGTTATATAATATTGCAACGACTCTAGGTAACTGGGGTCGGGGCGTTACAGTTGGTATCTGAGGAAATTTAGTACAAACCTTGGGAGATAGATTTAGATAAACTCTGATTAGAGCACACATTGGCCTAAGATGGACTTTGAGGATTAGTATAGAAGAACTTCCAAGAATTTTGGTATTGTAGAGATTTTGTGAGTTTTCTGAGAAATACATCTCTGTTTGGATACAAGCAGGTAGAGGCAGCTCTGGAACAGATGTACCTAGGGGTATAACCCAAAAACACCTCTTTGAGCTAGACTCGAACGAGAACTAGTGCACGACAATGGGCCTTGCTTCACTCTTGGTCACGACACTCCCGGGGGATATGCATAGGATAAATCTCCTTTTCTTTACAAATCATTATGAAGGGTTTATGAGTATATACTTCCTCAAAGAAAACATTTTTATTATTATGGATTATATCCATAAATAGTTCAATTTATGTTAAGTGTTTTATAAGTATGGAATTATGTATTCTGATTCATAAACTGATCAAGTTTATGCCATTGTTTATAAATAGAACCTAGTGGAAGAAATGGAAACTGTATCAATGCACGCACTCTATGTAGGGATTTCCCTCCTGCTCAAGATAATTATAGTGGAGATGGTGATGCAACTGGTGCTGATCATCTAATCACGAAACTGGGACAACTCACTCAGGTTATGAATAATAACCTTACTCTTACGGCTCACCCTTATCCACAACATGGCGGATCAATGTTAGATAGCTTCATGGGGCAACAACCACCAACGTTCAATTGGAGTAAAAATCCCTTAGTAACTGAGCAATGGATAAATTCCCTAGAGAAAATATTTCAGGATTTGGGGAGTCATGAAAGGGAAAAAGTTATCATGGCAGTTTACCTCCTCACTAGAGATGCTGATCAATGGTGGTAATTGATTCAAAACATGAAGGAAGATGATGAACTATAAAATATAGAAGGGAGGGAGTTAAAAGATCTATTTTTAGAAAAATACTTTCCTCGTGACCATCGAGTAGATATGGAAAGGCAATTTCTGAGTCTGAGACAAAAAGAGGATGAGAATGTCACAAATTATGATGCTAACTTTACAAGGTTAGCAAGGTATGTTGAAGATTATATACATAACCCAAGAAGTAAGATTGATCATTTCTTTGATGGGTTAAAACCATTTCTCTGCCGAGCATTAGTCTCACAATCATTCTTGTCGTACGAAGACATTATCTCATGTGCTATCAAGACCGAAAAGGAATTCTCTAAGTCTTATGACTTTAAAGAAAAGCAAGAGAAGAAGATATCTGCTGACCAATCTGGGAATGGAAACAAGGGGAATAAGGGAAAGGTTGAATATCCATCCTGTGGTAAATGTGGTAAGAAACACCCCGGTACTTGCTCGAAGGGAATGGGTGTCTGTTACAAGTGTGGTGAAAAAGGCCACCAAGCTCGTGATTGTAAAGGGAAGAAGGAAGCAACCAATGTTCAGTGCTACAATTGCAGGGAGATGGTACATTATGCAAATAAATGTCCTAAGCATCAGGGGAACTTATCTCAGAAAAGGCCAAGGGATCAATGCCAAGCTTATGCTATCACTACTGGTGAGATAGAAGCTCCGAAAGACGTGGTGGCAGGTAATTTAATAGTTTCCTCAAGTTTAGAAAATGCATTATTTGATTCTGGATCATCGCATTTTTTCATATCTTCCCAGTTTTCTATGAAAATTAGATATTTCCAATTTGATTTAACAAGGGAGTTGTCAATTAAAACTCCTAAGGGAAGTATCATTGCAACAAAGTTTTGTAAATCAGTCCCCATTAGAGCACATAAATGATCTTTATCTGATGATCTCATCGTCATACCTATGATTGAATTTGATATAATCCTCGTTATGGAATGGATTTTAGACAATGATGCGAAGATTTATTGTAAGAAGAAAGAGGTTACGATTCTTGATGATGATGATAAGGAACACCTTATCTTTAGAGCAGAATCGTCACCACCAAATTATTATCTAGATCCACCACCAGTAGCTCAAATAAATTCAATTATTAGGGAGAAAGATAATGAAATTACTATGGGTGAGGAAAGGAATGTTCAAATAGAGGATGTACCTGTTTTGAAAGAATATGTAGATGTGTTTCTGGATGATTTACCAGGACATCGTCCAGAACAAGAAGTTGAGTTTTCCATTTATTTAATTCCTAGATCAAGGCCTATATCAAAGACCCCTTATAGAATGGCCACTATAGAATTAGTTGAACTAAAGAAAAAACAATAGGAAATGAGTAATAAGGGATTTATTCACCCTGGTGTTTATCCATGGGGAGCCCCTGTTCTTTTTGTTAAAAAAGAAAGATGGATCTATGAGGTTATGTATCGACTACATGGAGATCAATGTTATAACAATAAAGAACAAGTATCCCCTACCTCGCATTGATGATTTATTTGACCAAATGCATCGAGCTCAATACATTTCAATGATTGACCTTCGATCTGGATACCATCAGTTGTGTGTAAAGAAGGAATACATTCCGAAGACAGCATTTCGATCTAGGAATGGGCATTATGAGTTTACAATAATGCCTTTTGGATTGACTAATGCACCCTCTGTATTCATGGATCTGATGAATAGAGTTTTCAAGGAATATCTCGATGAATTTTTTGTGGTATTTATTGATGATATCTTGGTATACTCCAAAATCAACGAAGATCATGAAAATAACTTGTGCATTATCCTGAAAGCTCTGAGAAGACATGAATTATATAGGAAGTTTAGCAAGTGTGAATTCTGGCTTCATGATATTTCTTTTCTTGGCCATATTGTCTCTAAATATGGAATCTCTTTTGACCCTTCTAAGACCAAGGCAATCGAAGAATGGCCAGCACCTACGAGTATAACTGAGGTACGTAGTTTTATTGGTTTAGTAGGTTATTATAGACATTTCGTCCAGAATTTTGCCCGGTTGTCTAACCTATTAACAAATCTCACACGTAAAGGGGTTAAATTTGTTTGGACAAAAAGAGTGTGAAGAATGTTTCGAAGAACTGAAGAGAAGATTAGTCAATGCCCCTATATTGACTCTACCATCATGGAATGATGGGTTCGTTATTTATAATGATGCATCAATGAATGGACTTGGTTGTGTCCTTATGCAGAATGATAGGGTTATTGCCTATGCATCACGATAGTTAAAAATTCATGAGCAAAACTATCCAACTCATGATCTCGAGTCAGAAGATGTGATCATTGCTCTGAAGATATGGAGGCACTACCTCTATGGTGAAAAATGTGAGATTTATACAGATAACAAGAGTTTGAAGTATATTTTCTCACAAAAAGAACTCAACATGAGGTAAAGGAGATGGCTTGAGTTACTCAAGGATTATAATTGTACGATACACTACCAGCCGGGGAAAGAAAACCAGGTGGCAGATGCTTTGAACAGAAAATATCATGGAGTTTTGAACAATATGAGAATTGAAAGGGACCCAATTTTCATGGATCTAGTGAAGATGGACATGGGAATAACCATGGAAGGTGAAACATAAATTGTTTTTCAAATGGTTGCCAAACCATCTTTACTAGAAAGGATTAAGAGTTCTCAGACTAACGATGAAGAATTTCAAAAGAAGATTAAAGCCGTGAATGATTGGTGATTGAGAGACTATGTGTATGAAGATGGAATTTTGAAATTCGGGAAGAGACTTTGTGTTCTAGATATACCTGATCTAAAAAGGGAATTTATGGATGAAGCTCATAGTTCCAATTTCTCTATACACCTTGGGAGCACCAAAATGTATAGATATTTGAAGGAACATTTTTGGTGGGACAACATGAAGAGGGAGATTGCTGATTTTGTGTCAATATGTATGGTTTTTCAACAAGTGAAAGCTAGAAGGAAACAACCTGGAGGAGTCATGTAACCTCTTCCCATACCGGAGTGGAAATGGGACAATATTACGATGGAATTTTTCATGGGGCTACCAAAGACTCCTAGAAGGAACGATGCAATATGGGTTATTGTTGATCGTCATACCAAGTCAGCATATTTTATTTCTATAAAAGAAGATCTACCAGTGGAATGTCTATAAAGACTATATATTAATGAAGTTGTGAGAGTTCATGGATTACCCCTATCGTTTGTTTCTGATCGTGATCCCCGTTTTACTTCAAGATTCTGGAAGAGTCTTCAGAAATCTCTGGATACTGAACTTCATTTGAGAACTGCCTACCACCCTCAGGCAGATGGACAATCAGAACGAACTATTCAAACCATAGAAGACATGTTGAGATCCTGCTCACTTGACTTTCAGGGTATGTGGGATCAATATTTACCTCTGGTAGAATTTTCCTATAACAATAACTTCTATTCGAGTATCCAGATGGCACCATATGAAGCGTTATATGGAAATAGATGTCGCACACCAACATGTTGGGATGACGTTGGTGAAAGAAAACTTGTAGTTCCAGAACTGGTGGAGGAAACAATGGAAAAGGTGAAGGTAATCCAAAATCACATCAAAGCAGCTCAAAGTAGGCAGAAGAGCTATGCCGATAATCGAAGAAAGGAATTGGAATTTCAAGTCGGTGATCATGTTTTCCTGAAGGTATCTCCATAGAAGAGAGTCATAAATTTTTGTAAGAAAGGTAAATTTAATCCCAGGTACATTCGAACGTTCGAAATTCTAGAACGAATTGGGGTTGTAGCTTACTGATTGGCAATGCCGCCAAGTCTCTCCAAAGTTCACAATGTGTTCCACGTATCTCTATTGAGGAAATACATGCCTGACCCAACGCATGTACTCACATATGAGGAATTAGAACTGGAACCCAATATGTCTTATTGCGAAGATCCCGTTAGGATTCTTGATACGAGAGAACAAGTACTGAAAAACTGGACGATGCGTCTGGTAAATGTTTTGTTGAGAAACCATAAGATGGAAGAGGCAACGTGGGACCCCGAAGAACTTATGATGAAGAACCACCCGAGCCTTTTCATGCAGTAGTATTCTAGAAATTTCGAGGATTAAATTATTTGATGTAGGGGAGAATGTAACACCCCAAGCTTCTACGGTATGCTTCTCTTTGAATAATGCGATAGCGTGTGTTGTATGCAACATCGAGTTCTAACACACCACAACCAATCAAACTAGCCATTATGAATAGTAATACCTAATTTTTGAAATTTTATAAATTTTATCTCTCAAAATGGACTTCATTTTTGGATTCATAATATCGAATTTATCTTAGGGTGAAATTTTGGAACTTTTCGGATAAAATTTATATTTTGATGAATAGTGAAAATTACTAAATTTTAATTAAAAACAACTTTTTTAATCGAAATAATTTATATTGATAAATTATGAATTTGTGTGGATTTTAAGTATATTTAGAATATTTTTTTACCATTTAATACAATGCTGGTCATTGTACATTTTATTACTATTAAACCGGATATAAACAAGTGTCAATCTTTTGATAGTTATTATCTCTTAAAAACACGATTTTTGTTTTAACAACAGGATTTATTTTGAAATTAATTTATTTCACTTCTGTATTTTGAATTTGGAAAAATGGATTCTATATTTGGAATTAGGATTTTCAAATCTTGTAAATAGGTAACGTTTATTTTTATACATTTTGAATAATTACTTCGGTAAATATTTTATTTACCATGGTTAAGGGTAAATCCGATAAATAAGGGTTAAAAAAATAATATTATAATAATACTAAATTACCCTAAAATGTGTCCTAACCTTATTGGTGGATACATTTCCGACCATGGGCATATTTGGGTCGATTTTGGGACCCAATGGAGCCACTTGTAAGTTATAGGGACACTTTATTTTAATTAAGTTAAAATAAATACAAAAATGACATAAGCATATATCCTTTTGCAAAAAAAATTTTACATAGGGTTATATATGTTGGATTTTAGACCATAAATATTCATTAAAAAAATAAAACGATTTACTATATAATTATATTTTATTTATAATTTTTAGACATTTAATTGTTTAATTTATTTCTGACACAATGATGACGCAGTAATCACTATAATAGTGAATAATTAAAATAATTGATATTATAAATACCCAAATAAATATAATTTGGGACTTTTTATAAATTAAACTAATTTTATAGGTTCATATGACATGTTATAAATGCTTTAAATAAATGTTTTCGAAGTAATCATTATGTTATGATTATTTCAAAAATCAACTATTGAATAGTGTCAAAATTGACATAAAAGTGTTTTTAAAACAAATATTATATTATTAATTGATATTAAATTCCTAAAAATATAACATTCAGCCAAGAGACTTATATCATGATATTTGTATCATTAATGGACCACTTTGGGGTCTCGTGGATCTATATATTAAGTTTATTAACCATATAATATAAAAATACAAAGAGACATTGTAAAAGTGAAACTAATTAACTAAGAGTTAATACATAAAGATAAGGTTAATATAGTAACACAAACCTGTCTAAATCCTATTGGTTGAGTGTTTTTGGACCTATCCCCACCTTAAACTTTAAATAATCCACTTTTTAGCCATTAGAAACCGAATATGAATTTATTATAAAATAATATTTCTAGCTTTTCCAAAGGTGCCCCTCACCCCTCTTATAAAAGGGCACTCCTCCTTCTCATTAATTCACACCTTAAAAGACTTTTGGTTCGGAAAACCTCTACCCAAATACTCTCTCAACATCCCTAACTTCATCCTAGAGGCTTTCCTTTATCCAGAAATCCAACCTAAGGATCCCTTTTGATCAAATCAAAAGGAAGAACCCGGAGAAGAGGTAATAATTTCACCACCCTTTTTCAAGTTCCTTTCTTCTTCCACTTCTTCTTTATTTGTTATTACCATTCTAAAATAATAACTCAAATATCTTATATATAATGTGATGTTATTATAAATATGGTACAACCATATTTAGTATTCTATCAACCCTTTGAATAACATGTCACCATACGTGCGTACGTACGACTTACCGTCTCCACTTCGTGGTGTAATTGTTATTCAATATATTATTATTTGGATGGGTATAATAATGATTTATAATTCATGTAAATAATAAATATAACATGATAATGATTCTGTATATATTATATACCATCCAATTATATATTATATTAATATCAAAAGAATGATATTGTCGCTCATGCGTACGTACGGACTACCGTCTCCATGAACGCGATAAGATTCATTCTCCATCGTACCCATTCAAGTATAATTATAATTTGATGATTTAAAAATAATAAGGACTTGATATCATTATGAATATGAATAAGATACAAACTATCTATGACAAACATGTCTTACATAACAAAACATATAAAATAAAACGATTAAGTTAACAGCCGAAAAAATGATAATACTAAGATATTATTAACAAATCAATGTTAAAAGATCATATATGATATCATATTGATGTATATGATTCTTGTATAATTTAATAACAATTATTTCACCATTATACGGGAGGTTAACCTACCCTCAACCATGGATAAGTACAAGGTAAGGGTTTATTTCACAATCTCTTCATTATCCGAGGTTGTTTATACGTAATTATCTACTGGGACTTCTTTATCATCCACATCCATGTTTATTAAAAATGTATTTCAAAACATTTTTACTATTTACAAGAATATGGGTTAATGTAATTTATACCCTTGTTTGAATTTTTATAAGAGGTTTATAAAGGAATATTTCTGTCGTTTTCCAAACAAGGTGCTTTTAACCTTTTTGACAGAATTAAGGTAAGAATATTTTTTTAACTTATACGGCCGGTGCGGCTATTTTACACCATTATAAAATCGCCAAAGCTTCCCTTACTATCTTATAAAAATATTTTCAAAGAAAATGTTTTATTTTATAAATATATTACTTTTAAATGATTTCAAAATAGAAAGAGATATTTCTCTAAAAAGAGTTTTGATTTCATCTATGTCAACATACTTTGATGGATTTTACACTTATTTGAAGTTGATTTATTATGATACAAAACTTCTATATTATATTGAAGGTTTTGTGATATGTTTGACTTTGGATGTGTTATTTTTATACCATTTATGGTTTATGGATGAACTATTTACATTTTTTATTCTAGTTTTAATACGAATATTTATGTTATGTTTAAACCTTTTCATATGGGAATGCATTGGACTTAATATGTGACGGGTGGAGCCCGTTATAGCTCCTCGATGCATCGGTAGATCTCATGAGACAAACTAGTGTCTTGGCACAAGGCCTTGACAAAATCTTATTTGTAGTCTTGGCACGAGGCCTTGGCTATGTGGTTATGATAGTCTGGCATTACGCATTCCATCATTATGAAAGTTGTTATTGATATTGGATGTGATTATTCGATTATTAGAATATCCATGTGAATAAGTAAATGGAATTATTTAATTTTATTTTTTCTATACTATATTTATGTTTATGTTTAAAAGGCTTTTGTTTTAGTTATACATTGCCTTAAATGTTTATTCTTATTTATGAAAGTTTCCACTATATTTTTATCCTTACTGGGTATTTGAGATCACCCCTTTCAATGTTTATTTTTCCCAGGATGTGAAGAAGTAATTTATGAATGACCTGCAGGGATAATATGAGGGGATAATAGTGTGAAATATGGAGACTATATTGTTGTACTTTTCATTTTATGACGTAATGTAAACTTTATTAATATATCTATTGTTACCAAGGCTACTAAAAGAATCGGTCTTTCGAGATTTGATCTTTCTTGTGATCTTGCCAATGTTATGTAATAATGCACCAAATTTGTGTAACTGGGGTCAGGGTGTTACAAAAAATGATGTCTATTTTATCAAATTCCAAACATAGAAGTTTAATTAGTTAATATAAAATTAATTCTCTTTATCAAAACAAATAGCGTGTTTTAAAGAAATAATAACTATCAAATGATTAATACTTGTTTCTATCCAATTTCAAAGAGAAATTAATTCCAATGAACAAAATTGGATTAAATGGTAAAAAACAATATAATTACACTTTAAAACCAGTTAAAAACATAACCTAACCATATAAATAAATTAGATTAAAATGCACTTTTGATATAGAATATAAAATTGTTCACTATTCGTAAAAAATGAGTTTTATCAGAAAAATACCAAAAATTTACCCAAAGTAAATTTTGATGTCCCGATTCTAAAGATGAATTTTATTTTGTCAAATGGAAGATATAAAAATGACAAAAACTATATTAAAATAGGGTTCAACATTAAAAGGCGGTAAATCAATCTTTTAAAGTAAATTATGTTTAAAATTATATTCATTCACATTTTAAGCCTCTAACTATTGTTGGATAAATGTAAAAACATTTAACGAATAGATATAATATATTTGTAATTAGTTATATTCATTCCCTAAATTATAATGGTTAGGTGTTAACTACCATTTAAAATAATAATATTATATTATTTGTGTGGAACGTAAGATTTCAAAGAAACCCATTGTTGTGTATTAGGTATGCTATCAAACATAGCATCCCCTTTAAAGTATAATCAATATTTAGTTCACAAATATTTATAAATATAAAAAATTCCTTGTTATTTATTTACCTAGGATGTTAGATCCTTCCCCCTTTTTTGGAATTGCGTCCTCAAAATTTTAAAACTGGGTCTGGAAACTTCATTAAAAGTCACACTGGAAAAGAGTCAATAAAACTATCACATTAAAAGAAAGAATGAGAAGTACAAAGGTCACCTGATATAACCCATACTAGGATTCCATGTAGAAAAATAAGGATATGAAAGTGAAAAAAATGGTCATGTTGTGATGGAGAGTGATAGAAAACATGATTAAGAGAAAGTTAACCACAAGAAAATCACAAACTTATGATTTGTTAAACGGTCTTTGATTACACAGTTGGAAATGTAAACCAACAATGTTTTTGTTTTAAATTATTTTTCCTAATTTTGAGGAATTAATTTACTACATAGAATAAGAAAATAATGAAATATACTTACCTTCAGGTATAGTTTCATCCTTCACTAATTTTCTACCAAAAAATAATCTTTTCTCCAAACGATGAGCATTAAAATAGTCTTGGTCACATCAAAAGGAGAAGAATCATCTTCTAGATAATCACATAATCCACAAAAGAAGAAATATATATTTTCCCTATCTTTAGAAAACAACTAAAACCAAAATGGTTAGTACGAGATCAGATAATACCCAAAATGGACTATCTATTACAAAAAGAGAAGCTAATATTAATATTCAAAATTTATCAAACAAAACCCAAAGTCCAACAAAGACCATTCAATAAAAAATTGTCCATAAAATTATTCAAAAGTAATCCAAACTAATATTGAAACCCAAATCTCATAAGTATTTAATTACACAGTCTTCCAATACAAATCATAACATTTATCTCCAAATAACATCAGTTACTCATAATGTCTCATATAGAAAATTAATTAACCTAATCACATATTCTCCATGATCGGTTAATCATTTTCATAAATAAACCAAATCGTCATATGTCCACAATAAAAACATAGATTCTTCGAAACTAAAATTTCATCCATTATTCCACAATTGAAATCTCATAGTATTCTATCTTCCTTAGGCATATAGTGTTTCCTCAAAAGAGAGAATGTCTTACCCCGTAACCCTTACAACTTAATCACCAAATCATTTTCCTATACTAAGTATATCCATTTGATAAAACATAAGTCACCCAAATAAGAATATTCTTGTTCATTAAAATCAGTTTACTAAAATAATAAGTCATACTAGCTAGGTACTTCAAGTAGGACAGTGGTAAGTGATGCACCATTGTCACCCTTCGGTTGTGGGTTTGATTCTTATGGCCTTGCCAGATGCAACGAGTTGTCACCCATCCTACAGTTTGTCCTTTTTGTAAAACTCAAAAATAACCCTAACATGTTTTAACCTCAATGGTTTCCGTATACCTCTCATTTTCACCCCAATTCATTATGATGTCAACATCTTAATTCATGAAGTCTTATATATATTTTAATTTTTTTATTTCTCCATCATATGATAAAATAAAATGATCCCCAAAATTAATAACATCATACCTTGGTCATGGTGTCCATTTGGTTTCATTGTCATCTTGTTCATGTCGATAGAAGGTTTATGCACTGAAACAATTATTTAGAGATCCTTCAAAATCATTTTCTTCTTTTATCCAAATACACCTTGTAAAACATGTTTCATATGGGTGTTGACAGAAAAATAATTTTGGAAAATAATCATGTATGGCCTATAATTTCAAAACATCTGATAAAACATGATTTCAATAAAACATTCAAACCTGATTTGAGTTAAAAGGACCAATTAATGGTCCTTTTAAAATAAAATTGGTATGTGCTGAGAGACTATATTATAAACGAAAATATAAATAGGTTTCACAAGGGTCTCCTTCTTCATCACCATTTTCCAAATCATAATATGCTTCAAAATCTTAGGATAATGTAAAATATTTAAAAATGCCTTGATAATATTTACCTTTCTTGAAAATATAAGAATATTGTGAAAATAGGATTTGTTTAAATATAACCCATGATCCACGATGATAAAGTGTTATAGTGGAGGTGTTTCATATCTCAAACAACTGCTTTCAAGGGAGTTGTATTCTAGAAAAAGTTTCAATATCATCCATACATGACATTGTAATAATTATTGCAAGCAAGTCATCTGTAAGTGATTAGAATGTCATTTGAGATCCTCCTCCTTCCATTTATAACTGACTTTACTTGAACTAAAAAAATTATAAAACAAGGATTAAATGAATATAATAGACATAGGGATTGAAAATGTGTCGAATGAAAACTCATAATCCCTAAAGTTGTCTAACAGACCTTTGATACCAACTATAAGGACCTGACCCTAAACATTACATAATCTTGAATTAAATGATTAATTCACATTAAGGATCTTTTCAGGTTTAGAGTTTTAGAGAATTAGTCCGTAACTATTACATTTCAACTTGGAAATTACATGTAGACACTACTACTCAGTATCCATTTTTCTCATAAAATAAAAACTCTTAAAAAGAAACATGTATAGTTCAATGTTTTAGATAACATGAATTTTCCTTGATTTCATCCTTGAACCTATTCATCTTTATGTCATGGGGGAAACATTTAAAAAACTTTTAATGAGCATAAAAATATCAGTAGGTGTTATAAAAAAAGGAAGGAAAACATTAGGCCATCAATAAATACAAATCATTGAAACCATACTTTTCAATCATAACAAACCTTACAAAATCATAAGATTTATGAATGACACACACAAATCATAAATCATAAAAGTAACTTATGGAATTCATAACATACTTACATTGTAGCTATGGAAGCTATATAGGGAGTCACATTTGGAATACCCATCACAGTATATTCCTTAAATCTCTTAGGAGAAACATTAATGTTTACCTCTATCACGTAACCCAATGCATTGTAGAGTTATCTCGGGCTCACCCACCCAAGGTTTATCATGGAACCACCCGTATACATAAACATTTACCAATAAACATATCATATTCAAAACACATAACACAAGAATAAAGTAAATATAACATTTCCACATTATAATCACAACATATCAAATCAATATATTGAAATAAACAATGCTTTATCAAATCATTTTAAAAACCATTTAAAACATTTCATAAAGAGATTTTTGAAACAAAGTGTCCCATACCACTTTGAAGATTTTAAAATTTTAAAACATTATTGTACATATAAATAAATACTAAAAACAATTTTGAGAACATGGACATTAATGAGAAATTTATAGAAGAATAAATCTTTAAAATAATATTTTAGAAAAATAGTTCTTAACCAAATGAGATATGATTGAATAGCAATAATTAAGGAATAAAATTCAATAAAAACCTTATTATATGATGAGAATAAAGGGATTCACGAAATTATATGAAAAAGGATAGTATATACACTGTTTAAAAGTGAATTGGTGCATAACAACAATGAAGTCTAAATAGAATGTAAACTGAGATGAAATCCCTTATAAAAATGGTATCCTTAGATTAAGGATAAATAAATTACATAATAATGTGTGAAAAATATAGATACACTAAATATTATTAGATATTTAGTGTAAATAAATCATTGGAAATTCACTCATGTTGTTTTTAATACAAAACCAATGACTTGGATGTTTAACTCAATGAATGGAAATTCAGTTAAAATTACTCTTCTCTAGTTCATATCGATGATTTGAGAATTTTTCAATGGATTGATTATGTGTATCAAAAGTATATCCAAACAAAGGATAGTATAAATTACAACATAAATAAACAAATAGTGATTCTACACATAATCATAGCATCACATAATTAAGAATTAGAATATTAACCCAAGGAATAGAAATTGGGTTAAAAGGTTCCCGTATCGATTTGGTAATTTACGAAACATACAACCCATGAAAAAAGGACCATAAAATGAAGATGTAAATACCCATAAATTTAATTATATTACACAATTAATAAAATTATGGGCATTATATACACCAAAAAAGGAAATAGGGGAAAATATAGAATGAATCTCACAGGAATAAAAAGTGAGATAAAAATACATTACCACATTGTAATCGATCAAGTTGTATGACCAAAAGGTAATAACCACAAAATTATTCATAGATTTAAAATAATATAAAGATAATCATGATAATATATATCAATTGGTAGTACAGAGTACACTACATGTAATAAATTAGTGGTGAACAATGGAAATATCACGAAATTAAAAGTGAGATAAGAAATCTCTTACCTCGTGTTCGACTTGACTCGTTTGTTCCATGTAATTCGTGAATAATAAACATAAGTTAATTTATACTTGATTAAGAACATTTTTCAAATTTTATTATTCATTTTATATCACTTATTACCATGTTATAAAAATTATGTAATCATTTTAGTTAATAATGATTGTTTTGTAGATATTTGGTACTTGAGTAAAAATGGACTTCTTATAATTACAAGTTGTTCACATGGTCAAAAGTTCATTATATCCAGAATTATATTCATGATTTAGATATCATATATATAATATATATCCATTATATACATTTATTTATAATATTACATAACATTTGGAGGTAAGAAATGAAATGCACTGTTCATGGAGATGGTAAGTCATACGTACGCATAAACACTACATTCATTTATATTTCATATTTTGATGGAATTAAAACATAATTATACATAGTTATATTATTATTCTTGTATAATATCATATATAATATCATTAAATCAATCCTTTATACAACCCACATATGGAATTAATGAGTCATATCACTTTGAGGGGGCGGTAGTCCGCACTTCCTCAAGTGAAATTATCGCGTTTACCCATAATGGAAACCATAAAGGTATCATATAAAAGAAAAATACAGAATCATAAAGAAAAAATAACAATAATATATATATAATATAAATACAGTGCCATATTAATGGCCACCATGAGAGGCAGTAAGAGATAATTGAACAATCATTGCTTTGTGAGGCGTTAGTTTTCCATTCACAGAAACAATATGTTCCTTACTCATTACATAGAGGTGTGTGTAAGTGTAGTTAGAATAATTCTCTTAAAAAATCCTTGTATATTGATGATACTATTTTTTTTATAAAATAAAATAATAAAAAGATTTTAGGGGTTGGAGATGTAAAATATAAGAAATGAATTTAAGAGAAATTGTTACCTTTAATTTGGGTAACTCCCTTTGGTTTGAACTAAAAGGACTTCTTAAAGTGACTTCTACCTAAGGTAAGCCTTCTAGGAGGAGGATAGGGATATTTATAATGTATTCAGACAGGGGTTGGACGATCCAAGTTGCTTTATATGTTTGAGGAATGAGTTAGAAGTGAGGGATTTTTATAAGGGGGAGGAGGTGTTCTTTTGGAAAGTGTGAAAATATTATTTTATTATATAAAGATATTCGGTTTCTAAAAGTCCAAAACTAATTAAAGTCAAATATAATATGAGTAATGGTCTAAATAAAATCATCCAATAAGTATTGGACAGGTTTTGGATGTTATTTTAATATTTATAATCTTATTTATTAAAATGATTTATTAATGAGGTAAACACAACATCACTTTTGTGTCATAAATAATTTTATTTATTTGATGTATAAAAATTATAAAAAATGTACCATGATGTAGGAATGTTTTTTATATTATCAACTAATATTTATAGTTGAAAAAATAACGTATATAACCCCTTGTAAAAATTAATTTACAAAAAGATATTTGTTTATGTCATTTTTTCCTTTACTTTAAGTTAGTTAATATAAAGTGTCATTATCACTCCCAAGTGGCTACATGGGGTCCCCAAATCTACCCAAGGATGCCCATGGTCTGCCATGACTCATCCAAAAAGGTTAGGAAACGTTTTAAGGTAATTTTTTATTATTATAATATTCTTTTTACCTTGATTTCAGCCTATTTACTTTTAACCGCGATAAATAAAAGTCAAAAGTTACTATTCAGCGAAAATTATTTTCATATTATTGAACCAAATTTTACTTACTAGTAACAACCATGTATGTAATATTTTTGAAATCCAATTCACAAAATTAATAAAATTTCATTTAAATGAAAAGTGAGTTTCTGAACTACTACTTAGTGGTTTCACTATTTATCAAAAATTGAAGCTTTTCAAAAAAAAACTACAAAAAATTCATCCTAATCTATATTTGATATTCAGAATTCAAAAATTATGTCTATTTTACCAAATTAAAAACATAAAAGTTTAATTAATTAATTTAAAATTAATTCTTGTTATCAAAACAAATTGCTTGTTTTTAAGAAACAATAACTGTCAAAAGATTGATACTTGTTTATGTCCAATTTCAAAGTGAAATTAATTACAATGACAAAAATTGGATTAAATGGAAAAAACGTAATATAATTAAACTTTAAAACAAATTAAAAAGATAATATAACGATATAAATAAATTAGATTAAAATCCACTTTTGAGTTAAAATATAGTATTTTTCACTATTCATAAAAAAATGAATTTTATCAGAAAAATACAAAAAAATTACCAAAATTAAATTTTGATGTCTCGATTCAAAATAAGAATTTTATTTTGTCAAATGTAACATATAAAAGTGACCAAAACTAGATTTAAAGAGGGTTCTCCATTAAAAGGCAGTAAATAAACCTTTTAAAGTAAATTGTGTTTAAAATTAGATTCATTTACAATTTAAGCCTATAAATTTTTTTGGATAAATATAAAAACATTTAACAAACATATATAATCATTTTTTAGTTAGTTTTGTTCATTCCCTCTATTACAATGACTAGGTGTTAACTACCATTTAAAATAAAAATATTATATTATTTGTGTGCAACTAAAGATTTCAAAGAAACTCATTGTTGCATATTAGGTATGCCATCAAACATAGAATCCCATTTAAAGAAGAATTAATATTTAGTTCATAAATTTTAATAAATATGAAAATTTTAATGTTCATTATTTACCTAGGATGTTACATATATATATTATTGCAATTTTTGGTTAAAAACTATTGTACTTATATTGTATTAGATGAAAATTTATTATATGTAATAATTGTGTATAATTTATATACTGTTTGAAGTAAAATATACGAAGGAAAATTTGAGATATATTTATTACCTTAGTGATAGAGTTAGTGGTTGTTCAAACTACCAACACATATTTTACAGTGGTTTATAAAACTAATATTATTTCATATTGTTTAAAACAAACATTAATTATTTTAAAAACCAATAAATATTACCTTGTTTAATGGAATTTTACTAAATAAATTCTAAATTTATTTGTGTTGGTTTAAAAATAATCACTAATAAAGGGAAAAACAAATAAATATGTAGAATAAATACTATAGTGAATTGAATTTTCAATTAAAGACATATTTTATAACTATCGATAATCATTTAAACCCAGTACTAACTAGTTGTTTCACCAGAATCCAAAAATAATAATCATAAAATAATTATAATCATAGTTAATTTTAAATTGAGGTAAAAAAATCATATATATTTATATAAATCATCATGAAATTATTTAACAATAGTTATAACTACCTATAAATGTTAAAGACCTTTTTTATTAGTACTTTTTGTTTTTGTGTTAATATCACATTATTTGATTTTGGGTGGAAAGTGGCATGATATGTTTTTGAAGGATATATGAAAACAATAAAGGTGAATTTGAGGGGATGAAAGTGTTATTATAGAGGGAAACCTATTCTCAATTATCGATCAATAACACCCCACTAAATGAATACAACTTGATACAATCTCTATTTTATTTACCAATGAAGAGTTCTTCTTTTTTGATGACACTCTTCATTTGGGTGCCTCTATAAATGTGATTCCCCAAAAAAAGTTCCTATTTTTCCATGATGATTAGATAAAGACTTTGTAAAAGTTTGTTCAACTTGAAAACTAGATCACTAGAAACCATGAAATTATATTAGAATATATTATTAAAAAATTTTAAAACATAGTTTTTCTTAAATATTTTTATTTGATAAATATAAAAAATAGTTTTATGTGCATACCTGACCCACTAATAATAGTTATAAATTTATTAAAAACCAATAAAACTATATTCAATTTATATAATGGTAGATTATCAGTTTATTTTAGTGAATAAATTTCTTAAATTAACATCGCTAATTTCATTAAGATCCCATTATAAAAAAAATCATCATTAATAGCTAAAATAATTGATTTAATTAATATATCAATGAAATATTATCTTTGTTGAGATGGTATGTGAGTATGATATACTCTATAATACCAAATTTTGGATCGAAATAATAGAGACACTGTATGGAGTATCTAATGATGCTCAATATACAAGAGGGGGTGAATTGTATACTTTAAAAGATTCCTTTGGAACTTTTAAAGATGATTATGTTTAATAGGGTTAAAAAAGGTAATTCTCAAAACCTCTAGATCTACACACTTTATTGATTCCATAAATATGATTTCAACAAAGTAATTCTGAAAAAGATGGTTCCGGAAATGAAACATAATTAAAATTTACAATGATGAAGATTCTACACTAAAGCATATAGATTGCAACTAAATTAGAGTACATTTATAAGGAAGTAAAAGATTTTTATACTTTCCTCAACAATACAAATGCAGTGGAAAACTTGAAACAAACAAGTAACAAGTATAAATCTTTTAACCCAAAGAGAAGTGTATTCAACATCCTCGGATAAAGGTCCCCTGATTTATACTTTCAAGAATTTCTATCTTACCCACAACAGGGTATGCCCTCTATACGAAGGTCGGTGTATGTCTTGCTATCCCTGCAAGCCCTCAACATCAAGGTAGTCAGCACCTCTGTCTTCCTATCCCCGGAAGCTCTCAACTTTAAGGTAGTCGGTACCTCTATCTTTCTATCCCCAGAATCCCTTGATTGTACACAACAACAATTGGAGTTTCACAAAGAAAATATGGACAAGAAGTTCAGTACACACAAAGCAATGAGAGTCTCTCTCTATAAATCACTTCAACAGCATGTAATCTCTAGATTCATAGAACATTATTGAGCTCTTTAAAATGAGCTCCAATTTATAGGAACGACTTCAACGATCGTCTCCCTCTTCCAATGATCATATTTTCCCTTGAATTTTGGAGGGACCTATACACGTGTCACTCAAACAATGGTTAGTTTGTAACAGAATGCACGACATTGTTTTATAACAAAACAAGTGTAAGAAAAAATATGGTTATCTAACTAAAATCCAATATTCGAAATGTAAGAAAATGAAATATCAGAGTCTAACCAAAAATATTCTATGTCTACAATACAAGGATATTCGGATTCTATTTTCTAGGAATTTGGAACAAGAACTCTATAAAATTACGGAGTCTGAATTTCAATGAAATTTGAAATCTAGATTCTCAGGAATTCGGAACCATAACATACAACGTTCGGAGTTAGAGTTCATGAGAATTTAGAGTCAGAAATCATAAGAGTTTGGAGTTTGTATTCATAGAACTCAGAGTCATAACTTGGAAAAGTTCGTAAACAGAATTCATATTCAGAATTCGGAGTCAAAACATCAGAGGAGTTCGTAACCAGAATTCATATTCAGAATTCAGGGTGAGATCTCAGAAGAGTTCATAACCAGAATCCGTATTCAGAATTTAGAGTCAGATATCAGTAGAGTTCGTTATCAGAATTCATATTCAGAATTCGGAGTCAGGACTCAGAATAGTTCATTACCAGAATTCCTGTTCAGAATTCGGATCCTAAAAAAAATTATTCTTATCTAGGTATTTATAGGATTCCAAGGTTTTGGCTACAAACCAAATTTTACAATTGGAAAAAAATATGATATGAACAATGAAAACATGTTAAGGGTAAATTTCCTTGGGGAAGGAAATTTTTCCTTATAGAAGTAAAACATAGGGTAAAATGAAATTTTCCTTTAGATAAGGTGTTTGTCATTTTCAAAACAAGAAGGAATGGTAATGTAATAAGGAATCCTAATTGAATTAACAATCTCCCCCAAGTATGAAGGAATGTAAAAGTCATAAAAAAACCTTATTGACTCTACAATCACCCCCTTTATGGAAAGCATAAACATCCTTATGAAAAAGAATATAAGGACATAGAAAATTTTCATAGACTTTGAAATAAAGCTTATCTCCCTTTTCACATTACCAAAGATGAATACGAATAAATACCCCTTAGGCTTTGGAACACTAAGGATCATATTCTGGATTTCTGGAATGGGATTTTTCATTATCTTTAGTATGGAAATATATGTGTGAAAACTCTCCCTTAGATAAACTCCCCCTTAGGGATATTTCTTATTTACTTAGAATTCTTTTTCTTTTCTCCCCCTTTGTGATTTTCAAAAATAATTTGAGGTAATGGAAAAGAAATTATATCACCTGAAATATTAGTATAAACCATGAAAATAGAAACGAACAACCCGAAATTTCATTAATATTGGAAGAATTTGTACATGGAAAAAAAAAATAAAAGATCATATTTATTTTCCTTCCTTTTCCTTGGGTATGAATTTCTTCACAATGGTTTTCATCTTCTTTAGCTCCTAGTGATCTTCCTCTTCTTACTTCTATAAGTATTTTATCCTATCATCCTGAGACTTCAGAGCCTCTACCTAAACCTTCAACAAGTCATCTTGCTTTACTAGCTTTCCTTCAATCTCGATCCGGAGATCCCTTTCCCTCTTCCAGCATTGGGAAACAGAGTTCAACATCCCATTCAGATACTTGACCTCCTGAATCTGAGTATTCTTCTCAAGATTTAGATTTTTCTCAAATATTTTTGTGATATCCTTGATTTTTCTGTATTTAGTATCAAAATTTTCCTTAACATCATCTTGAAACTCATCAAGCTCTCTCAAATCTTCAACTATATTCTCTGACCAGCTGACCAACTTCTTACAAGATTTTCTATGTGCATCATAGTTGATACGGAAGTTCTTGTGATCAACCACAATCTATACATACATATTCATCACGATGGATAAAAAATATGATTTCTGATTCATACTATGTTGAAGCATCTGATATATGTAATCAATGGATGGAAAGATCGGTATGGTGTCAACATGATTCTTCAGTGATTGAATGATAAAATCATGTCCTAGAGCTGATGATTCTGAATATGATACTTTCCTTGGTAATGGTTCATCCTCGAGCTCAATCAGCTTCCTCTTAGAAGATCCACCAGCTTCTTTCTTTCTTACAATTTCTTTTGTTGGGGTATCAACAACCACTTGATTGCCCTTATTGTTTCTTAGAACAGTTTCTTCATCTGGAGACTCAATCTCACTTTCAAACAGCTGATCAATCTTATCTTCATCATTTTTTTATTTCTTGGCTCCTGCCTCAATATCCTCAGGGAGAATAAAGTGATGATTATAGATTTCTTCCTCAGACAATTTATTAACATCTTCTTCTCCCTTCCCATCTTCATTTTCCTCATCCTTCCTAGGAGTTGTGAGCTTTGAACACTCTGCTTCAGAAGTCCAGATTGATAGCTTCTCAGAAGGGGTTTCCATTTCATGATAATCTTCAACTTTATTAATAAGATCTTTAGAGCCCCCACTACTTTCTTATTTTTCCACTTCTTCGATATCTTCCTTTTCCTCAAAAACCCTCTGTTGGGATTTCTTCGGAGTCATAAACTTCTTTCCCAGAGTGTCGAGTAAGGGTTTAACCAAGAAGGATTTCGGTACAATAATGTTCTCGGATGCTATTTTAGTGTCCCTCAAAATATATTGGACAATTTCACCCTCAAAAATTTTATTCTTAAGTTTCTTTTCTTTGGCTTGATTTTCAAGCTCATCAGCTGCCTTCTATTTTAGAACCTTGGCCTCAGAAGGATCTTGACCAAACTGTGGCAGTCCTTCCTTCCGATTCTTTTTGTCTTCTCTCCATTTGGCTACTACCTCGTCCAAATAGGCTTTATGCTTCTTGGGCTTTGAAGGTGTGGATTGAGTTTCTTTGGCCTTAGGGGTTTTCTCTAATTC
Organism: Viscum album; assembly: GCA_963277665.1. Taxonomy (NCBI): domain Eukaryota; kingdom Viridiplantae; phylum Streptophyta; class Magnoliopsida; order Santalales; family Viscaceae; genus Viscum; species Viscum album. The sequence continues at coordinate 1,292,630,875 of OY728138.1, read as the reverse complement.
TTCCACTTCCTTTAGTTTCCTCTTCATTCTATCCTTCTTCAATGGTTCAACCATTTTTTCATTCTTCAGAACACCTTCTACTTCTTCCACTAGTAGATCATAATATTCTCCAGAATCTTTAGAAAATCCAACATTCATTCTTTTCAAATTATCGTCACTTTCTAACATGACTTTGAAATTCCTAGGCATGGAACTGCAAGGAATCTAGAAGGACTCAAGACATCAAACAATCAACATGAAGAGTAGGGAAGGATACATGATTATCTATGCTCTCAAGTTCCCATTATTGATATTCTATCTCGTAATGAGAATATGCTTCATCATATTGATCTTCCTTAGATTTACCAAAAAATCCAAGATATACATATCACTTTTCTTCACCATGTCTTTGTCACCCTTTCTCGGTACGATAAAACCTAGAACCCATAACTCAAGGATCTGATTATTTATAGACAAATGAGAAATATTTGTGGTCTTGATATTTGAAAGTCCAAGACACTCCATAGCCATCACCTTTACAAAACTTCCTTGAACATCTAGAAGCTTGTGGGAATAAAACATGGATTCCCCTTCATAAGACAGCCCCACCAATCTAGCAGCCGTGGTGTATGAAAGGGAATATGTTTTTCCATAACTCTTGAAAGAAAACTTATCTCTCCCTTATTCCATAAATAAGCAAACTGACTCATAAAACTCGATGAGTATATCCGGATACACCAAGTCTTGAGCTCCAGGCTTTGATATGAAAACACTTTTCTATCCATTCGGTTTGATGTTTTTGGAGATAATGGAGTCATACTTGTTGAAGAAACTCGGATGCACCATCCATTCTATGTATAGTTGCCACTCTGGAATCGGCTTGACAGTAGACATATTATTTTCAGAGAATTATTCTGCAGACATTCGGACTTGAGAAAACTCTGAGAAGTTCGAAATGGGATTTTGTAGGAGAGGTAGAGCGTCGACACACAAAGGCTTGAAATCGATGTGGGACAACCCTTCGGTGGTCCTTTATATAGGCGTTTTATGTGACGATTCATATTTCTATATCAATCCAATGTTTAAGAACTCTTCTAATCAGATCTGATAGTTGAAAAGATATCCACAAGGAAAATTTTGTAGAATCGATCTTTTGAGGTTTTTAAAGCAAAACATTCAGATTTAAGGAAACTATAATCCGAGAAATTAAAAAAAACAAACATGTAAAAGGTGATTATGAAAACTCAAGAAAGAATCATACCTTTTGGATTTTCAAGAATATTATTCATATTGAGGAAAATTCTTTTTTAAGGACTTTAGATTCCGAAAAAAAAAATTGAGTGCAAAAAAATGAGTATGCAGATCTTCATTACAAAAATTTCAAATATGAAAATATTCATTACTAAATTTTCAAGTCCAAAAATGTTCATTACAAAAATTTCCAGTACGAAAATATTCATTACAAAAATTTTGAATATGAAAAAAAAAACAAATCTTCATTATGAAAAATATAAAAATCGTCATTATGAAATATGAAAAAATTCATTACGAAATATGAAAAACTTTATTACAAAAATTATATATGTATTCATTATGAAAAATATGAAAGACTTCATTAAGAAATATGAAAAACATCATTAAAAAATATGAAAGAAATCATTATGAAAAATATGAAAAACTCATATGAACATATGTACTCCCCCTATGAAAAGGAGTTAATTACTGTAAGGATATTGACTCATTAGATAGTTAATAAGGAATATTACCTTACGGTTATCCTTCCTAACATCTTTTTAATTTATTAAAATCTATTGGAGGGTAAATATTTTGTGAAAATATCAGCAAGTTGATCTTGCATTCTGATAAATTGAAGAATGATATCTCCTTTTTATGTATGATCCCTAAGAAAGTGATGCCTAAGGTCTATGTGCTTTGCACGAGAGTGATGTGCATGATTTTTACTAAGGTAAATGGCACTTATATTATCAATCAAAATTTGTGTTTGGGTAAAACTCATACCATAGTCTGTGAGTGTGTGTTGCATCCAAAAAACATGAGCACAACAACTTCCAGCTGCTACATATTCTGCTTTAGTAGTGGAAAGTGCTACTGAGTGTTGATTATTGCATGACCAAGAAACTAATGAATCTCCTAAGAAATGACAAGTTCCGTATGTACTCTTTCTATCCATTCTACATCCACCAAAGTCAGTATCTGAAAAACTTTTTAAAATGAAATCAATTACATAAATATAAAAGAGTCATAAATCCATGGTTCCCTTTAAGTAGTGAAAACTTCTTTTCACTGCCTTTAAATTAGATACCATAGGATTGGATTGATATCTTGCACATAATTATACTGAAAACATTGTGTCTGGACGACTATATATAAAGTAATGTAAACTTCCAATCATACCTCTAAAAGATGTTTGATCTATTGGTTTACCATTTTCATCAGGATCAAGTGTTTTAGAGGTACCAGTGGGAGTAATTATACTCTTATTGTTGTCATATACATACTTTTTAAGAAGATATTTAATATATTTATGTTGGGATATATATATTTCATCAGGTTTTTGAGAGATTTTAAAACCAAGGAAAAATGTTAACACGCCCATCATACTCATTTCAAACTCATATTTCATTAGATTCGAAAAGGAATCAGTTAAAGATTGCTGAGTTGATCCAAATATAATGTCATCAAAATAAATTTGAACAATCAAAACATTTTTCTTATCTTTCTTTATAAAAACGGTTGGATCTTAATTTCCCTTGACATAATTATTTTGAAGCAAAAATCCAGTAAGACTATCATACCAGGCTCAAGGGGCTTGCTCAAGTCCATACAATGCTTTGTTAAGTCTAACAACATGATCAGGATGTTTTGCATCTTCAAAACCAAGAGGTTGTTCAACAAAAACAATTTCTTGTACATAAAAATTAGGTAAAAGCACATTTCACATCCATTTGAAAAATCTTTAAATTGAAGAATGCTGAAAAGGAAAGTAGAATACGAATAGATTCGAGTCTAGCTACTAGAGCATAGGTTTCTTCATAGTCTATTAATTATTGTTGATTATTGCCTTAACAACCAATCTAGATTTATTTCAAACAATGATTTAATTTTCATCACACTTATTTTTGAAGACCGATTTTACTCCAATAAGAGAAGTTTCCATAGGTATTTCAACCAAGGACAAAACTTTATTCCTTTTGAATTAATTTAGTTCATCTTTCATGGCTTTAATCCAATCATCATCACCTAAAGCTTCATCAGTGATTTTTGGTTCTAATTGGTAAAGGAATTCTAGGTGTTTTACATCATTTCTTAAGGAACATATAGTCCCTATAGGTTGATTCACATCTCTAATAATACTATCACTAGGATGATTCTTTAGAAACAGCTGATTTGGGTTTTGTAAAATCTATTCATCAACATAGGGTAGAAAATCTTCTTGGGTAAATGCTTCAAAAACATTTTCTTGGGCATTTTACATATTAGAAAAATCTTCTAAAAAAAGTTGATAATTAGTTTTTGAAAAAAAATCTGAAGATGTAGGTTGGGCTTTTTTAAAAGAAAAAGGATCCGTTTCATGAAATTTTACATGTACATTCTCTTCAACAATACAAGTGTTTTTGTTAAAAACTCTACAAGCCTTAGAAGTTGTGTAGTAGCCTAAGAAAATTCCTTCATCCAATTTTGGTGCAAATTTATGTAGATTATCTTTAGTATTCATAATGAATACCTTTCAACCAAAAACCTTGAAGTAGGAAACTCTAGGTTTTCTACCATTCCATAACTCATAAACAGTTTTATTAAGAAAATCTCTAATCAAATATAAATTTATAGTATAAAAATAAGTACTTACATCTTCAGCCTAAAAATGTTTGTCTAGAGAATACAGACTCAACATGGTTCTAGGTATCTCTTGAAGAATTCTATTTCTTCTTTCAACAACACCATTTTTTTGAGCTGTTATGGGTGCTGAAAAGTTAATAGTAATTCATTTTTACTACAAAATGATTCAAAATATAATTTTTGAAACTCTACACCATGATCACTATGAATAATTTTCAATGGAAGACTTTTCTCATTTTTAACATGGGCTCTAAAACTTTTGAAATAATAAAAATCTTCAGACTTCTTTGCTAGAAAATGGACCCACGTAAATCTAGTGTAATCATCAACCAAGATAAATACATAATACTTGCCTCAAATGCTTCCAGTTTGTGTAGAACCAAAAACAACCATATGCACTAGCTATAATGCATCAGTATTTGAGACTTCACCGACTGATTTAATATTTCATTTATTTTGCTTTCCATATTTACAAGGGTCAAAAAATTTTGAAGAGTCAAAACTATGATCTAGAAGATGCTTAACTAATCTTTTCTTATAAAGATTTTATAAGTTCCTAAGGTTAATGTGTCTTATCCTTCTATGCCACTACCATGAATTATCTTCCATTCCACTAAGGCAAGGAAGATCTTGTCTCTTAAGGTCTATTAAGTTTAGTGTTTAAACATTCTCTTGCCTATGGGAAGAAAGAATAAACTCTTCCTTGGAATTGTGTACTAAGCACTTTTCATTCCTAAAATTCAGAAGTTAACCTTAATCACATAATTGGATTCTTCTAATGAGGTTGTACTTAAGACCCATAAAGAATAAAAAATTTGAAATTAATGTTTTTCCAAGAAGAGTGATGTTACCTATACAAATAATTTCTCCCTGAGCATTATATCTGGAATTTACTTTTCCTCCTTTCATCTTGATAATATTTTTAAAATAGTTTTTTTACTAGTCATATGATGGGAACATCCACTATCCATATACCAAGTATTTATTTGAGTACCTTCTCTACTTTCCTTAGCCATTAAGAAATGATTGGAAATAAGTACTCTGGCTATTAAACCAATATTCTTATGTCCAGAAGATTCATAATCTGAAGATTAATCTGAAGAGTCACCACCACTGACACTCCAGGTGTCATTAGCTTTCAATAATTTCTTGGCTTTAGCCTTGCAATACTTCTTTTTGTTTCACTCACAATGATTTTACTTTCTTTTTTATCTCTTAAGTATAGGACAATCAGGTCTTATATGTCCAGCTCTCTTTCATTCATAACATGTAACTTCTGAATCTTTATTATCCTTCATTTATTTCTTATTGTATATTGATTGAAAGTTCCTCTGTATAGCTATCTTGTTCATCCTTCAAGTAGGATTTTCTAACTCATTCTCTGAGGATTCACTTCCCCTAGATTTAGATTGGATAATGAATTTCTTAGACTTAGATCTGGTAATTATCCCAGGAGTCTTAACTTTCATATTATTTAAAGTTATAGTAAAAGAAACACTACCATTCCCATTCTTCTTCTTTACATTATCAGCATCTCTCTTCATTCTAGTCTCATGCTGAAGAAGAGTTCCAAACAGCTCATCTATGGAAATCTGAGTAACCTTTCAATTCTCATCTATAGCTATCCTCTTGGATTCCCATTCATTGGGCATGATGTCTATGATCTGATCAATAAGAGGTTCATCATCTAATCCTTTCTCAACCATGGATTGTAAACTATTCACAATATTCATGAATCTTTATTGCACCTTATATATGGCTTCTCCATAAAGAAAGCAAAACCATGATATTAAGCCCTGAGCATGGCTCTTCTTTTTTTAATAACTTCTGAAGATCCAAAGTGAGTAACTTCAAGTTTCTTCCAAATACAATTTGATTCTTCACAAGATGAAATTTATCTATATATGTTTCCAGTCAAGGAGCAAAGCAAAGTATTGTGTACCTTATATTCAGTTGATATTCATGCTTTTCTTTGATTTTTGAAGGCACAAACTTCTTTGTTAGGGATTTTATATCCTCCAGTAAGCCTAACAAAATTATCAACACCAGTATTGATAATGAATGTATTCATGCTGTCTCTCCAATATTCATAATCATTTCTATCAAAAATAGGTGGTGTAGTTGGATTTAAGTTGTCAATAAAACCAGCATTGATTCCTTCTATCTTAAAGAAAATCTTTCCACTAAAACGTGTTAATAGAAAAAGTTAGGATTCAAGGAAAATATTCCTATGCAGGGAAAATATTGAACAATGAAAACTTGAGAAAGAAAAACATATATGTGAATATAAGTATTTCAGAGGCCTCCTCTGATACTAATTGTTGAGATGGTATGTGGGTATGATATACTCTATAATACCAAATGTAAGATCGAAATAAAAGAGATATTGTATGGAGTATTTAATGATGCTCAATATACAAGAGGGGGGTGAATTTTATACTTTAAAAAATTATTTGGAACATTTAATGATGATTATGTTTAACAGGGTTAAACAAGGAAATCCACATAAGCTCTAGTTCTACACACTTGCTTGATTCTGGAAATATGATTATGAGAAATTAATTCCAGAAAATATGGTTTCAGAAATGAAACTTAATGAAAATTTACAATGATGAATATTCTACCGTAAATCGTATAGAATCTAACTAAATTAGAGTACATGTATAAAGAAGAATAAGATAATTATACTTTCTTCAACAATACAAATGAAGCAGAAAACTTGAAACAAACAAGTAACAAGTAGTAAATATTTTAATCCAAAGATAAGGGTATCCAACAACCTTGGATAAAGTTCCCTTGATTTATACTATCAATAAAGTCTGTCTTACCCACACTTGGGTATGTCCTTGATACGCTGATCGATTTTTCTCTTGCTATCCCCAATATACCTCAAGTTCAAGGTAGTCGGCACCTCTTTCTTCCTATCCCTGGATGCCCTCAACTTCAAGGTAGTCAGAACCTCAGTCTTCCAATCCCTTGAAGCCCTCAATTGTACATAGAAACAATTGGAGTGGCATAAAGAAAATCTGAACAAGAAGTTCAGTATGCACAAAGTAATGAGAGTCTCTCTCTAGAAATCACTTCAACATCATGTAATCTCTAGAGTCATAGAACAGTATTGATCTCTTATAAATGAGCTCCTATTTATAGGAATGACTTCAACGGTCGGCTCCCTCTACCATCGGTCATATTTTACCATGAATTTTGGAGGGACCTGTACACGTGTCACTCAAACAAAGGTTAGTTAGTAACTAAATGCATGGCATCATTTTATAACAAAACATGTTTAAGCAAAAATATGGTTACATAACTAAAATCCAATATTCATTATATAAGAAAATAAATGTTCGGAGTCTAAGAAAAAATAAATTTGGAGTCTATAATACAAGGATATTAAGATTCTGTTTTCTAGGAATTCAGAACCTGAACTCTATAGAATTCTGGAGTATGAATTTCAAAGAAATTTAGAATCTAGATTCTCAGGAATTTGGAACCAGAACTTACAAAGTTTGGAGTTAGAGTTTCGGAGAATTCAGAGTCAAAAATCCTAAGAGTTCGGAGTCTGTATTCAGAGAACTCGGAGTCAGAACTTGGAAAAGTTCATAACCAGAATTCGTATTTAGAATTCGGAGTCAGAAATTTAGAAGTGTTCGTAACCAGAATTTGTATTCATAATTATGAGTCATATCTCAGAAGAGTTCATAACCAAAATTCGTATTCAGAATTTAGAGTGAGATCTCAAAACAGTTTGTAATCAGAATTTGTATTCTGAATTCAGTGTCAGAAGTCAGAAGTGTTTGTAACCAGAATTCGTATTCATAATTTGGATCCTAAAACCGAATTCTTCATATCTAGGTATTTATAGGACTCCGAGGTTATGGTTACAAACCAAATTTTACACTTGGAAAAAAATATGATATGAACAATTAAAACATGGTAAGGATAAATTTCCTTGGGGAAGGAAATTTTTCTTTATAGAAGTAAAACACAGGGTAATATAAAATTTTCCATGAGATAAGGTGTTTGTGATTTTCAAAAACAAGAATCAATGGTAAAGTCATAAGGAAACCTTATTGACTTAACAATCTCCCCCAAGTATGAAGGAATGGAAAAGTCATAAGGAAAACCTTATAGACTCAACAATCTTATCTCCCCCTCACTGATTTTTGCATATTATTTTTTATAGATACTCCAAGTAAAGATTCATGTGTTGTATTTTGTAATGGTTTGGGAAATGTTATGCTTATTCTATAATTGATGATTTCTTTTAAAAAAGGACCAAATGTCTATCTATTATTTTTCAGAGTTTATAAAATATTAGTTCTTATTTTTTTTATTTCTAGAAGTTAGATTTGATCATGAGATACCCTCTATCATGTTCCCTCCAATCAATCCAAAATACATTGAATTTGATAGTAAACCACTGCATGAAAATTTAAATCATATATATGATGAGATTGGAAATAATTTAATAGTCATCATAACTTTTTTTCTCCCTCTAGACCATGAATTATGATTTATTAAATTATCAAGGGAGTATAAAAAATAATTAGGATGGAAATTTTTTGGGATTTATTATATTAGACAAGAATTTTTATTTATAATATATTATTAAATGTTGAGGAAAACCTACTATGGATTGCATAATGATAACTGGACCCGAAGCACCTTGATGAAATTAAAATTTATGTAAATAAATTATAAAGTGTAGGAATAATTTATATTATATCTGATACATAATGAGTCCATCCATTATAGGTAGTTCATAGTAATATTGTTCTAATAGTCATTTAAAATTAAAATAACCAATTCATAACAACCTTCTTGTATAATATTTGTTGTGTATATGTAGACTATCACAAAAAATACGGTCTTTATGAAGGAACATTCTCTATTATCATTCATAGACCATATTCTATAGATTACATATAAGTATTCCCATAACTATGTCCTTGATGGGAATCATATAAATTTTTAGATCCATATTTATCTTGAGGATTTGGAATAGATAAGACCCACTCTCCTAATAGAATAATATTTATATTGTAGGAAGCCATTTGGTATATAAAATGATCTAGGAACATGTAGAGACCCTAAGCTTATCGTACATGGACATTACATTACTTTTGCGGAATACTTAGTACATAACAAAAACACACACACAAGGATCGTAATAGTTTAGTGTCTTTGGAAACTCGGAACGTAATCTTCTAATCGTGGTGAAAGATCTTCAATATCTCCCATAAAGATCTTCCCTTTTTTTTACCTAAAAACCTTTCTTTATATCCTGGGGAAAAGAAAACATAAAAGGGTGAGCTCAAATGCTCAGTAAGGGTAAACAAAAGAAATATCAATCACATCATATACATAAGAACATAGCTTTTGGAAATCTTAACCTGCAAAAGAGCTCATAATATCATAACATGGGATAAATCATAGAAGTGAAAATGAGATCCCCATAATCATAACATAAAACTTGAAACTTTGTGGCATGCACACATAATCATGGAAAATCATTTCTTGTTAGTCAAGACTCATTGCCAAGACTATCTTAGTGGACAAAGTCCCTTTCTGAATCGAGTAACCCTCGTTTCAGTCCTGTTTCACTGAACCGGTATAACCTACCGTTCCAGCCCTGTCTATCTCATGAGATATAAAATATTTACCCAATGCATTGGAGGGAGATATAGGTCCCACCCATCTTATAATGAATCCTTTCTTATGTGTGCCACATAATCATAAAACATACATCATAGAGTAACCCATGTAATAAAAATGGGATTCTTAAACAACATGACATCATAAAACAATTCATATAAGATAAAGGAATTCATAAAAATATTTCCATCACAACATAATAAAATCCATTTAATAATAGGGATAGAAACAAAACCCTTTATTATCTTAGATGGAAAATAATTTTGATAAAACACTTGAAATCCATTCTTGAGGAAAATATCCTTTCTACTTCAAAAACATTTTCCTTTCTTAACATGTCTTACAATTTAAAACTAAAAGAAGTTGATTAAAAATAAACTTGAAAACTTGTAAAGTAAGCTTCTTAGAAATAATGTTTTAAAAATATATTCATGCCGTATTAGTTAAAAAAAACATTCTTCTCGTACTTTTTTCGGAAAAGTCAAAAAAGTACCTCGTACGAAAAACGACAAAAAATTCCTTTCATATCTTTTACAAAAAAACTCACCAAAGGGTAAAATTGGATATAAACTATTGTATAAGGATATAAATATTACATATTGAGGAAACATGGATGTGGATGATAAAATACACCCCAGTAATTACCAAAGTAAAAACAATCTCGGATAAAAGTGAGATTGTGATATTTCCCTTACCTTAGGTCCGACTTGCTTTGTAAGTGTCCGAACCTCCTGTATAATAATTTAAATCATGTTATTGACTTATTAAAGAATCATATTCATTGTTATGATATCATATATGGTTCACTTATTACATTATATTACCCGTTCTTTTGTAAATTCCATGTTAAAGAAGCGTTTTGGGTAAAATCGTTTCATTTATCGTAGGTGTTTTGACTTGTTGTTCTTGACATAATTATTACTTATATCATGATTTACTCACTTCCAGAATATAAAATATGATTTATATATCATATATATTCAGTATATATATATATAAAATAGGTAGATAAATAAAATGAAAAACACCGTTCATGGAGACGGTAGTCCGTACGTACGCATGAACGCTGTTTTCCTTTCCTTATTGTCTTGAAATGGAAGTAAGTAGATGACATACATATGTATATATATACATAAATCCAGTAGCTTTATAATGTCATATATTTCATTATTATTTCTTATATATACATTATAATCATTCTTAAATGGTTAACATGGAGAATGAATCTCATCGCGTCGTGGAGACGGTAGTCCGTACGTACGCACGAGCGATGATATCATTTCTATAAATATTGAATTTAATTGGAGTGGATCATACAATATATAAGAATCAATATGATGTTGTAATAACTATGTATAGTTATTCTTTACACCATTATACCCATCCATGTAAGGTGGTGGTGGAAAATAGATTACACCACGGCGTGGAGACAGTATTCCGTACGTACGCACGCGCGGTGATTTCTTTTTCCGTAGGATGGATAGATGGTGAAATAGGGTTGTTTCATACTTATAATAACATATCAGTATATGAGTGATACTGATGTTATTACTTCATAATGAAACAACCTAAGAAGAAGAAGTGGAAGAAGAAATAAAGATGAAAGAATTGGTAACGGTAATTACCTCTTCTTTGAAGTTCCTCTTTGAGACCTCCTCTTAGGGCACTAAAATTGGTCTTTGAGGAAGACCAGAACCTCTAGGATGTTTTTAGGGAAGTGGAGAAGAGATTTTGGCAGGGGTTGGCCGAGCTTGAGTGCTCAAATTGGTGTGAGGAGGAGGGAGAGGAGGTGTCCTTTTATAAGGGAGGAGAGGGGCACCTTAGGAATACCTCAAAATATTATTTTATTTTAAAGTCAAAATCGGTTTATAATGGTTCCAAAGGGTCTTATTTCGAAGATAAAGTGGGGATGGGTCGAAATCCTATCAACCAATAGGATTTAGACAAGTTTAGGGTATTATTTTAACCTTATCAATTAGATTTAACTCTAAGTTAAATAATTTAACTTTTACCGTGTCTTTTTGTTTTCTTTCACTATATGGTTAATACACTTACTATAACATACCAAACGAACCCCAAATTGTTTATTATTAAAATATATATCCTTATCTAAATCATTTGGCCGAACCTTAGATTTTTAGGAATAAAATAACAATTAATAATATAATATTTGATTTAAAAACTATTTTGTGTCAATTTTGACACTATTTGATATATGATTTTTGTGAAAGTCATAACAGAATTATATGTTCGAACAAAGTTGATTAAATCAACACTAATATATCATAGTAACCTATAAAATTAGTGTAATTCATAAAAAGTCTCAAATTATATTTATTTTGGTGTTTATAACATCAATTATGTCAATATTTCATTAATAAGATAATTACTGCATCATCATTGTGTCATAAATAAATTAAATTATATGATGTCTAAAAATTACAAATAAAATACCATCATGTGGTAAATCGTTTTAGCTTTCTAATGAATATTTAAAATAGAATTTATCTTATGTATAACCCCATATTAAAAATGATTTACTTATTAAACTTTGATTTTAACTATTTTAACCCTTCTTTAAATAAATTAATAATAAATGTCCTAATCTAATCCAAGTGGGCCTAAATGGTCATATTTTATTCCTAAGTTTGTTTTTGGTCTAATTACACTTTTCCAATAGAATTAGGACATGTGTTAGGGTAATATTAATATCATATTCACACTTAGTTACCCTATTTACTATTAACCGCGGTAAAAAAAAAAGTAAAAAGTTACTATTCACCAAAAATTATTTTCATCTCATTGAACCACATTTTACTTACTGACATCAACCGTGTCTCTCGGATTTTTGAAATTCCATTCACAGAAGCGGTAAAATTAAGTTTTATGAAAAATTCAGTTTTTTAACTACCACTTAGTAGTTTCACTATTCATCAAAAATTGATGTTTTTCAGAACAGTGCCAAAATTTCATCCCAAGCTATATTTCATATTCCGAATTCAAAAATGAATTCTATTTTACCAAATTCATTACATAAAAGATGCATTAATTAATTTTATAATTAAATCCCGCTGTTAAAACAAATAGCGTGTTTTTAAGAAACAATATCTATCAAAAGATTGACACTTGTTTATGTCTAGTTTAAATGTGAAATTACATCCAATGACCAACATTGTATTAAATTGTAAAAATATATTCTAAATATACTTTAAAACCACTCAAATTAATGATTTATCACTATTAATTATTTCGATTAAAAAAGTTGATTTTAATTATAATTTAGTAATTTTCACTATTCATCAGAATATGAAAGTTATCTGAAAAGTACCAAAATTTCACCTTAGGCTAAATTCGATACTCCGAATCCAAAAAGGAAGTTCATTTAAAAATTTCTAAAATTTAAAAAGTGGTTATTACTATTCATAACGGCTAGTTTTAATAATATTTTAATATCATATCATTGTTTTGTGAAACTCAGTATTACGTACCACACACGCTATCGAGGAAGGTTGTGATTGCGTGTAAAGCAAGCCAAGCAAGTGTTGTGTAGAAAAAGATTCCTTTGATGATTTATATAACATAAAAGTCTCGGGTGTTACATTCTACCCCCCTTAAAAAGAATTTCGCCCTCGAAATTCGTCACTTTGCAACAAACAAATGAGGATACTTCTCCCTCATCATATCCTCAAGATCCCATGTAGCTTCTTCAAGTTGGTGGTTTCTCCATAAAACTTTCACCAAGCAAGTGGTCTTGTTTCGTAGGACTTTTTCGCTACGATCCAGAATCTCTATCGGCTGTTCTTCATAAGAAAGATCTTGCTCCAGCGGTACAACTTCTGAGCTGAGTACATGTGAAGGATCTGGTATGTACTTTCTCAGGAGAGATACGTGGAACACATCGTGAACTTGAGAGAGATTCGGTGGAAGCGCCAATCGGTAAGCTACCTTCCCAACACGATCCAGTATTTCAAAAGGACCGATATATCTAGGGCTCAACTTCCCCTTCTTTCCAAATCTCATAACCCTCTTCCAGGGAGATATTCGTAAGAACACTTTATCGCCCACTTCAAACTCTAGGTCTTTTCTTCGGTTGTCGGCATAACTTTTCTGTCGACTCTGAGCTGCTCTTATGTGTTGTTGAATAGATCTGACCTTTTCTGCCATTTCATCAACGAGATCAGGTCCTAATAGCTTTCTTTCCCCAACTTCATCCCAGCAAGTTGGAGTCCTGCATTTCTTTCCATAGAGAGCTTCATAAGGAGCCATCTGAATACTGGAGTGAAAGCTATTATTATAAGAAAATTCCACCAAAGGTAGGTGTTGATCCCAACCTCCTTTGAAATCCATAGAGCAAGCTCTCAACATATCTTCTAGGGTTTGAATTGTTCTCTCAGACTGACCGTCTGTCTGGGGATGATAAGCAGTGCTGAAACTCAACTCTGTATCCAGAGTATGCTGAAGACTTCGCCAGAACTTCGAGGTAAATCTCGGATCTCGATCAGATATAATAGAAAGTGGTACTCCATGCAATCTTACCACTTCCTTTATATATATCCTGGAAAGCTGATCTAGAGAGAAATCCTCTCTAATAGCAATGAAGTGTGCAGACTTTGTAAGACGATCAACTATGACCCAGATAGCATTATTGCCTTTGGATGTTTTAGGAAGTCCTGTGACAAAGTCCATAGTGATGTTTTCCCATTTCCATTCGGGTATGGGTAATGGTTGTAACATCCCCTTAGACTTCTGTCTCTCAGCTTTAACTTGTTGACAAACCAAGCATCGAGAGACATATTCAGCAACATCTCTTTTCATGCCATCCCACCAGAAGTACTCTTTCAGGTCCCTATACATCTTCGTGCTTCCAGGATGAATAGAAAATGATGAACTATGAGCCTCATCCAGCAGCTCATTCTTTAATTCGGGGATGGGAGGAACGCAAACCCGATTCCTGAACATTATTATCCCATCACAATCAAGGTTGAATTCAGGAACATTTCTCACCATCTTTTGTAACTCGACATCTTCTTTCTGTGCCTCTTTAATCTTCACATGTATAGATGGTTGAATATTCATTTGAGAAAGATAATATTTTCCCCCTTCCATTATAATTCCAAGATCCATCCTTTGTAAATCCATAAATATTGGATCTTTTGTGATCCTCATCATGGATAAACTAGCATGGTCTTGTCGACTTAATGCATCTGCCACCTTGTTTGCTTTCCCAGGGTGGTAATGGATTGAGCAGTCATAATCCTTAATCAGCTCCAACCATCTTCTTTGACGCATATTCAACTCCTTTTGTGTGAAAATATACTTTAAACTTTTATGATCAGTATAAATATCACACCTTTCACCATAAAGGTAATGCCTCCAAATCTTTAATGCAAAGATTACCGCAGCCAACTCCAAATCATGTGTTGGGTAATTTTGCTCATGGATTTTCAACTGTCGTGAGGCATAAGCTATCACCATATCATTTTGCATAAGAACACACCCCAATCCCTTCTTGGATGCATCACTGTAGATCACAAACCTTTATCCACTACAAGGTAGTGTGAGCACAGGTGCACTGGATAACCTTCTTTTCAACTCCTTGAAATTCTCTTCACATTCCTCTGTCCAGACAAACTTAACTCCCTTCCGAGTCAACTTGGTGATTGGATTAGATAATCGTGAAAAATCTTTTACAAAACGTCGATAATATCCAGCCAAACCAAGAAAACTTCGGATCTCAGTTACTGTTGTTGGTCTTGACCATCTTTCGATAACCTCTTTTTTTGCTGGATCCACAGATATCCCTTCTTTTGAGATTATGTGACCCAAAAATGCATGTTTTTGAAGCCAAAATTCACACTTGGTAAATTTGGCATAAAGCTTCTCCTTTCTCAGGGTCTTCAATATAATTCTCAAGTGATCTTCATGCTCTTCCTTTCTCTTTGAATAGACAAGAATATCGTCTATAAAGACTACCAAAAATTGATCAAGATAGTCTCTAAAGACTCTATTCATTAGATCCATGAAGATAGCAGGGGCATTAGTAAGACCAAATGGCATCACTATAAATTCATAGTGTCCATACCTTGTACGGAAAGCCGTCTTTGGTATATCCTCCCTTTTGACCCTTAATTGATGATACCCTGAACGAAGATCAATCTTGGAAAAGTATTGAGCTCCGCGTAGTTGGTCAAATAAGTCATCAATGCGTGGGAGAGGATATTTGTTCTTGATAGTGATCTTGTTAAGTTCTCGATAATCAATGCAGAGTCTCATTGATCCATCTTTCTTCTTAACAAATAGAACAGGTGCTCCCCAAGGTGACGCACTAGGGCGTATGAATCCCTTATCAAGATCTCTTGGAGTTGCTTCTTCAATTCCTGCAACTCAATTGGGGCCATTCTATAAGGTGTCTTTGAAATAGGCAAAGCACCCGGTACGAGTTCTATTGAAAACTCAACTTCACGATTTGGTGGAAGACCCGGTAATTCCTCCGAAAAGACATCATCAAACTCCCGTACAATGGGAATATTCTTAATCGTGAGTTTCTCACCAACTATTTGAGATAAATAACCTTCATTTAGTGGAATCAATACCCATAAGATGGAAGAAATTTCCACTGGAAGGTTATGTTCATCCTTGCATTGATAGACGATCGTAGGTTGATCTGGAATATGAAATGTGACTTCCCTTCTTTGGCAATTGATATGAGCTCCATGTAGAGAAAGCCAATCCATGCCAAGAATCACATCAAATTCCACTAAAGGAAGGATCACAAGATTTGCAGGAAGCACTTTCCCACAAACATCGATCGGAGAAGAATTATAAACTTCTGATGCGATTGATGTGCCATTAGGTGTTGTCACATCTAACTCAACATCTAATTGTTGAGGTAATACGGTGATACCCTTAGAAAATTTTTCAGAAATAAAAGAGTGGGTGGATCCAGAATCAAATAAAACATTTTCTACTTTAGAGTGGATGGTAAGTGTACCTTTCACCACATCGTTATCGTACTCCACATCGCTGATAGAAATTGCATGTGACTTTCCTTTGTCTTTAGCCTTAAGAGTTTGTTGACGTCGACCATCATCATCAACCCTTGGATTTGGGCATTGATTGGCATAATACCCCATCTCCTTGCACTTGAAACATTGAAGTGTAGTAGGTTCATTCTGTGTATCCCTTCCTTTGTTTGCGTCATTAGACATCTTCTTCCCATTATCACGGCATTCAAATGCCCTATGACCTTCTTTTCCACATTTAAAACATTTACTTGTCCCTTTAAGACAACTCCCTCCATGTTTCTTTCCACACTTTGAGCATAAGGAAAAGCTCATCTTCTTTTCCGTGTGCTCTTTAGATTTTTCTTTGAATTCCATCTTCCTCTTCTTATCAAACCCATGTGACTGATGGGTTACTCCAATCTCCATCTCGACTTTGAGAGCACATCGAACGATTTCCTCGTAGCTATTGAAGTTTCTTATGGCTAAAGCCCTTCGAAGACTTGGTTTTAAGCCACTAAAGAATCGATCGATCTTACTCTCAGGTTGGATAATAATACCAGAAGCGTACCTTGCAAGTCTTGTAAAATTTGCTTCATAGGTACTAACAGATTCATCATCCCTTTGCTTCAGTTCAAGGAACTCTTTCTCCATCTTTGTTCGGAGAATACGAGGGAAGTACTTATTGAAAAATAAGTTCTTGAACTCGTCCCATTCCATAGACTCAATTTCATCCCTTTGCCTCGTATTCTTAACAAGATTCCAACATTGATCCGCATCTCCTTCCAAACGATACAATGCTAGGATGACTTTATCATGCTCAGAACATTGAAGAAATGAAAATATCTTTTCAGTAGTACTAATCCATTGTTCAGCAACTAATGGATCAGTAGACCCGCTGAAAGAAGGTGGACGCTGCCTCATGAAGGATTCAACAGAATGTTGCTCCCTCCTTTGTTCGTTTGGAAATCCTGCATGATTCATAGCTTGAGAAAGTTGTGTGAGCATGGATACAAGATTTTTCATTCCAGCTCCCATATCGTTTGGTTGCTCAGGGGGACAATCATTGCATTGCCCATCGCATTCTGCATTAACACGGTTCCTTCGGGTTCCAGCCATTGACTAAAACCAAGAAGAATAGTGTGAGCAACACTAATTATAATATGAAACCACATTATTCAAGAATAAAATTTTCATGCTTATGGTCTTATCCTAGGTTATTCATGGCCATTTCTAAGATTGTGTTCTATGCTTAGACTTATCCTTAGGGTTCTTACTAAGGCTTTCACATCCTAGTTTCCAAAGGTTGACTATACCTTTCCTCTGATACCAACTGTAGAGACCATAAGCTTATCGTACATGGACATTACATTACTTTTGCAGAATACTTAGTACATAACAAAAACACACACACAAGGATCGTACTAGTTTAGTGTCTTTGGAAACTCGGAACGTAATCTTCTAATCGTGGTGAAAGATCTTCAATATCTCCCATAAAGATCTTCCCTTTTTTTTTACCTAAAAACCTTTCTTTATATCCTGGGGAAAAGAAAACATAAAAGGTTGAGCTCAAATGCTCAGTAAGGGTAAACAAAAGAAATATCAATCACATCATATACATAAGAACATAGCTTTTGGAAATCTTAACCTGCAAAAGAGCTCATAATATCATAACATGGGATAAATCATAGAAGTGAAAATGAGATCCCCATAATCATAACATAAAACTTGAAACTTTGTGTCATGCACACATAATCATGGAAAATAATTTCTTGTTAGTCAAGACTCATTGCCAAGACTATCTTAGTGGACAAAGTCCCTTTCTGAATCGAGTAACCCTCGTTTCAGTCCTGTTTCACTGAACCGGTATAACCTAACGTTCCAGCCCTGTCTATCTCATGAGATATAAAATCTTTACCCAATGCATTGGAGGGAGATATAGGTCCCACCCATCTTATAATGAATCCTTTCTTATGTGTGCCACATAATCATAAAACATACATCATAGAGTAACCCATGTAATAAAAATGGGATTCTTAAACAACATGACATCATAAAACAATTCATATAAGATAAAGGAATTCATAAAAATATTTCCATCACAACATAATAAAATCCATTTAATAATAGGGATAGAAACAAAACCCTTTATTATCTTAGATGGAAAATAATTTTGATAAAACACTTGAAATCCATTCTTGAGGAAAATATCCTTTCTACTTCAAAAACATTTTCCTTTCTTAACATGTCTTACAATTTAAAACTAAAAGAATTTGATTAAAAATAAACTTGAAAACTTGTAAAGTAAGCTTCTTAGAAATAATGTTTTAAAAATCCATTCATGCCGTATAAGTTAAAAAAACATTCTTCTCGTACTTTTGTCGGAAAAGTCAAAAAAGTACCTCGTACGAAAAACGACAAAAAATTCCTTTCATATCTTTTACAAAAAAACTCACCAAAGGGTAAAATTGGATATAAACTATTGTATAAGGATATAAATATTACATATTGAGGAAAAATGGATGTGGATGATAAAATACACCCCAGTAATTACCAAAGTAAAAACAATCTCGGATAAAAGTGAGATTGTGATATTTCCCTTACCTTAGGTCCGACTTGCTTTGTCAGTGTCCGAACCTCCTGTATAATGATTTAAATCATGTTATTGACTTATTACAGAATCATATTCATTGTTATGATATCATATATGGTTCACTTATGACATTATATTACCCGTTCTTTTGTAAATTCCATGTTAAAGAAGCGTTTTGGGTAAAATCGTTTCATTTATTGTAGGTGTTTTGACTTGTTGTTCTTGACATCATTATTACTTATATCATGATTTACTCACTTCCAGAATATAAAATATGATTTATATATCATATATATTCAGTATATATATATATATAATAGGTAGATAAATAAAATGAAAAACACCGTTCATGGAGACGGTAGTCCGTACGTACGCATGAACGCTGTTTTCCTTTCCTTATTGTCTTTAAATGGAAGTAAGTAGATGACATACATATGTATATATATACATAAATCCAGTAGCTTTATAATGTCATATATTTCATTATTATTTCTTATATATACATTATAATCATTCTTAAATGGTTAACATGGAGAATGAATCTCATCGCGTCGTGGAGACGGTAGTCCGTACGTACGCACGAGCGATGATATCATTTCTATAAGTATTGAATTGAATTGGAGTGGATCATACAATATATCAGAATCAATATGATGTTGTAATAACTATGTATAGTTATTATTTACACCATTATACCCATCCATGTAAGGTGGTGGTGGAAAATAGATTACACCACGGCGTGGAGACGGTATTCCGTACGTACGCACGCGCGGTGATTTCTTTTTCCGTAGGATGGATAGATGGTGAAATAGGGTTATTTCATACTTATAATAACATATCAGTATATGAGTGATACTGAGGTTATTACTTCATAATGAAACAACCTAAGAAGAAGAAGTGGAAGAAGAAATAAAGATGAAAGAATTGGTAACGGTAATTACCTCTTCTTTGAAGTGCCTCTTTGAGACCTCCTCTTAGGGCACTGAAATTGGTCTTTTAGGAAGACCAGAACCTCTAGGATGTTTTTAGGGAAGTGGAGAAGAGATTTTGGCAGGGGTTGGCCGAGCTTGAGTGCTCAAATTGGTGTGAGGAGGAGGGAGAGGAGGTGTCCTTTTATAAGGGAGGAGAGGGGCACCTTAGGAATACCTCAAAATATTATTTTATTTTAAAGTCAAAATCGGTTTATAATGGTTCCAAAGGGTCTTATTTCGAAGATAAAGTGGGGATGGGTCGAAATACTATCAACCAATAGTATTTAGACAAGTTTAGGTTATTATTTTAACCTTATCAATTAGATTTAACTCTAAGTTAAATAATTTAACTTTTACCGTGTCTTTTTGTTTTCTTTCACTATATGGTTAATACACTTACTATAACATGCCAAACGAACCCCAAATTGTTTATTAGTAAAATATATATCCTTATCTAAGTCATTTGGCCGAACCTTAGATTTTTAGGAATAAAATAAAAATTAATAATATAATATTTGATTTAAAAACTATTTTGTGTCAATTTTGACACTATTTGATATATGATTTTTGTGAAAGTCATAACAGAATTATATGTTCGAACAAAGTTGATTAAATCAACAATAATATATCATAGTAACCTATAAAATTAGTGTAATTCATAAAAAGTCTCAAATTATATTTATTTTGGTGTTTATAACATCAATTATGTCAATATTTCATTAATAAGATAATTACTGCATCATCATTGTGTCATAAATAAATTAAATTATATGATGTCTAAAAATTACAAATAAAATACCATCATGTAGTAAATAGTTTTATATTTCTAATGAATATTTAAAATAGAATTTATCTTATGTATAACCCCATATTAAAAATGATTTACTTATTAAACTTTGATTTTAACTATTTTAACCCTTCTTTAAATAAATTAATAATAAATGTCCTAAT
Organism: Viscum album; assembly: GCA_963277665.1. Classification (NCBI taxonomy): domain Eukaryota; kingdom Viridiplantae; phylum Streptophyta; class Magnoliopsida; order Santalales; family Viscaceae; genus Viscum; species Viscum album. The sequence goes on along the minus strand of OY728138.1, from coordinate 1,292,609,864 downwards.
CTAATCCAAGTGGGCCTAAATGGTCATATTTTATTCCTAAGTTTGTTTTTGGTCGAATTACACTTGTCCAATAGAATTAGGACATGTGTTAGGGTAATATTAATATCATATTCACCCTTAGTTACCCTATTTACTATTAACCGCGGTAAAAAAAAAGTAAAATGTTACTATTCACCAAAAATTATTTTCATCTCATTGAACCACATTTTACTTACTGACATCAACCGTGTCTCTCGGATTTTTGCAATTCCATTCACAGAAGCGGTAAAATTAAGTTTTATTAAAAATTCAGTTTTTTAACTACCACTTAGTAGTTTCACTATTCATCAAAAATTGATGTTTTTCAGAATAGTGCCAAAATTTCATCCCAAGCTATATTTCATATTCCGAATTCAAAAATGAAGTCTATTTTACCAAATTCATTACATAAAAGTTGCATTAATTAATTTTATAATTAAATCCCGCTGTTAAAACAAATAGCATGTTTTTAAGAAACAATATCTATCAAAAGATTGACACTTGTTTATGTCTAGTTTAAATGTGAAATTACATCCAATGACCAACATTGTATTAAATTGTAAAAATATATTCTAAATATACTTTAAAACCACTCAAATTAATGATTTATCACTATTAATTATTTCGATTAAAAAAGTTGATTTTAATTATAATTTAGTAATTTTCACTATTCATCAGAATATGAAGGTTATCCGAAAAGTACCAAAATTTCACCTTAGGCTAAATTCGATACTCCGAATCCAAAAATGAAGTTCATTTTAAAATTTCTAAAATTTAAAAAGTGGTTATTACTATTCATAACGGCTAGTTTTAATAATATTTTAATAGCATATCATTGTTTTGTGAAACTCAGTATTACGTACCACACACGCTATCGAGGAAGGTTGCGATTGCGTGTAAAGCAAGCCAAGCAAGTGTTGTGTAGAAAAAGATTCCTTTGATGATTTATATAACATAAAAGTCTCGGGTGTTACAAAACATTCAAGTGATTCATGGTTAGTATTTGTTAAGATTATTTGGGCAATTTAATTAAAATATTCATTAATGGTTTCATTATATATGGGTTTTATTTTAATGAGTGTTTGAATATTCTATGTGCTTACCTTCAATATTACTTTAAAAATAATTTAGTATTAAATAATGAGAAATACGATTTCATGGAATAAAAAATGATAATAATTTACTTTTGATTTATAATGATAATATCCAACTACATAAACTTAAAAAGGATTTTATTCATTCCCTATCATTCCTAATAAATATGATGGATGTGGTCTCTTAGGACACATGTGATTTTTTTTGACATTTCATTCCAGTATTAAAAAAATATTTCCCTTCCCCTTTCTTGTTACTACTAAAAAATATAATTTTTTTAAATAAAACTATGATCATACTTTTAATAATTTATAATGGATTCCTAGATTAGACCTAGAAACCCAAAAACCGTGATAGGGTTTTCAATTTGAGATAATGTGTGATCCATCCTACTATATTGTTGATATAGTCTTATCATAAAATGTTGACCATGTTCCACATTTCCATATTTATAACTCATAAACAATGGATTCAACATTTGAAAAATATATGAAATACAGAAAATAAAATCATTTACTTTATTTTTCTCTGGATAAATTTAGGTATTATATTTTAGGGTACAAAGGTGACTATGTATTCTAAAAATACATCTTTATGGTATCTTTATAATAAATTAAATGTTTACCCACATCTCATTCATTATATGATCCTCCTTTATAAATTTAATTTTAAAAAAGTAATGATAATAATAGAGCACATAATTTAGTTCATGATCATTATAGTAGGATTATTCTATCCTTATTAATTTAATCATCCCCATATATTTCTATAAATTACATGTTTCCCATTGTGAAATTATAGTTTGTATTATATGTTATTTCCTATTATATAGATATTTTAAATTGTTTAATATAATCTTATCTTCTTATTGACATATATAAAATGAAAACTATGAATCAATTACTTGAGGCCCATTGATATATTTGTGAAAAAATTTATATTGAACAAATTTAATGATCAACACCTAAGGTGTTGTTTTTTTGGGTAGTGAGATTTATTCCATATTCTATCTTTATCATACATTTTCATGGGAGGATAATTTTATCTTCAAAGAAAAATACCTGAAAGGGATTAATATTCGGATATTTTGGAAAATATTAATATATGATAACCAAGATTATTGTATATATTTTCTTTACTATCAATGGAAATAGGGTGTATCCAAAATAAGTGATAGAACACAACAACCACTCTTATTCATGGAATTTTTCTTATATATTTTTACACAGGCATTATAAGGTTGTTTCCTAAATAATTTAGAAAATTTTACATTCCTCTTGTAGTAGAATATATATCTATGTATTTGGAAGAGTAATTAATAAGGGGTGATGACTCTAACGTAATTATTAATTTTTTTTAACTCAAATATTTTTATGGGTTGGATTTTATAGGATCGTCAATGGTGGACAAGGTTCTCATAACATTAATTTCATAATAGAAATTATTTTTCATCTATATGGGGTTTGTTATCAAGTATCCATAGAATATAACCTAGAAACAAAAGAGAAATTTCAGATGTAAAAAATTGTGCTAAGGAAAATCCAAGAAAAAATAGTCTATCCCAGTATAAAATATTGGATTTATAGACATGATGATCTTCTATATCCTTGTAAAAATATTTTCATACAACCATTTTCATTTAAACTTATAATATTATGTTCATAAAGATCATTCTACCTTATTGAGATATAACATTTATCCTATTAGTCTATAACAGTTAAATTCCAATTATTAAATTTTATGTTTTAAAATGAAATAGTTGACTAAATAATTGTAAAAATTGTAATGAGATGCCTATGAGAAATATCTAAATAATAAGTAATGAACCAAGGATTAAAATTACTATGTTATCACTTAATATTAGTTTTGAATCTGTTAGAATGTATTTTTTAAATAGAATGTCGAAATTTTACCATTTTATGATTTTTCCCACTAGTAGTTCCCACACACTGACTAATTTCTATCCTTTTTGGATATGGTGGTTTAAAAACAATGAAATGTGAAATATATTCATTATCAGTGGGAATTTTATAAAATTAATTCTATGAAAACCTTTTGGAATACACTTTAGAGGAACCCTTCCTTTAAAAAGACTATTATCCTTGACACAAGCTATATTATTTCCTTCCTTCTCACATGTTATTTAATTTAAATTGTAGTGAGTACACAAAAAATTCTAGGTGCAGGGGAAGATGTTTGATACATTCTCAAGTTAGTTAGAAAATTCTTAGTTTAATTTTTCTTTTTTATTTAATATTTTTCCTTTGCACCCTTTTTTGGAATGTTTTATTATTTTTTGGGTTTATATTTTTTAATTTCTTCTTTTTATCACTCTTTTTTCATGTTACATGTTTTTTAAAGGTCACTTATTCTTTTTTTTATTTTATCTCTATTTTCAGAAATTTGTTATTATAAAAATAAACATATATTTTCATCCCATTATGTAAATTATTTCAATGCATGATTAAATTTCCCTTAATTTTCATTATCAAAACATTATATAGGAATTTATTTCTTTAATAGTGTGTGATTATGATCTAAAATTATACTTAGTTAGTTATTTGAAGTAAATAATAATTATATATAAATTATATGTACAATTATTTCATTATGAAACCGTTGAGATGTTTAATTTCATGACCATCCCTCACTAAGACTAAGGAGATAGTAATAAATTATCATGTCTGAATGAAATTCCCTGTATGGATTAATCATCAATAGTTGACGTTGTAAATTGATCATGACTTATTGGTTTAACATGTGGGTTCAATCATGTGAATGATGAATGGTCATAGCATTGAATCAAATAGGCTAACAAACAGAGAGGAGTTATAATAATTCTTGTCTGTCAATTTTTGTGGATAAAAAATGAATGGTTCTAGCTTTAATTAGAATTTTGTTATGATTCTATAAAAAATCCAGAAACATATAATTTCAAAATATTTAATTAAGATCAAGAAATAACCTAAATTAAGCAATCAAATAAAATGTACATTATAATGATTACATCAGTGCACCAATGAATCCATTAGAAGCTTACTTGAATCAAAATTTGAATTAGAATTCAATACTATGATTCATTAAGGTTATGATCCACAAGGGATATCTACAATGATCTTAATATGGAACTAAAACTATATAGGTTTGAGATAATGGTATAAATTCAATCTAAAAATAATGTTTGAAATAAATTTATAGATAAACTAAAATTATTCCACCACTATGTCGATTTACTCAACATAGATGTAATAGCCTCAATAAAAGTGAGATTTAAAATCTCGACCATTTGAAATGGATAAATCTTCCATTCTTTCTTAGAAATTTATCTCATTTAACATTATCTTGAAATCCACCATAAGATCCACCATGATGTTTCCAAATTTTCCTCACTCTTTGGGATCCACCTGTCTCAATTGTATGTGATCGAGGTCCAAGATTTAACTAAATTAAATTTTAACTATAGTATTAATTTTTCAATATTAAATGATTTTAATTTTGACATAAAATCCAAAAGTGAACCATAAATGAAAAATTTATGAAATGTTTACCATATACTGTCCACCTTATCATATTTAAATATTTTTCTTATTTTTAAATAAATTAATATTATATTAATTTTTACAAAATATCATTATTGTCAATTTTGAAACAATTTAATTAATTTAACATAAAATACATTAGGAAAAAGGGGGAATTTGAATATAATTCATTCACACCTGTATAATAAGACCTATAGATCTATAAAATTATTACGTCACATTAATTCATCAAAATTATACAAATTTTAATATTTTAAAATCATTTATTATATTTTTTTATTAATCAGGGAAATACTGCATTAGTTTTGTATTAGAAATTAAACTCATTATATAATTTCAATAAATTGAAAATAAATGTCTAATAAGAAAATAATTTTATTAATATGAAATTAAAAACTTATATTCATTCATAACTAACTTTTTTCTCAATGTGGACACATAAGATATATCAAAAACAAATAGGGTGAAATTTTAGAACTTCATTTGATTTAAATAATATATGTCATTTTTAGGGACAAGATTATATTAAAAAGATAAATTATGAATAAAATGTTTTATGTTTAAAATCAAATTAATTTAATAATAATTGGGAAGAAAAAATATGGAATCCAAACTTATTTTTAATATGGATTTACCTGATTTACCCTTTACTAATGCAATAAATATTATCATCGTTACTATTCATATTAAATAAGAATAAAAGGAGACTATTTATAAAATTTTATCCTGTTGATTCTAAATTTATAACCAATTTTATGTAATTTAGTACCTATAAATTGAATTAAATAATTATAATGTAAGTAATTTTTTTCAAGAACTCCTTTTTAGAATAAAATAGACTTTTAAGCATAAAATGTGATTTATTCTTACCATATACATAATTTTTTTTAATATTAAAAATAATTTTAAATTAAATAATATATACATTTCATTAAAATCATTAACTAGTACTTAATAATTTAAATTTTTATTAAAAATAAATTGTGCACATAAAAACAATTATTCAAAAAGAATTATCACTTTTATTTTAAAATAATTTTTTATTTTAGATTCAAAACCTCTATTAACCAATGAATCCATTTTATAAATTTTTAGACCATATATTTTTTAATATTTAATGTTTTACTATTCATACATTATAATAAAATAGTTCGGAGATAACAAACACATAAAATTTTAATAATGTTATGTGGTTCATCTAGACTCATTGTTGTGTGGAATGAAATCTATCTTAAAATCGAAACTACTTAAAGAGATATATTGGTTAAAAATTTTAGGGTGTAACATTATACCTAACTCAAAATGGATTTTCCCTTGAAATTAATCACAATTATATAAATTGTTTTGGATGTATTAGTTCCACTACATCCTCAGGGTCGCATGTAACATCTTAAAATTTTCATCTTCTCCAGAGAACATTAATTAGGTGTGTAGTATTATTCCCTAGTACATTATCCATAAAATCCATGATTTACAATTTTTATTATTCACAAAAACAGTCATTCTCTAGTAGTATGACCACCTAGTTTAGCACATGTGAAGGATCATGTACATACTTTCTCAAGAGAGATACATGGAACACATCATTAAAATGAGAGAGATTCATAAGAAGCTCCATTCTATAAGATACCATCATGGTATAATAAAAAAAATTATAAAGGGACAATATAAATATGAATTATATTTACCTTTTTCCAAAATATCATCACTCTTTTCAAGAGAGATCTCAATATAAATACTTTTTCACCCACTTGAAACTGTAGATCTTTCTTATGATTATTATATTTATTTATCGAATATGAGATTCTTTTATGTGATTTTGAATTGATCTAACCTTATCTTTAATTTCCTCTTCTATATTAGGTCCCAATAGATTTATATCTCTAACTCTATTCTAACATGTTAGAGTTCTTCACTTATTACCGTAGAGTTCATCATAAGTATCAATCTGAATTCCTGATTGAAAGCTATTATTATAGGAAAATTTCACCAAAGGAAAGTATTGATCCTAACCACCTTTAAAGTCCATTGAAAAAGATCTAAAAAAGTAATCTAGAGTTTGGATGGGCCTATCCGATTAAACATTTTCCTAAATAATAAAATATTTTTTGAAACAAAACTCTGTATCTAGAGCCTACCAAAGACTTCTCAAAAACATCATGGTAAATCATGGATATCGGTAAAAAAACATATAATGTGGTACTCCGTACAACCTCAACTCTTTATTAGTGTTTATCCTTGAAAGATAATATAGAGATAAATATTATATAATAAATATGAAGTGTTCATACGTTATATGTTAATTGACTACCACCCATAAGGAATTATTCCTAACGATTTTTTGGGGAGTTCGATGAAAAAATATATGGTGATGTTTTCCCATTTCTATTTTGATATGGGTAATGGTTGTAAATAACCCTTAGAATTATGTATCTCCATATTAACTTGATTATATACCAAGAACCAAGAAATATACTATAATGAATAACTATTAATTCCATATCACCAAAAATACTCTTTCAATTCCATATGAATCATCGTACTTATAGGATAAATAGATAATGAAGAACTATGAGCTTCATACATCAACTCATTCTACCAATATGGTACCAAAGGGACATGTACATGGTTCCTAGGTCTTATTATTCCATCACAATCAATGTTGAACTCAGGAAAATTTCTTAACTTCTTTTTTGACTCTATATCTTTCTTATGTTCCTCTTTAATCTTCCATTGGATAAATGTCTATACACTCATTTAAGACATATAAGCTTTCCCCCCTTCAAGTAAGATTTCTATCCCAATACATTGAAAATCCAAAAATATTTGATATTTTTTGATCCACGCCATATATAATCTATCATGATCCTTTCAAATTAGATCATCTACGACCATTTTGACAATCTTAGGGTGGTAATTTGTTGAGAAGTCATAAAATTTAATCAGCTCCAACCATCTTCCTTGGTGTATGTTTTGCTCTTTTTTAGGGAAAATTGACATTAAAACTTTATTATTATTATATATGTCACACCTTTATCAATATAGATAATTACTCCATATCTTTAATAAACAAATTATTTCAGCTAATTCTAAATTATGAGTTTGTAATGATTAATTTTGTAACTTCAATTTTCATGAGACAATAGCTATAACCATATCATTTTTCATGAGAAAACATAAATTTCCCTTATTTTATGCATAACTATATATTACAAACCCTTATCCATTAAAGGGTAGAGTAATAACAAGTGCGATGACTATACATCTCTATAGTTCCTTAAACTGTTCCTCACATTGATCAATCTAAAGGAACTTATCTCCCTTACGAGTTAACTTGGTGAGTTGTTTTGATATCCTTGGAAAATTCACCATAAAGAATAGATAATATTCGAGAAAAATAACAAAACTATACATCTAAGTCATAGTGGTTAGTTTGGAACAATGATAAATAATTGTGGTCATTGAATGGTCTATTGATAATAACTCACTTGAGATTATATGACCCATGAATGAAAATTTTTAAATCCAAAATACACACATTGTAAAATTTTCCTAAGGATTATCCTTCTATAGTGTAATCATCACAAATCTAAACTTCCTTTAATTCTATTCATTTATTCTTGAATATAAACAAATATTAACTATAAAGACTACCATAAATTAAATTTGTTAATCTATAAAGATTTTATTTATCAAATTCATAATGATTGTAGGGGAATTTCAAGGGCCAAAAGGAATCACTATAAATTCATATTGTCCATACTGTGTATGAACTTATGTAATTGGTATATTCTCCTTATTAAATCTTATTTTATGATATCAAAAATGAATATAAATACTGTAATGTTATTGAGATACACATAGTTGATTAAACAAGTCATCAATATAGGGTGGATGATACTTGTCCTTGATATTGATCTTCATAAGTTACCAGTAATCAATAAAGAGCCACATTGATCCATATTTATTTTTAATAATAAAAATATGTTAACCACATGGTTTTTAACTAGGATGAATTAATACCTTTCCAAGATTCTCCTCGAGTTTCTTCTTTAATTCTTACAACTCAATCAGGACCACTCTATATGGAGTCTTAGAAATAATTGTAGCACAACGCATTGATTCTTTTTAAAAATCAACATCATGATTCAATGGAAGACCAAGAAACTCTTCTATAAATCCATCAATAGTATCTCACACAATTGAATTATCTTCGATGTTTAGTTCCCCCCCCATCCAACTAACATAAACTCACATTTTATATAACAATCATGGCCCTTATGATGTATGCAATTTCCATCAGATGTTAATTTTGTTCATAACACTGATAAAAGAACATATTTTGGTTAAAAATATCAAATATTCCTTCCTTTATTCAATAATTTATGTGGGATTTATGTAATGAAAGACAATATATGGAGAAAATAACGTCCAATTAAACTAAATGAGGAATATCAATATTTTCTAGAAACAAATTCCCTAAAACATAAACTAGATAAGAATAATATAATTTGGATGCCATAATCATACCATTAGGGGTATTTACAACTAATTAAACATCTAATTATTCATGTGATACTATGATACTATTAGAAAATTCCATAGAAATAAAATAGTGGAATGATCCAAAATCAAAGAAGACGTTTTTAGATCCAAAGATGATGATAAGTGTTACTTTCCACATGTTATTATCACACCCTTCATATAAAATAATGATTTCAAGATATTTAACTTTGTCTCTAGGATTAATATATTTCTAACGATGAGCTTCACTGTGGAAAATCAGGTTGGGGAACTAGATAACATATTGACCATACTCTTGAACTTTAAAATACTGTATTTTGGGTGGTGAATTCGGTAGAGGTTTCTCTTTATATTCATCATTAAATAAAATATTCCCATCACTTTATCATTAAGACACTCAATGTCATTCATTTATATAAATAAAATATTTTTAGTCCCCTTATGTCAATTTACCCATGTTCCAGTCCACACTTTGACAATAAGGGTAGTTTGGAATCTTCTATTCACATATTTTAGAATTTCATTTTAATTATATCTATCATTTCTCATCAAAACCATGAGTTTGATGAATAAATATGATCACAATTTACTCCTTTAATTCACATAGAAATATTTCATAATATTAATTGATTTTCCATATGGGTAACTCCCTTCAGATACATTGTTTTATACAACTAAATAATTGATTTATGTTACTTTTATGTTGGATGATAATTCCAAAAGAATACCAAAAATTCACTGTGAATTTCATCATAATTACCAACAAATTAATCATACTTATAAAATCAATAAATTAATTCCTTATTGGTTTTCTTATTATGAATATGATGATAATGCCTATTGAAAAATAATATTTTTATGTAATCCCATGATATAGATTCAATTTCATTTTATTCTCTCATGGTCATTATAAGAGTCCACCAATGATCTACTTCGCCTCCAAATGATAAATAAACAAAATAACTATCTTAGTAATAAAACATGATTAATGAAAAACATCTCTTCAATGGGCATGATACATTTATTAGTAAGTAGTCGATTAATATACCAACTAAAAGAATGTGGATGTTTCCTCATGAAGGACTCAATATATAATTTTTCTTAATTCTCTCATTTGGAATCCCAACATGATGTAATGCGTAAAAATGTTCTATTAGAATAACAACCATTTTTTTATACATCCTCCCATTATGTTTAGTTACTTAAGAGAATAATCATATTTTTTCCATTGAAATCATCATTAACATGAAAATTTTGGGTTTTATACATTCATAATAAAATTGAATAGTGTGAGAAAAAATAAACCTACAAGAAAACCACATAATTATGAAAAAATATTTATATGATCTCTAAATCAAGAAAACATCTTCTATGAAAACAATGGTGTAATGAAATGTCCCAGTATTCCATCCTACTCTACACCAAACCAAAATCACTATAAATCCTAAAGAGAATTCTAAATATCCATGGGAAAGAAACGAGAACTTTGGAATCACATGAACTCCATTGTTAATGGGTTTTCTATTAAAATAGATAAATAGAATAATGATATAATATATAATAAAAAATAAATAAATAGAATTTCAACATGTCATAACTAGATACCTTGATCTAACCCATTTTATTTTACTTGACCAACATCCAGAAACTAGGAGAAATAGACATCAAATATATTGATGGAAAAAGACTAACTAGAATAAAATTACTATATACCAACCTACTCGAGTTGGGTATGAAACAAACTCCAGGCATCCTCAGTTGATTTGATCTTCCCAACTCACCCCATGCCCGAAAATATGTACATGAAGGATCCAACTAAGAACAGGGAACCTGAATTTTTTTAGGCATGACCTGGATTACCTAGTAGGTCAAAAAACCCACTAAAACAATTAAATATCTTTTATAAGGAAATTAATCAGTTCTAGTTTGAAAATAGGATATAAAGTAATCATTAGATACATTTAATTTTTTATAAATCCAATAATTCGATAATATAATTTCAAAATATTCTTCTTAGTTTTCTAAAAACCAAAAATATGAGATTTGGAAACAAGGATATCGGCCTATTCCATTTAAAATTCATTAACATCACTAACATTTCTCAAAAACAATACACTTGCTTTAATTAAATTAATATAGTTACTTTAAAAGATTTCCCAACATGTATCAAATAAAAATCCAATTCTATCTAGTCACAAAATTCTCAATTATCAAAAAAGGCATAAAAAACATGATCATAATAACATAATGTATTCAATAGTCAAAATTGGAAAAATATCTCATCAAAAGAAGCATGGAACTAATAAAATGAATAAGTATACAAACAACCTGACATATCTAATTGATCCAAGGTATCTACCCTCAAGGGTCTAATGTGATTTAGTGTGAAAAATATTCTAGCCATCTAAGAAAAGTGGAAGCTCTCACAATCTTCCCTGGGCCCCAATCTATGACCTCACTGTGTCACCCTACAAAAAATAAAGAATCCCCCAAGGTCATCCTTCGTAAGGGCACTATCAGTTCCTTAGAAAACAAATGGTGGATCACGTAGTCCCCCTCCTAGAAGTCTTTCACTGTCCCTTAGACCACCCCTCGCTCAAACCCCAGTTAACCCCTGTCTTACTCTATGCCTATATAATCACATAAAGTGAAAAAAATATAAAAATATATTTAAAAATAAAATTTCATAAAAAATGTCTAATTATTGAAAAAAAATTTCCCCAAATAAATTGATTTCTAATACCATTTTAGAAATCTATCTATAACTATCAAAGCTCTTCGAGACGTTTCATCAAACACATGGAGTAAAAAATGACACTCCCTTTTGGAAAACCCAATTTTAAAAAATATAAATTGCCATGAAAATCCATGAATCATGTCACCAACATAAATTAAATGGTTAACATAAACACCAACTACAATAAAATGGGAACAATAAGGGTGTAAAAACCAATTAAAATATTATAAGGTGCCTAATAGTCCATTAACACCAAAAACATTCTTGAGATACCATGCCCTTCACCTCCTCTTAAGTTACCATTACGAAAACCATTTAAAAAACTGATGGATGTCACACACACATTCATAAAATTTCAAAAGCACCCTTTAACAGTGGTATTTGTCTTTGAAACAAAAAATAATGATAAATGATACCCATTAGCATCAAAATATCAAATAATACTACTGGGAATTTCCTTAAGGGGTAAACCACACACACATTTCAAGTCATAATTTAAAATAAATTAAAATATCCCTTTACAAATCATTTTGAGTTCCACACATTAATCTAAAACTAAATTACCTTCAATTCATTATTTTTAATCTTTGAAAATCCAAACCACATTATAACCCATTTCATCTTTTGAGAACCTTTTGATAAATCAATAAACTATTTTACATGAAGCTTAATATAATAAAGCATTGAATTTAAGATAATAAAACACAAAATTCACCTATCAATCCAATTATTAAAACCAATACACATATAAAAAATGTCTCTAAATTATCACAAGGATATCATATATAATTATCATTTCATAAAATGAGAATTTAGAAAAACAAATCATGCTAATAATTCCAAAGTGAAATAATTTCATAATAAATCCTTCCTCAAATAAGTGGTAACCAATAAGAAAAATCCCAATTCATGATACATTCAATGATAATCAGACCCATCAGATAAGTAACAATTCCTAAAACCCATAGAAACCAAAATCCAAATCAATAAATCCACTCAAAACACTAAAATAAAACAACATGATAACTAGGGTTTATATGGGAATCCAAACCAAGAGGGAATAGAGGGATAAGAAAAATGGAGGAAAAATAAAGAAGATCTCACCTCAAATATTCTTGAAAAACATAAAATAATGTAATGAATCCCAGGGAATGAAAATTGAGATCCTCCAATGATCTGTAGGGTCGGCCGATGTGAATTGATGAATAGTGGTGAAAACCCCTTAAAATTAAGGAGGTTATTTTGGGGTAAAACAAACAATTATACACATGGACAACTCACATGGTTTGGATGCATTATTATATAAATTGTTCACCAACCATGCAGGTCCCACTTCCTCCCAATGAAAATTAATCCAAATAGTTATTCTTGAGAGGCTGCATGGTTAAAAAATAGTGTGCCTCACTTATTAACTACTCAAATCCTCACATAGCTTACTAGGGTTCCTCTCACTATTTGACAAACCATACGGATGATTTAATAAAGGATCATCCAAAACTATAGACACAACAACACACCTTCCAAAAAATTTACCATACCTTGTGAATTTCATTCTCTATATTTTATACACACCAAGGAACATTCTCAAATTTGACTAGGGGTTGCATAGATTAGATATAACTGTTCATAGTCCATGCTAACTATATTTTTACGATTTAAAATGAATTGAAATGGTTTCTTATGATAGGGGCCACTTGGTTTCCCTCTACTAATTCTCCTTAAACATTAAATGTAAGAATAATTTTAAAATTACCATTTTCCAAAAAAACTCCATGTAAACACAACCCAGACCTCCACCTCACCAATGATCACCAAAAGAAAAACATAGTTACATGGGGGGTCAAAAACTCCCAACCATGCCACTTTATGCCCCAATAATTCCTTTTTCTGATGAAAATAAGGACAATGAGAAGAATATACACATAGTATCTTACCAAAAAACCACTGATCATGACATAACCATAGAGAAAACAAAAAAATCCCCAAAATGATCAAAATGCTCAACCATAAGAGAACCGAACATCTTTATGAAGAACCAAAATAAGAACCCCAAATAGGAAATCCAAAAAATCATGGGAGTCCTAACATGGTCTCTCCACAATTTATAATTTCTCTAAAATTTTCCTTCACCATTTAGAGTTATTATAACATAGTGGAACTGAACAACCACTACTGGGAAACTCATCCTTAAACAATGGAAACCCATAGAAGGAAACACACCCTTAACCAAAAAACACTTCCCAACCTAATAGAAGGAAGAAAAACCACATGATACTTATAATAAATACAAGATCACTCATATTGGTTCACAAAACACACAAATAATTTAGGGTCAAAAAACATATCACCATCAAATGGTGCATCCCACAAAAAGGTCACAATGAAACACTAGTTGGTATACCACACCCAACTTGTGTATCACACACCCTAGTTACCAAATATTGTACCCAAAGTCCTATATGATATCTAAAAAATAAGTACCACTTGAATAATCCAAATAAATGGGTACAACTTACAATCACTAGTAATAGTTTTCCCAAACAAAGTATCTCAAAAAATAACACTCAAAACCTATCCATAGAACACTAAATATGAAGGGATATGGGAAAACAATCATTAATGGGGTAAAAAATTTTATAACATAGAATTTAAACCATCCATAAATACATATATAAGGAAATAATCATGTGGAAAAATCTCAAAATGAAAAAACATCCAAAAATTCCAACCACACAAGTTGAAGCTTCAATATAATGTTTGTGATTACGAAAAAGGGGCCCCTAAAGAAACTCTTATAACTCCCACCAAACTCAGTTAAAACTAGTGATAATGATTACAATGTCTCTCCTAAAGAGGTTTTTATGTAAGCCAATCCATTCAGAGTTGGATTTGGTACTAAAAAAAAGATACCTCTTTGACCATTCTGGGGGATGGAAAGAGAAAATACATGAACTTCTTTACGTCACTTATTAATGTGGAAACCAAAAACCATCTTCAAATGAAATGAATCGAAACCATAACAACAACCCTTAAATGATGCACTCTAAAACCACATTAAAATAATTTTTTGTATTAAAAACCAAAATTTTACTAAGGAATTTTAAAACCACCTTCAACCAAGTCTTATATTCAATAACCAATCTATGAAAAATATTAAAAAACCACCTCAGTTGAAAACATTTATTATCCAAACTAGGAAATTGAAAAAATATCTTTTAAAATCTCATTTCCGCATTGAACCTTAGCTGTTTAAAAATTATTTTCAAGCTCATATCACTTTTTCAAAAAACATTCCAAACTCGTTTAGATAAAAAAACATTCTTTGGAAGCACCTCATTTTACAAATAAAACTACAAAATTTACCATTTTAATATAACATTTAATAAACCCATATTAATTCACCCTTATTATTATTAAAAAAATGTTTTAATGTAATCATTTAAAAAACACATTTAAATTCCAAAAAAAGTTTTGAAAAATAAAAAACCACTTAGAACTAAAAAAGCACCAAAATTTGGGTCACCAAAGAGACATCCAAAAAGGGAATCTAAACACAACTCATTTAACCTCCAACAAGTGAAATCCATTTTTAGAGAAATCAAAAATAAAGCGGATTCTGGATAAGATCATTTTTGGATGAAAAGTGTTATGCATGGCTTGAAAACAGTGGTTTGGGTGACCTGCTATCAACCTTTTTTACACCTTAAAAAAGGAAAACAATTGATCACATCAGAACCTAATAGATTCCCAGATTGTGTGAGATAACTATGCATATTGAGTTTCCTTCCACCCCAAATCCAATGATTATTCCTTAATATCACTCAATAGTCAATGGGGATCCAAAAGAATCAAAATATATAAACTACTACAAAAAACTAAAATCAGTCCTTGAATTAACAATTCAAAACCCATTAACCTATATAAGCTTGAGATATAGGGAATTATACAGCAAAAAGTCTCTCCCATCCCTTACCACTCAAGATCATAAAACCTTAATCTCCCATTTACCAGGATATCCTCAAATAACAAGAGCTGCACTAGAAACTTAGGTTCATAATAAAGAAAACCCTACTCTGATACCAATTTGAAACGAACCAACGAACGCTTCCATCCTATGCAACACCTGACTTGATTCACCACAAGACTCAAAGAGTGTTCTCAATCCCCACAAGCTGGATACAAGAACCTAGGTATCAATGGAAATCCTTTGGAAATTTCTTTTCTCTAAAGATAGATACAAAACTATAATATACAAATATATAAATAAAGAAATAAAAAAAATTTCGAAAGGTTATAACCAAATAACATGGCCTAACCCATTTCCATATACCTGATCAAAATTCATAAAAGGGTAACATATTTGAAAGATAAAGCAGGACCAAAGCTAAACAAATGGAATATAATAAAAACTATCCCACCTGATTTGAGCTCAAAACTAAAACCACACAGCCTCTAGTTTCTCATCACCCCCACCCCACCCCACATTGGCCATGATGAATAAGAAGGATCGAGTTGATAACATAGAACCTAAAATTTTTTAGGCATGAGATAAAAACCCCAGTAGGTCACCACAACCCTCAAAAACTATGAAATTCTTTTTATAAAGAATCTTATCAGTGTTAGTTTGAAAATAAACTATAAAGTTATCTTTTCATACATATAATTTTATGGGAATCAAATAATTCTATAATACACTTTCAATATATGCTTCTTAGTTTTCCAAATCTAAACACATATGTTTTGGAACCAATGGTACAATTCTATGCCATATTAAATCCACTAAACCAACTAAAATTTCACAAAAACCCCCACCTAATTTATTTAATTGAAAAAAATTACTTTAAGAAGATTTCCACATATGTATAAAATAAAAATCTAAGCTACCAAGGTACAACATGATGAATTATCCAAATAAGTCATCATAATTGTGAAAAAAATCATCATGCAATCAATATTAATTTTTTTATAAAATATCTCATCAAAATAAGAATTGAACTAATAGAATTCATAATCATACAACTCTCTCTACATGAGTAAGTGAAATAATGGATGTAACCTAAATCATATAGTGTGAGTTATTCTAAACAAATATACTAGCTGACTAAGTAGATTGGAATATCTCTTGGTCATCCCTAAGACCAAACCTAAGATCCCACATAGTCTCTCGATAAAAAACATGGAATATCTTATGGTCTTATTACCCAAGATATAAATAATTACCTTGGAATCCATAGAGACTATCACATGTTCCCCATACCCAATTATCTCATTGTCCCTTGGAGAACCCCTCACTTACACCCAAATTAATTCATGTGTTACTCTATTCTAGCATAATCATAAAAAGTTCCAAACTAAGAAAACTACATTTCACAAGTCAATTTCATAAAAAAAAACTTCCCCAAATAATCAAAACTCCCTTCTCAATGACAAATAATTTATCAAACCGTTTTATATGTCTATTTAAAATGATAAAACCACTTTGAAATTTTTTTATCAAACACATATATTGAATGGAATCCATTCCTGTTTGAAAAACCCACCTTAAAAAATATCAATTTCTAAAAAAATACATGAATCATATCACTAACATCAATAACATGGATAACATAAACACAATCTGAAAAAAGGGGTTGAACAATAGTGAAATTGACATATTATAATGTTGAATATGAGCCTTTAGCATCAAGACAATTCTTGGGATACCGTGCCCTTCCCCTCCTCATAAGAAGACTTTATGAAAAAAATTTAAAAAATGATGGAAATACTCAAAACATTCACAAAATTTCAAAATCACCCTTTAATAAGGGTCTTTCTATTTGAAAACCAAAATAGTGAAAAGGATGCCCATTTCAATCAACCACTTAGAAGAAGCAAACCAAAAATATCATAAAGGGGTAAACCATACACACTTTACAAATAATCAATATTAATACATTAAAACACCCATTTACAAATAATTTTTTGTTCCACACATTAATTAAAAACAAAATTCCCATTAAAAAATTATTTTTCACTCATCAAAAACCTTAATCGGGTTTAAAACCATTTTTCCTCAAGAGGAAATTTTTAAAATTCCGTAAGGAATTTTACAAGAATTTTAAAATAATAAAATAATCCATTTAAAACAATAAAAAATTTAATAAATATATTAAACCAATTATTAAAAGTAATAATCTCAAAAAATGGTTCCAAATCAGAACAAGTCTACCATATATATTTATGTTTTCATAACAAATAATTTAGAGAGATAAAGAAATATTTTAACTCCCAAATGAAAAAATTAACACATACATACAAGAAGTGGGAAGCAATATGAAACATCAAAAAACATATCACCTTCAATGATGATCACACCCACAAGAGAAGAAATGGTGTCTATAACCCGTAGACACCAAAATCACTATCAGTAATTCCATCTAAAACCCTAAAATAAAAACACATGATAACTAGGGTTCTTTTTGGAATCCAAACCATGATTGAAGATACAGATAAGTAAGAATAAGTGAAAATAAGAAACATCTCACCTCAAATAAACTTGGAAAAAACCAACAGATGCCACGAATCCATGGGGAAGAAAATAGAGATCGTCCCAAGATTCCTAGAATCAGTTGATATAAATGGGTAGAATTGGGGGAGATAATTACTTAAAAATTAGAAAGGAATTTTGGGGGAAAACAAAAAATATACACTTAGAAAACTCACATAGTTTGGCCCCATAGTTTGACAAACAATGCACCAACAATGCTGGTTTCAGTACCTCCTAAAGAACTATAATCCACATAGTTACCCCAGAGAGGCCTCATGATTAAAAATATTATGCACCACACTTCAGAAGCACCGCAAGACTAAAAAACCTCATGGGGTTCCATATATATTTAAAACAAACTGTGAAGAAACCATAAAAATACCTGTGTAAAAAAATACAAATCCAACAGCATAATTTCCACATGGATTACAAAACATGAAAAATTCATGTTTCATTATTCAAAAACACAATGTATCTAACACATTTAGTCCTAAGGGAAATCAAATTTGGATATAATAATTCACTAATATTTATAAAAAACCATGAATGGTTCAAAAAAACTAAAAATGATCCTTGTGAAAATAGGCTTTATAGTTTCCCTCTAACCATGCACCCTATCCATGCATAGTTGGGAAGGATATAAATTTTACAAGTTCCAAACAGGGACTCCATGGAAATGAAAAAAGGACCTCCAATTCACCAATGAGGTTTAGAAGAACAACATAGTGACATTCAGGGGGATTCAGAGTAGGGTTATCCAATTTCATTAATAATCATTACCAGAACATTATTATTTTATCAGATACATAGAAATATCTTGGGGGTTCTTACAAATTTTATCTCATCCATGTTTCAAAAGGTCAAACATTCCTTAATAAGATAACAACTATACTGACCCACCATTTTCATACATAGATATTTCATTATAATAGATGAATATTCATTACATAACACACAATTTCATGCTAGAATCATTTTGGCCATGTTTTTTTTGGAAAGATGGAAACAAAAAAACTAGGTTCCTGGGTTGACTACTTCTTCTCCTACTATATACATCATATATAGAACCCTTATTAGACATATCATACCTGAAACCATAATTCATAAAATTGGAAATAATACATAATAAAGTTTTATCTCATATGTTTAGTAAGGGTAAAAAAGGTGGTATCAATAATCACGTAATCATAAAATGAGAATAAGGGTATGATATTGGCATATCAAAAACGTATATTTCATGTTAGAGGTCATAAGCTTTAGTCATGACATAAATATTAGCATTTCATAAGTCATGAATGATAATGAAATAAAATTACATGATCCATGAGATCATCACATTGGAATAAGATATTGATTGAGGAATAAATATAGGTATAGAAAACCTTTTGTCAAGTATATCCACTAATACATTCATAACATGTTAGGATTGGTATACCACATGTGTACCTACTTCACACATGGCATAACTACATGTGTTCCCCATGGGAATATTGAAGTAACCACACATGTACCCCTTGAAATCAAAGAACAATAATCATCAATTAAATAATTGTAGGGAGATATATATATCCCACCCATCACATAATGAAAATAAAACATATGTATTCAATAATATCATAAAACATTAATCATATTAGAATATAAGATAAAAATGGTTTCTATACATTTCACCATAGCTTTACTAATGTAAGAGAAACATGAGTCCTTAACATTGTGTCATTATATTCGTAATACATTCAGAGAATGAATAAATATGGTATCATAGGGTAATATCTCTAATAATTATTATGTAAAACAAAAAAATAAATTTTATATGGAAAATGATCTTAAAAGATCACTTGGAACATTTGTTATGAAAATACCCTTTCTATTTTAAAATCACTTATGTTAAAAAAAACTAACAAAATATAAAGAAAAAAAATTATTTTAAAATAACCCTATAAACATGTAAATTTATCTTAAAATATATAATTATTAATGATGGAGGGTAAATCCATTTACATTGTATAAGTTATTAAAACATGCCTTTGGTTTTTTTTTGTGAAAATTCAAAATGCACCTCATTTTGAAAATGATTAGAAGATTTATTTCAAACTATTTTTTAAAAAGAAAAAAATGGGTAAAAATGAATTTTAAAAAATTAAGATAATATTAAAATAATTTTTAAATTTTTTATAGGAAATTTAGGAATGGTATATAAGTATTCCCCCTTGGTGACTTAATCATAAACAACCTCAGATATCGATGAGATTGTGAAAGTAAACCCTTACCTCGAGTTTACTTTACTTAAATTTTTTTTAAATTCAATAATAATAAATTTATATTTATTATAATTATATAATAGAGTCGTTTTTATACTTATAATATCATATTTTATCATTTTATAACATTTTAACAACACCATTTATCAATCATTCCTTATTAAAATCATCATTTCCAGGTGTTAACTATTTCATTTAACATGAGTGTTTTTGCTTAGTAGTTACAATCCATGTCAAAATGTTTTATTTCCATAAAATAAATATATTTATTCCTGATATATATCATATATATTAATTATATACATATTATATTCATCCATAAATGTTGGAGATAAAAAATGATTTACATCATTTAGGATGATGACAGGTCGTACGTATACAAGAACAAGGATTTTATTTTTTGACAGAAGGAAAAAATAAAATAAAATATTAATTAGCCTTTATTGGATAATTATTATATCATATATATCATATATATTAATTAAATTCATCTTTATTACTATCCAATTTAAATAAATGAAAAACAAAACATATTGTTTGTGGAGGTGGCAGTCCACATGTACGCATAAGAGATGTTATCATTTCCCAATAGTTTGGAAGGTAAGAATTAAGATATTATATTAACATTAAAAATATATAATTATTTCATAATTATCATATATAAAAACTAAACTCATAATAATACCTAGGTATAAAATATGGTTATGAGAAATGACTCGTATCTCAATGTGGAGACATTAAGCCATATGTACGCACGAGAAATACACTAACATGATATTTGATTGAAAGAGGTTGGATTTTATTTTCTTAATTATCAGGGAAACATTTAATTTTATGTAGTAAAATTATGTTACCATTTTATAATAAATACAATATATTTAGAATAATTAGAATAATAAATAAATTTAAAGAGGCCAGGTAAGATGATTACCTCTTCTTCGGGAGACCTCTGTTACATCCATCCCTAAGAAAGAAAAGTATGGTATTTTGAGGATAGAAAAATATTAATATATATATATATATATACGTTGGTAATATTAATGGTTTGATATTAAATAAGTTAGAAGGATCAATGTGGTGCGATGAACTATGGGAGGAGGTTCCCTTTTATAATTTAGGTGAGGAGCACTTTTGGAATTTCTCAAAAATATTAAATTATAATAAATTCATTCTCAATACATATGCCAACATATTTAAGTTTATTAAGATATATTATATTATATGTTTTTATGATAATCCTAAAATAGAATTTATACATGTTTTAGTGTAATTTCAAACCATATCATTTTTATTAACCCTTAGTTAACCATATTTTTTAAAAACGGTGACAACATTTTCAATATTAAAGGGTGGTCATTTTTTAATTATAAGGTAAAAATATGACAATAAATTGAACATTTAAGAAGTTTTAGACTATTTAATTACAAAATTATCTTATTAAAATAATTTTATTGTTTTTAAATAATTTAATAAAATATTAATTTGATAAAATATCAATATTTTCAATTTTGAAACTTGTTATTTAATTTAACATTAAATGCATAAATTAATAGGGTTAATTAAAATATATTGTTTTTAAACCTCTATAATATTTATTATTGATCTAAAAAATTTGTGGCTAACACTAACTAATTCATATTTAAATACTTTTAATATTTTTAAAATAAAATATTATATTTTTTATTTAATGGATACATACAACAATGGTGTTACAAAAGCTATGAAAATCATTTTATAATTAATAAAAAAAATTATATAATTAAAATAATTTTATTAATCTCAAAAGAAACACTTATATAAATTTATGACATACTTTTTAGCCTATATGAACAAATAAGATATATTAAAAAAAGAATGATTTTTTAACTTTCATTGATTTAAATAACATATAAGTCAATTCCGTGAAAAGGGTCAATTAAATAAATAAATTTACAACATAAAGTGTTAGGGTTATAATTACCTTCATCAAATAATAATTATAATGAATCTTATGGCCATGTCACTTATTTTTAATCAAGAATAAACCCATTTCCCTTTTCTGAGGTGATAAATTTTACCACGGTTACTATTCTTATTTCCCAAAAATGATAGTGTTTCATTTAAAAACATTTAACCCAATTATTATGAATATTAAATAAATTTAATGTAAATAATTACCTATAAATGGAAGAAATTATTTTCAATGTAAGTGAAAAAAATGTGATAAGAACTTTTTTTTAGAAAAAAAAATACATTTTTACAAAGAAAAATATATTTATTTATATATTATCCCAAAAAGATATTTGTTGAATTTTTAAAAAAATTGATAAATTAAATAAAATATAAATTCCAATAAATTCATTTAAAAATATTTATTAATTTAATTTATTAATAAAAATATATTGCGTTCAAGAAAAAATTCAAAAAATGCCTCACTTTTGTTTTGAAATATTTTTTTTGTTTTAGATTCTAATACTATGATAAATAAATAACTAATTTTATAAATATTTATACCATATATTTTTCATAATTTAGTTATATATATTCATACTTGCCAATCCAAAGTCTAGGAGATAATAGATACAAAATATTTTAATAATTTTACATGGTTCGTCTAAACCTGTGGTGGTGTGTAACGAATGTTGATGACGAAATAAAATTATTTAATGAGAAATATTTCATAGAAATATTTGGGTATCACGAGTAAAATATTAAGGGTTATATATACCCTAATCAGGTTTTTTTATTATAAAATATCACCATGGTCTTAACTCAATTTTCTAGGTCATTAATGCCATTTAATATTTTCTCTCCAATCCTTAAAGAAATATATTGAGGAAAAACCCAATACATAATTTATGAAACACTTATAAAAAATAATTTTCAAATAAAAGAATAGAAAAACTCAAATATTGAAACTTTTATGATTTTTATTGAATAGTAACATCCTTTATATTTGAGTTAACCCTTGGATTAGGGCATTTTCTCAGCTAATGATCATGTTACCCACACATAATACATTGAACACCTTGAAATCAAATTCTCTATGTACTTTATTTATATATAAAACATATTACCATATTATTAGAAAATTTCATTTGGTATCTCCTTATACATTTCTATCATAATGTAAATTGATTATTCATTCCCTTGTGGTATCTACTATCTGATCTCTCGAAAAATGATATCATTCTCTTCAACGACGAGTCTGAGAGTTGGTTAAGGTAAAAGTAGTTACTAATATATCATGATAAATGATATGGAATAATTGTAGTATCTTTATCTCTAATCATTGTCCAATTTGGTTTCTCATTATCACTGTAATGTCAATCATAATCACTCCTAACATGATTTATCCTAGTTCCATCCATTGAATAAAACTAAAATCTTTGTGTAACCACTAATAATCAAAAGTATGAATATTCATTTGTAGGATGTCAAAATAATGAAACCTTTTTTCAATCTATGATACCCTATTTTTAACCATGTTCATCCATACCAATCGACCATTCAAATCCTTCATGATGGTTCATAAATAAAATTTTAATTAACCCTAGTATATCCCCCAAGAGTATTAATCAAGGTGTGTATTAAGGAAATAGTCATTATCCACCAAAATGATGCCATAAATATACTTGGCCATCTCTTTTTGGGGTTTTAACAACTTAATGATTCTATTCCAAAATCATGTCTACTTATAGAATTCATAGAGGTATTTATTTCTAGGAAAACCACACAATATATTTATTAACAAATCTTTTGGATGTATCCAATACATAGACATATCCCCCAGGTTTTCACAAAAATATAATACCCTAATCTAAAAATATTGACTAAACCATATTGTAATAATAACTATAATGAACCAGAATTTACATATATAAATACTACATATTTTAGATAATTATTCAATATAATTTAAAAATACATGTCAAAGGACCATAACATTTTGATGTCTTTAGAGACTTGAAAGAAAATCATCTAATTTAATGAAATATATTCAACATATCTGAAAAATATATTCCCATTTAGTACTCTTCTTAACAATACCATACTTTAAACAATTGTTTATAACATGGGGAATGGAAACATAAAAAGGTGTGCTTAGATGATCAGTAAGGGTAGACATGGGAGATATCAATTGATGATCAGATGAAATAATATGTTATGAATAAGGGTATAAAATCATTAACATAACATACAATGTTAATACCCAATATGTGAAAGATCATAAACATGATTCCTGATACAAATATTTCTCATTTCAAAATGAATGAATATTTAGAGTTAGAAATAAACATAAATCAATCATGAAGATATGTTTCTGACATAAAATTGTGGCACCGTCATAATTATAAGAACTATTTCATATGACAAGGTCAACTACAAATACCATAAAATTAATGTAAATAAGATATCTATACATTTTTTCTATATCATAACAAATAAAGATTCACTATCTGTATCCTATAGTGGATCAATCATATCGACTTGTTTACAATAGTTATCTCATAATATATAAAAAATTACCCAATGATTTCGATCGATATATAATCTCCAGCCTGCCCATCACATAATTAAACCAATAAATATATATACTATAGGATGATAAAACATTAAACATGTTATAGACCATGAAAATGAAAAGGGTTTCATAAATATTCCCACAATATATCATATCATAACACATTGAAAAGGTATTATTTCTTAAAAATCATGTAATAATATTAATAAACCATCCATAGATTTATTAGGGCTGGAATATTGGATCATATCATTAGTAAGTATTAAAAAACAACAAATGATTCCATCATATATGAAAAATACTTTTAAAATAAACCATGAAAGATTTACTGATAAAAATACACATTTTTACTTAGAAATCACTTATTTCGATTATAAAAAATTCCCAAATATTAAGGGGAAATATTTATTTTAAAATTATCTTGAAATTATAAATATAATCTTAAAATCATTCAAAATTCATGATGTATGGTTATTCTATCCAGATCGTGTATGGTAAAACAATGATTCTTTACACATTTTTTGGTAAAAAGTCAGAAAGTATCTTATTAATTAATGGAAAATAAGATTCCTTTTTAAAAATTTCTAAAAAGTAAAGCATGGGTAAAACTAAATTTTAATAACCAATGAATAATATTAATATATTCTTGAATTATTTTTATTAAAATAGTAGACATGAATGAAAATGATTTTTTAGCAGGGAGAGAAATGAAGTCAAAATTCATAAAAAATAATCCTTCGGTATCTTTAGTTCATAATGAGTTGAAATAGTAGGAAAAAATTTATGATATAAAAAATAATATGAGAAGAAATGACATTAATATCCATAGAAGTATATCCAGAATTTTAATGATAACAAGACTAATAAAAACAATCCTGATAAACTGTGAGATTATAACATAATTCCTTACCTCAAATATCAAATTTCATAAAACACATTATAACACACTATATAATAAATATTGATTTATTATAAATGTATTATATAACCATAATAATATATATCATACCAAATATGATTTAATTATAACCTTTATCACCAATCTATTAATAATTCATTATTAAAATCGATGTTTTTGGTGATACCTCATTCATTTTTCAGGTATATTTTTGTTTAATGAATTTGATACACTTAAATTGATCATAGTTACATCATATTAAAAACATTTATATTTATATAAATATAATATATATTTATTATAAACATATTTATATTCATTTATAAAATTTTGAGATAGAAAAATGAATTTCACCGTTTATGGAGACGGTGGGTTGTAGCAAATCCTGAACATCATTTTAACATTTTAATAGAAGGAATGAAATAAAGGTAAATATTAATTAAAATTTATGAAGATAATTATTAGATCATATATATAACATATATACATATTTATATTCATTTATAAAAGTTTGATATATAAAAATGAGTTATACCATTCATGGAGATGGTAGGTCGTACAAAATCATGAACATTATTTTCAATTTTCAACATATAGAATGAAAAAAGAGTAAATATAAATTCAAATATAATAAAATAATTATTATATCATATATATACTATATATAGATTAAGTCTTTTATTATTACCAACAATGTAAAAACGAAATGAAAAAACAAGCGCATTGCTTTATAGAGGCTGTAGTCCACAAGTATGCACAAGCGACATTATCATTTTTCAACATATTGGAAGGCAAGAAGGTAGATGTGATAATATAATTTCAATATTCTAAATATTTCATAAATAATATATATATATATATATATATATTCGTTAAATAAATAATTATATCTAGTCATGAGTGACGGTTATGGAAAACAAATTACATCATTTCATGAGGCAATAGTCTTCCGTGCACTAGATCTTCAGTTTTTTTTCCTCTTAATAGGAAATGATATGGATATAAGTTATTAAATTATTATAATAACCTATCAGTACATGTTAGATTATGTGTTATAATTTCATAACAATTTTATTTGATTTAAGGGAGGTGGAATATGAAATAGAATGAAAACACCTCATCAAGAACGTTGCCCCATCTTCAGACAACCTCTTTAGATTTTCACAAAGATCCTTCATATGATGGTTTTAAAAAAATGCATCTATTACATGTTAAGGGAATTAATATAGTTATTTTGTTAGGTATTTTTTGAAAAGAAAATGTTTTTAATGTGTATGAAATGCGGAGAGGAGGTTCCTTTTGATAAGGGAGGTGAGGAGCACTCATACAATTTCTTAAGTATTTAATTAATATAAAAATATTATAATTAAAATTGAAAATACTAAAATATAATATAATTATTTATCATAATAAACTAATAAAATAAAAATTTGAAAATTTTATTTGATTTTTTCATCATAATAGTTTTTTTTAATTCGTTTTAGTCATTTTGGACAATTACCATGATATTAAAAATTTTATTTTTTAATGATCAATAAATACACTCTAAAACTATTAGAGTACCATAAATTGAAAATGAATGATATTATAAACCTTTTCATATTCATTTGGATGAAAATAATAATTTTTTAATTTTTAATCATTTAATAAAACATTATTTATTTAAAAATATCGTTAATGAGATTTTTGAAAAAAGTCTTTTAATTTGACATTAAAAAAATAAAGACAAATATGTAATTGAATAAATAACATCCAAACTTAAAAATTATTTATAGTTATATTTTAATTTTGAAAAAAAATATTTTATATAAATTATATTACTTTTGAAAATTTTAAAATCATTTATTTTATTTTTATTTTTATTAAATTATTAATGTGATGACATTGCGTATCTATTTAAGTCTATTATTTCATTGCTAAAAATTATAAATACATTACAATGATAAAAAATTATTTAACTTCTAAATTTCCATTTAGATCTGAAAATGATATATTTTTATCCCAATATCAAATATTTAATGACAAAAAAACAAGGAAATTAAATTTTTTTCTCTTCTTCACGTGAAGTATTTTATAGGAAATAACAGTGGATATATCGAAATAAAAGTTCATATATTTGAATATTTCTTTATTATGGATGAAATATACAAAAAAATAAAATTAAATCAATTGGTATGGTTACTTTTTATTGATTATAAATTTATATTTACCCTTAATTAACTCATTTTACCATTACTATGGTAACAAATAGTTACTACAAATACAATTAATCATAAAAAATAAAAGGGAACTATTTACTAAAATTAGACCCCTGATTATAAATATTGAATCTATTTTTCTAGACTAAAATTAGATAATTGAGAGAATTTAATTATAAATTATACTAAAAAACTAGACAAAAGGTGATTTTTTGAAAAAATGAGTTTTTATTTATTAAAATGATACAAAATATATGGGTAATTTATATAAATATAAATAATATTTATAAACATTTCAGTTTTAATTTGATAAAATTTAAATAATTTTTTAATTCAATTGGTTGAAAATAATATCGAATGAATTTTTAGGATTTTTCAAAAACGGATGATTTTTGGGTGAATATTGAAAAAATAGGTTTTCAAAAATATTGTCAATTTTAAGACCTCATCATAATATATGAATTAATTCAATTATTAAGAAACATTTTTATATAAAATATATATATTCAATAGTTAAAATGAACCATTTATCAAAAATAAATTTGAATTTAAAATCCCATGTTATACATTTTAAGCCCAAGTGATGTTTTTATTCTAATAAAAGAACTATTTTGGATCCCCTTATTTAGTTAAGTATTTATAAATATATCTTTGGTGGAGAATTGGTTTTATAGTCACACTACTCTCTATTTTATAATAATATTCAAAATAATTCTATAAGAATCAATTATATTCCATATTTTTCTATAAATCCATTTTTATATTTAAACACAGATTTTTAATAAAGCTATACTTTCATGTGATTTTTATATTTATATTAAAAAAAATTTAACCACCTATATAAATTGAATCATGCAATAAGAATTTCAAAATTATTTATCAAAATATTCATATTATATAATATGTTTTATTTTTCATTGTAAATAAAATTACCAAGAATGTGTTTCCCACCACCGTAAGGGTTAAAAGGTTTTAAAAGAGGGTTAAACTAAGAGACAAGGCTTAAAAAAATCACCAAAACATTTCTAAATTTAAATTGAAGAGTGGATTTCAACTTTTCCATATCATATATTTCAACTATTTTCCATTTGGTTTCGGTTTTTCAGGAAACTGACATTATATTATTTTAATTTTTAGAGTAATTGCAAAGGTTCCACCCCTCTGACCCATAAAAAGAGCCTCTAAACCATCACTTACTAACACAAATTGTGTATATTAGGTATAGGAACCTAATATTTTATTATATATTTTTCTTTAAATACATTTTTTTGAAATCTCCCGTTTCATGCAACACCGTGTTTAAAAGAACAAATAAAAAAAATATTAATTTGTAAAAATAATATCATTTTTTGAATATTATATTATGTTTAAATGTTATAATTTTTCTATATAGATTGATTTTTCATTAAATAATGAAAATGGATAATTTCTAATACTTTAATTTATTTTATTTGAAAAACTCCAAATAATACTTTGAAATCAATCCTATAATAATATAAACATACTTTAGTGATATATAATATAATTAATTATATTTGAATCATTATTTTATGATATTTTAATATAAGTATGTGTTGGAAATAAAAATTAATTTATCATAATATATTTTTTCGTCACATTTTATGGGTTTATTTATATTTTCTAATTCTGTGAATTGAATATAATAAAATTTATTTTATATTTGGAATTATAATGGTATGATTTTTATAATATGGCCCATTTTTTCATTATAAATACTAATAGTGGTAAAATTTATCACCTCAAAAAATATTGAATCATTTAATTAAGGTTAAATAATTATATGATAAGGATGTAGAATTTATCTAAAATCTCATTTATCTTATTGTATGAATATATTTCATCCATTTCATGAAAATTCTCAAAAATATTTCTACTTGGGGAAATTTTTATTTGATATTGACCATTTTATTACATTTTGAAAAGAATAAAAATATAATTTTATACTCTTAACATTAATATCTATAATATTTATTATAAGGACAAAAAGAGGTTGTATTCATTTTTAAACATTTTTATATAATATAATTCATTTATTTTTTATGATGTTTGTTTATTTTTTTAATTTTTAGTGATTGTATAATTAACATACATGCTTATTAAACACCGGCACAATATTTACACTATTAATATAAAAATAAAATAAATTATTTTAAAAATATTTAATGTAATAAAAATTAGATTAATTATATTACTATTATAATTTTATAGATACATATGACATATTAGGTATGCGTTAAAGGATTATATTTTAGTTCAATATTTTTTAATATATTTGATGTCAAATTAAATAAATAGTGTCAAAAAAGAATTAATGATATTTTAAAATGAATAAGATTAAAATAAATGATTTTAGGCTAAAAAATTCATCTCTTTTAACAATTGAATGATATATTTTTTTTAAACATCAACCATGGTCTATGGTTAGTAATTTTTCCTCTTATGGTAACATTATTTACCCTTAAATAGTAGAAGACAATAAATTTATTATAATTTTAAAGAGGGTTAATGGGATAATAAAGCATAAATATGAGGGTGAAAAATAATTTTTTTTTGGATATGATGATACCATGTCTAAGCCATAAATACGAAAACTACAGAATGAAAACATAGATAAAAAATGTGAAGATCCCACTCTATGTACATATTATATTTTTTGGTAACTGATTTTCATTTTTTGTTAATTATGATCAATTACATAATAAGATCTCATTGTGGTCAATATAATTAAGTGGTTCCAAAATTAATAGAGCTTGTATAAGGTCCTCAAATATGGATATTTCAAGAAATATATTTTGAAGATGTGGAGTTGTAAGGTGGTTCCTAGAGAATTTATATGGAATAATTAGATGACATTGGATGTCATGGATGAATACTTATCCTAATAAATATGATGATGCTTTGATAGTCTGTATTTAAAAAATATTATAAGTTGTATTGAGAACTTGTATAAAAAAGAATTTAAAGGAAAGGGGGAGAAAAGATTTTTCCAATTGTATTATGGTTTGATTTGAAATAATTATGTTGCTGGAGGATAGAGAATTTAAATCACTTTCCATTTCAAATTTGTAGATGATAAAGGTGATCGATTAAAAAATACATATCATGATAGATAAGTTTAATTATAAACTTAGCTGATTGTTGAATAATCTAGATAATATCAAATTATCATGGTCCTCTTACTGAAGAAAATATTTTTTGTGGCCCTTTTCCCATTGTTTTCCAAATTTTTGGGAGTTAAAATCATATTTTTTTTTGGAAAACAAATATTTTTTGTAAAAGATCATACATTTTGCAGATCGCAATGGAAAATTCATGGACCCTATTAGAGGTTCACATAATGGTGATGGAAAATTTTTGAAGGAAGGATTTACATGAAGCATAATTCAAGGAAATAAAAGGAATGTTCATGGACCACGTAGGAGGTACGTAGAAAGGTGAAGGAAAATTGGAAAATGATTCTGTATAGTTACTCTATAAAGACCATGAAGCATGCTGTGTGAACATCATATAGAAACTGTTTGTGGGTGGCTATTAGTTTATATTTTTCACAAATTTCATGGGTGTATCTTCATTTTTAGAACAGAGGGGGTGATTCATTTGCTGAAGGAATCATCCTCTATGAAGGAAGAAGGGAGCTATATAAACTGTGGAAGAAATAAAATTGTGGCAGTATCACAGTTCATTGTAGGATAATTGTTTTCAGGAGATTGTCATTTGTGGATGAGCGGTGGTGATCTTTTTTTTGTATGGAATCTATCACTATGAAGGAATAAATTATATACACGGACCGTAGAGGAAAAAATAGTTCGTAGAAGGATCAAAATATACGGTGATGGTTGTACCCCAAATAAAATTTAGGTAATTCAGATTAATGGGACTTCAGGATTTATTTTCCTATATAGAGGACCCTAATACATTCATTCGGTAAGAGAAAATTTTTCTAGAGAATATTATTACTGGTGGAATAATTCGAGTAAGTACAAAAGCGTTCTCATGGAAGTATTCTATGAAGGATATGTGTTCTCATGGAAGAATTATGAAAAGTAAAGTAGTTCCCATAAGAAATAATAAAACAAGGATGAATTTTTCCATGGAAGTAGTTTTTTGTAGCACTAAAGCATGGAAAATTAAGAGGATCATAGAAGAGAGTTAGTCTATCGAGTGAAGGATATTCAAAGAATGAAGGTTATTCGTGGAGCTAAGAGGGACAGTGTATCATAGGCCGTCGATTATACATCAACAATATGTAAAAGAAGAGGTTTTTGGTGGAAGAGAGGACATTACATGAAATAAGGGGCAGTCCATGGAAGAGACGATAGTCTGTGGAGGAGAGTCAATACATGGAAGCAAAAATAGTGTACGGAAGGAAAGTTTGATCATGGAAGAAAAAGGTAGTACATAATGAACTACAGCTCTTGGTGCAAGGAAGTTTATGAAAGATATAGGATAGTTCTCAAAATATAAATACAATGAATTTGTGATAGGTGTTTACACCCTCATTATGATTTAGTGAAAAAGATGATCCATGGACACTCGATACATGTTAAACTCACAAGCTTTTAGGGATTCACAAAGAACAGTTTGGTGAAATAGATCTTGGGTATAATACCCCAATGGTGTGACCCATAATAATAGAGTTCTCCCATTTATACAACTGATTATTATTCAGGGAAGATTAATTTTTATGATTCTAATATAATCTTATCTTCATTTATTTAATAATCACAAAGGAATTTTGTGATTTCATCAATTATAAGAAAAATAGGTTACAGTTCAATTGTTTTTTCACTAAAGGATAAATTGAGAAGAATAGAAGAAGATCTGGTGACCAAATTGATATCAGTTGAATATAATTTGGTGCATAGAAAGTTTAGTGTTCATAATTCCAAAACACATTCATATTATTATCACTGATAGAAGAAGAATATTGTGAAGCATTTTTTTGTTGTTGGGAAGAGGTTGGAAGAGTTACTTGAATGCAGCTAATAATGTAACAAGTGAAGTGAAAAAGATCAGATAATTAGAATATAATCCAATAGTTATCAATAGGTGGAAGTATTTATTGATGTTAGAATCCTTTTATGTGGAGAATATTGTCTGGAGATTCCATATAAAGATCCATCCATCTGTTACAAAATATGCTCTATTGGATTGCATTAATAGTTCCACACGATTGTAAGGGTATATCCTACTCATTGTAACCACATACAATGGATTTTTATCTACTGATTATTTGGTTAGGATTATTTCCAGACCTTGCCAAGAAGTAGCTACTCTTATTGAGTAATGAACCGTGTAAAAATATCATGATCTATCTATATTGCTTTTATATACTTGCATATGATAGGAAAAGAGAATAATAGAATAAAGATACTAACATGACTAATAGGTATAGGAATAAAAAATATAAATTGGATTAAAAAGTCCCAAACACTCATTTACCCCCCCCCCCCCCCCCCCTCAGTGTTAGGTGTATCCCAAATGGGTTCTCTCAAAATTAAGTAGATAACACTCAAAATAGTGATATTACTAAAATATTGTTAACAAAAGTGTAATAAATTTCTATAAACATATGATATATGATATTATAGATAAAAATATAGTTATTTTATGTATTTATAATAAATTAAAATGTATTATAGAGAAGGTTAGAGAACTTATGTGGAAACTCCAACATAAGGTAAGATATTTCATCTCAATTTCAACTCCATTGAGATATATTTTTTATTATACACTAATTTATTTTTTATGTGGTAGATATAATACCTATGACGTCTTGAACCGGGTTCCAAATAAATTTTTTATCAAGCTGGTTGGCCACATTACATTAAACCCCCCACCCCCATATAGTTGAGACTTCCAACTAATAGTGGGGGCCAAGGGTGTGTCTGTGGGGAGACTATGCCATCATTATCAAAGTGTAGCATAATTGATATGTAATATCATGTGAATAAGAATTCATGTACTTAAGATTTGAAAAGGTGTCATGCGGGCTCCCGATGTCGATTCCCTAACCCTAAGGCGATGGCGGCCGTCGCGACCCCTCCTCCCATGTAGGAGGGGGGTCTCTGCCTCCTAATCATGATCTTTTTTAGTCCTCTCCTGATGTGATTTTCTTATTTACTAAAATCCAAGTTTCTCTGAAGGTCCCCAACTACATCTCAGGTCAGCCTGTTGTTCCGGTTATAGTGTAGGAGTTCTCTGAAGCATCGTCGTTACTCTCCTTGGCTCTGATTGTGAGTTTCGTGCGGCGACGACCACTTGTGGAGGATTTTGATAAGGCCGTCAATGAAAAATGGGGTTTGAATCATTGTACGCTGGTAGGTATTCTGGGGCCATGGTAATTGTTTATTATCTTTGCTGATTAAGAAGATTTGGGTAGTAATTGGTCTCGAAATAGGAAATCATTATCTGGTTCCTCTTTCCATCTTCTTCGGTGGTCCTTTGATGCTCATATGAATCGCGACTCACCCAATTTGGAAATATGGATCCAACTACCTAGTCTTCCCCTTCTATTCCAAAACCTTGGGTTGCTAAAATCAATTGGAAATTCCATTGGGCAGTTTATATATAGTGATCAAAGGACGACATCGATGACGCATATGATGACTGCTAGAAGTGTATTGAAATGGATATTTCGAGAGTTCAACTGGAGATTGTCTGGATTTTTGTTGAAAATGAATATAGGTATGCTCAGTCTATTGTGTATGAATCTTGGACTTCTTTATATTCCTATTTTCACAGGCAGGGACATGATAAATCCGACTGTCGCAAGAAGGCTGGGGGTGTCCAACCTATTGAGATCCTAGGTGTGGAAACCCCAGGTGATGGGAAAAAGGGTGATTAGACCGCAACAACTTCTCAGGAATTCCGGGTCTCAGTTGGCCCCGCTGTTAGTCTTGATGTTGGGTGTAGCCAGCCACCGAGAATTAATTAAAATGATGGGTTTAGGGGAGTTGAAAGTGCAGATAATGGTGGTTCTGTAGGTGTAGCGTCGAGGCTACAGCAGGCAGGGGTGTTGCATCCTGAATCGGGGGTTGCTGAAATTTTCAAAAGGTTGAGACAGGACTTGGATAATCCTGCATGAGCTAATGGAGTTGTAGGAGTAGCACAGAATTGTAGTGCTCCACAAATTGGGAGGAATGATGGCTTGGAAAATCACAAAGCAGTGGCATCATATGCTGGGGTTAATGCTGGTCTGGTCTAGGACATTTCTGCAAACCTTCAAGCGGTGGAGGCCGATTTGAATCTGAGAAAGTAGGGGATCAACAGACTGGAATTAATGATTAGGCTTTTAGCAGCCGGGATGAGGGGGTGCAACCTGTGGCAGTGGAGAAAACAGGTCCTATAGTGCAGGATGGCCTTGCTGTGGGGGATTCAGATGGATGTGTTGAGAAAAGTGGCTAGAACAAAGATGATGGAGGGGTCCTCATTACAATTCATATAAGAAACTATTTTCAGGGTTTGGAATAAGAGGATGAAGAGGTGACTAACCCAGGAAACACTGGTGCAAAGTTAGAGACTGGATCTCAAGAGGCTATTGATGAAAATGAAGAAAGGAGGTTGGTGCTATATGAAGATCATGAAATAGCTGAACTACCAAAATGCTTAGCATCATTTGATTCTAATGCTTAGCTTTAGCAGCATCAGCCATCATTTTCTAAAAATGTGTTCATTCTTGGGAAATTGGGGGAGGTCTGTAAGAGTGATAAAGAAAATATTGGCAGATTTCTAAGGTCCTTGTATAACAACATTGTCCAGGGGGAAGGTGAAGGTAGTTGAAAACCAGGAGGCGAGGACTGCCTCACCATGAAGGTGACCGAGGAAGGATTACTCCACTTTGCCAAAGTCGATGTCCATGAGGTCATCGACTACAAATGGAGGCAGGGTAGGTCTAAGTAAAGGTATGAAATCTCCTAATGATTTTATTTCTTTGGATTGGTTGAATTTGAGGAGGAAATATGCCAAAGTCCTAAAGCATTATGAAAGCTCGGAATCGGAATCAGCCACTGCAGAGGAAGATTTCTATCATGGGTGTGGTGACAGGTATGGTTCTGATGGGTTCTAGTTGTTGTTTTTGGGCTTGTGTTCTCCTGTAATGGACTTTTCTTTTTATTTAATAAATGGTCAGAGGTTAGCCTCTGACTGACTTTCTGGGTATCATTTGAATAATGGAAGTAATACAATAAATGAATATGAAATAGAGTACAAGAATAAACATCTAAGAAAAAAATAATAATAAAAATATAGAAACTTAATCATATTATAAATTATGATAATACATGTATTGTATATACCAAATCATGAAAATAGGTATACGTGGATGCCTGAAATAATTTTTATACAAAATTAGTAGAAAGGATCCAAAATCATTCCAATCATCTTATGCTCTGGTCCAGTCATCTACTACGAAGCTCCATCCTAACACAACTAATAAACATCAGGTGTTCAAAATGGGACTTTTACCCTTATCAACACCTATATAAATATATTTTTCCTACGTACCATCAGTATCCTGAATAGGACATGAGATTAATCTGAGTAAGCCACCACCAATGACGTGTATACCATCCGGTCTATGAAATAAAAACTAATAATTTTCAATTATTTAAAAATGTAAAACAATGTTATAAATCTCATCATATCTTATTCATGCGCAGATAGTAATGTCTATAAACATGTAATCATTTAATTATTTATTTTTTAGTTTATAATAAGTAATGTAAGTAGATCCATGTTATGAAAAATGCATCTTATAATGATAATAATAATGGAGCATCCAAGGTAATAACCAATAATTTCTTGATTGTAATAATAATAGAGGATCCAAGGTAATAACCAATGAATCCTTGACATCATGGGTCAAACCAACTCAGTAATAACATGCATCTTGGATATAAGGTATCTAAGTGTGATCCAAGGGGCATCACCCAAGGTATTCCACTGTGAAATATTATATCGTAGTCCAAGTATCTCATCTAAGGTAAAATGGGCTAACCATGTCTAGGCCAAATGGGTAAAATCCATGGTTCCACATGTCCAAAGGTGTCTATCTAGATCTAATGAGTGTATCCTAGGAATCCTAATATCCCAAATATAGTGAAGGTATCCTACAATATCATACCAGGAATCCATTGGTAGAAAAGGACCATGTTCCGTGGTGGGTATCTCTTTTGGAAACCAGCTCCTTGAATTGGAATGGAATCCACATAGTGCTCAAATAATTCCCGCGGTAATACATGGATGGTTGTACTATGAACACTCTTGTATCGTATAAAATGTCAATATTCAATAAGAACCTTATATATAATTCATTATTTTATTTAATCCATGTAATACACATGAAATTTAATGATATATAATGTTTGTTATATTTCTTTTCTTACCAGGTGAAAAGGTTTAAAGGACATTAAATAATTTAATTACTTCTATAATTATTTAATAATTTAGATCATTCCTTTACCTTTTATAATCCTGACAGGTTGAGCTATGGACCTGCAACCACATGAAATTCATTTATAATTACTAGTCCAAGTTAAATCTTGAAGTATACATTCAATTTACCATATAATGATTCATTAATGAATTAGAAACACTTAACTATGGAGGTTCAAGAGATATATACATGTAATCGTCATTACAAATTCATTTATTTAATAAAGACAGTTACCGTTTTGAAGAACAAGTCTAGATCACCAGAGGAGTGGCACAAATAGTCATAATAAGCAACTAAAGGAATAAAAGAGGAAAACACCCTTGTTGTGGTAATATTAATTGAGGTTATAATCTAAAATGATGTGATTTTCATATATAAATGAGTATATAGAATACCAATGCATTGATTATAATCATTACTTATGGATTTAATATGTAATGCTAGATGAAATCATCCCGCACACAATGATGATAGTTTATAAAATGGTTAGACATAAGTGATGAGTCATAGAACACCCACCTTATGACTATAACATTATCCACAACTAGTATCATCCCTTAGTATGAACTATATTAGAATAAAATCGATGATCAGATCAAATACATAAAATTAGGGTATGGGAGCCTGCACCAAAATAACTCCATCACGAAAAAGATAAATGATTAATAGATTAATATGAATGAATAACATAACTGGAGTAATCCAATGAGACCAAAAATTATTAGATATAAGCTCGGAAATTTTTTTAATCAATAAACCTATATAAGGGAGGTTTTGGAGAGCCAATGGGGAGAATAAACCTTCTGTATTTTGGAATAAAGAGTAAACGAGGAGGGATTAAACATATCAATAATTACGTGTGTTTTGTTAATTTTACCTCAAAAAATTAGGGGTCATATTGCTTTTCCACATGGTATTATAAACTATGCACCAACCATGCTCCTCCCTCTATCTAAGGAGAGACCCTACATTGTTTAATTCACATGTTTTACTATCCTTGCACAAACATTGTGCACGGATCTATAAAAAAATAAAGGTTCCCTTAAATGGTCATGTGCCCTTATTGTCATGGTTTTCTAAAAAAGTGTGGCCTTATGATGCTCACTTCCCAACCCTAACACAGTTAAGGATTCCTTGTAGAAAAGATCACACATAATCTACTTACTATGTGACCCAATCCTTTTCTCCACTAGTTGGGGATCCAATCTCTGAAAAAACCTCAGACACCCATGAAGAAAATGTGACCACATTAGGAAACCATATTAAGTACAAAATAAAGAATTATACCAAATTCAAAATGATATGTACCTCAAATAATGACCTAATATTTACAATCTCCCCCCTTAAATGAACTCATCCCTGAGTTTACCATCCAAGGGATGAAAAATACTACCTTAGAACAACACCAACAACTGAGCAGGTATGACAGAATACTGCTACCAAAACTCATACTATACGTAGTCGTGCTACAATATCACCCATTATAAGGGGAAACACTATCCTTATAAAGAATTCATGCCCCAGTTTATGATTTGTGAAGGATACATCAAAAATGATGCATCAACATCTATCTCAACCTCCTCAGGATCAAAATTATGAGAGGGTCAGCATGATAATGGTGAAACTATGGTATGTGGTGTATGTAGTGATTGGAATGGTATCTATGAGGTAATAGAAATTGGTATGATACCATTCCTTATATATATATAACCTCAAAATACCATATCAATCATGAATATACCTTCCCTTACCTCAGTATCCATCAATTACCAAGATTTGGTGATACCTGCATGAAAAAAATGACCCCTGATTTCGAAATCTGGAGTTTTACGGTGGCAATCAACATATGATTTCTATCCAGACTAACCAATGGAGATAAACTTCATGATCATCTGAACCTAATTTGAATCCTCCTAAACAAGATGAATACATAGTATCACCACCTCGACAGGCTTTAACCAACATAAGGGTTAAAATCATGACCTACCATACACGTCCTTATTAGGCTGGCTCTGAATTATTTTCTATAATCTATTATTGCAGGTGAAATATAATAGAGGGATATGCTTCTCCCAAGAACTATCAAAATTGAGGGCTCATTCTAGGTTCATTTTTCTCTAACATATTTATTATCTGTTTCAACTAGCCATCAGTCTAATGGTGAAAGAGTTTTCTCGGAAGCTTCTGTGTACCCATAGATTTCTATAACCCATACCGAATCTATGATGTGATCTAAGCATCCCTATCTGAAATTATAGTTTGAAGGAACTCATGTAGTCAAATGATATCATGAACATATATTCATCAAATATCTTTAATTGAGAAATTCTATATGATAGGAATGAAGTGGGATACTTTAGTCATTTGATCAACAACTACCCAAACTAAACCCTTACATTAAGGAGTCCTTGGTAATATGACTATAATGTCTATAAGAACATCCACCCATTTCATTTTTGGTACTGTAAGTGGTTGAAATAAGATAGTATCCCACTGGTTATCCACCTTCACCTTCTGAGAGGAGGAACAACTAGTGATAAGACACGTTTTATCCCATGCCACCAATACTGGCATCACAAATCTCAATGCATCTTGGAGATTCATGGATGAACTACTCATTAAGAGTTGTGGGACTCTTGCATACATTTCTCTATCATATTTTTAGGAACCCAGATACACCCATGTATACATTGGATATCATCACTATCTATAAAATCTTGGAGGTGGATCCCCACTATCAATACTCTCCCAGAGAACCAACCCCTTAGGATCTAAAAATTTCCTTGTCTTTACCCTCTCAAGGAGTTAAGAGGTAACTTCCATGGATGTAAGATAATATTGATTTTGAATCTCATGAAATTTCATATATATCTAAAAAAATAAGGTCATCCATTTTCATTCATCATTGACTTTCTATATGGTTTGAACCTATGTTTTCCAAATTAGCACATCCACTACTATATTTCCCTTTACAGGCATATAGGTAAGCTCTAAGTAGAAGAAATTAAGGTATTCAACCAATATTCACAATCTGAGATTCATTTCATTCTGTTTAAAGTTATATTTGAGGCTCTTGTGGTATGTATACACTAGAAATAACTCACCCATTAGATAGTATCTCCAGAAACATAAGGAATGATCAACTACAGCAAGATCAAGGTCATGCATTAGGTAATTTATCTCAGAAGGCCTCACTTTTTGAGATCTGTACACAAAGACTCTTTCTTCATACATCAAAACTACACCAAATATGATTATTTATGCATCAGTGAACAATTTATATCCTCTTATAGGCTATGGAAGAATCAAAATTGGCACTGAAACAAGCCTTCCTTTCAGCTCCTAAAAGTCTGTTTCACACACCAAAGGAACATCACACTAATTTTTGTAAAACTAGTAAGAGGGGAAGAAAGTTGTAATAATTCCTATACGAAATGAATATAATATCCATCTATCAAAAATAAACACTATATATCAATCACATTCTTGGGAATCTCACAGGACATAATAGTAGTAACCTTATCTTGGTCAACTGATACTCTTAATTATGAGATAATATGAACCAAGAAGTGAGATTTTTAGATCTAGAAGTGTAAATTATTAATCTTGGTATAAATATGAAGATCTATCATTATATTCAAAATGACCCTAACATTTCTAGCATGGTAACTACGAGTATCATAATAAACAAATATGTCATCCACAAAGATCATGGTAAAAGAATCTCAATAGGGGTGGAAACCCCTTTTTCATCAAATTCATGAAAACTATAGGCTCATTTGAAAGACCAAAAAAACATGACAAGATACTCATATAGACTATAACTACTATAAAAATCAAAAATATCTACGTCTGAAGACCCAAATCACACCTGATGATAACTTGATCTTTGGTCGGTCATCAAGAATACCATAGCTCCTCAGAGATTGCTGAAGAGATAATCTATTGGAGGCATTGGATATCATTTCATAACTATAAATTGGTTAAACTATTTATAATCCCCACATAGACTAAGAGTCCTATGCTATTTCTTGGTTAAAATCATATGTGAACACCAAGAGGATGTGCTATGAAATAGAAAAACATTGGCCTATAGATCCTACAACAGTATCTTGAGCTCCTCAAGCTCATTTTCTGTTATACTATATAGAGGAATGGACACTGGAGTTTCTCCTAGAAAAATATCAATCGTAAACTGTACCTCTCTCAGGACATATGTTTGATAAATAATTACATAAAAATCCCTGAAACGATCTAATACCATAGGGAATTCAACCTAATATAAACAATGATCCTCTTTGAAATGGATCGAAATATGGGTGGTCACTCCACCTAGACCATGATTATGTTGTCTATCTCTACCGAACTAGAAATTCCAATGACCCTTGTCACAATAACTTCTACCCTATGGTGATTTAAATGGAACTTTATGGTGATATCAGTCTATATATGTGTGATATGGGACCAACCTCTCCATTTTGAGAATGAAATTGAATCATATCATATCATGTATGAAGAGTTAACACAATAATATATAACTACGTACCTCAAGGTAAATTCCTTGCATTGGCGTATGCCCTCAGACCATACACCCAATGATGTATCCAAGGTTTTTAGACCAATGAAGTACTGAATTTATAGCTAGATACTTTCCTCGGTCAATAAAGAGATAAAGAAGTGATAATAACCTATATCGAATAAAGAAGATACAATATTGGAGTCTACTATAATAGTACAGAGTACTGTATAAGGTTCCACACTCTAATACTTTGGTATTGATTGTAAAGAATGTAACTAACCTTATCTCCATCATTGTGATACATCTAGACTACTCTGGCTAGGTCCACTCTATTGGATCTAATAATTTAAAGTATGTTTACCACGACAACAACCTCTAACATAGCATGTATTTATGGTTCTAATGCAACATCCCCCGTAACATGGGGTAAAAGATCTCACCCCTAATGGTAGAGTTGGTGTGGATATTCTTCTATTGGAAGAAGATAGAAAGGTCAGATAGATATACCAAAGATGAACCATAGAGCCACAAGCATAACCTTGGATCGAGTCTCTATCACATTAAGACTTTAGATTTTCATTCCATCTACAATGATGGAAAAGAATGGAGGTACCATTGTGAATAATTTTATCATAATAACTATTATTAGAAAACTCAAAATAACACTTCCTACTGTTAGAAGGAATAATGTCCTATCATACCACTAAACCTCTATGCCAAGAACTATCAACTTACCTCGGGTTGTGCTAAGAAATATGAGGCCGGTTCATCATATCAAAAAAATTAGCTAGTAAAAATACATTCACCAAAGTATAGATGGAATAATTAAGCCCATATTAAATATCTTTAGTATGTGATAACTCATCATCAGCTAGAAGTAGTGAAAATCACTATAACTTAGTGAACTGTGGTGAATTGTCCATACCAAACATGACATCATTCTCCAGATGTGTGAACTCTCTAGCTCAGTCCTCTCTAAGAATATACGGGAAAATGTACTAATAGAATATAATATGGAATTTATCCCATACTATGATCTATAAATGAACATCCTGGGTAATCACAACCCACCAATGCTTTGATGAATCAAATAGCATGTAGGTGGAAATATTGACAATTTTCTCTGGAGGAATATCTAAACTGTCAAAGATGGATACGGTGGCTTCTATCCAAGACTCAATAGCCTATGTACCACCATCACCCAAGAACGTGGGAGGATGTTTCTACTAGAACACACGTGTCAGCTCAACTATCGTAGGTATAGGTCATGGATCACCCTGCA
Source organism: Viscum album (assembly GCA_963277665.1). Taxonomy (NCBI): domain Eukaryota; kingdom Viridiplantae; phylum Streptophyta; class Magnoliopsida; order Santalales; family Viscaceae; genus Viscum; species Viscum album. The sequence continues at coordinate 1,292,566,306 of OY728138.1, read as the reverse complement.
TGGACATTAAAAGACATATGAAACCATCAAAAAGTTGAGTGTTAGTTCCCAATTTAGGTATAACAATTTCTGACTTAGGTGGCACTATTAGAGGAATCCCGGGTGGTTAAGGGACCACGACCTCCATAGTGTGGTTGTCTTGACCCTCATGGTGTACGCCATTAGTAATTCATGTTGGAATAGGTAACACCCTGAGTTTTTATATACATTTTTTTCTCAAATAAATTAATTTTTCATTTATGTCTTGCAATGAACTATGTTAAGAATTCCATTCATATGGAACCAATTAATCATATGTTACAAAAAACATTAACTTGACATAAATTACACCGAACATCTACTTGGAATATGTTACAAACAAAACCAACTTGACGTATGTTATATGCGACACCAATGTTTATACAAAACATCATTTTATTATTAAAGTTATTTAAATGGGATAATTATAACCTATCCTTTAAACATAGTTTAATTAATAGTCATAAATTATTTTAAAATGGTATTTTTAATTTATTTATATAAATAAAAAATTGATAATAAAATATATATATTTTTGGTAAACTTCTTATGTATTTAAAACTGTCATTTTCTCAAATTAACTACTACTAATATAATTTTAAGAAAAATTAAAAAAACTAGATAGATTTAGAAATTTAATTTTATAAATTAATAAATATTTTTTATTTTAGAATTTATAAATTATTATAGGTATAAATGTTTGATATTTTTCAGAGAAACATCATTTGTTGATGCATAGTGAAAATTACAAGATTTTAATTCAAAAATAAATTTTCATATAATTTATTTATAAAGTTAATTGTAGTTTAATTTGGTTTAAAAGTTAATTTAGATAACATTTTTATCAATTAGTCCATTTTTTTCATTTTAATTAATTTCACTTTGAAATTGTGTATAAAAGACATAGAAATCTTTTGAACGTTTTTACTTTACCTAGAGTTGTGTCCTTCATGTGGGATTATTTTTTAAAATTAATTTCTGCCAATTATATGATTTTAAATTAGAAAAATTAATTCCATATTTTGAATAATCATAATTTATAATTTATAATAAGGTAATCTTATTTTATTACCACAAACTATTATTGAAAGTGACTAAAATTAATTAGAATAATAAATTTTAAATTAATATTAATAAGGGAATATGCCATAACCTGAAGCCCCAAAATGACCTATAAACTGGTCCAAAATCCATATTAGGGACATATTTCACCCATATAATCCATTTTATTGAATTTTGATCATTATTGGATCCAATTTCAATAATAAAGTGTGGGTGGGGTTTCTGTTTTGAAAATTTTACAAGAGTTCCACTCCTCCTCCCTTATAAAAGGCCACCGACTCTACCTCTTCTTTATACTTCTAAATCCAATTAGGTTCAGACAATATCTACCCAATACACATCAAAAAAACTCTCCATTACTCATTTATGACTAACTTTGGGAATAAAAAAATCCAAGTCAGCCCTTTGTCACAAACCAAAAAGAGTTACCCGTTTCAGAGGTAACATCTTCTCTCATGTTAATTTCTCTTATTTTCTTTCTACACCACTTGACCCTAATTATTCCATGATTTTATGAAAAAACAATTATCTAAAATATAATAAATTGTTTTTAGGATAATTTTTATAAATACACTTACACACACTTCCATAAAATGGGAAAGGAACACAATGTTTATCTGTATGGAGAACTACCTTCTCACGAAATGATGATTGTTCATTTCTCCTTTATCGCCTCACATGTAGGACATTATGATGAAAACTATATTTATAAATTTATTATATTATTTCTTTTATTTCATTATGATTAATATTTTAATTTTACAGCACATATCTTTTTACATTCCATTTGGTGTAAATACGATAAATTCGTTTGAGGAAATGTGGACTACTTCCTCCTTAAAGGGATGGGATCTGTTCACACACTATAAGGAATGTATTAAGGATTGATTTAGTGAACTTATATGATATATATAACATTATAATTAGAATTTAATGATATTAGATACATATATACATATATTTAATTTTATTTATTTCTTTCAAAGAGATAATAAAAATAGAAACAACGTTCATGCGTACGTATAACTTACCATCTCCATCAACAATGTATTCCATTTCATACTTCTATATTATATAGGTTATTATAAAAATATATACATAATATAAACTATATTTATATAATTATTTACATTCCTAAATCATGATATATATAAAATGACCAAATATGTAACAAATTAGGACATATGTGAAGAACAAAGCAGATATTACCCAAAGTGAAACCTTAAAATTGGATTATTAACAATAGGGTAATTTAAGGTCATAATAAAAACATATGTGGTATTATATATATATATATGGTTATATAAAAAATATATAATAGATTTATATTTATTATAAAGGTGTTTTGAATGACTACAAAGAGAGTCAAGACACAAGGTAAGGGAATTTCATCACACATATATTTTTGTGACACACATGCCTTAATCACAACTCACTTTTTATGTGTGGTGTATTTAATTCCAATTAATATATTATATTTATATTATACTAAAATTTATTTGTATTTAAAAATAAATTTTATGATCTTTCTTCCATGGGTTTTATGTATTAAAAGTAACCAAATCGGTAAAATAGTTTTGGTCTCAATTTACCTTCTTTGAGACTCATGTTTTCTTAAGCACCTAAATTCTTTTTTAAGGTGTATTATATCAAAAATATCATTATATACATGATATTATAGATCCTCATATATTTTTCATTTATTATATGGACATTATGATCCTAATATTCTAATTTATAAGAGTTTAGGGAAACACTCTCATCACATTTTGAGATTGTTTACGATTATGATTCAATTAATAAAATATCATGTTCCATATCTCATGAATGCTCAAAAATATAATTATCATTTTATTATTAAATATATCCCCATGTATTAGTACCATTTTTACTCTCTATTTTTACTTAATGAATTGTTTTAATGTAAAATATTGTTGTCTCTCTCATCCTTTATAAATCTATTGTATTCGAAAAAAATGTTTTCAAAAAAGTTTTCAAAGGATCATTGAACCCCATTTTCAAGGGAAATGGATTTTAAAATCGTTTTATAGTTTCAAATTATTCCTTTATATGTTTTAAAAAAATTAATAAAAAAGGTTTTTGAAATGTTTTATGTTTTTAAAAATAAATCTAAATGCAGAAAGGGTATTTTCCTAAAGAATTGATTTTGAAAGATCTTTAAAATTTATTTCCCATCTAAGATGACATACGTTGTTGTCACTCATCCTTTTTGTGAAAATTAATAAATTTTTCTATTAATATTATTTTCTTAATTTATTTTTTTTATGATGTTTATGAAACCCATTTCTATTTCATAGGTTATATTATTTTGAAACCCTCTTCTTTTCATGAGTTATGTTTATGATGAAATGATTATGAAATTTTTCATTATCCAAAGGTTACAATATGATTACATTTTTATATTACCGATTTCATTTCATAGGTTACGATATGATTAATTATGATCTTGTGTCACATGTTTGTTTGATTTCACAATGATATAGATGAGAAATATACCTCCCTCTGACATATTATGTAAAGATTTACATCTCATGAGTTAGAATAAGATGGTCATGGGAGTAAATCATGAATACTATGATGGCCATGGTAGTGAACCATGACTTCTAAGATGGTGTGAGGAGTGAACTCATGCTACTAAGATGGCCATGATAGTTAACCATGGCTAACAAGATGGTATGGAGAGTGAACACGTAAAACAAAGATGGTTATGATAGCAATGCCTTGGCTACTATGGAAATCATACTATATTCTTATGTGTTTTCCATAATTCCTTGTTTTATTCCTATGTTATGCTTTCATGGATTATGTTATTTATTTAATTATGATTGATGTCTAATGAACTACCATGCTTTATTCTATGATTCATGTATATGATATTTGATATGTAGGGTATGATCTTATATTTTCAGGGTTATGTTCGAATTCACTTATTCCCATGATTATTATTACATATCTCCCTTTTTTACCCTTACTGATCATTTGATATGACCCCTTTTTATGTTTCCTTCCCTAGGTTATGAAGAGATGTATTATGTTTGATGTGTCTAAGAAAGGTTCTAGTTAGGAAGAACCTAGTGGAAGATAATTTATCTCATTTATGTACCTGTGATTATGATTATATATTTCCAAAGTCAATAGAATATTATGGTTTTTGGGTGTCTATGATTATAATGTATTAATTATTTCAAAAAAGTTTTGTAATGTTAATGTATGAAAAGTGAAGATCAATATAGTTGAAAACAAAAAAAGGTTTAGTTATCCTTTTGATTCTTTGATTGGAAAACCATAGTGAGAACCCTAAGTAAATTTATAAGGATAAGTATAAGGATAAGGAAAAGAATATGAAATTGTTCTGGAATTTTGGTAAAGGATAGAGTGAGTTGTTTCCTAGAAATAAATCTTGGTCTTAATACTATAAGTGGATGTGGCCTTGGGATAAGATTACCTATGGGTAACAACACCAAAAAGATATTTCATGCCTAAATTGGGGTAATCTGGTATATGACAATGGGCCTTGTTTCACACCTAGTTTCACACTCCTAGGGGACATTCGTTAATAATTCAAAAAATCATCACAAACCATCATGACGTATTTAAATATATGTTTCCTATGAATAACATAGGATAAACTAAGGAGTCATAAATTAAGGAAGAAGTTATAATTTAGAGATCCAATAATTGACTTTTCGTGATTATATAGTCCCTCAATATGATAATTATTCCTCACTATATGCTTTTTTAGTCAACGACTAGAACCCAAAGGAATTATCTTAATGGTGATTATGATGGAAAATGAAATTATTTCCACCCTAAGAAACTAGATGTTATTATTCCTATAATAAAAAACCTTATTTCTTTTCTCACACATCTTTCTCAAGCTATGAATAATGGTGGATTCCAAATGAGTAGAGAAGGGAACACCATTATTTTGAGTATTTCATGAGTCTGTATACACTTTCTTTCAGAGGGTCTTATGATCCACTAGTTTCTAAAAAATTGATCAGTAGTACTAAAAAGATATTATCTATTCTACAGTGTTCAAATAATGAGAAAGTAATTCTGGATGTCTATTGGTTAGAAGAAAACGTTGACCAGTGGTGGACTCTAATAAAGAATAATAGGTATCAAGATGAGATTGAATACATATATTGACATGAGTTAATGAACTTATTTTACAATAATTACTTTCCTCAGAATCTTTATTTCAATATAGAGGAATACTTTCTTTAGTTGAAGAAAATGGATGATGAAAATTTAGTACCAACATGGATAATTTCACAAGACCTGTGAGGTACACTTCTGGAATTATCATCTAACCTAAAAGTAACATTGATATTTTTTTTCATTATATTAATTCAATGTCTCTAAAAGATGTTTTCCATAAGAGAATTTGGTTTCTATGAAGATATTGTGTGTTGTGAAAGAATGGTTGAAAAGGAGGTATGAGTCAAGTATCAAAATCATGGTTTGGATAAGAAGAGGTAGATGGAATTTAATGGGAAATCTAAAAACCATGAAGAGAAAAAGATGATATTCCCTCTATTATTTAAGAGTGGGAATAATCATGGAGGAAATTGCCTTAAGGGGTGTAATTAATGTTTTATGCATATAAGAGAAGTCCATCTGGCATTTGATTACCGAAGTGATGTGAAGAAGGTAACTAAATTTTTGAATGTGTAAAAAGTGGCACATAATTATACTTTAACAATTAAATGCTACAATTGTAAAGAGAATGTGAATTATGCTAACCATTTCCCAAACTCAAGGGATGGTTTTGATGATCAACGTCAGCAACCACTTCAATATAGCGACAAGGGAAAATATCATGAAATATCTATTTTTGATGAGGGGTGTGATAACAACACGATGAAAGGTGTACTTACCATCCAATATAGAACTTCTAATGTCATATTTGATTATCCATCTACCCACTCTATCATATCTAAATAATTTTATAATGGTTTTATTATTCCACCAAAACAATTATATGTGTAATTTTTAGTGAAAATCCCAAATGGTATAATTATTTCATCTCAAGTCTACGACTCCTCTACGATTGATGTTTGTGGGAATCTGCTTCGTAAAAATCTAGTCATAAATACTTTACTTTAATTTGATGTCATCTAGGCATGGATTGGATTTCTCTACATAAATCCTACATTAATTATTGAGGAAGGGAAGTGATATTTCATATTTAAAACCCTCCTATGATCATACCTCAATATGATGGTAATTATGAACTTCTTTTGGAGATGACATTCATTTTATTGATCTTAATTCCAATTCAAAAGGGTTGTTTATCTCAAATGGTTTGGGGGAAAAATAGACATTAATGACATTACTATTATTTATAATTTTTGGAAGTATTTTTAGATGTTTTTCCTAGCCCTCTACTAAAATACGATGTTGAGTTATCAATTGAACACATAATTGGTCCACACTAATTTCAAATACTCTATATAGAATGGTCCCAATTGAGTTATTGTAATTGAAGAAACAACTCCAATAAACCATTGATAATGAATTCATTTATCCAATTGTGTCACCTTTGGGTTTACCCATTAGTTTCTTGAAAAATAATGATGGATCAATGAGACTCTACATTGATTATCGGTAGTTGAACAAAATTACAATCAAGACCATGTATCTTCCCCATTTTGATGACTTGTTTGATAAACCGTGTGGATCACAATAATTTTACAAGATTAACCTCCATTATGGATATCATTAATTTAGGTTCAAGAAGGAGGATATACCCAATAAAAAAATAATATACAAGGATTGGACCTTATGAATATAGAGTGATGCCTTTTGGTCTTACTAATTCCCTTGATAACATTATAGATTTAATGAATAGAGTCATTAGAGATTACCTTGATCAGTTTTTGATAGTATTTATATATTATATTATTATCTATTCAAATAGTATGGAATACCATGAATATCACTTCATAATTTTACAAAAGACGCTAAGGAAGGAGAATCTATAGAAAAAAAAATTCAATGTTTTAAATTTGACTACAAAATGATTCATTTTTGGGCCACATAATCTCAAGATATACTATAGTAGTAGATCCATCAAATATGAAGGCTATTGAATGTTGGTGTAGACAATATATGGTGGCTATGATCCATTGATTTCTTAGTTTAGCTGGATATTATAGACAGTCTTTGAAAATTTTCTTATGACTGTCTATTCCACTGACCAAGTTAACTCGAAAGGGTGTCAAGTTATAATGAACATATGATTATAAGTAAAATTTCAAGGAATTGAAGAAAAGTTTAGTTATTGAACCTATTATTAAATTCTTCTAGAGTGGATAATGGTTTGTAATATATATCAATGAATCCATGAAGGGATTTGGATGTATCCTTGTGAAGAATAACTTGGTTATCACTTATGATTCATGGAATTTGAAGTTTCATGAGAAAAATTACCACAATAATTATTTGGAGTTAAAAATAATAATTGTTTCGTTAAATTTATGGATGAATTATGTTTATAATGAAAACATTGATATATATATCGATCATAAAATTCTAAAATATATATTCAAAAAGATGGAGTAAAATATGCGCCATAAAATATAGTTAGATTTGATAAAGGATTGTGAATTCTCAATAAATTACCACCATAAGAAAGAAAACAAGGTGGAAGATGATTTGAGTCAGAAGGATCATGATATTTTATCCATGATGTTGATAAAAAAAGATTCAATATTTATGGAATTTAAAAGTATGCATCTAGAAATCATGATGGAAGGGGGGAAATATTATTTTTATCAAATAAATGTTTAAACCTATATCCAAGGTAATATTTAGGGGACATATATTGAATATGTATAAATTCAAAAAAAAATTACAAAAAATACTGATTTTAACAATGACTAGGATGGAATGATGAGGTTCTAGAACCATGTATGTGTTTTTTCCATACCAAATTTGTAGAATGGTCTATTAGAGTAAGCTCATAGTTCTTTATTTTCTATTCATCTTGGAGTTACGAACATGTGTAGATATTTTAAATAATACTTCTTTGGTTTTGGAATGAAGATAGATATCACCAAGTTTTTATCTTGGTTCTTGGTTTTCCAACATATTAAAGATGAAATAAAAAAGTCAAATGGGATGTTACATCCATTACCCATAAAAGAATAGAAAGGGGAGAACATCACTATAGATTTTTTTCATTAGACTATAAAAAACCTCTATAGGGTTTAATTCTTTATGGGTGGTAGTTTATTGCCTTAATAAGTAGACCCACTTCATCACTATCAAATAATACTTTTATATGGATCAGCTTTCTTGGATATACATTAAGGTATTGGTAAGGTTGCATGGAGTACTACATTCTATTATATGAGGCTAGGATATTCGATTATCCTGAATGTTCTAGTGAAGTATTGAGCAAGAACATGATAAAGAATTGAGCTTTAGAAATTCTTATTATCCTTAGACAGATGGTCAGTCTAAAAGAAAAATTCAAACCCTAAAGGATATGTTGATATCTTGATCTTTGAATTTAAAAGGTGGATGGAATCAAAACCTTCCTCTGGTTGATATTTCTTAAAAAATAGATTTCACTCAAGAATTCATATGGAATCGTATGGAGGCCATTATGGGATGAAAAGTAGATATCCAATGTTTTAGGATTAGGTTGGAGAAATAATGCTTTTGGTATATGAGATCTCTAAATAAGTGGTCGAGAAGGTTAAAACCAATCAGGAAAACATATCAATGTAGCTCAAATTATATAAAAAAGTAATACTGATAACCATCAGCAAGATATAGAATTTAATGATGGTGAAACTATTTTTCTATAAATCTCTCCCTAGAATAAGGTTGTGAGATTTAAGATGAAATAGAAACTAAGACCTAAGTATATTGGTCCATTTTAAATTCTTGATTGCATAAGGACAATATCCTATCTGTTGGAACTTCCTCCAAATATATCTTAATTCCATGATGTGTTCCATGTATCTCTCCTGAGGAATTACACATATGACCATTCACATGTGCACAACTTATTATTCATACCATTGGAAAGGATCTTTCTCACCAGGGAAAAGCATTTGAAATTCTATACTATACGGAGAAAGTTATACGAAATAAGACCACTCACCTGGTCAATGTTTTGTGGAGAAATCACCAGTTAGAGGAAGCTTTGTGGGAACAATGGGATATGATAAAGAATAAGTATTCTAATTTTTTTAATCGATTGAAGATTGTTTTGGGAGAAATTCATTTTAATTGGGATTGAATGTAACACCGCATGTTTTTTTGGACTTTTTTTCTCAAATAAATTAATTTTTTATTTATATATTAAAATTCACTAAGGCAAAAATTCCTTTCATAAGGAACCATCTTATTTTGCTTTACACAGAACATCGACATGACTTACGATACATGGAACCCAAAATTCACGTATGTTACATGAAACACCAACTTTGAGTATATTACACACAACATCGATGTATTTATTAAACATCATTTTATTGTTATATCTATTTAAATGAGATAATTATAACCTAGCCATTAAACTAAGTTACATGAATATTAATGACTACTCTTCAGATATTTTTTATAATTTTTTATAAAAATTAAACATATTGATAATGAAAGATATAAATTTGGTAAAGTCCTTATATGTTTAAAAATTCCATTTTTCTCAAATGAAATGCTTTTAATGTCCTTCTATGAAAAAATAATAATATTAGTTTTAGAAATGTTTAGAAATTTAATTGGATAAAATGAACTAATTTTCTTAATTAATAATGTCAAATTTTTTGGATTTTTCTAAGAAACCTCATTTTTTATGAATAGTGAAAAATGCATGATTCTAATTCAAAACCACCTTTTCATATAATTTTTATACAAGGATATATAATATTTTAATTTAAATTCAAAGTTTAAATAGATAATATTTTTAAAATTAATCCAATTTAGGTCATTTTAGTCAATTACATTATGGAATTGGGTATAAAAAACTTAGCAAAGATTTGGAAATTTTTAATTTAAAACACCACAGTGTCGTCCCATCAGTAGGATTATTTTTTAAATTAATTTATACCACTTTTATGATTATAATTTGGAAAAATGGATTGAATATTTGTAATCATAATAATTTATAATTTTCAATGATGATGACATAGTTTTTTTACTAAAAGTATTAGAGAATGTTATTAAAATTAATGACAACAATTAAGGTAAAATTAAGCATAACAAGGGACATAAACATTTTCTAAAGGCACAACAAAACCTATTAACATATAAATAAATCATTGTATGGAAATATTTATACCCTATACTCACTATTCTTGAAATTAGATCATTATTAGTTGCAATTTAAATAAAAAAATATTGGTGGGGTTTCCCTTTTCAAAAATATTACATGTGTGCCACTTCCCCTCCATTATAAATGGAAACCAAATCTCCCTCTTTTTTACACCTAAAAAACACTTAGGTTCATACCATATCTATATAATACACTTCCCAATATCACTAACTTCATCCTTGAATCCTCTATTTGGGCAAAAATCATTCCATGGAATCCTCTTAGCTCAAACCCAAAGGAGTTACCTGATTAAGGGGTAACCTCTTCACTCAAGCTCCTTTATTTTATTTGGTGTCTCCACACCATACATTATCATTATTCCATGATTTAAAAAAGCACTAGTATCTTCAATATAATATGATTTTTATAATAATTTTTATAATTATACCTACACAGACTTCCATCAAATTGGTAATGGACATGTTGTTTACATGTATGACTCACTACCATCTCACGAAAAGATGATTGATCATGTTTCCTTCACTACCACTCATGGTGAAAAATTATTTTGAAAACTATATTTATATATGTAAAATATTTTATTTAGTATTTATTTATGCTTTATTATTCCATTTACAAAACATATCATTGTTTAATTTCAATTTTTTTAAAATACGGTAAACTTATTTGATGAAGTCTGGACTATCGCACCCTCAAAGCGATGTGATTCAGTCACACACTACATATAATGTACTAAGGATGGTTTTAGTGAACTTATATGGTATATATTACATTATAATATTAATTTAATGATATTATATACATTTATACTTATATTTAATTTTATTTCTTCCTTTCAATACAACAATAAAAACATAAACAATGTTTATGCGTACGTATGATGTACCGTCTCCATGAATATTTTATTACATATCATACTTATATATTATTAATATTATTATAATACAAATATTATGAATATAAATGATATTTATATCATTTTTTACATTATTAAATCATGATATGAGTATAAGTACTAAATATATAAAAAATGAAGACATATGCGAAAAAAGTGGATATTACCTAAAGTGAAACCTTAAAATTGGATTGTTAACAAGAGGGTAAAATTAGGTAATAATAAAAACATATATAGTATAATATATAAGAATATGGTTCTGTAATATGTATATAATAAATTTATATTTATTATACATTTTTTCAACATGTATTTATAGAGTAAAGACACAAGGTAATTGAATTTTATCACACTTTTATTTATATTTGATACATGAATTAATCACCACTAACTTTTTTTTTGTTTTATATAATTACAATAAATTTATTATATGTCTCTTATACTTAAATTTATTTGTATTCACATATACATTTTACAGTCTTTCGTTCATGGGATTTATGTTTCAAATGTTACCAAATTGTTAAAATAGTTTTGTCTCAATTTTCCTTCATAGAAACTCATGTTTTGTTGTACACCTAAATTATTTTATGTGGTTTAATATATCATTAATATATTTATTTTAATCATATTTTAATCTTCATGAAATTTAATTTTCATACATGGAGAGTGTGATCTAATTTTCCAACTAATAGTAGTTTATTGAAGCAATTTCATCGCATTTCTAAATTATATATGGTTATGCTTAAATTAATGAACTATCATGATAAATCTCTCAGGAACACTCATTAATTTTATTCTACACATTTTTTTATAGATATACTCCTATATTAGTACCTTCTTTTCAATATTTGGTACTTAAGATAATGTTTTTAAGAAAAATCTTATCATTTCTCTCTTTAGTCGAGAATCCATTTTATCCAAAAACTATTATTAAAAAAATGTTTTCAAAATGATTTCAGAAGATCATTGAATCCCATTATCAAGGAAAATTGATTTGAAAAACGTTTTATCATTTTCAATGATTCCTTTATATTTTTTCACGTCTATTTTCAATGAAAGTTTTTTCAAAAGTTTTTAAGCTTTAAAAAGAATTTATCAATGTTAAACGGATATTTTCCTCAAGAAAAGATTTTAAAAGACCTTTTAAAATTATTTCCCACATAAGAAAACAACCATTGGTGTTACTCAATCCTTTCATGTGAAATTATTCAATGTTTCCAATCATATTCTTTCTTAAATAGATTTTTTTTATGTCATGATGTTTATGAAACATGTTTCTCTTTCTTGGGTTATATGATTTTGAAACCTGCTTATTTTCACCTATTATGTTTATGATGAAATGATTATGTAACACATATTTTTCATCATGTTATAATATTATTACATGTTTATAACACCCATGTTATTTAATGGTTTATGATATGATTAAATATGATTTTTCTCACATTTATGTATGATTTCACAATTAAATGGATGGGACCTATATCTCCCTCTAATGCATTGGGTAAAGATTTATATCTCATGAGATATACTAAGGTGGTATTGGGACAAAAACATGACTAAGAATATGGCCATGGGAGTGATCCATGGCTACAAATATGGTATGAGGAGTGAAATCATGCTACTAAGATGTCCATGGGAGTGAACAATTGCTTCCTAGAATGTATGGGGACTAAACCCATACAAATAAGATGGTATCAAAATTGATGCATTTTCTACTTTAGAAATAATATTATATTATTATAGATTTTCCATAATTCCATGTTTTATTCATATGTTATGTTATCATTGATTTTTTCCTTTATTTCCTTATGATTTGTTTCTTATGAACTGCCAAGATTTATTCCATGATTCAAGTATATGATCATTGATATAAAATGTATGAAGTTTTATTTTCATGATTATATTATCATACCCTTATGATCATTATTATGCTTACATGTATCCCATGTTTACCCTTATTGAGTATTTGATCTCACCCCTTTTTATGTTTCCTTCCCCAGGTTATGAAGATATATATTGTGTTTCATGTGTCTAAGAAGGGTGATATTAAAGGAAAACCTAGTGGGGGATAATGTATCTCATTTATGTACCAGTGTTTTTGTATCCATGTTTCCAAAGGCACTTGACTAGTATAGTCTTTGGGCATTAGTTTGTATAATGTTTTAAGTATTCTGCAAAAGTTATATAATTTTACTACATGGAATGAAAGGTTCTATATATAATATCTCTTAAAATTACAAGAACACACATTAAAATAAGGTTATTAACAAATAAAAGAACTTGTGGAAGTATATTACAAGAATAAGGGATCACTACCCAATGTTCTAATCCAATTACTTTCATATAAGGATAGGGCATTGGTAAGGGTCTATGATAGATTTATGCGGTTTCTAGTAAGTGAAAGGGTTAGTCACACTTTCCCTCTTCCTCTACATGAAACTGTTTTATTTTATAAGCCATGATTTACCTTTTATGTTTTGTATTTGAATATATACATATATCAAGGTTCAAATAAAATTGACCACCATTTCCAGTGAATAATGGACCATACATCTTTTCATGGAAATCGACACCCATCTAATTATAATTCAACCCACTATACATTTTGTATCATAATGTAGTGAGAAATATATTATTTCTTGACGTAGTAAATTATCCATTCAAATCCATGAGGTCCCATACAACTTATTAACTAAAACTATAAATTGCTCAACCACAACAAAATAGAAGCTCATGTAACCAGAGGTAGATAACTAACATGGATAGAAACTATCTATTTAATATACCACCATAAACATGTATAGAAAAACACTGTTTATATTAATGCTGACAAATTAAATAACCAACTCCCCACACTTTAGAATATTTTTGCAACATAAGCATATATACAACCATGGATCACTCAATAATCATAGGAAAAACATGAAATAAAAGAAATTAAATTCACCTATATAGAATATAATAGATAAGGAATGTGAAATATGGGTGCCTAATATGATGCATGTAAAGATGATTCATTTACCACTCTTCTAATGCATATCTACTACTAAAACTCAAGTGATTTACCTAGTAATTATTGTATATCAACTGTAATAAAAAAATATAGAATAATAATTTCCCATACTGAAATAAACTTGGTATTTAAGTTGAATGTGGGTTAGATACACCCAGTAATAGCTCATAACCAAGTTAAATATCTTATAGATATTAATTATATATTCTAAAATAATAAAACTAAATAAAATAAAAAATCTACTTGGATAAAACATTGTGACATCCCAACCCAGGTTCTAGTGAAAGGTTCCCCAAATATAGTAAGCCACATGGCCTCAAGCATGACCCCACATTCAGGAGGCTACCAACTAGTAACGAGGGACTAGTGTGTGCCTTTGGGGAGGCTATGACCTCATTTCCGGAGTGTATCATTGAAGATACGTAATATTAGTTAAATATAATAAGTAGTATAATAATTGAATAAGAATTAGAATGCTTGAATAAACATCCATGAACTAATAATAATAAAATTATGGAAACTCAGTCATAAAAAACAATGAAAATACATTTTTTGTATATAAAAAAACTATGAAATAGGTATACATATAAGTAGGAAATTCATGCTATAAAAATATATAGAAAGGATCCAAAAACTATCCAGGCATCTTGAGAACTATCCTAGTAATTTTCTTCCACGATGTATCCTAACAAAATCAATCAAGAATAGATAACAAATGTGGGGTTCTTCCTTTTATCAAAACCTTTATACAGTTAATCTTTGAGGGTACCTTCGATGGCCCGGATAGGGTGTAAGATAAATCTCACCAGGACACCACCAATAGAATATATACTATCTGGTTTGCGAAATATAAACCAACAATGTATAGGTATATACAAATATAAATAAATTCTATAAATCTAACTAATGATTTCTTTAGCCTCAAATATTAAAGTCTCTAATCATGTTACCATGTAATTATTTATGATACATTTTATAATAAGTGATGTTATTGAATATAATGAATGACCAATGAATACTATAATGATAATAATGAAAAATAATTCAAGGTAACAACGAATGCATCCTTGATGATAATAATAATAATGTGTCCAAAGTAATAACCAATTAATCCTTGACCTTAGGGGTCTATTCAACTCAATAATAACATGTGGTCAAGCTATAATGGGTCTGATTGTAATCCAAGGGGTTCCCCCCAATGCATTCCAATATAAAATATTCAAACTGATCTCAAGGATCTCATCTAATGTAAAATATCCTAAGAATGACTCTACTAAATAGAGTGAATCTACGGAGACATGTGTCCAATGATGTTAAACTAGATTCAAGGATTGTATCCAAGGAATATTTATATCCATATGATTGTGAAGGGATCATATGATATCATGTTGGGAATCCACTGGTAGAGAAGTTCCATTTTCAAAGGTGGGTATCTCCCTTGGAAATTAACTTCTTGAATCAGAATGGAATCCTATGAGTGCTCCAGGAATTCCCTTGGGAATCTAAGGATACCTGAAGTCTGTCCACTCCTATAAATGATTAAAGTTCCACATGTAATGGGATCTTTATATATACCTTATTATTTAATTTAGGCAATGTAATACTCATTCCATTTAATAATTTAGAAGGATCATTCCATTGCCTTTCATACTAGCTAACAATGCTAAATTTACATGTAACCATTTAAATAATTTCATTCGTGTTTAATTATTAGTTTCAATCCTTTACCTTCAATATTAAAAAAAAGCTGTCTAAGGACCTGAAACCATTATAAATTCATTTATAATTATTGGTCCATGTTAAATCTCTAGGAATATTTGTTATTTACTATTTAATTATTCATTAATAAATTGGAAACACATAAAATATAAGGGTTAAGTATAACATACTTGTACTGGTATATAGAAAATAATTTATACAATTAAAACACTCACTTTTAAAAATTCTAAGAATAGTGCACCTGAACAATGGTACATATAGTCATAACAACCCAATAATGGAATAAAAGAGGAAAAAACCCAACTTGGGGTGGTTGGTGTTGAGGTTATAACATCCAACGATTTGATGATCATATATATAAGGGGATCTAGTATAAGAGACCATTGATTATAAGCATGGAATATAGATTTAACAACCAATTATTGAAGAAATTTCCATGCACACAATGATAAAAATTTATAAAATGGTTAGACATAAGTGATGATTCATAGACCACCCACCTCAATCATATAATACTCTCATCCTCTAGTACTATCCTGTAGATTGGACTGGATTAGAAGAAAAACAACAAAATTAATCAGCACCCAAAAAATTGGTAATATAAACCTATAAAAAAATAACTCCATCAAGGAGAAGAAAAATGGAGAATAGAGAAAGATAAAATAAGATATCATCGAGAAGAATATAATGAGACCAAATTTTCTCGAATCAGAGCTCAGATGAACGAGTTGTCATGAAACCTATCTAAGGGAGGGTTTAGAGCTCCAATGGGAAGAATAATCTCTCTGCATT
Organism: Viscum album; assembly: GCA_963277665.1. NCBI lineage: Eukaryota > Viridiplantae > Streptophyta > Magnoliopsida > Santalales > Viscaceae > Viscum > Viscum album. Next base: position 1,292,549,488 of record OY728138.1, on the reverse strand, counting down.
CCATATTTATGATAAAAGAAAGAGGGATTAAAAATATAACTCATTTTGTATGTTTTGGTAATTTTACCCTGGAAAATAGTGGTCACATTATTTGTCTACACGGTTAGCCAAACTATGTGCCAACCATGCACCATCCACTATCTAAGGAGAGACCCCAAATATTTTTAATACTCATGTCAAAACCGTGTGCATTTCTCTTCTAAAAACAATAGGTTCCCCTTTAACGGTGTGTGACCCTATCCTCATGGTTACCTCAAATTTTGGGGTCTCCTAATGCTCCTTTTTTAGCCCTCACAATGTTAGGGATACCATTTGAACTAGCTCACACAGTTTCTACTAACTATGCGGCCTAGCCCCTTTCTCCAAAATCCATGTTTCCGATCTATGAACAAGCCCCAAACACCCAAGATACAACTGTGAACACATTAGGCATCCATATCAGGTCAAAAATAATGAATTAGAATGAATTTTAAATGATCTTTACCAGAATGAAAAATGTGTTTTTACACTAACCCTTTGATAAATTTATCATGAATATCTATTTATTAATGTTAATTAATTTTTTAATTCACTTTTAATCTTTTAATTTATTTTTCATATTTTTTTTTCCAAATAATACACTCATTGTAACTTGAATTATGAAAACAAATGTCTAAAATAAAAATTTAATATTATTTCACTTTTTTGATCTGATATATTTTTCTTCTCTTACCTTATTTTTCAAAATAATTTTCACAAAAGTAATTTTAATTTAACCAAATTATTCTAGAATATTTTATGTTTTAATTGAATTTTTACAAGGTTTGAAAGGAATGTTTATATTGTTTTTTGAAAGGGTTATTTTTTATTTTCATTACAAAAATTAAAAAGGATTGTTCTTTTAACTAATATGGCATTAACGGATATCCCCCTACTATAAACACTTTACTCTATTTATCTTTTATACATGTTTGGAATGGATTTCAAAAGAATGCTATTTTATGGAATATTATTTTTAATTTTCTAAACCAATTCTATTTTATTCTTAAATATAGATATATTTATTTCAAAACCAATATTTCGGATGAATTGAATATTTTATCCCTTTTTAATTTTTTAGTTATTAAATTTTACTTCAAAAATTCACATTATTATGTTATTATTCCTTTCGAAATTATATTTATCTTAATTATACATCATGGAAATACTTATTTATTAAAATTTATATCATTCCCATATGAGGTGATTTACTATGAAATTTATTTGATTGACTGGGGAAAACCATGAAGAATCCTTATTCATTACCCAGTTTAGAAATTTATTGATAATAAATATTGTTTAAAACATTAATAGAAAATTCAATGTATAAGTAATGAATTAGACATGAAAAGACATGTGGGGCACATTTTTAGATAGCTCTTTAATGTATTGACTGGTCTCACGAGACAAATAATCTTTCCAAATTAAATGGTATTTTTTGTAAAACATCCCATAAATTAAACTATATTGGTGAAATGTCTTTATGGTAATAGATATCATGATGTATGAGATCATGAAATCCAATATTAAGCAATTCCATTATTAAGAATTTAGTTAAAATTATCAATGATATTACTTCCTTGATATTTTCCATGGGTTTATTTCAATCTCATATTATTTATTAAATTCCATGTGTTTCAATTATTTACCTTGCAATATAGATTATTTGTTATTGTTTAACAATAACTTCAACGATATGTAACTCTTACTGAGCATGTGACCTCACCCATTATTTGTTTTTCTTTCCTAAGACACAAAGAAGGAATTATGAATAATATAAATAATGATGTAATTTTACTATAATATGTATATTATTTTTAAAATGAAATATGGGAATCATATTTGTATCTCATTCTTCCAGACATCTAAGCTGATTGGTCATTCTCGATGTGATACATTTTATCACAAACCAATGTAATAAAGTATGGACTACTATTAGTTATTGTAGAATGGGGTTCTATAGTTGGTATCAGAGTAATATTAGTTGAATCCTTTGTATCTAGATTTTATATAAACAAATCTATCATGATAATTAAGATAAATCCACAGTGTATTTTAGATCTTTTAGTATTATATGAATTTTGATTTTATGAATAAATATTTATGATGATTATGAACTGAATTAGTGTGTGCCATTATTTAGTGATGGTTCCTATAATGATAAATGTAATCAGCACCTATAGATAATATAGAAATTTACCTACTCAGTAAGATAATAAAACAGGTATTTTATGTGAGTTGATCATGGATATTTTAGAGATGAAAACATATGTTATTATGAATAACCATTCCAAAATAGTGTAACCTTTTCTTCCATACCATGATTATCCTCTATTGGATGGCTTCATGTGATAGAATCCCCCATATAATAATGGAACGAATAATTCATTGGAAGCTGAGTGATGGATTAAGACTCTCTAAAATATTTTCAAAAAATTTGGGTTGAAATGAAAGTGAAATTTTTATTTTGATAATTTATTGTTTCAATAATATTTTTATCAATAGTGTTCATTGATCAATAACACTAAAGAGGTTGAAGGAGTATAAATCATGTAATAGAAATATTTTAAAGTTATTTTTATTGAGAAATTATTACCACAACAATAGTGATGTTAAATGGAGTGAAGTTTCCTCATATTAAAGAAGAAGGGATAAGAAGGTGTGATAGATTATGATTATTACTTTTCAGGATTAGACTAATAATATTTAGACTATATATGTAATCTAGAAAGAAAGATTTAACATTTGATTGATTATATTATACAGATTATTTATAGGGAATTAATTTCTTAGAAATTTTTATCATATAATGTTATTTTATCATGTTTTATTAAGATGAAGAAGAAATTTTCTAGATATTATATAATCATGGTAAATCAATTGAATAAAGGGTCATGTGAGAACCACTATAATGGAATATAACATTGAATAATAAGGTAATGATTTAATTTTTTATCTTGTTAATATTTCGGAAGGAAATATATGGAGAAATGGTTGAATGTATTAGGATTTTTATATAAGTGTGGAGATAAATGTCATCTAGAAAATGATTATAAGATAAAAAATGAAACCACTCCCATCTAGGGATTTAATTGTAATGTGATGGGGAATTATTCAAAAAAAACTATTCAATCACTAATGGAACATACCACATAAGAATCCAAGTAGTAATGGCTACGAATATATATTTACTATATCTAAGGTTCATGTTTTAAGCCATTAGGTGAAAGGTAAACTTGACATCCACTATATAAGTGAAATAATATAATTAGGTTTTGGTTATACAGAAACTTTTATATGTGATTAATTTTATAAGGGTATCACATCACCTTTTAAATTATTTGATGTTGAGATAGTATTAAAAACTTCCAATGGTAGAATGGTTGCATCGCAACCATATAGATACTCTCTAGTATAATTTTATAGAAATGTTCCTCCTTCAAATATTTCTATTCTACCAATAGTTGAATTTTGTGTAATCATGGGATTATATTCACTCTCTCAGTAAAGATCCCATTTCAAATTTCAATAAAGGGATATTATATTCGATATTTTAAATCATCGTTATATATTATTTCATTGAAAGGATGTGTAAATACCAAAATCTTGATATACATGGACCTTACATTACATTTGCGGAATACTTAATACATTAAAAAAACAAACCCCGGCGGACCGTAATAATTTAGTGTCTTTGGAATCTTAGAACATAATCATCTAATCATGGTGAAAGATCTTCAACATCTCCCATAAAGATCTTCCCCTTTTGTTTTCTTACATAAAACATTTCTTTATATCCTGGGGAAAAGAAAATATATAAAGGGTTAGCTCAAATGCTCAGTAAGGGTAAGCATGGAGAAAATAAAACGAACCATATACATTTGAACATAAAAACATGAATATAATTTTTAAACATCGAAATCTTGAGAAATGACATAAAACATGGTAGTATGTAAGGCATATATCGTAAAGAAACATTAGTGAAGATAAAATAACATGGGAAAAAACATGTAATTGTGGAAACCATTAAGCACATGTTATGATTTCCATAGTAGTGAAGGCATTGCTACCAAGACCATCTTAGTGGACAAAGTCCCTTTCTGAATCGAGTTCACTCCTCATTCCAGTCCTATATCACTAAACTGGATTAACTTGTCATTCCATCCATGTCTATCTCATGAGATATAAATATTTACCCAATACATTAGAGGGAGATATAGGTCCCACCCATCTCATAATGAAATCATTCTTACTTGTGCCAGAACATGATCATAAATCATTCATTATTACCCAAAGTATAAAATGGGTTTCATAAACATCATCCCATCATAACATAATCTATAAAAAAAATGGATATGATTTTATCATAAGAAAAGTGAAACCATGTAAATAATAGAGAAATTATACTTGAATCATACGCATATTAAACGATTCTATCTTAAATGGAGAAATGGTTTTGATAAAACACTTGAAATGTATTCTTGAAGAAAATATTCTTTCTTCTTCAAAATCATTTTCATTCCACAAAATGCCATGAAATTTTAAAAGAAAAGGATTATATTTAAAATAGTAATTAAATATTGTATAATAATCTTCTTAGAAAATAAGGAGTTATGGAACCGTAAAAATATTCGTTCATGCCGTATCAGTTAAAAAAACATTTTTCTCATACTTTTCCCGGAACAGTCAAAAAGTACCTCATATGGTAAACAAAAGAAATATTCCTTCCATATGATGTGGTAAAAGTAAAAAAAGGAAAAAATTAATTTAAACATACATGGAAGAAAATTAAACATTTTATGAAAAAACTTTGAGAACATATGGACATGGATAATAAACATAACCCCAGTAAATACTTACGAATAAACAATCTCTGATAAGAATGAGATTGTAATAATTATCCCTTACAAAGATATTTTTGTAAATAAAATAGATCAATATTGTGTATTCAATATAAGGTCACATAAAGAAAGTATAAATACATGATAAGATATAAAAATTAATTTCTCACAAATTAAAGAACGACATAAACAAGAAAGAGAATATCAACCCAAAGAACAAAAATTGGGTTAAGAAGTTCCCTTTCCTTAGGTACGATATGCTATATACGTATCTGAACCTCCTGTATAATTATTTAAATAATGTTATTTACTTAATAAAGAATCAAATTCATTGTTATTGTATCATATATGGTTCACTTATGACTTTATATTACCCGTTCTTTTATAAATTCCATGTTAAAGCAGCATTTTGGGTAAAATCATTTTATTTATCGTATTTGTTTGGACTTTTTATTCTTGATATTATTATTACTTATATAATGATTTAATTACTTAAGGAATGTAAATAATGATTTATATATCATATATATTCAGTATATATATATATAATAGATATATTAATGAAATAAAATACACCGTTCATGGAGACAGTAGGCCGTACGTACGCATGAACGCTATTTTCCATTCCTTATTGACTTGAATGGAAGTAAGTAGATGAAATATATATATATATATATATTAAGTATCTTTATTATGTCATATATTTCATTATTTTTCATTATATATACTTTATAATCATTCTTGAATGGTTAACATGGAGAATGAATCTCATCCCGTCGTGGAGACGGTAATCCATACATACATAGGAGCGATTATATTGTTACCGTAATTATTGAATGGAATTGGAGTGGATGATATAAAAACATAGAATATTTATGATGTTATAATAACCATATATAGTTATTATTTACACCATTATACCCATCCAAGTAAGGTGGTGGTGGAAAAACTGATTACACCACGGCGTGGAGACGGTATTCCGTACGTACGCACGCACAGTGATTTTGTTTTCCATAGTATGGATAGAAGGTGAAATGGGGTTGTTTAATATTTATAATAACCTATAATTATATTATTGATACTAATGTTATTAATTTATAATCAAAACAACTAATGAAGAATAATTTGAAGAAGAAAGAAAACATCAAAGAATCGGTAGAGGAGATTACCTCTTCCTCAACGCACCTCCCTTAAACTTCTTCTTAGGGAACTAGAGATGGCCATTTGAGAATACCAGAACCTCTATGATATAACTATAGATGATTAGAAGAGTAATTTTCAGTGGTTGGCCAAGATTTAAGGCTCAAAATGGTGTGAAGAGAAGAGGGAATGGGTGCCCTTTTTATAAGTGAGGAGAGGGGCGCCTTAGGAAAACTAAAAATATTATTTTATAATAAAGACATATTCGGTTTTTAATAGCTCAAAATTGATTTATTTTGAATATAAGGTTGGTATTGTTCTAAACCCTCTCAACCAATAGGTTTTAGAAAAGATTAGGTTACTATTTTATCCTTATCATTTAGATTTAACTCTAAGTTAAATAATTTAACTTTTACAGTGTCTTTTGGTTTTCTTAGACTATATGGTTAATAAATTTACTATAACAAGCCAAAAAAACCCCAAGTGGTTCATTATTAATATATATATATATATCCGTATCTAATTAATTTTTCCTAACCATAGATTTTTAGGAATAATATAACAATTAATAATACAATATTTTTTTTAAAAACTATTTTATGTCAATTTTGACACTATTTGGTACTTGATTTGTTGTGAAAATAATAACAGCATGATTAGTTAGAAAAAAGTTAATTAAATAAATTCTAACATGTCCTATTAACCTATAACATTATTGGAATTCATAAAAATTATAAAATTACATTTATTTGGGTATTTATAACATCAATTATGATAATATTTCATTAATAAGGTAATTACTGCATCATCATTGTGTCATAAATAAACTAAATTATTTAATGTCTAAAAATTATAAATAAAATATCATTATGTAGGAAATAATTTTATATTTATAATGAATATTTATAGTTGAATTTATCTTATGTATAACCCTATATTAAAAATGTTTTAGTTATTAAACATTGATTTTAACTATTTTAATTCTTCTTTAAATAAAATAATAATAAGTGTCCTAATCTAATCCAAGTGGACCTAGAGGGTAATATTTTATCCCTAAGATTGTTTTTGGTCGAAATAAACTTATCCAAAAGAATTAGAACATGTGTTAGGGTAATAATAATATCATATTTACCCTTAATTACCCTATTTACTTTCAACCGTGGTAAATAAAAGGAAAAATTTACTGTTCACCAAAAAAAATTATCTTATTAAGCAACATTTTAATCCTTGATATTAATAGTGTCTCTCAGATTTTCTAAATTCCACTCACATAAGTGGTAAAATTAAGTTTTATGTAAATTTTCAAACTCTCCTAGGAGGTGGGTAAAAGACGGTGAAACGTTCAATAAAATTTTTATATGTCTAAAATTATTATAAAATGACTCCAAATAATTACATTGAACTTATATAGGTATTATGTATCAATTTTGACCTAAAATAAATTTAAATAAAATAAATAAATATTTATATAAAAAGTCGGTTTTTAAATAGTAACCTAGTGTTTGCACTATTCATCAAAAATTGAAAGTTTTCAGAAAAATACCAAAAAAATCACCCTAAGCTAATTTTGATTTTCCAAATCCAAAGATGAAGTCGATTTTGAAAAATAAAATTTCAAAAAGTGGGTATTACTATTCATAACAGCTAGTTTATATAACATATCATTATTTAGTGACACTCGGTATTGCGTACAACATACGCTAATGTGGAAGGATGTGACTGCGTGTAATGCAAGCTATGTTAGGGATGTGTGTAGTGAAAGCTCCTTTTGGTGTAGCATACAACACAAGACATTGATGAAATTAAAATGAAAATTTTTCATAAAATCTTGGGGTGTTACATTCTACCCCCTTAAAATGAATTTCTCCCTCGAAATTTGTCGGGGTTATGAATGGTTTACTACTCGAAAGATTTAATAGAAACCCACATCGTAAAAAGGAATACCAAAACTTATCTTTAAAAACTAAAGTATCAAACATAATGGTTACCCAAATTAACTAATCACTGGGTTTGCACATAGGAAAACATAGGTGAAAATATGGATATGGAATAGAAATCTAACCCACAAGTTCTGATGGAGAGTGGTAGAGAACATGGCTATGAAAAAGACAATAATAACAAAGACATAAATTTTTAATGATCTAAGGTACTATCTAATTCGTCAGTTATAAGGGAAATAGGACTACATTTTTTATTTTCAAGATGATTTCCCTAAAGATGAAGAATTTGAATTAGAAGAAATACTTATTTTATTTCGGTATAATCTCACCATTGTTCGTGCCTTCAATAATTTCCACTTCATCTCTTAAAGAAATGAAGTTGAATTTTTCATTTGTGAAGTGTTAGAGGATCATGTGATAGAATGATGGGTCATTCCATATGTCTCAAACAATAGGTTAGGAAAAGTTATCAAATATATATAAGTCCATCTATGTTGAGGTTAATCATACATGATTCCAAAAATGGACTTATACTTCATCTATCACACTGCTTAATAAAACTAGTTTCTACTAACCAGGGACTTCCTGCAGGCCAGTGGTAGGAAATAAAGGCTTGTTGCACTTCGGTTGTGGGTTCGATTCCCAGAGCCTTGTCCGACACGACGAGTTGTTTCATGTCCTGCAGGTTTTCCCTTTTTCAAAAACTACATTATAATAACATTCCTACAATAAAATAGATAAAATTTCTAGCCTTAAACAATACAATCTTATGTTTTACATAATTCATTCCAATATTTAGCCTTATCCAACATACTTCTGTCCAAGATCATTGTATAAAGAAAACAATTACTAGAAATGTCATCTACCGAGCATGTGAATACCATCATTTATCCCCCATAAATCATACGATATATATTGTTGGTCACATTCCAAACATGTGAATACCTTAATCATTTATTCTCTTGAACTAGAGTGAAAACATGAATTTTGTCACAAGGTAACTCTTTCTATATACCATAATCCCAAAAATTCTATATACTCAAACCAGGATGTCACTTTTTCCTTATATTATTCATGAGCTCATTAATACTGTCAAACATCTCATTATCTCCTTATCCCTTCTTTTTGCGCAAATTAGGTGCTTTCCAAAAATATCTGAATAAACTATCATGGTTACCTGTACCATTCAACATATACTTTCAAAACTCAAGCAAAGGCAAAAGTGTAACAATCCTTAGATTTTTCTTTATTCCATAGTATCATACATTATTCTTGATAAACATACAATCATTACACTACCTTCTTAAACCACTGACTGAGCTTCATCATTTCTTCCATCTCATATATCATTTGTAGTCTCTTCATCATCATCCACATAAATACTACCCATATGACCATGCTTATTCTCTTTATGAGATTTTCCCTTAGGGAATTGGTTTGCATAATGACCATACATTACACATTTAAAACACTTAATAGTTATTGATGTCTTAGTAATACCATTATCCTTGTCCATGGTTTTAACTGATCCTTTTCTTTTAAGATTACTAGATTTGGGTCCTTCTTTTACACACCCAAAGCAACTTCTAGTTCCTTTGAAACACTCTCCTTGATGCCTCTTCCCACATGATTTACATGAGGGAAATTGAACTTTCTTTCTTCTATGATCATCATGAAACTCCATCTTTCTCTTATTAGCTGATTCAAGAAACATACCAAAGTTGATATTATTGATCATATTATGAGATTACTGATTAGGCATAATAACGATATGAGGAATTCCAGATCCAATTTCATTGGGTTTCTCATTAATAATATCATTCCATTGTCCATCATATCCTCCATTATCGTGAATCTTCCTGTTTCCTGCCATTTTCTAAATCCCAAAAATAATAGTGTGAGGGGCCAAAATCATAATCAAGGGGGAGTATCTTCAATATCTAACAGCTTATATTTAATTCTAATACTGTTACCATAATTCTAGTACTGTAACCTATACTTATACTTAACCTTAGGGATATCCCTAGACATACCTTAGAAATATCTCTAGCGATCTCACTAAAGTTCTCGCATCCTAGTTTTCAAAGGTTGACTAAACTGAGCCTCTGATACCAACTGTAAAGACCCAATGCTTGACGTACATGGACATTACATTACTTTTTCAGAATACTTAATACATAACAAAAACAAACACCAAAGGACCGTAATAGTTTAGTGTCTTTGGAAACTCAGAACATAATCTTCTAATCGTGGTGAAAGATCTTCAACAACTCCCATAAAGGTCTTCCCCTTTTGTATTCATACCTAAAAACATTCATTATATCTCGAGGAAAAGAAAACCTATAAAGGGTGAGCTCAAATTCTCAGTAAGGGTAGGCATGAAGAAAATAAAACAAACCATATAAATTTGAATATAAAAACATGAACATAATGTTTAAACATCAAAATCTTGAGAAATGACATAAAACATGGCAGTACGTAAGGCATCGATCATAAAGAAACATTAGTCAAGAAAAAATAACATGGGAATAAAACATGTAATTGTGGAAACCATTAAGCAGTTGTTATGATTTCCATAGTAGCCAAGGCATTGCTTCCAAGACCATCTTAGTTGACATAGTCCCTTTCTGAATCGAGTTCACTTCTCATTCCAGTCCCTTATCACTGAACAAGATTAACTTTCCATTCTAGCCATGTCAATATCATGAGATATAAATCTTTACCCAATTCATTAGAGGGAGATATAGGTCCCACCCATCTCATAATGAAATCATTCGTACTTGTGCCACAACATGATCATAACTCATTCATCATTACCCAAAGTATAAAATGGGTATCATAAACATCATCACATCATAACATAATCCATAAAAAACAAAATGGATATTATTTAATCATAAGAAAAGTGAAACCATGTAAATCATATAGAAATTATACTTGAAATATACACATATGAAATAATTCCATCTTATATGGAAAATGGTTTTGATAAAACACTTGAAATGAATTCTTGAGAAAAATATCCTTTCTTCTTCAAAATCATTTTCTTTTCACAAAATGCCGTACAATTTTAAAAGAAAATGATTTCATTGAAAATATTCATGAAATATTGTATAGTAAGCATGTTGAAAATAAGGAGTTATGAAACCGTAAAAATATCCGTTCATGCCGTATAAGTTAAAAAATCATTTTTCTCATACTTTGGCTGAAAAAGTCAAAAAGTACCTCATTTGGTAAACAAAATAAATATTCCTTCCATATGATGTGCTAAAAGTAAAAAAGTTAAAAATTAATTTAAACATACATGGAAGAAAATTAAACACTTTATAAAAACATTTTGAGAACATATGGACTTGGATACTAAACATAACCCCAGTAAATACTTACGAATAAACAATCTCGGAAAAGAATGAGATTGGAATAGTTATCCCATACAAAGATATTTTTGTGAATAAAATAGATCACTTATGTGTATTAACTATAAGGTCACATAAGGAAAGCATAAATACATGATAAGATATAATAATTCATTTCTCACATAATCAAAGAATGACATAAACAAGAAAGACAAGATCAACCTAAAGAACAAAAATTTGGGTTAAGAAGTTCCCTTACCGTAGGTCCGATATGATTCATACATATCTTAACCTCCTGTATAAGGATTTAAATAATGTCATTTACTTATTACATAATCATATTAATTGTTATTATATCATATATGGTTCACTTATGACTTTATAATACCCATTCTTTTGTAAATTCCATGTTAAAGCAGCGTTTTGGGTAAATTCGTTTTATTTATCGTACCTGTTTGGAATTGTTATTATTGATAGTATTATTAATTATATCATGATTTACTTACTTATAGAATTTAAATCATGATTTATATATCATATATATTCAGTATATATATATAATAGATATATTAATGAAATGAAATACACCGTTCATGGAGACGGTAGGCCGTACGTACTCATGAACAATGTTTTCGTTTCCTTATTGACTTGAATGGAAGTAAGTAGATGAAATATATATATATAAATAAATTCAGTAGCTTAATTATGTCATATATTTTATTATTATTCATTATAAATACTTTATAATCATTCTTGAATGGTTAACAAGGAGAATGAATCTCCTCTCGTCGTGGAGACGGTAATCCGTACGTACGCAAGAGTGAGGATATCATTCCCATAATTATTGAATGGAATTTTAGTGGGTGATATAATACCATAGAATCATTATGATGTTATAATAACCATATATAGTTATTCATTACACCATTATACCCATCCAAGTAAGGTGGTGGTGGAAAAACTGATTACACCACAGCGTGGAAACGGTGTTCCGTATGTAGGCACGCATGGTGATTTTGTTTTCCATAGGATGGATAGAAGGTGAAATGGGGTTGTTTCATATTTATAATAACATATAAGTATATTATTTATACTGATGTTATTAATTTATAATGAAAAAACTAAAGAAGAAGAATTTGAAGAAGAAAGAAAACATGAAAGAATCGGTAGAAGAGATTACCTCTTCCTTGACGCACCTCCTTTAAACTTCTTCTTAGGGAACTAGAGTTGGTTATTTGAGAAGACCAGAAGATCTATGATATAACTATAGAGGTTGAGAAGAGTAATTGGAAGGGGTTGGTGTCACGAACTGAATCTAGTCGCCACCATTAACGACACCAAACCCGGCCCGTGGCAAGGCCCGAAGGGTGTTCCCTATCCCCACGGGCTGGAACAAGTGCCTGGGGTATCAAACAAATCTGGTTTGGGAACAATTTACCCGAGTATGAAAGCATAAAAAAAATCAATTATTAGAATCTGAAATTTTCATGCTAAACAATTCTTAACAAAACCAGATCTAAATACATATGTTCAAAGACACTAAAAGTGGTCTAAAAACAAATAATTACAACATAAAGACATCCCCATGGACTCCACATGACATGGGGATCATCACCCGCATGCCGTCCCCGCAACTCCGCCCCAACAATGGGAGATAACATCCCCAACCGCCATCACCCTTAGCCTTCCCTTTACCTGAGTCAAGCATAAGCAGGTCTACTTACACCCAAGGGGTGTAAGTAGGGTGTGAGCCTAAGCCCAATAGGATACCACCAGATGATTCCAAAGATCATGCAATACAATGTGAACAAAACAAGGAATTTTAATACACAAGGTGAAACAATGTTAAAATTTAAAGAAATGAAACCTTCAAATGAAAATAGTTTTCAATCCGAGAATTTCAGAATGATAGAACATTAAATAGACATGTGATATACTGTAAATTACTTCCAAAAACAACCCATAACAAGGTTAAATACCACAAATCCAATGAGCATAAAAATCGGGAACACCCCTAAGCACTAGGTTGTCTCGGGCCCTATGTACCTCATACCTCGGTGTAGAGTAACCACAGAAAAATATGTTCTCGTGCACGAGCAGCTAGTAGGGAACATACCCATAACCTAGTGGTCCCCAATCATCATCCAAATAGTTTAGTTATAGTTGTCGTTATCCATATGCTAAGTGGAACAGGGACAAAACCCATCAGATCCACTAGCCATACTAGTACAAATCCGCCCCACCTAGGTACCCAGGCCTCCCCTTTTTGTACTCAAACAATTTCAGCAAACAAAACAAATCCTCTTTCATATAAAATATCACTACTAGTCACAAAATAAATTGGACAGTAGCTACACACATTTTATACCATTTAATACACAAAATAAAACAATTTTATTTCCAATAAAACAACCTCTCAAAACATCACATTGTTCTGCACCCAAAGCTCTTTAAGATATCCACCTTTCACACAATGTTAACACTTTTAAGTTATTAAAACAAAATTTCAGTTCAAAATTATTTAATGAAACCAGCAATTCAGTTACGGGGCATCCCAAAATTAACCAATAAAAGATTTGAATGAAAAACCCCCAATTTCACCAAAAATTGGAACTTAAAATTAATTTGCATTATAAATGAAACTAAAACCAATTTTTACAGAAACATTAAAGTGAAATAAAAATTAAGGTAGCATGAAAACAGAAAGCTAATTCACAAAAATTGCACACACAATGGAATCATCTACCAAATTAACAAAAACCCTTGAATCTCCGTGCGAAAATCAAATCGCACCCCCGCCGCACCAAGAGAGAACTAGATCAAACCTAAAACCACAAAAATTGGCCAAAAAATCCCAAATTTAAACCCTAGGTTGGAAATCCTAGTTTCTGGACATTAGTAAACTCAATTATAACCGAAGAAACCTTAAGGACAATGAGTTAAACCCAAAGTAATTTGAAAGAGGAAAGAAAAGGGCTCATTTACTTGAAATATCTTGGAGTAATCACTCCAACACTCCAGTATCTGAACTTTAAAAGAGCCTAAATTTAAGTTAAGTTCAAACAAGATGTATTAGCTCCTTTAGAAACTAGAATGGATGAAAAATATTGATAATTGAGAGAGTTATGAAATAAATACTTTATCTCTTCAAATCTGGGCGATTTGAGGAACCCTATGAAGTTTAGCACCAAATATCGATTATCCAGAGCTCCAAAGAGTTTGGAGATAGTTAAGACGCACGCCTGGGTTAATTGGCCTTAGGTGGGACTTGGAATCAATGAAAAATCCCAAATATTGAATAAGTTATAACAAAATCAATTTTTTTTTAATCTGGAATTGGGCTCACGGTTTGGGCCAATTCATGAATACTCATCTATTCCTCCCCAAAACCTAGGGAAACCCTCAAAACAAAGAAAGGATGTAAATTAAATGAAAAAATTACTTTAAAATATTTCTTTTATATGGCAATTATCCCCACCATGAAGGATTTTCCGCCCCGGAAAGTCAACATGAATCTCGGTTGGAAAACAAGAATGGGTACTCTTCCTCGACCCATGACTTTCGCTCCCATGTCTCATGTGTATCATTCCCATGCTGCCATAAAACCCAGACTAAAGGAATAGACTTTCCTCGAAGTATCTTCTCTTGGGAGTGCACTATTTTCACCGGCCTCTCAACAATAGACAAGTTAGTCCTTATCTCAAGTTCTTCCCTACTCAACACATGGGATGGATCCGGATTGTATTTCTTCAACTGAGAGACGTGGAAGACATCATGGATAGACGTCAACTGAGAAGGTAAGGCCAACCTGTATGCCAACTTGCCAATATGCTCGGTGATCTCAAAGGGTCCAACATACCGTGGCATTAGCTTACCTTGCTTCCCCAATCGACGATGGCCCAAATGAGGGGCCACTTTTAAGAATACCATGTCACCCACAAAAAACTCTAGGTCTCGACGCCTCTAGTCTGAATAATATTTATGAAGACTCTGAGCTGTCAATAAGAGCTGCCTGATCAACTTGACCTTCTCATAAGTCTCCTGCACAAGGCTCGGCGCCAACAGTGAAGTATCTCCTACCTCAGCCCAACATAGGGTGGACCGACAAGGCCGACCATAGATCGCCTCAAAAGGGGCCATTCGAATCATGGATTGGTAACTATTATTATAAGAAAACTCTACCAATCCCAAATGGTTATCCCAAGAACCTCCAAAGTCCAGGACACATGCACGAAGCATGTCCTCCAATATCTGATTCGCCCGCTCTGTCTGACCATCCGTCTGTGGGTGGTATGCCGTGCTCATCTTAATCTGAGACCCCAAGGCCTTCTGAAGGCCTTCGCAAAATCGAGATGTGAAGCGGGGGTCTCTATCTGAGACAACAGCTGATGGTACACCATGGAGTCTCACCACTTCTTGAAGATACAAATGGCCCAACTCATCTACATTAGTTGTATCTTTTATCGGAATGAAGTGGGATGATTTGGTCAGACGATCAATCACCACCCAAATAGCATTATTACCCCGAGGTGTACGAGTTAAGCCAACAATGAAGTCCATGGTGACCTCTTCCCACTTCCAGGTTGGAATGGGTAGTGGTTGGATCAAACCGGATGGCCTTTGGTGCTCTGCTTTCACCTCCTGACATGTGTAGCATCTTGAAACAATGTCTGATATGTCCCATCTCATACCAGGCCACCAAAACTGCCAACGAACATCATAATACATCATAGTGGCACCCGGATGGATAGCCCACTGTGACTGGTGGCTATCTTGCATCACCACCTTCTGCAAAGATAATGGCACTACTGAATGACCCTTGAAGCACAAGATGCCCTCGGGAGACGACGACCAATCAGAGGATGTCTCCCCACCATGAAGGAACTACTTAGACCGCTGACAAAGATCATCACTGGGTTCTTCCTACTGAATAAACTCCAATAGAGAAGGATTCGACTGGACGCTTGCCAAGAATTCCCCTCTACTGTATTCCCTGGTCTCCACATGCATCTGAGAAAAGAGACCCATCAATGTCCACTCATCACTAGACTTCCTCAAAGCCTGCACTGGAACTCTTCTGCTCAAAGCGTCAGCTACTACATTACCCTTTCCAAGGGTATAGACAATGTCAAAGTCAAACCCCTGCAAGTACTCGGTCCAGCGACGTTGCCTCAAGTTGAAGTCCTTCTGCGAGAAGATATAAGCCAAGATTTTGTGATCAGAGTATACCACAAACTTCTCCCCAACGGGGTAGTGATGCCACGTCTTCAAAGCATGCATCACCACTGCCAACCCCATGTCATGGGTTGGGTAGTTCATTTCATGTGGTCGAAGTTGGAGAGAGCCATACGCGACCACATGATCATCCTGCATAAGAACGCACCCAAGACCCATACCTGAAGCATCACAATAGAACACATATCCCTTTCCAGCCTCTAGAAAAATTTGTACGGGGGTGGTAGTCAGCCGCCTCTTCAGCTCCTCGAACAATGCCTGAAATTCTGGACCCCATACAAACTTCACCCCTTTTTAGGTGAGGGAAGTCATCGGTGAAGCAAGCCGAGAGAAATCCCGAATGAATCACCGGTAATAACCAGCCAAGCCAAGAAAACTCCTGATCTCGAACACATTCTTCGGTTTCTCCCACGACATGACTGCACTAATTTTTTCAGGGTCCACTGAAACTCCATGCTCTGAGATCACATGCCCCAAAAATCTCACCTCTCTGATCCAGAAAGTGCACTTTGACAACTTTGCATAGAGGCGGTGATCTCATAATGTACCCAAAACGATCCTCAAGTGATGTTCGTGTTCCTCCTCAGAGCAAGAGTATAACAGAATATCATCCACGAACACCACAACAAAGGAATCGAGATACTAATAGAACACCCTATTCATAAGTGCCATAAATACTGCTGGAGCATTGGTCAATCCGAAGGGAATGACCAAATACTCAATGTGGCCATACCTGCTTCGGAAGGTTTCTTAGGGATATCTGACTCCTTCACCCTGAGTTGATGATACCCTGAACGCAGGTCTATCTTTGAGAACCACTTTTCCCCCTTCAACTGAACAAACAAGTCATCTATTCTGGGCAAAGGGTATTTGTTTTTAATTGTTACCTTATTCAGCTTATTGTAGTCAATGCACAACCGGAGGGATCCATCAGCCTTTTTTGCAAACAACACAGGAGCGGCCCAAGGAGAGACGCTCGGGCGAATGAATCCTTTGGATTCTATGTCGTACAACTGTATCTTTAATTCCCTCAACTCGGTGGGGGCTATGCGATAAGAGGGAAGAGATATCAGTTGTGTTCCCGGTGCCAGATCAATCGAAAACTCCACATCCCTCTCTGGGGGAAAACCAGAAAAATCATCAGGGAATACCTTGGGAAACTCATTCACTACACGAGGTCGTGAAACATCAGGGGAAAGACCATCCTATAGCACAAGTGAAGATAACTGGAAGATAACACTTCCCAACTCTTGGAGTGGAGGCCCTATGCGGATTGATCGTGGATCCCATTCTCCATGAAAAACCTGATGACTCCCATCCAGTGTCGTGAAGCTCACACGCCGTCTGTAGCAATCGATGTGTTTCTCGAAGTGTACTATCCAATCCATCCCGAGTATGACATCAAAAATGTCCATATCTAACACCAAGAGGACCCACTCCATCTCGACCCCTGACACAAAAAGTGCACATGAGGGGCACCTGAGGCCCTGCTCCTTCTTCTTTCCAAACGGTGTCACCAACTCCATCACCAAAGACATCAACTCAGTTGGAAAATTCATCAAGTCCACAAATTTTCCAT
This sequence comes from Viscum album, assembly GCA_963277665.1. Lineage (NCBI taxonomy): Eukaryota > Viridiplantae > Streptophyta > Magnoliopsida > Santalales > Viscaceae > Viscum > Viscum album. The sequence continues at coordinate 1,292,531,379 of OY728138.1, read as the reverse complement.
AAATGAATGAAACAGAGGCACCAGTATCAAAAAGTGTAGTAGCTATAGAATATGAGATCAGAATGGTACCTCAAACTATCGACGGTCCAACCTATGATCCTGCTGGTGACTGATCCACTGCATGGAGATGTCCAGTATCTGCCTGAGGACGACTGCTAGTATGTGGTTGTGCCCTGAACTGGCTCTGCCTAGAAGATGATCCAGCCCTAACACCACTACCACCAAATAGAGATCCCCCAGTCCTCGACGGCTCGGACTGTGCTGGCACTCCTCTTGAAGCCATTGACCCTGCCCCACTTGGGAGTGGACGTGCCACACCATAGAAGTGCTGCAAATTCCCTATTCCTCCACACTAGTAACAAGTCTTCGGAGGAAGAGGACATGCTGGTCGGATATGCATAGGCCTCCCACATTGGTGGCACATGACCGATCTCGTATCAGAAGCCGCAGAAGAAAACTGCCTTGAAGAGTGGCCTGAACTGCCCCCTCCTTTCTTCACATTATCCTCCCGCTTCCTTTTTTTTCTCTGAGGAGCTGCCACTGCCCAATACTGATACAGAACCATAGAAACCATCCCTGCCTTTCCTATCAATCTCCACCATGCACACCCGATCAACAACCTTAGCATAGGTCCTCAGCAAAAACAAGAACACCTGAGAGTATATCTCTGGTCGCAAGCCTTTTTTTCAAACCTCTGGGCCTTCGCTTGCTCATTAGAGACAATTTATGGAGCATACCAAACCAAATCAGCAAAATGGTTGGAATACTCCATCACAGATAGATTCCCCTGAACAATTTCCATGAACTCTCTAGACCTAGCATAAGCCAAAACCTCAGGGCAATACTGTTCATTGAAGACAGCCTTGAAATCTCCCCAGTGCATCTACTCATTCTTCCCAGACTGAAGCAATGACTCCCACCATTTACGGCTGGGACCCTCCAACATAAAGGAGGCACACTTCACCCTGAGCTCCTCGGGTGTTTCCAGAAACTCAAACATATGCTCGATCTTCTCGAGCCATTCTTCTGCTTCCTGGGGTTCTGTGCTACCTCGGAAGGTAGGAGGCTTTTTTTTCAGAAACTCTTGTGATTTATCTTTTCTAGGACCTATCTCCTCTGCCCTAACAGGAATAGGAGCATGAGATGGTCCCTGTCCCAAATCATGGATAGCCTGAACAACAGCCTCCATGATCCTCTGATCAATCGGCGTGGGAGAACACTCTCCAGCTTCCTCCTGTGGGTGCGTTGGAGCTTTCTGGGGAGACATGTTGCAACAAAATGCAACAGTCACAAAACAATAGTCAATACCACAATTCTGAAAATTGTAATCAAATAAATCAAATATAAATAAACTAAACACATTCCTGTAATAAAAGAAACAACTACTCCACATCTGCCTGTTGTCCACATGTGGTCTGCAGCCCACACGTCTCACCTAGAAGTGAAGTCAATCAGTAAATTCCAACATCCTCTGGTGACTCAAGGTCTGCCATGAGAGGTGTGGGCCAGGCACCCTACTCAAAACCAATAACCTGAGTCCCAACAGTCCTAGCTCTTGTCTATCCCGACTCATCCCAAAATAACAATATAACCCAAAAACATTAACCCCCTCTGATACCATTTTGTCACGAACCGGATCTGGTCTCCACCATTAATGGCACCAAACCCGGCCCGTGGCAAGGCCCGAAGGGCGTTCCCTATCCCCACGGGCTGGAACAAGTGCCCAGGGTATCAAACAAATCTGGTTTGGGAATGATTTACCCATGTATGAAAGCATAAATAAAAAAAACAATCAATTATTAGAATCTGAAATTTTCATGCTAAACAATTCTTAACAAAACCAGATCTGAATAAATATGTTCAAAGACACTAAAAGTGGTCTAAAAATAAATAATGACAACATAAATACATCCCCATGGACTCCACATGACAAGGGGATCATCACCCGCAAGTTGTCCCCGCAACTCCGCCCCAACGATGGGGGCTAGCATCCCGAACCGCCATCACCCTTAGCCTTCCCTTTACCTGAGTCAAGCATAAGCAGGTCTACTTACACCAAAGGGGTGTAAGTAGGGTGTGAGCCTAAGCCCAATAGGATACCACCAGATGATTCCAAAGATCATGTAATACAATGTGAACAAAACAAGCAATTTTAATAAACAAGGTGAAACAGTGTCAAAAATTTAAAGAAATGGAACTTTCAAATGAAAACATTTTTCAATCCAAGAATTTCAGAATGTTAGCACATTAAATAGACATGTGATATACTGTAATGTACTTCCAAAAACAACATAAAACAAGGTTAAATGCCACAAATCCACTGAGCATCAAAATCAGGAACACCCCTAAGCACTAGGTTGTCTCGGGTCCTATATACCTCGTACCTCGGTGTAGAGTAACTATAGAAAAATTTGTTCTCGTGCACGAGCCACTAGTAGGGAAAATACCCATAACCTAGTGGTCCCCAATCATCATCCAAATAGTTTAGTTAGAGTTGTCGTTATCCATATGCTAAGTGGAACAGGGACAAACCCCATCTGATCCACTAGTCGTACTAGTACAAATTCGCCCCACCTAGGTAACTGGGCTTCCCCTTTTTGTGCCCAAACAATTTCAGCAAACAACACATATCCTTTTTCTTATAAAATATCACTACTGGTCACAAAAAATTTTTACACTAGCTACACACATTTTATACCATTTAAAACACACAATAAAAATATTTTATTTCCAATAAAACAACCTCTCAAAACATCACATTATTTTGCTCCCAAAGATCTTTAAGATATCCACCTTTCACACTATTTTAACACATGTATGTTATTAAAACAAAATTTCAGTTCAATATTCTTTAATGAAACCAACAATTCATTTATGGCGCATCCCAAAATGAACCAATAAAAGATTTGAATGAAAAACCCCCAATTTCACCAAAAATTGGAACTTAAAATTCATTTGTATTATAATTGCAACTAAAACCAATTTTTACAGAAACATTTAAGTGAAATAAACATTAAGGTACCATGAAAACATCAATCTAATTAACAAAAATTTCACAAACAATGGAATCACCTACCAAATTAACAAAACCCTTGAATCTCCGTGCGAAAATCAAATCGAACCCCCGCCGCACCAAGAGAGAACTAGATGAAACCTAAAACCACACAAATTGGACATGAAAGCCCAAAGTTAAACCCTAGGTTCGAAATCCTAGTTTCTGGACATTATTAAACGCAATTATAACCGAAGAAACCCTAAGAACAATGAGTTAAACCCAAAGTAATTTGAAAGAGGAATGAAAAGGGCTCATTTACTTGAAGTATCTTGAAGTAATCACTTCAAAACTCCAGTATCTAAACATTAAAAGAGCCAAAATTTAGGGTATATTTGAACAAGATGTATTCACTCATTTATGAACTGGAATGGAGGAAAAATATTGAGAATTGATAGATTTATGAAATAAATACTTTACCTCTTCAAATCTGGGATATTTGAAAAACCCTATGAAGTTCAGCACCAAATCGCGATTATCCAGAGCTCCAAAGAGGTGGGAGAGAGTTCATACACACGTCTGGGTTAATTGGTATTTGGTGAGACTTGGAATCACTGAACAATACCAAATATGGAATAAGTTATAACAAACTCAAATTTTATTTTTAAAACAGGATTTGGGATTTCGGGCAGGCCCAACCCCTTAGATAAAAACCCAAATAAACCCTCGTTATGGATTTCTAAAAGCTCAAAATTACCTTGGTGGTGTTAATAGGTTAGGGGAAGACAATTAGGAATTTTAATGGATGAAAAATGTTGAAAAATGAAAAGTTATAAAAGATAGAAAATTTATTTTTTAATCTGGAATTGGGCTCACGGTTTGGCCCAATTCATGAATACTCATCTATTCCTCCCTAAAACCTAGGGAAACCCTCAAAACAAAGAAAGGATGTAAATTAAATGAAAAAATACCTTTAAAATATGTCTTGTATGTGATATTTTTCCAAGCTTCAAGGCTCAAAATGGTGTGAAGAGAAGAGGGATGTGGTGCCCTTTTTATAAGGGAAGAGAGGGGCACCTTAGGAAAACTATCAATATTATTTTATAATAAAGTCATATTTGGTTATTAATAGCTCAAAATTGATTTATTCTGAAGATAATGTGGGTATTAGTCTAAATCCTCTCAACCAATAGTTTTTAGAAATGTTTAGCTTACTATTCAATCATTATCATATAGATTTAACTCTAAGTTAAATAATTTAACTTTTACAGTGTCTTTTGTTTTTCTTACACTATATGGTTAATAAATTTACTATAACAAGTCAAACAAACCCCAAGTGGTTCATTATTAATATATATATTTTTATCTTAGTAATTTTTCCTAACATTATATTTTTAGGAATAATGTAACAATTCATTATATAATTTTTGTTTTAAAAACTATTTATATCAATTTTGACAATATTTGGTACTTGATTTTTTTGTAAAAAATAATAACAGCATGATTAGTTAAAAAAAAAGTTAATTAAATAAATAATAACATGTCATATTAACCTATAAATTTTTTTTAATTCATTAAAATTCTAAAATTATATTTATTTGGGTATTTATATCATCAATTATGTTAATATTTCATTAATAAGCTAATTATTGCATCATCATTGTGTCATAAATAAATTATATTATTTAATGTCTAAAAATTATAAATAAAATATCATTATATAGAAAATAATTTTATCTATATAATGAATATTTATAGTTGAATTTATCTTTTGTATAACCTTATATTAAAAATGTTTTAATTATTAAACTTTGATTTTAACAATTTTAATTCTTTTTTAAATAAAATAATAATAAATGTCCTAATCTAATCGAAGTGGACATAAAGAGTAATATATTATCCCTAAGTTTGTTTTTGGTTTAACTAAACTTATCCAATAGAATCAGGACATGTGTTAGGGTAATAATAATATCATTTTTACCCTTAATTACCCTCTTTACTTTTAACTGTGGTAAATAAAATTAAACAGTTACTATTCACCGAAAATTATTTTTATCTTATTGAACAACATTTTACTCCTTGATATTAACTATGTATCTTGGATTTTTTTAAATTTCACTCATAGAAGCGGAAAAATTAAGTTTTATGTAAATTTTCAAACTCTCCTATGAGGTGGGTAAAAGACGGTGAAAAGTTCAATAAAATATTTATTTGTCTAAAATTATTATAAAATGACTCCAATGAATTAAATTTAACTTATATAAGTATTATGTATCAATTTTGACCTAAAATAAATGTAAATAAAATAAATAATTATTTATATAAAAATATGATTTTTAGATAGTAATCGAGTGTTTTCACTATTGATAAAAAATTGATTTTTTTCAGAAAAATACCAAAAATTCAACCTAGGATAATTTCGATATTTTGAATCCAAAAATGATGGCCATTTTGAGAAATAAATTTTCAAAAGTGGGTATTACTATTCATAACGACTATTTTATATAACATATGGTTGTTTAGTGAAACTCGTTATTGCGTACAACATACGCTATTGTAGAAGGTCACGATTGCGTGTAATGCAAGAAAAGTCCAGGATGTGTATAGTGCAAGATCCTTTTGGTGTAGCGTACAATACAAGACATTGATTAAATTTTAAAGAACCATTTTCGTAAAATCTCGGGGTGTTATAGGATGAACCTGAACTCTTAATGTAAATTTCATCCATAATATGGGTTTTAATACCTATTTATGAAGGATATTTATCTTATACTATAGGGGAGAAACTCCAAATTTATGATTTTCCTGTTTTAAAGGTGTTGGATGATGTATTTAAAAATTGTTTTGTAGTCCTTCCATGAATGGTGATGTTTAGTATTTGATATAACTCATAGCTGGTGTAACTCTTATTTCAATGACTCCATATAGAATTTCCCTAACCAAGTTTTATGAACTGAATAAGAAACACCAAGGGAATGAAGAAAAAGTATTAATTATGGCTATTTCTTTACAATTAGGTGAAACTATTCCTTCTTTAATAATAAAGTTCAATCAATTTGACTCTGTATTGATTATTTGGAATATAAAAAGATCATGATCAAGAATAACTATCCTCTACCCCATATAGATGATCTATTTGATCAATTATGAGGAGGTAAATATTTTCCAATATTGTTATTTGATATTGATATTAGCTTTTAAGTGTCATAGAAGAGGATATACCCATCAAAGTTCTCTATACGATGTATAGTCATTATGAATTGATAGTAATGAAATTTATACTTATTAATGATACTACTATATTAGTTGATTTAATGAATAATGTCTTTAGAGATTAGCTAGATTAGTTTGTGGTTGTATTTATAGATTATACTCTTATATATTCAACGAGAACAGAATATAATGAAGAATATCTGAGAATTTTGTAGAAGACCCTAAGGAAGGATATGTTATATTCTAAATTTACCTAGATTAATCTTTGGCTAAAAAATAAGGATGTTCTTTATTAGTAGCCAAAAACAACCACTATAACTAATAACTATTGTTTTAATTGGATAGATATATACTAATGATGATTTCTTAGATATTTCTCATGTCTATATATTCCAATGACCATGTTTACATAGAAAAGTAGAAATTATTTTTTAATATTGAATGTGTGGAGTGTTTTAAATAATTGAAGAGAATGTAGTCAACATGGCCATTCTTACATTAACCTATAGCAGAGAATGGTTTTTGATCTATAGTTATGTATAAAAGAATAAAATGGGTTTCATCTACTGGTATAATGACATGGAAATAGCATATACCTATGAAAAAATGAATATTCATGAGTATATTTACCTAACTCGTTTTTTGGAACTAATAGTGGTGATTTTGGTATGAAAGATATGGAGGCATTATCTATATGGTTAATTTTGTCATAGATATAATAATAATAAAAGCATGATGTATATATTTATAGATATAGTGTTGAATATGAGAGAAATAATATGGTTTTATTTGATCAAATGTTACAATTTTAAAATGCATTACAATCTTAGGAAAGAGAAAAATATGCCTGATGATCTGATTTAGAAAATCATAATAGTCTATACATGATGTTAATTGAAAGAAATATAATATTTATAGATTTATAAAATTTTGATATTGAAATATTATAGAAATGGGATAGATATAATATTCCATAGATGAATGTTCACCCATCCATCCATAATTGGATTAAGATGGAATAGTGGGAAGATGTGTAATTATAGAGGAATTTGGGGAATAATACTATGTTTAACTATGATCATACTGGAATGATAAGGTTTAGAAACTAAGTGTGTGTCCCTTAAATGCCATATTTGTAAAATAATACATTGGGTGATAGTCAAAGATCAAAATTATCTATTCAAAATCGAAGTATAATGATTTATAGAGACATATAATAATACTTCTGATTAGATAACATGGATAGGGATATTGTTGTGTATGTATCCTAATTATTAGTGTGTCATCATGTAAATGATGAGATAAATAAGAGTAAGGTGATGTTTTAACCATTAATCATACCAAAATGGAAATGAAAAAACATTTCTTTGTATTATATTGTAATAATCCCCAAAACATATAAAGGTCATAATGATATTTCAGTTACAGTTGATCACCTTATGAAAGCATCATATTTTTTCACTACTTAAAAATATTTTTTCATGATCAACATAATTGGTGAAACATGATATAAATTGAGAAATTATATGGATTAACACTCTAATATGTATCTAATAGGAATCTAATTTTTACCCTAAAATTATAGAGAATCCTTCAAGTAGCTCTAGATATAGAGTTGATTTTTAGTATTTATTATCATCCTCCTACATATGGTCAATCTAATAGGACCATTTAAACTCCAGAATAAATTTTGAGATATTTATCTATTCATTTCAAAGGTGTTTGGGATCAACATATTTCTTATATGGAATTCTATTACAAAAAACATTTACTTGAGAATTCAGATTGATCACTAGGAAGACCTCTATGAAAAGAAGTCAAAAAATCTAATGTTTGAGGATAATGATAGAGATATAAATCGATAATATTTGATAAAACTGAGGAAATCAAAAGTAATGTTAGATCGGTTCAACAAAACATAAGTGGATCTCAGTGTCAAAAAAATTCTACTGACAATCATTAGTGAAATCTAGAATTTGAAGTTGGTGATAAGGTAATCCAACTAATATCTACTTGGAAAAATTATATGATATTTGGAATGAAATGAAATAGGATCCCAAGATTTATCGATCCCTTCAAAATTTATGATTGTATCGAGATGATATTTTATTGATTAGTGCTTCCACCTATTCTCTCTCATGATCATAATGTGTTCTATATAACTTTCATGTTGATATTCAATCCGAATCCTTCACATATACTATACTCATAGTTCATACCTATATATCATTTTTTATTTTATGAGGAACTATGAGTGTATATTCTAGATCATTGAGAGAAAGTTCTATGAAATAAGACCACTCATTTGGTTATATTTTTGTGGGAAAACATATATTTCAGGTTTCTATATGGGAAACTGAGAAAATGATGAGAGAGAAATATCTATAGTCATTTTTATTAGAGTGGTATAATTTTTAGGGCGAAATTCTTATAAAGGGTAGAGTGTAACACCCGAAGATTTTATTATTTATTTTTTGTTAAAAAATTTCTTTAAGAGCATCCTTTTTCACAATAACATGATTTTAATCATACCATGAAAACCAAAAAAAATTATTATGTGATAATTTTAGAGTTTTTTAACATTATAATAGGTTGATTTTTTCTGATGTTTCTAATAATATTGAGCTTTCATTGAATTGATAAAAATACCAATTTTTTAAAGAAGGTCATTTATTTTAATTGAAAAAACAACCATAATGCATTTAATTTAAAAATAAATTAACATAATCCATCATAATAATTAAATAATAAAAATAATTTCATTTTAATCATTTTTATACTTGATTTTAGTATATGTTTTTTGATAATGAAAATTCATTATTTAGAAAACTATTTTCAACTGATTTTCTAAATTTGTTTTAAAATTAATTTTCACTAATTATTTGAATTGATTTTGATAAAATGGATTTTATATGTGTAATTATAAGGGTAAAATTTGGTAAATAGATCCCTTTTATTTTTGATAATTATAAATAGTAATTGTGGAAAATTGATCACCTCAGTATTGGGTAAATTAGGAAATTATGTTTCAACACTAATGTGATAAATCATTACAATTTAAAAAAAGGAATTTATCCCACAAAATAAATGATTTTAAAATATACATCAATATATTGAATAAATTTCCACTAGGTTCCTTTTTTATCTAATATTTAAAATTATATTACTTTATGTGAGGAAAAAAACAAAATGTCACACCTTGGTCTTTAATATCTCTAGTATTTTTCCATAAATATTAAAAAATGTTATGTTCAATTTTAAATTTTCATTTGAATTACCAGTTAATTTTTTATATTACAAATATTTTTTTTAATTTTTATGGATTTTGAAATTAGATAAAATTCTTACACAATACTGACAAAGTATTTATTCAATTAATATGAAAAAATAAATTATTTTATAGTTAATAAAATTAATGCAAATGGTATGAATTATTCTTTTTTAGGAATTTTACAGATACATATGACATGTTAGGTATGTTTTGAGGATTATATTTCTATTTAAAAATTTTCTTGTTATTTTTTAGAACAAATTAATAATATTTTTTTCAAAATGACATAAATGATATTTCATATAAAATAATATTTTATTAAAAGTTTTAAAATTCATAAAACACCTATATTTTGACTATATAATTATAAAGGGTCTAAAAATAAACATTGATCAAATTATAGGCTTTAATTACTCTTAAGGTAACATTCTTGAACCTTAATGGGTAGAAAAAATTTATATTTCCTAAATTATAAAATGGGTTGAAGGGTGGTCAAATCTAAATGATAAGGGTGAAAACATAAAAAATAATTGTATAAATTTTATTTTAGGAGAGTATTGAAACTCATAATCAACATATATTATAATTATATCAATATGGATAAATTTTTACATTGAAGAATAGTTTATATTAATATAACAAATTATGATATTCCAATAATTCCCATACCATTACTTTTAAAAGGACACATCTTCCCTATTTTCATTACACCCCATTGAGAAATATTGATGAACAAACCCTTGAAAATTACTCCTATAAACAATTTTATAGAATGTAAATATATTTTTCTTCTAATATGACCAACCCTAATTCCTTTAAGATGATATTTAAAGGTTGTATTCCAAAGAAGAGGTAATCATCATTGCTGAATCTTTCATGTTTATTTCATATATTACAAACAATTAATGTGTTTTTACAATAGTAAAATAATATGTTTAGTTTCATAAATAAAATTATATGTTATTATGTTTATGTAATGTCCATTTTCAATCACTTTTCCATCCTATGAAAAGAGAAAACATCCCTCATTCATAAATATGGATTACCCACTCCACAGAGCGGTGTGATTTGGTTGTCATCACCATTATACATAGAAGATTATGAATATGAAGGAAATTAATATATAAGATATTTAAAAGATAATTATGTTTTTTACATTATAATATCATATATTCCTTCTTACATACTAATCCATTAGAAATTAATAATGTTGCTTAGGTGTAAGTTTGGATTACCACCTCCATGAAGTTATGTGATTATTTTTTTATTATTGATATATATGGATGGTAATAAGGAAAGATTAATTAAAAATATAATATTTATATGATATAAAAATTATCATGTAAAGGTGATTTATTATATACATTTCTTTTTTTCCTTCCATTGAAAATTGAAAAATATGCTCATGCATATGTATATCCTACTATCTCCATGAATAGTGTAAATAATTTTTATATCCCTATATCTTATGAAGACTATATATATATATATTGAATATATATGAAATTTTTATCATGAATAAAATTATATGAATAATGAATCGATGAGTTAGATGTAATGAATGGAACTATAGAATCAAAACGCATTACAAAAATGAAGCAATTACCACATGAAATAGTGATCATAAAAAATATTGTTAACATACAAGTTATATAGTATTTTATGTGGATAGTATATGATATTATAGATATTAATATGGTTCTAGTATATAAGTATAATAAATTAAATTTATTATATAGGGGGACAGGTCACCTATGTGGAATATCAAACTTGAGGTACGAGACATCATCTCAATTTCCACAACATTGAGACACATTGGGTATTATGCAACAATTTATTTTATGTTATGTATACCCTACCAATTTGATGTATTTAATATGAATATATATTTATTAATTATTATTAAATTCTCAATTCAAGATTATTCTTTTTAGGAGTTTCCATATTTTATTCCAACTTTTCCTCTATTTAGAACATGAATAAAGCAATGTAATGTTTAAAATAAATGATGTTGTTATTTCACTTTTTAAACATGTATTGTTTTTTACATGTCCATATTATAAAATTTTAATTTAAAAAATTAATTCTTATTTACTATAATTATTTATGGTAATTTTAATTTATAATTTAATATTTATAGGGTTTGAACATAATTGTTGTAATGTTTTTTGTTAGGGTTATTTTTTAATATCATTACTACAAGTAAAAAATAATTTTTTTAACATATATGGTGTAAAAAACAATTCGGTGCCATATCCATTTTATTTCTTATTTAACATATTTTATAATTTTCAACTGTTTTATAAAGAAAACTATTTTTTGAGTGATTATTTTAATATACCTTATCGATTTTTTTATTTTCCAAAAGAAAAGAGTTTATTTGAAGACTTATATTGTAAATGAATTAATGGTCATCTTTTATCTATTGTTAATTTTTTTGTCATTAACATTCTCTTGAAAAATTCACATTGTCATGATCATTTTTCTTTTGAAATTATATTTCTATTAAATATCCTTCATTATTATTTTCATTTTCGAAATAGTATATCATTTCCACATATGATGTTTTATTATGAAATTTATTTGAATGATAGTAGAAAACCTTGGTAAATCTGTATTTTTTCCTAATATGGATGTTTTTCTGATAAGGCCTATTGTTTATTAATTGAATTAATCATTCAATATTTGGGTAATTAATAGGACATGAATTGATGGGTGGGGCTTGGTTATTGATATCCCATTAATGCATTAACATGTTCCATGTGAAAAATATGATGGCCAAATTATGTGGGTTTTTTTTATACCTATCCATTGGTTTAAATTTCTTTGTGCAAGTTCGTGAAAGTAAAATATATCACGACATCTGATGTCATGAAATCTAATATTAACCATTTCGTCAATAAGAATTCAGTTATTATTATACTTATGATTATGGAATGAATATTATTCGTGGATTAGTTTAAATATTATTTTATTTATTAAATGGAATGTAATTATGTTATTTACCTTACCATATAGATTATTCTTGATTGATTCATGATTTCCTCTATTGTACATTACTCTTACAGAGCATCGGATCTCACTCTATTTTTTTCTTTCTCGAGGATATGGAGAATAATATTATAAATAATATTAATGAAACATGAAATTTTTATTTCTATGTATTTTATATTTACAATTTAATATGGTAATCAAGTATGTTAATGATTCTTCATGACTACTAAACTTATTGGTTCTTTGGGATGAGATCCTTTATATCTTATACCATTTAAATAAAGTATACATTGACTTTGGGATACTAGAATTTATGTTTTTTCATCCTATAAACCAATATATGATTAAATCCATTACCAAATCCCTTATCCATGACCTACATGTTCTTGTCACACTAAAATACCAACTAAATATGGAATTATAATAAATCTATAGGATGTGACTCAAGGATGATGCAATCATCATAACCATGGTTATTCAAGTTTTTCCCTTCTTTAACCAACTTTTGATTTTATATATTAATCCTAACATAATGAAATTATTCTCAAAACTTTAATTAATTATTATCATACTGATGTAAGAACTGTAGAATTCCCAACCAAGATTCCACTAAACCGGTACCCGGAGTCTAGTTTCCACGTGACCTCAGGCATGCCTCCCCATACACTAAATGATGCAGACATGTATAAGGGGTATAAATAATCATGTGAGTAGAATATACCCCTTTATAATAGTATTCCACAACAAATCACAATAATGAAATATAGGAAATGATTATACAATAACCAATAAACCTGCATTATCAATAATTCATGGAATTGGGGACATTCCAACAAACAAACAATGAATATGAAATTTCATGTCATATTGTGTCATTTCTAAGGAAAATCCAAAATAATGAAACAAAATAATCCCTAAATAAGTTACTAACTCTAAGTCTGGGTCCCTCATATGTAAATCTCATTCCCTCTCAATCCATTAGTGTAGATCGTTTTCACTTATCCTTTACTACAATAATGTTATAAACTTGGGTACCCAATTGATGCCTAACCAGGGTGTGATTACAACTCATTAAGACACCAGCAATAGTTTATACAAAATATATAGTATAAATAGATAATATATTCATCTAATAAATAAACAATAAGAGAGACAAAAGTTTAATCAGCTACAATTGGTTAAAAAAGTTCACTTAAACCATTTACTCATTTATCTCATGGGATAGAAATTTTCATCATATTCATTACAGCCCATGCCAATAAACAAATATACTCAATGGAATAATTCAAATTCAATATCTCACTATTGAAGAAAATTTCACAATAAATTTCATCTCACTTACATTGGAAGCTCAGTCTAGGTAGTTTCATCCAATCTATTCTTTAGGTTCATACATCCTCATTCCAACTCCCTAACCCATGAATTTTAAAAGTGGGGTATAGAACCTCAGTTCACCCCAAATTGTGGGTGTATAACCGCAGGTAAATACCCCCACAAACCACTAATAGCTGTGAAAATTCATTATTAACCATTCATCACATGAAAAATTTAAATCAACTATAGTCAATCAATACATATAACATTCACAATTCATAGTTATTTCAATATTGAAATCATCTTCTTTCTCTAAACCATTTACACGTTCTTATTTAAATTCTATAACTCATTTACTTATTTCTATTACCACACTTAAGTCATTTAACATATTTACATTAATTTATTTAACCATTTTAGAATGTTCCAAACAACCCCTTATTCAATGCTGATATCTGGAAAAAACTACAATGAGTTTCATTTCATACCCAAGATAACATGTCAACTCATTTAACAAAGGGGTCTAGGTCAAAACAATTTAATTATACACTTCAATTACCAATTTCTATGTTAAAGAAGTGGAACACCCCAGGATAGCCCTTAACTCAACCAAATCAATATCAATCCCCCCCCCCCTCGGGGATCCTGAGGGGTTTAATTATACATTTATCCATTCAAATTATCATTTTTACCCAGGAAAATCATGTAGGTAGCATAAAAACACTAAATCAAAACAACATAGAGTTAAATAACCAACAATAATATTGGATATAACTTATAGACCACCTACCTCAATTACAGAGACAACCAAACAATCAAATTAGAATTTTATTCATATCCAAACACCCCTTGAATCCCATACGTAAGATCCTCTAGAAAAAAAGATCATTAGAATTTGAGAAGGAGAGGAATAATTCTAAAATCCTTAATCTAGAAAAAGAGAAAAGAGAAGCATTAGAATTACCCAGATCTTTGATCCACACCCAATAGGTCTCTAAATAGATTAGAAATAAAATAGATCAGGGGTTAGGAAGATTTGGGAATTTTGGTTTGTGACTATGGTTTTTATCGGCGAAATGAGGATGAAAATATAGCGAGAACACATAAATCCTGAAGGGGGAGAAGGGTAAAATCCCAATTTTAATGTGGTGCATAGTTTTCGTATATGGTTTTCCAAACTATTCACCAACTATGCACTCACCTCTATCCAAGAGGTACAATTTTGCACAATTATATGGGGAACTCACACGGTTTAAAATAACATGTGCCAACTGTGTGGAATGGGTCTATCCAACCCCACATAGTTTCGATTCCCCCTTACACGGTTTACATAACCATGCACCACTACTCTTAGCTAGAACTCGATAGCCCGATTTCCCCTCTATTTCATATCATGAACCCTCAGAACACACCTAATCCTCCGAATATTCTTGGTAAAAATTTATTTAACCATCATTAGTGTTATTAAACTATATTTTGATCAAGGACATACCTCACCAAATTCCTGGGATCTTAGAACTTCTCTACCTTCTAATGACTCATCGTCAAGCCTCTATTTTGAAGGAACACTGAGATAACAAGGTAAAAACATCATTCCAATTAGATTGAATATCTGTCTCTCTCTCATTTTTCTTCTTGAACATTACCATGATTCCAAAAAACTCGAACCAATAACATAGTCTTTCCCAAAAGGACTTTATCATTGTGATCCACAATAAGAAATGTGTACTCCCCGAAGGACACATCTAACTCAAGCTCAATATAATCAACATCAATCACGTGGGATGCGTCATGGTTATACTATTGTATCTGTGACACTTTAGAAACAACATGCATGCCACCAAACCACTTTGGAATATCCAATAGATGCACCACTTGTTTGATCCTATCCAGTATCTCAAATGGCTCGACATACCTAGGTGCCAACATTACCTACTTTCTAACCCGATAGTGACCCAACCTCAATGATAATCAAAGAAACACACTATCACCCACCATATACTATAGAGGCCCTCGATGTCGATCTACAAATGAATTATTCCTACTCTAAGTCATATCCATTCTTTTCCAAACAAACTGAACATAATCTGATGTCTCATGCATGAGACTCAGTCTTAAAAAATCTCACTCTCTAGCCTCTTTCCAACATAAAATTGATCTACATTGTCTACTATAGAGTGCCTCATATAGTTCCATCTGAATAATCTCCTGGTAACTATTATTACATGCGAACTCAACAAGCACCATGTTATTCTACCATGATCTATCCAAATCTAGTTCAAATGCCCCCAATATTTCCTCTAGAAACTAAATAGTATGATTCGACTTCCCATCCATATGTGGGTGGAAATCTATACTCAAAATAAATTGGGTAGCAAGCACTTTCTATAACCCCTCTAGGAATGTAAAATAAAACATGGATCACAATCTAAAATTATATTTCATGGATCCCCATAAAACCATACTATTTCTTGGATGTAAAAATAACTAAACTAATCAACATTGAATGTCTCTTGAATTGGTAATAAATGTTCCACCATAGTCAATAGATCCACAACCACCTAGATCACAACATTCTTATGAGTAATCCTCATAAGACCCAATACAAAATCCATCATCATATTATCACATTCCTATTATACAATAGGAAAATGCTGTAACAAACCACTCGACCACTGATTTTTGGTCTTCACCTACTGATAGGTATATCATCACATCATAAACCCTACAATGTCTTTCCTCGTCATAGGACACAAATAATTCCAATGAAGATCATGATTAATTTTTAAAACTTGAATGTAATTCCAACTTTGATGCATGAAACTTTCACATCAGATCTTCTTGTATACATGTTGGGAAGAACAACCCAACCAAGAACATAAAATATCCCATAATCACCAACCATACAACTTGAAGATATCTCTCCGCCTTTGATATTTTCAATTAAATACAAACACCCAGTATCCTCATACATCCTCTACTTGATACAGCTCATAAGAGTGAAATAAAATGGAAATGATGCAAGGTTAATACAACATTTCCCAACCTAAACCTCTAGATGAATCTTCCAAATAAAATCCATCATCCTCCATGTAGAACTAAATTCATGAACCATGTGGTTTTGAGTCTTTTAGTTTAGTGCATCTGAAACATTTTTATCCTTTTTGGGAATTTTCACCAGTTCAAAATCAAAAGAATGGATATACTCAAACTATCTTCAATGTCGAAGATCCAAATCACATTTGGAAAAAATTTAGTTAAGGATATTATAATCTGCTTACCCAATAAAAATCTCTCCCAAAAAGTAATGCCTCCAACAATTTAAGGTGTAAACCACCATGAACAATTCCAGATAATGCATTGGGTAATTTCATTCATTAGGCATTAACAATTGTGACCCATATGCTGCTAACTGATCATTCTACATCAACACTTCCCGAATCCCAATACTATATGCATCACAGAACAAGGTGTTCCCCTTGCCCATATTAGGTAGAATAAAATTTGGTACAACAGTTAGCCACTTATTTGGCTCCTGGATGGAATTCTCACATGCCATATAACACTCAAACTTGATTCCATTATTAGTTAACCTCAAAGTTGGTGCTGTAAAATGAGATTAGTATTTGGATAACCTTTGGTTACATCCCAATATACCCAAAAAAACATCTAATATCAAAAAAATAGGTCGTTCCAAATATATAATGAACTGTAAATTTTATGGGTCGACAGAGACACCCCCTGAGAGATGATGTGATACAAGATATGTACCATGTCAATCCAAAAAATAAATTTGGATAGATTAGACTATATCCAATGATCTCTCAATGTACTAAGACAATTTCAATATATTTTTCATGATCATTATGTGTTTTTTAGTACATTAATATTTCATCCACAAAACAACTAAAAACTAATCTAGGTATGGATGAAATATTTGGTCTATCAGGGCCATAAACACTATTGAATCATTAGCCAACCAAAACGGTATGAAAGAAGAATCATATAACACATACTTGATTCTGAATTCATTCTGTTGTATATTATAAGTTTTAACCCTTAGTGGATGATACCCTGATATTATATCAATTTTAGAAGACACCAAAGAACTTATCAGCCAGTTAAATGATCATCAATCCATGGGAGTAGGTATCAACTCTTAACTATTATCTGATTCAGTTTTTTATAATCAATGTACAAATACTAGGACCCATCACCCTTCTTGGAAAACAACACTGGAGATCCCCAAGGTGATGTACTCAAGAAAATAAACCCCCTGTTCTCCATTTCCTCCTACTAATTTTTATGTTCATGGAGTTCTTTCATTGCCACTATAAACGGTGGAATAGAAACTGGTTCTCCTGCCGACAACAACTCTATCATGAACTCAACCTCTATCTCTAGTAGAAATCAAAATAAGTATTTAGGAATACAACCAAAATATGATCCACTATAGGAGGAAATATATGCTACTCTACTACTCAATCCTTAAGCATAAGACAAGCCACTTAGGCTATGAGCATACACAACTATTAAGAGATTGGCCTTACATAGAATGATCAAACATCCCACCCCTATAGTGCAAATAAGATTCCCCCTTAGGAGATGTAAATGTCACCGTATGGTTATAATAATCAATATGGGAATAGTACAACACCGTCCAAACCATTCTCAAAATTAGATAAAAACCTACCATCTCAAACATAATCAAGCCCCAAAAGAAAATGGTACCCACCAATCCAAAGGGCACACCCCATACATTTCCAAATATCCTATGCTCTCACCACCAAAGGTGTATCAATAGACACAACCCCACATGTACGTTCCACTACTATTCCAAACACACTCACAAACTAATTAGAGATAATATAGCATGATTCGCTTGTGACAAATAAAGAACTAGAAAGAATAAATTCTATAAGAATCATTCCACAAATTGTCTATGGACTAGCCTCGCCAACACTAAGTATAGGATGAACTACATGGAAATGACTCATCCCTCTACCTTGAGCTCTAATCTGAGTTCTCGGAACAACACTACATTGTGAATAGAAATTCCCCTATCCTAGAGAACCACATACACCAACCCAACCAGTGTGGTCAGAATATCTCTAATTTTCAGCTTGATGTGCGGTAATTATAAAATCCCAACCCGAATCACCAAGTATGATAGGGAATTATCATGACCTCATGCGTGCCTCCCTATACGCAAGAGGCTATAAACTAGTAGTGAGGATCTGAAGTTGATCTTTGGGGAGACTATACCATCTGTATCGAGTAATATGATAAATATTTAATAAGAATATAAATTATCAGAGTAAAATGTGAAAATGTAAAGTTGACATACATATAATGTTACTACTCCCCAA
The DNA here is from genome assembly GCA_963277665.1 of Viscum album. Taxonomy (NCBI): domain Eukaryota; kingdom Viridiplantae; phylum Streptophyta; class Magnoliopsida; order Santalales; family Viscaceae; genus Viscum; species Viscum album. The sequence goes on along the minus strand of OY728138.1, from coordinate 1,292,512,226 downwards.
TGTGGAATGAAATCCAAAGAAATTAGTAGATAAAACTATAATGTAGATAAAAAATCATCCACAAAGTGATTCTAGGCCTATCCTAGACCACTTTCCATCAATACTCCACCGCTCTTCCATCTGACATAGATTCATTTCCCTTCATCATATCTCAAATGACAAAACCTAAAAGTGCATCGAAATTCCCAGGTAGGGTGTTAGTAAAAAACTCAATAGGACACCACCAATGCATCTTCTACCTAATATTCTCAAAATACTACTATTTACCATAATAAATAATGCTTAATAAAAACACGATCCAAAACTGAGCAGTTCTCTGCTAACCATGATGCCACAACCCCTTGCCATACCTACTTCGACTCTATATGGGATGGATAAAAAAGGTGTAAAATTAGTCAAAAGTTAGCTTCTGTGCTAATTAATCATGTTTCTCAGCATCATCGTGTGACACAATATTAATACTTCATAATAAGATAGGTTTCTCTATATGTATAGGGAAATTAAAGCTAATCAACTTCCCTTAATTGTCAAGTTGACATACTAATGACCGATAGATAACTCTTGTCCTTTAGTCATCTAATAACACTATTGAGAAAACATACTAGTGATCGAGATATAATCCACATCCCCTCCTAATTGGGTGACACCCAAGGCATCATCATGTTCCTTCCTCAAGTATTGGACCCTTTTTGTCAGTATTAGACCCTCATTGTCAGTCATCCACATCCCTCCACTAAAGGATAACACAAGTTGTGGTGGTCCACTAAATAGAATCACCTAAGAATCAACATGTGTCTACCCCATACATCATACCCTCATCGGCAGTTATGCACATATATCCTCCATAGGATAACACAGGTTTAGGGTCCACCCGTCTTGACTCTAAGAACAAAACTACAAGGTATACATAGCATGGACGGATATGTATATATGTATATATATATTTTATTGAATAACATGTCATCATGAGTAAATTAGAACACAATTTTCCTACAATCACATAGTAATATGAATAAACAACTAAATAAACTGATGACATTAACTGTAATATAGAGTTTCTAGGGCTACACATATACCCACATGCATTCATGAACTAGCTTGGTCCTTAATCAAGGATGTGTTTAATCACATTAATGGAAAAAGTTTGTAAAAAATACCCAAAGGATAAGGAATATCCCTCCTCCACAGTTGGTAAAAACCTCTTGTAGTTTCTCCTCATGTTAGAGTGGAACATCAAAGACTCAAGTTATCGGTAGATCGATGCTTGAGGTTTAGGAGAGGTTTTTCAAGACTCATAACATTTATTTTATTTCAAAATGTGATAAAACATCACATGGGATAATTATTTCTAGAAAAATTATCAATTTATCCTTAAATTTATCATGTGCACTGATAAATTTTAATTATCACTTTTCCCTTTGAAAGTCACATGAAATGGTGATTCATGACTTTTAATTTAATTTTATCACATGCACAGATAAATTAAATTATTATTTAGTTATTTCTAAAATATCTCATGAAATGATAATTGAACACATTGAATTTTATTTTAGTGCATGATCTAATAAATTAAATTATAATTTTATCATTTCATAATTATCCCATGAAATGATAATTTATCACTTTTACTTTAATTTTATCATATGCTATAATAAATTAAATTATCATTTTATCATTTCATAATTATCCCATGAAATAATAATTTACCACTTTTAATTTAATTTTGTTACAAGATCTGAGAAATTAAATTATTATTTCATAATTTCTTAAATATCTTCTAAAATGATAATTTATCACTTTTAATTTAATTTTATCGCATAATATGATAATTTAAAATAATATTTTATTATTTCTTAAATATATCCTCAAATGATAATTTACCAGTTTTAATTTTATTTTGTCACATATGATAATAAATTAAATTATTATTTTATCTTTTCTCAAATATCACCTGAAATGATAATTTATCACTTTTAATTTAATATAGTCACATTCACTAATAAATTAAATTATTATTTTATCATTTCCAAAATATTACATGAAATGATAAAGTTTTATCACTTGTGTTTATAATTTAAGTTATCATTTTTCACACAAAATGATAATTAATTTTTTTAAATTACTTTTTAAGCCACCATGTGTAATGATAATTACAATTATTATCATTGTAATATCTTATGTATTGATAATTATATCTTCAAATTATAAATAAATTATCATGTGTATTAGTAATCATAATTTCTTATTTATCTCTAAATTAACAAGTTCATTTGATAGTTTTATTTATAATTTTTTTTACAATTATACAATTATAATTTTAATATTATCATTATTAACATAAAAAAATAAAGAACGAAGGAATAACTCACTTTATTTGGAGGCCCATTGCCATACACCGCAAGAGGTGAGACACCCTGGTTGGATCCCCATTCAGTGATCATTTTCTCTCTTAAATGATTCAATCGTGATGTAGTGAGGATCTTGGTTGGGGTTTCGGGTTTAAATAGGGGTTTCTCCATGTGATTCTCTAACCATTTATATCCATGAAATCAATTTATGGGTGAAATTAAAGAACCCATTTTGATCCATTTTCCACTGAAATTATAGTGGCTAAGTTGTTTAATCATACCTTGAAATGCATTTTTGATTTTATTGCGGTCAAAATAGACTGCAATGGAGCTTCCAAGAAGCTTCCATTTCCTCCCATGGAGGAAATGAGGTAAGATTTATAGGGATTAAATAATTGTTTTCCAGGTTTAATAAAATTAATAAAATAAAGTTTTTAATTCAATTATATAAATAAAATGTTGTTTTTATGAGAAACCTAAACATATTCCCATTATGAATGAAAATAATACCTTTTCATGGTAAACCCTCCATTTAAGAAACAATGGAGATTTCAAAATGTTCACAATACATGCCATTTGTGACAAATAAAATTATTATCTAATAATTTAATATTTCAAAAACTTTATTTAAAAACATTAATTAGTGAGAGGGGAATCCAAATGCCCGCTACCTTCTAATGTTATAAACCCACTAGGTTAATAACCATATTATGGATCTAATGGTGGTCTCAATTTTATCACCTGGCACACCATTTGGAAGATAACATTTTATTTATTCAAAAAAGGAATAAATAATTAACTAAATATAAATAGTGTTTTTCTCATGAGTGAGGCATCCAAACGTCTAACACTTACAAATGTTATACCTCATTTAGGTACACATCTCATTTAGTACCTAATCACAATCTCATTTTTAACATACATTTCACTGTTATGGAGTTATTCAATTATATGGAATAAATTTCATGAACTTAAGATAATATATTTAATACATTTATTTCATCTTCTTTGAGGATTTTTAGACCTCAGAAACTCTTACTTACTCAGTTTTTAACTCATAAAATATATAATATAATAATCTAGAGTATTAATTTGGCATTTACCCTTCCACAATGTGTTTAAAAAACAAAACATTTTTGCAGATAAATTATTTTTTCCACTAATAATTTATCATTAGAGGGAATTCTGATTATTTTAAAAACCACGATATTACAATTCTACCCATCTAACGAATTATCATCCTTGAGAAGAATCTCTAGTGGTCTTACTCAAACAACTCAAACTATTGAGCTCAAATATCAAACACATGTTCTCTTGTCTCTTCTTAAATCCATTTATGTTTTCTCTGAATCTGGGCTAGTGGTGTCTTCTTTATTCTCAACGGATCCCCACTTAGAAAATTTTCCACACTAATGTTCCTCATTATATGTATTAATCCGAAACCCAACATCGTAAAAATCTATTACAAGGGTAGTGTTGGGTATTCATCAATGAAACTATGACTCATGGAACATTTTGTACATACCTCGATAGCAAGAAGGAAGGCCTATATGATATACCACTACCCCTATCCACTGATGAATTCCCTTATCAGTATCTTAACCAAAGATGTACTAACCACCATCCTCTCATATACTAAGGTCTCATGTCATAATTCAACAATGTATTAGAGAAATGGTAAGTTTATGGAAACACAAATCTATAGGTAAATCTAGTCTAGACATGGCTCAAAAATATATGGAAAACAATGGTATTAAACAAGGAATAATATCAAAAGGGTGTGATTTAAACCATACCTCACACATTAAAAAGATCATTATCAAAATTAGTTGGTTTTAGGTATATTGTATAGACAATGATTGACATATTTCCATTATCATGAACATGAAGTTCCTGAGTCTTCATCATCAGAGGAGTCTATATCCTCAGCTATATTTCTTTATTATCTACAATAATAGAAGTTTCCTATAAATGTTCAATTTTCACCTGATTGTCCATTAGTTTTTGGATGTTGTTCTCAATATTAGTTGAGTCCCAAGGTATTTATACATGCCCTACCAAAAGAATGATGTGAAATTTTCATTTCTATCAGAAACAAGGCTCAAGGGAACACTATGTAAGAACAAAATATCTCAAACATAATGTTTCTAAAAATCCTCCACCGAGTGAGTATCTTTGATAGATAAGAAGAGGGAAGATTTCGTTAACTGATTGACGATCACCCAAATTGCATCATGACTCCTTAAGGTTCGGGTTAAACATGTCACCAAATATATAGTAATGTATTTCTAGTTCCACCAAGGTATCGGTAGTGGATGCAAAAACCCTCTAGGATACTGGTGCTAAGCCTTCACCCTCTAATAGGTGAGACATCGAGAGACAAAACCTGCAATGTGCCTCTTCATCCTTGGCCACCAAAATTGTCATCTAAAGTCATGGTACATCATCATCACACAAGGATGTATTATCCACACATTGGTATAGTAATCACTAATTATTTCTTCTATAATGGAAGTTGTACCCACTACTCTTCCATGGACCAAGCTCATTTTATTATTTTCTATCGACAATTTTCATATCTTTTTTTCTCCATCGAGTCATTCTCTCATCATAGTACACTCTATGTTTGAATCCTTTCTAGTCCTCACCCTTTCCATAAGGGAGGATATTGTCAAAAATAGAGAGAAAATCATAGATCTGTGACCCTCCGAGGTGTCAAACCTCCAGACATCCAATAAACACATCAACCACCACTGCCCCTTTAAGGATTTATCTCTAAGTTCCTGCTCATCATGTGTCCTATGGCTAAGGGAATCTTTTATGACATTTCCCATTTTATGGGAATATGTTATCTCGATGTTGAATGTTTGTTGATACTCAATTAAACGTCTCTTCTATAGATTTGTATCCGTATGAGTTAAGATATAGAAAATATCATGTGATTTGTGTAATTAATAAAACATTTATCAAAGAGATAATGTCTCCAACATTTCAATGTGTGGACCACTGGTTCCAGAACAACTCCTGATGCATCACAATACATTGTATAACCAATCCTAGGCTCCAAAAGTGTTAGTACTACTGTTGTTTTAAACCTTTTATTTATCTTAAGGAAGACTCTTTACAATGGTCTGACCATTGGAACGTTTTACTCCCTTCATTGTTAGTATTGTCATGGGTTCTTATAATTGAGAGAAGTCTTGGATAAACCGTCAGTAATATCAACCTAAACCTAGGATTCTTCCAATCCAAATCATATTTTGTTGATGTTTCCATGACATGATAGTTTCGACCTTCTTTAGTTTTACTAATATACTAGTCTCAAACCCCACATGTCCTAGAAACTTCACCTCCTTATTCAAGAAGTCTCTTTTTATTAGCTTAGTGTAAAGGCTGCATACTCGAAGCAAACTCAGGACTATATCTAGGCACCTAGAATTTTTTTGATTTTGGCGAGTAGATAAGGATTTAATCAACAAACCCCAGGATGAAATATTCTAAGTATTTATGAATTCTTTATTTTAGGAGGGCCATGAATAAATATAGTGCATATTTAGTCCGAAAGACATTACCAAATAATTGTACAGACCATATCTACTCTAAAAATCAATCTTCGATATGTCCACCTCTCTAACTTGCAACTGATGGTAACTTGTTCAAAGATAAATCATTGAGAAACAAAGGTCTCCTCATAACCAATTTAAAATATCATCAATCCTTGTAAAATTATATTGGTTCTTCACTATCACACGGATTAGATTCTGATAGTCAAAGAATAGTCGACGAAAACCATACTACTTTTTATTGAACAAAACAGGCGCACCCCATGGTGACGTACTAGGTCTAATAAATACTTTTCCCTACAAGTCTCTTTGTTGATCTTTGAGCTCCTTCAGTTTGGTGGGCACTATACAAATTGGGTATTGAAAATTATATGATTCCCAATATTATCTCAATATCAGCATAATGTATCAATCCTTCAGAGAGTCTACTACTTCCTAGATTTTAAAAAATATTTTATCCCACTATTCATCATCCTCAAAGACTTAGGTTCTCTAGAAGGATAAGGAATGGTGGAGTTGAAAGTCATGGAAATATCAATGATAGTAATAAACTCTTATACCTATAAATGATCTACTAAAAATTTTCAATTGAAAAAAGCTAGCCTTCTAAGTAGCATATAAAGTGTTAGAGAATGCTCAACTGGATTCTCCAAAACATCATGTGGTAATGCAGACACATATTCCCTTGCAGAAACGTTTTGGCATGCTTCCCAAGTAGTCCTATAAGACTTTTTAGAAGCGACATCTTTTTTTAATGTGAAGGAACACACTTTAAAAATGAAATAGAGTCATTAGGATAACCCCAATCTAGTTTATAGGATTGAATAAGGTTTCAATTATTTATTATATGGGATCAAATAAGGTTTTTCCTAAGAGTCTACCCTTAACCCATGGAATACCCCTCCTAGAACTAACTCATGTTTCTGTCCCTACATGTTAGTCACAATAATATATATATATATATATATTAACACAAAAACATTCTATATTAAACTAATTAATTCCATTAAATATATATCATAAAATATGTCAATATAGATATATCACATAGAATACACTATCATGAATAGCAAACACAAATCTAGGCATCAAATTAAGGAACTATTATGCTATAAAACAACACGTATATACATAGAATGCAAACCTATATGCCTCGTCATGATGAATGAAAATAAAATAAATCACATAAATCAAATATAACATCATCTTCATCAAACTCGGTGAATTTAATCAACAATAATGAAAAATAAAATTTCCCACTTTTTTTTAAATTTAGAGGTCCACTATGTAGTATTGGCTGGTCACTGAGAAAGTTCCCCTACCCATGTATCAACCATATTAGATCATATATAACCAATCACAACCCTAGAAAAAGAGGATAAACAAGTTAGTAAATACCTCAATCTGATACCATTTTGTAACATCCCGTCCCAAATCACTGGGTTTGAGCCAGAATAATACAAGATCTCTTGTGCACCTCCTCGTATGCAAGAGCCCGCCAACTAGTAGTGAGGGTCTGAAGTGGAAATTTGGGGAGACTATACCCTTTATATCAAGTCATAGGATCAATAAATTACAATGGTATAAATAATCATATTAAAATGTAGAAATTCAATGATGACATACATATAATATAATGGATCCCCAAAGTAGATAGAAAACCCAAGTAAGAAGTAAACAAAACTAGAATGTAGATAAATAACCATCCGCAGAGTGCCCTAGTGCCTATCCCAGTACACTTCCACTAAATTCTCCTCCACTCACTCATCCTCTATACGGCCCTTTCCCTTAATTAGATCTCTGGTGACATAATCTACAAGCTTATTGAAATTCCCATGTAGGGTGTGAGTACAATACTCTGTAGGAAACCACCCATGCATCCTCTACCAAATGTGCTCAAAATACCAGTGTATCCAATAATAAATAATGTGATATAAACACAGGATGAAAAATGAATTTTTTTTGCTAACCAAGCCTCCACAACCCTTGACCGTACCTACGTTGGCTCTATGTCATAAGGATAACCAAGGATCCCAATTAATCAACGACTATACACTTGGATAATGAATCACATTTCTCAGCGTCTTCATGTGACATTATGTTAATGATCTGCAAGAACATATGTTTCTCTATGTGGAGGGAACTGAGATCTAATCAGCTTTCCTTAATCTACGAGTTGACATACTGAGGATCGAGAGTAAATCCGCATCCTTTAGTCATCGAAGGACACCATTGAGAAAACATATTAGGGACCGAGATCTAATCAGCATCCCCTCTTTATTGAGTGCAACCCAAGGCATCATCATGTTCTTTCCTCATGTACTGGACCCTTATAATAAATTATGTCCATAACTCCTCCAAAGTATCACACAATTTGCAATAGTCCACTACATGGTATCCCCTAGGCATTGTTGTGTGCATACCCCAAGCATGAGACCCTCGCCGTTAGTCATGCACATCCCTCTTACAATGGATAACACATGCTAACATTCCACATGTCTTGACTCCAAGAAAAAAATCATAAGGTATAAATAGCATGGAATGATATATATATATATATATACTAGAACAACACATCATCATGAGTAAAGTATCAAACAATGTACTCACAATCAGACAATAATGTGAATAAACAACTACAAGTAATCATGATATTAAGTGTAATATAGTGTTTCTAGGGCTAAATACATACCCAAAATCATTCAATATCTATCATGGCCATTAAAAATTTCTTCACATAATCAAATTAATGGAAGACATTTTTAAACAAGTCCAAAAGGATAATGATCTTTCTACCTCAATAGTTTGAAAAAAACTCGCATAGTTTTTCTTGATGTCAGAGAAACACAACAAAGTCTCAAGTTGTTGGCATGTCGGTGCTAGAGGTTTATCAGAGATTTTCCGAGAATCATAAATTTTATTTTATTTCAAAATATATAAAACATCACATGTGATATTTTTTCTCAAAAAATTCCCAATTTATCCTTAAATTTATCGATTGTGCTGATAAAATTTAATTATCATTTTACACATTGAAAGTAACATGAAATGAATATTCATGACATTTAGTTTAAATTTATCACATGCACTGATAAATTAAATAATTATTTTATAATTTTTTAATTATCCCATTAATTGACAATTTTTTAATTTTAATTTTCTTTTCTCGCTTGCTCTGATAAATTAAATTATTATCATATCATTTCATAGTTCTACCAAGAAATGATAATTTATAAATTTTAATTTAATTTTATCCCATGTTTGATAAATTAAATTATTATTTTGAAATTTCATAATTATCCCATGAAATGATAATTTATCACTTTTAATTTAATTTTATCACATGCTCTAATAAATTAAATTATAATTTTATCATTTATTAAATATCTCCTGAAATGATAATTTACCACTTTTAATTTAATTTTATAACCTTCTAGAATAAATAAAAATTATTATTTTATCATTTCTTAAATATCACATTAAATTATAATCTACCGCTATTAATTTAATATTATCACATGCATTGATAAATTAAATTATTATTTTATCATTTCTTAAATATCACCTGAAATGATAATTTTTCAGTTTTAATTTAATTTTATCATATGCACTATTAAATTAAATTATTATTTTATCATTTCTTAAATATTACATGAAATGATAATGTTCTATCACATGAATTTATAATTTAAATTATCTTTTTATCATAAGAAATGATAAATAAAATTTTTAAATTATCCTTTAATTCATCATGTGTAATGATATTTATAATTAGTATCATTTAACTATCTTTTCAATTGATAATTAAAATTCTCATTTATAAATAAATTATCACGTGTGTTTATAATCGTAGTTTTGTTTTTATCTCTAAATTATCTTGTGCGTTTGATAATTATAAATTCAATTTTGAATTACAATTATACAATGGTAATTTTATTATTTTTTTTGAAATAAAAAAAATAAGATAAAGAAAAGGAGGATCTCACTTTCCCTGGAGGCCCATCTCCAAACGCCTCAAGAGGGAAGTCACCTCATTTGGATCCCCATTCAATGATCATTTTCTCTCATGAATGCATTGATCTTGAAGTGGTGAGGATCTTGGTTGGGGTTCCGAGTTTATATAGGTTTTTCTCTACGTGAATCATCAGCTATTTTAATCCCTTACATCAATTTTACAGGTGAAATTAAATCACCAATTTTTATCTTTTAATCTTCAAAATTATGGTGGTGAAGTCATTTAATCTTACATGGAAACAATTTTTTTTATTGAGGTTGAAACAGACATCAATGGAGCTTCCATGAAGATTTCAATTCACCCCATGGTGAAAATGAGGTGTGATGTGTTGGGGGAAAGAATGTGGATGAGAAATGTTTTTTGGGGTCAATTAAATTAATAAACTAAATTTTTTAATTAAATTATATAAATAAAAACTTTTTTATAGGCAAACTAACCATATGACCATTTCATATGAAATTCATACCATTTTTAGGGTATACCCCCCATTTCAGAAATAATAGTAGTGTTAGAATTTTCATTTGATTCACTGTTCATGAGATATAAAATTATTATCTAATATTTTAATATTTTAAACACTTTATTTAAGAACATAAATTAGTGAGTGGGGTATCCAAATTCTAGATTAATTCGAATGTTATACTCCCACAAGGGTAAAAACTATATTCTGAATCTAATGATGGTCTTGGTTTTATCTCTTAGTGAACCATTTAGAAGAAAATAGTTTCATTATTCGAACAATGAAATAAATGGTTAATTTAATATAAAAAGTGTTTTCCTCACGAGTGAGGCATCCAATCATATTATGATTAAAAATTTTATACCTTGTATACGGTTACTAGTTTATTCCAGAAACAACTGTGATCTGTATTTCATCATACGAAACATTGTTCTGGAGTTATTCAATTATTTTGAATAAATTTCCCGCACATAAAAACAATATATTTATTAATTTTTCTTCATCTTCTCTAAGGCTTTTTAGACCACAAAAACTTATACATACTTACTATTTAACTAAAAAAATATTTAATTGAATATTACCGAGTATAAATTCTGAATTTCACCATTCCACAATGAATTTAATAAAAAATGAAACTTTTTGCTGATAAATTATTTTTTTCCACTAATAATTAATCACAAGAGGGAATTATGATAATTTTAAAAACTAGGATGTTACAGTAACTGACCCCCTACCTATACTCTATACTAACATAGGTCCTTAATTTTCATCCAAATATTGAGGGTTACTATAGAACTACTACATATTCCCCAAACTACCACACACTCAACACTCAACTGGTGGTTGGAAACCTTGACCCTACATGTGTCTCGACCTACCACATTGATAAAAGATTACTTTATCCTTACACTGAGAGACTGGTTCTATTTTTTGACCACCCTATCCACCAATTTCCTAGTGTAAATTTTCAAAGTGGTTCTTCCTAATATTGGATGGTGCACCAATGGATTTCCTGATTTGAACCACATGTCCACCACATGATGCCTCATTGAAATTCCCTTATCAAATAAGTTCATGATCCACCACTTTTGAAAAAATATTTAAGATGAATAAATTCACATGGGATTTGATATAATGTCTGATTCAAACATAGAAATGTCCTTTTAGCTTCCTCATCCCATGCCAATATTGGAACAGATCATTGTAGGTCAGTGAAGCAGTCTACAAAATCCATCACTATCATAGTTCCCTTATTTAAACTCATAAACTATGTCACTTTTCACTACTTTATGGTCTCCATATAAAAATATTCCTAAAAAATCACATAAAACCCCTTCTAAATAAAACTATCATATGTATGGGTATGAACCCAAACATCCCACCAACACTTTTCCAGACCCCACAACATGTAATCCACTTGCTTGACTCTCTTATCAGGAGGAGTCTCTATGTGATCGAAGATTTTCTGGCTGGACTCTATCCAGAACTCATCATCCTCAGTTCCACCATGTATATTAAAATATAGAGGCTGTTATAGCTAAAAATATCTAGTTAGCTCAAACATGCTCAGCACAACCCACCTTCGTTCCAATTCCATAATTTGTTTAAAATAAGAAAATTTCTCATAGAACTTATCATATCCCATGTTACCTTAAACCACCGGGTTTTCTTGATCCATGTCTGGAATAGAATTCTTGGTGACATCTTCCTATGTCCCAACAGGCACATGACATTGTGGTGGAATATTCCTACAATGAAAAATAAACATATTAGAATGCATAACAGAAAACATCTACAAAATTCACCAAAGAAATCCCTCTACTAGACATAAAAAACCCATTCCACAAAAACCATCCCAATGGATACCTTCACACCTTAATAAAAAACTCTAACCTTCCCTATCATAGGTCATGTTTATCATTGTTTAATCCAACTCACGCATCATCAAACCCCCTTTAATACATTGTTTTAAATAATTCTTACTTTTACAATGAAAATATTTCTCTTTTAGACACATTTCCATATTTAAAACTGATTTCCACCAAATTTTTAACTAATTTATCCCACTTCATTAAGAACTATTCATTAACAACTCATTTAAACACTTTCCATTTACCCATTTTCCTCATCTTTATTAGAAACCACTTGTTTAAAATTTTCAAGGAAATTATATTCCATTCTATTCTTGTTGTCGCACACACCATCCCCATGTGGGCCTACCATAATGCTTACCATCCTTATCCATAGTTTCCTAATTTGATTCATGAATTTACAACCTCTTACTATGTCGAACATGAGAAAAATACCATAAAATATTTTCATCACACAACATGTGCATCACCCAATGGTGAAATGTCATTCAACTCTAACAACACACCTCAAGAACAACAATGCTGCCCTATGAACATGGGTTTTTCCTTGTACATGGTTTTACTACTCCCAAGAACAGGCCCATTGCTAAGAATTAAAAAATCATAATATACCATCTAACATCCTTAATTAATAATACCATATAAAGGAACCCATATTATTCCACTTCATAATGTCCCTATCCAGGAGGACACTAAACTGTTTCCACAAGTCAGGTTACCACATGACTTTAGGCGTGCATCCCCTTATTCCAGAGGTCACCAACTGGAAGTGAGAGATTAAATAAACACATGAGGAGACTATACCCTCTTATCATAGTATGAAACACTAGATCAAAATAAATAAATAGAGGAAAAATTAGACAATAACAAGTAATCATTCATTACAATTCATTTCACAAAAATGGAAACATGGCCATAGCCAAATACTAAATATGAAATGTCATGTCATAGAGTGAAATGTGTAAATAAAACCCTAAATAAGGAAAGAAAATAATCCCCAAAATAGGTCCTAAATTAAATTATGGGACCCTCATCCATGTACATCCCATTCCTACTCAACCCACTAGTACAATGCCTTTTCCCTTGTCCTAATCTACCACCATGAAATCTTCTAGAGCACATAATGGCATCCCATTAAGGGTGTGAGTAAAACGTTTTAGGCCACCACCAATGGTGTCGAAAAAATATCCAGTCTAAAAAGATAGTGCATGCTTGCACAAAATAAAAAATATGATAAAAAAAGGTAATTTGGGGTACTATTGGTTAACAATGTTCACATAAACAATTTTCGTCATTTATCCATCGAGTTAGGAATTTTCATCAAATTCATTGTGGCCTATGCCAGTAAACATCCATACTCAAGGGGATAAGTTAAAATTCCTATGTCATTAGTGTAAAAAGTTTCACAGACAATTTCATCACACATAAATTTTAACATCAATCTTGGCACCTTCATCTAATTCATATTTTTGGGGCATTGATCCTCAGTTAGACTCCCTAACTTATTCATTCTAGTGGGGGGGGGGGGGTTAAGGCCCCAGTCAAACCCAAACCATGGTAATAGAACATCAATTAAATACCCAAAAAAACTACCAATCTATGGGAATATTGTTTATAATCCATTCATCACAGAAACCATTTTAACAAACCAGAGTAAATCAATATATATAACATTCACAACTCATAGTTTTTTTAATATAGTAATTATATTCATGAATTAACCCATTATAAAATTCTCATTTAGATTCCTTAAAAATTTATGTATTTTTATTACCACAAATAATACATTTAATATATTCACATATATTCATTTAACCCTTTGATAATTTTCCAAACAACCCCTTATTCCATGACAACATTTTGACACAACTACCATGAGTTTCATTTCATACCTGAGATAACATATCAATACATTTAATGGTCTCTATGTTATAAAAATTTAATTCTAAAGTTAAATTTTCAATTTATATGTTCAAGAATAAATAAACCCTATGGGTAGCTTTTAACATGGTAAAATCAACCACAATTCAACCCTCAGATATCCAAAGGTGTTCAGTTAAACATTTACCCATTAAATTTATCATTTTAACAAGTAGAATTAAGTAAGAAATATAAAAACACAAAATTTACACCCCTATACACTTAAATAACAAACAATCCTATATGATATAACTTTTAGACCACCTGCATTAATTTCGGAGAAAATCACACGCTCAACCTTAACCTTTGATTCAGTTCCAAACACCCCTTAAAGATCCAACCTATGATATTATGGAAAATGAGTGTTTTAGAGATAATAAGAAGATTAATTATTTTGAAATTCATAATATAGAAAAAAGAGAAAAAATAATTGTTATACTTACCTGAAGATCTGATTCTTACTAAAAGGCTCTCCAAACATTTTGAAAAAAAAGAGATATATAATTTGAAAGATTTGGGTGTTTTAGTTCATCATTGGGGTTGCTGTAGGTGAAATGGGGAATAAAATTTGGTGAGAACTCATAATAAAAGAAAAAGGAAAAAGGGGGAAATCCCATATTTAATGAGGAAAATGGTTTGGTTGTACGGTTTTCTAAATTGTATGCCAATCGTGTGACAGCCTCGGTCAAAGAGGGGCTAGGTTACATATTTACCTGGGGAGCCTGCATGGTTTAACAAACCATATTCCAACCGTACGACATTTCTATGTCCAAAACTAAATGGTTTGGATTCCCAACATGCATGGGTTACTTAAAAATGTATCCCCCCTCCTGGATAGCATGCATTGGGTTCATAGTTACTACTAACAATGCGCCAACCGTGAAACATGCATGTGATGGGCTGATCCACTTTTTTTATTCTAAACCCCTGGAACACCCCAAAAACTCCTCATACATCTATAAAACATTTACACAACCATTATTAGCATAATAAATCTCAAATATAAACATGTACTGAACTAAAATTCTAGGATCTTATATGAACCATCATCTACCTATTTTTTCCATTGAAAAATGAAAATGACAACTATAAAGAAGTACAAACTACCACCTCTATGAACACTATATTTCATTTTCATAACAACCATACATAGATATATTTTAAAAAAAAATTAATGTACAAATATGAAATTTAAGAAATGATTCATATTAGGTTGGTGATAAAAGCATCTCCACGGATTATGAAGTGAAATCAATGAATCGTGATCTACAAAATAGTTGACACCTAAAAATTAACTTCATCAATGAAACATAATGTAATGGGTAGAAATATAATAGGATTTAATAATACTGAGAAAAAAATTATATAAATATATTTCCTTTATAGATGAATAAAAAATTATTATTCAAGGGTTTGAATGTGTCCAACCAAGATGGAATCCAAGATAAGGGGTTGTGTTCTAATCTCACTTTTTATGGGAATTATTTATGTCTCAATTTTAGTTTAGGAAATTTTACGTTACTAAAATCATAAACACCATATTTTTTCTTATCCTATGAAAGTTTCTAAATTTTAAAGGTATTATTTCCATTTTCCCTATCTTGGGTACTCAAACCCACTGAAAGATTGTTTATTAAAAAATTTAAAATTATTTCACATTTTTTGTTAGCAATATTATCCTTATATGTTTATATTATTTATTTTGTTACAATAATATTCATTTATATAAATAAATGAACTATAAATCCAAATTTATATAAAATTTGAATTTCATTTCAAAATATTAATAAGAATATTCTTTATGTTTTCCATATAATTGATTTTTGACATTCATTACATGAGTGTAAAAATAATATCTTTCTAAACATTCCCTAATGAATTAATTTTTCCACATCCATATAAATTCTTAATTAATTATATTATTTTCATGTTATTATGGTTTCCAAATCAATACATATTCCCATTATTCTAGTAATTGTTCTTTTTTTATTAAATAAGAGGATATTATTTTCTTAAAATCTATGAAATGGATTTCATTTAACTATTTATATTTTTTCATCTAGAAAATATGTTCTTACCAAAGTGTGGTTTATTTTTAAGATCCCAGTTTCCATTATTTTGAATTATTTAAAAAAATAAATTTTTTCTTTCTTACTTTATGATGTAATTTCTATAATTAGCATATAAATTAATTTTTATAAAATAAACTCGTACCTATACTAAAAATATTTATTTTTATGAAATTACAGTCTCCTTTATTTCCATAAGGATTTATGGTTTATTCCTTTACCATAAAAATTTATTGTTATATCATTCAATTATATACAATTATGTTCTTTCTTACTCGCTAATATTCAATTACATTAGTTTCCCCATGATTGTAATTTTTTTATACTAGGGGTATATATAGTAAAATTGAAATATTAATAAAAACTATATACCCTTTATTATACATGGTGTGAATTAAGGGAAGATTACAAAGAATTTGATTCAAATGTTTGGGGAAATATTAACCTTCCATATAGTTAATTGAATACCAATATTTAATGATTACTATAGAAAATTTATTATATATTATATTGTTTATTCAATACGTGATGAATACATTTTACATTTGTATGCAATGGATGGGGCCTATTATATCCCCTTAATGAGACAAATCAGTTGAAATTCTCTACAACTAATTTCTATAATTGTTTTATGCCGAACTATTTTCTGTAAGTGTCTTGAATATGGGATTAATAGTAAGATTACGATGTCTGGAATTATGTATTTTATTATTAAGAGCTCATTCTATATTGTCTATGTTATTACTGGGTTTATATTATCCAAGTATTTATTTCATACTCATGTTATTTATTATATGGATTATTTATTTATTATTCACTCTACCATATTATATATACATTATGAATTCTTGATAGATTCTATTTTATGCAGCCACATACTAAGAATTTGATCTCACCTTTTCTTTTATTTTCCCTTGTTTATCATGACTAGGTTTTTTTAAGGATGTATAGGATTTACTAAAAGGTGTAAGAGTTATTTTAAGAAGTTTATAAGCCATGTTTTCAATTTCTTATGTAATATAGAAATAATTTATGTATTTAGTCTACCATTTCTAAAAAACAGTATGATAATTTAAGATGTGATATCTTATATCTTGTACCAATTTAACAATGTAAAAACAAGCTTAGGGCTACTTGATTCTATGTGGTTATAAATTTTTTACCCATAATATTATTATTTATCGCTCATTATTGTTAAACGTAAGGATGATTATTTTTAATTATATTCTATTCCTTTTTTTTGTTTTTTATTTATGTTATATATTATTATTTTTATTTATAGAACATTTGTTCAATATTTCCTTTACATTTTGATCTTATAAAATAAGAAGAGAAGTTAGGGATTTGAAATTTTAAAAAAGTAATAGCATTTTCATGTGGATATTTTTATTTTTTGTTTTATTTTGATAATTAATATTCCCTCACATCATTTCATAATTTTTAATTTATTATTAACATTATTATCGAGTTTTATTATATTTTATTATTATATAATTTTTTATTTTGGCTTCTCATATTACATGGTGAAGAATTTTTTTAAAGTGAAAACTATTAATTATCCAAATGATCCAGAAGAAAACATTAAATGTAGAAATTTTCCAAAAACATAATTTTTGGTGAAGTAACATTTTTTGAGAAAAACAATTACTTATTCAGAATGAGTTGGTACAAAATATTAAATAGGAAAAATTCAAAAATTTATAAACCTCATGTATGAATATTGTAATTTTATATATGAATAAATCTCTTATATACAAAAAGTTTCCTAAAGGATAATATAATAGGAATTAGGGAAATACCTATGTATTTGATGTTTATTGGTTTAGATATATATAAATTCATTCATACTAGAATAAATCCTTAATTATAAAATTTTTAAAAGTTAAAAACCTTATATATGACGTACTAGATATTAAAAAATAAATTTTTATCAATGGAAACTAAATTACTTATGGGTGGTTTATATGAACATTTAAATGATATTACATATGAATATAGGAAGGATATTAAAATATATATTTTTTATGAAGATAATTTTAAATTTATTATCATAACTTCATAGATAATTATTTATTAATATTTATGATAATATTATCAATCTTATCATGGAATATACATTTGTGGAAAATTATTTGTATTGATGTAAATATTTTTTAATAGATTATTTAAAGTTTATATTATGACTTTCATGGTGTAATTTAATGATGATATAAATTGGTAGTTTTTGTGTAAGTAGATAATTATTATTGGGAGTATATGGATAATAAATACAATAAATTTTGTTGGAATTATGGTAAATATGTTCTTTATTTATTTGAAATATTTTAGCTAGTTTAGTATTTGTTGTTGGGTGTTTTGAGGATGATTGTGGAGAATATTCCAAATCTATTAAACATCGAACATTATTTTATATAAATGAAAACATAATCAATAAATGATACATAGTTATGAAATTAATTTACTAAACACCATGTGATGAAATGTAAGAGAGCTAAATTTATATACTCATGTTTGTTTTGAATTTTAGAAGAATATTTTGTTCTTTTTAAGCTAAGTTGTTCTCATACTTCATCAATTTATGAGGATTTTTATTTTTACCAAGTAACACCATCAACATATTTCACTAATTTCATAGTTTTTTTTCATTATTATATTACTATTTTTTATATTAAAGTTATAATTCTATTATAACACAACTCACACATAGGATATATATCTACTAAAAGGATGTTTCACCAGTTTTTCTAGAACCTAAAAAAGGAATTGGTTGAGGAAGCTTATAGAAATTATATTTTTGTTATAAACTTATGTAAATGTTTAGGTTTTGTCTAAATATATGTAAAATTATATATTCTAGTTGATATCCATCCTATTGGGATGAGAGAATATAGAGTGGAATCATGGTCATTTGGATCTAAACTACTATAAACCACTTATTCTATTTCTTATCTTTACTTATTTCACTCTTGACACATTTATTGCATCATTTTTTTATATTGAAATTTTTTAATCCTTTTACAAATTATATTGGACATTGTTTTTTAAATTACATAGATTATTTTAGTTTTTATAATTCACCCCTCCTCTTATATCATTAAATGTGTATTATCACCCATAATTAATTCCAAATGTTTTATAAATAATTTGACATTCTTAATTTTGAAAATGTGTAATGAATCATTGAATTGATATCAGTATTAATTTATATCTTGAGTAACGTGATTCGATGTATGAATGAAAACTGTGATGACCTATGATCATTGTGTGGTGACAAACATTTCGTATGTCATAAGTGCTATAAAATTAATTGAATAGTAAAGAATGGATTTTTACCATATGAATAAATTGAATAAGATATCATTGGACCTTTTATTGAGATGTAAGTGTCTAAAAAAAATCCATAACCATGGATGTTTACATAAAACATCAATTAATGATATCAAAGAAATATAGTTCAAACCTATAATATGGTGACACTAGTATGCATTCTATTTTATGAGATGTCAATTAATAAAATAATTATATTACATTGTATCGATAATGGAAGGCTTTTATTACAATGAATTTTATTTTCATTATGATGTCTAGGATGTGTTTCCAATTACCACTAGTGGTCGATGGGTTGGAACTACTACCATTAGAAAAACAGTCAAGAGGGTCAAACACTAAGTTTATTAAGAATCACATTAAACTCTATTAAATCTATGTTAAGAATAAATTTAATCCTATATTTAATAATAATATATATTTATGTTATGTTGAACATAACAATTCAATCATGAGATATTTGAGTTTAGAATATGTGAGTAGAATTTAATATAATATATATATTTTTACAAGTTTATTAATATAATACTTATATATTCACAAGTATAATAAATATTATAAAAATAAATATTTAATTTATCTTTTGTGAATATATATTACTAAATTAAATATTTATTTTAAAGATATGTGAGTATAATAATTAATTTATTTTATATAATAAATGTTTTCATATTTCATATTGAATAAATTTTTGAAGGATTTAGATTGAGTTAATGATCTAATTAATATATTTTAATACCATTTAAATATATTTTTTCTTATTTAATAAATTATATTCAATCATTACTAGTCACCTATAATAAAAAATATCATTATATATAATGTGTCATGTTTAATGTATTTTAATATCACTCAAATAAATGTTAATTTATTTATAAAATCATAATTTAATATTTCATACCTAATATAAATAATAATAGTTTTTTATTATATAATTGATCAGGGAAAAATGTTTTATATTTTTTTTCTACTAAAGAATAATTATTATTTTTCTATTATTTTATAGAATGTTTAATTGTGCAACCGAGGAATTTAATGCATAGATATTACATCTTTTTAGACTAATATTCGAAATAGTACCCAAAACATGTCTGAGGATTATAATAGTATAGTATCTTTGGAATGTAGGTAAACAATATTCAAATTTAGTGAAATATCTTCATTATATCCTATAGATATATCCCCCTTTAGTAGTATTCACAAACACATACTACTTAAAACATTTCATCATATCATGGGTAAATGAAATATAAGAAATGGTGATATAAGATACTCCACAAGGGTGATCATTAGAAATACGTAAACATAATGTGAGAAAAAGGGTATGATAACATGAGTATAAAATTTTAAAACCATACCTTGAATTTAAAATATCATAATCATAAGTCCTAGCATAAATATTAGTATTTCATAAGTCACAAATTATAATGAAATCAAAGAACATGAGCCATGAGAGCAAAACATTGGAATAAGAAATAAATTTTTGGATTACACATAATCATATAAAATCTTATGTCAAGGCTACCCACAAAGAGATTCATAACATGTTAGTCTTGGGTTAACCACTCATGTACCTTCTTTAGGATTGGAATATACTATCATGTACTATATTTTGTACATGGAATAACCTCCTGTGTACCCTCTTTCAGGCATTAGATAACCTTATATTCACCCTTTTATCCCAAATATAAATAATATTAAACTAATTAATTAGTGGGAGATATAGTTATAAACCATCAAATAATCCATACATCTATACACCAAATGTTCATAGAACATTAATCGTATCTGAACCCATGAAATTAAATGGGTTTTATAACACTTTTTATAATAAAATATCTCATTGTATAGAAATAGTTTTAATAATAATTTCATCAATTCATCATAACATGACCCATGTAAAAGATGTGGGTTTCATAAAAATTTCCTCATATGATAACCTACGAGAAAGAGAAATGTTTTGTAATAATTTCATTATCTCATCAGAGCATAACCCATGGAAAAAATAAATATATTTTATAAGAATATTTTCATTGTATTACTTATGGAAAAGAAATACATTTATAAAAGATATTTTCATCATAAACCATTCCAAGATAAAATAATAATGGTAACCTTGGTTTATATCCTAAGTAAATAATATTTTACATAAAAGTATTTAATCTTAAAGGTAAAATTATTTTAAAAGATAAATCACTTGTAACCTTTCTTACTGAAGATAATTTTTTTTCTAAAAACAATTTTTAAACTATAAAACATTTTGGAGATATTTTTCTTTAAAAATAAACTTAAAAACTTCTAAAGGAACCATTAAAAATTATATAAAAAATATATTTATGAAAATATAATTTCCACTTTGAAAACACTTTTTAAAACATATATAATTTTGAAAATAATTTCCTTTGAAGAAAACCTTGAAAATTTATAATTTTATATTCAAATAAAATAATGTCCACGAAGGAGGGGAATTCCGTTCAGGCCGTAAACAAAACTCTATTCTCATTTTTGATAAAAATACAAATGGGCATTGTTTTTTGAAAAATTAAATGAAGATTTTTTAAATTTTTTAAAAAAAATTAAAACATGGGTAACAATTTATTTAATAGATAATTTTATTTAATTGTTAATTTTTTTTATAAATCATGGTTTTGGATGAAAAAGGGTATTCGATCGAAAAGAAAACTTATCGTAAGAAAGTATTTTTGAACACTTGAGTATATAAAGAGAGGAAAATGAAGTTAAAACAAGTAATATCATGAAATTAACATATAGGGATAAAATTAACAATTTTATTGAGACATGGATCATAATATTTCATCATCATAAACATAATGATAAATAATATAGATAAACAATGATATTATAACATAAAATAATTTCAACTTTGGTAACATAGATACATAATCCAAAAGATGGAATATCAGTAAATGAAACATAAAATATCACGAGGATAAATAAATTCATGATATTACATGTCAAAGGGTTAGTATATACACCTCTTACAATAAGAAATATGTGTAACATAATATTATGTCTCAAAAAAGGAAAATAAAATAAAAATCTATTACAGATTTAGAAAATTTGAACTGTAAACCCCATTAAAGAGAGATCCTAAAATGGTTTTTTAAATAAAAATAGTTATAAGTATAATAAGAATTAAATAAACTCAATATAATTAAATAAATCACATAATATAAACATGTGGTGAATATGGCATGTGTCTCAGAAAAAAAAATCGGATGGAAAGCCCTTATTGTTAGCCCCAAATTTCATCATACTCATTTAAACCACTTGTATAATAGTTATATGTTCATTATAAATAAATTAATGAACCAAAAATAAAAATACAAAACCATATATTAATAACTTAGGTCTTTTTTATTCTCAATTTCGTAATAATTCCATGTTAAATTGACGTTTCGGGTAATAACTACTCTGTTTTTCGTATATTTTTTATTTGTTATTTTTAGTACTATTAAATTGATCATGGTTATATACCCTAAAAAATAATAATAATGAAATAGTAATTATATTAATATTCCAATTATATTGTTAATAAAAATCATGAAATATGGTTTTGAGAAATGAAGTATGTTATGATCGTGGAGATGGTCATTCATACGTACACATTCATAATGTTTCAATTTTTCAACGATCATTATAAAAATAAGGTAAGTATGTCAATATATTTAAATAATGATAATAATATAATAAATACTAAATTATTTCTATAAATATAATTAAACCTATCATCCATGTTTTGTGGTGATGAAAAATGAGTCACATTGCTTCGTGTAGGCGGCAGTCCACATGTATATAAATGGCGTTATCATCATTCAATATGTAAAAAGGTAAGAAATAAAACAATTTATTATCATTTAGTGAGGATAAATATATCATTAATATCATAATTATTTCATTTATATCACATATATTCATTAAATGTATCTTTATTATCTTCAATGTAAAGTTTTATTGAATACGAATCCCATCACATCATGAGGCAGTAGTCCGCCCTACACACAAGTTACATTATCATATACTCTATGTAATGGAATGTAAAAAGGTACATATTATACAATTTCAAAAAAGGTATAAATTTTATATAAATATCATATATATACTTCAGATCCATCCTCATACAAAACCATGAGAGGTGGTAATGGAAAAATGAATGACATCGTTTGCGAGATAGTAGTCAGCTGTACAAATGAACAATGATTTCAAAACCCATTTTATGGAACTATTGATGGATTTTTGTCATGAAATTAACAAAAAAAATATACTTTGTTTTTTATATCATAAATTTTGAAAAAAATTGAATGATGTAGAGGAATAAATAATTTAAACTTTCCCATTGAAAAATGTTGTTGCTTCTTTGGGTAAACTCTTTAGGTTTGCACCAAAAGCATTCCTAGGTTGTATTTAATCCCAAAATAAGGATTTTATAATGATTATAGGGAATTTGGAAGGTTATTTAGTAATAATGTTTCTGAACCCAACAGATTTGAATATGTGAACTATAGAGGAGAGGGGAGACATATTATAAGTGAGGTGAGTGGAAC
The DNA here is from genome assembly GCA_963277665.1 of Viscum album. Classification (NCBI taxonomy): domain Eukaryota; kingdom Viridiplantae; phylum Streptophyta; class Magnoliopsida; order Santalales; family Viscaceae; genus Viscum; species Viscum album. Next base: position 1,292,488,088 of record OY728138.1, on the reverse strand, counting down.
ACTTGTAATGTTTCTAAAGAAAAAGGTGTATCGACATTTTCTCATGCCAAAAGGATCTAAAATTGAGTATTATAGATCCTTATACGTTATATTATATAAATATTTGTGTAAAATAGTTTTTAGACATTTTTTTAGGTCATTTAAACACACTTTTTTAGATTAACCATGGTAAACACAATTTTCCCTTAAATGCAGTAATTAATTTTTACATTTCTCAGTATTCGATGATGAAAAAATTTAATTTCACCTAATTAGATAATATAAATTATTTTGAGTTGAAATATTTAATCAATTTGTAAAAATTAAATTCACATTATTTAAGAAACTTTATTTAAAATTGATCATGTAGACGTGATGAGAAAGCAAGTTTTCAAAGATAATTTTTTTAAAAGATTTAAATGTATTTATATCAAATTTCAAAATTTATTATATTCCAATGAAATAAATTGGATTATCATATATATATATATATATATTTGAACTAATTTTACTACAAACCCAATTTAAAATATTATTTATATTTATATATATTTCAATCAAAAAAGTAGTTTTTAATTAAAATTTAATATTTTTCAATATTCATCAAAAAAATTATAATTTTCAGAAAATTATAAAACATTTCGGCTAATTTTATTTTAATATTTCTGTTTAAAGAATAAATATTAATTTTTTAATTTAATTTTATAAATATAGCACCCTGAAATTATAAAGTAATAATTTTATATTCCATAGTGTGCATGACACACAACACAAAGTACATAAAGAAAAATAATACCTTGATACTTTATAAGATAATAAATATTTTTAAATAAATTTGATATATTCTATATTTTTTAATGCACTTGGCATTGAGTTATGTTGTGTTGTATATAAGAGATACTTTCTTTAATTCTTACATTATATGCAAGATCATGTTTTAAACATACATTTTTAAAATATTATTATTTAGTTTAATAATACTTAGCTTAACTGTTAAATTATCAGTTATTAATATTATTAACTAACTTATGAAATATTTTTTTATAACAATATACAATTAATTTTTAGGTCAAAAATTAATTATAAATGTATCTAGGAACCAGTTGAATATAAATGGAATGTTTTTATACAAAACCATTTTTATTCTTACAATGTTGGTTTACCCAAATAAATTAAAGTAATTAAAATTAGTGAATTATTTTAATGAAATATATATTTTATATATTCAATAAAATATTTTTTATATTTATCCATTAGGTTTTATGTGCATAAGATAAGAACAACCCCTACATAATACAAGAAATCCTATATTTTTATAAAAGAAATTTTACCACCTTTTAATAGTGAACAAACATTAAATCTTAATTTTGACACTCTTATAAATTTAATTTTATAATATAATATTCATTAATGAATTAATAATTTAAAAATTATCCTTGTTTGATGTTTTGGTATTTTTCAAAGAAGCATCATTTTTTATGAATAATGAAAAATAACACATTTTAGTTAAAAACCACCTTTTTGTTTAAATAATTATTAATGTTAAATTATATTATAATTTTTTTATAACGTAAAAATAATATATATATATATATATATTAATAAAATATATTTTATTGGAATCAATTTCATAGTGAAAATGAATATAACAACTTAAAAATATTTTGAACATTTTTCTACTAAAACTATTTAATTCTTCTTGCTGCAAGACTAGAATAAATCATAATTGTGAGGCTTATATTATTTAAATTTTTAAAAATATAAATAAAACATTGTAATAAATATTTTATTTTTATTTTAATAATATACACATTATTTTTTTACCATGATTTTTTATGAAATATATTAAAATTAATTAATGTGAGTAAGGTATAATTTGGCATAAAATGGACTAAACCTTATATTTAAGAGCCTAAATGACCTCTAAACTTTTCCAAAATCCATTGGTTGTCAATACAAGGTAAATTAAACTTCTATTATTGATTTATTTTTGTTTTCTATGACGTTTTTTAGGTAAGAACATTCGTACACCAAACTTGTTTCCAAAAATTCAATGTGACTCATTTTCCTTCCCGATAAAAGGCCACCACCTCACCCACTTCTTCACACCTATCAAACCACTTATGTTCAGAAAATATTTTCCCATATAGACTCAAATAATCCTTATTATATACTTTTAAGACTCATTTAAAGAATAAATCCTCCCAAGGTAGTCTTTTGGTATAAACTAAAAGAATTTACCTGATTAAGAGGTAACATTTTCTCTCAAACTTTTTAGTTTCATCTCTATTATGCACTCCGTGTAATATTATTAATATATGATTAAATAAAAATATTAGTATCATAAATATAATATTATTTTTTATGTTTATATTTTTACCTAAACTTACAAACACCTCCATCTAATGGGTAATCGGCATATTGTTTATTTGTACAGCGAACTACTTCTTCATGAATCAATGACTGTTCATTTTTCCATTACCACCTATCATGGTGTCCATTATGATGGAAAATATGTTTATATATATTATATATGATATTTATAATGCATTTATTTTTATATAATTTTTATTTAGAACATACATTAATGGATTTCATCTTGTGTAAATATAATAATTTTGGTTGAGGAACTGAGGACTACCACCCCCTCGTAGTGATATGAGTCATTCATGTCATACAAGGAGAATATAGAGGATTTTTATAATAAACCAATGTAACATATATAACATAGATATGATATTGGAATTAAAAAATATATATTTATCATTTATCATTCATTCTTTTAACATAACAATTAAATGAATGTAGTGTTCATGCGAACGTATGATCTAACATCTCCATGAACAATGAACTTTATTTTTAATCTCTATATATTATAGAATTCTATAAATATATCTGTACTGAATATAGAAGATAATTTATCCTTGTATTACATTATTTATATGATAAAATCATTATCAAATAAATAGGATCAAAAAATAACAAGTTAAAACTTACTCGATAAAACTAGACAATTAACAACCAAAATAGTAAAATTAATGAATGTTATTAACGAACTAGAAATAAAAGATTATAAGTAATTAATATATGATAATTTAAATTTGATTAAGTTTATAGTATAAGTTAAAAAAATATTTTAAACCACTATATAGTAGGATAAAGACCACACATCAGAAAGAAGTTTAAGCTAAGGGATCCTTGTCTTACATTTTTTCGTATGGCATACACCATATACCACACAAACTTCTTTTTTATAGTGAATCTACTTCTCTGGTGTTTCATTTATCAAGAATCATTATTCCTCATGGAATGAAAAACATTAATTCATTGGGATTATTAATTAAATGTTTCATGTGTTACAAGACAATTTGGGATGTTTAATGATTAATTTCCTAAAAAATATTCTTAATGGTTATCTTTGAAATATAACTTTCTTTGGTGATTGTTAACTTTATCTTATAAACAATAACTTTATTATAATAGTTTTTTCATTATAAATTAGATTTAATATCCATATTCTTAGACAATTGATATTATTATTGTCTAAATCGTATATCATTTTACAAATTGTGTTCACTTGATGGTTTTTTGATTAACTATGGAATTATTGATAAATATGTATCTTTTATTAAATATAGATGCATTTTTATAATGATAATTTTTTGGGAATATAAGAAATTATTTGGACTGGTATGACATAGGTTAGGTGCGGTTATAGATAGCCCCTTGATGCATCAGTAGTCTCATTAGATGAATAATTTTTCCAAATTATATTGGTTTTTACCTAACATTTTGTAAACTGTCTTTTGAATGTTTTGAAAATTAAAGGTAACATATACCTAGGAAACATGGAATCCAATAATCTTTAATATTCATCAATTATATTTAGTTATTATTTATCCATGATATTTTACATCGACATATCTTTGGATGAATTTCATTTCCTGGATTCATTTATTATTTATCCATGAGATTTTAAATCAACATATCTATTGATTCATTTCATTAGCATTTTATTGATTTATATGGCATGTGTTTCAGGTTCTTAACTATCCATATTGATATTTCATTATATAGTTATTTAAATGGAATGTGTTATTTTTTATTTACCTTCCAATGTTAATTTATTCCTATTAATTCGTTATTTATTCCACTTTACTTACCCTTGCAGAGAATTTGAGCTCACCCATAGTATGTTTCCTTCCCATGATTATGAAGAAGAAATATTTGAATAAGCATTCAAGTATTCTTTTTCATTATTTTTTATTATGTATCATGTTTTTATTTTATATTTCCCAATGTATTATAGGTATTATGTTTGTAATATGGATTTCCAAGATTACTAAATTGGATGTTTCTTCAGGATTTGATTCCTCGTAATCATGACAATGTAATAAAATGATACAGCAGCTCCTAGATTTTGGGGTCGAAGAGTTATAGTTGGTATAAAATTATGTTTATAAATAACCTTGGAAACTATATTTAGAAAATTTAGATTTGGGATTACAACCCTATGATAGAATATGATGACATTTATACAAGTGCATCCTAGAATTTTGGTATGATAGTTATTATGTGGGTATTCCTAACAATACATCCTTATCTAGCTACAATAAGTGGGCATGGTTCTGGCACAAATATACCTAGGAGTAACAAATATGATAATGTGTTATGTGCCTCACTTAGGGTAACCAAAACATGACAACGATCTTTACTGTACACCTAGTCTGACACTCCTAGGGGGGATATACATAGTATAATTCACATTTTCACTACCTACCATTATGAAGGATTTAAAGGTAAATATTACCCAAAAGTGGAAAATTTTATTATTCAAAGATTCCGGATGCATAAATTTATTTTCTATATTATATTTGGAATTATATATTATGTTATGATTTAATATAGTAATTTCCATTGTTTTGAAATGGTTCCAATTAGAATGAATGTGAACCTCACTGATGCATGTGATCCAAAGTGTAATAAGGGTCAAATACTTGATGATATTAAGAAAATATTTCCAAAGGATATAGTCTCCACTATATTCTAATCATATGAGGATTGAATATCATGTGATAATGATATAGGTAAAGAATTATTCAAGCCTGATGTCTTTGATGGAAAAAAGACAAGAATTAGCTATCTGATCACCATGAAAAAGGTAATGAGTCGGAGAAGATAAAGGGAAAGAATGATTTTCTGACATGTGATAATTATCGAAAAAACACTCAGGTACTTTCTTGAAGGGAAAGAGAGTTTGTTATAAATTTGGATAAAAAGGACACAAAGTTCATGATTTCAATGGTAATAAAAAGTTTTCCAATATACAATTCTTCAATTATATGGAGATGGGACACTATGCAAACCAATGTACTAAGATTAAAAGGAATATATCCTAAATGATGCTATTAGATAATGATCACGTTATGATACTACCATAGATGAAGAGTAATGATTAATATTACTGTTCAAGAATTATGAAATATGAATATTTTATTAACAATGTACTTTTTGAAGTGCCCAGATCAGTGTGAATCACTGAGAGGGGGAGGGGGTGAATCAGTGATCCCTTTAAACTTTTTACTAATTGATTCTTTATCAATTAAACCTCTATGGCTGGTTAAAGCCTCGATCCACTCTTCTTGTATCTCTCAACCTTTCCCGGATAATGCAGTAATGAAAAGGCACAGGACACAAGGATTTACAAGGTTCAGCACCAAAGGCCTACATCCTTGCCATGCTCTCTCAGCATGGATTCTCCCATTATAATCTGTTAGTATTACAATGGTCGATACAGCTTCCCACCGTATCTCTCCTGAGTCCCACAGGAGGGTCTTTATACTGCGTCCCACAGTGTTACCAGAGTCCCACTGGCCTGCTCCAGAATCCCACTGAAGACTTCCTCCACCCTGAGTCTCACAGGGGTCTTCTCCTGGCGGCTCGAGTCACACGAGTAGCTCTTCTTCTTGTTCAGCTCTTCAAGTATCTTCAGCAGTCTGGGATAAAGACTGCTGGCCTTGCTTTGTACCTCTGATCACTTGTGATGATCAGGGTCTTCTCAATCTACTGAAAACTCAGACAACCAATCTCTTCAACTTCAGTCTGGCTCAGTCTCAGTTGCACACCACTGATTTAGCACTGTTCACGTGTGCACATGCATGCATGCATGCATGCACTCTCCTTTTCTTCCTCTTGGTGCAGTAGACCCACAAAGTGTGTAATCAATTATAGCACACACCTTTTCCACAATCTTCACACACTATATTCAAATTGCTCACACACTCAGAAGTGTGTTTTACTTTAGTGTGAGGGTCTCCTCTTTCTTCCTTCTTCTAAGTGTGTTCACTTCACTTAGTGCACACACACTAGGTTCGGCCTTCTTGTCTCTTTGCACACAAAAACTTCTTCACTTTGGCACACACTTGAGCTTGGCCTACTTCACTTGCAAAGCACACACACTTCCTTGTTCTTTTAATTTCCTTCAAAGTGTGCACTCCTCTTATGCACACACTTGGTTCTTCATTTTTCACACATAAGGGCTACGACCTTCTTCTTCAAATGCACAAACAAGTATGGCCTTGTCTTGCTCTCTCACTGCCCGTAGGGTACTTAGCACACACAAGATGTGTTCTTCAATTTGGCACATACACAAGGGCATGCCTCGGCCTCCTCTTGCACACACCCGAATACCAACTCAAGGGCTACGGCCTCCTCCTTTTCTTTTTACACAAAAGGCACAAAGGCCTCGGCCTTCTCTTCTTCTCTTACCACACACACGAGGCAAGGCCTCGGCCTTCTTTGGCACACACACAATGTGTATAGAGCACAAGGAAAACAAGCCTCGGTTCTTCACCTAGCCTTCGGGCGCGCAAGGTGCACGGCACAGGGGCGCGCAAGACCTCCTACCCGCGGGGCGCGCAAGTGCAACACCCGCGGGGTCTTCCTCTTGCCGCGCAAGGGTGCGGGCAGAGAGGGAACAAGCCTCGGGCGCGCAAGAATGCTGCGGCCACGAGCTCTTCCTGCCGCGCAAAGGATTAGTGCGCATGGGACTTCAGCCGCGCAAATATAATTTGCGCGGGGCTTCAACTTCGCGAGGCAGAGGTGCACTCACGGTTATTCGGATCTTCAACAAAGGATCAGCACATCAGCAAGCGGCTCAGAGGTCTCTGTCTCTCTTTATATAGGCAGAGGCTGCCTCAGATTATCCGCGTGCAATAAATCTTGAATCACCGAAATCTTCGGATCTTCAAAGATCTTTCGAATCTTTATTTTCTTTCCTCTGTTTCAACGCGGGTTCATTTATTTTTGTTCCTCTACGTGCATGCGACTCATAACGCATGCACAGCCTTCGGTTTAGGCTCATCCCATGCAAAACATCAACCGGGTGCCTCGGCAACTTCGTTTGCCTCGGCCTCTTTCGAATTATTCCAAACATAGCATGCACTCCCATTTTTATACATGGTTGTGTTCAGTAGGGCTGGACGAACTCATTGGAGCCTTCAGATCAAACAATGGTGGTCGGGAGCTCGAAAACAGGTCGTCGGAGGGCCTCTGGTTCAGCGGGGACGTCGCGGGTACCTCGGTCGAGCTCGAGGGAGGATACGATGCCGGGGCCGTCGGATGCGGTGATCAAAAAGGCTTCGACGGCTTGGATTAGATCGCGGCGCCGCGGATGGATCGTGCGGCGCAGATCAAGCGCGCGATCAATCGAGCGGCTCAGATTCGCTCCCGGGAAATTTTCCGCGTCCCACATCGAAACGGGGCGCGGTTTTCTCGCGGTTTATTACCCAGCCGCTCCCTCAACCCCGCAATTGAACTTCCTCCTCCACGGTGCCGCCCCGCACCGTGTTCTCCCTGCGGGCGCGCTCTGCGCCCACTCTCAGCTCCCTGCGGGCGCGCTAATGGCGCCCACTATGCTCCTTGGGCGCGCGGGTTTCACCACCGCATGTCCTCGGGGGCTTATACACGGCCCCCCTGCGCTCCTCCGGGCGTGCCCTAGGCGCCCATGCGGTGTCCTTGGGTGCGCCCCCTGCCTCAAGGTTGCTGCCCTGGCCTTGAGGGTTCCCCATGGGCGTGGTGACCTTGAGTCCCACAAGTGCCTTGGGTGATGACCCTCGGCTGGACTCCTTGGTGGCCTATTTTTTGGCAAAGGAAATGAATAGGACTTTGTTAAGAAACAAAGTACTCCCAATATAAAATGCCAAATGCCACTTAAGCCATCCTTCCTCTTCCTATTCTTCCTTCTTCATTTCTTCTCTTCTCTTCTTCTTAAGAATTCCTCCATTCCTCTTCAACATTTATTCATCACTTAGAAATGGAATTCCCGAAGGTTCGTCATCTTCAACCGAACTCTTGAATCAACATGAAATCTCCAATGTGCTTCATTGATCTAATCAGATATCAAGTTGGATCACTTCCAATTCACATGCACTAAGAGTTAGTACATGGACTTCTTTAATCCACATCATCCACTTAGTACTTGTGGATGGATCTTCTTCATCTCCTCATGTATTGTCTTAACAATGCATGGTCTTCTATCATTGTTGTGACATTGTATCATCAGGATACAAGTTCTTTGAGCTTAAAGACCAGTTCAACAATCGTCTGATTTTACTAGAGAATGTTTCAACCACATCTCCTATGCCACTTAGTGAATCTCCTAAGTGACATGCCTCTTAGTATCATGGCCATTCTCCTTTCCTCACCAACACCATCACAACCTTTGGCATTCACATCTTGACAATTCTTGACATCCATTCATTCTAAGACAACTTCATGCATCATTGACAACAAATGCAACACAATGCACTTCAATCTCCCCCTTTGTATTTGTTGTCAATACACTCCTTCAGCACATATGAATGGGTCAATATGTGTGCCAATATTTTCTCCCCCTTATTGGCAATCAAATGCAAAGGTGTGGTGTGGTTCTCTTCCACAATATCTCTTCCTCCCTTTGAAAAGTATTTTCTTGAAAAATACTGAGAGAGGGATGATGCCACATGTTCTTCTTTAGCAAAGAACCTTTAGTAAATCAACTCTAAGTCTACTTGGGCTAACCCGGTGTAGAAAACAAGAGTGATATAACCAAGTAATTCAAAGCTGTCCATAATTCTCTACACATGTGATATCATGCTTCAGGGGTTTGATATTTTTTCAGATATACCAATGAATTGCTAAATCCTGCACATACTTCACAAAACTCATTAGAAAGTTCAGTGCAAAGATAAAGCTCCCCCTTTCATTCATTTGCCTTCAATCAATACTCCCCCTTAATTGTCATGATGAATACAATTAAGAAACAAGGGATGAAAGTATGATTGGCATACCTTCAACTTTTCTCAAGATAGTATTAAATCTTACAATACCATCTTCTCCAGATTGGCTCCCCCTCAAGGGGTGCACTCCATTCTGTCCAAACCACTCTCCAGTTGAGAATGATCATCATCTTCAATTCCCTGTAATGTCAGCACATGTAAATACCAATAGTATAAGGGAATAAGATGGAACCTCCTTGGTTCATCAATGTGAACAACAAGGTTGAGAAGATTCTCTCAACCGAGATGTCCCATTTTCACCAGTCATCACACTTGCACATTTGATCTTCATTGATGATTGTGCTGGTGTGGTTCTCAAAACATCTTCATGTGAAACCTTCTTCTTCCCTTTTGCTTTAGCAATTGCCAGAGCTTCATCTTCAACTCTTTGTAGTTCTCTGGCAAGTTGCAACTGATGTGGCCATATGACAAGTAAATCATTTGGAAGAGTGGCCCCAGTTCTGGAAGTTCCACATGGTTCCTTAGATGCTGCTAAGCTACCTCTCTTCGGCAACTTATTTTCAATCAATCCCTTCTGCTTCTTTTGGATTGATTGTCTGTTTGAGTTCAGTTGGCTTCAATTGATTTCCATGGCTTGTTTGCAAAGATCCATGGTATGTCCTTTCTTGCCACAGTAGAAGCATGTCTTCTTGGTGGTCCTTCTGGATGACTCACCCTTCTTGGATTTAGACTCCAAGGACTTCTTTTCCTTTTTCAACATCTTCTTGGGAGCTTTGTCAACTTTCTTCTTGCTTCCCAAGGATTCTTTCTGAGCCAGGTTCTGTGATCTTTTCTTCTTTTGAGCTCTGGATACAGTTGGAGATTGACATGTATCTATTTTGACCACTTTTGCACACATCCCAGATGTTATCAAGCAATCCAAATCTATTTGCAGTAAACAGATGTCTCTGGACCTGTGGATGCTGCTTCTTTTCTTCTGGCTTGCTCCCCCTTAGCATGGGCTTCCTCTGTGCTTTGGAATTCAGTGGATTGTACCAACAATCCTTTGCACAGTGCCCATACTTGTTACAACACCAGCATTGTCCCACGAATCTTGACCTCTTCAGTCCTTCTGATTGTAGGGTACTTTTCTTGACCTGTTGTGCTGTTTCAGGAGAGCTCTGCTTCTTTACTTTCTTCATCCATATTTGTTTGGATTCATTCTTCCATCCTGCACTTTTTGTGGAAATACATTTAGAAACATTAGTACAAGATGGTATGGATGGTACCTTATTTTTAGAAGATGTTGCCCTTTTATTAGAGGATGTCTTTCTTTTAGAATCATCCTTCTCAAAGCTCACTTGAGTGGCAACATTTCTTCTTTTAGCTGACTGGGAGGATTCAGCTTTGGGTGATTGCAGATTTTTCAATATCACCTCTAATTCTAAACACTTCATGTTAAGGGAGTTCTTCTCATCCTCAACAGTTCTTAGCTTTCCTTCCCATTTCTCTTTCAGCTGTTTCATTTGGTCTTCATGCACCTTCTTTAATTCTTGCAATGAATTGTCCAGCTCCTTCACCAATTTGACTTTTTCTTCAAGTTGAGCATCTTTAACAACCATTGATACTCTATGCCTCTTCTCCAGTGCATGGTACACATCTTTGATTATTACTTTAAAGATTTCTTTCTCAGAAAGGCTTCTTTGCAATTCTTCAGCAGTGTCTTCACATCTTTCATTGCAAAGAGAAACGGTTTCATCTTTAGCCTTCACCAGCTTTCTGAGAGTGTTGGTTATGCCAACCCTTTTTGCCAATTGGACTTCCAGAGAATTGGCTTCATCTTCTAGCTGTAATTTTTCTTCTTGAAGATCAAGGAGGCCTGTAGCTATACACATTGCAACTTCCTTGGGGACTCTCTTCTGAAGATATTTGATTGCATTTAGAAGATCATTGTTTCTTCCATCTTCATCACAGCTAGAGCAGGCTTCATCAGAAGAATGATAAAAGGAATTGTCATCTGATGTGACTTTCACATTTCTTTCCATAGAAGGAGTTTCTCTGATTGCACCAGCCTTCTTCTTCATCTTCTTTGCCTGTTTCTTCATTCTGTTTTTCAAAGTCTTGGCAGATATCTCCATTTGAGGCTGTTCTTTCATTTCCTCAAATCTGCACTCCATATAGACTCCCTTGGATCTTTTAGAGGTAACCTCCCTCTGATACCAATTGAAGTGCCCAGATCAGTGTGAATCACTGAGAGGGGGAGGGGGTGAATCAGTGATCCCTTTAAACTTTTTACTAATTGATTCTTTATCAATTAAACCTCTATGGCTGGTTAAAGCCTCGATCCACTCTTCTTGTATCTCTCAACCTTTCCCGGATAATGCAGAAATGAAAAGGCACAGGACACAAGGATTTACAAGGTTCGGCACCAAAGGCCTACATCCTTGCCATGCTCTCTCAGCATGGATTCTCCCATTATAATCTGTTAGTATTACAATGGTCGATACAGCTTCCCACCGTATCTCTCCTGAGTCCCACAGGAGGGTCTTTATACTGCGTCCCACAGTGTTACCAGAGTCCCACTGGCCTGCTCCAGAATCCCACTGAAGACTTCCTCCACCCTGAGTCTCACAGGGGTCTTCTCCTGGCTGCTCGAGTCACACGAGTAGCTCTTCTTCTTGTTCAGCTCTTCAAGTATCTTCAGCAGTCTGGGATAAAGACTGCTGGCCTTGCTCTGTACCTCTGATCACTTGTGATGATCAGGGTCTTCTCAATCTACTGAAAACTCAGACAACCAATCTCTTCAACTACAGTCTGGCTCAGTCTCAGTTGCACACCACTGATTTAGCACTGTTCACGTGTGCACGTGCATGCATGCATGCATGCACTCTCCTTTTCTTCCTCTTGGTGCAGTAGACCCACAAAGGGTGTAATCAATTATAGCACACACCTTTTCCACAATCTTCACACACTATATTCAAATTGCTCACACACTCAGAAGTGTGTTTTACTTTAGTGTGAGGGTCTCCTCTTTCTTCCTTCTTCTAAGTGTGTTCACTTCACTTAGTGCACACACACTAGGTTCGGCCTTCTTGTCTCTTTTCACACAAAAACTTCTTCACTTTGGCACACACTTGAGCTTGGCCTACTTCACTTGCAAAGCACACACACTTCCTTGTTCTTTTAATTTCCTTCAAAGTGTGCACTCCTCTTATGCACACACTTGGTTCTTCATTTTTCACACATAAGGGCTGCGGCCTTCTTCTTCAAATTCACACACAAGTATGGCCTTGTCTTGCTCTCTCACTGCCCGTAGGGTACTTAGCACACACAAGATGTGTTCTTCAATTTGGCACATACACAAGGGCATGCCTCGGCCTCCTCTTGCACACACCCGAATACCAACTCAAGGGCTACGGCCTCCTCCTTTTCTTTTTACACAAAAGGCACAAAGGCCTCGGCCTTCTCTTCTTCTCTTACCACACACATGAGGCAAGGCCTCGGCCTTCTTTGGAACACACACAATGTGTGTAGAGCACAAGGCAAACAAGCCTCGGGTCTTCACCTAGCCTTCGGGCGCGCAAGGTGCACGGCACAGGGGCGCGCAAGACCTCCTACCCGCGGGGCGCGCAAGTGCAACACCCGCGGGGTCTTCCTCTTGCAGCGCAAGGGTGCGGGCAGAGAGGGAATAAGCCTCGGGCGCGCAAGAATGCTGCGGCCACGAGCTCTTCCTGCCGCGCAAAGGATTAGCGCGCAGGGGACCTCAGCCGCGCAAATATAATTTGCGCGGGGCTTCAACTTCGCGAGGCAGAGGTGCACTCACGGTTCTTCGGATCTTCAACAAAGGATCAGCACATCAGCAAGCAGCTCGGAGGTCTCGGCCTCTCTTTATATAGGCAGAGGCTGCCTCAGATTATCCGCGTGCAATAAATCTTGAATCACCGAAATCTTCGGATCTTCAAAGATCTTTCGAATCTTTATTTTCTTTCCTCTGTTTCAACGCGGGTTCATTTATTTTTGTTCCTCTACGTGCATGCGACTCATAACGCATGCACAGCCTTCGGTTTAGGCTCATCCCATGCAAAACATCAACCTGGTGCCTCGGCAACTTCATTTGCCTCGGCCTCTTTCGAATTCTTCCAAACATAGCATGCACTCCCATTTTTATACATGGTTGTGTTCAGTAGGGCCGGACGAACTCATTGGAGCCTTCGGATCAAACAATAGTGGCCGGGAGCTCGAAAACAGGTCGTCGGAGGGCCTCTGGTTCAGCAGGGACGTCGCGGGTGCCTCGGTCGAGCTCGAGGGAGGAGACGATGCCGGGGCCGTCGGATGCGGTGATCAAAAAGGCTTCGACGGCTTGGATTAGATCGCGGCGCCGCGGATGGATCGTGCGGTGCAGATCAAGCGCGCGATCAATCGAGCGGCTCAGATTCGCTCCCGAGAAATTTTCCGCGTCCCACATCGAAACGGGGCGCGGTTTTCTCGCGGTTTATTACCCAGCCGCTCCCTCAACCCCGCAATTGAACTTCCTCCTCCACGGTGCCGCCCCGCACCGTGTTCTCCCTGCGGGCGCGCTCTGCGCCCACTCTCAGCTCCCTGCGGGCGCGCTACTGGCGCCCACTATGCTCCTTGGGCGCGCGGGTTTCACCACCGCGTGTCCTCGGGGGCTTATACACGGCCCCCCTGCGCTCCTCCGGGCGTGCCCTAGGCGCCCATGCGGTGTCCTTGGGTGCGCCCCCTGCCTCAAGGTTGCTGCCCTGGCCTTGAGGGTTCCCCATGGGCGTGGTGACCTTGAGTCCCACAAGTGCCTTGGGTGATGACCCTCGGCTGGCCTCCTTGGTGGCCTATTTTTTGGCAAAGGAAATGAATAGGACTTTGTTAAGAAACAAAGTACTCCCAATATAAAATGCCAAATGCCACTTAAGCCATCCTTCCTCTTCCTATTGTTCCTTCTTCATTTCTTCTCTTCTCTTCTTCTTAAGAATTCCTCCATTCCTCTTCAACATTTATTCATCACTTAGAAATGGAATTCCCGAAGGTTCTTCATCTTCAACCGAACTCTTGAATCAACATGAAATCTCCAATGTGCTTCATTGATCTAATCAGAGATCAAGTTGGATCACTTCCAATTCACATGCACTAAGAGTTAGTACATGGACTTCTTTAATCCACATCATCCACTTAGTACTTGTGGATGGATCTTCTTCATCTCCTCATGTATTGTCTTAACAATGCATGGTCTTCTATCATTGTTGTGACATTGTATCATCAGGATACAAGTTCTTTGAGCTTAAAGACCAGTTCAACAATCGTCTGATTTTACTAGAGAATGTTTCAACCACATCTCTTATGCCACTTAGTGAATCTCCTAAGTGACATGCCTCTTAGTATCATGGCCATTCTCCTTTCCTCACCAACACCATCACAACCTTTTGCATTCACATCTTGACAATTCTTGACATCCATTCATTCTAAGACAACTTCATGCCTCATTGACAACAAATGCAACACAATGCACTTCACTTTCTATTATAATTATGGAATATATGGAGATTGTACTACACTACATTTCATTGTGGATTTGAGATCATATTATGAATGGTACCAAGAAGGGTGATTCAGTAGCCAGTTAAACTTTTCAAAAAAAAACATGATTGAGTGGAAGGAAAACCTTAATATTTTGTTGATGTTGTGATAATGATGGAGAAATGATTAATTTGGAAAACTTTTGACTACCTTGTATCTGATTAGTGACTTGACAACAAGTGCTCCATTCCATTTTTGATGGAGTTAAAAAACTATTGGATTTATGGATTATATCCAATAACATGTGTCTTACATTAAGAATAAGTAAGAATTCATGATAATTTCAGTTATTACCATATTTCAACAGGATACATGATGAATTTATTTACATGTTAGGAATGTGAAAACTTAAAGCTGATTCATGTTTACCAAAGGATAATGATAATTTTATTTTTTTTAATTCAGTTCCATTATTTCAAAATTATTGGATCATAATGTTTTATAATAAATTAACCATTTATGAAATGGTTTGTGTTTTAAATTTAATGTGGTTTTAGATATTTATATATTACATCACTATACGATGAATCTTGTTCTAAGAGATGATGTTGAAATAGTTCAAGGCATGGCCAGTGGATATGATAGTGGATATATAAGTGTTCCAAGTATGTATATTTAATTATAATCTTAGAGAGAAATAATTCCACAATTCCAAAAAATTATCATTGAACCAAAAATGCTGTCATAGTACCATTATTTCCAATGAAACAAATTTCCACTTAGATCATCAAGGATTCATTTCCTTATAATTGTTAACTTTCTCCAAACCATGTTCTCTAGAACTCTCCATCAGAACATTATTGTTATATTTTTCATCTATATCAATGTTTCTATTTCCCACTTATGTTCTCTTACAAGGGAAACTATTTACGTAACCATTATACTTTCCTTCATATCTTATTAAAAAGATTTGATATTAACCCATTTTAAGATGTGGGTATTTCAACAATAGTTTATTATCAATCCCTGTATCACTGAGATCAAGTTGACATTTTGAGGATGCAATTTATTCAATGTGGGGAGAATGTGACCCCCAAAATTATAAAGTAAGAACAATATATTTGACATTTTTTGTGACACATGACGCCAATCATGTAAAGAAAAACAATACATTGATATTTATAATATATTAAATATTTTTAAATAAATTATATATAATCTATATTTTTAATTTTCTCAACACCAAGTAATATTACATGACATACAAGAGATACTTTCATTGAAATCTTTCCTTATATGCAAGATCGAGTTTTAAACATACTTTATTGAAATATTAAAATTTAATATAATATCATTTAAACTAAATATTAAATTATGAGTTATTAAATTTATTAAATAACTTATTTAAATATATTAGTAATAATAAGATGATAATTTATTGGTTAAAAATTACTTAGAAATAAATATAGGAACCAATTGAATATAAACAGAATGTTTTTATTTAAATGGTTTTTCTGTTCACAATTTTGTTTTGTCCTATTAAATTGAAGTAATTAAAATGAGTGAATTATTTTAATTAAATATATATTTTATATAATAAATCAAATAGTTTCGCTATTTATCCATTAGGTTTGATGTGAAAAGGATAAGAACAAACCCCATTTCACACATAAAATCCTGTATTTTTATAATGAAAAATTTACCAACTTCTAAAATCTTAATATTGAAACTATTATAAATTTAATATGATAAAATAAACTTCATTATTGAATTCATAATGTCAAAAATATCCTAGAGTGATTTTTTTTTAATTTTTATGAGAAACTCTATTTTTATGATAGTGGAAAATAATGCTTTTTAAAAAAATGCCTTTTCTTTTAAATGATTATTAATTTTTAATTAAATTATAAATTTGTTATAAAGTAAAATTAGAACAATAATTTATCTATTAATCCAATTTAGTTTATTTCAGTGAAATTCACATTGATGTTGAATATAAAAACATTACAATATTTTGAACCTTTTTCTAGAAAACCCAGTTAATTTATCGGGCTGCAAGACTAGCATTAATCATAATTTTTTCTCTTCTATAATTTGAATTTAAAAAATGTACATATATAATTTTAATAAGGATTATTATTTTTATAATAATATAAAATTAATTTTGGACTTAAATGATTAGTGAAAGTGATTAAAATGAATTATAGTGATTAAGGTGTAACTAGGCTTAAAAATAGACTAATCCTTATATTTAAGAGACCAAATAACCTAGAAACCTGTCCAAAACCCACTAAATTTCCATTATTTTTCATAAACCTTCCATTATTGAGTTATTTTTTGATTTTTTAGGAAGTTTTTTAGGTATGAAAATGTGTAGACCTAACTTGTTTCCAAAAATTCCAAATGAGTCATTTCCATTCCTTATAAAAGGACACCACCAATCCCATATCTTCAAACCTATAAAACCACCTAGGTTTGACCACGATCTATCCAAATATCCTCTAAATATACATCCTTTTGACCTTGAAGCCTCACTTTGGTAATAAATCCACCCAAGGTAGTATTTTGGTATAAACCAAATGAAGTTACCATATTAAGTGGCAACGTCTTCTCTCAAGATTTTTAGTTTCATTTCCATTCTCTAATACCTATACTATTATCATTATATTATTGAATAAAAAAGTATTATCATAAATAGAAGTGGTTTTTTAGGTTAATATTTTTACCTAAACATACACACACCTCCATCTAATGGATAACAAACACATTGTTTTTATGTACGATGAACTACTGCCTCACGAAACGATGATTGTTCATTTTTCCCTTACCACATATCATGGTGTCCATTATAATGGGAAGTATATTTATATATTTTATATATGATATTTAAAATTTCTTCATTCTTATATTTTTTTTATAACATACCTTTATGCTTTCCGTCTTGTGTAAATATGACAATTTCATTTGAGAAAGTGTGGACTACCACCCCTCAAAGCGATATGGATCATTTATTTCATATGTGGACCATATAAAGGATGGTTATAATAAAAATATGTAACATATATAAAATATATATGATAATATAATTAAAATATACATTTTTATCAGTTTTCTTTCATTCTTTTAATACATCAAAGAAATGAAAGTAGTGTTTATGCGTACGTACGACCTGCCATCTCCATGAACAATGCAATTCATTTCTAATCTCAAAATATTATAGAATAATATAAATAAATATGAACTAAATATATAATATAATTTAGTAATGGTTTAAATTTTATATATGATGAAATCATGATATAATAAATAGGAAAAATAAATAACAAGTTAAAGCTTACCCGAGAAAACTAGGCAATTGACACCCAAAATAGTAAAATTAATGAATATTGTTAAAAAAGGGTAATAAAATATTAAAAGGAATAAATATATGATACTATAAACATTATTATGCTTATTTTATAATTTATAAACATATTTTGGATCATTATATAGGATCAAAATGGACATGCATCAAATTGAAGGTTTTGTTAATAGATTCTTGTCTTAATTTTATTTTCGTAAGGCATACACCATATACACCATAGAATTATTTTTTATAGTGTATATACTGACCCTTATATACATTATATCATGAATCCTTTTTATTAATGGTATCAAAAACATTCCTTCTTGGGGATTTTTAGTGAAATGTTTCATGTGGTATGGGACACTTTGGTATGTTTAATGATTAATTTCCTAAAACATATTCTCAATTATTATCTATGAAATAAAACTTCCTTTTATGATTTTGAACTTTTTATAATAAATAATAAATATATTGTAACTATTATTCATTTTAAATTAACTTTAATATCCATATTCACACATAATTTTGATTATTATTTCTTAAACTGTATATCATTTTACATACGGTGTTCACTTGATAGTTATTTGATTAACTAGGGAATTATTGATCAATAATTATGTTATATTCAATATAGATACATTTTTATATAGAAAATTTTTCATGAATATGGTAAATGTATTGGATTTGTGTTACATGGGTGGGGCCTGATTATAGATAGCCCCTCGATGCATCAGTAGTCTCATGAGATGAACCATTTGGCCAAATTAGATGGCTTTTTACCTGATATTTTTTAAACCATCTTATAAAAGGTCTTGATGATAAAGGTACAACATACTTAAGAAACATGAAATCCAATAATTAAGAATTTCACTCATTTATATTTAGTTTTTATTAATCCATGATATTTTTCCATCGACATATCTATGGAAGCATTTCATTTTCTGGATTTAGTTATTATTCATCCAAGAGATTTTGTGTCGACATATCTATGGATAAATTTCATTCTTAGTTTATTGATTTACATTGAATGATTTTAAGTTTCTTATCTTGAAATATTTATATTTTCTTATATAGTTATTTTAATTCCATGTGTTATCATTTATTTATCTTTTTATGTTAATTTATTCATATTGATAAATTATTTCTTCTTTTTTACTTACCCTTTCTATGAATTTGATCTCACCCTTATTATTTTCCTTTCCCCAGTTTATAAAGAAGAAATATTTTTATAAGAATTAAAATATGCTATTTACTTCTTTTAATTATGTATTATGTTGGTATTTCCAATTTCCTAATGTATTATGGTTATTATGTATGTAATCTAGCTTTCCAAGACAACTAAATTGAATGATCCTTTGATGTTTGGTTCCTTGTAATCATTATAATTTAATAAAATAATGAATCATCTCTTGTCTTCAATATTTTGGGTGCTACAATATATGGGTATAAAATAGTTTTAAAAATAAGTGCAAAAAGGCTGAAAAATTTATTTTTAGAAAATATAGTTTTTACGCAAAAAAAATGATTTATTCTTATCTATTTTTTAGAAAAAAATAAGAGTAATTTTAATTAGTTTATTGTACATATAATATATACATTAAATTAAATAAATTCACCAAAAAAGGCTTTCTTAATATATTAAGATAAAACATTCTTTTTTGAATAATTTTTTGGGGAAAAATAATTCCATCATTTTCAAATAGTTTTGATTGTCAATTTTAATTAATTAGTCAGCAAATAATTTATTATTTCTATATGGGTAATCCTTATATTTTCTTAATTTAGTTAATCATATTCATACACTCACTTCCAATGGAATGTTGATAACTATCATATTAAATAATAATATTTTAATAATAATTCATTTTCATTAAACTGAATGTTGTATGTAACACAAGATAAAATAAGTGTTTCATGTAATGGAAAATATAGAAAAGATTAAATTTATTTTAAAAAATCACAAAACATAATGGTGTTACAGATGAGGTAAAATATTTTTAGGATTAAATTAGAAGAATTTAATTTATTTATTTTATTTTAATATTTACATAATATATAAATCCAATATGTGCTTCAAAGATGAAATAATATAATAATGAAAAATATCCACTCAATTTATAGAGAGATAATTTTAGAGAATCATCCCTCTGCCATTTTTTGGGGAGAGAAAATTAGTGATCCATTATTATGATCAAGAAAAATTTTGGAAACATTTTAATTTTATCTTTCTAGCACCTCAGACATCCAGAATATCACTTGATGTTTCACAGATCATGTCTGGATTATAGTAGAGATATCCTCACATAGATTCTTGACCATAATTAAAACATAGTAGAGTGATGAAATGTATGAATTCATGAAGAAAAATATAGTATTTAAAGTAATAGTATTTATATTAATTGTAAATTAAAATGTAGATAGTCCCATCTAGTAGCTTTTGGTGGATTATTTTTCATGTTCTTTGTAACATCGAAGGTAAATAATGACTATGAAATGTTCATATATATTAATATTTGTGAATAAAATATTAATATTACTTAAAAGGGAATGCTATGTTCGATGGCGTACCCAATACGAAACAACGAGTTTCTTTGAAATCATATGTTGCACGCTAATAATAAAATAATATTATTGTAATGGTAGTAAACTCCAAGTCAATTTAATTGAGGGAATGAATAGAACTAAGTAAAAAGTGATTATATATTCTTGCCAAATATTCTTACATTTATTCAATAAATGTTAGATGCTTAAAATGCGAATGAATCCAATTTTAAGCGTAAATATTCTAATATTCTTTAAAAGGTCAATTAACCACCTTTTGATGGTGAACCATTTTTAAATCAACTTTTTGAAAATTTTATGTGTTATATTTGACAAAATAAAATTCTTTTTTAGAATCGGGTCATCAAAATTTACTTTATATAATGTTTTGGTATTTTTTCGATAAAGTTCATTTTTTAATGAATAGTGTAAAATGCTATATTTTAATTCAAAACCTCCTTTTAGTCTAATTTATTTATTTTGTAAGATAATCTTTTTAATTGGTTTTAAAGTGTAATAAAAATATGTTTTTACCATTTAATCCAATTGTGGTCATTTGAATTAATTTCACTTTGAAATTGGACATAAACAAGTGTCAATCTTTTAATAGATATTGTTTCTTAAAAACACGCTATTTGTTTTGAAAGCGGGAATTGATTATAATATTAATTAATGAAACTTATATGTTTTTAATTTGGTAAAAGTGATATCATTTCTGAATTTGTAATATCAAATATATCTTAGGGTGAAATTTTGGTATATTTCTGACAAATGTTCATTTTCAATGAATAGTGAAAAATTCTGCATTTTAATTCAAAACTGCCTTTTTCATCCAGATTATTTATATAGTTATATTGTTATTTCAATTGGTTTTAAGGTGTAATTTAATTATTTTTTTATCATTTAATACAATTTTGGTCATTGGATGTAATTTCACTTTTAAATAGGATGTAAAAACAAGTCAATCTTTTGATAGATTTTACTTCTTAAAAACCCATTTTTGGTTTTCACAACGGGAATTATTTTAAATTAATTACTACAATTTCTGAGTTTGGAATTTGATAAATTGGATTCCATATTCAGAATAATACCTTCCAAATTATGTAATAAATACTCTTTTGTTATTGGACATTATGAATAGAAACGACAGTAGTTATCTTTAATTATCATGTTTAATTAGTAACCAGGTAATTAAGGGTAAAACAATAATATCATAAAAATATAAAATGACCCCAACATGTTTCATAAAGCTATTGTTGGTGTCATGGCCGACCATGGGATTCCATGTTCCAACCTTGGGACCCCATGGAATCACTTTAGTGTGATAGTGACCTTTTATCATATTTTTTTAAAGAAAGGAAAATGTGACCAAAGTATGTAATACCAAAGTAAAACAATTTTAATTTTGTCTACATAAATGATATCTTAGACTATAAATATTCATTGGAAATATAAAAATATTTCCTACATCATATTATTTTTTTATAATTTTTAAACATTAAATAAATTAAATTTTATATGACACCATGATGATGTAGTGATTACCTCATTAATGAACGATTTAAATAAAACAAAAAGATAATGTAAAATATAAGACATAAACTTGTCAAAGACATATTGTATTGGTGGATTTAGAACCCTTATCAAATTAGAATCGAAATATATAATTGTGGGTCCTTTAAAATCCGAAACTCAAAATATAATAAAGTAACATTTCTTGAATTTCCAAGAGTACCCCTCCTCCCTCTTATAAAAGGCCCCCATCTCTACCACCTTACCCACACCTCTCAAGACATTGTCTTGGCCAAAATATACTCATTTTATATCTCCCCATCCCTATAGTTATCCTACAATTCTCCCCTTAGTCATAAATCTCTTCAAGAAACCCTTTTGGTCCAAACCAAGGGGAGTTACTAGATTTAAATGTAAAGTCTTGTCCAATGTTCTTTTGTTTTATTTGGATTCTCCAACCCACTAAACCATTTTTATTCCTTTATTTTGTAACATCACCAGTATTTTAAATATACTAGGATGTTTTTATGAGATGTATTCGAGCTACACTTACACAAAAATTCATCTAATGGTTGAAGAACATACTGATTCTGTGGATGGCGAATTAATGCCTCACGAAACGATGATTGTTCTATCTTCTCCTACAACATATCATGGTGGCCATTATGACGGAAATATATTTATTTATGATATATATAATATTTATTTACTCTCTATGCTTCCGTATTTTACATTTAAAACATACCTTTATAATTTTCATGTTGTGAAAATGCGATAATTTCATTTGAGGAAGTGTGAACTACCGCCCCCTCAAGTGATGTGACTCGTTCATGAAATAAATGGAAGGTATAAAGAATTAAATCAATGAACTAACGTGACCTATATAACATATATATTATACTGTAATTATAATATATATATATATCTCTCATTTTGTTTCAATTCCATTAATGTAAAACAGAAATAAAAGTAGCGTTCATGCGTATGTACGACCAACCGTCTCCATGAACGGTGAATTTCATTTTTTATATCCAAATGTTTTGGAATAGTATAAAATGAATATATACTGGATATATATGATATTTAAATCACTAATACTATTCTTTATATGGTTTAATTATAAATACAAGGACAAGTCTTTTCAAACAAGTTTATTTTTGACTCATGTTTTGAACATCGGCAAAAACGTCTGATATGAACTCACATAATTAAAAATTTATTATAAAATTATAATATTTGATATGAATTGAATAATAAACTTTAAATTATTTCCTTAATAAATTATTAATTGGCCAAATATTATTATTCAGGAATATAAATAAACGAACAAGACAAGTCAGACTTGAGGTAAGGGATCCTACCTCTCTCTTTCTTTTTAAGTACTCTCTTTTATGTCATTTCATTCAATCTCATATTTATTATGTTTGGGGAAGTTATTTTATATTAATAATTATGTAATTTTTATGTTAATATTATTATATACCCTATTTTATCTCATAAATACAATTTTGGATGTTTTAAGTGGCGTCGTTAGGCTGCTGAGTTTTCGTAAGGGGTTTTTTATCTCATTTTTTTCCAGTAATATTTATGCTACATTTTCCACCATTTCTTTTGAGTGGTGTATGTACTGCCCATTACTATACTCTTTGTGTAATATAATTTAATTTATGATTATTTACATCAATGTTGTATAGTCCTTCTTTCATGTGGTGTACATTTCAAAAGTTACCCAAGTCGGTAAGGGAACCTTTCACCCACCTATTTTTAAAAGACTTCTCTTTTTGTCTTTTAAATTACACATTATTATGTTGGGATATGTTCTTATATATCCTTATTGCTTTAAATTTTATATCCAAGTGATGAGATACCATTTATCTTATTCATCATCTCATTTTTTAAATTTTAATGTGACGTTGTTAGGTTGTCGAATTTCTGTAGGGGTACTTCTTAACACAATTTCAAGTCTTTGGGTTAAACCTCTACTTCTTGATTATGTCGTGATATGAATATTTTTGGTTGAAATATTATTGTTTTACACTGAATATCCACTTATATTTGGTGTATTTATATTTTTCCCACATAATTATGTCATTTCTTTATCCTTGCTCTAATGACATGATCCTTGATTGGGATCACATCTCTATTTCTTCTCAATGAGAAATTTTTTAATGATATGCACTTTTATTATTTTATAAAGTGTATATACATCCCCATTGACTTTACATATTCATATTATGTCTATACTAAAGTCATTTAAATGTTTTTAAAATGGTCCACTTTCATTTGGCTTATAATTTAAATGTTCAAAATGGAAAAGACTCTTTTATTAAAACATTATTTTAAATGTTTTTAAAAATTTATTATTTTAAAAATTTATCATCAATGTCCATGTTTTAAAAATGGTTTTATGGATTTATTTATATTGACATGAATGTTTTAAAACCCTTTCAATAGATTCAAAGTGGTATGGGACTTCATCTCTATCTCCTTTCATTGAGGCATATTTTGTTTTATACACATCTTTCTTTTATACGGTGTATAAACCCCTTTGAATTTTACTTTTATTCAAAAGAAATCTTTTTTATACGAAGTGTTTTATTAAATGAAAAAAGGGAATGTTTTTGTCTTACATATGCAACGACAACGACTTCTCTGCCACCGTGACGATTATTTGAGTTTCAGTTCCCTCTACAAGCCATAACCTTTTTTTTAAAATGAAAAATAAATACCATGTTTTACTTTTCATTTATTTTGGTATTGAAAATGGTTTTGATAATGTTTTGATTATATCAATGTGTTTTTGATATCTTGTGTTTGAAATGTGGAAATTTCATGTTCCATTATGCATGTTTTATGTGATTTGATTATGTTATGGTTCTTCGGCATTGTTTATGAAGATGGGTGGTTCCGTGATAAAGTAAGGGCGGGTGAGCCTGACATAGCTCTCCAATGCATTGGGTAATGCAAAGAAGTTAAACGCTAAGGTTTCTCCTAAGAGATTTAAGGAATATATTGTGATGGGTATTCCAAACGTAACCATGAGGGTTACTCCCTACGTAAGAATGTTATGAATTCCTCAAGTTACCATTATATCTTATGATTTCTATGAGTTATTCATAAATCTTATGATTTAATGAGGTATGTTAAAGTGCTTATGTTTTATGAGTAAAGTATTATTTCATTGATTCTTATGTATACATGGACTAATGTTTTCTTTCCGTATTATTATAACCCTTACTCAGCTTTTTATGCTCATCCCATGTTTTTGAAATGTTTTTCACAGTACATAAAGTTGAATACGGTCAAGGATGAGATCAAGGAAATGTTAGGCTGTCTAAAACAAGGAACTTGACATGACTCATTTGTTCAAGAGATAGTATTTTGTGAAAAAAATTGAAACTGAGTAGATGGGTCTACTTTTTAATCATTGAGATGTAATAGTAATTTCCTAATTCTCTAAAACTCTAAACATGAAAAGATCCTCAATATGAATTATTCAATTAATTCAAGATTATGTATTTCTTTAAGGATGGGTCCTTATTGTTGGTATCAAAGGTCGGATTAGATAACTTTAGAGGTTAGGGTATTCTTTAAGCATAAGTGACATTGCTATAATGGTTAGGATTTCAGAAACAGTCATAGTTTTTAGATAAAGTGAATGAGTAAGTATATCTTAGTATTTATCTTCCTCATTAGTACATGATGATTTTGTTGATATACTCACACTGAAATTTTTGGTTTAGTAAATGGATGGATCTAGAAGGCACCAAAGTGACAACGGGTTTGAAGGAAACTGTGGTGGTTCTCTGATTAAGAGACTGGATGAAATGGGGGATTCAATGGGAAATCTGGTGGTAATTCTAAACCAACTATCAAGAGTCATGATCAACCACTTAAACCCTGGTGATTTATGAAATGCATCATGTACGATAGAACCAACTCAATGGGGAAGTTCAGGTAATAATTATAAAGGTAACCATTAGGGTTTATATAATCCTTACGTTAGAGATAATTGTGGGTTACTATATGTTATGATAGAAAATAAAAGACATGATATAAACTTGAGGTTAAATTATGTTATGGTTATTTTTGATGATTTTATATCTTTTTGGGGAATGTTTTAAGAAATATATAGTTTTGGAAAAAGGACAACATGCAGACCGTGTGACAACCCGTCGCATCGGATGAAGCTGTGGGAATCGAACCCACAACCAACGTGCGACTGGAATTTATCACCTACCACTGTACTATGTGAAGTCCTTGGTTAGTAGGACAAATTATTTTTAGTTATATGATCTTATGAATTAGGAATAAGTTGATTTTGTGTTATCTATGGAAATTATTGACCTATCATGGAGGATATATGATTAGGTTAATTACTTTTCAATATGAGACTTTAAGAGACACTGATGTTATTTGGAGATAAATGTTAATATTTACCTTGGAAGACTATGTGATTAAATCCTTCAATGATTTGGTTTTAAATCTAAGTTTGGTCTAATTTGAAAAATTTTATATACAAATTGTTTATTGAATGGTCTTCGTTGAACTTTGGGTTTTTTTGGAAAAATTTTAGTGATTAAGAATAGATTTTCTTTTTATAAAGGATTATCCTTTTTGTGTATCATCTAATCTCGTACAAATAATTTTTTGTTTTGGGTAAGATATAAAGACATGTGAAATATATATTTCTATTTTCTGGAATAGGACATTCTCTAGAAGTTGATTATAGCTCTCTTAATGTGAAAAAGTCATCCTAAATACTCGTCTTTTAGAGAAAATATGAGTTTGTGTAAGAAATCTAGTAGGAGATGAGATTCTACACGACAAGTAAATGTGTTTCCTTAGGATTTAGTTAAGTTCATAAATAAATTCCTCAATAGAAAGTAACTTAAAACAAAAATTTTGTCTGTTATCTTTTCCTACTAGGGAATCAAATACCGCTTAACCCATCACAACTTTGTGATTTTCTTGTGGTTAACTTTCTCCTAATTATGTTTTCTATCACTCTCCATCAGAACATGAACCTTTGTTTCCTGTTCCATTTCCATGTTTTCCTACATGGAATCCTAGTATGGGTTAACTCGGGTGACCTTTGTACTTCCTTTTCTTTCTTTTAAAGTTATAGTTTAATTGACTCCTTTTCCGATGTGGGTCTTTCAAAAATGTTTCCAAGCCCAATTTTAAAATTACGAGGACGCAATTCTCAAAAGGGGGGATGGATGTAACATCCCAGGTAAATAATGAATATGACATGTTCATATATATTAATATTTGCGAATAATATATTAATATTACTTAAAAGGGGATGTTATGTTCGGTGGTGTACCCAATACGCAACAATGAGTTTCTTTGAAATCATATGTTGCACGGTAATAATAAAATAATATTATTGTAAATGGTAGTAAACTCCAAGTCAATGTAATGGTGGGAATGAATAGAACTACGTAAAAAGTAATTATATATGATTGTCAAATATTTTTACATTTTTTCAGTATATTTTAGATGCTTAAAATGCGAATGAATCCAATTTTAATCGTAAATATTCTAATATTTTTTAAAAGGTCAATTAACCACCTTTTGATGGATAACCCTTTTTAAATCCACTTTTTGAAAATTTTATATTTTATATTTGACAAAATAAAATTCTTTTTTAGAATCGGGACACCAAAATTTACTTTGTATAAGTGTTTGGTATTTTTTAGATAAAGTTCATTTTTTAATGAATAGTGTAAAATGCTGTATTTTAATTCAAAACCTCGTTTTCGACTAATTTATTTATATGGTCAGATACTCTGTTTAATTGGTTTGAAAATTTAATCAAAATATATTTTTACCATTTAATCCAATTTTTTTCATTTGAATTAATTTCACATTGAAATTGGACATAAACAAGTGTCAATCGTTTAATAGATATTGTTTCTTAAAAACACGCTATTTGTTTTGACGGTGGGAATTGATTATAAAATTAATTAATGCAACTTCTATGTTTTTAATTTGGTAAAATTGATATCATTTTTCAATTTGTATTAACATATATATCTTAGGGTGAAATTTTGGTATATTTCTAACAAATGTTCATTTTCAATGAATAGTGAAAAATACTGCATTTTAATTCAAAACTGTATTTTCATCCAAATTATTTATATAGATAGATTTTAATTTTAATTGGTTTTAAGGTTTAATTTAATTATTTTTTATCATTTAATACAATGTTGGTTATTGTATGTAATTTCACTTTTAAATTGGATGTAAAAACAAATCAATCTTTTGATATATTTTACTT
Source organism: Viscum album (assembly GCA_963277665.1). Taxonomy (NCBI): domain Eukaryota; kingdom Viridiplantae; phylum Streptophyta; class Magnoliopsida; order Santalales; family Viscaceae; genus Viscum; species Viscum album. The sequence continues at coordinate 1,292,459,638 of OY728138.1, read as the reverse complement.
CTTAAAAACCTGTCTTTGGTTTTGACAACGAGAATTATTTTAAATTAATTACTACAATTTCTGTGTTTGGAATTTGATAAAATGGATTCAATATTCATAATTATAAGGAAAAATTATGTAATTAAGTCTTTTTTTACATTATGAATAGTAACGATGGTAGTTATCTTTAATTATTGTGTTTAATTAGTAATCGGCTAGTTAAGGGTAATAAAATAATATCATAAAAATATAAAATGACCCCAACATGTGTCATAATGCTACTGGTGGTGTCACGGCCTACCATGGGATTCCTTGTGCCAACCTAGGTACCCTATTGAATCACTTTAGTGTGATAGGGACCTTTTATCATATTTTTTAAAGAAAGGAAAATGTAACCAAAGTATGTAACACCAAAGTAAAACAATTATTATTTTGTCTACATAAACTATATCTTAGAATATAAATAGTCATTGTAAATTTAAAAATATTTCCTACATCATATAATTTTTTTATAATTTTTTGACATTAAATAAATTAAAATTTTTATGACACCATGATGATGCAGCGATTACCTCATTAATGAACGATTTAAATAAAATGAAAATATAATGTAAAATATAAGACTTAAACTTGTAAAAGTCCTATTGGATGGGTGTATTTCAAACACTTATCACTTTATCCTATAAATATATAATTTTGGGACCTTTAAAATCTGAAACTCATTATATAATAAAGTAACATTTCTTGACCTTCCAAGAGTGCCCCTCCTCCCTCTTATAAAAGGCCCCCAACTCTACCACTTTACCCAGACCCCTCAAGACATTGTCTCAGCCAAAATCTACTCATTTTATCTATCCCCATCCCTCTCTTAATCATATAAGCCTTCCCTTATGCAGAAATCTCTTCAAGAGACCCTTTTTATCCAAACCAAGGGGAGTTACTCGATTTAAAGGTAAATCCTTGTCCAATGTTCTTTTGTTTTATTTTGCTTCTCCAACCCACTAAACCCTATTTATTCCTTTATTTTATAACATAAAAAGTATATTCAATATAATAGGATTCTTTTATGAGATTTATTATATCTACACTTACACACACCTCCGTCTAATGGTTAAAGAACATACTTTTCCATGGATGGTGAATTTCTGCCTCACGAAACGATGATTATTCTATCTTCTCCTACCACTTATCATGGTGGCCATTATGATGGAAATATATTTATTTATGATATATATAATATTTATTTCCCCTATATGATTCTGTATTTTACATTTAAATCATACCTTTATTCTTTGCATGTTGTGCAAATGCGATAATTTCATTTGAGGAAGTGTGGACTATCGCCGCCTCAAGTTATGTGACTCGTTCATGCAATACATGGAATGTTTAAAGCATAAAATTAATGAAATAATGTGACCCATATAACATATATATTATAATTTAATTACAATATATATATATCTCATTTAGTTTTAATTCCATTAATGTGACAAAGAAATAAAAGTATCGTTCATGCATACGTACGACCTACCGTCTCTATGAACAGTGCATTTCATTTTTTATCTCCAAATGTTATGAAATAGTATAAAATGAATATATACTGGATATATATGATATTTAAATCATTAATACTATTCTGGAGATGGTGTAATTATAACTAGAAGGACAATTCATTTCAAACAAGTCCATTTTTGACTCGTGTACTGAACATTGACAAAAACATCTGATATGAACTCACATAATTAAGTAATTATTATAACATTATAATATGTGATATTGAATTTAATAATAAACTTTAAAGGAGGTCCTTAAGAAATTATTAATTGACCAATGTTTATTATTCAGTAATATAAAGAAATGAACAAGACAAGTCGGACTTAAGGTAAGGGATCATACCTCTCTCTTTATTTTTAAGTACTATCTTTTATGTCATTTCTTTTAAGGTCATATTTATTATGTTTGGGGATGTTATTTTATATTCCTCATTCTGTAATTTTTATGTTCATATTATGAGAGACCCTATTTGATCTCATAAATCCATTTTTGGATGTTTTAAGTGGCGCTGTTAGGGTGCTGAGTTTTCGTAAGGGGTTTTCCATCTCACTTTTATTCCCATGAGATTTATGCTACATTTGCCACCATTTCCTTTGAGTGATGTATGTATTTACAATTATTATACTCTTTTTTTAATGTAATTTCATTTATGAGTATCTACATCAATGTTTTATAGACTTTCTTTCATGGGGTGTACATTTCAAAAGATACCCAAGTCGGTAAGGGAACCTTACACCCTCCTATTTTTAAAATAATTATTTTTGTTTTGCCTTTTAAATTATATCTTATTATGTTGGGATATGTTCTTATATATCCTTATTGATTTAAATTTTATGTCCAAGTGCTGAGATACCCTTTATCTCTCTCATATTCTCATTTTATGAATTTTAATGTGACGCCGTTAGGCTGTCGAATTTCTGTAGGGGTACTTCTTAACCCAATTTCAATTCTTTGGGTTAAACCTCTACTTCTTGATTATGTCGTTCTATGAATATGTGTGGATGGCATCTGATTTTTTTTATACTGAATATCCACTTATATTTGGTGTATTTATATTTGTCACACATAATTATGTCATTTCTTTATCCTTGCTCTAATGGCATGATCCTTGATTGGGATTACATCTCAATTTCTTCTTATTGAGACATTTATTAATGATATGAACTTTTATTATTTTATAAAGTGTATATACAGCCCCTTTGACCTTCCATATTCATATTATGTCTATACTAAAGTCATTTAAATTTTTTGAAAATGGTCCACTTTCATGTGGCTTAAAATTTAAATGTTCAAAATGGAAAAGGACTCTTTTATTAAAACATTGTTTTAAATGTTTTTAAAGATTTATTCTTTTAAAAAAATTTCATCCATGTCCATGTTTTAAAAATGGTTTTAAGGATTTATTTATATAGACATGATTGTTTTAAAACCCCTTTTAAAATTTTCAAAGTGGAATGGGAATTTATCTAAATCTCCTTTCATTGAGGCATATTTTGTTTTATACACAACTTTTTTATGCGGTGTATAAACCCCATTGACTTTTACTTTTATTCAAAATGAATCTTTTTTATACGAATCATTTTACTAAATGAAAAAAAGGGAATGTTTTGGTCTTACATATGCGGTGACAACTACTTCTCTGCCACCGTGACCATTATTTATGTTTTGGCTTCCTCTATAATCCATAAACTTTTTTTAAAATGAAAAGTAAGTACCGTGTTTTACTTTTCATTTATTTTGGTATTGAAAATGGTTTTGATAATGTTTTGATTTCATCAATTTGTTTTTGATATCTTGTGTTTGAAATGTGGAAATGTTATGTTTCCATTATGCATGTTTTATGTGATTTGATTATGTTATGGTTCTTGGACATTGTTTATGAAGACGATTGGTTCCATGATAAACTAAGGGCAGGTTAGCCCGATATAGCTCTTCAATGCATTGGGTAACATGAAGGAGTTAAACACTAAAGTTTTTTCAAAGAGATTTACGGAATATACTGTAATGGGTATTCCAAACGTAACCATTAGGGTTACTCCCTATGTAAGAATGTTATGAATGCCTCATGTTACATTTATTTCATGTGATTTCTATGAGTTATTCATAAATATTATGATTTAATGAGGTATGTTAAAGCTCTTATGATTTATGAGTAAAGTATGATTTCATTGATTCTTATCTATACATGGTCTAATGTTTTCTTTTTGTATTTTTATAACCCTTACTGAGCTTTTTATTCTCATCCCAAGTTTTTGAAATATTTTTTCACAAGACATAAAGTGGAATAGGGTCATGGATGGGATCAAGGAAATGTCAGGTTGTCTAAAATAAATAACTAGACATGACTCTTTTGTCCAAGAGTTTTTATTTTGTGAAAAAAATTGAAACTGAATAGATATGTCTACTTTCTCATCTTTGAGATGAAATAGTTTTGTCCTAATTCTCTAAAACATTAAACCTTAAAAGATCTTCAATGTGAATTATTCAATTAATTCAAGATTATGTAATGTTTTAAGGATGAGTCCTTATATTCTTTGGGTTTTTGTTCATTTAATTCGAGGATTATCAAAAAATGGGTTTCCATCAAATGATTCTGTTATGTCCTAGAATATTCCATAAAAAATAAATTCAAATAATTGATTTTTCATTATGGTTAAAATATATTTATGTTTTTTTAAACATTAAAAACAAGGAATTTAGTATGATTTTTTTAAAGTGATTGATTTTTTATAAAATATTTATTGAGTATGTATGGATGAATTTTTCATGGAAGTTATAAATAAAAATATTATTTATGATGAGTTGAGAGGATAGTTGGAATACAGATATTTTATATGGGTGTTAGTAATTATTATAATCAAATTTAAAATTATAATTTATAGTTTCTGTTTTCAACACTGTGTTCACTCATGTGGGATTTGAATGATTGAATTGTGATTCATTTCTATATTGAAGGTTTACTTATTTTCAATGGTTATTGAAAAATAAAAAGAAATATATTTTCTTGGAAGTAATTGGTTTGGGATTTGAGATTTCATTGATTGAGTTTGTTTCAAATGAGGTGAACATTGAAATTAGAATATTATTGAGTGATAGAAAAGTGGATGTGATATGAAATGTTAGTGTTGTCTTTTTATGGTAACTCATCAATAATGTTTGAAAGACATTGTAAAATTTTAAATCAAAATAAAATATAGATTAATTTAGATTAGTTGAAAGTTATTTATATGTTTACATGATCTTTTCATAAGATTATAGTTAGAGATTAAAAAATTATAGGTTTTTTGATGTTTAAGTAAAAAAGTCATGTTATTAGGGGATATTTCATGCTATTATGAGTATTATTTTGAAATAAATTTGGTAAATTTAGAAGAAATAATTTCATAATTTCAATATCCACACCATGATATGATTCATAAATGATATTATCCTTGATTTGGTCCTCTAATTTTTTACGGGCACACTATAGTGGTCATTTTATTTTTTATATTTAGTTTTTTTGATAACATGATCAATATGCAAAGAAAATAATTGGACTTAGTACTCAGTTTCAAAAAAAGTTGTGTTTTTTAAAGATAAATAATATTCAAATCATATCTTTTAGAAAAATTTGTTTTGTTATGTCTTAATAGTTATATCAGTTTGACAAAATTTCTTATGTAACATGAGTTTAAGGATGATCCCTTTTTGTCTGTATCCTTGATTGTTAGTGGATCCTGTGATTGTGGGTTTTTTGTATTATACTATGGATGTAGCCATAAAGTTTTAGTGGTGATATTTTAATGTTCACTATACCCACTATTTTATATTTCATATAGTGGTAGGAAATAAATAATATGAAAATTTTAAACACATTAATAGATGATGGGGGTTGTTTTGTGGTGGAATGTAAAAGAAAAAGGTTCACTAATTCACCCCCACTTAGTTTATTTGAGATGGTCCAAATATGATTTAGTATATTGGTAGTCATTACATTATTTTAGGTATCTCTCTAAAATGGGTTGAATAATGGTTTCTATCCATGGATGTTAAATCATTTATATATTTATAATTATTTTGAAATAAGTGATGACCATTTATAAGTTATTCACTAATTCATTTATTTCCCTATTTAAGTATATCTGAATGAGAATTACTTATACTATTATTATTTATAATTTTTTATTTATTTTATTTATTTTTATTAATAATATTACAAAAACATATGGTGTTTCATACTGTGTATAAAATAGTATTTAATTAAGTTAAACCAAAATTAATGATTTTTTTCATAATTACAAACTATAAACTTACATTAATTTGTATTTATATTTAAATATAATTTTATATTTGAATTTTATATCAATTTTGAGTAATTATCTATTGGTGGTTTACCTTTGGGCCTATTTTTTTACTATTCTTAGTGTTTTGGAATAGTGGGACATGGTTACCTAGTACATAAAAACACTAGGTTGATAAATATTTTGGTTTTATATGATTTTAATTAGTTAAAATAGACTATTTTATCGTACATAATGCATATGATGAATAAATATATGTTTAAAATATTTATTTTGTATTCAATGAAATTTTATATTACATAGTTTTTTATTTGTATAAGAGTTATACATTAATATGACTAATTTTTATTTAATTTTATAAAAGTCATTAGATATAAAAGTTATGTAAATAAATGTTTTCATATAAATATGGAATACATGTTATGTTTAAATTAATTAGTGATATATTTTATATCGCATAAAAATACATAATTTTAGATTCCATTCAATGTAAATACTTATCAGTATATTGAATATTCAATTATAGTGTCTTTATCACTGAAAAAATCCATGAGTTATATTTTATGGATTTATGGGTAATATTTGTTAAACATATATATGGAAAATTATTATAATTGTTTAATACTTATAAAAGTATGAAGATATGTTTTTTAGAAGTGTTTCAAGTTAGTTTGATGATGATATAGATTTTATGGACTCAAAAGAGGAATGATTAAAAAAATATAGAGGATTAGAAGAAATACTGAGAAAGAATTTTGTGGGGTTATGAAATAGTTATATGACAAAAAATATAGATCATAGAATAAAATATCACAAAATATTTATGCTAATATATGAAATATTCATGTGGATATAAGGTACTAATAATGTTTTATATAGATAAAGATTCTTGTAAATGATTTTATGTGAGCATCACAAGATGTGTTATTTAAGAAATTAAAGTGGAATGAATAATAGGTTGGGAGGGGAGAATATTATGTGGTAATATGAAATATTTATTTTTATTTATAATTTATTTTTTGGATGGTTTTATTCATGATTAGATCATATAAGATAATTTTTATGTAGATCATGTTTCATTTGCGAATGGGAGGTATATTGTTTTCCAACTATGAAAGAAAATGTATATATAATTTATACAAAACATATAATATATAGGGTTGTTTTTATGAAGAAAAATATTTTATAAAAATGAAATGGGTTTTTCATTTGTGAATAATGTTTTTAGGGGTCCTTTTCCTATAACTAGAACCATTTGATTCCCTTTTTGAAGAGAATAAGTCCTCGGTAGAAGATTAAAAGAGTTAACAAATATCATTTCTATAATTACATATAACAAGAATAAATTATGGTTAATGAAGACTAATATGATGAAATTATTTTAGAATAAATCTAACATAAATAACATATATATTTAATTCAACAAAAAAATTTGTTTTCAATGAGAAAATATTATATTGGAAAGGGGAATTTATCATGTTAATGAACATAGAGCTTCATTTCAGATAAATTCAAGTGTAAATATAATTTTAATGATTAAAATTGTTTAAATATTTGTATATAAGATTGGTGAATTAACATAAGTTAAGATAGAAGTGTGTTGTTAGTTCTAAATAGCTATAAACTAGGGGTAATTATTCTCATCTGAATGTGTAAACAGTAATGTGTTTTAAGGAAATTTGGTATAAAAACCAATCACTATGTTTATAATCTTTTAATATATAATAGTGTAGGTGTAAAAAGTAGAAAATTACACTTATCCTGAATTCTTTTATTTTAATTTTATATTTTTTCACATTAATATTCAAATTTTTCTTCATCTAACATGATCCATATGAGATGTGTTTAAAATTTACATTCAATGATTCACCTTTGTATATGGAAATTTTCACTGGTTTGGTTCTAATTATTAGTATCAGGGATAAATGTTTATATTAGTGGAGTTATTATCTTTTAGTATTAATTTTAAGAGTGAATAATTATAAGAATAAGATCATTTATAAAAATAAGTTTTATCTATCAATAAATAAGATGCAATACTACTTATGATCTTAAGGAATTAATGTTTATATATCTATTATTAATGTAATTTTGATCAATAAATAAAATGAATTTTATGAGAGAGAGATTTTAAGTAATTGGATGTTGAATTCTAGTTAAAAAATTCTCTTGGTGGCTCTATGTCCAACCTAATCTATATGAATATTATTTCAGGTAAATCCTTAAATACAATGTGAAAAAAGATATTGAAAATCAATGAATCTAATTCAAAGGGATGTGAAGCTAAATAATACATTATTTAAAACATAGATGAGTAATTTAGGGTATAGTTATATTAATATATTAATATATTCTTTAATTTGGTAAATCTGATTTAGTAGTATTTGGATGGACTATGAGAAATCCCTGATGATGTGAAGATTGTGAAAAATATCTTGAGAATATTTGATACATAATTCAGTCCAAAAGTGCATGTGTTTGACGATAAGAATACATAGGATCTATCACAAGATAAGCTTAATATCACACTCATTTCATATGAAATAAAGAAAAATGAAAATGATTTTATTCCCAAAAAAAATGTAGAATTTTATTTTGAGTCTATAAATATGGGATTAGTGTAAAATATCCTTAAGGAAAGGGAAGTTGATAGAGTTATGTCTATAATTTACTAAAATAATAAAAGGGGGAAAGAAATTTATAAGGGACAATTCCCCATATATGATTTCATTGTTGAAATGCTAGACACAAAACCACCATTATTCACAATACATTCCAAGGTGAAGATGATGATAATGACCCCACAAATAAATCTTTTAATAATTTGAAAAGTGGTAGAAGTACGAAATAGAATTTTTTTGAATAAAGGATGTTTTTTTTTGCACAAGAGGATAATAACTTGAGAGAAAAATATAATAAATATCCTCAGTAATATAAATACCCAAATAAGGATATTCTTTTAGAATTTATAGACAACCCAAACACAAAGGAAGATAGAGATGGTGAAAAATCAAATGTTGAGGAAATAATATACCATAATGTGGAATTTGTGGCTAAACATGAAGAGATATATATTTGGAAATAAAAAATAAATAAATACAATGGACTGGTATATGATTTTACTCTTCACATGAATATTCAAATTGATGATAAAGTTTAGTTGAATTCTAAAATTGAGATGATTAAAACTAAAAATTAAAAAAATTGAGATATTGTTTCAGTTTAAAATTAAAATTCATGATCATCCCAAAATAATTGATATATAGAATTGAAAAGTGAATGATATAATTAAATTAATTAATGATCTTAAATGAAAATCCTAAGTATATAGTGATCATAATAAAATTATGATCATTATTATTGTTGACACATAATATCACACTCTAAGGAGAAAGGTTTATTTGACTGTATACCAAAAATAAAATACTCAAAAGACCCAATATAATTCTAGGTTAAAAAACATGACACATAAGAATACATCAAAAATTCAATGTTATAATTTTTGAAATATTGTGCCGACTCACAAAAGGATTTCCATAACTAATAGGTATTTGATGGGAAAATAGTATAAAATAAAAGAAAGTATAATTCCACATTATAGTTGTGATTTTGAAAGAAATTTTTTCTAGTGTAATGGATATTGATATAGGGATAAGTGTTTCTCATCATTTAAGAATGTTGTGCCAAATTATTCTCTAAAAGTAATTTCATAAAAAATAATGGCTTAAAATAATGGGCAAAAAATTAAAAAACAAATGATATATTTTTAGGATGTGGATGGTCCATAATATTCCGAGGATGAACAAAAATATCAATCACTAAGAGATTCAAATTCAAAGACAAGGATCAAAAATAAAAGTTCCATGAAATATGTGGTTGTATATATTTTTCAAATGAAAAGAATCAAACAAGTTTATAGATCCCTTAAAATGAATGTGCATCTGATATGATGGGATAGAAGGATCTAGTCATGGGATTCAAGTACAATAATATAGGTGTCATTAGATTTAGAAATTAGGAAGGGTTAATGATTATTGGCTACAATATATCCAAAATTGGAGAAAAAAATAGGGGCCATATATATTTAATTTTTGTGTAAGGTATATGGGGAAAATATTAGAATTATCTAATTATGTGACTTGGGGGATGCTATAAATTTCACCTAGAAACCTTGTGTTTTGAAAGGAAGGTATGGTAAAATTTTGATGAAAGTAAATCACATGAAGTGTAATATCAACATTATTAATGGAGAATATGATATGTGTTTTCTATAAATGGAATATGAAAATAGGTTTTGATCTGAAATTCTAGTCCCCTTAATCCAAAAAACAAAGAATTATTTGATGAAAAATAAATGATTTTATGATTCCCAAAGCATTAACTACATCAAAATGACATGTTCACTATTTTCCAAAAGTTAATGATATTTTAGAAGAGAAATAATCGAAAAAAAAAAATAACAAAATTGTTCATATGTGGTGAATTTTTATATTTGTGGGATGGATGAACTATGAATACCTAACAAAAATATGTAAAATGTGATATATATAGATTATTACAACCTAATATCCAATTTTTATGCATGTTATTGGAAATATTAGAGAATGTTATTATATATAAAATATGAAATCCATACTAAAAATTGGATGTAGGTTACTAAAATCAATGTGTATGACCATGTTGATAAGCACGGGATAAGGAATCATGTGTCAATGGTGAATACCCCTCAAAAAAATAGTTTCATTTAGATATGAAACTTTGTAACGCCCCGACCCTAGTTACCTAGAGTCGGTGCATTATTACATATCATTGGCACGATCAGAAGAAAGATCAAATCTCGAAAGACCGATTGGTTTAGTAGCCTTGGAAACACTAGATATATTCATAAAGTTTTACATTACATCATAATGTCAAAAACTACTACAACAACATATTGTCCTCATAGTCCACACTATTAACCCCTCATGATATCCCTGCAAGTCATTCATAATTTACTTCTTCACTTCCTGGGAAAAATAAAACATAGAAAAGGGGTGAGCTCAAATACCAGTAAGGATTACAATATAGCAGAAACTTTCATAAATAAGAATAAATATTTAAGGAAATGTATAACTAAAACAAAATCCTTTTAAACTTGAACTTTCAACATAGTATGGAATAAATAAAATGAAATAATGCCATTTACATATTCACATGTATATTCTACTAATCGAATAATCACATGCAAAATCAATAACAACTTTCATAATGATGGAATGCATAATGCCATACTATCATAACCACATAGCCAAGGCCTCGTGCCAAGACTACAAATAAGATTTTGTCAAGGACTTGTGCCAAGACACTAGTTTGTCTCATGAGACCTACCGATGCATCGAGGAGCTATAGCGGGCTCCACCCGTCACATATTAAGTCTAATGAATTCCTATATGAAAAGTTTTAAACATAACATAAACATTCGTATTAAAACTAGCATACGAAATGTCAATACTTTCTCGATAAACCATGAATGGTATAAAAATAACACATCCACAGTCAAACATATCACAAAACCTTCAATACATTATGGAAGTTTTGTATCATAATAAATCAACTTCATATAATCATAAAATCCATCAAAGGATGTTAACATAGATGAAATCAAAACTAATTGAGAGAAATATATTCTTTTTGTGAAATCATTTAAAAGACACACATTTATAAAAGAAGTAATTAAAAAGAGATTTTTGAATCAAAGTTTCCCATACCACTTTGAAACTTTTAAAAGGAATTAACATTTTAAAAACATTCATGTCCATATAAATAAATCCTTAAAAACTACTTTGAAGACATGGACATTAATTAAAAAGATTTAGAAAGATAAATCTTTAAAAAATTTAAAATTCTGATTTTGATAAAGAGTACCTTTCCGAAATTCTTAAAATATTCATTTTGAAATCATTTGAAAGTCACATAATTATAAAATAAAACATTTACTTTGAAAATGTCCTTGTGATATTGTAAGGGATGCTTTGAAAATTTTATAATGGTGGTAAATAGCCGCACCCGCCGTATAAGTTAAAAAAAACATTCTTACCTTAATTTTGTCGAAAAGGTTAAAAAGCACCTTGTTTGGAAAACGACGGAAAGATTCCTTTATAAACCTCTTATAAAAATTCAAACAAGGTTATAAATTACTTTAACCCATATTCTAGTAAATAGTAAAAATGTTTTGAAATCCATTTTAAGAAGCATTGTAGTGGATGATAAAGACATCCCAGTAGATTATTACGTATAAACAACCTCGGATAATGAAGAGATTGCAAAATAAACCCTTACCTTGTACTTTTCCTTGGTTGGGGTTTGTTAATCTCCGGTATAATGGTTAAATAATTGTTATTAAATTATAAAACAATAGTATATATTAATATGATATCATATATTATCTTTTAACATTGATTTGTTAATAATATCTTAGAATTATCGTCGTTTCGGGTGTTAGCTTACTCATTTTCTTTTATATGTTTTGTTACATAAGCCGTTTTTGTTATGGATAGTTTGTATCTTATTCATATCCAGATTGATATCAAGTCCTTAAACATCATTTTTAAATCATCAAATGATAATTATACTTGAATTGATACGATGGAGAATGAATCTCATCGCGTTCGTGGAGACGGTAGTCCGTACGTACCCATGAGCGACAATATCATTCTTTTGATATTAAAATAATATATAAATGGATGTTATATCATATATACAGAATCATTAACATGTTATATTTATTATTTTCATGAGTTACACATCATTATTATACCCATCCAAATAATAATATATTGAATAACAATTACACCACGACGTGGAGACGGTAAGCCGTACGTACGCACGTATGGTGACATGTTATTCAAAGGGTGGATAGAATACTGAATATGGTTGTACCATATTTATAATAACATCACAGTATATATAAGATACTGGAGTTATTATTTTAGAGTGGTAATAACAAAGAAAGAAGAAGTGGAAGAAGAAAGGAACTTGAAAAGGGGTGGTGAAAACATTACCTCTTCTTCGGGGTCTTCCTTTTGATTTGATCAAAAGGGCTCCTTAGGTTGGATTTCTGATCAAACTAAGGCCACTAGGTTGTAGTAAGGGAAGTTGGGAGAGTATTTGGGCAGATTTTGGCCGATCCAAAAGGCTTTGAAGGTGTGAAGAAATGAGAAGGAGGAGTGCCCTTTTATAAGAGGTGTGAGGGGCACCTTTGGAAAAGCTAGAAATATTAATTTATATTAAATTCATATTCGGTTTATAAGGGATCCAAAGTTGATTATTCAAAGTTTAATGTGGGGATAGGTTGAAAACTATTCAACCAATAGAATTTAGACAGGTTTGGGTTACTATAATAACCTTATCTTTTAGTTTTAACTCTTAGTTAATTAGTTTTACATTTACCATGCCACTTTGTATTTTTATAATATATAGTTAATAAACTTACTATATAAATCTAAAAGACCCACAAGTGGTCCATTAATGATGATCCTATCATGATATAAGTCTTTTGGGCGATCCTTGGATTTTTAGGAATTTAATATCAATTAATAATATAATATTTTTTTAAAAAACTCTTTTATGTCAATTTTGACATTATTCAATAATTGATTTTTGTGAAACTAATAATAGAATGATTACTTCTTCCAAAGTTTATTATATCAATCCTAACATGTCATATTAGCCTATAAAATTAATTTAATTCATTAAAAGTCTCAAATTATATTTATTTGGGAATTTATAATATCAATTATTTGAATTTTTCACAATTATGGTAATTACTGCATCATTATTGTATCATAAATAAATTAAATTATTTAAAGTATAAAAATTTTAAATAAAATATCATTATGTAGGAAATCTTATTTTCTTTCTAATGAATATTTACAATCGAATCTATCTTATGTATAACCCTATATTAAAAATGTTTTAGTAAATAAACTTTGATTTTAACTCTTTTAACTCTTCTTCGAATTAAATAATAATAAATGTCCTAATCTAATCCAAGTGGACCTAAATGATAATATTTTATTCCTAAGGTTGTTTTTGGTCGAGATACACTTGTCCAATAGAATTAGGAGATGTGTTAAGGTAATATTAATATCATGCTTACCCTTAATTGCCCTATTTTACTTTTAACCGTGGTAAATAAAAGTAAAAAGTTACTATTCACCAAAAATTATTTTCATCTCATTGAACCACATTTTACTTCTTGATATTAACCGTGTCTCTCGGATTTTCTAAATTCCATTCACAGAAGTGGTAAAATTAAGTTTTATGAAACATTTAGTTTTTTAACTACCACTAAGTAGTTTCACTATTCATCAAAAATTGAAGTTTTTCAGAACAATGCCAAAATCTCACCCTAAGATATAATTGATATTCCGAATTTAAAAATGATGTCTATTTTACAAAATTCCAAACATATAAGTTGCATTAATTAATTTTATAATTAATTCTCGCTGTCACAACAAATAGCGTGTTTTTAAGAAACAATATATATCAAAAGATTGATAATTGTTTATGTCCAATATCAAAGTGAAATTAATTCTAATAAACACCATTGGATAAAATGGTAAAAATATATTCTAATTATACTTTAAAACCACTCAATAATATAATTTATCACTATAAATTATTTTGATTAAAAAAGTTGTTTTTAATTAAAATTTAGTAATTTTCACTATTCATCAAGATATTAAAGTTCTCTGAAAAGTACCAAAATTTCACCTTAGGATAAATTAGATATTCCGAATCAAAAAAATGAAGTCCATTTTGAGAGATAAAATTTCAAAAAGTAGTTATTACTATTCATAACAGCTAGTTTGATCGGTTGTGGTGTGTGTTAAAACTCGAAGTTGCGTACAACACACGCTATTGTATTATTCAAAGGAAAGCATACCGTGGAAGCTTGGGATGTTTCATTTTAAATTTTTGATGTCCCCATTTAGTCAAAAAGTTCAAAATATTGTATTTAAAAAGGGTTCACTATTAAAAGTTGTTAAAAGTGCAATACTGAAAATGAATTTGTTCTTACATTATGTGTAAGAAACTGATAATATGGATTCTAAAATTATAAGGATTATATAAAGTTTAAAATTTAGTTAATAATATTCATAACCTCTTTTGAACGGCTTGTTTGGTATGTCATGGTGTGCTTGAACCCGATGTTGCGTTTAGTTCTAGTTATTAAATTATTTTGAAGAAATAACACACTATAAAATCTTGGGGTGTTACATTCTCCCCTCCTTCAATAAATTGCGTCCTCGCAATTTGAAATTGTTCTTCGAAAATAAAAGGTTTAAAACAGAAAATATATTTGTGGGAAAACCCACATCGGAAATTGAGTTACTAAAATTTAGTCTTAATATGAGGAAAAGAGAAATGAAAGGGTCACCACCAAATTATTATCTCTATTAGGAGAACATTGGTGGCAATTAGAGACATATAATTGGAGAAAAAATGTAAATATTTATAGGTAGTGATTGAGGTCATCAATCACAAACAAGTCTAAAATTGAGGTCCTTAAATTTATCAATCTATGATGAATTGAAATACAATCAGTTCAACAAAACATAGGGTATTAGGATAACATATTTTTGGTTTTTGGATTCCTTAAATAAAGTATAAGAATTAATTTCTTCATAGAATAAGAGAAGAAGAAAAATATATTCTTGACAAGTAGAGTTCCATCCTTTAACTAATTTCTACCACAAACTCATCTTTCACTCGAAAAATATATTCTATTTATCTTATTCATATAGGGTTCCAAAAAAACGAATTTATAATTCATCTACCAGATCTTTTAAAAAAACAACATTATTTAATCTCGGACATCACGGGGGTCAGTGGTAGGTGATACACCCTTGTCTCCCTTCGGTTGTGGGCTCAAGTCTCGCGGCCTTCCCAGACGCGACGAGTTTCTGCCCGACCTCCGGGTTGTCCTTTTATGGCAATCCAAAATAATCCAAACTAGAACTATCCAAAATACTTCAGTCCAAAATTTATAAGGAAGGTAAACAAAATGAAGATCCTTCTTTCTGCCGCGTAATAACATGTGATCACCTTCATCATGTATTCTTTTAAAACACTGAAACATCCTAAATTATCATAAAACCTTATTGATTACATTCATGATCCCTTATTCCTTATAATAGATATACTCATTCAATCCAAAAATGTAGTAAACCCCAACAATGATGGAATGTACAAATCATTAATCAGTTTCAAGGTAGTCATGAATATCTAATATAATTTATCCAAAACAATAATGTATTATTCTAAAATCAATACCTACGTATCAGAACAATATTAGGGTTTATCTTTCTCTCAACTATATATTTTCCAAAAATTTAACCTGCTATTGAGTCACTTTTCTTTTTTCCACACAATCTCAAGTCCATAATGAAATAGTACTGCAGTACAATCCTTATATACTCCATAATTATTATAACAAGTACATTGTTGATACAACACATAATTGAAATAATCAACATAAGAACTCTAATCATTCCTCTTCATCTGTGGTAGTATCATAACTTGATTATTATCCAATAGCATCATTTGAGGCATAGTCTGATGACTGGGACATAGGTCCGCGTAGTGTCCAAACTCCTTACAAATGAAGCATTTTACATTTGAAACCATTTTATTACCCTTGCAGTCATGTAATTTGTTCCATTTTCCTCCACACTTATAACAAACTCCCATTCCATTCAGGCAAGTTCCAGGGTGTTTCTTTCCACAGTTATCACATATGGGAAAATTCTCCTTTTCCCTTTTCCCTTTATCTATCTTTCTCTATTCCATCCTTTTCTTCTCTTGCTCTTGCCTCCCTTCAAAGCCATAGGACTCAGTAAACTCTTTACTTATCTTATCAACACATGATATTATTTCTTTATATGATGATAATACATGCGAAACTATTTCTCTTATAAATTCTGGCTTAATACCATGAAATATATGATCCTTCTTTTTCATTGTATCACGTGCATTTCTAGAGTTCTCATTCCTTCTACTGGGCGCCATTTCTAAACAATGGCATACATTAGATTAGTTTATGAATAACAATACCTAATCCCAAACTTGTAAAACACATAACATAAATTAAATAGTTTATGGATATAATCCATAATCATAAAAATGTCTCCTTTGAGGAAGTATATACTTATAAACCCTTCAAAATGGTTTGTAAAGAAAATGAGAGTTATCCTAAGCATATCCCCCGGGAGTGTCGTAACCAAGAGTGCAGCAAGGCCTGTTGTCGTGCACCAGTTCCCGTTCGAGTCTAGCTCAAAGCGGTGTTTCGGGTTTTACCCCTAGGTACATCTGTGCCAGAGCCGCCTCTACCTGCTCGTATCCAGACAGGGATGTATTGCTCGGGAAACTTATAAAATCTCTACAATACCAAAATTCTAGGAAGTTCTTCTATACTAATCCTCAATGTTCATCTTAGGTCTACGTTCTCTAATCAGTGTTTATCTAAATCTAGCTTCCACGGTTTGTACTAAACTTCCTCTGATACCAACTGTAACGCCTCGACCCTAGTTACCTAGAGTTGGTGCATTATTACATAACATTGGAATGATCACAAGAAAGATCAAATCTCGAAATACCGATTGGTTTAGTAGCCTTGAAAACACTAGATATATTCATAATGTTTTACATTACATCATAATGTAAAAAACTACTACTACAACATATTGTCTCCATAGTCCACACTATTAACCCCTAATAATATCCCTACAGGTAATTCATAATTTACTTCTTCACTTCCTGGGAAAAATAAAACATAGAAAAGGGGTGAGCTCAAATTCCCAATAAGGATAACAATATAGCGGAAACTTTCATAAATAAGAATAAACATTTATGGAAATGTATAACTAAAAAAAAAGCCCTTTAAACTTCAACATTCAACATAGTATGGCATAAATAAAATGAAATAATGCTGTTTACATATTCTCCTGGATATTCTACTAATCGAATAATCACATGCAAAATCAATAACCACTTTCATAATGATGGAATGCATAATGCCAGACTATCGTAACCACATAGCCAAGGCCTCGTGCCAAGACTAAAAATAAGATTTTGTCAAGGCCTTGTGCCAAGACACTAGTTTGTCTCATGAGACCTACCTATGCATCGAGGAGCTATAGCGGGCTCCACCCGTCACATATTAAGTCCAATGCATTCATATATTAAAAGGTTTAAACATAACAAAAACATTCGTATTAAAACTAGCATACGAAATGTCAATATTTTCTCCATAAACCATGAATGGTATAAAAATAACACATCCACAGTCAAACATATCACAAAACCTTCAATACATTATGGAAGTTTTGTATCATAATAAATCAACTTCATATAATCATAAAATCCATCAAAGGATGTTAACATAGATGAAATCAAAACTATTTGAGAGAAATATCTCCTTTTTTTGAAATCATTTAAAATTCACACATTTATAAAAGAAGTAATTAAAAAGAGATTTTTGAATCAAAGTGTCCCATACCACTTTAAAACTTTTAAAAGGAATTAAAATTTTAAAAACATTCATGGACATATAAATAAATCCTTAAAAACTATTTTGAGGACATGGACATTAATTAAAAATATTTAGAAAGATAAATCTTTAAAACATTTAAAATTCTGATTTTGATAAAGAGTACCTTTCCGAAATTCTTAAAAAATCATTTTAAAATCATTTAAAAGTCACATAATTATAAAATAAAACATTTACTTTGAAAATTTCCTTGTAAGATTGTAAGGGATGCTTTGAAAATTTTATAATGGCAGTAAATAGCCGCACCCACCGTATAAGTTAAAAAAACATTCTTACCTTAATTTTGTTGAAAAGGTTAAAAAGCACCTTGTTTGGAAAACGACAGAAAGATTCCTTTATAAACCTCTTATAAAAAGTCAAAAAAGGGTATAAATGTCTTTTAACCATATTCTAGTAAATAGTAAAAATGCTTTGAAATTCATTTTAAGAAACATGGATGTGGATGATAAAGACATCCCAATAGATTATTACGTATAAACAACCTCGGATAATGAAGAGATTGCGAAATAAACCCGTACCTTGTACTTTTCCCTGGTTGGGGTAGGTTAACCTCCTATATAATGGTGAAATAATTTTTATTAAATTATACAAGAATCATATATATTAATATGATATCATATATGATCTTTTAACATTGATTTTTTAATAATATCTTAGAATTATCAACGTTTTGGGTGTTAACTTACTCATTTTATTTTATATTTTTTGTTACAAAAGCCGTGTTTGTTATGGATAGGTTGTATCTTATTCATATACAGAATGATATCAAGTCCTTAAACATAATTCTTAAGTCATAAAATGATAATTATACTTGAATGGATACGATGGAGAATGAATCTAATCGCGTTCGTGGAGACGATCGTCCGTACGTACGCACGAGTGACAATATCATTCTTTTGATATTAAAATAATATATAAATGGATGGTATATCATATATACAGAATAATTAACATGTTATATTTATTATTTTCATGATTTAAACATCATTATTATACCCATCCAAATAATAATATATTTAATAACAATTACACCACGACGTGGAGACGGTAAGCCGTACGTACGCACGTATGGTGACATGTTATTCAAAAGGTGGATAGAATGATGAATATGGTTGTACCATATTTATAATAACATCACAGTATATATAGGATACTGGATTTATTATTTTAGAATGGTAATAACAAATAATGAAGAAGTGGAAGAAGAAAGGAACTTGAAAAGGGGTGGTGAAAACATTACCTCTTCTTCGGGTTCTTCCTTTTGATTTGATCAAAAGGGATCCTTAGGTTGGCTTTAGGATAAAACGAAGGCCTCTATGTTGTACTGAGGGAAGTTGGGAGAGTATTTGGGCAGAGTTTGGCCGATCCAAAAGGCTTTGATGGTGTGAAGAAATGAGAAGGAGGAGTGCCCTTTTATAAGAGGGGTGAAGGGCACCTTTGGAAAAGCTAGAAATATTAATTTATAATAAATTAATATTCAGTTTCTAATAGCTCCAAAGTTTATTATTCAAAGGTTAAGGTGGGGATAGGTCGAAAACTATTCAACCAATAGAATTTAGACAGGTTTGGGTTACTATATTAACCTTATACGTTATTTTTAACTCTTAGTTAATTAGTTTGACATTTACCATGTCACTTTGTATTTTTATAATATATAGTTAATAAACATACTATATACATTCAAGAGACCCCCAAGTGGTCCATTAATGATTATCCTATCATTATATAAGTCTATTGTCCAATCCTTAGATTTTTAGGAATTTAATATCAATTAATAATATAATATTAGTTTTAAAAACTCTTTTATGTCAATTTTGACATTATTCAATAATTGATTTTTGTGAAACTCATAACAGATTGATTACTTCGACCAAAGTTAATTACATCAATCCTAACATGTCATATTATCATATAAAATTATTTTAATTCATTAAAAGTCTCAAATTATATTTATTTGGGAATTTATAATATCAATTATTTTAAATTTTCAAAGTTATGGTAATTACTGCATCATCATTGTGTCATAAATAAATTAAATTATTTAAAGTCTAAAAATTATAAATAAAATATAATTATGTATGAAAGATTTTTATTTTTCTAATGAATATTTACAATCGAATTTATCTTAAGTATAACCCTATATTAAAAATGTTTTATTAAATAAACTTTGATTTTAACTCTTTTAACTCTTCTTTGAATTAAATAATAATAAATGTCCTAATCTAATCCAAGTGGATCTAAATGATAATATTTTATTCCTAAGGTTGTTTATGGTCGAGATACACTTGTCAAATAGAATTAGGACATGTGTTAGGGTAATATTAATATCATTTTTACCCTTAATTACACTATTTTTCTTTTAACCGTGGTAAATACAAGTAAAAAGTTACTATTCACCTAAAATTATTTTCATCTCACTGAACCACATTTTACTTCTCCATATTATCCGTGTCTCTCGGATTTTTGAAATTCCATTCACAGAAGCGGTAAAATTAAGTTTTATGAAAAATTCAGTTTTTTAACTACCACTTAGTAGTTTCACTATTCATCAAAAATTGATGTTTTTCAGAACAATGCCAAAATTTCACCCTAAGCTATAATTGATATTCCAAATTCAAAAATGATGTATATTTTACAAAATTACAAGCATATAAGTTATATTAATTAATTTTATAATTAATTCCCGCTGTCACAACAAAGAGCGTGTTTTTAAGAAACAATATATATCAAAAGATTGACAATTGTTTATGTCTAATTTCAAAGTGAAATTAATTCTAATAAACACCATTGGATAAAATGGTAAAAATATATTCTAATTATACTTTAAAACCACTCAATAATATAATTTATCACTATATATTATTTTGATTAAAAAATTTGTTTTTAATTAAAATTTAGTAATTTTCACTATTCATCAAAATATTAAAGTTATCCGAAAAGTACCAAAATTTCACCTTAGGATAAATTCGATATTCCGAATCCAAAAATGAAGTCAATTTTTATAGATAAAATTTCAAAAAGTAGGTATTACTATTCATAACCGCTAGTTTGATCGGTTGTGGTGTGTATTAAAACTCGAAGTTGCGTACAACACACGCTACTGTATTATTCAAAGGAAATCGTACCGTGGAAGCTTGGGATGTTTCATTTTAAATTTTTGATGTCCCCATTTAGTCAAAAAAGTTTAAAATATTGTACTTAAAAAGGGTTCACTATTAAAACTTGGTAAAAGTGCAATACTGAAAATGAATTTTTTCTTACATTATGTCTAAGAAACTGATAATATGGATTCTAAAATTATAAGGATTATATAAAGTTTAAAATTTAGTTAATACTATTCATAACATCTTTTGAACGGATTGTTTGGTAAGTCATGGTGCGCTTAAACCCGATGTTGCGTGTAGTGCCAGTTATTAAATTATTTTGAAGAAATAACACACTATGAAATCTTGGGGTGTTACAAACTTGAAAGTGAATAGTATATATTATATGATTCTAATTGAGAATGGATTATGGTAATGGTATTCTAAAGAGTAAATATTTCTATCAGTCAACATTACCAATAGGCCTTTGTTGTGTATATCATAAGCTAAAATCCTATATGATTTATTGCATGAGAAGAATCTAGTGTTGCAGAATTTTTAGATCTTTATAAATAAAAACATTATGTTAAAAAGAATAAAATAATTTGATGGTTTGAATCTCATGTAATAGAAGGAATTTATCTTGGGTACTTTATTGAGTCAATAAAGTTTCTATAAGAATTTTCCATTCCTTCATCTTTTGAAAATCAAAAACACCTTATCTTAAGACAAATTTTATCTTCGCTAAAAATTATCTTAATAAGGAAAATTTTCCTTCCCAAAGAATATTTTATCCTTACCTATGTTTTTATTGTTAATTTTATAGTTTCTCTTCTTATAACTCATTTTATTTATAAATTTTAGAAATATTTTTCATATATAAAACCTCAGAATCCTATAAATCATAAATATTCTGATTCTTTTCTATAGAATTCGGAACCTAAATTCTATAGATTTCGATGTCTGAATTCCAATGAATTATATGTATGAATTCTAAGGAATCCAGAGTCTGAATCCAAAGGAATTTGGAGTCTGAATTCTGAGGAATTTAGAGTTTGAATTTAGACTAATTCTTAGTCTTAATTTTAAGGAATTTGGAATATGAATTTCAGAAAATTCAGAATCTGATTTTCCGAGTATTCAGAATCAAAATTTCAAAGAATTCAGAATCAAAATTTCAAAGAATTCAGAATCTGAATTTCAGAGAATTCAGAATCTGAAAATAGAATAATATATATCTAAGTATTTATAGGATTTCTAGGTTTTATATATGAAATTGATTTTTATAATTTATAATTAAATGGAGTTATATTAAGAGAAACTATAAAATGAACTTTGAAAACATAGGTAAGGATAAGATTTCCTTGGGGAAAGAAAATTTTCTTTATTAAGATTATTTTTAGGGAAAATAAAATTTCTCTTGAGATATGGTGTTTGTGATTTAAAGAAGATGTAGTAATATAAAATTCTTAAGGAAACCTTACTAACTCAACAATCTTCCCCTTTTAGAAAAGCATAAACATCCTTACGAAAAAGAATATAAGGACTTTTAATTTTTATGGACTTGCAAATAAAAACATATCTCCAATTAACATATGGATCAAAATCAACATGACTAAAACACCCTTAGGTTTTAAAATATATAAGGATCATATTCAAGATTTCCTTAATGAGATTTTTCATTTTCTTTGCATATGAAAATCTTCTTCGATAAGAACATACCCTCAGATGAACTCCCACTTAGGGAAATCTCTTCTTTCTTAGTATTCCTTTTATCATTCTTTTCTCACCCTTTGTGATTTCCAATAAAGAAGACAGGGAATAGAAAAAAAATAGTATGTAAAAAATTAGTACAAAACAGCCAAATATATAGAGAACCATCAAAATTTCATTAAGATACAAAACAATTTTTATAGGGAAGAAATTAAATAAAATATCAGAATTGGAAGAATTGTCCTTCTTTCAACATCGACATCAGCTTTATAACAATGGTTTTCATCTTCTTTATCTCCATGTGATCTTCTTCCATACACATAATCAATTGATCCCGATCTTTGGTTTTCTTCTCCAAGGCTCTAAATTTTTCTTCCTAATCCTTAAGACATTATACTTGAGCTTTCAACACTTCTTCTTGCTTAACAAGATTCTCTTTAAAATTTGATTCTGAGATCCCTTTCCCTCTTACAATTCATGGCCACAAAATTAATCTTTCCATTTAATTCATTGACTTCTTGCTTCTGATTTATCTATTTGAGAGTCAAATTTTTCTCAATGCTCTTAGTAAGATCAATAATCATTCCATATTTAGAGTCAAATTCATCATTGAAATTATCTTGAAAGTCATCAAAATCTCTCAGGTCTTTGACTATATTCCTTGACCAGCTTGTAATCTTTTGGCAAGATATTTTATTAGCCTCATATCCAATGAGAAAAGATTTGAAATATACCTCAAGTCTGACAAATTTATCCCTAAACATGGAAACTGAAACTAATTTCTGATTTAATGAATATTGAAGAAAATAGAATCTTGACTCAATACTTGGAAACAAAGGAAAATTACCAACCATATTTTAAAAAGATTGTACCACAAAATCATGTCCAGGAGGGGATGATTCTGAATTAGAATGTTTGGTTTGTGAGGGTTATTTTTCTAGCTCTTTGGATTTTCTCTTTGACAAACATCCAAAAATATTCTTTTTCACTACAGATTTTCTATGTGTATGGACCAACACCTAATTTACCTTATCATCTCCCTGAATGATTTTTTCTGCTTTAAGTGATTCATACTCACTATCTGATAACTAAGATTTTTTAACTTTCTCAACATCCTCTTTCTCAGCATCAACCACTTGATCTTCCAGATGAACGAAATCATGATTACTACTTTGTTCTTTAGAATATTTTCATACTTCTTCCAGACCCTTCTCTTCCTTCACTATAGTAGCAAGTTTTGAGGATTCATCTTGAGAAGACTGGGTCTATAATTTTATAGAGGGACTTTTTTTCTCATGGTAATCTTCAACTTTCTTTATGACATCATCAGTTTCATCCCTTTCTTCTTCTTCTTCTTTGGTTTCCTCTTCCTATTCCTGATCAATTTCGTCTTCTTGTTCCAGATCTGGAATCACCACCTTCTTTCTCAGAGTCTCTGGAAGTGATTCTAGAAAAATCGATTCTAGCACTTGGATTTGTTCAGATGCTTTCTAAAAATTCTTGAGAAGGGATTGAACAATTTCAGCCTCCGATAACTTCTTCCTCCACTTCCATTATTTCAGTTTCTTCTCAAGATCTTCAGTATCCTTTATCATTAACACTTTTGCCTCATCAGTGTCTGAGCCAAAATTTGGCTCCCCTTCATTCTTATTTTTCTTGTCTTCTCTCTACATAGCCACTACTTCATCAGGATAAGCCTTTTGCTTCTTTGGTTTTGGAGGTGCGGATTGAGATCAAATATCTCTTCATTAATAAATTTTTTTACCAAAGGTTAATGAAGTTGGATTATATTCCAACAAAAATACATGGTATAAATTTAATGACAAGGATAATACCCAAGGATATGATTGATATTCACTGATTAGAAAATAGCATTTAATAAACTCTCGATATATATAATATTTGGATTCTGGACCCCCACTCATCAAGGAATGTCTTGGAGTCCCTTATGTGTTTCAACATATTAAGGAGTGATATTTTTTTTGTTTTTTAGTATGGGGATATATTTCCAAAAAATTATACTAAAATTGGTGGGTATGTCTCAAGAGGGATGCAAACTGAGGAGAATTCATCAATAGTGAATCATGGGGAGAAAATAAAAAGTTTTAATAGAAAACTTTTGGATATTTTTTACTATAATCATAAAGCGGTTATCAAGGTAAATGATTTTATTAATCAATAAAAATTTCATGTTACTCTTGTTTATCAAGATGATCATTACTCATTTGAGATTACGGTACATGATAATTGAATCTATATTTATCTTTAGGGTTTTAGAATCTTATTTTTGTTTGAAATAGACAGTGTGTATGTTATTATGAATATGTGACTTTAGAAGTTTTATTATTGTGAAAAATTCAATGGAGGAGGTTTTTTTATAAAAAAGTCCCTCAAAATGATATTACGGTTTTTTGGTTGTTCTTTTAGACAAATTCCATTAAACAAGTTACATAAATTAGTATCTTGGTATATTTATGAAGAGACAGTTTTAGGACGTGTTTGATGTTTTTTATGATGGTAGAAAGTTTTTTGATTCAAAGGATGAATATTAAAAAAATAATTAAATCCCATGATAGAATTACAAATAAGATAATATAAATAATATTATGAAATCCTTCTAAAAAATCTAGTGCTCTAAAATAATCATATAGATATTTGGAATTGAAATTTTTTAATACAGATGAATAATCTTTAAAAGATTTTATATTGGTGTCGTAAACTACATTGTTTAAGAAAATATGGTAGAAAAATCATGGACCACCTAAGAAATTATTATTGTTATAGAGCATGGAGGGTTTGTATGGGTGAATTTTTTTTAAAGAATATAAGGCTCCATGAATGATTTGATCATAATAGATCATTATTATATAGAGGGTGCATCATTTGAAAATGATAGGAAGATTATTCCATGTACCATGAAAAGAAAATATTATTTTTTCCTAACATAAATTATAATTTAGAGGATGGTTTTTATGTGGAACATTCATATTTGAAAGTAAAAAGTATAATATTCCATATAACATGATTTCTGGGGTATTTTTCTAATAAATAGACACGAATAAACATAATTTTGAAGAGATGAATTATTTGGAGTATTATTGGAAGATAAATTCTCTA
Organism: Viscum album; assembly: GCA_963277665.1. Classification (NCBI taxonomy): domain Eukaryota; kingdom Viridiplantae; phylum Streptophyta; class Magnoliopsida; order Santalales; family Viscaceae; genus Viscum; species Viscum album. Next base: position 1,292,433,320 of record OY728138.1, on the reverse strand, counting down.
TATGTACATTAAGATGATATTCAATGATGAAATTAGTTATATGTTAGACTATAAAAAAATAAATTATATAGAATTTAGAAAATCATGAAGAACATACATTAAAAGTAGATTAAAAAAGAACATATGTTTTGGATTTTATATAGAGTTGATTATATAAAGAGCTTGATTTTCAAGGAACAAATATTTCATGGTAAAGGGGGATTTATCAAAATTAAAAAAGGAGAATCATGTATCTTAAATACTATTATGAATAGTTTCTGAGAATATTTATATATTCCAAAGAATATTTTTGGGGATTAGTGTGTTCACCTCAATTAATGGAGACGTAAATTATTAGTGTTATTTGGTAGTAAAATAGGGTATGGTGAGTTTCCTCTATCCTTATAAAAAATATTTTGATTCCGTGAGTTATTGTACACAGTAACATCACAAACTATATTCTCCTTGGACATAGCCTTGTTTGAATAAACCAAGATTTCATTCAGGTGTATCTTACATAACTCTTTTCTAATGATGAATTGTTTCATGTATTTAGTGAGTTTGGTTTATTATCATATTAGAAAACTATCAGTAGGGGATTTGTTCAAAATTTCAATTGTATGATTCACCCCTCAACTATAAAGATATTTTCCATTGTTTAGGACAAAAAACCAAAAAAATAAGAACCCAAGGACTATAATGTGTAAGGAAAATAGAATATAAATTAACCTAGATATTTAATTCTTTTAACTCTTGAAAACATTGGGTTTCCCATGGTATGTTATCCCAAATGGTAATGTTCCAACATGAATGGTTTTATGATATGTTATTAGATGAATCTTTATAAGGTTTTTTTCCAACAAACAATCCATGTTTTCTATATAAATAAAATTTTTTATACCTACTTAACAATGTGGATATGTTGTAAACATAAACTAATGTATATTAAAATATATATTTTATGTTTAGTTTTAAAGGATATTAAACATTACCAAATTCAATAGAATAACATATAAGATCCCTTTCTAAAATTTCATTCAATGAGAGGATTAGAAGAGTTTAAATAAAATAATATATATTACTCTATTTATGACATTTTGTATTCAATACAAAACTCATAAAGATATTTAAAAAAATTAAATAACTATTGTCTTTGTAGTTTAAAACCAAATACCTGTATCTAAAAACACAATGTTAGGATATCCTATCACTCATATTATAACAATGCATCATATAGAGAAAGGATGAATAAGAAAGTTCTTAAACTCGATGAGTAAAAAAAGTCAAGAAATCACATCAATTTTCCCAAAATTATTCTATAATTATATAATAATTCTTGGAATCTAAAAGGATCAATTAAATATCCAAAAACTCATAAAAATTTCACACATTAATAAATTTTTAATGTATATTATATTTATCATATTAAATCTACCTTTAATATTCAGAATCTATGATTTTATTTTTTTCATTATAACTCCTTTAAACATTATATAATTATATTCAAACACAAGGTTTTATATCTTAGGTGGATGAAATTGTGTTTATGTAAATTATATCACATATTTTTTATAAATTTATCTTATATATATATTATAAAAAAACTATATAGAAGTAAATGATGTGAAAATTTTACACATATAACTTTCAATCTTCATCTAGAACTAAATCCTCATATAAATTATTCATATTTCACACTATGTCACATTCTATATAATAACATGAAAATGTATCACCAAAACTAATTTATATATCCTCTAAAACTCATTTAGAAAATATTTTTAATTAATTTATTAGTTTTACAGAAAAAATAATTCTGAAAAATCCTCTTCTTTATATTATTATGTACTTCCTCTATCATTATCATAATGGGCCTAGATTTTATACACACAAAACAAGAGGAACAATATCAAATTTTTAGATAATAACACAATAAAATATCAAAAACATACCCAACCAACCCATTTTTTCTTATCCTTAGGATTGTATGATTTTTTTCAAAGTATGAAAGTTCACATGTATGGTACCTTGTTAAAGTAATATAAGGGGGATTAATAAAAAACCCAAATCATAATAATTTAGTTATATAATGTATTCGATATTTCATATTAGTAGTAATCAATCCAAAAAAACGCATCTATATCATAATATAACAATGTATTTCCATTTGATCACCTAATCATGTTAGTTTTATTATATCATCATAGCCACCACCTTTCTATAATGATCATAAACAAAAAATAAATTACAAATTTATATCTATAGAGTTAATTTTAATTCAACTCTCATATTTTACACAATATTAATGAATAAATAAAAAATATAAATGGATTTTTATAACATGATATGTGTTAATGTTCATGATCTATTTTGGGAAAATAGTCACTGAAATAAAAAAATATGAATTACTTGTATCACGTATTAGTATATAGGGACATTAAAATGTATAATGTTTTGATTTGTTAAGTCATTTTATAAAAACATGTTTTATTACCAATAAAAATCTTCTAAATTTTCAAAAAATAATCTACCACATCACCATGTATCCATTAGATAAATCCACCCTCCCACTAAACACTTTCATGAAATTACACAAGAGAAAAAAGAATAATTTTACAATAGTTATATGAAGATTCTCAATCCTTAATTTCAATACATGAAATTTATATAAAAATAAACTTAATTTATAATAACTAATATTATGATATATTAATAAATTATTTTCTAAAATTTACAACACATAAAACTTTTAAAAGAACCAAATAAAATTCAATATATTTATCAGATAATTAGTAATAAGTAATATTGTGGGTAAAATAATGTTCAATTAAATCTTTTGTGTTAAATTATGAAATATGGTGTATTACTTTTGTTGTTCCTTAATTTTCAGAATTTATCAACTTTATTGGAAGTTATTTCATGATAATTAATACAAATATATTATAATATAGTTATAACTATGAAACAATAATTCATGAAATGTCATGGATGGTGAAATAAATCTGTGGAATTAGGAATATATTTTGAAGGAGTACAGTATGGTTGTTAGTGTCATGATATAAATTATTATTTTTAGATAAATTAATTTAATTAAATACTGGGTTATGAAATGATCATAATTGTTTAATTTTAATGTTATCCAATCACCATGAATTAGTGAAATTGGAATAGAATTTTAAAATGGGTTATGGTGGTGGAATTATACATTGAAAGAATTATGTAAGAGAGTAGGGATAAAGAATTCATGGTGAAATTAATGGATGAATCTATTCTTTATAGGTTACATTATGCGTAAATTGTATAGAAAATAGAGGTTGGATTAAAAAATACTATAGATCACTTATTGACACACCAATTAAAAATATTTTATCATATCAGTCAGGTAATCTCAATATTTTCTTAAAATTCCAAGATGTAATGGTCTTGGGAAAATAATGGTGAATCAAAAGATTAGAGGATTGTTCAAATCATTGTGGTTTGTTATTTTTTTCATACATACAATGATGAATATAAATTTTTTTATAAATATTCAAGGTTAGTTAAAATTAAAATAATGACATTCCCTTGTTCATGATGTTATAAATGGATTTACAACATTTTGCATGGCTAATACCAAAATGGCATAGAGGCTATGACACACATTCTATAATTTTTATCTAAATATGCATTTTTCTTTGTTCTGAAACTATATTGTTTAATTAGGATGTTGTATATTGAATCCTGGTCCATTCCCCTCTTTTAATTATATTCAATTTCAAGTAGAATTTTATATGAGCACCATGTCAAATTAAACATGCAAGGCCATAAGATAACAAATATAATTAAAAAATGAACATGTTCTTTCATGTGAAATCATCAATGTAGTTATTTAATATATTTTCTGATTGATGATTTATAGAATCCTATTTGAAATAATTCTTGGTGATTCATTTAATGAGGTCCATAAAATTAGTCATTTTGGAAATTTGAATGAATTAATAACTATGTAAGTGGATCTAAACTATTTTTATCCCATCTAGTATTTACCTAAATAATTAATATAATTTAAACAATTACTCTTTATGCATGTTTTATAATAAATATTTATATGTGGATTTTTGATAATTATTTATTTAAAATAAATATTTCATGTTTTTATGGTGTTTTCTACCAAAATGTTATTTTTTGAATAATGGTTTTTGAAAAACGTGTTGACTTATTTTATAATGATACTATTGTTAAATAGTTAAAAAAATTGTGTTATATTATGAAATTTATTTTAAATGGTGGTTGTTCAATTATTAATTTTCTACAATTGATTATAAAATATTTGGGTTTGGGGATTTATGTAGCAGAAAAGGTTTATAATTTATTCTCAAAAGTGTGTGTTTTTATTTTCAAAGGTTGGTTTTATTATTATTAGGAATTATGGTAGTTTTATTATTTCTCTTGGGTAAATGGTTCTTGACTATGACCATGTGGTGGGTTTTAAAACTCGTGTAATGTGGGTTTTAATTTTTGCTAGGAAAAGTAAATGACTTCATGAGTGGGCTATGGCATTTTTCATGTTATTGAACCAAATAAACAATACATCATTACGATACAAAATAAATTGAATGAATAGTATATTTTTTTATGGGTTTCCAATGAATTCGTAATATAGGTGGGTTATTTCAGTGTTAGTGGGCACTGGAAGGTTAATATATAGCCACACGAGACAATTTTGTTGGTCTATACATGAACATAAAAATTCCCCAAAAGCATCAATATTTTTTCTATTTTTATGATTTATATCATATTCTTCCCATTTCACCTGGATCATTCCTCTATAGAGAAAATTTTCAGATATCCTTGTTTATTTCAACCCTCTACATCATAACTTCATTAGTTATTAAATTTTTTTGGGTAATCTAATTTTAATCTCTATATATCCTCTCATATCCTCTTAGTCTATATATATTGTTTTGGAATCACTAACTTGGTAGGGTTTAAGAGATTTTATTGGGGAATGGTTTTTATGATTTGGTTATTTTAGATCTAGTTATTTTTGGATCCATTGTGAAGTCCAGATATATTTTTTCATGGAATTGCATCATGTTTTCACTAGATTTGAGTTAGGTGGACTCTCACATATGCTATGTTTATAGAGATCATATCTCTTTACTATGTTTATTTTTAACATGATTTTATATTATTAAAATGATTTTTATCTAGATGCATATTTATTTTTATAATCAAAGGGGTTTTTGTGTTTATATTTTTTAGAAAACAACAAGTTGTAGCTCTTAATAAATATGTGTTGATGTATTAAATAATTTTAAATTTTTTATTTTAGAATTGGGTTTCCAAGAGAATTTATTAGTTTTTTATGTTATTGTTAACATTGAGTTTCAGGTTTTATGTTCTGGTTTATATTTATTAGAAAATATATTGATTAGATTAGTTTTTGGTTATTTTTTTAGAGATATGTAATGAGTTTTGGAAACTCCCACTTGTGTTTGGGGACTTTAATATAATTGAAAGTTTATGTGGTAAAGTCTATTACCTAAGTGAAAGGACATTATTGATAATATCATGGTGTTTTTATAGGTTATCCAATCCTCTCATGATTAGGTCATTCCTAGGATTGGGTGGTCACTAAGGGTCAAGGATTTTCACTTTTTTTCTTTTTTTCTTAGGTGCATGAGTTTGTGTTGGGATTTATGATTGTACATTGTTTTTTGGTAGTGATACCTTGCAATATTATTTACTGTTTATACTTATGTTTGTTATTATGGTTAATGATTCTTGATTTTTGAGTTTTTATAAAATGTAATGTGTTATGGAATGTTTTATGAAGCTCAAATTTATTTGAATGTTTTCATATAACAGGGGTTTATGGGGATAATTTGGGAAATCCTAATAAGTTTACTACTCAAACCCTATTCACCTACTCTAGTTTCATAGTTATGGTTTTGTATCTATAGTGTGTGTGTTATTACCAGTGAGATGGATGTTATATTTCCTGGGGAGGATGGGTGATTCAGTGATGAACTTTTGTGGAATTTTATGTTGTGGATCGATCAACCATTAATTTTGAGATTTATTTCCCATGTATATATTTTATTGGTAGGATTATTATTTTGTAAAAATTATTTTTCATTCTTCATATGATCATTATCTTGTGATCTTTCATTGTGTTGTGTTGTTCTTATAGGATTGGTATATTTGAGTTATGATCACATTATAAAAAAATATTTATATTGTTCAACATGGTTAGGTTATATGATATGGGGGTAAGAATTGAATTACTGATATATTCTATAATAATATCTTTTATTACCAATATTGGCTGATCTAGGGGATGCACATAAGGTCTTTTTACCCTCATAATTGATCTGGATTATTTGAGGGGAGATGGTTCAGGATAGTATGTTATAAATCACCTAAATTTTTATCTTTTTGGAGGTTATAATAGGGATAGTATTATTTTAGACTCATTTAATAGATATAAATAGGTATAGATAACCACTTTATAGTGGATCGTGGGTTGATGGGGTTTGTAGGTAGATCATGTTTTAGTGAATTTTATATAGTCTAGTTTGCATCCAAAGTGTCAAATAGTTTGGGTTATGGATAATTTTTGGTCTCATGTATCATATAAGTATTCAAGGAAATAAAATAATCATTGGTTTATAGTTTTGAGAAACTAATAAACATGTATTAAAAAATGTATTTCAATTTTTTTAAACAGTGATTTAGAAAATTGATTTCTTTATAAGAGTGGTATTTAATGTAGGTTTTAAAAAGGTTTCCATTATAAAATGATTAGTTTATTCTATTTTGATTGTTCTAGAAAAATATTTCTTTGGTGTTATTAGTTAGTCCTTTTAAAGAGTCATTTATTTATAATTTTTTTAAGTAAGTGGTGTCTTGAATGATCCAAGATTGATACTTTGAGTACGGTTGGTGGGATTCTATGTGATTATGGAGACTTTAAGTTTAGTTTTTTGAGTAAGGATACATAATTATTTTGTGGATTTAGGAGAGGGTATATTCTAGTTAATTTTATTATAGGTTTTTTTAAAAGGGGAAATCCAAGATAATGTAGGATATGGATTATGAGAGGGTTATATAAAATTGGATAATTAGTTCATGTATTTGGTTTATGTGTTTTTCCTTGGGCATAAGAGAATGATTTTGAGATAGAAACCCACTATGTTTTTGTGTGATTATGAAATTGGGAATGTCATGCATATGGGATAATATCTAAAATTGTATCTTCTAAAAAATTGGCTATGATTTTGGTAGATAGATTCATCATGAAGATATTATATCAATGATTTTAGTGACACATTACTAGTGTAGTTCTATGATACATGATCTATAATGTGGTATGATATTTGTAATTACATTGTATATGGTTTATAATGTGTATGTTGGCTAGTTTCTAATTAGATATAGAAAAAATAAACAATGGTGGGGTTATTTCTATCATAGATATGACTTATTTATTATAAGATTAAGATAGATAATTTAAGTATGTAGCATTAACTACAAGGGAATTTGAGAAATTATTTATGGTTTGGAGAAATAAAATGGGTAAAACATATCTTTTTATTTTATTATTTTCTACAAAAAAAAGTGAATTATAGTCTATATTATATGAAAAAATAGAGTAATTGGGATTTTCATCAGTCCGGTTTGGTGCTACATTCAAGAATTACAAAGATGTATCAAGATGTTAAATGAATGTTTTAGTGACCATCTATGTGGAATGAAATTTTTTAGTATATTTCATGAGGCCTTCTTTATTAGTGATTGATACAAAATCATAAATGGTTTTCTTCAATATTACAACAATTACCTATATGGACTTGTATATTGAATAGAATTGTTATAGAATTTATTACAGGTCTTCATAAGTAACATTTTACGAATCATTCTATTTGGGTTATGGTTGATTGATTTAAAAAATTCTCATTTACTTCACATTAAAGAGATAAAGTTTATTGAGGAACATGGTTAGTTTAATGAAATAAGATTATTATTCTTTTTCTGTTTCTAAGTCTCTCATTTATGACCAAGATACATGTTTTAGTTATATATTATTGCATGGTCATCATAATTATTTTGATACTCAGTTATGGTTGAGTATAACTTAATCACATCATATTAAATTGAAAACATACATATTTATTTATATTATAGAGGATATGATTTTATAATGAAATCTGATTTTTTATAGATCATTTCCCTTGTTTAATTTTTAGATAATAATAGTTACAGGTCTCTAATTCATATGAAATAGTTCAATTATTTGTACATTAGCCTTTAAAGTTCACTTTTGTGTGTGATGTTGTTGGATATCAGTAGAGTTTGACAATATATACATTTTAAATTATAATGTAATCATGGTTTATGGAATATATAAATACACAACCAAGAAAATAAAGGCTTCCCATATATATTTTTTTATAAATAGAAATTGAGTTAGCATCCATTTGGATACACAATGGGATATTTATATATTGTAAAAGTAAGTATGAATAATTGGATAACATTATATATGTAAATTTATTTTCATATGTTTTAGAATAATATTTGAAAAACTAGATAATTGGTGAGCATCCCACATACATTAAATGATTGATTAAACATGTCCTCATTAAAAATTCACAGGAAAAAAGTTTGAAAAGTGATTTCTTCCAAAAGGTAAAAGATAAACTTTTAGATAATTTTTATGAATTTAAAATGTTTTTATTATTTAATTTCATTGTTTTAAAATTAGAATATTGAAAATTTGAAGCTATAGAATAGAAATCAATGTGTCATTTACTTGGATGAAGGTTTGAATTAGAAAACATTTTAAATGCACTGATGTTACATGACTATAAATATATGTAATTAAATATGTTTCAAAAGACCATTTAACATAAATAAAGTGGTATTAAATTATTATTATAATTCTTAAAATTAATGTAGTGGTTCTGAGGTGTTTTGAATGGTCCTATAAGGGTTATAGTTGGAATGAAGAATTCTTAGAGTAATTTTTTTATTTTAGAAAATTTGAGTTTATATTTTTTTTCAAATAAGTAGAGTTACATATTAATTATTTAGTAAATAATATTATTAATATCATCAATATCCATAATATTAATCACTATAATTATGATAAAATCATAATAATGAAGGCCCCTATAGGTATTCTCCCCCCATATGCCTGACAAAAACTTATATGGATGAAGTGGTCGTAATGAAAATTTCTATATAGATAAGTAGACTATATGAATTATTTCCACATAAGCGTCATTATATAAACATCATTCCATAAGATTATGACATTAATGGGAATCCTAATATTTAATAATATAAATCCATATGGATCAATTTGTGTTTGGTAAATGTGTTCTTTAGGGAATGTGGATGATCTCCCAAGGATTATTTTTCAATAAGCATTCAATATTCATATGGATTATACCAAATGGCATAAATATTATCTATACATTGAGTTAAGAAGAATTAAATGATTTTTAGGGATGATTATGTGATTTTATACACATTTTCACCATTTATGTAAACATTAATTAAGCTCTATAATAATGATTATGAATCTATATAAACATCAACACCGAGTAAACTTTTATGATTTTTAAGGATGAAAATAATATTTCTATATTTAATATTTGAAGATGAATTTACATATTAGGATTATAGGATTCTATATTTTCATAAATATTACAAACACTCAAATTAGTGTGTCATTCAAGATGAAAAATGATGAGAATCTAATTTCAAACTAGGAAAAAAAGGTCAAATAAAGAGGGATTTCTAATGAAGAAGGTATGGTTTTCGAAAATTATATATTCAAAATTAATTAATCTAATTTTACTAAATTTATTATTAGATAAATAAAATATAACAAAAATAAGTTGTGATTTATAATTAAAAGTGTGATGGTTTTACTATGGTGTTCTATGATATTTTAGAAAATGATGCTATAAAATATGTGTTTTTAGAGACATCTAAGATGAAAGAGAAAGATATATGATGGAAAAATGAAATTTTTTATTTGGTATAATAAATTCATAAAATAAATATTTAATGCAGATTTCAATGAAGGTATTTTGAGATGATAAAGTCAGGCTACTAGTACAAGATTCCGGAATATTTTTTGAATGATACAAATGAGGATGAAAATAAAATAAAGGGGAATTTTATGAAATTTATATAATATAATGATTGAGTAGAAGTAGGAATAAATTTATTTTGTGATATGCCTACTTATGAAAAAGATTAGAAAATAAAATTGAGATAATGGGTACTAAATTTGATGGGATAATTTCTATATTCTAAATATATAAAACATATTTTCAAGTGAACTATATATTAAAATTAAATGATAAAATATATAAGAATACCCAAACTATGTAAACTAAGAGATTTATTATAATAAATAATGTGGATCTCTAAAAATATAGGGGAAAAAAAGAGAATGATGAACCTGTGAAATAAATGTCTAGATAATTATGGTATTGAAGTTTAGAAAAATCGTGATCTAGAGACATATAATGTTTTTGATGTTTAAGAAGAATTGAAAAGACACTGAACTAATATGAATGTTTATAGTTGTTGATATACATAATTTGATTATATTTAATAGAGTCAAGATCCAATAATATCACAATAGTTAACTATGAGTAGATAAATCCATGGGAGTAGATTCTTAGGATAATATATGAATTTGATTTGAAATATGGACTAAGTTTCATGTAATGCGTGTGAATATCTACATGATTTCAATAAATATTTTGTTGAGAACATTAAAATATATTATGAGGATATATTGACATGCTAAGGTATAATTTCTATCTATACTTGAGATATTCGAAATAAAGAGTTTTATATACATTATGATAATTTATTAAACATATGTGACTTAGGGCATGTAAGGGCATTATAGTGAAATGCTATTATTTTATTATGAATATTTGTCTTAGGAATTCCTATGATAATTTGGAAATTTTATGTATATTTTGAATCTATTAATTCATTAAATGAACAAAAACAATTGAATTACAAGATTTATTATAGTGGAGAATCCATTATTGTGGTGAAGAAATTATAATAAAAATCAATTTTCCTTAGAGTTTACCCTTTTAAAAGCACCCAAATCCATCCTTATTTTTTTAATTTAATTTCATCTGGCTATTTATTATTGGTTAGGAGGAAAAAATAATCATTCATATCCTAAGAGTTTAAAAGGTAAAAATTATAGGTGTAAATACATGAAGAATAAATTAAAATTCATAAAAAAATTAGAAACTCTGAATACACTCTCACCCTCTAAGGTGTCTATACCAAATCTAAAAGGGAATTCAATCAGTATTAGTGAAATGTTTATCCTCTATTTGGATCCAAATTTCACTCAATTTATTATTTTTATCAAAATTTAATATTGTGTATATTTTATTTGTTTAAAGTGGATTTACATATAGAAGAAAAAATTACAATTTTGGTTTTTATAGAATATGAAGACTCAACCATGATAGTGAAAATAGTAAGATAAAAGTGTTCATGAATCAAAGTAAAATCTCAAATAAGATAGAGGATTAACAACTAGATTAATGTAGCCATATTTCTAACTCTATAACTAAATCTATAGATTATAACTCCCCTAGTGAATAATGTTCAAGACGTAAAGAAGATGAGTTCAGTGATATATCCCATTATGGATTATTGTCTTAACAAAAAGGTTATAAAAAGATCCTAAAAATATATTTTTTATTTATTAACTTGTATTAAGGGAAAATGATAGACCATTTCTTTGAAATGAAGATGTTGTTATGGATGTATCATTAGCTAAAAATGTCTTCCAATGAATCAACCTTTCAAAGGTTGTGAGAGAAAATAATGAAAATTTATCACTTTTAATGATATATATTTTCTAGTATTTTAAGGCTTGAAAAGAAAAGGTTTTAAAAATATGGTATTTAAAGATGGTTTCTCTAATGTAATCTATTCCTTAGAAAATATATATAAAATCATAATCATATTTTGGATTCCCAAGTTGATTGGAATGAAAACTGGGTGAAAGATCGTAGTAGTCACTCTAAGAAATTATCATGATTAATGGAGAAAAACATCTGATGTTGAAGATAGATTTTAATCTGAGACTAATTTTAGTTTTGGTAAATAAATATTCTCTTAACAAGAATTTTATTAAGTTATAGTCAAGGATGAAAAATCTGGATGTGACACAATCCGGTCCATTGAAAACTACTAAGAAGAGATATTATTTCACTCGATTTTGAAAGTAGTTTTTCCCCTAAAAAGGGACTTATGATGGAGGTAAAGAGTGTGTGAGAACATGTCTAGAAGAATCCACCTCATGCTTATAGATAAAGGTATTATAAATTCCTGATGCATATGTTTACAAAAAATCTGTCTTGATGATTAATTATAGAGTAAATTAAAAATTGAATATTTTATATGGATAAAAATTTAGAGAAACCCACTAATTTATCATGGTTCTACATAAGAATATACTAGAAAAGTTTCCCCAAAATTAGATATAAAAATATTGGGTTTCAATAAAAAAGTTTATAAATCAATATAGACAACTCCTAAAATGAAATGATAATGATTTTTATGTAAATTGTTTTTCAATAGGTTTGGTAATATGTTTATTGATTATTGGCATAATATTTTAATCAATAGAATTTCTAAAAGGGTTTAAAATAGTGGGAGCTTTTCTCAGACTCATAAGAAACCCATTTTTATAAATAAAACTGCATAGAAAATGAAAAATTTATCTATAAAAAATATATTTGATTTTCAATATAATTTATATGAATACTATAGGATAAGATGTTACTTAATTGAAGAATATTGGTATGAGGTTACCCAAAACATTTCTAAAACATATTTGAAGAGACCAAAACAAAATACGAACAAAAAAGATGAATTCAAATTTACAATGTTTAAGAAAAAAGTATAGAAATATATGAATGAAAAGAAAATAATATTTTCCTAAGCTAACTGGATTTAAAAAATCAATAATGGTGTAATAATGTAGAAGTTTATATTTTTTATCCTTTAATAAAAAATATTCCATGTTGAGAAATAAGTGTCAACCCTAGTGATAAAACTAATGATTAATGGAAGATTAACCTTAATCCCACATTTTAGTGGTTATTAATTGAGGATGGAATTAATGGTGAATATGGGGGAATGATATCCATAAAAGTGGAGATGATTTAAATTTTAATTAATTTTCAATTGATATCATAAATCTGTTGGTATCCAAACTACATAAAGTATGTTCATGGAAGAAAAGTACAATAGTGATGAAATTTTAAAATCAATCCATGAGGGGTTTCTATCAAAAAAGGCAAGCTACTATATTTCAAAATTTTCTTATTAAATATAGAAAGTGAAAAACCCAAGTAAAATTTTAACCGTAAATTATTACTTTCACTCTATTAACATTGATTTATATTTTGTTGGATTTATCACAAAGGGGGAGTGATGTTATAACATAAATGTGAAGAAAAAAACATACAATTTAATTCTAAAATGTTTTCTTTCTGTTGAGTATCGGTCCATATAAATTCTTGAAAATATATTTAAACAACCATGTTGAAATTAATTTTATTTTTATATCATTTTAAGAAATGTATATAAAATAATTTTCTTCTTTGGTAATATAAATCTAGTTATTTACACTGGTATTTCCCAATGAAACATAAATATAACTCACTAAAGGCTCTTGACAAAGAGGTTTATTTAATTATGGATAGTGAGTGGGAAAAATTCCCATCAGAAGACCACCCCTTGTATATATGTTTGGAATAATCATGAGGGATCCAATTATTCCATCTTTTTATTTTTCTACATTATGGGGATATGAAAAATGAACCATCGATGTGTTATTGGAATGAATATATTATCTATGAAGTTAAATATATTGATAAAAAACACAAAAGAGGAAATTAAAGTTTCATTTGGTGTGTGATTTTGTTTGTTTTCAATTGATTATGTCAATATTTATGTTGTCAATGACAAATGAATATTTGGTGGTGGAATAATAAACCACCCAATAATGAAATATCGGAATCCCATGTGTTCTAGGTAAAGGGAAAAGTAGTTACCTCCCATTATATATATAAATAGATATTTATATGTTGGAAATGTTGTTTTTAAAATTGGATACCATTGGATATTTAAATAGAGTTTCATATTCTATAAAATGAAGTTTGGAAAAAATGATACATTATGAGAATCCCTTTTAACCAATAAGATTGATAGTTCTAGTCATTTTTCAATAAATAAGTTCTATTAAGTGTGAAATGTGTTTCCTTTAAAAAGTTAAAAGATATAGTACATTCTTATATGCGTGTATTTAATAATCTATTCATAAATTAGTTTAAAGATGGCCGAATATATGATTGAGCAGTTTCTATGGAGAAACTTTCTATGTGTATTTCACTTGGATGAACATATGAACTAGTTTATGTTTTAAGTGGAGTGATGGCTAATTAGAATACTAATATTTATGGAAATATGAAAAAAAACCATTTAACTTTTCTATAGTGGATTTGAATTGTTTAATTAACTCTTGTAATTATTGGAGTGGTTCATTGTCTTCTTATGGGTTTTATAAGGGAAAGAGTTAAATTAAATTCATCCTAGATCTATTTGAGTGAGATTATATGTTTGGGGATTGAAGTAAAATTTGGATAATATATATACTTATATAATTATGTTCTTCCAAGTATAATATATGGATCATCGAGATCTATAAGGGTCATTTTTGTAAGGATGATCTAACTATCAGTAAGAAGACCCTCATAGTCATGCCCACCTCATAATAATGGAGGACATCATAACAGTGGAGTGGATGTCAAGATTAATGTTGTATGAACAAGTAGACCATAAACATGATTATTATTTAGGACTCATTTCAAAGTATCATTTAATATGCATCAATCCCATAAGTAACATCATAATCAATAACCATAAATTTTCAGAAGGATCATTTGTAGTCTCATAAGGATGATCTCCTAGAGATTATTTTTCGTTTAAGGATGAAAATATCTATTAGGATTATCCCTAAGTACATAAACACCAATTATCCACTATGTAACCATGAAATAAAGGATCTATAATGATGATTTAGTTTCTATATAAAAATGATCTTAATTTTTTTAATCATCATCTATGCTTTGTAATGATTATTATTCATCTAAATAAATATCATCATTTAGAGATATTTTATTATATATAAATGATGAGAAGTGATATTTCTAGATTTGATATATGATAATGAAAATATTTTTAGTGATTCTTATGTTTTTCAATATGGGATTAAATTTTAGAAACACACAAACATGTGTGTTATTCAGGCTATAAAATAATGATAATATGATCTCAAGATGAGAATAACCTGATCAATTTAACAAAAAATCCATAATAATTTCATACGAATAAGTAATTTCTTTCAAAATTATATATTTTGAAGAAATTTATAGGAAGCTATTGGAGTTATTCATATATTCTCAAAGAATCACTAAAAATGTGGTAATTTTTGTGGAAATTGAGACGGTTGATTTTTTATTATTTTTTGATATTCAAAATTCCAATTCAGGTTTTATATGAGGTTTTTATAGACTTCCAGAATGCAAGAGAAATACATTTTTCATAAAATAGAATTTTCTAAACTATTTTAATAAACCCTTTGGTGAATGATTTTCTTTGGGATTAAGTGGATTTGTGTTGGGAATTTGAAATCAATATTTCTCATAGAAGAACCCATAATATCATTATTATATTCAAATGGGGATGGAAAAATGTGTTTTCATTGAAATTAATAGGAGATAAAAGTTTATAGTAAAATGGAATAACTTGATCATGGAAGACACCCATATAAGAGAATGGCATTACAAATTATCTATCACATTTACTAATTAAGATATCCATTAATCCATTAGACAAGAAATAATATATAAATCTAGATAGATAATAAAGTGTATAATTTTTATCATGTGATACTAACATGAATATTATTTAGGTATCAATGGTGAAGGAGGATTGGGATCTTTAAACATATTTTTTATTGAATTTTGAGAAGAATAGTGGAGATACTGACATGTTGTTCATGTTTCTGATAATTGGTTTATAGAATTTCAGTGCACTAAAGCGATACTAGATTATATCAGATCAAAAGAGGTTGTTTTTATTTTAGACATTTAGTTTATAAGGTTAAGATAAAGATATGTGAAGTTGAGAGAAATATAGACTGAGTTTCTGGTTATTCATGTGATGATCTCATGTAATTTGAAAACATTGTTTTTGAGAGGAAGTAGATATGTTATGACGATGCAGTGATATCATAGTACTAAATGGATATCTACTCAATATAGAGTTAACTGAAACAAATTTATATACATTTTAGGAATATGTATAACCTATGTGACTCAAAGTAAAAAAGATAACATAATGATAATTTTTTACTCCATTATGAGGATACGTTTGTGGAAATCTTGGGAGAGATAGGACTGTTTATATAGAATGATACACTTTGTAGTAGTGAGAAACACTAAAACGTTGTGTTTTATGACTTATTATAGTAAAAAATCCATTATTGGATTGAATACCTAATAAAAAATATGAGAAGACCTTAGAATAATACATTATTAAAATACTACACATCATCATTATTTATTTTTTCACTACATGAGGTTGATTTATATTTAGCAATTGGCTACCAAATTTATTCATATCCAAACAGGTAATACTAGTACCAATTCTAATGGGAAAATATAGAATAGATAATTTTAAATTTGGAAAAAATAGGAAACACGTGATTGACACCTCCCAATATCTTAGGTGTCTGCATCTAATCTATTAGATATTTCATCCTTTTCAACCAACTTTTTTTGTGTATAAATGACTAAAAGTCGCTTATTGGAATGATTCTAAAAAATGAAATATCCTACCTAATAAAACTTTTATAGAAATTATTTACAATAGAGAAAATTAAATTTTTGTCGAATGAAAATATTTTATGATGACCCGAGAAATTCAATGTGGGTGTCCATGTATTTTTTAGAGTGTCACATAATTTGGGAAACCTAATAATTGGAATGTAAGGTTAGTCAGAACCATGATTTTTGGATTCTTTTAATGTGGTGGAAGGAATTGGAGATGTTTCATATCATTTTTCAATACCACCATGATACACGGTGATTCATAATTTACTTATGCATCTCAATTAAAGGGATACTTGTAGGATTTTTCTCATATTTCAATTTAGAAAATAATTTATTTGTATCCAAATATTTATTTGATTAAAATGACTAGGAAAATCATAGGAAAGAAGGACAATGTTCTATAGGAAAATTCTATTCCCCTCATATGTCTATTATGGAAACATAAAAATTTTAAAGAATAAACATGGTAGAGGGAGTTTTTAATGTATTAGTAGTGGCTAAATAATTTTGATTAAATGAAGTAATTTTTAGGGGTATAATTATTTATCGTATAAATAATTATAACATTGATATTCTTAGTAATACGCAATAAAAAATGTCTTATTTTAGTTCAATAATTTATTTTTAGGTGATTGAGAGTTCAAATATATTTTTTCCATTTTATTATGGAATATGGATTATTTCTTTTTTCCCCACTACTATTATAATTAATTAACAATTATGGGTGAAGATTAATTCCATGATAGTTGATTTAGAGATATGAAAATTTATTTTTTACTAGTAAATATTAATTATTTTAATATCATTGAGGAGTAAATTCATTTGTGCGATGAAAAATATATTATGAAGTATTTTTAAAATGGGTGTTAATTAATCATATAAATGAGTGTTTTTGAAGTTTAATTCAAGGAATTACATAGTGTGTAGAAAGATTATCAAAATTATCTAATTTTAAAGTTTCTCAAATTCCTTTATTTATCAAAATGGATGAAGAATTAAAAACTAGAGTATTTTGTGGGCATTAATCGTGGAAATAATTAAAGAAGAGATAAGAGAGAAGGAATTAATATTTCTAATAGTTGGTTGACACTATTATTTGAGTTTTTCCATAGTTGTATAATTTTATAGAGAATAAAGTATATATTATAATGGATGAGAATACCTCAATTCTTATCACACCTCTTGCTCATGTTATATATTCTCCTTAAAGATTTCTATCTCCCTTTTTCAATAATTCCACTGTGTATTTGGTATAAAAAAACAAACATTTAATCACAGGTTTAATGGTGTTTTAAGATAATATATTTATGATATATAATTTATTTCATTAACTCTATAAATAATATTAAATGTGTTTAAGAACATTCCAGTTTTAGAAAATGAAAAAATCTAATTATCTCATGTTTGAGGAATTCTAGATAGATTAATGACATTTGGCATGTACTGGGCTAAAATACAATATGGGATATTACCATCACTATATAATTATACCATGACTTATCATATCCTATGTCATTAATCTATATACATTAATGTTCCATACTATATTGGAATGTGTTCGTACCCCTTTCATATGTATTATTTAATAAAATTCACATGGGAACCATTCTAAATGACATGTTCCATGATATGAAAGAAAGGGTTTCATTAGGAAAGTGTATACTTCATGCTGATTATATTTTAGAAGTTATTTTATACATTTTACATTATAAAAGATAATTTATGGAACCCTCATGTTAATAGTTCTTGGTTATTCTTCCCATAAGTATCATAAAATTTAATGTTTAAGGAAATATTGATGAAAACACATATAGGTATATGGCTCTGACATATTTATAACATGTATAATATTTACGTGATTTAATAATGGATTTTAAATAATGATTATTTATTATTTATTTATGATAAATATTCATATATACCATTGAAATAATCGTTTTTTAACATCCTTAATTCATGTTTATATTGGGAACTAATATATGACTAGGTATTTATCAAATGTGGGTTATGAAATATGTGTTTGAATTTTTATAATGATGCATTTCTTAAATAGATTCCAATAATGGGTACAAATTTTGGATTTATTTGGAATGGGAGTTCGATAAAGATGTTTTCCAAGGACTTATTATAAAATTTATGGGTTTTTCAATTTCACTAATAAAAAATATTTTTGATTTATTATAAAAGTTTTGTGTTGTATTTCCATTGGTTGGATCTGTTTTTTTTTTGGAATTATATGGTATATTGTATTTGTATTTACCCAATTGTTTCAAACTGAGGTTGTGCTTCTAGGTTTATTAATCATACTACGTGGTTTTAGTTTTGGGTGTGATTGGAGTTTGGATGTATGGATGGGAAAATGATTTCTCTATATGATTGAACTAGATGAGTAATGATTCATTATAGTAATAACAGAGTTTATATCAAAATATATTTCCTTCTGGGATTCCATTATGACCATGACATGCTCTATAAACATAAAATTTATTTGTACGGTATTATTTTTAAATTCTTTTTTTTTCTATAATATTGACGTTTATTCTTATGACTTTTGGGGATTTTATTTCATTACTAGTTTTATTAAAATGAGAATAATAAATTTTTATGCATAATACGGAATGATATGTTTTCATTTTAAAATTATTATTTATGTATTTATTATTTGAAAATAGATATCATTGAATCAAAAGGTTTTTTATATATTATTTTGGTGGCATAAAATAATGAATTAATCATGCTATTATAGATTACTCAATCTTTGGTTTATTTTTTTGGTATTGGGGAAATTCGACTTATTTTATACTAACCCCAAACTTGTGAATATGGGTTTAATTTTAAATTTAAATAAATGTGATGTATGAAAAAATAGGACCACATTATTCATTAGAGGTGAATCGTAGATTTACGATAGTGATATAGTCAAATGTTTTATGTGACTTTTAGATTGTTTCATGTGATCATAATAGTGTAAAAATATTGTTTAATTTTTTCCCCGGTCTAATAAAAATAAAATTTACACTAAAATACAATATTCTTTCAAATTTCATATATTTGTTTTACTATTTATACAGTCAAAATTTATTATTATTTGAGAGAAAATAATTGCCTAAAAGTTTTAGTTATCTATTAGAACTAGTTTCCAGCCTCTGGTGAGTGTGTAGTGTTCTTGAGGATTTTTGTTGTTCC
This sequence comes from Viscum album, assembly GCA_963277665.1. Classification (NCBI taxonomy): domain Eukaryota; kingdom Viridiplantae; phylum Streptophyta; class Magnoliopsida; order Santalales; family Viscaceae; genus Viscum; species Viscum album. Next base: position 1,292,413,203 of record OY728138.1, on the reverse strand, counting down.
TATTTAGGTTATAGGATTTAGACCTCAGGCCATTTCATTACAAATTTCATGGGGAAATTAATCCTAGGGGTGACCCAAAAATTTTTAAATCATTAACATATAAAATAATATTGAGAACATTAGTAAGAAATGAATTTCCTACATAACATTTCACTAAGAAAATGCTTTAGAGACCTCACATATTCTAAGACTATCCTATTTCTGATAGGACCTCTTTAGGTTGTCTTTTATTTCATAAACATCTATATTTTATTCTACCTCTATAACTTAGGATCTATAAACATAGGCATGTTTGTAGTGGTATAATGAAACTACATTTTATTATTATGATAATTATCTTCCCCCATCACTAAATTTATTATAGAGTACCTTATGTAGTAACTATAGTATGTAAAAAATATCTTCTTCTTTTAGAACATTTATAAAATGTTTATACCTATATAAATATTCTATATAATTTATATTTTTTCTTGAATTGATCACAATGAAAAATTATATGTTGTATTTAGTAAAATTTTATCTACATAGAATTATTCTTTAAATACGTTTCATCTATTACAATTATTCAATGAATTATTTTATTTAATATACTCCCATAAAACTAGTTGCATCATTTTTAAATTGTATTTATTAGTGTGTAAATATCCTTATATTATTAAAATTTGAGTATGATTTTTCTTTTATCTCATCTATTTTCTATATATATTATAAATTTGTCTAACAATATCTTATATAAAACTTGGATAACTGAATGAAAATAACAATATCCAATCCATCGTATGTATATTCTAATATCCATTCCTTTGATAATAAAAAATTTAGGGTTACCAAAATATGTGAAATAAATATTTCATATCATGTATAAAAAACGAATAATTATGTTCACCAATATACTTATCCCCTAAAAACGGTAATTTTTGAGCATCTTATCCTATTAGGTCACCCATACTTAATGATCAGTTTATTGAACATGGTCCAATTCAAAAGGAATTCACACCTTGGTATTTTTAGGGGTTTTATAAATTTTATCACATTGCAATATTATATAGATTTAATGACATTTATTTCGTTATTTCACAATATGTTTCCATGATGTCAATTAATTTAATTATATATCACATTATTATCAATTTAAATACCCATTCATTTTAATGAATCACACTTTATATAATCAATAATTTTTGTAGTTCATTTAATTTAAAATTTAATTATGATATAAAAATCATATGAATATGCATCACATGAAGAAGATACATAAGACACATTTATTTGAATAACTAAAACCATAAAATACTAAAATCGTACTTAAGGTAACCTATGGTGAAATAGGTAACCAACCCTTACTTTTCAAATAAAACCAGAATCCTTAGTTTTGATTATATTTTGAGAAAAAGTCTTGTTATTCATATATTATCACTTAAAATTCATTATTGTCCCACTGTGATTTTAATGCTCTTTATGTAATAAGAATTAAAAAAAATGGTTTACAGTGAAATATAAACCAAAAAATCACAATCCTTTGTGAAAATATAATAAATGTTATGTTATAACTTATAATAAAACTACATAAATTATTGGTTTCATATGTTATTGATTCAATTTAAAATATTTAATAAAATAATAAATACATTAATAATATAAGAAATTAACTCCATGGATAATAAAATAAATAAAAAAATAAATTAGGTATAATATATATTAATTTTGTTTTTGTAAATTATGAATATAAACAATTTATGTTTCACTAGTGCACTACCTAATTGTCATTCATGGACACTGAGGGGGTGGGTGAATCAATGTACTAGATTTTTATTTAGTTTCAAATTTTTTTAAAATTCCCCCTTATAGAATTTAAAACTACTATATTTTTTGAAAATTATTGATCCGTGAATTATCCCTCACCAAGAACCTCCATATTCAATACATAATATAATAATAATATAATCACATAGATATTTATAAGGTTCATCCATCAAATTATACTCCATTTCTGGGTTAGGATGAGTTCTAAGACCTAGTGTAATCATAAAAATGGGAGAGTTATTAAAATAGAACAAGGTAAATGATCATCCTTGGATGCTAAAAGGCCACACACAAAGTATTTGGAATGTTTCAAACAATATAAAGGAAGGATTTCTCTTTAGGGATTTTGGTAGAAACTATCTCCCTTTAGTTATTCAACAATCCACTAGAACTATTACTTTGTTTATATCAAAACATCATTTTCATCTAGGGTCATTCTTTAAACCAGTTAACAAGTTTTCATCCACAATGAAATGAACATTTACATTCCAAGTAGGTTTGTATTTTTATTTAACTTTAATAGACTATGATTTTAATTCTCAATGGAACTTCAATCTCTCATAGTCTCAATACCAAGGATAGGTAGTAACATAAGTTTGTGCTATGTCTCCTCTATATTTATTTCTATGATGAGATGAGTAATATTCCTTTTCTCCCTTATTTCTTAAACACATATGGTTTCCGGGATGTAGTCAGATCAAAATAAAGGCATAGAAAATATTATTTATAGAATATGTACCATGATTATAATTTTAATGAATAGTTTGTTTTCAAAATATATGTATTGGGATTATTTTTCTTTGATTCCCACTAATACTCTCTCTTTATTAGTATGAGGTTCCATATACGTCTATACACATTAATCTTTATTGATATATCTATATTTTATTTACAAAATATTTTTAGAACATAAATTTTATATTTAAATATATAAACTCATTGAAAAGTATTTGGATAATTCTCCATTTTTTTCACATTCAAATTAATTCAAGGTAAAAACATAAATATTCTAATAACATGGGTTTTTCTATATAAGTATATGATCATTATTCAACCCTAAATTTAATTCAAATACATTTATAGTTTTATAAATTTTAGAAGTCCTTTTCAAGTTTTCTATTTTAGATAACTAGGTGATAAATCATACATAACAGCCCAATACATTACAGGTTAGACACTTCTTCTTAGTGTACTTTTATCCTTGGTATATAACTTTTAAAATGATAAATTATTTCTTTTTATGAAACATATTTAGGATTTTTAACTTGGAATCATCATTGCTCTGACTCATCCTAAAATCCTATGAAAAATATCCAAAGACATGGTATAATAAAAAATAGCTTAGTAAGGGATATATAATAATTAATAAATGATTTCATTAGTACATTCTAAAATGATGATATCATAAAGAGATTTTTCCTTTAAAATTAAATATTCTAAGCTCAAATAATTGTTTAATTACGTAAACAACTGGCATTACTACACATTGGTTTTCATAACATAGTTTTTTTTGAAAACATAGTGGAAAATATTAATCATGAGGATTTCTAAGAAAACCTGAGAACCCTTGAAAGTCTTTTTCTTAAAAACATGTAATTTTTACCCTAAAAGTACATAATCATTCCATTAAAATAATATCATTATCTTAACTTGTGAAAAACAATTATTTATATTAAAATTAATTATCAATAATATAACATTCATGTATGTTCCTTTTAAAATCATCTTTATTAATCCCTTACAATAACACTTATATATATAATAACTTTCATGACTAATTGAAAAATAATTCTCTTGAGAAAATTATAAATACCCATTATATTTGAAAGATATAAAGGGAACACTCATTATCTTAAACAATATTAATGGTTCATAACATTCATGAAACACATAATTGATTGAATTCCCCTCTTCAGATATATAAAAATATATCCATTTAACCCGTCAATAAAATATTTTTGGTTATTTATATATCTATTTAATTTGAAATAAAATTTTAAAAACTAAAATGACAAGAACAAATAATATGAGATATTTTATTTGAAGAAAAAATGGAATCTTATAAAGGAGTAAATAAATAGAATATTAGTTTTATTAGTGGAAAATCCACTAAGGTAGTAAAATAAAACATTACATTTTTTGTAAATAATTTCATAAAGTTCCATTTAAAATACCAAATAATATTCCTTATAGAATCATTTGTAAGATAGAAAAATGTGAAAAAATCAATTTAAAATTTATTTGTATCCATATAAGTAAATGTATAAGAGTATTTTAGGATTTTGGTTATGGAAGAATTAGATTTATAAAATATATATTAAAATATTTTAAAATAATGTTTTGTGGTAAAGTGTACCTTTCCGCGAGTCTGACATGTCGTGTACATTCTTTGTCTTCTTAAATAATGAACTTATATTAATTATATAATTTATAAATAACATTTTTAAAATTTTTTATTCCTTTTATCTAACTTATATCCATGCTAAAATAAATTACTTGAATGATTAAGTTTACTTAGAATATTTTGTGGATGTTTGGTTCGTAAGTCAAAAAATTAATTTGGAAGCTAGAATTTGGTAAAATAATATCATGATTTTATAATTTTGAAATTATTAATAATGTAATAATTAGAATATTCATACATTAATTTTAATTTTAATTGTAAATATGTAATTTGGCTATGAAAAATTAAATATTTTACAATCATGGGGATACTAGGTCATACATACAAATGTGTAATGTTTCCATTATTCAAAACAAAGAAGAAAAATTTATGTATAAATTTTTATCAATTTTTTATTATATTATAATTCTTATATTATCTCTTTAAAATTAATTATGTATACAATCTATGTGAGGTGGTCATAAAAAAGAATCCCATCACCTCAGGGATGAGGTAATCCACACACATGTGAATGATGTTATTAATTTTCAATGGATAGAAATTTAAGAAAATAAAAGATGTAATATATTACTATAAATATAATTATGTCAGTTATGATATATATATATATATATAATAAATCCAAGATTATAACCATCCATGAGATACAATTAGGGAAAAACAATTACATCTGTTCGAAAAATTGTATTCCATTATACACACGAACGATGGATCCATTTCCCATTCGATGGAAGAGGAGATTGATAAAGGTTCTGAAATTAATATAATTATATTACATTATATGTGAGATATTTATTTTATTATATTTTAATTCTTAAGATCATATTCAATGTTATAAAATATTAAATAAAAAAAAATTTCATAATGTGATTTAACTCTTCTTCAGACAACCTCCGTAGGTTTAAACTATTTGAATTCTATGGTGGGTATTCTGATCAATCGTGGGCCTCTAGGATATAAGGATGGATACTAATAATTTATATGGTTTTTTGAATGATATAATAGGCTCTTGATGTATGGAGAAAAAATAAGAGGTGATTCCCTATTATATATGGAGGGATAAGACACACATGTAAATTTTCAAAATATTTATATATATTAATCAAGAGAAGATATGTGTGTACATATAAAAAAAGTGTTTCAATTGTAAAAATAGGATTATTCAAAATAAGATGGGCATGGAAATTTGTCATCTTATGATGGAACATTTTTGTGATCATATTTTATAAGGAATAATCTTTAAGCAGTTATTTGAAAGAATCATCAATATAGTAATAGGGAATGATTACAATTTAAAAAACCAATAGTTATCTTTTGGAGGTCCTATTTAAGAATTTAAGAGTTTAATCGCATCCATCAAAAATCATATTCTGTCTATCATTTTGTAATTGAACAGGAAAGTTGAGATTCTTGAGAAAATAATGAAAATATTCATATGGGATGTAAACTATGGTGACAGATGTCTCTGTAAACCTTGTAAGAAGATGGCTAAGTCAATTGAATAAGGAAGAGTTAACTGTTAGGGAATTTCAGAATCCATTCAAGCCATGAAAAAAATAAAATATGGGACATTATTGAAGGGAAGAAACAATGTGAATGGATTATGAATGAAATATATGGTGGTGATAAGAGAGCGTGGGTAGATCATGTTGGGAGATCATCAGGCTTGATAGGGTACATGATTGAGTGTTTGGAGATGCTGGAATGAAATGTTTTTTGGGTTATGAGTGATGTAAAGGTCATCTATTCGAAGAAAAATGGGTAGGTGACCCCATGTTTTTTTCTAGGATGCCCATCCCTAGAGACCTCTATCATGGAAGCTGGTTTGTATCCTAGAATTATTAATACATCTATCGACCACCAAAAAAAGATCATCTATGATAATATTAATTTTATTGATGATCCAGATAGATGTATCTTTTCAAAATGAAAACCAAGGTAGTTCAAAAATTGATATTTATGAGTTATTATTCATGTCAGTAGTGTAACCGATGAGTTTCCATAGAGACTTTGGTGTATGTATACCCCAACAAAAATAAATTTCTTTGGGTGGAACATAAGGAACTATACACTTCCTACTTATGAGAATGTGTAAAAGAAAGGGGTTTTTTTGTTTATCCATGATAGTGTTGAAATTATTCCAATATTGAGTCTTCTTGGCATCCCTTATTTATAAGGGATTGGGCATGAGGTATCTGGAATTTTTTTAGTCACTACATGGAAATTTATGGTCCTAGGAATTCAGATTTGGATTTTATTCAATCCTAGTTTCGTGAGGATGATCCGAATTATGTTGAGACAAAGTCACACATTATGAAATTTTCTATGGTGTGTTGAGTTATGTTTGATTCTATAAACAAGGTGAGATAATAAATAATTTACACTCATTTATTTATCAATGTACGAGTTAAATCCTTTTTGTATGTGATGGAAGATCTCATTACTGGAGGGGGTATTCAGTCTCACTAAGATGTTGTATTACGAGGGTGGTTTTCAATGAAGAAGGAAGATAAAAGAGTAACATGGGGATGTGGGTTAGTTAGAGACCTCTTGATAAGGGACTGAAACTAAATGTTTCCTAATTTCACTTGGTTTGGGAATGAGAGGAGGTATTCTCATGAGGCATTGTTGAGTTTTTCTTATTTTTTGGTGTCATTCATTTTTTTAGTCCAGGTAAATCCATTTGAGATGAGGTCAGGGATGTGGACAATAGTCTCATATAGTGAAGGCCCTACAAAATCTATATCTCAGAAGTTGAATTATATTCCAAACCACTAGATGAGATTTCATACTAGAAGGATAAGCCAATATGAGATTTGAACTATTTTATCAGGAAATTATGAATTAAAATTGATCAAAATATTGAGGTTTTTCACACATGGAGGGATGGAAACCTTGAAAAAGATTCTTCAAAATATTTTGAGGACCAAAGTGAGAGTATTATTTTATATTTATTCATTGTATCCATATCAAATTGTTGTAATCCTATCATTATGGGTATTCACATGTCTGGAACCATTTTCTCCCCCTAATTTTGGTGTCCTTTCAATTTATTTTTCAATAAAAAGATTATCTTTTGTAAAAAAGAAGGAAATTTGATAATAACATTTACCATTTAAAAATATTAAATGATATACGACCAAAATATTTCTTTCAACTATGATTTAGGAAGGTTTTAGCTCATTCTAGCCATAATATTTTTAGTATAATCCTCCAAAACCGATTTTAACCGTAACCATGGGAACATATTTTTACTATATTTACTTTTCATTATGACCAAAAAATATTTGGACATTATTAAATAATTCTATTTATATTTATTTAAGGTATGGAATAAATTTTATCAAATTCCATTCACAAGAGTGGTCAATATAGATTTTAAATTAATCCCTCATAATGTGAGGAAAAATGGTTTTCAGGAAAAATGACGTTTAAAGTATAAAACATTTTATGCTTAAATCAACAAATAAATTGATTCCAATTATTATAATTGGAAAATATGTAGTATAATTGAAGTAATTTTTTACTTATAAATGATTTTAATATCAAATGGAACTCTATAAATTCTTGAAATGAATCACATTTTTGAATAAAAATATGTACATTCTACTATTCACAAAAAAACTATGTTTTTTATAAAATTCACAAAAAATAATGATATAATAATTATTAATTTTGGATATAATTTATATTTAATGAATATGTATAAAGAAATAAATTTAATTACTATTAACATTACCTAGTTTATTACACACTTCCTCCCTTTTTGAAAATTATGTCATTGTAATTTTATTCTTTAAGTAAAGATGTGAGGATATTTTTCCTTCATAACATCTTCTAATTACCATATTTTTTCTTAAATTTTATCATTTCTCCCCAAAACCTTAAACTCATTAATCAAATTATTCAATATAATATTCACTCTTTGGTTAATAAGATGATTATTTTGTTCCTTATAAGAATTTTTCCCTTCTAATAGAACTACATCTTGGATCAAAACATGAGATGTATCTAACACATAATTCCTTAAAATTAAAATATGAAACACATTATGTAACTTTGATAAACTCAATGTTAAGGAAAATCTGTAGAAAATAGATCTAATATTAACTTTTATTTCATGTGTTCTAATGAAATACATACATAACATTCCCTTTTTACCAAAACACATATTTATTAAAAACTTGTTTTCCAACATAGAAAAAAGATATTTCCTTCAATTATTTGCATAAATTTGATACCTACACTAAGATATCCTCATATGTTTCTGAATCATATTCATGTTCTCAAACACTCTATATACTAATTCTTTCCCTAATAACAGTCATTCACCTACTTCATCCGGAAAAGCTGTAGTCTGAAAGTTCTTTCTATACAATGCCACAAAAGGTGTAGTCTATATACCCGAATGAAAACTATTATTATGTAAAAATTAAAATAATGAAAAAAATTTATACTAAATTCCCAAATAACCCATTTAATAACATCAAATCATGTATTCCAAAGTATAAATTATTTTCTCTAACTATCCATCAGATTGGGTATGAAAAGATGTACTAAAATTTATTTCAATTACCACTAATATTTGAAGACATTTTAAAAAAATTAGAGGTAAATTTAGGATCACTTTTAAATATAATGTAGATATGAAGTCCATATAAATTTTTTATCTCCTTGAGATACAATTCAAAAAACTTATATAATGATATATTATAGAGAAAAATAAAGAAATGTAGAGATTTATTCAACTGGTCAGAAATAAACCAAATTGCATTTTCATATTCAGACAACATTAACAATCCCACCATTGAATACATATATATATTTTACCAATTCTACACCATCACTTTAAAAGTATGATGTATTGCCTTTATGAATTTTAATTCTTTTTTATCCAATTTAAAAGTAAAAAATTTTATTTTAAATTTAAGAAAATATATTTTCATTCCATATGAATAAAAATATTCTTATAGGCCTCTATAAATCACAGCGCTTCCAGGGTAAAAGTAAAATAGAGAACTATGAGCTTTAATAAACAATAATATCTTAAACTAAACATCACAAGGAACATATAATATCTTTTTAAATCTGATAACACCTTCTTCATCAACATTAATATATTGAAACATTCCCTTATTAAAAAATTATTACTTTTACTATAAAACATAATGTCTTTTTTGATCTTTCTTAATTATTTCTAGCAAATATGATTTCATGTTTACCTAAAAAAAATATAGGCAATTCAAATTGTACAATTTATAGACCAAAATTCATCAAATCGTTTACAAATAGTTCATGTTACAAACATAGAATAGTTAATTATGCAATATATTTTCAACATAAATCTTTATTATCATTTTTTTCTTCTCATTTATAGTAATAAATCATGTTATCATAATTTTTAATTAGTTATATCCATATTACTTATCAAATATTCAAATCATTATTATTGATTAAATAATTAAATTATTTAAGATAAATATATATTTCACACTTTAATCCATATAAATTATGTCTCTATACATTTAAACAATACCAAAAATATCAAGTTCAAGGTCACATAAGGGATACTTTATCTCATGAGGTCTCAATTGACGTGAATCATAAGAAATTACTAGATCATTTTTCATTAGATTATAATTAATCCCCATCAAAGAAGCATTATTTTTTGAAAAACAAATCACCATTTCTAGATGTTTGGGACAAAAATAGAGCATACCCTAACATAATTTTCAATTTCTTAAAGAATTGCATCTCATTATTTAATCCATATAAATTTAACACATTTTAGTGTTAACTCAATAGGATAGATAACCATGAAAAATTTTCAAAATAACATTAGTATTAAACTACTGTGGGAAAAAAATATAAATATAAACAAAATTTCTAAGTTATGGACACTACAAAAATACTTTAGTTTTATCAACATCAATAGTAATTTCATATTTATTTACAATATGTACATAGAATGAAATAATTCACAACCAAAAAATTCAAGTAATAAATTTTCCTTATAACTTAATTTAATTTAGTATTTTGTAGAACAAATCTCAAATTTTTCTCATGATAATCAAAATATTCTGAATATGTCTATATTTCATCAATAAATAAATTGAAAATTTTATCCATGAACTCAATAAATACCCTATTTATAAGGTCTATAAATATATTTCTAATGGTTTCCAACCTAAAGGGAATAATTAAAAAATCATAATTCCCATACATGTTTTGAAAAGTTTTTTTCAAAATTTCATCCTCCTTCACTTTCAAATGAGGTTACATGGAACTAAGATCAACCTTTGAAAAATATATAGATCCTTATAGATAATCAAAAAATTCATCTATATAATAAAAATGATAATTATTTTTAAATGTGAGGTTATTAAATGATGTATAATCAATAAAATCCAGATTGAGCCATCATTCTTATTAACAAAAAAATGGACCACTATATGGGGAAGTTATTGGATGAATGAAACTATAACCAAGAAACTCTTGTAATAGTTTATTCAATTCAATAATTTCTACTTGAAAAACATGATATAGATATTTTATGGAATCTTTTCTTTTTAATGCATAAAATTTTTTTTACATGGTACAAAATTAATAATATAGAGGATTATTTTAGGTTTACATTATTATAAATTATGAACATAATACATGATGAAAATAAACATTATTCTAATTTAATTTAAAGAATTATACATAGATTCATCCTATGATACTTTTATTGTATCTTATATCCTGGTTACATACATAAAAATAATGTGGTGCTCATAAAACCTAATATATTAATAAACAAATGAGTCATTTGGTATGTATTCTCGAGGTATGGAAATATTTAATGACTACAAGAACATAATTCATATAATAATTTAATTATAATAAATAAAAACATGGATATGTTGAAGCTACATAAAAATGAGAAATTCATAAATATTTCACCATGGTTTTTCACTAATGTGTTGTAAAACATGTTTTCTAGGGTAATAAAACATGGTATTATAAAACAAGTTCATCTCCAGAGAGTAATTATTTACCTAATTAATTGGATTTCTATTAAGGCACACACATCACATGTATTAATTCATGTGATCTACATTGATCATAATAAATTATTTTATCAATAACCAATAAATAATAAATAATTATTTTCATGTAAAATAATTTTTGTCACAAGGGATTAATAAATTGAAAACTTCATCATTTATTACCTATAAGAAGAAAATGTGGGTCTCATACAATTAAATCACTAATAAATAATTTATTTTTACATATATTATAATAAAAATTTATAAGGAGTAGGTTTTGGTATTCAGAATATAAAAATATTTCATGTAATAGAAATAAATTCCAAAAATAGATTCTATAACATCACGGGTGTACAATGTGAATTAACGAAAGAGAATAACGAGAGGGAAGAATTTTCTAACATTGATAATAAAACAGTTTTTTAGTAATAGTATAATCAATATTTCTTGAAAATAATTTAATTCAATATCTCAAATATATACCACAAAGAGAGGTAATTTAATGGAAAAGAAGAATAGGAGAGTTCTCTTACCTTGGGATGTAATTTCCAAATTCATAGATATTGAATCCTTAGGATCCTAGAGAAAACATGGAGGGAATTTAGGGAGGGAAAATGATTATAATTTCACACAAAAATGATTTTTAGTGGATGAGTATGGGGGAATGTGTAGTTAAAATTAGAAAATGAAGTGATTTAAAAAAATCAAAATTTATATATTAGAATACTAGGTTGCCAAAAATTCAAAATAATTCTCTCATGTAGGTTTTTTTCGTGGTTTTATACATTAATTTCATTTAATATAATATTTTAATCCATTAAAATTGAAATAATTTTTTTTAATAATACTTTTGACATGGAAAATTAAATTTTCAACAGAATATAATTTTCAAAATAATAATTTTAATAATAGAAATTAGAAAGTCATATATAGGTTGGGAAATTGATTTAAATCAATTAAAATAAATAATATTAATAAAATAACATATTTTTTGTTCTGTATTTTATTTGATTAATTATTACATCATCATTACACATATATAATGTCCTAAAATATACCGAAAACAAAAAACTATGGTTTTTTCTATCCAATTAAAAATAAACTATTTTTTAAAATTTTAGAATTTTCACTATAACCTAATTTCTACGTGAATATTTAAAAAAAACACACCCCATGAAAATAACTATCTAAATATGATAATTTTAAAATTTAAATAATAAATCATTATTTATTAAAAAATAACAATTTTTAGAATAGTCAACTTTCTGACTGGTATCAAATTTTTCTAGGAAATTATAAAAGTATAAAAACATTTATATTTTAAAATTTATTTTTTTAAATTCTATTAAATGAAAATTTATTTCATTTAGAATTATTTTTTTCATTATAAATCTTTATATATTCTATAAAAATAAATGTTTTTGTAATTTGTATCCAAAAATCAAATTTCCAAATTAATCTTATATTAATATATAATTTACTAAATAATATAATACTAAAAATGGAAATATAGAAAAAACTATTTCATTTATAAAAATAGAAATAGACATTTATAGTAAAAATATCTAGATACATAACCCCTTATTACATTGGTATATTCCCTAAGGGTAAGATGTGAGATGGAGAAATTTTTTTGGCGTGGATTAGTTAACATTGACCTACTAGTTATCTCCAATAATTTGAAATTCTCCCAAAATATTTTTAATTTAAACCCCTCTTCTTGAATGTCTAATTGGTATTTCTCAATGGAAAACCCTAGTTATGCTACATCTATCCCATGTTCATAAAAAGGGTTCCAAAATTCATGAATCTACTAGTTGAGGCCATTATTTTCCTTTTCTACATCAATTAACATTTTTCATTACCCTATATAAACATTAATTTAAATGGTAATATAAATTAAAAATGGACATACCTCTCAATGGTTATATTTACTAATTCACATATTGACTAATTAGAATATTGACCAATGGATAGGTAAGACTTTGTCCCAGTGGTAACTATTCCCTTTGTACCCTATACTTACTCAAACACTCATAAAACTTTATTCCTTCATTATCTAAGTTTTTATAATTACTTTGATAATGATAATTATATTTTGAATGGTTATTTTTATTTTAAAAGTTTTTATTGAGGTTTTGATCTTCCTGGGGAGGTTGGATCTTATGAAGTATATCATAGTATAGTCATTATTCATTGGTTTTTATATTCCTCTAATATTCCATGTTGAAGTAATTGATGTAGTTTCATGACATTTAATATGAATTTTTCAATTTTTATGAAATTTTATTGTTTATTGTAATAAAATAGTTGTTTTTAAAAATAATAGTACTTTCATTTGCCAAAGAAATATTTTTTAGGTTTTTACATTCTCCCCCTAAATAAATTTATCCCTAAAAATGTAACAACCTAGAATCTTGATATATAAATATCATATAATTTAGATTAATATTCAATATATTTCAAAACTAAATTCCCTAAGGCCATAATGGTTTAGTGTATTTTGATACTATATACACACTCCTCTTATTTAATGCAAGATAATTAAAATTTACCACAAAGATCATCCCATTTTTCACTCTTCATAAACATACCCTATGTAAGAAAAATTTTGATAACCTGTGGAAAGGAAACATAATATAGGGTGATCTCATATGCTCAGTAAGGGTATGAAGGGGGTATATCAATCTATAATCATATAAAAAAAGTAAATTAACATCTTTTTAAGAGATCAAGAACATAACTTACAAAGATAAAACCTGACTTATCATAGACCGTAAACCTGATTCAAGGAATAAAGAATTATCATTAAAAAATATGTGATTCATAAGAGTGTGAAATTATCATAATTTATGAACTATAATATCATTTCATAAATTTGTGTAACCAACAAAGTTACATAACCATTTAATTTTTCAATTTTAAATACAAATACCATCAAACATAGTAGACCATAACTCGTCACCTTTTTTCAAATGTGGATAATGCCCATTAGCCTGTTTACCAATGTGAATCAAGTCCATCTTTCAATTTCTCATTGTAGATCAATCCTATTAACTTGTTTTCCATTTCTATCTCATGATGTATAAATATTTACCCAATCTTTTTAAGGGTGATATAGGTCACATCCATCATTGGTTATAACATGACCCCTATCCTTGGTTATTATGTAACCACCATCCATAGTTATAATATAACCACCATCCTTGGTTATAATGTAACCACAATAAAATAATAAAAACCATATATAGGTGTTCCACGAGATTATAAAACATTAACCTTATCAAAACCCATGAAAATAAAATTGTCTCACCAAAAATTACATCTTAGAATAAAAAATTAAAATGAAAATGTTCCCATAATAATCTCATCAATTTTTCAAAAAATTGCAATTCGAAAAGGAAAATTTTTTATAGAAATATATTTATAACTATCATAAAACATCAAGAGAAATGATATGGATGGTAGAATTGGATTATATCCCCAATATATCATATATACCATCAAATAATGTCTGTATATATGGGTATTAGTTTTGAAATATCACTTGGAATATTTCTAGAGGAAAATAGACATTATACTTTGAAAATCACTTTTAAAAAATGAAATTTCTTTAAAAAAATAAAAATTTTCATTGAATATTACCTTGGAAACATATAAATGAATAATTAAATCATTAATCATTTATACTGGTAGAAAATTCTATTTATTCCCTACATTTTAAAATAAATATTCCTTTCACATTATATAAAATTAAAAGGGGGATTATTTGTAAAATTAATTGAATATTAATTTTAAACAATTTTATAAAAATTCAAAATTGGGTAATTTTTTAAAAAAATATTTTAGAATATTTAAAAAATATTTAAATCATTTTTTTGATGACATTTATATGGAAGAAAATGTTTTTAAAAAAAAGTGTTATAAAGATGAGTTTTTTGAAAAACATTATTTTAGTATATTTACACCTTTAAGAGACGAGAATTAAATATGTATTTTTTTTAAACATAACACATGAGAAGGAAATAAATGAGTATAATTTCAGTTAGATGATGATATCTCATCATTGGAAGCATATCTTAAATCATCTTAATAAAAATTGAAATTGTAATAATAATCCTTTTCCAATTAGGTATCTTTTGAATCGTAAGCCCTGAGAAAGAAAGAAATTTATATATATATCTATATATAATAATTATCCTTATAAGGATTATAAAATGAATTAGTGTTCAGTATACACACCACAAAAAATAAATAATTTGTGTATAATATACTTTTCCCACAAAAATAAAAGTGAGGTGAAAATCCATTACCACTTTGGAAACTTTTAAACCATAAGCCCCATTAAAAAGTAAAATAAAATGGTCATTTAAATAAAATTAAAATAATTATATTCAAGATATATTTTATCATATGATTAGTATAAAAACTACACAAATGCAATAAGTGGTAAATATGGATTATGTCTCCTCAAAATAAATGAGATATTAGAAATAAAAAAATTACATAAAGTCTTGATATCCATCATACATGGAAAAATAATATTTATAATAAATATAATTTTTTTATACATATATTAGATAAAAAACATCATATGTATAATTAAATATTTATTTAAGTATTTTTATATTACTTGTTTATTAACAATTCTTTGTTAAAATCATATTTCAGGTAATAACTGCTTTATTTTTCATGTACATTTTGGTTTGGTATTTTTGGTAATATTACTCTGATCATGTTTCCATCATAAATAGAATTTTAAAAATTATATATACATCACATATATTCATTATATATATATATTTATTTTAATCCTATAATTTTAGATATAGAAAATGAAATTTACCATTTATAAAGATGGTAGGCCGTACATATTCATGAATGTTGTTTCCATTATATTTATAGATGAAATGAAATAAAGATAAATAATATATTAAATTCATAGAATCATTTTACACCATATATATCACATATTTTCATAAAAATGATCCTTATTACCATCCATTAAATACATAAGTAAATAATGAATCACATCGCTTCATGAGGTGATAGTCCTCCGTACACATGAGTGTTATTATCGTATTCCCATAAAATGGAAGGTAAGAAAAAAAAATTAATGTTATAATTAAATAAGATTAATTATGTATTAAATATCATATAAATATGTAATATCTATTATTATATCTATCTATTAGAGGTGGTGATGGAAAAAATATTTTATCTGTATGTGAGGTAGTTATTCTCTCTACACACAATCGAAAGTTCCATTTTATATTCGATGAAAGAGGATAAATAAATCCATTATTGCATAAATTTAATAAAGATTTAAGTATATGTTAGATGATGGTGTTATGATATTTTAAATTTTAGTAAAATAATAAAGGTTGAAAGATAATAGGTAAAAAAATAATGACCTTAGAGAAGATAAAAACCTTTTCTTAGGGAAAACCCCTTTGGATCACTTATTACGGATCTTAGTGTTGGAATTTTTGGAAGAAAATAAGATATATAATAGGTCTATGGATTTTTTGTTGATATTTTTGTTTTATTTTTTTACCAAAGGGATTAAGATGTTTTAATAAGTGAGGGGAGGAATTTCCCTTTTATAATTGAGGGGTTGTGTTTTTATAAATACCAAAAACTATT
Organism: Viscum album; assembly: GCA_963277665.1. Taxonomy (NCBI): domain Eukaryota; kingdom Viridiplantae; phylum Streptophyta; class Magnoliopsida; order Santalales; family Viscaceae; genus Viscum; species Viscum album. The sequence goes on along the minus strand of OY728138.1, from coordinate 1,292,396,319 downwards.
TTTTAATGGGAAGTCACTCTCACCCCAAGTGGCACCAAAATTGATAATTAAAAGTTTTTGTGGAATATATTGTCCACTAACAGATAAAAAAATATGTTTTGAACATGTTATTATATAACCTTTATGTTTACATATTTTTACTATTTTAGTTTGCACCATTGATATTAGTTTTTTATTAATTTATATAGGTGATTTATTCCTTCTTTATAAAAATTATAATGATTATTATTAGATAATTTCAACCCATTGATTTTAAATTAATATAAAATTTTTTAAATAAAAAACTATGTTTGTAGAAAATTTATTTTGACACAACTGCATATAACACACAAAACCCCATTTTAACCTTAACCACAATAATTAATTTTTATTGTTTTCACTATTCACTATGACTAAAAATTAGACTATCCTTATTAGCTAATAATTATTATTATTAATCCAAATATGTAATCCATTTTACAAAATTCAATTTAAATAAGTTACAAAATTTATTTTAATATAAAACACACATATGCGATGAAAAAACGGTTTTACCAAAAAAATGGCTCTTAAAATTATAAAAGTGTTAATGTAAAAATTCAACATTAAATTGTATTAAATGACATAAATTAGATTAATAAAAATATAATTGAAATTATTTTACATTAAAACAATTTTTATATAAGATATTCAAATACATTAAACGAAAATGTAGTTTTAAAATAGAATTAGTATAGTCTACTATTCATCAAAAAATTAATCATTTCACAAAAATATAAAATATTTACTAAAATAAAATTTTTAAATATTGATTAAAAAAATTAATATTTTTAGTTTTTAAAATAAATTTCCTAAAATAGGAATAAAAATATTAATATTTTTTCACAAAAAAAATAAATAAAAACTATATCTTAAGAAAAAGGTACTTTTGAAACATATAAAAAGATAAAAAATAAATACTTTTTATAAATATTTTTTATTTATATAAAATTATTTTAATAAATATTAAAACAAATTATTCTTATTTATACCTCAATGGTTAACTTCAAGGTTATATGGGTTATGTTTAAATAATAATAAAAATAGTATTTTGTAAGAAGATGGATCTTCTTTTCAGGTATGTTTTCCTTTTTCTGGTGTTTTGGAGAAAAAGAGGAATTTCTGGAAATTTCTTAATTACACACTGTGTACTTTATAAGTACACGCAATGTACTCAGTTACCGCGGGTAGCCGGGTGCTGGTCGTGTAATGACCATGCACACAATCATGTGTGGTGACCTGAAGACCACCTAATGTGGGGGCCAGTGAAGGCATGTACATTCTATGTACTTATAAAGTACATGCCATGTAGTTTATTTTTTTCTTTAAACATACTAGGGTCACGTCTGACGAACAGAACTTTCTCCTTCTCAACCTAGTTCATCCGAGAGAGACGGTATGGCCATGATCTTTCCCTGAGCCCCAGATCGAGTATTCATCCCCTGATTTGACCATCGTCGATTACATTGGCATCACCTCACCAAGCTCTTCCTTCTTCTAGTACTTCGTTTCTTGATTCTTCTTATTTCTCATGTTATCTATAGTTGAACATTTTAGACGTTTTTGTAGATCTATGATGCTCTTGGGAGATTCAAGGCTTTAGGTTCATGTATAACAATAATACAACACTAAGGTAGGTGGTTTGTGTTTTTCTGTAGATAGAATTTGAATTTTATGTGAAAAAGTGCCCAATACGCTTGATTGAGGTATTGGGTGCTTACGATTTTAGCCCAGTTAATTTCCTGTTATGTTTGAATGCTTGGATAGAGGTTATTTATTAATAATCGGGTTACCTTTGCTAAGATATGGATTTTTTTCATGTTTTCTTATTTTGACTGTTTGGTCTAGTATCCTGTTAGGTTGCCTTCTTTTTTTCTCATGCCTATTATTCTTAGGATGGAATGGTTATTTTCATTCTTGTTGTTATGTTGTAGACTAGTTATCCACGTAGTTCTTAATGTTTACTTTGTCCTCTTATTATTGCTATGCTGGTCTGACTTACACTAGGTCGTGAGAAATTGTTGTAGTAGACAATAGAGAGAATGGACATATGGGCTTCTCTAGAGTGTCTGTTTATTATCACGTTGTGAGCCCATAGGGGGGTTGACATTGACTGCTCTCTCATAGGGTCTATATTTATGTTATGTATCCATAAGAGGAATTGACATTGAGTGCTTTCATAGAGTGTTGGATGGTTCCGTTAAAAGAATATAGGGGGAATTGACAGTGAGTGCTTCCTCAGAAAGTCTTAAACCATACTTCGTTATAAGGGGAATTGACATTTTCTGCTTCCTTAGAGAGCCTTTAGAAAGGAAAAACCAGAGGGGTTAGACTGTGTGTACTTGCCAGAGGGTTGCTTGTTTTTTCTAGGTTTGACCAGAGGGGATAGTCTTCAAGTACATCCAAAAGGGATACCTATTTGTGATTATCTTCTTAGTTTATATGTGGTGTTTGAATGCTTTGAAACTGTAGGAATTTCTACAGTTGAGTACTTCCTTGTTTACTACTTCTTTTTCTTATTAACTTCCATATATATTCACTAAATGTTAGGCATAGATCTCTTGGTGGTTTCCTATTGGGAATTAGTCTCACACCATATTTGGGTCATGCTTTTGGGACCAAACATATAAAATTTTTCAGGTATTGATAAGGCTAGCACCCTTCTACTTGAGGTACTTGACTGCTTTGGAGCTGGAGATCATGGGACTAAGCTGAGGCTTGTGATGCTGAGGAGTTGTTTAATGTTTTATTTTATACATTGGTTTAGTACTATATTTTATCATTGTGACGTGTTTGCCTGCTTACATGGACATATGTATCATGCATCATTATATATGTGTTCCAGCTAATTATAAAATTGATTCTTCCGTTGTTTACTATTGTATGACATTATTACGACTTCCTCTATTGTTATTTATTTCTCTTCCACTGTTTCACTCTTCCAATGAGGGAATAGTTTCCCCCAATATCATATCCTAGGCCCTCGCGGCTAGTCGGCAGCCTCTGGCATTATGGGAAATGCACTTGATGCCATGTGACCAACCGGGTATGGGGCGCCTCTAGGAAGCTTCCAGAACCAGGTTGTTACAAAGTGGTATCAGATGAAATTATTTTCCCTTGACATAATATTTGAGGCCACATGAGAGAAATTACATAACGCATGATCCTGAGTTAGCTATAATTGTTCATGCTTTATGCTATTGGAGACACTACCTGTTGGGAGAGCATTATGTGGTTTTCACCGATCATAAAATTCTCAAGCATTTCTTCACTCATTGTGACTTGAATTTGAGACATTAAAGGTGGGTTGAGTGACATTAGTCCTTTGACATTGTTCTTGCATATATGCATGGGAAAGGCAATGTGGGGGTTGATGTACTGAGCATGAGGACTCAGATACATGTAGTTCAGGAGGCCAGCAGTGAGTGGTAGCTTATGGCTCAGTTCTATGAGATACATATGGAGGTACATGATAGGCAGGGGAATATGTTTCTTTCTTTTGTATCTATTACCTCTAATCTTCTTGATCGAGTGTGGATGAGGCATCTATCAGATTCTAAAGTCCTAGTCCAACGAGAAAGTGTGTTAAGAGAGGACCCCATTCCTGTATAGCTCATAGCTGAGGATGAGATCTTGCATTTCCATGGGCGTGTATGGGTGTCATCAAACATACGTGATGAGCTGATGTGGGACTGTCATTCCTCAGTTTGGAAAGTTCATCCTAGTATCAACAAGATTTATCATGATCTACACAGTCAGTATTGGTGGCTAGGTATGGAGAAAGATATTGCTGGTTTCATCATGACGTGTTCCATCTGTTAGTAGGTGAAGGCAGAGCATCAATGACCTGCAAGGATTTTGAAGTAGTTACACAATATTGAGTTGAAATGGAATGATGTTGTGATGGACTTCATGATAAGGTTGCCAAGGTCACCTCAAGGGAATGATGCAGTTTGGGTTGTCATTGAAAGACTCATGAAGGTTACTCACTTCTTTCCGATCAAGGAGAATTTTAGTGCAGTTGAGATGGGATAGTTGTACATCTGTGATATAGTATGTCTACATGGGGTTACACACTCCATTGTTTCTGACAGTGATGCTTGTTTTACTTCTCGAGTATGGAAGGGATTGTAGAAGGCCTTGGGTAAACAGGTACTTCTAGGTACAGATTACCACCCCCAGACAGATGTCCGGTCTAAGTATATGATTCAGGTGCTTGAGGACATGTTTCGTGTCTGCATCCAAAATTTTAGAGGCTTTTGGGAGAAGCACATACCTCTTGTGGAGTTTTCCTATAATAATAGTTTTCAAGCAACTATTCAAATGACACCATATGAGACAATGTATGGTAGGATATAAAGATCACCCTTATGTTAGTTATAGGCAGGAGAGGTAGCTATGCTGGGACCTCATCTTGTCCAGAAAACCATAGAGTAGATATAGTTGATTCGGAAGAGGATAGCTACTGCACAGTCTTTGCAGAAGTCTTATGCTGATTAGCAGAGATGACATTTGGAGTTCGAGGTCGGGGATCAGGTTTTCCTACTTTTCACATTGAGGATGGGGTACAAGAATATTAGGATATAGTGTAAGATTTATTTGAGGTATGTCAGGTTGTTTTAGGTTTTTGAGAGAGTTGGGCCAGTTTCCTATCAGTTGCAGTTACCTCAGAGGTACCAAGATATGCATGATGTCTTCCACGTTTCTCAGCACTGAAGTTACTTATCTGACCCGTCTCATCTTTTTCAACCCAAGGAGGTTGATTTATAGGTGGACGCCTCTTTTGAGGAGAATCCTATTCGGATTATTGATCATAGTATGCTGGTTCTCCATGGTCAGTATGTTCCTCTAGTATGAGTGCTATGTCATAACGGACGAGTATAGGAAGAGACATGGGAGAGGGAGGCTGATGTACGATCATAGTGACCTAAGGTGTTGGAGGATTATTCCTCTACACTCCATTGCTAGGGAAATTTAGGTATAATTTCTTTAAGGGGGGAAGTTTGTAAGAACCCATATATTCTTTTCAAGTATGTTTTCCTTTTTCTGGTTATTTTAAGAAAAGGAGGAATTTATGGGAATTTATTAAGTACATGTCATGTACTTTATGTGTACATACTATGTACTCGGTCCTGTGTGGAGACCTGGAGACCAACAAATGAGGGGGCCAGTGAAGGCAAGTACATGCCGTGTACTTTTAATGTACATGTCGTGTACATTCTTTTTTACATTAAACAAACCGATGTTGAATCTGACAGACATAACCATATCCTTCTCAACCTAGTTTGTCCAAGGGAGACCGTACGACCGTAATCTTTTTCTGAGCCCCCGATCGAGCATCCATCCTCCGATTTGACTGCTTTCGATTACTTTGGGATCGGCTCTATAAGTTCTTCCTTATTCTAGAGCTTCGTTTCCTGATTCATCCTCTTTCCCAAGTTATCTCTAGTTGAACGTTTTAGATGTTTTAGTATATCTATGGTGTTCTGGGGTGATTCAAGGCTTGAGGTTCACATATAACAATCCTGCAACACCGAGGATGGTAGTTTGTTCCTTTCTGAAGATAGTCGTTGAATATTTTGTGCAAAATTTCCCAATACCCTTGATCGTGGTATTGCATGTTTACATTTTTAGCCCTATTAACTGCATGTTATTCTTATATGCTTGGATAGAGGTTATTTGTTGAGAATAGGGTTACCTTTGCTAATCTATGGATTTATTTTCCATTTTTTATCTTTTTGACCATTTGGTCTAGTAGCCTGTTAGGATGCCTTATTTGTTTCCCATGCCTAGTATTTTTAGGATGGAGTGATTATTATCTGTCTTTATATTACATTATAGACTGGTTAGCCATGTATTTCTTTAGGTTTACTTCAGCTTCTTCGAATTTATATGCTCATTTTACTTACACATGGTCATGAGAACCTAGTGTAGTAGAATATAGGGATAATGGACATAGGGGATTTTCTAGAGTGTCTGTTTATTATCACACTGCAAGACCATAGAGGGTATTGAAATTGAGTTCTCCCTCAGAGGGTCTATAGTTATGTTACAAGGCCATAAGAGGAATTAAAGTTCAGTGCTTTTTCAAAGTGCATGTAGGTTTCGTTAAGAGACTATAGGGGGAATTGACTGTGAGTTCATCCTCAGAGAGTCTTTGAACATACTTGGCTATAAGGGGAATTAATGTTGAGTGCTTCCTCAACAAGAATTTACAAAAGCTAAACCAAAGGGGTTAGACTGTGGGTACTTCCCAGAGGGTTTCTTGTGTTTTCTAGGTAAGACCAGAGGGGATAGGTTGTGAGTACATATTAGAGGATTTCCTATTTGGGATTATCTTCTTACTTGATATGTTGTGTTTTAATGCTTTGAAACTATAGGAATGTTTACTATTGATTACTTCCATGTTTACTACTTCTTGTACTAATTACCTGCAATATATATTCACTAATTTTTAGGCACAAATCTCTTGGTGGTTTCCTATAGGGATTTAGTCTCAAACCCTATTTGTGTCATGATTTTGGGCCCAAAAAGATTATATTGTTGCAGGTATAGATAAGGTAAGGTGCCCTTCTACTTCAGGTACTTGACTGCTTTGGATTTGGAGAGCATGGGACCAAGCTGAGGCTTGTGGTGCTGACGAGTTGTTTACTATTTTATTTTTTTACTTTGGTTTAGTACTGTATTTCAGCATTGTAACATGTTTGTATTCTTTCCTATACATATATATCATGCATCATTATATATGTGTTCCAGATGCTTATTAATTTTAGTCTTTCACTATTTACTGTTTTATGCCATTATTACTATTTCCTCTACTGTTATTAGTTTCTCTTCTGCTATGTCACTCTGCCAATGAGGGCACAGTTTCCCCACTATCACATCCAAGTCCCTCATTGCTAGTCAGCAGCCTCTGGAGTTAGGGGAAATGTGCTTGAGTACATGTGACCAACCGGGTATGGGGCACCTATGGGTGGCTTTTGGAACCGAGATGTTATGTATATCATTGTTAATTAAAATTGATTTTTTTACATGTAACAAAAACAAACAAATAAAGAAACTTTATTTTAAATAATCATAAAATCTAATGGTGTTACAATATACCCCCCATAAAATGAATTTAATGCTATAAATTATTCTCTCTAATACAAAAAATGATGATACTTTAGTCACATAACATCTTTAGGTTCACATATAGCTTCCTCAAACTAGTGGTTTCACCGTAATACTTTGACCTAGTCAGTCGTCTTATTTCAAATCACTTTATTTAAAAAATATAGAATCTCCACTTGTTTTTTCATATATAAAATATCACACTCTAGTGGTATAACCTCTGATATTAGTATATGTGATGGATCAAGTATATACTTTCTTAGGATAGATACATGTAACGCATATTAATCCTTAGATAAGTTTAGTTTAAACACCAAAACATTAGCTATTGTCTCAACACAACAAATCATTTCAAACATAAAGACATACCTAGGAATTAGTTTTCTATTATTTCTAAATATCATAACCATATTACAATGATAAAGTCATAAAAAAACACTTTCTCACCAAGTTTAATTTCTAGACCATATCAATGATTATCTTCATAACTTTTCTATTTACTTTATACCGCCCCTTCACTACTAAAAATTTTCGTTTTTGCGCCTGCTAAAGCGGGCGACCGCCATTTGCGGTCGCTAAAGAAGGTATTAGCGACCGCCATTGGCGGCCGCTATTACGAAACTAAAATTCCAGCGTGATTTTTTTCCCGCGCGCGCTTCTTATTCTTTCCCTCCTGCTAAATTTAGCCGCTGCAAATGGTCACCGCTGCACGCCGCCCCACACCGCCGCACACCACTGCACGCCACCGCACGCCGCCTATCTTTATGTCGGACCATGCTTCCCTCATGACCACCGTCTACATTCCTGAACCCTCACCTCGAACTTCCAGCGACCTCATCTTCATCACCCGAAGAACGAACCACCCACTTGCCTTCGTGTGTCCGCCATGGCCGGCGGGGAAGGTATGTGTTCTTGCCATATGCCGCGAGACGAGAAGAGACCCGCATGCATGTGTTCCGTTGATGTGAAACATTAGCGACCGCCATTGGAGTTCGCTAATGGGCTTTACCGACAAATCTACAGCGACCGCCAAAAGCGGTCGCTGGGCGGTCGCTAAAGCCTTTTAGCAGCTGCTTTTGGCGGTCTCTAAAAGTACTATTTCTAGTAGTGCTTTATGTTGTTTAAAGGATATAATCTTATCTTCATTTAATCCACTATATCTATCATAATATTTTTATTTCTCCATCTTAATCCAAACAAATTGGGTTTTTATACAACATTCTATAGATGGATTTATAATAACCCATATGAATTGTTGAGTGAAAGCTATTGTTGTATGAAAAATCAACTTGGAAAAGGTTTTGATCCAAACCACCATTAAGATATTTAGAATAAGATATCAACATATTATCTAGGGTTTTAATTATTCTCTCATACTAAATATCTATATGATGATGATACATAGGGCATAAAATCAACTTTGTATCCAGATCCTTCTAAAGTCTTTTCTTGAATGTCAAGGAAATCCTCAGATCCAAATCAGACACAACAAAATGTGGTACTCTATTCATCTTTACCACTTCCTTAATATATTTCATAGAATGATGATTCTGAGAAGAATTTTCACTTATAATGATGATGTTTTTTGAATTTTTAGGTAATCTACTATAACCCATATAGTGTATTTCCATTAGAAGTTTTGGGGGGTTTCATGACAAAATTCCTGGTGATGTTTTCTATAAAATCATATCCTTTTCGGAAGATTTATCAAGCTCATTTACTGGTACCATTTTTATTATTATTTATTAAATTTTGATTGGGTTTTAACATTGGGTGTGTTTGGATGGATGTTTGAAAAAACAATGGAAGAAAGAGGTAGTGCACAGTTGGTGTATGGTTTTCCCACACCATGTGCCATGGCCCAAAAAACCATGAAACCCAAGAGAGGGGGGGTATTTCATGGATGGAGCATGGTTTTTCAAGTTGTTCACGCTAAAAGGAGAAACCGTGAACCCCCTAGAAAATTCTCATGGTTAAGGTGCACTATTATAGGAAATCAGGTGCCCCGAGAAGTAAACCATGTGTATGAGGTTTTAATCCCTAGAATGTTATTAAAATAATTACCTAACCCATCCCCCCCCCCGGTCTGATACCCCTGAATTCCTTATCTCTATCCACAATCAATTTATCTCAATTCCAAATCCCTTCAGAGGTATTTAGAGACATTATGATCACTGATCATGGTGATTCAATGCCAAAATTGATGATCGTCACCCCTCTCGATAAGATGATATTATCCTCTGTGTATCGGTTTTATTTCCCATTCTTCTCCCATATATTGTATGGTTTTATCCCCTATTTTTGTAAGATTTATATTTATCTTTTTGATATAGATCTAGGTTTGTGGATCTAGCTCAGGATTTTAGAGATCCTTATTTTTTTTCTATCTTGATTTATGGTTTCAGATCTAGATCTTGTTCTATTCCATTATTCTGCACAAATGGGGGATTCATCCATTGGAGAACATTCTCAAAAAATTGAGGTTGGTGTTCTATAATTCAAATACCAAATTCATTATTGAAATTATTTTTATGTAATTATAAAATTGCTATTTTATTTTTAAAAATTTATTTCTTGTTTGAATTAATTATGTTAGTGAATTAATTAATTAAGGGATATATGAAATTAAGGACATTTGAAATTACAGGTTTTAGATAATTAATTGTGGAATTAATATTGAGATTGAGATCTGTGATGTGAGAAAATTATTTTTCAAATTAATTATGAAATATTGATATTTATGACTTGAGATAATAAATTGTAAAATTAATTATGAAATATAGAGATTTTGAAATGGATAATTAATTATTAAATTAATTATAAAATATTAATAATATTAATCTGATATAATTAATTATGGAATTAGATATAGAATATTGAATTTGAGGATATTGATTAATTAATTGGGAAATTAATTAATGGAATTGATGTGCTTAATTAATTATGCAATTAAATAAGGTGAATTATGTGCTCAACTAAATATTTAATTAGTAATGAGATTTAGATGATTAATTTATAGTCATATTAATTAATTTGATTGAAATGATTAACTAGTTATTTAATTAGTAATGAAATTAATGTCGATAATTAATTTTTTATTTAACTATGTGTTGTTGAATGGAAACATGGAAATTTAGTCATATATTATGAAATAATTAATGGTAACACAGTCATTATATTATGAAATTATGAAGGGTAACATGATCATTCAACAGTGTAATGATAAATGGTAATCATGGAATTCAATCGTGAATTATGAAATATGAATGGTAATATGGGTATTAAATTATGAAATATGAATGGTAAGTTGGGAATTCAAGAATTATAAATGAATGGAAACATGGGAATACAATTATGAATTATGAATTGTAAAAATGACATTTAGTCCTATGATATTATTCATCTGTCCCTGGTAACTCGTGGGTGTTATGTCGTTAAAGAAAGAATATTTGAATAATGTAAATGGATTAACTTATTTCTTGTGATTTATTATTTATAAAACATTAAAAAATATATTGATTGTATATTTATTTAGACACCATTGGTGGTGGCTTATTGATTTGTACACACACCCTACTTTGGCTGCCTAATCGGTAGATGAATAGATTTCCTTATTGTAGGTTAGGATATGGGAAAAGGCCATATGTTTGTTCACTGAATTGGGATAGAGAATGGATAAGGTAAATACGCATAGATTGGTACCCTATTAGGAGTTTTTAGTTACATTACTTTTGAGTTTCATTTTGAAATGGTACATTTACTTTCGCATGGAATATCTATGGTTTAGTTTGATATTTTATTTCTAGTTTTGGGAATATTGGGATATTGTCTTATTCATGCTATGTTATATCATTCCTTGGTTATTTTTTATTTATTTATGCAGGTGTATTACTATGATAAATATGGTATAGTCTCCCCATTAATGATACTAGACCCCCACTACTGGTTAAAATCCTTTGGAATATTGGGAGGCACGGTTAAGGTCTTGTGATCAGCTATATCTGGGCACTGGTGTGTGGCACCCTAGTCGGGATGTTACAAAGCGGTATCAGATGATTTTTGTTTTATTTTATTTTTGTCACTATTTGTGAAAGTTAAAAAGTTGAATAGAAAGATTTGGGGCTTGTTTTTGATATTGTTCAAGGGAGTAGAAACCCCTTGTATGGGGGAGAACACAAGTTCCCATGGGGGATTATAGTTATTGCAGTTTTCTATTATAGTTGAATATTATTTTACCTTGGGTGGTTGTCTTGTTGTTTGATATGATTATTAATTTAGAGATTTCTAATATTTGACTCGTGGTCTGATAATTCAGGATATACGAGTATTCATGCATCATTCTAGGTACTCAATATTATTTTTTCTACTTGCATCATTTTATAAAATCATTATAAAACTAGATTTGTGATTTGTTGTTGAAGTATAACAATTTTTAATTTCTTGAGAAATTGAAATTAAAATGTTCTAAATGTGAATTTTTTAATTTTAAAATGAGGAAATATGAGAATAAATAGGATTGTAATAAGAAACGTAAATAGTTATCTAATGAGAAACGTAAATTGAGAATTTTTATACCCTTTGTTAACTATAACCTAGATGTACGATGGTTATGGGTAGTGATAGCGTCTTAGTTTTGACTATTTGGTGGGGCCTGGGAAAAGACCTATGGTGTATTATTCTAATTTTACTCTTATATAAACATGATAATGTGATGTTATGTTTCCTGAGTTGTGTGTTTTGAATTGTAGAGATATGACTCCATGATAATGATTATTGAGAAGAAAACTGGAGAATAGGTATAGATATGATCTATCGGTAGTGGAACTTGAGTCTTTGATAGTACTAATTGAAGAAGTATGGGAGATGTTCCAAGAAAACATTGATCAATTCATGTAGTTAACAGAAGTATACCCATGTAAGGTTAATAATATCTTTTCTAACATTACAATGGAGTTTTAGTTTTGTCACCCACTGACTTTTACTAGAGTGGGTTGACATAAGGGGGTAGAGTTCTAGTTTCAGTCCAACCAGAATATATTTTACCATTTGGAGACTTAGTTTGAGAATAAGGTCATCTTAGAAATATTTATTATATGAGGATCAATGAAGAGATGGTGGGACATTCATGAACAGAAATTATAGGCTGATGGTATGTTAGTGAAGGACTTATTGGATAAGTTCTTGGAGCACTTCTATCCAGAGACTATGAGGCCAGATAGAGTAACTGGGTTGATGAGGTTGAATCATGGGAGTTTTTTCATTATGGAATATGCTAAATGTTTTACTAATTTTCACCAATTTTCTCTAGAATTGGAAGGAGACGAGACAACTATGACAAGGCATTTTCATGATGAGATTAACTCCTATATTAACCTCTTTTGGTTAAAAACGTTTTTTTGAGGTAGTGGATCCGCCTCTCATAGATAAGGGGAACCTGAAAGATTATTCTAGTGTAATAAAAATAGATACTATTGAATGGATATAAGGTATGTATTTCAAGATCTTTCTACTAGAATGTTAGTCCGGGTTATAGAAAGAGGAGTAGTAAGGGGATGGATAGTTACATAGGTCCTTTACTACATGGTCTATCACTGGGGTGGAATTTCGAGACACTTCTGAAGATAGTTCCCCTTACCACTTGTAGAGTATCGATCATGTGGCATGATGGGACTTATATATATGTTCATCATGACCTAGTGATAGACGGTAAATGATGGTATAGTTAGGAATAATCAGAGTGTAAGAATGGGATATTATATAACATATAAAGATGTAAGCTAATGTTATACTAGACATGGAGGTAGAGGTAGTGGATGTGGAGATTTTAAGAATGAGTTCCCATACATGTAGAGTGGTGTATATCAGGGGAGTCAAACAGCATCCCAGTGAAGTGGGGCAAGATAGTTTCATGCGATGAAAACTACACTTGTGTATAGAGAGGTTGGAAAATAAAAAGTGATAGACACTATTCTAGTAGCTTATACATTAGCTAGTGCCATATTTGATACGAGTGCCTCTCATTCCATAATTTCTACACAACTTGTAAATGGTTTGATCCTGGTAATGGAGTTCATGAGCAAGGTGTTAATGAATGATACACCTCTAAGAGTATAATCTAGAGTCATATTCTATTTCAAGGGATGTTCTCTCAAGTTTCAGGAGAATCATTTTCTGTGAGATATATATATTCTTGACATGTCCGAATTTGACATAATGATGATTATTATCTTTTTAGTATCATACCAATCCAAATTAGATTGTTACCACAAGAGATTAACTTTTATATATTCTTTGGATGACAAGTATATTCACAATGGAGAGTGGGATATACGAGTATTCCATGAAACTAAAATTACTCAGCAAATGAGAGAGCTCACATCCCTGGTTTCTAGTCTATATTTGGATGATGAAGGTGAAAAATAAGATATATTTCCACTTGGAGTTGATAGATTTATGGATGAGTTTCCTGATTAATTTATAGGCATACCACCAAAGAGACATGTGGAATTTACTATTGATCGCGCACCTAGGGTTGAGCCAGTTTGTATTCCACCATAATGAATGGCACCAACAGAGCTTCAAGAGCTCAAAACTCAAATTCATGAGATGGATTATAAGGGGTTTATCTAATTGAGTAAATAACTTTAGGGTTCTCCTGATTATTTGAAAAGAATGCCAACATGACTCTATTCTTATGAGTTGATTACTAAAATTTGAATTGGATATCAGTAGAAAACTGAAATCCTCCTTGTATCGATGATCATTTTGGCTAGTTGATATGTGACTGTGTCTTTTCAAAGATATACTTGAGGTCAGGGTCTCATCAGTTTAGTGTTCAACCTTCTAATATACCAAGGAATTATTTTGGAAGTGGGTATGGTTTTTTTTGTTTTTCATAATGTTGTTTGGGCTGATGAAAAAACCAACAATGTTTATGGACATGATGTATAGAATGTTACATCAGTACCGAGATCATTTTTTGTTGTATTTTTGGGTGACATCTTGGTGTACTCAATGACTCATGATGATCATGGACAATATATTGACATCACCTGGAGTACATAGAGAGAGCATCGACTATAAACCAAGATATCTAATTTTTTGTTTTAGATTAATTAGGAACACTTATTAGGTCACATCTTCTTGGGGAAAGGTGAGTCTTTAGATGATGAAAATTTTAATAAAGTTGAAACATGGAATCTAACCAAGAACATTTTTGATATCCATATCTTTTTTTGGTCAGCTAAATGTCACCAAAGGTTTATCTATGACTTTACCCATTTGGTAACACCATTTTGAGGCTTGAAAAAGTAGAGGATAATGCTTTAAGGGTCAGAAGAATGTGATAATGGATTTCAAAATCTGAAGAAGCATTCCAAAATGTCACTAATATTGAAACTACCTGATCTATTTGAGGATTATACTATTTATTCTGATGCTTTTGGGATCAAACTCAGATCTATTTTGTTGTATTGAGATAGGGTTTTGGCATATGGGTCTTGGAATTTAAAGACACGTGAACAAAAATTACCCAACAAAGGACCTTGAGTTAGATGCAATGGTTCAATAATTTGAGTGCTGGCATCAGTATTTTTTTTTGGAGAAAAATTTACTGGGTTTAAAAATCAAAAGAGCTTAAATTTTATCTTTCTGCAACAAGAGATGGATCTATGGAAGTAGAGATGGGTTGAGTATATTAATTTTTTATACTTTTAGAAAGAATGTATTCCTAATAAGGGTAATAGTTTGGATAATTCTTTGATCATGAAATATCAGAATCAGGAAGTTTAGGATTCTAGTGTTGAGAGGAAGATGATGAACTTATTGGTAGAGATGCATATTGTGGTTCATAAGAGTCTGGATCAAATGACTCTCATATCAGTTTTAGTGGAGTCTATAGTTTTCATTAGGATTAAAGACAAGAATTATGAGGATCAGGAGTGAACTAACATGAGAAAAAACCTTAAATGTGTGAAGTCACCTTCCAATTGAAGATTAAATGATTATGAGATCATCTTTCTAAGGAATCAGGTTGTGGTGCCTATGAGTATGTGATATGAGTTGATGTAGAAATTTCATTACTCGAATTGGGTGGTACATCTAGGTGTAACCAAATTCACCATGAACTATTATGATAGTTTTGGTGTCCATGCATGAAAAAGGTGATTGGAGGGTTCATGGCATGATGCTACACCTGTTAGAAGGTGAAGGAAAATAATAAAAAACCTTGTGGTTTTTTATAACCATTTCACATTCTAGAGCATAAGTGTGATGTTGTGACTATGTTCTTTGTGGTGGATCTCCTGAGGAAGACTCAGAAGAATGAATCTATTTGGGTTATTGTGGAACATTTAAAAAATTTAGCCTATTTCTCCCCTTTACAAGAGACCTTCTCAATGGAGGAGTTGGGGGAGTTGTATATTCGGGCGATAGTCCATCTTCATGAGGTTCTATAGACTATTTTTTCAGATAATGACTCACATTTTAATTCACCTTTCTATTAGGGGATATTGAATGAACTTAGTTTAGAGGTTTTGTTGAGTACATCTTTCCAGCCACAGAAAGATGGGCAGTTCGAGCGTACTATACAGTTTCTTGAGTAATCTTATGAGTGTGTGTTCTAGAATTTGGCGGGTCTTGGTAGAAGCACATGGAACTAGTGGATCTCTCATATAACAATTTTTTTATGTAACTATACTGATGGAACCATATGATGATCTTTATAGTGGGATATCAAGATAAGCTCTATGCTGGATGGAGGAAGGTGAGTCTGTGGTGTTCGGACTGAGTCTCATGTAAGAGACATTGGATTAAGTACAACTGATTTGGAATAATATGGATATGGATCAGAGTAGATAGAATTCATAAGATTATATATATTTAAGACCCCTAGAGTATATAGAGTGTGATCGTGTATTCTATTGTGTGATGCCTAGATTGGGTCACCACAGGATATAGAGGTAGGGAAATTTGGTTCACAATTTCATTGGACCATTTGAAGTTGTGGAGAGAATTTATATAATGACATATTGATTGGATCTTACATTGAGATACAATGATATGCATGATTTTTTCCATGTGTATAAACTTTGGCAGTATCTCCCAGACCCTTCTCTTGTGATTGATGTAGATGATGTTGATCTTGAGATAAATGATCCCTTTGAGGAGCATCCTATATGTGTTTTAGATCTCAGTTAGATTTTTTTTGGGAAAGACTATGTCTATATTTAATGTATTATGGAAAAATGGATGTTTGTAGGAAGAAATTTTGTTGAGAGAAGTATATATGATGTCTCAATGACCTAATCCTTTTCACTCAGAATCTTAGAGATGCTTTGGAGTACAGGTTGAGGACGAGCTATTATTTGGATGGGAGTATGGTAAAACCCCGACCCTTTCTGAATATGTCACTGGATATTTTACACATACTCTTTTGTTTAGTATTGATTACTTTAAAATTGGGTTTCAACATGTGGTATATTTGGGAGAATGTTTGAAAATATAGAAAAAGGAGGACTTGGAATGGTTGGCGCATGTTTTTCGCTAACCATGCAACCTAATATAGTTTTTTTTTGCAAGGAAGCACAAAGTTAATCAAACTGTACACCCTAAAATGAGAAACCATGCACCCCCCATAAGAGGCACATGGTTAAGGTGCACAGTTAGAGGAAACTGTGCACCCCAAGTAGGAAACCATGTGAATGAGATTTTAATCCCCCAAAATTTATTAAAAAATTCTTTAACCCCTATGTTATACCCATGAACACCTTATCTCAACGCATAAATTATTTATACCAATTAAAAAGCATCATATAGGGATCATAAGATAGTATTAACTCCTTTATTGGATTTTTTTTAATCTTATATTAAAGATATGAACCACTCCTATTAAGATGATCTTATCTCGTGTGGTTTCCATTATCTTTCCCCATTTTCTCACATCTCTTATAGGGTTTCTATTCACTGTTTTTGTTAGATTTAGATATAATTATTTAGATCAAGATCTAGGATTCCGGATTTACATATATATTTAAGGGATCATGATTTTTTTATCTTGATTTAGGTTTTAAGATCTAGATCTCATTAAGTAATGTTACTCTGTACAAATTGGGGATTCTTCCATTGGTGAGCATTGTCACTGAATTGAGGCAGGTGGACTATAATTCAAATCCCAAATTCTTGATTGATGTAATGTTTATGAAATTTGAGAATTTCTATTAGAATTTATCAATTGATTTTTTAATTGAATTAATTCATTTAGTGAATTAATTAATTATGGGAGATGTGAAATTGGGGATATTTGAGATTATATATTTGTACTAATTAACTGTGGAATTAATTTTGAGATATTGAGATTTATCAATTGAGATAATTAATTTTGTAAATAAATATGAAATATTGAGATTTCTAACATGATATAATTGATTGTTGAATTAATTCTAAAATATTATGATTATAAATTGGATAATTTATTATTGAATTAATTATGATATATAGAGACTATTAATTTCAGATAATTAATTTTGGATTTAGTTATGGGATATTTAGTTTTTGGATATTGATTAATTAGTTTGTTGAATTAATTAATGGTATAGATGTTCATAATTAATTAAAAAATTAATTAAGTAGAATTATGTGATTAAAAAAATGTTGAATTGGTAATGATATCGAGGTGATTAATTATTTATTTATTTAATTAATGGGATTGGTATGATTAACCAATTGTGGAATTAATAATAAAATTTATTCTTATAATTAACTGTATAATTCATTATGTGTTGATTAATGGTAACCTGGACATTCACTCATATATTTCGAATTTAGGAATGGTAAATTGGCTATTCAATTATGAAATTATAAATGGTAGCATTGTCATTAAATTTTGTAATGATGAATGGTAATAATGTCCTAAAGTCTTGAATTATGAAATATGAATGGAAACATGGGAATTCAGGTATGTAATAAGAATGGTAACATGAGAATTCAATTCTTAATTATGAATGGAAAGAACTATATGCAGTCATATGATATTATTTGGGTGTCCTCAATAACCAATGTGTGTTATGTGGTTAAAGAAAGGATATTTGAATAATGTAAACTATTTACCTTATTTTTTTGTGATTTATTATTTATACAAGTGTATAAACTGTATTGATTGGATATGGTTTTAGACACTATTTGTGGTGGAATACTGAGTTGTACTCACACCCTATATGGGATTCATGGTCAGTACCCGAATAGATTTCATGGTTATAGTACAAGATAATGAGAAAGTCCGTCTTCTAGATGGATAAGTTGGGATAGATCATGGAAGAGGGAACCAAACATGGTTCGAGACCCACTTAGTATTTTTCAGTGTATTTAATTTTGAGTGGCATTTTGACACTTAGAACATACATTAACATGTATGATCTAATTTTTAGTATTGATATTTTATTTCCATTTTTGGTCATCATGTGATAATAGTTTATTTAGGTTATGTTATAACTTTCCTTGGTTATTTTTTCTTTATTTTCACTAGTGTTTTACTCTGATAAAGAGGGTATAGTCTCCACATGACTGATATTAGGCATTCACTGCTAGTTGGTAGCCTTTGGCATATGAGGAGGAATTCTTGGGGTAATGTGAATGATTTTTTTGGGGAACCATTGTGTGGTATTAGGGTGAGGACATTAAAATTACCCATTTTAATTATAGTATGGGTAATTATTAAAAAATATTCTTATAATTTTTTTAATTAAACTTAATGTACTTACATACCAAGAAGTAATATATATATTCTGCAATATCTCCCTTTATGTCAACCAACCAGAAACATTCTTTCAAATAACTAAAAATATTTTTACTTCCAGGATAAATTGATAATGGTGAACTACAAGCCTCTTCTAAAAAATAACTTTTGATATATAATATTGATGGAACACATACATATTTCTGAAAACATATCATTCCATTATAATTAATGTGAAACAAAGGATCATTTCTGACCTTCTGTAGCACTATATCATCCTTATGTGCCTTTTCAATCATCACATGGACAGGTGGTTGAGCTCTAATTTGATAAGGATAAGGTTTCTCCACTTCCTTTACTATTTTTAGATCCATACTATGCAAATCAAGAAATATTGGATCTTTTTTATCCTCTTCATACATAAATATGAATGATTATTTCAACTCTTAAAACCTTACAACTTGTTCACTTTCTTAGGTAATGTATTGATAATTCATATTCTTTAATAACATAGAACCATCTTCTCTGGAACATGTTCATCTATTTCTATGTGAATATATAATTTATACTTTTTATTATTATATATATCACAAATTTCTCTTCAAATATAATTCTTCCACATCTTTAATGAAAAAATTACTACTTCTCACTCCAAATCATGTGTTGGGTAATTTTTTTCATGAACCATGAATGTTTGTGAATAATAAGATATAACTATGAATTCATAATGAGAATTTATCCCAACCACTATTGGATGCATTATAATAGATTACAAAACCCTCTTCGCTATAGGGTAATGTATACATAGGTGCAGTAACTAATATTATCTTTATTTCCTTGAAATTTTTCTCACATTCATCCAACCAGAGGAATATGGATCCCTTCTGAGATAACATGGTGTGTGGATTATATAGTTGTGAGAAATTATCAAAAAAACATCGATAATATAATGCCAAACCAAGAAAAAATAGGATCTTAGTAAATGTATTTAATATATTCCAATGTTTAATTGCCTCTACAGTTTCCAGATCCACTCATATACCCTCTCTTGAGATTATATACCTGAAAATGAAACCTTGTATATCCAAAATTCAATCTTTTAACATTTTTCATATAGTTTCTCTTTCCAGGTTGTCTCTAGTAAGATTCCCATGAGATATTTATTCCCTTCCTTTATCTTTAGATATATGATAATATCATCTATAAAAGTACCAGAAACTGATCATGGTAATCTATAAAGACTCTATTCATTAAATCCATGAAAATAGTTTGAGAATTAGTAAGACTGAAAAAATCACTATATAATCATAGTGTCTTTACCTAGTATAGAATATTTTCTTGTGTATATCCTTATTATTTAACCTCAATTCACAATATATAGAATGATGTTAATCTTGGGAAATTATTGAACTCCACAAAGTTGATCAAACCAACCTTCAATATGGGGTAATGGTTACTTCTTCTTGATCAAAATCTTGTTCAGCTATCGATAATCAATATCGATTCGTATCAATAGATATTTCTTCTTAATAAATAGAATATGTATACCCAAATGAGGAACTAGGGAATATAAATCCACTATCAAAATTTTTAGGGATTTTCTTTTTTAATTCGAGTAACTCAATTAGATCCATTCTATATAGAGATATCTAAATGAGTCCAATGCTATGTATGAGTTATATTATTAATTCAAATCCACAATTTGGGGGAAGAAAATGAAAAAATTATATAATGACATATAAAACACTGAAAAAATATCCATTTATTTAATGTTGAGTTACTCCCCATCCGTCTAAGAAAAATATACTTCATGGTAAGGAATTGAGACACACAAGGTAGAATTAATTCAAATTGGAAGTTTGTATTCACACCCAAATCGATAAATGAGCATGGGTTAATTTTGAATATAAAATATTAATTTCATTCCTTGGAAATTAATATGAGCTCCGTATAAGTAATGTTAATCCACACCTAAAATCACATCAAATTTAATTAAAGGAATAATCACAATATTTTTAAAAATCATGTTCCTACAAATTTCAATTATAGAGGAACTGTAGAAATGAGATGTGGTCATCATACCATTATGGGTTTTTAATACTATTTCAATATATAATTAGTTAGAATAATAATGAACATCTATATATACTTTTCATGATGTACATGAAAACATATAGCTAAGACTGAATATGTCCCTTAAATATTTGATCATTCATATTACCACCTCAACTTTATTATTCTATCTTCAATCCGTTAGTAAGACCAAAATTATCGTCTTTACCATAAACAATATTTGGTAGGAGTGATCAATAATTAAATGGATTTATATATCATGATACCATTTTCTCATTTTATGAAACATTATGTTAAAACTAGGCCTATTTTGTTAATTTACTCAAATCATTCATGAGGGTGCATAATGATTTTTTTAACTTTCTGAGCATATCCACCCAGAGTTTCAAACTAGGTATAAATAAAGGACCATTTTCACTCTCCAAGTGATGATAAAGTCTATATTAATGTACCATTTTGGGATTCATTACCCCTAAGTACAACTATTCTATAGCCACATCAACTTATAGTATATATATAAGGTTGTATTTGATTGGGAACCAGATGATCTATATATCATGAAAATTCTAAGAAATTTGCCTATAATTTGACTTGTCATTAGAATTATACTTAGACATATCCGTAGGGATATCACTAAATTTTCCTCATTATATTATCAAAATGTTAACTAAACCTTTTCTCAAATACGAATTTTTACAACCCATGCCTTTCATACATAAATATCACAACATTATTAGGAACATTTAATACATTTTGAAAATATAAACCTAAGGACCATAATAGTTCAGTTTATTTGGAGACAATATAAAAAATATTTTTATTTAAAGATAGATATTATAAATATCCCATAATAATCTATACCTTTTTTACTATTTTTAAACAAAGCCTATATAAAACCAATCATTATAATCTAGGGATAAGAAACATAAGATATGGTGAGTTTAGATTCTCTACAAGGGTAAGAATGAGATATATCACTATATGATCATATAAAAGAATAAGATAATAGTAATTGTTTGTGATGATAAAATTAAATTAAAAATTTTATAACAAACCTATCATATATGACAGACATGAGTCATATAATAGAGAATTATTATTCAAAAAAACATGATTTATAAGAGTGTAAAATAAAAATAAGTCATGAACTATAATCACATTTCATAAATGTCTGTCACCAATATATATATATATATATATATATATATATATATCATTTAATTTTTCAAGTTTAATTACCAAGACCATAAAACATAGTGAATCAATCCACATAACTCATTTACCAAGGTGTATTATGCCCATTTTTATGTTTCCCATTGTATATTAAGCACATCCCCCTATTTCCTATTGTGGATTAAGCCCATCACCTCATTTACTTTTATGGATCAAGACCATTGAATTTTTTCCATTTTTTTCTCGTGAGGATTAATTCTATACAAAATAAATTGTTGGGAGATATAGTTCTCACCAATATTGGGTTATAATGTGACAAACCATGTTTAAAACATAACCCCCATCCTAGGTTATAAAAAACCAATCTCCATGGTTATAATGTAACAACCATCATATAATGAATACTACACATCAGTGTGTCCCTAGATAATAAAACATTTATTATATCGTAACCTATTAAAATAAAATGGGTCTCATAAACATTCCATAATTATATAACCCATATAATGGATATGGTTATCATAATCATCTCATCAATTAATTTTATCGTAACTCGTGGAAAAAGAAATGATATTCATAAACATATCTTCATTGAAATCATAAACCATATACTGAAAGAATAAGGATAGAAAAATTGGATCATATCCCTATTAAATCACAATTAATTTCAATAGATTTTATCATAGATTGAAATTAATTTCGAAATATCACATAGAACATTTCATGATAAAAATATAATTTCCACTTTGAAAATAATTTTTTAAAGACTAAAATTTCTCAAGAAAATTTGAAAATAATTTTCATTAAAAATTAATAAATAAAAATTATAAATTAATCCTAAAATAAATAATTATTCATGACAATAGAAATTTTTTTTCATGCCATAAAAATTAAAACTAAGATTCCTTTTACATTGAGATAAAATCCAAAAGCATGTTGTTTTAAAAACCAAAAAGAAAAGTCCATTTTAACAATATTTTAAAATTTCAAAAAATGGGAAAAATGAATTTAAAAATTAAATATATAATAGAAAAAACATTCTTTAAATACATTTATAGAAGTCCTAATTTTGGAAGGAAATTGTTTTAGATGGAAGATTGAAATAAAGATGTTTTTTCATAAAAACATTATTTTGGTCTCTTTAATCCACTAAGTAAAATGAATGGAAAAGATATAATTTACAGAAATAAAAAATTAGAATAAAATAAATGAGTTTTTTGAGGGGTATATCATGATATCTCATCATTTGAATTACATCATAAATAATCCCATTAAAAATGGGATTTTAATGTTAATCATTTACTACTTTCGTATCTTTTTAATCGCAATACCAATGAAATAAATCACATTATATAGATATGTATATATATGTATAATATAATTATCATTAAGAAGATCATAAAATAAATTCTTGTTCATTATATACACCACACAAAATAGTCAAGTGGTGTATTAGGAATTTGTCTAACAGAAACAATTGTGAGATGGAAATCCCATAAAACATTGGAAACATTTGTATCATATGACCCATTAAAGGATAACCTAAAATTAAACATTAAATGAAACTAAAATAATATTATTCTAGATATAAAATTTCTAAGGTTTAGTATATACATCACACAAATGAAACAGGTGGTGAACATTGCAAATTTCTCGTAGAACGAAAAGACAGACTAGAAATACCATAACATAAGTATCAAAATCTTTCATAAACATTAGAATCATATATATAATAAATATATTTTTATCAAAAAAAAATTACATAACCATACTAAAAATTATAATTTCATATATGATTTACTTATGACCTTTTATTACCCATTAATTAATAATTACTTTTCAAAATATTGTTTCAGGTAATAATTTCATAGTTATTCATGTATGTTCTAGTTTTGTATTTTTGGTGCTTTTACTTTTCTCATTGATATATCATATATATTAAATACCGACAGTTCATGCATTAAGGGTGATTTATGTGGTAGAGGGGTAGTCCTCAATTTTACTAGTTCATTCTTCATGGAATTCTCCACTCACTTGGTCAATGGATCTTACCTTAATTCGGTGGCCAATGTGATGCTCTACGGCCTCCCCATTCGCTACCAGAAAGATATTTCGCTCTTGGAGGCTCAAACTAATTCAAATAATATCTAAAAAACCATGACTGTTAGAAGACCCACTACCTGGTCTATTCAATACATCATCATAAGGTTCCGTATCATGATCAATTGCAACAGCAGAGTGGTTCACACTTGGAGAGAGGGTAACCAAGTCACAAAGAATCTTTCCACCCTAGACATCTTTAGCCCTAATCATATTTCCCTTCAAATTGTGCTCACCCTCAAGCATGATGGGGTTAACCTGGTTAGTGTGGATTCCCTAATTCTTCATTACTTTAGACCACTTTAGTTTTTTTCATTGTGGGGTGCATGGATTTTCTTTTTCTCTTTATTGTACTTATCCCTCCTTTCCTATAATAAAAAATTTACTCAATGATGGAGATGGTAGGTCATACGTATGCATGAACATTGTTTCCTTTCTATTAGAAGAAATGAAAGAGAGGTAAATAATATAATACCTAAAAAATTAATATTTAATATATATAATATATTTTCATTAAAACTCTCCTTATTACCTTCTATGTAAATCTTATGTGAAGAATGAATCACATTGCATTGTGAGGTGGTAGTCTGTTGTACCCACAAGAAATGTTATTGTATTCCCATATAATGTATGGTAAGAAGGTATATGTTATATAATAATTAAATAATTATAATTATGTAATAATTATCATATAATGATGTTATATCCATCGTTAGGTCTAGCTATGATAGGAGGTGAAGTAAATCGTATTACATGAGTTCGTGAGGCGATAGTCAGCCGTATTCACGATAGATAGATTTGTTTCCCATTTGATAGAATATGATATGGACATAGGTTAAGACATAAATATAAAAAAAATATTAGTATATTTTATATAATTTTTTAATTATATTTTAATTATTAAGACATGAATGATGCTAGTAAGTTAAGATATAAAAATGAAAGAGCTTTGAGAAAGAAATTATCATCAATTAGAGAAACCACCTTTTTATCTCCTCTTAATTACACTACGGATAGCCTTTTGGTAAGAACACTAGATCAAGAATGTGGAAAATGGTTTTTATGATATTTTTAAAGGGGAAAAATATGGTAAATTTCTTAAGATGTTTGAATGAGTGAGGGGAGGTAGAGCCCTTTTATAATTTAGGAGGAGTAATGTTTTTTGTATATACCCAAAACTATTCAATAACGGGAAGTCAATATCACCCCAAGAACATAAAATATTTATAATAAAATCATTGGATAAAATATATGGTCAATATGCACCTAAATAAATAGAACCATTTGTAATAAACATTTTATTTCATAGACATTAAGTTTACATAATTTTACCATTTTAGTTTTCACTATGGTAACTAGTTTTTTATTTATTCACCTAGATGATATATACCTTAGTAATAAAATTAAAATTAGGCTTAATAAATAATTTTTACCCAGGGATTATAAATTTTAAATATTATTTATTAAATAAAAAAATTATGTTTCTGGAAAATTAATTTTAATGTAAGCGGTTGTAATGAGAAAAACCCCATTTTAACCTTAAATGCTGTAATTAATTTTTTTTATTTTTAAAATTATTTATGAATAAAAATTAAATTAAACTTATTAAATAATATTTATTATTATAATTAAAAATAATTAATATATATTACCATAATAAATTCATATAAGTGGTAGAATTTAATTTATATTAAACTGGCATATGAGATAAAAATAGGTTTCTAATGAAAAATATCTCAAATGTATAACAGGTTTTACATAAAAAATTAATATAAAATTTATTATAAATAAATAAATTATATTAATAATTATATAATTTAAATAATATTACTTTTAAATCTTTTTAAAACAATTTTTATATTTTTGAAACTTTAAGAAAATGTAGATTTTTAATAAAATTGATATTTTATGACATTTCAACAAAAAATTATACATTTCATAAAACTAAATAAACCATTGAAAGATGATGTTTACATTTATCTTCTATAAATTATTTTTATTTTTGATGTATATTTTATATATGTGGTAAAATAAACATTATAAATTGTTCACAGAATGTAATGAAGACATTGTTATGAGAGAATAATATTTTTGAAACATATAAAGACTTTAAAATAAGTAAGTACTTTTCATAGATGTGTTTACTTTATATAAAGTCATTATACATGATATTTTAAGGTGATCATGCATATTCATACATCCATGTTTAAGGGATATGTTTTAATGATCATGTTTAAATAATAATAATAATATATAATGGTTCGTTAAAACTTAGTGTTTTGTGTAAAAAAATATTATCAAGGAAATTAAATTTATTTGAAATAAACATAAAATCTTGTATTATTTAATGATGTTTTCCTCTTACCTAAAAAATGGTGGTAATATTCATTATTTTATTTTTCAATTTTACCTATAGATTCTTTAAACATTTTATTTCCCCATAGGAAATTCACTAGTCATGTTTTTTAATTCCTAAACACTTTCTACCTTCATTCAAGAAAATGGATTGGTTACTCTTAAGAATAAATGTAGGGTTCCAAATACACACCATTAAAATCAAGTATATGTGTTGGGTGAGTCATGTTCATTATAAATAGAGACATGCTGAAGACATCATGGATATTGTAAATATTTGGAGGCAATTCTAATCAATATGAAACCTCTCCAACACGCTCCTGAATAAAAAAAGGTCCAATTTACAATATAATTAGTTTCCCCTTCTTTCAAAATCTCATAAATCTTTTCCATGATGTTTTGTTAAGAAAAAAAAGATCCCCAATAGGAAAATATATTTCTCTAATTTTTTTGTATTATAAATTTTATTCTAACTTTTTGCATCAATGATGTGTTTCTAAATCACTTGTATCATTTATACGGTTACCTTAAAATTTTCAAGTCCCTAAATTTTGATATCTATAAAATTATCAAAACTTTTTAGAGTTATACACCTTTTATGATAGAGATCATTAAAATATTCCGTTTTATTACTCGAGTAGAAACTACTATTATGGAATAATTTAATAAGTGGACGATGATGATCCCAAATACCATGAAAATCTAGTGTTGTATCCCTTATAATGTCTTATAATGTTTGAATTATCCTCTTTGACTTCTAATCTGTTTGAGGATAATAAGTAATGATTAGGTTTACATCTGTATTCATGTCTTTTTGAAAGCTCCCCCTAAACATTGAAATAATTCTTGGATCTGATTTAGATATAATGTATATGAGTACTCTAGGAAACCTCATTACATTGGAAATATATATGCCTTATAGGAACTATAGGGTAAAATCCTCTATTATGTAAATGAAATTGGAAGACTTTGCCAATATATCGATGATTACCCATATCGAATTATTTACCTTAGATGTCCAAGGAAGTCCTCTGAGAAATCCCATTATGATATTATCCCACATCCATATAGTAACGGTTAATAGTTGTAATACCATTTTAGTATGTTGTTTATCCACCTTCCCTTCTTTACTCTCCAAAAACCATTCACTATAATAAAAAATATATCATTTCATATTATCTCACCAATAATGATCTTGTAGGTCCCTATACATTTTAGTAATTTATATATAAATAGAGAATGTAGAGATATGAAGTTCATCAATCACATCATTATCTCTATCTAG
The DNA here is from genome assembly GCA_963277665.1 of Viscum album. Lineage (NCBI taxonomy): Eukaryota > Viridiplantae > Streptophyta > Magnoliopsida > Santalales > Viscaceae > Viscum > Viscum album. The sequence goes on along the minus strand of OY728138.1, from coordinate 1,292,368,471 downwards.
AATGGATTTAATATATACCGTGGTGCCAAAATTTTTTAAACCTTCATGATCAATAATGATTTCAGTAAACTTACCATTTTTCATATCCCATTTCTTTTTTCCATAAAAGTATCATCTATTTGATATCTCTTGATATTCTGCAGTAATAAAAGATGATGGGTAATTTTGGATAGGATTTGTGATTTCCCTTCCATTATTAATCCATGTGAAAACCATACAAATCCCTTGATCTGTGGATGTCCATGAATCCTAATCATTATAAGAATATAAGGATATTTCCTACTCAATGCATCTGTGACTTTGTTTTCTCTTTCAGAGAGATAATGATATGAACAATTATAGTCCTTAAGAAGTTACAAAAATCCCCTCTGTGTCATTTTCAATTAATTATTTTTTAATAGATACTTAAAACATTAGTGGTCATTGTATAAATCACACTGTTACCTATACAGATATAGTTTCCATATCTTCAATCTAAAATTTACTATCGCTAACTCTTGGTAATGAGTATGATAATTATCATAAAGAGACATGAAATATCAAGATTCATAGGTTTTCACCTTGTCATTTTTATGATAATACATACAATACCTCTTACATATGCATCGATATAAAAAATATCCTTCTCCAAAAGATGGTGTAGTTAGGAAAGGTGCACTAACCAACCTCATCTTTAGTTTTGGATACATTCTTTATACTAATTTTTTTATATTTACTTAACTCCTTTTAATGTTAATTTTTTTAGTGGATTAAAATGTCAATAAAATTTTTCACAATCCTTATATAATATCCTAACAAACCAAGGAAACTACATATCTCAGTTATAGGTATAGGATGATTTCACTCCTCTATAACCTTTTTCATGGTAGGATCAACCAGGATTTTGTCTCTAGTTACAATGTTACACTAGAATGAAACTTTTTTTATTTATATCACATTTAATTAATTTACCTAATATATTCAACTTCCTAGGAGTTTCTAATATGATCTTAATATAATCATCATGCTCCTTGTGACTATTTTAATTTATAATACTATTTTCAATAAATACCATTATATATTTATGAAGGTAGACCTTAAAGACTATATTGATAAATTCCATAGATATGATATGAGTATGAGTAAATAAAAATGGCAAAAAAACAAACAAATAATGATCATATCATTTTTTATTTTACATTCATAGGGATATATTATTTCTTCACCCTCAAAATATGATAAAATAATTAGTAGTAATTATTAGAGATTAATTAATCCCTACACATTTAGTCAAACAAATCATTAATACTTCGAAGAGAGTAGTTTTTTATTTAATTTTATCCCATTAAGATATCAATTGAAAATGAAAATCCACATCAATCCATCTAGTTTTTTTTTCAAAAAGTGAATAGGTGTTCCCCAAGAAGACCAACTTTTTCAAAAAAAACCTTCTCCAATAAATCATGTTATTTATTCTTTAATTCTTATAACTCTATATATGAAATTATATAGAGAGTATTTGATATTTTCTTTGATCTAGGTATGAGTTCATTTGAGAACTCTACCTCCCTTTCTGGAGGCAGTCCATGAAACTCTTTAGGAATTAAATCAATGTATTTCCAAAAAATGGGTACATCCCAAATCAGTATATATTTTCTTTATTTATCTATTTAAATAATTATTCTCATTATGAATAATATTTGAGGTCATTGTTTATGAGAATTGGGATTTAATGTCTCTTATATGAAGATAACTAATGGTTATTACATAAAGATAAAATAAATCTCTATACTTTTATATTGATTCTAGAACTATACATTTACAATAAATCCATGCCTAATATTATATATAATTCCACCATTGGATTGAACAAAAGGTTTGTAAAGATATTTAATTCACCAATGTTAATAGTTGAATCCCTATATAACTTTAATGTTTGAATAGTTTATCCATGTGACTTAACCAAAAAATCGACCACTAATAGCGAATTTTATAAATAGATGTTATTTGAAAATGTGAATGAAATAAAAGATTGTGTAGAACCAGAATATAATAATGTACTACTATCTTTGAGTGCATGTTAAGTGTACATTCCAAAATATCATTTGAATCCTCGAATTCTTCCATTGTGATTAACAAATCAAGACCATTCTCTTGTGGCCTCTAATTGGGTTAAATATGGTTTCCCTCAACTATCATATATTTTAAAATATTATTATAAAAATTTTCATGATCCTCGCACATGAATAATTTGCCAGTAGGTTGTTCTTACAACATCTTACCTTTTTAATTGGTTTTTAGATGTTGAGGATTAATATCTGCATGATATTTTTGAGCGATATTACTATCTACTCCACAAATTTAACACTATACAATTCCTTGTATAAAATAACCTAAATAATGCTTCCCATATTTATTGGACATGGGAATTTTTTACTTTCTTCAAACCTAAATTCATTCTTAACGTTTTCTATATCCTTCTATTTTATTCATTATATCCATGAGTCCACTGGGCATCTCCCAAATCCATTTCAACTTTGATTGCACATCATAATTTCTTTTCATTACCCTCAAAGTCTCAGATTACTAATTATTTCCATATAATATGTATTAGTTTTTAAAAGAATCAATCAATATTCTGATCAAAATCGATGACAAAGCATGAAGTGTAATGCACAAGACCGATAAATTGCATCTCATAATTAAATAATGATTCATTTTATCTTTATTTAAACTCAATGGATTCCATATCTATCTTAGTTATGAGGTAAAAATAAAAATACTTATTGAAATATAATTCTTTGAATACTTCCAATTAAATTTCTTGAACCTCCTCCATTGGCTTTTTTTTTGATCAAGGTCCACTACTAATTTTCTTTTACCTGTAATAGATATAACACCAATTTAACTTTATATTTATAAAAATGATGGAGTAAAAAATATATCATTTTTTATGGTATTGATCCATTGTTATGATAATAGTGTATCAGAGGTTCCTCTAATAGTTTGTGGTTGTTGATGAATAAAGGATTCACCATCCAATTGTTCCTTACTTAGTGAAGTTAGATACTCCACATGGTCTAGCTTGTTATTAATGACTATATTTAACTAACTCATCATCATAATGATGTTTTCATGTCCATATCCCTTATATTTTCAAGTCCACCATCACATTTTATATTGTTCCCATTGAATATGTGTGTCCTTTTATTTCCATCCATTTTTACCCTTAAAGAAGAAAACGTAAGTGTGTAATTTTATACTTCTGAAAATATTGTAATTATTGTAAAGGAAATGTCAATCCTAAAATTTTATAATATTATTCTTCTGGAATTATAAACTTCAATATTAGAAATTTTTATATTTTTGGTAAATCAATTAAAATGGTTTGTATAAATCTTGTCATTAACCAAAAAATATCCCTTAAGAGTGTCAAAATAGGTTTGAAGAAGGGTTGTTTTATCATGCACTAGGTGATGAATGAGTTAATACCCAAATTTACATTTTAAGGTTTATTACCCCTATATACAACTATGATAGAGCCACATCTAACTATAGTATCCAAACATGGATTTCATTTCTTGGAAACCAATCCTCTAATAACTTACCAAAAGTTTTAGTATGTTTTCCTTTATTAAGAATTATCCCTAGGGTTATTAATAATTTTATCTTGTCATAATATCCGTAAATAAATTATCCTACCTCTAATACCAAAAATAAAATCCCACCTTTTTATTTCATAAAAAAATACTTAAATTGTACAACATTTAATAATAATCAGGATAATTAGATGATTAGTTTCTTAGAGATTAGGATTGTTAAATCTAATAAAAATAAACATTCTTATAATAAACTTAAAATTATTCTTCATATATTCATCTAAGTTTACTTTTAAATAAACTCATATCTTGGTGAAATATAAAAAAAGAAATAGGTGATAATAAAACCCAATTAGGGAATAAAAAAAGATATTTAGGAAGTGATCATGAGTAATAAATATAAGGAAGATTTAAGAATTTGGGGCATAACATAATAGAATGATCAAGAATAATAACATGGAAGTATGGGTATAATATATAAATTATACCTTCATAAACATATTTCTATGTATTTTCAACAAGGTTTCATAAATCATAATTACCAGGGTTATTAAATGAGGTATCATAAAACTTATCATCTCTATAGATTTATTCTTTACATAGATAATTATAGCACTATTATGGTCACCTATTATAATTATTAATTAATGAGACCCACATTGATAATAATAAATCATTTCATCAATAACACATTGATAAAAAATAATGAGATTAATCAAAAATCATTTTGGACAAAAGGGATTAAGGACTTCATAATTTTATTATATTTAACCCATGAGAATGAAATTTGGGTTTTATACATGTAAAAACCTAATAAATAAATTATATTTACATATAGGTTAATTCCAATGTAAAATAAGGAGAATTTGTGTAAAAAAATATAAAAACATTATATAGAAGAGACAAAATTAATAAATAAATTTTGCAATAAGATAAGTATACAACATGGATTAAATAAATTGAATAATGAGAGTGAAAAAATGCCTCTCATTAGTAAAACACTATTTTGGAGGAAATTGTATAATTAAAAGTTCCCAAAAAGGATCTAATTACAAATTTAGAATATATACCATAAAATAGGTACATAAATAGAAATGAGGAAGAGGATAGTTCCATTATTTTATGAAGTATCATCCTAGTGTTTGTATAGAGAAACATTAGGACCTTGGAGATAACTTGGAGGTACTTTAGAGAGGACAAATGATCCTAATTTCTCTCTAAAGTAATTTTTAGAGCATATGAATGGGTAAATGGGAGGGTATATATTTTAAAAGGGGAGGAATTTTTAAATAATTTCAGAATATCTTTCTTGGAAATATAGGTTATAGTAAATGAAAATTCATTTGCATAACTACGGTTTTTGCTGATGGTTTTAGATATTAATTCGTGTTTAATAATATTTTAATCAATTATAATTAAAATCTATTTTTTTATTTCATTAGACAAGCAAAAATAAATTTTCCATAAAATATAGTTTTTTAAATACATAAATTTCATTTTTATATTTCTGAAATTCATTTGTAGGTTTATAAATTTATTAAAGTTATTAAAATGCATAAAATTTACAAAATAACATATGTTTTTACCAAGGATTCTATTTAAATAATTATTATTTCATTATTTCATATATATGAATTTATAACACATACTGAAAAAATAGAGCAGTATTTTTTACTATTCACTAATATATAAACTAATTTAAAAAATATTATAATTTTAACTCCAACATAATTTCAACATAATGATTTCAAATATAGTGTTTATTTTATAAATATAATTCTATAAATATGATAATGTTGACATTAAAATAAAAAATTCTATATTTATTGAATTAAAAAAACAACACAGTAAATATTATGAAACTTATAAATATTTCCTATGATTTTATAAAATTATATTAGTATTTATATTTAAATAAATATCACACTAAAAATATATTTCATTTGTTTGATTCTTGATTTTATTATAAATGTGTGAATATTTTCTGAAAATTAAATTTATGTTTTATGTGTATCCAATAATTAATTTATCAAATTGAAATTATATTAATATGTAGTTTATTAAATCAAATAATATATTTAAATGGGATTGATGAAGTAAATATTTTATTTTCAAAAAGAAAATTACACTTTAATGATACTAAGGTCTAGATAAATATCCCCTTATTAGACTAAAATACACCCTAAGGGTAAGGTGTGTGATTTTCATAGTTTCATGGGGTGGATTAGCTAACATATACCTATTAGAAACCTTCACTAATTTGAAAATATCTAATATGAAATCTCATTCAAGCCTCATTTGTGGAAGATCAACTAATACATGGCCAAGGGTGAACCCCAATAATTCTAACTCTCTCCCATATTCTGAAAAATGGGATTCAAAAGGAATAACTCTGCATATTGATGCAATCATTTCTCCTTTATACATCAATTAACATAATTCATTACAATTTATAAAAACCTATTCTAGTGTTAACATTATTACCAACTGTCAAAGTGTCTAATGGTCATGTTGACCAATGATCAGTTAATAATCAAATCCCAATTGTCGCTTTTCCTTTTATACCCTATATATACTCTTCCATTCATCAGTATTTAAAACTTAATTCCTGAAGGTTTTAAAATCTCATTTGATAATGTCCATTATATTCTTAACAGTTTTTTTATCTTAATGATTTTTATAGAAGGTTTAATCTTCCTTATAGAGATCGATCCTATAGATAATATCAATGCATGGTTTTTATTATTTGGTTTTTATATCCACATACTAGTCAAAAATATAGTAATATAAATTATTACTTGATATGTATTATTAATTATATAATATTATTTATATATACTTCTATTATTAATTTTAATAAGATTTAAAATATAAAAAATAAGTGTTATTTGTTAATAAAAAAGGAATTATCATTTCATTACAATTTTGATTTTAGATTATCATCAGGAACCAATTCAATATAAAATTAATTTTTTTATCATTTATAATACTATAAAATTAATCTAATAACATATACAAATATTCATTAACTATAGGAATGTCACCCATCTGAGCTGTCTTATGCTTATCAAAAATACGTCCAAGATGACTTTATTTTTTATATTTAATCAATTTCTCAATTTCATTACATGTTATCAAAGATATGTATTAATTCTAGTACACATTTTGATACTCATTTTAAAAAATATATTCTTTATCTCAATAATCTATATTATCATAAAATATATAATTAAAATCTATAACAAAAATAAAATCAACCTCTACAAGGGGAAAACAACAAGGCTTGATGTAATTACTTTCTACATAATATAATATGAAAATTCATATAACTTTATTTCTATAAGTTACTTCCCCTTGTATTTTTACAAAAAATTATGGAATAATTTGTTTTTTTGATATTTCCAATTTACTAGCAAATTTCTCAAAAATGAAAGAATGTTTAGACCCAAATTCAAACAATAGATTGTAATATTATGAATAACCAAGTAAGGTACCTAACAACACATCACTAAATAGTCTTACATCTACTAAAGTACTCAAAAAATATATATCCCGACCTTCCTTTCTCTGATGTTGAATAATTACGTCCTTTGTTCATATCTCTATTCAAGTACTCACATAATTACACATTTCATTAAAATTAAATAATATTAATCATATAATTTCATTGTTTGTATATTTATTATTTTGATCATTTTTATTACAATAATGAGCCTAATTTCTAAACATAAAACCTAAAAAGACTTCCCATATTTTATAATACATTTCATAGGGTTATTCCTAACACACTTATAATAATTTAGAAACTTTATTTTCTTACCTTTGGATTTATTCAGTTAATGTGTCCCCATTTCCTTCAACATGGACCGCATTTTGTTCTTGTTTTCCTAAGAAAAATGATTATCAGAAAAATATACTTATATATTTTTATCACATAGAAAAAATTTCTCATTACTTTTAAATTAAGGAGTATCAAATTCCCTTTAATATATTGGTTTCAATCAAGAGTAAAACTAGTAAATTTTAATATGAATATCTGAGATATGATTTGTTGCATACCATTAAAAGTATGTGAAAATTGATTCGTATATGGATATTGAATATTCTACTTTCTACCTCAATCCCTATAAATTTTTTTCATTCTATTATGAAAAAACTTAAGAAAATATTTCTCAATGAAAATATTATAAAAAACTTTTCATACCAAAGAATCATCCTATACCTTTTCTATGATATTCTTAGCCATTTACCAACACTGATCAACTTCACCATCAAAACTATAAATATAAATAGTAAACATAGGATATTTTGAAAAAACCCATGACTTTTGATATATGTTTTTAAAGTATTTAAATTATCTTTTATATATCATAAGTTCATATGATTCATTGAATGTCGAAGGGTGTTGTTTTAATAATTTTCTCACTATAGATTCGTTCCTCTATGATGAACATTATTTATAGCTCACATGGATACCAAAAAAATTATATCATATGACAATTGATCCATCATAATAAAAACTACTCTATTCAAATTATAAAAAGTCTAGGTTGTTGATTTGGAAGTATATTATCCTATTGGTTATTTCCTACCACATTTTCCATGTATCCCCTATAGAAACTATTATGAATAGACAAGGTTTAAATGAATGAACATGGTAAACTTGAAATTATATATCATGTTAACCATAAGTTAAAATCCATCAAGGGTACTTAATTAATTTATCTTAACCTGTAATATTATTTAAACCCTAATATGATACCAACTATAAGGTACATATACTTATTCAATACATAATTTCATTTTTAAAAAATATATTTCTTTCTTTCATTCCAAAATATTATTTCATGTTTATATTTGTAGAGAATTAGGTCATTAATCTTATGTAAACAAATCATACATTATATGTTGTAAACTTCCTCTTACTATCTAATTTTCCTAAAAAATATAATTTTTTTAAAATGAATGATGTTTCCTTTTCATAAAAAATGATCTTGATTTTCAACTTGAATTCATCATTTTTCATATCGTTCTTAAAGCATATGAAAAATACTTAAAAATGTTGGATTAGAAATAAAATCATATAGTGTAAGATATTAAAATTATTAAATAAATTCATTAGGATATTTCAAAACAATATTATAATACACGATTCCTTTCCTTTAACTTTGTAAACTTTGAGCTAAAAATCATATAATTATATATGATATTTTCATTACAGCATAAAGATTTTATTTAAAAAATACTTTAAGAAAATTTAAAGAAAAATTATAATAAATAGTGTTTCTTAGAAAATATGAGAACCCTTGAAAACATATTTCTTAAAAATATATATATATATATATATATATTCATAAAAGGGTATAACTATTCCTTTAAAACAAATAATAATTTTATAACACTAATAAATAAAAATATTTCTCTGAAAAATACTTAGAAACCACATGAAATTAATGTAGCTTCCTTGTGATATCAACTTTATATAACCCCTTAAAGAACCCATAAAAATAGAATAACCTAAATTTTTAGGTCAACATAAATCTCTGAATAACATAATCATTATAAAATTCATTGGAGAGTTATATGAGGCTCACTAAGCATCATAAACAATGTATAAGGACCATAATATGTATAAAATACATAGAATCCTTAATTAAATCATTAAAATAATAAAAAATATCAAATTTAAACCCATTAGTAAAAAACTTTTGATGTTTATATATCAATTTAATTTAAAGACCAATTTCAAAAACTAAAATACCTAAAAAATGGGAATAAGATTTTTTTTATTGAAGAAAATATAGAATATTTTATAGGAATACAAAAATCATATAATAATTATGGAAACAAGAAAATTTTTTGAGGTCCTATATGTTAAAATATAACATTAACTTTTTCCCTTTTATAAAGAATATCAAAAATATATAAATAAAATAGATAGAAATAATCCTTTATAAACCCATTGAAAGATAGTTAAAAGAGACCAAAAATTACCATTATAATTTATTTTATCAATATAAACACATAATTTTATTAATTTTAATAATATTGACATGGTAGAAAATTATTTAGTAAATAAATCATTAAAAAAATTAAAATGAGGTTTTACAGTATGGTGTCCCTTACCCCGAGTCAAATTTCTAACATAAAATCTTTTTCTTCATAGATAAAAAATATGGTTAATTATTTATATGATTAATAAATATTTTTATGTCTATTATTAATTTTATTTTACTTTTATACTTGTTATACTTAATTACATTATTGATTACATTTACTTTTACTATATTGAGGTTGTTTGGTTCATAAGTCAAAAATGAATTCGGTAGGATGAATTCTTTCATAATGATCATGATTAAATCATTTAAAAAATTAATAATGTAATAACTATATTTATATAAATAAATTATATTTTTAGAAAAAAACTATGTAAGGTGGTTTTAATTAATGAGTTATATTTCAATCCGAGAGAAGTTAGGTCAAACATACACATGAGTATTTTTTCCATTTTTCAACGAATATAATGGAAAGAAGGTAAGTATAATTTCCTATTTAAATAAAGTTGATTATATAATAAATATAAAATTTTCTATTTAAATAAACATATATATTCCATCCATGTGTGGTAGGTCTAAACAATGAATCACATTTCTTCGTAAAGGTGGTAATCCACACGTATGCATGAATGACTTTAGTTGTCTTAAATAGATGTAAATGTAAGAAAATATATGATATATTAACTTTATAGAATGTAAAATATTTCATTAATACCATATATATATTATACATCATTATAAAAAGTATTGAGAGGTGGTTATGGAAATAAATACATCAGTTCAAAAGGTGGCAGTTCGCTAAATAGACGAACAATGGTTTAATTTCTCATTTGATGGATGACGAAATAGATAAAGGTAATTCCATTAATAAAATAACATATCAGTATAAATTGGATACTGATTTTATCATATTTCAATGTTTAATATAGGTTTTCTAAAGATTAAATAAAAAAAATATAAAAACACTTAGTTAATGGATTTACCTTTACTTCAAATAACCTCCTTAGGTATACACCTTTACCCACATATGATGGGTGTTATAATCAAATGATTTCCTCTAGGATGTTTTCATGGATATCAATATGGTATTTTTGAATGTATTTTATCATATAATATACTATTTAATTGTTGATAAAATAATATATGGGTGACCTTTTATTAGTGGGGGAGATGACACATTTTGATTTTTCAAAATATTATTATATATTAATGTCTTGCCCTTATCTATAGGGTATAAATATGGATTATATAAGGTCTAAATATGGATTTCCAATAGGATTTAAATATTTTTAGGTTTTTATAACACTTATCTATTTATTTTAACCCCTGAAAAATCTATTTACAATTTTTTTAGGTTATTCTAACCATTATCTATTTAGTTTAACCTCTGATAAATCTATTTATCATTAACGATGGAATTTTTTTTATTGTTTTTATTATTTATTATGAATAAATACTATGTTAAAATTATTAAATAATATAAAATTTTTTATTAAAAATATATGATATATCTTATGAAATTCAATTCATATATTAGGAATAATTTTTTTTAAATCAAACCCGCAAATTTGATGAAAAATTATTTTTGATAAAAAATAAATTTAGAAAGAGAAAATGTTTTTATCAAAAAAAATAAATTATAATATTACTCAAAATGATATTTGATGGATTATTAAGATTAAATATTAAGTAATTATACTTTTAAACTATTTAAAAACACTATTTAACTTTACAAATTCTTAAAACAAAAATATATTTTTCAATAAAAAATTATATTTTCTACTACTCATAAAACAAATCTAATTTTTCATAATTTTACAAAAATATAATTGTAAGTTCTTTTGAATTTATAATATCAAAAAAATATGTTAACTTTATCAAAAAAAATTCTATAATTTAGAAATAAATATTTTGAATAAAACCATTTAATATATGTAATCAAATTTACTAATAATATAACAATTTTTTTCTAATTGGAAAATTAAATAATATTCTAATAGATAATATAAATATATAAAGTATAATTAATTAATATTAATATGGATTTAAACTATTTTAATTTTAATATTAAATTTGTTTTTTTAATTCTTTTATACATAAAATAAAATATCACATCTTTATTCTTATCCTCGAAATACACATATTCAAATATTGTGAAACCCCCATGTGTGCATGGAAGCATGCATCATTTCCAAATGGATTTAATATAAATGATATAGAACTATTATTATCTTTAATAATAATACACTTTAGTGAATGTGATAATAATTCCACGAAGAATATGTCATCATGATTGTTGGATTTAATTGTTCTTTAGAATATATATTTATGTAATTATCCTGGATTTTTCAAAGGAATTCATATTTTCAATTTTCATTCAGTATGAATTCTTATCAAAAAATTATCAATGTAAATGATCCTTATGTTTATCCAGATGATGGTTACATGTAATAAATGTAATGATGAATGATTCTTATATTTCCTTCTTTTATTCTTACATATCTTAGTTTATCCTTACATATATTAAGATGATCCTTAAACTATTGAAATGATCCCTATGTAGCATTGAATGATTCTTACGTAGCTCTTGAAATGATTAGTATACAAATTATTTGACTCTTATGAAACCATAGAATGACTATTAAGATGATTAAATTATGACTATGAATAGACATATGACTTATATTAGACCATGAATAACTTCTATAAACAACTGGTTCTTATTCCAATTTTTATCTTAGAAACAAAAAAAAAATCATATGATAGTATTAAATGACTCGTTTTAAGTAAATTATAGACTTTTTTTAAGTGATTATTTATTCCTACGAATTCTACCATAGTGAAATTGTGATAAAATTATCACTTTTTCGAAGTCTGAATTACTGTTTTTAATTTATTGTTTTATTTTTCCAAAGTACTCAATAACTCATATGAATATTTGTTTTAATATTATAAATATGGTTTTTACCCTTTAAAAGTATAATATTTTTTTCTTAAAATGTATAAGACATTTTTTATATTCAATAATTCTATAATTTACTCAAAAAAATCAGTGTAAAAGAAATTCAATATCAGACCTTCTTTGTTGCTCCAAATCACCACATAATCATCTAAAGTTATTATCACATTCATTGTAACATCATCCAAGGGCTCTACATTAATGTATTTATCCGCACCTAGTTGGATAGTGTTCTTTAAACTTCATAACTAGATGGATTATTCGGAATAATTTTAAAAATGTTATAGATAGTGGTTCTTCATCAACATTTTCTTATCATAAAGTAAATTTGAACAATCATCATATATTTGGATGATACCTGAATCAACCCATTAATTTTTTTAATATAGTTGAACTAGTTCTTCCTTTTTAAATTATTATAGAAACACATCATTCATATCTTATAATACACTATACACATATTTAAAACATCCTGTTAACTTCAGTGAAAATAGTAATTGAAAAAAAACAAATCATAATCATGGGAACTTCAATATACTTTTTTTATTTGTTATAAATAAACATAATTTAATTTTAAAGAATTATGTGTGGCTATCAGATATTTTTATTCCCCCTTATTTATAATAAATTAAATGTTCATGTTTCATTGAAATCTCACTAATTTTCTCAATATTATTTTTGGATAAAGGGGTGAAATATAAAAAACATAATCTCTCTCTTTAGATCCTAATTAAATTCAGATTCACTTGTTGAGAGAATTATGGAATCAGCCTTTTGGTAGTTTTCTCCAAGCCTATATAGGAAGACCCTATGTTTAAATAAAGAGTTATTAGACAAGATCATATGACATTACACAGAAAAAATTCATGTGATTCCACTCTCAATTTCTCAATCATGGATTTTTTAGAAATATTTTTAGAATAAAAGTAGTCCATAACTCATCTAATAAAATTATTTATAGAAATTCAAGTGTAATCCATAAAACACATTCTTTTTCTCTGAATTCTCATCAACTAACACCCCTCATTTATTATTATGTTTGATAAAATAAAAATAAGGATGGATTTTTTTGTTTACATGAATCAATATCCATTTTTAAAGAAATATTAATAAATGGGGGATTTGATGAATTAAAGCACCTTTGAGAACTTCTTTTTGTTTTATTACTCCCACAATTAAGGTACTCTTCATATCTTTTGAATGCTAGTGAGAGTATTCCATTATTGAAATATTACCTTACAATTTGACTATAATATCCACATATATCTCTCTCATTGTTGACTAACGGAATAAAAATTAAATTTTCAGGCATTTTCAAGCGAAAAAACATTTAGGGATTGGGTAGAACCATACAAAAAAATAAAATATGGAGGAAATTTATTTTTTAACTAATAAAACCTTCTGATTTTTGTATCTATTATATAATTTTGATACCAAATAATGGGAAAATTATTCCACCTAGGATCCATGAAATCAAATTTTAAAATATAGTGTCCACCAAATCCTAACACTTAATGAATTACTCCATACTAATTTTTATTTAAATAAATCCACAATTATGAATATGGGAATTTGAATTAGTCCATTAGTATGAATCCTTACTTCCATCTATCACAACTCTAGACAATATTTACCATTGGTATTTGTATGATTCTGGCGTTTATGGAGATATATTCTTATTTAATTTTTTTTTGAATCCCCTATGGGTTTATAATTATATATTCACTAGGTGTATGAGGAATCTCAGTGTTATTACAAGTGTTTGGGACACAAAATAAAGGAAAATAGGTCCATCTAAAGAATTTCGCATAGTTGGTGCATAGTTAGTGGAAACAGTGTTCCCAAATCATACTAACAAGGAGGAGTGGTGCACAGTTAGGTAAACAGTTCAAGGGGAAATAAAAACCATGAATTATTGGATAGATAAATTTCACAAGATGGAACATGTTTTTTCAAATCATGTTGTCACCCCAAGTATCCATGTGACTTGGACCCCTTTTGGATAGAGACTGGTGTAGGGTTGGTGCACGGTTTAACAAACTATGTGGCAAAACCAAGTGCGTAATTAAAAAGAGATAAATTACCATCCCCTCCCCAATATATTTTGTATTTTATACTATTTTATTCATCATTATTCCTCCTCCAGCCTTATTTATTAAACTAATATTCCAAATCTTCCCTAGGGTTTATCTCCATCGATTGTAGTCTGTTCGGAGTGTTGTTGGCCGCGAATCAAAGCTTCAGATAATTATAAATCTCCTCTTACATCTCTTTTATGGATTAGGTCTTATAGTTTCATTATTATTCTAATTAATACTTAATACCCACATTTTCTAGTATATCTTAGGTTGGGTCTTCAAAGGGTGTTTCAATTTGAGTCAAAGGACGAGGTTAAGAGTTCTTTCAACATCATAGTTGAGGTAAGTGGTATATATGTTATAACTTGTAGTCATGAAGTTTATTTTTACATGTTTGGTTGTGTTAATGGTTATCTCTTGTTTTGAATTTGATTTCATTAAATTTATTTTGTAAAATAGTGGGATAACTAATGGATTTAACCCCTCATTATCCATGTGGGATGTATTGAGGATAACTAGATTGATTTAGGGCCACCCATGGGTTATGACAACATTCCTAACCAGGGGAAAACATTTAATGCTAAGCACAGAATTGACCTGTGATAAAGTAGATCCCATTATGAACATGTTTATATGTTAAATTATCTAATGAATATGTATATTTGTTTCTAGACCTTGAAAATATCCTAAGGGGTTTTTGTGTGTTATATGCAATGGGTTGGTTTTAATGTAATGATTTTTCAAAATTGATTATGAATTGTACTTGAGTTTCATAAGTTTTTTAATGTATATGAAATTATGAATATGTTGATATTTTAGTTGATCTAGAATGGGAATATTGATAGTTGTATCTAGACCATGAAAATAGCCTAAGGGATTGTTATGCTTAATGTGGAATGGGTTAGATGAAATGTATCGACTTTTAAAAATGACTTATGAATTTTACTTGAGTTGCATAATTAGGTTAATTAATTATAAATTATTAATGTGTTAAATGGATAAATACTGGTAAATTATTGAATTTCTTAAATGTGTTAATGCACAATTATTGATGAAAATGTTAAATTGACTAACGTATAGGAATTTTTGGTTATACTAAATGGGTTAAGGTGTAGAAATTGAAATGGGATAGATAGAAGATACTAAGAAAATAGTAAATATGATAATGGGCTAAAGATTGATGATGATTCATATGTTGTATGAAATGTGAATTGTATATGTTATGTGTATCATATGTGTATGGTTTGTGACAAGGTATATGTTTCTAATGGATATATAAGCATGGGAACATGGCTTGGTATTTATGGGGTATTGGACTTGAGCATCTACACCCATAGGTTAGGTTAGATTGAATCTAAACCACACCACTATAATGCATTTCTTAGGGAAGGAAATGGTGGATCTATGCCCCTAATGGTTTATTTGATGAGACTACATGGACCAAGGCTCTATATTAAGTGTAAAGTAATCATTTTTGAAATGTTTATCCCAAGTGAGGTAGGTAACCTAACTTATTTAATTATTAATAGTAATTCATGGTCCTAGACCATTTTGTAAATGATGTAAATGAATAACCCATATAAAAGTTGAATAATATAGATTATGTGATTGAAATGGTAAAAGTGAATTTTGTTAACTAATGTGACACAAGTTTTATTTTGGTTTCCTTGTAATTTATTTAGTTTTGAATCAACAACATGTTTAGAAAAATATTTTTTAGACACAATTAGCATTATCTTACTGAGTTTTACTCACATCCTAATTAGGCCACCATTGGGTAGCTATGAATACATCATGTTTTCAGGTCAGGAAAATGAAAAGACTTTATGCTAGGGATTATTATTGGCATTGTGATGTGAATGGATGGGGATCCAAACATAGAGTTAGGACCCATTTTGGGGAATCCATTGTTGGAATTTATTTTGTTTTTTACTTCACCTTTGGGACTGTTATAATGTCATGGAATATTTTTTTTGTTTTACAGCCTATTTGGGAAACGGTTTATAATGCATGTTTTAGGTTTATTGTCTATTGTTTCCTTTATTTCATATGTTATATATTGTGACTTAATTTAGAAAATATGGTATAATCTCCCCACCATATCCAATAGACCCCCACTTCTAGTTGGAAACCCCAGGCATATGGGGAGGCATTCTTGAGGTCATGTGGCAACTAGGCTCTAGGAACCAGTTTAGTGGATTCCTATATGTGGATGTTACAAATTTGTATTGAAGGAGTTATTTTCTGTTTTGTACTATTTGAGAATGGTATATGGGATATTATGGAGTGTTGGGACTTGAAAATGAGATGATTTTTGTTAGTATCTAACCCATGTATGAGGGAAAACCAAAGTAAACATGGTTGGAATTGATGTTTTTGATGTGTGATGTTATGGTTGAATGATATTTCAGCATCGGATGATGCACTTTTAGTTTGATGTGACTATTTTATGATACTTTTATCATTTCCAGAATTGAATAAGGTTTTATATTCATGAATCCTTATAGGAACCTAGAGATGTAGGTTGTGTGAATCAGGATAGGAACACATGGGATGCGTGTGTGGGACATGAAGGTTACGAAGCGTTTTAATTTCTTGAAAAATTGATGAAAATTGTTTCTAATAAAGATTATAAAAATGAGTAAATTGAAATAATGTTAATGACTGGTTAAAAAAATTATACTTAATGAAATGTGTGAATGAGTTAACATATTGGTCGTAATAATTTTTTAAATGGGAAATGTTCTTAAGAAGAAAGATTTACATTGTGAGTGTGAAAATGGTTTTAAAAAGTAATCCAATGAAAGTCGTGTGACTATGTAAGCGGGTTTACCCTATGTTGACTATGAAATATGGTAAAAATGACTGAGTGTAGTGTTCTAGATGTGATTATGTCCATTGGGATAGTGTTTGTAGGATGATTTTTTTAAGACTAGTAGATAGATTGCTTTTATAAAAACTGTGGATGTTTTATATTAAGTGTTCTGAGATTAGTGTTTGGAATTATAGAGAAATACCACCGTGAAGAAAGGTTATAGTGGGTATATTAGATGATATCATTGATAATTACTCTCTAGAGGTAGGGCAATATATTCTTGTGGTTTAGGTTAATAGATGAGATGGATAATTCATTGATAACTTTTCACGTTGTATGTGGATGATGGAATTGGACCCATAACAGATAGTGTAAAGTATGTTTGATCTGACTGAAGAGTTTCACTTGCAGAACCCTATGAAATTTTCTGGAGATTGTTTTTATGATGAAGAAATGTTTTGGATAAATACCATCCATATGATTTTGGCCAAAATGGAGACTCCTCTTCATAAGAGAGTTATGTCGGAAACATATATGTTGTGGGGATCGGTGAAGCACTGGTGGGATATCTTAGTTTAGACTCAGCAAGCTGAGGGTATGTTATGGATGGACATGTAGGAATTTTTTTGGAAAACATATATTTGGAGACTTTAAGACGGGAGTGGGTTGTAATGTTTATGAAGCCAAACTGGGAACTATGTCAAATATGGGTTATACGAGCCACTTCATGGAATTACAACACTTTCTCATAGCATTGGAAGGGGATGAGGCTTCTCTGATAAGACATTTTCAGGTTGGACTTAGACATGAGATTAAGTCACCAGTGAACATATTCTATTTATAGAGTTTTGTAGTATTTGTGGATTAATCACTTATTTCCTAAAAAAAACGAGAGAGGATTTAGGTGGTATATATGTGGTTCTAATATGATGGACCTGTGGAGTAACTTATGATGTCATGAAGCATAGTTTTGGTAATATTCACCATGGTGGAAGTGTGAAAAGTAGTTAGAAAAGAGGATTTGATTCTTAGAGTGGTGACCAGCTATTTTTCTATCAATGTGGTAGTTTTGGACACAGTTTGGTTTAATTCCACTAATCGCTAGTTGAGTACCTAGCATATGGTAGAATGGTACATGGTTATAGGTTCTATAAAAACCCTCAATAGCTAGGCCCAGATAAATGATTGAGGCCTATTCCAAGTGTAAGAAAGGGGTCAGTTACCCCATATGAAGAAGGTAATTAGAGCACTACTAGCCACATTGGTGGAGGTGGCAAGCATCGTATATTAGGGAGAGAGCATCTATACCAACATGCTAGTGCCACACTGGGGTTTCAAATTACGGCCCAGAGTATAGGGGTAGGTTAGCTCCATGCATTTTATCCTACACCCAAAGGTGGTTTACTTGGACCATCAACATTTCAGTGGATGATTATTGTGGATTCTAGGATTTCAAATGATTTATTTGATACAGGTTCAACAAAATCTTTTTTATCTTCTCAATTTGTGGTTTTTTAGGTCAATAGGTGAATGTATGTGTGAGTTATTATTGATTGATACACTATTAGGGGTGAGAGAAGAAAATATCAGGTGATGTAAGGGGTGTGCACTCGCAGTTTGTGGGTACTAATTCTTGTGGGACCTTCTTATTCTTGGGATATAGGGTTTTGGTCTTATTTTGGTTATTGACTAGCTGGTGTTATACCAAGACCATATTAACTATTACCCTCATAGGGTAATGTTCACATCTCTTAAGGAAGACATGTATGTTAATTGTGGTGAATAGGAGGTGTGAGTAGGTTGTGTAGGGCTAATTTGTCAGCAATTGGGTGAAATCATAGCCTAAGTTCCCAGTCTCTTGCTTTATGGTGAGGGATTTGAGTACCTTGTCTTCCCTCATGTGGGTAATTACTTTTAGGAGGTGTTTCCAGAGGATATCTTAGGGCTACCACCTGAGAGAGATGTTGAGTTCATGATAGAGTTACTACCGGTAGCAGAAAACATTTTCTATTACACCATATAGAATGGCATAGGAAGAGTTCCAGGAACTTAAAACTCAGTTGGAGGAACCAGAAAACAAGGGTTTTATTTTTCCTAGTATGTCATCTTGGAGATCTCCTATGCTTTTTTCCAATTAAGATTATGGATCATTGTGACTATGTTTCAATTATATGATGATGAATTAGATGATTATAAAGAACTGATACCCTCTACATGGAATCAATGTTCTTCTCGACTAGATGATAGATGAAATAGTATTCTTCAAGATTTATTTGAGATTAGGGTATCATCATTTTAATGTGATACCTTCTGATATAACACAGACTACCTTCAATATTATGTATGGGTTTTATGAGTTTGTTGTTATATCGTTCAGGTTAACCAACGTGCTGGTAGTGTTTATGGACCTGATGAACTGGATCGTTCACCCATAGTTGGACTAGTTTGTAGTTGTCTCTCTATATTAAATATTAGTGTACTCCAAAACACATGATGATTGTGCCTAACATATAAACATTATCCTAAGTACACTAATAGAGAATATACTATATTCCAAGATATCAAAAAAATGGATTGAAAAGGTGAATTTTCTAGGGCACATAATCTTAGAGGAAGGTGTGTCCATAGACTTGATTAAAGTGAAGGAAGTTGTGTATTGGGAGAATCCTAAGATTTTTTTATATTTCTAATGTTTTCTTGGTTTAGACACCTATTACCGAAGGTTCTTTAATGGATTTTCTAATTAGGTAGCACTAGTGTTAGGTCTGGCGAAGAAGGGAATCTTGTTTGAGTGGTGTGTTCAATGTGAGAACATCTTTTAGTAATTAAATTATAAGTTGGGAACCACAATGATTCTGATATTACTTGATCCATGTAAGAATTATATATTGTTTTTTGATGCATCTTGCACTGTTATTAGGGAATTTTTAATGAGGTATGATTGGGTTATGGAATTTAAGTTAGTAAAGTTGAGGCCTATTGAAATAAATTACCCTACAAATGATATTTAGTTGGTCATGGCAATTCGTGCCATAACATTTTGGCATCATTGCTTATTGACGGACAAATTTACAGTCTTTACTGACCATAAAATCTTGTGGTACATTATTTACTATTGTGATTTGAATATTTGTTGGTGAGGATGGGTTAAATAAATTAAATCATTTGACTTTATACTGGTTTACACATTGAGAAATGTAAACAGAGTTCCAGATGCATTGAGTTACAAGAATTAAAATCAGACAGTTCATGAATCGATTTCATAGTGGATGGTGAGGGTGTTGTATTATGAGATGCATCTTGAGGTGTAGGATGACCATTGGAAAATGAAACTTACATCCTTGGCTGTTGATTCCACTATTTGGATATGTATTAAGGAAAAATAGTATGAGGATCTAGAATATTTGGATTTAAGGGAAGGTTTTAATATTTGGGAGTCACCTTCAAGTTGGACCATTGGAGATGATGGGATCATTTATGTTTTTGGTCATCTGGGTCTTCCAACATATATGAGAGAAGAGTTGATGCACAATTTTCATGAAACGAAGTAGTATTTACATTCTAATTTGAACAAAATTTAACATGTTATTAGTAGTTAGTATTGTTAGACAACGATGGAAAAAAAGGTTGTAGGTTTTGGGGCACGATGCCTAACCTACCAGCAGGTGAAGTCTAAGCGTTAGCAGTCGGGTGGTTTGATGGGGCCATTTCCAATTCTGTAATTCAAATGGGATTATTTTATGAGGTATTTTGGGGTATGTATTTCATTTATTCCTTATAAAAGTGTTTTGATTTAGGTGGTTGGGGATTGGTTGACTACGGTAGCTCATTTCATGCCAATTCCAAAGACATTCACTGTAGATCAGTTGGGTGAGTTTTATGTTCTAGGGGTAGTGTGGTTTCATGTGGTATAATAGAATATAGTTTCATATCTTTATATTCACTTCATGTTTGGATTATAGCATGGATTAAATAGGGATCTTCGTACCCAAATTTTTTCAGAACAGGCTTTCACCAGCAGACATATGGGAAATCATAGCATATTATTCAGGTATTTGGGGACATGTTGAGGGCTTGTGTCCAAGACTTTGGTTGATTGTGGTAAAAAAATATATCACTTTTTGAGTTTTTCTACAATAATATATATAAGGGTATGATTCATATGAAACCATTTTACGTGCTCTATATTAGGCTGTGTAGATCTCCATTGAGTTGGATGGAATCTGGGGAATCAGAATTGTTGGGACCGGGTCTCATGCCAGAGACATCAATAAAAGTTTAGTTGATTGAAAATCATATGTTAATATCTCATTGTAGGAATAAGTCATATATATATCGGCATCATAGACCTGTTTATTTTTTGTTGTGTGATCATTTTTTTCTTGGGGTGTCACTAAGGTTGGGTCACCATAAACTTTGGAAATAGAGAAAGTTATTGCCCAGGTACATGGGGTTGTTTGAGATTATGGAGAGGATCAGACCAGTGGCACACTGATTGACACCAATACAACTATATAGTTGTATTCCTGATATTTTCCATGTTTCATAGCTTTGGAAGCATCACCCTTTCCCATCTAATGTTATTTTTTATGAGGATGTTGAGCATGTGGTTGATGCGTCCTTTCAGTAGAATCTGGTACATATTGTAGATCATAGTGATAAAGTCTTGTAGAGAACAATTGTACCATTGGTTATAGTTTTGTGGAAGAATGATAATATTTATGAATAAAATTGAGGGATAGTGGTGAACATGTGGGCCTTGTGGCTTGATCTCTTTTCCTCAGAAGCTCTGTGATGCTTGGAAGTGAAACTCGAGCAAGATCCATTATATGGTGGAGAGGTTTTAAGATCCTTGACTTCATGGAGAATTGTTCTTGTTTCATTTTTTTTGAGTCCCTTAATGTTTCATAATAATGTGTTTACCATGTTTATAAGGAAACTCGGGGTTATTGGGGGGGTTGGGACATAAATTAATGGAAATCGATCCATCATGGGCATATTGCATGGTTTGCGGACATCTAGTGGAAACTATTTGACCAAACCATGCTACCCTAGAGGAGAGGTGCATGGTTCGATAAACCATGAAAGAGGGAAAGCTATAATTTATAGGCTTATAAAGAGGCTTTATTCATGGCTATCTCATGGTTTGTCAAACCGTGTGATCTCCCCATTTAACCATGAAATTTTGACCCCTCTTGGACAGAGGTTGATGTACAGTTGGCGCACAGTTTGAAAATTCATACATCCAAACCATGTTCCACATTAAAAAGTGAAAAATTACTATTTACCCCTTGGTATTTTAAATGTTTCACCCTATTTTATTCCAAATTATTTTTCTTTCTCCCCAAGATAAGAACCTAAGAAATCAAATATTCATAAGGGTCGATCTCCTTGGATTCTAGGACATTTCGAGTGTCGTTGGTTGTGGATCTAAGCTCCAGGTAAGTCTAACACTCCTCTAACATATCCTTTATGGATTAGGGATTATGGTTTTTTTATTATTCTTACGAATCCCTAAAACCCTCTTTTTCCAATGGATCATAGTTTGGGGATTCAGAGGGTGTTTGAATCCAAGTCAATGGCCAAGGATAAGTGTGTGTTCTTCTTCATAAAAAATGTAAGTGGTCTACAAGTTATATCACATAGTCTTTAAGTTGATTTTTGCATGTGTGGTTGTGTTAATGGTTCTCTCGTGTGCTTCCTTTGATGAATTTAAATTGATTTGTTAAAATAGTTAGCTAAATAAAGAATTTAACACCTCATGATCCTCTTGGGGTGAATTAAAGTTAAATAGACAACGTTAAGGCCACTCATCGGTTGTTCCAACTTTCCAAAAAATGGGTAAATTGTAATGTTGAGTACAAAATTGACATGTTATGATATATATACCATGATGAACATGTCGATATATTAGTTGAGATAAAAATTGAATAATTGATAGTTATTTCTACACCTTGAAAATATCATAATAGATTGTTGGGGATAATTTGGAATCGGTTGGATGAAATGTATTGATTTTGATAAAATGAATTATTAATTTTACTTGAGATTCATGAGTGGTTTAATGCATGTTAACTAATGAACATGTTGATATATTAGTTAAGATAAAAAGTGAATATTGAGAGTTGTTTCTTGACCATGAAAATTCTCTTAGGGATTACTGGTCTTAATGTCGATTAGGTTGGATGAAATGTAGTGTTGTGATAAATGAATTATGAATTGTACTTGAGTGGTAAAAGTAGGTTAACACATGGGAAATAATGAACATGTTAAATAGATAAATACTTTTCAATTAGTGAATGTGTACAATTTGTTAATGCATGGCTATTGATGAATATGTTAAATGGGATAACGAATGGGAATTATTGATTATGATAAATTGGTTAAGGTATAGAAAGAGAAATTGGTTAAATAGAACATACTAAAAAATTGGTAAATGTTCTAATTGGTGATGTATTGAAAATGATTTATAAGTTTTACTAAATGTTAATTGTATATGCTATGTGTATTAGTTTTGTATGGTTTGTGATATGGTATATATGGTAAATGGATAAATCATTATGTGCACATGGCCTGGTAGTTATGGGGTATTGGAATTGAGGATCTACACCCACAGGTCAGGTTAAACTGAGGCTCTAAACCCTACCCATGTAATGAATGGGTTAAGGAAGGGGACAAAGGCTTTATACCCCTAATAGTTTCATTTGACGAGGATACCTAGAATGAGGCTCCATGGTTTGTTTAAAGTAATGGTTTTTGAAATTTTTATCCCTAGTGAGATAGGGAACTTCAATTATTTCTTTATGCATAGTAATTTAACTTCTTAGACAATTATTCACATGATTTAAATGTATATCCAATGTAACAAGTGAACAGTATTGATTAAGTGATTAATATTGTTAAAATGAATATAGTTAACTAATTTCGCCAGAGTTTTATTTTGTTTTTCATATCAGTTATTTGGTTTTTCATAAACTATCTATTTAGACTATATATTCTATATACACATTTTGTGGTGGACTACTATGTTGTAAACACACCCTTATCAGGCATCCATTGGGAAACTGAGTATATTTCATAACTGTAATTCTAGAAAAAGGAAAATTCCCTATGCTAGGGTGTTGAGTTGGGCTTGGGATGTGCATGTATGGGGATACAGATATGGATTCTGGACCAATTTTGGGGACTTAGATCTTTGTCTTTATTTTGTGATTTCCTTTCACTTTTAGAACTTTTATCATGTCATGGAATATTTATTGTTCGGTTTTTTATTGCAAAATGTTTTGGAAATGGTTAGTAATTAATATATCTGGTTGATTGTCTATTTTTAATTTATTTCATATGTTATCTTATGTTACTCTCATAAAGAGGGTGTAGCCTCCCCATGTTATCCATTAAACCCTCGTTGCTAGTTCGTAACACCTCACATACGAGGTGGTGAGATTGAGGCAATGTGGCGACCTGAATTGGGCCACTAGTTTAGTAGAATCTGGGTCGTGTATGTTACTGTATTACTTTGATGAATTTATTGAAAAATTATCTTCCACCATATTTTTTCTAAGATACATAAGTAAAACCTTTCCATTAAAATTGGAATCCATTGGTTTCTCCACTAATACAATAACCACTTCTATCTAAGTAATATAAAAATTAATTTTCATTTTCCTTATTATTTCCTTCCATATTCATAAATAAAGTTTCTTCAAATGGGCCATTATCTTGAATGGTTGTCTCATATACCATTTTTTATAGAGGGCTTCCAGTGAGATAAGTGAATCTTGATTCATGTTTACCTCACTTGGAAGTATGTCATTTTAAATTCCTTTTAAGGAGGATTGGATTGGCATCATAGCATTAAAACCTTTTCATTATTATTGAGTATTCATAGAATTTAGAATATAAAAATAATATTTTTGAATATTTTTATTTCTCCTAGAATTAACTGGTTAGTCACCAAACATAGTGGCCCCTTTTTTTCCTTTTGCCAAACCATTTTGAAAAAGTTATTTAGTTTTCTCATCTTATTTATACTCTGATGACATATGAGAAGGATCAAATGTTATTGGTTCATTTTAAATAAATTTCTCCCAAAAGGAAGGACCTACATCTTACACTTCACATATATTACTATTTACTTCCCCCATGTCCTCTATACCAAACAATCCATTTCCATTATTAGAAAATCTATTATTTAGGTGGATATAAAAGCTACTAATATGTGGTGGGGAGTTGGTATATGTATTAGACACAAAACTAATCCACATGCTAGATGAGAGTTATTGAAAGGATTATCCAAAAATATAGTCCTCTTAACCTAAATAAACCCCTGATAGAAACATATTCACACCTTTATAACACAAATTTTTCCTCAATATTTCTTTCTTTTTTCACTTTATTTGAATCATGTCACTCTACCTTGGTGGTGAAAACCAAAAAAGTTAATATTATTTTATATTTTGAAGAAGGCCTCATATAGGACACCTTTGGATGGGTAGATTTCCCTTTTAGAAACCTTTTTGTTATGGTTATATCAATGTCACTCTCTTACTAGGCTAATTCTTTCTCATCATAAAACAGATTTGGAAGATCAGACCCATGACTTACTAAACCATACTTAAAAACCTATTGTAGGAGACCTAAATGATAGAAATTGGAGGATAAATCCACCCAAAAATAAAATCACACCGTCTATTGAGTCTTTTTTTACTTTTAATATTAATCCAAGAAAATATAATGTTTGTTTTGAGACATCTAATTTAGTACATATATATATGGAAAAATTTGATGGAAAATAGGAAAGGGATATTATTTTAAAGAAAAAAAATATACCATCCAAATTTATAATCATTGATAAAGAAGAAGTATCTTTAAATGGGAGAATAATGCCTTGAAAATTTAACCACATCAGAGCTTTCATGGGATCTTATTTCAAATTGGTGTCAATAGACCATTGGAAGAGGTAAAAATAAATGAACATTGAAGGATCATAGGACACTGATCTAGGTTGATAATAGATCATCCCCTTTCTCAAAATGGATGAGAATATGTCAGGGTTCTAGGATCCCTATGATAATTTGATGTTACAGATCCCATGAATTATAAATGAAGTGATCAAAGGAATTAATTGATGGTTGATTCCATCCAAATAAATCCACCATTTTGATCCTGTGTAGGTACAAAACCTCTATAAACCCACTTAAGTTGATTGGGAGTTTTGGTAAATTCTAATCAAAAGAGGGACCCATAGTATCTATCTTAATTTAAGTAAAGGGGAGGGGGTTGGAAGATTAGATATATTTTTAAGTGGAAATAATAGATTAGGCTGAGCGGATATGAAGAGAAACATGCCCCCCTTTTATCTCCATTAATTCCCAAAAATATTGTGAAAAAATAATGTTAAGTGAATAATGATGTGATCCTAAGATCCTTAAATCAATCAGCATGGTTGATAGTTTTTTTTCAACCATGATCTTCAGTTCTTTATAGTTTAAAAATTAGAAGAGTTTCTCATTCTATATGCTATTTTCATTTTTCAATTATGATCTTCTTTAGAATGAATTTTCCTCCTTCTATTTTGATCTTTATCATTATGAGGAATTGTCATGTAAAACATTTTTGATATAGATCATCCAACCACAATTTTTTTATCATTTCTATTATCCTTTTAAGAATTTTCTTTTTTAAATAGAGGAAAATTCATACAATTTTTAGAATCATGCTCAGGTACATTTCACCTTTCATGAATATTCATAAGAAATATTGTGTCATATTTTTTGTATATCCTCTCCAAAAATTTGAACTCTTATTCATTTAAAAATATATATTTACATTCATTAATTTTAAAATATTTTTATTTCTACATATTCTTATCCATTTAAAACAATAAAATAATATAATGAAGTCTTCCATAAAATACCTAGATTTCATGATGTTTCCAGATGATTACCTCTCAATATTTTTTTTCTTATATTAGGAAATTTCTCCTCATATTCTTTTGGAATTTATACAATAAATTCAATATTTTTATTTCTCAATTAGAGTGATTACTTTTTTAGAATAATGTATCTTCTTTTACTTTTAATTTCCATTCTATTTTTAAAATGGTATATGGTGTAGCCCTTACACATATAATATAATAAAAATTATTTGGATTTTAGATCCTTATCATCATTAATATTAGGGTTAACTAGATTATAAATCTTCTTTTTAGCACCTTTCACCCATTTAATTTCTCCTTAGGAAGATACATCATTGATTTTATCCTTCTTTTTTCATTGTTATTTTATTTTAATTAAATTAAAAACAAATTTTACTGGATTGGTATGCATCATAAATATTTATATAAATTACCACTTTTGTATGATTTGTCATATAATTTCTCAATTAATCTAAATTTGAATCTTATGATAATATTTCCTCATTTATATAAATTATATTTTTGATTAATAGGTCATCTTCTTCATTAAAGTTTGATCCCATTGATCGCAACCACCAATGTATTCCATATATTGAAATAATACTACAAGACTACAATTCCATTTTCCCAAACCTTTATAAAAAAAATTGAAATTTAACATCCTTTATATTTTTTTGGATGCAATCTTTAAAACAATAACACCTTGAAGCTTTTGGGTTGATGCACTACCATTTTGGAATATTATTTATAATCATGGAATTATTCATAGAAGCTCCATAATTTTCCTTTGATTTTTTCATGGATATTTTTGAAATATCCATCCACATATTTTCCGCATTTTATATTTTCAATTATTCAACTTCACTTGAGAAAAAATTAGTAAAAATATAATCTCTAGAATAATGGGTTTTTTTATACTGATCAAAAGATGGTTACAAACTCATTTTTTCACTGTAATTGGCATATTTAAGATTATATTTCCATATAATATTTATATGGGAAATTATATTTTCTCAGTATTTATAGATATTATAGATTCTATAATTTCTATATTCCTAAATTTTACCTGAAGTTAAATGCACTTGAAGTTGTGGTAGTTCTTCCCATCATCAATATGTTCAAATATTTATTACAAAATATTCATTAAAATGTTTAAATTGATCATCATCATATTACAAGGTTCTCACTATGTGTTGGAAAAAAAATTTACTATTTATTATTACCCAATCAAAGAATACTTTAGTTTTATTGAGTTTTATTGTAATGTTATCAATTCATTGATAAATTCTTTATGAAATATTATTTTCAACTATTCCTCATAGTTAATTATTTTCCAATTTTCAGAAATTAATGAAATAATTTCATAGTACAGTATAATATATTGATATTTTTTCATAACATTTGGTGGAAAATATTACCTTCTTAATTATCTACCTGTTTCACCCTCTATTTATCAATATTCTCCATCTATCTATGATTTTCCATCTATATATTTCTGAAAAAACTAAATATATATGTGACTAAATAAATAGAAAAAAAAATTACATACCTTTTTATTTGAGTGTATAAGTCTTCAGTAGTTTTGATATTAAAATCCACTTCTTAGTATCTAAAACATAAACTACTCTCTTAAAAAGGTTCTATTTCAAAAGTTTATAAAGATAAACTTTTATCACTTCGATAATCATTATATAGTGGTTCCTCTTTTTTATTCATTGAACTATATATCTAATTATAATACTCAATTTTTCTTATATTCCTTATAGTTTTAGATGAAACTTCTATACCATCATCAATAGAAATAATATCCTTTTTTATATAATAAATATAATAAATATGATAAAATATAAAATTCATATAATCTTTAAAAAAAAATGGGAAATAAAAAATTTCACAAATCAATGTAGAATTGGTTATCTCTCATAATGAATTAGTGATTAGAAGTCATGTAGGGACACTAAGAGAGGGTGTGACTATACCCAAAATTTACTAAGTTTCACATTATTTATTAAATCATCCATATTTAATATCAAATAGTTATATTAGTTAATAATTATGGATAAGTAAATTCACCATTCCCATATAATTTCACATGCAATGTGTAATATAATAAGAAAAAAATCATAAAAAATTATAAGGCACAGAAAAGAAAGACTTCTCATTTCTAGGTTCAGTTCGAGTTCTGAGACCTATAGTATTTATAGAAATGGTAGAGTGATTAAAATAGTACAATGAAATTTTTCATTAATGAATCCTAAAATAATACCAAAATTATATTATACAATATTCATACAAGATTGGGTATTTGTCTGTATGATATCTTTCAAGAGTAATTAAATACCTTCCGTTCATCCTCCTCTCACTGGTATGATGGAATTATTTATATTAGAATCATTAGTTTATAAGTGGTCATTCATTTAACTAGATAATATGTATTTAACTACAAATAATTTACAAATAACACTCCATATATTTTTT
Source organism: Viscum album (assembly GCA_963277665.1). Classification (NCBI taxonomy): domain Eukaryota; kingdom Viridiplantae; phylum Streptophyta; class Magnoliopsida; order Santalales; family Viscaceae; genus Viscum; species Viscum album. The sequence goes on along the minus strand of OY728138.1, from coordinate 1,292,338,591 downwards.
CCTAATTCATCACCTCGTAAAAACTATGATTTTCATTCACAACCGCTCCTCAATTTCATAGAGTCTTAACAGAGAGGAAAAGTAGTGACTACAAAATTATTTCCTACTCCTCTTAAACAAAATATATGATTCAAATGAATTATATTCATTTTTATCCGTCTTTATTTGATTTACATTGTCTCTTAGATGAGGATATATTTAGCTTCAATATAAAGAAAATATTCTTGGAGGTAGCAGTTTTTGGATCATTCTTGGACTTGATTGTTTTCCATAAACACATGTCATAGGATTATTATTATTTAATATATAATAGTTCCATCCTTTTATTTAGTATTAAATTCACTCTATTTATTTATACATTATTTATCATCAATGTAATATATTATATACATTAAATATTTAATGAGTATTTTTTCCATGTGGAAATATGGAAACTACTTGAATATAATCATGATACTTCATAATTTTTATCTCATTCAAACTGAGTGAAGGTATTCATAAAAATATCATTAAAATATTGGTTTTTTATTCAAATTATAATTAAAATTTCACAGTATTGTTAAGATAAGAAAAATATACATATTCGAATCTTTTGGAATCCTCCAAGTGTGCATGGATGTTCACATCACTTCCATGTAGATTTCCTCTTGGTGGAGTTAAACTCTCCTAATCTTGAATCACAATAAAAAAATTTGTTTTAATGAAAATTCCATGAGTAAAAGATTAAAAAAATTACATCATTTAATTATTCTTTAGAATATAAAATTCTATAATTATCATGAAATATTATAAATGAAAACATCCTTTCAAAGTTCCTTCATCTAACCTTCTTTTTATAATATTATCTAAGTTAATAATCATTATATTGATATTTATGAATTATATAATGACTCAATGTAAGGTTGAATGATCTTTTTGTTTCTATAGTTTATTCTTATGAAAATAAATTTTCCCATCTAATGATCCAGATGATCCTTACATTGTGGGAACCATCCCTATGTAGCATTGAATGATGCTTACATGGTAATTGAAATGAATCATAAGTAGATTGGATGATTATTAAGTAGTAATATAATGGTACTTACATAACTCAAGTGATATTTGTACAGAGTCTAATGACTCTTATGAAGACCATGAATGAATCATACACACAACTGATGAATTTTCCAATTTTTATCTCACATTCGATGATAAATATTATGGTTGGCTAAACTGAAACATAAAAAGTTTTGGAAGGACTCTACTGAAGCCCAGTTTTACTCTTATGATTCATTCCATAGTGAATATCTAACAAAATTAAGACCTTCATAAAGTCTTATTTACTATTTCAAAATCATTTTTTCCCTTCTGAAGTACAATATTACATTTATGAATTCCAATTTTACTCTTACAAAGATAAATTTTACTCTATTGAAGTATTCTAAATAATCTTATAATTTATGGTAATTTTTCATTTTCTACAATTCCCTAATATTCTCTAAGAAAGTAAGAAAAACATCATATCAACCTTGGCTCTTCTTAACTACCATAATAATATTTAACTAATATTAGTGAATTATAAATTTTTTAAACACACCACCCAAAGTATTTAGTTCAATGGATGGATCTTCACATATTTGGCCATTATTCCTTCAGTATCCCCAATATATTACTTCTTCAATAACATTTAAAAACTATTGTAGACAGTGTGTCTTTATCAACATTTGTCATTACCTTGAAGAATATTTCAATAATTTTCACATAGTATGATGTTATCTACTCTATCTGACCATTATATTCAAGCAAAATATTGACTTCATAATATTCCATGTATGACAGAAACACCCCACATATCACTTCTCTACACCACACACACATTGAAATATTCATCCTCATAGTAGATTCCCAACTAATTGACTATTAATTAAGTCATAATCATGGGAACTTTAATATGAAATTAACAAGAACATTCCATATAATAAAAATATAAAAACATTAATTTACCACTTAAATATGAATAAAAAATATTTTACATTTACATGGTATATATATGATTTCTTTTATAATTAAAATATTATATTTATAAAAAAACATTCATATTTTTGAATCCATATGAACATTTTATATAAAAAATTAAAAATCATTCATTACTTAACTATCCTAGATATTATATTTATTTAACCCATGATATCATCTACTAAAATAACTTTTGGTATATTATGAATAAAATATAAAAATAAGACAATAATATGAAAATTTTAAATTCTAAATTTTGAAAATTTCAAAAAAACAATGTAAATACATTATTTTTTTTCTTAATGTATAATTAATAATAAATTTATAAATTACATTATAATTTTTAATGTAAATATTCCATATTAAAATAATATATATTATTTCATATAAAACATGAAAATTAATAATAATTGTTAATATTAAGCATTTATTTATTATTGTTCATAAATATTTATAATTTTATTATTAAATAATCATAATTTAAAATTTTAATTTTATAAAATATACGTTATTTAAATTATTTTTTAAAAATATTTTTGAAAGTAATTTTTTTAAAATATAAATTATTTTTCATTTAATAATTTAAAAAAAAATATATCAAAATTTTAATGCTTTATGTCATAGAAAATTACGTACCTTATTTCTCTATCTATGATATATAATATTTGAATAAATTTGATAAATTTTAAGTTATATAACATATTTATTGCTTGAGTTTACTATATGATGTGGAAAATGATTTAACCTATCATTTGTTGAATCATAGTAAGTTACCAATATCGTAACTTAATAACTCATATTTTTTTGAATTTCATAAAATGATATCATCATAATATTATCCATGTTATAACATAACCCAAAATTTTAACTATAATATAGACTATAATATCACTATACATCTATTATCGATACGTTATTTTATTTTTATAATTGGGCTACAATACTTATTGAAGATAGTAATATATAATATCACTATTTGAGATATCATGTTGAAAAGTCAAGATACAATTTTTCAAGAAATGAACATATTGCAGTTACTGATATCCTTATATTTCTTTTCATGACAAAAATATTTTTCAAAAAAAATTCAAAGTTTATCAAAATTCAAAAACAACTTTTAAACATCATGAAGGAGTGCCATATTTTAAATGAAATAAATTATTCCTAAATATATTGTAAAAATAAATAAATCTACACATATTAATATCATTATAGGAATGTTTAATTTTTTTTAATAATAATAAATAACATACATTTATTGTTAAGTCTTCCAATTCAATAAATACTTGATAAAGGTATACAAATAACAACTAAATAAATTATTTTCTCTATAAGTGTAAAATATTAATGTGAATTGTAACACAATGAAATTTTTAAATAAGAAAATTGTTTTCAATAGAATATTCCACATGAAACACTAAGCTTAAACATCCCACAAAATATATTTCTTCAAATTTAATCTCATCGATAGCTTGGGGAACATGAAAACCTGGGTCGTAATAAATAAAAATATAGTATAACATTATAAACTAGACTTTAAATTGTAGTTAATGAAAAATACATACGAAATATTGAAAATTATGGTTATCTATTAATTATAAATAAAATAACATTTTTTTATAAAATGTTCTTGGAAAAATGTATTTGTTCTAAAATATGGTTCAATCAATCTTTTCAAAAATAATATAAAAGTAATAATTTCAAATTTTTGAAAGATTATTTGATAAAATGATATTATTTTTTCAAATCATAATATAATAATTATTTAGGGTGATGTTTTGGTATTTTACTAAAATGTCTCATTTTTTTAATGAATAGTGAAAATTATAAAATTTTAATTTTAAACTGCATTTTTGTTGAAATAATTTCAAAAGTTTAATTATATTATGAATTGGTTTCAAAGTAAAATTAGTTTATTTATATATATATATCTAATTTATTTCATTCCAATCGATTTATTATTTAAATTTTATTTGCAAACTTTGCAAACTTATGAACTTTTTTTCATTGATAATCTGCTTTGTCATCGCATATGTGGGATTAATTTTAAATTTTACATTCCCAATTATTTTAATTTAATTTTTTAAAATGGATCCCATATTTGGAATGAGAATAATTTATATTATCTAATAATTTCAATATAAGTTTTTTCCAAAATGAATAGTGAAAACTATAAAAAAATTATTTACCATAGTTACGGTGAAAATTGATTTATCGGGGTTTAAAATAAAAATATAAGGGATCAAATAACCCAAAACCTTGTCTAAAATCCACTGTATGGAATTATTTAGACCTTTTAATTTATAATAATATATAATAATTCATTATTTACATTTATGGTATGTGAGAAATATGGGTACACGTTTTCATTCTCAGAAAATATAATTATGCCACTTACTTCACTTATAAAAGGAAATATCATCTCCTATCTTCTTCACACATTTGTACCATTTTGTATCTTTCAATACATTACAAATACCTTCCCAAATTATCTCCCCTAATCATGTATGTATTATTTTCTACATCAATCAATCCAAGGAAGGATTTTGGTGCAGTCCAAAGGTTGTTATCCGATGAAGAGGTAACGTTCTTCAACGTGCATTTTTGTTTTATTGTTTTGCCCACTTACTTAAATTATTATTAAATAATAATGATTTAATAAACTAATCATATTTAATATAATTATTATTTTTTATTTTCATGATAGTAAACCATCCTCACATACATCAAATGGGTAACATAATCATCATTCATGTGTATGGTGGACTACCACCACATGAACCAATGTCTTTACTTTTTTTCTCACCACCTCTCATGGTTGGGTATTATAATGTATTTAAAGTATATACATGATATTTATAATTTAATTATACCTCTGGTGTATTCATATTATATATAATGTTTTCTATACCCATTTTTTGGGGAAATAATAACACTACTTGTGTGTGTAGAGGACTACCACCTCATGAATTGATGTGATTCATTTTTCAAAAAATATTTACATGGAAGATAATAATGATAAATTTATTAAAATAATGTGATATAAATGAAATAATTAATATATTAAGGAAACATTTATCATTCTAAAAATAAGGCAATTAACACCTGAAATATTGAAAATAATGAATGATTAATAATGAACAGTTGATAAGATATTATTAGAGGATCATATACATTATTATAAATATTAATATGGTTTTGGTAAAAAATAATAACATTCCCAAAAAAAATTATAAAATATGTTAATTCTTGTATAAAAAAAAGTAAGATTTAGGAAAGGGACTTCATCTCTGTTTTCTTTAATTGAGACATATTATTATGTTGTGCGAACAACTTCTTTTATATGGCGTATATACTTCCCAATTTATATTTAATATCATGATTCATTAATAATTCTTGTAATTTTATTTTTCAAATTTAATTATTTCACCCAAGGTAATTTGACTTTATAGTTATAAAGTGTAAAAGAATTTCATAACTCAATTTCTTTTCATTAGGTCATATTACATCTCTATTTTCTTTGAATTCTAATATTATGTGTTTAATGAATTATGATCGTATTATGTTTTATATAACCATGTATTATATGGAATTAAATTTGATACACATAATAAATTCATATGTTAGATATTTCTTCAATATTATGATCTTTGTAAGGTTTTATTTTACAATATTATTCTAATAGATATTATTTAGTTTTGAATTTCTGTTTAAGGAAATATTTTTTTCCATTTTCTAATAAAACCATTTAATTTTATTCTCTTATGTTTATTCCTGATAATTTAATGTAATATAACAATTATTATACTCTTTGGTACTTAAAATAATTGATAAATATTTTTAAGAAAATATGATTTCATTTCATTATACATTCGGAAATCTATTTTCTACCAAATCCATGTTTTTGGAAAATTAATAAAAAATGTTTTTAATAATTTTCCAAATGATTTAATTAATATGTTTTTATGCTTTTTTTATTTCTATATATTTTTTAATGGAATATTAATTTATTTTTCATGAAAATCCCATTTAAATTTTACCAAAAATTGAATGGTTTCTTTATTTTATCATGTACGGTTTGAATGTAATTTCAAACTAACATGACCACTCAAATTTTTTAAACATTATTGTATATGTTTAAACGTTTTTTTAAAAGAAAAGTATTTTCATGTTTTTTGTCATGTTTTATAAAGTTATTTTAAAATTAAAATTATATTTTCCTCAGTAATTTTTAATGTTATTTTTGCAGTAAATCTATTCATCCCTGAATGAAACTCTTACAATACAATTTCTCCATAGAGTATATGTTATATTTATATAGTAATAATTATTTATATTGAATTTTTATCATCCTTCTAACCATGTAAAGTGTTCATATTCAATTTCTTATTTCATTTTTGTAGTCATTAACTTTTCCATTAAATATTCACTTTCATGTGATAATTATACATTAAATTTCTCCTAAATATACATTTTATTTATGATTAGTATGTTTGTTTCTCAAACCTAATATCATTTCAATAGATGGTCTTATATTTTGAAAGATATTTTTTTATTTGTGGAAATAGTGATAGATACATATTCTTTACTTAATACAAATATTTGATGATAACACAAATTTTTCATGAATTAAATCGATTATTCAATATATGAGTAATGATTTGGACCTATAGTGATGAGTGAGACCAAGAATTATATATCCTCTCGATGCATCGGTTAGTCTCCTGAGACAAATTAGTAAGATATAATTAAATTATTTTTTGCCTTTTGATATAAACTATCTTTCTAAAAGGTCTTGATGGTATGAGTATAATGATTCCTGATTTAATGAAGTCCAATAATTACAAATTCCCTTCAATAAAAATTTAGTTTTCATTATTAATGAAATTTTCACAATGATATTATATCAGGATGAATTTCATTCTCATTATATTGATTAAATGAATTATATTTTCAATTATTTACCTTACTAGATTGATTATTCCATATCTAAGACTAATTGAAAAGTTGTTGATTAAATGGAATATGGTTTTAGGTATTTACCTTTCAATATTGATTATTCATTATTGATTCATGATAGTTTCTTTTTTTATTAATCCTTACAGAGTATTTGAGATCTACCATATATAATTTCCTTAACCTAGGATTCCATTAATTGAAATATGATTTTTGTGTAGGGATATTTTAGATGGAATAATCTTATTCATAAAAAAATATGTTGTAATAATTATTTAAAAATTTAATATGGGAATAATGTTCGTATCTAGTTTAGAAAGATTACTAAACTATTTGGTCCATTGGGATTTTTTTACTTGTATCTTATTCTAATGTAATAAAGTATACTCTTTTTTCGGGATAATGGTGTCAGGGTCACTACAATTAGTATCAGATTAAGTTTATTAGAACCCTTGGGAACTAGATTTATGAAAACATAGATTAGGTAACATAATCCTCTAATATAATTTGAGGATTTTTATATAATAACATCTTCATGTTTTTAAGGAAGTTATTATATTTTTTTCTACATTGTACATCGCTTTATGGATAATATAGGTGAATGTGGTTATGGAACAAATGTTCTTAGGGGTAATAATGTCACGACTCGACCCTACCTGGGCTCGAGCCGCAACTACCCCAAGCCCGCCTCCATAGGCCAGGGGCTGGCGACAAGTGCCGAAGGCTAAAAAACTTGGGGAGGCCTTTTCCTGAGTACTTGTACACACGCACATGTAGCACACTCAATGTAAAAGTGCAGAGTAAAACAAAATACATGTAAAGAAAAGGGAAACTGCTATATATAAACCACAATAGTGCATCGACCTCTAAACAGTACAAAGTAAAAGCTGAAGGTACTCAGAAAAGTAAAGGGAAAAAACACGCTCCCAACCAGAAAAGTGCCACAACCCAGCAACAGGTGAACAAACAAATGTGAACAGCTGGAAGGGTCCCCCACCTAGAACCCGACTCTGACCACTGCACGCGGTCCCTGCCCCTAAACTCCTAATCTCCACTGAATTCATGACCAACCTTTCCATCATCTGCAAGGGCACACCAAGTGCGGTAAAATCCCAAGCATGGTTGAGTATAAAAATAATCAGTAGGATACCCCGAAGGCTCGAGGGAGCAACAAAGGAGGTACCCAAGGGTGAGCAGTAGATCGAACAGGGGAAAGTAGAGGAGTACAACTGAAAGTGCAGTAAAGAGTCCAGATCAACCGAACAAGATGAAAGAAGGTAGACTCGTCCAGACACAAGGAGATGGAAACGGTTACAAAATGTACTTTCTATCAATAATTCGCTACCTATAGCAGGATAGTAGACTCATCCAACTACAAGAAGCTAGACACGGAAAGCACGTGGTATACCTCACGCGTCATCGCTTCTCCTGAAAGGAGAGTAACTAAACCCATGAATTGGGTACTGGAACAAGTTATATACATATACATATGCTCAATAAGAAGCACAAAAAAAGTCATAAGGGGATCTCCACCCCGTAGCTCAGACCAAGGAAAGTGAGTCACCAACAGTCCTAGAAGTAAACACTATCGATGCCCAGCATTCCACACGTCTACCCCGAACTGCAAGTTAAGAGGCTCAATAACCGCACCTCGACACTATCCTCTTTGGGTGGCACTGACTCACTCGCACGGTTTTAGGTCGCATCCCAAGGATGTGTCTCGGTGGGTAAAGTGCCCCTTGTACTTGAGAGTTCCATGTTAAGTCAAACCACACCTCTTCACTACCCCGCAGTCGAGAGGTCTCCTCGAAGTCAAGGTCATTCCATCACTGACCTGTACAACCAAGGGTCCTGCTCCTGTAATCACGGAGTAAAGTCACAGACTAGCCTAGTAGAAAGGGCTCAGTCTGAAATGCCAACGGGTGACCCACTACCCAGCCCTCCTGGAGGGTAAACCTAGAATAAATTGACAGGCAACCCACTACCCAGCTCTATTGGAGGGTAGACCTGGAACAAGATGACGGGCAACCCACTACCCAACCCTGCAGGAGGGTAGACCCTTAGGGGTCATCGGGTGACCCACTACCCAGTCTCTACTGGAGGGTAAACCCTAGGAGGTCATTGGGTGACCCACTGCCTAGTCTCTACTAGAGGGTAGACCCTAAGAGTGTCGGGTGACCCACTGCCCAGTCTCTGCTTGAGGGTAGACCCTAAGAGTGTCAGGTGACCCACTTCCCAGTCTCTGCTAGAGGGTAGACCCTAAAAGTGTCGGGTGACCCACTTCCCAGTCTCTACTAGAGGGTAAACCCTCGAAGTTAGTGAGCAACCCACTGCCCAGTCTCTATTGGAGGGTAAACCCGAAGAAGTCGATGAGCAACCCACTGCACAGTCTCTACTAGAGGGTAAACCCAGAACTGCTCTGGTCATCCCTACTAGATGATACAACACTGGCCAACAGAACTCGGAGTGGTATCATGTAACTACCCAACTCCAGAACAAAACTATGGAAAACCACTCAACCCCTTTGGTCTAAACCATCGTGAACAAGAGGACCCTCTATGTCGTGAGATGTCGAAGGTACGTAAAGTAGGACACGACACACACATGGGGCGCATATGACATGTGGCCCCAGCTCATCTCCAAACCAAGCACAAACATTCTCAAGCACATACTACATCATGGACCTCCAATCAGTCCCGTATACTCCCAGATTATACGACATCTCTAGCCCAAAGGCTATCAGGCACACGGCACCCAACGTCCACGCAAAGGGAGAAAACGTAATAACTCCAACTTACCACCTCATCGGCCCAGGCACAGCCAAATACATCTCATAAAACATTTACTTCACCCATACGGGAGTGCACACGATCACAGGCCAAGGGTTCTCTACAAACACCATGGAAGGAACCACCACATGTACACCTTTCCTGAATCCACATCAAATATTATCTCGTAAGAGGATCTGCTTGCCTAAAAAGATTACATCGTTGTAATCCTCACAGAAAAAAACATGATATCGACTACTTACTCGCCTCAAACGAATATCCGAAGGAAAATTTTCCAACACCGCCTCACACCCGAACAGCGTCCCGTGATCCTGAGCCTCAGCCCCGAAAACAGTCGGGCACATCACACCATTGCGATCCCCTCGAGAAAACACGTCAAAAACACTACTCACTTGAGTGAAATAGATATCCGGAGAAAAAGTAGCATTTCGGCGCACCGCACATGAGCGGTGCTTCGTGGGACCCACATCCTGGTCCCGAAACAGAACGAATGGATTGCACCATTGCGATGCTCTAAAAAAAGTACACAATTTGGACTATTCATGTGTCCAAAACGGACACCCGGTGATAAAGCTGGAAATCATCGTCAACTCCCGAAACGGCCCTCACGAGGCCCGCACCATCGTGCGGAAATAAAGAGGGAAGACTGCGCCAATGCAATGCCCTCGGAAAAACACCCAAAATCGACTGCTCGCACGCCCCGAACAGGCGTTCGATGGAAAATTCGCTAAACGCTGCTCATAACTCAAAAGACGGGCCATGGGGCCCACGCCTCACTCCATCTTCAATGCCCAAAACTACCATGGAAAGATTCACCCCAGCGCCAGGGTCCCAATGCCACTGACGGTGCTAAATTCAGACATCGGATTTGTCTGCGCCGTCCAAAACAAGAATTCCCAGAAAAATGTCAATTCACTTAAAGACGTGTCGCGCCTCCGAGGCCCCTCGTTTCGAGAATTAAAAATTCCCAAAACCATCTCGAAAAGTTCACCTCAATTTAAGGGATGCGTCGCCCCTAACAGCATGTGAGACCGACGCCCGGTCTATGATTTATTAATTATAAATCATTTCCCATAATAATAATAATAATAATAATATTATTATTATTATTTTAATCTTATATTTTATTTTTAATTTCCCTTTTTTTCAAACCTGCTGCCCCTTTTTTTACATTATTTCTCTTTTTTTTCCTTTGTGTCGCCTGCTTTTGTAGGTCAAGCTTGGCAGAGACCCGCATCAGCAGGTCTCTTCTTCTTCACCCGGGTCACGCGACCTTGGTGTTCCGGCGACCACAGCACCAGCCAGCCACCCGGTCGGCCGCTCCTCCGCAGCACGCCCGCCTGGCCGCCTCGCTCACCCGCTTGCCGCCGAGCTCCTGTCGCACGCTCGCCTCAGCCGGCACCTTCTGCTCGGACTGGCCGACGACCACCCGGCCAACTTGCACGAACTGACTCCACCTTCCGTTCGCCATTGCACCACCGATTTAACTCGAAACCAAGAGAAAATTGCATATCTATAACCCTTGGGCCCCAATCTACATAGATCCATGTCCCCGCTCGAATATCCGTTGTCATTTCAACGCGTCAAAAATTAAACGACGAATAACGTGCGAAGAACAGATAAAATGGGAGAAAAAAATGGAATCTAGGAATAGATCGATGGTCTTGTGAGGTTGGCCATCGACGTAGATGTTCAATAATAAAGCAATCGACCAGAAACACAAATTTATAATTCAAGAATTTGAAGACGGGGATTCGGAACTCAAATTAAATGAAATCCTACCTCAATTTGTTCGTCGGTCGATGACGACACGTCCGCTGTGATCCCACCTCAATCCGTCGAGGCTTCGTTGTCGATCTTCCAACATAGAGAGTAGAGGAGAGGAGGATAAGAGGTTGGGGGAGAAGGATGGGTTCTCCAGGGGAGAAGGAATGGGTAAGGTGGAAGGGAGAAGGGAGTCTTAAATAAATTAAAAGGAATTAACCCCTTTTAAAAAAACTCAACCCAATTTAAATCTACGCCTGAAACCCCAAACGCACGGAAAGTTAGGTCGTGCATAGGGTAAAAACCACCTAATGAGCACAATGGTGGTCTCGAAATTTTAATCTGAGGCCCCGTTCAAATGTTATTAAACTCAATGCCAAAGGCTGCCAAATTACGAAAACGACCCTGGGGCCATTTTTAACAGACGGCCCACACCCGCGAAACATACACCCCTCCTAGGGTAAACGGCATGCTCTGAATGCAACGGTGACCTCGGTTTTCCAATCCGAACCTCCATTTAAGAGATACCATAGTTTAACCATTAAACGTATAAATTAATTAATTAATCTATCCGTTTAATGTTCCAGTAGTGGGTGAGGGGTCCAAACGTCCCGCGCCGACATACTTTATGTCGTTCCTAGGGTAAAAACACCATTCTGGACCTGTCTGTGCACTCAGATATCTGATCTGAAGAATCATTTAGGAGTTATCTTATTTATTTGGCGTTTTCAATGTGAATGCACAGAAAAATTAATTCTGGCCACACCATGGCTTGGAATCGCACGTCGTCTGAAGGCGCTGCTCTGGAATAATATCAAGATTATTCCAAATTATTTTGCATAAAAAACTGGGTTCTTACAAATAACTTTGAAAGGGGTGCATTGGTCATGACTTGATAATCACCTGTTTCATGAAAACATTCCTTACAATGAGCCTGGATAGAACCCCCAAGGGGGATATGCTAAGAGTAAATCAAATTTTAATTACAAACCATAATTATTGAGTTAAAAAATAAATATATCCACAAGGAAAAATATTCATGATTATGAGATTACGTGTGCGTATAGTTTTCAATTGTTTATGTATTTCACTTGTATTAGGATTATACATTATGTTCTATAATGATATCATCTATGTTTGTTTTTTTCATTATTTATCAATGGTACATACTAGAAATAATGGGATCCACATCAATTCATTTATTCAAAATAGTGATAATGATAATTTTTTGATGAGATTAATCCAATATTTCCAAGGGAACTAGTCTCCCAAACATTAACATCTTATAGGGACATAGAATCATGTGCTAAAAAGACTGATAAATAATTCTCTAAGAATTAGGTATTTGAATGGATTCCAAAGAAGAAGAGTACAATGGAGAAAAAATATTATAAGTGGAAGAAATTAAGGAAGGGTTTTCCCATATGTAATAGAGAGATACACCATGACACATGCTTGATGTGATGGAGTGTTTTATACTAGTGAAGAGATAAATTCCACCAAGAACATGATTGAAAGTGAAAGAGAAAGGTTTTCAATGTTTAATTCCTCATCTATAAGTATGTGGGTCACTGGGAAAATGAATTCCCTCAGAATCAAAGGAATATCCCTTAAATAAAGCGAATGGGTCATGCTCAGGCTTATGTTTTTACCACATATATAGTGGAATGATTAATGTTGTTGTATCTAGATTCACTAATTATTTCATTTAATTATTTTTTTTAAATTATTTCATGATTATAATAATTATGAAGTTTATAAGTATTGTACTAGAAAAAAAATTCATCAAGTATTTAAAATCATATATTGAATGGTACTCATGACCTAGAAAAATGATTTAGTAGCAAGTTGAACTTTATAGAAAACCCAAAATTGAGGAAAAAATAAGCCTTAATATGTTATTTAGGGTGAGATAATTATGTTGGGATAATATATTATTTTTATGTAAAAATAAAATTGGAAAATATAGACTACCTTGGAACCGATTAGTGGTTTTTTGAAAAAGTAGTTTATGCTATCCTTGAGAGAGTTTATAGCATATTTTGATTTAAATAATATATAAAATAATATTTTTTTAATAAATTAATATGGATGAATACATGTTTTTAATAAAATTTTATGGTAATTAATGTTATTTCCATGCTTCAATAGAATATATAAGGATGGTACTCACATTTTATGTATATGCATATTAACATAGGAAAAATGTTGTTTCAAAGATTAAGGATATGTTTATTTTTGAAATTAAATGACCTTCATTATAATGTTTTGGATCATAATGTATATGAAAGGTCATATGGTTATCCATTTAAGAAATGGATTAACTGGAACATTGGACAGGTTTTTAGAGATTAATGCACATCTTCACTATATAGATATTTATGCATATTGGCTAACCAATGCAAACCATGTTTTCATAATAATCACTAAAGATAAAAGGTATTAAATATCATTCTATTATTGATATTAAGATCTATGAAAATTAAATTTTAGTTATTCAAGTATAAGAAATTAATTCTTGTAAATTATTTTCTTACAGTAAGTGTTGAATTTTAAATAGATCAAAACCGAACCAAATGATGAAATTGTGCTTATTAAATAGATACGTAGAATGAAAGGATATTTCTTTTTGATCTAAGAAATTAAAATAATTAATAAACATTAGGGAAGGATCATGAAACAAAAATTTAGTCATCTTACATTCATATAAGATAAATCAAATGTTCCTTTAAATCATCACAAATTTATAATTTTTAGGTCCTTAACTTTTCATTGTTCATTCAATTTATTATGATCAATTACCTCTATCAATCTCTATAATTATGTATGCTTTCCTTCCATGTCCATGTATTCAATTTATGATAATTTAAATCTACATGGAAACATATTTATGTGTTATTACAAGTGAGATTCATATTTTTTCTCATTTATTAATAGGATATTTTATTTACCATTTATGATGTGGGTTTTTCCACAATAGTATTTCAAAATTCAAAATCCTTGATTACTGAGATCATGTTTATATTGTGAGGAAAAAAATTTATTTAAGGTGAGGATAAATTAACACCATGAAATTCAAAAATAAGAACAATTTTTTCATTATCATATACAATGCACAACATAAATCATAATAAATCCATGAAATATATTTCATTAAAATTAATATCTTTCATACCTTTCAGAACAATTACCTCGAGGAAAAATGGACTATAATATAGTATTCCAATATAAACTAGACATTAAATTATAAGTTATCAATAGTAATAACTAAATTATAAAATTATGGTTAACTATTTATTCAAAATAAAATAATAATCCTTTAAAAGAAAAATATATGTTCTTCCAAAAATGGTATTTTCTCTAAAAGACATTTCATTTTCTCTTTACGTGCATAATTAAAAATTAATTTCTACAAATTTTATAAAATTTATTTGATAAAATTTAATTATTTTTATAATTCATAACATGAACATTAACTTTAGATGAATTGTTATTATTTTTCTGAAATGATTTATTTTTTGATATATAGTGAGAATACTAAATTTTAATTGAAAATTTTAATTTTATTTAAATTATTTGTAAAGTGAAATCATATTTTGAATTAGTTTTAAATAAAAATTATTTAAATTATATATCTATTTATCCAATTTAGGTCATTGTAATCATGTTCAAATTGATTTTTGATATAAAAACAATATTAAATTTTGAACATTATCTCATTAAAAACCTGTTTTCTCATCGTGTTTGTGAAAATATTTTTAACTTAAAATTTTAAACATATTTAATTGGAATTTTTCAAAGTGGATTAAATATTTATAATCATAATAATATATAATATCTAATAATGTAAAATTAATTTTTACCAAAATTAATAGTCAAAATAGTATAAATTATTTACCACGATTGAGGTAAAAATAGATTTACATGGGGTTACACTAAAATGATAATTGTAAAATGACCTAAATAATTGTCTAAAATCTATTTTACGGACATATTTGGACCCTTTCATGACTAATTCTCGATAGTAATCTATTTTTTAACATTTGTATATATCAATATTGAGGTTACACCTTTTCATTTCATAAATTACAAGTATCTTACTCACCCCACTTATAAAAGGCGGCTCCTCTCCTCTATTCTCTACATCATAAAAAATATTGTTTTGAAAATACTAGAAAAAATACATTCTTAACTTACCTAACCTCATACTATAAGTATTAGTTTGGGTAGAAATCCTACCATGGAAGGATTTTAGTGCAAACATAAGGAGGCCAGCTAAATAAGAGGTAATGTTCTTCAATGATCATTTTTTTGATTTCATCATGCAAATCATTCAATTATTATTAAACCCTGATAATATACTAACCTAATTAAATTAAATATAATAAGAAATTAATATTAATGGAATGACCTACAACTAGACCCACTTCCATCAAATGGGCTATAAAATCATTTTTTTTTGTACGAAGGACAACCACCTTGCATCCTTATATCATTCACTTTCATATTATCACCACTAACAATTGGTTATGATGATATATATAAAGTATATATATGATATTTATTACATAATTATACTTATATAATTATTATATCATATATACCTATTTAATTTCAATTTCCTATGGGAAATGATAATATCGGTCGTGTGTACAGTAGATTGTCGCCTTGTAAAGTGATGTGATTCATATTTCAATAACTCTTTAAATTGAAGTCAATAAGGATAATTTTAATAAATATATGACATATATATGAAATAATTGTGATAATCATGAAATATTTATGATTCTGAAAATATAATATATTATTTTCTTTATTACCTTTTAACCCACTTAAACATGATACAATTATTCATATATGTGTGTACTACCACCGTTGAATTCATATTGACTGATTTTTTTTGATAACTTTATAATAAAACAATTTATTTTTTTTATATTATATTTACTCATTATATTTTAAATTATCAATACCATTTTTATAATCTTTGGTACTTATAAGTATTGATAAAATTTATTTAATAAACTTCATCATCATTTATCTCTTCAGTCGGAAATATATTTCCCAAAATTGTTTTCAAAATTCTTACACATTTATAAATGATTTTTTAATGTCATTTTTACCTATTTTTAATTTTGACAAAAATAATTGTACAGAATCTTCATGTTGTATTGAAAAAAATAACATTTGGGTTTTACCAAAAAGTGAATGGAAACATTGTTATAATGTGTGCAGCATGTAACTAATTTCTATCTTTCATGACCACTCATATGTTTTTAATCTTATTTTATAAGTTTCAATGTTTATTTTCAAATAATTGTTTTTTCAAAAAAAAAATTTGATATTTTAAAATTGTATTTTAAAAATGAAAATGGATTTTTCCTATAACACATGAGTCTTTTATGTTATATAAATCATCAAAATCTCTTTCTACAGATAACACTTGCTTGTCTTGCTTTACACGAAATCGCGAGCTTCCTCGATAGCTTGCATCGTACGCAATACCGAGTTTCACTAAACAACAATATACAATTAAAATATTATTAAAACTTGCCGTTATGAATAGTAATAACCACTTTTTAAAATTTTATAAATTTTATTTTTCAAAATGGACTTCATTTTTGGATTCGTAATATCGAAATTATCCTAGGGTGAAATTTTCGTATTTTTCTGAAAACTTTCAATTTTTGATGAATAGTGAAACCACTAAGTGGTAGTTAAAAAACATAATTTTTCATAAAACATAATTTTACCGCTTCTGTGAGTGGAATTTCGAAAATCCGAGAGACACGGTTGATGTCAGTAAGTAAAATGTGGTTCAAGGAGATGAAAATAATTTTTGGGTGAATAGTAACGTTTTACTTTTTTTACCACGGTTAAAAGTAAATAGGGTAATTAAGGGTAAAAATGATATTATTATTACCCTAACACATGTCCTAATTCTATTGGAAAAGTGTAATTCGACCAAAAACTAACTTAGGAATAAAATATGACCATTTAGGCCCACTTGGATTAGATTAGGACATTTATTATTAATTTATTTAAAGAAGGGTTAAAATAGTTAAAATCAAAGTTTAATAACTAAATCATTTTTAATATGGGGATATACCTAAGATAAATTGGACTATAAATATTAATTAGAAAGATAAAAATATTTCCTACATAATGGTATTTTATTTGTAATTTTTAGACATTAAATAATTTAATTTATTTATGACACAAAGATGATGCAGTAATTATCTTATTAATGAAATATTGACATAATTGATGTTATAAACACCAAAATAAATGTAATTTGAGTAATTTTATGAATTTCACTAATTTTATAGATTAATATGACATGTTAGTATTTATTTAATTAACTTTTTTCGAACTAATAATTCTGTTATGATTTTCACAAAAATTAATTACTAAATAGTGTCAAAATTAACATAACATAGTTTTCAAATCAAATATTATTAGTAATTGTTATTTTATTCCTAAAAATCTAAGGTTCTGCCAAATTACTAAGATAAGTATTATATATATTAATAATAAAAAACATGGTGTTCGTTTGGCTGCTTATAGTAAGTTTATTAACCTTATAGTATAGGAACACAAGAAGACACGGTAAAAGTAAAATTATTTAACTTAATGTTAAATCTACATGATAAAGATAAAATAGGAACCTAAACTTGTATAAATTCTATTTGATGAGATTATTTCGACCCATCCCCACTTTAGCTTCGAAATAAATCAATTTGGAGCTATTTAAAACCGAATTTGACTTTATAATAAAATAATATTTTTAGTTTTTCCAAAGGAGCCCCTCTCCTCCCTTATAAAAGGGAACCTCCTCCCCCTCTTCCTCACACCACATTGAGCCTTCAAGTTCGGCCAACCGCTGAAAATTTCTTCTCTCCACTTCCCTAGAAACATCCTAGAGATTCTGGTCTTCTTAAAAGACCTATATTAGTTCCCTAAAAGGAGGTCTCAAAGAAGCACTTCAAAGAAGAGGTAATGTCCGTTACCGATTCTTTCATCTTTATTTCTTCTTCCACTTATTCTTCTTTAGTTGTTTCATTATGAAGTAATACCATCAGTATCACTCATATACTTATATGTTATTATAAGTATGAAACAACCCTATTTCACCATCTATCCATCCTACGGAAAAAGAAATCCCCACACGTGCGTACGTACGGAATACCGTCTCCACGCCGTGTTGTAATCTATTTTCCATCACCACCTTACTTGGATGGGTATAATGGTGTAAATAATGACTATATATGACTATTATAAAGTAATATTGATTCTGAAATAGTATACATAAACTCCAATACAATTCCACGATCATGGGAATTATATCATCGCTCGTGCGTACGTACGGAATACCGTCTCCACGATATGATGCGATTTGTTCTACATGATCTTCATTAAATAATGATTATATAAATGAATTGAATGAATAAATATGATATATAGAACATTAATACTATTCTGGAAATTATGTATCTATATCCTAAAGAGAATAATAAGAATTTATTTGACAAAACACGCAGAAGAACAAAAAGTTATAAACACCCAAATAACAAGTAGCAATGAAATATTACTACGAAGAAGCTAAGAATATGACCATATATGATATCATAAAAATAAGTATGATTCTATAATAAGTCAATAACATTATTTAAATCATTATAGAGTAGGTTCGGACACGTATAAAGCATATCAGACCTAAGGTAAGGGAAATATCACAATCTCATTTTTATCCGAGATTGTTTATAATTTGGCATTTACTGGGGTGTATTTTATCATCCACATACATGTTTCCTCAACATGTAATATTATTTCCATTCACCTACAATTGTTTAAATCCTATTTTACCCTTCGGTGAGTTTTTAGTAAAATATATGAAAGGAATCTTTTGTCGTTTTTCGTACGAGGTACTTTTTGACTTTTCTGACAAAAGTACGAGAAGAATGTTTTTTTTAACTTATACGGCATGAATGGATTTTTAAAATAATATTTCCAAGAATATTCCTTTACAAGTTTTCAAGTTTATTTTTAATCAACATCTTTTAGTTTAAAATTGTATGACATGTTAAGAAATGAAAAATGTTTTTGAAGTAGAAAGGATATTTTCCTCAAGAATGGAGTTCAAGTGTTTTATCAAAATTATTTTCCATCTAAGATAATATAGGGTTCTGTTTCTATCCCTATTATTAAATAGATTTGATTATGTTGTGATGGAAATATTTTTATGAATTCCTTTATCTTATATGAATTGTTTTATGATGTCATGTTGTTTAAGAATCCCATTTTTACTACATGGGTTATGCAATGATGTATGATTTATTATTTTGTGGCACACATAAGAATGGTATCATTATGAGATAGGTGGTACCTATATATCCCTCCAATTCATTGGGTAAATATTTTATATCTCATGAGATAGACATGGCGGGAACGGTAGGTTATACCGGTTCAGAGAAACAGGACTGAAACGAGGAGTGAACTCGGTTCAGAAATGGACTTTGTCCACTAAGATAGTCTTAGCAATGAGTCTTGACTAATAAGAAATGATTCTATATGATTATGTGTGTATTCCACAAAGTTTGATGTTTTAAGTTATTATTGTTGGGATTACATTTCACTACTAAGACTTATCCCATGTTATGAAATTATGAACTCTTTTGCAGGTTATGATTTCCAAAAGTTATGTGCTTTTGTATATGATGTGATTGAGATTTATTTTGTTTACCCTTACTGAGCATTTGAGATCACCCTTTTGTATGTTTTTCCCCCAGGTCAAGAAGAAGGTTATTAAGTAGAATATGCCAAAAAGGGACTCTAGATATGATGAAATAAATGGGAGGAAAAGTAGATGCTTTATGAACCAGTTGTTTATGTTTCCCAGTTTCTAAAGACACTATACCTATACGGTCCTTTATTGGTTTGGTTATATGTTGTAATAAGTGTGCTTCAATTCTGATGTAATAACAATGTATGTAAAGTATGGGTCGTTATTGTTGGTATCAGAGGAAAGGTATAGTCAACCTTTGGAAACTAGGATGTGAAATCCTTAGTAAGAACCCTAAGGATAATTCTAAGCATAGAACACAATCTTAGTGTCTTAGAAATGACCATGAATAACCTAGGATAAGACCTTAAGTGTGAAATTTTATTCTTGATCATGTGGTTTTCCTATTATAATTATTGTTGCTCACAATATTCTTCTTGGTTTTAGTAAATGGCTGGAACCCGAAGGAACCGTGTTAATGCGGAATGCGATGGGCAATGCAATGATTGTCCCCCTGAGCAACCAAACGTTATGGGAGATGGAATGCAAAATCTTGTAGCCATGCTCACACAACTTTCTCAAGCTAGGAATCATGCAGGACTTCCAAACGAGCAAAGGAAGGAGCAACATTCTGTTGAATCCTTCACGAGACAGCGTCCACCTTCATTCAGCAGGTCTACTGATCCATTAGTTTCTGAACAATGGATTAGTACTACTGAAAAGATATTTTCAGTTCTTCAATGTTCTGAGCATGATAAAGTCATCTTAGTAGTGTATCGTTTGGAAGGTGATGCTGATCAATGTTGGAATCTTATTAAGAATACGAGGCAAAGGGATGAAATTGAGTCCATGGAATGGGACGAGTTCAAGAACTTATTTTTCAATAAGTACTTACCTCGTATTCTCCGAACATAGATGGAGAAAGAGTTTCTTGAACTGAAGCAAAAGGATTATGAATCTGTTGGTACCAATGAAGCAAATTTTACAAGACTTGCAAGGTACGCTTCTGGTATTATTATCCAACCTGAGAGTAAGATCAATCGATTCTTTAGTGGCTTAAAACCAAGTCTTCGAAGGGCCTTAGCCATAAGAGACTTCAATAGCTACGAGGAAATCATTCAATGTGCTCTCAAAGTTGAGATGGAGATTGGAGTAACCCATCAGTCATATGGGTTTGATAAGAAGAGGAAAATGGAATTCAAAGGAAAATCTAAAGAGCACACTGAAAAGAATATGAGCTTTCCCTTATGCTCAAAGTGTGGAAAGAAACATGGAGGGAGTTGTCTTAAAGGGACAAGTAAATGTTTCAAATGTGTAAAGGAAGGTCATCGGGCATTTGAATGCCGCGATGATGGGAAGAAGATAGCTATTGAGGCAAACAAAGGAAGGGATACACAAAATGAACCTACTACACTTCAATGTTTCAAGTGAAAGGAGAAGGGACATTATGCCAATTAAAATCCTCTATCTGTGGAAAATTAATTTTAACACAAGCGTACGAAATGCACAAAACCCACTTTACCCTTTACCATATTAACAATGTTTTCTTACCATTTACGTTTCAATATAATTAATATAAATGAAAGATTGTTCTATGAATGGAGCATGATTGATATTTTTAAATATAAACCAATAACTTGGAAGAAGTTATGATTTTTAGGAATTTTAAATCATTTATAAAATATTGTTTATTATAAAATAACACTAATTTAAATTTTGACAATATTCCATTAATTTGAATTTAAAAAATGAATGAAAAAAGGATTAATTTGAATATATATTGTTTTCATACCTATTAGTAATGTTATATATTTCTAAAAAATCATTGAACATAATAATTCATTTAATTTATATTACTTAGTATAGTCTATTTTATTTTCTATTAATTAGTTAATGATTGTATTTGTGTTTCTTAGGGATTTAATGTAATTATGTAATTATTAAAAATTAATAATAAATTTTCCATGTTAAATTTATTTAATTATTCTAAAAATAACTATCAAAATACTTTCACATAATTATGCTTTTCAAATGTGAACACATAATTGAAAGTTAAAAGCAACAGGGTGACCTTTTGACTTTCTCTATAATTAAGTTATTATATTGGTCAATTTCAGGGAACATTGTCCCAAAATCACCTAAAAATATATCCTATGTAAATAAGTATCGATATATATCCATACAACAAAAATTGGACAAGTTTTTAAGTAATTTTAACCCTTATCTTTTTAGTTTAACAACCAGGTAAACCTATTTTATCCTTAACCATGGTAATTAATTTTAATAGTTTTTACTTTTCAGTTTCACAAAAAAAAAGTTTAATCTATTATAAGATTTTAATTATGATTATTCCATATATGTAAAACTTTTTTTAAAATTCCATTTATAGAAGTGGAAAATCATTTAATATTAAACTCGTAGACATAATAAAAAACAGGTTTCAAAAGATAAAATTTTCATAATTATAGAAAGTTTTAATATGAAAATTAAATATGAAATTGATTAACATTATGTAAATTGGGTCAATAAATATTTAATTTAAATAATTTTACATTTAAATCACTTTTTACATGATGTATCATTTTAATTTCATTAAACTAAACAACTATTTTGAAAAAAATGTATTCTTACCTACTATAGAAAAATAATCATTTATAAAAATTATAAAAATTTCACCTTATTATAATTCTGACATGCTATCTAAAAAAAATGTAGGAATTTTTTTTAAAAAAATTCTAATATTTTCAAAAAATCATATTATTTTTTGTACATAAAAAATAAATAAAAATCATTTTTTGGGGGAAACTAATTTTTGAAACATATAATGATTTCACTAAAAAGTAAGTACCTATTAATAAATTTATTTTACTTATATAAAACCTATATACATATTTTTATATTTTTATTCTTACTATTTATATTCCCAAATTTAATGGTTGGGTAATAATGTTCATGTTTTAACATTTTTATTAATAGTATATTGCGATTCGTTAAAACTCAATGTTGTATATAACCGAAGCTATTATAGAAATTATTTTTATTTTAAAAATTAATATTTATTAAAATATCAGGTAGATACATTCAAATTACCTTAAATAAATTTCATCCTCATAATTTGATCATTATTTTGATAGTCAAGTGTTTGACATTTGAATATTCCATTACATAAAACCCACATGGAAAAAGGGTTGGTAAAACGTCCTCCTAAAAAGTGATATATATAAATAAAAATTCATCTTGAAAGAAATCAAAATTATGTTTCCGAATAAGAGAAAATTAGTTGAAATTGAAATATATATTTGGAAATAATACCATTTTGGTGATAACATTTTACCCTTTTTTCATTATGAGAGGAGAGGCCATCGATTTATCCAAATTGAATAGTATTTTTTACATCAAAATTTTTTCCCAAATGACGATGGATTATTTTACCATATAGTCTAAAAAATATGGAAAATACTTAAATGATAATTATAATTTAATCATTTAATAAATTTCCAATATAATCACATCCTTTCCTCTAAATTGTGAGTATTCTAAATGAATTTTTCATTCCAAAGGCACTAATGGATCACATGACACATAAATGAATGATAAGTAATTACTTCAATATCTAGTTATCCTCAAAACAAATATGTTTATAATAAGTTTTTTCAATATGTATAATGCTTTATATTGTGACATAGTACTTTAATCATTAAAATATCATCCAAAGTTCTACTAAAACCATATCATAAAAGAAAAACTTGAATACCCTTCCAAAATTCAGAAACTTCTATATAATTTCAATAAATTTTCATAATAAACATAACATTAATCCTACAAATATCATAAAGTAATTCTTAATTTTCACATAACAAATATGTTAATACCTTGGTCATATATTCTACTAAAAATATTAATAATTTTAATAACAATGAAACATAATGATGTAAATAAATGATTCCACATTCCTTATATAAAACCCCAGGTTATTAAATATATTCCATAAGTCCAAAAAATTTTGTAAACAACATCATTTATAATATAAACAACTTTTTTCATAAAATCATTAATTAGTTTCATGGTAAACAATACTATCCAATTTACTTTATCTATATCACTCGTCTCATTATCCCAATTTAACACCATTATCTCAACATGAGAAACATATTAGGATTTATATTTCCCTTAATCACATTTTTTAAAAAAATATCACATTTCCATTAAATCACTTTTCTATGTCATAATTACCATTATAAATATTATTTAAAATCTCTATTTCCAAAATTTTACGTAATAATACTTATATATATTTCATGATTCACATAACATAATTCTTGTATTCCAATACATAAACTCTTAAATCATCCAATTTTATTCATAAACCATTAACTAGGGTTCAATATATTATTCCTTAATAACTTCTTCCATTCATATGTAATTTGTTTTATATTTATAATCAGAGGAAAAGGAACAAGTTTCATAAACATCTCTTCATCATGAACATATACCATCTAGAGAAGTAATAAGGATTTTATAATTGGATTATATCACTATTAAATCATAATAAACATCAAATGATGTCATCATATATGGAAAACTAATTGGAAATATCATTTTGAACGTTTCTTGAGGAAAATTGAATTTTCAATTTTGAAAATCATTTTAAAAAAAATATATTTTTAGAATAATTTTATTTTAAAATAAATTTGGAAACATATGATGGAATATTTAAATCATTTATTGGTCATGATAATAGGAAATTGTTGTTATTTTGTACATGATTAAACAATGATTCCTCTCATATTTTAGTTAAAGCAAAAAGGTACATGCCTATAAAATAATATGAATATTTATTTCAAAAAAATTATAAAATTAAAACATTGGTAAAATTGTCTTTAAAATAATATTTAATAATTTTAAAAACTCTCTTTAAATCATTTTTTTAAATCATGGATAGGGAATGCTAATGGTTTTCGGTCGAATAGAGTAATAAATATGAGTTTCCTTAAAAATAATATTTTTGTATCCTTAATCCTTTAAGAGCGAAAAATGAAATCAAAAAATGTATTTCAAATAATAACTATAGTATAAGTAAATGCATTATTTTTTTGAGGGGTATATCATAATATCTCATCATTGTAAGCTTATCATAATCAATCCTGTTAAAAATGAGATTGTAACATTAAACCTTTACCATTTTTGTATATTTTGAATTATAAAATCCATGAAATATAGAACATTATATGTATATGTATATTCCGTAATTATCTGGATAAGGGTAATAAAATATATTCATGGTCAATATATACACCACATAAATGAAACAAGTTGTCTATAAGGCACATGTCCCAATGAAATAAAAATGAGATAAAAATCAATTACCTTAGTTCTGTAATTATTTAATACATGTTAAAATATATTTTATAATAAATATACGTTTTTTAATAATAAATTAAAACCCATTATAATATTTATCATACCCTATATTATTTACTTATTTCATTTTTTTACTTGTTTGTTAAAAAATTCTTGTTAAAATCATGTTTCGGGTAACAACTATTTTTTAGGTATGTCTCGGTTTGGTATTTTTTGTTTCTTTTACATTGATCATGGTTCAATCATATCCTAAATGTTTACAATTATATAAATATTATATATATTCAGTGTATAATTATTTTTATAAATCAATTACAGTTAAATATAGAAAATTAATGACATTGTTCATGGAGATGTTAGGATATACATACTCATGAACGTTGTTTCCATTTTATAAATGAATGAAAATAAATAAAGATAAATTAAATAATAACTATTTATATTAATTTTTATATAATATATATAACATGTTATTACTAATCCTAACCTTATTATCTTTCTTGTAAAGCATAAGTGAAGAACGAATCACATCACTTCGTGAGGCTGTAGTCTACCGTACACATGAGTGACATTATTATATTCCCAAGGAATAGAAATTAAGAAGGGATGTAGGATATTATAATTTATAATTATTATTATTTTATTAATATAATATTAATTTGTGAAAACCATCATTATATCATACCATTATAGGCAATGATGGAAGATTAACTACATTAGTTCATGATGTGAAGTTTTCTGTACCCATAATTGATGGTTTAATTTCCAATTTTTCAAAAGAGAATATTGGTATAGGTTATTAAGTCATCATAATTACCACAAATAGTTATAGGATCTTAGTTGGCATCCAAAAAACAAGGATTAAATATGGGTAGGGGAGGAATTCCTGAGTATTGTATCAGCACTGTAGCATGTGTTGTAGAAATACTGTACCAGCGGAGGTACTTTAGTAGTGGTGGCACTATAGCGGTGGTGGTACTGTAGTAGGAACTATAGTTGTGGTGGTATTATGGGAGTTTTTGTAGCATCTCGGGTACTGTATTAGTATAATTCAGAGACTTTGGGCCAAAAAATAGGCTTTCAAGGCTTGTATTCATGAAACTTTTCCATGGGACTTCATGTTATGTAATGGGTCTCACTCTACCCAGACAAAAGTGGTTTTCACTTTAGTAATAAAATGAGCCTTCGACCCCAACCTTTTAAAAAAATCAGGACTTGAATTATGGTGTTACTACGAGGTTTAAAAATAAAGAGACAATTATATCTCTTAGAACAACCTCATTTGGATCACTTATTAAGGACCCTTGGGATGGATTTTTGGGAAGGAAATAAGCTTTAAAATATATATTTGGATTTTAAGGAGATATTTTCATAGTTTTTGGTTGATCCAAATGGCTTGATTGGTTTGAATTTGTTATTTAAGGAGATGACCTTTTATAATTAATGTGTAGTTTAATTTTTGTAAATACACAAAACTATTCCACAATGGGGTGTAACACTCAACTAAAATGACTTAAACATTGATAAATTTTGGATTTTTTGGATGATATGGTCATGAAAAAATTCCACCACACAAAAAAACACATGTATTATACATTTTATTCTATAACTTATAAGTTTATTTACTTTTACCAAAATTGTTTTCACTATAGTAACTAGATATTTTATATAAGTAATTAATCATTTAAGACTTGAAATAAAATATTCCTTATTGTAAGAACCCAGACCTTTTTTAGAGGTTTGAGGTTTTATTTTATGGTATTTTTGATAAAAAGAGGTGAATTTGAAAATTTAAGGAGTAAAAATTGTGTACATAGAATTACACGCCATGTACCCGGTTATTACGGGTGACCGTGTACTGGCAGTATAATGGCCGAGTACATGGCCATGTGGGGTGACCTAGAGATTGATTAAATTTGAGGTCAGTTAAGGAAATTACAGATTGTGTACTTTTAAATAACACATCGTTTACTTTTTTTAATTGTTATATATGAACAGGGTCGTGTCTCGTTCACAGAATCCCATCATTCTCATATCGTCTCATCCAAGAGAAACTGAGTCTGATGAATCTTTTCTAAGCCCTCGACCCTACATCCATTCTCTGATTCAACCACCATAAATTGCTTGAGAATCACCATGGTGAGTTATTCCATCTTCAAGAGCCTCGTTCCTTGATTTATTCTCTTTCTTAAGATATCATCGATTGAGCATTTTTTATGTTTTTGTAGATCTACGGAATTTTAAGTCAATTCAAGGGGTGATTTCAGAGTATATCGATCTTACAATGTCGAGGTATGTGGTTTGTGCCTTTCAATAGTTAGTCTTTTAATTTTATGTAAAATAATTTCTAATACCCTAGAACAGGGTATTGCATGTTTGGGGATTTTAACCATGTTGATGCCTCTTATGCTTGTTTTCTTGAGTTAGGGCTCTTATTTTTAAATAGGGCTATTTTACAATGTTTTGGAGATGTTTTCCCATGTTTTATTTGATATTGACTATTTGATTTATCTTTTCTTGTTAGGCTTCTTTCTCACCAAGCCTAGTATTCCTAAGATGGAGTGATTTTATCTACTATTGTGATATGCTTTGTAGTTGTTTAGCCAAGTAGTTAATGAGGTTTTCTTTGGCTACAGAACATTGTTGGTTCATGATTTCTTTACATGGGGCTGCGAAAACCTAGTATAGTGAGACCATAGGGGGAATTGACATTGAGGGCTTCCTCAGAGTATCTGTTATTTTTATCATGTTATGAGACCATAGGGCGTATTGACCTTGACTGCTCCCTTAGAGTGTCTATAGTTACCGTTATGAGACTACAAGGTGGAATTGACATTGAGTTATTCCTCAGTGTGTCTGTGGTTTATAGTTAAAAGACTATAGGGGGGATCTAAAGTGATTGCTTCCTCAGAGAGTCTTTTGTTCATGAGACCAGAGGGGTTAGACCGTGTGAGCTACCTATATGGTCGTTATATTAGTGTATAAGTTGAACATGAGTGGTTAGGCTGTGAGAACTTACCTGGAGGGTTACTTGAGATTTTATGGTTGAACCAGATGGGATAATCTGTTAGAACATCCCAGGGGATTTCTTGTTTTCTCTTTGTTTAATAATTTAAAAATGTAAAATGGATGTAATTGAAATAGTAGGCTTTTTTACTTCTGAGTACTTCCTTTTTTTACTATTTCATTTTTCTTATTGCTTACCATATATATTCAATGATTGTTAGGCACAGATCATTGGGTGGTTACCTACTGGGATTCGTGTCACACCCTGTTTAGGTCATTATTTTGGGACTAAATATATTATATTTCTATAGGTATAGATAAGGGAAAGCTCCCTTCTACTTCAGGTACTTTATTGCAATGGATCTAAAGAGCATGGGACCAAGATGAGGCTTGCGATGATGCTGGAGTTTCTTAGTTTTCTTTTCACTAGGGTTTAGTACTGTATTCAAGTATTGTGACTTGTTTAACTACATTCTGTGATAAATATATCATGAATCATTTATATATGTGCTCTAATTGTTTATTTCTTTCGATCTTATGTTGTACCCATATTTCATGTTTTTACTTATTCCTATATTGTAATTTGTTTCTTTCTGCTGCATTACTCTGCAAATGAGGGAATAGTTTCTCCACTATTACACCTAATTCCCTCACTGATAGTCAGTAGCCTCTAGCATTTGGATAAATGCACTTGAGGCCATGTGACCAACCTGGTACGAGGCATCTCTGGGCGGTACCCGGAACAGAGACACTACACAGTGGTATCAGATGAATTATTTTCTTCTTGACTTACTTTTTGGAGCCTATATTCAGGGACAGGATGAAATATGTAGTTTGAAATAAGTTTTTCCTAGGAGTAGCATACCCATGTATAGGGAAAAGCTAATTTATCTCGATCATTGAAATTTTTTATGGGTTTTCAATTATTACATTTGGTTTGTTTTCATTGTTGGGTGTTTCACTTGTTTTTTTCTATTATTGTTTACATTAATTAGGTTCTATTTCTGTTGAAAACTGATGAGATAATGGTATGCCATCTCATGAATCATATAGTAATTTTCTATAGATCACATGTCATGCATTTTTGTTGTGCCATTTAGGGTGAATTCTGGGTTTCATGTTGTTGTTATAGATGTTGTTCTAGATATGCATGATCTTGTGATAGATGCCATGAGAGAATACCTATTATTTTATAGGGTATTATATTCTGTAAGGTTTCATTTGAATGAACACCAAACCTTGGTTTTTAAGGTGTTATGGGCCCTCATAGGCCAGAATTTGGGGGATCATTGCCCTGTTATATTTATATTTGACGAGTAGAATATGCCAAGAATTGATTCGTGGGGAGTATGGGCCCTCACAAATTACAATTTGGAACTTATTATTTGTTTCAGTGTTTTTCTGGGTTCCATAGTATTTTCTGAGGATTATTGTCCAGAAAACCCCACAATATATGGTTTGTAATGATAAATACACGCCATGTACCCTTCTTCTCAGGGAGGAACTATTTTTCTTAAGTACATGTCGTGTACTATATGTACATGCTATATATTCTTTTACCGTGTGAATGGATGTGTGGGCAAGGACACATGGTTGATAAATCTTTGGTGGAACATGTCGTGTAAAGGATGTACATGCCTTGTTGTATAGACATTGAGTCCGGCCATGTGACTAATGACGCATGTGGATTTTGAGTAGTTAGTAGACATTGTGTCTAGAAAAAACACATCGTGTAGTCTCATTCTAAGATAACCATGTGGGATAGTCGTGTAGAATAAATCGGGCTAGGGAATGTGATTCAAGTACACACCATGTTTGGGGAGTACACCTCATGTGTGTGGGGTGTTACACGACCAGGGTTGGCTGGATTACACACCCATGTGAAGGCTTAAAGTAACATTATGTGTATGGGATATACATTCTGTAAATCCATGTTTGGAATAACTTTAATTATTTATTTATCATGTTCCCTTCTTGACCTTCTAGGTTTAAGTATTTTGTAATCTTGAGATAAGGTGTGCATTTTACCTTGCAGATTCATTCCACCAAGACATCCTCTAGTTGTATGCCAGTTATAAGGAAGTGACCAAACACTTGACAAGGCAGATCCAAAACTGTCAGCAGATCCTCCAATCGTGCATGTCTTGGTACTAGTTGTTATCCCATACACAAGTGCCAATGAATAGTTTTGAGAGGGATTCATGAGGTTTATGAAAACCTTCTAGGGAGCATCACATCCTCCCCCATATATGGTAGATTTGATGTGTGTTTTTCAACATCAGCATCCTCCCTCCTTCACAGGGGATAAAGGACTTTAGGCTGTAGAATCATAGTTATAGGCCATGATTTGGATCTTCGAGAATCTAGAGAAACCTCCATATAAGAGGGTGATTCTCACTGCGTACATGATTCAAGGTTCTTCCAAGAGGCCATGGGATGTGATTTAATAGGTGGGACACCACCAGGGTATGGCTTGGGGTGAGTTTCAACATACCTTATATGACTAATTCTACCCAGATACCTTGAGAGATGATCGAGCCTAAGATTTCATGAGTTTCGAAAATATTACTCTCATGGTCATGGAGTATTCATCTCACTTCACAGAACTACAGTGCTTCGTTCCCATCCCGAGAGGTGATGAGTTATTCTTGGCAAGGATGCTTGATGATGGTCTCAGGCATGACACTTGATCTAAGGTGAACATATTCAGGTTGACTTTAATTTATTCTATCATCAACCATGAGATAATCACATAGTGAAACATAAGGTATTCTAGTGCGGTGGGCTAGGGCGGTTCAGCATCAAGAGTCAGTTCTTCTCTAGATGATAGCAATAAATGTCTTAGGGATTCAGCATTTGGAGATCTGAGTAGGCGAGATACACCTTTATATAGCTAAGTGGTATGATTCCAATGTGGGAAGGGAGGGAATATGAGGCCACATTGCCCGAGATACCCAATGGATTGATGATCTTGTAGAAAGATGGGTCATCTCCAATTCCTTTGTCTGTCTTTCTCACCAGCAGTAGGTGACATGGGTTATTCTATGACTCCTCGTTTAGGAGAAACACCACTAGTTTCTCATTAGTCTAGGTATTGGAGTTCTTTCAGCTATTCCGACCAAGGTGGAGGTCATGGACATGGTAGCCAGTCAGCAAGATTTTAGTGACAATAGTTTGGATCAACTTAGGGTGGTCAGGCAGGGTCACGGGGTTACGGTACAATCAAGACTTTTGCAGTGGAGTAGACCCAGTAGGATCAGGATCCCGGATTCTCTACAGTTCTAGGTAGGATCCTAGTTTCCCAAGTTTTATCTTTTTTACTTTTTGATATAGGGGCTTCCCATAGTTTCATATATGTTTCCTTTTTAGAGATCCTTGGGCTCTGTATCTTTACTACTACTGATGTCTTGATGTTGGACACTCCGTTGGGGACCAGAACAGCTAGTGTACGTCAGTGCAAGGAGTGCCCTCTTGAGGTTGGTGGGTGTTAGTTCTTATGGGACCTATATTTCCTAGAGATGGAAGGCTCTGATTTCATTCTAGGGATGGAATGGTTAGTTCCCTTCTAGGCAGTTGTCGATTTTTATCACCATAGGGTGAGTTTCACATCACTAGAGGGTGATTTGTTTTTATACAAGGGTGAATGGGATGTCCAGGAGAGCAGAGCAGGAACCAAGCATCATGGGTTTGGAAGAGTCACAACCCAGATTGCTAGTATATATCATGAAGACCAGCGGATTTTATAGATGGAATTTCTTCCAGTGGTCTATCATTTCAGGGATTTCATTCCAGAGGACTTTTCAAATTTTCCTCTAGAGAAAGAGGTGGAATTTCCTATTGAGATTGTTCTAGGAGTTTCACTGGTGTCTATTCCTCCTTATAGTATAGCTACACCAGAGTTATAAGAGCTCAAGAAAAATTGGAGGAGTTTCAAGAAAACAGTTTCATCCGACCTAATACATATCCTTGGGGTTCACATATTCTATTTTCCAAGAAGGAGGATGGTACCCTCATAATTTGTGTGGATTATCGGAAGCTGAACTAGTTTACAGTCCAGAATCGATATGCATTTCCTAGGATTTATTGTCTCTTTGATCATCTTCTAGGAGACCGGGTGTTCTCGAATATAGAATTGAGATCTGGTTATCATCAGTTGCATTTTATACCATCATATAAACCACTTACAACCTTTCAAAGTAGGTATGGTCTATACGAGTATGTGGTTATGACGTTCGGTCTCACGAATGTGCATGCAGTTTTCATGGAACGGATGAACCTAGTATTCCATCCATACTTGAATTCCTTAATTTTAGTCTTCATTGATGATATCTTGGTGTACTCTCACACTCATCACGACCATGCTACACATCTTTAGATCATTTTGAGTACACTGAGAGATCATCGGTTATATGTTATGCTCTTAAAATGCCACTTTTGGATAGACTAGATTCACTTCTTGGGTGATGTCATATTAGAGACAAAAGTGTCAGTAGACCTAGAAAAAGTAATATAAGTAGTTTCCTGGGAGTAGCTAAAGAATTTATTTGAGGTTTGCAGTTTTCTAGGTCTGGATGGATACTACAGACATTTTATATAGGCCTTTTCACACTTAGAATCACCACAGATAGGCCTAACTAGGATGGGTGTGAAGTACTTATGGTCAAGAATCTTATGAGTCATCCATTCAAGATATTAAAGAGAGTTTGAATTTAGCACTGATAATATTATTTCCATATCCAAGAAAGAGCTATACTATATATTTTGATGCATCAGGTATCGAGCTAGGAGCTATGCTTATGCAGGGGGAGGAGTTGTTGTGTATGGGTCTCAGCAGTTGTGGCCATGTGAGAGGAATTACACGATGCACGATCTCGAGTTGGTAGCAGTTTTTCCTGATTTATTCTTTTGGAGACATTATATTTTGGGAGAGAAATTTGTGGTTTTCACCAATCACAAAAGTCAAAAGTATACATCTACACAGCGTGATCTGAATTTGAGACAGCGAAGGTGGGTTGAGTACCTTCAGTCCATTGATGTTGAACTTGCCTATATGCCAGGGAAAGGCAATGTAGTAGCTGATACACTGAGCATGAGGACTCAGATACAGGCATTTTATGAGGCCAATAGTGAGTAGGAGCTTATGGATCTATTCTCTGATATGGATTTGAAGGTGCAAGAAAAATTGGGGTAGACGTTTCTTTTTTCTGTAGCTGTTACCTCCACTCTACATGATCGAGTGTGAATGAGGCAGCTATCAGATTCTAAAGTCCTAGTCCTATGGGAAAGTGTGTCAGGTTAGGACTCTATTATTGGATGGATATTATCCAAGGATGAGATCTTGAATTTTCATGGGAACGTATGGGTGTCAATAGACATAAGTGAGGAGTTGATGAGGGACTTTCATTCCTCAGTTTGGGAAGTTCATCCTGGTGTCACCAAGATGTATCAAGATATGCACTGTCAGTATTGGTGGATAGATATGAAGAGGGATGTTTTAGGGTTTTTCATGACATGTTCCACCTATCAGCGTGTGAAGGCGGAGTATCAGTGACGAGCATGGATTTTGCAGTGGTTACCCATTCCCGAGTTGAAGTGTAATGATGTTGCGAAGGACTTCATGACAGGTTTACTGAGGTCACCTTGAGGGAATGATATAGTATGGGTTGTCATTGATATACTCACGAAGGTTTCTCACTTATTTCCGATCAAGGATACCATTAGTGTTGATGAGTTGGGAAGACTGTACTTTTGGGAGATTGTACGTTTACATGGAGTTCCACACTCCATTGTTTTAGACAGGGACACATGTTTCACTTATCAAGTCTGGAAGTGACTATAGAGGGAGTTGGGTACATAGGTACTTTTGAGTAAATCATACAACCCTAAGATAGTTGGCATGTCTAAGCATATGATTCATATTCTGGAGTACATTCTTTGAGCATGCATTCTATATTTTGGAGGTTCTTGGTAGAAGCACATTCCTCTTGTAGAGTTTTCCTACAATAATAGTTTTCAAGAAAACTATTCAGATGGCACATTATAAGGCGTTGTACGGTAGTCCATTCTAATCAAACTTATATTGGATAGAGGTAAGAGAGGTAGCCAGGTTGATAACACATCTTTTCCAGGAGACCACAGTGTATATATAGTTTATTCGAAAGAGGATGGCTACTACACAATCACGACAGAAGTCTAATGCTAATCGAATGATATTACCTCTAGAGTTCGATTTCTGAGATCATGTTTTTCTACATGTCACACGGATGTTGGGACATAGTAGGATTAAGAGATAGGGCATGATTTCACCGAGATATGTTGGACCGATAGAGGTTTTAGAGAGAGTCGATCCAGTTGCCTATCTGTTGCAGTTACCTCAAAGGTACCAAGATATGCATGAAATATTCCATGTTTCTCAGCTATGGCATTACTTCTCAGACTCATCTAATGTTTTTCAAACTGAGGAGTTTGAGAAGAAGGTGGATGTATCATTCGCGGAGCATCCAATCTGAAATATTGATTGCAGTGAAAAGGTTTCATGTGGCTGGTCTATTCCTCTAGTACAAGTTCTATGGAAGCACGGGCAAGTACAAGATGAGACTTGGGAGAGGGAGGATGATGTATGATCATAGTGGTGGGAGCTATTGGAGGACTTTTCGTCTACACCACCTTTCTAAGGAAATTTGGGAACAAATTTCTTTAGGGGGGGTTTTTAAAAACCCAGACCTTCTCTTCAAGTATGATTTTTTCTTTTATTGTGTTTTTCGAGAAAAATAAGATAATTTGGAAATTTAAGGAGTACACGCCGTGTACTTGGGACTACACACTGTGTATCTGGTTGCCACCGGTGACTGTGTACTGGATATATAATAGCTGAGTGCATGGATATGCGGGGTGACCTAAAGACCTCCTAATGTAGAGTTCAGTTGAGGAAAGTGCACACCATGTACTTTTAAAAAACACAAAGTTTACTTTTCGTTTTAATTGTTATATCAGACCGAGGTCGCATCTCATTCACAGAAACCCCTCATTCTTAGCTCGTCTCATCTAGAAGAGACTAAGGCCGATGAATCTTCTTCAATCGCCTGACCAGCCATCGTTTATCTTATTCAACTGATGTCGATTGTGTTGGAATCACCATGGTGAGTTCTTCCTTCTTCTATAGCCTTGTTCCTTGATTTCTTCTCTTTCATGCGATATCCTTGGTTCAGTGTTTTTTATGTTTTTGTAGATCTACCACGTTCTAGGTCAATTCAAGGGACAATGCTAGATATATCAATCTTACCACATCGAGGTAGGTAGTTTTTGACTTTCTGCAGTTATTCTTTGAATATTATGTGCAAAAGTTCCCAATACCCTAGAACGGGGTATTGCATGTTTAGGGATTTAAACCCAATTGATGTCAGATATGCTTGTTTTCATGAGATATGGATCTTTTTTGAAAATAGAGTTATTTTATAATGATAAGGAGGTGTTTTCAATTGTTTTATTTGATATTGACCATTTGGTTTAGCTATTCCTATTAGGATGCTTACTCACCATGCCTAGTATTGTTAGGAATGAGTAAATATATCTACTATTTTTAAATGATTTTTAGCTATTTATCCATGTAGTTATTGAGGTTTACTTTGGTTTCTGAACATCATTGGTGTTTTATTGCTTTACATAGGGCAGAGGTAACCTAGTGTAGTCAGACCAAAGGGGGAATTGAGATTGAGGGATTCCCCAAAGTGTCTGTTATATTTATTATGTTGCAAGATCATAGGGGGGATTGACATTGAGTGCTCTTTCAGAGTGTCTATAGTTACCGTTACAAGACCACTAGGGGAATTTACATTTATTGCTTCCTCAGAGTGCCTATAGTTTATCGTTAAAGGACTACAGAGGAAATTTACGATGAGTGCTTCCCCAAAGAGTCTTTGTTTACATGAGAACAAAGGTGTTAGACCATGTGAGCTACCCAGGAGGTCGTTATATCCTTGTATAAGTTGAACCAGAGGGGTTAGGCCATGAAAAATAACCCAGAGGGTTACTTGAGATTGTGTGGTTGAACTAGAGGGGATAGGATGTGAGAAATTCTTAGAGTTTTTCCTCTTTTCTCTTTATTTAATAATTTAAAAATGTAAATTGATGTAATTGAAATTGTAGGATTGCTTACATATGAGTAATTCCTTGTTTACTACTTCATTTTTCTTATTTCCTTCCATATATATATTCACTGACTGTTAGGAATAGATCTTTGGGTGGTTGCCTACTGGGATTCATCTCAAATTCTATTTGAGTCATGCTTTTGGGCCCAAACAGATTATATTTCAACAGGTATAAATAAGGTTAAGCACCCTTCTACTTTAGGTAATTGATTGTTGTGGAGATGGAGAGCATGGGACCAAGATGAGACTTGCGATGCTACGAGAGATTCTTTGTTTTCTTTTCACTTGGGTTTAGTACTGTATTCCAGCATTGTGACTTATTTGGCTTCTTTCCTTGACATATGTATCAGGCATCATTTATATATGTGCTCCAGTTGTTTAATACTTTCAGTCTTCCATTGTCCGCTTATCGCATGTGGTTACTCCTTCTGCTCTGGCTATTTGTTTCTTTCCATTTCATTACTCTTCCAATGATAGAATAGTTTCCACACTATTACACCCAAGGCCCTCATTGGTAATCGGCAGCCTCTGGTATTTGGGGAAATTCGATTGAGGCTATGTGACCAACCAGGTATGGGGCACCTCTGGGTGGCATCCAGAATGGGGATGTTACACTTATTATATAATTTTTAACCCCTATTTATATCTATAAAATATAATATATAAAATAAAAAAATATTTTGTTTGGATAATTAATTTTAACACAAGCACATGAAATGTGAAAAAACCTGTTTTACCCATTACATTGCTAACAATGTTTTTAAAATTTAGAGGTCAATATAATTATTATAAAACGACCATTTTTCAATTAATTTATTATTATTAATATTTTTAAAAATTTTCCAATCACTTGGTATGTGATAGGGTTTTATGATTTTTAACTCATTTAATATAATATTTTTTATTGTAAAATAATATTAATGTCTGCTATGATATGATTCACTTAATTTGACTTGAAAAAACCTAAAGAGAAATGTGTAATTAAAATATATTATTTATAAAACTAGATATCTGGTTATATTTATCTAAAATATCCATGTAATATAATTATTCATTCAATTTATATTAATCTTATTATTTTTAGTATCATTTATTTTATTTTTATATTAATCGAATATTTAATCCATTTTCGTTTTTAAGAATTTAATGTAATTATATAATTACTAAAAAGAAAAAAAAATTACCGTAAATAAATTAAATTAATTATTCTAAGAATTAACATCAATATTAATTCACATATTTATTTTTCATTATGTGAATACCTAATTGAAATTTAAATGAAAGAGGGATACATTTTGTCTTTTTCTAGACATAAATTATTATATTGTCTACTTTCATGGAAAAGTGTCCCACAAGCACATTAAAATAAATAATAAGGTAATGAGATTTTAAATAAGGCTATCCATTAGTAATTGGACAAGTTTTCAGGATATTTTAACCCTTATCTATTTAGTTTAACCCCTAGAAAAAATGTTTTATCCTTAACAATGATAGTTACTTTTTATTTTTTTCCAATTTATTTTGACAAAAAATTACGTTGATATTATTATATAATAATAATTTCTCAGATTATAAATATGGAATATTTCATTTCCACATTCCATTCATAGAAGTGGAAAATTATAATTTAAAATTAAACCCCTAAACGTGATAAAAAATAGTTTTCCAATGAGAAAAGTTTCATAAGTATTAAAAGCTTCAATATCAATATTCAATATGAAATTGATTCAAATTATAAAAATTAGGTTGAAAAATATATAATTGAAATAATTTTAATTTTTTAAAAAAATATACAAGATGGATCTTCTTAAATACTTTAAATAAAAATAAAATTCTTTAATAAAAATCAATATTATGAAAATTAACCTAAAAATTAATCTTTCTGAAAAACTCCCAAAAATTCACCCAAAGATAATTTTTAAATATTAATTAAAATTAGGAATTTATTTTTTAAATAGTTTTTTTGGACGGTCAAAAATTATTATTTTTTCACAAAAAGTAAAAAAGATAATTTTTTGAGAAAAATGTATTTTTTAAGAATATTAGTACTTTACTAAGTAATAATTATCTATTTATCAATATATTATATTTATATAAAATATTTAAACTTAATTTTAAAATTTTGTTTATTCAAATTCAAACTTCCAAATTTATTGACTATGCAGTAACGAGCATGTTTAAATAATAAAATTAATATTATATCTCCATTTTTTAAATGATGGTGTTGTGTGTAACACAAGATATAGAACAACATATATTTATTGAAAAATATATTTGATATTATATCATGGTGTGAAATTGGTGGACCTCCCTGAGTATTCATGGATGGTTTTGGTAAATTGACGAGGTTGTTTCCTGAGTGAAAGGAATGGGACATGAGTTACTTAGGTTACTAGGTTCCCAACAGTCATTCTTTTCGATATGGTGCCATAACAGGTATAATATGGGTTTCAGTACATGTTAGATCATGTTATGGTGCCGATGAAAATATGAAATGTGTGCATAATTTTATATGCTTCAGGGTGGGTGAGTTTCATGGACACAACTGCCACTACTTATATGTATTACTTACATGACCACTTGATCACAAAAACACTCAGTATGGTTCAGCCAGTAGGGAAACCTACTTTTCCAATGAATTCCTTTCTTATCAAAATACATGACGTTGGATCCAGTGTATGGGGGTAAACCTTCATGTTTATTTTTAGAACATAGGTACCCCATAGAGTTGAACTATTGGAATGGTTCAGCAAGACATAGAAGTTTTAGATACAGAATTATGATATGTGAGTTAGGACAGAGGCCATTGTCTTTATTCTATCTCAGTGTTTGGAATATACTATCTAGTGTTCCTTTTTTGTATGTGATATTTAAAAAAAATTATACTCTTGTATTTTTAAATCAGATTATAAATAGTTTATTGAATTTATATACTATACATTGGGTGGCCCATAGATTTTAGTTTCTTGTCTACTGGTTGGTGGGAGTCACACTTGAGGCCATGTGACAACGCTTCTCATGTGTCGTTCAGATGGCCCAAGTTGGGGCATTACAAGATAGTATAAGATAGTATCGTAGGATGGATATAATTTTTAGGGACAGAGTTAGGATTTCTAGACTCATGTGGTAGAACGAGCACATGCATGGCCAGTATGATATTAAATAAAGATCAAGTTACCAAGGTATGTCTCATTTGGGATTAGACACTCTAGGATGAGTGAGGCATTCAGTTGAACTGAGAATCCCAATGTGAGGTAGAAAGGACTTGAGATGAGTAATAGATCTTAGCTGGGAGATAGTGAGTTATATATTCATCATGGTAGTGGTATTATAAGGGAATAACGGACACACCTATGGGAGATATTATTTAACAATATGGACTTTTTGAAAACCATATTAATTGAAGAAAATTATAATATAACCAATGTCTCCCTATGTATTATATTATAACGGGTGATGAAATTAAAATGTATACAATATTTTGGTTTATTGGTCGTACACGTGCATGTCTATCCAACATAGGGAAATTTATTTTGGGATTTTTGGTCTTTGAGAAAAAATTATTTTAAGAAATAATACTCGTGTGGTGGTTTTGGGAATGCATAAATGGTTTTATGGGTTTGTTTTATTTTAAATGGATCGTGGATATAAGAATCTTGGAAGGAAGTGTATTTTTGGGTTTTTTGAAAAATATAAGTAATTTTTTTTTTGAAATTAGATTTCAATGTGGTTTGGGGGTTTTTCAAATGGATATTTGAAAATGGGATTGGTTTTCAGAAGATGTGGTAGATGAGCTAAGGATTTTCGGTTATTCTATTTTTAATGGAAATACCTTACATTCAAAGTAGAGTTTTGATACTCATGGATTTTTTTTGTGTGTGTAAATGTTTGTAAATTAGTTTTTGAAAAATAAAAATTGATACCTATGTAAATCAATGTTTGGAGATTTAGGGCGTTCACTGATGATGACCTAGGTTCTTGATTTTTTTTTATTTTCTTCTATGTCGTGATTTTCTATTAACCATTGAATTGGGTCAGTTGGGGTGTGGTTTGGTTTTTAATAGTGCAAAGAGTAAATATGATACCAATATAGTTTAATTTAATAGATCTATATAGTTTTAATGGAAGAGACATTATGGTTAGTTCACTCATATGGTAGGTATGTAAATTATTTTTTCATGGAAGCACTGGAGGGAGGCTCATGGGGTGGATGGTTCGTTTGATACACTTATAGTGTCTTGGTGTGGATACCTATTTTTTCCACTCATAGAGGGCTCATCGATGTTTATTGTTGGTCTTGAGTTTCTGGATGTGGTTTTTATGGGTGCATGGGTTTTACTTGATATGCATTATTGTTGTTCTTATAGTGATTTTTATGGTTGGACTCCTTGATATGATTTTCTTTCAAGTCATCATTCAGGACCATTTGATGTGTGATCTTAGATAAGGATTCCTATAATGGGGAAAACCACTAGTTCTAATTGTTTATCAGTGGTGGAGACTTATGGTGTTGAGAACCATACACTACTACAAAAACAGGCAAGGGAAGTGCCACCTTTTATCATCATTAAGCAAAAAGTATTGATAAAGGAACCATGCATCTGCGCTAAAATTTTAGCACTAGTAGAAGGGCGCTTTATTAGCGCTTTTCTAGCGCTGAAATAGAATCCCTGTATTAGCCCTAGAAAATCACTGATAAAGTCTCCCTCAATCAGTGCTAAAATTTTAGCTCTGATATAGGGTACCCTTAATTAGCACTTTTTTAGCGCTGATAAAAACGTAGTCCCATATTTAATAAAATCAGGCACACAATATCCTCTATTTATCAGTCCCTCAAGCTCTCACGGTACTGTACCCCTATGACAAATCCTCCCCCCCCCCAATCTTCTCTTTACTGGACCTCCCAGCTAGACCTACTCCTTATCCTCCCCCTCGAACCCCTTCTGCAGATCCTCCTCCCTACAAACCCTATTTCTCCTCTTCTCTGCTCAACCCTACTCCCCACAAACCCTACTCCTCTATTTCTCAAAGGTTGGAAGCTCCTCTCATGCACCTCCTCTTTTTGCGGTCATGCCTTCCCCTCCCGATGTAGTGCATAAGGCTCCCTGACCGCTCGACACTTCTTCTCTCCCTTCATCACGGGTGCAATCTACTCTAGGTAAATCTCCCACTTCTCCTTTTAGGTTTATTTTTGGTGGATAGGTTTTGAAGTGTAATTTTGGTAACTTAATGAAGTAGTTTTTTCATGGTGTAAAGATCACTAGGTTATTCTTATATAGGGTTGTCCCTACATTAATATGATATACTCCCTTTTGGGTTTATCTTATGCGATCTTAGTTGTTTTGTGAGGGGTGGTAATGTGGTGTGATGTTCTTAAGTTGTTTTAAGTTCATCTTACATGATCCTTTTGGTTAATCTTCCATAAGGGGTATTATAGAATGATTCTCCTTTCTACGATATGGAATCATGGGTGGTAATTTTCTAAGTTGTGTCTATTAGAGTTCTGTTTCACTATACCACCTTCTATTGCATCATGGGTTGGTTTAAGGTTCATTGAGTTGGAGGGAGGAGGTTAAGGATCACATTGTGATCCTAGATAGTTTGAGTGCCATGACATGGTTGAGGGTTGATTGATATGGTTGGGAGCATGTGGTGTGGTAATTAATACGGTAGTGACGGATGGATTATTTTGTGGTTATGATAGTAATGATATGGCTATTTAGGTAGAAAATAAGTTGTTTTGTGGATTTTAGAATGTGTTTAGTGGTATTTTATGTCATGAAAATTTAGTTGTTATTGGGGGGTGTTATAGTTTC
The DNA here is from genome assembly GCA_963277665.1 of Viscum album. Classification (NCBI taxonomy): domain Eukaryota; kingdom Viridiplantae; phylum Streptophyta; class Magnoliopsida; order Santalales; family Viscaceae; genus Viscum; species Viscum album. The sequence continues at coordinate 1,292,295,975 of OY728138.1, read as the reverse complement.
CTTTTGGCATGGAATATGGTTGGAATAAATGAAAATAGTAATGAGTGATGGGTTGGAAATGATAAATGATGGTTTATTAAATGATTAATGATAATGATTAGAATAATTATATTTAATAAATGGTTAAAGATAGAATTAATGTTATTAATGATTAATGAATGGATTATAGTGGGTATTGATTTAATGATTGGTTTTACATTAAAATGGTTAACAATTGAAATGCACATGGTAATAAAAATCCAATAAATTATAATGTTAAATGAAATGAGAAGTTGGTAATGTAGATATTGATTATTATGTGATTTTTTGGGGATTATTTGTGGCATTATAATGGAAGTGGTTATTAGAGGGTGGTAGTAACAAGGAAATGGTTGGTGTTGGTGTTTGTAGAGTTAGTTTGGTTAACCCCTTAGGAAAGATTTATGTGTGACTGTATACTTATTATATTTTCATATTATTTCTTATGTACCACCACATGAGTCGAGTAACCTGATCGAAATCCATATGGGTACTTTAGGTTTTGGTGTATATATATACTTATTGACATGATTACATGTATTTGGTGTGGATACATAGTAGGGGTTGTGCATTGTAGGAGGAGATTATGATGTTTATGTCCTTCATGTTCACAATATCATACTTTGGTGAGGATGTGATGTGTGGTTGTGATGTGGATATGGGTTTTTTATGTGTTTGTGACATGTGTATGTGTAGATATATTGTTATGAGAATATATATAAGTGGTTGAATCATAAGAAATATTCCATTAGAGTGTGATAATGACCAGATTAGTGGGGAAGTGGATGTGGGGTAATTTATTAATATATCTTCTTTTGATATTATGTTACTATACTTGAATTTAATATTAGGTGAGTGATCCTTGGTGAGGTTGGGTGATATATGACCATATATTGGTGTCTATTAGTTCTTTTATTTATTCACTAAGGAATTAATATATTTCATACACATTTTCATGAGATGTTTTCGGAAGGATCCTACTGAGTATACTTTTATAAATGCCCCTATTTATATAATTATTTTATATGTTTTCGAAGATGGATTTGGTGACCAAGATGGAAGTTACTATCTTAAGGCTAGGAGTTATCACCAGAGCCACTGGTGTAGGATTGTTTTTGATATTTTATTTTATATACCTTTTTTATATATGAAATTCACATAAATTATAGATTGGGTCTTATTTTGTATTATATGGAGTTTATTGGTGGTTTATCTATGTTCATGGGATTTATGAGGGAGAAATCTCCCATTTATTTATTTTATACCCTCAATGCTAGTCTCAAACCTATGTACTATTAGAGGTAGGATTCATAAATTACACTTATTTTCACTACCATTTTAGGATCGGTTCCTAGTGGTGGTGATTTATGATAGTGTGGTATCAAAGCTTTAATTGAGAGTTAAGATAGTGTTTGGAATTATACACTCATGAGGATTGAATGGGATGATAGGTCAAAAATATTTGTTAAAATTTTCATATGTTATAACATGGGAGACCATCTATGACACAAGTGATTATCCCCCCTATGATTTAAATTAAGTAACTTGATATTACCAAAAATATTAGGCATAATGATATTGAATGTAGGGCTGAGACCTAGGAGTGGTAGATGTATCATTCTTGATTATTCTTGTATTTGTAAGTCTTTTTTTTGTCTATTTCATACAATAAATACTAATATTTGATATTCAAATAGGATAGAGATGAATAAATATTGGATGGATGCTAATCGTTTGACAATAGAGTATGAGAACAGATTGAAAGAGTTCATCAAGTTTGAAAAGGATCATGCAAAGTATCCTTATCAAATGCTTTGTCTGTGTTTACATTGTTGTTATAATAGACTAATTACTCCAGAGGAGTTGGAAGAACAATTGATATGTCAGAGAATATATCAGAATTATAAATGTTTGAATAAACACATAGAAAAAAGAATGTAGCTACTAGCTGGGATAAAACTATGTTTTATTAATCATCAGATATGAATACAAATATGGATAATGAAGAATATTGTATGTAGGATGTGATTATAGATGTAAATGATGAGGAAGATCGTATTGAGGAAATGACAAGGACAATTGAAAATGAACTCCGTGATTTCCCAAAATTGTTTAAGAAGTTAAAGAGTTATGAAAAGATGCCATTGTATACTGGTTGCACTAAATATACAGCATTGTCAGCTATACTGAAGTTGTATAAATTGAAACCAGGCAATGGATGGAGTGGTGTAAGTTTTACGGAACTACATGATCTATTGAATGACATGCTCCCAGAAGATAATGAGCTCCCAAGTCAGACATATGAAGCTAACCAAATTATAAGCTCGATGGGTATGATTTCTGAAAGAATACATGCCTACCTGAAAGACTGTATATTTTTTCGCAAGGAGAACAAATCACTTACCGAATGCCCATAGTGTGGTTCTTCTCGATACAAGAAAGATGAATCCAGTCCTACGAAAGTTGTATGGTACTTTCCAATCATTGCAAGGTTTAGGCATCTATATGGACGTGAGCAAACTAAAAGAAAATTGATGTGGCATGGTGATAAAAGAAATAAATATGGGAAATTACATCATCTGGCCGACTCTCCTCAATGGAATAAAATTGATCGGGAGTATCCTGGATTTGGAAAAGAGTATAGAAACCTTCGACTTTCATTATCTATAGATGGAGTGAATCCTTTTAGTTTTCAAACCAGCACTCATAGTACATGGCCTGTTATGATGGTAAATTATAACTTTCCACCCTGATTATACATGAAGCAGAAATTTATCATGTTATCTATGCTTATATCAGGACCAAAACAACCAGGTAATGATATGGATGTTTATTTGGCTTCTTTGATCGAGGATTTGAAGTTATTGTGGGATTTAGGTGTTATGGTGTATGATGCTTATAAAACTGAATACTTCACGTTGAGAGCGATGTTGTATGGGATTATAAATGATTTCCCTACTTATGATGATTTTTCAGGATATAGAAATAAAGTAACTTAAGGGTGTCCCATGTGCGAAGAAGATACAAAATCAATTAGGTTGAAAAATTCACTGAAATCATTGTTTCTAGGACATCATAGATTTCTACCTCATTGGCATAAGTACCGATATTGGATGACATCATTCAATGGAATTTCAAAACAACGAACACCACTATCTTCACTAATAGGTGATCAGATTTTTGAAAAAGTAAAATATGTGAACACTGTTTTTGGTAAACTATTTTCGAAAAACCTTACGAAAATTAGTTGGAAAAAGTGATTGGTTTTTTTTTGAATTAACAATCTGGAATTGTTTGTACGTCAAACATTTTCTTGATGTGATGCATGTGGAAAAAAATGTATGTGATAGTGTTATAGAAACATTGCTAAATGCCCCTGGAAAAAAATGATGGAATTAAGGTAAGGTTGGACATGGTTGACCTAGGAATACAAGAAAATTTGGCTCCCATGAAGGGTGAAAATAAAATGTTTCTTCCTCCTGCTACTTACACTCTTTCTAGGGAGGAGAGATATCAGTTTTGCAACTTATTCAATGATGTAATGGTTCTAAAGGTGTATTTATCAACTATCAAGAACATTGTTTCAATGAATGATTTGAAGATAAAAGGTTTTAAATCACATGACTGTCGTGTTTTGACGCAAGATTTAATTCCTATAGATTTATGTTTCATTTTTTCCAAGAATGCTCATCATACGTTAACCAAACTTTGTTTTTTTTTCAAAGCTATATATAGAAAAGTTTTAGACCTGGAAAAGTTGGTAGCTATGGAAAAATAAATTTTGATCATATTATGTGAATTATAAATGTTCTTGCCACCAACATTCTTTGATATGATGGTTAATTTGATGATTCACTTGGTGAGAGAGAATTGACTTTGTTGTCCTATGCACTATAGATGGATGTAACCTGTTGAACGGTATATGGTGATTTTGAAATGGTATGTCAAAAATTGAAGTCATCCATGTGGTTATATAGTGGAGTGATATATTGTTGTTGAAGCCATTGAATTATATACCGAATACCTATCTGATGTGGAAATTATTGGTCTCCCAAAATCTCATCACACTCGATGCATTGAGGGTGAGGGAATTTCTGGAAGATATGTTGTAAAAATTAGTATTACAGATTAGGAGCAGGCCCACCTTTATGTTTTTCATAATATTTGGGAGGTTTCTCCATATATTGAAACTCACACTGAAATTCTTAGGCAGTATAATCCATCAAGGGCTGAAAAATAGATATCAAGCACACATAATCACCAGTTTATAGGATGGTTTCAGGACAATATTTTTAAGGTGTTAGATGAAAATTTGAATTCAATTTCTGAACAACTTTGATGGCTCGCCGTCGGACCAAGTGTGTATGTATTATCTTACAATGGTTATGTAATTAATGGTTATACATTCTATATAGATGAACATGATGAAGATAGTACCATGAAAAATAGTAGAGTTACACTTGTGGATGAAGCGATGCATGTTTTTGGTAGTAAGGACAGAAATCCAATTTATGAAAATATGTCATAGTTTGGTATTATCAAACAAATATGGGAGTTGGATTATAAGACATTCCAATTGCAGATTTTTCAATGAAAATGGGTTGATAACAATAGTGGGGTTAAAATAGATGAATGGGAATTTGTAAAAGTTGATTTTAGTAAAAAAGGGTACAAAGACGAACAAATTATAATGGCATCACAAGCGGTACAGGTTTTTTATGATCCAGATCCCAAAAACCAAAAGTGGTCGATTGTTCTATTATCGTCCAAAACTACTGAAGGGTGTGATGAAAATTTAGTTGAGGATGATCCTTTCAGTGGTACATCACAATCATTTTGCAGCAATCCCAATGTTGATGATGTTTTGTATGTTAGAGGAGACCACAATTAAGGGATTTGGATAATCGATAGAGGTGTCAAATCCCTTAGTCCTTTTAAAAAAATAAAGAGAGTTCAATAAATAGGTTATATTTTGTTTGTAATATAGATCTTGTTATCTCATGTTATTATCTTATCATTACTGAATTTGTGTAATCTAAACTAACTATTCAACCAATTTTGTAGATAATTACTTATACACATTCTGGTGCTCCTAACCTTGAGGTTGAACAAGTCTCTCAATATATTGCTACTACTGCAACTGCTACGACTGCTCATAGTGCAGAGTAACAAAAATTTTCTGAACCTGTTGTTTCTCCTAGTGTTGAGGTCCAACAACCATCAGCACATTCCATTGCTACCATTCCATATGAACATATAAATGATTTTGATATGGTTGAAATGGTCGGGTATGAAGGACCGATGTCGTAGAAAACATAGGTGCATCATAGTTTGATGGTGTTAGCCAAAGTTCTTAAGGTGAAAAGCAAAGGCATCAAATTTGATGTTGGATGGAATGCATGAGGCCAGTATGTGAATCGCAACAAGGCTATGTTTAGGAGTTAAATTGGAATTGTCACTTGGCAACACATGTTGATTGACATAGATTCATGGCACCATGTTGTGTCTGGACTGAAGGCTGCGATCTAGGAAGAAATTACAGTAACATTATGATATTATTTCTTTAATATACTAGCAGATAAAATAATGAACCAGTGTATTACTCTTCTAAATATCTTGAAGAGTACATTTATAGTAGATGATTCACACAAGAATTATGTACCAAGGATTGTAGGAATGATTCATCGTGGTTTTCGTACTATTTTAACAAAATGTCACCTGAAATATTCCAAAGGTAAAATAAACCTGCACCCACCCCTAGTCTACACTCACCTGATGTCCCAAGAATCAAGGGATTCATTTATTGGCCATCATAGAGATGAGAAGTTTCAGGTACATTGTGGTTGATAATACATTGTTTGAGGATACGTGTATTCATCACTTTGATTGTCAATATTTCATTTATGAAACCACAACTCAGTACTAAAAATAACGAACATGCATCAAAACCAACATACCGCTAACGTAAAGCAAGGATAGGGTACACTTCATTAGAAAATAAAATGGTATATATTTTAAATTTATAGTAATATTGTTAGGTTCCAAGAAACAACATCATCATTATATTTCTATATTTATATATATATATTGATTAGTCTAAAATCAAATACACTTCTATCCCATGTCATATGCTATGGAAGGAGGCATATGTGAATAGGGAAGGGTATATAGTAGATGAAAACACACAAAAAGTGTGGGTAATCTATGTAAGTATGACACAACGATAAAAATATTTGTTTTAAATCTATATTACATAAAAATAATTAGTTATTTTCCTATATCTGTCAGTCACATTAATCATCTACTCCTGTAGCGGATGCAGACCTATTATCGATGGCTTTAAAGCGGCCAGAACAATATGGTCATGTCAGAGGTGCAGTGTTTGGGGTGACACCCAGAGTATATTATGAGAAAAAAACGAAATTTATGATAGAGATTAAAAATTAAAACAAATGAGTGAAACACTAGAAACACTTAATGAAAGATTTAAATAGTAGGGAGAGTTTCTAGCAACTTTTATGGGTGAGAACCAAGGAGAAGACACAACTCAGGAACAACCAGCACATGAAGATCCCACCCCACCCCCCACCAGCTTTGAGGTGAGTCATTCCCCTTCAATATCTATCTTAGCCTTGGTAATCAATATTCTAATAATTGTTCCCATGAAATGTGAATCAAACAAACACTGATACTTTTTCTATACTAATCTTCTACATGGTGATAATGACTGTGATTTATATCTGTCAACACCCATCTATCACCATGTAGCGAGGGATACAGTGTTCAACATCTCAGAGTACAAGATGCATAATAGACCACTTCTGAAAGATCATCTAAAAGTGACGATTACTGTAGCTCATTATCCAAATGTAGAGCTACTTATTCCGCTTGATGACAATGATATTCATATGGTTGAAAGGGAAATTGGGACATTCATTTCATGACCATCACAACTTATAAGAGTATATGGGGACAAAGAGGAATTTATTTCCTTTTTTTCAAGCTAAACCTTTAACAATTAATGAAAAAAGTGTCTGAACCAATGGATGTTATTATAGATGGAGAAAGGTAAGGGAGTGACAAGAAATTTTGGCTCAAAAGCATCTAAAGGATCAACCAACCAATCCTAAAGAGCTACTGAAAGCACAATAACACCACCTGTTCTCTTTCCACATTTACAAGCATTGAAGACTCATGTAGATATGAAACTAATAGGTAGTAATAGTCATATAGAGGTTTTCAAAAAGAATATATATGGAGAGGAAATTCAATATTTCGTTGCTGCTAAAAATGTAAATGAGATCCTTGAAAATGGTTGGCTAGGTATCACAGTTGTAAATTTAAATATGAGGTATTTTTTCATGAATTGATTTTCTAAAAGCTGGTATAATGTGGAAATTATGATTAAATGCATTTTATATTATTGACAGATGTATATATGAAAAACAGTTGAAGGAATTTCCCCATGATCAAAAATTTGGACTCATTAGTCCTCATACCACATCAACTCACCTAACAAAATTGGATCCATCAAAAAAGAATGAAATAGTGAATGGCTTGATGAAAACATTTGAAAGCAATATTAGAGATGAACGACTCTTTGTAATACCAACCGTGTAGGGGTAAAACTCTACGATTAAAGCATATCAATTATATTTTCACTTCTTTTATTACTTATTCCTTTTTTGGTTTTTAGGCAACATTTGCTGCTAATTGTGGTGAACTTGGATACTCTAAAGATTTGTTTTCTGGATTCAACGCAAGGATATCCAACAAACCGACCACACATGATAGATTTTGTGAATCTGTAAGACACTACATCCTACTTTTTAGGTCTAAACATCAAGTAAAATAATTTATATTATCTTTTACGGAGGATTCTATTATGATAGGGTGGTGTATCATTATCATAAAATAAAAGGAATAAGGATAGGGGCTAAGCATAAAGATGTGAGCAAGTACTACGTCTAGAAAAATATCAGGGTATATATAATAAAATTTCACTATCCAGACACATATCAACACAAGTTACTTATTCTCTTAATGATCAATTTTTTTCAGTTTCCAAAACAAACAAACGATAATTATTTCAGTTATTATGTTTGTAAATTTATGTAATAGATCGTTTTTCATCAAAAAACTTGCATCCCTAAAGTGGGATTTTCAAAAAACACATACTATTTCATGTAATTTATTTATTAATTATTTATTTATATATTTTTTAGTACTACTCTGACTGCCAAAAATCCTCATAATCACAAGATGATATAGATTTGTTCACAAATGAGTGGGTCGCATACCTGATGGAAGATTGTACACAAATATCATGATGATCTGACTTGGCGATGTGTACAATTGGCGGTCATTTGTGAGAGGGGTTAAGGGGATAAAATGATGAAACTTTGTTATATGTAAATGTTCATAGGAAAATTTTAATTGTTATTAAATAAAACATCATTTCTCTAATGATTCATTTTCCCACTTTAACAGATGAAATGCACTAGCAACATGCAAGAATGATGAACCACTTTTCTTTGGGCTTTGGTTAAGAAAACCAGTAAAATATCCAAAATACCTTCATATCTGATCAAACACATTCAGATTGTGTTGATCCTTTAGTATAACGATCCATGGGTGTGTTGGTGACGTGTACGAATCAACCCTTCCTCAATCGGAGGCACAGTGTGTCCTGTATCACTCCAAGTGTCTCTCTTTTGTTTAAAACAGACATAATTTTATGTGAAAACAAAAACTGACGTACAAAAATCTAATAAAAACATTCTTATTGTATTTATCCTTTCGTAGAATGATTCATGGGTGTGTTGGGGATATGTACAAGTCAACCCCACCTCAATCCAAGGCACGGTATGGCAGATATCACTTAAAGTGTCTCTCTTTTGTTTAAAATGAACAGAATTTTAAGTGAAAAAAACAACTGATATACAAAAATCTGACCAAAAAAATTTGTATTTTGTTAATCCTTTATGAAAAAAATCCATGGGTGTGTTGGTGACATGAACAAGTCAACCCCACCTCAATCTGAGGCACGGTGTGGCCGGTATCACTCAAAGTGTCTCTCTTTTGTTTAAAATGGACAAAATTTTATGTGAAAACAACAATTGATGTACGGAAATCTGAAAAAACACATTATTATTATGTTGATTCTTTTGTATAACGATACATGGGTGATTTGGTGACATTTACTAGTCAACTCTACCTCAATCTGAGGCACGGTGTGGCCGATATCACTCAAAGTGTCTCTCTTTTGTTTAAAATGGACAGAATTTTAAGTGAAAACAAAAACTGATGTATGAAAATCCAACCAAACACAAAATTATTATGTTGATTATTTAATTTAATGATCCATGGGTGTGTTGGTGATGTGTAAAAGTCAACCCTGATTCAATCTGAGGCACGGTGTGGCCGGTATCACTCAAAGTGTCTATCTTTTGTTTAAAATGGGCATAATTTTAAGTGAAAACAAAAAATGACATACAGAAATCTGACCAAATGCATTCATATTATGTTGATCTTTTAAGAGAAATATCCATGGGTGCATTGGTGATGTGTACAAGTCAACCCCACCTCAATACGAGGCACAGTGTGACCGGTATCACTCAAAGTGTCTCTCTTTTGTTTAAAATGGACAGGATTTTAAGTGAAAACAACAACTGACATACGAAAATCTGACCAAACAAATTTGGATTATGTTTATCCTTTAGGAGAATGATCCATGGGTGCATTGGTGATGTGTACGAGTCAACCCCACCTCAATCTGAGGCACAGTGTGGCCGGTATCACTCAAAGTGTCTCTCTTTTGTTTAAAATGGACAAAATTTTAAGTGAAAACAACAACTGATGTATGTAAATCTGACCAAATGCATTCTGATTGTGTTTATCCTTTATGATAACGATCCATGGGGGAATTTTTGATGTGTACAAGTCAACTCTACCTCAATCTGAGGAATGTTGGGGCCAGTATCATTCAAAGTGACTCTCTTTTGTTTAAAATGGACAGAATTTTAAGTGAAAAGAACAAATGACATACAGAAATCTGACCAAACACATTTGTATTATGTTGATAATTTAGTAGAATGATCTATGGGTGCATTGGTGATGTGTAAAAGTCAAATATGCCTCAATCCAAGGCACGGTGTGGCTGGTATCACTCAAAGTGTCTCTCTTTTGTTTAAAATGGACACAATTTTAAGTGAAAACAAAAACTGACATACAAAAATCCGACCTAACACATTAGGATTCTGTTGATCCTTTAGGATACAATCCATGGGTGTTTTGGTGACATGTATGAGTCATCCACATCTCAATACAAGTCATGTTGTGGCTGGTATCACTCAAAGTGTCTCTCTTTTGTTTAAAATGGAAAAAATTTTAAGTGAAAACAACAATTGATTTACGGAAATCTGACCAAATGCATTCGGATTGTGTTTATCCTTTATGATAATGATCCATGGGTGTGTTGGTTATGTTTATGATTCAAAACTACCTCAATCCGAGTCATGGTGTTGCCGGTATCCCTCAAACTGTCTCTCTTTTGTTTAAAATGGACAAAATTTTATGTGAAAACAACAACTATCATACAGAAATATGACCAAACGCATTCGGATTATGTTGATACTTTAGAAGAATGATAAATTAGTCATTTTTGACGTGTATGAGTCAAAATTTCCTCAATATGAGGCATGGTGTGGCCGGTATCACTCAAAGTGTCTCTCTTTTGATTATAATGGACACAATTTTAAGTGAAAACATTAACTGAGCAACTGAAATCCAATCAAATGCATTTTGATTGTGTTGATCTGTTAGGATAATGACCCATGGGTCATTTTTGATGTGTAAAATTCAACCACACCTCAATATGAGGCACTATGTGGTTGGTATCACTCAAAGTGTCTCTTTTTTGTTTAAAATGGACAAACTTTTAAGTGAAAACAACAACTGAACTATAGATATTTGACCAAATACATTCAGATTGTGTTGATACTTTAAGATAATGATCTATGGGTGCATTGGGGACATGAACGAGATCAAAACCACATCAATCCGAGGCACAGTGTGCCCGGTATCACTCAAAGTGTCTCTCTTTTGTATAAAATGGACAGAATTTTAAGTGAAAACAACAACTGACGTACGGAAATCCTACCAAACGCATTAGGATTGTGTTGATCCTTTTGGAGAATGATCCATGGGTCATTTTTGTATGATTAAACCCCCCCCCTCCCCAAACACTAGACCACCCTCCATGGATAGCCCCCCCCCCCACCCCCCTTGGACACCCACCAACCCCCCTGGACGGCACCCCCACCCCTCCTAGACACCACCCCACCACCTAGACACCCCCCCCCCACTATGGATAGCCCCCACCCCCATGGACACCCTCAACCCCCTGGATAGACCCTCACCCCCTAAAAACCCCCACCCCCATGGACAGCCACCCCCACCCCCTGGACACCACCCCACCCCCCTTGGATAGCCCCACCAACCCCCTAGACTACCCCCACCCCCTGGACAACCCCTAGACACCCCCACCCCTCTGGACACCCTCACCCTCTGGAAATCCCCCCAACCCCCTAGACACTCCCACCCCATGGACTGCCCCCCCCCCACCCTGGACAGCCTCCCCTGGACGGCTCCCGACCCCCTAGATGCCCCCACCCCTGGATGCCCCACCCCTCCTAGACACCACCCCACCACCTGGACACCTCCCTCCCCCACCCCCTAGACACCACCCCACCCCCTGGACACCCCCACCCCTCTGGACACCCCACCCCCTAGAAAGCCCCCAACCCCCCCCCCCCCCATGGACAGCCCCCCCCCCCCCCCCGAATAGCCCCCCGACCCCCTCCCCCCCACCCTTGGACCCCCCCCCCCCACCCATGGACATCCACACCCACCTTCATGGACACCCCCCCCCCCCATACCCTTGGATATCCCCCCCCCCCTCCCCACCCAACCTCCTGGACCTCCCCCCCCCCACCACCACCACCCCCTGGACACCCTTATCCATCCGGACACCCCCATCCCCCCGGACACCCCCTACCCCCCTTGGACAGCCACCCCAAACCCCTGAACAGTCCCCCAACCCCCTGAATTCTGAATTGTATTATTTATGTATTTAATTAACTTATGAATTATGTGTTAATGGTGTATGGGTATACTTGTTGTATCGCTATACTTGGTGTAATTTCCTTTTGAATTATGTGTTTATTTTGTATGGGTATAATTGCTGAGATGTTGAATTTTTTGCAGGTCTTGTTTGGGTGTGCTACTGCATAATTTTATGTTGCAGCTGACATGGAATTTATCAGCGCTTTTTTATAACTGATAAAGGATTCCATTATCATCACTTTTCAGCGGTGATAAAGGGGACCCTCCTCACTTTATCAGTGCTGATCTTTACAGCGATTTTTTTTGGCACTGTTAAAGCCCATTTTGATCACTGATAAATCCCGTTTTTGTAGTAGTGATAATGCTTAGGATGTTTCTATTTTTCAATGACGCATTTGTGTTCTAGACATTATGGGTGTGGGGAAAAATATCTTGGTTATTGGTAATGGTATGAGTGAAATAATCTATAATTTCATTTAAAATATGCAAGTGATTGTGTTTGATGAGAGAGTAGACAAATCTTAGTAGAATTCCAAAATAACACTCATGTGGTTGCTGGTCCGGTACTATGTCTTGGCATGGGTAGAATCCCAAATGTTTAAGAGGATAACATAGAGTACATCAGGTTATTTGAGTTTGAAATACATGTGTCATGGTTAGTTGTTTAAGATCCTAGGCTATACGGGATAATACTCTTGTGAGTGTTATTTAGACTATTTGATTAGGTTGTATGAGAAAATTCAACCACTATATTTGACTGCAACCAAGTTTTATAGCAAGAATGAGCATGAAAGGGGGTTCTCAGTGGATCTATATTCCTCAGGAATAGGGGAGTGAGTGGGGGTGAGACTTCTAGGAATGGTATCTATGTGTAAGTACATGTTCATGTGGGTAACATGTGGTTCTAGTAGGATTGAAGATCAATGGATTTTAATATATGGGTTTGATGGAAATTATTTAGGTTTTGAAAGAATGAGAGTGGTGGTATAATGGTATTGTGGTGGTTGTTTGGGTTGGGGTTTGTATCAGGGAGGCCTAACTCGGGTATTTGATTAGTAACTTATGGGTGTGGTGTCTTGGATTTTTTGTGCATGGGGTATGCCATTTGATGGAAATGTTGGCATCATAAACGTGTTAGGGTATGGTGTGATGTTTTATATAGGTTTTTACCATTTCTATAGTTTTTCTAGATATGTGTGGATCATGATGATTGATATATATGTGGTAATGAACCTGATGAGTTCAACAATTGTAGAGTGGTTTGAGGAAAGTCATATGGAAAGGAGCATATAATCATTTATAGGTGGATGATTAGAATGATATCCATGATGTTCTAAGTATGGAAAATTTTTGGAATTCAAAGTGAGTGCTTCAGTATGAGTAGTTTAGACATGTCTAGTCATTATGTGTGTTGATAGATCGATCTTGTTATAGCATGTTACTTTATTTTAGGTTGTATTACCCATTTATTTGAGTATCCTCATATGGGATCTCTTCGCATTTTGTTTTTTCTGTTTTCATAGTTTTTTAACTTTTTCCGACCTTTTAATTGTTGGTGCATGTTTTTACAGACCATGCAGAAAAATCGTGCAACATTTTCTAGTATCTAAGGTAGGGCTCATGATTTGTGCACGATTAGATTAACCATGAAGAAAAACCATGCAACCTAAACGGAAGGGGCTGCACGATTGGTGCATAATTAAACTAACTATGCATCCTAACCATATAGATCTTCTAGTGGATATATTTAGGGTACATGGTCAGGAACACAGTTAGTACTAACTATGTGACCTTATCCAATAAACCATGAAAAGTGTATTTAATTCCCCAAAATTGTAATTAAAATTCTCAAACCCCACTAATTAATCTCAAACTCCATCCACTTGAACCTAAATTGATCTTTTATATTTTTGAAGCCATCTGAAGCCATTTTGGCTCTCCAAATCTAATCTCTTGGTGGATCTATGCATTGATCGAAGCGGGGATCTTATTTTGGTATATAATCTTTATATTGGCATTTTATTCCTCCTCTTATCTTTATTTTTTTCTTTCAATAGCTTATTGTAGACTAATGATTTGTTGAATCTTGGATGATTGATGTCGAATTTTGGATATAGGGTCTTTTATCTATTCTCTCAAGATCCCTCTTCCTTGATTTGGTGATCACCATCAGAGGAAACACATCTTATTTTCATTGGGATGGATTATAAATATTCCAAGTAGTAATTTATATAATTTTACTTCACCTAGTAATTTAATGTTTCATGATAATTCATTGTTTTGTGTTTCTTAATTTCTATCACAAGTTATGTGAAATTTTTCTATGAAATTCCATTAGAAACATCAATTATCCTTATCACATTGAGTTGAAAATGGTATGAATTGTATGTTTATGATCATGATATCATTCAAAATATTGTTAGTTATTGAATTCCATGTTCGATTGGATTTATTTTCAAATAAAATTTAAAGGACTCTTTATTGAAAGGAAGGGATTTGGACCAGGTTTTTGTTTCTAAAATTAAATGTATTGATTTAAAAAAATTGATGTTTTTAAATGGTTTCAAATTATTAAATTTATAAAATTACCAATATCTCTATTTTAATGATTTTCCCCTTATTTTAAAAAAAATTCTCTTTGGTGATTTGAAATGGGTGATTTAGTCACATGGAAAGTGGGTGTAAACCAATGTTCCAAAATGTATTCAAAACTTTTTAATTGTTAAAATTTATTTGAATGATTCTGGGTTTCTTTAAATTAAATGATTTTTCTTAAATTCCTATTTAAAATTATGAGGATAATTTGTGAATGGAAGTGGGTATGGTCACCCTTTTTAAATATTGAATTGAAAAAAGGATATGAATTTAATTGATGTTGTTTGATGGTCTGGATAGCATTTTTTGATGATACTCTCTTGTAATAATCCCTTATTTTTATTTTCATGATTGTTTTAATTCTAATTATGGGGTAATGAAAAATTTATTATTTACTTTCAGGGATCTCAAGAGTGAGAATGAGATGTTAATTGATGTCTATATCCAATTATTTTCATAGATAAGGCTCTATGTGTGATCTCCAGAACTCGATTCTTTGACATCATTATTTTGACTAGGCATGAGAACTGATATAGTTATATAGGATGACCTAGATATAAAATTCATTATTATACTCACACCACATCTGGTGTTTTTTAGAGAACATGAAAGGTTAAATCTATTGATGTGTGGCTAGGAACACAGGTCTGCATGAAACTAGTTTTCTTGGGACCTGTGAGAATAGATGTAATCCTGGTGATTAGTCATGATGATTTTTGATTATATAGTATATGATGAACTCACTATCATACATAGTTTATACCCATGATATCCATATAAATGATACTTGATACATGATATCCTTCATTTTTACAACTTCGCATCAGAGTTTCTTTTGTTGATTGATTACACCTATTGATTTATTTATTTATTGTTATTATGAACCTTAACTCTATTTTATTGATTTTTTTTTAATTTTTCTTATTATTTCTATATTATTATCCTTTCTAGATTATCTAACATTATATTTTAAAACTTTTTTCAAACATTTTCAAGAAAATTTTTGTCTTTTAAATGTTGAAATGGAATGTTTTATAGGTTTAATTTGATAAATGATTTTTAAATATTTAAAGCTCTATTTTTAAACAAATCAACATATTCTATTTAATATAATATTATTTTAGAATGTTTTATTTACCTTATAAAGTAACTATATATAATCTTTCGAAGGATTCTACTGGGATCTATAGCTCACATCCTGATTGTACCATTTGGTTTTTACAGCCTTTTTGATCTTATAAAAGGTTCTTGTTCTTTTGTTTTTCTTTGTATGTTCATACTTGTGTGATGAAGGTCAGTTGAATTTGGACCTGGTTGGTGGTTGTGGACCACTTGGATATGGTTTTGGAAAGTTTTATTTTATTTCTAGTTTTGTATCATCTCCTTATATATGCTATTATTTTACTGATGTGAGTATCTGATGATGTTTGGGTAGTGTAATTTTATTATTTTTATATTTTGTGGGTGTAATTGTTCCCAATGGTTATTTATTGATTTCAAGGTGCTTGTTGATAGCTCCTAGATACTAAAAACACTCTTTGGGTTATTGGATAATGTGCTCTGATACCAATTAAGATGGTACTCTAGGTTCATTCATTATAGATGGTATCATAGGAGGTGTCACACCCCAAGATTTTGTGAAATATATTTTTTGGAATTAATTTAATCTTTCTGATATTTCCCATTTCATGCAACACTAAAAGTAATTTATTTTACATTATAGCACTATTTTAGTCTTATATTACATGGAAAACCAAGTTAATCATGCATTAAACACAACATAAAGCTTTTTATTCTCTACACAAAACACCTTAGTTAGCTTGTGTTACATGCAACAATGACTTTCCTTGATGGCTTGTGTAACACGCAAGACTAAATAAAGTTAATGATATATTATTAAAGTATTATTAAATAAAACACAGAAATTCGATTATTAGTTATGAAAAGGGTTAAATAAATTATGAAAATATATAGTTTACCCAAATATAAAATTAATTCATTTGTGACAAATAAATTATAAATTAATATGAAAACTGGTTAAATGTAAAGGAAAATATTATTAATTGTATACCCACTAAGATGTTTAACCCTACTAAATTATATTAATTAAAATTATTTAGTGAAAATGAAGTGATATATATATATATATATTCAATAAAATAGTTTTTATGTTCATCCAATAGATTTGATTGGATTAAGATAAAAAAAATCCTAATTTTATGCATAAAATACTATATTTTTATTAAGGCTTTCTTACCTCCATTTAATGAAGAAACTGTTTTAAATCCAATTTTTGGAACAATAATAGATTATATATTTAAAAATAAAATTAATATTTTAAACTAAAAAATAAATATTATGTTTGGGTAAATTTTTTATATTTTTTTGTGAAGATTCATTTTTAAAGGAATAGTGAAAAATACAGAAATGTAATTCTAAACTTCTTTTTCACCTAATTTATATATAAGGGTAAATTATATTATAAAATGGTTTTAAATTTTAATTGGATCATATTTTTATCAATTAATCCAATTTTTTTCATTCTACTTAATTTAACTTTTAAATTTAATACAAAAACAATGCCAACTGTTGGAGGTTTTACTTTAAAACCCTACATTGTCATCCCATTTGTGGGATTAAATGTATGTTAATTGTTTCCACTTATGTGGTTGTAATTTGGAAGAATTAATTATATATTTTTAATAATAGTAATTTATAATTTATAATTAGTTCAAATTATTCTTTAACCAAAAATATTATTGAAAGGAATTAAAATTAATTACATAGATTAAGGTAAAATTAAGCTTAATAATGGACTAAAACCTAAAATTAAGGGAATAAATGACCTATCCACTTGTTATAAACCCATTGTATGGAAATATTTATTCTATAATCCTTTAATTATTGATTTTGGTTGGTTTTTGGGGCTTCTGTTTTTGAAAAAAAACGTTGGTACACCTAACTCTTTTTTTTAAATGCAATTTGTGTCCCCTCCCTTCCCAATAAAAGGACACCACCTCTCCCTCTTATTAAAACCCCGTAAACCTATTATTTTTGGCCAAGATATGACCAATATAATTTCAAAATACCTCACTTACACCTTTTAAACCTTCCTTTGGTAAAAAAGAAATCTGAGTAAGCCCTTTGGTGAAAACAAAAAGGAGTTACCCAAATAAGACATAACATCCCTCCTCAAGATCCTTTCATTTATTTTCCATTCTCTGCTCCCTCTGATCTTCTAAATCCATTATTTCATAAAAACACCAATATCCTAAATATACTAGGATATTTTATGATATATTTATACCTTAACATACACACACATCCATCTAATTGGTTATGAACATATTTTTTACATGTACGATGAACTACTGCCTCATGAAATGATGATTGTTCACTTTTCATTTACTGCATGTCATGGTGGATGTTAAGATAAAAACTATATTTATATATGATATTTATATTTAATTTATGATTTATTAATTTTTATTTATAATAAACTTTTATTCTTTCCATGTTGTGTAAATATGATAATTTCATTTGAGGAAGAGTGGACTACCGCCCCCTCAAAGCGATGTGATTCATTCACACACTACATTGAATATATTAATGTTATGTTTAGTAAAATTAAATGATATATATGAAATAATAATTATAATTTAATCATATTATATACATATATATACATATATTTAATCTCCTTTCTTTCTTTCAATATGAAAATAAAACGGAAACATCATTCATGCATACGTACGACATACCGTCTCTGTGAATGGTGTATTCCATTTAATAATTATATATTATTATTAAACACATATACTGAATATAAACTATATTTATATCATTATTTACATTCTATAAATTATTATATATGCATAAGGACAAAATATATAACAAATTAATACACATGAGAAAAACAAAGTGAGTATTACCCCAAGTGTAACTTTAACATGAAATTGTTAGCAAGTGCATAATATAAATTCATAATAAAACCATATGTGGTATTAAATATAAGAATACGTTTCTTTAAAATATGTATAAGAAACATAAATTTATTATACCAGAGTTTCGAATGAGTATGATGATGGGGATGAAAAAATGTAAGTAGATTTCATCTCACTTTTTATTTTCTGGATATACAGGCCTTATTCACAACACACTTATTTTTTTGGGGTATATACTACACATGAATGTATTATATTCCAATTATAAATAAATTTATGGTTATTTAAATATCAATTTTATGATCTTTATCTCATGAGGTTTATTTTTCAAAAGATACCAAATCATTTAGATAGTTTTGTCTCAATTTTCCTTATTAGAGACATATATGTTGTTATGCACCTACATTTGTCATGACCCATCCCTCAGGGACCATGTCATGACTACCACAAGCCTGGCATCCATAGGAAAGGGGCTGGAGGCAAGCGCAGGAAAGGAGTATCCCCAAAATTGGAAGGCATTGCCTTTAAACCTCTACAAACACACATAGAAGAACTCCACAAGAAGAAACTGTGAAGTAAACTGTTGTAATAAAAGAGTGCTGAAAGTAAAGGTGTCGGAATACAAGCCCAACTGGAAAAGTACAAGTGCTACTGAAAAGTAGAAAATAGCTAAAAGGTGAAAATAATCTCCTCGATTATCCACCATGGATCCAACCTGAAGGGAAGGTTCAACTCAAGATCAGTATTCCCTGCATCATGTCAAGCCTAATGGGCCACCTACGAGCACCATCCTGTCCTAGCTACCTCAAACCTCAACCTAGATTCTCTTCATCTGCATAAGACACAACAAGGTGCGGGAGAAGCCTGTGCAAGGGTGAGTATAACAATACCTAGTAGGGACCCCAATACCCCCAAAGGTCTCTCAGAATTCCAAAAAAAACCACAAATAATGATCTCAATCACAAAGCACAGAGCAATAGACACAAGTCAATTAGATTCTATGCTCAAACCAGGCATACAACTTAGAGAAATAACATTATGATTCTGACCCACATTGTATCTCTATGAATGCTGATAGCCAGCCATGGAATTATTTAGGGATAGTAACAAGCAACATCCCCAGTCAAAACATCGAACACCTCGGCTGTTGTAGAACTCCTCCTCAATCGAGTACAGTGGGTCTGCCGAGTCACACAGAGCCACTTCCCATTAACCTTGGATTGCTAAGGTACTCCTCCTATTGAGTATCATGGGTCTGCTGCATCACTCAGAGGCACTCCCCACCATGGTCTACTGAGGTAATCCTCCTGTAGAGTATCATGGGTCTACCACGTCACACAGAGCTGCTCCCCACCATGACCTGCTAAGTTACTCATCCTACCTATTATCATGGGTATACCGCATCACATAGAGGTGCCCCTCACTATGGACTACTAAGTTACTCCTCCTTTTAAGTATCGTTGGTCTGCCATGTCACACAGAGGTTCTCCCCACTAGGCTGTTAAGTCACCCAAAGTTGAAAAATCAGCAGTCGTCAAGTCTCAGCCAGTCGCAGGGTTCCGTATGTAGCATGCTTGGGAGAACCACTCCTTAATCCATTAATAATATTAAAACTGTAATAAAGTCTCACAAAGGAGGAACCCAATGATTCTCCAAGTCATAATGTTTCTAATGCAACAGATGACGCGTCAATCGGTTGCCCGTTCTATGCATTATTGGCATTTCAGTGTCAAGGGCCGAGTTGGATTCGGGTGCAATCCAACCTGACCGTACTACAAGTTTCTCCAAAACTCTCATGGAGTAAGTCAAAATATATCTATCACTCCAAGGATCCCAACACTGTAAATAGTTCATCAAACGGATTTCTAATTCTCAAAATAATACCCCTTATGTGTTTATGGGCTCAGTTGGGCCTGAGACCGGTCCAACCCGGTCAGACGGTCCCGGACTGACCCAGCCTGGCCTGGGCCGAGGTCCAGCCTGGCCCGTAAAGAGGCGGCCCGACCCAGAAAGGGGTAGCCAGACCATCAAAGGGGCGGCCTACAAGGTCAGCCCGTGGGGGGGGTGCGGCCCGACCCCCTAGGCGGCAGCCCGCTGGACAGGCGGCCCATCCCGCTAGCAGTGGCCCACAGGAGGGCGGCCTGGACACATAGGGCACATCCCACTGGACATCCACTTGGTGGATCAAGGAACCACTCCCCCGAAATCCTTAATGGCCAAAGGTCGTTCGGACTTTTAAGAGGTGGTGCCATGTGGGAGCCGCCTAGTCACCGCAGAACCGGCCAGAGGTGCGAGTTTAACCTCATTTACTACAGATTTGTCTACGGCCTCCTGTTCACCGGTTGTGCGCGATGGTGCACCGCCCTTCCCTTCCGTGGCTGACCGCCTTTTCTGACTTCCATGGCTAATGATTCTTGGTTCCATTCACACCGATGACGCGCGATGACATTCCCCACCTCCTACACAACCGGCCGGTGCCAACCGTTCCGATGACCATCATGGTGTTTTTCCATGGCCAACTCTTGTGACGTACATCGGCGCATGCCTTCCTCGTAGCCAGTCGGTGTCGCCGCACTCGAGGTCTTCCATGGAGATGTAAGGATAGCACGAGAGCGGAGGGTTAGGGCTGGGTTTGTTAGGCATTCTCCCTTCGTGTTGGCTTGTAAACATGAGGGGGATTATGGGTTTAATAATCAATTGAATTAAACAACAAACAAAGCACTTCAATGATACCCTACAACAACTTCCCACAAAAAAAATGTATCACAGATCAACCCATTAGTCGGTTTGTCAGCATTATTTATATTATTTAAGAACAGAGAATAGGAAAATTATTTAAAATGCTTAAATGAATAAACCCCCTTCCTTGAATCGTTGGAAAACACTTGTGCCTGAAGGTGGGATGGTGTTCTTTATTCCCGCAATAGGCTTCCAACAACGTCGATCGTAAGTCATCCTTCGGTTCGTGGTTTGGTGTCGCTCGTCACCTCCAGCTGGGATCAGCTCTATCTTCTAAGAGTCTGGCATCACGGTTCTCCTTCAGCACTTCGTTTCTTGGTGAAGCTGTGCTGATACCCCTTTCCAAGCTCCATATATATTAGAGAGGGTAGGGTAGGTAACAATATGGGGAATTTATGGGGGCTCATAAATTATGAACCTTCCTAATTCCCCAATGACATCGTTACTTAGGATCGGCAGGTCAAGACATTTATTGTCTTGACACATCACTAGACCCACCCTTTTCTTGTCTATTTAATGATATGAGAATAAATTATTTTATTTAATTTATTATAAAAAGTCAAAAAATAGAACTTTTTCCCCAAACCTACTATAGTAAATGTAAAGCCTCCCTTAAGAGAATCCTAGCACTGTGGATTCAATGGTGCCCTCAGATTATTAATCCAAGAAATGGTTCAAAATTTAGAAAATGTCGCACACATGTTTACTAGACGTACCCAAAAAAATTTCAGCAATTCATTATAGGCACTCTGGGCCTCGGAATCATGCGCCGTCAATTTTTATAGACTCATAATAATTCTATATAATTAAAAAAATTACATTGAAAGTCCAGGTCATTACATTTTCCCCACCTTAGGTATTTTCATCCACGAAAGACACAACATTGACTAAGGAAACAAATGGGTTTACCGAGCACGAATCTGAGCATCCCGATCCCATGTGCTCTTCTAGAGGTACTAGTGCTACAAGCGAACGCACACCAAAGGTATTGATCATCAACGAAGGTCCTGCTCTTGTCGATCCTCAATCTCTACTAGAACCTCTGTAAACGTCTCCCCATTGTCTAAGTCCAACTCACCATGGTCGATGACGTGAGATAGGTCGTGCACATATCTCCTCAACAGGGATACATGGAAGACGTCGTACACCCTCTCCAACTGCGGTGGAAGTGCCAAGTGGTATTCCACCTCACCTATCCTCTGAAGTATTAGAAAAGGACCGATAATACTCAGTGATAACTTGCCACATTGGCCAAATATCTATAGTCCACACCGTGGGGAGACTCACAAGAATATGTGGTCTCTCTCCTGGAACTCCAAAGGTCTCCATCTCTTGTCGGCATAGGACTTCTGTCTGCTCTATACAGTCTTTATCCACTCTTAGATTACCTGCACCATGTCAGTGGTATCTCGTACCTACTCTGAACCCATAACAGATGACTCCCCTGGGACTGTCCAGTATAGAGGTGATCTACAAGGTCGATCATACAAGGCCTTGAATGGTGCCATCCCAATGGTTGAGTGATAACTATTGTTGTATGGGAACTCCACCAAAGGCAAATGATCCTCCCAATTGCAGCCAAAATTATGGATTCATGCACAAAACATGTCTTCTAGCCTCTAAATGGTCTACTCTGTCAAACCATCCGTCTGAGGATGAATGGTAGTGCTCAAACATAGCTGATTCTCGAACACCTCCTACAATCCCTTCCACAATCAGGATGTGAAACATGTGTAACAGTTAGAGACAATCATCAATGGCACCCCATGAAGTCAGATAATCTCCTCTATGTAGAGGCATCCCAGGCCCTCTACTGGTCCCTGCCCTCAAATTAGTAGGAAGTGGGATGACATGGTTAGTCGGTAAACGATCACCCAGATAGAATCATGTCTCGTACGTGGAATCCCTATAACAAAGTCCATGGAGAGCCCATCCCACTTCCACTCCAACACCTATAGTGGTCGTGCTAAGCCTGCATGAACATGATGCTCAGCCTTCACTTGCTGGAAAGTGAGGCATCGTGAAACAAACCCTGCCACTACCTTCTACATCCTTGGCCACCATTGTCGACACCGGAGGACCTGGAAAATCTTTTCCACACCAGGATGCACCACCAGAGGGGATGTATGGAACTCCCTCAACACCTCCTCCTTTAGCACCAACGGTACCATGGTACATCCTCTGAAGAGGATGATGTTCTCCCCACCATCAAAAATTCCATCAGGTTCATGTCCTGAGGATATCTGGGCACATCGAGCCTTACAGTCAATGTCCACAAGTTATGCCTCTCTAACTCACTGAAGGAGTGGGGGAGTGACTATCATAGACTGGAGATAAGCTTCTCCATCTCTACCACCAAAGGATATATGAAACGTGAAAATATGTTATGTATCCTCACTCAGCAACTGTAGACCAGACCTCTTATTGAGTGCATTTGCTACCACATTCCCCTTCCTGTGAGTATAGACTATCTCAAAGTCAAAGTCTTGGAGGAACTCTAGCCATTGTTGTTATATCAGGTTCAAGTCCTTCAGAGATAAGATATACCTGAGACTCTTGTGATCAGAGTAGACTATGAAATGATCACCCATCAAGTAAAATCACCACACCTTCAAGGCGAAGACTACTTCTGCAAAGTCCAGGTCATGGGTAGTGTATTTCTTCTCAAGTTTTGACAGCTGTCATGAGAAATAGGTGATTACTGCTCACTCCTATATCAGGACACACCCATTTTCTGTCCTAGATGCGTCACAGTAGACTAGTTACCCAACACCCTCTTCTGGTAGCCTCAAGATAGGGTCAGTCATTAGTCTCTACATCAGCTCCTGAAAACTCTAACGTAATATCTCTATCCACATGAAGGTTTGTCCCTTCTATTTCAATGAAGTAAAGGGTTCCACAATTCTGGAAAATTCTGGAACAAATCTCTAGTAGTATTTATCCAAACCCAATAAACTCAGCACCCCGGTCACACTCCTGGGAGGCTCCCAAGAAAGAACAGCCTCTATCTTCGCTGGATCTACTACAACTCCAACCCATGAGATGACATGTCCTAGAATGTGGACCTCTCGTATCCAGAACTGGATCTTCATGATATTACCATAAATTTGGGGCTCTCAGAGTGTATCCATAACTATCTGCTGATAATAGGCATGCTCCTCCTCCATCACTGAGTATACTAAGATGTCGTCGATGAACACCACCACAAAGCAATCGAGGTATGGCTGGAAGTTCTTGTCCATGAGTACCATAAACATTCTAGGGTTATTGGTCACAACAAATTGAATAACCAAGAACTCATAGGGGACAAACCGACATCTAAAGGTCATCTTCTGCACATCCTCCTCTTGTACCCTGAGCTGATGATAGCCAAACCTGAGGTCTATCTTCAAAAACCAACAGGCTCCCTTCAGCTGGTCGAAGAGATCATCGATCCTTCAAAGTGGATACTTGTTCTTCACAATCACTTGGTTCAGGCACCAATAGTCCATGTAGTGTCTCAAACTCCCATATGCCTTCTTGACGAACAAAATTGGGGCTGCCCATAGAGAAACACTGGGTATTATGAACCCCTCTCCCTGCAAGTCCCCCAACTATACCCGTAACTCATGAAGCTCCATGGGGGCCATCTGATATGATGATGTAGATATCAGTGTCATATCTGGGTATAGTTCAATGTAAAAGTCTACCTATCTACTTGGATGTAGTCCTATAACATCATCAAGAAAGAAATCAGCATACTAGTCCACCACTACAGGATAGCTCAGTCTCTCAACATCAACTCCTCCGAGGGTAAGGTTATCCAACTGATGTGAAATTGGATTCAACCTCCTCTGGGTAAGTCCATCCTATGCTGCAAAGGTTCTCTTATCATCAGTAAAGAAAAACCTAGTCTCATCCATGTGGAAACACCACACTTTTCACCTAATACAGTCAATCTGATCATAGACTATTGATAATCAGTCCATACCAAAGATGATGTCGTAAGTCCTTGATGCTGCTACATGGAAATCATAGCTGAAGATCTCGCCTCCTAGAGTAAGATCACACTACCGGAACCAATGTGTAATCATAAAATATTCTCCCATAGAATTATCTAGTTTTATGTATCAAGCCAATGACTCCACTAAAATCTCTGACCACTGAATGAGGTTCATGAAAATAAAAGAGTGACTGACCCCTATGTCTATAAGTAATACAGCTAATGTGGAGTAGAAACATATCATACCTATAATAATATTTGGAGCGCCATGGTTGTAGGCCTCAGCTTCTTGGAGCTGAACTTATCCCTGTCCTTATGCTCCCTGTGGTCGGGGTGGACCACCTGGCGGTGGTGGCAGTAGAACATCCTAATGCTCCCCACCACCTGCTGCACAGCCAACTCCTCTACCATGTTCGCCACACTATGGACCTCCTAGATTGAACCTCTTAC
Source organism: Viscum album (assembly GCA_963277665.1). Classification (NCBI taxonomy): domain Eukaryota; kingdom Viridiplantae; phylum Streptophyta; class Magnoliopsida; order Santalales; family Viscaceae; genus Viscum; species Viscum album. The sequence continues at coordinate 1,292,270,121 of OY728138.1, read as the reverse complement.
TCTACCTAGATAGTCCCTCGACCATATGTTGGTCGCCGGTATGGTAGGTCGAGCAGTCACGAGCCATGTGTCCATGCCCGCTGCATGAGTAGCACTGCCGGATTTCCTGCTGACATCTTCTGCCTCGCGAGCCCTGCACCTCTGACCCTACATATTTGGGTCATCCACTAGAGAGTCTAGTCTGCTTGGACCTCTGTTTCATCTTATTAATACCTCATTCAGATGACTTAGCTACCTGTTTTCGGTGGTGGCTCTCGCTATTGGTGCCTGGTCAGTTGGAAAGCTCTCCACCAAAAGCACACAATCTTGCACCCCAACCTGATTCAGTATGTTGAGTGATACCATTGATACTCTGATATCCAATTAGAGACCCTAATAAAAGGTTTGTTCTCTAAAGAAATTGTCATGTACCATGTCATTGGAGTAGTAGGGAGAGATTAGTGAACCTCACCGAGTACTGGGCCACTATCATGTTGCCTGGATGTAAGTACACCTGCTCATGTATACACACAGAGCATAGGGTTTTTGGGAAAAAATATTCCCTAAAAAGGACCTCGAAGTTCACCCAGGTGAGGGTCATCTCGTCATGTATCTGGAGTATCAGGCTCCACCATCTCCCTGCAGCTGCCTGAAAATAGTCTAGATACTAGGATCACCTTAAGGTCAGATGGTTTCTAAACATGGTGAAAAAATCAGGCCACTGCCTCGAGCCAGTCCTAAGCCGCCTACAGATCTGTCTTGCCTCAAAACTTCAGAGGCCTCTGCCACTGAAACTCATGCAACTTGCTCAGTCGGTGTGAACCCTCTATTGGTGGAGATGGTGGTAACGGCTATCCAACATGTAGTGGTGCTACTGGTACACCACCCGAAGGTGCTAATGACATAAGAGGGCCCCACACCATGTCCTCATCGCTCAGTGGTCCATCATCGTGTACACTCTCAGGAATCCCGGCTAGCTATCTACATGGTGGAATCCTAAAAGAAGACAGGTGTTCCATGGTCAATATGTTATACTTGGTGAGCTGACTCAAAGAAATCACAAGAAAAACCCTTCAAAAACACACATAATTAGTGATTCCATGTACTGAGTCAGAAATTAGAATTCAGGGTCCTAGTGTATGGATATGTCAGTCGTCGAACCAACACTAGACTCGATGAACTAAAAACCAAACTCATAACACTTAACACTATAGATTCATTTAAATGATCGGAGTCCAATTTCTTTGGTAGAACAAAACTCCCCTTATACCACTTTGTCACAACTCGTCCCTCGGGGATCATTCCATTACTACCCCAAGCCCGCCTTCCATAAGCCAGGGGCTAGCGACTAGAACCAGAAAGGGGTATCCCTAAAATGGGAAGGTATTGCCTTTAAACCTCTACAAACACATGGAGAAGAACGCAACAATAAGAAACTGTGAAGTAAACTACTATAGTAAAAGAGTGCTGAAAGTAATGGGGCCAGAATATAAGCTCAATTGGAAAAGTACAAGTGCAACTAAAAAGTAAAAAATATCTGAAAGGTGAAAAGTAGCTCCTGGATCGTCCACCATGGATCCTACCCGAATGGTAGGTACAACTCACGATCATTAGTCCCTACGTCGCATCACGAAAAATGGTCCACCTCCGAGCACCATCCAGTCTTGGCTCCCTCAAACCTCATCCCAGCTACTCGTCTTCTGCACAAGACATGACAAGGTCCGAGAAAATCCCATTCAGGGGTGAGTATAAAAATACCCAGTAGGGACCCCAAGACTCCTGAAGTCCTCTCATAATTCCACAAGGAAAACCACAAAGCATGATCTCAATCAAAAAGCACAAAACAATAGACACAACACAATTAGATTCTCAGCTCAAACCAGGCATACAACTCAGATACAGGACTATGATGCTGACCCACACAGGATCACTATGAATGTTAATATCCAAACATGTGATTCTCAAGGGATAGTAACAAACAACATCCCCAGTCACAACGTCGAACACCTCAGCTGCGGGAGAATTATCCTTTATCGAGTACAGTGGACCTTCTAGGTCACATAATGCCGCTTCCCACTAACCTTGGACTATTAAGGCAATCCTCCTATCAAGTATTATGGGTCTTCCGTGTCACATAGAGGTTCTCCCCACCATTTCCTACAGAGGTACTCCTCCTGTCGAGTACCAGGGGTCTGCTGCGTCCCACATAGGTGCTCCCCACTGTGGCATGTTGAGGTGCTCCTCCTATCGAGTACCATGGGTCTTCCACATCACACAAAGGTTCTCCCCACCTTGTCCTACTGAGGTACACCTCTCATCGAGTATCTTGGGTCTGCTACATCACACAGAGTCGCTCCCCACTGGGACGTCAAGTCACAAAAAGTCAAAAAATCAGCAGTCGTCAAGTCTCAGCCAGTCGTAGGTTTCCATACGTAGCATGCTTGGTGGAACTGCTCCTCAATCCATCATTCACATTACAAATGGAATAAATTCTCACAAAGTAGTAACCTTATGATTCGCCACATCATAAGGGTTCCAACTCAATAGATGGCGCGCCAATCAGACGACCGATTTGTGCGTTATTAGCATTTCTGTGACGAGGGCGTAGTTGGATTCGGGTGGGCTCCAACCCGACCATACTCCAAGTTTCTCTAAAACTATCATGGAGTAAGTAAAAAGGTCAGTATCACTCCAAGTATCCCAATGCCGAAGATGGTTATTCAAATTAATTTTTGATTCACATTATAAGACCCTTTAAGTGTTTCTGGGCTCAGGTCTGGTCCGACCCGATCTGGGTAGGGCCGTGAAGGACTCGGATCGTTGGGCTGAGGTCCAGCCCATGGTGGGGCATGGAGCGGCCCACTGGGCAGGTGGCTCGGCCCACTGGTGACCCAGACCACTAGCAACGGCCTGCAAGACTGCAGACCGACCGTGTAGGGCAAGGCCCACGATGCTTCCACCAGGAAGCTCGGGGGAGCTGCTACCCCAGAATCTCGAACAACCAAAGGTCGTTCGGCCTTTGAAGCGGTGGTGCCATGTGGGCATCGCTCGGTCTCTGTGGAACCCTCCATAGGTGTAGACCCCTCTGCTGCAGCTTTGACCACAGCCTCTTACTCACCGGTGGTGCCCGACGGCACGCTGCCCTTCCCTTCCGTGGACAACCAACGAGCCGGTCACCTTCTTCGACTACCATGGCTGACAAGATGTGGCCACATGCACACTGGCAGCACACGACGGCATGCCGCACCTCCTTCATGGCCGGACGGTTTTGGCCATTCCTATGACCAAAGTGTCTTTGTGTCTCAGCCTCCTCTTGTGGCATTCAATGGTACATGCCTTCCTCGTAGTCGGTTGGTGTCGTCGTGCTGGCAGTCTTCCATGGTGACACAAGGATTGCAAGATAGCTGAGGGTTCGGTCCAGGTTTGTTAGGATCGAGCCATCCACATGATCTCGTAAACATGAGGTGGGATTAATGGTTTAATAGTCAATTGAATTAAACAACAAACCAAACCCTGCAATGGTACCCTACAACAAACTCCTGCAAAAATGAATGAATCATAGATCAACGCATTAGTTTGTTGGTCCACATTCTTTATATTATTCAAGAATGGGGAAGAGTAAATTCATTTAAAATGAATAAATTAATGAACCCCCTACCTCGAATCATCGAAGAAATGCCTATATTTAAAGGTGGGTCGGTGTTCTTCACTCCCACAACAGGCTTCCAATGATGTCGCTCATACGTCGCCCTCCGGTTCATGGTTCTGTGTCACCCATCACCTCCTGCTGGGATAGACTCCATCTTCTAAAGGTCTGGTGTCATAGTGCTCCTTCATCACTTTGTTTCATGGTGAAGTTGTGCCAATAACCCTTCCCAATCTCAATATATATAAGAGAGGGGGAAGGTAGGTAACGACATGGGAAATTTATGGGGGTTCATAAATTAGAAATCTTCCTAATTCCCCAATGACATTGTTACTTAGGATTGGAAAGTCAAGAAATTTATTGTCTTGACACATCACTAGCCCCACCCATTGCTTTTACATTATAGGATATGATAAAAAATTAATTTGTTTTCATTTCTTTTAAAAAGTCACAAAACATAACTCCTTCCCTGGACCTACTGTGGTCAAATTAAAGCCTCACATAAGCGAATCTTGGCACAACGGATTCAATGGTGCCCTTGGATTTTTAATCCAAACAATGATTCAAAAGATAGAAAACCCCACTCGCATATTTACTGAACGTACCCAAAAAAAGTTCACAAATTCATTCCGGGCACTCCGGGCCTCAGAATCACGCACCGTAAAATTTGAAAGACTCGTAATAATTCCATATAATTAAAACAATTACATGAAAAATCCAGGTCTTTACAAAAAAAATTCGAGGTGTATATGACATGGTATATCATGAATCTACTTATTTAAATGATATTTTAATCTTCATTTAATTTAATTTTATTACATGGAGAGTATGATAGAAATTTACCATGTGGTGAGAGTTTATTGAAATAATTCCCTCATTTATTGGGATTTTTTATGATTATGCTTCCATTCATGAAATCTTATGATCCATCTCTCAAGAAAATTCATGATATTTATTATATTCTCTTTATTTAATATATATTCATCAATTAGCATCATTTTTCACTATTTATTATTGAAGATATTAAGAAAATGTTTTATGAAATTTTGACTTTACCACTATCTTTTGTCGAAAATATGTGTTCCATAAAAACTTTGTTTTCTAAAAGGATTCCAAAAATATTTGACTTTTCTCTAACTATATTAAAAATTCATTTTTACCCACATTTTAACTATTAAACAAAAGGGTTTTTATAAATTATTATTCATGTCATTTTATGGTCGAGGAACTTTTCTAAACTTTTATGGTGAAAAAATAATGTTCAACATGTATGGACTTACCTTCCATCATTACCGTCATTCCATTGATGATAATTTTAAATGATTAAAGTTTTTTAAGAATATTTTCACTAATTTACTAGAAATAATTTATTTTAATGTTTTTTTCATGAAAAATCCTCTCAAAATGTTTTCAATATTATTTTATAAGTTGTCAAGTGAAAAAAATAAAAATGTTTTAAATATTATTGTATGTTTTCATGTTAAAATTGGTTTTTTTTTAAAACATCAAGATTCTTTCATAAGTTTTCATGGAAATGGTTTTAAATACAGTTTCAATATTTATACATAATTTATCAAGTAATAAAGATTTGAAAATATTTTCAATATTTATTTATATATTTTTAATGTATTTTCTAAGAAATTATTTTCAAAAAGTATTCATGATTCTTTTATATGTTTTCAAGGAAAATGTTTTTCAATGAGTTTTCAAGATCACTTTATATATTTTTAAAGAAAAATGTTTCAAAAATGTTTTTAGATATTTTTTATTATGTGATCAATTTTATTTTCACGGAAACTTTTTTTCAAATGTTTTAATGTTTTAAAAACATTTTTGAAAGAATAAAGGATATTTTCCTCATGAAATTATTTTAGAAGATATTTAAAAATTATTTTTCATCTAAGATGACATATATTTATGTTACTCATGCCCTTCTATGAATTTTTTCAAAGGATATATTCATTTTGTTTCTCTAAATAGTTTATATTTTAATTGAATGATGTTTATAAATCTCGTTCATCTTGGATGAGTTTAAGGATTCTAAAACCTGCATCATTTCATGGGTTTGGATTTTATGATATGATTATGAAAATGATATTTTTCCATAGGTTATAATATATTTACATATTTATAAAACCCATTTCATTTCATCAGATTATTATATTATGCTTATAAAACCCATTTATTTTTATGGGTCATCATATGATGAATATTTTATTATCATGTGGTAAATGTATGAATAATTTTATTATCAAATTTATCAGACCTTTATCTCCCTCCAATGCATTTGGTAAATAGTTCTATCTCGTTATATAAAGATGAAAATAAATTTGACAAGCTTGATCAACTCTAGGAATATGGGGAAACCTAACCCCTTACAAGGAAAAGACAACAACTGGGGATGATGTTGTGTCCCGCCCAGTAGGTGTAGTCACGATGAAGTTTGAAGATAAGGAAACCCAATCCCTTATAAAGAATGGGCTGCAACTCGGGTTGGAGGTGTGTCTTTTCTATTAGGTGTTATTTCCATTAAGTTCCTTGATAAGTTATAATAATGATTCATGACTTATAGGTAATGATATCACATGTCTATTCATGCCACAATTCCATGTATTATTACTATAATATGATTTCAAGGATTATTTTCTTTATTTTCTTATGATTCATGTCTTATAATCTACCAAGGTCTATTCCATTATTCATTTTTATAATCATTGATATGCAAGGTATGATCTTATTATGTTATGGTCACATTATCATAACATTATGCTCATGTTTATTCATAGATATATCCCTTATTTACCTTTTCTGAGAATCTAAGATCTACTATTTTTTAGTTTTCTTCCCTATTTTACATTGATAAGTATTAAGTATGATGTGTATTAGAAATTTGTTACTCATGAAGAACCTAGTGGGTGATAATATAGCTCACTTATGTACTAGTGTTTATGTTTCCATGTTTCCAAATGAACTAGACTAATATGGTCTTTGGGTTTCTGTTTGTTTAATGTTTTATGTATTCCAAAAAATTGATGTAATGTTAATGTATGAAAAGTGAGGGTCTCTATAATTGGTATCATAGAAATGGTTTAGTTAACCTTATAAAACCAGGATAAGAAAACTTTAGTGATATCTCAAGGTGTATTTATAAGGATATGTCTAGGGATGTATATAAGGATAAGTATAATGATGAGTTAACATATATGAAAATGTCCCCAAATGTTTATAAAGGATAGAGTGAGTGGTTTCCTATAAATATATCCCTATCTGGATACAACAAGTGGATGTGGCTCTGTAATATATGTAATTAGGTTTTAAAAACTCCAATAAGATGTGTTGGTCTTGGCTCTGTGTAACTTAGTACATGAAAATGGGCCATACTGCACACCTGGTTTGACACTACTAGGTGATATGATTTGGGAATTAAAAAAATCTTAATGAACCATCATGAAGGATTTAAATAAAGTATGACTCTGAATAACCTAGGATAAACATTAGCTGCAATAAATTAGTGTGGTAGGTGTCGTGATTTATACATACTATAATTAATTATTCATTATGATTATGGGGTTTTCCACTATGGTAAGTGTTTCTCACACTGTGATTTATAGTTTTATTAAATGGAGAGAACCTAAATGAACTGAGTTAATGTTGAAAGTGATAGAAAATTTTCTTATGAGATTTCAAATTGGATTATCATAGGAGTAAAAGGATGTTGTGATCATGCCTATTCAATTTTCACATAATATTATTAACAATGAGTACCTTAACCAACTATATGACTCATCATTTAAGAGAACGAATGGTTTTAATGATATAAATATTAATGGAGACCAGGGAGAAATGAATATTTGGTTTCCTTTATATCAAGAATTTGGAAAGATTCCCCTAAGTGAATATGTTAGAGTAACAATAAGGTGTTTTGAATTTTAAAAAGAAGAACACAAATCAAGTGACTGTAAGGGGAAAATAAAGGGTTCAATTAATAAAATGGAATAGAATACTATACTACCTAGGAAATCATTGAACATTATGCATTTTAAGTATAGAATAATTGGTCATTGTGTAACTAAATTTCCCAAGTGGAATGATCATGAAGAGAATCAACAAGGTGGTGTGAGTAATGGTTACATTGCAGATGATAATGAGACTACAGGTGAAATGTTAAAGGAAAGAGGAATTATCTAATAAGATGAGGTAGAATTATTAATGGATTAAGTATAAATTTGAATAATTAATGTTATTAGGTATTTCTATTAAATAATTATGTTAAATTAATGGTGAAATATATAATTGTTGTTCAGTTTAGTTTTTTTCTCTATGGATCTACAAGAACACATAAAATGGTTCTGATGGAATAAAAAAGTGATTTAATAGAAAGATGATTTCCATGGAAACACATGATTAAGGTAAATATAACCCTCAATATGTTCCTTATGTTAAGATAATGTTTTTTAGATAATGATATATGGGATATAAATAAGTAAATTTGATGGTAATGATTACCTTGGAACTAATTAAGTACTTAATGACATGTGGGTTATGCTATCATTGATGAAGTTTAATTTTTTTTGGATTTGATGAATAAATCCAATATAATTTTGAATAAGAAGACATGCATGTTTTAAATATGGATTTATGGTACTTGAAGCTATTACTATTTTTCAAGAGAATACTTGATGAAGGTATTCACATGTTTGGAATGTGAAAACCTAGAGCTTCATTGTGATATTTTTAGAATCAATGTTATGATTATTATTTTTTTTATTTTTTTCTAAAGTTTTGAATTTTAATCTCTCAGTGGGGTTATAAGTTTAACCATTCATGAAAAAATTAATTTAAACATCAGAGGATGTTTTTGAGTATTGAGATTGTATTGAAAACATTTTTAAAAAATGATATTTAGTGATTAAAATTATTTCATGGATGTCTATTGTATTTATTTTGGATATAATATTAGTACAATTTTAGAAAATGACACATTGTAAGTTGCGTGGAAACCAATCAATTCCAGCATGAACATGGGTTTGGAACCGATGGCCGAAAGACGATATGGGTTTTACACCTACCATTGGCCTACACGATGTCCTAGTAAATGTGTAATAATATTTGATGAATAAATATTTATGATGAAATAGTAGTGTTACTTTTTATGATTAGTGATTAATGTATTAACCATATGGATTATAAAGGGTTGTTAAAGACAAATAGTTGTACTTTTCATTCTTTTAGGGGCCTTGATATTTTCTAAAAGTAATTTCGAGACATCCATTTATTGGATAATGGATGATTTAGAAATAGATAAAAGCACAACCAAAGAATGAAATTTTTTCTATATAAATATATCAAGTAAGTATATTTCCTTACATTCTTAGTCAATAAAATAATTACTTAAGTATAGGATAATGATAAAAAAATTCCCTAATACCATAATTTTTGTTGAACTTAATGCCTTCTAAGTCATCATAGATTTATGACATTGAGGCTCTCAATGTTTCTTTGATCATTCAATTTTTTATTATTTATGACCTAAATTAGTCCCTATAAATATTTACACTTGTTCACCATGTCCAATCTTCACTCCCAACCTATGTTCTCCTATGTGGAAACCTAGATTTTTGTTACTTTGGGTAACCATTATTTTTTTAAATTTCCCTTGTTAAGGTAAGTTTTAGTATTCATTATTACGATGTGGGTTTCTATAAAAGAAAAATTCAACTATTAAATCTTTGATAACCCAAAATAATTTTGAGGGAGAAGTTAATTTTAATGGGGTCGAATGTAACCCCACAAAATATTGTGAAATATATTTTTTCAAATTTATTTAACCTTTTTGATATTTTGCATTTCACACAACACTAAGAATAGTTTATTTGATATTACATTACTATGTTTGGATTTAATTATAAAAAACCCAAGTCAATCATGAACTATATGCAGCATAAATTTTATCTTTATCTATATAGAACACTGAGGATAGATTGTTTTAAAAGTAATAATGAATTTCCTAGATGGCTTTTATAACATGGAAGAACGAATAACGATAATGATATATTATTAAAATATGATTTAATATAACCCATCCATTAAATTATTATTTTTGAAAAGGGTAAACTGATTAAAATATAGGGTTAACTGAAATTTAAAATGAACTAATTTGTTCAAAATTATTAATAAATGAATACGAAAACCAATTGAATATAAATGAAAATATTATTATTTTAATTCCCACAAAGCTGTTTGACCATAATAGATTAAATTAATTACAATTAGTGAGTAATATTAATGTAATATATATATATATATATATGTATGTATATATATATATTCAATAAAATATTTTTTATATTCATCTAATATATTTGATTGGATTAAGATAAAAATAGACCCAATTTTTTGAATAAAATACAATATTTTTATTATGTTATTTTTACCACCTTTTAATGGAGTAACTATTTAAATCAAATTTTTTACCTTTTATGGATTATATCTATAAAAATAAAATTCATCTTTGAAATTGATATATTTAAATTACGTTAGGATAAATATTTGTTATTTTTTCATAAAGATTCATTTTTAATGAATAGTAAAACATAATAAAATGTAATTCAAAACTACTTTTGCGTCAATTTTATTTATGATTATCTATTATGTTTGAAACTGATTTTAAGGTTTAATTATATCATATTTTTATAAATTAATTTAATTCAGTTCATTGGACTCAATTTTACTTTGAAATTGACTATAAAAACATTGTAATATTTTGTAGGTTTTTACTTTAAAAATCCACATTGTCATCCTATTTTTTGGATTAAATTTAAATTAATTTCTGCCAATTCATAAATTTTAATTTTTAAAAATGTATTCCATATTTAAAATAATAATAATTTATAATATATAAAAATATAAAATAAGTTTTTAAAAAAAAATATTAGTGAAAGTAATTGAAATTAATTACATCGAATAAGGCATAATTATGCTTAATAAGGGACTAAATCAGTATTATAAGGTCCAAAATGACCTATACACTTTTCTAACACCAATTACATGGTAATATTTCGTCCATAAACTATCCATTCATTAGTTTATTTGGTTTGGGGTGATTTTTTCTGTAAAAATGTTGGTAGACCTAACTTGTTTTCAAAAATTTCAAGTGTGTCCCCTCCATTCCTTTTAAAAGTCCTCCACCTCTCCCTCTTCTTCACACCTCTCAAAACTATTAGTTTGAACCAAGACCTTCCCAATCCACTCTATAACATCCCTTTCTTACTCAATAAATCCTCTCTTTGGGAAATAAAGAAATATGTGGAATCCATTTGGTGAAAACAAAAACAAGTTACCCAAAGAAGAGGTAACATCCCTCCTCAAGTCCCTTTATTTTATTTTCTATTATTTTGTATGTTGTATATACCCCACATGAATGTATTATATGACAATTATACTTAAATTTATGTTTATTTACATATCCATTTTATGACATTTCTCTCATTGGGTTTACATTTCTAAATATTCCAAATTGGTAATATAGTTTGGGCTCAATTTTCCTTCTTTGAGACATATATTCTATTTTATACATAAATTATTATTATTAGGTGTATTTGGTAATTTAAATAATGAATAACCATTTTTATGAATTTTTAAGATTCAAGTAACTTCATTTCCTAACATGGAGAGTGTGATCACAAGTAACTATGTGGTGAGAGTTTATTGAAAAAATCGCTTCATTTATCAGTATTATTTATCATTATACTAACATTGATGAAATATTATGATCTATATCTCAAAAGAAATCATGATATTATTATACACTATTTATTTAGTGTATCAAAGTGGATTAGTACCAGTTCTTCACTCTTTGGTATTTAAGATAACTAAGAAATGTTTTATGAAAGTGTGACATTACCTATATATTCAGTCGGAAATCAATGTTATTTGAAAACCATGTTTTCTAAAAGGTTTCTAAAAATATTCAATTATTCACCTATGATATTTAAAAGGAAAATTTAACCATATTTTAACTTTTAATAAAAGGGTTTATAAAAATGAATCTTCCTGTCTTTTTCTAGTTGAGTCACTTTTGTAAAAAAATTATAGTGCTAAAGGAATGTTCAACATGTGCAGATTTACCTACAGTCATGACCATCATTCCATTGAATATTTATTTACAAGATTAAAAATTATTTTTTTAAATAAATTGTTTCCCTAATATTATAGAAATTTATTTTTTAGAGTTTATTTCTAGAAAAATGTTTCAAAATGTTTTCAATATTTTTTTATATTTTTTTAAGTGACTTTTTTCAAAAAAAATTCAATCTCCTTGAATAAGTTTTCAATGAAAATGATTCTTTTTAAAAAAAATCAATCTTCATTGAAAAATTTTAGAGTAAAAAGGCTTTCAAAACGTTTTCAAAACGTTTTCATGAATTATTTATAAGTTTTCGGAGTATTTTAAAATAAATGGTTTTCAAAATGTTTTTAATATTCTTGTTATGTCAATAAGACCTCTCCACTCCATAAGATTTTGTTTTGAAAATCACAAACACCTTCTTCATAAATATATTTTCCTCTCACTGTCATATATTTCCTTAAACTTATGTAAATTACATTATAGCCAAATTTTCCATATACTTTTGAGTTACATATATTTTTATTCATGTTTTTAGAAATTGTCTTTATACCGTAAAAATTCTTACTGTTCCAAAAATTGGTTCATGGTCCTACCATACCGGAATTCCTTAAGAAACGATTTCTCGTTCTCTATTTTCACTACAATACCAATTTTCATCTAGAATGAAATCCGGTATCTTATTTTCCTTTTACATAGATTCCTAGTGTTTCGGTTTTCTAAAGTTCTTAAACTCTAACTTCCTTGTTATCAGTACTAAAGTTCCTTAAGAAGGATTTGTCATACTGATACCGGAAATCCAAATACTGAAATTCTTATACTGGTTTTATTCTATCATACAGTAAATCATGATACCGATACTAGAATTTTTAAAACCGTGTTTTTCTTAAAATATTTTCTTATACTTTACTCATACTGATTTTATAAAAACCCATTCCGGAATTTATAATTCTAGAATTTATTATTCGAAGCTTTATTTCCTTAGAGTTCTGAATACTGTAATTTTTTCTCATATCATTTCAATTTTATCAGATTCCACATTCCTTACACTCAATGTATAAGATATGTATATTTATGGTTAGTTATATAAAACTATGTCATTGTTTCTGTTATAAATTAACCGTTGTATGTTTTCCATGTGTCCAGGTCCCTCTGATATTTAAAGAAATATGAATGTTGGAGTGGAATCGACCGGTAGATTTTTTTATGGATATAAATAGGACCTCAAATGATGAGATCTATATACAGGAATACACAACAATCTCACATGTTTTCATTTTGGAGTTTATATCTCTAAAAGTGAATTGCTCTAGAGTGAGAGGCTCTTATAAACATTCAAGCCTCATAGAGAATGTTTTGAACAGCTTGTTCAAACTTTTATTCATGCAGAATTGCTTCATACATAGGTGTGATTTCCTTAAAATTAGAGACTTCGGGTTGTGAAGTCATAGATGACAATTTCCTTACAAATCGAGGGCATGTGGTGATAGCAAGACAGAAACCGATCTCAGGATTGAGGGCTTACCTGGTTTTGGGTAAGACATACTTTCTTGTAAGTATAAAACAAGGGACCTTTATCCAAGGTTGTTGGATACCCTCCTCTTTGGGTTAATATAAGATTGTAAATTTCCACTACTTTGTAAAATATAGGATGTTTTCTTTTTGTATAAACTGTCTAACTTGTATCTATGATTGTAATTGATTCTATATGCCTTGTGGTAGAATCTCTTTGTAAGAAAAGTTTCTTAAGCTTTATACTTAAGAACATTAAATTTTTTTAAGAAGGTAATTTCATATTATAGGTGTTGTGAATTTTGTTTATACAAAAATTTCCTTCAGAAAATTTTAAAGTATTCAATTCACCCCCACCCTCTTGTATATTGTGCATATTCAGTTCTTTTGAGATCCTTTTATTAGTATAGAGTATAATATCATACTCTATAACTTCCTAACAATTGGTATCAGAGCATTGGTTCAATATCAATTAATCACATGATTAGATTCAGAAGAGAAATCATTATCTTCTTTATATTTTTAGAATCAGAATTTCAGACTCCCATGTCCAGAGTAATATTTTTCTTAGAGATACTCTATTTCTTATTTTTCTTAGCCTTTACAATTTTTCTTAGTGTTTCTATTTAAGAAATTTATTTTTTCTTCAAGCACTACCACTAACCTTTTTGTCGAAGAAAGGTATATTTTCTTTATGTTAGGATCCAGACATATTTGTTCTTTGGACAATTTAAATCCTATCAGACCTACTATTTTTTATGGAAATGATTATGAGTACTGGAGAGATATGATGAATACTTTCATTATAAATACTAGAGTTGATAACTACCTGATTTTTATAGGAGATTATAAGATTTCTGAAAAAGAATTGAGAACTTTTACTAATCAGGAGAGAGCAGAAGATCAAACTATTTTTAATGTCAGAAATACATTGCTATGTTCCAGGACTAGGGACATCTATAGTCAAACATACCCATGTGAATCTGAAAATAGTATCTGGAAGAAATTGGAAGTTACACATTTTAGAAGTTCTAAAGTTATAGAGACAAGAATAGATATGTTGAGAGCTGAATATCATGGCTTTTTCTTTCCTTATGGAGAACCCATAATCAATGTTTAGCAAAGGATCAAGAATATTGTGAATAGATTACAGTCTATGGGAGAAAAAGGTCTTGATGATGAAATACTTGTCAACAAGATCATAGACATCATGCCTAATGAATGGGAGTCCAAGAGGACAGTAACTGATGAGAACATAAAAGTCACACAGATTTCTTTAGACCACCTTTTTGGAACTCTTCTTTAACAAAAGACCAGAATGAAGAGATATGTGGATAATATTAATAAAAATAATGTAAATGGAAGTTTTCTTTCAAAACAAATTCTAACCATGCGAAATCTAAAACTCCAGAGAGTGTTACTAGATCTAAGTCAAAGAAAGTTACTATTCAGTCAGAATCTAGTGATACAGAAAAATATGAGAATGAGTTTGCTAATCTTGCTCAGAGAATTAACAAGATAGTAGCTCAGAATAACTATCAAAAAACTTTTAAGAAGAGATACTATAAAGAAAAGAAAAATGGGGAAGTTATTTGTTACGAATGTAGAAGAACAAGTCATATCAGACCTGATTTCCCTCTTTTGAAAAATATGAATAAAAAGGAAAGGAATTCAGAGAGAAACAAAAAAAAGTTCTACATTATAAGCACAAGAAAAGTCTTAATGAAAATGAATCTTGGAGTGCTAGTTGTGAATATTCTTATAAAAGTGAATATTTTGAATATGAATTATCAATATAGAAAAATATCAGTTTAATTGCTACTACTTCTTTCCCAAATACTTATCTTATGACCAAGGTATGCTCTGTATAGGATTTAACAAATTTATCTCTTGATAAGGATTATTATCCTAAAGATATTACTTCTGATGAAGATACTTCATCTTCAGATAATGAAGAAATACCTTCTTATGATTAAGTATCTAGATTTTCCAAGTTGTTAGAAGCAAAAAAATTGTAAAATATCTAAGAAACTAGACAAGGAAAATACTAGAGAAGAAGTTCTTACAAAATAGATTTTAGATCTCATTAAGGATCTTGAATATAAGGATGAGCTCTTGGAAAAAATTTCTAAAGACCTCAAGGAAGTAAATTCTTAAAAGGAAATAACATTCTAAAGATATTAAGAATTCCATTTCAAAATTAAATGATTTTGAGGAAAAATCTAACTCTAAGGAAATAATTCTTGAGGATAAAAATTTAATCATAAGACTAAAATAAATAATATATTCCCTTAAGAAACTTCTTGCCAATTTTACTTCTGGTAAAGAAAATGTTGACAAGATGTATTCTCAAATTAGACCTCAAGGAAATACTTCTGGAGTAGGTTATACTGACAGAAAACCTATTTTCAAAAATAACAATATTATTCCTTCCAAAGCCCCTTTCTGTACAAAATTTCAATGTGGAGGACATTTGAGGAAAACATGTTCCTTAAAAAAATTCAATCCCTAGGATTCCACAAGGCTTATTTTTCAAATCAAAATTGGGTTCCTAAAATTTTATTTTCTAACCCCGGATCCAAACAATTTTGGATTTTGAAAATCTAACTTTTGTTTTTGTAGGAAAATGAATAATGTAACAACAATATCTGGTATATAGATAGTGGATGTTCCTTTCATATGACTGGTAACAAAATTTATTTCCATAATATTTTCAAAACAAAAGTTGGAAAAGTAACATTTGGGGATAATTCTCAAGGAGAGATTGTTGGTATAGGTAATATTATTCTTCTTGGAAAAATTTTAATTTCTAATGTTTTAATTGTTAATGGTCTTAAGCACAACCATATAATCATAATTCCATTATGTGATGAACGTTAACTTGTAAATTTTTGGAATGATAAGTGTTCAGTTCACAATTCAAAGGATGAATATATTCTTACTGCCCATAGGCATGAGAATGTATACACATTGAACATAAAAGACTAAATAAGTCAAGATCTTCCTTGATTAAGTGTAATTGAAGACCAATATTGGCTATGACATATAAGTTTATGACACTACAACCTTAATAACCTTAGTAATCTCTCAAATAAAGAATTAGTTAAGGATTTACCGGTTCTATATTTTGATTCTTGAAAAGTTTGTGACCCTTGTCAGTTTGGAAAGCAACACAAATCTAGATTTAAATCTATTAGCAAAGTTTCAACATCTAATGACCTGCATTTAGTGCATATGGATTTATTTGTTCCTACACAAAATGTAAGTATTAGAGGAAAATATTATGTATTTTTTCTTGTTGATGGATATAATAGATATACTTGGGTCTATTTTCGAGTAAGAAAATCTGAATCCTCTTATTTTAAAACTTTTCATGCTCAAGTAAAAAAATGAGAAAAACCTACCATTGATAACATTTCATAGTGATCATGGTGGTGAGTTTGTAAATTCATAGTTTGAAACATTTTGTAGTAAGAAAGGTATTACACACAATTTCTCAACTCCTAGAACGCCTCAACAAAATGGTGTTATTGAAAGAAGGGATTGAATTCATCAAGAGATAACCAGAACCATGTTGATTGAATATTCTATAGAAAAAAAACTTTTGGGAGAATGTTTTAAGTAATTCTTGTTATACTATAAATCGAGTTTTGATAAGACCTTTTCTTAATAAAACTCCTTATGTTCTATGGACTGGTCGAAAACCAAAAGTTTCTTACTTCAATGTTTTTGGTGGTAAAGATTTTATCCTTAATACTAAGGATAACTTACAAAAAATTTCACCAAACACTGATGAAGGAATTTTCTTAGACTATTCCACTAACTCTAAGGCTTATAAGGTTTTTAATAAAAACACGTGTACAATGGAGGAAAGGGTACATGATAAATTTGATGAAACTGATCCTTTTGTTTTCAAACAACCTTTTTTAAATCCTCCAGATATATTTTCTAAAAATGATCAACAAACTATAGTTGAAGATTCTTTTAAGGAAAATGTTCACAAAAATATTCCTGAATCATTTACCCCTGAAGATTTTCTACCTTATGCTGATGATCATGTTTTACTAATCCCAAATCAGTTTTTACTTAGAAATAATCCTACTATTAATATCATAGGATATGTTAATCGACCTGTAAGGACTAGAAGTTCCTTATGGAATGAAATTGAACATGTCACTTTTCTTTCCCAATTTGAGCCAAAGACTCTTGAGGAAGCCTTAGGTTATAAAGATTGGACAAAGTCTATGCAAGATGAACTCAATGATTTTGTAAGGAATCAAGTCTGGACCTTGGTTGAGAAACCTAAGGATACATCTGTTATTAGTGTAAAATGGGTCTTTAGGAATAAATGTGATGAAAATGGGATCATAGTTAGAAATAAATCACGATTAGTTGCTAAAGGTTATAACCAACAAGAAGGCATAGACTATGAAGAAACCTATGCACTGGTAGCAATACTCGTATCTATCTGAATACTTTTATCATTTAAATCATTCAATAATTTTAAAACTTTACCAAAAGGATGATAAGTGTTCTTTCTATAATGGATATGTACCAGAAGAAGTCTATGTAGACCAACCTCCTGGTTTTAAAGATGTAAAACATCCTAATCATGTATATATACATACCAACGCTTTATATGGCCTTAAACAAGCCCCTAGAGCTTAGTATGATAGACTTATAAGATTTTTTACTTCAAAAAAACTATTCTAAGGGAAGTGAGGATACATCACTTTTTATAAAGAAATATCGGAATGATATTCTAATTGTACAAATATATGTTGAAGAAATTATATTTGGATCAACTCAACAATCCTCAACAAATTCCATTGTGGATCTTATGAAGTCTGAGTTTGAGATGAGTATGATGGGTGAGTTTACATTCTTTCTTGGCTTTCAAATTTCTCAAAAACCAGAAGGAACATATATATCTCAACAAAATTACATCAAAGATCTTCTTAAACAGTTTGGGTATGATAACACTAAGAGTATATGTACTCCTATTGGAACTTCTAATACTCTTGATACTGGCGATGTAGGGAAACCTTTGGATCAAACATCTTATAGAGGAATGATAAGAAGTTTACTTTACTTAATAGCATGTCGACCTGACTTAATGTTTTCTATTTGCTTATGTGCAAGATATCAAGCAAATCCTATGGATTCCTACCTTAAGGTTGTTAAAAGAATTTTTTGTTACTTAAAAGGAACCTTGAATTTAGGGATTTTTTATTCTTCTGGAAATGTTTTTGAACTAAAAATATTTTTGGATGCTTATTTTGTTGGTTGTAAAATGGATAGAAATAGTACATCTGGAACTTTTCATTTCCTAGGAGATTCCTTAGTATCATGGTCTTCTATGAAACAAAATTCTGTAGCACTTCCCACTGCTGAAGCAGAATATGTAGCAGTTGGAAGTTGTTGTGCTCAAGTGTTGTGGATGAAACACACACTCACAGATTATGGCATGAGCTTTACCAAAACTCAAATCATGTGTGATAACACTAGTGCCATAGCTATAAGTAAAAAACCTAGCACATCACTCTCGTGCTAATCACAATGATATTAGGCATCACTTTCTTAAGGATCTCACACTCAAAGGAGATATATTTCTATAATTCATCGGAATGCAAGAACAACTTACTGATATTTTCACCAAACCCTTACCATTCAATAGATTTGAATACATTAAACTAAAGCTAGGAATGATATCTGTAAGATAATCATTCATATCTACTTAATGTTCTACCATCTCCTAACATTAAATTACTCCTAAATTCAGGGGAAGTACATATGTTTGGAATTTTTTTTAAATTTATTGTTTTCCATAAAAAACTTATTTTTCTAGAATCAGTAAGTTTCAGAATTAAGATTTTACCGTTATCTATTTTATCAACAGACATGAAATTTAATAGTTTAAAATTTTCAGTTTTGAAATTTTAAGATTTTTTCCCCTTTAAGGAAATTTAACCTTAAGGAAATTTTTCCTGAAGTTAAACCATCTTTAAGGATATTTCTTTTCTTTTAAATTTTCTTTTTTAAAAAAATTTTAAAAAAAATCCCAGAATCGAAAATCTCAGAATCCATATTTCTAGAGTTGAAATTCTCAGAGTAAAATTTCCAGTTTCTAGTTTTTTTAACCCGAAGAATTTTTTTTCTTCGATACCAATAATTTCTTCAGATATTCCTTAAAGGTAAATTTTCTTACACTTAATTATATTCTTACAGATCTATCTGTTGGTATTTCCTTCTTTTAAGAAATTCTTTTTGGATTCATATTTCCTTAGAATCCAACTTTTATTTTTTAAAAACATCAAAATTTTGTTATGGGTATATCTTTTCAACCATCTTCAATCATTAGATCATATTGAACAAATATCAGCTGTTTATTTTTTTATAAAAGTTTAAAGGTCATAGTTTGTCTATATAAGGTCTACCCCACTTTATGAGGACCCCACTGGTTCCTTAATCCTTTAAGATGAAGTTCTGATGCCTTAGAGTTTGTCATTCTAGATTTCTTCAGATATTTCTTATAGTTCTGACTGTCATGTAGTTCTGACCAGATTGTAGTAAAAAAGAATAAAGAAAAGATGATATTTTGGGAGAGACTTGAATTTTCATACTTTTTCAATCATTATGACTCCCTCATATCTTGTATTATTAAATGTAATAATTAATAGAGAATTTGTATAGCAAAGGACAAGGTTCAAGATCTTGTATATCTGGAGCTAGTCATATAGTTTTATGACTCTATCAATTTCTTTGAGAAGGACGACATGAAGTTTTTCAAGTTTAAGGCTTATGAAATGTCTTACACACTGACATACTGAAAAGAGGCCAACTTCCTGAAGATTACCTATGAAGTAGAATCCCTCATAGTTTCTTACAAAATTCTGGATAAGGAAGGTTCTTTCAAGAAGAACCATGCTTTAGAAAGTCTTAGCATCAGGGGAGTTAAGTCTCTGAATCTTTCACACTTATCTGTAGATCGTAGGTTGGTGGCATTATGGATGAAAGGTTTTTTTACCCCAAGAAAAGGGGATAATGATTCCTTAAAGACATGTGACATTCTATTTTTAGACCTTCTCATCAACCTCAGGATGGTAAATTTTGTAAAGTATATTTTCCTTACTATTAATGTTGTGAAAGCTGGTACCATAAAATCTCAAATTCTTATGTACCCAGCCACTATCTCAACGATTGTTGTTATGGTTTTAACCGAAATGAAAATTGCATGCAATTCATCTTTGAAGTCATGTAATATTATGTTTCTATGTGAAGATACGCTGAAGAGAATGAGAATTTCTTACAATCAAAACTCTAAGAACATTGAAGAAGTTGTGACACCAGAATATCAAAATCCAATATTGAAAGAAACTATTCCAGACTCGTCTCAAGAATCACCAAAAAAGTTAGTACCGGAATCTTCTAAAAGTGATCAGAAGAAAAAAAAAGTAGGATGAGGTTTCTCATGATGATCATATCTCAGTAGATCAGGCTTCATCTCCACCAGAGATAAGGAAAATGAAGGATTGCTCTAATGATATCGTTGATGGCTAGAGGAAGTTAGATGAATCCAAGAAGGAAGGGGATCCATTTTTTAGGTTGAATCCTGCAGAGCCAAAGGCTTTAAAGGTTTAAACCGTGAATGTGTTATAGAAACAATTTAAGGATAAGAATTAGAAAAGAAAGAGAACTGAGACAGAGATTATATAATCCTTGTTAAAGGGAGTACAAAAATCCTCTAAAAAGCTACAAATACCGGATGTCACTACAGAACCTAAGAAGGCGAAGAAATATGTAGTAATACCGAAACCTATTCTAGAACATTAATAAGAAGCACAGGAAGAGGATGAGATTATTAAAGAAGAAGAAAATGTTATTTTTAGACAAGTAGATGAGTATGTTGCAACACTGGGATCTTCTACTGAGGAAGAATAAGAAGAAGAAGAAGAAGAAGTTGAGATCAAAGTCAAATAAGTAGATGAGGTAGAAGAATAGGTCAATGTAACCAGAGATGAAGATGAAATTCATGAATCCATAAATAGTGATACCATAAGTGATGAAGAGAAAGAAGAAGATAATATTCACGGAGGATCAAGAGATAATGAGGCTATAGAAAATGTGGAAGTCCCTCAGGGTTCCAAACCCTCTGCGATGCTAAAAGATGATAAAGGGAAGGCCATTATGGTTTCCCCTTCTAATGTCGACTCACCTTAAAGAATTGAGAATCTAGAATCCTATGCTCTAAAGGTCAACAAAGAAGAATCTGAATCCAAGTCCTTGTCATCTATGGGTGATGAATTTGTAAAATATTTGTTCTGTAAATTAGTAAGTACTATTATGATACTTGCTAATATAGATTCCTATAGCCAAAAAATGCAGGAAACCTTAAATCAAAAGGCGGATTCAACATCTATGCTGATAGACATAGTGGTGAAAGGTGAATCCAATTATAAAAATCTTCCCATTGATTAAAAATCTCAAAAAGATTCATGTCAAAAAGTGATGAGCCGGACCCAAACCTTATCAGACAAAGATCTACAATTCTTGGACTTCATGTAATCAACAAAGGGAGAGATCAATGATGTAGAAAATGAGCTATCCAAATTTCAGACTTCTCTCTCGAAGAAATTCCCAAGTGAGTTAGCTACAAGGAAAAATGAAGGAATAAATAAACTAGATCAAATGAATACCATAGTTGAAGTTGTTAATTACTAGATAGGGATATCTATTGGGCTTGTGAAGAAATCGGATTCACAAGAGGAAGTGATCAAAGTTCTTGAAGATAAAAAATGGTCTCAAGAATTCCTAATCCAGGCTCTGGAGAAGAAGGTATGTGAGCAAGATTCCTTGATAAAAAAGCTTCAGGAAGATAACAAGGAGGTGAAAAAGATTATGTCCATGGTGAAAGGGATTATTTTGGAAAATAAGGAGGGTTAAATCATTTTTCCATGCTGAAATTTTGTTGTACATTCATGTGAAACACAATGAAAATTATCTGAAATTTTCTTTATATATATTTTATCTCCTGTATATTTCTTTCTAAAATTATAGGTCCCTCTCCATTCCTTTTTTAAAAACAAAAAGGGGTACAATTCTATTAAATAGAGAAGATAAATGAAGAAAAATTTATAAAATAAATTCCTTAGGGTAAAATCTAAGGAAAAATAAATTTTCTAACTTTTTATCCGGAAGAGTTCTACACCTAAGGGAGAGTCTCTCTAAATAAAAGAATATATATCTAAGGGGGAGATTTTGGTACTCTAAGAACTTCCACAAAAGGGAGTAATAATTTACCATAAGTCATACACTTAAGTGGGAGCTAATTATTTCTAACTCTGAGCATTTATTTCTTTCCATTTTCAAATTTTTCGAATTTGTTTGTGGTTTCCAAAAAGGGGGAGATTTTTAGGCCTATATGACCTCTCCATTCCTTAAACATTTGTTTTGAAAATCACAAACACCTTCTTTTTAAATATATTTTCCTTAAACTTTTATATATTTCCCTACACTTACATAAATTACCTTATAACCAAAATTTCCTTAGAATTTTGAGTTATATATATTTTTATACAGGTTTATAGAAATTATTTTTATACTAAAAAAGTTCTTAAGGTTCGGAAATTTGGTTTATGGTCATACCATACTAGAATTCCTTAAGACACCATTTCTCGTTCTCTATTTTCACTACGAAACCAATTTTCATCAAGAATGAAATCTGATAACATGTTTTCCTTATACTTAGATTCCTAGTATTTTGGTTTTCTAATGTTCTTAAACTATGACTTCCTTGTTATCAGTACTAATGTTCCTTACGATGGATTTTTCATACCGATACTGGAAATCCCAATACTGAAATCCTTATACTGGTTTTATTCTATCATGCAGTAAATCATGATACCAATACCATAATTTGTAAAACTGAGTTTTTCATAAAATATTTTCTTTTACTTTACTCACAACGATTTTATAAAAATCCATTCCAAATTTTATAATTCTGGAATTTATTATTCAAAGCATTATTTCCTTAGAATTCTGAAAACTGTAATTTTTTCTCATATCATTTCAATTTTATCAGATTTCAAGTTCCTTACACTCAAGGTGTAAGATCTTTATATTCATGGTTTTTTATATAAAATAATGTCATTGTTTCAGTTATAAATTAATCGTAGTATGTTTTCCACGTGTCAAGGTCCCTATGAGATTTAAGGAAATATGACCATTGGAGTGGAACCGATCGGTTGATTTTTGACGGCTATAAATAATACCTCATATGATGAAATCTATATACAATAATACACAACAAGTTCACATGTTTTCATTTTGGAGTTCATCTCTCTAAAAGTGAATTTCTCTAGAGTGAGAGGCTCTTATAAACTCTCAGTCTTCGTGCAGAAAGTTTGAACATCTTGTTCTTACTTTGCTTCGTGCAGAATTGCTTCGTGTAGAGGTGTGATTTCCTTAAAATCAGAGACTATGGGTTGTGAAGTATTAGGTTCTGATTTTCTTACAAATCGAGGGATTTCGGGGATAGCAAGACAGAAAACCTATCTCAGGATTGAGGGCTTACCTGGGTTTGGGTAAGATAGAATTTCTTGTAAGTATAAAACAAGGGACCTTTATCCAAGGTTGTTGGATACCATCCTCTTTGGGTAAAAGTAAGATTATAAATTTCTGATGGTTTGTAAAAGTTAGGAAGTTTTCTTTTTGTATACACTTTCTAACTTGTATCTCTGATTTTAATAGATTCTATACTCCACACTCCAATGGCCCAAAGGCCTTCATTTTTTATTGAGTTTTGATAATCCACCTTTTAAGGGGTGAGGTGGAACCCTTACAAGGCCCATAGGCGTAAGTATTACATGGCTCATAGGCCTTATAGGAATTCATTGCTCGTAGGCTTAAAACATTACATACAACCCAGACTAACTATTTGGAACTGCTCCTCCCCAGAATCTTCATCGTGAAATAAGATCTCCACCTTCGTATGGCTGTTCGGCTAGGCATTCCCGTGCATGCACAGGCTTGTCCCGATGGCCAGAGCCATACCCTCTCATTCTTTCAATCCATTTAGCTTCTGTTGTGGTGAAAGCTCCTTTCTTATCCTTTTTGTAGTGCTTGTTCCTTATAGGTTGTCTTGTTGGAATCTTCACTTAAGGTGTCCCAAAGGCCTTGAGGTGGCCCAAAGGCCTTACTGACCCGAAGGCCTAGGTGGCCCGAAGTCCTTACAGGACTCAGGGACCAAATCGGTAGCCTGAATTCCCAAACGGGGGCATATTCCCAGCTGCTACAGTGCCAAACAGTGCCTGCTATAGTACTGCACAGGTCCCGCTATAACACTGTACAGTATTGCTACGGTACCCTCAGAAATTCTGCCTCTGCCTAGATTTGATCCATGGTCTCTTGGATGCACTTGCAGAGTCCTTAACAACTTGGCTAAGGCTCTTGTGATTCTATACGCCTTGTAGTAGAATCTCTTTGTTGGAAAAGTTTCTTAAGCTTTAGAATTAAGAACATTATGTTTCTCTAATAAGGTAATTTCTTATTTGTGGTTTTGTGAATACTTTTTATACAAAAATTTCCTTTAGAATATTTTAAAGTATACAATTCCCCCCACCCCACACCCTCTTTTATATTGTGCATATTCAGTTCTTTTTCTATACTTATATTGGTATAGAGTAGAATATCATACTCCATATCTTCCTAACAATTCTTTTATATGATTTCTAGGAAAATTGATTTCAAAAAAAATTTCAAGCTCTATTTATATGTTTTAATGAAAAATGTTTCAAAAATATTATCAAAGATTTGTTTTTATGTTTTCAAGTTTATTTTCAAGAGAATGGTTTTCAAAGGGTTTTATGTTTTAAATAACCTTTTTCAAATAATAACTGATATATTATATAAGAAATGTTTTTAAAATATATTTCATACTTATTTTTCATCTAAGATGAAATCTTTTTATGTTACTCATGACCTTCTAGAAAATTATTCAATGGTTCCGTTCATTTTCTTTCTTTTAATTTCATAGTTTTTGATGGTCAGATGTTTATGAAACCCGTTCCTCTTCTATGGGTTTTATACTTGTGATACTCAAATATTTTCATGGGTTAAGATTTGATGATATGATTTTGAAACCTATATTTTTTCATAGGTTATGATATAATTACATGTTTATTACACTGATTTCATTTCATGCGATTATGATAGGTTGTTTATAAAACCCATCACTTTTTATGGGTAATGATATGATGAAAGTTTTATTATATTTTGTCACATATGTGAATGATTTTATTATCATATTTTTGGGATATATATCCAACTCTAATGCATTGGGTAAAGATTTATATCTTATGATATAATGATTTGAATCAAGTAGATGGTCTTGACGCACTCTCAGATGATGGGGAAACTCGATCCCTTACAAGGAAAGGACTCTGACTCAGTATGGTGGTGTGTCATGCCCAGTAGGTTTAGTCACCCTAAAGTTGGATGATGGGGAAACCTGATCTATAATGGGAATATGGGGAAACATGATACCTTACAAGGAATGGACTATGACTGGAGATTGGGTGTGTCCTTACTATTAGGTGTGGTTATAATGAAGTTCCTTTATAGATTCTATCAATGAGTCTTGACTTATAGGGAATGATATCACATGTGTATGTATTCGAAAATTTCTTGTCTTATTCCTATGATATGATTTCATGGATTATGTCCTTTATTTTCTTATGATTCATGTCTTATGAAATTCCATGTTTTATTCCATTATTCATGTTTATGATATTTGATATTCTTGGTATTATCTTATAATGTTATTATCACATTCTCATACCCTTATTCTCATGTTTATTCTTACAATTATCCCTTTTTTACCCTTACTAAGTATTTGAAATCACCTATTCTTATGTTTCCTTCCCCAATTTTTGAAGATATGTATTATGTATGGTGTTTCTATGAAAGGTTCTTATCCTAAAGAAACTAGTGGGAGATATTCAAGCTCACTCATGTATAAGTTTTTATGTTTCCATGTTTCCAAAGGCACTAGACTAATATAGTCTTTGGGATTTTGTTTGTTTAATGTTTTAAGTATTCTGAAAAAGTGATGTAATTTTAATGTATGAAAATCAAGGGTCACTATAGTTGGTATTAGAGAAAAGGTTTAATTAACCTTTAGAAACTAGGATGAGAAAATATTATTTTGAACCCAAGGTATATTTATAAGGATATCTCTACAAATGTCTCTAAGGATAAGTATATGGATGATTTAATGTATAAAAAGATTTCTAGGAATATTTGTAAAGGATAGAGTTAGAGGATTATTATAAATACATACTTGTATAAATAATAAAAGTGGATTTTGATCTATCACAAATGTAACTTGCGGTATCAATTCCAACAAGTTGCATCAAATCTAACTCGGTGTGACCTGGTACATGACAACAGGCCTTGCTGCACACATAGTTTGGTACTTTTAAGGGATATTCTTTGGGGATTCAAAAAATCTTTATAAACCATCATAAAGGTTTTAAATTAAGGATTTCTATGAATAACCTTGGATAAAAATTTGGTGTCATAAATTAAAGAAGTAGGTGTCATTATTTAGACATCCTATAAGTAATTGATCTTCATGATTAGATGGTTTTCCACTATGATAAGTGTTTCTCATACTTTGCTTTATGAATTTATTTAACAGAAAGAACCCAAAGGAACTAGGTCAATGTTGAATGAGATAAGAAATTTTTGAATGATAAGTCAAATGGGATGAATATAAGAGTAAAAGATATTTTGATCATTCCTAATCAGTTATCATGGAACATGATTTAAAATAGGAACCTTAACAAAGTCTTGAACTAACCAAAGAAGATAAGTAAATATTTTTATTATAGTTCAGCTAATGGAGACAATTTAGGGAAGAATATATGGTATACATTATATTAATAATGTAGAAAAAACCACTTAAGTGAATGTCTTAAAGGAATAAGAATGTGTTTTGACTATGAAAAAGGATGTAAAGAAAGTGACTACAAGGGGAAAATAAAGGGTTTAGTTAAAGAAAAGGATGAGAATATTAGCCTCACTAATAAATTATTGATGGTTAAGTGTTTTAAATATAAAATAAATGGTCATTATAAAACTCAATGTCCCAAGAGGAATGCTTCTGAAGATAATTAGCAAGGTGGTAAGAGTAATGGATACATTGCTGATAATGATGAGACCATATATAAAATATAAAATGACAGAGGTATTATCTAATAGAATGAGGTTGAATTATTAATTTATTAAGTATTAAGTTTAATAATTGATGTATTTATGTATTTGGATTCAATAATTATTTTAAATGAATGGTGAAAAATATAAGGGTTGTTCAGTGTTGTTTTTTCACTGTGGATTTACAAGAACACAGTTAATTGTTTTGACTGAATAGAAAAATTATTTAATAGAAAGGTTATTTCCAGGGAAAACAAATGATTAAGGTAAATATAACCATAAATATATTCATTTTGTTATGATAGTGTTGTTTGGATAAAGATATGTGGGATTTGAATAAATAAATTGGATGATACTCATTGCCTAGGAACTATTTAAGGATTTGTTGATAGGTGGTTTATACTACAATTGACAAGTTTTACAATATTTTTGGTTTTGAGGAGTAGATCCAATACACATTAGAATAAGGTAACATTCATTTTTTCAATAATGATGTCTAGTAATTCAGTTCCTTACCCACTTTTAAGAGAATACATCATGAAGGTATTCACATGTTTGGAATGTGAAAACCTAGAGAAGCTTTTTGAAATTTTTAGGAATCAATGTTAAGCTGATTTTGTGACTTTATATATAATGTTTTGTATTTTCTTCTTTTATAAGGGTTATAAGGTTAACCATTTATGAAAATTTTAATTCAAACATAAGAGGAGGTATTATTGTATTGATATTGTATTGAAGGACTTTGTTAAAGGCTATTTAGTTATTAAAATTATTTTAAGGATGTCCAAAATATTTATTTTGGATATTATATTAGTGATGTTTTTTAAAAGTACATAATGTATATCGGGTGAAACCCAATCATGTTAGTCAAAGTTGCAGGTCATGAACCCATAATCAAAGGACAGTAAGTGTTTTACACCTACCTATTTCCTATGCGATGTCTTGATTAATGTATAATATTTTTTTATGAATAAATATTTATGATTAAAAAGTAGTGTTAATTTTTTGTGTTTATTGATTAATGTATTAACCATATTGATTTTTAAGGATAGCTAGAGGCAAATAGTTATAATTTTTATTCTTTTATGGGCCATAAGATCTGCTAAAAGTGAAATTTAGTGCTTAGGACATCAAAGTTAATTTATATACATCCATTTCTTGAAATAATTGATGAATTAAAAATAGATAAAAGAAAAATCAAAGAATGAAATTTTATTTATAAAAATATAAAAAGAAATTATATTTCCATATATTCATGGTTAATAAAAGAACTACTAAAAGATTTGATAATGATAAAAAATTGTGTTTCCTAATACCTTAATATTTGATGAACTGCTTGCCTTTTAAATCAACAATGATTTATGAATTTGAGCCTCTCACATTTTTTTATCATTTAGTTGTTTTTGATTTATAACTTCAATCACTCCCTATAAATATTCAATATTTACCAATATGTCTAATATTCACTCCCATACCATGTTCTCATATGTAGAAACCTAGTTATATGTTACTTTTTATAACCATTATGATTCTAACATTCCATTTTTATGGGAATTTTTAGTATTCATTTTTACAATGTGGGTTTCTAAGAATGAAAATTTCAATTATTAAATCTTTGATAACCCAAATTAATTTCAAGGTTGAAATTAATTTTATTGGGGGCATAATGTAACACCCAAAGATTTTGTGAAATATTTTTTTTCAAATTAATTTAACCTTTTTGATATTTGTCATTTCAAAAAACACTAAAAATAGTTTATTTTATATTAAAAAGATATGTTTGGTTTCATTATAAAAAAAACAAAGTTAAGTGTGAGCTAAAACAACATAAATTATGTATTTATCTACTTGGAACACCGAGGATATCATGTGTTACATGCAACAATGACTTCCCTCGATAGCCTGTGCAACATGCAAGAACAAATAACGATAATGATATGTTATTAAAATATTATTTAATATAACCTAACCATTAAATTAGTTTTTATGAAAGGGGTTAAATAATTTATATAAATCCGGGGTTTAAAAAAAATGAATTCATTGGTAAAAAATTAATTATAAATGAATATTAAAATAGATTGAATATAAAGAAAAATATTATTATTTTTATGCCCAAAAAGTTATTTTACCCTAACAAATTAACTTAATAATGATTAGTGATTGATATTAATGTGACATATATATATTATAAATTCAATAAAATATTTTTCATACTCATCATATAGATCTTATAGGATTAAGATTAAAACAATCCTAATTTTATGCATAACATACAATATTTTAATTAAGGATTTTTTTATCGCCATTTAATAGAGAACCTATTTTAATCCATTTATGGGAACTTTTATAGATTATATATGTGAAAATAAAATTAATATTTTAAATAAAAACATTAAAATTAGGTTAGGATAAATTTTGGTAATTTTTTTGGTTAAGTTTCCATTCTAATGAATAGTGAAAATACTAAAATGTAATTCAAAAATTCTTTTTAATCAAATTTATTTATAAGGATAAATTATATTTTTTTCTTTAAAGTTTAATTAAATTATATTGGTTTTAATTAAACCAATTTACATCATTAAGATCAATTTAAATTTGAAATTGAATTTAAAAACAAGGAAACTTTTGTGGGTTTTTACTTTAAAAACCTTCTTGTTCATCCCATCTATTAGATTAAATTTAAATTAATTTCTAATAATTCTGTGATTAAAATTTCAAAAAACGGATTCCATAATTTTAATCAAAATATTTTATAATTTATAATAAGATAATATTATTTTTTGACCAAAAATATTAGTGAACGTAATTAAAATTAATTACATCAATTAAGACATAATTAAGCTTAACAAGGGAAAAACCCTTAATCTTTAGGGAAAAATGACCTATCAAGTTGTTAGACACCCATTATATGGACATATGATGTCCAAAAACCTTCCATTATTGAGTTAATTTAGTTTGGGGTGACATTGCTCAGGTAAAAACGTGGGTAGACCTAACTTGTTTTCAAAAATTCTAAGTGTATCACCTCCATTCTCTATAAAATGCCACCACCACATCTTCTTATTCACACCTCTCAAACCTCTTATGTTTAGGAAATATCGACCAAATACACTTACTAACATACCCCTACTAATTATTTAATTACCCTTTTAGTATGAATGAAATCCATGGAATTCCTTTGGTTAAAACCAAAATGAGGTACCCCAAGAAGATGTCACATCCACCCTCAAGCTCCTTTCTTTTATTTTCCATTATCCATTCCATAAAATCTTATTATTACATGATTTTATAAAAAAACATGTATCCTAAAAATATTAGTATTTTTTTTATTCTAATTCTTTTACCTACACTTACACACACTTCTATCTAATGGCCAACAAACATATTTTTTATGTGTATGGAAAACTATCGCCTCACGAAACAATGATTGCTCATTTTTTACTTTACCACCATACATGGTGAAAATTATTATGTAAATTATATTTATATATGTTATATGTAATATTTATTATTTCTTTATTCTATTATAATTTTATTAAAAACATACATTTCTTCTTTCAATCATGTATAAATATGATATTTTCATCTGAAGAAATGTGGACTACCACCCCCTCAAAGCGATGAGATTCATTCACACAATACAAGGAATGTAATAAGTATGTGTTTAGAGATATCATATTTTATATATGAAATAATAATTATAATTTAGTTATTTTATATACATATATACATATATATCATTTTCTTTCATTCTTTTAATACGCCAATAAAATAGAAACAACTTTCATGCGTACATATGACCTACCATCTCTATGAATGGTGTACTCCAGTTCATTATTCTATATTATATAGATTATTATAAAACACATATAATTGATATAAATTATATTTATATCATGATTTACATTCTGTAAATCATGATATAGGTATAAGTTCCAAATATATAAAAAATTAAGACACATGAGAAAAAACAAAGTAAATATTAACTGAAGTGTAACCTTAACATGAAATTATTAACAAGAGGGTAATATAAAGTAATAATAAAATAGTAAATTGAATTATATATAATAATATGGTTCTATAAAATATTTATAATAATCCTAAATTTATTATATAGGAGTTTTGAAGGAGTATGATCAAGACACAAGGTAAGGGGATTTCATCTCACTTTTCATTTTTGTGAGATACATGCCTTATTCACCACTCAATTTTTGTGTGGTGTATATATTTCCGATTAATATATTATAAAACTATTATAAAACAATTTCTGGTTATATACATATCTATTTTATGATCTTTCTCTCATGGGTTTTATGCTTCAAAAGTTACCAAATCGATAATATAGTTTTGTCTCAATTTTCCTTCTTTAAGACATATGTTTTATTACATACCTACATTATTTATTTCAAGGTGTATTTGAAAAGTTATTTAAAAAATATCATTATTTCTATTATATTTTATGATTCATGTAATTTCATTTTCTTATATGGCGAGTATGATCCCAAATTACCATGTAGTAAGAGTTTGTTGTAATAACCCCATCATTTATCAAGATTATTTATGATTATTCTTCCATTGATGATATCTTATGAACCATCTGTCAAGAATAATGATGATATTTATTATCTTTGGTTTATTCAATATATATTCATTAATTAGTTCCATTTTCCCACTATTTGGTATTTAAGATAACTAAGAAAGTGTTTTTATGATAGTCTGAATTTACCACTCTCTCTTTAGTTAGAAATCTATGTTCCATAAAAACCATGTTTTCTAAAATGTTTCTAGAAATATTATAGTGTTATGATAAAATAATTAAAAGTATTTTTACCAATGTTTTACCATTTAATCAAATGTTTTAAAAAAATGAATATTCTTTTCATTTTCCTGTCAAGGAACTTTTCTAAACTTTTTACAGTGCAAAATAAATGTTCGATATATATGGATTTACCCACCCTCACGTCAATCATTCCATTGAAGCAAGATTTACAAGATTATAAATTTATTTTTTAGAAAAAAATTATTTCAATAATATTCTTGATTTTTTTTAAATAATTGGTTTTTATGAAAAATTATTTCAAAATGTTTTCAATATTTATTTATAATTTTTCATGGGAAAAATGTTTTCAAAAAAATTAATGTTATTTTATGTTTTCAAGGGAAAAGAGTTTTCAAAAAAAATTCAGATTATTTCATAATTTTTCATGGAAAATGGGTTGCAATTAATTTTCATTATTCTTTAATAAGTTTCAAGTTAAAATTTTTCAAAATATTTTCAATATTTATTTATATGTTTTTAAAGTATTTTCAAAAAATAGGGTTTTAAAAATGTTTTCATGATTTTTTATAAGTTTTAAAGAAAATGGTTGCTAAAACATTTTCAAGATCTATTTAAACATTTTCAAATAAAAAGGTTTATAAAATTTTTCAAGAGATTTATTTTTATGATTTTAAGTTTATTTTCGATAAAATGGTCTTTTAATCCTTTTTTGTTTTAAAGAACCTATCTCAAATAAAAAAGGTTATTTTCCTTAATAATTCTTTTAAAATACATTTCAAAATTATTTTACATCTAAGAAGATATATTTTGATGTTACACATGCAATTCTAGGAAATGATTCAAAGTTTCTATTCATATACATTATTAAAATGGTTTATTTTCTGATGGAATAATTGTTTTGAAACATGTTCATCTTCTATTGGTTTTATTCATGTGAATCCCGCTTCATTTCATGGGTTAGGCTTTGATGAAATGATTTTGAAAACATTTTTTCTCTATAGGTTAGTATATAATTACATGTTTATGAAACCCATTTTATTTCATGATATTATGATAGGATATTTATAAAATCCATCTCTTTTATGTGTCATGATATGATGAATGCTTTGATTTCTTTGTTGCATATGTATGAATTATTTTATTATTAGATGGGTGGGACCTATGTATCTATCCAATTAATTAGGTAAAGATTTATATCTTACGATATAATTATGTAAATCAAGTATATTAACTTAATACTTTATGGGATTATGGGGAAACCCAATATCTTATGAGGAAAGGATTGTGACAGGGGATGATGGTGTGCCCCGTCCATTAAGTGTAGTCACCATGAAATTGGAAGATGGGTAAACTTGATACACTGTGGGAATATGGGGAAATAAGATCCCCTATAAGGAAATTTCTGTGATTGGGTATAGTGGTGTCTCTTTCCTAGTAGGTTTGGTTTCCATGAAGAGCCTTGAAAAGTTCTAGAAATTATCCTTGACTTATAATAAATGATATCACATGTCTATATATGCCACAATTCCATGTTTTATTCCTATTATACGATTTCATGGATTATGTTCTTTATTTTTTTATGATATATTTCTTATAAACTTCTACGATTTATTACATTGTTCATTTTTATGATCACTGATATGTAGGTTATGATATTATAATGTTATTAACATGTTCTCATACCCTTATACTCATGTTTATTCTTAAATGTCTTCCTTGTTTACCCTTACTGAGAATATGATCTCACCTTTTTTTATATTTACCTCCCCAGGTTGTGAAGATATTTATTAAGTATGACGTGTCTAGAAATTATTCTAGTCATGAAGAACCAAGTGAGAGATAATATATCTCTCTTATGTGCCATAGTTTATGTTTTAATTCTTTAAAAGGCATTATACTAATACAATATTTGGGTGTCTACTTGTTTAATATTTTAAGTATTGTGAAAAAGTGATGTAATGTTAATTTATAAAAATAGAGAGTCAATATAAGAGGTCATTCCATGGATTGAATAAATTTACCTTAAATTATTTTATTTTCTTGGGGTGAGTCATTATAGAAAGGAGAATAAAGATGCTTCCTGACTTAAGAGGTTGTCTATGAATGTGTTCTTGATCACCACCTCCTCATGATGAGACTTTTGTTTCTAGGGATTTGGGGAAATGAGACTTTCTTTTGAGTTATTGGTTTCTAAATGATGAATGATATTTTGATTACCAATGAAATTATATTTGATTTTGGGAATCTCTTATGAGTTTTGGGTTGGAATAGAAAGATAACCAAACTCCGACTATACCTTCACAGTCTGCTAACTTGTGATTAATTAGTATGACTAATCTTGTTGTAAAACTATTAATTATTGTGTGGTAGCTGTTTGGTTTACCAGGCTATGTGACCAAGCCATGAAATTTTATACTCTACCTATAACTTGGAACCCTTTTCAATTGATTCCATGATGATTCACGTGGGTGGGGTTAGTTGGAATGATTATGGATGTGTTTTGTTTCATCCTCCTATTTTTTCATTTAAAATTTGATCCCTAGTTGATCATTTTATATACCATTCTAAAAAATATTTATTACTTAAAAAAAATTGTTGAGACCATTGAAATGAGTTTTCAATTATGAAAATGTGTGTTCTTTTAAAATGTTTGGTTCATAAAAATGGATTTTCAAATACTCTACTATGATGTGATAAATAATTTATTAATAATAAATTTGGTTGGTGTTGTGTTTGAAATGCAAATGGTTTTGATAATTGGAAAATTGTATTAATTTTTTTGAAACCATGGAAGAATTTACATGGGATGGTAAATTATTTTTGATAGCTGTGATAGATTTATTCAATATGACCATGTTTAAAAGAAAGAGTTATGTTTTATCAATGGTTAAATAAGGTGTGTTTTGAAATCAATAATGCTTTGAAAAAGTGGGTTATGACTTGTTTCAATGAATTTCGTTTGCTTAAGTTCTGTTTTTGGATTTTGTGTTATTCTAAGTTTTACGAACCTATGTTGGATGATGATAATAAATGTACACTAATAATATTTCCATAAAATAAAGAATTACCATTCATCAGACCCATTTTCGAAGTGGTCCATCATGTTTTATAGAAGTGCCATCTATTTTCAATTACTCTACCTAGAATCCATATCATGTGGTGGAGCCGTAGACCTTCCTCCTTTAAACCCCATCCTTGACTTCTTGGGTTTCTATCCACCTTCTTATAGTTGATAAAGATGGTCACTTGTTGTAGTAATGTGGCTTGAAGTAGTTTATGGGATCTTCGATTCTCTTAAGACTCTTGATGCTCTATTGGTCAAGTCTATCAACTATTTATTTGAGGGATATAGCTAAGAGTGGTGGGAAGTTGTGATTCCCTCTCATCCGCATGAAATAATTTCATCATAATTTTTCATGAAATTATTCATTTAGTGTAAGTATCCTAAGGTATTGAAGTGGGAGAATGTTATCAAGTTCTTGGGTTTCAGTCAAGATGGGCTATTATTTAATGTGTATACCAAGAAATTCTCATTTTTGGTATATTTATTACCTTATCTTGTTGGTAATGAATTTGGAAAGGCTATATGTTTTATTAAAGGTATTCACCCATGACTTTTAACCGCGAAACCTATAACTAGGTTGATTTAATATCAAAATATTCTCAATAGGGAATTTTCAGCTGAAGAAGAGAAAAAAATTGACATGATGGGAAGAATGACTCATTTTTGGTAAGGAATGATTGTTATATTTTTTTAAGTAGTGGTAAATCATGTACATTCTGTTAGGATGACATTTTCATCATAAGTGGTTGTGTATGAAAGTTTAGGGAGATTAAAAATGGTGTGTCCTCTTGGGTCACCTTAATAAGTTTTATAAGTGTGGAGACTGAAATGGGATATTTTATTCAAGGACCATCAACTCATGACTATGGGAAAGGAGAAAATTTGAGATAATAAGGATTCATACATAGGCTATTAAGTGAATATTTTCACACATTGAGAGGAGGTATCAGTTTCCTGTGGTGGTTTTTGTTTATTGAACTTGTTCTTTATGACGTCAAAGTGGAAAATGCCTGAGTTTTTATTTATTGTGACTTATTTATTATTGAAAATCATTTTTTATAAATATTGGTGGATTTTTTTGGATCTTTTGTGATAATATCTTTTTAACATGGTTTTTATCATGTGTCTGGTTTTATTTTATTGTGTCCTTTGAGTTTTTTACTTATGGATGTGCACTATAGAATGTTTTAACATCTTTTTGTAAGGAATTTAGTTCTTTGATGTTCATTGTTCTCCTAGTTATGGAGTTGAATATTTTTCGATAAACCCTGAGATGTTTGGGGGTTGTTTTTAATGGGTGTTATCATGTTTTTTTATTGGTAGTTTGATATAAATTTTTATTTTATGGATGATATACCTTGTGGGAGTGTAGTTCCCGGTTGTGAACTTATGTGTCAATTTGAGTCTTTCTGAATGGACTTGGATAGACCATGAAAATTCAATTGGGTAACTAGAATGATGTGATTCTTTAATGGGCCTGAATCTTGGAGGTGCGGATATTTCATTTTATGAGATCATCAAGGGGTGAGTCAAAGTTTTGAAAATCCTAGGTTACCATACAGTACTTTCCCAAGGTAGAAGTCCTTATCATTTTTTTTTCATTTCTTGTGGAAATTTGGTCATCGATGGACCAAGAGAGTGTTGTTTATTGTGGAAATAATTAGTTTCTTGTATGTTTTATTATTTTATTTTTTTTAATTCATCCGTTATATGTTCTCTTGGGAGAGTGGTCGAAGTATCTTCTTTTAATCAAATAGAAATTATTTTCTTGTGTTACATCATTTTGATAAATCTTTAAATAGTGGGGAGACCTGTTCTAGGTCTCCAGAATTTATCTAGTTTTTATATGTTTGATGATCTTGGTGTGTTAATATTTGAGTTATGTTTGTATTTTTTTCATTTGGTTGAGTCTCTCTTCTGAATTGTAAACTTTACACCTCATAGGATAAGTGTGGAATTTCTTCTTGTTTCATCTTATTCTATCATTTTTGTTAGAAGCTTTCTAGTTTAGAAAGTTCTATGTGGGGGCAGTTATAAAATCCCATTAATTTATTTGGGGTGGGGTGTGGTGTGGGTTACCCATTTATTTTTGTATCCTTTAGTTTCATCCATTTATAAGTTGATCTCATTGTTTTGAAATGTTTTTTTGAATGTTTATGGACTTGTGTGCGATTGGTGCATGGTTCAAAAACACATGGAGCCAAACCGTGAAACATTTCCCAGTAGCCCAGGATGGGGCACACAATTGGCGCATGGTTAGATTAAACATGAAAAAAATGATGAAACTCAAATATAATTGGTCACATGGTTGTTGCACGTTTAAACTAACTGTACAGCCTAACCACACTATTCTTCCAGTTTCTCTATTAGGGGAGCATTGTTAGGTGTACGGTTAGTACTAACCATGAAACTAAAACATGGAAACTATGTGAGTGGTATTTAGTGACATGAAAATCATAATAAATTTCATGAAACACTCTAATTAACCCCAAACTCTGTCCACTTGATCCTAATTCATTTTTTTGGATTTGGGATCCCTCCAGAAGTATTTTTTCTCTCATGAGTCATTTATTGGCAGATAAATGCATCGTTTTAAGTAGAGATATTATTTTGGTATGTTATTTTTCTATTGTTGTCATATCCCTCCTATTCACTTTATTATTTCTTACTTGAGGATATAGAATCCTTATGATTCAATGGGTTTTGGATGAATAATGTAGAATTTTATATCTACATCTTTCATTATTCTATTGAGATATCAATTTCTTTATTTAGTGATCACTATTAGAGGTGACACATCCCTGATTCATCATGATTGATTCCAAATATTCCAACTACATGTTTCAA
Source organism: Viscum album (assembly GCA_963277665.1). NCBI lineage: Eukaryota > Viridiplantae > Streptophyta > Magnoliopsida > Santalales > Viscaceae > Viscum > Viscum album. The sequence goes on along the minus strand of OY728138.1, from coordinate 1,292,231,954 downwards.
TGATTTTTTTTCACCTGGTAAATCACACTTGAACTATTTTATGTTTTGTAAATATTTTCAAACTACTAAATTTGTGAAATTTACTAGAGCCCCTTTTTAATTTTTTTTCCCTTATTATAATATATGGTCTCTTGGGTGATTTTAAATGAGTAATTTATTCAAATAGAAATAGGGTGTAAACCCATGTTTTTAAATATATTCAAACCTTTAAAATTTTTAAAACATCCCTTGAATGATTTAGAATTTATTATAATGAAATAATTATTTTAAAGGACCATTTGGCAATAGTTTGATTACTTGTGAAAGAAAGTATGTATGATCACCCTATTATAACATTTAATTTAAAATTGATTTAAATTTAATTTATGAAGTTTTAAATATTAGTTGGTACATTTTGATGATACTATATTGTAATAATCCCTTATTGTAATTTTATGTAGTCTTATACTACTTATTCTTGGGTGATGAAAAAGGGATTATTTACTTTAAGGGATCTTGGGGGTGAGTGTGACATGTGTTTTTTGGGAATGATCCCATGATTGATATTGATAAAAATCCATGTACAATTCTCATAACATGATTATATCACTCTCTTATTTTTTTACTTTTCATGGGAATCTGCAAAATTAGATGGTATTAACTTGATGTCTGTCTCATTAGTGGACTCACATACTATCTAGTAGATTGGTAGAGAACATGAATGGTTTAAACCATAGATGTGTGTCCAGGAGGCGAGTGTGCGTGGAACTGGTTTTATTGAGACATGTGAGCCTAAATGTAATCCCAATGATTAGTCATGATGATTTTTTATTAGGTATTCTATGGAGATATAACTATCATGCCTATATTTTAACCATGAATTCCATATACATGATAATAGATACATGATTGTTTTTCTTGTCACTAATTCTTGCTAGAGTTCCCTTTCTCTTTTGATTAGTTTACATAATTGATTTTTTTATTGTTATTATGCACATTGACTCTATTGTTTTTACCCCTGTTCATTTTCTATTATTAGGTTCATATTATTATCTTTTCTTGATTATATAACATTAGCTTGTGATTTTTTTTCAAATATTTTCAATAAAATGTTTTGATTTATAATGGTGAAATGATATATCTTACAGATTTAGTTTAAAAAATGTTTTTTAAATATTTAAAACTATATTTTTAAACTAATCCACACACTCTATTTATTATACTGCTCTTTTAGCATATTTTATTTACCTTATCAAATAACTACATGGAATATATGGTGAAATCCTACTGGGAAATATACCTCACACCCTACTTATATCATATGGTGTTTGTATCCCTTATGATCTTATAACAGGTTCTTATTATTTTGACTTCTTATGTGGGATCATAATAGGGTGAAGAAGGGTGGGTGACTTGGGACATAATGGATGGTCATTGACAACTGAGATATGGTTTTTTGATGTTTTTTTATTTCCTAATTTGAATCATATCCTAGAACATGATATGACTATACTAATGAATATATATAATGATTTTTTTATTGTGTAATCTATTTATTTTAATATTTTGTGGGAAAATCATCCCCAATAGTGAATTCATGATTCCCATATACTTTTCATTAGCATGTGCAAATCTGGAATGTTCTTCAGGTTAGTGGAGAATGGGCTTGGTTATCATTTTAGATGGTACTCTAGGTTGGTTTGTCACAAAGCTTGTTCCATGGGATTATATGTCTTGAAAATTGTATAAAGATAAAAACTATGGTGGAGAGCATTAGATCAGTCATGGGTGTGGTGACCTAGTGTCAAAATGGTTTCAAAGGTCAAACTAGTATTTGAAAATTAAAATTGTCTTGGGATAATGATGTGTGGGTAAAACTGGGTTAGTCATGTTCCTTGAAAAACACGTGTTTCAGAGTTAGGGTGTCACCTATGTTTGAGATTCTGCATTGGAATTGTACTCATGGTGGTTTTAGGTGGTCTGATTGTGGGTAAAATCGATGGCGAATCAGTGTTCATAGTATGGTATGACAATTATTCGAATTTATTGAAGGTTAAATTTGGATATTATACTAGATGTTAGGTTTAAACTATGGAATTCATAATCATATGGTCATGGGAATCCCTTAGATCCATGAATCGGGATCGAGGAGTATTGTTTATTTATTGGTGGGTAGGACCTAGCGGTTTTGAGGGAAGTTGGATAGGGAGGGACTGATTAGTTATGTTGTATTGAATAAGATGAAGTGTGTAGAAATATTCATTGGGAGAATTGTTTAGGATGTAGTTTTTATGGGTAGATGATCGAACAAAGAATTTCAAAATGATCCAATGTACACAGTTTCTGTGTTTGGATTTTCATAGTGGAAGGGTTCTTGGAATTCCGAGACAAAAAAGTGTGACATATTGAAAAACTTATGACAATTATATTCCAGGATATATGGTTTATTCTGTACTATGAATTTTTTAGGATGATAATTGTTATAATGAGGAATTTATTATGAACCTCATCAATAGGGGTTTGTAATTCATGAAGGAATGTGAACATTATGTTAAGTGAAAGGTTTTTCTTGAGAGTTTAGATTCAGAGTGGAATTTTAATTCTTTTAAACCTTAAATTATATAGTTATTTACTTGAAGGTAGACTTGGATGTGGGTTTTTATGGGTATAAAAATGTTGTTGGGTGGTTAGTATAAAGGTTTTTAGTGGCTGACCACTGGCTTTCTATGGATCTTCACTAGAAATATGCTAGGGTTTGGGTGCCCTCATTTTAATGAGGTTCCTTATGATCTTTACAGGGTGTGCATATTTGGAACCCCTTTGTGTTTCATCTCCATAATCTATATGAATAGAAGGAGGATATCCCTTATTGTGTATCAATTTCCCTCCTATGTGGTACATTTGATCTGGGTGATTCTAGAGGCCTTTGAAATGTGATTTCAAGGTATTGTTTTCTACTATCTCTCATCCTTGTTATCTTCCATTTTCCTTCATGATTTCCATTATTTTTGGATTTGGATTAAAATAATAATTTCATCTAAGTAAGGTTAAATCATTTATTCTTAAGTGTATTTTGTGCATGCCTCATAAATGTAATCCCAATATGTCTTGATCAATTTGTTGTTCATCATTTATCACAAGGTACATCATTATGTTGATTAAATTGGTGATTTGTTTTGATTTGGATGAAATATTCCATATGTTTGAGTTGATAATTTATTTATTTTGGGTTACCTTAGATTGAGGGTGTTTTGGGATTCTAGTTCACCTATTTTATAGAATTTTAAGCATAATTGGACCACCCGGTGAGTTTTTCACTTATTATTCCAATTCGGGTATCAGTTTAAATTTATTAAATTAATTAATTTGATGTTGTTGGATGTTGATACATGGTATTTTGGGTTCTATGGAATCTATTACATGATTGGTATGAGTTATTGAAATGTAGTCTGATGTAGGGGGACTTGAACTTAATAGAGTTCATTTTTTAATTGGTTATTTTATGTTCATGTGACTCATTATTATAACTATTTTCATGTGTTTTATGTTTTAAATTAAAATTTTTTGTAATGGTATAAAATTTACAGGTTGATTTTGATGGAAGAGAAATACCATTGGAGTGTTCAGATGATATTAAGAAACCTCAGGTGGATTCTTGTGTGTGGGAATAGGTCTGGACAGACAGGTTCCCCGATGATGATTTAGTGAGTTGTGAGGCAGGATGCCTACCCAGTTTAATTTTCTAGTGTCTTTTAACCACCTTATTGATTTAACTCCCTAAGTATGCAAGGATAGTTCGAGTTATTTGATGTTTGGAACTCCCAATAACCCTCAGTATTGGTTGGTTTGATTGGTTTTCCTCCCTATAATCTATGGGGTTAGGATAATGTGCATTTTTAACCTCACAAGGATCCTAAAGAATGGGTCGGCATTATTTTGGGCCTCCCAATAAGACATTGGATGGACTGATGTGATTGATTATTAAACTATAATCCTATAGGGATGGTTTCGTGTGCATTGTTGATCTCCCTAGAGTCTATGGGGGTTTAGGGTGACATGATTTAACTACCTGAGTATGCATGGATGGTTCAGGGTAATTTAAGAGGCTTTGAACTGAGTAACACTTGAAATCCTTAAGTTACTTAAATTACCTAGTTTCTGGAAGACATTATTTCTAACATAGTTTAGAACCATGTATCAAAGGAGTCATTATAAAATATGAATCCTAATATGGTTCCACAATAAGTATTATATGTGTTCATATTATGATATGTTTTTGGGATGGTGAGGTTAACGGACATGACTCCACTTCGTTATAAGTATTTCATGCACACCCACTTGATCACTACAACAATTAGTTTGGGTGAGGTACTAGGGATACATATTTTTATTCAAACTAACCCCTTAACCATGTATAAGGAATGGGATCAAGTATATGTGGACATAAAATCATGTTTCCTATAAAATCATAAGTATTACATGGATCTGGACTCTCGGTAAGGGTCAGAAGGACATGGATTCTATGTTTACAACCTGATGATATGTGAGTTAGTTCAGAGGCCATTATCATTATTTTATAGTCACTATTTTCCATGTACTTTATATTGTTCCTTTTTCTGAATGATTTTAATTATATGTTTACCTAATACAGCTCTGTTGTGTATAACACATCACGTGGATAGTTTTTTCATTTATATATGTGAATAAGGGGGCCCTAAGGATCCTAGTTTCATGTATATATTTTAATGCAACATTATCTATATGGGATAGTCTTGATTAATTTTGGTATAATTTTGAATGACCCTTAGTACATTATTTAGAGGGTATAGTCTTCCAAAGACTATGTTAGGTCCACTCTCATAGTCATATCATCTAGTGTATGGGGTTATAGGCATGAGGTCATGTAGAGATCCCGCTCAGGTACTGTTCAAGCATCATGTGCTTGGGCATCATAATAATCAACCCTATGTATCTTATAGTTTTATAATAACTAGTTAATAATACTCAAATCATGATGAATTTTACTCGATTATTTTTTCAATACACGAGAAGGGATAAGGATGTATTTTAATTAATTAGAGGTAAATAATATATTAATTTAAATTGTTACATTATTTTTAGTTTGAATATCGATAAAGATAATTCTAGATCTCAATCAGGATTTGAGTTCAAAAATAATGGTGGATCGATTAATAAGAAGAGTTCTGTGAAGATTATTATTTTTATTACATTATAGATGTTTATTTCATTACTACTTAATATTTTGTAAATCTCTCTATTAGGACTAAAAAGTTCATTACATGATTAATGGTTGAATACACCCTCTTTTATAATTGATATAACTCATTTATGACAGTAATAAAGATACCATCATGGATAAAGATCCACTATATCACTTAATAACCAAATAAAAACATATAATGTACCATATATAAAAAGATATCATTAACAGGGGTGGTGAAAAGAGTTTTCAAGTGCCTAAAATGTATAATGTAGTGGATACAAAGATAAAAACTTTATTCTATGAAAAATTTATGGATATGTAAATTCCATAGGTATTAATATGTTTGGGAATGACATTAATGTGTGTTTTTAGTCCCAAATCAATTATATGTAAAGTAAAATTTTGGATGCTAAAAATATGTCATGTTTTTAATAATAAATATAATCTCTACATTATCTAATTGACAATTAAAACATTTAATTTTAAAAATATATTTGCTGATTATAGTGGGAACACACAAAAAAATTATATTAATATCGAATATCAAACAACATAAGATATCAGAAAACCATTGTAGAAAAATTTAATAGCATTTGAATCATTAAGCCTATATAAGATCCATTCAATTGAGTTTTACTTTTGTGTCTGACTCATCCTTGATGAGATCCCAAATATGGTATGTAATGCCCTGAAGGTAATTATAAATGTAATAATAATAATTTTGGTTAATATCTTTATTATTCTTACTTTAATGTGAATTTGTACATTTTATTTCAAATACACTAAAGAGAAAGAGAAACATTTTATTCAAAAACTGAAATATTACATTGATATAAGGGATTAAAACTACTCAAGAAACCTTGTCGTAAGACCCCGAAAAATAGATGGTATTCCACCATGCCTAACAAGAAGGCCGAACTTGTAGTGAATGTCCCTTGGATATACAATAATAAATAATGTGATGATAAGAAGAATAATAAAAATGCTAAGTGTCAATTAAATATAGAAAACCATTCTCTTAAAACAAGAAATGTTCTTGATCCTTTGAATACCTTGAATGGGTATTTATACGACTTAAAATGACTGTTATAAGTAGTCGATGGGGTTTCCAAGTTACCATTGATGTTTCATGGCCATTGGGTATTTTATGTATTCAATGCTTTAAATGTTTTTAAATAATTGTTTTTGTTAAATGAAATTAACACTGCTACAATTCTAAGTATTTGCGATGAGGTCCCATCGCAAATAGCTCATTGTAGAAAACATCATCCCAAAAAATATTATTTGCGATGGGCACATCGCAAATAATATTTTTTTTTGCGATGGACAACTTCACTGTTTCAAATAAGTCTCTGATTATATACTATATATATAGAAACTTTTTTGCGACGGGCCTGTCACAAATACTTTTTTGCGACGGGTCCGGAATACCGTTGCAAATACTTTTTTTAAAGTATTTATTTAGACTATTTGTGATGGGCTCGTCGCAAATACTTTTTGCGATGGAGCCCCTAATCCCGTCGCAAATATGTTTTAAAAAAATTATTTAGGCTATTTGTGAAGGAAACCCGTCCCAACAGATCCCGTCAGAAATAATAAATAAATTTTTGAAAAAATAAATTTAATAAAATTTTGATTATTAAAAAATTATTTTTAATATTATTTAAATAATAATAAAAATATTAAAATTATCAATATTCAAAAAAAAATATAAAAAATCATTGATTATTCTAATAATTATTATTATTATTAGTAAAATAAAAAAAATTAAAAAATATAATACTGAAAAAATATATTTAGTAAAATTATGATTAATGAAACAATAATATTAATATTATTAAAATAAAAAAAATAAAAATTATTAAAATTCACAATATTCACAAATATAAAAAAAATAATTATTATTATTATTATTATTAGTAAAATAAACAAACATTAAAAAAAATACTGAAAAAATATATTTAGCAAAATTATGATTAATGAAACAATAATATATGTATTATTAGAATAATAAAAATTAAAAATTATTAAAATTATCAATGTTCACAAAAAAATCATAAAATATTAAAAATTAAATTATGTAATATTCGCACCGATATAAAAGACAAAAACTGTAAATAGTTCATATTACAAAAAATGTTAAATTTAAATGTTTTTAACATAAAAAAATCACTGGGGGTCGTATTCTGGAGGAGTCAGGGGAGCTGAAGGAGATGGTGGAGGAAACTCCATCACTAAACTACGAGTCAGATAACACATGTACACCATCTGCTCGTGATTCTGCTACTGAAATCGACGCATCTCCTCCTCATGTTGTTGCTTCTGCTGCTGAAGCTGCTGACACATCTCTTCTTGTTGCTTCTCCAAACTCTCTATAAGGTCATTATGAGCTCAAAACTGCTCATAATACTGTGAGGAAGAAGCTGATGCCTCTCCATAAGCTCCTCTTGAGCTGGATGCCGACATTGCAACAGTACCATAACAAGTACCAGGAGTCACATTAGAGTCGATACCAACTACTCGGCCTTTCTAAAAGTCATACTAAGTCGCCTGCATCCATGCGGCCTCATCGAAAATGGTGCGCACTGGTCTGATCAGTCACCTCGTCCTGACCCTCAGCCTATTTCCGAAAGTTCGCAACCTCATATGACTCCTTCAATTCCATTTTAAAATTAAAATTGTGAAAATATTATATGTTGTTAATTGTCAAACTGAAAAAAATAAGACTAACCAAATTATGATGCTGGCGATCACCTCTAATCTCTTCAGTGGCTGGATCAATGTACATCCTCTGATAAACATCGAAATCTGTAATATTGGGATACTCGAATACCTATATGTATATAAAAGAAATTTTTTATATTTGAAGTTATATAAAATATTTAAAAAAATACTTACCAGATGCTCTCTAGGCGTACTGAATGTATGGCTACCAGCTTGATGTGTCACCTCTTATCTCACCTGGTTCTACCGACCCAATGAAGACCTCCTCTAAAATCCACCACCCAACTAGTGTACACATAATCCATCCTAAAACTGAGATGAAATGTACTCTGGTCGGTGGGCTCTACATGACTCATCAAATATTGTCGCTCCTGCTTTCTTAATGGTTGTCTTTCTTAAATTGTGAAAAAACTGACGGAAACGCTCCCGCATAGCCACCTCCCATGCTGCATGGATATTTTCATGCATTCTATCATCGATGGGATACCATAAACCCCACAAATAATTTATAATATCAAGTTATTAATAAAATAAATTTCAAAATAAATTTCAAAATAAATATTATTTTTTTATGTACCATCCAATGATTGTACATGATGAGCCACACATCAATGGGAATCTGTTCCCATGTGATCTGTGGCTGAGAAAAATAATTGCGCAAGATATCACTCCCCTGTCCAACAACTACATGCACAAAACTGTGAAAAAAGAATAAATAATCAAAGAATTAATATATATATATATATATATATATATAAATAAATGAAATATAACTAAAATATATGGGTTACCATACCTCTGTGTGCGTGTATCGAACCCAAGACGTGGACGTCGCTCGAGGATAGGGACAGGAATCATTAGTAGCGCAAGACTGCACCCCCTTCGCGTACCTCCTAAAACACCAGTTGGCTAAGGGTCAGATGATTCCATATCCCCCTCATCCAAATGTATCTCAGCCTCTTCTAGCTCACATAATAGATCAGAGTCCATCTGAAACACAAAATGATTGTTGTTAGCAGATAGTTGAAAATATCTATTATATATAGATATATATTAGTTATGATCATAACCAGTATTTAATTGTGTCAATGTTCACCTTCATCATAATCTTCATATTTGACAATGTCAATGTCTTTATATTCCTTCTCGACATCATCAATATCCATATGAGTTTCACTTTCACCATCCCTTGTCATTTTAAAATTATTTGTAACATCATTAACATCTTGGTCACCATCAACCCTTAAATGTGGGGTGTCACCATCAATATTCAAGTTTCTTTTTGAAAAAGATATATTTTGAGTTTTCTCTTGAAAAATTTAAATTCCTTCCACTTCAGCGGAACCACATTCAGTTTGAGTAAATTTATTTTCCCGAGATTTAATTTTTATTATGCTCCACCAATCACTCAGGTATCTTGAAATATCATAGTACTTTTCATAATAAATTTTATGTGCCTATTGAGCTAGTAAAAATGGTTTATTTACTACAAGAAGACTTTTATATTTAAAATCGATGATTTCGTGAGTCGGATGAACACGCAAGCCTCTCTCAGTATCCAACCACCAACATTTATACATTGTTATGTAATTCTGTCCAAGATAACTAGCTCAATAATTTCATCCAGAATTCCATAAAAGTCAAATTCAGTATCTCTACGATGTGATCCTCTCAAACAAACTCCACTATTCATTGTTTTGTTTTTTGATTCCCCATATGCACATGTATGAAATCAAAAACCATTCACCACATATAAATTATAAGATTTAACCATTTTGGATGGTGGGTAACTAAATATACACAGTTTATTATCAATTTTATCAGTATGTTGAGACACCTAAAATTTTTTAAAACAATTATCAATATAATAAATAGTAAACTCAATTGATATTAAACCATCAATAATTTATGTTACCAGTTTTTGAAACCATTGAGAATTTTTTTTGTCTGCATTCTTCAAAAGCAACTACTGTAATTTGTGGAAGTTGTTTCTTGATATCATTATCATATAACCTACAAATAAAATAAGTTTACATATTGTAACAGAAATTATAGAATAAGTGATAGAAGCACTCATAGTAAAATGCTGTCATTTTTTCACAGTTGAGCATAACATTTCTATGAGCTATGTGATGTTCATCATCTGAAAGCCATCATTCTTGAACTCCACCGAAGCCAATATTTGGCTGATTAAAAACTGATAATTGATTTTCCATTTCATCATTAACATTTCCCTCATTCCATCCCATGTGGTTTGGTTTTGAGGGATATTCATATTCAAAATAGTGAGAGAGAAAAACGTAATTTCCTCTTGTAAATAAGCTTCAGCAATTGAGCCTTCAACTGATGCTTTGTTACGTACTTTTTTCTTTAATTTATGCATGCATCTCTTGAATAGATACATCCATTGAAACTGTAATGGACTTACACATTTATCTTCATGTGGAAAATGTAATATTAGATGTTCCATTGAGTCAAAGAAATCTGGTGGAAAGATTTTTTCCAATTTACATATATTTACACCAACATCTTGTTCCAGTTTACTTAGCGCATTTTAGTCTGTTGTCGCTGCACAAATGTCTCGAAAAAAATATGATATGTCTACTATCAAATCCCAAATCATAGAATTCAACAAACCTCTGAATCCATTCGGCATAAGTCTTTCTATTATAACATGACAATCGTGACTTTTTAATCCGGTAATATGACCATTTTTAACACATCATCCCAAATTAGATGCATAGCCATCTGGAGGTCCCAAATCTGCAATCCACTGACAAAATAACAAGCGACTCTCTTTAGACAGTGTATAAGCTGCTTTTGGCCTCATTATCCTCTATGATCTGACATTTTCAAATGGTTCAAGTTCTGGTCACCTGTAAATTTGGGCAAGATCTAATTGTGCTTTTATAGTATCTTTGGTCTTACCTGGTGTATCCAAAACTATATAAAATAAATTATCAAAATAGTTCCTCTCAATATGCATGACATCCATCATGTGGTGGACCAACCAATCAAACCAATATGGGAGATCCCAAAAAATGCTTCATTTTATCCAATTATGTTCTTTCCGAATGCCATGAATTTTCTTTTGTTTTACTGTTGGCCCAAATGTGATTGGAGGTAATGAAAATACAACTCATTATAACTCTGTACTTGAGATCATTTTTGGAGGTTTATCCCTTTCAACTGTGCCTTTTATAAAATGAGATTTGTTTCTTCAAAAAGGATGATCGGTTGGAAGAAATCTTTGATGACAGTAAAAATAGAAAGGTTTTTTTCCATTAACAAGCATAAAAGCTTTGTTGTCTTTCATACAGTAAGGACATGATTCCGTACCATGTGTACTCCAACCAGATAACATGCCATATGTCGGAAGGTCACTAATTGTCCAAATCAATGCATCTTTTAATGTGAAATTTTGTTTTGTAGAAACATCATATGTACTTACGCCATTACTCCACAATTCATTTAACTCATCAATCAATGGTTTCAAATAAACATAAATATTCTTTTTTGGATGTCCTAGGATTAATAATGTCAAAAATATATAGGTCTCTTTCATCAACATCCATGGAGGTAGATTGTACGGAGTTATAAAGACAGGCCGACATGAATACTAACTATCATAAGAACCAAACTGATAGAAATCGTCAGTAGAAAGACCCAATCACACGTTTCGGGCTTCTAATGCAAAAGATGGATGCAGATGATCAAAATTTTTCCATGAATCACCATCATATGGATGATTTAAGATTTTACCAGTTGAAATATTGGTTTTGTGCCATGAAATCATTGATGCTGTATTATGAGACATAAATAAACATTGTAGCCTGAGTGTAAGGGAGGAAATATCTCAACTGTTTTATAGGAATCGATCCATACATCCCTTGTTTAGATTCTTTATTCCTCTATTGTCCATATGTGGGACAACTATCCAATGACTCATTTTCACAATAATATAAGATTAAATCATTTTCACTTGCATGAATCTTACAATAACTAAGGCCTAGATTACAAACCAACATCTTTCTCTCAAAGTAATTTGTAGTCAACACATTTTTTTCAGGTAATAGTGTTTTAACCAAAGAAAATATATGATCAAAATAGTTGTCTGACATTGCACTATCTGATTTAATAGCCATAAATTTTGTAACTGCTTCTAATTTTCTTCTCTTGCAACCAGCATATAGTGCATCCTCAGCATACCTCAACAACTCATAAAATTTGGATGGTGCCAACTGAAGAGTTGAATCCATATCATCGTGAGTTTTAGTTAGTTTTAAAGATGGACCTGCAACATCATGTACTGAATTTTGGAACCGTGATGAATCCAGAATCAAGTTATTACTATCATCTTTGGAACTGTGTTCACTATGTTGATACCAAAAAACATAATCTGGTTGAAAACCAAACCGCAAGAGATGTCCCCCAACCTTTTCAAATGTGTCAAACATTCTCAGAGCACATTTTTTACAAGGACACTTAATTGTGCCTTTTGAAACATATTATGGTTTTGATGATGAAAATTATAATAAAGCTTCAACACCCTCAATATATATAGTTTTTAAACCAGAACCATTTGGGTTTCTATACTAATTTATCCATTTGTGATCATCTAATAATGACTGATTTTGACTTCCTTGTTCCATATTTTTCTAAAAAATATAAAATCATCACTTTTTTTGAATAATTTGAAATTATAAAAGAACTATCGAAAAAAATATAAATAATTACTACTACTTCTTAATAATTACCATTAATTAAGGGCGACATAATTTCCAGTGGATTGATGGTTACTCCTTTGTCCGACGTCTCATTTACTTGCATCTTTCTCACACTCAAATCACAATGAAGAATCTAGTCAGAGGTATGCATATTCATTCTTTTATGCACGAGAATGAATATGCGTATCTTCAACCATATTCTTCATTGTGATTTCAGTGTGAGAAAGGTGCAAGTAAATGATCTGTCGGACAAAAGAGCCCCCTTTTCGTCGATGAATCATCCTCTTTCAATTGTCACTGCCTGAAAACATTATAAAAAATATGATCATACGAAGGAATATCTAACCTCGTGCATACGATATTTAATATGCCTATGTAGCATCATATTTTTCATAATGTTTTGAGTCAGTGAGTGTTAAAAGGAGAAAAGTCATCGAGCAAAAGGAGTGTCGTCAATCCACTAGAAATTGTGCCAAGCTCTTAAAATTTATTAAAATTTATTAAAATTTCTTTCAACTGTTCCTAACCGTTCCTAACTATTTATAATGGTTCCTACCTAATTATTAATATCTATTACTATTTATTACTAATTATTACTAATTATTTCTAACTATTTCTATTTATTTCTATTTATTACTAATTAGTCCTATTTATTACTAATTATTCACATTTATTACTAATTATTCATATTAATTACTAATTATTCATATTTATTAATAACTATTCATATTTATTACTAACTATTCATATTTATTCTTAACTATTTCTATTTATTGATAACTATTCATATTTCTTCCTAAATATTCATATTTATTTCTAAGTATTCCTATTTATTACTAAATATTCCTATTTACTGCTAAGTATTACTAATTATTACTAATTATTACTAATTATTACTAATTATTACTAATTATTCCTAATTATTACTAATTATTTTTGGTTATTACTAAGTATTTCTATTTCTTACTTACTAATTATTACTAATTATTGCTAATTATTACTAATTATTACTAATTATTACTAATTATTACTTACTAATTATTACTAATTATTACTAATTATTACTACTTTTTCATATTTATTCCTATTTATTACTTACTAATTATTACTAATTAATACTAATTATTACTAATTATTACATATTATTATTATTTATTACAATTTATTAAAATTTATAACTAATTGTTACTAATTATTTCTAATTATTTCTAATTATTCCTAATTATTAATAATTATTACTATTCATTAGTAATTATTCCAATTTCTTACAATTTATTAATAATTATTACAATTTATTACTATTTATTATTATTTTATTGTTATTTATTACAATTTATTTCTAATTATTACAATTTATTTCTAATTATTACAATTTATTACTAATTATTACAATTTATTACTAGTTATTACTAATTATTACTAATTATTACTAATTATTACTTTTGGAAAAAAAATCCCTCAAGGTATCATTGATGATTTTTTGAGGTGATTGTGTTTGTTGATAAAGTGGGCCTCTATGTTATGTTTGTTGACAAAGCAAACCATGATGTACAAATTTGTTGACAAAGGGGATTTCATTGTGGCATGTCAAGTTCAAGGGATTTTGTTAACAATCCATGATTGATTCAAGAACGTCAACAAACGAATGATCGATCTGGAGGTGGTTCAAAAAGAGCAGATACAAGGTGGTGCCGTTTTCCAGTGTTTGTCAAATTTTTGGACCTGAAAATCGACAAATGGAGAAAAGTGGTTTTGGAAAAGGTACATGCACGCCGTTGTATTGAAGGAGAGGAAACTTGCGCGCCATATGTTTTTTCAAGATCAGAACATCAAAATATGGCAAATGGAAAAGGAGCACCCATGTTTTAGGGTCGGTCACGCAAGTGACTTGCGTGGCAGAGACTTGCATGCCGAGACCTGCGCGCCTGGAGGAGACTTGTGTGTCATCACGTAGGGTGTCTAAATGACTATAAATAGAGGTCGACCCCACCTCATTCGGTAAGAGAGTTCAACATTTAGAGAAAATTAGAGCTCTCGTTGCGTAGGTGTGGTGGTCGCGCAAGTGGTGGTGTGGTCACGCAAGTAGAAGTTGCGCACTAGTTGATTGTTGAGCTTTTAGAGTGGTTTGGGTGAGAAAGGTTGGGAGTCACCCAATTTTTGAGTTGAAGAAGGGGGCGTCACGCAAGTTGTTTGATGAAACTTTTGCGCTAGGTTTTGAAGAAGCACGACAGTTGATGGTTGCACGTGAAAATTGGTTTGGGTGTAAAAGGGTGTGAGTCATGCATGTTTGGAATTACAGAAGCTAGTGTCGCATAAGTGGTTAAGGTGAACTTGCACCCCAGTTTTAACTTGTGCGTCGAGACTTGTGTGTCGGCTTAGAAAAGGGTTCCAGGTATGGTTGAAGTACCGCAGTGATTCAATTTTACGTGAAACCTGGAAGATTGCCCAATACCTTCGGTGTAAAGTGAGATTCATCTACGGGTGAAAGTTGGACTTCAAATGAGCATCTACATATAGTAGAGGATGTATTCGTTAGTGATAATGAAGAGACCTACATTTCTATAAACTGTGAGTGGATCCTTTCTAGAGCAGTGAGCAAAGGAAGAGAAAGAAGGTGATCCTCTCCACCGACAGTGAGCCAGAGAGAGAGAAACATGGAGTGAACCTTGGGAAAGCAGTGAGCTAACCCTAAACATTGTAAAGGCAGTGATCCTGGGAATAGAAGTGATCTATCCCGAACTTTGTAAACATCAGTGCGCTTTTAGTGGATTTGGTACATCGACACATCGTCGGGGTATGCTCCTTGGACGTAGGCCAGTGAGGGTGAACCAAGTAAAAATCAAAGTGTCAAGTGCATGCATTAGTTTCTATTAATACTTTGCTGCAAGAAAGAGAGAGAAGATAATCATGCTTAACAACGAGTTTTAATCTTTCATACCCTGATTCACCCCACCTCTTATGGTATCTAACCTAGTGGACCTAACAATTACTAACAATTACTAATTATTACTAATTATTACATTTTACTAATAATTATTACAATTTATTACTAATTATAACAGTTTATTACTAATTATTATAGTTGATTACTAATTATTATCGTTTATTACTAATTATTAAAGTTTATAACTAATTCTTACAGTTTATTACTAATTATTACAATTTATTACTAATTATTACAATTTATTACTAATTATTACAATTTATTACTTATTATTTCAATTTATAACTAATTATTACAATTTATTACTAATTATTACAGTTTATTACTAATTATTACAATTTATTGCAAATTATAAAAATTTACTTCTAATTATTACAATTTATTAGTAATTATTACAATTTATTACTAAATATTACAATTTATTACAATTTATTACAATTTATTACAATTTATTACTAAATATTACAATTTATTAATAAATATTACAATTTATTACCAAATATTACAATTTATTACTAGTTATTACAATTTATTACTAATTATTACAATTTATTACTAATTATTACAATTTATTACTAATTATTACAATTTATTACTAATTATTACCATTTATTACTAATTATTATAATTTATTACTAATTGTTACAATTTATTACTAATTATTAGTAATAATTACAATTTATTTCTAATTATTACAATTTATTACTAATTATTACAATTTACAATTAATTATTACAATTTATTACTAAATATTAGTAATTATTAGGATTTATTACTAATTATTACAATTTATTACTAATTATTATAGATTATTACTAATTATTACAGTTTATTACTAATTATTGTAGTTTATTACTAATTATTACAATTTATTACTAATTATTACAATTTATTAATAATTATTAGAATTTATTACTAATTATTAAAATTTATTACTAGTTATTACAATTTATTACTAATTATTACTATTTATTACTAATTATTAAAAATTTATTACAATTTAATACTAATTATTACAATTTATTACTAATTATTACAATTTGTTACTAATTATTACAATGTATTAGTAATTATTACAATTTATTACTAATTATTACAATTTATTCCTAATTATTACAATTTATTACTAATTATTACAATTTATTACTAATTATTACAATTTATTACTAATTATTACAATTTATTAATAATTATTACAATTTATTACTAATTATTACAATTTATTACTAATTATTACAATTTATTACGAATTATTACAATTTATTACTAATTATTATAATTTATTACTAATTATTACAATTTATTACTAATTATTACAATTTATTACTGTTTATGACAATATAGTACTATTTATTACTCTTTATTACTATTTATTACTCATTATTACTATTTATTACTCATTATTACTATTTATTACTCATTATTATTATTTACTACTATTTATTAATAATTATTAATATTTATTACTAATTATTAGTATTAATTATTATTTATTACCAATTATTATTAATTATTACAAATTAATTATATACATTACTAATTACCGTTAATAATTATTAATTATTACTAATTCTTAAAAATTAGTACTAAAAATTTCAATTTATTAGTTCAAATAAATACTCATGACAAAACAATTTAAATATAATTTAATTACAACTAATCAACAATAATAAAAAATAACATAAAAATGAAAAAAAAAATAATAAAACATAAATTCATTTAAGCTTGATTTTCTATCGATGTAGACGGCTTCACAACTTTCGCGTAAACAAATAAATTAGCTTAGAAAAATTTTCCCTCTAAAATTAGAATTCTGAGAGAAACAAGATCTAAGAATTGAGAGTAATGAGAGGAAAACAGATGGGGGTATATATAGGTTGGATTATTTGGGACGGGACTATTTGTAATGGGATACCCATCGCAAATAGTATCTTTTGCAACGAGTCCCGTCGCAAATACCTACGCCCGCATTAATTACTATCTGCGGTTAAAAAGTTATTTGCGATGGGACCCATCGCAAATGGTCCATGCCGACACCCCTTTTGCGATGGGACGACATCTCATCGCAAAACGCTATTTACCGCTGTCGGGTATTTGCGACGGGCCCCATCACAAATACTTCACTATTTGCGATGGTGGGATCCCATTGTCGCAAATAACCCTCACGCGCCTTCATTCAGTTTGGCGCATTATTCGCGCCAAACCTTTTGCGGCGAGAGACAAAATCCCGTCACAAATAATTGGTTATTTGCGACAGGTGTTACCCCCGTCGCAAATAACCTCTTGGACGAACCTTTTGTGACGTGATTTATTCCCGTCGCAAAATGCCCATAGCAAAAAGTCATTTTTTTCGTAGTGTATGGGTTTTAATTATGGGTTATTATTTAATGATTGAATTTTAAAATATAAAACATGGGTATTGAACATTATTAATTTATGTGTTTTATTATGAAAATAATTTCAAATTAAAATGTTATGGTTTTAACGATAGATTTGTTTTAAAAAAACAATAATGTGTATTATAATTATTTATTTATTGTTTTCCTATCTATTTTTTTTAATTTTAATTTTGATTTAAAATTGTATAAAAATTGGTGTCATTCCTTGGAAAAGGCGACACACCAACTATGTTGGGTGACCCCATCAACCCTAGTAAGGAGGTGTCTACCCACACCCAAGGAGGCTTGAGGAGGCAGGCGAACCCAAGAAAGCATATTGGATGCAGGCCACACATGATCCCGTCTATAGGACCTGGTTAGGCATGAGTAGAGGGTGGCATATGTGCATGCTGGTGGAGTCCCATGCAAAAGGACTCTGGTGTGTGTGCTTGTGACATTGAGAGATGGCACCACACACAGAAGCATAAAAGGCATTCCCAAAACTAGTTGGGTTTCAATGTGGAATGAGAAATTTTTTGTAGTACGCGATCTAAGCTATCGGATCTAGCTGTACAAGATCTTGACCTTCCACGCCAATACACCATTTGTGTCCCAGTGTCGCGGTATATCACCATGTAATTTTTTTTACTGTTTGATCTATTTTCCCTAGATCTGGACCGTCGAACCAGTTTAAAACTCATGGATCCACAACGATCACTCAATTAGACGTAATGTAATATCACATGTCCTTCATTTTTAAAGAACGCGGATCCATCCAGACCATCTGATCGGATACGCGGATCGATCTAGGCTTTCTGTTGACCAGCTGCATGACCCCTTGTAAATTTTTTATTGTTAATCTTGACCCTTGGATCTAACAATTATTAATCCAATCTGATCATTTCTTCTCTCTTATTCATCCTCATTGAATCCAAATCAGTCCTCATTACATCTTGTAGATGGTGTCTTCTCTTCATCCCCTCCTTATCATGATGCTTCTCGATGTGTTTCCCTTAGTCTTAGCCCCTTGGTTTATTTTCCAAAAGTTGTGTTATTTTAAACCAAGCATCAAAGTCCATGGCTCAGATCCTCCTCCTCATTTCATTTTTATAAATTTAGGGTGTCAATTAACCCTATTGCATGTGGAATTTGCACTAATGAACACTTTTATTTTATAATACTTTGTCTATCCGAATCAAAAATTGGAAACTTTGGTTTTCTTTAAATGCCTCACTTTTCACACCCAAGTGCTACCTAAAAATTCCATCTGTCGAACTCTCTCTTTCCCTCTTAGTTCTGGAAACACTCATCCCTCTCCTGATCTGAAACAAGTAAGGTTATTTTATTATTTTCTTTTGAAAATATAATCATGTATATATATACATAGTTATATATATAACCATGTTTCTTTATCTAACTGAAATTGCATAATTGATATGCATTCTCTATTTTCAAGAATCTATTTTTAAAGAATTAAAGTTTTTATTTTTACTACCATGTTGTGATCTTTTACCAATAATTATATATATATGTGTATATACATGTGTATATACACATATAAAACATGATATTTTCATAATATATAAGTGTATAAGTTAAAAGTTTCTTTGTCATGAGTCTTATATCCAAAAACATATGTGTTAACCTTTTTTTAAAAATTTATTTCTATAATGGTGATATATGTATATGTGAATATAAGGTTATTCCTACATGAAAGTAAACACATTACATATATTTATCAACTTTTTTTGGTGTGTTCTTTTATTATAATTTTTGACGGATTTCATGGTTACAAACCACATACACAAATGCATATATAAGTTGATATATATATATATATATATATATAGTTGAATATATATACATACATATCCATTTATGTATAAACAACTTAGGTATAGTTATTATATCTCAATTATTTAAAAATGGTAATTGGTATTTAACACAAATCAAACTTGTGGTCAAATATTTATAGTCACCATGTTATATGA
The DNA here is from genome assembly GCA_963277665.1 of Viscum album. Lineage (NCBI taxonomy): Eukaryota > Viridiplantae > Streptophyta > Magnoliopsida > Santalales > Viscaceae > Viscum > Viscum album. The sequence goes on along the minus strand of OY728138.1, from coordinate 1,292,211,987 downwards.
TTGTATATGATAAATCTTGTCATTTTATGTGAAATTATGGAACAAGTTATCATATCATGTGTGAAACCTATTTATTTATTATTTAAGACAATTTTTGAGAAGACAAAGTAATATATGCATTTTTTATTTATTGTGATTTTATTTAATTAATCATTTTATTGATGAATTACAATTAACGACAATTAAAACAGGTATGAGATGAATATTTTTATGATAATATATGAATTAAGAAATAAAATTTTTAATGTGGTATGGGGAATTTTGGTTTTTTTAATGAATTTATTTTATCTATGATTAAGATTCAAATAAATCAAAGTGGTATGGGACACTTTGATTTAATGTTATATTTTTATTAGACAACTTATTAATGTATAGGACTTATTATGTAATGGGTGAGGCCCACAATAGTCTCTCGATACATCGGTATTTCTCATGAGACAAACTAGGTCTTGGCATGATGCCTTGAAAAAATGGTTATGTATGATCTTAGCATGAGGCCTTGAGATAATTTTTATGATGTTCTGCATTATGCACTTTCTCATAATGATTCTAGTAAATAAAAGTCCATGTGATTATTCAACTAGTAAAATATCCATGTCTAATGATCATACTCTTATGAACAATTATTAATCAGTTTTTTATTTCCAAATGCACATGGTTTAATGTTTAATATTTAAATCTATACTTGTATAAAAACTCATTTATAAAGAAGGATTAATATTTAGTCCCTAAACCATAATGATAAATGACATCATTTTATGTGCATTTCTAAATAAATAATATTTCATGTGTAATGTTTTATCTTCACCTCTAGCAGGTTATAGAATAATTAATTATGGTCATTATCTAACTTATAGGTGGCTTCTTAAGCATTTATATTCAAGTGCATGCATATTTTATAACTTATTGTATTTGTAACTCTTAAATAAGTTTAGTAATTTTTATCATGATTTTATCCTAAAAGCTGTTTTGGAATCTCTCATGAAAATGATGTTGACATTTTATGAGAAAATATAATTTCATGATTTAAAAGATGTATTTTAAGGAAATGTTTTAAAGAAAAATTATTTCTTAATGGTCTTGTTTTAAAACCCCTTAATGGGAATTTTTGTTCTCACCATATTTATTTTAATTAATCTTACAGGTTTAGTGGATGAGTTGCAATGTTTTTCAAATGATGAAGTGTTGTTCTAATATTACTTTTCTTATTGTTTATTAAAATATTGTACATTTGTATCTGAATTTACTAATGGAATTATAATTATCCAAAACCGAGGCCAGTAATATATTATATATGGTATTTATTGATCTGTATTTATTCAAGTTTATTTATAAAAAAAATTCACAGCATTTTTAATGGCCGAGTCTGGTTTCTCAGGATCGGGTCCTAACAGTTGTTATCAAAGGAACTACTTTGTTAACATTAAAAAATTAGAATAAAACTACTAATTTAATTAATTATTATTAAGAGAAATTTTTTTATTAAATTTTATAATGGAAGGAGATGGTTCTCCAACTAACCACATGTAACTTCTTACTGAGCTACTCGAGACCATAATTGTCAAAAACATGTTCAGAAGAATACCAGCCTTTTGCAAACCTATGTCTGTCCTACAAACACATCTACAAAGTGTCTACCAACCCAAATATCCTTCAATTTTACCAAGGAGATAGTTATATCTATCAACATATAGAAAATGAACAACATACGGAATATAGGCATAGAAGAAAATAGCGTGAAGGATTCTTCCTATGTTTCACTCTGTCTAAGAATTACCTAGACTTAGGAAAATTTCGAGAAGCTACAATGGATGGTGACCTTTGTGCAGCCTATCTATTCCATGTTCTATGTTTTAGTATATATGGGAGAATCTATGATATCAGAGATTATCTATAAAAAAGGATCCCATTCTGAAATCTCTGAGCTTCACACCTCCCATGCTTCCCTCTATAAACATGAGTGTTTTATGTGTAGATTTGACCATAACTACTTGAGGTGTATCTGGTCTAATGAAATTGAGGAACTAAAAACTACCCTGGGAATCCACCATAGGACATTAGTGGATTATCCATGGTGGTGGAAATGGTAAAGGTGTAAATAAAATGTTTTTCATTCGAATTTTTTTAATTAATTAATAATTATTAAAAAAACTCGAGGGACATTGAGGATTTTGTCAGAAGGTTGGTGATAGTATGAGAGTATGAGTACAATAGAATTGTGATGGTTCAATTATGTTAAGGGCGTATATTGTAATTGCCCAAACATAATTATAAATGTAAAAATCAAAATTTTGGTTATTATCATTTTTTTCTTACTTCAATGAAAATTGATGTGTTTTATATCAAATATGCTAAAGAGAAAGAGAAAAATTTTATTCAAACACTGAAATATTATATTGATATAATGGATTACAACTACTGAAGAAAACTCATCGTAAGACCCAGAAAAATAAATGGTAAGCCACCAAGTATAATGAGAAGGTTGAACATGTATTTAATGTCCCTTAGATCTATAATAATAAAGAACATGATGATAAGAAGGATTGTAAAAATGATAAGTGTCAATGAAATGTATATCACCATCCTTTTAAAAAAATAAATGGTCTCGATCCTTTAAAATACCTTGAATGGGTATTTATACATCTTAAAATGATCGTTATAAGTACTCATTGGGGTTTTCAAGTGACTATTGATGTTTTATGGCTGTTGGGGTTTTTATGTGTTTAATGACTTAAAAAAAGTTACATAAAATTTTTAGTTAAATGAAATTTAGGGTTTTAATTATGGGTTATTATTTAATTATTGAATTTTAAAATATAAAACATGGGTATTAAACATTATTAATTCATGTGTTTTAGTATGATAATTATTTAAAATTAAAATGGTATTTTTTTAAAGATAGATTTGTTTAAATAATGTGTATGTTACATATTGGTTAATTGTTTATCTATTTTAATTTTTTATAAAATATAATTTTGTTTTATAATATTATAAAATTATTATACTCTATAGGAAAAGAAAACACATCAAATATGTTGAGGGACCTGGTAAACCCTAGTAAGGTGGCATCTACTCGCGTCCAAGGAGCCTTGAGCACGCAGGAAAACCTAGGAGAACATAGTACATGCAGACCATGCACATGCCCATGTATAGGGCCTAGTTAGATGCGAATAGAGGGTGGGATAAGCGCCCATGGGTGGAGTTTCATTTGTAAGGACTCTGGTGTGTGTTATGGTGACATTGAGATATAGCACCGCACATTGAAGCGTATAAGGAATTCTCGAAAATAGTTGGATTTCAATGTGGGACAAGAAATTTTCCATGGTACATGATTTAAGTCATCTGATATTGTGGCATGAGATCATAACCATCCGCACCGGTATAACACTCGAGTCCCAGTGCCACGATATATCACCCTGCTATTTTCCCGAATGTTCGATCTGGTCGTGCTAGATCTGGACTGTCGAACATATTTAAAACTCATGGATTCACTGTGTCTATGAAATCAGTCGTGATTTAATATCATTCATCCTTCATTTCTAAAACACACATATCAATCCAGACTATTCAATTAGATACAAGGATTAATCTAGTATGTTCGTTGATCACCTGCATGACCCCCCCCCCCCCCCGTTGTTATTTTTTTAGGGTTAATCTAGAGCCTTGGATCATAATGGAATTAATCCAAGTCATTAGTTTCTTCTCTATTATTATTCATTATTGAAGACAAACTAGTCCCCATCATATCTTGTAGTCTCTAGCCCCTCTCCACCTACCTCTTTCCCGTGATGCATCTCGGTCTGTTTCCCTTAGTCTTGTCCCCTTGTTTTATTTTCCAAAAGTGGTGTCATTTAAAACAAAGCATCACTACCCATGACTCGGATCCTCCTCCTCATTTCATTTTTATAATTTTAGGATATCAATTAACTCTATTTGATGTTGAATAAGAACAAATTACGAATTTTATTTGATTCGATTTTGTCTATCCAAATAAACAACTGGAAGCTTTGGTTTCTTTTAAAACCCATACTTTTCCCACCCAAGTGCTACCTAAAAATTCCATCTTCCAAGCTCCCCCTTTCACTCTTAGTTCCAGAAACCCTCATCCATCTCCTGATCTGAAACAAATAAAGGAATTTTATTATTTTATTTTGAAAATATAATCATATATATATAGTTATATATATTTATATGCATAAAACCATGGTTCTTTCTTTATCCCGAATTTCATACCTGATATGAATTCTCCATTTTCAAGAATATAATTCTAAAGAATTTATGTTTTTATTTATACTACAATGTTGTGATATTTTACCAATAATTAAATCTATATGCATATATACATGTGTATATACACATATAAAACTTGATATTTTCAGAATATATGTGAGTATATGTTAATAGTTTCTTTTCCATGAGTCTTGTATTAAAAAACAATTGCATTAACCTTGTTTTCAATACTTATTTTTATAAGGGTGATATATGTATATGAAAATATAAGGGTATTTGTACATGAAATTTAACACATTACATATATTTATCACCTTTTTGTGTTGTGTTCTTGTTTTAGAATTTGTGAAGGATTTAATAGTTACAAACCACATACACAAATTCATATATACATATGTATATACCTCAGCATTTAGGTATAAAAAACATAGGTATAGTTGTTCTTTCACAATTCTTTAAAAATTGTAACTAGTATTTAATGAAAATAAAACTTGTGGATAAATATTTACATTCACCATGTTTATACATTAGTATGAGATAAACCTTATCATTTTATGTTAAATTATAAACCAATTTATCATTTCTTGTGTGAAAACTATTTATTTATTATTTAAGACTATTTTTGAGAAGAAAATGCAATATATGGACATTTTATTGATTGTGAATTTAGTTTATTAATCATTTTATTGATGTCTTAAAATTAAAAAAATTAATTTAAGTATGAGATGAATCTTTTTATGATAATATATGAAATAATAATTAATCCTTTCAAAGTGGTATGTGACATTTTGGATTACTTAATGAATTTATTTCACCTGTGATTAAGATTCCAATAAATCAAAGTGGTATGGGACACATTGATTTAAGGTCATATTTTTATTATACAAATGAGTAATGCAAAGTACTTATTATGTGATAGGTGAGGCATGTTATAGCCTCTTGATGAATCAGTTGGTCTCATTATACAAACTAAGTCTTGGCATGAGGCCTTTACAAAATCGTTATGTATAGTCTTGGAATAATGCCTTGACATAATGTTTATGATGTCTTGCATTATTCATTACTTCACAATGATTATAGTAAGTAAAATTCCATGTGATTTTTCAACTAGTAAAATATCCATGGCTAATGATCATACTCTAATGAACCATTATTAAGTGCACATGGTTTACCATTTTATATTTAAATTTATACTATATAGAAATTAATTTATAAATAAGGATTAATATTTATTCTCCAAACCATAATGATAAATTACATCATTTTATGTACAATTATTAATAAATAACATTTCAGGTGTAAATTTTTATCTGCACCTCTGAAATGCCATGTAATGATTAAGTATTGTTATTATATAACTTATATATGGCTTCTCATGCATTTATATTCAATTGCAAGTATATTTTATAATGTATTTTATTTGTAAATCTGAAATAAGTTTTTCAATTTTGAACATGGGTTTATTATAAAAGTTGTTTTGGAATCTTTCAATAAAATTATCTTGACATGTTATGAGAAAATTTAATTTCATTATTTAAAACATGTATTTTAATGAAATTTTTAAAAGAAATAGTATTTCTTTTTGGTATTGTTTTAAAATAACTTAATGGGCATTTTTGTGGTCACCCTATGTATTTAAATTTATATTATAGGTTTAGTGGAAGTGTTTTGATAAATTTATAATGTGGAAGAATTACTCTGAAGTTACTTTTCTTAATTTTTATTAAAATTTTGTACTATTGTATTTGAATGTATTACTAGAATTCTAATTCTCCAAAACCTGGTCCAGTAAAATATACTCTATTGTATTTAATAGTTTGTATTTATTTTTTATTCTTTATAAATAAATTACACAACATTTGTAAGGGATGAGTCTGGTTGCTCGGGCTCTAGTCTTTACATGGTAGGACATTTTGTCCCAATTATGGCCATACTCCTCTAAAAATATTTTCCCATTTTTGAATCTAAAAATAAAAATATTTTCCTTTTTCATCTAGTATTATTTATCATCATTATTCATAACTCAAAGAACTCTATTAAACATTTTTTTAGCATCCCCTTATGAAGCATTGATATTGAAATCGTCATCCAACATCTCTTGCCTAAAGTGTCGAATTACATATAGAATATTCTCTTTATCATCTTCCTCCATTCCCACCTCCTTCAAAAGAAAATTAATAGACTTTGGTTTATGAAACACTAAGGGGTGATCATCATTGACCTTGAGAAGTTATGATTTGGAAATGAAATACAACTCTTCTAGAGCCACCATTATTTATTGAATTTTATCTGATAATTCTTTTTTGTCCTCTTGACCTTCCTCTTGTTAACCATCCACTTTTAAAAGGGATGGTACTTGTACCTCAAGATTATAAATATTGTTTATTGCTCCATCTTTTGTTTACCTAAATTCTCTTATTATATAAACCTCATTTTTGTTTGAAACAGATACATTGACCCTACTAGAGGATCCACTTTCCATTTATTTGGTTAGTTTTGAATAATCCTTAAATTACCTAGTTCGTTCCTTTTTTTAACTAGAAAATACCTTAAAATTTTATTTTTCCCATTATTTAAACAAAACTAAAATATCACCTTCACCTATTGTTCTAGATCAAATTACAATGTCTAATGAGGGTAATATTCTATAAAATCATGTACATGGTCCTTAGGTACTGCTTAAAGCTTCTAAAAATATAGGGTTTTCATGTTGTAAACCTTCTTACATTTCCACTTTGGAATAAAATTTTCCAACACTCTGAATCATTGTATCTAAAACATTAGAGTTAAAAATATTAAAATAGTTTTTTAATTGGAGTGATGTAAAGGGAACCCTCACCTAAAATCCTACAAATTTCTATGCTGTACATATTTCTATCATATTTGTATCCACATATGAAGTAGTTTTATATTCTTGCATAGTGCCATTATTATTAGTACTACCAAACCTAGCATCGTGCACCCTATGATAATTTATTTTTCATTTTATAATTATCATTGAACATTGGTAAAACCAAAAAAAATTAATTTAAAATCACAAGCATCAATGATATACTAAAATAAAAATCCCTTTTAATAGAGGGAGACATGATCCATTTCCCCATAATTCCAGTTCAAGTAAAAGGGGAACATCCATAATCACTCACTAAACCCATCCTTAAAGATTTAATGTCTGAGGAAACATCACTTGAGTAGCTTAGTCTCAATAAACCAAACACATATTTTCCTTTAAGAATATCATAAATTAAATCCTTACTAATATTCTTTGCATCCATATTTGAAACAAAAAACCTCTAAATAGTGTTCACTTGTTCGTAGGAACTAGATCATAACACTATAATTCATGAAAAAGTCTGTAAAATGATAAACAAAAATTGATCTATGATTTAAAGGTCATATTTTCAAAACATCAAAAAAACATCTCCAACTTCAATCCATACTAAATCATCTGGATCCTTGGATACATATACTTCACCACATATACATGGAGTAGTCGAAATATATAATGACTTAGACTATATATAAAAGGCCAAGAATATCCCCACTATGTTTTCTACAATTTAACCATAGAGAAGTTTTGATAGGGAAGTGGAAGGTTAGGGAATCTTAGCTTAATAATTTATATGGAGGGCGCTTGAATCATATAAAAACCATAATTCCATCAGAAAAATGAACAGAGAAACAGATTAATAAATTGATAACATCAAGACTAATAAAAGTCCATGTCTTTATTAAATTCAAAGTGAATGATCCATATATGATAGAACAATAAATCTATATCCTTATGATACATTGATCACAAATTGTTTTTGATAAATTTTTCAATTCCATAGATCATCAGGAGACTCTTAACAAAGAGGAAAACAAGGTAAATATAGATGAGAGCTGAAGACTCATTAAATTCAAGGTGAGAAAGTGGGTGTTTTAGAAAACTCGATAGGAGGGAGGGGAATTTTGGGTTGGGAGTGTGGTAGGGAAATAGTGGAAGATAGTCTAGGTTTGTGAGAAAATTGAATGATGGAAGGAAGTCCACTAGAGAAGAGTTCAATCCCCCTCCACCTTGTAAACTAGGGAGGTTAATTGGTGTATCCATCACCACACCCTAGGTAAGAACCATCAAGGGAGGAACCATCAATAGTAATTACCACCCTTTAAATGTAATTTATAGTTATTATTCATTTATAGGTTCCCTAATTTTAGATGTTATTTGAATAATAATTAACCCTAATTAAATAATATTTGAGTTGTAACAAGTCAATGTTATTCATAAAAAGTCAAGGGTTGGGATAAAATATTATTATTGATGTAACTGGAGGATCGTATATAGATACAATTTTTACTCATGAGTCCAAGTGTGACTTGTTTTTTGGAATGAATTACTAAATTATATAACAAGAAATATCTTATATAATATATTTGATATACATATGGGGTGTAATTGTTATAAACATGTATCACATGAGGTTAAAACATTACCATATGTGTAAACCTTCATACTTTGATACATTTATGAATCAAAGTAGAGACTGCTCTAATTAAATAATGTTTGGAAATGTTTATAATTATGATATGGGTTTTTCTAAACAAATATTAGATTTTTCCGATGTTATTAAGGGTATAAAATCTAAGAAGTTGATTAAATCAAAATAAGGAAATATATGAAATAATGAATTTATCCAGATTGTGCACTCTAATTTATTGAATTGAGAATGTATGGGTTAGCTTATATGATATTGGGATATTTAACTTCTCATAGTTATATTAGGTTAATTAAAAATATTCATTACAAGACTATTCATTTTATTATTTGAGATACATCTAGTGGACATGTTATTATAGAGATTTGTGTGGTGGAGGAAGATCAATTTAAATCACTTTTTAGTTAGAGTGGGAAAAATTATTTTCCAGTTACTTTTCTTTTATTATGATATAGAATTTCAGTTCATAAACTTTTACAATGGTTTAAAGGATTACAGATACACACATAAAACTATGAAATATGTATTTATTTATGTGAAAATGAATTTCTAAATTAAATATCCTTTATAAAATGTTATCTAAATAATTAAGATATGATTTCACAAGTTATTTTAAAATGTACTTACTATTTTTGGGGATTTAGTGTAATTTTAAGATTAAATGTTAATATTAAATAATTATTAAATATATAAATGTGATATAGGCTATATCATTACCCATGAAAGTATTTCATTATGTGATATAATTTATTTATTTGATATCATTTGTGTACTTTTTAAATTTTATCCATGTAAGATGCCATTTCCTTTGATGTACACCTCATTTGATGAAATATTTATTAACTTATAATATATATTTTGACTAATTGTAGGGTAAAAAGATATTTGGAGTAATAAAGGTGGATGTAATAATATATATTTTTTATTTTCATAATTTACAATAATTTATAAAACAATTTAAATATTGAAACTCCATCCTTAATAATAGAGTTCCCTAAAATGTCACATATGGTTTCATTACTCGATACATAAAACACTAGAATGAGTTAGATTTACATAATAATTTTACCTTTATTTATTCATTAAACAATATAGGTACTATAAACCCCTTATAAGTAAAATAGGTTTAATTTAATGAGTTTTAATTTTCTATTACCAGGGGATTACCTTGGAGTCAACCGTCTTTTGGATATCACTGAGGAGTCTCTATACAACTCAACATCAGATATAAAATAGAGGCAAGGTATAATTTTATTTAGGTTCTTGACTAATCCATTCTATCTTTCCTTAATAGGATCATATAAATGTGATTTTTGTTTTCCTATTATTTAAACATATTAAATTTCACAAAAAAACATCAATTATGTAATGAATTAGGAACTATTTTTCTATTTTTCTATTCTATTTTCATTATAGGTAAATGTATCTAATTATTTCATTAAATTTAGTTTTTATTTTATATTTCATTTCACACTAATGTTGTGGGATACAATATAGACTCATGTGACATTTTAGTATAATAATCGTTTTAGAAAAATTCAATATTTAGTTCAGTCGTTCAAGGGAATAATCTCTTTAAGGAATTGAAAATTTCCTTAACACAAGTTAAAACATATTACATATGGGGAGGAATACATGAGGTCTATGAAATTTTCAAATTAGGATAATGTATATGATCTAAAATTATATTATAAAATGTTATTAGATCTAATATTTTGTTTTAGGTCTATGTTAGTTAGAGGTGGGAATAAATATTCAAGACATGGGAAGGTACATTGTGTGCATGTATGGATATCATGGATAGAGTAAAAAACCAATTACATAGGTAGTATAGCATTAAAAGTAATAAATCTAGTTTGAAAAAGGTATTAGTATAGATATCCAAGGTATTGAATGGATAAGGACCTAGGGTCAAGTCACAATATAAAATAAGTAGTTGGTTTTTATATAGGTCTCTTGAATTATTTAATGGAATGTAGGAGTATATAGACTTCAAAATGATTGTTTTTTATTTATTTTCCATGTTTTAAAAATATTTTTAGTGTTTTAAGTTTCAAATTTTTTTATAATGATTTAAATTTTATATGTTCTTGTATTACTACATTATATTTTGTTATACCATAGATGTTTCGTTTATTTGTTTTTACTATAATTATTGATGTGTATGTTTTTTGGTAATTTTATTTTTTTATTTTTATGATGTAAAGAGAATAGTTTAAACAAAATATTATTTTTTTCCATTGCTGCTAGTCAGCTGCCTTTGGCATATAGGGTGGTTCACTTGAGGTTACATAGCACATCGATCTGGTTATTATTGAGTGAGCTGTATTGGATAATTAAAATGTGGATTTAGAGATTATTTTTATTTGTTTCACTATTTTGGTTATATTATAAAAGGTTATGGGGATATGTTAGAGCTTGTGATAGACTATAGATTAGTGATTCAAGAACACATTTCTTTTGAGAGTCCTAGTTACCAGGTTTATGATATTCCTATTCTTAGTTTTGGAAGTTATGGTTGAGATATTTATTCAAGTATGATATATTGATTTTATATCATTATTTATTTTTATTTGATCATATCCCAATATGTAAAGTTTCATGTATTTAGGAATAATGATTGTCACATAGTATTCACATGACATATGAATTTTATTGCATGTGATTCATTTTGGATAATGATAAAAGGTTTGATTGTTTAATGTGGAAACAAAAATTTATATTGTGTTTTATTATATAAAATTTTAGTGAAATTATACTCAACTATAAAATAGTGTTTTTTAATGACAATTAAGGTTGTTTTATAGAGATATATTCTCCAGTGATTTTTATACAATCCCTAGGGGAAAGGGATGTGTAGAAACCCATAGTGAATTAGTTTATGAGTTAGAGGCATTGGTGATGGTTATGTATAAGAGAGGTTTCCCTATAGATTTGGTTCAATGTCGGAATATTTTTAATTTATTATCTTATTATTATTGTGTATATAGAGGAAAGAAATATGGAATTCCATAGGATTTTGTGATGTAAATCACTAGGTGTGATTTTGGCATCAAGGTTGGGTTTGGAATATGGGGTCGATTAGATGCATATCCATATTAATTTTGGGTGTAGTTTTTTAGTATAATAGAGGAAGTGTGACATTAATACTATATAATCAAATCTATGATACATAAATCATGGGTAAATGATTATTGGTTTTAAAAGAATTCCTGAGTGGCAGGTGATTGTGTGATAATCCTTTTATTGAATAAGATGCATTTACAATATTGGATGGAAAGTATCTATATTTTCTTTTGGATAGATGGATTGATATGAATGAGAAACATGAATAATTTTTTAGGTGTGTGATTATAGGTTTTATGGAGTGTGACTCATTAGAGTATGAGTCTAGTGGTGTGATTAAGTTGTTCAAGATCATACACTTGTTGGTTTAGAAGATATCTTGTTGGATTGATAGTAGGAACCTATGAGTGGGTTTTTTAGATGGTTTAATCTACCTAAGAAGAGGAGAGTTAGTGTCAGAATAAAATTTTAGGAAAATCCTTGATGTGAGAGGGGGATTATTTATTATTTATATATGAATCCTAATTGGTTTTTGGATCAATTATGGGACTTATACTAGTTTAGAACAAATGGATTTGATGAGATTCCTGTGAGCATGGAATGTTGTTATTTTTATGAGAATGGGAGGTGTCCTTATATGGTGAAAGGAGACATTGACAATTTATTGGAGTAATATGGTATGGTTATTCCATGAATTTTCCTTTATAGGATTTATCAGAAATGGTATGAGAATAATTCATGAGTAGTGACACATGTGTGATCTCTGAACCTATTGGAAATTGATCTTAACGAGTAGTGTACGGGCACCCATGTGGGGGAAGGGTGTGAGATTTTTTTTTGATAGATTTTATTCAATACCAAGGATACGGTTCCTATTAATATTTTAATAGGTAGTGATGGGAGTTTTTCATCTTCACTCAGGAATGAGGTGAGTGTCTATGTTCAGTCATTATTTTTAGAAATAGATATGATATAGGTTGTGGATATCAGAAAATTTGGATTAGTAGAGAAATGATGACGATGATACACTTATAGTGGGTGAATAAAATAATTTATAGGTGGGTGATCCTTAAGTTAGAAAGTTTATCAATGTGATGGGATCAGATGGTGCATGGTCAAGATGGAACATGGACTCCTGGGGGAAGACAGATCCAATTTTTTCATTTTCTTTAGATAATACATTATTTGGGACATATATATGGTGTCAGATAGTGTCAAAGTGTTGGAATCGGGCTTAGTATGGGATTTAGTGTGATCCTATAGTGAGTTTGATTTGAGATGTTTTAGTACTCAAGGGTGGAATATGATGTCAACTTCAGTTGGTCAAGGATCTGACCAAGGAATTACAGTAAATTTTTTGTTCAAATTTTGTGTGGTTATTTGGATTATCTCATGATTCACCCTAGAACTAAGTCTATATGATCAGGAATTATGATGATTCATCAGTGGGTAACATCAAGAGATTATAAAGAAATTAGGCCATAGGAAGACCGACCAATGGTTTGGTATGTAATTTGATGTGGTGAGGTGGAAACCACATTGGGTATGATATGTGTGTTTTGGTGACTAAACTATGATTTTTTGGTAAAATATTATGTATCATATCATAGTGAATATATGCTTGAAATTTGACTAGTTCAATTTAGAATTGGGAATGAGGATTAGTATCAGATTATGATTAATATATTGGAATTCAGTATATTTTCTCAAGTGAATCAAAGGGACAAGAATCCATATAGGCAGATGTTTTTGATGACCTGTGAATTTATGGGTCACTACTTTCATAGGTAAAAATAATTTATTTTTTTAGAATAGATTTTTTTGTTGGGGGGGAATCTCACTGTGATGGTGGGGTCATGTTGTGATGAGTGGATTATTAAGGGTAATAGCATGGCATATAGTTTCAGCATGGTGTGAAGGAAGTAGGATATGTGGTGAATAGTGGGTGTCATAGCATGGTCTATTTTATAATATGATATTTTTAAAAGTAAAATCTCTATGTATAGTCACATTTTGGAAAGGGGAACACCCATAAGAAACTCTTATGTATGGGTATTGAAAAATCCTTATGTATTAACTTTGTTAAATTATATAAGAAAGGTTAGTTATGTCTTAACCCATAGGGTCACATCCTAATGGGGTTTATGAGGTATAGGGTCATTTCATGAATCTTGACTATGGAAGTACATCACACTATAAATAGAAAAATCCATGTTGTGAAGGGTGAAGGACGCATCATAAAGTTTTCAGATAATGGGTTTTGGTTCTTCATGAAGGAGGTTTGTCACATAGTGATCCAATGTTCCAAATCATTATAGATGTCTATGAGAGGGAATATTTCCATGAGCCTAATAATAAATTACATGATGACAACCTTCTCTATAATTTTTAAAATTCCTATGTATTCCCATATTTTACAGGTTGACCCCTTTATAATTAAGGGGAAAAGGTAACATTGGGAGAGCCTATTTCGGTTTGCTCCTCCCCCACCTCTTTCTTACCCTTTCAATTACCCTTGTTGAGGGGTGTTTTTTTGTGATTTACAATGTATTTTAGGTATGGTATTCTCTCCTATTTCTTTCATTTTTCGTCCCTTTGGTTATCCATTGAATTTGGTATCTTTTAGAGATGATTTGATGTTGATTACACCAGATAATGGTGTAATATTCATGATATGATTGGGATTCATTCAATTTAACATGTAAATACATAATAATGGGGAATACCTAATGTTCTTCGTGGCTTCATCTGAGGTATGACTCTTGGTTGGTTTTTATAGGGTTTCCATCATTTGGTGAGGAATTGAAGCAGGAGCGGACAAGGATTGATAGGGATTTTATTCACAAGGGTAACAAGAGCATTCCATAGGTGGTTGGCATGTCATTACCTGAGGTTTTAGAGAGTGTAAATTTCTTATTTATTTCTAGACATTATATTTATTTGCATTAAATTGAACTATTTATTATTAATTTCTAAAAATAAATTGTTTTTATATGACTTCTTGAGATTGGGCCTCAGTAGTTGGTATGATCAAGCACATGATTCATTGAGGATGTGTTGATATTTATGAGTTAGTAACTCCATGGTTAAGGTAGATGATCCCTAAAATACTAAATCATATGTCCATTTATCTATACTTATGCATTCCTATAAGAATGATTGTGTTATGTTTAAATGGAAAGAGACCATGATTTCCCTATGAAAAGAATGAGGGTGGCATGGAACCTCATAAATATTGAGAGAGAGACCCTTTAACTGATGGGTATTTTATCATCACCTAACATCTATGTAACTAGGGTAGAAAAGATTTTGGTTTACATTATGATAGTCCTAGGGGGAGTCTTTCAGTAACTATGAGAAATGGGTATCATAGGTTGGATATCCTTGGGCTAGTGGGGAAGATATTAGAGGATAAAGAATAAAGGTGATGTGTTATACAGTAATACATCATACACATAATAGAAAATACACTCTTGGGGTGGATTAGAGTCTTGGTGTTCACTATAAAAAATATAAGTCATATGAGACTAAATAAGGTCTGATGAGAGGGTTTCCTACAGATGATGTGGTTAATAGATCTCTAAGAGTATATGTGAGATAGGACCAAATCATGGGTTGTGAGAATTTTATAGATGACTTGTCATAATTTTCCCAGGGTATTGGTATAAGTTATTCTAGGATTGTCTTTGGTTAGAAGGATAAGAATGTGTTTTAGAAACCGAAGAGGATTTAGAACCAGCCTCTTAGGGTAGTGGTTTGGTAGATCATACGGCCTGTGAGATCACCAGGTGGTGATGAGTTTGTATTGGTGTTGATGATATGATATTGAAATGTGTTTGTACATCCTAGTAGATTCTCTTACAAGTGATATGTTAATGTTGATAGTTTTGGTATGTTGTGTGTGTGTATGAGATGGGTTTGAAGGAACCAAGTGAATTCCATATAAGAAATATGGGAATACTATTGGATCAAGGCATTGCATCCCATCTAATAGGATAAGGTAATAAAAGATTAGCCTATGAGTATAAATATATGATAATGTGCACTTCAATGTATAGAGCTACATCACAAGTGACCAATGCCCAATCAATGAGTTGGTGAGTTATTAGTATGGACAATTATGACCTAATGTATTGCCCCAACTTGGGAGAGAAGGCGTTGGAAGGACCACCTTGAGTGAGAATGTATGGTCCTAGATTTAATGTTAGACCCACCCTAGGAGAGGGGAGTGGTCATTCTGATATGAGGGATGGAATAGTGGATGTTGGCCTCACCTTGAGTGGGAAAGTGTTGGAAGGACCACCTTCAATGATAAGGGATGATTCAAAGATGTGATGTGACCTATAACATGGTGTGTGAACCACTCTAATATAGGGGATTATTCAATGAGATGTTATGTGGCATGGGATATGGATTCAGGTCCTCACCTTTAGTGATAAGGTGCTTCATGGACCTCCCTATGTGATAGGGTGTGGTTTTATGATATAGTTGTGGGAGGATAACGTGGGTAGGAAGGTTACGGCCGATGCTTGGTATGTGGCATCTAAAGTTTGGTATAAACACACCCTAGAGGGATATGGTAGTTGTTAGGACTCAATGGATGTCATACCCTATATCTTCAAGTAAGGTTTTAGACATTATATGACCCCCTACCCTTCATATTCATGTATGAGTCATAGAATGCTATGAAACCATACCCTGATTCCTTGGGTATGTGTTGATATTTGTGGCATGAGGATACTTTTTCTTTTTCATTGGTCAGACATGTATAGTTAGGGGTCATGGTGGCCCAAATATCTTACAATAACCCAACATGTGTACTTCTCTGTTATTTTTTACTATTTATTTTCCTTAGGAATAAACATTCATGTGAATATATATATATGGGGAACTTTGTGACATCCTATTGAGTTTTATTTCTCATACCCAACATGGGAACCCTAGTTCATGTGTAGAAATTATGTATATTGTACAGTTTAGAGCAATGGTTGGATGTTAGAACAGGCTAGATTATATTGGAATGAATTAGATATAAGGAAAATATGAGACTTTGGGATGGTAATAGAGCCTTTGAAATTAATTTTTGTTCGTATTGTATTTATGATCATCCTGTCATGTGATTGGATAATAGTCATGCTTATATAGATTCATTTAATTTTTTTGTTGCATGGATGTGTTTTTTATTTATGCATAATCTGATCATTGATCTGGGTATTTTTTTGTTATTTTATTTTTTATTGATGGTTATAATATTGATTATTGAGTATATAGAATATTTAATATATGATTTAGTCTATCTTAACTAATCTGTAGCCTCTAGTGTATATGTGTGCTTGTGGCCACATGGTGTACCAATCTAGTTACTATAGAGTGATATGGGTTAAGGAATTACATTAACCATTATTTTATGGATGGAATATAGTAATTAAGAATAATCGGTTACCAAAATCACGCCATAACCCCATCTATATAATGTATATAATCCAATTTTCATGATTAGATATAATTAATCAAGGAACACCATGAAAATTTACAACTTTCAATGCATATATAGAGGTTCCAAGGAACCTTTTCTTTAATAAGATAGAATTGAGAATAATTCCAATATGATCAACCACAACCTAAGTATAATTATAACCTCTATGTATGAAACTAAGAATGTCCTTGATGATTATATATATATATATATCCTTCTACTAACATTATGGAATACTCAATTCCTATAAAAATCACACTGGAATTTAATGCTCTTTTTTTACTTGTTTACATGTATGACATATTCTCACAAAAAATAATGTTTATATTCAAACTAGATCAATAACACTATCATTTCAAAGATTAGTTATTTTTTACACATATATTTACAAAAAAAATATAAACTATCATATTCTTACATAATCTCTTCATACATGTCATGCGTTAGAAAAAAAATTGTAATGTAACCTGGTGATTATCACCTTTATTCCATCCATCTTGATCCTCTCTACCAATAATACGACATATCCATAATTCTACCTTTGTATCACTGAATTAATACTAAATTAGTTAAGCTATTAAATAATAAGATACAAACACTTAATAAATTCACACTTTCTCATTCACATGTCCCATGTCAACATGAAAATTTATTTAACCTTTCAATTAACTTTTATTAATTTCATTACACTCAAGATACATATCAATGTAATTTATAACCAAACACATATATCAAAATATTACCCTTATCTAATAGTATATATGATCTCATAGTTATAATCCTATCAAACTCAAATTTAAGTCAATCTATAAAAACATTTATTGTAATATCTTATGGTTTCTGAAGACAGTAAATCACCCAAATAATATATAATATCTCAAAACAATTAATATAGTAATCGGTAATATAGTTATATTCAAGATGGTTCAACTACCTAGGCCTATATGTAATGATTATTCTCCCCTATATCAACATAAAATCCAACCCTATATGAGTGTCATCATAGTAAATCTCTTAAAAAAATTATTTCTCAATAAATAATATAATGGTTTACCGGTCATCATTTAATTAAAACACTTAAAAGATTCCTAAAATATATTCATATAAATAAAGGCATGATCCTTCATATTTATTTTTAATAAAGGTGTCATTATCCAAGAGAGGTAGGACATGAATCCTTAATAATACCCATCTAATCAAAAAAAATTATGTACCTCCAAGAAATTTTTTAGTGGTTCTAAAGAAATAATTGCCTCAATCTTCAAAATTTTCAAAAATGATAACACTAATAGAAAATAAATACTAGGAAATGAAATTCTCATATCCAATATAAATACACAAGAAAATTTATTTATAACTTATTATCATATAATTAATCATATACAAACCATATATTATATTAAAGATCCTCCTCTAGTTTTGGATAGAGTAGGTTATATTCAATGATAACCACAAAAAATGATCCTAATATGCTTAAAATACCTAATATATAAATCCCAAAAATATTGTCATCACATTAATCAAACTGGACTCTATCATAACATACTCATATTTTTTATAATTTCATTGAAAATATGCCTTTAAAAAATCCTCATCTCTAAACAGCTGGCAAATTAAATAGGTAAGGTATAAACTCCACTAGTAAAATTCAAAAGGGGGGAATTAAAAATCAAAGGAAAAACAACCTTTCAACAATTTCACACTTAAATAATGAAATCATAGTTAAAAAATAAATTATTCTATAGAAAAATAAAAAAACATGAAAACAAAAAATGATGGATAAATAAATATATGGAATCAATAGAAAAAATGAATGTTCAAAAATTGAATTTTTTAGATAATCAAATTTAATCATTTTAATTAAAAATTATTAGTTATGGAATGAATATTTGAAATATTATAATGATAAATCTTATTAATTCAAAATCTATGTTTAAATGATGGCGAGTGATTTCTTTGGGATAACTTTCAAGACTTGATCATTCCCATATTAAGATATCAAAACTAAATTGAATAAGGAGACATGTAAAAGTAATGGTGATAAATAAATTAAAAATAAATTGTAACTTTTAAATAGGATTGGGAAAATAAATACATATTTCATGCACCCTATTTTATATTAGGTACAAGTTCTAATCCATAAAGACATCTCCACTTTAATCCCAAAGTGGCTAGAGAATATTATTTCTTGATCAAAGAAACAATGAGTACAAGAAGTTACTACTTTCTAATGATATTTTATATTCCTTACCCCCTAAGAATTATTTAGTCAAGGATCAGAAGATAAAAATTTTATACCCTATAAGTTATATTATCAATGTTATATAGAAAGAAGTTCCTTATCCCTTAGATTACACTTACTAATAGACCAAAGGATGGAATAATTGATTTCAATAAATTGTTTCCCTATTCTATTTTGAAATGAATATAAAACAAGAATAATAGAAGGAAGAAAATATTGAAGAAAATGGAAAGAAAACAAAAAAAAGTAAAAAATAATTGATATTTGAATAATATGATAAAACATATGATCTAAGGAATGTATCAAAGTGAATGATCTATTTGTGGTACTAACTTTTTCTCTCATGTAACAATCTCTAATATTTCTGAATACCCTATCTAAATAAGATAAATTTAGGCCTTTACCTGTATTTGGAATTTAATTATTTTGAAATATATTTATTCGATCGAAATATGTATTCATATTTGACCATCGAGCATTTTACTATTTTGGATGGTGTAGATTCATATATGATTGTTCTTTCATCTAATCATTACAGTCGATGTAGATTATTTTTTCACCACTATAATTCTTTTCATTGTATATTTATCTTTATTAAAAATTGTATTTCATTTATCTAGATATGACATAGAGTTTTTTCGTCATTATATCACACAAAATATGAATATTGAAAGGGTGATACCAAGTTGGAAAATATATAGTTTATATACTCCATAGACCTTTCATCAAATTCTAGTTTTCCAGATATTTATTATCACAATAATTTATTGATCTTATAATTTTCATGACCCATTATGAGTGTAGTGTTTTATATAAGTCTTTGGTTTGGACTTTATTATATTCTAAGATGTTTTAAGATTATTCTCTTCAACTTTATCCTTGTCTTCCTATTTTAGAAAAAAATTAGTTGTTAATGTTGATTGAACATAAATTGTATCTAATATTGACTTGAATCATTCATCATGTTATATATTTTCCTTTATGTTTGACCAATAATTTATTTCTATAAGATTTGGGTTTTTTTTTAGAATAATTTCCAAGATTTTTTATTATCCATATAGTTTATCAACTATTTTGCTTGATGTGTCACCAGTTATCTAAATTTGATACTAAATAAGTCAATCTATTTTCTTATATGCCATCTATTTAGTACTTAATCCATTTCTAGATTATTTCACTAACAATTTAGGTGGATAATACATATTGAGGTCTTTGAAATTTTTCATTGGATATCTAAATACATCATTCTTTGTCATATTCTATTATTATATTTTTTTATATTTTATCTATTGGTATGATAGTTGTTCCTGGTCATTGTCTGGTGTTTCACCACATATCTTCCATTAATTATTTATTATACCCAAACAATTGATAATATTTTTTAGATAAAAATATGGGTTACTTATGATCATTGAAACACATTATTCCATATAATAAGGGTTGAGATATCTAGAGAAATGCCCAGAGATCTCTTATTTTTTAATGATCATGAGGCATGATAAATTAAAAAACAATGAAAATAAATTATTAGTGACATATTATCATTAAAAAATGTTAATCTATAGGATATATAATGGTAGTATATGGAGGATGACCTGATAAAAATAATGGTACATTAAAGCATAAAATTAACAAAAAGGTTCATGGATATTGATTAAGGAATCAATATACTAATTAAAACCAAGAATATATAAATTTTGTGTCCATATATTATATACATAGCTTAATTTTAAATAAAATATCTTCATTTTTTAATATAAAATTGATAGGGATAAGATATAAAATTTAATATTTTCCCATTCAATAAAATTTCCCTTATAAAATCAAATATTTCAATTAAACTCACAATCTTTTTGAATGGGAAAGTTATTGGCTATAATTATCCCTTAATGGGGAAGATAAATAATTTTAAAATACATATTTTTATAACTAAAAAATTGTAAAAAATGAATAATATGTTGGAAATGAAATGGGATAAAACATCAATAAACATAAAATTAGATACAGTTTACTATCTTTATTATTATTAAGTCTTGAGAATTTGATTAAAATGGTCTATTTTTTTAGTATACATTTTATGTATTGAATTATCTTTATTAAGAACTTTAATAATTATTGAATTTTTTATTAGTTAACTAACACTTCTGATTTTGGATTTTATGTTTGATTATCATGAATAGTCAGAATATGTGTGATGACCATTTAGTAGATTATTTTTTATTTTTCTAAATTATTATTAATTTATGCTGGAAATTTTCTGGTACCAAAAATTATAGATCCAATAAGATTAGAATAATATATTAGGAAGATAAAATAATTTCTTTTTGTAAAATGAAATATATATTTCTATTAAAAAACACAACCAAATGCAGAAATAGTATATGAAATGTACATAAATATAATAAAAATTAAATAATTCTAGACTTATTTACTTAACATTCATTCCATTCCCCAACCCATGTCTTTGTCTTCATTTCCATTTGACTATATCTCCATCATCCCATTATCCTCTTACCATACATGGAATAAATGCGATCTAATAAGAGATCTTACATCTACCAATATTCATTAAAATCTCACTTCAATCTTCAAGGGTCTTCCAAGAAGTTTTTTATGGGAAAAAACATCTCATTATGATAGACTATGATAGTTAAGGAAGTAGTTAAAGTTGAAGAAATATTATTATTCCACATGTTCATACCGTCTCTTCATATTTTTATTTGATTCATCTATCCAAATATAGCATAGAATATTTTTTATTTCACCTATTACATATAGGTTCTTGAGAAAAATTATAAAAATTAGTATGTGTTCAAAAAATTATAGTACAAATAAACAATAAGAAATATCACCTTTCAAGGAATTTTGAATAAATAATTTAATTAAGAGAGAGATAGTTTTGAAAATTACTTCAAAAATTGGATAAATTATATACTCTCAAGGAATGATATAAAGTAAATTGTTGCTATATTATTTCGAGATTTAGAATATAATTTTATTATTAGAGTGAAATAAATAAATTCATAGGAAAATTAAATTCCACTTACGATATAACTATTGAATTTAAGCCTTGTAGATCTAACAGTGAATATAGACAATCATTATTGAGATATGTCTTTGTAAAATATATTCTTGAAAACATAAAGAATAATTAAATATAGGTTACTTTATGTTACAACATAAATATTTAATTTTATGAAACTTAAATTGATTTTACCTAGTGATATTTAATTTTTTTTTGGTGCACACGTACTGGGTGTAGGAAAAAATCCTATTTGTTTTTCTAATAATGCACAGATTCTAACCATATTATTTTCACTTAAGGATATTTCATAATTAAATACACACTATTTTAAATTCACTTGTTTTATTTTATTTATTATATATATATGAAATAAATTAAATATGGGTGTTTTTTTAAAGAAATAAAACTATAATTTAAACATGGAATTTAAAAAATATATATATATATATATATAAAGTTGTTATGAATAAAGTAATAACTCTTAGGAGAATGACTCATATTGAACCTTAATTTTCTTAATATTAATTTCATATTTACCAAATGATCACATGTTATTATATGTGAACATAAAATTCTTCCATGGATGTAAATAAAAATGAAAATCAAAAAAATTTACTGCACATTCACCTTCTATATTTGAAGAAAATATTGCAGAAATAATAATAAAGGCCTCATATGAAAATTAGAGACCCAAATTCATTTTCCACCTCTATATTTTCCTTGACCTAAATCTAATAAAATAATAAATGTTAAGAATGAATTCATGAGGAAATTGGTTATGCACAATATTACTCACTTAATAGATATCTCATGTTAGTTACACAAGATTATAATAATAAGAGATCATTATAGAAATAATACATAGAGAAATATATAGAACAAAATAAATGGATAATGAAATAAGAGAACATTAATTAAAATAAAAAATTTCAAATTATAGTTTAAAAATAGAAATAAACTATAGAAACTAAACAAAATAGTAGTATAAATTTAACTAATTTTTTAATGTGGTGGTCAATAACATTTAGCAGTGGTGTTCTTTTCTTAGTTATAGGCATCACCATATTCTTATTTAGTTGGTAAAATCTATGAAATATTTTCACTTTTGAATCCTTAAAATTTATTTTTCCCTTGAATCTTTTCTCTAAAAAAAATCTATTTCTCAAAAAAAATATTTAGCTTCTTTTTTTGGTTCCTTGATAGAAATATTATGCATGGTTTTAATCCATGTGGAAGACTTTTATTGTTCCTTTGAGTACTATGGTGGCAGCACAAATTATTTTCTTGAAGTGCAGATGGTACCCTCAAATTATAATTGTGATAATTATTCACCATGTTTTTTTGAAAATTATTGGATGACATGTGTGTTGGAAAAAATCATATATACATTGGTAAAAAATGACACTTACACTGAGAAAATCAAACATGATTAGGCCAAATTTTACCTATGCTGGGAACATCAAACCTACATAAATTTAAAATGATACTTACTCTCATATTCCATTTCCATTTCTCTTGATAAAAATACTGAGAATGACACATTTTTTGGATGGGATGGAATATACATATGGAATCATCACACCTACAATGGGATCAAAATACACATACAACAATATTGCTTTTCTAATTTACAAACTCCTGCAATAACAATTCCATATTCAAATTTTTACATAGAATTGACTTGATTTATTCACAACCAACTTCATCCACTTGAAATAATCATCAAAAAATATTAAATAAGATATTATTTTATAAATTCCAAAGTGAAATAAAACAATTAAAAACAAATCACTAATCAGATTTCATAATTTAATTCAAAATACTCTTATTATCTAAATATGTTACAATTCACCTTAAAATGATTAATTAGTGGGATTAAAATCTTTGAAATTCTAAGTGAGTCATATTAAAATATTGACGATGTCAGTTCCCCCGCACTAAAACATTACACTCTATGAAATAATCATATACCATGGTCAAACAAAAGTTTTCAAGATATAAATGACACCACATTTTAATTTATAAAACCAACTAAATATCAGACATCATAAAAGGATTTTTATTCTATATTCCCTTAATAAACAAAAAAATCATTAAATCTGTTACTAATTCTCATGTGCATTTTATACATACCTCCTCAAAATTACATCTCTCTCCAATCAAGGATGTGGAATTAGATATTTCTATATCCTAAAAAAAGAATACATCATTTTTTTACTATTGATACCTCCCTAGAATATTTAATTAATATATTCATAATATGTGTTAATCATGATGGATTTTATATTAGTATTTCTAAGGATAATGGTTTTATAAATTGAATGTAAAAAAATATTGAGGCCGAATGAGCTGGCTTGGCAATAATATGAAGTAAAATGCATGACATAGTATAAACTCAAGAATAAATACTAAATCACTTAACCCTTGTAAATATTCAACATTTAAACACCTATTTATTTTGTTCATAATCCTACACCTTATAGGTTTAGGAATAATTTGAATATTTCATCCCTCTTTAATCCTTTTGGAAGCACTATTTTATCCTTTTCATATATGGAATTTCTCATTAGAATCATATTTTTAAGGAAAATAAAGGAAAAAAATTATCTTAAAGTTGAATTAAAATATTTAACCATCTTCGAATGATTATTTTGGTTATATTCATTATTATAGTAAGTATTTCCTTTATTAATAGTAGCAGAAAAAGTATACAAAACACATAATCCTGAAGCAATATATTTTTATAAGTAGAACCCCCCACACTTCAGTTTAACCATAATCATGAAATTATGTTTTAGAGAAAGGTATATATATATTATTTGTATTATAATGTGGATACCTAATGATCTTTTCTATGAATACTAAGATATTAACAAAATGTTTATATATAAGGGTAGACTTGAAAATATAGTTAAATTTAAAAAGTATTTTTAAAATGGTGCCCCAATAATATTTAACACAATTTATAAATTATAAAATATTATAATAAGAGAAAAACAATGACATCAAGATTACATAGCATGCCATAAGACTCTTTGGAAAAATATAAATGGAATGAATATGTCAAACAGTCTTTGAAACCTCTCAGGTTTTGTAACATTGAAACATTTTGGACAACACTAATGCTCATTAAGTTTCAAATTCAAAAAAACATCATTAAGTAATCAAATTTAAAAGTTATAAATAAAATTCCATTTTAAAAACCATCTAAATATTTCAAAAGGTTGAATCAACCAGTTTTTTCAAAAAAAAATAATATTATATTAAAATTTACAAATCTTGCAATAAACATAAAAATATCTTAACCTAAAAATAAACCAAAAATTAATATCATAAAATAAAAACATGAAAAATCCTAAAATATATTATAAAAAATCACCCACACATAGTCTATTGCTACCCATTTTTTATTCACAAATTATTTTCTCAATATTTCATGGAATTAAATGGGGAGAATCAAATAAAAAGAATAACAAAACCTAACTTAATAGTAAGAACTAACTTGATTTTACCTCCTAAATGTTTTGCACCAATGGAAAACATTTATAAGGCCCCAGACTTAAACCTTACTTAATATTGAATTAAATGAATAATTCACATTGAGGATCTTTTCAGGTTTAGAGTTTTAGAGAATTAGAACATAACTATTACATCTTAAAAGATTACAAAGTAGACACTTCTACTAAGTCTCCATAAAATAAAAACTCTTAAAAAGAAAGATGTCTAGATTCCATGTTTTAGATAGAATGAAATTCCCTTGATCCCATCCTTGACCTTATTCCACTTTAAGTCCTGTGAAAAACATTTCAAAAAACTTGGGGTGAGCATAAAAAAGCTCAGTAAGGGATACAAAAAGAATGAAAACTGTTAGTTTTTCAAACATCAAGTAAACCATGTATACTATATCAAAGTAATACCTTCACCTTCATGAAGTAGTAAAAAAAATCTTCACTGAATAAAGTATCATTACATACCTTTTTGTAACCAAAGGATTACCATAAAACCCATATAAAGAACACATAGAATATATAAAAGTAACTTGGGACATAAACATACTTAAGTGGAATAACCATACGGTTGACTTCCACACATATCACTTAATGGAATAGCCATACGGCCAATTTCCATACATACTTAATGGAATAGCCATACGGCCGACTTCCATACCCAAAGCATTGGAGTTTATAACGTAACCACCCGTCCTGGTATTCATGGCACCACCCATCATATGGTTTATAACGTAACCACCCGTTAAAATGTCCAAGTACCAATATAAAATCATAAAACATAAAACCAATATAAATGAAAGATAACATTTCCACATTTCAATCACAATATATCATAAATATATTGACATAATAGAATCCTTTATCAAAACGATTTTCAATACCAAAATACATAAAAGATTATATGGTATTTATTTTATTTTAAAAACATTACGGCTTGTTGAGGAAGCCAAAGATCAAATAATACTTACGGCGGCAGAAAAGGTCGTTGTCACCGCATACGTTAAAAAAAACATTCATTTTTGTCATTTAGTAAAACACTTCGTAGAAAAAGATTCCTTTTGTATAAAAGTAAAAGTCAAAGGGGTTTATACACCGTATAAAAGAAAGTTGTGTATAAAATGAAATATGCCTCAATGAAAGGAGATTGAGACGAAGTCCCTTACCTTGGGTCCGACTTGACTCGATCGTTCTTTATTGTCCTGAATTATAAACTTGAGTTAATTTATAATTGATTAAGAACCTTTTTAAAGTTCATTATTCTTTTTATATCACTTATTTCCATGTCATAAACATTATGTAACCATTTAAGTTAATAATGTTTGTTTTGTCAATATTTGGTTCTTAAGTCGAAAGTTGACTTCTTACAATTACATGTTGTTCGTGCGGTCAAAAGTTCTTTATATCCAGAATGAAATTCCTGATTTGGATATCATATATATCATATATATCCAGAATATACATGTATTTATAATATTACATAATCATTTAGAGGTAAGAAATGAAATGCACCGTTCATGGAGACGGTAAGCCGTACGTACGCATGAACGCTACTTTCATTTCTTTCTCATATTAGTGGAATTAAAACTAAATGAGAGGTATGTATATTTTAATTCCAGAATTATATTCATCATTTAGATATATCATTAATTATATACATACATTATATACATGAAATTTTAATAGTACATTACATTTGGGGATAAGAAATGAAATGCACCGTTCATGGAGACGGTAAGCCATACGTACGCATGAACGCTACTTTCATTTCTATCTCATACTTTAATGGAAAGAAATAATAATGATATAGAGGTATATTATAATTCCAGTATAACATCATATATAATAACTTTCAATCCATCCTTTACACGTCCCATATATGGCATTAACGAATCACATCACTTTTAGGGGGCGGTAGTCCGCACTTCCTTAAATGAAGATATCGTGTTTACCCATAATGGAAACCATAAAGGTATGCCAAAAATGAAAAATACAGAAGCTTAAAGAAAACATAAACATATTATATATCATATATAAAAATAGTTACATCATAATGGCCAACCTTGAAGGTGTTAAATGAGTATTGAACAATCATCGTTTCGGGAGGCAGAATTTCGCCATCCACGGAAACTGTATGTTCTTTAACCATTTGATGTAGTTGTGTGAGAGTGTAGCTCAAATAAATATTATAACAACATCCTAGTATATTCAAGATACTGGTGTTGTTACAAAAAAAGTAAATAAAAAGAGTTTAGAGGGTTGGAGAAGCAAAATAAAACAAATGAACAAGAGAGAATGAATTACCTTTAAAAGTGTAACTCCCTTTTGATTTGAGCCTAAAGGCTTCCTTTGAAAGGATTCTGCCAAAAGGGAATCCTCTAGGATGAGGAGAGGGATGTGGAGAGAGTAATTGGGCAGGGGTTGGCCGAGCCAAAGGCTTGAGAAGTGTGTGAAATGGGGTAGAGGTGGGGGCCTTTTATAAGAGGAGAGGAGGGGCACTTTTGGAAAGTAAAGAAATATTACTTTATTTGAAAATGTGTTTCGGTTTCAAAAGGTCCCACATTGATATAATTCGTGGATAAGGAGATAAGGGTTCGAAATCCACTCATCCAATTGGTTTTGTACATGTGTATGTTTTATATTTTTCATTATCTTTCCATTTTATTTAAATCGTCAAATAATGATGTCATCACTGCATCACTATTATGTCATAAATAATTTAATATATTTAATGTCTAAAAATTATAAAAAAAAACCATGATGTAGAAAATCTTTTTAGCTTTCCAATTACTATTTATATTCAAACTTTGGACTTGTATAACCCCACTCAAAAATTATTTTAGTAAAACAATTTATGTTAGTATTATTTTCACTTTAACATTAAATAAAAATATATTAATGTCATTTTCCAACTAAAGTGGCTCCATGGGGTCCCCATGTTGGCCCATGGCTTGTCTTGGTCGGCCATGACTCACCCAATAGGTGTAGGACAAGTGTCATGGTGTTTTCACATTCTTATAATACCATTTTTACCTTAAACTACACTAATTACCTTTAATCGCGATTAATGAAAAAAAGTTACTATTCACCAAAAAATTATTTTAATCTCATTGAACCACATTTTACTTCTTAATGACAACCATGTATGTCGGATTTTCAAAATTCAATACACATTAGTGGTAAACTTTCATTTAACTGAAAAATCAGTTTGCTTGATTACCACTTAGTGGTTTCACTATTCATCAAAAATTGAAGTTTTTCAGAAAATTACCAAAAATTCACCCTAAGCTATATTTGATATTCCGAATTCAAAAATGAAGTCCATTTTAAAAAATTCAAAACATATAAGTCAAATTAATTAATTTAATAATTAATTCCCGCTGTCAGAGCAAATAGCGTGTTTTTATGAAACAATAAGTATCAAAAGATTGACACCAGTTTAAGTCCAATTTCAAAGTGAAATTGATTCCAATGACCACCATTGGATTAACTGGTAAAAATATTTTCTAATTTCACTTTAAAACCAATTAAAATAATAATCTAATCATATAAATAATTTAGATTAAAAAAAGGTTTTGAATTAAAATACAACATTTTACACTATTCATAAAAAAATGAACTTTATCAGAAAGGTACCAAAAATTTACACAAAGTAAATTTTGATGTCCCGATTCTAAAGAAGAGTTATATTTGGTCCAAAAGAATGTAAAAGAGTGATCAAAACTATATTTAATGACGGTTCGCCGTCAAAAGGTGATAAGTGAACCTTTAGTGAAAATTAGAGTATATATACCCGAAAAATTGAACCCTTTCCGTATTTTAAGCTTTTATCTTTTATTGGATAAATGTAAAAACATTTAAAAACATATATAATCATATTTTAGTTATTTCTATCCATTCCCGCCAGTACAACGGCTACTTGTTAACTAACATTTAAAATAATATTATTTTATTACTAGTGTGCTACGTAAGTTTCAAAAAACTCATCGTTGCGTATCGGGTACGCTATCGAACATAGCCACCCCTTTAAAATAAAATTAATATTTAATTCGTAAATATTAATAAATATGAAAATTCTTTATTCTTTATTTACCTGGGATGTTACATCCTTCCCCCCTTTTGGGAATTGCGTCCTCACAATTTTATTCACTTATCAAAATAAGTGGGGGTATTTATCCCTCATAGCATTTTCAGATTCCCACGTTGCCTCTTCAATCACATGGTTTTTTCACAAAACCTTTACCTGATGAATCACCTTATTCCATAACACTTGCTCCCTGTGGTCAAGAATCTGGACCGGTTGTTCCTCATAAGATAGGTTCTCTTCCAGCTAAACTACCTCTGGACTCAAAACATGAGATGGATCTGGCATATACTTTCTCAACATCGAAACATGAAAAACATTGTGTACCTGAGATAAACTTGGAGGTAAAGCCACTCGGTATGCAACTCATCCAACTCTTTCCAGAATTTCGTATGGTCCAACCAACCATGGACTCAACTTTCCTTTCTTACCAAATCTCATCACACTTTTCCAAGGAGAAACCTTGAGAAAAGCATGATCACCAACCTCAAAAGTTAGATCCTTCCTCCAATTATCCGCATAACTCTTCTGCCTGCTCTGAGCTGTTCTCATGTGTTTCTGAATCAACTGAACTTTTTCTGCCATCTCTTCTACCAATTTTGGTCTCATCAGCTTCCTTTCACCCACTTCATTCCAAAATGCTGGAGTTCGACACCCCTTCCCATATAATGCCTGAAATGGTGCCATCTGTATACTGGAATGAAAGCTGTTTTTATAAGAAAACTCAACCAAAGAAAGATGTTGGTCCCAACTTCCCTGATAATCCATATAACAAGCTCGTAGCATATCCTCCAATGTCTGAATTGTTCGTTCTGACTGCCCATCTGATTGAGGATGAAAAGTTGTACTAAAATTTAATTCAGTACCCAACGACTTCTGAAGGCCTTTCCAAAAGTTAGAAGTAATCCTGGGATCACTATCCGATACAATGGAGAGAGGAACTCCATGTAACCTGACTATCTCTTTAAGATACAAACGGGAAAGTTGATCAAGAGAGAAAGTATCTCATATAGCAAGGAAATGAGCAGATTTGGTCAAGCGATCAACAATAACCCAGATTTAATTATTACCTCGAGATGTCCTCGGTAATCCCACAACAAAGTCCATGGATATGTTTTCACATTTCCACTATGGCACTGGTAAAGGCTGAAGCATCCCTACCGCTTTGCTTTAACCTGTTGACATGTCAAACACTTCACAGTAAAATCAACAATGTCTCTTTTCATTCCATCCCACCAGTAATACTCCCGCAGATCTCTGTACATCTTAGTACTGCCAGGATGAACTGAAAACGGGGAACTATGAGCCTCACATAACAAATCATTCTTTAACTGTGAATCACAAGGCACACATAACCTCTTCCCAAACCTCAAAACACAAACACAAACTTATCAGAGAAGACATGGAAAATTTTATTCATAAGGTCCATGAATATAGCAGGTGCATTGGTTAGCCCAAAAGGCATAACTACAAATTCATAATGGCCATATCTAGTACGGAACGCAGTCTTCGGAATGTCTTCTTCTTTTACTTTCAACTGATGGTACCCCGACCTCAAGTCAATCTTCGAAAAAAACTGAGCTCCCTGGAGCTGATACCACTTCATTCGATGGCCCAACATCTTCTGAAGTTGTTGCAAAGGATTTCACCACCCCTTTCTGCTTGTAGTTTTACTGCATTCCCCCGGTTGAGTTCTTTGTTGGACACTCGTTTTCATAATGACCCATTTCATTACACTTAAAACATCTTATCGTTGGATTTTCATTTCTTGCTTGATCATCTTCCTTACAGTTACGAGCAATATGACCAGACTTACCACACCGAAAGAACTTACCAGACTTGGATAAACATTCTCCAGGATGCATTTTACCACACTTCTCACAGGATGGATATTTGGTTTTCTTACCTCCTTGCTTCTTTGATGAATTCTTCCCCTTTGCCTGCTAACTAGACCTCTTATTCTGTTGTTTGTCATAGAACACTTGATCATCGGCAAACTCCATTTCCACCTTCTCCGCACATCTAACAAGTTTTTCATAGCTTTTGAACTCACGAGAAGCTAAATCCCTTCGATACATTGGCTTTAACCCTGAGTAAAAACGGTTTATTTTACTATCAAGATCTCGTATGAAGTTTGGAGCATACCTTGCCAATCGAGTGAACTTTGCTTCATAAGCATCCACTGAATCATCCTCCTCCCTCATTTCTAGGAACTGTTTTTCCATCCTAAGACGAACCACCTTAGGAAAATATTTCTCAAGAAACATACCTTTGAATTCTTCCCAGTGAAGATCCTCAATTTCATCACTATCCCTTATATTTTTCACCATCGACCACCACTGATCAGCTTCACCTTCAAAACGGTAAACAGCAAGACTAACCTTTTGATGTTCTGAACACCCCATGACATCAAAAATCTTCTCCAGTGCTTTAATCCACCCTTCAGCTTGCACAGGGTCAGATGATCCTCTGAATGATGGGGGATGTTGCCTCATGAAATGTTCCACCACTGACATGTTCCTCTGCGGTTGATCTGGCTGATCTCGTGCATGGGTACCACCACCATTTATAGCCTGAGTCAACTGTGCCATCACTGCAACAAACTGTTCAGTTCCGATTCCGACCATCTCAGGTTCCTGATTTGGAAGGTTATCTTCCTCCTGATGTCGTCCCAACATAGCTGCTTTGTTTCCTCTGCGGAAAACCATTCTGAACACAGAAATATCTTAGGAGAAGCAACATGGTAATCCGTAAATGCTATATCATTTCAATCATATTATAATTTAACACTTTTCTAACTCCTAAAGTTGTCTAAACCTCCCTTTGATACCAACTATAAGGCCCCATCCTTAAACCTTACTTAATATTGAATTAAATGAATAATTCACATTGAGGATCTTTTCAGGTTTAGAGTTTTAGAGAATTAGAACATAACTATTACATCTTAAAAGATTACAAAGTAGACACTTCTACTAAGTCTCCATAAAATAAAAACTCTTAAAAAGAAAGATTTCTAGATTCCATGTTTTAGATAGCATGAAATTCCCTTGATCCCATCCTTGACCTTATTCCACTTTAAGTCCTGTGAAAAACATTTCGAAAAACTTGGGGTGAGCATAAAAAAGCTCAGTAAGGGATACAAAAAGAATGAAAACTGTTAGTTTTTCAAACATCAAGTAAACCATGTATACTATATCAAAGTAATACCTTCACCTTCATGAAGTAGTAAAAAAAATCTTCACTGAATAAAGTATCATTACTTACCTTTTTGTAACCAAAGGACTACCATAAAACCCATATAAAGAACACATAGAATATATAAAGGTAACTTGGGACATAAACATACTTATGTGGAATAACCGTACGGTTGAATTCCACACATATCACTTAATGGAATAGCCATACGGCCAATTTCCATACATACTTAATGGAATAGCCATACGGCCGACTTCCATACCCAATGCATTGGAGGTTATAACGTAACCACCCGTCCTGGTATTCACGGCACCACCCGTCATATGGTTTATAACTTAACCACCCGTTAAAATGTCCAAGTACCAATATAAAATTATAAAACATAAAACCAATATAAATGAAAGATAACATTTCCACATTTCAATCACAATATATCATAAATATATTGACATAATAGAATCCTTTATCAAAACCATTTTCAATACCAAAATACATAAAAGAGTATATGGTATTTATTTTATTTTAAAAACATTACGGCTTGTTGAGGAAGCCAAAGATCAAATAATACTCACGGCAGCAGAAAAGGTCGTTGTCACCGCGTACGTTAAAAAAACATTCATTTTTGTCGTTTAGTAAAACACTTCGTAGAAAAATATTCCTTTTGTATAAAAGTAAAAGTCAAAGGGGTTTATACACCGTATAAAAGAAAGTTGTGTATAAAACGAAATATTCCTCAATGAAAGGAGATTGAGACGAAGTCCCTTACCTTGGGTCCGACTTGACTCGATCGTTCTTTAACGTCCTGAATAATAAACTTGAGTTAATTTATACTTGATTAAGAACCTTTTTAAAGTTCATTATTCTTTTTATATCACTTATTTCCATGTCATAAACATTATGTAACCATTTAAGTTAATAATGTTTGTTTTTTCAATATTTGGTTCTTAAGTCGAAAGTTGACTTCTTACAATTACATGTTGTTCGTGCGGTCAAAAGTTCTTTATATCCAGAATGAAATTCCTGATTTGGATATCATATATATCATATATATCCAGAATATAAATGTATTTATAATATTACATAATCATTTAGAGGTAAGAAATGAAATGCACCGTTCATGGAGACGGTAAGCCGTACGTACGCATGAACGCTACTTTCATTTCTTTGTCATATTAGTGGAATTAAAACTAAATGAGAGGTATGTATATTTTAATTCCAGAATTATATTCATCATTTAGATATATCATTAATTATATATATACATTATATACATGAAATTTTAATAGTACATTACATTTGGGGATAAGAAATGAAATGCACCGTTCATGGAGACGGTAAGCCGTACGTATGCATGAACGCTACTTTCATTTCTATCTCATACTTTAATGGAAAGAAATAATAATGATATAGAGGTATATTATAATTCCAGTATAACATCATATATAATAACTTTCAATCCATCCTTTACACGTCCCACATATGGCATTAACGAATCACATCACTTTTAGGGGGCGGTAGTCCGCACTTCCTTAAATGAAGATATCGTGTTTACCCATAATGGAAACCATAAAGGTATGCCAAAAATGAAAAATACAGAAGCTTAAAGAAAACATAAACATATTATATATCATATATAAAAATAGTGACATCATAATGGACACCCTTGAAGGTGTTAAATGAGTATTGAACAATCATCGTTTCGGGAGGCAGAATTTCGCCATCCACGGAAACCGTATGTTCTTTAACCATTTGATGTAGTTGTGTGAGAGTGTAGCTCAAATAAATATTATAACAACATCCTAGTATATTTACGATACTGGTGTTGTTACAAAATAAGTAAATAAAAAGAGTTTAGAGGGTTGGAGAAGCAAAATAAAACAAATGAACAAGAGAGAATGAATTACCTTTAAAAGTGTAACTCCCTTTTGATTTGTGCCTAAAGGCTTCCTTTGAAAGGATTCTTCCCAAAGGTAATCCTCTAGGATGATGAGAGGGATGTGGAGAGAGTAATTGGGAAGGGTTTGGCCGAGCCAAAGTCTTGAGAAGTGTGTGAAATGGGGTAGAGGTGGGGGCCTTTTATAAGAGGAGAGGAGGGGCACTTTTGGAAAGTAAAGAAATATTACTTTATTTGAAAATGTGTTCCGGTTTCAAAAGGTCCCACATTGATATAATTAGTGGATAAGGTGATAAGGGTTCGAAATCCACTCATCCAATTGGTTTTGGACATGTGTATGTTTTAGATTTTTCATTATCTTTCCATTTTATTTAAATCGTCATATAATGATGTCATCACTGCATCACTATTATGTCATAAAAAATTTAATATATTTAATGTCTAAAAATTATAAAAAAAATACTATGATGTAGTAAATATTTTTATCTTTCCAATTACTATTTATAATCAAAATTTGGACTTGTATAACCCCAATCAAAAATTATTTTAGTAAAACAATTTATGTTAGTGTTATTTTCACTTTAACATTAAATAAAAATATATTAATGTCATTTTCCAACTAATGTGGCTCCATGGGGTCCCCAAGTTGGCCCATGGATTGTATTGGTCGGCCATGACTCACCCAATAGGTGTAGGACAAGTTTCATGGTGTTTTCACATTCTTATAATACCATTTTTACCTTAAACTACCCTAATTACCTCTAATCGCGATTAATGAAAAAAAGTTACTATTCACCAAAAAATTATTTTAATCTCATTGAACCACATTTTACTTCTTAATGACAACCATGTATGTCGGATTTTCAAAATTCAACACACATTAGTGGTAAACTTTCATTTAACTGAAAAATCAGTTTGCTTGATTACCACTTAGTGGTTTCACTATTCATCAAAAATTGAAGTTTTTCAGAAAATTACCAAAAATTCACCCTAAGCTATATTTGATATTCCGAATTCAAAAATGAAGTCCATTTTACAAAATTCAAAACATATAAGTCAAATTAATTAATTTAATAATTAATTCCCGCTGTCAGAGCAAATAGCGTGTTTTTATGAAACAATAAGTATCAAAAGATTGACACCAGTGTAAGTCCAATTTCAAAGTGAAATTGATTCCAATGACCACCATTGGATTAACTGGTAAAATTATTTTCTAATTTCACTTTAAAACCAATTAAAATAATAATCTAATCATATAAATAATTTAGATTAAAAAGAGGTTTTGATTTAAAATACAACATTTTACACTATTCATAAAAAATGAACTTTATCAGAAAGGTACCAAAAATTTACACAAAGTAAATTTTGATGTCCCGATTCTAAAGAAGAGTTATATTTGGTCCAAAAGAATGTAAAAGAGTGATCAAAACTATATTTAATGATGGTTTGCCGTCAAAATGTGATAAGTGAACCTTTAGTGAAAATTAGAGTATATATACCCGTAAAATTGAACTCTTTCCGTATTTTAAGCTTTTATCTTTTATTGGATAAATGTAAAAACTTTTAAAAACATATATAATCATATTTTAGTTATTTCTATCCATTCCCGCCAGTAAAATGACTACTTGTTAACTAACATTTAAAATAATATTATTTTATTACTAATGTGCTACGTAAGTTTCAAAGAAACTCATCGTTGCGTATCGGGTACGCTATCGAACTTAGCAACCCCTTTAAAATAAAATTAATATTTAATTCGTAAATATTAATAAATATGAAAATTCTTTATTCTTTATTTACCTGGGATGTTACAACATTCATGTAAAAAAAATAAATCATATGAAAAATTATTAGAAGTATAATTAAATACAAAGTGAAATAGAAAAATAGATAAAAGAAGGATAAGTCTTGGTTTGCCCCTCAATGTGGGTACTAAGGTTTTACCATCCCTAGATATATAGTTTCAATGGTTATTCACAATATGAGAGTCGGTGGAGTTTCTTGGAGATGAACCAACACATAGTTTTCCTTCCACCTTACATTCCTTCACATTTGTTAGAGGTAATCTCATATACAGAGTACATCAGTTCCATCCCCCATATCAATAAGATATTGTTTTCCTTTTCCCTTTCATTCTTAAACACCCTTTGAAGAGAATCCAGAGATATATTTCATCAGTTCCATACCCATATCAATAAGATATATCTTAAAAGTTGGGGTAGGATAAATAATATATCTCCCTCCTTTATTTTGGAAACAAATTCCAGGGAATATTCTTCAACTTCTGGGTAATTTTATTCATCTATTAAATAAATAATTTTTTTAAATTGATATTTAAATAATAATTATTAATGATTTAAATTGAAACAATTTGAATTTAAATTTTATTCTCGCTCATTATAAGAATTGATAATAATTATTTCTTCATGCATAAGCACCGGGATCTCATCATGTTATTCATACAAAAATTGTTCAATGGGTTCATGGATATCATGTGTTTCTTATCAGATGTGTCATCTTTATCTTCATCATCCAAAGAACACTAAGTGTCATTATAATATATAAAATTCAAATATTAAAGTTATTTATCAATATAATTTAAATAAAATTAAAGGAAATTGAGTTAAATAAAGGATTATCTCCCTAATTTAGTGTAGGTTCCATTATATCTTCATTGATCAATGCATCTTATAGTTGGGTTGTAGTAGATGACGATATGTATTTATGCTCCTCCATTTCTATTCAAATTCCATAACTTTGGATGTTTTTTATTACAAGGAAAAATAATGGTATTTTGGTGCTTATTCTTCTTTATATAGGGTGGGGAATTCATATTATAAGTTACTTTCACAAAGTGAATCTACGGATATTATATCTTTTGCAGATCACCCATAAGTGAGTCAGTATGAAAGTTACTTCATGAAACTCCTCCAACCATGGTTTAGAATACCTTGATGATATTAATTCATTAATTTACTCATTCTCATGCTACATAGGTTCCTCAACAAAAATGAGTGGGAATATTTCGGCCACTATTTTTTCTAGTTCTATTTTAGGTTTATCAACCATTTTCTCTGAATATGTGTGGACATATTCAGCTAGAGATTCTATTTTTCTCCATAAGTTTCGTGTGTCTTCTCTAAGTATTTGAAACAATTATTATCCTTCATTTTGAGATTAATTTTTTTATTCTATGGATAATTTTACTAATTATTGTATAAATCATAATCACAATTTGAATACATCATCAAAAAAATATTTTTATGAGATTTTTTTAATGGCGTAAAAATAATTATTTATAGAATGTGAATAAAGATCGTGAGTGAAAAATCGATTGACTCCTTGGAAAAGAAACCATGTTCTGATGTATACCAGTCATGGGGTGTGGAAAAAAATGTTATTTTTTCCCAACACAACCTAAATTCTCATTAGGGGCATCACATTTGGAGAGGTTTCACAGTTAAACACTTAAAATTCTAAATTCACTTATCATAATTTTAGTATTTTATATTTATAAAAGTAATTAAATTTTGTTTTTTTTATGGAATGGAAACCCAAATTTTAACATGAAATAAATATATAATTAATGTATATAGAATTATTTTAGGTATGAATAAATAACTATTAAGATAATTACTAAAATTAAACTTCATTTTCCTAATATTAATTT
Source organism: Viscum album (assembly GCA_963277665.1). Lineage (NCBI taxonomy): Eukaryota > Viridiplantae > Streptophyta > Magnoliopsida > Santalales > Viscaceae > Viscum > Viscum album. Next base: position 1,292,173,121 of record OY728138.1, on the reverse strand, counting down.
AATATTTACTTAATGATAAAACCCAATTGTATCTGAACATCCTATTCTGACTTGGTTTATAATAAACAGTGAATTAATTTTCAAAAAAGTACATTCACATCCTCCATTGATGTAAAATATATCAAAAATAAAATACAAGACCTCAAATGATAATTGTATACAAAAATGTGTGTTACCCAATTTAGATCACCCTTAATCTAACTCTAAGAAAATCAAAAACTTTAATGGTGAATATATTGAGGCTTGGTTTCAACACTAGAATTCTCTCTTAGGAGATTCCTCAGGTTAGTTACTCAAGATTATGAGTGTAGGATATCACAATATAGATAATTAAGAGAATATGATACAGAATAATATAAATAGAGAAATAAATGAAATAAAATTAATTAAAATATGCATGTTTGAATTAAGAAATAAAAATGAAAATAAACTATAAAAACAAAACAAAGAAATAGTAGAACATCATCCAAATTTTTAGTATAATGGATCCGACATTTTAATAGTGTAACATTCCTTGTATTCATAGGCATATCTATATTCTTATTCCAATAGTCAAATCTATAAAACATGGCCCTTTTGAAATCCTCAAAATTTCATTTTTTCCTCATACCCCTTCTTTAACCACTATCATATTCTACTAAAAATCTATATTTTCCACTTCTAGTACCTTGATCAAAATATTATACATGATTTTATTCCATGTGTATGCATTATATTGGTGGAATGGGCGAGAAGGTTAGGTTAAAAGTTTCATCTTGAGTCCCAAATAGATCACCTAAATTCTAATTGTGACGATACATCACATTGTTTCTTGAAAATCCATTCACAACATGTACACTAACATAAATCACACTTATATAGGTGAAAAAAAACTTACACCATGAATATTACACATACATATCCCAAATAACGCCTTAAGAATATCAAAATTTCACTAATATTCCATTTTTTATTTTTCCTGATACATGCATTGAAAAATAAATATACTTTGATTGGGATTACATGTACACAATTTATCTTCACATCTACATTGGTATCAAAAGACACATATGCCCAGTTTTTTTCAATATCTAAACTCTTCTTCTAACATTTCAAATTCCCATATTAATAGAGAATCACTTTGATTTATTCATGACCTACTTCAACCACATGTAATAATCATAAAAACTCTAATAATCAAATATAGACTTCATTCTATTAAATAAAAAGATAAATAAACCAATCTTTAATCCACTTTCATAATTAAACCCAAAATAATCCTATAATCTAAATTCATGACAATTACCCATCAAATGATTTATTGTTAGGATGAAAATAATTGAAATTTCAAGATAAACATATGAGAATATTGAATCTATAAATGATGATATTGGAAGGTTATATTATCTCTTGGTTGATGTACCCAAGAGTTTACTTTTTCAATATTTGGTAAATCATGATTTTGAGTGTGGAACAAGATATATTTTTCAATATAAATTGGATTTAATCTAGATGTTGTATCATATAATTAATTAAAAATATGTACTTTATACGATATTATCTCTTTATAGTTATTCTCTAGTTTTTCCTTAACAAAGGGGTTTTGAAAAGGATTCCTCCCATTATATTTTAAATATATTATTCCTTATCAATACTTTAGAGGATTCTAGTACACATTAAATTTCAACAAGCACTAATTTTCCTCCAAATATTTTTTTAGAATATTCTTTAGATATTAATTTAGGTTATGAATATTATTATGTTATATGTAGGACATTATGAAGGATGAATCTTTGACATTACACTTTCTATAATTCTAATCTTTACTAGAATAGACTAAACTGCATTGAGTATATAGTATTTTGATATGATTATATATCAATTTAAACTTCTCAAACATCTCAGTATACATTTCCTTCAATTATTATATAACTATTTATTATTTAAGAATATAGTTATTAATTTTATAGATCTCGTATTTTACGTCTTCATCTACTTTTTTAAAGGAAAAAACATTAGTAATTGAATCTGATAGAATGTCTCTTAAATTTTCAAAATACACCTAATAGTTGGATATTTAAATTTTCTTTTCTAATTATGATTCTTTAGTGAGTTTTCTAAGGATGAACATTTAAATAATTAGAGAGGGTTAATCAATTGATCATATCTTTTTCAATTATTATTTTATTCTTCATAAGGATGTGTTAATGAAAAATGTTTAATTAGAAATTATTAATTTATACATTCTTATGATTGATTATACAAATGATGATTTCTATAGATTTTATCAAATATTTTTTATATTTTATTCTTTATTATTCTAATGTTACACTGTACTATGTATCATCATCTATACTGTCAATGTATTGTTTAAAATAATGTCTAGAATCTTAAGTTATATCTCCCTAAAATACATTACTTCTAAAAGTAAGGTAATTAAAATACAAGATTCATTGAGTAGTTTAATGTTATGAAATATTTTTTTCACATCAAAAATTATATAGTAGATTAATTAGTATACAAAAAAAATTAATAAAAATTGTAAATTTCCTCAGGGGCAAAGAAATTTAATTATTTAATATTAATTTAATAGTTTATAGAATAATTAGATAATTGAGAAGTTTTCTAGTTATAATAGTTGAATATAGATTCTGATGTTAATTTGATACATATCAGAGTGAGTAAAAAATGAGTGAATATTTTCCTATTATATATCTAATATTTTCTTATTAGAGTAAAAAAACTTAAATAATTTCTTATCATATCAAATATTTTGAAATTTAAGGAGAATCCAAGTTCTAATTCTTTATATACTTTATATGATTCAACTTTTTGGTCCTTGGAATAGATAAGAGATAGAATTTGGAAATAAACATTAAGAGGAGGTGAATTGAAAGACAGAGAAAAACAATATTTTATTAATATTTTCTTCTTATCTAAGAATGATTCTAAAGTTTTTCATTCTAGTAAATATAATTAATTCCAATTATACTTTCACTTTCAAATATTGATCTCATATATAGATTTGATGTTGTATTTTTTTCCATTTCAATCTAAATTGGATGAATTTTCAATATGACTACCATGTTTTACAAGTATTGAATATGAAATTATAGTAAATGTGTCACTAATAAAATAATTAACTTTTTTACATTATATCATGTATTGATAAAATATTTATATTTTACTACTCTTGAGTCTGATTTAGCCTGAATCTTATCATTTATCTAATTGGTTATATGTTCTTGTCTATTATATCATATATAATTATAATGTTTTGTATACAAAAATATTACCTAATCCATCATATGAATATTCTCAATACTATTTTTCTTGGAACAATCTTCTCTACGGGTCACCTAACTAAGTGTATTTCATAGATTATAGTTAGATAATTCACTATACTATAAGTCTTTTTATCATTACTATAAAATCATAACTAATTTACCCTGAGAAACATATATAAGATAATCCATTAGAACCCAAAAATTCCATGAACCACTCATACTGAATGATTGAGGTTTTTAAAAGCTATCATTCTAAATTAATCCAACACATGATATTTTAAGGGAATTTAAATTATATGACCTTTTAATTCTAAATGCATCACTTATCTTTTTCATCGTATGATTTTTCTATATGCATGAATTATTTTATTTATTTTAATTGATACATATTTTATTAATCAACTAAATTTATATATTACAATCACATTAAAATAGAACTATTTAGAGAATAAATTAACTATGTTATGAATTCATAGTAAAACTTAATTTTAATATTTAACACATATCCATATGCACTATATAAAAATGGTACAAAAAAATATATCGACTAAAAGATTAAAATAATAATTGATATGAGTGTTTTCATTATGAAAAACTAAATCAAGAAATTTATCCCTTAGATAAATTCAATATAGTCATCCCTGAATTGTCTCTTGAGAAGGTTGAATTTTATGTTTCAAAACTGTCACTTTTGTTTTTTTTATTTTTTCAAGAAGAAAATAATATGGGGATTTGATTTAAATTTATACTTTAGAAAAAAATTTAAACTAAAGTAAAATAAAATATCAAAAAAATATAGAAAATTGTCAGGAAATTATATGAGTTTGAAATCAGAATTAAAACAATGGTCACTGACAACCTTTAACCTCTAAGTCACTCCCCTCTTCCCTTTTTCAAAATATTTCTCAATTAAATTTGTAAACTCATCCTCAAGGACCCCAAAGTGAACACTCAAATGTGAAAAGACATCATATAAAGACCACAATATGATTGTTGTCCTGCCTATAGAAGTTATTCATTGACATGAAGACCTCTAAGTAATCAATCCTAATTGAAACCACTATACTAATCAGTAAGACCTTGATGAATAAATTTAATTAGTGAAGTAAACTAATATAAATCATAGATAGAACAACCATTAAAACAAATTTGGTGAAAATATGTTAAAGAAGAAAAAAAATTCATTTATTAAAAAATATATTTTCTAGATAAATTCAAAAAGATATTACACAATAGGAACAAAACTCGAAAGAGAGTTTTCTGTCGGGTGTTATCATCCACAAAAACTTGCTACTTAGCCACACATCACTTGAACAACCTCAATATTCTCCATTACAACATCAATGGATGAAATATTCCCCAATATCTAAATATTAAAATTCCCTCCCAAACAATAATGGAATTGGATTGTCTAGAGGTCATCTATTGGTGTACAATTACTCTATCTCGTCCCAAACTACATTGGAAAGGCAGCTAAGGCCAGTATTTATAGTATTTTCCCCTCCAATCCCTTGAATTTTCGCATTTATCATTAGTGTGTATCCATTTTTACAATGTGAATTTGGGTTTCACATCGTGTAATCATTCATTCAATAGTATTCACGAATCTCGTATTGATTTTCTCCAAAAATACATCCCAAAAAGTCACATTGTGTAATTATGTTACAAGATTTTTATTGATCATTCAAGAATTTTAATGATGATAAGACTTTTCTCGCATTGTAAAACTATTTTGGAAAAGTCACGACATGTAATTGTGTTACACATCATGTAATTTTTCTTTAGTATTTTCATCTCTGGTTCATCCTTAAAAATCGATTATCACGTTGTGACTAAACAACGAAATATAAAAGCTATTACAAATAGTTAAAAATTCTAGAATTGTGAAATTTTTTATTGCAAGCTAAAAACATCCCTAAATTCCAAAAACAATGAAATTTAACATAAAATGACACATTTGTGGGGTTTAAATCCACAAATTACATATGAAAAACAACAAAAATATTATCTCTATCAATAAGACATTAAAATCATAATCAAGACCCTAAAGGGTGTAAGAGGTAGTCAGCCTCACCTTTCTAGACAATTTCATATCCCCTAGGTCAGTTGATTTTTTCCCAAAGTTCTACACTATAATTATTAATCAAGATTTATTTAAATTTATAACCTGATTTTAACTCCAAATATGTAAGAATAATTACAAAAAAATTAATTTAGAAAAATTAGAAGTAAAAAAAATGATTTTTCATTGAAATTTTAACATTGGTTTTTAAATAATCGATGTTACAAGTCAAAAAGGAATCCTTTAACAATGTTTTTTTTATAAAACTAATGTTAAAGTGTCTTTAAAATGAATCTTAAAACCAGTTTATATAATTTTACTCTTAAAAACCATTCTCAAAAAAATTTAGTTTCGATTTTATAAAAAATGTTGTTAAACACTTTTAAAAAAATATATTTCACACAAAAAAATTTCATTATTTTAGTGTGATATTTCTAAAACCCTCATCCTCTCAACTCATAATGTCCCTCAAACTCACTTGATCTTAATAATTTTTCAGTTTTCAACTTTTTTTATGTTATTTCTCCCCAATATTTCGTTCTTCATTATTCTTCTATGACCCTTGGCATTATCTAGTCTACATAAACCCGAATCCACTCAACACATGATCATGCTTCAAGGATTTTTCATTCAATTTTCTACATCATTTTTTCAAATGTTTCTATTAAATCTTGTAGGGTTTTACATGTTTCTATAATCTTTAAGTGAATTCATCAAAATTCAGTAACTATTTTACATTTTCATTATCCAATCATTTTAGGTTATTTTTTTAGTTTTAAATAATAATTATTTTTCTTATAAATTTAATTCATCAATTAATTTTTTTGTATGTATATTATTATCTGTTATAAAAATTTGTTAGATTTTTTAATGTTCTATTTTTTGTTTTTTTTTTTGTGATTTTAATTTGTTTTCAATTTTAACTATTTTTATAATAATTTTTAGTATTTTTTTGGATGAAATATTTTTTTAATATATTTGTAATTTTTTTTTAAATTTTTTCAAATTAAAAAAATTCTCTAGTTGTTAATTATTTCTGATTTTTAAAATTTCTTTTGATATGAATTATTTTTTAAAAAAAATGTTTATATATTTATATTCATATATGTTTAAATTTTATTTTTTATATGTATTAATATATTCATCATTTATATTATGACATTTTAGGTAGTTAATGGATTATAATTTGATAAATTCATGACAATTAACGATGAATATGAGAAAAGTGTAGAGAATATAATGAAATTTTCTAAAAAACATGAATGAAAATAAATTATTTGTTATCCATGCATGAAGGGTTTTAATTTGATTAAATTAGAGTATAGAAAAATAAAATACAATCTCATTTTCTATGTTTTTAGTATGAATTATAAATGTTGGATCTAGAATTTTGAAATAAATTACAAGTCAATATCTAATGATGATAAAGATGTTCGGAATGAGATAAATGATCGTATTTAAGAATTAATTCATGATGTGAGTGTAAAACCCATTGAAAAACAAGTGTTGAATGATTATAAACAGATTCCTGGAATCTTCTATTCTCAGGTTACACTAAATTTATATTTTTATCAATTCTTCTAAGATTAGTTAACGTGAAATAAATACATGTTTGGAGTTGTAAAATTTTCATTGAATTTTGTAACTTTTAAAAGTGATACTTTTAGAAGGAAATGGGTTCCCATATTCTAATTTTAAGGTAAAAATTATGTCTAGGGGGATTACGGTATAAAAAGATACATGATTTCTCTAATCACTATGTATTTTATTGGAAGGGAAATTCATGTTTATTAGAATAACCTAAATATCAGACATCATGATCTAAAATGGTTGAAAATTTTAATCATGATCCATTCTATAGAATAGGCACAAAAACTCTCCTAAATATATTTAGAATCTTCTAATAATTCTTCATTTGAAGCTTCTCCATGGAAATTAAAATGATGAAAAAATGATAATATATAATATAGATGAGTGAATCTTTTATAGAAACCTATATCACCTTGTTTATTTTCCATTATATAAAAAATTAAATATTTTTTTTATTTTGGAAATAAAATAATAAATATTATTTTTTTCTTATTGAATAAATATGAGTACCTCTCTGATCGAACAAATCCAAATTTTCATATTATTTTTATCCTATTTTTTATGTTTTGTATCAATGTAATAATTTTAATTCTTCTAGCCATATTTATTTTCTAAATTTAATTAATAAATTAATACAATAAAATTTAGTTGGTTTTATCATGTGGTTCATGGGAACTATATAATATTACAATACTAAATATGAAATAATTATATATTCATAAGGGAAATTACATTGATAAAATTTTGGGTCATTACATTCTTCCCCCCTTAACAAATTTCACCACAAAAATTTTATTTTTTATACTAAGGTCAAAAATGTTTAGGGTACTAACACTTCATCGATTCCTATAGTTAACATGTTAAATCCTCATACTTATGGTTTTTTCGTAGTAATTTCACTAGGTGAGTTGTCTTGATATGTTGAAATTTAACACTATTGTCCAACATATTCACTGGATTATCCTCCTAAGAGAGATCACTTTCCAGCTGAACCACCTATGTATTTAGTACATGTGATGGATATGGTATGTACTTCCTCAATATAGATATGTGGGATATTTCATTTATTTGAGAAGGGGTTTTTGGGAGTTTTATTACATATGCCATATCTTCGATGCAGTTGAAAATTTCAAAGGTGACAATTTACTTGGGGCCTAACTATCCCTTCTTCCCAAATATCATGACTCTATTCTATCGAGAAATATGGAGGAACACTTTATATCAAAATTTAAAATATAAGTCTCTTTGATAATTATCATCATAGCTCTTCTCTGGACCATGAGTATCCTCGATATATTAATTAATGGTCTTCACTTATTATACCATTTATTAAATTATTTTTTGTCCCAATATATTATGTTCAACAACATCATCCCAACACACAAGTGTTTGACATGACATCCCATAAATGGATTTGTATATATCTATTTGGATTATTGATTGGAAACTATTATTATATAAGAACATGACTACTGGAATATTTTGATCTCATCATCCTTTGAAGTTCATCGAGTATTCTCTCAACAAATCTTTAGGTACCTAGATATTTCACTCAGTTTGGAAATCAACTTAGGGGTGATTAGTCATAAAATAGTTTAATTTAGTGCTTAGATAATGTTTGAGACATTTTTAGAAGTTAAATGTAAAACTAGGATAATGTTTAAAAACCATATATAGTTGTGTTCAATGCATTCTCAAAACATATCTGATCTATATATTTTCAATTTTATTGAGTGAGAAGTCCTCTAAAAACTCATATAACATTATTTCCTATTTATTTCATAGAGAGATCAATATCAAAGTAAATTTTGATGTTTTTTCATTTTCATATAGGTATGTGTAATAGTTATATCATCCCTTGTACTTTTTCCTTTCATCCTTCACCTTATAACATACCATGCATTTTAATTTAAATTTTATGATCTCCTTATTCATATTTTTCCACCAATACTAATCTCAGAGATATCGATACATCTTCAAATACTCTGGGTGGATGGAAAAAGTTTATTAATGTACATATTTAAACAAATAATTATTTATCTTAAGATTTTATGGTACACATATTCATTGACCAAATAATAAAACTCTATCATAAAATTTTAACTCTAGGTATTTCTATTTTCTGATATCTTCCACTTTCTTTTGTATTTCAAAATTTTCTATTTAATCATCCTTTATCATCTCCGGAATAGATAGTTGAGCAATAAATTAAAAAAAGAATTAGGGGTTTCATTCCTTTATGATCCCCATGCCGATAACTTTAAAGTCTAATAATATTGGAACCCTATAAACTCCCATCATTGATAAGGTTGTTGGATCCTTTCTTTATAGAGAATCTACCACTTTATTTTTATTTCCTATCATGGTAGTGGATTGAGTAGTCATAGTACTTGATATTCTCTAACTATCATCACTAGTTCATATTAAACTTATTCTATATGAATATATATTTGAGTCTCATATGATCTATATATATTTAACACTTCTCCCAATAAGGATAGTGTTTCTAAATATTCAATATGAATATATCTATAGTCAACTCCCAATCATGTGTTGGGTAGTTTTACTCATGAAATTTCCAATACCATGAGGAATAGTCTATCACTTTTTCATTATGAATTAATAAACATCCCAGTCCCTTATTTTAAGCATATATGTATACCATAGACTTTTCCCCACTTTATTGAAATAAAAGGATTGTTATAGGGTTTAGTACCAGTTTCAATTCCTTGAAACTCTCTTCATATTCATCTTTCTATACAAACATTACTCCCTTCTAATTTAGTTTGGTTATCTTTTTTGAAAATCAAAATAATTTTCTCATAAATCATAATTAATACCAAACTAGTTCTATTAGACCTTGGATCTTTATTATAGATGTTTGTTTGGGCCACTCTTCAATTTCCTTTGACATATAAGGGACAATATATATCCCTTTATTGGTGATAACATTCCCTGGGAATGAAACATCCTCCATCAAAAACTCAAATTTACTGTAATTTTAATATAGATTAACCTTTTTCAAGGTTATTAAAACATTATTAAAATGATTCTCACATTTGTTTTTGTTTTATCATGTTATGTGGGAATGTAGAACCACTCTGTTTGGGTTTGTCCAAGTAGTTAAGTGTTTAAGGGGATTGTGCAAGCTAGCTTTCTGTGGTTTCATTTAGTTCATGGACCATGTGTAGGTATGTTGAGTTTGTTCAAGATGTGGGAATTATTGAGTGGTTTTACTAAGGTAAACCTATTGAGGTTGGAAATTGATGAGTTAAGTAAGATAATCCTCATAGTGGGAATAATACTATAGGCTACTGGATGATGTTATCCTTGTTAAAATTGGTTTTCTCAGTGTACCCAATATCATTCTTGGTGAGCTGGGATGGAGAGAAGGTTGTATAATCATGGTAGTGATTAAGTATAAGTTGTTCATCCACATTCAATCATCACGTATGGTTATTGATATAGTGTGGGTCACTAAGCATAGTGTTTTTTATGGGGTGATGATGAGGGTACTCCTATGGTGGGGAGCATCATCCATGTCACTGGTTGGTTGTAGTGGATTTGGAGCATTAGTGCATGGGTAGATCTGAATGTTTCTGGTTTCCTAGTGAATAGAATATTTGAAACTAATATTTGGAAATGTATGGAGTCTAGATGTCATCCCCAAACCCGGGGTGGATTTGGAATGGCCCTCATGTTAAAAATGTTCATTGGTGAGTCATCTACTGAGGCTAATCACTTTGGGAAGAATTCATCCAAGATAGGTATGACTAGTTTTCTCACACTTTTGGATACAGTAATATGGAGACGGTATTTGTGACATCAATAATTACATGGTATATGTGGTTCTAAGATCGAACCATGGATTTGGGGGAACAGATAGTGTGTCTAGTCCTAGTGGTTATATTTACACAGTGAAAGCACATCCAGCATTTAGTTGTTCAATGTGGTTGTTCTTAAATGAATTAGTGACTGAGGTAGGCCGAGAATGTTAGTTTTATAACCACTAAGTCTTATTTGGGTTGATAAATTTTATGGTGGGTAGTTTTTAATGATCCACATAGTTATGGGTTATAAAATACAAAGAAAATTATAACTTTTGGATTATTGAGGGGTCGTTTGGTGAATTCAGATTCAAAGTTGAATTCCAAGTTGGTGTCCCCTATTGGACATATTTTTGGTGTGTTTTAAGTCTAGATAGGTGGTTCAGGTTCTCTAATGAGTTTTTTGGATATTTGGGAGTAATGTGAAGTTTTAAAAAGGACTTCTACCCAGGATAATGGTTTGTTATGCACAACCTAATTAAAACTATGTGAATCACTAATGTTATGGATTTATTAGTTAATTTTTTATAGTGAATGGATCTATTTAATGGTTAGAATACAGTTAATAGATAACCATGTAGATATTAGGATAAAATGTTTGGGTTGAGTTTCACATGGGACCTGGTTTACTATTTAAGAGAAACCATGAAAACCCTACTAGTATGTTTTGTGGTGTTTCTCATAGTGGGCATAGGGTTTGGTAAACTATTCAGACCAACCATGTGAGGGTAATATACATGGGGTATTGGAGGAGGTATTTTTGGATCAAAATTTATCCAAACATGTGAAAACACCATATGGCCTACTATATCTTCACCAAATAGGGTAAATTAACTTTTCATACCTTAGAATTTTAGGTTTCCCCATTCTCTTCCTTCCCCTTTGTATGAACAGACCTGCAGTCATCCCTTTCTTCTTCATTCATTAATACCCCCATGTTTTAGAGTGTATTTTGGTGAATTATTTGGTGTTTTTAGGTATGTATCTTTTTATCTTATATATGTTATTGTTTCTATATTAGCCTCGGTGATTTTGGTAGTTCTTGGTTAGTGTTCTGGTGCCAATTCCACTAGATCATTATGAAATCAACCAAGAAATATGGGGATTTCATGTGTCTTGGAAAAAGGAAATCCCAAGGCATGAAACAAATGATTTCACTTTTTTTAGTGAATTAATTATTTATAATGTAGTTTTAAATAATTTATAATAAAATTGATAGAAATTTCCAAATAATTTGTTCTTTTCTTTTAGGTATTCTTTTAGACCTAGTGTGGGGATGTGTTATAGGTTTCTTGTAGGTGGTTGGTCATGGTATTGTAAAGTGCTTGTCCCTTGTTGATATTATAGTAATTTATTAAAATTTGTTATTTTTAATAATTTATTATAAATGTTTATAATTAATTCATTATATTATGTAGTGTGAGATAGATGCATGAGGTGTTGTCATTGAAAAGAGTTAGGCTTAAAGATTTGGAAATCAAATCATATGGTATGATGGTTTTCTAGTCTTTTTATATTCCCAATTAAGTATTGTTTAATTATGTTTAAATTATTAATGAGATTTTGAGATCCCATTCATGGTTGTTGTAAGTTTTATTTGATAATTCAGAGCTTTGAGTGCCTTATAACGATTTTTTTGTTTGTAAAACATACTCTCACGTATTATAATTCAAAGACACCCCTCTTATGATCTTTAATGGTTCTTAGAGACAAACAAAGAGTGAGTATATTGCATATTATTATCATCATATGTTTGAAATTCGTCCTATGAGTGGTTCAATCCTAGTTTTTTTGTTAGATGAGGTGTTAGGTAACCCATATAAGTTAAAGTTAATTTTTAAGGTGATTCAATTTAGATAAGTTTGGATGGGAGGTTCACCAAGAGGTTTTAGAATTATAACCCTCCAAGTGAGTGGCATGTGGTGAGGTTCTACTTTGAGGTTTTGGTTTAGATCTCTCTCAAAGGATATGTGTTGTGTGACCCAGGTGAGGGTCATGAGTTTTTTATATGACTTATAATGAGAGGCTCTAAGGAGTTTCATTGTGGTTATTAGGATAGATCCTGGAATTTGGGATAGAGTTATGAATTGACATAGGAATTCCAAGGGGGTCTAGTGTGAGGATCTTTGGATATTCCTTGGTAATCGGAACTAGTCCTCTAGGGTTTTATAGAATGAATATTTTTACCTCTTTCATGGATTTATATTTGGTTAAAGCCTTTGGGTTGGGTTGAAATTTTCAGCTACCATATAGAATGAGATTCAATTGATACAAGATTTGAGATGGGTATAAAGGACACTTAGAGAAGATCTTATGATTGTGGTGCTTCATAAGTATTCCATCATGTATGGGATTCAAATATTTTATCATATGGGTGATGTTGATGGCTACTTGAGAATACCATTATGGGCATGGTGTTGTTTGATGATTCCCTTATGGTAGAGGTGATGGTTATGGATGGGTTAGTATAGAATTATCCAGGATAGTTTATAGTCTATTCTTGTCTCATATTTCTTTGTATGTGATGTAGGGGATTGTTTGTGTCCCATGTTTCATTCACTCGGTGGAGGTCAGTGCTTAGTTACAATGTAGGTGATTCATGTGTTACCAAAAAACCCAGATATTATTGGTGTTATCCAGTTGCGTTTTTTTCTTGTTAATTGGTTTATACTTTTGACTAACCCTCCTTTTAAATATTATTATAGGGTGTTTTGAGGTTGTTATTTTTTATTTTTTATGTTAGAGGAGACCATTGGGATGTTTTTAGATTGGGTATGGGACTTAAGTTTGATCTTATTATCTCTTATATTAGATGGTACTAAGCTGTTATAAGAAGCTGGTAGATGATCTAGATGATTTCTTCCCTCTAGTTAAGAATTTTCTAATAACACCCTGATACTTTGTGAAATATTTTATTGAATTAATTTGGTATTTTATATATTTTTCATTTCACGCAAGACTAAATATAGATTGTGTTATATAAAAGAACTAAGTTTTCTTTGTGTTGAATGAAAAACCGATTTATTATTACACTACATTAAAAACAAATTTCATCTCTTGATATACACAACACTATGTTTGGCATGTGTTACACACATTTTTGATTTCATTCGACAAATTGTGTTACACAAAAGACCTACTTTTACCAAACTACAATGTAATATTATTATTATAATTAAAATATTATTATAGTTTTCACCTCTATATTATAATGGTGGTTAAGAATAAGATTAATAAAATTATGAAATTATTTTTTACACATGTATATGATAATAATTATTTGGTGACTAACTAACTATAAATTCAAATAAAACCCATTTTTAAAATATAGGAAATATTTTTCTGTAAAATAATATTTATGTAATCAAACAATTTTTTCCATAATAAATTAATTAAAAAAATTATAAATGGTTTATATGAAATATTTATATTATATTATAAATATTCAACAATTTAACATTCATCTTATGAGTTTTCTAGATAAGAGATAAGAATAAATCCAATTTTATGAATAAAAAATGTTTTTTCCACTTTTTAATGGCATACCTATTTTAAATTTATTATTTGAAACATTAATAATTTTTATTTTAAAGAATAAAATTAATTTTCTATATCATAATATCAAAACTTACTTTGGATTATTTTTTTATTTTTTCAAGAAGTTTTAATTTTTGTTGAATACTGAAAAATAATGAATTTTAATTGAAATTGCGTTTCCATATAATTTATTTATATAGTTAAATAAAATTTTAATATTTTTTTAATATAAAATTATATAAATTATACATAAATTAATCCAATTTATTTTATTGGAAACAATTTTCATAGTGAAATTGGATATAAAAACATTTCAAAATTTCGAACTATTTCACTTTAAAAACTCGTTGTTTTGTCCCGTATATGGTATTAATTATAAATTTATTTTTTTCCACTTATATAATTAGAATCTGTAAAAATGAATTTAATATTTTTAATCATAATAATTTATAATTTCTATTAAGTTCAATTTATTTTTTTCAAAAAAAAATATTATTGAAAGTAATTATAAATAATCAGAGTGATTTAGGAAAAAATGAGTTTACTTAGTGGTTAAACATTAATCTAAAAAGGATAAATTACCTAGAAACTTTTCCAAAATCCATTTGATATCTATATATTGACTATATAATCCCATTTATATAATATTTAACTTTATTTGTCTCACATTATGTAAGGTAAAACTCTTAATACTCTTCACATTTCTATATTTACAAGAATGCCCCATCTCCTCCACTATTAAAGGGCACTCACCCCCTCACTTATTCACACCTCTAGAACCCTTTCCTATAAAAAACATTCCAAAATATCCTCCAAACGTACCACCCCTCATTATAGAGACCTAATTTTGTTCATAAAACTAACCAAGGAACCCCTTTGGTGAAAACGGAAAGGAATTACCCAAAGAAGATATAACATCCTCCATAAGAACTTTTGTTTCATTTCTTTCTTCACCCACTATATTCATATTATATCAATATTATATAATTAATTCAATATCCTAAATATACTAATATATTTTTATTGATAATATTTTGACATAAACTTACACATTGTTCCCTCAAAATGGATATGTAATCATCATTCTTGTGTGTGGCGGATTACCGCTTCACAAAATGATGTTGTTCATTCATCCATTACTACCTTTAAAGGTTGGTAATAATTATGGGCAAAATATTTTTATATAATTTATATCATATTTATTATATATTTATGTTTATTTAATTATTATATAACACATACCTTAGTTATTTCCAATTTTTGGAATTATGATAACTTCGATTGTAGACATGTGGACTACCACCTCCCCAAAAATATGTGACTAATTCACACTTTTCATGGAATGTATTAACGATTTTTTTAGTAAATTTATATTATATATATGAAAAATAATTATAATTTAATGATAATATATATATATATATACTTTCATTTACTTTCATTCTTTCAATACTCTAAGAAAACTGAAATAATGTTTATTCATATGTACGCCCCCACCATCTCCATGAACAGTGTATTCCATTTAATATTTATATATATTATAGATTATTATAAATAATTATATAATAAATATATATGATATTTATATCATTTTTTACATTATTCTAAAATTAAATCATTTTCTAAGTAAGCGGATCTTGGATAACAAGTCAAGACATATATAGAAAAACAAAGTGGTTATTACTTTAAATGTAAATTCAACATGAAATTGTTAATAAATGGGTCATATACAGTTACAATCAAATAAAATATTGTATGATATATATTAATATGTTTATTTGGTATATTTATAATAAATTTATATTTATTATACATTAGTTTTGAACATGAATGATGAAATTAAATGCATAAGGTGAGGGTTTTCTCATCTCGCTTTTATTTATGTGATATATATGCTATATTAACCACTTATTCTTATTATGTGGGGTATATAATGACATATTAAATGTAATATGATGAATTTAATTTATTTAATGACATTTCAAGTTTCAATTTATTGTCTTCTTTCAGGGATTTCACGATTTAAAAGTTACTCAAGTATTAAGGGTTTCCTAGTCTCACTTTTATTTTTGTAAGACTTGTGCCTTATTCACGACTATTTCTATTATGTGTTCAATATACTTCACATTAATGTATTAAATAATTATTATTATTAAATTTAAGGATATTTAAATATCCGTTTGATGATCTCCCTTTCATGGGGTTTACTATTCAAAATTTTCCTAATTAGAAAAGTACTTTTTTTCTCAATTTTCATTCTTTAAGACACATGTTATGTTATGAACCTATATTCTTTCAAAACATGTATATAATACCCTTTTAAATTTTATATAATGAATATAATTATTTTAATTATATTTTAACCATAATTTAATTTTATTCTTTCATGGGGATTTTGATTCAAAGTTTCCAAAGAGGTATGACTTTACTACTATAATCTCATCATTTATTGGGATTGTTTATGAAAATGATTCTATTGATAAAATATTATAGTTCATCTCTCAATAATTTTAATGAAATTTCTTATCATATGGTTATTTATGATATATTCTTGTAATGGTACCATATTTTCACTCTTATTTACTTCAGATAATTAAGAAAATGTATTAAATAAAATCAGACATTATTTCTCTTTCTGGTCATAAATCAGTGTTCTACCCAAATCATGTTTTCTAAAAATGTTTACAAAAACTATAATATTATCTGATGATCTTTAAAAGACATATTTACCCATGTTTTATACTTTTTAACAAAAAATTTTTAAAAAATGAATCTTCATTCCTTTTTCCCAATCAATGAACTTTTATAATATTTTTATGGTGAAAAACGAATGTCTTATAGATATGTATTGATCCTCCATCATTATCATATTATTATAGAAGATTCCTTTTAAAGTTTACAAGAATAAATTTTTAAAGAAAACAAATCCTAATATTTTGTACATTCATTATTTTTATAGTTTTTTTTTACAAAATTATATTTTAAAAAATGATTTATGTTCAAGAATTGTTTTTAATTATTTTAAAGTCTTACATTATATGTTTTAAGATATATATTAGAGGAAAACAAATTCAAAAAAATTATTTTCAAAATTATTTTGATAGTATTCCATTAAAATACTTATCCTCTATAACTATTTTCTTAAAAATGTTCCCTGAATTTTTTTTATTTATCTTAAAAGGATTTTAGAGGTCATTTGTAACTATATTTAAATTTATTTATATAGGATTTAAAAGGAATATTTTCTTAATTTTCTATATTTGTTATTTTCAACAGTTTACAAAATTGAAAAAACATTTTTTTAACGTATACAGCTTGACCGAATTTTCCCACCATCTAGTTTTTATACATTATCATGATTCCTCTATAGGTTAAAATATTTTTTCAAATTAGATCATATTACCACTCTAATGGTTATTTTTTTATTTTTAAGATATTTCAAAGAAAAATGATATTTCTCTTTATGATTATGTAAAAATGGACAGTGTTTTTCTTACTGTTTAAAATCTGTTTTTCCAGAGTTTTATGATGAAAAATTAAAAGATTAAAAAAATTGTTCATGATATAGTAATAGTGGATTATATATGATGATGAATTAGATTTATATTTCTCATTAAAATGGATAAGCCTGATATACCTCTCTCATGAAATAATTAATTATGTAGTTTTTAAAGGAAAAAATAGGTATATAACAGAGATAGATACTCATATGGAATTAAATGGGATATGGTTATTTTAAAATGGGTTAAATATTAGTGAACATAGGTTATAAATAATATTCTCCAATATATTGATATTATTATTGAAAATAGGGTTTTATGCAACTATTTTTATTTCATGTTGTAAGTGATGTTTATGAATAATTAAAGGAGAAAGGTTTTTTTTCAAAGAAATGATATCACGAGTTCGCTTGTGCATCAAGATGACTTCGTGGTTTTTCCTTTGATTTCTAATTACATTCAATATTTTTCTTTGAGTAAATATTGATTTTGAATTGTGAAATTTTTTCTTCATGTGATCATGTTATGACTGTGAAAAGGTTAATGACTTTATGGGTTTTCATATGTTTCACTAGAATAATGGGATTCATTTAGTTTTACATCCAATAATGATTTGTTTTTATCATCCAACATTTCTAAATGTTTTCCATGGGATCTAAGTATGTGTAGCAATTTTAGCAAAGACAATACTTTCACTTTAGTGAATCGTCTTATGGGAATCTAAAGTAGCATGAATGAAATATAGGTGTAAACTTAAAGCACCGTTTTTGTGGGAAAAATCATAGTTTTTGGAAGCTTCCACATTTAAATGTTAGGTTTTTTATAATTCAATAAAACTATAAACCTACAAGATCTTGTGAAAATAAAAAAGGTAAATCTTTTCTTTTAAACTCATATTTATTACTTTTTCTAGTAATAGTCCATTATAATGCCTCTTTTTATTAGATTTAATAATATATTATAAATTATCATAATTGGTTATTTTGATATGGTGTCTTCATATAAGTTGTTGAGATTTTTTATGATCACATATGGGCTTCACTAAGGAAGTGTGAAGACTAGTGAGGGTGTAACTCTGTGATTGAGGTTGGTGGTCCCCATAATAATAAATCATATTCTTGTTTATTAATGACTATACATTTCTAAATTAATTTATGTGTTTGAGTGACATTTAAAGGGATTGAGGGAACCTTAGGAAAAGAAATAGAGTGGAAAGTAGCCTCCTCGATATGAGGAATTGGCTCTTTTAAGTGATGGGTATTTTTTAAGTGCATGTAGAATACATCTTCAATAATGAGGAGATATCGATTGGGTTTATAATATGATCAGGGTGAGTCTTAGGGATGGTATGATATTTAGGTATCCTAATTCATTACTCCTAGGGAAATTTGAGAATGCATTAGAGGTTTAGGCCTAGTGTTGATGGGTGATATGTGTGTACATACCATTCTTAATTATTAATACCCTCTTAAGGGTGGATTGAAGTCTTGGTGTGTGATATAAGTGGAATAAGTCCTCCGAAACTAGATGAGGTGTGATGGGATGGTTTTATATTGATTATGTTATTGAGAGATATCCATGGAGATAAGTGATATGAGACCAAATCATGGGTCATAGTAATTATCAAGATAACTTTGCATTGGTTTTCCAAGGTAATTGGAATGGGTTGTCTCATGAAAATCCTTGGTATGTTATATCAGGTAGTGATATATATTTAAAAGAGGAATTTAGACCCAGCCTCTTGAGTGCAGGGTTAGGTAGAGCCTATGGGTTTTGGGATCACCATGGTGTGATCGGTACATGTTGGTATCTTTAAGAATAAACCAAGATAAGTGTGGAGATCCCAATAAATAACCATACCAAATAAAAGATAATGTTGATAGGTTTAGAATACTGTGTTTGTGTGGATAATATGTGTCTGAAGGATTCTCGTTGATGTATTATTGGAAATATGATAATTCCACCAAGATTAGTTCATTTCACCTTATGTTATGGGCTCTCGTATTGTAATCCTAACCTATAAGGATAGATAGATGATGATGTATACTTCAATATGTAGGGCTATGTCCTGAGTGATTACCACCTAGGATATGATTATGTGAGTATGTGGGATGGGTTTTGATGTTGTGTAGATCATATATTTTTATTCCCATCTGATGTGGGTGATGAATTGATATATAGACCAAAATTTAATGAGAATGTTTCAGTAGAACCACCTTGATTGAGAATGTATTGTACTATTTATGTTTTTGAGACCCACCCTAGGGGAGAGGAGGGTTCATTTTGATATGGGGGATAAAAAAGGGGATGTCAGCCTCACCTTACGTGACAAGGTTTTTTAAATACCACCTTGAATGAGAAGGGTCATGTCTTGGATATGATGTGATATGTGAAGTGGTATGTGATCCACCCAGAGAGAAGGGAGCGGTCAGTGAGATTTGATGTGGCATGGTACATTGATAAACTACCTCACCTTTAATGAGAATGTTTTGGTAAAACACACTGAGTGAGATAGTATGGGTCTAGGATATGGTAGTGGGACCCTACTCAGGGTAAAAGTGTAGGGATCACGGCTTGTTATGAGGTAATTTGGGATTAGTATGGACCCTACCCATATAGAGTTGGATGTGTTCAGGATTTGGTTGATACTCTTCCATACATATTTATGTATGGGTCAACACATGGTATAAAAACCCACACTACATCATCAAGTCTGTGTTATATCATTGTATGAAACTCTACCCCCACTCTATTTATATGTTTCAAATTTTTTTCACAGTGTGAATTCTTCTCCAACATTGTCCAAGAAGGTATGGTTGGGTGTTGTGGTGGCCCGATTATCACATGATGACTCAATGTGTATAATCATGGGTTACATTTCCCTTATTTATTATCTGCATGAATACACATGTATATAATATTGTATAGTAGAATGAAATGGGTATATCTTACCGGTATTTATGTCTCACACTCTACAAAAACACTCTAGTCTACATGTAGACCTTATATCTATTGTACATGTCATGCAATAGGTTTCACAATGGATTGAGCTAGGGAAGGTCAAAATATAATAGATATTGGGTTGCGTTGAGGCCTAGGGTTGGTAGTAGAGCCTTTCTAATTTATTTCTATTTACCTGGCTTATATCATCTACCTAGTGTTTGATCACTTGAGATGTGTACTTGTATGACTAAATTCTATTTTTTTAAAGAA
The DNA here is from genome assembly GCA_963277665.1 of Viscum album. Classification (NCBI taxonomy): domain Eukaryota; kingdom Viridiplantae; phylum Streptophyta; class Magnoliopsida; order Santalales; family Viscaceae; genus Viscum; species Viscum album. The sequence continues at coordinate 1,292,152,126 of OY728138.1, read as the reverse complement.
TATATGTGTTTTTTATTTATATATATTCTAATTTTAGATTTGTATGTTTTCTGGTTATTTTAATTATTAATGGTTATGATGTTAATAGAAAAGTTTTTCCAAAATAGGATTTTTCCATCACTACTATCCATCTTCCTCTTGAATACAGAGAGTTACACTTGAGGTTATATGGGACATCAATTTAGTTATTATTGAGTGAGTCAGATCAGGTAATTAAAAAGTGGAATTAGAGAATATTTTAATTTTTTTTACTATTTTGGGTATATTATAAAAATATATGGGAATATGTAAGAGCTTTTGATAGACCACCGATTGGTGAGTCTGGAACACATTTTCGGTTGGGAGTCTCAGCTAACAGGTTTATAAGATTCCTATTCAACATTTTTACTATTATGGTTGAGATATTTATTCAAGTATGATGTACTGATTTTAGAACATTATTTATTGTTTTTGGATAATATCCCATAGTGGAAATTTTCATGTATACATGAATCAGGAATAGTTCATAGGATTCACATGATATAAAAATTTTATTGTGTGTGATTCGTTTTGGATAATGATGAAAGGTTCATTTATTTAATGTGGAAACAAAAAAGTTATATTTCGTTTTCCTATATAAAATGTCAGTGAAATTATACTCAACTTGAAAATAGTAATTTTTTGATGATTTTTGATGTTGGTCTTATGGAGATATATTCTCTGGTGATGGTTATACAATCTTTTAAGGGAAAGAGATGTGTAGAAACCCTTAGTAGATTATTTTAGGTGATAGATTCCTTGGTGATGGTTGGGTATTGGGGAGGTATTTCTTAGATATTTAGTTCAATATGGGACTACGTTATCTTGATTATCTGGGTACATTTGATTATATAGAAGAAGATATTGTGTAATTACATAGGATTTTGTTATGAAAAGAACTATGGGAGATATTGGCATCAAGGTTGGGCTTAGAAGATGGAGTTTATTGGATTCTTAGCCCTATTAATCTTGGGTGTAGTTTTTTAGTATGATAGTATAAGTGCGACATTAAACATAGATTCTCAAATCTAGGATGGGTAAAGCATGGGTAGATTATTTGTGGTTTCAGAAGAATGTGTGAGTAGCGAGTAATCATGAGATAACCCTTTTCTTGAATAAGATTACTTTACCATATTAGAAATAAAGCATCAAGGATTTCTTTTGGATAGATGGATTGACATGAAATAAAAATAGGCATAATTTGTTAGGTTTTTTGGTCTAGTTTTGATGGAGTGTAACTCATTGGAGTGTGAGTCTGGTGTTGTGATCAAGTTTTATGATAGCATACTCTGGTTGGGTTGGAAGATATCATGTTGGATTACAGGTTGGAAAATGTGAGAGGGTTCTTTAGAAGGTTTAACCTACCTAGGAAAGGACAGTGAGTTTCATAATAAAATTTTGGTAAAATACTCAATTTGAGAGGATAATTATTTCTTGTTTATATATGACTCTTATTTGGTTTGTGGATCATTTAGGGGCTATATAGGATTTGAGGATTGATGGATTTGATGAGATTAATGTGAGCATAGAATGTAATTATTTATTTTGAGAATGGGATGTGTCCTTATGTTTGAAAAGAAACATTGACAATTGATTGGTGTAATATGGTATGGTCATTCGAAGAATTTTCCTTTATAGGGTTTACCAGAAATGGTATGAGAATAATTCATGATTAGTGACACATGGGTGGAATATGATTTCAAATTTGGTTGGTTAGGGATCTGACAAAGGAATTGGACTGAGTTTTAGGTTTAGACATTGGTGTGGTCATTTGTTTAATCTCGTGATTCCCCTGAGAGATAAGGAATTATGATCTGGAATTATGTTATTCTATTGGTGGGTGATATTTAATGTTTATAGGGAAAGTAAGCCATAAAAAGGAAGACTATTTTTTTTGCAAAATTAGATGTGGTGAAGCCATGTTGGGTATGATATGCATGTTTTAGTGACTAAATATAGATTTTTGGTAAAATATTGTGTATCATAGCTTAGTGAATTGATGGTCAAAATGTGTCTAGTTTAATTCAGAATTAGGAATGATGAGTAGTATCAAATATTTATTAATATATTGGAATTTTAGATATGTTCTTTGGTGCATCTTGGTGACTAGAATCCTTATGGTCAGAAGTTTTTGATGACCTATGAATTTATGGGTCTGCAATTTCATGTGGAAGTATAATTTAATTTTTTAGTAGATATTTTATTATTGGTGGAACATCACACTATGATGTTGGGGCCATGTCGTGAGGAGGGGATGATCGAGGATCATAGTGTGACCTAGGGTTTCGGTACAAGGTGAAGGCAGTAGTTTATATTGTTACTAGTGGGTTTCATAGCAAGGTGGATTTTATGAAAAGATATTTTAAAGGTAAAATATTTATATATATTCTCATTTTGGTAAGTTAAATACACATTATAAACCATTATGTAAGGGATTTTGAAAATCTTTAGGTATCATCTTTGTGAAATTTCATGATAAAGGTTAGTCATGTTGTGACCCATAGGTTCACTTCTTGATGGGGTTCATGTGGTGGAGGGTCATTTCATAAATCCTGAATATGGTAGGATGTCACACTATAAATAGAAAATTTAATGTTTGGAATGATTTAGGACACATCATAAATTTTATAGACAATGGTTTTTGGTTCTTCTAGAGGGAGGTTTGTCACATCATGATCCTAGGTTCCACATCATGCTAGATTTCTACCAGAGGTAATCTTTCCTTCAGCCCAATTAAAAATTCAAGGATGATTCCCTTCTATATAATTTTTATAATTGATAGGCAGACCAATATTTTACAGGTTGATCTCTTTATAATTTAGGGGAAAGGGTAGCATTAGGAGAGTCTATTTCAGTTGGCTCCTTCCCCCACCTCATTATTTACCTTTCGATTACCCTAGGAGAGTAGTGTTTTTTGGGTTTTTCCAATGGATTTTATGTATTATATTCTCTATTATTACTTTCATTCTTCTTACCCTTTAATATCCATTTATTTTGGTATCATTTGAAGGGTATTTGATGTTTATTACATAATTTCATGGTGGAATCATCATGATATTATGGGGATTCATGTTATGTAACACATGAATATAGAATAAGGGAGAATGACTCCTGTTTTTCACTATTTAATTTGTGGTATGCCTCTTTGTGGGGTTTTATAAGGTATCCCTCATTTTCTGAGTAATTTTCACCTAAGTGGACATTATGTGATGGGGATTTTATTCATTAGGTTAACAGGAGAACTCCATAGGTTGTTAGCATGTCATTTATTGAGGTTAGAGAGAGTGTAAATTTCTTAGTTAGTTTTTAAAAATTATATTATATTTCATTAAATTGAATAATTGATTATAAATTTTTATTATAAATTTTTTTATGTGGTTTCTTGAGATATGTTATCAGGAATTGGCATGATCCTGCGCATGCATCACTGAGGGTGTTCATATATTGATGAGTTGGTAATTCAATGGTTGAGGTAGGTGGTCCCTATGATACTAAATCATATGACCATTAATATATTCTTAAGCATGCCTATAAGAATGTATGTGTTCTATTGAAATGTATATAGATTGAGAGTTCCCTACGAAAATAAAAATGGTGGAATGGAGCTTCCTATAGATGAAGATATGGCCCCTTTAACTGGTGGGTATATTAGAAACACTTGATGTCTATGTATCCAAGGTAGAAAAGATACTGGTTTAGTTTATGATAGTACTCGGGAGAGTCTTTTGGATGCTATGAGATTTGGGTATCATAGTTTGGGCATCCTTGGGCTGGTATGGAATATATTAGTCTTAGGATTAAAGGTGATGGGTTAGATGGTAATACATTTTACACATGATGGGAAATACACTCTTGAGGGTGGATTAGAGTCTTGGTGTGTACTATAAATGGGACAAGTCATCTAGGAAAAAATATGGTGTGATGAGAGGGTTTCCTATAAATGATGTGATTGATAGATGTTGGTCAAAATGGATACTCAAAAGGGGGGTGAATTGAGTTCCAATTAAAATTTTTGTTAAAATGATTTATATTAAAAATCCCCCAAATTGAATAATAAGCTAAACTGTCGTGAATTTATAAATATTGTAAGTTTTCAATTAGTTTCTCAAGAGATTGATTATTTCTCAGTTGTCTCAATCTAAATATTGATTAACTTTTTCAACTAACTTACTGGCTAAAAAAAGTTATAAACACTTGCTAGTTTAACAATCAGAGTTACTCTAAAATAGATTTATATTTCAAAGTACTTAGAATCGGAATAGTAAATATAGTTTAAAACAAAATAAAGTAAGAAAAATAGTTTAAAACAATAGGTTCAGTCTCAAGCTGAGAATTATTCCTCTCAAACAATTTATATAAATTTTATCCACACCTTGTATCGGGGTAAAAAATGGTGCAAAGACTGTCCAGGTACTAAGACCTCTACCACAGTTCTTCGTGGGAAAATATAAAAGCAATATCACACAAGATATCCAAGCCGCACTTGACCTCTACCACTATCCACAGTGGGATACAAGAGAGTTATATAAGTTCTTTATGAGGATTTAGAAATCCTCCAGTTCAGAACAGGAGACAGTGTGTGTCTAAAAATACAGAGCACACACACTGCTCAAAATATAAATAAAAGAATCACTAAGAGAGTATATATGAGTTTAGAATGCTCTAGTGATTTGAAATGCAACTCTTGGCTCCTTTTGATTGATCAGAAATGCTTCTGAGTCCTTCTCTGGTTTTTTTCGTGAAAACAAAGTGTCGTTTGCTTCCATGATTTTTAGTTTATTCAAGTCTTGCTAGGGGTTCCAATAGACTTTTCAGCATAGCAATGTTCCTCACCTTCCAGCAAAAGTTCTTCTCCACTTTAATCTCTGGTTCATGTGTTCCTTTTGTATCAAATTAGTATCTTCATGTATTTCCACACACAGTAGTGTTTTACTTCTTTTCATCACACCTTTAGCAATGCTTATGCCCATCTTTTCTCTTTCCTTTTATAGCTTTCATCTTAGGCAATGGGAATGATTACCTTTTTATATGTACGAGGTACAGTTCCCTGACATGACAACAACTATCATTAAATAATAGTACATGCATTAAAAACATCAAATATGATCGTTTCTTAATAAATAAATAGAAATAGACTTTAAGTAGCAGTGACTAGTTAACAGTCATCTTTCATCAGTAGCTCTTTGTCGGTAGACTTGTAGTGGTGGAATTTGTATAGCGGTAAGCTCCTATCGGTAGCTCTTTGTTCTTGTACCGGTAGATCCTTGTATCGGTAGAAGTTACTCCGTGTAGAAGTAGCTCTATATACTAGTAACTCCATCTATCAGTAGCTTTGGTATATCGGTAAATTTCTTGTACTGGTAACTTTCTTGTACCGGTAACTACTTATATCAGTGGCTCTTTCTATCAGTGAACTTTATATCATTAGCTTTGTATCGGTAGTCGTTTGCCTGTCTGGTTGTATCAGTAGGTATTTATAACAGTAGTTGTGTATCTGTATGTTTGTATTAGTATCTTGTATTGGTAGCTATTATTATTAGTATACTTGATCTATCAAAGACATTATCTAATCGGTGACCTTTTTTATCGGTAGACCTACTCATATCGGTAGCTCTGTTCTGTACCAGGGTACTTAACACTTATCTGTTCTATGCAAAACATATCCAGATTGAGTTAGAATTATTTCAAAGTACGTATAAACATAGAAAAACGTTTATTAACACATTCAAATGATTATTTTTATATTATTGTCAACATAGGATTATAAACACATATTAACACATAATTGGGATTTATCAAAATAGGTGAGGTCAACAATCTCCCCCTTTTTGATAATCACAACTTATGATATCATAATCCAAAATAATCAGTAATTTATCAGTATAAAATACAATTGTTCTTATTTCTCAGTGTGAGTAATGACATTTTCAAATGTGAGATTTTAAAAGTATCAGAGGATATAGTATTTAAATGAAATTCTATCAGAAGTAAAAATAAAAACAGTGTATTATAAAAACAAATGAATCAGAGAAAAAAATATATTATAATACACATGTATCAGAGGTAAAATATAATGGTTCTTCATATCATTTTTCCCTTTTCTCCCTTAGATATTATTTCTCCCCCAGATATGTTACCCTTATATATTATTTCTCCCCCTTTGTGATCAGAAAAAAGTGGGACAAAATGGAAATACAGGAAAAGAGAAGTAAGAGAGGGTAAAAGAAAGTAAGATCAAATATATTCCTTAGGGAAAATAGATACAAAGAATTAAAGGATTTAAAAAAAAGAAATACAGGTGATTTCTATCAAAGATCCTATCCACCAATCAATCCACATCCTCATCATGAGATTTTCCCTTGGGATCAGAAGAGGATTTAGGCGTGGTGGATGCAGGTAGAGGCTTCGGAATACCAGAGATAATCAGAGGAGGCTGATCTACTGAGACAGTTCCTGGAATATAATGTGTAGCTCTCTGGGTGATCATAAGAGTGAGTCTCTGAATGGCTTGGACTGGATTCTTCTAAGGAATGGAAGCAGACTGTGCAGAGGCAGGCAAAGCTGGAGGTGCAATGATTGGAGTACTGTCTACATGCAAGAATGGCACCAAAATATTTCTAATGTCCATTATAATTCCTCCTCCTCATTCCATAGAATAAATGAAACCATAATTTTTCTCCATGAATTTGTCTAGTGCATGGGTCAACTCTCTGAGCATGTTGACTTGTTCTCTGAAGGATTGATTGACTGGTTGTGACTTCATATTTTCCAAAAGAAGTTTGAAATGGTTGGTCAACTGAATATTGGTATAAACTTTTTGAAAATTAGATTCAAATTTATCCTTCAATACTTAATGAGAGGCAGAATCTTCACTCATATATTCTTGAACAATTTTCATGATATCTCTGCTAGTAGACACCACCTGGGTCAGTGCAGATGAGTCCATAGAGACACTGTTTGATGCTAAACCAAGCTCTTCTCTCATAACTGCTCGAAATTTATCAACATCTACAGAAGTACTAGATGAAGCAAGAGGATTGACAGTGAATGCAATAGTCTCCTTGAATGATTGGGTGGAGTTTCTTATCAGCTTCTGGACAACCAAATCCTGGGTGCTCACATGTTCTTTGACCGAATTCTTAAAAGCTTCAAAGACATCCACAAATTTCTTTACTACACCTTTAATGTAATTGATGTCAGAATTCATTTGAGCTTGAGAACTACTCAAGGAAATCAAGGTAGCAACAGACTACTTCAAAGAAACAACAGCTTTTGTCCAGCTCTCAATCTGAGAATGATACACTCTGATTTCATTCATCATATATGTCATAGTGGTTGAAATAGTACATACAAGAGTGAGTTAAAAGGATTTTTCCATGTTGCTCATCTCCTCAACAAAACAATTCTTTAAATCGGTAATAGATGCTTTCAGAGACTTTATCATCTTATCCTTTAAAGACTCAAAGTCATCCCAAGTTACCATATTAACAGGAACAACAATAGGTGATCTTTCTGTCACAGTAGTATCCATAGAAGCATTTATAATAGATTGGATGGATGAAACTAAGGAAGCTTCCATTTTTCTTATCTCTTCCACAAATGAAGTATTGAGTCAAGACTTTAACTTGTCTAAATCTACTTTCCTTACTACATCCTTAGGTAAAAACTCAGAACAGATATCATAGTCAAATTGTGGTCTGTTCATGGGTGTCTCATATTCAGAATCAGGGTAGTCCAACCCACAAACCACAAAACCTGGGTCTTCTTCCCAGTCTTCAATTCCATCAGCTACTAAAACACTTCCAAGTCTAGTTGGATTATCCCATTCAACTGGTGCATTCTCTTATATAGCAAGAGTACCCTCATCAGCTCAGTCTTCCCTAGAAGAATCTTGCACAACCATATCCATTTCTACAATAGTTGGAGGCTCCTCAGGGATAGGTAAAGGTCTATCTACCTCAACAAGAACAGCCTCTAAATTCATAACAGAACTTCCAATAAATGGACTTAAACTCAAGGTGGAAGAAGTAGATGCTTTAGTTTCAGATTCTCATTCTTCTCCCTCATTATCTGGAGTATCCTCTTCTTGATCTGATATATACTGGTCTTCCTTATACATAGGTGCCTCTTAATTACTTACACCCAAAACAGTTTTTGAACTAGGTTGGTTCAATGAAGCACTTTCCTTTTCTTGTGATACAATTTTAGGATTTGGGCTAGGAGGCAAGTTCTGATCTCCTCCATCTACTGTAGAGGAATCCTCCTCATATGAATCATCACTATACTATGGATCTTCCTCATCAGGTCCTAGACCTGGATCTCTTTTGTCTTTTGGTTTATTTTGATGGTCCACTAGATTGAACTTGTTATGTATCTTCTCATCATCAGTAACCCACTTCTTTCTCCATGGGTTCCAGCTAATCTTCATGTACTTACATATTGTGTTTGTGATACAAAAATTATTTCTTACCACTACTGTCTCGTCTTGAGACTATATAACCCCCATTACTTTAATCATAACCAAAATCAATTTGGAAAAGAATAATTCATTGGTTTTTGATTTGGGTCTTGTCATATCCTCTATTTGAATCATTAACAGCCTGCACAGATTCACCTTCACACCATGCCTTAAGAGATGCAACAAATAAATATCTTGATACTTCAGATTTTCAATGTCCCCTCTTCTTGTACTTAGCACGTGTTGGATGAATTTAAACAGTAACCTATTTTCCCCATCCATCTCAACAGCCACTACTTTCCTAGGAGTGCCATCTCCTGTCAACTCTTCCAAGGCAGTTTCACAGTCGAATATGTCACTGGTAGGAGGTATTGGCATCGATGAATAACCAAATACTCCTTCATGTGGTACCTTCATACATTCATCCCATTCAATTGATGAAAAATCTACTTCCTTGCCATTTACCAATGAAATCATTTTGTTCTCCTTATCAGATTTCTCAAAGTGCACAAAATCATAGAACTCTTTTATCAGATTCGGATAATAAGGACCATTGTTGTTTTTGAAACATTCTATCCATTTTTATCCTCCAATATTATTAGGGTCAGTGATTTACTTGGAAAAATCCATTCTGCAGATAGCTCCTTCTCGATTACAATTTCTATATTTTGCAAGTGAGGGTTCACTGGATGCCTCCCTGACCATGTTCGATTGACACTGCTACTTTCTTCAGGTCCTGTCTTCTACTTCTTGCATTCGGCTCCTCAAAGTCATCTTTGAAAGTATGAAGTTTGGTTTTTTACATATCTAGATTGAATAACTTAGGGTTTTTTGCAAGATTCGGGGATTTAAGGAGTTGGGTTTGAGAGAGGAGAGTTCAGTGGATTGAGAAGTAACTAAGACATAGTTTGTATCATTTAGGAATCATAAAATAAATAATTAATATATAATAAGTAAAGTATATACAATATATATTCTGTCGGCTAAATAAAAAAGTTTAAAAACAATGTAGCCTATTGGTAACACATACCAGTGAGGATTCTTAATGGTGAGGTGTATCGGTGAGGTTCACTAATAATGAGGTATATTGGTGAGGTATATTAGTGAGGTTTCATACCCATGAGGTTTCATATCGGTGAGGTATATTAGTGATCTTTCATACCAGTGAGGTATATCAGTGAGATTTCAAATTGGTGAGGTATATCAGTGTGGTTTCTAACGTACATATTCTATCATTATTAACTCATGTCTAATGTGACTTAACCTATCCCAACTTAAAGACTTGGTGAAAATATCAGCTAATTGATGTTCAGTGCCTATAAATTCAAGAGTAATATCACGTTTTTGGTAATGATCTCTCAAAAAATGGTACCTTACATCAATGTGTTTGGTCCTAGAGTGACACAAGGGATTCTTAGAGATGTTAATTGCACTAGTGTTATCACAATTTATTGATACATGTTTAAAAACGTATCCATAGTCCAACAAAGTATGTTTCATCCATAGAATTTGTGCACAACAACTACCAGCAGCTATATACTCTGCTTCAGCAGTAGAAAATGCAATAGAATTCTGCTTCTTACTACACCACGATACCAGGGACTTTTCCAAAAGATGACATGTTCCAAAAGTTCTCTTTCTATCTAACTTGCATCCATTAAAGTCAGCATCTGAATAACTTATAAGATTAAAATATTTTACTTTTTGATAAAACAAACCTAAATTTGTAGTATGCTTAAGATATTTTAAAATTCTTTTAACAGAAAGAAAATGGGATTCTTTAGGATTATCTTGAAAACTTTCACATAAACACACACTAAACATAATATATGGTCGACTAGAAGTAAGGTAATGTAGACTTACAATCATACCTCTATATTTTTTTTGATCAACTGGTTTCCCAGATTCATCAATGTCCATCTTATAGGAGGTACTCATGGGTGTATCACTTTCCTTAATACTATCTAAACCAAAACATTTTAAAAGAACTTTTGTATATTTACATTGACTTAAAATAATACCATTTTCAATTTTAAAGACTTGAAATCCAAGAAAATATTTGAGTTCTCCCATTAAACTCATTTCAAAATAATTTGTCATACTCTTTGAAAAATAAATACACAATGTATGTATAGAAGATCCAAAAATAATATCATCAACATAGATTTTTACTATCAAAACATCTTTAAAAATTATTTTGATAAAGAGAGTTGGATCATCAATCCCTTTTGTAAAACCTTTTGAAATAATAAAATTACTAAGTCTATCATACCAAGCTCGTGGAGCTTGTTTCAAGCCATATAAATCTTTAGAGAGCTTAAAAACTTGATTTGGAAAATGAGGATTAGTAAATCCATGTGTTTTTTCAACAAAAACATCTTCAATTATAAAACCATTTAGAAAAGCACATTTAACATCAATTTTTTCTAACTTGAAATTCAGATGAGTAGCATAGGAAATTAGAATCTTAATAGCTTCTAATATAGCTACAGGAGAAAAGGTTTACTCATAGTCTATTCCTTCCTCTTGACTATACCATTGTGCAACTAGCCTTGATTTATTCCTAACTATGTTTCCAGATTCATCAACTTTATTTCTAAAATCTCATTTAATGCCTATGGTCAAGGTGTCCTTAAGTCTGTCAACTAATTCCCAGACATTGTTTCTTTCAAATTGATTTAATTATTCTTGCATAACCATTAACCAAAATTCATCATTGATTGCATCGTTGATATTTTTAGGTTCTAACTATGAAATAAAATTTTGATGTTCAACCTGGTTTCATAGAGAAGCTCTAGTTTGTGTCCCTCTATCAGTATTAGCAAAAAAAGAATCTAAAGGATGATTCTTTAGAATCCTAGTTAATCTAGTAAAGGTGGGAATAGATATTTCAGGTTTTTCTCTAGATTCAGGTTCTACATAAATATATTCTGGAAGGTTTCCAAAATAGGATGTATTTACAACAGGTTCATTGATTTTATTATTAAGGTTCAAAAAAACAAATATTCATTAAGATTTTCAATGGAAGATTTGGGTTCATGTGGATCAGTTTCATCAAACATGATGTGAACAGACTCTTCCAGACATTTGGTTCTTTTATTAAAAACTCTATAAGCTTTGCTAGAGATTGAATAACCTAATAAAATTCCTTCATCACTCTTGGATGAAATCTTGTCAAGGTTATCTATTGTATTGAGAATAAATACTTTGCAACAAAAAACTTTAAAGTAATTAACATTAGGTTTCCTATGGTTCCACAACTCATAAGGAGTATTTTTCTGAACAGATCTAATCAGGACTCTATTAATAATATAACAAGCTATATTTATAGCTTCAGCCCAAAAGTAAATTGGCAGGTCATACTCATTAATCATAGTTCTCGCAATCTCTTGAATAGTCTTGTTTCTTCTTTCTACTACACCATTCTGCTGAGGTCTCCTATGGGGTAGGGAATTTGTGACTATAGCCATTATGTGAGAAATAAGATTCAAATTCATGATTTTTAAACTCACGACCATGATCAATTCTCAAATTCTTAATCTTAAGTCCACTAATGTTTTCTACAAACTTGGATTATTTAATAAAGTAAGAACAAGCTTAACTTTTGTGAGCTAAGAAGTATACCCAAGTGTACCAAGAATAGTCATCTATTAAGACATAGACATAGTGCTTCCCATTTAAACTAGAAACTCTAGAAGGTCCAAACAAGTCCATGTGAACCAACTCGAGAGGTTGAGAAGTTGAAACTTCTTTTTTTGATTTAAAAGAAACATTATGTTGCTTTATCTTTTGACAGGGATTACAAACTTTATCAGCTGGGAATTAAAGTTTAAGTAGGTATCTAACTAAGTTTTTCCTATTCAGTTTTCTAAGTGAATGAATGTTGCAATGTCCTAATATTTTGTGCCATAGACAAGACTCTTTATGAAAAGAATTTAATCAAGAAATGTTCTGTTAAGCCAAATAATTCAAATCAACATCATAAATATTTTCATTTCTCAAAGAAAAAATTACTAAAACATTTTTAGAATTAAAAACATTACAAGAATAATTTTAAAATTTAAAATTGAAACCATCATCACACAACTGAGAAATACTTAACAGGTTATATTTAAATCCATAAACAAATAAAACTTTGGAAATTAAAACTGAATCAGTGTTACCAATATGGCCTAAGATGATGATTTTTCCTTTTGAATTATCACCAAAGGTGATATGGCCTCCATTAATTTTTAATTAAACTCTTGAAGCATGAGTAATCTCCAGTCATTTGCCTTGAACGTCCACTTTCCAAGTATCATACCTTCTTATGGGGTCTTTTCAAGCAAGTTTCCTACAAAACAAGTTTAAATAGAAAATGATTTTCGTACCCATATTTTCTTGGGTCCAAAAAGGTTAGAAAGAAAAACTTTTGGTACCCAAATTTGTCTAATGGGTCTCATAAAATCAATAGATTCAAAATATTTTTAAAGATAAATTTTATTTGATCTATAACCATGTGAATAACTAGTTGAAACATATGAATTTCTAGAACTAGAACTAGCAGCATTCTGTCCAGATTTAGGAATAAATCTATTTTTAGTAATATGCCTTTGTCTAGGCTGATAGCCTATTCCAGTGGTATATTTTGGTGCCACTTTTTTCCCTAGAATTTGAGTTAGAGTATTCTTTCCATTTGTGAATTTCTCTAAGTCCTTCCTTAATTGCTCATTGGCCAATTTCTGTTCAGTATTTTCCTTAAGTAATTGAGCATTATTTTCCTTTTCGATATCAAATACGGATTTAATAGAGTTGGTCAAATAATGCTATTTTTCTAAGGTCTTATACTTATCCTTCAATTCACTACAGGTTTCTTCTAGCATATTAGAGTATTCAAAAAATTCAATTTTAGACATATTATCATCACTACTTTCATCCCCATAATAATAATCATTCAACATAGGGGAAATAGGTACCTCAGAAGTATCAGTCATGAAACACATGTTGGCACGATTCTTTTCAGAGTCAGAAACTTCAGACTCACTTGTGTTGTCTTCTGAAGCACTCCAGGTTTCCTTCATGGATTTCTTATATTTTTTGTCCTTATAGGCATATTTATTTTTGAACATTAACTTCAGGCAGTCTACTTTAATGTTTCCTTTCCTTTTACATTCATAACACACTATTTCATCATCCTTATCAGAATTTTTCCAATCCTTCATCCGGTGACCTTTTTTGTCATATTTTCTATTATAATTTGGTTTTATAAGGAATTTCTTCTTCTTATAGAACTTCTTGAACCATCGGGATATTTGAGCCATCTCTTCATCACTATCAGAATCTAAACCTTCAATGGTAGAGATTTCAGTAGGTACGTGAACTTTCTCCTTTTCCTTACTCTTTGAGGCAGTAGATTTAAATGCTACTGACTTCTTCCTTGGTTCATCATCTTTTTCCTTGTTTACTTTCAACTCTTCTTCATACATCATCAACTTACCAATTAATTCTTTAACAGGCAGTGAACTTATATCACACGATTCTATTATTGAAACTGATATGCCTCTCCATCATTCTAGTAGACATCTTAGTATTCTCATAATCTGCTCCTTTGCAGGAATAGCTTTTCCAAGTGAGCTCATAGTGTTGACAATCTCATTGAACCTGAGATACATATCAGAAATAAGTTCATGAGACTTTATTTTGAAATTATCATACTTAATAATGAAGGTATTCAATCTCATTTCTTTAACATTGGTTGTTCCCTCATGGGGAATAGCCAAAGTGTCCCAAATTTTATAAGTAGTTTTACAAGAATATTCTATTAAATTTCTCATCACCTAAAGCACAGTACAAAGCATTTATTTCTTTACAGCTATTTTTTTATGTAGTCTTATTAGGTTCATCCCAAGTAGTTATTTCAGTTTCTGGAATCTTATATTGAGTCCTTATAGCAGTCGAGAGGTGAAATCTCGTACTTTCTAAATGAATTTTCATTTTTAAGTTTCCATTTGGCATAATTTGTACCATTAAAGAATGGTGGAATATTAGTAGAACCACCTTCAAGTATATTATCCATAATTAGATTTTAGGAAATATATTTAAAGAGATAAAATTTAGAACTAATATAAATTTAATAACTTTAAGATACAACTAAAATCAGAGCTGAAAAATAGAGTATTTGAAAATCCTATATAAATAACAAACAACCTCTGATACAAATATTGGTCAGAGTGGATACTCAAGAGGGGGGTGAATTGATTTCTAATTAAAATGTTTGTTAAAAATATTTATATTAAAAATCCCCCAAATTCAATAATAAGCTAAACTGTAGTGAATTTATAAAGATTTTATTTTTTCAATTAGTTTCTCAAGAGATTGATTATTTCTCAGTTGACTTAATCTGAAGATTGATTAACTTTTGAAACTAACTTACTAGCTAACAAAAGTTATAAACACTTGCTAATTTAACTATCAGAGTTACTCTAAAATTGATTTACATTTAAAAGTACTTAGTAGCAGAATAATCAATATAGTTTAAAACAAAATAATGTAAGCACAGTAGTTTAAAACAAGAGGTTCAGTCTCAAGTTGAGACTTAGTCTTCTCAAATAATTTATATAAATTTGATCCACACCCTGGATCAGGGTAAACAACAGTGCAAAGATGGTCCAAGTACTAAGACCTCTACCACAGTTCTTCATGGGAAAATATAAAATCAATAGCACACGGGATATCCAGGTCACACTTGACCTCTACTACTATCCACAGTGGGATACAAGGGAGTAATATAAGTTTTTTATGAGGATTTATAAATCCTCTAGTTCAGCACAGAAGACAGTGTGCATCTAAAAATACAGATCACACACACTGCTCAAAATATAAATAAAAGAATCACTAAGAGAGTAGATATGATTTCAGAATGCTCTAGAGATTTGAAATGCAACTCTTGACTCCTTTTGATTGATCATAAATTCTTCTGAGTCCTTCTCTAGTTTTTGTCTTGAAAACAGAGTGTCGTTTGCTTCCTTGATTTTCAGTGTATTCAAGTCTCGCTTGAGGTTCCAATAGACTTTTCCGCACAACAATTTTTCTCAGCTTCCAGCAAAAGTTCTTCTCCACTTTAAGCTCTAGTGTATGTGTTCCTTTTGTATCAAATGGGCAACTTCATGTATTTACACACACATCAGATTTTTTTACTTCTTTTCAGCACACCTTCAGCACTGCTTATGCCCGACTTTTGTCTTTCCTTTTATAGCTTTCATCTTTGGCCATGGGAATGATTACCTTTTCATAGGTATGAGGTATGGTTCCCTGATATGCCCACAACTATCATTAAATAATAGTACATGCATTAAAAACATCAAATATGACCATTGCTTAATAAATAAATAGAAATATAGTTTATGTAGCAGTAACTGGTTAACAGTCATCTTTAATCATTAGCACTTTGTCGGAAGACTTGTAGCGGTGGACTTTGTAGAGCGGTAAGCTCCTATCGGTAGCTCTTTGTTCTTGTACCGGTAGCTCCTTATATCGGTAGCAGTTAATTCGTGTAACAGTAGATATATACCAATAACTCCTTCTATCATTTTCTTTGGTCTATCGGTAACTTACTTGTACCGGTAACTACTTACATTGGTGGATCTGTCTATCGGTGAACATTATATTAGTAGCTCTGTATCGGTAACTGTTCGTCTATCGGGTTGTATCGGTAGGTCTTTATAACAGTAGCTGTGTATCTGTCTGTTTGTATCGGTAGCTTGTATCGGTAGCTATTCTTATTGGTAGACTTGATCTATCGAGGACATCTTCTAACTGGTGACCTTTGTTTATCAGTAGACTTACTCATATCGGTAGCTCTGTTTTGTACCAGTGTACTTAACACTTATATGTTCTTGGAAAAACATATCCAGATTGAGTTAGAATTGTTTCAAAGTATGTATAAACATAGACAAACAATGATTAACATATTCCAATGATTATTTTGATATTATTTTCAAAATAGGATTATAGAACCATATTAACACATAATTGGGATATATCAAAACAGGTGAGGTCAACAATATATATTTAAGGGGATATATAATATAGGACCCAATCATGGGTTGTGAGAATTTTATAGATGACTTGGAATTTTTTTTACAAGGGTATTGGTAAAAGTTATCCTGGGATGGTCTTTGGTTAATAGTATAAGGATGTTTTGTAGAATCATAAGAGGGTTTGGACCTAGCCTCTTGAGGTTGGGGTTTAGTATACCATATGGTCTATGTGACCACAAGTTGGTGATGAGTTTGTATTGGTGTTGATGAGATGATATCAAAATGAGTTTTGATATCCTAGTAGATTATCTTACAAGTGATATGTTAATGTTGATAGGTTTGATATGTTTTGTGTGTGTCTAATATGGGTTTGAAGGACTCTACTGAGTTACTTTTAGGAAATATGGGAATAATGATGGGATCAGAGCATTGCATCCTATCTAATTGGCTAAGGTAAGAAATTATTTTCCTATAAGAAAAAATATATGGTAGTGTGTTCTTAAAAATATATAGCTATATCACAAGTGGACAATGTACAAGATATGAGTTTTTGAGTTAGTGGGATGGGTTGTAATGACCTAATGTAGTACCCCACCTTGGGTGAGAAGGTGCTAGAAGGACCACCTTGAGTGAGAAGGATTGGTCCTTGTTTTGTTGTGATATCTTCCCTAGGATAGAGGAGTGGTATGTCTAATACAAGGGGTGGAATAGTGAATATTGTCCTCACCTTGAGTGGGAAAGTTCTAGAAAGACCGCCTTGATTGATATGGGATGATTCCAATATTTGATGTGAAGTTTAACATTGTGTGTGACCCACTCTCACAAAGGGGAGTATTTAATGAAATGTGTTGTGGCATGGGAAATGGATTCATGGTCTCACCTTTAGTGAGAAGGTTCTTGATGTACCTACCTAAGTGAGAGTATATGGTTCTAATATATAGTTGTGGTAGGATACCATGGGTTAGAGGGTTACGGTTGAGTCTTGGTATGTGGCAGCTGTGGTTTGGTGTAAACCCTACCTATAGAGATAGGGTAGTGGTCAAGACTTGGTGGATGTCATACCCTGTATCTTTAAGTAAGGTTTGTGACATTATATGACACCATACCCTACATCTTTAGTCATGAGTCATAAAATGGTATGCAACTACACCCTATATCCTTGGTTATGGGTTGAGATTTATGAAATTAGGGAACTTCTTCTTTTTCATTGGCCGAACAGGTATAGTTCGGGGTAATGGTGGCCTAATTATCATACAATAACCCAATACATGTACTTGTTCATTATTTTTTATTATTTATTTTCCATATGAATACACATGTATATGAATATGTATATATGGAGAACTTTCTGATATCCTAATAAGTTGTATTTCTCAAACCCAACATGGGAACCCTGATACTTGTATAGAACTTATGTTTATTGTACAAGTCAAAGTCGGGGTTATGCAGTGGATCAGTCTAGAGTAGATTAGAAAGGATTTGAGATGTGGTAGATATGAGAATTGGGGGTGGTAATAGAGACTTTGAAATTTATTTTTATTCATATTGTATATGTGATATTCCTATCAAGTGATCAGTTAATATATATTCTTGTATGGCTTCATAACATTTTTTATAGCACAGATGTGTGGTTTTTGTATTTGTAATCTAATAATTAATGTGAATATTTTTTGGTTATTTTATTTTTTCATTGATGGTTATGATATAGAGTTTAAATAATCTCCAACATATGATTTAGTCTATCTCCACTAATTGGAAGCCTATAGTGTGTGTTCTTGTAGCCACACAGTGAACCAATATGGTTACTATATAGTTAGTCGGGTCAAGAAATTACATTGACCATCATTTTATGGATGGAATATTGTAACTAGGCTTAAATGGTTACCAAAATCACACAAAACCCCCTCTATATAATTTATAAAAACCAAATTTCATAATTGAATATAATTAATCAAGGAAATCCATGCAAATTTACACCTTTTAGTATATATCTAGAGGTTCCAAAAGAACATTCTCTTTAATAAGTAATAATTGAGAATGATTCTAATCCAATCCAGCAGAGTCTAAATGGAATCATAACCTTTAATTATACAACTAAAACTGGATTTGATGTTCATATATAGATATCATGCCACTAGCATTCTGGAATACTCAATGCCTATAAAAATCACACCTGAATTTAATGCGCTTATTTTACCTATTGACATGTATGACCTATTCTCAAAAAAAAATTAATGTTTCTATTTAAACTAGATCAATAACACTCTTATTTCAAAGAACGGTAAAACTTTTTTACACATTTATATACAACCAAATGTAAACAATTATATTCAAACATAATCTCCACATACATGTAATGCATTGGAAAGAAAAAATTATAATATAACCTGGTGATCATCACTTTCATACCATCCATCTTTTGACTCTCTTTGAACAATATGATATATACATACTTATACCTTTAGATCAACTATTTCATACACAATTATGTGATATTCTAAAGAAGAAGTTACAAAAACTTAATAAATTAACACTTGTTTTTTCAAATGTCCCATGTCAATTTGAAATTTTATTTAAACTTTCAATTATCTTCTATTAATTTCATAACTCTCAAGATCCATATCAATGTGATTTATAAAATGCACATATATATCCATATTACCTTCTTTAAAGGGTATATGTAATCTCAAAGTTATAATCCTATCAAAATAAAATTTAATTCAATATATGAAAACATTTATTATAATATCTTATCATTTTTAAACACTATTAATCACTCAAATAATATAAAATTGCTCCAAAAAATTAATATAGTAATGGGTAATATAGTAATATTCATTATGGAGAAACTAACAAGGCCAATAGGTTTTGATTTTTCTCCCCTATATCAACACACAATCCAATCCAAGATGAGTGTCATCATTGTAAAGTTCATAGGAAAATTCTTTCTAAAGAAATCATATAATGGGTTAACAGTCATCCTTTAATTAAAACACATAAAATATACATACAATTTATTTATATAAATAAATTAATGATCCTTAATTTTTAGTTTTAATAAAGGTATAGTTATTCAAGTGGGGTAGTACATGAACCTCTAATAATAGCCAGCTAATCAACAAAACTTATGTACCTACAAGAAATTATTTAGTGTTTCTAAAGAAACAACATTCTCAAAATTCATAATTTCCACAATGATAAAACTAATAGAAAATATATTATGGTAAATGAACTTCTCGTATCCAAAAGAAATAAATCAATAAATTTCTTTATAACTCATTCTCATTTAATTTCTCATAGATGAACCTTAGATTCTTTGAAATATCCTCCTCTAATATTGGATATATTAGGTTATCTTTGATGATAACCACAAAACATTATCCCTATATGGTTAAAATACCTAATACATGAGTCCTATAAATACAATTATCACATTCATTAGACTAAAATCTATTATATCATACTCATAATATTTTTAATTTCATTATAAAGATGCATTTAAAAACTCCTAATATATATTAATCCATTATATGGAAAAGGTAAGAGATAAACTTCAGTAGGAAAATTCAAGAGGGGATAATTGAAAATCTAAAGAAAAACAAACTTTCAAAAATTTAACACTTAAATAATTAAATCATATTAGAAAAATAAAATATGATATGGTAACATAAAAAAATATAAAACATAAATTGATGGATAAATAAAGATATAAAATCAATAAGAAAAATTAATGTTCAAAGAATGAATTTTCTAGATAATAAAATTCAATAATTTAAATTAAAAATCATCAGTTAGAGAATTAATATCTGAAATATTATAGTGATAAATCTTATTGATATTAAATAGAAGTTTATGGAATGGAGAGTGATTGATTTGGGGTCACTGTTAAGACTTGATCATGCCCGTGTATCGATATCAAAACTAACTTGAATAGGGAGGCATGGAAAAGTAAAGTAGATAAATAAAAGGAAAGGAAATGTACAAATGGATAGTATATAGTCACATTTAAAGATGATTGTGATAATTAATACATATTTCGTACCCCAATTTAATATTAGGTACCAGTTAAAATCCATAAATACTACTCTACCTTAATCCCAAAGTGGCTAGAGAATATTATTTTTAGATCAAAGAAACACTAAGTATAAGAAGTTGCAACATTATAATGATATGGAATATTCCTCCCCCCTAAGAATTATTTAATTAATGTTCATAAGAAAAAATATACTTATACCCCTATAACTTATTTGATCAAAGATGTATAGTAGAAAATTCCTTATCCCTAATATCTATCTTACCAATAGATCAGAGGATGGAAGAAGTGACTACAATAGATGGTTTCCTTATTTTATTTTTTAATGAAAATAAAACAAGATTAAGATAAGGAATAAAGGATTGGAGAAAATGAAAATAAATCCAATGGTAAAAAATAATCAATATTTCAATAATAGGATTAAAAGGATGATCTAAGGTATATATCGAAATTAATATTCTCTCTGGGGTGATCACTTTTTCTTTTAAGTAAACAACTCTCATATTTATCATTATGCTATATAAATAAGATCACTTTAGTACTTTACATATAGATTGAATTTAATTATTTTAAAATATAGTTATTTGATCCTTACATGTATTCATATTTAATTATCAATAATTTTACTATTTTGACTATCATGGATTTATGTATCATCATTCTTTCTTCTAACCCTTATAGTCATTATGGATTATTTTCTGACCGATGTATTTTTTTACCATTTTTTATCTTTATCACCAATGGTATGTCATTAATTTGGATCTTATATAGAGTTTTTTCATCATATCAAATGAGATGTGATTATTTAAATGGTGATATCAAGATAGAAAATATATATTTTATGTATATCATAGTTATGTCTTCAAAGTCTAGTTTTCATGATGTTGATTATCATGGTAATTTATTAATCTTCTAATTTTCATGGCCCGGTAGGAGTGTTGTGTTTCATATAAGCCTTTGGTTTCAAATTTTTTATTTTACAAGATGTTTTTTAAATTATTCCCTTAAAAAATTCCCTTTTATATCTATTTTGGAATAGATATTTTTGGTTTATTAATGTTGATTTAATATAGACTACATCCAAGGCTCACTTAAATCATTCATCATGTTACATTGTTTTCTTTATGTTTCACCAATAATTTATTTATATAAGAGTTGGATTATTATTTTTTGAAATTTATTTCAGGATTTTTTATTATTCATTTAGTTTATCAACTATCTTCTTTGATGTGTCACCAAATATATGAAGTTGATACTAAATAATTCAATCAATTTTCTTATATTCCATCTATTAAATGCATAATTAATTTCTTTATTATTCCACTGACAAGTCGGTTGGATACTATATATTAAAGGATTTGAAATTTTTCTTTAGATATCTAAAGACAATATTCTTTCGATATCTAAATACATTATTCTATGTCTTATTCAATTATTGTATTCTTTTATCCTTTGTTTATTGGCATGAAAATTGGTCTTGGTATTTTTCTAGTGTTTCACCACATATCATCCACTAATTATTTATTACACCAAAACACTTGAGCATATTTTTTAGATAAAAATATAGGTTCCTTATGATCATTGAAACACATCAATCCAAAGAATAAGGATTGGGTTATCTTGATAATTTCCTAGTAATCTACTTTTTTAATGATCATATGTCATGATAAATTAAAAAATAGAGAAAATAAATCATTAGTGTCTTATTATCATTGAAAATTTTCAATCCAGAAGATAAAGAATGGTAGTATCTAGAGGATGACATTATAAAAAACATGGTACATTGAAGTAAAAAATTTAACAAAAAGGATTGTTGATGTTTATTAGAGAATAAATATACTAATTTAAACCAATAATATAATTATTTTGTGTCTTTATATTATATACATTGATTCATTTCAAATAAAATATCCTCATTTTTGAATATAAAAATGGTTAGGTTAATATATAAATTTTAATAATACCACCTATAAACAAATTTCCTCTATAAGATCAAATATTTCAATTAAACTCTCCCTCTTTTTTGAATGGGAATGGTAATGACAGTAACTATCCCTTAATGTAGAAGATAAAACATTTTATAATACATATTCTCTTAACTAGAAAATTGTAAAAAATCAATAATATGTGGGGAATTAAAAGGGATAAAACATTAATAATCATAAAATTCAATAGAGTTTACTATTTTCTAAGTGTTAAGACTTTATAATTTGATTAAAATGGCCCTGGTTTTTTAATAGACATTTTATGTATTGATTTTTCTTTATTAAAAACATAACTGATTATATAATTTTTTTATTAGTAAACTAACAATTCTGATTTTGGATTTTATGTTTTATTCTGATGAATAATTAGAATATTTTTTATGACCATTTAGCATATTATTTTTAAATATTATGTATTATTTTTATTGTAAGTTGGAAATTTTCAAGTACCCAAACTTATAGTTCTGGTATGATTAGAATAATATATCACAAAGATAAAATAATTCCATTCGGTATAGAGAAAAATATATATTTATTAAATAACACAACCTATTATTGAAAGAGTATATGAAATATACATAAATATACGAAAAACCAAATTATTATGGATTTATTATCCTTCCAATCATTTCATTCACCAACCCATGTCTTTATTTTGATTTCCATTTTAATATCCCTCCATAATACCATTATCCTCTTACCAACCATGGAATTAATGAGATCTAATAAGGAATATTATATGAATACCAACCATCTTCCATGTAACAATTTCTAATACATTCTCACCTAAATATTAAAGGGTCTTCCCAGAAGTTTACTTATGGGAGAAACCTCTCATTAAAAATAGAAAATGAAATTTAAGGAATTATTTTATATAGAATATGGTTTATTATTCAACATGGTCATTCATCCTTGTCATATTTATATTTGATTCGGCTATCCAAATACAACATTGAAAATTATACGATTCCTCCTATTCCATATGGGTTCTAGAGAGAACCTATAAAATTAAGTATGTGTTCAAAACAAATTAGTACAAATAAACAAGTAAAAATATCACCTTTTAAGGAGTTTTGAATGGAATATTTAATTGACATAATGATACTTCTAAAAGGAACATAAAAAATAGATGAAATGATATGCTCTTACCGAATGATTTCAAAGGAAGTTGGCTATAAATTTTGAGGTTTAGAATAAAAGTTTGATATTTATATTTAAATAAAAAGATTCATAAGAAAATTAAATTCCACTTATCATCTAACTGCTAAATTTTTTAATTTTATATCTAATAGTGAATACAGATAATAATTATTAAGTTGTGTTTCTGAAAAATATATTCTTGAAAACATAAATAATCATTAAATATAGGTGACTTCATGCTACCTTATAAATTTTGAATTTTATGAAAATTAAATGGATTTTACCAAGTAAGATTTACAATTTTATTGGTTCACACCTACGATTTATATAAAAAGATACTATTTGTTTTCTTAATGATGCAATGATGCTAATCAGATTCATCTCACTTGAGGATATTTCATAATGAAATACATGCTATTTTAAATTCACTTTTTTTTTATTTTATATTTTTAAAATAAATTTAATTTCGGTTTTTTTAATAAATAAAACTACAATTTAAATATTTAATGGAAACAAAATGAATAAAGACATAATGGTGTTATGAATAAATGAATAACTCCTAAGAGAATTACTCATATTAAACCTTTATGCTATTTATATTAATTTCATAATTACCTGATGATGAAATTTTATTGTATGTGAATTTAATCATATGCTTTGGATGTGAATGAAAATTAAAATCATCAATTTCATTGTAAATTCACCTCCTCCATCGATATAAAATATTGCAGAAATAAGAACATGGGCCTCATATGAATGGTAGATACATGGAGGTGATTTTCCTACTTTAGATTTACCTTGACCTAAATCTAGTAAAATAATATATATTAAGAATGAGTTCATGAGGACATGGGTTCTACACTAGATTACTCACTCAAGAGAGTCCTCAGGTTAGATACACAAGATCATAATAATATGAGATCACATTATAATGAATAAAGAGAGAAATATAGAGAACAAAATAAATTGTTAAATAAATGAGAGAAAAATAATTAAAATTAAAATTTAAAAACTCCAGTATAAATATATAAAAAAAATATAAATGAAACAAATTATGTGTTAAATTAAACAATATTTTTAGTGTGGTGGTCAATACATTTTAGCAGTAGTGTGCTCGTCTTAGTTATAGGCCTCATTATATTCTTATTTAGTTAATAAAAACTATGAAGTCTTTTCCCTTTTTAAATCCATTTTTTTTTCTATAGACTCTTTCCTATACGCATGATCTGTTTCTCTAAGAAATGTTTATCTTCTTGTTGTGGTTCCTTAGTTGAAATATTATACATGGTTGTAATCCACGTGAAAGACTTTAATTTGTCCTTTGAGTAACGAGGTAGGAGAAAAACTTTTTGGCAGGAAGTGAAAACGATTCCCTAAAATTCTAATTATGGAATCATCCACCCAATTTTTTTCATATCTAGGGATCACATGTGTATTAGAAGAAATCATATATTCTATGGTGAAAAATGAAACTTTCACTGAGAAAATCACATATAATTTGACCAAATTCCACATACATTGGGAAGATCAAACCTATGTATAGTTAAAAAAATACCTACACTCATATTACTTCTCTATTTTTCCAAATGATGATGCTAATAATGACACATATTTTGGATGGGATGAAATATACATATAGAAATTTCAGACCTACATTGGGATTAAAATATGAATAAACCAAGATTTATTTTCCAATTTACAGACATGAGTTATAATAATTCAATATTCTAATTTTTACATAGAATCACCTCTATTTCTTTATATCCAACTTCATCCACCTAAAATAATAATCATGAAAAATAATTAATTTAGACCTTATTTTACAAATTCCAAAGACAAATGAAACAATTAAAAAATAATTTTTTTTCATTTTTTATAATTATATGAAAAATACTACTATTATCAAAATATGTTACTATTACCATTAAAATTATTATTTAGTGGGACTAAAATCATTGAAATTCCAAGTTAATCATATTAAAATATTGACTATATCAGTTCACCTACACTTAAATATTTAAATCTAAGAAATCATTTTATACCATGGTCTAATAATATTTATCAAGATATAAAGGACACTACATTTTAATTTATACTTCCAAAGAAATATCATACCTCATAAATGGATTTGGATTCTATATTTCCTTATTACACATATAAAATCATTAAATTTTTTACTAATTCACATGTAAATTTTATACGTACCTCCTCAAAATTATATCTCTCTTTACTCAAGGATGTTGAATTAGATATTTCCTTATCCTAAAAAAGAATACATAATTTTTATAGGCTTGATGCCTCCCTAATATCTCTAATTAATAGATTTATAATCTGTGTTAATAATGATGAATTTTACATATATAGTTCTGATGATAATGTTTATAGTAATTGAATGTAAAAAAATATTGAGCAAGAATGAGATGTCTTGGTACTAAAGTGAGGTATAATGTATGATATGGTATAAACTCAAGAATAGATACTCACTCACTCCTCCCTTATTAATATTTGACCTTTAAAACCTATTTATTTATTTTTTTGAATCCTAAACCTTGTAATTTTAAAATCAATTTGAAGATTCTTTTCCTCTTTCTTCTTTTTGGAAGCACTATTTCATATTTTATATATATATATATAATTTTTCTTTAGAATCATATTTTTAAGGAAGATAGGGGAAACATTTTTATCGTAAAATTGAATTAATATATTTAACTAGCTTGGAATGATTTTTTGGTCATCCTCATATAATGATAATAAGTATTTCCTTCCTAAATAGTAGTATAAAATGTCTATAAAATCCATAATCCCACAACAATATATTTTTAGAAGTAGAAAAATTATCCCCCCTACACACTTGAGTTCAACGACGGTCAAGAAATTAACTTTTAGAGCATCGTATATTGATATTTTTTGGATTATAATGTGGATACCTAAAAAGAATTTCCAATGATACTAAGGGATTAAAAAAATGGTTAGATATATGGGTATACTTGAATATATAGTTTAATTTAAAAAATGGATTTTAAAATGGTTCACTAATTCTATTTAACACAATTTAAAAATTCAAAAATATTTTAATAAGAGTAAAACAATAACATCAAGATTAAATAGCATGCTACAAGACTCATTAAAAAGATAAATGGAAGGAATATGTCAAACTATCTTAGAAACATCTCAGGTTTGGTAAAATTTAAATATTTTAGACAATAATAATGCACATTGAGTTTCACAATCAATAAAACTTTATTAAATAATCAGATTAAAAATTATGAAAAAAATTCTATTTCAAAAATCATTCAATGATTTTAGAAGTATGAATCAACCAGGTTTTCAAAAATATATATATATTATTTATTTTACCAATGTTTTCAATTAACAACAAAATATACTAACCTAAAAATGCACCAAAAAATAAAATCATAAAATAAAAACATGAAAAATACTAAACTAGATTATACATAATCCCCCACACATAGTCTATTACTACCCCCATTTTTTCAAAAATATTTCCTTTGTATTTAAAGGAATTAAATGTGAAGAATCAAATAAAGAGTAAAAATCCCTAATTTAATGGTAAGAAAAAACTTTATTTTTCCTCATAAATTTTTTCCACCTATGGAAAACAAACAAGTAAAAATAATAAAACATAAGAAAAATTATTAAAAGAATAATTAAATAGAAAGGGAAAGAGAAACATAATTAAAAGAGGGATAATTCTTGGTTTGGCCCTCAATGTGGGTACTAAGGTTTTACCACCCTTATCCAAGTAGTTTCAGTGGTTATCCATAATCTGATGGTGGGTGTAATTTGTTTGAGATGAACCACCACATACTTTTTCTTCTGTATTACATTCCTTCACACCAGTTGGAGAGAATCTCAAAGATATAGTGCACTGGATCCATCCCTCATATCAATAAGATAATGTTTTCCTTCATCAATTCATTCTTTCACACCATTTAAAGAGAATCCCATAGATAGAATGCATCAGTTATATCACCATATCAAAAATATATAGCTTAAATTTTTGGATAGGATAAATAATATATCACCCTCATTTGGTTTGGAAACAAATCCCAGGGATTCTTCTTTAAATTCTAGATAATTATATACATGTTTTGAATCAATAAAATTTTCAAATTGAAAGTCAATGAATAATTATTAAATATTTAAATTGAAACAATATTAATATAAATCTGATACTCCATCATTCTAAGAATAATTAATAATTATTTCATCATACATAAGCACTCAAATATCCTCATGTTCTCTATACAATAATTGTTCAGTGGGTTAATGGATGTCATGTGTTCCTTATCAGATGCATAATATTTTTACTCATCCTCCATGGAATACCTAATGGAATCATAATATATAAAATTTTAAAATAACAAGTTAGTTATCAATTCAATTTAAATAAAATTTCTGTAAAATGAGTTAAATAAGGGGTTTTCTCTCTGATTTATTGTAGAATACATTATTTCTTTATTACTCAATTCCTCTTGAAGTTGGATTTATAATATATTAAGTTAGGTATTTGGGCTCCTCTAACATCTATTAAAGTTACATAACTTTTTTTTATTCTTCTTACAAGGAAAAATAAAGTTATATTGGTGTTGATTCTTCTTCTTCTAGAGCAGGGAAGTCATATTGTATGTTACCTTCACAAAGTGACTCTTGGGATCATATGTCTTTTATTGATCACCCATAAATGAATCAGTATTTAAGTTTTAATCATGAAACTCCTCCAGCCATGGATGAGAATAAATTTATGATATTAATTCATTAAGTAACTCTTTGTCATACACCTCAGGTTCCTCAACAAAAAAATGAGTGGGAATGTATCTTCCACTATTATTCTGGTTCTGGTTTGGTTTTATCCAAATTTTTCTTTTGATATGTCTGTACATATTCAGATAGCAATTATATTTTTCTCCCAAAGTTCTATATTCCTTCCCTAAGTATTTGAAACTATTCTAATCCTTCATTGTGAACTTCTTATTTTTCATTTTGTGGAATATAAGACTAATTATTCAATAAATCATAATCAAAATTTTAATACATTATCCACAAAATATTTCTACAAGATTTTTTAAATTGGAGAAATATAATTATTTACAAAATGTGAATAAATATGGTGAGTGAAAAAACTATTGACTCCCTAGAAAAGGAAACGTGTTCTGATGTATACCAGTCATGGGTTGTAGAAAAAGTTGTTATTTATTTCCTAATAAAACAAAATGGATAACCTGCGTCATCTCAGCTCATGAGGTTTCACAGTTAAACAATCACTATTCTAAATTCACTTATCATATTTTTAGTATTTTATATTTTTATTAGTCATTAAATTTAGGGTTTTTTATTTAATAAAAACCTAAATTTGAACACAGAATAAAAATAGAACTAATGTAGGGAGAATAATCTTAGGTATAAAGGAATAAGTCCTAATATAATTACTCAAAATGAAACATCATTGTCATAATATTAATTTAATAATTTTTTAATGAAAAACAATCCTATTTTATGTGAACATACTATTCAAACTTCGTTGTTAATAAATAGTGTAATAATTAGTTGTAAAGTATATTAACCTCCTCTATCGATGGAAAATATTTAAAAAAGAAGATACTAGACCTCAAATGATAATTAGAGACACATATTTGTGTTACCCATTTTAGATCAACCTCAATATAACTCTACGAAAATATAAAACTTTAATCATGAATAAGTTGATACTTGATTTCAGCACTAGAATACACTCCCAAGAGATTCCTCAGGTTAGTTACTCAAGATTGTGAGCATAGTATATCATAATATAGATAATGAATAAAAAATAGATAGAATAATAGAAATAAAGAAAGAAATCAGATAATATTAATTAAAATATGCAAGTGTAAATTAAATAATAAATTTAAAATAAACTATAAAAACAAAACAAAACCATTTTAGAACTTCATTCATATTTTCAGTGTAGTGTATCATCCCTTTTAATAGTGGAATGTTCTTCTTATTCATCGTCATCTCCATCTCCTTTTTTAACTTGTAAAATCATTAAAATATGTCCCTTTTGAAATCATCAAACTTTCATTTTTTCATCATAACCTTTCTCTACCCACTATTATCTACTTTTAAAAATATATAGATTCAAATTTTAGAACCTTGATCAAAATATTATACATGATTTTAATCTATGTGGATTAATTATATTGGTGGTATGAGTTTTAAGGTGGTTGTTAAAAGTTTCATCTTAAAGCTTAGATAGATCCCCCTGAATTCTAATTATGGTCATCCTTCACTTGATTTTTTGAAAATTCATTGACGACATGTTCACCGGTAGAAATCACACTTATATAAGTAAAAAATAAAACTTACACCATGAATATTACACATACATATCCCAAATGACACCTTAAGAATATCAAACTTGTGATAATATTCCTTTTTACATTTTTATAGATAGAGGCATTGAAAATGAAATATTCTTCAATTGGGATGACACATACATAGTGAATCTTCACACCGAGGCTGGGATCAAAATACACATATGCCACATTTTCTTTTACAATATCTAAACTCTTAGTCTGACATTCCAAATTACCATTTTAATAGAGAATCAATTTTATTTTTTCATAACCTACTTAAACCACATGAAATAATCCTTAAAACACCAATGATTAAATATAGACTTTATATTATTAATTAAAAAATATAAATAAAATAATTAAAAACCAAAATTTAATACATCTTAATAATTAAACCCCAAATAATCCTATAATCTAAATTCTTGACAATTACCCTTAAATAGATTTATTGTTAGAATGAAAATAATTTAAATTATTAGTGAAACATATGAAAATATTGACTCTGTAAATGAGGATATGGGAAGGTGATATTCAATCTTGGTTGACATACCCAGGTGATTAATTTTACAATATTTGGTAAATCATTATGATGAGTATTGAGCATGACATATGTTTGAATATAAATCTTATTTAATATATATGTTTTATCATATAATGCCTTCAAAATCCAAATTTTATATGATATTATCTCTTTATAATTATTCACTACTTTTTTCATGACAAATGAGTTTTGTAATGAATTTCTCCCATTATCCTTTAAATATCATATTCTTTATTGATTCTTTAGAGGAATCTAGTACACTATAAATTTCAACAAACGGTAATTTTTTTCTAAATATGTATTTTTAATATTCTTTATATATATATATGTGAATTTAGTTAATGAATATCATTATGTTACATGGGGGACATTATGAATGATTACACTTTAACATTACATTCTCTATAATTTTAAGCTTCTTTGGAAGAGTCTAAACTGAGTTGATTATATAGTATTTTGATATGCTCATATGACGATTTCAATTTCTCAAACATCTCAATATTAATTTCTATAAATTTTTATTGCTCTAATTATAATTTAGGAATATTTTTATTTGACTTAGATATTCTGGATTAGAAGTCTTCATCTACCTTTTTAAATGAAAAAATAATTAGTAATTCAATATGTTAGACTATCTTTTAAATTTTCAAAATATGCATAATACTTGGGTATTTAAATTTTATTTTGTAAATATTATACTTTAGTGAGTTTTCTATGGATGGAAATCTTAATAAATAGAGGGGGTTGATCAATTGATCATATCTTTTTTTATTATTCTTTTATTCTTTATAATTATGTGTTAATGAAGAATGATTAATAAAACATTATCAATTCATAACTTCTTATGAATTATTTTCCAACATGATGATTTATATAGAGTTTATCCAGTATTTATTATCTTTTATTATTAACTATTATGAAGTTACATTGGATTGTGTATATTCTTCCATATTTTCAGTGGATTACTTCAACAAATTTCAATAATTGTAAGTTATATAACTCTCCAATACATTACCTCTAAAAGTAATCCAATGAAAATCCTAGATTCCATGAGTAGTGTAAATTTATGAACTATAATTTTTTACATCACTACTTATATTTTTGATTAAATAGTATAAAAATAAATAATTTAATTAAAATTATAAATTTCTTTAGGGGTAAGGAAATTTAATTCCTTCATAGTACTGTAATATTTCACAGAACAATAAGATAATTAGGATGTTTTATAGTTATAATAAGTGATTCCAACATTTATTTTTATTAAGAAAAATAATTTAAATCGTACATAAGAAAAATATTAAAATAAAACACTATTAAAATAAGACCAATAAATATAAACAATAGTGGAAGAAATTTAAAGAACCAAAAATATAATAATTAAATATAGATTTTGATATTAAATTGATTCGTATCATAATGGGTGAATATTTTATTACTTGATCTCTAATATTTTCTTCTTAGAGTAAAAAAACATAGATACATTCTTATCATATCAAATATTTTGAAAATTAATGAGTGTGTAAGATCTAATTCTTTAGATAATTTCATTTATTCCAATTTTTTGTCCATATAATAGATAAGAGATTGATTTTGGAAAGAAAATTTATGAAGGGGTGAAGTTAAATCAAGGTAAAAACAGTATTTGATAAATCATTTATTCTTATCAATGCATTAGTCCCAAGTTTTAATACCAGTAAATAAAATTAATTCCAATTATAATTTTAATTTAACATATTTATCACAAATGTGGATTTTATGGTGTATTGCTTTCAATTTCAATCTAAAATAAAAGATTTTGTTAGATGAGTACCATGTTTTATAAGTATTCAACAATGAATTTTATTAAATTTGAAATCGCTAAAATAAATACCCCTTTTTACATTATATCATGTAATGATAAAATATTCATATTTCACTACTCTTAAGTCTGCTTTGGCATTTATCTTATCATTTATCTATTTTGATAGATGTTCAAGACAATTATATCATATATAATTCTAAAGTTTAGTATACAAGATATTTTCCTAATCCATCATATTAATATTCTCAATACTATTCTTCTCAGAAAAAACCCTTTAAGGGTCAGCAAACTAAGTGTATTTCATTGATTATAGTTAGATATTTCACTATATTGTAAGTATTATTTAGCATTACTATCAAAGCATAACTATTTTACCTTGAGAATCTTATATAATATAATCCATGAGGACCTAACAATTCCATGACCCACCCATTCTGAATGATCGAGGTTTTGAAAAGTGATCATTCTGAAGTAATATAACACATGATATTTTAAGGGATTTTAAATTATATTACCTTAAAATTCTATATTCATAAATTTTATTTTTCATCTCATGATTTTAACATATGAATGAATTATTATTTTTTTTAATGTATACATATTATATTAATCAACTAAATTATTGTATTACAATCACATTAATATATAACTATTTAGAAAATCGATGATTTGTGTTATGAATGCACAATAAAATTTGGTTTTAATATTCAACACATATCAATATGCATTACATTAAAATGGTACATAAAAATATATCAAGTAAAATATTAAAATAATAAGACATTAAAATCATAATCATGACCTTGCAAGGTGTAATAGGTAGTCAACCTCATCTTTTTAGATACAGCTATATCCCATAGGTAAGTGGATGTTTTTTCCAAAGTTCCACTATATATTGATTATTACTTAAGAATTATTTAAACTAATGACATGATTTTAACTCCAAATATATAAGAATAATTATAATAATTAATTTAATTTGGAATTATCACAAGTAGATAAATATGATTTTTTCATTGAAATTTTAATATTCGGTTTTTAATACCTGGTGTTAAAAGTAAAATGGCTATCCTTTGACATTGGTTATTTATAAAACTAATGTTAAAAGGTATTAGTAATGAAATTTACACAAGTTTATATAAATTCTCTCTTAAAAATCATTCCCAAAAAAATTAATTTCTATTTTAAAAAAATGATATTAAATTATTTTTAAAAAATATAATTCTCATAAAATACTCCTCATGTTTTCGATGTGATATTTCTAAAACCCTCATTTCTCGACTCATGATGCCACCTGACCTCAATTGATCTTCTAATTTTGTTCAATTTTCAACTTCTTTTTATATTTTTTCTCATCAATCTTCCACCCATCATCATTATTTCAAGACACTTGACATTATTTAGTGCACATAAACCACAATACACTAGACTGATGACCATGACTCAAGGATTTTTCATTCAATTTTATACTTCATTTTTAAAAATGTTTCCCTCAAATCATGCAGTGGTTTCCTTGTTTCTATCAGCTTGATGTTAATTCATCAAAATTTAGTATTTATTTTCCACTATTGAACTCCATTCTGTTTAAATGTTTTTTGAAATATGAATTAATTATTTTTTAGTTATAAATTTCATTCATCCATTAATTTGTTTGTATGTATCAAATTATCAGTTATAAAAAAATGTTAAATTTTCATTAATATTATATTTTTTTATTATAAACTTTTTATGATTGTAATTTTTTTAGTTTTAAATATTTTAATTATAATTTTTGTATTTATAAATATTTATTGTAATAATTTTATGTGGTTGAAATAATTTTTTTAATCCATTTATATTTTTTTCTTATTATTAATTTTGATTAAAAAAATTTATTTAGTTGTTAATTGTTTCTCATTTTTTAATTTTTTTAAGTTATAAATTATTATTTTTTAAATTGTGTTTATATATTTATATTTATATATTTAAAAAAAATTATATATATATATGTTTAAATGTTTATATGTATTCATATATTCATCATTTATATTTTGACATTTTAGGTAATTAATGGATCATAATTTTATAAATGCATGAACAATTAATGATGCAAACGAGAAAAGTATATAAATTTTTCAAGAATTTTCTAAATTAATTCTTAAAAACAATATATTCTTTCTTATCTATGAATGAAGGGTTTTATATGATTAAATTAGGGTATAGAGAAATCAAATACAATCTCATTTTTGATGTTTTGGTTGAAATTATAAATGCTAGATATATAATTGTGAAATAAAAAAAGTCAAGACCTAATGATGATAAAGATGTTTAGTGTGAGATAAAGGATCATATTGAAGAATTAATTCACGACATAGGTGTAAAAACCATTTAAAAATAGTGTTGAATGACTATACAGAGTTGTTGAGAATACATTGTTTTCAGGTTTCACTAAATTTACAGTTTTATTAGTTGTGCTAAGATTATCTAACATGAAATAAGTACATGTATAGAGTGAGAAAAGTTTCATTGATTTTCTTAAACAATTAAAAGTGATAATTTTTGTAGAAAAATTACTTCCATATTCTAATTATGAGGAAAAATATTATGTCTAGTGGGATTAGGGTATAAAAAGAAACATGATTTTCCTAATCACGGTGTCTTATATTGGAAGGAATGTTAATTTTTATCATAATATCTTAAATATAGTACATTATGATCTAAAATGCATTAAAAGTACAATAATTATCTATTCTCAAGAATAGTCACAAAAAATATCCTATATTAATCTGTTATCTTCTAATAATTCCTCATTTTATTAAGTGTGAAGTCCTATAAAATTTTAATGAAATTTTTCATCTTTATAATAATGCCCACCAAAACCCATATAGCATTATTTCTTCTAGATTTCCTAGAGATAACAGTGATAAAGTACATAGTGATTTTTTTACATTTCCATATAGGTATGGAAAATAATTTCATCATCCCCTTGGAATTTTTCCATTCAACCTTCACCTTCTGACATGAAAATCATTTTGATTTATACTTTATGATCTCCTACTTCATATTTTCCCACCAATAATTCTCTCAGAGATATCAATACATCTTAAAACTCCTTGGGTGGATGGAAAAAGTTGATCTATGTGCATCATTAAAAAAATCCTTATTTATCTCAATATTTGATGGTATTCATATTAATTACCCAAATAATACAACTCCTTCATCAATTTTGAACTCCTGGTCTTTCTATTTTCTTATATCTTCCACCTTCTTTTATATTTCTAAATTTTCTATTTGATCATCCTTAAACTTCTCATGAATTGAAGTTTGAGAAATCAATTGAGAAATGAAATATGGTTTTCCCACCTTTATGATCCCCATGTCAAAAAATTTATTGTCTAAGAAGATTTTATCCTTCTCAACTCCTATCATTGATAAGTTTATTAGATCCTTTATATATAGAGAATCTTCCACTTTATTTCCTTTCCCAAGATGGTAGTTGATTGAGTAGTCATAATCCTTGATCATATCTAACTATATTCATTAGTACATATTAACCTTATTGTGTATGAATATATATGTTCGACTCATATTATCCATATATATTTCACACTTCTCCCAATAAGGATAGTGTTTCTAAATATTAAATGTGAATATCACTACAGTCACTTGCTAATAATTTTTTTGGTATTTTTACTCATAAACATTAAACTACCATGATAAATAGTCTATAACTTTATCATTATGCTTTAATACACATCCCAGTCCTATATTTGAAGCATCTCAGTATACCATGGAATGTTCCCCACTTTACATAAATAGGAGGATTGGTGCAAGGATAATTATCTGTTTCAATTCCTTGAATTTCTCTTCGCATTCATCTGTCTAGAAAAAAATTTACTCCCTTCTGAGTTTTATTGGCTATCTATTTTGAAAATCATGATAATTTTCTCACAAATCATCATTAATATTAATATATTACAAGGATACTATGTACCTCCATTATAGATGTTGGTTTGGTCCACTCCTCAATTTCCTTTATCATATAAGAAACAACATATATCCCCTTATTAGTGATAACATGCCCCATGAATAAAACTCCTTCTATCCAGAACTCACATTTACTGTACTTTTCATATAGATTCCCCTTTTTCAAGGACATTATAACAAAATTAAAATTATCCTCACATTTATTGGTGGTTTTATTGGGTTATGTGGTAATGTGAAACCACTATGTTCGAGTGTTTCCAAGAATTTTGGTGTGTAAGGGGGATGTACATGCTAGTTTTTTTGTGGTTTTGTTTGGTTCATGGATTGTGTGTAGGTATGTTGGGTTCATTAAAGATATGGGAATTATCAAGAGGTTCCACTGAGTTCAACCTATTGAGGTTGGAACTCAAGAAGGTAAGTGAGATAATATTTATGGTGGAGATCATACTATAGGCTACTGCACAGTGTACCCAATGTCATTCTTTTTTATTCAGGAAGGGGAAAAGGTAAAATTTTCATGTTAGTGATTAAGTATAAGTAGTTTATCCATATTAAATAATCACATTTTGTGATTTATATAGTGTGGGTCATGGATTTTAGTGTTTTTTATGGGGATATGATGAGGGTACTCTTATGGTGGGGAGCATCCTCCCAGTCACTGGTTGGTTGTAGTGGATTTGGAGCATCAGTACATAGGTGGATATAAATTTTTCTTGTTTTCTATTGAAAACCATATTTGAAATTAAGATATAGCATTGTATGGATTGTAGATTTCATCACCAAATTCAGGGTGGTGTTGGAATGTCCCTCATGTTAAAAAAGGTTATTGGTTCATCAACTACTAAGGTTGATCACTTTGGGAAGAATTCATCAAAGATAGGTATGAATGGGTTTTCTCACACTTGGGGATATGGTAATATGGTAATAATATTGGTAAAATCATTCATGACATGGTATAAATGGTTCTAAGATCGGACCTATGTTTTGCGATAAGGGATAGTCTGTCTGGTCCTAGTGGTTAGATTTATGTAGTGGGAGAAAATCTTGAATTTGGTGTACATGTGGTTTTTCTTCAATGAATTAGTGATCTAGGTAGGTCTATCCTATTATATTGATGACCAATAATTATTATTTGGGTGGATAAAGTTTATGGTGGGAAGTTGGTAATGATCCACATCGTTATGGGTTATAAAATTCAAAGGAAAATATAATTTTTGGATTGTTGAGGGGCAATTTTGTGAATTCATATTCATAGTTGAATTCCAATTTGGTGTCCCTTATGGGAAAACATTTTGATGTGGTTTATGGATCAGGAGGTGGTTCGGTTTCTCTAGTGAGTTTTTGTATATTCTGGTGTAAATTGAGGTTTTGAATGGAATTTTACCCAAGAAATTGGTTGGGTATACACAGCCTAGTGAAAAATATTTGACTCTCTATGGTTAGGGATGTTTTAGTTCATTTTTTATATTGAATGGATCTATTTAATGATTATCTCATAGTTAAAATAGAACCATGTAGATATTAGGGGAAACCGTGTGGGTTGAGGTTCACATGGGACTTGTTGTACTATTTAACATAAACCATGAAAAATCTGCTAGTAAGTTCAGTTTTGTTTCTCCTATTTGATGCATAGTTTGGTAAACTGTGTAGACCAACCCTGCTAAGGAGATATCCAAGGGTAGTGATGTGGGGATGGTTGGCGCACAGTTTATCTAACCATGTGAAAAAACCATGTGTCCTATAAGATATTCACCAAATAGGATAAATGGCATTTTTGTACCTTATCCTTTTTGGTTTCCCCCTTCTCTACCTTTCCCTTTATATGAAAAAACTATCAGTCATACCTTACTTCTTCATTCCATCATACACCCATGTTTTATAGTGTATTTTGTTGCATTATTTGGTGATTTGAGGTATCTTTTTATCTTACATATGTTATTCCTCCCATCTTATCTCATTTATCTTGGTAGATCCTAGTTAATATTGTATTTTTCTAAATTATTTGGTGTTTTTAGTTATGTATATCCTTATCTTTCTTATGGTATTCCTCTTATCTTAGCCTCATTGATTTTGGTAGATCATTGTTAGGGTTTTGGTTCTAATTCCACTAGACCATTATATAATCAACCAAGAAATATGGGTATTTCATGTGGTTTGGAATAAATAAATCCCAATACATAGAACGCGTGATTTCACTTGTTTAATGGTGAATTAATTAATTATTATGCAATTTTCAAGAATTTTCAGTAAAATTGATGTAAATTTTCATATAATTTGTTCTTATCTTTTAGGTATTCTTCTAGGCTTGGTTTGGGGGTGTGTTGTAGGCCTCTTATTAGTGGTTGGTCATGGTATTGTGAAGTGGTTGTGCCTCAATGGTCTTTTAGGAATTAATTCCTATTCGTTTTATTTTTAATAATTTATTATAAATTTTTATAATAAATTAATTCTATTGTGTAGTGTGAGACAGATTCCTATGGTGTTATCGAAGATAAGAGTTTGGGTTAAAGGTTTTAAAATCAAACCATAAGGTAGGTTGGTTTTCTGGTTATGTGTCATTTTCCCATTTAATAATTTTTATATATGTTTAAATGATTAACAAGATATTTAGATCCCACTAAAGGCTATTGTAAGTTTTATTTGATAATTGAGATCATTGAGTTCCTTGTAGAGGATTTTTTTGGAAAACCCTCTCTCTTGGATTTTAATTCGTATACACACCTGACATGATCTCTATTGGTTCTTAGAGATAAAAACAATAGTGAGGGTATTGAATATTCTTCCCACCATATGTTTAGAATTTGTCCGATGAGTGGTCTATTCCTAGTTTTTTTGTTAGATGAGGTGTTAAGTACCCTATATTAATTAAATATCATTTTTAAGGTGATTTATATTAGATAAGTTTTAATTGGATGTTCCCCTTTAGGTTTTAGACTTATAACCCTCTAGGTGCGTGGAATTGGGTGTGGTTTTCCTCTGAGGTTTGGGTTGAGAGCTATCTCGACGGAGATGTGGTGTGTGACCCAGGTGAGGTTCGGGATTTTTTTATATGACTTGGAAGAAGAGGTGTCAAATAACTTCATTGAGGTTATCTGGGTGGTTCCTAGAATGTGGGATCATGTCATTACTTAGAATAAAAATTATATGGTGGTTTAGTGTGAGTCTCTTTAGGTGATCTATGGTCATTGGGACCAGTCATCTGGGGTTTTAGTGATTGATTATTTTGACCTCTTTCTTGTATTTATGTTTGGTTAATGACTTTGGGTTGGGTTAAAATTTTGGGGTGTTATAAACAAAGATATTCCATTGATACAAGCTTTGATATGGGTATAAGGGACCCTTGGAGATGGTCTTATGAGTTTTGTGTTTCTTATGGATTCCCTCATGGATAGGATTTTGATCTGTGATCAGATGGGTGTTTTTGATGTAATATTGAGAATACTATTATGGGCATGGTGTTTTTTATGATTCCCTTATGGTATAAGTAATGTTCATGGATGGTTTAGGTTTTGAAGTATCTGGGATAGGTTATATTCTATTTGTGTATCAAGTTTTTTTTTGATGTCATGTAGGGGATAGTGTGTTCCCAATGTTTCATTGACCTAGTGGAGGTTCAGTACATGGTTATAGTGTAGGTGACTTCAAGTTTCACCTTAAAACCCAAATATTGGTGGTGTGGGATAGTTTTGTTGGTTTTCTTTTTCATAGGTTTAGATACTTGATTTCCCTACCTTTTAAGGCTAATCATATGTTTTTTTGAGGTTGTTATTTATTATGTTGTATATATAGGATAACATTGGGATGTTTTTGGATTGGGCATGGGCCTTAAGATTGATCAGATGCTCTCTTATGTTGGCTATTAATAATTAGGTATAGGGACTTTCTATATGATCTAGATGATTTCACCGCTCTAGTTAATAATTTTCATATAACACACTATGATTTTGTGAAATATTTTTTTGAATTAATATAGTCTTTTTTAAATTTTTCATTTCACGCAACACTGAATATAGCTTGTGTTATCTGAATGCACTAAGTTTGGATTGTTTTTCATGAAACACCAATTTAATCTTCCACTACATGAAACACTTATATTATATTTAAATACATATAACATTATGTTTGGCATGTGTTACACACTTTTTTGAGTTCCTTCGATAACTTGTGTTACACGAAAGACCGAGTTTTACAAAACTAAAATGTACTATTAGTAATATTATTAAAATATTATTATAGTCATCATCTATC
The DNA here is from genome assembly GCA_963277665.1 of Viscum album. Classification (NCBI taxonomy): domain Eukaryota; kingdom Viridiplantae; phylum Streptophyta; class Magnoliopsida; order Santalales; family Viscaceae; genus Viscum; species Viscum album. Next base: position 1,292,111,562 of record OY728138.1, on the reverse strand, counting down.
CATTCTAATGGAGGTTATGAATATGATTCATAAAATTTTGAAAATATTGTTTACACATGTATATAATAAAAATTATTTTGTGACCAATTAACTAGAAATTAAAATAAAATCATTTTTGAAAATATAGGAAATCTTTTGCTAGAAAAAAATATTTATAAAATAAAAAATATTTACCTTAAAAAATTAATAAAAAAAATTGATAAATTATTTTAATAAAATATATATATTATATTATATTCATTAAAAAATTTAACATTCATCTTATTTTTTTTCTAAACAAGAGATAAGAATAAATCCCATTCTATGAATAAAAAGATATATTTTTACCAATTTTTCATGTCGCACCAATTTTAAATTTATTTTTAATGCTTTTATAACTTCTATTTTAAAAAATAATATTAATTTTTTAAATAATAATATAAAAAAATAATTTGTGTTAACTTTTTTTATTTTTCTAAGAGGATTCATTTTTTTGATGAATAAGGAAAAATATTGAATTTTAATTGAAAATTTCTTTTTCATATAATTTATTTATATAGATAAATTATATATTAGATTGGTTTTAATGTAAAATTATATAAATTATACATAAACTAATCCAATTTTCGTCATTTGAACTAATTTTCACATTGCAATTTTATATAAAAACATTTACATCTTTTAAACTTTTTCATTTTAAAAACTCGTTCTTTAGTCCTATCTGTGGGAATGATTTTAAATTTATTTCTACCACCTCTGTAATTCAAATATAGAAAATTGGTTTCCATATTTTTAATAAAATGTATTTATAATTTCAATTAAGTTAAATTTATTTTTGGAAAAAAAATATTAGTGAACATAATTAATATTAATTATGGTGATTAAAGCAAAAAAAACGTGTTCACATGGTGGTTACAGTTTAATATTAAATGGATAGATTACCTAAAAGTTTTTCAAAAATTTATTAGATATCCAAATATTGAACCTATAATCCATTTAATTGAATATGGACCATTATTGTAGGCAAATTATGCAAAGTAGACCTCACAATACTCTTGACCTTTATATATTTACAAGAATGCTTCTCCTCCTCCACTATAAAAGGGAACTCACCCCCTCACTTATTCACACATATCAGGACCTTTTTATCTAAAACACTTCCCAAATATCCCCCTAAATTACCTACCTTCATCATATAGGCCTAAATCATGTCATAAAACCAAACAATTAATCACTTTGGTGCAAACTAGAAGGCATTACCCAAATAAGAGATTACATCCTCCCAAAAGAACTTTTGTTTTATTTTTTTCTCCACCCCCTCTATTCCTATTTTATCATGATTATATAATAACCTCGGTATCCTAAATATACTAATATTTTTTTATACTAAGTTTTCTAGCTAAAATTATACACACTTCTATCAAATGGGATATGCAATCATCATTTCTGTGTATGGCGGACTACTACCTCAGGAATCGATGGCATTCGTTCTTCCATTACCACCTTTCAAGGTTGGTAAAAATGATGGAAATAATTTTTTATCTGATATATATTATATTTTTTATATATTTATTCTTATTTAATTATTATATAAAACATTTTTTCATTCATTCCTTTTTTAGGAATATGATAACTTCGATTGTGGACATGTGGACTACAGCCTCCTCAAAGCGATGTGAATCGTTCACACTTTACATGGAACTTATTAAGGATTTGTTTAGTAAATTTAGATGATATATATGAAATAATAATTATATTGTAATTATAATATATATATATATATATATATATATTTCATTTACTTTCTTTCTTTCAATATGATAAGAAAACAAAAACAATGTCCACGCATACGTACGGTCTACCGTCACTATAAACGTTGTATTCTAATTAATATTTATATATTTAATAGATTATTATATATACTTATATAATGAATATATATGATATTTATATCATTTTTTACATTATTTAAATTATTACATCATTATCTAAGTAAGAGGATCAAGAATAAAAAGTCAAACATAATAAAAAAAACAGAGCAGTTATTACCCAAAACATAACTTTAACATGAAATTATTAATAAATAGGTAATATAAAGTCACAATAAAATCAAATATTGTATGATATATATTAATATTTTTATTTTTTATATTTATAAAAAACTTATATTTATTATACATTAGTTTTGAACATGTAGGAATAAATTCAATGCTTAAGGTAAGGGTTTTCTAATATCACTTTTATTTCTGTGAGATATATGTTATATTCACCACTTATTCTTATTATGTGGTGTATATACTAACATATGATATATTATATGAAGAATTTAACATATTTAATTATATTAATAGTATCAATATATGGCGGTCCTTCTTGGATCTCATGATTCAAAAGATATTCAAGTAGTAATGGTTTCCCGGTCTCACTTATATTTTTGTAAGAATCATGCCTTATTCACCACTCTTTTCTTTTGTTTGATGTATATTCTTACCATGAATGTATTATATGATTATTATGAATAAATTTTAGGGTATTTAAATATCCATTATTGTGCCTTTTTTGAATGTTTTATTTTGATGATGACAAGTTTCTTATGAAACCTATTTCTCTTCCAATGGCTTATATTATGAGAAAAGGCTTATGAAACTCACTGCCTTTTATGAGTTATTATTCGATTAAATGATTATGAAATTTTTCTCAATCTTATACAGTTTATAATTAGTTTAAGTTTTTATAATACCCATTTCATTTCATGGGTTATGATATTATGAATTTTTATGATCTTTTAACACATATATGTTGGATTTTATTATGTGATAGGTGGGACCTATATCTCCCTCCAATTCATTGGATAATTATTGATCACCAATGAGTATATATGTTATGTTTGAAATTAATTACATGTTAATAATGTTATAAGTAAACCTTATTATGTGTTCAAAATGATATAAGTGAACTTGATTACATGTTCACGATGTTATGTATGGACTTAGTTGCATGTCCATATGTTTATGTGTGAACTGGATTACATGTTCACAATGTTATGCAGAGATGTGGTTTCATGTCCATAATTTTAATCAGTAATGTTATGCATAAACCTAATTATGTGTTCAAAATGTTATACATGGACCTAATTTCATGTATAGAATTTAATGCAAGAACCTTATGACATGTTTAAAATGTTATGCATGAACTTGATTACATGTTCACAATGTTATGTATGGACCTGGTAGCATGTCTATAAGGTTATGTGAGGACATTATTTCATGTCCTTAAGTTAATGAGTGAAATTGTTTCTATTTTCACATGTTCACAATGTTATAAGTTGATGTGCATTCCACAAGTCCATATCTTATGCCAATTTTATGCTCTCATGACTCATGTTATTTGATTTCCTTATGATTCACATCTTATGAATTTCCAATCATTATGTCATTATTCTTGATTATGATCTTTGATATACATGGTAAGATATTATAATTTTATGATCATATAACCATACTATTATTATTAGTTTATGCATACATATTTCCCATGTTTACCCTTAATAATTATATGAGCCCAACCCTTATGATTCCTTTCCCCGGGTTATAAAGATGTTTTTTACGTAGTATAATTAAAGTGGAATATATTTAAGGGAGATGTCAATGATCTTTCACCAAGATAGATTATTATGATTCCAAATTTTCCAAAACAATAAACTATTATGGTCCTTGGTAATATAATTTTGTAATTTGAAAAATATTCATCTAAAATGATGGAATATCCATGTATGTAAATCCTAGGTTGTTATAATTGGAATTAAAGGAATGATTTAGTCAACCTTTGTAAACTAGAATTAAGAACTCATAGTGAGATACCTAGGTATATTTATAAGGGTATATCTAGTAATGTCTCTAATGATAAACCTAAGGTGTTATATATTAAATAATAATTCATAATTTAGACATCGTATAAGTGATTTTTCATTGTTTCTCGATGATAAGTATTTCTCACACCATGATTTCTGGTTTTAGTCAATAGTGGGAACCATAAAGAACTAGGTTAACATTGAATGTGACATAAAATTTTCTAATGAGAAATCAAATGGGATGATCACTAGAGTGAAGGAAATTGTGATCATGACTAATCAATTTTTAGATAACATGATTAACAACATGTATAATAATCAACTCTAAAACTCGCCAAATAATTGAAGGAAATACTTCTCTGATAATTTGGGTAATGGAAACCAAATAGTAAAGAAGATTTAGATTCATATATGTCAAGAATATGGGAAGAATCACCCATGTAAATGTATTATAAGAATTGAAATATGTTTTGAATGTGTAAAATAAGGATAGAAAGTAAGTAACTGTATAGGTAAAATTAAAATTTTAGTTAATGCAATGAATGAGGATAATGGTCTCCCTAAGTCATCAACGATGGTTCAATTATTTAATTATGGAAAAAATATGCACGATGAAAATCAATGACCAAAGTGAAAATATCATGAAGAGAATCAGAAAAGTGGTATGATTAATGGTTATATTGATAATGATGATGAGACTACAGGTGAAACTTGAAAGGAAATGGGTATTAAGTAATTGGATGAGGTATCCTTGTTAATTTATTAAGGATTAAGTATAATAATTATTGTTTTTATGTATTTGGATTCAATAATTATGTTATACAAATAGTGAAATATATAAGGATTGGTCACTTTACTTTTTTCTCTAAGGATTTACAAGAATATCTTGAATTATTCCAATGGACTAGAAAAGTGATTTAATGGAAAAGTGATATACATGGGAAACACATGAGTAAGGGAAATATAACCCTCAATATTTTCCTAGTTTTGAGATAGTAACGTTTGATAATGATATGTTGGGTATGAATAAGTAAATTAGATGGTACTAATTACCTTGGAACTGATTAAGGATTTTTTTTAAAAGTGGTTTATTCTATCATGTTTTTTGTTTAAAACATTTTTTTATTTAAGGAGTATATCCTATAAACTTTGTAATAAGAAATCATTCATGTTTTCAATAATTATTTATAGTAATTCATGTTGTTACCATGTTTCAAGAGAATACTTGATGAAGGTATTCACATGTTTGGTATGTGACAAATAAGAGCTACATTATTATATATGGGGGATCAATGTTAAATTTAGTGAACTTTGTTATAATGTTTTGTAATTTCATCTTTCTGAAGGTCTAAGAGGATAACCATTTACAGAATGGTTTATGTTAAACATTAGATGTTGTTTTAGAGATTAAAGTATTATCTCACCATATGTGGATTTATTCATATTGGAAAAAAATTAACATTTTTTTGTGATAAAGATAAATGGAATGAACTATCATTCTATTTATGGACCTCATTATCTGATAATACATTATAAATGAAAAATTCACCTTCATTACTTGGAATAAGAGATGTAGTGGAAATTGATCAAGGCACAACAAAAGGTGATATTATGCTGAAATCATGTAAGTATATAATATCAGAAAAGATCTTGAAGTTAAGGAAAAGGGTATTGAAATAAAATTTCATCTCAATATCATCATTTTGTATGATATGAATGTCCTTTTTTAATCCTCTTTGGGTTATGGATTTTTTATTGTTAATTTTTTCATAACCATGTTCATTATCACTCTCTATCAGAACATAATAGTTTGATTTCTCTTCCAAGTTTATGTTTTCACTTTCCACCTATGTTCTCCTATATCGAAACCTGGTTATGGTTTACTTTGGGTATCCATTATCTTTCCAACATTCACTTTTTAATATAAGTTTAATTATTCATTTTTACAGAGTTGGTGTATATGAAAAGAACATTCAAGTATTAAAATTTTGATAACCTAGAGAACTTTTTGGAGAGAAATTAATTTTAGGGGGGTATAATATAACACCCTACGATTTCGTGAAATATTTTTTCTAATTAATTTACACTTTTTATAATTTTTCATTTCATGTAACACTGAATACATCTTTTTTTATATGAAATCACTATGTTTAGTTTTAGTTTCATGAGAAACCTAGTTAAAATTAAGCTACATTAAACACTTAGATTAGATTTTGGTGTGTGAAAAACTATTTTGTTCCTTTTTTACACACATTTTTTAGTTCCTTAGATATCTTGTGTTACACACAACACGTAGTTTTACCAAACTACAATGTACTACTAATATTATTATTAAAATATTATTATAGTTTCCACCTATATTTTTTAATTGAGGTTATGAATAATATTAATTAAATTATTGAAATATGGTTTACAAATGTATATTAGAAGAATTATTAGGTGAAAAATTAACTAGAAATTAAAATAAACCCCCTTTTGAGAGTAAAGGAAATATTTTGCTTGAAAACTAAATTTATGAAATCAAATAAGTTTTAAATTAATAAATTAATTAACTCACTTTTGATAAAAAAACATTTAATGAAATATAATATATATTATATTCATTCAACTATTTAAGAATCATTTTATTTGTTTTCTAGATAATAGATAAGAATTAATCCAATTTTATGAATAAAAAGATGTGATTTTACTAAATTTTAATGGCACAACTATTTTAAATATAATATTTGACACTTTTATAATTTATATTTTGAAAAATAAACTTAGTTTTTTATATATTAATATCTAATTTTAATTTGGGTTAATTTCTAGTATTTTTATGTGAAGTCTCACTTTTTGATGAATAGTAAAAAATAATGAGTTTTAATTGAAAACTTATTTTTCATCTAATTTATTTATATAGATAATTATTTTTTTAATTAGGTTTTAAAGTAAAATTAGATCAATTATAAATAAAATAATCTGATTTAGTTCGTCACAACCAATTTTACATTAAAATTAGATATAAAAATATTTCGATCTTTTGAACATTTTCACATTAAAAACTGGTTGTTTCATCCCGTTTGTGGAATAAATTTTAAATTATTTTCTTCCAAATATATTATTATAATTTTTAAAAATGTATTCCATATTTATAATCAAGATAATTCATAATTTTTAGTAGGTTCAACTTAGATTTTTACCAAAAATATTAGTGAAAGTAATTAAAATTAATTACAGCGATTAAGGAAAAATTGAGTTTACTTAGTGGTTAAACTTTTTTATTAGAACGATATATGACCTATAAACTTGTCCAAAATCCATTTTATGGACATATATAGGCCATATACACAAATTTATACAATATTTACCATTATTGTGGGAGAATTATGTAAGGGATACCTCCCAATTGATTTTCCTTTTTATATTTACAAGAATGTCACTCCTCCTCCTCTATAAAAGGGAACTCAACCGCGTTAATTATTCACACCTCTCAGGCCTTGTAGCACCCCGAGATTTTATGAAAAATATTCTTTTAATTTTATTAATGTCTTGTGTTGTATTCTACACCAAGATTACCTTGTGCTATACGCAACACCGTATTAGCTTGCAGTATACGCAACACTATTCTTGGATCGTGTTACACACAATTTTGATAATAGTTATTCTTCGCAACATTGAGTATATATATATATATATATATTCAATGTATAAATGAAATATGGTAGGATTATGATATACGAAACAACGAAGGATTCTTGCACAGCACGCAACCCTGACTTGGCTTGCATTACACGCAATCACGACCTTCCTCGATAGCGTGTGTTGTACGCAATACCGGGTTTTACTAAACAACGATATATTATTATAATATTATTATGAACTAGACGTTATGAATAGTATTAACTAAATATTTAATCTTATAACATTATTATTCTTTTTACACATTTTCTAAAACATGATATAAGAACAAAATAAACTTTTCGGGTAAAATAAGTATTTTTCAAAAAATACAGTTTTGCCGCCTTTTGATGGCACACCCACATTAAATATAGTTTTTTAAATGATTATAAGTTCAATTTTACAAAATAAAATTCTTCTTTGGAATCATTAAATAAAAATTTACTTTGGATAAATTATTCATATTATTCTGGTAACATTCATATTTTCATGAATAGTAAAAACACGGTATATTTTAATTAAAAACAACTTTTTTTATTGCAATAATTTATATAGTTAAATTATAATATTGAATGGTTTTAAAGTATAAATATAATATATTTTTACCATTTAATATAATGTATGTCATTAGCATTGATTCTACCTTGAATTCGTAGGATAAATCAATTCAATCTTTTGCAATGTTTTAAAGAAAAACCCATTTTCTTTCGACAACAGGATTAATTTTAATTTAATTTATTCAACTTTTGTGTATTGAATTTGGAAAAATGGATTCCATATTTGGAATCAGTGGATCCAAATTATGTTAATAAGCTACTTTTTATATTTGGGAATTATGAATAGTAACTACGGTAAATTTAATTTACCATAGTTAAAGGTAAATCGGGTAATTAAGGGTAAATATAATATTATAAAATTACCCTAACACATGTCAAAATCCTATTGGATGACTAAAAGTCGACCCATATCACCTAAGGGTCGGATTAGATTCATTTAATGGACTTTTGTCCATGAAAATAATTTAATTAAAACCAAAGAATGTGACAACATGTCACATTCTTAAATCTTGTAAGTATAATAATTTTAATTTAGTGATAAACTTCATGAAACTTAGAACATGAATAGTATCCAGAAATATAATACAATTATCTAAATCATAGTAATTTAATTAGAATTTTTAGAGATTAAATAATTATCATTTATTATGACACAAAGATGATGCAGTAATTGTCTTATTAATGAAATATTAACATAATTAATGTTATAAATACACAAATAAATGTAATTTAAGACTTTATATTAATTCCACTAATTTTATAGGTTAATATGACATGTTAGTATTTATTTAATTAACTTTGTTGGAACTAATCATTTTGTTATGATTTTCACAAAAAAACAATTTTTAAATAGTTTCAAATTGACATAAAATAGTTTTTAAAACAAATATTATATAAATAATTTTTATTTTATTCCTAAAAATCTAATATTCGGCCAAATGACTTATATAATGTTATATATATTAATAATAAATAACTTGGGGTTCGTTTGTCTTGATATAGTAAGTTTATTAACCTTATAGTGTAAGAAAACAAGAAGACACGGTAAAAGTAAAATTATCTAACTTAAAGTTAAATATAAATGATAAGGTAAAAATAGGAACCTAAACTTGTCTAAATTCTATTGGATTAAAGACTATAGACACATCCCCACCTTAGCTTCGAAATAAATCAATTTGGAGCTATTTAAAACCGAATTTGACTTAATAATAAAATAATAGTTTTAGTTATTCCAAAGGTGCCCCTCTCCTCCCTTATAAAAGGGAAGCTCCTCCCTCTCTTCCTCACACCACTTTGAGCCTTCAAGCTCGGCCAACCCCTGCCAAATTCCATTCTACACTTCCCTAGAAACATCCTATAGGTTCTTGTCTTCCTCAAAGACCAATTTTAGTGCCCTAAAAGGAGATCTCAAAGAGGCACTTCAAAGAAGAGGTAATGTCCGTTACCGATTCTTTCATCTTTATTTCTTATTCCACTTCTTCTTCTTAGGTTGTTTCATTATGAAGTAATAACATCAGTATCACTTATATACTGATATGTTATTATAATTATGAAACAACCTTATTTCACCATCTATCCATCCTACGGAAAACGAAATCACCGCGCGTGCGTACGTACAGAATACCGTCTCCACGCCGTGGTGTAATCTATTTTCCACCACCAACTTACTTGGATGGGTATAATGGTGTAAATAATAACTATATATGATTATTGTAAAGTGATATTGATTCTGAAATAGTATACATACACTCTAATACAATTCCACGATCATGGGAACGATATCATCGCTCGTGCGTACGTACGGACTACCGTCTCCACGACGCGATGAGATTCATTCTCCACGTTAACCATTCATGAATGATTATAAAGTATATATAATAAGTAATAATGAAATATATGAAATAATAATGATTCTGGATTTATTTGTATATATATGTATTTCATCTACTTAATTTCATTCAACTCAATAAGGAAAAGAAAACAACGTTCATGCGTACGTACGGTCTACCGTCTCCATGAACGGTGTATTTCATTCCATTTACTAATATATTATATTCTGAATATATATTATATATAAATCATGTTTTATATTCTGTAATTAAGTAATCATGATCTAATTAATCATATAAATAACTACAAGTCAAAACACGGACAACAAATGAAACGATTTTACCCAAAACGCTCTTTAACATGGAATTTACAAAAGAATGGGTAATATAAAGCCATAAGTGAACCCTATATGATATAATAACAATGATTATGATTCTGGAATAAGTCAATGACATTATTTAAATAATTATACAGGAGGTTCAGACACATACGAAGAAAATCGGACCTAAGGTAAGGGAAAATATTACAATCTCGTTTTTATCCAAGATTGTTTATGCTTTGGTATTTACTGGGGTGTATTTTATCATCCACATCCATGTTTCCTCAATATGTAATATTTATATCCTTTTACATTAGTTTATATCCAATTTTACCCTTTAGTGAGTTTTTAGTAAAATATATGAAAGGAATCTTTTGTCGTTTTTCGTACGAGGTACTTTTTCACTTTTCCGACAAAAGTACGAGAAGAATTGTTTTTTAACTTATACGGCATGAATGGATTTTTTTAAAAATTATTTCCAAGAAGCTTCCTTTACAAGTTTTCAATTTTATTTTTAATCAAATTCTTTTAGTTTAGAATTTTACGACATGTTAAGAAAGGAAAAGTGTTTTTGAAGAAGAAAGGATATTTTCCTCAAGAATGGAGTTCAAGTGTTTTATCAAAATTATTTTCCATCTAAGATAATAGAGGGTTCTGTTTCTATCCCTATTATTACATTGATTTGATTATGTTGTGATGGAATTATATTTTTATGAATTCCTTTATCTTATATGAATTGTTTTATGATGTCACGATGTTTAATATTCCCATTTTTATTACATGGGTTATGCTATGATGTATGGTTTTCTGATTTTGTGGCACACATAAGAATGGTATCATTATGAGATGGGTGGGACCTATATCTCCCTCCAATTCATTGGGTAAAGATTTTATATCTCATGAGATAGACATGGCTGGAACGGTAGGTTATACCGGTTCAGTGAAAAAGGACTGAAACGAGTAGTGAACTCGGTTCAGAAAGGGACTTTGTCCACTAAGATAGTCTTGGCAATGAGTCTTGACTAATAAGAACTGATTCTCTATGATTATGTGTGTATGACAAAAAGTTTCATGTTTTATGTTATGATTATTAGGATTACATTTCACTAATATGATTTATCCCATGTTATGAAATTATGATCTCTTTTGCAGGTTAAGATTTCCAAAAGATATGTTCTTATGAATATGAAGTGATTGATATTTCTTTGGTTTACCCTTACTGAGCATTTGAGCTCACCCTTTTATGTTTTCTTTTCCCCAGGACATAAAGAAAGTATTTAGGTTTAAAAAAAGAAGATCTTTATGGGAGATGTTGAAGATATTTCACCACAATTAGAAGATTATATTCCGAGTTTCCAAAGACACTAAACTATTACGATCCTTGTGTGTGTGTTTTTGTTATGTACTAAGCATTCCGCAAAAGTAATGTAATGTCCATGTACGTCAAGCTTCGGGTCTCTACAGTTGGTATCAGAGTAAAGGTTTAGTCAACCTTTGGAAACTAGGATGCAAAAACATTAGTGAGATCCCTAGAGATATTTCTAAGGTATGTCTAGGGATGTCCTTAAGGATAAGTATACGTATAGGATACAGTCCTAGAACTACGGTAACGATCATAGAATTTAACCTAAGATGTTAGATATTGAGGATACTCCCCCTTTATTATGTTGTTTTCCCTAGCATGATTTTTTCCTCTCACACTATTCTTTTTGGGTTTTAGACGATGGCTGGAACCCAAAGGAACCGTGTTGATCAATGCAATGGACAATGCAATGATTGTCCTCCTAAACAGACAAATGTTATGGGAGATGGAGTGAAAAATCTTATTGCTATACTTACACAAGCTATGAATCATTCTGGACTTCCAAATGAGAAGAGAAGGGAACAATATTCTATTGAGTTCTTCATGAGGCAACGTCCACCTTCTTTCAGTGGGTCTTCTGATCCACTTGTTGCTAAACAATGGATCAGTACTACTAAAAAGATATTTTCAGTTCTTCAATGTTCTGAACATGATAAATTCATATTAGCAGTATATTGTTTGGAAGGTGAAGTTGATCAATGGTAGAATCTTATCAAGAATACGAGGCAAAGAGATGAAATTGAGTCCATGGAATGGGACGAGTTCAAGAACTTATTTTCCAATAAGTACTTCCCTCGTATTCTTCAAACAAAGATGGAGAAGGAGTTTCTTGAACTAAAGCAAAAGGATGATGAATCTGTTGGTATATACGATGCAAATTTTACAAGGCTTGCAAGGTATGCATCTGGATTTATCATCCAACCTGAAAGTAAAGTTGATCGATTCTTCAGTGTCTTAAAACCAAGTCTTCGAAGGGCATGAGCTATAAGAGAGTTCAGTAGCTATGAAGAAATTGAGCGTTGTGCTATCAAGGTAGAAATAAAAGTTGGTGTTACTTATCCATCTCATAGTCTTGACAAGAAACGAAAGATGGAGTTCAAGGAGAAATCTCAGAATAATGGTGAAAAGAAGATGAATGTTTCCTTATGCTCAAAGTGTGGAAAGAAGCATGGTGGAGATTGTATTAAAGGGACAAGTAAATGTTTCAAATGTGGAAATGAAGGTCATCAGCCATTTTAATGCCGCAATGATGGGAAGAAGATGTCTAATGATGCAAACAAAGGAAGGGATACACAGAATGAACCTACTACAATTCAATGCTTCAAGTGCAAGGAAATGGGGCATTATGCTAATAAATTCCCTAATCCAAGGGTTAGTGATGATTGACATGAGAAACCACTTAAGGCAAAGGACAAAGGGAAGTCACATGCGATCACCATTGGCGATGTTGAATATGACAACGATGTGGTGGAATGATTAAGTGTTTATGTAATGGCATTCCAAAATAATGTTGTATATAGTATCGTGGAATATTGGAATATTTATATTTTGGTCTATTGTGGTTTTCAATAATTTTATGGCATCGGTAACCATGAAAAGTGATTGAAATATTTTTGGAAAGCAGATGATATGCACATAATGAAGGGATAAAGAGAATCTAATATGTTTGATAGTATTCATGAGCTCATGATTGATATAAGGACTAAGTGATATCATGGTTTGAGTATATAGAATTTTGAGGATTTTGGTATGTTTAAAGTGTTAACTTTTAACTACATTCATGTTTTCACTAAGGTTCAATGGGTATACAAGAGAATACATGATTAAGGCCTTTGAATGTTTGGAATGTGACCAACAAGACATATCTTATGATATATGGGGATCAACGATGGTATTAAATATCTGGTAATCGTTTTCACTATATTATGAGAATGGACTGCAGTATTATGGATAAGCCTAAAGATTGGAATGGATTATGTTGGAAATAGGTTAGTATTGTTTAAGGATAGAAGTTTTTTTCGATATTATTGATGGGATGATATAGTAATATAGTTTTAGAAAAAGGACAAACTACAGGATGGGCGACAACCCATCGCATCGGACAAGGTCGTAGGAATCGAACCCACAACCGAAGTGCGACTGGCCTTTATTGCCTACTACTAGCCTACAGGAAGTCTCTGGTTAGTAGAAACTAGTTTTGTTTTATTAAGTAGTATGATATATGAAGTATAAGTTCATTTTAGGAACCATATATGATTAATCTCACTATAGATGGACTTGTGTATTTTTTTGATAACTTTTCTAACATTTTGTTTGAGACAGATGGAATGACCCATCATTCTATCACATGATCTGCTAACACATCACGAATGACAAATTCAACTTCATTTCTTTAAGTGATGAAGTGTAAATTGTCCAAAGAACGACAAACGGTGAGACTATACCAAAATCACAAAAGTATTTATTCTAATTCCAATTTCATCAACTTTAGCGAAATGATCTTGAAAACCAAAAATGTTGTCCTAGTATCTAATTAATCAGATGGTACCTTAGATCATCACAAATTCATGGCTTTGTGATTGCTAGTTTTTCCATAGCAATGTTCTCTACCACTCTCCATCAGAACATGATGGTTAGATTTCTCTTCCATATCCATATTTTCACCTATGTGTAAAACCAGTGATTAGTTTATTTGGGTAACCATTACGTTTCATACTTTTGTTTTTAAAGATTGGTTTTGGTATTCCTTTTTACGATGTGGGTTTCTATCAAAGAAACTTTCGAATAGTAACCCATTTATAACCCCGACGAATTTCGAGGGCGAAATTCATTTTAAGGGGGGTAGAATGTAACACCCTGAGATTTTATGAAAAATATTCTTTTAATTTAATTGATGTCTTATGTTGTATGCTACACCAAGATTACCTTGCGCTATACACAACACCGTATTAGCTTGTAGTATACGCAACACTATTTTTGGATCGTGTTGCACACAATTTTGATAATATTTATTCTTCGCAACATTGAGTATATATATATATATATATATATTCAATGTATAAATGAAATATGGTTGGATTATGATATACGAAACAATGAAGGATTCTTGCACAGTACGCAACCCTGACTTGGCTTGCATTACACGCAATCGCGACCTTCCTCGATAGCGTGTGTTGTACGCAATACCGGGTTTTACTAAACAACGATATATTATTATAATATTATTATGAACTAGACGATATGAATAGTATTAACTAAATTTTGAATCTTATAACATTATTATTTGTCTTACACATTTTCTAAAACATGGTATAAGAACAAAATAACTTTTTCAGGTAAAATAAGTATTTTTCAAAAAATACAGTTTTTCCTCCATTTGATGGTGCACCCACTTTAAATCTAGTTTTTGACATGTTTATAAGTTCAATTTGACAAAATAAAATTCTTCTTTGGAATCATTAAATAAAAATTTATTTTGGATAAATTTTTCATATTATTCTGGTAACTTTCATATTTTGATGAATAGTAAAAACACGCTATATTTTAATTAAAAACAACTTTTTTCATCGCAATAATTTATATGGTTAAATTATAATATTGAATGGTTTTAAAGTATAAATAGAATATACTTTTTCCATTTAATATAATGTATGTCATTATCATTGATTCTACCTTGAATTCGTAGGATAAATCAATTCAATCTTTTGCAATGTTTTAAAGAAAAACCTGTTTTCTTTCGACAACGGGATTAATTTTAATTTAATTTCTGCAACTTTTGTGTATTGAATTTGGAAAAATGGATTCCATATTTGGAATCAGTGGATCAAAATTATGTTAATAAGCTACTTTTTATTTTTGGGAATTATGAATAGTAACTACGGTAAATTTTATTTACCATAGTTAAAGGTAAATCGGGTAATTAAGGATAAATATAATATTATAAAATTACCCTAACACATTTCAAAATTCTATTGGATGACTAAAAGTCGACCCATATCATCTAAGGGTCGGATTAGATTTATTTAATGGACTTTTTTCCTTGAAAATAATTTAATTAAAACCAAAGAATGTGACAACATGTCACTTTCTTAAATCTTATAAGTATAATAATTTTAATTTAGTGATACACTTCATGAAACTTCGAAAATGAATAGTCTCCAAAAATCTAATACAATTATATACATCATAAGAATTTATTTAGAATTTTTAGGAATTAAATAATTATCATTTATTATGACACAAAGATGACACAATAATTGTCTTATTAATGAAATATTCACATAATTGATGTTATAAATACCCAAATAAATGTAATTTAAGACTTTTTATGAATTACACTAATTTTATAGGTTAATATGACATGTTATTATTGATTTAATTAACTTTTTTTCGAACTAATCATTCTGTTATGATTTTCACAAAAATCAATTTCTAAATAGTGTCAAAATTGACATAAAATAGTTTTTAAAACAAATATTATATTATTAATTGTTATTTTATTCCTAAAAATCTATGGTTCAGCCAAATGACTTATATATGGTTATATATATTAATAATAAACAACTTGGGGTTCTTTTGGCTTGATATAGTATGTTTATTAACCGTATAGTGTAAGAAAACAAGAAGACACGGTAAAAGTAAAATTATCTAACATAAAGTTAAATATAAATGATAAGGTTAAAATAGGAACCTAAACTTGTCTAAATTCTATTGGATGAAATTATTTCGACACATCCCCACCTTAGCTTCGAAATAAATCAATTTGGAGCTATTTAAAACAGAATTTGACTTTATAATAATATAATAGTTTTAGTTATTCCAAAGGTGCCCATCTCCTCCCTTATAAAAGGGCACCTCCTCCCTCTATTCCTCACACCACTTTGACCCTTCAAGCTCAGAAACACCCTACCAAATTCCCTTCTCCACTTCCCTAGAAACATCCTAGAGGTTCTGGTCTTCCTCAAAGACCAATTTTAGTGCCCTAAAAGGAGATCTCAAAGAGGCGCTTCAAAGACGTGGTAATGTCCGTTACCGATTCTTTCATCTTTATTTCTTCTTCCACTTATTCTTATTAGGTTGTTTAATTATGAAGTAATAACATCAGTATCACTTATATACTGATATGTTATTATAATTATGAAACAACATTATTTCACCATCTATCCATCCTACGGAAAACGAAATCACCGCGTGTGCGTACGTACGGAATACCGTCTCCACGCCATGGTGTAATCTATTTTCCACCACCACCTTACTTGGATAGGTATAATGGTGTACATAATAACTATATATGATTATTTTAAATTGATATTTATTCTTAAATAGTATACATACACTCCAATACAATTCCACGATCATGGGAATGATATCATCGCTCGTGCGTACGTACGGACTACCGTCTCCACGACGTGATGTGATTCATTCTCCACGTTAACCATTCATGAATGATTATAAAGTATATATAATAAGTAATAATGAAATATATTATATAATAATGATTCTGGATTTATGTGTATATATATGTATTTCATCTACTTAATTTCATTCAAATCAATAAGGAAAAGAAAACAGTGTTCATGCATACGTACGGTCTACCGTCTCCATGAACGGTGTATTTCATTCCATTTACTGATCTATTATATTATGAATATATATTATATATAAATCATGTTTTATATTATATAATTAAGTAATCATGATCTAAGTAATCATATGAATAATTACAAGTCAAAACACGGACGACAAATGAAACGATTTTACCCAAAACGCTCTTTAACATGGAATTTACAAAAGAACGGGTAATATAAAGCCATAAGTGAACCATATATGATATCATAACAATGTGTATGATTCTGGAATAAGTCAATGACATTACTTAAATCATTATACAGGAGGTTCGGATACATACGAAGCAAATCGGACCTAAGGTAAGAGAAAATATCACAACCTCGTTTTTATCTGAGATTGTTTATGCTTTGGTATTTACTGGGGTGTATTTTCTCATCCACATCCATGTTTCCTCAATATGTAATATTTATATCCTTATAAATTAGTTTATATCCAATTTTACCCTTCAGTGAGTTTTTAGTAAAAGATATGAAAGGAATATTTTGTCGTTTTTCGTACGAGGTACTTTTTGACTTTTCCGACAAAAGTACGAGAAGAATGTTTTTTTAACTTATACGGCATGAATGGATTTTTTAAAACATTATTTCCAAGAAGCTTAATTTACAAGTTTTAAATTTTATTTTTAATCAAATTCTTTTAGTTTAGAATTGTACGACATGTTAAGAAAGGAAAATTGTTTTTGAAGTAGAAAGGATATTTTCCTCAAGAATTGAGTTCAAGTGTTTTATGAAAATTATTTTCCATCTAAGATAATAAAGGGTTATATTTCTATCCCTATTATTACATTGATTTGATTATGTTGTGATGGAATTATATTTTTATGAATTCCTTTATCTTATATGAATTGTTTTATGATGTCACGATGTTTAAGACTCCCATTTTTATTACATGGGTTATGCTATGATGTATGGTTTTCCGATTTTGTGGCACACATAAGAATGGTATCATTATGATATGGGTGGGTCCTATATCTCCCTTCAATTCATTGGGTAAAGATTTTATATCTCATGAGATAGACATGGCTGGAACGGTAGGTTATACCGGTTCAGTGAAACAGGACTGAAACGAGGAGTGAACTCGGTTCAGAAAGGGACTTTGTTCACTAAGATAGTCTTGGCAATGAGTCTTGACTAATAAGAAATGATTCTCTATGATTATGTGTGTATGCCACAAAGTTTCATGTTTTAAGTTATGATTATTGGGATTACATTTCACTACTATAATTTATCCCATGTTATTATATTATGATCTCTTTTGCGGGTTAAGATTTCCAAAAGATATGTTCTTATGAATATGACGTGGTTGATATTTCTTTTGTTTACCCTTACTGAGCATTTGAGCTCACCCTTTTATGTTTTCTTTTCCCTAGGACATAAAGAAATGATTTAGAATTTAAAAAAATAAGATATTTATGGGAGATGTTGAAGATCTTTCTCCACGATTAGAAGATTATATTCCGAGTTTCCAAACACACTAAACTATTACGATCCTTGTTTGTGTGTTTTTGTTATGTACTAAGTATTCCGCAAAAGTAATGTAATGTCCATATACGTCAAGCTTCGGGTATCTACAGGCCTTTTGTATTGAAAAAAAATACCCAAATATCCTTGAAAATTCCCTCACTTCATCCTATAGGCATAAATTTAGGAATAAATCCAACCAATGAATCCTTTTAGTGCAAACCAAGAAGAATTACCCAAAGAAGAGGTAATAATCTTCCACAAGAATTTTTTTTATTTCTTTCTCCACCACCTCTATTATTCTTATATAAATATTATATTATAACCTTATTATATTCAATATACTTATAATTTATTATTTTAAGGGTTTTAACTACACTCAAAGTCACATCCATCAAATGGGATACACAAACATCGTTCTTGTGTAAGGAAGATTGCCACCTCTTGAACTGATGTCATTCGTTCTTCCATTAACAGCTTTCAAGGTTGATAATAATGATGGTAATAATATTTTATGATATATATGATATTTATTATTTTTTTATTATTTTTTAATTATTATATAACACATACCATCATTCTTTCCATTTTTTGGGAATACGATAACTTCGTTTGTGGATGTGTGGACTAATGCCACCTCAAAGAGATGTGATTCATTCATGCTTTACATGGAATGTATAAAAGATGGATTTAGTAAAATTATATGATATATATGAAATAATAATTATACTTTAATTATAATATATATATATCCTTTAATTTATATTTTTAATAAGATAAGAAAACAAAAACACCATTCATGTGTATGTACGACCTACCATCCCCGCGAATGGTGTATTCCATTTAATATTCATATTTTTTATAGATTACTATAAATACTTATATAATGAATATATATGAAATTTATATTATGTTTTAATTTTTTAAAATATTTAAATCATGATCTAATTTAGATGGTCAAGAATAATAAGTCAAAACATATACAAGGAAAAACAAAGTTATTATTACCTGAAACGTACCTTTAAGATGAATTTATTAATAAAAAATTAATATGAAGTCACAATAAAATCACATAGGGTATGATATATAATAATATATTTATTTTTTTCATGTATAATAAACTTATATTTATTATACAATAGTATTGAACATATACTAAGAAATTCAATACTTAAGGTAAGTGTTTTCTCATCTCACTTTTATTTCTATGAGATATATGATATATTCAAAACATTTTATTATTGTGAAGTTTATATAATAACCCATGAAATTTTATATAATTAATTAAATTTATTTAATGATATTAAAATTTTCAATTTATTTTTTTCTTTTATGGATCTTATGATTCAAAAGTTACTCAGTAGTAAGGGTTTTCTAGTCTCATTTTTATTTCTACAAGACAAACACCTTATTTATAACTATTTTCATTTGTGAGGTGTATATAATGATTATGAATGTATTCTATTTTTATTAACCTTATATTTAAGTGTATTTACACATCCATTTTAATATCTCCCTTTCATGGGGTTTAAGGTTTAAAAGTTACCAAATTGATAAAGTAATTTTGTCTCAATTTTCTTCTTTGAGAAACATGTTATGTTATGAATGTATATTCTTTTACGAGGTGTATATACTGTCATTTGACATGTTGTATCATTAATATACTTATTTTCATGATATTTTAAGATTCATGTAATGTTATTATTTCATGGGGATTTTAATTCAATGTTAACAAGGTGGTAAGAATTTATTACTACAATCTCATCATTTATCGGGATTGTTTATGATTATACTTGAATTGATGAAATATTATGGTATATATCTCAATAGTACTCAATAATTTTCTTATCCTCTAGTTATTCATGATATCTTCATGTAATGGTAC
The DNA here is from genome assembly GCA_963277665.1 of Viscum album. Classification (NCBI taxonomy): domain Eukaryota; kingdom Viridiplantae; phylum Streptophyta; class Magnoliopsida; order Santalales; family Viscaceae; genus Viscum; species Viscum album. The sequence continues at coordinate 1,292,091,031 of OY728138.1, read as the reverse complement.
CATTTTTTCACTATTTGGTACTTAATTAAATTTAAAAAATGTTTTTAAGAAATTTTGACTGAATTTCACTTTTTGGTCATAACCCTATGTTATTTCAAAACTATGTTTTCTATAAATGATTAAAAAAATCCTACTACTCTACTACGATCATTAAAATACATTTTTAACCATGTTTTACCATTTCTAAAAAAATTGTTTTTGAAATGGACTATTCATTTCTTTTTTTTATTGAGACACTATTCTAATATTTTTTATGATGAAAAAGGAATGTTCGATGTGTAAGTATATATCCACCATCATAACCATTGATTATTTGAATCTTGATAGAGTTTGTTTCACACAAGACCGAGTTTAAGTGGACAACTAAATATTCTTTTGTTACCTTATAACCTATCCAATATAATGGTGGGTATAAAAAGTATTAACATAATTATGAAAGTATTATTTAAAATGATTATATATTTAATAATTTGGTGATAAGTTAATTATAAATGAAAATAAAACCCTTTTTAAATAAATTAATTTCTTTTAAAAGACTATTTAAATGAAAATAATTGATTTTATAAAATAATAAAATAACACTTGATTTTATTAATGAAATATGTATGTAATATATATTAACTATAAATTTTAAAATTCATCTTATATATTTTTTAGACACGATATAATAACTAATTCAATTTTTTAGATAAAAGAATTATTTTTCAAAAAAATGAATTTTTACCACCATTTGATAGCACACCCATTTTAAATCAGGTTTTTAACATATTTGTATATTATATTTGAAAAAATAAACTTCTTATTTGTAATTGGGTATACAAATTTATGTGGGACAAATTTTTTAATTTTTTTCATAATTTTCAAGTTTTAATAAATAGTAAAGACATACAAAATTTTAATTGAAACAAGTTTTCATTAAAATAATTTGTATGGTTAAATTATATTATTGAATGTTTTTAAAGTATAAATATATTATATTTTTATAATTTAATATCATGTAGGTCATTGGAATTAATTTTACACATAATTCATATGTAAAAATATTTCAATGTTTTTCAATGTTTTAACTTTTAAAACATATTTTCTAATTCTGAGAATGAGGTGAATTTTATATTAATTACTATAACTTCTATGTTTTGAATTTTGAAAAATAGATTCCATATTTGGAATTAGTAGGTCCAAATTATGTAAACATACTTCTTTTATTTTTGGGCATTAGGAATAGTAACTTTAGTAAAAAATTTTAATATGGTAAAAGGGTAAATTGGGTAATTAAGGGTAAAAATAATATGATAAAATTACTCTAAAAATTTTAATAATATCATTAGAAGATTATGTTTCAAACTCAATCATATTTATATCGAAGTTTTATTCTTTAGAAGCCACTTGAATGAGATTAGTGAATTTATTTAATTTTATTTAAAGAAAAGTTAAATATGACTTAAATTTTAATAATTATATCATTCTTAATATAAGGTTATATGAAAAATAAATTTAACTATAAATAATCATTTTAAATATAAAATATTATTATTTATCATGGTAATTTATTTTTAATTTTTTAGTAATTAAATAATTACTTTAAAGGCTTATACATTGATGATTTAAATATTATTTAATTGATGAAAAATAAATAAGATAAATTTTATTAAAATGATAATAACACTTAAAAGACTAAAAAACATGACAAAATATTATTTATTGAGTATATTGTTTTCTTAATCATCCAAGGGCTGAGTTATTGAGCATTTCGAGCCATATGGAAAAGATTATGACACTTAAAATATTTTATTTAAAGTGATGTTAAAGTTCTCACATTCATGTTTTAATACATATAACGTTTTTAATGTAGGTTTATTTAGAATAAATATTCTACTATAAGTATTATTATTAATTATAAAATAATTATCTTAATTATCATATTTTACTTTTAATTTTTACCCAACAAATAATTATATTAAATAATTATAAAAAAATGTAGTTAGTATTTTATTAATGAATTAATCAAATTAATGTTATTTATAATATTAAAATAAATATAATTTTGAATAATTAATATATTTATATATTTATATATGGCCTTTACCCCTTATGGATATAATAAAATATTTTTCTCAAGGATAACATCTTAAATTTTCATTTTTAAAATTCAATAAACTGAGTTGTGTCAAAATTACCACTATTAATTATTTATAAAAATAATTTATTATTAAACTCTTAAAAAATCATAAAACATTTTAAACCATATATAATAATTATTATATGGTGTAAAATGTTCTAAAATATTCATTTATGTTCTAATTGACATCAAATAAGTAAATATTTTACCCTTTTAGTATTGAAATATATGTTACCTTAATTAAAAATTAAATAGAATAACTAAGTGTTAATTAAAAGGATAAGGTTTAAATTGACATAAAAACACGTATGAAATTTATTTTATTATGATATTACAACCTTATATCATTTAAGCTTAAAAATTAGGGCATTTTGGAGGTTTTTATGGGTTTTTATTTTATTATAAATTAATATTTTTTGAGATTCCAAATGTACCCCTCAGTTCAATTATAAAAGAGAACATCCTCCCTCACAACTTCACTTCACATTGAGCATTTAGTATCTGCCATCCCCTACCAATTTTCTTTCTCAAATTTCTTAGTTACATTATATAGGTTCTTTTCTTCTCAAAATACAAACTTTAGTGCCTTTAAGAGGATATATCTAGAGGAAGCTTGTGGAGAGAAGATAATCTCCTCTATCGATTATTTGAAATTCATTTCTAATTATTCTTCCTGTTCATGAGTTCTATCCATTTTAAAGTAATAACTCCATTATAAAATAAATTTTTAGATGTTAATACGATTATGTAACAACTGTAATCCACCTTCTATCCATCCTATGAAAAACGAAATCACCACACATGTGTACGTATGATATATCAACTCCACACTATGGTGTAATCTTTTTTTCACTGACACCTAACATGGATTGGTATAATTATAGAAATAATAACTATATATGATTATAATAACAATATTTTGATTATGGTACAATATATATACCATCTAATTCCAGGTCATTCCACAATTAAGGGAATAATGTCATCGCTCGTGCATACGTATAACTTACTGTCTCTATGATGCGATGTGATTCATTCTATATGATCTTAATTAAAACACGGTTATATAAATCTTTAGAATGTATAAATATTATTTATATTATATTAATATTATTTTCAAAATGATATAAATGTCACCTAATAAGACGAATATGAACTTATCTGAGAAAAAAAGTGTAAAAAATAGTTAATACCTAAAGAATCAGTAATTAGAAAATGAGTAATAATATGATCACTTGTGATTTGATAAAAATAAATATAATTCTGGAAGAAGATAATTACATTATTTGAACCCATATACAAGAGTTTTGGATGCGTATGAAGAAACCTAGACCTAAGGTGGGGGATAATTTCACAATCTCATTATTATTCAAGATTGTTTATATGTAAGTATTTACTGGGGTATATTTATCATCCATGTTCATGTATCCTAAATATGTATTCCAAAATATTATGTTTATTATTCTAAAATTATTTAAAGTCAATTTTACCCTTTTTTAATTTTTATTAAACCGTATGAAAGGATTATTTTTCATTTTCGATACGAGGTACTTTTGACTTATCTGAAATAAGTACGAGAAGAATTTTTTATTTTATCTTATATGGCATGAATGGTTTTTTACATTTTTATAACGCCTCATTTACATGAAGAATAATTAACAATATTCAAGTTTATATTCAAATAAATTCTTTTCTTTAAAAATTTAATTGTTTATTAAGAAAATAAAACATTTTTGAAGAAGAAATGATATTTTTCTCAAGAATTAATTTCGATTGTTCTACCAAAATTATTTTCCATCTAACAAGGGATTAATTAATAGGGTTATGGTTCAATTATACTGTCCCTATTATGGTTTGATTGTGTTTATGACATTTATTAAATCCATTTTTTACATAGATTATTTTATGATGGAATAATATTCAAGGAAATTCATTTTATTATTTGGGTTATGATCTGATGAATGATTTATGTTTTTGTGGAACACATAAGAATGATTTCATTATGAGATGGGTGAGACATATTTCTCCCTCCAATTCATTGGATAAGGATGGATAACTCATGAGGTATATATGTTATGCATGAACCTGATTTCATGTTCACAATTCTATGCATGGACCTGTCTTTCATGTCCATAATTTTATGCATTGACCTAGTTTTTCATGTCTATATGTCTAAGAAAGGGGCCTAATTTCATGTTTTAAAACTAATGAGTGAACCTGTTACTATTTTTACATGTTCACAAAGTTACAATTTTATGTGTATTCCACAATTTCATGTATTATGTTAATGTTATGATCTCATAGATTATGTTCTTTTATTCCCTTATGATGCATGTCTTATGAACTATCAAAAATTTATTCAATTATTTTTGATATGAAGAGTATGAAATTTTGTTTTCAAAATCATGTTTTCATACTATTTTTTCATGATATACCAAAATAATTTCTTTTTATACCATTACTCATCATTTGAGCTCACCAATTTATATGTTTTATTTTCCTCAGGTTATAAAAAAGTTTTAGGTAGGGGTACTAAAGGGGAAGATCTTTATGGGAGATATTAAAGATATTTCACCAAATTAGATGAATTTGTTCTAAGTTTCCAAAGGAACTAAACTAATATGGTCTTTGGGTGTTTATTTGTATAATGTACTAATTATTCCAAAAAAAGTAATATATTATCATGTACATCAAGCATGGGTTATTAGAGTTGGAATTAGAGCGAAGGTTTAGTCTACCTCTAGAAACTAGGATAATAAAACATTAGTGAGATCCCTAGAAATATTTATAAAGATATTTTTAGGGATTTCCCAAATGATAAGTCAGATTAAAAGGTTTTAATCCATGAATTTTGGTAATGATCACAGTTAACCTAGGAATAAACCTAATATGTTAGAGATTTAAAGTACTTACCCATGATTATGTTATTTTCCTAGTATGATTTATGACTCTCACACTATTGTTTTTAGGTTTTATATAATGGATGGAACCCAAAGGAACCATGTTAATGATGTATGTAATGGGAAATGCCGTGATTTTCCTTCTAAGAAATAGAATATTATGGTGTCTAGCATATATAATCTTGTTTCCATGAATCCTACTGGGATTCCAATTAGACAAAGGAGGGAAAAAAGTTCTCTTGAATCCTTCTTAAGACAATATTCGCCTTATTTTAGTGGAACAACTAATCCCCTAGTTGCTGAGAAATGTATCTGTACTATTGAAAAGATATTTTTAATTCTCCATTGTTTATAACATGAAAAATTTAAGATGGGAACTTATCACTTGGAAGGTAAATCAAATATTTGGTGGAACATTATCAATAATACAAGGCAATAAGTTAAAATTGACTCCATAGATTGGGATGAGTTCAAGATATTATGATACACTATGTACCTTTGTAGGGTCCTGAAAAATCCACAAAGGAGATTCTACCCAATTCCCCCCAAAGAATTGGGGGGAAGAATGGAGAAAACTCAAAGGATTCAAAAAGCCGAATCGGTCCGTAGACCGGTCCAAATGATGATGCCACACGGCCAGTTTCGTGATGCACCCCCTCCATGGACTATTTTTATTCGCGAAATGGGAGTGGAGGTCCTCCGCGGGCGCGAAGCAGGATGAGTGCTGGACCGGTCCACCATCACGAACCGCCCCCAGCCGCAGAGCGCCTCAGTCTGCATGGTCTGAATCCATTGTCGTTCGCGGAATCGAGGCAGAACCCTCTGTGGTTGCGAAGCACTCTCCGAGATCATTTGGTTCGCAAGGGAGATGCGCTCGATTCCCCCCGCTAGTTGTGGATTGACCGGGTCATCCGTGAATCAGGTTTTCAGTCGTGGGCCTCCGAAAAAGGTGTTGTATGACCATAGAGCCACTCTATTAAAGGAGATCGAGGGGAAGAGAATAGAGGATTCAAAGGAGATCGATCAGATTTGGGTGGAAGGATTTCGATGGAAGAATTAGGATTTCGCAACGAAGTTCCAGTTCGCAAACCAAAGCAAGGTATAAACCTGGGAACGAATTAATAAGGAACTAGAGAATGCATAATAACTTGGTGAATCTCGAACTTAAAATATCAAAGAAAGGAAGACCGTGAACCATGGTCCCTCCGCGGATGCACTCCCCGTGGACTAGGGAGTTTACGCCCCTTTTCTAATCCGTCACACCGCGTAACATCCTCCTACAAGAGTGAAGTCCCGACCGATGAATCCCTGACCGGCACCGCCCTTGGTCGTTTCTGCTCGCATGGAACCCTCTGTGAACCACCCTGGTACACGGATCAAACCCAAAGCCATGAACCGCCTTGGTTCGCGGGATGCTCACCGTTCCACGAACCACCCTGGTTCGCAGGATGGCCATCAGTCTGCGGACCACCATGGTTCATAGACGGCTTCTCCAACCGCCTAGCACTTCCCTACGTGAAGGGTGCCACCACCCATACCCCCATGTGTCTCACCAAATCCTTTAGAGTTCTCATTCCCCGAGCCATATAAAAAACATTCCAATCCCGCCTGATCTTCCATGACTCCCTCATTGGCCTACTCATCGGCCCCGAGCTTAGGCCCCCACCAAAGCCACTAGACCAGTGTGATGTAACTTTTAGGTGCATCAAAGCGCCGTGTTGAGTTCACAAACCCACGGAAAGCAGGGCCGAAGGGGTTTCCCCGGACCTTGAGTGGATTTCCTAAGCATTCCTGGGTTCACATTCTCATGGTAATGTGGAGTCTGAGCTCGGGAGTCCCTTTTCTGCACCTCCACTTATTGGGTCTGGGGCACTTCTCCCTTCTTTAGGGGGTAGTAAAATACCCATCTGAAGGAATCCCCCATGCACTTCTGTACTTCCCCTGGGAACAAGAGAGGTGACGGGCACTTGAGCACCTCTTTCCCTCTCCCGCTGTGCTTTGTCGCCCTGAGCATCCATCTCGGAATAAGCCCCTACCTTATGGGCCGCTCCATGCGTAAGCCCCACTCCACTTCCCATGGACGCACCTTTCGCGACGTGATCGTCTGGTCCCTGTTGCCTCTTGTTTCTCACACCAAGCATGACTCACGTGGGCTTAGAGTAAGCATCGACCATGACAACCTCTCTTGGGCTGCCTCAGAGTGTAAGACTCACTCATGCGTACTACGAGGACTTTGATTCCCCACTACGGGGATATGTAGGAAGCCTCCAAGAGGTTCAAGCCTGATAACCATCGGACCCCCGGGTCGACCTTCACGTCGGTTCACCGACACCCCAATTCGAACTACGTAGACTTTGATCTCTGTCTCCCAGGCATGGTACATAGGAAGCCTCCCTGAGGTTCAAGCCCGTCAACTAGTCGATCCAACTATCTTCACGACGGTTCATCACACCAACCCTAGTGTTGTCTCAATGAGTCCAGATTACATGGGGTCATTAATCCAATGAGGGATGGTAAACCTCGGGCATAAATGATTTCGAACCCCTGCGTCTAGTTGACCGTTGCCAACCAGGAGTAATCTATGGATACTATTTTTGGGTACAAACCAAAGATTCGAAAACATATGAACATATCTTAAATCTATAAGAGAGTCCCGGAATAGGAAATAATCCCTCCCCCCAAAAGGGTGCGATTATCCCTACTTCCCATCCTCTCGACCAATGTGAGTTCTTAAGTATTGTTGGTCAAACCACCCAGCAAACGCCTGACTTTGGAAAGCAGGTCCATGTATTACTGGGTATGGAACTGTTGGGCGTTTCGAGGAGGAAAACGGTGCACCTGATATGAGTGATTAAGTAGAACCCAACCTTCTCTAATCAACCATCGGGTAGTGCACGTTTCTTCCCCATGACCTCATCGTGCGCCTCTGAAACAAAAAATGGTGAACCCGACATAAATCTTTAACCAATAATGACATATTTAACCTAATTCCATTGCATACCCCCTTTTATTCACAAGGAGGGCCAAGATAGGTAATTAATTATACATGGGATCATGAGATGCTTCTTTGACGGGTTTGCTGTTTGTATTTGTTAAAATGTTTTACAAGTACCACACAAAACTCCCTTCGATCCAATTGCATCACGAAGGAACTCTCAAGTGTGTGCTTCCAACAACGCAATAACCAGACGTCCTCACCAATAGAGGACCTCTTCACCTACCCAGTGTCTTCAATGCTGGGTCTCAGATGCGTTAATCGGAGTGTACCACATGAACGGTACTCTCCCGACGGTGGAGGCGACCATGCACGCCCTCCAATCTACCAGAAATCGCCAGTCGCTTGCCCAGCAGCGGCCATAGAGGTAGATCCTGACAGCCCCAGTTTTTGTCTCCAACCGTTTTAGGAGTCTATCCTCAGAACGAGACAGTGTGTACCTCCATTACCTTAGGGAGGAAGATGAGGTCGATGTTGAGCACCTCATCCCTGCTGAATGGGGGTTTCGTTCCAAGGCCCCTATTGGAAGACGTCGTCATAGTCACGCCGCGACTCAACATCCTCATGCTAGATAGGATATATCCCCGAGGATCCAGGCCCACACTCCCCAAGCTCTGGCCCCTCGGACCGCCTGACAAGGACGGAAAACATAAAACCGGGGGCCGGTCATCACCCTTGTCTGCGAGGAGGAGCTCCACTGCCCAGTCACAGAGACGCATCACAAACAGGCACACACACCTATTCACTCCTCCAAAGCCCTCCATCCAGATATGGAGGCATCATACGAGCAGGAGCGTATCCCCACTGGCCTTCATCAAGCATGTAGCTCACACAGGATGACACCTACCCGACAGGCACCTCTCTCCGCCCTGGGTCATGAAGCCCACCAACCCGACGTAGTGGCGACCCAACATCTGCAGGACCAGCTCCTAGCAGATCCTCTTGATGCCTACCATTCCAGTATGGTGGCGATCAACAAATCCCCCCATCCAGATGTGGAGAAAAATAATAGGCAGGCACGTCTCCCTGCCAACAAAGGCCACCGACTTGATGCGGTGGGAAACCCACATATGCAGGGCCAGCTCTCTTTGGATGCAAGTAAAGTCCTCCGTCTCGATGTGGCGGCAAACGGAGAGATAAACTGGAATATTCTGGACCAGGCACAGATTCATTCACCTACACCGACAAAGGAGAATTTTCAGTACCCACTGACGACCGGAGGTCCAGAGCATGATATTCCTACTCTGATACTGGAATGGGCCTTCATACCGGTTCTAGCCAAATATGTATCTCTATATATCCTAGAAATGATGGAGGAGCAGGTATCGATCCCATATCATACCTTGCAGACTTTTCATAGTGTAATTGCATCAGCGGCAATAGCAAGGACTCAGGCCCGTGAGCCCGTCTCCCCAATTGAGGCGACTCATCTAAGAGACGAGATAGCCGCCTCGGAGCAGATCTACATCCCTGCTTCCACCCAGGAGGGTCACTAACTATATTCCACGATGCAAGGGCATCCGGATCGAGTAGCTTCACTCATTCCAACTGGGGGACACCCGTCCATCATGGTGGATGCTCTAGAGTAGGCATATATCCCTGCTTAAAGTCAAGATGTTCGTCGGCGTACCCCGACAGCATCACAGGACCCAAGTAGACAAGGACCCAAAGGTGAAGGTCATTGTCAACAGCAGACAGTCCATGCTGCCCATAAAAAAGCACCCCGAATGTGCCAAAGGCAGTCGGAAAATAAAGAGCGGGTTCATAACTTCAGTCTGCTGGAAGCTAGGGTTCCCAACGCCGCTAAGCGCATATTGAAGGCTCAAAACCCTGCCCACCCATTACCATATTATGGGAGTGTAAGTAGTAGTTGCGAAGGTCTTCCGCACAATGTCACTACTAGAATCTCTAAAGGTCTTCCCCAGAGAACCCGTGGGGGCCTCCCCCACGGGCATACAACGATCGATCACGAGAGCTCCTCTTTTGATGCGAGTCACGGAAACCCTCCATGTGACCAGAAGATCAAGCAGCAAGAAGGCCCTCCACTTGCTGCGGTCCACCCTGAAGGTCCTCCCCGGGGTATACGCTACAAACACTCTCCATGAAGTGGGACCACATATTATGATATTAGTCCTCGCTATCATAGTCTCAACTATGGAGGACCTCCCCGCAGTGACATCTAATCGCGACAAGAAGTTCCTACCCTTGTCATGGACGACCCTGAAGGTCCTCCCCAGGGGTTACGTTGCAACGACACTCTGCACAGCCGGGAATTAGATCACAGTGATAGTCCTCACCACCCTGATAACGGAGGACCTCCCCGTAGAGACGTCATGAAATGAGAAGGCCCTCCCCTCATTGTGGTACATTCTGAAGGCCCTCCCCAGGGTGTGCCCCGTAGATATTCTCCCTACAGCAGCTGTAATGGTAGTCCTCGCCATTGCAGCAGCTATGATGGTAGTCCTCACCACCACGTCCACCATTGTGAAGGTCCTCCCCATAGTGTCCCCAAGCAACAAAAAGGTCCTCCCCTTCTCGCAATGTGTCTTGAAGGTCCTCCCTGTGATACACACCGAACGTCAAACCATGATGGTCATCCTCACCATGATGGCAGTTGTTTCGAAGGCCCTCCCTATAATAATGCTACACAGCCAGAAGGTCCTCCCCTTACTGCAACATGCCTTGGAGGTCCTCCCTAGGGTATGAACTGCAAAAAGATGTCTATGCAGTGAGGCGTCAAGCTGTGATGGTAGTCCTCGCCATTGCGGCCGCCATTGCGAAGGTCCTCCCTGTAATGGCATATCATATCGACATGAAGATCCTCCCCCTACCGAATCAATCACAGAAAATCCCTTGTATGTCGAGGCACTCAGAAGGATGGGATCAAGCATGTTAGATTCCCAGCTAATTGCCAGCAACATCCTTCTTCAATCGGGAGATGTTTTGGGGCCATGTTCATCTTCTGAACCACCTCGGAATCTCCCACATGATGATTCTACACCAACCAGTCCCACTACCTCCTACCACACTATTGGTAGGCATCTCAGTTAGGCCGACTAGGTAGAGGAGTCAGTAGCGGAGGAGTATGCCGATATGTTGCACCTGAGGAAATGAATGGCTAGGGGTGATATACCAGTTATGTTTTGGCCCACGGCCACCTCTCAATTCTACATAACCAGAGAATTTTCAGAAGAATGTGTGCATGAAATCCGCTACAATATATGGACAATCCTCCGCCAGCTGAAATCAAGATTCCTACCCTATGACGGGTATGTAGACCACGTCAAGACAATAAGAGACCTCCTACATCACATCGACCTGGAAGCTCTTCCTTCGACGTGGCAACAGCCACCCGAGAGGTGCAAAGGAAACATGGAGATAGCATGCCTCTGTGTACTGCACCAGCTACGCCGCCTCATCAGTGATTCTCTGACGGGAGTCCATATCAGGGGATGGGGGGAACATGGATATTTGCATTTAACTCCGCTCCCTGTACAGAAGAACCTGTTCGGCATGGTGTCTTGCAACGTCGCCACATCAAGAGGGAAATCGAGTGGTCTCCCTATTCATAAAATGCAACACACCCAGTAGATTCAGGCCTTGAGTAAGTCCTAAAAGCATCAGGCCCGACGAGAACAAGCCATTCAAGAACTCCTGAATCAGTCCACCGAGAGCATAAAACAGGCCTCTTTCCTAAGAGAGGCCAATCATTGATCTTTTCCTGCCTCCCCAGAAGGGATTGATTCATAGAGGAACTCGACACCAAACCCAGTCCACCCTCGAATGGGGGCACGCAAGATCAGGCAGGTAGCGATAGCCGTAACCACTGCCGCAATCCAGGGTCAACCTCAGCCTGTAGGGCTGGGGCCATTTTTAACAACAAATGCCCCCGTAAGACCATTAAAAACGGGAAGAGACCCAGCGTTCAAGGAACGGAGCCAACCCCATTCCTCAGGTCTAGGGGCATTATTAACCCCTCAATAACAACCTCCCCCACGAGAGTCAGTATTCTATCATCTAGGGAGGATAGTCAAAAGAGGAGGTTCTCATCCTATCCAATCATTTGAATCATCGTCCCCTCCAAGAGGAAGGCACACTGTAAGGTCGCATCAAAGAACTCTCAATGTCACCCTTCTTCAAGAAGTCCGAAGGCAATCTTGGCACATGAAAGGGAAGGCCAGTAAAAGATGTGGGAGATCCTATTCCTATTCGGAAGATGGAATCTTCCCCACCCTACGATATGCATCTATCAACACCATAGAGGTTAAACCCACGGGTGAGGCCAGATATGATGCAAATCAGGATGGATCGGGAGACGATGGTTCCAGTCAGGATGTCACCCACAATGAACCACCAGGTGTGTACACCCGGAACCAGAGGGCTGCTTTAAACATGGTATCCCCTTCAGCTGACCTCCCTCCAATTACCCTGCGATCTTCCAACAAGGATAAGAACAAAGGACCTGTTACCCTTAATTTTTCCCCTCCTCTCAACAAAAACGAGCCACTCACGCTCGAAGAGAGGTTCACTCGACAGGAAGAGTAAATGAAGGAATTGAGGCGGCTTAACGCCGAGCTACTCCAGAGGAACCATCTTATTGAAAGCGCATCCCAAGAGCAGCCACATCTTGCACTCCCAATAAGTGCACCTCAAGGACCTAGGTTTACCCCGCCTAATGAGTCGCCTAGTCCATCCAACAACCTAAATGTGGATCCGGATGAATACCAATACTTCCATCCACTCAAGAAGCAACCAGAGAAAGTACGCTCGAACCCTCTAAGGGTGTCCCGAACGGCATATGCACCCTTGGTGCTGGTTGAGCCAGATCCTTGAGAAATGCCTCATGCTGCACCTACCCAAGACTGGGCCCAACAAGATGTAAATCAGGGTCTCACCAACACCATCGAGGCACTGAATGCTCGATTGGAAGAGATGGAGGGTCGACGTGCTCTGATACAGCTAGAGAGGAAGCCCTACCCGGAATGGGTGAATAATACACCTCCTCCACCCAATTTTGGGAGACCTGTATTCCCTATCATTAAGGGATCAGGCGATCCGGAACAACATTTGATGCACTATGCATCCTATTGTGACCCTATGATGGGGACTCCAGAACAATAAGAAGCAGTGAAACTCAAAATCTTTGTACGGACCTTGCAAGGATCCGCCTTTGTCTGGTATATGAGTCTACTAGCCCAGTCAATAAAAATCTGGGAAGACCTTCGGTAGTAGTTCCTGTTCCACTTCATCTCAACGTTACCTAAGATAACGGTCAGTGACCTCATGATCTGCAGGAAGAGGGAGAATGAGAGGGTCTCAGATTTCATTTCTAGATGGAAAGGTCTCACCTACTCTCTAAACATGCCAATGCCTTAAGATGAGTTTCTCTCCATGTGCATCGATAATCTTCGAGATGAGCTGTGGACACCGCTCATACCAGTGGAGTGCACCACTGGCTTCCGCCATCTCTCAGCCATTGCCCAGAGAATTGAGGACTCCCTATAGCGGACCAATTTGAAGTCCCTAATAGCCTCACAGGCTCCCACAAAGAAAGCAGCCAGAGCTGAAGCATCCTCTGTCATGCTCAAGCCAGCCCATGTGCCTGCTCCACCACTCAGGCCTCCACCAAATCTTCAAGGGCCCCCTAAACATAAGTGGACACCTCCTCCTAGGCGGGACAATCGGAGAGGTTTGAAGCAGAACCAGTGGAGGAATGAAGAAATAAATCATACTCGTTCCAAGAGGACCAAGTCCGTGGCTACTTCATCACCGCCATGAATTGCAACTTTCTCCACCTCCCGGAGCCGAGGAAACCTGAAGAAGTCGGCTGCGATGACAGGCTAGACTACTGTCCTTACCATCGGATGTTGGGGAATAATATTTGGGAATGATTTACCTTCAAAGACCTCCTGTAAAGGATGGTAGACTCCGGGCAGGTCAAGATGGGACCACCCCCAGCACATGTGACATATATTTCTACCACTGACTCCGACAAAGGGGAGGGGTGGTAGGAAGTCACCAGCAGAAAGGGGCAGAAATTTGATAACTGGATGACTTGGAAGACTATCAACTGAGCCTAGGGCATAATCCGAGCTCAGCTACGGTATCCTGTGTTCCCGCCAACATCCCCTGATGCCACACAACCGATAGTATCGGCCTCACAACCCTCCACGTTCCAGTCATCCAGGCGTAATCGAAAAGGGAGGGGATAAGCACAAGAGGAGAAATCCGAAACAAGGCCCAAGTTAGCCCCGACGCTGTCAGATTTCGTGCCCCCAAACTTGAACCCATGGGCACCAACCCACCAAATGGAACTATGAGGGACAACTGACCAGGTTGTCTTGTCAAAGGATGAGGAGCCAACCATTGGTTCCATCAACGTCATCCATCTCATGGAATAATCCCCTGATAAAGGGTACGGTTATGAACCCTAGTTCCCAACATAAGGATCCAGGACGAGGAATCACATAGGCAAGGGATACCAGGGGAGGCGCAGTCGCGGCCGAAACTAACCCTACGATTGGACCTCGGCCCAAACTGTCAATATCGCAGAAACCCGTGGGAGGGCCCTTCAACAGACTCAAGAGGAGAAAGAACATCACCCAACCTCCACAAGCAGCCACACTGGCTCCATTATTCTGTGATACCCATCAGAGGAGGAACAAGCGTCTAGCCGCCTAGTGCGCACAAACAGACCGGTCGGGACGAGTCCCCGGAACATGGGAACATCGTAGACATATGACCCCGCGACTGGTCCCTCCTTGCCATGCACTCCAGCTCCCAAGCCGCCTGCTAGAACTCTCCCTCCAGTGGAGAAGCATCGGTCGTTGGAGAAAAATCATGACATCCTTAAGCAGCTGGCGTCAGTGCAGCCATGTTGTCCATCCTGGAGGCCCTGGGTTTGTCAGCTGACCTCAGGGAGGTTCTTATTGAAGCCTTGCTCAGCCCCCAAGAGTTTCAAGCCGAGGTACCTGCCGCTGAGATTTACCGGATGGAGACTAGCTCATCTGAATGCAAAATGGTTATTTCCTTCACCGATCAAGATGAATATTTCGTCATACAAGGACATATCAAACCGCTGTATGTGTCCAACACACTGAATGATGTTGAGATACAATGGTTGTGGAGTTAACCTCCTTCCCCTATGGACACTCCATAAGCTGGGTCACAGTGAGGATGATTTAATACCCTCATCGAGCAGAATCCAATGGAAACAATTAAGCTAAAGACCCATTTTGGCGACCTCGTGGCCTACTTGGAATTCCTGGTGGTCTGGAAGAACAAAACATTCAATACCCTACTGGGAAGGTCGTGGATCCAGAAGCACATGGCTGTTCTTTTATCCTACCACCAGTGTATTAAGTAATACTTCAATGGGAAAAGTGGGACATTGCACACTGACAAGGCCCCTTTTGAGCTCTCTGAGTCACACTACATTGACACTAGGTTCTATGAGGAAAAGAGGAAGAAGAATTTGGCCGATGGTGTTGACTAGATCCCCACTCCAAATGGTCTGGAAGTGGTTCCTGATGACCCCCTCAGGCAGCCTGGCAGAGACTACATACTGCCCATCAACTGTATTGAGAGTAGGGGTTCATGTTCGGACACACACTCAACTGTCTTCATGACTTCATCAACAATGGATGAGCATGAAAATGCGGGAACATCCGCCAACCCACAATCTGGGGATGAATACTTGAGCAGGGATGCCCATGATGCCTTGCCCTCACCTCCAAACTCCCAAGAACCTGTGCTGGGAGCTCTCCCCCAGCCAGATCAAGAAGATGAGGATTTAAGAGAAGAATAGGAGGAAGATCTTAGGGATGCACCTCCTGCATTTGAGGAGGGTATCTCCACCATGGTGGACAAGCTCAGGGAAATAAACCTAGGTACCGAGGAAGATCTAAGGCCTATTCTCATTAGTGCATCCATGTCCCTCGAGGAGCACGAGGTATATACATCTTTCCTAGAGAAACATTGGGATTTTTTTTCCTGGAATTACACAAAAATTCTGGGACTCGATTCTGAAGTGGGGACACATCACCTGGGTCTTCCAGAAGACCACCGGGGCTATAAACAGGCCTCTAGAAAGACACATTCCTCACATGCCATTAAAATAGAGGCTGAAGACGATAAAATCATTAAAGAAGGCTTCATTTGGGAGGTCCAGTACCCCATTTGGTTGGACAATAGCGTCCCCATCAAGAAAAAGAACGGGAAAATCCGTGTATTCATTGATTTCAGAGATCTCAATCGACATTGCCTAAAATATGACTTCCCAGTCCTGATCACCAAGTTATTAATCGATGAAATGGCCGGGTATGAGGATATGTCCTTCATGGATGGCTATTCTGGCTATAATCAAATCAGGATGGCCCGAGAAGATGAGGCATCCACTGCCTTCAGGGACCCTCAAGTAATATTCTGTTACAGGGTCATGCCCTTTGGTTTAAAGAATGTTGACGCCATATATCAGCATGCTATGAATCGTATTTTCAATCCATTTCTGAGGAAATTCATCGAATGTTATGTAGATGACTTGGTGGTCAAATTAAGACAGTGCTCAGATCACCTGTCTGACCTTGAGACTGTTTTCAACAAACTTCGACAGCATAGCCTGAAGATGAACTCCTTGAAGTGTGCCTTCGGGGTTACCTTAGGTAAATTCCTTGGCTTCTTTGTACACCATCACGGCATCAAATTTGAACCTGAAAAGACAAATGTTATCCGTGGCCTTCCACCTCCCCGCAACCTCACTGAGTTGAGAGCATTCCAAGGGCACTTGGCCTATATCAGGCGATTCATAGCCAACTTGGCAGGAAAATGTTTTCCCTTTACCAGGTTAATGAAGAAGGGAGTCATGTACCAATGGATAGATGACTTCCAAGAGGCGTTTGACAGCCTAAAGAGGTACCTTTTAAGCCCACCATTGCTCATGCCCCCGGTCGAAGGAAGACCTCTCATCCTATACGTGACGGCCCTAGAGCAGTCACTGGGAGCCTTCCTCGTGCAAAAGAATGACGCCAACAGTGAAAAAAGTCTCTATTACCTCATCCAAATGATGATTGATGCTGAGACTCAATACTCAATAATCGAGAAGAGTTGTTTGTCCTTGGTCTTTGTAGTTCAAAAGTTGCGAAATTATCTGCAGCATCATGAAGTCCATTTTGTCTCGCGTAATAACCCGTTAAAGTACATTGTCATCCTCCTAATGCTAACTAGGCACCTATCTCGATGGGCAGTCATCCTGCAATAGTTTGACATCCAGTTTGTGCCTCAGAAGGCCATCAAAGGCCGGGCATCAGCAGATTATCTAGAAGAGCACCCCTCAACAAGGACTACCACACTGGACATCGAGCTACCAGATGATTACAACTTCACGGTTCAAGATGAGCTCCAAACATGGGAAATGTACTCCGACGACACATCCCGAAGCCCAACCGGGAAGAGGGTGGAAGACCCAAAATTTAACAAGGTGTTCTTGGGGATAATACTCATGTCTCTGGAAAAGGAAGTCTTGTCGTATTCCTTCCTCCTGTCAGAGGGATGTACGAACAATGAAGCGGAATATCAAACCCTCATTGCAGGCCTAGAACTCGCACTCCAGGCACAAGTACAACACCTTAAGGTAAAAGGTGACTCAGAACTGGCCATTAAGCAAGTCAATGGTGACTATGCTATTAAAAAAAAGGATTCGATTCCCCTGTTTGACAATGTCCGAGGGTTAATGGCGGAATTTTCCATAGAACCAACATTGACCTATATTCCCCGGTCTTAGAATGCCCAGGCCGACGCATTAGCCAATGGGGCCATAGCCTTATCCGACCCAGACTGGGATGAAACATTAATCAGTATTGCTCATCGTTGAATAGTCTTGCACTTTGTCTCGACCAAGATGGAGGAGATCCATGAAATCAGTCCTGTCCCTGAGCCATATACTCCCTCCACCGATTGGATGACCCCCATCACAAACTACCTTCAACCGGGAGAACATCCATCAGACAGGGATGAACAAGAGCAAATACGGAGAAGGGAAATCAACTTTTTCCAATGTGGCAGCGCGGGTCAATAAGAGGTCCTCTACAAACAAGGCCTCGATGGAGTCCTCCTCAGATGCATTGACAGAGAAAAAACTGCCGCCGTCATGACTGAAGTGCATGCCGGAGTATATGGAGAACATCATCCAGGGGCCAAGCTTTCCCATCAGTTTCGGAGGCTTGGGTACTATTGGCCCACAGTGGCACGAGATTGCGAGCACTTTACCGCTAAATGCCACTCGTTCCAAATTTATGCCAACTTCATACACCAACCTCCAGAGTTACTTCATCAGGACAAGTACTCCTTTCCATTTTTCATCTGGAGAATGGACGTAATGGGGCCATATCCCCCCGCTACAGCCAAACAACTAAATTATATCCTCACTGCAACTGAATTCTTTTCCAAATGGGCAGAAGTTGTACCCCTTAAGAATGACCTGGGAAGAAACATTGTCAGCTTTGTAGAAACCAATATCATCACCAGATTTGGTGTCCCTCATACCATACAGATGGATAACGACACCAACTTCTGCTCTGCTGAATTGGAGAAATTATACTAAGAATATGGTATCAAGGCTAACCACTCATCCCGCTACCATGTAGCAGCCAACGGACAGATAGAGTCTTTCAACAAGAACTTGTCTAACATTATCCAGAAAATTGTGGAAAAAGACAAGAAGTTAAGGCTGGATAAACTCCTCCATGCATTGTGGGCTTATCAAACCACAATCTGCACCTCTACTCGGGCTACCCCGTACTCACTGGTATACGGCACAGAGGCGGTCATGCCCATTGAACTCCAACTTCCCTCACTCCGTGTTGCCATCGGTGGTCAATTATCCAACGATGAGAAATCAGAAAAGCAACTAGGTGAATTCGAACAGCTAGACGAGAACTGGCTGCACACTTTGCACCATCTGGAAGTCTACCAGAACTGGATTGCATGAGCCTTCAATAAAAAGGTCTGTCTTCAGTCTTTCTTGGAAAAAGAATTGGTGTTGGTCCTCCAGAACCCAATGATACCTGGAAGGAAATCTCCAAAGCTGGAGCCCATGTGGGAGGGACCATACATTATACACATGGTCTACTCCAACGGAGCATATGCCCTGATCTATATGGATGGGAAATTCACCACGGCTCCTACCAATGTGAGATTCCTGAAAAAGTATTTAGCATTGAAACCAAAAGTATTCCTCATCCTTACAGCACATCATTAAACTACACAGATTTCATAGAACTACGTACGACTTGATTTATGCCCTCGCAAGATACGTAGCGATGCCAGGGTTCCCCATATTGGCCTAGCCACCCCCAAATAAGAGCTGAAAATGCCCCTTCCTCCGTGTACGGATCAGACCTGCACGGGGTGTACCCCTCATCTTTACTACACGATGATAAACTACACGGATAAGAAAAAAAGGGGGGAATCGTCCGGGCTATATGACATTAAACTGCTAAGAACCCAACTGTCCAAACTCTATGACCCTAAACTAAGAGTATATCGTCCTCACCACATGACGTTAAACCGCACGGACAAGAAGCTTTAGAAAATTCCCTCTACCCTGTGTATGGACCAGACCAGAACGGGGTGTATTTCGCGTCCTTACCGCATGACATTAAACTACACTGATTTCAGAGAACTATATACGGCTTGATTCTTGACTTCACAGGATATGTACCGACGCCAGGATTCCCTGTCCGGGCCCATCCACCCTCAAATAAGAGCTGAAAATTCCCCCTTACCCCATGTATGGACCAGACCTGGATGGGGTGTATTTAGTAGAGAACTACGTGAGGCTTGATTCCTGCCCTCGCAGGATACATAGTGACGCCAGAATTCCACAGCCTGGCCCAGCCACCTCAAATAAAAGTTAAAAATGATCTCCCCCCCCATGTACGGACTAGCCATGCATGGGGTGTATTCCTCGTCCTTACCGTATGACGTTAAACTGCACGGATAAGGATACAAATAAAATTCCCCTTTCCCCTGTGTATGGATCAGACCTGCACAGGGTGTATTTTTGTGTCCTTACCACATGACGTTAAATTGCATAGATAACGAAAGGTAAAAATACCCTTTTCTCACATGTACGGACCAGACCTGCATAGGGTGTACTCCTCGTCCTTACTGCATGACGTTAAACTGCATGAACTTCAGATAACTACCTAGGGATAGATTTCTACCCTCGTAGGATACATAGTGACTCCAGGTTTCCCTCACCCTGGCTTAACCATTCCCAAGTAGAAATTGAAAATGCTATTTCCCCTGTGTATGGACCAGACTTGCACAGGGTGTATTTTTCGTCCTCACCGCATGATGTTAAACTGCACGGAACGGGTCCTCACCACACGACATTAAACTACATGGATTTCAACAGAAACCACCTAAGACATATGGAGAAATGAGACAGAAATACTCCTTACACATTTGGATGCATCCTCCCCATACATCAGACTCCACGGCCTGGACAATTATGGATCTTCATAACCATTAATGGCCATCGGAAGTGGAAATTTATCAACCTGTGGACACCTTTGCATTACTATGCATACCATGCCTTTAGCGGCACTGCATATTAATAGCCCCTGGCCCATCTACCAAAGGCAATATTTCCACAGACGACACTCTTCCTAGCTCCGTACGCTTACTGGCCTCAGAGCCCTCATACCATACCGCCTGATCCAGAAATTTATGGCGCAGTGGTTTACAAGTTCATCCCCTTTTCACATCCAAACATTGCCAGGGTATCCCTACATGGTTGTCCTATGTATCCACCCTTGGTTCGCATGATGACCTGCATCTATGAACATCAATCCAGGACTAGGATACTTTGACTCAACGGACAATTGTAGTGAAGATGTTTCTTGTATACTCGGACACCATTATCCCTACATGTCGAACTATGTACTGTGAGCAATCTCGGATCTTCATAACCATTCATGGCCATAAGAAGTGGAAAGTTATCGACCCGTAGACACCTTTTCATGACTATGCATACCATGCCCTTAGCGGCTCTGCATATTGATAGCCCCTGACTCATCCACCAAAGGCAATATTTCTTTGGGCGGAACTCTTCTAAGCTCTGTACGCTTACAGGCCTTAGAGCCCCCACACCCTATCTCCTGATCTGGGAAACCTCAGAGTTTCAGTTTACAATCGTCATCCCTCACCCTGTTCGGAGTATATCCGAGAATATTAACTCAGTTATCCTTCGAGTGACTACAGCAATAGTCACCCAGTGGTCAAAGATCTATGATCGTTAAACTAGGATTACTTCATCCTTACCGCACGACGTTAAACTACATAGGGTAAAGGTGCACCCCCACGCACAAAATAAATCAGCGCAGGGAGCTCTCTAAGCTTTAAAAGCAACCAGGGTCGAGTATTCCCGACATGTCCAGACATTTTCTTACCAAATGAAAAACTTCGTGGCACGGATAATTGAGGATCCTCATAACCATTCACGGCCATTGGAAGTGGAAATTTATCAACCCGTGGACACCTTTGAATGACTATGCATACCATTCCCTCAGCGGTACTGCATATTGATAGCCCCTGACCCTTCTACCAAAGGCAAGATTTCCACAGGCGACACTCTTCCTAGCCCCGTACGCTTACCAGCCTCAGGGCCCCCATATCATTTCTCCTAATCCAAGAATCCCCGGAACCACGATTTACACCAATCGACCCCCCTCCATGACTTGGGCATGCTGAGATGCTCAATCCCAGTTACATTCTAATCAAGAGCGGCCTTTGCAACTACATCCTTACCGCATGACATTAAACTGCACGGAGCATCTTGGCCGCTTGGCATAAAGCTGCAAAGACCGAGCATTAAACATCTAGGGAAATGCCTCTAACCACAAGTGTTTTCACTAGTTTAAAAATACCCCCCGTCCTTACCGCATTACGTTAAATGGCACGGAAGTCTTCCTTATCACATGACGTTAAACAGTGTGGTCAAACTTGTCATGGGTTTAGTAAGGAGCAGAGGTTTTTTCATATCCCCTAGTGCATGGGTCAGACCTGCACAAACCACCGTCTCACACCAGTGTGAGAAAGAATGACTTCACCCATTCTTAGGATATTTAGCCTAGACGCTTCTCCCGTATCCAGGAACCCTCTCCTCATAACCTATACTTCGTACTCAGGAAAAAGATGAACTCTCATAATCCACCCCTGGTGGTCCTAATATCAACTTCCCTAAAGTTTCTAGGCCATCGGGAGAATACAATCATTGACCCAAGGACACCTTTGCATGACTATGCATACGATGTCCTCAGCGGCTCTGCATATTGATAGCCCTTGGCACGTCTACCAAAGGCAAGATTTCCTCATGCAATGCTTCTCTCCGTACGCCTCTTATCCCCTGAGCCCCTATGTTCATCCCGAGATTTATAAACCCTCTAAGATACAGTTTACCATCCTCTTTCACAACCTTTCCTGAATATGGTGGAATGTCTCGGATGAGATTACCGAGGACCAGGAGAAGCCGTTCCATTCTAGATAATGTCCCAACTGCATGACATTAAACTGTGCCAAGCTCCGACCTCCCTTTATGCTAGATAAATGTGTAGGATAGGAACCTTTCTTTCACACTCTTGATTGATACAGATGTTCTCAAAACCTTTCATATGTCACATACCCTTTTCAAGCCACCCATGGTTGTTTCCATAAGCCAGACTTTCATGAAGTCCTATGGCCATCAGAAGTGGAGAGTCATTGACTTAAGGACACCTTTGCATGACTATGCATACCATGCCCTCAGCGGCTCTGAATATTGATCGCCCTTGGCCCGTATACCAAAGGCAAGATTTCCTTAGGCGATGCTCTTCCCACCTCTATACGCCGATACGGCTCCCATGCCTTGAGACATGCCATTCATGTCGTTCAAATCTAAACACACTCCCTCCACATATGTCTGAATGACATTGAGACATATTTTAATCAACAAAACCTCATTGGGGCCCTCTCCCCACCATACTTGGTCAAAGATGTTCGGTATAAAACATCAGTAATGATAGTCTTGATGGCAGGACTTTAAATCGCTCAAAAAAAAGGAGTCACAAAGCCTGTTAGGCCAAAAACCCGAAAAGGGTGACCTAAGAAAAAGTTGGGCTATACCCGATGGGCCCACACTAAATGGGCCCAGGAAAAATTAGGGCATTAAAAGGAAAGACAAAATCTTTGTGGGGTTTTTATACAAAACCCAAGAAATAGTCAAACTATTCTTGCTGGACCCCATTGTCCAAGAAAAAGTTAGATATTGTTTCTATTTTCCTGAGTTATGATTAATTCTGATTCAGGGAGTTGTTATTTATAAAATAATTGTTCCAGCAATAATCAAATTTTACAGCAATAGAAGATTGTTGTAGGCTGTATTCCGTTTAAAAAAAGGGGGAGGGGGGAGGATGTCCACAAGCTGGGGTCTCTCCCTCACAAAAACAAAGAGGGATACATAAAACAGAGAGTACAAGAATGGCTCTGATAGTCATAAAGGAGCCTGACTCGCTCTCTCCACTAGATCAACAACCGAGCAGTGAAGGTTGTTGCAAGACTGCTCCATCACGACCTTTTCCCTAGCCTCAACCTCAGCAACCAAACGAGTATGCTCCACTATTGTTTGGAGATCGTTGATCCCTTTCCTGGTGGCTTCAAGATGACCAGTCATAGTTGACAATTGATCCCTCATCATCGATGCCCATTCTTCACATTCATGCAACTCGGAGGATAGGACGGCCGCCTGATCTCGAAAGATCGCCTCCTGCGATATCAGCTGATAGAGCTGTATTATGGCTTCCTCCAGGGATCAGGTTCCGTAATTAGAGGCAGTGAGGTGAGAAAGTTTGTGTTCACTAGTGTAAACTTCCTCACGAGCCATGAACACTTTTGAAGAGAGAGAATGGAACTACCGATAGTCAAAGACACCTGACCCCAAACCCAGGAAGAGTTGTCGAAGAGATTTGGTTTTAGTTGACATCTCACCTGGAGGAGTTTCGGAAACAATCTCGCAAATCTGGGGCCAGGACCACCTGCGCACTTCTTGGTGGTCCTTCCTGACATGAGGATCTTTGGTATCCTCGTTGGATAGCACGGGAGCAAATTCTGGCATTGCAATCAGCACAAGCATGTGAACGCCAGAAGACAGTTCCAAAGTTGGAAGCTCTGAAGCTTTTAACCCTAGTTCGGGCTTGGGAATCAAGTTTCTGAGTACGGTATCGGTTGGTAAAAATTCAAGAATTGTCTCTTTAGGACCCAAAGCCAACGGGTCATCCTCATATGCATCCAATAAGGTTGGGTTCATCTAAACTTCGTCTACAGAGGGGCTGGGAGAGGAGAATCTCTTGAGTCGCTTTAACCGACGATCCATCAATCAGTCCTCCCTCAGAGCTGATGAGGAAAGTGTGGTAGGAACAGAAACCGCAATGACTCTTGACATGGGAACCTACCATAAAGCCTTCCCCAAGATCCCATTGGGGTAATGTTTTACCCACATCCTTGCGTACTCCAAGTATAGGCTGGCAGCCGCTCCCATACCAGGAAAGAGAATTATTGTGTCAGATCCCTCCCACATCATCATCAAACACCATTTACAGAGAGTGGCCGGGTGCAATCCTCGAGCCCGAGGAGGGGGAAGGGAATCTTGGAGTTGCATACACCCAAACTGATAGGAGAAACAATGGGGGGCATACAACTCACATAAAGAAACCTCGTCAATCCGCGCTGCCAGAAACCCGTCCCGCAGTGAAATCATGTAAGAATGTTCGTCAAGGCTCCCCCTACGGTTGTCAACCACGATCATAGAAGGAGTGGGGTGGGGAGTGAAAGAAAACTGGGAGAAGTCACTCAGGAGCTCGATGATTTCATCGGAATTGAACGAATTTAGACGAACCCTAGCTATATCAAGCAGAGAAAGCCGGAAAGTAGGAAGCAGGATGACCGTGTTATGATAATACTCATAATAGAAACAATGATTCACTATCTATCCATATAATAATTGAAAAGGCCCACTTAGACGGTAGGGTGACCCAACCTCCTGCATTTGCCTCAGCAGTTCGTAAATACGAGCCAAAGTGGGCACAGCCAAATTCACCGGACGACCCTCTGCCAACTCAACTGCCATCATCAATGTGCAAGCCCAGACACCTGGGTTGATATCCCGAGAAGGGAATAGCCACCCACTCAAAAATAGAGCAATCAGACCTGCCAGCCGGAGCATAGGTGGCACACCGAGGCGCACTTCGTAACCCCATGAAAGGTAATCGCCCACCTCCAAAACCGTCCAGTAGGAACCTTGGATGGTTCGTGACTGTTGAGAAGGATGAGTCCTGGGGAACTTGATCTTCAGCATAGGACCAGTGGTGTTTAGAAATAACCCTATCCAGGTGTCATAGGGAATAAGAGAGAGGGCACGCAAGGCCTGACCCAGTGATTTCTCTGCCATAACCAGCAGATCCCTCTCCAAAGAAGGCACTTATTCGACGTCATCCCACACACCAGGAGTGGGAAGAAACTCATCATACATCTCACCGATAATTGGGAGCCCTCCCAATTGAAAGATGTCCCACAGACTAATTCCAACTTCACCATGGGAAAGGTGGAAAGTATTAGTGCTTGAACACCAGTAACTGAGCAGGTCAGGCAGGATCAGAGATGGTGGGTAAATAGAAAATTGGGAATCCCACATTATGGAGTACAAATTGACTGCTTCCAGTGACTCGGGAGATTCCCGACAATGATGATGGACCCAAAAGGCCTAGGCCCAGTTATTTGAGAAAATTACACCAGACCAAAGATCCCACCTGGGAATCCACCCCGCGTCAGCATCCACTCAAGCGAGGTTGATTATGGAGGAGTAACTCTTGAGGATAGCCTCTTGAGAGAAGTATTGTGTTTACTGATCGCTTTGGGTCCATACAGAGCCTCTCAAAATGAAGGTATCTTTCGTTTCGTGATTATAGATTATTTCCCCCGATTGGGCGAGGTTCACCTGAATACACTTCGGCGATGCTTCCAAGTAAGGTGACTGAAGACCTGGGAAATTAGGGGGGATAGGGGCATCATCTTGAAGACTGAAGCAGTAAAGAGAAATTTTATTTGATAGTGGATAACTCAGGAGCTAAGGATATAGTAAGTCCTTTAATACACCATCATCACGAATGATGGACTGACTAGGGTCCTCTTTGATGCTCTCCGCTATATGAATCATGGCTAGACGTCTCCCTAAACAAGTTGGGAGAGTCTTGACAGCAGGTCTGGGTGCATGGTGAGGAGGAACAATGTTTTTTCCCTACATTATAGAAACCAGGAAAATGGTTAGTCCGGAGTAATAAAATATGGAAAAAATATCAGTTGTATGGAAAAGAAATCGAGAAGCTTTCATGAGAAGGCCTCATAAAGTGGTTAACGATTACGGTATTCCGTGAACCAACCCTACGCGGAAGGGGTTCACGGTATGCTGGTTCGTGGGGCGTTGGCCAGAAAATCGTGAACCAGGTTGCTCCGCATGATCCTAATCCCAGATTTAAGTAATTAAGTTCGGAAGACTTAGGAAATTTTTAAAGTTAGCAAGACCACAGTCCGTGAAGCATCAAAACCGCGAAGGAGGAATGATTCACGGAAAGTGGCAGCTGGTTCACGGACGAGGAGTTTTGTGAAGGAATGAGCACGCAGAGACAAAAAAAGTGAGAGGGATCTGGTTTCATGAAGAATCTGGTAAAAGAAAAAGGAATCCCCCCATATTTATAGGTGTGGTCCCCTACTAGGTCCACCCCTCTACCAAAAACCATCCAAGTTCCAGGACCACTCAGCATCGGAATGGAATCCTCTTCATTCCGATCGGACCCCATTCTGTTGGGGGGCATTTGTAGGGTCCTGAAAAATCCACAAAGGAGATTCTACCCAATTCCCACCAAAGAATTGGGGGAATAATGGAGAAAAATCAACGGATGTACAAAGCTGAACTGGTCCGCAGACCGGTCCAAATGATGATGCCACGCGGCCAGTTCCGAGAAGCACCCCCTCCGCGAACTATTATCGTTCGAGGAATGGGGGTGGAGATCCTCCGTGGGCGTGAAGCGGGACGAGCGCTGGACCTGTCCACTGTCACGAACTGCCCCAGCCGCGGAGCACCTGAATCGGCCCAGTCGGCATCTGTTGTCGTTCGTGGAATGGAAGAGGAACACTCCGCGGTCGTGAAGCACTCCCCGAGCATGTTTGGTTTGCGAGGGAGATGTGCTTGATTCCCCCAGTTAGTTGCGGATTGGCCAGGTCATCCGTGAACCGGGTTTTTAGTCCTGGGCCTCCACAAAAGGTGACACATGACCATAGATACATTATTTTCCCTACTCTATAAAAGGAGATTGAGGGGAAGAGAAGATAGGATTCGAAGGAGATTGATCATATTTGGGTGGAAGGATTTCGAATGAAGGTTTAGGATTTCACAGCGAAGTTTAAGTTCACGAACAAAAGCAAGGTATGAACCTGGGAATGAATTAATAAGGAACTGGAGAACACATAATAATATGGTGATCTGCAAACTTAAAATCTCAAATAAAAGAAGACCGCGAACCATGGTCCCTCCGCGGATGCACTCCCCATGGACTAAGGAGTTTATGCCCCTTTTCCAATCTGTCACATCGCGTAGCATCCTCTTACATGAGAAAAGCCCCAATTGACGAATCCTCGATTGGCACCGCCATTGGCCGATGCTACTCGCATGGAACCCTCCACGAACACCCTGGTACGTGGATCGAACCCGAAGCCGCGAACCACCTTGGTTTACGGGATGCTCACCATTCTGCGAACCACCCTGGTTTGTGAGATTCCCATCAGTCTGCGGACCACCCTAGTTCACAGACGAATTCTCCAACCATGTAGCACTTCCCTACGTGAAGGGAACCACTACCCATACCCCCATGTGGCCCACCGAATCCTTCAGAGTTCTTGTTCCCCGAGCCATATAAAAAACCTTCCAATCCAACCTGATCATCCACGACTCCCTCATTGGCCTACTCATCGGCCCCGAGCTGAGGCCCCCACCAGATCCACCAGACCCTTTCGATGTAACTTTCAGGCGCATCAATGCACTGTTTTGAGTTCACATACCCATGGTAAGCAGGGGCGAAGGGGTGGCCCCGACCCTTGAGCGGATATCCGAAGAATTCCTGGGTTCACATTCCCACGGTAATGTGGAGTCTGAAGTTGGGAGTCCCTTTTTGTCCCCTCCACTTGTTGGGGTCGGGGCACTTCTCCCTTATTCGGGGGGGGGGGGTGTAAAATACCCATTAGATGGAATCCCCCATGCACTTCCATACTTACCCTGGGAACAAGAGAGGTGAAAGGCACAAGAGCACCTATTTCCCTCTCCTACTGCGCTTTGCCACCCTGGGAGACCATCCCAGAGTAATCCCCGACCTTATGGGCCACTCCATGCATAAGCCCCACTCCACTTCCCATGGACGTACCATTCGCGACGTGATCATCTGGTCCCTGCTGCCTCTTTTTTCTCACACCGAGCATGACTCACGTGGGATTAGAGTAAGCATCGACCATGAAATCCTCTCCTGGGCTGCCTCAAAGCGTAATCCCCACTCATGAAAACTGCGAGGAATTTGATTCCCCACCACAGGGATACGTAGGAAGCCTCCAAGAGGTTCAAGCCTGATCACCATCGGACCCCTGGTTCCACCTTCATGTCAGTTCTCCAACACCCCAATTCAAACTACATGGACATTGATCCCTATCTCCCAGGAAGGGTTCGTAGGAAGCATCCCTGAGGTTTAAGCCTAAAAACCGGTCGATCTGACTATCTTCATGATGGTTCATCACACCAACCCTAGTGCCATCTCAATGAGCCCAGATTCCTTGGGGTCATTAATCCAATGAGGGATGGTAAACCTCAGGCATAAATGATTCTGAACCCCTGCTTCTAGTTTACCGTTGCCAACCATGATTAATCCGTGGATACTATGATTGGGTATAAAGCAAAGATTCAAAAACATATGAACATGTCTTAAATCTATAAGAGAGTCCTAGAAGAGGCAATAATCCCCCACCAAGGCTATGATGATACCAACTTCCCATCCTCTCGACCGATGTGAGTTCCTAAGTATTGCTGGTCAAACCACCCAGCAAATGCCTGCCTTTGGAAAGAAGGTCCATGTATTACTGGGTATGGAACCGTTGGCTTTTTCTAGGTGGAAAACGGTGCACCTGATATGAGTGATTAAGTAGAACCCAACCTTGTCCAATCAATTGTCGGGTAGCGCATGTTTCTTCCCCACAACCCAGTCGTGCGCCTCCGAATTAACCTTCCTTGAATTCTTCTTAAAAAAGGGAGATTGATGTTACCCATCTATCCCACAGTTATGATAAGAAAAGAAGGATAGAGTTCAAACGAAACTCTAAAAACAATGGATAAAAGAATATTAGATTTTCTTTATGCTCAAACTGTTGAAGGACACATTGAGGAAATTGTATTAAGGGGGCCAATAAAAATTTTAAGTCTATGAAGGAAGGACATTGGAGAGATTGTTTCCAAAATGATGGGAATAAACAAAAATATTCAAAGAGTTCACCTTTCACAAGTCAGTATTTCAAGTGCATGGAAAATGGGAATTATTCTAACCAATTCCAAAATTCAATAGTTAATAATGAAGATCTACATCAGCTACCTCTTAAAGCCAAAGATAAAGGAAAGTCACATGAGATCACTATTGTAAATGTAGAGTATGATAACAAAGTTGTGGAATGATTGCGTGTTTATGTAATGGGATTCCATAATAATGTTATAGAATCACTTTTATGATATTATGGAATTATCGATCTACTGTGTTTTTTCCGTATGTATTTAAGAGTATATGTTGAATAGTAGTGCTACCCATGAAAATAAATTCATATATTTTTGGAAAACACATGATTAAGGGAAGGAGAAGCCTTACTATGTGCATAATGTTGGGATAAAGAAATAAAGAGATGTTTGATATTATTAATGACCTTGGTATTAATATGATGACATCATGGATTGAGTTAGAATTTTTGTATTTATGGTTTATACAAAGAAAATATCTGATAAAGTCATTTACATGTTTGGAATGTGACCAACAAGAGATAACTTATGAGATATGGGAGATAAATGTTAAGACAATTTAGTTCACCTCTTTATAAAGTTTTTTATTTTTAGTTTTTAGAAGGATTGTAAGGTTATAAATTTATATATAGTTTAAGTCAAACTTTTATTGAATTTTTTAAACTATTATCTCACTATAGGTGGAATTATTTATATTTGATAACTTGTGTGGAATTTTTTAATACAGTTAGATGGAATGACCTGTCATTATATCGATGGATCTCATGATCTGCTAATGCTTAGGGGATATAAAATTCACCTTCATTTCTTGGAATAAGAGAGGAAGTGGAAATTGATGAAGGAACAAAGAAAGTATGAGATTATGCATAATCAAGTAAGTATTTCTTCTCATTATTCAACTCTATGGAAAGTACCTTGATATAAAAAGGATTATCCTAATTCCTTCTTTACTATTGAATTAGATGGTTCCTCATATCAACACAAATTTATGTCTTTTATTGTGTACATTATACTAATGATGTTATCTATTAGTACCCATTAGAACTTAATAGTTATATTTCTCTTCGATATCCATGTTTTCACTTTCCACCTACATTCTCCTATGTGGAAACCCAGTTATGAGTGACTTTGGGTAACCATTATGTTTCTAAATTTTTTTTAAAGGAAATTTTATTCTTTGATTCTCTGATGTGGGTTTCTATGAAAGAATATTTCAAATTAATCCTTTTATAACCTAGATGAATTTCATGGGTGAAATTCATTTTAAGGGGGTATAATGTAGCACCCCAATATTTTTATGAGTTATATATATTTTTTTTAATTTTTTTTTAAATTATTTGATGTCTTGTGTTTTGTGGTACCCCAAGATAACCTTGGGATACATGAAACAACAGATTAGCTTACAGTATATGCAACACTATTCTTATCTTGAGTTACAAGCAATTTCATGTTCTTTTGATAGAGTTCATTTCACCCGAGACTGAGTTTAAAAGAACAACTAAATATTACAATGTTACCTTATAACCTATCCATTGTAATGGTGGGTATGAAAAATATTAATTGAATTACAAAAATTATTATTTACACATGATAATATTATTAATTCTTTAATGATTAATTAATTATAAATGAAAATAAAACCCTTTTTAAATAAATGGAAATGTTTTTTCTCAATGATTATTTAAATGTAAATAAGTGAGTTTATAAAATAATAAAATCACTCTTGAATTTATTAATAAAATATATATGTAATATATATTCAATATAATTTTTAAAATTCATCTTATATGATTTCTAGACAAAATATAATAACAAATTCAATTTTTCATATAAGAAAAAAAAATTCAAAAAATGCAATTTTGTCTCCTTTTGATGGAACACCCATTTTTAATCATGTTTTCTTACATATTTTTATATTATATTTGAAAAATAAACTTATTATTTGGAATAAGGGTATAAAAATAAACTAGGGATAAATTTTTTATATTTTTATGATAATTTTTATGTTATAATGAATAGAAAAAATATAATAAATTTTAATTGAAAATACTTTTTTTCATTGATATAATTTATATTATTAAGTTATATTATTTAATAGTTTTACTTTATAAATATATTATATATAGTTAATATCATGTTGGTTATTATCATTAAATTTAAATTGAATTCATATGTAAAAACATTTCAATATTTTTCAATTTTTTATCCTTTAAAACTCATTTTCTCATTCTCACAACAAGATTTATTTTAAATTAATTATTAAAAATTATATGATTTTAATTTTTAAAAAATGGATTCCATATTTGGAATCAGTATTTCCAAATTATTTAAATATCATTCTTTTATTTTGGGGCCTTCTAAATAGTAACTTCGGTAATTTTTATTAATACGGTAAAAGGGTAAATCGGGTAATTAAGGGTAAAAATAATATGATAAAATTAACCTAACACTTTTCCTAATATCCATAGATGAGTTTTTTTCGACCTAAATCATCCTCAAGTTGAAAATGTATTCTTTAAAATCCAATTGGATGAGATTAGGATATTTAATTTATTTAATTTAAAGAAAAGTTAAATAAGTCTTACACAAATTTTAATAATTATATAATTTTTAATATAAGGTTATACTTAATATATATTTGGCTATAAATACTAATTTTAAAGATAAATAATTTTTTATCATGGTAATTTATATGTAATTTTTACGAAATAAATAATTACTTTAAAGGCTTATACATTGATGATGCATAAATTATTTATCAGATGAAAAATAAATAAAATATTTTTTATTAAAATGATAATAACCATTAAAAGACTAAACCACTAGACCAAATATTTTTTTAGTATATATTAATCATAATCATCCAAAGATCGATTTATTGACCATTTTGAGCCATATAGAAAATATTATGATACTTATAATATTTTATTTAAAGTGATGTTAAAGTTATCACATTCATGTTTTAATAAATATAACATTTTTAATACAGTATTTTTCAGAATAAATATTCAACTATAAGTATTATTCTAAAATATAGATTAATTTTCTTCGTTATCATATTTTCTTTTTCTTTTTTTCCCAAAAAATAATTATATTAAATAATTACACAATAATTATGTAATTATTATTTTTAATTAAAATATCAAATTAATTTTATTGAAAATATTAAAATAAATAATATTTTTTATAATAGATATATCCAACAAATTTTATTGATTACCTTTTCCCCTTAGGGATATAATAAAATATTTGGTTCAAATATAACATCTTATCTCTTTATTTTTAAAAATAAATTAATTTAATAGTGTCAAAATTGACAATATTGATTATTTATCAAAATAATATATTATTAAATTATTTAAAAAAGATAAAACATTTTTCAAAATATATAATAATTATTATATTGTTTAAAATGTTCTAAAATATTCATATATGATCTAATTGACATCAAATAATTAAATATCACACCCTTATAATATGGAAATATTTATTATCTTAATTAAAAATTAAATTGATTAAGTAAGTGTAAATTAATAGGGTAAGGTTTAAATTGGTAAAATTTACTTGTCTAAAATTTACAGGATGATGGTATTAAAACCATACCTCATATTTTCATAGACATTGGAAAATTTTGGACATTTTTTGATTGGTTTTTATCTTATTATAAATTAATGTTTTTTTAAATTCCAAATGTGCCCCACACCATAATTATAAAAGGGCACATCCACCCTCACAACTTCACTTCACATTGACCCTCCAAGATCCACCATACCCTGACAATTTACCTTCTAAAATTCCTTATCTAAATTCTAGATGTTTTGGTCTTCTCAAAATACTAACTCTAGTACCTCTAAGAGGAGATCTAGATGAAGCTCATCGAATAAGAGGTAATCTCATATACCGATTCATTCAAACTTTTTTCTTCTTATACTTCATCTTATGGAGTTATATACATTATAAATTAATAAATCCAGTATAAAATATATTTTATGATTTTATTATTATTATTTAATAGCCATACTCTACTTTCTATCCATCCTATGAAAAATGAAATCACCATACGTGTGTATGTACGACTTACCATCTCCACATCATGGTGTAATCAATTTTTCAGCACCACCTTATATTGATGGGTATAATGATGGAAATAATAACTATATATGATTATTATAAAAATTTGAGGGTTTTGTAACAATATATATACCATACACTTCCATACCATTTTACAATTAATGGAATGATATCGTCGCTCGTGTGTATGTATGGCTTACCATCTCCATGATGTGATGTGATTCATTATACATGATCATTATTAAAGCATGATTATATAAATGTTTATAATGAATAAGTCTGATATATATTATATTAATATCATTTTTGGAAATGATATAACTGTAACCTCAGAAGAGGAACATGAACTTATCTGACAAAACATGCGTAGGAAAATAAAGCAGGTAATTCCCAAAGGATGAGTAATTGAAAAGCGGGTAATAATATGATTACTTATGATATAATAAAACTGAATATAATTCTAGAACTAGTTAATGACATTATTTAAACACTTACATGGGAGGTTTGAAGATGTACAAAGGAACCTAGACCTAATGTTAGGGATAATTTCTCAATCTCACTATTATTCTAGACTGTTTATATATAAGTATTTACTAGGGTATATTTATCATCCATGTCCATATTTCCAAAATATGTATTCCAATATATTATTTCTATTATTATAAAAAATTAAATTCAATTTTACCCTTTGGTGAGTTTTTATTAAATGGTATGAAAGGAATCTTTTTTCTTTTTCGAAGTTAGTTACTTTTGACATATCAAACAAAAGTATGAGAAGAATGTTTTCTTTTAACTTATACAGTATGAAAACATTTTTACATTTTCATAACAACTCATTTCCATGAATCTTCTTTTATAAGATTTCAATTTTACCTTTAAATAAATTATTTTCCTGTAAAATTTTAATGTATTTTAAGATGACATTATTTAATAGGATCATGGTTCAAGTATACTATCCCTATTATGGTTTTATTATGTTCATATTGTTTATGAAATCCATTTGTTTTACATGTATTATGTTATGATGGAATGATATTTAAGGAAACCCATTTTATTCCTTCAGTTAAGATGTGATTAATGAATTATGTTTTTGTGAAACACATAATAATGATTTCATTGTGAAATGGTTGGGACTTATATCCCCATCCAATGCATTGGGTAAATATGGATAACTCATGAGGTATATATATTATGAGTGAACCTGATTTCATGTTCACAATTATATGCATGGAACTATCATTCATGCCCATACTTTTATGTGTCGACCTAGTTTTTCATGTCTACATGTTTAACCACGGGCCTGATTTCATGTCCTAAATTCATTATTTGAACCTATTACTATTTATAAATGTTCACAAAGTTAAAATTTTATTTGTATTCTACATTGTCATGTAGTATTTTAATTTTGTGATCTCATGGATTATGTTCTTTGATTCCCTTATGATTCATGTCGTATATACTATTAAAAAATTATTCCATGATTTTGAATATATAGGGTATGATATTTTGTTTTCATGATCATGTTCTCATACCCTTATTCTCATGAAATGATGATATATTTCCTTTTTATACCCTTACTGAGCAAATGAGCTCACTTCTTTATATGTTTTATTTTTCTAGGGTTATAAAGAAAATTTTTAGATAGGGGTACTAAAGAGTAATATATTCATGGGAGATGTTGAAGATCATTCACCAAATTGTAAGAATTTGTTCCAAGTTTTGAGATGAACTACAGTAATACAGTATTTTGGTTCCTGTTTGTATAATGTATTATGTATTCTAAAAAATTAATTCAATATTAATGTACATCAAGCGTGGGTTGTTAGAATATTCCTTCGCAATTTTATAAGGTTATTTGTTTTAAGAAATTTTTTTCGCTAATATTTTGGAAAATAATTTTTAATTGTTTTTAGTGAAAAATGTTTTTGAAAATTTTTTATGTTCAATAAGTGTTATAAATTATTTTTAATGTTTCCTTTATATGTTTTTAAATATATTTTCAAACAAAAATGTTTTCAAAATTTTTTTATGTTTAAAACATGTTTTAAATGTTTTTCAATGGGTTTTTTATATGTTTTCAAATGGTTATTTTAAAATAAAATAATTTCATTGATTTCATGGGGTTTTTTTAATTTTTAAAAAAAAATCAACAAAAATGGTTTTCATAATATTTTTTGTTTAAAAAAAATTATCAAATTATAAATAATATTTACCTTAAGAAATGTTTTAAATTATTTTTAACATTAGTTTATAAAATTTCAAAGTGGTTTTCAAGGGAATATAATTTGGAATTTTTTATGATTTAAAAAATTATTTTCGAATAAAGGTAATTCCCTTTAATAAATGATTAAAATTATCTTTAAAAATACTCCTCTATATAAGATGAAATACATTGATATTATTTATGATTTATTGGTGATTTTATTCAAGAAACCCATTTTTATTATTTCTTTGAATGGTTTATGTTTTTGATGGAACATTTCTTGTGAAACCTAATTATCTTTCATGGGTTATATCATGATAAAAGTATTATGAAACTCAATTCCTTTCATAGGTTATTCTATGATTAAATGATTATAAAACCTCTCTATTTTCTATAGGTTATTATAGAATGAAGTGTTTATAATACTCATTTTATTTAATGGGTTATGATATTATGATTTTTTATGATTTTTTAGATCATATATGTATATGCGATCAGTAGGACCTATATCTACCTGAAATGCATTGGGTAATGATGGATTAATAATAAGTATATATTTTATGCATGAAAATAATTACATGTTCAATATTTTATTCTTCAACCTTATTACATGTTCAGAATATTATGCATGAACCTGATTACATGTTCACAATGTTATTCATGGACCTACTTGTATTTCCAAATGTTTATACATGGACCAGATTACATGTTCACAATGTAATTTGTGTACCTGATTAAATGTTCATAATTTTATTCATGGACCTAGTCGCATGTATATAATTTTATGCATTAACATGATTACATGTTCACAATGTTAGGCTTGAACGTGATTGTGTGTTCACAATGTTATGAATGGACATGGTTTCATGCCCATAACTTTATGTGTTAACATTATTATATCTTCACAATATTATTTATGAACCATATTACATGGTTACAATGTTATTTCTGAACCTGGTTGCATGTCCCTGATTTTTTGTGAGTGCCTGATCTCATGTCCTTAACTTAATGAGTGAATCAATTTCTATTTACACATGTTCACGATGTTATAAATTGATGTGTATTCCACAAGTATATATCTCATGCAAATGTTACACTCTCAATCACGTTCTTTGATTTCCTTATGATTCAAGTCTTTTGAATATCCAAAAATTATTATGTAATGCTTGATTATGATCTTTGATATGTAGGGTATGATCTTCTAATGTTATGATCATGTTCTCACACCCTTATGCTCGTTTTATCCATACATATCTCCCTTATTTACCCTTGATGAGAATCTTATCTCATATCTTTATTATGTTTCCTTTCTTCATGTTATATATAAATGTTTTAAGTAGGAGCACTAAATCGGGAGTAATTTACAGTATACATTGAAGGACTTTCACTAAGATGGAAGATTATGTTTCCAAGATTCTAAATACACTAAACTATAATGATACACATGCATATAATTTTTTAATGTGATGAATATTAATCTAAAATTATGTATTGTACATGTATGTTAAGCCTGGGTTACTATATTTATCAGACTAGGGATTTGGTTCTATGTTCCCAAACATTTTGAATAGAGCATAGGGTTGTTTTAGATCCCCTTGATTGTGATGGAACTCAGTGAGTTCTTGTAATGCCCTGACCTCAGTTACCCAGATTCAGTGCATTATTACATAACATTGGAATGATCACAAGAAAGATCAAATATCAAAAGACCGATTAATTTAGCAGCCTTGGAAACACTAGATATATTCATAAGTCTTACATTACATCATAAAAATGAAAACTACAACAACATATTTTCTTCATAGTGCACACTCATATCCCCACATACTATCCCTGCAGGTCATTCATAAATTACTTCTTTACATCCAGGGAAAAATAAAACATTGAAAGGGGTGAGCTCAAATGCCCAGTAAGGATAACAGTATAGTGTAAACTTTCATAAATAAGAATAAACATTTAAGGCAATGTATAACTAAAACAAAAGCCTTGTGAACTTAAACTTAAACATAGTATGGAAAAAATAAAATGAAAAAATGCCATTTACTTATTCACATGGATATTCTACTAATCAGATAATCACATGCAATATCAATAACAACTTTCATAATGATGGAATGCATAATGCCAGACTATCATAACCACATAGCCAAGGGCTCATGCCAAGACTGCAAATAAGATTTTGTCAAGGCCTTTTTCCAAGACACAAGTTTGTCTCATGAGACCTACCAATGCATCGAGGAGCTACAGCGGGCTCCACCCTTCACATATTAAGTCCAATGCATTCCCATATGAAAAGTTTTAAACATAACATAAACATTCGTATTAAAACTAGCATACGAAATGTAAATACATCATCCATAAACCATGAATGGTATAAAAATAACACATCCACAATCAAACATATCACAAAACCTTCAATACAATATAGAAGTTTTGTATTATAATAAATCAACTTCAAATAAGCGTAAAATCCATCAAAGGATGTTGACATAGGTGAAATCAAAACTCTTTTTAGAGAAATATCCCTTTCTCTTTTGAAATCATTTAAGAGTCATATATTTATAAAATAAAACATTTTCTTGAAAATATTCTTATAATATTGTAAGGGAAGCTTCGACGATTTTATAATGGCGTAAAATAGCCGCACCCGCCATATAAGTTAAAAAACATTCTTACCTTAATTCTGTCGAAAAGGTTAAAAGAACCTTATTTGGAAAACGATGGAAAGATTCCTTTATAAACCTCTTATAAAAAGTCAAAAAAGGGTATAAATTACTTTAACCCATATTCTTGTAAATTGAAAAAATGTTTTGAAATACATTTTTAAGAAACATGGATGTGGATGATAAATAAGTCCCAGTAGATAATCACATATAAACAACCTCGGATAATGAAGAGATTGTGAAATAAACCCTTAACTTGTACTTTTCCTTAGTTGGGGGTAGGTTAAACTCCTTTATAATGGTGAAATAATTGTTATTAAATTATGCAAGAATCATATAAATTAATATGATATCATATATTATCTTTTAACATTGATTTATTAATAATATCTTAGTATTATCGTTGTTTCGGGTGTTAAATTAATCGTTTTCTTTTATATGTTTTGTTATGTAAGCCATGTTTTTCATGGATAGGATGTATCTTATTAATATCCAGAATTATATCAAGTCCTTATTATTTATAAATCATCAAATGATAATTATACTTGAATGGATACGATGGAGAATGAATCTCATCGCGTTCGTGGAGACGGTAGTCCGTACGTACGCACGAGCGACAATATCATTATTTTGATATTAAAATGATATATAATTGGATGGTAAATCATATATATAGAATAATTATCATGTTATATTTATTATTTACATGAATTATAAATCATTATTATAACCATCCAAATAATAATATATTGAATAATAATTACACCACGACGTGGAGACGGTAATCCGTATGTACGCACGTATGGTGACATGTTATTCAAAGGGTGGATAGAATACTGAATATTATTGTACCATATTTATAATAAAATCATATTATATATAATATACTGGATTTATTATTTTATAATGGTAATAACAAAGAAAGAAGAAGTGGAAGAAGAAAGGAACTTGAAAAGGGGTGGTGAAATCATTACCTCTTCTTCGGGTTCTTCCTTTTGATTTGATCAAAAGGACTCCTTAGGATGACTTTCTGATCAAACTAAGGACTCTAGGTTGTAGTGAGGGGATTTGAGAGAGTATTTGGGCAGTGGTTGGCCGAACCAAAAGGCATTGAATGTGTGAATTAGTGAGAAGGGGGAGTGCCCTTTTATAAGAGGGATGTGAGGCAGCTTTGGAAAAGCTAGAAATATTATTTTATAATAAATTAATATTCAGTTTATAATGGCTCCAAAGTGGATTATTTAAATTTTAATGTGGGGATAGGTCCAAAACCACTCAACCAATAGGATTTAGATAGGTTCGGGTCATTATATTAACCTTATATTTTAGTTTTAACTCTTAGTTAATTAGTTTGACATTTACCATGTCACTTTGTATTTTTATATTATATAGTTAATAAACATACTATATACATCCAACAGACCCCCAAGTGGTCCATTAATGATACAACTATCATTCTATAAGTCTCTTGGTCTAACCTTAGATTTTTTAGGAATTTAAAATCAATTAATAATATAATATTTGTTTTAAAAACTCTTTTATGTCAATTTTGACACTATTCAATAGTTGATTTTTGTGAAAATCATAAAAGAATGATTAATTCGGAAAAAGTAAATTAAGTCAATACTAACATGTCATATTAACCTATAAAATTAGTGTAATTCATAAAAAGTCTCAAATTATATTTATTTGAGTATTTATAATAAAAATTATTTTACCTTTTCACTATTATGGTAATTACTACATCATCATTGTGTCATAAATAAATTATATTATTTAACGTCTAAAAATTATAAATAAAATATAATTATGTAGGAAATATTTTTATCTTTCTAATTAATATTTATAGTCGAAAATATAACATATATAACCCTATGTAAAAATTGTTTTTCTAAAAGATATATGCTTATGTCATTTTTATATTTATTTTAACTTAATTAAAATAAAGTGTCCCTATCACCTACAAGTGGCTCCAAGGGGTCCCAAAATCGACCCAAATATGCCCATGGTCGGGAATGTATCAAAAAATATGGTTAAGACACGTTTTAGGGTAATTTAGTATTATTATAATATTATTTTGTAACCCTTATTTACCGGATTTACCCTTAACCATGGTAAATACAATATTTACCGAAGTAATTATTCAAAATGTCTAAAAATAAAAGTTACATATTTACACAATATTAACATCCTAATTTCAAATATTGAATCCATTTTTCCAAATTCAAAACACAGAAGTGGCAGAAATTAATTTAAAATTAATTCCAGCTGTTAAAACAAAAAACGTGATTTTAAGAGATAATAACTATCAAAAGATTGACACTTGTTTATGTTCGGTTTAATTGTAAAATTATGTATAATGACCAAAATTGTATTAAATGGTAAAAATATATTCTAAATATACTTTAAAACCACACAAATTCATAATTTATCAATATAAATTATTTCGATTAAAAAAGTTGTTTTTAATTAAAATTTAGTAATTTTCACTATTCATCAAAATATAAATGTTATCCGAAAAGTTCCAAAATTTCACCCTAGGATAAATTCGATATTCCGAATCCAAAATTAAGTCCATTTTGAAAGATAAAATTTATAAAATTTCAAAATGTAGGTATTACTATTCATAACGGCTAGTTTGATTGGTTGTGGTGTGTTAGAACTCGATGTTGCGTACAATACATGCAATCACATTATTCAAAGAGAAGTGTACCGTAGAAGCTTGGGGTGTTACATTATCCCCTCCTTCAAATAATTTCATCCTCGAAATTTCTAGAATACTACCGCATGAAAATACTCGGGTGGTTCTTCATCATAAGTTCCTCAGGTTCCCACATTGCCTCTTCCATCTTATGGTTTCTCCATAGAACTTTTACCAGATGAGTCATCCAATTTCTCAGTACTTGTTCTCTGGTATCAAGAATCCTGACGGGCTCTTCGCAATAAGACAGATCGGGTTCTAGTTCTAATTCCTCATAGGTGAGTACATGTGTTGGGTCAGGCATGTATTTCCTCAATAGAAATACGTGGAACACATCGGGAACTTTGGAGAGACCTAGCAGCATTGCCAATCGGTAAGCTACAGCCCCAATTTGTTCTAGAATTTCGAAAGGTCCAATGTACCTGGGACTCAATTTACCTTTCTTACCAAAACGTATGACTCCCTTCCATGGATATACCTTCACGAAAACATGATCACTGACTTGA
This sequence comes from Viscum album, assembly GCA_963277665.1. Classification (NCBI taxonomy): domain Eukaryota; kingdom Viridiplantae; phylum Streptophyta; class Magnoliopsida; order Santalales; family Viscaceae; genus Viscum; species Viscum album. The sequence goes on along the minus strand of OY728138.1, from coordinate 1,292,049,245 downwards.
AATTCCAAATCCTTCCTTCGATTATCGGCATAGCTCTTCGGCCTACTTTGAGCTGCTTTGATGTGATTTTGGATTACCTTCACCTTTTCCATTGTTTCCTCTACCAGTTTTGGACCTACAAGTTTTCTTTCACCAACGTCATCCCAACAGGTTGGTGTGCGACATCTCTTTCCATATAATGCTTCATATGGTGCCATCTGAATACTCGAATGGAAGCTATTGTTATAGGAAAATTCTACCAAAGGTAAATATTGATCCCACATACCCTGAAAGTCAAGTGATCAAGATCTCAACATGTATTTTATGGTTTGAATAGTCCGTTATGATTTTCCGTCTATCTGAGGGTGGTAGGTAGTGCTCAAATGAAGTTCAGTATCCAAGGATTTCTGAAGACTTTTCCAGAATTGTGAAGTAAAATAGGGATCATGATCAAAAAAAATTGATAGGGGTACTCCATGAAGTCTCACAACTTCATTAATATATAGTCTTTCTAGTCGTTCAAGTGGTAAATCTTCTCTTATAGCAAGAAAATGTGCTGAATTGGTAAGATGATCAACAATGACCCATATTCGATCGTTCCTTCTAGGAGTCTTTGGTAGCCCCATGACAAAGTCCATCGTAATATTATCCCATTTCCAATCCAGTATGGGAAGAGGTTGCATGACTCCTCCAAGCTGTTGCCTTCTAGCTTTAACTTTTTGACAAACCATACATCTTGACATAAAATCAGCAATCTCCCTCTTCATGTTTTCCCACCAAAAGTGTTCCCTCAAATATCTATACATTTTGGTTCTCCTAGGGTGTATAGTGAAATTGGAACTGTGTGCATCATCCAGCAATTCCCTTTTTAGATCTGGTATATCGGGAACACAAAGTCTCCTCCCGAATTTCAAAATTCCATCTTCATACACAAATTATCTCAATATCCCATCATTCACAGCTTTAATCTTCTTTTGAAATTCTTCATCGTCGGTCTGAGAACTCTTAATCCTTTCTAGTAAAGATGGTTTGGAAACCATTTGAAAAAGAATTGATGTTTCAACTTCCATGGTTATTCCCATGTCCATCTTCACTAGATCCATAAAAATTGGATCCCTTTCAATTCTCATATTATTCAAAACTCCATGATCTTTTCTGCTCAAAGCATCTTCCACCTTGTTTGCTTTCCCCAGGTGGTAGTGTATCGTACAATCATAATCCTTGAGTAATTCAAGCCATCTCCTTTGCCTCATGTTGAGTTCTTTTTGTGAGAAAATATACTTCAAACTCTTGTGATCAGTACAAATCTCACATTTTTCACCATAGAGGTGGTGCCTCCCTATCTTCAAAGAAAATATCATAGATGCTAACTCGAGATCATGAGTAGGATAGTTTTGTTCATGAATTTTCAATTATCATGATGCATAGGCAATAACCCTATCATTCTGCATAAGGACACAACCAAGTCCTTTCTTCGTTGAATCGCTATAAATAACGAACCCATCATTCCCCGATGGTAGAGTCAATATAGAAGCATTGACTTATCTTCTCTTCAGTTCTTCGAAACATTCTTCACACTCTTTTGTCCAAACAAATTTAACCCCTTTACGTGTGAGCTTTGTTAATGGGTTAGCCAACCGGGAAAAATTCTGGATGAAACGTCGATAATAACATGCTAAACCAATAAAACTACGTACCTCAGTTATACTAGTCGGTGTTTTCCATTCTTGGATTTCCTTGGTCTTAGAAGGATCAACAGAGATTCCATCATTAGAGACAATATGGCCAAGAAAATAAATCTCCTGAATCCAGAATTCACACTTGCTAAACTTCCCATATAATTCATGTCTTCTCAGAGTCTTCAGAATAATGTGCAAGTAATTTTCATGATCTTCGTAGCTTTTGGAGTATACCAAGATATCATCAATAAATACCACCACAAATTCATCGAGATATTACTTGAAAACTCCATTCATTAGATCCATGAATACATAGGGTGCATTAGTTAATCCAAAAGGCATTACTGTAAACTCGTAATGATCATACCTGGGTCGAAATGCTGTCTTCAGAATGTCTTCCTTCTTTACACACAAATTATGGTATCTAGATCGAAGGTCAATCTTTTAAAAGTATTGAGCTCCATGCAGTTGGTCAAATAAATCATCAATGTGAGGTAGGGGATACTTGTTCTTTATTGTTATAGCATTGATCTCCCTCTAGTCGATACATAACCTCATAGATCCATCTTTCTTTTTAACAAAAAGAATAGGGGCTCCCCATGGAGAAACACTAGGGCTAATAAATCCATTATTACTCAATTCCTCTAGTTGTTTCTTTAGTTAAACTGATTCTATAGTGGTCATTCTATAAGGGGTCTTCGATATAGGCCTTGATCCAGGAATTAAATCAATGGAAAACTCAACTTATCGTTCTGGAGGATTTCCATGTAAATCGTCCGAAAACACATCTACATATTCTTTCACAACAGGTAAATCCTCTATTTGAACATTCCTTTCCTCACCCATAGTCATTTCATTATCTTCCTCCCCAATAATTGAATTTAGTATAGCTACTGGGGGTGGATCTAGATAAGAACTAGGTGGAGACAATTCTGCTCTAAAGATAAGGTGTTCATTATAATCATCATCAAGAATCATATCCTCTTTCTTCTTACAAAAAATATTCGCATCATCGTCTGAAAGCCATTCCATACTGAGGATTATATCAAACTCAATCATAGGTATGATGATGAGATCAGCTGATAAAGAACATTTATGTGCTCTAATGGGGACTGATTCACAAAACTTTGTTGCAATGATACTTCCCTTAGGATTTTTAACTGACAACTCCCTTGTTAAATCAAATTGGGAATATCTGATTTTCTTAGAAAACTGGGAATATATGAAACAATGCGATGATCCAGAATCAAATAATGCATTTTCTAAACATGAGGAAACCATTAAATTACCTTCCACCACGTCTTTCGGAGCTTCTACCTCAGTAGTAGTGATAGCATAAGCTTGTCCTTGATCCCTTGTCCTTTTATGAGGTAAGTTCCCCTGATGCTTAGGACATTCATTTGCATAATGTCCAATCTTCCTGCAATTGTAGCACTGAACATTGGTAGATTCCTTCTTCCCTTTGCAATCACGAGCTTAGTGGCCTTTTTTCACCACACTTGTAACAGACACCCATTACCTTCAAGCAAGTACCGGGATGTTTCTTCCCACATTTACCACAGGATGGATATTCAACCTTTCCCTTCTTCCCCTTAATTCCATTCCTAGATTGATCAGCAGATCTCTTCTTCTCTTGTTTTTCTTTAAAGTCATAAGACTTAGAGAATTCTTTTTCGGTCTTGATACCACATGAGACAATGTCTTCGTACAACGAGAAGGGTTGTGAGACTAATGCTCGATGAAGAAATGGTTTTAACCCATCAAAAAAATGATCAATCTTACTTCTTGGGTTATGTATATAATCTCTAGCATACCTTTCTAACCTTGTAAAGTTAGCCTCATACATTGTGACATTCTCATCCTCCTTTTGTCTCAGACTCAGAAATTTCCTTTCCATATCTGCTCGATGGTCATGAGGAAATTATTTTTCTAAAAACAGATCTTTAGACTCCCTCCATTCCATATTTGATACTTCATCATCTTCCTTCATGTTTTGAATCAATGACCACCATTGATCAGCATCTCCATTGATGTGGTAAACTGCCATGATAACTTTTTCCCTTTCACTACTCCCCAAAGCCTAAAATATTTTCTCTATGGAATTTATCCATTTCTCAGCTACTAAGGGATTTGTACTCCCATTGAACGTTGGTGGTTGTTTCCTCATGAAGAGATCTAACATTGATCCTCCACGCTGCAGATCTGGGTGCTCCATATGGGTAAGGTTATTATTCATAACCTGAGTGAGTTGTCCCAGTATGGTGATTAGCTGATCGGCACCAGTTGCATCACCAGCTCCACTATAATTATCTTGAGTAGGAGGGCAATCCCTACATGGAGTGCGTGCATTGATACAGTTTCCATTTCTTCCCCAAGGTGCCATTTCTAAACAATGGCATAAACTATATCAGTTTATGAATCAAAATACATAATTCCATACTTATAAAACACATAACTTAAATTGAACTATTTATGGATATAATCCATAATCATAAAAATGTTTTCTTTGAGGAAGTATATACTCATAAACCTTTCATAATGATTTGTAATGAAAATGAGAGTTATCCTAAGCATATCCCCCCGAAAGTGACGTAACCAAGAGTGCAGCAAGGCCCATTGTCGTGCACCTGTTCTCGTTCGAGTCTAGCTCAAAGCGGTGTTTTCGGGTTTTACCCCTAGGTACATTTGTGCCAGAGCCGCCTCTACCTGCTCGTATCCAGACAGGGATGTATTGCTCGGAAAACTCACAAAATCTATACAATACCAAAATTCGAGGAAGTTCTTCTATACTAATCCTCAAAGTACATCTTAAATCTATGTGCTCTGATCAGATTTTATCTAAATCTAGCTTCTAAGGTTTGTACTAAACTTCCTCTGATACCAACTGTAACGCCTCGACCCCAGTTACCCAGAGTCGGTGTATTATCACATAACATTGGCATGATCCCAAGAAAGATCAAATCTCAAAAGACCGATTAGTTTAGTAGCCTTGGAAACACTAGATATATTCATAAGTCTTACATTACATCATAAAAATGAAAACTACAACAACATATTTTCTTTATAGTCCACACTCATATCCCCACATACTGTCCCTGCAGGTCATTCATAAATTACTTCTTCACATCCTAGGAAAAAATAAAACTTTGAAAGGGGTGAGCTCAAATGCCCAGTAAGGATAACAATATATTGGAAACTTTCATAAATTAGAATAAACATTTAAGGAAATGTATAACTAAAACAAAAGCCTTTTAAACTTAAACTTCAACATAGTATGGAAAAAATAAAATGAAATAATTCCATTTACTTATTCACATGGATATTCTACTAATCGAATAATCAAATGCAATATCAATAACCACTTTCATAATGATGGAATGCATAATTCCAGACTATCATAACCACATACCCAAGGCCTAGTGCCAAGACTACAAATACGATTTTGTCAAGGCCTTGTTCCAAGACACTAGTTTGTCTCATGAGACCTACTGATGCATTGAGGAGCTATAGCGGGCTCCACCCGTCACATATTAAGTCCAATTCATTCCCATATGAAAAGGTTTAAACATAACATAAACATTCGTATTAAAACTAGAATATGAAATGTAAATACTTCATACATAAACCATGAATGGTATAAAAATAACACATACACAGTCAAACATATCAAAAAACCTTCAATACAATATAGAAGTTTTTTATCATAATAAATCAACTTCAAATAAGCCTAAAATCCATCAAAGGATGTTGACATAGATGAAATCAAAACTCTTTTTAGAGAAATATCTCTTTCTATTTTTAAATCATTTAAGAGTCATATATTTATAAAATAAAACATTTTCTTTGAAAATATTCTTATAAGATTGTAAGGGAAGCTTCGACGATTTTATAACGGTGTAAAATAGCCGCACCTGTCGTATAAGTTAAAAAACCATTCTTACCTTAATTCTGTCAAAAAGGTTAAAAGCACCTTGTTTGGAAAACAACTGAAAGATTCCTTTATAAACCTCTTATAAAAAGTCAAAAAAGGGTATAAATTACTTTAACCCATATTCTTGTAAATAGTAAAAATGTTTTGAAATACATTTTTAAAAAACATGGATGTGGATGATAAAGAAGTCCCAGTAGATAATCACGTATAAACAACCACGGATAATGAAGAGATTGCTAAATAAACCGTTACTTGTAAATTTCCTTGGTTGGGGGTAGGTTAACCTCCTGTATAATGGTGAAATAATTGTTATTAAATTATACAAGAATCATATACATTAATATGATATCATATATGATCTTTTAACATTGATTTGTTAATAATATCTTAGTATTATCGTTGTTTCGGGTGTTAACTTAATCGTTTTCTTTTATATCTTTTGTTATGTAAGCCATGTTTGTCATGAATAGGTTGTATCTTATTCATATCCAAAATTATATCAAGCCCTTATTATTTTTAAATCATAAAATGATAATTATACTTGAATGGATACGATGGAAAATGAATCTCATCGCGTTCGTGGAGACGGTAGTCCGTACGTACGCACGAGCGACAATATCATTATTTTGATATTAAAATAATATAAAATTGGATGATATATCATATATAAAAAACATTATAATGTTATATTTATTATTTTCATGAATTATAAATCATTATTATATCCATCTAAATAATAATATATTGAATAACAATTACACCACGACGTGGAGACGGTAAGCCGTACGTACGCACATATGGTGACATGTTATTCAAAGGGTGGAAAGAATACTGAATATGGTTGTACCATATTTATAATAAAATCACAGTATATATAAGATACTGGAGTTATTATTTTATAATGGTAATAAAAAATAAAGAAGAAGTGGAAGAAGAAAGGAACTTGAAAAGGGGTGGTGAAATCATTACCTCTTCTTCGGGTTCTTCCTTTTGATTTGATCAAAAGGATTCCATAGGTTGGATTTTTGATCAAACTAAGGCCTCTAGGTTGTATTGAGGTAAGTTTATAGAGTATTCGGGAAGGGTTTGGCCGAACCAAAAGGCTTTGAATGTGTGAATTAGTGAGAATGGGGAGTGCCCTTTTATAAGAGGGGTGAAGGGCAGCTTTGGAAAAGCTAGAAATATTATTTTATAATAAGTTCATATTCGGTTTCTAATGGCTCAAAAGTAGATTATTTAAATTTTAAGGTGGGTATAGGTCGAAAAAAACTCAACCAATAGGATATATACAGGTTTGGGTCATTATATTAACCTTATCTTTTAGTTTTAACTCTTAGTTAATTAGTTTGACATTTACCATGTCACTTTGTATTTTTATATTATATTGTTAATAAACTTACTATATACATCCAAGTGACCCAAAAGTGGTCCATTAATAATACACCTATAATTATATAAGTCTCTTGGCCTAACCTTAGATTTTTAGAAATTTAAAATCAATTAATAATATATTAGTTGTTTTAAAAACTCTTTTATGTCAATTTTGACACTATTCAATAATTGATTTTTGTGAAAATCATAAAAGATTGATTACTTCGAAAAAAGTTAATTAAGTCAATAATAACATGTCATATTAACCTATAAAATTAGTGTAATTCATAAAAAGTCTCAAATTATATTTATTTGGGTATTTATAATATCAATTATTTTAATTTTTCACTATTATGGTAATTACTGTATCATCATTGAGTCATAAATAAATTAAATTATTTAATGTCTAAAAATTATAAATAAAATATAATTATGTAGGAAATCTGTTTATATTTATAATGAATATTTATAGTCTAAAATCCAATATATATAACCCTATGTAAAAATTGTTTTTCTAAAAGATATATACTTATGTCATTTTTGTATTTATTTTAACTTAATTAAAATAAAGTGTCCCTATCACCTACAAGTGGCTCCAAGGGGTCCCAAAATCTACCCAAATATGCCCATGGTCGGGCATGTATCCAAAAATATGGTTAGGACACGTTTTAGGGTAATTTAGTATTATTATAATATTATTTTTTAACCCTTATTTACCGAATTTACCCTTAACCATGGTAAATAAAATATTTACCGAAGTAATTATTCAAAATGTCTAAAAATAAAAGTTGCCTATGTACACAATATGAATATCCTAATTCCAAATATGGAATCCATTTTTTCAAATTCAAAACACAGAAGTGGCAGAAATTAATTTAAAATTAATTCCCGTTGTTAAAACAAAAATTGTGTTTTTAAGAGATAATAACTATCAAAATATTGACATTAGTTTATGTCCGGTTTAATTGTAAAATTATGTACAATGACCAACATTGTATTAAATGGTAAAAATATATTCTAAATATACTTTAAAACCACAAAAATTCATAATTTATCAATATAAATTATTTCAATTAAAAAGGTTTTTTTAAATTAAAAGTTAGTAATTTTCACTATTCATCAAAATATAAATGTTATCCGAAAAGTTCCAAAATTTCACCCTAGGATAAATTAGATATTCAAAATCCAAAAATGAATTCCATTTTGAGAGATAAAATTTATAAAATTTCAAAAAGTAGGTATTAATATTCATAACGGCTAGTTTGATTGGTTGTGGTGTGTTAGAACTTGATGTTGCGTACAACACACACTATCACATTATTCAAAGAGAAGTGTACCATAGAAGCTTGGGGTGTTACAGTTCTACTAGAATAACGAGACATATAATGTTCTATTAGTGTTATAATACATGTTATAACTAGTTCATATCGTGTAGTTTTTCTCTTAGATCCTATTAGAATTGTTTATTTGGACACCTAGGGTAATCCCCTAGGGTATGAAATTCATGCCTATTAGTGTATTATACATCAAGAATATTCCTTTCTAATCTGTAAAATTCACTTGATGTGTGTGTGTCCTGTAATGATCAGACTCAATCTCAGAATCTTATGGCTCTATCCAAATAATTTTTGGTCAATATTATGTGGTTTTTTAAAATAAGAGGATTTATGATATCTTATTTTAGTACCTTGATTATTTTATTATGTCATTTTTCATCATTCTTATAGGCTGGGAATTGAACATATTGTATGAATTTTTTATGACTGAAAATTATATATACAACATTGGGGTGGCCTAATGAGACTAATTTCCCACCCCCTCTATGAGAACCTAAGTTAATGTGCATACCCTATGTCGGTATTCAGTTTAAAAGTAGGTTATAGTGGATAAGGTTGAGACCTAGTGTTGCATGATCAAGTAGGACCACTCATATGGATTCTGGTGACTAGGTTGGAGTATATTGAAAGTTATTAGAGAATAGGTATGAGGTATCGATTTGTGATGGAAGTAGAGCATTTTTATTTTATTTCTTTGGTTTATTATGTATATGTAGGCATCCTAATAAGAGACTGGTTTATGTGTTTAGTATGATCGTGAGTCTATACATTGTATTACATTTATTATAGCATGATGTTGTTTTATTATTATGTGTTCTTGGATTTTTATGGATGTGGATGTGTTTGATTATTTCCCACTATTATTACAATCTGATATGAGGGTATAGTCTTTTCAATGTATCTCTCAGAACCTTACAACTAGTCAGCAGCCTCTAGTGTATGATGAAGGACGATTGAGGCCTTATGGTGGATTGGATGATGTTTCATGTCAAATAGTGTAGTTCATTAAAAATAAGCACTCCAAACAACTAATAGATCTCTCTAACTCTCATAACAAATTATCATCCTTTAGTGTCACAAACCCTTATCGTTATGTCATATTGATATCTTCCATGAGGTTTCCATTAAGGCAAATGGTCTTGAAATCCATTTTCAAATTGTCATAATCATATAAGGCTACTATGGAAGGTAGAATTATATTATATTTTGATATAATAATTTGTTGGAAATGGTTTATTATAGATTATTCCTTAATATTTCTTGAAACCATTATAAACTAATTATGCCTTATAGGTACCAAATTAACTATCCTTGTCTAGTTTCTTCTTAAATACACACAAATGGGATTTACATCAACAAGAGAATCATCTAAAATTAAGAATAAATTATTTTAATATGTAATATATTTTTATGTTCATATAAACATTCCATATATATCTTATTTCCATTTTCTTATTCTATATAAAATAAATATTTATAATTCTTAATGAAAAATATATATCTCTAAACTTAGTGGAAATAAAAATATATCTCATTGGTTTTTTATTTCCTATATAGTATTTTTTACTAGAATAACTCTTTCCACTTTGGTTTACATAGTTTATGATCTCATTCCAAATCATGCTCATCTAGAGCCTTGAAATCATTAAATTCTAGTTTTCACCAACTATCTCAAATAAATATTTGCTTCCCTCTTATAAAAATATAGTCCTTAACCTGAATAATAATTTTCTATCTTATGGATACTTAAATCCTTAGAAATTTTTAATAGAAAAATATGTTTTATTTTTTTTATTAATGAAATTTTGTTTATTAGAAAAAGGTTTTCATCAAAACACATGAATGTGTAATAGAATGGATTTTTTTTCCATGTGATAACTTATATGATATCCATTACTCATTATAGTTGGTATATGTTTTAGTGATAACACCATTATATCTGAATCATATATCAAAATGAGTATTCTAAGTCGTTAAATACATATAAGTCTCATAAACAACCCTCCTTTTACAAATATCATCTCTATTATTTGTATATAGTAATGTGTGTTTATGAATAACTCATCAATATATTTTAATGATCAATGAATGCATGGTTAATATATTTTTCAAGTCACATTCCAAAGATATATCTTTATATTTAATTAATCATATTATCCACTTCACTTTAAATTCCTAAAATATCTAAAAGGAATCTTATAATGTAAATGAATTTACCTCTTGTTTATATATATAATAGTTCACACATATATTGTGGAACTAATTCTATAATATTTTTTTAAATAAATCCTTCTTAACATAAAATGTTTATTTTTCATTAAAAATAATATATATATATATGTCAAATACCTAGGATTTTTATCTTTAAAAAGTTCAAACACCCTTATATGTATATTCTTGACAATTGGTTTTGGTTTTACTTTTCTAAGAATTATCTTTACATAATTGTGTATTATTTGAGTCTTTTATTTTATATTCATCATTGATTTAAAATTTTCTAAATTATTTATTCAACTATAATTAAACTATTATGATATACCATAAAAAATAATTTAATACATGAAATAATGTCTCATTATGTCAAAAACAACACATTAGGATAATTTTTTTGGAAAAACATAATATAAAATAGTAGTTTTACAAGAATCAGTCAATATGGAAATTTCTAAGTTGTGATCCTTAATTAACTGACTTAGGAATCAATATCCATCCTCTACTTTAATGTTCACCTTACTTCGTGAAATATTTTTAACCTTCCTTGATTCCTATATTTTGATATAAATATTTACATCACATATTTTATTAATTAATAAAAAATATAAATATAAATATTATATGTATTTATGAATATACCTATAGTATAATCTTTTTTATTTATATTTAATTCATTTAAATTAAAATTTTAGTGAACTTTATTTCCATATATGAAGAATATTACCTAATTTTCATTATCTCCCTCTAAATATTTTGTTTTTTTGGAGGAAATTGTAAATAAATTGTTGAATTTAAACATATCCTAGGATTTTTAACCCTGTACTTCAATTTATTTACAATAACTATTAAATAACTAAATTCCCAATAATCATTATAAACTTATAAAACCATTGAAATTATATTCTTGAGAGGATTTTCCATTCTATTTATTTTATATTATTTACTGAATGTGGATAATATGAGTTGGAAGGATTATAATATTAGATAAATGGATAATTATTTACCCATTTAGAATCCAAACTTTTGTAACTGGTTGATATAATTCAACATCTTGAGTATGTGATCACTCGCTAGGAATCCATCTTATTGTTTACACTTGTATAGTATAATAACAATCATATTTATCTTTTTCCTCTATTTCTCATTTTCATGTACATAGAGATGATATAACATGGTCTATGAATCCATGACCATATTTTATATCTTTATCTCTATCATGAGACTTCCCATAGGGGTCTGTGTCTTGACTCCCCAAGCCTGCCTCTAATTGGCCAGGAGTTGGCGACTAGCATTGAGTGGGCATATCACCATCATGGGAGGCCTTATCTTAAGTAACTATACATAAGTACACATATCCAAGCCAGTGAAATGATAAAATGTAAAAAAAACTAAACAACCATGAATTCATAAAAAATAACACAACCAGAGTATGACATGGAGTAAAGGAATGTAAACAAGGTGAAATATAATCCCACCACAAAGAGTCTGAAACACAAGTCCACCCTGAATGTGAGTATTGGGGACTACTTATTGGAATCAAGGATTTTATTTACTATAAATGGAGTATAGTTTTTGTTTGTTTTCAATCCTATCATGGAAAATCAGGTAATTTTCAATGAAAAGGATCTTATAGTTTAAACTGACAATAATATTAAAGTTGGTTTCTTTTCTTAATGTTTTCCAAATTTTTGGGGTCCAAAATTTTAAGGATTGATTGAAATGTGAAAAGTGTATTTCCTTAAATTCATTATGAAAATAATGAAAAGTAATGAGTTTCCAAAATATAGGATTCATGAATTGTTTTTTTCAAAGGATTAAAGAAAGTTGACGGTGATCTATGCGACAACGACGACCATCGCCAATGATGAAGAATTGGAGCATCGTGAACCCTGATGGTTATGTCCTCTATTATGAGACTTGGAACTTCAAGGCGTGTGATGGTTTGGTAGAGATATTTTAAACAATGATAAATCACAATGGAACATCGTGAATGAATGATCTATATGAATGTGGTTTTGAAAGATCTATGAAATCTACTAAGATGTGGTGGATCATTTTGAATGGGTGAGACTATAAATATAAGGCCACCCCTCTTCATTTGACATGAATTGTACTAGGAAAATATAGAATCTTTGTGATTTTATGAAGCTAGGGGAGCATTACGAATATAAAATTCTATGTGATCCTTAGCATCACAAAAGACTATATTGGTCTTGACTGATGCCAATGATTATGAGAAAGGGGTGCTTTTTGATAATGGGGTATTCCAAATTTACTTAGTGAGCTTAAAAAAGGTATTTGGTTCTATGAAGGTAGTTATCTTTGTAAAGGTTTGAGCTTCATAAAGGTTCTTTGTGAATGGAAATTTTGAACATCATTTTTTCAGTGAATAGGGATTTCAAAGTGCATCAAATCAGGTCAATGGTGCATGAATAGTCTCATTATATATCGAGACATAGACTTTAATGTCAATCCATTGAATCAATATTCACATTGATAAACTGATTTAGACTTCTCTCAGTGTAGTCAGCTATGGGGAGTTGACAGAAGTGTTCCAAGGGATGTTATTTTCTATCCTTAAAAAATTAGTGAATATTAGTGGATTTATGTATGATTGATGCAATGGTATCATATTATCTATGGACTATACTTTAGTGGTGAACCATGTAATTTTTTTTTGTGATCAAATTTCATGTGGTTGTTTGTTTTCTACACATTTCCATTATACATGTTTAATTGGTTCCTACCAACTTGGGAATAATATCCATCAATTTTGAAGAATAATATGACACGCTGATTCACTACTCCCCTATTAGGGTGTTATGGGGTCCATCAAGTGGTTTCATAGGGTACATGTTTCTGATGTTAATTATTTCCTTCTTTTTTTCATAAAGAACTCAATAAATGTTAGGAGAGTCCACCTATTTGATGGAAGAAACTTATAGATTGGGAATAATAGGATGAGATCTAATATAAGATCTCTTGGAATGGAGATACTTTTTTCTATTGCACGAGGGATTTAGGTAACTGGTACAATAGGAATATCTATGATTAAAATAGATAAGAAAATTATTAATGAAGATGCCAAAGTGAAAAATTCCCTTACTACTACAATATATGATAAAATATATCTAAAGGTAATGAGTTTAACCTCAGCTAAATCTATGTATGTAAAGCTCTAAAATATATATAAAGGTGATAATGAAGTCAAGGAGGCCAAACATAAAATTTTTTCACAACCGGTTTGATGATCTGAAGATACATCCTGATTCAAATATAGATACCTTTTTCAATAAAATTACTGAATTCATAGGACAAATTAGAGATCTTGGTAAATAAATTAAATACACTTACATTGTAAAGAAACTTTTTAGAAGACTTTAACCTCTTTATAATCCCAAAGTTTCAACCCTTGAGGAAAGGGTTCTTTCAAAACATTCCTTGGATGATCTTTTGAGTATTCAGTTAGCATATGAAATTAGAGTCAAACTAGAGGATGTGACAAGTCATGTTATCAAGGAGATGGAATTCAATGCCATGAAAAAACAAGATTTTTAAGCATATAGTGTTAATGAATTTAATGAGGAATACAAACTCCTTTCACTATTTTCTAAGAAATTCAAGAGAGGAAAAAGATATATTTGAATAGAAGCTACCGTTTTCATGTTTTCGTTATGGTAGAGTTGGGAACATTGCCTCTTGGTGTTTAAGGAAGATCGATGATAAATAAAGTGAATCTAGAAACTCATAGAAGCCTTAATGAAGGTTTTCTCATAAAAGAGTCTTCAAATATAGAAATAAATTATATATAAACATTTTTTTCTTTAAAGAAGAATATTATAATAATGATTTTTTGATTAAAAAGAACCATAGTTTAAATCTGGAACCCAAACATCTACGATGGCTACAGTTGAAAAGTATAATCCATAAGAAGATAAATCTAGAGATAATCAGTTGATTTCTGATGATGATATCAAGATAAAACTTGAGGATTCTCTTTGTGATCTTGAGATTGAAAGAAAAAGAAGATAAAAGTAGAGAGCATTTGTAGAATAGTCATCATAATAGATTGATTAACTGGAAGCTAAAATTAATCAACTGGATGAAGTAGTAGAATAACATTCAAAATATTTTGAAATATCAAAATATATAGTATAAATTAATCTAAGAATTGGAGAATAGGAAAAGGTCATTAATGACCTTACATCCATATTAGAGGAGAAGTCTAAGACTATTGAGGGTCTTGAAGAAGAAGTTGTTACACTTAGGTGTAAATTTAAAAGTGAATCAAATTCAAAAGAAACAAAGACGAAAATATATTTTGGAATATTCATATATATTGAGCTACTAGAGAGAGATAAATGAGGTTTTGATGGAGTTAAAAAGGTTTTGAATGATCAATGATCTTCATGCATGGGTAATAGTGGAATTGGTTATGATGCTGAAATATCAAAGGCTAGAAATTAGATAAACCAGAGAAAAGGGAAATTAAAATTTGAACATATCGTAAAGTCAATTGAAGTCCTAACAAAGAGAGACTAAAATCAAACTAAAAGGATAACTGAATTCTATCCATGTATTTCTTGAAATTATAGGCATTCAAACTATTTTTCTAAGGAAGTATACCTACAGGGAATATAAATGAGATGACATTCCCACTTATGAAATGTTAATTCTGTGGCTATTTGGGCCATACCTTCCCATACTGTGAATAGAAAAGGAGATATTTGAATGGGTAAGAGATAGAAAATTAATATAATAGAAATAATTCATATCCTACATCTTATAGAAGAAAAGGTTTCTATGGATATTGTTTTAATTGTTCTATCTTTTCACATAATTATTTTTATTATAGGCAGAGGAAAGTCACAAAAATTACATACAGAACATAGATACAAGACAATACCCATCAACCAAATGGTGTTTTTCTTACAAATAGGTTTTCTCCTCTAGATAAAGATTATGAGTATGATAAACCCATGAAAATGGAAAAGATATTTGAAAGGCCATCTTTATCCCTCACTCAATACAATATTTTATGGAAGGAAAAGAAGAAAATAAAGTAATCCAATCATAAAGAAGTCACCCTTAAAGCTACTGAGAACAATAGAAACTGAATTATTGATATTGGATTCTAATCCCATATGATTGGAAAAGAATACCTATGAAAAATGTCAAGGTAAGGTTTGATGGAGCAGTAAGGCTCGGTAATGTTGGTTCTTTGAAGATCAAAGATAATGAAAGTACTAAACTGGATAATGGAGAGCTGAAGAAAATTGATGTTCTTTATATGGATAGTCTGAGTCACAACATCCTGAGTGTGATTCAACTATGTGACTTAGGACTAATGATGAAATTTAATTAAAATGGGTTTACTATTATAGGAAAAATAGGGAATTCTATTATTAAATGATATAGAATTGATTGAAACTTATATCATACTGATACTAAAGAGAACATTTACTAAATGACAGTTGAAGAAGAAAATAACTTTTTGTATTGTAGTTTGGTTCACATTAATTTACAAGTCATGGAAAAGATATCTAATATGAAGATAGTCATCGATATCCCCAATGTTAATCATGAATGAAAAAAATACTTGTGATGATTTCATATCATCCAAATAATAAATATGAATATAATCTTCTTGATCTCATCCATATAGATGTATGTGGCATGATAAATGTTTCCAGAACATATAGAGGAAGGTAATTTTTTCTTTTCATTGATGATTATAGTGAAATAGCTTGTGTGATGGTTATCCATAGGAAACGAAAATTTCTTGATTTCATGAAAACTTATTGCTGAATAAATTAGAATTACATTAGATGGAAAATCAATGATTTGTAGTCTTATAATGGAGGGGAATACACATCCATTGAGTTTGAAAATTACTTAGAGAAACACGGAATAAAGAATGAGGTTAATATTATGATAACCCCATAGAAAAATGGAGTTGTTGAGGGTAGGAATCTATAGATAAACAATATGGCTATAAGTATGTTGATTGAGAGTCTTAAATCTCACCATTACTGGAAATTGGTTGGTCAAGAAACATTATATAATCAAAATCAAACATGGATTTATATGGGAGAAACCAAGACACCATATGAGTTGTTTCACAGAAGTAATCCCTCTTTGAAGTATTTTTGTGTTTTTAGAAGTAATTTTTTTTATAAAAAAATGAAGGGAATCAAGGAAAGTATGGTGATGCAGTAGATGAGGGAATATTACATAGTTATTCAATGAAAAGAAAATCTTAAAAATGTTTCAATAATCATCTTTGTAGAATTATTGAAAGCTGTGATGTTAAGATCCTCAAAGATAAGACCACAAATACCTCAATAATTCTCTATACTGATTTGATAAAAGATGAAAAATATAGTGGACATAGAATAGATTCAAATACATAAGTGGAGGAAGGTGTGAAAAATGTTTATAGGTCATAAAATGATGACGATTTAGAAGAATAATCAGAAGAATAAATGATAGAAGAGTAAAATTTATCTGAACCATACAAAAGAAACAAAAGAGATAAAATTTATCAATCTTATACCTTTGGGGATTGGAAAACACTCACACAGAAAAGTAGAATGAGTAATAATGCACATAATGCATTCCTATCAGTTGTGGATCAATCCTTATTTGAATAAGCTACAAATAGTGAATCATCGGTTAAGTCCATGAATGAAGAGTTGGATCCGATTGACAAGAAATAGACATTGGATCTTATTAAGAGACCTGAAAGTCACAATGTGATTGGTACAAAGTGAATTTTTTAGAATAAATTCAATGATCATGGTAATTTGATCAGAAATAAAGAGTGATTGATGTGTAAATGATATTTACATATTGAAGGTGTTGATTTTGAAGTAACAATTTCTCTATTGGATAGACTAGAGTCAATCAGACATTTTCTTTCCATGGAAATTCTAATAGGATACAAAGTTTATCAAATGGATGTCAAAAAATCTGTATTAAATGGTGTTCTTGAATAATAAGTATAATTTGAAAAACCAGTGAGTTTTCTTCTTGGTAATGATGAAATAAATCTTTCCATATTAAATAAGAAACTGTATGGTCTGAAATATGTACCACTAGTGTGGAACTCTCAACTGTATTCTTATCTAAAGAAGTTTGAATTTAAAAAGAGGAGTATTGGATCACAATCTATAGGTGATTAATTCTCAAAAAGATCAGTTTATGGTACTCATGTATGTTGATGATATTATATTCAGTGGAAGAATACAAGGATTAGTGGATGAATTTTCCAAATACATGAAATCATAATTTAAAATTTATATTATTGATAAACTCAAATATTTTTTGGGGTTAAAATTGATTCAAAGGAATGACTACACTTTTATTTCTCAAGAAAAGTATGCAAGGGAGTTTCTGAAGAAATTCAATATGCATGAATCCAAGAAAATGTCGATTCTGATTTAGATTGGTAAATAATTTGGAAATAATGAGTATGGTACATTTTTTTGATCTCATAATATATATGAGAATCATTGTAAGCTTATTTTACTTGACTGTGACACGACCAGATATTGTCTTTGCAATATGATTAGCAACCAACTTTTAGAGTAGTTTGATGGAATAACATCTGACAGTAATAAAAATAATTATGAGGTATATTCAAGGAACTCACAATTATGGATTATACTTTTCTAAAGGGAAAGATAATGAACTATTGGTATTTTTTAATTATGATTGGGCTGGAGATGTGGTTGATAGAAAGTCCACAAGTGGTGGAGCATTCTTTATTTGCATGAAATGTGTGGGATGGTTGAGTAAGAATTATTAAATTACTTCTCTTAATACTATTAAAGAAAATTATCTCTATCCTATAAAGGATTTCACTCATCCATTATGGATGAAGAAACAACTGACTGATATTGGTGATGATGTGAAATATCCAATGGAGATTCATTGTGATAACAGAAGCATGATCGATCTTATGAATAATTCTATTCAATATTATCATATGAAACTTATTGAAATCGGATATCACTTCATCAAGGAAAAACTTGAACAAGGCATGATTAAAATAGATCATGTTAAAACTGATGATAAAGTGGATGACATATGGACCAATCCATTTTCATCACATGTGTTTGAGAAACATCGGTTAAACCTAAATGCTAAACCACCACCCAGTGCATGAGGAGGTCACAAATATTCCCCTTTACCCAATTGAATTAATTATTTTAATCTATTTGTGGAAGTGATGTAGGTTTATGGGGGAGATATGATCTAAGAGGAGTTTGTTTTTTATCTCTACAGGTACATGAATAGGTTATTTGAGTTTATTTATAATGGGGGAGAATGGATAAATTCAAGTCCATTTGGTTGAAGGAGATTCAGAAGAATTGAGAAACAAAATGGGAGAATAAAAATTTTATGTCTTTTGGTTTCTTTTTTTTACAAACCATGCAATTATTCTATGACACATTGAGAATTAGGTGTTATGATGAAACAGTTCAAGTTATGAAATTCTTCTATGACTATATTAATGCTCAGCTTGAACATCTTTAATAATTCTAGAACATGAGAACCCAATTAATTCTTTCCCTCTTGTTTTATACACCAAGCATTGCTCATTTATACTTAGATTTTTGGATGAGTTGTTTATTGTGTATCATGTTTTGATAGTGGATGGTACCTTATTGAATTTACCATCATATTACCAACAAACCCAAAGGGGGGTAATGTTGGAACCAAGTCTCTTCTTTGATGGAATGGAGTATGGATTGTGTTTATTCTCGATCCTCTCATTAAATATTAGGAATTTTTCAAGAAAAGGTATATTACAGTTCAAGATAACAACATTATTTAAGGTGGCGTCATTTCCTAGTTTTGGCCAAATTTTTGTGGTTCAAAATTTGAATGATGGATTGCATCGCCAAAAGTGGATTTCCATGAAGGACATATGAAAATTTAGTAAAGGAATGAGTTTTGTGAATATGGGATTTCCAAATTGTGTTTCATGAAGGATAAAATAAATTTAAAAGTGATCTACTTGAGAGTGATGAGCATTGAGAATGATGAAGATTTGGAGCATTTTGAATGGTGATGGTGATCTTTGTGATTACAAGAGTTAGAGCATCGCGGTGTATGATAGTTTGTGTTAAATCTCCATGATAATGATAAATTTCAATGGAGAATCATGAATGGAGGGACTATGTGAAGTTGGTTTTGAAAGATCCATAAAATCCTCTAAGAAGCGGTGGTGCATCACGAACGGGCAAGCTGATAAATATAAGTCTACCCCTCTTCATTTTTCATGAAGTTTTTCAAGTAAAATCCAGAATCGCTATAATTTCATGAATTGAGGGGAGCTTTTTGAATCTGAAATTCTATGCCAGATTGAGAATTGAAAAAAGACCAGTTCATTCTTGAATGATGCTAATTCTTATGAGAAAAGGGTTCATCATGTTGATGAGGTTTTCTCTATTGACTCAAAGAGATTCGTGAAGTCAGTTGGTTTCATGTATTCATTTATCTTCACGAAGGGTTGAGCTTCACGAAGGAACATCGTGAAAGGTAGTTTTGAATATCAGTTTTTCAATGAATAAGGTTTTCAGGGAGAATGAACTCAGTTCTATGATACAAGTAGGGTCTCATGATATATGGGGATAAATACTTTAATACCAATCCATTGAAGAAACCTTCAATTCGATAAACTTCGTTAGACTTCTCTCAAAGTAGTGAGCTAGGGGGAGTCAACAGAATTGTTCCAAGGGACGTAGTGTGTTATCCCAAAAATCTTGTAAGGGTAGTGTGTCTGGAACATATTGACTATATCTAAACTTGTTTATTCCACTTCTAGTTAATATTAGTGTATTTAGTTAGGACCGACACACTGTCGGAACATTCTTTTTGGAATATACCTTAGAGGTGAACCATGTAAAATTGTAGTGTGATCTATATTCATGTGGTTGTTTGTTTTATACACATTTATTTAAGACGTGTTTAATTAGTTCCAACCAAAATGGGAACCTGATTCATCACTTTTGAAGAAAAATTTGACACCTTGATTTACCTCTCCCTTATCAGGGTGTTTCGGGGTCCTTCACTGCTACCAAAAATTCGTAGGAACACACCTCAATCTGTCTAGTCTCACTAAGAATTGGCTAGTCCTTGTCTATATAGGTCTCTTTAAAAAGTTAAATCATCTTTACAAGACATGATATATGTAGGTGAGGCCCATGTAGGTATGATTATACCAATACTCAGTAGGACACCCCAAAACCATAAAGAATACCTCAAAGGAAAATACATTCAACACTATATAGGTATATGTCTATCGCACATATAATAAGAATATCCAAATATACTCAACAAAGACACAAATACTAAAGGTATGTCACAATTTTAGTCTACCAAAACTTGGACTACAACATTAAGATTCCAAAAATCACTCATTCGGGAGAACACACTCCTATTTCTGATATCACTGATGATGTTCATCTGATATATAGTGCTCACCATGTATCATTATTTAGAAGTACATGCTCAAACTATAAAGATATATTATACACATATAAGGATAAATCCCCAATCCATGGGGTGATATCAATAACTCAATTTTGATTAACTCGCTAAATATAATATCGGTTCTCATGTAGTGTTGGTTAGGAAGATACCAAGAACTCCACCTAAGGATTGAAGATTAATAGAGGACCTTACTCTATGGATCATGGAAGGATTCCAGAAACTCTATCCAAGAATTCTTGATAAAGGGATATTGGTCCTAGGATTAGCAAATGATCTTATACTAACCTTCATAGAATGGATAAAGGTAATTTAGCCTAATGAAACTTGTCTAAGATACAGAGGAAAATGGCTCCAAACCATGTCTCATAAAGTACACGGAATGTAGAAGGTTTAAATGTCATGTCCTTTCACTCTGGGTCTATCCTGTATAAATGGATCGTGTATCTTTCCCATGTCTATGTAGAAGTAAATGGAAATAGGATTCCCTTGTATTCTGTCCATGTGACAGTACATGGCTTTAGCCCGTGTACATGTGCACATGTACCTGTACAATGTATAGACCATGTACTCTATTATAGGTTTTGTCCATGTAGGGGAGTAAAAGGCAAGAACTAACCCATGTACTTCAACCTATATCCATGTAACCTCTAAGGTACACACCGAGTCTTTGGGGATGTACCATGTGGTGTGTAGATTCGGTTTACAAACTGTGTAACACAAGTTTTTATAGAATCCTAGATCTGGAATATGTTCATCTTCTCTTTTTCTAAAGTTTGATTCATTGACCTCCTTGCTGTAAAATCGTGAATCAAGTCCCGATGAACCTTTCCATCACTAAACAACAATATTCAGCCCTTATATCTACTTGGAAGATGAATTTATACATCATTATTCATTTCATGTTGAATAATGTGAAATCGATTATCTATGTCATCTTATGCACTATAGCTACCACCATCACACCTCTGACACATTGTGTTAATCCAAAATCTAAAATTTCAGATCATTGCTCAAATAAATAGGTGTACAACAATTGATTCATCAGGATATGTTGAACTGTATACCAAACAAAGAACATTCGTGATTAATGAATAATCGGAAGAGAAAATTATGAGAAAAATCAAGAGGAATATACCTCAATCGATGTTCATTTCAATCATGGTTCTTTTCCATTATAATGACAATTGAAGAATCAATAATTTAATTATAATGAAAAAATCTCATAAATCCTGATTAAACCAACCCATCTTGCAAAATGCACAATCTTCAAATAAATTTGTCTATCAATTGATTTTTGTTTTTCATAGAAAATAAGAACGGGTAAAGGAAAATCAAAATAAACATTTCCATACATAGATTTGGATCTATATCCAATGAAGAAATGGGTTTTTTTATGATTATTGCTGAGATTCTTTGAATTTTTTCTGCATCGATCATCGATCCATGATCTGGACATAATTCATCTTAGAGAAATACTCCATTGATCTCTCCAATGGATCTCCAAAAGTAATGGGGTTATGCGGATAACCCTGAAATTCTAACATAATATACTATTTAAATATTCTCTAATTTCTGAATCAATGATAATAATTAAAATAATTTATTTAATTATTTTATTCATTATAGTCCCAGTGATGAATTTTCCACAAAGGACACGCATCGACCAAGGTTAAGTTGTGCCTAAGGTAAACCTCACATTATGAACTCAATGAATCCCTTGGATTTCTAATCTGTGTAACTATTTATAAGTTATTAAACATTTTATGAAGATTGTGAACGCATGCTGTTAAATATATTTAATATATTTCAAACATTTAATCTGGGCACACCAGGTCTCGGAATCTCATTCTGTCTCAGCGCTTGGTCTCAAAAATATTCTATAAAATATCCAATAATATATATATATATAATCCAAGTCATTAAATTATCCCCACCTTGTGGATTTATATCCCTGAAAATCCAAAATAATGGTCAAAAAAAGAGACGTGGGTACATAGCACAAATATGATCCACCTCACTCCCATGTTCTCTCTAGAAGATTCTCATGCTACCACTGGACACACACTAATGGAATAGATTATCCATGAAGGATCCTTTCCTGAGGATCCTTGATCTATACTAGTTACTCATCAAAGGTAGTTCCATCCTCAATATCTATTTCTCCCCATTTGATAATGTGTGATGGATCATGCACGTACATCCTCAACTATGAAATGTGGAAGACTCCATGTACCTAGCCTAACTAAGGATATAAAGCTAGGTGGTACACCACTTCACCAAATCTACACAATATCTGTAAATTTATAATGTACCTTAGAGATAGCTTGTCACCCCGACCAAATATCTATAGTCCACATTGAGGAAAAACATGTAAGAACACATGGTATCTATCCTAACTCTCTAAAGTCCTCCATTGTCTATCCACATAAGACTTAGGATGGATCTATACTATCCTCATCTAATCTTGTATAATCTAAACCTTCTCGGTAGTAGCTCACACCAACTATGGTCCCATGACTGCTGACTCTCTAAGGTCACTCCAACAAAGTGGGGACCTATAGGGTTGCCTATATAGAGCCTTAAATGGTGACATACTGATTGTAGAATGGTAGTTGTTGTTGTGTTAAAACTCCACAAGTGGTAGATGATCATACCAACTATGTCCAAAGTCTAACATGCAATCTCACAACATGTCCTCCAGAACCTAAAGAGTCCACTCATTATGGCCTCCTGTTTGGGGGTGAAACGTTATACTCAAGCATAACATAGTCCCAAACACCCCTTACAATCCCTTTTAAAATTGGTATATGTAGTGAGAATCACCTTCAAAAATGATTTTTGATGGAACTCCATAGATTTAGATTATCTAGTACACATAGAGGCATCCCAAATCCTCTATTGAACTATGTTCTTGGATAGCTGAGAAGTGGGATGACTTGGTGAGTCAATCGATGATCACCTAGATGGCATTGTTTCCTATAAACTTATTGGTAATCCCATCATGAAGTCCATGGATATCCCATCCAACTTCCACTCTATCACCTTAAAGAGTTTATCTAAACCTATTGGAACTTGGTGCTCAGTCTTCACTTTCAGAAAAGTAACGCATCTAGAGACAAAATATGTAACTTTTTTATTTATCCCTAGACATAAAAATTAACATTGGAGGTTATGGTACATCTTTTCCACACCAAGATGTAATACTAAAGGATACATATTAATATATCTTATAACCTCCTCCCACAGCATCATTGGTACCATTTTGGATCCTTTATAAATAATGACCTGCTCCCCAACTTTAGGAAATAAATCATGATAGTGTCTAGTGGATATATGAATATGTAGGGTCTCATAGTTGGTATCCCCAAGATGCACTACTCTGAGTTGCTTCAATAGATGATGGGTGACAAGAATTGACTGGAGTTAAGATGCTCCATCACCATCCACAAAGGATAATTGTAACAAAGCCAACTGTTCTGATGTCTTGTTCAGAAACTGTGAAAAAAGGCATCATGATAAGAGAATATTCTACCATGTTTCCCTTACTATGAGTATAGAAAATTTTGAAGTCATAATCATGGATGAACTCTATTCAAAACCTATATCTTAGGTTAATATCTTTATGATAGAATATATACTTTAGACTCTTATAATCAAAATATATGATAAACTTTCACTCTTCAGGTAGTGTCACTACATATTTAGTGCGAAGACTACTACTACTAACTCAAGATCTTAGGTACTGTATTTTTTATCATGTTGTCTCAACTATTGTAAAAAATAGGAAATCACTACTTGCCTCTACCTAAAAACAAAACCAATTCTGGTTTCGGATGCATCACATAACACTATATACTTGACACCCACCTTTGGAAATCTCATGATGAGATCACTCACCAAACTCTATTTCAACTACTAAAAATCCAGTTGGAAACTCTCTGTCCACCCAAAAGGATATCTCTTTCAGGTCAAATCTATCATGGGTGATGATATAATGGATAAATTGGGTATGAATCTACAATAATAGTCTTCCAACCTAAATAAGCTTTGTACCTCCATCACACTCATGGGTGGATCCCAATCTAACACAGCCTCAACCTTGTTTGGGCCCACTTCCACACAATCTAATAAGATAACATGTCCTATAAAGTGGAACTCTTGAATTCAAAACTGGAATATATATATAATTACTTAAATTTGGTTCTCTCGGATTATGTCTAGAACTATCCTTAAGTGTCATGTGTGCTTCTCCTTAGATGTTGAGTACACAGGGATATTTTCAATGAAGACTACTACATTTTAGTCTAAGAAAGGTTGGATGATCTGGTTCATGAGTCTCATGAACACTTCTGGGTGATTCGTCACATTTAAAGGCATCACCAAGTACTTATAGTGAACATAATAGCTTCAAGATGTCATATTTGGTATATCCTTGTCCCATTCTCACGGCTAGTGATAGCCTGACCAGATGTCAACCTTCAAGAACCATCGTGGCCCTCTCAACTGATTAAAGTGGACATTGATCCTTAGTAGTGGATAAATATTCTTCACGATCACCTAGTTCAAGAACTTTTAATCCCCCAATAATCTTAAGCTCCAATCCACCTTCTTGGAAAACAAAACAAGGGCTACCCAGGGTGAAACATTGGGTCTAACAAAACCCTTCCATTGAAATACCTATAACTACACCCTCATCTCATGAAGATATATGGAAGGAATCAAATATAGTGACATAGATAGTGGTGTCATCCTAGGTTGAATATCAATGTATAAGTCTATCTCACAATGGGGAGGTAATCCTAGAACATCCTTAGGGAATACATCCTCATAATCCACCACCACTAAAAGAAACTGGGAACTCATAACATCTATTGTACCAAGGGTTAGTCTATCCAATTGGTGAGTAATCGACTGCCACCTACTATACATGATTCTAACCTATGCCTCTTGGGTTTCCCTTTCACTGAAAAAAGGATAACCTATTTCTTTCACTATAGACACATGACATTATCCACCTAAAATAGTCAATCTATGCATGAATCATGGATAACCAGTCCATACATAAGATGGAATCATAATTCCTCATCATTTTTACAAATATATCCCAATAAAAACTCTCACCTCCATGATTCATGTCTCATTGTTGGCACATGTGTGTGATCACTAAATCTTGTCCAGTAAGAGTCTCCAAGTTTAAGGTTCAATTTAAGGGATCAATTGAAATCTCTAAGTCTCATATAAGGTATGTGGAAAGAAAATAATGATTAAAACCTATGTCTAAAAGTACTACATCTAAGGTAGAAAATACATAGATCTTACCACGAATCATTTTTCAGAGCCTCTAGGTCATATGCTTCAGCCACCTGTAGTTGTCCCCACCCTCTTCCTCTAAATCCATGAGCCTAGAATGGTTCACCTAGGGGTGGTTGTGGTAACAAGTCAAAGTGTCGACCACCTCCTCCTGATCTCCCAGATCCTCTACCATGTCTTCTACCTTGTTAACCCACCTACTCCTACTATTGTATTTGTCTCAGTGGCCCATATATAGTCTCTTGGCCAAGTGTATGGTGGGTTAGACAATCTCATGAAAGATTTACCTTTAATCACATGAGTAGAACCACCTCTCCTTAGGATGATTGAACCCACCCTATGAGCCCTAAACCACAGATCCTCTATCATGGGACCTCCTCTGAAAAAATATTGCATGTCTAATTATCTGAGACTGACATCGACTACCTACTTCCAAGGTCTCTTCTCATGCTTTCCCACTACTAGCAACCACTGACTGTATCTGATCATCCAAGAAAATATCAACCACCAATGATTACTCTATAAACCCATCATTGGTATGAATTAATAAAGGGATAAAACTTTCCTAAATGTATCTATGTAGACCTTACTATAAAGTTTGATCCTTTAAGAACTGATTATAGAACCTCTTGGATATATGCATCCCTCAGCATAGTTGGTGAGAACTCCTCTCTGAAAAGATTCTCAAAATATGTCCATGTAATAGTTACCTCATAGGTAATATTGGGTCACCAATCCCCACAATCATCATGTTGATCCATGGAGAAGGCTCACTTATATGACCACTATTTGATCTGTGTGTGTCCTGGCCAGATGGAAAACTTAGGTTACCACCTCAAGAAAGTCCTCATTCGCCCATGGTTCAGGATCACCTTGAAACCTAAGGGTCCACTGTCACTGAAACTCGGGATGTTCACTCAGCCTGTGCACCTCATCTTCTATTACTACAAGTACCACATTCTTCTCCATAATATGTGGTATATCTGGTGCACAACCTAGAGGTAACATCTTTGGAACTAACCCCTGTATGGATGCCTCAACACTGAGGGGATCATACTCATGATCATGATGCTAAATCCTAACTAGCATGCATCACAGAGGAAAAATATTATAAACAAGATGTTCCATGATCAATGACTACATCTAGGGAGTTGACTCAAGAAGGACATGGAAACCACAACCTATTCTTAGATGATTCATTTACCTTTGTTTTCCTAGAAACTGTTTTCTCATGTACCGATTAGAAAAGAATGTGATCAAAGTCCTAGTATATGGATACATTATCCACCGCACCAATACTAGATTCCCTGGCCTGAAAGATGAACTCTAAAAATTTAACTCTATTTACACAAACCAATCTCACAGACACTTTATCCTAATGTAAAAATGACTCCTTTTATAACACTCTATCATGACCCATCCTAGAGGAGCACGTGTTGTGACTACCTAATTCCACATTTAATAATCTAGGGGCTGGTGACTAGAACTGGGTAGAAATATCCCTGACATGGGAGGTATTAGCCTACATCCATGCACACACAAATATATCCAAGCCTATGAAATGTTAAAATGTTAAAACAACCAAACAACCATGCATGAATACACCTAAATCCCACAAAAGGAGTATGAAAGGAAGTAAAGTACAGTAAATATAGTCAAATACAAGCCCACCAAAAAGTGTTAGAAACAAAAGTACAACCTAAAATTACGATCTAGGGACTACTATTAAAAATCCATAGGGACACACATCATTTTTTCCAGCCTCACTCAACATCTTTTGGTGATAGTTCATCTTGGACTCTATCAAAAGGCTAATCTTCTACATAATATATGACATGTTTGAGAGATGCTCATGTAATAATGAGTATAAAAATACTCAATAGGATCTCCCAAAACCAAAAAGAACCCAAAAAGGTAAAATATGGTTAGCTCTATAGAGATATATGTCTACATCACATATAACAATAACATCTCGATATACTCAAAAAAGGCACACAGTCTAAAGTTGAGTTACAATCATAGTATACCATCCTAGGATTCCAATTCAAAGATTCCAAAAATCACTCATCCAGGATAACACACTCCTCGGTCTAGTATAATTAATGATTTTTGTCCAAGATATAGTGTTCATTATGTCTCTCCATTTATAAGCACACACTGAAGATCTATAGAGATATGATACAAAGATGAGGATCGCTCACAAAGGAATGGGATGATTCCAATAGAATAATATGGATTAACCCTCTATGTATAAGATCAGTTCCTACATAGTGTTGGTTAAGAAGATACTAAGAACTCCCCCTAGGGCATGAATATGAATATAGGGTCTCACTACAGTCCTCATACAAGGATTACAACAACTCTATCCAAGAAATATTTCTAAACGGATCATCATCCTAAGAGTAGTAGATGATTCCATACTAACCCTTAGGGAATGAGAACACACTATTATGAAACATGTCAAATATATAGAGGGAAAAGGATATAATCCATTTCTATGAAATTAAATAGCCTATAGAAGGGTTACACTCCATGTCCTTTGACCCTAGGTCCTACCCATATAAACTGCCGGTGTCATTTTCCTATCTCTGTGTAGAAGTTCACAGCATGTAGACTACCCGTGTAATCTACTCAGGTGACAGTATATGGCTTTAGACCATGTACATGATCTCATGTACTAGTTCACATAATAGCTTGTGTAATCTGGTCTAGGATGTGTTCATGTAGGGGAGTACATAGAGTACTCTATCCTGTGTACTCCAACTCATGTATGTGTACTCTCTAAGGTACACACCGAGTCTCCAAGGAGGGATGACATACCATGTGATACTTAAGTTCCTCTAAAACCATATCCTCCACACATGTGGTTCACACAACGTGTAGATCTATTTTACATGCCATGTAATATAGGATTTTTTAGAATCCCATATCATGAATCTGTGCATCTTATCCTTTATCTGATGTTTGATCCATAGACTACCTTGCCATAAAATCATGAATCATGGCCCGAGGAACCTTTTTATCATCAAACAAAAATATTTGGCCCTTCTATCCACTCAAAAAATGAATTTATACTTCATTCTTCATTATGCATCGAAAAACAGGAAATCAGGTATTCACGTCGTTCAGTCAACTATTTATACAACTGTCACACCTCCATCATGTCAGGATGATCTTGGATATAAAATTTCATATCATTGTTCCATGAAGTGGGTGTGAAATGATCAATCCAATAGGATATATCAAACCATGGGCCAAATGAATAATTTCTATACAGAATGGATAATCAGGGGATAAAATCACAAGAACATTTAAGAGGAATGAAGCTTAATAGATAAGCATCTTGATCTTGGTTTTTTACTATTAGAATGACAATTGAAGAATCAACAATTTAATCATAAAGAAAAATTCTCCCAAATCCATATTAAACTAACTCATCCCACAAAATTCTTGATCCACAAATCAATCCATTCATCAATTTATTTATGTTCGTCGTAGAAAACAAGAAAGGGTGAAAGAAAATCCAAATAAACAATACCCTTCCTTGATTTGGATAGATCACTGAAAAAGAATTGGGCTTCATAATGATAATTGATGAGATCCATTGAATTCACTGTGAGTCGATCTTCGATCCATTATCTAGTCATCATTCATCTGATAGAAATCCTCCAACTCTCTCTCTAAAAGATCTACAATGATTCGGGGGTTATGTAGATAACCGTGGGATTCTAACATAATATTCTATTTAAATATTATCCAATAACCGCATCAATAAAAATAATTAAAGTAATTTATTTAATTATTTTATTCAATTCCACACCTTATGATGACATTTCAAAAAATGACCTATGCCCAAAAGATTAAGTTTCACCTTGGGTAAACCTTTCATTCTAAACTCAATGTTGACCTTGTATTTCTGATTTTGGCATCAATTTAGAACTTATTTGACTTTTTTAGGAATCCCATGCATGGGTGATATTAAATATATTTAATGTATTTCAAACATTTATTCTTGGTACACCAGGCCTCAAAATTACACATTATCTCTGCTCCTAGTCTCAAAAATAATCTATAAAATTTTTAAAGGTAATATATATTAAATATGAGTCATTAAAATATCTCTCTAAATAGTTTAAAACATGGTGCAACATTCATTTTATGTATCATCCATGTGCCTTCTATTGAAATCCTTCTCCCCCTCACTCATTCTCAAATATGATGGATCTGGTTTAGGGGATTCCATTACATAAAAAATAATTTTTTATAGTTGTTTTATATGAAAGAACCTATACCACTCCTTGATGTTTTTTCTGTTGAAGAAGTTAACATTTTCCAAAAAAGATCACAGTGATTCCTTGGATTTTCATTTAATTTTTTCAATAATAATGAAAAGAATGTTTTGGTATATTATCATGATTACTGTTTATAAAATAATTAATTTTTTCATTAAATATCGATCAATTTTTTCAAATCACAACAAACCTAACCATTAGATTTATAAATATCTAGTCACATAGATATTCATGTGGAAAGGATCCATATTTTCATTCAAATAACCCATATAGTCGCTTTATAAAATTATTAATATGTATTTTGGATAGATTTTATTTCCAAATATATTAACTCCAAACTCCTTGATATATTGAGTGGACTCCCTGATAAAGAAATCCTATATTTGGATTTCTGAAACACCTTCCTACAATTTAAACCAAGTCTTGATAAGGTAATCATTCTATGATGCTAACATTGATAAGTCGACCCAAGACTTTAATTAGAACACCCCAATAATTTAAAATAGGGGGATAGAAAAGCACTCTGAACTATTGTTTTATTCTAACTCAAGTGATGGAAGGAATTTTGATGAATTAATATTTTGGTTGAGGGTGATTTTGACATACACATAAATATATTTCATTTTATTCTTCACATGATTATTACTTGTATATGATACTTACATAATATTTATCCATATCTGGTAAAATAATTTAATCATATGGATTTTAAAAATATAAGTTATAATATTTTATCTTTTATTAATTACCTTAAGTGGAACTTACTTATGTAATTAACTATACGTGATAAAATAAACATATACATTTTATTTTATTTTTATCATTCTTGTTAATTTATTTAAAATATGTTATCATGTTTAATCATCTAAACAAACCATGAATCTCAATATATAAAAAAATAACCAAAAACAGAAAAAATAATATAATATAATTTATTGGTCCAAAAATTTTATCTAATTGTTGGTATATCAAACAATAATAAACCAACTTAGAACTTATGGGAATAACTCTTTCATCTTTCCCATGGATCGAGTTATATAATTAACCATTCTCTTATGTGTCTCCTTTGTCATATTTATCTCGACTCGATCCTAAACCATCTCCTCCAGTTAGGAACTCTGTCCTTTATAAATGTATACCCACGTGCGAGTGAATTTTTCCATGGGTTTAGGGTTATATAAAATAATCCATGGATACATAGGACCATGCATAATAAAGTATGGTGGGATGATATACAGATCATCATATCGAATTTAATAATAAAAATAACTAAAAACATATAATAAATAATTCAGTTAAGTAAACAAATCCAACACATTCATATACCGATCATTGATCATGGTCATACATAACATTAAAAACCAAATTTATTTATTATTTATATCATTAATTTAAAATATTTATATTTAATATAGTTAACTTAAATTAAAAAATTAAAAAATTATTTATTTATCTTGAATTTTGTCCAACTTATAGTCTTTGAGACATAATAAGTATCTCATCAATTATTATTTAAAAAAATTAAATATATTTTATTTTATGTTAAAATAATTTAAGTATATGACATGTACATAATATTCCACATGGCATATACTCTCTACATCATATTAAATATCATTTTTGAAATTTAACTTTTACATGATGTGTACATTGACTTGAAATTTCATGTGAAACATGATATGTACAACACATGTCATGTACCTTATACTTACACGTAATGTAAACCCACATTGTATGCCAAAATATACAAGGTATTTTGTCTTTTGGGGTAAAAACAAATAGTCTTCGTGGCATGTATGAAAACAATGGCACGCTATATAAATATTTGGTGTATACTGCTAGAAAAATACATGAAGTACACAACATGTACAAAAACCATTAAAGATCATTTAATGGAGGATTTTATAAAGTAATTACTAAGAATATAAACCCACACTATATACATAGAATCACTCTGCGGGTACCTGGTGTCTAGAATCATTTGTCACACAATGTATATAAACAACTACACACCATATATTCCATGTCTCAATTTAATTACTCTATGTGTTGACACACATAACAAACTAAAAATAACTCAATATGTACCTGGTATAGAATGACATGTGTCACATGGCATGTACATGTAGCTACACATTGTACAGTCCATTTCTCACCATGTTGCTAAAATATTAGTCAATACATAGTGTGTAATGATGTTGTAAAATGAACAACATGACTTTCCACAAATTACATGATGTGTAAGTCATGTGGGATCACATGATGTGTAAATTCTAATTGAGCACAATTTTTTACCTTTGAACCTACATGTTACTCTAGAAGACAACACATGATGTGTAATAACACCATGAAACAACCCACATAACACACCATAATTCACATGGTGTGTTCCTTGTGTGGTGAAAATCCTCTTACATAGTTTTTAATTCCCTGTTACATATGGTATGAATCCAACAACCTTAAAACCTCTAAATGGGATCTTCAAGCATTATGCGCATATTTTTAACCAATTATTGGACATACAAACTCATATTATTATTTTTCCTTAACTATTGTATTCAAAATGAAAATTTTACAAAAACAATATAAATCCAAATCATTAAATTGTTTAAATAAATTAAAAATAATTATAAATTAAAATGTGATCAATATAATACCACTTGAACGTTCAGGGTGTAGTATAAGCATAAGGATAGTGCCTAATTATAGATTTTTGTCTTTATCAATCGATAATATCTAAAGGAATTGAAGAACATAGTCTAAAATATTAAGAGAGGAAATTTTACATTTAATTCATAATTAAATTAAATATAGAACTACATCATCCGGAAAAAAACCATCTTGATCAAATTCGGTTTCTATTCTTGTCATATTATTGTTGTTGTGGATAATCCAATAGAGGATTATGCTAAATGTATTGATATGTGATCCATGAATCTCTAAAATGTGTTTTTTATATTAAGGGTGATATCATAGAGGAACCAAGTGCTTCCTTCCATTCTTCTACGATCACAATAAATAACCTTTGTACATTATATGTTCCAAAAAGGGAGGAATGGATGTTTTCTCTATAGGGTGTGGGAGTGTTATAGAAAATGTGCCTCTATTATGTCAACATACCACAAAAGAAAAATTATATAATTCAGAATATATAAAAATGATTAAATAATGATAATTTCACATATTCCCTTACCTATTATTTAATAAATGTTATTCGCTAAGTCAAATAAATAATATTATCACTGTTATATCTGATGGCATTCAATATATATAATATCATTTCTTAATTAAAGAAATTAATATTTATTTAAATTATATTAAATAAATATATCATTTCTATCAAATCATTAATCCTAATCCATATTTTTCCAAATATTTAATCATTCCTTGAATAATAAAATATATTTGTTTGGTAATATAAATATATATTATATTCACTAAATATGAGAAAAAAATTATTTTAACATTCATATAACTATATAAATATTTATTTGAATCTATTCACTAAACTGATGAATAAATAACTTTTTATTAACTTATGTATAATTAAATAAGAGATTAAATTCAACTCACGTATTATAAACTCGAATATCTTGTGAATGAAATTTTGTGATCTATATTTACATAAATAAATAATATCCCACACACCAAGGGATAAATTCATTTTGTATAATTAAATTTAATTGAATTTAATGAGATTATGGATTAATATTGTGTGTGTCCATTTAGGCCCCTTTCACAATAGAAATAAGTGAACTTCCAACATTAGAATCAAGAAAAATTTCAATACATGCATATATAAATAATTTGTTGTTGAAACTACAAGAAACTTTCTACAAATTCTACTATTTATTAAAATCTTTTTTTTCTACTGGAATCACATCAAGAAGAATATATACTATTTTCATCACCCTATATAGTCAGTTTATCATTCACTGAGTTTTTCAAATAAACTCGTTTATAAACTACCATGTCCTTGGATTTTTTTAGATAGTTCCATTTAAATCAATAGTCTAGATGTATCTTATTCCATTAATATGAAAGGGATAAATCCTATCTTGATTTATTCAATTAATATCATATTACATAGGGTTCTCCCATGGTATGTCACCTCACTACACTACTACAAAAATGAGAAAGGGAAGCGCCACCTTATATCAGTGCTAAGAAAAAACCACTGATAAAGAAACCCTCTATCAGCACTAAAATTTTAGCACTGATACAGGGCATCTTTATCAGTACTTTTCTAGGGCTGATAAAGGGCTTATTTATTAGAGCTAGAAAAGAGCTAATAAAGAAGACATGTATCAGCGCTAAAATTTTATTGCTGATAAATCTGCCCTCTATCACTGCTAAAATTTTAGCACTGATAAAGATGCCATGTATCAGTGCAAAAAAAATAGCGCTGATAAAGGACCTCTTTATTAGGGCTAAAAAATCACTCATAAAGGCTACCTTTATCAGTGCTAAAATTTTAGCACTGATAAAGGTAGCCTTTATCAGCTCTTTTTTAGCTCTGATAAAACCATTGTCCCATATTTTATAAAATTGGTCGCACGATGTCCTCATTTTTTCGCGACCTAAAGCTCTCATGGTACTGTAACCCTACGACTCCCCTCTGCCACCCCCCGATCTTTGCATTGTCGGACCTCTGCCTCCCCCGATCTTCGCGTTGTTAGACCTCTGCCACTAGCCCTTTGCTTAATCCTCCCCCTCAAACCCCTTCAGTGGATCCTCCTCCCCACAAACCCTAATTCTCTTTCTATTCGCTCAACCCTACTCCCTGCAGACCCTACTCCTTTATTTCTCTTCAGTTGGTGGCTCCTCCTGTGCACCTCCACCTCTGGCTATCACGCCTTCCCCTCTCGACATAGCACAAAATGTTCCCTACTTCTCCTCTTCTATGGTGAATTTATTTTCTATTGTTCTTGATTCTATTCTTGAACTTTCTTCTTAGGAAAGATGTGACAACAATACTGATTCGGTTTTTGGGTTTTTCTGTAATGGTTTTAATGGTAAATGGTCATACATAGGACTTTTAGTGTGAATTTCTTATATGTTTTCCCTTTCACGCTACTATGTATGGGGTATTTATCACTATGATTATAATGGTGATGGTTGATTGATGTGGTTGGATATGACATGGTATGTAAGAGATATGACTTTCGGGACTTAACTAGTAGGTTATGAGCGAGTGTCTGAATATATATTATTGTATTGATCCTTAAGTTGGCATGGGTGGTTGAAAAAGGTGTCTTTGACGAATTAATTAATCTAATTCTAGAATTTTCCCAAATCCTAATATGAGGTTTGTGTTCCTCAGTTGAGTTCTAATTGATATAGTTGATGTTCTTGTGTCTCTTGACTAATGATTCCTTGTTTTCTATTAATATTTTATAGTACCATGTCCCTAATAAGACTTATAATCAAGCTTTATGAGGGATCTACTAATGAACCAAAAAAAGAGAATCCTCCTATCGACTAGAACCTTGTAGAGGAAGTAGTTCACATAGTCATAGCTATGGTCTAGGGAGCCTCACCTACCCCCATTTAGGCTAAAGTGGTGGCACCTCAAAGAGAAAATATTTTAGATTAGGCCTAGGATTTTATTCATCTAAAATAACCATCCTTCTAAGGAACAAATGATCCTTATGGGGGTGTGTATTGGTTGTGAAATATTTAAAGGCCATCTGAGTTTTTGGAGATGTCATATTCCACTAATGTAAAGTGCACCATATTCAATATTGGGGGTGTAGAAGGATATGATGGGATTATATAATTATAGTTAATATAAATGGGTTCTTAGATTGCAAATACTTCAAGAAATTTTTTACGGAGAAATTATATATAGATTAGATGGTATCGAGTAAGTCAATGGAGTTTCTCAACCTCATCTAAAGTTATTAGTCATTGACTCAATGTACTATAATTTTTCTAAACTTGCTCAGTTTTCCCTTGAAGTGGTGTCAAACAAAAATCTTAAGTCTCATATGTTTTATATGGGTCTTCGATTAGATATCCAATATCAAGTATTTATGCTAAATTTTACCTAAAATTTTGATGTTCTAGATAGTTATGTGATGGAAGAAATTGGCATGACTATTATGTCATGGTTAACTAGAGTTACTTATATTTTTTTGGTAGTTTTAGTGGTTCCTATAAGTGTAATATAAAGTAGAATGAGCCTCATAATGAAAATAGTGGTGGTTGTATTTTATAGAAAACTTCCTCCAGATCATCTGTAGTGTCTAGTAAAGGCCAAATGACTTTTTCCAATGTGGAAAGATTGACCACTCAAAGAATTATTGCATGAAATCATTGAAGATTTGCATCTTGTACAGAAATTAAACCCACTTGAAGAGGGTTTTACATGTCTTTACAACCCTGTGTATTAGAATGGAATCATAAATATTGAGAGGTACCAAATCATAGTAATATTATTCAATAACAATGGGATTTTAAAAACATGTATTAGGAATGAAACAAATTCATGCATTGGATTAATCTCTAGTTGGAACTTATGTGGGTCATGCGATAGTGAGAGGTACCATTTCTATTTCTTTTTCTTTAGTGTATGTTTTATTTGATATTGGTTCCCATCATTATTTCATATCAAACCTCAATATAGAACTATTGAAACTTATAATAGAGCTCATGGATTATGTGATAGATATTGTAACATCTCTCTGGATAAAGAGGGATTAAGGTCTCTGATTCCCCTCTCATGCTTTCTCTTTTTCAGAGATTTAGATCATATTATATTTTTTGGTTCTTAAAATGATTCCTCTATATGTTATTCTCAAAATAGACTGGCTAGTTTCTAATAAATCTAGGATTTACTATTATCATCGGTGTGTGTCCTTCACTTACCCCGATGGGGAATTCCATGTTTTCCATAGAGAATCAGACCTGAGGTCTAGTCGAGCTAGACCTCTTCTTCCAGAGTTGAGTGGGATGATATCCTTTTATGCTATTGAACTGGAGTATGAAGCCTATTATAGTGAACTTTCCCTAGTAGCTATTGAATTTCCGAAAGAGTTTCTTTTAGTCTTTTTTGGTCTACCACTAGAGAGGGAGGTTGAGTTCTCTATCAACCTGGTGATGGGTACAAAACAAATATCTATTCTATCTTACCATATAGAACTAGTTAAATTGAAGGAGCTAAATAATTAGAGGGATGAATTGGTATCCAAATTCTTTACTTATAGAGCTGGCTACTGGTTTTCATCCATATGTATTTTAGGTTGGTGAGGTATAAAAGGATGGAATAGTTTAACATAGAAGGTTTGGCCTGATAGAGGAGGATGAGCCGTAGAGGATGATGCCATGTGAGTTTTACCATCTATGACACAAGTGATTATCCCCGCGAACCCCTTTGTGTTTGGAAACTGTGTTGATTTTGATGGGGGGTCTATCCTGGTTCTGTTGATTACAAAATCATTATTGGAAATGGTTAGGCTCTATTAATCTCTATTTTTATAAGTAATTGGTTCTCTTATACTGTATTTGGAAGTCTTGTTTTGTGTACTTGAACCATAAATTCTAATATTTGAGATTCAAATAGGATGGAGATGAATAATGATTGGATGGATGCTAATCGTTTGACAATAGAGTATAAGAATGGAGTGAAAGAGTTCATCAAGTTTTCAAAGGATCACACAAAGAATCCTTCCCAAATCCTTTGTCTGTGTTTACATTTTTTTTATTCTATACTACTTACTCCAGATGATTTGGAAGAACATTTGATATATCACGGAATATATCAGACTTATAAATGTTGGAATAAACACAGAGAAAAAGTGAATGTTGCTACTGGCTGGGATAAAACTTTGTTTTATGGATCATCAGATATGAATACATATATAGATAATGAAGAAGACCATATGGAGGACGTGATTACAGATGTCAATGATGATGAAGATTGTATTGAGTAAATGACAAATACAACTGAAGAGGAACTCCGTGATTTCCCAAAATTGTTTTAGAAGTTAAAGAGTTGGGAAAAGATGCCATTGTATACTGGTTGCACTAAATATACAACATTGTCAGTTGTACTGATGTTGTATAAATTGCAAGCAGACAATGGATGGAGTGATGTCAGTTTTATATAACTACTTTCTCTCTTGAATGACATGATCCCGGAATATAATGAGCTCCCAAGTCGGACATATGAAGCTAAAAGAATGCTATGCTTGATGGGTATGATTTCTGAAATAATACATGTCTGCCCGAAAGACTGTATATTGTTTTGCAAGGAGAAAAAATCACTTACAGAATGCCCAAAGTGTGGTGCTTCTCAATACAAGAAAGATGAATCCAATCCTATGAAAGTTTTATGGTAATTTTGAATCATTCTAAGGTTTAGGTGTCTATATAGAAGTGAAGAAACTGTAAGACAATTGTCATGGAATGCAGATAAAATAAATAAAGATGGGAAATCATGTCATCCAGACGACTCTCCTCAATGGAAGAAAATTGATCAGGAGTATCCTGAAATTGGAAAAGAGCCGAGAAACCTTCATCTTGCATTATCTACAGATGGATTTAATCCTTTTGGTTTTCAAAACATCACTCATAATACATGGCTCGTTATGTTGGTAAATTATAACTTTCCACCCCGGTTATGCATGAAGCGGAAATTCATCATGTTATCTATGCTTATATCAAGACCAAAACAACCAGTTAATGATATTGTTGTTTATCTGGATCCTTTGATCGAGGATTTGAAGTTATTATGGGATTTAGGTGTTATTTTGTATGATGCTTATAAAAGTAAATACTTCATGTTGTGAGTGATGTTTTATAGGACAATAAATGATTTCCCTGCTTATGGGAATTTTTCAGGCTATATCATTAAAGGAACTCAAGGGTGTCCCATGTGCGAAGAAGATATCGAATCAATTAGGTTGAAACATTCATCAAAATCTATGTTTCTAGGACATTGTAGATTTATACATTGTTGGCATAAGTACCGATCATGGATGACATCATTCAATGGAAGTTCAGAACAACGCGCAACAACGTCTCCATTAGAAGGTGATCAGCTGTTTGAGAAAGTAAAATATGTGAACACTATTTTTGGTAAACCATTTTCAAAAAACCTTTCGAAAATCGGTTGGAATAAGTGATCAGTTTTTTTTTGAATTGCCATACTAGAATTGTTTGTACATCGGACATCTTCTTGATGTGATGCATGTGGAAAAAAAATGTATGTGACAGTGTTATTGGAATGTTTCTAAGTACCCCTGAAAAAAGAAGGATGGAATTAAGGCAAGTTTGGACATGGTTGACATGAGAATACGAGAAGAGTTGGCTCCCGTGAAGGGTGAAAATCGAATTTTTCTTTCTCCAGCTGCATATACTCTTTCTAGAGAGGAGAGATATCAGTTTTGAAACTTCTTCAATGATGTAATGGTTCCAGAGGCGTATCATAAAATATCAAGAACATTATGTCAATGAATTATTTGAAGTTAAAAGGTTTGAAATCACATGACTTCCATGTTTTTATGCAAGATCTAATTCCTATAGCTTTACATTTCATTTTTCCCAAGAATGTTCATAATACGTTAACCAAAGTTTGTTTCTTTTTCAAAGCTATATGTAGAAAAAATTTAGACCTGATGAAATTTCCAGCTATGGAAAAAGAAATTGTCATCGTATTATGTGAATTAGAAATGTTATTCCTACCAACATTACTTGATATGATGGTTCATTTTATGATTCACTTAGTGAGAGAGATTTGACTTTGTGGTCCTGTGCACTATAGATGGATGTACCCCATTGAATGGTATATAAATATTTTTAAAGGCAATGTCAAAAATCGAAGATGGCCAGAGGGTTGTATAGTGGATCGATATATTGTTGAGGAAGCCATTGAATTTTGTACCAAATACCTATCTGATGCGGAAAGCATTGGTCTCCTGAAATCTCATTACACCGGATGCATTGAGGGTGAGGGAATTTCTTAAAGAGATGTTGTGACAATCAATATTACAGATTGGGAGTAGGCCCACCTTTATGTTTTTCATAATAGTTGTGAGGTTTCTCCATATATTGAAACTCACAATGAAATTTTTAGGTAGTTGAATCCATCAAGGGCTGAAAATTGGTTATCAAATACACATAATCACTAGTTTATAGGATGGTTTTAGACCCATATTTTTAAGCAGTTGGATGAAAATCCAAATTCAATTTCTGAACGACTTCGATGGCTAGCCGTCGGACCAAGTGTGTATGTATTATCTTATAATGGTTATGTAATTAATGGTTATACATTCTATACAGATGAACATGATTAAGATAGTGCCATGCAAAATAGTGGAGTTACACTAGTGGCTGAAGCGATGCATGTTTCTGGTAGTAAGGGCAAAAAATCCAATTTATGAAAATATGTCATACTTTGGCATTATCAAACAAATATGGGAGTTGGATTATACAACATTCCAATTGCTGATTTTTCAATGCAAATGGGTTTATAATAACAGTGGTGTTAAAATAGATGAATGGAGATTTCTGAAAGTTGATTTTAGTAAAGAAGGATAGAAAGACGAATAGTTTATAATGGAATCACAAGCAGTAAAAGCTTTTTATGTTCCAGATCCCGCAAACCTAAAGTGGTTGATTGTTATGTTCTCATCCAAAACTACGAACGGGTCTGATGAAAATTCAGTTGAGGACGATCCTTTCAATTGTACGTCACAATAATTTTGTAGTGGTCCCAATGTTGATGATGTTTTTTATGTTAAATGAGACCACAATGAAGGTATTTAGATAATTGATAGAGGTGTCAAATCCCTTCAGCCTTTGAAAAAAAGAAAGAGAGTTCAATAAACAGGTTATATTTTTTTGTAATATAGATCTTGTTATCTCATGTTATTAACTTATCATTACAGAATTTATGTAATTTAAATTAACTATTCAACCACTTTTGCAGATAATTAATTCTACACGTTATGGTTCTCCTAACCTTGAGGTTGAACAAGTCTCTCAAGCTGCTGCTGTTGCGGCTGCTGCTGCTCCTGCTACGACTGCTCACAGAGCAGAGCAACAACAAGTTTCTGAACCTGTTGTTGCTTCTAGTGTTGAGGTCCAACAACCATCAGCACATGTCATTGATACCATTTCAGATAAACATATAGATAAAGTTGATATCGATGAAATGGTCAGTAATGAAGGACCGACATCGCAGAAAACACAAGTGCGGCATAGTTTGACGGTATTAGCCAAAGTTCATAAGGTGAAAAGAAAAGGCATCAAATTTGATGTTGGATGGAATGCATGAATCCAACATGTGAATCCCAACAAGTATATCTTTAGTAGTTACATGGGAGTTTTCACTCAGTAACACGTTCTGATTGACATAGATTCATGGCACCTTGTTGTGTCTGGGATGAAGGTTGTGATCTGAGAAGAAATTATGGTGACATTATGATATTATTTATTTAATTTACTAGAAAATAGAATAATGAAACAATGTATCACTCTTCTCAATCTCTTACAGAGTACATTTATAGTAGAGGATTCACACAAGGATTATGTACTAAGGCTTGCAGGAAGGATTCGTAGAGGTTTTTGCACTATTTTAACAAGATGTCACCTAAAAGATTCCAAAGGTAAAATAAACTCGCACCCACCCATTGTCTACGCTCACCTGATATCCCAAGAAGCATGGGATGAATTTATTGGCCACCTTGGGAATGAGAAGTTTCAGGTACATTATGGGTGATAATACATTGTTTGAGGATACATGTATTCGTCACTTTGATTGTCAATATTTCATTTATGAAACAACAAATCTGTACTAAAAATAAGGAACGTGCATCGAAACCAACATACCCCTATCGTAATGCAAGGATGGTGTACGCTTTACTAGAAAAGAAAATGGTTTATATTTTAAATTTACAGTATTATTTTTAGGTGCCAATAAACAACATCATAATTATCTTTTAATGTTTATATGTAGATTGATGAGTCTAAAACCAAAGACACTTCCATCCCACATCATGTGCTATGGAAAGAGGCACGCGTGAATAAGGAAGGGAATCTAGTAGATGAGAACACACAAAAAGTGTGGGAAATATGTGTAAGTGTGACATGATGATAAAAATATTTGTTATAAATTGCTATTACATAAAAAAAATTAGTTATTTTTCTATATCTGATAGTCACAGGAATCAGCTACTCCTGTAGCAGATGCAGACCTATTATTGACGGCTTTGAAGAAGCCAGAACAATACGGTCGTGTCAGAGGTGTGGGGTTTTGGTTGACACCCTGAGTATATTTTGAGAAGAAGAAAAAACAGGTGATAGAGATGAAAAATTGAAACAAATGATCGAAATACTAGCAACCCTTGATGAATGATTTCAATGGAAGGGAGATTTTCTAGCAACTTTTATGGGTGGGAATCAAGGAGAAGACACAACTCAGGAACAACCAGCGTGTGAAGATCCCGCCCCACCCCCATCAGCTTTGAGGCGAGTTGTTCCCCTCAAAGAGCTGTCTTAGCCATGGAAATAATTATTCTAATAATTGTTCCCATGAAATGTGAATCAGATAAACACTTATACTTTTCTTGTACTGATCTTCTATAGGGTGATAGTGATTGTGATTTATATCTATCAACACCCACCTATCACCTTGTAGCGAGGGATATAATGTTCAATATCCCAAATGGAACGTTGCATAGTAGACAACTTCTGAAAGATCATCTGAAAGTGATGATTACTATAGTTCATGAGCCAAACGCAGAGCTACATATTCCACTTGATGATGATTATATTCATACGGTCGAAAAGGCTATTGGTACATTCATTGCATGGCCATCACAACTTGTAAGAGTACATGAAGACAAAGAGGTATTTATTTCAAGCTAAACCTTTAAAAATTAATGAAAAAATGGTATGAGCCAATGAATGTTATTATAGATGGATAAAGAAAAGGGGGTGTCAAACGTCGGATCAAAACCATCTAAAGGATCGACCAACCGTTCCCAAGGAGATACCAAAAGCACAATAACACCACCTGTTCTCTATCCACATTTACTACCATTGAAGAATCATGTGGATACAATGCTAAGAGGCAGTAGTAGTCATATAGTGATTTTCAAAAAGAATATATACAGAGAGGAAATTCAAGATTTTTTTGCTGCTGAAAATGTAAATGAGAGCCTTGAAAACAGTTTGATAGGCATCATTGTTGTAAATATATATATGAGGTATGTTTTCATGAATTGATTTTATAAATGCTGATCTAATGTGAAAATAATGACTTAATGCATTTTATATTATTAACAGACGTATATATGAAAAATAGTTGAAGGAATTTTCCTATGAGCCAAAATTTGGGCTCGTTAGTCCTCATACCACATTAACACATATAACGAAATTAGATCCATCAAAAAAGAATGAAATAGTGAATGTCTTGCAAAAAACAATTGAAAGAATGATTACAGATGGAAGACTCTTCCTAATACCAACCATGCAGGGGTAAAACTCTACAAATAAAGCATATTAATTATATTTTCACTTCTTTTATTACTTATTCCTTTTTGTGTTTTTAGACAACATTGGATGCTAATTGCGGTGAACTTGGAAACTCCAAAGATTTATTTTTTCGATTCAAAGCAAGGATATCCATCAAAATGACCACACATGATGGATTTTGTGAATCTATAAGACACTACATCCTACGTTTTAGGTCTAAATATCAAGTAATATAATTTATATTATCTTTTACTGAGGATTATGTTATGACAAGATGATGTATCATTATCGTCTATAAAAAGGAATGAGGACAGGGGCTAAGCATAAGGAGTAAAGAAAGTACTACGTCTGGACAAATATCCGGGTATATATAATAAAATTTCACTATCCAAACACATCTCAACACAAGTAACTTATTCTCCTAATGATAAATTTCTTATAATGATCAAAACAAACAAACGATAATGATTGTGGTTATTATGTTTGTAAATTTATAAAAGAGATCAT
This sequence comes from Viscum album, assembly GCA_963277665.1. Taxonomy (NCBI): domain Eukaryota; kingdom Viridiplantae; phylum Streptophyta; class Magnoliopsida; order Santalales; family Viscaceae; genus Viscum; species Viscum album. The sequence continues at coordinate 1,292,004,640 of OY728138.1, read as the reverse complement.
TTTTCATCAACAAACTAGCATCCCTAAAGAGGTATTTTCAAAAACAACTACTATTTCATTTAATTTGTTTATTAATTCTTTATTTGTATATTTTGCAGTACTACTCTAAATATTGAAAAGCCTCATACTCAGAAGATGATAGAGATTTGTTCATAAATTAGTGGGCTGAATACCTAATTCAAGATGGTACACAAATAGCAAGAATATCTGACTTGGGGACGTGTACAATTCGCGGTCATTTTTGAGAGGGGTTAAGGGGATCAAAAGATGAAACATTGTTGTATGTAAATTTTCGTAGGAAAATTGTAATTGTTATTAAATAAAACATCCTTTCTCCAATGTGTCATTTTTCCATTTTAATAGATGATATGCACCAGCAACATGAAAGAATGATGAACCACACAAAGTGTTTCTCTTTTGTTTAAAATGAACATATTTTTAAGTGAAAACAACAACTGACGTATGAAAATCTGACCAAATTAATTTGGATTGTGTTTATCCTTCAAGAGAATGATCCATGGGTTCATTAGGGATGTGTACAAGTCAACCTTGCCTCAATATGAGGCACGGTGTGGCCTGTATCACTCAAAGTGTCTCTCTTCTGTTTAAAATGGACACAATTTTTTGTGAAAACAACAACTGACCTATGAAAATCTGAACAAATGCTTTCAGATTTTGTTGATACTTTAGGAGAATGATAAATTGGTCCTTTTTGATGTGTATGAGTCAAACCCACCTCAATCTGAGGCACAGTGTGGCCAGTATCACTCAAAGTGTCTCTCTTTTGTTTAAAATTGGCATAATTTTATCTGAAAACATCAAATGGCCTACGAAAATCGGACCAAACGCATTCGGATTATGTTGATCCTTTATTAGAATGATCTTTGGGTCCTTTGTGATGTGTATGACTCATCCTTGCCTCAATCTGAGGCACGGTGTGGCTGGTATCACTCAAAGGGTCTCTCTTTTGTTTAAAATGGACATATTTTTAAGTGAAAACAACAAGTGACGTATGAAAATCTGACCAAACACATTATAATTGTGTTGATCATTTTGGATAATGATCCATGGGTCCTTTTTGATGTGTATGAGTCAACCACGCCTGAATATGAGGCACGGTGTGACCGGTATCACTCAAAGAGTCTCTCTTTTGTTTAAAATGGACACAATTTTAAGTGAAAACAACAACTGACCTATGGAAATCCAACCAAACACATTTTGATTGTGTTGATCCTTTAGGATAATGATCCATGGGTCCTCTTTGATGTGTAAGAGTCAACCCCGCCTCAATCCGAGGCACGGTGTGGCCAGTATCACTCAATGTGTCTCTCTTTTGTTTAAAATGGACACTATTTTAAGTGAAAACAACAACTAACCTATGAAAATCCGAAAAAATGCATTCAGATTATGTTAAACCTTTAGGAGAATGATACATTGGTCCTTTGAGATGTGTAAAAGTCAACCCTGCCTCAATCTAAGGCACTATGTGACTTGTATCACTCAAAGAGTCTCTCTTTTGTTTAAAATGGATAAAATTTTAAGTAAAAACAACAACTGACGTACGCAAATCTAACCAAAAGCATTCGGATTGTATTGATCCTTTAGGATAATGATCCATGGGTCTTTTAGGATGTGTAAGAGTCAACCCCATCTCAATAAAAGGCATGGTGTGGCCCCCCCAACCCCTGGACGCCCCCACCCCCCTAGACACCACCCCACCACCTGGACACCCCCACCCCCATGGACAGCCACCCCCCCCCCTGGACCCCACCCCACCCCCCTTGGACAACCCCAACAACCCCCTGGACCGCCCCACCCCCCTTGGACCCCAACCCACCCCCTAGACACCACACACCCCTCTAGACACCCCCTACCCCCTGTAAAGCCCCCTCAACCCCCTGGACACCCCCACCCCTGGACACGCCCATGCACAACCCCCCCCCCCCCCACCCACCTCGGACAACCCCCAACCCCCCCCCCCCCAGACTCCCCCCACCCCCTGTATAACAACCACTCCCCTAGATGGCACCCCCACCACTCCAAGACACCACCCTACCACCTGGATACCCTCACCCCCTAGACACCCCCACCCATGGATGGCCACCCCCACCCACCCGAACACCATCCCACCCCCCTTTGACAGCCCCACCAACCCCCTAGACCGACCCCACCACCCAGACACCCCCACCCCCTGGACACCCCATAGACACCCCCCCCCCCCACCCACCTGGACACCCCCCTCCTTGGACACCACCCAACCCCCTTAGATAGCCCCCCAACCTCCTGTAATGCCCCCACCCCCAGGACACCCCCACCCCCTGGACATCCCTATCCCCCCAGACACCCCCATCCCACCCTCCTGGACACTACCCAACCCCCCTTGGATAGCCCCACCAAACCCCTGGAGCACCCCCACCCCCCAGACACCCCCACCCCTGGAAAGCCCCCCCCCCCCTCGACACCCCGGAAACCAGCCCACCCCCCCTAGACACCCCATAGAGAGCCCCCCCCCCACCTGGACACCCCCCTTCCTTGGACACCACCCCAACCCCCTTGGACATCCCCCAACCTCTGGGAATTCCCCCACCCCCTAGACACCACCACCCCCCTGGACACCCATATCACCCTGGACACCCCCATCCCATCGTCCTGGACACCACCCAACCCCCCTTGGATAGCCCCACCAACCCCCTGGACCGCCCCCACCCCCCGAACACCCCCACCCCCGGAAATCTCCCCCCACCCCCTTGGAAACTACCCCACTCCCCTTGGACAGACCCCAACCTCCTGGACCCCCCCCCCCCCACCCCCTCCGGACACCCCCACCCCCTGGACACCCATATCCCCCCCAACCACCCCCCATCCCACCCTCCAGGACACCACCCCACCCCCCTTGGACAGCCCCACCAACCCCATGGACCGCCCCCACCCTCTGGAAAGCCCCCCACCCCCCCCCCCCCCCCCCGACACCCTGGACACTAGCCCATCCCCCACTGGACACCCCCACCCCTCCTAGAACCACCCTACCACCTAGACACCCCCTGGACACCCCCACCCTCATTGGACATCCCCCAACCTCATGTACCACCCCCACCCCCCTTAAACCCCCTATCCCCCTAGACACCCCCATCCCCCCGGACACCCCTACCCCCCCCTGGATAGCCACCGCAAACCCTTGTACAACCCCCCAACCGCATGAATTCTTAATTGAATTATTTATGTATTTAATTAACTTATGAATTATTTGTTAATGGTGTATGGGTATACTTGTTTTATGGGTATCCTTGGTGTAATTAGCTTATGATTTATGTGTTAATTTGGTATGGGTATAGTTACTTTTTGAGATGATGAATTTTTTGTAGGTGTTATTTGGGTGTGCTGTTGCAGAATTTTTTGTAGCAGCAGACAGGTCATTTATCAGCACTAAAAAATCACTAATAAAATATACCTTTATCAGTGCTAAAAAGGCGCTGATAAAGGATCCCTTTATCGGTGCTAAAAGAGCACTGATAAAAACACATTTATCAGTGATTTTTTAGCGCTGGTTAATGTTTCCTTTATCAGTTCTTTTTTAGTGCTGATAAAGGTAGCTTTTATCAGTGCTTACTGAGCATTGATAAAGGGGACCCCCTATCAGCACTAAGGTTTACAGTGCTTTTTGAGCGCTGATAAAGCCCATTTTGAGTGCTGATAAAGCCCATTTTTTTAGTAGTTCTCTGAGCATATGTAATTATAGTTTTCATCCATATATCTAAGTATGTGATTCATTTTTTGAATTAGTAATAATATCTAGTCAAGGGAAAAATTTATGTTCACAAATAAGGATATTTGATGACATATAAATGTGTAGAATTCTTATTGGTGGGTATGTCCTCATGACCTCCCTTCTTGGAGATCACCAAGTATGAACTTAATGAGAATAATTATCAATGAATTATAATCCCTATACACTTGATAGTAAAATCATTTCAAAGGAACTAGCCCCATGAGAACCCACCCAAGATAGTAGTAAGTCGAGAGTTCCAGCCCAAGACCACCTCCAATAGGATAAGGGTTGGTGACTAGCATCGAGTAGAATAATCATATAATATGGTAGTTCTTAGCCTATATCAACCTAAAATAGACACATATATCCAATGTATACTAAATATCATTAACACTAATAGAATATATATGAATTAATGAATTGTATATAACACAATCATGTGACAAAGAATATAAGTACAATGCAGGAAAATACCAAAAGAATTATACATTCAACAAGCCTATAAATTTCATAGATATAGGATAATAGAAACATTGTAATTGTGTGTAGTACTAGAATGATCTCTAGCTACAATAGTCATTACCACTATCAAGGACCACCATGATCCATCATGGGTATCCAAGAATCAACTCTAAATTAGTTACACCAGCACCACATCTACCATGACCATCTCTAAACTTTTGTTTCATCTTTGCATGCATAATAGGTGTTTCCACAAGGCTCATGTAAGAGTGAGTATAAAAATACTCAGTAGTATATCTTGAAACCAAAATTATAAATTTATGAATTAAGTTAGATCAAGCCCATAGTATGAGTGAGTAACTAAGAGGATCAAAAGAAAGAATAATCCATATATTCTCTATAACTAGCATTGTTATGGACACAGAGAAGTCCCAACCATTTCAACACCAAGCCACGAAGGTTAAAATATCACTTGTAACTAGGTATTATGGGAGCATAAAAAATTTCACAAATCTGGAAGTAACTATCTTGTCATATGTTGCATCTTAGATAAAACCACGGGGTTTTTTGGAGTCACAAGTCTTAAAGTATCCAATATTCTTGACAACTAAAACACCCACATCACTATTAGGAATCATAAAATGGGTAAAAACTCCATATTAAGGTAATAATGTTATTCTAGGAAATAACAAACCATACTTACCCCCTATTTGTTCCACTGATCTAGAAAATAATTAGGGAAACTAAACTTTTCCAAATAATAGGTCTTAGTCATGGGAATATTGAACCCTACTATTATAACCAACCAATTATGAGAAAACCATACCACCTCACTAAAACTATAAAGGGAAATTTGTGCCTCTATATAATACACCTTAGTCGATGGAGTGCAACCTATAGATAAAGGATCTCATGCCTTGGGTAAATTGAAGGAATACTAGACCCAACCAGTAGAATGAGATAGAGGATCCCACACCCAATCATATAGAGAAAATAACTGACCCTATCTATAAAATGACTTACATATAGAGGGTTACACTTTCTAGGTATATGAGGGAATACCTGATCATATATATAGACCCACATATAGAGTATCCCATACCCTAGTTGTAGAGACCCGTATCTTGACGTACATGGACATTACATTACATTTGCGGAATACTTAGTACATAACAAAAATACACACACAAGGACCGTAATAGTTTAGTGTCTTTGGAAACTCGGAATATAATCTTCTAATCGTGGTGAAAGATCTTCAACATATCCCATAAAGATCTTCTTTTTTTTTTATACCTAAAACCTTTCTTTATATCCTGGGGAAAAGAAAACATAAAAGGGTGAGCTCAAATGCTCAGTAAGGGTAAACAAAAGAAATATCAATCACATCATATACATAAGCACATAACTTTTGGAAATCTTAACCTGCAAAAGAGATCATAATTTCATAACATGGGGTAAATCATGGCAGTGAAATGTAATCACAATAATCATAACATAAAACATGAAACTTTGTGGCATTCACACATAATCATATAGAATCATTTCTTGTTAGTCAAGACTCATTTCCAAGACTATCTTAGTGGACAAAGTCCCTTTCTGAATCGAGTAACCCTCGTTTCAGTCCTGTTTCACTGAACCGGTATAACCTACCATTCCAGCCATGTCTATCTCATGAGATATAAAATCATTACCCAATGCATTGGAGGGAGATATAGGTCTCACCCATCTCATAATTATACCATTCTTATGTGTGCCACAAAATCATAAATCATACATCATTGCATAACACATGTAACAAAAATGGGATTCTTGAAACATCATGACATCATAAATCAATTCATATAAGATAAAGGAATTCATAAAAATAATTCCATCACAACATGAACAAATCAATTTAATAATAGGGATAAAAACAGAACCCTTTATTATCTTAGATGGAAAATCATTTTGATAAAACACTTGAACTCCATTCTTGAGGAAAATATCCTTTCTTCTTAAAAAACATTTTTCCTTTCATAACATGTCATACAACTTTAAAATAAAAGAAGTTGATTAAAAATAAACTTGAAAACTTGTAAAGGAAACTTTTTGGAAACAATGTTTTAAAAATCCATTCATGCCGTATAAGTTAAAAAAAACATTCTTCGTACTTTTGTCGGAAAGTCAAAAAGTACCTCGTATGAAAAACGACAAAAGATTCCTTTCATATCTTTTACAAAAAAAAACTTACCGAATGGTAAAATTGGATATAAACTATTGTAGAAGGATGGAAATAATATTACATATTGAGGGAACATGGATTTGGATGATAAAATACACCCCAGTAATTACCAAAGTAAATACAATCTCGGATAAAAGTGAGATTGTGATATTTCCCTTACCTTAGGTCTGATTTGCTTCGTATGTGTCCGAACCTCCGGTATAATGATTTAAATAATGTCATTGACTTATTATAGAATCATATTCATTGTTATGATATCATATATGGTTCACTTATGATATTATATTACCCGTTCTTTTGTAAATTCCATGTTTAAGAAGCGTTTTGGGTAAAATCGTTTCATTTATCGTAGGTGTTTTGAGTTGTTGTTCTTGACATTATTATTAATTATATCATGATTTACTTACTTCCAGAATATAAAATTTGATTTATATATCATATATATTCAGTATATATATATATAATAGATAGATAAATAAAATGAAAAACACCGTTCATGGAGACGGTAGTCCGTACGTACGCATGAACGCTGTTTTCCATTCCTTATTGTCTTGAAATGGAAGTAAGTAGATGACATACATATATATATATATACATAATCCAGTAGCTTTATAATGTCATATATTTCATTATTATTTCTTATATATACTTTATAATCATTCTTAAATGGTTAACATGGAGAATGAATCTCATCGCGTCGTGGAGACGGTAGTCCGTACGTACGCACGAGCGATGATATCATTTTCATAAATATTGAATTGAATCGGAGTGGATTATACAATATATCAGAATCAATATGATGTTGTAATAACTATGTATAGTTATTCTTTACACCTTTATACCCATCCATGTAAGGTGGTGGTGGAAAATAGATTACACCACGGCGTGGAGACGGTATTCCGTACGTACGCACGCGCAGTGATTTCTTTTTCCGTAGGATGGATAGATGGTGAAATAGGGTTGTTTCATACTTATAATAACATATCAGTATATGAGTGATACTGATGTTATTACTTCATAATGAAACAACCTAAGAAGAAGAAATGGAATAAGAAATAAAGATGAAAGAATTGGTAACGGTAATTACCTCTTCTTTGAAGCGCCTCTTTGAGACCTCCTCTTAGGGCACTAAAATTGGTCTTTGAGGAAGACCAGAACCTCTAGGATGTTGCTAGGGAAGTGGAGAAGTGATTTTGTCAGGGTTTGGCCGAGCTTGAGTGCTCAAATTGGTGTGAGTAGGGGGAGGAGGTGTCCTTTTATAAGGGAGGAGAGGGGCACCTTAGGAATATCTCAAAATATTATTGTATATTAAAGTCAAAATCGGTTTATAATGGTTCCAAAGGGTATTATTTCGAAGATAAAGTGGGGATGGGTCGCAATCCTATCATCCAATAGGATTTAGACAAGTTTAGGGTATTATTTTAACCTTATCAATTAGATTTAACTCTGAGTTAAATAATTTACCTTTTACCATGTCTTTTTGTTTTCTTTCACTATATGGTTAATACACTTACTATAACATGCCAAAAGAACCCCAAATTGTATATTATTAATAAATATATTCTTATCTAAGTCATTTGGCCGAACCTTAGATTTTTAGGAATAAAATATCAATTAATAATATAATATTTGATTTAAAAACTATTTTGTGTCAATTTTGACACTATTTGATATATGATTTTTGTGAAAGTCATAACAGAATTATATGTTCGAAACAATTTGATTAAATCAACACTAATATATCATAGTAACCTAGAAAATTATTTTAAGTCATAAAAAGTCTCAAATTACATTCATTTGAGCATTTATAACATCAATTATGTTAATATTTCCTTAAAAGGGTAATTACTGCATCATCATTGTGTCATAAATAAATTAATTTATTTAAAGTCAAAAAATTATAAATAAAATATCATTATGTAGGAAATATTTTTATATTTCTAATGAATAATTATAGTCGAAATTTATCTTATGTATAACCCCATATTAAAAATGTTTTAGTTATTAAACTTTGATTTTAACTATTTTAACTATTCATTAAATAATATAATATTAAATGTCATAATTTAATCCAAGTGGACCTAAATGGTCATATTATATTCATAAGGTTGTTTTTGGTCGAATTACACTTATCCAATAGAATTAGGACATGTGTTAGGGTAATAGTAATATCATATTTACCCTTAGTTACCCTATTTACTATTAACCGTGGTAAAAAAAAGTAAAAAGTTACTATTCACCAAAAAATATTTTCATCTCATTGAACCACATTTTACTTACTGAAATCAACCGTGTCTCTCGGATTTTTGAAATTCCATTCACAGAAGCGGTAAAATTAAGATTTATGAAGAAATTAATTTTTTTAACTACCACTTAGTAGTTTCACTATTCATCAAAAATTGATGTTTTTCAGAACAATGCCAAAATTTCATCCTAAGATATATTTCATATTCCGAATTCAAAAATGAAGTCTATTTTACCAAATTCATATCATAGAATTTTCATTAATTAATTTTATAATTAAATCCCGCTGTTAAAACAAATAGCGTGTTTTAATATCTATCGAAAGATTGACACTTGATTATGTCTGGTTTAAATGTGAAATTACATCCAATGACCAACATTGTATTAAATTGTAAAAATATATTCTAAATATACTTTAAAACCACTCAAATTAATAATTTATCACTATTAATTATTTCGATTAAAAAAAGTTGTTTTTAATTATAATTTAGTAATTTTCACTATTCATCAGAATATGAAAGTTATCCGAAAAGTACCAAAATTTCACCTTAGGCTAAATTCGATACTCCGAATCCAAAAATGAATTTCATTTTGAAAAATAAGATTTACAGAGTTTTAAAAAGTGGTTATTACTATTCATAACGGCTAGTTTTAATAATATTTTAATAGCATATCGTTTTTTAGTGAAACTCGGTATTGCGTATTACACACGCTATCGAGGAAGGTCGTGATTGCGTGTAATGCAAGGCAAGTCAAGGATGCGTGTTGTGCAAGCTCCTTTTGGTGTAGCGTACAACACAAGACTTTAATAAAATTAAAAGAATATTTTTTTATAAAATCTTGGGCTGTTACATTCTACCCCCCTTAAAATGAATTTCGCCCTCGAAATTCGTCGGGGTTATAAATGGTTTACTATTAGAAAGTTTCTTTAATAGAAACCCACATAGTAAAAAGGAATATCAAAACCAATCTTTAAAAACAAAAGTATGAAACGTAACGGTTACCCAAATAAACTAATCATTGGGTTTCCACATAGGTGAAAATATGGATATGGAAGAGAAATCTAACCATCATGTTCTGATGGAGAGTGGTAGAGAACATGGCTATGGAAAAGCCAGTAATCACAAATCCATAGATTTGTGATGATATAAGGTACCATCTGATTCATCAGGTATAAGATCACTAGGACAACATTTTTGGTTTTCAAGATCATTTCCCTAAAGTTGAAAATTTGAATTAGAATAAATACTTACTTTATTTTGGTACAATCTCACTGTTGTTCGTGCCTTGAACAATTTCCACTTCATCTCTTAAATAAATGAAGTTGAATTTGTTATTCATGAAGTGTTAGCAGATCATGTGATAGAATGACGGGTCATTCCATCTGTCTCAAACAAAAGGTTAGCAAAAATTATATGCATAAGTCGATCTATAGTGAGATTAATCATATATGGTTCCTAAAATGGACTTATACTTCATATATCATACTGCTTAATATAATAAAACTAGTTTCTACTAAACAGGGACTTCCTGTAGGCCAGTGGTAGGAGATAAAGGCCAGTCGCACTTCGGTTGTGGGTTCGATTCCTACAGCCTTGTCCGAAGCGATGGGCTGTCGCCCGTCCTGTAGGTTGTCCTTTTTCTAAAACTACGTTACTATAACATCCCATCAATAATATCGAAAATCTTCTATCCTTAAACAATACTAACTTATGTCCAACATAATCCAGTCTAATCTTTAGGCTTATACATAATACTGCAGTCCACTCTCATAATATAGTGACAACGATTACCAGAGATTTAATACTGTCGTTGATCCCCACATATCATAAGATATGTCTTGTTGGTCACATTCCAAACATTCAAAGTCCTTAATCGTGTATTCTCTTGAATACCTTAGTGAAAACATGAGTGCAGTTAAAAGTTAACACTTTCCACATACCAAAATCCTCAAAATTCTATATACTCAAACCATGATATCACTTAGTCCTTATATCAATCATGAGCTCATGAATACTATTAAACATTTCATTTTCTCGTCTTCATTATGCGCATATCATCTTATTTCCAAAAAAATATCTCAATCACTTTGAATACCACATCAATAAATATTGCAATACTCAATGATACAACATTATTTTGGTATCCCATTACATAAACACTTAATCATTCCACCACATCGTTGTCATATTCAATATTGCCAATAGTGATCGCATGTGATTTCCCTTTGTCCTTTGCCTTCAGTGGTTGCTCATGTTGATCATCACTAACCCTTGGATTAGGGCAATTATTAGCATAATGCCCCATTTCCTTGCACTTGAAGCATTGAAGTGTTGGTGGTGCGTTCTCTGCAGTGTTTGCTTTATTCACATCATTAGAAACCCTTTTTCCATTACTTCGACACTCAGCTGCTCGATGACCTTCTTTTCCACACTTAAAACATTTTCTAGTCCCTTTAAGACAATCTCCACCATGCTTATTTCCACACTTTGTGCATAAGGAAACATTCATCTTCTTTTCACCATTATTATGAGTTTTCTCCTTGAACTCCATCTTTCGTTTCTTGTCAAACCCATGAGATGGATATGTAACACCAACTTCCATTTCTACCTTGATAGCACAACGCACAATTTCTTCATAGCTACTGAAGTCTCTTATAGCTAATGCCCTTCGAAGACTTGGTTTTAAGCCACTGAAAAATCGATCAACTTTACTTTCAGGTTGGATGATAATACCAGAAGCATACCTTGAAAGTCTTGTAAAATTTGTTTCATAGGTACCAACAGATTCATCGTCCCTTTTATTCAGTTCAAGAAACTCTTTCTCCATCTTTGTTCGAAGAATACGAGGGAAGTACTTACTGAAAAAAAAGTTCTTGAACTCGTCCCATTCCATGGACTTAATTTCATCTCTTGGCATCGTATTCTTGATAAGATTCCACCATTGATCAGCTTCACCTTCTAAACGATATACTGCTAAGATGACTTTATCATGTTCAGAACATTGAAGAACTGAAAATATCTTTTCAGTAGTACTGATCCATTGTTCAGCCACAAGTGGATCAGAAGACCCACTGAAAGAAGGTGGATGTTGCCTCATGAAGGACTCAATAGAATATTGTTCCCTTCTCTGCTCATTTGGAAGTCCAGAATGATTCATAGCTTGTGTAAGTATAGCAATAAGATTTTTCACTCCATCTCCCATAACATTTGTTTGTTCAGGAGGGCAATCATTGCATTGTCCATTGCATTGATCAACACGGTTCCTTCGGGTTCCAGCCATCGTCTAAAACCCAAAAAGAATAGTGTGAGAGGCAAAAATCATGCTAGGGAAAACAACATAATAAAGGGGGAGTACCTTCAATATCCAACATCTTAGGTTTAATTCTATGATCGTTAGGGTAATTCTATTACTATAACCTATACGTATACTTATCCCTAGGGACATCCCTAGACATACCTTAGAAATATCTCTAGGGATCACACTAACGTTTTCGCATCCTAGTTTCCAAAGGTTGACTAAACCTTTCCTCTGATACCAACTGTAGAGACCTGTATCTTGACGTACATGGACATTACATTACATTTGCGGAATACTTAGTACATAACAAAAACACACACACAAGGACCGTAATAGTTTAGTGTCTTTGGAAACTCGGAATATAATATTATAATCGTGGTGAAAGATCTTCAACATCTCCCATAAAGATCTTCTTTTTTTTATACCTAAAACCTTTCTTTATATCCTGGGGAAAAGAAAACATAAAAGGGTGAGCTCAAATGCTCAGGAAGGGTAAACAAAAGAAATATCAATCACATCATATACATAAGCACATAACTTTTGGAAATCTTAACCTGCAAAAGAGATCATAATTTCATAACATGGGGTAAATCATGGCAGTGAAATGTAATCACAATAATCATAACATAAAACATGAAACTTTGTGGCATTCACACATAATCATAGAGAATCATTTCTTGTTAGTCAAGACTCATTTCCAAGACTATCTTAGTGGACAAAGTCCCTTTCTGAATCGAGTAACCCTCGTTTCAGTCCTGTTTCACTGAACCGGTATAACCTACCATTCCAGCCATGTCTATCTCATGAGATATAAAATCATTACCCAATGCATTGGAGGGAGATATAGTTCCCACCCATCTCATAATGATACCATTCTTATGTGTGCCACAAAATCATACATCATACATCATTGCATAACACATGTAACAGAAATGGGATTCTTGAAACATCATGACATCATAAATCAATTCATATAAGATAAAGGAATTCATAAAAATAATTCCATCACAACATGAACAAATCAATTTAATAATAGGGATAAAAACAGAACCCTTTATTATCTTAGATGGAAAATCATTTTGATAAAACACTTGAACTCCATTTTTGAGGAAAATATCCTTTCTTCTTAAAAAACATTTTTCCTTTCATAACATGTCATACAACTTTAAAATAAAAGAAGTTGATTAAAAATAAACTTGAAAACTTGTAAAGGAAGCTTTTTGGAAACAATGTTTTAAAAATCCATTCATGCCGTATAAGTTAAAAAAAACATTCTTCGTACTTTTGTCGGAAAGTCAAAAAGTACCTCGTATGAAAAACGACAAAAGATTCCTTTCATATCTTTTAAAAAAAAAAACTTACCGAAGGGTTAAATTGGATATAAACTATTGTAGAAGGATGGAAATAATATTACATATTGAGGGAACATGGATGTGGATGATAAAATACACCCCAGTAATTACCAAAGTAAATACAATCTCGGATAAAAGTGAGATTGTGATATTTCCCTTACCTTAGGTCCGATTTGCTTCGTATGTGTCCAAACCTCTTGTATGATGATTTAGATAATATCATTGACTTATTATAGAATCATATTCATTGTTATGATATCATATATGGTTCACTTATGATATTATATTTCCCGTTCTTTTGTAAATTCCATGTTTAAGAAGCGTTTTGGGTAAAATCGTTTCATTTATCGTAGGTGTTTTGACTTGTTGTTCTTGACATTATTATTACTTATATCATGATTTACTTAATTCTAGAATATAAAATTTGATTTATATATCATATATATTCAGTATATATATATATATAATAGATAGATAAATAAAATGAAAAACACCGTTCATGGAGACGGTAGTCCGTACGTACGCATGAACGCTGTTTTCCATTCCTTATTGTCTTGAAATGGAAGTAAGTAGATGACATAAATATATATATATATATATATATACATAATCCAGTAGCTTTATAATGTCATATATTTCATTATTATTTCTTATATATACTTTATAATCATTCTTAAATGGTTAACATGGAGAATGAATCTCATCGCGTCGTGGAGACGGTAGTCCGTACGTACGCACGAGCGATGATATCATTTTCATAAATATTGAATTGAATCGGAGTTGATTATACAATATATCAGAATCAATATGATGTTGTAATAACTATGTATAGTTATTCTTTACACCTTTATACCCATCCATGTAAGGTGGTGGTGGAAAATAGATTACACCACGGCGTGGAGACGGTATTCCGTACGTACGCATGCGCAGTGATTTCTTTTTCCATAGGATGGATAGATGGTGAAATAGGGTTGTTTCATACTTATAATAACATATCATTATATGAGTGATACTGATGTTATTACTTCATAATGAAACAACCTAAGAAGAAGAAATGGAATAAGAAATAAAGATGAAAGAATTGGTAACGGTAATTACCTCTTCTTTGAAGCGCCTCTTTCAGACCTCCTCTTAGGGCACTAAAATTGGTCTTTGAGGAAGACCAGAACCTCTAGGATGTTTCTAGGGAAGTGGAGAAGAGATTTTGGCAGAGGTTGGCCGAGATTGAGTGCTCAAATTGGTGTGAGGAGGAGGGGGAGGAGGTGTCCATTTATAAAGGAGGAGAGGGGCACCTTAGGAATATCTCAAAATATTATTTTATATTAAAGTGAAAATCGGTTTATAATGGTTCCAAAGGGTCTTATTTCGAAGATAAAGTGGGGATGGGTCTAAATCCCATCATCTAATAGGATTTAGACAAGTTTAGGGTATTATTTTAACCTTATCAATTAGATTTAACTCTAAGTTAAATAATTTAACTTTTACCGTGTCTTTTTTTTTTCTTTCACTATATGGTTAATACACTTACTATAACATGCCAAACGAACCTAAAATTGTATATTATTAATATATATATCCTTATCTAAGTCATTTGGCCGAACCTTAGATTTTTAGGAATAAAATATCAATTAATAATATAATATTTGATTTAAAAACTATTTTGTGTCAATTTTGACACTATTTGATATATGATTTTTGTGAAAGTCATAACAGAATTATATGTTCGAACCAAGTTGATTAAATCAACACTAATATATCATAGTAACCTATAAAATTATTTTAAGTCATAAAAAGTCTCAAATTACATTCATTTGAGCATTTATAACATCAATTATGTTAATATTTCCTTAAAAGGGTAATTACTACATCATCGTTGTGTCATAAATAAATTAATTTATTTAAAGTCTAAAAATTATAAATAAAATATCATTATGTAAGAAATCTCTTTAGCTTTCTAATGAACATTTATAGTCGAATTTATCTTATGTATAACCCCATATTAAAAATGTTTTAGTTATTAAACTTTGATTTTAACTATTTTAACTATTCATTAAATAATATAATATTAAATGTCATAATTTAATCCAAGTGGACCTAAATGGTCATATTATATTCATAAGGTTGTTTTTGGTCGAATTACACTTATCCAATAGAATTAGGACATGTGTTAGGGTAATAGTAATATCATATTTACCCTTAGTTACCCTATTTACTATTAACCGTGGTAAAAAAAAGTAAAAAGTTACTATTCACCAAAAATTATTTTCATCTCATTGAACCACATTTTACTTACTGACATCAACCGTGTCTCTCGGATTTTTGAAATTCCATTCACAGAAGCGGTAAAATTAAGATTTATGAAGAAATTAATTTTTTTAACTACCACTTAGTAGTTTCACTATTCATCAAAAATTGATGTTTTTCAGAACAATGCCAAAATTTCATCCTAAGCTATATTTCATATTCCGAATTCAAAAATGAAGTCTATTTTACCAAATTCATATCATAGAATTTGCATTAATTAATTTTATAATTAAATCCCGCTGTTAAAACAAATAGCGTGTTTTAATATCTATCAAAAGATTGACACTTGATTATGTCTGGTTTAAATGTGAAATTACATCCAATGACCAACATTGTATTAAATTGTAAAAATATATTCTAAATATACTTTAAAACCACTCAAATTAATAATTTATCACTATTAATTATTTCGATTAAAAAAAGTTGTTTTTAATTATAATTTAGTAATTTTCACTATTCATCAGAATATGAAAGTTATCCGAAAAGTACCAAAATTTCACCTTAGGCTAAATTCGATACTCCGAATCCAAAAATGAAGTTCATTTTGAAAAATAAGATTTACAGAGTTTTAAAAAGTGTTTATTACTATTCATAACGGCTAGTTTTAATAATATTTTAATAGCATATCGTTGTTTAGTGAAACTCGGTATTGCGTATTACACACGCTATCGAGGAAGGTCGTGATTGCGTGTAATGCAAGGCAAGTCAAGGATGCGTGTTGTGCAAGCTCCTTTTGGTGTAGCGTACAACACAAGACTTTAATAAAATTAAAAGAATATTTTTTTATAAAATCTTGGGCTGTTACACTAGTTATATGGGGGGGGTACTTGTAACTACTAGTATAATAAGAACACACTGATCATTATGCATAAACCACGTCATCATCCTTTTAGATCCAAATTATAAATCTACCCATATCATATAAAAATAGACTTATATTTCCTAATGGAATAAACCATAGTGATCTACAATGAGAAATAGTTAGAATTGGCTATTTTCTTCCCAAAATGGACACTCATAAGAGATTTTACCAACCCCACCCCCAAGGGGGTAGGATCAGACCACGGGTGTGCCATGTGGGATGTTGGGTGGGTGTCCGCACACCTCTAGGATTGGGGAATACCACTTTTGGAACAACATGTAGTCACATGATACTTAATGTGTACACTTCATGTTTGTATGTGTTAATTATCTTACCTAGTCCTAGGCCATCTGGCTACCTAGCCCACTCAGTTTACCCCGCCTACCAAGTGGAATGTGGTGAATCATTTTATACGAAGGGGAATATATTTATAGGACCAATGTGGGGTAGTAAATTCACCCATGCGTTTATTATTTCACATGATACATTGTGTTTCCCCCTAATTTCATCACTCATGCTTTTTCACCATAGTAAGGACCTCTTGTTATGCCCTTAATATAGTGTCATGGCTATCACAGAACCCTCCTACTTCCCTACTCTATAAAATGACACAAATACCACTTTAGTTACCACCTTCTTCCTTAATCACTTCATCTCCATGAAATCACATCCAGAAACCCACCACACACCCTACCTCCCCTCTAGTTAAGAAACCATGCATCCACCACACTGCCTCCTCTCACTGAGCCACAATGTCCTTCTCTCATTGCATCCTCTCTCAATCCACTATGTTACACCCTTGAGGTCTCTATCCATTGATAAGGTTGGTAAACCATTCTCTTATGTGATGGGGAAGAAAATATAGAGAAAAAGAGAGGGTGTAGAGGAGGGAAATGGGAGGAGAAGAGATACTTTCAGTCTCGATCGACCGCAAACCCCATGCCTCTATCGCTTGTCATTGTCAATCATCGCCGTCACAATGAAAAAATTTATGGTTCATAATTCCACCATGAACAAGGCATGATCTTGTGAAAAAAATATAATAATAATCATAATGAATATTTGGCATGAAAAACATGAAGAATTGAGGATCTAGTTATAAGATAAAATATAAAATCCATGAAGGAGGAAAATACTATTTATATATATATATATCTAATATAAATTAAAAGAATAGTGGACCATGAGAAATCATGAATCCCTAACATTAAAATATATCACTCATTGATGATAGTTAAGTTTGTGTTTTTTATCATCTCCAACCCTATGAGAAGTTCTTAAATTTCCCCCTATAAGCTCCCCCCTTCATTGGCACTCAAAAATCCTAGGGTTCATGTGGATAACCCTATGATTTGGATATAAATGTATTATTATAAGAAAATTTATAGGTTTAAACATTTAATCTCCCATAAATAATTTAATTAATTATAATAATATTTTACCTATTTAAATATTCGATTAATCCGTCCATAATAGAGAAACATTTGTGAAATTGATGTGAAAAAAGGTTATACCACCCCATAAGGTAGATCCCATATTTTCGAACCCACTATATTTTCATTTTTACCATTAAATACTCTCCTTAATAGATATAAGATTTTAAAAAAAATATGAATGTATGGACTATAAATAACATATTTTTCATTAATATATTAAAATTAATGCCTAAATATGCATTTAACATTACACTAGCTCATCCCATGGGTAAACAACACATCCTGAAATTGAATGAACTGTCAAATAAATTTTTATATGAATGTTTATAAGGGTAAATATATTATTTCACCCCTAGAGAGTTCCTGTGACTTTGAAACTCAAAAATATATTTTAGTCATGACCGAAAAAATAGTTCACTACATCCTCCCCACTTGAAGACCCTTTTCATCACCATAAAGGAAACAACTTGGGTTTCTTATAAAATTAATCTAAAAAAAAACTTGTTCATAAAAAAACTGACCATACCATTATCATCCTTTATATTCATAAGTTTGAGCACTATGTGAATTCAGTATACCATTTCTTGAGAAGGGAACTCCCTCTTTCATCACTAAATTCATTGGCTTTATATCATCTCATTACAACACCCTAACCAAAATACAGATCTAATCCATGAGAGTATTTTCAATCCTATTCAACCAAAAACACTTTTCATACAAAGCTCATACTTAAATATTAAATGAATTTAAACAACGAACCAATGACTTCCTCATTAGAATGGTTCACTACCACATTTACCCTTGGTATGAGTGTCTTTATCCTCACCTTAATGAGTTTCCTAGATGATTGTTTTAGGATTATAACCCATCTACACCACGATCCACCACTAACCCCCACACAAGGATTTCACACTAAAAAAATAGGGGACTTAAGGTAGCATGATCCTATGAATCCATGTTAGTATATTTTTCCTCCTTATACCATATGTAATAGGAACCTGTGTCACTAGCTCGTAGAAATAAGAGGAAATACTCTTTTATAAACCACTTAACAATAATCCATATGAATATTCCATCCATATCATGATCATCAATAGGTTCATGTTAAATATTAAAATGGATTGGTTGTATTGTCATAACATTTTCATAAAGAATATAACATGCAGATTAGAAAACAACACCAACCTCCTCAAACTTCTTAGAATCACATAGCTACATGTTGGGTGGACCAATAAACCATAATCTGAAGTGGATGGTCCTAACAATTTATATGGTCCTGATTTTTTAGATATATTCCTAAAGATAACACATGGCTTAGTGACCAGAATCCACAACCTCATGAGAAACCCTCTTCCTCTACAGCATAGAAAGATATCCCATGTGATGGGTACACCCATAAAGATCCACTAAACATAACACACTAGGGTTGATACTTTACTAGAATAGTCATCACTGAATAAAAACCCCAAGAGAATAATATTTTACACCTGGGAAAGTGGTTGATTTGTTCCCTACCTTCTAAAAACCCATTCAAGCCTTTCTCCTATGAACATCCAACCACACAGGTTTAATAAGTCAAAATCACCATTGTGGACCTCTGACACACAATTTAATAGTAAAATTCCACCACCATCAATTTTAGATGATAAATATCTATCTCTTTAAATGTGGTAATCACTTCTCAAAATCTAGATGTTTATAAATATTCTCTATTATATGAACATAGATACATTTACTTGAAGAATCAACTACCATGCTAATATTGTGTCCCGAAAATATCATCAACTGTCATGAAATTAACTTCATGAATACTAATTATACCTTATAAATTTAGATACCATAATATGAAAGTTTACTGCATGGATAGAACTCTCATAGTAAGATAAGAGAAAATTCCTCAAATTCTAGAGAATCCCCTTCTATGAACTGATACCAAAAACAGTTCGATCTATATGCCATGTAACTTCCTTATAGGTTATCATAATTCCACCCACCAACACCCGAATATTATCTCCAGAATAAAAGATAATTCATATATAGGTTTTATATTGAGGGAAAACCCTGAGACTCCCTTTCAAATAATTCATGAATTCTTCTACTTTAACATTAAGTGAATTTCTCATCCACACACTTGGAATATAAATTCATCCAAACCATCTAACAGGTAGATAACTTCAACTTAAATGGGTTTCTATCAGCTCGACACACCCACAGTGATTGAATTTCTAGTAAAATATACAAAAACACTCATCTTATATGAAATTTGATGCCTCTATAATCTAATAAATTTATTCATTTGAATCATGACTAAAGTAAAACTCTTTAACCCCATCCCTAGGTATAATGATCTCACTTCACTAAAAGGGATGAGTAAAATATGTTCATCATTTGTGGACTCTCTAGATGAAAATTTTATGGATATGTGTTTATATAATATAAAAATCCTAAATAATATATTACAGGAGGAATATATTATAGTTACTCTAGCTAGTATGAGGGTCCATGAAGAGATGACACCAAACATTCTCTAAACTATGTCCAATGATTCCAAAATATAGTATTCTATCATGTGAATATTACCATATCTCTTTCCATTAGTACCCCACATTTTACTTGAACCAATAAAAAGTGGTGATGATGGAAAGCACATGGAATACCCCGCGCGTCTTCACCTCTTTTGGAAGAAGGTTAATCAAGACTAGATGCCTTGAGCAGTGGGGAAAAGTAAAGTAGATAATCAACTAATAAGAATCAGAAAGCATCCAAAAATCAAATCCATCTCGCTCCATCATACCCGGTGTCCTCTCTGACACCCACATGCATAAACTGATGCATCTCTCCACTCTAGGTTTCGCCTTTGAGAACATCTTTAACATCAATCAATTTCATTATTATTCTCGCAGAATGATATTACTGAAGAATTGATTAACTACGATAGACATATTCATAGACTCCTTCAATGTTTTCATGTGAACAACATTAAAAATAAAATCAAACCAGGAAAGACCAAATTAGTGACACTAATGTCAAAAAAACATAAATTTTTGAAACCAGTTAATGGCCAGCGAGCAACAGGCTAAAAGGAAATGAAACAAACAGATTCCTAGATTCCAACTAAAGATTCTCCCTACTAGGACTCTATCCTCAATAGGGGAATATTTTATTCCATAATTGTCTTTAACATGAAGTTCCTCACACAACATAAATCTATATTTTTTCAATTGAATTAATAAACTTACCCCATAGGTAGGGTGCATCCCTTCTAGGAATACTTAACTGACAATCCTTTCTTGAGTTCTCTAATTTAGGTGGAATTACATTAAAAAAACCACAGTTCAATAATTCTTCCTCTCGAGTCTCCCCTTAAACTAAGTAGCTCAAAAAATCTATTATGAAATATGTATAACAAACCTCTCATGGTTTGTAGGCCTCATCACATACTTGAACATGTTTATACCACCCTATAAAGGGTTCAAAAACCCGTGGGAAAGAATTAATCCTAGATAGGAAATCAAACTATATCCCTAATAGAGTGGTCCCATAATGAGTTTAGGAAAACATATTCCAATAATGTCTCACCATTTCATACATAGGGATCAATGGAAGAATCATTAAATTTTCAGAAAAAACCCAAACACAATAAAATATGTGTCTCCACCTCTATCCAAACATCAATCTCTCAAGGATTATGCTCTCCTTAAAAAACATTGTGGTCTCTATCATTGAATTCATGCACCATAATTAGTCTATGGGTGGTCTTGTCTAAAATTTCATAAAATAATATCATCTATAGAAGTATGATCTTCATTATTAAAAAATAAAATATAAATTTCTTTATATCACGAAGAAATAATCCCTCTTAATAAATTCTTTAAAAATAACACCTTGTCACTAAATAATTATTGGTGAGGGTAAAAACTATAGGCACAAGCTTATCATGTCCTTATTTCTGCATAAAATATGGATATAAATGGGTAGAACCCTATAATTGATATGATGAACCTATAAGGGTTACAAAATATTTTGATGGTATGACAAATGAAGGACATGAATGACCACAATTGACTAATATATGATGCATGTGCCAACATTCATGTAACCCATGATGATGTCTTGGTGTTATGGGCCTACTAACATGTTATTGTAATCCTAGAAAAATTATATGTTAGCCCCCACACCTATCTTAGTTTCCCTTGTTGGATAAATGGACTGAATACCCCCTTTAACATCATTTCCATAAATTCCAAAACCAATCCCCACATGAATACTCACTCTAAAAATTTTTCTTTTTAAAAAACCTATTTTATACCACTCTGACACAACTCAACCAAATAGGGTCCCACAATAGCTGATAATAAGCTAAGAGTTCCACCCTGGGCCCACCTCCAAAATTCTAGGGACTTGTGACTTGCTCTGAGTAATAAAATCACACAATATGGGATGCCTTAGCCTATATAAACCTAAGACAGAAACATATATTCAATGAATGATAAAAATCAGTAACTAAATTATAATATATATAAATAACTGAACTATAAATTACAAAATCATGGGATAATAAATTTAAGTGCAATTCCATGCATGAAAATACCAAAAGAACTATACATATGAAAAAACATGTGAATATAATAGATACAAGATATGGGAAGGCTCTTCATTATTATGTGTACTCCTATAATGATAACTAGACATAGTGGTCATATCCATTATTAAGGAACAACATGATTCATTATGCATCACAAAGTGTCACCAGGTGTAAGCTCCAAACAAGCTACAACCACTCCATGTCAACCAAGACAATATCTGAAACTTTGAATCATCTAAAAAATAATAACACATGTGGCCATAAGGCCTATGTAGGGGTGAGTATAATCATACATAGTAGGACACCCCATTAACAAAATGGAAATTCAATAAATAATATAGGTCAAACCCTCTGTACGAGTGAGTAACTAATAGGAAGACAATAAATAATAATTAATATATGATATAAAACTAGAATTCTCAAGGACATGGAGAATTACCAATCATTTAATCACTAACCCATGAAGGTCAAAATCAAAAGATAAAGTAAGGATTCTCAAAGTACTCAAATTTCTAAAAATATTTAAGTCATTATCCATCCATACATTGCATCTCAAAGGAAACCAAGGGGTTCTTGGGTGCACCACAAGCTGTTCTGGGGTGGTTGTTCATGTTCCTCTAGAAACATGGTTCCCACACATGTTTTTCATCTATAATTGCATATTATCACAACCTGGGTTAGTTAGGACCCAACCCCTAACTTTCCACCCAAGCCTCTCAACCCTTCCACCTTTATATGGAACGAGGGCAACCATTTGATCAGGTGGGGATCATATAGTTGGGAGAAAGATGTGGTAGTCAATCCATCCCTATGTTTGGTATTGTGCACATAGTGTTACCCCAGCCCCAACAAAAGATCCACATAGCACCACCTCCACCACACCTACCTCTATGCCACTTCTCACTAAGCCAGCACATCACTCCCTTGTTTCCTAATCTATCTGAGCCACCATGTTGGTCGCTCACTGCCTCCAACCACCGTGAAGTTAGATGCTCATCAATGAAAATGAGGGGGATAAAATAGAGAATATTGATAGAGGTTTATAGGAGAGAGGAAAGTAGGAGGGGAGAGAAATTCCTGACCTTGATTGAACACTAAACTTATACAATTATCACTCTTCTACATCAAACACAAAAATCCCAAAGAAAAATGTTATAGTTCAATATTCTTCTAAGAATAGGGTATGATATTGACAATAAATTAGAATAATAATAATAATGAATATTATCCAAGAAAAACATAAAAATGGATGGTCATACTATGTACTAAAACATAAAAACTGAAAAGGAGGGGAATCCTCTATTTTATAAATATTTCTAACAGAA
Source organism: Viscum album (assembly GCA_963277665.1). Lineage (NCBI taxonomy): Eukaryota > Viridiplantae > Streptophyta > Magnoliopsida > Santalales > Viscaceae > Viscum > Viscum album. Next base: position 1,291,980,783 of record OY728138.1, on the reverse strand, counting down.
ATTATATAAAAATTGATCATAAGGAATCAGGAGGCCCTTCTTCAAAAATTGATTCCCCTCTGATGAAGATTGTGTTCTTGTTTATTGATCACCATCAAACTGATGAGAATTTCTTTGATTTGCTCTAAAAAACATCCCTTCATTGGTACTCACAAATCATAGGGTTTATGTGGTTAACTACTGTATTTAGGGATAAGTGTGCTCTTATAGTCATAATGTATATTTTTAGAAATTTAATCACCTATAAATGATTTAATTAGTCATTATAAATATTTGATTAATCTATATAGGATATCCAAAACTCAGCGACCCTGATGAAAACAAAAGCTATACCACCCTTAGGGTAAACCCACAATATTGGACCTAACCAAGGAGTTAGTTTTCTCAAATATTGATTTTCTTAATAGATATATACATTTCCTCAGAAATACACACATCAATTAAAAATAGTATATTCTGATTTAATTTATTATTATTGAGACCCTACAATGCTCACAAGTCTACACAAGTTTAGTCCATGGGTAAAAACCACAACCTAAAATCTATGGAATAATCAAAAAAAATTGAGGTCATCTTCTTGGGTGAATTTAATATTTTACCCAAGGGGAGTTCCTGGGAACCTAAAACTAAAAAAATTATAAGTCTCTAATAGAAAAAAATATGGGTCACTAAATTATCTTTATCCCATCATACATATGTTATCTAGACCATAGGGCATGTTTTATTAATATTGTTATATCATCTCTATGTTATCGTTTAGTTGGAAACTATTATAAACCTATTAATGCGATGAATATTCAACGTACAATATAACATTAATGTTATAGATAAGAAAAATCACTATGTGATAAGAGTATATATTCATATTATGGTAATCAAAAGTATTAAGTCAGCTGGTTCTAGGGAACTGACTCTAACACCCACCCCATCCATTTTTATATTCAAATATACCTCCAACAATAAATCATCTAAATGAAACCTCTATATAATTAACCCTAATATCCCACCATTAATATAATATTAGTAGAGCATATTAATTTTATTAAACCAAGAAACTTATTCAAACTATAATCCATTCTCATTTCCAATAATCATAAATATATTATATTATCAATAATAATAATTCGATTAAAAATTATTTAAAATTTTATAAATAATTCATATAAATATTAATTAATATCAATAAATTACAATATCTCATAATATCACTAAATTTATTTCTGAGGTTAATAAACCAATATCAAACTCAATATTTCCATAAAAATATCATTGAATCATCTATTAGTTCAAAATTAATATTTTACACATTAATTAAAAATTGAAAAAAATACCTCCAAAAATTTTAAAACTCTAAAAAATGAATTTTTAAACCACTATAATGATTCTTGAATGAATCTATTTTTTTGATGTTCATATAATGATATAAAATATAATAATGGTTTTCAAAATCATTTATATGTTTTTAAAATGCATAAAATGATAAAAAAATGAATAAAAAATATCAACATGATATGTAACTTAATGAAAATGATGATTGTTTCCTTTAACACATATAAAAAAATCGAGTATGAATCCAGATTCATGATTATAAAAATGAAAAAAGTTATTTTCAAGAATTAAAATCTATTTTTTACTATGAAACATTTGTTTTTAATTTAAAAATGAGAAAATGAATAATTTTTTTATGAAAAATTTGTGTAATGGCTCTCACATAATTTTTAATTTATAAGAATAAAACATAGTTGAATTTGAAATCTAATGTACATAAAATTTTAAAATGCATTGTTTATAAATTATGATTTAGATCTAAGTGTTAATTGTGTTTCTAATGATTAAAAATTAGCAAATGAGTTTTATTTTTCTTTTAAATTTAGTGAAATGATTCTTAGTTTGATTTTTGATTTATAGGAACAAACCTCATATGAATCATGCATCTAAAGTTCTCAAAATGATCAAAAATTTACTTTGATAATTAAAATTCTTATGTACCTATAAGACAAGCATAAAAAATTCAATAATTTGGGAACACTATAATTTTTTTAAATATATGTGAAAATGATCAAAAATTTATTTATAACCAGTAGAAATAAAATACACTTTCATCTGATGTTTGATATTATAGAAATTATTTAAGGTATTATTTAAAAATTAATATTCATTTCTATGTGTCCAATGTGTATCAATTGATAAAAATTGTGAAAATGAGATTATTTATATCAAAATTTAGATAAAAATATTCATTTCATTTATAACTTATAGAAATTAATCATGCATTAATCTGACATTTAATATTCTCATAATGATTAAAAAAATTAAATGTGTTTCATAGTAAACAAACAATTGAATTTTTAATTTTATGGTTTAAAATTTTCATTTATCATTTTTTTAAACTACACTTGACTTTTAAATATAATTATATTTTAAACTAATTTAGGAGAAATATATATAAAATAACTATATTTTTTTATTTTTATTATTTATATATTTTAAACAGCATAAATATATTATTTAAAATTAGAATAACTTATGTATGTTTCTATATTATCAAAATCCAGATGAAATTATGGTATCTTTTTTATCAATAAAGGAAATATTTTATAAATATTTATAAAATACAACATTAATGACTAAAAAAGGATGTTTTTTAATATAGAGTTTAGTGGCCACTAATAAAAATTTTCATTATAAATATATTGGTTGTTAATAAAGATCACTAAATACTCATTTTAATTTGTTAATCTTAACTAACCTCCATTGTTGATCGCTAAAACCATTTATCCATAGAGAATCCATATTCACCAAAAGGGACCACTAGTTAGTTAGTAAATTCATTTTTAAGAGTATTATTATAGATTTTAACAAAACCCTTTTCCTTTTTAAAATATTTATCTTTTTTTAAACCTTTAAATCCTAATGAATATTAAAAATGGTTGTTTTTAATAATTTTTGGGTAAAATTGGTTGTTGATATGGGAAAATTGAAGTGTTTTTCGAAAATAATATAATCATTAAAGGCAGTAAAGGTTATTAATTTTAAAAAAAAATATTTAATAGGAATTGATATTAAGTAGATAAAAAATAAATACTTGTTTAATAAAGTTATCAAATTCCAAAAGTGGGGTAAATTTTTTTATTTGAATTCTTAGAATGTCTAATTTAATAATAATGGGGGAAAATATTATAAAATATTTATAATTTTTATTTTATAAGATATTTATGTTATATGAACTAAAATCAATAGTGTTGATATGAATCTTACCATAGTAAAATTAGAAATATATGTTAATATTCAACATATAGGAAGGTATCAATTCTATTTTTCTCTAAAATATGATGAATATTTTAAAGGTAACGAGGTATACAAATTTTTTAGGTTATGAGATAATAGAAAATAAGAAAAATTAATTATCATAATCATTATTTAATTTTTTTGTACATTTTTTATAAAAAATATTTATCTGTTAAAATTATATAATTTGAAGTTGTGAGACTTGAATATATATATATTCTCAATATAATTTCTTTAAAAAGACTATTTAATATTGAATGATTTATTTTTAGATTCATTAATCATAGAATTTATCCTAAAATAATAATTAATATTATACCTTTGTGTAAAATTATCCATTTTGTATTTTATTTGAATTAAACATTTAAATAGAATTGATGATGGTGAACCTGAGGATGAATTTATTACATTTAGTAAAATTTGATATTGGGTTATTAATATGAGTTTTGGAGTTTATAAATTCATATAAAGAACATATTAAAGATGAATATATTGGTGATGAGGTGTTTGGTAAAACCATTCCATTAGTAAAACCCATCTTTAAGTCATAATTTCACATCCCATGTCACACCCTGTTTTGTTTCTTTACATGTCATGGTTTTGATCTGGTTCATTGAAAATCCCAATTCTTTTCTTGATTGTTTGTTTATATTAATTTTTAGTTTTCAACTTCCATATATTTCTAGTCACCTTAATTTTGTATCCTCATTTCTTGTTTGGGAGTTTTTGGAGAAAGGGTGGTTACTTCATGATTTGGACCAATTGTTAGCTCATTTCCAGTTTTAAAAACCAAATTTGTTAATTTTATAACTCCTTTGTTTTTAAACATTTTTCACCCATTAAACTTCATAAATTACCTCCCTTTACATATTCAAACCAAAATATCCTTTTGGACCCCTTAATAATTCAAAATCAAGGTGAATTGCGGTTACTTATTTAGGTACTGGGCCAGCCCATGGGCCCATTTCTAGTTTTTTTTTAAAAAATTCTTTCATATATAATTAAATTGTTAATATATTTCAGTGATTCCACATCCCAATATAATATAATATCCCTATTCTCACCCCCATTATCTATTATCCCTATTTAGAGCTCATATGAGTCTTGTATTAGGGAGAAAGTTATCATGTTACCTCAAATCGTACAGAATTGATGTGGTATATTGTTTCATACATAACTCATTCAATTCATGATCTTGTACCCACAAATCATTTTTTCATGGTTCTTCCTGACCTTAGTATCCTCTCCAAGAAATTACATCAGATTCCCTTATCTCTAATGGTGCATATCTAATGGAAGATGAAGAGTTTTCTTGTTAAAAAGGTGAGATTTCATCTCCTTTATCCTCCCTCTTCTTCCTCCTTTCATTATTTCTTTGTTTTATAATCTCCCCTAGTAATGATAGACCTATGGTTATGTTATAAAATTATTTTTATGGGGGTTTGGTTCGTTTGGGTCTGTTTTTCATAGGGTTAGGGTTTATAAACCCTTAGATGGTGATATTGGGTGTGCGTTTCCATTACACGAAGGATTTGAGGTAGGATATCACTTGCACATGCCTTTATATTTTAAGATTCAACATTTTCATATTTTTTCATATGATATATATGTTTATTATTATTTTTAAGCATTTTTATAATTTTCTTGGTGTGAAAAATGGTTGTTTAATCCTTGTTTTGTGAAAGGTAGTGTAGTTTTGTCGTAAAAGTGCACACCAAGTGTTTGTTTAAATGTTACACTATCGTTTGACACTATTTTGTAAGGTTTAGAACCTGGTTTATGGTTTTGTAATATCTTACAGAATCTTGTATAAAATATGGCATGAAATTTGTTTTTTATTCCTTTTCAAGTGCTTAAAATAAATTGTTTTTCTTAAAAGGGCATGTCATGTGTTCAGTAAATTGTCTGGTTGGATTTTATGTGTTGTGTTTGATTTAAAAATTATTTATTTAGATTTATAAATTAATTGTAAGAATTATTAATGGTTTTTTTTGGTTCCTCATATGGCATTCAAATTTGGATTTGGTTTTACAAACAAATGGGTTTTGGTTTACAACTAGTTTTGGCCCGAGTTGTCAAAAAATTGAATGTTTCACATCCTTATGAAAATGGTTGTGTTTGGAATATGTAGCCTGAATTTTTTAAGGGATTTATGAATTTTTTTTTCTATTTTAAAGGGTGTGTATACACCTTCTTAATAAAAGTGAAGTGCATAACTTGGTGAACTGTTAGTTTTGAGAAAGGCTTAAAGGTGCATTTGGCATTTATTTTTTAAAAATGGTTTCCATGTGTATTTCATGTTCTATATTTTGGGGTCATTTTATGGTCTATTAAATTAATTTATTAATTGGTTTTGGGGCTTAAAAATCTTTTTTTATGTTATTTATGGGTTTTTTGATTTAAAATAGCATTTTTTAAGGCATTTTATGTGCAAGGCCCCGTTATACTCCTTGAAATTGTTTTACAAGACGTTTTAGTGGTTTATTGATTCATGATAGAAATGTGAAGCATGTTTGTAGAATTTTTTTTGTTTAGGGTTTGGTAATGTAATTTTTATGTTAAAAGTGTATTTGATAATATGTGTAACTTTATTGAGCACTAAAGGGAATCCTGGGTGTCTAGGTGGGTGGACGTGTACTAGTATGCTAGTGATCTCGTGGTGTTTGGCCCCTGTTTCACATAGCATGTTTAATGATGACAACACTAAATAAACTATTATGATGATTATGTTGGGGGACCACTAGGTTATGGGTGTGATCCCTACTAGTGGCTCGTGTTCACGAGAACAAATATTTATTATGGTTACTTTCACCGAGATAAGAGGTACCTGGGGCTCACAACTAACTAGTGCCTAGGGGTATTCCTGTGAGTTGTGCTCATTGGCTATTTGTACTCACCATCGGCATATGGTGTTTTTGGTTGGTAAATTAATTATTGTGTTTGATTTATTTAAAGGTGTAAATTCTTTAAAGAAACCCTCTTGAAAACTATTTTCATTTTGAAACTACACCTCTTTGAAAATTATTGCAATCCTTTTTGTTTATAAAACATGCATGTTTTTTTCTGGTAATTTTTTTTATAGCATGGGACCTCATTTAGAAAACAAACCTTTATATTTTTATTTAAAACGTGAAATTTAGGTTTCTTTTATTTTAAAGGATATTCATTGGGAATAGAACATCGGGCTAACCAACTGAGTTTTAATACTCGCGCCTATAGTCTTCTTCTGTTTTTATCCCTTATAAAGGTTTCAGCTTGAATTCGATCACCTAGGGTGATGTGTGATCATTTTTTTGGATAGTGACCATTGGGGTCTCTTGGAGTTTGTAGGTTGTCTGGTTTGGTCAATTGTGTTGTTGGTTTAGTTGTACTTTCATTTTCTCATACAAATAATGTTCAGTTCAATTTTTATATAAATGTATTTTGGGCTCTCCATTTTCATTTCATGGTTTGTTTGATTGTTTATATATGGTATAAATCGCTCCATTGTGTACTATATTGATGTCCTTGTTGCTTTTCATCATCCCAGGAGGATCGGGAACACCTCTCGGGACTTGTTGCGGGCTGGCCTGGGTGACCGGTTTAGGGTCGACTCGGGAGGGTTCACGACAAAATGGTATCAAAGGAGGTCGACTCTTAGAAGACCTTTTTTAGAGAGCCCTTGTTATTTGGGGGATGTCAAGGTAGATGGAGTAGGATCGTTGGGACATGATGGGTAATTGTGGGAAGATGGTGGGGAACTCTTTCTCGTTCTGATCCTCGTGTTTCCATGGGAAGTTCGGTTTTATTAGTTTCTTTTGTTCTTGTTGATTATTTGGTGTTGGGATAGGATAAGGGGAGTCTAACTAATGGCCTTCGTGAGCTCGTAGGGCCAGAAAGGCCATGTGGAGCTAGGGAATGGTCCTAATAAGTCACCTCATGTTTGTTTTGTGTTTGACATATGGTTTACAACCATATGGTCAAGCCACCCACTTAGACTAGTTATCTTTTTTGGGTTTCTTGGACCCTTCTTGAATTCTGAATTCTTGTTTTGAAAATTCTTGTGTGAGAATTATAGAAATGGGTTTTAAATGAAAGATTGGAATTTGGAAATGTGGAAAGGGGGTTTTCAAAAATTAAATATAATAATGTTTTTGGGAAGGTTGTGTTTTTTTAAATAAATTTTGGGTAGAAAGTGGAAATGATTTAACGGGATTGGATTTTCCCTAATCTAAACTTGTGGTTTATTGAAATAAAATGTTTCAAAAGTGTGAAAAAATTTAAATTGATTATGAAAAATTGTTTTAAATGGAGTGTTTTGGGATGCTGAAAAGTGTTTGAATCTGATGAATTGGTTTTGGAAATTTGGTTTTGAGTGGCTGATGTTTTTTGGGAAAGCGATTTTGGCCTTTGTGGTTGTCAGATTATGAAAATATACATTACTGAATTTTAAAAAATTGGAAGGGATTTTTTGGAGTATATTTGTTGTTTTAAAAGTTTTTAAAAATGAAAAGGGATTTTTAATTGGTGTTTGGTGTTCCTTTTGAAGGTACATGATTTTTGGAATAATGTTTTTTAGCCATTGGGGTTTTAATGGGTGTTCACATCCATGATTTTATTCATATCTAGAAGGATGGCCTATATGGAATGGAGGTTGGGTGCCTGGGGTGGCATAAAAATGTGCATGTGGGTGAGACTTGATGAAACAACATTGGTTAATATGGAAACCCACCAAGTTAGTATGTTTTTAAAAAGTGTTTTGAACTGAAAAAATTATTCCCTTTATTTATAAACCAATAGTTATGTGGCTAGATTTTTGTATTTCATAAAAGATTTGTTTATTCACTAATCTTCCTTGTGATCTAGAATTCATACTCTTGTTGTATCTTGATATGATATCTTTTTGGTAGCTCAGTTTTGGAGTAATGTTCATTGGGTTTCTAAAGATGTGTTTGATGTTTTTATGTGGCCACAAATACTTCTATGTTTGCATGATTTCCAATTGATAACCCTAAGGATTCTTTCTCATGTTTCACAATCTAGATCCACCTACACAAATAATTCCTCATCCTTTTAGTTGAAATAGAGAGCTGTTTGGGATCAATTTAAATTTCTTCGAGGTCGTGATAATTCTTTTGGATATAGCAGTTGTGTTTGGTGATGTTGATGTGTTTCGCCATATTCCTGGTCAATTCCACTCCTTGTTCATAGTGAGATAGAATTATGATATGTGTCTATGAGATCTTATTTAGATGAAGGGGTTCTTTGAGCAAGTGAGTTTTTTTAGTGGTGTGATCCTTAGAACCAGACTGCGGTGCAACAAATGCTTCAAGATTCAGGGCTCCATCCATAGGCCTCAGAGTGAATCTTTTCACGCAGTCAGAAAATCTACAGAGGTGTGGGGAGATTGACCAGGCTCCTTCCTCCACCATTGTGGTATGGTAGTTTCTATGTATCTATTTTGGTTCCTAATTACTATGAATTTCCCTTTGTCGCAACATGTGTGGTGGACTTACACCTCACACAGTGTTTGTGGTTATGCCTTCATGGATGTGGGCTTTCGATCAATGTCCCTGTGTGGACCGCTTGTAAAAATCAGGTGCGGTCTTAGTGTTACCTATTCATAGGTAGAGAGTTTTGGGTAGTTACATTGTTTCTTTTGTGGTTTCAATGGCCCTATGATTGGGTCCCCTTCCCTCCCCTCCTAATTGTTGGTGGTATGGATCTGTTCAGAGAGTGTTGACCCAGTTCTTGCCACCTCCATTCAAGAGTGGGTGGCTTAAATGTTCAGGTTGTGTTTATCTCAACATGGTTTGGTAGGTTGTTGTAGGATAGTTTTGGTGGTCTTGTGTGAGTGAGTCCCGATTATAGATCATGTTTAATTCTTGTTTGTTTGTGTCAAGTTGGGTTCTAATAGTGGGGAGACCCACCACGAGTCCTCTTAATTTTTCTTCCTAAGAACTTATCTAGTGCTAGTTGTTTCTTAATAGTGGGTATTCCATCCTATAATACACTAGAATCTTTGGTTTTTGTGAGTTATATTTGTTTTGGGTGATTGTTTGGTTCATTGGTATAAGTCCCAACAACCGGGTTCTTGGTTTGGTTGTGGGGGTAGTTACTCGATCTTTCGATTTATTCTCAAGAAGTGGTTGAGAGTTGGCGTTTTAGTTGAGGTAAGAGGATTAAGATCCATTATTGGTTTATGGTGTGTCATTGTATTAGGAGGGTGAACCATATTTATAAATAATCCTTATGTTTTGATCAATCAGTTGGAATGTGCTATGTGTTTCCGGGGGCGTAAATCTTTAATGGTGGGGAGAATTGTCACACCCTGTTTTTTTTCTTTTCATGTCATGGTTTTGATCCGATTCATTGAAAATAACAATTATTTTCTTGGGTGTTTTTTGAGATTAATTTTGAGTTTTGAACTACCATATATGTCTAATCATCCTAATTTGGGTTCCCCATTTCTTGTTTAGGAGTTTTTTGGAGAAAGGGTGGTTACTTCATGATTTGGGCCAACTGTGACCCCATTTCCAGTTTTAAAAACCAAAATTTTTTATTTTATAAATCCTTTGTTTTTCAACATTTTTCACCCATTACACTTCACAAATTTCCTTCCATGACTTATTCAAACCAAAATATCCTTTTTTACCCCTTAATAATTCATAATCTTGGTGAATTGGGGTTACTTATTTAGGTACTGGGCCAGCCCATGGACCCATTTCCAGTTTTAAAACAAATAAAATTTTCCTTTTATATATAATTCCATTTTTAATATATTTCAGTGATTCCACCTCCAACTAGAATCCAATATCCCTATCCTCACCTCCATTATATATTTTACCACTTTGGAGCTCATATGAGTCTCGGATTAGGGAGAAAGTTCTCAGGTTACCTCAAATCTTCCAGAATTGATAAGGTAAATGGTTTCATATATAACTCATTCAATTCGTGATCTTGTTTCCACAAATCTTCTTTACCTAGTTCTTCAAAACCTTAGGAGCCTATTCAAGAAGTTCCAGACCATTACCTTATCTCTAAGGGTGCATATCTAATGGACGAAAAAGAGTTTTCTAGTTGAAAAGGTGAGATTCCTTCTCTTTTATCCTCCCTCTTCTTCCTCCTTTCATTATTTCTTGGTTTTATAATCTCCCATAGTCATGATAGACCTATGGTTATGTTATCCAATGATTTTTATTGTGTTTTTCTTCATTTTTGCCTGATCTTCTTAGGTTTAGGGTTTATAAACCCACGGATGGTGATATTGGGTGGGTGTTTCCATTACGTGAAGGATTTGAGGTAGGATATCCCTTGAACATGCATTTATCTTTTAAGATTCATCATTTTCTTATTTTTATCATCTGATATATATGTTTATTATTATTTTTCAGCATTTGGATAATTTTCTTGGTGTACAAAAGGGTTGTTTAATCATTATTTTGTGAAGGGTAGTGTAGTTTTGTCATAAAAGTGCACACCAAGTGTTTGTTTAAATGTTACACTATCTATAGAAACTATTTTGTAAGGTTTAGAACCTTTAGTATGGTATTTTTAATATTTTACAGTATCTTTTATAAAATATTGCATTAAATTGGTGTTTTATTCCTTGTCAAGTGCTCAAAATAAATTGTTTTGTTTAAAAGGACATGTCATGTGTTCGGTAAATTGTCTGGTTGGATTTTATGTGTTCTGATTGATTTAAAAAATATTTTTTCGGATTTATAAATGAATTTTGAGAATTATAAATGGTTTCTTGGTTACTAATATATCTTTCAAATTTTGATTTGGTTTTACAAACAAATGGGTTTTGGTTTATAACATGTTTTGGCCCGAGTTTTCGGAAAGTGGCCCATTTCACATCCTTATTAAAATGGTTGTGTTTCAAATATGTAACCTGAATGTTTTAATGGATTTATGGATTTTTTTCTGATGTAAATGGTTTCTATACACTCCTTTAATAAAAATTAAATGCATACCTTGGTCAAATGTTAGTTTTGAGAAAGGATTAAAGGCTCATTTGGCATTTGTTTTGTAAAAATAGTTTCCATGTGTATTTCATGTTCTATCTTTTGGGGACATTTTATATTCCATGAAATTGATTTATTAATTGTTTCTGGGGCTTCAAAATCTTTTTTGTTATGTTATTGATGGGTTTGTGGCCTTAAAAGATCATTTTTTAACAGATTTTATGGGCAAGGCCTCGTTATACTCCTTGAAATTGTTTTACGAAACTTTTAGTGGTTTATTAATTCGTGAAACAAATGTAAAGCATTTTTGCAGACTATTTGTGTGTTTATGGTTTGGTAATGGAAGTTTTATGTGAAACGTTTATTTGAAAATATGTGTAACTTGACTGAGCACTAAAGGGAATCCCGGGTATCTAGGTGGGTGGACGTGTATTGGAATGCTAGTGATATCGTGGTGTTTGGCCCCTATTTCACATAGCAAGTTTAACGATGGTAACACAAACTAAACTATAATGATGATGATGTTGGGTGAAAACTAGGTTATGGGTATGATCCATACTAGTGTATCATGTTCTAGAGAATAGTTATTTATTATGATTACTTTCACCGATATACAAGGCACATGGGGTTCACAACTTACTAGTGCCTAGGGGTGTTCCCGTGAGTTGTGATCATCGGAAATTTGTAATCACCGTTGGAATATGGTTTGTTTGGTTGGTAAATTCAGTAGTGTGTGTGATATATTTAAAAGTGTAAATTATTTAATGCATCCCTCTTGAAAACTATTTTCATTTTGAATTTACACCTCTTTGAAAATTGTTACTAGCATTTTTGTTTATAAAACATTCATGTTTTTTTCTCATAATTGTTTTTATAGCATGGGACCTCATTTAGAAAACAAACCTTTGTATTTGTATTTAAAACTTGAAATTTATGTTTCTTTTATTTTAAAGGATGTGCATTGGGAATAGAATATTGGTCTAACTGACTGAGTTTTTGTAACACCACAAGCTTCCACGGTACGCTTTCCTTTGAATAATACAGTAGTGTGTGTTGTACGCAACTTCGAGTTCTAACACACACACCACAACCAATCAAACTAGCCGTTATGAATAGTGATACCCAATTTTTGAAATTTTATAAATTTTATCTTTCAAAATGGACTTCATTTTTGGGTTAGAATATCGAAATTAGCCTAGGGTAAAATTTTGGTATTTTTTCTGAAAACTTTCAATTTTTTATGAATAGTGAAAAAAAAACTGAGTTATAGTTTAAAACCAAATTTTTATTTAAATAATTATTTATTATATTTAAATTTAATTAAGCTAAAAATAGATACATAATACCTATATAAGTTCAATTTAATTCATTGGAGTTAGTTTAGAATAATTTTAAATATATAAAAATTTTATTGAACTTTTCATCGTCTTTTACCCACCTCCTAAGAGAATTTAGAAATTCACATAAAACTTAATTTTACCGCTTTTGTGAGTGGAAATTTAAAAATCCGAGAGACACGGTTAATATCAAGGAGTAAAATGTGGTTCAATGAGATGAAAATAATTTTTGGTGAATAGTAACTTTTTACTTTTATTTACCACAGTTAAAAGTAAATAGGGTAATTAAGGGTAAAAATGATATTAATATTACCCTAACACATGTCCTAATTCTATTGGAAAAGTTTATGTCGGCCAAAAATAACCTTAGGAATAAAATATTGTCATTTAGGTCCACTTGGATTAGATTAGGACATTTATTATTATTTAATTCAAAGAAGAGTTAAAAGAGTTAAAATCAAAGTTTATTTAATAAAACATGTTTAACATAGGGTTATTCATAAGATAAATTCAATTTTAAATATTCATTAGAAAGATAAAAATATTTCCTACATAATGGTATTTTATTTATAATTTTTAGACATTATATAATATAATTTATTTATGACACAATGGTGATGCAGTAATTACCTAATTAACGAAATATTAAAATAATTGATATTATAAATATCAAAATAAATGTAATTTGATACTTTTTATGAATTTAACTAATTTTCTAGGTTCATATGACATATTAGAATTTATTATATAAATTTATTTCGAATTAATAATGCTGTTATGAATTTATAAAAAACAAAATACCCAATAGTGTCAAAATTGACATAAAAGAGTTTTTAAAACAAATATTATATTATTAATTTATATTCAATTCTTAAAAATATAAGGTTCGGACAAGATACGTATATCATGATAGTTGTATCATTAATGGACCACTTGGGGGTCTCTTGGAGGTATATAGTAAGTTTATTAACTATATAATATAAAAATACAAAGTGACATGGTAAGTGTCAAACTAATTAACTAAGAGTTAAAACTAAAAGATAAGGTTAATATAATGACCCAAACCTATCTAAATTCTATTTTTTGAGTTGTTTTCTACCCATCCCCGCCTTAACCTATAAATAATCCACTTTGGAGCCATTATAAACCGAATATAAATTTATTATAAAATAATATTTCTAGCTTTTCCAAAGGTGCCCCTCACCCCTCTTATAAAAGGGCACTCCCCCTTCTCACTAATTCACGCATTAAAAGCCTTTTGGATCGGTCGAAACCTGACCAAATACTCTCTCAACGTCCCTCAATTCAACCTAGAGGCCTTATTTGGATCATAAATCCATCCTAAAGGGCCCGTTTTATCAAATCAAAAGGAAGAACCCGAAGAAGATGTAATGTTTTCACCACCCCCTTTCAAGTTCCTTTCTTCTTAAACTTATTCTTTATTTGTTATTCCCATTCTAAAATAATAACTCAAATATCTTATATATACTGTGATGTTATTATAAATATGGTACAACCATATTCAGTATTCTATCCATCCTTTTAATGACATGTAACCTTACGTGCGTATGTGCGGCTTACCGTCTCCACGTCGTGGTGTAATTGTTTTTCAATAAATTATTATTTTGATTGGTATAATAATGATGTGTAATTCATGTAAATAATAAATATAGCATGATAATTATTCTGTATATATGATATACCATCCAATTATATATTATTTTAATATCAAAATAATGATATTGTCGCTCGTGCGTACGTACAGACTACCGTCTCCACGAACGTGATGAGATTCATTCTCCATCATATCCATTCAAGTATAATTATCATTTGATTATTTAAAAATATTGTTTAAGGACTTTATATAATTTTGGATATTAATAATATACAAACTATCCATAACAAACACGACTTATGTAACAAAACATATATGAGTAAGTTAACAACCGAAATGACGATAATACTAAGATATTATTAAAAAAGCAATGTAAAAAGATCATATATGATATCATATTAATGTATATTATTCTTGTATAATTTAATAACAATTATTTCACCATTATACAGGAGGTTAATCTACCCCCAACCAAGTAAAATTACAAGGTAAGTTTTTATTTCACAATCTCTTCATTATCTGAGGTTGTTTATACGTGATTATCTACTGTGACCTCTTTATCATCCACATCCATGTTTCTTAAAAATGTATTCCAAAACATTTTTTCTATTTACTAGACAATGGGTTAAATTCATTTATACCCTTTTTTGACTTTTATAAAATGGTTTGAAAGGAATCTTTCTGTCATTTTCCAAACAAGGTCCTTTTTTAACCTTTTCGACAAAATTAAGGTAAGAATGTTTTTTTAACTTATACGACGGGTGCGGCTATTTTCCTCCATTATAAAATCATTGAAGCTTCCCCTACAAGCTTATAAAAATATTTTAAAAGTAAATGTTTTATTTTATAATTATGTGACTTTTAAATGATTTCAAAAAAAATAGATATTCCTCTCAAATAGTTTTGATTTCATCTATGTTAACATCCTTTGATGGAGTTTAAGATTATTTGAATGTCAATTATTATGATACAAAACTTATATATTATATTGAAGGTTTTGTGATATGTTTGACTGTGGATGTGTTATTTTTATACCATTCATGGTTTATGGTGAAAGTATGGACATTTCGTATGCTATTTTTAATACGAATGTTTATGTTTTGTTTAAACCTGTTCATATGAGGAATGAATTGGACTTAATATGTGATGGTTGGAGCCCGCTATAGATCCTCAATGCATCGGTAGGTCTCACGAGACAAACTAGTGTCTTGTCACAAGGCCTTGAAAAAATATTATTTGTAGTCTTGGCATGAGGCCTTGGCTATGTGGTTATGAGAGTCTGGCATTATGCATTCCATCATTATGAAAGTGGTTATTGATATTGTATGTGATTATTCAACTAGTATAATATCCATGTGAATAATTATATGGAATTATTTCATTTTATTTATGCCATATTATACTGAAGTTCAAGTTTTAGAAGGATTTTGTTTTAGTTATACATTTCCTTAAATGTTTATGCTTATTTATGAAATATTTCACTATATTTTTTATCCTTACTGGGAATTTGTGCTCACCCCTTTCTATGTTTTATTCTTCCCAGGATGTGAAGAAGTATTTTATGAATGAACTGTAGGGATAGTATGAGGGGATAAGAGTGTGGACTGTGGAGACTATATTGTTGTAGTTTTTCATTTTATGATGTAATGTAATCTTTATTAATGTATCTAGTAATTCCAAGGCTGTTAAACTATTCGGTCTTTCAAGACTAGATCTTTATTGTGATCATGCCAATGTTATGTAATAATGCACCGACTCTGGGTAACTGGGGTCGGGGTGTTACAGTTGGTATCAGAGGAAGTTTAGTACAATCCTTGGAAGCTATATTGAGATAAACTCTGATTAGAGCACATATATTTAAGATGGAATTTGAGGATTAGTATAGAAAAAACTTCCAATAATTTTGGTATTGTAGAGATTTTGTGAGTTTTCTGAGCAATACATCCCTGTCTGGATACGAGCAGGTAGAGGCAGCTCTGGCACAGATGCACCTAGGGGTAAAACCTGAAAACACCGCTTTGAGCTAGACTCGAACGGGAACGAGTGCACAACAACGGGCCTTGCTACACTCTTGGTTACGACACTCCTAGGGGATATGCTTAGGATAACTCTCATTTTATTTATAAATAATTATGAAGGGTTTATGAGTATATACGTCCTCAAAGAAAAAAAAATTATGATTATGGATTATATCCATAAATAGTTCAATTTATGTTAAGTGTTTTATAAGTATGTAATTATGTATTTTGATTCATAAACTGATATAGTTTATGCCATTGTTTATAAATGGTTCCTAGTGGAAGAAATGTAAACCGTATCAATGCACACAATCTATGTAGGGATTTCCCTCCTGCTCAAGATAATTATAGTGGAGCTGATGATGCAACTGGTATTGATCAACTAATCACCATACTGGGACAACTCACTCAGGTTATGAATAATAACCTTACCCGTATGAAACACCCTAATCCACTGTGTGGAGGATCAATATTAGATTGCTTCATGAGGCAGAAACCACCAAAAATCAATAGGAGTAAAATAAATTAGTAGCTGAGCAATGGATAAGTTCCCTAGAGAAAATATTTCAGGCTTTGGGGAGTAGCGAAAGGGAAAAAGTTATCTTGGCAGTTTATCGCCTCACTAGAGATGCTGATCAATGGTGGTAATTGATTCAAAACACGAAGTAAGATGATTAAGTATCAAATATGGAATGGAGGGAGTTCAAAGATATGTTTTTAGAAAAATACTTTCCTCGTGACCATCGAGCAGATATGGAAAGGAAATTTCTGAGTCTAAGACAAAAGGAGGATGAGAATGTCACAAAGTATGAGGCTAACTTTTAGAGGTTATCAAGGTATGCTGGATATTATATACATAACCCAATAATTAAGATTGATCATTTCCTTGATGGGTTAAAACCATTCCTCCATCGAGCATTGGTCTCACAATCCTTCTCATCGTACAAAGACATTGTCTCATGTGCTATCAAGACAGAAAAAGAATTCTCTATGTCTTATGACTTTAAAGAAAAGCAAGAGAAGAAGAGATATTCTGATCAGTATGGGAATAGAAATAATGGGAAGAAGGGAAAATTTGAATATCCATCCTGTAGTAAATGTAGAAAGAAACACCCTGGTACTTGCTTAAAAGGAATGGGAGTCTATTACAAGTGTGGTGAAAAAGGCCAACAAGCTAATGATTGCAAGGGGAAGAAGGAATATACTGATGTCCAATACTACAATTGCAGGGAGATGGGACATTATGAAAATGAATGTCCTAAGCGTCAGGGGAACTTACCTCAGAAAATCCCAATGGATCAAGGCCAAGCCTATGCTATCACTACTGCGGAGGTAGAAGCTCTGAAAGACGTGGTGGCAGGTAATTTAATGGTTTCCTCAAGTTTAGAAAATGCATTATTTGATTCTGGATCACTGCATTGTTTCATATCTTCCCAGTTTTCTAAGAAAATAAGATATTTCCAATTTGATTTAACAAGGGAGTTGTCAGTTAAAACTCCTAAAGGAAGTATCATTGCAACAAAATTTTCTGAATCAATCCCCATTAGAGCAAATAAATGATCTTTATCTGCTGATCTCATCGTCATACTTATGATTGAGTTTGATATAATCATCTGTATGGATTGGCTTTTGGACCATGATGCAAATATTTATTATAAGAAGAAGGAGGTTACAATTTTTTATGATGATTATAATGAACACCTTATCTTTAGAGCAGAATCGTCACCACCTAATTCTTATCTAGATCCACCCCCAGTAGCTCAACTAAATTCAATTATTGGGGAGGAAGAGAATGAAATGACTGTGGGTGAGGAAAGGAATGTTCAAATAGAGGATGTACCTATTGTGAAAGAATATGTAGATGCGTCTCCGGAAGATTTACCTGGACATCCTCCAGAACGAGAATTTGAGTTTTCCATTGATTTAATTCCTGGATCAAGGCCTATATCTAAGACCCCTTATAGAATGGCCACTGTGGAATTAGTTTAACTAAATAAACTACTAGAGGAATTGAGTAATAATGGATATATTCGCCCTAGTGTTTCTCCATGGGGAGCCCCTATTCTTTTTGTTAAAAAGAAAGATGGATATATGAGGTTATGTATCGACTACGGGGAGATCAATGCTATAACAATAAAGAACAAGTATCCCCTACCTCTCATTGATGACTTATTGGACCAACTGCATGGAGCTTAATAATTTTCAAAGATTGACCTTCGATCTGGATACCATCAGTTGTGTGTGAAGAAATAAGACATTCTGAAGACAGCATTTTGAACAAGGTACAGGCATTACGATTTTACGGTAATGCCTTTTGGGCTGACTAATGCACCATCTGTATTCATGGATGTAATGAATAGAGTTTTCAATGAATATCTCGATGATTTTGTGGTGGTATTTATTGATGATATCTTGGAATACTCTAAAAGCTACAAAGATCATGAAAATCACTTGCGCATTATCCTGAAGACTCTGAGAAGACATGAATTATATGGGAAGTTTAAAAAGTGTAAATTCTAGCTTCAGGAGATTTCTTTTCTTGGCCATATTGTCTCTAAAGATGGAATCTTTGTTGATCCTTATAAGACTAAGGCAATCCAAGAATGGCCAGCACCTACGAGTATAACTGAGGTACGCAGTTTTATTGGTTTAGCAGGTTATTATCGACATTTCATCCAGAATTTTTCCCGATTGGCTAACCCATTAACAAAGCTCACATGTAAGGGGGTTAAATTTGTTTGGACAAAAGAGTGTGAAGAATGTTTTGAAGAACTGAAGGGAAGATTATTCAATGCTCCTATATTGACTCTACCATCAGGGAATGATGGGTTCATTATTTATAGAGATGCATCGAAGAAAGGAATTGGTTGTGTCCTTATGCAGAAAGATAGGGTTATTGCCTATGCATCATGACAGTTGAAAATTAATGATAAAAACTATCCTACTCATGATCTCGAGTTAGAAGCTGTGATATTTGCTTTGAATATATGGAGGCACTACCTCTATGGTGAAAAATGTGAGATTTATACTGATCAAAATAGTTTTAATTATATTTTCTCACAAAAAGAACTCAACATGAGGCAAAGGAGATGGCTTGAATTACTCAAGGAGTATGATTGTACGATACACTACCACCCGGGGAAGGAAAATAAGGTGGCAGATGATTTGAGCAGAAAAGATCATGGATTTTTGAACAATATGAGAATTGAAAGTGATCTAATTTTCATGGATCTAGTGAAGATGGACATGGGAATATCCATGGAAGGTGAAACATCAGTGCTTTTTCAAATGGTTTCCAAACCATCTTTACTAGAAAGGATTAAGAGTTCTCAGACCGATGATGAATAATTTCAAAAGAAGATTAAAGCTGTGAATGATGGGAGACTGAATGACTTTGGGTATGAAGATAGAATTTTGAAATTTGGGAAGAGACTTTATGTTCCCAATATACCAGATCTAAAAATGGAATTTTTGGACGATGCTCATAGTTCCAATTTCTCTATACACCCTGGGAGCACTAAAATGTATTGAGACTTGAAAGAACATTTTTGGTGGGACAACATGAAGAGGGAGATTTCTAATTTTGTTTCAAGATGTATGGTTTTTCAACAAGTGAAAGTTGTAAGGCAACAGCTTGGAGGAGTCATGCAACCTCTTCCCACACTAGAGTGTAAATGGGACAATATTACGTTGGACTTTGTCATGGGGCTACCAAAGACTCTTAGATGGAATGATGCAATATGGGTTATTGTTGATCGTCTTACCAATTCAGCACATTTTCTCTCTATAAGAGAAGATCTACCACTGGAACATCAAGAAAGACTATATATTAATGAAGTGGTGAGACTTCATGGAGTACCACTATCAATTTTTTCTGATCGTGATCCCCATTTTACTTCAAGATTCTGGAATAGTCTTCAGAAATCCCTAGATACTAAACATTAATTGAGCACTGCCTACCACCCTCAAACAGATGGACAATCAGAACAGACTATTCAAACCTTAGAAGACATGATGAGATCCTAATCGCTTGACTTTCAGGGTATGTGGGATCAATATTTACCTCTGGTAGAATTTTCCTATAACAATAGCTTCCATTCAATTATTCAAATGGCACCATATGAAGCGTTATATGGAAAGAGATGTCGCACACCAACCTTTTGGGATGACATTGGTGAACAAAAAGTTATAGGCCCAGAAATGGTGGAGGAAACAATGGAAAACGTAAAGGTAATCCAAAACCACATCAAAGAAGCTCAAAGTAGGTAGAAGAGCTATGCCGATAACCGAAGGAAGGATTTGGAATTTCAGGTAGGAGATTATGTTTTCTTGAAGGTATCTCCATGGAAGGGAGTTATAATTTCGGTAAGAAGCCTAAATTGAGTCCTAGGTACATCGGACCTTTAGAAATTCTAGAATGAATTGGGGCTGTAGATTACCGTTTGGCAATGCTGCCAAGTCTCTCCAAAGTTCACGATGTGTTCCACGTATCACTGTTGAGGAAATACATGCCTGACCCAACGCATGTACTCACCTATGAGGAATTAGAACTGGAACCCGATCTGTCTTATTGTGAAGAGCCTGTCAGGATTCTTGATATGAGAGAACAAGTACTGAGAAACCGGATGACTCGTCTGGTAAAAGTTTTTTCGAGAAACCATAAGATAGAAGAGGCAACGTGGGAACCCGAGGAACTTATGATGAAGAACCACCCAAGTCTTTTCATACGGTAGTATTCTAGAAATTTTGAGGACGAAATTATTTGAAGGATGAGAGAATGTAGCACCCCAAGCTTCCACGGTATGCTTTCCTTTTAATAATACAGTAGCGTGTGTTGTACGCAACTTTGAGTTCTAACACACACACCACAACCAAACTAGCCGTTATGAATAGTAATACCCACTTTTTGAAATTTTATTAACTTTCTCTTTCAAAATAGACTTCATTTTTGGATTCGGAATATCAAAATTATCCTAGGGTGAAATTTTGGTATTTTTCTGAAAACTTTCAATTTTTGATGAATAGTGAAAAAAACACTGAGTTATAGTTTAAAACCAAATTTTTATTTAAATAATTATTTAAATTATTTAAATTTAATTAAGGTAAAAATATATACATAATACCTATATATGTTCAATGTAATTCATTGGAGTTAGTTTAGAATAATTTTAGATATATAAAAATTTTATTGAACTTTTCACTGTCTTTTACCCACCTCCTAGGAGAATTTGGAAATTCACATAAAACTTAATTTTACCGCTTCTATGAGTGGAATTTAGAAAATCCGAGAGACACAGTTAATATTAAGGAGTAAAATGTGGTTCAATGAGATGAAAATAATTTTTGGTGAATAATAACTTTTTACTTTTATTTACCATGGTTAAAAATAAATAGGGTAATTAAGGGTAAAAATGATATTAATATTACCCTAACACATGTCCTAATTCTATTGGATAAGTTTATCTCGACCAAAAACAACCTTAGGAATAAAATAATATCATTTACGTCCACTTGGATTAGGTTAGGACATTTATTATTATTTAATCAAAGAAGAGTTAAAAGAGTTAAAATCAAAGTTTATTTACTAAAACATTTTTAATATAGGGTTATACATAAGATAAATTCAATTTTAAATATTCATTAGAAAGATAAAAAGATTTAATACATAATTGTAGTTTATTTATAATTTTTATACATTAAATAATTTAATTTATTTATGACACAATGGTGATGTAGTAATTACCTAATTAATGAAATATTAAAATAATTGAAATTATAAATATCAAAATAAATGTAATTTGAGACTTTTTATGAATTACACTGATTTCTAGGTTAATATTACCTATTATTATTTATTATATAAATTTTTTCTAAGTAATAATGCTGTTATGAATTTATCAAAAACAAAATACCCAATAGTGTCAAAATTGACATAAAAGAGTTTTTAAAACAAATATTATATTATTAATTTATATTCAATTCCCAAAAAACTAATGTTCGGCCAAGAGACTTATATCATGATATTTGTATCATTAATAGACCACTTGGGGGTCGTTTGGAGGTATATAGTAAGTTTATTAACTATATAATATAAAAATTCAAAGTTACATGGTAAGTGTCAATCTAATTAACTAAGAGTTAAAACTAAACGATAAGGATAATATAATGACCCAAACCTGTATAAATTCTATTTTTTGAGTGGTGTTTGACCCATACCCACCTTAAAGTTTAAATAATCCACTTTGGAGCCATTATAAACCGAATATGAATTTATTATAAAGTAATATTTCTAGCTTTTCCAAAGGTGCCCCTCACCCCTCTTATAAAAGGGAACTCCCCCTTCTCACTAATTCACACATTCAATGCCTTTTTTCTCAGCCAAACCCAACCCAAATACTCTATAAACTTCTATAAATTCAACCTAGAGGCCTTAGTATGATCATAAATCCAAACTAAGGATCCCTTTTGATCAAATCAAAAGGAAGAACCCGAAGAAGAGGTAATGTTTTCACCACCCTCTTTCAAGTTCCTTTCTTCTTCAACTTCTTCTTTCTTTGTTATTCCCATTCTAAAATAATAACTCCAGTATCTTATATATACTGTTATGTTATTATAAATATGGTACAACCATATTCAGTATTCTATCCATCCTTTGAATGACATGTCACCATACATGCGTACGTGCGGCTTACCGTCTCCACGTCGTGGTGTAATTGTTATTCAATAAATTATTATTTGGATGTGTATAATAATGATGTGTAATTATTGTAAATAATAAATATAACATGATAATGATTCTGTATATATGATATACCATCCAATTATATATTATTTTAATATCAAAAGAATGATATTGTCACTCGTGCGTACGTACGGACTACCTTCTCCACGAACGCGATGAGATTCATTCTCCATCGTATCCATTCAAGTATAATTATCATTTGATGATTTAAAAATAATGTTTAAGGACTTCATATAATTCTAGATATGAATAAGATACAAACTATCCATAACAAACATGGCTTATGTAACAAAACATATATGAGTAAGTTAACACCCGAAACGACGATAATACTAAGATATTATTAACAAACCAATGTTAAAAGATCATATATGATATCATATTAATGTATATGATTATTGTATAATTTAATAAAAATTATTTCACCATTATACATGAGGTTAACCTACCCCCAACCAAGTAAAAGTACAAGTCAAGGGTTTATTTCATAGTCTCTTCATTATCCGAGGTTGTTTATACGTGATTATCTACTGGGACCTCTTTATCATCCACATCCATGTTTCTTAAAAATGTATTCCAAAACATTTTTACTATTTACTATAAAATGGGTTAAAGTAATTTATACCCTTTTTTTACTTTTATAAAATGGTTTGAAAGGAATCTTTCCGTCGTTTTCCAAACAAGGTCCTTTTTTAACCTTTTCGACAAAATTAAGGTAAGAATGTTTTTTTAACTTATACGGCGGCTGCGGCTATTTTCTGCCATTATAAAATCATCGAAGCTTCCCTTACAAGATTATAAGAATATTTTCAAAGTAAATTTTTTATTTTATAATTATGTAACTTTTAAATGATTTCAAAAAAAAGAGATATTCCACTCAAATAGTTTTGATTTCATCTATGTCAACATCCTTTGATGGATTTTAAGCTTATTTGAATGTGATTTATTATGATACAAAACTTCTATATTGTATTGAAGTTTTTGTGATATGTTTGACTGTGGGTGTGTTATTTTTATACCATTCATGGTTTATGGTGAAAGTATTGACATTTCATATGCTAGTTTTAATACGAATGTTTATGTTA
The DNA here is from genome assembly GCA_963277665.1 of Viscum album. NCBI lineage: Eukaryota > Viridiplantae > Streptophyta > Magnoliopsida > Santalales > Viscaceae > Viscum > Viscum album. Next base: position 1,291,956,749 of record OY728138.1, on the reverse strand, counting down.
TGTTTAAACTTGTTCATATAAGGAAAGCATTGGACTTAATATGTGACGGTTGGAGCCCGCTATAGCTCCTCGATGCATCGGTACATATCATGATACAACCTAGTGTCTTGGCACAAGGCCTTGACAAAATCTTATTTGTAGTCTTGGAACGAGGCCTTGGCTATGTGGTTATGATAGTCTGGCATTATGCATTCCATCATTATGAAAGTGGTTATTGATATTTCATGTGATTATTTGACTAGTAGAATATCCATGTGAATAAATATATAGAATTATTTCATTTTATTTCTTCTATATTATGCTGAAGTTCATGTTTTAAAAGGATTTTGTTTTAGTTATACATTGCCTTAAATGTTTATGCTTATTTATGAAACTTTCCGCTATATTTTTTATCCTTACTGGGAATTTGAGCTCACCCCTTTCTATGTTTTATTTTTTCCAGGATGTGAAGAAGTATTTTATGAATGACCTGTAGGGATAGTATGAGGGGATAAGAGTGTGGAATATGGAGACTATATTGTTGTAGTTTTTCATTTTATGATGTAATGTAAACTTTATGAATGTATCTAGTAATTCCAAGGATACTAAACTAATCGTTCTTTCGAGACATGATCTTTCTTGTGATCATGACAATGTTATGTAATAATGCACCGACTCTGGGTAACTAGGGTTGGGGCATTACAGTTTTAATACTCACACCTATAGTCTTCTTCTTTTTTAGCCCTTGTGCAGGTTTCATCTTGAGTTCGATCACCTTGGGTGATGTGTGATCATTATGTTGGAGAGTGACTATAGGGGTCATATGGAGTTATTAGGTTATCGGGTTTGGTCAGTTGATTTGTTGGTTTAGTTGTACTTTCAGTTTTTTATACAAATAATGTTCAGCTCAATTTTTATATAAATGTATTTTAGGCTCTCCATTTCTTTCGATTGTTTGTTTGATTGTTTATATATGGGTAAAATCATTCACTTGTGTAATTTATTTATTCCTTGGTGCTTTTCACCATCCCTGGAGGATTGTGAATGCCTCTTGGGACTTGTCCCAGGATGGCCTGGGTGACCGATTTACGATCGACTCAGGCTGGTTCGTAACATCCAACCTCTTTCTTTTCATTCTATTTTTTATCACAAGTATCCCCCATAGACCTTATGGCGTTTTCCCTTCAATACAGGGAAATGGGGTGGTGATTATTGATAATTTATTACTATAGGTATAAGGTATAGTATTAACCTATTCTACTCTACCATTCTTCTTTTGTTTTATTCTTTTTCTTTATAGTGAAGTTCAGATTATAGGGTCATTATTTTTTTCCAAATAATTATAAAACCATTACAATTAAATGGTTTCTTATTTATGTTCCTATAGGTGGATTATATGAGACGAATTTTCCTCATTGATAATTTTCTTGGTATTATAAATGCATTTGGGAAATATTTTGTTCTTTTTATTGATTTCAACTGATTTCATTGATTAGAGTTTTCATTGATTTTAGGTATTTTGATATATAGGATCTTATGTAATGGTTTTATTGTCTTGTAATATTAGTATTTTAATTATAAGTGATATATAGGGTAGATTTATATGATAATTCCTCATGTGTCAAAAATCCTTTAGATAATGGTTTTGAAATAAAATCACTAATAGTTGTTAATAAATTTTTAAAATGTTTGTTGGGCTTTAAAAATATTTTTTAGCGATCCTATAACATATATGGTGGTTATTTTTATATTTTAAAATGGTATTTTGTGTGTTTAATGAGATTAACAGTGTTTTTTTACTATTTTATGATTTTTAGATATTTTGGTTAGTTTAATTAATTTTGGAAAAAATGGATTTTTTTAACCAAGGTATATTGATTCTAGTGTAGGGTGGATTACATTGTTTACTAGAGGTCAAGCGAGACTATGGTAAATTTTTGTGCCATTTTTTAATGATATTTTTATGATATAGAAAATATAGAATCATCCTAACTATTTAAGTTTGGTGGCTCCCTAAGTGAGATCGAGGGGATGGAGGCATGATTTCACTACTTAATTGATGTGGACTTATTGATGAGATGGAGGGGTCATTTTTTTAATCATGACTATTATTTTGGATGTAAAAACTATGTTTCTTTATGTGTTACCTCGATTTGGGCTATATTTAAGTGTTAGTGATGGGAAAATTGTCTTATTTTCGATGTTCTTAGGTGTGTTATTCGTTTATAAAATGAATGGTTTTCAAGTAGTGTAATTAAATAAAAGTGGTTTCTTGTATCCTTGGATTATTATTTGTTGTGAAAACTTTATTGTTTATTTTTATAGAATTTATTATGGTACTATCACACATTTTATTGAATATTTTCACAAGCATGTTTGGGTTTCACATGAATAAAAATTTTCCAAATCTATATAGTGAAATCATACATGGAAATATGATCACCCTCATGAAGTATTGTACTATTTTTAGTTTAATGGTTTTTTTGAGATGTCACACATGTCATTGTTCAGTGGTTTTACATGAACTCATTTTTTGAGTTTGAATCTTTAGGAAAATGTTAGTGGGGAACCCCATCCACGGGGTAATATTTGACCACTTAGATTGGTTAATTTTTATTTTGTTTAATTTTTATATATTTTTATCACGGTTTATTTTATATTTTGATGACATTAGATATTTATTTAATTTATTTATTTTTTATTTACATATGTTAAATGAATTCATGTCAAGTAGAATGTGAGATTTTTTAAATTTAATGTTAAATTATAAGTTCCCGTAATAATAATTGGAGTAACTGTATTATTTTTTAAAATATATTGTTATTTATCCAATATATTAATACTTTAAACTACATTTTTTTATTAAAATTTCTATCATTGGAAGTTAGTTTTCATCTAGATAATATTATTCACCTGTTATATATGTTTCAATCACTTCTATTCAATAGCCTTTATTGGATTGAGTAAATATGTAGAAGATTATGTGGAGCTCTATATTGGGTATTAGGTTGAGTATCCAGGTCAAAAATTTAAAAATGGTATCAGAGATAGGTTTTGGAAGAGAATGTTTTGTTATGTATAGAGATAAAATGGTTAGAACATGATAGATACTGATAAAAATTATTCATCATATTATTTATTGATACTCAATTTACCTGAAAATTTTGGGTAATATAATGTTTTAGTTGGCCCCATGCATAGGTTATATTCATTATATTTTCCCATGGGAGTTTTCTTAGTAATGATGTTCTAGTACATGTGTTACATTTATTGAATTATATAGTATCATGACTTGGATAAATGCATTAAATATGATTGAATTATTGTTGTTTTGAAAATATTCTCCAAAAATTGGGTAGTGAATTTTTTTAAGGATATAATAAAGAAATATTTTTAAATGGATTTGTTAATTTTAACATGAAATTTTTTAAGAGGTGTTAATCCATGTTTTTTTCATTAAATTAAGGTGTCTTTTAGGTACTGACATGTTGGTTTTTCATAATTTTGGAGGAAATTTAATGGTATTAGAATTTAAAATAGTTTTGAAATTTGAATTAATAATTTCCATGGAATGGATTTTTTGATATTTGTTATATATTTTTAGCAATAGGATTTGAATAGAGGTTTGGAGTGTTTTCAAATTTGAATTAATATTTTCAATGGAATGGTTTTTTCTATATTTTTTCTATATTTTTTCTATATTTTTAATAATAATATTTGAATAGAGGTTTGGAATGATTTTTTTCATGATATTTCTTTTAAAATAGTTTAATTTTAAACATGAATGTTTTAATAAGTGGTTCTTATGTGAGTTTTAGTAATATTTTATTTATTTTATTTATTTTAATTTATTTTAATTTATTTATTTAATTTATTTAAAATTAGGGAATCTTAAATCTTTATTTCATATATTGATTTTGATAAAGAAGAATTTACAATCTTGTGACTTTGAGAAATTAAATATTCAATATATAATGAATAAATTCTAATATGTTTTTTGGTAATAATTTAGAAATATTATTTCAGTTGAACTGACTAGTTTCAAATGGTTAATTGTGTACTTTATTTTTTGAAGTAATTATTTAAAAATATATAATACATGATTTAATTATTTTTATATATTGGGTTATATATTTTTAGTTTTATGAAATATATTTGAAATTATTTATATATATATATATATCCAATTTTAAATTAAAAATTATTTATTTTTGAAAATCCATTTTATGATTGTAATTTCTCAAGTTAAGATAATTTTTTCAATTATTATGCATGAAATTAATGGTCAAAATATTTCTCATTAAATTATCAATTATTTATTTATTTTAACGTGTGTATATTTTTATTAGGTTGTGTGGTAAAAATATAATTAATGCACTAATATTTTGGGATTATCATTATTTTGAATACTACAACTATTATTATTATTTCTTGGGGATTTATATTAAGATCCAGTAAAAAATAGGTCTCAATCAAATTAATAATTCATTGAATAACTATATAATCATGTTTAATTGGTTTAATAGATTGATGGACTAATTGGTAGAATTTTTTGATCTTCTGTGTAGTTTAGTGTAATTTCTATTTTTATGGTGTCGTTTTTAGAATTTTAAAATAATTTATTTTGATGTTTTTAAATGGTTTGATCGGTTTAAGAATATTGAAATGTATTTTTAGGATATTTGAAAATCAAAATTTTTTTTTAATGTAGGATTGATTTTAAATTAAGTTAATTGGCTTGTATTACCTTTTTGATGAAATATGATGATTTGGTAACACATATTTGGGATTTAAAAGTGGTTAGATTGGGTAAATTTTTGATGATGGGAAATATTGAATAGTGTTTTAAAAAAATTATTTTTTAAATATTGAATTATTCTTATTTTATTGGGTTAAATAGGCTATTAAGTCATTTTTTTGGTTAAAATGGAATTATTGTGAAACAAATCAATGGTTTTGGGAAAATTTATGTTCTAATTATTAAGAATTTTTTTAGGCTAAAAGGAATGACTTCAACTAGAGTATGTTGAATTATATTTGTGATGGTTTTTTTAAAACCCATGGGATAATATGTATTTAAGTGAAATAGTTTTAAATAATATATTTTGAATAGTTTAAATTATATTAATTTTTTTATACATTTATATATGTGTCTATGTGTGTGTGTGTGTTTGTGTTTTTAATGAAATGGTGGTGTTACATTCATTCATTTATTATAAATGAATCTTGATTTATTCTTATTTTACAAATGAACATTTTGAGAAATGGATTTGTAACCTTAGATAGATTTTAATATTTTAGTTTTTGTCTAATTTTGACCATGTTATGTGTTTCATAAAAATAAAATCATATTTAGGTTGGTGTAGTTGGTTGGATTTATAAATTTTGTTGGATTGAATATATAAATTGAATTAGTAAAATAGGATGATAATAGAAAGATAATTTTGAAAATTTGGGGTTTTCTAAGGATTATTTTTTGTTTTAATATGTGTTTATCATGAATTTAGAATTGAAAAGGTGTATTTTCTGGGGAAAAGGTATTTTAGGGTGAGATGGTTGGTTTTTATGGGAATATTAAGATATAAATTTGGATCATATTATTTAATATTTTATAAAACACCTAGAGAATAAGATTGAATTATAGTTTTATAAAGGTAGGGTTTAAATTATTAAAGTTGTTATTAGTTTCAATAGTAGGGTTAAGTTATAACATGATATTAGAAATGGGGTGTGAGATCATGGTAAACCTACTATACATTTATTCCAAGAATTTTCTAAAATAATAAATATGTGAGTTTAAGTGTTTTAAAAGTCTCAGGTAGTTTATAGTATTAATTGTTTAAATTGGGTGTCAACTAATAATTTTAAGTTATAACATGGTTTATAACTAAAACAGAATGATTTTTTGCATTGATTTAAAAAAAATAATGGTTTAGAAAAATAGGGATTGTTTTCATGGTTTACTTCAGAATATGTAGACCATGTAAGAAAAATATTAAAAATACTTATTTGAGTGTTTTGGCTCTATTTGGTTTCGAACCTCATTAATATTTTTTGTAGGATTTCATAGGTTTTTAGAGGATATATAAGGGTGGTATTTTAGTATTAAAATAGGAATAAACCCATTAAAATTAAATTATTATTAGGTTGACTTGATCGTAGGTTTAATCAGAAGAGGTTTTATATTTGGGTTATCATTTTGGTTTGAGTGTTATAAATCTAATACATTGGGATTTTAATAACTTTAATAAGAGTGATATATGGTTACTTTATTGGATTTTTAAAGTAATTAAACATGACCTTTATAGTGGGGAGTATTTATATGGAGCTAATATAGTGTATATTAGAGGGTATGGAGTTTATGTTTAATAACATATTTAAATAGATATTTTCTTATGGTGGGGATAATTATTCTTTGGGTGTATGTATTGATTGTATTTAACTTATCAGGTAGATCATGGTATTGGATTAAGTTTATGGATATAGATGATCAGGGTGGTTAGTTTTTATATCTCTCTTAAATATTTTTAGGGATAAATGTATTTATAATGTTTATAATTGTAACACTATCCTTTTTGTAATTTATTTTAATTGAAAATTTAAGTAAAATTTTGGGAAATTAATTTGAGGGCGGAATTAAATTTAATTAAAGTAAATATAAGGTTAACAAAATTTATTTTGGATTTTATAAATTATTATAATGAAATTAATAATGATTCATGGAGGTGTTCATTTAAGTTGAGTGGTGAAAGAAGCTGAAAGAGTAGTTCAATCCTTGTAGGGTTCATTCATGATTTATAAACCATAAAAAACCATTTTGTGTGCTTGCAAAGTCTATAACAATATTTGTAAATTGTGGTAGTAATAATTTGTCAAAAAATCATCTTTAAGGTATGATTTCAAATCCTGTATCCTTTAATTATTTTTCATTTTTCTCTTAGACATCCCACATGACTAAAATGGGATTTCCCCTTTGATCTATGGGTATAGAGAGTTAGTTCATAATGGTTTCTTCCCCAAAATATATTGTATAGTCCCAATATCTTAACCTATGTTATTTTTATTATTTTTTATCACAATTATTAATGGTGTGGTTATAGATCTATGGATATAGATTTGGGTTTTTACTAGAGTAAGGTGAAAAATTTTTATTCAAGTTATTTTTCTCAAGATTACTAAAGGATTCCTTATAAATATGAATTCACACAATTGAAAAACTTTTTTTAAATTTTTATTCTACTAAGTTTGTATTTTTAAGGTTTTTATTGGTTTTAGGTAATTCATTAAGTTATAGTGTCTAGATATTTTGGGTATTTTGATATAGATGATCTTTTGTAGTGATTTTATGATCATGGAATCTCGATATTCATTTTTTATCCTTTTGTGAGGTAAATGGATTTGATCAAATCTTATTTTTATAAAATTATATCTATATTTGGAAAATAATTTTTAAATAAATGTTCTAATAATATTTAATTAATTTATAATATGGTTTTAGTGATTTAAAAATTATTTTTTCATTATCTTTTAACTTTTAAGGTAGTTGGTTTGTTATCCCTTATTATAGAAAAGGTTTGTTTGTGGGTTTATGATTCCAAGAGTATTTTTTAGATTAATTATGATTTTTGAAGATTTTTTGTTTGTTAAATTAAGTGTTTAAATTATTATTTTTATTTTTTAAATTGCATGATATTTTTTATGGGATGGGTGAAAATTAATGACTTAATTAATAGATTAATTACATGTTTTGAAACAATATTGTCACTATATGTGATATATAATGAACATGTGATATAATTTTATTTCTTATAGTGATATCATTGTGATATGCCTATCATTGGGAGAAATAGAAACATATTAATTAGAGTGATATATTTATGTAGTATCTATCGGTTGGAGAGATATAATAATATAACATGGTGTGATATGCATCTAATATAAGTTATCACATAATAAATATAGATTCTTTCATATAAAATAAGATTTTCATTTTGATACATCGATCTCCAGCTTGGTGACGGTGGCCTCAAGAACCTTAGATGCTCTCTCAATTCTGGTGATGATGGAAGCCCCCACGCCAGCTCCTCCCCCCTTGGTGGGGGAGGGGGAATCGTCATCACATGAGAGAGAAAGGTCCTTTCGGCCTTTCTCTTACCTGGAGTTTCTACCACCTTTTTCCAAAGCCTCGATAAACCCTAAAGATCCAGATCTTGTTGACAGATTGCCAAACCTTCATCTCTCCTCATATGATTTTATAGAATCCTCATCCTTGTTAAATATCACCCTGGTGGCTTAGTTAAAGCATAGGAAGCCTTCGGTCAATGACTTCAACCAATTTTTCTTCGTATCATGGTATCTTCATAAATGAGCGATGGTTGGCTTGCTAGATAGCAAACAAATCATGATTAGGTTCGAATCAGAGGCAGATATCATCCAAGCTTGGTTTAGGGCTCCTCAGTACTTCAATGGATCTTGTTTTCTACTATTATGTTGGTCCTTTGACCTTCATATTAATCGCGACTCGCCTTACATTGTGGTTTGGGTAAGTTTCCCCAAACTTCCTTTGTCGTTTCAAAACCCTTTTATTATTTGCATGTTGTGAAATCTGGTAGGTAGATATATCTATTCTGATAGTCGTATCGAGGTGGTTTGTCATCTGGTAAACCCCTAGGTGTGTGTTGAAATGGATACATCTCACATTCCTTTTGATTTTGTTTGGATCATGATAGGTAAAGAATACCAATGCAAATAAAGGGTTGTCTATTAAAATTGGACTGAGTTTTATGGTTCTTGAAAGAGATTGGGACACTCGGTTGAGGTATGCCGAAGTGGACTCTCTTCATGGTTCATGTAGGTTCGTCGTAAGGGGAAATCTGCTTCTGTGGACAACGAGGATCAGTCTAGGAGTAAAGATTCGGAGGTTGGTGTGAAGGTGGGTCTGGATCCGAGAACGGCAGAGCCTGTTGACAGAGTAAGGGTCTCTTGTTTTTCTTGTTTGATTATGGATGGAAATTCATATAGGTCTCGTAAGGTTTATTTTGAGAAAGACTAGGATCTTGGGGCTTCCGGTGTTAAGAAAATTCAGGCTAATACTAAGGTTTCTGAGGTTCTCTATAGGTTAAAAAAGGACATAGAATAACTTTCTAGTTCCATAGTGAGTTTGGGTATAGAACAGATTGGGGAAGGATGAGATTCTAACATTGCGGAGGTGCTTATCACGGCCAGTTCTAGGGATTCTAAAGGTCTGGATCCTCTGGATAAGCCTTTTATTTATTTGAGTAATAGATTTGAAGGTATTTATGATGATATGTTGGACGTGGGACTGGGGGAGGATGTTTTTACAGGAGGGGATGGTGGTGCGGAGGTCTTGGAGGGTCATCAGGTAGAGGGTATGGGGCATGAACTAGCTACAATCAGTAAGGAGGTTGGGGAGGATCAACAGGTTGTATGTAGGGGGCAGGATCTAGTCACCAAGATTGTGGAAGACAACCACAATATGATCAGGATATATCCTTTGTTAGAAATCATAGATCAGAGGAAGGAGGGTCTACAGGTTGAAGTTTTTGGGAAGGAGTCTCATTCCACGGTTATGGAAAAATTTACTATTGAGGAGGGGCGTATACCTTTGATGGAGAGTAACACTCTAGACCAGAGGTGGGGGAACAATGCTACTAGTACTGACTCTGTTTTGGGGGAGTGAGCCGGTATAGGAAGGGAGATTTATAGGGGAGGTAAAGAAAATTTGAGTGGCCCATTCACTCATTCATTCCGTGATGTTGTTCAAAGTGGGAATCAAAATATGGCTACAACTGCAGGGTCTTTTTCTGAAACACCAGGAAGACGTCCAAGGAAAGATTACTCATATCTTCTGCGGTCGATGTAGACTCGCTCTACCTATAAGTAGAATAGCGAGGTGACTTTGTCTTTTAAAAAGGGTAGCATGGTCAAGAATGCATCACTAGAGCAACCCGTACTCAGTTAGCTTAGGAGTCAGGTTCAAAGTGAAAGCTTTTAGAGGCCTCCAGAATGGGAATCAGCTACGGGAGAAGATAACTCCCGCATGGGATGTAGGGATGAGTATGGTTATTATGATGTGTAATTCTGTGTTGGTATGAGTTGTCTGAAGTTTTTTTTCACTTTTTTGTGTTTGTGGTTGTAAGTTTGGGTACCAGAAACCCATAAACTAACCTTTAAAAATGAAAAAAAATAATATGCAGCATATAAAATATACTAACTATAACATTTGTAAACTCTAGGGAAAATTAATTATTTATGACCCTATTAAAAACTAATAAAGTGGTGAATATGGGTTAATCCACATGAAAGGACTTCCAATATGTGTCTGTGACCTATAAAAAAATAAATCTCAAGAAATAATCAAGAAAAAAATTTAAAATGGAACAATGGTGATGTAAGTGATGGAGAATAGTGGTAATAACCAGAAACTAGGAGAATAATAAGAAACATCACAAGAAAGAGAGCATAATAACAGAGAAACGGGAAACAATCCATAAGTTATGTAAGGTAATTTTATTGGATAGTATTTATTTATTTTATTGTATTTTGTTTCTTTTCTTCATTCATGAACAATTATCACTTTATCTACTGGGAGAAGTTGACCAGTTCTATCGAATAGACAACCTATGGGTAAATGGATCCTTTAGTTTCTCAATTGTAGCACCCACTTGTCCACACAATGAAAAAACCATTTTTATACTAATATCATATTCTTATTTAATCTTAGCATGAATCACTAAATGATATTTCCTATTCTTAGATAGATTCTAAAATTATTATGTAGTTATAAAATGAAAATCATAATGGATCTCACAAGTTCCCAATGTATAGAAAACATTTTAAAATTGAAGAAAAAAAGCTAGTTTCTAGCAATACGTTACACATGAATAAATTTATAATATTAACCATTTAAATCTCATTCCCCTATATTTGTTTTAAAAATTATCATGCTTATATTATAAAAATGATTCAATAAATATTAAATAGTCATTGTAATAGATGAAATGAAGAAATAAGTAGAGGAATGAAGTTATAAGTAGGAGAGCTCAAAACTTCTCCCAAACTCTATATATGCTCTGATGCCTACTCCTCTAGATATCTCCCTTCTAAAATTTCTGGGTGTATCTCTGTTAGATCTCCCATTCCCTCCAATTCCATCCATATGTTTAATATTCTTATTCAATTTAAATAATAGTCTATTCACTAATACTCCCATTTGAGAAAATATTCCCAACCCCTAAATATATCTATAGCCTATATATAGTACTTTTACTATATAAAATCCTCATTTATGGTAATGAAATCCAATTTCCCATAATTTAATGCATTTATCCTTAAAAGTACATTCCATAAGTTACCAATATCTAAATTTTAGATAATTTTCATTGTCATAATTCAGTGGTTGTAATGAACAAGAGTGGGGTGTGCTTGAATATTTCATTCCCCAATTAAGATCTCATGATCACCATCACTTGCACATATTTTTTCTGATTTAATAATATAATGGAAAAATTATGGAATTTGACTTTGACTGGATCAACATAATTTAATAATGTGGATTTTTATCTTATAGGCACTCAACCTGAACAAATATTTTCATCACAACTAAATAATCCTTCAAAATCCTAGAGTAGTGTGGCCCAAAAAAATAATCAAACCATTTTATCCATCTTTATAACTTTTAAAAATCCCCTTTTACATTATATATATATATATTGACATACATCTACATTCATGGAATTATCTTGATAAATATAATTTTGAGTGTTCTTGATATCAATGCAATATTTAATGTGAAATATTTCATAAAATTAAACCAAACTTGAAACAAATATCATCATAACACCTTCATCCCCTATCAGTAGTCTTCAAAGCATAACCTCAATTAGGCTAATGCTAAAATATAGTTTCAGTATCTTTGGTTCATCAACTCCACAGGTCCAATATTTATAATTTTATTTGACTTTTACGAAGCTAAAATTTGATCTCCTTTAGTATTTTGGTGAACTAAAATCCATTTTTTAAATTTTTCTGTATGATCGATTTACCTTTGATATTCCCATAATTAAATTTTCTTCAATTTAACTGGAATTAGTATATCATGAAAATGTTGTATGCTAAGCTTGAATCCTCAGTTTCTTATTGGAAAAAGATTGATCATCTAGCGTTCTTCTCTCCATGAGCTCTCGAATACAGTTTTTGGATACTTCACATGCCCCCTCATCATTGATTTTATAATCCTAAAATAAACGCACAATCCAAAAAAAAACTCAAAAATGAAACCAAGGATGGTCATATGAAATATTTACTTGATTTCATATCCTCAATCATGAATCCTCCTCTGGGTTGTGCATTTTCAATTTCATTATAGAGCGGTTATCAACCATTGAAATCCCTAATTAGAGTCTTAACAATTTAAGTTGATCTATTCTGGCTCAGCACATCATATTCATGTTGAGCTTCATCCCACTATAATTGATTGATACCAATCATATTTAAATATAATAATATTTGAATGAAATATTCAGTAGCTTCGATAAATCACACCCAAGTTTCATTTGTTTTGTATTTATCTCTCTATGGTACTATACTCAATATTAACAGTTCTTCAATACCCAACTCAAATCATCTTGATTAATTTCTTATACATATGATCTCAGGTATGTGTCACCATCTTAGATCAGTGTTACTAGACCATATGAGTGTACATCAGAAACCAAAAAATATTCAACATATGGTCAGGTTATGGCATTTGGATTGGATTTGGTAGTGGTTGTAATAGACTAAGTTTAGTTTGTTGAGACCTCACTATCTATTTTAAATATCCTAGTGCCACAAACCATTTTTAACAAAAAAACCTCAAAATTCAAACTCTATCTTTCTTATGTTTTTGTTCGACACTATCAAATCCTAACTTCAGATTTTTTTTCACCATCAAGATTATCATAATCTGATGGTGTTGATCTTCAATCTTGGTTTCCTTTGATTGTTGAATCTCTTTTTGGTGATCACCTATAATTGTAAGTTTGGAGGCATTACATCTTGATATTTCCTTCATGTGGTTGGAATCAAATTGATATTGCAGTCATTTGTGTTCTCATTTTGTGGTAACTTTCTTCTCCATATATATTGGGTTAAATTTTCTTCTTCAATTTGATTAAAAACTTCATTGTAGGTTGGGAGATCACTTGGATTTTCCTTCTTATGGAAGCTGTGAAATTCATCAACATAGTCAATTGTTGAGGAGACGAATAGTCATTTCATCAGGGATGTGGTCACTTGAAATCAATGGGAATAGTAGGTTGAATATTCCCTTGTGGCGAGTTAAAATTTTTCTTATACGATCACTTGGAATTTGGGTCTTTGTTTCTCTTAATTTATTTTATAATTTTCATATATTGTGACTTGGCTAATCATGAGGGAACTGTAGGTTAAATTTTTTAAACCTTGGTTTTCCACTTTTTCATTAAAATGGCATAATAATAAAAATTATATTTTAGGTAATAGTGAAATGTATCCACTTCTTTCGGTTGGTTTCCTTTGTAATATTTTTTTATGAAAGTTCTAAAAAATCATAGAATTCATAATTAAGATAAAATAAAATATTCAAATTCAACCATAAAAAACAATAAATTTTCAAATACAAAATTTTCACACAATATGTTAAACCTAAAATATGTAATTATAGAATAATTAATTATGAAAATAAAAACATTATAGAAATCCCATAAGAAAAATATTTTTAATGAATATTTACAAAAAATTATGTTCATTAAAAAAATGGGAAATCAGAGAAATAAAATTTTATTGTTAAAATAATAAAAACACATTTACACTTAAAATCCACTAAAATTCAAGAAAACAAAAAACGTTCTTAAACTATATAAAAAATTACACCAAAAACTTTTATCGATTAATCACCTTGAATTGATATGTTTATTAAAATATTTAATGAATTGAATGTTTAACATAATTAATGAAATTTGCATTAATGTCTAATTTAAGGAAAATTTTCAATCACTAAACACTTAATAAATCCCCAAAAATATGTGGAAAATTTTCTAAAATATTTTTGCAAAAAATTCTCCCACATATAATCAATTTCACTCCTTGGATATTTAATTTATTTATTTTTATTTATTTATAAATAATCCTAAAAAAATTCTTTCCCAAGTTCAAATACACATCATAATTTATGAAAATATCTAAACCATTCATTTTAAAGAAAAGCATGCTTCCTATGTTAATTAATCTCACTTACCTACTTTAATTCAATTAAAGTTATTTTTCTAGGATTGAATACATGTTAGATTTAATTTAGATTAAATACTAAATAATAAAATCCCTTAATTATCACTCTCACCTATGTTAAAAAAATAAAATATCCATTTTCACTTGATTTATTCAACTAAAAAAATTATTTTATATGTTAATTTCCACCTTATTCATTTGGGTTCAATATTCCCCTCACTTTAATGAACTCATTTTTTAGAAAAAAAGGAACTTTATTTATTTTTCCTTGAAATTTATTTGTGGATATCATGGTGTAAATGACTTATTGAATTTAAAAATTGATTTTTTTATTTACACAACACACCCAGTTCCCCTTGTCTCATAGATTCACCAGGGGATCCTAGTTTAATTTTTTACTCTAACTTCAAAGGACTTATATGATTATAATTTGAGTTGTCTTAAAGGGGTGTTATGTAAAAAAAATTGTGTCCCCTAAATTCATATTTAATGATTAATTTTCCTTAAATTATAATCTCAATTCCACAAATATATTACATATCACACTCTCGTTCCTAGTTCTCAGTAGTATTTCCATAAATATAATGGACAATATAACACAACAATCATGGAATTATAGAAATTCCAGGCTCAATTAAACCCCACAATAGAGTATGCAATTATAACATAGGTAGGGCACATTGAATTTCAATTTTCATAACCTATAATCATATTAAAACACATATTTTTATTTAAAAAAAAATATATCTCAAAATCAGCCTTGATGGGGAGCAATGTTTTGAAAATCAAATTGTGAGTTTTTAATATGTACAACATTAAAGAACAGTGGAGGAACAATTTAAGACCTCTATTACCCAAAATTAAAACCCATAATTTTCCACAATGTGGAATCCTAAGTTAGAAGAATATTTTCATTAAAATAGATTTCCAATTCATAATTTCAAAAAAAAAGGGTTACATGAAGTTCAAGCAAAATATTTTACACATATCCAAATCAATTTACAAAACATTTTTTTAATTCCATTAGTTTTGTTGTATATATAGAAAAAATAATTCTCAATTCATCTCAAACAAAATCATGATAAAAAATGGTGTACAGTATCATAGACATTCTAAGGCTGAAAGTAATATTCCATAATATTGGTTTAAATTGATTTTCAATAGAATGGTTATAAAAAAGTATCATAGCCATCCAAGAAAACAGAATCAAAATCTTCAAAAAAGTAAGGGGGATTACCCAACACATAATTCCCAGGAACATTTATCATGAATGTGAAGATTTAAAATTAATAGAAATTAAATCATTTCTCTCTTAATAAAGAGGCGTGTATTATCGTATTTCAGTCAAATTCAATCTCCATTGTGTATATAAAAATATCACCCTGGTTTATGACGTCTTGATCCTAAAAATGTAATAGATATAGAATTAGTACACTTTAGAAAGAAATTAAAAAACTGAAATTAGAGTATTTTTATCCATAAATTTTCTGAAATTATAACCTCTTAATCTGGGAAATGTAGTTAAAATTATTCTTTGGTGAATTGAATGGTAGATTTATCCACTTAAAAAATATAATAGTACTAAATTAGAAGAATTCAAAATTTTAGAAGTCTTATAAATATTCAAAGAAAAATAAATCAAATTAAATAATGCATTGAACCATGGGTTAACTCTCATGAATCATTGAGATTATAGCCTTCAGTTAAACTTTAGTAATGGAAAACATTCAATCAAGGAGATGGTATCCAAGTATTTTGGATTCCCTTTCATTGTAATGCTTTATTATCTTTCTATTGACCAGAAAAGGAAATTTATCCTTCATAATTAACTCAATTACCCATTAATAAGAAATCTTAAGATAGAAAAATGGGCTAGACCACTTAGTTCTAAATTTCATAGGAAATAGATTCAGTCTCAAATTAAACAAAAAACCTAGGTCCAACCTTAAATTACTTATTCTTGATGATATTTTCATAAAAGTATTTTGTTATTTCATTATAAATTTGGTAATTATAATATTATTATCATATAATTTCAACCATATCACCCTACTCTAGCAACCTTCTCTCTATAGTAGATTTTCAATCATATTTTGGGGCCTTTGTTTCCCAAAAATACATGTGATACAACTCCATATGTATATGACATGTCTTTCCAAAGAGATGTATATAATGATATATCCTTATTTGAGTTATTTAAGAAGTCACATAGTCTCTTAAATCTTCATCTTACTTGATTGAACATTCATTCCTAGATCTTGACAATATCTTCTAAAAAATTGATTAATATCTTTATTAGTAATTTTAGGATGACCAATAAACTATGTGCGGTATATTGTAACCATTCTATGAGAAATAATATATTTCTTCATAAATTAATTGAACATAAAATTATTTAAATGAGTGTCATTATCCCTAATGAATGCCTTCGAAAATACAGTTAATGAAAAGATATGTTTCTTTATTAATTTTAAAACAGTGACAACAAGATTGACAAGAATAGGAATGGACTCAACCCACTTAGACGCATAATCTACATCAATAAGTATGTATTCAATAACATAATAGGATATAAATTTTCCCATAATGTTTAAACCCTAATAATCAGAAACATAAACTTCTCGAATTCCTTTTTTTGGGTAGCTCCTACCCTCTATCAACATTTCTCAACCTCTGATACTTTAAATCGCATATCACAAGACTCCAAATATATTTAAATAGATTTGCACAATAAAAACCAGACTAAATGAACTTAGGTGTAGTTATATCACCACTATAGTTTCCACCCCAAAGAGATGAATGATATATCTCGAGGATAGGTAACATTTCCTCCTCAAGAACACACCTCCTCAAAATACCATCAGCATATCTCCTAAAAATTAAGTAATCATCCCAAAAGAAATATTTAAACTTAGAAAATATTTTTTTATTTTATATTGTGAAAGGTATTTGGGCATGAATCCAATAGAATAAATGTTGGAATATTTTTTATACCATTTAGATTACCTTACTGAAACAATAAAAAGTTTCTCATCTATTAATGAAGTGTTAATTTATTTGGGTTCCCCAACTTAGGTATTGGGTAAACTAGGCAGGTGGTCAGCAACCTCTTTTTTAACTCTCTTATTATCCTTTCTTTTCAAATCAAAATCATATATCAAAAGTTTCCATCTCATAATTCATGGTTTGGGTTTTTTATTTGCCAAAAAATATTTAAGAGAAGAATAATATGTGAAAATGATGACAATATACCCTATCAAATAATTTCTAAACTTTTCTAGTGAAAACATCATAGTAGACAATTCTTTTTTAGTTGTATAGTATTTTTATAGGCATAATTATATATCTAGCTAACATATTATATAATATAAAACCTATTTTATTTCTTATTCCTCAAAACATTATATAATTAAATATCAATAGAATCACACATAACCTCAAAAGTTAAATTCTATTCAGGGGTAGTAACAATGGGAGATGTTTTGAGTTTCTCTTTTAGCAGGTTAAATGAATCTATACACTTTTTATCAAACAAAAAAGTGTATCCTTAACATGAATTAAACACAAGTTACTAGTGATTTTAGAAAATTCCTTGAAGAATCTCTTATAGAAACAAGAATGGTCTTAAAATTTACTAACCCATTGACATTATTAAGTAGTGGAAGATTTTGTATTACCTCAATTATAGCATTACAAACTTCAATACCTCTCTTGGAAACCTTTTGACATAAGACTATCCCTTATGCGACCATGAACTAAAAAATTTCCAAATTAAAAAAAATATTTCTTAACACCACTCCAAAATAGCTTCCATATTTTCTAAGAAGTTTTCAGATGTTTTTTCAACTATTAATGAATCATCCATAAAACCTCAATAATCCTTTAAATCATGTCTTATAAAATGGCCAACATGCATATATGAAAATTTTCTAGAGAACCACATAGTCCAAAGAAAATTTTAATTAGTAAAATTTCACAAATGGATAAGTGAAAGTGGTCTTCTCCTATTCCTTATAATCTATTGTAATTTATTTGTATCAGTTATAGCGATCAAGGAAGTATTAGAACTTATTCTTATCCAACCTATTTAATATTTAGTTCAAATTGGAATTTGGATATGAAATCAGTTTATAATAGTATTTGGTTTCCTATAATTAATAAAAACTCTACATTTTTTTACAATACTAACTTAAAATTGTCCATTTTTTTATATTTGTAAAAACTTTGACTCCACTCCTTTTAGGGAAAAATTAAGCAGGGCTCACCCATGGACTCCCTAAAAAAGGGTAAATGATCCCAACATCTAGAAATCTAATCACTTTATCTCTAACCACATCTTTCATTTTGGTAATGAATATTCTATTTTCTTCAACTCTTGGTTTATGGTTCGGTTAAATTAAAATTTTATGTGTATAATAGGAATCTTTAACTTTCATTAATATCAGCTATGGACCAACTAATGAATAATTTAAACTTCCACAAGATAAACAACAGAATTTCTTCTTGAATTTAATCTAAATTTTATGGGATAATAATAACTAGTGTACACCACTCTCCTAGAAAATAATATTTCAAATGATAGGGATGGGAGTTTTGTTACATCCCACCCCTCCTCATTATCTTGAGAATGTGGAAGGAAATTACTTGGCCTTAAGTTACATCCCCAAGGTGCCAGGGGATTCAATAAAATTGGGGGATGATTTTCCCTTTGATAAATAAAGAACCCAACTAAAAATTCCACACAAAAAAATTACCACTATATGATGCATGATAAAAATGTAAAATAACTCAATGTAATACCATTGATATCAAAACCAAACCACAATAAAGTACCACAAAGGAAGACTACTAACATAAAAGTACACAATGAATACAAAACCACAAAACTCAAAGACTCCAAGACATAACTCCACATCTCAAAACATTCTCCATGATTCAACTCCACAATAAATCCAAAGTATCATGAAGAAACACTAAAGAAATGTGATACTTTTCCTTTATCTGTATCCTGATAGACAATATCTATAAAATCACCAACATGCCAAAGCATGGGTGAGTAATGAAACTCAGTAGGATTTCCCCAAATGAATTACCTACATATGACACTAGGATATAACATGTTATCACAGTTATATAAAATAATTTATATAAAACAATTTAAAATAGATTATATCAGAACATAAAACAATTATCATAGAAAACCGGTTTTCTCAAAACTAAAAACAAATTTCCAAGGAAGGTAACCCAAAAAATCATTTAACCATTTCTTAGATTCCATTTTTTCATAACCCATTCCATATCACATAACCCCCCCCCATCCACCACACACACACTCAACCACACAATCTTGGTGTTACCATTGATGGTTGAACATCAAGTCCATAACTCTTCCCTTTGATGGTGGTACTTCACAACCATTATCCATCACATTCAACTCATGATTAACCATTTAATACAACCACATTTCAATAAATATTATCTAAACACATTAAATAAAACTATCCTTTTATTGAAAACCCTTTTCCATGAATTAAAAACAAACAACCATTTTAAAATCTTGTTATTGTTTTCACTTTCCCCCAAAACACCCAATTTAGACAATTCCATAAACTCTCACAAAAGAAGGTTTCCATAAATAATTTCACAAAAATTACTCAATAAACATCAAGAAAAACAAAAAAAATTGAAACTAATCTTTCAGGTTCTAATAATAATAGTCAATATTGAAACCACTTACCGAGGGAATTATGACAAAAACAAATAATGACATGAAAATGTGTAAAAAATCGGGTTGAATATCAAACAATTCTACTTAAATCAATTTCCATAACATCAAAACAACCATATACCATCATGATTGTAAAAAACCATCATATATCTATTCCAATTGGACTATATTTAGGATTTATAGAGAGTTAAATAAATTATATCTTTGAAAAACTACTAAAAACAAAGACTTTCTGAGGGAATTGGACTTCAACGCACCAAGAATTGTCTTCAAATTGATTCATGTTTGAAGGGGAGAGACTCCACATCCTTTGGGAGGAATAAAAACAAAATTAACTTATAAATTAGTGAAAACAATTCTTGTAGGTGAAAATGGGAGAGATCTATTTTTTGGATCTCACTTTTAAACTGTACATGGTTAGTTTCACAGTTTGGAAAACTGGGCGCTAATCGTGGACCATCCTCTACCTCAAAGAGCACCTCACATGGTTGGACATCATGGTTAGACAAACCATGTTATAACCATTAAAAATCCCACTATCCCACTTTTCATGGTTTCTCCTGGGTGGCAGCATGGTTTTTCCAAACTGTACGCCTACCCAGAAGCCCATGTTTCCCCTTATACGGTTCCTATTGGAGTTTCATTGTTTCCACTAATCATGTTCAACCCATGAAACTTTATAAATTCCATATAAACATTCCAAAATTATTTCAAACCCTAATAAACTTCACCCAAATACATAAAATAGTTAAAAAAACATAATAAATTGTTACAAACATAAAATCAGGGGTACTACATTCTCCACACCATTATCCTTTCTATCCTCAAAATGAAAAAACCACATTTCCCTAAAAGTGTTTTGGCCATTGATCCACCATTTCTTTCTCCTGTTCCCAAGTATCTTCCTAAATCTTACCATGTTTCCACAAAACCTGCACTATAATGATGTTTCTACCATTAAATACTTTTTATCACCTATTCACAATCTATACCTGGATATAAAACAACACATCATTCAGCTCTAGTTCAATGTGACCCCATTGAATCACATGGTCAAAATCAGGCTGATAATTTTTCAAATAAGATACATGAAAAACATTATACACAAATATGAACCATGGTGGAATATTGAATCGATAATTCACCTCACCAACCCATTCAATTATCTTAAAAGGACCCATGTATCGAGGAGATAACTTGCCCTGCTACCCAAAATGATTATGTCCAATCCTTTGAGAGATTTTCAAGAACACATGATCACTCACCTCGAATATAAATGTAAATTAATGATGATCCACATATGATTTATGATGAATCTAAGATATCTTCACTCTCTTCCTAATCAATATAATCTTTCCTTTATCTCTTAGATAAGTCTTGGACCAACTAGTAATGACTCGCCTGTTTCCATCCAACAAAGTGGAAAATGACAAGGATCCCCATAAAATGCTTAAAAATCATCCATATGTATTGATGCTTGATAAATATTGTTATATGAAAACCACACTAATAGTATATGCTCCTCCCATGATCCAACAAAATCCATTACACAATCTAGTAGCATGTATTCCAATGTTTGTATCATCCATTCAGATTGTCTATCAATCTGAAGATGATATATCATACTCATTATCAACTGATCTCCAAGGTATTTCTATAACAATTTCAAAAAATGAGACATAAAACTTATATCTCTATTTGATACTATCAAAATAGGTATGTCATTCCTCTTTACTACTTATCATATATAGATTTTTGATAAGTTCCACACCATATGAGATTCATAAATATTGATGAAATGGTTCATCTTTGTGATTTGATCCACTATCACCCATATGGAATCATATTTCTGAACCATTATTGGGAGACATGTTACAAAATCCATGGATATCTATTCCCATTTCCAAATGGTAATAGGTAAATACTACAACAAACCTGATATTAGATGATGTTCTTATTTAACCTATTAAAAATATTTGCATCTTGAAGCGAACTAATCCACCATCCTTTTCATTTTAACCTTCCAAAATTATGATTTCAATGCCTTATAAATCTTTTATATTCAAGGATTAAGATCCCATATAAAATTTTGGTAATCATGAAGTCTTTATTCCTAAAAATACATAGGTACAAGTATCTAATCTCTAAATGAGAACATTGAACTAATATTGAGCTTCCATCCCGCAATAGTCTCCCCACCATTGAGTTTTAACCTCATCACAGCACATTTTGAATCAGAATTTTGTGCCTCTTTATCCATCCCCACCAAATCAAGAGCAAATACAATTGGAAAGAAAACTGTAACATCCCCATGGTCTTCACATTTCAAGTTCATGTCTGTTATTACTGACATCAACTTCTACAAATCTAAAACCTCTTTTTCCAATTAATCTTTTGAATTCCTACTAAATGCATCCACCACTGTATTTCCTTTACTTGTTGTATGCATCAAGTCAAAGTAAAATATTTGGAGATACTCTATAAATATTCTTTGTCTCAGTTTCAAATACCTTTGTGAGAAAATATATTTCAAACACTTATGATTTGTAAAGACTATAAATTTCTCATCAAATAGGTAATAGTGTGAAGTCTTTAAATCATGGACTATAATAGCTAACTCCAAATTTTATGATGGGTAATTATTCTCATGAAACCTTAGCTATCATGATCCATAATAAACAACATGATCTCCCTAAATGATAAAACATCACAACCCAAATCCTGAAGCATCACAATATACCATGTACCCTTGTCCTAATTCTTGAAAAACAAGGATTGACGTGGATGTAATGGGAAATTTAAGCTCTAGAAAATATTTATAGCATTAATAGTTCTATTTGAATAGAACATTTTTACTTTTTAAATATTTCATTAGTGAAGATAGTCATGAGAAATCATGAAAAAACATCAATAATAACCATCTAGACCAAGGAAAACACATATATCAAAGATATTCTTTGGCAGTTTCCAAGAGATAAAAACTTCTATCTTTTCAAGATCCATATAAAAACCTTTTTTAGATATTACATGGCCATGTAAATGTACCTCTTTTATTCAAAAATTACATTTTGATAATTTTTAATATAGATGATTATCTCTCAGGATTCTTAACACTGTAATAAAGTGTTTCCCATGCTCAACCCTTGTCCTTGAATAAAGAAACATGTCATCCACAAACACCACCCAATTTAATCTAGACATCATTGAAATATTTGATTCATCAATTCCAAACAAATTTCTAGTTTATTCTTAAGATCTAAAGGCATAACCACGTACTCATAATGGTCATATCTACTTCTAAAAGTTGTCTTTGGAATATCCACCTTCTAAATCCTCAATTGGTAATATCATGATCACAAGTCAGTCTTGGAGATCCACTAGGATACCCTCAGTTGATAAAATATTTAATCAATGCATGTATTTGGATACCAATTATTTATTGTAACTTGGTAAACTTAAGATAATCCATACATAACTGAAGATCTCCATCTGCCTTTTTGAAAAAAAAAGACCAGTGTTGCCCAAGAATATGTGCTAGACTGAATGAATGATTTTCTTTCTAAATATTCAAACTGGACTTTCATTTACCTTCATTATATTATTTCCATCTAATAATATGGATGGGAAATAGGATTATCTCCTAAAAGAAGATCAATCTTAAACTCTAATTCTATTTTGGGTGGAAACCCTAATAAATTTTTGGGGAAACATCCTAAAACTGATCAAAAATCACTCAAAAACTTTTATGGTCAATCTCTTACATCGATGAAAAATTAAACTATGCCAACTAGAATGAGATCATTCAAACTTTTGGTTCCAACAATCTCATTTCACCTACCTTTACATTTTGGTTTCCTCTAAAGATATTCCTAGTTCCATAATCAATCGTAAAACTAATCTATCATTTATAATAGTTGATGTGAGATTTTAACACTGACAAACTATCCATACCTATTATTATATCATTGAAATCCATCTCAAGCATAGATAAATACCATATCAAATCACCTCCATCAACAATTATTGAACATGATTTTCATATAAAGGCTCTACATTCTCTTTGACCAAGTGAATCTTGATGTTTTTTGCACATAATCCATCATCTCAACATTTAAACCCAGAAAATTAATAGAGTAATAATAAATAATGGAATGGTATTCACTGGTATCTAACAAATATTTTATAAGGTTATCATTTAAAACAATCAAACCTCATACCATTGATAGTTAAGACAAATAATCCCCAATAACTTGCTCAGCTCCAAATAACTTCTTACCCATTTCACATTGTTCCTTATTTCCCTATTGTGATTTACCTTATTTAGAAGTCATGGTATTCTTATAATCACCATGAATATATTGGTTATATTGATGATATGTATTTAACTAACCTCATCCCATAAAATCATATGATGTCTGTGAAACATGAGATGTGCCCAAACACCCGGCCTCAGAGTATTGTGACAACAGTGCTAAAGATTACCCATCTGATTAAAATTGTGGAATTCTCTAGGTGGTGTCATAAAATTTCACTTAATTTGGTCCAAATAAAAAATTTGGAAACATCCTGACTTACTCTTTGGTTTTGGAGGAAGATTTATTGATCCAACCTTCTAATTCTGATTCATTACACTTCTTTGGAAATAGGTGCCCCTCTTCTGTGTTTTCCCAGCATTAGAGTTCCCACTATTTCCTGTAAGTATGAATATGATCCCTCTAACCATATATCCTAATATTTCCCTTTTATCCATTATCTATCTGTTGATCATCACTATATGATCCATTATACAAAGAAAGGAAATATTCTAGTGGATCTCCTACCTTAGCCCCAATTTAAAAATGGGTGCCCTCGAGGATGGATTGGAAGCAACTTTAGGAGAAATGTGGACTAAATTCATAAATTTAGCCACATACTCAATCACTAAGATATTATCATTATTCAAGATGAAAATTTCTGTCATTATTAAATTCCTAAATGTTAGAGGATAGAATTTTTTGTTGAACAATTTTTCAAAATCCTCTCATTACATGACCTGCTCTAATTTTGAATGAACTAATAAATCCTTCAACTAGAATGCACGATATTTCAGTATATACATCACCAACTTTATATTCATTTTTTTCTAGTGTTCCAAGGAAATAAAATATTCAATTCATTCTATTCACCTATACATATACCTTCTTTGGTTTTGAATCACCCTAAAAAGTGGGTGGGTTCTATATTTAGAACTGAATGGAATGATCCACTTTCCTTGGTTCATCCCTTTTGGATCCCTCTATCCACATCTCAAAAAGATTGGACCATACTTTGAATTACTTTTTGGTTCACTTGTGGCTCAGATGCAACCAAATTCTTAGGATCTTCTTCCATCTGGTTTCTATGATTACTGCATGGTGTCATTTTCTATAAACATAACAAAATCCATAAGTTTCACTCTATAAAATGAAGGCTTAATAATTTAAAATTTACCACATCACAACTATTACAACATTGATTTCCAAAATTCAACATTTCTCATATTCATACATTTTTTAAAATTCCACCATGATTTTCATAATCTAACCATTTTCAAAATACCATAACCATGATTTTTCAAAATCGTACATTTGAAAAATACATTATCACTTTTCAAAAAAAAAATCAACATTTTTTCACCAAATCATAAACCATTACTTGAAATAAAATATGTACTCCTAGTGGAATGTAATTTCTAAAATTTATTTCATACTCCTTTCATTGGATAACCCATGATAATGAGATTACAACTATTATAAGTGTCTATAAAACACTTATGTACCCAAATCCATGGTAACATGAAGTTCAGCACAAAAAGTTAAGCTATGTCTTTTTATTCTATACATTTCATATCCCAAAAATCCTAATCCTTCCTACTATCCTATCTCAAGGAATAACAAGAAGGATTTCCATCTCAAAGACCAAAAAACTCATATCATTTTTCTCAAAAGATATTAGGACCAACCAAGATTAATTCCTTTTATAAGTCAAGGACCAAACATGTTGATACCAATTGTAACATTTGACCCCTTCTCATTGTATTGAGAAGTTTTAAGGATGTTAAATGACCTTAAGTGAAATCCCTAAGGTGCCAAAGGATAGGAATAAATGTCCAGGGCTTCAATACAATTAGTGGAAAATTTTCCCTTCTAGAAATAAAACCACCCAACCAAACATGACACTCCAAAATTACCATTACATGATGCATGATAACAATTTAAAAAACTCAAAGTAATACCATTGATATAAAAACTAAACTATAAGAGAGTACCACAGTGGAATACTACTAACATCAAAGTACATAGTGAAATAAAAAACCCAAAAACTCTAAGACTCTAAGAAAAAACTTCATAGATCCCAAAATTTTCCATGATACAACTCCACAATACATCCCAAGTATCACAAATCATCACTAAATAAATGTGATACTTTTCCTTTACCTATATCTCGATAGAAAATATCTGCAAAAGAAACAACATTCCAAAGTAGAGGTGAGTAATTAAACTCAGTAGGATTTCCCCAAATGACTTCCCAACTCAACCCACTATGATAGAACATGTTATAAAATTTATGTAAAAAAATTATATAAAATAACCGAAAACATTTTATATCATAACATAAAACAATTTCCATAGAAAATAGTTTTCTCAAAACCTAAAACCAATTTCCAAATAAAGTAACCAAAAAATCATTTAACCATCTCTTAGATTACATTTTGTCAAAACACATTCCATTTCACATAACCCCACACACACACACTTAACTACAGAATCTTGGTGTTACAATTGATGGTGGAACTTCACATCCATAACTAGTCTATTTGATATTGGTACTTCATGACCATTATCCATCTCATTCAACTCACACTTAACCATTTAATCCAACCACATGTCAACCCATATTTTCTAAAGACATTAAATAAAACTATTCTTTTATTGAAAACATATTTATATTCATCAAAACCAAACAACTATTTTAAAATCATCATTTTAAATTCATGTTACCATTTTCACTTTCCACAAAAATTCACAATTAACACAATTCCATAAACTGTCACCAAAGAAGTTTTCCATAAATCATTTCATAACAATTACATAATAAATTTTAAGCAAAATAATAAATTTGAAACTAATCTTTCGGGTTCTAATAAGATTATTATAGATTGAATCCACCTACCTTGAGAATTATGATGTAAATGTATATTAAAACCCACCTTAGATCTCATTACCTAACATAAACATATCCATATATCATAATTATTTAAATAAATCATCATACATTTATCCCTAATGGTCTAGATTGAGTATTTTGAGAAAGAGAAGGAAAGTAGATATAAGAAAATCTACCAAAAATAAAGACATTATAAGGGAATCAGGATTAAAATCCATAATAATTGCCTTAAAATTGTTATAGTTTGAAGGGGAGACACTCTACATCCATAGGGAGGAAGAAAACATGACTTAGGGTATAAATTATTGGGAAAAAAGATTCTTATAGTTGAAAACGAGTGATATCCACTTTTCTAGGATCTCACTTTTAAATCGTGCATGGTTAGTCACAAGGTTCGGAAAACTATGCACCACCCTATGCCTCAAGGATTACCTAACATGGTTGGCCCACATGGTTATAAAAACCATGTTACAACCTTGAAAAATCAATCTATCCCACTTTTCACAGTTTCTCCTATGTGGATGCATGGTCTGGACAAACTGTTTGCCTAATCGTGCACCTATGTAGAGGACCCTATTTCATCTTGCACAGTTTCATGTAGGAGTTTCACAATTTCCACTAATTGTTATCAAACTGTTCACTTTTATAAAATACTTAGAAACATTACAAAGGTATTTAAAACCATCCCAAACATCATCGAAACACTTTACATAATTAAAAATTTATAAGGAAAGGGTTACTTGAAATTTTGGGTGCTATAGTTTGATCTCTAGATCAGGTGTTTTTTAACAAGATGATAGAGACTCGGTACTAGGTGGTTTGAGTTCTTCAATTTTTTTTCTCAATGTGTTTTTAAAATTTGTAATGATCTCAAATTTTTGAGACTAGATTCAAGATATCCTTACTATTATCCAATGTGGATAGCTCTCTACCCTTTAAAAAAATAATGTAATTTAAAATAGAATCTATATAAAACTCATAAATTCATTTCAAAATATATCCCTCATACTTCATAGGGTGTTACACGTTAGTTAGATAAATTAAAGGATCCTAAAATTCACCTAGAAATTTCTTAATCGCAGTAATAGAAAATTGGTCATCCAAGGGGTTCATGATAATAGGGATAGATCTTCATTATTTATTTGGAACAATGACTAAAAATTCATTTTTAATATTCTCAAAATAATTTGAATAATAATTTTCAACTTCAAAGGTGATTTATTCTACCATGTATTGCATATCTATTACAGTAAGATGACAAAATTAATCCCCTAATTCAATAAAATCAACTCTAGAACATCCCTCTCTTATAGGAGGTTCCCTTTAATTTTTTTCAAAATTAACCTCCTCTCTTTTCTATCCATAATTAAAATTGGGATTTCCTTTTGAAACAAAAATGACATATCCTTATGTGGAAAATGAAGGAAAACCATAAATAATGGGTACTTCCATGTAACACTCAATATCCATAATAATACATTCAGTGGGAAAGTAAAACTTCCCCAACCTTACTAATAAATCATCAACTCTCTTGATTGGGTGAGTAATAAAATGGTCATCTTACTATAAAAATACTGGTGGGTATGGTTCTCCTAACCTCAAGTGTTGAAATAATGATAAGGTAATCGGGTTGATACTCACAAAAATTTCATATAGATAGTCAATATAACTACTATACCATAGTGTTCATGGGATGAAAAGGATTCATGGGGATTGAATATTATTGGTATATGGTCTTGTAAGAAATTCCTACACTCCTCTATGAGATTTTAAGTAGAAACTTTTTCCAAAATCTATTTTTTGGAATAGATATTCCTTAGTGATTTTAGATAAGATGGTATTTTAATTAACATTTCTAGTAAAGGTATAGTAATATAAAGCTTGTTAGCAAGTTTAATAAATTTGATAAATTAGGTTTCATGATTCTTATTTTTGATTACTTTAGGAAAAGGAATGGTGGTGGAAATTCTTCACAGTTTTTTGTATTCCCCCAGCCTTCTAATTCCTTTTATTTTCCTTTATTTTCTAGTCTTTTTCTTGTGTATTTTTATCTAGAACATTAGGTTTCATGGGTTTTTATACATTTCTATCTATATTTCAAGATTCATCATTTTCAATATTTTAGGATTTATTTTCATCTGTATTTTAATTTTCAGAATATTTAGGATTATTTCTAGCTTCTTGGTGGGTCTGAATACCACTATGAGTTATAACTACCATAACATCCTCCCTATGATTCATTTTAGTATTGTTTGGTGTAGTATTGAAATATGAATGTATATTCTCAATATACAAGAGGGGGTGAATTGTATACATTAAAAATTCCTTTGGAACCTTTAAAGTTGGTATAAAACTTTCATTTTTAACCTTGAGGAAAACTATGTTTAACAATGTTAAACAAGGTAAATTCACAAGACCTCTTAGTTCTATAAACTTGCTAGGTTCTGGAAATATGGTTCTGGAAATATGGTTCCGGAAATGAAACTTAAGAAAAGTTTACAATGAAAAATATTCTACCTTAAATCATATAGAATCTTACTAATAAGAGTATAAAAATAAAAGAAAGTATAAAATAGTTATACTTTCCTTATTAATAAAAATACATTGGAAAATAAACTTGAAACAATACGAGTAACAAGTATGAAATCTTTTATCCCAAAGAGAAGGGTATCCAACAACCATGGATAAAGTTCCCTTGATTTATACTTTCAAGAAAGTCTATCTTACCCACACCAGGGTAAATCCTCAATAAGAATATTGGAGTCTATCTTACTATCCCTACAAGCCCTCAAACTTCAAGTTAGTCGGCACCTCTGCCTTCCTTATCAAGAAATTCCTCAAACATTAAGGTAGTTGGAACCTCTGTCTTCCTATCCCCCGAAGTCCTTGATTGTACACATCAACCATCAAAGTCACATGAAGCAAGCTGAACAAGATGTTCAGTACGCACAAAGCATGAGAGTATCTCTCTATAGAAATCACTTCAGCAGCATGTAATCTCTATATGATAAATGTTATGATATTGTTCAAAAGAGATCCTATTTATAGGCACTTCTCCAATGGCCAGTTCCCTCCTCAAATGGTCATGTTTTTCCTTGAATCTCGAAGGGACCTATACACGTGTCACTCAAAAAATGGTTAGTTAGAAACAGAATGCATGACATCCATTCATAACTAAAACAATAGTAAGAAAAATATGGTTTCTTAACTAAATCTATTTTTTGCAGTCTAAGGAAAAATAAAGTTTAGAGTCTAAGAAAATAAACATTCGGAGTCTATATTACATAGATATTCGGATTCTATCATTCAAGGAATTCAGAACCTGAATTCTATATATTTAGGAGTCTAAATTATAATGAATTCAGAGTTTGAATTCTAAGGAATTCAGAGTCTAAATTCTAAGGAATTCAGAGTCTGGATTCTAAGGAATTTGGAACCTGAATTCTGAGGAATTCGGAACCTCAATTATAAGGAATTCAGAAATTTAAATCAGTGGAATTCAAAACCTAAATTTCAGATAATTCAGAATCTGAATTTCAGGGAATTCAGAATCTGAATTTCATAGAATTCGGTGTTTTAATTTCAGAGAATTTTTTATCCGAATTTTAGATAATTCGGAGTCTGAATTTAGAGAATTTGGAATCTGGATTTCAGAGAATTCGGAGTCTAAATTCAGAACTTGAAAACAAAATTCTCTATACCTAAGTATTTATAGGATTCCAAGGATTTAGATACGAAACCGAATTTTACACATAGAAATAAAAAGAGTTAGATTTAGAAAAACCATATCATGAACAATGAAAACAAAGGTAAGGAGAAAATTTCCTTGATGAAAGAAAATTTCTTTAATAAGATAAAACTTTGGGGAAATAAAATTTTCCTTTAGATAGAGTGTTTATGATTTTCAGAACATAAAGGAATCAAAAAGTCATAATGAAACCTTATTGACTCAATAATATACCCCTTTTTTGAAAGCACAAACATCCTTACTAAAATGAATATAAGGACTTAGAACTATTACGGACTTGAAAATAAAACTTATCTCCATTTACTTATGGATCAAAGTGAATACGACTAACTCCCCCTTATGCTTTGGAATCACTAAGGATCATATTCTTAATTTCCTGAATAATATTTTTCATTTTCTTACATATATAAATCTTTTTTAATAAGACATTATCCTTAGATGAACTCCCCCTTACATAGGTAAATCTATTCTCTCTAAATATTCTTTTTTATCATTACTTTATCCCCTTTTTTATTTTCAAACAGAAATAGAGGGAATATAAAAAAATTAATCATACCTTAAAAATTAGTACAAGAAAAGAAAAATCAACAAAATATATAAAGAACAACCAAAATTTCATTAATGTTGAAAGAATTTTTACAAGGAAAAGTACCAAAAAAGATCATAATGGAAGGAAATTATCCTTCTTTATACTTCGGCATCAACTTCTTCACAATGGTTTTTAACTTCTTGATCTCCTTTTGACCCTCTTTTTCATTCTTAAGTAATTGATCTTGATCTTCACTTTTATTCTCTAAGGCTTGAATTATTTTATCATGAGCCTTAAGACATTATGCTTGAGCTTTCAATACTACTTCTTGATTAACAAGATTCTCTTCAATCTCAATTCTGAGATCCCTTTCACTCTTCCAATTCATTTCCATAGAGTTAATCTTTCCATTTAGATCATTAACTTCCTGCTTCTGAGTATTATGTTCTAAGGTTAACTTTTCCTCAAAACTGTTTGTAAGAACCTTGATCTTCCCATCTTTGGTGTCAAAAGCATCTTTGAAATTTTCTTGAAATTCATCAAAAGCTCTTAGGTTTTCAACTGTTTTTCTTGACTAGCTTGTCATCTTCTTGCAAGATCTTTTATGAGCCTCATAACCAATGAGTAAGTTTTTGAAATCTTCCTCTAGTCTGACACAATTTTCCATAACCATAGAAACTGAATATGATTTCTGATTTAACGCATGCTGAAGAATTTGGAATCTTTAGTTTATTCTTGGGAATAAGGGAATAGTACTACCCAGCTTTTTCAATGACTGAATAATTAAATCATTTCCAAGGGAAGATGATTCTGAATCTGAATGTTTGGATAATACGGATTCTTCTTCTATGTATTCAGATTTCCTCTTTGATTAAGTACCAACGTCTTTTTTCTTCACCACAGATTTACTATGTGAATATACGACCACCTACTTAACCTTATCAGCTCTCAGAATGATCTCTTGATCTTTGGGAGATTCGTGTTCACTATCTGATAGCTGAACAATCATTTATTCTTCAATATCCTCTTTATATGCATCAGCCACTTGATCTTCTGGATGGATGAAAGCATGATTGCTAATTTCCTCTTTAGACAACTTATTGATTTCTTCCTCACCCGTTTCATCATTTGGTAGGGTATAAAGTTTTGAATACTCAGCTTTAGAAATTTGGATTGATAATTTCTCAGAAGGACTTTCCTTCTCATGATAATTCTATACTTTCTTAATTATGTCTTTAGTATCACCATTACCTTCTTCTTCTCCTTCTTCTTCTACTTTTTCTTCTTACACTGTTTCTTTTTCTTGATCTCGTTCCGAAATCACCAACTTCTTTCCCAAAGTCTCTAGTAGTGATTCTTATAGAAAGGATTCTGGTACTAGAATTTGTTCAAAGGATTTTTCATCAGCCTTAAGAAGAGATTGTACTATCCCATCCTCAGATATCTTCTTCTTTTATTTCATCTCATTCTCTTGCTTATCAAGCTCTTCAGCAGCTTTTATTTTTAAGGACTTTTACTTAGCAGGGTCCAAGCCAAACTCTGGCTCCCATTCCTTTCTATTTTTCTTATCCTCTTTCCACTTGGCCACTACTTCATCATGATAAGATTTTTTCTTCTTTGGCTTCAGTGGTGCTGACTGAGTTTCCTTAGTCACAGAGTTTTTTCTTTTCTCTTCCGGTTCCTTAGCCTTTCTCTTCCTTCCACCTTTCTTAGAGGTTTGAGCCACTTCCGAATTCTTTGATAAAGTTTCTCCTTCTTCATAGATCATAAAACTCTCCAGATTTAATAGAGAAGCCATCCTTCATTCTCCTTAAGGTGTCATCACACAACAACAATACCTTGTAATTTATCGGCTTGGAACTCCATGGAATTATGAAAGACTCTAAACATAGAACTATAATATTTGAGAGAATATCCGGATACATGATGATTTCAGATTTCAGATTTCCATTCTTAATATTCTCGATCGTATCCAAGATGTACTTGACAAGGTTAATCTTCCTAAATTTTACCAAGAAATACAGTATATAGATATCACTCTTCTTCAGAGTATCCTTATCCCCTTTTCTCGGAATTACAGATCCTTGAACCCATATTTCAAGAATCCATAGGTTCGTAGACAGATGAAGAATCTTTAGAGTCTTCACTCCTTTGAATCTGAGACACTCTATTTCCTTTTACTTATCAAAAGATCCTAAAACATCAGGTAATTTGTGAGTACAAAATTCTACTTCACCTTCGTAAGGAATTCCAATCATATTTGGTGCCTTGGTGAAGGAAAGAGAGTAGGTATTTCTATAACACTTGAAAGAGAACTTGTCTCTACCTTCTTCATTGAAGAAACATGTTATCTCATAGAACTCAATCAACAAGTTCGGATACACCGAATCTTGTACCTTCGGCTTTGAAACACAAAGGCTCTCCTAGCTATTCAAGTTAATATTCTTAGAGATAATAGAGTCGTACTTATAATAAATCTTTGGATTGAACAGCCTTTCTCTATATATCTATCACTCGGAGATTTCCTTAACAGTCGACATATCATTCTGAGGAGAATCTACAACAGACATTTAGAACTAGGGAAACGTTAGAGATTTTGAATGACCTTAAGTACAGAGATAAAGCTTCAGCACGCGAAATCTTGAAAACCCGGTGTAGGAAAACCATCGTAGAGGCTTTATATAGGCGATAAAGGTCACAGTTAAACTTTCATGGTTGATCCAACGGTTGAAACAACTTCTGATCAAATCTAACAGTTGAGTTGATAATCGAAGAAATATTTTTATAGGTTTCGATCTTTTGAGGTTTTTTAATGAAAACATTTAGATTTAAGTAAAAGTGAATCCGAAAAATTTGAAACAAAATGAAAATACCTACAAGTAAAAAGATTATTATGAAAACTTAAGAAAGGAAACATACCTTTTTAATTACTTAGGAAGATTATTCTTAATGATGGAAATTCTTCTTGAAGAACTTTAGATTTCAGAAAAAAATTTATTACGAAACATTTGATTATGAAAAATTTTAGAATAAGAAAAATTTTAGGATATGAAAAATGTAGGATACAAGAAAATTTAGATTACGAAAAATTTTGTATAAGAAAAATTTTAAATATGAAAAATTTTGAATACAAAAAATTTTAGATGATGAAAAATTTAGAACATGAAAAATTTTAACTATAAAAAATTTTGACTAACAAGAAAATGTACCCCCCCCCTCCCAATGAAAAAGAGTTTCTTACTGTAAGGAGATAGGTTTCAAAAATAAGATAATATAGAGGATTACCTCATGGTTATCATTCCTAACTTTTGTTTAATGAATTGAAATCTATTGGAGGGTAATTATTTTGTGAAAATATCAACAAGTTGATCTTGCATTCTGATAAATTGAAGAATTATATCTCCTTTTTGTGTGTGATCTCTAAGAGAGTGATTCCTAATATTTTTTTTTCATGAGAGTGATGTGAAGGGTTTTTACTTAAGGCAATGGAACTAGTATTATCATAAAATATTTGTGTTTTGGTAAACTCATACCATAGTATATGAGTGTGTGTTTCATCCACAATACTTGAGCACAACAACTTCCAACTGCTACATATTCATCTTTAGCAGTGGAAAGTGCTATTGAGTGTTTCCTTTTTCATGACCAAAAAACTAATGAATCTATTGAGAAATGAAAAGTTCCGGATGTAATAATCCATTCTACATCCACTAAATTCAGCATCCGGAAATCTTTTTAAGACAAAATCATTTCTAGAAGTATAAAAGAGTCATAAATCCATAGTTCCCTTTAAGTAGTAAAAAATTCTTTTCACTGCCTTTAAATGAGATTCCTTAGGATTGGATTGATATCTTGCACATAATAATACTGGAAACATCATGTATGGATGACTATCTTTTAAGTAAAGTAAACTTCCAATCATACCTCTAAACATTGTTTGATCCACCGGTTTCCCAGCTTCAACAAGATCAAGTGAATTTGAGGTACCAATGAGAGTACTAATAGTTGTATTGTTGTTATATCCATACTTTTTAATAAGATATTTAATATACTTATGTTAGGATATATATGTTCCTTCTGGTTTTTGAGAAATTTGAAAACCAAGTAAAAAAGTTAAATCATCAATCATACTCATTTCAAACTTATATTTCATAAGATTTGCAAACGAATTAGTTAAAGATTGCTGAGTTAAAAACAAATATAATATCATCAACATAAATTTGAAAAAATCAAAACATTTTTCTTATCTCTATTTATAAAAAGGGTTGGATCAACATTTCCCTTAACATAATTATTTTGTAACAAAAATCATATAGTTTTACCATACCAGGCTCTAGGGGCTTGTTTAAGTCCATAAAGCTTTGGAAAGTTTGAAAACATGTTCATTATGTTTTGTATCTTCAAAACTAAGAATTTGTTCAAAAAAATCTTCCTCTTGAACATAACCATTAAGGAAAGCACATTTAAGATCCATTTGAAAAAATTTGAAATTAAATAATGCTGCATAGGCAAGTAAAATAAGAATAGATTCAAGTATAGATACTAGAGCCTAGGTTTCTTCATAGTCTATTCCTTCTTGTTTATTATAGCCTTTAACGGCGAATCTAGATTTATTTCTTATTATGATTCTATTTTCATCACACTTATTTCTGGAGACCCATTTTACTCCAATAATAGAAGATTCCTTAGGTCTTTCAACCAAGGTCTAGACTTTATTCCTTTTGAATTCATTTAGCTCATCTTGCATAGCTTTTATCTAATAATCATCACCAAAAGCTTCATCAGTGATTTTAGGTTCTAATTGGGATAGGAATGTTAGATGTTCTACATCATTTCGTAAGGAACTTCTAGTCCTTACAGGTTGATTTACTTCATCAATGATATTATCACTGGGATGATTCTTAAGAAACAACGGATTTGGGTTTTGTAAAACCTATTCATCAACATATGGTAGAAAATATTCCGGGGTAAATACTTCAGAAATTTTTTCTTAGAAATTATTCTTATTAGAATGATCTTCTACCAAGGGTTGATAATCTGTAATGACCCAGACCTGAGCAGCCACCCGAACAGTGATAAAAGGGTCGGTTGTTACTACCTTAGGCGCACCTCCCTGAACGCCAAAGGCTGCCGACTAGTAGAGAGTGTCTTATAGGTATACCAGGGAGGATATACCCTCTCAGATGATAATAACAATGGTACTGGTCCAAGTATAACAATAAAAATGCAGCGGAATAAATAACTCAGCAGACTCGAACCAGACCCGCAGAGTGGAAGCACATTCAATGCCAATAAACAATGGAAGCAATAAATTTAAACAACATCAGCAGAAATAAACACAACATCAAGCTGATCACTTGTAACTACTACTGAACAATAAAACATGCATCCAAAGAAGGTCATACACATCTGAATATAAAAAGGTCTCCAAAGGATAACTAACTATAGCTACAAAATAGGTAAGCATGCTTATACCAGAATAAAGGAAAACATGGTAACTCCAGCTAGGAAGAACCTCAAGGTCCATACCATCTCCATGAAATAGCTAATACAACCCAACTCCGGAAGTTTTCCTCTTTCATGCATGCAAATCCATAAAGTCTGTATGAGTCTCAAAGGGCTCGTGCAGGGTGTGAGATGAATCTCAGTAGGATACCACCCAACAGTGCATACCTAATATGATTTTTTAAGTAGTTGTGAATTTATAAGGAAAGAATTAACAGAATTATGCACAATAAAACTGAAACTCCACTAGTGATCAGTAGCCACAATAGAGTGTCACTTGCTTTGAACAATGCCGGAATCTCTGTCATGTAACCTGGCACCATGTGCCCCATGACACTGCCTATCTCAAGTACTGATGTTCCGAAGGCATGCCTGAGAAATAGTTACCTGAAGGAACAATGATGTATGTCCTTAATTAGTAACTGGAGGGACAGCGATGTCTGCCCTCAAATAACGTAATCGGAGGGACATCGATGTCAACCCTCAAATAAAGTATCCAGAGGGACAACGATATTTTCCCTCAAATAACGGCGAGCCTCTGCCCCCAAGCAGATAGCCTCAATGTTATCCACTGAAGGCTCCTCACCTCCCATGTGGATTCCTACAGCAAGCACCCCCAAACCAATAGTACCTAAACCACAACTAACGGGGGCCTCTACCCACACAAGTGGTTAAAACCACCTCATCACGGAGTCTCTCTGTGTGCACACTACTCAAAGTTTCTGGGTGAGCGGTAATCACCAAAATAGTACCCAAGCCACAACACCTCTAACACCTCGTGTCCCTGTGACCATGCCGCTCAAGTATAATGGACTTGTTGTCCCAGAAACCCAAGCCATGCCAAACCTAACAGTCATCCTACCTCAAACTGACGCCCATGACACCCAATCTCGTGGTCAGCACCACCCAACGTAACCCGGGCCAAGCCCAACCTGTGATCAATGTCACTCAATAAGATCCAGACCATGTCCAACACAACCAAAAGGGTTCCAGCATATGCAATTCATAAATTACATATATAACACATTGAACAGAACACATAAATAGGAAAAACAATCGAAACAGTTGAATTGCAATATGCAAGCACTGTCCTATACCAGCACAGAGGTCTTTAAGGACTCTAACAATTTATATCAAGGTCTAATAACTAAACTCAACAGTATAAAACAATATAATTCAAATATAACCATTTTGGCATCCCTCGGCCAAAATGCCCCAATGAGAAACGACCCATCGCTAGGCCCCGCTCAAGCAAAACTGGTAATAAGGCATACCCAAAGGCATCCCATAGGTCAAACAATAAATTCAATATGTAATAGAAGATAAAACAAGTCCCACTCAAAATACCTGAAAACGTGCCAAAGGCCGCATCACCCAAATGACTATGAAAACACAAAAAGAGGTATGCACCACCTACCTGAGACTTGTACGATGCTACTCCTCTGATAATATCCTCCAATTTGGTCTAAAACATGGTAGATCTACAAAAGAATCAAAACCTATCAAACCCCTATAACTCGTTCTAGAACAGAAATTAAGAAAAATGGCTCATGGGGAATCAAGTTCTTACCGAGGGGGTTCCAACACATCTGTCAGCGATTTAATCAGGGTTCTAATGAATATCCGGGATGTGATTGAAGTCACAACCAGCTATTTGGGTTTTCCGAACGAAAATATGAGTTCTACCTCAAAAATGAGGCTACTGCCCATTTTAACAGAAAAAAAAGTACATGTCGTGTACTTCATGACTACATGCTGTGTATATCATTTAACTATTCATATGGTGGCTGGAATTCCACCGATATACTTTCCAGAACCTATCGACATGAGTACACGACGTGTACCTAGGGGTACACGGTGTGTACTCAATTTTTCTTCTCTTCCTCACCAACTTACCCACCCACCATGTATATCCCTCATACATGGCCAGACTACACGGCGTGTCCAAGGAGTGCACGACGTGTACTTGGTTAAACGATTCTACCTGGCCAACAGGCCTACACACCATGTATAGCATCCACATGGTCAAGGGTACACAGCATGTTGAAAACTACACACTGGGTAGTAAGAAATTTCTACACGATCATTACACGGCATGTACTCGGCGAGCACATGGCTGGCACTTGCCTAACCTATACATGGCGTGTACTTGAAAGTACATGGTGTGTAGTCTGGAAATTTCCATAAACTGACGATTTTCTCCAGTTTTCTCAGAAACAAGTCAAAAATTCAAAATGGGTAGGGATTTTGACCCGTTCTAAAAACCCGGGTTCTTACAGTCTCCACACCTTAACATAGATCGTCCCAGAACTATCAAACGAAACCCAGAGATGGCACCGACAAACCACCCCAATTAAAATAACCTGAACTTCCCCAGTCTCAAAGGTCCCGGCTAAATTCTTCAAGGGGGTTCCCCACTTTAGGAATCACCTAACTCAGTCTCAACATGACAAAACTCAAAACAAACAAGATTTACTAACCTGTTTTCCGGATGCATAGTCCTTCCGTCATGCATCATCACCCCTATGCCTTATTTGTGCTCTTGTATCATTCCTGACACCCAACGTGTCCCACACCGCATCGGTGTCTGCCACCACGAGGTCCTACATCCCATGGATGCTCAAAAATGAACTTGGTGCCTAGCACCTCAAGGAACCCGCATCATCGATGCCCCGATGACCAAGGAACCTCAAGTAACCCACACCCTCGATGCCCCGATGCCCAAGGCACCCCAAGTAACCCACATCCTTGATGCCCTGATGCCCAAGGCACCTCATACATACATACATACATACATATATATATATATATATATATATCATGCACCCAATATAGTGCCAATCCCACTAAATATCATCTAGTCAGTCCATATACATCTTGTGCATCACGTGCACTCAAAACGGGCATGCCTCTATAGGATATGCTAAAAGGAAACATGGAAATTACGGCCACACCCGTGGTGTACCTCTAACCGTCATTGGATCACCAGCTTGATCAGCCTCTGGAAGCTCCACAGCATGCACCTGTCCTAAAGTATGACTGCCTGTTACCTGACCTCCCTATGGTGCTGCTCCAGCCACCGGCCACTGACCCCTCAGCTGGATCCCGTTGCCTCTGTCATTTCCTCAACGTGCAGCTGAACCTCAGCTACCCTCTCCTAGTACCAAACCTAAACCAACTCCAGATTCCACCGTCTGTCTTGGTCCCGGCTTGTCAACTGTCTGAGAAGACTGCCTGCAAAATATCTCAAGGTGTCTGACCTGTCCACATGCCCGATACTCCTTTGGAGTTCTATCGCACTACGTCTGAACATGCCCTGGTATCCACACTAAAATAAAACCATTACAGAAGTGATACAAGGTGGTCTAGCTGAGTCTTTGTCCTGACTTCCCTACTAGAACTCATCCCGTCCTCGCTTCCTATTGTCTGAACCCTCACCTGAAGCTGTTGTCCGACCAACCTGAGGCATATCCTGCTGGTTTCCCTCTCCTATGAGCACCTAATTCACCGCCTCTGAAAAATAACCCAGCCTGAAAATATTCACCTAGACCCGAATTGAATGTGATAAGCCATCATCAAAGTGCCTCACCCTAGCCATGTCATCGCTTACCATACCAGGTGCAAAGCGAGATAGCTCAGTGAAATTAGTTGCATAGTCCATGACGGACATGTCTCCCTGCTGAAGACTCAAGAACTCCCGATCTCTATCTTCCCTCAGTGTATTTGGGTAGAAGTGCTCAAAGATCCTATCCTCAAAGTCCTTACATGCCAGTCCCTCATGCCGGAAATCTTGAACCAGCACATCCCACCAACGCTTTTCCAGTCCTCAAAGCATGTATGTCGCTAGCTTGACCCTCCGCCTTGGAGGCATCTTGAGCTGCTCGAAGATCATCTGCATGCTCTCGATCCAATTCTCATCCACCTACAGACCACCCTCACCCTGAAAAAGTGGCGGGTGTTGTGACTGGAACTCCCGCATTAGATATGACATAGATGTATCTAACCATATGCGCCTTTGTCAATCCCCTGCAAGACACACACCAGGCTAGCTCGGAGCTACTCATCAAGCCATAGGCCGAATGCTGCCAAACCTTGTTGTTGTTCTGCCTGCACTAGATCCTGAACCTGATCATATCTTTGAGCCTGTACCTATGGCTCCTACTCTACCTGCACCGAATCCTGAACCTGATCCTACACCTGCGGAACTGTACCATCTCTTGTCTGATGCTCCATTTGAGTCACCCAAAAAGTAACCCACTGAATACCATAAATGTTCAGAAAACCCATATATATATAACAATATATATTCAAAATAGATAATAAAGCAGTAAAAGGCAGTACATAACTACTACCCTTACTCTTCCCACCGCAACCATGCCCCACGGCATCTTGGCCTCATGGCCTCCTTACCCGCCCCTAACAGGGACAAGTATCAAAAGTAACTTGGTCCATGCCCGTCCTCACAAAAATATGTTGCCTCAAACCGATGACCGAGTCACCTAATCCTAGTGATCAAAATCACCTCAACCAATAGTACCTATCTACTCATACAAGATCCAAACCCAAATACCCTGTCACATAAAATTCTACAAATATATAAATCATGACATACACATTATAATAACAATCAATTCTATCAAGAATTTCACCTATTCACATTTTAAATCATACAAAGCATGAAAATTGATATTATTCACATGACATTATCACTTCATAAAGCATACGTGCAGTTATGAAATTGAAATACCCTAAAAATGTGCCTATCAAAATCCAAGAAAACAAGTCTTGTCATACCAGCCAAGGTCTAATTATCCCTTCCTGCACCAGGTCAGGGGTCACATATCACAATCAATAACATCACACACCAAGTGAGCCACCAAGGTGGAAATCATATAAATTGTAATCTGAGAAAAAAGAAAACAGTAATTCCCACCCAAGGTAACTTGGTCCATCCCTCATACCTGGGGATGTAGGAACCCAAGCACAAGCTAGAAACCCAATTCCAGTAACAACCTATCTCCAGTATATCATATCCCAAATAGTAAAACCAGCAGAATAAAAGAGTAGTCTCAATCTCATTAGTAGCCACTAAAACGCTGCTACTAAATCCCTATCAAGAAATCCTCTAATACCAATTTGTAATGACCTGGACTCAAGCAACCACCCGAACAGTGCTAAACGGGTTGGGTGTTACTACCTTAGGTGCACCTCTCTGAACGCCAAAGGCTGCCAACTAGCAGTGAGGGTCTTATAGGTATGGTGGGGAGGCTATACCCTCTTGGAGGATAATAATAATGGTACTGGTCCAAGTATAACAACAAAGATGCAGTGGAATAAATAACTCAGTAGACTCAAACCAGACCCGTAGAGTGAAAGCACATTCAATGTCAATAAATAGAGAAAGCAATAAATGTAAACAACAGCAGTGAAAATAAACACAACGGCATTCTGATCACTTGTAACTACTACTGAACAATCAAACATGCATCCAAAGAAGGTCATACATATTTGAATATAAAAAGGGCACCAATGGCTAACCAACTATAGCTACAAAACATGTAAGCATGTTGATACAAAAATAAAGGAAACATGGTAACTCCAGCTAGGTAGAACCTCAAGGTCCATACCATCTCCATACAACAACTAATATAGCCCAACTCCTAAAACTAGCCTCTTTTCTGAACACAAATCCATAATTTTTGCAGGCGTCCTAAAAGACCCGTGTATGGTGTGAGACAAATCTCAGTAAGATACCACCCAACGGTGCGTACCTAATATGAGTGTTTAAGAAGTCATGCATTTATAAGGAAAGTAGTAACAGAACAATGCACAATTAAACTCAAACTCCACTAGTGCTCAGTAGCCACCATAGAGTGTCAGCTGCTTTGGTCAATGCCAGAATCTTTGTCATGTAACCTGACACCATGTGCCCCCTGCAACCACGTGTCTCAAATATCGACGTCCTGAAGGCACGACTGAGAAACAGAAACCCATAGGAACAACGATGTTTCTCCTCAATAAGTAACCAGAGGGACAACAATGTCTTCCCTCAAATAAAGTAACTAGAGGTACAATGATGTCTTCCCTGAAATAATGTAACCAGATGGATGACGATGTCTGCCCTCAAATAATGTATCTGGAGGGATAGCGATCTCTGCCCTCAAATAATGGTGAGCCCCTTCCCCTAACTCGATAGCCTCAATGCTATCCCCTAAAGGCTACTCACCTCCCACGTGGCTTCCTATGACAAGCACACCTAAACCAATAGTACCTAAAGTGCAACTAACAGGGTCCTCTACCCACACAAGTGGTCAAAACCACCTCATCACGGAGTCTCTCTGTGTGCACACTACTCAAAGTTATTGGGTGAACGGTAATCACCAAAATAGTACCCAATCCACAACACCTCTGACACCTCGTGTACCTGCGACCATGTCGCTTAGAGTCTATTGGCCTTGTCATCCCAACAACCCAGGCCATGCGCAACCTGACAGTCATCCTGCCTCAAATCGACGCCCATGACGCCCAATCCCGTGGTCAGTACCACCCAATGTAACCCGGGCCAAGCCCAACCTGTGATCAACATCCCTCAATAAGATCCGGACCATTCCCAACTCAACAAAAAGGTTTCCAACATATGAAATTCAGCAATTACATATATAACACATTTAACAGAACACATAAATAAAAAAAACTATCTAAATAGTTGAATTGCACTAAGAAAGTGTTGTCGCATACCAACACAGAGGTCTTTAAGGCCTCTAACAGTTTATATCAAGGTATAATAACTAAACTCAATAGTTTAAAACAATATAATTCATATATAACCATTTTGGAATCCCCGGCCAAAATTCCCCAATGAGCAACGACCCCTCACCCAGCCCCACTCAAGAAAAACTGATAACAGGTCATACCCAAAGGAATCCCATAGGTCAAAAAATCAATTCAATATGTAATAGCAGATAAAATGGGTCCCGCTCAAAATACCCAAAAATGTGTCAAAGTCCGCGTCACCCAAATAACTACGAAAACACAAAAAGAGGTATGCACCACCTACCTGAGACTCATACGATTATACTCCTCCTATAATAGCCTCCAATTAGGTCTAAAACATGGTAGATATACAAAAGAATCAAAAACGCTCAAACCCCTATAACTTGTTCTAGAACAAAAATTAAGAAAAACGGGTCAAGTGGAATCAAGGACTTATCAAGGGGGTTCTAACGCATCTGTCAGTGATTGAATTGGGGTTCGGATGAAGATTCGGGAAGAGATTGAAGTTTTGACCAGCTATTCACATTTTCCGAATGAAAATACGAGTTTACCTAAAAAACAAGTCTACTTCCTGTTTTAATGAAAAAAATAAAGTACACGACATTTCCTTCATGACTACACATCGTGTATATCATTTAACTATTCATATG
Source organism: Viscum album (assembly GCA_963277665.1). Taxonomy (NCBI): domain Eukaryota; kingdom Viridiplantae; phylum Streptophyta; class Magnoliopsida; order Santalales; family Viscaceae; genus Viscum; species Viscum album. The sequence goes on along the minus strand of OY728138.1, from coordinate 1,291,912,383 downwards.
GCGGCTGGAATTTTTCCGACTTACTTTCCAGAACCTGCCGACATGAGTACACGGCTTGTACCTAGGGGTACACGGTGTGTACTCTATTTTTATTATCTTCCTCGCCGACTTACCCACACACCATGAATATCCCTCATACACAGCCAGACTACAAGGCATGTACTTGGTTAAATGATTCTACCTGGCCAACAGGCCAACACGCCATGTATAGACACCACACGGTCAAGGGTACACGGCGTGTCGAAAACTACATGCCATGTAGTAAGAAATTTCTGCACTGTCATTACACAGTATGTACTTAGTGAGCACACGACTGACACTCTTCTAACCTATACATGGAATTTACTTAAAGTACACGGTGTGTAGTCTGAAGATTTTTAGAAACTGTCGATTTTCTCTAGTTTCCTCAGAAACAAGTCAAAAATTCAAACAGGGTCGGGATTTTGACCCGTTCTAAAAACTCGGTTTCTTACATAATCAGTTTTTGAAAACACATCCGAATATATAGTTTGAGGTTGTTTAAAAAAAAGGACCAATTTCATCAAATTTAACATGTATTGTTTCTTCAATAGTACAACAATTTTTATTAAAAACTCTATAATCCTTAGAAGTTGTGGAGTAACCTAAGAAAATTCCTTCATCATATTTGGGTGTGAATTTATGGAAATTATCATTGGTATTTAGAATGAATACTTTGCAACCAAATAACTTGAAGTAGGAAGGTCTAGTTTTTCTACCATTCCATAACTCATAAGGGGTTTTATTAAGAAAAGGTCTAATCAAAACTCGATTTATAGTGTAACAAGCAATACTTATAGCTTCATCCCAAAAAATTTTGGCTATAGAATATTCACTCAACATGATTCTTGTTATTTCTTGAAGAATTAGGTTTCTTCTATCAACCACACCATTCTGATGAAGAGTTCTTGGTGTTGAGAAGTTATGAGTAATGCCTTTTCTACTAAAAGAAGTTTCAAAATCAGAATTTTGGAATTATCCTCCATGATCACTATGAATAGTTATCAAAGGAAGGTTTTTCTAATTTTTAACTTGGGCTCTAAAGCTTTGAAAATAAAAAAAATCTTCAGATTTTTTGGCTAAAAATATACCCATGTAAATCTAGTGTAATCATCAACTAGCATAAATACATAATATTTTTCTCTAATGCTTCCAATTTTTGTTGGACCAAAGAGATCCATATGCACTAACTGTAATGTAACTATAGTTGAGACTTCACTGACTGATTTAAAACTTGATTTATATTACTTTCCATATTGAAAAGGATCACAAACTTTTAAAGAATCAAATCTAAACTCTGGTAGATCCTTAACAAGTCTTTTCTTAAAGAGTGTTCATAGGTTCCTAAGGTTACAGTTTCCTAAACTTATATTCCATAACCAAGAATGGTCTTCTATTTCACTAAGGCAATGTAGGTCTTGGCTTCTAATGTCTTCTAAGTTTATTTTGTATACATTCTATTGCCTATGGGAAGAAAGAATAAATTCTTCCTTGGAATTTTGTACTAAGAACTTTCCATTCTTTAAATTCACAAGGTAACCTTCATCACATAACTAACTTATGCTAATAAGGTTATTCTTAATACCCTTAACAATAAAACATTTGAAATTAATGTTTTTCCAAGAAGAACAATGTTACCTATACCAATAATTACTTCATGAGCATTATATCTGAAAGTTACTTTTCCACCTTATGTCTTGATAATCTTTTAAAAAAATATTTTGTTACCAGTCATATGCTGGGAAAATCCACTATCCATATAACAAGTATTGTTGTCAGTACTATCTTTACTTTCCTGAAAATAATAGAGTAAGACCTTTGGAACCCAAACTTTATTGGATCTGGAAACATCCAAAAGAAAAATTTTAGGAATCCACATTTTCTTAGAAAAATAAGCATTATGAAAACCTAAAGACTGAGTTTTGTTTAAGGAACAATTTTTCTCCCAATTTCCACCATGCTGACATTTAGTGAAGATGGTGCACTTTGAGGAAAAAAATAATTATTACTAAAAACTAGTTTAGAATAAGTATAACCAAAACCAGTATTATTTCTTAGAGGTTTACTTTGTGAATACATATTATCAATGTTTTCCTTACCTAAGGTAAAGTTTGATAAACACTTCCTCAAGGAAAATATTTCTGAATTTAGTTTAATAACTAAGTATTTATCCTAAAAAACATCTGTTTTAGCACTAGATTTAGTCTCTGAAACATTTTTCAAAGAAATTACTTTTTCTAGATTCTTAGAAAGTTTATCCTTCTTAGAATTAACTTCGTAAAGGTTTTTTGAAATACTTTAAAAATCATAAATTTTCTTATCAAGATATTTAGAAATATCTAATATTTATTTAGTAAGAACAAAAAGTCTATAATTTTCCTTGTCAATCTATTTCTTCACTTTAGAATTTTCATTCCCAATAAGATTAGAAAACCTAGAAACTTCTTCATAAGTAGGTAAAGTATTATCTTCATCAGAAAAAGGTTCTTCCTCTGAAGATTCATAATATTTATTATCACTATAATTTTCATTTAAGGAAGCATTGTTTATAGATTCATCATTGTGTACCTTATCCATTAAAAAATGATTTTCAATATGTAATCTAGCTATTAAACCAATATTCTTCTGATCAAAAGATTCATACTCTGAGGATTCATCAGAAGAGTCTCCACCACTAGCACTCCAGGTGTCATTATCTTTTAAAACTTTATTTACTTTATCTTTGTAGTACTTCATTCTATTATTCTCAAAATGATTTTCCTTTCTATCCTTTTTCTTAATCATTGGACAATTTGGCCTTATATGAACTGCTCTTTTGCATTCATAACAATTAACATTTGAGTTTTTCTTATCCTCTTTTTATTTATTCTTAAATCTATACTGAAATTCTTTCCTCCCAACTATCTTGTTCATTGTAACGCCCTAACCCCAGAATTCCAGAGTCTTTGCATTATTACGTATCATTAGCATGATCACAAAATATAAAATCTTGGAAGACAGATTAGTTTAGTAGTCTTGGAAGTACTAGATACATTCATAAGGTTTACATTACATCGTAAAATGGAAAACTACAACAACATTTTTTCCATAGACAACACTAAGATCCCATATACTATCCCTGCAGGTCAGCCATAATATACTTCTTCACATCCTGGAAAAAATAAAACATAGAAAGGGGTGATCTCAGATGCTCACTAAGGATAACAATATAAAAGAAACTTTCATAAATAATAATAAACATTTAAGGAAATGTATAAGACTAAAAAAATCCTTTTTAAACTTTAACATCAGCATAATATGGAAAAGATAAAATTAAATAATGTCATTTACTTATTCACATGGATATTCTACTAGTCGAATAATCACAAGCAATATCAATAGTCACTTTCATAATGATGGAATGCATAATGCGAGACTGCATAACAACATAGTCAAGGCCTTGTGCCAAGACTAAAAATAAGATTTTGTCATGGACTTATGCCAAGGCACTAGTTTTTCTCATGAGACCTACTGATACATCGAGTAGCTATAGTGGTCTCCACCCGTCACTTACTAAGTCCAATTCATTCCTCATATGAAATGGTTTAAACATAACATAAACATTCGTATTAAAAATGGAATACAAAATGTCAATACTTTATCCATAAACTATGAATGGTATGAAAATAACACATCCACATTCAAAAAAATCACAAAACCTTTAATACAATATGGAAGTTTTGTATCATAATAAACCAACTTTAAATACACTTAAAATCCATCAAAGGATGTTGACATAGAAGAAATCAAAACATTTTTTTTGAGAAATATCTCTTTCAATTTTGAAATCATTTAAGAAATCATTTATTTTGAAAATATTATTATAATCTTGTAAGGGAAGCTTCTATGATGTTATAATGGCGTAAAATATCCACTCCCACCATATAAGTTAAAAAAACATTCTTTCCTTAAATTTTTCAAAAGGTCAAAAAGTACCTTGTTTGGAAAACGACGAAAAGATTCCTTTAAAAACATATAAGGTCAAATAAGGGTATAAATTAATTTAACCCATTGTCTATTAAATAGTAAAAATGTTTTGAAATACATTTCTAATAAGCATGGATGGGGATGATAAAGAGGTCTTAGTAGATAATTATGTATAAACAACCTCGGATAATGAAGAGATTGTGAAATTAACCCTTACCTTGTAATTTTCCTTGGTTGAGGGTAGGTTAAAATTTTGTATAATGGTGAAATAATTGTTATTAAATTATAAAAGAATCATATAAATTAATATGATATCATATATGATCTCTTAATATTTCTTTGTTAATAATATTTTAGTATTGTCCTCATTTCAGGTGTTAACTGATTCATTTTCCTTTATATGATTTGTTACATAAGTAATGTTTGTTATGGATATCCTGTATCTTATTCATATTCAGAGTGATATTAAGTCTTTTAAAATTATTTTTAATCATCAAATTAAAATTAGTCTTGAATGGATTACGATGGGGAATGAATCTCCTCGCGTTTGTGCAGACAGTAATCTGTACATACGCACGAATGATAATATCATTCTATTGATATTAAAATAATATATAATTGGATGTTATATCATATATAAAGAATCATTATCATGTTATATTTATTATTTACATCAATTACACATCATTATTATACCCATCCAAATAATAATTTATTAAATAACAATTACACCACGACGTGGAGATGGTAAGCCATACGTACGCATGTATGGTGACATGTCATTCAAAGGATGGATAGAATAATGAATATGGTTGTACCATATTTATAATAACATTTCAGTATATATAAGATACTGGTTTTATTATTTTATAATGGAAACAACAAATAAAAAGGAAGTGGAATAAGAAAAGGAACTTGAAAGAGGTGATGAAATATTTACCTCTTCTTCAGGTTCTTCCTTTTGATTTGATCAAAAGGGCTCCATAGGTTGTATTTTTGACAAAAGTAAGGAATCTAGGATAAATGGAGGATATTTGAGAGGGTATTTGATCAGGGTTTGGCCGAGCCAAATGGCTTTGAAGGTGTGAATTAGGGATAAGGGGGAGTGCCCTTTTATAAGAACGGTGAGGGGCACCTTAGGAAAAGCTAGAAATATTATTTTATAATAAAATCATTTTCGGTTTCTAATAGCTCTAAAATGGATTATTTAAATTCTAATATGTGTATGGGTCTAAAACCACTCAGCCAATAGGTTTTAGACAGGTTTGGGTCACTATATTAACCTTGTCTTTTAGATTTAACTCTTAGTTAAATAGTTTGACATTTACCATGTCTCTTTGTATTTTTATATTATATGGTTAATTAACTTACTATATACTTCTATGAGAACCCCATGTGGTTTAATAATGATACACATATCATTATATAAGTCTTTTGGGCGAACCATAGATTTTTAGGAATAGAATATCAATTAATAATATAATATTTGTTTTAAAAACTCTTATATGTCAATTTTGACACTATTTGGTATTTGTTTTTTCCTAAATTAATAACAGCATTATTACTTCAAAAAGAAATTATCTAACCAACCCTAACATGTCATATTAACCTATAAAATTAGTGAAATTCATAAAAAGTCTCAAATTACATTTATTTGGGTATTTATAATATCAATTATTTTAATCTTTCATTAATACGGTAATTACTACATCATCATTGTGTCATAAATAAATTTAATTATTTAATGTCTAAAAAACATAAATAAAATACCATTATGTATAAAATCCTTTTATATTTATAATTAATTTTTATAGTTTAATTTATCTTATGTTTAACCCTATATTAGAAATGGTTTAGTTATTAAACTTTTAATTTAATACTTTTAACTCTTCTTTGAATTAAATAATAATAAATGTCCTAATATAATACAAGTGGACCTAAAGGTTCATATTTTATTCCTAAGGTTGTTTCTTTTAAAATTAAACTTATCCAATAGAATTAGAACATGTGTTAGGGTAATAATAATATCATTTTTACCCTTAATTACCCTATTTACTTTTAACAGTGGTAAATAAAAGTAAAAAGTTAGTATTCAACAGAAAATATTTTCATCTTATTGAACCAAATTTTACTTACTGATATCAACCATGTATCTTGGATTTTTTAAATTCAACTCACAGAAGTGGTAAAATTATGTTTTATGTAAATTTGAAAATGCTCCTAGGAGGTGGGTAAAAGAATGTAAAAAGTTCAATAAAGTTTTTATATATATATAATTATTCTAAACTGAATCCAATGAATTAAATTGAACTTATATATGTATTATGTATCTATTTTGACCTAAAATAAATTTAAATAAAATAAAAAATTATTTAAATAAAAATTTGGTTTTAAACTATAACTTAGTGTTTTTCACTATTCATCAAAAATTGAAAGTTTTCAAAAAAATACCTAAAATTCACCCTAAGCAAATTTCAATATTCCGAATCCAAAAATGAAGTCCATTTTGAAAGATAAAATTTATAAAATTTCAAAAATTGGGTATTACTATTCATAACGGCTAGTTTGATTGGTTGTGGTGTGTTCGAACTCGAAGTTGCGTACAACACACACTATTGTATTATTAAAAAAGAAGCATACCATGGAAGCTTGGGGTGTTACATTCATCCTTCAAGCTAGATTATATAGTTTATTATTAGAATGTTCACTTTCACTAGATTCAGACAAAATAGTGATTTTCTTTGACTTGGATCTTGTAACTCTTTCAGGAGTCTTGAAATTAGTAGTAGTAAAGGCTACATTTCCATTGCCATTCTTCTTCTTATTCAAATAAGAATATATTTTCATTCATTTTTCATGTTAAAGAAGAGTTCCAAAAGGCTCATCAAGAGTAATCTTTGATACTTTACTATTCTCATCAATTCCTATCCTCTTAGATTCCCACTCATTAATCATGATATCTATAATATTTTCCACAAGTTCCTCATCATCTAAACATTTCTCACCCATGGATTGTAAGCTGTTAACAATAGTCATAAATCTTTGTTGCACCTTGCATACTGGTTCTCTATAAGGAAATAGAAATCCATGATATTCAGCTCTAATCATAGCTCTTCTAGTTTCTATTACCTTGGATGTACCAAAATCAGTAACCTCCAATTTCTTCCAAATACAATTTGTAGTTTCACAAGAAGAAATCTGACTATATATATTCCTAGTCATAGAACACAACAAAGTATTATGTACCTTGTAGTTTCGTTGATATTCTGATTATTCTTGACTATTAAAAGTTCTGACTTCCTTATTAGGAATCTTGTAATATCTAGTAATCATAAAAAAGTTTTTCACTCTAGTATTAATAACAAAAGTCTTCGTACGATCTCTCCATTATTCATAATCATTCCCATCAAATATAGGTGATCTAGTCGGATTTATATTGTCAATTGAACCATAATTCAATCCTTCCATATAAAAGAAACTATCTTTCCCCAAAAACTTGTTAATAGTAAATTTTGTGAATAAGGATAAAAATACTAATCAAGGAAAATATATAGAATAATGGAAACTGATCAAGAAAACTTATGTGTGAATATAAGTATTTCAGAGACCTCCTATGATACCAATTGTAGGATCAAAATATGAATGTAGATTCTCAATATACAAGAGGGGGTGAATTGTATAATTTAAAAATTCCTTTGGAACCTTTAATGTTGGTATAAAACTTTTTTTTAACCTTGAGGAAAACTATGTTTAACAAAGTTAAAAAAGATAAATTCACAAGACCACTTGGTTCTACAAACATGCTAGGTTCCGAAAATATGGTTCAGGAAATGAAACTTAAGAAAAATTTACAGAGAAAAATATTCTACCTTAAAGCATATAGAATCTTACTAATCAAAGTATACGAATACAATAAAGTATAAGATAGTTATACTTTACTTATTAATAAAAATACAATGGAAAATAAAATTGAAATAATACAAGAAACAAGTATGAAATCTTTTATCCCAAAGAGAATGGAATCCAACAACCTTGGATAAAGGTCTCTTGATTTATACTTTCAAGTCTGTCTTACCCACACCAGGGTAAGCCCTCAATAAGAATATCGGAGTATGTCTTGATATCCCCGTAAGCCCTCATACTTCAAGGTAGTTGGCACCTATATCTTCTTTATCAAGGAAGTTCTCGAACTTTAAGCTAGTCCTCGATTGTACATAGCAAAAATCGGAGTCTCGTGAAGCAAGCTGAACAAGATGTTTAGTACACACAAAGCATGAGAGTATCTCCCTCTAAAAATCACTTCAGCAGCATGTAATCTCTAGATTTCTCAACATTATGAGCTCATTAAAAAGAGATCCTATTTATAGGCACTTCTCCAATGGTCGGTTCTCCCCTCCAACGATCATATTTTTCCTTGAATCTCGTAGGGACATATACATGTGTCACTCAAAAAATAGTTAGTTAGAAACAGAATGCATGAAATGGTTTTATAACTAAAATCAGAGTAAGAAAAATATGGTTGCTTAACCAAATCCATTTTTCAGAGTCAAAGGAAAAATAAAGTTTGGAGTCTAAGAAAATAAACATTCGGAGTCTATATACTAAAGATATTCAAATTCTATCTTTCAAGGAATTTGGAACCTAAATTATATAGATGTTAGAGTCTGAAATCTAATGAATTCAAAGCCTAAATTCTACGAAATTTGGAATCTAAATTCTAAGGAATTCGGAGTCTGAATTCTAAGGAATTCAGAACCTAAATTTTGAGGAATTCGAAACTTGAATTCTAAAGAATTCGGAACCTGAATTCTAAGGAATTCAAACCTGAATTTTAGAGAATTCAGAATCTAAATTTCATGAAATTTGGAATCTAAATTTAAGAGAATTCAGAGTCTAAATTTCAGAGAATTGGGAATCTGAATTTCAGAGAATTCGGATTCTGTATTCCGAGAATTCGAAATCTGAATTTCAGAGAATTCAGAGTATAAATTCAGAACCTGGAAACAAAATGATCTATACCTAATTATTTGTAGGATTATGAGGTTTTAGATATGAAAAAGAATTTTACACTTAGAAATAAAAAGATTTATATTTATAAAAACTATATCTTGATCAATGAAAACAAATGTAAGGAGGAACATTCCTTGAGGAAGAAAAATTTCCATAATAAGATAAATATTTGGGGAAATAAAATTTTCCTTGAGATATAGTGTTAGTGATTTTCAAAACATAAAGGAATGGAAAAGTCATAATGAAACTTTATTGGCTCAACATTTGGTAGTTAAAACTTGTCTCTACTTCAGAAAACTATAGATAATTACCCCATTTGTAAATATAGGTTTTTCAAATAGGTATTTTTTTTCTTTTTATATATCATTATGGGACTTTTTTGAATCAAACTTACCTATAAATTTTTAAAATATGAACATAAAATCATCCTGATAATAAGAATTTTCATCCTTTGGTTGGGGTTGAAATTGTTTCCTATGCTTTTTTTGGAATCCAAGGGGAGTAGCAGGTCTAAGAACACCCTTATCTATCCAAGAAAGGTATATATAGTTCATATATCCTAGGTTATAGTTATTTTAAAATGGATAATACTTTAGTTTCATTATGGGACCATACCTAGAAAAAAAATATTTTCAGGAGCTTATAATGGCATGTTAAAATTAGGACAATAGGATTGTGAATGTCCAGACATGACACACTGGTACATTTCTCTATTAGATTATTTTGAGTGTGTTTTGTCTAGAATCCAATAGATTGTACTTCATCACGGGGATAAAATTTGGTTTCTTTACAAACAATTATTTACTTCCTAGACCACTCTGTGATATGAATTTTTTTCCAATGTGTTAAAAATATGTTTGAGTTCTCTAGAAATTTCATCACTAAAGTTTCCTCTATAATATTGATTCATTGATGTTTGTTGGTATAGGGATAGACTATTGTAAAATGTTTCAATAATAATTGTTGGATTGGATTGTTGATTTTTATGTTGTATAAGTAATCCCATATCAATCCTCATGAAACAGTTCACCTTCATGTTAATGAAATCCATTAATTTTATGCCTTATTTCAATGATCATTATTCTGGGATACAATTTTATGAAAACATCTATGTATATTTTGTCCCTTTTATCAAATATTTCTTAATAAATTTATTGGAACTAAATCATAGAATTTACCTTTAAATAGAATGTGAAAACCATAATTTTTAGTTCCTCCTCACTCAACCCACTCAGAGGATTTTATTTCACTATATAATAGAAGTCCAAGATGAATTTAAGAGAATAATCAATAGAAATTCTATAAAATTATGGGTACATAGACAAGTGATATTGTTTGATCTCATATTTATGAGAACTAGGAGTTTCCCTAATGTTGTATGTGTTTTTTGAAATAGTTATCACATAAAATTCCCAAATTATAAACCACTCTATTAGCTAATTTGTAGGTTGATATGGATTGATATTTTCAGATTCAAGGTTATTCTTTTTATTATCCCCTATGTTTTATTTCATTTTAATTTTATGTTTATTAATTTTTTGATAAATTCAGTGTATGTTTATATCATGGATAAAGGAATCTAGGATATTAGAGGAAGACCTAGTATGTATTCACTAGTGATTTCAATAGATATTTTATTGAATTTTCTTATAGTTTTATTATAATTTTTAATATATCTAATATTTTTTTTATTTTTTTTATAGTATTATTTTTTAAAAAAAATTAAAAAAATTATCATCTTGGTCACACATAATACTCCATGAAAATAGCAGCCAAATTTGATCAACCAAAACTATCTCTAACTCTGTAGAAAATTAATTTTTTATAATGTTATTAAAAACTAGTAAAGTAGTGAATATGATTTGATATGTATGGATGGAATTCAAAGATATGCATGTAACCAAGAAAAAAAATTAAATCTCCAGAAAAAATCAATAAATCAAAGAAACATTGTAACATATGTCATGTAAGTGGTGGTTACTAGTGGTAACAACCAGAAACTAGGATAATAATAGGTAAGAAAATAAAAAAATATATCACAATTATGGAGAAATAGGAAACATTCTATAAGTGAAGTAGAAAAATTCTATTGGAAGGTATTTGTTTAATTTTTTTATATATTTTTTATTTCGTAATCTATGCACAAATATTTCTATATTTTGGGGTATAATATAACCTGTTCTCTAAAATATCCAGCCTTTGGGTGAATATATCTTGCAGTTTATCAACTGTAGTATCCACTAACCCACATAATGATGATACAAGTTATATAATAATACCAAATTCTTAGTTAATCATAATATTCCACCCTCGATAAGATATTATCTTATTGTATGGATTCTAACATGATTAAGTAGTTGAAAAAAAAACAAGAATATTTCTCACAAGTTCCCAATGTTTCAAATTATTTTCTACTTGAAGAATGAAATCAAAGGTAGTTCTTAGTAATATGTTACACATGAATGAAGTTATAATACTAACCAATACAATCTTATCACCCTATTTCAATTTCATCTAATGATTATAATTATATTATCAAAATGTTTAAATAAATAAAGAACATTCATTAAAATATTACAAATGAATAAAAAATTATAGTAAATAAGTTATTATAAGGAGATCTCTAAACTCCTCATAGGCTCCACAAATGCTATATTTTATTCTCCTCCAATTATCTACCTTATGGAATTTTCTAGTGTATCTCTAATCAATCCCCAAATAGCTTCTATTATACCCACCCATTCTAGATTCTTATTCACTATAAATAATTGTATGTGTTCTAATACTCCCCTATAAGAAAATAGTCACAACCCCATAAATTTTTCAAACCCTTCACATGGAAATTTCACTATAAAAGTTTTATTTTTGATGAGTCTATCCAAGATCCCATAATTGTATTTGTTCCCATTGAAATTATTCACTCAAATAAACCATGATCTCAATTATAGATGATCACCATGTGTAAAAATCAATGTTTTTAATGAATAGAAGTGGGTGTGCTTGAATCTTTTCTTCCCCAATATAGTTCTCACAATTGCCTTCACTTGCAAATATTTTTCTGATTTGTGTAGGTAATGAAAAAAATAATGGAATTTGATTATGATGGGATCATCTCAATTTGGGAAAGTGAATTTATCCCATAGACACATGAAATTTACGTAGATTTTAGTACCAATTGAATAATCCTTCTAAAGCCCATAGAGGTCTGCTAAAAAAATTGTAGCCTAGTTGACCCATCTTTATGACTTTAACAAAGCCCCTTTTACTTCGAATTCAACATTATGCAGACCTAGAATTTCATAATTATCTTGATGATTATAATTGTGAGTTTTCATGGTCTCAACATAATATTTGATGATAAAGAGTTCTTAAAACTAATTCAACCTTGAAATGAACCAATCACAACACCTTTATCCACTGTCGGTCGACTTCAAAACATGGGCTCGATTATGTTGGTGCTCAAATCTGGTTTTGGTCTCCATGGATCATCAAATTGGTAGTATTGAACTTCAAAATTTTATTTTACTTTAATAACGCTAAAATTTGATCTCCATCCATGTTTTGGTAAACTTAAATATATATTTATCACGTTTTTATCCAAGATCATGTTACCTTAACCATTCCCGTTGTTAAAGTTCCTTCTATTCAAAAAGAATTGTTCAATATTGATAGTATTGAACACCAATCATTCATACTCAGTTTCATGTTGGAGAAAGGTCAAGAATATTTCATGAATCTCACCATGATCTCAAATTCATAATGTTAGGATACTTCAAAGTCCCCCATAATATTCAAATTTTCAATCCTTAAACAAACACAAAATCTAAAAAATCATCCAAACTACACATATGGTGATCATCAATAATATTTAATTGTTTACATATCCTTATTTTTGAATCCTCCTTTGGGATGATCATCTTTAACTTTTTTTAGATCTACTATCAAATTTTTCACCCCTAATTAATTTTTGGCATATTCCAATAGATCTATTCTAGCTCGGTACATTATCTCCAAGTTGAGATTAATCCAATTACAATAGATCGATACCAATCATATTAGAATCAAATAATTTTTGAATATAATCTTCAACAGCTTTCATAAATCAAACCTAGGTATCCTTTGTTTTACGCCCGAATCTCAATAGCACTACACTCCAGATTGACTGTTATTCAATAAAAAAATCAGATCAACTCAAGTTTTTCTTTTATAGATGATCATAGTTGTGTGTCACTAGCTTGGATCAATTCACTAAGATCATATTATAATTGATCAAAAACCCAAAATTATTTAACATCCGGTTGTATTATAGCTTTAGAAATGGATTCGGTAGGGGATTGTGTTGACTACCTTTAGTTCATTGAGACCATTCTCTCCATTTGATAGCTTTCAAAGTCTAGATACACCTCATAATTTTAACAAACATCAAACATAATTCTCATCCTTATTTTTTGTTTTATTTTGACACCATAAAATCCTATATTCTATATGTGTTGTGGTTTCAAGGTCATCATCATCTGACGGTGTTGATCTTCAATCTCAGTTTCCTTCAATTGAAGAATCTTACTTTGGTGATCCCATCTCATGATATGTTTGAAAGTGTGATATATTGATTTTTCCTGCATGTAGTAGACATCAAATAGATCTTACAGTCATTTTTGTTCTCATCATGAATTAACTTTCTTCTATAGAGATATTTGGTTAAATTTACCTCTTATATTCCATTAACATCTTCATGGTAAGTTGGGAGGTATCTTGGATTTTCCTACTTACAGTAGATTTGAAATCCATTAGAATAGTAAACTGTGAGGAGAGTCATGTTCATTTAATCAGGAAAATAGTCACTTGAAATTAGTGAGCAAATTATGTTAAAGGTTTCCTTGAAATAAGTTATATTTTTTTTCTCATATGGTCACATGAAATTTGGGTCTTACGGTTAATTATTTAATTTTCTAATTTTCTCACACTGTGAACTGACTATTTAGGAGGGAGTAGTAGGTTGAAATAAAGTGTGATGGTAACTTACTTTTTTTAGGGTGTGGTTACTCTAGTGACCATGGATTGGCTTTTGGTAACTTGAGTGATCATGGGTATATAGTGGAGTCAGTTGGAACTTCATTATTTTGGTTAAAATACCGATCATTCTTCTTTCACAAGTTCACTTAGGATTTATTTTTGTGATCATTATATTGATTGTGAAATTGAAGTTTAGATAATTCTTATGGTAAGTTTCCATTGTATAATTTTTCTCCTCATATCCAAAAAAATATTGATTTAGAATTAAGTGAAAATTAAATTTACAAATCCAAATTCAATCATATTAAAATCAATGAATTTTCAAATATAAAAATTTGACAAAATATTTTTAATTTAAAATATGTAATTATTAAATAATTAATTATGATATTCAAAACCTTAAAAATAACTTAGAAAAAATATTTTCAATTAATATTTACAAAAAATAATGTTCCTTAAATAAATGATAAATCAAAGCAAGAATAATTGATTGTTCAAATACTCATAAATAATTTACACATAAAACCAATAAAATTAAGGAAAATAACATTTCTAAATGATATAAAAATACACTAATAACTTTTATAAGTTAAACACCCAAAATATATATTTTAAAAAAATATTCAATTAATTTCAATTTTAACACAATTAATGAAATATTCATTAATTTATCATTTAAAGAACACTTTCGACCACTAAGAACTCAACAAATCCCAAAAAATATGGAAAAATGCGCTAAAATAGTGTCACATCAAAAATATATAAAATGGTTGGCTAATATCATTGGATTATATTTATGGGATTTGAAAGGAATTAAAATGAATATTTAAATTTTAAACTTTCATATATGGTTCTTCATAGAGTAAATACAATGTGCAATACAAAATTTGTAACATAAAACCTTTATTCACTCACCCCTCAAAGAATACATGGAGAGACAATATAGAAGAGGTCAAAAAATTTATAATGGTATCTAAATATGATATTTGAAATTAATTTTATCACAAAGTATATTCTCTATTTTTTATTCTTCTCCTTTAACACTAAGGTTCCTTGGTGTTTTTTATAACCAATAGATACCTTTAGAGGTAATAAGTCATTTTTTATCACTAAGTTGTCTTCCTCAACCATTTAAATCAAGTTTCAATATCAAAAAACATAAATTATTCATTATTTTTTGTTATTAATTTTAATATATCGTGGAATATATTATGTGATTTAGTTTTTTAATGATTTTTAATTTTTTTTTCCAAAAATATTTCTTTTAAAACACTTCAATTACATCAGATCCATTTTTATAATGATTATAAGATGAATCTATGTTTTAAGAAAATTATAAATTTTATATATAACAGATATATCATAGGTGGAAATATATTGAAATCATTGCTTCTAATATGAGAATGGAATATATGGCAGAATCATGTCCATGGTCTGTGGTATCACTGTAAATGATATGATATTTTTTGTTTGTGTTAATTTACTATTCACATAAAAAAAACATATGTCATGTTTTAAACAGAAAATAAGGATATCATTATCCATGTAATACTTCAAAACAATGGAATTTGTTGAATCATACCTAGTAATATAAAGATATTTATGCCTATGATTTAAAATATAGGAAGTGATGGTATGTTGATAGTTATGCAATAGCTTTAGAGTTGAATTTCTAGAAATGATATATGGAATCATAATATGTGATAAGTTTAGAAATATAGAGATATCGTAACTTTTGTTTCTCTAGTGATAAGTGTTGTCACAAAATTCATTCTATTAGTTTTCTATAATACATTTTTTTATTAACTATATATCACCACTTGTGACATAATATATTTTTAAATTTTATTTTTATTTCATTATTAAAATTCTTTTATAATTTATAAACTATTTATAAATTATTATAAAGAAAAATTTAAGATATTTATATATGTTTGTGATGGGTTTATAAATGTAATTTGTAATTAAAAAAATTTTATAATTAATTATGAAATTTTTATGAAATATTTAACAAAATAAATGTTTTAATATTAATGTTTCTTAATTTACATGATATTTAATTTATTATTTTTATATAATTTTTTGATATTAAATTTATAAAATGATTTATTAAGTATTAATGAATTATAAATTTTGTCAAATATAAAGTTTTAATATTGATTTGTGAAATTTTCATAAATAATAACATGAAATGTTCATGTTGATGTTTCATTTTGAGAAATTATTTAAACCATGGAAAAATTGTTTAAAAATGAGATCAATTTTTAAATAAGAATAAAGATAATATATTTAAAAAATATAAATTTTTTACATTAATATGAAGTGTTTTATATATTTAAAAATATGAAAAGTTCATGTTTTTGTAAATAATGTATATTAATATGAAGGAATAAACATGTATACCATGTAAATGAGAAATATGATGGTTTTATATTTATGATGAAAATATAAAATTTATATATTTTATGGAAAGTGAATAAGAATCTATGAGGAATTATGAATTATTTATAATCATATATTATAAAATGATAATAATATATCATGGCTAGATTTATAAATTATTAATTCATTTCTTTATTTATTTATTCATGAATATAAACTTTTTATATAATGAACATGTTTGTGTAAAGTTTAAAATCACTAAAACATACCTATAACATGTATTACTATGAATTTAAGGAGTTTGATGATAAATTATAACATAAGATTTAATTTATTTCAACCAGGGTCTGTAATTTGATGGTTGTAATTCTAATTTAGTTATTCTATTATAATATTTTATGTATTTGGAGTTAAAATCATGTTGAAACAATTAACAACTCTTGAGTATTTATCTATGGATAATGTGAATTAGGGTAAGACTTATATCAGATTGGGGATTGTGATTATATATATAAAGCTGGGGTTAGGTGCATGTCTCACTATACATGCAATTTAGTTGGATTTTAGTTTATTGTGATTTTAATCCTTTACATGAAAAATTTTCATGTACCATTTTTATGTGCTTTAATCATATATACACTAGATATTATAATTAAAGTTTCATTACATATTCATAATAAAAATCATTTATTGTATAAAAAGATACATTAGCATGTTTAGAATTCATTAATTTTGTTGATAAACATGATATTTATAAATAAAATCCAATAGATTTCTGAATATATATATAGGGAAAGCATGAGATATAATTTTAATGAGATGTATATAGAATTAATATAGTGAGATAAAATAAAATAAGTCCCTTTAAAATGTTAAGTTTCAGATTCTTTCCAAGGTGAACACTTGTCAAGACCATAATTGCTTAGTATAGCTGACATTAATGGTTAGGTTTCTAAGGATTATATTTTGTGAGGCAAGAAGAATAAAGGTGATTCAAATGGTTAGGTGATAAACCTAATGTAATCTTTATGATACGCTAGGTAACCATGATTCTTAGGTAACCATAGGAATTGTGTTGGGATAATCTCGAAAATGGATTAAGGAATTTTTTTTCACTCAATATTCCAAGAGTTATATAAGATATAATTTAAATTGTGGTTTTCCTAAATATCTATGAAATTAGAGAAATGATAAATATAAACCAATTTATACTAACATATGGATCTTTTCCTATAGATGTATATAATTTAAATATAATTAATTATTTTCATGGGAGCATATTCAATAAAATTCTTTATTATATATTGGTAAATCAAAATAGTCAACCAATATATTATTCTATTATAGATTAAATGGAAATTAATATATCTTAAATTTTTATTTGGGTTCAATTCTTGATAATGAAAATTAAAATGGTTTCAATTTCTTAAATTAGTATCAAAATTTAAAAGTCATTATTAAACAAGAAGAAAATATATATGTTTTAATGAAACCACTTACCATGGAACTTACTAAAGATGTGAATCAATTAGAAAAGGATTCTTATAGTACGAACAATAATTATTCTCTTTAAATATATTTATTGATGTTTGGTTTATTGATCTAAATTTATTGAAAAAAACATGAGAATGTGGATGTTAGTAAAATGATAGAAAATTTAAAAAAAATCTTTCAATAATAGGATATATGTGAGACATATAAAGTTTTAGAAGCACTATTTTAGTGATTAATGACTAAGGTTACTTAATGTAACACTCATATACTCTATATAATTCAAAACATAAGTAGATACAAGATATAGGGTCACTACTAATGTTGATCTAAATATGAAATTTATCTTACAGTCATTTCTAAATAGATTTCATCAATTTATTATTAATTATAATGTAAATTAGTTTAATAAAACATTATTTAATCACCATAATATAGTGTTGGTATCTAATTAGGTAATGTTAATTTAAAACTCAAGTTTTTTTTAATGGTATATAAAGTAATGGGTAAAAGTTTTGATTGGATAGATAATAATAATGGTCATGAAGAGTCCACACCAACTTATTTTAAACTGAAATAGAGGGCCAACAATAAAGGTAAATAGGAAATTATAAATTTAATTCCCTATAATAACTAATTTAGTTTAATAAATATCATGGAGAGTTGGTTTCATTCCCCCTACCCCTTCGTTGGTACCTCTTCTGGGCCAATGGTGATGAGAGGGGTGATAACCTATGACCCCACCTCCAATAGGTTAGGGGTTGGTGACTAGCACTAAGGGTAAATAATCCATAAAATGGGAGGCATTACACTCAATATATAAATTTAACGATCATTAATGAGATGATATGACTGATCAACTAAATATAACAAATAATGAATCAATATCAAAACATGAATGTAATGTTAAACAAATTTTAGATAACTAAAAATACAAAATAAGCCTAGGTAGTAACCACGAATGCTAGAAACTCTCGAACAACTCCACAAGCTAATAATTCCCAAATATATCATCAATTAACTCCAAAATACCAAAGAAAATTATATATTCCTAGGGTGATCATATAGGTACACTCAATATGATCCTCCATTTAAACTCTCATAAGAAGGTGAAAAAATAATACTAAATTCTAATGAGTAAAAAAATGAAACCAAGTCATCACCTAAGAAGGTAACACTATATCCTGTCATCAGTAAATATTTCTCACCAAGTACCACATACAAGTAATTATATCGATATAAAATATATAAGTAAGAAAGGTTGCCCACTTCCACTTCCCTGGTGGTTTTTTGCTCTGACATCCTAATGCCAAACATTATATGCTATAATACCTTCCATATATCATGTCATCTTTGATGTGAGTAGATCCTCAACCCTACCTACCTTAGTCTTATATGGGTCCCAAAATCTTATGTTAGTAGCAGTCAATATATCAATCCCATCCATAACCATGTAATAGTCTAGAAGAAAAAATGACTCATGTATTATACAGTATACCTCAAGCCACTATATCCCCTACCTATGCACTCATGGAAAACCATAATTACCATGACTAGATACAAGTATGTGTTACAACCTTAAGTTGATGCATACCATATATACATGTCTATGAAACTGTAAGCCATCACATCCTGTGTGATCCTATACCTTATAACTTAATCCATCATATTTTGGGTATGACCATATATTATACTACTATTGAAGGGGGGGATAAATTTTCCATCTATTTCCTCACTAACCTATTTGTTTGGAAAAACACCCCCAAAACAATTTTGCGTCAGTTTCCCTATCAACTCTAGTGGTGAATTGTATAAAATCAGAAAATATAAGAAAATATCACGTAAAACCACACTAAGGGAAACTACCAAGCCATATAATCAAAATATAAATATCACCCCACAAGTCGCCCAACTACCACCATTATGGCCTGGGAAAATGTAACACCCAAGATTTTTATGAGAAATATTTTGTTTTTATGTTATATAAATCATCATAGGAATATTTCATTACACACAACACTAGATTAACTTTCTTTACACGCAACCACGACCTTCCTTGATAGCTTGTATTGTACGCAATACCAATTTTCACTAAACAAAGATATGCTATTAAAATAGTATTAAAACTAGCCATTATGAATAGTAATAACCACTTTTTGAAATTTTGTAAATTTTATTTTTCAAAATTAACTTCATTTTTGGATTTGGAATATCGAAATTATCCTAAGGTGAAATTTTGGTATTTTTCTGAAAACTTTCAATTTTTGATGAATAGTGAAAACACTGGGTTACTATTTAGAAACCGACTTTTTATTTAAATAATTATTTATTTTAATTAACTTTATTTTATGTGAAAATTAATACATAATACCTATATATGTTCAAAGTAATTCATTGAAGTCATTTTATAATAATTTTAGATATATAAATTTTTTTATTGAACTTTTCACCGTCTTTTACCCACCTCCTAGGAGAATTTACAAATTCACATAAAACATAATTTTACCACTTCTGTGAGTGGAATTTTGAAAATCCAGGAGACACGGTTAATATCAAGGACTAAAACGTGGTTCAATGAGATGAAAATAATTTTTTTTGAATAGTAACTTTTTACTTTTTTTACCACGATTAAAAGTAAATAGGGTAATTAAAGGTAAAAATGATATTATTATTACCCTAACACATGTCCTAATTCTATTGGATAAGTTTAATTAGACCAAAAACAACCTTAGGAATAAAATATGACCATTTAGGCCCACTTGGATTAGATTAAGACATTTATTATTAATTTATTTAAAGAAGGGTTAAAATAGTTAAAATCAAAGTTTAATAATTAATCATTTTTAATATAGGGTTATACATAAGATAAATTCTACTATAAATATTCATTATAAATATAAAAATATTTCATACATAATGGTATTTTTTTTAATAATTTTTAGACATTAAATAATTTGATTTATTTATGACACAATGATGATGCAATAATTATCTTATTAATGAAATATTGACATAATTGATGTTATAAATACCCAAATAAATGTAATTTGAGACTTTTCATGCATTCTACTAATTTTATAGGTTAATATGACATGTTATTATTTATTTAATTAACTTTTTTCTAACTAATCATTCTGTTGTGATTTTCACAAAAATCAATTACCAAATAGTGTCAAAATTGACATAAAATAGTTTTTAAAACAAATGTTATATTATTAATTGTTATTTTATTACTAAAAATATAAGGTTCGGTAAAATGACTTATATAAGGTTATATATATTAATAATAAAAAACTTGGGGTTCGTTTGGCTTGTTATAGTATGTTTATTAACCTTATAGTGTAAGAAAACTAGAAGACACGGTAAAAGTTAAATTATCTAACTTAAAGTTAAATCTAAATGATAAGGTTAAAATAGAAACCTAAACTTGACTAAATTCTATTTGATGAGAGGATTTAGACCCATACCCACCTTATCTTCTAAATAAATCAATTTGGAGCTATTAAAAACCGAATATGAGTTTATAATAAAATAATATTTTAAGTTTTCCTAAGGTGCCCCTCTCCTCCCTTATAAAAGGGAACCTCCTCCCTCTCCTCCTCACACCACTTTGAGCCTTTAATCTCAGCCAAACCCTGCCAATATCTCTTCTACACTTCCCTAGAAACATCCTAGAGGTTCTGGAATTCTTCAAATACCATATTTAGTGCCCAAAGAGGAGGTTGAGAAGAGGCGCTTCAAAGAAGAGGTAATGTCTGTTACCGATTCTTTCAAATTTATTTCTTCTTCTACTTATTTTTATTTATTTTTTTAATTATGAAGTAATAAA
Organism: Viscum album; assembly: GCA_963277665.1. Taxonomy (NCBI): domain Eukaryota; kingdom Viridiplantae; phylum Streptophyta; class Magnoliopsida; order Santalales; family Viscaceae; genus Viscum; species Viscum album. The sequence continues at coordinate 1,291,890,674 of OY728138.1, read as the reverse complement.
ATCTGTATCAATAATATACTTATATTTTATTATAAATATGAAACAACCCTATTTCACTTTCTATCCATCCTACGGAAAACGAAAATCATCGTGCGTGCGTACGTACGGAATACCGTCTCTACGCCGTGGTGTAATCTGTTTTCCACCACCACCTTACTTGGATGGGTATAATGGTGTAAATAATAACTATATATGATTATTTTAAAGTTATATTGATTCTGAAATAGTATACATACACTTCAATACAATTCCACGATCATGGGAACGATATCATCGCTCGTGCATACGTACGGCCTACCGTCTCCACGATGTGATGTGACTCGTTCTACAAGATCTTCATTGCATAATGAATATATAATTGAATTTCATGAATAAATAGAATATATATTACACTAATACCATTTGGTAAATTAGGTATCTATAACCTAAAAATAAGAATAATAATTTATTCGACAAAACACGCATAAGAACAAAAAAGCAATAAACACCTGAATAACAGGTAGCAATGAAATATTACTAATAAGAAGCTAAGAATCTAATAATATGACCATATATGATATTATAACAATGGTTGATTCTGGAATAATTCAATAACATTATTGAAATCATTATACAGGAGGTTCGGACACGTACGAAGAAATTCGGACCTAAGGTAAGGAAAAATCTCACAATCTCAATTTTTATCCGAGGTTGTTTATACTTCGGTAATTACCAGGGAATATTTATCATACACATGAATTTTTCCTCAATATTTAATATTATTTATATCCTCCTACAATTTTTTAAATCCAATTTTACCCTTCGGTGAGTTTTTAGTAAAATATATGAAAGGAATCTTTTTTCGTTTTTCGCACAAGGTACTTTTTGACTTTTCCGGCCAAAGTATGAGAATAATGTTTTTTTAACTTATACAGCCTGAATGGACTTTTAGAACATTATTTCCATGAAGATTACTTTACAATTTTTCAAGTTTATTTTTAATCAACTTATTTTAGTTTAAAATTATATGACATGTTAAGAAAGGAAAATGTTTTTTAAGTAGAAAGGATATTTTCCTCAAGAATGGAGTTCAAGTGTTTTATCAAAATTATTTTTCATATAAGATAATATAGGGTTATGTTTATATCCATATTTTTACATTTATTTGATTATGTTATGATGGAATTATTTTTATGAAGTCCTTTTATCATATATGATTTATGTTATGATGGCATGATGTATAAGAATCCCATTTTTATTACATTGGTTATGCTATGATGTATAATTTATGATTTTTTGGCACACATAAGAATGGTTTCATTATGAGATGGTTGGGACCTATATCTCCCTCCAATGCATTGGGTAAAGATTTATATCTCATGATATAGACATGGATGGAACAGTAGGTTAATCAGGTTCAGTGAAACAGGACTGAAACGAGGAGTGAACTCAGTTCAGAAATGGACTTTGTCCGCTAGGATAGTCTTGGGAATGAGTCTTGACTAATAAGAAATGATTCTCTATGATTATGTGTGTATGCCACAAAGTTTCATGTTTTGAGTTATGATTATTTAGATTACATTTCACTATTATGATTGATCCCATGTCATGATATTATGATCTCTTTTACAGGACAAGATTTTCAAAATGTTATGATCTTAAGAATATGATATGAGTGATATTTCTTTTGTTTACCCTTACTGAGCATTTGAGCACAGCCTTTTGTATGTTTTCTTTTCCCAAGGTATGGAAGAAGGGTATTAAGTAGAATATTCCAAAAGGGACTCTAGATATGATGAAATAAATGGGAGACAATGTAGATGATTTATGAACCAGTTCTTTATGTTTCCCAGTTTCTAAAGACACTATACATATACGGTCCTTTCATGGTTTTGTTATATGTTGTAATAAGTATGCTTCAATTTTGAAGTAATAACAATGTATGTAAAGTATGGTTCATTATAGTTGGTGTCAGAGGAAGGGTATAGTCAACCTTTAGAAACTAGGATGTGAAAGCCTTAGTAAGAACCCCTAAGGATAAGTCTAAGCATAGAACACAATCTTAGTGTTTTAGAAATGGCCATGAATAACCTAAGATAAGACCTTAAGTGTAAAATTTTATTCTTGATTATGTGGTTTTCCTATTATAATTAGTGTTTCTCACACTATTCTTCTCGGTTTTAGTCAATGGATGGAACCTGAAGGAACCGTGTTAACGCGGAATGCGACGGGCAATGCAATGATTTTACCCCTGAGCAACCAAACGATATGGGAGCTGGAAAGAAAAATCTTGTAGCCATGCTCACATAACTTTCTCAAGATATGAATCATGCTGGAATTCCAAAGGAGCAAAGAAAGGATCAAAATTCTATTGAATCCTTCATGAGGCAATGTCCACCCTCATTCAGCAGGTCTACTGATCCATTAGTGGCTGAACAATGGATCAGTACCACTGAAAAGATATTCTTAGTTCTTCAATGATCTGAACATGATAAATTCATCTTAGCATTATATCATTTGGAAGGTGAATCTGTTCAATGGTGGAATATTATCAAGAATATGAGGTAAAGAGATGAAATTGAGTCCATGGAATGGGACGAGTTCAAGAACTTATTTTTCAATAAGTAATTCCCTTGTATTTTTCGAACAAAGATGGAGAAGGAGTTTCTTGAACTAAAGCAAAAGGATGATGAATCTGTTGGTACCTATGAAGAAACTTTTACAATACTTGCAAGGTACAGTTCTGGGATTATTATCCAACCTGAGAGTAAGATTGATCGATTCTTTAGTGGCTTAAAACTAAGTCTTCGAAGGGCATTATCCATAAGGGACTTCAATAGCTACGTGGAAATCATTCGATGTGCTCTGAAGGTTGAGATGGATATTAGAGTAACCCATCAGTCATATGGGTTTGATAAGAATAGGTAAATTGAATTCAAAGGAAAATATAAAGAGCACAGTGAAAAGAATATGAGTTTTCCCTTATGCTCAAATTGTGGAAAGAAACATGGAGGGAGTTGTCTTAAAGGGAAAAGTAAATGTTTCAAATGTGGAAAAGAAGGTCATCGGGCATGTGAATGCCACAATGATGGGAAGAAGATGTCTAGTGTTGCGAACAAAGAAAAGTCTACATAGAGTGCACCTCCTATACTTCAATATTACAAGTGCAAGGAAATGGGGAATTACGCTAATCAATTCCCTAATCCAAGGTTTGTTGATGATGGTCGACCTCAACAAACTCTTAAGGCTAAAGACAAAGGAATGTCACATGCAATTTCTATCAACGATGTGGAGTATGATAACGAAGTGGTGAAAGGTAAACTTACCATCCACTCTAAAGTAGAAATTTTTTTATTTGATTCTGGATCCACCCACTCTTATATTTCTGAAGAATTTTCTAAGGGTATCACCGTATTACCTCAAAAATTAGATGTTGAGTTAGCTGTGACAACCCCTATTGGCACAACAGTCGCATCAAAAGTTTATAATTCTTCTCTGATTGATGTTTGTGGGAAAGTGCTTCCTACAAATCTTGTGATCCTTTCTATAGTGGAATTTGATGTGATTCTTGGCATGGATTGGCTTTATTTATATAGAGATCATATCAATTTCCAAAGAAGGTAAGTCACATTTCATATTCCAGATCAATTTATGGTCGCCTATCGATGCAAGGATGAACATAACCTTCCATTGAAAATTTCTTCCATCTTATGGGTATTGATTCCACTAAATGAAGGTTATTTATCTCAAATGGTTGGAGAGAAACTCACAATTAATAATATGCCCATTGTATGGGTGTTTGATTATTTCCTTATGGAGGAATTTTCGGGTCTTCCACCAAATCGTGAAGTTGAGTTTTCAATAGAACTCGTATCGGGTGCTTTGCCTATTTCAAAGACACCATATAGAATGGCCCCAATTGAGTTGAAGGAATTGAAGAAGCAACTCCAAGAGAATCTTGATAAGGTATTCATATGCCCTAGTGCATCACCTTGGGGAGCACATGTTCTGTTTGTTAAGAAGAAAGATGGATCAATGAGACTCTGCATTGATTATCAAGAACTTAACAAGATCACTATCAAGAACAAATATCATTTCCCATGCATTGATGAACTATGCAGAGCTCAATACTTTTCCAAGATTTATCTTCATTCAGGTTATCATCAATTAAGGGTCAAAAGGGAGGATATACCAAAGACGGCTTTCCGTAAAAGGTATGGACACTATGAATTTATAGTGATTCCATTTGGTCTTACTAGTTCCCCTGCTATCTTCATGGATCTGATGAATAGAGTCTTTAGAGACTATCTTGATCACTTTGTGGTAGTCTTTATAGGCGATATTCTTTTCTATTAAAAGAGCAAGGAAGAACATGAATATCACTTGAGAATTGTATTTAAGACCCTGAGAAAGTAGAAGCTTTATGCCAAATTTACCAAGTGTGAATTTTGGCTTCAAAAAGTTGCATTTTTGGGTCACATAATCTCAAAACAGGGGATATATGTGGATCCAGAAAAAACAAAAGTTATCAAAAGATGGTCGAGACCAACAACAGTAACTAAGATCTGAGTTTTCTTGGTTTGGATGGATATTATTGATATTTTGTGAAATATTTTTCACGATTATCTAATCCACTCACCTGGTTGACTCGAAAAGGAGTTAAGTTCGTGTGGATGGAGAAATGTGAAGAGAATTTCAAGGAGTTTAAAAGAAGGTTATCCAGTGCACCTGTACTCACACTTCCTTGTAGTGGAGAAAGGTTTGTGATCTACAATTATGCATCCAAGAAGGGGTTGGGGTGTGTTCTTATGCAAAATGATATGGTGATAGATTATGCCTCACGACAGTTGAAAATCCATGATCAGAATTACCCAACTCATGATTTGGAGTTAGCTGTGGTAATATTTGCATTAAAGATTTGGAGGCATTATCTTTATGGAGAAAGGTGTGATATTTATACTGATCATAAAAGTTTAAAGTATATTTTCACACAAAAGGAGCTGAATATGCGCCAAAGAAGATGGTTGGAGCTGATTAAGGATTATGACTGCTCAATTAATTATCACCCTGGGAAGGAAAACAAGGTGGCAGATGCATTAAGTCGATAAGACCGTGATAGCTTATCCATGATGAGGATCACAAAAGATCCAATATTTATGGATTTACAGAGGATGGATCTTGGAATTATAATGGAAGGGGAAAAATCTTATATTTCTCAAATGAATGTTCAACCATATATACATTTGAAGATTAAAGAGGCACAAAAAGAAGATGTAGAGTTACAAAATAAGGTGAGAAATGTTCCTAAATTCAATCTTGATTGTGATGGGATAATAAGGTTCAGAAATCGGGTTTGTGTTCCTCCCATTCCAGAATTAAAGAAGGAGCTGCTGGATGAGGCTCATAGTTCTTCATTCTTTATTCATCCTGGAAGAACGAATATGTATAGGGACCTGAAAGAGTACTTCTGGTGGGATTCCATGAAAGGAGATGTTGTTGAATATGTCTCTCGATGCTTGGTTTGTCCGCAAGTTAAAGATGAGAGACAGAAGTCTAAGGGGATGTTACAACCATTACCCATACCTGAATAGAAATGGGAAAACATCACTATAGACTTTGTCACTGGACTTACTAAAACATCCAAAGGCAATAATTTTATCTGGGTTATAGTTGATCGTCTTACAAATTCAGCACACTTCATTGCTATTAGAGAAGATTTCTCTCTAGATCATCTTGCCAGGATATATGTAAAGGAAGTGGTAAGATTGAATGGAGTACCACTTTCCATTATATCTGATCGGGATCAGAGATTTACCTCAATGTTCTGGAGAAGTCTTCAGCATACTCTGGATATAGAGTTGAGATTCAACACTACTTATCATCCTCAGACAGATGGTCAGTCTGAGAGAACAATTCAAACTCTAGAAGATATGTTAAGATCTTGCTCTATGGATTTCAAAGGTGGTTGGGATCAACACCTACCTTTGGTGTAATTTTCTTATAATAATAGATTTCATTCCAGTATTCAGATGTCTCCTTATGAACCTCTCTATGGAAAGAAATGTCGAACTCCAACTTGCTGGGATTAAATTTGGGAAAGAAAGCTATTAGGACCTGATCTTGTTGATGAGATGGCAGAAAAGGTCCGATCTATTCAACAACACATAAGAGCAGCTCAGAGTCGACAAAAAAGTTATGTGGATAACCGAAGAAAATACCTAGAGTTTGAAGTGGGTGATAAAGTGTTCTTACAAATATCTCCTTGGAAGAGAGTAATGAGATTTGGAAAGAAGGGAAAGTTGAGCCCTAGGTATATCGGTCCTTTCAAAATACTGGATCATGTTGGGAAGGTATCTTAACAATTGGCGCTTCCACCGAATCTCTCTCAAGTTTATTATGTGTTCCATTTATCTCTCCTGAGAAAGTACATACTCGATCCTTCACATGTACTCATCTCAGAAGTTGTACCGCTGGAACAAGATCTTTCTTATGAAGAACAGCCGATAGAGATTATGGATCGTACCGAAAAATTCCTACGGAGCAAGACCACTCGTTTGGTGAAAGTTTTATGTAGGAACCACCAATTAGAAGAATCTACATGGGTGCTTGATAATAAGATTAGGGAGAGGTATCCTCATCTGTTTGTTTCAAAGTGATGAATTTTGGGGGCGAAATTCATTCTAAGGGGGGTAGAATGTAACACCCGAGATTTTTATGAGAAATATTTTGTTTTTATGTTATATAAATCATAAAAGGACTCTTTCACTACACCCAACACTAGTTTAACTTGCTTTACACGCAACCACACCCTTCCTTGATAGCTTGCATTGTACGCAATACCGAGTTTCACTAAATAACGATATGCTATTAAAATATTATTAAAACTAGCCGTTATAAATAGTAATACCCACTTTTTGAAATTTTTTACATTTTATTTTTCAAAATGGACTTCATTTTTGGATTTGGAATATCGAAATTAGCCTAGGGTGAAATTTTGGTATTTTTCTGAAAACTTTCAATTTTTGATGAATAGTGAAAACACTAGGTTACTATTTAAAAATCAACATTTTATTTAAATAATTATTTATTTCATTTAAATTTATTTTATGTGAAAATTGATACACAATACCTATATAAGTTCAAAGTAACTCATTGGAGTCATTTTATAATAATTTTAGATATATAAAAAATTTTATTGAACTTTTCACCGTCTTTTACCCACCTCCTAAGAGAATTTTCAAATTTACATAAAACTTAATTTTACCGTTTCTGTGAGTGGAATTTCAAAAATCTAAGACACAGTTAATATCAAGGACTAAAATGTGGTTCAATGAGATGAAAATAATTTTTTGTGAATAGTAACTTTTTTACTTTTTTTACCACGGTTAAAAGTAAATAGGGTAATTAAGGGTAAAATTGATATTATTATTACCCTAACACATGTCCTAATTCTATTTGATAAGTTTAATTAGACCAAAAACAACCTTAGGAACAAAATATGACCATTTAGTCCCACTTGGATTAGATTAGGACATTTATTATTAATTTATTTAAAGAAGGGTTAAAATAGTTAAAATCAAAGTTTAATAACTAAACCATTTTTAATATAGGGTTATACATAAGATAATTCAACTATAAATATTAATTAGAAAGATAAGATGATTTCCTACATAATGGTATTTTATTTATAATTTTTAGACATTAAATAATTTAATTTATTTAGTACAAAATTATGATGCAGTAATTATATTATTAATGAAATATTGACATACTTGATGTTATTTAACCCAAATAAATGTAATTTGAGACTTTTTATGAATTCAACTAATTTTATTGGTTAATATGACTTGTTATAATTGATTTAATTAACTTTTTTAGAACTAATAATTTTTTTATGATTTTCAAAAAAATCAATTACCAAATAGTGTCAAAATTGACATAAAATAGTTTTTAAAACAAATATTATATTATTAATTGTTATTTTATTACTAAAAATATAAGTTTCGGAAAAATGACTTTGATAAGGTTATATATATTAATAATAAACAACTTTGGGTTTGTTTGTCTTGTTATAGTAATTTTATTAACCTTATAGTGTAAGAAAACAAGAATACATGGTAAAAGTTAAATTATCTAACTTAAAGTTAAATCTAAATGATAAGGTTAAAATAGAAACCTAAACTTGTCTAAATTCTATTTTATGAGATTATTTCGACCCATTCCGACCTTATCTTCGAAATAAATCAATTTGGAGCTATTAAAAACTGAATATGACTTTATAATAAAATAATATTTTAAGTTTTCCTAAGGTGCCCCTCTCCTCCCTTATAAAAGGGAACCTCCTCCCTCTCCTCCTAACACCACTTTGAGCCTTCAATCTTGGACAAACCCTACCAATTTATCTTCTCCACTTCCCTAGAAATATACTAGAGGTTCTGGTATTCTTCAAAGACCATCTTTAGTGCCCAAAGAGGAGGTTAAGAAGAGGCGTTTCAAAGAAGAGGTAATGTCCGTTACCGATTCTTTCAACTTTATGTCTTCTTATACTTCTTATTATTTAGTTTTTTAATTATGAAATAATAACATCAGTATCACTCATATACTTATATGTTATTACAAATATTAAACAACCCTATTTCACCTTCTATCCATCCTATGGAAAATGAAAATCACCGCGCGTGCATACGTACGGAATACCGTCTCCGCGCCGTGGCATAATCTGTTTTCCACCACCACCTTACTTGGATGGGTATAATGGTGTAAAGAATAACTTTATATGATTATTGTAAAGTTATATTTATTCTGAAATATTATACATACACTTCAATATAATTCCACGATCATGGGAACGATATCATCGCTCGTGCGTACGTATGGCCTACCGTCTCTACGATGTGATGTGACTCATTCTACATGATATTCATTGCCTAATTATTACATAAATGAATTGAATGAATAAATATTATATATATTACACTAATATCATTCTTTAAATGAGGTATCTATAACCTAAAAAGAAGAATAATAATTTATTCGACAAAACATGCATAAGAACAAAATGAAATAAACACCTGAATAACAAGTAGCAATGAAATATTACTAATAAGAGGATAAGAATCTAAGAATATGACCATATATTATATAATAACAATGTTTATAATTCTTTAATAAGTCAATAACATTATTTAAATCATTATACAGGAGTTTCAGACACGTACGAATAAAATCGGACCTAAGGTAAAGGAAAATCTCACAATCTCAATTTTTATTCGAGATTGTTTATACTTCGGTAATTACCATGGAATATTTGTCATACACATCCATGTTTCCTCAATATGTAATATTATTTATATCCTCCTACAATTTTTAAAATCCAATTTTACCCTTCAGTGAGTTTTTAGTAAAAGATATGAAAGGAATCTTTTTTCATTTTTTGTATGAGGTGCTTTTTGACTTTTCCGGCCAATGTATGAGAAGAATGTTTTTTTATCTTATACAGCCTGAATGTAATTTTAGAAAATTATTTCCATGAATATTCCTTTACAAGTATTCAAGTTTATTTTTAATCAACTTCTTTTAGTTTAAAATTATATGACATGTTAAGAAAGGAAAATTTATTTGAAGTAGAAAGGATATTTTCCTCAAGAATGGAGTTCAAGTGTTTTATCAAAATTATTTTCCATCTAAGATAATATAGGGTTCTGTTTCTATCCCTATTTTTAAATTGATTTGATTATGTTATGATGGAATTGTTTTTATGAAGTCCTTTTATCTTATATGATTTATGTTATGATGGCATGATGTATAAGAATCCCATTTTTATTACATGGGTTATGCTATGATGTATGATTTATGATTTTGTGGCACACATAAGAATGGTTTCATTATGAGATGGGTGGGACCGATATCTCCCTCCAATTCATTGTGGAAAGATTTATATCTCATGATATAGACATGGCTGGAATGGCAGGTTAATCTGGTTCAGTGAAATAGGACTGAAATGAGGAGTGAACTCGGTTCAGAAATGGACTTTGTCCGCTAGGATAGTCTTGGAAATGAGTCTTGACTAATAAGAAATGATTCTATATGATTATTTGTGTATTCCACAAAGTTTCATGTTTTAGGTTATGATTATTTGGATTACATTTCACTATTATGTTTGATCACATGTCATTATATTATGATCTCTTTTGCAGGACAAGATTTTCAAAATGTTCTGTTCTTAAGAATATGATATGATTGATATTTCTTTTTTTACCCTTACTGAGCATTTGAGCTCACCCTTTTGTATGTTTTATTTTCCCCAGGTCTGGAAGAAGGGTATTAAGTAGAATATGCCAAAAGGGACTCCAGATATGATGAAATAAATGGGAGACAACGTAGATGATTTATGAACCAGTTGTTTATGTTTCCTAGTTTCTAAAGACACTATACATATACGGTCCTTTCATGGTTTTGTTATATGTTGTAATAAGTATTCTTCAATTCTGAAGTAATAATAGTGTATGTAAAATATGGGTCATTATAGAAAAAATATTTTATATAAGAACACAATATTCTAGTATCAATAGCATAAATAATCCTTACCTAGAAATTAGAACTTACTATTTATTCATTGAACCCCATTATAAATTCTAGTTTATCCAATTTATGTAATTATAGCCCAATATGATTTTATAAATCATAATAATTTTCCTAATTTCATCCTATAGTCTCAAAATATTTATTATAACCATCCCATGGTTTACATTAATAAAAATATATCAAAAACACCCTTCCCATGATTTTATTTTTAATCCATTTATCATTCCATAATTTTTTAGTACTCTAGGACACATCATAAGTTATAGTAAAGGATATGAAATCATAGTTTATAAAACTGAACTACAATAATCAGTTATAAACCATAATAAACATCATTTAAAAAACCGTAAAAATAAATAACTAATAAACATATAATAAACAACCATCTTCGTGTTATCCTTGAAATCATTCCATATATTGCATTCCATTTTGTTATCATAAGAATTAATCCACTACTTTAACTTGAGCAACCCATACCATTGTTCCACAAACATCGCAACCATACCCGGTTCAAAAAAATCATTATAAGCCTATACCATCCTATATCATGCACACATAGAAACTTAATTATTTTCAACACATACATTCAAGGGGAAACCAAGGTTATATCACCAAGGCATTCAATCCTTTCACAAACAAGGATGGAATCTCTTATCCTCAAACATTTATATTTACCAATCAACCCTTTCATTACCATCTTGAATTAACTGATTTACCATTCATGAGATCAAAAAAATAATCTACCTATAAGTAAAATATATCTTTAGATAAGATACAAAAAAAACATTTTTCCAGCAACACATTCATATTCCATTCATTACAAGGAAGAGTGGTAATCAATTTATATGAATCTTTAATTAATCATTTCAACATTATGTATTTACATTTTTTTAATAAATTTCATGAATATAAACCATGATATGTATAAAATAAAATAAAATATAGCATGATATCTATAAAATAAATAATTTACATAAATTTATATTAAATAACATGCGATCATAATATCCCCTACCATATTCATTATTCCTTAACTTCCCATGTTATTATCATTATTAGGATCATTCTATCATAACCCAAGTAAAATAAAGCATGATACCTTCACATAAACAAATTAAAAGGAGAAGTAATAAATCCATTGCCTTTATATAAGTTCAACCTTATCAGATAAAGAATTGAAGAACATGGATCAGCTGACACCATTCTTTAAGGAAACTGCCTCAGAACCTATCCACAATAAAACACTACCAACATATGCTCGATTATCAAACCAAGAAAGAGGAACTCCTTAAAAGATAACCTCTATAAAGAAATAAGAATAAAAGAAGAAGATGATGATAAGAGGATAAGAGAGTACCTTGATCCAGGAAAACTTGATCTAATAATATAAGGTGTTTAAACTCTCAAAGGAAGTAGTTGGAGAGAAGTCAAAAGGTTATGGGTCAGCTAGTATTTGAAGTAAGAGATAGAAAATAGAACCAAGGAATCCCATAGGACATGAACCAAAATAATAAACCAAATTTATAATAACTTATCCAATAATTACTTAATATCAATAGGTATCTCCTAAAAGTTTGCATCATCTTCAAATCCTAGATCACCCTAGTCAATGATGTGTAAATTTTCATGAAGGTATCAAAAATGATGTGACCTGAAGAAGACATCATGAATTTTTCTCATATATAGGGGATGTTTTAACCAATGAAAAATAGATCCAACACACAAAAACCCCATGAATGGTTCAAAAAACTAAGGAGAAATATTACTCCTATAACCAAACCTCCATTGCCCATGATGAGAATATAAATTCAAGAACACATGATTTCCAACATCATACTCTACAGGTCAACTCATATGATCATCATGTAACTTCTGATAATCTTTCAATTCATTTATTCTATCACATATCACTAGTACCTTCTTTTGTATGCTCTACACCAATTCTTATACAAGAATCCTTAAATCAAATAACTCAGTTTAAAATAATGGAGATCATAAAGTTCATTCATAGAGATCAATAAAATTATCCACAGCAATGGTAGAGTGATAAATTTTATTTTAAGAAACCTATACCAAGGGTAAGTGCATCCCCCATGAAGCTCCAAGATCTAGAATGAACATTCATAATATATCCTAAAATCTTTGGATATTATTCTCTATCTATCCATCTATTTTTGGATGAAAATTTGAGTTAATGCATGGTTGAGATCCAAAATTACATTGGAGGACTCCCTAAAACATGGGAATTAACCAAGGATCACGATAAAATATGTTCATCTTTATAAACCCATAAATCATCACCGCCTCATATAGGTACTTCTTCAAAAAAAATCCTCCACTAAGTTCAACTCCCAAGTCACTAATAAGTGAGATGAATTCATCAACTGGTCTATGACCACCCATAAATGATTACAGATTTCTTAATCTTAAGAAAAACTGATGATGAAATCCATTTATATTTCCTCCCACTTCCACTGAGTAATATCAAGTAAATAAAGCATCCCACCAAGAGAATAGTGCTTAGCCTTGACCCTATGGAAGACCAAACATCAAGATAAAAACATCACAACTGATATCTTCATGTCAAAAAACCAAAACTAAACTCACAAAGTGTGATACATATTATCCACAGTAGGATGTATCAATAAGGGATAACTGTGTAACTCATGGAGTTCCACCACATAAATTTCCAAAGGAATAATGATACACCCCTGAAACAATACCAGATTTTGACTATCTGTACACCAAACCTTAGTATGATCACCACAAACAAGTTGATCTTGTAATACTCCCACCATAAAATTCCCCAACTAGGACTCCTCCACATATTACACCATGAATAAGTGTACCTTCATCTGATAAAGATACCTTCTATCATCAACTACTCCTATATCAATGTGAAACACATCCAATGACTCTATCACCCTCTAAATATCACTAAAACAACACACATGATCATTATGTGACTTCTATTTTGAAGCATCAACCACAACATTCCCTTTACCCAGTGTATAAGAAATCTCACATTCATAATCCTATAATAATTCCATCAATCATAATTTCCACAAATTCAAGTTTCACTAGGAGAATATATACCCCAGACTCCAATGATATATTAAGACCACAAAGTTATCATGTATAAGGTAATTTCTAAAAAATGTTTTAGTGAATACAATCAAAACATACTCAAGACCATGTGTGGTGTAGTTAAATTCATGAGGTCGCAACTTTTGATACCCATAAGAGATAACAACTCTTTTTAGAACCAAAAAACAACCCAAGACAAGATGTTAATAATCAAAATAAACATAAAACATAATTCACACCTCTGAAAAATGAATTATATGATCACTAATCAGATTATTATTCAAACTATTGAAATAATATAGCACTAGTTATTCCACACAAACATCTGCTCTTTTATATTCAAGGTTGTTATAAGAGTATTATCCAAGATAATTTGGGTATGGGCCTCTAATAAGAGCATGTAAGACCAAGGAAAATTTTTACCACTATAAAATTCTTAGTGGATACCTAAGAAACAAATTCCTTAATATTCAAAGGATATAGGACTAATCCACTTCGAGACACCAAATTCCTTAAGAAAAGGACCTCTCAATCCAATAACTCACAATTAAAAAGCTTCATAAATAGATGTTGATGATAAATAACTCCCAAATCAAATCACATATGCTTTGCATGCTTCTACTTTGACTCAGAAAACAAGAATATTTCAATGATTAACACAACCATGAATCAATCCAAAAATCATAGAACACTACATTAATCAGTCCCCAAGAATATAGCTTGAAAGTTAATCACACTAAATATCATCATGGTGAATTCATAGCTCTCATAGTGACATATGAAATTAGTATTTTTAATATATACATCATTCACCTACATCTGATGATATCATGAGTGTAGATAAATCTTTGAGAACCAACTAACTACCTTCAACTGATTGAATAAATAATTAAATAGTAAGAGAGAATATATGTGCTTCATTATCATCTGATTCAAGCAATCATAATTTATATGTAGCTATAGAATACCATATATTTTTTTTAAATAAAATTAGGTAACACCAAGGAAAGACACTATTTCAAATGAATCCTCTATACAAAAAATCATAAATCTGAATCCATTTCTCCAACAACTCATAAGAATTCACCATATATGAGAAATCAATATAGTAGAAACACCCAATTTCAAATCTATCCTAAAAATGATCTCTGGTTGATGGGGTGACATCACAACCTATTCAAAAAATATAGTAGATTTATCTTCCACAAACCTTTAAAACACCATTGACTAAACCTATAATAAACTCAAAATCATTTCATCCATCAAATATGATAAGGACTCAACATGCCTCTGACCCATCTAAGGGTCTTTATTGGAAACAAACATAGTATTCTCTCTATTATCTTCATATAATATGATGTTGATCATAAATAAATCACCAATTTCAATTAATCCATACTAAATATGATGTCATATAGTTGTACCAGAAAACATAGAAAATATCACCAGGAGCAATGTTACCTTGAACCAACTCGAAATCTCTGCACACATCATATAATCTCGCTCAACCTCTGACTGACATAATAAATGCCAAGGGAACTAGAATTATCTCCACCTCAAGTCCAAATGAAATTATTAGGGTGGGTGCAATTAAGGATTACATAGCTCCCAAATCAAACAACACATTCACCTAAGTAGAAAATAAGAACATTATACATGTCACGACGTCTGGCTCACCTGATGCTCGAAACTCTAAGGCATGCATCTGACCAAATATGGATCCATGACCTCTCTAACCTTGATAGATACCACCTCAATAGATATACTCTAATAATAATCTCTGATAATGTGAGGGATCATAAGGATTTACACAACCCACCTCATCCCATATTTACTAGTAAAAAGTTGTATCACCTTCCTACTTCTTCTACATTGGAGGATACTATTATAATTGTGAATCCCAAAGAGGTTTTACATCTCCACACTGACTATAGAGGAAGGTCAATCACCGAGGAATCTAATGACCATGAACTCAAATAGAAAGAAAAAACATCTAATATACTAGTATGAGTTTGAGAAATTCCATCCCCATTGAAATGGGATGAAGAGGGCTAAAACTGACCTCCTACTATATAAATTTTCTAATTACCAAAAAACTATAATCTATTTTCCACAACTCTAAAACACAAATAATTCTAGAGAATCTCCTACTATTATGATTTGGTCTTCTCTATAACTCTTCCAATAACCTCTATCCTCAATAGCACTTTGAGATTTATCTTCAATATAAACAGGTTGACCTAGTTCTAGATTTTTAATGAAAAGACTCCTAGAAATTGCTCTCTCCATATTTCTCATTTTCAATAATGTTTGAAGAATAACACAGAAGGTTATTATAAACTATACTGAACTCCTTCATGGTGAAAGTCCGCTAATGAATTGTAAGAATCTTATACAAACAATAATCCATCATGGTCAAAGAAATAAACTCTTCTTAAAACTAATCATAGAATTTATACTATGTAACAGTTGACACCTCATGATCCCCAATGTATAAGAACCAACACTGTTGATCTGAACCATGTAGAATCATCACAACCAATAAAATCTAATACTAATTCTGATCATGGATTAATCTGAAAGTGATACCAACCTTCCCCAACTAAGCTTCAGTTTATTAATATGAAATAGATCCTTCATATTTCTAGATACCCTATAGCTAAAACTTTTTGAGTGTCCCCCCCCCCCCTAATTATCCTCATCTTCGAACTCCAATATATAGTGATCTACTGAAACATCTTGTTGAACATATTTTTCATGAACCTGATGGGAATATTAACCTCGAACCATTCCTGAAAAATATAAAATGTTAGGGGATCCTAAACCCATAATATAAAATATTAGTGGTTAATTAATTAATTTATTCTAATATAATTACCAATTTCTACCCAATTCAAACCCAGGCACAGTCATTCATGATGCATGCTCCTTATTTTGGTCTCTACCCTATAGGTAATATCACTTCACTTAGCATATTGAGTAAAATTTAAGGTTCTTTCATTAGATCGCACGAGGGCCTAAATACCCAAGTCCTAGTCAGTCTCCCTTGTTTAAATCATGTACTAGGTCCAATTGATATTGTTTCCCTACCAACCCTCTTCATCCTCACCAATTCCTATCTCTAAAATCCATAATTCCTCTCAACTATCAACTTTGATACCACTCTATCATGACCTTTTTCTGCCGATAAACCTCGTGTGAATGTATTATAGAGTGGGATGGTGTCCCCCCAAATGTCGTCTCTAATAGGCCATGAGTTAGTAGCTAGAATGGGGGAATATAATTCATAAAATGGAATCCATTATCCACAATTAGTAAATTTAAGGTTAATAGATAATATGAGACCACCGATAATCTCTATATTGTAAATAAAGAAGCAATACTAATATTTGAATGTGATGTTATACAAAGTTGAAACCGCTAAAAATACTAAATAATTACTAAGAAATGACCACAAAACCAATTAACTTTTGAATAGAAAAACAAGATATTAATATACATATTTATCACCAACCATAACCTATAAACCTTAAATATAGTTTATATATAGGTAGTGTGAGTATACAAGTACACTCGGTGGGATCCTCCCTGAAATCTCTCACAAATAATGGGAAATAATCATACAAAATAGTAGTGAGTAAATAAAAGAAACCAACTTGTCCCCTATACATGAACAATTATATCCTATACTCATAAAGGATCACTCTCCAAGTAGTGTATATAAGTAAGAATATCCATATCAAACTTATATATAAGAAATGTATAACTCTTACACTTCCCCACTGGTTTTTTCTCTCATTCGCTAATGGAAAATATTTTTTGTTGCAATACCTTCTATATATCAAGTCATATTTGATGTGAGTCAAATCATATCCCTACATACCTTAGTCCTGGATAGGGACTAACATATTATGTTGGAATCATTTCACACATCAATCCAATCCATAACCATGTAGTAGCCTAGAAGCCACCATATCTTGTGTATTATGCAGTATACCACAAGTCACTATAATCATTTTATGTGCACCCAAGGGAAACTATAGTCAGAATGATTTGATATAGGTATGAGATATACCCTTAAGACTCTACATCCCAAATATTAATTTATAAGAAATTTAGATCCATCATATCCCATGTGATCCCATTATCTAATGAACCGACCCTAACTGACCTTTCACATCAACCGACCGAACCCTCCACTTGGCCAAAAGGGAATTCTAGATCCCTTAAAGATATAAAACAGTGTCTTGGTATCAAGACTGTACACTATGGAATGATTTCTACCTTATATAATGATATAAACAATGTTGGAATCTACTAAGAATCCATAAGGACCCATTCATACATTATAGGCCCTTCCATAAAAATAAACATTCTTAATATAAACAAAAAAACCATACATAGTATAATACGGTAGTAATAAAAGAAAAAAAAATTATATAATAAACATCACATAAATAATAAGGATCATCATTTTTAGACAATATAGGTATAGTAGAAACATAAAATAAATAAAACATATAGTCAAACTAGCCGATACAAATTATCCTAAAAGATAAACAAAAAATAACCAAAACCCCTACAAGTCATATCTAGGGGACCATTGATCGCTTATATATCACCACTCCATCCCAAACTATACCTAAACAGTATAACTCTAACATGATCCTTGAAGAAAAGAACAAATCCAAGGAATATTGAAAATGGGGAACCTCAAAGAAATCAAAAGAGTATCATACACCCAATGGCGTATATATGGTGTGAGAAAATGATCTCAATAGGATTCCACCAAACACTTTGTGTCATTTCCTTTACAAAAAAATAATTTTAATTAGTTTTAGAATTAAATATAAATATAAATTTGTTTTTTCACATGAAAGTTTATTAAAACTAGGTATCATGAAAAACTCACTTTTATAAGACTCCCACGCCTCCTTTGAATAACCAAGGGAATAATCAGGACCTTTTTCATAAAACACTTCTACTACAATATAAAGGGGTTATTTTTATGTTCATGAAAAATAATCTAAAACTTATTTACAATTTTAAAATAATTTTAAAAATCCATTTTTAATGAATAATAAATCACTCGCAATTTTTGTAACACCCCAATTTTCCATGGCACTCTTCTTTTTAAATAATTCAATAGTTTGCGCTGCACGCAACACCGAGTTCGAGTGCACCAAGACTACCCATTTAAAAAAGGAGCTTCTGAATATTATTAACAACATTTTGAAATATAATTTTAATATAAATTTCATGTGTTTTTTATACCTGATATAAGAACAAATTCAATTTTTTAATAAAAGAAGTATTTTTTTAAATGCAGTTTTTCCTCCTTTTAATGAAGAACTATTTTTAAAATCCATTATTTGACACTTTTATATATAAAAATTGAAAAAAATAAACTATTTATTTATATTTGTGGAATAAAATTTTATTTTATACACATTTTTGGTGTTTTCCTGATAACTTTCGTATTTTAATAAATAGTGAAAATACTGTATTTTAATTCAAAAATGTTTTTTCATCTAATTTATTTATATTTTTAGGTTATACATTTAATTGGTTTTAAAGTATAATTATATTAAGTTATATAATTTAATGTAATTGATTTAATTTTAATTATTTTCACATTATAATTCTATATAAAAACATGTCAATCTTTTAATGGTTTTTACTTTTGGAAAACCAGTTTTCTCATTTTGTCAATGAGAATTAATTTTAAATTAATTACTAAGAACTATGTATTTTAAATTTTGAAAAATGGATTCCATATTTTTAATTAGTGGGTCTAAATTATGTTAATAGGTTACTTTTTTTGATATTGTGAATAGTAACTTTAGTAATTTTTTATTACTGCGATTAAGGGTAAATCGAAAAAATTAATGGTAAAAATAATATTATAAAATTAACCTAACACCTGTAAAAATCATATTGGATGACTAAATTATACCATTATCACCTATTTTTCTAAATTTAATTATTTAATCGACCCTTTTCCATGAATATGACATGGATATTATTAAAATTAATGAATGTGAACAAATTCCATACACTCATTTCTTATAAGTATAATAATTTTAATATAGATATCTCCATGAGATAAAATTGATTATAAATAGTGTATGTAAATATAAAATAATTAACGAACTCTTATAACTTTATTTATAATTTTTATATATTAAATATTTACTATTAATGATGACACAACAGTGAAGTAGAAATTATTTTATTAATAAAAATATCAAATAAATTATATTAAAAATATTAAAATAAATGTAATTTAGTTTAATTAATGAAATTCAAAAAAAATTAAATAACATATACATGTTATTAACATATTTTATGTATTTTTTTGAATTTTTCATGTTGGTTTTATTTTTTAAAAAATGCAAATATTGAATAATATCAAAATTAACATAAATGATACTTTAAAATAAATAATATTTTATTAAATGTAATGAAATTCATTAAAATATAAGGCTTATAAAAATAAATTTTATAGTGTTAAATATTTCATCAATTAACCAATTAGTGTCATTTTGTCATTTTATATTAACTATATTAACCCTATAGTGTTAAAAGACAATTTGTCACAGTAAAGGTTAAATTATTTACCAAAAGGTTAAATCCAAAATATAAGGTTAATTGTATGACCTAAACATGTCTAAATTCATTGGTCAATGATATTTTTGAACCATATGATTATTATAATCTAAATAAATCACTTTTAATCTATTTTAAATTGAAAATTAATTTATAATAAATTAATATTTTAAGATCTTCCAAAAGTGCCCCTCACCTCTCCTATAAAAGGTAACTTCTTATTATCTTTAATTAATGCCTATAAATCCATTTTTCTTATCCAAAACATGGCCATTTCCTCTCCCAAATTCCATCACTACGTCTTATAGGCAATAATTTGGGTATAAAACTATCCTAAGGAGTCCTTCTGTTCAAATCAAAAGGAGATACCCAAAAAAAGGTAATTGTTTTATCAACTCCTTCAAAGTTTTTTTCTTATTCTACTTACTCTTTCTATGTTGTTTCCATACCAAAGTAATAAATACAATATCATACATATAATTATGTGTTATTATAATCATGTGACAACCATATTCCTCATTTTATCCATCATACGAATAACAATATCACTATGTGTGCATACATACAATTTACCATCTCCACACCGTGGTATAATTTTTTATTCAACACTACTTTATTTGGATGGGTATAACGATGAGTATAATGGAAATAAATAATGAATATAAAACTATAATTATTCTTTATAATTAATATACCTACCAATTCTATACCATTTAACTGTCAAGGGAATGATATCGTTGCTCGTGTGTACGTACGGCCTACCGTCTCCACGACGTGGTGAGATTCAATCTCCATGATAACCATTAAATAATGATTATAAAATTTATTTGATGAGTAAAAATAATAATTATGAACTCAATTTCATTATTTATATGAATAAAATACATCCTACTTATAATAAACATGACTTACCTAACAAAATAGGAATGGGAAAATGAAGCAATTAAAACTTAAAACAATAGTAATACTGAAATATTAATACCAAAAGGATAAAAGAGGATCATATATGAAATAATAAATATGAATATAGTCTTAGTATAATTTAATAACATGATTTAACCATTATTCATGAGGTTAATGCACCCTTGATTAATGGAAAGTATAAGGTAAGGGTTAATTTCACAATCTCATTTTTATTCGAGGTTGTTTATACATAAGTATCTACTGGGACATATTTATCATCCTTGTCCATGTTTCATAAATTATAATTCAAAATATTATCAAAAACT
Source organism: Viscum album (assembly GCA_963277665.1). Classification (NCBI taxonomy): domain Eukaryota; kingdom Viridiplantae; phylum Streptophyta; class Magnoliopsida; order Santalales; family Viscaceae; genus Viscum; species Viscum album. The sequence goes on along the minus strand of OY728138.1, from coordinate 1,291,869,186 downwards.
ATTTAAATAATTTTTTACCCATGTTATACTATTTTTAAAAAGATTTAAAAGGAATCGTTCCTTCATTTTACAAATGATGTACTTTATAACCTTTTCGACAAATTAAGAAAAGAAGGTTTTTTAACTTATACAGTGAAAGTAGCTATTTTCTGCCATTATAACACCTTAACATTTTGAAGGTTTACTTAAAATCATAAAATTTTATTTTCAAAAGAAATTTTTTCTTTTAAAATTTCATGGCTACTAAATTATTTCAAAGTAAAAAGGGTATATTTCTCGCAAAGAGTTTTAACGAATTTGTTAGATTATTTTCATCTATGTCAAAATAATTCGTTGAATTTTATTCTTAATTGAGTTTGATTTATTATGATACAATCTTACATATTATATTGAAGGGTTTTTGATATATTTTACTGTGAATGTGATATTTTTATACCAATCATGAATTATGGTTAAAATATTAAAATTTTGTATCATAGTTTTAATATTAATGTTTATGTTATGTTTTACCCCTTTCATAAGAGAAATAAATTGGACTTAGTAAGTGAATAAAGGGGTCCACTATATCCCCTAGATTCATCGGTAGGTATCATGAGACAAAATAGTGTCTTGGCATAAGTTCTTGAGTGTATGGTTATTTATGGTCTTGGCGCGAGGCCTTGACGGTATGGTTATGATGTCCCCTATTATGCATTCCCTCATTATTAGATTAGTTATTGATATTGTAGGTGATTATTCGACTAGTAGAATATCCATGTGAATGTTTAAATAGAATTATTTGATTTATTGTTTCTATATAATGCTTAATATTATGTTTAAAGTCTTTTTTTCAATTTTTTACATTTCCTTAAAAGTTTATGATTATGTATGATAGTTTATGCTATATTGTTTATCCTTACTGAGCATCTGATCTCACCCCTTTCTTATGATTCATTTTTCCCTAAGATGCAAAGAAATATATTATGATTGACCTATTGGGATAGTCTAAGGGATATTAGAGTTTTCAAAGGGGATAATATTTTGTTTTTAAATTCAGGATTTAATGTAAAACTTATGTTTCTATCTAGTATTTTCAAGGCTAATAAACTTTTCGGTCCTTCAAGATTTTATTTTCTTGTGATCGTGCTAATGTAATAAAATAATGCACTGACTCTAGGAAACTAGGTTTGGGGTGTTACAGCTGGATTCAGAATATGTTTAGTACAAACCTTAGAATCTAGATTTAGAAAAACCTTGATTAGGGAATATTTCCCTTAAGATAGACTGTGATGATAAATATATAAGAACACCCTAAAATATTGGTAATTTAGATATTATGTGTGTATTCCTACAAAATACATCCATTTTTGGATACATCATATGGATATGGTTCTAGAACATATATAACTAGGATTAATAACTCAGATAAGGTGTTTTGGGCTTGACTCGAGGTAACTAGATACACAAAAATGGGCCTTACTGTGCACTTGGTTTGAAACTCGCAAGGGATTTGCTTAGGATAATTCACATTTTCTTTATAAACCATTATGATGGATTTATGAGTAAATATTCCTAAAAAGAAACCATTTTTATTATTATGGATTATATATGCATAAATATTGGAATTTATTGAACTAATTTGGAATTATGAATTTTGATTCATAACCTAATCTAATGTATTCCATTGAATAGAAATGGCACATAGTGGAAGGAACATGAACCATATCAATGCACGTAATCTATGTAGGGATTTCCATCCTATGTAAGATAATGATAGTGGTATTGGTGATACATATACCTACCCTTTATTTATAAAAATAATCATTATATAACATTTTCGGAATACTTAAACATTATACAAAAATACTCCCAAAGACCTTAGTTGGTATATTGCCTTTTGAAACATGGAAACATAAACACTAGTACATAAGTAAACTACATTATCTCCCACTAGGTTTTTCACAACTAAAACCAATCTTAGACACTTTAAAAAAAATACATATCTTCATTAACTATGTAAGGAAACATAAAAATGGGTGATCTCAAATGATCAATAATGGTAAACATGGGAGACATGTAAGCATAAACCTGAGCATAAGGGTATGAGAACTTGATCATGAAAATAGAAGATCATACCATGTATATAAAAGATCATATACATGAATCATTGAATAAATATTGGTACTTCATAAGACATTAATAAGAAGGAATTAAATGACATAATCCATGAAATAATAACATTGGAGTAAGACATGGAATTTTGGAAACACATGAGTATATAATTATTTCCATAGTAGCCAAGGCATCAATTCCAAGACCATCTTAGTGGACAATGTCCTTTACTGAACCGGGTGAACCCCCATTCCATCCATGTATTACTAAACTGAGTAAACCCTCATTCCAATAATGTATTACTAAATTGATTAAACCCTCATTCCATCCCTATATTACTTAATTGAGTAAACCCTCTTTTTATCCATACTTGTCTCATGAGATATAAATCTTTACCCAATTCGTTTGAGGGGGATATAAGTCTCACTCGTCACATAATAAAATCATACATACATGTACCACAAGATCATAAATAATAATAACATAACCCATGAAATTAAATGGGTATAATAAACATGTAAACATATCATACCCTGTGGAAAGAGATAGGTTTCATCATTATCTCATCATAAACATAACCTGTGAAAAGAAGCAGGTTTCAAAAGAATATAACCCGTGAAAGAAAATATGGTTTTATAAATATCATGCCTACAAAACATAATCTATTCATAGAAAGAATATTTATGGAATAATTAAGTAATTTCCCCATAAAGGCATGAGCAATACTAATTGATGTTATCTTTGATGGTAAATAATTTTGAAAGGTCTTTTAAAAACATTTAATGATGAAAATGTACTTTCTTCTTTGAAAATGATTTTTATAACATAAAACCTTTGGAAACCCATTTTATTTGAAAATATATTATAAAAATAATAAAGGAATATTTGAAAATAATAAAACATTTATAAAATCATTTTTCCTTGAAAATGATCTTCAAGGATCTTTTCAGAACATTTTTTAAAACATGGTTTTTGAATACAATAGATTTCCTATCGAAGAGAGAGATGGTTAGATTTAACTAAAATCATTATATTAATTAAAAAAGAGTGTAAAAATGGTACTAAAAAATGATAATATCATGAATAAATATAGTATAAGTAGATTCATGAATAATATTGATATATTTCAACAAAGGAATCATAAACATAAACAATCTTGAAAAATGAAAAGATTGTCTCTATAAACTCTTATAACTTGGTTACTTGGGATCATACTCTCCATGAAAGAAATGAAAATTACATGAATCTTAATATATCATTAAAATAAGTAGAGTCATGTTATAACATGTAAAATAGAATTATATACACCTCGAAAAAGAGTTTAGGTTCATAAAAAACATGAGTCTCAAAGAAGGACAATTGAGACAAAACTGGTTTACTAATTTGGAAACTTTTGAAAGTTAAACCCCGTGAAAGAAGGAATATAGAATGGATATGTGAATAAACATAAATTTAGGTATAATATACATATAATTCAGTCATTTTAGTGAATAAACCACATAAAATTAATGAGTGGTGAACATAACATGAATCTCACAAAAATTAAAAGTGAAATAAAATTCCCCTTACCTTGTGTCTTGACTCTCTCCGTACTCACACAATATTCCAATATACTATATGTAATTTTATTATAAATATTTTAAAGAATAATATTATTATACATAATACCATATATGGGTTTATTATGACCTTATATTACCCACTTATTAATTTTTATATGTTGAAGTTTCACTTCAATAATCATTCACTTTGTTCTTCGCTTGTGTCTGAATTTGTTATAGGATTGGTCCTTATAATTATATCATGATTCTAGAATGTAGAACATGATATAAATATAAGGTATATAAATTATATGTATATTATAATAATTTATTACATAATGTAGTATGAAATGGAATGCACTATTCATGGAGATGGTAAGTCATTCGTACACATGAACGTTGTTTCTGTTTTTATTTTCATATTGAAAGAAAGTATGTCAGTGAAATATGTATATATGTGAATGTATTGATATGTATCATTATTATATTAGCATTAATGTATCATATATATCATATAATTTCATTAGACTCATCCTTAATACATTCCATGTGGTTTTCGAACGAATCACATCACTTTGAGGGGGTTGTAGTCCACACTTCCTCAAACGAGATTGTCATATTAACACCAAATGGAAGATAAAAATATGTGTGTTAAAAAATAATAAAGAATATTAAATATGAAATAAATATAATATATTACATATATAAATATATTTTTCATCATAATGGCCACCATTATTGGTGGTAAATATGAAATGAATCATCATCATTTTGTGAGGCAGTAAAAAAATTATATGTTTAACACTCATTAGATGGAGGTGTGTGTAAGTGTAGGTCAGAAAATTTGAATAAAAAAATCCAATTATATTTAATATACATTTATTCACACAATAATTAAATAAAAACAGTGGAGGGGTAGAGATGGAAAATAAAGGAGAGGAGGTTTAAAAAAGAAGTTACCTCTAAATTGGGTAACTCTTTTTGGTTTGATCCAAAAGGTTTCCTTGAGAGGTTTTCTTCCTAAAAGGAGCCTTCAAATTATAAGGTAGGATTTTTGGAGGCTACTTGGTAAGATTTTGGACGAACTTAATACTTGTGAGAGGTTTGAGGATTGGGTAGAGGTGGTGGCCTTTTATAAGGAAGGAAAAGGATTCATATGGAAGTATTAGAAACAAATTAGGTGTGCACATGGTCTTACCTAATAAAAGTATTATCAAACCAAGAAAAGATCCTAAATGGAAGTTTTATGGCCAAAATATCGACATAAAATTTTTTTTGGTAAATTTTATAGGTCATTTGCGCCCTTGATTTTAAGGTTTGGTCCCTAATTAAACTTAATTTGGTCTTAACCGCTGTGATTAATTTTAATCACTTTTACTAATCATTTTGGTCAAAAAATTAATATGGTATTATTAGACTATAAAAATTAGATTTAATAAAATTATTTATATTGTATTTTTTAAATTCCAATCAGAGAAGCAGAAAAATTACGATTAGTGATGATCCTACTTACAGCACGAAATAACGAGGTTTTAAAATAGAAAAAAGATCAAAAGTTTGTTAAGATTTTATATTCAGTTTCAAAGTGAAATTTATCCTAATGAAATTAATTGTACTAATAAATGTAATATTTATCTAATGCGACCTTGAAACATTTTTATAATATCATTTAAAATTAATAAATAATTGAACAATAAGGTAGTTTTTAACTAAAAAGCGTTATTTTTCACTATTCATCAAAATATAAAGTTTCTTAGAAAAATCCAAAACATTTACCCCAAGATAATTTTTATGGTATGAATTCAAAAATGTTGTTTATTTTATCAAATTAAATTTATAAATGTGTTTAAAATTACTTTCATTATTATAAGCATTTCATTCAAGAAAATGATGTTTTTAAACAAAAAGGGGAATTTACTAAAAAACATATGTTTTATTTATATAAAACAATTATAAAAAAATATTTGAAAAGTATTTATTACTATTAATATTACAAAGTTTAACTAATATGATATAATTATCTTATTTAAATAATTAAAACAATAAAAAGATATATTTTGTAGAAACTCAGTGTTGCGTGCATAGTACACCAAGTCGGTGTTGCGTGTAACGTATGCCAAGTCGGTGTTGTATAGAATGTACTCCCAGTCTATTCTATATGAATGGAGTATTTTAATTATTACATTACAAGATATAAATGAAAATGAAAATTTATTTGAAAAAAACAGGTATATAAAAACTCGTGGTGTAACATTCTACCCCCCCTCGCCCCCTTAAAATGAATTTCTCCCTCGATATTCATCACTCATGTAAAAACAAGTAAGGATACTTATGCTTCATAATAACCTAAACTTCCCACATAGCTTCCAAAAATTTGTGATTTCTCCCCAAAACGTTGACCAAGAGAGTAGTCGTGTTTCATAACATTTTCTCTAATCGGTTCAAAATTTCAACAAGTTGTTCCTCAAAATAAAGATCATGCTTCAATGGTATGACCTATAAGTTCATTACATGTGAATGATAAGGTGTTTACTTCCTCATGATAAATACATGGAACACATCATGGACTTGAGAGAAATTTTGAGGAAGCTTCAAGTAATCGGTTACCTTCTTAATATGATCTATAATTTCAAAGGTGTTGATATACCTAGGGATATGTTTCCCCTTATTCCTGAATCTCATAAATATCTTCTAGGGTAAAATTTAATAAAAAATCATACTGAAAACTTCAAATTCTAGATCACATTGATGGTTATCAGCATAAATTTTCTATCATCTTTGAGCTACCTTGATATGTTGCTAAATGGTTATAACCTTCTCGACCATTTCTTCAGTGATCTCAGGCCCTAATATCTTTCTTTCTCCAACCACATCCTAATATATTAGAGCTCTACATTTATTTACATAGAGGGATTCATATGGAGCCATCTGAATTCTTTAGTGAAAGCTATTATTTTAAGAAAACTCAACTGGAGGAAGGTGTTGATCCCAACCTCCTTTGAAATCCAGAGAACAATATCTCAATATATCCTCTAGGGTTTGAATTTTTCTTTCAAACTAACCATCTATTTAAGGATTATAAGTAGTTATAAAACTCAATTATGTATCAAGTGTTTTATGATGACTTAGCTAGAACATTGAGATAAACCTTGGATCCCAATCGAATATAATGAAATGTGGTACTCCCTGTATCCTTACCACTTACTTAATATAGATCATGGCAAGCTAATCAAGAGAGAAATATTATCTTATAGAAATAAAGTTTGTTGACTTAGTATGGTAATCAAATTCCACCCATATATAATTAATCCCTTTAGAGGTTTTGGTTAGTCCAATGAAAAAATATATAGTTATGTTCTCCCATTTATATTCTGGTGTGGGTAATGGATGGAACATCCCTTTAGACTTTTTTCTTTCATCCTTAACTTTCTAGCATACCAAAAATCGAGATACAAACTCAATGATATCTCTCTTCATGCTATCCTACTATAAGTATTCTTTAAAGTCCTTATACATCTTTGTACTTCCAAGGTGAATGGAGAATGAAGAACTATGATCTTCCTCTAACTAATCATTCTTCACATCTAGTATTGAAGGAACACATACATGGTTCTTGAACCTTATCATTCCATCCTAATCAACGTTAAACTCAGTAACATTTCTAACCTTATTTTGCAGCTCTTCATATTCCTTCTATGCCTCCTTAATCTACAATTGGATAGAGGTGTGAACATTCATTTGATAAAGATGATATTTTTTCCCTTCCTTCTAGATTTACAGATCCATCCTTTTTGAAATCCATAAATATTGGATCTTTTGTGATTCTCATCATGGATAATCTAGCATGATCCTTCTAAATCAAAGCATCAACCAACTTGTTCACTTTCCTAGGGTGGTAAGGTATTGATAAGTCATAATCCTTTATCAACTCTAACCATATTATCTAGTGCATGTTTAACTCCTTCTATGTGAATATATTTTTCAAACTTTTATGATTGGTATATATATCACACTTTTCACCATAAAAATAATGCATCCATATCTTTAATGCAGAGATTACTACCACTAAATCTGAATCATGAGTTGGGTAATTTTTCTCATGAATCCTAAAATGTCATGAGGCATAGGCTATAACCATGTTATTTTTCATAAGAACACATCACAATCCTATCTTAGATGAATCTCTATAGATTACAAACCCTTCTCCACTACATAGTAATGTATGCATAGGTGCACTAACCAACCTTCTCTTCAGTTCCTTGAAATTTTTATCACATTCATCTATCCAGAGGAACTTCACACCCTTACATGTTAACTTGGTCATAGTATTAGATAGTCATGAGAAATTCTCCACAAAGCATCAATAATATCCATTTAAAACAATAAATATATGGATCTCAGTCACTATGGTTGGTCTAGGCTAGCTTTCAATAGCCTCCGTCTTTGATGGATCTACTACTATACCATCTATTGAGATTATGTGACCCAAAAATAAAACCTTGTGTAACCAAATTCACATTTTTAAAATTTCTCATATAAATTATCCTTCCTTAGGGTCTTCAGTACAATAATCAAGTGATCTTCATTCTCTTCCTTTATCTTTGAATAAATAATAATATCATCTATAAATACTACCAAAAACATATCAAGGTAATCTCTAAAGACTCTATTCATTAAATCCATGAGGATATAAGGGGAATTAGTGAGACCAAAATGCATCACTATATATTCATAGTGACCATACCTTATATGGAATGTCGTCTTAGGTATATCCTACGTATTGACACTGAATTTATGATATCTAGAATGAAATTCAATCTTGGAAAAGTATTGAGCTTTGTGCAGTTGATCAAACAAGTCCTCAATATGGGGAAGATGAAACATTTTTTTGATTGTGTTCTTTTTCAACTCATGATAATCAATATAGAGTTGCATTGATCCATCTTTATTCTTCACAAAAAGAATCGGTGCACCCCAAGGTGACACACTTGGCCAAATGAATCCCTTATCAAGGTTTTTTTGGATTTTTTTCTTCAATTCCGACAACTCAATCAGGGTTATTCTATAAGGAGTCTTTGAAATTGGTTTGGAACAAGGTAAAAGTATATTGAGAACTCAACTTCACATTTTGTTGGATGAATGTGAAAGTCTTCAGAAAATACATCCAAAAAATCCCAAAAAATAAGAATATCATTGATGTCGATATTCTCTCCAACCATCTAAGATAAAAAGCCCTTTTAAATAGTAATTAAGACCCATACACTAGATATAATCTCTAAAGGAAATTCAAACATATCGTCATATTGATGTATGATCATAGGAGGGTTTGAAATATCAAATGTAAATTCCCTTCATTGAAAATTGATGTGGTATTTATGTAGATAAATCTAGTCTATACCTAATATGACATCAAATTAGACCAAAGGAAAAATGCCAAGATTTTCAGGAAGCACATTCCCAGAAACATCAACCAGAGAAGAATTTGAAACATGATATTAAATAATCTTACAATTAGGGGTTTTCACTACTAATTCCACATCTAATTATTTTGGTAAAATATTCACACCCTTATAAAACTATTTAGATATGAAAGAGTGGGTAGATCCAGAATCAAATATGACATTTACATTTCTAGAGTGGATGGTAAGTGTACCTTTCATCTTGTCGTTATTTAACCCCTCATCAGATATAGTGATTTCATGAGACTTATCCTTATCCCTCAGCTTAAGAGGTTGCTAACGTCGATCATCATCACCAAAACTTAGTTTTGGGAAATTTTTAGAAAAATTCCCATTCTCCTTACACTTGTAGCACTGAACAGTGGGATGTGCATTATCTGCAGCTTTTTCTCCATTATAATTTTGAGTGAACTTCTTCCCATCAACTCGATAATAAATTTTCTAATGGCATACCCTTCCACACATAAAACATTTATTAGACCCCCTAACACAATTTCCTCCATGATTATTCCCATAATTTGAGCATAAAGGAAAGTTCATATTCTTTTTCCCATAGTTCTTAGTGTTTCCTTTGAACTCCATATTCATTTTCTTATCAAATCCATGAGATTGATACATGACTCCCACATCTATTTCAACCTTGATTGCACAACGCACAATATCTTCATAGCTACTAAATTCTCTTATGGACAACAACCTTATAGGATTTGGATTTAAACTACCGAATAACCTATCGGCTTTACTTTTAGTTTGGATGATAATTCCTAAAATGTACCTCACAAGTCTTCTAAAATTAGCCTTGTAGGTACCAACAGACTCATCATCCCTTTGCTTCAACTCAAGGAACTATTTGTCAATCTAGGTATGAAGAATTTAAGGAAAGTACATATTGAAAAATAAGTTCTTGAACTCATCCCAAACCATGGATTCAATCTCATCATGTTGCCTCATATTCTTAATTAGATTCCACCACTGATTTGTTTCCCCTTCCAAGCAATAAATTGACAGAATGAATTTCTCATACTCTAAACACTAAAGAACATATAATATCTTTTTAGTGGTACTAATCCATTATTTAACAACAAGTGTATCATGATTCCCTCTCAAATAAGGTGGATGTTGCCTCATTAAAGACTTAATAGACTTTTTTCCCCTCATTTTCTCATTTGGAAGTATACCATGATTCATAGCTTGAGAAATCTACGTGAGAATAGTAACAATATTTTTCATTCCAAATCCCATAGAATTTAGTTTCTCATGTGTATAATCATTTAAATGTTCACTACAATCAACATTAATGTGGTTTTTTTAGGTTTCAACCATTGAATAAAACCAAAATCATAGAGTAATAAATAGATATCATAATTAGGAACTACGTAATCATAAAAAATCACTTATAGGATGTCTAAATTATGACACAATAATTAGTCTATGACACATTAGATTTAACCTAGGATATTTATATACAACCAATATTTAAATCCTTAATAATGTTTCGTGAAGAGTTTTTTAATTCCTAAAGAATATCCCCCAAGAGTGTCAAACTAGGTGTATAGAAAGGCCCATTGTCGTGTACTATATTACCCTGAGTTAAGCCTATAACATCTTGTTAGAGTTTTTACCCCTAGGTACATATGTGTAAGATCCACATCCACTTGTAGTATCTATACATGGATTTTTTATAGGGAACCACTCAGTCTATCCTTCCCCAAAATTCCAGGAAATTTTTTTATATTTTTTTTAGGCCTCATACTTATCCTTAGACATGTTCCTTAGGGTTCTCACTAAGGTTTTCTCATCCTAGTTTCCAAAATTTAACTATACCTTTTCTCTGATACCAACTATAGCGAACTTCTATTTACAAACATAAGCATTACATAACATTTTTAGAATACATAAATATTATACAAATAGATTCCCAAAGATCATTGTTGGTATAGTGAATTTGTAAACATGAAAACATAAAATTGGTATATAAGTGAGATACATTATTTCCCATTAGGTTATTCATGACTAGCCCCCTTCTAAGATACATCAAACATAATTAATATCTTCATAACTTAAGGAAGGAAACATAAAAATGGGTGAGATAAAATTCTCAATAAGGGTAAAGAAGGGATACATGTAATCATAAACATGAGAATAAGGTTATGAGAACATGATCATGAAAATAGAAGATCATACCCTTCATATCAAAGATCATATACATGAATCATGGAATAAATCTTGGTAGTTCATAAGACATGAATAAAAATGAAGTAAAGGACATAATACATGAAATCATAAAATAGGATTAATTCATGGAAGTATGGAAACACATAAGTATATAATTATTTTCATAGTATCCAAGGCATAAATTCCAAGACCATTTTAGTGGAAAAATTCCTTTACTGAACCAGGTGAACCCCTGTTCCGGCCCTGTAATACTGAATTGAGTAAACCCTCATTCCAGACCAATATTATTGAACCAAGTAAACCCTTACTCAAGCCCTTTATTACTAAATCAAGTAAACCCTCATTCCATTCATGTCTATCTCATGAGATATAAATCTTTACCCAATGTATTGGAGGAAGATATAGGTCCCACCCATCACATAATGAAATCATACATACATGTGCCACAAGATCATAAATAAGAATATCATAACCCATAAAATGAAATGGGTATCATAAACATGTAAACATATCATATCCTATGGAAATAGATAGTTTTAATCATCATTTTATCATAAACATAACCCATGAAAAGAACTGTGTTTCAAAAGCATATAACCCGTGAAAGAGAAACGAGCTTCATAAATATCATGTTATCAAAACATAATCCATTTAGAGAAATAATATAAATGGAAACATTGATTAATTTTCCCCATAATGTCATGATAAACACCAATGGATGTTATTTTATATGGGAAATAATTTTGAAATATATTTTAAAAAACATTTCATGAGGAAAATATACTTTCTTCTTTGAAAAATGAATTTTATAACATAAAACCTTTTGAATAATGTTTTATTTGAAAAAAATTTCTATTAAAATATATTTGAAAACTTATAAAGGAATATTTTAAAACAATAAAACATTTTTATAGTCCTATTTCCTTTAAAATTATCTTTAATGATCTTTTCATAATATTTTTTAAAATATAGTTTTTCAGTACAATAGATTTCTGACTGAAGAGAGAGATGGTAATATTTCACTAAAAGAATTATCTTAAGTACCATAGAGTGGAAAAATTGTGTATATCTCAAATAAATGTATGATGAGGAAAATAATGAATAATATTGAGATATTTCATCAAAGGAAGAATAAACATAAACAATCTCAGAAAATGACAAGATTGTATTAATAAACTCTTATAACCTGGTTACTTAGGATCATACTATCCATGTAAGAAAATGAAATTACATGAAGCTTAATATATCATCAAAATAAGGATATTAATTATATAACATGTACAATGTAATTATATACACCTCGAAAATTATTATTGGTGCATAACAAAACTACAGTCTCAAAGAAGGAAAATTGGGACAAAACTGTTTTACCGATTTCGTAACTTTTGAAAGCTAAACCCCATGAAAGAAGGCATATATAATGGATATGTGAATAAACTTAAATTAAGTTATAATATACATATAATTAAATCATGGTCAGTATATACACCACACAAAAGGAAATATTGGTGAACATAACATGAGTCTCAAAGAAATTAAAAGTGATATGAAATTCCCCTTACCTTGTGTCTTGACTCTCTCCATAATCGTACAAGATTCTAGTATAATAAATATAAGTTTATTATAAATATTTTAAATAATAATATTCTTATACATAATACCATATATTGTTTTATTATGACCTTTTATTACCCGCTTGATAATGATCATATGTTAAAGTTTCACTTCGGATAGTCATTCACTTTGTTCTTCGCATGTGACTTGATTTGTTATAGTGTTGGTCCTTATACTTATATAATGATTCCATAATATATAACATGATATAAATATATGTTATATAAATAATATTTATATTATAATAACTTATTTCATGATGAATTACAAAATTTAAAACACCGTTCATCGAGACGGTAAGTCGTTCGTACGTATGAACGTTGTTTCCATTTTTATTGTCGTATTGAAAGAAAGTATGTCAATGAAATATGTATATATGTCTGTATATATATGTATAATTATTAAAATAGCTTTAATATATCATATCATTTAATTAAAATCTTCTTTAATACATTTTGTGTGGTGTGTGAACAAATCACATCAGTTTGAGGGGGCGGTAGTCTACACTTCCTCAAACGAGATTCTCGTATTAACACCAAATGGAAGATAAAAATATGCATCTTAAAAAAGAAATACAGAAGCTTAAATACATAAAAAATATATTATATTACATATATAAATATATTTTCCATCATAATGGCCACCATGATTAGTAGTAATGTAGAAATGAATAATCATCGTTATGTGAGGTAGTAGTTCACCGTACACAGAAACAATATGTTCAGCATCCTTTAGATAGATGTGTGTGTAAATGTAGGTAATAAAATTTTCATAAAAATATCCTAGTATATATAAGATACTGTTATTTTCACAAAATAAAGAAACAAGGAGAGTGGAAGGTGTGGATATGGAAAATAAAGGATATGATCTTGAAAAAATGTGTTACCTCTAAATCAGGTTACTCTATTTGGTTTGAGCCAAAAGGTTTCCTTGAGAGGATTTCTGCCAAAAGGAAGCCTTCAATGTAGAGGGTAGGATTATTGGGAGGATAATTGGGTAAATATTCAAATAAATTAATTGGCTTTATAGGTGTGAGGAATGGGTGGAGGAGGGGGCCTTTTATAGTGAAGGAACAGGATTCACATGGAATTTTTAGAAACAAATTCGGTGTGCACACGGTCTTTCCTAAAAAAAGTCTTAACAAACCAACCAAACTCATTAATGGAAGTTTTATAGCCTAGATATGGACATCCAATGGGTTTGTACAAGTTTATAGGTCATTTGGCCCTTAATTTTATGGTTTAGTCCCTAATTAAGGATAATTTGGCCTTAACCACTGTGATTAATTTTAATTGCTTTTACTAATCATTTTTGTCAAAAAAAAAATAACATGGTCTTATTATATTCTAAAAATAAGAGTGAATAAATTTTTTTATGTCTAATTTTTTAAATTTCAATCATAGAAGCGGTAAAATTAAGATTATTTATAATCTTGTAGACGGGATGAAATAACAGGGTTCTAAAGTAGGAAAAAGTTCAAAAGTTTATTAAGATTTTATATTCAGTTTCATAGTGAAATTGATCCTAATGAATTTAAATTTATTACTAGATTTAATATTTATCTAATTTTACCTTTAAAAAATTTTATAATATCATTTAACGTTAATAATTAATTATAAAAAAATGCAGTTTTTAACTAAAAAGAAGTATTTTTTACTATTCATCAAAAAATGAAGTTTCTCAGAAAAATCCAAAAAATTAACCAGAAGATAATTTTGATATTATGAATTAAAAAATTAAGTTTATTTTATAAAATTAAATTTATAAATTTGTCTAAAATTAATTTCATTGTTAGAAGTAGTTCATTCAAGAAAACTATGTTTTTAAACATAAAAAAACTTTACTAAAAATCATATGTTCTATTTATGTAAAACAGTTATAAAAAATATTTTGAAAATTATTTATTACTATTCATATTACTAATTTTAATCAATATGTTATAATTATATTTTTAAAATAATAAAAATAATAAAAAGAGATATTTCATAGAAAATCATTGTTGCGTGCATCGTACGCAAAGTTAGTGTTGCGTGGAATGTACACCAAATCAGTTCCATGTAAAAGGAATATTTGACTTAGTTAATTTCAATATATAAATGAAAATTTAAATTTATTTGAAAAAAAATAGGTCCATAAAAACTCAGGTTGTTACAATAGAAATGGTGTTGAACAACTTATAACCATACTGGGACAAATGACTTAGGTTATGAATAATAACCTTACTCATATGGAGAAGCCTGATCCACAAAATGGATGATCAATCTTAGACCGCTTCATGAGTAAACAACCCCCAATATTAAATGGGACTAAAAATGCTTTTGTAGGTGAGCAATGGATAAGTTCCTAATAAAAAATAAATCTTACATTGGTGAGTAACGAAAGGAAAAAAGTTGTTATGGCAGTCTATCATATATCAAGAGATGCAGATCAATGGTGGTCATTAATTCTAAACATGAAAGAGGGTGAAGAGGTCACAAATATTTAATGGATGGAATTTAAAGAACTCTTCCTAGAAAAATATTTTCCTCATTATTGGATATGGATAGGCAATTTCTGAGTCAGAGGTATAAGGAGGATGAGAATGTTGCAATGTATAAAGCTAACTTCACAAGGTTATAAAGTCATGTTGCATACTATATATGTAACCCAATAAGTAATATTGAAAGATTCTTTTAGGGTTTAAAACCATTACTTTTATGGGCATTGTCCACCCAATATTTCTCTTCATACGAAGATATAGTCCCATGTTCTATCAAGACTGAAAAGGAATTCTCTAAGTCTTATGAATTTAATTCAAGCAAGGGAAGAAGAGGTTTTCTGAACACTCTAAAAAAAGCAAATAAGGTTAATAAAGGAAAGATTGACTTTCCACCCTATAGTAATTGTGGGAAGAAACACCCCGAAACTTGCCTAAATGGTATGGGAGTTTGTTAGAAGTGTGTATAAAAATGTCACCAAGCTTGTGATTATAAGGGGAAAAAAGAATCTATCAATGTTCAGGGCTACAATTATAAAGTGTTGGAAGATTATGAAAATGATTGTCCTAAGCATCATAGAAACTTTCCTTGTAAGAGGCCAAGAGAGAATGGATAAGATTTTACAATCATAACTACTGAGGTTGAAGTTCCTAATGATGTGGTGGCAGGTACTTTAATTGTTTCCTCAAATTTAGATGAAGATTTATTTGATTCTGGACCCTCACATTCCTTTATATCTTCCTAGTTTTCCATAAAAATTAGATATTTTCAATTCACATTAACAAGGGATTTTTTAGTCAAACCCCCTAAGGGAAGTCGCATTGCAATAAATATGTGTCAGGTAGTTCCCATTATGGAATATAAACTTTCTTTATCTAATAACTTTATCATCATACCTATGGTAAAATTTGATATAATCCTTGGTATGTACTAGCTATAAAAATATAATGCAAACATTTATTACAAGAATAAGGAATTTGAGATTTGTGAGGAAGATGTGGAATCCATTATCTTTAGAGAATAAACTTTATCACATGATTCTTATCAAAATCCACCTACGGTAGCTTTACTGAATGAGATTCTTTGGGAGGAAGTGGAAATGGAATCTAGGGATGAAGAAAGAAATATTCAAATTAAGGATGTACCTATTTTATGAAAATATATTAACGTATTACCAGAGGATTTATCAAGACATACTGTAGAGTAGGAAGTTGTGTTCACTATTGATTTAATCCCTGATGTAAGGCCAGTATCAAAAACTCACTATAAAATGGCCACTATGGAATTAGTAGAGCTGAAGAAACAACTAGAGGTGTTTAGTAATAAGGAATTTATTCACCCTAGTTTTCTCCATGTGCAGCCTCAGTTCTTTTTGTTAATAAGAAAGATGGATAAATGAGGTTGTGCATTGACTATGGATAAATCAATGTTATTACAATAAAGAACTAGTATCCTCTGCCTCGCATTGATGATTTAGTTGATCAACCTCATAGAGCTCAATATTTTTCGAAGATTGATCTTAGTTCTAGATATCATCAATTGTGTGTAAAAAAGGAGGATATTCTAGAGACAACATTCCAAATGAGGTATGGGAATTATTAATTTATCGTAATTCCATTTGGATTGTCTAATGCACCCTCTGTTTTCATGGATCTAATGAACAGAGTGTTCAAGGAATATCTTGATGATTTTTTTTTAGTATTTATTAATTATATCTTTGTATACTCCAAATTCTACGAAGATCATGAGAACCACGTGTGGATTTTTATGAATACTCTTATAAGAAATGAATTATATTGGAAGTTTAGTAAGTGTGAATTTTGGCTTCAGGAAATTTGTTTTCTTGGCCATATTGTCTCCAAGGATAGAATCTCTATTGATCCTATAAAGATAAATACAATCCAAGAATGTCCATTACCAATGTGTATAACCGAGGTAACTAGTTTTATTGGTTTAGTAGGTTACTATCGGAGTTTCTTCCAGAATTTTTCCTGATTAGAAAACCCATTAACCAATCTCACACGTAAAGGGGTTAAATTTGTTTGGACAAAAGAGTGTGAAGAATGTTTCGAAGAATTAAAGGGAAGATTATTAAATGTTCCAATCCTAAATTTACTCTCTAGGAATTATGGTATTTTTATTTAAAGTTATGAATCGAGGAAAGGAATTGGTTTTTTTCCTTATAAATAATGATAGGGTTATTTCTTTTTCATCAAGGCAATTAAAAATTCATGAACAAAACTATCCAACTCATGATCTTGAGTTAGCAGTGGTAATAATTACTCTGAAGATATAGAGAAACTATCTATATGGTGAAATATTTGATATATATATATATATTGATCACAAGAGTTTGAAATATATTTTCTCATAAAAAGAACTCAACATGAGACAGAGGAGATGTCTTAAGCTACTCAATGATTATAATTGCATAATACACTACCACCCAGGGAAGGAAAATAAGTTAGCAGATGCTTTGAGTATAAAAGACCATGGATTTCTAAAAAAAATGAGATTTTAAAGGGATCCTATATTCATGGATCTAGTAAATATGGATATGGGAATCATCATGGAAGGTGATACGTCACTACTTTTTCAAATGGTTGCTAAACCATCTTTACTATAAAGGATAAAAAGTTCTCATTCTAATGATGATGAGTTTCAAAAGAAAATTAAAGTTTTTAATGATGGGAGACTGATTGAATTCATATTTAAAGATGGTATTTTGAAATTTGGGAAGAAGATTTATGTTCCAGCTATACCAGAGCTAAAAGGGGTATTATTAGATGATGCTCCTAGCCCCAATTTCTCTATACACCTTAGTGGAACGAAGATGTATAGATATTTGAAAGAACATTTTTTGTGGGACAACTTAAAGAGATAGATTTCGGATTAGGTGTCAAGATGTTTGGTTTGTCAACAAGTGAAGGCTAGAAGTCAACATCCTAGAGGATCCATACAACCTATTCCTATACCTATGTGGAAATGCGATGATATTACGATGGAATTTGTCATCGGGCTACCAAAGAATCCCATAATAAATGATTCGATATGGGTTATTGTTGAGTGTCTTACTAAATCAGCACATTTTCTTTCAATAATAGAAGATTTACCACTTAAATGTTTAGTAAGACTATATATTAATGAAGTTGTAAGACTTCTTAGTACACCCCTATTGATTTTTTCTGACTTTGATCCCCATTTTACATCACAATTCTGGAAAAGTCTTCAGAAGGCCCTAGATAGTGAGCTTCATTTGAGTACTTCCTACCACCCTCGAACTAATGGACAATTAGAGTAGACTATTAAAACATTATAAGACATGTTTATATCCTTATCACTTGACATTAGAGGTGTTTTGGATTATTATTTACCTATAGTATATTTTTCTATACTAATAGATTCCATTCAAGTATTCAGATGGCACCATATAAAGAGTTATATATAAAGAGATGTTATACACCGCCTTTTTGGGATGATATTGGAGAAAGAAAACTCAAAGGCCCAAAAATTATTGAGGAAATGACAAAAAAGGTAAAGACTATTCAGGCACATATCAAAATATATCAATGTAGGAAAAAGAGATATACTGATAACTGAAGGAAGGATTTCGAATTTCAAGTGGGAGATCATGTCTTATTGAAGGTATATCTATGGAAGGGTGTTATATAATTTGTTATAAAGGGTAAATTATGTCCTAGGTTCATTGGAAGGTACTACAAAAATGGTCTTTATCAGCACTCAAAACAGGCTTTATCAGTGCTAAAAAAGTGTTGTAAAGCTCAGCGCTGATAAGGGGGGGTCCCCTTTATCAGCGCTTATTGAGTGTTTATAAAGTGGTACTTTATCAGTGCTAAAAAACTGTTGATAAAGGAAACCTTTATTAGCACTAAAAACACTCTGATAAAGAGGGACATTATCATTTCTAAATAGTCGCTCATAAAAAACCCCTTTATCAGTGCTAAAAAACGTTGATAAATGTGTGTTTTATCAGTGCTCTTTTTGAGCTGATAAATTCATCCTTTATCAGCACTTTTTTAGCACTGATAAAGGTGGATTTTATCAATGCTTTTTTATGGATGATAAAGGTGGATTTTATCAGCACTAAAAAATCGCTGATAAATGCCATGTCTACTGCTAAAAAAATTCTACAGCAGCACACCCAAACAACACCTGCAAAAAATTCAGCATCTCAATAAGTATACCCATACAAAATTAACACATAAATAATAAGCTAATTAGACCATGTATACCCATACAACAAGTATACTCGTACACCATTAACACATAATTCATAATTTAATTAAGTACATAAAGAATTCAATTCAAAATTTAGGGGGTTGGGGGTTGTTCAGGGGTTTGGGGTGGCTGTCCAAAGGGGGTAGGGGGTGTCCGGGGGGGGATGGGGGTGTCCAGGGGTGGGGGTCCAGGAGGTTGGGGGGATGTCCAAGGAGGCTGGGGGTGTCCAGGGGGTGGGGGTGTCCAGTTGAGGGGGGTATCCATGGGGGTGTCCAGGGGGGGTGGGCTGGTGTCCAAGGTGTCGGGGGGCCTTTCCAGGGGTGGGGGTGTCCTGGGGGTTGGGGCGGTCTGGGGGATTGGTGGGGCTGTCCAAGGGGGTGGGGTGGTGTCCAGGAGGGGTGTCACGGGGGATAAAGGTGTCCAGGGGGTGGGGGTTTCTAAGGTGGATGGGGGAGGTCCAGGAAGCTGGGGGTGTCCAAGTGGGGTGGGGTGGTGTCCAAGGATGGGGGTGTCCAGGTGGGGGGGGATATCTATGGGGTGTCCAGGGGTGGGTTGGTGCCCAGTGTGTCAGGGGATATTTTTAGTGTGTTAGTGGGGCTGTCCAAGAGGGTGGTATGGTGTCTGGGAGGGTGGGTTTGGTCATCCATGGGTGGGGGGTGTCCAGGGGTGGGGTATCTAGGTGGTGGGGTGGTTTCTAGGAGGGGTGGGGGTGCCGTCTAGGGGGGTGGTGGTTGTCCATGGGGGTGGGGGTGTCCGGGGGGTGGGGTGCTGTCCGAGGTGGGGGGGTTGTCCATGGTCATGTCCAGGGGGTGGGGGTGTCCAGGGGGTTGAGGGGCCTTTCTAGGGGGTGGGGTGTCCAGAGGGGTGGGGGTGTCCAGGTCGTAGGTCAGCTGTTGTTTTCACTTAAAATTGTGTCCATTTTAAACATAATAGAGACCCTTTGAGTGATACCGGCCACAACGTGCCTCGAATTGAAGTGGGGTTGACTCTTACATGTCAAAAAGGACCCATGGATCATTCTCATAAAGGATAAAACAATCTGAATGCATTTGGTTGGATTTCTATAGGTCAGTTGTTGTTTTCACTTAAAATTGTGTCCATTTTAAACAAAGGAGAGACACTTTTAGTGATATTGGCTGCACCAAGCCTTGGATTGAGGTGAGTTTGAATTTTACACATCTCAAAGGACCCATGTATTATTCTCTTATAGGATCAACACAATCCGAATTCGTTTGGTCATATTTACGTAC
Organism: Viscum album; assembly: GCA_963277665.1. NCBI lineage: Eukaryota > Viridiplantae > Streptophyta > Magnoliopsida > Santalales > Viscaceae > Viscum > Viscum album. The sequence goes on along the minus strand of OY728138.1, from coordinate 1,291,848,340 downwards.
ATCAGTTGTTGTTTTCACTTAAAATTGTGTCCATTTTAAACAAACGAGAGACTCTTTGAGTGATACCGGCCACACTGTTCCTCGGATTAAGGATGGGATGAATATTACATGTCACAAAGGACCCATGGATCATTATCCTAAAGGATAAATACAATCAAAATTCATTTGGCTGGATTACCGTAGGTTAGTTGTTGTTTTCACTTAAAATTGTGTCCATTTTAAACAAAAAAGAGACACTTTGAGAGATACCGGCCACACCATGCCTCAGATTGAGTCAAGGTTGACTCATACATATCAAAAAAGACCCATGGATCATTATTCTATAATATCAAGACAATCCAAATTCTTTTGGTTGATTTCTGTAGGTCATTTGTTGTTTTCACTTAAAATTGTGTTCATTTTAAACAAAAGAGAGGCACTTTGAGTGATACCGGCTATACTATAACTCATATTGATGCTTAGTTGACTTTTACACGTCACTAAGGACCCATGGATCATTCTCATAAAGTATCAAGACAATCTGAATGCATTTGGTCATATTTCCGTAGGTTAGTGGTTGTTTTCACTTAAAATTGTGTCCATTTTAAACAAAAGAGAGACACTTTGAGTGATACCGGCCACACCATACCTCAGATTGAGGTAGGGTTGACTCTTAAATGTCGTAAAGGACCCATCGATTGTTCTCCTAAAAATTAAAGACAATATGAATGCATTTCGTTGGATTTTCTTAGGTCATTTGTTGTTTTCACTTAAAATTGTGTCCATTTTAAACAAGCGAGAGACACTATGAGTGATACTGGCCACAATGTGCCTTATATTGAGGCTTGGTTGACTCATACATGTCCAAAAGAACCCATGTATCATTATCCTATAGGATCAAGACATTCAGAATGTGTTTGGTTGGATTTTCATAGGTTAGTTGTTGTTTTTACTTAAAATTGTGTCCATTTAAAAAAAAGAGACTCTTTGAGTGATATTGGCCACATCGGGCCTCAGATATAGGTGGGGTTGACTCGTACACATCTCAAAGGAGACATGGATCATTATCCTAAAAGATAAATACAATCTGAATGCATTTGGTTGTATTTCCATAGGTTAGTTGTTGTTTCCACTTAAAATTGTGTCCATTTTAAACAAAAGAGAGACACTTTGAGTGATACCAGCCACACCATGCCTCGGATTGAGACGGGGTTAACTCTTACATGTTTAAAAGTACCCATGGATCATTCTCCTAAAATATCAATACAATCCGAATGTATTTGGTTGGATTTCTGTAGGTCAGTTGTTGTTTTCACTTAAAACTATGTCCACTTTAAAAAAAAGACACTTTGAGTGATACCGGCCACACCGGGCCTCATATTGTGGTGAGGTTAACTCATACACATCGAAAAGGGACAATTGTTCTACTATAGGATCAACATAATCCGAGTGCGTTTGGTCAGATTTCTGTAAGTCAGTTGTTATTTTCACTCAAAATTGTGTCCATTTTAAACAAAAGAGAGACACTTTGAGTGATACTGACAACACTATGCCTTGGATTGAGACGAGATTGACTCATACACATCTCAAAGGACCCATGGATCATTCTCCTAAAGGATCAATACAATTTGAAATCTTTGGTAATATTTATGTACGTTAGTTGTTGTTTTCACTTAAAAATCTGTCCATTTCAAACACAAGAGAGACCCTTTGAGTGATACCGGCCACATCGGGCCCCATATTGAGGTAGTATTGACTTTTACATGTCTCAAAGGACCCATGTATTGTTCTCCTAAAATATCAATACAATACTAATGTGTTTGGTTGGATTTTCGTAGGTCAGTTTTTGTTTTCACTTAAAATTGTGTCCATTTTAATGAAAAGAGAAACACTCTGAGTGATACCAGCCACACCATACCTCATATTGAGGCAGTGTTGACTTTTACATGCCTAAAAGGAACCATGGATTGTTCTACTAAAGGATCTAGATAATCCATATGCATTTGATTAGATTTATGTAGGTCTATTGTTGTTTTCACTTAAAATTGTGTCCATTTTAAACAAAAGAGAGTCACATTGAGTGATACTGGAAACACTGTGCCTCATATTGAGACTTGGCTGACTCATACACGTCAAAAAGGACCCATGGATCGTTCTCATAAAGGATCAAGACAATCCTAATTTGTTTGGTCAGATTTTCGTAGGTCAGTTGTTGTTTTCACTTAAAATTGTTTTCATTTTAAAAACAAAAGAGACCCTTTGATGATACCGGCCACACCGGGCCTCATATTGATGTGGGGTTCACTCGTACACGTTGAAAATGACCCATGGATAGTTATCCTAAAATATCAACACAATCCAAATGCGTTTGTTCAGATTTTTGTAGGTCAGTTGTTGTTTTCAATTAAAATTGTGTCCATTTTAAACAAAAGAGAGACACTTTGAGTGATACCGGCCACACGGTGCCTTGAATTGAGGTGGAGTTCACTAATACACATAAAAAAGGACCCATGGATAGTTCTCATATAGGATCAAGACAATATTAATGAGTTTGGTAGGATTTTTGTAGTTCAATTTCTTTTTTTTCACTTAAAATTGTGTCCATTTAAAAAAAAGAGAGACACTTTGAGTGATACCGGATAAACTGTGCCTCAGATTGAGGCGGTGTTGACTCTTACATGTCCCCAATGAACCCATGGATTGTTCTCATAAAGTATAAAGACAATATGAATGATTTTGATCAGATTTTCGTAGGTCAGTTGTTGTTTTCACTTAAAATTGGGTCCATTTAAAAAAAGAGAGACACTTTGAGTGATACCGGCCACAACAGGCCTCATATTGAGGTGAGTTTGACTCATAAACATCGTAAAGGACCCATGTATTGTTCTCTTATAGGATTAACACAATCCGAATGTGTTTGGTTGGATTTTCATAGGTCAATTGTTTTTTTCACTTAAAATTGTGTCCATTTTAAACAAATGGGAGACCCTTTGAGTGATACCGGCCACACCATGCCTCAGATTGAGTCTGGGTCAACTCATACACTTCAAAAAGGACTCATGTATCATTATCATAAAGGATCAAGACAATAAAAATGTGTTTGGTCAGATTTTCATAGGTCTGTTGTTGTTTTCACATAAAATTGTTTCCATTTTAAACAAAAGAGAGACACTATGAGTGTTACTAGACACACGATGCTTCTTATTGAGTCAGTTTTGACTCATACATGTCTCAAAGGACCCATAGACCGTTCTCCTAAAATATCAATACAATTTTAATGCGTTTGGTCAGATTTCCGTAGGTCAGTTGTTGTTTTCACTTAAAATTGTGTCCATTTTAAACTACAGAGAGACACTTTGAGTGATATCGGCCACACCGTGCCTCATATAGAGGCAAAGTTGACTCTTACATGTCAAAAAGGACCAACGGATCATTATCTAATAGGATAAAGACAATCCAAATGTGTTTGGTGAGATTTTCATAGGTCAGTTATTTTTTCACTTAAAATTGTGTCTATTTTAAACAAAAGAGAGATACTTTGAGTGATACTGGCTATACCATTCCACAGATTGAGGTGGGGTTGACTCGTACATGTCACAAAGGACCCATGGATCATTCTAATAAATTATCAAGACAATAAGAATGTGTTTTGTTGTATTTCCGTAGGTCAGTTGTTGTTTTCACTTAAAATTATGTCCATTTTAAAAAAAGAGACACTTTGAGTGATACCCACCACACCAGGCCAAGGATTGAGGTGGGGTTGACTCGTAAACGTCTCAAAGGACCCATGGATAGTTATCCTAAAATATCAATACAATATGAATGATTTTGGTTGGATTTCTATAGATTAGTTGTTGTTTTCACTTAAAATTGTGTCCATTTTAAACAAAAGAGAGACACTTTGAATGATATCAGCCACACTGTGCCTTATATTGAGGTGAGTTAACTTGTAAACATTAAAAAGGACCCATGGATTGTTCTCCTCTAGGATCAATAAAATCTGAATGCGTTTGTTAAGATTTTCATAGGTCAGTTGTTGTTTTCACTTAAAATTGTGTCCATTTTAAACAAAAGAGAGATACTTGGAGTGATACCGGATAAATCATGCCTCAGATTGAGGCAAGTTTGACTCGTACACATTCCCAACGTACCCATGGATTGTTCTCCTAAAGTATGAAGACAATCCAAATGTGTTTGGTCATATTTCCGTAGGTCAGTTGTTGTTTTCACTTAAAATTTTGTCCATTTAAAAAAGAGAGAGAGACACTTTGAGTGATACCGGCCACACCGGGCCTCAGATTGAAGAGAGGTTCACTATTACATGTCAAAAAGGGACCATGGATCATTATCCTATAGTATCAACAAAATATGAATGTGTTTGGTAAAATTTCTGTAGGTCAGTCGTTTTTTTCACTTAAAATTGTGTCCATTTTAAACAAACGAGAGACCATTTGAGTGATATCGGCCACACCGTGCCTCGTATTGAGTCCAGGTTGACTCTTAAACATCAAAAATGACCCATGGATCATTATTGTAAAGTATCATGACAATACAAATGCGTTTGTTCATATTTGCGTAGGTCAGTTGTTGTTTTCACTTAAAATTGTGTCCATTTTAAACAAAAGAGAGACACTTTGAGTGATACGGGCCACACCGGGCCTTGGATTGAGGTGGGGTTGACTTGTACACATCCCCAACACACCCATGGATTGTTCTTATAAAGGATCAACACAATATGAATGTGTTCTATTGGATTTTTGTACGTCAGTTGTTGTTTTCACTTAAAATTGTGTCCATTTTAAACAAAAGAGAGACACTTTGAGTGATACCAGCTATATCGTTCCTCGGATTGAGGCAGGGTTGACTCATACACATCCCCAATGCACCCATGGATTTTTCTCCTAAAGGATCAAGACAATCCAAATGCATTTTGTTAGATTTTTGTAGGTCATTTGTTGTTTTCACTTAAAATTGTATCCATTTTTTTTTAAAAAAAGAGACACTTTGAGTGATACCGGCCACACCGGGCCTCGGATTGAGGTGGGGTTGACTTGTACACGTCACAAAGGAACCATGGATTTTTCTCCTATAGGATAAACACAATCTAGATGTGTTTGGTCGGATTTACCTAGGTTAGTTGTTGTTTTCTCTTAAAACTGTGTCCATTTTAAACAAACAATATACCCTTCGAGTGATATCGCCCACACTGTGCCTCAAATTGAGGCCGGGTTGACTCATACATATTAAAAAGGACCCATGGATCATTATCATAAAGTATCAAGACAATCCGAATGTGTTTGGTCAGATTTTCGTAGGTTATTTATTGTTTTCACTTAAAATTGTGTCCATTTTAAATAGAAGAGAGACACTTTGAGTGATACTGGCCACCCCATTGCTCGGATTGAGGTGGGGTTGACTCATACACATCCCCAACACACCCATGGATCATTATACTAAAGGATCAACACAATCCAAATTCATTTGGTTGGATTTCTGTACGTCAGTGGTTGTTTTCACTTAAAAATCTATTAATTTTAAACAAAAGAGAGACACTTTGAGTGGTTCATCATTCTTACATGTTTCTGGTGCATATAATTTGTTAAAATGGGAAAATGAATCATTGGAGAAAGTATTTTTTATTTAATAACAATTAAAATTCTCCTACGAACATTTACATACAACAATGTTTCATCTTTTGATCCCCTTAACCCCTCTCAAAAATGACCATCAATTGTACACATCCCCAAGTCAGATATTCATGTTATTTGTGTACAATCTACCATCAGGTATGGGGCTCACTCATTTCTGAACAAATATATATCTTCTTGTGAGTATGAGTCTTTTTGTCTGTCAGATTAGTAATGCAAAATATAAAAATAAACAATTAATAAATAAATTAAATGAACTAGTAGTTGTTTTTTAAAATACCTCTTTAGGGGTGTTAGTTTGTTGATGAAAAATAATCTCTTTCATAAATTTACAAATATAATAAACATAATCATTATCGTTTGTTTGTTTTGGGCACTGCAAAAAAATTATTCATTAGGAGAATAAGTAACTTGTGTTGAGATGTGTTTGGATAGTGAAATTTTTTTATATATACCCTGATATTTGTCCAGATGTAGTACTTGCTCACCTCCTTATACTGATCCCCTATCCTCATTCCTTTTTTTAGATGATAATGATACACCACCCTATCATAACTGAATCCCCATTAAAAGATAATATAAATTATATTACTTGATGATGTTTAGACCTAAAACGTAGGATGTAGTGTCTTACAGATTCACAAACTCTATCATGTGTGGTCGGTTTGATGGATATCCTTTCTTTGAATCTAGAAAATAAATATTTGGTGTATCCAAGTTCACTGCAATTAGCATCCAATGTTACCTAAAAACACAAAAAGGAATAATTAATAAAATAAGTGAAAATATAATTGATATGATTTAATTGTAGAGTTTTACCCCTGTATGGTTGGTATTAGGAAGAGTCTGTCATCTGTAATCTTGCTTTCAAATGTTTTCAGCAAGCCGTTCACTATTTCGTTATTTTTTGATGGCTCTAATTTCATTAGAAGTTTTGATGTGGTATGAGGACTAATGAGTCCAAATTTTATCTCATGGGAAAATTCCTTCAACTTTTTTTCATATATACATCTGTCAACAATATAAAATGCATTTAGTCATAATTTTCACATTAGATCAGCTTTTAGAAAATCAATTCATGAAAACATACCTCATATATATATTTACAACAGTGATGCCTAGCCAACCGTTTTCAAGGATCTCATTTACATTTTCAGCAGCAATGAAATCTTGACTTTCCTATCTGTATATATTCTTTTGGAAAACCACTATATGACTACTACCACTTCTTAGCTTCGTATCCACATGAGTCTTCAATGCTAGTAAATATGGATAGAGAATATGTGGTGTTATTGGGCTTTCAATATCTCCTTGGGATCAGTTGGTCGATCCATTATATGGTTTTCAGCCGACATTTGTCCCCCCTTCCCTTTCTCTGTCTATAATAACATTCATTGGTTCAGACCCTTTTTTCATCAATTGTTAAAGGTTTATCTTGAAAAAAAAGAAAATAAATACCTCTTTGTCTGTATGTACTCTTAAAAGTTGTGACAGACATGCATTGAATGTCCCAATAGCCTTTTCAACCGTATTAATATCATTATCATCAAGTGGAATATGTAGCTCAGCATTTGGCTCATGAGATACAGTAATCATCACTTTCAGATGATATTTTGGAAGTGGTCTATTATGCAGCGTGTCATCTGGGATGTTGAACACTGTATCCCTCGCTACAAGGTGATAGGTGGGTGTTGACAGATATAAATCACAATAATTATCACCCTGTAGAAGATCAGTATAGGAAAAGTATCAGTGTTTTTTTATTCACATTTCATGAGAACAATTATTAGAATATTAATTACCATGGCTAAGACAACTCTTTGAGGGGAATGGCTCACCTCAAAGCTGGTGGGGGTGGGGTGGGATCTTCACGCGTTAGTTGTTCCTGAGTTGTGTCTTCTCCTTGCTTCCCACCCATAAAAGTTGCTAGTAACTATACATGTCATTGCATTCATTCTTCAAGGGTTTCTAGTCTTTCTCTCATTTGTTTCAATTTTTCATCTCTATCATCCATTTTGTTTCTTCGCAAAATATACTTGAGGTGTCACCCCAAACCCCGAACCTCTGACATGACCGTGTTGTTCTGGCTACTTCAAATCCGTCAATAATTGGTCTGCATCTGCTATAGGAGTAGCTGATTCTTATGACTTTCAGATATAAAAAAATAACTAATTATTTTTATGTAATATAAATTTAAAACAAATCTTTTTTTCATTGTGTCATACTTACACATATTTCCCACACTTTTTGTGTGTTATCATCTACTAGCTTCCCTTCCTTATTCACAATTTCCTCCTTCTATAGCACATGACGTGGGATGGAAGTGTCTTTGGTTTTAGACTCATCAATATACATATAAACGTAGAAAGATAATTATGATGTTTTTTATTGAAACCTATCAATATTTATGTAAATTTAAAATATGTACCATTTTCTTTTCTAGTGAAGCATACCCCATCCATTCTTTACGATAGGGGTATGTTGGTTTTGATGCATGTTCCTTATTTTCAGTATAGAGTTTCTATTTCACAAATGAAATATTGACAATCAAAGTGATGAATACATGTATCCTCAAACAACGTATTATCACCCACAATGTACCTGAAACTTTTCATCCCCACGATGGCTAATAAATGCATCTCATGCTTCTTGGGATATCAGGTGAGCGTAGACAATGGGTGGGTGTGGGTTTATTTTACCTTTGGAATCTTTCAGGTGACATCTTGTTATAATAGTGAAAAAACCTCGATGAATCCTTCCTGTAAGCCTTAGTACATAATACTTGTGTGAATCATCTACTATAAATGTACTCTTCAAGAGATTGGGAAAAGTAAGACATTGTTTCATTATTTTATTTTCTAGTAAATTAAAGAAATAAATTAATAATGTTACTGTAATTTCTTCCCAGATCACAGCCTTCAGCCCGGACACAACACGGTGCCCTGAATCTATATCAATCGGCACACATTACCGAGTGACAACTCCAATGTAACTATTGAACATAGCCTTGTTGGGATTCACATGTTGGCCTCATGCATTCCATCTGACATCAAATTTGATGCCTTTTCTTTTCACCCTAATAACTTTGGCTAACACCGTCAAACTACAACACACTTGTGTTTTCTGCGATGTCGGTCCTTCATTCCCGACCATTTCATCGATATCAACATCATCTATATGTTAATATGAAATGGTAGCAATGGCATGTGTTGATGGTTTTTTGACCTCAACACTAAGAGAAACAAGAGGTTCAGAAACTTGTTGTTGCTCTGCACTGTGAGTAGCTGTAGCAGGAGCAGCAGTAGCCGCAGCAGTAGCAGCTTGAGAGACTTGTTCAGCCTCAAGGATAGGAGCACCAGAATGTGAAAAAGTCATTATCTGCAAAAGTGGTTAAATAGTTAATTTATATTACATAAATTTAGTAATGATAAGATAATAACATGAAATAATAAGATCTATATTACAAAAAAAATATAACCTATTTATTGAACTCTCTTTATTTTTTTCAAAGGCTGAAGGGATTTGACACCTCTATCGATTATCCAAATCCCTTCATTGTGGTCTCCTCTAACATAAAAAACATCATCTACATTGGGACCGCTGTGAAATGATTGCGATGTACCACTAAAAGGATCACCCTCAACTGAATTTTCATCAGACCCTTCAGTAGTTTTGGACAATAACAGAACAATCAACCACTTTCAGTTTGTGGGATCTGGAACTTAAAAAACTTGTACCTCTTGTGATGCCATTATAAACTGTTCATCTTTGTACCCTTCTTTACTAAAATCAACTTTCACAAATCCCCATTCATCTATTTTAACGCCACTCTTGTTATCAACCCATTTACATTAAAAAATCAGCAATTGGAATGTCGTATAATCCAACTCCCATATTAGTTTGATAATTCCAGATTATGACATATTTACATAAATTGGATTTCTGTCCTTACTACCAGAAACATGCATCACTTAAGCCACTAGTGTAACTCCACTATTTTGCATGGTACTATCTTCATCATGTTCATATGTATAGAATGTATAACCATTAATTACATATCCACTGTAAGATAATACATACACACTTGGTCTGGTGTCTAACCATCGAAGTCGTTCTGAAATTGAATTCGAATTTTCATCCAACTACTTAAAAATATGGTACCGAAACCATCCTATAAACTAGGGATTATGTGTATTTGATAACCATTTTTTAGCCCTTGATGGATTCAACTGCCTAAGAATTTCTTTGTGAGTTTCAATATATAGAGCAACCTCCCAACTTTTATGCAAAACATAAAGGTGGGCCTGCTCCAAATCTGTAAAACTGATTGTCACAACATCTTTTCCAGAAATTCCCTCACCCTCAATGCATTCAGTTTGATGAGATTTCAGGAGACCAATGCATTCCACATCAGATAGGTATTCGGTACAAAATTCAATGGCTTCCTCAATAATATATCATTCCACTATACAACCCTCTGACCAACTTTGATTTTTGACATACCCTTTCAAAATCTTCATATACCGTTCAACAAGATACATCTATCTATAGTGCACAGTACTACAAAGTCAAATCTCTCTCTCCAAGTGAATCATCAAATGAACCATCATATCAAAGAATGTTGGTGGGAAGAATATTTCTAATTCACATAATATGATGACAATTTCTTTTTCCATAGCTATAAATTTTACTAGGTCTAACACTTTTCTACATATAGCTTTGAAAAAGAAACAATGTTTGGTTAACGTATGACGACCATTCTTGGGAAAAATTCAATGTAAAGCTATAGGAATTAGATCTTGCAGCAAAACATGGCAGTCATGTGATTTCAAAACTTTTAACTTAAAATCATTCATTGACACAATGTTGTTGATATTTGATGAATATACCTCTGGAACCTTTACATCGTTGAGGAAGTTTCAAAACTGATATCTCTCCTCCCTAGAAAGATTATAACCAGCTGGAGGAAGAAACATTCGATTTTCACCCTTAACGGGAGCAAACTCTTCTTGAATTCTCATGTTAACCATGTCCAACCTTGCCTTAATACCATCCTGTGTTTTTCCTGGGGCATTTAGAAACATTTGGATAACAACGTCACATAAATTTTTTTCCACATGCATAACATCAAGAAAAGTTTTGGCGTACAAACAATTCCAGTATGGTAATTCAAAAAAAAACTAATCTCTTTTTCCAACAAATTTTCATAAGGTTTTTTGAAAATGGTTTACCAAAAATAGTGTTCACGTCTTTTACTTTTTCAAACAGTTGATCACCTGTTAGTGGAGATAGTGTTGCGCATTGTTCTGAACTTCCATTGAATAATGTCATCCAAGATCGGTACTTATTTCTATGAGGTATAAATCTAAGATGTCCTAGAAAAACATATTTCGATGAATGTTTCAACCTAATTGATTTTGTATCTTCTTCGCACATGGGACACCCTTGAGTTCCTTTAATGCTATAGCCTGAAAAATTTCAATAAGCAGGAAAATCATTTATTGTCCCATACAACATCGCTCTCAACATGTAGTATTCACTTTTATAAGCATCATACAACATAACACCTGAATCCCACAATAACTTAAAATCCGCGATAAAAGGAGCCAGATAAACATTAATATCATTACCTGGTTGTTTTTTTCCTGATATAAGCATAGATAACATGATGAATTTACACTTCATGCATAACTAGGGTGGCAAGTTATAATTTACCAACATAGCAGGCCATGTACTATGAGTGCTGGTTTCAAAACCAAAAGGATTCACTCCATCTGTAGATAACGCAAGACGAAAGTTTCTTAACTCTTTTCCAAATTTAGGATACTCAAGATCAATTTTCTTCTATTGAGGAGAGTCGGACAGATGATGTGATTTCCCATATTTATTTCTTTTATCTGCATTCCATGAAAATTGTATTGCAGTTTCTTCACTTCCATATAGATGCCTAAACCTTGGAATGATTATAAAGTACCATATAACTTTTGTAGGATTGGGTTCATCTTTCATGTATCGAGAAGAACCACATTTTGGGCATTCTGTAAGTGATTTTTTCTCCTTGAGAAACAATATACAGTCTTTCGGGTAGGCATGTATTCTTTCAGAAATCATACCCATCGAGCGTAGCATTTTTTTAGCTTCATATGTCCGACTTGGGAGCTCATTATCTTCTGGGAGCATGTCATTCAAGAGATAAAGTAGTTCTGTAAAACTGACATCACTCCATCTATTTCCTGCTTTCAATTTATACAACTTCAGTAAACTGACAATGCTGTATATTTAGTGCAACTAGCATAAAATGGCATCTTTTCACAACTCTTTAACTTCTCAAACAATTTTGGGCAATCACGGAGTTCATCTTCAATTGTATTTGTCATTTCCTCAATACGATCTTCATCATCATTGACATCTGTAATCACATACTCCATATGTTCTTCTTCATTATCCATATTTGTATTCATATCTGATGATCCATAAAACGTAGTTTTATCCCAGCCAGTAGCTACATTCTCTTTTTTCCCCGTGTTTATTCCAACATTTATAACTCTAATCTATTCTGTGACATATAGAATGTTCTTCAAACTCCTCAGGAGTAATTTGTCTATAATAACAACAACGTAAACATGGACAAAGGATTTGAGAAGGATCCTTTTCATAATCCTTTGCAAACTTGATGAACTCTTTCACTTCATTCTCACACTCTATTGTCAAACGATTAGCATCCATCCAATATTTATTCATCTCTATCCTATTTGAATCTCAAGTATCAGTATTTGTGGTTCAAGTACACAAAACAAGACTTGAAAATATAGTAGAAGAGAACTACTTCATTATAAAAATAGAGATTAATAAATCCTAACCATTTCCAATAAAGATTTGCAAATCAACAGAACCAAAATAGACCCCCATCAAAATCGACACAGTTTCCAAACACAAAGGGGTTCACAGGGATAATCACTTATTTCATAGATGGTAAAACTCACATGAAATCATCCTCTATGGCTCATCCTCCTCTATCGGTTCAACCCTTCTATGGTCAACTAGTCCATCCTTTTATACCTCACCAACCTAAAATATATATGGATGAAAACTAGTAGCCAACTCTATAAGTAAAGAAAGGATTCTCATAATATTTACAATATGGAATTCATTAAATATAATTACTTTAGATTCATTATAGTTTCCTGAAATCACCCAAGTCCAAACACAAGAATAATCAGGAATGATACATCTACCACTCATAGGTCTCTGCCCTACATTCAATATCACCATGCCTAAATACCCATATATCCACACATACACATGTCACAAACACATAAAAAACCATATCCACATCAGAACCAAAGTACCCATATGGATTTCAATCAGGTTACTCGACTCAAGTGGTGGTGTATAAGAAATAATAAGAAAATATAATAAGTATATAGTCACACATAAATCTCAAACTCCATGATCCTGAGCTGGTGTTAACCAAACTAAAGACCGATCTTAGAGAACCACTCCCCCCCTTTAGAAGATCTAATAAATCATAAATATAGGTCAACATATACTTTTTATTTATCATAACCCGATTGAGATTCTGGTAATCAACACACAAGTGAAGGGTTCCAATGACCTTCTTGGTGAAAAGTACCAGTTCTTCCCAAGGCAACACACTAGGTTAAATAAAGAATATGGAAACCAATTCATCCCACTGATTATTTAGTTCCTTCAATTTAACTAGTTCTATATGGTAAGATAGAATAGATATTGGTTTTTTACCCATCACCAAGTTGATAGAGAACTCCACCTCCCTCTCTAGTGGTAGACCAAAAAATACTAAAGGAAACACTTTTGAAAATTCAATAGCTACTAGGGGAAGTTCACTATAATAGGCTTATTACTCCAATTCAATAGCATAAAAGGATATCAACCCACTCAAATCTGGAAGAAGATTTTTAGCTCGACTAGACCTCAGGTCTGATTCTCTATGGAAAGCATGGAATTCCCCATTATGGGTAGTGAAGGAAACCCATCGATGATAATAGTAAATCCAAGATTTATTAGAAACTAGCTAGTCTATATAAGAATAACATATAAGGGAATCATTTTAAGAACCAAAAAATATTATATTATCTAAATCTTTGAAAAAAAAGAAAGCATGAGAGGGGAATCAGCGACCTTACTCCCTCTTTATCCAGAGATATGTTACAATCTCTATCACATAAGTCATGAGCTCTATTATAATTTTAAATAGTTCTATATTGAGGTTTGATATGAAATAATGATGGGAAACAATATCAAATAAAACATACACTAAAGAAAAAGAAATAGAAATGGTACCTTTCACTATCGCATGACCCACTTCAGTTCCTACTATAGATTAATACACTACATGAAGTTGTTTCATTCCTAATACATGTTTCTAGGATCCCATTGTTATTGAATAATATTACTATGATTTGGTACCTCTCAATATTTATGATTCTATTCCACTACACAGGGTATAAAAACATGTAAAACCCTCTTCAAGTGGGTTTAATGCTTGTACGAGATGTAAATCTTCAATGATTACATGCAATAATGCTTTAGTGATCAATATTTCTACATTGTAAAAATTCATTTGGCCTTTACTAGACACTATAGATGATCTGGAGGAAGTTTTCTATAAAATACCACCACCACTATTTTCACTATGAGGCTCATTCTACTTTCTATTCCACTTATAGGAACCACTAAAACTACCACTGAGAATATAAGTAACTCTAGTTAACCCTAAAATAATAGTCATGCCAATTTCTTCAATCACATCCATATCTAGAACACCAAAATTTTAAGTAAACTTTAGCATAAATACTTGATATTTGATATCTAATTGAAGACCCATATAAAACCTCTGGGACTTAAGATTCTTGTTGGACACCACTTCAAGTGAAAACTGAGAAAGTTTAGAAAAATTATTATTATATTGATTCAGTGTCTAATAACCATAGATGAGGTTGAGAAATTCCATGGACTTACCTGATACCATCGAATCTAGATATAATTGCTTCGTAAAAATTTTCTTGAATTATTTGCAATCTAAGACCCCATTTCACTTAACTATAACTATATCACCACTTTCACATACACATTCCAAGCATCATAAGCACATAAGGATATCACCACTTTCACATTTTCACATTTTCACATGGATCCAATGATCAAAATATCACACCAAACCACTATTTTACACAAAAGGCCACTTTCTAATTCACATGCACACTAAAACCATTTAGAAACACATTTCACACCACTTTCAAAATTTATGAAACACATTTGGAAACACAAAAAGAAGAACACATATGGAATCCAACCATTTCCATACAAAAATCCCCTTTCAAATTCATAATCACATAAAATCCATTTTATAACATGTTTCAAATCACATTCAAAATTCAAAGACACATATCATGTTCAAAAAAAATACAACATGAAACAAAAATGAATTTATCTTATAAAATACACATTCAACACATTCAAACAATTAATTTTCTTTGAAAAATAATTTAATTTTACACCTTTCACACAAGAAATAAAATATATTTAAGAAGAACCTCAAAAAAGATAACATGAAACATAAAAACATTCCTTTAGAAAAAATATTTCTTCACATGCGAATCTCAAAACCTTTCCAAAACATATTTCACACTAAAAAATTAATCCATAGAACACATTAATGAAACTAATAAAGCATATCAAAATCATCTAATAATGTAAAAGCATTGAATAACTTACCACACACTTGGAAACTTCCAAAGGTGGAGGTTCACGGGAGGAGGTGTACGGGAGGAGCCGCCAACTGAAGAGAAATGGAGGATTGTGGTCCGCGGGGAGTAGGGTCAAGCGAAGAGGAGGATAAGTAGGGTTTGCAGGGAGGAGGATCCGCTAAAGGGGTTCAAGGGGGAGGATTAGGAGAAGGGCTAGTGGCGGAGGTCCGGCAACGCAAAGATCAGGGGCGGAGGAGTTCCGGTAATGCGAAGATCAGGGGGCGGTGGAGGGGAGTCACAGGGTTACAGTACCGCGAGAGCTTTAGGTCACGATAAACCGAGGACACTGTCCAACCAATTTTATAAAATACGAGACTACAGTTTTATCAACGCTAAAAAAGCACTGATAAAGTCTACCTTTATCAGTGCTAAAAAAGGGCTAATAAATCCTTCCTGAATGAGCGCTAGTATTATAGCACTAATATTGGCCATCTTTATTAGTGCTTTTCTAGCACTGATAAAGGGTCTCTTTATCATCGCTTTTTTATCACTGATAAAGGTTACCCTATATCAGCACTAAAATTTTAGCACTTATACTGGGAATCTTTATCAGTGCTTTTCTAGCGCTGATAAAGGGTCTTCTTTATCAGTGATAGAAAAGTGGTGATAAAGATTCCCTGTATCAGAGCTAAAATTTTAGCGCTGAAGATTCCCAGTATGAGCGCTAAAATTTTAGCGCTAATATAAGGTTTCTTTATCCGAGGTTTTCGCTTAGCGCTGATATAAGGTGGCGGTTCCCTTGCCCATTTTTGTAGTAGTGGGACCTTTTGAGATTCCAAAATGAATTTCAGTTGTAGATTACCATTTTGAAATTCCTCCAAGTCTCTCCAAAGTTAATGATGTATTCTATGTATCGATGTTAATGAAATACATGATATACCCAACGCATGTACTCACCTACAAAGAAATATAATTGGAACTCAATCTGTCTTATTGTGAAGACCCTACCAATATTCTTGATACTAGAGAACAAGTGTTGAGAAATCAGATAACTTGTCTGCTAAAGGTTCTTTGGAGAAACCATAAAATAGAAGAGGAAACATGGGAACCTGAAGAACATATGATGAAGAACCACCATATTCATTCAATAGAGTGATATTCTATAAATTTTTAATATTAAAGTAGTTAAAATAGGGAAAATTTTAACACTCCATGCTTCCACGATATGCTTCTTTTTAAATAATCGAATAGTTTGGGTTGCACGCAACACCGAGTTTGAGCACACCACGAGTATCCATTTAAAAAAAGTGGTTATGAATAGTATTAACCACATTTTTAATTTTTAATAATTTTAATATTCATCTCATTTGTTTCTTAGACATAATGTAAGAACAAATTCAATTTTTTTAATAAATGAAGTATTTTTCAAAAAAATGCAGTTTTACGGCCTTTTAATAGTGAACCCTTTTTAAATAAAATATTTAATACTTTTATATACTAAAATTTAAAAAATAAACTTCTTCTTTATAATATGAGCATAAAAATTTATTTTGGACAATTTCTTGGTTTTTTTCTCATAACTTTCATATTTTAATGAATAGTGAAAATACAACATTTTAATTGAAAACTTATTTTTCATCTAATTTATTTATATTTGTAGGTTATCCTTTTACATCATTTTAAAGTATAATTATATGAAGTTTTTATCATTTAATATAATTTAATTCAATGGAATTATTTTCACATTAAAATTAGATATAAACACATGAAAATCTTTTGATGGTTTTCAATTTTGAAAAACATGTTTTCTCATTTTGTCAAAGGGAATTAATTTTAAATTAATTACTAAAACTTTTGGGTTTTAAATTTTTAAAAAATTATTCCATGTTTATAATATGTTGGTACAAATTATGTTAATAGGTTACTTTAATTTTTTGGATATTATTAATAGTAACTAATAATTTTTTTATTACCACGGTTAAGGGTAAATCGGGTAATTAAAGGTAAAATAATATAATAAAATTACCCTAACATCTATAAAAATCCTATTAGATTACTGAATTATACCCTTATAACCAATTTTTATAAATTTAATCATTTAATGGACCCTTTTCAAGTATATGAAAAAAATATTATTAAAATTAATGAATGTGACAAAATGTCACACTCTCATTTCTTATAAGTAAAATAATTTTCATATAGAGATATCTAGGAGATAAGATTGATTATAAATAGTATATGTAAATTTAAAAACCTTGTAGAAATTTATTTATAATTTTTATAGATTACATAATTACCATTAATGATGACATAATAGTGAAGTAGAAATTATTTTATTAATAAAAATATCGAATAAATGGTATTAAAAATATTAAAAAAAATATAATTTCACTTAATTAATGACATAATTTTTTTAAACAACATATACATTTTATTAAAATATTTTAATTATTTTTTTGAATTTATGACGTTGGTTTTATTTTTTTAAAAATGAAAATATTTAATAGTTTCAAATTGACAAAAATGATACTTTAAAATAAATAATATTTTATTAAATGTTATAAAATTTATAAAAATTTAAGGTTAATAAAACTAACTTTTATAGTGTTAAATATGTCATAAATAATCCAATATTGGTCCTTTTGTAATTTTATAGTAACTATATTAACCCTATCGTGTAAAAAGACTAGCTGTCGCGGTAAAGGTTAAATTATTTAACTAATGGTTAAATACAAAACATAAGGTTAATTTTATGTCCTAAACATGCCTAAAATTCATTTTTTGGTGATATTTTAGACCCATACTCATTTTATCCATGAAATAAATCATGTTTTATCTCTTTAAAACTGAAAATAAATTTATAATAAATTAATATTTTATGATCTTAGAAAAGTGCCCCTCACCTCTCTTATAAAAGGGAATTTCTCCTTCTATTTAATCCACACCTCTAGAGCCCTTTGTCTCAGAAAAACCCTACCCATTTTCTTTCTCAAATTCACTCACCAAATTCTAGAGCCATAATTTTGGCATAAATGCATCCTAAGGGGTCCTTTTGTGCAAATCAAATGGAGATACTCAAAAAAGAGATCATTAGTTTATCACCTCTTTCAAAGTTATTTTCTTCTTATATTTTTTATTTCTATGTTGTCTCCATACCAAATTAATATCTCAAGTATAATACATATACTTATATGTTATTATAATCTTGTTAAACCGATATTCCTCATTTTATCCATCATATGAATAAAAATATCACCATGCACGTGTATGTACAGCTTATCAACTTCATGGCGTAGTGTAATTTTTTATTCAAGAATAATTTATTTGGATGGGTATAATGATGAGTATAATAGATATAAATAATTAATATAACATGATAATTATTTTTTATAATTAATATATCTTTAAATTCCATATCATTTAACCATCAATGGAATGATAAAATCACTTGTGCATACGTACGGCCTACCGTCTCCACAACGCGGTGAGATTAATTCTCCATATTAACCATTAAATAATGATTATAAAATTTATATGATGAGAAAAAATAATAATAATAAACATAATTTCATTTTGTATATGAATATAATACATCCTATTTATAACAAACATGACTTACATAACTAAATAGAAATAGGAAAATGAAGTTGTTAACATCCGAAACAACATTAATACTGAAATATTATTACCAAAAGGATATAAAAGGATCATATATGATATCATAAATAATTATATGGTCCTAGAATAATTTAACAACATGCTTAAACCATTATATAGGAGGTTAACTCACCCTCTACTAAAGGAAAGTACATGGTAAGGGTTAGTTTCACAGTCTCATTTTTATTCGAGGTTGTTTATATGTTAGTATATACTGGGACATCTTTATCATCCATGGCCATGATTCTTAAAATGTGATTAAAAATATTATTGAAAATAGTTTAAAGTGATTTTTACACATGTTTTACTTTTTATAAAAAAAATTGAAATTAATATTTTTGTTGTTTTCCAAATGAGGTACTTTATAACCTTTTCAAAAAATTAAGGAAAGAATGTTTTTTTAACTTATATGGCACAAGAAGATTTTTTTTCTTATAATGCCTTAGCATTTTGATAATTTTCTTAAAATATTACAAGTTTTTCTTTTATAATTTTTTGGCTTCTAAATTATTTCAAAGTAAAAAAAAAAGGGATATTTCTCTCAAAAAGTTTTAATGAATTTATTATATTATTTTCATCTATGTCAACATACATTGTTGGATTTTATGATTAATTGAGTTTGATTTATTATTATACAATCTTCCATATTATATTTAAGGGTTTATTATATATTTGACTATATATTGTGTATTTTGATATCATTCATGGTGTATGGTTAAAATATTATCATTTCATATGCTAGTTTTAATAAGAATGTTTATGTTATGTTTCACCCCTTTCATAAGAGGAATACATTGGACTTAGTAAGTGATTGGTGGGGCTCTCTATAACCCCTCGATGCATCAATAGGTCTCATGATACAAAATAGTGTCTATGAACAAAGCCTTGATGGTATGGTTATTTATGGTATTGGCACTAGGCCTTTATGGTTTGGTTATAATGTCCAACATTATAAATTCCCTCATTATGAGATTAGTTATTAATATTGCATGTGATTTTTCAACTATTAAAATATCCAAGTGAATTTTTAAATGGAATTATTTGATTTATTCTTTATATATTATGCTATAGATTATGTTTAAAAGGATGGTATTTCAGTTTTATATATTTCCTTAAAAGATTATTATTATTTATGAAAACTTATGCTATATTCTTTGTCCTTACTGAGCATTTGAGCTCTCCCATTTCATATGTTTCATTTTTCCCTAGGATAAGAAGAATTATATTATGATTTACCTAAAGGGATTGTCTAAGTGATATGAGAGTTTTCAAAGGGTATAATATTTTGTTTTTCATTTCATGATGTAATGTAAAACTTATGTTTGTATCTAGAGTTCATAAGGCTACTAAACTGATCAGTCCTTATAGATTTTATTTTCTTGTGATCATTCTAATATAATAAAATAATGCATTTACTTTGGGAAACTCGGTTCAGGGTGTTACATTTTTAAATGATTTTTCAATTCATTTTATAAATTGATTATTAAAGTAAACCAAAACCATAACCAAAACAAAAAAACACTATAGGAATCCACATATCAATAGAGAAAGTCAAAATAAATAACCAAGGTAGTGGTTTCATGCATGAAATTCAAAGTTGGAATATACAAAAAAGTAATTTAAAGAAATCCCCTGAATAATCCTTAATAAAAACTAAGTTTCATGGATAACTCCCGTGGAATCAAGTGATAATGGCCTTTAATTGGTTCCATGATCCCTATGATGACACTAAATGACCTATCTAACTTATTAGTATTTCCAAATTAGCTAGTCCCTGAACCACATTCTAGGAGTGTTAAGCTACCATGGGGTACATAATCCTTCTTACTAGAACTCATCTTCTCAAACTCAGAAGTATTTTCTACTCAAATAAAAATCTACATAAAGTCTTTTTCTCATCTAATTCATCTATCATCTTCCTAGGATTCCCATGACATCAATCAATATAGGTGAGAAACCAATAAAGGCCTAAAAATAAGCACAATAAATTTAAAATAAATCTAATCTCACTTCCTAAACCCTATTAAGAAACATCTAATTTCACAATCATGTATAAGAATCAATATAAGTAAAATGCACAAAATAAGAAAAACATATTATACCCTTTATGGTGTTCTAGGAGGTCAAGGTGAATTATTTATAACACTGTGGAAATTTCAATTTTTTTAATAGTATTTCCAGAATGGTGATTCATCCAATGGTGACTCTTCTAACGATGATTCATCCAACAATGAGTCATCCAATGGTGACTCATCCAATGGCAAGTCATCCAATAGTTACTCGTCCAATAGTGAGTCATCCAACAGTGACTCATCCAATGGTGAGTCATCCAAAGGTGACTCTTCCAATGGTTAATCATCAAATAGTTAGTTATCCAATTATGACTCATCCAATGGTGAGTCATCTAATTGTGGATCGTCCAATGGTGAGTCATGAACAGTGTTTTTAGTTTCCTATATTTTTCCTTTTTGACGTTATCTTTGACATAAAATTCATTCAAATCCTTTTTTAGTTTATTTAAGGTTTATTCAAATCCCATAACTCTTATCCAAATTTTACTAAGGGTTTGGGTTTCATTACTTGATCAAAACACATAATATTGACCAAATCTACTTTTAATGGAAAATCTAAACCACTACTCTGTTTATATTTTCAAAAGGCCAATATTCCTTCCATGCTTGTTATTTATTATTTTTTATCCTGATATGAGATTCACATAGTTCTTTATCTTATAGGAATCATGTGTTGTGTTGTAGTCTTGGATAGTGTTCCCCTTAGAGTTTTTTCTGCATCATGTGCACCCCCTGTTTTGGTGAAACGAGGAAGTGTCGATCTGTCTTCAATATAAACTAAATTCTACCTCTGCTATTTTGGGTTCCTCAATCTATTTACTCCAATTTTTCCTTGACATGTGATTTCATTTTGTCTTCATGTTTCTAATGGAGATTTATCAGTTATTGGTTGGTGCGGTGGTGTCACAGAATCCTCAAGTGGATGCAATCATTGCGGGAGAGGTGATCATGATCTGTTGTGTGGTTTATTCTTTAGAAAAGAACATTGAAGACCTTTTGAGGTAGTGGATTCATTTATTATATTTTTATTTACATGAAACCATATATATAGAATAATTTATCCCTTTCAATCGTAATTAAATTGACACAATAATTATTTGAACTAGATTAAAGAATTTTTATTAATCACATAGCAATGTTGTTTCTTTATACTGTGATAACATTTTTCCTCTTATTTTTCTAGATAATATGATATCTATGAATTTTGTTTCCTTATAATGTTTCTATTGATGGAAATTGGTAAATAACACAAAGTTGTAATTAATTGATAATTAATTTTATAACTATTTAAAGAGGCGTGATAATGAATCTGGTTGTTGGTGTAATTTGATGATAATCAAATTGATGCAGATATGCATGTTTGACTGAATTTGTTAATGAACCCGAATTGTGTTGATTCTTGGTGATAAAATTATTAAAGGAATGTTAAATTAATTGTTTAATTAATTTTTGATAGCTTGAGAAGCTTGTTTCTTAGGTTTCACCTAGTTTGAACTTCTGATAATTAATCATTTAATTCAAGATTGAATAATTATAGGTTTCGGGCGTAGCGGAAGCACGTTGGTGGGAGTGACCAACTTTGATTTTAACGTTAAAAATAATTCAAACCGATATCTATCACGATATAAAATGTCATATCGTCGGAATAGAACGAAGAACAAAAAACAAAATAGGGAGTCCTGGAACCATAGAGATAGGATCATAATATGTTGGTTATAATTAATTTGATTAATTCACAAGAATTACCTTGGTGATATTCTTTATTCATTGATGTCTCTAGTCACGGTCTTTTGATCTGTCGTTGCGTCGTATAATCCAAGTGTATCATTCCTCTAGTGGTGATCCACATGTGTGCCATGTATCTCTAGATGTCGCTAAAGGGATCTCCGGGTGCTAGCATGGGAGAACCTTCGCTTGCGATGTCCGCCTTTGATCGCCTTGATCCTATGGAGGAGGATATCTCTCAGTCTTGAGAGTGTTCTTGGAGGAAGTAGTTCTTTCAGCCTTGAAAGAATTCTCCAGAATTATTGTGCACAGCGATTGGGGAAAAGTGTTGCGGTTGTGAGGATATTTAAAATCGGATTTGAGGTTATAGAGTTATGAAAATAAAAAAACGTGTTACGCATTTTATTTATTTCATTAACTCTTATTGAAAACCCCTATGTCGGATTATTAATTCCTTGACATGCGCCCACACTGATTATAATAAATATCATTTAATAAAACAATATTATATCCTCAAAATCCCGACTGGAAAAACTACACGGCGTGTAATCATTAATACATGGAGTGTACTCATTTTCCATAAAACTACATGGCGTGTATATTTAATATACATGATGTGTAGTTTTATTTTCCATTTTTCTTTATTTCCTCCACAAAATTTATTAGACATTGAGTAATGACTATTTATTTCTTAAATAAATGTAATTGCATTACTCTCTAATAAATATATTATTTCTCCCATAATATATTCTCTCGAATAACTAGTGTCGAAATAAATGCAATCAGGCATCCTTAAATAATTATTAAAACAAAGTTTGGAATAATCTTTATTTAACTTGTTAAATTAATATTTAACTGAGATACATGGAAACACTTAGTGTGTGACTTTCTAGGCCTCTTTCTCAGTGTCATTATGCAGAGCCTGCCTAAAGTCCAAGGTTAGCGCCTAGCAACACGCCAAGGCACCCATAGAAAAAGAAGTTAACACTACAATGACGTGTCACCTCCTACGAACGCTTACCATGTAATGTAATCCCTTTGTCTCAATATCTCTAATCAAGTGGGTTGCATTCTAGTGCCATCAACCCATGTTCTTGATTATTCTTTCTTTAACTTTTCGGAATTGAACTTTCCCATTCCTTACCATTTCCATGGATTTACTTAGGCTATATCAATTCCCTAAAAGGGATTGAGATATCTACTTCTGTTATGGAACATAAGGGACAAATCCTTTCTCGCATTATCTAATAATATGGTATTACTCATGATGCACCCAATGTATCCTACCTTGCTGCGAACAGTGTGTCGTCATAGTTTTTTTCAATACATCTAAGTGTGCGAGTTGTATTACCCATTAATAATAATCTTAAAGTCTAAGGACCAATACACAAGTCTGCAGATAGGAACATCCAATGACACTATGAAATGTGGATTTCCTACTGGTTGGTATTGTTCTCATAATATCCTCCTAGATATTACCAAGGGCGCACACCATGAGAAGGTTCCTCAAATTTTTATGAGTCCTACCCCTAATGGACTATATTATTTTTGTCTCTCAAATAACATCATTCATCCATAGAACATATATTCAAGAACAGTGTTATGGAACTTCTGGGTTCTCATCATAGAAGGGATCCGTTAGGACCCTTTAATGCAACAATTGTATTTAGGACATCATCACATGCATTGTCACACAGAAGAAAAATCAAGATGTGATAAGGTATTTATTAATGAATAAAGTATAAAGTAGTTGGTTCTACCCCACCAACTCCAACAATAAGAACCGGTTTTATGAATAAAATATAATGAATTTGTAGGGCCTGAGTTTCACAATTTTTATAAAGGATAAGTTCCTTTTTCTTAGGAGCCATGAGAGATCATTGTGTGTGAAGGCTGAATGCCTTGTTTAGGGCCAATAGCTCAGTTTTTATGTGGGTTTCTTGATGCTTGTGATGTGATATGAGCTTGGTATGGTTGATTCTAGAGGGATGTTGAGGTATGTAGGGTGGGGAGGCTCGGTCTATGTGGTAGCAGTTGATACCTAGAGTGGTGAGATGCATCATTTTATACATGTGGGTGTGAAGAAGGATACCATATATGAGTGAATGATTTAAGGTTATGCTTAACTATTGATATGAAATTTGGATTCTTGGTGTATCTTTTTTTTATCTACTTTACTCTCCCTACTACTTGAGGTAGCTAGTTTTTCATACTCTCCTTCCAAAATAGGGAAATACATGTTGGATATTCCATGTGATTTCCATTTTTAGCATCTCAAGGATGGATATGTCTACTCTCCTACTATAGGTGGAAAAGACTCAATGGGTAGCTCATCTACTCACCATGTTGAGCCCCTTGTTTTTGGTATATTAGAATTTTTTTCCTAGAATACCTCAAAATATAGAAATATGTAAAGTGATAATTTAGTTAATAAATGAATAATTGTTTAACCCATTGGTCCAGAGATTGTTGGGATGCAATGTTAGGGTAATATTTTTGAGAAGTCATGGACTCGGTTTGGTTATGGCTGGGGGCATAGATCTTGGTTAGAATGATAATGGAATGTAATTTGGAATTTATAAAGGTTAATTAATGGTTAAATAATTAATTAACGTAAATTAAAACTGATAAAAAGGTATAATTAACATAATATAGCTCTTTAAATGGTTGTTTTCTTATAGGATATCTAGTCTTAACAGTGTTAGCTAGGAGTCAGAGAGACATTATCTACAGTTGAGTATAAGACTAGGTTTTTCTTATAGTGTGGTTTTGAGTTATATTTTATCATGTACTTTTGTGTTCCTATACTCTACTTCTCCCTTTCAATTAGGGATATTGAAACCTCGGGGATTCTAATCCCTGGGGGTGTTTTCCCCAACATCTCAATGAGAGGATGGATGGTTGACTACCCCCTTTAGCCCTACTCTCTTCTCTTTGTAGTTATTAGTGATGATATACATGGTGGTTAGTTTTCTCCATATATGTGTGTAGAGGGATGTAATGTCTTGTGGTTATTTTACATACATATATTCTGGATATAGTTTCTTAAATACTAATATAGGTATAATTTGTATAGGTTGTGATGGCCTGAGGATCCTTACTTGTTGTATGGGTTGTGATGGCTTGAGTTATAATACTTTATGTTTGATACACGTTATGCAGGTTTTGGTGGCTCCCAAAAACTACCTGGTTACTTTTTGTTATATGGATTTGGCTGTGAATTACATGAGTTTCATGCTGTGGTGCTTCACCCAGGTGTCTTCAAGCTATCCTTTTTGGAGAGAGATGCTCAGGATGTGCGATGTAGGGGAAAAGTGGAAACCAGTAGATAAGTGGTAGCAAGGTACCCTTGACATTCTTTATATTATATAATATTCTCTTGTATGTGATACATGGTGAGAGTATCCATGGTGAGGCTGGGAACATAGCATACATGTTTAGGAATTGAGTTAGTTTCACTTGTTATGCATTATTCTTTAGAATTATTTCTTTAATTTTTTACATGAGTATCTAGGGAGGATCCTACTGAGTATATTTTTACACTCACCCTATGTTTATATAAACTATTTTTCAGTTCACATGGTGAAGGCTGGATTTCAAGTCGGTTACTACTAGTTAGGGTTTTCAGGAGTTGTTTGGGCTTCGGGGTCGCTATCATCTTTACTTACTACATGGTACTTGAAGTTTCCCTTTAATTTGTAGTAGTTGTTGCATTGAATTACATATATGCACTTGGGTTTCTTTTCATTTGTGGTCTAAGCAGGAGTTGGTTGGTTTCTATCTTATCTCTCCCCTTCACATGTGTTCACTTAGAGGATAATGACTCCCATATGTATGTTTACTATACCCTCGGTGATAGTCACCAACCCAGGTCCTACTGGAGGTAAGAATCATGTGTCATTATCTATCTTCTCCCATTTCTAGCCTAGGATGGGTACACTTTGTAAGAAGGGGATTGTGATAGATTGTTATGAGAGTTCTGGTTGAGAGATAGGATGGAGTTGGAGTTAGGAACAAGTGAGGATGCATGGGTTGGTAGGGAAATGGTGTCAGCTATGTTTAATAAGTGTTGTAAACATGGTAAACCAGTTAAGACATAGGTATTTAAGGCCCCTTGTGATCCGATGCACGAAACTTAAAGCTTATAGTGGCTGCTAAACAAGGTGATACTTGTTGCAGGTTAGAGACCTAGGAAAGGATTGTGCATCACTCTTTTATGAACCTATTTTTTAAAGGGTATAATTTGGGATAGGTTAACCTAAAATGAATAAAATAAAAAAATAATTAATTTAATGTTTTCTATATTCAAGGTTTAGGATCTATAACTATTTTACCTTTTTCAAGTATGGATCCAAGTTGAAGTCTTCATCAGGTTCGCGCAGAATATGTCCAGTGTGTTGTGTCAGCAGATCGCTGCAGAGTAGAGGTTGATGATGATGACGCTTGGGGGAGGAAACTCTAATAATTTCAGTTCTAGAGTCTTCAAACATATGAGGGATTCATTTCAGATGCAGTTACAGAAGACTATTTGGAAGAGGTTGAGATATCTTTTAGTTTGATTCATGCTCGGAAGGAGCACTAGGTGTTGTTTATTGTGACGATACTACATGGGTAAAGGAGGAAGTGGTGGTTCTTGTTCCTGGGGGATCGTGAGGCATCAAAATTCTAGTTGGAGAAGCTCTGAGACAAGTTTAGAGACAAGTTTCTTTCTTTGACCATGAAGGTGGACAGTCACCAGGAGCTGCTTACCCTTCTTACAGGGAAGCTCCATTATGAGAGAGTTCTAGATCCATTTCAAGAACCTTCTATGATATGATTTGGACCAGTTACTATATGAGGAGGTCAGGTAGAGGCATTTGGAGGAGTCTGTTTTTAATAAATTCATCGATAGGTCACCCAATTATATGCTAACGACACATCTCGAGGTGCTAGTGAGGGTGGAGTTTATTGAGAGGAATTTATCCAGAACCAGATTTTTTATGAGAGGGGAGTTGTTAAGATTCCTCAAAAATTAGATTTGTGGTTTGGGGTTCCAATTTTTCAGGGCATAAGTGCTCTCAATTAGTTGGGGGTAGGTCCCAGCCCTTAGTATCCTGTTTCTCCGGGGTGGCTACTCCTAGGACTATACCAAGGGACCAGATGCTTGTTTTTATTATGGAGGAAGATTTCATCATTAGGGAGAGTGACAAAACTTTTTGAGTAGTTAGTGTGTACTAGGTATTCCACTCCAGGTTCTTCCATTTAGGTAGTTCCAATCGTGGCAGCAGAAGCAGGTTGCACCGGCTTTGGATCAGTATATAGGAGATGGGAAAGGTAGAGGGAATCCCTGGGACTCTCCCCATCCTTAGAGATCAGAGTGAATCTATGGATGTTTTCATAAGTAGGGTGAGAGAGGCTATGCAGTATGTTGTGGTTAGATTCATGCATTAGAATTACTAGCGCCACGCAAGCCAGAAATCGTTCATAGTAACCTTTACTTGTTTTCAACTTGGTTGCATGTCTTGTTTTATTCAAGAGAGACGCAAGCCTTCATATCACCTTACCTTATCCATACCATGGAAATTGAGGTAGTGAGGCTTCCAGTTCCCTTAAAATTGACTATGTCAATTGGAGGTCATACTGAATGGTTTGAAGTGTGTAGAGATTGTGATCTAGTGTTGGGGTAGAAACTTTTAGGGGGATATTTCATATATTTACAAATATAGCCATATGATTTTATCCTCGGCATAGATTGGTTTATTTGGTGCATGATATCATGGATTTATTCTAGAGGTAGGTGGTGTTCTTAAATGTTGTTGGAGAACTAGTAGTGTTTATTATCGAACGAGACCCTCATATGGGTTAGAGGCATGTTTTGTCCTTATCATCCTTGATGGATGAGTTGATGCTAAGTTCATCAGAGGTATAACAGTCTGCATTCCCAGGGTCATGGAAGAGTAACCTAATTTATTTTCATAGGAGGTTGTAGCGTTACCCCCTTGATGAGAGATCGAGTTTGGGATCCAGCTACAGTTAAGTGTGGTTCCAATCTCAATGTCTCTATATATTATGTCACCTTCTGAGATACGAGAGCTGTGTATATAGTTCAATGGTTTATTTTAGTGTGGTTTTGTTTGTATGAGTTTATCACCATGGTGCGCACCAATTTTTTTCATTAAGAAGGTTGGTGGTAGTTTGTTGTTTTGTATCAATTATCATCACTTAAACTATGTGGCAGTGAATAACTATTATCCTCTTCAATAGATTGATGATTTATTTGATAAACTAAAGGGTTAAAGGTTGTTCTCAAAGATTTATTTGTGGTTAGGATATCATAAAATTTGTGTGAAGGATGCGGATATCTCAAAGAATTATTTTTGTTGTCGTCATGGGCATTACGAGTTCGTTATGATGTCGTTCGGTGTGACGAATGCTATAGTTATGTTTAAGGGGTTGATGAACACTGTGTTCCATGATTTTCTCTATATGTTTGTGGTGATTTACATCGATGACATATTTTTTTACTCCATGTCTGAGGAAGAGCATTTAGGAAATCCATGTGTTGTTTTGGGAGTTCTTATCATGAGAATCTATTTGGGAAGTTGTCAAAGTGTGAGTTTTGGGCTCAATAATTATGTTTTTAGGGGAATAATTTATCCCAATAGGGATTAGTTATGGATCCATATAAGATAGAAGCAGTTGTGTCTTGGGTATCCCCTAATATAGTGGCAGAAGTGTGGAGTTTCCTTGGTTTTTCAAGCTATTACAGGAGGTTCATAGCTGATTTCTCTTTGGTTGTGACTCCTTTAATAGTTTTGACCAGAAAGGATCAAGTGTTTGTGTGGAATGACCTGTGTTAGTAAGATTTAAAGTATCTAAGGGAGAAGTTGTTCAGTGCTCTGGTTCTTTGTCTTCCAGTAGAAGGAGTTCAATTTGAGATTTTTTGTGATGGATCAAGTCTGGGGTTAGGCTATGTTCTGATACAGTAGAGATCAGTCATTTCTTATGGGTCTCGATAGTTTCATCCCTATAAACGTGACTATGCCACCCATGATCTTGAGTTAGCAGGTGTTTTCTCTAAATTTGTGGATACATTACCTCATTGGTGAGTGTTTTGTGGTCTTCACAGAATATAAGATCCTAATTTATGTTTTCTCCCAGGGTGACTTGAACTTTCAACAACGTCTGTGGATGGAGTTCTTATTGTATTATGACTGTAAAATTGTGTATACACCTAAAAGGGGGAATGTTGTAGAAGATGAGCTAATCAGGAAGTCACGTAGTGATGTAATGTTTGAATCGAGAGATTTATGAGAGTGATGGAATAAATTTCAGCATTACATCTAGATATGGTATATGTTGGGGGCAGAGGTTGTCTTTTTTAGATAACGATGCAGTCATATCTGGTGCAGTAGGTAGAAGAGTCCCAATTGGAGGATCATTAGGTGGAGGTATGGAGAGATCAAGTTGTTTATAGTGAGTCCCCTGATGTTTGGTCAAAGGATAAATAACATTGAGTGTTGTTTTAGGGAAGGCTTTTCGTTCCATTGGTGTTGTGTGAGATGGTTCTCTGAGAGTTACATAGTTTAACCTTAGTAGTACATCCTAGCATGACAAAAATGTACCAAGAATTGAGAGTTCAGTTTTGGTGGCCTGGTTTGAAGTATGTAGTTGTAGATTTTGTGTCTCAATGTTTGGTCTGCTAGAGGGTGAAGGTCGAAAACTGCATTCATGGTGGTTTTATCCAGCTGTTAGATGTTCCTTAGTGGAAGTGGGAGGACATATCGATGGACTTTGTTACCGGTTTACCTCATTCTCAGGGAGGATATGATGTTATATGTGTTGTATTGGATCGTTTTATGAATCATACCACTCTATAGATATCAATGAGTCAAGATCAGTAGAGGTTGTGTTGAGACAATATCTGGAGTAGGTGGTTATACTCCATAGAGTTATGAGGATGATCATTTCTGATTAACATCCTCATTTTACCTCCAAGTTGTGGATAGGTCTCTAGCATGCTTGTGGTTCTCAGTTTTTGTTTAGAATTTCTTTTCATCTACAAACATATGGTTAGACAAAACATATCATCTAGACTATTGAAGTCATTTTGTGCTCTTATGTCCTATATTTTGGAGGTTTTTGGATGAGGAATTTTCCCTTGGTAGAGTTAGCTTACAACAATAGTTTCCACTTCACCATCAGTATAACACCATTTACAGCCTTGTATGTCCAACCTTTCCTTTTTTCGTTGTGCTGGACTGGGGTCGTAGAGTCAAAATTTCTCATACCAGAACTGGTACAGAGTACGACAGAGATGGTTTAGGTGATTCACAAGCAGATGAAGGTAGTGAAAGATCATAAAAAGTCATATGTTGATCATAGGAGGATACCTCTGGAGTTTGACATTGGGGGTCACGTGTTTCTGAAGGTGACTCCCTATCATGGGAAGTGAATGTTTGTTTGTGGGAGTAAGATTTCTCCCCAGTTTTTTGGGCCTTTTGAGGTGTTGGCTCGTGTCAGAGCTATGGCTTATTAGGTAGCACTTCCCCCATAGATGAGTTAGATACATGATTTTTTTCATGTGTCGTAGATTTTTTGTTACCTTCATGATGACTCTCATATAATTGATTGAAGTGAGATCAACATTGATGATGATTCAACCTTCGAGGAACAGCCTATAGAGATCCAAGACCGCCAGGAGAAGGTGTTGCACGGGCATGCTATCCCCTTAGTTCATGTCTTGTGGTGGCACGATGTCATGGAGGAGAGTACTTGGGAATGTGAGTCGTAGATACAAACATAGTACCCTGATTTGTTTGATGTCTAGCTCTTCTCTTGTAACATTGTTCTTTTGGTGGTTGTAGACCCTTTCCATTTATGATATGACTTTCTCTTATTGGTTGTTATGTATTTCTCACTTTTGAGAGGTATCTACCCCGAGAGAGTGTTTAAGAGATGGTTTTGGTTTTCATGTGGTTTCACATTATTACTTTTATGAAGCGGTTGAGATCCTGTGGTGGCGATATCCTTGAGAGGTATCTTGTGGATGGATGTTTGGATAACCCCTTTTTTATTTCCTCTCTAGGTTGGTTTTGGATTCTCAAGGACAAGAATTATTTGAGAGGTATCTAATGAAATTTCATGAACCTCTCTGGTCCATTCCTATGTGAAAATATAGTGTTTGAGGTGTTCTGTGAGGTCAAGGTGACTTATTTCTAACACTTCGTATAAAATTCTAGTTTTTTAATAGTATTTATAGAATGGAGAGTAATCTAATAATGACTCATCCAACGGTGACTCTTCTAATGGTGATTCATCCAACAATGAATCATCCAATGGTGACTCCTCCAACAATAATTCATCCAATGGTGACTCATCCAATGGTGACTCATCTGATAGTGAGTCATCCAACGATGAATCATACAATGATGACCCATCCAATGATGATTCATCTAATAATGAATCATCCAACGATGATTCATACAATAATGACTCATCCAATGGTGAGTCATGAACAATGTTTCTAGTTTTCTATAGTTTCTCCCCTTTGATATTATATTTGATGTAAAATGAACTAAAATCCTTGTTTTAATGGATTTAAGGCTGATTCAAATCCAATAACTCCTATCTAAATATTTCTAAGGGTCCAGGTACCTTTACTCAGTTAAAATGTGTAATCTTGACTAGATCCACTTTTAATGGAAAATCTAAACCATATCTAAATCACTGCTCTGTTTTGATTTTCAAAAGGCCAAGATACCTTATACCCTTGTTCTTACTTCTTTTTATTCTAGTATGAGACACACATATCTCTTCCTCCAATAGGATTTATGCGTTGTGTTGTATTCTTGGATCATGTTCCACTTGGAGTTTTTTCTATTGCATGTGCACCCTCTATTTTGGTGCAAATAGGAATTTTCAATCAGTCATAAATATAAGGTATGTTCTACCTCTATTCTTCTAGGTTTCTCAATTTCTCTCCTCCTATTTATCCTTTCCATGTTATGGCATGTGATCTCCATGTTCTAATTAATCTTTCTTGGTTTTTTTGGTGCGGTGGTGTCGTGGTGTCCTCCGGTGGATGCAGTCGTTGCAGGAGAGGTGATCATGATTCGTTGTGTGATTTGTTCTCAATAAAATAACGTTGAAGACCTTTTTAGGGATGGGATTCATTGATTCCATTTTTATTTACATGAAACTGTAGAGATATCATGATTTATCCCTTTGGATTGCAATGAAATTTACATAATAATTATTTTAACCAGATTAAAGAATTGGTATTGATCACATAGCGATATTGCTGCTTTCTATCATGATAATGGTTTGCCTCTAGTTTCTCTAGATAGTGTGATATTTATTATTTGATTTCTTTATCATGTTTCTCTTGATGGAAATTGGTAAAGAACAAAAATATGGAATTAATTGATAATTAATTGGCTAGTTATTTAAAGAGGCATGTCAATGAATCTGGTTGTTGTAATTTGATTATAACCAAATTGATGTAGATATGAATTTTTAACTTAATTTTTTTATGAACCTAAATAATTTTGATTCTTTTTGATAAAATTATTAAAGGATTTTTTAATTAATTGTTTCATTAATTGTTTAATTAATTTTTGATATCTTGAGAATCTTGTTTCTTAGGTTTCCTATAGATGGAAACATGAATAATGAATTGGTTAGTTTGACATGGAATAAGAACTGGTTGTATGAATAATATATAATGCCTTTGTAGGGCCTGATTTACCTATTTATTGTAGAGGACAAGTTCTATGTTCTCTGGATTCACGAGATCTCATTGTGTGTGAAGGTTTAATGCCTTGTTTAGGACCAAGAACCCAGTTACTATGTTGGTTTCCTGCTACTTATGATGTGATGTGAGCCTAGGATGGCTGATCCTGGAGGGCTGTTGCAGTATGTGGGGAAGGGAGGCCCAATTTTTATGGTAGTAGTTGACACCTAGAGTGTCAAAATGCATTGGTTTATGCATGTGGGTGTTGGGGAGGAAACCAGATATGATGGAATGGGTTGAATCTAGGCTTACCTATTGATATGAAAGTTGGATTCATGTTGAATATCTTATTGTTTATCTTATTTACTTTTCCCATTTCTTGAGGTATATGGTTTCACTTACTCTCCTTCCAAAATAGGAAAATACATGTGGGTATGCAATGTGATTTCCATGTTTAGATTCTCGAAGATGGATGGGTCTATGCTCTTGCTATAGGTAGAAAAGACTCAATGGGTAGCTCATCTACTCACCATGTTGATCCCCTTGTGTTTGGTAGCTTAGAATGTTTTCCTAGAATACTAGGAAATATATAAATACTGAAAGTGGTAATGTTGTTAATAAATGAATAATTTTTTAACCCTTGGGGTTAGAGCTTACTGGGATGCAATGTTTTGGTAACATTTCTGAGAAGTTGTGTACTCGGTTTGGTTATGCCTAGGGGCGTGGATCTTGGTTGGAATGATAATGGAATGTAATTTGGAATTGATAATGGTAAATTAATGGTTAACCAATTAATTAACATAAAGTAAAACTGATAAAAATGGATAAGTAACATAATGTATCTCTTTAAATGGTTGTGTTCTTGTAGGATATCTTGTCTTAGTACTGGCATCTAGGATTTTGAGAGATGTTAGCTGCAGTTGAGTCTAAGACTAGGTTTTTTCCAGAGTGTGGTTGTGAACTATATTATATCATGTACTTTTGTGTTTCTATATACTACTCTACCCTATCGTTTATGGTGACTGAAACCATGAAGATTCTAAGCCCTGGGGGGAGTTTTCCCCAACATCTTAGTGGGAGTATGGATGGATGACTACCCCCTTTGGCCTTGCTCTCTTCTCTTGGTAGTTACTAGTGCTGTTATGAACGATGGTTAGTTTTTGACATATATGTGTGTATAGTGCTATAATAGATTATGGTTAGTTCACACACATATATTCTGGATATAGTTTCCTAAGTGATACTGTAGGTATAACATGTATAGGCTATAATGGATTGAGGATCCTTACACGGTGTATGGGTTGTGATGGCTTGAGGTATAATACCCGATGATTGATACACATTATCCGAGCTATGGTGGCTCCCAGAAACTACCTGGATACCTTTGGTTATGTGGATGTGGTGGTGAGTTTCATGAGGTTCATGTTGTAGTGCTTCACCAAGGTTTCTTCAAGCTAGTCTTTTTGGAGAGAGATTCTCAGGGCATGCGACGTTGGAAAAAAATAGCAAACCAGTGAGGAAGTGGTAATGGGGTCCCCTTGAAATTATTTATATTATTAAATATGATATTCTATGAGATACTTGGTGAGAGTACCCATGGTGAGGATGGGAACTTATTATACCTATTTAGGTTTCAAGTTAGTTTCACATGTTTTTCACTATGATTTAGCATGCTTTC
Organism: Viscum album; assembly: GCA_963277665.1. NCBI lineage: Eukaryota > Viridiplantae > Streptophyta > Magnoliopsida > Santalales > Viscaceae > Viscum > Viscum album. The sequence goes on along the minus strand of OY728138.1, from coordinate 1,291,813,139 downwards.
TTTACTTTTACACAAGAGGCTCGAGGGAGGATCCTACTGAGTATACTGTTATAATCACCCTGTGTTTATATAAATTATTTTTCCGATCACTTGGATCAGGTCAAATATTAGGTTGGTTACTAATAGTTTGGAGTTTTCAGGATCTATTTGGGCTTTGGGGCCACTGCCATCTTTACTTCCTTTTTTAGTACTTGAAGTTTCCCTTTCAGTTTTAGTAGTTCTTTCATGACATAACATATGTGCACTTGGGTTTCTTTTAGTTTGTGTTGGTTGGTATCTATCTTATCTCTCTCTTTTTCATGTGTTCTCTTAGAGGGTAATGCATCCCATCTGTATGTTTACTGGAGTTAGTCGCCAACTTGGGGGATATTAGAAGAAAGACATGGATGTCATTATCTCCCTTCTCCCATTGTCGGCTTAGGAGGGGTACTCTTTTTGAGAAGGGGTTTGTGAAACTCTGGACCCTAATATTGTCCAAATAGAATATAAGGTTTGATAAAAGAGGAGAATACAAATAAAAACAAGTTTAAGGGGATAGAAAATAGATAAATAAGATGAATGAAGTACTTACTTTCAAGAAACCACTTGGAATAAACATAGAGGAGTCTCAAAATAAAGAAGGGATAGTGGGGGGGACTCCCCATCATGATCCCTCAGTTCATTTGAGAAAGGAAAAGAAAAATAAATGAGATAGGGGTTAAAATAGAATAGGGAAAAGAAGTAATTTCATCATTTAATTAAATCTAGGAATCTCACATGGTTATAATGCATGGTTTAGTTTACCATGCACTATTCATGTGGATGGAACAATATAAGAAAAAACCACTCACATAGTTTCTATTATCTGTATGAAATTTCTGCATCATCACCCTTATGCACAAAAGGGATCACATGGTTTCAAATAAAACTCACATGATTTTATGAAACCAAATGCTTCCAATGTAGGAAAAACTATACATGAACAAAATTAATTGAAAAAGACCCCATGTAAGATTCCCCACGAACAATTCTCACTAAACCATACATGGAAAGAAACCCTGTGTAAAGTTTATTTTTTCTATTTACCAAACTATGTAGTGACCACATTGAAACCATGCATAGTGGAGAATTTTCTAGGATTTTAAAATTTAATCCCAAAACCTCCAAAAAATAAAATTACCTAAAAATAATTTAAAATATAAAATAATAGTGACATGTAGGTGTAAAAATTATCCCCACCATTCCAATTTCTTCCCCTTGAAAGCCATATAAATTTTGAAGAGAATGAAACCCAAAAAACAAATCACATATACACAAGGTAGGAGTGTTGGGGAGAACATAAAAATACCTTAAGATAAGGGAAACAATGAATACAATATATCCTCCAAAATCTACCAAAATCATAAAGCAACCTTGTACATCTCTAAGAACAAACCAACTTCTATCCACTAGATATTGAGTCTTAAGATGATGGGGGCATATTATATGTCTCCCCACCATTTATAATCCCTATAAAGTGGGGAAAGAAATGGGAAACCTCCCCTGTAAGAGAGTTCCACTGAACCAACTATGATTCCAAAAATCAACAAAGGGAACCTCAACCCAAAAGATAACCAAGGATCAACCTCATAACCAAAAATAACCCAATGATTACCAAGAAAGGTAACCCAAATACACTACATCCCATATATCTAAGAAGGAAAAATGATGCCTAAACTGAAAAAATTCCTTGATAAGAAATTAAAATGGTTCTAATCTTGGGTTATATAACTAAGCAAAATGGATGATGCAGGACTTCATACTTGAAACACCATCTATTGGTAAACCCAATAGGATAAAACCAATACCATCCAATGCATAATATCAACTATTGTAGCATCTATCCTAGACACCCAAAACACACATCCAAGGTATGATCATGTAAAAACCAATAGAACCCAACAATAATATGTGTCTCATGAAATCCTAAAAGGACAAGATCATACACTGAGGTATAAATAATCCCACAAAAAACACCACCTCACAACTGAGAATCCTAAAAGGTAATAAATAATTAATCCAAAAGAGATTCACTTCAAAAACATCAATCTATTCTAACTTAGTGATTAGAAATCCCAAAATGAGTAATCAACTAAAACCATAGTATAACTACAACTAACCAGATAACTCAAATTATCTAAATTTAGAAAATATCCTAAAAAATTCATTGCCTAAAAGGGATCTTGATCACCATAAAAGAATGGATGGTGAGTCAATATTTCCTGGAGTATTGAAGGTTTTTTTCTCAACCACTACCTTAAAAGTTTTGGTATAGTCAATAATAGGAAGAGTTATACCTAAATGAAAAGTGGATTCACCCTATATCTCAACCATAAAAATAAATATCCATATTATATCAAGATAATTCTAGGATGAACAACTAAATTTCAAGAAACATGGATCTATCCCATTCATGTTTTTCAAAAAAAAACTAAACAATCCCACTGCATATCATAGAAAAAACCCAAACATAGAATCCCAATAGGGAAATACATACAAAAAAACTTTTAAAAAAATTCTAATTTATTCAAACCAAACCTTTTCTATAAACGTTACATAATCCTTTCCTAAAGACATTTCCACTTTAAAACAAACCAAAACCTTTATAAAAAGGTTCCACTTTAATTCAAAAACTCAAAAAAGATCATTTTATTTAAAATCACCTTATTCCAAAGGAATTAAAAACCACATTTCACAAAATTACACACACTTAAAAAGAAAAAAACCCACTTTTTAAAAGTTAAAATACAAATGATAGTTCACTTTAATTTTAAATTGTTTCCATAATTTTCACTTTTTTCAGAAACCTTTCCAAGATTCAATAATAAAATAAAACTCCTTTGAAAGAATAAAATTACTTAAAAAATACACCTATGATTTTGAAACAAGTCTCCTAAATCAAAATAAATATGGGACTAATCACTTTCAAAACATTTCACGAGCACCAAAATCCTTATTTTCATTCTTTTTAAAAAACATAAAACCTACTCTTAAAATCCAAAATTCAATCAAAAAGGCATAAATAATCAATCAAAAATATCACAAAAAAGAATCAAATAACTATAAAACTTCCTGAATCAACCTCACATAAATGGTAAGTACCACTAGAACCAATTCAAAAAGAAAGGGGTCAAAGATTAAAAAAATAGTGAGAAAGTGGATATGTACATGGTTTAGTCACACAGATTGGCCGATCATGCACCAACTATGAAACAACCAATATCATGGATTTCACATCCATTCACATGGGTATTGTGTGGTTTCTTAGACCATGTAATCTAACTATGTGGCTCTGGTTCTTCCACTATTTCCACCATAAAATCTAAAGAATATCCTCAAAATCACTAGTACACTCAATGGGGATCCAAATACCATAATATAACATCAAAATATGTCAAAAATAATTAAGAAAACCCCTTTAATTGAAGATTAAAACCCAAAATAACCATAGTAACTCAAGGATTTGAACGAGAAAGATCCAACAACACACTCCCTGTGTAATGACCTGAACTTTTTAAATGATATTGGTTTCCTAAAAATGTGTTTTATATTATTAAAAACCAAAACTATATCTCATTAATAATTAAGTAAGTATATTTTAATGTGACCATTGGGTTTCGACCATTATATTATTGTTGATCAATATGATAGTTGGTCAATATGACCATTGAAAACTATACTCTTAATTTTATTATTATTGTTTATAAATAGAAATGACAAGATATAAATTATGTAGAAAGAAGATTCAATGGACTTATCTAGTTGAGTTGTGCCATACGAAGCCTATTTTTTAGAGCTTGGGTGGGAGGTAGCATCTTTGGGCTTTACTCTTGAAAAATCCCAATACGAGCTTCAACATGTTAATCTTGAACAAAATCGCATATGGGAGAAGTTCATGTTAGTGAAAATTACCACTCTGGTAATGTTATCTGAGCCTCCCAATGATTCTATAACCATTACACACCTTACTCTTAGGTCGTATGTGGGTGTTATAAGGGGTTATGTGTCAATTCCTTAGTCACTTAAATTGCAATACCTTTATTTTAATAAAATTGTTATTTCATCATTTCCATTTTATGTATAGTTTTATTTAATAAAATATATGTTTAATTGAGACAAATTTGATAATTTGATTTTACAAGTAGAAATTGTAATTTTTAGATATTTCTCATACTAAGAGAATTATTATGTTCAAATAAACATCATTATTGAATTTAAAATGTCAAAATTAATCTAGGGTGAATTTTTAGTATTTTTAATAGAAGTTCCATATTTTTGATGAATAATGAAAATATAGTATTTTTCATTTAAATAATTATTATACTTTAAATAATTGATTCTGTGAAATGTTTTTCAAAAAATTGACATACAAGGTTGCTATCAGTAAGATATTTAGATTCTAATAGGATCAACTAATTTTTGGTGAATAGTATCTTGACCCTTTGAAATAGTTTTGTTACCCTTATGAATAGTACTATGTCCAATGGAATAGTAACCTCACATAAGAAAGTATAAATATAATTTATGAATCCTAAATGGTAATGTTATATAATTATATCATATTATAAGTAAATAGATATTTTATAAATTGTTAGTTAAGTATTAGTATTTGTATAAAACATAAATGATTATTTATATATTTATAATTAATATAATGACTTAAAAGAAAATTTATTTTCATAAAATAGAATCATAAATTAATATTTTTTTTGTCTTATGATTATATGTTAATTTGATGAATCCTTGGTGTTTTTTTCAAAGTGTTATAAAATCAGTTATAATTTTAGAATTGGTATTTTTTGAGTAAATAAATATTTTACATAAAATTAAATTTCTCATATTTATAAAATCATTTTCAAAAAATGGAATTAATTATTGAATTCAGAATTATTATATTATATTAGGTTTATTTTATGATAATTTTATAAAATACTTTAGTTTTTCATGTATAGTAGAAATGCAATTTGATTTTTTCAGTAAATTTAATGAAATCATAGCTATGACATAATGATTTAATAATTAATTTAAAATTATATTCAACTATTTTGTGATAAATTAACTAAATAGGTGTACCAATAGGCCAATACTATGGGAAAATACCATGGGAAAGCCCATGGTTTTTCAAATACCACAACTGTGTTGTCCTCAGAATCTAATAAAAAAACTCCCTCACTTTTTTTATAACTACCCACGGATTAATTCGTTTTATTTAATTAAAAATCCTTATCCATGAATATATGATATTATTAACTCCCACAGGGTCCTTCTAAGGTGTCCTCAAGACCCCAAGTTCTTGATCTTTGAGTTTTAGGAGTCACTCTTCAAGGTAAGGGAACTCTCAACTTCTCTTTTCATTTCAATTTCCTTTTTATGTGGTATGTATTTAAAATTTCAATACGATATTATTATGTACATTTTTTCGATCCCTTTACTTTATTAAGATTAATTTATGAATTTGATACCCTTTTCACCTAAATTTTTAATTTTTTCTAAAACCATGTTTCATACCCGTTATGCTTCCGGATTTTCATCTCAAAATTTCTCTCTTCTTATCAAGAAACTATTTTATTTTATATTATGAATAAAAAAACTTATATATTATCCAAGGTTATTCACATATATTTATAAATTATCTATTTTAATTATGTTATTAACATACATGAAACCCTCATTCCTTTTCTATGGGTTTAAAATGAAAAAAAAATCAAGTTTGTAAGCACTTTTTAAAACGTCATGATTTCGATATGAAATATGTATCTTTTATTATCCACTAGTTATTTTTGAGATGTTTTATTATGATATATGTGTCTCAAAAAAATTAATACATATTAATGGTTCACCTTGATAGTGCTCTAATTCATTGGGTAAATAATTTAATCTATATAGATGAAAATTTTTACGATACCTTGGTGAATAACCTTGGTAATTTTTAAGACACCTCAGTGATAAACCTTAGTGATATGATTATTAATGACTCAATTAAATGTTGTAGACACATTTCCAAGTTATTATTCAAGTTATTTTATTTATCATATGCCTCATATTCTCTTTTTCATGAAATATTGATATTCATCAAGTTGTTATCAATATTTCTCAAGATCACTTGTAAATTATTTCACTTGTTTTCTCTTATCGGGACTTATGCTCACCCTTTCCATTGATGTATGTCCCTAGATTATGATATTAAATAAATATAATTAGGATAAACTATGAATAATCCATTCTAGAGGAATATAATAATGTTTTAAATTTTCATGTATTAGGTACCTTTTTTCCAAGACTTAAACATTAAAAGGTCATCTCTTTGTAAAATTCTAAGTGAAGTAACATAATTAAAAGGTGGTAAGCCATAGTTTTTATTAAAATACAATTTAGTTATTTGTAGATATTAGGATTTAAAAAAATTTAGGAAGATCCCTAGAGAAAGTTTAAATATAGGAAAACTTCCTGGTATTTTGATGAAATATTTAGTATGTGGTTTCTGAACAACTAAATATTTGTATGGATAAAAAAAAGTGGATGTGGATCTAGCTCAAATGTATCTAGGGGTAAAACCTAAAAAACCACATTGAGATAGACTTGAATGGGAACTGGTGCATGAAAACAAATCTTTCCACACTCTTGGTTTGACACTCCCAGGGGATATGTTTGGTTAATCACAAGATTTTTATGAACTATTATAAAGAATTTATAGAATGTGTAATTATTTTTAATGAATAAAAAAATTAAGTATGGTGTTTTAATACATAAAAATATTTTAGAGTTATAATATTATTAAAATAAACATGTTTCTCACTAAGTTTATCTTAGTTTATAAAATTTTGGGAAATATACAGAACCATATAAATGGTGAGCACAATGGACCATGTGTTGATGGCCCAATGATGGAATACAGAATGGAGCCATCATGAGAATGATGAATCAAATAACTCAAGTCATGGGAAATAACTAGAATCATGTCAAGAGACCAGTTTCACCATGAAGGGAACAACTTTACTTTGAGTCCTTTATATGTAAACAACCACAAACGTTCAGTGCATCAATTAACCCATTGGTTAATGAATAGTGGATAAGCTTTATAGAAAAGATCTTTTATGGACTTCATTGTTAAAAACAAGAGAAGCTCACTCTGGTTATGTACTTTTTAGAGGGAAATCTGATCGGTGGTGGGAATTGATTAAAAACATGGGTCCAAGAGGGGAGATTGAATCTTTGGAGTGGGAAGAGTTCATGGCAATCTTATTTAATAATTATTTCCCTCCTTCGATGGGAATGAAAATGGTGAAGAAATTACTTGAACTGAAGTAGATGGAGAATTAATCTATTAGAATTTATGAGATGAACTTCACAAGAATTTCCCATTATACCTCTAGATTCTTTTGGATCTTAATGGGAAGGTAGATTGATTGTTTTGTGGACTAAGACCTCATTTATGGAAGAATTTAGACAAAAAATACTATGACAACTATAAATAAATTGTACGGAGAGCTAAGAAATTTGAACTGTATTTTGGAGAGACGTAGTGGTCACACAAATAAAAAAAAGATCTTTGGATCCAAACATTGGGAGAATATTTGATCAAGTAAGAGAAGAAAAGAAAGTGAAAATTTCTTCATGAAATAAATGTGGGAATAATCATTTGGGGAACTGAATTATTGAGAGTAAAAAGTGTTATAAGTGTGTAAGAGACGAACATATTGCCCAAAATTTTTATATTGAGGTGAAGCCTCAACTTCTCAACATAAACGACAAAGGAAAGATAGTGCAGGACCTTCCTAAAGTCCAATGATTCAGATATAGACATATTGGGAACTTTTCCACTAAATATCCAAATCTAAGGGCAGTGGAGGGTAATCACTATCAACCTTAGTAGAGGCTAAGGGATAAATATTTTTATTTTGTTATCCTGAAGGCTGAAGTTGAATCTCCAAATGGTGTGGTTCCAGGTACTCTCGTTGTTCTCCCAAATATATCATGTACTTTGTTTTATCCAAGTTCTATGAATTACTTTATTTCTTCCAAGTTTTCAAAGAATATAGAATCAATACCTAAACTGTTAGAAGTATAGATATTAGTCAAGACTCCTGGAGGGATTATCCAAGCATCAAAAGTGTTTAGAAACTCTAGTATTCACTTTAGAAAGCATAATCTCATCTCAAATCTAGTGGTTATTCCCATATTGGTATTTGACATTATACTAGGGATGGACTAGATCACAAAGTATTGTGCTAAGATCAGATTTAGAAGCAATAAAATATTAGTAGTATTGAATAAATAACTAAATGTTATTTTCAAAGGAGATATATCTCGACCTAAGTTTTGTCTAGAAGCACCACTCGTATCCTTATTTATAGATATTATTGGTGATGATGAAGAAGGAAATTAATGTGTACAAAGAGAGAATGTTCAAATTGTTCATGAATACATTGACTTATTTCATGAAGAGTTTCCTGGACCTCCCCCAGAAAGGGAGGTAGATTTCTCCATTGAACTCATGAATGGTTCCAAGCCAATATCAAAAACTTCGTATAGAATAGAAAATGTGGATTTGGTGGAATTAAAGAAACAACTCCAAGATATTTTTTATAATGGTTTTGTTCAGACCAGTGTGTCTCATTGGGTAGTACATGTTCTCTTTGTGAATAAGAAGGATGGATCAATGTAGTTATGCATTGATTATAGGGAAATTAATGGTATCATAGTAAAGAATAGATACCCTCTTCCAAGATTTGATTATTTATTTGACAAGCTTCATGGGACTAAATTCTTCTCTAAAATTGATATTTGATCAAGTTATCAACAATTAAGGGTGAAGAAAGAAGATATTACAAAGGCTTCCTTCTAATTAATTTATGGTAATTATGAGTTTGTTTTTTTTTTCAATTCATCTTGACTAATACTCATATTAGTTTTATGGATTTGATGAATATATTCTTTAAGGACTACCTTGATAACTTTGTGGTAGTTTTTATTGAAGATATTCTGATATATTGAAAAATTCACTAGGAGAATGAGGATTATCAAATGGTGATACTAAAAACTTCAAGGAAGGTAAGGTTATTTGGAAAGTTCATAAAGTGGGATTTTTTGTTACAGTAAGTTTTTTTCTTGGGGTACAATATAACCAGTGAATGAATATCAGTTGACCCTACAAAGACAAAGTTTTTGGAGGAGTGTCCTCATCCTGCAACTGTAACTAAGATTCATAGTATCCTTGGTTTAACATGATATTATAGGAGTTTTTTTAAAAACATTTCATGAATTTATAACCCACTAACCAAGTTAACTTGAAAAGGGGTCAAGTTCATTTGGAAAAAGGAGTGTGAGGAAAGTTTCCAAGAGCTGAAGAAGATATTGGTTACTGCACCCACTCTACCCTCTATAGAAGAAGGATTCGTTGTTTTTAGTGATGAATCTATGAAAGGGCTTGGGTGATTCATCATGTAAAATGACAAGGTAATTGCTTATGCATCTCTATAGTTAAAACCTCATGGGAAGAACCTATGCATGATCTAGAGTTAGATGATTTTTTTATCTAAAGATATGGAGTAACTATCTTTATGAGGAGAAATGTTATATATACACTGACTGTCAAAATTTGAAGTATATTTTTATGAAAATGGAATTGAACAAGGGATAGAGGAGATGGTTGGAATTTATTAAATATTGTGATTGTTCAATTCATTATCATACCAGAAGAGAAAACAAAGTTGCAGATGCATTAAGTAAGAAATATCTTGTGATGGAAATGATGAGGATTCAAATATATCCTTTGATCAAAGTACTAGTAAAACTAGACATGGGAATCATAAGGGAAGGGACATAATCAACCTTATCCCAAATGATTTCTCAACCTTCATTACTAGAGAATATCAAGAAATCTCAAAGAGATGGTCATTTTTTACAGAAGAAGATGGAGTTTGTAAAGAATAGGATATTTCCAGAGTTCAATATTGATCATAAAGGTATAATAAAATTTAATACAATTCTTTGTTTTGAATCTATTAAAAAATAAACAAGGAGTTGAAGGATGGATCTCATAGATCTACTTTATCTATACATCCTAGAATCACTAAAATTTATATGGAACTTCGTGATCATTATTAGTGGGATAACATGAAATGGGAGATTGTTGAATACACTGCAAGGTTCCTTATGTGTCAACAAGTATAGGTAGAGTGAAAAATTCCTAAATGGTTATTACAACCAATACCCATACCAGCATAGAAGTGGGACAATATCACTAGGAATTTTTTCACTAGTCTCCAAAAAACATCAAAAGGAAATAATGAGATATGAGTTATAGGGGACTGTCTGACTAAGACAGCCCATTTTATCGCTATTTAGGAATATTTCTCTCTTTAAAAACATGAAAATATATATGTTAAGGAAGTGGTAAGGTTTCATGTAGTTCCACTTTCTATTATATATTATCTTGATCCAAGGTTCACATAAAAATTCCAGAGAGGTTTTCAACATTCTATGGGTACCAGATTTAATTTAAGTATGACCTATCACCCTCAAACTGATAGCCAATATATATAAACAATTAAAACACTCGAGGACATTCTGAGAACATGATCTGTGAAATTTAAAGGTGGATGGGATCAATATCTCCCAATATTTGAGTTCTTATTCAACATCACCTTCTATTTGAGTATTCAAATGTCTCCCTAGGAAGCTCTATATGGTAAGTAATGTAGAACTCCTAATTAATGAGATAAAGCTAGTGTGAGAAATCTTCTTGGGCCTGATATTGTGTAAGAGATGATAGAAAAGGTTCATGTCATCCAACAACATATTAAGGATACTCATAATCAGCAAAAGAGTCATGCTGACAACCATTGAGGGGACTTGTAATTTGATGTTAGCGATAAGTTATTCCTCTGAATTTCAACACGGAAGAGATTCATGTAATTTGGTAAGAAATAGAAGTTTACCCTAGGTACATTGGCCCCTATGAAATCCATGATGGTATAGGATAAGTGTCCTTTCAGCTATAAATTCCACCAAATATATCTCAATTTCATGATGTTTTCCATGTATCTCTCTTAACAAAGTACATACATGACCCATCACATGTACTGAATTCGGAGATGGTACAACTGGAATGTGATCTCTCTTATGAGGAGCAGCTGATGGAGATCTTAGACCAAAGGGACAAGGTACTATACAACAAGACTAATCACCTCATCAAATTGTTATGGAGGAACCACATGTTTGAAGAAGCAATGTGGGAACCGAAGGAAATAATGAATTAAAAGTACCCTCACCTTTTCTCAACTAAGAGAATGAGTTGAAATTTAGAGGATAAAATTTCTTAAGGGGGGAAGAATTTGATGACCCTAACTTTTAAATGATATTTAGTTTCTAAAAATGTGTGTTATATTATTACACAGAAAAACAATATCTCATTAATAATGAGGTAATTATATTTTAATGTCACCGTCGATTTTCAACCATTATATGATTGTTGATCAATATGATCATTGGTCGATATGACCCTTGGAAACTATACTCTTAACATTATGATTATTGTTTATAAATAGATATGATAAGGAAGAATTAATGCAGAAAGAAGTGTTGATGGCTCATCTAGTAGATTTGTACCATATGAATCCCGTTTTTCAGAGCTTGGATAGGAGGCAGAATCTTTGGGCTTCTCTTTTGACCAAGACCTTGTTGAGCTTCAACATGTTAAGCTTAAATGATATCTCCTATGGGAGAAGTTCAAGTTAGTATAAATTATCACTCGAGTGATGTTATTTAATCTTCCAAATGATTCTATCACCATCGTACACCTTATCATTAGGTCGTATGCAAGTGTTATAAGGGGTTATGTGTCAAGACCTTAGTCACTTAAATTATAATCCATTTGTTTTAATAAAACTTTTATTTCATAATTTTGGTTTTAATAATAGTTTTACTTAATGAAATATATGTTTAATTGAGACAGATTTGATAAATTTATTTTATAGGTAAAATTTTACTTTTTAGAGATTTCTCTTACTTAAATAATTATTAAGATAAAATAAACATCATTTTTTAATTTCAAATATCAAAATTAATCTAGGATGAATTTGTAGTATTTTTCTAAGAAGTTTCATATATTTTATGAATAGTGAAAAATATTTTATTTTACATTTAAATAATTATTATAATTTAAATAATTGATTCTGTGCATTTATTTTTAAAAAACAGACATACACGATTACGATCAGTAAGATATCTAGAGTCTGATCGGATCAGCTAAAGTTTTTAGTGAATAGTAACTTGACCCTTTTGAAGAGTAATGTTACCCTTATAAATAGTAATATTACCAATGGAATAGTAACCTCACATAAGGAATCATAAATATAATTTAGACATATTTAATGGTAATGTGATATAATTATATCATAGTATAAGTAAATAGATTTTTTAGAAACTATTATTTAAGTATTAGTATTTTTATAAAACATAAATGTTTATTTACATATTTATAATTAATATAGTGATTTAAAAGATAATTAAATTTCATAAAATATAATAATAAATTGATATTTTTTGTCTTATGATTATAAGTTAATTTTATGGGACCTTGGTTATTTTTTCAAAGTGTTATAAAATCAGTTATAATTTTAGAATTGGTATTTTTCGAGTAAATAATGATTTTACTTAAAAATTAAATTTCTCATATTTAGAAAATCAGTTTCATAAAACATAATTAATTTTTGAATTCATAATGTCTATATTAGGTTAGGATGAATTTATTTGAATTTTATCAAATACTTTAGTTTTTCATGAATAGTAAAAATACAGTATAAGTTTTTTCGGTAAGTTTAATGACATCATAGCATTGTAATAATAATGTAACAATTAAATTAAAATTATGTTCTACTATTATGTGTTAAATTAACTCAATAGTTTTCCCAATTGGTCAATACCATGAGAAAATACCATGGGCAAGCCCATAATTTTGCAAATACCAATACTAAGGTGTCCTTAGAAATTAATAAAAAACTCCCTCACTTTTTCTATAAATACCCACCAATTATTTCATTTTAATTCATTAAAAAATCATTCTCTACAAAACTATGATATTATTACCTCCCAAGGAGTCTTTATATGGTCTCTCCAATCCCCCAAGTCCTCAATATTCATGTTTTATGAGTCACTCTTTAAGGTAAGAAAACTCTCAACTTCTCTTTTCTTTCCAATTTCCTTTTTATGTGGTATGTCTTTCAAATTTCCATAATATATTCATTAGTAGATTTTATTATATACCTTTACTTTATTAAGATTAATTTATTAATAGTATACCCTTTTACACTCTCCTTTTAATTTTTTTTCTAAAACCATGTTTCATACCCGTTATGCTGCCGGATTTTCGTCTCAAATTTTATCTCTCTTTATCAAGAAATTATTTTTATTTTCTTTTTTGAATACCCAAAACTCTATCTTCTCTATCGGTGTTCAAATAGATGTAAAAATGATCTATTTTAATTCTAGGTTAACATAAATGAAACTATAATTCCTTTTCCATGGGTTTAAAATGAAAAAAAAAGCATCAGGTTTTTAATCACTTTTTAAAACATCTTGATTTTGATATAAAACCCATATCTTTTATTATCCAAAATTTATTTTTAAGATGTTTTATTATGATATATGTGGATAAAATTAATTAATTCATATTAATCTTTCTCCTTGATATAACTCTAATTCATTGGGTAAATAATTTAATCTCTAGAGATGAAAAGTTGTATGATACCTTGGTGAATAACCTTTGTAATTTTTATGACACCTCAGTGATAAACCTTGGTGATATGATTAAGAATGACTCAATTAAATTTTGTATCCACATTTATAAGTTATAATTCATGTTATTTTATTTATGATATACCTTGTGTTCTCTTTTTCATGAAATATTTATATTCTTGAAGTTCTTATCAATATTTCTCAACATCACATGTAAATTGTTTCACTTGTTTTCCCTTACTGGGCCTTCTACTCACCCTTTCCATTGATGTGTGTCCCTGGGTTATGAGATGAAATAAGTTTACATAGGATGAACCTTGAATAAGAATATCCATTTTAATAGAATAATTATTTTAAATTTTCATGTATTATGTACCTTTTTTCAAGACACTAAACTTTAAAATATCTTTTGTTTGTAAAATGCTATGTAAAGTTATGTAATAAAAAGGAAGAATGTCATACCACGTACCAACCTTTAGAGTAATGAAACTTCAATATCCCTAATACTAGAATTATTAAATAATAAGTTGGATTCTCCCGAACCTATGCCTTTAAGAAACTTGGGCTCTGGTACCATTTGTAACAAATCAACATGGGTTGACCAAACACATCACCTAACCTGACCTGCCATTAGGCTTGAAGGTAATTATCCACCCCCACTGGCTGGAAACTAGTGTTTGTGTATCAAGAACATATAATTTGGAATGAATTTAACCTCCTATAATAATATAAACAATATCATAACCTACCAAGAATCTAGTATGCTCATTCATATATTGGAGGCCTGTTAATATAAATAAACAGTCTCAATATAAGTAAAACAACCAAACTGAGAATAACATGGAAATGAAAAAAGAAAAATTAATGCATAAACTAATCATAACATAAGTAATAAAATTCATTATGCTCATAATATATGGATACAAAATATATAGAAAACAAATAAAACAACTAACTAGACTGGTTGATAGAAACCATCCCAAAAGATAAACCAAAAATTACCCAAACTACTACAAGCCATCTCCAGGTGACCCAAATTCACTTACCACATCACCACTCATTCCATAACCATCACTCAATGGTCCAACCCAAATATACTCCCCAAATAAAGGAAAAAATCTGTGGTACATTAAAAACATAGAACCTGAAAGAAACCATAAGAGCTATATAAACCCAATAGAAGAGTTTGTTTCATTTTATTTACAAAAAATGAATTACATTAGCACTAGTTTAAAATATAAAGATAATGTAGTTTTTTAAAATAATATTTTATCAAAACAAATTATTATTCCACAAATTACTTTAATAATACTCCCCCTAATTATAATAATAAAGGTTATAACCATGACCTTTTTCATAAAACCCTTTTAGAACCATAGAAAGAGGGTCTTTTATTATGTTCCTAAAAAATAAGATAAAATTAATTTAATCGTAACAAATAATTTAAAAATAATAATTAAAAACACACCACTTTCCTATTTATATGACTTTCCAAATATTTTCATAATTTCTTTTCAAAGTTAAAAAAACAAATCACAATTTGTACCCACATATCAATATAGATTGTCAAAATAAACAACTAAGGTGGTGGTGCTATGCAAGATTGTCAAAGTTCGGAGAAAAAAAGTGACATAACAAAATCCCCTAAATAATCATCAATAAGAACTAAGAATCATGGGACACTCCTTTGGAATCAAGTAATATAGACCCTGAACTAGAGACATGATCCTTAGGCTAACACTAAAGAACCTTTCCATCCCGATAGTCTTGTCAAACTAGTTAGGCCCTAAATATCATCACAGGAGTTCCAAGCTACCATGGAATACATAATCCATATAGTTAGTTCTCGTCATGTCTAGCCGGTTAATATTTCTTAATTAGATAACAATATACACTGGGTTTTTCTCTCATCTAATTCATCTACTATCTTCCTAGTATTTCCATGAAATTAATCAGTGAAGGTGAATAGTGAATACATTCATAAAATTAAGCACAAATTATTTATAATAACCCTCATCTCACCTACTTCACCCTCGAAATAAACACCCCCTTTCACAGTCATGAATAAGAATCAATATAAGTAAAATTGTATAAAAACACCCCTAAGGAGTCATATCCCCTAATGAGTATATCAATAATAGGGGCTCAATCAAGGATCTCACACAAATTTTAGAAACACTCATTAAAGTCCCAAAAGTTCCTTTAAAAACATGCTTGAGTTTTCATTCTACATTCTATCATATAGAAATTTTGTTTTCAAGAATTCTCAAAAATCAATTCATAGTGGAAAAAATTTGAAGTCAATTAAAGAATAGATCCCCCCCATTTAATATAAACTGTTTTAAAAGTAAGCACCATGAATTTTTACTAAAATGTTCCTTAAACTCTATACTTCACCCATTCAAAGACCTAATCAGGTTCAAATTCAAAGAGACATCAGAACCCATTTTTTAAGTTGTATGTTTATTTTTAAAACCATTGGAATTAAAAATAAATTAGGAAACTTGAAGATGTAATTCTACCCTTTATTCCAAGTGTAAAAAAACCTACAAAGATTTATAAATCCAAGAGACATTCCATATATAGTTTTAATTAGAAAAATCCAAACATTAAAACTATTTAATCTTTTAATGACATGGAAATTAATGAAAACACAAAAAATCACCTACCTTTGATCAAGTTTAACCAAGTTGAAACAATAGGTAACACATCACCTTCTTTGGTGAATTATCCCAAAAGAAAGTACAAGCTCTAAAAAAGCCCCATAAACTAATAACTAACATTATAAACTACCTCAGATAACTAATCTTGGACAAATATCCTCTACAGTTTTAGGGAGGAGGCCAGTATAAAGAGAAATGAGTGTTTGGGAAGAGAGAGGAGAGAAACAAGAGGAATATGGGGATTACCTTAAAGAATCCACTTAGAATCACCATGGAGGAGGATCAAAATAAAGAAGAGAGATAAGGAATCCCCTTCATCCACCCTGGGTTTGGATATGAAAATAGGTGGAAGGATAGGGGTGATATGTTAAAATTAAATGGGTTAAAGAGGTGATTTCAGCTTTTAATGAAATATAGGTAGCTATCATGGTAAGACTACATGGTTTGGTAAACTATGAACCAACTATATAGCTATAACTATCTAAGAAAAACCCATTCACATGGTTAATTTATATGATTTCTCCTAACCATGATAAATTTTTTACCATCACACTTATGTATAAGAGGGATATCATGGTTTCTACTAAAACATGCATGGTTTGAGGAAAATATTTACATACTGTTTAGAAAAAACCATGTGTGAATAAAATAAATAGAAAAAGAACCCTATATAAGGATAAACCTACATGTTTCTCACTAACCCATGCATAGAATAAGTCCCTATATAAATTTATTCTATATTATTTACCAAATCATGTAATGACCATGTGAAAACCAAGAATAAATGAGAAATTTCCATAATTTTACAATTTAATCCAAAAACCTCCAAAAATTAAATTAATCTAAAATAATTTAAAATATAAAACAATAGAAAAATGAAAGTTTCAAACATACCCTATTCCCTAATCCATAATATCATGGTTATTCCCATATATTATGCTACAACTGAAGGGAGAGTGGGAGAGAGATAGGTAAGTTAGAAATTAGTTTCCTCACCCACCTAGATATTGGGGAAAACACCCCATAAAACATTTCAGTGTTGGTTTCCCTACTGAATTGGGTAGTGAATCATATGAAATCATAAAATATAATAATATATCATGAATAACCACATTAATGAAAACTACTTATCCTTATACTCAAACTGAAGTTATCATTCAAAAAGGCACCTAGATATAGCCACTAAGTACTAGGAAACAATATTTCATATAAGCACAATAGAATATAGTTTAAACATCATTCACAATATTTACCTAGTAACTAGAAATTACAATTCATTATTTAAACACCATCACAAATTCTTGTTTATTAGATTCAATTAATAATAATACAATTTGTTTTTACAAATTAGATCACAATTATATATTCCATCTCATACTCTCAAATAATTTATTCCATTCATCCCATGGTTTCTATTATTAAACATATATCAATAACACACATCCCATGTGTTCATTATTAATCAATTTATCACTAAATAATCTTTTGGTACTCTAGGACTCATCCAAAGATACCATAAACAAGACACACTCAAATTGAATTGAACCAAAGTGCATCAGGGGGTTAGAAACTATAAAAAACATCTAAAAAACCTTACATTAAAAGAAACAATAAAGAGAAAATAATCACAGTGTCATCCCTGACACCATTCTATACAATAAATTCCATTCTGGCATTACTGGAATCAATCCACCACTAGAACCCAGGATACCCATCCAATTGTTCATCAAACTTCACAACCATATTAGGGTCACAAAAAATCACAGTGAGGATCTATTATCCAATAGAATAAATTCATAAAGAAGTTATTTTTAGAGCACACATTCAAGGAGAAACCAAGTATATATCACTAAGGCATTTAATCATTTCAAAAACAAGGATAGTCTCACTCATTCCCAAATATTTATCTTTATAAAATGACCCATTCATTTTCATCTTGAATTTATTGATTCATTATGCATAGGTTCAGAAAAAATAAGATTCTTATAAGTAATATATTTTCATATAAATGATACAAACATAAACTTTCTTTAAGTAAAACATTCATATTCCTTTAATTTCAAGGAATAATGGTAATAAATTTACATTTTTATTTCATTAATCATATCATTATTATGGATTTACATTGTTTAACTAATTTCAAGTATATAAAAATGTTAAGAATCAATAATAATAAAAGAAACTATATAGCACATGATCTAAAAAATCAAGAGGAAATATAAATATAGCATAAATCACATGTGATTATAATATCTCATACCATATTCATTGTTCCTTAATTTACTATATCATTATCTTTAATAGGTTGATTCCAACATTACCTAAAGAAAATAAATCATGATACCTTCATATAGACAAATGAAAAATAAAATTAAATAATACCTTATCATGAAAGAAGTTTAATGTTCTCTAAAAATAACTGAAAAACAATAATCAACCACCTTAGAACTCAAAGGAACCCCCCATAACCTATCTATAACAAAACACCCTCAAGACTGGATCGATTCACAACCCAAAAATGCGAAAATACATTAAAAACACACTAAAAATAAATATATACAATTTAGGATGATGAGAAGATCATAAGAGAGTACCTTTATCAAATATAATTTTATTTGATTTTCTAATGTGTTTATACTTTCAAAAGGAAGAAATTGGAGAGAGCTAAGTGGGCTTTGGGTCGGCTATAGTTTGAAGGAAGAGATTAAAAATTGAACTAAGGAATATCAAACCCACAATTTTTAGAGGAATACTAAATGGCCTCCACCATGTCATACTGACTCCTATGATGGTCATATATCCCCTTAGTTAAAGGGAGATCTAATTCCCTGGTGTTTGAATCAGTACCCTCCCCTGAATCTTGTGAATTTTAAAAACTATATTAGTCACCTTTACCAACCACCACACCCTGAACCATGGCATAGTTCATGGAAATTTGAATTCTAAAAAGGCCACTACAACCTCCACCATGTAATAGGGAGAAGTCCCTATCCATTTGGACTCAACATTCCAAGGAATTTGATATGGAAAGCTCCACCTCACCATTTCCTCTTATCGTATGCTCTCAACTATGCCTCGAACTTTCATGCTAACACACCCATTTCATTAGAAATTTAATCTCTTCCCATTTACCATAGGGATACCTCAATAACCACCATTCTTATCAACATGGACATTTCAGGGGTTCCCATTTCCAACAAGGATAACCCCAAGGCCCCCAGTGATGCCACACCCTCCAAAGTGGCATATAAATCTTCCTTGTTTCCCACTTGGGAAACAATATTTGAAAAACACCCTTTAAAATGTAAACCCTAGAGGTTTCACTCTCTGAGGGGCCCCATGAACCACACAACCAACTCAAACACCTAAGGCCTTAAAATGGTTTCACCACACCTACAGCTCCAAATGAGCTCAAAATAGTTAGTACTATACTCACAGTTATGGCATAGTGACCCTCAAGATGTCCAAAACTCCTTAATATCTCTCAAAACACCTTTTAACTCCCTATAAAAACCTACAAGATAAGGAAAAATTTAAGAGAGATTGATCTTGAAATTAGTTTTCTTACAGTCCATGTCTGTTGTTAATATAAAAAAATAAATTCTTGTATTTTAAAAGTATAAATTATAAACATTTTATATTATACAATTATTGTGAATATTTATATGATTTAAAATGAAAGGAAGGATTGATAAAGAAACCTTTGAATTTATATTTTGGATATAATTAATGATTTTTGTTCAGTATAAGAGAAATTTTACTTATCTTGATGAATATAAAAGATGAACTAACTTTTGTTTTCTTTAATTATCTATTGTGTGAAAAACATTTGATAATTGTAAACATAATTTATTTATTAATAAAGTAAAATTTATTTGAAACATATGGTTCATATTCTTATTTAGTTCATATTATGTATAAGAAAGATGATTTAGTTGAAGTAATTAATAAAAATAAAATACATTATCCAAATAGAAAAATATGGAAATGATTAATATTTTAAATCGTTATTTAAGGTTTTCAAATAGTAAAATGGGAAAATATTTCATATTTTAATTCCTCATTTCATTTTTTTTTTTGAATTAATAAAAAATTAAATATAATTTAATTAAATCATACAAGATATGATTTTGAATTTTTTGTTACTCTATAAAGAATACCTTATGAGATGTGATTTTAGTGTACAAATTCTTATGTCTAGGAATTATATGTTTGAAATATATAAATTATAAAAAATGATATGAATTAATATTGATCTTAGTGAAGTTAAATATTAAAATAAAATAATGTTATAGACATTTTTATTTCTATGATACTAGTTTGATCAAAGTGAAATTCATTTAAAATAAAACATCTGTATTTGGGAGGAATTTAGGATATATGTTCATAAAGAAAAGTGATTAATATAAAAGTTATATTTTTCCTTATTACAAATGATCTCAAATAATATTTTAATTCTTAGAAGAGAACAGTTATTCATTTTAACAAAAAAATATAAATACATCATAATACTGAATATTATGAATTAATATTACTTGTATAGATTTTTAAGTGTTTACAATAAGGATTAAGAATCATAATATCACTATTATCAATATATTAGTTTTTTAATGAATTAATCTCACTAAAGAGATTAGTGAGAGGGTTGATTTATCATATAACTATGTAATGATGTTATGGTATTTACAAGGTAATTTAGTAGTCATTACATGGTGATGTGTAATTTTTTTTATAAAACTATTAGATTCAAAGTTTTTCAATACTCTCAGAGGTTTATGACATGGAACTAACCACCCACCTATGAAGCTGTTAGGAATCATGTTGTGACCATAATAGGTAACAATTTGATAAATAATTATGATTCTTTCATGTGGTGAGAGGTTACATGTAATGATATAAATATCATATAGGATTTCTCCCCCACCCAAGTCCATTTAAACTCATGAGGAAGTGATCCAAAGTGGAAAATATCATATATGGATGGATGGTTTGACTTGTATCAGGTATTAGAGCATAGTTCATGGGTTCAAACCACTCAAGTAATACTAAGGGTGATATTATTGGATCCATGGTTTTATAATTCTCTATAAGGTTTATGACATGGGACTAACACCCTTCTGTGAATCTATAAGAAATAATTACATAACCCTAATAGGTCACACTGTGAGGCTGGATCTAGATTCCCACATGGGGTGAAGGGGAGTTCCATGTGCTGATAAATATATCATATGGTAATTATCTCCCTACATGAGGCCTTTTAAAGTTGTGATGTAGTGATATAAAGAAGACATTATCATGTATGGATGGTTGGAAAGAATTGTAACTAGTGTGGTGAGTCTGAAAAAGATCTTGGGAGTTTTTTTGGTTTATACTTGTTGAATAATATATTTACAAAATGTTAGAGTGGATATAAGATCATGATAAGTTTATTTATAAAATTATCAGGAAGAGTTTGAAGTTAAATAAAAGGTATTATGTAAAAATTTAAAGAAAATGAAGGATTCTTGTTCAAGTTTGGTAGTATCTCATGAAAAGAAAATAGTTCATGAAAATATTATTCTGTGAACATGATGAAGTTCATAATTAGGATTCAATGTGTTTTCCATAGTCATGGAGGGTTTCATGGAAAATGTTTTTCATATTGACATTTCTTATAAATAGGGCACTAATCATCATTATAAGAGGCTGAGAAGACGTAGAGAAGATCTAAGGGATTTATCTTTACATAAGTCTTACATAAATATATTCCCTGAGTGAGATCATTTACAAGACCAATAGTTTCATGTAGATAGGATGTTACATGAACAAATTTTTGGGTGAAAATACTTTATGTGAGCATCAATTGTGAAAAAGAAGGTATTTACATAAATCCTAATGAAATTTCCCATAATTTATATTGTAAAGTGGAATTCATCAGTTTGATGAAATAAGGGCTTCATGAAACACCAATTTTGGTGTAAAAAAATTTGATTCAGTGAATTTTATGAATCTTCTAAAGGAATAGTGAGTATACTTTTGTTGAGAGAGTAGTGAGTTATCATAGTGATTGGTTTTAAACCATGGGGATAGTAAGTTTTTTATGAATATTGTAAACAATCTATAAACTTAGTGATTATGGTACATCAACACATCAACATGGTATGATCCTTGTACTAGGACAATATAGGTGAACCAATCAAAAGTCACTTGTTTATTTCTTTAGAGGATTTATCACTTTGTATTAGTTTTTAGGGAGAGATGTGTCCCTATTAACTATAGAATAAGATCATTGGTGAGGGTAATTTGAAGAAATTGATATGCCCCAATTCATCCCCCCCCCCCAAGTGTATTTACCTTTCTTGGGTCCAATAAAAAACAATTAAAGTAGAAAAACAGAAGTTCATTATAGGTCACTATATATTAGTATGTGGTGGGACTAACACATATATATATGGTTTTTTCAATTTTATCATAATTTTTTTAAGATTTTACAAATCTATCATGTTATAAAATTTAATTACTAATTTATCATTCATTTATGTGGGTTTCATATATAATAATATTTGAATGATAATTGACCAAAAAGTTATCCTTGGTTGATGATAATTATGGAAAGGCATGGGTTGTGAGTAGATGTTATCAATAATGTGAAGTGGGGGTCATATCTAGGTATATATTTCACTCATGAGACATAAATATTACTTGTATTATGGATTTAAATATTAATTATATCACCTATGATTTCAAAAATAGTTTCATTGATATACTAAGGGTTCATGTTTTATAGTTTTCCCCGTTACATGAGGTTAGAAAGGTAACCTTCATGTGAAACTTCATACTTTGATACATTTATTACATAATTCTTGATGCTGATCTAATAAAGGGGTGGTTAGGTATGTTATTGATCATATAGTGGGTTTTTCTTAACTAATATGGGATTTTTACTCCTTTATAAATTTTATTGGATTTCTTCCTTCGATGAGAAATATTGAGTAAGTTTATGTCTATACCTAGTAAAATAACATGTGATATACTCATCAAATTAGATGAATGACATGATAACTATTCATAAAGATGAATGACATGATATGTATTCATTGGTATGAATAAAATGTGATATATCAATCAATATTTATTATTTTATACTAAAAGAGTTGAGAATTTATAAGTTAGACTAAACAAGATTGACATATTTCATGTCTCATGCTATACTCGATGTATTAGATAAAGGAATTATGGGATTATGAATCATGTATTAGATAAATATAGTGTATATATATATTTAGATACATGTGTATAATGTACATCATGTCATATCCATTTTTCTCTTGAGTAGCACTGATACTTTTCTAAAAGTATCTATTTATTTATTGTTATGAATTTTAAATTTATAATCATTCATAAGATTACAAAGGCCCACAAGGTTACACAAAATTCTGTTTGAATGAGTATTTTTTTTACAAATATTTTGTATAAACATATAATAATTTTTTCATAACTTGTATAAAAGGTTATTTATAGGATATCCAAAATAGTTTGTATATGATTTCATAATTTGTTATATATGATGTGACATAAAATAAAATTTTCATAAATTTTATGTGGTTTTACTACATGTAAGATATTGAAAGATATTGTGTAAAATAATTAATGTATATTAAGTTGTGATTTAATCATGATAATATATGTTATATATCATGGAAATGAAACATAATTTTATTTCTTGGAGGGATATAAGTGTGAGGTTACTTTTTCTTGGAGTGATAAAAACATATTTCATAGAGAAATATATTTATGTGGTTTCTATAGTTGGTAGTGATATAATAATATCACATGGTGCACTATCAATGTTATATAATATATCACATACTTCATCTTGAATCTTATATATAAAATATATTAAATAGTTGTCTTAATATCATCGGGTGATAATTATGATATTTTTAACACATTACAAAGAATTATTAAACATTATATATTAATATATAGTTTTTGTTGAGTAAATATATTGTTCATTAAAAAAATTCAATAGAAAGTATTTATTTCCTCAACCCTTTAAGAATTTTAGGAAATCCAATATCAAGGAGGGTAAACCATTTATAATGGTTTCTAAATTTGATATTTGATATTAAATTTCTATCAAAGTCAAAGATATATAGTAACAACCTAGGTATTTATAGAATAATACTTTTTGGTTTCTATTAATAATTACGAATAAGGTGTTAATTTTACATTAAAGGGGACACTTTTTCCGATATCATACTCGACACACAACAACAGATTTAGCTGAAATCTTATGTTGCACAGAACAATGAGTTATACTAAAAAAATAATACAATAATATTATTATTATTTTAAATTGTAGTTAACACCTATCCGTTGGAATAGAGGGAATGAATAATATAAACTAAATTCTAAAATATGGTTTAAACATTTTAAATAATTATTTTTTGGTTACCAAATTTATTAGAAATTGAAATAAAAACCAATAGAATATAAAGGATGTGTTTTTATGGAAACCTATTTAAAAGAGAATAATTGTGTTTATAAAATCATATCACTCTTTATGGATTTTTATTTAATGAAAATTATATTTTATATAATAAATATAATGTTTTAAATTTAACTTATATGTTTTCTAGATATGATATAGGAAAAACATCAATTTTTTGGATAAAATATGTATTTTTCTAAAAATATAGTTTTACCACCTTTTGATGGTGAACCCTTTTTAAATATAGTTTTGGTCACTTTTATATGTTCTATTTAACAAAATAAAATTCTTATTTATAAGCGGGACATCAAAATTTACTTCGGCTGAAATTTTGGAATTTTTCTGATAAAGTTCATTTTTAATGAATAGTGAAAAAATACTGCATTTTAATTCAAAACTCCATTTTCATCTAATTTATTTATATAGTTAGATTTCCCTTTTAATTGGTTTTAAAGTACAATTGGATTATGTTTTTTTAATTTAATCCAATTATGGTCATTGGAAGTAATTTCACTTTTAAATTAGACATAAACACATGTCAATCTTTTTATAGTTATTACTTCTTAAAAACCCGCTTTTTGGTTTTGACAATGGGAATTAATTTTAAATTAATTACTAAAACTTATGTGTTTTTAATTTAAAAAAATTTATTCCATATTTGGAATCATAAGGTTCAAATCGTGTTAATAGTTACCTTTTATTTTTGGAGATTATGAATAGTAACTTCAGTAATTATTTTATTTACCATAGCAAAAGGGTAAATCTGGTAAATAAGGGTAAAAAATAATATTATAATAATATAAAACTACCCTAAAACATGTCCTAATCCTATTGGATGAGATATTTTTGAACATATACATCCTTGGGTCAGTTTTAGAACCCCATTGATCCACTTAGGAGTGAGAATGACATATTATAATAATTAATTTAAAGTAAAGAGGAAAATAACATAAACATATATCTTTTACTAAAATAATTTTTATATGGGGTTATCTAAGTGATCTCCTTGACAATAAATATTCATTATAAAGATAAAAATATTTCATACATCATGTTATTTTATTTATAATTTTTAGAAATTAAACAAATAAATTTAATTAGGACACAATGATGATGGAGTGATTTCTTCATTAATGAACGATTGAAATAAATGATATTATAAATATTAAAATAAATTTAATTTGGTTATTTTGATGCCATCCATGAATTTTATGGATGATATTGACATATTATCTTTGATTTAATGCCTTTTTTAGAAGGAATCAAGTTTTTTATGACTTTAAAAAAATCAATTACTTTATAGTGTGAAAATTGATATAAATGTGTTCTTAAAAAAAATACTATTTTATTAAATGATAAAATAGTCCTAAAAATATAAGATTCAGCCAAATGAATTATATAATTTTTAAAATTTCCTTAATGATCCACTTATTATTCTCTTGGAATTTTATAGTAAATATAGTTACCATATGTTATGAAAATTCCAGAAGACATGGTGAGAGTTGATGTTTTTTACTAAAGGTTAAAACTAAAAGATAAGGTTAATTTTGTGACCTGAACTTGTCTAAAATCTATTTGTTGAGATTTTTTCGACCCAATATAATCTTATATTTGAAATAAATTAGTTTGGGATCTTTTGAAACCGAAAAACATTTTATAATAAAATAATATTTCAATACCTTCCAAAAGTGACCCTCCTTCATCTTATGAAAAGCCACCACCTCTACCCACTTACACACACCTCTAAAACCCCTTATCTCATCCAACTTCTACTCAAATAAGCTCTCAAAATCCCTCCCTTCCTCTTAGAATCCTTACCTTGGGTAGAAAGAAATTTAAGAAATACTTTTGGCTCAAATCAAAAGAAATTACCCAATTTAGAGGTAATGTATTCTCTCAAGTTCCTTTCCTTTATTTTCATTCTTGACTCCCTATGCTATTCTTATTCTTGGGTTAAATACCAACACCAGTATCCTAACTATACTAAGATTTTTTTATGATAATTATTTGAACTAAACTTACACACAGCTATAGAATCGATATAGTATATGTATATGCTCAATTACAAGAGGGGTGAACTCTAAGTTTAAAAACTTTAATTTTTAACCTTAAGGAAAACTAAGTTTAACAAAGTTAAAAAGGTAAATTCGCAAACCCTAAAATAGTTCTATAAGAAAAACATACTAGGTTCCAAAAACATAGTTATAGAAATAAAAAATAAGGAACGTTTACAAGGAAAAGATTATACATAAAAGCATATATAATCTTATATATAAGAGTATGAAAAAGTAAAAGAAGGTATAAGAAAATTATACATTCTTCCTTTATCAAAAAACAGTGGAAATAAACTTGAAACAAAACAAGTAATAGGAATAAAATTTTAAACCCAAAGAGTAGAGAATCCAAGAACCTTGGATAAAGGTCCTTTGATTTATACTTTCAAAAAAGTCTGTATTACCCGCACTAGGGTAAGCCCTCGATGGGAATATCAGAATATATCTTGATATCCCTGCAAGCCCTTGGTATTTAAGGTAGTAATCACCTCTGTCTTCCAATCCCCATAATCCCTCGATTGTACTCCGCAAAAATTGGAGTTTCAAAAAGAAAGATGAACAATATGTTCAGAATGAACAAGGCATGAGAGTCCCTCCCTCTAGAAATCACTTCTCAGTATGTAATATCTAGATTGATGGAATGGTATTTGATCTCATTCAAATAAGATTCTATTTATAGGAACATATCCAACCGTCAGCTCTCTCCTCCAATGGTCATATTTTTCTTTGAATTTCATAGGGACCTATACATGCGTCACTCAACCAATAGTTAATTAGAAACAGATTGAACGACATCATTTCATAATAATAGAAAGGGTAAGGAAAATTAAATAACCTAACCAAATATATTTTTTAGAGTCTAAGGAAAAATAGCATTTGAAATCTAGCCAAGTAAACATTCATAGTCTATAAGGCATGGATATTCAGATTCAGTTTTACAAAGAATTCAGAATTAGAAATCTTAAGATTCTGGAGTCTGAATTATGAGGAATTTAGAGTCTGAATTCTGAGGAATTGAGATTCTGAATTCTAAGGAATTTTAGAGTCTTAATTCTGAGGAATTCAGGGTCTTAATTATGAGGAATTCGGAGTATTAATTCTGAGAAATTCAGAGTCTGAATTCTAAGGAATTAAGAGTCTAAATTCTAATGAATTCATATTTCTAATTCTAAGGAATTCGGAGTCTGAATTCTGAGGAATTCAGAGTCTGAATTCTAAGGAATTCAGAGTCTGAATTTTGAGGAACTTAGAATCAAAATTTTAGAGAATTTGGAATCTGAATTTCAGATTTGGAGACTGAAAATAGAACACTCTATATCCAAGGAATTATAAGATTTTGAGGTTCTAGATATAAATCCTAATTTTTGACTTAGTAATAAAGTGATTTTGGTTTTAAGTGATTATAAAATGAGACAATGAAAACAAAAGTAAGGATAAAAATTTCCTTAGTGAAGGGAATTTTTCCTTTTGAAAATAATCCTTAGGGAAAAATAATTTTCCTTAATATTAAGTGTTTGTGATTTTCAAAACTTATAGGAATGGAAAATTTAGAAGGAAAACTTATTGACTCAACAATATCCCCCTTTTTGGAAAGCATAAACATCCTTAAAAAATAATATAAGGAATAATAATTTTTCTTTATGAACATAAAAGAAAAACTTGTCTCCCTTTACTTATGAATTATAGTGAATACGACTAACTTCCCCTTAGATTTTGAAATCTCCAAGGATTGTATTATTGACTTTCGTTAAATATATTTTTCTTTTTATTTCATAAGGAAATATTCTTTGAGTAAAATTCCCCTCAGATAGACTCCCCCTTGCTTAGGTAATTATCTTTTTTACATAGTATTCTTTTTTATCATTCCTTTATCCCCCTTTTTTATATTCAAAAAGGATTAAAGATAACGGAAAAAAAATTATGGTGACTGAAAGGTTATAACTATATAAAACAAAAAAATGAAGCACAACAATAATTTTCATTAGGATTGGAAATATTGATACAACAAAAGTACAAAAAATATTAGATTTGTAAGGAAAATTATCCATCCTTCTTTTTCTTTCAGCATAAAATTCTTCATGATGGTCTTTATCTTCTTAATATCCTTGTGATATTATTTAAAGCACTTGAGCAACTATTACTGATCCTCATTTTTCTTTTCTAGAGCTTTGATCTTTTCATCCTGAGTCTTAAGGATTTCTGCCTGAGACTTCAAAATATCTTCTTGCTTGATGAAGTTCTCTTTAAACTTGATTCTGATATCTCTTTCCCTCTTCAAATTCAAAGTATCTGAATTGAGCTTCCCATTTAGATCTTTTTCTTTCTTGCTTCTAGGATGCTTGTTCTAGATTCATCATTTCTGAAAAACTTTCTATAATCACCTTCATCCACACATCTTCTCTATCAAAGGAAACTTTCACAGAGTCTTGAAAGTCATCAAGAATTCTCAAATCTTCAATAGTTTTCTTGGACCACTTAGTGATTTACTTACAGGACCATCTCTGAGCATCATACTCAACATAGAATGTCTTAAAATCATCCTCAAGATTAATGAATTTTTTCATAAGCATGCTAACAGAATCCGATTTCTGGTTGAATGAATGATGAAGCATCTGACACCTCGATTCAATACTTAGAATCAATGGAATGGTGTCAACTAATTTCTTCAATGATTGAACCACAAAGTCCTAACCCAAGGAGGATGATTCCAAAACAGATTCCCTTATAGGTGATGATTCTTTCTCTAACTCAACAGCCTTTTTTTATGAACAAACAATATATTTTTTATCTACCATAGCTTTATTAGGTGTATCAACTATCATATGTTTTCCTTTATCAGCTCTAGTAATAGTCTCTAGATCTTTTGGGGATTCAGGTTCACTATCTGATACTTGAACAATTTTTTCCTCATCAAATTTTTCCTTCTCATCATCTACAATAAGATCATCTAGTTAAACAAGATCATGATTATTGCTTTCATCATCAGATGGTTTATTTACCTCTTATGGACCTTCATCACCTTTTCTTGTGGAATAAAGTTTTATTAATTCAGCTTGAGAAGTTCTGATATAAAAATTTTTATAAGGGATTCCTTCTCATGATATTCATCAACTTTCCTTATCATATCATCAGTGGCATCACTTCCTTTATCTTCTTATTCTTCCACTTCCTCTTCCTCTTCCTGAACAATATCTTCATCTTTTTCTACTTCCAGAATTACCATATTCTTTCCCAAAGTCATAGGTATTAATTCTTGTAGAAAGGATTATGATACCTGGATTTGTTCAGAATAAATCTTAGTATCTTTGAGAAAATCGTGAACTATTTCATCCTCAGACATATTCTTATTTAGCTTCTTTTGCTTTTCTTTCTTATCATATTCTTTAGCACCCTTAATCTTCAAATCTTTTTCCTCAATAGGATCCAAGACAAAGATAGGATCTCCTTCCTTCCAATTCTTCTTCTCCTCTCTCCACTTAGCAACCACTTCATTAGGAAGGTTTTTCTTCTTAGACATTGGGGGTGCTGATTTAATTTCCTGAACTCTATGATTTTTTCCTTTGAAGTTTGGTTCCTTATTCTTTCTCTTCTTCCCACATTTATTGGAAGTCATAGATACTTCTAGTTTCTTAGATAAGGCTTTAATTTCACTTTCTTTTAATTCATAGAACTCTACATATTTACTATTAAATCCAACCTTCATCCTCCTTAGGGTGTCATCACTCAGCAACAAAACCTTGAAATTTCTTATCTTAGAACTGCATGGGATTTTGAAAGAATCTGGGAAAGGATGATGATTTTGGAAAGAACTATTGGATACATGATAATTTGAGATTTAAGAGTCTCATTCTTGATATTGGTAATAGTCACCAAGATATACTGCACCAAATTTATCTTCCTCAAGTTTATCAGAAAATCCAAAATATAGATATCACTTTTCTTCAAGGTGTCCTTATCACCTTGTCTCGGAATGATAAATCCCTAAACCAATAATTCTAATATCCTGAAATTTGTAGAGAGATGATTGATTTATGGCGTCTTCACTCCTGATAAACCAAGATACTCTATATCCTTGTCCTTATCAAAACTACTTGTCTCATATGGTAATTTATGATAAAGAAAACTACTTCATCCTAATACGGAATTCCAATAATGATTATAGCCATACTAATGGAAAGGGAATAGGATTTCCCATAATAGTTGAAATAAAATGTCTCCCTCCCATCTGGATTGAAAACCCTTATAGTCTCATAATAATCTATAAGAAACTCGAGATAAATCATATCCATTCCTTTCAGTTTGGCTACTCAGAGACTCTCCCAGCCATTCAAGTTGATATTTTTCATAATGAGAGAATTAAACTTGGAAAATAAATTTGGATCTACTAACCTTGCTCTGTAGATTTTTCATTTTGAAATTTCCTTAACTGATGATATTTTCTTCTGAGGAGATTCTTCCAAAGACATTCAGAGGTAAGAAAAACCAGAAATGCGGAATGACCCTTATGTTGATAGGTAGAGATTCAACAGGAAAACAATTGAAAAATGATGTGGGAAAAATAATAGGGGTCATTTATATAGGCATTGAAGTGAAGGTTCATATTCCCAAAATGATCCAATGGTTGAAATATAAAAAATTTGATCTGAAGATTGAGAAGAAATTCTAAGAAGTATTTGGTAGGTTCCAATATTTTGAGGTTTTTAAGGTAAAAATTCAGATTTAAGGGAAGTGAATTTGAATTTTTTTATTAAAGCAGGATAAAAATACCAAAAATTAAAGTATTCAATTACAAAAATTTAAGTAAGGAAACATACCTTTCGTATTGCTAGGAATATGTTAGTAAATAAAAATATTCTTCTTGATAAATTTTAGATTCTGGAAAATTTTCTTAAGGAAAAAATTTTGATTCCAGATTTTTTGTTAAGAAAGAAAAAAATTGGATTCCAGAAAATTTTGATTAAAACAGTTTTTGTTTTTTTTTTAATATTATGAAAAAAATTATTAAGGAAAAAAAAAATTAATCAAGTAAATGTACCCCCTGTGAAAAATAGTTTCTTAATGTAAGGAGATAGGTTTCAAAAAAAGGTTTATATGAAAGATTACCTTAAGATTATTTTTCATTACTTTTGTTTAATGTATTTAAATATATCAGAGGGTAAATATTTTTTAAAAATATCATTAAGTTGATTGTGTGTTCCAATAAATTGAATAATAATATCTCTGTTAAGTGTGTGATCCCTAAGAAAGTGATGCCTAATATCTATGTGTTTTGCACGAGAGTGATATGAATGGTCTGTGATTAGGAAAATGTCACTAGTATTATCACAAATTATATGTGTTTTAGTAAAATGTATACCATATCATGTGACTGTGTGTTGCATCAACAACACTTGGGCACAAAAACTTCTAGCTATTGCATACTCAGCTTTAGTAGTGGAAAGTGATACTGAGTGTTGCTTCTTGCATGACCAAGAAACTAATGAATATCCTAAAAAATGATAAGTTGTGTATGTAATTTTCCTGTCCATTTTATATCCACCAAAATTAGCATCCAAAAATATTTTTAAAACAAAATCATTTCCAGAAGTATAGAAAAGTGTTAAATCTATAGTTCCCTTTAAATAGAGAAAAATTCTTTTCACTTATTTTAAATAAGATTCCTTTGGATTGGATTGATATCTTTCACATAATCATACTGAAAATAGTAAGCCTAAATGACTATCTATCAAGTATAGTAAACTTCTTATCATACCTCTAAATAATGTTTGATCTACTGTTTTCTCAGCATCATCTAGATCAAGAGAATTTTAGGTGCTGATTAGAGTACTTATACTTTTAGTATTGCCATATCCATAATTTTTAAGAATATCTTTAATATATTTATGTAGAGATATATAAGTTCCTTCTAGTTTTTTAAAATTTATAAAACCTAGGAAAAATGTTAACTCACCCATCATACTCATTTCAAAATCATATTTCATTAGATTCACAAACGAATTAGTTAAAGATTGTTGAGTTGAACCAAATATAATATCATCAACAAAAATTTTAAAAATAAAAACATTTTTATTATATTTCTTAATAAAAATAGTTGTATTAAAATTTACCTTAACATAATTGTTTTGCAACAAAAATCTTGTAAGTCTATCATACCAAGCTCTATGGGATTGTTTAAGTCCATACAAAGCTTTGGTAAGTTTGAAAACATGTTTAGGATGTTTTGTATCTTCAAATCTAGTAGGTTGTTCAACATAAACTTCCTCTTGAGCATATCCATTAATAAAATCACATTTGACATCCATTTGAAAAAGTTTGAAATTAAAGAATGCTGCAAAGGAAAGTAAAATATGAATAGGTTCAAGTCTAGCTATAGGAGAATAGGTTTATTCATAGTCTATTACTTCTTGCTAATTATAGACTTTAACAACTAATATATATTTATTTCTTACTATGATCCCATTTTCATCACACTTATTTCTAAAAAACCATTTTAATCCAATTACAGAAGTTTCCTTAGGTCATTTAACCAAGGTCTAGACTTTGTTACTTTCAAATTCATTTAGTTTATCTTGCATGGCTTTAATATAATCGTCATCACCTAAAGCTTCATCAGTTCTTTTTTGTTCTAATTGGGATAGAAATGATAGATGTTATACTTTATTTCTTAAGGAACCTCTAGTCCTTATAGGTTTATTTATGTCACCAATGATACTATCACTAGGATGATTCTTAGGAAATAACTGATTTGGGTTTTGTAAAACCCATTCATCAACATATAGTAGGAAATCTTCTGTGGTAAATGCTTCCGAAATATTTTCTTGAACATTTTCCTTATCAGAAGGATCTTCTATCAAGGGGTGATAATCAGTTTTTGAAAACACATCTGAAGATTTAGGTTGGGGTTTTTTAAAAACAAAAGGATCAGTTTCATCAAATTTAATATGCATTGTTTATTCAATAGTACAAGTGTTTTATTAAAAACTCTATAATCCTTAGAAGTAGTGGAGTAGACTAGAAAAATTCCTACTTCATATTTGGGTGAAAATTTATGTAAATTATTTTTAGTATTCAAGATGAATACTTTGGAACCAAAAACTTTTAAGTAAGAAAGTCTAGGTTTTCTACCATTCTATAATTCATAAGGAGTTTTATTAATAAAAGTTCTATCTTAAACTTGATTTATAGTATAACAAGTAGTACCTAAAACTTCATTCCAAAAGTGTTTAGAAATAGAATATTCAATCAACATGGTTTTAGTTATCTCTTGAAAAATTCGATTCCTTATTTCAACAACATCATTCTGTTGAGGAGTTCTTGGAGCTGATAAGTTTTGAATAATGTCTTTTTTACTTCAAAAATTTTCAAAATATGAATTTTGAAATTCTCCTCCTTGATCATAATAAATAGTTACCAATGGAAGTTTTTTTCATTTTTAACATAGGCTCTAAATGTTTTGAAATAATAAAATGCTTCAGATTTCTTTATTATAAAATAGACCCAGGTAAATCTATTATAATCATCAACTAGGACAAATACATAATATTTTCCTCCAATACTTATAGTTTTTGTTGGACCAAAAAGATCTATATACACTAACTGTAATGCATATGATGTTGAGAATTCACCTATTGATTTAAAACATGATTTATGTTTCTTTCCATATTGACAAGGATCAAAAACTTTTGAAGAATCAAATCTAAGCTTCGGTAGATCCTTAACAAGTCTTTTTTTTTGAGAGTTTTCATAGGTTATTAAGGTTACAGTTTCCTGACCTTCTATTCCATAACTAAGATTGATCTTCCATTTCACTAAGGAAAGGTAGATCTTGGCTCCTAAGGTCTTCTAAATTTAGTGTGTATACATTCTCTTGCCTATGGGTAGAAAGAATAAAATCTTCCTTGTAATTGTGTACTACGAATTTATCATTCCTAAAATTTATAAGGTAACCTTCATCACATAATTGAATTATACTAATGAGGTTGTTATTAATACCCTTAACAAATAAAACATTTGAAATTAAAGTTTTTCCAAGAATAAAAATGTTACTTATACCAATAATTTCTCCCTAGGCATTATCTCTGAAAGTTACTTTTCCACCTTTCATCTTGATAATATTTTTAAAGAAGTTTTTGTTACCAGTCATATGCTGAGAACATCCATAATCCATGTACCATGTATTGATGTTGGTACTATCTTTATTTTCCTAAAAATAAAAGAGTTATACTTTCAGAATTCAAACATTCCTAGATCTGGAAATATCAGAAAGTAAGATTTTAGGAATCCATGTTTTCTTAGAAAAATAATCTTTATGAAAACCTAAATATTGGGTTTTTTAAAGAACATTTTTTATCCCAATCTCCACCACACTTATATTTAGTCCAAAATACAGCACTTTGGGGAATAAAATAGTTATTAATAAAAAGAGGTTTTGAATGAGTATAACCAAAACCAAAACTATTCCTTAGAGGATGAATTTGAGAATACATCTTGTCAAATGTTTCCTTACTAAAGGTAAAGTTTGATAGAAACTTCCTTAAAGAAAATATTTCTAACTTTAGTTTAATAATCAATTTCTTATCTTTAAAAACATTAGTTTTAGAACTAGAGTTATCCTTTAAAATATTTTTCTTAGAAATAAAATTTTCAAGATCCTTAGATAGTTTATCCTTCTCGGAATTAACTTCCTTAAGGTTTTAAGAAATAATTTAAAAATAAAAAGTTTTCTTATCAAGATATTTAGAATGATATAACAATTCTTTAGTTAAAATAGAAATTATAGAATTTTCTTTCTCTAAATTCTATTTTATCTTACAATTATCATTCTCAAGAATTTTAGAAAATCTAGAGAATTCTTCAAATGAAGGTAAGGTGTTATCTTCTAATGAGGAAGATTCATCATTTGAAGATTCATAAAATTCTTCATTATAAAAAATTGTGTTTAAATACATATTGGTTATGAATTCAACATTGTGTACCTTATCCATAAGAAAATTATTTTCAATAGGTACTCTGGCTATAAGAGATATATTCTTCTGACTAGAATTTTTATACTTTGAAGATTCATCATATGAGTCACCATCACTAGCACTCCATGTATCATTTGAATTCAAGACCTTTTTATCCTTAGTCTTGAAATACTTCTTTCTATTTCTTTCAGAATGATTTTCCTTCTTGTCTTTTCTCTTAAGCATAGGACAATCTAGCCTGATGTGTTTATCTATTTTTCATTCATAGAAAGTGACTTCTGAATATTTAATATCTTTTATGTCTTTCTTCTTATATTTGTACTAAAAATATTTCTTTCCCACTATCTTGTTCATCCTTCAAGCAAGATTAGCTAATTCATTCTCAAAAATTTTTCTTTCACTAGACTTATATAAAACAAATACTTTCTTAGACTTAGATCATGTAACCCTTTCAGGAGTATTGAATTTAGTAGTAATAAAGGCTACACTTCCATTCCCATTCTTCTTCTTATTAATGTCATCAACCCTTTTCATTTTTGTCTCATGTTAAAGAAGAGTTCCAAAAAGTTCATCAATAGTAATATTGGAAACATTCTTGTTCTCATCAATAACAGTCCTTTTTTATTCCCACTCATTTGGCGTAATATCAATTATCTTATCCACAAGAGCATCATCATCAAGACCTTTTTCTCCCATAGATTGTAGACTATTGAAAATGGTCATAAATATTTGTTGAACTTTTCAAATAGGTTCTCTTTAACGAAATATAAATCCATGATATTCTTCTCTAAGCACAGCTCTTCTAGTCTCTATTACTTTTAAAGTCCTAAAATGAGTAACCTCAAGTTTCTTTAAGATGCAGTTTGCAGCATCACAAGAAGAAAATTTACTATATATATTTCTGGTCATAGAACACAACAAATTATTGTGTACCTTGTGATTTAGTTGATATTCTGATTTTTCTTAATTGGTTAAGGTTTTGACTTCCTTGTTTATAATTTTTTAATCTCCATTAAGCATGACATAATTGTCTACTCTAGTATTAATGAATAAAAGTCTCCATTAGATCTCTCCAATACTCATAATCATTACCATAAAAAATATGTGGTCTAGTAATATTTAGATTGTCAATAGAACCAATATTTATTCCATCCATTTTATAATAAAATATCTTTCCACAAAAAATTGTTAATAGAAAAGGTTTGTAAAAAAAGATAAAAAACTATAAGAAAAACTTAATCATGAAAAGTTAAGAAAGAAAATTTAGAACAAGGAATACTTGAGCAATAAAACTTATATGTGAATATAACTATTTCAAAGACCTTCTCTGATATCAATTGTAGGATTGAAATAGTATATATAGATGTTCAATTACAAGAGGGGGTTGAATTTTATGTTTAAAAACATTTATTTTTAACCTTAAGTAAAACTAAGTTTAACAAAGTTAAATAGGGTAAATTCACAAACCCTAAAATAGTTCTGTAAGAAAAACTTGCTAGGTTCCGGAAATATTGTTCCGGAAATGAAACTTAAGGAAAGCTTACAAGGAAAATATTCTACCTTAAATCATATATAATCTTACATATCATAGTATGAAAAGGTACAAGAAAGTATAATAAAATTATACTTTATTCCTTTATCAAAATACAGCAGAAATAAACTTGAAACAAAACAAGTAACTGGTATAAAATATTTTAACCCAAATAGTAGGGTATCCAAAAACCTTAAATAAAGGTCCTTTGATTTATACTTTCAAGAAATTCTATCTTACCCACACTGGGGTAATCACTCGATATGAATATTAGAATCTGTCTTTCTATCTCTGTAAGATCTTGATCTTTAAGGTAGTCGGCACCTCTGTATTCCTATCCTCATAAGCCCTCGATTGTACTCAGAAACAATCAGAGTCACACGCAGCAAGATAAACAAGGTGTTCAGAATGCACAAAGAATGAGAGTTTCTATCTCCTTATAAATCACTTCTTAGCATGTAATCTCAAGATTGATTGAACGGTATTTGATCTCATTCAAATAAGATTCTATTTATAGGAACATATGCAATGTTCATCTCCCTCCTCCAATGGTCATAGTTTTCCTTGACTTTCAGAGGGACCTATACATGTGTCACTCAACCAATAGTTATTTAGAAACAGATTACACAACATCATTTCATAATAATATAAAGTGTAAGGAAAATGAAATAACTTAACCAAATATATTTTTCAGAGTCTAAGGAAAAATATAATTCAAACTCTAACCAAATAAACATTTAGATTATATAAGGAAAGGATATTCAGATTCTGTTTTATAAAGAATTCATAATATGAAATCTAAAGATTCTAGAGTATGAATTCTTAGGAATTCAGAGTCTTAATTCTAAAGAATTTGGAGTCTAAATTCTGAGGAATTCGAAGTCTGAATTCTGGGGAATTCAGAGTCTTAATTTTGAGGAATTTAGAGTTTAAATTCTAAGGAATTCGAAGTCCATATTTTGAGGAATTCAGAGTCTAAATTCTGATGAATTCAGAATCATAATTTCCGAGAATTCAGAATCTGAATTTCAGAGAATTTGGAATCTAAATTTCAGAGAATTCAGAATCCAAATTTTAGAGAATTCAGGATTTCAATTTTATAGAATTCGGAGTCTGAAAATAAAACAGTCTATATCCAAGGAATTATAATATTTCATGGTTTTAGATATAAATCTAAATTTTTTACTTAGCAATAAAATTATTTTGGTTTTAAGAGATTGTAAAATGAGACAATGAAAACAAAGGTAAGGATAAAAATTTCCTTATAGAAGGGAATTTTTCCTTATGAAAATAATCCTTAGGGAAAAATAATTTTACTTAAGATAAAGTGTTTGTGATTTTCAAAACATAGAGTAATGAAAAATTCATAAGGAAACCTTATTGACTCAACAACACCTCCATCTAATGGATACGAACATATTGTTTCTATGTACGGCAAACTACTGCCTCACGAAACAATGATTATTTGATTTTCTCCTACCACCTCTCATGGTGGAAATTATAATGGCACTGTATGTATATATGATTTATTTTATATTCATATTGTCTCTATGATTATTTAATTTTTATTTACAAACATACCTTTATATTTTTCATGATTTGTAAATACGATAAATTCATTTGAGGAAGTGCAGACTACTACCCCCTCAATGTGATGTGACTCATTCATTACATACATAGAACATATAAAGGATGGTGTTAATGAACTTATGTAACATATATAAAATATGATATTATACTGTAATTATAATATACATATGTATCATTTTGTTTTCTTTTCATTAATATGATAAATAAATGAAAGTAGTGTTCATGCGTACGTATGACTTACCATCTCCATGAATGGTTCATTTCATTTATTGTCTCAAAATGTTATAGACTATTATAAATACATATATACTGGATATATATTATATTTAAATCATGAATATAATTTTGGAGATGATTTAATTTTGACTACATGGAGAGTTTACATCAAAATAAGTTCATTTTCAACTCAAGTATCGAATATTGACAAAACAACTCATATGAACTTAAATAATTATGTAATTTTTATAACATGATGATAATTAATATAAAATGAACAATAAACTTGAGAAAGGTTGCGAATAAAGTATAAATTAACTTAAGTTTATTATTCAGGAAGAACAAGGAACATATGTGACAAGTCATACTCAAGTTAAGGGACTTCATCTTAATCTCCTTTAATTGAGGAATATTTTGATAATATACACCTCCTTATTTTATATGTTTTATAATAAAACCCTTTGAATTTTAATTTCAATCAAAGGCAATATTTTTTCTTTGAATCATTTTACTAAATGAAAAAAGGAAATTTTTTAACATATGTGGTGAAAATGACCTCTCCGCTGCTGAAATCGTTATTTACTATTTGGCTTCCTCTATAATCTTTAATGTTTTTAAGAAGAAAATAAATCCATTATTACCTTTTTGGGTATTTTTATATTGAAAATGGTTTTTGAAATGGATTGAGTATTTTAATATCTGGAAATGATTTCTTCTTTTTTCAAATGAAATATTATTAGTGAAATGTTGATATTTTCAATATTTTATGTGTTATGACTATATAATGGTACTTAGATATTTGACGGTTGGTTATGTGATAAACCAATGATAGGTGGTTATGTTTTAAACCAAATGATGGGTGGTTCCATCATACACCAAGGATGGGTGGTTACATTATAACGTCCAATGCATTGGGTATGGAAGTCGGTTGTATGACTATTCCAATTAGTGATATGTGTGGAATTTGACCGTAAAGTTATTCCATTTAAGTATGTTTATGTCTCAAGTTACCTTTATATGATATATGTTGCTTCCTATGGTATTTATAGTAATCTTTTGGTTACAAAAGGGTAAGAAATGAGCTTATATTTAATGAAGTGTTTTTACTACTTCCTAAAGGTGAAAAGTATTATATTATGATAAAGTATTCATGGTTTTCATGTTATCCTATGACTAAAAGTTTTCTTTCTTTATGTATCCCTTACTAAACTTTTTATTATCATCCCAAGTTTTGAAAAAAAAATCACAAGACATAAAGGAGAATAGAGTCAAGGATGGGATCAAGGAAAATTTTTTCTTTTAAAACATGAAACAATGTCATGTTTCATTTTTAAGAGTATTTTGTTTTATAAAAAAATGGATAGTGAGTAAAAGTGTCTACTTGTAATATTCAAGATTTTATGTATGAGTTATGACCTAATTCTCTAAATATATAATCCCTAAAAGATACTCAATGTGAATTAAAGTCAAATTATTGACTAATCTCACGATTAAGTAATATTTAATGCTAGTGCCTTATATTTGGTATCAGATGTTGATTTAGATAACTTTAGAGGTTAGGGTTTTATTTAAGCATAAGTGACATGTTTTATATAACCATAATGGTTATCATATTAGAATGATTCATAGTAATTTTAGATAAATTTAATGATTTTAAGATAACATGAATAAGTATATCTTAGTGTTTACACTCCTTATAAGATAGTATATGATGATTTTTCTGATATACTCACACTAACATTTTTTGTTTTAGTAAATGGATGGATCTAACAGGAACCAATGTAATAATGTATGTGAAGGAAACTATGGTGGTTTTCTGAATAAGAAATTGAATGAAATGGGATTTGTAATGAGAACTCTCAAGGTTATTCTTAACCAACTATCTAGAGTCATTATTGACCACTCGAACCTTTGTGATTTGGTAACACCTATATGTTTTTATGAAATATTTTCTTCAAATAATTCCTATTCTTCAGTATCTTTCTTTGCATGAAATCTTGGGCTTAAATGAATAGTGATATGCCCTTTATATAAAATTACCATTATAGCCTAGCCATTAGGTCAGTGGGGATAATTATAAATAACTTCTGAAAATGAATTATGAATTCATTGGCTATTAATTACTCATGAAAAATATAAATCAATTAAATATTTGTATTTTTTGAGTAAATTAATTTTGGTAATGAAATTAATGAGATATATATGTTTTACATACTTAATATAATATTTTTTATATTCATCCAATGGATATTTTAGTCATAGGGTATGAATAAAACCCTATTCTATGTATAAGAACCTTTTTTAGAGGTTAATTTTCACTCCTTTGAATAGAGACCCCATTTTAAATTAATAAATTAACACATTAATAATTTATATATGAAAACATGAACATTTTATTTTGAATTGGGATATAAAAATTTACTTTGGATAAATTTCGGATATTTTTCTGATAACTTTCATGTTTTGATGAATAGTAAAAATACGCTAAATTTTAATTAAAAAAACTTTTTTCATCGAGATAATTTATATGGTTAAATTATAATATTTAATAGTTTTAAAGTATAAATAGAATATATTGTTACCATTTAATATAATTTATGTTATTATAATTAATTTTACATTGAATTCATTAGTAAAACATTTTAATCTTTTGCAATATTTTAACTTTTAAAACTTGTTTTCACATTTCAACAATGAGAATAATTTTAAATTAATTACTACAACTTGTGGGTTTTTAATTTGGAAAAATTGATTCCATATTCTTAATCATAAGGTCCAAATTGTGAAAATATGTACCTTTTTTGGACATTATGAATAGTAACTCTTGTAATTATTTTATTTACCATGGTTAAAGGGTAAATCAGGTAAATAAGGGTAAAAAATAAAAATTTAATCGTATAAAACTACCCTAAAACGTGTCTTAATCCTATTGGATGAAATATTTCTGACCATAAAAATCCTTGGGTCTATTTTGGTACCCCGTGGATTCACTTTTATATGAAAATGACATTTTATAAGAATTAATTTAAAGTAAAGATAATTATAACATAAATATATATCATTTGCTAAATTGATTTTAATATAGGGTTATATAAGTGATCTCTATGTCTATAAATAATAATTAGAAAGATAAAAATATCTCCTACATCATGGTATTTTATTTATAATTTTTAGGAATTAGATAAATATATATATTTATGAAACAATTGTGATGTAGTGATTACCTCATTAATTAAATATTCAAATAAATGAATTTATAAAAATTAAAATAAATTTAATTTGAAAATTTTTATACCATCCATGAATTTTTTGGATTGCATTAAAATACTTGGGATGATTTAATGTCTTTTTTTTGAAGGAATCAGGTTGTTATAAATGTTTAAAAAAATTCAAGTATGAATAGTGTCCAAAATTGACATAATTCATAACTAAAAAGGGCCTCAGAGTGGCGTCTCTCCTCCTCTTCTTGCACCGATAGGGTTCCTCTATCGGATCTCCCTCCTTCCCCCTCTGGCATGGTCCGGTCTTAGTACCTGATTTCTTGTACTGGATCGGCGTTCGCTGGTGATGAATACGCGTGGTATGGTTCTGCTCTGGTGGCTTTGTCGCGCATCTC
The DNA here is from genome assembly GCA_963277665.1 of Viscum album. Classification (NCBI taxonomy): domain Eukaryota; kingdom Viridiplantae; phylum Streptophyta; class Magnoliopsida; order Santalales; family Viscaceae; genus Viscum; species Viscum album. Next base: position 1,291,770,275 of record OY728138.1, on the reverse strand, counting down.
ATCTCTGGATTCTCCAGATCTAGTGTGGTCATTGCTGGTTTGGAGGTTCTTGTCATCATATTTGGTTTGCCTGGCCTCGGTGTGGGTTGATGATGGATCTGTGTGGTTTGGTTCTGCCAGACGGCGGCTCTGTTGCGCCTCCTGGTTCTGGGCTGTGCCAGATCTGGTGGTCTTTCCTTTGGATCCGGCGTGCTCAGCGACTGATCTGGCATTCCCGGCTTCGGGGCCATGGATTGGCGTCAAGGTTATACCTGGGTAGTCTGGCTTCAGAATCTTGTTTCCTCTCAACTTTGGGTTCCCGGTGTCCTTGGCACTGGGTTTTGCTCCCGGTCTCCTTGGCGACGGACTCGGCTTCTGGTGACTGTCCTGGGGCCGGCTCTAGCGTGCATGGCATTTTCCCTGGTGTGCTGGCTTCCTCATGCATCTTCATCCCAGTTCGGCACTGGCTTATGGCATGCTCTGGTTTTCTTAGTGTTGCTCCCATGGACTTGGAGGGGAGAGGCATTTGGTTCTGTGGAAAGGAGGTGTGTTCATTTACATGGTGTGATGGTTTTGTTTGGGATGATTTGGTCTGCTGTATTCTCTTGCTGCTTTAGAGATGCTGGAATTTGGTTTGTGGAGTGGCGTTTGGTCTGAGGGTGCGCTGCAGTTACCTTCGGAGCTGGGTGCGACATCTGGATGGCCTAGTCTTCCTCGCTCTGGTCTGCTCGTCACCCTTTGTGGATGTGCTCTTCAGGGGCCATCTCACTTCGTTGGAGGGTTGGGTGGAATCTAAATGGAGTTCGTTGACGGGTTTGTGGATTTGGACTGATGTCGACGATCGCATTAGTGGGCATTTGAGGAGACCGGTTCTAAGGTTTGTCCAGCTCTCCTGGTGTTTGTTTCCCTTTGTTCGTGGTAACTCAGCCTTTCTCAGTATCTGTGGCTCCAGCTTTGATGGTTTGTCAGTTTGAAATATTGAATGGATTTTATCCATTGTGATTGTATGTTTTCAAGTGGTGAAATGGTGAATTGGTGATGTGGTGAGATCATGTATGGTTTCTCACTTTTTCCTTAAAAGTGTTTGCATAATTAAAAAATAATTTTCAGCATAACTAAAAACATGAAATAGTTTATTAAATGATATTAAATTGATAAAAATATAATTTTCAGAAAAATGGTTAATATAAGTCCAAATATGTCATAAATAATTTTTTGTGGGTCGTTTGACATGATATGGTAATTACATTAACCAACAATTTGTAAATAACATGATATCACGATAAGATTAAAAAGAAAAAAATAAGGGTTAAACCAAAACAATAAGGATAAAAACAATATAAAAAACTTGTATAAAAATTATTTTATAATGGGTATTCGAACTAAAATCATCTTTTATTTGAATTATATTTTTTTATCATTTTTAATCAAAATTTAATTTATAATAAATTAATATTTTGACAGTTTCCTAAAGTGCCCCTCTCCCCTCTTATAAAAGGGCGCATCCTCCCTCTCCTCTTCACTCCATTTTGTGCCTTAAAACTAAGAAAAACCCTGACTATTTATTTTCCAAACTTCCCTGGTTACATTATATAGGTTCTAGTATTCTCAAAATACTATCTCTAGTGACCTAAGAGAAAATTTAAAGCAGGCACGTCGAGGAAGAGGTAATCTATTCTACAGATTCTTTCAAATTTATTTCTTCATATAATTACTCTTATTTAGTTGTTTCATTATAAATTAATAAAATTAGTATCACTTATATACTTATATGTTATTATTAAATAACCAAATTTCACCTTTAATCCATCCTACGAAAAACAAAATCACCGCGTGTGCGTACGTACGGCTTACCGTCTCCATGTCGTGGTGTAATCTGTTTTTCACCATCACCTTACTTGGATGGGTATAATGGTGGAAATAATAATTATATATGATTATTGTAAAATGATACTAATTCTAAGATACTATACACCATCAAATTCAATACCATTCAATAATTATGGGAACGATATCATCACTCGTTCGTATGTACGACTTACCATCTCCACAGTGCGATGTGATTCATTCTATGTAATCTTTATTAAACCATGATTATATAATTGAATTGAATGAATAAATATGATATATATTATATTAATACCATTATTTAAATGATATAACTATAACCTAAAAAGAGGAATTATAACTTACCTGAAAAAATATACATAAGAACATAAAGCAGTTAATAACCGAATAACGAGTAACAATGAAATGTTACTAACAAACGGATGAAAATGGGATCATAAATGTTATAATAAAAATTATTATGATTCTGGAATAAATTATTAACATTATTTAAATCATTATATAGGAGGTTCGAATATATACGAATCATATCAGACCTAACGTAAGGGATAACTTTGAAAATCTCGTTTTTATCTGAGATTGTTTATTCGTAAGTATTTACTAGGGTATATTTATCATCCACATACATGTTTCCTAAATATGTATTTCAAAATATTCTTTAAATCCTTCTATAATTTTTTAAATTCAATTTTACCCATTGGTGAATTTTTACTCAACGGTACGAATGGAATCTTTTTTCATTCTTAGTACGAGGTACTTTTTGACCTTTTCGACAAATGTATGAGAAGAATGTTTTTTTTAACTTATATGGTATGAATGGATTTTTATGGTTTCAGGACATATTATTTCCATAAATATTATTCTATAGAGTTTCAAGATTAATTTCAATTAATTTTTTTCTTTTAAATTGAATGTAATTTTGAGAAAAGAATTTTTTTTTGAAAAAAGAAAGGATAATTTCCTCTGAAATTCATTTCAAGTGTTTTATAAAAATTATTTTCCATATAAGATTCCACTATTTAAATAGGGTTATATATATATCTTTGTTATTACCATGATTTAATTTTTTTTATTTTGGAATGTTATTTAGAAAATCCATTTGTTTTATATAAATTATGATGGAATGATGTTTAATAAACCCATTTTATTGCATGGCTTACGCTATGGAAAATGTTTTTATGTTTTTGTGGCACACGTAAGAATGGTTTAATTATGAGATGTGTGGGACCTAAATACCCCTAAAATTCATTGGGTAAAGATTTATATCTCATGAGATAGACATGGTTGGAATGTCAAGTAAATATGGTTCAGTGATACAGGGCTAGAACGAGGAGTGGACTCGGTTCAGTAATGGAATTTTTCTGCTATGATGGTCTTGGAAATGATCCTTGACTAATATGAAATGATTTTCTATGCTTATGTGTGTATGACACAAAATTTCATCTCTTATGTTATGACTATTGGGATTACATTTCACTTTTATGATTTATCCCATGACATGATATTGTGATCTTTTATATCCAGGATAATATTTTAAAATGTTATGTTCTTTTGAATATGATATGATTGATATTTCCTTTGTTTACCCTTACTAAGAATTTTAGCTCACCGTTTTTTATGTTTCTTTTTCCCAAGTCTTGAAGAAGGGAATTAAGTATGATATTCCAAAAAAAAGATTCTAGTTATGATGAAATAAATGGGAGACAATGTAGATGTTTTATGAACCAGTTATTTATGTTTTCCAGTTTCTAAAGGCACTATACCTATATGGTCCTATAATGGTTTTGGTATATGTTTTAATAAACATAATTCAATTCTGAATTAATATAAATTTATGTAATTAATGGGTCACTATATATTTTTCTAAGGCATTATATATGCGATAAATGAATCCCTATGGAATTATAGATAATAATCATAAAGGTAAGCATATTAAAAAACCTATGTGTCAAGGATGTGGAAAGAAACACCTGTAAAAATGATTCAAAGGGACGAGAAGATGTTATAGATGTGGTAATGAAGGCTATAAAGAATTAACCTACCATGGAAAAAGTAAGTGTTCAATTGACTCTAGGAAAGGGAAAGAAGTTCTTTTTTAGGGATCAATTGAATGTTTTAAATGTGGTGTGCATGGTCATTATGAAAATAGATGTCCTAAGAAGAAGGTTCTGAAATGGGATCAGCAGGACCATTCAAATATATGTTTACCAATACCTAATTCCATTCCAATTTAAGATAAGGAAACTGAATATGACATATGAAAGGTAAGGATTATTTCTTATCTCAGGTTTTGGCATTATTGAAATATTAGGACATTATGAATGATTTTGTTTATAGGAAGGAAGTATAAAATAATAAGATGAAAAACAGGGATAAAGGATCATAAAGAATGTTCAATGATTAATATGTATACATTTTAGGAATTGAAGAGTTATGTTGGATCTATGGATGATGATATGTTTAAATGTATTAATTATGGGATTACTTTGGAAGACATCTAGTATTTTTAACCCTTAAGTTTGTTATATAAAAATTTTAATGAAGGAAAATTTATATTTTCTTTTGTGGATATAGTTATAAAGAACCATTAGGGTTTATATGATCCTTTAATTAGAGGCAATTAAGGGTTATTAATTTTTTTATGAAAAATGTGAGGTATGAGATAACCTTTGAGGTTAAAATATGTTATGGTATTTTTTATGATTTTATCTCATTTTGGGAATGTTTTAAGAAATATATAGTTTTAGGAAAAGGAAAACTTGTAGGAAGGGTGACAACCCATTGCATCTAGCAAGGCCATGGGAATCGAACCCATAACTGAAGGGCAACAAGGGTGCATCGCCTACCACTAGCCTGTGTGAAGCCCCTGGTTAGTATGATTATTATATTTAGTTAACTAATTCTATGGGTCAAGAATAAGTTTATTTTGGGAACTTATGCTTTATTAAATGGATATCATTAGTATAGGAAAAAATTTTTGATTAAGTGATAAATGACATTTTAGAAGACATTCACTCTTTTGGGAACACTATATGCCTAAGGAAAATAGAATACTATGGGATTTCCAATGAGTAATTGTTGAATTTTATTTTGGAAGAATCAATGTTTTTATTTTGGACATATGGAAATTTGAGTTATTTATGGAAATGATTAACCTATCATGAAGAATATGTTATTAGGTAATTACTTTTAAGTATGATACTTTAAGAGTAGTTTATGTTATTTAGAGATAAATGTTAAGATTTATCGTGGAAGACTAGGTGATCAAATACTTCTGAATTTTTGGGTTTGAATCAATGTTTGGATTACTTTGAATAATTTTAAGGAATTTTTTTATTGAATGATCCTTTTTGAACTTTGGGGTATTGTTTGTTTAATTTTAGAGATTAATAATAGTATTTATTTTCATAAAGGATTATCCTTTTTGGGGATTATCTGATCTTGTACTAACCATTTGGGTTTTGGTTAATGTTTTAAGACGGGATGAATAGATTGTTAATTTTTTTAGGGTTATTTGATTTTTTTATAAGTTGATTCTAGCACTTCAGGTGTGACCAAGTCATCTTGAATACTCATCGATAAGAGAAAAGATGAGTTTGTGGTAGATATTTATTAAAGGATAAAACTCTACTTGACAAGTAAGTATGTTTCCATATGTTCTTATTCTATGTAGTAAAATAATTACTTGACTTTATGAAAAGTAACTTAAAAAAAAATTTCCGTTTACTTTTCCTACCAGGGAATCAAATACCGTTTAACCCATCACAAGTTTATGGTTTTCTTGTTGTTAACTTTCTCCTAATCATGTTTTCTATAAATCTCCATCAGAACATGATGGTTAGTTTTCTCTTCCATATTCATGTTTTCATGGAATCTTAGTATGTGTTATCTCAAGTGACATTTATATTTATATTTATTTATTTTAAAGTGATAGTTTTATTGACTTTTTTTATTTATGTGTCACTTTCAATGATGTTTCTAAAAAGAGTTTTAAAATTGTGAGGATGCAATTTCCAAAAGGGGGGAAGGATGTAATGACCCAAGTATTTATAGAATAATACTTTTTGATTCCTATTAATACTTATGTATAAGATATTAATTTTATGTTAAAGGGGACACTTTTTCTGATATCATACTCAACACATAACAACAGGGTTCTCTGAAATCTTACATTACACACAACATTGAGTTATACTAAAAAACAATACAATAATATTATTATTATTTTAAATGGTAGTTAACTCATAGTAGTTGGAATGGCAGGAATGAATAGTATCAACTTAATTCTAAAATATTGTTTACACCTATTTAAATAATTATTCATTGGTTACCAAATTTATTAGAAATGGTAATAAAAACCAATTTAATATAAAGGATGAGTTTTTATGAAAACCTATTTAAAAGAGAATAATTGTTTTTATAAAATCATATAAAAATTTATGTATTTTTATTTAATGAAAATATATGTTATATATTAAATTTAATGTTTTAAATTCATCTTATATGTTTTCTAGATATGATATAGGAACAAATTCAATTTTTGGATAAAAAAAGTATTTTTCTAAAAATGCAGTTTTACCGCCTTTTGATGGAGAACACTTTTTAAATCCATTTTTTGTCACTTTTTAAAATTATATTTGAAAAAGTAAAATTATTCTTTAGAATAGGGACATAAAAATTTACATTGGATAAAATTTTGGTATTTTCTGATAAAGTTCATTTTTAATGAATAGTGAAAAAATAATGCATTTTAATTCAAAACTCCATTTTCATATAATTTATTTACATAGATATATTATCCTTTTAATTGGTTTTAATGTATAATTTGATTATGTTTTTATAATTTAATCAAATTATGGTCATTGTAAGTAATTTCACTTTTAAATTGGACATAAACACATGTCAATCTTTTGATAGTTATTACTTCTTAAAAACCCACTTTTTGGTTTTGACAACAGGGATTAATTTTAAATTAATTACTGCAACTTCTTTGTTTTGAATTTGGAAAAATGGATTCCATATTTGGAATCATAAGGTTCAAATTTTGTAAATATATACCTTTTATTTTTGGACATTGTGAATAGTAACTTCAGTAATTATTTTATTTACCATAGTTAAAGTATAAATCTGGTGAATAAGGGTAAAAATTAATATTATAATAATATAAACTACCCTAACACATGTACTAATCCTATTTTATGAGATATTTTAGACCATTGGAATACTTGGGTTGATTTTTGGACCCCATTGATCCACTTGGGAGTGAGAATGACATTTTATAATAACTAATTTAAAGTAAATAGGAAAATAATATAAACATGTATCTTTTACTAAAACAATTTTTATATGGGTTTATATAAGTGATTTCTTCAATTATAAATAGTAATTGGAAAGATAAAAATATTTACTACATAATGGTATTTTATTTATAATTTTTAGACATTAAATAAATAAATTTAATTATGACACAATGATGATGTAGTGATTGCTTCATTAATGAAAGATTCAAATAAATGATATCATAAATATGAAAATAAATGTAATATGGTTATTTTGATGCCATGAAAAAAATTTATGGATGATATTGACATATTATATTTTATTTAATTCCTTTTTTAAAAGGAATAAAGTTTTTTATGACTTTGAAAAAATCAATTACATTATAGTGTCAAAATTGATATAAATGAGTTTTTAAAGCAAATATTATTTTATGAAATGATAAAATAGTCCTAATAATTTTATATTCATAAAAATGAATTATATAATTTTAAAAATATCATTAATTATCCCCTTATGTTTCTCTTGTCATTTTATAGTAAATATAGTTACCATATGTTATGAAAATGCAAGAAGACACGGTAAGAGTTAATGTTTTTAACTAAAGGTTAAAGCTAAAAGATAAGGTTAAATTTGTAACCTAAACTTGTATAAAACCTATTTTTTGAGAGATTTTAGAACCAAAAGATTCTTATATTTTAAATAAAATAGTTTTGGACCTTTTGAAACTGAAAATAATTTTATAATAAAATAATATTTCAATACATTTCTAAAGTGACCCTCCTCTTTCTTATAAAAGGCCACCACCTAGACCCACTTACAAACACTTCTAAATCCCCTTGGATCATACAAATTCTACTCAAATAAGCTTCCAATGTCCCTACATTTTTCTTATAAGAATTACCTTGGGCAAAATGAAATTCAAGAAATCCTTTTGTCTCAAATCAAAAGAAGTTACTCGGTTTATAGGTAACGTCTTCTCTCAAGTTCCATTCCTTTATTTTTCTTCTTGACTCCCTATGCTCTTCTTATTCTTTGATTAAATAAAAAAACATTATCCTAAATATACTAGGATATTTTTATGAGAATTATTCTAACTACACTTACACACACCTTCATCTAATGGATAGGAACATACTTTTTCTGTGTACGACAAACTACTACCACATGAACTGATGATTGTCCAATTTTCTCCTACCACCTCTCATGGTGTCAATTGTGATGGAACTATATTTATATATGATATATATTATATTTATATTGTCTCTATGATTCTGTAATTTTTATTTAAAAACATACCTTTATGCTTTTCATGATGTGTAAATATGATAATTTTATTTGAGGAAGTGCGGACTACCACCCCCTATAATTTTATTTGAGAAAGTGCGGACTACCGCCCCCACAATGTGATATGACTCATTTATGCCATACATGAAACATATAAAGTATGGATTTAATGAACCTATGTAACATATATAACTTATTATATTATACTGGAATTATAATATACTTATGTATCATTTAGTTTTCTTTTCATTAAAATGAATAATAAATTAAAGTAGTGTTCATGTGTACGTACGACCTACCGTCTCCATGAATGGTTCATTTCATTTATTTTCTCCAAATTTTCTAAAAAATTATAAATACATATATACTGGATATATATGATATTTAAATCATGAATATCATTCTATATATGATGTACTTTTGACTACATGGACAATTTACATCAAAACAAGTTCATTTTCGACTCAAGTACCTAATATCGACAAAGAGACCGATATAAACTTAAATAATTATGTAACTTTTATAACATGATGATAAGTAATATAAAATTAATAATAAACTTTAAAAATTTTCTGAAGAAATTATAAATTAACTTAAGTTTATTATTCAGGAAGAACAAGGAATATACGTTACAAGACAGACTCAAGGTAAGGGACTTCATCTCAGTATCCTATCATTGAGTTATATATTGATAATATACACCTCCTTATTTTATATGGTGTATAATAAAAACCTTTGAATTTTAATTTAAATCAAAGGGAATGTTTTTATACTAATTGTTTTACTAAATGACAAAAGGAATTTTTTTAACGTATGCGACAACAACGACCTCTCTACCGCCATAATCGTTATTTGATATTTTGTTTCCTCTATAAACCTTAATGTTTTTTAAAGGAAAAGAAATAAATTATTACATTTTTGGGTATTTTCATATTTAAAATGGTTTTTGAAATGGATTGAGTATTTCAATATATTGAAATGATTTCTTGTTATTGCAAATTAAATTTTCTTAGTGAGATGTTGATATTTGCAATATTTTATGTGTTATGATTATATAATGGTACTTGGACATTTAATGAGTGGTTAAATGATAAACCAATTACGGTAGGTTATGTGATAAACCAAATTATGGGTGGTTCTGTGATAAACCAATAATGGGTGGTTACATTATAACCTCCAATGCATTGGGTATGGAAGTCAGCTCTATGGTTATTCCATTTACTGATATGTGTGGAAGTAAACTGTATGGTTATTCCATTTAAGTGTGTTTATGTCCCAAGTTACCTTCATATGCTATATGTTTCTTTCTATGGGATTTATGGTAATATTTTGGTTACAAAAGGGTAAGCAATGAGCTTATATTCAGTGAAGTGTTTTTACTACTTCTTAAAGGTGAAAAGTGTTTCTTTATGATAAAGTATTCATGGTTTTCATGTTATCCTAAGACTAACAGTTTTATTTGTTTATATATCCCTTAATGATATGTTTATTCTCATCCCAAGTTTTTAAATTTTTTTCACAGGGTGTAATGAAGAATAGATTCAATGATGGGATCATGGAAAAGCTATGATGTTAAAACATGAAACGATGCCATGTTTTATTTTTAAGAGTTTTTGTTTTATAAAAAAATGGATAGTGAGTAGAATTGTATAATTTTAATATTCAAGATGTTATGTATAATTTATGACCTAATTCTCTAAAGTTATATACCTAAAAATATCTTCAATGTGAATTAATGTAAAATTATTGACTTATCTCAAGAATAAGTAATGTTTAAGGCTAAATCCTTATATATATTAACTCATATTCTCCTTTAATAATAGTTCTATATTAGGTTATGGAGTAAGATTAATCCTACCTAAAGTTCCTACCTACTTAATTTTGAAACACTTATAGGGGTGAATCTATGTTTCCATTTTTACAACCTCTATCATTTGTTAGAATCACAATCCTCTCATTCTTAAAATCTCACCCTCAACCATATGAGATACAAATAAATAAGAATAGAAAAATATAGAGAATTTTTTAATGGTTAACCCATGTATGGATGACTACATTATTTTTGTGTTCAGGATCGGTCTTATATACAGATATATCACTTGTATCATAAAGTGATTACAAGAAGTGAAGGTGTCATCATTTACCTAAAGTTACTTCCCAATAGAAAAGGATAACAACTCTTCTTTATACTGGATCTCTTTTGTTTATAAGATCATGTTCAAAATATAATGAAAATATATTATTGAACCTTTGGATTATTTATTTCCAATGAAAGATATTATCATCAATCCTTTGGAATCCTTATAATGAATTAAAGATTCCTATTCTTCAAGAACAACAGTGTCTAAAACATAAATTTGTAGTAGCATATCATTGGTCATTATTTCTCAATAATTATCTTCTCTTCATCTCAAATGTTCTCATCTGATTTCATTATCTATATTTCCAACAAGATCATGTGAATTTTTTATATAATTTTGAATATAAAAACTCCATGAATTTTGGAAATGAACTCTTTTACTTTTGAAATTGGTCGAATAATAATCTAGAAATCATCTAGTTTTACATATTTATAAATTTATTATAAATATTCATATTTGAATATCTATATATATCAAACAAAATAACTTCTCAAATATTCACTTTAATTCTCCACAAATAACACCTTTTTCAAACTATTGAATTTTTACAAAAAAAAATGATACTTTATTCCACTTGTTCATGCTAACATGTAATATTTTAATTATGATGTGAAGTTACTTCTCACTATTCAACCTTTATAAAATCACACCACTGTATTCTAAAGTTTTAAAAATGGATTAACACTCAAAATAATGATATTTATTCAAAAAATAATAGCACAACAACATATAAATTAATATTACATATTCCGTGAAAAAAATTAATATTATGTGGAATTAAAAAAGATTTTGCGTGCTTGTTAAAACCATAGGTTACTCTTACTTATCCTTGTATTTAATCTTATATGTCCTCAAGTTAATATTTTATACTTAGAGAAAAATCAAATTTAATTTGTAACACCCTGACCTAACCCATTGTCTTGGGAAAGACCAAAGTGACACAAACCTTAGGTGACATCCCATGGATACCAAAAGATATCAATAAATTCAAAAGATATTTTTAATATTTGGGGGATAATTTACCCTAAAACAATATATCCTATAATAAAAACACTCTATAGAATTAAGTGAACAAGATGAAAGTTATAAAAACCAACTAGAATCCAATGACATAAGAAATGATAATATTAATCAGAATCATAGTATTAAAAAATATACCAACAAGTTTTATAAACAAAAGACCCAAAGACACAAGAGAAACCAAGGAACTGATGTGGAACCAAGACCAACTCCACTCTAAAAAAACTTAAATCCCCAACTCCAAAATGAAACAAATACAACATCAAGGTTCTTCCCTAGTAAATAAATAGACTTTCCCATTACTTGTATCGTGATAAATAGTATCTTCAAATACACCAAAGTGTCTATGCATGGGGTGAGTATAAAACCCCATAGGAAATCCCCAATACTTCATTAACAAACAACTACAATAATAAAAAGTTAACTAATATTTTATATAATATAGGAGTGTGAAATATACATCATAGGTGAGAAATATAAAACAATTTTTCAAGATATAAATAAACATGTATGGTGATAATAACTCACACCATTAAGTCCACCCAAAAAATTCATGCACACACACATGAAAATTCCCAACCAATGGGACCTTATCAAAAATTTCCACTCCCAACACATTATTTGAACCCCACCATCTAGGCCTAAGTCATCACTGAGAAGTATAATCTAGAGTGTGAATGAATCCTTTGTGTTTATTATGTCACCATTATTAATGAGATCTTACCTTTGTTTCAAAAGGATAAATGTAAGGTTTCTAATTTTATACTGATGTAACCTTTGGTTTTGTATTATTACAAGAGTCATTATGATCATTTTTCTCAAAAAAGGGAGAATAATCATGGGTTTTCATCAATGAACTCAAATGAGTAATTTTAAAAACCAAATACTTCAAGTTCTGGTAAAAATAGAGAGGGAGAGAATCCACCTACCTCTAATGGTTTGCTACAAGGAATTGCTCTATGATCTCATAGATTTAATCTATCTTTAATTCCCATTAATGTATTGCAAGAATATTCCCATAAAAATGAATACTAGAACATATATATGGTAATGGAGACCCAGTTCTAGGGTTACTCTCAAAATAAATTGAAGAGATCATAAGGAGAATAAGAAATAGGACCCTTACCTTTGATTTTCTAGGTCTAATACCCAATAATCCACTGGAAATAGACTTCAGAGTGAAAAAAATCCCCAAAATCACCCAAAGGAACTTTGGGAGTCAAGACACCTAATCAAATGGGGAAGAATAAGGTTTTTAGTTATTAAAAAATATTAAATATATAATTTTAGGACATAATTAAATACTTTGTATGGTTAAACCACATGGTTTATCAAATCATGTTCTAGTCATATATGTGATACTGGAAAACTCTCAGGCTGAAGCGTCTGGAAAACCATATGTCGACCATGAAAAATGACACTAACTATGTAACCAGACAATGCCTTCCAAAACATCCAAAAACTCCCCAAAACATCCTGAAACTCAAAAAAATTAATAATTTATAATTATAGTATAAAATGGTAAAATACCTCAAAACTTGGTTACCAAATTATCCCCGCTATTTGGATTTCCATCTTTGGAAATATTGCGGTTATTAGAGTTTTGGAATATCATTAAACATTTTTGTATCACATGATTCTCTAATTACCAAGTATCTTCCTATATCTAGAAAAGTTTCCATAAAAATCAAAACAATGATACATGTGTTCCATGAAACACCTTATCTTTTCTATCCAGAATGAAAATTGGGGTGTGAATAAATATTGAATTAGGCTCAAGAGTAACATGATCCTATCTAATCACATAGTTAGGACTCAGTTGGTACTTCTTTAATTCTAAGGCATGGAAAATGTTATAAACCAAAATGAATCTTTGTGTTAGATCTATCTAATAATAAACCTCAAAAATTTGTTCTAAAACTTAAAAAGGTATAATGTACTTAGGATACAACTTCCCTTTCATACCCAAATGATAATATCTCAACCTTGGAGAAACATGCAAGAATACACGATCAAACACTTAAAAAACAAGGGTTGACAATGATGATCTGTATGGGATTTTCGATGGCCCTACGCTACCTTAATCCTTTTTCTGATCATCAATATCTTCTTAGTAGTCTTATTCCCATGACCTGGTCTAATTAGTGTTTTTCCCCATTTACTACTCAACGAAGTGTAGAGTGACATATTTTCTGATAAAATTCATTATATAGGTCCATATGTATCATGGGATGCTAACTATTATTATAAGAAAACTCATCCAAATGAAATTGGTCTTCCCCTCAACCATTAATTTCCATCACATAATCTATGAGAATTTCCTCTAATTCATGAATTTTACTCTCTGACTATCCATTTTTTTGGGGATGATATTTCATGATCTTGGTCAACTTGGTTCCACTAACCTATTAGAGGGACCAAAAAAGTAAATAGGTGAATCTAGGGTCTCAATTTGAGACAATAGAAACTAGTTCCCCATGCAATTTGACCACTTCTTAGATATAGATATTTTCCAATTCATCTACTATATTCATTTCAAGGATTCTAATGAAGTGTGATAACTTCATGAGTTTTTCCACAATCACCCAAATGGAACCATACTTTCATATCATTTTTTGTTGACTAAAAAAATTTCTATAAAAATCTAATCCCATTTTCAGACAGAATTGGTAATTATTTCAACATGTTAGCTAAGCACTGATGTTCATTCTTCACTTTTTGACAAGTGATATATATCGCAACCTATTAAAATACCTTTATTTTCATACTTGAACACTAGAAATGATTCTTCATTACCATATATATTTTTTGGTTACCCAAGTGAATTTCCTATTTTTAATGATGATAAGAACAAATGATTTCTCAAGAAAATATGGGGGAATGAAAATATGATATTGAAACTACAATAGAGAATTTTGATCTTTTTTACATCCATAAATGGTCTCCCCACCATTTAATTTTGACCACATTATGATACAATAAATGTCTAATTGTTGATACTACATGAATTATTCAACCAATTTAGGAATAGGGGTAATTAGAAAGAAGAAAACAACCTCGCCTGGCTCAACACATTCCAATTTCATGTTAGTAGTTACCTCCATCAGTTTCCATTGGTCTCAAGCATCTCAAACCACTTTCTTATATGACTTGTGACTTAATTAATCAACTACTGAATTTCCATTCCCAAGTGCATATAAAAATTCAAATTCAAACATATAAATATATTTTATCTAGCGTCATTGTCTCAAGTTAAAGTCCAATTTTAAAAATATGTGTTTGAAGCTTTTTTTATCCCTGAATATAATGAACTTTTCACCAAATAGATAGTATCATAATTTTTTTAAAGTATAGATCACCATAGCTAATTCCAGATCATTTTTTGGATAGTTATTTTCATGTATCCTCAATTATCATGAGCCATAAGCTATGAAATGATCTCCCAACATGATAAAACAACCAAACCCTAATAGATACACATCAAAAAATATTGTATATCCCTCACATAGTTCTAGTAAGATAATTACAGGTGTCAAATTAAGTCAATACTTGAGTTCCTCAAAGGACTTATGGAAATCAACACTCTATTAAAATGTAAAACCCTTCATTTTCAAAAAAATAATGGAAGAATATGGATATAAAAAATCTCAAAAAAATTTATTATAATATACTAATAATCCTACGAAACTCTATATTTCAAAGACATAATTAGGTTGTTTCTAAGAAATTATGGACTCAATATATTCAAGATAGACCGATATACCTTTTCCATAGTTGAAATGACTAAGAAAGTGGACTTCCAGTATCCATAATTCATAGTTACAGAATTTTTCATAAAGGTGTTGGTATTGAAATGTACTCAAAACAACCTCCAAGTTCGTTCATGGTCATATTTCATGTGATAATACACTAATATTCCATTAATAAATAGAATAAAAAAACCATTATATTTTAATGATATGATTCATCAATTATCTCAATTGGGGGATTGCCTGAGTGGTAAATGCTCTCAGTAATCTTTAGTTATAATTGGGTTCAAATCTAGGTAGGAGAGAATTTCTAATGGCACGCAGTGACATAGGAATGACGTAGGTAGGTGGTGATGCAATCATGATGCAGAAAGGCATTGACACATGCATGAGGCAGGAAGACAGTGATGTAGGCATGATGCTGCATTGGGCCTTCAGGTCAGTTTTTGGGCCTTTGGTCTATGTAATGGACATCATTACCACTAGGCCTTCAGTACATGTACTGAATAAATAAGGATTGATGAGTGGGTTATCCTTTATGGGGGATATGTCATGACTTTCCATTATGCGTGTGTGGTGTGTGTGTGTTTAATTTAATTTTACCCCCAAGAACCTAATATATATATATATATATATGATTCATCAATGTCATGAATACTAATAGTGTATTAGTGATACCAAAGGGCATGAACAAGTGTTATTTGTGGTTGTAACAAATTCTAAAATTTTTTACACCTCATGTTTGTACTGAACCTTTTTATTTTCAATAAATTTATTCGGACATGAATTGGGTAACCAATTCATGTCTTATTTTTCTCTATAAAAAACATATTATTTCCCCTAAATAACTAAAAAACTCCTCCAAGATATGTGAAGGTCACTTACTATTTTTCATAGTCAATACGAGCCTTGAATGATATTATCTAATCCATTCCCAAGATGAGATCATATATTTCTATGTCCAATATAGTAAGGTCCCATAAAAATGAACTAATTCAATGATGATGGAATATTAAAAACATTTAAGTCCTCTACACTCACATTTATTGAGAGGTATCTAAATATCATAACATAAGGAATCATTTCCATAGTCAAGTATAGTTGTTTTACCATTATAAAATCAATAATATAATTGGAAGAATCGATGTCAAATAAAACAAGCATCAAAGTAGAGTCAAGAATAATGGTACCTCGCATAATCGATGAACCTGTATCCTTGATTGTTAAGATTTTATCACCCAAACTATCTCGATTTTTAGGATGAGAACTATTTTGATGATATCATCCTTGTTTATAAGGAGAATATTGAGATATATTATAATCACCTACACCATTTTACTTCGAGTGATTTGGGAAATATCACTTTAGATTCCCATTCCAACCACAATTATGACAATGTGAGGTGGTTTCATGAATTCCCCATTCATGTTCTCTAAAAAACCACATTAAAATCAATCAGGTTGGTTACTATGTGTTAGAGGGAAAGAAATTGATCTGGTGGATTGGTTCTTTAGTGCTCTGATACCTTAGGAGTAGTTATCCTTTCAGTGATTATTCCTGATGCTAGAGTTCCCACCTATGTTTGAGAGGAAAAAGGTGGTCCCTCTACAGAGGTTCCCTATAATGTCATCCTCTACCACTATTGTCTTTTTCACCATGTGTGTGTGGTTTTCAATGTATAACATCACCACTCAAGAGTGAATGTTTGGTCGAGAATCTTCTTCAAACATTAACAATAAGAGTTACTCACTATCTTCCACTTCAAAGAAATATCTTATTTAAAATTAAATTAAATTCTTTGATAGCTTGAGTTACTTACAATGCACAGTTTATCTTTTGTTACACGTAACATCAAGTTTCTTTGATAACTTTTGTTACACACAAGGAAGAATCTTACCAGAAAACAATATACTATTAATATTATTATTTAACATGATATTTATTTCCTAGTCAATGGAATGGAGTGAATGAATGATATTAACTAAATTAATAAAATATAGTTTAAACATGTTTATAAAATGAATTCATTGGTTACCATTTAATTATAAATGGAAATAAAAACCAATTGAATATATAGGATGTGTTTTTATTTTTATAACCAGAATGTCATTTTATCTTAATAAATTAAATTAATAACTATTAATAAAATATAATAATTAAATTTATATTTTATATATTAAATCAAATGTTTTTAAATCCATCTAATAAGTTTGATAGGATTGAGATAAGAATAAATATTATTTTAATCCTAAAAACTACATTTCTATAGAAGTCATTTTTTCTTCCTTTTAATGGAATACTTGTTTTAAAACAATATTTTGACACTTTTATAAATTTTATTTTTAGAGAAGTTTTATTTTTTGATGAATAATGAAAAAAAAACTGAATTTTAATTGAAAACCACATTTTTATAATTTATTTATATATTTAAATTATATTTCAAATTGTATTTAAAGTATAATAAGTTCAATTATACATCAATAAATCCAATTTAGGTCATTTGAATCAATTTAATATTGAAATTGGATGTACAAACAGATCAATCTTTTGATCTTTTTATTTTAAAAATATGTTGTTTCTTCATGTCTCTGGGATTAATTTTAAATTAAATTCCTATACTTATATGATTGGAATTTGAAAAAATGGATTACATATATATAATAATCATAATTTTTAATTTTTATTAATGTAAACTTTATTTTTTACCAAAAATATTAGTGAAAGTAATTAAAATTAATTACAATTATTAAGTTAAAACTGGGTTTATTTAGTGGTTAAACTTTAATCATAAGGCGAAAATGACCTAAAAACATGTACAAAACCAATTTTATGGAAATGTTTCAACCATATACTATATTTCATATAACTTTGGTTAATTATTTTAGGTACATTATGTAATAGAGACCACCCAATAGTGTTTACTTTTTATATTTACATGAACGCCCCTCCTCCTCCACTATAAAAATAAATTCACTCTCCCACTCTATTAACACCTATCAAGACATTTGGATCATCCAAAACATGCCCAAATAAATTAAAAAAAATACATATTCATATCATAGAATCCTATCTTTGTGAATAAATAAAACTAATGAAGTCCTTTGGTGTAAACCAAAAGGAGATACCCAAAGAATATGTAACATTCTTCAACGAACACTTTTGTTTGATTTATTTCTCCACCACTTCATTTATTCATATATATTTATTATATAACAACATAATTATCCTAAATTAACTAATATATTGTTATGTTAATTTTTATACCTAAACCTATGCATACTTCCCATCAAATGGGTAACGAAATCACCGTTCGTGTGTACAGCGGACTACCACCTCACGAAACGATGTTGTTAGTTTTTCCTTTACCACTTCTCATGGTTGGGAATTATGATGTAAATAATGTTTTTATAGGATATATATGATATTTATGATTTCTTCTTACTTTTTAATTATTATATAACACATTCCTTTATAATTTCCATTGTTTGGGAATATAATAACATTGTTTGTGGGTGTGTCGACTACCGCCATCTCAAAGTGATACGATTCATTCACACTTTACATGGAATGTATTAAGTATGGTTTTATTAAAAATATGTAATTTATATGACATATATATGATATTCATGACACAGTTACCTTTTTTAAAATATTATATATCATTTTCTTTATTGCCTTTTCACACACTAAAAAAGTGATAACGTCATTCATGGATGTGTTGACCACCGCCTCCTCGATGTGATGTGATTCCTTTTACATTACAAAAATTATATATTTAAGTAAATTTTATTAAATTATACGGTTTTTATGATATAATTATAATTTTTTAATGTTAAATTTTACTTTCCTTATTTACACAATGACCATTGAAAAATGGGAACGTTACTCATGCGTATGTATGGCCTACCATCTCTATTAATATAACATTGATTCATTTTTCATAACCATATTTGATTATTGGTTTTAAAATTATAATTGACATATAAATATGATAATTAGGTCATTATTATTATTCTTAATATTATTAAACTATATAATATGAATAATAAATGGAACTTTCATGATGAAACACACATAAGAAAACAAGGCAATTAACACCTGAAATAATGAAAATAATAAATAATTATTAATCAACAGGTGATATGATGTTATAAAATGATAATATATGATATTATAAATATTAATATGGTTATTTAATAAGTTATTAACATGTGTAAAATCAATATACAGGATTCTAAAGGATGTTCTTTGAAAAGGAAGCACATTGTTTCAGCTCAATTTACATTCTATTGAGACTTATTTTTTATAATACATCTATTTACTTTAATATGGTGTATATACTACTCTATAAAAATTTATAACATTAATATATTTTATTTAATGATATGAAAAGTTTAAATTTATTTTATTATTTCATGGATATCATTATTCAAATGTTACTTAAGTAGTAAGGGATCTTTATCTCACTTTTTACATCTGTGAGATAAATGTCATATTCACCACTTACTTATTGTTTTTGGTGTATCTACTTCCCATTTTGATATATTATATAATTAATTATTTTATATTAATATTATTTAAATTTTTTATTTGATTATTATTATTTTTTGGTTTTTTAATTTAGATTTTACCATAGTTTTAAGGGGATTTCTAGTCTCGTTTTTATTTCTACAAGACTTATTCCATATTCACCACTTATTTTTGTTGTCTGGTGTATATAATCCCCATGAATTTAATTTATTATTCTTATAATTTAATTTATGTGAATTTACATATCCATTTTATGGTATCTCTTTCATGGGTTTTACATGTTACCAAAGTGGTAATGGATTTTTATTATAATTTACCTTATTTGTGATGTTTGTTATGTTATACATGTATCTTCTTTTATAAGGTGTATATAATTCATATTTGACATGTTATTTCATGAATATACTTATTTTAATGATATTATAATTTCCATTTAATGAAATTATTTCATGGGTATTGTGATTCAAATGTTTCAAGGTGGTATGTGACATTTTAAATGTTTAAAGATTATTTTCCTCAAGAATGTTTTTAATGATATTTTAAGACAATTTAAATTTATCAACATCAAAAAATCTTATTTTCAATTACACTAAAATAGATATATTTTTTATTTATACCATACTCATTATTTCTCTAGATGTAATATGATTGTTTCAAATATATTTTTATAGAACACATTTTTTTCCATGTGTGAATCACATTTCAATGAGATTGTTATGGAACCCATTTCTTTTTCATGTGTTAATCATGTTTCAAAGATATTTTTATGGAACCCATTTCTTTTCCATGGGTTAATCATGTTTCAAAGAAATTATTATGGAACCTATTTCTTTTCTATGGGTTAATCATGTTTCAAATTGATTATTATGGAACTTGTTTATTTTCCATGAGTTGACTATGTTTCAAAGATATTGTTATAGAACGTGTTTATTTTCCCCAAGTAAATTATTTTTCAAATAGATTGATATGAAATAAATTTCTCTTCCATGGGTTTATCATGATTTTATTATTTTTATCATTAAATTGTTTCATTCATGGTACTTGAGTATTATATGAAACAGGTGAGCCCGATACAACTTATACGAAGGGTTGATCCCCACTATAACTCAAGAGTAAAACTAATTTAGCATATACAAAGGGATGATCCACATTATAGCTCATAAAAAATTAGTGAGACTAATATAGATTATATAAAGGGTGATCCCTATTATATATATTTAATGTATTGTGAAATGATAATATTAGAATTCGAACATATGGTTATTCCAATTAAAAGGATTTTGAAAGGGTTTTAAGAAAGTTATGCTCTAGGTTTCAAAAAAAGAGTTTTAATTACTTTTTATGAGTTTATGATGTTTCTAAGGATCAAGATTTATATCACATGGATTTTGATTATTGATTCTAATGAATCTTTCCTTTTCCATTTTCTATATTTTATGACCCAGTTATTGATGGGTATGAGTTCTTT
Source organism: Viscum album (assembly GCA_963277665.1). Lineage (NCBI taxonomy): Eukaryota > Viridiplantae > Streptophyta > Magnoliopsida > Santalales > Viscaceae > Viscum > Viscum album. Next base: position 1,291,748,976 of record OY728138.1, on the reverse strand, counting down.
TATGATTTTCTCATACACTTTTATTATGTCATCATACCTTTATGAAATATTATTCTCATTGATGACATTCAATTTTTAATGCCTATTTTTATACTTACTTAGCATTTGATCTAATCCTTATTATGTTTCCTTTTCCCCAGGTTATAAAGAAATATGTTGAATGAATTATGTCTATAAGGGATTTTATATGGATGATTATGATGTCTTAATATGAAAAGAAAAGTTGGGTTAAGTGGGAGAAATATTCTTTTGAATTCTTGTGAATTGTTTATGTAAGATTTTTTCCTAATTTTCTAAAACTATAAACCAAAAATTTCCTCTATAATTTGATTTATCCAAGTTTTCCTTTTGAGTTTGTAAGGTTTTTTATTGAAAAATTTTGTTTCACAATTATTGACACCAAAGTAGGAATGTAAAGTTATGGATTTCAGCATAAGATCTAGGAGTGCGGGTTTTGGGATGTTATAGTTTCTATAAAATATTGGTTTGATAACTTTATATATTAGGATGTTTTCATGTGGGGTTATCTTAATAATTATAGATACCTTTATTGGTCTGTAAGCTTAAGGTTGATAATAAGTTTAATGTCTTAAGACACCCCACTTGAGGTTTTTAAGCGGCAAAAATTTTGAGGTTATCAAAGACATTTTTTGAGACTTTTTTTGGAATGAGGTATTTTTAACCCCTCAGATCAAAATGAATTGTTTTTAGGGATGATTGTTTTTATTATTAATTAAAAAAAGGACCACTCAGTGTTTAGGTAACAACACGTCGCATGTGGAAAAGTCGTGGGGCTTCAACCCACAACTGAAGGGTGACAAGGTTGTAGTTCCTACCACTTACCTACATGATGTCTTGGTTTGTATGGAAAATTTTATGGGTTAATATTAATTTTATTTTATAAACCTATGGGGTTTTATTTGAGTAATAATGGTTGATCTATTTTGAATAATATATGAAAAATCCTTCTAATCTTTAGGTTTTGAAATTAGTCAAGAAATTTTGTAAGAATTTTAATGATATTTATTTATGGAATGGTTTAGTTTAAACTTTTGGTATTAATTCTTAAGATTAATGTATAATTTATAGTTTTTATCATTTTCATAATTATCTTATCATGTTATAACAATTTTGGTTTTGTTTAATTTTAAAAGACAGGTGGAATAGATAGACTTTCCCTTTTATGGTTCTGTGGTATTTAAAATTTTATTTTTATACTTCAATAATAATAAAAATAATCATAAATACTAATATTATAGATAAAAATATTATATTTTTGTGTAAACTGGATAAAGGATGAAATTCACTTGTTAATTAAGTATATTTATTTATGTTTTTGGTCTAGATTGTGGACATAATCCTTTAATTTTAGAAAAGGATCTTGAAATATAATGTTATCCTATAACCATATTTTTTGATGATATAAAGGAAATTTTACAAAACTATTTGGTTTTTGGTTTTGTTCTTATTGACTTAATATTGACCATATACTCTATTACTCTCTATTATGCAATGGAAATTAGTTTTTCCTTCCAAATCAGTCTTTTAATTTCCCACCAATGTTCTCCATTTTTGGAATACAAGTTATTTTTATCATTTGGTGACCCTTATGTCTCCAAATTTTCATTTTTAATAGGATGTTTTATTAAACCTTTTTATGAAATGGGTTTCTATAAAAGAATTATAAAATTATTATCATTTGAAAACCAAGACAAATTTCAGGGGATAAATTCATTTAAAGGGGGGTAGGATGTAACATCCTGAGATTTTATGAAATATATTCTTTATAATTAAAATAAATTTGTTGATATATTGAGTTACATGAAATGAAAAAGTTTATATTTAATTATACACAACACTAATTTTATATTTTTTTGCATGTAACATCAAGTTTCTTTAATAACTTGTGTTACATGTAAGGTCGAGTCTCACCGGACAATAATATACTATTATTATTATTATTTAACAAGATATTTATAACCTAGCTTTTGGAATGGAAGAAATGAATGATATTAACTAAATTATGAAAATATTGTTTAAAAGTTTTTATAAAATTAATTCATTGGTTACCAATTAATTTTAAATGAAAATAAAGACCAATTGAATATAAAGGATGTGTTTTAATTTTTATAACCAGGTTGGCATTTTATCTTAAGAAATTAAATTAATCATTATTCATGAAATATATTAATTAGGTTTATATGTTACATATTAAATATAATGTATTTAAATTCATACAATAAGTTTTATACGCATAATATAATAACAATAAATCTAATTTTAAGCATAAAAAGCTATATTTTTCTTAAAGGTAGTTTTGCTGCATTTTAATGGAAGACTTATTTTAAAGATAAATTTCACACTTTTATAAATTTTATTTTAAAATATAAAATTAATTTTTTGAAATTTTAATATCGAAAAATAACTTGGGTTATTTTTTGGTATTTTTCAGAGAAGTTTCATTTTTTGATGAATAGTAAAAAACACTGAATTTTAATTGAAAACTGTATTTTTGTCTGATTTATTTATATAGTTAAATTATATTTTAAATTTAGATTAAAGTATAATTATTTTAATTATTCATCAATAAATCCAATTTAGTTCATTTTAATTAATTTCACATTGAAATTGGATATTAAAACATATCAAACCTTTGAAATTGTTTACTTTAAAAACCCATTGTTTCTTCTCATCTGTGGGATTAATTTTAAATTAACTTCTACCTCTTCTATGATTTGAATTTGTTAAAATTTATTTCATATTTTTAATCATAGTAATTTATAATTTATATTAATTTCAAATTATTTTTTGGACAAGAATATTATTGAAAATAATTAAAATTAATTACAGTGATTAATGTAAAAATGAGTTTACTTAGTGGTTAATCTTAAATATTAAGGGAAAAATAACCTATAAACATGTCAAAAACCCATTGTATGGAAATATATTGGCACTATATCATATTTTATATAAATATTTTATTATTTTATCAAATTTATGTAAGGGATACATCCCAATAGTGTTTACCTTTTTATATTTACAAAAATGTCACTCCTCCACTATAAAAAGGCACTCACTCTCCCCCTCACTTCATGCCTATCAAACCTTTTTTATCATCCAAAAACTAAAAAAAATAAACTCTCAACATCCCTCATATCATCATAGAATCATATCTTTTATAATGAATCAAACCAATGAAATTCTTTGGTGCAAACCAAAAGAAGTTACCTGAAGAAGAGATAACATTCTTCAATGAGCACTTTTGTTTTATTTATTTACTATTTAATTTATTCTTATATATTTATTATATAATTTAATTATTATACTCAATATACTTATATGTTTTTAATTTAATTATTCACCAAAACCTACACGCACTTCCATCAAATGGGTAAAAAAATCATTGTTCGTGTGTACAGCAGGCTACCGCCTCATGAAATGATGTCGTTCATTTTTCCTTTACCATCTCTCATGTTTGGGAATTATGATGTAAATAATTTATTTATATTATATATATTATATTTAATATTTATTCATACTTATTTAATTATTATATAGAACAAACCTTTATTCTTTCCATTTTGTAGGAATACGATAACATCGTTTGTGGACATGTAGACTATCACCTCCTCAAAGCAATGTGATTTGTTCACACATTACATGAAATGTATTAAATATGGATTTAATAAAAATATGTAATATATATTAAATATATATTATATTAAGTAAATAATTACATTTATTTAAATATAATATATCATTTTCTTTATTACATTTTCACTCACTGAAAAAGTGATAAAGTTGTTCGTGGACGTGTGGACTACTGCCTCCTCAAAGTGATGTCATTCATTTTAAATCACAAGAAGTATATATATAATTATATATGATTAAATAATATAATCTTTATGATATAATTATAATTTTTTAAAGATAAATTTTACTCACCTTATTTCCAAAATGATCATTAAAAAATGAGAACGTTACTCATGCGTACGTACGACCTACTGTATCCATGATTGTAATGTTGGTTCATTTTTCATAACCATATTTCATGACTGGTTTTGAAAGTATAATTGATGTATGAATATGATAATTTTTTCATTATTATTATTCTTGATATTATTAAAATGTATAATATTAAGAATAAATCAGTCTTTGATGATGAAATACGCAAAAGAAAACTAGGCAATTAACCTACTATAATTTATCTTATATAATGATATTTTATATTTCCTCTTTATCGAGAGGATAAAATAAACTATTAAAAATTATAATTGTATTAAATTATTTCAAAACCATATTTCTAGGTGGAAATACCTGATTTTTTATTCAAATCCTAAAATTCTAATCATCATGTGATAGAAATTTTACTTTGAAAAATTCCAAACCCATGAATAGATTACTTCGGCCCTAATAAAAAGTAATATTAATTAAAATCCAAAATTGGAATACACTTCTCATACTATTCCATAAAATTCTATAAAATTATTGTACAAGTTATTTCACCCTTTACTTACTCCCAAAAATCCAAAAAATGCGTTCCAATAAATCTCAAGCATCCTATAAATTAAACCTAATAAAATCAATTATCAAACTAGTGAAAAACTCTCAACTTAGTAAAAAATCATTCTCGTTCCTAGAAATTTTATCGAGCAAAATGTATGAACCCACCTCTAAAATCATTGATTCATCAAAGAATACTAAACCCCTTGATAAATTCTTCAAAATATCCTATGAAAATTGAAAATGAAAAACAATAAATAGTAAAACACATTCACATAGAAAAAGTCTTACAAAGTACCGAAAAAAGAACCAGATTAGAAAAATGCATATTACACTTCACACAAGTTCGAAAAAACCCCTAAGTTCTTCTTTAAATTTATTGAGCTAGATCATCACCTATGAAACTCATATTTTTTTAACATTAGATCAAACAAATCTCATCATCTTGACTGAACTTGTGATTTTCCAAACATGATAAGTAATTACCCTTGGTTATAGTCAATAAAAAAACATAAAACCTAGTTTCTCATCAAATTTTAGACACTATATATCTTTTATCATCCTCAAACTCATTTTTTCTAATTCAAAATCAACATCCTTCTCTAAAATCATTTCAACTTTCAGTTGACATATTCATCATCATTAACAGTAGCCTTGAGAAATCTCGGGCTTTCTTCCTCAAATGGAAATCTAAGTCTGGTGAGTCTCTGGATTTCAATAGATTTCATCAATATCAAGTGTGGATTAAGATATTGGGTATAAATCCTACAATATTGGACTTTTCATGAATTTGTAACTTTGGCATCACGTTATATTTAGTCAAAACATTCAATTAGTTCAAAAATGGATAGAAAAACCCCTTTTTTCTATGAATCAAATTTATATATCAATTTTATCTACACCATTGATGATCCATGGAGAGATAAATTGTTTTGATTCAATTATTTGGGTTGTCACATTTCAGGTATGTGAAAACTATAAATAAATTAAGCCACGTAAAGCCCCTTGAAACCAAAAACATGGTGTATACAGAATCTCATATGTGGATTTCTTCCCAAATTCAGCTACGTGATTACCTTTTGAAAATTTGGCTATGTGAATCCCCTAGGAATTTTCTATGTGGTTTGTGCTAGAGAATTACCTTATGTGAAATCTCATATAAAGTAGAAATTCATAACCAATGAGAATTCATCTATTGAAAACCATATACTAGAATTTCAATCGTTAATTAATTAATTAATTAAAAAAATAAATATTATAAAATACAAAAGTATTAAATTTTTAATTAAAGTTGAAAATTATTAAATAAATAAAATCATGAGATTAAAAATTAAATTAAATTAAATTAATTAATTAATTAAAATACAATGAAATAGAAAATTAAATTTATAAAAAAAGTAAACAATGTCACTAAAGAATTAATATTTTAAAATAAACATTGAATTTAAATAAAACAAACTCAATGGTGGAATAAATATAATTTAAACATAAAAACATAAATTAAACATGAAAGTAATTAACTTAATAATTTACTTAAAAATTACCCAGAACATTATAATTAACCAATTAGTGATATATTTTAAAATTAAAAACAAAATGTAAATAATAGAGGTGATGTGTCCTTTAATTCATGAAACTATTATTATTCAACATAATAAAAATTAATTATTTATAAACCTATTACTACTTAGAGATAGGTGAAAAAAGGTCAAGCCACTTAGAAAACTTGTTTGTATGATTAAAAAAAGGAAATCAATAAACAAAATGATTTTAAAATATTAAAGACAAAAAGATTAAATGATGTGTGTTGAGGTGATGTGATGCAATAGAGATATTGAGAGGGAAAAGTGAGAGAAATAATGGAAAAAAAGATGATTTTAGGAGAAATTGGATAGTGTGAATTGATTAAAAATATCAGTTCTCATTCTTATAAACTGACTCATGGGTGTTAAAGGTTATAAAAAGGATGTGTTTCCCAATGACCTCTCTCAAGGGATGATATTTCTATCAAGAACTTGATAAAAAGATAATTCTTCATTGAAGATAAATAAATTCAACCATTTCTAATTAAATTACTTCAGTTTCAGTTACATAGGCTTAATAATTTCATAATATTCACTTGTTAGTTTTTAAAGTACATAAAAAAGATTCTCAAGAATAGTTGAAACAAATATGAACACAAGATGAAGATGAAACACTATGAACTTCTAGAAACACTACCTCTAATATTATGATTTAAAGAGAAGTAGAAATTTATTTTTAACCACTAAAAAATATTCAACTCTAACTTTATTAATTGATTTATCTATGCAAAAGGAAGAATTATGTGGTGAATAAAATAAGTAATAAAATAGACCTCTATGAATTTAACTAAGAATGAACATGTAAAATATTTAATTCATTCTATTATGTTTCTCTGAAAAGAATTTAGTAACACATAATCAAATAAATAACAAAAATTATTTTCAACAAATCCATCACAAGTTTTGAAGATAAAAAGAAGAAAAAAAGAGAGAGAAATATTATCTATCTATGTCGATTTCTCTTCCATCCCGGGCTTTTTCCGATTCTTTTTTTTATTCTCTTTCATTGTGTGTTTTATTCTACCCCAGTTGGAATATATCTCATCCACCGATCTTATGTCTCACATCTTGATAAATATAATTAATTAAACTATTAACAATCAAAGTGGTCAAAAATTATTTCACATCTAAATTGTCTAGGTGGAAACACCTAATTGGTATTTTATCTCCTAAAATGTTGAGAATCATGTGACATAAATTCTATTTTTGAAACTAAAAAACACATTCACAATAAAATTTGGACCTAAGAAAATATGATCCTTGTTATAATTCAATCTCAAAACACACTTCTCATACTTATCCATAAAATTCCCAAAATTTCCTATGCAAGTTTGTTCATCCTTTACTTAATCCTAAAAATCAAAAAAAGCAATAAATATAAGCAATACTCTAACTCGAAAATAATCAAGTTGAATCCCAAAACAATGAAAAAAAAATATCAACACATGAAAAATATATCTCATTCTTAGAAATTTAATCAAAAAAATGTATAAACCCACCTTATAACTCACTACTATAGTAAAGGAGACTAAAACCCATGAAAACTCCTTCGAAAGATCCCTTGAAACTCAAAAACTCAAAGATACAAACAAACTGTCGAACACCTTTACAACGATAAAGTCTCAGAAAGTCTAAAAATGATAACCAAACCATAAAAGTCATATTTCACTTTATGAAGGTGCAGAAAATGCCCAAGGTTTTTATTTAACTATATTGAATCAGATCATCACCCACTCATCTCGTACTTTTTTCAACAATGGTTCAACAAAATCTCATCTTCTTGATTGCTCTTCCGATTATCAAAACATGCACAAGTTGTTCCCCTCAATTCTGATCAATAAAAAAAATTGAACCCAAGTCCTCATCAGAGTTCGACCCTGGTGATTTTCATTCATCCTCAAACTTGGATTTTTCAACTTCAAAATCAATCTCCTTACCTGAAATCAATTCAACTTTGAGTCGACATCTCCATCAATATCAATGGTAGCCTCAAGAAATCTCAGGTTTTCTTCCTCAAATAGTGAGATCGGTTGGGTGAATCTTTGGATTTCTATCGATTTAATATATCTCAAGTGTAGATTAATATATTGGTTATAAACCCATAAATCTTCAAATTTTCACTATATTGGAACTTCAGCATCACATCATCTTTGGTTTAAATAATCAATTAGTTCAAATGATGACGGAAAAACCCTTACTTCTGTGAATAAAATTTTCAAATCAATCTGAGCTACCCCCTTGGTGGTCCATGGAAATCTTAAATGTCTTGATTCAGTTAAGTGGTATTTCACATTTTAGGTATTTGAATACTAGAAATAAATTCATTTACTTAAATCCCCTTTAAACTAGAAACATGGGTAGTACAGAATCCCATACGTGGTTTTCTTCCTAGTTTCGGCTATGTAATTTCCTTTTGAAAATTTGACTATATGAATCCCATGGGAATTGGATACATGTTTGGTTCTAGATAATTCTATTATGTGAATTCTCATGTATAATAGAAATTCAGAACTAATAAGAATTCATCTATTGAAAACTTTAGATTAGAGTTTAAATTATTAATTAATTAGTTAATTAAAGAAATAATAAAAGTTACAAAAGTGTTATATTGTAAATTAAAGTTAAAAATTATTAAATCATTAAAATCATTAGATTAAAAATTAAATTAAACTTCAATTAACTAATTAATAAAAAACACAAAAAAATGGAAAATTAAATTAACAGAACATAAAATTAAACAATGACACTAAAAAATATATTAAAATAAAATTTAAATTTAAATAAAACAAACTCAAAGTTGGTAAAATTTTATAATTTAAACATAAAAATAAATTAAACATAAAATTCATTAATTTAATATTTTCTTTAACAATTATCCACACCAAAATAATTAACCAATTAGAGACATATTTTAACATTTAAATAAAATTTAAACTACAAAACTGATGTGGTAAAATATATATATATTAAATACCACAAAAAATTCACCCACACTTAAGAAATTACTTATCCTCAAGAAATATTTTACTCAAATTCAATTGTAGAAAGTAAATCCCAAAATTGAAAAGATGAATTTCCACTAAGAATTTATTTGAAAAATTCTTTTCCCTCATGGGTTATTTTAATTAAAAAATTTGAATACCTACTTGAATTAAATTTATTTAGTGTACAGTTGGAAACTATTTGACCAAAATAACATTTAAATAAAAAAATTAAAATAGAATTTAAAAAATCTAAATTTACATCCAAATAAAAGTCCTAACTTATCCTTACCTCTAATAGAATAGACTCACATATTTTAAGAAACTATAATAAATAGGCACACTATTGAATGGGATTAAGTGATAATTTATTGTTGGAACAAATAATCCATATAATATTTAATGAATAAAGAATGTAAATAATAAAGGAATAAATTCAACATGAATTATGATTATCATTTCACAATTTATTTGGATGCATATCATATGAGTTAAATTCTAATTATAAATTTTAAAGTCTATTATAATTGTATAACATTCTCCAAAAGTTTCCATAATTTAATAATGATTAACCTCCTCAAAGTGGGATCAAAAGCTTCAAATTTAAAAAAAAATCACCCACTAAAAAATTATAGTCGATTCTCAAAAACTCACAGTTTTAAAAAAAATAATGGTTTTTGATGGGTTCTCAATAAATTATAGTATAGCTCAAATTAAACCCCTCCCACACACTTAAAAACCGTAAAATATCCCTATTATTTAATCTTAAATCTATAAGAAACAATTTTGGCAGTGTATGTTCAAAATAATTTTGAAAATCAGCAGCAAAAATAATGTTTAAGGTTGACAAGTCATCTCAAAAATTATTATGTCACAAAACACAAACATCCATAAAAATTCACTACATGCTCAAAAATACTTACTGGTTATTACTTAAAAAATCTACAACACAAATAGACATTTTTATAGAATATGCATGTTAATACTTTGAATTTAAAAAAATTGATCATTTAGGAACCAAAATGGGCATGTAAGGCACAAATTAAGTATTTAAAGACTTAAAACAATATATAGTGACCAGAAGGTGTTACATGATATTTTCAGCATAAATTCCACTATTTTAAGTTATTTTTCAATTATTTGTATACAAAAAATAGCAATTTTGTTTTTTAACAAAAATAATAACCTGAAATGAAGAATTTTAATATTAAATCCCATAGAATTGAGACTTAACAATTGAATTTCAAAAAAAAGACCCCTCCCCTTTCTTTACTTAAGTATGCCCCTCTGATAGCCCAAAATTCTTCTCCTATAATATGAAAATGATATAAAATAATTACATGAACTTAATATTAAATCAAAATAAACTAGAGAGAATACTTATGAAAGTTTAATCCAATTTTCTCCAAAAAGAAACCCCTTCATCATTGATTCACACTTGTCCTCTTCTAGGAAAGTTCCAAAAATAGAAAAAAGAAAAAAATGAAATCCAATCATAAAAATTCATCAAAATTATTCCAAGAAAAATGTGAGAGTTTAGTGGAAATATGGAGAGAATCACAAAATTGAGTAGTAGAAAAATATTCAAATAAATACAAAAGGAAATAAAATCATGGGTTATCACCCACTCAGCACTAAATTTAAAGTATTCTACCAAAAATTACCCCTTAATTTATTCTATCTGTGATCATTCAATTGGTAGGTATTATTATAAATTGATGCATTGGTATTATGTTTAGAAATTTCACCAACTTCACTCTAGACTTATGTAATCTATTATTAGAAAATTTCTCCACAAAAAAATTCTATGACTAATCCTCGTTCCACCTATATCTTAAAGACCAAAATTTGTATTCAAATAATCAAGGAAATATGAAGAATGTAACGAAACAGAATTCTATCAAATAGATTTTCCTTATTATGTTTATTTCATATAGTATAAATCACATAAAATCACTAAGATAACATAATACAAGCCTTATAAATGAAGAATTAATGAAATAATAGGTATTTATAGAAGTTAAGGAACCTATACCGATGAAATAGTAACTTGACCTGAAGAATAGTAATATGAACCTTATAAATATTAAGTCAAATGAATGAATAGTAAAATCACCCATGTTTTTATAAATAAAATTTAGGCATCTTATAAATGAAAGTATGATATAATTATATCATAGTATAAGTAAGTGAATATTTTAAAAAAAATACTAATTAATTGTTGGTATTTTTTAAGTCATAAATTTTTAATTAAAATTTTATAATTTATAAAATTATTTAAAAGAAAATTAATTTTTATAAAATTTATTCACAAATCAATATTTTTTATCTTATTATTTTAGTATAATTTAATGAGATCTTAGTTAATATTTCAGAGTGTTATAAAATCAGTTATAATTTTAGAATCTATATTTTTTGAGTAGGTGATGATTTTAATTAAAAATTAAATTTATAATATTTAGAAAATTATTTTCATAAAATTTATTTCATTTTTTAATTCTACATGTTGAAAACTTCTTAGGGTGAATTTTTTGGGTTTTTTCTAAATTACTTGAGTTTTGGTGAATAGTATAATATAATAATTTAGGATAAATATTAAATACATTAATTATTGAGTCATAGGTGATGTATGAATGATATATGATCATAATATATTACTCTCCTTCTTTATTTTAATATATTTGGTGATAATTCCCAAACTATTCATAGTCTTCAGCCAAAATAATAAACAAATGAACTAAATATTAAAAAAACACCCCTCTCCTCCACTATAAATACCACCCCTTCTCCTCACACATTCCAAGATTTGATCCTTGTCAAATTTATTCCAAATGCTCTTCTCAAGACCCTCCCCCACATCTAGGAGCTCTTGGTCTCATCAAAATACCAAAACCATTTCCCTAAGGAGGTTCTCAAGGAGTAGATTTCAAGAGGTAAAATCCTCTTCCTTTACCTTTTAATTTCTTTTGAAGTACTTTTCTTTTATTATTCTCTCTTCATCTCCCCTCATCCAAATATCATGAAAACTCCAGTACTTTACATTTACTATAATTTTATTATACTAATGGAATAATCCATCATCAATCCCTTTCTTCTATCCCTTTTATTCTAAAAATTGAAACATTGTATGTGAGGTGTTGTTTCATCGCCTTCAATGATGAAAATTTTTCATTTTCATTTACCGTCTTCAAGGATGTTCACGAAAAAATTTTAATAGTTGAAACATATTCTAAAATTTATATTATAACTCTTTTTATGTTCTGAATGTAAAATATTTACATAATACTAAATGATAAAACAAAATGAGTTCATTATGATCAATAATCATCGTAATAATCTAAACAATTATCACTAAATGTATTATCTAATGATTCATCCTTTACCATATAACCAAATGATATATATAACCATTTAAACTTCTATATGTTATTCAATAACATAAAATTACAATTTTTATAATTATACCCATTTAACATGAACTCCATTTCTTATAGATAAGGGAAATGGTCATGAAAACCAAGGAAATGAATGCTCCTGAATGATAAAATTGTATCTTATAACTAATCAAAAAGACCGTAAATAAACTTAATAAAATTATACCAAATGAATTACATGTATAAATATTTCTTAATTAATTAATTAATGGATTTAATTTTATTATTTATGACATTAATGTCAAGTGCATAACACATTCATACATAAGTTAAGGGTTTCTACCCGAACCTTCATTTTTTACTTCGGGTTATTATTTCACTACCTTTACCCTAATGTAATTCTTATTTCATTTTGTGTAATTCTTCAATATTATGTTTATATGTTCCAAACTCATATATCTATATAATTTCATCTTTTATTTATGAAAATTACATGTTTTATAAGGTTACCTTCTTAATTCTTCCCGATACGCAAGCCTGATTAAAGAGAACATCTCAATTTCTTACCAATTTTCAAGCACCATCTATATTTTTTTAATACACTATTATTTTAAAAAAATCACTAATTTTGTTAATAAAAATTGTATTTGTTCATTTATAGTTTTATATAAACAATTATGACAGATACATATGTTTTTTCCAAAAGAACTCTTCTTTGTAAAGTAAAAGGAGTATTTCTCTCAAGAATTTCTGGATAATTTTATTAGAGAATTTTAATTTTTCAAAGACTATATTTAATTTTATGCTTTATTTAGATTGGTATCATATAATTTTCATCTACCATATTTTATTAAATTTTTTATGATCAATTTGACTGTGGATATGTTATCTTGATTCCATTCACTATACTACTCAGAATGGTTAGTGATCGTGTTTACATATTGGGGAAGGTTATTTATATGTCATATATATATATATATGTGTGTGTGTGTGTGTGTGCATGTGTGTGTGATGCTTATGTTTAATCTCATTCATATGAGTAATTCATTGGACTTAGTAAGTGATGTTTTGGGCCCACTATATCCCCTCGATGCATCGGTAGGTCTCATGAGACAAAATAGATATGGACTTGGTCAAGGCCATACCCATTTTTAGATATGGTTTTGGACGAGGCCTTAATGATTTTCAGATGTCTTGGTAGAGTCCTAAATAGTATTTATCAGATGTCTGGAATTATTCATTCCCTAATTATGATATTAGTAATTGATAAATCATGTTATTATTCGACTAGTAGAATAACCATGGTTAATATTCATGTGATTATATATATGGAATTATTTATTATGATTTTATTCCTACCATATTAAGCTCAATATTATGTTTTAATGTCATGTGTTCTTTTAGTTATTCATTGTGCCTCATTATTTATGCTTTTTTTATATTACTTACCCTTAATGATCATCTGATCTCACTCCTTCCTTATGTTTTATTTTTCACTAGGATATGAAGATGAATATTATAAATTACTTGTGGGGTTAATCTAATAGTTTTTGGGTGTTACAAATGGAGTTATTACATTGTTTTTTCCTTTCAAGTTATGATGTAATGTTCACATATGTAATCTAGATTCCAAACCTACTAAACTAGTTAGTCCTTTGGGATTTGAGTCTTGTATATATACCAATGTAATAAAATAAGGAACCGGATGTAGGCTATTGGGGTCAGGGTCTTTAAGGTTCCTATCAAATGAAGTTTAGTAGAAACCTTGGAAACTAGATTTAGAAAACATAGATTAGTGAACATAAACCTAAGATAGTATTGGAGGATAATAATATAAGAACATCCTGGAATTTTGGTAAGGTATATATTATATTGATCATCCTATTGATACATCCTTTTATAGATACTACAAGTAGAAATTGTTTTGGAATAGATGTACTTAGGGATAAAAACTTTGACAAGGTGTCCCAAGCCTAAATTGGGGTAACTTGGTACAAGAAAACAGGCCTTATTATGCACCTAGTATGACACTCCCAAGGGATATACTTAGGATAATTCACATTTTATTTACAAACTATTATGAATGATTATCCTTAAAGAAACCATGTTTATGATTATGAGATTAGTGATAAATAATATTGTAATTAATGTTATGTGTTTTTCAAGTTCGAGATTATGCATTACGATTCATAACCAAATTTAGTGTATTCCATTATTTATAAATGGAACATAGTGGAAGGAATGGAAACAATATCAACACATTTATCCCATGTAGGGATTTCCCTTCTATGCAAGATAAAATATTGGTACTAGAGCTTCTACTGGTGCTGAACAACTTGTAACTATACTAGGTAAGATGACTTGGGTTATAAACAATAACCTTATCCATATGAACCATCCTAAACCTCAATGTGGAGGAGAAATGTTAGACCACTTTATGTGATTATAACCTCCATCATTCAATAGGACCAAAAATCCATTTGTAGAGGAGTAGTGGATAAGTTCCTTAGATAATATATTTCTTGCTTTAGGATATAACGGAAGGGCGATGGTTTTTATGGTAGTTTATCATCTATCAGTAGATAAGGATCAATGGTGATCATTAATTCAAAATACAAAGGAGGAATAATACATTACAAATATGAAATGGAGGGATTTTAAGGAAATTTTCCTAGGAAAATATTTTCCTCATGAACAATAAGCAGATATGGAAAATAAATTCTTAAGTCTAAAACAAAAAGAGGATAAATTTTTTTCAAAGTTTGAATCCAACTTTACAAGGTTATCAAGGCATGTCACTGACTCTATAAATAATCCAAGGAGTAAGATTGATCAATTATTTGATAATTTAAAACCATTCCTCTATAGGGAACTGGTCTCCCAAAATTTCTTATCATACAAAGATACCGTCTCATGTACTATCAAGATAGGGAAATAATTTTCTAATTATTATGAATTTAAGGGAACGTAAGAGAATAATAGGGTTGAATATAAAATAATGGATAAAGGTAAGAATAAAAATGGAAATTTTCTATCATGTGATACTTGTGGAAGGAAACACCTTGGTGCCTACTTAAAAGTAAAAGGAGTTTTCTATAAGTGTAGTGGGAAATTATATCATGCTCAAGATTTCAATGGAAAGAAATAATCTACAAATGTTTAATGCTACAATTTTAGTGATATGGGAAAATATTAATATGATTATCTGAAGTGTCAAGGAACTTTCCTCATAAATTGACACTAAAAATAGGATAAGCATATGCAATCACAATAACTAAGGTTGAAGTTCATAATGATGTGGTTGTAGGTGAATTAATCATATCCTAAAATTTAGCTAAATATTTATTTGATTATGGATCATCCCATTCCTTTATATCATCCTATTTTTCTTTAAAAATTAGATATTTCCAATTATCCTTAATAAGGGAGTTGTCAGTCAAAACCCATAAGGGAAGTCTCATTACAACAAATATGTGTTAGGAAGTTCCCATTATAGCATATAAATGTTATTTATCTACTGATTTTATTGTCATTCATATGGGCGAATTTGAAATAATCCATAGCATGTATTGGATTTCAAAATATTATGTGAAAATCTGTTACAATAAAAAGTAAATTACAATTTTTGAGGAAGGTGTAGAATCCCTTATCTTTAAAGTATAAACGTCATCATCTAGTTCTTATCTAGATCCACCTTCAGTAGATTTTCTAAATGAAATTATTTCGGAGGAATAGAAAACATTATCTATGAATCATAAAGTTTTATATGTACCTATTTTGAAAGAATATATTGATTTATTTCTATAGGATTTACCTAGCCACCCTCTAAAGTGAGAAGTTGAGTTCTCTATTGATTTAATTTCTGGTTCAAGACCTATATCAAAGACTCCTTATAGAATTTCCATTGTGGAATTAGTATAACTGAAGAAACAACTAGAGGAATTAAGTGATAAAGGATTTATTCTCCCTAGTGTTTCTTAATAGGGATCCCATATTCTCTTTATCAAGAAAAAAGATGGATCCATGAGGTTGTGCATCGATTATAGAGAAATCAATGCTATTAAAATAAATAAAAAGTATCCCCTACCTCTCATTGATGTTTTATTTGATCAACTTTATGGATCTAAATACTTTTCAAAGATTGACCTATGATCTTTATATCATCAATTACATGTGAGTAAAGAATATATTCCATAGACAGAATTTCAAACCAGGTATGGGCATTATGAGTTTATAGTAATGACAGTTGGATTGAATAATGAACCCTTTGTTTTCATGGATCTAATTAATAAAGTTTTCAAGTAATATATTAATAACTTTTTCTGGTATTTATTGATGATATCTTGATATAATAAAAAAGCTACAAAGACCATGAGAATCACTTGTGGATTGTTATGAAGAATATTAGAAGAAATGAATTATATGGGAAGTTTATAAAGTGTGAATTTTGGATTCAATTAGTTTCTTTTCTTGGCCATATTGTCTCTAAGGATGGAATCTCAGTCGATCCTACAAAGATAAAGATTTTTTAGTAATGGACTACACCAACAAACATAATCTCGGTATGTAGTTTTTATTGGTTTAGTAGGTTATTATCGGCATTTTGTTCAGAAATTTGCCCAATTAGCTAACCCATTAACCAATATTACTCATAAATTAGTTAAGTTTGTATGGATAAATAAATGAAAATAATTTTTTGAGGAATTGAAGAGGATATTAGTGAATGCCTTGATCCTAACTCAACCATCAGGTTATGGTGGGTTTGTGATTTATTGTGATGCATCAAATAAAAGACTTGGTTGTGTCCTTATCCAGAATGATAGAGTTGTTGCTTATGTATCAAAGTAGTTAAAAACTCATGAACAGAACTATCCAACTCATGATCTTGATTTAGAAGATATAATATTTACTCTAAAAATATGGATACACTATCTCTATAGTGAAATATGTAAGATATATACATATCACAAGATCTTGAAATATATATTCACATAGAAATAAATCAACACGAGGCAAAGGATATTGATCAAACTACTTAAGGATTATTATTATTCAATACACTATCACCCAAAAAGGGAAAATAAGGTAGATGATGAATTGTGTAGGAAGGGTCATGGAGTTCAAAAAAATTGAGGATTGTTAAGGACCATGCGTACATTGATCTAGCAAAGATGGATATGAAAATTATCAAGGAAGGTGAAACATCATTAATTTTTCAATTTTTTTTACAACTATATTTATTAGAAAGGATTAAAATTTCACATTATAATGATGATAATCTTCAAAAGAAAATTAAAGTTGTGAATTATGTGAATTTTCCAAACTTCATGTGTGGGGATATAATTATGAAGTTTTGGAGGAGGCTATGTGTTCCCTCTATACCCAAGATAAAAAATGAGTTATTGGATGATTCCCATAGTTCAAATTTATTTATACAACCTAGAAGCACTAATATATATATATATATATATATTTTTTTTTTAAGGAACATTTTTGGTGGGATAACATGAAGTGGTATATTTTTTATTATGTATCAAGATGTTTAGTTTGTCAACAGGTGAAGGATGAAATGCAACATCCTATAGGAGTCATGTAACCTTTACCTATTCTTATATGAAAATAGGATAAAATCACCATGTATTTTTTCACTAAATTACCAAAAACTCCATGAAATAATGATACAATATGGGTGATTATTGATCGAATTAACAAATCTACACATTTCTTTACTATAAGGGAGGATTTGACATTGGAGCACCACGCACGGCTCTATATTAATGAAGTTGTAAGACTTAATGGATCACATCTCTCAATTGTATCTGATCATGATCCATGATTTATATCAAAATTTTGGAAAAGAATTTATAAATCTTTGGATATTGAGCTCCATTTGAGTACCATTTATCACCCTCAAACTAATGGGTAGTCAGAAAGGACAATCCAAACTTTAGAAGACATGTTGAGATCATGATCAATTGATTTTCAAGTATGTGGGATAATTATTTAACTCTGATAGAGTTTTCCTACAATAATAGTTTTGATTCAAGTATTAAAATATAACCATGTGAAGAATTGTATGTAAAGAGATGATGTACAACAACTTGTTGGGATAAAGTTGGTGAAAGGAATCATGTAGGCCCAGAGCTTTTGGAGGAAAGAATAGTGAAGGTAAAGACTATTCAAACCCATATCAAAGCATATAAAAGTAGGAAAAAGATATATACTGATAATCGAAGGAAGGATTTGGAATTTCAAGTGGGAGATCACATTTTCTTGAAAGTATCTCCATGGAATGGTGTTATAAGATTTGTGAGGAAAGGGAAACTGATCCCTAGGTACATT
The DNA here is from genome assembly GCA_963277665.1 of Viscum album. Lineage (NCBI taxonomy): Eukaryota > Viridiplantae > Streptophyta > Magnoliopsida > Santalales > Viscaceae > Viscum > Viscum album. Next base: position 1,291,730,193 of record OY728138.1, on the reverse strand, counting down.
GGTCCTTTTGAAATTATAGAGTATTGGAGCTATGGATTATCATTTTTCAATGTCGGGTAGATTTTATAAAGTGAACAATGTGTTCTATATCTCTTTATTAAGAAAGTACATGTGAGACCTAATACAAGTCCTCACTTCTGAAAGAATAAATTTAGAACCTGATTTATCTTACTATGAAGAGCCTATCCAGATTCTGTACAAAAAATAATAGGTGTTGAGGAATCTAATGACTCAACTGGTAATGTTACTTTGGAAAAATTATGAAATTAAAGAGGAGATACAGGATCCTTGGGAACTTATGAGGAATAACTACCCAAATCTTTTTATAAGGTAACAATCTGGAAATTTCAAGGATTAAATTTTTATAGGAGGGGAGAATGTAACGAACCATAATTCTATCAATGATATTTCCCTTATTATATTTATTTCATATATTATAAACCACATAAAATCTCTTAGATAACAAAATACAAACATTATAAATAATTAATGATTGAAATAATAAGTATTTCTAGAAGTTAAGAAACCTATATCGATGAAATACTAACTTGCCCTAGGAATAGTAATATGAAACTTATGAATAGTAAATCACCTAAATGAATAGTAACCTCACCCATGTTTTTATAAATACAATTTTTTCATCTTATAAATGAATGTATGATATAATTATATCATAGTATAAGTAATTGAATATTTTAAAAAATTACTAATTAAGTGTTGGTATTTTTGTGAGTCATAAATATTTAATTACAATTTTATAATTAATAAAATGATTTAAAATGAAATTTATTTTAATAAAATGTATTCATAGATAAATATTTTTTTGTCTTATGATATTATTATAATTTAATGAGACCTTATTTAATTTTTAAGAGTGTTATAAATTCAGTTATAATTTTAAAATATGTATTTTTCGAGTAAATGAAAATTTTAATTAAAAATTAACATTTTCATATTTAGAAAATTATTTTCATAAAATTTATTTCATATTTTAATTCTATATGTCAAAAAATGGTTATGGTTAATTTTGGGGATTTTTCTAAAATACTTCAGTTTTGGTGAATAGTAAAATACAATAATTTATGATAAATGTTAAATACATGAATTGTTGATTCATAGGTGATGTATGGATGATTTAATCCCATAATATCAAACTCTCCTTAATAATTTTATAATATTAGGTTATAGTTCTCAAATTATTCATGGTCTTTTGCTAAAATAATAAACAAATGAATTAAATATTCAAAAAACACTCCTCTTCTCCACTATAAATACCACCCCTTCTCCTCACACCTTCCAATATTTTAGCATTGTAAAATTTATGTCAAATACTATTCCCAAGATAATACCCCACGTCCAAGAGCTCTTAGTCTCATCAAAATACCAAAACCATTTCCCTAAGGAGGTTCTCAAGGAGGTGAATTCAAGAGGTAAAATCCTCTTCTTTTTCCTTTTAATTTCTTTTCAAGTTATTTTCTTTTATTATTGTCTCATAAACTCCCCTAATAAAAATAGAATTTAAACTCCATTACCTTAAATTTAATATAATTTTATTATTATAATGTAATAATCCATCATCAAACCCCTTCTCCTCTCCCTTTTATTGTAAAAATGGAAACGTCGCCAGTGAGGTGTTGTTTCATCACCTTTAATGATGACAAGTTTTCATTTTCCTTTACCATATAAAAGTATATTCATGAAAAAAAATTAATCATTGAAAAAAATTGTAAAATATATATTATAACTATTTTTATATTATGGATTTCACATATTTACATAATAATAAACGAAAAATCAAAATGAATTTGTTATGATCAATAATTGTCGTAATAATCTAAATGATTATCACTAAATTTATTATCTAATGATTCATACTCATACCATATAACCAAATGATATATATAACCATTTATAATTATTTAATTTCATAAATAACATATAATTCTAATTTTGGATAATTATACTCATTTTACAAGAACTCTATTTTTTATAAATAAGCGAACTGATCATGAAACCCAAGGAAACGAATGCCCATAAACAATAAAATTATATCTTATAAATCATCAAAAATATCATAAATGAACTTAATAAAGTTATACCAAATAAATTACATATTGAATTGGTTTTTAATTAATTTATTTATTTATTTATTTTGATTATCCATGAAATTAAGTTCATGTACCGAACACATTCTGACATAAGGTAAGGGTTTCTACCCGAACCTTCATTTTTTCTCCAGGTTATTCTTTAAATACCTTTACCCTAATTTAATGATTATTTCATTTTTTTACTTATTCTATATTCTATTTATATTTTCCATACTCATATATCCAGATCATTTCATCTTTAGTTTATGGTAATTACATGTTTTACAAGGTTCCCTTCTTAATTATTCTTGATATGCAAGCCCAATTAAAGAGATCGTCTTGATTTCTTACCCATTTTCAAGTACCATCAATAATATATTTTAATAAAAAATTATTTTTATAAAATAACTAATTTTATCAAGGAAAACTATATTTGTTCATTTCTATTTTTATACAAACAATTATGACAAATACAAATGATTTTTCCAAAACAACTCTTCTTTACAAAGTAAAAGGAGTATTTATCTCAAGAATTTCTTGATAATTTTATTAGAGTGCTTTCATTTTTCAAAACATCTATTTAATTTTATGATTTATTTATATTGGTATATTATGATTATCATCTACCATATTTTATTAAATGTTTTATGATCAGTATGACTGTGGATGTGCTATCTTGATACCATTCACCATACTACTCAAAATAGTTAGTGGTCATGCTTATAGATTGGGGAAAGTTATTTACATATAATATTTATATTTTGATTATTTTTAAACCTATTAATATGAGGAATTAATTGGACTTAGTAAGTGGAAGGTGGGGACTTCTATATACCCTTTATGTATCATTAGGTCTCATGAGACAAAATAGATATGGACTTGGTTGAGGCCTTGCCCATTTTCAGATATGGTTTTGGCTGAGGCCTTAATCATTTTTATATGTCTTGACCAAGGTCTTGATGATATTTATCATATTTTCAGAATTATTTGTTCCATCATTATGATATTATTAATTGATAAATCGTCTGATTATTCGACTAGTAGAATAAACATGGTTAAGATTCGTGTTATTATTAATATGTCATTATTTATTCTAATTTTATTCCTATTATATTAATCACAATATTATGTTTTAATTGCATGTGTTATTTTATTTATTCACCATTACTTATTATTTATGATTCCTCTATATTTATTACCCTTACTGAAAATCTGATCTCACCCATTTCTTATGTTTTATTTTTCCCCAGGATACGAGGATGAATATTGTGAATGACTTAAAGGGTTAATCTAAAAAAATTTGGGTGTACAAATGGATTTTATAAATTGTTTTTTCATTTCAAGTTGTAATGTAGTGTTTATGTATGTAATATAGATTCCAAAACTACTAAACTGATTAGTCCTTTGGGATTTCAGTCTTTTATCTATGACAATATAATAAAGTAAGGCATCGGATCCAGGCTACTGGGTTCGGGGTATTTACAAAGATAGCTCATAATTATCCCCAAAATTACCCAACTCACTACTCACTTACCCACCCACACTATCCCCCACACTTGAGTGAATAAAAAAGTTATAATTTGGGGCAGTATTTACTGAAATCAACTCACTAACAACCTCAGAATGACTCTTAGAGACAATTTCCTTAGGTTAAGTAGGGGAAGATTCTCCAAGATCGTCTTAGAAATTATCAAATTCATGGATAGTGAATCCATCATATAAGAAATGTAATGAAGTAGGGAAAGGCCTACTTTCAACATCTATTAAATTGTCCAAAAATCATCTAACTCGCTCTAAACTAATTAAGAAACCTCGCCTTCAACCCCAAGATGAACAAAACTGACTGCAGACTCCAACTTAGTTTTATAACTTTCATTTTAAATAAAATAAGCACCATAAAAAACACACACATCTCAGGTACTAAAAGATATATAGAATAATCAAAGTTTAGAGCATGGGAGGGTTGTAAACTTTGATAAAAAGGTTAAGAAACACTATCAGCAAGAAATTTTGGTCTATGATAGACTCGTTCATTGTCTTAATCAATGTATTTAATAATTTGGTTCACAATTCTCCCCAACCTATCCAACTCGAGTGTAAACTCATATCCAACAAAATTTTCTTCAAAATGATCTTTAATAGTATCACATATCAGATCATCAAAAGGGTGTGGATTTCCATTTATAAACTAAAATATAACTCTTATTTGAAAACATCTATCAACTTAAAGCTCACCACAAGAGGGGTATCTTTAAAAACAGTTAATTATTCTTGATCATCACCAGCCTAAAGCATCACTTTTACCTTAAAAACATCGATAATATCTCAAAATATGGCTAAAATGATTTACCTAAAATGATTGGAACTTTTTGTATCACACTATATTTTATGTATAAGGAATTCTGTATGAAAATATTATTTCTCTACATCAAATAATAGGTTATAAGAACTCCCATAAGGATAGGAAAGTGACCTATCATCTAGATATAGAGAAACAAAATTTGTTTTTAGTTCCTTACGAATCAAATTTTTTAATAAGGATTAGGTCATAAGGTTAATGATTTCACCAAAGTCATAAAGGAAAATAATCTACTCACTCCCAAAAATACTATAATAAATAAAAAAATCTAGGGTCTTTCAATATGGAAGGAATATACTTTTGAACAATTTCACTACACTCCCCATTAATATTTATTATTGAATTTTCACACCAATACCTTTTTTTATCCAAGAATATTTTATTAAATTTTAGATAAGATGGAATTTTATTTAAATATTTAAAAAAATCATGTTAACATTAAAATTTATAAAAACTTAAAGAAAAATCAAGTAATCAGGTTTATTATTCTATTTTATCCTTTTTTGGACATGTGATTGGAGGGTCATAATCTTTAAAAATATGTTGTTCATTCTTCTCATCCTCAAAACTCACTTTCTTCTTTTCCTATTTTATTTTTTTTTCATTTCATTTTCCTTTTTTATGGATCTTTTTCATGTGAGTATTCAACATTTTGTTCACATTAGACCTTTCTGTCCAGATTTCAAGTTTTTATCTTTTCTAGATTTTTATTTTCTAGTTTATTTAAAACTTATTTTTTAATTTCCCTAGGATGTTTTAAATCTTGTTATTTGATTTTCAGACCAAATATTGTAGTAGAATCCATGAAAATCTCTTTTTTATTAAGCTTTTGTGTACTAGGAAATTTACTTTTGTCACTTCCCCCTAATTCCATGGTAATATGTTCAATTTAAACTGGAAAATTATTGATACTATATTTTTGAGAATCAACTACCTAATCAACCCCTCTAGTTCAGAATTCGGATTTGAAGGTCCATGTAAGAACCTTGTTTTTCTTTTAGGTATGGATCCTTTTAACTTTCAATTAAATACTTGTTACAGTTATATTTTGGATTAAACCCAAAAACCCAACATTAAGGTGGGTATTTTTATTTGGGAAGAAAGGTTGGAGGGGATGAAGGCTAGCTATAGGCTAGGTACACGACATGTATTGGCCTGGGTAGGTCAATTCATGGTATGTAATAAACTTTACCTAGAATAAAAATCATGATCATTACATGATGTGTAAATCATTTAAATGTCTTTTAAATGTTATGAATTTTTTAAGGGGAATAAACCTTTTCTTTTTCCTTGCCTCTCTCTCCACTCTTTTTCTCGCATAATAGGATCCATGTGAAAGAGGCTCCCCTTTGAGATGAAATCTAGGTTTTTTTATCATTATTCCATCTGAAATCTGATTTGAGATCTAATCATCACATTGGAATCCTACTAGTAAATAATTCAATCCTTAAATTCTATTAATCATTTTACTTTCACATGAAAATACTATTTTAATGTAGTCTCATATACCCTATTTTTAGGGCGTTGATATGTTATTCTATTTTTTCTGATCTAGGCTAAACTAAGGGTTGATGTTGGGAAAGGATAGTGATATAGTAATAAGTTAGGTGTTCTATTACTTATCCTTCAAAGTCACACCATTTTATATACTCTTATCATTGTGTGCATGCTATTATCATTGGGATTTGCTTCTTAAATTCATATTCCATACTTATAATCATTGAAATCATGTTCTATAACGCTTTCACATATGTCCATATCATCATTGGGGTTATAAACTCAATATAGACCACCCCAAGTAGGTTGTTTCCTTATTTACTCATTAGTGACCCATGCAAGTCTATCTATAGCACTTTTTAGGTGTGCTTGGACTTGACCTTGATAAGGTAAGTGTTATAAATTAATTAAGTAATTTTTAAATAGAAGTTATAGTAAATATATCACTTGTTCTTAACTTATATAAAGTTAATTGGTTGCATTTCTTGATTCATCTTGTTAGGATTAATAAAAGGAATTGTAATGAACCTAATGAATGAGTATGTAAATAAAGTAATAAATGGTTTCATGTCTTTGACTAGAATTGTCACATTGATGAAAGATAATTAAATGAACCAAAACGTCTTGTAAAAAGTCATGAGTATTATATGAAAAAAATTAAATGATCATATATGTATAAGGTTCCTATTTTATGTGGACCTTTTTATCTTTATAGGAGTGTTCAGACTTGAGTCGGCCTTGGATTCCCAAGGGAATGACTTGAACACTCAGAGGAAACCATTATAATTCAAGTAGACAATTTCCAAGGGAGATACCCACCTTGGAATATGGTTCTTGTCTATTAGTAGATGCCTGGTATGATGTCGTAGGATCCCTTCACTCTCTTTTTAGATATTAATATTCCTTAGATATGCTCATTGGATCCATCTTGATGTCTTTGGAGATGTGGTGACCTGGATTCACCCCATTTTTCCTAGTCATGATTAGCTAGAGGTTACTATGTATGAGATCCATGGACTCAGTTAGAATCTATTATAGTGGAATTCCTTGGTTGTTACCCCTTGGATTCCACTTAGACCCCTTTTTATTTCCAAACTCTATGAGTTACTACTATGAGTTGGATGACCCCTGAGGTAAAGGATGTCTTGGTTTCACCATGAATCTTCTTTTATTATTACAATGATCTATTTTAGTGTTTTTGACACTTCTCATGAGTCATCTATTTAAAATAATCTTAAATGAATTAATTAAATGATCTCATGTTTAGAGACATTACCAGCTAAGGCTAAATGATGTATGAGATATAATTTTGGAATTACATTACATTTATATATATATATATATATAAATATATATATATATGCATGCACATAGATTAGTTTATATTCACATATTGGATTATATAAACTCCATTGGTGGTTTTCTACTGAGATTTATCTCACACACTATCTAGGATACCGTTGTTACCTGGGAATATTATATGTATACAAGTGTTGATAAGAAGAAGCATCCCTCTTTATACACCTGACATTCTTTCTTAGGATGGAGCATGGTAGCAGATGACTGATCAGAAGCTTAATAATGTTGGATAGTTTTTGGACTTTTTTAAAATGTTATGTGGCCAAAGTGGCCGGGGAATTTAATATAATAAAAAAAGTTACAAAAGTATGAAAGTAGGAATATTGTAACAATCCCTCACATACAATAGAACTAGGTTCAAAGGGAGCTCTTCAATCCAGGTGAGAACCATATCAATTCCTTTGTTGATAGCCTCTAGCTTATGGGGAGTTGTGGTTAAGGCCATGTGGTCCACCAGCCTGGGGCACCTTTGAGTGGAACACGGGTTGGTAAATCATAAATTGGTATCAAAGGGTTTTTATTTTCTTTTATCTTATTGTTTGGGAATATATATAGGATATTAAGAACATGGTTGGAACTTTTGTATTATTCATACTTATGAGTAGCTAACCCATGTTCTGGGTAAATACCAAGTTGCATGGGAATAGAAAAATGTTGTCATATATTTTTCTTATTATAGTTGATATACTTTCACCATTTGGTGATTCACATGAATTGTTGTATTTTATATGTTTCATTGAAATTTACCTTGGCTTGGTATGGCAAGGATCATTATTACATGCATCATCATAGGCACTTATAATTCAAATGTCATTCATATTCAATTCCATATAGGTGCATTTTGATACTTGTATTTCCTATGTTGGCTATGATTGTTTAGTGATCCATTATTGTTATATTTATGCGTGTGATGATATTATCTTATACAGGGTAAGTGGATTGGTCATTTAAAGTGTCATCATCAATATAAATAGTGTTTTTATGTATAGGTTAATGGTGGAACCTTAAATAGCTAGTTTCTACCCATGTTAGCTATATACCCCTAGTTACATGGGCTGGGATTTGGATACTATTGAGTGACTACTAGTTTCAATTCATGAGGAGTATGGGCCCTTGTGAATTGTAATGGGTAATTAACTAGGGCAAGCCATCATATATTACATGTTATATTATGAGACTGAATTTAGAGAGGGTTAAATGAAATTAAATAGGTTATTCTTTTAGTTATAAAGTGTGTGGACCTTTATTATCTAGTTATGATAATCCATTTAATTGAACCTTTATATATATATATATATATATATATATGTTATAAAATACAAACATTAAATGTAAATCTTGACTTATAGAATAAAATGGTTTCCAATAAATGAAGAGAAAAAGTGCAGTTGACCCTTCACCTACTAGAACCCCTGTAAATTAAATTTGAACACTTACCAATACTTTATCCTTATAAGTAATAATTTGAGGTAGTACCTTGGGTAGTTATCCCTTATCCTTATAATATTCTTCCTTTATTGTTTGTATATTCTTTATTTGATACAATTGCTTCTCATTCCTTTATCTCTTTATTGTCCATGGAAAGTCTTGGGTTGTAAATTCAATACTACTATGGTGTGATGACCCTATACACGTCATTGTATGTATATTTAGAGGGTATACACCAATGTAGGGAATTTCCCCTTAAGGTAGGAAGTTATCCCTTATTATGGGACCTCTTCATCCTCAAGATGATAGGCTTCAGTGTCATTCTCATGATGGACTAGTTGGTTCTCTATCATGCCTATGTGGACTGCTATAACCGTAGGGTATCATTTAAATCACCATATGGTGGTAGTTATCTTTACAAGTGTTGGTGGAATTTATAGGATAGTAGAGATGGACTAGTGAATTATGGTCTAGGTGGAGTGACTTCCCAGATTTTCAGTCCATACCTAAAGGAATAGGGAATACCTCTGATAGATTTTCATCCCATGGTAGATCATTTTATGGATATCTTTCCTGATGATTTTTATGGATTACCTCATATGAGAGAGGTAGATCTTACAATTAATTTTGTTTCAAGAGAAACTTCAGTGTCTATTTATCCATATATAATGGAACCCAATGATCTCCAAGAGCTCAAGCGACAGTTGGAAGATCTAGAGTCTAAAGGTTTTATCTGATTCAATGATTCTTCTTGGGGTTCACCTATACTTTTCTCTAAGAATTTATATGATATCCTTAGGTTATTCATTGATTACCAATGTTTATAAAATCATACGGTTAAGAAATATTATCCATTTCCTCAAATATATGATCTCTTTGTCCAGATCTAAGGATCTAGGTTATTCTCAAAGATCGGCCTAAGAATGGGATATCATCAAGTGTGAGTCAGGACTTTAGATATACCATGCATAGATTTCAAAATTTTTTATGGTTTATATGAGTATCTTTTTATGTTGTTCTATCTTATGAATGTGCCTACCATTTTCATGGATTTGATGAATAGGGTTTTCTATCTCTATTTGTATTCATTTATCATGGTTTTTTTGGATGAAATATTGGTGTATTATTTTACTCATAGAGACCATGAAAAACACTTTGATATCATTTGGAATACACTGAGAGAGTATCATATTTATGAAAATATTTCTAAGTTCTACTTTTGGATCAACAAAGTTTACTTATTAGGTCATATTATCTCATAATCAAGAGTATTTGTTGAACTAGAGAAGTTGAGTGTTGTGGTTTCCTAGAAATATCCCAAGAACATATTCAATATACAGAGTTTCTTAGGAATGGATTAATACTACAAGCATTTCATACAGAAACCATCATGCCTTTATTCACTTCTGATTAGTCTAACTAAGAAGAGTGTGAAGTTATTGTGGTCTAAAGCATGTGATAAATCCTTTCGGGAGCTGAAAGGAAGGCTTACTTTGGCACTGATTTTGGTTCCTAGAGATCCTAGAAGAGGCTATATAGTGTTTTGTGATGCATCAATAATTGGTATGGGTGTAGTGCTAATGTAGGAATATATATTCATTTCATATGATTCTCTCCAGTTGAGACCTCATGAATATAATTACCCAATGCACAGCCTCAAGCAATCAATAGTTGTTCATTTCTTTCGCATCTGGGGACACTATATGATGGGTGAGTACTTTGTGGTGTATACAGACAATATGATATTCAAATATATCTTTAATTAGTGTTCCTTTAATATTAGGTAGTGAATATGGTCGAATTTATTTGGTCCAACAATTTTGATCTTGCTTATATGCCTAGAAATGGAAATCAAATAGCTGATGTGTTGAGTTGGAAAACTTAGGCATAGGCCGTACAAGAATCTAGAGATGAATATAAATTAATGGCCTTATTTTATAAGATACATATAGAGTTTCAATAGAGTCATGAGTGGAATTTTCTTATATACTTGACAATTACCTCTTCCCTTCTGGATAAGGTGAAGAGTTGGTAGTTTTCAGATCCTGAGGGGTTGCTTATCTTGGAGAGTCTTTTTGGTGAGGACCAACCTCTAGATTGGTATATTAATGGAGAAAACATTATATGTATACATGGGTGTATATTGGTTCCTATGTATATGAGAGAGTAACTGATGTGGGAGTCTCATGCTTCTCATTTGTAAGTTTATCCAGGCATCTCTAAGATGCGTCGTGATATGCGTCGCCAGTATTGGTGGTCTGGGATGAAATGTCAGATAGCAGTTTTTTTCATTAGGTATTCCTTCTGTCAACAAGTGAATGTGGAGGACCAGTAACCTTCTACCTTTTTACATCCATTTTCATTACCATAATGGAAATAGGAAGATTCTTCAATGGGCATTGTTTTTGGCTTACTAAGGTTTTCTTTAGGTAGCGACGTAGTTTGGGTAGTCATGGATTGACGGAAAAAGGTATCCCACTTCTTTTCTATTCATGAGACTTTATTAGTTGATGATTTGGGAAGAATGTATGTCCATGAGATCATAAGGATACATGGGGTCCCTCATAATATCATTTTAGATAAGAATGCTTATTTCACATTGAGGTTCTGGTAGGGGTTACAATGAGATTTGGGTACACAGGTTCTTCCAAGCATAGCTTTTCACCCTCATACTGATGGTCATTAGGAATGGATGATACAGGTGCGGGAGTAAATGATTCGAGCATGTTTCCTTAATTTCAATGGTTCTTTGGAGAATAATACCCTTCTCATCAAGTTCACCTACAATAATAGTAATAAGTAGACGATTCAGATGTCTCCTTATGAGGCCTTGTATGGTAGGTCATGTTGTTCACCCCTATGTTGGTTAGAGGTATGATAGGAAGCGCTGTTAGGACCTCATATCATGTAGGATACTTTATAGTAGTTTTATCTAATTAAGAATTATATTTCTACCGCTCGTTCTAAACAGAAATCTTATGCCGGTTTTCATTGATAACCTCTAGAGTTCGAGGTCGGGGATCATCGTTTCTTATGGGTATCACCCAAACTTGAGAATAGATGGATACAAAGTCAAGGTAAGAAGTCACTATACTTTTTTAGGATGTTTGAGATCTTGGAAAAGAGTCTGGTAGGTATCCTATTGGTTATTATTTCCTCAAAGGTATTGTGACATGAATGATTTATTCCACATTTTATAGCTTTTTCATCATCATGTTAACTCATCTCATAATTTTGATCTTGAGGAGGTGGATTTGGATGATAATGATTTTTTTAAAGATTATCCCATACACATCGTTGATCAGAACACAAAGTCTCTATAAGGCCGGTATATCCCTTTAGTGTGGGTGTTATGGTATCATGGTCATGAACAGGATGAGACCTGAGAGTGGTAGGCTAACGTACATGAAAAATGATCGAAGTTATTCTAAGATGGTGTTCTACCACCCTTGGAAGGGAAATATTTGGGTGATTTTCTTTAGGTGTGAAGACTGTAAGAACCTGTTTTTTTTTTCTTTTAACTTTTATTTATATCCTTGTAATAGTTCTCTTATGTCTTAAACCCAGAAACTATGACTTAAGGTGGGTCTTTTTTTGGAAGAAAGGTTGCATGGGGTGAAGGTAAGTTGCATGCTAGGTACACGATGTGTATTGGGAATACACAACATGTATCAAATACACGACATTTATTTTCTAAGAAATTCCATTTTATGGTGTGTTATAAACATTCCCCAAAAGGTAAATCCCAATAATTATATGACATGTAAATAATTTACACATCATGTAAATGTCAGGAAAAAAAATTAAATGGGAAACCCCTTTTATTTTTCCTTACCCCTATCTCCTCTATTTCTCTCTCAAAACAGGATCCCCATGAAAGCAGCTCCCCTTTGAGCCTAAATCTAGGATCTTATATCATTCTTCTGTCCAGAATCTGATTTGATATTTGATCATCACATTTTATTTCACCATGTGATTGCTTCACTCCTTAGTATTCATTATTAATTTTTCTTTCTCTCAAATATACTATTTTAGTGTAGGCTCATATTCCCTATTTTTAGGGTGTTGATCCATTCTTCGATTTTCTTTTGATCCAAGAAAACCTAAGGGAATATATAAGATGATAAGAGTGCTTCAGACATAATTTAAGTATTCTATAACTCATCCCTTGAAGTCTCACCACTTTATAAATTGTTGTCATTGTGCACATGCCGGTATCACCGGGAATTGCTTCATAATTTTATATTCTATTCTAATAATCTTTGAAATAATGTTCTAAAACCTTTTTACATTTGTCCATCTAATAATTGGAGGTTATGACTTCCACATTGACCACCCTAAGTATGTTGTTTCCTTATTTATGCCTTGATGACCCATGCGGGTCTATCTTTTGTGTCGTTCGTGTGCTCATGGACTTGGCCTTGATAAGGTAAGTGTTATAAATTAATTAATTAATTTTTAAATGGAATTTATACAAAATATATCAATTAGACTTGAATTATATAAACTTAATTGGTTTCCTATCCCAATTTACCTTATTAGGCTTAATAAAGGGAAATGTAATGAACCTAATGAATGAGTCTATAATTAAAGTAATAAATGGTTTCATGTCCTTGACTTTCCTTGTCATGTTGATGAAAGGTGTTGAAATGAAAAAAAATGACTTATAAAATGAATGAGTATTACATGGAATAAATTAAATGATCGTATATGTGTTAGGTTCATATTTCATATGGAAAGTTTTATATTTATAGGAGTGGTCAGACTTGAGACATCCTTGGATTCCTGAGGGAATTCCTTGAGCACTCAAAGGACTCCATTATGATTCAAGGAGTTGGTTTCCAAAGGAGATACCCACCTTATAACATGGTACTTGAATATTAGTGGATGCTGGACAAGGTTTCATAGGATCCCTTTGCTATCTTTCTAGATATTAGGATGACTTGGATATACTCCTTGGATATAGATATATGTCTTTGAATACATGGTTCCATAGATTCACCCCATTGGGCTCAGTCATTCTTAGCCTAAGATTACTATGGATAAGCTCCATGGACTCAATTATAATCAATTATAGGGGAATGTATTGGGTTTTTTCCCTTGGATAAAACTAATACCCCTTTTTATTTCCAGACTACATAAGTTACTACTATGATTTGGTTGACCCATGGGGTCAAGGATGCCTTGGTTTTACCATGGATCCTATTTTATTATTACTATGATCTATTTTAGTGATATTGAAACATCACATGATTTATCTACATAAAATAAACTCAAATGAATTAATTAAATGATATCATGTTAAGAGACATTACCAGCAGACCCTAAAGTAGGTATGAGTTATCATTTCGGCATTGTTTTAAATTTATATATACTTGAACACTAATCAGTTTATATTCACATATTTAATTGTATATACACCAATGGTGTAGTCCTACTAAGATTTATCTCGCACCTTATTTGGGTTTTCATTAGTACTCAGGAGGATTATATGTATTCAGGTGTTGATAAGTGAAAGTGTCTCACTTTGGACACCTAACTTGCTTATTTTCTTAGGATGGAGCTTAGTACTAGATAACCAAGTAGGATCTCCGGATTCTTGGATAGTTTTTGGTATTTTGTTCTTTTTTATAGCATGTATTTCCTTCTACCTTGTATATTTGTTTTCCTACTTTGTAGAGACATGAAATTACATCATTATCTTTTGTATATTGTATAATTCATCTTTGTGTTCATTATTATTTATGGATGTATATCCTTATCTTCCACTTCCAAACTTATTATTTTATTATACTTATTCTACTATTGTTTATCCATCTATTTAATATATCTGTATCTATTGTGTTCCACTCTAATATAAGGTCATATTCTTTTCACAGACACATCCTATGCCCTTGCTACTAGTTAGCAGCCGCTGGCATACAGGGCGGCGTGCTTGAGGCCATGTGGCCCACCAGCTCAAGTAACCTTTAATTGGAACCCAAGTTGGGACGTCACGGTCCAAAAGTATTTTGAAATTGTTTCCTTTATTGAAATGAGTAACTTGGTCCAACATTAGGTTTCAACACACATTTCTCTCTCCAAGATAGATTTGGATGATTTTTGTTTCCATCATTGAACTGATTCAAAAAAAGGTTCATTGACACCTTGGTTTCTATCCCTAAAGTTAAAAAATTAGGCACTCTCTTTAGGCATCCTAGATAGATCCATGTTGGGATATCAAGTTTGAGTATGATCATACATCCCACAGTGATAACACTCCTACCTAAGTGAATGTTCACTAACTACAGTATCATGGGTGCTTGTTTCAATCCTATGAGTTATTATTTTCCTTATTATTTTGTATTGGGACTTTTAATTAAATTTATTAAATATATGTTTAAGTTCATATATTTTCATATAATAAAAATTTCCACCTGAATATTTTTTTATAATATTCTGATGATATGGTGTAAGACCATTATAAAATAAGTCTATTAGGATATGTGGAGAAAGATGATGGTTGGGACAATGTATAATAAGTCCCCTAAATATAACACAAGTTTCATTAAATATTTATCTATTATCTTGTAAAAATAAAATTTCTTTATTCATCAATTCATTGGTGGTATTCCTTTGATAAAATTTCCCTATAAACAAAATGAAGTGTTGGTCCTACGTATCAAATATTTCCTCTTCTAAATTCTAGAACCAACTTTTATTCTTACACTTCTAACCAAATTCTAAGACTCTCATACTATGATCCTCCTCACAAAGACCATGTAAAGTAATTTTTTATTGTGCTATAAAATTATCTAACCAACTCTAAAGAATCCCCATCAGGTTATACATTAAATGAGGTTAACATAGAGAGTTAATACTGTTACATCCAATAATTTATAGACCTAGGGGATAACCATATGTAAGATGGATTATGTAAAATTGTGGGGTGATGTAAATCTCTAATACTAGGCCCATAATAATTCTCAATCCTTGGTTAAGGTGAAACAAAATTTTCATTTTCCATCACAACTCTCTAAATTTCTATATTTTGATCTTCTATTTCATATTTTTTCTTTTTCATAATGAAAGGACAATATAAGTTAATTTATATAATTAATGGTTCAAGTTCAGATTTAGAATTTTATTTAGTTTTCATATGATTTTAGGGTGAAATGGTGAAAAAATTCATACATAATTGAAGTTCAAGAATATTTTTAAAATGTTTTATTGGAATTATAAAAATAGTTTAAATGTTTTTTAAAATTTTCTTTGTTGGTCACACATACCCCCCTCGATAACAGTGTCAAAAATTTGACATGAGAATTGTTAAACATGTTCTAATTTAATTATTTAGAAACCTGTTACTACTTATATAGTAGTTAATGTGGTTTAACCATAGGGAAGTATTAGTTGTGTGACCAAACAAAAAAACAAACAACAAAACAAGTTAAAGAAAATAAGGTGAAATGACATAATAGAAAATATAGAATGATTTATTTTTATGGAAAATTGTGAAATAGAGAGATTAAGAAGAAAAAATGAGGGAAAAATGAAAATAAAATATGATTTTAAGAGAAATAAGATATTTTTAATTGATTAAAAATATCACTGCTCATGCTTAGAAACAAACAATGGGGTGCTAGAAGTCATGAAAATGATGTATTTCTCAATGACCTCTCCCAAAGGATGACATGTCTATATATAACTTAAGGAAAAATAATTATTCTTGGAATATGAATAAATTTAAAATTTTGTAATTAAATTACTTTTATTAAAGTTACATAGACTTAATAATTTCCTACTCTTCACCTTTTAGTTTTTGAGGTAGGTTAAAACAAAATCTCAAGAATAATTGAAGCAAATATAAACACTGGACAAAGATAACACATTGTGAACTTATATAAATAATTCCTCTAATATTCAAATTTAAATATAAGAATAAATTTTTTTAACCACCTAAAATATTCAATTGTAACTTCATCCATCAATGTATCTATACATAAGGAAGATGTATATAGTGAATAAAGAAGGAATAAAATAAACCTCTAATAATTTAACTAAGTACGAAAGTGAAAAGGATTAAATTCATTCTATTCCAATTCACCTAAAAATTTTCAGTTACATATCATCGAAGAAAAAACAACAATTATCTTCAAGAAATATATCACATGATTAGAAGAGGAGAATAAGAAAGAAAAGAGAGAGATGAATATTCTCTATCTAAGTAAATCTCTCCATTTTCTAGATCTTCCTCTGATTTTTAATTTTTATTCTCCTCCATTTTGTTTTTTGTTCTTACCCTGCTGTAATGTATCTCAGCCACTGATATTATGTCTCTCATATCGATTAATAGAATAAATTCCATTATTAAATATCATAATTTTAAAAATTATTTCATGGAAAATTTATTAGGTTTAAATGACTAACTGGTATTTTAGGTACTAAAATATTAACAATCATGTGATATAAATTTTACTTTCCAAACTGAAAAACCCATACACAACTTACATTGTCCCTAAGGAAAACTGATCCTTGTTAAAATCCATCCTTATAACACACTTCTTAGACTTTTCCATAAAACTCCAGAAAATTCCCATGCAATTCAGTGAACCCTTTACTTTATCCTAGAAATAAAAAAACATGGTTAAAATAAAACTCATGCATCCTCTAACTAGAACATAATTAAATTAAATTCTATACCAATGAAAAAATCTTTTCTTACAAAAAAGGTAGATTATTCCCAGAAATTTTGTCAAAAAAAAGGTATGCACCCACTTCTATACTCACTATCACAGTATAGGAGACTGTCCCCTTGAAAACTTCTTTAAAATACCCTAATCAAATCTAAAATGAAAAACAAAGAAACAAATTTTTGAAAACATTCACTTTGAAATAATCTAAAAAGGTCCAAAAATGAGACCAAGGTTCACACAAGTGTGGAAAATCCCCAAGGTTCTTCTTCAAATTGATTGAATTGAATCTTGTCCCATGCAACTGACATTTTTTTACTAGGGGATCGATGAAATATCATATTCTAGATTGATATTTTGATTCCCTAAACACTCTAAAGTTATTCCCCTCAATTATATTCAATAATAAATCATTAAAATAAATTCCCCATTAGAGTTCAACACTGGCGATCTTTGGTCATCCTAAAACTCATTTTTTTTCTACTTCAAAATAAATCCCATTCTCTAACATCACTTCAACATTCAATTGAAATATTCATCAAAATTGATGGATGCCTTGAGAAATCTCAAGTGTTTTCCCCAAATAGAGATATTGGTCAGGAAAATATGGGGATTTTTATGAATTTAATCGATCTCAAGTGCAAATAAAGCTATTGGGTAGAAATACATCAATATTATACTATTCATAGCTTCAAAACAAAAACATAGATTCAAATTTAAATGAAACATTCAACTAGTTCAAAAATGGTCATTGAAACCCTTGCTTCTTTGAATTTAATTCCCATATCAATCTAAGCTAACCATTGATGATCTATAGTGATATCGATTTTCTTTATTTGGTTATATGGGATTTCATATTTTGGTTATATGAATACTAAAAATAAATTGTTTTATATGAAACCCTTTGAAAATAGATATGTGGGATGTGTAGTGTCCCATATATGGATTTCTTCTCAGATTCAGTTATATGATTACCTTTAAAAAATTTGGATATATGAAACCCTTAGAAATTGGATACATTCTTTGTGCTAAATAATTCACTTATGTAAATTCTCCAATATAGAATAAATTCAAAAATAATGATAATTCATCTATCGAAAACCATAGATTGGATTTTGAATAATTAATTAATTAATTAATGAAATAATAAAAATTATTAAATTATTAAATTGTAAATTAAGGTTACAAATTATTCAATCATTAAAATAATTATATTAAAAATTACATTAAACATCAATTAACTAATTAATTAAAAATATAAATAATGAAATGGAAAATTAAATTAACAAAACATAAAAATTAATAATGGTATAAAATTAATATTTTAGTATAAGCTTTACAATTAAATAAAACAAACTCAAATATGAAAAAAAGTATAATTTAAACATAAAACCATAAATTATACATAAAATTAATTAATTTTACAATTTACCTAAAAATTAACCAAAGAATAATAATTAACCAATTAGATACATATTTTAACATTAAAAATAAAATTTAAACTACATAGGTAATGTGGGAAAATATTAATTAAAATCCACATCACATATAAAACCCTAACCAATCATACACATCAATAAAATCACCCTCATATCATTCCTTTAATATGAATTAAGTTTAGTCAAAATAATATCATCACTTAATTTTATATTTATAAGAAACTATTTTCATTATCAACTTTAAATTATTAAACTTTTTTGTAAGGTGATTCCAAAAAATTTATCATAACAATAACACGTAATCATTAAAACAATAATATCATAAAAAATTTCACTTCACGTTTATTTTAAATAAAAGTTATGGAACTTTTTAAAAATTAATTTTATACAAGAAAACATTTATGTCAGTCATCTTTCAGTAAAATTATCCATACTATAAAAAAATATTTTCTACAACAAATATCAATATTTTAAAATAATCACTAACCAAATAGTACATCATAAACTATTATTAATTTCTTTAAATTCATTTAGATGAAATAATTATATATAAAATAACAATAATTTTATGTAGGCATGCTCTTAAAATGAAAATATTACCATGCTTTATCCTAATGTATCATGCATGAAATACTTAAATTAAACATTATTTAATTATCTTACTACCAATAAAAAATGCTTCCATGTTACATTTAAGGAAATTTTCTTTTACATATATAATTTGGTATGAAGTTCTCATCAAAAAACATGCTTTTAAAATTCATGCAAGATTCCTAAAAACAAAACACATAAATATTTTTTAACTTTAATATTTCCTCTCATAATAAACAATCTACATCTTATACTGACATATTATTATATATAAAAATATATAAAATAAATACATATGTCATGGAATTAATAAATTAGTGTATATCACATAAATACTTATCATTATAAAATATTATCCATATGTTATAATAATAAGTGTTCTATTTATGCGAAAGCCTCTAAATTTTCAGCTTTCTAACACTAAGCATACTTGTCTTCTTTCAAGATTTTTATAAATAATCGAATTTATAATAAATACTTGAAACATGCATATAATAGATCATGACTAGAAGGTAACATGTATAATATCAAGTTGTACATGAATTAAAGATGAAACTAACAATGTTTCTAAAATAATTCATTTTAGTATAACAATATGAATTATATTAAGGATAATTTTTGTTATAAAGGTTTTTGTAATCAAAAAACATAGATTATTTATAAATACATTACTTCCATATAAGTATCCCAACATGCTATGAATTTCAACAAAAATAATGGAATTCAATTATAGAGGATACATGTTATAGAAATCATGGTACCAACAACTAATACACAATGTTATATCCACATCTCTTATGAGGTTCTTCTAGAGTATTTCATTTCTAGTGCTTGTATAACTATCACTTGTTTATAATGTTCAGATCGTATTATTTTCACCACATTAACTTTGTTATTAATTTCTTATCATACTTATAATCCATCACTTAAATTTTTCACATTCCTCATTCATGCTTATACATAATCAAAACATATCATAAAAAATCATGCAACAATTTAATTCATAACATTTAGAAATTATCATGTATGACATGGAATTAATAATAACTATACTAAGTTACAATTCCTACACACACGGAAAATTCTTATATCATCAGTCAATAGTAGTTTTTATATCATTTCTCTCTTTAAATCATGGATCATTAATTAATCTTTAAATACAATATGAATTATACATGCATCATAGTTTTTCTCTAATTCATATATACTAAACAACAGAGATTCATAAACCATAGTATGCTTCTTTATGAAATAAAATCATAACTTTAATTTGAATATAATAAGGTTAAATCATCACATGGAATAGTATTTCATATTAAGGAATGTAAAAATACAAATCATGTTGTTTAAATTTGTTTCTTAAGAACCATGAATTAACTATCAAAGGCATATGTATCAATAATTTATATTTCTAACATGCTATCACAAGTTTTTTAATCAACATTCTTTAATTTTCAAATTTTAAAAATATCATTGAATATTATTAAAGAAAAATAATAATTTCATCCCATAAATATACTTTAACATGAGTAAACACTCTAAACACATTTTCAAATAAATTTATAAATCAAACTATGATAATGATTTAGGCATAATTAAAGGGTTCTATAATGAAATTATATAGTTTTAATCACTTATCCTAATTTAAAATACCATAAAACAAAAGATTAGTTTCAAAACATGAAAACATTCCCTTGAAACCAAAATAATAAAAACTTTATAAATGAACAAAATCATTTATATCGGTAAATTTTTAAATCATCTTTCAAAAAAATTCACAGAATTCTAAAATTTCCTTCTAAATCAAAATTCTAACAAAAAATTTTATAAAACACTATGAAATAGTTATATGATCACTTTGAGAATCATTATGACCATTATTTAAAAAACTATTACTAATTGAAAAAAACATATCATTATTTAAAGTAAGTCACACAACTATTACTAATTAATTAAATTATATTATTATGCAAAGCTAGGTGTTAATGGTTCGTTCATTACTACATAAAAACTTTAATCATGATTTTTTTCAAGCTGATATCATTATTTGTAACTTAAAAACTAGATAATCTAAATCACGCATAACTGAATTCATAAAACATGAGGCTACAACAATTTAGTTTATCAAGATTAAATATCATATAGTTATTAGCATTCTAGAAATTACCATAAATTCATCAAAATGAAAACTCAAAAAAAATATTCCATTTACCATTTTCTATAGGTGAATATCATTGGATTTTTTAGTTCTAAGTCAACACCACATTATATTTATTAAATAATACAATCACCCACATTATCTTAAAGAACTTATATAATAATAATAATCAAGGGAACTCATACATTGTATCATGATATTGACTTATTTGGGTGACCTTGACTCACCCTCATGGCTTTAAATAATATCATGAAAAAAACATTCCCTGGTGGGAGATGTGTCTCCCCTCTCAATATGATTTAAAACATAACATAGATTACCGTCACAAGAAAAATCCCTAAGCCCAATGGTATGGAATTCATCAAAATTCATTTATTTTGGATCATTTAATCCCTAAAATCACATTATTCAATCATAATAAAAACAATCATAATTCATATACCTTTCCTAGTATTATATCATGTAAGAATTACCACTTTACTTTGTCATTTGGTAGACTTAAAATCCTTATGTTGAACTACAGGGGGACCAAAAATCTTATTTCATGGCTTATCTCCTTGGACTATGTCACATTCCAGGCTCAACTGGTACTATTTATCTACCATCCCATACAATTACTCACCATGACTAACTCCAATATCTATCTTCTCTCTCAAACAAAAGATTTAAAACCACTCTGTCGCAACCACCCATCCACTGGTATGATAAAAACTCAAATTTGTGTGCTAAGGTCCTTTGAATATTTTCAAATTTTATCTTATGTTTTTCTTCAAAGTTGGCATGGAATTACGGGTGTCTCAAGACCCCAGTTTTTATATATTAAATTTATTAAATATATTAAACTGAGTGCATACATATCTTTAGAAATAATAAATTTTCCATTGATTAACGTCTTGAATGGGAAATTTCTGATCATTTTTTGTTTCAAAATATAAGGTTTACACTTTGAGAAACTTAAAGTTTGATCACATTGGACCACTGGTCAGTGCGCAAACATGGGGAGTTATTAAAATAATTAATTCAATTTTTCTATTTTGATAAACCTAGTAGTTAACCCATTTATAATCATTATAATGAAAATTATCTATGGTTATCTACATAACCCTAAATACTGAGAGATCCATCTTTGAGATAATATTCAAGGAACGAATGTGGGAGGATCATGGATTGATAATAAAATTCATTGAAACTTAACATTGACATTGGTGTAGAACCCATATAATTATTCTTCATCAGTGATCAATCTAACTATGAGTTAAGTCTTTCTTTTATTTGGATTCTTTCTCTAGTTATTTGAGATTCCAATCATGGATTATTTATCTTCTTGGAAATTTTTCTTCTACCTTGATTAAGCAAGGACCTATTAATTAATTTATTGATTTATTTTCTTTGTCCCTATTGTATTAATTCCATTAGATATTTCCCTATGATATTAATTATTTTTTTCTTGATCAATGGAAAATTTCATAATGGCTATCTATGAACTCAATTTATTTATTATACCTATCTCTCTCATTTCAACATGTGTTCATCTTCATCCAACAGATGACCGGTGATTCATCTATCGATCAGGTTCAAGACATTATAAAACCTAAATTTTAATTGTTTTCTGCAATTAGTTATGGAAGTAATGATTTAGAAAAGTAGGGGGATCATTGATGAATTGCTGATGAAAGATTGAGGGAAAAATGGTCGAATGATGATTGAAGTGGGATGAGCTATGCATGGGTCGATGTAAAACCATATTTTCATCCATTAAAGGATGGAAATCAAAGAATAGAGAAGTTTTAATAGTGATTAAACCCTTTCAATAATCTTTGGGTATGACTGATGGTGAGATTTTTAGAGCAGATGGTGTGGAAAATCTTTAGGATTAAGGTTATCCTTTCTATGAAAAATGAAAATACACATCATGTATTCCAAATGAACACATGTTGTTTAGAACAATTTCATAAGTGGATAGGGTTTCAACCCAAGTTAAATATCACATAGTCATATACAGGGAGTATAATCTTGGGACCCTAGGAGTTCCCTCACTCCTTGTGCCTTGGGAGAAACATCATGTACATGGTTTCCACACACCATAGAAGGTAGCAAGACATGTCATAGTATGGACATGGGAGTACACCTTGTGTACGCCAACAGACACATTGTATAAATTTCTTCAAATGTTCTACCTGATGTATCTCTTCCTTATGACTCATATTTGGGCCTTTAAGTAGCTTATTCTGAATATTTATCTATGTAGATAATGGTAGTGATCTTTTTTTTGACATCATAGATATGATTGAAGGTTGTAGGATCATATTTCTCTCTTTAGCATAGTAGGCTAATGTTGAGACTTGAGTGTGATATCTAGAGTGATAGAAAGGTTAGAAACCCCCTTGAAGGAATGTGTAATTTAGGTTGTACATCCCCCATTTACTATAAATATAGAATTATCCCCCCCCCCCTCATACACATCCTAAGGAATTGGTCTTCTATCTATAGAGTGGAACCCTCTTTTCATTGAGCACAGATGAGACATGGGTCCTCCCACTTCTTGGGTTCAACACCCCTTGATCATGTCATTCCATTGGTGAGGTATGGTTCCCCCATATCTAGTGAGGTTTATATTAGACTATTAGAATCAAGACAATACTGGATCTTAGAGATGTGGACACAAACATCATCCTTCACTAGCTAGGGAGATAGAGACTCCTCTCTCTTTGATCGGGGTTTCTTTATGTGCATATCTATTGGGTTTATTATCCCTTCTTGTTGGTTGATCATACTATTAATTTTTTCCCTTTTTGGTTTTCAAAGAATCCTACTGGGTATACTTATACTCACCCATGAATGGGATTTTCCCACATGTTTTATATCAAATGCATATGATGGGCATTTGGATGTTGACCTTAGGGGTCATGTTTTGGTGGAGCATAGTGGTACTGGGTGATGATGGTCTCAAATGGTGGTCAATTTAGGATTTCATGAGCATGACCTTTCTTCTCATTAGTTTTTATTTTGGGAATCTCTTTATTTAGGGTTTGGAATTTATTTTATTACCATTATACTATGGATATATTCATATTATTTCACTCTAGTTTTTCTTAGTGGTTATCACATGCATTGTTTCTGCTTAGTTTATTACTATATTATTTATCCTAAATTGATGTGATGTACTTATAGGTGTGTGTGTGTGTGTGTGTCTTTGTTAGGTTAAGGCCTTCCATTTTTGTGATATTACTACTAGGTTCTATACTCCACCCCTTAACCTATTAGAGGATGGATTAATGTGTCGTTATTTCTTTATCATCAGTCTAGGTGGGTCCCCAATTTATTGGTTCATGAAAGAGTGTTATCATATTTGGTTCCATCCTAGGGTTGGTGTTTATAGTTATATTTGGTGTGGATATTCGTTTGGTAACTCATGTAAATTGTGTTAAGGTGTTTCAAGTTCAACTTTCAAGCTAGGAAACCCAATGATAGTGTGGCGGCTGATATATCCAAACACCAAGACTCTGATAACCAACTTTTCATCTTAGTATACTGAGGAACCATATGAAATTAAAAAAAATCATTAATTATATATGATTAGTTCATTGACTTCTATGTCCTTCTTGAGTCAACACTCAGATATGTTCATCTAATTGTGGTACTTATTGTTAAATTTCATGATATCACCACATTGGAAATCAGTAGGGATTTAATGACAAGATCATGATGAAAATCATCCTAGTAATGAGGCTCTCATTCAGGATCAAATGCATGAGGTATTTTCACTAGATGGATAGAGAGAATAACTTCCACCCATAGAGTAGTGATTGGATCCACACAGATGAACCATGTAGATGTTCTGTTCTAGGTTTAGAAACTGATTATTTTAATAGTTCATATAGACTAAGAATTATTTTAGAGTTTCATTATTAGAAAATGACTAGTTTTTATGGTGTGATAGACCCTAAATTAGTAAAATATTGACTAGAGTGTATAGATATAGTTTTTTATTCATGAAAAAACCACCTGATCAGATAATCACAGTTTCATCCAGCATCTTCTGCAGAGTGGTGAGGAGCTAGTGGGGTCTAGTCACCCAGGAATTTGATGATACAAAACCCTCCTAGGTGGATTTTTAGTTCTTATTCCACAAATAGTTTAATCTCTCTACCAATCACTTAGTTCTAGTTTGTTATAATTTTGAGCATGCTAGAGTGAAGAATATATTCTTGGGGAGGGAGTTTCAAGAAGAAGGGGTAAGTTATGGACATAATTGGACCAATCTATAAATAACTATTGGTGGTTTTCAAGTTTCAACCCCCATCATTGGATAAATTCACATGATCAAACATTGACTTGAGTTTCTAAAGTAAGAAGACTTCATAGAAGACACAAACACCAAAAAAAAATAGATGATTCTATGCTTGTGATGAATAAGGTCATATTTCCCAAAACTGCCAGAATGATAATATAGTTAGGGGAGAATAGGAAGTTGAGAATTATGATATAGTGGATTCTAGAATGGTTTGAGGTATGATCTTTATTTTCTTCACTTTATATTTAGTACTTGTTAACTCATTTTTGATCCATTATTCCTTTTTCAATATCCCTTGTTAGAGAGTTTGAGATACTTGTAGATCCTTTATTCAATCAGTCATGAATAGAGATTCTAATGAGTGATTTTACAATCACATACATATTTAAATAATGCGATCAGATACTCAGTGGAGGTAGATTTATGTGGATCCTATTAGTAGTTTCAATGAAACTATTTAAAATAATTTTGGGTATAGATTGAAGTTCCATGGTACTTTCCCAGATAGTCCATCACCATGGGAGAGTTATGTTCTAAGAGGAATATTGGATGAGATTATACTTTAATGGTGATAAGGACCTACTAACTGAATGAGTGGGGATCATGACCAAGAATTTTTATCCCATATATCATCACTTTTTAAGTTCATACCTTGAGGCAGTAGGCATTACAAACACGGATTCTGTTTGTAGTGGGAGAACACATAGATGTATTCATCAAGCATGTTACGGGACTACCTCCACATAAATAGATAAACTTATTCATTAACTTGCACCTTGGGACCGAATTGATATCTTCTACAAAATATTAGATGGATCCTACTAAGCTATGGGAGCTGAGGGTGCAATTAGAGGATCTTTAGAAGAAGGGTTTTATCAGAACCAGTGCGTCCCTCTGGGAAAATCCAATGTTATTAGCTAAGAAGGTAAATGGGAGATTGATGATATGCATTGGTTATTATTGCACAAAACAAGTGAAAATTAAAAACAAGTACCCATTTTCATTGACTTATGACCTATTTGACTAGATAAAAGGTACAATATAGTTCTAAGGTAATGACCCCAAGTCTAACTACCCCCAATTATGGGTTCATGAGGAGTATATTTTCCATATGGAATTATGATTTCACTATGAAAATTATAAGTTTTAAATGATTCTCCTTTATGTGATGAATTTCCTTATTTTCTACATGATACTTATAAACTATATCTTTTTATTGGATCAATTCATGATTATCTTTATTGATGAAATTATCATTTACTCTATATTTGAGGAGGATCACACATAGAATTTTAGAATAGTCCTAGAATTACTCAAAAAGTACTAGTTATATGGTAAGATCTTGAAGCTTCAGTTATGGATTATAGAGGTTCTCTTTATGGTTCATTCCACATTTGAACATGGTGTGGCTATGGATTTAGAAAATATAGAAGCAGAGCTATCTTGGGACCCTCCCAAGATAAAGTTCGATTTGTAAAGTTTTCATGGTTTGGATAGGTATTGTTGGAGGTTTTTTGGAAATTTTTTCCAAGATTACAAACTCATTATAGTGACCCAAGTTTTTATTACATGAATATTACATAATTTTTAATATAAATAACATAATAATAATATATTCTAGGATAAACAGTTTTAGTATCATTGAAAAATTAGGTTTGTACATTACTTATACATAATTAAATATAAATATTGTTTAATTCCTTCTAAGTATCCATTATAAATATCTTATTTCCTCCTTAAAACATGAACTCACATAAGGATTTACATCAAAGAAAGGGTTGAGTTAAAATCCCAGTAATAATAGGGATAACATAGAAGAAAAAGAGACATGAATCAATAGTACATGGATGAGCATAATAATCAATATAAAATCATAAGCATAGGATATTCATTATAATCATAAGGTAATCATTTGAAAAATTAATTGAATGTGTAATATTCATAATAATGAGACATCATAACATGGTGATCAAATACCACACATAGTTTAAAACAGATCTAGAATCATGTTCATTCATAACATATGTATATAAATCCTAACATCATAATTATGAACAAATATAAAATCATTTTCATGAATAATACACATTATATCATAATATATATCACATTAACCAATGCATTAGATATATATATAATTCTGTACCCACCCATCACAATATAAAATGTCCATAATCATGTATTCCATGATAAAATAGAACATATAACAATTATAATCATGAAATAAACCCATGTAAAGTAATGAGTTTGATAAAGGTTTCGTAAATATTAATTTCATGAATAACCTTTGAGTTACCAAATGAATAAGGTAAATCATATTTTGGCATAAAACATCAATATTCTTTAGTAGATAGTAAACAACTCAAGAGGGTTAAATGTGATGTTTTTGAAAAAAAAAGTCATTTTGAAAAATCACTAAAATTGGATTAAAAATCATTTCAATGAGGTGGTAAAATTTATATCCTAGAAAATAAAAGGCAAAAAATATTGAAAAAAAAATTTAAGTAAATTATAGGAATATCCATACTTAAAATAGTTTTAAATAGGACGTAACCCAAAATAAGGAGTTGAGTTCAGAAAACCCATTACCTTAAATCCCAAACTATTTATTCACATTTCTAAATACTATATAATAAAAATAGGTTTATTAAAACATATAACATTAAGTGAATTATAACCATTTTTGCTTGTCTGTTGGGCCATTGAGATGCACTCATCTTCTAGACCACTAAGATCCACTCATCTATTGGACAACTAATGTCTACTCATCTGTTGGACCACTGAGATCCACTTTTCTACTGGACTATTGAGATCCACTCTTTATATCCTTCAGGCCATAAACAGTTGCAAGATTTCTACTCTCTAATGCGCCTAACTCCGAGAGATTCTAAACCTCAAGCCATCAGCTATATTTTTACTTTAACAAAAACTCACTTAGAGTATACTCAAAGGAACATCTCATTGGAAGGGTCACAATGCCATAGGTAGCGCATCAATCGGATGCCCGGTCTGAAAGATATTGGCATTTTAGTAAACAAGGGTTGGTTGCATCTGGGCCTGGTCTGACTTGGTCAGACTGACCTGACCAACCCGACCCCAGGGTCTCGCATGACCCGACTTGGTTTGGCCGACCCGAACCGACCCTATTGGGTATGGGTTGACCTGGTCTGGTCTGGCCCTTTAGGCCTTTCTGGACCCGACCCACTAGGATGCGGGTCCCACCCAGTTCGAATAGCTGGCTAGACCTGATGTCGGGTCTGGCTTACCGCTCCAACCTGACCTTCTAGGTTGGCCAGTCTAATCAGTCCATCCAGCTGCTTAAGTGGTTGGATCTTCTCTAACTGGGTGGACATGGTTGATGACCGTGTTGACCCGCTCCCCGCGGCCGGCTGTAGTGGGGGTTTGCCTGTCGGATAAATGCGGCCATCCCACGTGCCACACAGCCAGTCCACATGGATAGTACCAACCGACAGTGCTGCCATGGGTCACCCATTTTCCATAACTTCATGTCACGACCCATCGCTTCTAGCGCACCACCTCCCATCTATCGTCGACCTTGGTGGCAGTGGCTCCTACTGCCACCACGGCCTAGGTGTCACGACTTTTTGTCACTACTACAATATCTAATTGCTACCATGAACTCTTTATTATGTCACATTCTTCTTGATTCCATGAGTCGATGCGCCACTGCAGTCTCGGTTGGATCATAGATACCATCACCAGCAAATTCATTGTACCAAGAAGAAGGGGAAGAACACAAGAAGAGGAGAGGGGAAGGAGTCACACATATGAACAACCAAAGAATGATCTGGGTCTTTGTTCATATAGACCCAGATATGTTCTTATTATCAGGATCATGAAGAACCAAAAAAAGGGAGGAATAATCACTTAGATAGATATCCCCTTTATCCAGCATATTTAACCATCTCGCATGAACTATTGAATTATGGATTAACTTGTTCATGAGTTAACCCACATCCGTCATTTAAAAGAAAGAACGGGGAAACACAATTCACATAGAAAGGCATCAAACCCCTACCTAGGAAAGGATATTTCTCGAGGATGATCGTTCATCATTTTTTTTCAATCTACGGTCCTAAATCCACTCTCCAAGGGTGTCATTGCCATTTTCATATTTGTCGGTGTTCTTCGTTGGAGATATTTCCTTCATCGTTCGTTAGAGGAATTCTAGGGTAGTTCATCAACCCTGAATTCCTATTTAATTAGGGAAGGAAGACACATTGTGTGTTGTAGAATTGCCACACTAATTCATTAATGAGATTCATTAATGAGATCCAATGTCACCTTTTCGTTGCACCGTAGCACTAGCGTGCCACTACTTAACGATGAATAAAACAAATAAAATAAATTTTTAAGTTATTTTATTTTTTTCTTCTAAGAATTCTGAAAACTAACTTTTTTGGTCAACTCGCGCCGGTCAATATTAGTCCCCTTCTAGGAAAATCTCAATACTCTAAGTTCAATGGTGTCCTCATATTTTTGATCTGGGCACCAGTTTCAAAGTTAGAAAAACTCACTCACACATTTAGTTAATGAACTTTAAAAATAGTTCAAAAATACATTCTGGCCACTCTAGGACTCAGAATTATGTGCCTTCTTAGATCCTAGTCTCAAAATAATCCCATTTAATTTTCAAAAAAATTACATGTAATTTTAGGGTATTAAATTACTCCTCCCTTTAGGGATTTATGTCCATGTAAGCCAAAATAAGGGATAATAAAACAAATTGGGGTATTGAGAACAAAATCTAAGCCTCCCTCTCTCATGTGATCTTCTGGAGATCACCATGCTTTCAACGATCATGCATGATAGGAATCGAACGTCTATAAAAGATCCTCTCCTATCAATCCTCTTTCTCCATCGGGTACTCCACGAATGTCGTCCCGTCATCAATCTCCAGCTCACCATGGTCAATGATGTGAGAATGGTTGTGCATGTATCTCCTCATTTGGGATATGTGGAATACATCATTAAACCTCTCTAAATGTGGTGGTATATCCAAGTGGTATGACACCTCTCCCACTCTATGCGGTATTAGGAAATGTCCTATGAACCTCAGAGAAAACTTTCCACTCTATCCAAATCTTAGTATCCCTCATCGAGGAGAGCCCCATAGGAATACATGGCCCCTATCTTTGAACTCCAAGTGTCTACATCTTCTATCATCATATGAATTCTTTCAGATCTATGTAGTCTTCATCCACCCTCAGATGACCTGGACCTTCTCAGTGGTAGCATGTACCATCTCTAGACCCATGAGTGTTGACTCATCTGGGTCTGTCCAGCATAACGGTGACATTCATGGTCGTCTGTACAGTGCCTCAAATGGTTCCATATTGATGGTGGAGTGATAGCTATTGTTTTACGCAAACTCCACCAGTGGTAGTTGGTCCTCCCAACTACAACCAAAGTCAAGAACACAAGAAAAAATCATGTCCTCCCAAGTCAGTATGGTCTACTCCATCTGACAATCCATCTGTAGGTGAAAGGTTGTTCTCAAGGGAAACTAAGTCACAAACACCTCCTATATTCCCTTACACAATCGTGATGTAAAGCGTGCATCACAATCTGATACTATTGTAGATGGGACTCCATGGAGTCAAACTATCTTCTACACATAGATATGTCCAAAGCTCTTTGTTGAACCTTGTTCTCAAATGGGTAGGAAGTGGGCTAACTTGGTGAGTCAGTCTATGATCACCCAGATGGTATTGTGCCCCCTAGACGTATGTGGTAATCTTTTCATGAAGTCCATCGATATCACATCTCACTTCCACTCTAGTACCTCTAGGGGTTGAGTAAAACCTTCTAGAACCTGGTGCTTAGCCTTCACTTACTGACAAGTGAGGAATCTTGAGACAAACTCTGCCACTTCCTTTTTCATCCCCATCCACCATTACTAAAGTCAGAGGTCCTGGTACATCTTAGCCACACCTAGATGTACCGCCAAAGCGGATGTATAGAAATCCCTCAACGCTTCCTCATGTAACTCCACTAGTATAACAGTGTGTCCTCTGAAAAGGATGATATTCTCCCCACCTTTTTAATATCCATCAGGGGCATGTGCTATAGAAATCTAGACACATGTGGTCTCATAGCTAGCATCTCCAAGTTACACCTCCCTGACTCTTTGTAAGAGTAGAGGGGAAACTACCATTTATTGAAGATAATCTACCTCATCTCTATCCACAAAGGATATCTGAAGTGAGGCCAACTACTCTGAGGCCCCATTCAGTAGCTATGAACTCAATCTTCTGCTGAGAGCATCTTCCACCACATTCCCCTACTCGAGAGTATAGATTATCTCAAAGTCATAGTCTTGGAGGAACTCTAACTAATTTCATTGTCTCAGATTTAGATCCTTCTGAGAAAAGATATAATTGATACTCTTTTGGTTAGAGTAGACGATAGATTGTTTTCCCATAAGGTAGTGTTATCACATCTTCAGTGTGAAGATTACCGTTGTCAACTCTAGGTCATGAGTCGAATGAATCTACTCATGTGGTCTCAACTATCATGATCCATAAGCAATAATTTCTTTCCCATACATTACGACACAACCAAGACCATTTCCTGATGCATCACAGTACACCACGTAGTCAGTTCCCTCCTCTGGAAACCTCAATATAGGATCACTCTTCAATATTTTCCTTTTCTATTGAAATATCTTCTTGAATCCTTCTTTCCACACAAATGGTTTTCCCTTATTCTTCAATGCTTTCATGGGTGCTGAAACTTTGGGAAGTCAGGTACAAACCTTTGAAAGTACCCTTCCAACCCAAGGAAACTCTACACCTTGGTAACACTCTTGGGTGGCTCCCAAGAAAGAACTGCCTCGATCTTTGCTGGATCCACTGCAACTCCAGTCACTAAGATGTCATGTCCCAGGAAGTGGACCTTTTATATCTAGAACTCACACTTTGAGAGATTTCTGTAAATTTGGTGCTCTCAGAGTGTGTCCAGAACCATCCTTAGGCATATCGTGTGCTCCTCCTTAGACGCTAAATACACTAAGATGTCATCAATGAAGACCACTAAAAACCAGTCTAAGTACGACTGGAAGATCCTGTTCATGAGTCCCATGAATATTGTTGGGGAATTCATCATGCCAAACAACATCACTAAACACTTGTAGTGGTTATAGTGACATCTAAAAGTCATCTTTGAGATGTCCTCATCTCATACTCGAAGTTGTTGATATACTAACCTGAGGTATATATTCAAGAACCATCTCACTCCCTTCGGATGATTTAATAGGTCATCAATCCTCAGTAGAGGATACTTTTTCTTCATAGTCACCTGGTTCAAGCACCAAAAGTCTATGCATAACCTCAAGATTCCATCTACCTTTTTGGAAACAACACTAGGGTTGCCCATGGTGAAACATTGGGACTTACGAAACCCTTCCTCTATAAGTCCTCCAATTGTACCCTCAACTCTCGAAGTTATGCGAGAGCCATCAGATATGTAGGTGTAGATATCAGTGTCTTCATAGGGTATAGATCAATGAAGAATTCTACCTCTCTATGAGGAGGTTGTCCTGGAACATCCTCTAGAAATACGTCCTCGTACTCATCCACCACTACAGGAAACTATGGACTCATCTCATCCACTGCACTGAGGGTCATTCTAGCCAACTGATGAGTGATTGGAAATACCCTCCTATGTGCAAGTCCATCCTATGCTACTTCAGTTTCCTTTTCACTGATAAAGGAAAACCAGGTCCCATATCTACAAACACACCGCATTCTGTACCTAAAATAGTATATGTGAGCATGAACTATGGATAATCAGTCCATACCCATAATAAAATAGTAAGTCCTCGATGCTTCCACAAATAGATCTTAACCAAAACTCTCACCCCCAAGAGTAAGGGAACACTGTCGGCACTAGTGTGTGATCATCGAATCTCCTCTCGTAGGAGTATCTAATCATAGGGATCGAGTCAATGGTTCCACTAGAATCTACATGTCTCAAACAAGGTTTATGGTGAGAAAAGAGTGACTGAAACCCATATCTATCAGAACTATAGTTATGGTGTAAAATACATAGATCATACCTCTAATCATCTTAGGAGTCTCAGGATCATAATCCTCCATCGCCTAGAGCTGAGACTACCCCTATCCACCTACTCCTGGAGCCTGTGGTGGACCACCTAGGGGTGGTGGTGGTAGTACCTCATACTTATTCCCACCTCCTACCACTCTTCTTGCTCCTCTACCACATCCTCTACCTAGCGGACTACCCTGATCTTTTCTTTGTCGCTGCCTCAGCGGTCCCTTGACTGTATATCGGTCCTCTGTGTTGTGAGTCAGGCAATCCTGATCCATGTGCCTCTGCTCGCTGCATGCATAGCATACTCTGCTCCCCTGATGACTCCCTCTACACCGGGAGTCTCATACCACTGACCCTATGTCCTAGGGTTGTCCTCTGAATGGTCTGGCCCATTTAGGCCTCTACATCATCTATTGGCTACCTACCATGGATGACTCATCCACCCTTCTCCCGGTGGTAGCTCCCACTATCATTGTATGCTTAGTGAGAAAGATATCTATTAGTAGAGCTCACTCCAGTGCCCTAGCCTACCTAGGGATTCTTAGGTAAAACATTGATGCCTCGATCTCCCATCAGAGTCCATTCTAAAATGTTTGAGCCCTGAAGAAAGGTTCCCACACCATATTTGTAGAGTAATGAGATAGGTCTGTGAACCTTGAAAAGTACTCATCCACTATTAGGATACCCTATTGTAAGTGAAGAAGCTTCAATATGCACATCGAGTGCAGAGTTTCAGGGAAGAACTCCTCCCTGAAAAGTTTCTCTAAGTCAGACTAGGTGTGGGTCTCCTCCTCATGAGTCTGGATTGTCAAACTCCACCATCTCCCTGACGAGCCCTATAGAAGGCTCGTGGATAGAACTGTTATCTGGTCAAGTGGCATCCTCACTAGGCAGAAGACTTGTATCACTACCTTCAGCAAATCCTTAGAAACCTAAGGATATGTACCTTCACTAAACCTGAGAGTTCTTTGTCTGTGGAACTCATGTAAGGAATTGATCTTACGGGATTCCTATACCGGTAGCGCTGGTAGTAACTGCTAACCAACAAGTAGTGGTATCGCTGGGACACCGCCTGAAGGTTCCATCTCGGGCAACCACTCATGTACCAAAGCCTCATCACTCTGTGAACCATCCTCATGGTCACACACTAGAATCTTGGTTGGCTATATGTGTGGAGGAATCCTGGGAAAGGAGATCAAGATGAATCAAGATTAATATATTATACCTGGTGAGATGACTCTGACTCATAAAGATCATGAGAAAACACTCAAAGATTCATGCAACCAGTGTTTTCATATACCAAGTTGAAAATCATAATTTAGGGTCCTCGTGTATTGATACATCGATCACCGCACTAACACTGGACTCTCTGGCCTAAAAGCCGAACCCAAAACACTAAACACTATTACTCCATCAAGATTTATATACTCTTAGTTCTTCTGGTAGAATTGACCTTCTCTGATACCACTTTGTCATGACATGTCCCCCAAGACATGTTCTATGACTACCCTAAGCCTACCTTCCATAGGCTAGGGGATAGAGACTAGCACCGAGAAGGCATATCCCAAAATGGGAATACATTGACTTTAAACCTTTATACATGTATATAGAAAAAATTACAAAAAATTAAACACTATGTAAACCAAAACTGTCACTGAGACAACTACTGAAAGTACAGTATAACTGAAAAGTAAAAAGGGTCCATAATACAAGCCCAAAACCACAAAGTAAAGTATAGATTCCAAGGTATATCTACTCAAACCCTACCTAAAAAGTAAATGGAGGGAAGTTTTTTGTAGTCATAGAATTATGTCTCATCTGTCCCATCTCACTGGGCACCACCTGGTCCCGGACCACCAAGATATTTGTCAAAGAATCGATCACCTGCATGAAACATGGCATGTGTGGGCGAAGCCCGTGTAGGGGTGAGTAACACAATACTCAATAGGGACCCCAAACCACAAAATAAAAGATCACACAACAAGAACAAAAAAAATACAAGTCACAATAGGTATAACTCAAAATATAGAAAGTAATATTTTTAGTCGTAAAGCTCAATCGTCTTGTACTGATGAGGGACTCATCCCTGATGATCCACTGAGGTCTTCTGAGATATTGGACCACTAAGGTCTCCTCAGATGCTCGACAACTAAGTTTTGCTCCCCTTTTGGACCACTGAGGTCTATTCACTTGCTAGACTACTGAGCTCTGCTCGTCTCCTAGACTATTGAGTTCTGATGGTTTGTTGGACCATTAAGGTATGCTCGTCTATTGGACCACTAAGGTCCGCTCATATATTGGACCACTAAGGTCTGCTCATCTGCTAGAACACTGAGGTATAATTAATTTCTAGAACACTAAGGTCCGCTCATCATATCCTTCATGTCACAGCCAACTTTAGTGTGCTTGACTCTGGGAGATTTTACTCCTCAATCCATCCTCCATATTTTTACTACTATGAAAACTCACATAGAGTATATTCAAAGGACTGTCTTTTCACAATGGTCCCAATTTCATAGTCATAGTGTCAATCAAACACTTGGTATGAAAGATATTGGCGTTTTAATGAATAGGGATTAGTTGCGTCTAGGTCTGGTCTGACTTGGTTAGACCGACCTGACCAACCTGGCCCGGGGGTTCTACATGACCCGACCTAGTTCAGCCGACCTGACCCAACCCGGTTGGGTCTGGCCTGACCTAGTCTGGCCTGGCTCATTGGCCAGGCCCATTGGGCCTTACTGGACCCAGCCCACTGGGCTACAGGTCTAGCCTGTCGGGCTGATTAGCAGCCTAGTATGAACTACCAATCTGGTCTGATGCTAGGTCCGGTTGGCCGCTCCAGCCTGGCTTGCTGGGTAGTTCGGTCTAATCGGTCCAACTAGTTGCTTGAGTAGATGGATCTTCTCCAACCATTCATACGCAGTCAATGATCGTGTTGACCCGCTCCCTATTGTCGACTGTTTTTTGGGGGTTTTCCCACCGGATGAACATGGCTGGCCCGCGTGCCACGCGGCCAGTCCACGTGGTCAGCACCAACTAGCAGTGTTGTTGTAGGTCACCCATTGCCACCATGGTGGGTTATCAGTGCACCCCCTCCCACCTACCATCGGCCTTAGTGTCGGTGTCTCTTACTGCCGCCACGGCTTGGGTGTCGCGGCCGTGTTTCGCCACCATGGCTTCGTGCCATGTTCTACTATCGTTGTTGTGGCCTTGCACTGTGGCCCTCCCCCCCCCCCCAATGCTATGGGATAATGCACCACTATGGCCCCAGCTGGACCGCGGATACCGTCACTGCCAAATTCATTACACCACAAAGAACAGGAAAAACAAAAGAAGAGGAGAGGGGAAGGAGTCACACAGAAGAACTCCCAAAGAATGATCCAGGTCTTTGTTCGTATAGACCCAGATACGTTCTTATTTGAAGGATCAAGAAGAACCAAGAAAAGAGAGGAATAATCACTAAGATAGATATCCCCTTTATCTCACATCTTTAACCATACCACATGAATGATCTAACCAAGGATTAACTGGTTTGTGAGTTAACCCGTAGTCTTCGTTTAAAAGAAATAACGGGGAAAATAAATTCACGCAGAAAGGAATCAAACCCCTACTTGGGAAAGGATATTGCTTGATCATGATCATTACTTATCATCCTTCGATCTCCAATCCTGAATCCACTCTCCAAGCATGTCTTCACTATTGTCTGATTCACTGGTGTTCATTATTAGATTGTTTTCCTTCGTCATTCGTTAGATGAATTCTATGGTAGTTCATCAACCCTGAATTCATGTTTAATTAGGTAAGGAATACATATTGCATGTTGCAGCATTACCACACTAATTCATAAATGAGATCCATTAATGTGATTCAGCATCACCTCATTGACTCACCACATCATTGACATTCCACAGCTTAATGATGAAGAAAACAAATAAAATAACTTTTAATGTTATTTAATTTTTTTTCTTCTAAAAAGTCCAAAAACTAACTTTTTCTGTCGACCTGCACCAGTCGATGTTCGGAAATTTCTAGGGGAATGCTGATGCTCTGAGTTCAATGGTGTCCTTGTATTTTTGATTCATGAAGTGGTTTGATAGTTAGAAAAACCCACTCACATGTTTATTTAATGAACTTTAAAAATAGTTCAAAAATACATTTTGGACACTCTGGGCCTTGGAATTATGGATCGTCTCAGAGCCTAATCTCGAAATAATCCCATTTAATTTTCAAAAAATTACATTGAATTCTGAGGCATTACAAACATACCAAGAACTTTTAGGTGTACTCAACAATCTCCTTCTTTATGTTTTCCCACCAAAAGTTATTTCAAATATCACAATATATCTTGGTACTTCTAGGATGGATGGAGAAAGATAATTTATTCACATTATCCAATATATCTTTCTTTATCTAAGGTTATGAAGGAACATGAAGTCTAGTTCCAAACCAAATTACATCATCTTTATTAATGTTGAATTCATGAAACTTCCTATCCTTTTATATTATCACCTTCTTCTGAAGCTTTAAATCATCCCTTTGTGCCTCTTTTATCCTATCTTGGATAAATGTTTGGGTAATAATTTGGGAAAGGTAAGGTGTCTTCTGTGCTATTAAAATTTCTTGATCTATCCTTTTTATATCAATGAATATAGGGTCTTTCTCAATCCACATCATGGATAGTGTAGTAGGTTATTCTAAAGTATGATCATTAATTATCTTGTTCTCTTTTCTAGGATGGTAGTGAATATATAAATCATAGTCCTTGATCAATTCTAACCATCTTTGATGATGCTTGTTGGGCTCCTTCTATGTGAATATATTTTTTAAACTCTTTTGATCTGTATATATGTTACACTTCTAACCATAGATGCAGTACCTAAAAATATTCAAAATGAAGATAACCACTACTAAATCTAGATCATGTGTTATGTATTTATTCTCATGGATCTTCTACTATCATGAGGCATAGAATGTCACTTTATCATTTAGTATGAGTAAACAACTAAATATGTTCATTAAAGAATCATTATATACCACAAACCTTTCTCCACTTGAAACTAGTATCAGAAAATGTGAAATGATTAGCCTCTTATTGAGATCCTTAAATATTTCCTCACTTTCTTCCATCTATGAATACTTTATTTGTTAACTTAGTTAACGGGATTGAAAATCATTAGAAATTTATCAAAAACTTTCAGTAATACCTAGATAATCCAAGAAAATTATGAATTTATATGACACTAGTGGTTCTGGTTCATTATTCAGTTACCTTTTTCTTTGAAGGGTCCATAGAAATTCCCTCACTTATGATCACATCCCCTAAGAATGTGAATTGATTTTTCTAAAATTCACACTTTATGAACTTATCATAAAAATTATCCTTTCTTAATATCACCAAAATAATTCTTATATGATCATTATATTCATCATTTTTATTAGATTAAATGAGAATATCATCAGTAAAGACTACCAAAAGTTTTTGGGGTGGTATCTAAAAACTATATTCATCAAATAGATGAATATTTCAAGGGAATTAGTAAGTCTAAAAGGAATCACTATGAAATTATAGTGTCCATACCTCATATGTAATGTTTTATTATGAATATATTCCTTATTTATATTTAGAAAATTATATCCATAACAAAGATCCATCATTGATAATTACTGAACTCCTCATAGTTGATTGAATAAGTCATCAATCCTTGGAAAGGGATACTTATTATTTATAGTGATCCTTTTGAGATTCCGGTAATCGATTCATAGTCACAATGATCCATCATTTTTCATTATAAATAGCATCAACACACCCCAAGGTGATGCATTAGGGAATATGAACCCTTTTTATAAAATCTCTTATAGCTACTTCTTTATCTCCTCTTGTTTGATTAGGGTGATACTATAGAGGATTTTATAGATAGGAGTGGGTTTGGGTATAAGTTATATTTAGAACTCTACCTTGTGATCTAGGGGGATGTCGGACAACTCTTCGGAAAATAAATCAGTATATTCCACCACAATGGAAATTTTCTAAATATTGATTCTTTAATTTGACACAACCATTTGGGAAAGACATTCTTCTTTATTGGGTATAAAAACCTACACTATTGAGGGATTTTCCAAATAAGATACAAGATCTTCCTTGAATTTCTACAAGAACATGGGATGGTTTGAAATATTTAAATATATTTCCTTTTTCTGATATTTTATGTAATACATATATAAAAAGATCCAATCCATGCCTAGTATAGCATCAAATTCCACCAAGGGAAGGATTATAAGATTCTATGGAAGAATATTCCCATAGAAGCAAACGTGAGAAGAGTCGAATACTTTGGTTGCAATGATCACACCACTCTGTGTTTATATATATATATATATATATATATATATAATTCAATGTATTGGGGATGTGATTCAAAAATTCTATAAAACGTGTAGGCTATAAAGTAATGTGTGGAAAAATAATCTAATAAAACTTTTTCCATTCTTAAGTGAATAGAAAGTGTACCTTGTATGACTTCATTTTCATATTTCAGTTCAATGGTAGTAATATAATAAGTTTTCCCTTACTCCATAATCTTTAGTGGTTACTAATATAAATTTCCCTTGAATACTTGTTGTTTAGTTCACTGGCTTATATAGATCCCTTTCTCCTTACAGTTGAAGCATCGATCCATGGGTGGTGTATTTAGAGGTTCCTTTTTTCCCCTATCATGTTGGCCAGATTCTTCATGTCTCTTCAAAGTTTATAATCTTGGTAGGATTCTCTCCCACACATAAAGTATTTATCCATTCATTTGAGGAAATTACCATGATGATTTTTCCAACATCTTTGACATGTGGGTGTTTGGATCTTCTTTACTCCTTTTTCATTTGATCCTATAACATGAAACTCCATTATTCATTTCTTATCTCCATATCCATGATAACATTATCCAAAATCCATATCTACTTTTAGATAACATTGAACTACTTTTTCATAACTCTTAAATTCTCAAATAGATAGACTTTCAAAGATGTAGTTTTAAACAACAAAAAAATCTATCTATTTTTCTATCATTGTTGATAATAAAACCCGAGACATATCTTGTAAGCCTTGTTAAATTTTTCATGTAAGACATGATAGGTTAACTCCCCTTTTTCTTATGATCTATAAATTCTATATCCATATTTATTTGAATTGTTCAAGGGAAAAAAATTTAAGAAATATTTTCTTAAAGTATTCTCACTCCATTAATTCCATTTCATCTTTAAGATTTTTATTATTTATCAATACACACAATTAAATAGATTATATATATAAATGATAGATGACCGGAGTAACTTTCTCCTTATTAAAATAGTGGAGCACAAAAAAGATCTTCTTTATTGAGTTAACCCATTGTTCCATGACAAGTGTATTGGAAGATCCAATAAATATCAGTTTTCATTAGAACATAAAGGATTATAAGTCTATTTTATCCTTCTTGGGTGATGGTGGATGTTCCACATGGTTCAGGTTATTGTTCATAGCTTGAGATAGTTGGGTAATCATCTTCATAAAATTTTGAACTAAACCTATCATTATATTGGGGATGTTATTTTGGAAATCATTTCATTGTCCCTCACATGGTTTTTTGGTATATTTTCTCATAGGTCACTCTATTTTCTAAAATAAAAAATGTTAGAATAAAAAATATGTCAACAAATCTTGCATAAATAATTTATTCTCAGGCACAAATTAATTATAAGTATATATATTATACGATACCTATTTTTAGAATAGATTTATTTTCAAATGATGCTTCTAGGGTTTTTTAATTTAATCTTTCGTAACATTAAAATAAAAAATTACTTTAGATATATATCCTTCATAATGGTTTTTATATAGAATGTGATTAACCAAATCATATTCCGCAAGAGTGTCAAAGAAGGTATGCGGAAAGCCCTCTTTTTGTGTGTCATTTATAAGTTAAGTTAATACCCAATGAGACCTTGCGGGGTTACTTCCCATGGGTACATCTATGATAGAGAAACATACACATGTAGTATCAAGATAGAGATTTAATTTCTTATAAAACACATGCTCTTATACTTTACCATAACTTAATATCTTTATTTGTACTTAGACTTATCTTTAGGGTTTTTATTAATGTTTTCTAATACCAATTACCAAATTAACTAAAACATTTTATGATACCAACTACAGTGAACTAACCTTTTTTTACATGACTATTACATCATTTTTAAGATAAATAACACAATAGTAATACATTCTAGGGTCAATAGGTTTAGTATCTTAGGAAAATAAGGTTCATATATCACTTGTACATAATTAAACATAAACATTATTTTATATATTCTTAATATCCCTCATAGAACTATAATTTACTCCTAAATACATGTATTCACCTAAGGATATACATTAAAGAAAAGGGTGGTCTAAAATCCCAGTAAGGGTCGGGCTAACATAGAAAGAAAATATACATGAATCAATAGTACATGGGTGAGAATAATCATAATTGGAAGAT
The DNA here is from genome assembly GCA_963277665.1 of Viscum album. Lineage (NCBI taxonomy): Eukaryota > Viridiplantae > Streptophyta > Magnoliopsida > Santalales > Viscaceae > Viscum > Viscum album. Next base: position 1,291,687,723 of record OY728138.1, on the reverse strand, counting down.
AATAATTATTGTATCATAATTATAATCATGAGGGAATAATTTTTAATAAGGCTTGGAATTTGGAATATTCATAATAACTAAACATCCTAAGATAATATCAAAAACCACATAAAGGTATGAAAAAATCTAGCATCATGTTCATATATAACATATGTTCATAAATAGTAACATCATAATTGTGAAAAGAAATAGCATCATGTTTGCACATAATACAAATAATATCATGAGATATATCAAATTAACCAATTCATTTGAGGGATATATAAGTATAGTCTCACCTGTCACGTCATAAAATTCTCAAAATCATACATGCCACAATGAAATAGAACATATAACAATAATACTAAAGAAATAAATACATGGAAAGAAATGGGTTTCATAAAGGTTTATTAAATAATAATTTCATGATTAACCTTTGTTATTAACAAATGAATAAGGTAAATCATATTTTTCCGTAAAACATCATCATTCTTAAGTATAGAAGAAACTACTCAAGAGGAGTCAATATGATGTTTTTGGAAGATAAAGTCATTTTGAAAAATATCTAAAATTGGCTTAGAAATAATTTCAACAAAGTAGGAAAATGTATATACACATAAAGAAAAGGTAAATAATATTGAAAATTCATTTTTAGGAAATTTGAGGAATATCCATAGTGAAAATAATTTGAAAGTGGATATAACCTAAAAATGAGTTGGGTTTGAGAATCCATTTACCTTAAATCTATATTTTTTCTGTCACTCTTACTCTTCTTATTTAATAAAATTAGGTTCATTAAAACATAGAACTATAATTAAATTATCCTTGTTTTATCACTCTTTATAAATTATAATAATTGGATTGTATTTTTTAATTCCCATTGTTAAAGGTGAAATGTTTGGATATCATATTTACCATAAAATACATCATCTTGCTCAAATTTAACGATATTGCTTTATTGATATTTATAAATTATTAATATTAACTCTAGAATATTATAAATAAATATATTTATATGTTTATATATTATAAATAATTTATTATAATCATCTATAGTGGTTTTCATAATTAGAGATTTGGTAATGTCCTTGTGGATGGTTAATCGATTGTGGACAGGATATTGTCAAAAGAGGAGGAAAGGGAAGTATGAAATATAAATACATCATAAATATGATCATTATAGTATTTTATCATCATTAATATAATTTTAAAATAATAATTAATTAATTTCATAAGTTTTGGGTTTAAAAGGAATTGAGAAAATGAGGAAGTGAAGAGGAAAATGAGAGAAATAGTTGATAAAAACTTACCCTCTCCTCTATGTTTCTTCTTTTCTACAAAACTAAACTCTTTGAATGTTTGTATTTGAGTGACTCTAGAATATTCCCAAGGATTAATGGTCTTGATAGATGTAATTTTGGATTATGTTTTTCTTTATTAAGTGAGGCAGAATTGGTTTTCCAATGGAGGGAGAGGTGGTTTTTATAGTTGTAGAGAGGGGTATTTTTAAGTTACAATAATGAATAAACTATTATATTCATGGTAAAGCTTTTAATAGAAATGTTTTTGAAATTATAAAATATAATTGGATAAAATAACATGGTTTTATTAATTTCAATCGCTTTATAATTTTAATTTATTAGTTTAATCAAAAGGAAATGAGAAAATTGAAAATAAAATGTTAATTTAAAGGGATACTTTAGGATTTATGTCTTTGGAAATTACTTTTTAGGTTTGGAAATTAAGTTTATTATTTTTAAATAACCCATTTATATTAAGAAAAAATTTAGTCCATGATAATCAATTTAATATTAATTAATTCATTATTATGTCATAAAACATGTAGTACTTGAAAAACTATATTTTTACTATTCATATAAAAATTAAAGTTTCTCATAAAATTATCAAAATTTTACCCTTGGGAAAATACAATTTTTTTATTCTAAAAATGAAATTTATTTTATTAAAATAATTTTATAACATGGTTAATTTTAATTTTTAATATAAAAAATATGATTTTTATGAAATACATTAAAATGTAATTTAAAGTGCTTATAATTTCATTGAGTTTTTAATCTCAATATTTATTTTATAGAATTAAATTATTTATATTTTCTTAAATTACTTCTGATAAGTGATATTTATATTACATTTTATTAGTTTGAGTACAAATTACTATTCCAATGGTCATGTTACTACTCTCAGTAGTAAAATTATTATTCCAAAAGACCAAGTTACTATTCCAATAGTCACATTACAATTAAAATGGTCATATTAATTTCTATAAATACCTCTTCATTCCTTCATACACTATTTAATATAATTCCTCATAAGGTTTTATATTTTTATTTTCTAAAATATAAATTAGTTTGCTAATATTTTGTTTATTTTTCATAGCGTTGTTTATGAGAGTGATAATTATGAAGATAGGGATGATCCAAATTTTCCCATTTTGATTTTTATATTTTTTATTTTTTATCCCATTGTAATAGTTGAAATTTTTATGGGTTAAATTTTTAACTAATGTAACGATCTCTATTAATGAAATAAAGTGTTATTGGTTTTTCTATGTGTTGTATATGGGTAATACCATATAATATAATATAACAAAAATTTATTAAGGAAAAAAATATCATTTATAAAGTATAATCCATTACACCCTTTAACTACATTGAAATGGAAAGGGAATCCATTCACTTTGACTAAGTAGAATCAGGATTCCTTCATGGAGCTGAGGTAGAGGTTTTTTAATGCTCACAGTTTGAGGATTCTAGAGGATGGTGTTTAGTATATGGTTTTTTATGATTCCTTTGTATATTTTTATGGTTTTCTGTTAATGTAGACTCAGTTTATGATTTATTAAAAGTATAGATATTTGAATTCCCATAAGAAGAATTGTGTGACCCATTCCTTGGAGGTGGCAGTAGTAGTCTTCTCCTTTAAGATATAGAGGTATTATCTTCTGGGGAATAAAATTATAGTTTACTTAGAACACCAAAGTCTTAGGTATATATTTTCTTAAAGTGACCTAAACCTATGATAGAGATATTGTATGGAATTTCTATAGGAAAAGAAATTATAAATTTTCTATACTTCAGGAAGGGAAACATGGAAGTAGATTCCCTTAGTAGGAAATCCCACTCTCACTTGGTGGAAGATGAATCATAGCAGTTGGCCACTTGGTAGTTGAACTTAGTGGAATAAGGATGTAAAAATTATACATTCAATGATGATGAATCCGCATCTTACTCATAAAGTGAGATACACTAATTGGAAACATCGATTGTGAATTTATACATGACCAGATATCATTGGGAGATACACCAGATGGATTTTTATGAAGGTGGTAATCACGTAATCTATTTCTAAGGATGCACAATGGTTCTAGTCACATTTCATGAGAAGTTACTAAGGTGGTTTCATACCTCCTTCTTGGAGATACATTCTAAAGTGTAAAATATGTACTAGTACCATCAGTTTCAATTTTGGTGGGTAGGCATGAGGTAGAGTGTTACCAAGTTTACTTCTTGATGTCTCACTTGTCAATAGGTAAAGCTAAATATTTTGGTTCCAACATATTTTTCTAAACCTATTGAGATTCCCCAATGGAATTGTTGTGGATTATAAATAGTTTTTTTAATGGGGATTCTATGTTAAGTGAATGGTCATAACACTATCTGGGTTATTTTTTATCATCTTACCAAGTCGACTCAATTTCTTTTCATCCAAGTGCACAGATCAGTAGAGAGTTTGGGGTTCTTGTACATATAAAATATTATCAAGATTCATGGGCCACCTATGATGATTATATGTAAATGTGATTCTTATTTCATTTCATAATTTTGGAGAGGTTTTAAGGAGTATTTTGGGAACCACCTATGAATGAGAATAGTGTTCCACTTCGAGATAACTAAATTGAAAGAACAAACCATCTACGTTTTAGAGGATATATTGAGAGCATGTGTATTGTAATTTGGTCAAATATGGTAGGATAACCTATATATTCTTTATTTTTTTATAAAAATAATTATCACTCCACTATTATTATATCACCATTTGAAGCTCTATACAAGAGACCATACATTTCACCCATATATTGAACGAAGATATGTGAGTCATCTCTTATGGTAATTGAGCTGGTGTAGGTGATGAAGAAGAAAGTTATGGTGATCCACAATAAAATAAAGATCAATAAGATTCAGTATAAATCTTATGAAAAATAAAATTTTAGGACCTTGGAGTTTTACCAGTGAGATCATGTGTTCCTGGGAGTCTCTCCATGATGAGGTTTACTGGGGTTTTTCAGGTTAGAAATTCATCCCCAAGGTTTATCAGACCGTTCCATATCCTATGAAAGGTGGAAAAGTTTTCCTACCATATTTATTTACCCTTATAGTTATATTGGGTTCATTATTTCTACCATGTATCAGGGATAATGAGATACATTCATAACTTTCCACGTGTTTTTTACTAGGGAGAGTTAGACGATAAGGACAGAGTCACCTTTTCAGAGTACATAGTAGTGATCAAGGATCGGTATTATATTATCTTTAAAGGGTGGAAATTACCATAGGTTATAGTTATTTCATTTCATGGTAACCTCTAGGATAACTCATAGAAGTATAAGAGCTAGAGAGATGCTTAACACCCTCATCCTTTTGAGTAGGTTTTTCCTTTTTGGGGTGAAAAAATGTAATGCCCCGACCCTAGTTTCCCAAAGTTGGTTCCTTATAAAATTACATTGGAATGGTTACAAGGAATTAAATCTAGAAGGACTAATTAGTTTAGTGTTTTTGGAAAACCAGATATATACATAGGTTTAACATTACAACTTGAAATTAAATACAACATATAAGTTTTATTAGAAACATCCATAACTCTAAGTTTATCCCTGTAGGTCATTCATAATAAAATTATTTGTGCCCTAAGAAAATGAAACATAAGAAAGGGGTGAGATTATATTCTTATTAAGGGCAATAAATACAATGGAATATTTCATAAACATAAACATTAATCATGGTTAATAGCTAAAAACACATGCCTTCAAAAATAAACTTGAACATAATATGGAAGGAATATGAAATGAGTAAATATTTCCATAATAAAACATAATCATGGGTATTCTAATCATCTAATAACCACATGAAATTTAAAATACTAGTTTCATAAAGAGGTAATTAATAATTTGTGACATCATAACCATACTTTCAAGGCCTTGTTCCAAGACTGTAAATAACCATTTTGTTAAGGCCTCGTGCCAAGACCTTAGTTTGTCTCATGAGACCTACTGATGCACTGAGGGGCTATAGAGGGTCCCACAAAACACTTAATAAGTCCAATTAATTCATTTTATGAATGGGGATAAATTTAAACAACATATACATTCATATTGAAACTAACATATGAAATGTAAATAACTTTCCCCATACATTAAACATAAACACTAACCATTCGAAGTAAATTGGTGAATGGTATCAAGATAGAACATCCACATTCAAACTAATCATAAACCCTCCAACAAAATATTATAGATGATATCATAAGATATAAATATATATTAAATACAAGATTTATCAAAGGATATTGACATAAATAAAGATACTTTTAAATGAGACCATTGAGAAATTCTTGAGAAAATAATCCTTAAACATTCCAAAGTATCCCATACCACCTTGAAACATTCAAATAATAATCCCTTAGAATATCATGAGAATAATTAAACTCTTTATATGATATACTAAAGGGTATTACATAAACCTCAATAAATAAATAAGTGGTTAACAATTCATATACTCATAAAAATTAAAGTGTGATGAGAAAAATCCTTTTTAACTTTGGAAAGAAGAGTTCTTTTGAAAAATCATTTATATTTGTCATGAAATCAGATTGTAAACATGTATACCCTAGAAAATAAAATGGAAGGTAACTGAAATTATATTTGAGCATTAAATAAAGTCTTATTATTGTGAAATCATTTAAAAAGAGTTTTTAAATAAGCTTTAGAAATAAAACATTTTAATGTGGTTTAAGGAAAATATTAAAGGATTTAAAAGTGCAAAGACAAGTTTTCTTTCATAAAACCTTAAATTAACCAAAATATATTTTTCATGTTAAAATTTTTTATTTTAGATAGATATATATATCTTAAAATAGATATAGTGTGAAATTTAAAATAGGTAATAATTCAAGAAGTTACTCGAATCGGGCTTGCATTTCGGAACAATTTTTTGAAAGATTCTTTTAAAACATGTAAAACCCCATAAAATAAAGAATGATTATGATTGGTAAAAATATATAGAAAATTAACACAGAATTTATTATTACATATGAATAAATAATAATTTCATTAGGGTGGTTATAGAATAATAGAAACCCGAATGAAAATAGAGGTTCGGGTAGAAAATACTTAAAACTTTGTAATCAATTGAATCGTGTGACCCAAAATTAATAATCATAAACTGATATATTTATTATCATTAAAATAAATATATTAATGATATTAATAATAAATGGTCAGTATACATATTCCATACACAAGTAGTAGTAATTAATATGGAATATCTCACAAAAATTGAAGTGAGATGAAGAAACCCCTTACAAACATTTCAGCATGGTAACAGGTGTTCTTGTGGGGGATTAATGAGAGGTAAAGGGGTATACCATCATTTATATATCTTAAGGTAAGTATGGGGGAGGTTTTAAAACATACCCCATCATTAGGAATTAAAAATAAAAGGACACAACATAGGGGTATTCTTGAATAAAAGTGAGAGAGAGGATACCTTACCTTAAATCTAAGGGTGTTCTTCGCTTGATCTTAATTACTAGAATAACCAAATTATGTTAATTAATTAATAATTAAATATCCCTTTATATATTTATTTGGTTTATTATGACTTTATTATGTTCATTCATTTCCTTTTAGATGGGTTAAGGGATTCTATTTTATTGTTTGTGAGTGCTCATTTTCATAATATTCATGATCAGATCACTTATAAAAGAGTATGGTAGTTCATGTAAGATGGGAGTTGAATTACAGAATTGATTTTATATGTTATTAATGAACATTAATAATAATAAATGGTTATAAAATTCATTTGGTTATTTTGAGCGAAGTTGAATCATTATATAAAACATTAATGATAAATGCTTGGATTAATTTGGTGATTTTTCTCACAATTACCTTGTTTTGTATTATTATTTTACATCATGAGTGCATAAGGATTCCATAACATTAAAAAAGATAATATATATATATATATATATATATATAATAGTCTAGTTCAACCATAAATATGGTTTCATGACCAGAGTTCAAGAAGCTAAATAAAATTGAAATCATCGTTGTCCTTGAATGTAATAAATCAACACATCTCAGACGATATTTCATTTTTAGCCTAAATAACGGGGAAAGGAGAGATAAAGATGAATTATCACATTATCATAACAAAATTATGGTATATTTATATTTCTGGATTTTTCATTAAATTTGGATGATGAGAGGTTAGTAAATAAAAGAGAACAAAGGAACATAAAAATGAAAGAAAAGAAAAGAGGAATTTTACCTCTAGAATTAACCTTCCTTGAGAGCCTCTTAAGGGAAGAGGATTTGGTCTTTTTATAAGACCAAGGGATTCTAGTCGTGGGGGAGGATATTGAGAGGATATTTGGGTAAAATTTGGAGAAGGAACAAGTCTTGAGAGGAGTGAATATAAGAGGGTGGAATAGGTGGTATTTATAGTTGAGGGGAGGAGGGTTTTCTTAATATTTTAATCATTAGTTTATTATTTTTTCATAAGATAAGAAATAGTGACGATTCCATGACCAAAAATAGTAATATGTGCATGTGAGTTAGAACCATTGGTTCTTACATCAACATAACATCATTAATGACTCAATAAATCAATTATTTAGCATTTACTATAAATTATCGAATTTTTCTATTCACCAAAAATTCAAGTATTTCAGAAAAATACCAAAAATTCACCCTAACAATTTTTGAATGTGTATAATCCAAAAATGAAGTCTATTTTTCAAAAATAATTTTCTAAATATGATTATTTTAATTTTTAATTAAAATCATAATTTACTTGAAAAATACGGTTTTTAAAACATTTATTTATTTATTCCAAAGCATAGGTCCATCATACTTTTACTTAAATCCTATATATATACTATCATAGGTGATTTTAATATTTATAAGTGTATGTAACTATTCATAAGGGTAACATTATTGTTGATAAGGGTATTTTACTATTCGCTAAAAATTATGTTGGTCATATCAGACTCTAAATAACTTACTGATCGTAACCGTGTATGTCAGATTTTTCAAATTCAAATTATAGGGGTGGTAAAATTGTGTTTACTGGATAGATTATAATAAAGTGGTGTTTTGTAGAGACTCAGTGTTTCATGAATTCAATATTAAATTTATTTTCAAAATCTTGGGGTGTTACATTATCCCCTCCTTACAAAAATTTCATCCTCAAAATTTGATATTTCAATTTGAATATTATTGGTTGTTACTTGAAAATTTCTTTGTGAAAAAACCCATATCAGAAATAGGGTTAATAGAATATCCTCCTCAAAAAGGTTAAGGGAAAATAGGTGGTCAAATAATAATAATAATAATAAATGAATAAATTGTCCTTTCAAATGGAGTGACATTGATTGGAATGGAAATCCTAGGCATAGAATAAAAACCAAACTATGAATTTCTAGTGATAGAAAATAGGTTTAGATGAAATTAAATTACCACAAAACCATAAACTAAAGTTATGAAAAATTTTATTAATTTTATCAAAGATTATTATAACATAATAACATTTAAGACTCTTTTCATAGAGTTTAGGGGTTATTACACTCTATAAGTGTATAAATATATGTCTATATTTCATAAACATGATCTTATCCTTTGTATAACGACTCATACTTTGCATACATTGTTATTACTTCAGAATTGAAGCACACTTATTACAACATATAAAAAAACCAAGAAAGGACCGTATAGGTATAGTGTCTTTAGAAACTGGGAAACATAAACAACTGGTTCATAAAGCATCTACTTTGCCTCCCATTTATTTCATCATATCTAGAGTCCCTTTTTGGCATATTCTACTTAATAACCTTCTTCCTGACCTGGGGAAATAAAACATACAAAAGGGTGAGCTCAAATTCTCAGTAAGGATAAACAAAAGAAATATAAATCACATCATATTCATAAGAACATAACATTTTGGAAATCTTAACCTGCAAAAGGGAGCATAATTTCATAACATGGGATAAATCATAGTAGTGAAATGAAATCCCAATAATCATAACTTAAAACATGAAACTTTTTGGAATACACACATAATCATAGAGAATCATATCTTATTAGTCAAGACTCATTTCCAATACTATCTTAGTGGACAAAGTCCATTTCTGAACCGAGTCACCCTCGTTTCAGTCCTGTTTCACTGAACCGGTATAACCTACCGTTCCAGCCATGTCTATCTCATGAGATATAAAATCTTTACCCAATGAATTGGAGGGAGATATAGGTCCCACCCATCTCATAATGATACCATTCTTATGTGTTCCACAAAATCATAAACCATACATCATAGCATAACCCATGTAATAAAAATGGGAATCTTAAACACCATGACATCATAAAACAATTCATATAAGATAAAGGAATTCATAAAAATATTTCCATCACAACATAATAAAATCAATGTAATAATAGGGATAGAAACAGAACCCTGTATTATCTTAGATGGAAAATAATTTTGATAAAACACTTGAACTCCATTCTTGAGGAAAATAACCTTTCTACTTCAAAAACACTTTTCCTTTATTAACATGTCATACAATTCTAAACTAAAAGAAGTTTATTAAAAATAAACTTGAAAACTTTTAAAGGAATCTTCTTGGAAATAATGTTTTAAAAATCCATTCATGTCGTATAAGTTAAAAAAACATTTTTCTGGTACTTTTGTCGAAAAAGTCAAAAAAGTACCTCGTACGAAAAACGACAAAAGATATCTTTTACTAAAAACTCATTGAAGGGTAAAATAGGATTTAAACAATTGTAGCTGAATGAAAATAATATTATATATTGAGTAAACATGGATGTGGATGATAAAATACACCCCAGTAAATGCTCAAGTATAAACAATCTCAGATAAAAATGAGATTGTGATATTTCCCTTACCTAAGGTCCGATATGCTTTGTACGTGTCCGAACCTCCTGTATAATGATTTAAATAATGTTATTGACTTATTCCATAATCATACTTATTTTTATGATATCATATTTGGTCATATTCTTAGCTTCTTAGTAGTAATATTTCATTGCTACTTGTTATTCGAGTGTTTATAACTTTTAGTTCTTATGCGTGTTTTGTCGAATAAATTCTTATTCTTCTATTTAGGTTATAGATACCACATTTCCAGAATGGTATATATATCATATTCATTCATTCAATTCAATTATATAATCATTATGAAATGAAGATCATGTAGAACGAGTCGCATCACATCGTGGAGACGGTATTCCGTACGTACGCACGAGTGATGATATCGTTCCTATGATCGTGGAATTTTATTGGAGTGTATATATACTATTTCAGAATCACTTTATAATAGTCATATATAGTCATTATTTACACCATTATACCCATCCAATTAAGTTGGTGGTGGAAAATAGATTATACCACGGCGTGGAGACGGTATTCCGTACGTACGCACACGCGGTGATTTCTTTTTTCGTAGGATGGATAGATGGTGAAATAGGGTTGTTTCATACTTATAATAACATATTAGTATATGATTGATACTGATGTTATTACTTCATAATGAAACAAATAAAGAATAAGGAGTGGAAGAAGAAATAAAGATGAAAGAATCGGTAACGGACATTACCTCTTCTTTGAAGTGCTTCTTTGAGACCTCCTTTTAGGGCACTAAAATAGGTCTTTGAAGAAGACCAGAACCTCTAGGATGTCTCTAGGGAAGTGTAGAGGAGAAAGTGTCAGGGGTTGGACGAGCTTTAAGGCTCAAAGTGGTGTGAGAAAGAGAGGGAGGAGGTTCCCTTTTATAAGGGAGGAGAGGGGCACCTTTGGAATAAATAAAAATATTATTTTATTATAAAGTCAAGTTCAGTTTTAAATAGCTCCAAATTGATTTATTTAAAAGATAAGGTTGGTATGGGTCAAAATCCTCTCATCCAATAGAATTTAGACAAGTTTAGGTTCCTATTTAACCTTATCATGTAGATTTAACATTAAGTTAAATAATTTTACTTTTACCGTGTCTTCTTGTGTTCTTATACTATAAGTTTAATAAACTTACTATAAGCTACCAAACGAACCCCAAGTTGTTTATTATTAATATATATAACCTTATCTAAGTCATTTGGTTGAACCTTAGATTTTTAGGAATAAAATAAGAATTACTAATATAATATTTGTTTTAAAAACTATTTTATGTCAATTTTGACACTATTTAGTAATTAATTTTTGTGAAAAACATAACAGAATGATTAGTTCGAAAAAAGTTAATTAAATCAATACTAACATGTCATATTAATCTAGAAAATTAGTGGAATTCATAAAAAGTGTCAAATTACATTTATTTTGGTGTTTATAACATCAATTATGTCAATATTTCATTAATAAGATAATTACTGCATCATCTTTGTGTCATAAATAAATTAAATGTCTAAAAATTACAAATAAAATACCATTATGTAGGAAATATTTTTATCTTTCTAATGAATATTTATAGTCGAATTTATCTTATGTATAACCCCATATTAAAAATTATTTACTTATTAAACTTTGATTTTAACTATTTTAACCCTTCTTTAAATAAATTAATAATAAATGTCCTAATCTAATCCAAGTGGGCCTAAATGGTCATATTTTATTCCTAAGGTTTTTTTTGGTCGAATTACACTTGTCCAATAGAATTAGGACATGTGTTAAGGTAATAATAATATCATTTTTACCCTTAATTACCCTATTTACTTTTAATCGTGGTAAAAAAAAGTAAAAAGTTACTATTCACAAAAAATTATTTTCATCTCATTGAACCACATTTTACTTACTGACATCAACCGTGTCTCTCAGATTTTCGAAATTCCACTCACAGAAGCAGTAAAATTAAGTTTTATGAAAAATTCAGTTTTTTTAACTACCACTTAGTGGTTTCACTATTCATCAAAAATTGAAAGTTTTCAGAAAAATACCAAAATTTTACCCTAGGCTAATTTCGATATTACGAATCGAAAAATGAAGTCCATTTAGAAAAATAAAATTTATAAAATTTCAAAAAGTGGTTATTACTATTCATAACAGCTAGTTTTAATAATATTTTAATAGTATATCGTTGTTTAGTGAAACTCAGTATTGCATACGACACAAGCTATCGAGGAAGCTCGCGATTTCGTGTAAAGTAAGACAAGCAAGTGTTGTGTGTAGAAAAAGATTCCTTTGATGATTTATATAACATAAAAGTCTCGGGTGTTACATTCTACCCCCCTTAAAATGAATTTTTCCCTCGAAATTCGTCACTTTGTAACAAACAGATGAGGATACCTCTCCCTCATCATATCCTCAAGCTCCCATGTAGCTTCTTCTAATTGGTGGTTCCTCCATAAAACTTTCACCAATCGAGTGGTCTTGTTTCGTAGGACTTTTTCGCTACGATCCAGAATCTCTATCGGTTGTTCTTTATAAGAAAGATCTTGCTCCAGCGGTACAACTTCTGAGATGAGTACATGTGAAGGATCAGGTATGTACTTTCTCAGGAGAGATACATGGAACACGTCGTGAACTTGAGAGAGATTCGGTGGAAGCGCCAATCGGTAACCTACCTTCCCAACACGATCCAGTATTTCGAAAGGACCGATATATCTAGGGCTCAACTTCCCCTTCTTTCCAAATCTCATAACCCTCTTCCAGGGAGATATTCGTAAGAACACTTTATCACCCACTTCAAACTCTAGGTCTTTTCTTAGGTTGTCGGCATAACTTTTCTGTCGACTCTGAGTTGCTCTTATGTATTGTTGAATAGATCTGACCTTTTCTTCCATTTCATCAACGAGATCGGGTCCTAATAGCTTTCTTTCCCCAACTTCATCCCAGCAAGTTGGAGTCCTGCATTTATTTCCATAGAGAGCTTCATAAGGATCCATCTGAATACTATAGTGAAAGCTATTATTATAAGAAAATTCCACAAAAGGTAGGTGTTGATCCCAACCACCTTTGAAATCCATAGAGCAAGCTCTCAACATATCTTCTAGAGTTTGAATTGTTCTCTCAGACTGACCGTCTGTCTGAGGATGATAAGCAGTGCTAAAACTCAACTCTGTATCTAGAGTATGCTGAAGACTTCTCCAGAACTTCGAGGTAAATCTCAGATCCCGATTAGATATAATATAAAGTGGTACTCCATGAAATCTTACCACTTCCTTTACATATATCCTGGCAAGCTGATCCAGAGAGAAATCCTCTCTAATAGTAATGAAGTGTGTAGATTTTGTAAGATGATCAACTATAACCCAGATAGCATTATTGCCTTTGGATGTTTTAGGAAGTCCTGTGACAAAGTCCATAGTGATGTTTTCCCATTTCCATTCGGGTATGGGTAATGGTTGTAACATCCCCTTAGACTTCTGTCTCTCAGCTTTAACTTGTTGACAAACCAAGCATCGAGAGACATATTCAGCAACATCTCTTTTCATTCCATCCCACCAGAAGTATTCTTTCAGGTACCTATACATCTTCGTGCTTCCAGGATGAATAGAGAATGAAGAACTATGAGCCTCATCCAGCAGATCCTTCTTTAATTCGGGGATGGGAGGAACACAAACCTGATTTCTGAACTTTATTATCCCATCACAATCAAGGATGAATTCAGTAACATTTCTCACCTTCTTTTGTAACTCGACATCTTCTTTCTGTACCTCTTTAATCTTCACATGTATAGATGGTTGAACATTCATTTGAGAAAGATACGATTTTTCCCCTTTCATTATAATTCCAAGATCCATCCTTTGTAAATCCATAAATATTGGATCTTTTGTGATCCTCATCATGGATAAACTAGCATGGTCTTGTAGACTTAATGCATCTGCCACCTTGTTTGCTTTCCCAGGGAGGTAATGGATTGAGCAGTCGTAATCCTTAATCAGCTCCAACCATCTTCTTTGGCACATATTCAGCTCCTTTTTTGTGAAAATATACTTTAAAATTTTATGATCAGTATAAATGTCACACCTTTCCCCATAAAGATAATGCCTCTAAATCTTTAATGCAAATATTACCACAGCTAACTCCAAATCATGAGTTGGGTAATTTTTCTCATGTATTTTCAACTGTCGTGGGGCATAAGCTATCACTATATCATTTTGCATAAGAACACACCACAATCCCTTCTTGGATGCATCACTGTAGATCACAAACCTTTCTCCACTACAAGGCAGTGTGAGCAAAGGTGCACTGGATAACCTTCTTTTCAACTCCTTGAAATTCTCTTCACATTCCTCCATCCAAACAAACTTAACTCCTTTCCGAGTCAACTTGGTTAGTGGATTAGATAATCGTGAAAAATCTTTCACAAAACATCGATAATATCCAGCCAAATCAAGAAAACTTCGGATCTCGGTTACTGTTGTTGGTCTCGACCATCTTTCGATAACCTCAGTTTTTGCTGGATCCACATATATCCCCTCCTTTGAGATTATGTGACCCAAAAATGAAACTTTTTTAAGCCAAAATTCACACTTGGTAAATTTGGAATAAATCTTCTCCTTTCTCAGGGTCTTCCATATAATTCTCAAGTGATCTTCATGTTCTTCCTTGCTCTTTGAATAGACAAGAATATCATCTATAAAGACTACCACAAACTGATCAAGATAGTCTCTAAAGACTCTATTCATTAGATCCATGAAGATAGCAGGGGCATTAGTAAGACCAAATGACATCACTATAAATTCATAGTGTCCATACCTTGTACGGAAAGCCGTCTTTGGTATATCCTCCCTTTTTACCCTTAATTGATGATACCGTGAACGAAGATCAATCTTGGAAAAGTATTGAGCTCCACGTAGTTGGTCAAATAGGTCATCAATGCGCGGGAGAGGATATTTGTTCTTGATAGTAATCTTGTTAAGTTATCTATAATCAATGCAGAGTCTCATTGATCCATCTTTCTTCTTAACAAACAGAACAGGTGATCCCCAAGGTGATGCACTAGGGCGTATGAACCCCTTATCAAGATTCTCTTGGAGTTGCTTCTTCAATTACTGCAACTCAATTGGGGCCATTCTATAAGGTGTCTTTGAAATAGGCAAAGCACCCAGTATGAGTTCTATTGAAAACTCAACTTCACGATTCGGTGGAAGACCCGGTAATTCCTCCAGAAAGACATCATCAAACTCTCGTACAATGGGCATATTCTTAATCGTGAGTTTCTCACCAACCATTTGAGATAAATAACCTTCATTTAGTGGAATCAATACCCATAAAATGGAAGAAATTTCCACTGGAAGGTCATGTTCATCCTTGCATCGATAGACGATCATAGATTGATCTGGAATCTGAAATGTGACTTCTCTTCTTTGTAAATTGATATGATCTCCATGTAGAGAAAGCCAATACATGCCAAGAATCACATCAAATTCCACTATAGGAAGGATCACAAGATTTGCAGGAAGCACTTTCCCACAAACTTCAATCGGATAAGAATTATAAACTTTTGATGCGACTGTTGTGCCATTAGGTGTTGTCACAGCTAACTCAATATCTAATTGTTGAGGTAATACGGTGATACCCTTAGAAAATTCTTCAGAAATAAAGGAGTGGGTGGATCCAGAATCAAATAAAACATTTTCTAATTTAGAGTGGATGGTAAGTGTACCTTTCACCACATCGTTATCATACTCCACATCTCTGATAGAAATTGCATGTGGATTTCCTTTGTCTTTAGCCTTAAGAGTTTGTTGACGTCGACCATCATCATCAACCCTTGGATTAGGGCATTTATTGGCATAATGTCCCATCTCCTTGCACTTGAAGAATTGAAGTGTAGTAGGTTCATTCTGTGTATCCCTTACTTTGTTTGCATCATTATACATCTTCTTCCCATCATCGCAGCATTCAAATGCCCGATGACCTTCCTTTCCACATTTGAAACATTTACTTGTCCCTTTAAGACAACTCCCTCCATGTTTCTTTTCACACTTTGAGCATAAGGGAAATCTCATCTTCTTTTCAGTGTGCTCTTTAGATTTTCCTTTGAATTCCATTTTCCTCTTCTTATCAAGCCCATATGACTGATGGGTTACTCCAATCTCCATCTCAACTTTGAGAGCACATAGAACGATTTCCTCGTAGCTATTGAAGTCCCATATGGCTAAGGCCCTTCGAAGACTTGGTTTTAAGCCACTAAAGAATCGATCGATCTTACTCTCAGGTTGGATAATAATACCAGAAGCGTACCTTGCAAGTCTAGTAAAATTTTCTTCATAGGTACCAACAGATTCATCATCCTTTTGCTTCAGTTCAAGAAACTCTTTCTCCATCTTTTTTCGGAGAATACGAGGGAAGTACTTATTGAAAAATAAGTTCTTGAACTTGTCTCATTCCATGGACTCAATTTCATCCCATTGCCTCGTATTCTTAATAAGATTCCACCATTGATCAGCATCACCTACCAAACGATACACTGCTAAGATGACTTTATCATGCTCAGAACATTGAAGAACTGAAAATGTCTTTTCAGTAGTACTAATACATTGTTTAGAAACTAATGGATCAGTAGACCCGCTGAATGAAGGTGGACGCAATCTCATGAAGGATTCAACAGAATGTTGCTCCTTCCTTTGCTCGTTTGGAGGTCCTACATGATTCATAGCTTGAGAAAGTTGTGTGAGCATAGCTACAAGATTTTGCATTCCAGCTCCCATAAAATTTGGTTGCTCAGGGGGACAATCATTGCATTGCCCGTCGCATTTAGCATTAACACGATTCCTTCGGGTTCCAGCCATTGACTAAAACCAAGAAGAATAGTGTGAGCAACACTAATTATAATAGTAAAACCACATAATAAAGAATAAAATTTCACACTTAAGGTCTTATCCTAGGTTATTCATGGCCATTTCTAAAACACTAAGATTGTGTTCTATGCTTAGACTTATCCTTAGGGTTCTCACTAAGGCTTTCACATCCTAGTTTCCAAAGGTTGACTATACCTTTCCTCTGATACCAACTATAACGACCCATACTTTAAATACATTGTTATTACTTCAGAATTGAAGCACACTTATTACAACATATAACAAAACCAAGAAAGGACCGTATAGGTATAGTGTCTTTAGAAACTGGGAAACATAAACAACTAGTTCATAAAGCATCTACTTTGCCTCCCATTTATTTCATCATATCTAGAGTCCCTTTTTGGAATATTCTACTTAATAACCTTCTTCCTGACCTGGGGAAATAAAACATACAAAAGGATGAGCTCAAATGCTCAGTAAGGATAAATAAAAGAAATATCAATCACATCATATTCATAAGAACATAACATTTTGGAAATTTTAACCTGCAAAAGGGAGCATAATTTCATAACATGGGATAAATCATAGTAGTGGAATGAAATCCTAATAATAATAACATAAAACATGAAACTTTGTGGCATACACACATAATCATAGAGAATCATATCTTATTTGTCAAGACTCATTTCCAAGACTATCTTAGTGGACAAATTCCATTTCGGAACCGAGTCACCCTCGTTTCAGTCCTGTTTCACTAAACCGGTATAACCTACCCTTCCAGCCATGTCTATCTCATGAGATATAAAATCTTTACCCAATGCATTGGAGGGAGATATAGGTCCCACCCATCTCATAATGATACCATTCTTATGTGTGCCACAAAATCATAAACCATACATCATAGCATAACCCATGTAATAAAAATGGGAATCTTAAACATCATGACATCATAAAACAATTCATATAAGATAAAGGAATTCATAAAAATATTTCCATCACAACATAATCAAATCAATGTAATAATAGGGATAGAAACAGAACCCTGTATTATCTTAGATGGAAAATAGTTTTGATAAAACACTTGAACTCCATTATTGAGGAAAATATCCTTTCTACTTCAAAAACACTTTTCCTTTATTAATATGTCATACAATTCTAAACTAAAAGGAGTTTATTAAAAATAAACTTGAAAAATTGTAAAGTAAGCTTCTTGGAAATAATTTTTTAAAAATCCATTCATGCCGTATAATTTAAAAAAACATTCTTCTCGTACTTTTGTCAAAAAAGTCAAAAAAGTACCTCGTACGAAAAAAGACAAAAGATTCCTTTCATATCTTTTACTAAAAACTCACCAAAGGGTAAAATAGGATTTAAAAAATTGTAGGTGAATGGAAATAATATTACATATTGAGGAAACATGGATGTGGA
Source organism: Viscum album (assembly GCA_963277665.1). Classification (NCBI taxonomy): domain Eukaryota; kingdom Viridiplantae; phylum Streptophyta; class Magnoliopsida; order Santalales; family Viscaceae; genus Viscum; species Viscum album. The sequence continues at coordinate 1,291,669,269 of OY728138.1, read as the reverse complement.
TGATAAAATACACCCCAGTAAATGCCAAAGTATAAACAATCTCGGATAAAAATGAGATTGTGATATTTCTCTTACCTTAGGTCCGATATGCTTTGTACATGTCCAAAGCTCCTGTATAATGATTTAAATAATGTTATTGACTTATTCCAGAATCATACTTATTTTTATGATATCATATTTGGTCATATTCTTAGCTTCTTAGTAGTAATATTTCATTGTTACTTGTTATTCGGGTGTTTATAACTTTTAGTTCTTATGCGTGTTTTATCGAATAAATTATTATTATTCTCTTTAGGTTCTAGATACCTCATTTATAGAATGGTATATATATCATATTCATTCATTCAATTCATTTATATAATCATTGTTAAATGAATATCATGTAGAACGAGTCGCATCACATCGTGGAGATGGTATTCCGTACGTACACACGAGTGATGATATCGTTCCTATGATCGTGGAATTGTATTAGAGTGTATGTATACTATTTAATAATCACTTTATAATAGTCATATATAGTCATTATTTACACCATTATACCCATCCAAGTAAGGTGGTGGTGGAAAATAGATTACACCACGGCGTGGAGACGGTATTCCGTACGTACGCACGCGCGGTGATTTCTTTTTCCGTAGGATGGATAGATGGTGAAATAGGGTTGTTTCATACTTATAATAACATATAAGTATATGAGTGATACTTATGTTATTACTTCATAATGAAACAACTAAAGAAGAAGGAGTGTAAGAAGAAATAAAGATGAAAGAATCGGTAACGGACATTACCTCTTCTTTGAAGTGCTTCTTTGAGACCTCCTTTTAGGGCACTAAAATAGTTCTTTGAAGAATACCAGAACCTCTAGGATGTCTCTAGGGAAGTGGAGAGTATAAATTGGCAGGGTTTGGCCGAGATTTAAGGCTCAAAGTGGTGTGAGGAAGAGAGGGAGGAGGTGCCCTTTTATAAGGGAGGAGAGGGGCACCTTTGGAATAAATAAAAATATTATTTTATTATAAAGTCAAGTTCGGTTTTAAATTGCTCCAAATTGATTTATTTATAGGATTAGGTGGGGATGGGTAGAAATCTTCTCATACAATAGAATTTAGACAAGTTTAGGTTCCTATTTTATCCTTATCATGTAGATTTAACATTAAGTTAAATAATTTTACTTTTACCGTGTCTTCTTGTGTTCTTATACTATAAGTTTAATAAACTTACTATAAGTAGCCAAACAAACCCCAAGTTGTTTATTATTAATATATATAACCTTATCTATTTCATTTGGCCGAACCTTAGATTTTTAGGAATAAAATAACAATTAATAATATAATATTTGTTTTAAAAACTATTTTATGTCAATTTTGACACTATTTAGTAATTAATTTTTGTGAAAAACATAACAGAATGATTAGTTTGAAAAAGGTTAATTAAATCAATACTAACATTTCATATTAATATATAAAATTATTGGAATTCATAAAAAGTGTCAAATTACATTTCTTTTGGTGTTTATAACATCAATTATGTCAATATTTCATTAATAAGATAATTACAGCATCATATTTGTGTCATAAATAAATTCAATGTCTAAAAATTACAAATAAAATACCATTATGTAGGAAATCTTTTTAGCTTTCTAATGAATATTTATAGTCAAATTTATCTTATATATAACCCCATATTAAAAATTATTTACTTATTAAACTTTGATTTTAACTATTTTAACCCTTCTTTAAATAAATTAATAATAAATGTCCTAATCTAATCCAAGTGGGACTAAATGGTCATATTGTATTCCTAAGGTTGTTTTTGGTCAAATTAAACTTGTCCAATAGAATTAGGATATGTTTTAGGGTAATAATAATATCATTTTTACCCTTAATTACCCTATTTACTTTTAACCGTGGTAAAAAAAAGTAAAAAGTTACTATTCATCAAAAATTATTTTCATCTCATTGAATCACATTTTACTTACTGACATCAACCGTATCTCTCAGATTTTCGAAATTCCACTCACAGAAGTGGTAAAATTAAGTTTTATGAAAAAATCAGTTTTTTTAACTACCACTTAGTGGTTTCGCTATTCATCAAAAATTTAAAGTTTTTAGAAAAATACCAAAATTTCACCCTAGGCTAATTTCGATATTACGAATCCAAAAATGAAGTCCATTTTAAAAAATAAAATTTATAAAATTTCAAAAAGTGGTTATTACTATTCATAACGGCTAGTTTTAATAATATTTTAATAGTATATCGTTGTTTAGTGAAACTCGGTATTGCGTACGACGCAAGCTATCGAGGAAGCTCGCGATTTCATGTAAAGTAAGACAAGCAAGTGTTGTGTGTAGAAAAAGATTCCTTTGATGATTTATATAACATAAAAGTCTCGGGTGTTACACTTTGATTGTTCCTTAAACTACCTATAATTCATCTCTTATCATAATTTTCATTATGTGGTGTCATTAACCTCTAAAACCTCATACAATGATAAATTTAAACCATTTCATAAATGGTTTAACATTCCAAAAGATCAAGATCCAATAATTAAGAATTATTCCCATATCCATCCTTGCAAGATCCATGTACATGGGGTCCTTGGAAATCCTCATTTTTTTAGGACTCCATTATCTATCTACTCAAGGAATATGCTACCTTATTTGTCTTTAATCAACATGAAGCAACCCTAAATGTTCACATTCCAAACATGTAAATATCTTCATCATTATATTAATCATACAGAATATATTTAGGGTTGTCTTTCCCTCAACTATATTCTTTCCCAAGATATTAACTTTCTACTAAGTCACTTATCCTTGGTACAATTCATCATACAAACTCAAATACTTAATGAAATAGTACTACAATACAATCCTCATATATTTCATAATTCTTATAACCAGTACATTGATGATAAAATATTTAAATTAAATGATTCTTAATAAGGAATATTAATCCTTACACTTCATCTGTAGCAGTATCATAACATGATCATTATCCAGTAACATCATTTGAGGCATATTCCTTTGATGCTTGGGACATTGATTCTCATAGTGCCCCGTCTTCTTACAGTTGAAGCATTATACATCAGAAACCTTTTTCTTACCCTTGAAATCATTAAATTGGTGTCCTTTTTCTCCACACTTATAACAAAATCTCATTCCCTTCAAGTATTTACCAGGATGATTCTTTCCACAGTTATCACATGTGGGAAAACCCTTCTTTCCCTTCTTCCCTTTATCCATATTTTTCTATACCTTCATCTTCTTCTTTTTCTTACCTTAAAATCCATAGTACTAATATAATTTCTTACATACCTTGTTAAGATATGGTATTATTTCCTCATATGGTGAGGACACATTATAACAACCCTGCTCTTTATTACACACTTAAATATGATTTATTACATAAAATTACACTTAATACCACCCAGAAGATCGATAGGTCTTGTGTATTTGGGGATTAGAAACATTACATGACAACTTAAGACATAAAATACAATATCTTTATTGAAAACATATTTTACATGACCACAATATTCCTTCTTACTTAGCATTGCATGGGATAACCTAAGGACATACATAAGAAAAGGGTGAGATATAAAGCCCAGCAAGGGAGTAAACAAGGTATAACATGAATAATACAATACATGTTTGGAAATAGGTATATAAATGGAGAATAAGAGAAACATTAACATAAATGCATGATATAGCATGATTATCATAACATGGAAATGTGGCAACAACATACAACATGATATTAGCATTAGCCAAGGCTTATTGCACATAGATTAGCATAAGTACACCCTCATTGCACATTAATTATCATGATTAAACCCTAATTTTACATGAATTATCATGATTAAATGCTCATTTCACATGGCGTATCATGATACTAAACATTACCCAATGCATTGGAGCGCTATCAGCGTGCACCCTTTGTAAACATTTCATTTCATGCATAAGTGTGCCATATGGATCATATAACATGAAATCATTCAAAATCATAAGTTATTATAAAATTAAGGAATGTGGAATAAATACATGTAAGTAACATTAAATAAATATATGTTCATAAAGGTGAATAACCTTGATAGATAAATGGGTATGGTATTCACTACACGATGATTTTGGCTTGGAAAATCGCGGTGCAATTTCGGCAACATAACGTCGTCATAAAGAAATTCATAAGTTGGTTTTATGAGAGATAAAGGGGTCTATAATAGTTTATACATGAAATAGATAGTAAAGGGATCATGAAACATAATATCCCAACATATTAAATGTAATTTATATGCATAATATGGTAGAAATACTTGAATAGAAATAAGAAGAGACAAATCCCTTACAAAATTTTAGCATGGTAACGGGTGTAAATGGAAGGAAGTAATGAGAGAGAAAGTGGTATCTAATAATTAAAAAATAATGAGGGAAGTATAGGGAAGGTTTTAAATTGTAACCCCAACATTTTTATTTGAAAATAAAATGGTATAACAACATGAAGAAACTTGGATAAAAATGAAAATGAAAGGAATCTCTTACTTGAGTGTGTGACTTCAAAAGCTTTAAGAGGGAATTCTTGAGAGATTGGGTCACCTTGGGAGGATTATAAAGTGGTTATGGCAGAGTAGGGATGTACTCCAAGGATTTTTAGTGAATATAAGTGGTATTTTGGGTGGGTTTATATAGGAAATACAAGGGGAATTCTTTAATATTTCACAAACTTAGGTTTTGGAATCTATATAATTAAATATTCAAAACCAAAAACCTTAAAATGGTTTTTGCCCATAGTTTTTTCAAAATAGAAGTGGAAAAAATTATTTTATAAGTAAAATGGCCTAACATATTAAAATATTTCCTTTGATTATGTGGAGGTGAATCACACTCTCGAGGAAATGAATTTAAAATCATAAAATATATTATACATTTTGGAGGATTCACTAAGGCATTATAAAATAAGTAAAAAAATCTAAAATCACATTATTTTAATGTTAAAATATATATTGGGATTATAATACCAATTATAGTATTTATTTATATCATTTTAGGGTCATTATGATGTCATAAAACACATATTTTATTTATACGGTATTTAATTTTTACCCAAAAATTCGACTGTAATAGAAAATTATGAAAAATTCACCATTGTATAATTTTGACATCCTAATTACAAAAATAATATTAATTTTATTTAAATAATTTTCTAAATATGTAAATTTTCACTTTTAAAATGAAAACCAACATTTATTGAAAATTCAAGGGTTTTGACAAAAACAGTTTTAAAACCTTAATAAAAATTACATTTGACTTCATAAAAATTATATAATAATTTATTATTCATAAAATTAATTTGAAAATAATATTTTATTAAAATATTAATTAGTTAAAAAATTCATTAATTCCTTGGAATATACATTTTCTGTTTTATCTTATAAAAATATAACTCTTATCAAACTGATTACCTAATCATCTACAGATAAGGAACTGATATAATCATAATTTATAAGAATATTTTTATAATATTATTAATAAAAACCTTAGTTTAATATAATAAAGTATATATTTATCAAAAGTACCATTTTTACCTGAAAAATCAATTTATCGAATTCATCATTTTTTTAAGAAAGACTATTCCTATAAAGGATTTGATGGAATAATACTTTTATTTATAAAAATGGATTACAAAATAATTAACTAATACCTTATTACATAACCCCTTAAAACACCCACATAAGACCTATGGGTAAGGTGTGTGATTGTGACATACTCTTGGTCGTCTTGGATAACATCACTCGGGTGGCAATCTCTATTAACTTGAACTTCTCCCATATGTGATTATGTTCAAGCTTAACGTGTTGAAGCTCGGCTTGGGCTTGGTTAAGAGAAATGCCCAGTGACATAAACCACCTTTCCAAGTTCTGAAAAATGAGTTTTGTATGTCCTGAGTCAACTGGATGAGGTCATCCTCTCCTTTGTCTGTGTCAAAATGATTCTTTTTAAAAACCTTAAATTTATATCAGTTGTGTGATCACTATTCAACGACTATATTATCAATGGTAATGATACTTAAAATTAATTTAAACCCAATAATTATAATAAAAATAGTTCATGTGTTTTATATAATACATTAAAAGAAATGGAATTTTATTCATAAATGATCGGGTCATTACACACATAGTAGACTGTCTGCCTTTGAAATGATGGCTTAAGACCACAAGAGATATTATCCTTATTACTCTTTGCATCACATGAATTGATTAATTTCTCATTACTTCTACTAGGATCCATTTCTAATCAATTCCATATACTAAATTAGATCATAAAAGTATAAACTCTATATAACCCTAAACATAGTATAGTACATAACATAAATTTATGCATCACAAATCCTAGAACCATATACTTTGGATACTTTAAGGGTATAAATACTTCATAATGGCTTGTAACGAAAATGTGAATTATCCTAAGAATATCCCATGGGAGTTTCAAACCAGGTGTGTATGAAGGATAGTTGTCATGTACCAATTTATCTTAAGTCAAGCCAGAAACACCTTGTCGGAGTTGTTACTCATAGGTACATCTGTTCCAGAACCATGTCCACTTGTAGTATCCAGATAGGGATTTATTTTATAGGAAGATCCAAATAATCTATTCCTTACCAAATTTCTAGGATGTTGTAATATGTGTATCGTCAAGTCTATCTTAGGGGTTTTCCCTAATCTACATTTTCTAAATCTAGTTTCCAAGTTTCCTACTAAAATTCTTTTGATACCAACTGTAATGTCTCGACCCCAGTTGCCTGGATTTAGTGCCTTATAACATTTCATTGGCATGATTACAAGGAATTAAATCTTTAAGGACTGATAAATTTAGTAGTTTTAGAAAACTAGATACATACACAAGTTTAACATTACAACTTGAAATAAAATAGAACATATAAGTTTTATTGGGAACATCCACAACTCTAAGTTTATTCCTGAAGTTCATTCATAATAAACTTCTTAATGTCCTAATAAAATGAAAATTAAAAAAGGGGTGATCTTATATGCTTAGTAATGGTAATAAATATAGTTTAATATTTCAAAAACATAAACATTAGGCATGGTGAATAGCTAAAAACACATGCCTTTAAAAATAAACTTGAACATAATATGGAAGGAATATGAAATGAGAAAATATTTCCATAATAAAACATAATCATGGGTATTCTACTCATTCAATAACCACATTAAATGTTAATTACTTGTTTCATAAAAATGGAATACATAATGTAGGACATCATAACCATGTCGTCAAGGCCTCATGCCAAGACCATAAATAACCATTTTTTCAAGGCCTCGTGCCAAGACCGTAGATTGTCTCATGAGACCTACCGATGTACCGAAGGGATATAGCAGACCCCACCCGACACTTACTAAGTCCAATTAATTCCTATTATAAATTGGGATAAACATAAACAACATATACATTCATATTGAAACTAACATATGAAATATAAATAACTTTCCTTGTACATTAAACATAAACACTAACTATTTGAAGTAAATTGGTGAATGGTATCAAGATAGAACATCCAAATTCAAACTAATCAGAAAACCTTCAAGAAAATATTTTAGATGATATCATAAGATATAAACCTCTATGAAATAAAAGATTAATTAAAGATTTTGGCATAAATAAAGATACTTTTAAATGAGACAATTGAGAAATTCTTGAGGAAATAATCCTTAAACAGTCCAAAGTGTCCCATACCACCTTGAAACATTCAAATAATAATCTATTAGAATATAATGAGAATAAAGATACACTTGATATTATATAAAAAATGGAAATACATACACCAAAAGAAATAAATAAATGGTGAACAATGCATATATCTCATAAAAGTTAAAGCTAAGTGATAAAAATCCTTTTTACTTTGGAAAGAAGGGTTCTTTTGGAAAATCATTTTTATTTGTCATGAAATCAGATTATAAACATGTATATACCAAAAAAATAAAAGTTAAGTTCATTGAAATTATATTTTAGGCTTAAATAAATTTTTATTGAGGTGAAATAATTTAAAAATTGTTTTTAAATAAGTTTTAGAAATAAAACATTTTAATGCGATTTAAAAAAATATTAAAGGATTTTAAAGCGCAAAGAAATGTTTACTTTCATAAAACCAGAAATGAACCATAATATATTTTTCATGTTAAAATTTTTGATTTTAGAAAGATATATATTCCTTAAAACATATTATATAGTGAACTTAAAAATAAGTAAGAATTTGAGAAGTTCCTTTAATCAAGCTTGAATTTCAGAACAATTTTTTAAAATATTCTTTTAAAACATGTAACTCCTCATAAAATAAAGAAAGATTATGATTGGTACACATATATAGAAAATTAACACAGAATTTAGTATTACATAGGAATAGATTATAATTTTATTTAGCTGAGTAGAGAATAAGAGTAACCCGGATGAAAATGGAGGTTCGGGTAGAAAATACTTAAACTTTGTAATCAATTGAATCGTGTTACCCAAAATTAATAATCATAAAATGATACATTTATTATAATTAAAATAAATATATTAATGATATAAATCATCAATGGTCAGTATATATACACCATACACAAGTAGTAGTAGTGAATATGAAATATCTCACAAAAATGGAAGTGAGATGAAGAAACCCCTTATAAGCATTTTGGTATGGAAACAGGTGTTCTTATGGGGGATTAATGAGAGGTAAAGGGGTATCCCATTATTTATATACCTTAAGTTAAGTATGGTTAATGAGAGAAAAAATACCCCATTATTGGGAATTAAAAATAAAAGGACACAACATAGGGGGTTCTTGAATAAAAGTGAGAGAGATGATCTCTTGCCTTAAATATGAGGGTGTTCTTCGCTTGATCTTAAGGACCTGAATAACCAAATTAGGTTCATTAATTAACAATTCCATAACCCTTTATACATTTATTTGGTTTATTATGATTTTATTAAGTTCATTAATTTCCTTTTAGTTGGGTTAAGGGATTCAATTTCATTGTTTGTGAGTTCTCGTTTTCATAATATTAATGATCGGCTCACTTATAAAAGAGTATGGTAGTTCATGTAAGATGGGAGTTGAAGTATAGAATTAATTTTATAGGTTATTAATGATCATTAATAAGATTAAATGGTTATAAAATTCATTTGGTTATTTTTAGTGAAGGTGAATCATTATATAAAACATTAATGTGGATTAATTTGGCGATTTTTCTCACAATTACATTGTTTTGTATTATTATTTTACATCACAAGTGAATAAGGATTCCAGAACATTAAATAAGATAAAATACATATATAATAGTCTATTTTAACCATAAAAATGTTTTCATGACCATATTTGAAGATGGTAAATCAAATTGAAATCATAATTGTCCTTGAATGTGATAAATCAATACATCTCAGATGATGTTTCATTTTTAGCATAAATGAGGGGGGAAGGAGAGATGAAGATTAATTATCACATTATCATAACAAAATTAAAGTAAATTTATGATATTGGAATTGTCATGCCATTTTTATGAGCATAGTTTAGGAAAGAAAAGAGAACAAAGGAACGTAAAAAAGAAATAAAAGAAAAGAGGAATTTTACCTCTTGAATTAACCTTCCTTGAGAGCCTCTTAAGGGAAGAGAATTTGGTATTTTTATAAGACCAAGGGTTTCTAGTCATGGGGAAAGATCTTGGAAGGATATTTGGGCAAAATTTGAAGAATTCAAAAGGCATTAGAGGAGTTAAGAGAATAGGGTGGAAGAGGTGGTATTTATAGTGGAGGTGAGGAGGGTTTTCTTAATATTTTAACCATTAGTTTATTATTTTTCCATAATACAAGAAATAGTGATGATTTTATGACCAAAAATAGTAATATATGAATGTTAGTTTGAACCATTGGTGCTTAAATCAGCATAACATCATCAATGACTCAATAAATCAATTATTTAGCATTTATTGTAAATTATTGTATTTTAAAATTCACCAAAAATTCAAGTATTTCAGAAAAATCCCAAAAATTTACCCTAACTAATTTTTGACGTACAGAATCCAAAAATGAAGTCCATTTTTTAAAAATAATTTTCTAAATATGATTAATTTAATTTTTAATTAAAATGATAATTTACATGAAAAATAAAGTTTTTAAAACATTTATTTACTTATTACAAAAAATAGGTACATCATACTTTCACTTAAATCCTATATATATATTATCATAGGTGAGGTTACAATTCATAAGGGTATGTCACTATTCAAAAGGTTAACATTACTATTCATAAGGGTATGTTACTATTCACCAAAAATTAAGTTGGTCATATCAGACTCTAAATAACTTACTAATCGAAACCGTGTATTTCATACTTTTGAAATTCAAATCATAGGGGTGGTAATATTATGTTTACTGGCTAGGTTATAAAAAAGTGGTGTTTTGTTGAGACTCGGTGTTTCATGCATTCAATATTAAATTTATTTTCAAAATCTTGGGGTGTTACAAAAAACTTACAGGTTGGGATAATATAAAAACAATGATTTTCATTCTCAAACCCTTTGAATATTTTAAAATAATATCTTGGGTTTTTATTTAGAGTTATCAAGGAATTGGAGGTGTCGTAGGACCCCAATTTTGATATATTAAAAATATTTAATATATTAAACCATGCATGTATATCTTTTTTGGAAATAATTGATTTACCATTGATCAATGTATAAAATAATAAATCTAATATTGTTGTTGGTTTAATAATGAGGGTTTTACTTTAGGTGTGACTTAAAATTTATTAGCATCATACCCCTAGTTGGTGCATAATCGCGGGTGGATATTAGAGGAATTAAATTAGTTAAAGTAAATAATTAATTTAATTTTTTTATTTGGATAAACCTAGTAGTTAACCCCTTTATAATATATGTTATGAAAATTCCCTAGGGTTATCCACATGATCTTAGATATTTGGAGAGATATTTCTTAGAGGATCTTCAATGAATGAACATAGGAGGATCATGGATCGATGATCAAATTCATCCGAACTCAACGTCGGCATCCACATGGAACCTGAAAAACTAATATTTTCGTAATCCAAAGATGAGGTGGGGATTTTTTATTTACGTATATATTCCACTATTATTTTATATTTTAAACATGGGTTATTTATCTGCGTGGAAAAAAATTCTACCTTATTTAAGCATGGCCCTGTTGATTTATTTATTGATTTATTTCCTTTGGCCGTAATTTATTCATTATGATAGATATTTCATCCCAATTTTGATTCCTACATTCATGATCAATGGCCTAGTTTGAAATGATCATTCATGAACTCACTATTTTTATTTTTATTTTCTCACTCATTTCTTTGTGTGTTTTCCATTGGATTACAGAAGATTGGTGAGTCAACAGTCAATCTGGTTTGAGATGCGATCGAAACTAGATACAAATTGTTTAGTATGATTGACAGTGGAGGTGATGATTCATGGAATAAGTGGGATTTTAGATGAATAGTGGATGGAATATTGAGATGAAAACCCTTAAATGGGTATGAAAGTGGGATAAACTTCATGCCGATCAATTGAAAATCTGATTTTCGGACACCGGAGGTCAGAAATCGGTGATTAAATGAGTTTCCTTTGAGATCAGGGCCTTGGGAATTTCTTATAGAATGATTGATGATGTTATTTATGGAGCGGATGGATTAGATAATATTTGGGAGGATTAATTACCTTTCTGTGAAAAACCTGACTATATTCCATGCATTCTGGAGGAACACATGCTATATGGAATGCTATCGATGGTGGATAGGGTTTCAGGCTAAGTTAAATATCACACATCTATATTACATTCCCACACATTGCGTAAATTTACTTGTCCATGCAAGCTCTATATAATTAATACATACCTTATACCATGGGAAGTCATAAACACCTTTTCTCCCTCAAAACATTCCATATACATGTTTTCCATATTCCATGTTGGGCAGCAGGACACAACCAAGCATGGGCATGGGAGTACACCCCATGTACACTAAGGGAGCCATTCTGTACTTTTATTTGAATGATCTTACTTCTATATCTCCTTCTTAAAGACTCAAATTTTCGAATCTGATTAGTCCATTAATTATTTTTCCACATAGTTCATGGTGGCAGGCTTTCATTTAATATCAGAGATATAATGCGATTTGACACAATCATATCACTCCTTCAAACACAATTGGCTGATGTTGAGTCTCGAGTGTGATCTATTAAGTGATAGTAGGGTTGAAAACCCCCCTGATGGCATGCATATTTTAGGGTGTGTTGTTGGTTGGAGAAAATATTTTTATAGGGTGTTTAATTTGTCTTTTAAAAAAATTAAATCAAATGATAAATATAAATTAAAATCTATATGATATTGAAAAATGATTTACCGTGAGATTCAATAAAGCAATAATTGATAAATATGATACGTAATAAATAGTTAATATCAAAGTTTATTAAGTGTAGAAATTATTGTATCTATATTATTCAATTAAGTGTATTGATGTTATAATGATGTGGTGTATTAAATTAAATGACATAGAAAACATGGTTGATAAGAAGTTCATAAATAGCTTGATGTGAGCCACTACATCTCAACACCTTAACTCTAGAGGTCAAAATTAATAATCCCTTGATCTTGGATATGATCAAGAAATTCATCCCTCATAATTTTTGTTTAGGAGAAACTTATTGAGTTTCACTAATATATAAGGAACTCATCCCTCACTTTTACAAAGTGAGAACCCATTGGAGAAAGGTGATGATAGAAGATAAGTTTTCTTGAGAAAACCCATTACAATACTACTCAAAAATATCTAGTATGGATGATTAAAATTTTTCATGATAAGTTTTAGAGAAATAGAGAATATCCTTGGATAATTATATAGAAATGAATAATTTATTATTGAGAGGATCCACTGGAGCTTTTCTTTTAATCAAGGATTTGAGAAGTGTTTTTGGTAACTGGTTACTTGCTCTAATATCTAAGGAACTAATTTTATAGGATTTAAGTGGACCAAGATCAATCCGGAATTAATCATGTGTAATGAAGATAAAGAATACTACCATAAATGAAAAATAGACAACATTTAATGTTGTATTGTACTGGATTCTTTGATGACACTGGATACACAATAGCTTCTACCGAGTAGCTGGTGGGCTACATGAAAATAAGAGGGCCTCTATAATTGAAATTCATTATCCAGTACAACTATGTTAGAAAGATAGTATACTATTTGAGGATATACCCACTACTAACTTCACCACTAGTCTATCAGATTGTCTTTTCCTCATCTGGGTTGCTTCCATCCTAGCACGGCTAGTCGATGCCATGCATTGGTGATCCGGTGCAGTCTGCTCATCCTCATATTAAAGAGTTACATTGTGATATTATTTCTAATACATTTTAAGGATCTTCAAATATGATTACATGATCTTGACACAAGATATATGATGATACCAATCCTTCAACAAGATCCTCATAACATATTTTAATTGAATTCAAAAACTCATTTAAGCCTAATAATTTCATCACTTTAAAATGAAATAAAGATTTTGAAAAAACTCAAATGAAAATGTTATATACAAATGTGAGTGTTTTTTATCATTAAAACTTCATGAGATAGATGTCTACAAAAATATCCCCCATTTTTATGATCAGAAACATTTAACATAAAAAAATATATTAAATTAAAAACAATATTAAAAATAAATGGAAATGTGATTGAGTATTTAAATAATATATCAAGGTATTAAACATAATTAATGAGATAAACTAAAATATATTAAATATTATTACAAATAAAAATAATATCAACTAAGTTATTAATAATAAAAAATACATTTAACATGAACTTTTAATAACTCCTCCTTTTTAAAACAAATTAACACTAGATTAAATCTCAAAAAACATTTCCCAATTTGAAAACACTAAAAATAAGAAACTTCTCCCCCCATTATAAAATAAAATTTTCAGAAATTTTTCCTCTTTTATAAGTCAATAAAAAAAATAGTAAGTATCCCCTTTTTTATTATAAAAAATAAAACAAGGTGATGAAAGTGAAACTTTGAGAAAAAACTCAATAGAGAATTTGAAAAACTCAACAAAGAGATTTTAAAATAAAGATTTTAGAGGGAAATATTTTAAAAAGGGGAAGATAAAAAGATTTTTAAAACACTTATTAACGTCCAAAATTACCTTTAAAGGATACATAGGGAGAGGGAAAATAAAAGTGGTTTTATAAAATAGAGAAAGAAGAATTGAAAAATAAGGATAATAAAAATAAAGGATAATATAAAGAAGGAAATAAATTTTTACATACCTTTTCCATGACACAATTTTCCTTTGAAAGATAAAAAATACATTGAAATGTTATTCACTAGATTTTTTTCTAAGACATCTCAAGAATATTTGTTAGGTAGAAAAGTATAAATTAAAATTTTCACTCATCATTAATCTTCCTTTAAGAGAGATAAAAAAATTATAAAATAAATAGAGTATATACATTATTTCTTATAAAAAATTGGAAAATAGTTTTAAAATATATTTAAATAAATAATAAAATAGTTTGAAATAGTAAATTAATGATAAAAAGTAAGTATGGTTTTTTAAATTTAAAAATAAGATAAAACAATTTTTAAAAATAAATTTGAAATCAAAATATCTCTCTTTATAAAAATTTTAGAATTAAAAAGAGATAATTATCTTCCTAAAAATATAGAACAAGTGAGATAATAGGATCATAGCCAAGATAATATAAAAAGTTAAAATAATAAATAGAATGTTTTTTAAATGAATTTGATTTTTTCTTAAAAAAGATAAATCAATACATCTATAGATTAAATGAAATGTGTCATAATTGAAACATTCCGAATTCACCTTTAAGGAATTCTAAATGATCATGGGTTAGTGGTTTAGTAAAAATATCATCTATTTTGTATTTTATTCTAATAAATTATAATAATATACCACCCTTTGGGAAGTGATATCTTATGAAATGGTGTTTAAGGTCAATATATAGTACTGGATAGGATTTTTAGAGATACTGATGACACAAGTGTTTTCTCGCTTAATAGGGATATAGTAAAATTTAAGCCTAGAGTCTAAGAGAGTGTGTTGCATCCATATTATTTGGGAGTATAAAATCTTTTCGGCTATATATTTTACTTTTGTTGTATAAAGAGAAACTGAGTTCTACTTTTTACTACTCCATGAGATGATGGATTTTTTAAGTAGGTGGAAAGTCCCACTTTTACTTATCCAATCTAGTTAGCATCATCCAAAACCAATGTCAATAAAAGAATCTAATTAAAAGAAAGATACTTTTGGATAAAAAAATAATATTTTTAGTTCCTTTTAAATACATAAAAAACCATTTGAAATATTAAATATGGGATTCTTTTGGATTTGGTTGGAAAAAAATATAGATACAAACACTAAACATGATATCTGGTTGATTCATAGAAATATAAAGTAAAGTACCAATCATAATTCTATAAATATTTTCATCTACCATATTATCATCTTCATCTAATGTTAACATACCATTTTTACTCATGGTTGTACTAATTTCCTTAGCATGATCCATGCCACGTCATTTTAAAAGTTCGTTGGTGTATTTTTATTGGTTTATAAAAATATCATCTTTAATTTGAGAAATCTAAAAACCAAAAAAATAATTTTAATTCACCCTTAAAATTCATTTCAAAAACCTTTCTCAATAAATCAAAAAAATTCTAAACAAAGGTATTTGTTGGTAAATCTTAAAATCACAACTTCAATGTAAATTTAAAGGATTAATAAATCATTTGAGATTTTTTTTTCAAAAATAGTTGAATTAAAATTTTCCATTTTAAAACCATTTTATAAAAGATAATTTGAAAGGCGTTCATACCAAGCTTGGGGGTATTTTTTTAAACCAAAAATATCTTTAGTTAGTTAGAAAATAGAATTTTGAAAAAGAGGATTTTCAAAACTATGTGGTTGTTCTAAAAAACACTTTCATTGATAAAACTATTTAAAAAGGTACTTTTTACATACATTTGGAATAGTTTAAAATTGAGAGGAGTGGTGAATTCCAACAAGATTATAATGGATTCTAACTGAGTGAAAGGTGAAAATATCTCACCATAATTGATTCCTTCTTCTTGGTTATAACCCTTAGCTAATAAATAGGGTTTATTTTTAGTTATATTACCAAGCATGTGCAACTTTTTCCTAAATACTCATTTATATCCTATAATGGGATGATCATTAGGTATTTCCAAGAGATTTTATATAAAATTTGTATTGAATTGATTTAGTTTCTCTTGAATTAAAATAATCCAATTTTCATCATTAAGGTTTTGGGGTTCTAGGTGACATACAAAGTCATGGTTCTTAACCTCATTTAAGATTTATTTTCTAGTATGAGTTCCCACATGAATATCTCCAATTAATTTTTCAAGATGATGGACTTTAGATTTTTTAAAAACATTTAGTAAAGAATTTAAAGAATATTATTATGATTTTTCCACTTTATTATATTCAAAATATTTATTTAAAAATAATTTTCAAAAACTTTTTGATAAATATATTTAAAAAATTACATTAAAAAACAAGGATTGATTCTTCTAATGTTTTATCCCTTTTGTTAAAGTCTCAATATTCCTTTCTTGAGTTAGAGTACCCAATAAAGATACTTTCATTAGATATAGAAATAAAATTTTTCCAATTTTTTATTTTGTTTTTAAAATAAAAAATTTACAACCATGAACATTAAAAAATCTAAATTTGGGTTTTTTTATCAAAAGTTCATAAGGGTTTTTTTAGAAAATGTCTTATGAGTACATGATTAGCGTAAAGCATATAGTATTTACGGCCTCAGTAAAAAATTATTTTGGTAAATTATATTAATTTAAAATGTTTTTAATGATTTATTTGATAGTTCAATTTCACATCTCTACTACCTTGTTTTGTTGAGTAGTTCAATGTACCATCCCAATATTTTATGATATATTTCTTTTTAAATATTTTTTGTGATAGATAGTTTTACCCAAAAAAAATTTAAAATAACCATTTCTAATATATTGAAATATTATTATGTTAAAATTATATTATTTCAAAAATCATCATGTCAACATTATCTTATATTGATTTTTTGTGAATTTTCCAAAAAAGTTAATATTTGGGTTAATAGTGAATATATTGATTTTCAAAGAAATTGTATTTTATTTTCTAGTATTTTCAAAGATTAATTTTGATTTAATTTAGTTTTAAAATTCCAAATGTTTTATTTTTTTAATAATAATATAATTTATACTTTTGTATCAACAATATACTTGATCTTAGTATAAAAATACATTTACACTTAAAAAATTATTTTTCAAAAACTCTTTTTCATCATGCATCGAAGGATTTATTATGAAATGAATTTCTACCTCTTATAGATTTTTAATTTAATAAAATTAATTCCATATTTTTAATTAGTAGGTTCAAATTTTGTAAATTGTTCTCTTTTATTTTTAGGATTTATGAATAGAAACTGTGGTAAAATTTATCACCTCAGTAAAGGGTAAATTGGGTGATTAAGGTTAAAAATAATGTGATAAGGCATTAAAAATATTTCTAACACTTCACTTTATTTCATTTTATGGGTTTATTTCATCCATAATTATATAAACTTCTAAAATATGTCCTTTTTGGAATTTATATTTGATTTTGACCTTTATAATATTTATGTAAAGGATAAATTCAAAAATGAAATTCTATTACTTTTAATATATATAAAATTTTGTGATAGGGATTAAAAAAATTATGTTAGGATATAAATATAAATTTGAAATATTAATTAATTTATTTTATCATGGTATTTTATTTTTAATTTTTAGTAATTAAATAATTACATTAAATGCTTACACAATGCCAACACAGTATTTATTCAATTAATATAAAAACAAAAATTATGATTTAATAAACACTAAAATTAATATAATTTGAATGAGTTATTGTTTTCCATGAATTTTATAAATACATATAACATATTATTTATGTTTTAAAGGTTTAAGTTCTAATTATTTTCTTGTAATATTATTTTAAAATTTAAATTAAATGAATAGTTTCAAAAATGATATTAATTATATTTTATAACAAATAATATTTTATTAAATGATTTAAAATTAATAAAAATCCAATATTCATCCAATTTAATGTGATAATGTTTAAAAAAACATGGTCTATTTATGGGTATTTTGGCCTTTCATGGTAACATTATTGACCCTTAAATGATAGAAAACGTTAATATTACAGTAATTATCAAAAGGGTTAAAGGGGGTAAAAACAAAAGATATAGGTTAAAACATGACTAAAAATTGTCAAATTTTTATTTTATAAGATTATTTATACTCATAATTCTCTTATATTTTAATTATATCAATTTTTATCCATTTTTACATGAAAAATACTTTATATTAATTTAATAGTTTAATAAATTCTTAGAATGTACCTCCCCTCACTTATAAAAGGAGACCCCTTCTCTATTTTCTTTAAACCACTTTGAGCAACCTAAATAAAAAAACCCTAAACATTTATCTTATAAAAATCCTTATCTAATTTATAGAGGTTATTTTCTTTCCAAAATACCAACCCTAGGACCCTTAAGAGGAGATCTAAAGAAAGTCTGTTGAAGTAGTGGTAATCATCTTTATCAACTATTTCAAGTTTATTTATTCTTCTAATTTATCTAAATAGGTTTTAATCATCCTAAGATAATATATCCAGTATCATAAATATAATAATATGTTATTATGATTATGTAAAAACCATTTTCCACCTCTTTTCCATCCTATGGAAAGCGAAATTATCGTTCATACGTATATACAATGTAACAACTCAAACTTTTATTAATGGGAATTCCTCTTGATCTGATTAAATGTCTTATTATGTAAAATGGTTATAAAATACATATGAACTTCCTTGGTTTTATGTTTTTGTATTTTAAAATACCATTATTAATTATTACCATTCATAATATAGCTGTTGAACAGTGATGACATGATTATTATAAATATAGGGCTTTAACAAATCCAATTTATTCTGACAAAGGAAGTGATGGCCTCATCCAATAGAATTTCTCCATATGAAACTCATTTGTTAGAGCTCAGAAAGGATGTAGAATCATTGGTCTTCTCTCTTGACCAAAACCAAGCTGAGCTTCAACATTTTAAGCTTGAATGGAATCACCTATGGGAGAAGTTGAAGATAATAGAGATTACCAACCGAGCGATGTTATCCAAGCCACCCCAAGAGTTTGTCACCATCGCACACCTTACCCTTAGGTCTTATGTGGGTGTTATAAGGGGTTATGTAACAATACTATAGCACTATGATTATGTGCATTAGTTTTTTATAGAATAAAGAATATATATTCATTTTATTATTATTACTTTGTAAATAGTTTTTAAAGAATAAATAGTATTTTTAGTTAATATTTAAATTCAATTAAGAAATCTATTTTGATTAATTAATGGATTTTTTAAAAAACTAATATTTTAATAAAATATTATATCTAAATTAATTTTAATTAAATATAAATGATCGTACAATTTTTATGAATACAATTGAAAATTTTATTAAGTTTTGAAATCTATTTATGTCAAAACCCATGAATTTTTTATAAATGTCGGTTTTTATTTTTAAATTAAAAAATCACATATTTATAAAATTATATAGATAAAATGATATTTATTTTTTGAATTAGGACTTTGAAATTATCAAATGGTGAATTTTTCATAATTTTTTGATACAGTCGAATTTTTGGGTAAAAATTAAATATCGTTTAAATATATAATTTGTTTTATGACATTATAATGACCCAATAGTGATTTAATAAAATACTATAAAATGGGTGTTCTACCAATATATTTTTTAACCTTAAAATAATTTTATTTTATATTTTTTTGATTAATTTTATGATTCCTTAGTAGACTCTCCAATGCTTATAAAATATTTTAACCTTTTAAAATGTTTTCCTTAAGAGTGTGACTCACCTCCACATAAGAAAGACTAATATTTTCATAAGTTCTGCCATTGGACTTATAAAATAATTTTTTCCACTCCCCTTTTTCAAAAACCATGTGTAAAAACCATGGTATGGTTTGTGATTTTGATTAATTTAATATATAGTATCCAAAACCTAAATAATAAATAGTTCTCTCTCATTTCCTATATAAACTCACTCAATATCTCATTTATATTCACTAAAAACTTTTGGATCTCGAAAAAACTCTTACCTTATCTCTCTATAATCCTCCCAAGGCTCCCCAATCTCCCAATAATCCTCTCTCAAGCCTCTCCCATGCCTTTGGGATCACACTTCCAAGTAAGGGATTTCTACCTTTCTCATTTTTTTCTAAATTTATTTATGTTTTTATACCCTTTTATTTTCAATTAAAAATGTTGGGGTATAATTTCAAACCTCCCCTATAATTCCATAATTATTTTTTAATGATTATAGACCCCTTTATCTCACATTAATGTCTCTCATGTACACATGTTACTATGCCGAAATTCCGTAAGGGAATTCTTCCTTTCTCATTTTTGTCCAAATTTATTTATGTTGTTATACCCTTTTATTTTCAATTAAAAGTGTTGGGGTATGATTTTTCACCTATCAAATACTTCCCTTATTATGTTTTAATGATGATAGACCACTTTATCTCTCATTAATGCATCCCATGCACACCTGTTACCATACTGAAATTCCGTAAGTAATTTATCTCTTCTCATTTACATTCAAGAAATTATTTTATTTTATGCATCTTAATTCCATTACATATGTTGGGATATTATGTTCCATGACCCCATTAATGTCCATTTCATTTATAAATGATGATATATCCCTTTCTCTCTCATCAACCCATTTTACAATTTCTATTTGACGTTGTTATGTTGCTGAAGTTACAACAAAATTTTCATGTCAGAATCATTGTGTAAGTGAATAGCATACCCACTTCTCTATCAAGGGTATTCACCTTTATGCACATGTACTTATTGATTAAGGAATTAAATTTATTTATTCCATGTCTCTTTTTTGTTTAATAAATTATAATTTTTAATTAATCCATGTTGTATGATCTATGTGGCACACTTATGCATGAAATGAAATGTTTATAAAGGGTGTGCCCTGATAGCACTTCAATTCATTGGGTAAAGATTAGTATCATGATATGTCAAGTGCAATGAGAGTATACTCATGATAATTCAAGTTCAATTAGGGTTTAATCATTCTAATTCATGTACAATGAGGGTTTACTCATGCTTCATGTTCAATTAGCCTTGGATCATGCTAATATAATGTTAAATTTTGTTGTTACATTTCCATGTTATGATAATCACGCTATATCATGCCTTTATATTCATGTTTCTATTGTACTCCATTGATATGAATATTGAATAACATGTACTATATTCTTTATGTTATGACTTTTTTACTCTCTTACTAGGATTTATAGCTCACCCTTTTCTTATTCATGTCCTCAGGTTATCCCATGTAATGCTAAGTACAAAGGAATATTGTGGTCATGTAAAAGAAGTTTTCAATAAAGATGTTGTGTTTTGTGTTCTAAGTTGTTATGTAATGTTCTTAATTTCCCAAAACACTAGACTTATATATCCTCAGAGTTGTATTAAGTAAAATTTTATGTAATAAATCATGTTTAAGTGTGTAATAAAGAGAAGGGTTGTTATAGTTGGTATCAGATGATAGTTTTAATTATTTTTTGGATTAGGATTAGAAAACCCTAGTGAAAGCCTTAGGGATAAGACTATGTATAATAAAAACATCCCTGAATTTTGGTGAGTATATAGTAAGTGGTTTACCAAGAAAATGAATCCCTTTCTGGATATGAACAAGTAGAGGTGGCTCTAGCACAGTTGTATCTATGAGTAAAACTCAAAAACACTACTTTGAGCTAGACTCGAATAGGAACTAGTGCACGAAAATGATCCTTGATGCACTCTTGGTTATGACACTCCCAGGGGATATGATTTGGAAAATTCATAATCTTAGTATGAACCATTATTAAGGGAATAGAAAAATTCCCCTAAGAATATATGTTTGGAAGTAGATCATGGATAACATATATTGAAGCCTATAAATTCATAAGTTAAGAAAATAAATGTAATTTATAAGTTTCCTCTTTTCTTCATTGAATATCCATTTATATGTTACCCCTAAAATTCCTTTTATTACAACTAATGGATGGTAATAGGAGGACTCGGGCTAACAACTGATGTGAAAATCAATGTGATGATTGTTCTAATGAGATACTCAATCTTATGGGAGCAGGAATCACAAATTTTGTCATGATATTCTCTCAGTTAACTCAAGTTTTGAATAGAAACATGGGTCAAGAATAACATCCAACCCCCTTAGGAAATAACAATCCATATCGAGAGCTTCATGAGACAAAGGCCTCCTACTTTTAATGGATCATCTGATCCCTCAATCGTCGAACAATGGATCAACTCCATTGAAATGATCTTCTCCATCCTTCAATGTTCTGAATAAGAGAAGGTTCTTCCGGTATCTTATATGCGTATGGAGGGTGAAGTTGATCAATGGTGGAAATTGATAAAAAATATGAAGACTGGGGAAGAGATTGAGGCATTGTAATGGGAGGATTTCCAAAACAATTTCTTTGATAAATATTTTTTGTGCACCCTCTGACTTAATATAGAAATGGATTTCCTTTACCTCAAGAAAAAAGATAATGAATCCATTGGAGTGTATAAGGAAAAATTTATAAGTTTTTCACGATATGCCTCTATCTTTGTCGTTACCCCTGAATTCAAGGTTGACTGCTTCTTTTTTGGGATAAAACCTAGCCTATGAAAATCCCTAGCAATCCCTGACTTTGAGATCTATGAGGAAATTGTTTGATGTGACCTAAATTTTGAAATGGAGATCGGTGAATATCAGGGGTATCATGGGGATAAGAATCAGAAAGTCGAATCTAATCCTGGTGGTCTGATGGATAAATCCAATGGTGCTAAGAAATTCTAGCACCCCACTTTCCAAAGGTGTGGAAAGAAGCACCCCGGAAATTGCCTAAAGGGGACGATGAAATACTTTAGGTGTGTAAGATAAGGGAACCTATACATTAACTACCGACAAAAAAACCCCACTACTGCGACAATGGAGAGAAACAGTCCATTCGACCCTCAATGCATTTTTCATTGCTTCAACTGCAAAGAACCAGGTCACTTTGAAAAACAGTGCCCTAAGCCAAGGGTTTTCAGAGGCAACTAACAACCTCCAAGGTATAAAGGGTGATCTTTTTCGATCACTACCACTGAAGAGAATCCAAATAATGAAGTGGTGATAGGTAAACTAGTTATTAATTAAAGAATAGAGAATGTATTTTTTGATTCTAGTTCTATGAACTCCTTTGTATCCTGAATTTTTAGTAGAACAATCCCAGCACCACCAAAAATCATGGAAGTAAAGATGTTAGTGAGAACTGTAAATGAGTAAATCATTGCAACCCATAAATAAAAATCCTCCCCTATCACAATTTGTGGTTTGAACTTCTTGGCGAACCCCATCATACTCCCTCTAGTGGAATTTTATGTAATTATTGGAATGGATTTAATTTCCCTATATGGAGCCAACATAAATTACCATGAGAGGGAAATCACACTCCATATGGAGAATCAACCCCCCGATTCTATACAAGTGCAAGGAGGATGGATCTTTTTTATCACCATCATCTCAAGCATGGATATTACTACCCTATGATCATGTGTATCTTACTCAGATGATTGAGTCTAAGGAAGCAACAGTCCTTTAAGAAATTCCTATTATGAGGGAATTTGCTGAAGTGTTTCCTGAGGAATTTATTGGTCTTCCTCCATGAATAGATATTGAATTCTAGATTAATCTTATACCTGGGGAATTTCTAATATCCAAGACTCCATATATAATGGTTGTTGTGGATATTGAGGAGCTAAGGAAACAATTATAGGAGAATATAGATAAATGGTTTATACACCCAAGTGCTTCACCATGGTGTGCACCAGTTCTCTTCATCAAGAATAAGGATGGGTCAATGTGCCTTTGCATTGATTATCGTGAGCTCAAAAAAATCACGATAAAGAACAAGTATATTCTACCATGAATTGATGACTTGTTTGATTAGCTATGTAGAGCACAATACTTCTCCAAGGTGGATCTGTGGTAGAGATATTACAAATTAAGGGTGGAGAAGGAGGATATCCCCAATACTAATTTTTTTATAAGTTACGGTCACTATGAATTCATAGTAATACCTTTTGGACTCACTAATGTTCTATAAATATTCATGGACATGATAAATAGAGTCTTTAGAGATTACCTCAAAAACTTTGTGGTAGACTTTATAGAAAATATTTTAATATACTCTAAAACCAAGGAGAAGCATGAGGAGAATCTAAGCACTGTACAAGAGACCTTGAAAAAGGATAAGCTCTATGAAAAGTACAACAAGTGTGAGTTCTAGTTGAAGGAGGTCTCATTTTTGGTTTATATCATCATGAGAAATAGGATATCTGTAGATCCCTCCAAGATAGCTGCAATTGAGGGATGGTCTAGGCCAATATCGATGATAGATATATGTATCTTATTGGGGTTAACTGGATATTATTGCCAATTTGTGAGAAATTTCTCATGATGGTTAAACCCTCTTACCGAGCTAACTCAGAAGGGAGTCAAGTTTTCTTAGAGTGATGAATGCGAAGAGACCTTCAAGGAGTTGAAAAGGAGGCTTATCACTACACTCATGCTCACACTACCCACAAGTGGAGAACTTTTCATAGTATTAAGTGAATCTTACAAGAAGTTCATGGGATATGTGTTGATGAAAAATGAAAAAATCATTACCTATGATTCAAGGAAATTGAAAGTTCATAAGAAAAACTATCCAACGCATGATCTAGAGTTGGATGCAGTAATCTTTTATTTGAAAATTTGGCAGTATTACCTCTTTGGGGAGAAGTGTGAAATATATACAGATCATAAAAGCCTCAAGTATATATTCGCACAAAAAGAGTTGAACATGTTCCATGAAGATTTTCAGAGCATATCAAAGACTATGACTTCTAAATACATTACCACCTGGGGAAAGTGAACAAGGTGGTGGATTCTCTAAGTAGAAAGGACCCAATAATTATATCAGTAATGAGAATTGAAAAGGATCCAATATTCTTATATTTTATGAATATGGACAAGGGAATCATAAAGAAGGGAACATCATCAATCCTTTCACAAATTATTTCTCAACCGTCTCTTTTGGAAAGGTTAAAGGATGCTCAAAATCATGATATGGGAATTCATAAAAAAGTTGAAACTATTAGAAAAGGGAAATACTTGGAGTTCAATGTTAATGAAGAAGAAATTGTGAGATTTGGGTCAATACTATGTGTTCCATCAAATTCAGGGTTAAAGAATAAATTTTTGGATGATGAACATATTTCGAATTTCTACATTCAACCAGGAATCACAAAGATGTATTGAGATCTCTGAGAGCATTATTGGTGGGATAACATGAAGAAGTATATCTCTAAGTATACATCAAAGTGTCTAGTATGTTAGAAAGTGAAGGCTGAGAGGAAAAATTATAAGGGGATGATGCAACCATTACATATATCAACATGGAAATGGAAGAACATCACCATGGACTTTATCACCAGACTTCCGAATATATACAAAGGAAACAATGCTATCTGGGTTGTTATGGATCATCTTATAAATACTTCACACTTCATTGCAATTTGAAAGGATTTCTCATTAGATCAATTGGCACATATATACATCAAATAAGTGGTAAGGATTCATGGAGTACACCTACCTATTGTATCCAATCAAGATCCAAGATTCACCTCTAAGTTTTGGAAGAGTCTCCGACATGCTCTGAATACTGGGCTGAACTTCAGTATATCTTATCATCCTCAAACTGATGGCCAATCTTAGTGAACTATCCAAACACTTGAGGATATGTTGAGAGC
Source organism: Viscum album (assembly GCA_963277665.1). Lineage (NCBI taxonomy): Eukaryota > Viridiplantae > Streptophyta > Magnoliopsida > Santalales > Viscaceae > Viscum > Viscum album. The sequence continues at coordinate 1,291,643,227 of OY728138.1, read as the reverse complement.
ATGATCATTGAACAGAAAATGATTATGGGATCAACATCTTCCTCAGGTTGAGTTCTCTTATAACAATAGTTTCCACTCAAGTATCCAAATAGATCCTTATGAAGCCCTTTATGGGAATAGGTGTAGAAAACCGACATGTTGGGATGAAGTTGGGGAGCGAAAACTCCTAGGTCCAAAAATGGTTGAATAAATGGTGTAGAAGGTTAAGACCATCCTGCAACACATTAAAGCTACTTAGATTTGACAAAAGATATATGCTGATAATCATCTACGAGACCTATAGTTTGATGTTGGAGTCATGGTATTCCTCCACATATCACCATGGAAGAGATTTATGAGATTTGGGAAGAAGGGAAATCTTAGTCCAAGGTACATTGGCCCTTTTGATATCCTTTATTGCATTGGAGCAGTGACCTATCGACTAGAACTCCCACTAAACCTATCTCAAGTACATGATGTATTCCATGTATCACTCTTAAGGAAGTACATACCTGACCCATTGCATGTACTCAATCCAGAGGTGGTACCATTGGAGAATAACCTCTCATGTGAAGAGAATCTGGTGAAGATCTTAGATCGTAGATAAAAAGTTCTACCAAATAAGACAACGCCCCTCATAAAGGTGTTGTTCCAAAACCACATGTTTAAAGAAGAAACATGGGAATCGGAGGAAGTGATGAAGCAGAGTTACCCTCAACTATTTTAGTGTGGTAAAATGAAATTTCAAGGGAGAAATTTCTTAAGGGGGAAGATTTTAATGACCCAAACTTTTATTAATGAAAATTCCTCTTGATCTGATTAAATGTATTATTATGTAAAATGGTTATATAAGATATATGAACTTCCTTGTTTTTATGTTTTTGGATTTTAAAATAACATTATGAATTTTTACCATTATTAATATAGTTTTTGAATAGTGATAACATGATTAGTATAAATATAGAGCTTTAACAAATCCAGTTTACTTAGATAAAGGAAGTGATGGCCTCATCTAGTAGAATTGCTCCATACAAAACCCATTTTTTGGAGCTTGGAAAAAGGTAGCATCACTAGGATTCACTATTGACCAAGTCTAATTCGTGTTTCAACACATTAATCTTGAACATAACTGCCTATGGGAGAAGTTGAAGTTAATAGAGATTACCACATGAGCGATATTATCCGAGCCACCCCAAGAGTCTATCACCATCGCACACCTTACCCTTAGTTATTATGTGAGTGTTATAAGGGGTTATGTAACAAGACCCTAGAATTATGATTATGTGCATTATTTTTGTATAGAATAAATAATATGCATTCATTTTATTATTTTTACTTTGTAAATGGTTTTTAAATCACAAATAGTATTTTTAGTTAATATTTAAATTCAATTACGAAATCTATTTTGATGAATTAATGGATTTTTGAATTAAATAATTTTTTAATAAAATATTATATCCAAAATACTTTTTATTAAATATAAATGATTGTATAAATTTTATGAATACAATTAAAATTTTTATTAAGGATTGAAAGATGTTTTTGTCAAAACCCATGAATTTTCGCTAAATGTTGGTTTTTATTTTAAAAGTAATAATTCATATATTTATAAAATTATTTAGATAAAATGAATATTATTTTTGGAATCAGGACGTCAAAATTATCTAATAATGACTTTTTCATAATTTTATGAGAGTTGAATTTTTCGGTAAAAATTAAATATCATTTAAATATATAATGTGTTTTATGACATCATAATGACCCAATAGTGATGTAATAAAATACTACAAAATATATTTTCGGCCAATATATTTTTTAACCTTATAATAATGTGATTTTATATTTGTTTTATTAATTTTATGATGCCTTAGTGGACCCTCCAAGGCTTATAGAATATTTTAACCTTTTAAAATGTTTTCCTTGAGAGTGTGACTCACCTCCACATAAGTAAGCCTAATATTTTAATAAGTTAGGAAATTTTCCTTATAAAATAATTTTTTCCATTCCCCTTTGGAAAAAATTATGGGCAAAAAACAAGGGATGGTCTGTGGTTTTGATTAGTTTAATATATAGTGTCTAAAACCTAAATAATAAAGAATTCCCTCTCCTTTTCTATTTAAACCCACTCAATCTCCCATTATTCTTCACTAAAAACCTTCGGAACTATAACAAACTCTACCCTCCTCTCTATAGAATCCTACCAAGGTGCCATAATATCCCAGGAAGCCTCTCTCGAGCCTCTCCTAAGCCTTTGGGATCACACTTACAAGTAACAGATTTCTTCCTTTCTTATTTTTGTCCAAATTTCATTATGTTGTTATACCCTTTTATTTTCAATTAAAAATGTTGGTATATGATTTATAACATCACATATACTTACATTATTATGTTTTAATGATGATATACCCCTTTTTATCTCATTAATGCCTCACATGTACACCTGTTACCATACCGAAATTCCGTAAGGGATTTCTTCCTTTCTCATTTTTGTCAAAATTTCTTTATGTTGTTATACCATTTTATTTTAAATTAAAAAATTTGGGATATGATTTATCACCTCCCCAATAATTACCTCCTTATTTTTTAATGATTATAGACCCATTTCTCTCTCATTAATGCCTCCCATGTACACATGTTACCATGCCGAAATTTCGTAAGGAATTTCTCTCTTCTCATTTACAATCAAGAAATTATTTTATATTATGAATCTAAATTCCATTAAATATTTTGTGATATTATGTTACATAACCCCCATACTTTCCATTTCATTTATAAATGATGAGATACACCTTTCTCTCTCATCAACCCATTTTACAATTTCTATTTGACGTTGTTATGCTGCCGAAGTTACACCAAAATTTCCATGCCAGAAACACCATGTAAGTGAATACCATACCCACTTCTCTATCAAGGGTATTCAACTTTATGCACATGTACTTGTTGATTGAGAACTTACATTTATGTATTCCACATCTCTTATTCATGGAATAAATTATTATTTTTAATGAATCCATGTTGTATGATCTATGTGGCACACTTATGCATGAAATAAAATGTTTATAAAGGGTGCTCCCTGATTGCGCTCCAATGCATTGGGTAAATATTAGTATAATGATACATCAAGTTAAATGATGGTTTACTCATGATCCATGTTCAATGATCCTTGGCTCGTGCTAATATCATGTTAAATGTTGTTTCCACATTTCCATGTTATGATAATCATGTTATATCATGCCTTTATGTTCATGTTTCTCTTGTGCTCCATTGATATGTCTATTTCATAAAATGTACTATATTCTTAATGTTATGCCTTTTTTAATACCTTACTAGGCTTTATACTCACCTTTTTCTTATGCATGTCCTCAGGTTATCCCATGCAATGATAAGTATGAAGGAATGTTGTGTTAATGTAAAAGAAGTTTTCAATAAATATGTTGTGTTTTATGTTCTAAGTTGTTATGTAATGTTCCTAATTTCCCAAGACACTAGACCTCTCAGTCCTTGGAGTTGTCTTAAGTGCAATTTTATGTAATAAATCTTGTTTAAGTGTGTAATAAAGAGCAGTTTTGTTATATGAAAATTTCAATCTCCACACAATGGTGTAATTAATTTTTCATCACCATTTCACTTAAATGGTTATAAATATGTAGAAAGTATTTATATATGATATTTATAACATAATTATTCTTCTTGAATTATAATATTATATCTACCTTTTTACCTTCCAACCTATTGAAAAACAATAACATCTCTCATACATACATGTGGACTACCACCTCCACGATGAAATGTGATTCATTTTTCATTATACTTTATATGGATGGTAATAAGTATAGATTTAATGAATATATAAGATATATATAATATAAAAATTATCCTATAAAGGTAAATTATTATTTACCTTTTTTTCATTCCATCGCTCAAAAATTGAAAAAAGTGTTTATGCGTACGTACGACCTACCATCTCCATGAACAGTGTAATTCATTTTTCTATCTATATATTTTTTGATGATTATAAATAATATATATATATATATATATATTAGGTGTTTGGGGATACAATTACATTTAAACACGCACACCTCACACACAAGCTAGAAAGGCAGGCCATAGCCCCCCCCCCCAAGGGGATAACCCACTCATAAATCCTTATTTATTCGGTACATAGCTTATAAGCCTAGTGGGAATGAATCCCATTACATAATCTATAGGCCGAGTGGGTATTAAATCCCATGACATGGCCCATAGGCCCAAATTTGTTTGACCCTAAAGCCTACAGGTGAATAGTGTTGCTATAGAACATAGTCATCTACAGTTCTAGCTATAGTGTTGTCACTGCTACAGCTCCTACTAAAATACCCACCATCTCTATAGTGTCATCGATGTTACAATCCCCCCACTACTACAGTACTGCTACAATGTTGTTGTGGTACCTGCACCCAATAGGTTTTGAACCCCCAACCTCAATGTAGTATTACAGGGTGCTTACCACTAAGCCAAATCCCAACTACAATATATATATATATATATATATATAATATATGATATTTATATCCTAAATAATATTCTTTATATGATGAAATATTGAGCAATATGTAAGGATCGAAACTACCAAATCAAAACAAGCATGAAACATGAAGCAGTTAACACCCAAAATAATGATAATAATAAAATATTGTTAAAAAATAGGTCATATAATGTTATAAATGGATTACATATGATATTCTAGATATGAAAATGGTTCTATTATGAGAGTATAAAAAATATAAATTTATTATACAAGTGTTCAAAATAATTTACGAAGCAATTTAAACTTGAGGTAAGGGGTTTCTTAACTCAATTTTCATTCATTAGGTTATAATTCTACTTAATTGGATATATTATTCCATGATTATATGTGAGATTAATTATTATTTTATTATTTTATATTTCCATTTTTTTATTTTTTGTTCATAATAAATTCATTGATTCATTCTCACTTTAATATTAAAATCTTTGAAATGTGTTTAATCTCAATTTACACTCCATTGAGACATATTTGGTATTATGCACCTATTTATTTTTTGTGGTGTATATAATTACCATTTTATATATTTAAAATGAATATATATTTATTCATGATTATTAATGATTCATTTCAATCTTACCATTTCAAGGGTTTCAATTTGAAAGTTACTAAAGATGTAAAAATTTAATTTACAATCTCATATTTTTGGGGTTGCCTTTATTTTGGTTGAAGAAATATTATAATATTTTCTTTATAAAATCCATAAATTTTATTGAACTCCAAATATTTAAGGAGTATCCATTTTTTCTTCCAAATTTTCCTCTATTTTTCACTTCAATCAAACAAAAAAAATAAAATAAAAACTGATCTTATTCAACCTTTTGATAGGGTAGATTTTTCTTTTATATCTATATTTTTATAAATTGTTTTATAAGAGTCCTTTTTATTTACTCAAAGTAAATTTTAAGTTATCATTTACTTTTTACATGGTTTTAATGGAATATTTATAATTTTTTTCAAAAGGGTCATTTTTAACATTCTTTACAAAAAATTCAAAAGGAATGTTCTTTTAATGTATATGGTGTTAACAAATTTCCCTACCACCATAAATATTTTATGCACTTTATCCCATTATATAAGACTTCAATCATTTTAAAAATAAAAAACTTTTATGAAAACTTATTTGAAAATTTTCACTTTCATTTTATTCTATTCTTTAATAGAATTGATTTTACTATAAAATATAATTTCCTGGTGAATTTATTTTCATCTCTCATCTCTTGATTAATTTAGTGGTCATTAACTTTCACATAAAAATTAACTTTATTATGATTATTTTTTATTGGGAATTACATTTCCAATAAATATACATATCCTTTGTATCATGGATATGATTATTCCCTAAACCATATAACATTTATATATATTGTGTTTTACTTTTAAATTTATTTTATTGACTAGGGAAATATTAATATGTTGTATTCTTTATTAAATATATAGATTTTTTTATAAGGTATATTGTTTATGAATTAAATTGATCATTCAATATATGAGGAATGCATTACACATGTAGTGGAAGGTTATTTCTACAATTATATATCCCCTCAATTCATTAATAGGTCTCATTAGACAAATCATTAGTCTGGACTTATTAAATAGGCTTTTGGTTTATATCTAACCATCGATTAAACCATCTAGGCATAATTCTTTTATGGTAAAGATGTTATGATGTCTGAAATCATGATGCCGAACATTAAGAATGTATTTCATTGAGAATTTAGTTATTATTATCCATGATATTTCTTTATTAATATTATCCATGGATGTATTTCATACTCTAGTTATAGATTAAATGGAATATATTTTCAGTTATTTACATTTCCATATTGATTATTCCTTAATTACTCTTAACAACTTCTACTGTATGTGACCCTTACTAAGCATCCGAGCTCACCCTTTATTTTTTTCTTTTACCTAGGCTATAAATAAGGGATCTTTTAATGAGTTCAAGGATGTATAATAATTACTATGTTTTATATTTCATTTCTAATATAAAATTGGAAGAAATTATATATCTATTTTACGAATATTATTAAACTATTTATTCCTTTGGGATGTGATCGCTTTTATCTAGTGACAATATAATAATTAATACACTATATCTGAATTACTAGAGTTGGGGTTGTTATAGTTAGTATAAGAGGAAATTTAGTAGAAACCTTGGGAACTTGATTTAATAAAACATATATTAAGGAACAAAACACTATGATAGACTTTGAGGATAATTATAAGTATATGATAACATCCTAAAGTTTTGGTAAGTTATATATTATACGGTTTTTTATAGAAAAAAAATCTATATCTAGATACTACAAGTGGACATGGATTTTAGAACATATTAATATAGGGGTAACAACCCTAAAAATAGTTGTTCAATTATATATCAACCGTCATTATAATTCATGGTAAATGTTCCCCTACTGTGCACCTGGTTTGACACTCTCGGGGGATATTCTTGGGTTAACTCATATTTTATTTATGGACCATTATAAAGGATTTGAATATATGATGGCCATGAATTAACTAGAGTGTCTTAGATTGAAAATAAATTTTCATGATGTAGACATACGGTAATTGATTTTTATGATCAGGTGGTTTCCCACTATGATTATTATTGCTCATGCTATGATTTTTTTGTTTCATTAAATGGTTGTAACTAAAAGGAATTTTTTTAATGCTGAATATGATGGACAATGGAATGATTATCCTCATGAGTAACCAAATGAAATTGGATATAGAAGTTTAAACCTTATGGTTATTCCTAAACATCTATCTCATTATATGATTAACAATATCAATATGTATGAGTTTCGTAACACAAGTAATAAGAGGAAAATGGAGTTTCATAATGATCATGGAGGGAAAAGGATTCAATTTCATATATTTCATGTAGTGGAAAGAAACAATTGGGGAAATTTAACATAATAATGAGAATATGTTTTATGTGTGGAAAAGAAGTTCATAGAGTAATATTTTGCTAAAGAAAAATAAAGAGTTTGAAAGAATGATATAAATTTAATCATAAGTTGGAATTTATAGTTTAATATATTTCTTGTGATGAATGTGGGAGTTATCTGAGTAAATACCCTAATAAAAGTGTTAACTCATATACCAAGTAATTACATATACCATTTCAATCATTGAAGTTGAAGGATTTAAGTTTTTATATATTGGTATTTGAGAATTATGTTATATAAGTGTTATATCAATGATATTCAGGTTATAAGAATCATGAAAAATATAAGGATTGTTCATTGTAGTTTTTATTTAATTATTTTAATGTATATATTGAATTTTATTTATAACCAAGAAAATTGATGTAGTGGTAGGGTGATATTTTTGGAGAATACGTGATTAATGGAAAGATAACCCTTAATATATTCTGAATATTGAGTTAATAATGTTTAGTTTGGATAAATAGATTATTTACATTGATAAATAAAATTGGATAGTATTGATAACCTTGGAAATTATTAGTAATTTGATGAAAAAGTGATTTGGGTCATCTTTGATGAAGTTTAATTTTTTTAGATTTATGGAATATATTCAATAATTTGTGACTTTATTTAAGGGATAAGGAGAGATCTGATTTTTGGAAGCATGTATGTTTTCATTAAGGTTTTATAGTGACTCAAATTATTGCCTTGTTTTATGAGAATATATGATCAAGGTATTAACATGTTTTGTATGTGACATTATTATCTACTTTATTCCATCTAGAGATAAATTTTTGATCAAATATTTTTTATTTTTTGGTTTTTAATTTGTTCTGACATATTTTGGATAAGTTTTAAGGATAAATATTTATGGAATAGTTAAGTTAAACTTTGGGGGTTGTTTTTTAGGTTTTAAATATTAATTCATTGTATTTATTAAAAGTATATAACTTATGATAACTATTTTAGTTTTCAGAAATATTTAGAGGTGGAAGGAAGGACTTATGAATCTTATGGTTTGTTAAAAATTAATTTTAGTGATTCAGGCATGAAAATTTCATCTTGAACATTCATTTCTTCAAGTAAGAGATGAAGTGGAATTGATCAAAGCACAATAAAAGGATGGAATTATGATTATTAAATGTAATGAAATAAATTTTTTATAATTTCTTTTTTATTGTATCTTCACAGTAAAGGAATTCCACAACTATAGGAAAAGTGTTTGGAGGATCATGATATATTTCTCTTTAAATAAAATTTATTTAATAGTTTCTTTACATTAAACACCAAGTTTAAATAAACCATTTTAATATATTGAAGTATTATTATTTGGAAATTATATAATTTTTTAAACCATCATATCAATATTATCTTAGGTTTAATTTTTGGTAATTTTCTAAAAAAAAGTTAATTTCGGGGTGAATAGTGAAAATAACAATTTTTTATAAAACTATATTTTCTTTTTAAGTATTTTCAAGGATTTAATTTTGATTTATTTTGGTTTTAAAATTAAAATAATAATTAATTTTAAATATAATTTAATTTATACCTTTTAAATCAACATTATACTTGATCTTGGTATAAATATACTTTTACACTTTAAAAGTCATTTTTTAGAAAACTATTTTTCATCACACTTTGAGGTATTATTATAAAATGAATTTTCTGGAACTTATAGAGTTATAATTTTATAAAATTGATTATCTATTTTTAATCCAGATCTTTAAATTTGGTAAATATATCTCTTTTATTTTTATGCATTATGAATAATAACTATAGTAAAATTTATCACCTTGATAAAGGGTAAATCGGGTTATTAAGGTTAAAAATAAAGTTATAAGGAATTAAAAATATATCAAACACTATAATTTATTTCATTGGAAGATTCTATTTTATCCATAATCATCTAAAATTCCAAAATATGACCTTTTGTTTTCATTTATCTTTGATGTTTACCTTTATAATATTTAAGTAAAGGATAAATTCAAAAATGTCATTCTCTTGCTTTTAATATATATAATACTTTGTGACATGTATTAAAAAACTTATTTTTAGTTATTCATGGTAATTTTAAATATTAATAATTTTTTATTACGGTACTTAATTTTTAAATTTTAGTAATGAAATAATTATCTTAAATGCTTACACAACACTAACATGGTATTTATTCAATTAATAGAAAAATAAAATAAATGATTCTAAAAATAATAAAACTAATATAATTTGAGTTATTTATAGTTTAAAAATAATTTTATAGATACATATAACCTATTATTGATTTATTAAATGTTTTTATTTGAATTAATTTTCATTCATGTTATTTTTAAATTCAAATTAATTGAATAGTTCCAAAAATGGCATTAATGTTTTTTTATAATAAATAATATTTTATTAAATGATTTAAAATTCATAAAAAAACCTATATTATTCCAATTTAATGTGATAAGGTTTAAAATATCAACCATGGTCCATTTATGGGTCTTTTTTCCTTTTATCGTAACATTTTTTACCCTTAAAGGGTAGAAAATTTTAATATTACATTAATTGTCAAAAGGGTTAATAGAGAGTTAAAACTAAAAGATAAGATTTAAAGAATACTTAAAACATTTAAAATATTATTTTATGAGTTTATTTGGAATCATACTCATCTTATATTATAATTAAATAAATTTTTATCCATGTGGAAAAGAAAAATAATTTATATTAATTTAATACTTTAAGAAATTCCAAGAAAACCCTTCCCCTCACTTATAAAAGAACACCCCTTATCTCTTTTCTTTACACCACTTTTAGAAACTAAACTTAAAAAACCCTACCCATTTATCTTCTCAAAATCCATATCCAAATTCTATAGGTACTTGTATTTCTAAAATACCAACCCCTAATCCCTTAATAAGATATCTAAAGGAAGTCTACAGAAGAAGTGGTAATCATCTTTACCAACTCCTTCAAGTTTATTTCTTCTTATAATTCCTATAAATCTATTATATCCATACTAAAATAATAAGTTCGGTATCATAAATATAATTATATGTTATTATGATTGTGTTATTTCCATTTTTCACTTCTTTTCCATCCTATGGAAAGCAAAAATATTGCTCGTGCATATGTATGGTTAACCGTCTCCATATAACTACGTAATCTTTTTTCATCGCCATTTTACTTGGATACTTATAAAGATGTAACTAATGTTTATATATGATATTTATCAAATAATTATTCTTATTTTATAATAGTATCATATCTAAATTTCTACCTTCTGATCCATTGGAAAATGATAACATTGCCCGCATATACATATGGACTACCACCTCCATGAAGTAATCTGATTCATTTTCATTTATAATTTATATAGAGGGTAATAAGGATATATTAAATGAATTTATAATATATATATATATATATATATATTATAAAAATGATCTTGTAAAGGTGAATTATTATTTACCATTTTTCTTTTCATCTGTTAAAAAGTGAAAATAGTGTTCATGCATACTTATGGCCTACCGTCTCCATTAACAATGTAATTCATTTTTCTATCTCAATATTTTATGGGTGACTATATATATATATATTGAATATATGTGATATTTAAATCATTAATAACATTCTATAGATTATTTAACCATGATAAATACCCAAGGACTGAAACTACCAAATCAAAACACACATTAAAGACAAAGTAGTTAACACCTGAAATAATGATAATAATAAAAGATTATTAACAAAAGGGTGATAAAATGATAAAAATGGATAATATATGATATTATAGATATTAATATAGTTCTTTTATTATGTTATAATAAATATAAATTTATTATACCAGAGATTAAAAGCAGTTGTGAGGCAACTCGAACTTCAGGTAAGGGGTTTCTTAACTCAATTACCATTCAATGGGTTACACTTCTACTTAATTAACTATGTTATGACATGATTATGTGTCAAATGACCTCTGATTTTATTATTTTTTATTTCCATAAGTTTTTCATGGATTTATATTTTTTACACATAATCACTTCATTGATTAATTCTCACTTCAATGTTACGGTCTTTATAATAGATTTTGTCTCAATTTTCACTCTATTAAGACATATTTGGTATCATAAACCTATTTATTTTTTTATGATGTATATAATTCCCATTTTATTTATTTAATATGAGTATGTATTTATTCATTATTATTAATGTTTCATTTAAATTTTACTCTTTCAGGGGGTTACAATTTGAAAGTTACCAAAGAGGTATGAATTTATTTTATAATGTACTTTTTGTGGGATTGGGTTAATTTTCATTGAAGAAATCTTATAATATATTCATCATAAACTTTATCTATTATCTTATACTCTAGATATTTAGGTAGTATCCATTTTTAATCCCCAATTTTCCTCTATTTTTCACATGAATCAAGTAAATAAATTTTTAAAATAAAAAACTAATCTTATTTCACTTTTTGATCGGGTATATTTTTCTCCCATATCCATATTTTTAAAAATTATTTTACAAAATTACTTTTTATTTACTCATTATACATTTAATTTATCCTTGAATTTTTAAAAGGTTCCAAAGGAATCTTCATAATTTTTTTTCAAAACGGTTATTTTTTAATTTCTTTATAAAAATTCAAAATGAATGATTTTAACATATACAAAGTAAACAGATTTTCCCATCAATGTAACCATTTTACACTATTTAGATACTTCTATAAAATTTAATCTGAATGGCCTGAAGGCCTTCTTTTTTATTTTATTATAGATAATCCCCCCTTTTAAGGGTTGAATGGGAACCCATACATGACCCGTAGGCACAAGGCACAAGGCCCGACATGACCCGTAATACATGACCCGAAGGCCCAGAGGCATACTATGCCCATAACATGACCTATAAGCCCATCCCACTAGAACTTCCCCTTACTAGATTCTACATCATTGATCTCCTTTAGCTTCCCACTTGCATTTCTGATCGGCTAGCATTGCCCCGTACAAAGCTTCACGGTGCCTGGTCCCGATGGTGGTTGTCAAACCCTCTCATTCTTCCAATCTGGTTAGCTCTGCTTCTTGTGACTGTTACTAGTTCTCTGATCCTCTTCTGGGGACTGATCTATGTGAACTGGGCACTTCATGGTCTTCAATGACCCAAAGGCCCTGTGGCACAAAGGCCTTTGATGGCCTGAAGGCCCTTGAGACCCGTAGTCCCAAACCGGTGGCCCGAAAGCCCAAATCGGGTGAATAGTTCTGACTGCTACAGTATCGAATAGTACCTGCTACAGTGCTACTATAGTGACTACTACAGTGCCTACAACAGATCCCAAAAATTCGCCTCCACCCAGTTTTCAACCTGGGTCTCTTGGATGCCAAGCAGGAGCCCTTACCACTCGAGTACGGGCTCGTTGGCCTTCTATAACATTTCAATGATATTAAAATGAAAAACAATTATGAAAAAATATTTGAAATGTTTCACTTTAATTTTACTTTATTATTTAAGGGACTTGATTTTACAACAAAATCAACTTTCCAAGTGAATTAATTTTCATCTCCCATCTCTTGATTAATTTTTTGGTCATTAACTTTCTCTCTAAATATTCATTTTATTCTAATCATTTTAATTGTACATTATATTTCTATTAAATATCCACATTAATTATATCATAGATATTATTATTGACTAAACTATATACCATTTCTACATATGGTGTTTTACCATGAAAGTTAGTTGATTGACTGGAGAAATATTGATATTCCATATTCTTTACTCAATATATACTTTTTTTGATAAGGTATATTATTTATTAATTAAATTGATCATTTAATATATGAGAAATAAATTAGACATGAAGTGATAGATGGGGACCAAAATTATATAGCACCTCGATGCATCTACATGTATCATGAGAAAAAACATTTGGTTAGCCTTATTAAATGGGTTTTTAGTGTATACCTACCCCTCGATTAAACTATCTAGGAATAAGGATTTTATGGTAAAGACAGCATGATGTCCTAAATCTTGGCATCAAATATTAAGCATTTCCTACATTGAAAATTTAGTTATTATTATCCATGAGATTACTACATTAATATTATCCATGGATTCATTTCATGCTCAAGTTATTGATTAAATGTAATGTGTTTTTAGTCATTTACATTTCCATATTTATTATTCCTTAATTACTCATGTTAACTTATATTTTTTGCAACCCTTACTGAGAATATAATCTCATCCTTTATTTCTTTTCTTTTCCTCATGACATAAAGAAATAATCTTTTAATGAGTTAAAGGATGCATAATAATTATTATATTTTGTATTTCATTTCCAATGTAAACTGGTAAGAATGTATATATCATGTTTGAAAATATTAATAAACTATTTAGTTATTTGGGATGTGGTTTCTTATATCTAGTTCCAATGTAATAAATAAAACACCAGCTATGGGTTATTGGAGTAGATGTCGTTAAATTTGGTATTAGAAAAAATTTAGGAGAAACCCTGGGAACTAGATTTTGTAAAACATTAATTAGGGAATATAACCCTCTGATAGAATTTGATGTTAACTCTAAGTATATAATAACATCCTAAAGTTTTGGTAAGGTAGATATTATGTGGTTTTTTCCTAAAAACACATCCCTGTCAGGATACAATAAAGCCTATGAGCGGTGGGTTTCTCTTCCACTTCAAATCTAGGGATTTATCCTCAAGAACCATCTTCTTCCCTCCTCCAGTGTTTCTCAGTGACTCAGCGTCAGCATCTCCTAGATCTCGTTTTGGAGGCATTGTGGCTTGGATCTCCATTATGCCTTGACGACATGGATCTGGTGCGACTTGGTGGCTTCGGCATGGATCATCAACCTCAGTGTGGCAGACTAGCTCTGGTTGTCTTCAGTGTGCCTCGATAGTGTGGATCTAGTGTGGATCGAAAGCTTCAGCGTTGATCGATGGACTCAACATGGTTTTGGTGTGGATCGGGTTGTCTATAGCTTTCTCATCTTTGTGACGGCACAAATCTGCGATGGCTTCGGTGTGGTCTTCTGGTGTGGATCTCTGTTGGCTCCTGATTGTTCTAGAGGGGATAGGATCTCTTTGATTCTGGTGTCTCTGTATCTTCTTGTAGGTTTGATGTTTGATGGTTTGAAATGGTGATGATTTGGAATTTTTTGGGTGTGTTTGTTTTTAAAGGTGGGAAGTCTATGGAACTGTACTTAACTTCATGGAACTTACTTCATAGGAGGATCTAGAGCTGGCAATTTATCTTTGCAAAGTTTTTTGGATTTGGTTGTTTGAGAGGGTATGGCGTCAGCCATCAGATTAGGATTATGCTTTGACACAGGACACTTTCTTTCCGAATATCCTTGCAATGGTGGAGAGCTTCATCATGATCAAATGCTAGGGATGAGTAGTTTCATGTTATCATTCTGGTTTTACTATTTCTACACTTAGAGTGTGATTTTTCCTATGTCCATAAAGTATTCTTGGGTTTCACCCCCTTTATCCCTTAAAAGGGGGATTTATCTTATAATAATAAGGATACTATAAGTGGATTTGGTTTTTGGAACTGATTCATCTAGGGGTAATAGCCCTGAAAATAGTTGGTTGATTATATCTTGACTATCATTCTGGTGCATTGTTAATATTGCCTAAGAGCACACCTGGTTTGAAACTCTTGGGGGATATTCTTGAGTTAACTCACATTTTCATTGTGAACCATTATAGAGGATTTGAATAGATTATAACCATGAATGACCTAGGGTGTCTTAGAATGAAAAGAATGTGTCATGATTTAGACATAATGTAATTGATTTTCATGATCATGTAGTTTCCCACTATGATTCTTATTTATCATACTATGCTTTTTTGTTTTATTCAATGACTGGAACTAGAAGTAACTCTTTTAATTATAAATGTGATTTACAATGGAATGATTTTCATCATGATAAACCAAATGAAATGAGAACTATAATGTGAAAGATTATAGTTATTCCTAATCATCTATCAAATTATATGATTAACAAAATCAACTTAAATGAGTTTCCTGGCGCACCTAATAAGATAAAAATTGAGTTTCATGAACAAAATAGTGTTAAGAATATTTAGTTTCCTACATGTCAATATTTGGGAAGAAACACTTGCTGGAATGTCTTAGAGGAATGAGAATATGTTTTATGTGTGGAAAAGAAGGGCATAGATAAAGTAATTTCCAAAGAAAAATAAATAGTTTATATGGAGGGATATACATTTTATCTTAAGGTACTATTTATAGTTCAATGTCTTATATTTGTAGAACATAAGTGTTATCTGAGTCAATTCCCTAATCCATGGGTTAACTCCTAGAACAAGGAATAACTTATTCTACATCAATCGTCAAAGTGGAAGTATTGAAGTGTTTATGTATTTATGTATTTAGATTTCAGAATTATGTTATAAAATTTTTATATCAATGACATTATAGTTAAAATAATAATTAATAATATAAGGATTCTTTTGTAGTAGTTTTTATTTAAGGATTTGAAAGCATATAATTAATGGTACTAACAACTAGGAAAAGTGATGCAATAGTAAGTTGATATTTTTAGAGAACACATGATTAATGGAAATATAACCCTTAATATGTATTTGATATTGAGTTAATATTGTTTATTTGGGATAATGATATGATTGACGCTGGTAAGGAAAATTGGATAGTATTTATGACTTTGGAACTGATTAGTAATTTGATGAAAAAGTGATTTTAGTCATCTTTGATAATTTGTGACTTTATTTAAGGAATAATGAGAGAATCAATTTTTAGAATCATGTATATTTTAATTGAGGTTTGAGGGTGATTCGGGTTATTACCATGTTTTAAGAGAATATTGGTATTCATGTGTTTGGTATAAGACATTATGAGCTACTTTATTCCATCTGGGGTTAAATTTTTATCAAATATTTTGTATTTTTTTGGTTTTTAATATAGTCAAATATATTTTGGAGGAGTCTTAAGGTTAACTATTTATAGAATGTTTAATTTAATCATTTGGGTTTATTATTGAGGTTTTAAAGATTGATGTATTTAATTTATCCATATTGGATAACTTATCCTAACCATTTTGGTTTTGGGAAATATTTATAAGTATAAGGAATGATTTATGGATCATATGATTCATTAAAAGTTAGTTTTAATGCTTTAGGCTTGAAAAATCATCTTGATTATCCATTTCTGGGAGTAAGATTTGAAGTGGAATTGATTGAATAACAACCAAAGGATGTAATAGTGCTTATGAAATGGAAAGAAATCAAATTATATTTTCTCATGTACTCTATCATGAAATTAAAGAAATCCATCAAGTATAGTAAAAGTATCTTTAAATAAAAAATTTATCCTTTTTTATTCTTTTATAATGAATTAATGGTCTTTTTACCCCTCACTAATTTATGTTTTTGTGGTTGTTAAATTTATTATGACCATGTTCTATATCACTCTCTCTTATTCCTTGGATTTTAGTCTTCTCTTCTATGTTTATATTTTAACTTCCCACCAATAATATCTATATATAAGAACCCAAAAACATAATATTTTAGGTAACCTTTATGTTTCAAACATTCCATTTTCTAAATATGTTTTATTATCCCTAAGTACGATGTGGGTTTTCCAAAAATTTTAAACTTTTTATGACTGAGATAAAATACTAAGGGCTCAATATATTTAAGGGGGTAGAATATAACATCCTGATATTTTATAAAATATTTCTCTTTAAATAAAATTGATACGATATCTTGATTTACAAGAAATTTCAAGTTTTAATAAACTAATTTAAGCTATTAAAGTATTGTTATTAAAAAAATATATAATTTTTTATATCATCATTTCAATATTATCTCAGGTTTAATTTTTTGGAATTTTCCAAAAAAGTTAATTTTTAGGTGAATAGTAAAAATAACCATTTTTAAAGAAAATTGTATTTTTTCTAGTATTTTCAAAGATTCATTTTTAATTTTATTTGGATTTAAAATAAAAATATTTTATTGTTGTTAAAAATAATTTAACTTATACCTTTTTTATCAAAATTATACTTGATCATGATATAAAAATACATTTACACATAAAAAATCATTTTTCAGAAAACCGTTTTTCACCACACTTTGATGGATTATTGTAAAATGAATTTATTCCAATTATATAAATTGAATTTGATAAAATTTATTGTATATTTTTAATAAATAGTTTTAAATTTGGTAAATAGGACACTTTTATTTTTAGGACCTATGAATATTAACTGTAGAAAAATTTATCACCTCAGTAAAGGCTAAATCGAGTAATTAAGGTTAAAAATAATGTGATATGAAATTAAAAATATATGAAAAACATGATTTTATTTCATTTAATGAGTCTATTTCATAAATAATAATACAATATTCAAAAATATGACCTTTTTTGTAATTTATCTTTTATTTTGACCTTTATAATATTTTAGTAAAAGATAAAGTCAAAAATTCCATTGTCACGCCCCGCCTCCCTGGGCCATGAACCTTATCATCTGACACCATGGGTCTCCTGTAATACCTTGGTTGCCTTCCCAGCACACCATAGGCTATTACCCACTAGGGTCGCTTATGAGACTAATGACTGTCCCCATAGGCCAACACATGTTCTTTCAGTGTGCTTTTTCCTCACTCACACACACCCTGGGAAACTTCCCAGAAGGTCCCTCATCATGATTAATACTTCAGTCCAAACATGCTTAACTGTGGAGTTCTAATCAGGTAGTCTCCTAAAAAGAAAGGTGCACCTTGTTGACATGGGTAGTAACATTTAGCCTTTTATGTCTCACTTTTCCAGGGATGTTACATTATCCAACCCTTTAAAGCACAATGCCCTCGTTGTGGACCCCAAGCCTCAAACCCAGGCAGTGCCTAAGCACTTCCGGCTGGGTATTGGCTCTGATACCATTTGTCATGACCCACCTCCCCAGGCCATGAACCTTTTCATCTGACATCATGGGTCTCTTGTAATAACTTGGTTGTCTTCCTAGCACACCATAGGCTATTACCCACTAGGGTCGCCTATGAGACTAATGACTGTCCCCATAGGCCAACACATGTTCTTTCAGTGTGCTTTGTCCTCACTCACACACACCCTGGGAAACTTCCCAGAAGGTCACTCATCATGATTACTACGTCAGGCCAAGCATTCTTAACTGTGGAGTTCTAATCAGGTAGGCTCCTAAAAAGAAAGGTGCACCTTGTTGACATGGGTAGTAAAATTTAGCCTTTTATGTCTCACTTTTCTAGGGGTGTTACATTATCCACCCCTTTAAAGCATAATGCCCTCGTTGTGGACCCCAAGCCTCAAACCCAAGTAGTGCCTAAGCACTTCCGGCTGGGTATTGGCTCTGATACCATTTGTCCCAACCCACCTCCCCAGGCCATGAACCTTGTCATCTGACACCATGGGTCTCCTGTAATACCTTGGTTTCCTTCCCAACACACCATAGGCTATTACCAACTAGGGTCGCTTATCAGACTAATGACTGTCCCCACAGGCCAACACATGTTCTTTCACTGTGGTTTGTCCTCACTCACACACACCCTGGGAAACTTCCCAGAAGGTCACCCATCCTGATTACTACTCCAGGCCAAACATACTTAACTGTGGAGTTCTAATCAATTAGGCTCCCGAAAAGAAATGTGCACCTTGTTGACATGGGTAGTAACATTTATCCTTTTATGTATCACTTTTCCAGGGGTGTTACATTAGGGCAGAAAGATCTTATGGTGGGGAGGTTGTAACATCACGTTAAGTTTTCATGTACTTTTGATGTTTCTAAGTACCTTTTTTGGAGTAGTGACGAATGGCAGTGTCAGGAGAACTTTAAATGTTATTTTGAGGCAAAGGAGAAGTCGCACGGGCGGCGCACATGTTGTCTAAACCGTGCGTCCAAACCGTGTGTAGTTGGTCTTGGAGGCAGTAGCTCCCGCATGGGCGGCGCACAGTTTGTCTAACCGTGCAGTCAAACCATGCGTGGAGTGTCTGTCGAGTCAGTGGATAACACACGGTTTGTCTAACCATGCGGGAAAACCATGCGTCCACTTAAATGAGATCCTATAAAAGTGGATCTCACTCATTTTTTCCTCTAAGTGCCTCGTTTTTCCTCCTAGGTGGCCCTAACTCAGGATTTTTCTTCTCCTAAGGTCATAGAAGGTTCTCCCATCATTCCGAAGGTGATTCAAAGGCTTCTCTTGGTAAATTGAAGCTGGATTTTTGAGGTATGTGATCATTATTCATCGTTCTTGATCGGTTTCTTATATCTACTTAGATATATTTCTCCTCGTCTCTCGGTTTCTTAGATCTACACCCGTTATGGGTAGATCTAAGTGTTTGGATGCCAAATATTATGAGTTTTGGTCTTGATCTTGCTAGGAGAAGATATCTAAGGCGGGTTCTTAAAGAAGCATCCCAGTTTTCTTGAGTGTTCTCAACCGTTGTGGTTTTGGTCAAAACCTTTTAAGTAGGTGGTTCCGTCTCGACTTACCAAGTTGATTATCATTGTATTTTCTTGATTTATTTCAATTATTTATTTAAATTCAATTACTCAAATTTTATTTCATTTAAATTGATAAAAACTCAATTCCAGTGAATCGAGATATTTGAAATGGTTTTGGCATGTAAATTTGGAAAACCCCAATTCCATTGAATTGGGTGTGTTTATGGAAATTTTCTGATTTAAATTGTTTAATTTAAATTGTGGATTTTATGGAAATGATTTAATTAAATTGTTGAATTTAGTTGTAGAAATAAATTGTCTGATGATGGAATTAGTTTTGATTACATTTCAAACTAGTGAAAATGGCTTTAAATGATTTTATAGAAACCCATTGTTTTTATCTTGTGAAAAAGGCATGTTTTGAATAAAACCTATTTTGGTTTTAAATGGAATGAAATTAGAACTTTTAAAATGAAAGAATGGGATTGATCGTATTTTTAAGAATTCTTAAAATAGTTTTCCCATCATGTAAGAGCGCATGCAAGCCTTAGGTA
Organism: Viscum album; assembly: GCA_963277665.1. Classification (NCBI taxonomy): domain Eukaryota; kingdom Viridiplantae; phylum Streptophyta; class Magnoliopsida; order Santalales; family Viscaceae; genus Viscum; species Viscum album. Next base: position 1,291,622,741 of record OY728138.1, on the reverse strand, counting down.
GTTAGTGAGTTATTTGGATACACTCTACACTATGACAACATTCTAAAACATACTTGTGACGGGTCACATCCTCGACAGGTTGGTGACGAGTCTCCTTTGTCCAGTGTCATAGGGACGTGTGTATACACATTTTGCTGAGTTCACATAGAGAGTGTGGAATCCTATAACTGGTTAATACTATCGTAACTTTTGTCATATGACCATGTTTATTGCTTGTTTATTTATATTTGAGATATAAATGTATGCCAATACTTTTGAACTTCTTTACATGACTGATGAATTTATATAATCTGTTTTATATAAATGTTTTATTTATGCCATTGTTTTATAAATATTCCATCATTATAAATCCTTTGCTTAAAGTAATTTTTCCATGACGAGTCTCCTTTGGCCAGTGTCATAAAGACGTGTGTATACACATTTTGATGAGTTCACATAGAGAGTGTAGAATCATATAACCGGTTAATACTATCGTACCTTTTGGCAGATGAACATGTTGCTTGCTTGTTTATTTATATTTGATATATAAATGTATGTCAATACTTTTGAACTGCTTTACCTGACTATTGAATTTATATAAAATGTTTTATATAAATGTTTTATTTAATCCATTGTTTTAGAAATCTTCCATCATTGTAAATCCTTTTCTTAAAATAATTTTTTCCATCATTTGAAAATGTATAGCATGTTTTGTTAAAATATGTTTTTGAATTTCCAAACCTGTTAATTTGAAAATTGAAAGCTTTTATTTGGATAATCTATATTTGGAATCTGTTACAGAATCTTTGGTGGTATCCTACTGGGATTAGGCTCACACCCTACTTTTGCCTTTGGGTGTTTGTAGACTTTCTTATTCCAGGTTCGAACAAAGGTAAGGGACCTCTTGCAAGTGGATCCAGCCATTGAACTTTGGTCTTGGTGAGTTGTTTCCTTAGGGACCTTGGGGATATTTTCTCATTTTTAGTACTTGGGTTATAGTACTTTGGACTTTTTATGCCTCTTTGTGTTCTAGTACATTACTCCCATGGGAGTTTCTTTTTGTTATGCATACTGTCTTGTTTCTTTCCTTCTACATTATTGGTGGAAAAATCATTCCCACTTGCATGTTATGTGATTTCAGGTGCTAGTCGCCAACCCGTGGGGATCAAGAATGCCCTTCGGTTTATGTCAGGGCCGTCTCGGTTATCGGGTTGCCAGGGTACCCGGGTTGGTTCGTGACAAAGTGGTATCAGAGGGAAGGTTGAGCATCTTGCCTTGATGACAGTATGCAGTTGAGTATTCTTTTTGGGACTTAGGAGGTATTTTCGATTGAGTGACCGACCATATCTCATCACAATGAACCTTAAGTCACCAGGGTTGGTTAGGGAAATACGACTTGTGGATTAGTTCTAGTATTTTCCCTGTTTTGATTTGGATAGAGTGGAATCCAAATCTTGTTATCCCTTCTATTAATAATATTTTTCCTTGTTACTCTGTTTGAGTGTTAATCTAATGTCTTTTTATATTGTGTAGCATCATGCCTCCGAGAAGACGTAGGAATCATATCCAAAAAGATGTTGTTGCTGAATCTCAGCAAGCGAGTCCTATTATGGATCTGAGTCTGGTTGAGGTGATTGTTCGCACTGTCCAAGCTCTAGGACAGGAACCACCTCCAGTTCCTATTCAGACTCTAGCTATAGATCCTCATAGTGATATTATATAAATTTGTTCTCAAGAGTTCCTATGCCAAAATCCACCAGTTTTCAAAGGCTTCACTGACCCTCAACATGCTGAGGAATAGCTGAGTAAGATTGAACGTATGTTTGGGTTCTTGGATACACCTAATGTGATCAAGGTGAAGTGTGCCACCTTCGAGCTGGAGGGACCAATTAGGAGATGGTGGGACACGATGGTGACGGCTGGGAAACATGAGGGTTTTGAGTGGAAATACTTTTGGGTTCTTTTCACTAACTAGTTCTATCCAGAATCAATGGTGTTGGTCAAGGCTGTGGAGTTTTTCAAGCTTGATCAGTCCAACAAAACCATGACTGAGTACTCAAATCACTTTTCTGAGTTGGTACAGTTTGCTCATGATATTGTATCTAATGAGAAGATAGAGGCTCGATGATTAAATTTAGGACTTTGATTAGATATCCATTCTCAGGTTTTCTTAATGAAGCTACCCACTTATGCTGATGTGCTGGATAGGGTGATGATGGTTGAGATGGACCTAGCAGGAAAGTCAGGGTTGAAGGAAGTTCTTTTCCCTCCTAGTGGAAGTGTTGGTTCCTTTAAAGGAAAATGGAAGCGCGACATTTATCATGGTAGTTATCGATAACAGAGTCATTCCAGACCTCCGGTAGCACCAGGAGGGGCTTCATTGACTTTCTATCAGTGTGGAAAGCTAGGACATTCTAAGAGGGTTTACATTGATACACCCAAGAACTGTAGCTCTTATGGACGTTTAGGGAACATACAGAGATTCTACCACCACTTCTTTACTCCACATAGTGGAACAGGATCTTCAGCACCTCCAGAAACTATGGTGCAATCAAATTCTTCACGTACAAAATGGTTCCAGCCACAAGCATATAGAATGAAGCTTCTTCAAGCAGTAGAAGAGTCACCAGAGGTAGCTGATACAGGTCCTGTAACTGTGAGAGGTACCATTACTATATCTTAGTGACCTAACTTTTTGATAATGTTTTATCTCACTCTTTTATTTCAACCCATATTGTTAATCCGTTAAATCTACCTATAGAGCTTTTATCTTGTGCGATGGATATTACTACACCCCTTGGTACAATGAGAGAGAAGGGTCTCTGTAGTCCCGCTTGTGTCTTCTCTCTATCAGATGTTGATCATTCTTAGAGTTTTTTGGTTCTCAACATGAAATATTTTGACATCATATTTGGGATAGATTGGATCATTATCAATAAAGTCTGGATCGATTGTTATCTTCGATGGGTCTACCTTACCACACCCAGTGGTGTGCCTCTTGTTTCTCAAGGATAATGAGACCCAAGGTCAAGTAGAGTTGGACCCTCTTATCCAGATTTGGGTAAAGTTATATTAGTGTTTTCTTTTGATCTAGAGATAGATTCAATGTGTGGTGATATTCCTACAGTCTTCACTGAGTTTCCCAGTGTGTTTCCTTCTAACTTATTTAGTTTTCCACAAGTAAGGGAGGTTTATTTTTCTATTGACTTAATACCTGGTACTCAACCGATTTCTATTCCCTTTTATCGAATGGATATGGAAGAACTAAAAGAAATGAAATCTCAGTTATACAATCTTCTTGAGAAAGGTTTTATACGCCTGAGTGTGTCACCTTGGGTAGCACTAGTTCTCTTCTCCAAGAAGGCTGATGGTTCTCTTCGCTTATGTGTTGATTATCGAAAGAACAATCGAGTTACGATAAAGAAAAAATCTTTGTTACCACGAATTGATGATTTGTTTGATCAATTGAAAGGGGAAAAGTGGTTTTCAAAAATTGATCTTTGATCTGGTTACCATCAGTTGAGGATAAAAGAATCTGACATTCATAAGAACACTTTTCAGAGTAGTTATGGACATTATGAGTACCTTTTTATGCCCTTTGGCCTAAAAATGATCCTGCTGTTTTCATGGATTTGATGAACAAGGTTTTCCATGAGTATCTAGATACTTTTTTGGTAGTATTTGTGGATAAAATTCTTGTATACTCTAATTCTGAGGAGGATCATGTGCATCATCTGAAAATAGTTCTGATTATTCTAAGGAATCACTGACTTTATGCCAAGCTTTCAAAGTGCGATTTCTGGATTTGGGAAGTGAAATTCTTGGGACATGTCATGTCAGAACAAGGAATATCAGTTGATCCTGAGAAGGTGAAGGCTGTTATGACTTAGGAATAATCACGAAATGTTTTCGAGATTTAGAGATTCTTGGGCTTAGCAGGATATTATCGCCAATTTGTTAAAGACTTCTCAAAGTTAGCTTCTCCAATGACTGCTCTGACTCGAAAGGGGGTGAAGTTTTCTAGGAATAATAAATGTCAGAGTTCTTTTGTTGAGATAAAGAGTATTTTGACTACTGCATCGGTGTTAACTCTTCCTAGGGCTAGGATAGGTTACGTGGTCTTCTGTGATGCATTGGGTTCAAGTTTTGGATGTGTCCTTATGCAAGGTAATCATGTTGTTGCCTATGGATCTCGTCAGCTTAAGCCTCATGAGAAGAACTATCCTACCCATGACCTTGAACTTGCAGCTGTAATGCATGCACTTAAGTGTTGGATACATTACCTTTATGGAGAAAGGTTTACTGTGTATTCAGACCACAAGAGCTTGAGTTATATCTTCTCTCAAAAAGATTTGAATCTCTGCCAAAGGCGTTGGGTGGAGTGCTTGTAATCTTTAAAATTTGACATTGCCTATACCCTGGGGAAAGGGAATGTAGTTGTAGATGCATTAAGTAGGAAACTTCCATCACAGTCTATGAAAGAATCTTCAGAAGAGTGGAGTTTGATGGCTCTTTTTTCTTAGTTTCATATTGGAGTTCAGTGGAAGGGGAATGAAGTTTCTTTAGACAGTGTCTAGTTGACATCTTCTATTCTCGAGTTAATTCTGTAGGAACAACAACTGGATGATGAATTACATAGAATTAGGGACTCTCTTTATGGTGGAAAGACCGACACCCAGTGGTAGTTCTCCAAAGAGGGTGTTCTATGTTATCAAAACTGTTACGTTGTACTGTTATTGACAAGGAAGTATGTCATGGGGGATTGCCATAACTCTCACTGGGTTGTGCACTCAGAAACCATGAAGATGTTCTATGACATGCGATGACAGTTCTGGTGGCCAGGTATGAGACGAGACATTGCTGAGTTTGTATCTCGTTGCTATACATGCCAGCAGGTGAAAGCCAAGCACCAGAAACCTTCGGGTTTGCTTCAACCACTTCCAGTCCCTACATGGAAGTGGGATGAAATCTCTATGGACTTTGTGGTTAGGTTACCTCAAACCCAGAGGAAGAAGAACATGATATGGGTTTTGATCGATAGGCTGACCAAGTCGGCTCACTTATACCTATTCAAGATACAACTAAAGTTGAGGAGTTGGGAAATATCTATGTGAAAGAAATTATTCATTTTCACAGAGTTCAGTCTGCTATAGTCTCTGATAGGGATCCTCGATTTACTTCTCGCATTTGGATAGGCCTTCAGGAGGCACTGGGATCTCAGGTTCGTTTGAGCACGGCCTACCATCCACAGTCATATGGCCAAACAGAGAGAACTATTCATATCCTTGAGGATATGCTCCGCGCATGTGTTCTCGACTTTGGTGGATTTTGGGATGATCATCTGGGGCTAGTTGAGTTTTCTTATAACAACAGCTATCAGTATATGATCAAAATGGATCCTTTTGAGGCATTGTATGGTCGTCCTTGTAAATATCTTTTGTGTTGGTTGGAGATTGGTGAAAGTTCCTTGGTAGGACTGAGTTTGGTCCAAGAGACAACAACTAAGATCTAGTTGATTCGTCAGAGAATGTTTACAGCACAGAGTCGGTACAAGTCTTATGCTGATTGTCACTGTAGACCTTTAGAGTTATCAGTTGGTGACCAGGTGTTCTTGAAAGTTTCACCCCAATTAGGTCATTGATGGCTTGGGAGGAAAGGGAAGCTTGCTCCTCGTTTTGTGGGACCTTTTGAGGTTGTTGGTCATGTAGGGAAGGTTACTTACCGTCTAGCTCTACCACCACAGCTGACGTCGATACATAACGTGTTCCATGTATCGTAGCTGCGAAATTAACTCTCTGATCCATCTCATGTTTTAAGCTGGAGTGATCTTGAGATTGAACCAGATTTATCTGTGACTGAACGACCAGTCAGGGTTGTTGATTCTGAGACCAAGGTACTTTGTGGGAGAACGATACCTCTGGTCTATGTACTATGGCAGCATGGTTCTGATTTTCATGAGAAGTAGGAAAGGGAGGCACTAATGAGAGATCAATGGCCTCATTTTTTGACGTGGAGGTTTCTTTATAGGATTTTTGGGGTATAAAGATCTTATGGTGGGGAGGTTGTAACATCACATTACATTTTCAGGTACTTTTGATTTTTCTAAGTACCTTTGTTTTGGAGTAGTGATGAATGGGAGAGTCGGAAGAACTTTAAATTTTGTTTTGAGGTAAAGGAGAAGTCGCACGGGCGGCGCATAGGTTGTCTAAACCGTGCGGCCAAACCATGTGTAGTTGGTCTTGGAGGCAGTAGCTCCCACATGGGTGGCGCACGGTTTGTCTAACCGTGCGGCCAAACCATGTGTGGAGTATCTGCCGAGGCAGTGGCTAACGCACGGTTAGTGCATGGTTTGTCTAACCATGTGGGAAAACCATGCGTCCACTTAAATGAGATCCTATAAAAGTGGATCTCACTCTTTTTTTCCTCAAAGTGCCTCGTTTTTTATCCTATGCGGCCCTAACTCGGTATTTTTCTTCTCATAAGGTCAGAGAATGTTCTCCCATCATTCTGGAGGCAATCCAAAGCATCTCTTAGTGAATCAAATCCAGATTCTTAAAATATGTTATCGTTCTTCTTCATTCTTGATCGTTTTCTTAGATCTACTTAGATCTACTTCTCCTCTTCTCTCGGTTTCTTTGATCTACACCCGTTATGGGTAGATCTAAGCGTACGGATGCCAAATATGATGAGATTTGGTCTTGATCTTGCTAGGAGAAGAGATCTAAGGTGGGTTCTTTAAGAATCAACCCGGTTTTCTTGAGCGTTCTCGACCGTTGTGGTTTTGGTCAAAACCTTTGAAGTAGCTGGTTCTGTCCTGACTTACCAAATTGATTATCATTGTATTTGGTTGATTTATTTCAATTATTGATTTATATTCAATTGCTAAAATTTGATTTCATTTTAATTGATAAAAATTCGATTCCAGTGAATCGAGATATTTGAAATGGTTTTGGCATGGAAATTTGGAAAACCCCAATTCCATTGAATTGGGTGTGTTTATGGAAATTTTCTGATTGAAATTTTTTAATTTAAATTGTAGATTTGATGGAAATGATTTCAATTAAATTGTTGAATTTAATTGTGTAAATAAATTGTGTGATGATGGAATTAGTTTTGATTGGATTTCAAACTGGTGAAAATGGATTAAAATGATTTGATAGAAACCCATTGGTTTTATCATGTGAAAAAGGCATATTTTGAATAAAACCTGTTTTGGTTTTAAATGGATTGAAATTGGCACTTTTGAAATGGAATAATGGGATTGATCATATTTTTAAGCATTCTTAAAATTGTTTTCCCATCATGTAAGAGTGCATGCAAGCCTTAGGTAGTTAGTGAGTTATTCGGATACACTCTAAGCTACGACAATGTTCTAAAACATACTTGCGGCGCGTCACATCCCCAATGGGTTGGTGATGAGTCTCCTTTGGCCAGTGTCATAGGTATGTGTGTATACACATTTTGCTGAGTTCACATAGATAGTGTGGAATCCTATAACTGGTTAATACTATCATACCTTTTGGCAGATGACCATGTTGCTCGCTTGCTTATTTATATTTGAGATATAAATGTATGCCAATACTTTTGAACTGCTTTACATGCCTGCTGAATCTATTTTATATAAATGTTTTATTTAATCCATTGTTTAAGAAATATTCCATCTTTCTAAAGTCTTTTCTTTAAGTAATTTTTTCCATCTTTTGAAAATATATAGCATGTTTTGTTAAAATATGCTTTTGAATTTCCAAACCTGTTTATTTAAAAATTAAAATCTTTTCTTTGGATAATCTATATTTGGCATCTGTTTTGGAATCTTTGGTGGTATCCTACTAGGATTAGGCTCACACCCTAATTTTTCCTTTGGGTATTTGTAGACTTTCTTCTTCCAGGTTCGAACAAAGGGAAGGGACCTCTTGGAGGTGGATCGAGCTGTTGAACTTTGTTATTGGTGAGTTGTGTCCTTAGGGACCTTGGGGTTGTTTTCCCATTTTTAGTACTTGGGTTGTAGTACTTTGGGCTTTTTATGCCTATTTGTGTTCTGGTACATTACTCCCAGTGGAGTTTCTTTTTGTTATGCATATTGTCTTGTTTCTTTTCTTCTGCATTATTGGTGGAAAAATCATTCCCACTTGCATGTTATGTGATTCCAGGTGCTAGTCGCTGACCTGTGGGGATCGGGAACACCCTTCGAGCTATGTTAGGGCCGGATCGGTTATTGGGTTACCAGGGTACCCAGGTTGGTTCATGACATCCATTCTTTTTCTTTTAATATATATAATATTTTTTGATAGAGATAAAAAAAATATATTATAAATACTATTTTTAATTATTAATTAATTTTATTTATCATGTTAAATTACTTTAAATTTTTAGTAATGAAAAAATTACCATTAATTCTTACACAACACCAATATAATATTTATTCAATTAATAGAAAAATAAAATAAATGGTTTTAAAAATACTTAAAGTTATATAATTTTGAGTTATTTATAGTTTCCCATGAATTTTATAGATAAATATAACAAATTATTTATGTGTTAAATGTTTATATTCGAATTAATTTGATGTCATGTTGTTTTTAACATCATATTAAATGAATAGTTCTAAAAATGACATTAATGATATTTTATAATAAATAATATGTTATTAAATGATTTAAAATTCATAAAAATACTATATTCATAAAATTTAATGGTATAATTTTTAGAACATCAACCATGGTCCATTTATGGGTCTTTTATTTTTTTACGATAACATTCTTGTCCCTTAAATGGTAGAAAACTTTAATATTGTGGTAATTGTCAAAAAGGTTAATAAGGGGTTAAAACTAAAAAATAAGGGTGAAAACATAACTAAAAATGTCTAAATTTTATTATATGAGAATTTAAACTTATTATCCTCCAATGGCCTGAAGACCTTCATTTTTTATTGATTTTTGATAATCCACCTTTCAAGGGGTGAGGTGGAACCCTTACAAGGCCCGTAGGCTTAAGTATTACATGGCCCGTAGGCCTTAGAGGAATTCATTGCCTATAGGCTTCAAACATTACATACAACCTAGACTAACTACTTAGAACTTCTCCTCCCTAGTATCTTCATCGTGGAATCAGCTCTCCACCTTCGCATGGCTATTCGGCTAGGCATTCTTGTGCATGCACAGGCTTGTCCCGATGGAAGGTGTCATACCCTCTCATTCTTGGAATCCGTTTAGCTTATGTTGTGGTGAAAGCTCCTTGATCATCCTCCTTGTAGAGCTTGTTCCTTGTAGGTTGTCTGGTTTGCATCTACACTTAAAGGTGGCCCAAAGACCTTGAGGTGGACCTAAGGCCTTACTAACCTAAAGGCATGGGTGGCCCGAAGGCCCAAACGGGGGCATATTCCTGGTTGCTACAGTGCCAAACAGTGACTGCTACAGTACCCACTACAGTACTGCACAGTTCCTGCTACAGTGCTACTATAGTAACCAAGAAATTCTACCTCCACCTGGATTTGATCTCTAGTCGCTTGGATGAACTTATGGAGTCCTTACCAACCAGGCTAGGTCTCGTGTGCAACTTATTATTTTATTATATTTTTATTATATCAATTTAGATCTATTTTCACAAGAAAAATAATTTATACTAATTTGGTACTTTATGAAACTCCAAGAATGCCCCTCCCCTCACTTAAAAAAGGATAACCCTTCTCTATTTTATTTTCACCTCATTGAGAAAACTAGATTCATCAAATCCTACTAATTTATCTTATCAAAATCCTTATCCAAGTTTTAAATGTCCTGGTCTTTCCAAAAGACCAACCCTAGGTCCCTTAAGAGGAGATCTATAAGAATTCTACCAAAGAAGATGTCATCATCTTTACCTACTCTTTCTAGTTTATTTATTTTTATAATTCTTCAAAATATATTATAAATATCCTAAAATAATAAATATAGTATAATAAATATATAAATATGTTATTATAATTATTTTAGAACATTTTTTTCCTTTTTCCAGCCTATGGAAAGTGAAAACATACCTCATGCATACGTACGACTTATCGTCTATGCATAATGGTGTAAATAATTTTTCATCACCATTTTATATAGATGGTTGAAAATATATAACTAATTTTTATATATTATATTTATTAAATAATTTTTTTATTTAATTATAATATCATATTTTCTTTTTTTCCTTCTAACCTGATGGAAAATGATAATGTTACTCATGCGTACGTGTGAACTACCACCTCCACAAAGCAATGTGATTAATTTTTCATTTACACTTTGTATGGATGGTTATAAGGATAGATTTAATGAATATATATGATATATATGACATAAAAATTATCATATATAGGGTAATTATTATTTACCTTTTTTCATTCCATCCTTCAAAAAGTAAAAACAGCGTTCATGTGTATGTACATTCTATCATCTCCATGAACGGTGTAATTCATTTTTCTAGCTATAATTTTTATGGATGAATATAAATATATATAGATTAAATATATATGATATTTAAATAATTAATAACATTATTTAAATTCTATAACTATGATCAAGATACATCGACTAAAACTACCAAATCAAAACATGCATAAAAAATGAAGCAGTTAACACCCGAAATAATGATAATAATAAATTATTGTTAACAAATGGGTGATAACTTGTTATAAATGGATCATATATGATATTATAAAAATGAATATGGTTATTTTATGAGATTATAATAAATATAAATTTATTAAATAAGTGGTTAAATGTAGTTTTGAGGCAATTTATACTTGAGGTAAGGGGTTTCTTAACTCAATTTTCATTCATAGGGTTATACTTATACTTCATTGACTATGTTATGACTTGATTATGTGTGAAATTACCAATGATTTTATTATATTTTATTTCCAATGGTTTTTTGTGGATTTAAATTTGTTACACATAATCACTTCATTGATTAATTCTCGCTTCAATGTTAGGATCTTTATAAGGGATTTCGTCTCAATTTCCACTCCATTGAGACATATTTGGTAATATGCACCTATTTATTTATTGTGATAAATATACCACCAATTTAATTTATGTAACATGAAAATATATTTATTAATTACTATTAATGTTTCATTTCATGTTTACTCTTTCAATAGTTCACAATTTGAAAGTCACAAAAGAGGTAAGAATTTATTTTACAATATCATTTTTTTGGGATTGTCTTTATTTTTATTGAATAATTATTATAATATATCCTTTATAAAATCAATCAATTTAATTATCCTCTAGATATTTAATTATTATCCATGTTTTATTCTAAAATTTCCCATATTTTTCACTTGAATCAAGCAAAGATATTTTTAAAAGAAAAACTAGTCTTATTTATCTTTTTGATCAGGTTTACTTTTCTTCTATGTCTATATTTTTCAAAAAAATTACAAAATTTCTTTTTATTTACTAAAAATATATTTTAATTTATCATTTATTTTTTAAATTTTTTGAAAGGAATCTTTATAATTATTTGCAAAAGGTTTATTTTTGACATTCTTTATAAAAATTCAAAAGGAATGTTTTTTAACACATACAGCATTAACGGATTTCCTACCACCATAACTATTTTATGCTCTTTAACTTATTCTATAGAATTTAAATAATTTAAAAAAGAAAAATATTTTATGAAAACTTATTTTAAATTTTTCTATTTTATTTTCCTCTATTATTTAAAATACTTTATTTTACTATAAAATCTAATTTCCTGGTGAATTGATGATCATCGTTCATCTCTTGAAAAATTTAGTGTTCACTGACTTTATCTTGAAACATTCAGTTTCTTATGATAATTTTTAATTAAAAATTACATTTATATTAAATACCCATACTCTTTGTATCATTGATGTGATTATTTCCTAAAATTTTTACCATTTCTATATATTGTATTTTACTTTCAAAGTTATTTGACTGATTGGGGAAATATTGATATTCTATAATATTTACTCAATACATGCATTTATTGATAAGGCATGTTGTTTATGAATTAAATTAATCATTAAACATATGAGGAATTCATTAGACATAAATTGAAATATGGGTCTTGGAATTATATATCCCCTTGATGCATTGATAGGTTTCATAAGACAAATCAGTTGGATAACCTTATTAAATGGGTCTTTGGTGTGTACTAACCCATCGATTAAATCATTTAAGCATAAGGATTTGATAGAAAAGGTATCCTGATGTCTAAGATCATGAAATATAATATTAGTCACTTCCTTAATTGAGAATTAATTTACTATTATCCATGTGATTACTTCATTGATTTTATGCATGGGTGTATTTCTTGCTCAAATTTGTGATTAAATGGAGTGTATTCTTGGTTATTTACATTACTATATTGATTATGAATTAATTAATCATGATAAATTCTACTGTATGTAACACTTACTATACATATTATCTCAACCTTTATTTTTTTTATTTTTCCCAAGATACAAAGAAGGAATATTTAAATGTTTTCAAAGATACATAATAATTACAATGTTTTATATTTCATCTCTAATATAAAATGGTAATAATGTATGTGTCTACTTTACTAAGACTACTAAACTATTCAGTCCTTTGGGATGTGATCATTTGTATCTAGTTCCAATGTAATAAAGAAGATACCAGCTCTAGGTTATTGGTGTTGGGGTTTGTTACATTTTAGGAGCTAAAAAATAATGATTATAGATTTTGTATGAACATCAATAATTAAATTCCTTGTTTTTAAATTCTCCTCCATGGTTACTTTGAATTGAAATAATTTTAAAACCTTTTTCATTTCCAAACTTTTTAGATTTATGATGTTTTTATAGTATTCACTTTTATGAGTTAAGAATCTGGTAATGTCAACAAAAATTACAAAAGTATAGGATCTATCTCTTAGATTTTCAATTTGAGAAGGTTTTAATAAATAGAGATGAATTAATTCAAGATATTTTAAAGAGGAAATTCGTTTTTTAGATCTAAAAGAATATTTTTGTTGCTTACCGAATTGGAATGCTTAAAAACCATTTCATCTTTGAAATGAAATTTGGGTAGATCTCATAGTAGTTGGTAATGTTTGAATTTGTAAAGTAAGTGAATTCTATAATGACCTACTCCTCTATGCCAAATATATGAATCACTTACTTGTAAACTCAAGCATTTGACATTCTGGATAGAAATATATTTTAAATTGATTATATATAAATTTTTAAATCGAGATGTGGTTGATTAAAGTTTTTATTTGAGTTAAAAAATTTGCAAAAAAGCATTTTCAAAATAAATTATAAAACCGCTATCACACAATTGACTAATACTTAGTAAATTTTGTTACAATAATTTTACAAATAAAACATTTTTTATTATAGTTGATTTAGAAAAATTGATGATACCTTCTATGATTATCTTACCCTTAGAATTATCATCGAAGGTGATGTGACCTCCTAATTTTTTGATTTGATTGAATTTGGAGTGGTCTTCACACATGTATCTTGAGAAACCACTATCTAGGTACCACAATAATTCTTAAGTTTTAATCAAAATACATTGTTCCTACAAAAATAAAATGACTAATATTTTTAGTACCTATATGAACTTGGTTCTACTTATGTTAGCTAATAAAGATTTAGGGATCCATATTTTCTTAGAATAACATTTAATTTTAGAAAAAATGGATGAAATATGGGTTGATTTTCGTCTCCCATGTCATGTATTCTTGCAATAACATTCATAAATTAAATGAACAATTATTTTTTAATAATTATAAAATTTATCTTATGATAAAACTTTAATAAAATTAGTTTTTGATGTATTATTAGAGGTTCTTTCAGGATTAGAGAAACCAACAACAATCCATTATTTTCCTAATCTTTGATATTCCAAAACATTATTTATATTATGTTCACCTTGAGAGAGTTTGTAAAGATAACATTTGAGGTCTTTAATAGTATATTTGAGTTTATCAACATTTATTTGATTCTTAAATTTGATGGATAATTCTTCTCTTTCATTAAATAGAATATCCTTTTCTTTTTTAAGATAAACCTTTTTAATAATCACTTTATTTTATTTATTATCAAAATATTTAGATAAATAATAAATTTGATGAAAACCACTTTTAATTTGATCATGATCTTATTCTAGGACTTCATAATTAAGGGGGGTGGAGGAGAAAAAAGAAGAATATGAGAGATAAAAATTAAGAGAAGAAGAGGAAGAGGATTAAATATAAATAGGGGTACTAAACTTGAAATCTTCATTAACATGTTCCATAAGGAACTTGGGGATTGATTCACTTGAATTGGTCGGAGGTGAGGAGTTCATGGAGTCATCACATTCACTCCACAATGTAACTTTGAAATCCTTCTTAGATTTTTTATTTTATTTAAGATTATTTTTATATATGGGGAAATCTGGATTGATGTAACCATTATTTTTATATTCATAGATTGTCACTTCTAATTCTGCCTTTTGACTTACCATTTTGAAAATTTGAGCATAGACTAGAACTTTAGCTCTGATGAATCATAATTTATGGCTTTGAAGACAATTTTTTCTTTGTATATTTGACTGCGTTTTCCACCTTCTCTACTTTTCATTTCATAGTTATTTTATATTTCATTAGGTATATGATGAGTTCTTCGACCACCATTTTCTTCGCATATTTTTCTTCTTGAATAGATGTATCTTTGGGAGCCCAAGAGATATGTAAAACCCATAGTATTTTATTTATGGTCATTTATATAGATAAATCATTCCTAAGGTACTTTATACCACTGAAAACATCAATAAACCTCATAAATATTCTAGAAATATATTCATTAGGATGTATAAATAAACTTTCAAAATCTTGACGATATATATCCAATCTAGTTTATTATACTTTATTTCTTCCATTGAGTGTGACTTTTAATAATTTACATATTTCATTAGCTATTTTTAAAGTATAAAAAAAATTAAACTCATTACGATCAAGACCATAAGGCATTCATATCTTCACTATTAAGTTCGAAATTCTTAACAACTTTGGCATCCCCTTTTTCTTTAGGTTCTTTAGTTGGAATATATTAATGTTTTTCCATCTTCCAAATAGGGTAACTAATACTATAAATAAAAGATGATATTTTATTTTTAAAATTAGAATAATTAGTGCCATCAAAAATAGGATCATGTGATTAAGAATTATATTCCATAAAAAATCAATCTTTGAAATCGATTAAGATTTAAAAACAAATTTTTTCAAGAATAACTACATTTTTTAAATTAAAAACGATATTTGAAAACTAAGATTTATGAGGGAAAAAAGCACCCATTTGATACCAATTGTTGGTCAAATAAAATATGGAAAGATGGGTGTTGGATTTCCCTTTTTAAAAAAAAGAGCAAACACTAAAGATAAATTCAAATATACATGATATTAAAAAATGATTAATCAATTGAATCGATAAATCGATAATTAATAAATATGATATGTAATAAATAGTTAATATAAAAGTAGGTTAAGTGAGGAAACAATCATATAAAACATATAAAATTATTTTTATTTATGTTATAATGATGCAATGATTTAAATTAAAGGAGAAATAAAACATAGTTGATAAGGACTTCAGCAATAGCTCGATGTGAGATCCTATATATCCACCCCTCAACTTGAGAAGTAAATATTATTAATCCATTGATATTGGTGGTGATAAATAAACTCATCACTCATAATTTAAGTTTAATATAACCCTCTTAAGCTTCATTGGAAGCTAAGTAACTCATCCCTCACTTTTACATAGTGAGAACTCATTTGAGAAAGGTGATGAGAGGAGAGAGGTTTGCTTGAGAAAACCCATTATAATGCCACTCACAAATCTCTAGGATGGAATATTATAATTTTGGATGATATAATTGAGAGAAATAAATGAGGAACTGTAATAATAATTGATGATTGGATAATTGTCTCTTGAGAGGATCTTCTAGATCTTTAATTTGAATCAAGGATCGGGGAGGCATTATTGGTAAGCAATTGCTTTCTCTAAGGTTCAAGGACCTCCTTTTATAGACTTTAAGAGGACTGGAAACATTCAGAATTTTTTTTGGGTGTAATGAATCTAAATAAGACCTCAATAAATATAAAATTGACCACATTTAATATTGTATTGGACTGGATCCATCGATTCCATCAGATACCCAGTAGCCTCCACTGGGTAGTCGGTGGGATACCTGGAACTGGGAGTGTTTCTAGAACTAGAACCAGCTAGCTGGTACACCTCCACTATAAATTTGATGGACTCATAAGGATATACCCACTACTACCTTTTTCACTAGTTTATTGATGAGTCTTCTACTCATCTGAACTACTTCCATCATGGCACCATCTGACTGATGCTCTGCACTGGCCAGCCAGTGTAGTCTTCACATGCACATATTCAAGAGGTGAATCCGGAGCTTCCTGTACCACCTCTTAAGGATCTTCAAACATGAATACATGATATTGATACAAGATATAATATAATACTAAGAATTCAATAAGATCATCATTTCATATTTGAAATGACCTCAAAAAAATCTATTAAGTCTAATAATGTCATCACTTTAAACTAAAATAAAGAGACTGAAAAATACTCAAGTGAAAATGTTAGAAACAAAGGTGAGTTTTTATAATCATGAAAAAACCATGATAGAGATAGGCACAACACATGGGTGCCCTACTTACTATAGAGATAGGATTGGAACCCCCCCCCCCCAATACATATCTTAGGGTATGGGTATTCTATTTGTGGAGTGGAACCCTATTGTCATTGAATGCATATGAGGCATAGGCCTCCCATCCTCATGGGGTTAGTTCCCCCTCATTCATTTAATGTCATCAAAGAGGCATGGGTCTGCCATATCTAGTGAGTTTTACGTTTAAATACTAGCATCAAGATAGCACTAGATCTTGGAGTTGTAGATATACTCATCATCCATAGCTGGTTGTGAAGATCAAGATTCCATTCTCTTCAACTAGGGTTTCGTTATGAGTATATCTATTTTTTGGATTTCTTATCCATTCTTATTGGTTGATATAACTGTTTATTTTTATTACTTCCCTTTTTGGTTTTCAAAGATCCCTAATGGGTATGTATATACTCACCCTTCTATGGTCTTTTCCAACACATTTCATGTGTCATACAAACAATGAGTAGTTAAACTATGACTTTGGCGGGTCGGTTGTTGGTGGAGCTTAGTGGTGTTGGGTGATGTTGATATCAAACGGTGGTCAATTTTGGATTTCTTAAGAAGGACCTTCCTTATCATCGGTTGTTAGGTTGGGACTCCCTTTGTTTATGATTGGACATGTATTTTTCCCCTTTATACTCTGAATGTATTTATATTGGTGCACTTGATTTTTTCTTAGAGGTTATCATATGAATTGTTTCCTATAAGGTTAGTACTATTTTATTTATCTTGCATTACTATGATGTACTTGGAGGTGTGTGTGTGTGTATGTGTGTGTGTAGTTTTATTAGTCTATGGACTCTCATTTGTGTGATATGTCTACTCAGTGATAGTTTTCAACCCCTGGCCTATTGAAGTTGAGTTTGGGGTGTCACTCACAGCTTACCATTAGTCTAGGTGGGACCCTAGTGGGTTGGTTCATGGAAGGTACTCCTCTTAGGCCTATAGGGAAGAGAAGGAGTGATCCCAGAGTCCTGCCTCCATTAGGACCTAGGCTAGTGACTAACACTGAGGGTGTAAAACACTCAAATAGGAGGTATTACCCTCCATATAAAGAAAAGGATCTGGAGATAAGACAAAAACCACCAAAAAACTCCATCATATACAATAAAAGAACAAATAACGCAAAACTACATATTAAGAAATACAAATAAAGGTCTATAAAATAAAACATTACCAAGGAAAAAATCCTAAAGTAGCAACTCCACAGTGACTTCAACCTTTAAGCTAGTAGTGTCCAGGTCGGTCTCAGAAACTCTCCTGCAATCCTGAAAAATAGTTTATATATAAATAAGGTGAGAATAATGCATATGCTCATGAAAATGTGAAAATAGAATAATAATATAGTAGTGAACAAATAGAATAACCAACAAGAATCTAAACAGTTCATCTATCCATCACAACCTCACCATGTAACTCTCTTCAAATAAAGCATCCAAAATATATTAAGATAATATCAAGATAACATAGATAAAGGTGCCTCGCATCTACTTTCCCATTGAGTTTCTTCTCTCACTCCCCAACATAAAACGTCTTGTGCTCCCATCCCTTCCATGTATACCAATCGCCACATATCAATCCATATCTAATGTGGGTTGGGTCACAACCATGCCTACCTCAGCCTCCCATAGGTCCCAACATCTTGTGCTAACATCTTCCAATATCCACATCTCACTTCATCTTGCCACATCATTATCTACATAACCTCATATCCAACCAACACCTCATAACAAGGTAAATAGGGTATCATGAACATGAATAAAATCAACCTCATTACCTCCTCTTACCATGCATGAACCCCACTAAATTCCACATCCTCTCATCACCAAGAATCACCACCAAATGCATCATCCTCAGTCGATACTCTCCACCAATTGGGTATCATTATCATGTACTGCTATTAAAGGTGGATTAGGGAAGAGGGGTAGTCAACCATCTATTTCCTCACTATATGGATGTTAGGAAAACATCCCCCAAAACATTTGGCTGCTGGAATATAGTACTTTATGCAGGTGGGGTTCATATTGAAGTAATATAAAAATAAGATTATATTTATATACATCACATAAAACCAACATACGAGTTCACATTAATATTACTATAATTTACCAAAATACTATCACAATATCCCATGGAATCCTCCATTAACTACCACCATCACTAAATACAACTCACCACACAGTACAGCTACACACAACCCATAATTACTTTCTTTCACTTACAGATTCAACCATTTCCAGATTCATGTTACCAACCAACAATTATTTATGATTCCATTTAATTCTTTAATTAATGAAAAACCACTTTAGCCAACATTTTCATTTATTTCCCATTTAATTTCAACTCATTTATTAACATTTAATTAATTATCAATTACTTCACATTAATTCATAGCCCGCATTATTTAGTTTCTAGCCATGTCATTTCAATTTTATCATTAACAATTTCATATTCCATAGCTACCAAGAAACTACAACAAAGTCACCACACAACATCCCAACTACCTCACAATACTAACCATCACATTATCCTACCATAACCATCACTACAACTCAACCATCTCACAACAGCAACTATATATCAACAGCCAAGCTTGTATCCCTCAACGTATCCCATACCCTAACTGGTCACTGACATCATTGCGTAGGACCCACAAGAACCATAGAATCACAAGGGATAAACAACAATACCTTAACCACACATTACAGTAGATAATAGTAGGTTTCCATATTATATAATTTTATTTCAATTCATTTAAAGTGGTATTTCACAATATTACATTATCTCTTGTACATGTATTTTCACACAGTTTCAAGATTTAAATATAACCAATTCATAACCAAATATATGTGATTAACCTTTTATGATGGGTGAGTTCAAATTATAAATAAATAAAAGGATCTCAATTTTACAATTGGTACAAAATTTATATCACAATAGCTTCCATGTTTGAGGCAAATAACAAGAAGACTGGTAAATTATATATGAAATACACCATATCTCCTTAAATTTAATTTAAATATTATATATTATATTATTACATCAATCCTAACCATTAACCTAAAGGTAAAAAAGTTATTTTAATCATACATATTAAAAAAAAGAGAAAAATCAGATACCCTACTAGGAAAATAAATCCAAGTAGGGCTACTCTGAAAATAGGGGAAATAGGGATGATATGTATAGGATTGGAAAATCATAGGAAGAACTCAAATTATTTTCACAATGATTTTTAAGACTCTAATAACAAGGTTAGAATAATGTTTATTTTAGTGGAAGAAATAAAAATTAATGAAGGTAAGGATCTCACATTTTTATAAAAAAATAGAGCATATTTAGGATATCTCCCAAAGATTAAGAAAACTTCTCTTTTAATTATAATTAATTAAATTTCCATTTAATCCCCTTATAAAGACTAATTAAAAGATTTTAATATTAATGAGTTCAAATATATAACTAAAACCCTACTTAACATATTTAAAATCCACCAATTAAGTTTTTATTTCCATATTTCATGTTTAAAAGAAGTTTTATATCATTCTGGGAAAATTGTAAATTTTCTACATAGAGAAGATCAACTATGAGGATCACCCACAGGAAGTGACTGTATGGTTAGACTACATGAAGAAACTGATCGACTTCATGAAATTATCAATCAGCTACATAAAGTAATAGACTGATCACATAAAGGAATCAATTGAAAACATTAAGGAATTAATTATACCCATGAGAGTAAAGGACTAATCGCATGAAGAAATCAACTAACCTCATGAAGAAATTGATCGACTGTATAAAAGAATTGATTGATTGTGTCGATTAACTATAAGAGAAAAGGATTTACTACATTACCAAAAGACCTAATACTTAAATGATTATTGACCACACATTCAATCAAGTGACCACACGAACAAAGTTATAAATTATATTGGGTAAATGGGTTTTCTCACCCTTTTAAAACCTCTAAAAATTTTAAAAACACAAAAAAAACTATTTAAGATATTTGGAACCATAGAATTGGCCAACCAATATCCCCCAAAAAACCACACCCTCCCCCTAGGAGTCCACCGAGTACCCAGTACCGTAACACTAAGTACCTGGTGGCTTCTGTCATTAAGATAGAAGTCTCAACACTAAGTTTTTTCTCCTGAAACAAATCCTTGAACCCCGTCCAACACCTCTAATACTTAAAAACCATCAAATTACATGATATTTTGGGGAAAATTAGATCAAATTTGTACCTCATGTATATAAAGGGTGTTACAACCTCCCCATTATATAGAAACTGACCCCTAAGATGTCTCATTAAGCCTCTCTAGAGAACAACTTCAACCACTATGTATGTATATCATACTCCTACACCCATGTCTCCTCCTTGATATTATTGTGTTTCCACTACATATATACTATAGGGAATATATTTCCACAAAGGATCTTCTAATTCATATCCATAATATAGATGAAACCTTCCCCAAATAACACATCAAACTCCATCTCAACATCATCTATGTTGGTCATGTGAGAAAAGTTAGGATGGTATCTTTAAAGCTAAGATACATAAAATACATCATGCATATCACTATATCTCTGAAGAAGCGCCAATAGATATTCCATGGTGTTGATCCTATCAATAACCTTGAATGGACATATGATCATCAGCACCAACTTTCCTTACCTTTGAATATGTTGGTGCTACAAGTGAGGAAACACCTATAAGAATACATGGTCACCCACCTCAGACTTCAGAGGATAGCATCATTGGTCAGTATAAGATCACTTCCTACACTAATAATTCATCAATATATTCCTAATAAAATGGATATGCTATGGCATCTCATGCATGATATTTGGTCTGATAAAAATCGACTCCCTTCCTCTAACCAGTAGAGAGGTAATTGGAATGACCTGTCATATAAAGCCTCAAAAGGTTCCATCTAAATCAACACCTGATAATAATTTTTATAGGTGAACTTCGTGAGAATAATATAGTTCTCCCATTAACCAAAAAAATCAAGGATACACACCCACAACATATCCTCCAACATGTGGATGGTATGCTCAAATTGTCTGTATGTCTGAGCATGGTAGGAGGTGATCAAATGAACCTATGTATCAAGTTCATTTTACAGTCACTTATAAAATAATTATGTAAAGTGGGAATATTGATTAGATACGATACTTTGGGGAACCCCATGAAGATGAATTGTCTCCAGGATACACAACTTCCCAAGTTCATCGATGGAAAAGGTCTCTTGGATCAATAAGAAATGTGCGACCTTCATCAACCGGTCCACAATAACTCAAACCACATCACTTCCATGAGGTAACCTAAAAAATCCTATTACAAAGTATATCATCACATCATCCCACATCCACTCTATAATAAAAAGAGGCTGAAGAAGACATGTGAGTTGTTGATTCTTGTCCTTCGTATGCTGACAAGTGAAGCATCAAAAAATGAACCCCTGTAATGTCTTTCTCTATCCTGGGCCACCAATACCATCTCCAGATTCCATGATACATCTTAGTGAGTCATGGGTGAATATCCCATCTCAAAGCATGTGAATCATGTATCAACTCTTTATATATTCTCACAGGGACAACCACATGACTATGTATGTAAAGGACCTCATCGGCATCTAGTGACCAATCAGGTGGTAGATCCCCACCATATATATTATCCTACCATCACCAAATAGTCCAAGTCAAACAACTAACTCTCCCTCAACCTCTAGATGAATGAGGAGGAAATGCTCAAAGATGGAAAGGTCACTCTACTTTGATACTACCACTATAGGAAAAAAGATCATTTAGCGGAGCTTTTTAGTAGTGGCTTTCAAAAACAATGCTAAATGTTTTGTTTTTATTTCTTTAGCGATGGTATTAAAAAACCATCCCTAATTCTTGGAAGTTTATTAAAAAACACTACCATTTAGCTGTGGTTTTTTAGTGAGGTTAAAACCATCGTTATATATGAAATTTTATTATTATTATTTTTTAACAGATGTTTTTAAAAACCCACTATGAAATTAATAATAATTAATTATTATTATTATTAATTATTAATTAACATTTCAATTACTTATAAAAAATTAATTTTTAGTATTAATTATCTATAATTATTTTTTATTTTTTATTAATTGTTTTAATTAATTATTAATTATTAATTATGTATAATTGTTAGTTATTACTTATTTAAAATAAAAATTATTTATTATTTAATAATATTTATTTATTATTTAAAAGTATTTATTATTTAAAATATTAATTATTTTTAATTTTCTAATTTTTGATTTTTGATTATTTATAATTATTAGTTATTAATTATTTGAAAACTAAATTAATTAATAATTATTAATTATTAATTATTAATTATTAATTATTAATTATATGGTAATTATTAATTATTTAATAATTATTGATTATTGATTATTAATTACTAATTAGTAATTATTAATTAGTAATTAGAAGTTAATAATTTTAAACTTTAAATTTTTAAGTTTTAAGTTTTAATTTTTAATTCTCAATTATTATTTTTTATTTTTTATTTTTTATTTTTTATTTTTTATTTTTAACTTTTTATTTTTAACTTTTAATTATTAATTTTTTAATTCTTAATTTTTAATTCTTAATTTTTAATTATTTATTATTTATTATTTATTATCTATTATCTATTATTAATCATCATTTATAAACTAGGGGATCTTCCCTCCTACATTTTTTTAAAATATCATTTATCAACTATTTATAATTACTAATTACATGTTATTTTAAATTTGAATTTCTTGTAAATTATTAGTTAATAATCATTATTATTTGTTAATGAATTTTTAATTAATAATTCCTATTTATTAAAGAATCTATTATTAATATTTAATTGATGGTTTTATAATTTAATAATAATAATAAATAATAATTTATTGTAATTATTAATTCATTATCAGTTTTATAATTTTATTCATTAGTTATTTACATATTACTTTTTATTATTCAAATAGATTAAATAAAATTTATTGACATATTGTTACATGTAAGTTCATTTGATGGAGTGGTTGGTACTTAGAAATTTAAGCGAGAATGAGTGAAATTATTGTGTAATGTAAAAAAAATATTGAAAGATGTAGCTTAAAAACATGTTTTGATATATTAATACATTTAAATTCATTTGATGAGGTGGTTAGCTCTTAAATAGTGAGAATAAATGGGAGTGGTGTAAAGATGGGTGACCTTGTTGTGTCATGTATAAAAAAAATCAAAACAAGTGGAAAATAAGTAGTAAATGGTAAATAAATAAATAAAATTGAAAATATTAAAAACATATAAATTTTAAAAAAATATTTAAAATAAAAATTTACTATTTAAATTTTAAAAAATAATAATCTACACTAATTATCTAGAAAGTGTTTAAACCACCTATGAATGATTCATGACTATTTTAGAAACTGCCTTGAAATGATTCCTCATGCACAAATTTAAGATGCATTTTAGAAAGCATCATGAATCATTTAGCGATGGTTAAAACCAATGCTAAATATCGTTTTTCTTGTAGTGTCCTAAACATTAAGGTGCATCTCTGTGAATAGATTCATCACTTATTGCTCACTACTAGCCACTTGCACCACATGTGGATGAGTTTTCCTACTCAATGCACCAACCACGACATTCCCTTTCCTAGGGGTATATGTCATCTCAAAATCAAAGGATGGCAGGTGCTCGACCCACCTCCTCTATAGAAGATTCAAATCAATCTAATTAAATATATACTCCATTCACTTATAGTTGGTATTGTAACACCCAGGCTTCAATTGTAGTAGGTAAATATTTCATTCTAAATAAACTATAGCATAATGCACATAAATTTATTCAAGAATGTGATTAAAACATAAATTATCAAATTTTATAATTTTAATTTTATGAAATGATTTTTCATGTTTTAATTCATCATGTCAAAATTAGTTTAGGTTAAAGTTTTTTATTCTTAAGAAATAGTTGATTTTTAGAGGAATAGTGAAAAATATCAATTTTAAAAATACTGTCACTTTTATGACATTATAATGATATTTTAATGACTTAAAATTTTATGAATTATAGGGAAATATATATATTTAATAATTAATATAATTCATTTAAAAATATAATTTTTAACTTAGAAATCTATGTTCAACATTTTGGAAATTTATGTGAATTTTCATTCAAATAAAAACTATTTTTGATTCTTCTGTCTTAATCAAGTATTCACAAGGTTCCTTTTAGTTTTTGTTTGGTTTTAAATACAAATAAGACTAATTTTATTTAACATAATCTAATTAATTTCATGGTAATCAATATTATACTTGATTTTGCTGTAAAATCATTTTTATGCTTAAGCGATCATTTATCTAAAAATGGTTTTTATTGCATTTTGTACACTTATATTAAAAGTAATTTATTTCACTTCTAAAAATATAATCCTATAAGATGGTATTCATATTTTGAATAATAATAATTTAAATTATTTATTGAGGTTAATTTAATTTTTTTTCATAATGAATAGTAACCATAGTAAATATTTATCATCTCAGTTAAGGAAAAATGAGTTAAGAGGGTTAAAAGAAAGTGATAAGGCTTCATGATGACACAAAAACCTTTCTTAAATCTCATTGGTTGGTTTTATTTCAACTTTAAACTTTTAATATTTGAAACTATAACAATTTGGTTCCACTTTACTTTAGTAATACATATATTATATAATAAAGTCTCAAGTATTTACAAGTTCATCACAGACCTCACTTATAAAAGGGAACCTCCTCCTCTCACTTCTCTAAACTTCTTAAGCCACTTATCTCAACTAACCCTTAGCCAAATATCTTCCCAAAATCCTTATCTATATATTATTGGTCTTTTTATTACTAAAATACAACTTCAATAAGAATTTTGGTTTAAGACATAAGAGATTACCAAAAAAAGATGCATATGTTCTTACTAAGATTTTTCAAGTTCCTTTCTTCTTAAACCTCCACAAAATCTTAAATAACCATATTAACATAATTATAACAGTATATTTTCCATACTGATGTATTTTTATGTTAATTTCATATCCAAATTATTTCTTCTTTCTATCCTATAAAAATAAAAAACATTGCTCATGTGTACGTATGGACTACCATCTCCATGTAGATGTGTAATCTGTTTTTCATCACTATATCACATGGACGGTTATAAATATGGAATTAATGAATATATAATATAATTATGAAATAATTATGATTATGTAAATATAAGATATCATCATCCTTCTTACCCTCTCATTTTTTGGAAAATGATAATGTTTCTTGTGTATGTGGAATGCCACCTCTACGAAGCAATGTGATTCATTTTTCTATTAATGTATTTCATGTAAAATTAAAATATATATATAATGAATAAAAATTAAATTCATTAAATTATTAAAATTATATATATTAAGGAACCATTTCATAACAACTTTAACCATGGTCAATATATCGAAGTAATTTTGTAGAAATTGATCGAACAACCTTAAGTGGTCGACATAAGCAAGAACTATTCAATAAATGAATGTCAAATGATTATAAAAGGACCTTAAAATGGAATATGAATGAAAAGAAATCTTAAGAAAGTATGTAATAAATTGAAAATTATTATTTAGGAGGATATAATTCATCCAACCAAGCATGAATCCAAGGTAAGGATTTTTTGTCTCAATTTCACTCCAATGAGACCTAATTTATATTATGCACCTAATTTATTTTATATAGTGTATATACTACCCCTTTTAAATATTATATCATGAATTTATTCATTTAATTTAAATTTTAAATTCATTTTTTCTATTTTAAGGGATTTTTATTCAAAGTTGTTAAAGTTTTAAAGGTTTATTTTTCAATCTCACTCAAATTTTTGGATTATTCATGTTTAAATTTACGATAAAAAAATTATATGTTCTTTATCTTCTTAAAACCCATATATTTATTCTTCTCTAATTATTTATGGGGTCTCCAAGATTTTATTCCAACTTTTCATCTCTTTGATACTCAAATACCAAAAAAATAATAATAAGCAATCTTTTTTCCACTTTTAAGTTAGAAATATTTTTCTTCCATATCCATATTTTTTAAAAAAATATGAAAGTTTTACATACATTAAAATGACTGGTATAGGTATTTTCCTACTTCCTTTTACTTTCTTTAAAAGGGTTTAAAAGGAATATTTTTAAATTTTTAGGAACATTTTATTTTTTGAATTTTTATAAAAGTCTAAAAGGAATGTTGTTTTTAACATATACAATGTGAATGGATTTTCCTACCTCCATGACCATTATTTTCTATTTATCATCCTCTATAATTTTTTATGTTTTTCATTTCAAAGAAAACCCTTTTACATTTTTTTGTGAATTTTTTTGGTTTATATTAAAATAAAAATACATTATTTTCAGAAAGGATGAAAATAATTTTAGAAATGATTTATAACTTCTTTTTTACTACAAAGTTACAAAAGCTTTAAAGGAATTTATTTTTAAAATTTGACTTTAATTTTCCTCTATAATTATCAAAATACTTTCCATTATTTCAAAAATTCAATTTTGATGAATTAATGGTATTCTATCATCCTTTACTGATTTATGAATTATACTTTATTTTGATATCATTCACTTTCTTATGATCTGGTTCTTTATCACTCTTCATTATTCATTAAACATTATTTTTCTCCTTTATGCCCATATTTTTAGTATCATGGATATATTCAATATCATTTCTACTACTTCTATATTTAATTAATTATATACTATTTAAATATACATTGTTAGCTAAACAAATATTATTAAGAAATTTATTTCATTCGCTAGGGAAATATTGATTTCTATTTTCTTGATTCAATAAAGATATTTATTGATTGATAAGTCACATTTATCTTGTATTATATTGTTAATTCTATATATGAGGAACACATTGAAATTATGTAATTTATGGGTGGGGTTCGGTTATAGATAGCCCCTCGATGCATCTATAGGTATCATGAGATAAATATTTGGCCAAATTAGTTGGGTATTTGGTGTATACCTACCATTTCATTGAAATGTATTGGCACAATGACTTAGCAGTAAGGTTCATGATGTCTTGGAATGAGGCCTTGATGGTAAGATCATGACATATGACATTATGCATTTCCTTCATTAATATTTTAGTATTTATTATCCATGTGATTGTTATGTTAATATTTTCTATGGATGCATTTTGAAGATCAATATTTTGATTAAATGGTATATGTATTGATTATCCATTCTACCATATAGTTAATGACTTATCTACTCATGATGGATTATATTGTGTTCTTTACCTTACTAATCATTTGGGCTCATCTGCTATTATGTTTTCTTTTCCCCAAGATGTGATTAAGGGATCTTTTAATGATCTTCAAGGATGAAATGGAATTTTTATGCTATGTTTTTTTTCTAATGTAATATAGAAATCATGTATTTATCTAGTCTCTCAAGGATGCTAAAATAGTTGATCTTTTATGGTGTCGTCTCTTGTATCTTGTACCAATGTAATAAAGTAAACACTACCTCTAGGTTACTAGATTTTGGGGTTTTTATAGTCGATATCATATGAAGTTTAGTATGACCTTTAGGAACTAGATTTTAGAAGAACATTGCAGTAATAAGAATTAAGATAAAACCCTATAATGTTTAATAACTTTTAGGGATTTTTATATTATGGATTAATATACATGATGTTATAATCTAGTTATTTAGGTTCCATTATTTAGAAATGGTACCTAGAAGAAGAAAATAAAATCACATCAACACGCATAGTCAATGTTGGGATTGACCATATGAGTTGGTCAATACAACAAGTGTTGGAGCTAAGAAGATCATGGAAATATTTGGGTAAATGACCCAGGTTATGATAAATAACCTTGCTTGTATGGAGCAACATATTGTACCACAACATGATGCGCCTATACTAGATCATTTTATGCAATAGAATCTTTCATCCTTTAATGGAACTATTAATCCATTGGTAATTAAGTAATCGATCAAGTCTTTTGAAAATATATTCCTGAATTTGAGAAGTAATGAAAGGGAAAAGGTTATTCTTTAGTATATTTTTTAAATGGACATGTTAATCAATGTTATTCATTCATCCATAATACTAAAGAAGAAGATAGAATAGAAATTACGGAATGGAGAAATTTTAAAGTGATGTTTTTGAGAAATATTTTCCTCAAGAGAAATGAGTTGAAATAGAGAGAAAGTTTTTCAACATAAAGAAGAAGAAAGAGGAAGGTGTTACTAAATATGAAGCCAGTTTCATAAGATTAGAAATTCATTCAATTGACTATATATGTAATATGAAAAGAAAAATTAGTCATTTATTTAATGGGATTAAGATGAATCTTTGAAGGGTAATGGTCTCCTAAATGTTTTCATCACATGATGATATAGTATTATATACCATCAATATAGAGAAAGAATTTTCTAGGTCTTATATCTTCAAGATAAGTCAAGAAAAGAATAAATTGGTTGCGCACCAAAGAAAAATAAATTCATAAAAGAATAAAGAAAACATTTTATTTACAAAATGTTATGATTTTAGAAAGAAACATTCTAGTAAATTCTTAAAGGGAATAAGAGTATGCTACAAGTTTAGAGATAAGGGTCATTTGGATCATGATTGCGAGGGAAATAAAGAAACCATTATAATTCAGTGCTTCAACTCTATGGTGATGAGGCATTATTCAAACCAATTCCCCAAGCATCAAAGGAACCTACCATAGAAGAGGCCAAGGGGGAAGGATAAGATTATGTGATTACTACAGTTGAGTTGAAGTCTATAAAGATATAGTTATAAGTACTTTGATCATAAACTCAAATTTATCTAACTCTTTTTTTAATTATGGATCTTCATACTCATTTTTATATTACATGTTTTTAAATAACATTAAATCATTATCTTGTACCTTAAGAAGGCATATTTCAATCAAGGCTCCAAATAGAAATCTTATTGTAATAAGGATATTTTAGTCAGTCCCCATTATGATGCATAGAAATATACTATTTTCAAACTAGTTTATTATACCTGTGGTTAAATCTGATATAATCCTTAGTATGGATTGTCTTTGAAAGTAAATGTGAAAATTTATTGACAATATAAGGATATTATGATTCATGATGTAGATGTAGAATCCTTAGTATTTATAGGGGATAATACATCATCATAATCATGTCTGGATCTACCTATAGTATCCCGCTTTAATGAAATTATGGGTGAAGAAGATAAAATGAAACCTGTAGATGGGAAAGGTAACCTTGGAATAGAAGATGTACCTATAATGTAGGTTTACATTGATGTGTTTCTGAAAGAGTTACCTGAAAATACATCTAAGCAAGAAGTTGATTTTTTTATTGAGATCATCCCGAACATCAAAACTATATCTAATACCCCTTACAAAATGGCTATAGTGGAATTAGTGGAACTGAAGAAACAACTGTATGATTTGGGGAATAAGGGATTCATTTTCCCTAGTGTTTCACTTTGGGTATCCCCTATTCTTTTTTATAAGAAGAAGGATAGATCTATGAGGATGTACATCAATTATAGGGAAATCAATTCCATTACTATAAAGAAAAAAATATCTTATGTCTCGCATTTATTACTTATTTGGCCAAATTGAGGGAACTCAATATTTTTCAAAAATTTATCTTCATTCTAGGTATCATAAATTTTGATTAAGAAAGGAAGATATTCAAAAGATGGTACAAGGTATGGAAATTATGATTTTATAGTTGTAGCACTCAATGCTTTTAGGAAGCATATTCTTTTTATAAATCATATGTCTATAATTCTAAACTATGTTTTTTATATTTGTTTAAAGAAATTCAAATTGATTGGGAAATAAGTCATATAAGATATGAATTAAAACTAACAACATATTATTCATTCATAAGTGGAAAGTTACAACAAACGCATATAAAGCTAAGTATTTCACACTATAGATTATTACTCACCATAGATAAAATACATCCATTAAAATTAAAAGTGAAAAAAAGGGGAAAATAGATAGAAAGGAATAAAATCTTAATGACTAGGAAATACCTTAGATCATCTTCAACCTTAATTATGAACAATATCTAAACAAAACCTATAATGTGGAAAATTGCCATGAAAGGATAAATCATTATGAGAAATCTATAATATGAAATAATAACTATGTATTGTAAAGTGAATGTGGAACGAACAAATGATTTACTAAGTCTATATATATATAAATGAAATATGATCATTACAGAAATATTAAATAGGTATATCGATGTTTTTTAATGTTAAATAGTAAATTTCAAATAATATAATTTACAATGAAATAAAAATATTATATTATGATATTATAAATATGTGTGTGTGTTACGTATAAATATTAATATTACTATTATAAAAATATGATATGATTAAAATAAATATTTTAATATCAATGGGGTTTTAAATTAAATTTTAGAATATAAATAATTGATTTTAATGGAATTTTTTAAAATGAATTTAATATAAAAGTAATATTTCTATAATTTTTTCCAAAGAACCATTTTGTTACGTATTGTATATTTTATCCTCATATATTAAATTAAGAACTTTTAAAATATTATTATTTATAAACTAATATATTAACAAGTTTTGAATTATAAATTTATATGAAATAATATTAAGAACACTTAATGTTTAAAAACTTCAATTTTCAATAAAAGAAGTTTTTTTTTATATTTTATATTTTCTTTTAAAAGATAAATTTAAAAAATTTAGAATTTAAATTTGATAAAATAACATTCAATTTTTAATTTCTCACACAAAAACTTTCTTAGTATTAATTTTTGAGTTTTTGTGCAAAAGGTTTATTTTTTGTCAAAAATATGATTTTAATGAAAATTATAATTTTTATGGTTTTATCATTATGTAAGTGTATACTAAAAGATTAAAAAACCTTTTAAGTAGTAAACTATTTATTTAAGGAATAAAAATATGTATTTAAAAATGTTCTTTGAACTTATAAATCCTATTTCTAATGTTTTTAAAATGAAATTAAAATGTTACTTTTATAAAAATTGTTTTTGGTATTTTCTTCTAATTAAGTGCTTTGATGTTGAAATTTAGTTTTGGGTTTCTTTGAAATGTACCTAAATTTTATTTCTTTTATAATAAAATAATTTATTACATAAACATTATTATCTATGAAAATCATATTTTCTACATAAATTTTTAAACTTAATAATGCACTTTTCCTAAAAATTGTTTTTACGCGTTATATGTGTTTATTTTAAAATTAACATTTCAAATACATAATTTTTTTTTGGTAAAATGATTTAAAATTTTGAAATATGAAGTCTCAAATTATTTAAAAGGTACAATATTAATTTTTTCATTAATATTAATTACTAGGGTTAAAATTAATTACCAAGGTAAAAGTAAATTAAGGTAAAAGTTAAAAAGTTAAAAGAAAATGCCTAAAATTATTCTAGGATGTCCAAAAATTGTGTGTATGGGTATAATATTGACCAACACACGCTTCCCCTCCAATTTTTTTATTTTGGATTCATTAACCTTTGAATAGTAACATTACATTATTAAAAATGTAATGGTTACTTCCAAAACTACCCTTATCTTCACTTATAAAAGGGTAGCACTTTCACCGCTTCAAGACTAACTTATCCTTCTAATTTCTTATTAAAATTATATAAAATTACTCCTACAAGAACCCTATTCCATGTACGTAGGAATATGGTCACCTTTAGTTAGCTTAATCCCTTTATTTCCAATGATTTTTCTAAGAGAAAACTCAAACATCTAATGTGAGTATTGCTTTCACTTACTCTTTTATTTTACTTTACTCATTCCTAAATCATCTATAACCTTATTAATATAATTAAATAAGTATTATTGGTATATTAAAATATCATTATATTAATTTAATAACAATTATTCATTACTTTACATCTACTAAGAGAGACTAAAATATTGATCGTGTGTATGTGTGAACTGCCACCTCTACGAAGCGATGTGGTTCTTTTTTCATCACTACACCTCAATATGGAATCAAGGATGGATTTTATGAATAGATATATTTTCTATGTCACAAATATAATTCTAAATTAATCATTTTTCATATACCATCATTCCATTAATTCAATAAGAAATGAGATCATTAATTGTGTTTATAGCGGACTACCGACTCCTCAAATGACAAGTTTCATTTTTCATCACCACCCATAATTGATGGTTAATATAATGGATTTAATGAGTATATATTATGTTTATTACATTTTTAATATTCTTTATTTTTTAAATTATCATTATCTAAATACAGTCCCTTTCTCATTAAATCGCTATAAAAAGTTACCATTTGGGTCGATTTAACCACTTATGTAAATGATGTTATAATGATTATGAGATATCGGATAATGGTAATATCATGTAATAATGATATATTTAATATTTTTTAAATATTATGGAAATGTTTTTTTAATACTTAAAATATTTATAAATATATCACCTTTTGATCATTGAATGCGTTGAAGACTAGTTCATCCTTATTTCCATTTTCACAAGCTAGATTCATGTATTTTACCTAATGAAAATGGGAATTGAGAAATCATTGAAAAATAATTATTATAATATATTTAATGATCTAAGAATTATAAACATTAAATAACTTATTGATAATTGATCTTTTCTTCATGAAATCTATAAAAAACAAACAACCAAAAGTTCTAACACCTAATAATGAAAATAAAATATAATCGATTAATATATTTGTAATATATGGTCATAAAATTATTATAAAAAATAAATTGTGCCTATATTAATATTATTATATGATTTATTAAGATATTTATTCTCAT
This sequence comes from Viscum album, assembly GCA_963277665.1. NCBI lineage: Eukaryota > Viridiplantae > Streptophyta > Magnoliopsida > Santalales > Viscaceae > Viscum > Viscum album. Next base: position 1,291,589,189 of record OY728138.1, on the reverse strand, counting down.
TTTATATTAGTTTATATCATATTCAAGTAAGTGGGAATACAAAGTAAGGGTTTTTCATCTCAAATTTCTTCCTTTGCGACATGTTTTATATTATGAACCTAATTTCATTTATAAGGAGAATATATTGCCCATTTTATATATCATATCATGAATTATATTTTATTAATTGTATTTGAAGTTCAATTACAATCCCTCTCTTTCAATGGGTTTTGATTAAAATGTTACCCAAGCTGTAAGGAGTTCTTTGTCTCAAATTTAAATCCTTTGAGACATGTTTATGTTATGAACCATATTTACTTTTCAATGGTGTAAATATTGCACCATTGTAATTTCTTTATCATTATTATCTTATTTTTTAGGATATTAAAGGTTCTATTTAAATTTCTACCTCTCATGGGGTTTTGATTCAAAAGTTACAAAGGCTATAAGGGGTTCTCATGACTCAAATATTTTCATTGGGTCATAATCACTTTCTTTGACTATTATCTTTCAAGATTGATATATTATAACCTATGATAATGTTATGATATATTTCCATATTATTTTTTGGGAAAATCATATTTCATACTAAATTCTTATTCCTTGATGATTCTATTGTTTTGTGAAAATGAAAATGTTTTCAAGAATAATTCTCATTTATTTTAATTGATTTTTCTTCCATATTCATGTTTTTACTTTCCTTCAATGTTCTCCTTTACCTAGTGAAAACTAAAATTATTTTCATCTCCAATGATACATTTATTCCACTTTATTCATTTTAAAATAAATGTTTCATTAATATTTTACTGATTTTGGATTTCAATAAAGGTGTTTTAAAATATTTAAAATATTTTCATTATCATGATCTTATATTATTCCCTTCTAATTCACATTTTTACATATGTTTTAATTATTATCATGGTATATTTATTGAAATTTGTTTTGAAGTAATTTTTTAAGAAATTTACTCTTCATCTTCAAAAAATTGGTTTTTAGAAATTGACTTGAAAATTACATATTTTAAGAATATTAAGAAACAGTTTTTAAGAAAAATCCCTTTTTGTGATTTCACTTCCATTTTCAAAGGATTGTTTTCCGATGGAGTAATAGTTAATAAATAACCCTATATGTTCTATTCTTAAATACTACTTTTGAGAGATTATATTTTTTGTATCAAATGATCATATTTTTTATTGTGATACCATTTGGAAAAGTTATGAAACTCATTTTCTTCTCATGGGTTATTTATTATAAGATGAATGGTTTGATTTTAAGTGGAACTCATAAGTATGGATGATGATGGGCGGGGTCCTACATCACCCTCTAATTCATTAGTTTAAGTTTATGTATCATGCACTCAAAAGGGTTCATGGGGGGGATTTATCCCAATCCAAAGAGTGCATGGAAGAATTTATCTTAAGGAAAAGGATGCATGAGAGGGTTTATCCCAAACTAAAGGGTACACGGGGGGATTTATCCCCAACCAAATGGGAACATGGGAGGATTTGTCCCAATCCAAATGTTATATAAGATGATTATCCCAAGCTTATAAAGGTACATTTGTGGTATCCCAGGCCTACTAAATGATGAATGTTTTTATGGGTAGCCTTGACATATGGTTTCTATGATTATATTTGTTCCACACTCTAATGTCTTAAGTGTATGCCTATGATTATAATCCTTGAATCAAGTTTAATGTCTCATGATTCCACACACTTTTTTCATGGTATATGTTTGTTCATTTGAGATTACATGCCTTTCTATCATGAATTATAGAAAACACTTATTGTTACATATTATTTTTAATAATAAATTTCTCCCTTTCCCATGATTTCTCAAATTTTTATAATTTAAATAATATTAGCATGTTGATATGTTTTCCTTACTTATCATTTGAGGTCACCTCTTTCTAATGTTTTCTTTTCCCAAAATTATGAAGATAAGTATAACTTGTGGAAAATCTAAAAGGGATTCAAGAGTTGTAACACCCATGGTGTTTTTTCATGTATTTTTCATTTACTTTGGTCTTTATTTTATTCTGTGGATTTTCTATGTGTTTTTCAAAGAAAAAAATAGAGATTTGGATGGATAGAGGGTGGAACATGGTTAGTAAAAACCATTCACCAGCCCCAAAAAAATCATGTGTCTTAGATAGTGAAAATGGAATGCCCACATGGTTAGTCACACGGTTTGTGAAACCATGTTGCCTCCATCTATAGAAAAAGAGGTACCTGCATGGTTAGTGCACAATTTTAAAAATCATGCATCCAAACCATGTGGTCTGCCCAATTTTTAAATATTTTGGTTCTCAAAAAATATACATCACCATTTTTAACCCTCTTTCGTCATTTATTTCCCCCATTCGACTTTCTCAACCCTAGGAGTGCCTCCCCTAGCCTCCACCTCCTTCTTTTCATCAATTCTTGGGTGGTTTTAGCTTGGATCTTCAAGGAAAATTCAAGTAACTTCCTCATATTCATTCTACTTTGTTTATTCTCCCTTATTTCTTGGGTTTCCTTCTCTTCGGTGGTTTCAGTGACCTAGAGTGGGTTGGATCTAAAAACTTTGTCTTGGGTTTTGATGTTTGTGATGTGTCATTACTTCAGTAGGATCTCCACACTTCTAAGCTTACATTTTTTAACTAGATTGTGGTGATTTAAAAGGGAATGGTATGTGGTTTCATGTTGTGCTATTATTTAATTATTTGAATATGATTGCCTCTATTTCTAAGTGTGTTCTAAAATTGTGTGTGGTGGAGTGTGTGAAAATGGGTGATTTACAAGGTTTTTGTGTATATAAGGCTTCGAAATGGTTTATCCCCTATGGAATTGGTTGGAAATGGAATGGTTGGCATGTGATATCTTGGTTTGTTGAAAACAGGATTTTCACAGTTTTATAAATGGGGTGAAGCACATGGGAATCCTCAGTACCTGGGTGGGAAGGCTAGTATAAGTACACCAGGCATGACCTTCCTTACTTAGTAGGAATATTTCACAATTATAACTAAACTATGATGATTAGGATTGGTTGGCTTGAGCATGAGAGCAGAACTTCACATCCATGGTTTATCATTGAGAGTATGAGGATATCAGGTCCCCACTAACCCTATCTACTTAGGAATTTCCCATGATGATTATGCTATTTTTTTACATTTTTCCATTTATTCTTACATATCTTATTATTATTCAAAGTTAAAGCATGTTTTAAAAAATAAATTTTTTTCCTTCTTTCAAAACTAGCATGTTTATTTGTCTTATAATGGCTATGCATGGAACACTTGGTGGGATCCTACTGGGTAAGTGATCTCACATCCTACATAAACTACATGGGTGTATATAAACCTTTTTTATGACTTAGGTAAAGGTAAGACTTCCCATGGGAGTGGTGGTGGTTACTCTCGTTATTGGCATTTTATTTTGGTAGGTGTTGATGATGGTGACATGGTGGGTTTTGGTCCTTGTTCCATTAAGAGGATTATGTTTCTTTTTTTGGTTCCCACCCCTTGGGTGCATTTTGGATTTTATTATAAATTTAAACTTTAACTTGAAACTTGTGTACCCTCTTTGGTATAGCCTATTTTGGATGATGGGTATGTTGATTTATGCAATTATTATATTGGCATTGGATATGGATATTAACTATTATACTTGTGGGAAAATCATTCCCAAAGGAGTTATTTGATGCCCAGGCACTAGTTTTCATCCCATGGGGATTGGGAATGCCCTTCATCTCATGCCATGGGCTAGGTCAGGTGTTGGATTAGATGTAATCCCAGATCGATTCATGAAAAAGTTGTATAATAGCAGGTTTTTCCCTTTTTGGTTCATGTTATTTGGGAAAATCTGGATAGACAACATCTATGACTATTTGGGCTTTAGGTTCTGGTTACTAGTGGGGTGTCTAGCCAACACAACTCGTGATAGGCCTTGGGTTTCCATGGGATGCTAGGGATTTGGTTTGAATCCTCCTTAAGGTGTAATTCATAGGTTGTAGACTAGGAAAAGGCACTGAGGTAGTGTGGAGTGGTTTGAATTGTTGTTTTAGTTGTTGTGGTTTTACTTTGATTTATCTGAGTGTTTTATTATGTGATTCTCCATGGGTTGATGTAATGATGGATTCTTACTTGTGTTTGTTTTGAATTGTGTAGAATTATGCCTCCCCAGAGACATTTTTTTATAACCATGGGAGGATGACAAAGATAGTTATCCATCACCAGTTAATTAGATATTGGTAGTGGAAGTGGTTTGGGTTGTGCATGATCTGAATCACAGAGAAATCTTTAGCCCTTCTCAGGCTAAGGAATCCAAACTGGGTGAAGAAAAGGATTGGTCTCATGAGTTCCTTAAGAATAATACCCCTTCCTTCTAGGGAATCACTAACCCCCATGAAGTGGAGGATTGGGTGGAGAATATTTAGATTATATTTGAGTTCCTCAAGACTTATGAAGCTGTTAAGGTAAGGGGTGTTGTGTTTTTTTTTGTAAGACCTTAGTTGTAGGTGGTGGGAGTCAGTAGTTTAGGCAGGGAATCATGAGAAGATGAGCTAAAAGGACTTCAAGGTAATCTTAAATGAGTATTAATGCCCTAATACTTTGTCTTTATCCAAGTCCCAAGAGTTCCTGGTGATGCGGAAACATCAGTAGTAACAACGATAGAAAGAAATGATTCACATAAGAGTAAAAGGTAAAAACAACATAATAAATTGGACATAGAGATTTATGTGGTTCGGGAAATGTTCCCTACATCCATGGAGAGGCATAAGTTTCACCATATGTCAGGATAATAATTAAAAGGAGAGAATTAAAGTTTCTAAATACTGAAACCCTAGCCCAAAATGGGCTAATAAGGAGGATGAAACATTATTCCACCAACCATAAGAAAGTATATTGTGCTAAAGTGAAAGTTGGTTAGAAGTTCACATCACTATAGTGAAAGGTGGCCACCCAAGTCAAAAGTGAAACAGTGGCTAGTGACTGGAAGTCCAAGGAGCTACAGTATTGTTGCCTCTAAAGTATGGCCTGCTATAGTGCCCTTTTGGTGTCGGTCGGTCAGCTCTTCTATAGTGGTCGGAGATGCTACAGTGCCCCAAAATTTTGGTTGGGGGCCTTTGACCCCCAGATAAAGGGCGCATTTCCCCCCGCAACCCCCAATGAGCTCACCACAGAGCTCGACCTGCGAAGGTTGCGGCCTTGTGTGCAGTATGGGCAATAAGCATTCAGCCCAAACATCATCCAAAAATAGGATCGGGCTACACCAATCCAATACCTGGACCTCCATCAAAGGAGAGAGTTTAGTGATAGAGTATGATAAATGATTCATGGAGTTAGTTTAATTTCACTAGAGTTAGTTACCAATGAGAAGATTAAATCCCAATATTTTTAAATGGGGTTGGAGATGAACATTTGATCTTATATCTTATTATTTAATTTGAAGATGTATGCTTTGGTGATTGACTAAGATTTGATGGTGGAGATTGACCAGGAAGGTATGTCAGGATTGTATGGGACACTTCCAACACTAAGCCAGAGTAGGAGTGGCTTTTTTAGAAAGAAGAGGAAGCATAGGGAGCAAGGGAAGAAGGGTGGTAGTAGCTCTGAATATCCACCCCAATCACCTCCATCAGCAGCTGTAGGTGGTGGATTTTTTTATTCCATCAGTGTGGGATGTTTGAGAACATGTGGTCTATGTGCTTGGTTCCACCTAGGGTGTGCCAACTTTGTGGACGCATGGACCATCTACAAAGGTTATGTAAGAGTGCCCCTCCTTCTTAGAGTGGTGCAGTCTCTACATCTTTTATGGAAACTATATCTCAGTCTAATTCATCTAGAGATATATGGTCTCATTCTTGTGGACTTGGTAGCAATGTTGGGTCATCTTTTTTGTAGATTCATCTTAATGTAGAGACATAGGTCGATAGTCAACCACATACATAGACAGAGACAAAGAACATGTTTTTTATGGATCGGGAATTGGTGGAATCAGGTGTAGGCCCTATGAAAATTCAAGGTACCATTCTTGTTGCATCATCCATAGTAATTTCTTTATTCAATACATGAGCATATTTCATCTGAGCATATTTCATATTCCATGGAGCAGATTACGCTTCTCAATAGAAGGAAAGATTTGGGTTTCTTATCTACATATTGTTTCATCTCCTTGTCAGTGGTTGAGTTGGACTGGTATTTCCTTATCCTAGATATGGACCTCTTTGACATGATCCTAGGTATGGATTGGATGACCCTCTTCAAGGCCTATATCAATTTCTATTGGCGATGAGTGACTTTCATAGATCCTGATGGGAGCACTCTGTTTATTTAGGGAGAATTGGATTTGTGGTTTCGATGAGATGGACCTCCACTTTCTGAGCTAGACGGCCTTTCTTTCCAGGTATCTTCCCTCTTTATAGTGGATGATGGGGAAGGCTTGGAGAGTGGATTGAACCACGTGGTGAGTTAGTTTCATGAGGTATTCCTAGAGGATTTTTCAAGTCTACCTCTTGAACAGGATGTGAAGTTCACCATTAATTTTTCATGAGGGACACAACCAATATCTCTTCCCACATATCGTATAGCCCCCACCAATTTGATGGAATTAAAGATACAGCTAGATGATTTAGAATCTAAAGGGTTCATTTTTCTGAATATCTTTCCTTGGGCTGCTTTGGTGCTTTTTATTAAGAAATCATATGGATATCTTTGGCTCTATATCAACTATCAGAGTCTGAATCGGATCGCCATAAAAAATAAATACCTCTTTCCCCATATTAATGATCTCTTTGGCTAGATCAAAGGATAAATTTAGTTTCCAAAGATCGACCATCGTTCAGGGTATATCCAGGTCAGGGTGAGAGAATAATATGTTCCCAAGACCACTTTCTGAAGTTCGTATGACCATTTTGAGTATTTGGTAATTTCGTTTGGATTGAAAAATGTTCTCGTGTTTTTTATGGCTCTTATGAACTGGGTATTCCATAGATGCCTCGACTCTGTTGTGGTGTTTGTGGATGACATTTTGGTTTATTCAAGATCAGAAGAGGAACACGGGTAGCATTTGATGATTGTTCTGAAAACATGGTGATGCCACAGTTTTTATTCCAAATTGTATATGTATAGTTTTTAGATCTAGGAAGTTAAGTTTATAGGACATGTGATCTTGAAACATGGGGTTTAAGTTGACCCAAAAAAGTTCAAGGTAGTGATTTCATGGGAGGAGATGAGGAATGACCTTGAGATTAGAATGAGTCTAGTAGGTTACTATAGGTGTTTTGTTAGATATTTATCTCAAATTTCTTCACCTATGATAGCTCTCACCTGGAAAGGGGTGAAGTTATCATGGAGTCCAGAATGTCAATCATCTTTTGAGAAGCTTAACCAGCGGTTGACCACCGCCCCTATCTGAATTTTACCTGGGGCTAGACAAGGTTATGTGTTCTATTGTGATACTTTATGTATGGATTTGGGATGTGTACTTATACAGGACGACCATGTGGTGGTGTATAGATCTCACCGGCTCCAACCATAAGATAAGAATTACCCAACCCATGACCTCAAACTTGCAGTAGTGATGCATGCCATTAAATCCTGGCACCAATATATTTTAAGGGAGAATTTTATGGTCTACTGGGAGCACAAAATCATACAGTATATCTTCTCCTAGAAGGATTTAAACCACTGTTAGTGATGATGGATTGAGTACCTTAAGGGGTTCAAATTCGATATCAGATATACCTTAGGTAAGGGAAATGTGGTCACTGATGCCTTAAGTAGAAATTTTCCAACCCAGCCTCTAAGAAGTCCAATGATGAGTGGTAACTGAGGGGGATTTTTACTCAAATCACTACTAGAAATATCACCTATACCCACGGTTTAGAACCGTGGGTATAGCCCATGAAACCGTGGGTATAGGCTATACCCACGGTTTCATGGACCGTGGGCTAGAGCGGCGTCGCAATAGCTCTATACCCACGGTTTCTATAAAACCGTGGGCATAGCCCAAGAAAAAGTCAGATTACCCACGGTTTACCAAACCATGGGTATATATCTATATCCACGGTTTTGTAACCGTGGGTATACAGGTTTCCAACGCAGCAGAATTACCCGCACAGCAGAATTACCCACGGTTTACCAAACCGTGGGTATAGATATATACCCACGGTTTGGTAAACCGTGGGTATACAGGTTTCCCCGAACAGCAAAATTACCCACAGTTTAATAAACCGTGGGTATAAACATTTTACCCCAGAAACTGCTTCTAGCTTACCATCCGGCACCCTTCCTACCATCCTGCACCTATTCCTACCATCCAGCACTTAAAAACAATAGAAACCAAAATACAAAATAGATGGATTTCAATCATGGTGGTGGGAAAATTAAAAATTCCAACTTGGATGGAGAAAAAGTGATAAAATTCCAGCATTCCAAAATGATGCATATCTTAAAATGATGAAAAAAAGAAGACATTATCAATTTTACTAAGGTTATTACTAATCCAAATTCAATATTCCCATCGGTGTTAGAATCAAAAGAAAATGTAGGAAAAATCATGTCACACAAGAGTTCCCAGAACAAAACTGACTTACATTATCAATAACGATTACTACAAGACTAAGTTAAATCTAGGATATTATAAACCAACACAATACTAACCATTTATATTGCCTCATGTCCAAGATTGTGTAACCATCTGTATTGCTTCATACTAACTGCAAGAACATAAAAACAACTAATTATGAACCTTTATTGCAAATGCTAACAAGAATGAAGTACGATAAAATCCAATACTGAACTTGCATGAATAATAAAAGATCATTTTTGGTCAAGGATCATGGAAATCAGTGAGGATCTATCCCAAATGAAAAGAAAAAATATAATGGAATTTCTGCTATGTCAAAAAATTAAAATTAAAATCAAAACAATAAGACCATGTTTTTAGCAAACTCAAGTGACCATCCAGATTAAGGAAATTTGGAGTGCACTAACTTGAATATAGAAAATGCTAAAAAAAGTGAAGAAAAATATAGCTAATAATATGTTGAATATGAATATGGAAGATTCAGATGTTCACCAAAATTCTGGTTTTTATAGAGGATCTAAAACTAATTGTGGGAAGAATTTTGATTTGTGTCTGGATGCAGTGGGTATACAGTTAAAGCTGCCAAAATTTATGATGAAATGGTCATGACCGGGTTTACTCAATGTATCAAGACTTATAATGCCCTTCTAAATGAACTGACTCAATTGGGAAATTGGGAAATTGGAAAGCAGCAGAATCCATCTTTCTAGACATGAAAATAAATAACACGCTACTCTCAGACACTCAAACTACTCACTAACTCCATGCTTCTTGTTGTCCGACTCCTCACTATCAAAGAATGAATTTACACCAACATAGGTGTATCAATTCTTCTCCACGTTCATCTAATGATGAACTCAATGAATCTCCAATAGGAATACCTCCTAGATCTCCTTAATCTAACTTTCCATCCCACATATGGAAATATTTAGTTCTCTCTTTCTCCATGCTTGTTGTTGTCCTACTCTTCACTAACAATGAATGAATTTACACCAACATAGGTGTATCAATTCTGCTCTACATTCAAAAGATGACTCGTAGACAAAAGCCCTCCACCTGCCCAGCCCTCCCCATCCCTCCCCACTGCTCAGCCCCTCCCCATCCCTCCCCACTGCCCAGCCCCTCCCCCTCCCCCCTACCCAGCCCTCCCCCTCCCCCCTGCCCAGCCCCTCCCCCCCTGCACAGCCCTCCCCCTGCCCAGCCCCCCTCCCCCTCCCCCCCCCCCTGCCCAGCCCTTTCCCTGCCCAACCCCCCTCCCCCTCCCCCCTGCCCAGCCCCTCCCCATCCCTCCCCACTGCCCATCCCTCACCCTCCCCCCCTGCCCAGCCCTCACCCTGCCCCCTGCCCAGCCCTCCCCCTCCCCCCTGCCCAGCCCTCCCCCCTACACAGCCCTCCCCCCCTGACCAGCCCTCCTCCCCCTCCCCCCCTGCCCAGCCCTTTCCCTGCCCAGCCCCCCTCCCCCTCCCCCCTACCCAGTCCCTCCCCATCCCTCCCCCCTGCCCAGCCCTCCCCCTCCCCCCTGCCCAGCCCCTCCCCCTCCCTCCCCACTGCCCATCCCTCCCCCCTGCACAGCCCTCCCCCTGCCCAGCCCCCCTCCCCCTCCCCCTCCCCCTACCCAGCCCTTTCCCTGTCCAGCCCCCCTCCCCCCCTGCCCAGCCCCTCCCCCTCCCTCCCCACTGCCCAGCCCTCCCCCTGAATCTCCATGCATGAAATATGTAGATGCATGACATGTTTTATTTGGATGCAGACCCAACCAGGTAAGGTACTGTAACTGTTAGAAAACATCCTAAAATTTTGATAAGGTACTACAACTCACTGTATTACAGAACAGATTATAACAGAAAACAAATCTAAAATCGGATGTCCAACTAAATATGTTCCCTTAAGGTATGTTTATTTAAGGTAATACAACTCACTGTAATACAAAACAGATTATAACACAAGAAATACCAGTCAAAAAATATAAACTTCCATACATCCTATCCTGTTGAAGAGTTAGTTGGGAAAAAAATACCTTCATCAATCCTCGTTGAGACATAAATGATACACATCTCTTAAGTTTCTTCTCCATGCTTGTAAATCTAAGGCATTCATTCCATCAGCCCATGCACATTCACCAATATTTCGGTTCATCGCTATGCTGGGATGAGAACAATCAAAGTATTTCTAGCAACTCTTATACATGACCCACAAAAATCAATATACAGTGGAGTCAATAGTGAAAACATATCACCTGCATTCATATGTTGGATGAAAGGGAGGTTAACTCTATGATTTTACGACCAATAACCTGCATTTATATAGTGTGTAAATGCAAATGAAAAATGATGCATGGTAGGGAGGTTAATTCCACAATTTTAGGAAAACATACCTGTTGTAGAGATCTGGCACTTATTAGTGCAGGATTCTCTTGATCTCTTCATGTGCAGAGTGAGTCACCTGCAATATATAAATAAAAAATAGTCAATATTCATCTTAAAAGATGAAGTGCGTAATAACGTATGAAAAAGTATTGTGCGAAGGGAAATACTGCAAATTGTCTAGGAGATTATTTCAACGATATTACGAGAACATACCTATTGTGGGGTGAGCAACACATCGGTCAAGATTCGATTTAAGTGGCTGCTCTGGGCGGTTTTGTTAACATACACCTCACCCGTGCACTTGCTTTGTGTTTCCAGCACACCCTTCAAGAACACTTTCAGCTTCCAGAATGTTGATTCACTCTGCATCCCACATACCAATTATGGCCGGAAACAGAGAGGAAACAGAGCATTTGTGCTGCAATGAATAGTCAGAAATGTCAGGTTTAATGATAGCAACCAGAAGTGTTTACCTTCAACTGGAAGGTAGTGCCCCATTGATGATTGTTCAGAAGGCGCTGAAGAAAGGTGATGTCCTGGGAGTGGTCGATCCTCTAATGCGCCATGGTAATCAACTAAATCAGCTGCAAATTCATTTCTGGGAGCACTTGAAGTCCTACTGCATCATATTATGAAAATATGAGTCTGGGGTTAAATTGGATATTTGAGGATGCAGTTGAGTAAAAAGAAAATTTGTCATGATGTAAAAAATGGTGTGGTTAAACCATACCTTTAGCGACGGTGGATAAGTCGACACCGTGTCCAGCTCCTCCCCCAGCCCCTCCCCCTGCTTCCCCACTGCCCAGCCCCTCCCCCTCCCTCCCCACTACCCAGCCCCCCCTGCCCAACCCCTCCCCCTCCCTACCCATTACTCAGCCCCCCCTGCCCAACCCCTCCCCACTGCCCAACCCCTCCCCCTCCCTCCCCACTGCCCAGCCCCTCCCCCTCCCCACCTGCCCAGCCCCTCCCCCTCCCTCCCCACTGCCCAGCCCCACCTGCCCAGCCCCTCCCCCTGCCCAGCCCCCACTGCCCAACCCCCCTGCCCAGCCCCTCCCCACTGCCCAGCCCCTCCCCCTCCCTCCCCACTGCCCAGCCCCTCCCCCTCCCCACCTGCCCAGCCCCTCCCCCTACCCAGCCCCCCCTACCCAGCCCCTCCCCCTCCCTCCCCACGGCCCAGCCCCCCTGCCCAGCCCCTCCCCACTGCCCAGCCCCTCCCCCTCCCTCCCCACTGCCCAGCCCCCCCTGCCCAGCCCCTCTCCACTGCCCAGCCCCCCCTGCCCAACCCCTCCCCCTCCCTCCCCACTGCCCAGCCCCCCCTGCCCAACCCCTCCCCACTGCCCAACCCCTCCCCCTCCCTCCCCACTGCCCAGCCCCTCCCCCTCCCCACCTGCCCAGCCCCTCCCCCTGCCCAGCCCCCCATGCCCAGCCCCTCCCCACTGCCCAACCCCTCCCCCTCCCTCCCCACTGCCCAGCCCCTCCCCCTCCCCACCTACCCAGCCCCTCCCCCTACCCAGCCCCCCCGATGGCGAGATAATAATTAACACACCAAACCATAAAAACAAAAATGGCATGTGAATATTACCTAAAGAATTGTCAAATAACACCCCCGATGAAAACATAATCCAAAATGCATTTCATTGCATAAAGAAATTCACATACAAGCAGTACACCAATACAAAAAAAATTAAAACTCCAACACAAGTCTCTCTGCTAAGTCAAAAATGGAGGGGATTAATATCCCCCCCATCACCATCATCGTCATCCCCATGTCCAGGATCATCAGCAGCAGCAGCAACATCGTTAGCATCATCATCACCAGCAGCAACATCATCATCATCAGCAGCAGCAGCAGCAGCAATCTCATCACCAACAACAGCATCAACAACATCCTCGCCAGCTCTATCGCCACCACTGTCATCGCCACTAGGACCCTTATGGGAATCACCCGAGGCATTATGTAAAGAGCACATTGATGCTATACATGAATCAAAAGTGGCAGCAACCTCTGGTGGTAGTGACTGACTCAACATTGACATAGCTTTCATGAAATATTCATTCATTAGCTTACTTTTTTCACGCTCCTCTAATACTATTTTCTTTGTCGCAGCTAATTCAGCACGCGTACTTTCCAACTCAGAGGCCTTAAAGGCATTAGAGGATTCTGATGATGACCAATACCTGGAGGGGACAATGTTTTTGCCTGGTCTACAACGGACTCTTCCTGGATGCTCCACACCTAACACCTGACTCAAATGATCATTTGGCCCTAAGTTGTCAGCTTCCTCATCCATGGCCTCCAAGGCAGACTATTGAAATTATACACATATTAAATTATGAATTTCGTATAAATGTTTGAAATATATATAAAAAAACTTACAATTTTTTCTTGTGTTTGTGAATTAACTGCAGTTCCATCTTTTCTTTTCCTACTGAAGCAGAATAATTTGGCACGAGGTACAGGACCTTCAATGCCCCATTCAGCTTGCTGCATATGAGAAATGCACAAATTTGGATTACAACCATATATGATAAATGCAAAAAATTGGATTGAACGTACCAGCCGCTTCTCATGATCGGGCATTGTAGTGCGCCCCAATGTGTGTAGATATATCATTTCATCTTTGTTTTTTTTGTTTTCCGCTGACAATTCCTAAGAAACAAAAAAAAACAATACAAGTAATAAGAATTAAATTTTATATAAAAACCATTAAAGATGGGTAGTACCTTATACTGTTCAGTCTTCCAATGTGCGATCATTTTTTGATATTGACTTTTTGGACAGTCAGGGTTTGTAGGTACACCCTCTAACTCGGTACCCACTCTGCTCCTCCAACCAATATGTAACTCATACTTGTATGACCTCCATTACTCTCCAAGATCACTCAACCTAGCAGCTTTGGTAGCTTCACCGTTAGGAAAGTTAAATCGACTCTGCAACGAAAATTTTAAAGTCATATAAATACATTACTAATATAAATATAAATTTATAAAATTTTCGTACCCATATCTGCGCCCATGCCCTATCCTTGATGTCAGCACTGATATGTCTCCATGAGACCGGTTCCACAGGAACGATATCATGATATTTGGCTAAAGTAGCCATGAAACTTCTACACTCCTTAGCATTTTTACCTACCATTTGATTTTGAGGATTGTAATCCACCATAATCTGAGTTTCGCGATTCCAGGCATCCCACATTCGAGTGCGCCCATGTTGCCTACTAGAAGATCCCACTAAATAACAGAAGAGGTGAAAAGAGAAGAGTTAAGTGACAATACAATAAGACAAAGGTGAAATGCTATAATTTGAAACATTTATAATAAAAAAAAACCTGATGCAGGCTCCTGAATAGGCTGTGAGGCATCCGTGGACTGTGCTGGATCAGCATCCTCCGAAGTATCTGTTCCACAGCATGCTCCGACTGATCTTCATGAATAGGAGTGGAAAATAAAGGAACAGACTCAATATGTGCATGATGGATGGTAGGAAAAGGAGGTGGCGTAGACGTGTTAGAATAGGCGTAGTAGGTCTGGGGATACATGAATGGATATGGAAATTGTGGAGGTGAGAACATCGGTTGAGTCGGCGTGGACATGGAATGGGGAAAAGAGGGTAAATGGGATGATGACGGAAGCATGTATGGGAACATCCCAGGGGTCTCAAGCGGAGGGCGGACATGTGTGGTAGATGGGATGTCCACTGATGGGTCAGTGTGGGGAGTGGTAAGACGGGAGCTCCGCCTAGGTCTAGGAGAATCCCTGCTCGATCCCATACTAGGAAGAGGAATCTCTGAAGTTATATATCCCTAAAATAAATTTGATCAAAAATATGAACTTCATATTATATGTAATGCGGAAGATAAATATTAGAATTATTATACTCACTGAAGACAACTCACGCTCGCATCTAACAGGATCAACATCAAATAATCTTTTCTTGCGAGCTTCTGTAGTTTTCTTCATAATCTGTATAAGAATGAAATAAATATTTTTTAGCAACAATTTTTACAAATCATACATACAACTTAAAAGCCAAAGAAGACAAAAAATGTCATAACATCTTTCAGTAATGATAATTTACAACCAAGTTATACAATTTTTAAAACCGCATTTTAAACCCAGTTTTCTGAATTGAAATAAATATAATTAAATGAAACGAAACCAAACAATACTAAAACAGACATATCATTCCAAACTAAAACTAAATTATAGTAATTACATTCGTACCAACCTGAGAAACTCACATCAATGTAAACTGAATGAACTCTGAATATATATGGTTGCTTTTATATATTACCCTCCACTACCTCAGGTTCAACATCATCTCTCACAATGGGACAATTTGTGTCATCAAATACAATATTTTGGCTAACACCGATGGGGGCGTCAATGGTGACAATTTCATCCATAGCATCATGAAAAATATGTCTTGGGATTACTTCATTAATGACACCGTAATCAAGTTTCAGATGATCTTTCACATAAAACACTTGTTTTTCCATTGATGCCAAAATGTATGGTTCATCGGTATGCAGGAATCGACTCATGTTAATAACTCTAAATCTGCAATCATCAATAAATGTACCATGTCGCGTCATTGAATCAAACCATTTACATTTCATCATAGTGACTCGACCTTGAGAGTAGTAATCCAATAACAATATTTTCTCAACCAGCCCATAATAATACACATCTTCATATCGAGGTCGACTATCTGATGCACTGTCATAACAATCTGTTCTAGCAGTTAACATAACTCCATCATGTTGTGTTCTCATTTTCACCGCTTTATCAGTTGTAACAAATTTATATCCATTGATTATTAAAGATTTGCAGTCACGAACCAAAGAATTGGGACCAAAAGCCAACGCTCTTAATTCTTGAGAAATGAAGTCAGCAGGTAAACTCAATACCTGAAATACATATGAGTAATATAATTAAATATATATCTATATTTTAAGGTATATAATGTAATGGTCATACCTTTGATTTCAACCAAGCTGGGAACTCTTGGCTATGCATAGCCTCTCTCCTTCTCAACGGCAAAGACCGATGAACTCTACTTATAATTTGTTTATGTTCTCTACATAAAATGACAATAAAAGTATAAGGTATATGTGATATGATATCGTATGAGATAACATATATATATTCAAATTACTTACTTGATATAGGCATCGAACAAACCACAATTAAACAAGACTGTTCGATGTGCCATATTCTGCTCTTCAAAGCTCAATGTAACCAATGTATATGACCCGACAATTCCACCTGTTTGGGGAAGAGATGGAAACGAGGGATGAATTTCCTCATACTGCTCATCTTCATTTCTCATTGGTCGATTATGTCTTGTGCTCACATCAGACAAATACATTGAACAAAAATCCATACATTCTTGGGCCAGATAACTCCTCACAATGGAACCTTCAGGATAATTCTTATTTCGAACATATGATTTCAAAGTGCACATATTTTTTTCAGTGGGATACATCCACTGAAAAGCGATTGGTCCCCCAAGAAGTGTCTCAGTTGGAAGATGAACTGTTAAATGCAACATACAAGTGAAAAAGGATGGAGGAAAAAAATTTCCAACTCACACAGAATTAACGGAGCCTCTTGCTGCATTTTTATCAACAATGATTTGGATAACCTTTTAGCACAAAGGTCTCTAAAAAAATGACACAACCGAATCACTGCCACTCTTACATTATTGGATAGCAAATGCCGAATTGCTATTGGAATGAATTCATGAAGCAGGATGTGATAATCATGAGTTTTTAGGGATTTCAATTTCAAATGTCTTCTGTTGACTCGTTTAGATATGTTGCTGGAATAGCCATCTGGAACCTTGATATTCTCCAATATTGCCAGAAATCGATCTTTCTCTGCCGGTGTCATCACATAAGAAGCACAGGGAACTTTCCATTTGTTTTCACCGATACAAACAGGATGTAGTTCTGGTCGAATACCCCAATCCAATAAATCCCAACGAGATCAGAGGTCATCTTTGGTCTTCCCCTTAATATTCAAAAGAATTGAAAGCAACATTTCACATATATTTTTCTCAATATGCATTACGTCTAAACAATGACGTAATAAATTAGTAGACCAATATGGAAACACAAAAAAAATACTTCTCTTTTTCCAATTGTAAGTGACTTCAGTATCATCATTCTTCCTCTTTCGAGATTTCAACTGACCTTTCCCTAATGAAAATCTGAAATCTTTCAATTCATCAAGCACATCACTTCCTGACATGCGTTGAGGTGGTTCTTCAGTGTCAACATTATTATCAAACCTCCGACGATTCTTCCTGTATTGATGATCCATTGGCAAGAATCGGCGATGCCCCATGAAACTAAAACTACAATGATATTTAAGCCTTCTCGATCGTGTATTCTTCATACAAACGAGACATGATAGTTTTCCCTTCGTGCTCCACACAGACATCATTGCATAGGTAGGGAAATCATTTATGGTCCATAGAAGGGAAGCACGCATCTGAAACGTATTCTTTGAAGAAGCATCAAATGTCTGCACACCTAAATCCCAAAGTTGTTTCAACTCTTTTATTAAAGGATGCAAGTAGACATCTATATCATTACCAGGATCCAAAGGTCCAGATATCAGTATACTCAAGAAAGTGAAAGTTTTTTTCATACACATCCACGGAGGAAGATTATAAACATGAATAAAAACCGACCACGTGCTATGAGCAGTAAGCATCTGACCAAACGGATTAAAACCATCACATGATAGGCCCAATCTGACATTACACACCTCAGCTGCAAAATCAGGATGTTGTGCATCAAATGTCCGCCATGCTAATCCATCTGCAGGATGGACCAGCTCATCATTACCTTTAATTCTCTCAACATCATGCCATCGCATATTAACTGAGATTTCTGGAGACATGAATAGATTTTGAAGTCTGGGAATCAATGGAAAGTGCCACATGACTTTCTGTGGCACACGAGATGGTGTTCCATCTGCATTTGTCTTCCATCGAGATGTACCACATTCTTTACAGTCATTACGGTCAGCTGTTTCCTCCAAATATAAACTGCAATCTTTCAGACAAGCATGGACCTTATTAGTAGCAAATTCAAGCTGCTTAATTAACTTCCATGCCATGTAATGATTGGAGGGAATATCTGCACCATCAGGAAGCAAGTCCTTCAAAAATGTAAGAATATAATCAATGGCGGTATTAGAAATCTCATACATGGTTTTTCCATGATATAACCGCATTAAAAATTCCAACTTGGTCATTTTAGTACATTCTTGATATACTGGAGTTCTGGCATCATCCAATAAATTTTTCACTCTCTCAACATCATCGTCTTCAACATTTTCCGCGTGTGTACTGGTATCATTGTCTTCTTGCACCGGCATGTTATCTCTCTCGGAATGATGCACATATGGAAACCGATCAAATATCAAATTCTCCATGTCACTTCGTTCATTTCGTTTATGAAATGTCGAAGATTGACTCGTCTCTCCATGGTGAAACCAAACATTATAGTTAGCTTGAAATCCAAATTTCGTTAAATGGTAACCAACTTCTTCTCGTCTTAACCATGGTCTTCCAACACAATTATAGCAGGGACACTGTATACATCCTCCATTTGACGCATTGTTAAATGCAAAATCTAAAAAATTATCCAAATTACTTTGAAACTCGGTTGAAATCCGATCGGTACGATACATCCAGCTTCTATCCATTCTATAACAAGAAAAAAAATATCATTCAATCAATAATGTAAATCATATTTAAAAAATTCATTACAACCAATTTTATTACTAAATTAATCAATGCATATTAGTAGCTAGCAAAACATATTTAATGACAAGAGGAGTCCATGATTGAATAAGTAGCAATAATAAGAATGATCAGGATAAACCATCTTTCCATATTTATTTTCCATGTAAATCTAGAAAGGATCACATTGGATATCATTGTAAATCCTAAACCTGGATAAGAAATCCGAGATCTATTTTCTTTACAAGGATAATAAATAATATCTAGCAATAATAAGAATAACAACAAACAAATGATAAATTATATTTAAATCTCAAGGACTGATTAAATTCTATGTAAATGGTTTGGTTGCTTGGCTTAAAAAATCATGCTCTAAACCGTTACATGTTGTTCAATTCACCTTTAAATATAACATTGAAATTTTACGTTAATACATAGTAAAAAACTTTAAATTTTAAAAAAAAATAACTAATTGTTTTTCATAATTTATGGAACATACATTATCAAGATTTGAAGATGATTTCCATGTGTTACTGGTCATAAAATTTAGTATGTTAATTATGAATCATTCCATGATTGGTTTAAGAATTATGTATGTACTCATATAATTATGTTAAAAATAAATTATAAATGGTATTTTCAGATAAAGCACTATATATGATCATAATGTGTCTTATATAGTCTAGCATGCTTAAACAATTAATTGAGCATGATTTTCCAAATGCATTTAACTAAAATGTTATCGTACCACTCAATACAATAATGAATTATTTATTTTGAAATACAAATGACTGTTAATTTCTCATTATTTAGGTTGTTCAAAACAGGTCAATACAATACAATAATATTTTGGAGTTTGTTTCAGCTTGGTGTTTAGTGAAAAGTAAGATATCAAAGAGAAAAAAATTCAGACATAGAAAAAAATCTTGGTGTGTTACAATGAATATTAAATTATTCCTCCCTATGTGTTGTGATCATTATTGGTTTGCAAATCTATTCTCTTAGGATGGTATGAGCTTGGTCTTCCTGGTTTCGCATCGGATGGTTTGTAACAGGTCATGACCACATGGAACAGCCCCAAGAGATGATTTAGATCTTTCAGTTCATCTATGCAGAGTTTTTTGGATTTGGTCATTTGAGAGGGTATGGCATCAGCCATCGGATCGAGACTGTGATTTGACACAGGACACTTGCTTGTTGAATCACTTTGCAAATGGTGGAGAGCTTCATCACATTCAAATGTTGGGGATGGGCAGTTTTTATGTTGTCAATCTGGTTTTATTTTCCTTGACCCTTAGGGAATTATTTGTCCCAATTCATGATGTCTTTGGGTTTTCCCATTCATCCCTTAAAATGCAGTCTTATCTTAATAAAAATTTGAAGGCCTTAAGGCCATTGGAGGAGGTATGAGCTCGGTCAAGTGTCTTTCGATTCATCTATTTATCGAACATTTTTTCCACACATAGTTGGTTTTTCTTGATAGTCACCCTCTTCTTCTGGTATGGGTAAAGGTTAAATATGCCACCTATGTTGGGGCCTTCTCTAATATCATCTATCTATAATCAACTGTGCTCTTCGGAATGTCATTGAAGACAAATCAGCCTTAAACGGTGTGGATCAATCTCCTATAAAAAGAATAGTAGACATGATGGTCTGTGAGGTTGACCTCATTAGGTTTCTTAGGTTTTTGTATCTTGATTATGTTATTTTCCATGTATGTAAGGAAATAATTGTAAAACTTCTCCTTTAATAAGTAATACACTTTGTCCATCCGTTCCTCAAGTCATGGGTGACCCAGATCACTTTGTTCTTCCATTCAAGGGAGAATTTGTTGTTAATGCCGCTCAATGGGAGGTGTCATGTGATTTAGGGCCTTCCTAGGTGCTTGAATTGGAACTACTATTGTTTTTAGGGTAATAGAAGTATTATCTACCACATTAATGCCTATACTCAGGGGTGTGGAGACACTTGTCCATTTCATTCAAGTAGGTAGCTACCACATTAGGCTCTTCTTTGGTCAAAATAATGGTAGGAGAAATTGCTCCCCAAAAACCTGGAAGGTTGAAACATCCTCCCAGAAGAAGCCTCCAAATATCTTCATGTTAACCATTTACCCTTAATTCATCCTAGTCACTCCAAGCATCCAGAAATGCAACCATGATTGGGATGACCATCATTGGGAGGTTGGTGTAGTGGAGCAGAGTAGGTTTCGACAACCAAAAATGTTTCCTAGGTGTCCCCACAAGCTTAGGACCTCGAGAAGATAAATGCTTAGAAGACGTTGGGTGAAAGTAAGCATCTTTTTCCACAGTATCCACAATAGGCGAGTCATCAACGTCGTCGTACTCATCACCATTTTCTGGCCGCAGCATGGAAAGTACTCAATGCGAGTATTTGCAGTGACCACTTCAGGAATGTATGAGGGCATAGAGGTTCCCAAGGTAATGACCCACATTTTCAAGATTCTCAAAAAAAGAAATGACAGTGGGCACTAACACATAACCAATTATAGTAAGAGAAACTTCCCTAGTTTAGAGGAGCTTCCATAAAGCACTAGGGGACCGGTCGCGAGTGGATGGGTGGCCTTTGAAAAGGTCCCATTACATCCATGCCATTGGAAAATCAGCCTCAGGGGAATGAATGGTATACTCCCAGAAAGAGCTTCAGTAGCTTGTTCGAACTCCCTTGAGGTCATGACCCCATATTTTACAATTTTCGTCGGGGGGGGGGGGGGGGGACGAGTGGATTTCAAAGGACTTTTCCTAGACAAGAGTTTCCAACAACTCCCTTTTTCTTATCCTTCAACTTTTCACCATATGCCTTGAAAGTTATCACGAGGGGAACTGGATCAACTAATTGGTCATGGGTATATGATTTAACGCAGGCCTCAGCATTGCTATTGGTGAGGAAGGGTATGAAATCCCCAGAGTTCGGATGTTTGGCCTGGCACTAGGTGTTCTCCTAGGTGAACATCAGCCATAATTGACAAGCTATCATAAGATGCTTCTCTTGAAAGAAACTGTTGAGAGTGGGAGGACACAACTTCAAAACATAGTTAAATTGAAGAATAAATTTATAGGGTGAATATCCTTTTCAAATAAGATCTCCTCCAATATGGGCTACCTAGATGCCTTATCTCAAAGAAAATAAGTAACCTTGGTTGACAAATTCTTCAGATGCATTATTCGTAATAGTAGCGGTAGGGAAATCACAAGGATGATAATAGAAATGCTAGTAGATTTTGAGATAAGAAATTAATTCCTACTCATTCTTTATAGTTTTCTCATCTTTCTTATCCTTTGAAGCCCAAACTACCAACATAACCCCACTGGTACTCTGAAGATACGGTCGGAGGGTGGAATGCAGAATTAGTAAAGATTTGATAATGTTATAACCTCCTATAATCAACCAAGAATCATCGATATCCTCCCATAACATTAATGGAGCATCACAAGTAAAATTAACTTGTTTAAGAGATGTCGAGGCGGAGGCGAAGGCCATGGGGTCCAGGTCGGGAGCTGGGATGCGAAGCCGGGACGCGGAGCCGGGAGGCGGAGGCCGGGGAGGGGAGTCGGAGAGGGGAGGAGAGGGCCGGGAGGCGGTGGTCGGGGAGGGGAGGACAGGGCCGGGAGTAAGGGTCGGGGAGGTAGGGTTGAATGGGGGGAGCGCCGAGTGAGGAGGAGCCCGATAGTTCGGGCAGTATGCTGTTTTAATACCCACGGTTTTAATAAAACTGTGACATACATGTTTAAACTACATCTATAAAGATAATCATTTTCATTTTTAGTTAAAACAAAAAATATGGGAATGGAATTTTAAGGAATCTATTAACATTAAAAAAAATAGTAAATATAAAAAAATGCAAATGAATTAACATGAAATTTCTTAAATTAAAGTAAATTGAAATCCAAGAACATGCCATATGAGAATACTTAGGTGTAGAGGTTGAGAAGACTAGGATCCTTACTAAAAAAATTGCCATATGCTATATTTGTAGAGATCTACAAGGTAGAGTCTCATCATGCCCTAGTGTTCACCATCACGGGCAGTACAAGTAACATCCACTAGTCATGACCTATCATGCACTAGCATGCGCCCGGTGGGAAGTCCAAGTAGCATCCACAACCCATGACCTATCATGCACTTGCATGTTCTCGATGGCTCGTGCAACCAATATTTGTTAGGTCGGGAGGTCCCGTAAACCTAGAGGAGTACTTGTACTAGGTTCCCCCATAAATACCCAAGGCTTCCCATGTGCCACTATTTTGGTACAAGTAATCCAAGAAGTTCAACCATGATAAAAGGTACCATCTATAATAACAAAATGCTAAGATTCCTTAAAACTAGTTTTCCTTACATAAAACAAAGTCCTCAGCCCATAATAGACAAAACCAGCATTAATTTGGTCAATACTATCCACTTTGGCCAAACAACAGATTTCCTAAGAAATTTCTCTCCAAATTTTTTTTATAAATCATTATAAATCAAGGGTAATCATTCCACTAAAACACAGCCATGTATTTCATGGAAAGTCATATGATGCATTACATCAAACACATGGTGGGCGACATGTAAAACCAATGTGTTTCTATAATTTTAAACAACCCTTACACCACAGATTTAAAAAATCAAGAGTGAAAGTATGATTAATAGCAATCCTCATGAACATTAAATACCATAAATTTACATTAAAAATTCTTTTAAAATCATCAAGAATGTGTGGTTCGATAAATGACAGAAAATACAAAGAGTCACCTACCTTTATACGGAGCGTGATCAATTTCAGAGGGCATCATCCATGGAATAATACTCTTAAAGACCTATGAAGACATCTTTAACAAATTAGAAACCCAGATACAAATAATTAAGCAATCTATTGGGACCCCAGAAGAGAGAACACTTACCGACAAGCCATGGGTTAAAAGCACCCAACTGGGTGCGGATGACACATATAGGGCTAATCTTACTCCCAAGATCAAAATCCCTATAAAGTTTTGGTCATCGATTGAGTGAGGAAGTCGCTCGACCTAGGAGAAATTGCTCAACTTCAATATGTCGTCAACTGGAGGAGGGGGGAGCGCGCGGACCAGAGCAGGAGGGGGATGCGCATGGACTGGAGGAGGATGAGGATGGGGGATGTGCACCGTCTGGAGGAGGGGTGATGATCGCCGACCGGAACTTCAATATGTCGTCAACTGGAGGAGGGGGGAGCGCGCGGACCAGAGCAGGAGGGGGGATGCGCATGGACCGGAGGAGGATGAGGATGGGGGATGTGCGCCGTCTGGAGGAAGGGTGATGATCGCCGACTGGAGGTGGGTAAGGGGATTCAATTGAATGAAACACAGGGGAGGGACTAGATAGGGGGGAGTTGTGGCCCGACGAGTGAAGGAGATCGAGCAGAATATCGGGCCCTCTATTTCGACGGTTCAATAAAAACTGTGGGGGTATAATTTCTATACCTATGGTTATTAATAAACCGTAGGTATAGGTTACCTTGATTCAGGCTATTCCCACGGTTTAAAAAACCGTGGGTATAGCTCCGTGGGGATAACCCCTCTTTCCAGTAGTGAATGAACCTAGAGGTCAAGGAACATAGTAGAGATATGTTCTTGGATAGATTACAGTTGACACCTTCTCTTCTCAAGATGATTTGGGATGGGAAGCCAAATGATGAGTCATGTCAGTGCTCTAGACAGTTTATAAATGGTTGGTAGGTTCCAAATGAATGTTCCTTGTCTTCCAAAGGGATTGTTTTCTTCAGAGGTTATGTCGTTGTGTCATTGTCTCTACAGAATTTTGTGATGTAGGACTACCATCAATCTTAGTGGTTCATTCATCCTGGTGTCACCAAGATGTTTTATGATGTGTGACGCCAGTTATGGTGGTTGGGTATGCGGTGTGACATGGATTACTTTGTATAATGATGTTACACTTGTTAGTAGGTTAAGGATGAGCACTATAATCCCTCATTCTTTCTTCATCCCCTACATATTCTTACCTGGAAGTGGGGTGAGGTAGCCATGGATTTCATTATTAGGTTACCCCATACACCCTGGGGAAGGAACATGATTTGGGTGGTTATCAATCATATGACCAAATCCACCCATTTCATTCTGATCAAGGATACCATTAAAGTGGAAGAGTTATGTAGAATTTAATTCTAGGAAATCATGAGGCTCCATGGTGTTCTGTCTGCTATCATTTCTAACAGGGATCCCCATTTTACCTCTCATTTCTAGGAAAGCCTTCAGAAGGTAATGAGTTCACTTATTAATATTAGCATGGCATACCTTCCTCAAATGAATGTCCAAAAAGATAAAGAGAATGAGATTCTAGAAGATATGATTTTTTCATATTTGATTTTGGATATAGTTACCAATCCTCAAGCAGGATGACTCTCATTCAATCATTGTATGTTTGACCATGTTGATATTCTCTATGGTAGATAAAAGTGAGTTATACTACATTGGTGGGACCGAGCATCATGAAAGAGACGACCCATAATGTCCCCTGATCCATCACTCTCTCACATGGCCAGAAAGGGTTAGTTACAAGACCTTAAGCGCACCTCCTCATATGTCAGAGGCTACCGACTAGTAGCGGGGGTGTGATCAGTACAGTGTGGATACTATAACCCCAAGTATGGATTTACATATCAATGGAAATAAACAATATAAATGAAATAATCAGAGTAATAGAAAAGAGGAAACAATATCTCATACCACTAAGAAATAAAAAGAGAAACAAATGAACTAATAATGAAAGGAAACCAAATAATCCAATAAATAATAAAGAAATGATGTATTTATAGGCAGAAATGTAACTCGATATCATACAAGAAGTAATACAAATAAAAGACTAGTATAATCAAATAAAAACTCAATAGCCCCCAGTCCCAATCCCCATGTCGGTCCCATCTCAAAACTCTAGACTATCTAGTAAGAAACAATCAACCACAAGGTTCATTTCCCTTATCTAATTATGCATCCATGTATTCTACTCGGGTACCAAACGACACCCTGAATAGGGTGTGAGTGTAACTCAGTAGGTCGACACCACCATGTCTAAATATAACAGTCTAATAATAAGTTCATGCAATAATGCAATAAATAAATGTATTAATTAATTTGAAAATTAAATTAATACCACATTAATCTACTTTGGTACCACGCTAAAATATCTCTGAGCATGTATTACAACCATGTCAATCACAAAAATATATCCATGGTAAATCATAACCTGCTTTGGTGCCATATTATAATGTCTTTGGGAATGTCTCACAACCATTCCATCCATAACCATATATCTATGGTATAAATTCCACAAATTTGGGTCAATAATGCTATATAATAATTTCATCAATGAATTAGGGACAATGCCAGTATACAAGCATTTCAGCATGTATCAAGGCCAAGCCCATTATATAAGTATTTCAGCATGTATTAGGGTCAAGCCTGGTATATAAGCATTTTAGCATTCAATCAACATCAAGCCCGGTATATAATCATTTCATCATTTAATTAGGTCTAAACCAAGTATATAAGCTTTTCAGCATTCAATCACAATGAGCCATAACAACAAGAATATCACAATATCACATCATGAAGCTCAATGGTTAATTGTGAAAATTACCATTTATATTTCAACTACACATTATGTTTATTATTTGTTCATAAACCAATAACATGTCAATCATTTAAATAATCAAGTCAAGACAAGTTGAATCTATATCAAGCAATAACCCAAACCTCATGTCATGATAAACACAATTAAATCCATTAATCAATTCATTTATAATCAAGAATTCGCTCATCCAAATAGTAGCCATAATCCAGGTCATAAAAAATTGGATCCAAAGGGATTACAAGGAATAAATACAATTCATCATTTAATTAATTTAGGCTCATGTTGTGTTGGTACAATTGTAATACTACACATACTTTTCAATTAAACAGACCATAGGGTTATGGTTTAGATCCCCTGCCTTTAACTAGTGATCAAAAAATGCTTCCAATAGGATTATCCAATAAGAACAAAGGTGAAGATGATTTCAATAAGGATGATAGATCAAAATAGATCAAGATAAAAACCCAAAACAAACCACAGTCAAAACATTACACAGTAATGATTGAAGAACAAAGGGGGAGAAGGGAAAAGTAAAGAAAAAACACTCATCGAGGATCGAATGCATGATCCAGACATCTTGAAAGAAGGGAAGGCTTCCAAAATCGCATGGAGAACCTTCTAGGGTCAAGAGTATGAAGGATGCAGTTGATGGAACAAGAAATTGTCCACACGTCAGACTTAAAATCGTTGCTCCCAACAAATACATGGCATGTAATATATTTACATGTCATGTATTCCTTTTTAAAGGGATGTTCCTAAAAACATGTATCCCCAGTTTATATTTAACCCCATAAACTATTATATGACATGTAATTTAATTTCATGGCATCTATTCTTTTCATGTTGTGAAATAGTTCACAGCTTGTAACCATTCGTAAAATGTTTCCGGTGAAATTTACATGGTGTGTAATACATTTAAATGGTGTGTAAATGTTCTATAGATATTTTTTCAACCCAAAATAAAAAAAAAACCTAAACCAACTCCAAAGTCTTATAAATCATGGAAAACCATCATAAACCCATTTAACATGTTTATATCTGAACTCCATTTATTCAAAAAAAACTTACATCCCCAAGTTTTAAGTCATTTTCCACAACAAAGGCTCTCTATATCCAAATAATACTCAACCGCCACATCAAAAATGAAAAACTCAAAGAGGGGCATACCTAAAAAAATATGGGATATTACAACCTCCCCATCATATAATAGCTCATCCCTGAGCTGCTCCAAGTGTCATTACGGGGTATCGACGAACAAATTTGGCCACTATGCTCTCATATCAGACTCCATCTCATAGGTTTCCTCCTGAACACACCCATGATGCCACTTTACTTAAACCAAAAGAATCACTCTACCTTGGAGATACTTCTCACTAGAGTCCATAATCCATATTTGATACTCCTCAAAGGATTCATCAGCACTAAGCTTGATGTCTTCAATAGCCACTGCATGAGAAGGTCCAGGAAAATATCTCTAAAGATACAACATGTGAAACACATCACACATGGAACTGTATCATTGTGGAAGGGATAATGGGTATGCCACTGGACTGACCCTTTCCACTATCTCAAACAGACCGAAAAACCTGGGTGCTAGCTTTACCTATTTCTTGATACGATGTTGCCCCAACCTAGGCGACACCCGAAGGAAAACATGATGACCAACCTCAAACTCTAGAGGTCATATCTGATGGTCAGTATATGATTTATGCCTACTCTATGTGGTCACCAGACACCTCCTAGTCAACTGAACCTGCTTAGATGTCTCATGCACGAGACCAGTCCCAACAAGTGTTGACTCAACTACCTCCAAGCAACAAAGAGGCAAATGACACGATCTTCCATACAAATCATAAAAATGCTCCATCTAGATTGAGGCCCAAAATTTGTTATTATATTAAAACTACACAAGTTACATATGCTACTCTCATGAACCACTAAAATCCAAAATACAAACTCATAACATATCCTCCAAAACTTGAATAGTCCACTCAAATTGACCATTAGTATGAGGATGATAGGTCGTACTCGAAATAACCTGTGATGTCAGATCCCTATGAAGAACCTACCAAAAACATAATGTGAAATGAGGATCTCTATCTGAAATGATACTTCTTGGAACACCATGAAACTGAACCACCTTGTGCATGTAAAGACTACCCAAATCATCAACAGTGAAGGTTTCCCTGATAGGTAAGAAGTCGGATACCTTCATCAATCAATCCACGATCACCCATACTACATCGTTCTTACGGATTGTCCTAGGTAATCCTCTCACAAAATCCATAGTGACATCATCCAATTTCTACTCAAGAATGGGAAAAGGATGTAAAAGATCAGTTGGCCTCTGATGCTCGGTTTTCATTTTCTAACAAGTGAAACATCTTTCCACAATGCCTGTTATCTCCTTCTTCATTCCTGACCAGCAGTAGTTTCTATGAAGATCATGATTCATCTTTTTCAAACTAGGATGTACCACCCATCTAGAATCATGAAACTCTCTCATCAACTCCTCACGCAAGCTCGTAGGAACTCATACTCATCCATAAAAAAGAAGATAATTGTCACTACCAAGAGTCCATTCTGATGGTGTCTCCCCATTATATAAGTTGTGTCTCATAACTAAGCCATCCGGATTAGATCATTGTTCGGTCTTAATACATTCCAAATGAATGGGTATAAAAAATGTCGAAGTCAGATCTACTCATCCTTGGGACTCTTGAACATCTAGACGCATGTCTTCAAAGAGTGTCACCATTCGCCACTCATCGCAGGACTCCCTCACTACCTCTTTCTGAATCTTTTAGTTCAATGTGTTGGCAATGATGTTTCCCTTTCCTGATGTATAATCCAACTCAAATTCAAAAGACATCAAATACTTGACCCACCTCCTATTCTGAAGGTTTAGGTCCTGCTAACAAAATATGTACTTGAGGCTCTTGTGTTCTATGTATACCACAAACCTCTCACCCATGAGATGATTCCTCTAGCATCTCAAGGCATGTACCACTACTGATAACTCTAGATCATGAGTCTAATAACTCCTCTCATGTGATCTCATCTATCTAGAGTGATAAGTAACCACTCGATCCTCCTGCATCAAAATTACTCTGAGTCCACCTCAAGATGCATCACAATACAAGGTATATGCTTTACCTGACATAGGTAAAGTGAGGACAGGTGAAGAGTTCAGCCTATCATTTAGATCTTAAAAAGTTAATTCACAAGAATCCAACCAAACAAACTTCATTCCCTTCTTGTTCAGCCCTAACATTAGTACTTCCAAATCGGATAATTCCTAGACAAAGCACCTATAATAACCTACTAGACCCAAAAAAACTCTGAATCTCAAAGAAATTATTGGAATGCTCCCAAGATACCATGGATAAAACTTTCTCTAATTCCATTGACACTCCTACCTCTGAGATGACATGGCCCAAGAAGTTCACTTTATCAATCCAAAAACTATATTTGGTTATCTTATTGTAAAGTCGACGCACTCTGAATGTACTTATGAAGATTCCAAGATGTTTGGTATGATCATCTACTGACTAGGAGTACACTAAGATATCATCAACAAAAACCACCATGAATAGATCTAAAAAAGGATGAAATATATGATTTATCATGTCCATGAATATCGATGGTGCATTGGTCAAACCAAATGGCATCACTAGGAACTCATACAAGCCATACTTACTCTTAAAATTAGTCTAAGATATTCTCAATGGTCACACCCTCAACTAATGGTATAGTGATCTCAAATTGATCTTGAAGAAGATCTTATCACCTATCAACTGGTTGAATAGATCATCAATACATAGAAGAAGATACCAGTTCTTGACTTTCATATAGATTGATCTTTAATAATCCACACATAAGAGCAAAGGCCCATCAGCCTTCTTGGAGAAAAGAACTGGAGAACCCCATGGAGACGTACTAATCTGTATGAAACCTTTAGTTTACATATCTTCCAAATGAACTTTTAACTCATAAATCTCTACTTGTGTTATCTTTCACGGCAGAATAGAAATTGGCTCAGCTCTCGACACCAACTCGATCGTGAACTCGATCTCTCGCTCGGTTGGTAAGTTATAGAACTCATCAGGATAGACATCTTGAAAATGATCTACCACTGGAGGAAAAGAATTTTTATGCATTCCACCATCATCTAGAGAAAGACCGACTATCTAATCCATGGTACAATCCAATCTACACTGAACTGGTCCTGCATAACTAGACTAAATATCTCACTCACCCTAGTAAGAATAGTTGCCTCCTTCTAGAGATAGAAAGGTAACTCTCCTCTGGTAACAGTTGATATGAGCCTGGTATAGAACTAGTAAATCCATACCAGGAATAAAATTGAATCCTATCATTTCTAGCACAAACGGTTCCCAAAATAAATGATAAACACCAATCTCTAGATAACATGCCTTGCATCATTTGATATTCTATAACTGCACTCCCAACAGTGTGTTGATGGTTAAAGCATCATCCAAACTCTCCACATACAAGTACAAACCATTAATGAAAAGATCTAATAAAAAATAATGTGATGGTTCTGTATCAAACAAAACACAAGTAAGGGTAGATGATAAAAAAATCATACCTCTGACGGTAGACATTCATGCATCCATAATAGCTGGAGTAGTCTGCATAATGTGTAGCTGACTAGCTCCTCTGACCTGGGCTCTAGTTTGACTCCCCTCTGTTGCTCCCTCTACCTGGTACTATCATTCTTGTACAGGGGTACCACATCCCCTACCTCAACTAGAACATCATGTGGAACTTCAATTGCATTTCTGTTAAAGATTAGTTGAGTCCTTCCCAGACTCTGGTACCTTTCCTTTCCCCTACCATTGCTCTACTACTACATGCCCCTATAAAACCTAGGTAAGTGGTCCATCCTTCTGCCATCACGACACTCTAAAGTGGGGTATTTACAGTGAGGTCATTTGAGGACCATCTTTCCACACTGATAGCACTACAATTGAATACAGTCTTGAGATAGCTTCCCACTACCCTAACTGTCCTGACCACTGATGTCTTGACAAAACTATCATAGTAGCACCTCTTGCCACCAGAAGAAGATCTCCTAGTTCACCATACTGAAATAGCCTAGACTCTTTTTGGGGAATCTCTAAGATTCCATTCCATGATGAGTGTTCGATTCATCACATCCACAAAACTACTCAGATAGAACATGTTCACTTTCAGCCTGATCTTATAGAGAAGATCATCTTGTAAACATCTCACCCTAGAGATCTCATCAGCAGCTAAAGGTGGCGTAAAGCACTGCAAGTCAGTGAAACATATAGCGTAGTCCAACACTGCTGTGCCCTCCTATGTCAGGTGAATGAAATCGCAAGCCTTATTATCCCTCAATGTCTCAGAATAGAAATGGATCAAGAACTTCATCTTGAATTCCTTCCAAGATAAATCCTCCTACTGCCCTATTTTTTACAAAATTTCCCACCAACTCTTGGCTAGACCATGAAGAATTTATGCAGAAAGTTTCGCCCTCCTATTTGTGGGTGTCTCAAGATGATTAAAGATTGTATAGACTGACTCCATCTAGAACTCGGCTACCTGGGGGCCTCCCTCCCCAGTGAACATAAGCGAATGCTATAGCTAGAACTCTCTCATCAGCTCAGACATTGAAGGCATGGTGCGAACAGTCTCCTTTTCCATGGCTTGTATGACCCTTGGAAATTTATCATGAAGCTAAAAACCCATATGATCCTTAGAAAAGAAAAACTTTCTCCTTTGATACCACTTTATAGAATCCCCTGATCCAGCACTCTCTCACGTAGCTAAAAAGGGTTAATTATGAGACCTAAAGCACATCTCTTTGTATGTTAGAGGTTGCCGACTAACAGTAGTGGTGTGATCAGTATAGTGGGGAGATTATACCCCCTGTTATGGAGTTACATAGAAGTGGAAATAAACAATATAAATGGAATAATCATAGTAATAGACAAGTGGAAACAATATCTCATACCATTAGGAAATAAAAGGAGGAATAAATGAACCAATAGTAAAATCCAACTGAATAATCCAATAAATAATAAAGTAATAATGTAATGATAGGATGAAATGTAACTAGACTTCATGTTATAAGTAATAAAAATAAAAGACTCACAAATTTAGATAAAGACTTAGAAGTCCCCGATCTCAAGCCCCATATCGATCTCATCTCTAAAATCCAACTTGTCCATTAAGCAATAATCAACTGCAAGGTCCCTTTCCCTTATCTAATCCCACATCCATGTAATTTGCTCGGGTACCAAATGGAGGCCTAAATAGGGTGTGAGTATAACTCAGTAGGTCAACACAATCATATCTAAACATAACTTGTCTGATAACAAGTTCATGCAATAATGCAATAAATGAGAGTATTAATTAATTAGATAATTAAATTAATACTACATCAACCTTCTTCAGTAATGTATCGGAATATCTCTGAGCATGTATCTCAACCATGATAATCAAAACCATATATCCATGGTAAAGCATAACTTACTTTGGCACCATGTCAGAATATCTCTTGGCATGTATCACACCATTCCATCCATAACCATATATTTATGGTATAAATTCCACAAATCTGGGTCAATCCCGATATATAAGCATTTCAGCATGTATCAGGGACAGTCCTGGTATATGGTCATTTCAACATGTATCAAGTAAAATCCCGGTATATAATCATTTCATCATTTCATCAGGGCCAAGCACAGTATATAATCATTTCAACATTTAATCAGGGCCAAGAATGGTATATAAGCATTTCAGCATTTAATTACAACGAGTCATGATATCAAGGTATCACAATATCACATCATAAAGCTCACTAGTTAATTAGGAAAATAAACATTTATCTTTCAACTACACATTTTGTTTATCATTTGATCATAAATGAATAACATGACAGCCATATCAATAATCAAGTCAAGTCGAGGTGAATCTATATCAAGCAATCACCCAAAACTCCTTTCATGCTAAACACACTTTAGGCCATTATTCAATTCATCTATAATCAAGAGTTTGTTCACCCAAACAGTAGAAATAAGCAAGGTCATAAAAAATTGGATCTAAAGGGGTTCTAAGGAATAAATCCAATTCATCATTTAATTAATTCTGGTGCATGTTATATTGGCGCAATTACAATATTTCACATGATTTACAATTAAACAGGCCATAGGGTAATGGTTTAGACCCTCTACCTTTAACCGATGATCAAAAAATGCTTTCAATAGGATTCACCAACAAGAAAGAAGGTACATATGATTGCAAGAAGGATCATAGATCAAAACAGATCAATATTGAAACCCAAAATAAACCATGGTCAAAAGATTACACCATAATGATCGGAGAAAAAATGGATAGAAGGGAAAACTGGAGAAAAACCAATCATCAAGGATTGAATGTGTGATGTGGACATCTAGAAACAAGTGAAGGCTTCCAAAATCGCCTGGAGAACCTTCTAGGGTCAAGAGGATGAAGGCTACAGCAAATGGAATGAGAAATCAGTTTCAAAGAATATTTAAAACTACAGCTACCGATAAATACACAGTGTGTAATATATTTACATGTTGTGTATTACTTTTTAAAGGGATATGCCAAAAAACCTATCACATCGGGTTATATTTAACCCTATCAACTATTACACAACATGTATTATTTTCATGTTGTGAATCAGTTCAAGTCTTTTAACCGATCACAACATGGGTCTGGTGAAATTTATAGTGTGTATTACATTTACATGGTGTGTAAATGTTCTATGAACATTTTTTCAGACCAAAATCAACAAAAGGACTTGAACCACCTCCAAAGACTTCCAAAGCATGGAAAACCATCGTAAAACCATTTAACATGTTTATAATCAGACTTCATTAATTCAAATAAACTTACATCCCTAGGGTTTAAGTCATTTTCCCCAAAAAAAGACTCTCCATCTCTGAACAAGACTCAACCGCCACAACTCAAAAAAAACTCAGAGGGACGTACTTGGAAAAATATGCGATGTTACATGACCGATAAGATTTAGATGATCATTCGGAGTTTTTTGATAGCTCCGAGATGTTGTAATTCCTATGTCGGTCATCGATGCTGATCTTTGTAATTCTTAGTGGGTGAATGGGTGCTTTTTATGGTGACACCATACTTGAGTCATCATCGTCTTATGAAGTATTGGAAGCTTACTCTGTGGTACATTAGACCTTTTTAGATTACTGAGATAATTGGTAAGGTCACGTACCACTTGGCAACGCCTTCTCAGATGACATTGGTTCATGGCGTTTTCTATGTCTCACTGCTAAAAAAGTATAATCCAGACCCTTCTCATGTGCTGAGATGGTAAGAACTTGAGTTGGAACCTGATCTATCAGTGACTGGGCAGCCAGTTAAGATTGTGGATTCCTAAGTGAAAGTACTTTGTGGGAAATCCAATATGTTAGTTTAGGTCCTATGGAAGCATGGGAATAATTAACATGATACATGGGAGAGGAATTCTTAGATAGGGTAATAGTACCCTCACTTATTCTATGATCAGAATATGGGTTGAATTTTTGAGGGTGTAAAGTGACATGGTGAGGAAAATTATCACACCCACGATGTTTTTTTCAAACATTTTTCATTTACTTTTGGTACTTCTTTTATTACATAGATTTTTTGGGTGTTTTATAAAGAAAAAAATGGTAGTTTTGGATGGAGAGAGGATGGATCATAGTTGATGCATGGTTAGTAGAAAATGTACATTAGCCCCAGCAAACCATGTAGATTGGATAGTGGCATTGGAATACCAATGTGGTTAGGCACATGGTTTTTGAAAGCATGCAGACCAAACTGTGTGGCCTCTATCTGTTGAAATAGATACACCTACATGGTTGGAAGACGGTTTGGAAAACCGTACAGCTAAACTATGTGGTCTGCCCAGTTTTAAAATATTTTAGTTTTTTCAAAAATACCTCTACACATTTTTAACCCTCTTTCACCCTTCATGTCCCCCATTTGATATCCTCATCCCTAAACTTTCCTCCTCTCTCATCCACCTCCGTTTTGTAACTAATTCATGGGTGTTTTGGTTTGAATCTTCAAAGAAACTCCTAATAAGTTCCTTCTCTTCATTCTCTTTGGTTTCTTATCCCTTCTTTCTTGGGTTTCCTTCTCTCCAGTGGTTTTTTTTGTCCTAGAGTGTTGTATCTTCAATTTTTATCTTGTTTTTTTATGTTGGTGGTGTGTTCTTGCTTTTGTAGGATCTCCACACTTCTTGGATTGCATTTTTCAATAGGATTATGGTGATTTAAAAGGGAAAGGTAGGTGGTTCAGTGTTGTACTATTATTTATCATTTTAAATGTACTTCCCTCTATTTCTAAGTGTGTTCTAAAATGGTGTGTTTTTTTCAAATGTGTGATTTCTAAGGTGCTAGTGTGTGTAAGGATTTAAAATGGTTTACCCCCTATTTAAATGGTTGCAAATGGTATGTTTGGCATGTGATAAAATGGTTTGTGGAAAATGGGATTTTCTTGGTTTGATAAATGGAGGGAGCATAAGGTAATACCATGTACCTAAGTGGTTAGACTAAGCTAGGCATGACTCGCTCTACCTAGAAGGATTATGTTACAACACTAACTAAATTATGATGATGAGGATTGGTTAGATCGAGCAGATGAATGGACCTTCACGTCCATGGTTGATCATTGAGTATAAGGATCCTAGGTCCCCACAAACCCTAGATACTTATGGATTTTATATGGTTATTATAATGTTTTTTTTTTCATATTTCTACTTATTCTTGTATATCTTATCTTTCTTCAAAGTCAAATCTTGTTTTAAAAATTAAACCATTTTCTTTTTTTTTCAAAACTAGCATGTTTAATTGTCTTATAATGTGTATGCATGGAACACTTGGTGGGGTCCTACTAGGAAAGTGATATCACACCCTACATACACCTCATGAGTGCATTTAGACCATATTTTTTTAAATCGGGAAAAGAAAAGACTTACCATTAGAGTGGCAGCGGGTACTCTTGTTAGTGCCATTTTCTTTTGGTGGGAGTTGGTGATAGTGAAATAGTGGGTGTTGGACCTCATACCATGAGGAGGATTGCATTTATTTTTTTGGTTCCCTCCCATTAGGTGCATCTTGGTTTTTTTATAAATGTAAACTTTAACTTGAAACTTGTGTATGATCCTTAGTATATCTTGTTTCAAATGATAGTTATGAGGATTTATCTAATTATTATATCAACATTGGATATGGATATTTATTTTTATTATTGTGGGAAAATCTTTAATGTCTTAGAAATTACATGTAATTTTTTTTAAATTATATGGAATTATTCTGAGACTGCACGCTCTGACGACAAGTGTTTCTGAGGCCCGAAGAGCCCGGAACAGAATTTTGAACTTTCTTTAAGATACGTTCAATAAACATGCAAGCATGTTTTTCTATATTTTGAGCTAGTGCTCGAATAAAAAATCTGAGGGCACCGTTGAATTCGGAATGTCGGGATTTTCCTAGAAAAGACTTAACTTTGGTCGGTAAGGGCCGAGTGGAAAAGCTATTTTTCGGACTTTTCAAAAAAAATAAAGGAATTATTTTATTTATTTAATCATCGTTGGGTGGCGAACAGCAAAGCTAGGGTGCAGAGACCAGGCGGCGACGAAACGTATTAATGAAGCTCATTAATGGCTTCTATCACGCAGCATAACGATGCAATAAAGGAAGCATAACAGCGACGCTATTTTATAAATGAAACAGCGTAATTGAAACATTGCGACGTGTTTTACAGTTAATTGTTTGATGGGTTGGTGGGATGAGGATTAATCGGCAGGGATCCTATGGCGAACCTCTAACGAACTTCCTCCCCAATAAAGAATGAAGAACTTTGGTGAGACTTCATCATCTTCGACGTGTCTCGACGAATGGAGCCGGAAGTGAAGAACAACGTCGACACCTTGAAACCTCGAGGACGAATGCTTCGGCATCGAACATCAACGAGGTAGGGGTTGTTTAAATTTGATGTTCTTCCCCATTCTTTTCTAGAAACGACAAACGCGGATCAACCCACGAACAGGTTGATCCATGATTCGTTCGTTTATGTGGGAGGGTGACTTTTCTTTTGGGATTTCTTTATCTGAGGTTGAAGCATCAATGTTGTTCGAATTAAAATCTTTGGACCTCCCTTGATTATAAACTTCTAATGTGGAGGGCGAGGGCCGACACGAACAAGGCCCAAGCCCCTCCGTTGTGGGTTTTCTTCATGGCCAAACTCTCAAATCGACGACAAGAAAAATTTGAGATTTTCGTGGTGGATAGGATGTTCCCTGGAGAACGCAGGTGCAAGAGGCGCAAAGAACGGACCGCAAGTGCAGACCCGGTGGTCCGCGGAAGAGTCCACCAGCGACTGCCGATGGTGGGACATGGCTGGCTCGGGCCGCGGCACAGCGAGAGGAGCCACCAGCTGGGCTGGCGGCTGGACGCGGCGGACGTAGTCACTCAACCGCGTCGGAGGGTCGCGGACGTGGCACCATGTCGTGTCCCGTGCGGCGGCCCACAATCTCTCGATCACGGAAGAGGAGGCGACCCATAGGGTGATAGCGGTGGACCGAACGCGGCATCCGGTTGCATCCCAGTGAGGCAGACCGAGCAGGGCGTGAACCACCCAGCGGATCGGATGAGACCCGGTCGTCGAGCGACCAGGTGGGCTGGACCCTCAGCCAAACCGGGTCGGGTCCAGCGAGGCCCATTGGTCAGGCCGAACTAGACCGACCTTAACCCAAACCAGGTCAGGTCGAGTCTGTATAATTAAACTGGGGTATGTGGGACCCTCAGGCCGAGTTGGTCAGGTCGGTCCGACCGGGTCAGACCGGGCCCAGACACAACTAGGCCCTATTTACTAAAACACTTGTATCTCTCAGACCAAGCATATGATCAATGTGACGTCGGTGGGCTTGGGACCCTTGCGACGGAGCGGTACTTCTGTTATACTCCACTTGAGTTTTGGAAAAATTTGGAGTATGGCCGGGTTAGATCGAACTCGAATCCAATCGGGACCTTTTTACTAAAAATCCTATAACTTACAAATCGGGCGTCCGAACGACATGTTGTCTATTGCGTTGGAACCCTTAGGGTGAGACGGTCCTTTGGGTTACTCTATGTGGAAATTTGTGGTGGTTGAGGTATGGACAATGTCTTGAGGAGTGGATCCTTCATAAATCAAGTGTGTTAAGTGTGGGAATCCAGTGGTTGGCTGTTACATGAAGAAAGAATAGTGATCCTTTATGGGTCAGCACCTAACGATTCTCTGTGGGTTAGCATCTAGCGATCCTATGTGGGTCAACACCTAGTGATCCTCTGTGGGTAATCACCTAGCAACCTTGTGCGGTTCAACAGCAAAGCCTCTTGACAGAATAAAATGATCTATCTTTACGACTAATCATCTTTATTTCTGTACTTAAGTTATACCTAGTGTGAGCTGTGTCTTTTACTTTGTGTTATGTGTTTGAGTTCTTTCTTGGTGGTATTACCGCTGTGGTATTTTCTTTGTGGTGTTTTCCTTTTTGGATTACTGAGAGATATTTGGGGGTCTCGGGGTCCCTACTGATTATTGTTATACTCACCCCTACACGGGCTTCGCCCGCACGTGTTGTGTCTAGTGTAGAAGATCGATGTTTCGACAGAGGTGCTTAGGGGGACAGGACTGACGGACACTACGATGGTGGACTTGGTGTCCTAGGACCAGGTGGGGCCCAGTAGGACCGAGCGGGTAGGACATACTACTTAGGATTCCAGTAGCTTCACTACTCTCACGATCATGTGGGGTTTTCCGCAGATAACCATCAGAGTTTCCTTTTTGTACTTTATTATTTTCAGTTCCTTGTTGGGTTTGTATTCTGGACCACTTACTTTCACTTTTACTTGCACTCAGCCTTGTTTTAGTGGTATACTTGTTTCCCCCTTTTAGTGTGTTGGGATGTGGTTGGGCATGTGTGTGTGTAAAGGATTAAAGGCAATGTCTTCCCTTTTTGGGATATGCCTTTCTGGTGCGAGTCACCAGCCTCTGGCCTATGGAAGGTGGGCTTGGGGTAGTCATGGCATGGGCCCTAGGGGACGGTTCGTGACAAAGTGGTATCAGAGGGAGGTCGGTTCTACCAGAAGAACTAAGAGTATGTGTTTTTTATGAAGAAATAGTGTTAAGTGTTTTGATTTTGTCTTTCAGGCAAGAGAGTCCAATGTTGGTGTGGTGGTCGATATATCCGTACACGAGGACCTTGAATTCTGTTTTTCGACTCGGTACACTAAAACACTAGTTGCATGTGTTTTGGAAATGTTTTTCTCTTGATCTCTTTTGAGTCATCTCACCAGGTATAACTTATTGACCATGGCACATCTATTTCTCTACCGGATGCCTCCATGAAGACAGCCAGCCAGGATTCCAGTGAGAGATCACGATGATGGTCCACCAAGCGATGAGGCATCGGTGTAGGGACTACTTACAGCACTAGCACCTTCGGGTGGTGTACCAGCAGCACCCCCACCCGGAGAGCAGAAGTTTTTAGTAGCCCCACTAGCGAACAGTGTACGCCGATTGAGCACGTTGCACGAGTTCCAGAGGTAGAGGCCTCTGAGGTTTCGAGGCGAGGTGGATCCTCAGGCAGTTGAGGATTGACTGGAGGCAGTTACTTGGGTTTTTTGCCTAGTAGAGACACCGAAAGATCATATGGCAGTTCTAGCCACTAGCCTTTTTGAGGGCATGGCAGGGAGGTGGTGGATCTTGACACTCCAGACACACGAGGAGGTGACCCTTGTTTTGAAGGACTTCGAGAGCCTCTTTGGGGTGGAGTTCGTACCAGCGACACTATGCTCAGTGCGTATTTAGGAGTTACTACACCTACAGTAGGGCAGCCTGATTGTGACCCAGTACTCTGCGAGGTTTACCAACCTCTCCCGCTACTCCACCGACATGGTACGGGACCCTTTCTTCAGGGATCGGACCTTTGAGCAGAGATTCCGGTGGAATATCATGTCGTCGATGATTTCACTCAGTATTATAATGCAGGCTAGAATGCTAGAGAGAGCCCTATTGGTGGAGAGCTTCCTAGCCGAGCAGGCACCGACGGTGATATCCACCACCGAACGACAGGTGGCGGAGTCATATGCAGCAGGCAATAGGCAGATGATGTAGAGGCCCAAACAGGCCAGACCTTCCATAGGACGACCCCAGGATGTAGGGTCAGAGGTGCAGAGCTCACGAGGTAGAGAAGGTCATCTGAGGACTAGAGTTTGTTACTCTTGCAGCGGATAGGGGCACATGGCTCACGACTGTCCGACTCCCCGCACGGATGACTAAAAGGCGGTCGAGGGACTACTGAGACAGTAACAGAGGTTTGAGCAAGGAGGTCCACATGGCATAAGACATGGAAGGGGAGTATGTCGAGCGGTAGGTAGTGGACGACGGTTCGAGGTACTGCCACCACCACCCCCAGTAGGTCCACCCCGAGCTCCAGGAGCATGTGGAGAGGGGCGGGGGAAGCTTCAGGCAATGGAGGCCTACGACCATGGCGCTCTAGAGATGATTAGAGGTATGATCTGTGTCTACTCCACCTTAGCTATAGTTCTTATAGACACAGGTGTTAGTCACTCTTTCCTTTCTGTGGACCTTGTTCGAGGCTCGGAGATTCCGGTGGAGTCGTTTGCTCAATCCTTACGATTAGAGACTCCTACGAGAGAGGATTTGACGATTACACGTTGGTATTGGTAGTGTGAGCTTACTCTAGGAGGTGAGAGTTTTAGCTATGATCTCCTAGTAGCAGCGTCGAGATCTTACGACATCATCTTGGGTATGGACTGGTTATCCATAGTCCATGCTCAGATCGACTATTGTAGGCGCAAAGTGAGGTGTGTCCGTGAGGATGGGACTAGGTTTTCCTTCACCGGCGAGAAGGGAACCTTTTCAGCACAGGATGGTCTTTCTCAAAGGAGGGTGCATCCGATCACTCACCAGTTGGCTAGCCTCACCCTCGGTGCGATGGACGAGGGGAGTCCAAGCTTTTCTGTAGTGGTGGACGAATATGAAGATGTCTTTCCAGAAGATGTCCCAAGACTACCTCCTCGCAAAGAGGTAGACTTGTGTATTGACTTGTACACAGGGATGGCACCAATATCTACACCTGCATATCATATGGCTCCCGTTGAGCTTCGTGAGTTGAGGCTGTGCGTGGACTTCTAATGCCTGAACAAGGTGACTGTGAAGAACAAGTATCCACTACTGAGGATTGATGACATCTTTGATCAGCTGAAGGGAGTGATGTGGTTCTCGAAGATCGACCTCAGATCAGGCTATCATTAGCTTCAAGTACAGGATGAAGACGTACCAAAGCCAGCCTTCAGATGTCGGTACGACCACTATGAGTTCTTGGTGATGCCCTTCAGCGTGAACAACACCCCAAAAGTGTTCATGGGACTCATGAACCGAATCTTCCAGCCTTATATTGATCGTTTCATGTTGGTATTCATTGATGATATCTTGGTGTACTTGGCACTAGAGGAGGAGCACGCTACACACCTGTGGATAGTCCTAGACGCACTCGGAGAGCACCAACTTTATGGTAAGCTCTTGAAGTGTCAGTTCTGGATTCAGGAGGTCCAATTTTTGGGACACATCATCTTTGAGGTAGGAGTTGCAGTGGATCCAGTGAAGATAGAGGCAGTTCTTTCTTGGGATCCACCTCGGAGTGTGACTGAGGTGTGGAGTTTCCTGGGGTTGGTTGGGTACTACCAGAAATTCATACCCGAATTTTTCATAGTAGCAGCACCCTCGTCAACATTGAAAAAGAAGTGACAACCCTTCATATGGGTGGAGAGATGTCAATAGAGTTTCCAAGAGCTTTTGTAGAGACTGACTAGTGCCCCCATCTTGAGTCTACCAAAGGAGGGTGCTGGGTATGTAGTTTACTATGATACGTCAGGGATCGGACTGGGTTCTGTCCTGATGCAGGAGCGAGCAGTGATCGCCTACAGCTCATGACAGTTGAAGAAACATGAGAAAAACTATGCGACCCACGACCTAGAGTTAGCAGTAGTCGTATTTTTCTTGAAGATGTGGTGGCACTACTTGATGGGTGAATGGTTTATCATCTACTCCGATCATAAGAGTCTCAGGTATATCTTCTCACAGAATGAACTGAACTTGAGACAGCGACGATTGTTGTAATTCCTCCAGGACTATGAATTTGAGATAGTCTATACTCCTGATAAGGGGAATGTGGTGGC
Source organism: Viscum album (assembly GCA_963277665.1). Taxonomy (NCBI): domain Eukaryota; kingdom Viridiplantae; phylum Streptophyta; class Magnoliopsida; order Santalales; family Viscaceae; genus Viscum; species Viscum album. Next base: position 1,291,546,609 of record OY728138.1, on the reverse strand, counting down.
GGACACACTCAGCATGAGGTCTGGTTTGCAGCTTCTGAGTGAGGCGACCGAGCAGCTAGCCGCGATGTAGATATCTTTCATGGATAGTGATGAAGCGGTTTACCTTTAATCGATTATTGTTACTCCCCAACTCTTATAGTGAGTTAGGGAGGCACAGCTGGTGGATGTGGACTGCGAGGCTCAACGTGCTCAGTTATCCTCAGGATGGGCTCTTGAAGGATTTTCGATAGGTGGAGAGCATGTCATCCTTTTCAGAGGGCGCATCGTAGTACCAGTGATGTTACGGGAGGAGGTGTTGAGGGAGTTTCATACATCCCCTTTGGCGGTACATCCTAGAGTGGTGAAGATGTACCAGAACCTCCAACGTCAGTACTGGTGGTCAGGGATAAAGAAAGAAGTAGAAAAGTTTGTTTCTCGATGTCTCATTTGTCAGCAAGTGAAGTTCGAGCATCAGGTTCTAGCAGGTTTGGCCCAGCCACTCGAGGTACCGGAGTGGAAATGGGATGGTATCTCGATGGACTTTGTGACGGGGCTACCATGTACATCCAGGGGTCATAATTCCATCTGGGTGATCGTTGACCGACTCACCAAGTCAGCTCACTTTCTACCCATCCGGGAGCAGGTACCGGTAGGGGGCTTGGGACACCTCTATGTCCAGGAGATAGTGAGGCTCCACGGGGTGCCTTCGACAATTGTCTCATACCATGATGCATGTTTTACATCTCAGTTGTGGAAGGGGGTGCAGGAGGCATTCGGGACTCATTTGTGTTTCAGCACAACTTTTCATCCCCAGACAGATGGTTAGACGGAACGGACCATACACACCTTGGAGGACATGCTTCGTGTTTGTATCCTAGTTTTTGGTCGCATTTGGGAGGACCACCTTCCACTGGTGGAGTTTTCATACAACAACAGTTATCACTCCACCATTGGCATGACATCATTTGAGGCCTTGTACGAGCGACCTTACAAATCACCTCTATGCTGGACAGACCCAAGGGAGTCAACACTCATGGGTCCAGAGTTAGTACGGGCTACCACCAAGAAGGTACAGATCATCCAAGAGTGGATGAGGACTGCATAGAGTAGACATAAGTCTTATGTTGATAGGAGACGGAGACCCTTGGAGTTTGAGGAGGGCAGTCATGTTTTCCTTCAGGTCTCGCCCCGACGAGGATTACAGAGATTTGGCCGAGGTGGCAAGCTATCTCTGAGATTCATCGGACCTTTTCAGATCATGAGTAGAGTTGGCGAGGTGGCTTGCTGCCTAGACCTTACCCCACAGATGCACCAGGCGCATAATATTTTCCACGTGTCACAGCTGAGGAGATACGTGCATGATCCATCGCACATCATCAACTAGGTCGAGCTGGATATTGATGATGGGGCGACGTTTGCAAAGTTCCTGGTAGAGATAGAGGATTGATAGGAGTGGGTCATACGTGGATGGTCGATTCCTTTGGTGCATATTCGGTGTCAGCACGGGAATCTCCAAAAGAGAACATGGAAGCGGGAGGCTCAAATTCATGCTCAGTACCCCCACTTATTTTGTTAGCCCTTATTTTGGCTTTCAGGGACGTAAATCCCTAAGGTGGGGAGAATGTAATGTCTCAAAAATTACGTGTAATTTTTTAAAAAATTATATGGAATTATTCTGAGACTGTATGCTCTGACGGAATGTGTTTCTGAGGCCTGACGAGCCCGGAACATAATTTTGAACTTTTTTAAGGTACATTCAGTAAACATGCGAGCGGGTTTTTCTATCTTTTGAACTGGTGCTCGGATCGAAAATATGAGGGAACCATTGAATTTGGAACACCGTGATTCACCTAGAAATGACTTAACTTCGGTCAGCAAGCACTGAGCAGAAAAGTTATTTTTTTGAGTTTTTGAAAAAAAAATAGTTTAAAGGAATGATTTTATTTCATTACTCATCATTGGGTGGCGGACAACGACACTGCGGTACAGTAACCAAGTGGATATGAGGCGCATTAATGAAGCTCATTAATGGCACATATCACGAAGTGTAAGAATGCAATAAAGGAAGTGTAACAGCAACGCTGTTTCATAAATGAAACAGCGTAACGATGCGGCGTCACAGGGTAATTGAAATGTTGCAACATGTTTTCCTTTTAATTGTTTGAAGCGTTGGTGGGACGAGGATTAATCGAAGGGGATCCTCTGACGAACCTCCAACAAACTTACTCCCCAACGAGGAATAACGAACGCCAACGAGACTTCATCATCTTCGACATGTCTCGACAAACAGAGTTAGAAACGACGAATGACGTTGACACCTTGAAACCTCGAGGACAAACGGTTCGGCATCGAACGTCAATGAGGCAAGGGTTGTTTAAATTTGATGTTCTTCCTCATTCTTTTCTAGAAACGACGAATCCAGATCAACCCATGAATAGGTTGATCTGTGATTCGTGCGTTTATGCGTGAAGGTGACTTTTCTTTTGGGATTTCTTTATCTGGGGTTGAATCATCAATGTTGTTTGAATTAAAATCATTGGACCTCCATTGATTATAAACTTATAATGCAGAGGGCGTGGGCCGACACAAACAAGGCCTGAGCCCCTTCGTCGTGGGTGGTCTTCGTGGCCAAACTCTCGAATCGATGGCAAGACATATTTGAGACCTTCGTGGTGGAGAGGACGTTCCCCGAAGAGCGCAAGCACAAGTGACGCGAAGAACGGACCACCGGTGCGGACCCAGTGGTCCACGGAAGAGTCTGTCGGTGCGCTGGTAGCATTGCCGGAGACTGCCAGCGGTAGCCCGCGGTGGTGGTCGCGGGCGGGTGGCAGCGCGCCATGACGGCGCACCGGAGGAAGGCTCGTGGCTGGCTCGGGCCGCGGTGTAGTGGGAGGAGCCACCAGCTGGGCCGGCAGCTGGAGGCGGCGGACGCAATCGCTCGACCGTGTCAGAGGGCCCCGAACGTGACACCATGTCACGTCCCGCGCGGCGGGTCGCGGTCACTCGACCGCGGGGCGATGGCGGTGAACCGGGCAGGGCGCGAACCGTCCAGTGGGCCAGACCCACGACCCAGCAGGTCGGACCCGCGTTGCCAGGTCGGACCCATGCCCTTCGGGTTAGGCTGGACGAGACCGGGTCACCGGGCGACCCGGCGAGCTGGACCCTCGGCCAAACTGGGTCGGGACCAGTGAGGCCCATTGGGCCTGGCCCACTGGTCAGGCCGGACCAGACCAACCCTGACCCAAATTGGATCAGGTCAAGTTCGTCTAATTAAATTGGAGTACGTGGGACCCCAAGGCCGAGTTGGTCAGGTCGATCCGACCGGGTCGAACCGGACCCAAACGCAATTGGCCCATGTTTACTAAAACGTTTGTATCTCTCAAACCATGCGTCTGATCGATGGATCGTCAGTGGCGTTGGGACCCTTGCGATAGAGCGGTCCTTCTGGTATAATCCACTTGAGTTTTGGTGGAAGTTGGAGTACGTTTGGGTTTGATCGGACTCGAATCCAACCGGACCCTTTTTACTAAAAAGCCTATAACTTACAAACCGGGCGTTCAAACAACGCGTCGTCTGTTGTGTTGGAACCCTTACGAAGAGATGGTCATTTGTGTTACTCCGTGTGGGACTTTGTGGAGGTTGAGGTATGGGTGATGGCTTGAGGAGAGGATCCTCCAGAAATCAAGCATGCTAAGTGCGGGAATCCAGTGGCTAGTTGTTACATGAAGAAAGAATAGCGATCATCTGTGGGTTAGCAACTATCGATCTTTTGTGGGTCAGCACCTAGTGATCCTCTGTGGGTCAGCACCTAGAGATCCTCTATGGGTCATCACCTAGTGACCTTATACGGGTCAGTAGTAGAGTCTCTCGACAGAATAAGATGATTTAACTTTACGAGTAATCATCTTTATTTTTGTACTTAAGTTATACCTAGTGTGAGATGCATCTTTTACTTTGGGTTATGTGGTTGAGGTCTTGCTTAGTGGTATTACCTCTGTGGTGTTTTCTTTGTGGTGTTTTCCTTTGTGGATTACTGAAAGACCTTCGGGGGGTCTCGAGGTCCCTACTGAGTATTGTTATACTCACCCATGCATGGGTTTCACCCGCATGTGTTGTGTCTGGTGCAGACGATCAACGTTTCGATAGAGGTGCTCAGGGGGACAGGACTGACGGACGCTACGACTATTGACTTAGTGGCCTTGGACCAGGTGGGACCTAGTAGGACCGACCGAATAGGACATACTTCTTCGATTTCCAGTAGCTTCACTACTCTCACGATCAGGTGGAGTTTTCAACGTATGGCCATCTGAGTTTCCTTTTTGTACATTACTATTTTCAGTTCCTTGTTGGGTTTGTTTTTTGGCCCACTTACTTTTACTTGTACTTGTACTCAGACTTATTTTAGTGGTATACTTGTTTCCCCCTTTTAGTGTGTTGGGATGTGGTTGGACGTGTGTGTACATGATTAAAGGCAATGTCCTCCCTTTTTGGGATATGTTTTTCTGGTGCTAATCATCAGCCTCTGTCATATGGAAGGTGGGCTTGGGATAGTCACGACACGGGCCTCAGGGGATGGGTCGTGACAAAATCATTCTCAAAGGATTTCTTCGATGCCCAGGCACTAGTTCTCAGCCTATGGGGATCAGGAACATCTTCTGGTCCATGCCACGGGTCGGGTCGGGTGTCAAGTTGGATTGATACCTGGATCGGTTTGCGATAAGAGCAGTTTGATTATAGAGAAATGATTGTAGATTAAGATGTTTATGTAACTAATCTCAAAGACATTAAACCTTTCTTTTCCTAGGTTGTGCGGCCATTTATGAGATGTGTTATCTAATCACTAAGACTCTAAACCTTTATGACCATGGGTCAATTTTTTTATCATGATTGTCTTATTTTCTATGATAATAAATGTTCTATTTAAATTTCTACCACTCATGCAGTTTTGATTCAAAAGTTACAAAGATTATAAGTGGATTTTGTGATTCAAATATTTTCTTGGGGTCATAATCACTCCTCTTTGGTTTTGCATGGATGTCTAATATATGAACGATCCATACCAAATTTCCCATAAATTATATACTATTTGTTTACTTTTATTTGAGGGTGAAACCATTCCCAATGTATTTTCCTTGATGCTCATACACTAGTTTCTAATTCATGGGGATTGAGAACACCCTTTGGGCCTAGTGGCGAGCCAACCCAGGTGACGTGGTAGGTCAGCTCAAGCCGGTTTGTTACAAATGGTCTAAGAGTCTAGGATTTTAGAAGGCTTGGGTTTTAAAAGAGCTCTTTTGTTATTAGGAGAACTTGGTAATATGAAGATAAGTATGTCAAGACTTGAGAGGTGGGTGCAAGGAAAGACTAACTATCTATTTCTTGTTCGGAACCTCAAGTTTCCATGGGTAGTCAGAACTTGTGTCTTGGATTTTGATTTCTTTCTTGGGTGATTTTGTTGTAGTTTGATGTTGGAATATGGTATGTTAATCCCCTATGAGTTATATAAGTGATTTTGGTTGTCCTCTTGTGTTTTAGGGTGAAATTGAATGAAGAAATAGAGTTGCAAAGTTAGATCACATGGTCCGGTAAACCCTTTTAGAGCCCATACAAAATGGTTCTAAGGACTTCACATATCCTATTGCATGGTTGGTGCATGATCTACAAAATTATGTAGCCAAATCATGCACAGCTCTGCATCCCTCATAATTTTATTGTCTCGACCTCTTTTGATTTCTGATTTCTCCAAAACAAAGTGTGATTTTAGGTAAATGCTTTAAAGGGGATCCCATTGATTTTGGGAATGATTTTAAATTGTAATAAAGTTGTAAAATTATTTTCTAAAAGTGGAATGGAGTCTTTTACCAAGGTCATTCTATTTTTAATTCCTCTTCTCCTCCTCCCACTCATGTGATCGACCCCTAAGATCTCATGGGATAGATCCTTCCACCTATTCCTTTGATTTTTTTCATCTTACTTCGAATTAAAAAATATTTCTCAAGGTAAATCCTTCCTTTCTTCCTCTATTTTATTCTCCCTTATTTCCTCTTCCATTTCTCTCAGGGTTTTCTTTCCTCCTAGAATTCTAATCACTTTACAAGGGGACTTAAGATTTCAAGTTGGTTCTAACATAGGGTTTTGGTTATCTAGGGCTTATAGATGGTGTTTCATTACTTGTTTGGGTGTTATCCATGGAAGGTGACACACTACAACTCGATTCCTCTTAATTTGAGGTACGTGTTTCTATGCAATCCCTTTATTTTGTAATTCATAAAATTATTGGGTTTTATAAATTCATTTTCAATTCAAGTATGGCTATGTATGATATTTATCATGTAACACTCTAACCCCAGTTACCCAAATTCGGTGCATTATTATATAACATTGGCATGATATAATGAATCATGTCCCGAAAGACCGATCAGTTTAGTAGCCTTAGAAGTACTAGATACATTCATAAGTTTTACATTACATCATGAAATAAAAACATCAACAACATTTTGTCCCCATTGACCACACTTATACCTTAGCCTATCCCTGCAGGTCAACCATAAAATATTTCTTCACATCCTAGGAAAAATAAAACATAGAAAGGGGTGAGCTCAAATGCTCAATAAGGGTAACAATATATCAGAAACTTTCATAAATAAGCATAAACATTTAAGATAATGTATAAGACTAAAACAAAAGCCTTTTAAACTTAAACTTCAGCATAATATGGGAAAGATAAAATCAAATAATTCCATTTACTTATTCACATGGATATTCTACTAGTCTAATAATCACATTCAACATCAATAGTCACTTTCATAATGATGGAATGCATAATGTCAGACTTCATAAACACATAGTCAAGGCCTTGTGCCAAGACTACAAATAAGATTTTGTCAAGGTCTTGTGTCAAGACACTAGTTTGTCTCATGAGACCTAATGAATTCATCGAGGAGCTACAGCGGGCTCCACCCGTCACTTACTAAGTCCAATGCATTCCCCATATGAAAAGGTTTAAACATAACATAAACATTTGTATTAAAACTAGCATACAAAATGTCAATACTTTATCCATAAATCATGAATAGTGTAAAAATAACACATCCATAATCAAACATATCAAAAAACCTTCAATACAATATGAAAGATTTGTATCATAATAAATCAACTTTAAACAAGCTTAAAATCCATCAAAGGATGTCGACATAGATGAAATCAAAACTTTTTATAGAGAAATATCTCTTTCTATTTTGAAATCATTTAAGTCATATAATTATAAAAGAAAACATTTATTTTGAAAATATTATTATAATCTTGTATTGGAAGCTTCAACGATGATATAACGGTGGAAAATAGCCACACCCGCCGTATAAGTTAAAAAAAGACATTCTTACCTTAATTTTGTCGAAAAGGTCATAAAGTACCTTGTTTGGAAAACAACAGAAAGATTCCTTTCAAAACATTTTATAAAAAGTCAAACAAGGGTATAAATAACTTTAACTCATAGTCTAATAAACAGTAAAAATGTTTTAAAATACATTTTTAAGAAACAAGGATGTGGATGATAAAGAGGTCTCATTAGATACTTATGTAAAAACTATCTCGGATAATAAAGAGATTGTGAAATTAACTCTTACCTTGTATTTTTCCTTAGTCGATGGTATGTTAACCTCGTGTATAATAGTTAAAACATTGTTATTAAATTATACAAGAATCATATACATAAATATGATATCATATATGATCTTACAATATTGCTTTGTTAATAATATTTTAGTAGTATCATCGTTTCAAGTGTTAACTGATTCGTTTTCCTTTATATACTCGATTAAGTAAGTCATGTTTGTTATGGATAGGATGTATTTTTATTCATATTCAGAATGATATTAAGTTCTTAAACATTATTTTTAATCATAAAATTAAAATTATTCTTGAATGATTATGATGGGAAATGAATTTCATAGCGTTTGTTGAGATGGTAATCCGTACGTACGCACGAGCGACAATATCATTATATTGATGGTGAAATCGTATGTAATTGGATGGTATATCATATATACAGAAAAATTAACATGTTATATTTATTATTTACATTATTTATACTCATTATTATACTCATCCAAAATAATGGAGTGTTTGAATAACAAACTACACCACGACGTGGAGACTGTAAGCCGTACATACGCACGTATGGTGACTTTGTCATTCATATGATGGATAGAATAATGAATATGGTTGTACCATTTTTATAATAACATCACAGTATATAGAAGATACTTGAGTTATTATTTTAGAATGTAAACAACAAAAAAAGATGAAGTGAAAGTGGAAGAAAAAAAGAACTTGAAAGAGGTGATGAAATATTTACCTCTTCTTCGGGTTCTTCTTTTTGATTTGATCAAAAGGGCTTCTTAGGTTGGCTTTCTGACCAAATGAATGCCTTTGGGATGAATGGAAGATATTTGGGAGGATATTTGAAATTAAGAGAAGGGGAAGTACCCTTTTATAAGAGAGATGAGAGTCACTTTAAGAAAAGTTTGAAATATTATTTTATAATAAAATCATTTTCAGTTTATAATGGCTCCAAAATGATTTATTTTGAGGATAAGGTGGGTATGGGTCAAAAACATTTCAACCAATAGGTTTTGAACAGGTTTAAGTCACCATATTAACCTTATCTTTTAGATTTAACTCTTAGTTAAATAGTTTGACATTTATCATGTCTCTTTATATTTTTATATTATATGGTTAATAAACTTACTATAACAAGATAAATGAACCTCATGTGGTTCATTATTAATATATATAACCTAATCTAAATCCTTTGATCGAACCCTAGATTTTTAGGAATATTATATCAATTAATAATATAGTATTTGTTTTAAAAACTCAATTATGTCAATTTTGACATTATTTAGTATTTGATTTTTTTGAAAGCCATAAAAACTTTTTCACTTAGAATAAAATTTATTTAATCAACCCTAACATGTCATATTAACTTATAAAATTAGTTTAAGTCATAGTCTCAATTTACATTTATTTGGATATTTATAATATCAATTATTTTAATATTTCATTATTAAGATAATTACCGCATCATCATTATGTCATAAATAAATTAAATTATTTAAGGTCTAAAAATTATAAATAAAAAATCATTATGTAGGAAATCTTTTTATCTTTCTAATGAATATTTATAGTTGAATTTATATTGTGTGTAACCCTATATTAAAAATGGTTTAGTCATTAAACTTTGAATTTAACTCTTTTAACTCTTCTTTAAATAAAATAATAATAAATGTCTTAATCTAATCCAAGTGGACCGAAAGGATCATATTTTATTCCTAAGGTTGTTTTTGGTCGAACTACACTTATCCAATAGAATTAAGACATGTATTAGGGTAATTATAATACCATTTTTACCTTTAATTACTCAATTTACTTTTAACCCTGGTAAATAAAAGTCAAAAGTTACTATTCACCAAAAATTATTTTCATCTTATTGAACCACATTTTATTTAATGATGTCAATTGTCTCTCGAATTTTTGAAATTCAACTCACAGAAGCGGTAAAATTAAGTTTTATGCAAATTTGTAAATGCTCCTAGAAGTTGGATAAAAGACGGTAAAAAGTTCAATAAAATTTTATATATCTAAACTTATTATAAAATGACTCCAATGAATTACATTGAACATATATAGGTATTATGTATCTATTTTGACCTAAAATAAATGAAAATAATATAACTAATTATTTAAATAAAAAGTCGGTTTTAAACAATAACACATTGTTTTTCACTATTCATCAAAAATTAAAAGTTTTCAGAAAAATACAAAAAATTCACCCTAAGCTAATTTCGATATTCTGAATTCAAAAATGAAGTCCATTTTGAAAAATAAAATTTATAAAATTTCAAAAAGTGGGTATTACTATTCATAACGGCTAGTTTGATTGGTCGTGGTGTGATAAAACTCCAAGTAGCGTACAATGCAAGTTATTGCATTAATCAAATGGAAACGTACTGTGGAAGCTTGAGGTGTTACATATCATGGGTTTATAAAATGTATCTCGTGAATTTTATGTTTCGCATAAAAAATTTTATAAGTGGAGTTCAATTGCTGCTTTGAAATTAAATAGTTGTGCATGAAAAACATTTATAAAAATTCCTAAGAGGCTTATTTTAATTGAAATTGTCAAATAAATGGATTTTGACCCTATTTATAGGGTGACATCATGGTTTAAAGGAATGCCTTGGAAATAAAGTGGTTCATCTTGGGAACTACAAATGATTTTAAATGACACGAGTTATTGATTTTAAAATGTGGATTTGTTATTAGAATGGTCTAAAATATGGTTTCCAAGGTATGCTTTTGAGGAAAGGATTTAAAGTGGGGTTTTAAATGAAAGTGACTTGGCATTTTGAGACAGATTTCCTATAAAGTCCCATTTGTAACCTTATAAAATGAATGGTTTGTTGCTTTGTAAGACCCCCATTGGTTCCCCTTCCATTTTTCCTTGTATAGGGGTTTCCCCTTATGGTATTTTGATTATTATGTGATGATTATATAGCATGAAAGTGGATGTTTTTTGAGAGTGTGTTAGAGGTGAGTTGAGATTTATTATTTATACTTATGATGCATGTGTTGATCATTAGTTGTGTGATATGCTAGGGCTAGAGGGGGGGTTCCCCTGATGAGGTCAGTGTAGTCTAGTCGGGCGACTTGTGTATTTCTAGGACTCAACGTAGGTTGATAGTTGGCCTCATGTTCATAGTACCGTTAAGATCACCCCACTTTAGGGCATATGGAGTTTCCCATTGTTGGAATTGGTGTCCTAAAACTAACTAGTTTGTACTTTAAATTACCGATTATATTCAAATAAGTGAATATTAAATATATCTTTTCACATATCAATCATTATTATACATGAATCTAATGTGATAATGTCCTAGGGTATCTATCACATCAAAATAGGTCACAACGATTCCTGACTATGATGAGAACCTTGAGATGCTATGATGATATATCTTATTTTGTCCTACAGTCAAGATAATGAACTATAATGGGGAACATAGTTTGTCAATTGTCAGGTGTGAGTGCTCATAATAGGATGAGGTTTCATCTCATGAAGTTCACACTTGGTGATATCCAAGATGAAAGATTATGTGGACATACCCACCAATAGGAATTTTTCATGTTTGTATAATATCAGATATTCCTATCTACGAGCACGCATAATGGTACTTAGACTTAAAATTTATTATTAATATATATTGTGACTTACATACTTAGATGTATTGATGAAAATTGTGATGCACTATGTTCACGCTAAGTAAGATATGTTGGGTACGTCATGATTGATATGTTATTAATGTATAAGACGAGAAAGGAGTTGTCCCTTCCATTTATAGAAGTTAATATTTTGACTCTTTGAATGGAATAGATCTATTGAAATAAATTCTATGGACATGGTGATGTAGACATGTTCATTCCAGATAACCAAAGAAAGATATACCACACATTAAGGTTGATGAGACAAGTATGTAACCTACTTGATGAGATATCAAGACAAAGAGATTATATTACACAACTCATGCTCATATGTAGTTGTCGACATTGTGACATTAATTTTTTCTTCTTGGATGCCTTGACCCATTACTAGACAGTAATCTTGGTCTTTAGGCAATCTCACCCAACGCCAATGAGGAAGAAGCCAAGAAGTTCACACACTAAGTGTTTCTATTGATTTCAATTAAATTATATTTTAATTTAATTATTGTAAGAAGTATTATTTTCAAGTATAATGAATAATTTTATTCAGGTTTTATTGATTTCATAAATTAACTAAATATTTATTCTCAAGGCAATTATTTAATTAAGTGGATATATAATATTTATTTATTGAATGAATAAATATTTAATTAAATATTTATTTTGGTATTCAATAAATGATGATGATGACGATTGGACCAAGACGAGGCCTGATAATAAATATTAATTTGCAAGATGGTAAAATAATATTTATCATTGCACTAATTAACGCACACCATGAGAAAATAATGAAAATAATATTATTACATGATATGAGGCCATTTAAGGGTTTAATAATTATTAGTGGATTATATGAAATTAAATAATATTTAACCCTAATCCATAACTCTATAAATAGAATATTATTTCAATTATGTTGGGGTTAATCAAATTGGATAATCATTATACACAATGAAATATAGAGCTTTATTTCTCAAGATCAAAGAATGCTCTAGAGTTTCTTATCTCAAGCTCGAGAGATTCTCCTCCCTCCATCTTCTTAAGAATAAGAGTGTAAGGATGGTTATTCAAGCCCAAGGGAATCATTACAACAATCAAGGAAAATATTTTAATATAATCAATCTATCACGTTATAACCTGGAGAATCTATTGACGTTATTTAGAGATCATAGGAGCATATGTGGATCACCGGTAGAGGGATTTTGCACATGGATCCTACAAGTACAATAAAGATAGGCTGAAAGGGTTTCAGACGATCAACATATTCATCGAATAAAGATCTCAAGACCGAGGTAATCTTTCTTCCTATCCATTTAAATTAATTATAAAATTTATGTGAAATATCCTCTTGGTTCTAGTGTGCCTAACAAGTTTCATTAGAAAAAATTTATTGGTCATGGCTCCCATGTCATGTACATCACCGAATATTTATTGAATCCAATAATTACTGAGTTGGGCCTTCCCCTAATAAGTGGTTCTGATGTGTCTAGAACTTTCAAGTGATATTAGAGGGGTCCTATTTAAATTTATAACTATTTATTTGATTGTTGATCAAAACACATTTAATATTTTTAATATCATTACTTTGACTTTTAAAAATATCAATACAATAAGATAACTTCGAACCAAATCTTTAGAAAATTCATGGATGACATTAATTATCTCAAATTATATTTATTTTAATATTTTTAATATCATTCATTTGATTTTTCTATTAATTAAATAATTACTGCATTAGTGTTGTGCTAGAATTTAAGGTAATTATTTCTTTACTAAAAATTTAAAAAAAAAATACTATGATATGGGTTAATCATTTAGCTTTCAAAAGAATATTTATAGTAGAAGATATCTTCTATATAATAACATATTAAAAATGGTATAGTTATTAAAATCATAAATGTGACATTTTTTACTTTTCATTAAATAAAACATTATAAACATCATAATCTCATGCACACATGTTCATAGACAATTGCGGGCCACAAGCATTCGGCCCAACCGGATCGAGCAACACCAATCCAACACATGCACACCTGTTCATAGACATACATATGGTTTAGTATGATAGGGGTCACCTATCTCAATTAGAGTTATCGTCCTAGCCAAACCCGTGCATGCCTCCTCTTAGCTTTACCGAGCCTCATCAAAGTCGCACACATCCTCAGCCAAGCATGTTCCACCTCTCGAGATCCTATTTCGCATCACAAGGCACAATTAAATAATTATTGCAATTATAATTAATTAATTAGATCGATCCAACACGATATAAGTGTCCGAAAACTCACTGGTCAACGTCATTGAATCGAGACCTCGACCAATCGCATCTGGAGGGTCTTCGGCACACCCTCGACACTAACCTGGCTAGAAACCCTAACATTCGACGTCCAAACCATCGTCAATTTCATCCAATTTCATCAAGAATCTAGAATAAATTCATCAGACAACATAGCTTTTCCAAATTGATACGCAACAACATGGGATTAACGTTACGGGACACCCCTTAGCATGCTGAATCAAAACCCCTTCACTCTCAAACGATTTCACCAAGATCCAGTGAAATCCTCATCGAATCTCTAAGAGGGAATAAAACCAAGATGAGGGGAGATCAAGAACAAAGAAAAACGAAGGAACTTACCCGAATTCACCAACAGATCTCACCTGAAATCATCCCGCTTCAAGAGGAACCAAATGAGGGAAGAGAGGAGTCTGGCTGAATCGCCCTCCAATGTTCCTCCAAGCTAGGTAAAACCCGAGGGGGTCTCAGGGTCAAAAGGATGAAAAAGATCCCCAATTAAAAGTTGTCTAGTGCGCCTCATCGGTTAGCTGGTGAGCCCAACAAGACACCTGGGCTACTACCTAGGTCGTCGGCTAGCTAGTGGCTTGGCATCGGCTAGGCAGTACTGCTGCAGCAGCCCGGTTAGCCCCGACCAAACCTCCAATGCTCTCCCAAGCACCCGTGCTTCCAAACCGAGCTCCTATCCACCCCCAAAAACAGCAGTCTAGGATGTCCAAACCTTCAATCACTAGTACAAAATACGTTTTTTACATCGGTTTTTTTATATTTTTAACGTCGGTTCTTAAGGCGACGTCTTTGAAGCTGACGTTGTAAATATGTTTTTTAACGTTGATTTTAATAACTGACGTTAAAAATGTATTTTTTGTGATTTTTCACATCAGTTTTTTAAAAACTGACGTAAAAGACCGTCTTAATATCATTTTTTTAAAACAATGTTAAAAAGTTATTTTTCACATCAGTTTTTTGAAAAATCGACGTTAAAAGCCTTTTTTAACGTCGGTTTTTTTAAAAACAACGTGAAAATGTTTATCAACTTGTAGATAATTTTCTATGCTTTGATTTGACTAGTCATAGAGCTCAAACAGAGTTACGGATCGAAAGTTATGACCATCATAAGTGGATATAATTTTTTCCGAGGAAGGATCTCATGTGGCAACCAAAGCTTCGTTTTAAAAGGCATTTTAGAATCTGGAGGAAGCTTTGTAGTTTCACCATGATACGAAGAATTATGTTTCATTATAATAAAAGCAGAATCATCCACCGGTATATTGATTAAGAAAACTAATCATAAAAAACATAAATCATGAAAAAATAATTACAAATACCTGGACGAGATCGCTGAAAGAAGAAATAGTGGATTCACGATGAAGATCAAACGAGTTGAGTCGGCGGAACGATGATGGTTTAAAGAATTGAACATTTAATTAATAGGTGTAGAATGAAAACATATAAATGAGATGATAAAAGAAAACGCGGTATTATAAATTTTAGGCGGCAATTAAATATTTCAATGTCGCGCTGTAAAAAAAAAATTGAATTCCGCATTGGCGGGATATTCAAATTATCTTTCATGTCAGTTTTATAATAACTGTCATGAAAAGATATTAAAATTTTCATTTTTCATGTCGGTTATCTTAAAACTAACTTTTCACGTTTGTTTTATGATAACCGATGTGGAAAACTAGCTTTTAACATCAATTTTTTTTAAGAACCGACGTTAAAGGACATTTTTCGCATCGGTTTTTAGAAAACTGGCGTTAAAATGTTTAAAAACTTGTAGTTCATTTCCCAAGCTTCGATTTGACTAGTCGTGGATGTCAAACGGAGTTACGAATCAAAAGTTATGGGCATCGGAAGTTGAACTTCTCTAAGACATCATTTAGAGATGATCAACTTCTGATGGCCATAACTTTTGATCTGTAACTCCGTTTGAGCTCAAAGACCAGTCAAATCGAAGCTTTTAAAATGAACTACAAGTTTTCAAACATTTTTCACATCAATTATTAAATAACCGACGTGAAAAAGTCATGAAAATTGATTTTTCACGTTAACTCTTATATTACCAATGTGAAAAGGCGGTGAAAATGGATTGTTCACATCGGTTATATAAGAACCAACGTGAAGAAGCAAATTTCAGAGATTTTCACATCGGTACTAAAAAATCGATGTAAAAAAGGCGACGTTATAAATAGTTTTTGTACTAGTGAGTCTTCCAATCCAACCCTTTGTTCTCAAAACGAATCCTCCACCAAACGAAAAAATTCAAATTTCTTAAAAAATTTCCAACTTGTAACAACGCAAGTTATTAAAAAACACCGTATGTTAGAGGCAAAATCCAATATTCATGGGTTGGTAAAGTAGAGGGTCACTAAGAAGTTGTATATGAAAACACTACTGAAAAGGGAGGTTTTCCCAACGCCTGTATACCAACGGTTTTCTTAACCGTTGTTGTAGAGTACGTTTACCAACGGTTTAAGGAAACTGTTGGGAAAAGTATACTCTATACAAACAGTTTAAGAAAACTGTTGGTATAGAGAGGTTTAAATCATCATATACCAACGGTTTTTACAAACCGTTGGTAAAAGATTTCTTTCCCAAATTTTTGCCCCAAATTCACAGAAGCTCGGCCTCCCCCATTCCGCGCGACTGCAGCCCTAAACAGAAGGGAGAATTGGGATTTTCTTTCCCCTACGGCCGAAATCATTCCATCTTTAAGATTTATCAGTTCTTCACTTGTATTCTTTTATTCTTTTAAAAAAGGGAATTCCTGAGAGTGGCCTTTTCGAACCCTCCACACTCAAGAATCCCCCTCCCCACGAAGAGGTCATCCGGAGATGCCCCAGCCGGGGAGGAGCCGTTCTCAGCCAGGATGACATTGTCTCCCGCAGGGTAACACCTCGATCAGCGATGGTTCGTCACAGCAAGCCGTCAGCCAGGTGAAGTGCGCCCATTCTGCCCACCCAGTGAGACACCGGGTGACCCGGCAAGACGAGTGGTACATGGGAGGCGGAAATTCCCCCGAAAGCGTGGATCGAACCCCCGACCTCACCGAACACCGTGTAAACGTGTTGTTGGGTAACGAGGTATAGGGCTTAGCCTTGCCCACCTGCGTGTCGCATGTCCCCAGTTAGGCCCAAGGTGGTCAACCCTTGAGCTTGGGCCAGTTCCCGCAGAGTCGAGGGGACGAGAGGTTCGCTGACAAATGGTGCGCGTTGCCTTTGTGACAAATGGTGCGCGATGCCTTTGGGTAACGAGGTATAGGGCTTATCAGCTCTTCACTTGTAATTTGTAAGTGATACTGCATCTACTATTTTGGTTTTATGTTTTCATTTGGGTGAAGTGGAGAAGCGGGATTCTGTTTACCCTACTGCGAAAATCCTCTGTTCCGATCCATCTTCAAAATTTCTTAGTTCTACACTTCTAATTTGTAAGTGATACTTTCATTTTAATGTTTTGCATCTACTGTTTTGGTTTTCTATTTTGATTTGGGTGTGTATGACTTTTGTTTTCTGTTTGATTTGGGTGTGTGTGTTGGGCTTTGACAGTGAATCAAATTTGATTCAAAATGAATTATGTGTTAATATCATCCATAAATTTTAAGTTCTTAGAAGGCTTGGTATTGCTGGGAATTTTGTGTTAATATCATCCATATTCCACATGATTCACATCATGGTAAGAATGTGTGATGATGTTGTTGAGATCAGAGAGAAAACGCATACACTCCGGGTTGTTTATAGTGGCATGGTTAGTCATGAGTGATAATTGGCTTCCTAAGATGACAGTACTAATATAACTTTAGGGTCAATTAAATATGGTTCTAACTGTACATTGTATATTATGTCTCTTTCTTGGCCAATACTCACTTTTATGATGGTGGGGTGCTTTTCACTAGCCATGTTGGCATGTGTATACATCCATAACAATGTTAGATAAGTCACAAGTTTAATTCAATAATCTTGTTATCATTGACATACTTTATTATTAATCTCAAATTTAAAAATAAATGTTTTTGTCTATACTTTATGAAATTAAACCTTTTTACAAGCCATGAACAACCTATTAGTGTAGAAGCCTAAACTGTATCCACCCATGGGCGCTTGACTTTGGGAACTAATTGGGTAATGAAAGGTATGACCATAGAGGTGTCAAGAATGATTTATTGAACATGAGTGAATGATTTGGGATGCCTATAACACATAATGGGACCTGAGGCGTGTGCCTCTATTTGGGATGCCTATAAAGGGGAATTGAAGTCCTCTTTTACCAACGGTTGTGTGCAACCGTTGGTAAAACTCTTCCCTTTACCAATGGTTTGATTCAATGACAAGGTAAGGCACCTTTATTGATGATTGTGGATTCCGAGTTATTGACATGACTCGCACTCTTGCCACCGATGAACCAGATGATTGGGTTGTAGCTCAAGAAGCTAGGTCGAATTTTAGAATTTATTGAGCCTCTTGTATAGTACTACTTCGTACTAGTTGTAACTATGTTTTTCTTCTTGATACATGACATACATTACCATCATTCGGTTTATGATTCTGTTATTAGTTGGTATTACTGATTTGGTTATTTTCATCCATTTCTAATATTTTCTCATTGTTATCTTTCTTCCACTTTTTAACTGATAATATTAAAATTGTGCAACTTAGGTAATGAGTGAATAATCTCCCCCAGACACAGCAAAGGCACTCACTATTAGTCAATAACATTTGGAATTTTGGTAGATGTGCTTGAGGTCATCTGGTCATCTGGGTTTGGGTCACTAATGAGTGGCATCCTGGTTTGGGACGTCACAATTCCTAGATATCCTTTTTATAGGTGTTTCTAATCAAATCCATACCTATAACTATTAAAGATCCCTCTCCAAAATCAATCGGGACATGATTCAATGAATACACCCTACCAACCTATGATCTATGGCCCCAAACCTAGGATCCTTTAATCCATGGTTAAGGTGAAACTTGATGAGGCCATAACTACTTTTGATGTGATCCTCATCCTACTCCTCATCCTTATCTCCCTGAAGAAGTTAAAGTATAAAACTCATGTACTCCCAACAAGACCCTTAAGGATTATGTATTCCTTGATCCACTTCCAATATCTTACTGAGCAATCATTGAATATAGGCATTAGAAATTATGTATCTTAGCCCGAATGGCCCGAAGGCCTTCTTTTTATTTTATTATAGATAATCCCCCTTTTAAGGGTTGAAGGGGAACCCGTACATGGCCCGTAGGCCCAAGGCACAATGCCTGACATGACCCGTAATACATGACCCGAAGGCCCAGAGGCATACCATGCCCAATACATGACTCGTAGGCCCAGCCCACTAGAATTGCCCCTCCCCAACTTCTGCATCATTGATTGCCTTTAGCTCCCCACCTGCATTGTTGATCGCCTAGCATTGTCCCGTACAAAGTTGCACGGTGTCTGGTCCCGATGGCGGTTGTCATACCCTCTCATTCTTATATACATCGTATTTTGTTGTGTTTCTTAATATGATTCTCATATAGAGTAATGTGTCAGTTATGCTTTTATATAAAGTAAACAATTATCATTTACCTAAATATTTTTTTGATTGAACTTCAATATTATTGAATTGCTTTAAAATGACTTATTGCAATTTTTTTACAGAATGGATAGAAGTTGGATGTACGAAACTGATCGGATTTCAACCGATTTTCAAAATAATTTGAACAGCTTTTTAGATTTTGCATTTGACAAGGCTTCAGATATTGGTCGCATACACTACTCATGTTCTAATTGTGATGGAAGACCTTGGTTGAGTCGTGAAGCAGTTAGCTATCATATAACCAAATATGGTTTCCGAACAAACTATTATGTGTGGCATCACAATGGAGAGAAAACGAAATCTCAAAATGTTGATGATCCAAATGATAGGACTGAATTGGAGAGTTTGATATATGATCGGTTTCCATTTATTCGGCATCATGAAAAGGAAAGGACATCTAGCCAACAAGATTTCAATACAAGCACACATGATACGTCCAATGAAAATGATGATGTTGATAGGGTGAAAAAATTGAATGATGTTGCGACGAATCCAGTATATCGGCAATGTGGTAAAATGAAAAAGTTGGAATTTTTAATCTGATTGTTTCATGGGAAAACTATGTATGGGATTTCAAATCCTACAATCGATTACATTCTTACCTTCTTGAAGGACTTACTTCCAGATGATGCAGATATTCCCTCAAACCACTATATGGCATTGAAGTTATTTGATGAACTTGGATTCTAAAAAAAATCATGTTTGCCCAAATGATTGCAGCTTATTTTGGGAGGAAACTACTGAAAGAAATGATTGTATCAAATGTGGAACCTCCCGATGGAAGCCAAAAGAT
The DNA here is from genome assembly GCA_963277665.1 of Viscum album. Taxonomy (NCBI): domain Eukaryota; kingdom Viridiplantae; phylum Streptophyta; class Magnoliopsida; order Santalales; family Viscaceae; genus Viscum; species Viscum album. The sequence continues at coordinate 1,291,526,707 of OY728138.1, read as the reverse complement.
GATGGAACACCATCTCATGTGCCACAAAAAGTAATGTGGCACTTTCCATTGATCGCCAAATTACAGAACATTTTCATGTCTGATGAAATATCAGTAAAAAGGCGATGGCATGACACCGAGAGAAAAAAGAATAATGAAGAGTTGGTTCACCCTGCAGATGGATTTTTTAATGGCAGAGATTTGATGCTCGATATCCTAAATTTGCAGCTGACATGCGTAATGTGAGACTGGGTCTTTCATGTGACGGTTTTAATCCATTTGGGCATATGCTTACTTCGCACAGCACATGGCCGGTTTTCATACACATTTATAACCTTCCCTCATGGTTGTGTATGAAAAAACCTTACACTTTCTTAAGTATACTAATATTTTCCCTTCTGATCCCGAGAATGATATAGATGTATACATGCAACCTTTAATAAAAGAGTTGAAACTTCTTTGGGATTGGGTGTGCCCACATACGATGCATGTTCGAAAGACATATTTCAGATGTGTGTTGCGCTTATGTGAACGATCAATGACTTTCCTGTTTATGCAATGATGTCTGGATGGAGCACAAAAAGAAAATTGTCATGTCCTGTTTGTATGAAGAATACTCGATCGAGAAGACTGAAATATCGGCATAGTTTTAGTTTTATGGGACATCGACGATTCTTGCCAATGAACCATCCATATACAAACAATCGTCGAAGATTTGACAATACCGTGAAGACTGACGAGATGCCTCAGCGTATGTCTGGAACTGATATGCTTAATGAATTGAAAGGTTTCAGTTATTCATTTGGGAAGAGTATAATCAAATCTAGAAAGAGGAAAAATGTTTCCAATGATACTTATTACAATTGGAAGAAGAATAGTATATTCTTTGAGTTGTCGTATTGGTCAACCAACTTGTTACGTCATTGCTTAGACGTAATGCACATTGAAAAGAATATATGTGAAGTGTTGCTTTCGATTCTTCTAAATGTCAAGGGGAAGACAAAAGATGATTTACGATCTCGACGTGACTTGGTAGATTGGGGGATCAGACCAGAATTGCATCCAGTCTGTATCAGTGAAATAAATGGAAAGTTCCATGTGCTTCTTTTGTGATGACACCTGCTGAAAAAAATCAATTTCTGGAAGTGCTAGAGACTATGAAAGTTCCTGATGGCTATTCAAGCAATATATCAAAACGGGTCAACAGAAAAGAGTTGAAGCTGAAATCTTTGAAGACTCGTGATTATCACGTCATTTTGCATTAGTTGATTCCAATAGCAATCTGTCATCTCTTTGTTGGATTGGTGTTGCCCGATCCGGTTGGGTCGAATGCTTGTGGCCCGCAACTGTCGCGGGTCTGACCGACCGACACCGACAGACACTGTAGCGGTGCAAACTTCGGGGTCAATTTCACTGTAGCGCTTTTGACTTCAAGCCGGCAGACACTGTAGCACTTTTGACAAAGTGAGCCGCCGATCACTGTTGCAACGAGGACTACTATTTGGAACAGTGGACCGTCTTCTTCATATGTAGCCCATTTCGGGCTAGGGTTTTACTACTGAAATCCTCTGTAATTTTGTGCTTTCGACTCATAGTGAAATTCTGCATCTCCCGTGGACGTAGGGATTTTTCCCGAACCACGTAAATCGTTGTGTCCTTCGTTTTCTTTCTTTCGTTTTTCCTCGTTTCTGTCGTTGTGTCTCCCGGCGATTCTGCAACACTCTTATCCAATAATGTAAGAGTCTCAGTTATTCAGTTGTGCTATTTGTTTAGAGATCTTTGCGCTAAGAAGTTGTTCAAATCCTTCTTGCAAAAACCGCTGGCAGAGACACCATTAATTTTGTGTGAGTTGGAGAAAATATTCCCTCCATCATTTTTTACATGCATGTTGCATCTGACTGTTCATCTTCCGACCGAAATACTTCTTGGAGGACCCGTTGCTTTCCGTTGGATGTATCCAACTGAAAGAAACATGTACACATTGAAATCATATGTTCGGAACAGGAATTATACCGAAGGTTCTATTGTGAACGGTTACTTGGCTCAAGAATGTATGGATTTCTGCTCAATGTATTTGTCTGATCTTACTACGAGAATAAACAGACCAATGAGAAATGAAGAAGAATAGTACGACCAAATTGAACCCAGTTTTCCATCACTTCCTCAGACAGGAGGAATTCCGGGATCATATACATTGACGACATTAAGCCTTGAAGAGCGAGAGATGGCACATCGCACAGTGTTCAATTGTGATTTGCTCGATGAGTATATCAAGTAAGTAAATTGTACATGTATCTCTTACCTTATCTCTTGTAATTTTAAATATTTGTTATATTATTATTATTTTTATCTACAGAGAACAAAAAGAATTGATATATAGAAAACATCGTTCTTTATCTTTGAGAAGGAAAGAGACTTTGCATAGCAAAGGGTTTTCTGCTTGGTTGAAATTGAAGGTAAAAATATTTCTGTAATAACTAAATAAAAATAATATTTAATTAAGTTTACTATTTGATTATATTTCAAGTATCGAGTTTGCCTGCAGACTCTGTTTCTGAGGAAATAAGAGCTTTGGCTTTTGGTCCTAATACCATGGTTCGTACTTGTAAATCACTTGTGATCAATGGATACAAATTTATCATCACTGAACGAGCAAGAAACATGAGAACACAGCATGATGGTGTTATGCTAATTGTCACAACAGACTGTTATGTCAGTTCATCAGATAATAAACCTCATTCTGAAAATGTAGCTTATTATGGAGTCGTGGAGAAAATAATAATTTTGGATTATTACTCGCATGGTCGAGTCACGATGATGAAATGTCAATGGTTTGATTCAATGACGAGGCAAGGCACCTTTATTGATGATTGTGGATTTCGAGTTATTGACATGACTCGCACTCTTGCTACTGATGAACCATATGTATTGGCATCAATGTTGAAGCAAGTTTTTTATGTCAAAGATCATTGTCATCCTAAATTCGGTGTAATTATTGAAGTAAATCTCAGACATGTTTTTGATGATGGTGATGATGAAGTTGACACTATCCCTACTGCAATTGGAAGCAATCTGTTTATTACTTAGATGACTCCAATAGCTTAATTGTCAGAGTTGATTGTGAACCCAAAGTTGTGGTGGGAAATATATAGAATCATACAGTCGTGTTCTCACCTACATGTTTCACCTACATCATTCAGAGTGTGTATCCTAGTACTTACCTTCAAACCACTATAAATATTCTGTTTCTTTATGTTTTTTTTATCAGAATGGTTTTTCTATATTTTGATTTTTGGGTTACACATTAGTTATCTGTTTCCAATTACTTCCATATTTGTTTTCATTGCAGGAAATGACACACATTGAAGAGATGCGGCGGAAAAAGATGACAGAAGATAATTGTCGCATGACACAGATGGGCGTTCCTCCACTCATCCCTGTTGTGAGTATTTTATTTCAAATATATATACTTCAATAACTTATAATATCATGTGTTTACTTCTGTGTTAAACTTTTTTTCAAGATCCATCCCCTAGACAAGAGATATCCGACGAGTAGCCTGATATTGCTCCCAGTACAGAGGCTGGTGGTAGGAGGGGAGGTGGTGTCAGAGTTAGAGAATCATCTGGTGGTCTTGATACTGAGGTCGGTGGTACGAGGGCTCGTGGTGCGAGAGTTAGACGATTCATTGGTCGTACTCGATTGGACTATGCCCCTACCACAGACGTATCTTCTACACCCCATTTTGAACATGATGTATCTTTAGGAACACACGGGATATTTAGGCCTCCGATGTTTACACTATCAGTTGGCCAGACGTCTGTGTCATCATTTTTTGTTTCTGGTTCATTATCTCCGAGCTATTATATTCCACCTTCTTCGACTCCTGCTCCGACACAGTATGTGGCTGAGGAGCGTACACTGAGGGACACTCCACCTGTACAGGATATTCCTTCAGCTTCTGCACATCCAGTGACGCTCATTGATCCGACTACCACAGGTATATTTATATAACTCTAACAAATTTTTATACCAAAATTTATTTTTATTATAACTAGTACTGATTTTTTTTTTAATAACAGATTCATCTACTGATAGGAGGCGGGGGAGGGGGCGTACTCGCTTGCGTGCGGTATGGAACCGCCAGACACAGTTGATGGTTGAATACAATGATGATGGACAGATGATTGATAAATCTGGGCAGGAATGTCGGGGTTTTTTGGCGACGCTAGCCAAATACTCTGACATCATTCCGATTAGCCCTCTCTCTTGGAGACATCTGCCACACGAAGTCAAGAATAATGCATGGGCACAAATATGGGTAAAAAATCTATAGGATTTAATGTAGTATTTTTTTGTATTTATATGAATTAATCTATTGGGTGTCAGCTTCGGTTTAACTTCTCTGATGGCGAAGGTGCACGACCAACACGTTTAAAGGAGCTAAGAGAGCTTTGGAGAGCTTATAAGCATGAGTTGTATGTTGGCTGATGTGATAGAGTGGGCACGGAGTTGGAGACGGTACCTATCGTGGATGACTGCCCGATAAAGCAATATCGTCAAATGATTACCCATTAGGTGACTGCCAAATTTAAGGTATTAATCTCATTTGATGTATTTAAATGAAAGTTTTCATATTTTGCATTAATATAATCTTATTTATTATTAAACATTATTTAGGGATCTTCTAAAAAAAACAAAAAAAAAACATTGATTAAAAGCAATACCTCCACACATTGGGCGCACTACTATGTCAGATCATGAGAGGCTGCTGGTACGATATAGTTGTTTATAATTTTTCTTTAGGACTTACTCTTTTTATTGATTCCTACTTAAATTATATGATTTATTGAATATTGAATATATGATTATACTTGCACTTTATATTGTTTCAATGTCATTACAGAAGCACAAATTGAATATTGAAGGACGTCATCCTCGAGCAAAATTGTTTTGCTCAAGTAGAAGGAAAAAAGATGGAACTGCGGTTAATGAACCGACACAAGAAAAGATTGTAAGTTTTAATTTGTTTATTTCAAAGTTTAATATCTATTTTGAAATTTAATAATCTATTAATATTTTTAACAGACTGCTTTAGAGGCCCTTGATGCCCAGGAGCCTGACAATTTAGGGTCACACGATCATTTATATCAGGTTTTGGGAGATTAGCACTCTAGTTGAGTACGTTGATGACCTGGTAAGAATATAATCCCGACGAGATATTGGTCCTCTCTAGGTATCCATTCTAGTACCACCGAGTTGGAACGTGTCAAGGAGCATGCAAGACAGTCTGATAAAAGGGACACGGAGTTGGAAGAACAGTTGCAAACGAGGGAGAAAAAAATTATGAAACTGATCAAAGCTTTATCTTCATCACTTCCACCAGAGGCCAGCGCGGCTTGTCAGACATATATGTCGTCGATGGGTGCATTATCCAATTCACCAGGCAGCAGTTCTAGTGGCAGTCGAGATGATGACATTCCTGGTGATGACGATGATGCTGAAGAGGACGAAGGCGGGGATGAGGAAGAGGATGAGGATGAGGGCGAGGGCGAGGGCGAGGGTGATGTTGGATTGGTGTTGCCCGATCTGGTTGGGCCGAATGCTTGTGGCCCGCAACTGTCGCGAGTTGAGCTCCGCGGTGAGCTAGTTGGGGGTTGCAGGGGCAACGCGCCCCTACTCCGGGGTTTCGGTGGCCGAAGGCCCCCGGTCCAATTTTTTCGGCACTGTAGCATCTTTGACTACTGTAGCGGAGCTGACCGACCGACACCGACAGGCACTGTAGCAGTGCGGACTTCGAGGTCAACTGGACTGTAGCACTTTTGACTTCCAGCCGACAGCCACTGTAGCGCTTTTGACTAAGCTGGTCGTCATTCACTATAGCGACGCGGACTCACTTTTCGAACAGTGATCGTATTCTCCATTGTTTTATAGCCCATTTTAGGGCTAGGGTTACTACTGAAAAAAAAAACCTTCTGTAATTTGTAATCCCGATATAGTGAAATTCTGCCTCTCCCATGGACGTGAGGATTATTCCCGAACCACGTAAATCGTTGTGTCCTTGTTGCTTTCTTTCTTTAGTTTTCTCGTTTATGTCGTTGCATCTCCCGATGATTCCACAACAGGTGAGGATGGGGTCGAGGGCGAGGATGGGGCCAAGGATAAGCATGGGGACGATGATGAGGACGACGACGAGGACAGAGATGGCGGTGAGGAAGAGGCTGATGATGACAGTGGTGATGATGATGGTGATCAGGGGCAGATTGATCCATTACATTTTTGATACATTTTTGAATTTTGTATAACTCTTTATTTTTGAACCTGATTTTTCACTGGTATGGATATTTTTGAATTCAGTATAACTCATTATTTTTGACGAAATATGGAAGCCTAATAATGTTATAATGGTTTACGGGGCTTCTGGGGCTTGTTCGAAGCTCGGAACCCCGATCGGCGTAGAAAAACATTATGCCTCACGGTTAGTAAAAAATTTAAGTCCATCCCACAATGTATCTACCAACCATATAGGGCTATATATTAGAAGCAAAGTGCATGATTTTCCCGAACCACGCACCAGGGGATGCACATCATGCACAATGTCGATAGTTTTAGTATAAGATATTATCATTGTTGTTGCACGATTTGCCTAACTAGCATACGGAAAACCGACCAAACGCATTTGGATTGTATTGGTACTTTAGGAAAACGATCCATGAGTCATATGTGAGGTGTACGAGTCAACCCCACCTCAATCTGAGGCACGATGTGGTCGGTAACACTCAAAGTGTCTCTTTTGTTTAAAATGGACATCCTTTTAAGTAAAAACAACTGGCATACAGAAAACCAACCAAACATATTTGGATTGTGTTGATACTTTAGGAAAACGATCAATGGGTCATATGTAACGTGTACGACTCAACCCCGCCTCAATCCGAGGCATGGTGTGGCCGGCACCACTCAAAGTGTCTCACTTTTATTTGAAATGGACAACATTTTAAGTGAAAACAACAACTGACATACAGAAAACGGACCAAACGTATTCGGATTCTGTTGATACTATAGCACAATGATCCATGGGACATTTGTGACGTGTAGAAGTCAACCCTGCATCAATCTGAGGCACGGTGTGGCCAGTACCACTCAAAGTGTCTCACTTTTATTTGAAATGGACCGGATTTTAAGTGAAAACAACAACTGACATACGGAAAATTGATCAAACGCATTCGGATTGTGTTGATACTTTAGAACAACGATACATTGGTCATTTATGACGGGTATGAGTCAACTCCGCCTCAATCTAAGACACGGTGTGGCCGGTATCACTCAAAGTGTCTCACTTTGATTTGAAATGGACAACATTTTAAGTGAAAACAACAAATGACATACGAAAAACAAGCCAAACGTATTTGGATTGTGTTGATGCTTTAGGACAACGATCCAATGGTCATTTGAGACGTGTACAAGACAACACTGCCTCAATCCAAGGCACGGTGTGGCCGGTATCACTCTAAATGTCTCTGTTTTGTTTAAAATTGACATCATTTTAAGTAAAAACAATTGGCGTACGGAAAACCGACCAAACGTATTCGGATTGTCTTGATACTTTAACACAACGATCTATGGGTCATTCGTGAGATGTACGCGGAGACGACACATCATTCAAACGCGTGGTTTGCGCGGCACAACTGAATATGTGTTTTTTAGGTGTTTGTCGCGCTTGAAAAGTATGTGTGGGGTGGTCAAAATCGGCCGAACGACCTCGGAATGCCATGAAATTGGACGACAACAAAAGGTGGGTGAATTGTGAAATGGTCAGCTAGACGTCACGTCAATCGGAGGTGTCGTGTGACCGCGGTGGCCGAAAACGCATTCTGTGTGTCGTAAATGGCCAAAACATACATTTAATGATCAAATGCATGTCGAACGACATCAGAATGACTTGAAATCACACGAAAACACCCTAATTATTATTCATGAGGTGTAAGAGGAGACGACACGTCATTCGAACACGTGATTTGCGTGGCACGACTGAATATGTGTTTTTTAGGTGTTTGGCGCGCTTGAAAAGCGTGCGTGGGGTGGTCAAAACCGGGCGAACGACCTCAGAATGTCATGAAATCATACGACAATAAAGGGTGGGTGAATTGTGAAATGGTCGGTCATACGACACGTCAATCGGAGGTGTCGTGTGACCGCGGTGGCCGAAAACGCACTCTGTGTGTCGTAAATGGCCAAAACATGCGTTTAACGGTCAAATGCGTATCGAACGACATCGGAATTACTTGAAATCACACGAAAACACCCTAATTATTATTCGTGAGGTATATGAGGAGACAACACGTCATTCGGACGAGCGGTTTGCGCGAAACGGCTGAATATGTGTTTTTTAGGTGTTTGTTGCGCTTGAAAAGCGTGCGTGGGGTGGTCAAAATCGGCTGAGCAACTTCAAAATGTCATGAAATCGGACGACAACAAAGGGTGGGTAAATTGTGAAATGGTCGGTCAGACGGCACGTCAATCGGAAGTGTCGTGTGACCGTGGTGGCCAAAAACGCACTTTGAGTGTCGTAAATGGCCAAAACATGTGTTTTATGGTCAAATACATATCCAACGACATCGGAATGACTTAAAATCACATGAAAACACCCTAATTATTATTCGTGAGGTGTACGAAAAACGACACGTCATTCAGATGCGTGGTTTGCGCGGCACGACTGAATATGTGTTTTTTAGGTGTTTGGCACGCTTGAAAAGCGTGCGTGGGGTGGTCAAAACCAGCCGAACGAACTCAGAATGCCATGAAATCGGACGAAAACAAAAGGTATGTAAACTGTGAAATGATCGGTCAGACGGCACATCAATCAAAGGTGTCGTGTGACCGCGATGGCCGAAAACGCACTTTGTGTGTCGTAAATGGCCAAAACATGCATTTAACGGTCAAATGCATATCGAATGACATCGAAATGACTTAAAATCACACAAAAACACCCTAATCTCATATGTTAAGATTGGCCAATGTTTCCCACTAACACATCAGGAACCATTTATACATGGATACATAATCATTAGAGGAATATAAACATCTCATGTGCTTCCTATAACTCATCCTAGGTCTAAGCACATGACCACTACCATTGTCTATCTTATAGGTATCATGATCCTTGTCCACTCTACCCATGTTTTTCTGTTGGTTTTAAGATACTCAATCCAAGACCATGACTAAACATCTCATGTGCTTCCTATAACATGTAGGTTTTTTCTCTTGTGTGTATTGGTGTTGTGGTTTGAGTGAGAAATGAATTCTAAATTTTGAATACTCTTATGTGTGTTGGTGTTGTGGTTTGAGTGAGGAATGAATTCTAAATTTGGAATACTCTTATGGGTGTTATTGCATTTCCTATAACATGTAGGTTTTTTCTCTTATGGGTGTTATTGCATTTGAATTTCTAAATTTCTAAATTTCTAAATTCTGGAATGAATTCTAAATTTTGAATACTTTGGATGGGGATTTTGTATTGGTGTTGTTGCAGGTCTGGAGAGGGGGAGGTGTGTTGTTGTTGTGTTGTGGAGTTGTGTTGTTGTGGAGTTGTGTTGTTGCAGGCCTGGAGAGGGGAGAGGGGTCTGCTGCTGTGGAGTTGAGCAAATGTATACAAACGGTTTTCAAAACCGTTGGTATAGATTCTATAATATAATTATACCAACGGTTTTGTTATAACCGTTGGTATAGCCTTATGGCTTGCCATATCCCCTCTATACCAACAGTTTACAACCGTTGGTATAAGTGTAACACACATATACCAACGGTTTCACAAACCGTTGGTATATGTTATACTTTAACACACATATGCCAACGGTTTGTAGCAAATCGTTGGTGTACCTTCTATTTTGACACTTATACCAACGGTTTTCACAGAATCGTTGGTATAGGACTATTGTCACGGCTTACTTGGTCACGGTTGAGGGAACCGTTGGTATACTATATACCAACGGTTTCCAGGCCTTTACCAACGGTTGTGAACCGTTGGTAGTGTAAAATTCCAGTAGTGAAACTCTATATAAGTTGTTGTTGACACTTTAAATAATTGAACCTTGCATCGTGACCAAAATATTAATCACATACAAGCATATAAATGCCATGAAATCCCAACGTGTTCGGGCCAAAAGTAAAATCCAATAAACCCTAAATCACAAGTCATACTCTTTCAAAATCACAAAACCATAAAACTCAAAAACTAAGAAAGTTAATTTCAACCCTAATAACCTGAACTTTCCTCATATGTGGGTTAGTTACTCTCAAACATGAGGTCCATCTCAAACTCCGACGACATCCTATCTCATTACCATACCTCAAATAGTAAGATAAAAGTAACAAAGTTTTGATACCACTTTGTAACATTCTCAGCCCAATTCACCTCCATCGTAACCGAACCGGGTCTCTATATACCTTAAGCACACCTCCTCGTACATCAAAAGCTACCGACTAGCGGCGAGGATCGATGTATATCATGGGGAGGTACAAACAACCACAAAACACAGCGGAAGCAATATCAATAATAATCATCGCAATATAACAACATGTAGATAGACATCATAGTTAAGTGTCATCCAAAGTAACTAACATGCTACAACAAAATGGCAACTATCATACATGTCACATGAGTAATAACGAGATCTCTTGCGGGCAGATCATATACAATCGGGTCCAAAAGTAAACAAAAGAAAGGAGATTCTCATAAAACTAGTTTCGAGCCCTGACCTGGTCTCATCTCTCAACTCTGACCCAACATCCCAACTCAATCAACCAATATATGGTGCTTGCCCTTACCTACATCACGAACCATGAAATTTATTCAGGTACCAGGGCGCTCGAGCAAGGTGTGAGTATAACTCAACAGGTTACCACCAACGGTGTCCATAACAAGTCCAGTAAATGTTGCGGAATCACCGGGAGACAGAACGACAGAAAAACGAGAAAACGAAAGAAAGAAAAGCAACAAAGAACACGACGATTTACGTGGTTCGGGAAAAATCCCTACGTCCACGGGAGAGGCAGATTTTCACTATGATTCGGGAGCACAGAAATTACAGAGGATTTCCAACATTACAAACCCTAGCCCGAAATGGGCTACATATGAAGAAGACGGTCTACTGTTCTGAATAGTAGTCCGCGTTGCTACAGTGATCGGCGGCTCACTTTGTCAAAAGTGCTACAGTGTCTGCCGGCTGGAAGTCAAAAGCGCTACAGTACTGTTGACCCCGAAGTCCGCACCGCTACAGTGCATGTCGGTGTCGGTCGGTCAGCTCCGCTACAGTGGTCAGAGATGCTACAGTGCCGAAAAAATTGGGTCGGGGGCCTTCGGCCCCTCTTCGCGAAGGCATCCCACCGTTCCCAGCAGGTGCACTCCGCCGCGACGGCAGCGCCACTCCCGGCTCCCTACGCCCCTCCATCGCAACATATCCTGACGGCACCCCGATTTCCGGCGGCTCTCCCAGACAACCGGCGATCCCCTCCTTCCCGCGCAGCTCTCGCCCGCCGCCTCCCTTCCCGGCGAATTCCTGCTTCTTCCTGCGAACTCCCGACGACAACCGGCTTCGTCGTCCTGCGCACCCCCTGCAGAGCAACTCCTCCGACGACCAGCCCTCCAGCGCGCGCCTTCCCGTCCGGCCACCAGGTCCCGACAGGGGCTCCCCTTCCTTCCAGTCGGCTTCCCTCCGCACCGACGAAGGTCGCGACCTCTCTTCCCGGCCCCGCCCTCCGCAGCACCGCCCTTCCCTCGACGATTCCGACAACAGCCCCGCCCTGTCCTCTGTGCAGCCAACCGGTGCGAAACCGATACGCCGGAACGGATCCCGTCGACCCTCACCTGACGGAACAGCGCTCCCCGCTCCGGAATTCATCCGGCCCCAACCTCCAACAGCTTCCCGGCTACACCCGGCTCCCGCTCGATGCGGCTCCCACCTCCCGCGGCCCTGCTGCCCGACACACCTCCAGTCGTCCTCCCGCGCTCAGCCCCACCTCCCATGGCTGTCCATCCACGCAGCTGCAGCACCGCGTGCGCGCCTCATGTCGTCGGCCTCCTGTCCACCAGTTGTGGTGTGGTTGTGCAGCGGGGCTGCGAAAGTGGTTGAGATGCGGTTTGAGGAGGAATGTGGTGACGTTGGTGGGATGTTGTTGGGTTGTGTTTCTTGTGATGTGTTGTGGTGTGTTGTTTTAGATGCCCCGTGAGTAATGGGATATGAAATTGTAACAATGAAAGTGGAATGGCATGGGATACTAATGAATAATTAACTCTTGAACAAATGGACTGTGTGATTAATTTTGTTTGATGTTTATACATGTAATAAGGGACTGGAAGTATGAAATATGTGGGCTGAAAATTGAAATTAATGGGCTGTAAATGGAAAGTCGTTGGCTTGAACAGAATCTGGAAAATGGCTTAAAATGTAATGGAAAGTGGAATGTGGCATGTGGTTTGTTCTTTGTTGTGTGGTTTTGTGCATTTAGAGGCAGCAACAAAGTAAGGGAAAATCATGAGTTGGTTGATACTCTTGTTGTAAACCAATAGGTTAGGCATGTGTGTTTGATATTATATATATACCATTGTATATTTTCTATGATTTCTATACGCGCCCCACCCACGCCAAGCATCATGTGCCGACACCCATATACATATATATATATATATATATATTTGGGGGGTGTTTTTCACAACATCTCGATGAAAGGATAGATGGCTGGCTACCCACTCTTCCCCGCTCCCTCTTTTAGGCGATGAGAAGGACATGCACGGACTGTGATGGCCATAGATCAAAAGTGTCGTTGTCGAGATGAGATATGATGATATGTGATGGCCCAAGTGTAATCAGGCGAGATATGGTGAAATGGCTTATGGTGGGGGTCGTGCATGATGTGAAGAGGGCACGAGGTTGATGTATTTCATGTTCACGATACCCTACTACACAGGTTATGAGATGTAATGTGACGTGATGTCTCAGGTGTCTTTGAGTGAAATGTGATGTGATGTGATGGATCAGGTGTCTGCGGGCGGGACGTGATGTTATTCAGAAGAGGTGGGAGCGCCAGGACGTTTGTCGTTGGGGTGTGAGAGTGGCAAATCAATGGGAAAGGGGTATGAGGTAACTAATCATCGATATGTTTCATATTATGATATTATACTTGGATGCATTATTTGGTGAATGAGCCATGGTAAGGATGGGTTTGGTTAGTTTACCTATATAGGTGTTGTTTGGTTACGTTGTTTGCTCATGAGTGCATTAGTATGCCCCTTTCACATGTGCACGAGAAACTTTGATTTTCCTACTGAGTATACTTGTATGTTCACCCTATGTATATATAAACTGATTTTCAGATTTTCAAGAAGACTTCGTGGACCGTGTTAGACATTACTAACTCGAACATTTGGACAGTTGTTGTGTCGCTTCTTTAGCTCTTTTTTTTTGAGTATTTACTTCAGAAACTTTCATCTGTATCAATTTTATTTATACATGCATTGTGGGATGGTTTTTAACTTTCTTTTATATTATGTCATGGAGTTGCTTGCGATTGATTCATCTCGTCTCCCGATCCTAATTATATTATAGAGGGTCATGCCTCTCATACATGAGATTTTTATACTCTCGGTGCTAGTCGTCAACCTGAGGCCTATTGGAGGCGGGACTCGGAGATCATTATCTCTCTCTCATCATTGAGGTGTCTTTGGAGGAAGAGGTCATGACACTTGTGTGCAATAGAAATTGGGCTGACCATTTGGGTCATTTAAATCTGGTTTGAGAGATTGAAGTGCCCAATTGGATTGGAATGAAGAATGTTGTATTTGTTGTCAATATGTCAATGAGAAGTAGAGTCAATATATGTGTTGAAGTTGGGTGATGATGAAGAGCCCAATGAACGAAGAAATTGAGGATCTCATTGGGAGATACGTGAGATGCAGCTTGGAGAGTTCATGTGATAGTTGAATGTGTTGGTTGTCATTATACATACGGTTGAAGATTCATTCACATGTTAGTAAAGGAATTTACTTGAGTTGTTTCCATTATGAAGACTGGCAAAGAAGAGATGCTGCTGCTGCTTGGAGATCTTGGATAAACATATTCAAGGAAATAGCCTAAATACCTGATGATTGTAGTGTTGAGCTTTTATGTGAATCAATGATAGGTGTTGTTGGAGGTTGAGAGCATTGTCTACTACACGTTCGTGTTGAAGTTTGTGAGAACCCATCCTTCTGTTTATAAAGTATGCAAACTGATGTTGAAAGATGAACTACAGTTGGATGATGTTGAAGGAGTTAAGATGGAGAAAAAGTGATTCCCGAAGCTGCATCCGGAAGCCATACTTATGGAAGATACACTTACGGAAGAAGCACCAAGGATGCAGGCATATCTGGAGATGATGTCCAAAAGCACTATTTCCGGACGAGCTATACATTGAAGAGAACCCAAAAGAAATTCAAGAAGTTACATGTTGAGTTGCAAATGCTGAGCTGAAGTGCACCTGGAGGATGAAGGTAGATTGTGTCATAGATGAAGAAAGTCGAGATGATTTAAGGTGGCTAAGAATGTTTGAAGAAGTTTAAAGTTGAAGATGTTCTGAAAGGTGTATCTGAAAGACACAAACCTAATGATTCTATGAGTTCGTGATTCATGGCGAGTCCGGAAGTTAGAAGATTTGAAGAAGGTGAAGTATCCGAAAGTTATAAGATTCAAAAGAGTTATGGAAATTCAAGGTTACAAAATATTGTGGAATTAGACAAAATACTTTGTGCGTAAGGGTACACTTGAATTTGCATAGAGTACGTAAGAGTACTTCAGAAATTACACTGGATGTGTAAGGGTAGTATAGAACTTGCAAACTAGAAAATTAGCGAAGTGTTGGAAGCTACCTGGATACGCAAAAGTCGATCCAAGAGTAAGGAATATGTAAGAGTGCCGCTGATATTACTCTGGATACGTAAGGGTTGTTCAGACCATGAAGACTAAAAATTGGCAGTCCCAAAGTCACATTGTGATACATAAGAGTTAACATGAGGATACGTAAGGGTTATCAAAGTTTGTGGGGGGGATACGTAAGGGCTCAGAGGACCGAAGATTTAACAAAGTACCAGAGTCACGTTGTGATGCATAAGAGTGACTCCAAACGTCCAGTGATATGTAAGGGTTAACCGATTGAGAAAATGCAAGGTTACTGGACTTCAAATATTATATATCCTGATGCTTTGAATAAGCCATGATTCTAGCCAAGAATAATGGAGATTATAATTTAGGAAGAAGGTTGTGTCGTGATTAAGGTTTCCACACCGCAAAGGTTTCCGCAAATGCTCATGCAGACATGCAGTAATGAGAAAACGGATTTTGTGGAAGTACGAAAGGAAATACCGAGATGTGAGGAGAATATTATGAGGATCTTTGTGCGATAAATAAAGAGTTTCAAATACGAAGATTAGAAACATATTAATGAAGATCAAAACTGGAGGATTTCCCAGGAATACTGTCAGCCGGTTTTAAATGAGAAGATGGGTATTTGTGGAATACCAATTGAGGCAATAAGAAGTTTCTGAGATCGTGGGGAGCAAGCCCACGTGATTTTGTTGAGAGAATTGAATGAAGAAATTGACAAGATCACAATGCCGATTATCGTGAAATTTCTGTATTCAAAATATAAAAATTATACTCACGTGATTCTGTGAATATAGAAAAAGAGAATGAAAAGGTAGAAGTTGGAGAGAAGAATGAAAAGGTAGAAGTGGGAGAGAAGAGAAACCGATACTGCAAAAAGATTGAGATTTAGTTAACGATCACAGAAGAAGATTGAGATTGAGGAGCTTCTACAGTTGACGATCACAGAAGGCACAAAAAAGATTGAGATTTAGTTAACATGCAGAGACAGATGCGCATGTGACTATAGCAAATTATCACTTGGTTGTCGAAGACTCTGATTGAGAAAGAAGATCTTGTTATTGTGATGCAATGACATCTCAGAGCAAATTGGAGATCTTGTTCATGAGTGAGTTTGGGAGGACTCATCATCCAGTGGTGGGAGTCACTATGAAGAACCTGCCGGGAGATAGTAAGGCTTTTCAGGAGATAGCCTATTTGTATTCACTTGCGTAATATAGTGGATATCTACGTCTCAAACTTGACCCGAACATAGCAAGGAGTGATGCTCACATTGGAATCGAACCTTGCAAAATTACATGTGTCGTACTCTCTTTGTTTTCTATCATGCGTGTTGTTAAACCCTCTTATTATTTTGGGTATTTCCGAATCCAACATCGAAATACTCCTGTTTGTATTCATCTTTCTCAATCTATAAAAGAAGGCATCCGCCTCACCTTGAGGTGAGGGGGTTTCTCATTCTACATGGTATCAAAGGAAACCTATTCCCGAACCCTCCCTTTAGATATTTTTTTTCCTCTCGGCTCTGCACTAAGTAGCCACCCCCCCCCCTCCTGAGTCTGCCCTACGCGGCCCCCCCTCCCCCCCTCCCTCTATCATGCATGTTGTTAAACCCTCTTTTATTATTTTGGGTATTTCCGAATCCAACATCAAAATACTCCTATTTGTATTCCTCTTTCTCAATCTATACAAGAAGGCATCCGCCTCACCTTGAGATAAGGGGGTTTCCCATTCTACATGGTATCAAAGGGAACCTATTCCCGAACCCTCCCTCTAGATTTTTTTTTTCCTCTCGGCTCTGCCCTAAGTAGCCACCCCCCCCCCTCCTGGGTCTGCCCTACGCGGCCCCTCCCCTCCCATCCCGGCGGCAACCCAGCGGCCTTCACCCCCTGCCAACGTCTACTTCCCGGCGCCCCTCCCCGCAACGCTCGTCGGCGCCTTCCTCCCGTCGCGATCCTGGTGGCTTCTCCCTCCCGATGGTCTCCTCCTGCTGCACGTCGGATCTCCAGCGCCTCCTCCATTGCGCCGCTTTCCCGCGCGATGGCCCTGCCCTCCCAGTGCATGACTCACGGAGCCTTCGTCCGACGCAATCGCCCCCTGCCCACCAACTTCGCTCCACCTCGACGAAGGCACGCGGCCCCTCTTCGCGAAGGCATCCCACCGTTCCCAGCAGGTGCACTCCGCCGCGACGGCAGCGCCACTCCCGGCTCCCTACGCCCCTCCATCGCAACATATCCCGACGGCACCCCGATTTCCGGCGGCTCTCCCAGACAACCGGCGATCCCCTCCTTCCCGCGCAGCTCTCGCCCGCCGCCTCCCTTCCCGGCGAATTCCTGCTTCTTCCTGCGAACTCCCGACGACAACCGGCTTCGTCGTCCTGCGCACCCCCTGCAGAGCAACTCCTCCGACGACCAGCCCTCCAGCGCGCGCCTTCCCGTCCGGCCACCAGGTCCCGACAGGGGCTCCCCTTCCTTCCAGTCGGCTTCCCTCCGCACCGACGAAGGTCGCGACCTCTCTTCCCGGCCCCGCCCTCCGCAGCACCGCCCTTCCCTCGACGATTCCGACAACAGCCCCGCCCTGTCCTCTGTGCAGCCAACCGGTGCGAAACCGATACGCCGGAACGGATCCCGTCGACCCTCACCTGACGGAACAGCGCTCCCCGCTCCGGAATTCATCCGGCCCCAACCTCCAACAGCTTCCCGGCTACACCCGGCTCCCGCTCGATGCGGCTCCCACCTCCCGCGGCCCTGCTGCCCGACACACCTCCAGTCGTCCTCCCGCGCTCAGCCCCACCTCCCATGGCTGTCCATCCACGCAGCTGCAGCACCGCGTGCGCGCCTCATGTCGTCGGCCTCCTGTCCACCAGTTCGGCGCTACCCGGCCTGCCTCCACGCGCTCTCAGCATCACTCCCAACTTGCGGCACCCTCCGTCGGCCTCCAACTTCAGCCGTCGTCGCCCACATTCCCCATCATCCAGTACCCGTTACAGAACGACACTCTCAATAAAAGATATTGCCTGGATACAATCCTATCGGGCGACTGTGCCACCGTCCTCTTCTCCCGCCCCCGTTGCTCAGACTGACAACTCTACCGCATGTGTATCCCAACAACCCATAGCATGGATGCTGGACTCTGGTGCATCGGAACATCTCACAGGGGACTCTGGTATGTTCACTACCTATCATCCGTACACCGGTGCCTCTAAAATTACTACTGCAAATGGGTCAACAATCACCATCATCGGATTTGGCACATGCCACTTGACCTCGTCTATTCGCCAGGATTCGGTTGCTCATATTTCTCACAATCCCTTTAATCTTCTCTCAATCAACAAACTCACTAAAGATTTAAATTGTGTCGCCACTTTTACTTCTTCTGGTGTTGTTTTTCAGGAGCAGAAGATGAATCGGGAGCTTGGTCAAGGTCATCTTCAGGATGGGGTGTACATGTTCGATACCCCACCATATCTTGCTTGTTCATCTACCGCGGCCCGTGCTCTTGACCTACATTCCCGTCTTGGTCATCCACCGGCTTCCATCCTCTATAAAATGTGCCCCCAATTCAGTTCTCACCTATCCTTCCATTGTGAATCCTGCAAGTTTGCTAAACATCATCGGGTAACATATTCTCCTCGATAGGAACCTCATGTAGTGAATCCTTTTGATCTTGTTCATACCGATGTATGGGGTCCTTGCAGGGTTCTGAGCCAGTCCGGGTACAACTATTATATCACCTTTATTGATGACTACTTCAGCATGACATGGCTTTACATGCTTCGTGATCGGTCTGAAGTTTTTCCTACCTTTCAAACCATTTACAATGAAATTCATACTCAATTCTCCACCTCCATCAAATGTCGCCGCTCCGACAATGGACGGGAATATTTATCGACTTCCTTTCAGCAGTTTCTCAAAATCACGGCATCATTCATCAGACATCTTGTCCTGATACACCACAGCAGAATGGAGTGGCGGAGCGGAAACATCGTCATATTCTGGAAACTGTTCGTGCCCTCCTATTCCACATGCAGGTGCCACTCCGTTTTTGGATCGATGTCATCCTAACTGCAACCTACCTCCTCAACCGACTCCCTTATTCTATCCTTCAGGGGGAGACTCCTTTTCGAACTCTGTTCTCTGCTCTCTCTCCTCACTCACTTCCACTCCGTGTATTTTTTGTCTCTGTTATGTCTGTGACACTCGTCTCGGCCTCTCCAAACTCTCTCCCAAATCTCTCCGCTGCATCTTCCTCGGCTATTCACGCACTCAGCGCGGATACTGATGCTTCTCTCCAGACCTATGGTGTTATATCACCTCTGCTGACGTCTCTTTTGTTGAGAGTTCTCTATTCTCACTTCCCTCTCCCCACCCAGATACTAACATCGATGATTGTATTCCACTCATCATCCATCCTCCTCCAGTGCTGCCTCCTGCTACTCATCGATTTGGTACGGTTTACTCTCATCGCCCATTGACTCTGCCCCTCGTACCGGCCAATGACACCGTCGTTCCCGCTTCGTCGGATGCTCCTGCCCCGGCACCAGACGACTTGCCCATTGCCCTCCGGAAAGGTACCCGCACTTGCCAGAGTACTCCTCTATTTGTATCTTCATACAGGGGTCTGTCAGCTCTGGAGACAATATCTATTCCTCGCATAGTTGGTGATGCAAAATCTCACCTGGGATGGCTAGCAGCAATGTGGGATGAGTTGCAGGCTCTGGAAGAAAACCATACTTGGGATCATGTCCCTCTTCCAGCAGGCAAACAAGCAGTTGGCAGCAAATGGATTTATACAGTCAGACTGAATCCCGATGGCACTCTCCATCGACTCACAGTCCGCCTTGTGGCAAAGGGCTTCGCACAGACTTACGGTATTGACTATTCTGATACTTTCTCTCAAGTTGCTAAGATGACCTCCGTTCAGTTATTCATCTCTCTAGCGGCTTATCATCATTGGCCTCTTCATTAACTGGATGTCAAAAATGTTTTCCCTCATGGATTTCTCGAGGAAGAGGTTTGTCTGCAACATCCCCCCGGTTTTTGTGCCTTCGGCACCGAGTCTCAAGTCTGTCGACTTTGCCGCTCTCTTTACGGCCTCAAGCAGTCTCCCCGTGCTTGGTTCGGCCGCTTTAGCATTGTTGCCACCGACTTTGGGTTCTCTCGCAGCATGAAGGACCACACTGTGTTCTACAGGACGACATCCGCTAGCTGCATCCTATTGGTCGTTTATGTGGATGATACCATCATCACCGGCATCGACTATGCTGGTATCACCCGCCTCAAGGAACATCTTCATCAGCACTTCCACACTAAGGATCTCGGTCCTCTCACATACTTCCAAGGCATCGAGGTATCCTATTCTTCGGACACCATCTCCCTCTGCCAACGGAAGTATGCGTTGGATATTCTGCAAGATACTGGGCTGACACAGGTCACTGCTGTGGACACTCCTTTGGAGTCTGGGGAACGGTCGCTTTATGCCTCCTCGGAACTGTATCCACATCCAGAGCGGTACCGTCGACTGGTGGGCAAACTCAATTATTTCACCATGACTCGTCCCGACATTGTCTGCGTTGTTGGCAAAGTGAGTCAATTTATGGAGTATTCAACCACCTCTCATTGGGCTGTTGTCCTCCGCATCCCCAAATACATCAAGCAAGATCCTGCCCGTGGTCTTCGCTACTCTCAGCATCCTCATCTGAATATTGAGACCTTTTGTGATGCTGATTATGCTGGTTGTCTTGCTACTCGAAGATTTACTTCTGGGTTTGCCGTATTCTTGGCAGGCAACCTCATCTCTTGGCGCAACAAGAAACAGACTGTTGTCTCCCGATCCAGTGCGAAGTCTGAGTACCATGTCATGGCCACCGTCACTACGAAGATCCCTTGGCTTCGACAACTCCTCCAGGAGCTTGGATTTCCTCAGCAGACATCTGCTCACATCAGGTGTGACAATCAGGCCGCCACCAAGATTGCTTCGAATCCCGTCTTCCATGAACGCACGAAGCATATTGAGGTGAACTGCCACTTTCTTCGACACCACCTGGAGCGCAATCATGTCAGCTTTCGCCACATCCCAACGGCGGACCAGCTTGCTGACATCTTCACCAAAGGCCTCCCAGGGGCTCGCCTAGCCTCGCTCAGTTCCAAGCTGGGCATCCACAGCATCTGCAGCCCAGCTTGAGGGGGAGTGTGTCTAGTCTTGTATGAGGTCATCTTTCTTTTTTGTGGGACTCGTTGTCCAAGTTGGGCATGTCCAGCTTGAGGGGGAGTGTTAAACTCTCTTTTATTATTTTGTGTATTTCCGAGTCCCACATCGGAATACTCCTGTTTGTATTCCTCTTTCTCAATCTATAAAAGAAGGTCTCCGCCTCACCTTGAAGTAAGGGGGTTTCCCATTCTACACATGTGTTGTGAATGCGTTAGGGAATTCATAAACATATCTGTTGGAGTCTGCATCCCACATCGGACTTGCGGTCCGGTGTGGTTTTTAATATTCATTATAAATACACCCCAAGGGTTCCTTTAGAGAGCACACCTTGGGGGTTCGGATCTCTCTCTTTTATTCCTCTACATGGTATCAGATGAGGTTTGCTAAACCCGACCCCTCCCTCCCATCTTTTTTTTCTCCCTGCTCTAGGGTTTCCTTCCTTTTCCCCATAAGGGGGGGCGGCGGCCTCCATGGCTAGCTCTACCGTCGCCTCTCCCCTCCCTCCAGCGCAGCCGGCTTCCCTGTCCGGTGGCCCTCCCTCCAGGCGGCGCTCCCTCCCGACGGCTCTCCTTCCAGGCGGCTCTCCTGCCTGGCGCGGCTCTTCTCCCGGCGGTGCTTCTCCCCGCGCGACGGCCTCGTCTCGCCGGCCTCCCGGTTCTGCCCGGATCGAGTCCTTCCAGCGAATCTCCCCTCCAGCGCCGCTCCTACCCTGGTCGGCCTCCTGCGCGTCGCCATCGGTCGAGTGGCCCTCTGCGGCTCAGCGCGTGACGCCATCTCCCTCCCGACGCCGGCCTCCTCCTCTAGCGGAGGCTCTGTTTTCCGTCGTCGGCGCCTCCTGCGGACGCCCCATCTCCAGTAGCCGACATCCCCTCTGCGGCCGCACCCGCCTCCCGTCGCCGGCCCTCCCGCGAGGCTGTCTCCTCGTCCCCCCTCCCTGTGCGCGACGTGTTCGGCGGCCGTTCCGGCTCCCGCAATTGCCCCGGCGTTCTTCTCGGCTCCCGCTGGCCCCGCTTTCCGCGTCGCACTCACGCAGGAGGCCGCCGCGTCGACCTCCTACCTGACCCGTTCGACGGCTTCCACCGCCGGCAACAACCCTGCGTCACCCCTCTCCCGTCGGCTTCGCACCGTCCCTGCGCGCTCCTCCAGCGGCACCCGCCTCCCTGTGCGGTTTCCCGGCGGTTGCTCCTCCTTCTGGCGGCCTCCCTGCGCCGGCGGTCTCCCTTCACCGGCGGCCTCCCTTCACCGGCGGCCTCCCTTCACCAACGGCCTCCCTTCCCCGGCGGTCTGCTGCTGTCCGGCGGCTCCTTCCGCTCTCCCGCGACTCCAGTTCCCGGCGACTTTCTCACTGCGGCGTCTCTTCAGTTCCAGGCGGTCTTCCCCGCCTCCCGCCGATCTTGCGCCCGACTCCTCTCCCGCAGCGCGGCTCTCCCCGGCGCGGCTCTTCTCTTCCCGGCAGACCGACGCGATTCGCGCTCCCGACCCAGGCGCGGCGACGGCATCTCTTCCCGGCGGATTCCCTGCGCCGCTCATGCGCGTCGCCCCACCTGAGCGGTCCCCTGCGCCTTCCCTCCCACGGCGCTGCTTCCTCCTACGGCAGACTGGTGCCTCCCGGCGAACCAGTCCCACCCCCCCCAGGCAGCCCGGCTGCCCCCTCACCGGCAGCCTCCTTCACCGGCCTCCATGTTGGGGAGGAGAGTGATGGCAAGAGGGGGGTGAATTGCCTTTTAAAAAATAATTAACAATTTAAAATCAAAGTAAAAAGTGCAGCGGAAATAAAAGAGGCAAGACACAAAACTTGATAACGGAGTTCGGCTTAAACCAAAGCCTACGTCTCCGCTCCCAACTACTGGTATCAGAGGAAAATTTGAGTAATACCTTCACCGGTTTCAAATTCAAGATCCTTTGTGATGGCTTCAACTTCTTTCGCCCCCGAAGGTTATTCTTTGGGTCGTGCTCCATTCTTTGATGGAACCGACTATACTTATTGGAAAACCCGCATGACCACTTTTCTTAGAAGTATAGGTTATCCTATTTATAAAATTGTCATGCATGGTTATTCTCTTTCTTCTCCCGATTAATCCAAATGGACTCAAACCGATATTAAAAATTTCGAGCTTGATGGCAAAGCCATGAACGCTCTTCATTGCGGCCTTGATCGTAATGAATTCAATCGAGTTTCCACATGCACTTCATCTCATGAAATCTGGAAACTATTGGAGGTTACCCATGAGGGGACCAACAAAGTTAAGGATACTCGATTGGATATGTACCGTCAAGATTTTGAGTCTTTTACCATGCATCCATCTGAAAATATAACTGAAATGTTTACACGTTTTACTGATATTTGCAATGGGAGAAAGTCCCATGGTGATGATGTGTCTGCAGAAACGATGGCCAAGAAGATCCTTTGGATCCTACCAAGCTCATGGGCACCAAAAGTCACGGCAATCCAAGAAGCAAAAGACATCAAGAACATGCCGGTCGAAGAGCTCATCGGATCCCTCATGACCTACGAGATCACCATGAGGAGGCAAGCTGAAAAGGAAGGCAAACCGATCAAAGTTCCAAAGAACATCGCCTTCAAAGTTCAAAAAGAAGAAAGCTTCTCCTCCTCATCGTCTTCCTCTTCAAGCGGCGATTCAAAAATGGAGAATCTTGCCCGCAAAATGCAAAAATTCATGAAGAAGCACAAGAAGAAGAAATCCCGCAATGCTCAACCCAACGAAAAATCCGAGCCCGAGGTAACATGTTACGGGTGTGGCAAGAAAGGTCATTACAAGCCCGATTGCCCACTCCACAAGACAAGGGCCAAGCAAAAGGAAAAGAAAAAGGCATTCAAGGCCACTTGGAGTGATAGCTCCACATCCTCCTCCTCCTCCTCCTCAAGTGACAACGGTAAAAAATGCCTAATGGCATTTCATGAGGTATCCTCTTCCGACTCCTCATCCTCTAGTTCTTCAAATTCTTTCAATCATTTATCTTATGAGGATCTCCAACATGCTAGAGATCAATTAGAGGAAGGTTTTCACGAACTTTCTTCCAAATTTATTGCTTTAAAAAAGAATTTCAAAAAACTGTCTTCCAAAAAGGAACAACTTCTCAAAGAGAAGGAAGAGTTGTCCCTCAAGATCCAAAACCTTCCCGATGTTGATTCTATGGAATTAACAATCAAGGATTTAAGGAAATCCCTAGCTAAGTTCACCGAAGGTGAACATAACCTTTCGAAGCTCCTTGGTTCCCAATGCATATCTAGAACCACCCAAGGGCTTGGCTATTCCAAGCAAGCTTCCTCTTCCCATGCTCCTACTATTTTTGTAAGGGGGAGCTCCCAATATAAATTTTGCAACTATTGTAAAAAACCCGGGCACTTAATTTATGAGTGCGATTGCAAAAATGCCCGGTATGGAAGGCCCAAAACCATTTCCTTTAATGATGAATTTCATAGGAGAAGACCCGCCACTAGACAAGTTTGGATTGAAAAATCCCTTTTAGTGAGTCTCACCGGACCAAAATTTGTCTCGGTTCTAAAATCCTCTCCCCGGTGATTTGTTGTTTTTATTTAGGGGGAGTTAGGATCGTTTAAGCCTTTTTGCTTTATTTTCAAAATTTTCAATTCAAAACTTTCAATTCAAAACTTTCAATTCAAAACTTTCAATTCAAATTTCAAAAATTTCAATTGGTTTAAAATCTCTATCTTGTTTTTCAATCCTTTCCCTCAATCAAGTTTTATGCCCCGTGCTATTTTGATAATCACAAAGGGGGAGAAATTCTTGGTTGATTGGGGGAGAAATCTATTTCTCTCATGCTTTGCTTTTCTTTTCAATTTATCTTTTAAAGCATGTATCTCATTTCAATCTTTTACATTGCTTGTTTTTAATGATTGTGATCATCAAAATAGGGGGAGATTGTTGTACCTCTCGTACCCCTCGTGGTTTAATTTTCATGGTCACAATCACTCTCTTATTTATCTAATCTTGTTTTAAGTGTTTTTGTTGATTTCAGGTTGCCAAGGAATTGGGCCAAGAAAGCCAGAAGGCAAAAGTGGACTGATTTCAGTCCACCGGCCAACCGGTGGATGGCCACCGGCCAGCCGGTGGAATCTTGACAGAAGGCATCCCTTCTGTCCAGACCACCGGCCAACCGGTGTCCCATCACTGGCCAGCCGGTGGAACCCAGACAGAAGGGACACCTACTGTCTCACCACCGGCCAACCGGTGGCCTCCTCACCGGCCAGCCGGTGGTGCCTGGGCAGAAGGCATCTCCTTTTTCCAAAGCACCGGCCAACCGGTGGCCAAGCACCGGTCAGCCGGTGGAGCCAGTCAAACTAGCCGTTGGGCTTTGACCAGACTTGTCCACTTGACTCCCAACGGCTCCGAAGGCCTCTCCAACGGCTCCTAAGACCCCCAAAGGCCATTTGAGGGTTCCCCCTCTATAAATAAAGGACTAGGAAGCCCCGGAAACGAATGGTAGCACACGGGAACATTTTTCGATCACTTGGCGAACCACCGGCGCATTCCTCCAAGGAACCTCAATTGCTCCAACCCATTTCCACATCCAAGGAGCACCATCAAAGAAGCTTGGGAGCGCTCTTCGTCAACTTCATCAATCCTTTGGCGCCCAAGACTTCTCCACATTACGGTTTTTCTTGTTTTATTATTTTGAGCATCAATTTGGGTTTGTGCCTACAAACCCCTCTTTCTCTCATCCTCTCTTTGTTTGAGTTTTCACACCACCTTCAAGGTGTGAAGAGGTTAGTCAAGCCTTCCCTTTAAAAGGCTTGAGTCATAGGTGAGCTAGCCTTCACCTGTAAGAAGGCTAGTGGGTTCTTGCTCAACCATTAAAAGCAAGCTGTAATAGGTTCTAGACTACCTTAAAGTCTAGTGGGTTTCTTGCTAAAACCATTAAAAAGCAAGCGGTAGTAAATCTCTCAACGGTTGAGTTGGGAGCGGAGACGTAGGCTTTGGTTTAAGCCGAACTCCGTTATCAAGTTTTGTGTCTTGCCTCTTTTATTTCCGCTGCACTTTTTACTTTGATTTTAAATTGTTAATTATTTTTTAAAAGGCAATTCACCCCCCCTCTTGCCATCACTCTCCGCCCAACACTCCATTCCTGCCAGCACCTCCAGCAGCCGGCCTCCAGCAACCGACCTCCACCCTGGCCGGCCCCTCCACGCTGGCGGCCTCCTCCTGTCCATCGGCACGCCCGTGCGCTTCCTCCACCGTGGCGCAACACTTTGCCCGACTCAAACCGGGCCATTTGGCGCCGCCAGACCCCGCAACACTTTTGCGGAATCCCCGCCTCCCGTCGCCGGCCCCGCAAGTGCGGTTTTCCCGGTGCTAGTTTGGATTTCCCGGCGTTTCATCGGCCGGCCCCACTAGTGCAGCATTCCTGGCGTTCCGTCAACCGACCCGGTCTCTGTGTGGTTCATCTGTTGCGCCCGCAACATCATCCATCCATCATCCTGCGGGGGAGCTTCGATCGTGAGGGGGAGCAGCAGCCTTTGGAGCGTTCTTTTTATTTCGTCTGGTTTTGTAATCAAGCTGGTTATGTCCAGCTTGAGGGGGAGTGTTAGCGTCTGTTTTGTTGTTTTCTTTTCATTATGTGTCCAAGCTAGGTACACCTAGCTTGAGGGGAAGTGTTGGAGTCTACATCCCACATCGGACTTGCGGTCCGGTGTGGTTTTTAATATTCATTATAAATACACCCCAAGGGCTCCTTTAGAGAGCACACCTTGGGGGTTCGGATCTCTCTCTTTTATTCCTCTACAATATCCATATATCTTAACAGATACAGAGGTTCGAATACAAAAATGAGGGTAATCAAAAAGAGTAAAAGAATTCAATAAAATTGGTACACATTGATTTACCCCTTCCCTCTCAATGTGTTTGCACAATGTTAATCAGAAAAAGTGTTCCTTTGGAAGGGAAACTATGGAATATCTTGGACATCTCATTTGCCAGGAGGGTGTGTCTATGGATCCTAAGAAGGTGTCTAGTGTTCAGCACTAGCCTCCTCCAGCAAATGTGAGAGAAGTTAGGGGATTTTGAAGGTTTACAAGCTATTGCAAGAAATTTATCAAAGATTATGGGAAGGTTGTTCACCCTTTGACGGTTCTTACTAAGAAGAATAATATCCAGTGGAATGAGGATGCTCAATTCGCTTTTAATACATTGAAAAG
Source organism: Viscum album (assembly GCA_963277665.1). Taxonomy (NCBI): domain Eukaryota; kingdom Viridiplantae; phylum Streptophyta; class Magnoliopsida; order Santalales; family Viscaceae; genus Viscum; species Viscum album. Next base: position 1,291,499,428 of record OY728138.1, on the reverse strand, counting down.
ATATTTGATGACTACTCCTGTTTTGAGGCTTCCGAATTTCTCCAAGGATTTTATTGTGAAATGTGATGTTTGTTGAGGGATGGAGGTTGTTCTTATGCAAGAGGGCAGACGTCTAGCCTATTTTAGTGAGGCTCTTTCTGACTCTAATTGCCAAATCAGTTTATGAAAAAGAATTAATGGCCTTGGTTCATGTTGGACAACATTGGAAGCAGTACCTTATGGGAAGACGTTTCCTTGTTCAAATAAGAACCTTACACATATGTTGAGACAGCGAATTTCTTCAATGGATCAACAAAGCTGGCATGTCAAGTTGTTGGGATTTGACTTTGAGGTTGTGTATAAGTTGGGGAAGGCTAATTGTGTGGAGGGTGATTTGTCACAGGTGATGGAGGGTAAGTCTCTACGGCTGGCTGTTCTAAACCCTTTTGGGTAGACATTTCACAAATGAAAGATTTAGTCATTTGGGATAAGGATTTGCCTTTTCTCAAAACCTATAAAAAGTTGGCTTGTGGCTTGTACTAGCAAGGAATGACCCAATCTGTTTTGAAGTTTGTCCATGAGTGTGATGTGTGCCAGCGACACAGGTACCTGACTCTTCGCCCAGCTGGGCTGCTGCAGCCCCTTCCTGTTCCCAAATTCATATGGGAGGAAGTATCTATGGACTTTATTTCTGGACTTCCAAAATCTCAGGGTTTTGACACCATTCTAGTGATGATGGATCAGCATTCCAAATATTCTCATTTCTTGCCTCTCAAACACCCTTATATTGCTAAGATTGTGGCTGACTTGTTTATGAAGGAAATAGTCCATTTACATAGCATTCCAAGTGCCATAGTGCCATAGTGAGTGATAGAGATCCCCTGTTTACTAGTCTGTTTTGGAAGGAATTGTTTTTTGTTACACGGGACTAAATTGAATATGAGTTCTTATCATCCACAATCCGGTGGACAGACAGAGGTTGTTAACCGGAGTATTGAAACTTTCCTGCGATGTTTTTCTTCAGACAGACCCAATCAGTGGCTTGTTTGGTTACCATGGGCCATCTTTCATGTTTCAGCTGGTAAAAGCCCTTTTGAAATTGTTTATGGACAACAACCACCTTCTTCTTTGATTCATTATACTAAAGGCAAGACTGTTGTTGAGGCAGTCGCCACAGCTTGAGTGGATAGAGATGAAATGTTGTCTCAATTGAAGATTCATTTGCAGCACGCTCAGCAGACCATGCAGCGATCTGCTAATCGGAAACAACTGGAGGTGGAGTTTCAGGTCAGGGACTCCATGTTTGTTAAACTCCAATCTCCTCAAACAGGTTTCACTTCTAAAATTTGTCCTAAGCTGGCTGCCCGGTTTTATGGACCTTTTTGTGTTGTTGGGACAGTGGGAAGCGTTGCTTACAAGCTTGAACTTCCACCAAACAATAGCCTTCATACAGTTTTTCATGTTTCTCAATTTAAATTGGCTATTGGAAATCCTCCTCTGGAGGAATTACCTTACTGCTTTACTGAAGGTGAGGATATTCAGGTTTTACCTGAAGCAGTTTTGGCGACTCAAGGCACCGGCCACATGCTTTCATGGTTGATCAAGTGGAGGGGGGCGCCCTACAGAGGAAGCTGCTTGGGAGAATGCAGATTTATTCCGAGTTCAATTTCCTTTCTTCCACCTTGAGGACAAGGTGGTTCTTCAAGCGGAAAGGAATGGTAAGTCTGTTGACAGTCCAGTCTTAAAAACTTATTCTAGGAGGAAGGGGGGAAGGATAAAAATGTGCAGGGATAATTTTGCAAAAGTCTTTGTCTTTTGTTTGTGGCTGCATATATTCTGTTGCGGGACAAGGGAGGGGCATTCAGTTGGAATTCCAGCTTGGGCTGTTAGGAGGTTAAGACCTTGGCTCCAGGGAGAAGTACTTAAGAGAATTCTTCTTCTTCTTCTTCTTCCACTGATTCTTCCACTGATTCTTCTGGAATGTTCGGAACTGCTGCTGCAATACAGTGTTTCTAATATATTCCAAGCCTTATACTAATTTTCTTCTGGATTCTTTGTATTTTCTTCATACTAGTACCTACGGTCCTATCACTACTGAATAGAGGTATCAATATGGCAAGCTTCAGGGTTGACGTAAAAACATTCCACCAGCCCCGACGGCTCGCTTTCCACTGAAACAAACACCATTCCATGCTCACCTGTAGAAGTTATCCGTCAAACTCCACAGATGCCATGAAAGTACAGTAGATGACAACACCGGAGTTTCAAAACTGAAACATGCAGAGAATCAAGAGCTCTCAGCAGATGGCTTTAAGATCTGTTTGGCAACACTAATTGATATCTGATTGTACCACTTATCACTTATGATAAGTATTTCTGTATAAGTGTCCAGATAGCTAATTGAAAGTCTCATTCATGTGGTCTTCTAACTGTACCACTAGCGATGTGTTATAAGCAGTTTAAGAAAGTGCAGTCAAACGAACCCTTAAACTATGAAACTGGCAGTAGGAAGACAAGTAGGGATAAAAAGTAGTCAGTGTGTAGCCTCTCACTTCCCATCATTTTGGCTTCCCATTTGTCAGAGCATGTGTGAATTAGAGGTGTACATCCATCAAGCTTGTCTGGTTCAGCCCATCTTTTTAACTTGGTAATAAGAAAAAAAATCATGGTCCGGCCCGGCCCGTTTAAAATTGTTTAGCCCAAGTCTCAGCACTTTTATTAAAGGTGTGATGGAGTATTATCGACAAAAAAGTCCAAGATTTACATATGATTTTCATTGACTTGGAAAATGCATACGATAAAGTTCTTATGACGGTTTTATGGAAAGCTCTTAAAAGAAAAGGGGTGCAGATGGTGTATTTCAAACTCATCCAAGACATGTATGAAGGGAGTCTAACTCAAGTTAGAACACCAGCGGGTGATACTACAAACTTCTTTGCCTTGATAGAACTGCATCAAGATTCGGCTTTAAGCCTATATCTTTTTGTTTTGGCCTTAGATGAGCTTACAAATCATATTCAAAATGAGATACCTAATTGTATACATTTTACAGATGGTATCGTTCTCATTGCAAAATCCAAAGAGATTATCAATTTAAAGTTACAGTTATGGAGGGAGACTTTAGAATCGAAAGGTTTCCGTCTTAATAGGGATAAGATAGAATACATGGAGTGTCATTTTGGCAAAAGATTGTATAGTAATGTTGTGGATGTGAGATTAAGAGTCCATGTTATTTCAAAAGTTGATTGTTTTTTATATTTAAGCTTATTCCTACAATGTGATGGAAATATTAATGCAGATGTGTCTCAAAATATTCAAAGTGGATGGATAAAATGGAGAAAGGCTTCTGAGGTATTTTGTGATCGTATTATTCCTTTGAAATTGAAGGTTAAATTTTATAGTACTATTATTAGACCGGTTATTCTATATGGTAGTGAGTGTTGGTCTTTGACAAGACACCTTGAACAAAAAAAAAACATGTGCACATACTAAAATAGATAGAATTAGAAATGAATGTGTTCGAGAAAAAATTAGAGTTGCTCCGATTGACGAGAAGGGGATTGAGATTAGATTAAGATGGTTTAGACATGTTAGAAGGAGACTTAAAGATACAACTGTTAAAAGGGTAAACTTAAGGACAAATTCACTTATTAAAAGAAATGGAGGTAGCACTAAAAGGATCCTTAAACAAATCATTCAAGATGATCTTGTTCTAAATGGTTTCAATGAAAATATGGTCTTCAATAGAGCTAAATGGCGACATTTGATCCATGTGGTTGACCACATTTAATAGGGTTTAAGGCTTGTTTGTTGTTGTTGGAAAAAAAATATATAATAATAATGATTTTAAAATAATAAATACATAAAATTTTGATTTCATCGAAAATCGGGTTGGGCCCGAACATTAACTGGGCTTTTGAAAATGACCCATTTATTATTCAGGTTAAAAAATTTAGGTCTAATGATTGATACATTTTTCCGGGTCGGGCTTCTCAGGATGGGTGGGTCCCCGGGCCCATATACAGTTCTAGTGCAAACATGTAAAAGAATCGGTCCTCTCCTTGACTTGAAGGGTTCCTTAATCCGATCAACATAAAGTGTGCCAAAACGGATGACCGGAATCTCAATGAGAATCAATGAATACTGTATTGGCAAATTTCACACCGTTGTATTTGGTCAAGGACCATCCAGGCCAAAAAGAGGATCCTCAATGAATGAAATTTCAGGAACCTAAAAAGAAAAGTAAATAAATAAATGGATTGCAAGGCTTACTTGGCTGAATCATAAGATGAAACAGGCTCGACAGTTATTTTTGTTTTTTGTCTGTTTTTTGCTTTTAAGTGCTGTCGACCGGATCATCCATTTCCTCAAGAATTACATACTTCGGAGCCACATCAGTTGAGACCGTGTCATCTTCACCCGCGTGATCATCTTTTAGCTTTTCGTATCTGAAATGGCAGAGAGAATTTTTCTATGACAGAATACCAGAGCTTGAATCCGACAGCAGTGATGGAAGCAGTGGTAATGCAATGGAAAGAAAAATACTATGAACAATAATGATAATGACTGCAACAGCATTTATTAACCAAGGAACAACATTTTCTGTAGATTTTGGAAATCATTTTCTGTTTTTTAGAAAATGAAATAAAAAGTTTTTCAGAAAAAAATGTTTCCATGTTTCCTAGAAAACAAAAATGTAGAAAGAGATAAATCACATAATTTCTTGTTTTCCCCCGCTGTCCAAAATATTTTCTAACACGTCTTTTAATATATTTTTTAAAACTGAAAACATAAAACATTTTCAAAGCCAGATGCAGCCTAAGATTGTGTTAGGTTTTGGAAAACATTTTATGTTTTCATTTTTCAAAAATGCATCACAAAATACCTTGGATTATGTAGAAAACATTTTTAGAAAATGAAAATAGAAATGGAGGATTTCCAAAGAAAAAAATTTGCTTTCATGTTTTCAAGAAAAAAAATTCCTTCAACTTTACTAAACGTTTTCTAACATATTTTGGGAAAAGGAAAAAGGAAAGTATTTTCCAAAACCAAACACGGCCTAAGGTCCAGAGAAATGAAGAAGAAATCTTTCTCACATCACCATTATGCATCAATTTAGGGCAAATTTTCACAACTTTGATCATCATACAGTCATATAAATGAAAAAAATTCCACACAAAAAAAAACATCACAAAAATTAGCAAATAAATAGTAATCAGGCTGATGGGGATAACTACTTCACTGAGAGAAAATAAATGTGCAGATTCCATTGGAAAACATATTAATTCAAGACTTACTTGTACCAGTTGAACAAACTGACGCCAACCATTATTATCAAAAGGCCAGTGCCTTTTAACCACGTGAACTTGTCATGAAAGTATAAGACCGCAACCTAAAGGTAAATAATTCAAAATTATAAAATATTTTAGTAAAGGGTCGCAACATCAGCAGGCACCTGATAATTTAATGACAGCAGACCATGAGGAAAGCATAATTCTTGTTGTGGAATGCTAAATGCCGATCCCAATTCGTTTTGAGTAAAATTTTACAGTAAGTTTTAGGATGAAGATTGATCATATGCAACGTAAGAAATGAAGACATTAATGCTAACACCAGCAGTCCAAAATGGTGAATTTCCTTGAAAACATCAATAAATGGCTATATACAAATTTCGGTAGGATAAATAAGGAACCGCCTCAACAACAAGAATGTTTGATAAGACGCCTATAGAAACTTTTTTTTTTTTTAAGAAACCTATAGTAGCTTATTTTATAAAAAGGACACACGAGAAGTCACACTTAAGGATAAGGCTGAAGTTGAAGCACCTCAAGATAAGGCTAAAGCTGAGGCCCTTGAGCATAATGCCCGAGCTGGGAGTGGATCTCGTGCAGCAGGAAGTTGAGGGATTTTCAAACTCCAAATAATATCTTCATTCAGCCTATTGGTGGTTGCGATAGTTTAGAAGTTTAAACATCATTTGTCACGTTTCTAATTTAATTTTGTTAAACCCAATTTTATTATAATGGGTATTTCAGAGTCCCGCATCAGAATACATCACCGTGTAATCCTTTTTACTCATCTATAAAAGAATATCCCCGCCTCACATTGAGATAAGGGGGAATTCGCATTCTACATGGTATCAAAGGAGGTTCTGTAAACCCTGCCCTCCTTATCTATTTTTTTTTTCCTTCTCAATGAACACTTAAGAATTTCCCCCCGCTAGGGGGGCCCCTCGGCCCTAGGTTAGTCGGCCGCCCCCTCACCGGCCTGCGCGTCGCTCTCTGTACAACGACGGTCTCCTCCAGATGCGGTCTCCCAGCTATGTCCGGCCTCCCACCCTCCCGTTGCACTTTTCCGGCAGCCCTCCCTGCGGCTTCCCGTCCACATACGGCGCCGCCTATGTCGCCGGCCTCCTCCCGCGGACGCCCCTCATCGCTGTCGAGCCTCCTCCCGGAAGATCGAGCCTCGCTGGTCCGCTTGTCGTCGCTCCTTCCCAGTGCGCGACGGTCACAGGCGTTCCTCCTCCCTCCTCCATTAACAGCCCTCCCGCGCATCTTCCCCATCTCCATGCGCGCGGTGTCTGCCTTCCAGATCTGGACCGGCGAGCGGAGATCCTTCGTCGGCTCCTCCGCGCGCATCCCACCCAACTGGCATCTCCATCACGACGGCTCCTGTCCAGACGCATCCTCTCCAGGCGGACATCGCCCCTCCCTCAAGGCTCCAGGCAGAACCCTCCCGCCCTCCCAATGGCGTCTCGGCTTAGTCCGGCCCCCTACCCTCCCGCAGCACGTCCAACACGCCTCTGACGTGGACGACCGGCATCGCCCTCCCGCGGAGATCTCCCGGCCCCACCCTCCGCGCGGCTTCCCGGCTACGTGCGACACCCATTCGCCGGCTCTTCCGCGGTTCTCCCAGTGCCTCATCGACCGGCCCCAACCGTGAGGCTTTCCCGACGCTCTGACGACCGGCCCGCCATTGCGGATTTCCCAATGCTCTATCGTCCGGCCCCGTCTATGCGGCTTTCTCGGCACCTCGTTGGCACATTTTTCAGTGGCTCTTCCATCATTCATCACCTTCCTGAGGGAGAGCAACAGCCATGGCGGTTTATGTTTTCTTCTTTTTATTATTTTGTCTTTTTTTTTGTAATCAAGTTGGGCATATCCAGCTTGAGGGGAAGTGTTTGCAGCATCTATTGATTGATTTGTTTTTCTTTATGTATTCAAGCTAGATACATCTAGCTTGAGGGGGAGTGTTGGAGTCTGCATCCCACATCGGACTTAGGGTCTGATGTGGTCTTTAGGATTCATTATAAAATAACCTCAAGGCCTCCTTCAGAGAAAAACCTTAGGTATTAGGTTCACCCTCTTTATCATTTTACATTTATTTTTATTTTCTTCATTTATAAATAATAACAGCCCCACCATATACAGAATCAGGGTCTCTCCTATAAGGTATCGAATAGGGATCCTCGACACGAGACCCTAGTTGGTACCGGGCACGCAATGAAAACCCCAAAAATCAGGATTTTAAAAATTTTCACCGGTGATCGACGTAACTACGTCATCGCCGGCGAAGCACAACCCGGTTACAACCCGTGAATAATTTAAGCACAAAATTAAATTGAATAATGTTAAACCCTCTTTTATTATTTTGGGTATTTCCGAGTCCCACATCGGAATACTCCGGTATGTATTCCTTTTTTCTCAATCTATAAAAGAGGTCATTCGTCTCACCTTGAGGTAAGGTGGTTTCCTATTCTACATGGTATCAGAGGAGAATTAATTTTTTCGGATCCATTTTTTTTTCACCGCCTCTCTGTGGTTTCTCACGGCGCCCCTCCTCTACAGTCGGCCCCGCCTCCTCCGCTCGTCGCGGCTCCCTCCCAGCGTCAAATCCCCCCCGCCTGTTCCAAGCAGCCCCTCACTCCCGCGGCGTCTCTCTCCCCGCAGCCAGCCTTCCGTCGGCCTCCCTCCCGGCAACGCTCCCAGCTCCCCTCCGTCGCACCGCATCCTGTCGCCCCGGCTCCCGATCTGCGCCACTCCCGGCTCCCTGCTCCCCTCTGTCGCGACGCAGCTCGGCGCCCCCGTCCCTCCCGGCGGAGTCCCGCCCACCCTCCAAGCGACTACGCTTTGCCTCGAAAAGGTTCCTCCTCGGGCGACGGCCCTCCAGCCCGGCAGCCTCCAGTCGACCAGTCTCCAGCGCGACGGCGCCTCTCCCGTCCCTACCTTTTGCGCGCAACGACGGACGCCCCGCCTCCTGGCCCATCCGCAGCGGCACATCCCGGCTTCATCAGGCTCGACCTCCCGGCTTCAACCGGCTCCGCCTCCTTGCAGCCTCTCCCCGCGGCATCCTGGCCTCTGCCACATACCGGTCTCACTCTCCGCGGCTCACGGCTCCTGCGCTAAGCAGCTCCCGCTGCACCTCTTGACCCGCCTCCTCTTGCCAACTCTCGGCCCCGATGCATCCAGGCTCTTCCCTGCTAGGCACTCCGGGCCCGCCTCTCGCGGTTTCCCAGATCCCACCTTCCTCGCAGTTTCCCAACCCGCCTCTTGCGGCGACGTCCCGGCCCCCGCCCTACTCGGTGTTTTCCCGGCCCACCGACTCTTTGTTGTGTCGGCCTTTCCAGCCAACAACACCACGCTTCATCCGTGCATCTGTACGGCCACCTGAGATGCCATCCCCTGCTCTATCATCAGCTCGGCCAAACAGCAGTTCCCCTTCATCCAGCCCCAGTTTCAGAACGACACTTTCGACAGAAGAAATGGACTGGATACAATCTTATCAAGCGACTGTGCCACAGTCCTATTCTCCAGCCCCCATTGCTCAGACTAACGGCTCTACTGCCTGAGTATCTCAACAACCGACAGCATAGATGCTAGACTCTGGTGCATCGGAACATCTCACAGGGGACTCTGGTATGTTCACTACCTATCATCCGTACACCAGTACGTCTACAATTACTATTGCAAATGGATCAACAATCCCCATCGTCGGATTTGGAACATGCCACTTGACCCCGTCTATTCACCTGGATTCAGTTGCTCATATTCCTCAAAGTCCATTTAATCTCCTCTCCATCAGCAAACTCACCAAAAATTTAAATTGTGTTGCTACTTTTACTTCTTCTGGTGTTGTTTTTCAAAAGCAGACGACGAATCGAGAGCTTGGTCGAGGTTATCTTCGGAATGGGGTGTACATGTTCGATACCCCACCATATCTCGCTTGCTCATCCACCTCACCCCGTGCTCTTGACCTACATTCCCGTCTTGGTCATCCACCAGCTTCCATCTTACATAAAATGTGCCCCCAATTCAGTTCTCACCTATCCTTCCATTGTGAATCCTCCAAGTTTGCTAAACATCATCGGGTAACACATACTCCTTGACAGGAACCACGTGTAGTGAATCCTTTCGATCTTGTTCATACCGATGTATGGGGTCCTTGCAGGGTTTCAAGCCAGTCCGGGTACAGCTATTATATCACCTTTATTGATGACTTCTTCCGCATGATATGGCTTTACATGCTTCGTGATCGGTCTGAAGTATTTCCTACCTTTCAGACCTTTTACAATGAAATTCATACTCAATTCTCCACCTTCATCAAATGTCTTCGCTCCGACAATGGACGGGAATATTTATCTACTTCCTTTCAGCAGTTTCTCAAGGATCACGGCATCATTCATCAGACATCTTGTCCTAGTACACGTCAGCATAATGGAGTTGCGGAGTGGAAACATCGTCATATTCTGGAGACTGCTCGTGCCCTCCTATTCCACATGCAGGTGTCACTCCACTTTTGGACCGATGTCATCCTAACTGCCACCTACCTCCTAAACCGACTCCCCTCTTCTCTCCTTCAGAGGGAGACTCCTTTTCGGACTCTGTTCTCCTCTCTCCCTCCTCACTCACTTCCACTCCGTGTATTTGGATGTCTCTGTTATGTTCGTGACACTCTTCTCGGCCTCTCCAAATTCTCTCACAAATCCCTCTGCTGCATATTCCTCAGATATTCACGCACTCAGCGCAAATACCAGTACTTCTCTTCGGACCTACAGTGTTATATCACCTCTGCTGACGTCTCATTTGTTGAGAGTTCTCCATTCTCACTTCCCTCTCCCCATCCAGATACTGACATCGATGATTGTCTTTCACTCATCAATCATCCTCCTCCGGTGCTGCCTCCTGCTGATCACCAGTTTGGTACGGTCTACTCTCGTCGCCCATCAAATGTGCCCCCCATCCAGACCGAGGAGACCATCATCCCAGCTTTATCTGATGCTCTTGCATCGCCACCAGACGACCTGCTCATTGCACTACGGAAAGGTACTCGTTCTTGCCAGAACAATCCTCTATTTACATCTTCATACAGAGGTCTGTCAGCTCTAGAGACGATATCTATTCCCCGCACAGTTGGTGAGGCCAAATCTCATCTGGGGTGGTTGCAAGCGATGAGAGATGAATTGCAGGCTCTAAAAGACAATCATACTTGGGATCCGGTTCCCCTCTCTGTCGGTAAACAGGCGGTCGGCAACAAATGGATTTACACGGTCCGTCTGAACGCCGATGGCACTCTCCATCTACTCAAAGCCCGACTTGTGGCCAAGAGTTTTGCTCAGACATATGGTGTCAATTATTTTGACACTTTCTCTCCAGTTGCCAAGATGACATCTGTTTGATTATCCATCTCTTTAGTCGCTCATCATCACTGACCGCTTCATCAACTAGACGTCAAGAATGTCTTCCTCCATGGATTTCTTGAGAGAGGTTTATCTGCAACAGCCCCCCGGATTTTGCGCCTCCAGCTACAGGTCCCAGGTCTGTCGACTACGCCGCTCTCTATACGATCTTAAGCAGTCTCCTCGTGCTTGATTTGGCCGATTCAGCTCACCGACTTTGGGCTCTCCCGTAGTATGAAGGATCGCACCATGTTCTACAGGACGACATCCACCGGCTGCATCATGTTGGTCGTGTATGTGGATGATATCATCATCACCGGGAGTGACTCTACTGGTATCGCCCACCTCAAGGGGCATCTTCACCAACACTTCCACACCAAAGATCTCGGCCCCCTCACATACTTCCTTGGCATCGAGGTCTCGCATTCTCTGGACACAATCTTCCTTTGCCAACGAAAATATGTTTTTGATATTCTACAGGATACTGGGATGACACAGGTTACCGCCGTTGACACTCTTGAGCCTGGGGAACAGTCTATCTATGACTCCTCAAAACCGTATTCACACCCAGAGCGGTATCGTCGACTGGTGGGCAAATTCAACTATCTCACCATGACTCGTTCCGATATTGTCTGCGTTGTTGGCAAAGTGAGCCAATTCAGTGGGATGTTGTACTCCGCATCGCCAAATACATCAAGCGAGACCCTGCCTGTGGTCTTCACTACTCTCACCACGCTCATCAAAATATTGAGGCCTTCTGTGATGCTGATTATGTTGGTTGTCTTGATACCCGAAAATCTACTTTTCGGTTTGTCGTGTTCTTAGCAGGCAACCTCATCTCTTGGCGCAGCAAGAAACAGACTGTCGTCTCCCGATCCAGTGCAGAGCCTGAGTACCGTGTCATGGTCACCGTCACTACAGAGATCATTTGGCTTCGACAACTCCTCCAGAATCTTGGCTTTCCTCAGCAGATATCTGCTCACATCTGTTGTGACAATCAGGCGCCACCAAGATTGCTTCAAATCCCGTCTTCCATGAACGCACGAAGCATATTGAAGTGAACTGTTACTTTCTTCGACACCACCTGGAGCACAATCATGTCAGTTTTAGCCACATCCTGACGGTGGACCAGCTTACTGACATCTTCACCAAAGGTCTCTCAGGGGCTCGCCTAGCCTCGCTCAGTTCCAAGTTGGGCATCCACAGCATCTGCGACCCAGCTTGAGTGGGAGTGTGTCTGGTCTTGTCTTGTGTCATCTTTCTTTTTGTGGGACTTGTGGTCCAAATCGGGCATGTCCAACTTGAGGGGGAGTGTTAAACCCTCTTTTATTATTTTGGGTATTTCTGAGTCCCACATCGGAATACTCTTGTATGCATTCCTTTTTTCTCAATCTATAAAAGAAGGTCTCCGCCTCACCTTGAGGTAAGGCGGTTTTCTATTCTACAAATAAATACATCTTTCGATCGAAATCATGCTCGTCATCTGCTCGTCGTCGGCGATCGTCGCATTAGAGATCCGAAGTTGAATCCCTCTAGATCGTCCACACGAGCTTCGAAAGCCTGCGGGAGCGTCAATCGTCAGAATCCGAGTGCTAGCATGAAGTTCTGACAACGCCTTCGGCATCCCGACGATCACCGTTGCTCCATTCCATCGATCTGTGAAGCTATTCTTCGATTGATTCCTTGAAACAGGAGTTTTTCTCTCTAAGGGAGAGAGGAGAGAGGAGAGAGAAGCTCTAGATCTCATGCGATGATTAGTACGTTGCATGGGAGCCTCTCCTCTTATTTATAGCGGGGTTCTGAAATACCCGAAAAAGGTTCCCAGCCCCCGGATATTTATTACCCACTATAAACAACATCTTACGACTGATTTACTGAGTCATAAATATCATTTATATTTTTATCACTTTTTGTAATATAATATATGCATTACATGATAAAACCGAGTCATTAACTAGACTCGTTCCCATAAATATTAAACGAACCTTGAATATTAAAATAATATTCGTTCGAATAATAGTTTCTCATGTATTTACTTTAATACTTGTAAACACATTTAATAAATAAATTCAGTATCAATTATTCTGAACTCGAACAATATGAATTTATTTATTCATTGGCGATCGTTTATCCTCGAACATATCCCGAACCCCGTGGTGAGGCCCACCATGTCCTAAACTCCTATTCATCAGAATATGGCAGACTTTAGAATACGCTATTGTGTGTGACTCTCTAGGTCCTTATCTTGATAGTAGCGAATACTATTCACAGGCCAGGAGCGGAGTCTAGCAACCCTTCAAAAGTCCTAAATATGTAAGGAGTGATCATAAAAACGACAACCTTCCTACGAACATACACCGTGTAATATAATATATTTGTCTCACGATATCTCATAAAGAATGACGCACACTTTGTGTCATCATCGTTTTCTTTATTATTCGTTGATCTTATTAGAAGGATTTACCTTCTTCTACCATAGTCATGGATTTGGTGAAGGTACTACAATCCTGATCAACTAGGCTCGAGGTCTCTCTTCCTATCGGAAATGGCAAATTTTATCGTGATTATTCAATCAATGTCATACCACCAATGACGCACCCAACGCAAGTTATCTCGCTACGGCTTCAATGCCATGGTTTTTGTTTTGCATCAAAGTACGTGATCAAATGGTATACAGTGATAATAATCTTATGTCATGAGACCATAACAAGTGTTCGTAGATATGAACTACCAATGACACTCGAAACATGTGGTGTTTCTATTGTTGGGTCAATCCTCATGATCTCATCTACTCAAGATCACCAAGTGCGAATTTCATGAGAAAAAATCTTAATGCTTACGAGCCCCCAGCGCCTGATAGTCAGACATCTGTGTCCAGTCAGAATGATGTATCTAGACCATAGGACATTTGTTTAAGATTAATGTCATAGTATCGCGAGATTCTCATTATAGCCTGGGAACTGTTATAACCTTTTGATATGACAACTAATCTATGGACATTGCCATTTAAATAGTGGAACCAGAAATATCAACACTATAATGGTAAGCTAACATCATGTATAACTCACTGTATACATGGTACGGTAATCAAAAGGTACTATTTAATGTGATGTAAACACATTAATTTAATGGTTGGAATAGGGATTTTCCAAAACTAAATCGTTAGAAATAAGACATGAAAAGATAAAGATTACATAAGATGTAATAGTTATGAATTTAATATACATATGATGTATATTAAATTGGTGAAACCTTAAAAGAATAAAAACCCCACAAAAACTAAGTGTGAGATTCCTTCCAAAGCAGCACTTGTCAAGACCTCGATCATTCAATCGAGTGTTGTCGAGCTCAACACGAGTACCCCTGGATTATCTTGTGAGGCAAACAAGCTATAAGTTACTCAAGATTTTCATGTTGGGTATTGTCAAACTCAGCACGGGTATCCCTTGATTGTCCTTAGTTGGTTTATTCTTGGCGCTTGTTTTGGGTTATCGTCGGTTTCGACATATTTTGAATTAGTGTACCAAATTCAAGTATATTTCAGCTTGAGAGAGAGTGCTAGAGTATTTAGACATTTAAGATATGGGGTACTGACTAAGTCTAGCTTATCCTCCTTTTTTTCCTTTAGTTAATAGTTTTCAAAGGCGCATGACACAGTAAAACACACAGGTCTCTTGGGGATTTGATGAGAGGCTCAACGCGCGCCCTTCAAAACGAAGGTGCATGCCAAGCAAAATAACATAATTAAGTATACATAGAATTCAATAATATTTTAAATTTTAAAAAATTGACATTCAACAAAAATAATACAAATTAAAAGTGCATATTAATTATCTCAACCAAACCATAAGCAAATAATCAACCTTTGAGAACCTAAACATTAAAATCATTATCAATGGAAGCTTCATCGTCAATGGAAGCTTCATCGTCGCTTCACCCTCCATTTGAGGTGGAGTGAAGGCCAAAAAGGTAATGAAAATTGGATAGAAAGAGAACTTTAGCATTGTCTGGTCGCAACTGGTGGGGTGGGGTTTTCTGCTGGAGTCAAGGGGAGAAGACCTGGTATCCTATTTTTGTTTTGTTTTTATTAGAATTTTGATAGGATTCTGGATCTTTTTTTTTTTTGTGACAAAAGCCATTTTTTCAGCGGTTAGCCTAGGGTGTGCATTTTCCACACCTAGCGCCTTCGCACCTCGGTAAAAGCACGCGCCTCAGTGAGGTCGCCTCACCTCAACCATGGACCTCACAGAGCCTCGTGCCAAGGCACGCATCTCAGTGCGCCTTTGACAGCAATGCTCTAGTTTAAATTTGGTATTTCGTATCTATCTTGAATCTTGAATCTTGTTATCTCTATAAATAAGGTGTGTCGTCCTCAATCAAGAGGCACCGAAGTGGAAAAACCTAGAAATAAGGTTAGAAGTTGCGGCACTTGGAGAAGGTTGAAGTTGCGGCACTTTGGGGGAAAGGTTGAAGCTGCGGCACTTTGGGGGAAAGGTTGAAGCTGGGAGGGGATCTCATGCAGGTGGAAAGTTGAGGGATTTTGGACTCCAAATAATATATACACTCAATCTATTGGTGGTTGCAACAATTTACGAGTTCAAATATTATTTGTGCTTTTCTAATTTAATTTAGTGTTATTTTTCTGATTTATAAATGTTAAGTCGAGTCTCACATCAGATAATAGGTATTATGTCATCTTCATTATTCTCTATAAATGAACACCAAGGCCTCCCTAGAGAGGCATCTTGAGGATTGGGTCATTGCCCCTCCATTCTAACATTCTAACAAGGTATCAGAGCAGGTCAAACCCTAACACTCCCTTCCCCATCTCTCCCCTCCTAGGACACCCTACAGTTTTTCCCCAAAGGGGGGCAGCGGCCCCTATGGCTTGCGAGTCCTAATTATCATGCCGCCACCCCTCCTCGCTTCCTTCCCAGCAATCGCAGCAGCCCCCGACCCCCCTCCTCTAGTCGTCGCCTCTTGCCCCGTAACCAACAATCACAGCAACCACCCCTTCCACCATCGCTCCTTCCCCTCGTTGCGCATCCCCTCCAATCACGCACGCCCCAGTCACGGCTCCCAGAATTGTCCCCCTCTGCAACGCCCTTCACCTCCACACACAACATTTTGGCAAGCCTCCTCTTGACGTGTCGTCTTCCAGCCCAGTTGCGTCTCTACGCACAACCCCCTACACTCCAAGCACGGTCCAGATCCAGGCGCCTCCCTCGTGCGTGCGACCAAGCCTCTTGTTGCTGCTACACCACCCTCGTTCTTCTCACGTTGAACAAACAAAAAAAAGAGGCTTTTTCTTTAATGTGCGGAAAGGTGGTCCAAGCACCTCACCTCGTATCACCCTCTTGTTGTGCGTACCCGACTTCAGGTCTACCAATACATCACAGATCCAGTGATAGGAAAACATGGGCTGGGAAGGAGGGCAGGTGATGCTGGACAATAGAGGTTGTTGGTTATGGAGGGGAATCTGGCAGGGAGAGTTTGGGTGGGCCAGCTGGGGTTGTTATTGGTTTCTTAGTTGAATGGACAGTTGGGAAATTTCTGGGAGAATATGCTAGGAATCCTCTAACTGATTTCTGGTGGGACCAGTTTGTTATTCCTTGGGAGGAATATGTTGGGGGGCCACAGGTGGTTAAAAGGGGGCTATAAATAAGAGGGTTGGAGAGAGTAAGAGGGGGAAATACTCTGTACCTTCGACCGGGAGGCTTGGATCAGGTTGGGTTTTTCTCACCTGAGGGGGATACTGCTGTTGTAAGTGTCCAGTTTTACTCATTGTACTCTACCATTTTAATACACTAAAGTGCCACTACGGTGTTGAGTTCTTATCAACTGGTTCAACCTGCCATTCACCCCACCTTCCCTGCCATGGAAACCCGCCAACAGGCTCGTCATGACAGTCTTGAACAACGCCTGGGCATCCTGAAAAGCACTCTCCCAAACATGAAATTGGCATTGGCAACGACCCGCACAGAGCAGGTCGCGTTCCGAAAATTTGTGGCCTCCGAATTGGCGGACCTTCGCCACCTCATTACTTTCATGGCTCGCCACCCGAAAAAAGTATCGTTTCTCCCCGAGAACCTCCCGTCCTCTACTTCCAATATGTCTGCCTTCCACGCTGTCCTTTCCAATGCTACAGGAAACTCCACTTGGGCGTCTACCGCTGCCGCAGGAATGACCGCTCGCGCAGAGAACAACACGCCACCACTTCTAGAACTGCGGGCATCACGACCCAGTTCTGGGGGGTCACGAGTACAGCGTCACTGGAGGCGACCACGGCTAGGACACATGCTATGCCTGCGACGCTGTTACTGGCGCTTGACAGTCCAAAGAGGTTTGATGAACCTAATCTAGAAATTGTTGGACTTCAACCAGTTCCTATGGACATGGGATAGCCTAATGCAGACCAGGTCACTTTTCCCTTTCTGCCTACTGTTGTTGCGCGTGCTGCTGGATGGCGCTCACCAACAATTTCTCCCACCATGGAACTGCATTTCTGGACGCATGGGCACCAATTGGGCACAGATGCAAGCCCTTCGGCCTTTCAATTGGTGTATTTCCTTGCAGTTCCTGCATCTAAAATTGCTGGTGATTTGGCGCCAAACCAGGTAAAGCATGGGGCACTTGTGCTGGCAACCAGCCCCCACCACAACAGTTGCATGATAACTAGAGGGTTGCTCCATCCGGAAACTATGATGCGGCACGGCGACAAACTGCCAACAATAGCTGTCAAGCAAGCCGGGAGGAGCATATGGAGGATTGATTGGCATGACAACATAAGCACACCTTCTCACCATTTGCGGTTCCATGGAGCAAGGCTAGTCTGGAAAATTGTTTGGCATACTAGGTCCATCACACTTGGAGGACCCATCCACCACCTTGAGGACAAGGTGGTTTTTCGGAAGGATGGCAGTGACAGGAAAACATGGGCTGGGAAGGAGGGGAGGTGCTGCTAGACAGTAGGGGTTGGAGGGGAATCTGCCTGGGAGAGTTTGGGTGGGCCAGTCGGGGTTGTTATGGGTTTGTTAGCTGGATGGACAGCTGGAGAATTTCTGGGGGAATATGCTAGGAATCCTCTAACTGATTTCTGGTGGAGACCAGATTGTTATTCCTTGGGAGGAATATGTTGGGGGGGCCACAGGTGGTTAGAAGGGGGTTATAAATAAGAGGGCTGGAGAGAGTAAGGGGGATATTGCTGCTGTAAGTGTCCAGTTTTACTCACTGTACTCCCCTCCTTCACCATTTTAATACACTAAAGTGTCACTGCAGTGCTCAGTTTTTATCATCCAGCTCTCTATCGTTGATGTTCAGCTACTCTATTGTTGTTGTCCAAGCCCCTGCATCGATGGCAATCAAAGTTTTTTTTGGGGGTTTGCAATTCGGACGTCGTATCACCCGGTCATTTGGGTCCGCTATTCGGATGTCATATCACCCAGCCTTTTGGGTCCCCAATTCAAAAGTCATATCACCCGGCCATTTGGGTTCCCTATCTAGACGTCGTATCACCCAGCCTTTTGGGTCCGCTAGTCGGGCTTCGTTTCACCCAACCGTTTTGAGGTCGTTTGTCAGTCGCCATTTCATCCGACATCTTCAAGCAATGGTCATCATTAGCATGGGAGCATGAGACTTCTACGATGACCATCAATTCTTTAAGCACCCACGGGCGAGAGCAAAACCAGCGGAGCAAAACAAGCGGGCAGTGCATATGAGGATGTTCTTCCTTCTATGTATTCAAGCGGACATGATCCACCGAGCAGCAGGCTTCAAATTTATTGTTTTCCAATTTTTTATTTATATATTCAAGCTAGGCATGTTCAGCTTGAGGGGGAGTATTAAGAGTGTTTGGGATGTTTCTCTTTGTCTCCTTATGTATTCAAGCTAGGTACACCTAGCTTGAAGGGGAGTGAAGGTAAGTCAAGTCGAGTCCCACATCGGATATTAGGTATTATCTTTATTATTTTCTATAAATAAACACCAAGACCTCCATTAGAAAGACATCTTGGGCATTGAGTCATTGCCCCCTCCATTCTAACATTCTAACAATAAATAAAATCGTTGTAGAAGTAGGGCAGATTGTAATACATGGAGATTGTCTTGGGCTATTAAGAAATTATTTGGATGAGATGCTTGCTCGTATCTTTTCTTACTAGAATTTTGTGCTCTTTTCAATTCTGTCCTTCCTGGGATCTTATGTCAATGCAAGCAATCATAAGAAAATCATAAAATAAAACAACAATTTAATCACCGCTTCACATATTGAAATAACCCGAATTCTGATAGCCCATTGATCCGCTTTTAAGCAAATGTTGGCCTCTTGGGTAAATCTGAAAGTTTTAGGCACTAGAGTAAATGGATATGACTAGGGGGTTTCAGACCAAAAAAAAAGCCTCTCCCAGTCTTCTCGTAATTGTGCCAAGAACCATGTCAAGAAGGGTAGGTTGAGTTCATTATTACTGAATAAAGTGAGGTACATCAACATCAATCAACTTAAACAGCCCATAAAAGTTCATAAAAGGTCAAAGGATCTCCCCGTCATCAGCATTCACTAAAATTAATCTACAGGCTAACCTAAGTAAAAGAAACCAGCATCAACCCTGTAGAATTTTATATTGAAATTTAAATTTTCTGGAAAAAAACAAAAAAAATAAACTCTCTGGGATTGGAGTCGTGCATAGAAAGTGAGAATAAAAACAACAGCAATGATAATGAACAGAAGTTAAAAACATAAAAAAAAACAAGGTAGATGTTAATTAGAAGACCATGGAAGGGCCTAGATCGAGGAAAGGGTAAAAACCATAAAGAGATTACAGAACAAACAGCATGAAGGACTAAATAAGAAAGGTTACAGATGGTTTATACCAAAATAGTAACAGCCTCCTTAACGACTCCAGCAATTGTGACTGTTACCGCACTAGTTACAGAAATAAGTATGTATTCTGTTAACACCTGCATTGGGAGAAATAAGTTATTAATAAAGAATAGGAGAAAATGTAAAAAGGTTGATATTTAATAAGCCCACATCATGGTAGGAGGAAAAGTTTATAAATCATTTTAATACCTTATTGTTCTTTAGGTTTACACATATATATTGTCTAAAAGATTAATCCATGAGGGTCCCCTGCCAAAGTATCACATATTCTAAAAAACTAGCACGGATTACCAGGGTAAGAAATGGCAACCCAAATTGCAAGTCATTCATGACTTAAGGGTAATTTCTTTATTGGGATCCTTAACCATTGGGATCAACTTGTAATGAACAGAAATGGAAAGTTTAACCACTTGTGGTAAATTTTAATAACCAGTTCATAGCTTCATTTTGTATTTCTCTAGGCATATCTACAGTTTCTCCACCAATTTCTGACCTGTTAATTATTATTATCATTATTATTATGGATCAAAACAATAAAGGGTTATCAGTCAATATAAGAGCTGCCAGTTTAATACAGATACCCACCATACAAAAGGCAAGAGTTCCACCAAAAAACATGAGGAGGATACTTCGTGTGACATTCCATGAACTATTGAAGTAGTTGTTCGTTTTGAATTCATGCCATGGATCCAGAACAAGAGAGAAAAGAGCAGTTGCAATTGCCATGACTGGAGTCACATAGCTCATCAAAGTAAGTGGATTTTTTAAACCTGAAAAGCAGCCATACAAGAGCACTTTACATTTAAATTTATACTTTCTGTAGAAAAATGATGCGAATGGAATCAAAACCTGTTTATTTCATGCAAAAGCTTGTCAAATGTTATGGAATTTCACAAATGGCAGATAGAAAAACAAAGTCCTTACCATAGGCTTCTTTCTTCATGTCATATTTTTGAAACCCCATGCACCAACAAAATGAGAAATGAGGCCCAAGTCAATCATAATAACCAATTGATATTACTATAAAAACAAAAAAAACGACGATTAATGATTACGAAGAAATTTCCCGTTTTATGGTTCTAAATTTTCTAGAGCTTTTTTTACTAGTTAAAAATTAGTTCACAAGGTATTTCCCAACAAAACAACCATTTTAAGCTAGGAAAGATGATTCAAAGTTGAAAATAATGTGAATAGAAAAATTACTGGCAGAAAGAGGCCATACCTGCAAAAGAATTTGAGTCATGGACCAGCGGAAACCAGACATGACAGCAGCAAGCATAACAAAAATAAAACCCCAAAAATCAAATGCTGCCTCCTTTGCAACTGCCAAACAGAGAGATTGAAGTCAGGGCTTAAAAAATCAGGTGAGATAAACCCTGGGGCCATGAGAAAGAAGTTATATAGTCAACTAAATACATTTAACACACGCTGAATTCAGTGAAGCATGAAATCAAATTATTTAGAAGTCAGACCACTGTTTCAACTGTTTAAGAAAATTAAGTCAATACAATAAAAAATGATAAAATTTGATATTGAAAGAGAAGGAAAATATAAAAAAGTAGCCACAACTAAAAGTGCCAAGTCATTTACCTGTTAATAAAATGCCAATGGAGATAACTGAGATGATACCTAGAAGTTTAATGCTTGGAGACTCCAACCTTCCAAACAAAATTTCTTAAGTTATATATTCTGGAAAGGCAACAAAAACTTAGAAGAATGTCAAAGATAAGAGAAATTGGAAGGGAGAAAATAAACAAACATCGATGTACCCTAAAATTAAGACCAGAACCACATTATAATCAAATCTTTGTGAAACACTCATGGAACTCCAATATTATCGATAATAATTTTACCCTCAACAAAGGAGCACAAAATTACATTATTCCAAATTGTCATGAAAATTAGGCAGCAGAAAAGCACAAAAATACAAAGAAAAACCACGAATGCAGAGAGTGAGAGGTACTTGTGAATGAATCCAGCGTAGGAAAAGAAGAAAAAAATTACCTGAATGCAAAGGCAAATAGCAGCAGAAATATAGGAGAAGCAGATTTGCACTGTACCCAAATAAAAAATATTAAAAAAATAAGAAATAATGGAAAAGGGATTATGCTAAAATAGAAAAGTAAAATGCAGAAGAAACAAGTCCCTTAAATGTCGAGATAAAATAGAGAAAACAACACACCATAGTTGCAAATGTAACGGAGATGAAAACGAGGGATGCATTGCTCAAGTTAATATCCAATGCTGTTCCAAGAGCTGTTGGGACAACTGTGAAAAGGAAAGTCCATCTGTAGCATTAGTTATTAGCAGAGTTAAGTACAAGCAATGCTCAGTCAAAGGAACAGAAAAATAATACAAGGAAGATTTGCCTACTGAAAAAAAGAGAACATGCGAAAAAAACCGCAAAGAAATTGTGCACTAAATCAAGTTTTCTCAATATCTGGATGAATTCCAGTGCATAGTACCTCCATGAAAAGGAGACTTGACCTCACAAATTCAACAGCATAAACCACAACTTTGCTCATTGGTGCAGAACTTGAGCTATTTTAGTATTAAAAAAAAATAGTCAACGACCATAAAACATTCTTAATCCTCATGTGATAAGGACCAGGACAGCTGGTTTTCTGGATTAATATCGTCTCAGGTTCGGCCCTGAACCTTACCCTCAAGTTGGCCGTTGGATGACTGTCACGTAAGTCCATCGTATCCGGATCGTTGAAACAAAGAATAAAAATTAATATCTCTGCCAAAAATAAAGAAAAGGCGGGATAAATTTGGTTCCCGCCGAACGAACGTTGAAATGTTTCTCCGTCAAGCAGAAGGGCAGCAACCTTCACGCTTCTTCGAGAACTCGAAATAGGTACCGGCCTAACTATTTGCTGCATAATCTTTCCCAGTGCAAGAAACAAACGGATAGGTAAGCTGAGCGTGGAATTTTTTGTCGATGTTTAGTTCTGAAATCTTGTAATAAGCTGCTAATACATTTCATTGACAAATTACATGTCGTACAATATTTGCAGTAGGCGTTTTCAAGGAAAGTTTTGAAAAAAATGAATCGTTTATGATTAAGTTTATAATCTTAAACTAAGGGTCATTCAACTAGAAATTCGACTGTGAATTTCCACTGTGATTTTTCACTGGTAATTTCCATTGATAATATCCCCTACTAATTTCGACTGCAAATTTCCAAAATGAATTCCAAGATGAAAACTCTGTTGGAAATTCGCACAATAAATTCGTAGTTGGATTTCCCATAGGACTAGCCCGAAAGGGCGTACTCCGGGCTGGGAAAGAAAAGATGCTAAAGAAGAAACTATCGTAATACCACTCAGTTCTCTTACAGGAAAAGCGAAGTGATCCATAGAACTAATGGAGCACTAGCGAGAGGGAAGAAAGTTTATCAGTACACAATAGAGGAATAATAACATAGTCTATTCTAAAAGAGATGTAATAATACAATGCCGCTAGACAGGTACTCTTCCTATATAGTTTTCGGCACCCCCTTCGTGTCCTATTGTCAGGCTTTCGTAAGTTCCTTTCGGACAGAGGGAACAGCCCCTGCTGAGCTGAGTTGAAATTTTTAATTGCTTCGGAAGAAGTGGTTTGTGATTTCAAATTGATTTAAAGTGGAAATGTCATATGCTCTTTCCACTGCGAATTTCCACAAGGAATTCTCAGATGACATCTCTACTGGATATTCAAACTATGAATTCGCAGTTGGGATTCTCACTTGATATTTTCAAAAGATTCAGAAGAAGTGATTTGTGATGTTTAATTGATTTAAAGTGGAAATTTCATCTTGTATTTTGATGTTACGATTTAAAAATGAATCCAAGTGGAAATTTCCACTAGTAGGTACCATTGGGACTTTCCAATGGAATTTTCAAAATGATTCAAAAGAAAGCAGTTGTAATGACCCGCCAATTCTCATTGGCTTGAGAGTACAACGAGTCATTACTAGGCCTTAAGCGACATCCCCAAGACGCCAAAGGCTGGCAATAAATGCCGAAGGGTTTCAAATATAAGTTGGGGGACAATTTACCCTTTAGAAATAAACCCATAAACCAACCATAACCAAACATTCACTATATGATGCGTGAACAATGAAAGACCAATGACAAGACTCTCAAAAGATACTACAACTTCGTGCTCCACAAGCTCCAAGCTCCACAACATCTCCCAAGCATCACCACAAGCTACTAGCAATAAGATGTTTTACCTTTACCTGTGTCCCGGAATATGACATCTGCAAAAGCACCAACGTGCCAAAGCAGAGGTGAGTATAAAACTCAGTAGGTTTTCCCCAATGACTTCCCTACTCACGCCACTAGGATAGAAGAGTTAGCCACATTTATATAAAAACAGTTTATATAAAACATTTTCTCAAAAGCAGTTTATAACTAAATATAAACAAGTTTCCAAAACCATTCATAACCAAAGGCATTCCAAGAGCAATTTAAACCAATTTTTCCAGCAAGTTATTTTTCCAAAAAAATAACCAAACAAGCTTTCGAACCATTTCACAAACATTCCTTTTTGGCATACCCAACCATTTCTCAACTCATGCTACCAACCATGCATGCTTCGTTATGACAGTTCCATACTCCTGAGCGGTCTCTCGTCGATCTACCAAGTCGTCACAAGGTAATTGTTTCCCATGTGCCATTACACCTTTGGCACCAAGCACAATGTCATATTTCAACCAAGCCCACATGCAACATGAACACACACCACATATTCCCAACGGTCGTGCCAAAACACCCTTTCAATAAAAACACCTTTTTATTGAAAACCATTTCCATCAAAACCATTTCAATTCCAAACCATTTCAATAAAACTCCCTTTTTATTGAAAACCAAATCCATCAAAGTCATTTCAATCTCAAACCATTTCAATAAAACGCCATTTTTATTGAAAACCCATTTTTTCATCAAACCATTTACAATTTCAGCAATCATAATTTAAAATCAACATTTTAAATTCAAGAAGCCAAATCACTTTGCACAACAATTCACCAAGATTTCATAATTACATCAAAACCATAAATCATTACTAAAGAAGATTTATTCCATGCTTTTCACAATCAAAACCATTCAAATAAGCCAATTTGAAACTAAGCCAATCAATTCTAACAAGAGGAGACAAGAGTGAAGCCACCTACCTCAAAGGTTTTGACGAAAACCCTAACAAACGGAGAACGCACAAGAAAACCCGGTCGATTCACCAAGGATCCTCCTTAGATCTCTTCTCCTAACACAACCAAGACCAAATCTCGTCATATTTGGCATCCACACACTTAGATCTACCCATAACGGACGTAGATCTAAGAAACCGAGAGAAGAGAAGAAGTAGATCTAAGAAACCGATCAAAAACGATGCAGAACGATCACATACCTCAAGAATCCGGCTTCGATTCGCCAAGAGAAGCCTTCGGATCGCCTCCGGAACAATATCAGAACCCTCCTTGACCTTAGGAGAACCAAAATCCCGAGTTAGGGCCGCTTAAGAGCTTAAACGAGGCATTTAGAGGCAAAAACTCGTGAGATCCACAATTTAAGGATCTCATTTAAGTGGTCGCACGGTTAGATCGCACAGTTTGACAAACCGTGCGCTAACCGTGCGTTAGCTACTGCCTCGGCCACCCCTCTCGCACGGTTTGGCCGCACAGTTTAGACAAACCGTGCGCAGCCCCGTGCGACTTCCCCTTCTGCCTCAAAACTTCATTCCAAGTTCTCCCGACTCTCATACGTCACCCTTAACTTTATAACCATTAAAAGCATCAAGAAAGGATTACATACCAGAAACTGGGGGTACTACAGTCCATCCAATAGCATTTATAAAAAAAGGTGATTTGACGATTTGTGCTCCTACATTGAAAAGATTAGAATGAATGGGATCGAGCTGAATTTGAACAGTATACAAGATTCAGAACAAAGACATTCGATAGATTTGAATACTGTGTATTATTCGTCTGACTCTTACGTGAGGGAGCATAACAGTGCTCATATTACAAAATCAAATTGCAATGCAGAAATTCTCATCGATGAAGATGAAGTTTCAGATTCAAAAGTAAACACTTCATCCAATAGCATTTATATACAAAGCGCTGCATGGAGACCGTGCATTGGGATGGTTTTAAATCAGAGTTTGAAGCCTATTCATTTTATATTGCTTATGTAGGCATTGTTGGTTTCAGTGTACAGAAGCAGTATGTTAACAAACATAAAAAGGATAAAAGTTTAGTACCATCAACATTGTATACGTATATCAAAGAAGAATGTCGAAGATCAGACATATGTTATGTCACTGTCAAAAAGTCATGTGTCGAAACAAGAACCAATGTCCAGTGCAAATGAACGTTGTCTACATGTCCAATAAGCAGTACGAGTGCAGGCAACTAGTTGATGAGCATAACCACTCTTTACATTCTCTGAGGTCTATGCATTAGATGAGGTCACGACACATCAGTGATGCACAAGGTGCGGAGTTGAATGTAAATGATAAAGTTAGTCTTAAGCCCGGTGATTCATTTTCACTTGTAACAGTCATTGCAGGTGGGCCTGAGAGTCTTGGATATACACTAATAGACCAACAGAATTTTTTTCGATCCAAAAGACAGAGAGTTGAATCTAGGTGATACTGATGGTATGTTATAATACCTAGAGAACCAATCAAAGGATAACGCATCATTCTTGTACTCAGTGCAACTTGACATGTGCGGTCAAATTAGCAACGTATTTTGGGTTGATCCCAAAATAAAGGTGGATTATGAGTTTTGGAGACGTCGTGTTTGACATTACCTTTGTAGAATGGTGAAGTCCCTACCTCAAAAAGAGATAGACATATTCTTTTATAGATAAATAAAAACATTACAAATTGGAATAATCCAATGTGGGACTTGGAAATACCCTTTACCCGGAAATACAATTAACCGGGTTCAACACTCTCACTCAAACTAGTACATGATACCTTGGAACAAGGGTCCCACAAAAAAGAAAGAAGACACCAAACAAACCATACACACTCTCACTCAAGTTGGGTCGCTGATGTTGTGGATATCCAGCTTGGTACTGAGAGAGTCCAGTTGAGCTCCCGGGAGGCCTATAGTGAAGATGTCGGCAAGCTAATATGTCGTCGGTATGTAGTTGAAACTAACATGGTGTTGCTCGAGGTGATGGCGAAAAACGTAGCGGTTCACCTTGATATGCTCTGTGCGTTCATGAAAAGACTGGATTAGAAGCAATCTCCGTGGTTGTCTGCTTATCACACCAAATATAAGCAGACGTATGTGGCGGGAAACCAATCTCATGGAGGAGATGATGAAGCCAAAGGATCTCGGTAGTGATCGTGGTCATCGCACAGTATTTTGATTCAGCACTGAACTGGGAGACTACAGTTTGTTTCTTGTTGCATCATGAGATTAAATTACCTGCCAGAAAAATAGCAAAGCCAGACGTAGATTTCCGAGTAGCGAAGCACCCAGCATAGTCAACATCACCTAAGGCCTCAATATTCAGATGATCGTGATGTGAATACCGAAGACCACAGGCAGGGTCTTTCTTAATGTATTTGGCAATGCGAAGGACAGCATCCCACTGAGATTTTGTTGGATGTTCCATGAATTGTCTAACCTTACTGACAGCGCATGCAATGTCTGGACGAGTCATGGTGAGATAATTGAGTTTTCCCACAAGACGACGGTACCTCTTTGGCTGAGAATATGGTTCTGTGTTGTCATAAAGAGATTGTTCCCCAGGCTCAAGAGGAGTGTCAACGGCAGTTGCCTGAGTCGAACCAGCATCCTGCAAGATATCCAAAGCACATTTCTATTGGCAAAGAAAGATGGTGTTCCAAGAACGGGAGACCACAATGTCAAGGAAGTATGTCAGAGGACCCATATCTTTGGTTTGAAATTTGTGTTCAAGATACACCTTTAGATGGGCGATTTTATTTAAGTCGCTCTCAGTGATAATGATATCATCAACATAGACAACCAGCAGGATACAGCCGGAGGACGTTGTGCGGTAAAAGACAGTGTGGTCCTTCATACTCTGAGATAGGCCAAATGTAGTGACAACTGTGCAGAATCTTCCAAACCATGCACAAGGAGACAGCTTAAGTCCATAAAGAGAGCGACGAAGTCGACGAACATGAGAATCAGCTCCTGAGACATGGAAGTCGGGAGGTTGTTGCAGATATACCTCTTCTTCAAGAAAACCATATAAAAAGACATTTTTGACATCAAGTTGATGAAGAGGCTGATGAACGACAAGAGAGATGGATAATCAGACAAATGAAATCTTCGCAACCGGAGAGAAAGTATCAAAATAATCAACACCATATGTCTTAGCAAAACCTTTTACCACAAGTCTGGCTTTAAGGCGATGAAGAGTGTCATCTGCATTTAGGCGTACCGTATAAATCCATTTGCTACCGATCACTTGTTTACCTACCAGAAGGAGGATCAGATCCCAAGTATGATTGTCGTCCAGAGCCTGCAATTCATCTCACATCGCTTGAAGCCACATGTGATTTGGCGTCACCAACCGTGCGAAAAAATGATATTGTCTCCAGAGCAGAAAGACATTTGTATGAGGATGTGTAAAGAGGAGTATTCTGACAAGAACGGGTACCTTTTCACAATTCAATAGGCAAGTCGTCTGTTGTTGGAGCAGGAGCGTCGGACAAAACTGGGGAGATGGCGTCCTCGGCCTGGATGGGGGACACGTGCGATGGGCAACGAGAGTAGACGGTGTCAAACCGGTGATCAGTAAAGTGGGAAACCTGAGGCAAAGGTGGGTGGATGGTGAGAGGAAGACAATCATCGATGGTGGTGTCTGGATGGGAAGAGGGAGGAGAGAAAGAAGAGCTCTCCACAAAAGATACATCAGCAGAGATGATATAACGTCGTAAGTCTGAAGAGAAACATTGGTGTTCGCGCTAAGTGCGGGAATATCTGAGGAAGATAAAACAGAGGGATTTGGGAGAAAACTTTGAGAGGTTGAGACGAGTGTCACAGACATAACAAAGACACTCAAACACACGGAGTGAAAGCCGGTAAGGAGGGAGAGAGGAAAACAGAGCTCGAAAAAGAGTTTTCCCCTAAACGATAAAAGAAGGCGATTTATGAGGTATGTAACAGTAAGGATGGCATCCCCCAAAAAAAGAAAAGGCACCTATATGTGGAATAAGGGGGCACGAACGGTCTCCAAAATATGACGATGTTTACGCTCGGCCATTCCATTCTGCTATTCTGCTAAGGTGTATCGGGGCAGGATGTATGATGAATGATGCTTTTATCCTTGAGAAACTGCTGAACGGAAGTGGATAAATATTCTCAGTCATTGTCCGAGCAGAGACATTTAATAAGCTTAGAGAATTGAGTGTGAATTTCATGGTAAAAGGTTTTGAAAAATATCACACCTCAGAACGATCACGAATAAGATATAGCCATATCATCCGAGAGTAGTCGTCAATAAAGGATACATAATAAATGTACCCTGACTGACTAGGAACCCTGCAAAGGACCCCATACATCAGAATGAACAAGGTCGAAAGGATACGCGTTTCCAATCGAGAAACATACGTCACCTAATGATGTTTAGCAAACTTGCAAAATTCACAATGGAAGGAAAGGTGTAGATTGAATTGAGGGCAAAGCTTATGTAAGACAGAAGTCGGTGGATGACCAAGGCGAAAATGTAGGTCGACAGCACGAGCGGTGGTGGATGAGCAAGCAAGGGATGGTAGGGTATCGAACATGTACACCCCATCACTAAGACAACCTCTACCAAGTTCTCGATTCGTCGACCGCTCCTGAAAAACGACCCTGAAAAACAATACCAGAAGATGTAAAAGTAGCAACACAATTTAAGTATTTTGTGAGTTTACTTATGGAGATAAGATTAAAAGGACTGTGAGAAACATGAGTCAGGCGAATAGACGGAGTCAATGAGCATGTGCCAAATCCTGCAATAGGGATTGTAGATCCATTAGCAACAGTAATTATAGAGGCACCGGAAGATAGGTAGCAAGCATACCTAAATCTCCTGTGAGTTATTCAGACGCACCGGAGTCAAGCATCCAAACTGTCGGTCGATGAGATATACATGCGGTAAGATCACCAGTATGAGCAATAGTGGTTGGAGAAGAGGAAGGTGGCAAAGCAGCCCGATAAGATTGGATAAATGCAATCTCCTCCTTCAAGAGGGCCAATTTGTAACGGATACTGGATGATGGCGAGGATAAAGGCATGTCTAGGTGTCTGGGTATGCAGAGTGCGCCAGGAAGGGGAGACTGCCTTGCGGGAGGACCAATGATGGAGCACGGAACAGCCGCGCAGGCAGGCGCACAGACACGGTGATGGAGCGCGGGGCTGCCATGCTGGAAGGCTGGCAACTGAGGCGAGGAGGTGTCTCGCAAGAGAGTTAGTGACTGAAGGCGAAAGGGGAGACGTGCGGGAGTACCAACGATAGCGGCACGGGGGAGCCATGCGGGAGAAGGGCCACCAGCTGTCGGTCGTTGCTCAGGGGGACGTTGGGCCCGGTTTTTGGTGCTTAGGAAAGGCCGAAGCCGACAAAAGCTGGCCGGGAGACGGGGCGTCATGGAGGAGTCGCGGGAATGTTGTGTCGTACTGGCGCAGGACTGCCAGTTGGGAGGGGACAGCGAGTAGGAGATCGCCCTCAGGCGGGTCGGCAAGAGGCGGGGCTTCCGCAGGAGGACGGCGAAGGCGGGATGTCCGCAGGAGGGTGCCAGCGACGGGATTCCGCAGAAGATGCCTGCCTACAGGCGGGCCGTCGGGCACGGGATCGCCGGGAAACCGGCTGGAGATGGGGCGCTGCGAGGAGTCGTCGATTAGGCTAAGGCGCAAGGGGATGCCTCGCGGAAGAGAGAGCCATCGGGACCATCGATGTAGAAGAGGTGATGGGAATGGGGTCGTCGCAGGGAGGAGGTGCAAAGGCTGGCGGCGGGAGAGAGGGTGCCGCTAGGGGCAGAGGCCACTCAAGAGGGGAGCTGCCCAGCACGTCGTCGCGCGAGAAGGTGGCGACGAGAAGAGATGCAACCGACAGGAGAGGTCACACCATGAGACGTAGGGGGGGACGTCGGGAGGGTTCCACCGGGAGTCATCGCGCAGGGGAAGCTAAATCCATCACGCAGCACGATAGTGAGGGTCGTCGCGAAGGAGGGGCGCACCTGGAGGGGTCATCGCACAAGTCGTCGGGAAGAAGAGTCGGCGCGAGGAGGTGTCGACGGGAAGGGGGGTCGTCGCAGCTATTGCACAGGGAGAGGCTGGCGACTGGAGGCGGGGATTCCACAGGAGGCTTCGGCGACAGGAGGCGGGGACCGCAGGATAGCAGCGGCGGGATTCCGCGGAAGAGCCGCACAGGAGGGGCGGCTACTGGGCGTCGTGAAAAAATTTAGAGGAGCCGTCGGGGTTAGCGCACAGGCGGGTCGGCGTCGATGCGTCGGGATAGCCGCTCAGGCAGGGCGATTGCAACCGCACGGAGAACGTTGGGACGGCGTGGGGGCGGGCCAGCCGGAGCAGAAGGTCCGATAGGCACGCTTGGGCGAAACGAAGCGCAGCTTAGGAGAGAAAGGGGGGAAAATATTATAAGGAGTTTACCTTTGATGCCATGTAGAATGGTGAAGTCCCTGCCTCGATGAGAGGTGGATAGATTCTTTTAAAGATAAAGAAAAGAATTACAAATTTGAATAATCTGATGTGGGACTCTGAAATACCCTTTACCTGAAAATACAATTAATTGGATTCAACAACCTTCAACACAAACAAGGAGTGTAGGTCTTTGAGAGTGTTTGTAAGCGTAAATCATCATAAGGAGATTGTAATTTTCGGTGCATCATTGTTATATGATGAGACAACAAACTCATTTAGTTGGTTGTTTAGTAGATTTGTTGGTTTGCATGGTGGGAAGAATCCTGAGATGATTTTCACAGATCAAGATGCTGCTATGTCTAAAGCCATTGCTTTAGCCCTACCTAAAACAAGACACACCCTATGCACTTGGCACTTGGCACTAATGCAAAATGGCATTAAACACGTAGGACTGTAATGAAAGATTAGACGACTTTGTTGGAGAAATTAAAAAAAATGCATGTATGGGGTTGATGACACTTCAAAATTTGAGGTTTTATGGCAACAAATCCAAACATAATGCGATGGTACAAATTCGACATGGTTAGAAGATACGTACAAATTAAGGTGAAAATGGGCTCATTGTTTTATGAAGACTGAGTTGACATTAGGCATTTGAAACGCACGGTTGAGTGAGAGTTTCAATGGAGTATTAAAGGATTACTTGAATCGTAAACTCGATGTCTTTGAATTCTTCCATCAGTTTGATCATCTGTTGGAGAAGAACCGGTAACGGGAAATGGAGGCTGAATTTGATGGAAGGAAAAAACTCTCACACAATCATTTTTCAAATCATCCAATCATGGTTCAAGTCATTCATTTGTACACAGAAAATTTTCAATCTTTTTCAGCATGAACACCAACTATGCGGTGCTTGTTGCCTTACGTCTTCTAATGAAACAGAAGCCCCAAAAAGGTTTATTGTCGGAATGAAAGGTTCCTCAAATGAGTTTTCAGTTATAGTGTACCAGGAATCACCCGTGAGAATTGGTTGTACCTGCATGAAATTTGAGAATTACGGTTATTTGTGTTGTCATGCATTCAAAATATTAGAGAGGTTGGATGTACAGTGCTTGCCAGAGTTATATATCCATAAGAGATTGACAAGAAATGTATGTGATATACACATGGCAAACATGACAATCATGTTTAAGAAGATTTGGTAGCAATAAAAACTAAATGTTACCAACAGTTGACCCGAATGGCAATAAAGCTTGTAACGGAATCCTGTGAGTTTGAACAAGGATATATTATTGGGATGTCAAATCTGAACAATTATGCAAGGGAATTGCAGGAAGCTAGAAATAATTTACCCTCAAAACACAGTCAAGAAGAATCTAACATGGAATGTCGGCAACAATCTAAAACATCATTCAAGAAGAAAAATAAAAGAAAAAGCGGTGATAGGTTCAAAAGCTGTCTAGAGCAGGCAAGAAAACGCATAAAGAACAGGCGCAATATCAAAAATCAAGAAACAACAAAACCTGTATGTAATTGGTATTTTATGCTTATGTTAATGAACTACTGCAGGTTGTGATAGCATGAATAAATAATGTTATATTGTTGTTGGAAAGAAGTGCTAAAGCACTGTCAAATGCTGGTTATCATGGTGCTCCTATCATAGATCTTAATGTATGTAATTACTATACTGTAGGTTAAAAAACTTCAGATTTAAACACACTTCAGAGGACATCATATATTCTGATCTTTGAATTTAGCATAAACTACTATTTGCAACAATTATACCATTTATCTTTTCAGTTATTAATATAAAAATTTTATTGGAATTAGGAGGCAGCGAAGACCACTTTGCATCCATTCAGAGTGGAGAATTCATCAACCAATGAGTCCTTTCTTGGATTCACCAAAACCAACATCAATGTTCTTCAAGCTTTGTTGGTTTATTGAAAAAAGTCATAAACTCAAAGCAACGAAGACAACATTTTATATAAAAATACAGGGACAAATGGTAAGTAGTCATTGTGACAAACATATTTTGAAAGCATGCGCCACAAATCAGAATGATAGCACAAGTTTGAGGACCGACATGTCAATGGAAACATTCCGAAATTCAGTTGATCTATGGCTTCAAATACAGATGTCATTTGGACTGCAAAAAATTTTGTTGGTCCACTTGTGTATATCCAAGACTCTCGGGCCCACCTGCAAAGTTACAAGTGAAAATGAATCATCGAGCTTAAGACCAGCTTTATCATTTACATCCAACTCTGCACCGTGGGCATCACTAATGTGTTGTTGTAACCTCATCAGATGCAGTCTCTGGAGAATGTAAAGAGTGGTTATGCTCCTCAACTAGTTGTCTGTACTCATACTACTTATTGGACATGTAGACAACTCTCATCCGCATTGAACAATTGGTCCTTGTTTCGACACATGGCTTTTTGACATTTACATCACGTTTGTCTGATCTTCGGCATCCTTCTTTGCTACATGTATGCAATGTTGATGTTACTAAACTTTTATCCTTTTTATGGTTGTTAACATACTGCTTCCGTACATTGAAACTGGCAATGTCTCCGTAAGCAACATAAAATGAATAGGCTTCAAACTCTTATTTAAAAACCATCCCAATGCACAGTCTCCATGTAGTGCTTTGTTTATAAATGTTATTGGATGAGGTATTTTCTTCTGAATCCGCAACTTCATCTCTATCGATGAAAATTTATGCATTGCAATTTGATTTTGTAATGTCAGCACTGCTCCCTCACGTAAGAGTCAGACGAATAATGCACGGTATACAAATCTATTGAATGTTTGTGTTCTGAATCGTGCACACCGTCCAAATTCAGCTCGATCCCATTCATTCTAACATTTTCAATGTAAGAGCACAAACTATCACATCACCTTTGTTTATAAATGTTATTAGATGGGGTGCTTTCTTGTGAATCATTTAGAAAATTTCATTGGAGATTTCCACTGGAAAGTCCCAATGGAACCTACAAGTAGAAATTTCCACTTAGATTCAATTTTAAATTGTAGCATCAAAATACAAGATGACATTTCCACTTTAAATCAATTAAACATCACAAATCAATTCTTCTGAATCTTTTGAAAATATCATGCGGGGATCCCAACTGCGAATTCATAGTGCGAATATCCAATAGAGATGTCATCTGGGAATTCCTTGTAGAAATTCACAGTGAAAAGAGCATATGATATTTCCACTTTTAAATCAATTTGAAATCACAAACCACTTCTTCTGAAACAATTAAAAATTTCAACTAGGAAATCCAACAACGAATTTACAGTGCGAATTTCCAGTAGAATTGTCATCTTGGAATTCCTTTTGGAAATTTACAATCGAAATTAGCACAGGATATTACCGGTGCAAATTTACAGTCAAATTTCTAGTAGAATGGCCTTTAGGTTAAGATTATAAACATAATCATAAATGATTCAATTTTTCAAAACTTTTCTTGAAAACGCCCACTGCAAATATTGTACGACATGTAATTTGTCGATGAAATGTATTACCAGCTTATTACAAGGTTTCAGAACTAAACATCGACAAAAAATTCGACGCTCGGCTTACCTATCCGTTTGTTTCTCGCACTGGGACAGATTATGCAACAAACAGTTGGGTCAGTACCTATTTCAAGTTCTCGAAGAAGCGTGAAGGTTGTCGCCCCGATATCACCGCCCTCTTTGCCCGACGGAGAAACATTTCAGCGTTCATTCGGCGGGAACCAAATTTAGCCTGCCTTTTTTTATTTTTGACGGAGATATTAATTTTTATTCCTCTTTGTTTCAACGATCAGGATATGACAGAGTTACATGGCAGTCATCCAACGGCCAACCTGAGGGTCATGTTCAGGGCCGAACCTGAGCCGATATTAATCCAGAAAACACATTACCCAAGTGGCACTCATCCAACGGTCAACCTAAGAGTCAAGTTCAGGGCCAAACCTGCGACAATATTTTTCGGGGTTGGAAAGTTGTGGACACTGTAGAAGGGTCAGTCTGGGGAAGCTAATTCTAGAAGGAGGGAAGGAGGGCCCACGACACAGCCTGGTTAACAAACTAGGGGAATATTATGGGTCGGACAACTATGGACACTACAGGTGGGACAGCCTAGGGAAGCTGATTGTAGCAGTAAGCAGGGCCCACAGCATAGTTTGGCTAACAAATTGGGGGAATATTCTGAGGAATAATCCTAGGCCCCACGTGGGAGGGACTGTTTTAAGAGGAGACCGTTGGAGAGAGGTGGGAGGGACCAGTTTGTTGGAAATTCAGCAAAAGGCTTGGGCGGGAGAACCTGGAGCTCTCTCGAGTGAGTCTTCACCCTCTTCCATCTTTCTTCCTCTGATTCCCCCCCCCCGTATCACTGATCTCTTACAGTTTACTATATTTCAATATATAAACTGTTTCAGGTGTTCCATCTAGTGTGAGGGTTTTATCAATTGGTCCGACCTGCTGTATATCTCTCGCCAGAAGCGATCGAAGCACGTATTGAGGGAGTGGACCAGCAGATAGGTTGTGTCACAGTTGAGCTCTCTCGATTGGTTTCGCCAGTGGATAAGTTGAAGCAGAGTCTGCGGGGGCTGGCTTGGGGACGTCGGAAGGACCTCAGTTACATGACGCGTCGCCTGGAGAAGCAACACGCAGCGGCCTGGCCTCTTTTCACATCTGAGCCGCCTGAGACGCAACCCGCCGCATCTGGCGCGACGTCAAAGCAGCAACACAGCGCAGGGGATCCGCAGGAAGCGGTTGACCGAGCTTGAGCGATGCGAGAATCAGTTCCGCCCAACGGACGAGTCGAACTCCCAAAGTTTAACGGCAGTGATCCATGGGGATGGCTTATGCGAGCTGAGCTGCACTTTCGCATCCAACAAATTCCCAAAGTCTCAGAGGTCCTTCCCATTCAGATATGTATGGCGGGAAATGCTAAATACTGGTTTCGTTTAGTGTTGGAAGTCTATCCAGATCTAGCATGGCCAGCGTTCGAAGAGAAATTCATAGAGCGTTTCAGCGAGCCGGAAAACGCAGCAATCCATCCACCAACGATGAAGACACTGCTACAGAATGAGGTATCACTGGTGGAGGCTTCGGAGGGATCGAGCACGCTTCCGCTCGGATCTAGAAAGGAAGAGTAGCAGAATTGCAACGCAATCAGAATTCCAAACACAACTAAAACCACTTGCAAGTAGCTGACAATTTTTGATGGCACAAATCCACAGAATTGAATAGCTCAAGCTGAGATGTATTTTCGTCCAAGAGTATACTGAGCCATCTGAGTGCATGGCGAATCATATTCCGCGCCAACCTAATCTGCTGAAAGATGCTTCTCCAACATTAATCACCGCAATCCTTCCAGGTTCGGAATCTTTTAGCGTTGTTCTAGGAACTGTAGAAGCTCTCATTTCTTCATCCTCCACACCTTTCTCTGCAAGGGATGAAGAGATGGAAAATTTTCTACTTAGACGATCCCCTCCAACTCTTTGATCATGGAGTGGAAAGGGGCATTAGCCTGGGCAGCCAAACTGGCCAGAGTGAGACTGCTGATTCAACAACTCTTGTTGGGATTCCCCCAGGTCAGCAGGGAGCTGCGGGGCCTAAGAACACGAGAACTGCTGGTGCAAGCCGGGCCAATTCCCCCCATCTCACTACTGCTGGTTGGAGGCCTGGAAGTTCTCTTCAAAACCAGTATGGGTTGTGCATTTTTAAAGAGCTAATAAATCTTGATTACCTTCCAAGATGTTGTAGCAAGGCGCAATGGAAACTACTTGTAAAAATATGTTAGAGCTATTGATAAGCAGGGTGCGAGCACGGTTCAAGTGGGATTGCTGTTTTCGGTATGGCAACTTGGTTGAAGGGGATGATGGAAATTATGTCGTGTCATAGCCTTCATTTCTATGTCAACCAAGAGTTGTCAAGAGCTTAATGAGACATCCACACACTCACCTGCTCCTATGGATCGAATAAGTTATGTTGATGAACACTCATTAATGACACTTGAGGATGGGGTACCAAGAGGATTTTTTTGTCAACAGGGGAAGGCATGGCAGCGCCCATGCTGAATCAGATTGGTTTGTTAATTTTTCTAAGGATGGCCTAGTGATAGTGATTCCACGCAAGATTGTTGGCACATGTCTGGCATACCTGAAGGGGAGCAACAAAGGGATCTAGTTGCCGCTGCTCGGGTCAGGGGCAATGTTGACAAGAGGCTGTTTAGCCATAGCATTAATTTCTCCCTGGGCACTCAAAGCTGGGAAATTCCAGCTATGTTCAGGAGAGGTCATGCAGTGGGCATGAAAGAACGAAAGTTGTCGACGAAAGCAGCAGAAATTTTATGCGACTTTAGTAGGGGCCAGCATGACTCGGCACAAAAGTTCCTCCGCCCAGAGTAAAACTTGTTTCACCAGTGGCACTCTGTTTCTTCTCCTCGGTCTAGAGGAAAAGACTGATTTTCAAGGGTGGGTGAAAGTGATAGGGACCAGGACAGTTGGGTTGGACAGCCATGGACACTACAGAAGGGACAGCCTGGGGAAGCTAATTCTATAAGTAGGGAAGGAGGGCCCACAGCACAGCCTGGTTAACAAACTAGGGGAATATTGTGGGTTGGACAGCTGTGGACACTACAGGTTGGACAGCTGTGGACACTACAGGTGGGACAGCCTGGGGAAGCTGATTGTAGCAGTAGGGAAGGAGGGCCCACAGCACAGTTTGGCTAACTAGGGGAATATTCTGGGGAATGATTTGGGGCCCCATGTGGGAGGGACTGTTTTAAGAGAAGGGCGCTGGAGAGAGGAGGGAGGGACCAGTTTGTTGGAAATTCGGCCAAAAGGCTTGGGGCTCTCTCGAGTGATTGCTCGCCCTCTTCCATCCTTTTCCCTCCACTAATTCTTCTTTTTCCCCCTGTATCTCTGATCTCTTACAGTTCACTATATCTCAATATATAAAGGAGTCTGTTCCAGGTGTTCCATCCAGTGTGAGGGTTCTATCATCATGCCTGAGCTCCCTTTTGCCCATTATCAAAACCTAAAGGGATCCAAAGCACCCACAGCTCATGCAATGCGTTTTTTTATCACTCATACGCAACATAATATGACTAGACATCAAAGATTGATTAGATAAAATTTCATCCCCGGTTAGGTAAAACTGGTAGTTTCTTGTCCATGGTCACTTGAAGCTTTGTTACTCAATATGGGAGACAAAGCAACCAATGGTCCGTTTGATTAAGGTTTTGCTTTTTTTTTCAAAAACTGTTTTGAGGATCAATTTTTAAACTGTTTTTTAGAACTCGATAGCAAAAAATCTGTTTGATAAATTAATTTTTAAAAATAATTTTTTGAAAATGTTGACGTTGATATGATTAAG
This sequence comes from Viscum album, assembly GCA_963277665.1. NCBI lineage: Eukaryota > Viridiplantae > Streptophyta > Magnoliopsida > Santalales > Viscaceae > Viscum > Viscum album. Next base: position 1,291,460,905 of record OY728138.1, on the reverse strand, counting down.
AAAAGACTAATGCATGATGATCATGGTAATAGCATTAATAAATACACCTTATTATTCATTAATTTTATCCATTTTCAGGATAGAAAACAAAAACAACCCAAAATTATACTCAATTTTTGTCTGTTTTTAGGGTTAAAAAAACAGAATTTCAGAACAAAAAAGAGACAATACATCACTAAAAAAAATTAGGTTTTAAAAAAAAAAATTTAAAAAAACTTTTTCAAAACAGATATCAAACAGGACCAGATTTTTTTCCAAGGAATGAACCTAACATAACTATAAGCAAGTTTCGTACAATTAAGATTACATATGACAAGCAATAAATAGACAAATACTAATTCACAGTCCTTTCCTCAATTCCAAAGTATTACTACAAAATTGGTTTCCCTAGGAAGATATATGTTGTGCCAAAGTGTGTTTGGTTGCATTTATTGTCAATATGTGTTTATAGAAAAAGTTGTGAGAAGTTGTTGGAATTGTGTAGGAAACTTTCCTTATAGAGGCTAAGGAAGTTTCCTTATGAGGTGTAAGAAACTTTCCTTATGGAGTGTAAGAATGTTTCCTTACGAAGTCAAATTATGTTATGTTGTTCTTCAAGTTCCTAACATCATGAGGTTTATCATGATCCAAGCGGAGTTTGTACATACTTGTACAAAGAGAGAAGTAAAAAGGTGGAGATGTACAACAGTGAAAGAAGTGGAAGACCGAGTCACAAGAACAATGTTACCGAATGAACCAGATACAAAAGTTCACATCGGACGATAGAGTCGGAGAAGTTCTTATCGAACGGAGGTCCGAGTTACAAAGTTTGAGTTGCAGCAGTATGAAGACTGATCTTATAAAGTTGTGGTTGTACAAAGTCATCAAACGGAGGATAGTTTGTTTGTGCTATCGGACGGAGGAAACCCGTACAGAACACCGGACGGAGATATCAATGAGGCTGCAACGAATGAAGGTCCATCGGATAGACACACGAAAGATCCAACAGGCGGAGATTTGTGATGCCATCGGATGAAGAAATGTGAAGTCGCTCCAAGCAGAGAAGGGCGTACAAAGTTTGAGATAAAGTTGAGTGGCATCGAACAGATGAACATCGGACTGAAGTACACGATGTCATCGAACGGACGATCCTTTAAATATGTACCAGCCTGAGTTGCTAAGGCAGAATGAACGAACGAAGGCTTGCCGAGTCATTGGTCAAAGGTTGCATATAAAGAGCAGCGGTCGGAGAGCAATAATGAAGATCCACTGGACACAGATATGAGATGTCATTGGACAAACATATGCTATGTTTATCAGAAGGAGGTTTCCTAGCATAGGGAAACTAAATAGAGGTCCATCAGATGATAAAAGTTTGTGAGTTCATCGGCTGGAGAATACTAAAGGTGTACCATCGGACAGAGAAGTCCTAATGAAGGAAACGAACAGACATACACTGGACAGAGGAGTTCTAAGGAGCTTTACATAATCTATGTAAAGTCCTTAACAATGACGATGTTGAGCTGATCGTTTAACATTTGTTTACCAAGCGAGGTTAAGAAAGTTTGAAGAAGTTCCTTAACGTCGAGTAAAGGAAGTTTGTTAACACCTCAAATGTTTCGGGAAGTCTCAAGAAGATTCCAGAAGACTTGAGCCAGCGAAATTCAAATGAGCGGGAGAATGCAAATTTGGAACATTGTTCATACATGCGGAGGAGCATTGTTCATACATGCGGAGGAGCATTGTTCATACATGCGGAGGAGCATTGCTGGCTGAAGAAGAATTCCATTGAACCGAGTTTCATTGGACGGAGCAAAAGTTGCATCGAACTGAGAATCAGCGAACAAAGAGGAAGCAGTGTGTGAGTTGCCAATTGAGTTCCTACACAGTTAAAGAAGATTTCTCAACCTATGTTTAATCGGTCGAAGAAGGAGGCGCATCAGACCAAACTTGCTTCATCGAAAAGAGAAGTATCGGACGAAGTCATCGGACAGAGCTGCTTTGAACTGCATGTCGGACTGAAGCGCAGTGAGTTAAGGAGCGTCAGACGGAGACCCATCAGAAAGAGGGTATATCGGACAGAGTCGATTGAACGAACATTGCTAAGGAAGTTTTTCAGACAAGTTTTGGAAAAGTTCAGATTGAGCATATCCAGGTCTTCCTAAAATCAAGGGGAAATTTCGAGGCCAAGATCTTGAAAACTGTACACAGGTGAAGGTGATCCAACTTGCTTGTGAACAAAGCGAAGATCTTTCTATAGTGGATTAGAAAAGAAGGAAGAAGTGTGTAGCTCAGGGGGTATACCTGAAAAGAAAGATTCATAGAAGCAGGTTGTTTCTATTTTCAAACAATCTCAATGTAGATTAGCTTCTACTAACAATGCAGGTTCAAAAGTTAAAATTTGTGAGAAAAAATCTCCAAGAGTGAAATTCGTCAAGAAAGTATCTCCCTGAACAAAGTCGCCCCCTACTAGTCCGCGCTCCATCTCCAGCGCGTCGCCTCCCGTGCGACGGCACCTCCGCGCCTCAGTCCCTGCGCGACGGCCAACGACGGACCCTTCCGCCTGTGCGCTCTTGTGTGACGACCCTCGTCGTGTGCACTGCACCCCCTCCGACTGCGCTAGCCATCCGCAGAGCCACCTGAACGCACGGCCTCGTCTTCCTGCTGCCATTGCATTGCCCCCCTGTCCGACGGACTCCTGAGCGTCGCCCTCCCTGTGCGACAGCCACCTCCAGCCTAGCCATGCCTCCGCCCGCGACCCTCTACTCCAAAGCGAGCTCCATATCCAAGCGACCCAGGCATCTCCATCCTGCGCGACAATCCTTTCTCACCCCATCCACACCTGTCGCGCCGCTCGAGATCCACGGTTGGCCCTGTTGCTGACCATCATCGACGCCCCATGAAGAATGGCTTCCGGCCAGTGTCGCTCGATCAAATCATGTTCTTCGTTGCTCCCTGCTGCAGACTTTTTCTGTCAACCATAATTTAGGGTCCGCAAATTCGGATGTCATTTCACCTCGACATTTTAGGGTTCGCAAATTCGAACATTGTTTCACCTTGGCAATCTGGGTCCGCAAATTCAGGCGTCGTTTCACCCGACCGTTTTGAGGCCGTTTGTCGGTGTCGTTTCATCCAGCATCTTGAAGCAAGGGTCGTCCTCAGCAAGGGAGCATGAGAGTTACGATGGTCATTTTTTCTTTTGCAGCCATGGGCAGGAGCGCAATAAGAGCAGCAAAACAAGCGGGCAATGCATCCAAAGATGCTCTTCTTTTTAGTCCTTTTAAAGTATTCCAACTAGGCATGTTCAGCTTGAGGAGTGTCAGAGGTGTTTATTTTTATTTTCTTATGTATCCAAGCTAGGTACACCAAACTTGAGGGGGAATGTTAGAGGTTAAGTTGTGTCGAGTCCCACATTGGACTCTATGTATCATGTCAGTTTTATTATTCATTATAAATAAACATCAAGGTCTCCCTTAGTGAGGCATCTTGGGTATTTGGTCCACTCTCTATATCATTTAACACTCCTCAATGTGCTTCTGTATTGTTATTTCCCATAGTGTTTTCCTAAACTTCAAGCTGGTACGGGAAAAAGGCGCTGCCAAGAACGTTAAGTCATAACAATTGTTATGCGTATTAAACACAGAAACTGCAGGTAAACCACACATCCTTGGTAACCCGGTCACTTCAATACCCATGCTGAAGCCTTTCACCTCTATTTCATCAACCAATTGGTTGCACAACCAGAATCCCCATGGCCAGTGGAAGAAACTCTGGTGTCGCTCGAGCAGGCTTTTGTTGCATTTCCTCCTCACCAAGCTTCAAAGTGTGTACAGCACCATTGCGAGACTTGTCTGCCAAACTTCCTCCACTTAAACTGCGGGTGTCGCTCCCTACACTCGCCTCACAACGTTCTCCCTGAGCTAAGATGTCCTCCTCACTACATTCTCCACACCTCAAGTCAAGAAAGGAACGGCAATCTTCCTTTGCGCAAAGAGTAGGAGGTGAGGAGGTTTTCTCCATAACTTGCCACACTCACTTTATCTCTGTTCTTCGGCAATTAAAGGTAACGAGCGCAATCCAGGTACAAGCTGCCTTGCCATATCGCCAACCAGAATTTGTGTGGGCTGCTGCTTCTTCATAGCGTTCCTTTCCCGCTTTCCCACGCCAAAACTCGAATCAAATAATACCTCTAGATAAATGTATTTCATGCATATATTTTAGAATGTTTTAATGTGTTGATTTTTGGATTTATATGAATAATCTTGCCAATTTTGGAATGAATTGAGTTGTTTTATGTTTTATGGCATGAAACGATGAATCTGTGGAAAAGGAACAAAAGGGGTGTAAATATTAGCAAAAGGACCCTTCGCGCCGCGAGCGAAGCGAAGCAGCGTGACACCGGATTTTTGAAGACGAAGAGAAGCTGGAAAATGGAAAAACACTGTTACACGTCATGTACCACAAGTACACGCCGTGACTTCATTGGAGAAGCAGGTCGCCGCCAGAACAAGCCATGACGAGCAAACACGATGCGAACTACAAGCACACGTCGTGTACCTTCAGTACACGACGTTACGGCGGTCAAACTTCAAATTTATGAGCAAGATTTGCGCAAGATTCTCGCAGACACAGAGGTGACGCGAACAAGGTGTACACAACATGTAGTCCAAGTACACGTCGTGTAGGTGGTCAAATTTCCAAAAATTGCAGTCGAGATCCACGCACATGTCACGCGGATTCACAAAAAGCAGATCGACATTACACGTCGTGTACCTTCAGTACACGTTGTGACCGGCAACAGGCAGACCCCATTCAACGCCTATAAATAGAGCCCCTAGCTGCACCTTTGGGGCATTCGAATTAAGCTGAAGACTAACGCTTGGAGCGAAGTTGATACGTCAATTTTGAGTTTTTCCTTTATGTTTTCTTTTCTCCTTCCCTCTAAACCTCTCATCGCTAGGATGAGGGGGTAATCCCACCTTGTGCTCGGGTGATGTAATCGAAGGGGGAAGGTGCGTTGGATTTAACTCTTTATTATTCATGTATTTGGTTTGCGTAATTTCATTCTTCAAACTTCCAATCCCTTTCTTTTTCATTTATCGTGACCATCAATATTCGAATCTAAAAGGGACATTTAAATTGCGCAACTGACTACCCTAAAAACAGCATGACCATTGTCGACTTTAGGGGAAATCAGGTTTAAAATTGGTATCGGGACAAACTTGATTCGACAACACCCTAAACTACCGGACCAAGGGAAATAGGGGATTGTCGCGTTGAGGAGGAGATACCATGACCATTGGATCTACCTCGTCTCGACTCCGACACCAATCATGAATCAATCAATCTATTTTCCAAAATCCAATTGCACCCGAACCTGGAAACTACATTACCCCGGCACGCTTCTTAAAATCTGTTTTCAAACCAATCAATCAATCTGTTTTGCATTCGTCATTTCTTTTCTCAGAATCAATCAAACCAATGTTTTCTCACCACCTTCTACAAATTTATCTTTTGAAGTCCTAATCAAACTAAAATCACTATTTCTGTGGGTTCAACCTCGAACTTACCTATACTACGTATTAATTGATAGAGTACCATAGTTTGGGTTTTATAAATATTGTTTTTTGCATAGTACCGTAGGGAACTAATGACGCCCTACGGGGCTATCATCTCTTCAGGTCGTTCCTGTCTGAATCCAAGTTGTTGCTCCTTGCCATTCTCATCCTCCATACAGATTAGCGCTAGAGGAAGTTTCATGTCTTCCAGCGTTTGATTTCTCCAGAAATATGATTTTGCTTTAGCGATCCAACTAGGAAGATCTTCCCTGGAAAATGAAGGTAATTCCACTCTCTCCAACACACTCCCCTTACCGTCAACTAGTATGGCAACTTCCGATGTTAAGCTACCTCCTAGACCACCGCCAACCTCAGCATTTCTGTTACAGCTACAGCTCGGATACACTGTGGCTGCCTTACTCTGTTTTCCTGTAACATAATTGTGTTCCACCAGCAGCTTGATTCCCTTGAGCTCCTCTAACGTCTGCACTTACAATAAATCCATATTGTCCTGCTCGGACGCCATCTTTTGTTCTTATGCCCGCTCCTGCTTCCCGAACTTCCACAGCAGACTCTCCAATGTCATTTCAACAGTGGCGAACCTGTTCTCCATTATCTCATGGTGTTTTCATGATCACAGATCTTTCTAACGATTTCATTTAAGTGATTTGTAGTTAGTCTTGATGGCATTATGTTATATTCTTTTAAAAACCTTGAAAGATCCTTAAAGATGTCATAATTGAAGTTTTGGAACCTTGAAAGAAAGCTGGAAGAACCTTAGAGGATCATTCATGCAAGTGGAGGAGCCGCTTTTTGAAGTTGCATGTAATCTACCCAAAACGGCCAGTGTCAGGGCGTGGTGCTGGGTTTTTTTAAGGTTTTGAAGGCAAAACAGCCAGGAAGTTTGTACCAAGGCATGGTGCAAGCCGTTTCAGCCTGTGACGGACTCGGGCTGCATTTAATGATGATCAAACCTCTCTTAAATCTGGTCCTCAAAGTCTTAATTGCTCCAAGCGAATTCTAGAAGATTTCTGAAGGCTTTTTAGGCTATAAATAAAGGCTTTGGGTGTTTGGATCTCAACAACAAACTTCATTGAACTTCAACGAATCAGCGACGAAGTGCTGGAATTCTCAAATCTCTCAAAGAGCCAACTTCAAGTTCTCAATTCATTCAAAGGCTCTCACCTTCCTCACAAATCTTTCATCCTCCATTGAACTTCATTCATCAAAGAGATTTGTGAGCGGTTTGTAACGAGCTTGCCTAAAGCAAACCTCTCTCTTCCCAAACTCCATTCTCCAACGGTTCACACCCTGCAAAAGTGTGGGATAGGTCACTTGGCTACCAATGAAGCTCAAGCGGGTGCTCGCAGACCACAATTGTGAGGGACGGGTTCTTGGTCACTTGGTCACCGTTGAGACCAAGGGATTTATATCATTGACCTCTCGAGTCAAGGGGTGGAGACGTAGAGGCTCACATCGGGCTTTAGCTGAACTCCTTATCAATTGTGTTGATCTCCTATTTACTTTTTCGCATTGCATCATTTAACTTCAACTGACATGCTTGTATAAATTCGGTTCGATCGTTTCTGTGCTTTAATTATTTTGATATTATCTTCATTAACTCGAATTGAATTTATCAACTATCGCATATTCGATTTCTCACTTTATCATTTCAAAATCATTTAATTTTGAAATTAATCTTTTATTTCCGCTTTTATTTTTAAAAGGGCAATCCCCCCCCCTCTTGCCATAATCTCCGACCAACAAGCCCCACCAACAAACAGACCTTGCACCCACACTCCTAACAAGAGTGAAACAATTTTACCAAAGCATTTGCCTCTTACAATATCAATCTATTATTCCATCCTTCATTAGAAAGTTGTGATTACCACCTCCACCATTAGTTTTCCCATTTTGCAACCACGCCACTATAACAATCACCAACCCAATTTTAAAATGTCAACCAGGCAGTGGGAAATAATCCAAGCCAATAACTACCAGGAAAGACATCGACCATAAAATTTCATCTCTATGAAAATGAGCATAAAATTGAAATTGAGAAACGGTCATGATATTGCCCAGCGGTACATTTGACCCTGAGAAACTAATATGACCAATCTTCATCTCTAATAAAATAATTTAAGGACTGCAGGGCTACTCACTCCATATTCCATGCCACAAGTGAATTGGAATTAAAAGCAATTGCCAGAGGATGTCACATTCACTAGTTGAATATCTCTGTCCAACAAGTGAAACTAACAATAGCCTCCCTATCCTCACTTTTCTCTACAGGAATGCCTGAATCCCAGTGTACAGTTTGTTTACAATCAAATTATATGACAATGACGGGGTATTTCCAAAGCACAGTAGCAGTCATAGTCTACTTAGTTGTTTTAGCATCAACTGCCAAAACATGGAACCCAAAACAACATTCAAAATACTGAACATATAAATAGAGGCTTGGCTAGTAAGCTGCTAATGTACAAAAGAGACCAGCTGTAGAATGCCAGAATTAAAACCTAGAAAGAGATAACATAAAGTGGTACCTCTTTCGAAGTAATCCCACCATGACATGTTCACACTAGCTTGAAACCTCTGAGAACACAACCGAGTAATGGCCTTTGACAAAAAAGCTTGCATAGCAAAGTGCACAGTATTCATTAATAAGGGAGCTGGGAATTTTCCCAGGTCGTCTCCCAGTAGAATTTTATTATACCTAATCCATTTAAAGGGAAAAGGAAACCAATATCAATGTCTGGTGCAGTCAGCAAGAAAAAATAAAATGGAAAGTTATATGCATGCATTCCACAGAAACAAATATTTTAAACATGCAGTCCATATTTTCTAGCATCCAGATCTATTAAAAATGATCCACCTGCTTAGTTAGATCACACGGACTGGTCTAAGTATGCATATAATTTAAAGATGGTGAAGGCGTTATTTCTAAATGGGGTCACTTTAAAATCACGGTTCTAGATTTTCTTCCAATAAAACAGAAACATACAAAGACGCAGAAACACCCAAGCGCAGTCATCAGGTAACCCATAAACTTACAGCGTTAAGGAGGTGCTTAAAGTGTACCAAACTAGTATGAAAAACAATGTCTTCAACACATTAGCGACAGGAATCGTGTTCTTGGAATCCTTCACTGACGGCCCGTGATCACCAGAGGAATTGGAAGAACTTGCATCACCAATACCCAGAAATTCTGCGTCCCTTTCTAATCCATTCGTTTCAATATCGAAAGACGCATAGTTGTCATCCCTCGCACCATGCCCGTTGACATCGGCACCTGTACGATGCCCACTTTTCATGGGCGAACCTCTTTGCTTCACCTCATTGTGATCTCCAAACCTCTCCATGTCCCGAGACCCAGATTTTAAATCCCCCTCCTGAAACAGTGGCAACACGAATCCTGGGTCATCTAAGCTAGCGCCTCCGTCATTTCCCAACAGATGACCGGGAGAAATCACTTCATCTTCCACACACCAGCGCGAGAACGAAGGTTCCCTGCGAAAAGCAGACTCGGAGTCACCGGTATAAATGCCCGTCAGCTGAGTTTTCTCTTTCCGTACAGCCAAATCACTCTCGACCATCTCCCTCCCGCATCTATTTGGACGCCATTAATTCCGGTAGTAGAAAACAGCGCACCACATGGCGGAGCAACCAAATCAACGTCAGCGATTGATGCAATAAGGGCATATGGATCGATTTGAGAAAATGGACCCCTGGCGTGGAGGTCTGGAGGTAAAAAGAAACGGAGATCTAATTTGGGTTGAGTGCGATTGAGGCCTGTTCTCCGCTCGGGAGATTCTATGGTTGTTGTGATATTATTGTGTGCTGGTTCTGAAGGATCAATCGATTGACTTTCATTCATGAGGGTCCCTTCCATTTCTGTTTTTTTTTTTTTTTTTTCGACCGGTTAAACCCTGTCTGAATTTAAGTGTTTTTTGTCATGCGACAATAATTTTTATATAAATATTCTATCGTTTGTTTTTTTTAATTCGTCATTGATTTGTTATATTGTATTATTTTTAATGCCGCCGTTAATTTCGAGTATCATTGATTAGTTTTATGATTCGTGGTCAGTTGTAATTTTTGAAATGTTTAATTGTAAATTTTAATTAAATGCTCAAAATGATGCTTAGGTGAACACCTTGGTTGGTGTGGATATTGTGCCTTAATTTCGAGTTTTGATTATCATTGATAAAAGGTTATTGTGTGTTTGGCGCATATATATATATATATATATATATATATATTGAATTTTAAAAAATATATTTGTTAAGGTAAATCTAAATTAGCATCACGCTCCAGTTATTTCATGCGGTTTCGTGTAATTTACAAACAAATTATGGGATTAATGTTCATCGTCTATGTTTAGATTCGTCTATAAAAGATGATACCCCTTCCCCCAGAACACGTAAAACTAAAAAAAATACGAGAGTAATGTAATTAAGATATGCATAATGTTGTGTCGGAACCACCGATCCAAAAGATGTCATCCTCTGAAACCTCCAATACGGAACAAGGTCTTAAGCATCCCATAACGGAACGACACATGACTTCGATGTTTTTCGAAACTAAAAATACATTGCACCCCAACCACCACATTGAATAACCACCACGCCAGACAAGACTGTTTCAAGCTCAATAAAACAAAAAAAAAACACGCTCAACGCGGAAACACCTAGAACAACGTGATTCAGAGCTTAATCATACTTCATGGGGAAGCACTACAACTTCATACAGTAAGGTTAAAAAGCAGAAATAGAACATCTGAGTTACAAGGGGACCCATCTACCAGACACCCTACCCAAACCTTTAGTTGCAAGAGATCTTTCTTCCAGAAACTTCACCATGATATATAAGAAGGTGGCTCCAGACGCTTTTACAATAAACACTAGTCATTTGCACTCCTAGTGTGATGACACACACGCGGTGATGGAGGCTAGACTTCATTAGTCCCTATGGTAGATCTCCATCTTTTGCTTCTTCATCGGCTCCTTCCGATTCACCACCCTTTCGAACTACGACCTTTCGACTTCACCGCCTCTGACATCACAACCTTCAACTTTCAGTTCAGCTCTGCCACCCACAACGAACATCAAACAAGTGACCTGTAGAGACCCGAATCTTGACGTACATGGACATTACATTACTTTTGCGGAATACTTGGTACATAACAAAAAACACACACACAAGGATCGTAATAGTTTAGTGTCTTTGGAAACTCGGAACGTAATCTTCTAATCGTGGTGAAAGATCTTCAATATCTCCCATAAAGATCTTCCTTTTTTTTTAACCTAAAACCTTTCTTTATATCCTGGGGAAAATAAAACATAAAAGGGTGAGCTCAAATGCTCAGTAAGGGTAAACAAAGAAAAATCAATCACATCATATTCATAAGAACATAACTTTTGGAAATCTTAACTTGCAAAAGAGAGCATAATTTCATAACATGGGATAAATCATAGTAGTGAAATGAAATCTCAATAAGCATAACTTAAAACATGAAACTTTGTGGCATACACACATAATCATAGAGAATCATTTCTTGTTAGTCAAGACTCATTGTCAAGACTATCTTAGTGGACAAAGTCCCTTTCTGAATCGAGTAACCCTCGTTTCAGTCCTGTTTCACTGAACCGGTATAACCTACCATTCCAGCCATGTCTATCTCATGAGATATAAAATCTTTACCCAATGCATTGGAGGGAGATATAGGTCTCACCCATCTTATAATGAATCATTTCTTATGTGTGCCACATAGATCATAAATCATACATCATCGCATAACACATGTAACAAAAATGGGATTCTTAAACAACATGACATCATAAAACAATTCATATAAGATAAAGGAATTCATAAAAATATTTCCATCACAACATAATCAAACCTATGTAATAATAGGGATAAAAACAGAACCCTTTTATTATCTTAGATGAAAAATAATTTTGATAAAATACTTGAACTTCATTCTTGAGGAAAATATCCTTTATACTTCAAAAACACTTTTCCTTTATTAACATGTCATACAATTTTAAACTAAAAGAAGCTGATTAAAAATAAACTTGAATACTTGTAAATGTAGCTTCTTGGAAATAATGTTTTAGAAATCCATTCATGCCGTATAAGTTAAAAAAAACATTCTTCGTACTTTTGTCGGAAAAGTCAAAAAGTACCTCGTACGAAAAACGACAAAAGATTCCTTTCATACATATTACTAAAAACTCACCGAAGGGTAAAAATGGATTTAAACAATTGTAGGTGGATGAAAATAATATTACATATTGATGAAACATGGATGTGGATGATAAAATACACCCCAGTAAATACTTACGAATAAACAATCTCGAATAAAAATGAGATTGTGATATTTCCCTTACCTTAGGTCCGATTTGCTTTGTACGTGTCCGAAGCTCCTGTATAATGGTTTAAATAATGTTATTGACTTATTCCAGAATCATACATATTGATATGATATCATATATGGTCATATTCTTAGCTTCTTGTTAGTAATATTTCATTGTTACTTGTTACTTGGGTCTTTATTGCCTTTTGTTCTTATGCGTGTTTTGCCGAATACATTCTTATTCTTCTTTTAAGGTTATAGATACCTTATATCCAGAATGGTATTAGTGTAACATATATCATATTTATTCATTCAATTCATTTATATAATTACTATGTAATGATGATCATGTAGAACGAGTCGCATCACATCGTGGAGACGGTATTCCGTACGTACGCACGAGTGATGATATCGTTCCTATGATCGTGGAACTGTATTGAAGTATATATATATTATTTCAGTATCAATATTACTTTATAATAATCATAAATAGTTACTCATTACACCATTATACCCATCCCTGTAAAGTGATGGTGGAAAATAGATTACACCACGGCGTGGAGACGGTATTCTGTACGTACGCACGCGCGGTGATTTCATTTTTCTGTAGGATGGATAGAAGGTGAATTAGGGTTGTTTCATATTTATAATAACATATCAGTATGTAAGTAATACTGATGTTATTACTTTATCATGAAACAACTAAAGAAGAAGAAGTTGAAGAAGAAAGAAATTGAAAAGATCGGTAATGGATATTACCTCTTCTTTGGAACGCCTCTTTGAATCATCCACTTAGGGAACTAAGATTGGTCTTTGAAGAAGACCAGGACCTCTAGGATTATTCTAGGGAAGTGGAGAGGAGAAAATGGCAGGGGTTGGCCGAGCTTGAGTGCTCAAATTGGTGTGAGGAGGAGGGGGAGGAGGTGCCCTTTTATAAGGGACACTACTGGAAATCGGATCTTTCCCAACACTTCTATACCAATGGTTTGTAAAAACCGTTGGTATAAGCACCCTTTCCCAACGGTTCTCCCAAACCGTTGGGAAAGGGAGCTCAAAACACCCCTTTCTCAACGGTTTTGGAGAACCGTTGGGAAAGGGGTGGGTCTTTCCCAACGGTTTTGGAGAACCGTCAAACCGTTGGGAAAGGGGTGGGTCTTTCCCAACGGTTCTCCCAAACCGTTGGGAAAGGGAGCTCAAAACACCCCTTTCCCAACGTTTTTGGAGAACCGTTGGGAAAGACCCAACCCTTTCCCAACGGTTCTCCAAAACCGTTGGGAAAGGGTGTCCCAAAATCCAGCATACACCCCGAAAAAAATATGCACCTATCCCAACGGTTTTGCGAACCGTTGGGATAGGTTCTTCGATTTTTTTTCCAGGTCTACTGCCTGAGAACATTATATAAATCTAAATTTTAAATAATTATTATAATACATATATATATTTATGAAATTATGTTTAAAAAAGTCATATTAGGTTAGTGGTTAAGTCGTTCTATTATAAACGAAGGGTTCAGGGATCAAATCACACCGGAGGTATTTTTTTTGAAATACATATACCAACGGTTTTATAACCGTTGGAATAGATTTTCATATTACCTATGTCAACGGTTTTCAAAACTGTTGGGATAGGTCTATACCAACGGTTTTCCCAAAACCGTTGGTATAGACCTATCCCAACGGCTTACTTCGCCACGGTTCTCCAAACCATTGGTATAGGCTATACCAACGGTTTGGAGGCCTATACCAACGGTTCCAAACCGTTGGTACAGGTTAGTTTTCCAGTAGTGGGAGGAGAGCGGCACCTTAGGAATACCTCAAAATATTATTTTATATTAAAGTCAAAATCGGTTTATAATGGTTCCAAAGGGTCTTATTTCGAAGCTAAAGTGGGGAAGGGTCGAAATCCTATCAACCAATAAGATTTAGACAAGTTTAGGGTATTATTTTAACCTTATCAATTAGATTTAATTCTAAGTTAAATAATTTAACTTTTACCATGTCTTTTTGTTTTCTTTCACTATATGGTTAATACACTTACTATAACATGCCAAACGAACCCCAAATTGTTTATTATTAATATATATATCCTTATCTAAGTCATTTGGCCGAACCTTAGATTTTTAGGAATAAAATAACAATTAATAATATAATATTTGATTTAAAAACTATTTTGTGTCAATTTTGACACTATTTGATATATGATTTTTGTGAAAGTAATAACAGAATTATATGTTCGAACCAAGTTGATTAAATCAACACTAATATATCATAGTAACCTAGAAAATTAGTGGAATTCATAAAAAGTCTCAAATTACATTTATTTTGGTGTTTATAACATCAATTATGTCAATATTTCATTAATAAGATAATTACGGCATCATCATTGTGTCATAATTAAATTAACTTATTTAATGTCTAAAAATTATAAATAAAATACCATTATGTAGGAAATCTTTTTAGATTTCTAATGAATATTTATAGTCGAATTTATCTTATGTATAACCCCATATTAAAAATGATTTACTTATTAAACTTTGATTTTAACTATTTTAACCCTTCTTTAAATAAATTAATAATAAATGTCCTAATCTAACCCAAGTGGGCCTAAATGGTCATATTTTATTCATAAGGTTGTTTTTGGTCGAATTACACTTATCCAATAGAATTAGGACATGTGTTAGGGTAATATTAATATCATTCTTACCCTTAATTACCCGATTTACTTTTAACCATGGTAAATAAAAGTAAAAAGTTACTATTCACCAAAAATTATTTTCATCTCATTGAACCACATTTTACTTACTGACATCAACCGTGTCTCTCGGATTTTTGAAATTCCATTCACAGAAGCGGTAAAATTAAGTTTTATGAAAAATTCAGTTTTTTTAACTACCACTTAGTAGTTTCACTATTCATCAAAAATTGATATTTTTCAGAACAATGCCAAAATTTCATCCTAAGCTATATTTCATATTCCGAATTCAAAAATGAAGTCTATTTTACCAAATTCATAACATAGAAGTTCCATTAATTAATTTTATAATTAAATCCCGCTGTTAAAACAAATAGCGTGTTTTTTTTTAAGAAACAATATCTATCAAAAGATTGACACTTGATTATGTCTGGTTTAAATGTGAAATTACATCCAATGACCAACATTGTATTAAATTGTAAAAATATATTCTAAATATACTTTAAAACCAATCAAATTAATAATTTATCACTATTAATTATTTCGATTAAAAAAGTTGTTTTTTAATTATAATTTAGTAATTTTCACTATTCATCAAAATATGAAAGTTATCCGAAAAGTACCAAAATTTCACCTTAGGCTAAATTCGATACTCCGAATCCAAAAATGAAGTCCATTTTGAGAGCTAAAATTTCTAAAATTGAAAAAGTGGTTATTACTATTCATAACGGCTAGTTTTAATAATATTTTAATAGCATATCGTTGTTTCGTGAAACTCAGTATTGCGTACTACACACGCTATCGAGGAAGGTTGTGATTGCGTGTAATGCAAGGCAAGTCAAAGATGCGTGTTGTGCAAGCTCCTTTTGGTGTAGCGTACAACACAAGACATTAATAAAATTAAAAAGAATATTTTTCATAAAATCTCGGGCTGTTACATTCTACCCCCCTTAAAATGAATTTCGCCCTCGAAATTCGTCGGGGTTATAAATGGTTTAATATTCGAAAGTTTCTTTAATAGAAACCCACATCGTAAAAAGGAATACCAAAAACAATATTTAAAAACAAAAGTATGAAACTTAACGGTTACCCAAATAAACTAATCGCTGTGGTTTCCACATAGGTGAAAATATGGATATGGAAGAAAAATCTAACCATCATGTTCTGATGGAGAGTGGTAGAGAACATGGCTATGGAAAATCCAGTAATCACAAATCCATAAATTTGTGACGATCTAAGGTACCATCTGATTCATCAGGTATAAGATCACTAGGACAACATTTTTGGTTTTCAAGATCATTTCCCTAAAGTTTAAAATTTGAATTAGAATAAATACTTTCTTTATTTTGGTACAATCTCACTGTTGTTCATGCCTTGAACAATTTCCACTTCATCTCTTAAATAAATGAAGTTGAATTTGTTATTCGTGAAGTGTTAGCAGATCATGTGATAGAATGACGAGTCATTCCATCTGTCTCAAACAAAAGGTTAGCAAAAATTATATACATAAGTCGATCTATAGTGAGATTAATCACATATGGTTCCTAAAATGGACTTATACATCATATGTCATACAGCTTAATATAATAAAACTAGTTTCTACTAAACAGGGACTTCTTGTAGGCCAGTGGTAGGCAATAAAGGCCAGTCGCACTTCGGTTGTGGGTTCGATTTCCACAGCCTTGTCCGACGCGATGGGTTGTCGCCCGTCCTGCAGGTTGTCCTTTTTCTAAAACTATATTACTATAACATCCCATCAATAGTATCGAGAAAACTTCTATCCTTAAACAATACTAACTTATGTCCAACATAATCCATTCCAATCTTTAGGCTTATCCATAATGCTGCAGTCCATAGTGAAAACGATTACCAGAGATTTAACACCATCGTCGATCCCCATATATCATAAGATATGTTTTGTTGGTCACATTCCAAACATTCAAAGTCCTTAATCATGTATTCTCTTGAATACCTTAGTGAAAACATGAATTCAGTTAAAATTTAACACTTTCCACATACCAAAATCCTCAAAATTCTATATACTCAAACAATGATATCACTTAGTCCTTATATCAATCATGAGCTCATGAATACTGTTAAACATTTCGTTTTCTCATTTTCCATTCATTATGCTCATATCGTCTTATTTCCAAAAATATCTCAATCACTTTGAATACCACATTAGACCAATACATAAATATTCCAATACTTTATGATACAACATTATTTTGGAATCCCATTACATAAACACTTAATCATTCCACCACATCGTTGTCATATTCAACATCGCCAATAGTGATCGCATGTGACTTCCCTTTGTCCTTTGCCTTCAGTGGTTGTTCATGTTGATCATCACTAACCCTTGGATTAGGGCATTTATTAGCATAATGCCCCATTTCCTTGCACTTGAAGCGTTGAAGTGTTGGTGGTGCGTTTTCTGCAGTGTTTGCTTTATTCACATCATTAGAATCCCTTTTTCCATTACTTTGACACTCAGCTTCTCGATGACCTTCTTTTCCACACTTAAAACATTTTCTAGTCCCTTTAAGACAATCTCCACCATGCTTCTTTCCACACTTTGTGCATAAGGAAACATTCATCTTCTTTTCACCATTATTCTGAGATTTCTCCTTGAACTCCATCTTTCGTTTCTTGTCAAAACCATGAGATGGATATGTAACACCAACTTCCATTTCTACCTTGATAGCACAACGCACAATTTCTTCATAGCTACTGATGTCTCTTATAGCTAATGCCCTTCGAAGACTTGGTTTTAAGCCACTGAAAAATCGATCAACTTTACTTTCAGGTTGGATGATAATACCAGAAGCGTACCTTGCAAGTCTTGTAAAATTTGCTTCATAGGTACCAACAGATTCATCATCCCTTTGCTTCAGTTCAAGAAACTCTTTCTCCATCTTTGTTCGGAGAATACGAGGGAAGTACTTATTGAAAAATAAGTTCTTGAACTCGTCCCATTCCATAGACTCAATTTCATCCCTTTGCCTCGTATTCTTAATAAGATTCCACCATTGATCAACATCTCCTTCCAAACGATATACTGCTAAGATGGCTTTATCATGTTCAGAACATTGAAGAACTGAAAATATCTTTTCAGTGGTACTGATCCATTGTTCAGCAACAAGTGGATCAGAAGACCCACTGAAAGAAGGTGGACGTTGCCTCATGAAGGACTCAATAGAATATTGTTTCCTTCTCTGCTCATTTGGAAGTCCAGAATGATTCATAGCTTGTGTAAGTATAGCAATAAGATTTTGCACTCCATCTCCCATAACATTTGTTTGTTCAGGAGGGAAATCATTTCATTTTCCATTGCATTGATCAACACGGTTCCTTCGGGTTCCAGCCATCGTCTAAAACCCAAAAAGAATAGTGTGAAAGGCAAAAATCATGTTAGGGAAAACAACATAATAAAGGGGGAGTACCTTCAATATCTAACATCTTAGGTTTAATTCTAATATCGTTAGCGCAATTCTAGGACTATAACCTATACGTATACTTAACCTTAGGGACATCCCTAGACATACCTTAGAAATAACTCGAGGGATCTCACTAAAGTTCTCGCATCCTAGTTTCCAAAGGTTGACTAAACCTCCCTCTGATACCAACTGTAGAGACCCGAATCTTGACGTACATAGACATTACATTACTTTTGCGGAATACTTGGTACATAACAAAAACACACACAAGAGGATCATAATAGTTTAGTGTCTTTGGAAACTCGGAACGTAATCTTCTAATCGTGGTGAAAGATCTTCAATATCTCCCATAAAGATCTTCCTTTTTTTTAACCTAAAACCTTTCTTTATATCCTGGGGAAAATAAAACATAAAAGGGTGAGCTCAAATGCTCAGTAAGGGTAAACAAAGAAAAATCAATCACATCATATTCATAAGAACATAACTTTTGGAAATCTTAACTTGCAAAAGAGAGCATAATTTCATAACATGAGATAAATCATAGTAGTGAAATGAAATCCCAATAAGCATAACTTAAAACATGAAACTTTGTGGCATACACACATAATCATAGAGAATCATTTCTTGTTAGTCAAGACTCATTGCCAAGACTATCTTAGTGGACAAAGTCCCTTTCTGAATCGAGTAACCCTCGTTTCAGTCCTGTTTCACTGAACCGGTATAACCTACCATTCCAGCCATGTCTATCTCATGAGATATAAAATATTTACCCAATGCATTGGAGGGAGATATAGGTCCCACCCATCTTATAATGAATCCTTTCTTATGTGTGCCACATAGATCATAAATCATACATCATCCCATAACACATGTAACAAAAATGAGATTCTTAAACAACATGACATCATAAAACAATTCATATAAGATAAAAGAATTCATAAAAATATTTCCATCACAACATAATCAAACCTATGTAATAATAGGGATAAAAACAGAACCCTTTTATTATCTTAGATGGAAAATAATTTTGATAAAATACTTGAACTTCATTCTTGAGGAAAATATCCTTTCTACTTCAAAAACACTTTTCCTTTATTAACATGTCATACAATTTTAAACTAAAAGAAGTTGATTAAAAATAAACTTGAATACTTGTAAATGTAGCTTCTTGTAAATAATGTTTTAGAAATCCATTCATGCCGTATAAGTTAAAAAAAACATTCTTCGTACTTTTGTCGGAAAAGTCAAAAAGTACCTCGTACGAAAAACGACAAAAGATTCCTTTCATACATATTACTAAAAACTCACCGAAGGGTAAAAATGGATTTAAACAATTGTAGGTGGATGGAAATAATATTACATATTGATGAAACATGGATGTGGATGATAAAATACACCCCAGTAAATACTTACGAATAAACAATCTCGGATAAAAATGAGATTGTGATATTTCCCTTACCTTAGGTCTGATTTGCTTTGTACGTCTCCGAAGCTCCTGTATAATGGTTTAAATAATGTTATTGACTTATTCCAGAATCATATATATTGATATGATATCATATATGGTCATATTCTTAGCTTCTTGTTAGTAATATTTCATTGTTACTTGTTACTCGGGTCTTTATTGCCTTTTGTTCTTATGCGTGTTTTGCCGAATACATTCTTATTCTTCTTTTAAGGTTATAGATACCTTATATCCAGAATGGTATTAGTGTAACATATATCATATTTATTCATTCAATTCATTTATATAATTACTATGTAATGATGATCATGTAGAACGAGTCGCATCACATCGTGGAGACGGTATTCCGTACGTACGCACGAGTGATGATATCGTTCCTATGATCGTGGAACTGTATTGAAGTATATATATATTATTTCAGTATCAATATTACTTTATAATAATCATAAATAGTTACTCATTACACCATTATACCCATCCTTGTAAAGTGATG
Organism: Viscum album; assembly: GCA_963277665.1. Lineage (NCBI taxonomy): Eukaryota > Viridiplantae > Streptophyta > Magnoliopsida > Santalales > Viscaceae > Viscum > Viscum album. Next base: position 1,291,440,921 of record OY728138.1, on the reverse strand, counting down.
GTGGAAAATAGATTACACCACGGCGTGGAGACGGTATTCCGTACGTACGCACGCGCGGTGATTTCATTTTTCCGTAGGATGGATAGAAGGTGAATTAGGGTTGTTTCATATTTATAATAACATATCAATATGTAAGTAATACTAATGTTATTACTTTATCATGAAACAACTAAAGAAGAAGAAGTTGAAGTAGAAATAAATTGAAAAGATCGGTAATGGATATTACCTCTTCTTTGGAACGCCTCTTTGAATCCTCCACTTAGGGAACTAAGATTGGTCTTTGAAGAAGACCAGGACCTCTAGGATTATTCTAGTGAAGTGGAGAGGAGAAAATGGCAGGGGTTGGACGAGCTTGAGTGCTCAAATTGGTGTGAGGAGGAGGGGGAGGAGGTGCCCTTTTATAAGGGAGGAGAGGGGCACCTTAGGAATACCTCAAAATATTATTTTATATTAAAGTCAAAATCGGTTTATAATGGTTCCAAAGGGTCTTATTTCGAAGCTAAAGTGGGGAAGGGTCGAAATCATATCAACCAATAAGATTTATAGAAGTTCAGGGTATTATTTTAACCTTATCAATTAGATTTAATTCTAAGTTAAATAATTTAACTTTTACCATGTCTTTTTGTTTTCTTTCACTATATGGTTAATACACTTACTATAACATGCCAAACGAACCCCAAATTGTTTATTATTAATATATATATCCTTATCTAAGTCATTTGGCCGAACCTTAGATTTTTAGGAATAAAAAAACAATTAATAATATAATATTTGATTTAAAAACTATTTTGTGTCAATTTTGACACTATTTGATATATGATTTTTGTAAAAGTCATAACAGAATTATATGTTCGAACCAAGTTGATTAAATCAACAATAATATATCATAGTAACCTATAAAATTATTGGAATTCATAAAAAGTGTCAAATTACATTTATTTTGGTGTTTATAACATCAATTATGTCAATATTTCATTAATAAGACAATTACTGAATCATCATTATGTCATAATTAAATTAAATTAATTAATGTCTAAAAATTATAAATAAAATACCATTATGTAGGAAATCTTTTTATCTTTCTAATTAATATTTATAGTCTAATTTATCTTATGTATAACCCCATATTAAAAATGATTTACTTATTAAACTTTGATTTTAACTATTTTAACCCTTCTTTAAATAAATTAATAATAAATGTCCTAATCTAACCCAAGTGGACCTAAATGGTCATATTTTATTCATAAGGTTGTTTTTGGTCGAATTACACTTATCCAATAGAATTAGGACATGTGTTAGGGTAATATTAATATCATTCTTACCCTTAATTACCCTATTTACTTTTAACTGTGGTAAATAAAAGTAAAAAGTTACTATTCACCAAAAATTATTTTCATCTCATTGAACCACATTTTACTTACTGACATCAACCGTGTCTCTTGGATTTTTTAAATTCCATTCACAAAAGCGGTAAAATTAAGTTTTATGATAAATTCAGTTTTTTTAACTACACTTAGTAGTTTCACTATTCATCAAAAATTGATGTTTTTCAGAACAATGCCAAAATTTCATCCTAAGCTATATTTCATATTCCGAATTCAAAAATGAAGTCTATTTTACCAAATTCATAACATAGAAGTTGCATTAATTAATTTTATAATTAAATCCCGCTGTTAAAACAAATAGCGCGTTTTTTTTTAAGAAACAATATCTATCAAAAGATTGACACTTGATTATGTCTGGTTTAAATGTGAAAATACATACAATGACCAACATTGTATTAAATTGTAAAAATATATTCTAAATATACTTTAAAACCACTCAAATTAATAATTTATCACTATTAATTATTTCAATTAAAAAAGTTGTTTTTTAATTATAATTTAGTAATTTTCACTATTCATCAAAATATGAAAGTTATCCGAAAAGTACCAAAATTTCACCTTAGGCTAAATTCGATACTCCTAATCCAAAAATGAAGTCCATTTTGAGAGCTAAAATTTCTAAAATTGAAAAAGTGGTTATTACTATTCATAACGGCTAGTTTTAATAATATTTTAATAGCATATCGTTGTTTCGTGAAACTCAGTATTGCGTACTACACACGCTATCGAGGAAGGTTGTGATTGCGTGTAATGCAAGGCAAGTCAAAGAAGTGTGTTGTGCAAGCTACTTTTGGTGTAGAGTACAACACAAGACATTAATAAAATTAAAAAGAATATTTTTCATAAAATCTCGGGCTGTTACATTCTACCCCCCTTAAAATGAATTTCGCCCTCGAAATTCATCGGGGTTATAAATGATTTACTATTAGAAAGTTTCTTTAATAGAAGCCCACATCGTAAAAAGGAATACCAAAAACAATATTTAAAAACAAAAGTATGAAACTTAACGGTTACCCAAATAAACTAATCGCTGGGGTTTCCACATAGGTGAAAATATGGATATGGAAGAAAAATCTAACCATCATGTTCTGATGGAGAGTGGTAGAGAACATGGCTATGGAAAATCCAGTAATCACAAATCCATAAATTTGTGACGATCTAAGGTACCATCTCATTCATCAGGTATAACACCACTAGGACAACATTTTTGGTTTTCAAGATCATTTCCCTAAAGTTTAAAATTTGAATTAGAATAAATACTTTCTTTATTTTGGTACAATCTCACTGTTGTTCATGCCTTGAAAAATTTCCACTTCATCTCTTAAATAAATGAAGTTGAATTTGTTATTCGTGAAGTGTTAGCAGATCATGTGATAGAATGACGGGTCATTCCATCCGTCTCAAACAAAAGGTTAGCAAAAATTATATACATAAGTCGATCTATAGTGAGATTAATCACATATGGTTCCTAAAATGGACTTATACATCATATGTCATACAACTTAATATAATAAAACTAGTTTCTACTAAACAGGGATTTCTTGTAGGCCAGTGGTAGGCAATAAAGGCCAGTCGCACTTCGGTTGTGGGTTCGATTTCCACAGCCATGTCCGACGCGATGGGCTGTCGCCCGTCCTGCAGGTTGTCCTTTTTCTAAAACTATATTACTATAACATCCCATCAATAGTATCGAGAAAACTTCTATCCTTAAACAATACTAACTTATGTCCAACATAATCCATTCCAATCTTTAGGCTTATCCATAATACTGCAGTCCATAGTGAAAACAATTACCAGAGATTTAACACCATCGTCGATCCCCATATATCATAAGATATGTTTTGTTGGTCACATTCCAAACATTCAAAGTCCTTAATCATGTGTTCTCTTGAATACCTTAGTGAAAACATGAATGCAGTTAAAATTTAACACTTTACACATACCAAAATCCTCAAAATTCTATATACTCAAACAATGATATCACTTAGTCCTTATATCAATCATGAGCTCATGAATACTGTTAAACATTTCGTTTTCTCATTTTCCCTTCATTATGCTCATATCGTCTTATTTCCAAAAATATCTCAATCACTTTGAATACCACATTAGACCAATACATAAATATTCCAATACTTTATGATACAACATTATTTTGGAATCCCATTACATAAACAATTAATCATTCCACCACATCGTTTTCATATTCAACATCGCCAATAGTGATCGCATGTGACTTCCCTTTGTCCTTTGCCTTCAGTGGTTGTTCATGTTGATCATCACTAACCCTTGGATTAGGGCATTTATTAGCATAATGCCCCATTTCCTTGCACTTGAAGCATTGAAGTGTTGGTGGTGCGTTCTCTGCAGTGTTTTCTTTATTCACATCATTAGAATCCCTTTTTCCATTACTTTGACACTCAGCTGCTCGATGACCTTCTTTTCCACACTTAAAACATTTTCTAGTCCCTTTAAGACAATCTCCACCATGCTTCTTTCCACACTTTGTGCATAAGGAAACATTCATCTTCTTTTCACCATTATTCTGAGATTTCTCCTTGAACTCCATCTTTCATTTCTTGTCAAAACCATGAGATGGATATGTAACACCAACTTCCATTTCTACCTTGATAGCACAACGCACAATTTCTTCATAGCTACTGAAGTCTCTTATAGCTAATGCCCTTCGAAGACTTGGTTTTAAGCCACTGAAAAATCGATCAACTTTACTTTCAGGTTGGATGATAATACCAAAAGCGTACCTTGCAAGTCTTGTAAAATTTGCTTCATAGGTACCAACAGATTCATCATCCCTTTGCTTCAGTTCAAGAAACTCTTTCTCCATCTTTGTTCGGAGAATACGAGGGAAGTACTTATTGAAAAATAAGTTCTTGAACTCGTCCCATTCCATAGACTCAATTTCATCCCTTTGCCTCGTATTCTTAATAAGATTCCACCATTGATCAGCATCTCCTTCCAAACGATATACTGCTAAGATGGCTTTATCATGTTCAAAACATTGAAGAACTGAAAATATCTTTTCAGTGGTACTGATCCATTGTTCAGCAACAAGTGGATCAGAAGACCCACTGAAAGAAGGTGGACGTTGCCTCATGAAGGACTCAATAGAATATTGTTCCCTTCTCTGCTCATTTGGAAGTCCAGAATGATTCATATCTTGTGTAAGTATAACTATAAGATTTTGCACTCCATCTCCCATAACATTTGTTTGTTCAGGAGGGCAATCATTGCATTGTCCATTGCATTGATCAACACGGTTCCTTCGGGTTCCAGCCATCGTCTAAAACCCAAAAAGAATAGTGTGAAAGGTAAAAATCATGCTAGGGAAAACAACATAATAAAGGGGGAGTACCTTCAATATCTAACATCTTAGGTTTAATTCTAAGATCGTTAGCGCAATTCTAGGACTATAACCTATACGTATACTTAACCTTAGGGACATCCCTAGACATACCTTAGAAATAACTCGAGGGATCTCACTAAAGTTCTCGCATCCTAGTTTCCAAAGGTTGACTAAACCTCCCTCTGATACCAACTGTAGAGACCCGAATCTTGACGTACATGGACATTACATTACTTTTGCGGAATACTTGGTACATAACAAAAAACACACACACAAGGATCATAATAGTTTAGTGTCTTTGGAAACTCGGAACGTAATCTTCTAATCGTGGTGAAAGATCTTCAATATCTCCCATAAAGATATTCCTTTTTTTAACCTAAAACCTTTCTTTATATCCTGGGGAAAAGAAAACATAAAAGGGTGAGCTCAAATGCTCAGTAAGGGTAAACAAAGAAAAATCAATCACATCATATTCATAAGAACATAACTTTTGGAAATCTTAACTTGCAAAAGAGAGCATAATTTCATAACATGGGATAAATAATAGTAGTGAAATGAAATCCCAATAAGCATAACTTAAAACATGAAACTTTGTGGCATACACACATAATCATAGAGAATCATTTATTGTTAGTCAAAACTCATTTCCAAGACTATCTTAGTGGACAAAGTCCCTTTCTGAATCGAGTAACCCTCGTTTCAGTCCTGTTTCACTGAACCGGTATATCCTACCATTCCAGCCATGTATATCTCATGAGATATAAAATCTTTACCCAATGCATTGGAGGGAGATATAGGTCCCACCCATCTTATAATGAATCCTTTCTTATGTGTGCCACATAGATCATAAATCATACATCATCGCATAACACATGTAACAAAAATGGGATTCTTAAACAACATGACATCATAAAACAATTCATATAAGATAAAGGAATTCATAAAAATATTTCCATCACAACATAATCAAACCTATGTAATAATAGGGATAAAAACAGAACCCTTTTATTATCTTAGATGGAAAATAATTTTGATAAAATACTTGAACTTCATTCTTGAGGAAAATATCCTTTCTACTTCAAAAACACTTTTCCTTTATTAACATGTCATACAATTTTAAACTAAAAGAAGTTGATTAAAAATAAACTTGAATACTTGTAAATGTAGCTTATTGGAAATAATGTTTTAGAAATCCATTCATGCCGTATAATTGAAAAAAAACATTCTTCGTACTTTTGTCGGAAAAGTCAAAAAGTACCTCGTACGAAAAACGACAAAAGATTCCTTTCATACATATTACTAAAAACTCACCGAAGGGTAAAAATGGATTTAAACAATTGTATGTGGATGGAAATAATATTACATATTGATGAAACATGGATGTGGATGATAAAATACACTCCAGTAAATACTTACGAATAAACAATCTCGGATAAAAATGAGATTGTGATATTTCCCTTACCTTAGGTCCGATTTGCTTTGTACGTGTCCGAAGCTCCTGTATAATGGTTTAAATAATGTTATTGACTTATTCCAGAATCATACATATTGATATGATATCATATATGGTCATATTCTTAGCTTCTTGTTAGTAATATTTCATTGTTACTTGTTACTCGGGTCTTTATTGCCTTTTGTTCTTATGCGTGTTTTGCCGAATACATTCTTATTCTTATTTTAAGGTTATAGATACCTTATATCCAGAATGTTATTAGTGTAACATATATCATATTTATTCATTCAATTCATTTATATAATTACTATGTAATGATGATCATGTAGAACGAGTCGCATCACATCGTGGAGACGGTATTCCGTACGTACGCACGAGTGATGATATCGTTCCTATGATCGTGGAACTGTATTGGAGTATATATATATTATTTCAGTATCAATATTACTTTATAATAATCATAAATAGTTACTCATTACACCATTATACCCATCCTTGTAAAGTGATGGTGGAAAATAGATTACACCACGGCGTGGAGACGGTATTCCGTACGTACGCACGCGCGGTGATTTCATTTTTCCGTAGGATGGATAGAAGGTGAATTAGGGTTGTTTCATATTTATAATAACATATCAATATGTAAGTAATACTAATGTTATTACTTTATCATGAAACAACTAAAGAAGAAGAAGTTGAAGTAGAAATAAATTGAAAAGATCGGTAATGGATATTACCTCTTCTTTGGAACACCTCTTTGAATCCTCCACTTAGGGAACTAAGATTGGTCTTTGAAGAAGACCAGGACCTCTAGGATTATTCTAGGGAAGTGGAGAGGAGAAAATGGTAGGGGTTGGACGAGCTTGAGTGCTCAAATTGGTGTGAGGAGGAGGGGGAGGAGGTGCCCTTTTATAAGGGAGGAGAGGGGCACCTTAGGAATACCTCAAAATATTATTTTATATTAAAGTCAAAATCGGTTTATAATGGTTCCAAAGGGTCTTATTTCGAAGATAAAGTGGGGAAGGGTCTAAATCCTATCAACCAATAAGATTTAGACAAGTTTAGGGTATTATTTTAACCTTATCAATTAGATTTAATTCTAAGTTAAATAATTTAACTTTTACCATGTCTTTTTTTTTTCTTTCACTATATGGTTAATACACTTACTATAACATGCCAAACGAACCCCAAATTGTTTATTATTAATATATATATCCTTATCTAAGTCATTTGGCCGAACCTTAGATTTTTAGGAATAAAATAACAATTAATAATATAATATTTGATTTAAAAACTATTTTGTGTCAATTTTGACACTATTTGATATATGATTTTTGTGAAAGTCATAACAGAATTATATGTTCGAACCAAGTTGATTAAATCAACACTAATATATCATAGTAACCTAGAAAATTAGTTTAATTCATAAAAAGTCTCAAATTACATTTATTTTGGTGTTTATAACATCAATTATGTCAATATTTCATTAATAAGATAATTACTGCATCATCATTGTGTCATAATTAAATTAAATTATTTAAAGTCTAAAAATTATAAATAAAATACCATTATGTAGGAAACCTTTTTAGCTTTCTAATGAATATTTATAGTCGAATTTATCTTATGTATAACCCCATATTAAAAATTATTTACTTATTAAACTTTGATTTTAACTATTTTAACCCTTCTTTAAATAAATTAATAATAAATGTCCTAATCTAACCCAAGTGGGCCTAAATGGTCATATTTTATTCATAAGGTTATTTTGGTCGAATTACACTTATCCAATATAATTAGGACATGTGTTAGGGTAATATTAATATCATTCTTACCCTTAATTACCCTATTTACTTTTAACCGTGGTAAATAAAAGTAAAAAGTTACTATTCACCAAAAATTATTTTCATCTCATTGAACCACATTTTACTTACTGACATCAACCGTGTCTCTTGGATTTTTTAAATTCCATTCACAGAAGCGGTAAAATTAAGTTTTATGAAAAATTCAGTTTTTTTAACTACCACTTAGTAGTTTCACTATTCATCAAAAATTGATGTTTTTCAGAACAATGCCAAAATTTCATCCTAAGATATATTTCATATTCCGAATTCAAAAATGAAGTCTATTTTACCAAATTCATAACATAGAAGTTGCATTAATTAATTTTATAATTAAATCCCGCTGTTAAAACAAATAGCGTGTTTTTTTAAGAAACAATATCTATCAAAAGATTGACACTTGATTATGTCTTGTTTAAATGTGAAATTACATCCAATGACCAACATTGTATTAAATTGTAAAAATATATTCTAAATATACTTTAAAACCACTCAAATTAATAATTTATCACTATTAATTATTTCTATTAAAAAAGTTGTTTTTTAATTATAATTTAGTAATTTTCACTATTCATCAAAATATGAAAGTTATCCAAAAAGTACCAAAATTTCACCTTAGGCTAAATTCGATACTTCGAATCCAAAAATGAAGTCCATTTTGAGATCTAAAATTTCTAAAATTGAAAAAGTGGTTATTACTATTCATAACGGCTAGTTTTAATAATATTTTAATAGCATATCGTTGTTTCGTGAAACTCAGTATTGCGTACTACACACGCTATGGAGGAAGGTTGTGATTGCGTGTAATGCAAGGCAAGTCAAAGATGCGTGTTGTGCAAGCTCCTTTTGGTGTAGCGTACAACACAAGACATTAATAAAATTAAAAAGAATATTTTTCATAAAATCTCGGGCTGTTACATTCTACCCCCTTAAAATGAATTTCGCCCTCGAAATTCGTCGGGGTTATAAATGGTTTACTATTCGAAAGTTTCTTTAATAGAAACCCACATCGTAAAAAGGAATACCAAAAACAATATTTAAAAACAAAAGTATGAAACTTAACGGTTACCCAAATAAACTAATCGCTGGGGTTTCCACATAGGTGAAAATATGGATATGGAAGAAAAATCTAACCATCATGTTCTGATGGAGAGTGGTAGAGAACATGGCTATGGAAAATCCAGTAATCACAAATCCATAAATTTGTGACGATCTAAGGTACCATCTGATTCATCAGGTATAACATCACTAGGACAACATTTTTGGTTTTCAAGATCATTTCCCTAAAGTTTAAAATTTGAATTAGAATAAATACTTTCTTTATTTTGGTACAATCTCACTGTTGTTCATGCCTTGAACAATTTCCACTTCATCTCTTAAATAAATGAAGTTGAATTTGTTATTCGTGAAGTGTTAGCAGATCATGTGATAGAATGACGGGTCATTCCATCCGTCTCAAACAAAAGGTTAGCAAAAATTATATACATAAGTCGATCTATAGTGAGATTAATCACATATGGTTCCTAAAATGGACTTATACATCATATGTCATACAGCTTAATATAATAAAACTAGTTTCTACTAAACAGGGACTTCTTGTAGGCCAGTGGTAGGCAATAAAGGCCAGTCGCACTTCGGTTGTGGGTTCGATTTCCACAGCCTTGTCCGACGCGATGGGCTGTCGCCCGTCCTGCAGGTTGTCCTTTTTCTAAAACTATATTACTATAACATCCCATCAATAGTATCGAGAAAACTTCTATCCTTAAACAATACTAACTTATGTCCAACATAACCCATTCCAATCTTTAGGCTTATCCATAATACTGCAGTCCATAGTGAAAACGATTACCAGAGATTTAACACCATCGTCGATCCCCATATATCATAAGATATGTTTTGTTGGTCACATTCCAAACATTCAAAGTCCTTAATCATGTATTCTCTTGAATACCTTAGTGAAAACATGAATGCAGTTAAAATTTAACACTTTCCACATACCAAAATCCTCAAAATTCTATATACTCAAACAATGATATCACTTAGTCCTTATATCAATCATGAGCTCATGAATACTATTAAACATTTCGTTTTCTCATTTTCCCTTCATTATGCTCATATCGTCTTATTTCCAAAAATATCTCAATCACTTTGAATACCACATTAGACCAATACATAAATATTCCAATACTTTATGATATAACATTATTTTGGAATCCCATTACATAAACACTTAATCATTCCACCACATCGTTGTCATATTCAACATCGCCAATAGTGATCGCATGTGACTTCCCTTTGTCCTTTGCCTTCAGTGGTTGTTCATGTTGATCATCACTAACCCTTGGATTAGGGCATTTATTAGCATAATGCCCCATTTCCTTGCACTTGAAGCATTGAAGTGTTGGTGGTGCGTTCTCTGCAGTGTTTTCTTTATTCACATCATTAGAATCCCTTTTTCCATTACTTTGACACTCAGCTGCTCGATGACCTTCTTTTCCACACTTAAAACATTTTCTAGTCCCTTTAAGACAATCTCCACCATGCTTCTTTCCACACTTTGTGCATAAGGAAACATTCATCTTCTTTTCACCATTATTCTGAGATTTCTCCTTGAACTCCATCTTTCGTTTCTTGTCAAAACCATGAGATGGATATGTAACACCAACTTCCATTTCTACCTTGATAGCACAACGCACAATTTCTTCATAGCTACTGAAGTCTCTTATAGCTAATGCCCTTCGAAGACTTGGTTTTAAGCCACTGAAAAATCGATCAACTTTACTTTCAGGTTGGATGATAATACCAGAAGCGTACCTTGCAAGTCTTGTAAAATTTGCTTCATAGGTACCAACAGATTCATCATCCCTTTGCTTCAGTTCAAGAAACTCTTTCTCCATCTTTGTTCGGAGAATACGAGGAAAGTACTTATTGAAAAATAAGTTCTTGAACTCGTCCCATTCCATAGACTCAATTTCATCCCTTTGCCCCGTATTCTTAATAAGATTCCACCATTGATCAGCATCTCCTTCCAAACGATATACTGCTAAGATGGCTTTATCATGTTCAAAACATTGAAGAATTGAAAATATCTTTTCAGTGGTACTGATCCATTGTTCAGCAACAAGTGGATCAGAAGACCCACTGAAAGAAGGTGGACGTTGCCTCATGAAGGACTCAATAGAATATTGTTCCCTTCTCTGCTCATTTAGAAGTCCAGAATGATTCATAGCTTATGTAAGTATAACAATAAGATTTTGCACTCCATCTCCCATAACATTTGTTTGTTCAGGAGGGCAATCATTGCATTGTCCATTGCATTGATCAACACGGTTCCTTCGGGTTCCAGCCATCGTCTAAAACCCAAAAAGAATAGTGTGAAAGGAAAAAATCATGCTAGGGAAAACAACATAATAAAGGGGGAGTACCTTCAATATCTAACATCTTAGGTTTAATTCTAAGATCGTTAGCACAATTCTAGGACTATAACCTATACGTATACTTAACCTTAGGGACATCCCTAGACATACCTTAGAAATAACTCGAGGGATCTCACTAAAGTTCTCGCATCCTAGTTTTCAAAGGTTGACTAAACCTCCCTCTGATACCAACTGTAGAGACCCGAATCTTGACGTACATGGACATTACATTACTTTTGCGGAATACTTGGTACATAACAAAAAACACACACACAAGGATCATAATAGTTTAGTGTCTTTGGAAACTCGGAACGTAATCTTCTAATCGTGGTGAAAGATCTTCAATATCTCCCATAAAGATCTTCCTTTTTTTAACCTAAAACCTTTCTTTATATCCTGGGGAAAAGAAAACATAAAAGGGTGAGCTCAAATGCTCAGTAAGGGTAAACAAAGAAAAATCAATCACATCATATTCATAAGAACATAACTTTTGGAAATCTTAACTTGCAAAAGAGAGCATAATTTCATAACATGGGATAAATAATAGTAGTGAAATGAAATCCCAATAAGCATAACTTAAAACATGAAACTTTGTGGCATACACACATAATCATAGAGAATCATTTCTTGTTAGTCAAGACTCATTGCCAAGACTATCTTAGTGGACAAAGTCCCTTTCTGAATCGAGTAACCCTCGTTTCAGTCCTGTTTCACTGAACCGGTATAACCTACCATTCCAGCCATGTCTATCTCATGAGATATAAAATCTTTACCCAATGCATTGGAGGGAGATATAGGTCCCACCCATCTTATAATGAATCCTTTCTTATGTGTGCCACATAGATCATAAATCATACATCATCGCATAACACATGTAACAAAAATGGGATTCTTAAACAACATGACATCATAAAACAATTCATATAAGATAAAGGAATTCATAAAAATATTTCCATCACAACATAATCAAACCTATGTAATAATAGGGATAAAAACAGAACCCTTTTATTATCTTAGATGGAAAATAATTTTGATAAAATACTTGAACTTCATTCTTGAGGAAAATATCCTTTCTACTTCAAAAACACTTTTCCTTTATTAACATGTCATACAATTTTAAACTAAAAGAAGTTGATTAAAAATAAACTTGAATACTTGTAAATGTAGCTTCTTGGAAATAATGTTTTAGAAATCCATTCATGCCGTATAATTAAAAAAAAACATTCTTCGTACTTTTGTCGGAAAAGTCAAAAAGTACCTCGTACGAAAAACGACAAAAGATTCCTTTCATACATATTACTAAAAACTCACCGAAGGGTAAAAATGGATTTAAACAATTGTATGTGGATGTAAATAATATTACATATTGATGAAACATGGATGTGGATGATAAAATACACGCCAGTAAATACTTACGAATAAACAATCTCGGATAAAAATGAGATTGTGATATTTCCCTTACCTTAGGTCCGATTTGCTTTGTACGTGTCCGAAGCTCCTGTATAATGGTTTAAATAATGTTATTGACTTATTCCAGAATCATACATATTGATATGATATCATATATGGTCATATTCTTAGCTTCTTGTTAGTAATATTTCATTGTTACTTGTTACTCGGGTCTTTATTGCCTTTTGTTCTTATGCGTGTTTTGCCGAATACATTCTTATTCTTCTTTTAAGGTTATAGATACCTTATATCCAGAATGGTATTAGTGTAACATATATCATATTTATTCATTCAATTCATTTATATAATTACTATGTAATGATGATCATGTAGAACGAGTCGCATCACATCGTGGAGACGGTATTCCGTACGTACGCACGAGTGATGATATCGTTCCTATGATCGTGGAACTGTATTGGAGTATATATATATTATTTCAGTATCAATATTACTTTATAATAATCATAAATAGTTACTCATTACACCATTATACCCATCCTTGTAAAGTGATGGTGGAAAATAGATTACACCACGGCGTGGAGACGGTATTCCGTACGTACGCACGCGCGGTGATTTCATTTTTCCGTAGGATGGATAGAAGGTGAATTAGGGTTGTTTCATATTTATAATAACATATCAATATTTAAGTAATACTAATGTTATTACTTTATCATGAAACAACTAAAGAAGAAGAAGTTGAAGTAGAAATAAATTGAAAAGATCGGTAATGGATATTACCTCTTCTTTGGAACGCCTCTTTGAATCCTCCACTTAGGGAACTAAGATTGGTCTTTGAAGAAGACCAGGACCTCTAGTATTATTCTAGGGAAGTGGAGAGGAGAAAATGGCATAGGTTGGCCGAGCTTGAGTGCTCAAATTGGTGTGAGGAGGAGGGGGAGGAGGTGCCCTTTTATAAGGGAGGAGAGGGGCACCTTAGGAATACCTCAAAATATTATTTTATATTAAAGTCAAAATCGGTTTATAATGGTTCCAAAGGGTCTTATTTCGAAGCTAAAGTGGGGAAGGGTCTAAATACTATCAACCAATAAGATTTAGACAAGTTTAGGGTATTATTTTAACCTTATCAATTAGATTTAATTCTAAGTTAAATAATTTAACTTTTACCATGTCTTTTTGTTTTCTTTCACTATATGGTTAATAAACTTACTATAACATGCCAAACGAACCCCAAATTGTTTATTATTAATATATATATCCTTATCTAAGTCATTTGGCCGAACCTTAGATTTTTAGGAATAAAATAACAATTAATAATATAATATTTGATTTAAAAACTATTTTGTGTCAATTTTGACACTATTTGATATATGATTTTTTTGAAAGTCATAACAGAATTATATGTTCGAAAAAAGTTGATTAAATCAACACTAATATATCATAGTAACCTAGAAAATTAGTTTAATTCATAAAAAGTCTCAAATTACATTTATTTTGGTGTTTATAACATCAATTATGTCAATATTTCATTAATAAGATAATTACAGCATCATCATTGTGTCATAATTAAATTAAATTATTTAAACTCTAAAAATTATAAATAAAATACCATTATGTAGGAAACCTTTTTAGATTTATAATGAATATTTATAGTCGAATTTATCTTATGTATAACCCCATATTAAAAATGATTTACTTATTAAACTTTGATTTTAACTATTTTAACCCTTCTTTAAATAAATTAATAATAAATGTCCTAATCTAACCCAAGTGGGCCTAAATGGTCATATTTTATTCATAAGGTTGTTTTTGGTCGAATGACACTTATCCAATAGAATTAGGACATGTGTTAGGGTAATATTAATATCATTCTTACCCTTAATTACCCTATTTACTTTTAACCGTGGTAAATAAAAGTAAAAAGTTACTATTCAGCAAAAATTATTTTCATCTCATTGAAGCACATTTTACTTACTGACATCAACCGTGTCTCTCGGATTTTTTAAATTCCATTCACAGAAGCGGTAAAATTAAGTTTTATGAAAAATTCAGTTTTTTTAACTACCACTTAGTAGTTTCACTATTCATCAAAAATTGATGTTTTTCAGAACAATGCCAAAATTTCATCCTAAGATATATTTCATATTCCGAATTCAAAAATGAAGTCTATTTTACCAAATTCATAACATAGAAGTTGCATTAATTAATTTTATAATTAAATCCCGCTGTTAAAACAAATAGCGTGTTTTTTTTAAGAAACAATATCTATCAAAAGATTGACACTTGATTATGTCTGGTTTAAATGTGAAATTACATCCAATGACCAACATTGTATTAAATTGTAAAAATATATTCTAAATATACTTTAAAACCACTAAAATTAATAATTTATCACTATTAATTATTTCTATTAAAAAAGTTGTTTTTTAATTATAATTTAGTAATTTTCACTATTCATCAAAATATGAAAGTTATCCGAAAAGTACCAAAATTTCACCTTAGGCTAAATTCGATACTCCGAATCCAAAAATGAAGTCCATTTTGAGATCTAAAATTTTTAAAATTGAAAAAGTGGTTATTAATATTCATAACGGCTAGTTTTAATAATATTTTAATAGCATATCGTTGTTTCGTGAAACTCAGTATTGCGTACTACACACGCTATAAAGGAAGGTTGTGATTGCGTGTAATGCAAGGCAAGTCAAAGATGCATGTTGTGCAAGCTCCTTTTGGTGTAGCGTACAACACAAGACATTAATAAAATTAAAAAGAATATTTTTCATAAAATCTCAGGCTGTTACATTCTACCCCCCTTAAAATGAATTTCGCCCTCGAAATTCGTCGGGGTTATAAATGGTTTACTATTCGAAAGTTTCTTTAATAGAAACCCACATCGTAAAAAGGAATACCAAAAACAATATTTAAAAACAAAAGTATGAAACTTAACGGTTACCCAAATAAACTAATCGCTGGGGTTTCCACATAGGTGAAAATATGGATATGGAAGAAAAATCTAACCATCATGTTCTGATGGAGAGTGGTAGAGAACATGACTATGGAAAATCCAGTAATCACAAATCCATAAATTTGTGACGATCTAAGGTACCATCTGATTCATCAGGTATAACATCACTAGGACAACATTTTTGGTTTTCAAGATCATTTCCCTAAAGTTTAAAATTTGAATTAGAATAAATACTTTCTTTATTTTGGTACAATCTCACTGTTGTTCATGCCTTGAACAATTTCCACTTCATCTCTTAAATAAATGAAGTTGAATTTGTTATTCGTGAAGTGTTAGCAGATCATGTGATAGAATGACGGGTCATTCCATCCGTCTCAAACAAAAGGTTAGCAAAAATTATATACATAAGTCGATCTATAGTGAGATTAATCACATATGGTTCCTAAAATGGAATTATACATCATATGTCATACAAATTAATATAATAAAACTAGTTTCTACTAAACAGGGACTTCTTGTAGGCCAGTGGTAGGCAATAAAGGCCAGTCGCACTTCGGTTGTGGGTTCGATTTCCACAGCCTTGTCCGACGCGATGGGCTGTCGCCCGTCCTGCAGGTTGTCCTTTTTCTAAAACTATATTACTATAACATCCCATCAATAGTATCGAGAAAACTTCTATCCTTAAACAATACTAACTTATGTCCAACATAATCCATTCCAATCTTTAGGCTTATCCATAATACTGCAGTCCATAGTGAAAACGATTACCAGAGATTTAACACCATCGTCGATCCCCATATATCATAAGATATGTTTTGTTGGTCACATTCCAAACATTCAAAGTCCTTAATCATGTATTCTCTTGAATACCTTAGTGAAAACATGAATGCAGTTAAAATTTAGCACTTTCCACATACCAAAATCCTCAAAATTCTATATACTCAAACAATGATATCACTTAGTCCTTATATCAATCATGAGCTCATGAATACTGTTAAACATTTCGTTTTCTCATTTTCCCTTCATTATGCTCATATCGTCTTATTTCCAAAAATATCTCAATCACTTTGAATACCACATTAGACCAATACATAAATATTCCAATACTTTATGATACAACATTATTTTGGAATCCCATTACATAAACACTTAATCATTCCACCACATCGTTGTCATATTCAACATCGCCAATAGTGATCGCATGTGACTTCCCTTTGTCCTTTGCCTTCAGTGGTTGTTCATGTTGATCATCACTAACCCTTGGATTAGGGCATTTATTAGCATAATGCCCCATTTCCTTGCACTTGAAGCATTGAAGTGTTGGTGGTGCGTTCTCTGCAGTGTTTTCTTTATTCACATCATTAGAATCCCTTTTTCCATTACTTTGACACTCAGCTGCTCGATGACCTTCTTTTCCACACTTAAAACATTTTCTAGTCCCTTTAAGACAATCTCCACCATGCTTCTTTCCACACTTTGTGCATAAGGAAACATTCATCTTCTTTTCACCATTATTCCGAGATTTCTCCTTGAACTCCATCTTTCGTTTCTTGTCAAAACCATGAGATGGATATGTAACACCAACTTCCATTTCTACCTTGATAGCACAACGCACAATTTCTTCATAGCTACTGAAGTCTCTTATAGCTAATGCCCTTCGAAGACTTGGTTTTAAGCCACTGAAAAATCGATCAACTTTACTTTCAGGTTGGATGATAATACCAGAAGCGTACCTTGCAAGTCTTGTAAAATTTGCTTCATAGGTACCAACAGATTCATCATCTCTTTGCTTCAGTTCAAGAAATTCTTTCTCCATCTTTGTTCGGAGAATACGAGGGAAGTACTTATTGAAAAATAAGTTCTTGAACTCGTCCCATTCCATAGACTCAATTTCATCCCTTTGCCTCGTATTCTTAATAAGATTCCACCATTGATCAGCATCTCCTTCCAAAGGATATACTGCTAAGATGGCTTTATCATGTTCAGAACATTGAAGAACTGAAAATATCTTTTCAGTGGTACTGATCCATTGTTTAGCAACAAGTGGATCAGAAGACCCACTGAAATAAGGTGGACGTTGCCTCATGAAGGACTCAATAGAATATTGTTCCCTTCTCTGCTCATTTGGAAGTCCAGAATGATTCATAGCTTGTGTAAGTATAGCAATAAGATTTTGCACTCCATCTCCCATAACATTTGTTTGTTCAGGAGGGCAATCATTGCATTGTCCATTGCATTGATCAACACGGTTCCTTCGGGTTCCAGCCATCGTCTAAAACCCAAAAAGAATAGTGTGAAAGGCAAAAATCATGCTAGGGAAAACAACATAATAAAGGGGGAGTACCTTCAATATCTAACATCTTAGGTTTAATTCTAAGATTGTTAGCGCAATTCTAGGACTATAACCTATACGTATACTTAACCTTAGGGACATCCCTAGACATACCTTAGAAATAACTCGAGGGATCTCACTAAAGTTCTCGCATCCTAGTTTCCAAAGGTTGACTAAACCTCCCTCTGATACCAACTGTAGAGAACCGAATCTTGACGTACATGGACATTACATTACTTTTCGGAATACTTGGTACATAACAAAAAACACACACACAAGGATCATAATAGTTTAGTGTCTTTGGAAACTCGGAACGTAATCTTCTAATCGTGGTGAAAGATCTTCAATATATCCCATAAAGATCTTCCTTTTTTTAACCTAAAACCTTTCTTTGTATCCTGGGGAAAAGAAAACATAAAAGGGTGAGCTCAAATGCTCAGTAAGGGTAAACAAAGAAAAATCAATCACATCATATTCATAATAACATAACTTTTGGAAATCTTAACTTGCAAAAGAGAGCATAATTTCATAACATGGGATAAATAATAGTAGTGAAATGAAATCCCAATAAGCATAACTTAAAACATGAAACTTTGTGGCATACACACATAATCATAGAGAATCATTTCTTGTTAGTCAAGACTCATTGCCAAGACTATCTTAGTGGACAAAGTCCCTTTCTGAATCGAGTAACCCTCGTTTCAGTCCTGTTTCACTGAACCGGTATAACCTACCATTCCAGCCATGTCTATCTCATGAGATATAAAATATTTACCCAATGCATTAGAGGGAGATATAGGTCCCACCCATCTTATAATGAATCCTTTCTTATGTGTGCCACATAGATCATAAATCATACATCATCGCATAACACATGTAACAAAAATGGGATTCTTAAACAACATGACATCATAAAACAATTCATATAAGATAAAGGAATTCATAAAAATATTTCCATCACAACATAATCAAACCTATGTAATAATAGGGATAAAAACAGAACCCTTTTATTATCTTAGATGGAAAATAATTTTGATAAAATACTTGAACTTCATTCTTGAGGAAAATATCCTTTCTACTTCAAAAACACTTTTCCTTTATTAACATGTCATACAATTTTAAACTAAAAGAAGTTGATTAAAAATAAACTTGAATACTTGTAAATGTAGCTTCTTGTAAATAATGTTTTAGAAATCCATTCATGCCGTATAATTTAAAAAAAACATTATTCGTACTTTTGTCGGAAAAGTCAAAAAGTACCTCGTACGAAAAACGACAAAAGATTCCTTTCATACATATTACTAAAAACTCACCGAAGGGTAAAAATGGATTTAAACAATTGTATGTGGATGGAAATAATATTACATATTGATGAAACATGGATGTGGATGATAAAATATACTCCAGTAAATACTTACGAATAAACAATCTTGGATAAAAATGAGATTGTGATATTTCCCTTACCTTAGGTCCGATTTGCTTTGTACGTGTCCGAAGCTCCTGTATAATGGTTTAAATAATGTTATTGACTTATTCCAGAATCATACATATTGATATGATATCATATATGGTCATATTCTTAGCTTCTTGTTAGTAATATTTCATTGTTACTTGTTACTCGGGTCTTTATTGCCTTTTGTTCTTATGCGTGTTTTGCCGAATACATTCTTATTCTTCTTTTAAGGTTATAAATACCTTATATACAGAATGGTATTAGTGTAACATATATCATATTTATTCATTCAATTCATTTATATAATTACTATGTAATGATGATCATGTAGAACGAGTCGCATCACATCGTGGAGACGGTATTCCGTACGTACGCACGAGTGATGATATCGTTCCTATGATCGTGGAACTGTATTGGAGTATATATATATTATTTCAGTATCAATATTACTTTATAATAATCATAAATAGTTACTCATTACACCATTATACCCATCCTTGTAAAGTGATGGTGGAAAATAGATTACACCACGGCGTGGAGACGGTATTCCGTACGTACGCACGCGCGGTGATTTCATTTTTCCGTAGGATGGATAGAAGGTGAATTAGGGTTGTTTCATATTTATAATAACATATAAATATGTAAGTAATACTAATGTTATTACTTTATCATGAAACAACTAAAGAAGAAGAAGTTGAAGTAGAAAGAAATTGAAAAGATCGGTAATGGATATTACCTCTTCTTTGGAACGCCTCTTTGAATCCTCCACTTAGGGAACTAAGATTGGTCTTTGAAGAAGAC
Source organism: Viscum album (assembly GCA_963277665.1). Lineage (NCBI taxonomy): Eukaryota > Viridiplantae > Streptophyta > Magnoliopsida > Santalales > Viscaceae > Viscum > Viscum album. Next base: position 1,291,420,513 of record OY728138.1, on the reverse strand, counting down.
CAGGACCTCTAGGATTATTATAGGGAAGTGGAGAGGAGAAAATGGCAGGGGTTGTCCGAGCTTGAGTGCTCAAATTGGTGTGAGGAGGAGGGGGAGGAGGTGCCCTTTTATAAGGGAGGAGAGGGGCACCTTAGGAATACCTCAAAATATTATTTTATATTAAAGTCAAAATCGGTTTATAATGGTTCCAAAGGGTCTTATTTCGAAGCTAAAGTGGGGAAGGGTCTAAATCCTATCAACCAATAAGATTTAGACAAGTTTAGGGTATTATTTTAACCTTATCAATTAGATTTAATTCTAAGTTAAATAATTTAACTTTTACCATGTCTTTTTGTTTTCTTTCACTATATGGTTAATAAACTTACTATAACATGCCAAAAGAACCCCAAATTGTTTATTATTAATATATATATCCTTATCTAAGTCATTTGGCCGAACCTTAGATTTTTAGGAATAAAATAACAATTAATAATATAATATTTGATTTAAAAACTATTTTGTGTCAATTTTGACACTATTTGATATATGATTTTTGTGAAAGTCATAACAGAATTATATGTTCGAACCAAGTTGATTAAATCAACACTAATATATCATAGTAACCTATAAAATTAGTTTAATTCATAAAAAGTCACAAATTACATTTATTTTGGTGTTTATAACATCAATTATGTCAATATTTCATTAATAAGATAATTACTGCATCATCATTGTGTCATAATTAAATTAAATTATTTAATGTCTAAAAATTATAAATAAAATACCATTATGTAGGAAATATTTTTAGCTTTCTAATTAATATTTATAGTTGAATTTATCTTATGTATAACCCCATATTAAAAATGATTTACTTATTAAACTTTTATTTTAACTATTTTAACCCTTCTTTAAATAAATTAATAATAAATGTCCTAATCTAACCCAAGTGGGCCTAAATGGTCATATTTTATTCATAAGGTTGTTTTTGGTCGAATTAAACTTATCCAATATAATTAGGACATGTGTTAGGGTAATATTAATATCATTCTTACCCTTAATTACCCTATTTACTTTTAACCGTGGTAAATAAAAGTAAAAAGTTACTATTCACCAAAAATTATTTTCATCTCATTGAACCACATTTTACTTACTGACATCAACCGTGTCTCTCGGATTTTTTAAATTCCATTCACAGAAGCAGTAAAATTAAGTTTTATGAAAAATTGAGTTTTTTTAACTACCACTTAGTAGTTTCACTATTCATCAAAAATTGATGTTTTTCAGAACAATGCCAAAATTTCATCCTAAGCTATATTTCATATTCCGAATTCAAAAATGAAGTCTATTTTACCAAATTCATAACATAGAAGTTGCATTAATTAATTTTATAATTAAATCCCGCTGTTAAAACAAATAGCGTGTTTTTTTTAAGAAACAATATCTATCAAAAGATTGACACTTGATTATGTCTGGTTTAAATGTGAAATTACATCCAATGACCAACATTGTATTAAATTGTAAAAATATATTCTAAATATACTTGAAAACCACTCAAATTAATAATTTATCACTATTAATTATTTCTATTAAAAAAGTTGTTTTTTAATTATAATTTAGTAATTTTCACTATTCATCAAAATATGAAAGTTATCCGAAAAGTACCAAAATTTCACCTTAGGCTAAATTCGATACTCCGAATCCAAAAATGAAGTCCATTTTGAGAGCTAAAATTTCTAAAATTGAAAAAGTGGTTATTACTATTCATAACGGCTAGTTTTAATAATATTTTAATAGCATATCGTTGTTTCGTGAAACTCAGTATTGCGTACTACACACGCTATGGAGGAAGGTTGTGATTGCGTGTAATGCAAGGCAAGTCAAAGATGCGTGTTGTGCAAGCTCCTTTTGGTGTAGCGTACAACACAAGACATTAATAAAATTAAAAAGAATATTTTTCATAAAATCTCGGGCTGTTACATGACCTCAACCCATCCTTCTATATATGATCCTCGTAACAACCAACATGTCATGTCGATTGTACTGTCATCCAATCTTCGCGGATGTCCCTCTACTCATCCATGGAAACCACCAACTTCAATGCTAACGCACCACCTTCACTTTTTGACTTCAGGTGAGCAACGCCATTTGATCATACACAGCCCTCTGAAGATTATGACACAACCTTTGGAAACCCCAAGTTGTTCTTATGCATTTTCAAAGTTACTCCCACAGATGTCCTTCAAGCGTCTGGAATAACATCCCCTCGCTTCTGCACTTCATAATCCAAAATCAATTGTCATGCTGACTTCACCACTTCCACCAGAAACTCACGCTACATTTGGGACTTCCACTTGCATCACTACCTCCATAAGTGGATGCCACTGCTTCCTGGATCCGAACTCCCCTGGTTTCGGTGAAATTTCTCTATCTGGTTTTGGACTGGAGCTTTCGAAAACAACCCTTTCAGAACTTCCATCACACAACCATAAAACATTTATCACACAGAGACCCAATAATATCTCACTTGAGATTTTTTTTCACAACTAAGTCTTACAATCTCCCACTTGAAGATTGTTCTCAAGGCTTGCACCAGGTCCTCTGGCCACTTCAGTCCTTCCTCCATTTGTCACATCAACATTATGGTCTAGAACATCTTGCATCACTTATTTCATCAACTAGAACATGCCACCTAACACTTAATATTAAGAGGATTTTCAACACAGTCCTCCAAGGATCCAAATGTGTTTTCGAAAATCTATGTCCCCTTCCAGACTAAGACCGCAATGTGAGCATGATTCTCCATCATGTCAGCAATCATCCAAGCCCCACTGAGGCACAAAGCGACAACCCCACAATTTCCCAGTCATTGATCACCCATTTCATTTACCACAAAACACCTCTGACCGCTTCATGAAATTTCATCCACAATAATCACTCTAAGCACCATCCAAATTTGTTGAAATTCCCTTCAATAATCCTTTGTCATGTACTATGTTTATGATATCGCTTCTTTCAGATCCAATGTTTCAAAACTCCATACCAAGATTCCATAATCCTCTACCTTCTGATACTTTTGACTTCAGTGATACCAATGAAACCAACCTTCATCTGAAAGCTCCTTCCAGAAATCATGGTATCTTTAAATGGATGAACTCCCTAGACAATCCAGAATTTCTTTAGGAATTTTATCCCAATCAAACCTTGATATGCATCATTCCTTTATCCCAACTACATCTTCTGCTCGGTTCTGATCTTTCACAGGATTCCCCTAACCATAGAGGGAATTCCAAAACTTTGAAGACCTTCTATAAGTCATTATCACAGAGTTAGAATTCAAAAGTCTTCATCACCACAACATTATAGAGAAACATTCCTGAGAATTTGGGATTCCCCCTTCCTTTATAGCATTGACATGGTTATGGATGATAACTCCCAAAGACCTTTTCAGATGAGAGAACAAACAAATTGCCCCTTATGGACCATAATATCTCTGAAATATCCTACCCAAAAATGATAAATTATACCTGCTCTATGACACCACACTCTGGTGTTCTTAGTACGATCTCCTCAAACCGTAAGCTTTTCCTCTAATAGATCCTTTAAACCCCCATTGCCTCTAAACTCTCAACCACTAGACCAACAATATTTCATCCCAAAAACTAGTCTCATTTTTCTGCCATGGTTCTTCATCCAATAAAGTTTCCAAAACTTAGAACTTATGCCTGAGGAAGAAACACCTTCACTTCTCTATGTCGCATCATCGATGAAGGTACAAAAGTATAATGACATTCTGTGAGAATGAACTAGACAAATTTATATCCTTCACGCCTCTATCTTCTATAAGTGAAGTTCACCTTCTATTACATTCTAAGGGTACAACTCACACATGTTTCACACTTCATGCATCTGAGCTCCAACATGCCTTTGCAACCACGATTTTAATACCCCTCCTCACTCAAGTGATTGACACATACATGCCACAACTCCCTGCTCCCATAAGTTTGTCTAACATACCTTGCTCCTCCTGAAACCCTGGTCAGACACAATGTTACATATCTTACCTTGCCACAACCATGGATCATCCTTCATGTGAACACTCACATGCCATCCAAAAACTTAAAGTAAAAAAACTTGAAATGTTCCATCTTTCCACCAAGAAGGAACCTTGGCATGTGTCTCTTCCCTTGAAAACTCAACAAGCACCTATTTTATGATCCGGACAGAAAAATCACACTTCCAAAACATTGAGAGTGACACTATCTGGAAGGTGATTCCCTTCTAAAAAACTTCCAGACACAATTACCATGCATCCTCTCTCTCAAATGTAGAGTGAAAAGTCCCAGAGTCAAAGGATCATGACTCAATCGGGCTGGTGAAACTTAGTAACAAGTTTTTCACAAATTTTGAAAATGGATTTGTGAATGATACCTTCGGAATCAAACCTTTTGGAATGACCTTTTGGTCATTGAAAAACATATCCTACAAACGTCCCTTTCTTCTACAATGCTAGATGTGGAACTGGTCCTGGTCAAACCACATCAAACCACACAGACCAACTACTAGGCCAACACCTTTCAAAAAATCCCCAGTGCCTTCTGGTTGAGGATTTTTGTTCTCCCAATGACCACACTTCCAACTGAATCTCATTAATCCAAAACTTACCCTCTTCCAACATTATCCATCCGAAACAAAACTCCCACTAAAAGGGAAAAGCATAAAAGGTAGGAACAAGCTTCTGAAAGTATTCTAAAAGGCTAGGTTTAGAATCTATCTCGTCACCAAGATTTGAAACACTTGACAAGGGTATGATGTACCAAACTTTACAACCAAGATTTGATACCACTTATTGTGTCAGGACCACTGATCTGGAAGATTCTGTCATCTAAAACCTCTAATACAGAACAAGGTCCAAAACATCTTGGAATAGAATGACTCAGGATTTCAATGTTTCTAAAAAAATATGACCCAACACCCTAACCACTATAACAAATCACCACCATACTGGACAAGACTCTCCCAAGATCAATGAAATAAAAGAACACACTAGTTAACCACTAAATGAGGCTAATATTTATTATTAATATATATAATATTCATGTGATTTATGATTCATAAACACCATTTTAGTTCATTTTACACTTTGAACATCATTTCACATTATGATTGTAATTCCCTCTTAAAATGCACTATTACTTGGTACATATTTGAACACCTCCTAAAACACAAAATGTTCTTGATTATATTTTAATATTTTATTTTCAGGTCTCCCATGCTATAAGGAATAATCCATACTTTTGGAGCACTTGATGATTCACATTATAAGACCACCAAATTTGGCCTTGAACCAACAACATTCTGGGAAAAGTAAACTAGACAACAACCCAATAAAGAGACTGTAGCAGCCACGATCCAAGCCCAATAATTCTGAAAATTGAAATGAAGATAGAGGAAATCAAGGGTAACATTTAATATAATAGTGATAAGAGATAATTCTAAGTGTTAAAGAGAGTTTCATGCAGCCCAATTTAGAGATAAAATTCTGGGCTAGATTCTGCGGCCTAGAAAAACATCCCACCATTTTACACATATCTCGCAAAAAAATCCATTTTGGATGAAATTTTACATAAACTCAGGGGACATCTGTATCTTCATTTTTGTCTGCTACAGACCTCTGAAATTCTTCCATCTAGATGCTCATTTTGGCGCCTCTGTTTAGTGGATGCAAGTTGGATCAGATTGATTATCAAGGGTGGAAAAGTCCACTCTCCCTTAACTTTTCACCCACCTAGGCCCACCACCATTAATTGAAGTGACTTACACTATTGTAGGCTCAATCCAAGACTTAAAAAATACCTATTTAAGGTAGTGGTGTTGAAGGAGTTGGGGCATATTTTGTGCTTGGTTTCATTGTAGTGTTATGATGCTACTTTGTGTTTGTAATCACATTTCTTTCTCATGTAAGTTGTTAAATTCACCTTAGTTTCTTAATAAAAGTTATTCCTTTACTCTTATTATGTTCTTCTCCATATCACATTGATACTGTTTCCTCAAGTTATGAATTTATTCACACCATACCTTGTGAAATTTATCATACAACGATGGAGTGATCATTTTTTTTTGTTTTTACTTCTTCGATTCCACCCTCGCAAGTCTACTTTCTGCTTCCATTGAGAACATGTCATAAATGGAGGGCTAAAACTTTTATGGGTTGATCCAAGGGAGTATCAAGGAGCTGTATTGGATGTTATTTATCACCCCATTAATGTCTAATCACTTATTTTAATTGATATTTTTATTTGATGATTTTTAAACTTCTTCGTCCTTGTTGAATTTCAAGACCGCACACTTCAAGTGCTAATACAAACCTTTACCATAGAGTTCTCATAAATAGGATCCTCTAAGTGTATAGGTGATTAGTATTATGGTGTTTCGGTATTAAACCAGTAAGTGATGAAGTTGTTCGATCTTCTTATGAACCCATCTCAAATATAAGAAATTGAAATCATTAAAAAAGAATTCATCTAATCCACCCCAAGTGATAAACTAGGATAAACTCATTATCTTAATTTGAATTAACTTAATTATCTTAGTGTTCAATTAAAACTATCTAAAATCAACCCCAAATTTGGCAACTTCATAGCCAAAACAATTCATATAATGTATGTGTCTATAGGTTACTTCTTTGGTCTCTGAGGATTCGACAACCCAAGCTAAACTATAAGCGATCACTTAACCCTAAAATCTTGGGTAAATTTGGGTGAGAACAAATTTTTTCGCCATTTCCAGGGATAGATAAAATAAAAAAATTGCTTTTGTGTGCAAAAAAATGATTTGAAAGAAAAGTGTGCCTAAATGGAAGGAAAAGTTCATTTAACCTTGAACATGATAATACACATTGCACACTTTGAAATTGAATATAAAATAATTTTGCATTCCTTGATTATGATTTTAATTCAAGTTTAAGTTCATGTGCATAGATTTTGGAAAGTATGGTTGTCCGATGTGATTTTTAAATCACTGTTTATATTTTCATCTATTTAATAACAAAAAAAAAACACAATGAACGTACTCTAGATTGTGGGGTATTAGTTTGAGTTAATGGGGTCCCCAAAATAAATAGAAGAACAGAATAATAGGAAAGTAAGAACTTTTATTAAGAAACTAAGGTGAATTGAACAACTTGCATGAGAAATAAATGTGATTACAAGCACAAAGCGACATCATAACACTATAATGAAACCAAGCACCAAATATGCCCAAATACTTCAACAAAACTACCTTAAATAAGCATTTTTGAAGCCTTGGTTCGAGCCTACAATAGTGGAAGTCGCCTCAATTAATGGTGGTGGGCCTAGGTGGGTGGAAAGTTAAGGGAGAGTGGACTTTTCCACCATTGACAATCAATCTGAGCCAACTTGCATCCACTAAAAAAAGGCGCCGAAATGAGAATCTAGATGGCTGAATTTCAGTGGCCCATAAAAGAAAAAAATGAAGATACGAATTTCCCCTGAGTTTATGTAAAATTTCATCCAAAATGGATATTTTTTTGCGAGATATGTGTCAAATGGTGGGATATTTTTCTGGGCCGCTGAATCTGGCCCGGAATTTTATCTCCAACTTAGGCCACATGAAACTCCCTTTAACACTCTGAATTAGCTCTTGTCACTTTTGGATGAAATGTTACCCTTGATTTTATATATCTTAAGTTCAATTTTCAGAATTATTGGGCTTAGATCCTGGCTGTTACAGTATCTTTATTGGGCTATTGTCCAGTTTACTTTGCCCAGAATGTTATTGGTTCAAGGCCAACTTTGGTGGTTTTCTAATATGAATCTTCAAGTGCTCTAAAATCATGAATTATTCCTTATAAAAATGGACACCTAAAAATAAAATATTAAAATATAATCAAGAACATTTGTGTTTTAGGAGGTGTTCAAATATGTACCAAGTAATAGTGCATTTTAAGAGGGAATTGCAATCATAACGTGAAATGGTGTTCAAAGTGTAAAATGCACTAAAATGGTGTTTATGAATCATAAATCACATAAATATTATATATATTAACAATGAATATTATCATCATTCAGTATCTAATCACACTCCCAACTTGAGTTTTGCTAGTCCCGAGCAAAATTTATATCAAAAACATGAAATTCGAATTCCCTTTTCCAAAAACTTTTTAATACACATTGTTCACCAAAAAACCTCATACCAAAAAATTATGAAACCCATAAAAAACATTTAAAACAAGCTAATTTCAAAGTAATATCCCAAACCCAATCTCATTTCTTTGTTCAAATTCATTGCCACATTTCATCTACTTTCAATTAAGCATGATGAAGTATTGTGTATCACAATAGACATGGGGAGTTAATCTTTATTCATGGGGGAAATGATGGGAGCACTAGGTGGAATCACATTTAAATTTTAAGATGAGTATTTAGTTTATATATATATATATATTGTTTTTTTTTGCAATTTTTCCATGGTAATTGAAATTGCACTCAATAGAGTCAACCCATGTAGTGAGACTTTGCAGATGACTCCCAAGCTCAAAGACCTTAGGGAACCAAGTGAAGCCCACATACTTGGGCATAATCTCAAGTTAAATCAGTTGAAAACAAAGTCAAATTAACACAAATAGATATAAAATTACTAACTCTGGGCTAGACAACTATGGAGTCACGATCCCCAAGTGTCAAAAGCCACACATTAGGTTATTTCATTGCTCTACGTGTAAATTTATTGTTTTTTTATTTTTTTTATTGAATACTCATATTAAAAATAAAATGATCACCAAACCCATGATATTTATTTGGGGGACCCCATTAACTCAATCTAATACCCCACAATCCAGAGGATGTGCATTGTGTTTTTTTGTTATTAAATGGATGCAAATATAAATGGTGAAAAATCACATCAGACAACCGCACTTTCCAAAATCTATGCACATGAACTTAAACTTGCATTAAAATTAGAATCAAGGAATGAAAAATTATTTAATATTCAATTTCAAAGTGTGCAATGTGTATTATCGTGTTCAAGGTTAAAGGAACTTTTACTTCCATTTGGGCACACTTTTCTTTCAAATCATTTTTTTTCACACAAAAGCAATTTTTTTATTTTATCTCTCCCCCCAACTTAAAATAATACAATCCACAGTGTTTTAAGAAAAGAAAATTCAGAAGGGGGTAGAGTCAGATAAAGGGAGTTCAAAAAGGAAATTGAAAATGAGGATCATGGAATGAAGTCACTTGGTGGTTGAAGTTGAAGTTCTTGCTGCTCCAATTTAGTCATTTGATATCCATGTCACTTGTAGAGTTCCCTAGTGGAAAAAGGAAAAACAAACAAACAAACAAAAAAACAATATATATATATATAATAAAATAAAATAAAATATAAGTATATATACAAAAATTATAGAATAAGGAAGCATTGTAAGCCATAGGTCAGTGGTAAACACGTGCTCCTATCTCCCTTCAATCCTGGGTTCGAGTCCCCGCGGCTTCGCCGGTTGTGATGGGGTTTTCCCTACGACCTACGACGTGTCCTTTTATATTTTTTTAATTATTATAATTTTTTATATTTTTATTTTAACCTACAAACCCATAAAAATAAAGTGATGATACATTGTCTTTATTTTAAATTCCTAAGTAAGGTATTACTCAAGGATCACACCACGTGACACAGATGAATATGACGCTCCCCTTTCATACCCATCCATATGCATAATAGAAGAACATGTCAATAGTCTATGGTACTATCATATTCAGAGTTACGTATTTTTTTTAATATAAAATTTATTTATTAATCCTATTTAAAAAATAAAGATGATTTAAAATGATTGGAACCATGAAAACCACAGGTTGCCTCCCGTGCAATGATTTTATTTAACGTTGTTAGATCGACTTGAAATATATCTTAGTAAGATGATAAGTTAAAATGTGAATATCTCAAGAAAAGATATTCAAGAAAGTTATGGAATAATTTAAAGAAGATATTTGATCATCAAAAGAAAATAGATCCTCATACTACCTATGATGAATGAAATATGTTACACTTTCAATATGATAACACTATAAAAAATTAGATTCCTTGAGGCATTTTTTTATCTCATGATGATTTAAACTACCACCAATTCTTTCTACAACAATTTAAAAAACCCCACAAAATTTGGAATTAGCACGTACTTCGTAGTGATTTTATTCTATCATGAAATAATTATTCTCCCATAATTTTGTTTTGATTTTGCTAAGGAATATATATTAATTAAAAGTTTATTTTATTTTAAAAAACTATATTTTTCAGTGGATTAAACCATCATGATTTTTTGTAGAATCATTATGAAAAATCTAACAGCAGTTACACAACACTCACCCATGATTTAAACTGTCACTAATTATTTGCAACAATTTGATAATATATAATTGTAGTTTAAATCATTTCTAAATAAAAAAATATAGAAAAAATAAAAAACATGAAATTCATCATCCACTCTATTATCAGATTGGAAAAACACAACTCATAACTTACAAAAAATATTACTTAAAAAATATTTCATTACACATTATATACATAAAATAAAAGTTACATAAAATTAATAATTACAAAACATTTATAAATATAGATATATAATAATAAGTCTTGTGTTCATCCATGAAAATATCATTCATGGAACTAAATTTTCATGAACTGCCTCCACTAGAACCCCACTTGATCTGATAGTGTAAACATGTGTGATGGGTTTCTGAGGATCAAACAAAACTTGTTCAAAGTAGAAAAAAACAGTAGAAACCTCATCCTAAAATCAACCATGAATGAAACTGAAAACATATATATGTATAAAATGAAGAAAATTTATGCACCTTTCACTATATATGTGACACTACAATTTCACTATTATTTTAATATTATTTAATTATGGCAGTATTTAAAATTTTGGGATTTTCGGGCCCAAATTTTAAAATTTTAATAGTTTTCATTTTGTTGCATGGTTTCCGCACAGTTAGGTAAAATCATGTGGATTCCATAGGAAACCATAAAAATGCTTAAATTTTGTTAACAATGGGTTTTCATGGTTAGTGTATGGTTTTTCAAACCATGTGACATCATCATGAAACTATGTGGCTAGGTTTGTGTGTGGGAAAGACTTGCACAATAGACGTGCAGTTAGGAGAAACCATGTGACCCAAACCTTACGTGGTGTGGCGCTCTAGTCAGTGGTTCTCACATGGTTGGTACATGATTTTAAAAAACATGTGTCCAAACCATGTGGTATGCCCAAATTCACTTTAAATGCAAATTGTCCTTAATGCCCCCTCTTAATTTTTAATCACTCTTCTCTCCTACTCCCATCCCACTCATGTAATCAACCCCTATGATCTCAAGGGATATATCCTTCGTCCTCGTTCGATTTTGGTCCCCTTCCTTCAGATTCCAAGCAATTTATCAAGGTAAATCCTTCCTTTATTTCTCTTATCTCTTCTCTCTTATCCCCTCTTCCATTTCTCCAAGGTTTTTCTTTCCTCCTAGAAACCCAAACCTTGTACATGGGGATTTAAGGTTTCAAGTTGATTCTAACCTAGGGTTTTGGTTGTATAGGGATCATAGATGGTGTTTCCTTGCTTGTGTGGGTGTTATCCATGGAAGAAAACACATTGTGACTTGATTCTACTTAATTTGATGCAGGTGTTTCTATGAAATCCCTTTATTTTGAAATTAATGAAATGCTTGTGTTTTATAAATTCATTTTCAATTCAATTATGACTATGTATGATATCTATGTTAGGTTATTAAAATGTCTCCCATAACTTTTAAGCTTCACATAGATGTCTTTCTAAGTATACTTCAAGTATTTCTTTGAAATTAAATAGTTATGATTTCCAACCATTTATAAAAATTCCTAAGAGGCCAATTTTAAATGAAATTATAGAATAAATGAATTTTAACCTTGTTCGGGTCATGGAAAGGATGAAATCATGGTTTGAAGGAATGTCTTAGAAATAAAGTGGTTCCTCTTGGGAACACTAAATAATTTTAAATGATGTGAGTTATTGATTTTAAAAAGGGGGGTTTGTTCTTATAATGGTTTCAAATATAGTTTCCATGATATGGTTTTTAGAAAAGGCTTTAAAGCGGGGTTTTAAATGAAATTGACTTGGAATTCCAAGTTAGATTTCCTATAAAGGTATGTTTATCACCTTATGAAATAAATGTTTTGATGCTTTGTAAGACCCTCATTGGTTCCCCTTCTATTATGCCTTGTATAGTATTTTTCCCTTATGTGATAATGATTATTATGTGATGATTATACGACGTGACATGGGTTATTTCTTACGAGGGTGTTGGAGGTGAGGTGAGATTTATTGTTTATTCTCATGATATATGTGATGATCATTTCTTGATTGTTTGATCACCTCCTTTTTGGTTTGGTCACAAAAACCTGAGTAATTAAGTGTGAGATATTGATTTATGTTATACTAGTTTAGAGAAAACATGGGATAGTGTACCTCTAGTTGTGTGATGCACTAGGGATGGAGGGGGGGGGGTTCCCCCTGATGAAACCAGTGTGGACTAGTCGGGTGACTTGTGTATTTTTAGGATGCATTGAAGGCTGACAGTTGGTCCCATATTCATAGTATCATTAGGATTATCTCAATTTAGATCCCAAGGAGTTTCCCATGACACTTATTCCTTAATTGATGGTTTATGTAGTGGATTTACTTTGGTATGTATCCCTTTATGCTTGTTTTATTTTTAACACCATTTACTTTTCTTACTTTGGTTGTATTATCTTAATACAATGGTGCTTGCCCTTATTTTGCTTTTATTCTTTATAATTGAGTTGGTTTTCAAAATGGGTTTAAATGTGACTTCTAGAAAATTGTTTTAAAATGAAAAAAGAAGTGGTTGGTTCTATATTAGGGATTTTAAAGAAAAGGTTTTAAATAAGGGGGAAATGGTGTTATTTCATCTTGTTTAAAAATAAAAGCCCCTCATTTTGGTTTTAGAGTATTTTAATAATAAGTGGATATTACACTCATTTTTTTAAAAGGGAAAATTTCTGTTAGGTCCACAAGGCTGAATACCCTGAGGGGGGGGGGGGGGGTGAATCATGGTATGACTAATTTAAAATTAAATCCCGTTTTGATCTTGTTTCGCTGTTAAGAAAAAAACTCTTCTCTCTCTTTCCTGTTGCACAATATAAACAGAAAGTAAAGCAAGCACAAGACACACCAATTTTACTTGGTTCACCGCTAAGGGCTACGTCCAAGGAGCATACGCCGACAGGTTGCTGGTCGTACCAATTCCACTAAACTTCACTAGTTGTGGATTACAAGGTTCGGGTTAGATCACTTCTAAGCCCAGGCTCACTGCCTTTACAAGTTTAGGGTCAGCTCACTGCTTTCCCAAGGGTCACTCCCTGTTTCTCTCTCTCTGGATCACTACCGGTGGAGAGGATCACCTTCTTTCTCTTCCTTTGCTCACTGCTCTTAGAAGGAATCCACTCACAGTTTATAGACCTGTATGTCTCTTCATTTGCATAAAGGAATGCATCTTCCTCTGTATGTAGATGCTCTGTTGAAGAACAACTTTCACCCATAGATGAATATCTCTTTTCACCGAAGGTATCGGGAAAACTTCCAGCTTCCACGCAGCCCGAAAATCACTGCTGGAAATAAACCTTACTTGGTACACAAGTCTATCACGGCGCGCAAGTATCGACACGCAAGTCACAACTGGCGCGCAAGTCTTCCTCAACCACTTGCATGACACAAGCTTCTGCAATTCCAAACCTGCGCGACTCACTTCCTTCCTCACCTAAACCACCCCAGGCACGCAACTAACACTTGGCGCGCAACTTCCTTCTCTGGCGCGCAAGTCCCACTTGCGCGACACACCACCACTTGCGCGACCACCACACCTGCACGACGGGAGCTCTGAATCTTCAAAGTGTTGAACTCCAGTAAGAAATTAGGAGGGGTGGTCCAGTATTTATAGGCAAATTGACCACCTTGCGTGGCGGCGTTCAAGTCAACCATCGGCGTGCAAGTCTCGACGCGCAGGTCTCTTCCCCTGCAAGTCACTTGCGCGACCTACTTCCAAAATTGCGCGAACCTCTTTCCTTTTCCATATTTTGATATTCTGATCTTGAAAAACCATAGACGCGCAAGTTCTCAAGCTTTCAAGGCATCGACGCGCAAGTCTCTTCATGGCGCACAAGTCACCTGCGCGACACCACCAATACTTGCGCGGCACTTATCCCTTTTCCATATTTTGATGATCTGATCTTGAAAAACATATGGCGCGCAAGTTTCCAAGCCTTCATCTACATGGCATTCAAGTCCCTTTGCCAAAAACCACTTTTCTTCATTTGTCGATTTTCAGGCCAAAAAATTTGGCAAACACTGGAAAACGGTGCCACCTTGTATCTGTTCTTTTTATGCCACCTCCAGATCATCCATTCATTTGTCGAAGATCTTTAATCAAACATTGATCGTTAACCACATCTCTTGAATTCTAAAAGCCACCAAGAAATCCCCTTTTTCAACAAATTTGTGTGTCATGGTTTACATTGTCAACAATCACAACATAGTTATCCACTTTGTCAACAAGCACAATCACCTCAAAAATGATTCAATGATGCCTTGAGGTATTTTTGCCCAATAATATCCCCCTTTGGGTTTGTTGACAACTCTTCCATAAAAAGATACATTGTTAATTCTTAAGCCACCATTCGCCTTTTGCGATTCTGATAGCGATCAAGGATTTACTCAACACATACTCTAAGCCCACATGAGTAATGCTCGGCGTGAGAAACAAGAGTAAATTAAAAGTTCATCAATGAATCACTTCATCTCTGACATCCACTATTGACACCAAACTGATAACAATTTTTACCAAACTGATACCAATTTTTGGAAATATTCTTACCACATTCCAACATCTCTCTTTTAATTTTATCACGATCCTCAGCTGTCGTGATATCTATTATTTGATCGATCACTTCTAGCATCGTCAAATTTAATACGCTCCCCCTTTCTGTTCACAGCTTCAACCCTTGTCAGTTTCAAAACCTCTTTAGCCATATTTCCTGTGTTGTCCAAGCTAAACTCTGGCTAAGCACGTTCAACTAGCTTCAACTCCCCCTATCTGGTTGCTCTACCTGTCAGCTTCTCCCTATATCATTCATGATTTATCAAATCTCCACACTGTCTCCCCCTTGAACAATCACTATTTTCTCCCCCTTTGTCAACGAACCCAAATGTCACTCCTTTGTAGTGTGTAACAAAGTAGAGAACACATCAGCACATTAGGGAAAAACACATCATACCTCAGGGAGGGGGGGGGGGGTTGTTCCACATCCACACTATTTCAAGTGCGGGGATTCGACTGAACTCCCAGAGCCAGTCGATGCCTCTCAAAAGCTTCCTTGGGTAAGTCCTTTGTCAGAATGTCTGCAACCTGTAGCTCTGTAGGCACATACTCTAACTTCACAATTCCCTGCTCAACCTTCTCCTTGATGAAATGATATTTGATCTCAATGTGTTTGGTCCTTGAGTGATGGACAAGATTTTTGCTGAGATTTATAGCACTAGAGTTATCACACTGGATTCCGATCAGAGACTTCACATCAACTCCCATATCTTCAAGCTGCTGCTTCATCCACAATAATTGTGTGCATGCTTGAGTGGCCGCAATATACTCAGCTTCTGCGGTGCTCAATGAAATGAAATCTTGCTTCTTGATAAGCCAAGAAATACACAATCCACCAAGATAGAATGCACCACCTGACGTTGATTTTCTATCATCTGCTGAACCGGCCCAGTCTGCATCAGTATATCCCAATAACTCTGTCTGAGATTTGTCAGTATATGTCAAGCCGAAATCCACTGTGCCCTAGATATAATGAAGTATTCTTTTCACTGCAAGAATGTGTCTTTCCTTGGGATTACTCTGATATCTCGCTGCTTGGCATGTGGTAAAAACAATATCAGGCCTTGTTGCAGTTAAGTATAACAGACTTCCAATAATTTTCCTGTATTCTATGATATTAACTACCTTACCATCCTCATCTTTTGATAATTTCATCTGGGTAGCAACCGAAGTCTTCATCTCCTTATAATTCTCCATTCCAAACCTTCTCAGAACCTCCTTGGCATATTTATATTGAGAAATGAATGTTCCATTCATTCCTTGCGTCACCTGGAGACCAAGGAAAAACGTTAGCTCTCCAATCATTGACATTTAAAACTCATTTTTCATGAATTCGGAAAACTTTCTGCATTGAGCTTCATCTGATCTGCCAAAAATTATGTCATAGACATACACTAGCACCATCATCCTTTGATTACTGTCATTTCTGAAATAGAGATTGTAATCAACTCCTCCACGCTGAAAACCAAGCTTCTTCAAGTACTGATCAAGCCTTGAGTACCATGCTATTGGTGCTTGTTTCAGCCCATACAATACCTTCTTCAGCCTGCAAACTTTGTTCTCATCCTCATGAATGAGAAAACCATCTGGCTGCTCAATGTACACCTCTTCTTCCAGAACCCCATTCAAGAATGCGGATTTGACATCCATCTGGAACACTTTGAACTTTCTTTGCACTACTATGGCAAAAAATAATCTGATTGTCTCCAACCTTGCAACCGGTGCAAATGTCTCATCTACATCTATTCCCTCTATCTGGGAGTATCCCTTGCACACTAGCCATGCTTTGTTTCGAATCACAGTTCCATATTCATTCATCTTATTGTGATAGACTCATTTAGTCTCGATGACATTCTTGTCTGCTGGCCTCGAAAAAATCTCCCATGTCTGGTTCTTCTCGATTTGATCAAGTTCTTCATTCATAGCCTAAACCCAGTTTTCATCTTCAGCTGCATCGGAAAAACATTTCGACTCCACCTGAGATAAAAACAATGTTTACTGTAATGACTTCATTCTTTGAGCCTGAACTGGAGCTGTCTGATCACCAATGATATTCTGCCTATCAATTTCAGCTCGACTCTTTGGATTCCTTGCAGACATAGACTTGACACTTTCTTGTTCACCATCAATATATTCTTCTGAGTCAGCCTCTTCCACTTCTACTCCCCCTGTGTCGCTTACCTCATCATCACTTTCATCCAAAAACTGTTCACTAGGTCGTTGAACATTCTGTTCATTTTCGACTATAGTGACATCATTGCTCTCAACAATTTTTCCTAGCCTTTTGTTGAAGCATTTATATGCTTTACTTTTCCCTGAGTAGCCAAGGAATATCCCCTCATCTCCTCGTGCCTCAAACTTCCTGTGATTTTCTTTTTTGAGAATGAAACACTTACTTCCAAAGATTCGAAAGTATTTCAATGTTGGATTCTTTTCGTACCACAGTTCATATGGAGTCTTCCCTTACTTCAGACACAACAGAGACCTGTTCGAAACATAGACCGATGTCAAAACTGCTTCCTTCCAAAATTTCTCTGGTAGGTCTTTATCAATAAGCATCATTCTGGCCATGTTGTTGATGATCCGATTTCTCCTTTCAACCACTCCATTCTGTTGGGGAGTTCTCACTGATGAAACTTGATGCCTTATTCTTTATTTCTCAAGATAGTCTTCAACTTGACTGTTTGTGAATTCTGTACAGTTATCAGTACGAAACTTTAGAATTTTCTACCCAAGCATCCTTTCTGATTCCCTCATATACTGCTTGATACAACTGAACACCTCTATCTTATGGGTAATGCCAAATACCCAAGCCATTCTGCTATAATCATCAATGAAAAGAATATAGTACCTTTGCCCATTTATGGATCATGGCGAGATAGGTCCACATACATCAGTATGCACCAATTCAAGCACTCTGGCTGATTTCTGTTCCTTTGGCCTATATGTCCTTCTGATGATCTTCCCTTGTTGACAAACATCACATGTATGAGTACGATCACGTGATAGTTTGGGAAGGTCTCTAGTAGCATCAAATTTTACCAGATCTTCCATGGATGGTTGACATAGGTAACCAAGTCGCTTATGCCACAGCTGGTTTTCCTCCTCTCTGGATAAAAGGCACAAATCTTCTTCCCCACTTACAAGGTAAAGATTTCTCTTTGTCCTTTTTCCTTGTAGAACAACTGCTCCATCTTTTGCTTTCACAACACACATCTTCTTGGTAAATCTAATAGAGTGCCCAGAGTCACATAATTGACTGGCACTGAGTAAGTTATGACTAAGCCCCTCTACTACCAAGACATCAGCACGTCTTATTTCTTTTCCCCCAAATTTGGCCTTTCCGGAACCGACAATCTTCTGCCCTTCATCATTCCCAAACTTGAAAACTCTTTATTTGTCATATTTTATGTCTGTAATTAGATCCTTGTTCCCTATCATATGGGATGTGCAACCACTGTTAAGGATCCATATTGCTGAACGATCTGAAGCTTTAAGGGAAATTTCCACAACTACTGCCTTTTCTTCTTTCTTCCTCTTGGTCCAAACGTTTGCCTTCCTACTCGGCATAGATTGAGATTTCTGTTCTTTCTCAGAGTATAATGGACCAGGTTCATCTTGCAAAGATGAAAATCTATTCTGAATTTTTAACTCACCTGTGGGTTTATTGATCTGCTGCTTGTGAACGTTTTGATTTTGCTTTGGCTCATTTCTCTGTATGGTCGAAGTACAGTACCTAGCCATGTGTCCAAATCCTCCACACCAAAAACAGTGTCCTTCAAAATATGTTTTGGAAAACTGTTCTCTGTTTGGATGCCACCTCTGTTCTTGTTCCCTTCTATATCTCTTGGCTATGGAACACATATACTGTGAATGTCCCATCTTCCCACAACAATAAAACCTGATATAGAGTGCATTCCTTCATGTTACTTCAGCACTATGATTTTCCCTTTGGGATCTCTGAATATTCTGATTCTGTTTTGTGCCCAAATCAACCTTCAATTTCGGGACGGGTGCTTGCATTCTGACATCAACTGCCACAAATTTTTGTTTCTTATCAATCCCTGAATCAACCTTAGCATTTGAGATTTCTTGCTGCTTCACTCCTGCTGAACTACGAGTCTCCTCTTTCATCTTCTCTGTCTTCTAAATGGCTTGCTTTTCTGATATCACATTGGGGATCAAGAGTTTTTCTTGATCCTTCATTTTTCATCGCATACTGACCACTTCTTCTTCAAGCTCTTTGATACGTCTAACTTGTTCCTTTCCTGTGTTAGTCAAACAATCAATTTCCTTCTTTTGTTCCTCAATTTTAAGCTTATGCTCAATACTATTTTCTGAGCTCTCTGGTGTTGAGGATTTTAGTTTTTCAATTTCTTCTAACAGCTCAGAATTTTCTTCATCCTGTTGTTGTATATAGAGTTTGGAATCACAAACCACTTTATTGTCTTTCTTAGTTTTGGCTCTCCAAACATCTATGTCCTCAAGAGATGCTTCCAATTCGACTTCCATATCAACTCTCCCTTAAATTTCTTCTTCTTCTTCAGCGTCAGATTCTTCCTTTTTCTGAGAACTACCAACAATCGCCACCAAGGCATTTACCCCATGATCTCTGCAATTTTCTATCTCCTCAACCTCTTCATCCTCAGACTCATCTGGACTTTCAAATTCTTGTGAAAGAAGATTCTTCTTCTTGAAGAAATTTCTCTTGAATTGTTTCTTCCCTTTCACAAATGCTGAAGACTTCTTCTTGGGGATTTCGACTTCATCTTCATCATTTTCTTCTTGAAACTTTTTGGGGAATCTTGCAGCAAGATGACCAAATTTTCCACATCTAAATCAAGCGAGTGGAAGTTTTCCTTTGAACTTTCCTTTTCCTCTTTGAATATTTGAGGAAAGGAATGGCATAACCTCATCTGTCTCTTCTTCTTCCTGAGAATCTTTAATGGTGAGATTTTTCATGGCCTTAAATGCCATCTTTTTGGATTTTCCCTTTTCCACAGCCTCGTTGTCATCATTCCTCATCTCATATGCAACCAAGGTACTGTGCAAGTTGTCCAGTGTCAGCTCTTTGGGATCTTTATCTTATAAAACAGAAACTTTTGGATTGAACCGAGGTGGAAAATTCCTCAAGATGCGCTTTATGATATTTATGTCTTCAATGAATTCACCAAGACCTCACATATCTTCCACAACAATATTTACCCTATCAAAGAATGTATCAACAAACTCATTCGGGTTCATCTTCAGATCTTCATACTTATTCCACAACACTTGCAACTTTGCCTCTCTGACCTTTGTATCTCCTTCATATATATTCAATAGCTTTTTCCACATGGCACGCGATGTTTTTCATGACATCACCTTTGTATATATGGTATTGGATATGGCTCCCCCTAAAGTATTAATTGCTTTAGCATCTGTATCCAACTCTCTACGTTCAGCTTCTGATAATGCGCCACTATTAATATCAGCTGTTATTCCATGAATTGCTGCTGTGAATACATCCATTCCCAAAGATCGGAAGTAGTGTTGCATCCGATTCTTCCATAACTGAAAGTTATTCCCGTCGAAGATCGGAATCCCTTTATGATTGGTGACCTCCATTGAGAGAAGAACTAATAACAACCTTTCCATCTGATACCAATTGTTAGGTCCACAAGGCTGAATACCCTGAGAGGGGGGGGGGTGAATCAGAGTTTGACTAATTTAAAATTAAATCCCGTTCTGATCTTGTTTCACTGTTAAGAAAAACACTCTTCTCTCTCTTTCCTGTTGCACAATATAAACAGAAAGTAAAGCAAGCACATGACACATCAATTTTACTTGGTTCACTGCTAAGGGCTACGTCCAAGGAGCATACGCCGACAGGTTTCCGGTCGTACCAATTCCACTAAACTTCACTAGCTGTGGATTACAAGGTTCGGGCTAGATCACTTCTAAGCCCAGGCTCACTACCTTTACAATTTTAGGGTCAGCTCACTGCTTTCCAAAGGGTCACTCCCTATTTCTCTCTCTCTGGATTACTGCCGGTGGAGAAGAGCACCTTCTTTCTCTTCCTTTTCTCACTGCTCTTGGAAGGAATCCACTCACAATTTATAGACCTATAGGTCTCTTCATTTTCATGAAGGAATGCATCTTCCTTTATATGTAGATGCTCTGTTGAAGTACAACTTTCACCCGTAGATGAATATCTCTTTGCATCGAAGGTATCAGGAAAACTTCCAGCTTCCACGCAGCCTGAAAATCACTGCTGGAAATAAACCTTACTTGGCGCGCAAGTCTATCGCAGCACACAAGTATCGGCGCGCAAGTCACAATTGGTGCGCAAGTCTTCCTCAACCACTTGCATGACATAAGCTTCTGCAACTCCAAACCTGCGCGACTCACTTCCTTCCTCACCTAAACCACCTCAAGCGCGCAACTAACACTTGGCGTGCAACTTCCTTTTCTGGCACGCAAGTCCCACTTGCGCGACACACCACCACTTGCGCGACCACCACACCTGCGCGACGGGAGCTCTAAATCTTCAAAGTGTTTAACTCTAGTAAGAAATGAGGAGGGGTGGTCCAGTATTTATAGGCAAATTGACCACCCTGCGTGGCAGTGCACAAGTCAACCCTCAGCGCGCAAGTCTCGACGCGTAAGTCTCTTCCCCTGCAAGTCACTTGCATGACCTACTTCCAAACTTGCGCGAACCTCTTTCCTTTGCCATATTTTGATATTTTGATCTTGAAAAACCATATACGCGCAAGTTCTCAAGCTTTCAAGGCATCGGCGCGCAAGTCTCTTCATGGCGCACAAGTCACCTGCGCGACACCACCAATACTTGCGCGAAACTTATCCATTTTCCATATTTTGATGATCTGATCTTGAAAAACATATGGCGCGCAAGTTTCCAAGCCTTCATCTACATGGAGTGCAAGTCCCTTTGCCAAAAACCACTTTTCTTCATTTGTCGATTTTCAGGCCAAAAAATTTGGAAAACACTGGAAAACGGCGCCACCTTGTATCTGTTCTTTTTTATGCCACCTCTAGATCATCCATTCATTTGTCGAAGATCTTTAATCAAACATTGATAGTTAACCACAACTATTGAACTCTAAAAGCCACCAAGAAATCCCCTTTTTCAACAAATTTGTGTGTCATGGTTTGCATTGTCAACAATCACAACACAATTTTCCACTTTGTCAACAAGCACAATCACCTCAAAAATGCGTCAATGATGCCTTGAGGGATTTTTGCCCAATAATTTCATTATTTTAAAGTGAAAGCATGCAGTTTGAATTCATTTACTTCTTGTTAAAATAAAATACTTTTTATATTGTACTTCAAACTAGAATTTATGAATTATTTCATGCAAGTAATTATATAAACTCCTCAGTGATATCCTACCAGGCCTATTAGGTCACAACCTACAAACACACTCATGTGTGTGTATGAAAATATTATGTTTTATACAGGTTTTAGGTTTCATTTAGTTTGGTTATTAATTTATTGTGCCATCATTGGGTGAGTTGTGATGTGGTGGGAAACCTTGGGTTGCATGGAGGTGATCTTGTTGTTTTGGTTTTACTTTGGGTTGTGTTGTTGCATTAACCAAGAAAATAACTTTTTAAGTTATATTCAATATTTTTTATTAGTACCTATTGTATTTTTATTTTTGGATGATGTATTCTTATTGATATAAATAAATTGAATCATGGTTTTTGGTTATGAATCATTTGTTCTATCATTTATTTTGATTCTACTTATTTGGTTTTGCATGGATGTCTAATATATGGACGATCCATACCAAATTTCCCATAAATTATATACTATTTATTTACTTTTATTTGAGGGTGAAACCATTCCCAATGTATTTTCCTTGATGCTCATACACAAGTTTCCAATCCATGGGGATCGAGAACACCCTTTGGGACTAGTGGCGGGCCAACCCAGGTGACGTGGCAGGTCAGCTCGAGCTGGTTTGTTACAAATGGTATAAGAGTCTAAGATTTTATAAGTCTTAGGTTCTAAAAGATCTCTTTTGTTATTAGGAGAGCTTGGTAGTATGGAGATAATTATGTCAAGACTTGAGATGTGGGTGTAAGAAGAGACTAATTATCTATTTCTTGTTCAGAACCTCGAGTTTCCATGGGTAGTCATGACTCGTGTCTTGGATTTTGATTTCTTTATTGGATGGTTTTGTTGTAGTTTGATGTTGGAATATGGTATGTTAATCCCCTATGAGTTATATAAGTTATTTTGGCTGTCCTCTTGTGTTTTAGGGTGAAATTGAATGAAGAAATAGAGTTGAAAAGTTAGATCACATGGTTTGGTAAACCCTTTTAGAGCCCATGAAAATGGTTCTGAGGACTTCACATATCCTATTTTATGGTTGGTGCATGATCCACCAAATTATGTAGCCAAATCATGCACATCTCTACATCCCTCATAATTTTATTGTTTCGAGCTCTTTTGGTTTCTGATTTCTCCAAAAGTGGTCCCCACTTGTTAGAGATGGGTTTAAACTAGTTTTTTGGCGTTATGATGTTGTTTAAATGTTTTTTTACTTGAAGTGTGGTATTATTTACCATTGTGTCTAATGCTTTAAAGGGTGTTTTGGGTGGAAAATAAAAATTTCATGAAACGTTTGATTTTAAAACTAGTTTTGATAGGTAATTTGAAAAGATTTTTCTTTTTTCTTATGAGGTATCTTATAAAGTAGTTGATTTCATTATGGTATTTGGAAAAAAAATTAAAACCAAAGTGTGATTTTAGGTAAATGCTTTAAATGGGATCCCATTGATTTTGGGAATGATTTTAAATTGTAATAAAGTTGTAAAGTTATTTTCTAAAAGTGTAATGGAGCATTTTACCATGGTCATACTATTTTTAATTCCACTTCCACCCCTCCCACTCATGCGATCGACCCCTAAGATCTCATGGGAGAGATCCTTCCACCTGTTCCTTTGATTTTTTCCATCTTACTTCGAATTAAAAAATATTCACTACTGGAAATCTGACCTTTCCCAACGCTTCTATACCAACGGTTTGTAAAAACCGTTGGGAAAGCCCACTTTGAGGTCACTTTTCCCAACAGTTTGGCCAAACCGTTGGGAAAGGGTATGAATTTCCCAATGGTAAAAGTCCACTTTGTGGCCACTTTTCCCAACGATTTGGTCAAATTTTTGGGAAAGGGTATGGCTTTTCCAACAGTTTGTCCAAACCGTTGGTAAAAGTCCACTTTGAGGCCACTTTTCCCCATATTTTAGCCAAACCGTTGGTAAAGGGTGGGCACCTATCCCAACAGTTCTCAAAAACTGTTGGGATAGGCCTTTCCCAATGATATTGAGAACTGTTGGGATAAGTGCCCTTATTTTTTATGAGTACATTTGTCTAATATTGTCAAATAAATCAATATATAAATTACATATATATATACATATATATATTTATCCAAATATATTCACAAAGGATACTCTAGGATAGTGGTAAAGTCATTGATTTATAACGTGGAGGTTATGGGTTCAAACCTCCGCTAGAACTCTTTTTTATATATTTACCTATCCCAATGGTTTTCTCCAAACCATTGGGATAGGGCTTCATATAGTTGGTTTTCCTAAAGGTTCAAGCCAAACCGTTGGGAAAAACTATCCCAACGGTTGTGCCAAACCATTGGGATAGGTTCATTTTTCTAACCTATCCCAACGGTTCTGTGTAAACCGTTGGGAAAAGATTTTCCAACGGCTTACTTACCAATGGTTTTCAGAACCATTAGTATAAGATATACCAATGGTTCTACAGGAATTCCCAATGGTTTAGAACCGTTGGGAAATTGTCCATTTCCAGTAGTGATTTCTCAAGGTAAATCCTTTCTTTCTTACTCTATTTTATTCTCCCTTATTTCCTCTTCCATTTCTCTTAGGGTTTTCTTTCCTCCTAGAATTCTAATCACTGTACAAGGGGACTTAAGATTTTAAGTTGGTTTCAACATAGGGTTTTGGTTATCTAGGGCTTATAGATGGTGTTTCCTTGTTAGTTTGGGTGTTATCCATGGAAGGCGACACACTACAACTCAATTCCGCTTAATTTTAGGTAGGTGTTTCTATGCAATCCCTTTATTTTGTAATTCATGAAATTCTTAGGTTTTATAAATTCATTTTCAATTCAAGTATGGATATGTATGATATTTATCATGGTTTTATAAAATATATCTTGTGAATTTTAAGCTTCACATAAAAATTTTTATAAGTGGAGTTCAATTTCTGCTTTGAAATTAAATAGTTGTGCATGAAAAACATTTATGAAAATTCCTAAGAGGTTTATTTTAAATTAAATTATCAAATAAATGGATTTTGACCCTATTTGGATGGTGACATCATGGTTTAAAGGAATGTCTTGAAAATAAAGTGGTTTCTCTTGGGAACTATAAATGATTTTAAATGACACGAGTTATTGATTTTAAAATGTGGATTTGTTATTAGAATGGTCTAAAATATGGTTTCCAATGTATGCTTTTGAGGAAGGGATTTAAAGTGGGATTTTAAATGAAAGTGACTTGGCATTTTGAGTCAGATTTCTTATAAAGTCCCATTTGTAACCTTATAAAATGAATGGTTTGTTGCTTTGTAAGACCCCCATTGGTTCCCCTTCCATTTTTCTTTGTATAGGGGTTTTCCTTTATGGTATTTTGATTATTATGTGATGATTATATAATATGAAAGTGGATGTTTTGTGAGAGTGTGTTAGAGGTGAGTTGAGATTTATTATTTATACTTATGATGCATGTGTTGATCATTGTTTTATTGTTTTATCGCCTCCAATTTGGTTTGGTCATGGTAACCCAGGTAACTAAGTGAGATATCTTAATTTATACTGCAATAGTTCATATCACATGTGGGAAAGTGTGCCTTTAATTATTGTAAGAAGTATTATTTTCAAGTATAATGAATAATTTTATTTAGTTTTTATTGATTTCATAAATTAACTAAATATTTATTCTTAAGGCAATTATTTAATTAAGTGGATATATAATATTTATTTATTGAATGAATAAATATTTAATTAAATATTTATTTGGGTATTCAATAAATGATGATGAAGACGAGTGGACCAAGATGAGACCTAATAATAAATATTAATTTGCAATATGGTAAAATAATATTTATCATTGCACCAGTTAATGCACACCATGAGAAAATAATGGAAATAATATTATTACATGATATGAGGCCATTTAAGGGTTTAATAATTATTAATGGATTATATTAAATTAAATAATATTTAACCCTAATCCATAACTCTATAAATATAATATTATTTCTATTATTTTAGGGTTAATCAAATTGGAAAAATCATTATGCACAACGAAATCTAGAGCTTTCTTTCTCAATATCAAAGAATGCTCCAGAGTTTCTTATCTCAAGATAAAGAGATTCTCCTCCCTGCATCTTCTCAAGAATAAGAGTTTAAGGATGATTATTCAAGCCCAAGGGAATCATTACAACAATCAAGGAAAATATTTTAATATAATCAATCCATCACGTTATAACCTGGAGAATCCATTGACGTTATTTGGAGATCATAGGAGCATATGTGGATCACAGGTAGAGGGATTCTGCACTTGGATCCTATAAGTGCAATAAAGATAGGATGAAAGGGTTTCAAATGATCAACATATTCATCAAATAAAGATCTCAAGACTGGGGTATTCTTTATTCCTATCCATTTAAATTAATTATAAAATTTATGTGAAATATCCTCTTGGTTCTAGTGTGCCTGGCAAGTTTCATTAGAAAAATTTTATTGGTCATGGCTCCCATGTCACGTACATCACTGAATATTTATTGAATCCAATAATTACTAAGTTGGGCCTTCCTCTAATAAGTGCTTCTGATGTGTCCAAAACTTTGAAGTTATATCATAGGGGTCATGTTTAAATTTATAACTATTTATTTTATTGTTTATCAAAACACATTTAAAAGTTAAAATTAATTTTAGGTTTTAATTCATTCACAATCCATCATCGATATCTATTCCTCGTCCTATTTGTTTCCCATTTACTTAACCTGGATCTATTAATAATTAATTTAAAATGAATCCTAAGAACCCATACGGGGTTTCATGACATGTACTCCTTTTTCATCTGTTGTGTATCCTTGTTCATTGCAACGGGACACCCATATAGACTATGGATCATTGTGCAATGAATATACACTGCGTACATTAAATGTACCTCATGTTGATCAGCCAAGGTGGCACACAATTTTTCCAGATTACATGGCATGTAGATTGCTTACACAGCATGTAGTCCATGTGTTTTCAAGGTGGAAAACATTGGGTCAAGAGGTATCATGTAATTAATGCACTGTGTGTATTTAATACATAACGTGTACAGGCTAGCAGCCATGCAACTTGAAATACATGCCATGTATCCTTCCTAAACATCGTGTACCTCATAAATTCCCACAGTAAGTATATTCCAAATCCCTAGGTGTGTAATATGGACATCCAATAATGCAAATTACACATCACTTGGCCAACCTACACATGTCGTGTACTACCTGTTTATACAGAAATATTAAATTTAGTTAATTATTCCATTAAATCTCATTGACTCGAGCTCCAAAATTCATTAAATTTATAACAAACACTAGTCATTAGGTTTTATATTATATTAATTCTTAATTAATTCCACAAAATATTATAAACTACAAGTCATGTTTGGTCGTTTCATATTAAAGACCTATACCAATGGTTTAAAAACTGTTGGGATAGGTCTTTCCCAACGGTTTTCTCCAAACCGTTGGGATAGGGCTTCATATGGTTGGTTTTCCCAACAGTTCAAGCCAAACCATTGGGAAAAACTATCCCAACGGTTGTGCCAAACCATTGGGATATGTTCATTTTTCTAACCTATCCCAACGGTTCTGTGTAAACCGTTGGGAAAAGCTTTCCCAACGGCTTACTTACCAACGGTTTGCAGAACCGTTGGTATAAGATATACCAACGGTTCTACAGGCTTTCCCAATGGTTCAGAACCGTTGGGAAATTGTCCATTTCCAGTAGTGATTTCTCAAGGTAAATCCTTTCTTTCTTACTCTATTTTATTCTCCCTTATTTCCTCTTCCATTTATCTCAGGGTTTTCTTTCCTCCTAGAATTCTAATCACTGTACAAGGGGACTTAAGATTTCAAGTTGGTTTCAACATAGGGTTTTGGTTATCTAGGGCTTATAGATGGTGTTTCCTTGCTAGTTTGGGTGTTATCCATGGAAGGCGACACACTGCAACTCGATTCTTCTTAATTTGAGGTAGGTGTTTCTATGCAATCCCTTTATTTTGTAATTCATGAAATTATTAGGTTTTATAAATTAATTTTCAATTCAAGTATGGATATGTATGATATTTATCATGGGTTTATAAAATGTATCTTGTGAATTTTAATCTTCGCATAAAAATTTTTATAAGTGGAGTTCAATTTCTGCTTTGAAATTAAATAGTTGTGCATGAAAAACATTTATGAAAATTCCTAAGAGGTTTATTTTAAATGAAATTATCAAATAAATGTCTTTTGACCCTATTTGGAGGGTGACATCATGGTTTAAAGGAATGTATTGGAAATAAAGTGGTTTCTCTTGGAAACTATAAATGATTTTAAATGACACGAGTTATTGATTTTAAAATGGGGATTTGTTCTTAGAATGGTCTAAAATATGGTTTCCAATGTATGCTTTTGAGGAAGGGATTTAAAGGGGGATTTTAAATGAAAGTGACTTGGCATTTTGAGTCAAATTTCTTATAAAGTCCCATTTGTAACCTTATAAAATGAATGGTTTGTTGCTTTGTAAGACCCCCATTGGTTCCCCTTCCATTTTTCCTTGTATAAGGGTTTTCCCTTATGGTATTTTGATTATTATGTGATGATTATATAACATTAAAGTGGATGTTTTGTGAGAGTGTGTTAGAGGTGAGTTGAGATTTATTATTTATACTTATGATGCATGTGTTGATCATTGTTTTAATTACGACTCTTGAAGATGAAGTCGAAGATAAACTTGTTTATGCAGTTTTTAATGAATAAAAATGATATATTATTAACATGTTTAGATATTAATATTATAAATCTAGAAAATTTAAAAAATATTTAATACTTTATTATGAAATTTCATTAATTTTATATATCATTCCTTAATCATTCACTATACAAACATTACAATATTTCTCAAGTAGGTGATAAACCAACCAAAACAAAAGCGAGTCATAATGATCAAATGATTAAGAAAGTGCTATTATATAGTGTTAATATAACATTTAAATAATATTATAAATTTAATATATATCATATATATATTCACAAAATCCATTATTATAACCATTGATAATGGGTGGTATTGAAAAATGGAATTCATCATTCGTGGAGGCGGTAGTCCGTGTGTACGCACGATTATTGAACTCATTTCCCAATGGATTAATAGAGTGATGGAATATGAAAATTTATCATTTAAAAATTATAATAATTTTATAAAAATATTATTAGTTAATAATTTACACTTTTACTTCTATCCATGTTAGATGGTTAATAGAAATAAGACACATCGTTCATGGAGGCAGTAGTCTGCACATGGTCATGATTCACAATCTCATTCCTTAATGAATGATTAAGGTAAATGTAAAATTTGATCATTTAATAATTTTATAAGTAATAAAAAATAATAATTCATCAAACTCATCATTTATACCACCCATAATAGGTAGTGATGAAAATTTAACCACATCATGTCGTGAAATCGGTAGTCCGCACATACGCATGATCGATGTGTTTGTTTTTCTTAGTGCTATGGAATGAATGAATAATTATTGTGAAATTAATATAATTAAATTTAACTATATATATGATACATAATTCATTATATTAATAAATTTATGAAATATTAGGAAGATAAAAATTAAAAATAAAGACCAAGATGAGAGTAATACTCATGTCGAGAACTTTGATTTTCCTTGGAATTATCCTTGGAAATGAAGGGTTTAAGATAACTAAAGGAGAAAAAATATTTAGTTACATGGGTTAGTGGTGTGGGAGGAGTAAATGGGAATATTTTTGTCTAGTAAATAAAAGGAAATTGTGTACTTTAAAGGGGTGGGAGTGCTCCCTTTTATAAGTGAAGGAAATATCACTTTCCATGGAAAAGATTGTTAAGTAAGAGGAAAGAATGGAATGAAATGAAATTTAGGTGAGTTAAGGTTAGTAAGATATGTAGTTAAGAATTTAAAACCTAAAAAATTACTTCTATATGGTCTATAGGTCATGTAAACTTAGTAACATTCGTTCCACATTAGATTACCCTCTTAAACACTAATTAGTCTTAATTAAATATTAATCATGGTAATTAATTTATTACTAAAAAAATAAGAAGAACCTTCCCAAAAAAAAGTTATAAAATTAATCAAAATTTATACTCCATTTAATATAATTCAATTTCTAAATAAGAGAAATTTTACTTTTAAATTAAAACATACAATGTATTGAAAAACAATTTTTATAATAAAATACCGCTTATGATAAAAAAATGTTAATCTTGGGATGTAAACATGATAAATTAAATATAATAAATAAATAAATATAATTGTAGAAAAAAAGAGTTTCATAAATATTTAATTCATTATTATGTTATGATAATATCATAATTAGCGATATAATTAGCCAAAATCGGTATTTTTTACTATTCACCTAAAAATTAACCATTTCAGAAAAATCCAAAAAAATCATACTAAGATAATTTTGGTATTAAAATTAAAATATGAAGTTAATTTTATCTAATTCAATTTCTAAAATTATATATTTAACTTTTAATATAAAATAAAAAATATAAAGATTAACCGCTTTTATTAAAAAACACATTTTTAAAAATTAAGCGTTTTTTATATTATTTCATACCAATTTTATAATTTAAATAATTTTAATATTTTATGTCACATATAAATATATTATATGTTCTCATAATGATATTTTAATTATGATTAAATTAATTTACTAATGTATGGCGACCTTCATTTTAATACGTGTGAAAAAAGATATCACTCAAAATTATTTAAAGGAAAATATATATACTAAAATCTTAGGATGTTACAAGACATATAATTAAATTTATTTAATCCCACTTTTGGTAATTAGATAAATTAATAGCAATATGCTTTATATTATTGTATATTTAAATAGAAAGTATGACAACCACAACATTATCCCTGCAAACTATTTGGGATAAAGACAATATCCTTACCAACATAAACTTCCAAAAATGGTACAAACACTCACACACAGTACTATTCCATGAATGAAAGTTATATGTGTTAGAGTATATAGTTCCTAATCCTCCCATTTTGGAGGAAAGTGAGGAAGATTTACTTGTCTACACGAAACACTTGGATGATTTTGTTGATGTCCAATGTTTTATATTTTCTAGTGAACCACAAAAATCACATGAGACCGTGGATGCATATGAAATGATTGGATATATATGTGATATTTATCATGATAGATAAATACAATAATGGTTTGAGATATCCAAGGAACTCTTTATGTTCAAGATTATATATGGTGCACTAGTTGGACCTCACATAGTCAAAATGATTGGTTATATCAAGCATCTAGAAATTATAGGGTTTAAACTACCTGATTAATTATGAACTGATATCATTTTCACCTTACTCACATAGTGATTATCTAACTTTATTATGAATTTAAACATGAACAATATAAATAAATCACTCCCATATCTCCTCACCTTAATTTTCCAGACTGGTAAAGAATTGAAGCCTAAAAAGTCTTCTGTTCTTATGATGAATAAGAGGAAAAGTAAGGAAAATCATTCCAAGACTAAGTCCAAGTCTAAGGATTCTATTTATAAGTCTTTTAAGAAGAGTAATATTAAAGGGAAAGTAAGGAAGCACAATTTTGTACATTTTTTATGTTTCGAGAAGGGTTACTATAAGAAAAAACACATAATGGGAAATAAGTAAGGATATGCTTAAGGTATGTTCGTTATCAAGTGTAACCTTTAAATATCTATTAATTGGGTACTGGATACATCATGTGGTTCTCAAATTTTGTATATAAATGTATGATCCTAGTATATTTTGAAATGTTGTGTGGGGTGAGGTGGATTTTTGGGGTATAAATGGAGTTAAGTTGGTAGCACTATCCATTGGATACCACCACCTCACATTGCTGATGAGAATGATCTTGGTTATTCATGATTATTACTATGTTTCAGGAATTACAAAAATATATATTTTTGTATCTAAATTAGATATAAAATGTTTAATTTTCAATTTTATAAATTAAAGATTCTTCTTTTATAAAGAAATCACGTGTTATAGTAAGGCACAATTACATAATAGTCTTTATGTATTAGATTATGAGAACCAAGTTTTGGAAATAGATAACGAATCTATATCACATGACTCATACCACACCTAAATATGACATCACCACTTAGGTTCAGTAAATGAGAAATGATTGACTAAGTTACATCAAGATGGTTATTTAGATTCATTTGAACTAAAACCACTTGGAAAATTTCAAGCGTGTTTACAAGGTAAAATAAAGAAAGCTTCATTCAGTAGAAAAGGTGAAAGAAACATAGAGATTCTAGAGTTGGTTCAAAATGATTTATGTGGTCTGTTCCTAGTTGAATCAAGGGGTTCATACTCATACTTCATAACTTTTACTAATGAATTTGGTAGGTATGAATATATCTACTTAATGAGGTACAAGTCAGTATCTTTTGATAAATTCAAAGAATTCAAGAATGAGGTTAAGAACCAGCTTGGTAAGAAGATTAAGAAACTTTTCTCTGACCATGGTAGAGAATATCTTAATCAATATTTCATTAACTATTTGTGAGGTCATGATATTTTATCCCAACTCACTCCACCCTATACACCCCAGTGGAATGATGTAAGTAAAAGGAAGAACCACACATTGTTGGACATGGTGAGGTCAATGACGAGTCATGAGAACCTTACACTATCATTTTGGGGATATGAATTACTGAAAATAATGCACAAACTAAAACAAATACTAAATAAATAGGAAAATGATATTCCATACCAATTATGGAGTGGAAGGAAACCCATGTTGTCTATAGGGATGTGAAGCATTTTTAAGGCCTCTTAATGAAACAAACTTTCATCCTAAGGAACAAAGTGGATATTCATAATATAACCTAAGGAAATAAGGGGATATTATATATACAACCCCTTATATAAAAAGGTAATAGTGGAAATACATGCTTTTTCCTCAAGAGGGATATCATCTCTAAAATAGATAGTGGGAGTGAGATAGACTTCGATGAAGTACAAGATCATGATACACATGAGTTGTATAACGACCCATACTTTACATACATTGTTAATACTTCAAAATTGAAGCATACTTATTACAACATATAACAAAACCACGAAAGGACCGTATAGGTATAGTGTCTTTAGAAACTGGGAAACATAAACGACTGGTTCATAAAGCATCAACTTTGCCTCCCACTTATTTCATCAAATCTAGAGTCCCTTTTTGGCATATCCTACTTAATAACCTTCTTCCTGACCTGGGGAAAGAAAACATACAAAAGGGTGAGCTCAAATGCTCAGTAAGGGTAAACAAAAGAAATATCAATCACATCGTATACACAAGCACATAACTTTTGGAAATCTTAACCTGTAAAAGAGATCATAATTTCATAACATGGGATAAATCATGGCAGTGAAATGTAATCACAATAATCATAACTTAAAACATGAAACTTTGTGTCATAAACACATAATCATAGAGAATCATTTCTTGTTAGTCAAGACTCATTGCCAAGACTATCTTAGTGGACAAAGTCCCTTTCTGAACCGAGTCACCCTCGTTTCAGTCCTGTTTCACTGAACCGGTATAACCTATCGTTCCAGCCATGTCTATCTCATGAGATATAAAATCTTT
Source organism: Viscum album (assembly GCA_963277665.1). Lineage (NCBI taxonomy): Eukaryota > Viridiplantae > Streptophyta > Magnoliopsida > Santalales > Viscaceae > Viscum > Viscum album. The sequence goes on along the minus strand of OY728138.1, from coordinate 1,291,386,629 downwards.
ACCCAATGCATTGGAGGGATATATAGGTCCCACCCATCTCATAATGATACCATTCTTATGTGTGCCACAAAATCATAAATCATACATCATTAGATAACCCATGTAATAAAAATGGGAATCTTAAACATCATGACATCATAAAACAATTCATATAAGATAAAGGAATTCATAAAAATATTTCCATCACAACATAATCAATGTAATAATAGGGATAGAAACAGAAACCTATATTATCTTAGATGGAAAATAATTTTGATAAAACACTTGAAATGAATTCTTGAGGAAAATATCCTTTCTTCTTCAAAAACACTTTTCCTTTATTAATATGTCATACAATTATAAACTAAAAGAAGTTGATTAAAAATAAACTTGAAAAATTGTAAAGGAAGATTCTTGGAAATAATGTTTTAAAAATCCATTCATGCCGTATAAGTTAAAAGAAAACATTCTTCTCGTACTTTTGTCGGAAAAGTCAAAAAGTACCTCGTACGAAAAACAACAAAAGGTTCCTTTCATATCTTTTACTAAAAACTCACCGAAGGGTAAAAGTTGATATAAACTATTGTATAATGATGTAAATATTACATATTGAGGAAACATGGATGTGGATGATAAAATACACCCCAGTAAATACCAAAGTATAAACAATCTCAGATAAAAATGAGATTCTGATATTTCCCTTACCTTAGGTTCGACTTGCTTTGTAAGTGTCCGAACCTCCTGTATAATGATTTAAATAATGTTATTGACTTATTAAATAATCATACTTATTTTTATGATATCATATATGGTCATATTCTTATCTTCTTAGTAGTAATATTTCATTGCTACTTGTTATTCAGGTGTTTATAACTTTTTGTTCTTATGCGTGTCTTGTCGAATAAATTCTTATTCTTCTCTTTAGGTTATAGATAAATCATTTCCAGAATGGTATTAGTGTAATATATATCATATTCATTCATTCAATTCATTTATATAATCATTATGAAATGAAGATCATGTAGAACGAGTCGCATCACATCGTGGAGACGGTATTCCGTACGTACGCACGAGTGATGATATCGTTCCTATGATCATGGAATTGTATTGGAGTGTATGTATAATATTTCAGAATCAGTATCACTTTATAATATTCATATATAGTCATTATTTACACCATTATACCCATCCAAGTAAGGTGTTGGTGGAAAATAGATTACACCACGGCGTGGAGACGGTATTCCGTACGTACGCACGCGCGGTGATTTCTTTTTCCGTAGGATGGATATATGGTGAAATAGGGTTGTTTCATAATTATAATAATATATCAGTATATTAGTGATACTGATTTTATTACTTTATAATGAAACAACTAAAGAAGAATAAGTGGAAGAAGAAATAAAGATGAAAGAATCGGTAACGGACATTACCTTTTCTTTGAAGTGCTTCTTTGAGACCTTCTTTTAGGGCACAAAAATTGGTCTTTGAAGAATACCAGGACCTCTAGGACGTCTCTAAGGAAGTGGAGAGGAGAAAGTGGCAGGTGTTGTCCGAGCTTGAAGGCTCAAAGTGGTGTGAGGAAGAGAGGGAGGAGGTGCCCTTTTATAAGGGAGGAGAGGGGCACCTTTGGGAAAACTAAAAATATTATTTTATTATAAAGTCAAGTTCAGTTTTAAATAGCTCCAAATTGATATATTTCAAAGCTAAGGTGGGGATGGGTCGAAATACTCTCATCCAATAGAATTTAGACAAGTTTAGGTTCCTATTTTAACCTTATCATTTAGATTTAACATTAAGTTAAATAAGTTTACTTTTACCGTGTCTTCTTGTGTTCTTATACTATAAGGTTAATAAACTTACTATAAGCAGCCAAAAGAACCCCAAGTTGTTTATTATTAATATATAAAACCTTATCTAAGTCATTTTGCCGAACCTTATATTTTTAGGAATAAAATAACAATTACCAATATAATATTTATTTTAAAAACTATTTTATGTCAATTTTGACACTATTTAGTAATTGATTTTTGTGAAAATCATAACAGAATTATTAGTTCGAAACAAGTTAATTAAATCAATACTAACATGTCATATTAACCTAGAAAATTAGTGGGATTCATAAAAAGTCTCAAATTACATTTATTTTGGTGTTTATAACATTAATTATGTCAATATTTCATTAATAAGATAATTACTGCATCATCTTTGTGTCATAAATAAATTAAATTATTTAATGTCTAAAAATTATAAATAAAATATAATTATGTAGGAAATATTTTTAGCTATCTAATGAATATTTATAGTCGAATTTATCTTATGTATAACCTTATATTAAAAATTATTTACTTATTAAACTTTGATTTTAACTATTTTAACCCTTCTTTAAATAAATTAATAATAAATGTCCTAATCTAATCCAAGTGGGCCTAAATGGTCATATTTTATTCCTAAGTTTGTTTTTGGTCGAATTAAACTTATCCAATAGAATTAGGACATGTGTTAGGGTAATAATAATATTATCTTTACCCTTAATTACCCTATTTACTTTTAACCGTGGTAAAAAAAAGTAAACAGTTACTATTCACCAAAAAATTATTTTCATCTCATTGAACCACATTTTACATACTGACATCAACCGTGTCTCTCGGATTTTTGAAATTCCACTCACAGAAGTGGTAAAATTATGTTTTATGAAAAATTCAGTTTTTTTAACTACCACTTAGTGGTTTCACTATTCATCAAAAATTGAAAGTTTTCAGAAAAATACCAAAATTTCACCCTAGGCTAATTTCGATATTCCGAATCCAAAAATGAAGTCCATTTTGAAAAATAAAATTTATAAAATTTCAAAAAGTGGTTATTACTATTCATAACGGCTAGTTTTAATAATATTTTAATAGCATATCGTTGTTTAGTGAAACTCGGTATTGCGTACGACACAAGCTATCGAGGAAGGTGGCGATTTCGTGTAAAGCAAGACAAGCAAGTGTTGTGTAGAAAAAGATTCCTTTGATGATTTATATAACATAAAAGTCTCGGGTGTTACATTCTACCCCCCTTAAAATGAATTTCGCCCTCGAAATTCGTCACTTTGTAACAAACAGATGGGGATACCTCTCCCTCATCATATCCTCAAGCTCCCATGTAGCTTATTCTAATTGGTGGTTCCTCCATAAAACTTTCACCAATCGAGTGGTCTTGTTTCGTAGGACTTTTTCGCTATGATCCAGAATCTCTATCGGTTGTTCTTCATAAGAAAGATCTTGCACCAACGGTACAACTTCTGAGCTGAGTACATGTGAAGGATCAGGTATGTACTTTCTCAGGAGAGATACATGGAACACATCGTGAACTTGAGAGAGATTCGGTGGAAGCGCCAATCGGTAAGCTACCTTCACAACACGATCCAGTATTTCGAAAGGACCGATATATCTAGGGCTCAACTTCCCCTTCTTTCCAAATCTCATAACCCTATTCCAGGGAGATATTCGTAAGAACACTTTATCACCCACTTCAAACTCTAGGTCTTTTCTTCGGTTGTCGGCATAACTTTTCTGTCGAATCTGAGCTGCTCTTATGTGTTGTTGAATAGATCTGACCTTTTCTGCCATTTCAACAATGAGATCAGGTCCTAATAGCTTTCTTTCCCTAACTTCATCCCAGCAAGTTGGAGTCCTGCATTTCTTTCCATAGAGAGCTTCATAAGGAGCCATCTGAATACCGGAGTGAAAGCTATTATTATAAGAAAATTCCACCAAAGGTAGGTGTTGATCCCAACCACCTTTGAAATCCATAGAGAAAGTTCTCAACATATCTTCTAGAGTTTCAATTGTTCTCTCAGACTGACCGTCTGTTTGAGGATGATAAGGAGTGCTGAAACTCAACTCTGTATCCAGAGTATGCTGAAGACTTCGCCAGAACTTCAAGGTAAATCTCGGATCCCGATCAGAGATAATAGAAAGTGGTACTCCATGCAATCTTTCCACTTCCTTTACATATATCCTGGCAAGCTGATCCAGAGAGAAATCCTCTCTAATAGCAATGAAGTGTGCAGACTTTGTAAGACGATCAACTATGACCCAGATAACATTATTGCCTTTAGATGTTTTAGGAAGTCCTGTGACAAAGTCCATAGTGATGTTTTCCCATTTCCATTCGGGTATGGGTAATGGTTGTAACATCCCCTTAGACTTCTGTCTCTCAGCTTTAACTTGTTGACAAACCAAGCATCGAGAGACATATTCAACAACATCTCTTTTCATGCCATCCCACCAGAAGTACTCTTTTAGGTCCCTATACATCTTCATGCTTCCAGGATGAGTAGAGAATGAAGAACTATGAGCCTCATCCAGCAGTTCCTTCTTTAATTTGGGGATGGGAGGAACACAAACCCGATTCCTGAACTTTATTATCCCATCACAATCAAGGTTGAATTCAGGAACATTTCTCACCTTCTTTTGTAACTCGACATCTTCTTTCTGTGCCTCTTTAATATTCACATGTATAGATGGTTGAACGTTCATTTGAGAAAGATAATATTTTTCCCCTTTCATTATAATTCCAAGATCCATCCTTTGTAAATCCATAAATATTGGATCTTTTGTGATCCTCATCATGGATAAACTGGCATGGTCTTGTCGACTTAATGCATCTTCCACCTTGTTTGCTTTCCCAGGGTGGTAATGGATTGAGAAGTCGTAATCCTTAATCAGCTCCAACCATATTCTTTGACACATATTAATCTCCTTTTGTGTGAAAATATAATTTAAACTTTTATGATCAGTATAAATATCACACCTTTCACCATAAAGGTAATGCCTCCAAATATTTAATGCAAAGATTACTGCAGCAAACTCCAAATCATGTGTTGGGTAATTTTGCTCATGGATTTTCAACTGTCGTGAGGCATAAGCTATCACCATATCATTTTGCATAAGAACACACCCCAATCCCTTCTTGGATGCATCACTGTAGATCACAAACCTTTCTCCACTACAAGGCAGTGTGAGCACAGGTGCACTGGATAACCTTCTTTTCAACTCCTTGAAATTCTCTTCACATTCCTCCGTCCAGACAAACTTAACTCCTTTCCGAGTCAACTTGGTGAGTGGATTAGATAATCGTGAAAAATATTTCACAAAACGTCGATAATATCCAGCCAAACCAAGAAAACTTCGGATCTCAGTTACTGTTGTTGGTCTCGACCATATTTCGATAACCTCTGTTTTTGCTGGATCCACAGATATCCCCTCTTTTGAGATTATGTGACCTAAAAATGCAACTTTTTGAAGCCAAAATTCACACTTGGTAAATTTGGCATAAAGCTTCTCCTTTCTCAGGGTCTTCAATATAATTCTCAAGTGATCTTCATGTTCTTCCTTTCTCTTTGAATAGACAAGAATATCGTCTATAAAGACTACCACAAATTGATCAAGATAGTCTCTAAAGACTCTATTCATCAGATCCATGAAGATAGCAGGGGCATTAGTAAGACCAAATGGCATCACTATAAATTCATAGTGTCCATACCTTGTACGGAAATCCGTCTTTGGTATATCCTACCTTTTAACCCTTAATTGATGATACCCTAAACTAAGATCAATCTTGGAAAAGTATTGAGCTCCGTGTAGTTGGTCAAATAGGTCATCAATGTGCGGGAGAGGATATTTGTTCTTGATAGTGATCTTGTTAAGTTCTCGATAATCAATGCAGAGTCTCATTGATCTATCTTTCTTCTTAACAAATAGAACAGGTGCTCCCCAAGGTGACGTACTGGGGCGTATGAATCCCTTATCAAGATTCTCTTGGAGTTGCTTCTTCAATTCCTGCAACTCAATTGGGGCCATTCTATAAGGTGTCTTTGAAATAGGCAAAGCACCCGGTATGAGTTCTATTAAAAACTCAACTTCACGATTTGGTGGAAGACCCGGTAATTCCTCCGGAAAGACATCATAAAACTCCCGTACAATGGGCATATTCTTAATCGTGAGTTTCTCACCAACCATTTGAGATAAATAACCTTCATTTAGTGGAATCAATACCCATAAAATGGAAGAAATTTCCACTGGAAGGTTATGTTCATCCTTGAATTGATAGACGATCATATATTGATATGGAATATGAAATGTGACTTCCCTTATTTGGCAATTGATATGAGCTCCATATAAAGAAAGCCAATCCATGCCAAGAATCACATCAAATTCCACTATAGGAAGGATCACAAGATTTGCAGGAAGCACTTTCCCACAAACTTCGACCGGAGAATAATTATAAACTTTTGATGCGACTGTTGTGCCATTAGGTGTTGTCACAGCTAACTCAACATCTAATTGTTGAGGTAATACGGTGATACCCTTAGAAAATTCTTCAGAAATAAAAGAGTGGGTGGATCCAGAATCAAATAAAACATTTGCTACTTTAGAGTGGGTGATAAGTGTACCTTTCACAACATCGTTATCGTACTCCACATCGCTGATAGAAATTGCATGTGACTTTCCTTTGTCTTTAGCCTTAAGAGTTTGTTGACGTCGACCATCATCATCAAACCTTGGATTAGGGAATTTATTGGCATAATGCCCCATCTCCTTGCACTTGAAACATTGAAGTGTAGTAGGTTCATTCTGTGTATCCATTCCTTTGTTTGCATCATTAGACATCTTCTTCCCATCATCGCGGCATTCAAATGCCCGATGACCTTCCTTTCCACATTTGAAACATTTACTTGTCCCTTTAAGACAACTCCCTCCATGTTTCTTTCCACACTTTGAGCATAAGGGAAAGCTCATCTTCTTTTCAGTGTGCACTTTAGATTTTCCTTTGAATTCCATTTTCCTTTTCTTATCAAACCCATATGACTGATGGGTTACTCTAATCTCCATCTTGACTTTGAGAGCACATCGAACGATTTCCTCGTAGCTATTGAAGTCCCTTATGGCTAACGCCCTTCGAAGACTTGGTTTTAAGCCACTAAAGAATCGATCGATCTTACTCTCAGGTTGGATAATAATACCAGAAGCGTACCTTGCAAGTCTTGTAAAATTTGCTTCATAGGTACCAAAAGATTCATCATCCTTTTGCTTCAGTTCAAGAAACTCTTTCTCCATCTTTGTTCAGAGAATACGAGGGAAGTACTTATTGAAAAATAAGTTCTTGAACTCATCCCATTCCATGGACTCAATTTCATCCCTTTGCCTCGTATTCTTAATAAGATTCCACCATTGATCAGCATATCCTTCCAAACGATACACTGCTAGGATGACTTTATCATGTTCAGAACATTGAAGAACTGAAAATATATTTTCAGTAGTACTAATCCATTGTTCAGCAACTAATGGATCAGTAGACCCACTAAAAGAAGGTGGATGTTTCCTCATGAAGGATTCAACAGAATGTTGCTCCTTTCTTTGCTCGTTTGGAAGTCCTGCATGATTCATAGCTTGAGAAAGTTGTGTGAGCATGGCTACAAGATTTTGCATTCCAGCTCTCATAACATTTGGTTGCTCAGGGGGAAAATCATTGCATTGCCCGTCGCATTCCGCATTAACACGATTCCTTCGGGTTCCAGCCATTGACTAAAACCAAGAAGAATAGTGTGAGCAACACTAATTATAATAGGAAAACCACATAATCAAGAATAAAATTTCACACTTAAGGTCTTATCCTAGGTTATTCATGGCCATTTCTAAAACACTAAGATTGTGTTCTATGCTTAGACTTATCCTTAGGGTTCTTACTAAGGCTTTCACATCCTAGTTTCCAAAGGTTGACTATACCTTTCCTCTGATACCAACTATAACGACCCATACTTTACATACATTGTTAATACTTCAAAATTGAAGCATACTTATTACAACATATAAAAAAACCACGAAAGGACTGTATAGGTATAGTGTCTTTAGAAATTGGGAAACATAAACAACTGGTTCATAAAGCATCAACTTTGCCTCCCACTTATTTCATCATATCTAGAGTCCCTTTTTGGCATATCCTACTTAATAACCTTCTTCCTGACCTGGGGAAAGAAAACATACAAAAGGGTGATCTCAAATGCTCAGTAAGGGTAAACAAAAGAAATATCAATCACATCGTATACACAAGCACATAACTTTTGGAAATCTTAACCTGTAAAAGAGATCATAATTTCATAACATGGGATAAATCATGGCAGTGAAATGTAATCACAATAATCATAACTTAAAACATGAAACTTTGTGGCATACACACATAATCATATAGAATCATTTCTTGTTAGTCAAGACTCATTGCCAAGACTATCTTAGTGGACAAAGTCCCTTTCTGAACCGAGTCACCCTCGTTTCAGTCCTGTTTCACTGAACCGGTATAACCTACCGTTCCAGCCATGTCTATCTCATGAGATATAAAATCTTTACCCAATGAATTGGAGGGAGATATAGGTCCCACCCATCTCATAATGATACCATTCTTATGTGTTCCACAAAATCATAAATCATACATCATTGCATAACCCATGTAATAAAAATGGGAATCTTAAACATCATGACATCATAAAACAATTCATATAAGATAAAGGAATTCATAAAAATATTTCCATCACAACATAATCAATGTAATAATAGGGATAGAAACAGAACCCTATATTATCTTAGATGGAAAATAATTTTGATAAAACACTTGAAATGAATTCTTGAGGAAAATATCCTTTCTTCTTCAAAAACACTTTTCCTTTCTTAATATGTCATACAATTATAAACTAAAAGAAGTTGATTAAAAATAAACTTGAAAACTTGTAAAAGAAGATTCTTGGAAATAATGTTTTAAAAATCCATTCATGTCGTATAAGTTAAAAGAAAACATTCTTCTCGTACTTTTTTCGGAAAAGTCAAAAAGTACCTCATACGAAAAACGACAAAAGATTCCTTTCATATATTTTACTAAAAACTCACCGAAGGGTAAAAGTTGATATAAACTATTGTAGAATGATGTAAATATTACATATTGAGGAAACATGTATGTGGATGATAAAATACACCCCAGTAAATACCAAAGTATAAACAATCTCAGATAAAAATGAGATTGTGATATTTCCCTTACCTTAGGTCCGACTTGCTTTGTAAGTGTCCGAACCTCCTGTATAATGATTTAAATAATGTTATTGACTTATTCCAGAATCATACTTATTTTTATGATATCATATATGGTCATATTCTTAGCTTCTTAGTAGTAATATTTCATTGCTACTTGTTATTCGGGTGTTTATAACTTTTTGTTCTTATGCGTGTCTTGTCGAATAAATTCTTATTATTCTCTTTAGGTTATAGATACCTCATTTACAGAATGGTATTAGTGTAATATATATCATATTCATTCATTCAATTCATTTATACAATCATTATGAAATGAAGATCATGTAGAACGAGTCGCATCACATCGTGGAGACGGTATTCCGTACGTACGCACGAGTGATGATATCGTTCCTATGATCGTGGAATTGTATTGAAGTGTATGTATACTATTTTAGAATCAGTATCACTTTATAATAGTCATATATAGTCATTATTTACACCATTATACCCATCCAAGTAAGGTGTTGGTGGAAAATAGATTACACCACGGCGTGGAGACGGTATTCCGTACGTACGCACGCGCGATGATTTCTTTTTCCGTAGGATGGATAGATGGTGAAATAGGGTTGTTTCATACTTATAATAACATATCAGTATATTAGTGATACTGATGTTATTACTTCATAATGAAACAACTAAAGAAGAAGAAGTGTAAGAAGAAATAAAGATGAAAGAATCGGTAATGGACATTACCTCTTCTTTGAAGTGCTTCTTTGAGACCTTCTTTTAGGGCACTAAAATTGGTCTTTGAAGAAGACCAGGACCTCTAGGACGTCTCTAGGGAAGTGTAGAGGATAAAGTGTTAGGGGTTGTCCGAGCTTGAAGGCTCAAAGTGGTGTGAGGAAGATAGGGAGGAGGTGCCCTTTTATAAGGGAGGAGAGGGGCACCTTTGGGAAAACTAAAAATATTATTTTATTATAAAGTCAAGTTCAGTTTTAAATAGCTCCAAATTGATATATTTCGAAGATAAGGTGGGTATGGGTCGAAATAATCTCATCCAATAGAATTTATAAAAGTTTAGGTTCCTATTTTAACCTTATCATTTAGATTTAACATTAAGTTAAATAAGTTTACTTTTACCGTGTCTTCTTGTGTTCTTATACTATAAGGTTAATAAACTTACTATAAGCAGCCAAACGAACCCCAAGTTGTTTATTATTAATATATAAAACCTTATCTAAGTCATTTGGCCTAACCTTATATTTTTATGAATAAAATAACAATTACCAATATAATATTTGTTTTAAAAACTATTTTATGTCAATTTTGACACTATTTAGTAATTGATTTTTGTGAAAATCATAACAGAATTATTAGTTCAAAAAAAGTTAATTAAATCAATACTAACATGTCATATTAACCTAGAAAATTAGTGGGATTCATAAAAAGTCTCAAATTACATTTATTTTGGTGTTTATAACATTAATTATGTCAATATTTCATTAATAAGATAATTACTACATCATCTTTGTGTCATAAATAAATTAAATTATTTAATGTCTAAAAATTAAAAATAAAATATTATTATGTAGGAAATCTTTTTATATTTCTAATGAATATTTATAGTCGAATTTATCTTATGTATAACCTTATATTAAAAATTATTTACTTATTAAACTTTGATTTTAACTATTTTAACCCTTCTTTAAATAAATTAATAATAAATGTCCTAATCTAATCCAAGTGGGCCTAAATGGTCATATTTTATTCCTAAGTTTGTTTTTGGTCGAATTAAACTTATCCAATAGAATTAGGACATGTGTTAGGGTAATAATAATATCATCTTTACCCTTAATTACCCTATTTACTTTTAACCGTGGTAAAAAAAAGTAAAACGTTACTATTCACCAAAAAATTATTTTCATCGCATTGAACCACATTTTAATTACTAACATCAACCGTGTCTCTCGTATTTTTGAAATTCCACTCACAGAAGCGGTAAAATTAAGTTTTATGAAAAATTCAGTTTTTTTAACTACCACTTAGTGGTTTCACTATTCATCAAAAATTGAAAGTTTTCAGAAAAATACCAAAATTTCACCCTAGGATAATTTCGATATTCCGAATCCAAAAATAAAGTCCATTTTGAAAAATAAAATTTATAAAATTTCAAAAATTGGTTATTACTATTCATAACGGCTAGTTTTAATAATATTTTAATAGCATATCGCTGTTTAGTGAAACTCGGTATTGCGTACGACGCAAGCTATCGAGGAAGGTCGCGATTTCGTGTAAAGCAAGCCAAGCAAGCGTTGTGTAGAAAAATATTCCTTTGATGATTTATATAACATAAAAGTCTCGGGTGTTACAAGTTGGTATAGGAATAGGTTCCATAAATACCCATGGAAGAAATTACTCCAAAGGCATAAGTATTGTGTAGGAGTATAAGAGAGGTTAGAGAACTTTAAAGATATGGTTTTATAGTCACCATGGATAGTGAATCATTGTTAGTCAATAATAACAATCCTCTAACCTAGAAAGAAGTAGTAAGTGGTACAATTTCTGCCAAATGGTAAGAAGAAATGAATTATGAAATATATTCCATGTACTAAAACTAAGTCTGGATTTTGGTGGTTCCTCAAGTTTATGTAAATCCTATTAGTTCCAAATGGGTATTCAAGAAGAAACTAGGCATGGATGGTGAATTCAGTACGTATAGGACACAAATAGTTACAAAAGGGTACAAAAAATGTCAAGACATAAACTATAATGAAACCTTTTCACCACTAATCATGCTTAAATCCATTATAATTATACTTGCCATAACAACATACCATGACTATGAGATTTGGAATATGGATGTCAAAACAAACTTCTTTGATGGGATCCTTTTAGGAAGATGTATATATGATACAAATAGAATGTTTTGTGATTCCAGGTAATGTTAATAAAGCATGCAAGTTACAAAGATCCTTATATGGATTAAAGAAAGCATCCAGGCCATGGAAAATTCATTTTGATTAAGCCTTAACATAATTTAGTTTAATAATAAATGAATTCAAGCCTTGTTTCTACAAATAGTTTAGTAGAAGTGCTGTTGTTTTACTAATAATATATGTCAATGAAATTTTACTTATTTGAAATGAGATACCAGTCTTACTGATCGTTAAGATGTTGTTAAGTACATGCTTCTCCATAAAATACCTAGGTAAAGAAAAATATGTTCTCGGGATCAAGATCCATTGTGATAGATCTATGAGACAACTCAGTCTAAGTCATGGTACATATATTGAAAATATAATGAGGATATTTAGTATGAAACAATCTAATAGGGAATTGTTTCCTATGTCACATGGTATTCATATTTCTAAGAAAATGAATCCTTAGACACATGATGAGAGACAGAGAATGGAAAGGATTCTATAAGAATAAAAAATTGGGTCAGTTATATATGTTATGTTGCGTACCAGGTTAGATGTTTCTTATTCCTTAAGTGCAATATGAAAATATCAGGCAGAACTAGAAGATCACCATTGGATGGCTATAAAAAATATCCTTAAGTATTTGAGGTGAACTAAGGATATGTTCCTAATATATGGAGTAGATGAGTATCTAGTCATCATGGGATATATGGATGTTATTTTTAAAATAGAACAAGTCCATATTTTTCATAGTTGGATATGTCTTCACCGTAAATAAAGGATCCGTGAGTTGGAAGAGCTTAAAGAAAGTAGTGGCTGGTGATTCTATAATGGAATCAGAGTATATTATGACTTTTAATGCATCTAAATAAGTATAATAGATATAGAATTTCATCCAAGATATAAATATGAAACCTAACAATAAGGACCCTATAATAGTTTACTATGATAATATTACAATGGTGGATCTCTGCAAAGAACCAAGGGGTTTTTTCTTAGAGAGGAGAAGTTGTAGTGAGTAGTATTTCCATGGAAGACAACTTGGAATACCCCTCAACAAATCCCATATCTCAGAAAAAACATTATTTTCATGTAAGAGCTAGTGGACTAAAATTCATTAGTAGTTGGCTCTAGGGAAAGTGGGAGTTTATTAGAATTTGTTTCTTAGAACCAAACGGTTTGTACTTTAGATTACTGATTATATTCAAATAAGTGAATATTAAATATATATTATCACATATTGATCATTATTCAATATGAATTTAATTTGATAATGTCCTAGGGTATCTACCATACCAAAATAGGTTATAATAGTTCCCTACTGTGATGATAACCTTGAGATGCTATGATGATATCACTTAAATATTTTGTTCTAAAGTTAGGATGATAAACTATGATGGGGACCATATTTTTTCGACTATCAGATATGAGTGATAATAAGAAGATGAATCTTGATATCATGAAGTTCACACATAGTGATCTCTGAGATGAGAGATTATGAGGACAGACCCACCAATAAGATTTTTTCATGTTTGCATGTCATCGAATATTCCTATCTATGAGCATGCGTAATGGTCCTTAGACTTAAAGATTATTATTAATACATATCATGAATTTAATACTTATATGTATTGAAAAAACCCATGGTGTACTATTTTCACTCTAAGTAATATTTTTTGGGTACGTCACGATCGATATGTTATTAATGTATAAGTTGAGGAATGATTTTTCCCTTCCATTTATGGAAGTTAATATCTTGACCCTTTTATTGGAATAGAACCTTCAAAATAAATTCCATGGGTATGGCGATATAGACATGTTTATTACAAATAATCAAATAAAGATATATCAAGTATTAAGGTTGATGACACAAGTGTGAAACCTTCATGATGAGATATCGAGACAAAGAGATTATATTACATAGTTTGTGCTCATATGTGGTTATTGGTGTTTCAATATTGACTTCTTCCTCTTGGTTCCCTTGAACCATTATTAGAGAGTAATATTATACTTTAGGTAAGCCCACCTAATGCTAATGAGGAAGAAACCCATAGGGTCACATACTAAATATTTATGTTGATCTCAATTAAATTCTATTTTAATTTAATTATTTGAATAAATATTATTCTCAAGTTATAGGAATAATTTTATTCTAGTTTTTTATCAGGTAAATTAAATAAATATCTATTCGTAAGTCAATTATTTAATTATGCAGATATATAATATAATATTTATTTATTTATTGAATGAATAAATATTTAATTAAATATTTATTTAGGTATTCAATAAATTACGAGGAGGAAGAGAGGACAAAAATAAGGTCTGATGGTAAATATTAATTTGCAAGATGGTAAAATAATATTTATCATTGTGCTAGTTAGTGCACACTGTGAGAAAATAATAAAAATAATATTATTACATGACATGAGTCCATTTAAGGGTTTAATATATTATTAAGGGCCCATGTGAAATTAAATAATATTTAACCCTAACCTATTACTTCATAAATAGACTATTATGTCTATTATACTAGGGTTAATCAAATTGAAGAATTGTTGCGCACAATGAAATATAGATATTTCTCTCTCAATACTGAAGAACGCTCTATATTTTCTTCTCTCAAGATTGAGAGATTCTCCTCACTCCCCCATATTCTCAAGAATGAGAGTGAAAGGATGATTCTTCAATCCTAAAGTAATCATTTCAATGATCAAAGCGAATGCCGCAAGATGATCAATTTGTTGCACCAACACTTGGGGAATCTATTATCACTGCTCAGAGATCAAATGAGCATGTGTGGATCATCATTAGTGAGATTCTACACTTGTATCCTACAAGTGAAATGATGATATTACTAAAGGGTTTCAAATGATCAACATCTTCATTAAACAAAGATATCAATATAGAGGTATTTTTTTCCTATACATTTAAAATAATTATAATTTAACATGAAAGATTATCTTGGTTCTAGAATTCCTATCAAGTTTCATTAGAAATTTTGCATTGGTATTGGATCCCACATCATGTACATCACATAATATATGTTGAATTTGACAACTACCAAGTTGAGCCCGACCTCAATAATCACTTATTCCATGCCCATAACTTTCAAGTTTTATTAGAGGGGTCACATTCAAATTTATAATTATTTATTTGATTGTTGATCAATACACATTTAAAAGTTAAATTTAATTTTAAGTTTTAATTATTTTTTAATCCATTATCAAGATATATTCTTCCTCCTCTTCATTTCTCACTCACTTAACCCAGATCAGTTAATAATTAAGGAAGAACACATCCAAAGAACCCATCTGGAGGTTCTAAGAACTCTGGTCTGATAACACAGGGTTTCACAACGTATAAACCTTTGTTACATTCCGTGTATCATTATTCATTTCACCAAGACACCTGTATGGACTTTGTATCATCATGTAATGAATACATTCCATGTGAATTAAATTTACCATGTGTTGACCATCTTGGATGACACATAGTTTTTTCAGATCACACACAACATATATTGCCTACACGCTGTGTAGTCTATGTGTTTTTGAGGCATAAAACACAGGGTCAAGACACATCATGTAATTAATTCACTATGTGTATTTAATACAAGACACATATAGGATGACAACCATGAAACTTGAAGTACATATTTTGTATCCTTATTATACATTGTGTACCTCATAAATATCCATAGGAAGTACACATTGAGTCCTTAGGTGTGTACTATGGACATCCGAAGATGCAAAGTACATGTCATGTGGCCAACCTTCACATGCCGTGTACTTTACCTATTTACATGAAAATATTAAATTTAATTAATTACCCCATTAAAACTCATCGACCTAATCTCCTTGAGTCATTAAATTGATAATACACACCAGTATTTTGTTTTTATACTATATTAAATGCTTAATTAATTCTATATAATATTCTAAACCACAAGTCATGTATGGTCATTGCATACTAAAGATTCAACATGCATTAAATTTTATAGGCAAAAACATTTTAATGTGACCAATGTGTCGTTAATTTTACTATACACACTATGAAATTATAACACATTCCTTGTACGTAATATGTCGTGTGGGTTTATTATATACAACAAGGACCATACTGAGTAGTTCAGATAGGAAATCATCAAGTTTCTTCCAAGTAAAAATCTGCATTATATTTTATTAAATTTTAAATAAAATAAAATAATTTATTTTATTTTTATTTAAAATAACATTGAATGTGAATATCAAGTATAATTATATGGAATAAGATAAAATTAATTAATTAATAAATAAGATAATTAATTTAATTAATTCATGTGAATTTTATTTTATCAAAGAACAAATTGAAATGAATTCTATCTGGTTATTTTAAATGCATAGTCATTGAAAGTGTATAATCAATAATGAGATTTAATCAGACCTATTTATTTTTTGGTTTAATTTAATTTAATTTTATTACATAGGTTTGAAATTATTTATTATTAAATTAAATATGTTGACCTGTATGTTATCCCTCCCTCTATTATATAACACCTACATGTCCAAGGCTGTTTTATGTAATTCCACTTAACCAATACTTTGGTTCCCCTCACATGTGTGTGAGTTATAAAACATATGTAATAAAAAGAAGTATCCAAAGGTGAATGGAGTCAGTTCAAGGTGGAGCTGAGGTAGAGGTGGTTCAAGATGCAACTGAGGTGAAACCAACCTGAGCAATACATAAGTGGACTTGTGGGAATCTACAACTCATGCTAAGACCAACACAAAGAGTTTTACCCTATAGTCATAGGTTGATTTATTGTCCACTAAATAAAACAACCATTAGATAAAGCACATGATCATGTCATTTATTTATTTTATTTCTATATATTCCATGATTTATTTTATGGATCCAAGACTGTGACCAGATAAATAAATAGACTAATATGAATATGGAATTAAAATAAATGGATTATGCATAAATGTTTTATCAAAACATAGTTAACCCCTTAAGTAAAATCCACTTACTATTAACAAGACACATAAAGGATAAAACAATAAAATTTTACGCATAATAAATTAAATCCATCAATAAAATATTAAGTTAGAATAATCCTTCCATTAAATTATTAGGAATGAAATCATATAAATAAGTGTTGGCCCAAACCTTGTTGGAACACTTACTTTTATCAAGGAGTTCTTGTGAAAGTTTTGGGTTGAATTAACCATTTTACATCAAGAGGAGTATCCCTATCTAGACTTGATGTAACTTGGAGGAAAATGTTGAGGAAACCCAATTGAGGGTTTCTGAATTGGGGAGTCCACTCAATGGATCAAGGAGCTATAAGCCTACAGTTGAAAAAGACCAACCTACCTAAATACCTTCGAGTAATTGACCAAACCCTTGATTGAGTTATGAGAAGGGACATATGAATCTTTTCCACTAGAATTTCCAAGAAACTAGAAATTATGAGTCTAATGGTAAGGGATTTAGAGACTTTATAAAATAGTGGGAGACATATAATTAAATTTATTTCATCTCACTTTTGGTAATAAGATAGAGTACTAATAATCTACTTTAAATTGTTGTAAAATCAAATGGAAAGTTCAAAAACCACAAAACTATCCATGAAAAATATACTAGATAAATACAAAATCTTTATTGATATAAAATTTTAAGAATGGTATAGGTGCTTACGTATAGTACTATTCTAGGAATATAAGTTATATGTATTGGAGTCTTCAATTCCTGATCCTACCACCGTGGAGGTGAGTGAGGGAGAGTTACTTGTCTATGTGAAACACTTTGATGATTAAGTTGATGTCCAATTTTTAATGTTATCTTCTATGTCCAGTGAATTTAAAAAATCACATGATACCATGGATGCATATGAAATTCTAAGTCATATCCATGATCTTTATCAAGAGAGATCAAGATAAGAATGGTTGGAGATTTCTAAGACATTCTTCACATGAAATCTTGGAGAAGGTGCACCAGATGGACCTCACGTAGTCAAAAATGACTGGCTACACAGAGTGTATGGAAATTCTAGGGTTTAAAACACCTGATAAAGTGTGCATCAATCCCATTATCACTTCACTTCCTTATATATTCTCTAACTTTATTGTGAATTTTAACATGAACAATATAGAGAAGTCACTCCCAGATCTCCTCACCTCAATTCACCAGACTGATATAGAATTTAATCCTGAAAAGTCTTATGTTATTATGGTGAATAAGAGGAAAAGAATGGAAAATATAACTAATACCAAGTCCAAGTCTAAGGATTCTATGTATCACGCTTCCAAGAAGAGGAAGATAAAATGGGAAGAGAAGGAGCATGACGCTATTTATTTTTGATGTGGTAAAAAGGACCACTAGAATAAAAACAACATAGTGGGAAGGAAGAAAATAAACACTTTTGGTATTTTTGGTATCGATTATAACCTTTAAATATCTATAAATTGGGTATTGGATACCACATACAGTTCTCATATTTGTATTCAAATGTTGGATCCTATTATATTTTTAAAGCTTCCATGAGGTGAGGTGGATTTGTGGGATGTAGATGGATCTAAGTTAGTAGCACTATCAATTGGATATAACCACCTCACATCGCCAATGGGAATGATCTTAGTTCTTCATGATTATTAAAATGTGCTAGGAATTACCAAAAACAATTTTATTGTTTCTAAATTAGATATGAAAGGTTTTATTTTCAAGTTTTGAAATGAAATTTGATTCTTTTATAAAGAAAGAATTTGTTATGGTAAAACACATTTACATAATGGTATTTATGTATTAGATTATGAGAACTAATTGTTGAAAATAGATAAAGAATATGGATCACATGAATCATACCGCACCCAGCTATGGAATTATCTCTTAGGTTATGTAAATGAGAAACAATTGACTAAGTTATATCAAGATGGTTATTTAGATTCATTTGAACTAAAACCAATTGATATTTTTCAAGCATGTTTATAAGGTAAAATATATAAATCTCTATTTATTGGAAAAGGTTAAAGGGACATAGAGATTCTATAGTTGGTTCAAAATGATGTGTGTGTACCATTCCCAGTTGAAGTAAGGGGTGGGTACTCACACTCTATAACTTTTACTGATTACTTTACTAGGTATGTATATATTTACTAAATGTGGTACAAGTCAGAATCCTTTGATAAATTAAAATAATTCAAGAATGAGGTTGAGAACCAGGTTGGTAAAAAGATTAAGAAATTTTACTTAGACTATGGTGAAGAATATATTAATTAAGATTTAATTTACCATTTATAGGGTAGGGGATTTTATCCCAAATCACTTCTCTCTATACACCCCAGTGGAATGGTGTATATTAATGGAGGAACCACACCTTGTTGAACATGATGAGGTTAATGATGAGTCATTAAAACCTTCCACTATTATTTTGGGGATATGAATTATAGACAAAAATTCACATGCTAAACCAAGTAACAACTAAAGTGGAAGATGGAATCCTATACCAATTATTGAGTGAAAAGGAACCTATGTCATTAAACTTACATGTATGGGGATGTGAATCATTTGTTAAGGCCTCTTTAGGAAACAAACTTGTACCCTGAGGTGTAAAGTGTATCTTCATAGGATACTCTAAGGAAATAAGAGGATATTACCTATATAACCCCTTAAATAGAAATGTAATAGTGGTATGACATGCCTTTTTCCCTGAGAGGGAGAACATCTCTAAAAGAGATAGTGGGAGTGACATAGACTTCAATGAAGTTTAAATTGAGGATATATAGGAGTATGTATAGGAACAAGCTTCACAAAGCCCCATTAAAGATACTATTCTAGAGACACAAGTACTATATATGAGTATAAGAGAGGTTAGAGAACTTGAAATATATAGTTTTTTATTCATCAAGGATAGTGGATAATTTTTAGTTGAAAATAATGATCCTATAACCTATAAGGAGTAAGTGGCACAAATGCTTCCAAATGGAAAGAAGCAATGAATTATGAAATGAATTCCATGTACCAAAACCAAGTTTGGATTTTGGTGGATCCTCTAGTTGATGTAAAGCATTTTGGTTCCAAATGGGTATTAAAGAAGAAACTAGAGATGGATGGTCAAGTCAGTACCTATAAGGCATGACTGGTTATAAAAGGGTACAAACAACGTTAAGGCATTGAATAAGACAAAACCTTTTCACCAGTTTCCATGATTAAATCCATCAGAATTATAATTTCCATTGAAACATACCATGAATATGATATTAAGAATATGGATTTCAAAAAAATCTTCCTTAATATGAAACTTTTGTAATATGTTTATATGACACAATCAGAAGGGTTTGTGAATCCAAGTAATTATAATAAAGTATGTAAGTTACATAGATCCATATATGGATTAAATAAAAAATCTAGGTCATGGAACATTCATTTTGATGAATCTATAATGGAATTTTGTAAGAAATAAATGAAATACTTGTTTCTATAAACAGTTTAGTGGGGGTTTGATCATTTTCCTAGTAGTATATGTCGATGAAATTTTACTTATTAGAAATGTGATACCAATCTTACATACCATTAATATGTGGTTAAATACATACTTCTCTATGAAATAATTAGGTAAAGAAATATATGTTCTTGGGATCAAGATCCATCACAATAGATCCATAAGACTACTCAGTCTAAGTTAGGGTACATATATTGACAAGTTACCAAGGATATTCAGAATGAAATAATCTAATAGAGGATTGTTTCCTATGTCACATGGTATTTATCTTTATAAAGAAATGTGTCCCCAAACACATGAGGAGAGATAGAGAATGGATTGGATTCCATATTCTTCAATAATTGGTCCAATCATATATGTCATACTGTGTACTAGCTATATGTTTCTTATGCCTTAAGTGTAGTAGGGATATATCAAGTAGAACTAAGATACCTCTATTGGATGGTTGTTAAAACCATCTTTAAGTATTTGAGGCAAACTAAGGATATGTTCTTGGTATATGGAGGAGATGAAGAGGTATTCATTAGTTCATATACTGATGCTAGTTTCTAAATAGATCAAGATGATATAATGTCATAGTCAGGATACATCTTCACCATCAAAGGTGGTTCCATGAGCTAGAAGAGCTTATGGAAAGCATTGGTTGCTGATTCTATAGTAGAGTTTGAGTATATTGTGGCTTCTATTACAGCTAAAGAAGTATTATGGATATGAAATTTTATCCAAGAGTTGGATATGGTACCTAACAGTAAATACCCTATCATAGTTTATTGTGATAATACTATAGTAGTGGTTCTTGCAAAAGAACCAAGTTCACATCAGCGAATGAAGCCCATACTCTGAAAGTATCATCTTTTAATGGATTTTCTCAAAGAGGTGAATTTATAGTGTGCATTATTTCCATGGAAAACAACATGGAGGACCCCTTAACAAAATTATTATCTTAGTATAAACATGATCTTAATGTGAGAGATAGAAGACTAAAAGTCATTAGCAGTTGGTTCTAGGGAAAGTGTAAGTTTATTGGAATTGGTGTCATAGAACTAATTGGTTTGTACATTAGATTGATGATTATATTTCAAATAAGTGAATATTAAATATATATTACCAAATATTGATCATTATTATACATGAATTTAATGTGATAATGTTCTGGGGATTATATCACATCAAAATAGGTTATAACTACTCACTACTATGATGAGAATCTTGAGATACTATGATGATATCTCTTAAATATTTTGTTCCACAGTCAGGATAATGAACTATGGAAAGACACATAGCTTGTCGAATTTCATTTGTGAGTTATCATAAGAGGAATATGATTTATCTCATAAAGTTTTCACTTTATGATCTCCAATATGGAATATTACGAGGACAAACCCACCAATAGGAATTCTACATGTTTGTATGTCATCAAATATTCCCATCTAAGAGCTTTTATAATGGCCTTTAGACTTGAATATTATTATTAATACTTATCATGTATCCCATAGTTATATGTATTGATGGAACTTATGGTGCACTATGTTCACGATATGTAAGATATGCTAGGTACATCATGATTGATATGTTATTAATGAATAATACGAGGAATGATTTGTCCCTTCTATTTATAGAAGTTAATATCTTGACCCTTTGATTATAATGGAACCATAAAAATAAATTCCATGGACATGGTGATGTATACATGATTATTCTATATAATCAAAGAAATATATATCAAACATCAAGGTTTATGACACAAGTATACTTGATGAGATATAAAGACAAATAGATTATATTACACAATCCATGCTCACATGTGGTTATCAAAGTTATGACATTAACTTATTCTTATTGGGTTCCTTGACTTGTTTCTAGATAATAATATTGAAATTTAGACAAGTATGCTTAATGACAATGAGGAATAATCCTATAGGGTCACATACTAAGTGTTTCCATTTTTCTCAATTAAATTTTATTTTAATTTAATTATTTGAATAAATATTATTCTCAAGTTCGAAGAATAATTTTATTCAATTTTTATTTATTACATAGATTAAATAAATTTTTATTTGTTAGAAAATTATTTAATTATGTGGATATATAATATTTACTTTTTATTTATTGAATGACAACATATTTAATTAAATATTTATTTGGGTATTCAACAAATATCAAGGAGGATGGTGAGACCAAGACCAGGTCTGGTGATAAATATTAATTTGGAAGATCGTAAAATAATATTTATCATTGTGCTAGTTAGTGCACGCCATGAGATAAATTATTACATGACATGATTTCATTTAAGGGTTTAATATTTTATTAAGGTCCTATGTGAAATTAAATAAAATTTAACCCTAAACCACAACTATATAAATATATTGTTATGTCTATTATTCTAGGTTTAATCTAATTGGGGAGTTATTGTGTACAATGAAATCTAGAGATTTATCTTTCTCAATACTGAAGAATGATCTATAGTTTCTTCTCTAAAGCATGAGAGATTCACCTCCCTCCATCTTATCAAGAATGAGAGTGAAAGGATGATTCTTCAAGCTTGAAGGAATTATCACAATGATCAAGGCAGACACCACAAGATAATTAATTCACCATGTTATCACCCAAAAATCAATGATCATTATTCAGAGATTAGAGAAGCACGCGTGGATCTATGCTAGAGGGATTTTAAACTTGTATCCAACAAACAAAATTATGATATATCTAAAGGTTTTTAGATGATCAACATATTCATTGAAGAAATATCTCAAGTCCAAGGTATTTTTTCTTTATATCCATTTAAATTAATTATAAATTTAATGTGAAATATCCTCATGGTTTTGGTGTGACTATCAAGTTTCATTAGAATTTTTTTTTCTATTCATAGCCCCTGCAATTTTTACATCATGGAATATCCATTGAATTTGATAATTTCTAAGTCAGGCCTGACCCTGATAAGAACTTCTGTTATGCCTAGATCTTTTACCCATGACACTTATTCCTTGATTGGTGGTTTATATAGGGGGTTTCCTTATATATATATATATATATCCCCTTGCACTTTTTTTATTTGTATCAACATAATTTGGTTGTATTCTCTTGATATAGTGGTGTTTTACCTTATTGTTCTTTTATTATTTAATATTGGGTTAGTTTTCAAAATGGATTTAAATGTGACTTCTAGAAAGTTGTTTTAAAATGAAAATTTAAGTGTTAAATTCCATGTTGGGGATTTTAAATAAAAGGTTTGAAATAAGGGAAAATGGTTTTATTTCATTTAAAAAAATCAAAGGCCCTCATTTCAGTTTCAAATCATTTTAATACTAAGCGGAGATTCTACTTATTTTTGTTTTAAAAGGAAAGTTTCATTCTTTAAAAGTGAAAGTACATGGTTTGAGTTCACTTCCTTATTTTTAAAATGAAAAACATATATTTTCTATTATACTTAAAACTATAATTTATGATTTGTTTCATGTAATTAATTGCATAGAATCTTTGGTGAGATCCTACTAGGCATGTTAGGTCACAAATTTCATACAAACTCATGTGCGTGCATGCAAATCTTATGTTTTATAAAGGTTCTATATCCCATTTAGTTTGGTTATCACTTAATTGGACCACCATTGGGAGAGTTAAAATATTTCAGGAAACCTTAGATTTTATGATGGTGATATTGTGGTTTTGGTTTTAATTTTGGTTATGTTGTTGCATTGACCAAGACGAACTTTCTTTTAGTTCTATTCAGTATCTATTTATTATTCCTTATTGTATGCTTATTTTTAAATTATGTATGCTTATTAATATAAATGAATTAAATAATGTTTTCTATTTATGACTCATTTTTCTATAATTTATTTTGATTATTATTATCTAGTTTGGTATGGACATCCAATATATGGACGATCCATGATGGATTTTTGATAAATTAAATGATGTTTATTTACTTTAATTTGAGGGTAAAACTATTCCCAAGGTGTTTTACTTGATGCCAAAGTACTAGTTTCTATCCCATGGGGATCAAGAACACCCTTCAAGCCTAGTGGTGGGCTGACCCAAGTGATGTGGTAGGTCATCTTGGGTGGGTCCGTTATAATAGATGTCTACAATAACAATATTAAATCATATGTTTCATAAATATAATCAAGAAACAATCATTAGAATCCCTGATATGTGTTGTATCAATGGGATATATTGAATCAACTGATACTCTGGTTAGATCCTCCATGACTCCCACGACATGCTAGTGCCTTGTACAGTAAATGAAATAAGAGGAGAGAGCAGCAGGAGAATCGATAGGAGGCAAGTATGAACTCGAACCCACCATCATGATGGCAGTAATCACCTTAGAATTTAGTAATAATCTATGAATTTAATCATATGTTTATAACATATGAGTAAATTCTATGCAGTTACAACATTTTAACCCCTCAAATTACCTTGCATTTATCACATAAATGCATTTTAGATTCTTTCAACACATTTCATCACATGAAACATTTTATTTTAAAGATAACATACATGGAAGATCGCTCAACTATCTCATTATAAAGCTATAGTACAATTCAAATAATTCAAATAATATGATTGGATAAGCAGTGGTATGATTTTTCTAAATAATTCCTTATGATATACCTATACCATCTCTTATGATATGGCCAACATATATCATATGTATTTATAGTTTCAGGGCATATCTCCATCAATCTATAACCTACACTTAAGTCTAGTATACTTTATTTCATTTCACTTTATATTGTATCATATACAATAACTTGTGACACCGTATCCAAAAAATCCTTTTGGATACTTCTAAAACACTTTTGAAAACCTGTCATCAAGTTTCACCATGTATCACATCATATGAAATACCTTGTGAATATCAATCCAAAACTCCTTTTGGATAAACTCTAAAACACTTTTAAAGTAGATCTTTGAGTTTTATAAAACTCATCCCCTATTAAGTCAACCACAAAGTGTGACCCTATAATGTTGAAAAAAATGAATTAATGAATTCATAAATGTAAAAAAAGAGTGAACTATATCAAAGCATTAGTACTACTCAAGCTATAAAGGAATCTAGTGTGATATCCATTAAACACATGTATATATATACCTATGTCCACCAGTTATATCATATAAAAGCATTCATTTTCATATGATCCATTTTTCTAAGACATATAGTTACTACAAGACACAAAGTATGTCATTCTTATATATCTACTCATACGTTATTGATTCTATGAGTATAGACTGACCAGGATGATGAATACATAGCATACCATTCACCCTTATGGGTGAGAACATCACATTCCCCTCATCCAATAGATAAACACATCATATGTATTATCTAGGTACAACTATACACTCACTAATTCCATCTTAATCAAGGACCCATATGCCATACTCATAATACAAGAGGAAAAATATCATATCGATTAAGCCTGAACCAATGACATGATCAACAATATACCCAAAAAACCTTGATTAGATAAACCTCAAGGCTTGTGTAAGAAAGGTATAAAAGTATAAAGGTTATATTTTTATTTATCTTGAAAATCTCAGGTATGAGGAAATACTAGTATGAAAACATGCACCCCTAGTATACTAAATACATAGTGTATGAAACTATATTTGGTATACTTGGGGGGGTATCCAATTCACAAAACTCATTTTGTGCCTCATAATCATATTCCATATATCTATAAGAAATAATACTCATGCTTACCTTAACATTTAATCACAACCAATAATACTCCGTAATGAAAATCAGTTAGGTATAACTCAAAGTCATGCTTTAAGAGGTCAATTATCATTGTACTTCATGAGATATACATGACTAATGTGAAAGAATGATAATATAGAGTATGCATTTTGTATAACATGATAAATTTTATATTATTTAAACTACTTAAATAATATTAACAAATATAAAAAACTAGACATTAACACCCATCTAATCAGATCACATATGATAGATCACCATACCAGTTTTATGTTTCCTATACTTTTAGGGTTTAATTAAACTCGTTAAATCTCTATGTAATTCCTGCTATATATCTAGGTAACCATATGATAAAACACTCCCAATAAACTATTTTAGAAAGTAACATATATAAAGTAATCCAATTTGAATAATGGTGAGACTCAAGAATCATATTCTTAATATTCAACTCTTTGAACATAATATTTAAACTTGTTGGTAATTCATCAAGGAATACACCCAAAGAGGGGGGGGGGGGTGAATCAGGGTATTTTAGTATAATCCTTGATTTTTTATCTTGACCTCTCAGCGTGAAGAACACTTAAATCTCTCCCTTTATCTATATTTATAGTTCTTAAAGTAGTAAGTGACACTATTGATTTTACTTGGTTCAACCTCACTAGGCTACTCCAAGGAGCATACATGAAAATGTGCCTATACACCAAACATAATAAAATCCCACTTCTTCAATGTTTATAAGTTTGGATTAGTCTCACTAACCCTACTAGTTCACTACAATGAATGATTGGAAATCTAACTACTCTCCTACACCATAAAACTCACAAACAATAATGACAATGTCTTCTTCTTCTTCAAACAATGGTGATGGAAATATACACCATAAATGATGTTTCTCTTCAACATTTTGAGTAAAATTTCCAGAGAGAAATAGAACTCCTAGAACATCTCTATCTTTGAATTTGTCTTTCCAAAAAAGATTTTTAATCACCCTATAACTTTTCAGAGAGATTAGGAAATTCCTCTTCACTACATCTCTATTTTTTTTTGCAATCCAGGATGATTTTCCCCTTTAATTGGATGAACCTTTTTTAAAATTCACTCTTTAATGTTCCAAATTTATGTCCCTTAATTTTGATTTAAAAAACAACCCAAAAACACCCATAAATTTAAATTTATAACTATTATCAAAACCCTAAATTTTTAAATGCATATTTTATAGATTTTCTTACTTAATCTTCAACATAGTTGGGAAAACACCCAGGAATTTTTCACCATGATATGGTGTTAATCTATATTGCATTTAGAACACCACCACCATGGATTTCTCCATGGACATAGAGAGTATACCTTTGTTTCACAGGTTTATTTCCAAGACACCATTCCTAATGTCATAGCATGGGACATATCATGTTACCTCTTCCTTTATTTGAGTTCAATTATTGGGAGTAAAATTCCCTCAAAATATTCACCATTATGTAGGGGGAATTTCAACATTTCTACTTAGTTGGGTTCACTACGGTCTCTTACATGCCTGTGGTTGGAGACCCCATGTTGTAAAGGAATATTCTTGAGCCACCATGCCCAGTGAAATGATGCAATGCATTTAAATTGTCCCTTTTTCACTCACCATGACCACCAACATTCCTGTAGAGGTATTTCTTATTTCACACAAGTGACTTTCTAGATTAAAATTTCCACTATTGTGGGTGTAGTCACCAACTACATCCATAATTATCTTCACATGACCTATATGTATTCACCACAACATGGTCTAATCCATGGTGAAGACCTACTTTGCCAATTGGTATAAAAATCCCCAATAATCCTTTGTTAAAATATCTTCATCATCTAGGAAAACTTCAACACATATATCAACAAACACAAACCAAAAATTCCTAATAAGGATTTTTTCTAACAATCTACCACTTTGGGTTTATTGAAAATTCCCAAACACACAGACACTCAAATTCTCTAAGAAATACAACATATTTGATTTTCAACATTCATATTCATACATAAATGCTTTACTAATCACCAAATCTAATCCCATGTGAGTCATTCTTGGTGTTAGATATAGGATTTGAATGGAAGTATTCTCATGAACACATACTTTTATTCCAAGATCTCCACACACTCCATTAAAATACCTTCTTCACCCATGATTCAACATGATTCAAGTTATCCCCCTTTCAAACACACTTGAAACTCTTTATGATTCCCCCCTTGTCAAAAAACCCAAAGAAACCACTTCTCTAATAGGTTACATGAAAGGTTTAGAAATAAAATAATGAAAAGTGAAAAAGTACCATGCATTTATCTTGAAAGAAATTACCATGGGGGAGTGGGGATATCTTTATATTCCATTTAATCAAATGAATTCAGTTAGACTCTAAGAGTTAACCGATGCTTATCAAATGTCACCTTGGGTAGAGCCTTTTTCATTATATTTGAAATTTTCTCTTGAGTTGAAACATACTCAAATTCCACCAAAAATTGTTCAACATTCTCCTTTATAAAATGATACTTAATCTTGATGTTATTTGTCCTTAAATGACATATGGGTTTTTTATAAAGTTTATAACACTCGAGTTGGTGCACATGATCAGAATAGGTGACCCAACTTCAATTCCAATGTATGAAAAATGTTGTTTTATCCAAAGTAGTTGTGTGAATGCTTGAGTATCTACAATATACATAGCCTTCTCGATGCTTAATGATATACAATACCATTTCTTACTGAGCCACAAAATGAAAGAATTACCAAGATAGAATACACCACTAGAAGTTGATTTTTTACCATCAATTGAACCTTCCCAATCTACATTGGAATATCACATCCACTATTGTTGTGAGTCACTATAGTAAAATAGACCATATTCCACTATATAATTATTATAGAGAAGTATCATTTTCACAGATGTCATGTAACTTTATTTGGGAGAAATTTGATATCATGCTGCTTGACATATAGCAAACACAATATCCAATCAAGTGGATATAAAATATATTAAACTACCAATAATTTTTCCATAAATTGTGACATCTACATCTTTGCCTTCTTCATCTTTAGAAAATTCTTTTCGAGTCTCTTCTAGAGTTTTCATCGATATTGAATTATCCATATTGTAACATCACGTTACGTTTTCAGGTACTTTTGATGTTTCTAAGTACCTTTGTTTTGGAGCAGTGATGAATGAGAGAGTCGGGAGAACTTTAAATGATGTTTTTAGGCAAAGGTGAAGTCACACAGGCGGTGCACGGGTTGTCTAAACCGTGTGGCCAAACCATGCGTAGTTGGTCTTGGAGGCAGTAGGTTCCGCACGGGCAGTGCACGGTTTTTCTAATCGTGCGGCCAAACCGTGCATGGAGTGTTTTCCGAGGCAGTGGCTAATGCACGGTTAGCGCACGGTTTGTCTAACCATGTGGGTAAACTGTATGACTACTTAAATGAGATCCTATAAAAGTGGATCTCACTCGTTTTTCCTCTAAGTGCCTCGTTTTTCCTCCTAAGCATCCCTAACTCGGGATTTTGCTTCTCCTAAGGTCAAGGAGGTTTCTCCCATCATTATAGAGGTGATCCGAAGGCCTCTCTTGGCGAATCGAAGCCAGATTCTTGAGGTATGTGATTGTTCTTGTTCGGTTTCTTAGATCTACTTAGATCTGCTTCTCCTCTTCTCCCGGTTTCTTAGATCTACGCCCGTTATGGGTAGATCTAAGTGTGTTGATTCCAAATTCGATGATATTTGGTCTTGGTATTTCTAGAAGAGGAGATCTAAGGCGGGGTTTTAAGGATTTAGATCCAGAGCTCGATCGACATCGTTGTGCCGCTCGGTTTTTGGGGTTTCTTTTTGGGCTAACTCCCATTATTAAATCGAGGTAGGTGGTTCCATCCCGACTTTCCAAACTGATTATCATTGTATTTGCTTGATTTAATTCAATTGTTGATTTAAATTCAATTGTTCAAATTTGCTTTCAATTAAATTGATAAAAATTAGATTCCAGTGAATTGATATATTTATAATGGTTTTGGCATAGAAATTTGGGAAAAACCCCAATTCTATTGAATTGGGCATGTTTATGGAAATTGGCCGATTTAAATTGTTCAATTTAAATTGAGTATTTGATGGAAATTAATTCAATTAAATTGTTGAATTTAATTGTGAAAATAAATTTTGTAATGATGGAATTGGTTTTGAATGGATTTAAAACTCATGAAAATGGATTAAAATGATTTGATAGAAACCCATTGGTTTTATCTTGTGAAAAAGGCATGTTTTGAATAAAACATGTTTTGGTTTTAAATGGAATGAAATTGGAACTTTTGAAATGGAAGAATGGGATTGATTGTATTTTTAAGCATTCTTAAAATATTCCACCCATCATGTAAGAGGACATGCAAGCCTTAGGTAGTTAGTGAGTTATTTGGATACACTCTATGCTACGACAATGTTCTAAAACATACTTGCGGTGGGTCACATCCCCGACGGGTTGGTGACGAGTCTCCTTTGTCCAGTTTCATAGGGACATGTGTATACACATTTTGTTGAGTTCACATAGAGAGTGCAGAATCCTATAACTGGTTAATACTATCGTACCTTTTGGTAGATGACCATGTTTCTTGCTTGTTTATTTATATTTGAGATATAAATGTATGCAAATTCTTTTGAACTGCTTTACATGCCTGCTGAATTTTATATAAACTGTTTTATATAAATGTTTCACTTAAGCCATTGTTTTAGAAATATTCCATCATTTATAAATACTTTTCTTAAAATATTTATTTCCATCCTTTGAAAATGTATAGCATATTTTTTTAGAATATTATTTTGAATTTCCAAACATGTTTATTTGAAAATTGAAAGCTTTTCTTTGGATAATATATATTTGGATTATATTATGGAATCTTTGGTGGTATCCTACTGGGCTTAGGCTCACACCCTACTTTTTTCCTTCGGGTGTTTGTAGATTTCCTTCTTCCAGGCTCGAGCAAAGGGAATGAATCTCTTGGAGGAGGAGGATCCAGCTGTTGATATTCTCTTGGTGATTTGTGTCCTTAGAGACCTTGGGACTGTTTTCCCTTTTTAGTACTTGGGTTGTAGTACTTTGGGATTTTTATGCCTCTTTGTTTTCTGGTACATTACTCCCAGTGTAGTTTCTTCTTATTATGCATACTGTCTTGTTTCTTTTTCTTCCACTTTATTGTGGCAAAAATCATTCCCACTTGTATGTTGTACGATGATAGGTGCTAGTTACTGACCCGTGGGGATCGGGAATGCCATTTGGGCTATGTCAGGGCCGGCTCGGTTATCGGGTTACCAGGGTAACCGGGCTAGTTTGTGACAAAATGGTATCAAAGGAAGGTTTAAGCATATTTCCTTGATGACAGTATGAATTTGAGTATTCTTGTCGGGACTTAGGAGGTAGTTGTGATTGAGTGCCTGGCCATCTCTCATCACAATGAACCTTAAGTCACTAGGGTTGGTTAGGGATATACGACTTGTGGATTAGTTATAGTATTTTCCCTGTTTTGATTTGGATAGAGTGGAATCCAAATCTTATTATCCCTTCTATTAAGAATAGTTTTCCTTGTTACTCAGTTTGTGTGTTAATCTTATGTCTTTTCATTTTCTGATGATGTGTAGCATCATGCCTCCGAGAAGATGTGGGAATCAGATCCAAAGAGAGGCTGCTGCTGAATCTCAGCAAGCGAGTCCTATTGTGGATCTGAGTCTGGTTGAGGTGATTGTTCACACTATCCAAGCTCTAGGACATGCACTACCTCTAGTTTTTGTTCAGAATCCAGCTATAGATCCTCATAGTGATATTCTCCAAAGTCATTCTCAAGAGTTCCTATGCCATTAGCCACCAGTTTTCAAAGGCTCCACTAACCCTCAACATTATTAGGAATGATTGAGTAAGATTTAATGTTTGTTTGGGTTCTTGGAGACACCTGATGTGATCAAAGTGAAGTGTGCCACCTTCGTGCTAGAGGGACCAAGTAGGACATGGTGGGACATGATGGTGATGGCTGGGAAACATGAGGGTTTAGATTGGAAAGACTTTAGGGTTCTTTTCACTAACCAGTTCTATCCAGAATCAATGGTGTTGGCCAAGGCTATGAAGTTTTTCAATCTTGAGCAGGCCAACAAAACCGTGACAGAGTACTCAAATTGCTTTTCTGAGTTGGTACAGTTTGCTCCTGAGATTGTATCTAATGAGAATATGAATGCTCAAAAATTCAAGTTGGGACTTCGATCAGATATCCATTCTCAAGTTTTCTTACTAAAGCTTCCCACTTATGCTGATGTGCTGGATATGTCCATGATGGTTGAGATGGACCTGGAAGAAAAGTCAGGGTTTAAGGAGGTTCTTTTCCCTCCTAGTGTCAGTGTTGGTTCCTTTAAAGGAAAATGGAAGCGTGACATTTCTCATGGCAGTTCTCGAAAACAGAGTCATTCCAGACCTCCGGTAGCAACGAGAGGGGCTTCTTTGACTTTCTATTAGTGTGGAAAGCCAGGACATTCTAATATGTTTTTCACTAAGGAACCCAAGAACTGTAGCTCCTGCGGATGTTTAGGGCACTTACAGAGATTCTTCCATCACTTCTTTACTCCACGTAGTAGAACAAGATCATCAGCACCTCCAAAAACTGCGGGGAAATCAAATGCTTCACGTGTAAAAGGGTTCCAGCCACAGGCATCTAGAATGAAGCTTCTTCACGCAGTGGAAGAGTCACCAGAGGTAGCTGATACAGGTCCTACAATTGTGAGAGGTACCATTACTATAACTTCATCTTTAGTGACATATCTTTTTGATACTAATGCATCTCACTCTTTTATTTCAACCTATATTGTTAATCTTCTTAATCTACCTATGGAGATTTTATCTTGTGCGATGGATATTACTACACCCCTTGGTACAATGAGAGAGAAGGGTCTCCGTAGTCCTTCTTGTGTATTCTCTCTATTAGATGTTGATCATTCTTGGAGTTTCTTGGTTCTCAACATGAAATCTTTTGACGTCATTTTTGGGATGTATTGGATCATTGCCAATAAATACCGGATCAATTGTTATCTTCGATGGGTCTACCTTACTACACCCAGTGGTGTGCCTCTTTTTTTTCAAGGAGAATGGGACCCAAGGTCAAGAAGAGATGGAACCTCTTATCCAGGGTTGGGGAAAGTTATATCAGTGTTTTCTTTTGATCTGGAGAGAGATTCAATGTGTGGTGATCTCCCTCCAGTCATCGCTAAGTTTCCCGACATATTTCCTTCTGACTTCTCTGGTTTTCCACCAGTAAGAGATGTTGATTTTTCTATTTACTTAATTCCTGGTACTCAACCAGTTTCTATTCCCTCTTACGAAATGGATCCAGCAGAACTAAAAGAACTGAAGTCTCAGTTATACAATCTTCTTGAGAAAGGTTTTATATACCCGAGTGTGTCACCTTGGGCAACACCAGTTCTCTTTACCAAGAAGGCTGATGGTTCTCTTCGATTATGTGTTGATTATAGAAAGCTCAATTGAGTTACGATAAAGAACAAATATCTGTTACCACGTATTGATGATTTGTTTGATCAATTGAAAGGGGCAAGGTGGTTTTTAAAAATCGATCTTTGATTTGGTTAACATCAGTTGAGGATAAAATAATATGACATTCAAAAGACCGCTTTTCAGAGTAGGTATGGCCATTATCAGTACCTTGTTATGCCCTTCGACCTAAAAAATGCTCCTGCAGTTTTCATGGCTTTGATGAACAAGGTTTTCTGTGAGTATCTAGATACATTTTGTGGTAGTATTTGTGGATGAAATTCTTATCTACTCCAAGTCTGAGGAGGATCATGTGCATCATCTGAGAACAGTTCTAAGTCTTCTAAGGAATCACTAAATTTATTCCAAGCTTTCAAAGTGCGATTTTTGGATTTGGGAAGTGAAATTATTGGGACATGTCATGTCAGAACAAGGAATATCAGTTGATCCTGAGAAGGTGAAGGCTGTTATGACTTGGTAACAACCACGAAATGTTTTCGAGATTCAGAGCTTCTTGGGCTTAACAGGATATTATCGCTGGTTTGTTAAATACTTCTCAAAGTTAACTTCTCCAATGACATCTCTGACTTGAAAGGGAGTGAAGTTTCCATGGAATGATAAATGTCAGAGTTCTTTTGTTGAGCTAAAGCGCATTTTGACTACTGCGTTAGTGTTAACTCTTCCTTAGGCTGGGTTAGGTTATGTGGTCTTCTATGATGAATCAGGTTCAGGTTTGGGATGTGTCCTCATGTAAGGTAATCATGTTGTTTCCTATGAGTCTCATCAGCTTAAGCCTCATGAGAAGAACTATCCTACCCATGAACTTGAACTTGTAGCTGTAATGCATGCACTTAAGTGTTAGAGACATTACCTTTATGAATAAAGGTTTAGTGTGTATTCAGACCACACGATCTTGAGTTATATCTTCTCTCAAAAAGATTTGAATCTCCACCAAAGGCGTTGGGTGGAGTACCTGCAATATTTCGACTTTGACATTTCCTATACCCAGGGGAAAGGGAATGTGGTTGTAGATGCGTTAAGTAGGAAACTTCCATCACAGGTTGTGAAAGAATCTTCATAAGAGTGGAGTTTGATGGATCTTTTAGCTCAATTGAATATTGGAATTCAGTCGAAGGGGAAGGAAGTTTATTTAGCCAGTGTCGAGTTGACATCTTCTCTTCTCGAGTTAATTCTTCAGGAACAACAATTGGATGATGAATTACATAGCATTAGGGACTCTCTTTATGGTGGGGAGACTGACACTCAGTGGTTGTTCTCCAAAGAGGGTGTTCTTTATTATCGAAACCGTTACGTTGTGCCGTTATCGGCAAGGAAGGATGTGATGGGGGATTTCCATAACTCTCAGTGGGCTGTGCACCCAGGAACCACGAAAATGTTCTATGAAATGTGGAGGCAGTTCTAGTGGCCAGGTATGAGACGTGACATTGCTGATTTTTTATCTCATTGATATACATGCCAGCAGGTGAAAGTCGAGGACCGGAAACCTTCGGGTTTGCTTCAACCACTTCCAGTCCCTATATGGAAGTGGGATGAAATCTCTATGGACTTTGTGGTTGGGTTACCTCAAACCCAGAGGAAGAAGAACACGATATGGGCTGTGATCGACATGCTAACCAAGTCAGCTCACTTTATACCTATTTGGGATACAACCAAAGTTGAGGAGTTGGGAAATATCTATGTGAAAGAAATTGTTCATTTGCACAGAGTTCCGTCTACTATAGTCTCTGATAGGGATCCTCAGTTCACTTCTCGCTTTTGGAGAGGCATTTAGGAGGCACTGGGATCTCATGTCTGTTTAAGCATGACCTACCATCCACAGTCAGATGGCTAGATAGAGAGAGCTATTCAGATCCTTGAGGATATGATTCGTGCATGTGTTCTTGACTTTGGTGGGTTTTGGGATGATCATCTGGGGCTAGTTGAGTTTTCTTATAACAACAGTTACCAGTCTGCGATCAAAATGTCTCCTTTTGAGGCATTTTATGGTCGTCCTTGTAAATCTTCTTTATGTTGGTCGGAGATTGGTGAAAGTTCCTTGGTAGGACCAAGTTTGGTCCAAGAGACGATGACTAAGATCTAGTTGATTCGTTAAAGAATGTTGACAGCACAGAGTCGGTACAAGTCTTATGCTGATCGTCGTTGTAAACCTTTAGAGTTCTTAGTTGGTGACTAGGTGTTCTTAAAAGTTTCACCCAAATTAGGTCATCGATGACTTGGGAGGCAAGGGAAGATTGCTCCTTGTTTTGTGGGACCTTTAGAGGTTGTTGGTCTTGTAGGGAAAGTTGCTTACCGTCTAGATCTACCACCACAGCTGACGTTGATACATAATGTGTTCCATGTATCGCAGCTGTGAAAGTATCTCTCTGATCCATCTCATGTTTTGATCTGGAGTGATCTTAAGATTGAACCAGATTTATCTGTGACTGAACGACCATTCAGGGTTGTTGATTCTGAGACCAAGGTACTTCATGGGATAATGATACCTCTGGTCCATGTACTATGGAAGCATGGTTCCGATTCTCATGATATGTGGGAAAGGGAGGCACTAATGAGAGAGCAGTGGCCTCATATTTTTGATGTGGAGGTTTCTTCATAGGCTTTCT
Source organism: Viscum album (assembly GCA_963277665.1). Classification (NCBI taxonomy): domain Eukaryota; kingdom Viridiplantae; phylum Streptophyta; class Magnoliopsida; order Santalales; family Viscaceae; genus Viscum; species Viscum album. The sequence goes on along the minus strand of OY728138.1, from coordinate 1,291,350,348 downwards.
GGGGGCAGAAAGATCTTATGGTGGGGAGGTTGTAACATCACATTACATTTTTAGGTACTTTTGATGTTTCTAAGTACCTTTTTTGGAGTAATGATGAATGGAAGAGTTGGGAGAACTTTAAATGATGTTTTGAGGAAAAGGGGAAGTCGCACGGGCAGCGCACGGGTTGTCTAAACCGTGCGGCCAAACCGTGCGTAGTTGGTCTTGGAGGCAGTAGATTCTGCACGGGCGACACACGATTTGTCTAACTGTGTGGAAAAACCATGCATGGAGTGTCTTCCTAGGTAGTGGCTAACACATAGTTAGCGCACGGTTTGTCTAACCATGTGGGTAAACCGTGCGACCTCCTAAATGAGATCCTATAAAAGTGGATCTCACTCGTTTTGCCTCTAAGTGCCTTGTTTTTCCTCCTAAGCGGCCCTAACTCAGGATTTTGATTCTTCTAAGGTCAATGAGGTTTCTCCCATCATTCTGGAGGAGATCCAAAGGCCTCTCTTGGCGAATCGAAGCCATATTCTTGAGGTATATGATCGTTCTTGTTTGGTTTCTTAGATCTACTTAGATCTGCTTCTCCTCTTCTCTTGTTTTCTTAGATCTACACCCGTTATGGGTATATCTAAGTGTGTTGATGCCAAATTTGATGATATTTGGTCTTGGTATTGCTAGAAGATGAGATCTAATGTGGGGTTTTAAGGATTTAGATCCAGATCTCGATCGACATCGTTGTGCCGCTCGGTTTTTGGGGTTTCTCATTGGGCTAACTCCTGTTATTAAATCGAGGTAGGTGGTTCCGTCCTGACTTGCCAAATTGATTATCATTGTATTTTCTTGATTTACTTAAATTGTTTATTTAAATTCAATTGCTCAAATTTTCTTTCAATTAAATTGATAAAAACTCGATTCCAGTGAATTGATATATTTGAAATGGTTTTGGTATATAAATTTGGGAAAAACCCCAATTCCATTGAATTGGGCGTGTTTATGGAAATTGACCGATTTAAATTGTTCAATTTAAATTGTGGATTTGATGGAAATGACTTCAATTAAATTATTGAATTTAATTATGAAAATAAATTGTGTAATGATGGAATTGGTTTTGAATGGATTTCAAACTCATGAAAATGACTTAAAATGATTTGATAGAAACCCATTGGTTTTATCTTTTGAAAAAGGAATGTTTTGAATAAAAGATGTTTTGGTTTTAAATGGAATGAAATTGGAACTTTTGAAATGGAATAATGGTATTGATCTTATTTTTAAGAATTCTTAAAATAGTTCGCCCATCATGTAAGAGCGCATGCAAGACTTAGGTAGTTAGTGAGTTATTTGGATACACTCTATGCTACGAAAATGTTCTAAAACATACTTGTGGTGGGTCACATCCCCGATAGGTTGGTGATGAGTCTCATTTGGACAGTGTCATAGGAATTTTTGTATACACATTTTTCTGAATTCACATAGAGAGTGCGGAATCCTATAACTGGTTAATACTATCGTACCTTTTGGAAGATGACCATGTAGCTCGCTTGTTTATTTATATTTGAGATATAAATGTATGCCAATGCTTTTGAAATGATTTACATGCCTGCTGAATTTTATATAAACTATTTTATATAAATGTTTCACTTAAGCCATTGTTTTAGAAATATTCCATCATTTGTAAAGCCTTTGCTTAAAATATTTATTTCCATCCTTTGAAAATGTATAACATATTTTGTTAGAATATGATTTTGAATTTCCAAACCTGTTTATTTGAAAATTGAAAGATTTTATTTGGATGATATATATTTGGCTTCTATTATGAAATCTTTGGTGGTATCCTACTGGTATTAGGCTCACACCCTACTTTTGCCTTCGGGTGTTTGTAGATTTCCTTCTTCCAGGCTCAAGCAAAGGGAAAGAATCTCTTGGAGGAGGATCCAGCTATTGATCTTCTCTTAGTGATTTGTGTCCTTAGGGAATTTGGGACTATTTTCCCCTTTTTAGTACTTTGGTTGTAGTACTTTGGGCTTTTTATGCCTCTTTGTTTTTTGGTACATTACTCCCAGTAGAGTTTCTTCTTATTATGCATACTGTCTTATTTCTTTTACTTCCGCTTTCTTATGGAAAAAATCATTCCCACTTGTATGTTGTATGATGCCAGGTGCTAGTCGCCGACCCATGGGGATTGGGAACGCCCTTCAGGCTATGTCAGGGCTGGCTCAGTTATCGGGTTACCAGGGTAACCGGGCTGGTTCGTGACACATATGAGATTTGTTTAGAACCTCTATGGAATTTTTTTTTTCAGATATTAAGATATCATCATTTATTTTAATCACTTATAGTCTAAGGAAAAAAGTAAAATTCACCAATAAGGGACATCTCAAAATTACACCTCATAAGATATGAAAATTTCTTACATTGGGTGTCATCCGAGCCTCCAAATATAATATAATCTACATATACAATCATCACAATCTACTACTTATTTTCCATCTTGATATATATATTGTGACCAACCCATCCATTTAAAATCTAAGAATCTTCATATATTGGTCCAGCCTTGAGGACTATGCTCTTAGTGCTTACTTTATCCCATACAAGGCCTTCTTCAATTGTCATACTTTATTTTCACAATTATTAATGAGAAATCCATCTAGTTTCTTGATGTAGACTTCCTCTCAAAGAAACCATTAAAAAGGATAATTTTATATCTATTTGGTACACCTTGAATCCTTTCTTCAACTCCATGATTAAAAATAATCTCATTATTTCAAGTCATGCCACCGGTGAAAATGTTTCATCCACATCAATCCCTTTAACTTGGGAATACCATTTACACACAAGTCACACTTCATTCCTTAAAACCTTTCCATATTTATTCAATTTATTTTAGACCACTCATTTGGTCCTGATGATATTCTTGTCATGTTGACCCAGAATAACTCCCCATGTATTTTTATTATCTATTTGTCCAAGATCCCCATGCATAAATTTGACCCAAATTTATTCCTTAGTGGACACTTTATAAGATTTTGGTTCCACTATAGATAAGATAAGAAATTTATATTGAGCCTTCATCCTTCTTGTTTGAATGGGGGTTGATCAATCTCTAATAATGTTACTTTCATTGATTTTAGACCTAATTGATCATCTATTTGAACCGGCTATTCTAGCTATGTTTCCTTCATCATTAGATTTTTATGAGAGTTATATATGACTCTTATAACTCCCCCCCTAATCCACACACTTATTTATCTCTTTCAAATTAAAAAATAGATAATTTTCATATGAAACCTACTCACCAGAATTTGAATTCTATTCAAGTTTCATTGATATCTGTTCATTTTAAACTATACTGACATCATTACTTTCAATAATTTTTCCTATCATTTCATTCTAACACTAATAGGCTCTACCATTTGATGAATACCCAAGAAATATTCCTTCATCACCATGGGATTCAAAATTTACATTCCTTTCTTTGTTAAGAATGAATCACTTAGTTCTAGACCCCGAGAGGTAATTAAATGTGGGATTATTACTATAATAAATTTCATATGGAGTTTTATCTTCATTGGAACATAATATGGTTCTATTTGAGATATATACCTCCACTTTCACTACCAATTTACAATATTTATTTGGTAATCCTTTGTCAATGAGAATAGTCTAAGACATATTGTTGATGATTCAATTCCTTCTTTTAATAACTCCATTACACTGAGGAGTTTTGACCACTTAAACTTGGTTATGAATTCCATTATTTTACAGATATTCTTCCACTTGGATGTTTTTAAATTCTAAACCATTGTTGGTGTAAAACTTTTTAATTTTTACACCAATCATAATTTTATCTAGACTTTAATATCGTGTGATATAATTAAACACTTTAGATTTGTGATTTATTACCATAATCCATGACATTAAAATGAAGTAATCAAAAAACAAGACATATTACCTTTTTTCATCTGTATATTTAGGTGTAATTTTCCCACATACATCTATATACACCAGCTTAAGTATTGATGAATTCCACTTATTGTTTTGTAAGTATTTTGAATAATCTACCCCTTTTGAAAAGAATTACATGTGTGAGTGTGATCACATATAAGCTTATGGATGTCTCATTCTCCATTAAAATTCACCATATTTTCCAAGTATTTTTTTCTTAAATGGAAAATTTGTTTGTGCCATAGTTTTTTCTCATCTTCCTTGGATATCATACACCAATTCTATTCACTAACATGGAAAATATTCCATTTTGTTTATCTTCCTTACAGAATAACTAAACTGTATCCTTCTCTAAGATTTCCTACCTTATTATTAAACTAAAAAACATTACCTAATTCACATAATTGACTAAAAATAATAATATTATTATCGAGTCCTTTAACTAAGAGCACATATATTCACCTGAGATGTTTACCGCCGACTTTATCTTTCCCATATCCAATTATATTGAGACACATATCATTAAGAAAAGGAGAAACACCATCTTTATTATATTTTATTCCCATGATGAAGTCTTTATTTCCGGTCATGTGAGATGTGCATCCACTATCCAAAATCCATAAACCGGACTCATCTGTTTCTTTTAAAGCAATATTAATTTCATTATCTTTTTCCAACTTTCTTTTATTCACCTAAGATTCTTGGTCTAACTCTATTGATGATGGATGAACTTTCTTTTCTTGGATCTATTTAATCTTATACATATTTTAATATTAGAAATATATTTTTAACTTTTAGATTGTTATATGAATATTCTAACTACTATTTTCCACACTTATGAGATTCTCTTAGAACTATCTATTTTACTCTTGATTCATAATAGATATATTTGTGCCCAAAATCTTCACATTAGAAATAATATCCATTAAAATAATAGAAAAGTATAGAAATACTACTTTCCTATTTTTTAATCATGTTCTCATAGATATATCTTAACATATAACACAAATATTGGGCATGTCCCATATTTACACAACAAAAACATCTAATTCTTAGCATCTTATTCTCAGTTATTACATATCTAAAAGTACCTTATTGAGTGATGTGAATATCCACTTTCCTTCAAGGTTTTGATGTTTTAGGTTTATCACCAACCACAACTATCTTATTTATGTCATCATGTTCTATAATTTTTTTTATCTTTGAAGCATTATACTTGTGGATGGGAATATGTTCCTCAGTGAATTTATTATATTTTTTTGTCCTTGACAGGATAAACATTATTTGAGATTCTTGGTGCCATAATGAGTGTGAGAAGCTTCTCTTGACTCCCCCTTACATTTCTATTTCCTGACTTATTATTCTATCTCTTTAATTAACTTATATTTTTTTAACTGATTCAGATATCCCATCAATGATTCGAGTTTTCTAATTTTCTTTAAGTTTCAAATATATTTATTTAATTAAGCTTATTGAATTTAAAATTTTAAGATTTTCAATTTCAATTTTTTATTTTTTACACATCTTACTCTTATTACTTTATATAGAGTTTAGATTTATGAATAATTGCACTATCCTTCACTGTCTTAGCTCTCAAAACATTAATTTATTCAAGGGATGCCTCTAGTTCAACCCAAAGGTAAAATATTCCATCAACATCATTTTCAACATAATTATCATTGTCTTGAATAACAACTACTAGTGAATATTCATCAAGATCCTTGTAATCTTGGACTTATTCAACTTCACTTTCCTCAGAGTTTAAATATTCCTATATGGGAAATTTTTCTCTTTTGAAAACAATTTTATTGAACTCCATATATTCCTTATCATTATTTTAAAATTTATCAGGATATTTATCCATAATATGCCTTACTTTTCCACATTTGAAACAAGTAAGTGGAATATTACCTTTAAAATTTCCTTTCCCTCTTCCAAGGATAGAGGAAAGAAAGGATATCATCTTGTAATTTTTTGATCCTTTTAAAACTTCCTTCATAATGAGTTTCTTCATAGCTTTAAAATATACTTCATGATAATTTTCCTTCACCCTGGACTCATTTTCTTCATTCCTCATTTCATATGCTTTAAGAGTGCAATGAAAGTTATCCAGAGAGATCTCTTTCAAATATTTGTCTTCTAGAATCGACAACTTTTCATTGAACCAAGGAGGAAATCTTCTCATGATTCTCTTCACAATATTTTAATCTTTGAGATCTTCACCAAGACTGTATATGTCTTCAATAAGAGCATTTATTTAATAAAAAAAGGAACCAACCATCTCATTTGGATTCATTCTCAAATCCTCATATTTATTCCATATAACCTATAAATTGGATCCATCTAACTTTGAATCTCCTTCATATATATTCAGAATTTTTCCCACATAACATGAGAGGTATTATAATAAATTACCTTTATTTAAATGGGATTGTATAATGCACTTACTAAGGCATTAATTTCCTTTTCATTTACATTCAATTTTCTATGATCATTATCTGATAAATATCCATTATCAATTCTAATATAAATACCATACATAGAATCCACATGAATGTCTATTCCCAATGATTAGAAATAGTGTCACATACAACTCTTCCATAATTAGAAATTATTACCTTCAAAGATGGTAATTCCTTAATGGTTATCAATTATCGCCATGATTTTGAGAGATAAAATTCCACCTAAAGAAAACCAACCCTTTGATATCTCTTGACGGTCCTTTATCAAGGAATATACCTTGGGGGGGGGGGGTGAATCAGGGTATTACAGTATATTATATGATTTTTTATAATGTTTTCTCAACTTGAGAAACACATAAATCTATCATTTTATTTATTTTTAGATTAATTAAATAAGTAAATGACACATGCTATTTTACTTGGTTTACCCTCAGTAGGATACTCTAAGATGCATGTAAGATAATGTGCTGGTGCACCAAATATAAAAATAAAATTCACCACTTCAACATTTACAATTTTGGATCGGTCTCACTAGACCTCCTGGTTTACTACCATGAATGATTGGAAAGATCACTACCCTCATACACTAGGGAACTCACTACTCCTCTTGATGATGTATTCGTTTTTTTTATTCAAACAATAGTGATGAAAATATACACCATATATGTTTTTTCTATTCAGTAAAATTGAGTTGAACTTCCTGAGAGAAATGGAACTCCCGAAACACCTCTATATTTGGATTTTCTTTCCATAAGATATCTAAAATCACCCTCCAACTTTCCAAATATATATGGAAATTCCTCTTTACTTTACCACTATTTTTTTGTGCCCTGTTATGCTATTTTACTTTAAATTGGATCACATTTTTTTTAAAAAAATCCACTCTTCAATGTTTCTAATTAATGGACCTTAATTTGGATTTCAAAAATTACCAAAAACTTCCCATCAATAGATGGTTATAACTGATATAAATCCTAAAATGTTACAATGATTATTTTTCATGTTTACTGACTTGACCTATGACATGGCTTGAAACATGACCAAGCATTTTTCACCATGACATGGTGTTCTTATATATTTCATTCAGTGTAACACCACCACATCTTGATCCATAACTATAGAGAGTCTCCATGTGTTTCAAAAGTGTATTCCTAGGACACGACATCCAATGACATGGCGTGGTCCACATCATATTTCCTTTTATTTCATTTGATTTCTACCATGATGAACAAAACCCCCTCAAAATATTCACCATAAAGTAGGGGACATTCAACAATTCAGTACAGTCAGGGTTTTTATGGCCACTTCCATGCTTGTAGTGGGCTACCCCATGCTACATATAAAGATACCCGATCCACCATACCCAGTGAAATGATGTGGTGCATTTCAACTGACTATTTTTCACTAACCACGACCACCATCATGCTTACATAGGTCTTGGTCATTTTACACAGGCGACTTCCCAAATCAAAATTCCCATTATTGTGGGTGTGGTCACTAACTCTAACTATAATTATCTTCAAAATGGACTAGATATATTAAATATAGTGTGGTCTAATACATGGTTAATAATTACTTCACCAATTAGGATAAAACTCCCAAATTCTCCTTTTTCAAACATTTTCATCATATGGGAAAGAAAACTTTAACACATATGTAAACAAACACAACCAAAAAATTCCTAATAGGGTTCTTTTCCAACAAAACACCTTTACTTCACAATATCAAATGATAATATTTTAATAAAATCTATTGTATACTTAAAACTATTTATATGTTCATCATCATCACTTTTCTTAGTACCCTTTTTATTAAAATTTTCCATTGATATATTTTATATAATCTTTTGCTGATACACCCTAAACCTTTTAGGATATAAAGAAACATTCACTTTGAGTTTTTACTCATATAATCCTTTATTTATTAATAATATCAGAAAAGGTAGATTTTTTATTAAGGTTTTCACGTCAGTTATTCTAATATTTGATGTTAAAACACTTAAGTTTTGACATCAGTTATTGTTATAATCGATATTAAATGCATCTTTTAACATCATTTATGATATAATTGACACTAAAAACTTATAAAAAAAATTATAAAGCACATGAATTTAGAATAAAAAACTATTTCTTTCAAACTCAAAACTCTCAAAACCTAACTTTATCTAGTCAAAAATGCCATCCCTCTAATTCATTCATCTGGGTTATTACCTTTTCTATGATTCAACCTCTGATTTTGTGACTTTTTACTTGATTTTTTTCTCATTTTACTATTTTTTACCACATTTTGTGATTTCAGAGTTGTTCCACATATTTCCTTTGAGTTCTATAATCATCGCTATTGATCTTGTTTTTTAACCACGATCCCACTTAATTACATACAATCTAAGGTTTTTTACCACTATTTTATCTTTTTTCATTGTTGATATACTAACTACATCTAAATTTTTTGTGATTAATTTTTATTTTTATTGTTTAAAGATTTATTATATGTTTGTGATTTAATTTTTATTTATTTATTTATTATTGATTGAACTCCCACTTGATTTCATGCAATTTGAAGTTCATTAACTACCATTTTTTCTCTATTTATTGTATATATACTGTTTTAATCTAAATTTTTTATCAATTAATTTTTTATTTTATTTATTTAGATTTTTTTTAAATGTTTGTGATTTTTAAATTATATCAATTCTTTTATTTTTTATATAAATATTGTATCTATTTATTATGGTGTGTTAATATATTTATCATATTATTTTTTATATTATATAACTGTTTTTTTGATTAAATGTTCATGAATAAATGGTTTTGATTACATTTTTATGAATAAATAGTGAGTTTACTTATGATATTATATTTATTTATTTATTGTATTGATGTTTATTTTGCATAATTGTTTGCTTTGGTTAAATTTTTATGAATAAATTGTTTATTGATTGATTGTTTTTATTATATGTTTATATATTTTATTGTTATATGAGTATATATCATTTTAATCAATATATTTTAAATTTATACATGTTTATATGTTTTATATTTATCTGTTTATATATATGTATAATTATTTAAAATTTTTAATATATTTATCTATTATACTATAATTTTAGGTTATTAATGGATTATAATTGGATAAATTCATGACTAACTAGTGATAGATATGGGAAAGGGGTTAATGATTTATTGAAATTTTCTAAACCAAATCTTGAAAATAGATATCTGATTTTTTTCCATGCATGAAGTGTTTAAATATGAGAAAATTAGGGCAGAGAGAAATCAAATACCATATGATTTATTATGGTTATAATAATTATTATACATACTATATTTTATATGGTGAAATAATAAAGTATTCAAGATATAATGTCTATAAATATATTCAGTATGTGACTGTGGATATTCTTGAGGAATTAATTTATGATGTAGACTTCAAAACCATTGAAAAAATAGTTTCTATTAGATGATTGTATGGAGATGCTAAGAAAACACTATTTATAGGTTACACTAACTCTACAGTGTTATAAGTAGTATTGATATTTGTTAACTTGAAAGCAAGAAGTGGTTGGATTGATAAGTGTTTCAATAAATTTCTTGAACTTCTAAAAGAGTTACTTCCAGAAGGTAATGAACTTCCTGATTCCAATTATGATGGGGAAAAAAATATTATTTCCAATGGGATTGGGGTATAAGAAAATACATTCTTTCTCTAATGATCGTGTGCAGTATAGGTAGGAATATAAAATTTTATCAAAATTTCCTAAATATAGGACATCACAATATAAAATGGATGATAAATACAACTGTGATTCATTCTCAAGAGAATGAACTAAATCTCTCACTAATGAAATATGATATATTCCAATAATTCCACATTTGAAGCATCTATTTGCAAATTAAAGCAATTAAAAGAGGATAAAATGGAACACATATGAGTGAATCTATGATGGAAACTTATATCACCTTGTCGATTCACCATAATCGAAGATATTTGATTAAAAAAATCCTGATTCTGAAAATAAAGTTAGAAATATTAGAATAGGAATTTACGTAGAATAAATCTACATAGGAGCCCCAATAACCAACATAGTTCATGGATTGTTATGTTATTAGTTTACAAATCATCCCCATAAATATTTATGAAGAGAAAACATGTTATTAATAACTTAATGATTTCTGGACCTAACTAGGTTAGAAATGATATTGATGTATATATATCACTATTGATTGATGATTTTAAATTTCTATGGGTGGAAGGAATTATAGTTTTTGATGCATAAATGAATTATTATTTTCTTTTTCATGCTATAGAAATGTTCACTATAAATGAATTTTTGGCATATGGAAACTTATATGGATATCATGTTAAGGGACATAAAGCTTCTAAAATTTACAAAAAGGGAAATCATATCATCAATTTTAGAATGGTAGAAAGACAGTGTATATGGGATATCAAATATTTTTATAAATTTACAATCCTTGTCAAATATTAAAAAAAATGATTTAATGGTTTACAAGAGCATGACCCCCCATAACCATTTTTAACTGAATAATATCATGACAAGGTGAAAACCATCGATGTCACATTTGAAAATATGGGAAGTTTTGGTCATAAAACAAATAGATGAAATAAATATTACATATCATTCAATCTAACTTATTGGAGATTTTTAAAGTAAAAAAATAACATTGATGTTATTCATGTTGAGAAAAAAATATGGAAACTTTGATTGAAAATTTGTTAGACATAAAATAAAATACCAAATATGGATTGAATGCAAGATTGAACTTAATATCCATGATAATACATTTAGAGTTATCTCCCACTATAAAATGAAACATAACATATTTACCTTTAGATTTTCACATGTTAAGAAAGAGTGAGAAGATATATTTTTATCAATGTTTTTATGGTATAGAAGTACCAAGTGGGTTTTCTTTAAATGTAAAATTTTTAATTTCATTAAAGGGTTTGAAGTTAATATGTTTGAAATATCATGACTATCATGTATTGATGCAAAAACTAATATCTTTTTCACTGTGTGACATATTACTGATACCTTTTATAAATTCTACCATTAGACTATGTTACTTTTTTAATTCTATTTCAAGCAAAGTCATGGATCCAAATTTTTTAGATGTATTAGAGAATTGATTTTTCCTCATACTTCATTAATTAGAAATGTATTTTCCACCATAATTTTTTGATATAATGGTTTATCTAGTGATTCATTTAGTATGAGTGATATGAATACATGGGAATTATTATTTATATTAGATGTATACTTTTTAAAGATATATGAAAATTTTGAAGGGATATGTTAAACATTTACATCAACTAAAGGCCTATATTGTTCAAAAATATGCATTGGAAGAGGTTATTTAGTTATGTACTAATTATTTATATGTAGTGGATCACATTCATCTCCCAATATTTTAATATTTGATAGTTGATAGTAAAGATAAAGGGATCTATGTCTTAAAGGTAAATTTAATTCAATATGATAAAGTGATGTAGGCACATTTATACATTTTGAACAACACAAGTGAGGTTAAACCATATATATTATCACATATTGTTGGTTGAAGGTACATTATTCAAAAATAAATGAAAAGTGGTTGATTAATGAATATAAAAATACATTTGTTTCATGGTTTAAAGATAAATTCAACACTAATTTATCTATATAAGAAACATTGAAATCATTAGTATGGGGACCATGTGTTAATGTGATCACAAGGTTTGATTTTGACATTAATATTTACACATTTTTACAAAAAATATCAGGAAAACAAGGGCACCATTAAAAATAGTGGAGTAATGGTCATCGCTGAAGTAATGCATCTCTTAAGTGTAAAAGATAAAAACAAAATTTTTGTATCAAAAAAATATTTTAGAGTTGTTTAGGATGTATGGGAAATTGATTATACTAAATTTAGAGTTGTATTATTTAAGTGTAACTGGGTTGGCAGTAACTATGGTGTGAAACATGATGATAATGGATTTAAATTTATTAATTTGGAAATATTTAGTTGTAAAGAGGAGCCATTTATCATGGTGACACATAAAAAATAGATATTTTATGTTATTGATCCATTGAATGATCAGTGGTTTATCATTTTATAAGGTAAAAAAATTCATTTAGGCGATGAAGATGTTGATGATATTGAGGAATTATGTGAGATTTATTCAATTATTACATGATTACCAAATAATAATAATGAATGTGATGTTGACATAGTCTATGTATTAAGAAATGATCACATAGAAGGGATATGAGAAAGCAATCCACTACTCTCTAAATTATTCATGTAAATATCTATTTTTTATGAAACTTACATAGTTAAAAACTTTATTTTTTTTAACTTTGATGTTTAAATAAATATGTATTGATCATTTATATAATTTTTATATTCATTAGTTTCAGGTATACATTTTTTGGTTGAATAAGTCAGCCATTATCATTTTTTCTGTGAGTATTTTTTTTATATTCTTCATTTTCAAGTATGCACTTTTATTCAATTGTATTAGTTAAAAAAATATTTATAATTTTATTCCTGTTATGAACAATCAATTTTTTACTTATAATAATTATTTATTTATTTTCAAATAAAGGTATAAAAAAGTATACATTTTTAAATGATAATCTTTTTTTTTTCATTTTTTGTTAATTTTTATATTCATTCGTGTTAGTTACACATTTTTTTAGTTGAAATGTTTAGAATTCATTATTTTGATTTCTATTATGAATAAGTAATTTTTTTACTTTGTTAACCCAACAAGGTTAAATACCCTGAGGGGGTGGGGGTAAATTAGGGTATGATAAATTAAAAAACCCATCCCTTTGAATATTTTTTTTATCATTAAACAAAACTATATACTTTCTCCTTCACATAGATTAAAATAAATGAAAAGTAAAGCATGAAAAAGAAATATCAATTTTACTTTTTTTACCCTCATTAGAATACATCCAAGTAGCACACAAAATTAATGTGATGATGTATCAAATTAAATAAATTGAACTACTATTACAAGGTTCAGAGTGGACTCACTATCCCTCCTAGTTTAAAACCGATCACAAACTAAAATCTCACTTCTCTCCCAACTGAAGTTTGTGAACTGATCCTTCACAAGATTCTTCTATTGATCTGAATTATCTTAGAATAGTTTCACACATATACGAGTGTTCCCTAAAGATCCTTTTTTTCACCTAGTAGATGAAATCCACTTCATTGCATAGTGATTTATTTATAGAGAGACCTTTCACATACTATTTTTGTTCCTCCATGAATTGTTTTAAACCCCACATGAAATCCTTGAATCGCGTAGTGTGGGTATACCAAAAACCAAATTTACTTCACAGATGGATGATGCCTCATGAAATAATAATCCTTTGAAAGATAAAATTCACTATAAACTAAACTCCTATATGAATTGAACTTCCTTTGTAAACTAAAATCCTCAGTGAACAACCACCTTTGTGAATTACTTTCAGACTTAGTTGTATTCTTATAGTGATGATTCTTTATAATCAATTTATCTCTCTATATATATAATTAAGTGATCATAGGTCATTTATATAGTAAAATAAACTTGAAAAATCCATGATCACAATCGCATTCAACCCCTTTGCGAATTAGCATTCACCATAAACTAAACTCGCTATGTGGTTCACATAACACATAACTCCCCTTGCAGAAGCCTTTGAAACACTGTCTCTTCACAAATGATGATAACCCTTTACGAAGGCTTCAAAATCACCTTCTTCAACTAAGAATTATCAGAACCCTTTGTGCTTCACATAGAATTTTTTCTATGTGGTTGAGTTGCCTTTACCGCTTTTTCTTCATGGTTTCACATACTTGCTATGCGGTTTGCATAGAAAAGCTCATATGTAGTCAATTTTCCATTTTTTTAAAAAACCAATGCAAAATTCTTTAGGTTCTATGTGGTCCACCAATTTTACTATATGGAAAAACATTATTACCATAAAACAAACCCTGATTTTTATTCCCAAAAAATAGTAAACACTAAGAAACTACACCACCTTCAAAACTCCTACTTCAGTAATAACCATACTGAAATATTGTCAACTATATTTCTCAATAAACAGAGCCAACAAAAAATGGAACCTTGGTGGATTTTTCCCAATATACTTATAATAATATTTTAATTTTATCAAATATAGGTACACAAAACTTCATTGAAGTAGCATACATATTTCTAAATAAAGGACATAGATGAAGAGGTGATAAGGTATGTGTACATTTCTTTATATAATTATTCTATAATAATTAAATTATTTAATTAAATTAAGCTTATGTTTCTTGAAATTATTTTCATATCTTCTTATTTTCTAGAGAATATGATACATAAAGTTGGTAGATGTGAGATTATGCATTTACCAAAACTTTCACTTGTGTACAATGTAGCGACCCAAACTTATCATACATAAATATTACATCTCAATAGATAAATATTAATTTCATAACATAATGATCCATAATAAAATTATTTAGGTCTAGTGCCTTTGGAAACTTGGACACATAAACAACTTGTAAATTAGTGAGTTACGTCATCTCTCGCTAATCTCTTAATAACTAGCACCCTTCTTAAAAATATCATACATACTACATTTCTTCATATTCTGAGGAAAGTAAACATAAGAAAGGTTGAGATCAGATAATTAATAAGAATAAATAAGGGAGATATCAATTTAACATGAGAATATGGGTATGAGAACACAAGAATATCATTTGAAAAACCTTAACCTACATATCATAAATTGTAAACGTGAGTCATGGAATAAATCTTGGTAGTTCATAAGAAATGAATCATAATAGAATTAAAGAAAATGATCCATGAGAGAATAAAATTGGAATTAGACATAGTTTTTTAGTGTACACATAAGCATATAAAATCTTATATCAAAGTTACCCACCAATACATTCATAACACATTAGGCTTGAACTAACCACAAGTGTACCTTCTTTGGGCTTGGGATAACCTCCCATATACCCTCTTTTAGGCTTGGGATGACCACCTGTATACCCTTTCAGGCTCAGGATAACCTCTAATGCACCCTTTGAGATCATATAACATTAATCACTACCCAATGAATTTTAGGGAGATATAGGTTCCACCCATATTTGGTTATAACATAACCACCGTCACATAATGAAAACCATAAAAAAGTGCACCACAAGACCATTAAACATTCATCATATCAGAACCCATGAAAAGAAATGGGATTTATAACACATTTATCATATTAGAAACCATGAAAATAAATGGGATTAATAAATCAATCATCATATTAGAAACCATGAAAATAAATGGGTTTCAAAAAATATTTCATCATAGAATAAACTGTGGAAAAGAAACATGTTTCATAAACATCTTTTAATCATAAACATAAAGCATATAGATAAAGAATAAGAATGTTTTCCTTATATGATATCCAAAATAAATCATAAGTAACATCAAATGATGTCATATTATATATAAAACTATTTTGAAAGATCATTTAAAACATTTCTTTAGGGAAATATCCTTTACACTTTGAAAAACACTTTTTAAAACATAAAAAATTTCAAAATCCTTTTCTTTGAAAATAACTTTGAAAACTTATAAAAAAAGATTTAAATATAATTTAAAATATTTCTTGAGGAAAATACCCTTTCCACTTTGGAAAAAACTTTTTAAAACATAAAACATTTTCAAAATCCTTTTCTTTGAAAACAACCTTATAAACTTATAAAGTAAGCTTTAAAAATCATTTAAAACATTTCTTGAAGAAAATAACCTTTCTTTGAAAATAAAATTTTAAAACTAAAAATTCATAAAATATTTTGTAAATCCATTTCCTTGAAAATAAACTTTAAAACTTATAAATTAATCTTTAAAAAATTTAGTGGTCATGATGGTGGTAAATTTTGTACATATTAAAATAAACATTCCTTTCAAATTTTTGGTAAAAGGCAAACAACCCTTGTTTTGAAAACGAAATGAAGAATAATTTTAAAAAATTTTGTAAAAAAATTAAAAAAATGGTAGAAATTACTTTAAAAAATCCCACAAGAACATTAATTTTTGTTGAAAACATTTTTCAAAAACATGAATATGGAAGAAAAAAGGGTTTTCAACCGAAGAGAGAAATAAAGTTAGTTTTCTTTAAAAATATTCTTTTGGAATCATGAGTACATAAAGAGAGGAAAATGAAGAAAAAAGATGTATTATAAAAAATAACTATATTAGAATAAACTTCATGAGTTTTTGGGAGATATATCTTAAAATTTTATCATAGTAAGGATAAACATAAACAATCCTGATAAACAATAAGATTTTATCATAAAACCCTAATCACTTTGGTAACTTTGAATCGTAAGCCCCATGAAGGAATAAAATTTAAAAAAACTTAAAATATCATGATAATAAATAAATTCATGATATTACATATTTAAGTGGTTTTATATACATTTCGTAAAAGAATATAGGTTTATAACATAACGTATGTCTCAAAGAAGGAAAATTGAGACAAAACCCCTTACCGATTAGAAAAATTTTGAATCCTAAAACTCAAGAAAGAGATATCCTAAAATGGATATGTAAATAACTAAAATTTTCAGGATAATAATAATAAAATAAACTCATGTAGAATATATATACATTACATAAAAGAAACATGTGGTGAACATGACATGTGTCTCATAAAAAATAAAAGTGAGACGAAAGTCCCTTACCTTAAGTCTCAACTTCCTTTATACACATTTAAACATCCTGTATAATAAATATAAGTTTATTATAAATATATTATATAAATAAATAAATATATATATATATCATACCATATATTATTTACTTATGACCTTTTATTACCTGTTTATTAAAAATTCTTTGTTAAAATCATGTTTCAGGCAATACCTTCTTTGTTTTTCATGAATGTTTTGATTTGTTATTTTTGATCCTATTAATTTGATAATGGTTCCATAATATATTTTTTTAACCATGATATAAATATAATATATATTCAATATATATTTATTTATAGTAATTCATAATATATATATATATAGAAAATGAAATACACCTTTCAATGAGATGATAGGCCATATGTAAGCATGAACGCTGTTTCTATTTTCTTGAAAAATGAAATGAAATAATGGTAAATAATATATTAAATTTATATAATAATTTTTATGTCATATATATCACATATATTTATTAAATTTACCCTTATTACCTTCCATACGAATCATTAGTTAAAAATGAATCACATCACTTCGTGAGGCGATAGTCCTCCGTACACACAAACGACATTATCACATCCCCCACTAAATGGAATGTAAGGAGGTATATATGATATAATAATTAATTAAGTATAATTATGTTACCAATATCATATATATTTATTTAATATATTCTTATTACCGTCAAATTAAAATGTAAATGAGAAAAACACATCACATCTGTTCGTGATGCGGTAGTCGGCTGTACTCATGAGCAATGTTATTATTTTCCAATAGGTTGGAAGGTGATAAGGTAGGTGTGATATTATAATTAAATTAATATAATAATATCATATAATAATATTATATAAATATAAAATCCATAATTATATCCAGTCATGAGAGGTGGTGATAGAAAACAAATAACATCAGTTCGCGGGGCAGTAATTCACCGTACACACGATTAACGATTTCATTTCCCATTTAATGGAAGTTGAGATTGATATAGGTTATTAAATTAATGTAATAACATATAATTATATGTTATATAATGGTTCTATAATATCATCATATTTTAATAATATTAAAATAGGTGGAAGAAGAAATAAAACAAAAATAAAAGTTTAATAATTTTACCTCTACTTCAGAGAGGCTCTTTAGGTTTACACATAAAAACTTCTTAGTAGGGATTCATAAATAAAATAAGGCCTCTAGGATGAGGGGATATAATTAAGGAATGTATTTTTTCTGGTATTGGATAATCCAAAGCTTTTTTAAGTGTTAATAGGAGAGGATAAAGGGTAACCTTTTATATGTGAGGAAGAGGACACACATGGAATTTTTAAAAAGAATAAAGTGTACCCATGTTTTTCACATTCCAAAAGTCTCAAAAATGGGTTATTATAAAACATTAGATGTTATAAGGTAAAAATATTTCCATAAAATTGGTTTTGAACAAGTTTTTAGGTCATTTTACCCCTTATCTTTTTAGTTTAACCCCCTAGTAAACCCATTTTAACCTTAACCATAATAATAAATTTTTATTACTTTTGCTATTAATTATGGTACAAATTTAGTTAAAATAATTATATAATATTAATTATTATAATAAATTTTTTTGAATCCATTTCTCTAAATTCCATTCATATAAGTGAGAAATTTTAATTTAAAATTAAACCCACAAACGCGATAAAAAAACTATTTTCCAAAGATAAAATATTTAAGAGTTTAAAAAGTTTTTATTTCAAAATTCAATATGAAATTGATTAAAATGAACTAAGTTGGATTAATTGATATATAATTTAACTAATTTTAATTTAAAACCCATATTAAAATAAAAATTGTCTTGTATATTCTTTGAATGAAAAGATAATTTTTTATAAGAAAACCAGTATTTTTCACTATTCACTAAAAAATTATCTTTTTAGAAGATTCTCAAAAATTTACTCAAAGATAATTTTTTAAATTATTATTTAAAAAATCAATTTTATTTTTTAAAATTAATTTTATAATAGTTTAAATAATTAATTTTTAAATAAGTGTGTAAAATGTGACAAAACCACTTTTTAGAAAAGTACAGTTTTTAAGCGTAAAATTGGATTAATTGTTATCTCATGTCTAGAAAACACATAGGATGAATGCTAAAAATTTTATTTAATATATAATATATAAATTTTATTAAAAGAATTCAACAAAAAGTTATTTTTAAATTTATTGAGGTAAAATTACTTCATGCACATAAAAATATTTTTTCAGAAAAAGATTTCCTTTATTTTCAAATAGTTTTTATTCTCATTTATAATTACTTTATCACCAAAGAATTTATTTTATATACATTTGTAAACCATATATTTTCATAATTTAGTTAATATTTTTCATACCCATCATTCTAATTTCTAGGTGATAACTATCATATAATAATATTTTAATTGTATTCTATGTTTCGTTCAAACTCGGTGTTGCATGTATCGCGAGCTAAACATGGTGTTGTGTGTAACACAAGATATCTAAAAAAATATTTATTTGAAAAAATTATTTTATAAAATTGGAGGGTGTTACATTCTACCCCCTTAACTAGAATTGTTCCCTTAAAATTCTTCACTCTGATAAAAATAAATGAGGATACTTCTACCTCATTACATTCTCAGGTTCCCACATAGAATTTTTAAGATGGTGGTTTCATCACAAAACTTTGACCAGGTGAGTGGTATTATTTTGTAGAAATTTTTCTATATAATCTATAATCTTAATTGATTATTACTTATAAGAAATATCATGCTCCAAAAGTATGAACTCTGAGTTTAGTACATGTTAAGGATCAGATATATACTTACTTGTGAGTAATACATGGAACACATACTAAATATGTGAATACCTTGATCATATATTCTCCTAAATAATGGTAATAACCAAAATTACCATAAAACCAAAATAAAAACATACATGATTCCTCATTACTTAAATAAAACAAAAAATTATTGAATATATTCCATAAATAAAAAAATTCTATAAACTCCATCAATGATAACATATACCACTTTTTCAACAAATCATTAATCAGTTATGGGGTCATCAATACTATCCAGTTTACTTTATCTATATAAAACATCTCTTTATCCAAACTAAACACCATTTTCCCAACATCATAAACATATTAAGGGTTATTTTCCTTTAATTATGTGTTTTCCATAAAATATCACCATGGAATTAAATATCTTTTCTAGGTCATCAATACCATTCAACATATTCTTGAAAATCCTTAATAAAAATCTTCTACAGAATAATCCTTATATATTCCATGATTCATATAACATAATTCTTGAATTCCCATATAGAAACACTTCAATCACTCCACTTCATTCTTAAACCATTAACTAGGATTCGTCATCTTATTTATTAATACCTCTTTCCAACAATATTAAATATGAATCATGTCTTAACATTCATCAACCTCAATTTAATCATTCTCCTCATGTTTAACAAAAACAATACTATTAGAATAGCCCATAACTTGCATATGTCATTCATGGTTTCTTCATCATAAGTAGTATAAACATTACTCATACCACCTTACGGTAACTATTCACTAGATTTCCCCCTAGGATATTGATTAATATAATGGCCATAATTTACACATTTATAACATTAAACCATTGACGATTCCTTAAGGAAACCATTATTATCATACATTATGTTAACCAAAATTTTCATTTTTTCCTCTAGAATTACTTGATTCGTGTTATTATTTTCCTCACTCAAAACATATTATCATCCCTTTAATTCATTCCCTTGAGTTCTTCTCCCCACATTCTCAATATATAGAAAACTAAGTCTCCTTTACTCTATGGTCTCCACCACCTAAGATCTTAGAGAACTTTATCATTCTCTTCTTTGGTGAGTCCAAGAGTTGGTTGAGTTGTAAGATATTAATAATATATCGTGATAACTAATAAGGCATAATAGAAATATACTTCACTATAGTCATCAACCCATTTAGTTTATTATATATTTTTTTATATCCCATTCAATGTTAACCCAGTTCCATCTGGTTCTCACCATTCACTAAAACTAAAAATCAAAGTGTGATAAATAAAAATTATAATGGTAAACCGCATAATCTTGGAAAATAATTTATAATATGTCTAAATTATGACACATTTTTTCAATATATGGCACCTCATGTTTAGCCTAATTCATTATTAAAATCCTTTATTATGGTTCATAAAGAGTTTTTGAATTCCAAAAGCATATCCCTTTGGAGTTTTAAAATAGGTACATAGTAAGGCCTATTGTCATGTACCAAGAAATGATTGGGTCAAGGTTGAAACATCTTTTTTGGAGTTATTAACCCTAGGTACATCTGTATTAGAAACACGTCCACTTGTAGTGTCCATATGGGGATGTAATTACTTGGAAACCAATCACTCTATCCTTCAAAAATATTCCAAAATATTTTCCTACACTTAGAATTATCCTTAGAATTATCCTTATACATATCCCTAGGGATATAACTAAAGTTTTATCATCCTAGTTTCTAAAGGTTAAATAAACCTTTCTCTGATACCAATTTTAGAAACCCAAACTTATCATACATAAATATTACATCTTAATATATGAATATTCATTATATAACATAATTATAAATGCTAGAATCATTTAGTTCTAGTGCCTTTATAAACTTGGAAATATAAACAATTGGTCCATAAGTGAGCTATATCATCTCCCACAAGCTTTTCATAACTAGCACCCTTCTTATAAACTTGGACATATAAACTTGGACATGATCATTATATAATTTTTATCCCAAAAAAAGGGAATGTGGGTTTATTATGTGTAAATAACCAAATAAAACAAATAATTTTTACATATAGGTGAATACTACTAGAAAATAGAGAGGTTTTGGTATTCAAAAAAAGAAAATAAAAGAAAATTTCTCAAGTTGAGAGAGAAATTTGAGAAGTAAATTCGGCAGCATGATGGGTATTAAATGTGGTTTTAGAAAAAGGTAAAATGATAGGGGATAAAGGTATCCCATTTTAAAATATAATTTGGCAGTAAGGGTATGATCAAAATGGTAACAAAAGAGAGTAACCATAAAATTTATAAGACATATACAAAAGAGGCTCTTGAATTGAAGAGAAAGGAAGGATAATTCCCTTACCATAAAGAGTTACTCCTAGATATTGAAGAATGAAACCTTGGGATATTGAGGACACATTGAGAGGAAAAACCACAAGAACATCATAGAGGATGGATTGGAAGTGAAAGGAAAAGGATAAATGGGTGGGTATTTATAGAAAAAGTGGAGGATTTGTTTAATAATTTCCAAATATAGGCATTGAAAATATAGGTCGTGGAAAAAGAAAAACTATTGGCTTACCCATGGTTTTTGACAATGGTTTTGGAAATTTGGGATGAATTTTATGTTATTTTAATCCAAAATAATCGAACATATTTTTTTTATAACTTCTTCTAGCATAGAAAAGTAATTTTTTTACAAAGTAATGTTTTTAAAGTTAAAATTTCCATTTTAGACTTTAGAAAGTCACTTATAGGTTTAAAAATTGATTAAAATAAATTAAACTACTTGATATTAATAAAATAAAATATTTTAGGTTTTAAATTTTGGTTAATTGATTATTAAATCATTATGACATAATTATGAAATCATTAAACATACTGAAAACCCCAAACTATATTTTTTACTATTCATAGAAAAATAAAGTATTTTAGAAAATTCTCATAAATTCACCCTAACCTAATTTCTATATGATGATTTAAAATATGATGTTTATTTTATTATAATAATTCTCTAAATATTAAAATTTTAAATTTTAAAAATAAAAAACCTTATTTATTAAAAAAATATTGGGTTGTAAGGAACAATCAAATTTCTAACACTTAAAAATTTCCTAGGACATAATAAAATTATTTTGTCATTTATACTAAAAAAGTGTGTTTTTAACATAATATATAATTAAAATAAATATTATTTAGAATAACTTAGTTTATAAAAATTTATATATTTTCTAAAAAAATACAATTTTTGTCTGAAAAAATCAATCTATCAAATTCATCTCAATTAAACATATATTCTATTAAGAAAAACTATTCTTAAAATAGAATTGGTAGAATAAAAATTTTATTTATACAAGGGAATTACACTTTAATTAACTAATACCTAAACATGTAACCCCTTATAAAACCCACGTACGACCTAAGGGTAAGGTGTGTGATGGTGATAGATTCATAGAGTGGCTCAGATAACATCGATCGAGTGGTAATTTAAACTAACTTGAACTTATCCTATAGGTGATTTTGTTGTAACTTCACTTGTTGAATCTCAACTCTACTTTGTCAAGGGTGAACCCTAATGATGCTACCTCCCTCCCAAGTTCTAACAAATGGGCTTCAAATGGCATGAATCTACTGGTTGAGGCCATCACTTATCATTTATATATTAATTATCCCTTATCATCTCTAATTATAACATTAAAATTATTACCAATGGGTATAGTTCCCAATGGTCAAATTTTCCAACGGTTATATTTGACCAACGATCCTATAATGGTAAAAACCCAATGGTTACATTTCACTTTATACTTTATTCACTACCATTTATCCCAAGGTTACATATTTTCATTTTCTAAGATGTTGATTGATTTACTAATATTTTGTTTTATTTATATAGTGTTGTACATGGGGGTGATGATTCAAACAGATTAGAGCAATCTATATTTTCTCATTTTGGATTTTTTTCTATTTTACATTTTTTTCCATTTATAATGTTTATAATTTTAATTAGTTTCATAACTGACTAATGTAATGTTCATTATTAATGATATAAGGTTTTTTTAGTTCTTTTGTAATATAATAAAATATAACACATATTTTATTAGTAAAAAAATATCATTTAAAAATATTGGCTAGTTACATTCTTACCCCCTTTAGAAATTCATCCCTAAAATTTCAAATCATATTCTTGGTTGAGAAAAGGGGAGGGTACTTCTTCTTCACCATTTCCTCTAGTTCCCATGTCTCCTGTTCATACTTATGGTTCCTCAAAACAATTTGACATGGTGGGTAATATTGTTGCATATAATCTTGTCTCTATGGTCCACTATCTTCATAGGCTGCTCCTCATAAGAGAGGTCATGTTCCAGTTGTACCACCTTCAGATTCAGTACATGCGAGGGATCAGGTATATACTTTTTCAAGAGATATACATGGAATACATCATGAACTTAAGATAGATTTGGTGGAAGTTCTAGATGATAGGCCACTGTTCCTATGTGATCAAGGAT
Organism: Viscum album; assembly: GCA_963277665.1. NCBI lineage: Eukaryota > Viridiplantae > Streptophyta > Magnoliopsida > Santalales > Viscaceae > Viscum > Viscum album. The sequence goes on along the minus strand of OY728138.1, from coordinate 1,291,325,925 downwards.
TTTATAGGGTCCAATATACCTAGTGATAAGATTCACGTTCTTCCCAAACCACATGACTCTCTTACATAATGATATTCAAAGGAAAAATTTATCACCAACATCAAATTCTATAACCCTTAAATGGCTGTCATCATAGGTATTCTATTGACTCTGAGCAAATTTTATGTGTTTTTGGATAGCATAAAACTTTTCTGTAATCTCTTTCATATGATCAGATCCAAGAAACTTTCTCTCACTAACTTTATCCCAACAAGTAGGAGTTCTACATTTCTTCCCATATAGAGATTTATAGGGTGCCATTTGAATACTCAAGTTAAAACTATTGCTGTATGAGAACTCAACTAATGGGAAGTGTTGATCCCATCCACATTTAAATTCCATTTAGTATGTTCTCAGTATATCCTCAAGTGACTGAATTTTCCTTTAAGATTTACTATCAGTTTGGGGGTAATAGGTTGTACTAAAATTTAATTCAGTATTCAAAGTATGTTGAAGAATTTTATATAATTTAGATATGAACCTTGGACCACAATCAGAAATAATAGAAAGTGGCACCCCATGCAGCCTCACTACTTCCTTAACGTATACCCTGGAAAGTTGGTCAATAGAGAAATATTCATGAATATAGATAAAATGGGAAGTCTTGGTGAGTCAATCCACTATAACCCATATCACATTATTTCCTTTGGATTTTATTGGAAGACTAGTGATGAATTACATAGTGATATTTTCCCACTTTCATGTTGGTATGGGTAGTGATTGCAATACCCCTTTAGGAAGTTGTCTCTTCGCCTTCACTTGTTGACATACCAAGAACCTTACCATGTAGTCAACAATCTCCATTTTCATATTATCCCACCAAAAATGACCATGAAGGACCCTATAAATTTTAGTGATTCCAATATGTATAGAGAATATAGATCCATGAGATTCATCCACCAGGTCCTTCTTTATCTCTGATATTGATAGAACATATAGCCTTGTATGAAAATTCAATACACCTTCTTGATCAACATTGAACTTAGTAAAATTACCATTCTTCACATAATCTATATTCTTTTGTAACAAAGGATCTTCTATTTGAGTTTTCTTGATCTTCTATGGTAATGATGGTTGATATATCATTTGGGATATGATTGATGATTTCCCTTCCATTATGATTCCCATGTCTAATATAACTAGGTCATCGATCAATGAAGATCCTTGAATCCTCATAATTTCTATTATAATAGGGTATTTCCTACTTAATGCATCATTAATTTTTTCTTCTACGGTGATAATGAATTGAATAATCATAGTCTTTAAGAAACTCCAACCATCTCCTTTGTATCATGTTCAATTCCTTTTGTGTGAATATATACTTTAAACTTTGGTGGTCTATGTATATATCACATTTATCCCCATAAAGATAGTGCCTCTATATTTTTAGAGAAAAAATATTTGTAGCTAATTATAGATCACGTGTAAGATAATTCTACTCATGAGGCTTTAACTATTGAGATTCATAAGAAATAACCTTTCCATTTTTCATTCGGATGCACCCAATCCCTTTCAGAGATGCATCACTATAAATAAAAAAACCTTCCCCGAAAGAGGGTAAAGTTAACATAGGTGTAGTAACAATTTCTTCTTTAGTTCTTGGAAACTTTGTTCACACTTATTTTTTCAATATAGACTTAGATCCTTTTCAAATTAACTTTGTTAGTAGATTATAGATTCGTGAGAAGTTTTTTACAAACCTCAAATAATATCCTGCTAAACCAAAGAAACTAAAAATATCAGTTACTGTTTTTGGGTGAGGACACTCCTCCACAACCTTTTTCTTGGTAGGGTCAACTGAGATTATTTCATTGGTTATAATGTGCCCCAATAATGCAACTTGTTGTAACCAAAATTCACATTTTTTGAATTTTCCAAATAGCCTATCCTTCATCAAAGTTTTTAATATAACCCTTAGATGATCTTCATGATCATCATGAATTTTAGAATATATCATAACATCATCAATAAAAACTACCACAATTTTTTTAAGGTAGTCCTTAAAGACTATTCATTAAATCCTTAAATATAGTAGAATAATTAGTTAAGCTGAAGGGCATAAAAACAAACTCATAATGCACATATATTATTCATAAGGTAGTCTTTGGAATATATACTTTCTTCACCCTCAATTGATGATACCCAAACAGAAGATCAATATCGGAGAAGTATTGATCCCCATAAATCTGGTCAAATAAATCATCAGTCCTTGAAAGAGGGTATTTGTTCTTTTCTGTGATCTTGTCAAGTTATCTATAATCATTTCATAGACGCATTGATTCATCCTTCTTATTTATAAAGAGAACATGTACTCCCCAAGGAGACACACTTGGTCAGATAAATCCCATATCCAAAAGATCTTAAAGTTGTTTCTTTAATTCCTACAGCTCCACATTTTCCATTCTATATGGGGTCTTTGATATCGGATTGGATCCAGGTATGAGTTCAATAGAGAACTATATCTCTCTTTTTGGGGGATGTCTAAGTAACTCCTCAGGAAATATGTCAAGGTATTCCTAAATGATGGGGACTTTTCTATCCTTATACTTTCATTTCCTTCATCCTTTTCACCAATCATATCTATAAAAAAGGCTATGGGAGGTGATTATAGACAAAGTTTAGGCCATGATATCTCCTATTTGAAAATAACCCTAGGTTTTCTATTAAATACTACTAATATTTCCTTACTTCTACAGTTTATCTTAGCATTATAATTTGAGATCTAGTCCATCCCTAATATAGTATCAAATTTTACCATGGGAATGACTACTATATTTCTGATTATATTTTCTCTCCAAAGTCAATACTAGAGTTTCTATACACCATTGTTGCTTGGATAATCTCTCCAGAAGTCTCGATTGATAACTCTACTTCTATAAGCTCAAGGATTGATTATATATTCTTTGAAAACTTGGAGGAAATAAAGGAATGTGTAGAATTATAATCAAACAAAGTACTTGATAACTTTAAGAGAAAAATGAGAGTACCTACTACCACATCATTTGGAGCCTCTACTTCATACTTCATGATATAAAATTACCAACCTTTCTCCCTTGGTCTATGCTAAGGTTGATGGTGGTTTCCCTCGATTATATTTTGATTTGTACATTGATTGGAAAAGTTCCCCAACTATCCACACTTGAAGAATTGAAATTTGGGGTGGTCCTGCACCATCTTCCCTTTGGTGTTAGTGTTGAGAAGTTGAGGCTTCACCTCACCACAATAGTTCTGATCTATATATACATCTCTTCCAAATTTTTATAATTTTCCACTCCTGATTAAGTAGTTCGCAAAATGATTCTTCCTACATTTGTTGCATGTGAGAAGTTTCACTTTCTTTCATCATCTTCCATAATTAAATTTCATACCAGATTTTGGACTCATAGCTCTCTTCTTTTCATTCTACATATGTGACCACTACATTTCTACAAACTCCAATAAAACCTTCATATTACTCCACACTATCTCCCCATTACTTCCATAGTCTCAATTATCCAAATTTCTCCATAGATGGGGTCTCAGTCCACCAAAGAACCTATCAACCTTTTAGTTAAGATTCATAACAAAGCTAGAGGTGTATCAAGCATGTATTTTAAAGTTTATCTCATAGCTTCCCATTGATTCATTTTCCTTTTAATTCAGTTTAAGGAATTAATTCTCCATTTTTGTTCACATCGAGTGAGGAAATATTTATTGAAAAAGATTCCCCTAAACTATTCCCACTCTATAACATCAATCTTCCTTCCAGGATTCATGTTTTTAATAAGTTTCCACCATTGATCAACTTCTCCTTCTAAGCGGTATATTGCCATGTTTACTTTCTCTTACTCTGAACAACAAAGTTCATAACATATATTTTCTATAGATATAATCTATTGTTAAACAATCAATGGGTCGGTAGATCCATTAAAATAAGGCAATCATTCACGCATGAAGGAATCAATGAAAAGTTATTACCTTTGAGGTGAATATGGATACTCAAATTGATTCATGTTATTATTTATAACTTGAGATAATTAATTCTTTATTCTCATGAAGTTTTTAATTCTGAATTCCATCGAAGGGATATCAGTGCATTTTTCATTGTGCTCATCATTTACAAAGTTCCTACCATTTCACACCATGTTATAAAAGAAGTAAACCTTAGTGATAAATATGTTTCTTTTAAAAATATTATAATAATAAAGGAATTTTATGTCTTGAAACATCATTCTTAAATATGTTATTATTTAATAATAATTACATTTTCTATATATCATTCATAATGGTTCATAAAAATCTTGTAATTATCCAAACATGTCTCCCAGGAGTGTCAAACTAGAATTAAAATAAGTTCTATTGTCATGAACCAGTTCCTAATCAAGTATATATCAATGTGGTGTTTTTGGGTGTTACCCCTAGTTACATATATGTTAGAGCCACATCCATTTGTTCATATCAAGATAAGTATTTCTTTTCTCAAAAATAACTTACATAATACTTCACCAAAATACTAGTATGTTTTTATATATTTAAACTTTTCTCTAGGGTTCATACTAAGGATTTCTATTCCTAATTCTCACAAATAACTAAAACATCCTTTTATACCAACTATGATATCCCACCTTTTTATTTCATAAACTTTTCATTACATGGAACCAAATAGAGGATCTTTTAAAGTTTAGTTTCTTAGAAATCAAGAACATAATATATGAAAACATAAAGCATTCTTTTAATCCACTTGAAAGTATTATTCATGGGTTCATCCTAAGTTAAATTTACTACATCTCATAACCTGGGGACATACATCAAAGGAATAGGTGAGTATGAGGCCCAATAAGAGAATAATCTGTTGATTCAATAGGGTTTTCCTTATGAATTTTCCATTACTTCATACATGGAAAGATTTTTGAGCCATTAAGGTTTCTTTATGAATTTACCATTCTTCTTGTTTTGAAAATCACAAACACCTTATCTTAAGGAAAATCTCTTTTTACCATGTGGTTTACTTCTATAAGTAAAAATTTCCTTCCCTAGGGAAATCTATCCTTACCTCATTTTCATTACTCATATCATAATTTTTCTAAGTGTAAAATTTGGTTTGAAACCAAAACCTTGGAATCCTATAAATACCTAGATATGAAGCATTCTATTTTAGGATCCAAATTCTAACTATGAATTCTAGATACGAACTTTCTGAGTTTTGACTCTGAATTCCGAATACGAATTCTGGTTACAAACTTTTCTAAGTTCTGACTCTGAATTCCGAATACAAATTATGGTTATGAAATTTTCTAAGTTCTGACTCTGAATTCCGAATACAAATTCTGGTTACGAACTTTCTAAGTCCTGACTTCGAATTCCAAATACGAATTCTGGTTATGAACTTTTCTAAGTTATGACTCTGAGTTCTCTGAATTCAGACTTTGAGCTCTTATGAGTTCTGACTCCGAATTCTCATGAACTCTGATTCTAAACTTTGTAAGTTATGGTTCCGAATTCCTGAGAATCCAGATTCCGAATTTCCTTGAAATTCAGACTCCAGAATTCTATAGACTTCAGGTTCCGAATTCCTAGAAAACAGAATCCGAATATCTTTGTATTATAGACTCTGAATTCTATTTTGGTTAGAATATGAACTTTAATATTTCCTTACATTTCGAATATTGGATTTTAGTTATGTAACCATATTTTTCTTACACTTGTTTTGTTATAAAATGATGTCATGCTTTCAGTTACTAACTAACCATTGTTTGAGTGACACATATATAGGTCCCTCCAAAATTCAAGGAAAAATATGACCGTTGGAGGAGGGAGCCAACCGTTGAATCCATTCCTATAAATAGAAGCTCATTTTAAAGAGCCCACAAAAAGTTGATCAATCTAGAGATTACATGCTATTGAAGTGATTTCTAGAGAGAGAGAATTTAATGCTTTGTGCATACTGAACTTCTTGTTCAGATTTTCTTTGTGCGACTTCGATTGTTTTTGCGTAAAATCTAGGGCTTCCGGGGATAGGAAGACAAAGGTGTTGACTACCTTGAAGTTGATGGCTTCCTTGCTGAGGAAGACAGAGGTGACGACTACCTTAAAGTTGAGGGCTTGCGGGGATAACAAGACAGACTCTGATCTTTGTATCGAGGGCTTACCCTGGTGTGGGTAAGACAGACTTTCTTGAAAGTATAAATCAAGGGACCTTTATCCAAGGTTGTTGGATACCCTTATCTTTGGGTTAAAAGACTTACTACTATTACTTATTTCGTTACAAGTTTTTCCACTGCATTTTTAAGGTTGAGGAAAGTATAACTATCTTATACTTTCTTATACTTGTAGTCTGATTTAGTTAGATTCTATACGCTTTAAGGTAGAATCTTCATTTTTGTAAACTTTTGTTAATTTTCATTTACCAGAACCATATTTTTGGATTCACTTTCTCAGAATCATATTTCCTAATTCAAGAGAGTGTGTAGAACTAGAGGTTTTTTGAATTACCTTGTTTAACCTTGTTAAACATAACCATCTTTAAAAGTTCCAAAAGGAATTTTTAAAAGGATACAATTCACCCCCCTCTTGTATCTGAGTATCTGCATCATAGTTTGATACTACAATTAGTATCATATCTATTGTATCTTTCGATCCTACATTTGGTATTATAGAGTATATCATACTCACATACCATCTCAACAATTGGTATCAGAGGATTGGTTCAATCTGAATTAATATTACGATTAGATTCTAAAGAGAATTCTTCTTCTTTCATTTTCCGGAATCAGTTTTTCAGATTCATATAGTTCGGATTCATATTTTTGCTTATAGGTACTCTTGTTCTTTATTTTTATTTCTTAGGAATATTTTCCTTGTGTATGAACTTTTTCTATTAACAAGTTTGTGTAGAAAGAATTTTTCTTAAAGATGGCCGGAATCAATGTTGGTTCCATAGACAATCTCAATCTAATTAGACCACTTATCTTTGATGGAAATGATTATGAATATTGGAGAGATCATATAAAGACTTTCATTATCAATACTGGAGTTGATAATTTTGTTATGCTTACTAGAGGATATAAAATCCCTAGCAAGGAAGTTAGTACCTTTACCAATCAAAAAAAACATGAATATCATCTGAATTATAAGGTAAGGAATACTTTACTTTGTTCTATGACTAGAAATATATATAGCCAAATTTCATCTTGTGAAGCAGAAAATTCTATATGGAAGAAACTCGAAGTTACTCACTTTGGAACTTCCAAAGTTATTGAAACAAGAAGATCCATGCTCAGAGCTGAATATCATGGTTTTTTCATTCCTTATGGAGAACCCATATGTAAGGTGCAACAAAGGTTCATGAATATTGAGAATAGTTTACAATCAATGGGTGAAAAAGGTTTAGATAATGAATCTCTTGTTGATAAGATCATAGACATCATGCCCAATGAGTGGGAATCCAAGTGGACAACTATAGATGAGAACCAAAAGGTTACTCAGATTACTCTTGATGAACTCTTTTGAACTCTTCTAAAAAATGAGACTAGAATTAAGAGAGATGCTGATAATATAAAGAAGAAGAATGGAAATGGAAGTGTTGATTTTACTACTACTTCAAATCATATGAAAGCTAAAACTCCTGAGAGAGTTACCAGATCCAAATATAAGAAGGTTATTATTCAATATGAATCTAGTGGAAGTGAATCTTTAGAGAATGAATTAGAAAATCTTGCTCAAAGGATGAACAAGATAGCTGGACATAAGAACTTTTAATCCAGATATAAGAAGAAATAAAGTAAAGATAAGAAATATTTAGAAGTCACATGTTATGAATGCAAGAGAGCTGGATATATAAGACCTGATTGTCCCATGCTCAAGAGAAAAGAAAGAAAGGAAAATAATTCTGAGAGAAATAGAAAGAAGTATTACAAGGATAAAGCTAATAAAGTCTTGAAATCTAATGACACCTAGAGTGCCAGTGGTGGTGACTCTTCAGATGAATATTCAGATTATGAATCTTCTGGACAGAAGAATCTTGGTCTAATAGCTATACTACCTATTGACAATCATTATTTAATGGATAAGGTACACAATGCTGAATCTATGACCAATATATCCTTTAATGCTAATGATAGTAAATATTATAACTCTTCTGATGAATAATCTTCTTCTGATAAAGATAATACTTTACCTACCTATGAAGAAGTTTCTAGGTTTGAGAATTCAAAACTCATGAAAAACCTTAATAAGTAAAAATCTAGGAATACTATTCTTACTAAGGAAATATCAGATCTTTCTAAAGATCTTGATAAGAAAAATGATGATTTTGAAAGTATTTCAAAAAATCTTGAGGAAGTAAATTCTGAAAAGAATAAACTTTCTAAAGATCTAGAAAACGTAATTTCTAAGAAAAATGTTTTTGATCCTAACTCTAGTTCAAAATCAAATGTTTTAGAAGACAAGAACTTGGTTATAAAACTCAAATCCGAAATCTTTTCCTTGAGGAAGTGTTTGTCAAACTTTACCGTAGGTAAGGAAAATTTTGATAAAATGTATTCCCAAATCCGACCTCTAAGGAATAGTTCTGGTTTTGGTTATACCAGTTCTAAACCTGTTTTTAGTAACAATTATTTTGTTCCACAAAGTGCTCCTTTTTTCACTAAGTGTTAGTGTGGTGGAAACTGGGCAAAAAATTATTCCTTAAACAAAACCCAATCTTTAGGATTTCATAAAGCCTATTTTTTAAAAAAGATGTGGGTGCCTAAAATTTTTCTTTCAAAGAATTCTGGGTCCAAGAAAGTTTGGATTCCGAAAACCTAACTTTTTCTTATTTCAGGAAAATAGAGGAAGTACCAACAAAAATACATGGTACATGGATAGTGGATGTTCCCAGCATATGATTGGTAACAAAAACTATTTTGAAAAGATTATCAAGACGAAAGGAGGAAAAGTAACTTTCGGAGATAACGCTCAGGGAGAAATTATTGGTATAGGTAACATCATTATTCTTGAAAAAACTTTGATTTCAAATGTTTTATTTATTAAATGACTTAAGAACAACCTCATTAGCATAAGCCTATTATGTGATGAAGGTTACCTTGTGAATTTTATGAATGACAAGTGCTTAGTACACAATTCCAAGGAAGAGTTTGTTCTTTCTGCCTATAGGCAAGAGAATGTTTACACACTTAACTTAGAAGACCTTAGGAGCCAAGATCTACCTTGCCTTAGTGCAATAGAAGATCATTCTTGGTTATGGAATAGAAGATTAGGACACTGTAACCTTAGGAACTTATGCAAACTTTCTAAGAAAAGATTAGTTAAGGATCTACCAGAGCTTAGATTTAATTCTTCTAAAGTTTGTGACCCTTTTTAATATGGAAAACAACATAAATCAAGTTTTAAATCAGTCGGTGAAGTCATAACTACTAATGCATTACAATTAGTGCATATGGATATTTTTGTTCCTACACAAACTAGAAGTATTGGGGGCAAGTATTATGTATTTGTCTTAGTTGATGATTACACTAGATTTACGTGGGTCTATTTTCTAGCAAAGAAGTCTGAAGCCTTCTCTTATTTCAAAAGTTTTAGATCCCAAGTTAAAAATGAGAAAAACCATCCATTGAAAACTATTCATAGTGATCATGGAGGAGAATTTCAAAAATTTGGATTTTGAAACTTTTTGTAGTAGAAAAGGTATTACTCATAACTTCTCAGCACCTAGAACACCTCAATAGAATGGTGTTGTTGAAAGAAGAAATAGAATTCTTCAAGAGATAACCAGAACCATGTTGAGTGAATATTCTATAGCCAAATTTTTTTGGGCTGAAGCTGTAAGTACTGCTTTTTATACTATAAATTGAGTTTTGATTAGACCTTTTCTTAATAAAACTCCTTATGAGTTATGGAATGGTAGAAAACCTAGACTTTCCTACTTCAAGGTTTTTGGTTGCAAAGTATTCATTATGAATACTAAATATAATCTTCATAAATTATCACTAAAATCTGATTAAGGAATTTTCTTAGGCTACTCCACAACTTCTAAGGCTTATATAGTTTTCAATAAAAATACTTGTACTGTTGAAGAGACAGTGCATGTGAAATTTGATGAAACTGATCCTTTTGTTTTTAAACAACCCCAACCTACATCTTCGGATGTGTTTTCAAAAACTGATTATCAACCTTTGATAGAATATCCTTCTGATAAGGAAAATGGTCAAGAAGATACATATGAAACATTTACCATAGAATATTTTCTACCCTATGTTGATGAACAGGTTTTACAAAACCCAAATCAGTTGTTTCTTAGGAATCATCCTAGTGATAGCATCATTGGTGATGTGAATCAACTTGTAAGGACTAGAAGTTCCTTAATAAATGAAGTAGAACATCTAGCATTCCTTTCTCAATTAGAACCAAAAATCACTGATGAAGCTTTAGGTGATGATGATTGGATTAAAGCTATACAAGATGAACTAAATGAATTTGAAAGGAATAAAGTCTGGTCCTTGGTTGAAAGACCTAAGGAAACTTCTGTTATTGGAGTAAAATGGGTTTTCAGAAATAAGTGTGATGAAAATGGAATCATTGTAAGAAATAAAGCTAGATTAGTTGCTAAAGGCTATAATCAACAAGAAGGAATAGACTATGAAGGAACCTATTCTCCAGTAGATAGACTTGAATCTATTTGTATTTTACTTACCTTTTTAGCATTCTTCAATTTCAAACTTTTTAAAATGGACGTGAAATGTGATTTTCTTAACGGTTGTGTTCAAGAGGAAGTTTTTGTTGAACAACCTCCTGGTTTTGAAAGATACAAAACATCCTGATCATGTTTTTAGACTTACCAAAGCTTTGTATGGCCTTAAATAAGCCCCTAGATCTTGGTATGATAGACTTACAGGATTTCTGCTTCAAAATAACTATGTTAAGGGAAATTAAGATCCAACCCTTTTTATAAAGAAAGATAAGAAAAATGTTTTGATTGTTCAAATTTATGTTGATGACATTATATTTGGTTCAACTCAGCAATCTTTAACTGATTCCTTTGTGAATCTAATGAAATATGAGTTTGAAATGAGTATGATGGGTGAGTTAACATTTTTCCTTGGTTTTAAAATTTCTCAAAAACCAGAAGGAATCTATATATCCCAATATAAGTATATTAAAGATATTCTTAAAAAGTATGGATATGACAACACTAAAAGTATAAGTACTCTCATTGGTACCTCAAACACACTTGATCTTGATGAAGCTGGGAAACCAGTAGATTAAAAAAAATTTAGAGGTATGATAGGAAGTTTACTTTAATTGATAGCCAGTCGTCCAGACTTAATGTTTTCAGTATTCTTATGTGCAAGATATCAATCCAATCCTAAGGAATCCCATTTAAAGGTAGTGAAAATATTTTTTCTCTACTTAAAGGGAACCATGGACTTATGACTCTTCTATACTTCTGGAAATGATTTTATTGTAATTTTTTTTTCAGATGTTGAATTTGGTGGATGTATAATGGATAGAAAGATTACATCCATAACTTGTCATTTCTTAGGAGATTTATTAGTTTCTTGGTCATTCAAGAAGAAACACTCAGTAGCACTTCCCACTGCTGAAGCTGAATATGTAGCAGTTGGAAGTTGTTGTACTCAAGTGTTGTGGATGCAACACACACTCACATACTCTGGTATGAGTTTTACCAAAACACAAATTTTGTGTGATAATACAAGTTCTATTGCCCTTAGTAAAAATTCTGCACATCACTCTCATGAAAAACACATAGATATTAGGCATCACTTTCTTAGGGATTACACACAAAAAGGAGATATCATTCTTCAATTCATTGGAACACAAGACCAACTTGATGATATTTTCACAAAATCTTTACCCTCCGATAGATTTGAATACATTAAATATAAGTTATGAATGATAACAATAAGGTAATCCTCCTTGTTAAATTTTTGTTGAAATCAATCTCCTTACAGTAATAAAATCCTTTTCATAGGGGGAGTAAATTTTCTTTGAAGTTTTTCATATTTTTCGTAATGAAGTTTTTCATATTTTTCATAATGAATTTTTTCATATTTTTCATAATGAAGATTTTCATATTTATCATAATGAAATTTTTCATATTTCTCATAGTTAAGTTTTTCGTGTTTTTCATACTTGAAATCTTTATAATGAAAATTTTCGTACAGGAAATTTTTGTAATGAAAATTTTTATATTTGAAATTTTCGTAATGAAGATCTGTGTACTCATTTTTTTTCGTACTCGAGTTTTTCGAAATCTAAAATTTCTTCAAGAAGAATTTTCCTCAATACGAATAATCTTCCTATCAATCTGAAAGGTATGACTCTTTCTTGATTTTTCATAATCACCTTTTACTTGCTGATAGTTTCTTTTAAAATTTCTCAGATTCCAGTTTACTTAAATTCGAATGTTTTCCTTTAAAAACCTCAAAAGACCAGATTCAACCAAATTTTCCTTGTGGATATCATTTCAACCATCAGATCTGATTAGAAGAATTCTTATCCATTGGATTCATATGGGAGGATGAACTGTCGCATCAACTCCTATATAAAGGGGACCCCCGATGGTTGTCCCACATCGGTTTTTAAATATTTTGCATGTCGAAGCTCTACCCCACTGCAAAATCCCATTCCAAATTTTCAAAGTTTCTCAATTCTGAATGTCTGGTGAAGTTACTTCTCAAGAGATGTCTACTGTCAAGCCGATTGCAGATTGGAAGATATACAGGGAGAGGTTGGTACATCCGAACTTTTTCAACAAATATGACTCTATTATTTCAAATAATATCAAGATCAATGGATGGGAGAGTGTATCCATATCAAAGCCAGGATCTCAAGATGTAGTGTATCCAAATTTGCTGATAGAGTTTTATGAGTCAACCTGTTTCTTTAAGGAAGATGATAGAGAAAAATTTTCCTTCAATAGTTATGGAAAAACATATGCATTTTCATACACCAAGGCTTCTAGCTTGGTAGGGTTATCTTATGAAGGAGAGAAAAAATTTTATTCCCATAAGCTGCCAGATGTTCAAGGGAGTTTTATAAAAGTGAAGGCTATGCAATGTAAGGGGGGGTTAGTCATATTCATATTTGACAATGTAAAAAGGGAGATAAGTTTTATTTTCAAAGTCTATAAAAATATTTTCTAAGTCCATTCATTCTTTTTCATAAGGATGTTTGTGATTTCCAAAAAGGGGGAGATTGTTGAGTCAATAAGGTTTTCCTTATGACTTTTCCATTCCTTCATACTTGGGGAGATTGTTGAGTCATTAAGGTTTCCTTATGACTTTACCATTCTTCTTGTTTTGAAAATCACAAACACCTTATCTTAAGGAAAATATCTTTTTTTACCCTGTGTTTTACTTCTATAAGGAAAAATTTCCTTCCCCAAGGAAATCTATCCTTACCTCATTTTCATTACTCATATCATAATTTTTCTAAGTGTAAAATTCGGTTTGAAACCAAAACCTTGGAATCCTATAAATACCTATACATGAAGCATTTTGTTTTATGATATGAATTCTAATTACAAATTCTGGATACGAACTTTCTGAGTTCTGACTCCGAATTCTGAATACGAATTATGGTTACGAACTTTTCTAAGTTCTGAATCCGAATTCCGAATACGAATTTTGGTTACGAACTTTTCTAAGTTTTGACTCCGAATTCCGAATACGAATTCTGGTTACGAACTTTCTGAGTTTTGAATTCGAATTCCAAATACGAATTCTGGTTACGAACATTTCTAAGTTCTGACTCCGAGTTCTCTGAATTCAGACTCTGAACTCTTATGAGTTCTGACTTCAAATTCTCATGAACTCTGACTCCGAACTTTTTAAGTTCTGGTTCCAAATTCCTGAGAATCCAGATTTTGAATTTCCTTGAAATTCAGACTCCCGAATTCTATAGAGTTCAGGTTCTGAATTCCTAGAAAACAGAATCTGAATATTTTTGTATTATAGACTCTGAATTCAAATTTGGTTAGACTCGGAACTTTCATATTTCCTTACATTCAGAATATTGGATTTTAGTTATGTAACCATATTTTGATTACACTTTTTTTGTTATAAAACGATATCGTGCTTTCAGTTACAAACTAACCATTGTTTGAGTGACACGTGTACAGGTCCCTCCGAAATTCAAAGAAAAATATGACCGTTGGGGGAGGGAGCCGACCGTTGAAAACGTGCCTATAAATAGGAGTTCATTTGAAAGATCCCACAACAAGTTGATCAATCTAGAGATTAAATGCTGCTGAAGTGGTTTCTAGAGAGAGAGACTTTAATGCTTTGTGCATCCTGAACTTCTTGTTCAGATTTGGTTTGTGTGACTCCGATTTTTGCTGTGTACAATCGAGATTTTCCGGGGATAGGAAGAAATAGGTGATGACTACCTTGAAGTTGAGGGATTCCTTGTTGGGGAAGACAGAGGTGACAATTACCTTAAATTTGAGGGCTTGCGGGGATAACAAGACAGAATCTGATCTTTTTATTAAGGGATTACCCTGGTGTGGGTAAGATAGACTTTATTGAAATTATAAATCAAGGGACCTTTATCCAAGGTTGTTGGATACCCTTCTCTTTGGGTTAAAATACTTACTACTATTACTTGTTTTGTTACAAGTTTTTCCGCTGCATTTGTAAGGTTGAGGAAAGTATAACTATCTTATACTTTCTTATACTTATACTCTGATTTAGTTAGATTCTATACGCTTTAAAGTAGAATATTCATTTTTGTAAACTTTTGTTAAGTTTCATTTACCGAAACCATCTTTCCAGATTCACTTTCTCGGAATCATATTTCCTGATTCAAGCAAGTGTGTAGAACTAGAGGTTTTGTGAATTACCTTGTTTAACCTTGTTAAACATAACCATCTTTAAAAGTTCCAAAAGGAATTTCTAAAAGAATACAATTCACCCCCACTATTGTATTTGAGTATCTGCATCATAGTTTGATACTACAATCAGTATCATATCTTTTGTATCTTTCGATCCTATATTTGGTATTATAGAGTATATCATACTCACATACCATCTAAACATAATCAAGGGAAACATTTAGCATGTGATCATGAGTAATATCAATAAGAACACGAGGTATAAAAATATAGATTAAACAAAAGATCATGATTTATATCATAATAAAATGAACATGAACCATAACATGGAAATGTGGCTACAATATTTAAATGATACATTTATAATAATATCACCAAGGTTTGTCACCAAGGTTTCATAAATGAAAATTACCAAGGTTATTCACCAAGGTATCGTAAAACATGTCATGTATAGAGATTAAATTCTTTACCCAATGCATTGGAGTGCTGTCAGGGTACGCCCTTCGTATGTCTTAATTAATGTGAGCCACATAGATCATAGTAAATCATTTCATTAATAACTCATGGAGAATAAAGAATGAGTTTCTTATCAAAATCATGGCATTTAAAAAGTACTTAAATACATGATCATTACATCATTTTTATCCCACAAAAAGAGAATATGGGTTTCTTATGTGTAAATACCTAAATAAAATAAATAATTTTTACATATAGGTGAATATCCTTTTAAAATAAAGAGCTTTGGGTATTCATAAAAATAAAATAAAAGATAATTTCTTAAGTATAGAGAGAAATTTGAGAAGTAAATTCCGCAACATGATGGGTATAAAACGTGGTTTTAGAAAAGGGTAAAATGAGATGGGACAAGGATATCACACTGTTAAAACATAATTTTTCAGTAAGGGTATGATAAAAACAGTAAAAAGGGAGAGTAACCATAACATTTAGAATACATATATAAAAAGAGGTTCTTGAATTTAAGATAAAGGAAGGATAATTCCCTTACCTTAAAAATTTGCTCTTAGATATTGAGGAATGGAACCTTGGGGAATTTAGTACACCTTAGGGGGAATAATTTAGAGAAAACCACCAAAACTTCATAGATAATGGATTGAGAGTGAAAGTAAATGAATAAATGGGTGGGTATTTACATCAAATGTGGAGGATTTGTCTAATAATTTCTAAATATAGACCTCAGAAATCTAGGTTATAGAAAAAAACCATTGGTTTACCCATGGTTTTGGACATTTGGAAAAAAATTAATGTTATTTTAATATAACAAAAATTAACATATTTTTTATTACTTATTTTGGTATGGGAAAGTAAAGTTTCCACAAAATAATGTTTTTAAAGTCAAATTTTCCATTTTAGACATTGGAAAGTCACTTATAGGTTTGGAAATTGATTAAAATATATTAAAATAATTGATATTAATAAAATAATATATCTTAGGTCATGGATTTTGGTTAATTAATTAATACATAATTATGACATAATTATAAATTCATGAAACATACTGAAAACCCCAAGATGTATTTTTATTATTCATAGAAAAATAAAGTATTTTAGAAAATTCTCATAAATTCACTCCAACCCAATTTCAATATCATAATTTAAAATATGTTGTTTATTTTATTATAATGATTCCCTAAATATGATAATTTTTACTTTTAAAAATAAAAATCCTTATTTATTAAAAAAATAGTGGGTTATAAGTCCTAGTTAAATTTCTAACACTTAAAAATTTATAATGACATAATAAAATTATTTTATACTTTTTATTTAAAAAAGAGTGTTTTAACATACCATTTTATTAAAATAAATAGTATTTAGAATAAATTATTTTATAAAAAATTATATCTTTTCTAAAAAAATACAATTTGTGTCTAAAAAAATAAATCTATCAAATTCATCTCAATTAAATATATATTTTATTAAGAAAAACTATTATTAAAATGTAATTTATAGAATATAAATTTTATTTATACAAAGGAATTAAACTTTAAGTAACTAAATCCTGGAAACATAACCCCTTATAACACCCGCATACGACCTAAGGGTAAGGTGTGTGATATTGATAGATTCATGGGGTGGCTCAGATAACATCAACTGAATGGTAATTTCAACTAACTTGAACTTCTTCCATAGGTGATTTCTTTCTAGCTTCTCCTATTGAGTCTCAACTTTGATTTGGTCAAGGGTGAACCCCAATGTTGCTACCTCCCTCCCAATGGGATTAAAATGGCATGAATCTACTAGTTAAGACCATTGCTTATCCTTTCTAAATTAATTATCCGTTATCATCACTACTTATAAACACTAATTATAAAACTAAAATTATTACCAATGGGTATAGTTCCTAATGGTCAAATTGTCTAATAGTCATATTTGACCAATGGTTCAAAACCCTATGGTTACTTTTCCCTCAATAATCTATTCACTACCATTTCTCCCAAGGTTAAATATTTTCATTTTTTATGATGTTGATTGGTTTACTAATATTTTGTTTTATTTCTATAGTTTTGGTCATGGCAGTGATGATTCTAACGGATTAGATCAATCTATATTTTCCCATTTTGGATTTTTTTTATATTTTATTTTTTGGCCAGTTGTAATGTTTGAAATTTTAATTGGTTTAATAACTAACCAATGCAATGATAATTATTAATGATATAAGGTTTTGTTGGTTCATGTATAATATAATACAATATAACACACATTTTCTCAGGAAACAAATAACATTTAAAAATATTAGGTCTTTACATTGTGTACCATTTGAGCTCATATAACATTAATCATTACCCAATACATTGGTTTGAGATATAGGTACCAACCATATTTATTTATAACATAACCACCATATCATAATGAAAACCATATATAATTGTTCCACAAGATCATAAAACATTCATTATATCAGAACCCATGAAAGGAAATGGGATTCATAACAAATTTATCATATCAGAACCCATGAGAAGAAATAAGATTCATAAATCATTCATCATATCATAACCCATGAAAATAAATGGGTTTCATAAAACATTTCATCATAGCCCAACCCATGGAAAATAAATGGGTTTCATAAAAATCTCTTCATCATAAATATAAACCACCATGGGAAATAATAAGAATGGGATCCTTGTATCATATCCCCAAAAAAGAATAAGTAACATCAAAGGATCTCATATTAGATAGAAAATTATTTTAAAAGATTACTTGGAATATTTATTTAGGAAAATAACCTTTCTACTTTGTAAAATAATTTTTTAAAACATAAAATATTTTCAAAATACATTTATTTAAAAATAACCTTGGAAACTTATAAAGTAAGATTTAAAGATAATTTTAAAAATTTATTGAGAAAAATATCCATTCCAATTTAAAAAATTATTTTTAAAATATAAAACATTTTTAAAATCATTTTATTTGAAAACAACATTGGAAACTTATAAAGGAAGCTTTAAAATCATTTAAAATATTTCTTAAGGAAAATAAAATTTCTTTGAAAATCACTTTTTAAAAATAAAAATTCATAAAATATTTTGGGAATCCATTTATTTGAAAATAAACTTTGAAACTTATAAGGTAATATTTAAAACATTGAGTGTTCATGATGGTGGGAAATGTTGTACATGTTAAAACAAATATTCCTTTCACATTTTTGGTAAAATCTAAATGAGCCTTGTTTTAAAAATGACATGAATATTCCTTTTAAAATATTTTGTAAAAAAATTAAAACAAGGATAAAAATAACTTTAAAAAATACTATAGTAAAATTAAAACATTTTTGAAAATATTTTTATAAAATGTGGATATGGAAGAAAAAATGGGTTTCAACTGAAGAGAGAAATAAAGTCAGTTTTCTTTAAAAACATTATTTTTGAATCATGAGTACATAAATAGAGGAAAATGATGAAAAAAAATGTATTCTAAAAAAATAACCATATTATAAGAAAATTAATTATTTTATTGAGATATATATCATAATATCTCATAATCATAATCATAAACATAAACAATCCCAATAAATGATGAGATTATATCATAAAACCCTTGCCACTTCAGTAACTTTGAATCATAAGCCCCATGAAGGAATAAAATTAAATAAAACTTAAAATATCATGAAAATAAATAAATTAATGATATTTCATATATAAGGGGATGTATATACACCTCATAAAATAAGATAGGTGCATAACATAATGTATGTCCCAATGAAGACAAATTGATACAAAAAATATTTATCTCTTTTGTAACTTTTGAATCGTAAACCCCATGAAAGAGAGATAATAAAATAGATATTTAAATCCACATAATTTTAATGATAATAATCATAAAAAAAATTCTTGTATAGTACATATACACCACATAAAATAAACACTTGGTAAATATGGCATGAGTCTCATAGAAAATAAAAGTGAGGCGAAAATACCTTACTTTAAGTCTCAACTTCATTAATTCATGTTAAAATCTCATGTATAATAAATATAATTTTATTTTAAATATAATAAATAAACATAATAATATATATAATACCATATATTATTTAATTATGACCTTTTATTACCCGTTTATTAACAATTCCTTGTTAAAATCACGTTTCGGGTAATAACTGCTTTGTTTTTCATGTATGTTTTTATTTTTTATTTTTGGTCCTATTAATTTGATCATGGTTCCATAATATCTATAATTTTAAAAATTATATAAATATAATAAATATTTATTATATATTCATTTATGGAAATTCATATAAGTTAGATATATAAAATGAAATACATTGTTCATGGAGATGGTAGGTCGTACATACGCATGAATGTTGTTTCCATTTTATCGATGGATGAAAAGAAAGAAAGGTAAATAGTATATTAAATTTATAGAATAATTTTTATATAATATATATCACATATATTCATTAAATTTAACCTTATTACCTTCCATTAAAATCTTTAGTGAAAAATGAATCGCATTACTTTGTGAGGTGGTAATCCACCGTACACACGAACAATGTTATCATTTCCCCCACATAATGAAAAGTAATAATGTAAATGTGATATCATAATTATATAAATATAATTATTTTAAAAATATCACATATATTCATTTAATATATCCTTTTTACTATCCAAATAAAATTGAAATGAGAAAAACACATCACATCGGTTCGCAAGGTGGTAGTCCGCAGTACACACGAGCGACGTTATTGTTTTCCAACGGGTTGTAAGGTAAGAATTTAGGTGTGATATTATAATTAAATAACTATAATAATATAATATATATCTTATATAAACATTAAATCTATCATTATATTCATTCATTATAGGTGGTGATGAAAAACTAATAACATCGGTTCTCGAGGCAGTAATCTGCCATACACACGATCGACGGTTTCATTTCCCATTTGATGAAAGTGGAGATCAATATAGGTTATTACATTAAAATAATAAAATATAAGTATATTATAGATAATATTTTTATTATTTTATCATATTTTAATAAGATTAAAGTAGGTTGAATAAGAAATAAAACAAAAACACAAGTTTAATAATTTTATCTCTTCTTTAGAGAGTCTCTTTAGGGTTTCACCTAAAACCTTCTTAAGAGTTATTACTAACCAAAATAAGGCCTATAGTATGAGGGTAGATAATTAAGTGATTTATTTGGGTTGGTCTTGGCCTAAAAAAAAGTTTTTGTAAGTGTGAAGAGGATAGAAGAGTGGATGGATTTTTATAAGTGAGGGGGAGGAGACACTTGGAATTTTTGAAAAGAATAAAGCGTACCAATGTTTTTTACATTAAAAAAGGATCCAAAATGGGTAAAAATTTAACATTATATGTTATAAGGTCTAAATTTGGCCATAAAATTGGTTTTTGAAAATTTTATAGGTCATTTTACCCCTTATATTTTTAGTTTAACCCATGGTAAACCCGTTTTAACCTTAACCACGATAACTAAGTTTTACTATTTATTATGGTAAAAAATTTAGTCAAACTCATTATATAATATTAATTATTATAATTTAAAATATTTAATGAATTTTCACATATTTAATTTAAACAATTGGTAAAATTTAATTTAAAATAAAACCCACAGATGTGATGAAAAAGTAGTTTTTCAAAGAGAAAATCTTTAAAAGTTTAAAAAGTTTTTATATAGAACTTAAATATTAAATTGTTTAAAATGACCAAAATTGTTTTAATTTATATATAATTGAACTAATTTTACTTTTAAAATAATATTAAAATAATATTTTTCTTATATATGAAGTGAATGAAAAGTTAGTTTTGAATAAAAACCAAGTATTTTCACTATTCACTGAAAAATTTATCTTTTAAAAAAAAATCAAAAAACCACTCAAAGGTAATTTTGAAATTTTGATTTAAAAAATTAATTTTATTTTTTAAAATACATTTTCTAAAATTATTAAAAATTAATTTTGAAAGAAGTGTGTAAAATGCGACAAAGCTACATTTTAGAAAAGTATAGTTTTTAAGCGTAAAATTAGATGTATTATTATCTCATGTCTAGAAAACACAAAAGATGAATTTTAAACATTTTATTGAATATATAATATAAATTTTTTATTAAAATCATTCATCAATAGTGATTTTTTTAATTTATTGAGGTAAAACACATTCGTGCGCATACAAATAGTTTTCCAGAAAAAGATTTCCTTTATTTTTAAATAGTTTTTATTTTTATTTATAATTACTTGATCTCCAATGGATTAATTTTATATACATGTTTAAACCATATTTTTTTTAATTTAGTTAATACTATTCATACCTACCATTTAAATGGATAGATGATAACTATCATATAACAATATTTTAATAGTATGATGTATTTCGTTAAAATTTGGCGTTGTGTGTAACAAAAATTAAAATTGGTGTTGCGTGTAAAAAAAGATATAGAAAAATTAAATTTATTTTTAAAAAATATTTCATAAAATCTCAAGGTGTTACACACAATGAGCATATATTGGTAATTTAAAAAATACAACTAGGACAAATGACAAGTAGTTTAGGAGTTACATGGCTATGAAGAGCCATTGTAAGATTAATATTTTATATCTTGATTAAAGGAGAATCAAATAGTCAGTGAAAGATATTTTATAGGAGTCCATAAAGGTTAAATTTCTAAACTTAATTATTTTTTTCAGTGGTTTTATTATTATATATTTCATATTACTGATATTTAATTTATATAATTATATATGAAATTTTACATTCATGATACAAAAGCAATTAAGAAAAGGTGAAAATATTTTACAATAGTTATATGAAGATATTTTAAGACAAATTTGACTTCATTTTATATTTTTGGGGACAAACAAAATGAATTTCCATGCTTTATGTATGGGTTTTTAAAATATGGAGACATGAGAGAAGTTAGTCACTGGTCGGGGGAGGAAGTCTTTCTAGTGTATAATTATTGTTTATAAAATTTATTTATAAAATTAATTTTTATTACTTGATAATTTATTCATCTATTTTTATATAAAATTCCTCTAGTAAATCTCACTAAGAGAAATATTTAAATAATTTATATTCTCATACATTATCAAGTGGAAGGTATTTTTTATTAGAGGAGAAAGTGATTGCTGAAAAGTTTGATGAATTAAGAGCTAAGTCATGTAGTATCTCCAAAGAGGTTTGATTCATCCCTACATCTCCTATCACTCTCCATGAGAAGTGGAAAATGGTGATGATGAGAAAAATATGATGTTTCTTATCGATCAATCAAAATAAGTAACTAATAAGATTATAATTATTTTTCTTCTTGAATATTAAAATATGTAAATTAATTTCACTTATATAAAATTTGAAAATATTATTTCAGGATTTGTTTAGGAGATAGAAAAAACATAATAAATTTATGATTGAGGTTATGATAGATATTATTGTAATGGATTTAAGAAATAAATAAATCTTGGTCCGTGTAAGAGAATATGAGGTAGGTGTCAATATTATTTTTTTTGGACATCCCAGTATGACATCAAGAGAGTAAGAAAGTACATGAGAAGTAGCTTCTTTGAAGGTGGAGCTAAACACATTGAGTTAGTTGATAAATGATTTAATTGAATCACATGTATAGGCTATGTTTTCAAAAATAACAAGACAACCATAGCCTATGTAGCCTTTTTACCCAGATCCTCCACTCCCTCATTCAAACCAGGTTGTGTACTATGAGTTGTATATTGGGGATCCCCATATAAATATTATAGTATATGAAATATTACATCATCTGGGGGATTATGTACATATTAGATTATACATTCAGATCAGGTAATAGTAGTGGTAAATGATTTTATTGATCCCACTGTTCTAGTGCTACTGCCTACTGAAGAGGTGGCTATAGTTGGAAAGAGTATTAATCATTTTTTTACTATAGAAAAATAGTATTTATCCTCAATTGACATGTGAGGTATGTTTTTTTAATTTTTATTTACTGTTAATTTAAAATTACTTGTAATATTTTCTTACATTTACCTTATATAAAAGTATCTAAAATCTAAAGAATCATTGCAAAAAAAAACAAAAGTTTCAGAAACCAACACCTTTAGATAGTCCTCAAATTTATGATGGGATAAAAAATATAACACAAAATTATTATACATTATAGAATTATTATTAATTTTTTATGTCTACTTACACATTTGGGAGAGATTATAAATTAATTATATTTAAAAAATACATCATGGATGTTGTGAATGGTGAGGATCTATCAATACTTATACTGTAGTTGTTTTCTCTGCAAGTAAATCTCAATTTTAAATTTCATTTATTTTTTGAATATGCTAAAGTGACTTTATTTATTACTAATAAATTAGGTATCTCCACACTATTTTTATACAATACAATAACACTTCTGTTTATGGTTTTATGGATCCAGAATATATTTCAACGGTTGTACTATACCTAAACTAATATAACAGAGTTACACACAGACACACACACATGAAATATTAAAAATCATGAACATTCAGTGTTGGTTTATTCCATTACTTTCTAGGTAATAACTCTTACACAAATGTGAATAACTATTAATTATACTATTATTAATGCCAAATTTTTTATATTTTAGTTGAAATTATATGTTATGCGTATTCTTCCCACATGAATACAAGGCATATTGGTTATGCACTTTATTGGGTAGTGTTCAGAAATGTTTTAAAGAGTTGTTAAATTCATAAGTCTCGCTCTATTCTTTTATTTATTTAATCTTTATATTTTCATTTTATATATGTTTTGGTAATCAATATATGAAATTACAATATTTTATGAAATGAGTTCAACATGGATCACTTATCAATAATGAACCCCAAAAAATTAAATATGTGACAGTTCAGGTACATAACTTTTATCTTAGTTAATAATAGTTTTTCTTATATATATAGAATTTTTATTTTCAAAATATTGTTTTATAAATACAGTTCCATCTTCAAATAGGAAGTTTTGAATTTGGTTATTATTTATTACGATTCATTGTTGAGTTTATCACGACTGAAATGATAACATATTTTCAAAAGCTTAGTTCCATTATAGCACTTAAAATTTAAAAAAATATATTGTATTGTTAATTTCATAACACTTGATTTTTTTATATTTTTTTATGATTTAAAATATGTGTCAAATGACTTAAACCAGATTTAAAGTTTATTTGAAAATTATTTTTTAATTCCGATTTATTTGCAGATGTAGTTTTATTTATGTGTATATTATTTATAAAAGATAGTGTATAAAAGTTCACAATTATTTTTCTATTTACTACTATTGTTTTCTAATGTTTTCCCACAATTTTATTATAGGTCTAGGTTAATTATATTTATTAATATTATATAAAAAATAATTGACTTTCAATATTGGCTTTTTTGGAACCAAGGTTGAAAACATTCCCATATATCACTTTAAAGGAAGTTCCAATGCCGGTTTCCATAGAAACCGACATTGAAATCACACACAAAGGATTTCAACATATTTTTTTATATGGAAATTGATGTTGAATGTCATGCAAGAAGGCTTTAAATGTTGATTTTCAGGGAAACCGACATTTAAAGCCTCTCTATATGTATTTTTAGAGAAAATTTCAATGATAGTTTTATAAAAACCAATGTGAAAAATCAACTTTTAACATAATATACATTAATGTTTCTTTTTAACTAATATTAAAATTAAAAAAAATAGATGTTAAAAGGTTATTTTTTAGTAGTGCAACTTTGAACTTTTATAAGTTAAAAACATACTCCAACTAACCTCTTAGAAACTATATTGTCTATAGAATATCATGATAAAGTACAAAAATTCCTTTATATTAGGAAATAACACTTGTTTCCTTTTAGTGGGAATATTAAAAAATAAACCATCATATCCATATCATATGTAGTAATCTATTTATTTGGATAAGTGTACTAAAAATAATATTTTATTCTTTAAAACATGCCACCGGTTGGTGATGGGATCATATCCATCATATTTTAACATACAAACCCAGATAAACCATTTTATCCTAGATGAAACATTTTTTTCCTTGTCACATTTTCAAGAATGATATAGATTTTTATGAATCATAGACTATGTGTATTAAATATATCATCTCATATTGTTCATACCAACTCTATTTATAAAAAAATTCTCTTATCATATAAGAGAAATAAGTCAAAAATACACATCCTTTATTCAAATCCACCTAAGATTGATAAATTAATTTTCATTCAATTCCTTGTTTTAACTTCATTTTACTTCATAATCTAAATAAAAAATACAAGATCCATAAATTCTTACCTTCATTTTAATCTCTTGTATATTTACAACCTTTATAAATATATATTTAGTATCATATACCATTCAAAATCTAAGAATTTATTTCAATAACATTGATACATCACATGGACATGGAGTATCTCAAACCCTTTTAAGTATTTTAGAAAATTCTATCCTATGGAAAAATTTATCCTCCTTCCTAAAAACACCTTAGGTTTTGATGACCAAGGATGAATATTGGATAATTTAACCATATTATCATGTCTCAAACCTTTACCCTATTGTACTTCCAACACAGCACCAGAGCTAGGACATATCATTCCCAATTAATCTATCCTAAACACTTTGATAAAAAAGTAAACTTTTATTAAACTCATTCACATTTTCATAACATTTTCAGTGACGACTATATAATGGATTTCATAACTTGAATAAGAATTATAGAAAAATTTCACCCTCAAAAAGTCATTGAAACACTCAATAATATTAATTATACGAGTGGAGAATAAATTTACTTAGGTTATTTTATATATAATTCCTTTGACACATTAAGAAAATCATTTCATTCTTCTCTTAATAATATATATTCAAGTGTTTAACAACTTCAATAGTTGGTTACCCAGGAAGAAGTTACACTAACACATTGTATTTTATTCTATATTAAGAATAATTATTAAGATTCTATACTAGTATAATAGGTTACTTACAATAATATTCTACTTTCCAAGTATTTATCTCAAAGTTAAGTTTTATGATGATAATTATATTATATCTATAACAAAGGCTTTTATTAGATGAGTATCATGATTTACATTTATTTAATAAGGGATTTTATTAAATGTGCTCCTACAAAAATGATGAACCCTTTTGAATCTCATCATATCTATTAGTGGGACAATATCCATGTTTCACTAATCTCATGGTCATTTTAATGTTTCTCACATAACTTAAATATATGGGTAAACCATCATATCAATCATATCAAATATGACTCTTGGATAATTGAGAGAATAACTCTTTGACCTAGTCCATTATATGGATTCACTCAAAAATTATTCCTCTAATAACCTAATACTATTAAGGTCTCCCAAATAAGTTTAACCCAAATCAAATAAAAAAATTATCACATTATATTATTAGTTTTACCCATTACTTTATTTCCTTACACAAGATAATCCAAAGACACCTAAATTTATCATGGCTAACTCAATTGGATGGTTGATGTCTTGAAAAGTGTTGTATTTAGAAGGAATCTGACACTTAGTATTTTTAAAGGGGATCTAATCTCACAATCGTATCTCATGTTATTACCTTATAATGTATGAATGCTTCTAATTATTTAGTTTAGAATCCTAATCCTTACACAAAATCAATATTTTCAAACCACATTGACGTGTAACTCTTTACACAACTCATAGTTTGTGTTGTTAACATAAATTAAAATACAATTATATTTATACACATCTAAATTCATCTCATTCATAAGGTACATGAAACAATTTAATTTAAAGGATTAGAATCATTGGAAATCAACAATACCTAAAATATTAAGTTTGGATGGATAGGTAGACAACCCTTACTTTTCTAGACAAATAATAAGCCTCCAAGCCAGCGAGCAGTTCAACCTAAAGTTCGTCTATCCAATGATACTCTTCTCAATAGATACCTCAATTCCATAATAATTATAACAAACAATATGTATAAACTATAATCAACCTTTAAATTCAATCTCTCAACTAAATACAAGCCAAATTCAAGGTAGAATAAATCTAAATTGATTACCATACTTAGCACGTAACTCCTTAGATGTGTGTATGATGAATTAAAGAAGAAACTTAACTATTTAAACTAAATCATATACATATTAATGTTATAAAAATTATAACCATTAATAAAATAGGGAATAAACTAAATAAATGAAAACTTCATATATTTTAACATGAGATAAATAATTTATAAACAATTCATAAATAAATCAATTATAAACTCTTTATAATTTATCCATAAAGTATAAACATTCCATAATCAAATAAATACAAACACTTTATATTTATATCTAGTATTAACATCTTAATATTATCTTTTTATATGAAATTTAATTAAATATATGATATTAAATGAAATATAAACATTTTATATTCCAACTATATTATGTAAACAATTTACATAATACAAATATCATACATTTAATATTATTTAAACCACGATAATATCAATTATCAAGAATTATTTTGATATGGTTTAAATAATTTCAAAAATAAGGCATTTAATTTGAATAATTCAAATTAATAACTATGAAAAATTCATAATTTTAAATATAAACTCTTATATTTTTGCCTTATTTTTTAATTTATAAACACTTTATAAATTGATTTTATAATTTTTATATAAAAATTTTATATCCAAATTACGAGTCATGCTATATAACTAAAAATATGTAGTTTAATTTTAACAATTAATATTATAGGATATTTATTTATTAATTAATTATGAAAATTTTATAATTAATTTATAAATACTTTATAAATTAAATAAATATAAAAAATACATTTTCCCATGTTTTATATACATTTTATAAACCATATAATTCAATTCATAATTAAAATATAGAAAAATTAAATTTTACATATATACTATATTTTATGATATACCCCATATCATAATACATTCTTCGGTTCAAAACCAAAATGTAACCCTACGATAGGTGTGTCACAACCTATGATTAATAATCCGGAATTATCAATAATGTTTAATGATATATCTATATCATAGGCTATGGAATACCTATCATGGATTATAATAGGACTTGCATAACATTATCCTTCAGCGATGGGTGGTATACTTTAGAGGAACCCTTTAGCTCTTAGAAAAACTTTGCTTATGATTGAGAGAACATGATATAAATACAGAAGTTATGAAATTAACTCACACAATGAAGGTCTCCCATTTCATGAATACACACACCCATAAGATTCCTAAACAATGGGATCTTATCCTATATATCCATTGAATAATCCTGACTCACAACTAGAACCCATCCCTCGAATCCCAAGTCTTCACTTTAGAGTGAACCAAAATTGGAATGATAACCAAGTTTAATCTGACTAGGCCCCAATATGCATCATGAAAATATAATACCCATTACCATACCAAATTCCCACACCCAAAAAATTTATTTGAAAAAAATAATAATTTCATCATTTTTTGAACATGTTATGGGTATCACCCATAACCCACATTTTTAAAATAAAACAATAACAGAGATCAACATAACTTTCCCATTTATAAATATAAGTAATTTTTTTTGAAAACCAAAGCCTATAAGTTCTAAGTATAAGTGGAGTGAAAGAGAATTCACCTATATCCAATGGGTTCGTTATGAATAACCTTTATGTGATCTCATAGATCTGAGATCTCCTCACCTATCCTTTAACAAATCATAATAATATCCTATGAAATATCATAATAAACCATATATTCATGCATGAAAGTCATGATATAGGTTTTCTTACAAGGTATAACATGAATATAATGAAGTATAAATAGAATAAAACCATTAAATTTGATCCCCTAGGTTCAACTCTCCAAGATTCAGTGGAATCCACCTCTGGATCGAAGAGAGTCAATAAAATTTTCAAGAGGAATCCTATAGTTCAAGAGACCTATTAATATGAGAAAAATTAAGGGTTTTTTGGGAGTAATTAGTTATAAAAACATTTTTTTGGATTTAATTAATTATACCACATGGTTGGGCCACACGATTTGGGAAATCCTATACCAACCATGTGGGGGATACTGGATGATACCTAGGGATTCACAGTCTGGTCACTCAACTTTTCAAAATGCGTACTAATGGTTAAAATCATTACCGTCCAAAAATTTACAAGGTCATATAGTTCTTGCATAGATTTATTTAAATCATGAACCAACCATGTTTCTAGATAAATTCCCTTAAAACATTCCACACCATTTCTTGAAAGTTCTTCATAGTTTCCCCTAATCATTCACTAAATATATGACATTAAAGACTCCTCTAAAAATTACAAAAACCCTAAAAAAAATCCCAAAATGAAA
Organism: Viscum album; assembly: GCA_963277665.1. Lineage (NCBI taxonomy): Eukaryota > Viridiplantae > Streptophyta > Magnoliopsida > Santalales > Viscaceae > Viscum > Viscum album. The sequence continues at coordinate 1,291,296,222 of OY728138.1, read as the reverse complement.
CCAAATCATTTCATAACTTGAAAATATAGTATGAAATCGTAAAATAGCTTAAACTAGGATGTCATATTATCCCCACCATTGGCCTTTCCATCCTTGGAAAGTTGGAGGATTTTAGTGTTTTGGAAAAGTTCGAGCCATTACTCCAACATTAACCTTTCTCATTCCCAAGTCTCTTCCTACATTCGACCATGATTCTATAATACCTGCACCAAATATATACTTCCACCACATAAGATCTTGTATTACCTATATATAATATGAATTAGGGTGTGAATAAATATCATGTCAAGCTCAAGAGTCACATAGTACCAACTAATTACATGGTTAGGTCTAGGTTGATGCTTCTTCAATTAAGACACATGAAACACATTATAAATTTATTAAAAACTTCATGGTAAATATTACTGACAGGAAACATCACCAATGTGTCCAAGAATATCAAATGGTCATACATATCAAGGATACAACTTCCCCTTTATTAACCAAATAATTATGTTCTAATATTGGTGTTACTTTTAAAATAAATGATCGACCACTTCAAAAGATAAAGGGTGATGACGATGATCTACATAAAATCTCTGGAAGCTCTTGCCCATATACATCCATTTCCTGATTATCTGAATTTTATCTGTAGTCTCATAGAAAATAATGGGACTAATTAGTTATGTTTTCCCAATTTATGTCCAAAAAATGAATATTGACACTGATGATGATATAGTGATTCAAATAGAGCTATATGTATCATTTCCTAATAACTGCTATTGTATGAAAATTCTTCCATTGGTAAATGATCTTCCCATGAACCAATAAAATCCATAATATATTCCCTAATCATATCTTCCAATGTATGGATAATAATATCTAACTATCCATCCATTTGGGGATGATATGCGATGCTCATAGTTAATTGGGTTCCAAAGGATTGTTGCAAAATCTACCAAAATCATGAGGTGAATCTAGGGTCTCGGTTGAATATGATAAAAACTAATGCCCCTTAAAATTTCACTACTTCCTAAATATATATATTTTCCAGTTATTCTACCATATTCATCTCCTAGATTATAACTTTGCTATTAAATCCATAATCATACAAATGGCTTCATGCTTCTGAATATTTTTTTTATAGATTAGTGAAAAGGTCTATAATAATTTGTTCCCATTTCCACATAGGTATGAGAAATGATTGTAACATTCCATTTGGTGTTTGATGTTTGTAATTAACCTATTTACAAATGAGAAATCACATGACATACTCGATCACCTTTTGCTTCACACTTGACCTCCAAAAATGGACCTTTATTTCCTTGTATATTTTTTGTGTACCTGGGTGTATTGACAACTTAGAATAGTGATAAGCATAAAATCATTGGTTATGGAAAGATAAAGAGACTATGATTTGATATCAAATGTTCAATACTGAATTTTCATATTTTATCTATCCATCAATGGTCTCCCCACCATTGAGTTTATACATCACTATAAGATAACTAGGGCCTGACTATTGATCCTCCTTAATATGTTTAACCAAGTCAAGAATACAAGTGACTGAAAAAACCATAATATCATTCACCTAAATACATTCCAAGTTCATTTCATCGATTACCCCCATTCATTTCCATCATTCTCAAGTTTCTCTAACCACTTGGTTGTATGGTTTACAACTTAAAGTATTAACCACTAAATTTTCTTTCCCAAGTGAATAAACCAAGTTAAAGTTAAAAATATAGAGATATTCTATCCAATGTATTTAACTCAATTTCAAGTCCCATTATGGATATGTATTTCAAGATTTTTCCTTAGGTTTATATTTTTAAGGAACAGACTACCATGACTAATTCCAGTTCATGTATTGGATGGTTATTTTTATGCATCCTCAATTACCACGAGCTTTAAGCTATGAAATGATATCCATGAATGAATAAATTACCCAAAACAAATCCATATGAATTACAAAATATAACATAATCATTATCTAGTTTTGGAAATATAAAGATAGGTGCTGAATTTAGTTGATCCTTAAGTTCATAATTTTTTTTTGACAATCATCAGTCTAGCAAAATGGAATACCATTACTTGTAAATGCAGTCATGGGAGAATCAAGACATGAAAAATATTATACAAAGTGATGATAATACGCTATTAATTCCCACAAGCTATGTATTTTGAATAAATTATTAGGTTTTTTATAAGAAATAATGGATTCAATCTTACCTGGATCAACTGATATTCCATTTTATGAAATGAAATGCCTAAGGAATAGAAATTACTATATCTAAAATTAAAACTTTAAAAATTTAAAAAAAATAATGTGGTCTCTTAATACACAAAAAAGTCTCCAAGTACCTTTCATGGTCATATTTCATGTGAGTTTACACCAAGATGTAATCAACGAATACCAAAATGAAAGAATCTAGGTATATATGAAAGATATGATTCATCAATTTCATGAAGAATGTTGGTGAATTAGTGAGAATAAATGGCATGAACAAGTATTCATAATGGTTGTAAAGAAATCTAAAATATGTATTTGGAATATCCTATTTCTCAAATCATATTTGGTGGTACCCCGATCAAAGGTCAATTTTAGATATCCCTTCAATTGATCAAACAAATCATCAATTCAAGTAAGATGATATCAATTATTTATAATAACTAGATTTAGTTTATATTAATCAAAATAAAGGCAAAGAGTACCATTTTCCTTCTTAATGAATAAAAACGAAGTGGACCAAGGTGGCGTACTTGGTATTATATGACCATTTATTTCTAATTATTTCAATTTGAACTTCAATTCTTGTAATTACCTTAACACCATTATATATGATATAAGTTAAATAGGATTCAATCCTAATAGTAGGTTTATATAATGTTATACTTCCCTTTCACGTGGTAGACTGGAGAATTTGTTCAGAAAGACGTTAGTGTATTGATCAACCATATTAGGAAGAACTCTACGATTAGTTAGATAAATAGACCCTAAGGTGATTACTTACAATTGATATAATATATTCCCAATCAATATCACTAAAGTTACTTCTCTTCCCACATTCATATCCCATTCCCCTTTGAATATCTGTACAACTCCTTCAAAATATGTAAAATTCACCCATTTAGCGTAACAATCAATTTGATCCATGAATGCTACCAGCCCATCCATTCCCTAGATAATATTGAAGATGTATATTTATAAGGTATTTAAATCCCAAAAAAACTATATTTATTCAATGATGATGGAATATAATGAACATTTAAATCCCCTATGTCATGAACCAGCCCGAGTCGATCCTGAACTGGTCACTCGGGCCGCTTCGTGAAAAGTCCCGAAAGGTTTTCCCGATCCTCACAGGATGGTGAAAAGTACTAAGTACATCAATAGAGTAAATAAGGGAACAATTTCACCCAAATATAAACAATAAGTCAAACAACAGAAATAATGGACATCCCAATACACATTTATATAAAAATTGAACTAACACCATCTATACAACAAAACTGAAAGTACAATCGAACGATACAACTAACCAACCATAATTGATGACCAAATAACTCCATGTGACCTCTCTGGATACTCTCTAACACAACAATCCCATGTCTCTCAAGGTGACCTAACTCAAGCTGAAACCTACACAAGGGTTAAAAAATAGGAGAAAACTATAGGCGTTAGTATTAAAACCCAGTAGGTTAGTCCGATATTCTATTCTCAATGCACTTCTACTTAAAATAAAAGAAACATAAATTTTTATTTGAAATAAAATATATAAAATTATGTTTTCCAAACAACGTTCCATTCTATGGAAATTATCAGAAAAGATCTTACAAGTTTTATACACAAGAATGCTAGAACAATTTCCAAAGATATGAAACTTCAAAATGAAAACAATTTTCAAGAGGGATGCTTTAAAAAAAAGTACACTTTTAAATAAAAAACACATGTTACTAGATTTATATACCAAACACACTGTATGTCGATGGTGAGTACAAAATATCCAATGATCATAAGTCACGGGAACACCCCTAGGCACTAGTTCGTTGTGGGCCCCAGGTACCTCATATCTCGGTGTAAAAGTAACCATAAAAAATATATGTTATCATGAACGAGCCACTAATAGGGAAAACATACCTATAATCTAGTGGTCCCAAACATCATCATCATAGTTTAGTTAGTGTTTTCATCGTGAAACTTGCTACGTGAAATAGGGACGAAAACACTCTGTATCACTAGCAAACTAGTACATGTTCGCACACCTAGATACCCGAGTTTCCCTCTAGTGCTCAATCAAGTTCCACATATTATCAAATAAAATTTGTATAAGAAAATTTAATTCCCAAATCATAAAAAAAACAAACATCCCACAAACATGCTTCATATTTCTTTCACGGACCAATAAACCACTTAAAATTTTCAAAAAATGATTTCAAATATAACAAGGATTTGCACATAAAATCCATTCAAAAATGATCTTTTAGGGACAAACACCCACCATTATCATATTAAACCATATTTTTAATCCAAAAAAGAATTTAATAAATCAATTTCATGGAATATAAAATGGATCCAAATGATACAACATGAAGTACACATGAAAACCATTTTTACAAGAAAAATGTCAAACGAGCCTTAAAACATTCTTCACAAAAACAACATTTATCAAAAGAAAAAATTACAATATTTTCAAAGAGGTGTAAAAAAAACATTTCTATTAATATAAAATTTACTTAAACCCCTCAAAAACTTAGGTTACACATTCAAAACCCATCCATTTCTGTAAAGGTTCCAAACATGCCATTTACCGAGAACACATGCCAAAACACCCTAAAAACCAATTCTCACTTCATTATAAAACCCAAAACCATATTAGAAACCACAAAAGGAACCAAAAAACATTTATTAACATTATTATAACATTTTTTATATGCCAAACCAATCATTTTATAACACCTTGAACACATACGATCCAACCAGGCACTTTCTCAAAAAAAAAAGGCATGCAACATTTAATAAAAAAACTATATTTAACATTAAAAAGGGTATAAATCCAAATTTTAATGCCAAAAAAATATTAAATTAGTTAAAATGGGTCATAAAAATCACAAAACATATTCGAAAACCAGTAGAACATTTATTTAAACAAGTGGTGTGCACATTTATACGAAACAACTCCATTTTACACAAAACAAGGCATAAATAAACATTTTTCACACCAAAAAGATTATAAAAAGGTTGTAAAGCAACAATAAAAATTTATATAAGGGTAAAAATAAAGAAAAATATAAAACTTAAATAATAAGGGAAAGTTCTTGGGAGAACCTACCTCAAAACCAAGGCGGAATGGAAACACACAACCGATAACTCCTTCTGAGGGTTTATAAACACTAAACCTATAAATAATAGCCCAAAATAGTAAAAAACCCATAAAAATCATGGTATAACATAACCCTAGGTCCTTAATTACTAGGGGAGAAGATAGAGCCAAGAAAAATTGGAAGGAGGAGGAGGAAGGAGTAGAAAGGAGAAGGAAACTCACATTGATTATTAGATAACTCTTCATATTACATTATATACACACCCTTATAGAAGAGGTAATGGCTTGTAACTCAATGGAGATGATCCTTAGGTCTGTAATAACTAGGGAAAGAATATATGGGTGGAAAAGAGCAAAAAATTAATGATTTATAAAAGAAAAAAAATTACCTTTTCAAATCTAGATTATTTGAGAAACCTTGAGGAAGTTCACCCTAATCCATGATAAATATGAGGTCCAAAGAGTGAAAATGTAACATTCGGGTGCTCCAAGGGTTTTTGGTATCGAGTGATAGGTGTAATGACCGAAAAATATGAAAAAATTAATAAGATATAAAAGAAACAAAATATATTTTTAAAATTGGAAATAGGCTCACGGGTTGGACCAATACTTGAATAAATAACCCAAATCCACCATGATTATGAATTACTAAGGGGTCAAAATGGAAATGGTGGTTTTAATAGGTCATGTTAGGCCAAGTGGGTAGTGGAATGGGTGAATTTTTTTAAAAAACGAAGGAGTTATAAAAGAAACAATTTTTTTTTTAAAATTGGAAATTGGATCATGGTTTGGCCCAAATATTGAAGTAACCACCCTTTTCTCCAAAAACCCCCAAAAAAGTTATGGGGAACCCATGGTAGGATGATTATAAATAGATTTAACTTAAAAAATAAACATTAATCTCACCAAAAACCCAAGAAAAGGATCAGGATTTCCAACAAACCTGATCAAAACCAGGACATGAAAAATCGTGTGTGACAATTCTCCCCACCATTAATGATTTCCACCCCCGGAAAGGCATAAAAATTTCTAACTGATTGATAAATTCATAAGGATTCCTTATCAATACGATCAAACCTATCAATCCAAGCAAATATCATTTACCATTAATATAACTTAATCCTCTTTCCCAAATAAAACACTAACTCACAACCACTTCTCAAGAATTAACGGAAAGATCAAGCCATTACCTCCACAACCAAGACAAGAACCAGATTGTTGGGACTTATTCCAATAACCCAATGATCACCCAAACTAAAGATAACTCATTAAATACAAATATTTTGGGGTATGTGGAGGATGAAATGGACTCTCCACCATTAGATAACAACTAAAATATGACAAATCCTTAAAAGAAAGATTTATGAGACCCATAGTGGGTCTCCCCACATTTAAGAACAAACTTGAAACGACCAAAAGAGAATTGAATATTCACTATGAATGGGACTCTACCACATATCCCCTCCCCCAAAAAAATATACTAACCTAAGATAATAAGAACACAACAAGAATATTTAAACCACCCACTCCCGAACGGAGGGGACAAGAACTGGGCTAACACTTTTTGCATGGATCCCGACCCCCACCACTTGGGTAGGGGAGGGAAGGGAACCCAATAATTAGGCCACTAAAACCAAAAAATAAAAAAAAGGAACCACCCAACACTCTCCACCTATGAACAAGTAAAACCAAGACCGCACCCGATTCACATAGGCAGTCCACACAAGGACATTGATCAGAAACCCACATCCAAGAAGGCACAACCATAGACACTATGGGAGGGGTAAGTCCACCATGCTCTTTGCGATAAGAAAAAATTAACATTGATTAGGAACTCCAATAGAGACATAGAAACTAACTTACCACAATGGTGGAGTTAGTAGCTTAGTCGATCTCCCCACACCTCTGGTGATTTCACAACTCCATAAAAAGCTTCACTCTGAGGCCTAAGGTTGGAGCCCTGATGTTTGAAGCATCTACTGCATCAAAGTCGGGAGATAAGTATAACAAAATCCCAAAAATCTCACTAGTACAAACAAAACACCATCACCCAACATAAACATATGGATACACACAAACATTCTCCCTCACTCTGAATGAGGAGAAGAATGGAAAAGGAACACAACGAAACACATCAACACCACTGATCACTATTACCACAATTGAGAGAGTCACCATAATAGGAAGAAACTTTAATCTAAACCCAAATAGCTCTCTATTACAACAAACGGTCTGATGTATCATTCAAGGAGGTGGATTTAACCCTTGAAACGAATCCTTAGGATGATAAACTAGAAATATTTCCAATAGATAACAATCCATGGCCACATCACAACATCAAACACATATTTATAAACCCACTAAACATTACTCCAAAATTGATCCACCAACAAGATCCCATCTCAAGACACAATAAGAGTATGACTTCTAGATCACAAAGAAGCATAATAAATAAAAAATACTTCTAAGACACAGGAAAAACCAGCCATATAACCATTGGTTTATAAACAAATTCCATAATTTTTCAGCTCAAAAGACTTTTTAAAAACAAACTAACTTGGTTGATTTCCACCATCACCAATGGTGTTTCACCAAGTATCACTCACATGCACATTTACATGACACCCCAGGCACCCAACCATTATGCCATACCATCCATCCATCCAGATATACATAAAACCATGCATGTGAGCACCCATGAAAACACAAAAGTCTAAAACAAAACAACATCATTCCAAAAATCATGTATCTTCCAAAGGCACACTAACCACCAAGTCAAAAACCCTTTTTAGATTTTACAAAACAAACAAAACTTCCTCAAGAACCATTTTCTTAAAAAACCTATGCCTTTTCATTTTTAACAACTTTCAAAACAACCAAGCTACTCCAAACAAACCCTTCCTATTTTAAAAAATTCAGAAAGGTCTCTTTTCATAAACTAATGGCCACAGAGACCAATACCCTTTCTAGGAAAACACAAACCACTAAAAACCAATTTCTAAAAACAATTCATCATATTCAAACACTTTTCAACAGCCTAAAAAACCCCATTTAAAACAAAGTTATAGAATCACCTTAAAATGATCCATGCTTTCAAGACATTTTATTTCAACAAACCACAAGTTTAGATTAGGGAAAATCCAATCCCGTTAAATCATTTTCACTTTATTCCCAATTTTTTTTTCACAAAACCCAAAATTTTAAAACCTTTATTATATTAAATTTTGAAAACCAATTTACACAATTCTCACATGAGGAATTTGAAAATAATTTTTGAATTCAAGAAAGGTCTAAGTGACCCAAAAAATGGAACTAGTGTCAGCAGGTGACTTAACCATATGGTTGGCGAACACATTATAAACACACCACCAATATAGAGAGACTTCTTAGGACAATGAACCAGCTCCACATGGATTTCCATGCCTTGCAAGATCACGAAGATCATTAGTCTAACTCCCCTTTTCATATCCCAACACTAAACAATCAATAAGAACCAAGGACACTAATAAAACTGGAGTTCCCATGGAAACCCGCGGATCAGAACAAGTAAGAGTTTGTGACGCTCTTCCCACACTTACCCATAAAATCCTGACAATCGTACTCCATCTACCTTGACATCCCCCAAAAAATAAGGTCACTCTAAAAAGAAAGGTCCGTTAATAGTCTACCTCCTTTGATACCATTTTGTCACGAACTAGCCTAAGTTGACCCTGAACCGGTCACTCAGGCCGCTCCACGAAAAGTCCCAAAAGGCCTTCCTGATCCTCCCAGGATGGAAAAAGGCACTGAGGGAATCTATAGAGTAAACAAGGTAATTATTTCTCCCAAATATAAACAATAAGGAAAATAGAGGAAATAATGGACAACCCAATACAACTTTATATAAAAATTGAACTGACAACATTTATACAACAAAATTGAAAGTACAACTAAACAACCAGACTTGATGACAAAATAACTCCATGTGACCTCTCTGGTCACTCTCCAACACAAGTATCCCATGCTTCTCAAGGTGATCGAACTCAAGATGAAACCTGCACAAGGGCTAAAAAAAGAATAAAACTATAGGCGTGAGTATTAAAACTTCATAGATTATCCCAATATTCTATTCACAATGAACTTCCACTTAAAATAAAAGAAACATACATTTTTTTTTGAAATACAATATATAAAAGTATTTTTTCCAAACAAGGTTCCATGATATGGGAATTATCACACAAAATCTTGTAAGTTTTATACACATGAATGCTAGAACAATTTCCAAAGATATACAACTTTAAAATGACAAAATTTTTCAAGAGGATTGCTTTAATAAAAGTAAACTTTTAAATAAAACACACACACTACTTAATTTATGAACCAAACACACCATATACTGATGGTGAGTACAAAATAGCCAATGATCACAAGTCACGGGAACACCCCTAAGCACTAGTTCGTTGTGGGCCCCAGGTACCTTGTATCTCAGTGTAAAAGTAACCATAAAAAAATATATGTTCTCATGTATAATACACTAGTAGAGAACAAATACCCATAACCTATTGGTCCCCAAAATCATCATCATAGTTTATTTAGTGTTTTCATCATCAAACTTGCTATGTGAAATAGGGATGAAACCACTTTGGATCACTAGAATACTAGTACACGTCTGCCCACCTAGATACTCAGGTTTCCCTTTAGTGCTAAATCAAGTTACACATGTTATAAAATACACTTTGCAAATGAAAATTTAATTCCCAAATCATACACACACAAACATCCTACAAACATGCTTCACGTTTCTTTTATGGACTAATAAACCACTTACAATTTTCATAAAACAATATCATGAAGTATAACGAGGCTTTGCAAATAAAATACCTTCAAAAATGATCTTTTAAGAAAAAAACCCACAATTACCATCTCAAAATAGATTTGGGATACCCAAAACCATTTAATAAAATCAATTTTATAGAACATAAAATGGATCCAAATGATACAACATGAAGTACACATGAAAACCATTTTTACAAGAAAAATGCCAAACGGGCCTTTAAGAATTCTTCACAAAAACAACATTTATCAAAAGAACCAATTACACTATTCATAAATATGTGTAAAAACACCATTTTTAGAAATATAATATTTACTTAAACCCCTCAAAAACTAAGGTTACACATTCAAAACCCATCCATTTCTCTAAAGGTGCCAAATGAGCCATTTACCGAGAACACATGCTAAAAACACCCTAAAAAATGATACTCAATTCATTATAAAACCCAAAACAAGATTGAAACCCAAATAAGGAATCCAAAAAAATTTATTCACATGATTTTATAAATTTTCATAAGCCAAACCAATCATTTTATAACACCATGAACACACAAGATCCAACCAGGCACGTTCCCAAAAAGAAGGCATGCAACATTTAATAAAACAAACGATTTTTAACATTAAAAAGAGTATAAAGCCAAATTTTCATGAAAAAAACTTATTAAAGTAGTTAAAACTAGTAATAACATCACAAACCATATTCAAAAACCATCGTAACATTTATTTAAACAAGTGGTGTGCACGTTTATATAAAACAACTCCAGTTTACACAAAACAGGGCATAAATAACCATTTTTCACACCAAAAATATTATCCAAAGGTTGTAAAGAAACAATAATCATGTATATAAGGTTATAAGAGCAATAAAAATATGAAACTTAAATAATAAGGGAAAGTTATTGGGAGAACCTACCTCAAAACCAAGGTAGAATGGAAACACACATTCGATAACACCTTCCGAGGGTTTATAAACCCAAAACCTACGAATACCCAAAAAAACAAGTAAAAAACCCATAAAAAATAATGGGATAACATAATACTAGGTCTTTAATGACTAGGGGAGAAGATATAACCAAGAAAAATAGGAAGGAGGCGGAGGAAGGAGGAGAAAGGAGAAGGAAACTCACCTTGATAACTAGAGAACTCTTCATCTTCCCTTAGATCCACACCCTTAGAGGGGATGAAATGGATTGGAACTCAATGGAGAGGATAATTAGGTATGGAAGAACTAGGTAAAGAATATTTGGGGGAAAATATTAAAAAATTAATGATTTATTAAAGAAACAAATTACCTTTTCAAATCTTAATGATTTGAGAAACCTTGAGGAAGTTCACCCCATTCCCCGATGAATATGAGGTCCAAAGAGTGAAAATGGAACATGGGGGTGTGACCAGGGTTTGTGGTCTCGAGTGAGATGTGTAATTAATTAAAAATATTAATAAATAAATAATATATAAAAGAAACAAAATATTTTTTAGAATTGGAATTGGGCTCATAGGCTAGCCCAATACCTGAATAGATAACCCAAATCCACCATGATTATGAATTCCTAAGGGGTCCAAATGGATATTTTGGTTTGAATAGGTCGGGGGGGGGGATAAGTGTGAAGTTTAATGGGTGAAAAATGTAAAAATATTAATGATTTATAAAAGAAAAAAAAAGTTTTTAAAATTGGAAATGGGCTCACAGTTTGGACCAAATCTCGAAGTAACCACCCTTTTCTCAAAAAACCCACAAAAAAGATATGGGGAACACATGGTAGGATTTTTAGACATATATGGTCCTTACAAAATAAATATTTATCTCACACAAAAACCAAGAAAATAATCAAGATTTCCAATGAACTGGATCAAACCAAGACATGAAAAACTGTGTGTGATAATTCTCCCCACCATTAAAGCTTTCTTCCCTCAAAAATCCATAACACTTTTCAGCTGATTGATCAATACCTTAGGATTACTTATCAACATGATATATCCTCTCAATCCAAGGAAATATAATTTACCATTAATGAAACTTAATCCTATTTCCCAAACAAAACACCAACTCATAACCACTTTCTGAAAATTAACAGAAAGATCAAGCCACTATCTTCACAACCAAGCCAAGAACCAGATTGTTGGGCATTCTCAAAATAACCCAAAGATCACCCAAACCAAATACAACTAACTAAATCCAACGATTTGGGGGGGGGGGGCTATAACGGACTCCCCACCATTATAGAACAACTCACATTTGACAAATCCTTAAAAGAAACATTTACGAGACCCACAGTGGGTCTCCCCACTATTAAGAACTAACTAGAAACAACCAAATGAGAATTAAACATGCACTAGGAATGGGAATATCCCACACAGTCCCACAAAACTCCCCCACAACAACCTACCAATCCAAGATAATAGGAACACAACATGAACATTTAAACCACCCACTCCTAAACGGAGGGGACAAGAACTGGGCCAACAATGTTTTCATGGATCCATACCCCAACAACTTGGGTAGGGGAGGGAAGGGGAATCAATCATAAGGAAATTGAAACCAAAAAAGAAACAAAGGAACTACCCAACACTATCCACCTAAGAACATGTAAAAACAAGACCGCACCCGATTCACATAGGTGGTCCACACATAGACATTGATCGGAAACCAAAATCCAAGAAGGCACAACCATAGACACTGCATGACGGGTAAGTCTACCACACTATTTGTGAAAAGAGGAAATTCACAATGATGAGGAACTAAAATAGAGACATAGAAACTACCTTACCAGAATGGCATATGCAAGATCTTAGTTGATCTCCCCACACCTCTGGTGATTTCCTGACTCCATGAAAAGCTTCACTTCATGGCCTAAGGCTGAAGCCCTGATGTTTGAAGAATCTACTGTTCCATAGTCAGGATCTAAGGATCACAACACCCCACAAGGCTCACTATTACAAACAAAACACCATAAACCAACAGAAACATATGGATACACACAACCATTATACCTCACTCTGAATGAGGAGTAGAATGGACAAGGAACACAGTGAAACACATCAACACCATCAAGTACTATTACTCCAATCGAGAGAGTCACCATAATAGTATGGAACTTTAATCCCATCCCAAAAAGCTCTCTATTCCAACAAACGGGCTGAGGCGCCATTCAAAGAGGTGGATTTAACCCTTGGAATGAATCCTTAGGATGATCAACTAGAAACCTTGACAACAGAGAACAATCTATGGCCACATCATAACATCCCATACATATTTGGAAACCCACTAAACATTAATCCAAAACTGAGCCACCAACAAGATACCATCTCAAGACACAAAAAGAGTATGACTTCCAAATCACAAGGAAGCATTCTGAATAAAAAAAACTTCTAAGACATAAGAAAAACCATCCACATAACCATCATTTTATAAACAAATGCCATAATTTTTCAGCTCAAAACACTTTTGAAAAACAAAATAACTGGGTGGATTTTCACATTCACCAATGGTGTTTCATCAATTCTCACTCACATGAACATTTCCATGCCACCCCGGGCACCCAAACACCATTCCATACCATCCATCCATCCATATATCCATAAAACCATGCATGTGAGCACCCATGAAAACACCAAAGGCTAAAACAAAACAAAATCATTCTAAAAATCATTTACCTTCTAAAGGCACACTAACCACCAAGTCAAAAACCCTTTTTAGATTTCACAAAACAAACCGCACTTCATCAAGAACCATTTTCTTAAAAACCTACCCCTTTTAATTTTTAACAACTTTCAAAACAACTAAGCTACTCCAAACAACCCCTTCCTATTTTCAAAAATTTAGCAAGGTCTATATTCATAATCCAATGGCCACAGAGACCAAGACCCTTTCTTGGAAAATACCAACCACTCAAAACCAATTTCCAAAACCAATTAATTATATTCAAAAACTTTTCAACAACCCAAAAAACCTCATTTAAAACAAAGTTTTAGAATCACCTTAAAATGATCCATGATTTTAAAACATTTTATTTTAAAAAACCACAATTTTAGATTAAGGAAAATCCAATCCTGTTAAATCATTTTCACTTTATTCCCAAGATTTTTTTTACAAAACCCAACTTTAAAAAACCTTTATTATATTAAAATTTGATAACAAATTTCCAAAATTCTCACATGATGATTTTCAAAATAATTTTTGAATTCAAGAAAGGTCCAAGAGACCCAAAAAAGGGAACTAGTGTTAGTGGGTGACTTGACCATATGGTTGGAGGACACATGCCAAACACACCACCAACATAGAGAGCCTTATTAGGACCATGCCCCAGCTCCACATGTCTTACCAGGACCTGAGAGCTCACAAATACCATTAGTCTAACTCCCCTTCTCGTATCCCAACACCAAACAATCAACAAGAACCAAGGACACAAATAAAACTGAATTTCCCATGGAAACCCGAGAATCACAATGAGTTAGAGTTCATGACGCTCTTCTCACACTTACCCCTAATGTACATACAATCCTACTCCATCTACCATGAAATCCCCCAAATAAAAATGTACCTATAAAAATTAAGGTCCTCTAAGAGTCGACCTCCTTTGATACTATTTTGTCACGAACCATCCCGAGTCAACTTTAAACCGGTCACTCGGGCCGCTTCATGACAAGTCCCAAAAGGTGTTCCCAATCCTCTCGAGATGGAGAAAAGCACAGAGGGAATTAATTGAAGGTAATGATTTCACCCAAATATAAAAAATAAGGCAAAAAATGGAAATAATAGACAACCCAATAAACATTTACATAAAAATTGAACAGACATCATTTATATAAAAAGACTGAAAGTACCACTGAATGATACAACTAAAACAACCAGACCTGATGAAAAAATAACTCCATGTGACCTCTCTGGTCACTATCCAACAAAATTATCCCATGTCTCTCAAGGTGACTGAACTCAAGATGAAACTTTCACAAGGGCTAAAAAATAGAAGAAAACTATAGGCATGAGTATTAAAACTCAGTAGGTTAGCTTGATATTATATTTCCAATAAAATTCCACTTAAAATAAAAGAAAAATCAATTTTTGTTTGAAATAAAATATATAAAAGTATGTTTTCCAAACAAGGTTCCATACTATGGAAATTATCAGACAAAATCTTATAAGTTTTATACATAAGAATGCTAGAACAATTTCCAAAGATATGCAACATCAAAATGAAAACAATTTTCAAGAGGGTTGCTTAAAAGAAAATATAATTTTAAATAAAACACAAAAGCTGATTAATTTATGAACCAAACACACCATATACTAACGGTGAGTACAAAATAACCAATAAGAACGAGTCATGGGAACACCCCTAGGCACTAGTTCGTTGTGGGCCCTAAATACCTCGTATCTCAGTGTAAAAGTAACCATAAAAAAATATCCATTCTCGCACAAAAGAAAATAGTAGGAAAAAATTACCCATAACCTAGGGGTACCCAACCTCATAATCATAGTTTAGTTAGTGTTGTCATCATTAAACTTTCTACGTGAAACAGGGACAAAACCACTCCGGGTCACTAGCATACTAGTACACGTCCACCCACTTAGATACCCGAGTTTCCATTTAGTGATAAATAAATTTCCACATATTATCAAATACACTTTGCACATAAAAATTTCATTCCCAAATAATACACACAAAAACATCCCACAAACATGCTTCACATTTCTTTCACAGACGAATAAACCACTTAAAATATTTATAAAACAATTTCAAGAAGTATAACGAGGCTTTGCACATAAAATCCATTAAAAATTCTCTTTTTAAGTTCAAACACCCACCATTACCATATACAACTAGATTTTTCAGCCCTAAAATGATTTAATAAATCAATTTCATGGACTACAAAATGGCTCCAAATGATACAACATAAAGTACACATGAAAACCATTTTTACAAGAAAAATACCAAATGGGCCTTTAATCATTCTTCACAAAAAAAAACATTTATCAAAAGAAAAAATTACAATATTCATAAATAGGTGTAAAAATATCATTTTTAGATATATAAAATTTACTTAAACCCCTCCAAAACTTAGGTTACACATTCAAAACCCATCCATTTCTATAAAGGTGCCAAACGATCCATTTATCGAGAACACATGCTAAAACACCCTAAAAACCGATACTAAATTCATTATAAAACTCAAAACCAGATTGGAACCCACATAAAGAACCCAAAAAAAAATTATTCACATGATTACAACTTTTTTCATAAACCAAACTAATCATTTTATAACACCTTGAACACACTAGAGCCAACTAGGCACTTTCCCGAAAACGAGGCATGCAACATTTAATAAAAAAACTCTTTAACATTAAAAAGTGTATAAAGACAAATTTTCATAACAAAAACCAATTAAATTAGTTAAACCAGGTCATAAAAATCACAAAACCTATATGAAAACCAGCATAACATTTATTGAAATAAGCAGTGTGCACGTTTATACGAAACAACTCCATTTTACACAAAACAAGGCATAAATAACCATTTTTCACACCAAAAATATTATAAAAAGGTTTTATAGAAACACTAAACATGTATATAAGGTGATAAAATCAATAAAAAGATGAAACTTAAATAATAAGGTCATGTGATTGGGAGAACCTACCTCAAAACCAAGGTGGAATGGAAACACACACCCGATAACACCTTCAGAGAGTTTGTAAACCCTAAACCTATGAATACCAGCCCCAAACGAGAAAAAACCCCATAAAAAATCATGGTATAACATAAAAATAGGTCTTTTATGACTAGGGGAGAATATAGAGCCAAGAAAAATTGGAAGGAGGAGGAGGAAGGAGGATAAAGGAGAAGGAAACCCACCTTGATAACTAGAGAACTATTCATCTTCCCTTATATCCACACCCTTAGAAGAGTGTTAATGTATTGGAACTAAATTTAGAGTCTCATTAGGTATGTAATATCCAGTTAAATAATATTTGTGGAAAAAATAGTAAAAAATTAATGATTTATGAAAGAAACAAATTACCTTTTCAAATCTGGACGATTTGAGAAACCTTGAGGAAGTTATCCTTAATACCTGATGAATATGTGGTCCAAAGAGTTAAAATATAACATGGGGGTTCTACTAGGGGTTTTGGTATCAATTTATATGTGTAATTACCAAAAAATATTAAAAAATAAATAATATATAAAAGAAACAAAATATTGTTTTAAAACTGGAAATGGGCTCACAGGCTGACCCAATACCTGAATAAATAACCCAAATCCACCATGATTATGAATTAATAAGGGGTAAAAATGAATATTGTGATTTTAATAGGTTAGGTGAGGATAATTGGGAATTTTAATGGGTGAAAAATGTTAAAAAATGAAGGATTTATAAAATAATTGTTTTTTTGTTTTTAAAACTTGAAATGGGCTCACAGTTTGGCCCAAATCTTGAAGTAACCACACTTTTCTCCAAAAAACACCAAAAAAGCTATGGGGAACCCATGCTAGTATGATTATAAATAGATGAAAATTCAAAACTAAACATTCATCTCACCCAAAACCCAAGAAAAGGATCAGTATTTCCAATGAACCGGATTAAAATCAAGACCTGAAAAATCGGGTGTGACACCCTATACTATCATTGACCAAGAGGTGTCTTGATTATAATAATGTGATGAATAATTTCCAAAGTCAAGTATATTTATTTTATCATGAAATATTTAATTAAATAATATGAATAATTTATGTCAAACACAACATACATTAAGGTAGAATCA
Source organism: Viscum album (assembly GCA_963277665.1). NCBI lineage: Eukaryota > Viridiplantae > Streptophyta > Magnoliopsida > Santalales > Viscaceae > Viscum > Viscum album. Next base: position 1,291,278,348 of record OY728138.1, on the reverse strand, counting down.
AGGAGAATAGTACCCCACACTCTCGAGGGACCTATATATTTGGTTGATATAATATGTTCACCTCTAAAATGTTTTTGATCCACTCCACCTAAGATATTCATAAAAACTTAATGAGGAATTTATTTCTAAGGTGTTAGGGTATTTCTATAATCACTCTGATTACCTCTATTCTGTGGGAGAGAAATTATTTTTCAAGATAATCCTAACTGAGCATGAGAAGCCTATGATAGATTAAAAATGTCTCCACCATTTGAATTTTGTAGATTTGTACAATAGTTCTTGAGAGGACCTTTATGACCATAATTATGATAGTTTCAAGGCAGTTTCATGCATTACCTATTTATGTGATCCAATAAACCACATTGGAAACAATTGGGTTGGTTATTAAGACATGGGGGAAAATAAAATGTTATAGTGGATTGATTTTCTGGTGCTTTGGTACACCGTGAGTAGCCCTCCATTACATGATTTTTCAATATAATGGAGTTCTCACCCATGTTTGGGAGGAAAAATGTGTTACCAACACTAAGGTTCCCAGTGATGTCTTTTTCCTCCACTATATCTTTTTTCACCATGTCTGTGTAATTATCAATACATAATTTCACTACTCTAGAATGAATGTCAGATCATAGGTCTGATTTGAACATTTTTACCTTGAGTGATTTTCTTTTAAAGGCCCGGAATTTCCATGTAATTTTTTTTAATAAATGGGAATTTTTACGAGTTCGTGAAAATTAACGGCACATGATTCCGAGGCCCGGAGTGTCTAGAGTGAATTTATGAACTTTTGTTTGGGTACGTTCAGTAAATGTGGGAGCGGGTTTTTCTAACTTTTGAAACGGTGCTCGAAATTGAAATCAGAGGACACCGTTAAACTCACAGCACCAATATTATCTTAAGGAGACCTTCACCTCGAGCGTAGTAGGTTGAGCATGAAAGATAGTTTTTGGTCTTTTTGTGGGAAAATAAAAATAAAATTATTTAGCATTTTATTTTTATTTTGAAACCACCCATGTGGATAAATCACAGGTGGGGAACACCTGAACTAAAACCTCCCATGAGAGATTATGGAGGTGGGGACCACTGAGCCTAACCCCCCATGAGAGGTTATGGTTGTGGGGACCACCCGAGGTTTAAAACCCCTTGAAATCCCTCATAAGTGTGGGGGATCCTCTTAAACTTCCCCACTTAAATGGTGCCACCCCCCTTAAATTTTTTATGCCAACATAGTTAATTAATTTTTCCAATTTGAATTTTGTGCCAAAAAACTAAATAATAGATAACATAATCTATTATTTTGGGATACCTTTTATTTTGGTGGAAGTGAGGGAAAAGGCTTGGCAAAGGGTAGAACTTTGGAGACTTGGGAGAAAGCTCTCCAACAAAGAATGATGATGCATGAATTCTTCCTCGAGATATCCTCCAATATGGAACATCTTCAATCAACATCTGTTATTTCCTCATCTTTGACGTCAACAAGCAATCAAATGAGGTAGGGGTTTATTTATATATGATTATCACTTCCCATGTACTCCCCTTCTAATTATTTTGCGGGATTGGGAATAGAGATTGATGAGGGTTGTGGGGATTTATGTTTTTAAATATCTTACATACTCGTTCTTGATTCATTATTATGTTGAGCTACTTGCTACCGCTCTAATGCGAAGAGTGTGGGCCAAACAAACATGGCCTTTCCTCTACACAATTCTTGTGATGATTTGTGCTGTTCTTCACGACAAAGGTGATGGTGCAACAGTGCTGACTTGCGGCCATCGCAGCTCCATGACCTCGGTGCCCCACGGCCTCGGCGCTCTGTGGCACCGCCACCCGCGGCCTCCGTGCCGCTCCGCGGCTAAACCGCCCCGCGGCTGAACCGCCCTGCCGCTCCACGACTGAACCACCACCACCATTCGAGCCACCGCCGCTACCGGGTCGAGCCGCCACCACCGTTTGAGCCGCCGCCGCCAGGCCGAGCAGCTTCCGCCATCCGGGCCGAGCCGCCGCCACCGTACAGGCCGAGCCACATCCGCCGTCTGGGCCGACCTATCGCCACCGTCTGAGCCACCACCTCCGTCTGGGCCGAGTCGCCGCCGCCGCCCGTGCCGTGCCCTCGCTGAACCCTGCGGCTGTGCCGCCCCACGCCGCACCCTCACGACACCCCACTGTCGAGCCGATCTAGCTGAGCTGCTCTGGTCGAGCCACTCCGGCCAAGCCACTCCGTCCGAGCCACCCTGCGGTCTCGCCCCCTCGCGGTACTCCCGCGGCCGAACCACCCTACACCCTCGCGGTCACCCACGGCCTCGCGGCCCTCGCGGCCTACCGGGCCGGACCCAGCAGGACGAGCTGTCCAGCGGGCCAGCCCAGACCTAGTGGGCCGGGTCAACCTGAACTGGGTTGACCCAGGCTAGGTCGGGTCGGGCCGGTTCGACCGAGTCAGATCAGAACCGAACCAGATACAACCCTATACTTTACTTGGGCCATAACTTTGGCACCGAACGTCTGATTGACAAACCGCCAGTAGCGATAGAAATCTTGGAGCGAGGTGGTACCTTTGAGTATACCCCACTGGAGATTTGGGTTAATATGGGGTATGGTTGGATTTGATCAAGCACGAATCAAACCGGGGCCCCGGGACTAAAAGGCTAATAACTCACAGATCGGGCGTCCGATTGACGCCCCATCTATTACGTTAAGACCCCTATGAAGTGGTGAATATTTGAGATAATTCTTCATGGGAAATCATGGTGGTTGGAGAATTGACCAGTGGCTTGGGGAATGGACTCTCCCGGAGACGAGCAAGCCTAGTGCGGAAACCCAGTAGCTAGATATGATGAGAAGAGTGCTCTCCTAGCGAACCTGTGCGGGTCAGGTCCTAACGATCCTGTGTGGGTCAAATCCTAACGATCCTATGTGGGTCATGTTTAGCGATTCTGTGTGGGTCAGCTCCTAGAGATCCTGTGTGGGTCAGCTCCTAGCGATCCTGTGTGGGTCAGCTCCAACGATCCTGTGTGGGTCAGCTCCTAGCCATTTTGTGCAGGTCAGCAGCAGAGCCTCTTAACGGAGTAAGATGATTCAGTAGATATAAATAATCATCTCTACTACCGTACCTAAGTTATACCTGGTGTGAGATAAGTCAGAACCTCTGTGTTTCTTCATGTTTGAGATGGATTACTTGATAACTTAGGTATATGTATGGGTATATACCTAAGTAGGGTTATCTATTATTTTCATACTTTTTGGTTTATCCTTGGTGGATTTTGTGAGACCTTGAGGGTCTCGGAGTCCCTACCGAGTATCGTTATACTCACCCCTGCATGGGATATGCCCGCACCTTGTTGTGTTGGATGTAGATGACGGATAGTGCTGACTAAGGCTGAGAGTACTAGGACTGGATGGTACCCAGAGGTGGACCATATGGCGTGTTGGTACGTAGAGGAGATGGGTGGACGTGGAGTGCTGAGGAGGCGATCTGTACCTTTCCTTTAGGTAGGAACCTCAGAGTATGATCCAATAGTTGTCTTTCCTCTTTTTTCAATTGTATCATATTTCAATTTCTTGTACTTTCCAGTTGGGTTTGTATTCTGGCCCCTTTTTCTTACTGTACTCACTCTATTTACTATTCAGTTGTCTTGTGTTTGTATCTTGTTGTGTGCTTGCTTGCATGTGTTTACAGGTTATAAAGGTAATGCCTTCCCAGTTTTAGGGATTACACCTTTCGGTGCTAGTCGCCAGCCCCTGGCCTATAGAAGGCATGCTTAGGGTAGTCACGACATGAGCTCTGGGGGACGGGTCGTGACATTTCTAGCTGCCACTTCAGGTGAAAACCATGAAAGGTATATAAATAGAGATTCATATTAAATAACTAATATTTTCCTTATTTTATTTCAAATAAATATATTTTTCACGATCCTCAGAATGTATTCATTCAGAATTGTTTGTTTGAAAATTACTCAAAACCCTCCTAAGTAAGGCCTTGGTCTACTTTAGCTTATACAAAAAGTTCCCATGATTTTCATGTCAAATCCTTGAGAACATACACAAAGAGATATACATTAATTTATTTTGGGGTTCCCAATAAATTAAAGATTCTATTAATTATTCCTATCCACACTTCTACTTACTCAGGTCCTAAGTCACCCTAAAAGGTCAGTGGGTATTTCCTTTGAAATTTTACCGAGCGATCCACATGACATGTTTACTCAAGTCTATTTTATTTTTTGATAACCTGAAAAAATTCTATAATTCTTCTTACAAGCTATTGATTGGCCTATAGATCAGGGGGTACCATGTTTTCAATGACATCCTCTTACTATTTTTTAAGTCTCATGACTGGAGACATATTCCTATAGTTATCAAAAAATAATTATTCAGTCACTAACATATACTTTAATCTATATAATTTACCATATATGAAATCATGATAATTAAGATCATAATATATCCTATGAATGATGCAATACTAGTGGGAAGTGTTTTACTAATTCATGATACTAGACTCTCATTGGCTAAACCCATAATGATGAGGTGACAACAAACCTAGAAGTTTTTAACAACAATTTTCATACTCAAACCACCTTATAAACTTGATGTTTAGTATAAAGAGGTTAGATAAGACTTTTTATACTATAAATTTAAATTTAAAAAACATATTATCTTTACACCTACCATTCCCAACAAATGGAAAGTACTGAAACTATACCATTTGTAACACCCTAACCCGAACCATTGACTTGGGAAGGACCAAAGTTATACTAAACTTAGGTGAAATCCCATAGATACCAAAAGATGATAATAAATTACAAGGGTATAAGTAATCATGTGGGATGATTTACCCTCAACATAAACAAATCTATAATAGAAAATCCACAACTATATGATATAAACTTGATGCATGATATAAAATAAACCAAATCCCAATGAGACAAACAAACCAAAATCAGAGTCACACCAGTAAACAAAAAATAACAAGTCTACAATATCTAAAGACACAAGAAACTCTAGGTAACCAATGCAGAACCATGAAAACTCCATTGTAAGATAATATTTAAGCTCAAAATCCCATTGGACACAATTGTAGCATCAAGATGATCTTCTAGAAAATCTTAAAACCTTACATTTAATTGTATTATGATAAACAATGTCTATATATGAACTAAGGTGCATATATAGGTAGTGAGTATACAACCCATTGGTCAATAAACAAAACTTCCCACACACACCACTAGAATAGGAACAAATTACCTCATAATAGTAAATAAAAATATAAAGCAACAAGAGTATCATGATCGAGTAAAGAAGATACAAATCCAAAAGCTGTGAAAGTAGCTCACACCATGAAGGTATCATATGTAATGAATGAAAAAACCCATAAAAATTACTAACTAATGGGATCCCATCCCATATGTCTACTGATCATATAATAACCTCGGACCTCCATGCACATATCCTGTGCTAAAATCCATAACTTTACATTCCTGGTTACGATGTCAATAATTGTGACCCAATTTATTTCTATAAAAAACTTACAAAATCAAAAGTAAAACTTGAACCACTTACATTTTGGAGTAAATTTTAGGTTATAGAGTGAATTAGGACAACTCCTATATAAACAATACCCAAATAATCAAATGAACATTTCACCCATTTAACCTAGTTTTTTTATTTCACATTAGGTTATCAACATCATCCTTGTGAAATAATTTATATAAATAAATAATCCAACCTCATTATTTATAACCTAGGGAAAAGGAAACATAATAAGGGTGATCTCAAATTATCAGTAAGGTTAAACATAAGTATTAACAATTTAATGTCATCAATGAGCATAAGAGTACATAAGGGTGTGATGATATAATCAATGTGCATGAGAGAATAATAAAGTAACTAATATCCATCAATACTTGGATCATAAAACATGAAAACATGAAAAAGAAAAGAGTCATTAGAATCAATAATCATGATCCATGTGATATCAACATCGATCCTAAAAAGTATTATAAACCCATAATAATCATAAATAAAACATGTACATAACTTGAGACATCATTTTCACTTCACTCTTACTATCACTCTTACAAATAGAATAACCATATGGTCGAATTCCATACCCAAGGCATTATAGGGATATCACAAACCCATCCATCCTTGGTTTATTATAGAACTACCCATCTTTGGTTTATCATGGAACCACCCGTTATTGATTTATAACATAACCACTTGTCAAATGTCCAAGTACCATTACATAATTATAAAAAATAAAAGCTTTAATTTCATCATAAACTCATAAGAAAAACCATTATCCCTTTCATAACTTGATTAAACCATAGAAAAGAAATGGGTTCTATAACAATCTCTTTGAAACATGGTTAACCCATAGAAAATAAATGATTTCCATAACAATCTATTTGAAACAATAATAATCCATCTAGAGAAAGAAAGAGGATGGTATCAATACAAAATATCCCCATTGGAGGATAATTAAAAACAAGGGTTGTTGATGTTGGTGAATTTAAATACCATTAAAATATCATTATTTTTTTTTGAGTAAAATACCCTTTTCATTTTGAAAATTTCCTTTTTAAAACATAAAACATTTTGAAAAAAATTTTCTTTGCAAATAACCTTTAAAACTTATAAAGGAATATTTGAAAATCATTTAAAACAATTTTTAAATTATAAAACATTTTAAAAATACTTTCAATTAAAAAATATCTTAAAATAATCATTTAAAAACATTTTGAAAACCTTTTTTAGAAAACATTGCTTTGAAGGAACACAGATTTTTGACCGAAGAGAGAAATGAAGTCATATTTTCTTAAAAACACTTTCTCAAACATTTTAAGCACTAAAGAGTGAAAAAATTGTATGATAAATTTAAGTTATCATAAATATATATATTATAATATAATTCATGAGAATTATATATTTCAACATTGGAGACTTAATTATACACAATCCTGATAAATGATGAGATTTTAACAAAAGACTCCTACCAATTTGGTAACTTTGAATCACAATACCCATGAAATATTATCATTAATTTAGACTTAAAATATAATTAAAATAAGTATATTCATGATATAACATCTCAAATTGATAGTATATACACCTCATAAAATAAGATAGGTGTATAACATAACAAACATCTCAAAAAGGAAAATTGTGACAAAAATCCCTTACCACTTTGGTAACTTTGAAACCATAAACCCTGTGAAAGAGAGATAATAAAATAGATATTTAAATACCCATGAATTTAATTATAATAATCATAAAATACATTCATGTGAATTATATACACCATAAAACAAAAATTAATGGTGCATATGAAATATATCTCACAGAAATAAATGTGAGGTGCAAAAAACCCTTACCTTGAGTCCGACTCATCACACTTGTTCTTTATCTTCATGAATAACAAAATTATGTTAATTATTTACTTACTTGAGAATTTTTTAAAGTTTATTATTATTTTTATTTCACTTATTAATATTTTATATACAATTCCTTAATTGATTAAGTTTATGTCAAATGTTTTGAACATATTCGTCTTGTGTGTCAAAAACGACTTAGGTGGGTTGACTATGGTCAAAGAGGCCCTTATTTAAACATATACAGAATAATAATAATGAGATAATTATAATATTTATACATTAATTATACTTTTAAAATCATTTATAAACAATGGTTATGAAAATTTAACTAACGTTACGATCATGAAAACGGTAGGCCGTACGTACGCATGAGTAACATTTTCATTTTTCAATGATCATAACAGAAAGAAGGTAAGTAATATTTTATCTTTATATAATTATAATTATATCATAAAAACATATAATTTAATTACACACACACACACACATAGATATATATATATATATCATTCTTGTGATGTAAAAGGAACCATATTGCTTTGAGGAGGCGGTAGTCCATACGTCCAAGAACGATGTTATCAACTTTTCAGTGTGTGAAATGGTAAGAATAAAATGATATATTATATTTAAAGAAATATAATTATTTAATTAATATCATAATAATGTAATTTATATCATATATATTCATTATATTTACCCTCATTACCTTCCATTTAACATGTTAGTGAAAAACACTTCACATCGCTTTTTGAGGAAGTAGTTCACCATACACATGAGTAATGTTATCGTATCCTCTACGGTATAAAATTTAAAAAAGTTTTATATGATATAATTAATAAATAGGTATTATTATGTTATAAATATCATAAATATAATATAAAAATTGTATGTCCATTGTGATTCCTAACCACGATAGGTGGTAAAGGAAAAACAAACGACATCGTTTCGTGAGGCGGTAGTCTGCCGTACACACGAACGATGATTTTGTAACCCATTTGATGGAAGTGTGTGTGTGTTTAGATCATAAAAATAGCATAAAAACATTTAATTATATTTATTATACTGATTTTATTATATAATAATGGTATAATATTAATTTAAGGGGTGGATAAAGGAATAAAACAAAAGTGCTCATTGATGAACATTACCTCTTCTTTGAGTAGCTTCTTTTGGTTTGTACCAAAATCATTCCTTTGTTTTATTTATGCAAAAAAATATATTCTATTATGAGGGGAGGGATTTGGAGAGTTTATTTGGGTAGGTTTTTTATGATATAAAATTCCTGAGAGGTGTGTAGAATGGGGGAGAGTGAATGCCCTTTTATAATTGAGGATGAGTGACATTCTTATAAATACCAAAAAGAAAACACTATTGAGAGGCATAAATTACATAATGTGCCAAACATTATAAAATTATTTTTATAAAATAGGGTATATGGTATAAATAAGACCATAAAATGGGTTTTGGACAAGTGTCTATGTCATTTAGCCATTAAGATTAAATTTTAACCCCTAAGTAAACTCATTTTTACATTAATCGATGTAATTAATTTTAATTGATATCACTAATATTTTTGGTAAAAAATAATTTTACCTTAATATAAATTATAAATAATTATTATTTCAAATATTTAATCCAATTTTTAAAATTCAATTTATATAAGTGGTATAATTAATTTAAAATTAATCTCACAGACGGGACGAAACAACGGGTTTTTAATGTGAAAATGTTCAAAAGTTTGAAATGTTTTTATATCCAATTTGAATGTGAAATTGATTTAAATGATGTAAATTATATTAATGTATGTATATTTCAAATATTTTGACTTTAAAATGAATTAAAAATATAATTTAATATCATAATTTATTTAGATTAAAATTCAGTTTTAAATTAAAATCTAGTATTTTTTCTTATTCATCAAAAAATAAAGATTCTCATAAAAATACCAAAAATACCCCATAAGATAATTTTGAAATTAATATTTCAAAAAATAAGTTTATTTTTTCAAATAAAATTTATAAAATTGTTAAAATTTTGTTTTAAAACAAATGCTCCATTAATAGGCGGCAAAACTGCCTTTAGAACAAATACATATTTTTATACATAAAATTGGATTTGTTCTTATGTTATACCCATAAAATATATTGGATGAATGTATAAATATTTTATTTAATATATAATATATATATTTTATTTATATGATTCAATAATAGTAATTAATTTAATTTATTAAGTTAAAATTCCTTTGGGTGTATAAAAATAGTTTTTTATAAAAACATTTCCTTTATATTCAATTAGATTTTATTTTAATTTATAATTAATTGGTTACCAATTAATTAATTTTATAAACACGTGTAAACCATATTTTTGTAATTTAGTTAATATTATTAATTCTATCCATTCCAATGGCTAGGTAATAAATATCATTTTAAATAATAATATTAATAATATATTTTTGTCCGGTAAGACTCAGCCTTGTGTGTAACACAAGTTATCGAAGAAACTCAATGTTGTGAGAAACACAGGATAACCTTTGTGTTTTGTATTAAATAAAATAAAATATTCACTATGTGTAACATAATCTATAAAATAATTTAAATTAATTTTAAATATGACATTTCTTAAAATCTCACGATGTTACATCCTGCACCCCTTAACATGAATTTCACCCTCGAAATTCATCTTGGTTATCAAAGGATTAAAATTTTTAGAATTACTTTATTTAAACCCACATTATAAAAATTAAATAAATAAAATATATATTAAAAGGGAAAGTGGGAAACATAAAGGTCACCTGAAGTTATGTATAACTAGGATTCCACATAGGGAGAACATAGGTGGAAATGGAAAAAACGTGTAAATAATTATGGAGAGTGATTGAGGTTATTGACCACAAGAAAGTGAATGATCAATAGAATGTTAAGGGACTTAAAACCATAAATCTATGATGATAAAAATACCATAGATTCATAAAAAATGATGGTATCGGGATAACATGTTTGTTCAATATCCTTTTCATAGAGTTAAGGAATTCTCTCACCATCTGGACTAAGAGAATATGGAAATATGCTTATTTGATGAGTAAAATTTCATACTTTAATAAAATTACACCAAAATATAATCTTTTTTATCTTGAAAATGAGTATTTAGTATGTTTTTTTTGTTTCCTAAAGAACTAAAATTAACTTTTAAAGACCACAAAACCATAAAAGGAATAGTCAAGATCTTCCACCTATCTTTAGACATTAACCAAAACCAAAATGGTTAACACATGGTAAGATAATTCCCAAAATAAATAAAACTTAATATGATACACTGATATTAAAAATTTAATAGTAATAACAAAATTTCAAACTAAATTATTCCATAAATAACTATCCTTAAAATTGTCCAAACATTTTCTAACTAAGTTCAAAACCCAATGATTAGAAGTATTTGATCATATATTCTTCCAAAATAAATAAAAAATTATTCCTAAAATAAAATACCACATGTTTCTAAAATAAACTTAATATTTACCTATAAAAATTTCATACTAATTAGGATTTCATGTAGGTCATTTTTAGGTATGAAACCCTTATCATCCTTCTACCATGGGTTCTAGCCCCACTACCTAGCCGGATGTGACGGGTTGTCACCCAACATATGGGTAGTACCCATTTTTTATTTAATACTAGAAAATAATTTATCCCTAAAAAAACTTCATGTTGTTCCTAAGGGTTACAAATACCTCAACCCAATAAAAAAAATTCATTAATAACCTCAATTTTTTTTACTACTCAGAACCCTCAAATAAGGTGTCTAGGCCTTTGAACTTATGATCATCATTAATATTATATACCTATGATGGTATCCATAACTCTTAATATAACCTATCATGAAAAAATTCTAATATCTAAAGTTATCTAAATCTACCTTTGATACCAACTATAACAGTCAAGGACCCGCATGCCCAAATCTTGTACTGAAATCCATAACTTTACATTCCTGACTATGCTGCCAATAAATGTGACCTAATTTTTACCATAAAAACCTTACAAAATCAAAAGGAAAACTTGGATCAATTATATTTTGGATGACCTTTTAGGTTTAAAGTTTTATAGAATTAGGAAAACTTTTATATAAATAATACTCAAGTTGTCAAATGAACATTTCTCCCATTTAACCCAGCTTTTATTATTTCACATTTGGTCATCAACATTATATTTGTGAAATAATTTATAGACATAAATCATTCAACCTAATTATTTATAACCTAGGTAAAATGAAAAATAATAAGGGTGAGATAAAATGATCATAAAGGGTAAACATAATCATTAACAATTGAATGTCATTAATGGGAATAAGAGTGTATAAGGGTTTGATGACATAATAAATGTGCATGAGAAAATCATAAAATAACTCATACCCATCAATACCTAGATCATAAAACATAAAAACATGAAAAATTAAGGAGTCATCATAATAAATAATCATGATACATGTGATATCAATCTTGATCATGAGAAGCATTATAAACCCGTAACAAGCATAAATAAAATATGTATGTAACTTGGGATATCATTTTCACTTCACTCTTACAATAACTATGAAAAATAAAATAACCACATGGTTGAATTTCATATCCAATGCATTATAGGTCTATCATGGACCCACCTATCCTTGGTTTATCATGGAACCACCCATCATTGGTTTATCATGGAACCATCGGTCATTGGTTTATAACGTAACCACCCATAAAATTTCCAATTACCATTACATAATCATAACAGGTAAAAGAATGAATCTTATCATAAAATACTAGGAACAACCATTATACCTTTAATAACTTGATTAACCCATAGAAAATATATAGTTTCTATAATAATATCTTTAAAACATGGTTAACCCATGGAAAAGAAACATGTTCCATAACAATCTCTTTGAAACAATCATAATCCATCTAGAGAATGAAAGATGATGATATCAGTAAAAAATATCCCCATTGGAGGATAAGTAATAATAAGGGATTTTTATGTTGGTTAATTGAAATACCATTAAAATAAAATTAAAAATATTTATAGGAAAATACCATTTTCATTTTGAAAATGACTTTTTAAAACATAAAACATTTTGAAAACCTTTTTCTTTGAAAATAAACTTTAAAACTTATAAAGTAAGATTTTAAAATCATTTAAAACTCTATTTAAAACATAAAATATTTTTAAAATACTTTCCCTTAAAAAATATCTTAAAATAATTATTTAAAAACATTTTTCAAATTTTTTTTAGAATTTTTTTTTTGAAAGAATACAGATTTCTGAGTGAAGAGAGAAATGAAGTCGAATTTTCTTAAAAACAATTTCTAAAACATTTTAAGTAAAAAAGATAAAAAAGGTAAAATTACTTAAAATTATAACTAATAAACATAGTAAAAGATAATTCATGATAATTAAAATATTTCATTATCAAAGAATTAATCATACACAATCCCAATAAACGATGATATTGTAACAAGAGACTCATACCACTTTGGTAACTTTTAATCACAATACCCATGGAATAATATAATTAAATAAAACTTATAATACCATTAAAATAAGTATATTAATTATATAAAATGTCAAATTGTAAGTATATACACCTCATAGAAGAATATAGGTGTATAACATAACAAACATCTCAAAGGAGACAAATTGAGAAAAAAATCCCTTACCGCTTTGGTAATTCTAAAAACATAATCCCCATGAAAGGGAGACGATAAAATAGATATTTAAATACCCATAAATTTAATTAAAAAATAATAATAAAATACATTCATGTTTATTATATACACCACATAATAAAAATAAGTGGTTCATATGGAATATATCTCACAAAAATAAAATTGTGATGAGAAAAACCCTTACCTTAAGTTCGACTCATCATGATTATTCTTTATCTTCCTGAATAATAAACTTATATTAATTATTTAATTACTTTATAACCCTTTTAAATTTTATCATTAATTTTATTTCACTTGTTAACATGTTATATACAATTACTTAATTGATTAAGTTTACGTTGAATGTTTTGACCATAGTTGGATTCTGTGTCAAAAACAACTTAAGTGGGTTGAATATGGTCAAAGTGTACATTATTTAAACATATAAAGAATAATTATAATTAAATAATTATACTATTTATACATAAATTATACTTTAGAAACAATTCTTGAAAAATGGTTATGAAAATTGAACCAACATTATGATTTTGGAGACGGTAGGCCGTACATACGCATGAGTAATGTTTCCATTTTCAATGATCATTACAGAAAGAAGGTAAGTAATATTTCATATTTAAATAATTATATTTATATAATAAATATTATATAATTTAATTATATACATATATATATCATTCTTGTGATGTAAAAGGAATCACATTACTTCAAGGAGGCGATAGTCCACACGTCCATGAACAACATTATCACTTTTTCAGTATTTTAAATGGTAATAAGAGAATGATATATTATATTTACATAAATAAAATTATGTAATTAATATCATAAATATTCATTATATTTACTCTTATTACCTTTCATGTAACACGTTAGTGAAAAATGCTTCACATCGCTTCACATCACGGTAGTCCTCCGTACACATGAGCAATGTTATCATATCCCCTACGATATCAAATGTAAAAAGGGTGTATATGATATAATTTATAAATAGGTATGAATATGTTATAAATATCATATATAAATAGTATTTACATCATAATTCCTAAGTTTATAAAGGAAAAACGAACAACAACGCTTCACGAGGTGTGCGGTAGTCCGTTGTACACATGAACGGTGACTTCACAACCCATTTTTTGGAAGTGTGTGTGGGTGTAGGTCATACCCTTAACATAAAAAATATAAGTATATTTATTATACTTAGGGTATTATATAATCATGGTATAATAATAATTTAATGTGTTGATAAATAAATAAAACAAAAGTTCTTGTTGATGAACGTTACCTATTCTTTGGGTAACTCCTTTTGGTTTGTGCCAAAATCCTTCCTTAATTTGTTTTATGTTAAAAAAAAGATTCTAGGATTATGGTAGGTAATTTTTTATTTTAAATTTTCATGTTTTTAATGAGATAAAAGGCTTTATAGGTGTGTATAATAAGGGAGAGTGAATTCCCTTTTATAATTGAGGAGGAGTGTCATTCTTGTAAATACCCAAAAGTAAACAACATTAGGAGGTCTATCTTACATAACATGATTAAAATAATAAAAAATATTTTATAAATTAGGGTATATAGGATAAATATGTCCATATAATTGGTTTTTTATAAGTTTCTATGTCATTTTACTCCTTAAGATTAAAGTTTAACCACTAAGTAAACTCATTTTTTACTTTAATCGCTGTAATTAATTTTAATTTATTTCACTAATATTTTTTGTAAAAAACTAATATGACGTTAATATAAATTATACATTATTATTATTAAAAATATATAATCCATATTTCCAAATTAAATTCACAAAATATTCATAATTAATTTAAAATTATTCCTGCAGACGGGACGAAACAACGAGTTTTTAAAGTGAAAATATTCAAAAATTTGAAATGTTTTTATATCCAATTTTAAAGTAAAATTGATTCAAATGAAATAAATTTAATTAATGGATGTATAATTAAACTATATTTACTTTAAAACCAATTCAAAACATAATTTAACATTATAATTTATTTAGATGCAAAGTCATTTTTCAATTAAAATCCAGTATTTTTCACTATTCATCAAAAAATAAAATTTCTTAGAAAAATTGAAAAAATTCACCATAAGATAATTTTTACATTATTCTTTCAAAAAATAAGTTTATTTTTTTCAAATAAAATTTATAAAAGTGTTAAAATTTTATTTTAAGACAAGTTCACTATTAAAAGGTGGAAAAAACTGCCTTTAGAACAAATTCAACTTTTTATACATAAAATTGGATTTGTTCTTATATTATGCCTATAAAATATATTGGATAAATGTAAAAGTATTTTTTGAATATAATATATATATATAATTAATATAATTTAATAATAGTAATGAATTTAATTTATTAAGGTAAAATTCATTTGAGCGCATAAAAATATTTTTTTTATAAAAATATTTTATTTATATTCAATTAGTTTTTATTTTAATTTCTAATTAATTAGTAACCAATTAATTCATTTTATAAAAATTTGTAAACCATATTTTCACAATTTAGGTAATATTATTCATTCCTAGTATTCTAACTTTTAGGTGATAACTATCATGTTAAATAATAATATTAATAGTATATTGTTGTCTGGTAAGACTTGGACTTATGTGTAACAAAAGTTATCGAAGAAACTCGATGTTGCGTGAAATGAAAGATAAAATTAGTGTTAAATATAGTACAAGATAAATTGTGCATTGAGTTTAACACAAGGTATTAAATAATTTAAATTTATTTGAAATAATATATTTCCTAAAATCTCAGGATGTTATAGAAAAGTCCTAACTTGTGAGCAAAACCTGTACCACCAAGCCCAAGTCATCACATAGAGGTATAATACAGAGTGCCCCAAATCAGCATGACAAACAAGTATTATCCAACAAGTCCCCAATATACATCATGAAATCACGCTACCCATGCCCATTCTATGTTCCCACACCCAAAACATTTTTTAAAAAAAATCATCATTTAATCATTTTGTTAAACACGTTATGGGCGTCACCCACAATCCACAATTTTAAAATCAAACAACAAGAGAGATAAATATGGGTTTAACATTTATAAATACATGAATTTTATTTTAAAAACCAAATACTCTATGTTATATGTATAAGTGGAGTGTAATAGAATCCACCTACCTCCAATAGGTTCATTTTGAAGAATATTTCCATGATTTCATAGATATGAGCTATCTTTGCTTATACTTCAAGAAACCCCAAGGATTTCCTATAAAAAATCACCAAAGACCATATATATGTGAATGTTAGACCCATTATATGGTTTCTTACAAGATATAACATGAATAAAATGAATGTGAAAGAAAATTATAACCCTTACCTTCAATACCCTAAGTTCAATGATCCAAGATTCAGGGGAATTAGCCTCTAGATCGAAGAGAGTCACCAAAATTTCCAAGAGGAACCCTATGTTTTGAGATCCCTAGTCATATGAGGAAATGTTATGGTTTTTATGGTTTAATATGGTCTTAAATGTTTTTTGTATTTAATTAATTATATCACATGGTTTGTCTACACGTTTTGGAAAATCATGTGCCAAACATGAGGGTGCTACTGGACGACACACAGAGCTACAAGGTTTGGTTGTACAGTTTGTCAAACCATGTTCCAACCATAAAAATATTCACTATAAAAAAATTAAAAATATTCATGGTTATTTTATGGTTTTCTATAAATCGTGCACCAACTATGCGCTTTCCTAGTTGCCCCTAAACCCTTCCACACAATAACATGGAAATTCTGCATAATTTCCCCTAATCATGCACTAACCATGTTTCCTATAAGACTCCTCCAAAACTTCTCAAAACTCAACCAAAACATTTTATAACTTTAAAATAAAGTATAAAATAGTAAAATACCTTAAATTGGGGGTGTCCTAATGTTACAAAATCATAAAAATATAAATAGGATCTCTACTGGGAAAATCTTATACAACAATTCCAAGAAATAAAAAATCAAAGGAATAGATATGAAATGGAAACTAGTCCCAAGTCCATTCCTAGATATATATCATAAGTCTTACCAGGATCCAAATCTCATCTATCAATAATAGGTCCCTTTACACCACCTTGACCATGAACCATAAAGTCCTCTTGTCACAACCATGGGTATTACTCAACCAGCTGGGAGTGACTATACCTACTTTGGCCAGTGTCGGGTTATCTCTAAACATATCATAAGAATACCATTTTGTAATTATGTCCCAACTCATAAGAATAGAAATAACATCCCATCATAATATAATAGATAACTCATGGGTAGTACTCCCTGACGATCAGATCACAATGATGGGAATAACATACCATGATATCATAGTAATCAATACATGGAAAGTATGTACTGATATCCAAGTCATAATAGTGGCTATGGAATCCTAGTAAAAAAGTCTAAAAGTGGACATAATGTCCCCAATAAATCACAAAGAAGTGGTAATCACATCCCAATTACATCATCAAAGAGGGAATAATGTCCCTAGGCATGAAAATAACCATAAGGGAATAACATCCCAAGTCCTAGGATACATCATAAGGACAGAATCACATCTTAAGATAATGATACTCATATGGTTATCTCATCCCATTCCTTGGAAGCATTGCACCACGGGAAGTATTCCCAAATTCCATGGGTAATAGAAAACAATTGGTCATATTGGGAATTATGTTCCATGACCTGATGGGAATTTCATCACACAATAATAGGCATGAATACCTTGCCATGAACATAATATATTATAGGAATAGTGTCCCTCATCATTAATAACACAATATAGATGGGAATTTCATCTCAATCAATTCCAACAACAACATAAAGGGAATGTCATCCAACATACATAATCCAACTCACATTATGTTATACTAAACAAAAAAATCAATTATATATATAAAATTTACATTAATTATTGAAAAAAATCCAACACACTATAAGTCTAATCTAGTTTGGTCCCCATATACCAATTCCATGTTTCAACTTAGGGTAATACCTACCCGATTTTAACAAATTATAGGGGAAAAGAACACTAACCTAATATGGAAGCTAAACAATCCAAAAAGGATTTAAGTTAGCTTAAAACTTCATCAAGGATCAATACTTACACTAAAATCTCATAATTCCACACCTCTATTATCCTCAAGTATACTAAAAGGAACCCAATCAAGGTCTTATACATCATAACATATTTCAAGGGAATCCCCACTATGTCCGAGTATATAGTTAAATATTATTTCATTCTCACCCATAGACATAAACAATTATAACATAAAGTATTAGTTCTTTAAGGGTATATAATGGCTCTATATGTCCTTAACAAACTCAAATATGGTTAAAGTAAGCAATGCGATTTAACTTCATTTTAATTGCACATGGGAAATAAGACTTCATATCACACATCACATGAATAATGAACAAACTATCAAGAATAGTTAGGGACCACATACCTTGATCCAATGGAAGATCTCACATAAAATATCAATGGATGAATCAACTCTAGCTAGTAGAAATTGAAAAATATGACAAAATCCATTGAAATTAGCATAAATAATGAAATACACTATAAAGATACTAAAAATGAAAAATAGAAGGAGCAGGATTCATAGACTTACTATAAGTGACTCACTAAGACAAAAAACACTCAAATACAACCACTAATAAAGTATAACTGACACTTTTAATCAAATAAAGAGATAATAGGGAGAGGGGATGTCAAGACACTGTTGTACTAAAATGAGGAAGTTGACTATTTAAGTAAAAATTATAAAACAATTAATTAATTTAACTAAAAATAAAAAACAAATTATCTAGCCACAAGGTACCTAATCTTCTCTCACTAGGTACCTGGTATCCTATCAGGTACCTTCTCAAGGGTCATAAACCACCTAGAGGCCCACCTAGAGATACTTCCTCCCTTTACACCCCCACTATGAACTTATTAATTATCCACTTGGTGCCTGATGGAATCTTTCAATGGAAAATGTCCCAAAACCTGACCCGTTTTCCCAAAATGGGCCCTTGAGCATCCGATCACACCTCTAACATCCATAAATAATTGAAATACACAAGGTTAAGTAAAAATTAGATAAAAAACACCTTGATATATATGGGGTGTTACAACCTCCCCTCCATAGGGTATATCATCCTTGAGATGCATCAATAAGTGTCACTGACCCTTGCTAGTGAATGACTACAACTACTATACTCACATATTAGATTGTTAATCCAATATATACTTCTAAATATGCTCATACTACCTCTACACATAACCTATAGGGACATTACTCCCTTAAAGATTCTTCTTGCTCTGATATATTATAATAATGATTCATTCCTTAAATGTTTAATTAGGTTGTATCTTGATGTCATCGACACTGATCACATGTAAAGGATCGAGGTGGTATCTATTAAGATGAGATACATGAAATACTCCACGAACAACATGAAAACTCTAAGTAAGTTCTATTTGGTATTCCATGGTTCCAAATCTATTGATTACTTTAGAATATCCCACATATCTGGGAAAAACCTTTCCTTACCTCAGAATACAATGGCATCCCAAATATGGCGATTCTTTCAAAAGAACCCGGTTGTTGACCTCAAAATCCAAAGAAAGATATCTCTAGTATTCATATAAAATTTTCCTTCTATGATTAGTTACCAAGATCTTCTGAATAAATTATATAGTCTTCAATGTCTCCTAAATAAGACTCAGTCCAATAATAGTTGTCCCCTACTTCTAACTATCATAGAGCCAAACAACATGGCCTACCATACAAGGCCTCAAAATGTGATCTCTAAATAAATGGATGATAACCATTTCTATAGGAGAAATTGGTAATCATGAGATAAATCCCCCATGAACTACTGAAATCTAATACACACACTCACAACATGTCCTCTAAAATTCAAATAGTACACTCAAACTGCCCATTAGTCTGAGGATGATATATTGTTCTAAAAAACACTTGATTATTAGGGGACTTATGTAAACCCTACCACAAATGTGACATGAATTAGGTTTCCCAATCCAAAATGATACTCCATAACACACTATGAATACATACTATCTTTTGTACATATAACCGGTCTATGTCATCAACAAAGTGGGTCTCTCTGATTAGAAGGAAATGTACAACCTTAGTAAATTAGTCCATAATAACCCATATTAAATAGTTACCTCAGGGTGACCTCAATAGATCCATCAAAAAATCCATCATCACATTATCCCATTTCCACTCGAGAATGGATAATGACTGAATAAGACTGATGATTCTTTAGTGGTTATCCTTCACTCCTGGATAGGCAGAGCATCATATAACAAGTCCTATTATGTCCTTTATCCTGGACCACCAATACAACCTACACGTGTGATGGAACATATTAATAATAACTAGATAGAAAACCCATATTGAGTCATGTGAATCCCATATCTCATCCTTTCACATGATCATCGAAACCACAACTACACCTCACACATAAAATATCCCATCATTATACTAGGACTAATTAGGCAGAGGCTTGTCACCATATAAACTGTCCCTCATAACTATGAAACTAGAGTTAAACAACTATCTCTATTTCACCCTATCAAGGAGTGAGTAGGTAAAATCTATAGATAAAATGGTTACCCTACCTTGATACCCCTAAACATTAAAATACATCTCAATAAACATGCTCATCAACTTCCACTCACTACAAGACTCCCACACCACCTATGCTTGAGTTTTTCTAGTCAGAGCATCAACCAAAACATTTCGACTATTAGGGGTATAAACCATCACAAAATCAAATGGATAAAGGTACTCATCCCACCTATATTTATAAAGGTTCATGTATCACTAATAAAATATATACATAAGGCTCTTATGATTAGTATACACTATAAACCTCTCACCAGAAAGGTAGTGATGCCCACAACATAGTGCGTTCTCTACTATCGCCAAATTTAAATCATGATTCAGATAATTACTACCATGAAAACTCAAATTATTTTATCTATATGCAATAAAATTCCCATACTTTCTTATAATGGCTCCTAGAATAACCACTAACACATAAAAATATAGGGTGTACTCTTTACCCAACTCAGGCAAGGTCAAAATCGGTGCAGATGTCAATCTACCCTTTAACTCCTAGAAGGAACTCTCATAAGGATTAGACCACTAAAACTTCCACCCTTTATTAGTTAGTGAACCCATTGAAACTTAGAATTAAGATAAGTCTTGAATGAATTTACTATAATATCATATAATTCCTAGGAATCTATGGACGACAAAAACATTATTGGGACACTACTAAGAAACCAAAAACTCAACCTTCCCAAGTTACATTGATATTACTACCTTTGATATCACATCCATATGAAGCAAACCTCATTTATCTATAATTAAAACTTCAAAATATTTATATAAATCCGATTCTCTCTTATTGTGCTCATAATGATCTATGAATACCAATTATAGTCCTCCTTTGACTAGGAGTATACTAGAAAATCATTAAAAAAGACAACCACAAAAGAATATAAATATAGATGAAAGATTTGATTCATCAAGTCTATAAACACTACCAACATGTTTATCAATATAAAAAACATCCCAAGATAATAATATAGTATATACCTAGTTCTTAAAGTATTATAAGGAATATCAAAAGGCCCCGCACATAGTTGATGATAAACAAACCCGAAGTCGATCTTAAGAACCACCTGACTCCCTTCAGTTGGTCAAACTGATCATCAATATGAGGAAAATGATATCATCTCTTGACTATCACTTGGTTTAACCTTAAATAATATACACATAAGTATAAAAATATATCCACCTTCTTAGAGAAAATTAAAACAAACCCTAAGTGTACATGCTCAGGTGAATAAATCCCTCCACCTCAAAATCCTCTTATCAAGCATTCATCTCTTTAATCCCCACAAGAGACATCCTATAAGGTGGAATAAATATAGGTTATATACCTGGAATCAAATTGATCACAAAATCAACATGTCCCTTGGGTGGTATCCCCAAGAATACCTTAGGAAATATGTCTAATAATTGATTAAAAATAGTAGGAAATATTATATAATATGTCTCCTTGTCATCAAGAACATCACTAGAAAACTAGGTTGAAATCATCCTTAGTTGAATATGGTCAAGTCCCGAATGACTTACTTGTAAATCCCACTCAACATTAAGGGTATAATATTCACCCTCAATATATGTGAAAGATACCTTTTAGTGATAATAGTCAATGTATACTCAATATTGATTCAACCAATCTATACCTAGAATCACATTAAAACTATGAATCTTTAATATGAAGAAATTATAAAAATATCAATACCCACTGATTACAAGGGAACAATAAGAACATCTATGATTATCCACTAAATGAGGATAATATTCATTGGTAATATATATAATATTCATGTTCTTTATTATTCATAAACACCATTTTAGTGCATTTTACACTTTGAACATCATTTCACATTATGATTGTAATACCTTCTTAAAATGCACTATTATGTGGTACATTTTTGAATATCATTTAAAGTACCAAATCATTCATATTATTATAAATATTTTAATTTGATAATTTATATACACTCCAATATGAACTTGTTTCATTCAGGTATCAATGGATAATTCATGGAGGATGATGGAGATATTTGGCAATGAAAGGAAGTAATTCTGGAGAAGGCAGATTGGACACCAGCCCACTGATGAGACTGTGGGGCCCAACATACAGGCCCAATTAATCCTAAATTTCGTGGGATGCTAGAATACATGTATAGGAACAAATAACTCTTCATTAGTTAATGCTAATTAGGCCTCCATGGTGGTCATTTATGCGGCCCAAGTTAGAGATACAATTCTGGGCCAGATTCTGCGGCCCAGAAAAACATCCCACTAATTTGATCATATCTCGGAATAAACAACTCCAAATGGGCCCAAATTGTATAGGCAGTTATAAGACATCCGGAGCTCCATTTTCTTATTCTATGTCCCACTCTGATTCGGCCTTCTAGAAGGTCTTCCAGACGCGTCTGTTCGGTGGATGAAAACTGACTGCCACCTCGGGTCAAATGTGGAAAAGTCCAAATTCCACAAGCTTTCCACCACCTATATCCTACCAAAATTAATTAAGATACTTTTTACTGTTGGTGGCTCGACCCAAGGCTCCAAAAATGCCTATTTAAGGTAGTGGTGGTGAAGGATTTGAGAATCTTGGATGCTTTGTTCAATTGTAATGTTATGCTGCATTTTTGTTGCCTCAATTTTGTCTTTCACATGTAAGTTGTTCAATTCACTTTAGTTTCTTAATAAAAGTTCTTCTTCTACTCTTATTATTTTGTTCTTAATATCACTTTGATACCGTTGGATCAAGGTGTGAATTTATTCACACCAACCCTTGTGAAATTATTCACACAACGGTGGAGTGATCATTTTATTTTTGTTGTTTTCTTTACTTCTCCATTTCCTCCCTCATGAGTCTACTTTCCACTTCCATTGAAACCATGAGATCAATGGAGGGCTAACCCACTTATGGGTTTATCCAAGGGAGTAGAAAGGGGCTGGATTGGATGTTATTTATCACCTAATTAATGTATAATCACTTCTTTAATTGGGATTTTTATTTGATGATTTTTAAACTCCATCGTCCTTGTTGAATTTAAGGCCACACACTTCAAGTACTAATACGATCCTTTACCTTGAAGTGCTTGAAACATTGAACCTTCAAGTGTATAGGTGATTAGTATTAAAGGGTGTAGGAATTAAACCAGTAAGTGATGATTTTGTTTTATCTCCTTAAATGAACCCATCTCAAATTTAAGAATTTGAAATCATTAAAAAGAAAATACGTCCAATCCACCCCGAGTGATAACCTAAGATCAAATCATTCTTTTAATTTGAATTCACTTAAGTATCTTAGAGTTCACTTAAAACCATCTAAAATCAACCCAAATTTGGCCACTTCATAGCCAAAAATCCATCCCTTAGGTTGTGTATCTTAGGTATCTTCTTAGGTCTCTATGGAATCGACAACCCAAGCTACACTACAAGGACCGTTGTACCCTTCTTCTCTTGGGTAAATTTGGGCGTGAACCAAATTTTGGCGCGTTTCCGGGGACCAAGTAAGTACCTTAGATCCAAAAAAAAAACCTTCTTTCCTCACCTCCATTCTTCTACTCTCACCCAAGATCTCTTATCTTGTCCCTTTCTCGTTTTTTTTGGCGCATGTCCGCCTACACCCGCGATTTCTCAAACAAACTAGTTAGGGTGGAAAGTCCTAGGATTGGGGAGTAAAGTGCACCTAAGGGATTGTTTAAATCAGATTCAAATATTCTTGAAACCCCAAAGTCAGAACTTGAAACAAGTCCAATGGAGGGTCATCCACAAAATCAAATTGTAAACCCTGGGGGGAATCAAATGGGAAACCAAAACCAAGAAGCTCCAAACTTAGGGAATGTAGTTGATCAAACCATGAACGACTACCGCACTCCAGCTTGGACCAATGCCCCCTCATGAATTAGACACAATTCCATAGGAGACACCAACTACATATTCAAACCCCATGTCCTAAACCACCTTCCAACCTTTCATGGGATGGAGTCAGAAATGCCATACCTTCATGTCAAAGAGTTCAACGACATTGTTGAAACCATGTGTCCCCCACATCAACTAGAATCCGCTAAGATGAGGCTATTTCCTTTTTCATTAAAGGATCGAGCTAAAAATTGGCTAAACAACTTGAGACCTGCATCAATCCACTCTTGGGACCAACTACAAAGAGAATTCTACAAAAAATACTTCCCTCATCACAAAACAATTGCACTTAAAAAGAGCATCCAATTTTTTTTTGAAAAAGAGGGAGAGTCATTTTATGAAACATGGGAGAGGTTCAAAGACACCCTAAACATGGTTCCACACCATGGGTTTTCCATACCTGAACAAGTGAGAATTTTCTATGAAGGGTTGGGTCCGGGTAATAAACAATTCATTGACATGATGTGTAATGGAACTTTTAAAAACAAGGCCCCAAATGATGCTTACGAGTATCTGGAAAGTCTGGCTGAACAAAACCAAACTTGGGGAACTTCACCTTATTCTGAAAAGCCACAAAGAACCACTGGAATTCATACACTTAGAGAAGAGGAAAGCCTTAGGGCTAAACTCGCAGCACTCTCTAGGAAGGTTGAAGAGATAGACCTTAGGAAAGTCCATGAAATACAAAATGTAGACCTTGTTTTCACAATTTGTGACAAACATGACCATAAAACAGACAACTGCCCAACCATTCCATCAATCAAGGATGTTCTTCTAGGAGGACCCCCAGCGGAAGTCAATGCCCTAAACTTTCAAAAGCCCCAATACCAAAACACCTTCAATACAAGGTACAATGACCACCCAGGCTTCCGATGGAAGGATAACCAACAACATAGCCAACCACAAGGGCAAAATCCTTACCCTCAACAAAACTACCAAACCCACAACCAGTTCCAAATCCAACCTATCCAATACCAACATCCACCGGTCCATTTTCAACAAACCATCCCACCTCCAAAATATCCCCCTGGGATAAACCAACCTACTCAAGCACCAACCCAAACTGTTCCACAAAGCCTACTAGAACAAATGTGGACACAAATGGAGAGGATGAACTCAGAAGTATCTTCCCTAAAACAAGAACTTCAAACCATCAAAACTGGAAAGGCACCCATGCCTACTCAGGCGGTGCCATCCTCAACTTCAAGGGGAGAGTCAAATTGTGCTCAAACAACTCATGAACAACTAAAGGTTGTGACTGTTTTAAGAAGTGGGAAATCAATTGAGAAACCTGAACAACTAATTCAGAACCCACCTGAAGATTCAAACTTGGATGAAAATTCAAATGAACCACAAGATCAAACTGAGGAAACTGATAACATTGTCAAAGAAACAACTCTTCAACAAACAACCCCACAACCAGCACCATTTCCCCAACGCATGAGGGGGAAATCCAAGCCTGAACTGAGTGAAACGTTGAGGGAAATATTTTCACAAGTCAAGTTGAACACACCCCTTCTCGATGCCATCCAAACTATACCTGCCTACTCAAAGTACCTTAAGGACTTGTGCACTTTTAAAAGAAAATTTTCACATAAAAACCAAGTCCTTTTGGCTACTAATGTGAGTACCACCATTCAAGGGACCATTCCTCCTAAGTTGAAAGACCCAGGTTGCCCTTACATCAATGTTGAACTAGGAGAAAGCAAAGTTGTCAAGGCCTTGTGTGACCTAGGTGCTAGTGTCAATCTCATCCCATATGCTGTGTACTGCCAGTTAGGCCTAGAAGAGCTCCAACCCACATCTGTCACACTTCAGCTTGCTGATCGTAGCATTAGGGTTCCAAAGGGTATTTTAAAGGACGTTTTGGTAAAGGTTGAAAAATTCATCTACCCTGCTGATTTCATTGTCCTTGACAACCATCCAAATTTAGGAAATAAGTAACAAACCCCAATCATCCTTGGTCGTCCTTTCCTTGCAACAATCAACTCTGTTATCCGAGTCCGAAATGGGAACATGACCATCACCTTTGGGAACATGAGTCTAGACTTGAACATCTATAATGAAAGCTCACAAATAGGGGATGATGAGGACATTCATGAAGTAAACATGATAGGAAGCATTGATAATGAATCCATGGAACATCAAGGAATATTTGATGAATGTTTAAGTCAGGATGAGATTGATTTCCTTTGTTCATATAAAGGAAGTTTATCTCCTTGGCTTGAATCATTTTCAAATTTCTCTTATGATGAAGTCTTAGGTCCAACAATTAGTGAAACCTTTCAAGAAGCCACTTTCATGGAGACCACTCCAATTTCCTTCCCTAAATCTGATCAATCCAATCTAGTAGCTGAAACTTCCACATGTGAGGAATCAATCCTATCTGAACCTCTAAAAAAAGAAATTGATCTTGATCCAATGTCCCAATTTTCTGCTGAAATTATGAACCAACCTGATCTTGAATAGAAGGAACTTCCTGCTGCACTAAAGTATGCCTTCCTAGGGGAAAATCAAACACATACTATTGTCATTTCTTCTTATCTTGAAGCCAATAATGAGAGGATGCTTCTAGATGTCCTTAGGAAGCATAAGAAAGCCATTGGTTGGACCCTTTCTGATATTCCTGGGATTAGCCCACTTATTGGGACTCATAGGATTGTTCTGGAATCTGATTCAAAGCCATGTCGTCAACCTCAACGGCGACTCAATCCTAATCTCATGGAGGTAGTAAGGAAAGAACTTCTGAAATTGTTGAAAGCTGGTATCATATATCCCATAGCTGAGAGTGAATGGGTGAGCCCAATCCAAGTGGTTCCAAAAAAGGCTGGAATCACAGTTATAACCAATGAATGTGGAGAGATTCTTCCAACAAGGGTGAGTAGTGGATGGAGGGTCTGCATTGACTATAGGAAACTAAACTCATTCACCAAGAAGGACCATTTCCCCTTACCATTCATTGACCAAGTCCTTGAGAGAGTGGCAGGTCATGCCTTCTACTGTTTCTTAGATGGGTACTCGGGGTACAATCAAATTGAGGTCTCCCTAGAGGATCAAGGAAAGACTACATTCACATGTCCTTTCGGTACCTTTGCCTTCAAACGCACGCCCTTCGGGTTATGCAATGCCCCTGGAACCTTCCAGCGGTGCATGATGGGAATCTTCTCAGACATGGTAGGGGATTTTCTTGAGGTCTTCATGGATGACTTCTCTGTGTTTGGGGATACTTTTGAGGGATGTCTGCATAATGTGGAGAGAGTCTTGTCAAGATGTGAAGAAAAGAATCTGGTCCTAAACTGGAAAAAATGCCATTTCATGGTTAAAGAGGGACTTGTTCTAGGCCATCTGGTCTCGAGTAGGGGGATTGAAGTTGATAAAGCAAAGGTTGACATCATTCGTCACCTTCCATCACCCAAAACTGTCAAGGAAGTGAGGTCTTTCTTAGGACATGCTGGTTTCTATAGAAGATTCATTAAGGACTTTAGTTCAATATCCCGTCCCCTTTGTGCTCTCTTAATAAAGGATGCTCCATTTGTTTGGACAGAAAGCTGTGAGGGTTCATTCTCAACCCTCAAATCCTCTCTCACCTCTCCTCCCATTATGAAATCTCCAAATTGGAACCTTCCTTTTGAACTTATGTGTGATGCCAGTGACTTTTCTGTTGGATCTGTGTTAGGACAACGTTGTGATAAAACTCCTTATGTCATTGCTTATGCAAGAAAATCCTTAAATGATGCCCAAATAAACTACACCACCACTGAAAAGGAGTTACTTGCTATTGTGTTTGCCTTAGAGAAGTTTAGGTCCTACCTCTTAGGATCACCCATCACTATGTTCACTGACCATTCTACACTAAAATACCCCTTCCAAAAACAAGATGCTAAGGCTAGACTAATTAGGTGGGTCCTTCTCTTACAAGAATTTGACCTCACAATCAAGGATAAAAAGGGAGTTGAAAATGTTTTAGCTGATTAACTCTCTAGGATGGAATTCAAAGACAACTCAAATCACCTTTCTGTGTCTGATTCGTTTCCTGATGAACACTTATACTCTGTGAGTGACTGCCCTTGGTATGCTGACATAACAAATTTCTTAGTGACTGGAGTCATTCCAAAATTCTTAGGGACTCAAGCTCAAAGGAAATTCCTTTCTGATGTTAGACACTATGTGTTTGATGATCCATACCTCTATAAGTTCTGCCCTGACCAAGTCATTAGGAGGTGTGTTCCAGAATCTGAACAAGAGTCCATCCTTAAATTCTGTCATAGTGAGGCATGTGGAGGTCACTTTTCCTCTAATAAAACATTTGCTAAGATTCTTCAATGTGGTCTCTTCTGGCCCACCCTCTCAAGGGACTCCTACACATTTTGTCAAAGCTATCCTAGGTGTCAACAAGTAGGGTCCATCACAAAAAGGAATCAAATTCCACTCACTCCCATCTTAGTGGTTGAAATCTTTGACTGTTGGGGAATTGATTTCATGGGTCCCTTTCCAAACTCTCGGGGATTCCTCTACATACTCTTGGCTGTTGATTATGTCTCAAAATGGGTTGAGGCTATTCCCACTAATTCCAATGATCATCAAGTTGTGATTCGATTTCTGAAAGAGAACATATTTTCAAGATTTGGAATTCCTAGGGATATCATAAGTGATCGTGGAACTCATTTTTGCAATCGTCCATTCTCATCACTCATGGAAAAATATGGAATTTCTCACAAAGTGTCCACTGCTTACCACCCACAAACCAATGGTCAAGCTGAGTTAGCCAATCGTGAAATTAAGCAAATTCTTGAAAAAAATGTCAACCCCTCTAGGAAAGATTGGTCTAAGAAACTCTTAGATGCTCTTTGGGCCTATAGAACTGCATATAAAACCATTTTAGGAATGTCCCCATATAGGTTGGTTTATGGTAAAGCATGCCATTTGCCAGTGGAGATTGAACATAAGGCATTTTGGGCAATTAAGAAAATGGATTATGACCTCTCATTGGCCGGAACAAAAAGGAAATTAGATATCAATGAACTGGAGGAACTAAGGATGGAGGCTTATGAAAATTCAAGGATCAATAAAGCTAGAGTTCAAGCCTACCAATCTAGGAATATCAAGGTCAAACATTTTGAACCGGGAAAACTTGTGCTCTTGTATAGTTCAAAACTTCATTTACATTTGGGAAAGTTAAGGTCTAGATGGTCAGGACCTTTCATAGTGCATCATGTATTCCCCCATGGGGCAGTAGAGATTCAAGATCCCACAAGTGGTCACATTTTCAAGGTCAATGGTCAAAGGTTAAAAACATTCGTTGAATCATTCAATAAACAGGAAATAGATGTTGAGTTAATTGATCCAATCTATGAACCAGGAAAAAATTGATAAATTTGGGATCTATGTCAGGCTAACGACGTTAAACAAAGCGCTGCACGGGAGGCAACCCGTGGTTTTTATGTTTCTAATCTTTCTGAATCATCTTTATTTTTCAAATAAGATTACTTAATCATTTTTATATTTAAAAATAACAAAATAGACTTTTGACCTGTTCTTATATCATGAGTATGGATGGGTACGAAAGAGGAGCACCATATTCATCCGTGTCACGTGGTGTGATCCTTGAGTAATACCTTACCCAGAAATTTAAAAAGAAGACAATGTATCATCTGTTTATTTTGTTTTTATTATTCAATAGGTTAAGAAAAAAAAATAAAAATATAATAATACAAAAAAAAAATTCCACGCCATAGGCCGTGGGGCAAACCCCGTCACAATCGGCGAAGCCGCGAGGACTCGAACCCGGGACCGAAGGGAGACAGGGGCGCGCGCTTACCACTGACCTGCGGCTTCTTGTGCTACCTTATTCTATAATTTTTATATATATTATTATATTTTACTTCCTTTATTATATATATATATATATTGTTTGTTTTTGTTTGTTTTGTTTGTTTTGTTTGTTTTTTTTCCTTTTTCCACTAGGGAACTTTGCAAGCGACATGGATATCAAAGGAATAAATTCGAGCGGCAAGAACTTAAAACTTCAACCACCAGGTGAATTCATTCCATAATCCTCATTTTCAATTTCCTTTTTAAATTTTTATTCCCTGCGTCTACTCCTAATTTTTCATTTCTTCAAACACTGGGTACAGTGTTGTTTTAAGTTGGGGGGGAGATAAAAAAAAATGCTTTTGTGTCAAAAACAAAAATTGAATGATTTGAAGAAAAAAAAGTAAATGGAAGGAAAAATTCCTTTAACTTTGAACATGGTAATACACATTGCATACTTTGTAACTAAATATCAAATAATTTAGCATGCCCTGATTCTGATTTTAATCCTTGTATAATTTCATGAGCATAGATTTTGGAAAGTGTGGTTGTCCAATGTGATATTTCATCGTTTATATTTTCATCCAATTAAAAAAAATGCCACAATGCACGTCCTCTAGACTGTGGGGTACTAATTTGAATTTTTAGGGTCCCATAATAAATAGCATAGGATGGTTTTATTTTTATGAATAATATGAGTATTCAAAAAAAAAATTAAAAAAAAAATTAAAAAATAAAATAAAAATAAAAATAAAAATAAAAATTTGCGTGTAGAGCAATGGATTGATAAAATGCGAGGATTTCGGCACTTGGGGATCGTGACTCCAGAGTTGTCTAGACCTGAGTTTTTCAATATATCTCTATTTATGGTAATATGACTTTGTTTTTGATTAAGTTAACTCGAGACGATGCCCGAGTATGTGGGCTTCACTTGGTGCCCTAAGGCCTTTGAGTCTGGGAGTCATCGGCAAAGTCTTGCTACATGGGTTAATTTGATTAATTGCAATCTCAATTACTATAGCAATATTGCAAAAAAAAAATAAAATAAAAAAAGAGGGGTGAAGAATACTCATATTAGGATTAAATGTGATTCCACCTAGCGCTTCCATGATTTTCCCCTTGAATGAAAATGAACCCCCATATCTATTGTGATTCACAACACATCATTACACCTAATTGAGTTGGATGAAGAATGATGATGGATTTGATCAAAGGAATGGGATTGGGATTGGGATATTCTTATGAAACTATCTCGTATTAAAATATTTTGATGGCTTTCATGATTGTTTGGTATAAGGTTTTTTGGTGATCATTGTGTATTAAAATGTTTTTGGAAAAGGGAATTCAAATTTCATTTTTGATGAGATATATTTTGCTCGAGACTAGAAAAACTCAAGTTGGGGGGTGTGATTAGCCACTAAATGAGGATAATATTCATTGGTAATATATATAATATTCATGTTCTTTATTATTCATAAACACCATTTTAGTGCATTTTACACTTTGAACATCATTTCACATTATGATTGTAATACCTTCTTAAAATGCACTATTATGTGGTATATTTTTGAACATCATTTAAAGTACCAAATAATTCATCTGATTATAAATATTTTAATTTGATAATTTATCTACACTCCAATATGAACATGTTTCATTCAGGGATCAATGGATAATTCATGGAGGATGATGGAGATATTTGGCAATGAAAGGAAGCAATTCTGGAGAAGGCAGATTGGACACCAGCCCACTGATGAGACTTTGGGGCCCAACATACAGGCCCAATTAATCCTAAATTTCGTGGTATGCTAGAATACATGTATAGAAACAAATAACTCTTTAGGAGTTAATGCTAATTAGGCCTCCATGGTGGTCATTTATGCGGCCCAAGTTAGAGATACAATTCTGGGCCAGATTCTGCGGCCCAGAAAAACAGCCCACTAATTTGATCATATCTCGGAATACACAACTCCAAATGGTCCCAACTTTTACAGGAGGTTAGAAGACATCCGGAGCTCAATTTTCTTCTTCTATGAACCACTCTGATTCGGCCTTCTAGAAGGTCTTCCAGACGCGTCTGTTCGGTGGATGAAAACTGGATGCCACCTCGGGTCAAACGTGGAAAAGTCCAAATTCCACAATCTTTCCACCACCTATAGCCTACCAAAATTAATTAAGATACTTTGTACTGTTGGTGGCTCGACCCAAGGCTCCCAAAATTACTATTTAAGGCAGTGGTGGTGAAGGATTTGAGAATCTTGGATGCTTTGTTCAATTGTAATGTTATGCTGCATTTTTGTTGCCTCAATTTTGTCTTTCACATGTAAGTTGTTCAATTCACTTTAGTTTCTTAATAAAAGTTCTTCTTATACTCTTATTATGTTGTTCTTAATATCACTTTGATACCGTTGGATCAAGGTGTGAATTTATTCACACCAACCCTTGTGAAATTATTCACACAACGGTGGAGTGATCATTTTATTTTTGTTGTTTTCTTTACTTATCCATTTCCTCCCTCATGAGTCTAATTTCCGCTTCCATTGAAACCATGGGATCAATGGAGGGCTAACCCACTTATGGGTTGATCCAAGGGAGTAGCAAGGGGCTGGATTGGATGTTATTTATCACCTAATTAATGTATAATCACTTCTTTAATTGGGATTTTTATTTGATGATTTTTAAACTCCATCGTCCTTGTTGAATTTAAGGCCACACACTTCAAGTACTAATACGATCCTTTACCTTGAAGTGCTTGAAACATTGAACCTTCAAGTGTATAGGTGATTAGTATTAAAGGGTTTAGGAATTAAACCAGTAATTGATGATGTTGTTTTATCTCCTTAAATGAACCCATCTCAAATTTAAGAATTTGAAATCATTAAAAAGAAAATACGTCCAATCCACCCCGAGTGATAACCTAGGATCAACTCATTCTTTTAATTTGAATTCACTTAAGTGTCTTAGAGTTCACTTAAACCCATCTAAAATCAACCCAAAGTTGGCCACTTCATAACCAAAAATCCATCCCTTAGGTTGTGTATCTTAGGTATCTTCTTAGGTCTCTGTGGAATCGACAACCCAAGCTACACTACAAGGACCGTTCTAACCTTCTTCTCTTGGGTAAATTTGGGCGTGAACCAATCTACAAACACCCTTGGACTTCACCCCTAAGGGTGTATCAATAGACA
Source organism: Viscum album (assembly GCA_963277665.1). NCBI lineage: Eukaryota > Viridiplantae > Streptophyta > Magnoliopsida > Santalales > Viscaceae > Viscum > Viscum album. Next base: position 1,291,244,729 of record OY728138.1, on the reverse strand, counting down.
TCACCCCATACAAGTGCTCGATGGTCAACCCTAAATCGCTAGCATACTGATTAGATATAAATGAATGTAATGTACCCATATCAATTAAATAAGATGAAAAGGTATGTGATACTATGATTGTACCTCAAATAATTGAATTCCCCTTATCATGATTAGTAGATATTGGCATAATGAAATGAAGCTGTCTTGGAATCAAGCCTCTATCCTGGCACACTAACCATTTACTACCCTAAGGAGCACTACTCTACTGCCTCTAATAACCTTGATAACATCAACAAATTATATTCCCTAACCAATCATATGAACTCCAACTACCACCCTACATAAAAGTACATGATCTAACCACCAATCCTTAAAATTATCCATTTCCATGACCACTATCTGAATGAGAAAATATCTAAAAAAGACACTATGAATTACCTATATTCCCACAATAATGACACTTTATTGGTGTTCTATCACACTATAATCATTTATGACCCAGCTTTCAACACTGATAATATACTAGTAGAGTCCTACCACTTCAGAAGAAGAATAACTACATCCATGACTAGCCTTCCCATAACCACTCTAGAGATAATCACTAAAACTCCATTTTTAGCTATATAAATATCCACTCCAAGATCCATTATAAGAACCTAACTGACCAGAGGGTCTATCCTCAACCATGTTTCTCTCTATAATAAGGGCATGATTCATAACCAAATAAAAATATATAAGCCAAAAGATGTTTACCTATGGTAAAATCGAATTACTTAACCCATCCTAAAAACAATGAACCCTAGTAGTCTCATCACTCACTATGGAAGGAGAAAACCAAATAAAAATTGTAAATTAAGCCACATAGTCCATCACTAGAATGATACTTTGAACAATATGAATAAAATCCTAAGCTCGGTTAAATATCGACATCTCGGTAAAGAAATAATTAAATAAATGAGCCTAAAAGTGCTTATAGGATATCCCCACATGCTGATAAACCAAGACTAGGACATCCAAATAGTGCTTCACTAGTCCCCAAAGAATATATACTATAATATTCACCTTCCTCTCAGGTAGGGTCTCAAGATGGTTAAAGATAGTCCATATAAAATCAACCCAAAACTCTATAGCCTGAGGTTTACCCTCTTCAGAAAAAAGATATGGATACTATAGTTAGAACTCTCTGGATAAATTTAACATATAAATCCCACATCCCAAAGCTCCATGTCCCATAAACCAAATCACATCAAGAAAACTCTGATGAAGCTAACGATTATGATGAATTATAGGCGCACCAAGGGGATCCGAATCCACAACTACTAAGGCATGATCATCCCCACCCTCTTAGAAATTAACAAGAAGTCGTCATAGTTAAATATCACTATAATTCCAAATACACACCTCATAATCACATGTATAACATATCTCAATGCAACAAAACCTTATATTATAATTAAAATTCCTAAACATAGTCAAGCACACAAATTTTATGTGAATCCTATGTTCCAAAAAATGATGCATGACGCATGCTCTCTCTCCACCCTGATCCAAGAGTAAAAATCAATAAAACATAAATTAATATCAAAATGAATCATATTCAACAAAAGTAATGCAACTATAAAATAGAAAACCTAGAACAACATTCCTATCCTTGGTAATGTGGACTTTTCTGATATGTGGGTTAGTTATGCCTGACAATAGGGTCTATATCAGATTCAAAACACATCCTATATCCTATCCATAATATCCCAAATAGAATGAATAAGTAAAAATAAGGATTTAATATCACTTTATAGTATCCTTGACCTGTTTCACCACCAACATGACCGAACCAGTTTCCACATACCTCAAGAACACCTCCTCATATGCTAGAGGCTGCCAAACAGTAGTGAGAGTCTTTGTATAAAGTGGGGGATGGTGGGGGGGATTTGTACCCTCTTTTGTACATATGTATATAAATCACAACAGAAGTAATAATAATCAATGTTCATCATAATGTAAATCAAATAAAAGTGAACATCATAATTTCATTCCATTAGTGAAGAAATAAAACCCCCCATGCTACAACAAAATGAGTAGAAGTAATGTCACATATTAATACAAATATAAATAAAATTTCTTATGAGTATATAATATAACACAAGTATCAAAAAAATAAAAAGAGTAAAGATGAAAGAAAAAATAGTCCCAAGTATATTCCTGATCCCACATCCCGACTCCTACCAAGATCTAAAACTCATCCACTGACAGTGAGGTCCTTTCCTCTACCTGAATCATGAACCATAAAGCCTGCTTAAGTATTAGGGTGCCTAAGCAAGGTGTGGGTACAACTGAGTAGGATGCCACCAATGGTTCCCCTAAACAAGTTTAGTAAATAAAATTTCATGTACAATGTGATATAGTCATAAATAAATAACAAAAAATAGTAGCAATAATAAAAATGTCACAACCATGGGTACTACTCATCCACCTGGGTGCGACTATACCTACTTCATATAGTGCATGGATTTCTCTGAAAATATCATAAGAACACCAACTAAACATCACACATGAAATTATATGGATGGGAATTATGTTCTATCATAATATTATAGACAAATCAGGGTTAGTATGTCCTGATAACCAGATCAAAACAATGGGCATAACATCCTATGATATCATAGTAGTCAATACATGGAAAATACATCCCAATAATGAAGTCATAATAGTGGGAATGAAATCCTGGTAATAAAGACTAGAAGTGGGAATAATATCCTTGAGCACTCACATATAAACATGCATTATGTCCCAACCACATCAAAAAATAGGGAATAGTTTTCCCATCCACAAGCATAACTATAAAGGCATAATATACCTAGTCCTGATCCACATCATAATAGAAGACATCACATACCACAATAATGATACTCATATAGTCATATTTCCCTTAGAATAATCACGCTATGGGTATAATGACTCATATTTTCTCTAGTTTTATTTTTATAAATTAATTGGGAAAATTACGAGACCAGGTGATAAGATGGTGTGTGATTTCGAGGCCCAGTGTGCCCAGAACAGTTTGTTGAAAAAATGTTAAGTGTTTTAATAGTGCATGTGAGCGGGTTTCCTGAAAAAGTAGAATAACTCCTAAACGGTGCTCGGATCATATATCTAAGGGTACCATTACGTTCATAATAGTGACTTTACCTTAGACAGGGCCTAAAATTGACCATCATGGGTTGATTATGAAAAGTAGTTTTTGGACACTAAAAGAAATAAAACAAATCAAGTTTATGTTATTTAATTATACATGACAACACAGAGGTGATTTAACTTTTTAATAATCCTTGTCAGAAAAATTTATGGTTATTTACATAACCCATGAATTCTTCTAAGGTAAGGAGATGGAAACCTCTCCGACGAACGATAATGAAAACTAATGGATCAAGGATCAATGAAGACATGGACCTCCGTTCTTGTAAATGAATAATTCAACCGTGAGGTAGGATGTTGATCTCTTTGTGATTTCCTATTACCCTCTTAGATTCAATGATGAATGTGGACCAACCAATGAATAAGTTGATCCTTGGTTCGACTATTTTTGTGGGATGGATAATTATTGTGGGGTTTAAAAAGAAGAGATAGATATTTGTGATTATCTATTGTTGTTATTCATTAAACCTTTTAACAAGAATGGATCAAGACTGAAACAAACAAGGACAAGATCCATTCTTTGGGCATTCATGTGATTTATCTCTCCCCCCTCAATCTATTGCATTCTTTGTGCATTCTTCGCCCTTGTAACCCTTATGCGAATGATCGACTGTTGAACCCTTGATCTATGGTGCAATGATCCAAGATCGAAGGATTTGACCCTGTAATGGCATAGCAGATATGTGACGGAAGCGAGGTATGGTTCAAGATAGGTGGAAGATTATGATAGAACAAGGCCATGTCACAAGGTTGGTCGCCAGTGAGGCAGCTGGCGACGAGGGTAGGATGCGGCCGGTGGGGCCGGTCTATGGAGAGTGTGAGGTGACGACGGGCCGTCATCAGGGAGGTCAGCGGCGATGGTAGGCTATGGTCTAGGCAAGACCGTGTGGGAGATCACAGTGGAAGAGGCTATGGGTGGTGACCGAGGTCCATGATAGGAGGCCACAATAGTAAGTTGGGATGCGGCTCGAAGCCGCGTCAGAGGAACCTATGATAGCAAGACTGTGGGTCATGTAGAGGAGATGGGCCGACCACATGAAATATAGCACAATGCCACGTTGATTAAGAGACATAGGGGGGGCACATGATCAGGGAGGATCATGTAGACCAGGGGTGCGTCTAGGGTGGGCCATGTCCAGTGGAGCAAACAGGTCCACATGCAGAAGGTTAGACTAGGGTGGTTGGGTCGCTCTGACAACCCAGCGGCCCAGTAAGACGAGCTGGTTTAAGACAAACCAGACTGGACTAGGTTTGGTCGGGTCAGTCAGACCTGGTTGGGTCAGCCGATAGTCGAGTCAGTTCTAGCAGGTCAGGTCGGACCCAAATCAGACTCAGGTCGGACCGTTTTACAAAAATGACCAGATCTTTCTAACTGTGTGTCCGTTTGACAAACTGTTTATGGCATTGGGACCCTTAAGATGAGACAATACTTTTGAGATACTCTAAATGAGTTATTGTGGAAGTTATAATATAAACTAATGGATTGTGTAGTAGGTTCTCTGGGTACAAGTGCGCTATGAGCGGAATCCTGTGGCTGGATGTGATCTTGGTGACTATGTGATCTTTGTGACAATGTGATCTTTATGACTATGTGACTTGATGATTATGTGACTTGGGGATTTCATGAATTATTGGCACTCTGTGTGTTATCGACACTCTGTATGTTACTAACACTCCGTATGTTACCGATACTTAGTGTGTTATAGACACTCTGTGTGTTAGCGACACTCTGTGTGTTACTGATACTGGGTGTTCTGTGAACTACATCGAATAACCCTACTTTTTGTGCAATAGAATTATACCTATGTGAGTTGACTATACTTCACGAGTTTCCTTTATGGTATATCATGTATTTATTTGTGGCATACATTTTTTTTTTCCTTTGTGGTATACTTCATGTGTTTCCTTTGGGGTATAATTTGTGTATTTCTTAGTGGTATTCCTTTGTGGTTTTGGGGTATCCTAATGAGTATTGTTTTACTCACCCCTACATGGGATTTTCCAACACGTGTTGTGTCTTGTGAAGATGACCAATGATTTGATAGGGTTCTAGGTGGAATAGGTCCAGGTGGTTCTTAGAGTGTTCAAACAGATGAGGTGTGCTCCTACGGCTTCAAGCAGATGTCCTACACCTACCCTTTGGGTAGGATTTTCTACAGATGAGTTTCAAAAACTTGTGTATTTACTTTTTCAAACTCTTTCTTTTGGTGTGCTTGTATTCCGACCCTATTTACTTTCTAGTTTCCTACTGTTATACTCTGTGATTGGTATCTTAGTATATGAATGCATTTTTTACTTAGTGTTTTTACATTTCATCATTTTTGGATTAGAGATGTGTGTGTATATAGGTACTTAAGAAAATGCCTCCCATTTGTGGGATATGACTTCTTAGTTCTAGTCTTCATCCCCTGGCCTATTGGAGGAGGGCTTGGGGTAGTTACAGCATGGGACCCTCTAGGACAAGTCACAATAGAGTGGTATCAGAGCGATCAGTTCTACTTAAGGATCGAGATTCTATGAGGTTGGTTTGGGGGCAACGATGTTAAGTGTTTTGAGTTTGGTTTTTAGGCCAAGGAATCCAGTGTTGGTGCAGCTACCAATATATCCATACACTAGGACTCTAAATTTTTCTTTTTGACTCAGTACATGAAACCATTGGTTGCAAGGAAATTAACAGTACATGAATTATATAGGATTTTAGTGTGTTATCATGTCCTTCGTGAGTCATCTCACTAGGTATACTCTATTGACTGTGGTTCATCTTGATCTGTTTTAGGATGCCTCCACATAGACAGCTAGCTAGGATTCTAATGCGTGATCATGAGGATGATCCACCTAGTGATGATGAATCAGTATAGGGACCAATAACTGAGATAGAACCTACAAGTAGTATACCAGAGATACCACCACCCATCGAATAATAGTTATTATTAGTACTAATGGTAGAGGATACATGTTGATTGAGTGCATTGCATGAGTTCTAGAGGCAATGAACTCCTAGGTTTTGGGTTGAGACCAATGCACATGTAGCTGAGAATTGGCTAGAGGCAGTTAAATGTGTCTTCCACCTTGCGAGGATACCTTTCGACCAGATAGTAGTTCTAGACGTGAGCCTTATTCATGGATTAGTGGGGAAATGGTGGAGCTTAGTGATCTAGACACATGACACGACGACTCTCTCTTGGGTAGACTTTGAGCACATAATTGGGGAGGAGTACTTTTCAGTGACATTACGCTCAGTGCACATATAAGATCTCTTGCATCTGTAGTAGCTCAGTCACACAGTAGTAGAGTACTCAGCGAGATTTACATATCTTTCTCACTACTCAACGAATATGGTGTATGACCCATTATTTAGGGCCCATACATTCGACCAGGGGATATGTCAGGAGATCAGGACATCGATGATATCTCTTAGAATTCTGACTTATAATGGGGCACTAGAGTGAGCTCTACTTGTGGAGAGCTTTCTGGAAGAGCATACGCCAATAGTGGGAGCTACTAGCATGCACCAGGTAGTTGAGTCTTCGATGGTAGGTAGACGACAATAGGTGCAGAGACCCAAGAAGGTTAGACACTCCATGGGATGAACCCATGACATAGGAATAGCAGTGCGAGGTTCCCAAGGTAGAGCTATTCAGCTGAAGGACATGCTATGTTACTCGTGTAGTGGTCAGGGGCATCTGGATAGAGATTGCCTGACCCATCATATGATCGATCAGGAGACAGTTGAGGGACTGTCGAGATAGAGGCAAAGATAGGAGTAGGGTGGTCCTTAGGGTGGTGGGTGTGATAGAGGAGTAGGTCGGGCACCAGGAGGTGGGTGGAGGTTTAAGGTACTACCACCACCACCCTTAGGTGGTCCACCATAGGCTTAGGGAGCTGGTGGACAGGGACGATTCCAACTTTAGTTGATGGAGGCTTATGACCCCGAGGCTCCTGAGATGATTAGAGGTACAATCTGTATCTTTTCCATCTTAGTTATAGTTTTGATAGACATAAGTTCTAGTCACTCTTTTCACACCAATACCCTTGTTTGAGACTCAGAGATTCCAGTGGAACCATTAAATTGATCCCTATGCTTAGATACCCATATGGGGGGTGATTAAATGATCACACACGAGTATCGATAGTGTTCCATTACTCTAGGGGGAAAGAGTTTCGGTTGAGATCTCTTGGTGGTGGCATCGAGGCCTTCCGAATTCATTCTCAGTATAGATAGTTTATCCATAGTTCATGACCAGATTGACTGTTTTAGGTGCATAGTGTGCTGTGTCTACAGTGATGAGATCGAGTTTTATTTTATCAGTGAAAAGGAAACACATGCAGTGCAGGATTAAATCATTCATAAGAGGGTGTAGAAAATTAATCATCAGCTGGTTAGTCTCACCCTCAGTGTAGTAGATGATATGAGTCCTTGGTTTCCTATAGTGGTGGAAGAGTATGAGGATGTATTTCCTAAGGATGTCCCTAGATTACCTCCCTACAGGTAGGTTGACTTCTACATTGATCTGTATCCCAGAACGACACTGATATCTACACCTTCATATCAGATGGCTCTCGTGGAGCTTCGTGATTTGAGGGTAAAACTAGAGGACTTACAGAGGAAGAGATTTGTAAGACCCAGTGTTTCACCCTGGACAGCCCTAGTTTTGTTTGCTAAGAAGGCAGGCGGGAGCTTGAGATTATGTGTGGAATTTCAACAACTAAACTAGGTGAATGTGAAGAATAAGTATCCACTACTGAGTATTGAAGACCTATTTGATCAGCTGAAGGGAGTGAGGTGATTCTGGAAGATAGACCTTAGATCTAGTTATCACTAGATTTGAGTACGGTATGAGGACATCCTGAAGATGACTTTCAGATGTCGGTACGTCCACTATAAGTACTTGGTGATGTTGTTTGGCATAATGAACACCCCAGAAGTATTCATGGGACTCATGAATAGGATATTACAACCTTACATAGACCAGTTCATTGTGGTATTAATTGATGACATCCTAGTGTACTCGGCATCTGAGGAGGAGCACAAGATACAATTGAGGATGGTCCTGGACATACTTCGAGAGAACTAGATTTACAAAATCTCTCGATGTTCCAGTTCTAGATACGAGAGGTTTACTTTATGGGACACATAATTTCAAAGGATGGAGTTGAAGTGGATACAAAAAAGATAGAGGTAGTGCTTTCTTGGGAGCCACCCAAGAGTGTTACTAAGGTGCAGAGTTTCCTTGGGTTGGCAGGGTACTGTTGGATGTTTGTACTCGACTTTTCAAAAATAGTAGCACCCTTGAAATATTTTAGGTGAAAGGGGTAACCTTTCGTGTGGATGATGAAGTGTCAGGAGAGTTTTTAGCAACTGAGGAAGAGATTGATGAGCGCTCCTATATTGAGATTGTCAGAGGAAGGTGTTGAGTATATAGTGTTATACTATAAATCAAAGACCGATATTGGTTGTGTCCTAATGTAGAGTAAAGAGGTTATTTTCTATGGTTCATGATAGTTGAGACCACATGAGTATAACTATTCAACCCATGACCTTGAGTTGATAGTGGTAGTATTTTCCTTGAAGATGTGGCGACACTTCCTTATGGGTGAGCAGTTTATCATATACTATGACCACAAAAGTCTCAAGTATATATTATCTCATAAGGATTTGAATTTGAGACATATGTGATGGATAGAGTTCCTCTAGGACTATGAATTTGAGATTTTTTATACTCTTGGGAAGGGGGACGTGGTGGCAGACACTCTCAGTAAGAGGTACAAACTACAGTTATTGAGCGTGGAATCAGAGCAGTTGGACGCATTGTAGATATCCTTTGTGGATGGGGATGGACCAGATTACCTCCAGTCGATGGTTTTCACCCCTCCAATATAATAGTGAGTCATGAAGGAACAACTTGGGGATACCTAATGTGAGAATTTACGTTCTTAGATGTCCAAAGGGAATTCCCTTGATGGATATTCGAAAGGTGGGGAGCATGTCATTCTCTTCATAGGGCACACAATAATACCAGTGATGTTGTGGGAGGAGGTCTTGAGGGAGTTCCATAAATCCCCTTTAGTGGTACATACAGGTGTGGAGAAGATGTAACAGGACCTCTGATATCAGTTCTAGAGGCCAGGGATTAAGAAGGAAGTGGCAATGTTTGTTTCTAGATGCCTCACTTGACAACTAGTGAAGGTTGTGCACTAGGTTCCAGCGGGTTTGACTCAAACTCTAAAGGTGAAAGAGTGGAAGTGGGATGGGATATTGATGGAATTTTTTATTGGTTTTATATTTAAGTCTAGGGGTTATGATACCATCTGGGTGATAGTTGATTGACTCACCAAGTCATCCCACTTCATAACGATTCAGAAGAAGAGTTTAGTAGAGAGCTTATGATGCCTCTATGTGGAGGAGATAGTTCAAATCCATGGAGTACCATCAATGATAGTCTCAAATCATGATGATTGCTTTACATCATGGCTGTGAAAGTTATTTAAAGAGGAATTTGGGACCCAACTGTGCTTGAGCATACCGTTTCACCCATAGACGGACGACCAGACAGAGCAGACCATATAGGTTCCGGAGGACATGCTACATGCTTGAATCCTAGATTTTGGATGTAGTTAGGAGGATCAACTACACCTGGTGGAGTTTTCATATAATAATAACTACCACTCCACCATTGTTATGACACCATTCAAGGCCTTGTACGAGTGTCCCTACAGGTCACCACTTTGCTAGACGGACCCGGGAGAGTCAACACTCATGGGGCCGGAGTTGGTACAAGCGACTAAAAAGAAGGTGTAGGAAATCTAGGAGCAGATAAAGACTACACAAAGCCTCCATAATTATTATTCTAACTAGGGAAGGAGGCCCTTGGAGTTCAAGGAGGGGGACCATGTGTTACTTCGGGTCTCTCCTTGACGCAGGATATGAAGATTTGGCCGGGGTGACAAGCTATCTCCAAGATTCATTGAGACTTTCTAGATACTACATAGAGTTGGTGAGGTTGTGTATCACTTGTCTATACCTCCTCATTTAGAGAAGGTGCATGATTTATTCCATGCGTCACAACTGAGGAGGTACATGCATGATCCATCGCACGTCATTGACTAGGGTGAGCTGGAATTTGACAATGGGGGTGATTTTCGTGGAGTAACTGAGGGAGATCGAGGATCTATATGAGAGGATCCTTTATAGGTGATCAATTCATATGGTGTGAATTTGGTTCCATCACGAGAATCTACAAAAGATCACATGGGAGTGGGAGGCTTAGATCTTTTCTTGGTACCCCCATTTGTTTGTATAACCTTGTTTTGGATTTGGGGGACGTAAATACCTAAGGTGTGGATAATTTAATGACTCATATTTTCTATGGTTTTATTTTTATAATTTAATTGGGAAAATTCGGAGACTAGGCATTGAAAAGATGTGTGATTATGAGGTCTGGTGTACCTGGAACAGTTCTTTGAAAAATGTTAAGTGTTTTAAGAGCGTGCATGAGCGGGTTTCCTAAAAAAATTAAATAACTCCTAAATGAGTTCCCAGATCAGAAATCTGAGGGCACTGTTTCATTTACAGAAGCAACTCTACCTTATGTGGGGCATAACATCGACCGACATGGGTCGACTGTGAAAAGTAGTTTTTGGATGTTAAAATAAATAAAATAAAGCAAGTTTATTTTATTTAACATTATGTGATGATGCAATAGAAATTTCCCTTTTTAATAAGATTTGTTAGAGAAATTCAGGGTTATCTTTATAACCCTAGAATTACTCTAAGGCAAGGAGATGGAAACCTCTCTGACAAATGATGACAAACATCGGTAGATAGAGGATCGGCGATGACACAGACCTCCATTCTTCATCAATGGATGATCTAACCATGAGGTAGGATGCTGATATCTTTATGATTTACTCTTCCCATCTTAGATTCAATGAAGAACATGGACTAACCAAAAAATAGGTTTATTTTCAGTTTGACTGTTCTAGTGGGATGGATAATTGTTGCGAGGTTTAAAAAGGGGAGATAGATCTTTTTGATTATTTGTTGTTGTTCTTCATTAAACCTTCTTACATGAATAGATCAAGGCCAACATGAACAAGGCTAAGATCCATTATTTGGGCATTTATGTGATTTATCTCTCCTCCATCAATCTATCACATTATTCATGCATTCTTATCCATTATAACCCTGATGCGAATGATTGACCGTTGCACCCCCAATACATGGAGCAACGATCTGAGATCAAAGGATTTGACCCCGCAATGGCATAGTGGAAGTGTGATGAAAGCATGGTATGGTTCAGGAGATGCGACGACTTATGACGGCACAAGGCCATGATGCAAGTCAGACTATCGGTAGGGTGTCTAGTGGTGAGGGCATGACGCGGCCGATGGGGTCGGTCCAGGGGTAGCACGAGGAATCGACGAGCCATAGTCTAATCGGAACTGCATGGGATCCCACAATAGTGGAGGCCAAAGGTAGTGACCCGGGGCCGTAGCGGTGAGTTGATATATGACTTGAAGCCACTTTATAGGAACCTGCAACGATAATACTGCATGGAATGTAGAGCATACATGCCAACTGGGTGAAAAAAGACATAGTTCCATGTTGATTAACCAGAACAGGGGGAGCCATGTGGTCAGGGTGTACCACATAGACCAGGGGTGCGGCCATGGCAGGCTGTTTCTAGTGGAGAAAACCTTCCCTCATGCAGTGGGTCAGACTAAGGTGTTTGGGCCACTCTGGGGGCCCATTAGGATGGGTCTAGCAGGCTCCGCCAAGCGGGCCGGGCCGGTTTGGGCTGGCCCAGTTCAGGCCGGACTGGACCAGACCAGGTTGGGTCCGGTCGGCTGGCGGTCGGGTCGGGTCAGACCCGGACCAGACCCAGGTTAGACTGTTTTACAAATATATCCATATCTTTCAAACCATGTGTCTGTTTGATGAGCCATTTGTGGCATTGGGACCCATGCGATGAGAAAGTCCTTTAAAAATAGTCTAAGTTAGTTATTGTGGAAGTTGAAATAAGACCTAATGGATTGTGGAGTAGGTTCTCCTAGTACAAGAGTGCTACGAGCAGAATCCTATGGTCAGATGTGATCTTTGTGACTATATGATCTTTGTGACTATGTGATCTTTATGACTACATGAATTTGTGATTATGTGACTTGGGGGATACATGAATTATTGACACTCTATGTGTTATCGACACTCTATGTGTTATAGACACTCCGTGTGTTACCGACACTTCGTGTGTTGCTGACACTCCCTGTGTTACCGACACTTCGTGTGTTACCGACACTCCCTATGTTACCGAAACTCCATGTGTTACCGACACTCCATGTGTTACTGACACTCCATGTGTTATAGACACTCTGTGTGTTACTGATACTGGGTGTTCTATGGTCTACATCGGATAACCCTACTTTTCATGCAATAGACTTATACCTGTGTGAGCTGAATGTACTTCATGTGTTTCCTTTGTGGTATACCATGTATTTATTTGTGGCATAATGTGTGTGTTTAATTTGTGGTATACATCACGTGTTTTCTTTTTGGTATACTTAATGTATTTCTTAGTGTTATTCCTTTGTGGTTTTAGGGTGTCCTACTAAGTATTGTTTTACTCACCCCTACACGGGCTTTTCCCACACATGTCATGTCTTGTGCAGACGAACAACGCTTTGATGGAGTTCTAGGTGGACCAGGTTTACTTGGTGCTTAGAGTGCCTAGATAGACAAGGTGTGCTCCTACGACTTCAGACAACTATACTACACCTAACCTTTGGGTATGGTTTTCTGTAGACGTGTTTCAGGAACTTATGTACTTACTTTTATAGACTATTTCTTTTAGTGGGCTTGTATTCTAGCCCTATTTACTTTTATCTTTCCTACTATCGTACTCTGTGGTTGGTATCTTAGAATATTCATGCATTTTTTACTTAGTGTTTTTATATTTTAGAATTTTGGGCTTGGAGATGTGTGTGTGTGTGTTAGATACTTAGGAAAATTCCTCTCATTTGTGGGATATGCCTACTCGGTGCTAGTTCCTAGCCTCTGGCCTATTGGAGGCATGCTTGGGGTAGTTACGACATGGGCCCCTCTGGGATGAGTCATGATAATGGGTCATACCCTCATCATTTCTAGGGTAACATGGGCATTATGTTCCATGGATTAATAGAAATTTCACCCCATAATAAAGAGCATGATGTCTGATCATGGACATACTACATAAGGGGTATAATGTACCTCATCATGAATAATAAAATAAAAATTGGCTTTTCATCCCAATAAATTCCATAAGAAACACAAAGAGCATGCCATCCCACATAAATAATCCAAATCATACTATGTAATAATTAATGGATCAAACAACAATATATAAGTAATTTACATTAAGGTTGGAAAATCATCGAACACACTATAAGTCTGAGCTAGGTTTCTCCCTGCACAACCAACCTAGTTCCTAGTTCCAACCTAAGGTAATACCTACCAAATTTCAATAAATTATAGGGGAAAAGGAAAATCACCTCATATGGAAGCCAAACAAGCTAAAAAGGCATCAAGGTGACTCAAAAGTCCCTCGAGGATCAAGCCTCACAATAACTACTCACAATTCTAAACCTATCCCTTGTTCAAGGAGCCTAAAAGGACACTTTTCAAGGTCCTAAACATCATAACATAACTCAATAAAATCCGTATTGGGTTCTAATTATATGTTTTAACATTATTTAATTCCCACTCATGGCCATATATGGCCGTGGAATCAAGGTTTAATGCTCTAAGGTCCCATCTTGGCCATAGATATCCTTAACCAACTCAAACAGGGTCAAGAGAAACAATTCAGTTTAAATTCATGTGAATCACACATGGGTAATGAAACTATGTATCACACATTAGATGAATCATGCATAAACCATTGGTAATGGTTAGAGACCACCTTTTATGCTGAGAACCCCAAGTTCTGGAACTCCCTTCTGGAACCTCACTTGAGAGACAAAGTTCAGACTTTTCAAAACTGTCAACACCTGATGTCAACATACATAGGAGGGAACTAAAATCCAACATCTCATGATGAGTCAACTTGATCTCCATAGATATTTTGAAACTCACACACATGTAGAAAAAATAAAATAACTCACACTCACACAGAACAACAAAGGGATTTATGTGGTTTAGAATTAGTCCTACTACAAAGGAGAAACACTATTTATTAATAAAGGAAGAAAAAGAGAGTGATTAAAAGATCAAAAGATTATATTAATTAGTGACCCCATTAATCTATTTATATACAATTATATTTATTTTTTATAGCTGAACCATATTTTTATCTTCATAGAACTCCCTCCACCTATTCAAATACATATGCTTCCGCACTGCCATAACTTCTAATTCCCAGTGAAAAGTAAAATCCATATGATTTAATCTTATGAATCTCTATGAAGAATATTATATATAACTTTAAAATGATGAGCTATTTTTATATATTCAATAGAGTTAATCCTATGAAATTCATCCACTTCTTCCACACTTCCATAATCTAAATACAATTATCATCCCTAATTTTTCTTGCCTCTGGTTCTGGACTTCCTAAGTTATGTTTTCCATGCATCCATTTGGTTCCTGTATGGAACTACTTGAATCAATCCTTCCAAAATTTATAATACTTAGCCAAAAAACATTTATCACACCCCAAACCAACAATCTCCCACTTGAGAATTGTTTTCTTGGTTTCACCACCCAGTCCTCTAGATCACCTAGGAAAATTTCAACATTCCTTCCTCCCACATCTATAGTCAATGAGCCCCCTTTAACTTTTCTTCTAGGTCACCCAAGTTTCACTAAGCCATAACTCAATCATAGTCATTCCTAGACTATAACCTTTGTGAAAATATCAGTTAGATTACAACTTAGACTCATCTTTCATAACTCTAGTACTCTATCTTCTATAAGATTTTAGATGAAGTAATACTTCAGATGAATTTGTTTTGTTCTTGAGTGAAACAAAAAATTATTTTCAATATGGATCACACTCTGACTACAAAGAATAATGTTATATTCCCCTTTATCCTTTCAAGTTCCTCCAATAAATCCTGCAACCATATCATCTCATTCTCTACTTTCATTGTCACAATATACTTTACTTCTATGGTCAATAGTGAAACTAATAGATTTAGTCTAGACATCTAACTTAAAAAATTTTATTTTTAGGTAAAATAATACCATGGTACTTCTTAGTGTGTCTGCATCTCCTTGAAATTCCATGTCAATATACCCATGCAACATATCATCCATTTTGAAATATAAGGCAAGACCTTACAAACCTTTGAGATACTATAGTATCTACTTTACCACTTCCCAATGATCCTTTCCCAAATTTTCCATGACCCTACTAATAACTCTCACTTATTGAGAAAATTTTGACCTTTTACAAATCTCATATCTACAGAAAAAAGCACCATTTGTGAAGGGTTATTTGCGATGAGACCCTCTTCCCATCACACATAACTAACTATTTATGATGGGAATAGGTATCCCATCGCAAATGGTTTAGTGCGCAATGTGCGCTAAACCACAGGAAGGTTATTTGGGATGGGTGGATTTCACTTGTTGCAAATAACCTTTAGAGGTTTTTAGTATTTACGACGGGACCCGTTGCAAATATCCTTTAATGGTTTCAGCATTTACGACGATTCCCATCACAAATACCATTTTTAACTGCCGCCATGTGACACGTTCCTATCGTGGGGTGTGAAAAAAAATTATTTACTAAGTTAAAATATAGTATAGTGGTTAACCTAGTTTGTCTCCTGATGAGGAGTGCACACAAAATAGTTTGTCACTTTTTAATTAGAGAAAAAGTTATGTGTTTTTGAAATTGTTTGGTTTTTGAAATCAAAGAGAGAAACATAACAAAAGAAGAAATTAGGGAAGTGATTCAAGAAAAATATGGAATTAAAGTGATTTAAAAACTATTTTATGAGATGGGTGATCAAGTCGGGGTCAGTTTTATAATTGTAATACTATCCTTGTTCCATTTCATTCAATCCTCCTTTGCTAAGTTGATTTAAGTGAGATTCTATAATTACTTCAACTCACTTATTTGGTTAAATGGTTTAACAAAATTCTAGTTTGGTATACACTTATTCTATTGTGTGATAGAGTTTTAGTGAACACCCCCAATTATATTAGGCAATTCCCAATCAGGTATTGTTTATCCTAAATAATCATGAATATTCACCACCCCTCCTATATGTACTAGTGATCGCCAAGTACTTCACCAACAAGACCTGATATTATTCTATAAAATATAGGCCAGAATCTAATGGAGGGATAAAAATGATCATTTATCAAATCAATAATAACAAAAAAATATAAAATTGAATATGATCATATAAGATAATAAATTCTATTTTTAGAATTTGAAAACTACTTCGCAGAAGAGATAGAGTTTTTATTCAATAAAATGTAAGAACTAAAAGAATTAAAAATATAAAAACTTCCCTCCCCCAATAACTTCATATGTTTACCCCACCATGATAAGGGTAATTGAGAATAATTAGGAAGATAAAGGCATTACAAAAATAAGAAGAAGAAAGAAGTGAAAATAAAGAACATAATTTTCTCCTCCAGATTCTGTTCTAAATAAGTTAAGTTTTGGTTATCCCAACATATCTTCGAATAAGGCCTAGGTACTTTCTTATAGTAAGTGAGTAATGGATTTGGACATCTACCAACAAATTTTGAAAGCATTTTGAGCCGTGTGGAATGAGTTATGGCTGAATTAGTAGACCTAACTTGTTCTGGCCACCAATCACTATTCCACCAACCCTATTTTGACCGGTTTAAGGGCGACCTTAATCACATCATTTCTCCATGAAATTTAATTGGAAGATTCCTAGTCGAGTTGGATTTTGAACCCATCTGGAATCACCCAATTTGGTGGTTGGTAGCCAGAGATATGCCTCATTGAATGAGTCATGGTCCATTCTACCATCCAGAATAAATGTTCACATTGACCAATTTTGTTGGGCCTATTGGAGTTCGAATTGGATTTGTGTCCAGAATACTTATTTGTATAAAAAAAATCATGTCATTCTAAAAAAAATTAATTTCTTGCATTGGATGAATATTGTGGGGGTTATGCTGTAAATACAGAGGCAATATAAAACTGTTAAATGTCTAGAATTAACCAATTTTCATACATAAGTTCAAAACTCCCCAAAAGTCATAAAATGATGCAAATAAGATCAAATTGATTAACGGGAAGAGATTAAATCATTTAAAAACATATGTATAAATATTAAAATATGAGCTCTTTCAATTCCCCCACAATTAGCACTTGGACTCCTGGACAAGTAAACATCGATATCAAATCATAGAAAATTTAAAACACATATCCATGCGATTTAACAATTTAACACCAAAAAATAAAAGATATCATGCCTCATCAAAAAACATTATTAAAAGTTATCAATTTAGTTCATTAAATATATTTCTTATTAATTTATTCTCCCATGCACACAAAACACTTACCTAACATGCATTTTCTCTCATCACACAAATATCAATTTTCAATAATGTCTTTCTCATCCAATACTCATGCAAGGGTCTCCATCGGATTGATAAATTCCTACATCTTTACTCAATGTGAGTCAAGAACATATGTTTATCATGAGGACTTTATAGGGTTGTTCTATGGCTTTAGGTTGGTAGGATTTAGTTGTGAAAATTTCTAAGGCTGAATAAGGAGGGCTTGGCTCTTTTTGAAGGAAAATTGCATTATTCTAATTTTTACTCAAGTACGGTCTCCTCATTACTCACCATTAGTATTAAATTAGCTCCATCAGCATGAAAAATTAGTGAAATTTCACATCATTAAACATTTCAATAGAAATATTTTCAGTCGTATCAAACATGATTCTTCTTGAAATCTCCAGATAGGCACAAATTGTTTTCATTGGAAGCTCTAAAAAGGCACAACTTCTCATGTATGAAAGCTCCAGAAAAGGCACAACTTCCAACATAATGATTTTTTTCAGCAACAATCACATCTCTTCAATGTTTTATTTTCCACCCAAAGTATCACCAAATTAGGTATCATAATACAAGATAGATTCCCCACACTTAAGTTTAACTAGATTATACAATTTTACTTCAAGAGCAGGTTAGATAGGGAAAATTGGCTTGTAATGTGGATAATCTAATAGGATGTTCATGGATTCTATGGGCTACAAGGATTAAATGTACAAGGTGGACCATTATAAAAAGGATTATTTTGAAAAGTGGGCTTTAATACTAAAGAAAATCCTCAATAATTTAAAACACATGTACCTCAAACCCTCATGTTTTGATAGGAATAAATCAAATTCTGGTTAAATAAATCATGGTATGGTTCTCTCAAGAATTGAGGTGAATGAAAATAGTATGAAAAATAGGTTTAGAAGCCTCACTAGAAAGTGATTTGAAATATAATGATAGTGAATTGTGGAATAGGATTAAAAAATCAGAGTACTTTTCATGAAATTTCCAAATATTTGAACTTGAAACAAATTCATTTTCAGCATTCATTTAAGCTCAGTTTCATGGGATAAATTGTTTCACACATTGAAATAGGCTTCAAAATTTGTGATGATAATCATTTCAGCTAAAAATTATCAAAAACACACAAAAATTTGAAAAAAACACAATTGAAAATACTAAACTATAAAGGTTCCCTCCCCCACACTTAAATGACGCAGTGTCCGTAATGCATTCAAATTGATTTAAAATGTAAGAATATTTTTAATTGAGTCATAGCAATCAATAAAGTGTAAAGGAAAGGTAAAACTTAACTTATTGGTAGTGTAATGTTGAGTTAAGCTCCTAAGTGTTACGCACATAAAAACCTATAAACCAAGGTAGAAAATAAAACATAATAAATTTATTTAAAGTAAAGAAAATAGAAATAGAATGAGAATAAAAGGATATATCTTGGTTTAATCCCCCAAGTGGGCCCTGGGTTTTGACTGCCTCCAGATGGGCAGTTTCAGTTGGTTATCCCCAATCCGATGGTGGGTAAAGTTTCTTTAATATGAACCACAAGAACTTCTTCCTTCTATCATGAACATATTCTTTTTTTTGTTGAGGACTTCATGGATATAGTACAATAAATCCACCCCTATGAAAATGATATCAAACTTGCATGGTGAGGGTAGAAAAAAGAATGGGTCCTCCTCTCTATTGGTTTCCACTTTCACAACTTCTTCATTCTCCAGCAGTTCATGAAGGTATGCTACATCAAAATAATAGTCAAAGGAAAAATCAGAGTGTAATTAAATTTGAATAAAATTAAAGCATGAAGAATCAAAATAAAATTCTTCTCTTTCAAAGGAAGAATCTTGTGTTTCTTTTTCCTCAAGAAAGTCCTCTTGTATATCATCTTGAACTCCTTACAATGAATGATCAACATATTCGGGGAGCTCTAGGTGTTCCTCTTCAGGTGTATCTTCTTCTTTTTCATCATCCACCAAGGCAATAGACGTGTTGGCCAAATCTGAAAATTTCATGCAAGGGGAGGTGATACTGAATTCAGATTTAATAAAATCAGAATGTAAAGATTATAAGAAAAAATTATCTCCTTGAGTTTGTTCAGCTTCAATTGCTTCTTTAATTGGAGGTGCCTCTTGTAGTTGAATTTCAAAAGATAGAGGTAGGTAGTTAGGCTCCTCCATCTTTTCTTCAAATTCCACCGCTTTGGTGGTATCTTCCTTCAATGGTTCTGGATCTTCTAATTTGTAAGGAATATATGGATCAAGTAGTTCTTAACACTCATTCTAGAATCCATCTAGATATTTTTGATATCCCACATGTAGATCAGTAGGCAATTCTTCCTTCTTGTCCTCCTCGGGTTCATTCATAGGTTCTGGTTTTTCCATCAATGCACGTACATATTCAAATGCAAGTTATACTTTGTTCTCTAGTTTTTCTATGTAATTTTGAAGTTCTTGCATATGGACTATATCATAACCAAACTCATATTCTTGCTCCAATTGTGGGTAATTGTTCCATGAATTAAAGATATGATCATTTGAAAACATCATGGAAACTTATTTTTTATGTTTTTTTAATTGAAAAATGCTAAATATTAATAATTAGATTGTGGCACTACCTCCCCGGAAACGACACCAAGTTTTGACACATGCCTGTCGTGGGGTGTGGAAAAAACAATTATTTACTAAGTTAAAATATACTATAGTGGTTAACCTAGGTTGTCTCCCGATGAGGAGGGCACACAAAATAGTTTGTCACTTTTTAATTAGAGAAAAAGTTATGTGTTTTTGAAATTGTTTGGATTTTGAAATCAAAGAGAGAAACAGAACAAAAGAAGAAATTAGGGAAGTGATTCAAGACAAATATGGAATTCAAGTGATTTAAAAACTATTTTATGAGATGGGTGATCAAGTCGGCTTTGGTTTTATAATTGCAGTACTATCCTTGTTCCATTTTATTTAATCCTCCTCTGCTATGTTGATTTAAGTGAGATTCCATAATTACTTCAACTCACTTATTTGGTTAAATGGTTTAACAAATTTCTAGTTTGGTATACACTTTTTCTGTTGTGTGATAAAGTTGTAGTGAACACCCCAATTATATTAGGCAATTCCCAATCAGGTATTGTTTATCCTAAATAATCATGAATATTCACCACCCCTCCCACACGTACTAGCGATGACCAAGTACTTCACCACTAAGCCCTGATCTTATTCTATCAAATATATACCAGAACCTAATGGAGGGAGAAAAATGATCATTTATCAAAGCAATAATAACAACAGAATATAAAATTAAATATGATCACATAAGATAATAAATTTGGTTTTTAGAATTTGAAAACAACTTCGCAGAAGGGATAGAGTTTTTATTCAATAAAATGTAAGAACTCAAAGAATTGAAAATATAAAACCTTCCCTCCCCTAATCAACTGATATGTTTACCCCACCATGGTAAGGGTAATTGAGAATAATGGGAAAGATGAAGGCATTACAAAAATAAGAAGAAGAAAGAAGTGAAAATAAAGAACAAAATTTTCTCCTCTAGATTCTGTTCTCCAGAAGTTAAGATTTGGTTCTCCCACCATCTCTTGGAATCAGGCCGAGGTTCCTTCTTATAGGAGGTGAGGAATGGAGTTGGCAATCTACCCATGAAGTGTGAAATCATTTTTAACTATGTGGAATGAGTTATGGCTGAATTAGCATACCTAACTTTTTCTGGCCGCCAATCACTATTCCACCAACCCTATTTTGACCGGTTGAAGGGCAGTCTTAATCACATAATTTCTCCATGAAATTTAATTGGAAGATTCCTAGTCGAGTTGGATTTTGAACCCAGCTGGAAGCCCCCAATTTGGTGGTTGGTAGCCAGAGATATGCCTCATTGTCCAATCTGCCATCCCAAATAAATGTTCACATTGACCGATTTTGTTTGGCCTTTTGGAGTTCGAATCGGCTCTGGGTCCAGTAGACTTATTTGTAGCCAACAAATCATGTCATCCTAGAAAAAAGGAATTACATGCATTGGATGAATATTGTGGGAGTTATGCTCTAAATACAGAGGCATCATAAAACTGTTAAATGTCCATAATTAACCAATTTTCTCACTTAAGTTCAAAACTCACCAAAAGTCATAAAATGATGCAAATAAGATCAAATTGATTAATAAGAATGGATTAAATCATTTAAAAACATATGTATAAATATGAAAATATGAGCTCTGTCACCATTTAATTAATAAGAGTTTATCATTTGCGATGAGATTTATCTTCCATCGCAAATGCTCTGTCGGTAGGTAGGTATTTGTGACGGGACCCGTTGCAAATATTTTTTTAACCACCGCCCCCTAATTAATAGGGGTTAGTATTTGCGATGAGTCCCGCTGCAAATACTCTCGTCGCAACTAATCTAACCTATATATACCCCTATCCATTTTTTATTCACAACTCTCTCAACTCCTCTCTCTGTCTTTGAACTCTTATATTTCTCTTTATTTTTTCCAAAGTTTAAAATTTCATATCGGAGTGAGTTTCAAGCTTTGCAGCGTATAAAAGATCCTCTTTTAAGGTATTTATTTATTGCTTTTATTTTTTAGTTAATTAATTTAATTTTATGTTAGTTATAATTATTATTAATTAGCGACAATTAAATTAAATTGGAATTAGATAGTTTTATTTTTCATTATTTATTTTTAAAAATATATTGTTTCATTAGTAATAAATACCAATAAATTGTAATAATTAGTAATAATTACTAATAAATAGTAATAATTAGTAATAATTACCAATAATTAGTAATAATTAGTAATAATTAGGATAATTAGAAATAATTATGAATAATTAGGAATAAATTAGAATAAATAGGAATAATTAAGAATAAATTGGAATAATTAGGAATAAATATGAATAAATAGGTATAAATTAGTAATAAATAGGTATAACTAGTAATAATTAGCAATAAATAGTAATAAATAGTAATAAATAGTAATAAATAGTAATAATTAGTAATAAATAGTTATAATTAGTAATAAATTGTAATAATTAGTAATAATTAGCAATAATTTGTAATACATATGTATAATTAGTAATAAATAGTAATAATTACTAATAAATAGTAATAATTAGTAATAAATAGGTATAATTTGTAATAATTAATAATAAATAGGTATAATTAGTAATAATTAGTAATAATTAGTAATAAATAGTAATAATTAGTAACAAATAACAATAAATAGTAATAAATAGTAATAAATAGTAATAAATAGTAATAAATAGTAATAAATAGTAATAAATAGTAATAATTATTAATAATTAGTAATAATTATTAATAATTAGTAATAATTAGTTATAAATATTAATAAATAGTAATAAATAGTTATAAATAGTAATAATTAGTAATAATTAGTAATAATTAGAAATAAATAGTAATAAATAGTAATAAATGGTAATAAATAGTAATAAATAGTAATAAATAGTAATAAATAGTAACAAATTGTAAGAAATAGTAATAAATAGTACGCATTATTAAGAATTAGTAATAAATAGGTATAATTAGTAGTAATTAGTAATAAATTGGTATAATTAGTAATAAATAGTAATAAATAGGTATAATTAGTAATAATTAGTAATAAATAGGTATAATTAGTAATAAATAGGTATAATTAGTAATAATTAGTAATAAATAGTAATAAATAGGTATAATTAGTAATAATTAGTAATAAATAGGTATAATTAGTAATAATTAGTAATAAATATGTATAATTAGTAATCATTAGTAATAAATATGTATAATTAGTAATAATTAACAATAATTAGTAATAATTAGTAATAATTAGTAGTAATTAGTAGTAATTAGTAAGTAATAATTAGTAATAATTAATAATAATTAGTAATAATTAGTAATAAATAGTAATAAATAGTAATAAATAGTAATAAATAGTAATAAATAGTAATAAATAGTAATAAATAGCAATAATTAGTAATAAATCGTAATAAATGGTAATAAATGGTAATAAATGGTAATAAATGGTAATAAATAGTAATAAATAGTAATAAATAGTAATAAATAGTAATAAATAGTAATAAATAGTAATAAATAGTAATAATTAGTAATAAATTGCAATAATTAGTAATAAATTGTAATAATTAGTAATAATTCGTAATAAATAGTAATAACTAGTAATAATTAGTAATAACTAGTAATAATTAGTAATAATTAGTAATAAAAAAATTAGCAGTAATTAGTAGTAATTAGAAAATTAATGGTAATTAGGAATAATTAACACTTTTTTTTGAATTGTGTTTTTATTATATCAAATTATATATAAAAAACTAATTATTTTATATTTTTTAGAGAAATATGGAATAAAGAAGTCAACAACAATCATTATTAGATGATCACACTTGGATAAATTAGTACAGGAATCCAAACGGTTATGGTATAAACCCTATATATATTAAGGGTGTTGAAAATTTATTATCATTTGCATCATCAAAACCATAATTTTTTTTTCAAAAGGAGAAATTAAGAGTCCATGTAAAAAATGTGGTCTAAAGACATTTGACACATTTGATAATATTATGGGTTATCTATTGCATTTTGGTTTTCAAAAAAAATGGTGAACACAATTCCAGAAAAGATACAAATAATTTGATTCCGGATCCATCACAGTTTCAAAATTTAGTACATGATGTGGAAGTTATGTATTTTCAACAAACTAAAACTTAGGATGATATTGATTTAACTTTTGAGTTGGAACGATCTCAATTTTATGAGTTATTGAGATCTGTTGAGGATGATGTATATCCTGGTTGCAAGATGAGAAAATTTAAATTGGTTACATAATTTATGGCTATTAAATCAGATAATGGAATGTCAAATAGCTATTTTGATCTGATATTCTATTTGGTTAAAACATTGTTACCTGAAAGAAATGTGTTGCCTAAAAATTTCTATGAGTGCAAAAGGTTGGTTCGTAATATGGGTCTTAGTTACCAAAAGATTCATGCATGTTAAAATGATTGAATCTTATATTATGGTAAAAATGAGTCATTAGATAGTTTTCCCACATGTGAACAATCGAGGTATAAAGAGGCTCAACTAAGGAAGTCTGAATGGATTCCTGTAAAACAGTTGAGGTATTTCCCACTTACACCCATATTCCAGTGTTTATTTATGTCTCAGAATACAACAACATTGATGTCATGATACAAAACCAATATTTCAAATGGTAAAATATTAAATCGTTCCTTTGAGGGTGATTCATAGAAACATTTTGACAAAGTACATTATTCTTTTACTTCAGAAGCCCAAAATGTGTGATTGGGTCTTTTTACTGATGGTTTCTGTCCATTTGGTTCTTACGGTAGTCAGTATTCATGTTGGTCTATCTTTATAACTCCGTAAAATTTATCTCCTTGGATGTTGATGAAAGAGTCATATATATTTTTGACTTTATTAATTCTAAGACATCCAAAAAAGAATATTGATGTTTATTTAAAACCATTGATTGAGGAGTTAAATTAATTATGGAGTAATGGTGTCAGTACATATGATGTTGCTACAAAACAAAATTTCCTACTAAAATTTGCATTGATATGGACAATTAGTGATTTCCCAGTATATGACATGTTATCTGGGTAGGGTATACATGGTACAAAATCATTTTCGTATTATATGAGAGACAATAAATCATTTATGATCATCAATGGAAGAAAACCTTTTTTTTCAACTATCATCAAAGATTCCTTCCAACCAGTCATCCTTTTTGGAGGAATAAATATCATTTCAATAAAGGCACAATTTAAAGAGATAGAGATCCAATAGTGATCTCAGGTATGGAGTTAAAATCATTTGTCTCTTCATTACCTCCCATTATATTTGGACCAACTATAAACCAATAGAAAATTGATGGATTTGGGAAAGAACACAATTGGATAAAATAAATCATTTTTTGGGATATGCCATATTGGTCTAATTTGTTGGTCCATCACATGTTGGATGTCATGAATATTGAGAAGAACTATTTTGATAATATATTTCATACAGTTTTGGATACACTAGGTAAGACCAAATATAATGTAAAGGAATGATTAGATCTTGCTCAAATTTATAGGTAACCATAACTTGAACTATTTAAAAAGGTTATATCAAATAAGTTAATGAAGCCAAAACCAGTTTATACACTTTCCAAAGAAAACTGATTTTTTTTAGTGGATTGCAGATTTGAGACTTCCAGATAGTTATGTTTACAATTTGAGAAGATGTGTCAGAAATGGTCATATTACTGGATTAAAAAGTCACGACTGTCATGTTATAATAGAAATAATTCTACTGATTTTATTAAGAGGTTTGTTGAATTATATGATTTGGGATGTGCTAACAGATATATCATATTTTTTCTGAGACATTTGTGTGGTGACAACTAACTATGATACACTAATAAAACTACAAAAAAGATGTTGTTTTAATTTTATGTAAACTCGAAAAAATATTCCTGTTGAACTTCTTTGACTCAATAGAATATTTGATATTACATTTTCTACATAAAGAAAAATGTGAAGGTCTAGTATAATTTTGATGGATGTACCCATTCGAGAGATGTATGAAGAAATTGAAGAAAAAAGTAGGTAACAAAGAATCAGTTGAAGGATCAATTGTAGAAGCTTATTTGTAGGAGGAAATTTCTTTTTTCTGCTCTCATTATTTTTAATATGAATATATCTCAAAAAAAAAATTCATGGGATATAAAAAGGTAAATGTTGATGATAAAATGAGCAATCAATTATTAGTTTTTAATCAGCTTGAACTTAGCTTTGGTGGAGTTCATGAACGACGAATTTTAGATAATGAACATCACATAACTCATACATATGTTCTGCTCAACTATGAAGAAATGACACATTTTATACAATGAGTTCTCATATCAATTATTCTGTAATATTTTTTTATAGTAAATTAATATTATTTTATTTATAGGTTATATGATAATCATATCAAGAAACAACTTCTACAAATTACAGAAGCTGCACTTGAAGAATGTCGACAAAATAATTTTTCTAATAGTTTCAAAAACTGGTAACATAAACTATTTATGGTTTAACATATAAAATCAAATTATTAATTTTTATATTGATATTTTTTTTACAAATTTTTAGGTGTCTTGACATACTGATAAAATTGATAATCGATTATGTGTATTGAGTAACCCACCATCCAAAATGGTTAAATATTATAATGCATATGTGGTTAATGGTTTTTGATTTCATACACGTGCATATAGGGAATAAAAAAACAACTAATAATGGTGTTTTCTTGAGAAGATATCATCATAGAGAAATTGAAGTTGAATTTTACAGAATGATAGAAAAATTATTGAATTATGTTATCTGGGATAGAATTACATAATGAAGTTTAAATGTTAGTGGTTGGATACTGAGAGAGGCTTGCATATTCATCTAAGCCATGAAATCATTGATATTAAATTTAAAATTATTTTTGTAGTAAATGAATCATTTTTATTGGTTCATCAGACACATCAAATTTATTATGCAAATTACTATGCTACTTCAAGAGAGTTGGGTGATTAGTAGAGCATTATAAAAATGAAATCTTGAGAAAATAAATTTATTCAAAGTGAATATGGTTATGCTAAAGTGTAAGGAATTTAAGTTTTTCAATAGACTACTCTAAATTCATATTTTTCACGAAGAGACATGAATATCGATTATGACACCCCACAACCAAGGGTCAATTGTGACAATAATGTTAATGATGTAACAAATGAGTTTGAAATGAAAAGAGATGATGAAACTGAAACTCATGTGGAAATTGATGATGCTGAGGAGGAATATGAAGATATTGAAACCGTCAAATACGAAGATGAGGATGAAGATGAATATTGAAATAGTAAAATGTGGGTTATAATTATAATATATATATATATATATAATAGTTATTTTCAACTATTTTCTAACAATAATTATTTCGTGTTTCAGATGGACTCAGATCTATTTCATGAGTTCGAGGAGGGTGGTCTACCTGATGATGAGTAGGATGTCAGATCATCTGACCCTCAGGCTGTTGGTGGTTTAGGGAGGACTCAGAGGGGTCATGGTCTTGCATGATTGATGATTCCAAACCCTATCCTCGAGTGATATACACATATTCGCTTCAATCTATGCATGCAGAGGTATACTTATCTGTATACTATAGTTTGTTTCCATTAATTATCATTAATTTATTTATATACTAATTGTTTGATTATTTTTTTTTCATAGCTTTTCGCATATAACTATTGGATAGGGGAGTTCTATATTATGAAATTATTTTTTCGGAGCATGGGTTAAATGGGACCAGATTCCCATAAATGTTCAGCACCGTATGTTTGATCATTAGATGGTACATAAATAAATAATATTTATTTTGAAATTTATTTAATTAATAACTTTATATTATTAATTTTTTGTAGGGTTTATGGTATCCCATCAATGAGAGCATGCATGAATCTATATGGTAGGAATGAGAGGGTTGTATGTGCGATTATTGCCATCAGTTTTTATACAATTTGAGGAGGATAGTGATGTGGAAAGCATGAGTTATAGAGTTTGATGAGTATTTCTATACCCATAGACCTGATTAAATTTCATATTAGGTTTGGGATAGATTATGTTCACACTGGATGGGTAGTTGTTTTCATAGGAGATCATTAGTAGGTCGAAAGAACCGAGGGAGACAGGATGTGACACATTGAGCTGGTAGTCGTACATTCAGTTTGCATAAGGAACATAGGGTAAGTGCATTTTTTAATTAATTTATATAACTTTAAATATAAAATTTTTATTTTATATTCATATAGGAAGTCAAACAACTCAATATTACAGAGTTCAAAATTTATAGGAGGATGTACAATGATCTTGTCACTGGAGAGATTATAGGTGATCTCCAACATCAGATTGTGGTCAGTATAATTTATTTTTGAGTTTTAAAATTAACTGAAAATAATATTTTAACTATTTTAATTTTAAATTGAAATTGAAGGAGTCATATGAGGTTAAAACATCTCAGACACAGACTGAGAGTCAGTTCAGACTAGTGTAGCAGGATTTGATGAGGCAACATGCATGTGGGTGACCGAGTATATCTTCGAGAAAGGCCAATTTGTTGGTATGAGCTCTCTATTGTCACCTTTGAGTTATTCAGGTATTTATGCGTGTCAGCATGTAGCTCGAGAGGATCTTGTGGAGAGTCATCATTATCATCTGCTGTACAGTATCAAGAGCAGCTATGAGCTCAGGGTAAGCTTTTAGAGAGTATTTGTAGGGAGAAAGAAGAGCTTTATTGATAGTAGAAACAAAAGTAGGAGGAGATGCCGTGATGGAAGTAGTAACAACATGAGTAGACGATGGAGTACATGCGATGTCTGGCTCATGGGTTAGGGATAAAATTCTCTTCACCATCTCCTCCATCTCCTCCACCTCCTCCAGGCGATCTTCCCCCTCAGTGCTGTATTTAATTTTTATGATAAAACATTTGAATGTAATTTTTTTATAATATTATATATTTACATTTCCATATACTGTATTTTTTATATTGTTGCAAATATTGCATTTTTTTATTTTATTATTTATTTAATTTATTATTATTTTATTACTATATTATTTATTTAATTTTTTTGTTATTTTTATTTGTTATTTTTTATTTTATTAAATTAAATTTATTATTGTTATTTTGTGATTATTATTATTATTTTTATATTTTTTATAATATTTAGGTTTTTATTATTTTATATTTTATTATTATTAATTTTTTATTATTAATTATTATTATTATTATTATTTTATTATTATTATTAATATTATATTATATTAATATTATTTAACTAATATTATATTATTATTATTATACTTATTTTTTAATATTCTTGTATTAATATTATTTTTTTCTTATTATTAATATTATTTTTTTCAATTTTATGAATATTTTTTTTATATTTTTTAAAGTTATTTGTGACGGTATCGTCGCAATAGGGTTTTTAGAAAATTCAGAGAAAATATTTCTGACTCTATTTTCTACAATAGACTATTTGCGATGAGACCTCGTCGTAAATACCCCATTGCAAATAGTTTTATTTTTTTGTAGTGCTTCATGCATCAAAATTCCAACCATTGATTCATAAATAACCTTTGTCATGTACTTAGTTTCATCTTCCATTCTTGGTGCCTTCTCTTTGGATAGTTTGAAATGTATGACTAATGTGGTCAAGAAAATCTTGGATCCAAACATTCAAAATCTCTCTACTATCTTTTAGATGTACTATGATTGTTAAAACATCAATGTTCCATACTGCCAATCCCTTTGGATCCTCATCCTCAAAATCTATTTGGGTTCCCTAAGATCCTTCATCTTAATCCTTCTAGATAAATCAATCTTTAGATATTTAAAACAATTTTCCCTTGATCTAATAAGAGATTATTATCCAATTAAAAGATAAGCATGATGAATTTTACATCATAAAACATATTTTGGTAGTATTAATGATCCGCATTGCACTAGATAGACCTTTATTATTCCCTGAAAGCATTGAAATTTCAGTTCTATTACCTGGGTGCTTGTTTCAACCCATAAAAACTCCATTTGAGCTTGTAAACCAGTCTACTTAAATATTATTTAAATATTTCCAGTTGATTCATGTAAATTTATTCCTCTAAATTTACATGAATGAAATCCATATTCACATATAATTGTTCAAGATGTAAACCTTAGTCTATAACCATTCAAACCGTTTTCCTAATTATTGTGTTCTTAATAACTAGAGAAAATATTTATAAGAAATTTACTCCTTCATTTTTTTGAAATCCTTCCACACTTAACCTTTCCATGTATAAATTCCTATCATCCAATTTTATTTTCAACTAGTAGACCCATTTATTCCACACCACCTTCTTTCCCAGCAGAAGTTCCAAAAGCTCCAATGTTCCAAAATCCTGAAAAGAGTCTATATCCCCCTTCATCACTAAATCCCACCATTTTAATTCATTATGGATCACCAACTCCTTTGAGAATACTATTTCTCTACCATCCATAAGTAGTATATAATAAAATCCAAATCCAAGCATTTTTACTAGTCTTATAACTCTGGTAGACCACCTCAATTCTTATGGTTGTTATCCTTTTAAAATTACTACTTCTAGAAATAATCTTCAAGATTCTGCAATTATTAATCTTTTTGTTACTTTTGGACTTTTATAAACCTCCATAATTGAACTTCTATATGAAAATTTACCTTCTAGATATCCAAGTTATTCCAGAAATTAATTTATTCCTAAAATTTTAGGATTTCTAGGAGTTTATTCAAATAAACCTTGGTATTCTTCACTGATTCTTTATTCTCAGTTGAATCATTCACTAGGTTCTGATTCTCCTATTGGATCCCTTCATTGAAGTGAACATTTCATTTTATCATGGCCATATGAATACCATAATCCCATTTAAAAAATTCAAATTCTTCATTGCCATAATCCATAAAGAAACATGTTAGAGACTTTACTTCTAATTTTCCCCTTTTTTGGGGATTAACATGAACATAGGATTTTTAATCAAAGACTTTGAGGTGGGACACATATAACTTTATGATATTCTATAACTTTTATAGAAGTTACTACCTTAGTGGTGCAGAAGGAATCCTATTCATGAGGTATGCTATAAAATTCACAACTTCCACCCAAAACTCCTTGGGAAACCCAAAATTTATCCTTATACATTTGTCTCACTTGTATAACATTCGATTCATATGATCTACCACACTATTTTTTTCCATTGTTCTGAGAACCATCTCTGCAAAATGTATTTATTTCTTTTAGTAAAACCACCAGAACTCCCTGCTTCCATATTCCCTATCATTATTGGACCTTAATAACTTAAGCTTTAAACCAACCTCTATTTCCTCCATGGGTCTCCATCGAACAAAGGTTCCAAAAACTTCAGACTTGTGCTTGATAATTAACACCCACACATTTTATTTAATATTATCAATGAAGGTAAGAATATAAAATGAAACCTTCTACTGCTTCCCAAGGATACACTCTTCATATGTTCTATACTCCACATGATCAAGTGTTAATATTAAATTTTCATCCAAGAATTTTATCCCCTTATCACCCATGTTTTCTAAATGATCATGCCACAACTATGTGAATATTAAAGTTATTATTCCAATAAATTATGCACCTTACAAACTACTATTAAGGTAAAATGTTTCGTCATTCACACCTTTAGATACCACCATGGAACCACATGTTATATTCCATGCTGCTTATGTAAATGTATTATAGAAATATGTATTATCCAAATGACCAACCAAGATCAAATTCATCCTTAACCCTATTATGTGCCACACCCCTTGAAACTCCATAAAGTTCCCACTCTTGATTTAGACATTTAAATCACCATTTATAACTATCTCAAGAGTATCATCTTCTATAAGATGTACCTTGATAAATCTTTGAGAGGTATAATTCTATATACCCCCCTCTTTGATATTGAGTGAAATTAACCCCCAAAATAAATGTTTTATGAATCTAATAGACATATGAAACTTAGAAATAATGTTATTTAATCCTAAGTCATTTAATTTGCAGAAGAAATTTCATAAGTGAACCTTCCATAATTTACCCTATGATATTTGCAATCATTTTCAAGTTCCCCTTTTCACTGCAATGAAAAAAAGAGTTTGGGTCCTACTGGATTCCATTGAATCTTTTCTCTTTTCTCATTCCCCTACTTCCAAATTTGGGTTTCCCTTGGACCAAAAAATACAATACCTTTTGCACTAAATGTTTTTTTATAACACCCTATATTTCCTTTATCTGAATCTCATTATTCAAAGATAGATATTAGATTTACTTAACACCAATTCATTCTTATTTCTAGAGTTTCTCTTAGGAGTAACCATCACATCCCAAGATCCCATAAGAGATGAAAGAAGTACCATTACCCACAGTGCATCATCAAAATTTAACCCCACCAATTCAAGTTGATTCTGAATCATGTTGAAGTTATTGACATGATTCTACACTGAATTCCCTTCCAAAATTTTCATATTGAATAGTCACTACATCATACACTCTTTATTCATCATGATAGGATTTTCATACATATTGGTGTTTATGGTCATTAGTTATGCATTTATCTTCATGCCCTGGATGTTGAATTCCACATTCTAGGACAATTTCATTTGAACTTCCCCAAGAGATTTTTGGCCGAGTATTTCCCATTTTGATTTGTCCATTGCTTATGTTTTGATCCCCTTCAACATAATATCAAGGTACTTTTGGTATATATGATCTTTAATCTTCATCCTCTAGAATCTGAATCCTAACCCATCAAATTTTTTAATTCAAAAACTTACTTATTCCAATTCCATTCCTTCTGAGATAGTAAAATCCCAATAAAATAAAAATTATAAATGAAATACACACATAATATTTTTTCTTTGAATCGAAGCTATGATACCACTTGTTATGCTGAGAACCCCATGTTCCAGAACTCCCTTACAAAAACTTAATTATAGAAAAAGGTTAAAATTTTCTAAAATTTAAATCACTTGATGTTAGTGTCTAGATGATGGAACTACACTACAACATCTCACAATGAATTACCTTGATCTCAGCAGATCTTCTAGATCACACATAAAAGAAAAAGAAATAAAATAAATCACACTCACACAAAAAAATAAAGGGAATCACATGGTTCATACTTAGTCCCACTCTACAGTAGAAACACTGATACATTCATTAATAATAAAATAATAAGAGAGTGATTGCAGTATTACAATATTACGTGAAAAGGTGATCCCACTTATCTATTTGTAGAAAATTATATCTAGTTATTTTGATGGGACTACCTTCCGATCATCATGGATGCCCCTCTTCTTAGTAAAATCCACCAACTGCCTCACCACCTCAACTTATAATTCCTAGTGAATAGTAATTTTTTTTGATTTACTATTATATAGCCCTCTAAAGAATCTTATATAGACCTTTAAAAACATTGAGTTATTTATAAATATTCAAAATTTTAATCCAATGAAATTCATCCATTTATTCCACACTTCCATCATCTATAGCCATTTTTCATTATTCATTTTTCCTTCCACTAGTTATGGACTTACCTGGGTCTACTATCCATGCCTCTATATTATTATAGTATGGGACATCAAAGTTCAGTATTTCTATAATTTATAATAGTTATCCAGGAAACATTTATCATAGGCCAACCCAACATCACATACCTAAATCTAATGAAAGATCGCTAATAGAATATCAATGGATGAATCAGGTCCAATCAATGGAAATTTTAAAATTTGATAAAAGACCTAGAATTATGGAATAAATGTAAGAACATGCTATATAAATGAGAAGTATAAGGAAGAGGAGTCACAACCTTACCATAAGTGATTCACTGGGACCGATGATACTCAAACATGACAACTAGGGAAGGAGAACCAACACTTAGAGGAGAAGAGTGAGAAATGAGGGATAGGGAAGGTCGAGCCACTCCAATTATAAAATTATAAAGTGAGATCATTTAAGTAAAATTATAAAATAATTAATTAATTTATTTAAAAAATTAAAAAAAATTAGGCAGCCATTGAGTACCTGGTTAGCTCTCATTGGGTACCTAGTGCCCTACCGAGTACTCTCTCTAATTCATTAGTCACCCAGTGGTCTACCTGGAGAAACTAAATCTCCTACCAACTCCAATGGTTACTTGATACTAATCCACTGGTTAAATAGTAGAATATGTCAATGGATATATTCCTTGACACCTGGCCCATTTTCCCAAAACAGGCCCCTAATCCTCCGTAAACACCTCCAACATCCATAATTCATCAAAATATATGCTGTTTGGGGAAAATTAGATTGAAAAAACAGCTCATTATACACCATGTGTTTCATCATCCACCCATATCACCCAAAACCTAGATGTTGGGGGTACACATGGAACCCAAAACCTCATACGATCATTTATAAGGTTACTTGACTTGGGTGATGGTGTATAATAAATAACATAAAATATAATCACTTATATAACTCTATCCCATCACTACACCATAAATAACACACAATTTCAAATTTTTTTCACCTTGGAACTCATAATAATAATATTCCACAACCACATAAATTCTTCCCATTTCATCTCTCAGTACAAATTTCCACGTTAATAATTTACGAACCAAATTAATTTTATAGACTAAAACTAATTCCATCAGCCACACTTCCACTTTTATATAATTTACATTCCAATCACCACATAATATTTCTATCACTTTGGTTTAACACCTTATACACTTCATTTATTAAAAAATAACTAATTCCAATTCTACATTGTTAATTTCATTAAGTTTATTCAAACATGATTCCACATCAATATTTCATTATCTCTATATCCTAAGGAACTATGCCACATAACTAACATTTACCACATCAAGACACACCATAAAATAACCATTAATATCCCACAATAATGATTTTAACATCACTAAAATAGTCTCAACAACATAATTCTAATACAACATAAAATAAAAAACAATATGATTTCCTCATCTCTTCTTATCCAATCACCAATTCATGCACAACACAAGAATAAATTTCCTATTTCCACTCTCTTTAATTAATTTTAATCTTTAAAATTTTCACTAAATTAAATTGTTTTCTTATAATAATAACACAACTAATAATCATAACAACATGCTTACATAATAATCAATTAATAATAACATAATCGATAATAAGGAAATCATGTAAATCATAATCTGTCTTACTTAATTTCAAATTTAAATTCAATTACTTATATTTGATTATTTTAATTTCATCTATTTACCCAAATAAAAATAAATCATGATAATTCCATATTAATAAAAAAAGAGAGATAATCTAAATCACCAACCTCAAATTGAAGCTCAAATTATCACAACACCAATAAAAGAAGGAACCAAGATCAAATGCCAAAAAAATCACAATGATAATTTACCAAAGATATAATCCACTAGAAACATATAAATACTACATCAATTCAACCCTCTAAGCATGAACTATACACCTCAAGTGGATAATAGATAAGAATAAAAAAGAAGAATAAGAGAAAAAACCAAGGAATAATTATATAAATGACGTGAATTTGATCTCTTGGATAATAAATAAGAAAACATTGAAGGAATAACATTCTAATGCATCAAGAGAACCCATAGAGTCACCAATAGCTAAGTAAAGAAAAAATAAAATGAATAGAATCTGATAAAATACTTGAATTTATATAATTATAAAGAAAAATTAAAAAATCACAGTGTAACACTACATGTCATGGAACAACGATGTTCAATTAGCTGAACCTCTGAAAAAAATGATTCAAAAATCCTCTTATCTATCCCTAATAACTTGATAAAAAACTTTTCAACTTCAATATAACCAAGGAAAATTACAGTGTAAGGGTATACATCACACTGAAATAGTTTGACTTCTTACATTCATGATGAAATACCCACCCTCCTCTAATCTCACAACCAACTTTCCACTTAATTTCAAAATATCCCTAAAATATTTCATGATAAAATGATAAATATACATAAATAAACTTATCATCACCAACATATAGAAGAAAAAAAAAATCATGAACTAAGGAATTATATTATAATATAAATTTTCATGCTAAACTTATAGAAATCATGATGCAATGACCATGTTATAACATCATGAGGCAACACTTCCTTATCTACACCATCAGGAAAAAAATCATGGTGCAATTCCATACTTTTACAACTTGATTTGTTTTCTTGATAAAATTTTCAACTTACAATCAATTTATTTTCTACCATTCACCTATAAACTCACTCCCAACTTCTTTATCACCTCAAAAATATAAATTATAAGACTGGGAAAATGTGAAACTCTATATTAAATACCTCTCAAATGGTTCTTATTCCCAAGAATCAAAAATAAAAACTCAAAAAAACTCAGGATACTAAACTACACCTATAAATATTTATCCTATTTAAAATCTATCTATCCCCCATGAATCCATAATACATGTAAAAAAAATTAAATTTCCTATCTTCACCATTTTATGATGATATTGAATCTCTACTAGCCACTCTAATCACATCATGTCATCCACAATATCTAACTCACACCAATCAATGATTTGAGAGTTATCATGAAGATATCTCCAAAGTTGTGACACATGGAAAAATTCATGAATCTAATCCATCTATAGTTGAAGAGAAAACCGATACACCCACTCACTAATTCTATCCAGCATTTCGAAAGGTTTAACAAACCAAGGAGAACACTTACTACCTCTATCAAACCTCTGATGCCCATGATGAGAAGAAACCTTCTTAAACAAGTGATCATGGACCTTAAACTCCACAGTTATCCTCCCATGATATACATAAGACATTTTATTGTCTTAAAAAGCTTTCATTCACCCATAAACCACATAAACTTTCTCTATCATTATTTTCACCAAATTTAGTCTAAGAATTTCTGACTCTCCAACCTCATCCTAGAACAAATATATCTTCAAGATTTATATAACAATGACTCAGATAGAGCCATAATAATGGAAGAGTAATAGATATTCCTATCATAAAACTCAAACAAATGAAAATTATTCACCCAATAAACTAAAAAATCAAATACACATTCAAGAAGCGTTTCCTCTAGCATTTAGATCATCCACTTTGACTACATGTCCGTTTGAGGATGAAACATTATGCAAAGGTATAACTGAGAGAAAAAATAATGTTGTGAACTATTCCAAGCTCAATTTAAAATTTGGATCTCAATAAAATATGATTATACTAAAAAAACTAATCCACACCACCTTATATATATAAATCCTCACTAAAAAATCTTTCTCACTTGACTCATTAACTACTAAGAAATGAACTGACTTCATCAATAGATCCATATCAACCCATATGACATCACATACACCTAAATTTTGTGATAAAACAATAATAAAGTCCATTGATATTTCTTAACACTTATATTAGGAAAATATAATGGATACAACAAACCATCCAGAGCTCTATGCCCAAATTTCACTCACTGACAAACCAAACATCGACACATGAACTCATCCACTAACCTTTTCATCTTCTTCCACCAAAACTAATCTCTCATGTCATGATAAATCTTAGAAATACTAGTATAAATTATCAAGGGTGAGCTATAAAACTCATATATAACCATATCTCACATCACTAATAAAATGAATATCTTCCCATGGAACATCATCTAATGATGATTATTCTCCAACTATCCTTCAAAAGAATCTACATAGACAACACAATCTATCCAAACCTCCTCCTTAGGATCTTCTAACTAAGACTCCTCCAAATACTAGAACAAGGAACAATATACCATCCTTTGATATAGGTGAACTCCATTGCTAACTTCATCCATATCTATATGAAAATCTATAAGTTCCCCCATTACTCACCACTAATCTCTAACCTCTCAAGCAATATATTATTGTTACTTCTAGCTCAAAACATTAAATTATAAATTCAATTCCCCTAAATTATAGGATACATTTAAATCATAATCCTTCATGAAATACATCCATCTATACTAATAAAAATTGAAATATCACTAATATAATATGTACTAAAATCTATTATGATCCACGAAGTCCACAAAGAAACTACTGATAAGATAATACTACCACAACTTTAGGGAAAACATTACTATCACAAGATAAAGACCATGAGTAGAATAATTATATTCATTAAGACATAAATATAAATATATATACAATATCACTACTATCCTATATTAAGAGAACCCAAATCAAGATAATAATAATTGAAAATGACCTTAAACACAACACCCTCATCTGGAAAGTGAAGGATTTGAACACTGATCAAATTATATCTTAGGTACTCAAAAACTATCTAACACTAATGTATATATATATATATATATATAACTCCCTGGTCTTTCCTAGATAAATACATAAAAGGTTCCATGATCTAAGATAAGTTAAACATGAACCTCCTATAACATCTTGAGAGATCAAGTAAACTATACACCTATGAAACATTAATAGGTGATTCCTAAGAAATAGTTATTCCAACTATAGAAGGACCAAATTTTATACTCTACCGAGATAGGATATTCCAAAAAAAATTCACCTCATGAATCTAAAAATTACAATTAGATAGCTTTCCATATAACTAATTTCATCGAAGGACTTCCCAAATAACCCTAATTTTCTCAACATGATATTCCTATGTTCTCAAATATAGTAGGATATCATCAATGAACACTACTATAAAATGATTGAAGAACTCACAAAACACTGAGTATACCAGTCTCATGAAAACATATAGGGAATTCATGACTCCAAATTTAATCACCACAAAATCAAAGTGTATATAGAAACAAAAAATATAGTTCTTCAAAATATATTCTACCTTCACCCTCATCTGATGATACCCTAACCTCAAATTAATCTTTAAGAACTAGATATCTCCCTTAAATTGATCAAAAAAATCATTAATACTTAGGGGGTGTGGTTCTTGACCGTTACTTAATCTGATCAACGATAATAGATACACAATCATGAACTACCATTATCATTACTTGTAAATAAAATTGGATCACCCTATAGAGACAAATTGGGATAGCTGAAATCCTTTTGCAATAAATCTTGATCCAAATCTGCAACTCCCTCAACTACAAAGGTACTATCATATAAGAAGACATATAAATCAGAGAGACATCGATTTTCAACTATATTCTAAATGTGATGTCATTTCAAGGGGGTAGTGTTAAAACCTCTTCATAAAAAACATATTTAAACATCTATATAACTCTCATAATCACCTTAACCTAAACTTTAGCTAAACCCAAGATCAAACCTTCAATCTATGATGAATGAGGCTAAAAAAACTAGTGATCCTTTCAATGATATCTCTTACTAAAAAACACTAAACACTTTCTCTACACATTAATTAAAACAACCTAAATTCAATAAAAATCTATAATATCCCATAAAAATATGTCCAATCCATGTTAAGGATGAAATTATAGGGTTGTATGCGCAATAAGAAGAACTATCCCACTAACTGATGTTTCCCCATCATTAGTTTACATCCTTGAAACACCTTATATAAGTTAGAGTAACCTATAATTAGTGAGGATAACACCAAGGGACTTGAAATTATATTAACCATAAGTTCTAATTCTCAAACTAAGGAAGTCACAATAAAAGAGTGAAATTCCTTTGAATTAATCAAAGATTAAACTGGGGTAAAATATAGAAAAATGGCACCTAAAATAATCTCAAGTCCTCCCAGATCTAGAAAATTCATAACATGAAATTGATATTACCCTACTAACATTCTTCTAGAATAGTACCATGAGTATAATAAAGGAGATTCATGAAACTAATTCTATGTTATTATAAACTCAACCACTCCTTACAAAGAGTGAGTAGATCTAACCGCTGTATCTCCTTCATCATCGAGGATAAAAACTCAACCCAAAACTAACTTATGAACTCCTACCATGTTACCTTTGAATCATATCAATCACTAAGAAATATAATCCACCACTATCTATCTTCTCCCATCAACAAGATAATAATTAAAGGAATCCTATAATTTTTATAGTGACCTAAGATTTTCATACATAGATATTACACCATTTTAGATGAATATTCAATACATTATAAAAACACATGCCTAAGGACCATAATAGTTTAGTGTATTTGGATATGAGGTATACAATATTATAATTTGTTGAAAGATCTTCAACATATCCCATAAATATTTTCCCCTTTAGTACTCTTCACAAACATACCCTACTTAAAACCTTTCTTTATAACCTAGGGAAAGGAAACATAAGAAAGGGTGGAATCATATTATCAGTAAGGATAAAAAATGTAGATACATAATCATAACATGGGAATAAGGGTATGATAATGTGATCATAATATTTTAAAACCATACCCTACATATAAAATATCATAATCTTGAGTCATGGAATTGGCAGTTTATAAGACATGAATCATAAGGAAATTAAAGAACATGATCCATGAGAGTATAACATTGGAATAAGACATAGAATTGTGGCATACAAATCATATTATAACATTGTGAACATTCATAAATAGAAATAGGTTCACACATTAAGTTAATGACATTAAATCAGGATCTCGCATAAACTTATGGACATGCAACCAGGTCCACGTATAATATTATGGACATGATAGACTGGTCCACACATAACACTATAAACATGTAATCAGGTTCATGAATAACATTGTGGACATGTAATTAGGTTCACACATAACATTGAAAACATGTAATTAGGTTTTCACATAACATTATAGACATGAAAGGCAGGTCCACATATAACATTGTGAATATGTAATCAAGTTCATGCATAACATATTTACTCATGAGTTATCTATCTTTACCCAATGAATTAGAGTGAGATATAGGTACCACCTATCACATAAATAAAATAATATGTATGTGTGCAAAAAGTTTATAAAACATTCATCATATCATAACCAATGAAAAGAAATGAGTTTCATAAAAATTTCATCATATCATAACCTATGTAAAAGATATATGTTTCATAATCATTTAATCATTCCATCATATCATAAATCGTGAAAAAAAGTGGGATTCATAAGAATTTATTCATGGTATAAACCATATAAGAGAAAAAAGTTTCACAAATATAATGAAATTATAAACATAAACCATTTAGTGAAATAATGAGAATGGTGTCTTTGGTTAATATCCCTAGAAAATCATATATTGCATTAAATGATGTCATCTTATATGGAGAATTATTTTGAAAGATCACTTGGAACATTTCTTGAGGAAAATAAATTTTCTTTAAAAATCACTTTTTAAAACTAAAAATTCATATAATATTTTGAAAATAATTTTCTTTGAAAATAACCTTGAAAACTTATAAAATAATCTGCAAATAAAATAATGGCCATGACAGTGTAAAATTTTATTCATGTTGTACACATTAAAACAAATATTCCTTTCACACTTTCAATAAAATATAAATAATCATTATTTAGAAAATGACATGAAAATTCCTTTCAAAAAAATTTGAAAAAAAATGTAAAACATGGGTAAAAAAGTATTTAATAAATCATTTGAAGAATGTTAAAAAATGTGATTTTTTTAGAAAAC
This sequence comes from Viscum album, assembly GCA_963277665.1. Taxonomy (NCBI): domain Eukaryota; kingdom Viridiplantae; phylum Streptophyta; class Magnoliopsida; order Santalales; family Viscaceae; genus Viscum; species Viscum album. Next base: position 1,291,202,800 of record OY728138.1, on the reverse strand, counting down.
ATAGTTTTAGAAGAAAAAGAGTTTTTATCCAAAGAGAGAAATAAAGACGATTTTTATTAAAAACATTTCTTTAATTATTTTAAGTACCAAAGAGTAGAAAAATGGTACCATTAATTGAAAATATCATGAATAACTAGAGGAGAAAAAAATTCATGATACTTATTGAGAGTTAGATCAGGATTTCAACATTGGAGACTTAATCATAAAAAATCCCGATAAATGACGATATTATAACATAAATACATTACCAATTTTGTAACATTTTAAATATAATCCCCATGAAAGATAGATCCTAAAATTTATATATAATTCCCATAATTTTTAGGAGAAGCATCATAAAATATATTTATGGGTAGTATATACACCACATAAAATAAATAGGCGGTGAATATGGAATGTGTCTTATAGAAGTAAAAAGTGAGACAAAAATACATTACCACTTGTAGTAATCTTTTTAATTATAAGACCCAATAAATTATAACTTCAAATGAAACTTTAAATATCATAAAAGGAGGTGATTAATGAGATAAAATTTCAGCAGGGTAGTATATACACCTAAAAAAATAAAAGAGTGGTGAATTTTTATATGTCTCCAAGAAATAAAATAGAGACTAGAAATCCCTTACTTAAGTATCGACTTCCTTTATACACATTAGAACCTCCTTTTATTTGGGTAAACTCTTTAGGTTTGAATCAAAAGACTTCATAGGATATCTTTATTCCCAAAATAAGGCTTGTAGGATGGGATGATGGAAGTTGTGGAGTGATTTGGGTAGGGATTGGCTGAACCAAAAGGATTTGAAGGTGAAAAGAGGATAAAAGAGGGGGTGGCCTTTCATAAGTGAGGTGAGTGGCACACTTTTAATTTTTAAATAGAAAAAGGTGCACCCACATTTTTCACATGAAATACGGCTCTAAAATAGATAATTCTCAATATTTGGACATGATAGGGTCTAAATATAGCTATATAATAGATTTTAGATACGTTTTTAGATCATTTTATGTCATAAAATGCCCTAATGGGGCTCATGTTGTGACTCCCATGATCGACTCCAATAGGTCAGGGGCTAGTGAATAGTGATGAGTAGCCATATCACTAACATGGGAGGCCCTATACTGAGTAACTGTACACACAAACACACAAACACACACACATCTCCAAGCCCATACTATGCTGAAATGTAAAAAACAACCAAACAACCATTCATGCATACATCTAATACCACAACTAGAGTATGACAAGAAGTAAAGGAAAGAAAATAGGGCCAAATACAAGCCCGCCACAAAGAGTATAAAAACAAGTCCAACTTGAAAGTAAAATTGGGGATTATTTTCAAGATAGCACAAGAACACACCTCAGTCTATTCGGTCTCACTAAGCACTATCTGGTCCTAGTCCTTTTAGGACTCTGTCAAAAGGTCGATCGTTTGTATAAGACATGACATGTGTTAAAAAATCCCATGAAGGGGTGAGTATAAAAATACACAGTAGGGAACCTTAAAACCAAAAAACATACAAAAAAATAATTATATTCATATCTATATAGGTATATATCTACAAAAAATATAGTGATAATATCCAGATATACTCAACAGAGACATACAATCTAAAGGTAAGTAACAATCATAATGCCAACCTAGGATTCCAGCTCAAAAGTTCTATATAGCACTTGTCCAGTATAACACACTCCATGAGTCTAAGAGCACAAATAATGTCCGTCTAAGTGGTAATTCTCATTTAGTCTCACCATAGTAAGTACACCCTGAAAGTACGAAGAGATATGATACACAGATGAGGATCATTCCCAAGGTCATGGGGTATACCAACAACTCAATCTAGATTAACCTGATAAGTTGAGGATCAATTCCTATGTAGTGTTAGTCATGATGATACTAATAACTCCACTTAGGGAATGAATATGAATATAGGATCTCACTCTAGGACACACTGAAGGATTCCAATAACTCTATCCAAGAAGTTCCTCTGAAGGTATCATTGTCCAATGTGTAGGAGATGATTCCATAATAACCCTCAGGGAATGGGAATGGGGAACACACCCTAAAAAAATTGTGTAAGATACAAATGACAAGGTATAAAAGCCAATTTTTTTGGATTACATGACATTTAGTAGGGTTACACATCGTGTCCCTTCATCCTTGGGTCATGCCCGTGTAAAACGGTCCATGTCCATGTCCGTATAGAAGTACACGACATGCTGCTTCCCATGTACTTCTGCCCATGTAATGGTACATAGATTAGCCCATGTACATTTTTTCTAGGCTATGTCTGTATGAAACAACATGAAATTCCCATGCCCCACTAAAACATAATTATCCTTTAGCTGAAATTTATTAAACCGCTGCTAATTTTTTTTTTAAAATAATTTAGCGGTGGTTTATTAAAAACCACTGCTAAACCTATTTTCTTTTCGACAGACCCAACACTTCTTCCCCCGACCCCCCGACCCTCATGAACCCCCAAATCCATAGGAGTCCTGAACCTCACCTCCATTGCTACCGGTCCTGACCCTTTCGACCCCTCGACATGTCTCTCTGCCCCTCACCACGCCTTGCCGCCCATCGCTGCCGATCACTAGCTTTGCCACCCCTCAGTTCCAGTCTCTATACCATTGTGGTATAGTTGTGGTACGATCTTGGGTTTGTTTCTCTAAAGTGAGTTGAATCTTAGTTCTTTATTTTCAATCTTTATGGTTGTGGTATGATCTTACATTTATAGGTTCCCATTGTGGTGCAGTTGTGGTTTTCCACAAGATTCTGGAAGTTTCCAAGGTTGTGGTAGGTGATTCCATAATTTAACATTATTAAATGAATTTAGTATGATTGATGTGCTTATTAATTATGTTTTTATGAATTGTGTGAATGGAGAGAAATATATTTTCAAAGGGTTTTGAGGTGCGTATGGGTTGAAAGATGATTTTGAAAATGAAATTGGTTAGGTTTCATGTGTGCCTTCTTTTTTATGATTTAAAAATGCGATCCATGAATTGTGTAAATATTAGTAATTATAGTTGGATTATTGAGTATTGAATTAATGATATTGGGTTATATCATGGTATTAGGTAATGATGTATTATCCACTATGTTATGGTAATCAAGCGTTAATGCATACTCCACTATATTAGGGGAAACATGTAGTGATATCAAATCCACTATGTTATGATTTACTATGATTATTTCTATGTAAAAATTTTATTCCATACTATTAAATTCCTACGTTATGATAAATGGATCATATTTATTATATTATGTTTTTGTAATCTTACACTATGGTATATGTTTGGTCATTTGAGATTACATGTAACGTCCCAGTTCTAGAAGACACCCAGAGGCGCCTTGTACCTGGTTGGTCACATGGCCTCAAGCGTATTTCCCCGAACGCCAGAGGCTAACAACTAGCAGCGAGGGCCTTGGGTGTGATAGTGGGGAAACTATTCCCTCATTGGCAGAGTAACACAGTGGAATAAAGCAATATAAAAAGCAGAAGCAGGAATAATCCATACAAAAGTAAACAGTAGAAGACTGGAAAATAATAAACTGAAACACACATATATATATGAATGATGCATGATAAATATGTCTAGGAAAGCATAAAAACAAATCAAATTGATGGAATACAACAGTACTAAACCCAATTAAAAAAGAAATCAAGTAAACAACTCCTCATCATCGCAAGCTATAGCTTGGTCCCATGCTCTCCAGCTCTATAGAAAATCAAGTACCTGAAGTAGAAGGGTGCTTGCCCTTATCTATACCTGCAACAATATAATCTGTTTGGGCCCAAAAGCATGGCCCAAACGGGGTGTGAGACTAAATCCCAGTAGGAAACCACCATGATATCTATTCCTAATAGTCAGTGAATATATGGCAGGCAGCAAGCAAATAAATGTAGTAAACAAGGAAGTGCCCAAGGTAAACAATTCACAGTTTCAATGCATTCAGTATCATATATCAAGAAATAGCTAAACAAAGTAGGTAATCACAAACAGGTAACCCTATGGAAAGTACCCACAACCTATCCCTTCTGGTCCCACCTAGCAACACAAGCAACCCTCTAGGCAGTACACTCAGTCTAACCCCTCTGGTTCAGCTTAAGCATAGAATCTATGAGGAAGCACTCACTGTCAATTCCTCCTATAGTATCGTATCGGTAACTAAAGGTTCTCTAGGGAAGAACTCAACGTCTGTTCCCCCTATGGCCTACGTCGAGGATCTACAGACACTATGAGGAAGCACTTACGTTAATTCCCTCTATGGTCTCACATCGTAAGTAAAACAGACACTCTGGAGAAGCCCTTATGTCCATTCTTCCTATGGTCTATACACCAGGTTCTCACAGCCCTATGTAAGTCAAACAAGTATAAAAGTGCATATTGGCCAAGGTAAAACTCAAGAACTACTTGGATAGTAGTCTACATCATAACAACATGTAAGGATACAAACGCCTCATCCTACTATACTAGGCATGGAAGGTAAACAACAGCCTAACATGCAACCTAGACCCATCGGTCAAAACAGGAAATAATGCATGGTAAAGCAATTAAAAAGAATAAAAATTAACCCTATTCACATCAGTTATCATCAAATCAAGCATACAAGCATGGCAGGAAAACAATAGGGCTAAAACGGTAAACGCGCAATACCCCGTTCATAGGTATTGGAAGTTTTTGCACATATAACTCAAAGAATTTCAACAGAAAGAAACAAAACACCTACCTTGATATTGGGAGATCAATATAATTGATTCTCAGGTCTTGAATCACCTTTTAATTCCAAAGATATACAAAAATGTCTAAAACATTCAATAAATGATATCTTGAGAAAGAAGAGGAATTGGGAAACGAAGATCAAGCAGAAGAGAGAGCTTACCGAGGCAATCCCAAAAAAATAGACGGTGGCCAAATAAGAGGTCGTATGCTTGATCGGGGTCTCAGAGGAAGATCGCGGACGTACGGGAGCTCTTGGTCGAACCAAACCTAGAAGAATTCCTTTCTATCCGTTAGATGCGACCCCAATGCGTTTTATGAAAAAAAAGAAAATACACGGTGTGTACTTTGGAAGTACATGGTGTGTACTTTCCATTTCCATACCCCACATTAGGCAGCCTCCAGGTCACCCCCACATGGTCGTGTGCATGGACACTACACGACCAACACAAGAAGACCCACAGTAACCGAGTACATGGCGTGTACTCAAAAAGTACACGACGTGTACTCAAAAAGTACACGACGTGTACTCAAAAAGTACACGACAAATACTTTGAAAATTTTCATAAATTCATCTTTTTCTCAAAAATGACCAGAAAAGGAAAACATACTTGAAAAGAAGATCCGGGTTCTTACAAACTTCCCCACTTAAATAAATTTGTCCCTAAATTTTCCTAGCAAGGCGACGTAAAAGAAGAAACCCAGAACAGTTTCGGCCACTACGATCGTACATCCGCCTCCCTCTCCCAAGTCTCGTCTTGTACTCACCTGTGCTTCCATAGCACTCACACCAGAGGGACAGACCGACCATGGAGAACCTTTATATTGCGATCGAAAATCTGGATAGGATGCTCTTCGAATGATACATCCACTTCTAACTAAACCTCCTTGGGTTGGAAGACATGAGATGGGTCTGAGAACTAACGTTGAAGCTGAGAAACATGGAAAACGTTGTGCATAACCCAACACCTCTGAGGTAACTGAAACCGATAGGCAACTAGCCCAACTCTCTCGAATACCTCAAACGGCCCGACGTACCTCGGCGAAAGATTACCTTGTCCCCTAATCCTCTTATGTCCCAACCTCGGTGTGACATGTAGAAAAACCTGATCCCCGACCTCGAACTCCAGAGGTCGTCTCCGTTTATAAGCATAAGACTTCTGTCGAGACTGTGCAGTAGCCATCCTCTTCCGAATCAACTCTATCTACTGTGAGTTCTCCTGAACAAGATTAGGTCCCAGCAAAGCTGCCTCTCTTTCCTCCATCCAATATAAGGGTGATCGACATGGCCTACCGTACAAAGCCTCATAAGGTGCCATCTGAATAGTTGCTTGAAAACTATTATTTTAGGAAAACTCTACAAGAGGTATGTGATTCTCCCAAGAACCTCTAAAATCAAGAATGCATGCTCATAGCATATCCTCAAACACCTGAATTATATGCTCTTACTGGTCATCTGTCTGGGGATGGTAAGATGTAATTTGAAGTACCTATGTACCCAAAACCTTCTGAAGCCCCTTCTAGACCCAATATGTAAAACGTGAATCTCTGTTTGAAAAAATGGAGTGTGGAACTCCATGTAAGCGCACAATCTCATGGATGTAGAACCATCCCAACTCATCAACACTAAAGGACTCCTTGATCGGAAAAAAGTGAGCAACCTCCGTGAGTCTGTCAATGACAACCCAAACTGCATTATTCCCTCGAGGCAACCTCAGTAAACCTGTTACAAAATCCATCATGACATCATTCCACTTCCACTCGGGAATGGGTAACTGTTATAAAAGCCCTGATAGTCGCTGATTCTCCGCATTCACCTAATGATAGGTGGATCACCTCATGAAGAAACTAGAAACTTCTATCTTCATACCTTGCCACCGATACTGATGGTGTAGATCACGATGAATCTTGGTTACACCAAGATGAACTGCCCAAAATGAGGAATTAAAGTCCCACATCATCTTCTTGCATATGTCTGCTAGCACCCATACGTGCCCCTAGAAATGCAAGATGTCATCCTCACCTATGGTCCATCCCAGAATAGGGTCCTCTCCTGACATGATCTCTCGTTGGACTAGGACTTTTGAATATGATAGCTGCCTCATTCACACTTGATCAAGAAGGGTAGAGGTAAAAACTATAGAAGAAAGAAACATCTTACCCTGTCTATCGTGCACCTACAAATGCATCTCAAAGAATAGATCCATAAGATTCCACTCACTATTAGCCTCCTGAACTTCCTATATCTGAGTCCTCTTGCTCAATGCATCAGCCACTGTGTTGCCTTTTCTAGGCGTATAGGCAATCTCAAAGTGAAAAGACTGATGGTAATCATCCCCCCTTTACTGTCTCAAATTCAGATCACACTTAGTGAAGATATACTTGAGACTCATGTGTTTAGTGAAAACCACTAAATGATCTCCCAGAAGGTAATGTCTCTAATAGTGTAAGGCATGAACAAATGCAGAAAACTCATGATCATGCGTTGGGTAGTTCCTCTCATGTGTCCTCAACTGCCGAGACCCGTACGCAACGACTCCTTCTCCCTACATAAGTACAACTCCCAGACTGATACTTGAAGCATCACAGTAAACAATATAGCTATTTCCTGGATTTGGAAACACTAGTATCAGTGATGAAGTCCACCTACCTTTCATCTCCTAAAAGGCAGACTCACAAGAATCTGACCACAAGAACCTTACACCCTTCTTAGTCAGACCCGTCAGTGGTGCTGCTAAGCGTGAAAAGTCTTGAATGAAGTGTCTATAGTATCCAGTAATCCCTAGAAAACTCTGTACCTCAAATATGTTCTTCGACTACTCCCATGAAACTACTTCTCTCACTTTTTCAGGGTCTACTGAAACTCCTGTTTCAGAGATAACATGGCCCAAGAAGTGAATCTGATCCATCCAAAAGTGGAATTTTTAGAGCTTAGCGTATAAATGATGCTCTCTCAGTGTACTCAAAATGATCTCAATATGGGTAGCATGGTTGTGTCGAGTGTGAGAGTACGCCAAGATATCATTTATAAAGACTACCACAAAAGACTCCAAGTATGGATGGAACACTCATTTCATTAGTGCCATGAAAACTGCAAGTGCGTTCGTGAGACCGAACGACATAACCATGTACTCGTATAGACCATACCTGCTCCGAAAGGATGTAAGAGGTATATCAGATGGTCTAACACGCAACTGATGGTAACTGGGTCTCAATTCAATCTTCGAGAACACCTGGGCTCCTAAAAGATGATCAAAGAGATCATCAATCTGCGGTAATGGATATTGGTTCTTGACCGTCAACTGGTTCAACTTACGATAATCCACACAAAGCCCGAGGGTACCATCCGCCTTCTTCACAAAAAGGACATGTGAACCCCAAGGAGAAGTACTGGGTTAGATGAAACCCTTTGTCTACAACTCCTCCAACTTTTTCTTGAGCTCCTGTAACTCTGGTGTAGCCATCCTATAAGGAGGAATGGACACCAGTGCCGCTACTGGCACAAGCTCAATAGAAAATTCTACCTCACACTCTAGAGGAAAACCTGAAAAGTCTTCTATAAATACATCTCTGAAATGATCCACCACTATAGGAAATTCCTTCTGTGAAATACCATGGTGATCTAGATATAGAATAGAAATTTGGGCTGTAACTCCTCCTAACCCATGATGCTAGGGTGCCGCTATGCCTACCTGGACATACCATTCATCCTTATAAATAAAAAAATCCACCATCTAGTGATATGAAACTCACCCCGTGGTGATAACAGTCAACAAATTCCTAGAAGGGAAATAACCAGTCCATTCTGAGAATGACATCATAGTCTGTCATCTCTAGGACATAGAGGTCCCATAAAAAGTGACACCCCCAACCACTAGGGGAACTCCTTGCACTAACATACACTCACCGTTCTATTCCCCAATGAAGTGTCTAGTGTCAAGATATCATCAGAAGAAAATATGCAGAGCCCAAGGCTCTCTATAATAACAACAAATACAAAGCTATGGGAAGCCCCTGTATCAAAAAGATCAGAAGCTAAAACTGAGGCTACTAAGATCATACCTCGTACTGTAGAGGGTCTGGGATCCTACTCCTGTTGGGTCTGCTCCACTACAAAAGTTTGACCTGTAATGTGACCTTGTGACCATGTCTTTCCACCCTGAGCTGATCCACCTTGTTGTCGCTGGAAACCAGGCGACTGGCTACCATAGCCATGACCTCCACCTTGGACTGAATGGCCGGAAGAACTCCAGTTCCCAGACTGGTGAGAAACTGGTGGTGCTGCTCTTGAACGAGGAGTCATAGAAGAACCCCTGTCACCAGTTGATGGTGAGAAGATCTAATATAATCACTGAAGATAACCCATATTTCTGCAAGATAGGCACTCCATTGGGTCTCTCAGGCAGTGTGGCCTTGTATTCCTGCTCTTCCCACACTGGTAGCACACCACCTGACTACTAGAATAAGTATCTCACCTCCTTGGATCTCTGCATGTAGACTCCCTATGACACTTCCTGCTATCAGTAGGAGGTATAATAACTCTAAATGTCGAGGCACCCTGGCTCACAATTCCAAAATCTCTCAGATTGCACTTAGTGATCGGTGCCTGGTTGGTGATAGAAGTGATAGAGGTCAACCTAAAGATGTTCACCTACGATCAGATGTCGTGCCTTAGACCATCCTCAAAATTCCTTGCCTGGAATAACTGATCACCTCCTAAAATAGGCATGAAACACTGCAGATCGGTAAAATGAGAGGAATGCTCCATAACCAAAAGATTACCCTACTCTAGACTCATAAAATATCTTGCTCGATCGACCCTCAAGGTCTCCGAATAGAAGTATTCATAGAAGGGAGCTTACCCTTATCTATACCTACAACAATATAATCTGTTTGGGCCCAAAATCATGACCCAAATAGGGTGTCAGACCAAATCCCAGTAGGAAACCACCACGAGATCTGTGCTTAATAGTCAGTGAATATATGGAAGGAAAAAAACAAATAAACGCAGTAAACAAGGAAGTACCCAAGGTAAACAATTCACAGTTTCAATGCATCAGTATCATATATCAAGCAACAGGTAAACAAAATAGGTAATCACAAACAGGCAACCCTATGGGAAGTACTCACAACCTATCCCCTCTGGTACCACCTAGCAACACAAGCAACCCTCTGAGTAGTACACTCATTCCAACCCCTCTGGTTCAGCTTAAGCATAGACTCTCTGAGGAAGCAATCACCGTCAATCCCTCCTATAGTCTCGTATTGGTAACTAAAGGCACTCTGGGGAAGCACTCAGCGTCTATTTTCCCTGTGGCCCACGTCGAGGATCTACAGACACTCTGAGTAAGCACTTACGTCAATTCCCCCTATGGTATCACATAATAAGTAAAACAAACACTCTGGAGAAGCCCTTACGTCCATTCTCTCTATGGTCTATACACCAGGTTCTCATGGACCTGTGTAATTCAAGCAAGTATAGCATCACATATAGGCCAAGGTAAACCTCAAGAACTACTTGGATATAAGTCTACAACATAACAGCATGTAAGGATACAAATGACTCATCCTACTATACTAGGCATGGAAGGTAAACAACAGCCTAACATGAAACCCAGACCCAACGGTCAAAAAAAGTAATCATGCATGGGAATCACTTCCAATGCATAGAAATTAACCATATTCACATTAGCTATCATAAAATCAAGAATAAAATCATAGCAGGCAAACAATAGGGCTAAAATGGTAAACGCACAATACCCCGTTCAAAGGTATTGGTGGGTTTTTCACATATAACTCAAAGAATTTCAACAGAAAGGCTCAAACCAGATACCTTGGCGTTGGGAGATCAATATAATTGATTCTCAGGGCTTGAATCACCTTAGAATGAAAAATACCTACAAAAAAATATAAAACATTCAACAGAGGATAACTTGAGAAAGAAGAGGAATTGGGAAACAAAGCTCAATAAGAAGAGAGAGCTTACCAAGGCGATCCCAACACAATCAATGGCGATTGAATCGGAGATCATATGCTCAGTCGAGGGATCAGATGAGGATTGTGGCCGTATGAGAGCTCTCAGCCGAACTAAACCTAGATGAATCCCTTTCTATCCATCAGACGTGACCCCGATGTGTTTAATGTAAAAAAGGAAAATATGCGGCATGTAATTTGGAAGTACACTGCATGTAATTTCCATTTCTGTACCCCTCACTAAGCGGCCTCCAGGTCACCACCACATGGCTGTGTGTATGACCACTACACGGCTAGCACACAACTACCCGCGTTAACCAAGTACACGACATGTACTTTGAAAATTTCCAAAATTTCCTCTTTTATTCAAAAACGACCAGAAAAGGAAAACATACCTAAAAAGAAGATCTGGGTTCTTACATTACATGTCCTTTTATCATGACATGTGATCAACTCTTATGAATCCATGACAATTTTAATAAATTATTTATTCAATGCTCATGTTTACCATATACTTATGATCTAACCATTAATTCTATATTGATAAGTTTTTATCTTAATAATAATTTAATCTTATTAAATTCTTATATTTTCCATTATAATATCCTGGGTTTCTAAAACCTTTCCTTTCTGATTTCCTAAGGCTTGGAAGTACCAGGAGGGAGTTCAAGGAAATTCCCACTTGAAATTTATATATTTTCATACATGGTCCCTTAACCAAAATTTTTATCACTTTACCCTAAGTGTGGTTAGTTTGTTCCATGGTATGGTCGGTCGGTTCCTTAGTATGGTTTGTTGGTTCTTTCTTGTGGCCCGTTGGTTCCTTCATGCAGTTGGTTGGTTTTTTATTATAGTTTGTTAGTTCTTTTATTTGGTCAGTTTGTTCCTTATTATGGTTGGATGATTTATTTTTTTAGTCACTCGATCCTTTATGTGGTTGGTTGGTTTCTTTCTATTGTCACATATTCCTTCATTGATTTAGTTTTTTTCATCTTACGATTGATTGGTTCCTTCATGCAGTTGGTTTATTTCTTCTTGCAACCACTTTCTCCTTAATATAGTTGGATATTTATTTCTTAGGATTGGTTATTAAATTCATTTGGTTAATTTATTAGCTCCAATTGGTTGATCCATTCTCATGGTTGGTTCAACAGTTTGTAAAAATTTCATGTTCTTCAAAATAACAAGATTCTTTACAAAATTATGTGAAAAATTATATTAATGTAAAATGTACAATTAAAGTCATAAATAAATATTTTAATATCTATTTTTTTGGGGATTTAATATTTTATTTTAATTCCATAAAACTATGGATTTAAAAGGTTATCCCACTTTCTATAATTGAAATAAATTTAAAATGGAAATTGAAAAGGTATATTGACAACAATAATTTTCAGTGTTATTCTAGGATCTATTTTGGGAAATTTAATATAAATTATTTCATTTATCTTAGTAATTTCTTGTTTCCTTTGAGTTTGAAAAAAATACCTTACTGATAAGCCTTGGATTCATCTACCATAGCCATGAATCCTTTCACCCGATGATTCCTGGCGCGTTCTACATCTTGGTTCCCCATGTATTTTCTAAAGTAGCGAGTCATGTTTATGGTAGGAGTTTGTTTCCATTTAATATTCCTAACTTCTATTAAATTATTATATGATTTGTCAAGACATTACCTTAGTGATATCAAGGTTATGACATCATCAGTTTTTCCATCTGTTTTGGTGTATCATGACATACAAAAAACTACAGGGATGGAATCCCTGTTCTCCTCTTCTTTTATGGATCTTTTTAATTTGAATGCTTTGGTTTTCTATTGGGTGGGTTATATGGAATAACTAATGTTTTTAATTAACTAAATTAAATTTAATTGGAAGTAAATGAGTGTAATCGTATGGGTTTATCATTTTCCTCATTATTTCTAACTATTTTCTCTCAAATAATTTAACATGTTGTGATATTCATGTTGTTGATTATATAAATTGTAAACTATTATTGTGGTTTGATAACCCTTCCATTGAATTTTTGTTTAAACCCAAATTTCATAAAAGGCTTAATATGAATATATTTCAATGAATTTGATTCCCGTGTTAATATAGAAACTGTGTAAAAATACCAATGCATAAGAAATTTTATTGAATTTTAGAAAGGATGTCTAGTTTTTTTCAAAGGGAATGTCATTATAGCGCCTTGAAACTTAGCACCTTCTAAGATGGAACACAAGGTTTTCACCTTTGGAGCACCTCAGTGAGGTTTCCTCACCTCACTTGTGACAAGATTCTCTAACTACACCTCGTCGTGCCTCTATCCAAGGCACCCTAAGGCGCACACCTTTAACAACACTGGATTTAACCATGATTTTGGTTGTGATGTGGGTTACACATTATGATATACTATAGAATGAATATACATGTTATGAATTTATGAATTTAGTATAAAAAATAGGAATTTTCTCATAAGTATCTTCCTAAAGAAATATCAACTAGTTGTTCTAAATCAAAATTCACTAAAGTAGATCCAAGAACACTTCTACTTAAATGCATTCCCTTGCAATCAAAAGCCTATTTAGCATCCTTGCAGCTTAAAATTTTTTAATAGTCTTTCTTAGAAACAATGAAATTCCACCTATAAATTCAATATTTAACAAATGAATTGTTATACCCAAAAACTCAATCCAAATAGGAACCACTAAAGAATACATCACCTCTATTCAATTTGGATAACACATCCTTTATCATCATCAACCCACCAATTTACTCAATGAAAAAAATGTTACAAAATGTATCCATTAAATAAAAAAGTGTATAATGATAGTAGATTAACAATTTTGAGAACCATTCTGGTCTTTTAATCATTTATTGACATTAGATTGTGATACTTTTTCAATGATTTATTAAAAGAATATTTTTATTAAAAATGGATTTGAACATGTATTTTTCCTCTTGGGTGGGTTTTAAATAAAAAATGTAACTCTTTTACACATCATTTTCCTCACAACTAGACTTTATCGATTTCATTTATCCCTTTTAAAATAATTCATTGTTTACCATATGTATATATATAGGAAAAACTTATTTAACATATTCATATTTTTTTCAATTAGTATATATGAATCTCTTTCCCTATTTAGTAATAGTTATGTGTTTTAATTTTTTTTAATATTGTATAAGAACATTGTGATATACATAGATAAAAACTATATCACATTATTGAGGAACACACCTTAGTATGCTAAGGACTTGGAGGAGTTTTTAGATTTTGCAGTTTTTAATTGATCCATTGAAGGGAGAATAATATTTCCATGTCCTAAATGTAAATTTAGAAGACGTTTAAAGCGATATGAAGTTTTTAAACACTTTATATTGAATAAATTTCCTACTAAATATTTTGTGAATGATGTTGTGTATTAATGGTAGAGTGTAGTTACTCACGTAAAACAAAGAGATTTGTATGGTATGGGTGATGAAGTATAATATTTGACCTCTGACATTGAATCTTATCAACAAGAAGAAGTAGACTTATTTGTCCATCATGATATTTAAAATATTAGTCTAGAAAGGGTGGATGAAGTAATGGAGTATGAAACCAACATGATTGAAGGGGAAAATGATTGTATGTACAGTTATGCATTCATTTATCAACCACTTATTTGATTTTTGTAGTCATTCATTATCATTGTTATGTATATTTTGTTTGTTAGTAATATTCATATGTTATCATTTTTAATTTTTTATGCATAATTTTTTTGAAATATAAGTTCTAAAATTAATTTTATTTTATTAAATGATAGTAATTCCAAGGATGAAGTGGGGCTCCACTTCTAGTTCTTCACGGGGATACTGAAGGGTGACTGTTATAGGTACAAATTTTAATATGAATAAATTTATTTCACTTTTTTATACTAACTATTTGTTCATAAAATATGGAAATAATGAAGTATGGAGAAAAATATAAAAAGTTCAGATGTATGGAATCTTACTAGATGGAATATAGTTATCCCATTTGATTCCTATGGGGTCCCTACAGATGATTCTGTAGGATTACTTGGCTAGATTTTAGGCCATCTGGCCGTAAAAATGGTTTCCCTTCCAATTACATATGATGATTGGAGATTGTGGAGCAATGTCAAATTAAAAATAAATGTGGATGTAAATTGTGGGTCTTGGATTGATTTTATGGTGTTATGAATTTAGTGGTGGTTGTAAAAGTGGTGGAGGTTGTGAGGTTTGGTGGTGATGTTTTGAGTTGGTTGGAACTCTTGTTGTAAACCCATAGGATGGGCATGTGTGTGGATATATATATGTGTATTGTATGTTTATTTTGGTTTCTATATATACCTGACCATCCCAAGTGTTATATGAACTTTTGTAGTGATGTTCTGATTTGGTTGGTACTCTTGTTGTGAACCCATAGGATGGGCATGTATGCAGATATATATATATATATATGTGTGTGTGTGTATGTGTGCGTTGTATGTGTATTTTGATTTCTATATGCATCCCACCCATACCTGGTGTTTTATGAATTTTGCACATGTTTTTTTAGGGTAATAGTACTGGGGATACATAATCATCAGCATATTTTTATTTCTAAATCTACCTTTAGCAGCGGTTTAAACTGCATCTAGGTAAATGAACCATATATAGCAGCGATTTAAACTGCTGCTATAATTTGTTATTTTATTATCTACGATGGTTATAACTGCTTCTAAATAAATTCGGGGTATAATTTAGCGGTAGTTGGTGTGGTTTTCATGAGGTTTTACCTAGAAAAAATGAAACTTTTTTTGGTGGCAGTTATAACCACTGCTAAAAAGGTTTTCATTTTTTTGGGAAAACTGCCGTGAAAACCACACCAACCGCTGCTAAATGTGTTTACTACGACGGTTTCTAGAAACCACCACTAAATTGAAGAAACCACCATGTATTGAATGTCGAAACCCAATTTAATAGCGGTTTTATGAAACTGCCTCCATAACAAAAACAAACCACTTCTATGTGGTGGATTTCTTGTAGTGCTCATGTACTCTAGCCCATGTTCATGTACCCTATGAGGCACACACCAAGACATTGAGGAGAGGTTACATGCTCTGTGACAAGGTCACACGCCGTGGGGTACTTATCTTCTTCCCAAAACCCTATCCACTACTAAGAGGGACCACATGACATGTGGCTCCATGTTACATGCTATGTAGTGAAGAAATTTATATATTTATAGATCTGGTTTCTGCATTCATTTCCATACCTCCGACCATCAATCCGACCACTCACATCACATGAAAACCAAGGAACAACCTCGTATGATCCTTTCCATTGATGAAAAAAACGTTAAATCCATTGTAACACCCTGAACCTAGTTATCTAGAGTCGATGCATTATTACATAACATTAGCATGATAAAGAGAATCATGTCCCGAAAGACCGATTAGTTTAGCAGCCTTGGAAGTACTAGATACATACATAAGTTTTACATTAGATAAAAACAACAACAACATTTTGTACCCTTTGAACACACTTATATCCCTTAGCCTATCCCTGTAGGTCAACCATAAAATACTTCTTCACATCCTAGGAAAAATAAAACATAGAAAGGGGTGAGCTCTGATGCTCAGTAAGGATAACAATATAGCGGAAACTTCATAAACACACAAAAACATTTAAGGCAACGTATAAAACTAAAAAAAAGCCTTTTAAACTTAAACTTCAGAATAATATGGCAAAGATAAATCAACTAATTCTATTTACTTATTCACATGGATATTCTACTAGTCGAATAATAACATGTAATATCAATAGCTAATTTCATAATGATGGAATGTATAATGCTGAACATCATAACCACATAGTCAAGGCCTCATGCTAAGACTACAAATAAGATTTTGTCAAGGCCTTGTTCCAAGACACTAGTTTGTCTCATGAGGCCTACCAATACATTGAGGAGATATAGTGGAATCCACCCATCACTTACTAAGTCTAATTCATTCCTCATATGAAAAGGTTGAAAAATAACATAAACATTCATATTAAAACTAGCATACAAAATTTTAATACATTAACTATAAACCATGAATGGTATAAAAACAACACATCCACATTCAAACATATCACAAAACATTAAATACAATATGGAAGATTTGTAACATAATAAATCAAATTCAAACAAGTATAAAATCCATTAAAGGATGTTGACAAAGATGAAATCAAAACTATTTGAGAGAAATAACACTTTCTATTTTGAAATCATTTAAAAGTCATGTAATTATAAAAGAAAACAATTATTTTTAAAATATTCTTATAATATTTTAAGGTAATATTCAAAGGTTTTATATTGGCGGAGAATAAATACACATTCCATATAAGTTAAAAAAACATTCTTACCTTAATTTGTCAAAAAGGTCATAAAGTACTTTGTTTTGAAAACAATGGAAAGATTCCTTTCAAACAATTTTATAAAATGTCAAGCAAGGGTATAAATGACTTTAACCCAAAATATAGTAAATATTAAAAATTCTTTGAAATACATTTTTAAGAAACACATATGTGGATGATAAAGAGGTCCCAATATATACTTACGTAAAAACAACCTCGGATAATAAAGAGATTGTGAAATTAACCCTTACCTTGTACTTTTCCTTGGTCGAGGGTATGTTAACCTCTTGTATAATAGTTAAATAATTGTTATTAAATTATAAAATAACCACATACATAAATATGATATCATATACGATCTTCTAATATTACTTTGTTAATAATATTTTAGTAGTATCATTGTTTCGGGTGTTAACTGATGCGTCTTCCTTTATATGTTTTGTTACATAAGTCATGTTTGTTATGGATATGATGTATTTGATTCATATCCAGAATTATATAATGTTCTTAAATATTATTTTTAATAATAAAATGAAAATTATTCTTGAATGGTTACTATGGGGAATGAATCTCACCGTGTTCATGGAGATGGTAATCCGTAAGTACGCACGAACGCTACTTCCATTATTATTTTTTATTTTAAAAGGAAAGAAGAAAAAATGATACATAGGTATATTATTATTCCAGTATAATATAATATTTTATATAAGTTATGTAAGTTCATTAACACTATCTTTTATACATTCCATGTATAGTATGAATGAGTCATATCACTTTGAGGGGGCGGTAGTCTACACTTCCTCAAATGAAATTATCATATATATACAACATGAAAAGAATAAAGGTATGCTATAAAAGAGAATTACAGAAGATTTTAGATAAAATAAATAAATATCATAAATATAATATATAATTACAGTTCCATCATAATGGACACCATAAGAGGTGGTAATAGAAGATTGAAGAATCATCGTTTCATGAGGTAGTAGTTCACCATTCACAGAAACATTATGTTCTATACCCATTATATGGAGGTGTGTGTAAGTTTAGTTCAAATAATTCTCATAAAACAACCTAGTATATTTAGGATATTGGTTTTTTTATAAAATAAATTAATAAAGAGAGTTTAGGGGGTTGGAGAAGTAAAATAAAAGAAAATAACTTAAGAGGAGATATTACCTTTAAATTAGGTAACTCCCTTTGGTTTGAACCAAAAGGCTTCCTTGAAGTGCCTTATGCCTAAGGTAAGGCTTCTAGGAGGAAGATAGAGATGTAGGAAGCTTAATTGGGCAGAAGTTGGATGAGACAAGTGTAAGAACCCGATTCTTATTCTTGAGGTATGAGTTTCTTATTCTCTTTTTCCTTAAGTGTTTTTGAGAAAATAAGGAAAATGGGAGAAAATCCTAAATTTTGTGACTACACTTCGTGTACTTTTCTACATTCCATGTACTTTGGCCGTGTGGAAGGAGTACACAGGGTGTGTAGGCCAGTCGACGATGATGGGTGTAAAAACTGACTACACACCGTGTAGTGGGTATTTACACGCTGTGTAGTCAGTCGGCAGGCAAACCGTAAGGCGGTGGGAGTTGAGCGACAGTACACGCCATGTGATTAGGTAATAAACACTATGTAATCATGTTAACAGATGAACAGTGCCACGCTAGCGAGAAGCCACCGAAGGAACAGTTAAAAAATGAAAACTACACGCCGTGTACCCAATAATACACGCCATGTAGTCTATTTTTTTCGCTTAAAATGGGTAGTAGCCTCCCCTGTTCACAGGGAAGGCTTAGAACTACATGAGAAATCGGGAGGGACGACCGAAGCTTTGGAGATCACCCGATCAAACACCAGGAATCCTATTCCGCCTCCGTCGACCTCGTTGGAACCGCACAAGTGAGTTCTTCCTTCTTCTTGCGTAGCTCTTGCCAATTATTCCTCTAAAGGGAGTTATTTACGTTTGAACAAGATTTCTTTTACCTCATATCTACATAGTTCTTGGACATTTCGAGGAGCATCGTTCATGTATATCGATCAGGGGCGATCGAGGTAGGTGGTCTAGTGTTTATTTCCAACTGCTATGGTGAATTTGTGTACCGTTCTGATACGTGTCCATGAATGGGGTGTCGTATGTATGAGGCCTTTCATAATTAAATACATATAATTGCATAGGTAGTTTAATGAACATTTATAACTATTGTTTGGGATCGCTTCTTGGATCCAGGACCACCCCTGGGGTGCATTCCTCTATTTAGCTGTTTGGCCATGTTACCCGAGGGTATACCGTGATTTTAACATGTCTTAAATTTCCTTGATAGGAATTGTATATAAATTTCTTGTTTATGTGTTGGGAATGACCCGATTACTTGTTTATCCTGAGGGCAGTGTTGTGATTAGCCTGTAGGCAGTGCTCTATTCAACCTGAGGGCAACTTCTTTCGTGCCTGTGGGTAGTAGATTCTATGCCTGTGGGAGACACCTCGTAAGCCTGTGGGAATTATTTGATATTCCTATGGGAAGATTCCTGTGGGTTTATATTCTATTTAGCTGAGGGTAAGGGTTTACTTGCCTGAGGATACTGACAGTTTACTTAGAAATACACTGTGGCGTTTTCCTATTATTGAATGATTAAATGAATATTAAAATGGAAATATAATTGGTAAAGTTAGTTACTTTTGACTACTGCTTAGTTTATTGCATTCACTACTGCACAATGCTATTGCACATTTACACTGGCAGTTGGGCACAGATCTTTGGTGGGTGCCTACTGGGATTCATTTCTCACACCCTATTTGGGTCATGTATTCGGCCCAAACAGATTATATTTCTGCAGGTATGGATTAGGGAAAGGGTCCCTATATAGGTACATGAGTGTTGCTGAGGTGTAGGGGAGCTTGGGACCGAGCTCAGGCTCGCGATGCTGCCGGATATTTTGTTTTTTCTATTGTACCTGTACTTTTCATTGTATCATATTGTACTGCTGTGTAAAATGTTCTGGCTGTTTTCATATAATAGTGACATGCTGCATCTTGATATATATATATGATCGCTGGTTTTTTTACTTCAGTTTTTCATTTTAGTTATGTATGTTTTACTTCTTCCACTATTACTGTATGTTTTGTTCTTGTATTCCACTACGCTACACTTTAACAAATGAGGGAATAGTTTCCCCACTATCAGACCTGGGCCCTCATTGCTAGTCGGCAGCCTCTAGCATTTGGGGAAATGTGCTTGAGGTCATGTGACCAACCAGGTTCGGGGAACCCGTGGAGTGGTACCCGGAGCCAGGATGTTACAAAGTGGTATCAGAGGAGTTTCTTTTCATTGAATTAATGTTTGGAGCCTTAGTCAGGGATAGGACAGACAAGGTATTTGGTAATAATCTATGCCCGAGCGTAGCTAACCCATGTACAGGGAAAAGCCAATTTACCTCATATTGTAATTTTATTGATTTTTCAATTTACAGTTGATCTGATTTTTACTGTTAGGTGACACACTTGGGATTTTACTGTTTATATGTTATCCATGGGTTCTATTTAGTCGCAACCTGATGAGATGAGGGTATTCCATCTCATGAATCATCTAGGAACATGCTAGAAATCACATTCCATGCATAGTTCCATGCCATGTTGGCTCATTAGAAATTGCATGTTGTTGTGATAGTTGTTGTGATAACTGCTTTAATAAATACCTGTTACGTGATAGGGTATTTTTGTGTGAGCCTATTGATAGGATGGACGCCAAACTTTTGTTTTTGGGGAGTATGGGCCCTCAATGACTAGAATTTAGTGGATCATCGACTTTTTTTCTTATGTATAACATGTATAAAATGTCAAACTTTGATTCATGGGGAGTATGGGCCCTCAAGGATCGGAATTTGGCACTTAGGTGTTGTTTTCAGTATTTTCTGGGTTCCGGAGAAGTATCCGAGGCTTACTGTCTGAAAAAACCAAGATACACGCCGTGTAGTTCTATGGACACATGCCGTGTGTTCTTCTGTTTGGGAAGAAATTATTTTTTTTAAGTACTTGTCGTGTACCCTCAGTACAAGCTGTGTAGTCTCTTCCCGTGTCATAGACCATGTTCGCGGGGACACGGGGTAGGGAATGGTTTTGGGAAACACACTTCGTGTACCGAATGTACACGCCGTGTAGTGTTGACCCGAAGTCCGACCATGTAACTAAAAACAGGGAAAGAGGAGACCTTGAGGCATAGATGCCATGTCCACCATGGAACACGCCGTGTAGTCTAACATGGGGACCTGACTGTGTAGCTAACAAACACGGGTTGGTGTTACCTATTATTGAACACGCCGTGTACCTGAGGGACACGCCGTGTAGTCCTTACCGGTGGGAGACCGTGTGGACTTAGTCATGTGGCTTATCCATGTAGAAGGACTCGGGCAGGGAAGAAGGATTAAAGTACACTCCATGTATTTAGAAGGCACTCTATGTGTTTGGTGTGTCACACGACCTGTTTAAGATGGGGTACACGCCCATGTGAATGGCTTGCGGGAACACGCCGTGTAGTTTTATACACGCCGTGTAGTCAAGTTTTGTAAATTTTGAAAACTTTCCTTCTCCGTCTCCTTTTTTTTTGGTCTTTGATAATCTTGATCTAAGGTGTGCATTTGACCTTGTAGAGTCATACCGCCAAGACAAACATGCATTGTTATCTAGGAGAGCGGCAACGATTATACTCCAGAGATGGTAGGCCATGGGATACGAGTGGATCCTACAACAGAGCCAGATGTGGCGCCAGCCGTTATACTGGACACAGGCGCGGATGTGCAGTTCCGTGAAGGCTTCATGCAGTTCATGCAGACCTTTCAGGGAGCACCGCCGGATGCCACATCTATGGCTGAGATGACTCGTATCTTCCAGCAATAGCATCCGCCTACATTTTTAGGGGATGGTGGACCACAGGCTGTGGAGTCTTGGATGGATTCATTGTAGACTATTTTCGAGCATCTTGAGATGCCTCCAGGGCGGAGGGTCATGCTCACGACGCATATGCTGCGTGATTCTTCCAAGAGGTGGTGGGATGTTACCACCCAGTCAGAGCATCACAGAGACATGGTGTGGGAATATTTTCAGAAATCTTTCTATGACTTCTTCTTCCCAGAGACGCAGAGGGAAGATAGAGCTCGAGAGTTCATGAATCTGCATCAGGGCGCTATGTTGGTGATGGATTATTCTCCTCATTCCACCAAGCTTCAACGTTTTGCACCATTTCTGGTGGGTGATGAGACGTTGAGGGCTAGGCACTTTGAGGATGGTATTCTATATGACATACGCGCACTGGTGAATGTTTTCAAGTTGCCTATTGTACATGATATTGTGAACCAGGAACTGATTACTAAGCAGAATCTGCGGGAAGCTAGTGGTGTGGGACATGGTGGTTCAACACCAGTTTCTGGTACTATTTCTAATGGCAAGAGGAAGAGACAGATGGAATTCTCTCACGGTGGCAGTACCATCCAGAAGAATCTTTCAGGTGGCCAGGTCATGTGCTACCAGTGTGGTAAGGAGGGGCACAAGAGACCGCAATGTCCACGTGACCTAGTGGAATGCTGCGCTTGCGGTAGGATGGGGCATCTGCAACGCTTTTTTAGGGCGTTTCCACTAGTGGATAGTGAGAGGGGTTTTGTGTAGACTCCGTGTGCAGGAGCATGACCAACAACTTCTTACCAATCAGGAAACTGGAATACATTAGGGCATGCAGGCAGGGATGGTGGACGTGGCCGTAGTATCTAGACACCAAGACCTCATAGGTAGCTGGGCGGGACATCTCAGGGTAGCTAGGCTATGTCACAGGGCCATGGCACTGGGCAGGAATATGCAGTGCAACATACCCAATAGAAGCAGGATCCCAGACCTTCTACTGTCAGAGGTACTATTCTAGTAGCTTCTGTCTTATCTTCAGTACTTTTCGATATGGGTGCTTTGCATAGCTTTGTATCTGTTCCTATTGTGGAGAGCCTTGGGCTATTTGTTTCTTCTTGTTATGAAGTTATGATGCTATACACTCCGTTGGGGACTAGAATGGCTAGTGTACGTCAGTGCAGGGAGTGCCCCCTTGATGTTGGTGGGTGTCACTTCCTTTGGGACCTCTATGTCTTAGAGATAACAAGCTATGATGTCATTCTTGGGATGGACTGGTTAGTTCCCTTTCGAGCCTTTGTAGACTTCTATCATCGCAAGGTGCATTTCACATCACCAGAGGGCGGAGAGTTTCTATACAAGGGCGAGTGGGATGTTCAGGCGAGTTGAGCTGGACTATAGCATCGTGGGAGAGGTGGAGTCACAACCCAGATTGCGAGATTATATCTGGATGATTAGGGGACTTGTCAGAAGGATTTGCCTTCAGTGGTTGATCATTTCATGGATGTCTTCTCGAACAACTTTTCCGGTCTACCTCTAGAGCGTGAGGTGGATTTCTCTATTGAGATTGTGCTAGGAGCGACACTGGTATCCATTCCCCCTTATAGGATGGCTACACTTGAGTTACAGGAGCTCAATAGATAGTTAGAGGAGTTACAGTCAAAGGGTTTTATCTGACCTAGTACTTCTCCTTGGGGTTCTCCTATCCTTTTTGCGAAGAAGGCAGGCGATACCCTTAGACTCTGTGTGGATTATCAGAAGCTGAACTAGTTGATAGTCAAGAACCGATATCCCTTACCAAGTATTGATGATCTTTTTGATCAACTTAGAGGTGAAAGAGTGTTCTCAAAGATTGAATTGAGATTCAGATATCATCAGTTGCGTGTTAGACCATCTGATATACCTCTCACAGCCTTCAGGAGTAGGTATGGTCTATATGAGTACTTGGTTATGCCGTTCGGACTCACGAACGTGCCAGCAGTTTTCGTGGCTTTGATGAATCATGTGTTCCATCCTTATCTAGATTATTTTGTGGTAGTATTTGTGGATGATATCTTGGTGTACTCTCACACTCGACACGACCATGCCACCCATCTTGAGATCGTATTGAGTACACTGAGAGAGCATCGGCTATATGCTAAGCTCTCAAAGTGCCACTTTTGGATGGACCAGATTCACTTCCTGGGTCATATCATTTCAGAGGCAGGAGTTGCAGTTGACCCAGAGAAGGTGAGAGTAGTAGTTTCCTAGGAGCAGCCTAAGAAAGTGTTTGAGATACGGAGTTTCTTGGGGCTGGCTGGTTACTACAAGAATTTTATACAGGACTTCTCCCACCTAGCAGTGTTGTTGACAGGTTTGACTAATAAGGGTGTGAAGTTCGTTTATTCAGAAGCTTGCGAGATAGCCTTCCAGGAGCTAAAGGGAAAGTTGAAATCAACACCAATCTTGATACTCCTAGAGCAGGGAAAGAGATATACAGTTTACTGTGATGCATCAGGTATTGGGTTGGGATCTGTGTTGATGCAGGGCGATCGAGTTATTGCGTACGAGTCTTGGTAGTTGAGGCCACATGATAGGAATTACCGGATGCATGACCTCTAGTTGGCTACCCTGTTGGAGACATTATCTCTTGGGAGATCATTTTGTGGTTTTCACTAACCACAAAAGTCTCAAGTATATCTTCACTCAGCGTGACTTGAATCTGAGGCAGTGAAGGTGGGTCGAATACCTTCAGTCCTTTGATTTTGAGCTTTCCTATACACCTGTTAAGGGTAATATAGTTGCTGATGCACTGAGCCAGAAGACTTAGACCCAGGCGGTTCACGAGGCCAGTGGTGAGTGGCAGCCTATGGCTTTGTTCTCTAAGTTGCATTTGGAGGTGCACGACAGTCCGGGACAAACCTATCTTTCATCTTTAGCTGTGACTTCTACCATCCTGGATAGAGTGAGGATGAGATAATTATCTGATTTAGGAGGCCTAGTTCTACGAGAATCAGTGGAAAGTGAGGACCCTCCTCCTGGATGGACAATAGGAGATGATGAGGTATTGCGTTTCCATGGATGAGTATGGGTTCCAAGGGATATACGCGAGGATTTGATGCAGGAGTTTCATGATTCAACTTGGAAAGTGCATCCCGGAGTTACCAAAATGTACCGTGACTTGAGACGTCAGTACTGGTGGCCGGGTATGAAGAGGGAAGTAGCTGGTTTTGTTATGAGATATTCCACCTATCAGCAGGTGAAGGCGGAACATCAAAGGCCAGCTAGACTATTGCAGCAGTTACCCATTCTAGAGTGGAAATGGGATGATGTTGCGATGGACTTCGTGACTGGGTTGCCGAGGTCACCTCAAGGTAATGATGCCATGTGGGTTGTTGTGAACAGACTCACGAAGGTAGCTCAATTTTTTCCGATCAAGGTGACCTTCGGTGTTGACGATCTTGAGAAGTTGTATATCCAAGAGATCGTACGTCTTCATGGGGTCCCTCGTTCTATCATTTCAAATAGGGACGCCCGTTTTATGTATCATTTCTGGAAGAGTTTTCTGAGGGCACTGGGTACAAAGGTGCTTTTGAGCACAACTTACCACCCTCAGACCAATGGTCAGTCAGAGCGTACGATACAAGTGCTAGAGGACATGCTGCGTGCATGCGTCCTAGACTTTGGGGGCTCCTGGGAGAAGCATATACCCCTAGTCGAGTTTGCCTATAATAATAGTTTTCAGGAAACTATTGGGATGGAACCTTACGAGGCTTTATATGGTAGTCCATTCCGATCACCTTTGTGTTGGTTGGAGGCATGTCAGACAGCTTTATTGGGACCACGTCTTGTGCAGGAGACTTCTGAGCAGGTCCTGTTGATTCAGAAGCAGATGGCTACTGTACAGTCTCATCAGAAATCTTATGCTGATCACCGTAGACGACCCTTAGAGTTCATGGTCAGGGATCAGATTTTCTTGAGTGTTTCACTAAGTTTGGGACACATACGGATCAAGAGACAGGGTAAAATTTCACCAAGGTATGTGGGGCCATTTGAGATTCTGGAGGGAGTCAGGCCGGTTGCCTATTAGTTGTAGTTACCGCAGAGGTACCGAGCTATGTACGGCGTCTTCCATGTATCTCAGTTGTGTTGATATCATTCAGACTCGTCTCATGTCTCTCTACTAGGTGAGGTTGAGCTTCATATAGATGCATCCTTTGAGGAGCATCTGATTCGTATCGTGGATAGAAGCACAAAGGTTCTCTGAGGCCAGCCAGTTCCTCTCGTACGGGTACTATGGCAGCATGACTGAGTGCAGGACGAAACCTGGGAGTGGGAGACTGACGTACATGCTCAGTGGCCAGAGTTATTCTGAGTGTTATCTTAACCACCCTTGGACGGGGCAATTCTGGGATGAATTTCTTTAAGGGGGGAAGTTTGTAAGAACCCGGTTCTTATTCTTGAGGTACAAGTTTCTTATTTTATTTTTCCTTAATTGTTTTTGAGAAAATAAGGAAAATGGGAGAAAATCCTAAATTTTGTGACTATACGCCATGTACTTTTCTACACATCGTGTACTTTGGCCGTGTGGAAGGAGTACACAGGGCGTGTAGGCCGGTCGATGATGATGGGTGTAAAAACCGACTACATGCCGTGTAGTGGGTATTTACACGTCGTGTAGTCAGTCAGCAGGCAAACAGTAAGGCAGTGGGAGCTGAGTGATAGTACACGCCGTGTGCTCAGGTATTACACACCATGTACTCATGTCGAAAGATGAACAGTGCCACGCTGGTGAGAAGCCGCCGAAGGAACATTTAAAAAATAAAAACTACACGCCGTGTACCCAATAGTACACACTGTGTAGTCTGTTTTTTTTGCTTAAAATGGGTAGTAGCCTCCCCTATTCACAGGGAAGGCTTAGAGATGGAGGAGAACTTGGGAGGGATGAACAGAGATTTGGAGATCACCCGATCAAACATCGAGAATCTGATTCTGCCTTCGTCGATCTCGTTGGAACCGCACGGGTGAGTTCTTCCTTCTTCTTGCGTAGCTCCTACCAATTCTTTTTCTAAAGGGAGTTATTTAAATTTGAACAAGATTTCTTTTACCTCAAATCTATGTCGTTCTTGGACATTTCTAGGAGTGTCGTTCACATATATCGATCAGGGGCGATCGAGGTAGGTGGTCTAGTGTTTATTTCCAACTGCTGTGGTGAATTTGTGTACCGTTGTGATATGTTCCCATGAATGGGGTGTCGTATGGCTGAGGCATTGCATAATTAAATACCTATAATTGCATAGGTAGTTTAATGAACATGTATAACTGTTGTTTGAGATCGCTGCTTGGATCCAGGACCACCCCTGGGGTGCGTTCCTCTATTTAGCTGTTTGGATAGGTTACCTGAGGGTATACCGTGATTTTAGCATGTCTTAAATTGCCTTCAGAGGAATTGTATATAAATTTCTTGTTTATATGTTGGGAATGTCCCAATTACTTGTTTATCCTGAGGGCAGTGTTGTGATTAGCCAGTGGGCAGTGCTCTGTTTAGCCTGAGGGAAACTTATTTCGTGCCTGTGGGCAGTAGATTCTATGCCTGTGGGTGACACCTTTTAAGCTTATGGGAATTATTTGATATGGATGTGGGATGATTCATGTGGGTTTATATTCTCTTTACCTGAGGGTAAGGGTTTACTTTCCTGAGGACACTAACTGTTTACTTAGAAATACACTGTGGTGTTTTCCTGCTATTGAATGATTAAATGAATATTAAAATGGAAATATAACTGGTAAAGTTAGTTACTTTTGAGTACTTCTTATTTTATTGAATTTACTTCTGCACACGACTGTTGCACATTTACACTTGCATATTGGGCACGGTTCTTTGGTGGGTGCCTACTGGGATTCATTTCTCACACCCTATTTGGGTCATGTCTTCAGCCCAAACAGATTATATTTCTGCAGGTATGGATAAGGGCAAGGATCCCTATACAGGTACATGGGTGTTGCTGAGGTGTAGGGGAGTATGGGACTGAGCTTAGGCTCGTGATGCTGCCAACTATTTTGTTTGTTCTGCTATACATGTACTTTCCATTGTATCGTATTGTACTACTATGTAACATGTTCTGGCTGTTTTCATAGAATAGTGACATGCTGCATCTTGATATATATATATATATATGACCGCTAGTTATTTTTACTGCAGTTGTTCATTTAAGTTATGTATGTTTTACTTCTTCCGTTGTTGCTGTATGATTTGTTCTTGTATTCCGTTGCGCTACACTTTGACAAATGAGGGCATAGTTTCCCCACTATCAGAACTGAGCCCTTGCTGCTAGTCGGCAATCTCTGGAGTTTGAGGAAATGCACTTGAGTTCATGTGACCAACCGAGTTTGGGGAACTCGTGGAGTAGTATCCGGAGCCGGAACGTTACAACAAGGGGCTTGAGGGGTGTGAGAAATGGGATAGAGGTGATGTCTTTTTTTAAGGGGGAGGAGGGGCTCTTTAGGAATGTTTCAAAATATTATTTTATTATATAATGATTTTAGGTTTATAAAGGTCAAAAACTCATTAAAGATGAATATAATATGACTCATGTTCAAAATAAAATAATCCAACAAGAATTGGACAGGTTTTGGATATTGTTTTAATTTTTATAATCTCATTTATTTAAATCATTCATTAATGAGGTAAACACTGCATCATTATTGTGTCATAAATAATTTTATTTATTTGATGTCTAAAAATTATAAAAAAATTACCATGATGTAGGAAATATTTTTATCTTTAAAATGAATATTTTTAGTCTAAAATATAACTTAGATAACCCCTTGTAAAAATTATTTTATTAGAAGATATATGTTTATGTCATTTTTGTCTTTACTTTAAATTAATTAATATAAAGTGTCATTATCACTCTCAAGTGGCTTCATGGGGTCCCAAAATCAACCCAAGGATACCCATGGTTATACATGTATCAAAAAATAGGAATAGGAAACATGTTAGGATAATTTAATATTATTATAATAATATTTGTTTACCCTTATTTACTAGATTTACCCTTTAACCAAAGTAAATAAAATATTTACTGAAGTAAATATTCATAATGTCTAAAAATAAAAGTTACCTATTTAAAAAATTTGGACTTCATGATTCCAAATATGGAATAAATTTTTCCAAATTCAAAATATAGAAGTGGCATAAATTAATTTAAAATTAATTCCCGTTGTCAAAATAAAAAGCGTGTTTTTAAGAAATAATAACTATCAAAATATTGACACTTGTTTATGTCCAGTTTAAATGTGAAATGACATCCAATGACATAAATTATATTAAATGATAAAAATATAATCTAATGATACTTTAAAACTACTCAAAAATATTACTTAACACTATAAATTATTTTGATTAAAAAAGTTGTTCTTAATTAAAATTTAGTATTTTTTCACTATTCATCAAAAATTGAAAGTTATCAGAAAAGCACCAAAAATTTATCCAAACTAAATTTTCATGTCCCGCTTCTAAATAAAAATTTAATTTAATTAAATTGAATATATAAAAGTGTAAAATATTGGTTTTAAAAAGGGTTCGTCATTAAAAGGCGGTAAAATTGCATTTTTTGAAAAATAATTATTTTATTTGAAAAAAATGAATTTGTTCTTATATTATGTCTAAGAAACACATAATATGGATTATAAAATTATATGGAGTATATAAAATTCAAAATTTAGTTAATATTATTCATAACCTCTTTTTGAACAGCTAGTTTAGTAAGTCACAATGTGCTCGAACTCAGTCTTGTGTGGAGCACAAGCTATTGAATTATTTTGAAGAGATAACGTACAATGAAATATTGGGGTGTTACATTCTCCCCTCCTTCAATAAATTTTTTCCTCACAATTTGAAATTGTTCTTTGAAAATAAAAGGTTAAAAATAGAAAAATACATTTGTGAAAAACCCACATCAAAAATTGGGTTAATAAAATTTAGTCTTAATAAGTGAGAAAGGGAAATGAAAAAGTTACCACCAAATTATTATCTTGATTAGGAGAACATTGGTAGAAATTAGAGAAACATAATTATAGAAAAAATTTAAATATTTATAGGGATTGATTGAGGTCATCAATCATAAACAAATGTAAAATTGAGGGCCTCAAATCCATCAATCTATGGTGATTTAAAATATCATCGGTTCAACAAAACATAAGGTATTAAGATAACACATTTTTGGTTTTAAGATCACTTTACTATAGTTTAATAATTAATTTATTCATAGAATAATAGAAATAAAAAAATATACTTGACAAGTAGAGTTTCATCCTTTAACTAATTCCTACCACAAACTCATCTTTCTCTCCAATACATAATAGAACTCAAGAATATTCTATTTATCCTAATTGTATAGGGTACCAAATATAAACACATACCATTTAAATGAAGAAAACAATTTTTTTAATAACCAGGGACTTCCTGTAGGCTAGTGTTAGGTGATAAAGCCTTTTCACACTTTGGTTGTGGGTTCGATTCCCACAGCTTTGTCCAACGTGACGGGTTATCACCCAACCTGCAGGTTGTCCTTTTTCTAAAACTATCATATTATAATATTCCAAAAATAATCTTAAGAAATGTTTTAACCTTAAGAAATACTATCAAAAGTTCAACTTAATCCATTCCAACCTTTATAGTTATCCAAAATACTTCTGTCCAAACTCTCTCTAAAAGGTCTCAAAATTCCAAAATCAATTGTAACATCAGATTACCCAAATGACGTAAAGTTTCTCTTATTGTCACATACTGAAAATATGATTACCGTCATCATATTAAAACCTTAATTAAAACAAAAAGTACTATAGTACAATCCTTTTATTTATCACATTCTTCATATAACCAAAAAATAATTCTTGAATCCAAAAACAAAAATACATTAATTATTCCACTTCAACTGTAGTAATAGCATAAGCTTGGCCTTGCTCCCTTGTCCTTTTCTGAGGTAAGTTTACTCGACACTTAGGAAATTTATTTTCATAATTCCCCATTTCTCTACAACTGTATCATTAAACATTGATAGCCTCTTTTTTTCCCTTATAATCACAAGCCTAGTGACCTTTTTCTCTACATTTGTAACAAACTCCCATTTCTTTTAGGCAAATACCAGGGTGTTTCTTCCCAAAATTATCCCATAAGGGAAAATCCTTATTTCCCTTTTTACCTTTATCCATCTCTTGATCCACCGTTCTCTTCTTCTCTTTCTTTACTTTAATGTCATAAGGCTTAGAAAATTCTTTTTCTGTCTTGATAGAACATGAGACAATATCTTCGTATGATGAGAAGGATTGTGAGACTAATACTTGATGGATAAATGGTTTTAACCCATAAAATAATCGATCAATATTACTCCTTGGGTTATGTATATAATCTGATACATGCCTTTCTAACCTTGTAAAGTTAGCCCCATACTTTGCGACATTCTCATCCTCCTTTTGCCTCAGACTCAAAAATTGTCTTTCCATATCCACTCGATGGTCATAAGGAAATTATTTTTCAAATAAAAGATCTTTAAACTCCCTATATTCAATATTTGACACTTCTTAATCTTCCTTTGTGTTTTTAATTAATGAACACCATTGATCTACATCTCCTGTGAGGTGATAAACTGCGATGAAAACTTTTTCTCTTTCAATACTCCCCAAAACATGGAATATTTTCTCTAAGGAACTTATCAATTTCTTAGCTACAAATGGATTTGTAGTCCCAATTAATGTTGGTGGTTGTTTCCTCATGAATAGTTCTAACATTTATCCTCTGCATTATGGATCAGGGTGCTCCATACAGGTAAGGTTATTATTCATAACTTGAGTGAGTTTTCCCAGTATGATGATAAGCTGATCAACACCAATTTCATCACCATCTCCACTATAATTATATTGAATAGGAGGGAAATACCTACATGGATTATGTGAATTGATATGGTTCCCATTCCTTCCAATAGGTTATATTTATAAACAATGGTATACACTACATTAGTTTATTAATCACAATACATAATTCTAGACTTGTAAAACACTTAACATAAATTGAACAGTTTATGGATATAATCCATAATCAAAAAAATGTTTTCTTTGAGGAGGTATATACTCATAAATCCTTCATAATTGTTTGTAAAGAAAATTTGAATTATCCTAAACATATCCCCCAAGAGTTTCATAACCAAGAGTGCATCAAGGCCCATTGTCGTGTACCAAGATACGCCAGGTCAAGCCCGAAACTCTTTGCCAGAGTTTTCACTCCTAGGTATATCTGTACCAGAGCTGCCTCTACCTTCTTGTATCTAGATAGAGATGTATTTATTAAAAGATACGCAAAATCTCTACATTACCAAAATTCTAGTAAGTTCTTCTATACTAATCCTGAAATTCTATCTTAGGGTAATGTTCTCTAATCAGAGTTTATCTAAATCTATTTTTCAAGGTTTATACTAAACTTTCTATGATACCAATTGTAACGCCCCAAACCTAGTTACCTAGAGTCGGTACATTATTACATAACAATGGAATGATAAAATGAATCATTTCCTGAAATACTAATTAGTTTAGTATCCTTGTAAGTACTAGATATATACATAAGTTTTACATTACATCATGAGATAAAAAACAACAACATTTTGTCCCCTTTGAACACAGTTATATATCTTAGACTATCCCTCTAGGTCAACCATTAAATACTTCTTCACATCCTAGAAAAAATAAAACATAGAAAGGGGTGAGATATGATGCTCAGTAAGGATAACAATATAACAGAAACTTCATAAATAAGCATAAACATTTAAGGCAATGTATAAAATGAAAAAAAAATCCTTTTAAACTTAAACTTCAACATAATATAGAAAATATAAATCAAATAATTCCATTTACTTATTCACATGTATATTCTACTAGTTGGATAATCACATGTAATATCAATAGCTAATTTCATAATGACGTAATGCATAATGTCGGACATCATAACCACATAGTCAATGCCTTATGCCAAGAATACAAATAAGATTTTATCAAGGCCTCGTGCCAAGACACTAGTTTGTCTCATGAGACCTACTGATGCATCGAGGAGCTATAGCGGGCTCCACCCATCACTTACTAAGTCCAATGCATTCCTCATATGAAAAGGTTGAAACATAACATAAACATTCGTATTAAAAATATCATACGAAATGTTAATACATTAACCATAAACCATGAATGGTATAAAAATAACACATCCACATTCAAACATATAACAAAACCTTCATTACAATATGGAAGATTTTTATCATAATAAATGAACTTCAAATAAGTATAAAATCCATTAAAGGATGTTGATATAGATGAAATAAAAACTATTTGAGAGAAATATCTCTTTCTATTTTGAAATAATTTAAAAGTCATGTAATTATAAAATAAAAAATTTATTTTGAAAATATTCATATAAAATTGTAAGGGAAGCTTCAAAGGTGTTATAATGGCAGAGAATAATCCCCCCCACTGTATAAGTTAAAAAAACATTGTTACCTTAATTTTTCAAAAAGGTCATAAAGTACCTTATTTGGAAAACAATAGAAAGATTCATTTAAACCATTTTATAAAAAGTCAAGCAAGGGTATAAATGAATTTAACCCATATTCTAGTAAATAGTAAAAATGTTTTGAAATAAATTTTTAAGAAACACAGATGTTGATGATAAAGAGGTCCCAATAGATACTTACGTAAAAACAACCTCAGATAATAAAGAGATTGTGAAATTAACCCTTACCTTGTACTTTTCCTTGGTCAAGGGTATGTTAAACTACTGTATAATAGTTAAATAATTTTTATTAAATTATAAAATAACCGAATACATAAATATGATATCATATATGATCTTTTAATATTGTTTTGTTAATAATATTTTATCAGTATCATTGTTTCAGGTGTTAACTGATTCGTTTTCCTTTATATGTTTTGTTACATAAGTCATGTTTGCTATGGATAGGATGTATTTGATTCATATCCAAAATTATATAATGTTCTTAAATATTATTTCTAATAATCAAATGAAAATTATTCTTTAATGGTTACGATGGGAAATGAATATCACCACGTTTGTGGAGACGATAATCCGTATGTACGCACGAATGCTACTTCCATTTCATTTTTTTTATTTTAAAAGGAAATAATACCAAATTATACATAGGTATATTATTATTCCAGTATAATATAATATTTTATATATGTTACATAAGTTCATTAACACCATCCTTTATATGTTCCATGTATGTTATGAATGAGTCATATCACTTTGAGGGGGTGATAGTCCGCACTTCCTCAAATGAAATTATCATATATATACAAATGAAAATAATAAAGGTATGCCATAAAAAAGAATTATAGAAGATTATAGATAAAATAAATATCATAAATATCATATATAATTATAGTTCCATCATAATGGCTACCATAAGAGGTGGTGGTAGAAGATTGAACAATCATAGTTTCGTGAGGCAGTAGTTTGTCGTCCACAGAAACATTATGTTCTATACCCATTACATGGAGGTGTGTGTAAGTTTAGTTTAAATAATTATAATAAAAACAACCTAGTATATTTAAGATACTGGTGTTGTTATTAAATAAAGTAATAAAGAGGGTTTAGGGGGTTGGAGAAGTAAAATAAAAGAAAATAACTTAAGAGAAGATGTTACCTTTAAATCGGGTAACTCCCTTTGGTTTGAACTAAAAGGCTTTCTTGAAGTGCCTTATGCATAAGGTAAGGATTATAGGAGGAAGATAGGGATATATGGAGCTTAATTGGGCAGAGTTTTGATGATTCAAGGGACTTGAGGGGTGTGAGAAATGATTTAGAGATGAAGGCTTTTTATAAGGGGGAGGAGGGGCTCTTTAGGAATTTTGAAAATATTATTTTATTATATAAGTATTTTCGGTTTATAAAGGTCAAAAACTAATTAAAGTAGAAGATAAGATGACTTATGTTCGAAATAAAATCATCCAATAATAATTGGAAAGGTTTTGGATATTTTTTTTATTTTTATAATCTCATTTATTTAAATCATTCATTAATGAGGTAAACACTGCTTGTGTCATAAATAATTTTATTTATTTGATGTCTAAAAATTATAAAAAAACTCCATGATTTAGGAAATATTTTTATCTTTAAAATTAATATTTATAGTTGAAAAGATAACTTATATAACCCCTTGTAAAAATTATTTTACTAAAAGATATATGTTTTTGTCATTTTTGTCTTTACTTTAAATTAATTAATATCAAGTATCATTATCACTCTCAAGTGACTCTATGAGGTCCAAAAATCGACCCAAGGATGCCCATGGTCGGACATGTGTCAAAAAATAGGAATATGACACATGTTAGGATAATTTAATATTATTATAATAATATTTGTTTACCCTTATTTACCAGATTTACCCTTTAACCAAGGTAAATAAAATATTTACTGAAGTAAATATTATAATGTCTAAAAATAAAAGTTTCCTATTTACACAATTTGGAACTTCTAATTCAAAATATGGAATCAATTTTTACAAATTAAAAACATAGAAGTGGCTGAAATTAATTTAAAATTAATTCACATTGTCAAAATAAAAAGCGTGTTTTTAAGAAATAATAACTATCAAAATATTGACACTTGTTTATGTCTAGTTTAAATGTGAAATAACATCCAATGACCTAAATTATATTAAATGATAAAAATATAATCTAATGATACTTTAAAACCACTCAAATGTATAACTTAACACTATAAATTATTTTGATTTAAAAAGTTATTTTTAATTAAAATTTAGTATTTTTCACTATTCATCAAAAATTGAAAGTTATCATAAAAGTACCAAAAATTTATCCAAACTAAATTTTCATGTCCCGATTAAAAAGAACAATTTAGTTTCATTAAATTTAATATATAAAAGTTTAAAATATTGGTTTTAAAAAGGGTTCGTCATAAAAAGGTGGTAAAATTGCATTTTAAAAAAAATACTTCTTTTATCTGAAAAAATGAATTTGTTCTTATATTATGTCTAAGAAACACATAATATGGATTCTAAAATTTTATGGAGTATATAAAATTCAAAATTCAGTTAATACTATTCATAACCTCTTTTTGAACGACTAGTTTAGTAATTCATGGTGCGCTCAAATTCGGTCTTGCATGTAGCACAAGTTATTAAATTATTTTGAAGAGATAACGTACTATGAAATCTTAGGGTGTTACAGACATCAAATATGTTTAGAAAATATCATCAAATGCCGTTCTTATTTACATGCTGAAGAACATAAAATTAGGTATCAAAAACTATCTGATCTGTCACCACTTCTAACATCGCACCACTTTTTTTTCGTGATGATCCCAGATCTGCAATGTCAAATCGTTGTGCTAAGAAACATGTTCTCAATGATCAATTCCTCAATGTATGTTAAACCACATGCCAAACGAAGAATGCTTGAAATGAATGAATAATCAAGGGAGAAAATCCTAATAATAATAATGAAGAATGGACCCCAGATGATGTTTGTGTCAACCTCGATTAGTTCCCATTAGAACAATGAATGAAGATATAAAAATTTAATCATAATGAAAATTCTCCTAAATAAATCCCTTCAAATCAACCCATCACACAAGAAGAACGAACTGCAAATCTATCTGTTGGTTGATTGGTCCACATTCATCATAGGAATTTAGAATAGGGAAAGAAAAACAAATAAAACACCATCCTATATTAATATGGATTGATCACTAATGAATAATGATCCCACATCATTGTCATTGGTGAGATCCCAAATCTCATTGCCTGTCGATCGCCGATCTATGATCCAGTTGATGTTCGTTTGAGAGAGATCATCCAACGCTCTCTCCAATGGTTCTATAATAGATCTAGGGTGATGAGACTAATCATGGAATTTATAATACCATTATATTTAAAGACACATCATTTGTTTCATCAACAAAATAAAAATAAAATAAAATAATTTATTATTTTATTCATTTTACACCCATGAAGACTTTTCTACAAACGCCCTTCATCGGCCGAAGTTATGTCACACCTAGGGTAAAAACCATGTTTTGAACTCAATATTTCCCTCTAATTTATGATCTGATCTCCCATTTATATGATATTCTAATTTTTTAGGAAAACTGTATGCACATGCAAAGAGATGTGGGCACTAAGTACGAATCTAAGCCTCTTTCTCCCATGTGCTCTCTTGAAGATTATCATGTTTCCACCAGACATTCACTAAAGGAATATATCAACCATGATGGATCATATCTTTTGGGTCCCTGATCTCTACCAGGTACTCAACAAAATTATCTCCATCCTTGATGTCCATCTCACCCTAGTCAATAACGTGTGACGGGTCATGCACATACCTCCTCTACCACTACACGTGGAAAACATTGTGTACCCAATATAACTAAGGAGGTAGAGATAAGAAATATGACACCTTAATAACTCTATGTACTATCTGTAAAGGTCTAATGAATTTCAGATATATCTTTTTACCCCATTCAAATCTCCATAATCCACATTGAGATGAAACCCACAGGAATAAATATCCTCCCTCCTTAAACTCCAAAGGCCTCTGTCTTCTGCCTGCATAAGAATTCTGATGGATCTATGTAGTATTCATCTGTTCTTGTATGATTTTAACCTTATAAATAGTTTCTTTCACTAAATCTAGTCCCATGAGTTCTGAATCTCTTAGGTCAGTCTAGTAAATTGGTGATCTATAGGGTCACCCGTACAAAGCCTCAAATGGTGCCATATCAACGGTGGAATGGTAACTTTTTGTTATATGAAAACTCCACTAGTGGTGGATGATC
Organism: Viscum album; assembly: GCA_963277665.1. Classification (NCBI taxonomy): domain Eukaryota; kingdom Viridiplantae; phylum Streptophyta; class Magnoliopsida; order Santalales; family Viscaceae; genus Viscum; species Viscum album. The sequence goes on along the minus strand of OY728138.1, from coordinate 1,291,165,016 downwards.
CTCCCATCTATATCCAAAGTCCAACATGAAATCTCATATCATGTCCTCTAGAACGTGAATGGTGCACTTAGTTTGGCTGTCAGTTTAGGGATGAAATGTTGTGCTCAAGCATAACTGAGTCCCAAAGGCCTCCTGAAATCCCTTCCATAACTGATATGTGAAGTGATAATAACAATCAGAAATGATCATTGATGGAAATACATAGAGTTTTACTATCTTCTATACGTAGTGGTGTCCCAAGATATCTACTGAACTTTTCTCCCAAATAGCTAAGAAGTGGCCCAACTTGGTGAATTTGTTTATGATCACCCAGATCACATCATGTCCACTAGATGTATGTGGTAATCTCATCCGGAATTCCATGAATATCCCATCCCACTTCCACTCTGGAATATCTAGGGGTTGAGATAAACCCATTGGAACTTGGCACTCATCCTTTACTTGCTGAAAAGTAAGACATCGAGAGACAAAATCTGCAACTCCCTTCTTCATCCTTGGCCACCAAAACCGATAACAGATGTCTTGGTAAATCTTTGAAACACCTAGATGTATGACCAAAGGAGATGTATGAAACTATCTCACAATATTCTCCCACAACTTCACTAGAACCATCATGAATCCTTTGAAAATAATGACATAATCCCCATCTTCAGAAAATCCATCAAGAGCATGACCAGTGGATATCTACATACCTAAGGTCTCACAGTCGAAATCTCCATTCTATGCCTCCCTGACTCCCTATAAGAGAGAAGGGGTGAAAAAATCAAATGGAGGTGAGCTACTCTATCTTCATCCACAAATGATAACTACAATGAGTCCAAATACTTTGATTCCTCATTTAGTAACTGAAAACAAGATCTACTACTGAGAGAATATGTTATTACATTCCTTTTCCCAGGAGTATAGACAATTTTGAAGTCATAATCTTGGAGGAACACTAACAATAGCCTATTTCTCAAGTTAAGACCCTTTTGAGAGAATATATACTTGAGACTATTATGATCAGAATAAATGATAAACCAATCTCCCACAAGGTAGTGTTGCCACATATTTAGTGATAAGACTACCAATGATAACTCAAGATCATGAGTCATGTAGTTTTTCTAATGTGGTCTCAACTGAAATGAACCATAGGCAATCACCACCTACCTCTGCATCATAACACAACCAATACTTATTCTTGATAAACAGTAAAACAATACATACTTTATACCCTCCTCTGCTAATCTCAAGATGATAGAACTTATCAATCTATACCTCAACTATTGAAAAGACTATTGGAACCTCTCCATCCACACAAAAGGATGCCCCTTTCAGATCAAAACTATCATGGGTGATGATATCCTAGATAAATCAGGTATGAATCTTTGGTAATCTTTTTACAACCCAATAAAGCTTCGTACCTCTATCACGCTCTTGGGTGGCTCCTAATAGAACACTGGATCAACCTTTTTTGAGTCCACTTCCACTCCATCTTATGAGATAATGTGTTCTAGAAAGTGTACCACCTAAACCCCAAATTTATAGTTCAAGAGTTTTTCATAAAGTTGGTTCTCTCAGATTACATCTAGAACCATCGTTAAGTGTCTCACATGATTCTTATTAGACACTGAGTACAAAAGTATATCATCGATGAATACTACCATGAACTGATCTAATAAAGGCTAAAAGATCTAGTTCATGAGTCCCATGAACATTTCTAGGGTGTTCATCACACCAAAGGGAATTAACCATTGCTTATAGTGACTATTGCGATATCTAAATGTCATCTTCTATACATCCTTGTCCCATACTCACAACTGGTGATAGAATAACTTGAGTTCAACTTTTGAGAACCATTGATCCCCTCTCAATTGATCAAATATTTCATTGATCCTTAGTAGTGGATACATGTTCTTCATGGTAACCTGGTTCAAGAGTCAATAGTCCACACATAACCTAAATCTCCCATCCTCCTTGACAAACAAAACTGGGGCTGCCTAGGGTGAAACACTAGGTCTAATGAATCCCTTCCTCTAAAAGTCCTCTAGCTGCACCCTCAAATTGCAAAGCTCTACGAGATCCATTTCATATGTTGGCACAAATATCAGTGTCATCTTGGTGTGTAGATCAATGTATAAGTCTATCTCTCAGTGGGGAGGTAAACCTAGAAAATCCTCAGGTAAGACATTCTCATACTCCACCACCACTATAGGAAACTGGGAACTCATAAAATCCATTGCACCAAGGGTCATGGTAGCAAAAAAATGAGTAATCAGATACACCCTCTTGTGCATGATTCCATCCTATGATATCTGAGTTTCCTTTTCACCCAAAAAAGGAAAACCTGGTTCTATCACTGCATACACACCACATATTCTACTTGAAAAAATATATCTGGGTATGAATTATGGATAACTATTCTATACCTAAGATGAAGTCGTAAGGCCTCATCACTGCTATAAAGATATCCCAACAAAAAATCCCACCTCCAAGAGTTAGGTCACACCGTCGACATAAGTGTGTGATTACTGAGTCATCTCTAGCAGGAGACTCCAAGAATAAGGGTTGATCCAACAACTCTAATAGAATATCTAATTCTTGAATAAGATATGTGGATATAAAGTAATGAATAAAACTTATGTATATGAGTAATAAAACTAAGGTATAAAATAAATAGATCATACCTTGAATCATTATTGGAACCTTTGGTTTTTAATCCTCAACTTCCAGTAGCTGTCCTCACTCATATCCTCTATCTCCCTCAGCCTGACGTAGACCACTTAGGGGTGGTGGTAGTAATAAGTCAAAGAGTCCACCACCTCCCACTGCTCTCCCAAATCCTCTACCATGTCCTACACCCTACATATCTTTCTAATTCTGATTCTACCTATAGATCAGTGACCCATCCATAGTTTCTCTATCAGCCGTATGATGGGTTAGAAAATATTAGGAAAGATGTCCCCAGCCATCACATGAGTAGAACCACCTATCCTTGTGATTTATAGACCCATCCTATGAGCCCTGAACTATAGATCCTCTATCCTAGGACCTCCTTTTGAAATATCTCACACATCCAGGTCCTTGAGGCTGACATCAGATCTCTAATTCCAAGGTCTCTGCTCATACTTTCCCAATACTAAAAACCACTGTCCATGTCTGCTCAGCCACGAAACTCTCAACCACCAAAGCCCTCTCGAGATCCCCATCATATATATGAGTGTGAAGAGGGATAACAATAGATCATATATCTCTTCATACACATCAATTGATGTTCTGAGCCTAGAAGAAATGATCATGAACCATATCCATCGAATACCTAGAAAGGTTGGTAAATCTTGATGAATACTCAGCTACTATCATGTTAACCTACTGGAGCTGTAAAAGCTCCTGGATACATAAAACCCTAAGCATAGCTGGAGAGAAATCCTCTCTTAAAATGCACTCAAACTCTGACCATTATAAAGTAAAATCATCGTAAGAATGGGTTACTAACCCCCACAATCTTTCTTCCAAGCCATGGAGAAGGATTTCCACTAGGACTAACATCTAATCTACTAGTGTCCTGACCAAATGGAAAACTCAGGTCACAACCTCAATCTAGTCCTCAACCACATATGATTCAGACTCATCCCAGAACTTGAGGGTTCTCTATCTCTAAAACTCATGAAGTGCGCTTAGACTGTGCACCTCATATGTTGGTATTGTGGGTACCATATGCTTCTCTATAGGTGGTGGAATAGCTTGTGCAACACCTGAAGTTAATACCTCTAAAACTGGTCCCTATATTGTTGGCTCTTTATTGAGGGATCATCCTCATGATCATGATTCTAAATTCTATATGACATACATTACAGAGGAATCCTGAAAGTAAACAAGATGTACCATGATCAAAGAGTATATTTTGAGAGTTGAATCTAAAAGGACATGGAAACCAACAAATATTCCTATATGATTCATGCAATATTGTTTTCCCTATAACCAATTTTCTAATGTATCGAGTTGAAAGGAAGGTGATCAGAGTCTTGGTGTATGGATATGTCAGCCGTCACACCAATAATGGAGTCCCTGGCCATAAATAAAAACTAGAAAAACTTAACACTATTACCCCAAACCAATCTCATAGACTTCTATACTAAAGTATAATCTACTTCTTTGATTCCACTTTATCACTACCCATCCTAATGGGGTTTGTAATATGACTCCCCAATCCTGCCTCCAATAAGCTAGGGGCTGGTGACTAGCCATGAGTAGGAATATTTGTAGCATGGGAGGCCTTAGCCTAATTACCTTTGCACACACACACATATCCAATCCCATACAATGATAAAATGTAAAAATAACTGAACAAACATCCATTCATACATCTAAATCCCACAAACAGAGTATAACATAAAGTAAAGGAAAGTAAATAGGGCCAAATACAAGCCTACCACAAAGAGTCTAAAAAAGTCTAAACTTTATGTAAAATTGGGGACTACTGTCATGATACTGTAGGAACACACCTCGATCTATCCAATATCACAAAGCACCATCTAGTCCTGTTCTGTCTAGGAATCCATCAAAAGGTCAATCATTTGAAAAAGACATGACATGTGCAAAAAAATCCCATGCATGGTTGAGTATAACAATACATAGTATGACACCATGAAACCATAAAGAATACAAAAAAGGAAGGACATTCAGCTCTACATAGGTATATTTCTACAACACATATAATAAGAATATCTAGATATAATCAACAAAGACACATAGTCTAAAGGCAATTCACAACTGTAATGCTAACCTATGATTCCAACTTGAAGGTTCCACGCAACACTTGTTTGGGAGAACAAACTCCATAATTATGATAGCATTGATGATGTTTTTCCAAGTGGTAATTCTCATCAGGTCTCTCCAAAGTAAGTACATGTTTAAAGTCTAAAGAGATATGATACACATATGAGGATTACTCCCAAGGCCATGGGGTACACCAACAACTCAATATGGATTGAGTAACTAAGTAGAGGATTTGTGACCACGTATTATTGGTCACGATGATACCAAGAAATATATCTAAGGCACAAATATGAATAGAGGATCTCACTCTGGGCCTCATGGAAGGATTATAATAACTCTATCTAAGAAGTCATGTTTAACAGATCATTATCCTATGTGTATGTGACAATTCCATACTAATCCTCAGAGAATGGATATAGGGAACATGACCTAATGCAACTTGTTCTATGGGTCATGCCTATGTAAAATAGTTTATGTCCATATAGAAGTACACAGTGTGATGCTTCTCATGTACATCTAATAGTATACCAATACACAACTTATCCCATGTACATTTTTTCAAATCCATGTCTGTCTGGGAGTACACAGTGTGCCTGTGCCTGTGTACTATAGCCCATGTTCGTGTATCCTCCAAAGCAATCATTGAGCCATTGGGGAGAGTTCACATTCCAAGTGATAAGGTCACAAATTGTGTGATACTTATCTTCTTCCCAAAACCCTAGCCACTACTAGGAGGGCCCACACAATGTGTGACTCAGTATTACATACTGTGTAGTGTGAAAATTTCTAGATTTCTAAATCTAGTTTCCATATTCATTTTGGAACCTCTGGATATCGATTTGGTCACATTCCTTTCTAAAAAACATAGAACCACCTCATTCGTGCCTCACCGTCAATAAACAATATGTTCCAGCCATCAAATATGTTCGGAAAACATCATCGGACACCATTCTTCATTACACACTAAGAACATGAAATTGAGTATCAAAAACCATCCGATACATTACTGATTCCAATGTCACACCACCATTGTGTTGTGCTAATCCCATATCTACAATATCAAATTATTGTGCCAAGAAAAGGGTGCACAATGATCTATTTATCAGGGTATGTCAAATCATGGGCCAAACAAAGAATGACCATGATGAACAAAGAATTGGGGGAGAAAAGAATAAGAACAACCATGAGGAATATAACTCGGTCGATGTTAGTTTAAACCTCAATTAATTGTATTTATAATGATGAGTGAAGAGATAATAATTTAATCTCAAAGAAAATTCTCCCAAATAAATCCCCAAAAATAAATCCATCCTGTAAGACAACCGAACCACAAATCAATATTTTAGTTGATTGGTTTGTATTTATAGTAGGAATTTAGAATAGGGAAATACAACCAAATAAAACACCATCCTAACTTGATATGGATTGATCACCAATGAAGAATGAGCCTACATCATTATCATGGGTGAGATCCTGAATCCCATTGCTTGCTGATCGCCGATATATGATCCAGTTGCCGTTCATCCGAGAGAGATCCTCAAATGCTCTCTCCAAAAACTCTACGATGACTCTAGGTTTATGCAACTAACCCTAGAATTTTTAAAAATATTCAATTTAAATACAAATCATTCACCACACCAATGAAATAAAAATCAAATAATTTAACGAATTATTTTATTCATTTTACGCCCATGATGACTTTTCTAAAAATGCCTCACACTGATAAAATTTATATCACGCTCAGGGTAAAACCTATGTTATGAACTCAAAGGTGCCCTCATATTTATAATATGGCCCCCATTTATAAGTTCTTCTATTTTTTAGTAAAAGTGTGAGCACTTTATATTTAATATATTTAATATATTTCAAATATTTATTCCGGCCACAATGGTCCTTGAAATTGCACGCCATCTCAGAACCTGGTATCAAAAATAATCCATGCATTATACAAAAATAATAAATAGAAAATAAGAATCATTACATTTTAAATCATATGTTTTTATTTGAACCCCTCAGTAAACCCATTTTTACCTTAACCACTGTAAATAATTTTTACTATTTTTACTATTAATTACAGTTAAAAACTAAGTTGAAATTATTATATAATATAAATTATTATGATTCAAAATATGGAATCCATTTTTCAAAATTCCATTCACATAAGTGAAAAAATTATTTTAAAATTAATTCTATAGACGCGACGAGAAAACGAGTTTTCAAAGAGAAAATGTTCAAAAGTTTACAAGGTTTTATATAAAAATTCAATATGAAAATGGTTAGAATAAAATAAATTAGATTAATATATTTATAATTAAACTAATTTTAATTTAAAATCAATTTAAAATATAATTTATCTTTATAAATAATCTAAATAAAAAGGAAGTTTTCAATTAAAATTTAGTATTTTTCACTATTCATAAAAATGTTAATATTTTTAAAAAATTCTCAAAAATTCAAAATAATATAATTTTGAAATGATAATTTAAAAAATGAAATTTATTTTGTTAAATAATTTTTCTAAAAGTTCCAAGAATTATTTTTAAATTAAGTGTGCAAAAAGATGACAAAACTACTTTTTAGAAAAATACTGTTTTAAGTGTAAAATTGGATTTATTCTTAAATCTTATCTAGAAAACAAATAAGATGAATGTTAAATTTTTTATTGAATATATAATATATAAATTTCAGTAAAATAATTCACCAAAAGTTTTTTTAATTTATTGAGGTGAAACACATTTGTTTCATAAAAATGGGTTTTCAGAAAAATATTTCCTTTATTTTCAAACAGTTTTTATTTTCATTTATAATTAATTTTTCACCAAAGAATTAATTTTATATACAAATGTGAACCATATATTTTCATAATTTAGTTAATCTTATTAATTCCTTCCATTCCAATGTCTAGAATATAACTATAATTTTAAATAATAATATTTTAATAGTATGTCACGTTTCATTTAAACTTAGTGTTGCATATAATGCAAGCTAAAATCATTGTTTTGTGTAATAAAAAAATATCAAAAGAATTAAATTTATTTGAAAAAAATATTTCACAAAATCTCTAAGTGTTATAATCCTTCATCATAAAAATATATTTAAAGGAAATATCATGCTCCTCATTCCACCTATCTATCTCTTGATTAGATATAGTGCCGTCATGCTTCAAGAAAAAATATTGACATTGAAATTCATGTAAAAAATTCCTCTATGAATTATCATGATTATAATCAACTTGTCTATGATCTGTCAAATTATGATTGTATTTATTAACCCAATACTCATGAGGACTCATTCCACCATCCATATCTATAATACAAAAATAACTCCTTATCCAAGAATATATATTTCAATTAAAGTTATTTTAATCAAATTCATTTTAATTTCCTAAAAATCTTACCCCAATTAAAATATAAACACAAATAAGCATGATGCATGTACCACACCTAGGTATATAACCTAAAATAAATATAATATCACTTTAGTATGTTTAATAAGTTGAAGGTTGTTGTGTCAGTCCATAGGGACCCCATTCGTATCCTAATTTATCACCATTTCCCTCAAAACATACTAGGATTGAATGATATTGTTTCCCTACCAAACCAATGCATTCCTCACCAGTTACTAAATCCAATTCCATCCTAACTCTCAACCATAACTCTGATAACACTCTTTCATAAATCACCTCAATTATAAACCCTATTAGTATAGTATTATAAATAGGTTTCACCCTTGAATATTGCCTCTAATAGGCTATGGGTTGGTGGCTAGCATTGAGGGTGTAAATCACACATAATGGGAGGGATAACCCAATATAATCCTAGGAATGATAATAATAAACCACCAATCAACACCAACTATAATAAATAAAACAAACATAATACCAATATAATGCATGAAACATCATACAAAAAATAAAAGGCAATATATCCAAAATGAATACAAAAAAGGGAACTCCCAAAACAATAACTCCAACTACAATAAATTATTGTACCATGAGCTAGTAATGTCTAACCTGATCACCAACTCCAACCTGATTTTTTTTAAAAATAGGACATAGAGGATATGTATGAATATACAAATATAATCAGTAGGTACCTTCCCAAAAACTCAAATACAATATGGAATAATCATACTAAAGTCTCAATTAATAAATAGAAAAACTGACTCATTAATTATCTTGGGTCAACCACTAACCTGACCTCACCAAGGTTCACTCACTAAATCCACATACAAGTGTAGTTATATTATAATCATAAAAATATACTATGAGAAAATAACCCACACCCACTTCTCCACCGATTTAGTTACCCCATATGCAATGCCGTATGTTTTAGTTCTCTCATAACTTCCATATCCACATACCACAACTGTATACCACATCAGAAAAATATTTGAATAACCAAAACCGTATATCATATAAACAAAACCACATAACACATACCATATCCATATACCACATACTACAACCACATACCACATTACCATCATACAACCACACCAATACCACATCATCACATCAACACCACATAATTACATCAATTCTACATAACCACATCACTACACACCACATATAGAATATAGAGTGGGAGAGGAGGAGTGGTCAACCATTAATATAATCCACATACTAGATGTTGGGGTCATATTTATAACTCAAAAGTTCGTATGGTTATTGGTAAGGTTACCCAAATAAGGTGGTGGTGCATAAGAAATTACATAAAATACATTGGATATATAATAAAAAATAATCTCAATCTAAGGTCAAATCCCTATTAAAACACCTCTATAACCATAACCCATCACTACACCACTACTACCATAAAACATTAATCCCTTACACCTCCTAACTCAAAATAATCTTACACTATAACCACACAACAACTACACAACTTCTTCCTATTTTGTCATTTATTACAAATTATCATATTAATTATTAACTACCCATGTCAATTTTATAAGATAAATTAATTAAAACACCCATAAATACAATTTAACATCATTTATATTTCAATAACCACATAATATTTCATCTACTTTGGTTTACCACTATCTCCACTTCATTATTCAACAAAAACCCATTCAAATTCCACATTGGTCATTTCATTAGGTTTAATTCATCATGCTTCCACATTAATATTTCATTATATTAACATGATAGGAAACTATGAAAAACAATCCACATTAACCTCATCAATAAACCACACAAATAATTATAAAACTAATATAAAAATCCCAGAAACATAATACCAACAAAACAAAAAACAAATAACAATTTTATTTCCTCATCTCTTTTTTATCTAATATCTAGTTAAATCATAATACAATAAAAAATTATATATTTCAATTCAATTTAATTAATTAATATATTTCAATTTTTTACTAAAGTAATCATGTTTCTTATAATTAAAATATAACTAAAAATAAAAAACATGCTTTTATAATAATCAATAAATAACAACATGAGAAATTTTAAGAAAATAATGTAAAACATAATTTGACTCTCTCCACTTATAATTTCAATTAGTAAAATTTTATCTATTCCTCTAAAGAAAACTAAATCATGATAATTCAATATCAATATAGTAAAAAACAAAAATAGAATTCACTTTTCCCAAACTAAAGCTTAAATAATTAAAACAACAAGTAGAGAAGGAAACCAAGATAAAATGTTAAAAAACTCACAACAATCCTTCACAAAACCTACAATACACCACACACACATCAACCCTATATTGAATCAACAACCTAAGAATGATCTAGGAACCAAAATAAGATAAAATATAAAAATAAAAAGAAGAATAAGAGAAAGAATCAAGAAATAGTTACCTCACCGATTTAAATACTATTATTTAGAGAGGAAATAAGCAAACACTAAAGTAAGGAAGTTATAGGGAATAAAGAGAACCCCTGGAGTTTCCCATAACTAAGAGGGGAAAAAATAAACTGAATAAAATTCAAGAAACCACTTGAATTTTTAATTAAAAATAAAAATTCAAAAATCACAGTGTAACAACTCATGTTATGATTCAATAGAGGTCAGTTAATTATACATCTAAAAAACATAACACAAAACTCCTCTTATCACTCCCTTATAACTTGATCAAAAACCATTTAACTTTGATAATACCAAGATATAATATGATGTAAGATTATAATTCATTCCACAATTACAAGACTTATTACTTTTATATCACAAGCCTCGCCCTCCTTCAATCCCACAACAATCATTCCACTGAATTTTAAAATTTATCTAAAATATATCACAATGCAATAATAAAGAACCACAATGTACCTATCACCAATTACCTCCAGAAGTAATGTGAAGATATTATGGACTTAATAATTTTTGTGTAATATAACTCATTATGTTGTAATTATGGAAATCAAAGTGTAAGGATCATGTTATAATGTATAGGGGAAACATTTCATTCTCCATACTACTAGGAAATAAATCATGATGTAATACCAACCTATTATGGAATGATTTTTCCATATACAAATTTTTTTAGGTTAAAATCAACTTATCACCATTTACTTATAAACTCACTCCCAACACCTCCAACACCTCAAAAACACAAAGTAAAGTGAAATAAAAATTTTATCCTTCATATAAATATAAAATAATAAATATATTTATAACCACATAAAAACTATAAGAACATGAATCATTTTGGATTACACCAAATGAGTTTCATTGTTCAAATCCATGATGATAATATGTATTGAATATTATATTAAAACTTATTTGGAAATTAAATTAAGTTATATATAAAATTTTTAACTTAAAATAAATCAAATCAACAATATAAAAATAAATAAAATTTTTAAATTTATCTTTTAAGGTTTTCTACCCATAGAAGCAATCTTTTCTGGAATGTTTCCTATCATCTTACGATATAAAGAAGCTAATAAATTTTGTATAGTTGTAAACTTATCATCCTAATATTTTATGTTCATATCAAATTACTTGATTTTTTTATTCATCATCATAAATTCCCTTTGAGATTATAGAGGAATAGGAGAAATCAAACCCATAGGATATGTAATCATAATGAATAAACCATTTCGTATGCTACAGTTTTTGGATGGGATTCCCCATAACTAATCCCCCACACATGACTGAGATGTGAATTCCCCAGGACTTGGACAACAAGATCACCCTAGGAGTCTGAAGAGAAGTGAACATGGTTGACATGTCATATTTTCTTTATTTTATTTAAAAAATAAAATATTATTAAATTATAAAGGAGTGAAATAATAGAAAATATTAATAAAAAATATTTTATCCCAATATCTTTTTTTAGTCTTATTCACATAGTTTCCATTAAATTTTATGGAGTATTAAGACCACATATTCATCCTCCAAACATGATATCCTCTCTTATTAAGTTATGTAAAAAAATAGATTAATGAATATGTTAATATATGAAATGTTTAATATATAACATATAAATATCATATATCAGTAAATACAAAAATTCTACATCTTTTACTATAAAGGTATTCTGAACTATATGTATGAGGAATTAATTTTTTTTATCAAATTGAAGTATTTTTCTTAGAAATATCCTAAAAAATATCAACAAAACTTGTGTTTTTATTTAAAAAATGGTATTAAAATAATGTTAAATTATTCAATATGTTATATGTCATGGTCTAACCTTAATATGATTCATCATGAGATGAAAACAAGATTGAGAGTTACCCCTAATTCCCATATATAAGAGAATATAATGTGGATACTAGTACCAAGTATATTAAAACACTAACATGGGTGACACTACCCATTTATCTGATTAAAACACAAAAAACCACATCAAATAATGAACCAAAAAACATACCCCCAACATTTTAAATGAACACATGCATGAAATATGTCATGAAAAAAATTAAATACATAATATAAACCATATAATCCAAAAAATACAAAATACACCCAGTGGAAATATATGAAGATGAATATTTATACCCATAAATGATCACCTCATACTTGAACTAACATTGTATGAAACCAACTTCAGCCTAATCCTATAAGTTTGAAAGGATATATATTGTAACGACCCAAACTATTGAATAAATATTTGTTTCCTAATTTTGTTTGTTATTTTATTTTATACTCAAAAAAACTATATCCTTTAATTAGTGAAGTGAGTATAATTAAATGAGACCATTGGGTTTCGACTGTTATATTGTAACACCCGAGATTTTTATGAGTAATATTTTGTTCAAAGGAATCTTTCACTACACACTTGCTTGGCTTAATTTACATGCAATCGCGACCTTCCTCGATAGCTTGCGTCGTACGCAATACCGAGTTTCACTAAACAACGATATGCTATTAAAATATTATTAAAACTAGCCATTATGAATAGTAATAACCACTTTTTGAAATTTTATAAATTTTATTTTTCAAAATGGACTTCATTTTTGGATTCGGAATACTGAAATTATCCTAGGGTAAAATTTTGGTATTTTTCTGAAAACTTTCAATTTTTGATGAATAGTGAAACCACTAAGTGGTGGGTTAAAAACTGAATTTTGCATAAAACTTAATTTTACCGCTTCTGTGAATGGAATTTCGAAAATACGATAGACACGGTTGATATCAGTAAGTAAAATGTGGTTCAATGAGATAAAAATAATTTTTTGGTGAATAGCAACTTTTTACTTTTTTTTACCGCGGTTAATAGTAAATAGGGTAACTAAGGGTAAATATGATATTACTATTACCCTAACACAAGTCCTAATTCTATTGGATAAGTGTAATTAGACCAAAAATAACCTTATGAATAAAATATGACCATTTAGGCCCAGTTGAGTTAGATTAGGACATTTATTATTAATTTATTTAAAGAAGGGTTAAAATAGTTAAAATCAAAGTTTAATAAGTAAATAATTTTTAATATGGGGTTATACATAAGATAAATTTGACAATAAATATTCATTAGAAAGATAAAAATATTTCCTACATAATGGTATTTTATTTATAATTTTTATACATTAAATAATTTAATTTAATTATGACACAACGATGATGCAGTAATTATCTTATTTATGAAATATTGACATAATTGACGTTATAAACACCAAAATAAATGTAATTTGAGACTTTTTATGAATTAAAATAATTTTCTAGGTTACTATGATATATTAGTGTTGATTTAATCAACTTGGTTCGAACATATAATTCTGTTATGACTTTCACAAAAATCATATATCAAATAGTGTCAAAATTGACACAAAATAGTTTTTAAATAAAATATTATATTATTAATTGTTATTTTATTCCTAAAAATCTAAGGTTAGGCCAAATGACTTATATAAGGATATATATATTAATAATAAACAATTTGGGGTTCGTTTGGCATGTTATAGGAAGTGTATTAACCATATAGTGAAAGAAAACAAAAAGACATGGTAAAAGTTAAATTATTTAACTTAGAGTTAAATCTAATTAATAAGGTTAAAATAATACCCTAAACTTGTCTAAATCCTATTGGTTGATAGTATTTTGACCCATACCCACTTTATCTTCGAAATAAGACCCTTTCGAACCATTATAAACCGATTTTGACTTTAATATAAAATAATATTTTGAGATATTCCTAAGGTGCCCCTCTCCTCCCTTATAAAAGGGCACCTCCTCCCCCTCCTCCTCACACCAATTTGAGCACTCAAGCTCGGCCAAACCCTGCCATTTTCTCCTCTCCACTTCCCTAGAATAATCCTAGAGGTCCTGGTCTTCTTCAAAGACCAATCTTAGTTCCCTAAGTGGAGGATTCAAAGAGGCATTCCAAAGAAGAGGTAATATCCATTACCGATCTTTTCAATTTCTTTCTTCTTCAACTTCTTCTTCTTTAGTTGTTTCATGATAAAGTAATAAAATAAGTATTACTTACATACTGATATGTTATTATAAATATGAAACAACCATAATTCACCTTCTATCCATCCTACGGAAAAAATGAAATCACTGCGCGTGCGTACGTACGGAATACCGTCTCCACGCCGTGGTGTAATCTATTTTCCACCACCACCTTACAAGGATGGGTATAATGGTATAATGAGTAACTATTTATGATTATTATAAAGTAATATTGATACTGAAATAATATATATATACTCCAATACAATTCCACGATCATAGGAACGATATCATCACTCGTGCGTACGTACGGAATACCGTCTCCACGATGTGATGCGACTCGTTCTACATGATCATCATTACATAGTAATTATATAAATGAATTTAATGAATACATATGATATATGTTACACTAATACCATTCTGAATATAAGGTATCTATAACCTTAAAAGAAGAATAAGAATTTATTCGGCAAAACACGCATAAGAACAAAAGGCAATAAAGACCCGAGTAACAAGTAACAAGGAAATATTACTAACAAGAAGCTAAGAATATGACCATATATGATATCATATCAATATGTATGATTATTTAATAAGTCAATAACATTATTTAAACCATTATACAGGAGCTTCGGACACGTACAAAGCAAATCAGACCTAAGGTAAGGGAAATATCACAATCTCATTTTTATCCGAGATTGTTTGTACTTTGAAATTTACTGGGGTATATTTTATCATCCACATCCATGTTTCCTCGATATGTAATGTTATTTACATCCACCTAAAATTGTTTAAATCCAATTTTACCCTTCGGTGAGTTTTTAGTAAAAGATATGAAAGGAATCTTTTGTCATTTTTCATACGAGGTACTTTTTGACTTTTCCGAAAAAAGTACGATAAGAATGTTTTCTTTTAACTTATACGGCATGAATGGATTTAAAAAAAAATTATTTCCAAGAAGATTTACTTACAAGTTTTCATGTTTATTTTTATTCAACTTCTTTTGGTTTAAAATTCTATGACATGTTATGAAAGGAAAAATGTTTTTGAAGTAGAAAGGATATTTTCCTCAAGAATGGAGTTCAAGTGTTTTATGAAAATTATTTTCCATCTAAGATAATAAAGGGTTATGTTTTTATCCCTATTATTACATTGATTTGATTATGTTGTGATGGAATTATTTTTATGAATTCCTTTATCTTATATGAATTGTTTTATGATGTCATGTTGTTTAAGAATCCCATTTTTATTACATGGGTTACGCTATGATGTATGGTTTATGATTATGTGGCACACATAAGAAAGGATTCATTATAAGATGGGTGGGACCTATATCTCCCTCCAATGCATTGGGTATAGATTTTATATCTCATGAGATAGACATGGATGGAACGGTAGGTTATACCGGTTCAGTGAAACAGGACTGGAACGAGGGTGACTCGGTTCAGAAAGGGACTTTGTCCACTAAGATAGTCTTGGAAATGAGTCATGACTAACAAGAAATGATTTTCCATGATTATGTGTGCATGCCAAAAAGTTTCAAGTTTCATGTTATGATTATGGGGATCTCATTTTCACTTCTATGATTTGTTCCATGTTAAGATATTATGATCTCTTTGCAGGTTATGATTTTCAAAAAGATATGATATGATTTTTATTTCCTTTATTTTCCCTTGCTGAGCATTTGAGCTCACCCTTTTATGTTTTCTTTTCCCCTGGTCAGGAAGATGGATATTAAGTAGAATATGCTAAAAGTGACCCTAGATATGATGAAATAAATGGGAGACACTGTAGAAGATTTATGAACCAGTTGTTTATGTTTCCCAGTTTCTAAAGACACTATACCTATACGGTCCTTTGTGGTTTTTTCATATGTTGTAATAAGTGTGCTTCAATTTTGAAGTATTAACAATGTATGTAAAGTATGGGTCGTTATAGTTGGTATCAAAGGAAATGTACAGTCAACCTTTGGAAAATAGGATGTGAAAGCCTTAGTAAGAACCCTAAGGATAAGTCTAAGCATAGAACACAATCTTAGTGTTTTAGAAATGGCCATGAATACCCTAGGATAAGACCTTAAGTGTGAAATTTTATCCTTGATTATGTGGTTTTCCTATTATAATTAGTGTTGCTCACATTATTCTTCTTGGTTTTAGTCAATGGCTGGAACCCGAAGGAACCGTGTTAATGCGGAATGCGATGGGAAATGCAATGATTGTCCCCCTGAGAAACCAAATGATATGGGAGATGGAATGCAAAATATTGTAGCCATGCTCACACAACTTTCTCAAGCTATGAATCATGCAGGACTTCCAAACGAGCAAAGGAAGGAGCAACATTCTGTTTAATCCTTCATGAGGCAGCGTCCACCTTCTTTCAGTGGGTCTACTGATCTATTACTTGATGAACAATGGATTAGTACTACTGAAAAGATATTTTCAGTTATTCAATGTTCTGAACATGATAAAGTCATCCTAGCAGTGCATCTTTTGGAAGGAGATGCTGATCAATGGTGGAATCTTATTAAGAATACGAGGCAAAGGGATGAAATTGAGTCTATGGAATGGGACGAGTTCAAGAACTTATTTTTTAATAAGTACTTCCCTCGTATTCTCCGAACAAAGATGGAGAAAGAGTTTCTTGAACTGAAGCAAAGGGATGATGAATCTTTTGGTACCTATGAAGTAAATTTTACAATACTTGCAAGGTACGCTTCTGGTATTAATATCCAACCTAAGAGTAAGATCGATCGATTCTTTAGTGGCTTAAAACCAAGTCTTCGAAGGGCGTTAGCCATAATGGACTTCAATAGCTATGAGGAAATCGTTCGATGTGCTCTCAAAGTCGAGATGGAGATTGGAGTAACCCATCAGTCACATGGGTTTGATAATAAGAGGAAGATGGAATTCAAAGGAAAATCTAAAGATAACACTGAAAAGAAGATGAGCTTTCCCTTATGCTCAAAGTGTGGAAAGAAACATGGAGGGAGTTGTCTTAAAAGGACAAGTAAATGTTTCAAATGTGGAAGGAAAGGTCATCGGGCATTTGAATGCCGCGATAATGGGAAGAAGATGTCTAATGATGCAAACAAAGGAAGGGATACACAAAATGAACCTACTACACTTAAATGTTTCAAGTGCAAGGAGATGGGGCATTATGCCAATCAATGCCCAAATCCAAGGGTTGATGATGATGGTCGACGTCAACAAAATCTTAAGGCTAAAGACAAAGGAAAGTCACATGAAATTTCTATCAGCGATGTGGAGTACGATAACGAAGTAGTGAAATGTACACTTACCATCCACTCTAAAGTAGCAAATGTTTTATTTGATTCTGGATCCACCCACTCTTTTATTTCTGAAAAATTTTCTAAGGGTATCACCGTATTACCTCAACAATTAGATGTTGAGTTAGCTATGACAACACCTAATGGCACAACAGTCGCATCAAAAGTTTATAATTCTTCTCCGATCGAAGTTTGTGGGAAAGTGCTTCCTGCAAATATTGTGATCCTTCCTTTAGTGGAATTTGATGTGATTCTTGGCATGGATTGGCTTTCTCTACATGGAGCTCATATCAATTGCCAAATAAGGGAAGTCACATTTCATATTCCAGATCAATCTACGATCGTCTATCGATGCAAGGATGAATATAACCTTCCAGTGGAAATTCCTTCCATATTATGGGTCTTGATTCCACTAAATGAAGGTTATTTATCTCAAATGGTTGGTGAGAAACTTACGATTAAGAATATTCCAATCGTACGGGAGTTTGATGATGTCTTTCCGGAGGAATTACCAAGTCTTCCACCAAATCTTGAAGTTGAGTTTTCAATAGAACTCGTACCGGGTGCTTTGCCTATTTCAAAGACACCTTATAGAATGGCCCCAATTGAGTTGCAGGAATTGAAGAAGCAACTCCAAGAGAATCTTGATAAGGGATTCATACGCCCTAGTGCGTCACCTTGGGGAGCACCTGTTCTATTTGTTAAGAATAAAGATGGATCAATGAGACTCTGCATTGATTATCAAGAACTTAACAAGATCACTATCAAGAAAAAATATCCTCTCCCACGCATTGATGACTTATTTGACCAACTACGCGGAGCTCAATACTTTTCCAAGATTGATCTTCGTTCAGGGTATCATCAATTAAGGGTCAAAAGGGAGGATATACCAAAGACAGCTTTCCGTACAAGGTATGGACACTAAGAATTTATAGTGATGCCATTTGGTCTTACTAATTCCCCTACTATCTTCATGGATCTAATGAATAGAGTCTTTAGAGACTATCTTGATCAATTTGTGGTAGTCTTTATAGACAATATTCTTGTCTATTAAAAGAGCAAGGAAGAACATAAAGATCACTTGAGAATTATATTGAAGACCCTGATAAAGGAGAAGCTTTATGCCAAATTTACCAAGTGTAAATTTTGGCTTAAAAAAGTTGCATTTTTGGGTCACATAATCTCAAAAGAGGGGATATCTGTGGATCCAGCAAAAACAGAGGTTATCGAAAGATGGTCATGACCAACAAAAGTAACTGAGATCCAAGGTTTTCTTGGTTTTTCTGGATATTATCGACGTTTTGTAAAAGATTTTTCACGATTATCTAATCCACTCACCAAGTTGACTCAGAAAGGAGTTAAGTTTGTTTGGACAGAGGAATGTGAAGAGAATTTCAAGGAGTTGAAAATAAGGTTATCCAGTGCACCTGTGCTCACACTGCCTTGTAGTGGAGAAAGGTTTGTGATCTACAGTGATGCATCCAAGAAGGGATTGGGGTGTGTTCTTATGCAAAATGATATGGTGATAGCTTATGCCTCACGACAGTTGAAAATCCATGAGAAAAATTACCCAACACATGATTTGGTGTTGGCTGTGGTAATATTTGCATTAAATATTTGGAGGCATTACCTTTATGGTGAAAGGTGTGATATTTATACTGATCATAAAAGTTTAAAGTATATTTTCACAAAAAAGGAGTTGAATATGCGTCAAAGAAGGTGGTTGGAGCTGATTAAGGATTACGACTGCTCAATCCATTACCACCCTGGGAAAGCAAACAAGGTGGAAGATACATTAAGTCAACAAGACCATGCTAGTTTATCCATGATGAGGATCACAAAAGATCCAATATTTATGGATTTACAAAGGATGGATCTTGTAATTATAATGGAAGAGGAAAAATCTTATCTTTCTCAAATGAATGTTCAACCATCTATACATGTGAAGATTAAAGAGGCACAGAAAGAAGATGTCGAGTTACAAAAGAAGGTGAGAAATGTTCCTGAATTTAACCTTGATTGTGATGGGATAATAAAGTTCAGGAATCGAGTTTGTGTTCCTTCCATCCCCGATTTAAAGAAGGAGCTGCTGGATGAGGCTCATAGTTCATCATTCTCTATTCATCCTAGAAGCACGAAGATGTATAGGGACCTGAAAGAGTACTTCTGGTGGGATGACATGAAAAGAGATGTTGCTGAATATGTCTCTCGATGCTTGGTTTATCAACAAGTTAAAGTTGAGAGACAGAAGTCTAAGGGGATGTTACAACCATTACCCATACCCGAATGGAAATGGGAAAACATCACTATGGACTTTGTCACATGACTTCCTAAAACATCCAAAGGCAATAATGCTATTTGGGTCATAGTTGATCGTCTTACAAAGTCTGCACACTTCATTGCTATTAGAGAGGATTTCTCTCTAGATCATCTTGCCAGCATATATGTAAAGGAAGTGGTAAGATTGCATGGAGTACCACTTTCTATTATATCTGATCGGGATCCGAGATTTACCTCAAAGTTCTGGCGAAGTCTTCAGCATACTCTGGATACAAAGTTGAGTTTCAACACTGCTTATCATCCCCAGACAGATGGTCAGTCTGAGAGAACAATTCAAACCCTAGAAGATATGTTGAGAGCTTGCTCTATGGATTTCAAATGAGGTTGGGATCAACACCTACCTTTGGTGGAATTTTCTTATAATAATAGCTTTCACTCCAGTATTCAGATGGCTCCTTATGAAGCTCTCTATGGAAAGAAATACAGGACTCCAACTTGCTGGGATGAAGTTGGAGAAAGAAAGCTATTAGGACTTGATCTCGTTGATGAAATGGCAGAAAAGGTCAGATCTATTCAACAACACATAAGAGAAGATCAGAGTCGACAGAAAAGTTATGCCGACAACCAAAGAAAAGACCTAGAGTTTGAAGTGGGTGATAAAGTGTTCTTACGAATATCTCCCTGGAAGAGGGTTATGAGATTTGGAAAGAAGGGGAAGTTGAGCCCTAGATATATCAGTCCTTTCGAAATACTGGATCATGTTGGAAAGGTAGCTTACCGATTGGCGCTTCCACCGAATCTCTCTCAAGTTCACAATGTGTTCCATGTATCTCTCCTGAGAAAGTACATACCTGATCCTTCACATGTACTCAGCTTAGAAGTTGTACCGCTGGAGCAAGATCTTTCTTAGGAAGAACAGCCGATAGAGATTCTGGATCGTAGCGAAAAAGTCCTACGAAACAAGACCACTCGATTGGTGAAAGTTTTATTGAGGAACCACCAATTAGAAGAAGTTACATGGGAGCTTGAGGATATGATGAGGGAGAAGTATCCTCATCTATTTGTTACAAAGTGACGGATTTCGAGGGATAAATTCTTTTTAAGGGGGGTAGAATGTAACACCCGAGATTTTTATGAGTAATATTTTGTTCAAAGGAATATTTCACTACACACTTGCTTGGCTTACTTTACACGCAATCACGACCTTCCTCGATAGCTTGCGTCGTACGCAATACTGAGTTTCACTAAACAACGATATGCTATTAAAATATTATTAAAACTAGCCGTTATGAATAGTAATAACCACTTTTTGAAATTTTATAAATTTTATTTTTCAAAATGGACTTCATTTTTGGATTCGGAATACAGAAATTAGCCTAGGGTGAAATTTTGGTATTTTTCTGAAAACATTCAATTTTTGATGAATAGTGAAACCACTAAGTGGTAGGTTAAAAACTGAATTTTGCATAAAACTTAATTTTACCGCTTCTGTGAATGGAATTTCGAAAATCCGACAGACACGGTTGATATCAGTAAGTAAAATGTGGTTCAATGAGATAAAAACAATTTTTTGGTGAATAGTAACTTTTTACTTTTTTTTACCGCGGTTAATAGTAAATAGGGTAACTAAGGGTAAATATGATATTACTATTACCCTAACACATGTCCTAATTCTATTGGATAAGTGTAATTCGACCAAAAACAACCTTATGAATAAAATATGACCATTTAGGCCCACTTGAGTTAGATTAGGACATTTATTATTAATTTAATTAAAGAAGGGTTAAAATAGTTAAATTCAAAGTTTAATAAGTAAATCATTTTTAATATGGGGTTATACATAAGATAAATTCAACAATAAATATTAATTAGAAAGATAAAAATAATTCCTACATAATGGTATTTTATTTATAATTTTTAGACATTAAATAATTTAATTTAATTATGACACAATGATGATGCAGTAATTATCTTATTTATGAAATATTGACATAATTGATGTTATAAACACCAAAATAAATGTAATTTGAGACTTTTTATGAATTAAAATAATTTTTTAGGTTACTATGATATATTAGTGTTGATTTAATAAACTTGTTTCGAACATATAATTCTGTTATGACTTTCAAAAAAATCATATATCAAATAGTGTCAAAATTGACACAAAATAGTTTTTAAATCAAATATTATATTATTAATTGTTATTGTATTACTAAAAATATAAGGTTCGGCCAAATGACTTAGATAAGGATATATATATTAATAATAAGCAATTTGGGGTTCGTTTGGTATGTTATAGTAAGTGTATTAACCATATAGTGAAAGAAAACAAAAAGACATGGTAAAAGTTAAATTATTTAACTTAGAGTTAAATCTAATTGATAAGGTTAAAATAATACCCTAAACTTGTCTAAATCATATTGGTTGATAGGATTTCGACCCATCCCCACTTTAGCTTCGAAATAATACCCTTTGGAACCATTATAAACCGATTTTGACTTTAATATAAAATAATATTTTGAGATATTCCTAAGGTGCCCCTCTCCTCCCTTATAAAAGGGCACCTCCTCCCCCTCCTCCTCACACCAATTTGAGCACTCAAGATCGGCCAACCCCTGCCATTTTATCCTCTCCACTTCCCTAGAATAATCCTATAGGTCCTGGTCTTCTTCAAAGACCAATCTTAGTTCCCTAAGTGGAGGATTCAAAGAGGCGTTCCAAAGAAGAGGTAATATCCATTACCGATCTTTTCAATTTCTTTCTTCTTCAACTTATTATGCTTTAGTTGTTTCATGATAAAGTAATAACATCAGTATTAATTACAAACTGATATGTTATTATAAATATGAAACAACCCTAATTCACCTTCTATCCATCCTACGGAAAAAATGAAATCACCGCGCGTGCGTACGTACGGAATACCGTCTCCACACCGTGGTGTAATCTATTTTCCACCACCACCTTACAAGGATGGGTATAATGGTGTAATGAGTAACTATTTATGATTATTATAAAGTAATATTGATACTGAAATAATATATATATATACTCCAATACAATTCCACAATCATAGGAACGATATCATCACTCGTGCGTACGTACGGAATACCGTCTCCACGATGTGATGCGACTTGTTCTACATGATCATCATTACATAGTAATTATATAAATGAATTGAATGAATAAATATGATATATGTTACACTAATACAATTCTATATATAAGGTATCTATAACCTTAAAAGAAGAATAAGAATTTATTCGGCAAAACACGCATAAGAACAAAAGGCAATAAAGACCCAAGTAACAAGTAACAATGAAATATTACTAACAAGAATCTAAGAATATGACCATATATGATATCATATCAATATGTATGATTATGGAATAAGTCAATAACATTATTTAAACCATTATACAGGAGCTTCGGACACGTACAAAGCAAATCGAACCTAAGGTAAGGGAAATATCACAATCTCATTTTTATCCGAGATTGTTTGTACTTTGAAATTTACTGGGGTATATTTTATCATCCAAATCCATGTTTCCTCAATATGTAATGTTATTTACATCCACCTAAAATTGTTTAAATCCAATTTTACCCTTCGGTGAGTTTTTAGTAAAATATATGAAAGGAATCTTTTGTCGTTTTTCATACGAGGTACTTTTTGACTTTTCCGACAAAAGTACGAGAAGAATGTTTTCTTTTAACTTATACGGCATGAATGGATTTTAAAAAAAATTATTTCAAAGAAGCTTCCCTTACAAGTTTTCATGTTTATTTTTATTCAACTTCTTTTAGTTTAAAATTCTATGACATGTTATGAAAGGGAAAATGTTTTTGAAGTAGAAAGGATATTTTCCTCAAGAATGGAGTTCAAGTGTTTTATGAAAATTATTTTCCATCTAAGATAATAAAGGGTTCTGTTTTTATCCCTATTATTACATTGATTTGATTATGTTGTGATGGAATTATTTTTATGAATTCCTTTATCTTATATGAATTGTTTTATGATGTCATGTTGTTTAAGAATCCCATTTTTATTACATGGGTTACGCTATGATGTATGGTTTATGATTATGTGGCACACATAAGAAAGGATTCATTATAAGATGGGTGGGACCTATATCTCCCTCCAATGCATTGGGTAAAGATTTTATATCTCATGAGATAGACATGGATGGAACGGTAGGTTATACCGGTTCAGTGAAACAGGACTGGAACGAGGGTGACTCGGTTCAGAAAGGGACTTTTTCCACTAAGATAGTCTTGGAAATGAGTCATGACTAACAAGAAATGATTTTCCATGATTATGTGTGCATGCCACAAAGTTTCAAGTTTCATGTTATGATTATGGGGATCTCATTTTCACTTCTATGATTTGTTCCATGTTAAGATATTATGATCTCTTTGCAGGTTATGATTTTCAAAAAGATATGATATGATTTTTATTTCTTTTATTTTCCCTTGCTGAGCATTTGAGCTCACCCTTTTATGTTTTCTTTTCCCCAGGTCAGGAAGATGGATATTAAGTAGAATATGCTAAAAGGGACCCTAGATATGATGAAATAAATGGGAGACACTGTAGAAGATTTATGAACCAGTTGTTTATGTTTCCCAGTTTCTAAAGACACTATACCTATACGGTCCTTTGTGGTTTTGTCATATGTTGTAATAAGTGTGCTTCAATTTTGAAGTATTAACAATGTATGTAAAGTATGGGTCGTTATATATATGATCGTTGGTCAATATGATCGTTGGAAACTAAACTCTTAACATTAATTTTTTTTATAAATTCAAATGATATTGGTTAATTAATAAAGAATTAAGAGTCGATAGAATCATCCAGTAGACTCAGGCTATATGAAGCCCATCTTTTAGATCTTGGGAAGGAGGTAGCATCACTGGGCTTTGCTCTGGACCAAGCCCAAACCGAACTTCAACATGTGAATCTTTAACGGAATCGCCTAAAGAGAAGTTCAAGCTGATAGAAATTACCACTCGAGCAATGTTGTCCGAGCCACCCCAAGATTCTATCATCATAGCACACCTTACACTTAGGTCCTATGCAAGTGTTATAAGGGGCTATGTAACAAAGCCTTAGTTACTTTTTGTAATCCTTTTGTATAAATAAAATTTTTACTTCTTATTATGGTAAAATTTGTGAATTTCAAATGTCCAGATAAAAATATGATGAATTTATAGAAGTTCTATATTGTTGATGAATTTTGGAAAAAAGGGGTATTTTAAAATATTTTTGTATTCTTTAAATATTTAATAATGTGAATTTAATTTCAAAAAATGGTATTCTACAGTTGTGTTCAGTAATAAATTCAGAGTCTAATAAGATCAACTTAAATTTTAGTAAATAGAAAAGTATGAATAGTAACATACCCGTATGAATAGTAATGAATAGTAAATTGACCCAAAAAAAATTTGAAACTTCACCCATTAATGTATAAATACATTTTAGACATCTTAAAAGTGAAACAAAATGATCATAGTATAAGTTTTGGTATTTTTTTATGTCTTAAATATTTTATTTAAAATTTTATAATTAATTTTATAATTTAAAATGGAAATTTATTTTCATAAAATGTAATCATATTTTTCTAATTTATTTTATTATGGTTATACGATAATTTTATTGGACCTTGATTATTTTTTTAAGGTGTTACAAAATGAGTTATAGTTTTAAAGTTGTATTTTTTGGAATAAATAATGATTTTATTTAAAAATTAAATTAGAAATATTTAAAAAATTATTTTCATAAAATGGAGTTCATTTTTGAATTCATAGCATCAATATTATGTTAGATTAAATTTTTTGGATTTTTCTGAAACAATTGATTTTTTGGTGAATAGTAAAAATACAGTTTTGAGTTTTGGGTGTTTAATGACATCATTGATGATGTAATCATGATGTAATAAATCTGGTCGACTTGTGAATATTAATATATTTTATGATGTGTCCCAAGTGGCCAATACCATGGGCAAATACCATGGGCAAGACCATGGTTTTGCAAATACCACCGATGAGGTGTCCCTTAGAAATTAATTAAATATTCCCTCTTTTTTGATATAAATACCAAGCCATTCTATCATTAATTTCATTAAAAAATACCCCTCAACTAATTTTTTGTATTTTTACCTTCCAAGGAGTCATCCCAAGGTTTACTCAATCCTACCAAGGTCCCGAACTTCAAGATTTCGAAGTTACTCTTCAAGGTAAGGGAACCTGTCATCCTCCTCTTTTAAGTCATGACTTCCTTTATGTTATGTCTTCTAGTTTCCATTTTATCATGTGGGGGTATGTTATTATATATCCTTATTACTGTTAATTTCACGTCCAATTGATTAGAGACCCTTTCCACTCTCATCAACTTATTTTTTTGAATTATAAGCGACGCAGTTAGGCTGCTGAATTTTCGTAAAAGAGATCACATTTTCTCTTCAAGTTTCCTTTTCATGTGGTATGTCATTCAAATGTCCATACCATGATGTTATTTATTTTTATTCTGTACCTATATGGTAAAATGATTCATTTATGTATGGGAGACCCTTGTACCCTCTATTTTTATTATTTTCTAAAACCATGATATATAACCGTTATGCTGCAGAAATTTTGCCTCGAAATTTCTATCTTTTTCTCTCAAGAAATTCTCTTGTTTTATTTACGTGAATACCCAGACCTATTTAGTTTCTATGGGTGTCCATAAATATAAAAAAAATGATATATTTTATTCTATAATTTACATACATATAACCCTCACTCCATTTCCATGGGTTATAAATTACATAATGATCTTATTTTTAATAACTTTTAAAATGTCACGATTTTGAAATGAAACCCATTTCTTTTATTCTCTATGGGTTATTTATGAAATGATTTATTATGATCTTTATGGATCACATGAAAATAAATACATATTAAGGGTGCGCCCTGATAGTGCTCTAATGTATTGGGTAAATAATTTAATCTCTAGAGATGACAAGTTTCACGATACCTTGGTGAATAACCTTGGTAATTTTTTTATAACACCTTGGGATGAACCTTGGTGATATGTTCATGAACATATAAATGAAATGTTGTAGGCACATATTCAAGTTGGGATTCATGTTCGTTTTATTATGATATGCCTCTTTTTCCATTGCTCATGTCGTATGGTTTTCATCTTGTTCTTATTGATATCACAAGTAAACTGATTCCCTTGTTTTCCTTACCAGGCCTTTAGTTCACCCTTTCCTTTGATGTATTTATCCAGGTTATGAGATGCAGTAATTTTACATAGGATGAAATGTTCAAGAAGATTTTCAAGGGGATTTAAAAGAGTGTTTTAAGTTTTCATGTTTTATTGTTCTTGATTTCCAAGACACTAGACTTTAAAGATCCTCTGTTTGTAAAATGTAATGAAAAGTTATTTAATAAAAAGGAGGGATTCCATAGTTGGTTTTAAAGGATAGTTTAGTTATTTATGGAAATTAGGTTATGAAAAATTTAGGAAGAACACTATAGAAAATTTTAAATCTAGGAATACTTCTTGGTATTATGGTGATTATTGAGTAAGTGGTTTGTCAATCAAATACATCCATGTCTGGATACGAGCAGGTAGAGGAGACTCAGGCACATATGTACCTAGGAGTGAAAAATCTGACAAGGAGTTTTGGGCTTAACCTGGGGTATCCTGGTACATGACAATGGGCCTTGCTGCACTCTTTGTTATGACACTCCTGGGGGATATGTTTGGTTAATCATAAGATTTTTATGAATCATTATGAAGGATTTATAGAAAAATGCAATTATTTAAAGCCTAAAGTTTTAAGGCATAAAATTCTTTATAGTTAAAAGATTCATAAATGAAATAATCTTCTCACTAAGGTTTTATTATTTTAAAAAATGGCGGGAAATAGGAGGAATCGTGCAAATGGTGACCACAATGGACCATACACTGATGGCCCTCCAATGGAAGCTGGAATGGAAACTTTCATGCGAATGATGAACCAACTGACTTAAGTTATGGGAAATAAATTGAATCAAACTAAGAGACCGATATCACCATGAAGGGAACAACATTCTGTTGAGTCCTTTATGTGTCAATGACCACCAAACTTTAGTGTATCAACTAACCCACTGATTTCTGAGCAGTAGATCAGCTCTATCGAGAAGATATTTTCCGTGCTCCGCTGTTCAGAGCAAGAGAAGGTCACCCTGGCTGTCTATCACTTAAAAGGAAAAGCTGATCAGTGGTGGTAACTGATTAAAAACAAGAGGCAAAGAGTGGAGGTTGAAGTTGTGGAGTGGGAAGAGTTCATAGGGATCTTCTTCAGTAAGTATTTCCCTCGTTCCATGAGAACAAGAATGGAGAACGAGTTTCTCAAGATGAAGCTGAAGGAGAATGAATATGTGGGAAGCTATGAGGTGAACTTCACAAGGGTTTCACGTTACACCTCTAGCCTTTTCATGGATCCAAATGGTAATGTTGATAGATTCTTCATTGGGCTGAGACCTTATCTGTAGAAAAATCTAGCCAACCGAGACTATGATAGTTATGAGGAGATCGTGCAGAGTGCGATGAAAGTCGAGTTAGAGTTTGGTGAGATGCAGTAGTCTCATAAATATAATGAAAAGAATAGATTGATGGATCTCAGCTTAGGGAGGAACTTTGATTAGTGAAGATGAAGAAAGAAAGTGTAACATCCCATATGTAATAAATGTGGGAAAAAGCATTCATGGAACTGCCTTCTTGTGAGTGGGAAATTCTACAAGTGTGGAAGAGATGATCATATTGTGAGGAATTGTTGTAGTGAGGTGAAGAATTAACTTCCAAAAACTAACGAAAAGGGAAAGATGGTGTAGTCCCTACCTGATGTCCAGTGCTTTAAGTGTGGACAAATTGGGCACTTTTCTAATCACTGTCCAAATCCGAGGGTAGTGGAGGGGAACCACCATCAGCCTCAGCAAAGGCCAAGGGAGAAAGGCCATTCTTTTGATTTGGAAGGTACCCTTTTTGTTCTCCCAAATCTAGAAATTACTTTGTTTAATTTTTTTCTACGCATTTCTTTATTTACTCTAAGTTTTCAAAGAATTTAGAATCAACACCCGATTTTCTAAAAGTAGAGTTATTAGTCAAGAATCTTGGTGGGATTATCCAAGAATCGTCAGTGTTTATAAATTATAGTATTTACTTTAGTGATCACAATATTATCACAAATCTAGTAGTCATTCACATGCTGTAATTCAACATTATACTAGGGATAAACTGACTCTCAAAGTATAATGCTAAGATCAAATTCAGAAGCAAGGAAATCTCAGTATTCTTAAATGGAAAGACTACATTTATCTTTCAAGGAGAGATATCTCAACCTTATCTTTGTCTAGAAGAACCTCCTATATCCTTATTTGTGGAGTTGATCGGGGAAAAAGAATAAGGAAATGAAAGTTTGAGGATAGAAAATGTCCCCATCATCCAGGAATACGTTGACGTATTTCCTGAGGAGTTTCCCAGACCTTCCCCAGAAAGAGAGGTAGAGTTCTCTGTTGAACTCGTACTTTGATATCATCCGATATCAAAGACCCCATATAGGATGGAAAATATGGAGCTGGAGGAATTAAAGAAACAACTCCATGATCTTTTGGAGAAGGGGTTTATCTGATTGAGTGTGTCTCCTTGGGGAGAACCGGTTCTCTTTTTGAAGAAGAAGGATGGATCAATGAGGCTATTAATTGATTATAGAGAATAGAATTGGATCAAAGTGAAGAAAAAAATACCCCCTTCTAAGAATTGATGACTTATTTGACCAACTTCGTGGGGCTCAATTCTTCTCTGAGATTGATCTTCAATCTGGTTATCATCAATTGTGGGTGAAGAAAGAAGATATTCCAAAAACCGCCTTCCGATCAAGATATGGGAATTATGAGTTTGTTGTTATACCCTTCAAACTGACTAAATCACCTGCTATTTTTATGTATTTGATGAATAGAATCTTTAAGGACTACCTTTATAACTTTGTGGTAGTTTTTATTAATGATATTATGATATATTCCAAGAGTCGTGAGGAGCATTAGGATCATATAAGGGTTATTTTGAAAACTCTATAGAAGGAGAGGATTTTTGGGAAGTTTAATAAATATGAATTCTGGTTACAACATGTTACTTTCCTGGGGAACATTGTTACCAATGAAGGAATAATAGTTGACCCTAAAAATACAAAATTCATAGAGGAGTGGAATCAGCCTACAAAAATAACTAATATTCATAGTTTCCTTGGATTAACAGGATATTATAGGAGGTTTGTGAGAAACTTTTCATGACTTTCTAATCCATTTACCAAGTTAACTTGAAAAGGGGTCAAGTTCATCTTGAAAAAGGAGTGTGAGGAAAGTTTCTAAGAGCAAAAGAAGAGATTGGTTATTGCACCAGTGTTAAATCTTCCCTCAAGTGGAGAAGGATTCGTTATTTTTAGCAATGCATCTCTGAAAGGGATTGGGTGAGTCCTCATGCAAAATAAAAAAGTCATTGATTATGCATCTCGACAGTTGAAGACTCATGAGAAGAACTATACTACGCATGATCTAGAGCTGGTTTTAATCTTTTTTGCTCTGAAGATATGGAGGCACTATCTTTATGGGGAGAATGTGATATATACACAGACCATCAAATTTTGAAGTATATATTCACACAAAAGAAATTGAACATGAGACAAAGGAGATGGTTGGAACTTCTCAAAGACTATGATTGTTCAATTCATTATCATCCTGGAAGAGAAAACAAATTCTCTGATGCATTAAGCAGGAAATACCCATTTTTTATTTCCATGATGAGGATTCAAAGATATCCTTTGATCAATAACCTAGTAAAATTGGACATGGGAATTATAAGGGAAGGCACAACATCAACCATAACCCAAGTGATTTCTCAACCGTCATTACTATAGAAGATCAAGAAAGATAAAAAATAATATCCTTTGTTACAGAAGAAGTTTAATGCTATGAAGGATTAAAAGTTTCTAGAGATCAATATTGATCAAGAAGGTGTACTGAAATTTCGTAAAAGACTATGTGTTCCATCTATTACAGAAATAAAGGAGCTTATGTATGAAGCTCATAGCTCTACTTTCTCTATACATCCTGGAAGCACAAAAATGTATAGGGACCTTCATGATCATTATTGGTGGGATAATATGAAAAGGGAGATTGCTGACTACACTTTAAGGTTCCTGGTATGTCAGCAAGTGAAGGCAAAGCGACAACTTCCTAAAGGGGAATTTCAACCACTACCCATACCAGCATGGAAGTGGGACAATATCACTATGGACTTCGTCACTGGTCTCCCGAGAACTTCCAAAGGAAACAATGTGATATGGGTTATTGTAGATCATCTCACAAAGAATACCTATTTTATCTCTATCAGGGAAGATTTCTCTCTTGATCAACTTGCCAGGATTTATGTGACATAAGTGGTAAGGCTGCATGGAGTTCCACTTTCTACTGTATCTGATCATGATCCAAGGTTCACATCAAAATTCTGGAGAATTATTCAACATGATCTGAGAACTGAATTGAATTTTAGTATAGCCTATCACCCCCAAACTTATGGCCAATCTGAAATGACTATTCGAACACTCAAGGACATGTTGAGAACATGATCAATGGAATTTAAATGTGAATGGGATCAACATATCCATTTAGTTGAGTTCTCTTACAACAATATCTTCCACTCAAGTATTGAAATGGCACTATATGAAGATCTATATGGTAAGAGATATAGAACTCATACTTGTTGGCATGAATCTAGTGAGAGAAAACTTCTTGGGTCTGATCTTGTGAAAGAGATGATAGAAAAGGTCCATGCCATCAAGCAACACATTAAGGCTGCTCAAAGTCAAAAAAAGAGCTATGTTGATAACCGTAGAAGGGACTTGGAGTTTCATGTTGGTGACAAAGTCTTTCTTCGGATTTCACCTTGGAAGAGAGTCATGAGGTTTATGAAGAAAGGGAAGCTCAGCCCTACGTACATTGACCCCTATGAAATCCTTGATCCCATGGGAGCAGTGGACTATCGGCTTGCACTTCCTCCAAATATATCACAAGTTCATTGTGTCTTCCACGTATCCCTCTTGAGGAAGTACATACCTGACCCTTAACATGTACTAAATCCAGAGGTGGTATAACTGGAACATGACCTCTCTTATGAGGATCAACCAGTGGAGATCTTGGATCGTAGAGACAAGGTTCTATGAAACAAGACTACCCACCTTGTTAAGGTGTTTTCACTATTAGAATTTTTACTTTTGGAGGTGGGAGACCTATAGCGGCCACCATTTGGCGGCCGCTAATGCTATCAACAGCGACCTCCAAATGGCGGTCGCTACATAGAATACCTAATTTTACCCCTTTTCCCCTCCCGACCCCCCCCCCCCCCCAATTACCATCCCCGACCTCGCCCCCGACCCCACGACCCCGACCCCGGTGACTCTGCCCCCAACGACCCTTCCCTGACCCCGCGACCCCAACCCCGACGACCATCCCCGACCCCGGCGACCCTGCCCCCGGTACCCCCCCCCCCCCCGACGACCCTGACCCCCAGTGACCCCTGCGACCCCGACTCCCGACGAGCCCCTGCGAGCCCCGGCGACCCCTGGCTACCCCCGACGACTTGACCCCTGGAGACCCTAACCCCCAATGACCCCCGATGACCCTGCGCTGCGCCACCCGCAACCCTGGTGACCCCCTGCACCACCCGCAACCCCGCACTGCGCCACCCGCAACCTCGCGTTGCGCCACCATTGACCCCGACAGCCTGCACTGCACCTTCGGACAGTCCTGCCCCAACCCCGCGCTATGCCACCCGCGACCCCGACAGCCTGCGCTGCACCTTCGGATAGTCCTGCCCCCTTCGTCCCCTCTCGGCCCCGCTGCATCCCTCCGGCGAGTCCTCACATCCTTCCTCCGTCAGACCCTTCCGGTTCGTCATGCCTCACCGTGTATAACCCTACCACACTTCGTCCAGCGGTTCCACCACTTTCTATTCCGGCCGTCGAACCCCTGTCGTCAAGTCGCTGCGCCGTCATGAATCCACAATCGAGTCGCACCCCGTTACCCATGGTCGAGTCCTCTGCAGGTAATGTTTTTTATCTTTCAAATTTAGCTTTGAAGTCATTGGTTTTTATATTTAATGATATGTGTTTATTTAGAATTTAAATAAGATATTTTACTTTGATTTCTATTAAATACAGATATGGATAAGAGTTGGATTGATATGAAAGATAGGTTTTCGGATGAATATTTTGAGGGGATTAAGCAATTTATGGATTTCACCAACATATTTCCAAGAGATATGATTAGTTGTACATGCAGAAAATGTGCAAATAGATATCTCTTCAAACGAGATAGTGTTAGAGAACATTTGTTTTTGAATGGGTTTTTGAAAAACTATAAGACATGGACACGTCATGGAGAAGATTTTGTTTCATGTCATCACTCAGAAAGTATTCATATGAATGTTGATTTGAGAACAGTTGATCCGATGAACATAATGCTCAATGATATGATGCACCAGTTTCA
Source organism: Viscum album (assembly GCA_963277665.1). Classification (NCBI taxonomy): domain Eukaryota; kingdom Viridiplantae; phylum Streptophyta; class Magnoliopsida; order Santalales; family Viscaceae; genus Viscum; species Viscum album. Next base: position 1,291,131,264 of record OY728138.1, on the reverse strand, counting down.
ACCTGAAGACAGTAATGTCATAAATGACGACATTGGATTGAGTAATCCTCGTTCTTCTACAGATGGAGACGCATTGAAATTATTTGAAATTCTTGACGATGCGTGTACTGAATTATATCTTGGATGCACTAAATTTAGTAAACTGTCCTTCATCGTTGAATTGTTACACCTGAAGGCTTTGAACCAGTGGTCAGACACCTCATTCGACACGTTGTTGGTATTGTTGAAGAAAGTACTCTCTGCTAGAGTGAAGATTCCGGAGTCATTCTATCAAGCTCGGAAGTTGACCTGTGATCTTGGTTTTACATATGATATAATTGATGCGTGTCACAATAATTGTATGTTGTTCAAAAAAGAGAATTCACAATTAAATAATTGTACTATTTTCTATACATCCAGGTGGAAGACCAATGAGATTAATCAAGGTAGTCAGATTCTTCCTGGGAGAGTCTTGAATCAAGGGAAACAAGTTTCCGCTAAATAGATGCATTATTTCCCACTGAAACCGAGACTAAATAGATTCTTCATGTCAACTAAAATTGCTAAATTGATGACTTGGAATTCAGTGAGAAAGAAATAGGTTGATAAATTAACTCACCCGACAGAATCTTTGGCATGGAAAGAGTTTGATCAAAGACACCCAGACTTTTCCCGAGATTATCGTAATATTCGACTGGGTTTGGCAGCAGATGGTTTTAACCCATTTAGGTCCATGGTTGGTGCGATACATAGTACGTGGCCAGTGGTGTTGGTTCCATACAACATTCCCCCATGGGTATGTATGAAGCAACCTTTTTTGTTCTGTCAATTCTAATTGATGGACCGAGAGGACCTGACAATAAAATCAATGTTTACATGCAACCTTTGATTGATGAGCTGCAAGAATTTTGGGCTGATGGTGTAATGACTTTTGACTCGGCAGCTAATGAAATGTTTAGACTTCGGGCTGCTTTGTTATGAACAATTAATGATTTCCCAGTGTATTCTAACTTATCAGGTTGGAGTTCAAAAGGAGAATTTGATTTCCCTTGTTGTAATAAGAGTAAGAAATCTATAGGGCCCAAGAACTGTAGAAAGTGGGGATATCTTGGTCATAGGTGCTTTCTTCCTCCATTTCACAGGTTCAGAAAAGACCATGTATCGTTTGATGGGAATATAGAGTATGAACCATCACCACAAATATTGTCTGGGGTTCAAATTTGTGCACAACTTGATCAAGAAAACATCCGTACAATGTATGATTTTCAAGATTTATTGGCTCCTGTATTGCCTTCTATTCCTGCTGCAAATAGACAGCGCAGTCATAATTGGAAGAAACATAGTATTTTTTTTGAATTGCCTTATTGGAAATATAATATTTTAAGACATAATTTGGATGTGATGCACATTGAAAAAAATGTATGTGATAATATATTGTTCACCATTTTAGGCGTCAAGGGTAAATAAAAGGATAGTGCTAATGCTCGACGTGATTTGTAAGAAATGGGATTGAGAAAACCATTACATTTACAACTGGGTGAAGGAAATCATGCATACATGCGTGCTGCACAGTATAAAATGAGTAAAAAAGAGAAAAAAAAACATTTCTATCAATTTTGAAGACTGTTAAGGTGCCAGATGGTTATTTCTCTAATATTTCCAAGAGTGTGAATATGACAAGAATGACATTATAGGGGTTGAAAAGTCACGATAATAATATTCTACTTCAACAGTTAATTCCTATAGCAATTTGTGATTGCTTACCTACCCAGGTTGTTGAGCTGTTAATTGAAGTTTCTAATATTTTCAGATAGCTCTATTCAAGGAATCATCACATGAGTGATTTGGAAAAGCTGCAGGATAATATTGTACTTTCACAATGTCACCTAGAAAAACTATTTCCACCGTCTTTTTTTGATGTCATGGTTCACTTGACCGTTCATTTAACTAGTAAAGTAACTGCTGGCGGTCCTATACAATTCAGGTGGACGTATCCAATAGAGCAATACTTAAATACATTGAAACGATATGTGCACAACAAAGCTCTTCCGGAAGCCTCAATTTCCAAGGGATGTTTAATGGATGAGTGTACTAATTTTTGTGCTTCATATATTGATGAGGTTGAAACAAATATAGATAAACCCTCCCAGAATAACGAGGGTCCAATTAGAGAAGGAATAATGTTTGATATGCGGAATGATGAGTGGGTTCAAGCTCATCGATATGTGTTGTTCAACACTCCATCAGTTTTTCCATTGATACAGTAAGTTTCATAGTTGATGTGTATTTTGTTTCTATATTTATTTTACTGCTTAACTTATATTGTGTTGTGATTTAGGATGCATATCGCTGAGTTGAAACGTGAAAGGCCCCGTGCAACTGACTATCAAATCCAAAAACATCATTTCAACACATTTCATGAGTGGTTCAAGACTCATGTACATATAATTGATTTAATATTTTTATAGTGCAACTTAGTTGTATTTTCACAATCCTTTATCCATTAAACTATATATGTGAAATTTGCAGATTCAAAAGTTATGTGATTTAACCCATCCTGTGAGCGAAGAACTCAAACAACTAGCTGATGGTCCATTTATTACAGCTCGACGCTACAACTCTTTGGATGCTAACGGATTCCGATTTCGTATTAGCGATGTTGACATGAACTGAGCCGCATAAAATAGTGGTGTTGGTTGTTCTTTTTTTGACGCGGGTTATTATTATGGATTTCTGAGAGATATTATTGAGGTTGTTTATGGTTGTGGTTTAAAACACATATTATTAAGGTGTGATTGGGTCGATCCAGTTCGTGGAACGAAAGTTGATAACTTCCAATTTACGTTTGAAAATTTTAACAATATGTTATATAAAGATGAACGAGTAAGCAGTGAGCCCTTCATACTGACATCGCAGGCAGAACAATTTTACTTTGTCGGCATTGATTCTGATTGGAAAGTTGTGGTGAAAATGTCTAGAAGAGGGGTTTTTCTGATTGACCAAGAAGAACCTGACGTTGTCGCATTTCCTGATCAAACACTTGAATAAACAACAGTTTCTGTATGAGATGAAGATATACCATGGGCCGGAGAGACAGTTGAAGGAGATATGATAGACTTTCATGATTAGTGAAAATTGTAATTATATCCCCAGTTATTGTTTTTAAAAATATTTATAAGTTGTATATGTATCTTGATTTAACTATAATTTCTTTTAATGTTGGTATGTCACAGGGTGGTCACAGTGGTTCACCTGATGTTGTCAGTATGTATGTTTTCAATTTTTTAAATTAACTGATTGTAATGTTCTGTGTATATTTCCCTAACTGTTTATAATCACTAATTTATATTGTAATTGAATTATGAATTTATGTTTATCAGGATCTAGTGTGCCTTCCAACAGACACAGGGTCCCTAGTAGAGGGGTTCGATCTGGGAACTCTGGAGCCCGATTGGATGTGTTATTTGATGACACATTTCATCCAGTCGGAGAAGGTGGTACTGTACTGAGTCGTTAGTTTGGGAATATGATACGAGAGTCACACATATTTCCTCTAACGACTTGTGAATGGATTTCTTTCCCCTAGTATACTATGGATATATTATGGAGGGAGGTTCAGGTAAATTCATTGTTTAATATTTCATGATATTGTTATTATTATTGTCCCATCTACTGAATTTTTTTAACAGGATAATTTGAAATCCTATCAAGATGAGTTTCGAGCTATATGTATGTCCAAATATCAAAAATTATGGAAGGATTACAAGTCAAGGGTGAAGAGAGATCACTGGACACCATTTGCGGGTGTGCTCGACATTCTACAGTGAGTCCCTCCGGGCATTCTTCCCGAGCAGTGGTAGGATTTGGTTGCGTTTTGGTCAAGTGAGGAGGCGATGGTAAGATTTATTACTTTTAACCTATAAATGAATAATTTTTAAAATGTCGATTAATTAAATATGTTGAATGTATACCGAGTCTGCTCGTCATTCACATAATCGGGCGATGAAGGGCACGCCTTCTAGACTTGGCACTCGACATGTGTCACAGCTCAGACATGATGTAAGTTTAAAATTCACAATTCATTCATATTTTAAAAATGTTGTCGTATAACATGGTGAACCCCTTTATTATAGTTACACCAATGTGGTGAGCCGATCAATAGGATGTCCATATGGGTGAGGACTCGTAGGGCGGGTGATCCCGATGTTGCTGGTGTTATAGTAAGCAAATTATTTACTAATAAATGTATTTTTATTTTATATAAATTATTCATATTTGTTCATTGATTTATTATATGATACAGGCTCAGTTTGATGCTCAGTTAGTAGAGTTTCCAAAGGAGCAACATCGTAGTACTGTGCGTAGAGATGAATTATTTCACCGTGTCGTGGGGCATGACAGTCATGGTTATTCTTTGACTTGTGGTGGTGGTGTCCCACGACGTGCAGTTGTTAGAGCAGATACGATGGGTGCATGTAGAGATTTAGGGATGCACACATAGACTGATATAGATGCTGCCATGCAGGATATGTAGCACAATATGAATGCACAGTTTCAGCAGTTACGTGCAGAGTATGAGGAGAGGTTGTCACAGATGTCATCACGTATCGATGAAATGACGATGCAATAAGTGACTCCATAGGTAAACATTAAAACAAATCATACTCAGATTAACTTTTATTGATATGTTTAAGATACATAATATTGATATATATTGTAGGTTCCGAATACAACTGGTGGTCATCGTAGTGATATTGGTGATCCAGATGAGGATGAACCCCATGCATGAGGTAATTTCATTTGTGTTGATGAATTATCTAGTATTTGTGGATGAAATCTTTGTGCACTCCAAAACTAACTTGATCATACCCATATCTTGACATCATCCATATTACCCTTATTGAGCATCGACTATACTCCAAACTATATATATGTCACTTTTGTATTGATTAGGTATAGTTAATGGGTCAAATAATCTTAGAGGAAGGTGTTTCAGTGGATGGAGAGAAAGTTCAGGCAGTTGTTTCTTGGGAGAAGCCCAAGAACTCTTTCGATATATATAGATTTCTATGGTTCCTAGGATTCAATATAATTATTATTCTTGACGTATACGAGGAGACGACACATCAATCAGATGTGCGGTTTGCGTGCAACGACTCAATATGCGCTTTTTAAGTGTTGAGCGCGCTTCCGAAACGCACGTGGGGTGGTCCAAACTGTCCGAACGACGTCGTATTGACATTAAATCGGACAAAAACAATTGTTGAGTGAATTGTGAAGTGGTCGGGCAGACGGAACGCCAATCAAAGGTGCCGTGTGCCTGCGCTGACCGAGAACGCAATTCTGGTGCCATAAATGGCCAAAACGGGCCTCAAACTATCAAATGCAGAGGGCATGACATCAGATTGACATGAAATCATAGGGGGAACAATGTAATTATTATTATTGACATGTACGAGGAGAGGAAATGTCAATCGGATGTGCAGTTTGCGCGCAACGGCTCAATATGCCCTTTTTAAGTGTTGGGCGCGCTTCCGAAACGCGCGTGGGGTGGTCCAAACCGGCCGAATGACGTCGGATTGGCCTGAAATCAGATGACAACAACAGGTGAGTTAATTTTGAAGTGTTAGGGTAGACGGAATGCCAATCGGAGGTTCCATGTGCCCGCGGTGACCGAGAACGCAATTCTGGTGCCATAAACGGCCAAAACGGGCCTCAAACTGTCAAATTCAGAGCGTACGACATCAGATTGACCTGAAATCAAAAATGGAAAACTTTAGTTATTATTATTGACGTGTAAGAGGAGACGTCAGATCAATCGGACGTGCGGTTTACATGCAACAGCTCAATATGCGCTTTTTAAGTGTTGGACGTGCTTCCGAAACGTGCGTGAGGTGGTCCAAACCGGCCGAACAACGTCGGATTGGAATGAAATAGGAAGACAACAACGGGTGAGTGAATTGTGAAGTGTCCGGGTAGACGGCATGCCAATCGGTGGTGCCGTGTGCCCGCGGTGACCGAGAACGCACTTCTAGTGCCATAAACGGTCAAAACGGGCCTCAAACTGTCAAATTTAGAGTGTACGACATCGAATTGACCTGAAATCACAGGGGAACACTATAATTATTATTCTTGATGTTTACGAGGAGACGAAACATCAATAGGATGTGCGGTTTGCACGCAACGGCTCAATATGCGCTTTTTAAGTGTTTGGCGCACTTCCGAAACGCGCGTGGTGGGGTCCAAACCGGCCGAACGACGTCAGATTGGCCTGAAATCGGACGAAAACAACGATTGAGTGAATTTTGAAGTGGTAGGGTAGACGGAACTCCAATCGGAGGTGTCGTGTGCCCGCACTGACCAAGAACGCAATTCTGGTGCCATAAACGGCCAAAACGGGCCTCAAACTGTCAAATTCAGAGCGTACGACATCAGATTGACCTGAAATTACTTGGGGGACACTGTAATTATTATTCTTGATGTGTAATAGGAGACAAAATGTCAATCGAAGGTGTGGTTTGTGTGCGACGGCTCAATATGCGCTTTTTAAGTGTAGGGCGAGCTTCCGAAATGCGTGTGGGGTGATCCAAACTGGCCGAACGATGTCAGATTGGACTAAAATCGGACAACAACAACATGTGAGTGAATTGTGAAGTGGTCAGGCAGAAGACACGCCAATCGGAGGTTCTGTGTACCCGCGGTGACCGAGAACACACTTCTGGTGCCATAAACGGCAAAAACGGGCCTCAAACTGTCAAATTCAGAGCGTACAACATCAGATTAACCTGAAATAATATGAGGAACACTGTAATTATTATTCTTGACATGTAAGAGGAGACGACACATCAATCAGACATGTGGTTTGCATGCAACGGCTCAATATACACTTTTTATGTGTTGGGCGCGCTTCTGAAACGCGCGTGGGGTGATCCAAACCGGCCGAATGACGTCAGATTGGCCTGAAATCGGAAGACAACAATGGGTGAGTGAATTTTGAAGTGGTTGGGTATAAGGTACGCCAATCGGAGGTTCCGTGTTCCCGCGCTGACCGAGAATACAATTCTAGTGCCATAAACGGCCAAAACTGGCCTCAAACTGTCAAATTCAGAGCGTACGACATCGGATTGACCTGAAATCACGAGGGGAACACTGTAATTATTATTTTTGATGTGTAAGAGGATATGGAACATCAATCAGATGTGAGGTTTGTGTGCAACGGCTCAATATGCGCTTTTTAAGTGCTGAGCGCGCTTCCGAAACGCGCGTGGGGTGGTCCAAACCGGCCGAACGACGTCGGATTGGACTGAAATTGGACGACAACACTGGGTGAGTGAATTGTGAAGTGGTTGGGCAGACGAAACACCAATCAGAGGTTCCGTGTGCCTGCACTGACCGAGAACGCACTTCTGGTGCCATAAACGGCCAAAACAGGCCTCAAACTGTCAAATTCAGAGCGTACGACATCGTATTGACCTAAAATCACAGGGGGAACACTGTAATTATTATTCTTGACATGTAAAAGGAGACAAAATATCAATTGGATGTGCGTTTTGCGCGCAACGGCTCAATATGCGCTTTTAAGTGTTGGGTGCGCTTCCGAAACGCGCGTGGGGTGGTCCAAACTGGCCAAACGATGTCGGATTGACCTGAAATAGGACGACAACAATGGGTGAGTGAATTGTGAAGTGGTGGGGTAGACGAAACACCAATCAGAGGTGCCGTGTGCCCGCGCTGACCGAGAACGCACTTCTGATGCCATAAACGGCCAAAACGGGCCTCAAACTGTCAAATTCAGAGTGTACGACATCGGATTGACCTAAAATCATAGGGAAAAAATGTATTTATTATTATTTAAGTGTACAAGGAGATGAAACGTCAATCGGATGTGAGGTTTGTGCACAATGGCTCAATATGCGCTTTTTAAGTGTTGAACGCGCTTCCAAAAGGCGTGTGGGGTGGTCCAAACTAGCCGAATGACGTTGGATTGACCTGAAATCAGACGAAAACAACGGGTGAGTTAATTTTGAAGTGGTTAGGCAGACGGCACGCCAATCATAGGTGCTGTGTGCCCGCACGAACTGAGAATGCAATTCTGGTGCCATAAACGGCCAAAATGTGTCTGAAACTGTCAAATTCACAGTGTAGGACATTGGATTGACCTGAAATCACATGGGGAAAACTGTAATTATTATTATTGATGTGAACGAGGAGACTTCATTTCAATCGGACATGTGGTTTGCACACAACGGCTCAATATGTACTTTTTAAGTGTTGGGCGCGCTTCCGAAACGCGCGTGGGGTGGTCAAAACCGGCCGAATGATGTCGGATTGACCTGAAATTGGACGACAACAACGGGTGACTGAATTGTGGAGTGGTTGGGTAGACGCCACACCAATCAGAGGTTCTGTGTGCCTGCGCTGACCGAGAACACACTTCTGGTGCCATAAACGGCCAAAACGGGCCTCAAACTGTCAAATTCAGAGCGTACGACATCAGATTGACTTGAAATCATAGGGAAACACTGTAATTATTATTCTTGATGTGTACGAGGAGACGAAACATCAACCGGACGTTCGGTTTGTGCGCAACGACTCAATATGTGCTTTTTAAGTGTTGGACGTGCTTCTGAAAGGTGCGTGGGGTGGTCCAAACCGGCCGAACGACGTCGGATTGGCCTGAAATCGGACGACAACAATGGGTGAGTGAATTTTGAAGTGGTCGGGCAGACGACATTCCAATCAAAGGTGTCGTGTGCCCGCGCTGACTGAGAATGCACTTCTGGTGCCATAAACGGCCAAAACGGGCCTCAAACTGTGAAATTCAGAGCGTACGACATCAGATTGACCTGAAATCACAGGGGGAACACTGTAATTAGAACCATATAATTAACAATTTTATATTTTTAAAACGATAATCGAAATTATGAATATATTTTTAAAATCGTATACTTTCGATCTGTTATAGTAAGTTTGAATTGAAATATGTTAATTTGTTTCAAATATTTGTTTATAGGTTTTATTTGGTACTAATTTTATTATTAAATTTTGATATGTAGTTATATTTGATGAGGGTTTCGGAGCATGGAAGATGAATATGTGATTTATGTGGTATTCATAGTATTTTTGATATTTTTTTTAAAAAAAAACTAAAAGCTAAAGCGGCCGCCATTTGGCGGCCGCTGTAGCCTGTGTTCGGGTCAGCTATAGTTGCCGCCAAATGGCAGCCGCTATTGGTCATCCCTAAAGCGGCTGCCAAATGGCAGCCGCTGTTGGTCATACACGCTGACCTTCAGCATCCTCCAAATGGCGGTCGTTGATAGCAACAACGACGGACCAAAAGTGGCCCCCATTTGGCGGACGCTAGGCGACCACTATAGACCTTTAGCGACGACTTTTGGCGGCCACTAAAATTCATATTTGTACTAGTGTTTGGAGGAACTAAAAATGTGAAGAAGCCACTTGGGAACCAGAGGAGTCAATGAGACCAAAGTACCCACACCTTTTCTCTTCTGAGGGTATGAGTTAAATTTTCAAGGAAGAAATTTCTTAAGGGGGAAAGAATGTAACGACATGAAATTTTGAATAAATATTTGTTTCCTAATTTTGTGTGTTATTTTATTTTATACTCAACAAAACTATATCCTTTAATTAATGAAGTGAGTATAATTAAATTAGACCGTTGGGTTTCCATTGTTATATGATCGTTGGTCAATATAACCATTGGAAACTAAACACTTAACGTTACAATTATTGTTTATAAATTCAAATGATCTTGGTTAATTAATACATAAAGAAGAGTCGATGGCATCATCCAGTAAACTTGGGCCATAGGAAGTCTATCTGTTGGAGCTTGGGAAGGTGGTAGAATCACTGAGTTTTGCTCTGGACCAAGCCCAAGCCGAACTTCAACATGTGAAGCTTGAACAAAATCACCTAAGGGAGAAGTTCAAGCTGTTAGAAATTACCACTCGAGCAATGTTGTCCGAGCCACCCCAAGATTCTATCACCATAGCACACCTTACACTTAGGTCCTATACAGGTGTTATAAGGGGATATGTAATGAAGCCTTATTTACTTTTTTTAATCCTTTTGTATAAATAAATTTTTACTTCTTATTATGGTAAAATTTTTGAATTTAAAATGTCCAGATAAAAATAGGATGAATTTATAGAAGTTATAGATTATTGATGAATTTTGGAAAAAGGGGTATTTTAAAATATTTTTGTATTCTTTAAATAATTAATAATGTGAATTGAATTTAAAAAAATGGTCTTCTACAGTTGTGTTCAGTAATAAATTTAAAGTCTAATAAGATCAACTTAATTTTTATTAAATAGTAAAGTATGAATAGTAACATACCCGTATGAATATTAATGAATAGTAAATCAACCAAAAAAATAGAAACTTTACCCATGAATGTATAAATACATTTTATACATCTTAAAATTGAAAAAAATGATCATAGTATAAGTTTTGGTATTTTTGTATGTCATAAATATTTCATTTACAATTTTATAGTTAATTTAATAAATTAAAATGGAAATTTATTTTCTTAAAATGTAATCATATGTTGTTACTTTATTTTCTTATGGTTATATGATAATTTTATGTGACCTTTATTACTTTCTTAAGGTGTTACAAAATGAGTTATAGTTTTGAAGTTGAATTTTTTGAAATAAATAATGATTTTATTTAAAAATTAAATTAAAAATATTTAGAAAATTATTTTCATAAAATGGAGTTCATTTTTGAATTCAGATCATTGATATTAGGATAGAGTAAATTTTTGGGATTTTTCTGAAATAGTTGATTTTTCAGTGAATAATAAAAATACAGTTTTGAGTTTCAGGTGTTTAATGACATAATTGATGATGTAATCATGCTGTAATAAATCTGGTAGACTTGTTAATAGAAATATATGTTATGAGGTGTCCCAAGTGGCCAATACCATGGGAAAATACCATTGGAAAGCCCATGGTTTTGCAAATACCACCGATGAGGTGTACATTGGAAATTAGTTAAATATTCCCTCTTTTTTTGCTATAAATACCAAGCCATTACCTTATTAATTTCATTCCAAAATTATCCTCAACAAAGTTCTAGTATTTTTACCTCCCAAGGAGTCCTCCCAAGGTACCCTCAAGCCTCCAAAGGTCCCGAAATTCAAGCTTTTGAAGTTACTCTTCAAGGTAAGGGAACCTTTCATACTCCTCTTATAAGTCATGAATTTATTTATGTTATGTCTTCTAGTTTCCATTTTATTATGTGGAGTTATGTTCTTATATATCCTTATTACCATCCATTTTATGTCCAATTGATGATATACCCTTTCCTATCTCATCAACTTATTTTTTTTCTGAATTATAAGCGACGCCATTAGGCTGCCGAATTTTCGTAAAAGAAATCACATTTTCTCTTCAAGTTTCCTTTTCATGTGGTATGTCATTAAAATTTCCAGAACATGATATTATTTATTTTTATTATTTACCTCTAATATAAAATTATTCATTTATGGATGGGAGACCCTTGTCACCTCTATTTTTATTATTTTCTAAAACCATGATATATTGCCGTAATGCTGCAGAAATTTCGCCTCAAAATTTGTATCTCTTTCTCTCAAGAAATTCTCTTGTTTTATTTATGTGAATGCCCAGACCTATTTAGTTTATATGGGTGAAAATAAATATAAAAAATGATATATTTGATTCTGGAATTCACATACATATAACCCTCACTCCCTTTCCATGGGTTATAAATTACATAATGATCTTATTTTTAAGAACTTTTAAAACGTCACAATTTTGAAATGAAACCCATTTCTTTTATTCTCTATGGGTTATTTATGAAATGTTTTATTATGAACTATTTTGATCAAATTAAAATAAAAACATATTAAGGATGTTCCCTGATAGCGCTCCAATGCATTGGGTAAAGAATTTAATCTCTAGAGATGACAAGTTTCACGATACCTTGGTGAATAGCCTTGGTAATTTTTTTATGATACCTTGGGATGAACCTTGGTGATATGTTAATGAATGTCTAAATGAAATGTTGTAGAAACATATTCAAGTTGTGATTCATGTTATTTTTATTATGATATGCCTATTTTTTCCATTGTTCATGTCTTATGGTTTTCATCTTGTTCTTATTGATATCACAAGTAAATTGATTACCTTGTTTTCCTTACTGGGCCTTCAGCTCACCCTGTCCTTTGATGTATGTCTCTAGGTTATGAGATGCAATAAATTTACATAGGATGAAATTTTCAAGAAGCTTTTAAAGGGGATTTAACAGAGTGTTTTAATTTTTCATGTTTTATTGTTCTTTATTTCAAAGACACTAGACTTTAAAGATCCTCTGTTTGTAAAATGTAATGAAAAGTTATGTAATAAAAAGGCGGGATGTCATATATATAATAGTATGATGAGTATAAAAATATACCAAATAGGTTCCTCCCCTAAAATTTATTTCATTAAGTTAATTAATCATAATAAATTCCTAAGGAATGAAATAAATATATCACTCAACATTTTAAGCATAATAAAAAAACAAAGAAAATAATTAAATTCAAGAAAATATTAACCAATTTCCATTCACCATCCACCCCTCCACACCATCATCATCAATCATCCATATAATCACAACTACATCACTCCATCCACCCCACCATGACCACATCACATCATCCACCTTACCTCATTCTAAACCTCTAATGATGAAATATCCACAAACACAAAATCCATCTGTCACTATGACTACAACAATAAAAACTATATATGAGGACTATACAAAAACAATAACAACTATATAAAAGTATTACAATAAAAATAAAAACTATACTTGTAGTAGGAATAAAACATCCCTAAATTAATATAACATACCCTACTACCACCTCATAATTAAGGAATAAAACACCCCTCATCGAATACCACATCCCTTCACATCACATTTGCATCATAGTAACTTAACTTAAATACAAAATATCATTATAATAACATTAATAATGAATAATAAAATATCATTTATCAAATAAAATCATTTAATAATATCCAAAACTCAATATCATTCCACCAACTCAATCATCATGTAAAAACATAGTTTACCACATAATCACAAAAAAATCAACCACCCATAAAAATTATTATAATATCATTTATCAAGTTACAATATCATTTTAACAATTAATTGTAAGAACTCATACTATTAATATTAAACAAATATCACAAAAATAAAAATTCCACTTTCAACCACATGATTTAGGTAAATTTTATCAACTACAACTCTTTCACCCTTTTTCTAATTATAAGCTCATCTATGTTCACCACCATTACTCACTTAACACACATTTCCCTAAAAAACTAATATCATTAAATAATATGTCAATACATAATCCCTAATAGTATCCCATCATAACATATCAAAATCAAATGATTTATTCTACTGGTTTCATTAACAAATAATTATCACCTTTCACAACATCATAATAATAATATAGAATAATTACATTTCATATATCATCACTTCAAAAATAAATTACAATCAATTTTTTCAAACCACATATCTCTATTTTATAAAAAAATGATCTCTTTGATTAACATCACATTTTAAATCATCATTCCATTCCTACCACTTTTAATAAAAATCCAAAATTTGATAAAATCAAATCATATCACCAAATCATTCTTCAACCATTATTTATTTTCACACATTAAACTCATTAAGATCGTCAATTTAATTTTTTTGTAACAATTTATGAAAAAATCATAACAATTTTGGGGTTTTAGAAAATTTATTAATCATTATTTAAATTATATGATTAGAAATATTTACCCACCATGAAATTTATAAAATATAAAAAATTCAAAAGAAATGAAAAAAGAAAGGTTATAATTCCCTAACTTGTTAAGATCCAAAATCCTTCATGGAAGAATGTTTATTGATCTCACCCCCTTTGAATCCAAAAATCCTTAATTATGGTAATACATCACATGATATATACATATAATCAATTTAAAAATCCAATTCCTAATAATATTAGAGAATAAAATGGTTAATCAATCAATTATCAGGAAAAAAATCAAGGGATTTCACTTACCATCGATCCAAGGTTCGATCTAATAAATTACATGAAAAAGTTCATCAAAGAATATTTAAATACCTTAAAATAAATCCTAATCACCCTCATATTTTTTTCAAATGGCCAATGGGGAGTTATGAGGGATAAATAATGGTCTTGGGTGGTTTAAAAGTCAATATGCGGATCTTTAATTGATGTGTATAGTTTTGTTTTATGGTTATTTAATTGCGCAACACCTGTGAAACCCTCACTGCCCAAAAATCATCAAAATGAATGGTTTCATTTTATGAAAGTGCATTATTCTTTTATATCCATTTCCTAGAGATGCATGAACTATAAGAAACTATTTAACTATGAATGTAAACTATAAAACCCATTAAAAAATCTCCAAATATATATCAATAACCAAAATTCTCTCCAAACTTATGCTCCAAGGTAAATAAATCATTCCAAAACTAGTTATAAAGACTCAAACATTTTGGTTTTGTTACTTTTCAAGTGATTTTTTAATTTTGATCTAAATAAGGTGTCATTTTATGAATTGGTATTCATACTGAGAATCTAAGAATTTGAACATATTTGGGTGATGTTTTTTTATTGGGAAAGAGGCTCAGATTTGGTGTTTGGGTGCTAAAGTAAGCATAAAAGGAGGGTCTAGGTGACTTGAGAGTAGGCTGTGGTTGTATTTTATAGACCATGAAAAATACTAGGAGTTGTGGTGTGGCACAGGCTATGATATGTTTGATTTTTTTTACAAATTAAGGAGTCCAAATTATATCCCGAAGGATTGTGACATGGTGCTGATATGTGGGAAGGACCATGTCACAACCCAAGGGCTATTCCATGGAGGGATCTTGTGGGGTGGGTGCCCTGTGGTGTAGCCCTTGGGGGCTAAAACTCCAAGGGGAGTCCCTTTGGGTTGGTCCCTCTGCCCTTCATGGGTGGTTGTACCTAAATCTATGGTCTATTCCATAATGTGTCCATGTTTTATGGAGACAATGACACAACCCTATAAGTTTATGTTATGGAGGGGGATATTGCGATCAAACCCTACCTTTTGAGGGTTGGATATACCACAATTAAGTAAGATATGCCATAGTAAAACCTATTTTTGGGGTTTTTCACTACTGCACTAGGGGGATACATCACAATGTACCCCTAGGAAGTTTTTTAGCAGGGGTAAACTTGTAATTAACTAGTAAATTTTTTCATTTTTAAGGTTCTGGGGTTTATGTGGGAGGCCATTATGCCAAATCTCCCCTTCTATCTCCTATATATGATCCCTTGTATAGGGGTGATTTTTTTGGGGATTCTGCAACATTTTAGGTATTTTCTTCCCTCAATATCCTCCTATTTCAGTTTTCCCTACATATAATCTAATTTTGGATAATTTAAACATCTTGGGTAGAGGATTATCTAAAAGGATGATCACAGATAATTGGGTGTGATTCTGGTGTGACAATTATGCATAATATATTTTTAGGTGGAAATTACTATTTTTATTAATTTGAATAATTATTTTTAAATGTTTATAATTAATTAATTATATTTATTTTTATGAAATAGGTGCTTGAGATCATGGATGAGATTTTACAAGGCTTAATAGATCTTGGTGAGGGGTTAACTATGGAATTGAGGTAGGTGGGTCATATGATACAAACTCATATGCTTATTTATTTATGATTGTACATGCATGTATAATTTAATGGGTTCAAGAAGTAGGATTAGGGGGTGATAGTTCCATGGGTTGAATTTAGGATGGAATCAAGCCTTCTTTGCTTGGTATAAGTGATCTTTATCACTCAGGTGAATCATAATCTCTTGAAGACTATGCCACTAAGGGGTGAGGTTGTTAGTTGAGATGACAAGAGACCTTGGGTAGATGTTAGGGTACAAGACATGACTTAGGTAACCTAGGTGAGTTACCCAAGGCTAATGTGTAGGAATGAGAGGCCTTGGGACAAGTGAGGAATAAAGATATTGTTTTATATCACAAGTCCTTAGGAACTCTCTTCTAAGGTCATAGGAGATCCTTGGTGTGAAAGGTGAGTAGGATAAGTTATATGGGATTTGAATTGTGTGACAGAGAGGGGTTTACTATAAGTGGTCATAAAAGTGATCTTCATCCTGATATGTGAGATGATACCTAGGTATGGATCATGATAATTTCATAGGAACTTGGAATTGAGATGCCAATGGGAAATTGGATGAGGAGTTAGACCCTACCTTTTAAGGCCCTATTCGGGTAGAAATTATGGGTTATGAGGTAACTATGATGTGATGAATTTAGGTCAATGCTTTTGTTTTGATATGAGGGGATATATAATGAGTGACTATCACCCTGTGATGTGATGGTGAGTTGTGTGATGGGATGAAACCCTATTTTTTGTTGCATGTGTGTTCTTGGTTGTGTGCTTGTGATATGAAATGTATTATAGTGTGTGTGATGTGGATCCTAAGGCCTATAATTCACTTGAGTGGGAAGGAATTGAATGGAATAACATGAGGGATATAAAATCCTAGCGTGTATACATTCTAATCCTATATAGAGTGAGAAGGTTTGTATTGAGTCTTGATTAGACCTTTTATTGAGTGAGAAGGTAGTGGTTGGGATTATGGATCGTATTGAGTGTGAAGGATACTCTGGTTGTGATATGATGTGAGACATGGATGAGATTACATACCTTGAGTAATTAGGTATAGTAAGGCATTGGATTAATGGATTTTACCATGAGTGATAAGGTAGATGTCGAAAAGTAGTTGTGGTACCTGGTGAAGAACCCTACTCCGAGGGAGTAGCGATCGAGATTTGGATGAACCCCTACCTTATATATTTGGCTATGGGATGAGGCTATATATTACTCCCTACCCTAATTCCTTAAGCATGTGTGATCGTACCATGATTCACTGTGTTATTTTCACCCTTACACCATTGTATTAAACTAAATTTGTATTGTAAATTCCAAATATAATAACAAAATGCACTTTATGTTTGATTAAATTATTTTATTTTTATCACTGTTAAAAGGTCAATGTTACTTGTTTTGATAATATCATTGAAGGTTGAGGTGGTTTGGAGGACCCATGATGAAGTCCAAGAAATATGGGTCAAACTGCGCAGGATCCAAGAACACCAGTGGATTAATCCACACACTGATACTATAACGTGAATCCAAATGAGCATAATTTTTGCGGGATGGTCCAAAATTTAATAGGATACATTTCATCTCAAGGAACCCAGTCCTGATTCGGCTTCTAAGGGGACCATCCGAACTGATATGTCCAAGCCACCGAATATGCATAAAGTCAAAAGTGACGTTCTGTAATATGTCAATATCTCAAGATGTGATTTTAAAAATGATGAAAAACATTCGGTGGTGATATTCAAGACATGGGGATATAAGTTTCCAATTTTATAAAAAGGGATATTCGACTTTCTAGTAGTAGAAAACCATCCTGTAAGTGGTTTATAAAAATATGGGTGCCCAAAACCACTTCTCATTTTGGCTATAAAAAGGCACCCTGGGAACCCCATTTAGTAGTTCAAACCAGAAGTGAAGCACTTCCATTTTAGATTCCTATATGAGTCTCCTACTCATCCTTGAAGTTTTAGAGGCCCCTATCCTCATAGGGGATCAATAATGAAGAAGGAGTTCCACCTGAGCTTCCTCCTCCTCCCGATGTCGAGCTAAACAGTGGGTGATCATTGTGAGAGAGCCACACACTTGAAGAGGGAGTTACAACACCTTATATTCTAATCTTTTTTTGTAATTTGTGTGTGAATTATTTCACTTAGGTTTAGTATTTATATGTTTTTTCTCTGAATGCATTTATTTGGTTTAATTAAGTGAAACATTTCTCATTTCAATACCGATTGGGTTGAGATTCAAGTGGGAATCTTGGGTTGTTATGATTGGACAACACAAGCATCCTCTTTCTCTCACACATACATGAGATTTCAGTATGCTTTGGTAAAACTCACTCTATTCTTGAGGACTAAACTTTTACAACATGATTTTTGTGTCAAGGGGTGGTTCTTTGTGCATCATTTTAAGAGGAATGGGGGGAATCAAGATCTTGGTTAACCCTCAACCAAAGGATTACACTAAAACCTAATAATAAATTAAGAATGAGAAACTCTTCAAGTTCTGTAGTAACTTATCAATGATCACTTATTTATCTCATATTTTTTAAAATCCACTTTGTCTTTCAACTTTATAACTCTTTACGTTAAGTTACTTTCTTAAAATTGTTTACAAAATCACCCCTATTTTGTTCTTCTTATTAAAAATACACACTAAAAACCTGTCAATGATCCTTGAGATATGAACTAGGGTCTTCCATATACTAAAAAATCTTCTTTAAATAAATATCAATTTGACATTTCATGACAACGCTATCAAATTTTGGCGCCGTTTCCGGGGAGCGCTTTGGTTTTTAGTGTGTGTTTTTGATAATATGTTTCTATATTTTTTGAATATTTATTTGTTTTATCTTACACCTCTACCTATATTTTTCTATTATGATTTATTTATTTTGCAGGTTTTGTTCATGAAATGTTCAACTATGGGAGACCTACCACCTTTTTAACATGAACCAGAGAGGATCTTACATCAGCGACATCGATATGCACAAGAGAACCCTTCGAAGGAGGACATACAAAACATAGACACTCTTCTTGATCCTTCCTCTTCTTCTTCTAGAACCCACATTAAAACTAAAATTAACATGAATAACTTGACTGAAAACAATCAAACACTAAAATAACTGACCTCAAATTATGTTTATATCCAACCCACATATATTAAAATTCAAGGCGAGGCACCCAATTTGAACTAAAATCTGGTTTAATTCATTTATTACCAAGATTCCATGGACTGTCTTGAGAAGATATACACAAGCATTTAAAAGAATTACATACTATGTGTTCTATATTAAAACCTAAAAATTTTAATTAAGAATAAGTAAAGTTAAGGTCATTCCCTTTTTCATTAGAAGACACTGCAAAAGACTGGCTTTATTATGTTAATTCCCCAATAAGAGGTTCGATAGACATGAAACACCTTTTTCTTGAAAAATATTTCCCAGCATCTCACACTGAAACTATAAGAAAAGAAATATATGGTATAAGACAATCACAAGGGGAAACACTACATGAATATTGTGAATGCTTTAAAAGGATTTGTTCAAGTTTCCCATACCACCAAATAAGCGAACAACTTTTAATTCAGTATTTTTATGAAGGTTTAATCCCTATTGATAGAAATATGATTGATTCTACTACAGGTGGTGTACTAGTGGATAAGACCCCAATTTCTGCAAGAACCTTGATTTAGAACATGTCAAAAAACACTCAACAATTTGGTACAAGGTCTAGTGTACCCATTCAAGGTGTCCATGAGGTGAAAAGTACCGAATTTGAGAAGAAGGTGGACACAAAGTTTAAAGAGGTAAGTACCCTTCTAAGAAAACTTTCTCTTTACCAAGGGAAATCCCAATATCCTCCTCCCATCCATTGTGGTATATGTTCTTCTAATACTCACTACTCTGATCAATGCCCCCAATTAAGATAAACTTTTGAGATTTGTGAGGAAATCTTTCCAGGACGCCCCTATAACCAACCCTTTAGGCAAGAACCATACTATCCCTCAAATCTTGGGTGGAAAGACAACCAAGCCTATAGGAAAGGGGGTATTCAAACCAACCTCAACAACCATTGAACCAAAAGGGTCAGATTATTCATCCACTACCACCACCCAGAAATCCTCAACCACCCCAAAGGCGTTTCCAACAACCCCCTCCAAAACCTGATCCTAGCCGAGAAGATATGATGAAACAAATGGCTTCCAACAATCCATAATTCTAGAAAACCACCCAGGAAGCAATACAAGACCTCAAAACCCAATTACGCCCACTAGCTAACTCGGTGGGGGAAATTCAATGTCACGAGTCAGGTAAACTACCTTCTCAACTTGTAGTTAACCCTCGGGATAATAGAAATGTTAGTTCCATAACCCTTAAGAGTGGAACAAAACTTAAAAACCAAATGAATCCTTCATTAGAGTCATTCCATCCCGAGGAAACCTCCATCCCAACCATTTAAAATATTCTAAATGTTGAAAAACCATGTCTTGAGAGAATCCCTTCTAAAGGAAAGAGTGTGCATGTTGATGAGTCTCCTAGCCAACCCATTCCTCTTCCATTCCCTTAAAGGTACAACCAACCTAGAAAAAAAAGGAAACTGAACTAGATAATGAAATATTGAAAACTTTCAAAAAAGTGTAGGTAAACATCCCCTTGATTGATACTGTGAAACAAATTCCAAGATATGCAAAGTTTCTGAAGGAGATGTGTACACACCGAAGGTGTTTTCATGGATATGAAAAGGTGAGCTTGGGGAGGAATGTATCAGAATTGATAGAGCCATCACTTCCCACCAAGTGCAACAATCCTGGGACATTCTCGATTCCATGCATCATAGGAGAGTATTCATTTTACAACGCCATACTTGATTTAGGTGCTTCTATAAATGTGATTCCTCACTCCATTTAATCTACATTGAAGGTCGGGGAACTAAATACCACTGGAATATTTGTTCAAATATCCAACTGGAGTACCAAACACCATTACGGTGTGTTATAGGATGTTCTTGTGAGGGTGAAAAATTTAATTTTTCCTACAGATTTTTATGTGATAAAAATGGAAGATGATAGGATGAATGGACATGCACCAATTATATTGGAGAGAACCTTCTTGAAAATCAGCAAAACCATAATTAATGTCCATAATGGAACATTATATATGAAATGTGGTGGTGAAATAGTCCATTTAAATATCCTTGACGCCATGAATCACCCCTCAGAAGAAAATTCCTCCCTCTCTGTTAATTCAATAGATGCACTCCCTTCCCCTGAAAAAACTTCTTATCATTCCCTGATACCCTTTCTGAGTTTTCATCCTTGATTGAAATTCTTGGTAATGGATCATGCATTGATTTTTGTAGTGGTCTAGAAAAGTGTCATGCATGTTTATTAATTCATAATTTCTTGAGCACTGAGGATCCAATGACTATCTATGATACTGATAATCTTATAAAAGATCATTCCACTATTGAGGATGATACCATTGAGTAGTTATATGAGATGAATGAACTCTCACTTTCACATGCACTCTCATCAATCCAAAATCCACCTGAATTGGAAGTGAAACAACTGCCTCAAGATTTAAAATATTCTTATCTTGAGAATGGAAACAAGTTGCCCGTCATCATTTCTAGTTCACTACCACCTAAAAATGAATTGTGACTGCTTGAAATTTTGAGGGAGTATAAAAAATCATCGTGATGGACACTTTCTAACATTCTTGGTATTAGCCCATAAATTTTCACACATCATATTTTATTAAATGATGAGGCTAAACCAGTGAGGCAGGCACAACGTCGACTGAACCCAAACATCATAGAAGTTGTGAAAAAGTAAGTAAGAAAATTATTGGCTGCTAGAATCATTTACCCCATATCTAACATCTAATGGGTCAGTCCCATTCAAGTAGTTCCTAAAAAAACTGGCCTTATAGTAATCAAAAATGAAAACAATAAATTGGTTCCAACTCATGTGCAGAATAGTGGCGTGTCTATATAGACTATCGTCGACTAACCCAACACACTAGGAAGGATCATTTCCCTTTTCCGTTCATTGACCAAATTCTAGAGAGGCTAGCGAGTAAGTCTCACTACTATTTCCTTTATAAGTATTCTGGATGCTTTCATATCTATATTTCCGTCGAGGAATAAGAAAAGACAACCTTCACTTGCCCCATTGGAAAATTTTCATATAGAAGGATGCCATTTGGTCTGTGAAATGCTCTGGGTACTTTACAACAATGCATGGTTAGTATTTTTTTGTATTACCTGGAGAATTGTATGGGAGTATTCATGGATGATTTCACAGTTTATGGATCTTCTTTTGATGAATGTTTGAGTAGTCTTGATTTATTCCTACATCGCTATGTTGAAAATAATCTCAAATTAAATTATGAGAAATTCCATTTCATGGTGAGACAAGGTATAGTTTTGGGAGATGTCATTTATGGGGATGGAATCCAAGTAGATAAATAAAAAGTGGATGTCATTTATTCCCTACCATTCCCAAAAAATGTATGGGATGTGCGGTCTTTCCTAGGTCATGTTGGATTTTACCATCATTTAATTCGTGACTTTAGTAAAATTGCACCCCCCTATCCCGATTACTTCAAAAATAAAAAGAATTTGTTTTTGATAATGAATGTGAGGAATATTTTAATAAGTTAAAATGGAGTCTCACATCACCCCCGGTAATCCAACCACTACACTGGGATTTACTATTTGATCTCATGTGTGACACCTCTAACTATACAGTTGGGGATGTCTTATCACAAAGGGTCGATCGAGCTCCACATTCCATTACCTATGATTCATGTACACTAGACCCTTCCCAAGAAAACTACAACACAACTTAAAAATAATTCCTTGCCATTGTGTTTTCCTTGGACAAATTTAGGTCACATCTTTTAGGGTCTAAAGTCATTGTATTCTCAAACCATGTAATCCTATAATATCTCCTTAAGAAACTGGAAGCCTAACCACATCTCATTCACTGGATACTCATCCTTCTGGAATTCAATTTAGAAATTAGAGATAAAAAAGAAGAAGAGAATGTGGTGGCTGACCATATCATTAGGATTCCCCCATCCCCAGACATTAACACATCCCCCTGTATTACCATAAATTAAATGTTTCCTGATGAGAAACTGTACCGAGTGCAAGATTCTATTCCTTGGTATGCTGAAATTGTAAATTATTTGGTAGCATCTTTCATTCCTATTGATTTCAACAAAAACCAATCCGATCGTCTAAAACATGAGTCCCATTGGTACATTCAGGATGACCCCTACCTTTAGAACACCTGTTGTGATCAAGTCCTCAGGAATTGTGTTCCCGATAGTGAGTTTCAGTCCATAATTAGGTTCTGCCACACTTTTACTTGTGGGGGCCACTTTGGTCACCAATGGACTGCTCACAAGGTCCTCGATTCTGGTCTCTTTTTGCCCATATTATTTCAGGATGACCATGAATTCTGTAAATATTTTCCTCGCTATCAAAGAATGAGGAATGTATCTAAAAGAAATGAGATTCCACAAAAACCCTTGCTCTTCCATGACATTTTTTTTGTTTGGGGAATTGAATTTATGGGATCATTCCCCAATTCATTTGGCAACATGTACATTCTATTGGCAGTGGATTATGTTTCAAAATGGGTAGAGTCACGAGCTATAAGGACTGATGATTCTAAAGTAGTTGTAGAATTTTTTAGAACCCAAATCTTATGTAGGTTTGGCTTACCTAGGTTCATCATCAGTGACTAGGGTTCTCATTTATGCAAACGAACAATGCAATCTATTTTGCGTTGGTATGGGGTCGGGCATAGAGTGTCTACTGCATATCACCCATTAACCAATGGTCAGGATGAGGTGTCAAATAAGAAGGTAAAACAAATTCTTGAAATAACGGTTCAACCCAATAGAAAAGATTGGATTCTTACACTCAATGATTCATTATGGGCTTACCACACTGCTTTCAAAACCCCCATTGGCATGTCACCATATCATCTAGTGTTTGGAAAGAGTTGTCACCTCCCTGTTAAGATTGAGCACCGTGCCTACTGGGCCATAAAACAATGCAATTATAATCTTTCTAGTGTGGATACCTAAAGGAAGTTGCAGATTCATGAGTTGAAGGAAATGAGAAGAGATGCATATGAGAACTCTAGGATTTATAAAGAGCGAACCAAGGATGCCCATGACTGTCTCATCCTTCATCGTCAGTTCTATATTAGGTAGAAGGTCCTCCTCTATAATGTAAGGCTGAAGTTACATCTTGGTAAGATTCATTCTTGTGGGTTTGGACCATACACTGTTACTAATGTCTCTCCATTCAGTGTTGTCCAGGTTCAAAATAAAGAAACCAAGAAAACCTTCACTGTCAATAGGAAGTGGCTAAATCACTTCCATGAATCCATTTTGGAGTCCCTGATGAAGGAACTCCATGTTCAAGAAGTAATATATGAATGACACTCACTGGGTTTTATCTTTCCTTCCCACATTCACTTCTATAACAGTGAGGACACTGCACACTTTAGGTGTGGGGGGATGGGTACATTCCTGGGTTAGTTAGGATTTTCATCATCTTTCTTCTTTCTTCTCCTTTTCTCCTTATTTATGGTATTTTCACTTTTTCTCATATTGTTTAGTTCATTAGATTTTTCATCTTTTTTCTTCTTTTTCTCCTTTTCGCCTTGTTTATGGTATTTTCACTTTTCCCCATCTTGTTTAGTTAATTATATTTTTCATCATATTTCTTCTTTATTCTACTTTTCTCCTTCTTTATGGTATTTTTACTTCCCCCCCTTCTGGTCACAAAATCACAGAACTTACTGAAAATGCATGTTGGAATTTTTTATTCCATGTTGATTTAACATTTTAAGAAAACCCGACGCTGTTATAGAATAAATGTTTGTATGAATTTAACATTAGGAAGTGATTTTTAGTGAATTGGTTTTCTATCAATGATATAAATAGTTGTATCTCTGTGAAACCTCTGAGATGATTGATTCCCCTTATGTGAGTAGTTTTTGGGAAAACCGTGTCACTAGAATCTCCACACATTTTTCACCAAACCACAAAGTGTGAATATTTCTTACTTAATAGAAGGTAAATATATGTTAGGTTAATAATTTTCATCTTAAAGTTATATTTCCATATGTTCATTCCTTATCCGATCTATTTCATTACTATACCAGATTGACCTTTGTGTGTGTACCTGATATCCGACTGTTGTACACCCTAAAAAAGATCAAAATAAAAAAAAGGTTTGTGTCTTGGTCAGGTCAAATCCCACTCCTCCTCAACCTTTTATGTTGTTATAACTATTACAATTAGTGTCATGAGGAGATCAAACAAGGGTTGAGAGATGAGTGTGAGATTTTCTCCAAATGAAACTTCTGAAAAAAAACAAAAAAAATGAGGTGAGTGATGAAATGTGCAACTTGTGGGGATATCTAGGTCGGGAACTTATGGTTTTACTTTTGGGAATACTTAAGTGAGTGGGTTTTGAAATATGATTTCAAATGACGCAGGTAAGATTCAGTGGACAAAATCTTTTAAGGTAAAATCTGTTAAAATAACCTATATTTATTGAATAGAAAGTGGAAAGAATAGAATGTAATGGTTTTCACACACACACACATAGAGATTCAGTGGCATGGTTGAATTCTGAATTCCTTGCACAATTTTGTGTCATGAATCTCTTTGAATTTCACTGTGATATTATTTATGAGACATCGTTTTCTATTTTCACTAGGAATAACTCCTTGGTGTGGTTTGTGCATTGATCACATTACTTTAATGAATTAAAATTTCCTTAGATGTTGAATCTTCATGATTTTGGTAATATATACACGCATAATTTCTGAAAATGTAACTTTTCCCAGGAGTGAAAATGTTTAGGTGTGGGGGTGTGATCGTACCATGATTCACTGTGTTATTTTCACCCTTACACCATTGTATTAAACTAAATTTGTATGGTGAATTCCAAATATAATAACAAAATGCACTTCATGTTTTATTCAGTTATTTTATTTTTATCACTCTTAAAAAGGTCAATGTTACTTGTTTGGATAATATCATTGAAGGTGGAGGTGATTTGGAAGACCCATGATGAAGTCCAAGAAATATGGGCCAAACTGCGTAGGATCCAAGCACACCAATGTATTAATCTGCACAGTACTACTAGACCGTGAATCTAAATGGGATTAAATTTTGTTGGTTGGTCCAAAATTTAATAGGCTAAATTTCATCTCAAGGAACCCAATCTTGATTCGGCTTCTAAGGGGCCCATCCTAAATGATTTTTCCAAGACAATGAATATGCACAAAGTCAAAATTGGCGCTTTGTAATATGTCAATATCTCAAGCTGTGATTGTCCAAATGATGCAAAACTTTCTATGGTGATATTCAAGACGTGGGAATACAACTTTCCAGTTTTTTCAAAAGGGATATTCGACTGTATAGTAGTATAAAACCATCCTATAAGTGGTTTATCAAAATCTATGTACCCAAAACCACTTCCCATTTTGGCTATAAAAGGAACCTTGGGCACCCCATTTAGTTGATCGAACCAGAAGTGAATCTCTTCCATTTTGGAGTCCTAGAGGAGTCTCCTACCCATAATTGAAGTTTTGGAGGCCCATATCCTCATAGGGGGATCCATAATGATGAAGGAGTTCCACCCAAGATTCCTCCTCCTCCCGATGTCGAGCTAAATGGTGGGTGATCATTGTGAGGGAGATACACACTTGAAGAGGGAGTTATGGAACCTTATATTCTACTGGATTTGTGTAATTTGTGTGTGAATTATTTCAATTATTTTTAATCTTTATATGATTCTTCTCTGAATGCATTTATTTGGTTTAATTAAGTGAAACATTTCTTATTTCAATATCGATTGGGTTGAGATTCAAGTGGGAATCTTGGGTTGTTCCGATTAGACAACACAAGAATCCTTTTTCTCCCACACATATATGAGATTTCCTTATGCTTTGGTAGAACTCACGTTATGATTGAGGTAAAAACCTTGACAACATGATTTTTGTGTCAAGGGGTGGTTCTTTGTGCATCATTTTAAGAGGAATGAGGAGAACCAAGATCTTGGTTAACCTTTAACCAAAGGATTACACTAAAACCTAATAATCAATTAAGAATGAGGAACTATTCAAGTGATGTAGTAACTTAGTAATGATCACTTGTTTATCTCATATTTTTCAAAATACACTATATCTTTCAAATTTATAACTCTTTACATTAAGTTACTTTCTTAAAATTTTTACAAAATCACCCCCTCTTTTGTTCTTCTTATTAAAAATACACACTCAAAACCTATCAACGCTCCTTGAGAGATGACCTAGGGTCTGCCATATACTAAAAATCCTCTTTAAATAACTATCAATTTGATGTGTCATGACAACGCGGTCAATGTGCTATTAATTGTGCTATGGGGTGAATATTGTATTTTTTTTCATGGCACCGAAGTAGGTGTGGTTGGGTGTCATGGTGGCCTAGTTAGCACACGAAGACCTGAAAGGAATGCCTAATATATCTGGATTTTTGGTGGCCTTGTTAGAACATGAAATTCCAACAATCATGTTTATTTATTTTATTTGTTTCCCTCATGAATACACACACATATTATGGTGTATATTAGGGGTTATTGGTGATACCTTACTAATATTTATCTCTCACACCCTTCATGTAAAATTTGGTCATGTGTAGACCTTATGTATGCATTCATGTTAGAGCATATGAATTTTAGTGGATCGGGCTGGAATATCACGATGGGTATTTGGAGATCGGTTTTTTGAGGCCTGAAAATGGTAGTAGGGCCTTTCTATATATTTTATTTGGTTAATTTTGTATATTTGATTGACCTAGTGGGTGATTTGTCGATGTATGATTGTATGAAAACATTTAATTTGATATAGCATTATGTTTATTATTTAATAAAACTTTGATTATTACATGGGTGATTTTAGTTATTTCTACAATGTTTTATGAATATGTTTTAAGGGAATAGTCTCCCAATTTCATGGATCAGGCCCTCATTGATTTTTGATAGCCTATAGTGTATAGGGAGGCATGATTGAGGCCACATAGCTCCCTGGCTTGGGGAATTTTTGAGTTTCCTCTAGAATGGGGTGTTACAGAGTGGCATAAGAGTATATTTTTCTCTATATTACTATTTAGAGATATGGTAGATAGGGATTGGGGATGTGTTAGAGCTTGTGATAGATCTCAGACTAGTGCGTCATGAATGCCTTTCTAGAGGTAAGTCTTGGTTATAAGGGTGACATAATTATTGTTTTTGGTTTTTGAAAATATGGTTGATATTTTTATTTAAAATATGTTTAATTTATAGAGATTTTAATTTATTATTTTGGATCTTGGAACATTGGAAAGAATCCTATTTATATGTAACATATTTGGCATGTAGGACACACATGATATACATGTACTTGGGTGTGATTGTTTTACTAATAAGAGGTTCTACTATTTAAGGTGTCAGTAATAACTTATATAACATTTTACCATATAACTTATTGGTTTCATTATACTCAATTGGACTGTGATTTTCACTCATGAGAAATTTTCTATTGGAGGATCATGTGGATCTTGTGGTGAGGCATTATTTGATGATGACTGTACAATCCCTTCATGTAAGGGATGTATAAGTAACCTTAGTGGGTTGGCTCATGCATTGAATTCCTAAGGGATGATCCAAGGATGAGAAATTTTTTCCTTAAGGATGATTTTTAGTTACTTAAAATTTCAACAATAACCTATATAGCTTTTTACCATATATAATATTGGTGGCACTCTACTTAACTGAATAAGGAATTTATGCAGATACCCCTGAGTGGGTTTAGGAAAGAAATTTGAAATTCCTTATACATAATATCAAGGTTGGGTTTTTGAGGGAAAGATCATTTGGATGCCTAATCATATCTATTTCTAATGTGACTTAAAGTGGCATAGTGGGAACATGGATAGATGCTCATAGATTTCAAATGACTCCCATGTGATAGGTGATCATGTGGTAGGCCTTGGCATGAGTGAGATGACTTAGACCCATGGAAATAAATCATCAAGTATTTATTTCATCTAGGATAGATAGAACTATGAGAAAACTATGGTTGATGGGTTAGGTGTGTGAACCTAGGTGTTTTGGGACATGAATCATGTGAGCATGATTTTGGGATTGTAGTTGGTTTGTAAGGGAGCATGTGACTATTGGGTTTAGGTGAGATCTAATAGGATAATGGGTGATAAACTACGAGAAGGTTCCAGGGAGGAAAAATCTTTTTTTTGGAGGAGGAGAGTGGGTGTTGGTATGTATTTTTAGATAAAATTCCTGATATATGAGGGCAAGAATTCATTAGCTACACACAATGTCCATTCGGTTCATTGAATGGTGGAAACACTATGTGTGGTTCCATTAAGAATTGTTTGAGTTATATATGAACTCAATTAGTACCATGGCAATAAAATGATTGTGATATGCTCATAATCATAGAGGATTAGGGTGTTAGATGATATGGGGGTATCCCTCTCTGCTAGGAAGTGATATTATAAATAGATTAAGGTACTTTTTTATGGTTGTTCTAGGTTTGTGCCTTGTCAAGAGTTGAAAGAATGGGTGAGAGTGGCTTAGGAGGAGTGACACATGTGTGATATCAGAATATATTAAGAGTTGAATTTAAGGAATGGTTTAAGGGAATATAAATGGTGTGAATTACACCATGCTTCATTATAGGGTGTGACCCACCTTTTTTTATAAATTTTGGTGAGTGCTGAGGATGATGTTCCTTGTGAGTCAGGAATGGGTGGAAATTAATGTTTTGTGTTGGAACCTTTGTATGAGTATGAATAATATACTAATTAATTGAGTTCAGTGATGGATTAAGCATGGGTTAGTAGAGGTTGGTGCTTTGTTTTGGAAGAGCTATGATAATGATATTATTATGGTGGAGAGAATAATATCATTCAAGGGTGAATGACCTCATGTTGGATGGGTTATGGGTGCAGTGGGACTGGTCGGTGGACAGTTGATGGGACACCAGGATACTGATGTATAGTAACATCCAATAATATCTAATTCTTTAGGGGAATACCAAATTTAGTATTTGGGTGCTGTGTTAGATGGAGTCTAGATATTGAAATCGAGATTGGGTTTGAGTTAGAGTGGTTTTAGGGAGAGTTAGATCATGGGTGTGCCAATGTATATGGATAGAGGATGAAAATCGACATGTTTGGTTGGTGATATGACCTTATAATTACACCGGGAGTATGGTTCAGACTTCGATGAAGGTGTTTGGATAATATTATGATACCTTCAAGAATTAAGGAATCATGATTAGGTGAGGTGATACGTTGGAGGTTGATGTTATGAATTTTTAAGGAAAGTCAGATAGAGGATGGAAAAATGGTGTTTTTGTGTGGAATTAGATGTGGTGAGGTGAAAGCCACATCCAGAGTGTCATTGGAAAACTATAAGAGTGTTTTTAGTAGGCGATTACTATGGTGGGTAGTACCATTTTTTAGAGGAATCAACCTCTTTTTAAGTGATTTTTTATGGGGATCATTATAAGAATTAGAGATGATTCGGGTGATGACTCTTAAATGTCTCAAAGTATATGAGTGTAGTTGAGGATCGTCTCAATGTTTGAATTGGTTCTGAGTGGGTGTATTTCCCTTCGGTGAGTAGTATGATCTAGTGTTTAGAGTTTCAAAATGGAAGCATGTTTTGAATTCAGAGTTGGAATACAACTAGTTTTCAGTGAATTCATGATCAAATATGGTCAATATTGATGGTTTTAGGACTAATAACGCTTTTAGAGGATGATAAGCATTATGGTGGGGATTTTTTAATGACCCATAGATTTTAGGGTTGTTAATTTTTAGGATAAGTATAAATTCTGATCTGGATTAGGGGTCATTTCATGAATTGAGATTCGGATTTGGAATACAAATGTTGTAACATCTTTGAGAGATGTTTTTGGATTGGAAATGGAGACTATATGGGTGTTCAAGTTCTTGGTAAAGCATCAAAGAAGGTTTAGTGTGACCCAATATCTAGTTGTGACTACAAGATATAGACCATTCCATAGACCTAGGCAGTGTAGCATGGAGTGGGTTGTGGCATTTGATAATTTTTTGAAAAATAAGTTGACCATGCCACAACCTAAAGGGATAAACCATGGTGGTGTAGTTGGGTATATACCACACCATATCCCAAATGCTACATTGTGGAGGGCCCCAACATGGTGAGTTATATGTGGTGTATCCCTTAAAGGGAACACTATAAAGGGGATGCTCTTGGGGTTGGAACTTTTGACCTTTGTGAGTGGTTTCATTGTAACCCAGGGGACATACCACAATATGGACCTAGTTGAGAAAAAACATGGGGCATTCCTAGAGGGATACACTATGGAGGGGGTTTTCAGGATCACCCCTTCCTTTTAGGGGTTAGCTATGCTATAGCGAGGAAGGCCACACTGTAACATGACTTAGTTATGGGGTGTTTCACTACAATACTAGGGGGTATGCCATAATGGTCCCCTGGGGTTTTTAGTGGTGGAAGATTTTTAATTAACCAATCATCCCCTTTATTTTTTAGGGTGTGGGGGTGACATAGGGAATCCATTTGGATTATTTTCCCACTCCTATATTCTCTATTTGATGTTCCATTTTAGGAGATGATTTATTTAGTGATTCCATGGTTTTTAGGTACATTATTCCCTTAATATCCTTCCATTTTATTTTTACATTTATAACTGAAAATTTTGGAAGATTTCAGCTGGGGTTTAAGCATCGATTCTACTATATCATGGTGGAATCAGGTGAGGACGACAGGTATTTCATGTGGATTGGGTAGAGGGAATCCAAAAAGATTTATCACATTTATTTGGGTGCATTTTTAGTATTAAAATGATGCATAGTTAGTTTTTATGTAGAAATTACTATTTAAATTAATTGGAATAATTAATTATTTGTGATTCTTGGAGTGAGATAGTTGCTCGAAAGTATGAATGAGCTTGGACAAGGATGAACAGAGCTTGGTAAGTGGTTAAATTTGATATCAAGGTAGTTGGACCCTATGATAAAAAATAATATGAATGTTTATTTATGAGTGTTCATAACCATATATTTACATAGGTTTAGGAATGAGGATTAGAGACCGAGAGTGCCCTTTTTAGAAGATTTAGGGTAGCGTTGGGCCTCATATGCTTGGTATAAGTGATCTTTAGAAATCAGGTGAATCATAATTTCATGTAGACTATGTTTCAAAGGGGTAAGGGTGTCAATTTAGCTAAAGAAAGGGCTTGGTGAGGTATTAATGTATGATACTTGACTCAGGTAGCGTAGGAAAGTTACTTAAGGCTAGTGGGAAGGCATGATATTAGTGGGGGAAGAGTGAGATAGTCATAGATCTCATGAGTCTACTGAGGTCAGAGAAGAGTCTTGGTGTGTGAGGTGAGTAAGATAAGTCCTCATGGACTTGATGTGTATGATAGAGATGGGTATCCTATGGGTGGTGATTCAAGAGATATACCTTAATATATTTGAGATGATACTTAGGTACATGTCATGTTAATTTCTTAGGGACTTGTATTTGTGATACTAAGGGGGATTTGAATGGGGATTTAGAACCCACCTATTGAGTAAAGGGTAGTGTAGATCCTATGAGGTGTGATTTCACTATGATGTGACAAATGTGGGTCGATGTTGGTGATTTGAGAGAAGGGGATATATCCTTAGTGAATAGAACCATATAATGAGATGGTGAGCTTTGTGATAGGATGTAGCCCAATTTTTTGTTGCATGTGTGTACATGGTTATGTAATTGTGATATGAAATAGATTTCATTATGGGTGATATGGATCTTGTGGCATAAACTCTCCTTGAGTGAGAAGGCATTGATAGGATTTACATGAGTGATATGGAGTCCTTATGTGTATGAATTTTGGGACTACCTTG
Source organism: Viscum album (assembly GCA_963277665.1). Taxonomy (NCBI): domain Eukaryota; kingdom Viridiplantae; phylum Streptophyta; class Magnoliopsida; order Santalales; family Viscaceae; genus Viscum; species Viscum album. The sequence goes on along the minus strand of OY728138.1, from coordinate 1,291,098,584 downwards.
AGTGAGAAGGTATGACTTGAGACATGATTAGACCTTGGTTTGAGTGATAAGGTAATGATCTTGATTGTGAATAATCTTGAGCGAGATTAATGTTTCGGTTGTGATGTGATGAAAGATATGGATGAGAGGCCATACCTTGAGTAATATGGTATAGGATGAGATTAAATTGAAGGACTCTATATTTAGGGATAAGGTAGAGGTCTAGTAGTTGATGTGGTATGTGGCATAAAACTCTATTCTGAGGGACTAGTAATCAGGATTTGGATGGTTCCCTAAATTGTATCATTGGGTACAAGATGAGGCTATGAATGAATTTCTACCATGGATATGAGTTGGAAATTGTGGTATGGGGTGAAAACCATATTCTTTCATGGTGATAAAGTAGGTATGGATGGGTTTCATGGTGACTTTATTAGTACACAATGACCCAATAGGTGTGTGTAACCCATTAGAAGTCATGGTGGCTTGGTTATCACATGATGTCCCAATGAGAAAGTTTATTTATATTATTTTTTCCTCACACATACACATGAATATGATGATGTATCTTAGGGTTTCTTGATGATACCCTGCTGATATGTATTTCTTGCACCCTACATGGGTAATTTGGAATGATGGAAGGCGTTATGTATACGTTTTGGTCATATCATATGATTTGTGGTGGATTATACCAGTGCAGCTTGATGGGTATTTAGATATAGGGTTGTTGAGGCCTGAGGGTGGAAATATGGACTTTGTGTATTTATCAATTAATTTATTTTGTATATGTGATTGGCCTAGTGGATGATTAGTTGGTGTATGATTGTTTGATGAAATTTCATTTGATGTAGCATTATGTTTATTATTTATGTGTACTATGATTATGTTGCGGATGATTCTTGTTATTTATTTTGTGTTTTATGACTCCGATTCAAGGAAATAGTCTCCCTATTGTTTAGAACAAGCCCTCATTAGTAGTCAGAAGCCTTTGGAATATGGGGATGTGCACTTGAGGCCATGTAGATTCTCAGTTCAGGGAACTTTCAAGTGGCCTTCGAACTAGGGCATTAAACTAGTAATATACACAAATGAACTTTTGAGATTATTAAGAGATTCATTTCATTATATTAGTTCCCAAAATCAATGAAATTACCCTTAAAATTCACAAAGTCAGTAAATATAATTTAAGGATCTCTATATTAAATCCCTTTAAAAACTTTTCATCCTTGAAAATCTAAAACCATAATCATCATACATTAAACAACATTAATGAACAAGTGTGACAAAAAAAATTCCAAGTTTCCACAATATATACATCTAGAATAATTTTTTATACATAAAAATATTATCCATATATTCTAATTATAAAATTCAACAATTAATATATCCATTTTAAAAATTCACTAAATTACTACATAAAACAAATGATTTAAAATAACTTAGGAAATTTAAATTTCATTTGTGATTCTAGTTCCAAAGAAATTTCCCCCAAACCACTATGTTTCCTTATAACTTATAAAAATTGTATGAACTATCTATAAAACACCTTATCTTGATGATCTTATATATCCATTAGATGTTCCATGAACTTTGTATTTTCCTCGATAACAAGATCACCTAAATTAATCACATGTGACTCATTATAAAGGAACTTTCAAAATCATTATGGAATCATTCCAAATATGATGGGAGTGATAACTAATGCACCCCTTCACTTATACAATCTAACACCTAAAAATAATCTAATAACCTTAAATAATTCTTACTACATTTACCAAATCCATGCTATCCTCAATGGGATGAAATCTTCAAGAACAAATGACCACTAACATCAAACTCTAAATACATTCTCCTCTGGTCCTTGCACATACTTTTTCTAATTTGAGTATATTAATTAGATCCTAAATTACTTTAGATTCCTTTATTGTATCATGTTTCATATTTGAACTAATTATAGTTGAATCACTAACATGAAATCAATAGAATAAAAGGTCAAACCATACCATTACTTGATGTAAAACCATAATAAACTCATCAAATACATAAAGATTAAAGAGTGGTAAACCATATTAAAAAATTACATCACATCCCTAAGATTTTATAACCTTACATAATTTTAATATTATCAACCTCTATCCTTATAATATCTAACTAATATCAAGATACATCATCTTCATAACCGACCCCACACTAGGTAGTAGCCATTACACTTTCATAAATACTTATCCAATAATAAACACCATGAGTTAATTCTCCTAGATAGTTATCATAGCACAGAACATCCAACCATTAAACCTAAAAATATAACACCATTCACAAACAACCATTATAAAGAATTTATGTTCCAACTTAACTTTAACTATTCACCTCAATTAATAGTCCACTCATATCCAAGACACTATAAGATATTTATAAACTCACTCATTCTAGAGATAAAGGGTTATGAATTATCATTGAAGAGCCCTAAAATATTGGGAAGTTCTAAGAGAACTTATGAATTGAATTGAAAAATGAGTACCTAAATGTAACACCCCAATATTTCATTGTACATTATCTCATTAAAGTAATTCAATAGCTTATGCTACACACAACACCGAGTTCGAGCGCACCACAACTTACCAAACTAGCCATTCAAAAAGTGATTATGAATAGTATTAACTAAATTTTGAATCTTATATACTATATATAATTTTAACATCCATATCATGTGTTTCTTTGACATAATATAATAACAAATTCATTTTTTTCCAGATAAAAGAAGTATTTTTCAAAAAATGCAATTTTACCGCCTTTTACGGGCGAACCATTTTTAGAACCAATATTTGACACTTTTATATATTCAATTTAATGAAATTAGATTCTTATTTAGAATAGGTACATAAAAATTTATTTTGGATACATTTTTGGTACTTTTCTTATAACTTTCATATTTTGATGAATAGTGAAAAATATCATGTTTTTATTGAAAACAACTTTTTTAATCGAAATAATGTATAGTGTTAAATTATGAATTTGAAAGGGTTTTAAGTATAATTATATTATATTTTTTTTATCATTTAATACAATTTAGATCATTATAATTAATTTCAAATTTAAATTTGACCTTAACACATGTCAATATTTTGATACTTTTTACTTTTTAAAAACCCGCTTTTTGGTTTTGACAACGGGAATTAATTTTCAATTAATAAATGAAACATATATGTTTTGAATTTGGTAAAATAGAATTCATTTTTGAATTAGAAATATCAAAATTAGATTAGGGTGATTTTTTGGTATTTTTTTTGAAAACGTTCAATTTTTGATGAATAGTGAAAAACACTGCGTTATTATTTAAAACCAACTTTTTATTTAAATAATTATTTATTTTATTTAAATTTTTTAAGTCAAAATAGATATATAGTACCTATATAAATTCAATGTAATTAATTGGATTCATTTTATAATAAAACTAGATGTATAAAATTTTATTGAACTTTTTAATGTTTTTTTATCCACCTTCTAGGAGCATTTGCAAATTTTCATAAAAATTAATTTTACCACTTTTGTGAGTTGAATTTAAAAAATATAAGAGAAAAGGTTGAAATAAGTTAGTAAAATTTGGTTCAATAAGATGAAAATAATTTTTGGTGAATACTAACTTTTAACTTTTATTTACCGCGGTTAAAGGTAAATAAGGTAATAAAGGCTAAAAATGTTATTATAATTACCCTAACACACATCATAATTCTATTTTATAAGTGTAATTATACCAAATAAAACCTTATTAATAAAATATTATCTTCTTTTGTCCACTTGGATTAGATTAGGACATTTATTATTATTTTATTTAGAGAAGAGTTAAAAGTGTTAAATTCAATGTTTAATAACTAAACCATTTTTTATATAGGGTTACAAATAATATAAATTCAACTATAAATATTAATTATAAATATAAATATATTTCCTACATAATGGATTTTTATTTATAATTTTTAGACATTAAATAATTTAATTTATTTATGACATAATGATGATATAGTAATTACCTTATTAATGAAATATTAAAATAATTGATATTATAAATATCCAAATAAATGTAAATTGAGACTTATGATGAATTAAACTAATTTTATATGTTAATATGACATTTTAGGGTTTATTAGATAAATTTTTTTCGAAGTGATAAGGTGTTTATGACTTTCACAAAAACAAAATACCAAATAGTGTCAAAATTGACATAAATTAGTTTTGAAAACAAATACTATATTATTGGTTGATATAATATTCCGAAAAATCTAAGGTTCATAAAAAGGGATTAAATAATATTATATATGTCATTAATGAACCACTTTAGGTTCTCTTGTAAGTTTAGAGTAATTTTATTAACCATATAGTGTAAGAATACAAGAAGACACGGTAAAAGTTAAACTATTTAACTAAGAGTTATATCTAAAAGATATGGTTAAAATGGTAACATAAACTTGTATAAAACCTATTGGTTGAGAGAATGTTGACACATAACCACCTAAGTCTCTAAATAAATTCATTTGGAGCCATTAGAAACCGAAAATTATTTTATTATAAAATAATATTTCAAGCTTTTCCTAAAGTGACCCTCACCTCTCTTTTAAAAGGGTACTTCCCATTATCTTAATTTAACACCTCCAAAGCCATTTGGATCGGCCAAAACCTGCCAAAATATCATCTCAACTATCCTAAATTCAACCTAGAGGACTTAATTCTATCATAAAGCCAACATAAAGATCCATTTTGTTCAACTCAAAAGGAAACACCCGAAGAAGAGGTAATAATTTCACCACCCTCTTTCAAGTTATTTTCTTCTTCCACTTCCTCTTTATTTGTTGTTTCCATACCAAAATAATTACTATAGTACCTTATACATACTGTGTTTTTGTTATAAATATGGTACAACCATATTCATTATTCTATACATCCTATAAATGACAAAGTCACCATACGTGCGTACATATGACTTACCGTCTCCACGTCGTGGTGTAATTTGTTATTCAAACACTTAATTATTTGGATGGGTATAATAATGAGTATAACTAATATAAATAATAAATATAACATTTTAATTATTCTGTATATATTATATACTATCCTATTACATACAATTTCACTATCAATATAATGGTATTGTCACTCGTGTGTACGTACAAATTACCGTCTCCAGGAACACGATGAGATTCATTCCCCATCGTAATAATTCAAGAATAATTTTAATTTTATGATTAAAAATAATATTTATAAACATAATATAATTATTTATATGAATAAAATACATCATATCCATAACAAACATGGCTTATGTAACCAATCATATAAAGGAAAACGAATCAATTAACACCCAAAATGATGATACTACTGAAATATTATTAACAAAGAAATATTATAGGATCATATATGATATCATATTTATGTATATAGTTCTTGTATAATTTAATAAAAATGTTTTAACTATTATACATGAGGTTAACATACCACCGAATAAGAAAAAGTATAAGGTAAGGTCTAATTTCACAATCTCTTTATTATCCGAGGTTGTTTTTACGTAAGTATCTACTGAGACCTCTTTATCATCCACATCCATGTTTTCCTAAAAATATATTTCAAAACATTTTTACTATTTACTAGACTATGGGTTAAATTAATTTATACCCTTATTTTACCACATATTTTTTTTAAAGTAATCTTTCCGTTGTTTTCCAAATAAGGCACTTTATGACCTTCTCGAAAAAATTAAGGTAAGAATGGATTTTTTTAACTTATACGATGGGTGAAACTATTTTCCACCGTTATAACATTGTCAAAGCTTCCCATTTAATATTATAAGAATATTTTAAAAATAATTGTTTTCTTTTATAATTATACGACTTTTAAATGATTTCAATATAGAAAGAGATATTTCTCTACAAAAAGTTTTGATTTAATCTATGTCAACATCCTTTGATGGATTTTAATCTTGTTTGAAGTTGATTTATTATGATGAAAATATTCCATATTTTATTGAAGGTTTTGTGATATGTTTAACTATTGATGTGTTATTTTTACACCCTTCATGGTTTTTGGATAAAGTATTGACATTTCGTATGCTAGTTTTAATACGAATATTTATGTTATGTTTCAACCTTTTCATATGAGGAATGTGTTGGACTTAGTATGTGATGGGTGGAGACCACTATATCTTCTCAATGTATCGATAGGTCTCATGAGACAATTAGACGTGGAATTGGCCAAGGCCTTTCCCAAATTTGATATATGGTTTTGGACGAGGCCTTAATCATTTTTAGACATCTTGGCTGAGGCCTTGAAAAAATGTTTCAGAATGTCCAGCATTATAAATTCCCTCATTATAAAAATATTATTGATGGTTCATGTGGTTATTCTACTAGTAGAATACCCATGGATATGTTTTATTATGGAATTATTTACTCATCTCATATTCCTACCATAAAGTTTTCATTTTTATTATTTTTAAAGGCATGTGTTTTAAATTATTCACCATGCCTAATTTTTATGTTATCTCCCACTGTATTGCCTACCCTTACTGATCATTTAATCTCACCCATTTATTATGTTTTGTTTTCCCAAGATTCCAAGAAGTGTATTATGATTGATAAGAAGTGTTAAGCTAGGGGATTAATGGCATTCTCAAAGGACCATTCATGTTGTGTTTTATTTTCTAATGTGTAATGTAACATTCATGTATGTAATCTATTTTACAAGGATACTAAACTATCGGTCTTTCGGGACTTGATTCCTTGTAATCATGCCAATGTATTAAAATAATGCACCCACTCTGGGCTTCTGGGGTCGGGGCGTTACAATACAAGTCCTTAATTAAGGCTCAGTTAATATGGTATTTATTTTTACAATGAGGTTTGGATAACTCTCAAAGGCATCATTTTATCCAATGGTGTGTTGTTTAAATTAATCTCAAATTAGGAGTTTTCTATGAATAGTTTTGAAAATAACATTCACGAGTATTTTATATAATTTAATTTTGTATTTTTGAAAAAATTATCTTGGATTGATAAAAGGATCATTAAAATTAAATTTTGATGGAAAGGAGTGAAATTTTTATAAGAAAAAAAATCATGTTGCGGTGCTCAACATAGAATGTCATGGTTAGCGTATGAAAACAATTAATGATGAGTTATAAGAAAAATTTCCATTAGAGTTCTCATGTTTTTTATAGGTTTGGTAGGTGTCCTCAATAATTTTAAACAATATTATAGTTATCTCCACTATATCATGGTTTTTGATGAAAACAAATTTTGTTGAGTTGATCATGGTTTTAGAGAATTGGATGATGGGGATGATCCATCATAAGGAGTGAAAAATAGTCATGATTTACTCAACATTACATGTATAAATTAAAATGATCCTGATAAATGTCATGTTTGGATAAAAAAATCCCTGTATGCCACACTCAAGGGAGAAACACTTGTGATTCTGATCATTTTTTCTAGAGATGATAAAAAAATGTCTTGGTCACATGGATTAAATCATGGTTAGAGTTAAATATATGATTTATGGGAGAAAAACGAACATTGATATCTGATTAAATTCATTAATATTTGATCATAGTGTTCAGATCATTCTTTAACCATCCAAACCATGTTATATCCAACTCTTTACACATCATGTTTTTTTAATGCTTATTTATATGACACGTTTCACTTTGAAAAGTTTGATAAAACATAGTGATATCCAACAAAAAATTCTAGAGAGGTCTTGGTCAAGTTTAAAGAGAATAAAAAAGTTTCACACTTGATCTATTCTTGAAGACACTTGGGGAGGACTATAGAATATTGATCAACTTATTGATACTTTTTTTTATCTTTATTATACATGGAGTTTAGGACTATATTCATATTAACTTTTTCCTATATTATGTTTTTATAATAATACAAGCACATAAATAGTTTGTGAATAATTATTGAACAACAAGGATTATCCAATCAATAAAATGAGTGTGTGGATTTTGTAAAAAATATATTTTATCGTGTGCATTATTTCTCACTCTATATCCATTGACATCACTGATTAGTTACATTTATAAACCTTATTTTTTTAACACATATGAGAACAAGTTTTTTAAATGTGTTTTTTAGAAACTAATGATGTTGGAATCAACCAACAAAAATAATTCTAAAGTGAGTGATTTTAGGTTTGGTGTGAGAATTTTTTTTGGGTTAAGTATTGGAAGCTCCAGAAGTTCATTCAAAAAAATTAACAATTAGAGACCTAGATGGAGATAGTAAATTATCTTCATGGGACATCCATATTCAGGTAGTGAAAAGTATATTCACTATATTTATCCACATGTTTTTTATAAGGTTAAGTTTTAGTTGAATGAATGTTTGGATGGAGCCTTAGAGTGTTAGGTCAGTGGAAGAATGTTAGATGATGAGATCACCAGAAGGTGAGTCTAGTGGAAGTAGTTAGATGTATGAGTATAGTAGATAGATAATAGTGGAGTCCAAGTGTGTAAATGATAAGGATGATCATATGATGTATGTAATTATGAGTTATTCATGCTATCAAGGAAGGAGTGAAGCATATAGAAGGGGTGGCTTACGGATGTTGAATGGATTTATGGAGGTGGTGATGCAAGTGAGGAAGTTCATGAATTACAAAAACTATGATTACAGGATGTGGGACTATTCCCTAGAGTATGTGGAAAAGAGAGATTCATCATAGTCATTAGTAAGTAGATAAAGGAAATGTGCATTATTCACCAGGAGTTGGCAGTTAATGAAACCTGTGTTATAGGGAATCATAAGTTGGTCGAGCCAATGATGGGTAACTTGTGAAAGTCAGATATTGGTGCTAACTGGATAAATGGATGAGGCTACTATATAAGTGGGACTTGTCCATGTATAATAGATAACATCATGACGGCTAAGAGAGCAGTGATGATGGCTAGAACAAGGCCGATGCAGCTCTGGAAGGAGTATACCTAGGTGTATCTTGGTGTTGTAGGCAGAAATGATGAAGGTAAAAGACCAAGAGGTAGAGCAACAGAAGATAAAACTGCTAAGGGATTGGTGATACTTCTTTTGGTAGTCTAAGTCAGATCATTAGAAGTTGATTATTCCTATAACTCATATGTACTCTATTTATAATGGTTTAAAAAGGGTTGTTGCTGTTATCCTATTGATGTAAGACACAATATCTGCACCACATAATCCTTATGTCCAATTTGTTTCTGTATTTTGTTCTTAAATGTGTGTGTTCATCTTGTGAGTTATTGCTTTTTCTCTCAATGTAAGGAATATTGTGTGGTGACCAGAAGAAAAGGTCAAGGATGACTCAATGCAGTGTTTAGGGTGCATGGACTTCTCAGTTTTATACATTGAACTCATGGGGATGGTAAATAGGAGGAAGGTGACTCCAATGGTTGATGTTTATTTTCATTGGAACATTAGAAGGATGAAATTTGGTGATCATAATTTTCACCCTCATCCCCAACAAGTGGTATAAGAGCTTTGTGGTAAAGTGTGGTAGAAGAGTGTCTGGTTGAGTAGTTCATCAAATACTGCTAGTTTCTCACGGTTAGGTGGTCGATCAAGTTACTAGAATAATATCACTGAAAGATAGAAGTAGTACCAAAAATTTTATATGGAAATAAAAAGTACAATTGACCGACAAGTCTCATGAGGTTCGTTCTATTTATTATGTGGAATTATGAAATTGGTAGAAGACTATTGAAAATTCTAATAAGAGCTGATGATCTATTACATTTTATAGATTTAGTAGGAGATTACATCTCTGGATGATATCACTGAAATGTGTTATTCATGGTTTTATGATCTGATGGTGAAATTTTTAGATCTTATAGTATCTAGAGTATGAAAACCAACTTCTTGGCTTTTAAGATTCAATATTTATAGGTATATGGTCATATACTCTTCCTTGTTAAATCACCAACTCAAATATCAGTTTTTTTCCATGTAAATCAAGGGTTTGAATTCTCATAGATCTCATATTTTTATTATTAAAGTTCAAGTTATGTAACACCACAAATCACATCACCTTTTCTTACATGATGGATCTCCCTTTGTTTTTGGAAAAAACTCATCAACATGCAGTCAAGAGAAGCTACATGCATGCACAAGCTCGAACCCTATCCATGCATATTGAAAGCTCAAATGGAATCTTCAAACTAGTTTTCATTTAGAAAATCCTTTCTCTTAAAGTTTCTGATCATATAAGAATTATATAAATCATTATTGAAGCTTACATCATAAACTTGAGTTTTTTTATATCCCTGAAGTTAATTCTTAGTGCAGGGAATAATCATCAGTGTTGGACAATCGTCGAAAGGTCAGAGTCGATTAGCCCTTATGTTGGGAGGAAGAAAATTTTAATGTGTAGGATTTGTGATCACAGTGTCTATTTGGATCAAAAACCATATTCTATCCATATTATTTTTAAACGGATAAACAATAACGTGTGAATTTCATCCCTCATCAATTTCAAATGTGGTTGGGAACTGCTTAATAACCTATTCCACTCCGGCTACTTGTTTAATTTGGCATCATGGTCAACACCTAGATATATAACACACACCTCTCCCACATGGGTCATGCCACACATGGTCAATGATCTTGATTTAGATCCCAATCTAGCATAACCTATTCATTCCTTTGGATGTGTGATCTGTGAGCCTTATACATAGGCCCGACTATCTCTTATAGGCATAATTCACCCTCTTCCACCCACATGATTTCCAGGGAATCTCCCTTGGGAATGGTCAACCTTTTGTTCACACATGTTCCCTTGGTTGAGTGGCCTAGGTATCTTATAGGGATGAAAATATTTTTTCCCAAACACTAAGAATAAAATCCAAGTGAAATATGTCCATCATATGAGAAAAAGGCCAATATAAAATGCTTGGCCACCACTTCTTCAAAGTATCTTCATGAAAATAATAATTTGCATGCCCATCTTTAGTTATTCTTCTTCTATTTTTGGAACACACATTCCAAAGAATTATTCATCATCCAAAATACTTTCATCTAATATTCAAAATTTTTGTAAACAATGTCTCACCATTGACACATGTTTTTAGTATAAATATTAGTTCTACAATTATTAGAGCTACTAGTAGAATTATTCAAGCATGATATCCAATTTAATTTAATAAATCCATAACAATTATTTAGGCATCACCTCTGAAACTCAAAGTCTACAAACTATTTATATGTTTCTTCAAATTATAATACCTGAGCACTTATTGAAAGCTCCATCAACTTTGGAACTTTTAACTATTGGGAAAAAACCTATACCATTCGTTTGGAACCATTGGTATAGGACCCAAAACTATTGGTATAGGCTATACCAATGGTTTGGGTGGCTGTTGGCTTGTTTGGCATTGGTATAGACCTAATACCAATGATTTTGGAAAAATATTAGTATAGGTGGGATATACCAATGGTTTCAAAACCATTGGAATAGGTAATATGAAATACCTATACAAATGGTTTTGAAAACTGTTGGTATAGGTAATTCAAAAAAAATACTTTACTAATTTTGATCCCCAGACCTCTGATTTATATTTCAATGACCAAACCACTAAGATACAATGATTTTTAGTAACAAAATATGATAAATCTGTATATGCATATTTAAAAGTAAATTATTTCTTTATGTATTCAAGGTTATTTGATAAAATAATTCATTAAAAATAAAAATACCTATACCAACGGTTTCCCAAACTATTGGTATATGTATTTTAAATTTTGGGACCTATACCAAGGATTTTGGAATTTTTTTGGCATAGAGTCTTTAAATGAAAGATATACCAACAATTTTATCCAAAACGTTGGTATAGACATCACTTATACTAAGGGTTTTGAAAAACCCATTGGTATATGGTCATTTTATGAAAGCTATACCAAGAGTTTTTCTAAAATTTTAGGTATATATATGACCTATACCAATAGTTTTTCCAAAACCATTTATATAAGGTCATTTTATGGTACCTATACCAATGTTTTTTGCCACACTATTGGTATAGGGTCATTTTTTGTTACCTATACCAATGATTTGGACAAAACCATTAGTATAGGTTTATTGGTATAAGTATAGTTTCTAGTAGTGTCTCCATCATATTGACATCAATGAACAACCTTTAACGACCAATGATGATCATTGAAAACTAATAAAACTCATAAAAATTAGGATATTAATAATTATTTCATAAATGTAATATATAAATATTATACCTATCATAATAACCATTCATGAAATATGGTGATGGGAAATGAATTATATCACTATGTGGAGATAGTAAGTCGTACATACACATTAACAATACTTTCACATCCCATTTGATGGAAAAAAGGGTGAATAAAGGCGGTTTCATAATCATAATAAAATTTTACTATATTTAGGATTATAAATTTATTATTTTATAATAAATACCATATATTTATAAAAGTTAAATAAGAAGTAAAAATAAATTGATCAGTTAAGGCAATTACCTATTCTTTGAATGAAATCCTTTGGATATCCTCTTAAAGGCCATAAGGTTGGTCTTTTGGGGATAATAAAACCTATTAAACGTAGATAGGGAAGTTTATAATAGAATTATATAGGGTTTGGTTGAGTTAGAAGGCTTAAAGTGGTGTAAATAATAGAGATGAGGGGTGTCCTTTTATTATAGAGGGAGAGGGAACACATGGAATTTCTTAAAAGATTAAAATATAATAAATTTATTCTCAAGAAAAATGCTTTCAAATGGACACAAGTTTGAATAAAAAGAGTATAGGGATGAAATAACATCATCCAATGAAATTTATATTGGTTTTGGTGTCATATTAAACCATATATTGTTTATTAACCCCTTCATTAATCATTTTTAGCCTTAATTGCGGTAATAAGTATTTCAATATTAAAGAGTTAAGAATTTAATCATGAATAGAAAAATGACACATAAATAGAACATGATTGATATTTTCAACCATATTCCATTAACTTGGCCAAAGATAATATTTTTATGAATTTTAAATCATTTAATAAAATATTATTTATTATAAAATATCCATAATGTCAATTTTGGAACCATTCATTTAATTTGAATTTAAAGAAAACAATAAAAAGTTTGAATTATAATATAATATTTTAAAACATACCTAATATTCCATATGTATCTAAAAATTTTATGGAACATAATAATTCACTTAATCCATATTACTTTTAATATTTTTAAAATCATTTATTTTTTTCTACTAATTAAATAAATATTATGCCGACATTGCATAAGCTTTTAAGGTAATTACTCAATTAATAAAAATTATAAATAAAATTCTATGATAAAAAATAATTTTTTATTTTAAAAAAAATATTAATAATTGGACCTATCTTCTTCTTATAATTATTTAAAATTTTAGATATATTAAAGTCAAGTGAGTGACATTTTGTATTTATTCTTATTAAATTAATATAAAGGTCGTATTCAAAGAAATATGGAACCAAGTGACCATATATTCTATAATTGGATGGAAATGTTTGAAATACACTCATATAATATGATACCGATAAGTTTTTTATAAATTTTAAAGCCTTATCCCAAAATATTAACCCTATTTACCCATCTTATCCTTACCAAGGAGACACAAATTTAATATGGTTACTGTTTATACTGACCAAAAATAAAAGTGAACTATTTAAAAAAATTGATCCTACTTATTCCAAATATGGAATATATTTTTTAAGATTCAATTTCTATAATTGGCATAAATTCATTTTAAAATAAGTGCACAAATCATTATGAAAACTTTTTTTTAGAAAAATTCATTTTTAAGCACAACATTCGATTTATTCTTATCCAATTACCATGAAAAATATTATATAAAAGTCAAAAAATTTGATTGAATATATAAATTTAATTAAAATCATTCACCAATAATTTTAAATTTAATTTATTAATATAAACACACATCTCACGCATAAAAACTTTTTTCAAAAAAATATCTCCTTTATTTCCAAATGATTTTTTATTTTAATTTATAATTAATTGATGACCAACGAATTAATTTTAAACATATGTAAACCATATTTTTTTCATAATTTAGTTAGTAAAATTTATATCCACCAATACAATGGACATTTGATAATTTTCACATTAAATAATTATATTTTAATAGTATATTGCAGTTCATTTAAACTGGGTATTGCAGGTAACACAATCTATTGTATAAATTAAATTTATTTCAAAAAATATTTCATAAAAGCTTAGTGAATTAAATTATAAATCCCTTAAAAATAATTTCTCCCTTGAAATTACATTATAATGATACAAAACTGAGGATATCACTGTTTCATTACATCATCAGGTTCCCAAGTAACTTCTTCTAATTTATGATTCTTTCAGATAACTTTAACCAGGTGTGTAGTCTTGCTCTGTAACACTTTATATATATAATCCAAGATTTCTATTGGTTGTTATTGATAAGAAATATAATGCCCCAATGGTATGAAATCTGAGTTCAGTACATGTGATTTATCAGGTATGTACTTCCTCAGGAAAATACATGGAACACATCGTAAGCTTTAGAGAGGTTCAGTAAAAGTGTCAAGCGATAAGATATTGTCCATACATGATCAAGAATCCCAAAGGTTCTAATATAACTCAGAATTATATTTCATTTATTTCTGAATCTTATATCCTTCTTCTAGGGTGAAATTCATAGAAATACATTTTCACCAACTTCGAACTCCAGATCTCACAGATGATTGTCAGTATAACATTTTTGTTATATCTGAACTACTCTTAAGTGATTCTGAATGGATCTAAATTTGTCTTCTATTTCCTAAGTTAACATAGGACCTAATAGATTTATTTATATAACTTCATCCCATAAAGTTGTATTTATGCACTTCTAAATATAGGGGTCCTCATAAGGATCCATATGAATTCTCGAGTGAAATATATTGTTGTAAGAAAACTCTATAAGAGGAAGGTGTTGATCCCAACCATGTTTCAATTCTAGAGAACAAGATCTCAATATATCCTATAGGTTTTGAATGGTTCTATCATACTAACAATTATTTTGAGGATGATAATAAGTGATGAAACTTAAATCCATATCCAAATCCTATTAAAGACTTCTCTATAACTTTGAGTTAAACCTCAGATCCCAATAAGATATAATAGAATGTGGTACTCAATGAAAACTTACCATTCCTTAATGTATATTTTTACAATATGATCAAGATATAAATATTATATAATTGAAATAAAGCGTGATGACTTCACAAGGTGACCATATACAACCCAAATATCATTATAGCCTTTATAAATTTGGGGGAGTTCGATGAAAAAGTCCATGGTGATGTTTTCTCATTTCCATTCAGTTATGGGTAATGGTTGTAAAATCCACTTATAATTTTGTCTCTTAACTTTACCTTGTATAAATACCTAACATTGGGATACATATTTTTCAATACTCCTTTTTATGTTTTCCCACTAGAAATACTCTTTTAGATCTCTATACATATTCATAATTTTAGGATGAATTAAGAACGATGAAATATGAGATTAAACCAATAAATCCTTCAAATATGGTATAGATAAGAAACATATAAGGTTATTCATCCTTATCATTCATCATAATCATGGTTTAACCCAAGGATATTTCTCACCTTATTTTTTAGATCTAGAGCTTCTTTCTATCCCTATTTAACCATTACATGGATAAATGGTTGAAAATTTATTTGAGAAAGATATGATTTCTCCCATTCCTTCAATATTTATAGATTCATTCTTTTAAAATCTAGAAATGTTGGATATTTTATGATCCTCATCATAGATAAACTAGCATGTTCCTTTTGACTTAGATAATCTTCCACCATGTTCACCTTCCCAAGGTGGTAATGTATTGAGTAATCATAATCTATAATCATCTCTAACTATCTTATCTGGAATATATTTATCTCTTTTTTAGTAAATATATACTTTATGATTTTATGATCAGTATATATATCACATCTTTCTCCATAAATATAATGCATCTATATATTTTATGCAAAAATTACCGCAGTAGACTTAAAATAATGAGTTGGTTAATTTCTCTCACGAACCTTCCATTTTCACGAGGAATAAGATATAACCATATCATTATGCATGAGAACACATCCCAGTCCCTTATTTAATGTATCACTATATATTACAAACCCTTCTCTACTACAGGTTAATGTAAGAATAGTTTCACTGACTAACCTTATCTTTAGTTCCTTGAATATTTCCTCACATTCATTTGTCAAAAGAAATTGGGATCCCTTCCCAGTTGACTTAGTGAGTGGATTAGACCTCCATGAGAAATCCTCCAAAAAACATTAATAATATCCATACAGACCAAGAAAACTATGGATTTTATTAACCATGTTTGTTCTGTCCCATTTCTCAATAACTTTGATCTTTAAAGGATTTATAAAAATACCCTCACATGAGATTATATGACCAAAAATGAAACTTTCTGAAGCCAAAATTCACACTTGGTGAAATTTTCATACAACTTATACTTACAAAGGATATTTAGTACAATTATAAAGTGATATTAATGCCCTTACTTACTATTTAAATATATAAGAATATCATCCACAAAAACTACCACAAACTGATCAAGGTAATATTTAAAGACTATATTCATTTAATCCATAAAGATAAATGGGAAATTTGTAAATTCAAATGGAATCACTATAAATTCACAGTGTCCATACTTAGTATGGAAGACTATCTTGTGTATGTATTAACTTTGAACCTTAATATATAGTACCTAGATTGAAGATAAATATTTGAAAAGTATTGAGCTCGTCATAATTGATCAAACAAATCATTGATATGGGGTAGAGGATACTTTTTCTTGATAGCAATCTTGTTAAATTCTAGATAATCAAAGAAGAATCACATTGATCCATATTTCTTATTAAAAAAATGGTTCACCCCAAGGTGATGCACTTGGATGAATAAATACCTTAACAAGATTCTCTTAGAGTTGTTTCTTCAATTCTTTTAGCTTAATTGGGTCCATTTTATATGTAGTATTTGAAATAGTTGTAGCACCAGGTATGAGTTATATTAAAAAATAAATTTCAAAAATCAAAGTAAAACTAGTAAATTATTCTATAAATTCATCAAAAATATATGAAAAAAAGGAATATCTTTTATTTTTAGTTTCTCCCTAACCATATGAGATAAATAGCCTTCATGGATAAGAATTAAGATCCATAAGATATAAGTAATTTCTATTGAAAGTTTATATTCATAATTTCACTTATAAATGAACATAGATTCATTTGTAATATAAAATATGAATTATATTCATTTGAAATTAATATTTTATCATTATAAATAAAGTTAATACATGCTTATAATAACATAAAATACAACTAAAGGGATAATCACAATATTTATAGGAATCACTTTCCTACAAACTTCAATCTGAGAGGAACTATAGACTTGAGATGCGACCATCATGACATTAAGAGTTTTCACCACTAACTCAATATCTAATCATTGAAATGGTAATTTTATACCCTTTTCAAATTCATTATATATAAAAGAGTGTGTATATATAGAATCAGATAAGACATTTTCTATTCTAGAGTGGATGATAAGTTTGCCTTTTACCCCTTTATTATCTTAACCCACTTTAGTAGCTTTGATCACATGAGATTTCCCTTTATTATTGATACTAAGAAGTTGATGATTCTGATCATCACAATCCTTAAAATTCACACATTTTTTGGAATAATTACTATAATCTTTGCATTTGAATAATTGAAGACTGGGTAGTGCATTAGTTTGTGTCTCCTCCTCCTCCATTGCATTAACCAACCCATTGATCATCTTTCGACATCCATGAGCTTTATGACCTAAATTTACACATTTAAATCATCTCATAGTTCTATTCAAGAGATTCCTTTGATTTTTCTCCCCATATTTATATCATGTATATGGATATAATTTCATTCTACTGTGTGATTTATTTGAGTTTTCCCAAGAATTGATCTTACTTTTCTTATCAAAACCATATTAATGGTGGGAGTATCCAATTTATATTTCTACCCCGAGTGAACATAAAATTATTTATTCATAACTGCTAAATTCAATTATAGATACTGAATTTTAGATAGTTAGTTTTAATCCACTAAATAATTGGTCAATTTTGCTTTAAGGGCTAATGATTAAACAATATTCATATCTTGTAAGACTTGTATGATTTTCTTCATTAGTAAAAATGAATTTTTCCTCATTTCTCTTAATCTTAAGGAATTAATTCTCCATATTTTTACATAGAATACAATGGAAGTTATTACGAAAGAAATCCTCTTAAACTCATCATATTCCATGGAGTTAATTTATTCCTCTTGTATTATATTCTTAATAAGGTACCACCACTAATACTCTTTTCCTTCCAAATAATAAATTGTTAGAATAACATTTTCATATTATAAGAACTAGAGTATATAAAATATATTATCAATGGTACCGATCCATCACTTATCCACTAGTGGATTGGAATTAACACTTAAAGAAGGTGTATTTTTCCTCATAAAATACTCAACAATACTTTCTTCCCAAATTTGATCATTTGGAAGATCAAAATTATTCATGTACTAAGAAAGTTTCATGATAATATCAATAAGATTATTTATTCTAGATCTTATAGAATTTGTTTACTCAGGTAGGAAATCATTTCATTATCCGTCACATTTTTTGTTAGTATGATGTCTTCTGGTTTCGACCATTTATTAAAACCAAAAAGAAAAGTGCGAGGGACAATAATCATAGTGTAAAGCCACATAATCATGAAAAATAATTTATAGGATTTCTAAATAATGACACGTTCTTTTCATACTATGAAACCATAAAATTAACATAGGTTATTCATGATCATCATTTATTAAAATCCTTCATAATGGTTCATAAAGAAAATGTTAATTAACTCAATCATATCCCCTGGGAGTGTCAGATTAGGTGTGCAGTAAGGGAACACTCACCATGCACCAGAATGAGGGATGAGATATACCCAACCAACTATTTTCAGGGTTGTAACCCCTAGATGCATCTATTTCAGAACCACATCCACTTATAGTATCCAGAAAGATATTTATTACAAGGAGAACCACACAATTTCTTCCTTATCAAGAATTTAGGATGTTATCCTATACTTAGACTTATCCCCAGGGTTTTCACCACAATTTTATAACTCTAATGTCTAAATGTTGACTTAACCTATCCTCTGATACTAACTATACAAAACCATACTTTTCATACATAAATATTACATCTTTTTAGATTAATATTCAATAAATATTACAAATACATGCCCAAGGACCATAAAGGTTTAGTGTATTTGGAGACTAGATATACAATATTCTTATTTCATAAAAGATATTTAATATCAATAAAAAAGATCTTCCCATTTATTACTATTTATAGACATACCCTACTTAAAACTTTCTTCTTATCCTAGGTAACAAAAACATAATAAATGGTGATCTCAGATTCCCAATAAGGGTAAAAAAGGGAGTTATATATCAATGATCATATGAAAGAATAAGGTAATAATATGAGTATGAGATCATGAATATATATTAAAAGGTTTATTACCAATATATCATGGATTATAAAAATTATTCATGGAATAAAAATTTATCATTTGAAAATAAATATATCACAAGAGTGAGAAATCATTATAAATCAACCACGAACTATAATTTCATGCCATAAAATCATGGCACCATTATAAGTACAAAACCTTTTCATATTTAATGGTTAACTAATGAGAACATAAAATCATAATGGATCAGGAACCAACACCTCTTTCCCATAGTGGATCAATCACATCGACTTGTTTCCCATAGCAGATCAAATACATCAACTTGTTTCCCATAACATATCAAGCACAACGACTTGTTTCAAATAATTATCTCATGAGATATGAAACTTTACATAAAGAATTGGAGAGATATATTCTAAATACCTGAGATTTACATACATGTAAATTACATTTCTTTTACATAATAATTAATACATTACACAAATAGATTCCCAAAGACTATATTAGTTTTGTGTATTTGGAAACTTGGAACTCATTCTTCTAGCTTGGTGAAAGATAATCAACATCTCCCACAAAGATATTCCCTATTAGTTTTTATAGCTAAAAACTTTATTTATATCCTGAGGAAAATAAAACATTTGAAAAGGGTGATCTCAAATGCTCAGTTAGGGTAAGCTTAGAAAACATCATACAAAACATAAACATAAGAATGTAAAAATATGAACATAACTTTTGAATATCAAAATATTGAGTTACGAAATAAATCATTGTAGTATATATAGAATAAATAAAAAAAGAACATTAATCAGGATAACATAACATTTTCATAAAACATGAACTTTTGAAGAACACATAATCATATAAAATCATTTCCATATTATCCAAGGCACATAGTTAATACCATCATAGCAGACAAAGTCCATTACTGAACCAGGTTTACTTACTATTTCAGCCCTGTATTGCTGAACCAAATTTACTTGTCATTCCAGTCATGTCTATCTCATGAGATATAAATATTTACCCAATGTATTATAGGGAGATATAGGTCCCACCCATCTTAAAATGAAATAATTCTTACATGTGCCATAGATGAATAAACCATTCACCATAGCATAACCCAAGGAACAAAAAATGGGTTTATTAAACATCATTCCATCATAATCCATATAAAATAAATGGATTTCATAAAAAAATTCAATTATAAATAAAATAAAATCAAATTAATAATAGGGATATAAACATAACACTATGTCATCTTAGATGGAAAATAATTTTTATAAAATACTTAAAATTAATTGTTAAGGAAAATATCCTTTCTTCTTCAAAAACATTTTCTCTTCTCAAAATTCCATGAAATTATAAAATAAAAGAATTTAATTGAAAATAAACATGAAATATTGTAAAGGAATATTAATGGAAATAAGGTGTTATTAAAGCATAAGAATATATTCATGTTTTATAAGTTAAAAAACATTCTCCTTATACTTTTTCCGAAAAAGTCAAAAAGTACCTCGCATCGAATAACGACAAAATATTCCTTTCATACAATTTATTAAAAATTCTCCAATGGGTAAAATTGAATTTAAATTTTTTTATAAGAAAAAAAATATTATTACATATTTAAGGAACATGGATGTGGATGATAAATATACCCTAGTAAATAATTACATATAAACAATCTCATATAATAACGAGATTGAAAAATTATCCCTAACCTTAGCTCCGATATCCTTTGTATGTATCCAAAACTCTTGTATAATTATTTAAATAATTTTATTGACTTATTACAGAATCATAATCATTTTTATGATATCATATATGATTATATTATCATCTATTTGTTAGTAATATATCATTTTCACTCGTTATTCAGATATTAACTGTTTTATGTTATTATGAAAGTTTTGTCGGATAAGTTCTTGTTCCACTTCTTAGGTTATAGTTATATAATTTAAATAATGATACTAGTATAATATATATCATATTTATTCATTACATTCATGTATATAATCATTGTTTAATGAATATTATGTAGAATGAATCACATCGCATCGTGGAGATGGTAGACTGTACTTACGAATGAGTGACGATATCATTCACTTAATGGTTAAACGATATGGAATTGGATGGTATATTAATTATAAAAAACAATTATAATGTTATATTAATTATTTAAATCCATTATACTCATCATTATACCCATCTAAATTAAGTATTGTTGAATAACAAATTACACTAAGATGTGGAGACAGTAAGCCGTATGTACACACACATGGTGATATTATTATTTGTAGGATGGATGAAAGAAGGTATAAGGTTTTACCATAATTATAATAAAATCTAATTATGTATAATATACTATATTTATTACATCAATATGGAAACAACATAATAAGAGGAAGTAGAATAATATTTTTTTGAAAGTGGTGATAAAACAATTGCCTCTTTTTCGAGTATCTTCTTTTGATGTGCACAAAAGGTCTTTTTAGGATGGATTTATGACCAAAGTTTGGTCTCTATGAGAAAGGGATAAATGTTGGAAGATTATTTTAGAATAATTTGGTCAATCCAAGGGGCTTGAGAGGTGTGAGTAAGTGGGTAGAGGTGGCGACCTTTTACAAGTTGGAGGAGGGGAACTTCAAGAATGTCTTCAAATATTATTTTATTATAAATTTATTTTAGAATTATAATAACTAAAATGTAAAATATTTAAAGGATAAGATGATTATAGGTAGAAATTATCTCAACCAGTAGGTTTTAGAAAAGTTTAGGTCAAAAATTTAACTTTATCTTTTGGATTTAACCCTTAGTTAAATAAATTAACTCTTACCACATCTTCTTATATTTTTACACTATATGGTCAATATAGTTACTATAAAATGGAAAAAAATATAAAGTGGATTATTAATGAAAATTTTAACATTATCTATATTATTTGGCCGAATATTATATTTTTATTACTATTATATCATTTAATAAAATAGTATTTGTTTTAAAAACTCATTTATGTCAATTTTGACACTATTTAGTAATTGATTTTTGTTAAAGCTATAACAACTTTATTGATTAAAAAAACTACATTAACTTAAATATAATATGTTATAATCATCCTAAAAATTCATGTATGTAATCATAATTTTTAAATTACATTTATTTTAATATTTATAATATAAATTATTTGAATATTTCATTAATTAGTCAATCACTGCATCATCATTGTGTCATAAATAAATTTATTTATTTAATGTCTAAAAATTATAAATAAAATACTATGATGTAGTAAATATTTTTATATTTATAATTAATATTTATAGTTAAATATATCAATTATATAACCCAACCTTAAAATTGTTTTAGTAAAAAGATATATGTTTATGTTATATTTCCATTTACTTTAAATTAATTATTATAACATGTCATTTTCACATCCAAGTGGCTCCCAAATGACAAAAGGTCAGAATAAGGATTGTTTTGGCCACCTATGACTCATAAAATAATATTATTACATGTTTTAGGGTAGTTTTATATTATTATAATATTATTTTTACTATTATTTACCTAATTTACCCTTTAACCATGGTAAATAAAAATAATTATTGAAGTTACTATTCATAATGTCCAAAAATAAAAGGTACATATTTATATAATTTGTACCTTATGATTAAAAATATGGAATATGTTTTTACAAAATAAAAACATAGAACTTTCATTAATTAATTTAAAATTAATATTCATTGTCAAAACTAGAAAGTAAGTATTTAAGAAGTAAGAACTATCAAAATATTGACATGTGTATATATCCAATTTAAATGTGAAATTACTACTGATTACCAATATTAGATTTAATGATAAAATAATATTCTAATTAATCTTTATAACCAATTAAAAATATAAATTTTCAACATAAATAAATTATATGAAAAATAATTTTTGAATTAAAATGCCCTATTTTTCACTATTAATTAAAATATAAATTTCATCAGAAAAATACCAAAATTTGAACCAAAGAAAATTTTGATGTACCTATTCCAAATAAGAAGTTAATTATGTCAAATATAACTTATAAAAGTGTAAAAAACTATATTTAAAATGTGTTCTCCATCAAAAGGTGGTAAAACTGCATTTTTAGAAAAACACTCATTTTATCCATAAAATTGAATTTATTCTTATATCATGTATATAAAATATATAAGATTAATTTTAAACATTAAATTTAATATATTATATATATATTTCACTAATTAAATCCATAAGATTGATTTTATTATTAATAGACTCCCTTATTTTCATTTAAATAGTTTTTTAGAAGAAAGTTAATACCATTCATACCCGCCATTATAATGAATAGGTTATAATATTTAGTTATCACTTATAATTAGTATTGCATGAAATTAATTCTATCAAAAGAACTTGAAATTGTGTATAACACAATCCAATAATAGTGTTGCGTATACTGAAAGATAATATAGTGTTGCATATAGCGCAAGATAATCTTGTTGTAACATACTACACAAGAAAATAATAGAAATTAAAAATAATATATCTCATAAAATCTCAGGGTATTACATTATACCCCCATTAAAAAGAATTTTTCCCTCGAAATTCATCAGGGTTATAAAAGTTTTATTACTGAAAAGTTTCTTTCATAGAAACCCACATCATAAAAAGGAATAATAAAACTTCATTTTAAAAAGGAATGTTAGAAACATAATGGTTACCCAAAGTAACTCATAATTAGGTTTCCAAATAAGAGAACTTAGGTGGGAAGTTAAAACATGGATATGGAAGAAAAATATAATCATCAAGTTCTGTTGGATAGTGATAGATAACAAGGTTTGGAGAAAGTTAACAACTTAAAACCCCTAAAATTTGTGATGATTTAAGGGACCATCTGATTCATCCGATAAGATGGTACTAAGATAATTTTTTTTTGTTTTCAAGATCATTTCTATAAAGTTTAAGAACATGAGAATAAATACTTACTTTATTTCAGTACAATCTCACCATTGGTCGTTCCTTGAACAATTTCCACTTTATCTCCAATTCAAATAAATGATTATGAATTTTTCATTATTGAAGTGTTAAAAAATCATACGATCCATAAATATAATGATAGTTCATTCCATCTATATTAAAAAAAGGTTTTCAAATTTTATCAAACATTCATAAGTACATATATAGTGAGATAAAACTTTATTCTAACAAACTTCATCTGATGCTTAACTTGAAATTTCCAAAATTCTGATAACCTTACAATCCTTATGAAAGACTAAAATCCAAAACTTTAGAAAAAGGTTCACAAACTCTAATTAACATTTATCTCCAATATATTATAAGGTATCTCTGGTTGGTCACATTACAAAAATGTGAACACCTTCATCATATATTCTCTTGAGTCATGGTAACAACCTGGATTATTAGACATCCTTATTGAAAACATGCATGTTTAATTATTAAAAAATATAGTGGATTATTACTTAAGTACCAAAAATTTGTATAATTCATCCATGATAGCATAATCCAATTTTCAAAAACTCCATAATTAGTTCCCAAGAAACAAGAATCATCCAATTTACTTATTCAAGTCTAGTATATCTTTATCCAAACATCATTATCTTAACATAATGAACATATTAAGGGTTATATTTACCTTAATCATGTGTTATAAAAGTATATTACCGTACCCTTAAATCAATTTTTTTCTCCTTATAACTATTCAACATAAACTTTCCAATCCTTAATGAAAAACTTATACTAAAAAAACTTATATATTTCATGATTCATATAACATAATCTTTGAATTTTAAAACATATACACCTCAATCATCCAACTTTATTCTTAAACCATTACTCAAGATCCATCATATTCAACTTTCCTAAAATATGAATCACGTCTTAAGGTTTATCAACCTCAAGCTTCTTAGGTTTAATGTAAACAATACTTGAAGAACATCACATACCTTTGACATGTCGTTTACAATCTCTTTATCCTCAGTAGTATGACCAACAATCGTACCATTTTCATGATTCTATTTATGATACTTCCACATAAGAAAAAAAACTTTATAATTTCCATAATTTTCACATCTAAAACATTTAATGATTAACTATGTTCAATGTAGTTCTGGATATTGACCAAGAATAGAAAAAAAGTGTGAGAAATACATCTCAGAGATTAGAAACACATAAGTAAGGTAAATTACTTATAATATTTCAATCTATGATATCTTAATTTTAACCTTAGGATAGTCATAATTATCAAAAAAACACTAGGATTGTAACTTATAATTTAATTATCCTTAGGACATCCCTAGACATATCCTTATAAATATCTCTAGGGATCTCACTAAATTTTTTCACATCCTAATTTCCAAAGGTTGAATAAACCTTCACTATGATACCAACTCTAATGACCCAATATTGATGTACATATACATTACTTTTATTTTTTGGAATACTTAATACATTACGCAAATATATTCCGAAAGACCATATTAATTTAGTGTCTTTGGAAACTCGTAACTCATTCTTCTAGCTTGGTGAAATATCATCAACATATCTCATAAAGATCTTCCCCATTTGTTTTCCTACCAAAAACTTTTCTTTATATTCTAGGGAAAAGAAAACATATGAAAAGGGTGATATTAAATTCTCAATAAGGTTAATAATGGTTAAAATGATACAAAACACAAACATAAAAATGTAAAAACATGAACATAACTTTCAAATATCAAAATCTTGAGTTATGAAATAAATTTTAGCTGTACGTAAGGCATAAATAATAAAGGAAAATTAATCATGATAACATAACATTGGCATAAAACCTAAAATTTTGGAAAACACATAAGTATAGAAAATCATTTCAATATTATCCAATGCTCATAGTCGAGACCGTCATAGAGGATAAAGTCCATTACTGAACCCGGTTTACTTGTCGTTCCAACCCTGTATTACTAAACCAGATTTACTTTTCGTTCAAGTCATGTCTATATCATGAGATGTAAATATTTATCCAATAAACTGGTTTTATATATAGGTCCCACCCATCTCATAATTAAATCATTCTTACATGTGCACCAAAAACATAAATCATTCACCATAGCATAACCCAAGGAACAAAAAATGGGTTTCTTAAACATCATTCCATCAAAATCCATATAAAATAAATGGATTTCATAAAAATAATTCCATTATAAACACAATAAAATCAAAGTAATAATATATATAGAAACATAACCATATGTCATCTTAGATGGAAAATAATTTTGATAAAATACCTGAAATTAATTATTGACGAAAATATCCTTTCTACTTCAAAAACATTTTCTTTTCTCAAAATTCCACGCAATTTAAAAAAAAATTAATTGAAAATAAAATTTAAATATTTTAAAGGAATATTCATTGAAATAAATCATTATAAAAGTATAATAATACATTCATTCCATATAAGTTAATAAACATTCTCCTCCTACTTTTGTCGAAAAAGTCAAAAAGTACCTCGTATCGAATAACGACAAAATATTCCTTTCATACCATTTAGTAAAAATTAACCAATGGGTAAAATTAACTTTAATTTTTTTTATAATAATATAAATAGTATTAAATATTTAGGGAATATGAATGTGGATGATAAATATACCCCAGTAAATAATTACATATAAAAAATCTCAGATAATAATGAGATTGAAAAATTATCCCTTACCTTTGGTCTGATATCATTCATATCTGTCCAAACCTCTTGTATAATAATTTAAATAATGTTATTGAATTATTATATAATCATAATCATTTTTATGATATTATATATTATTATATTATCATCCATTTTTAGTAACATATCAGGTCACTCGTTATTCAGATATTAACTACTTTATGTTCTTATGCAAGTTTTGTCAGATAAGTTCATGTTACACTTTTTAGGTTATAATTATATCATTTAAAGAATGATATTAGTATAATATATATCATATTTATTTATTCAATTCATGTATATAATCATGGTTTAATTAATATCATATAGAATTAATCACATCACATTGTGGAGATGGTAGGCCGTACGTACACACAAGCGACAATACCATACACTTAATAGTTAAAAAGTATTAAATTGGATGGTATATTAATTATAAAGAATAATTATCATGTTATATTTATTATTTACATCCATTATAATCATTATTATACCCATCCAGATTAAGTATTGTTGAATAAAAAATTACATCATGGGGTGGAGACGGTAAGCCGTATGTACACACGCATGATGATATTGTTATTCATAGGATGGATAAAAGAATATATAAGGTTGTACCATAATTATAATAAAATATAATCTTGTATAAGATACTAGATTGATTAATTTATTTTTGAAAAAACATAATAAGAGGAAGTAGAAAAATATTTTTTTGAAAGAGGTGATAAAACAATTGCCTCTCTTCCAAGTATATCCTTTTGATTTGCATAGAAGGTTTTTTTAGGATAGATTTATAACCAAAGTGTGGTATCTAGGAGGAAGGGAGAAATGTTGGGAGATTATTTTAGAATAATTTGGGTGAGACAAGGGGCTTGAGAAGTGTGATTAAGTGGGCAGAGGTGGTGACCTTTTATAAGTTGGAGGAGGGGCACTTTAGGATTGTCTTGAAATATTATTTTATTATAAATTGATTTTTGAATTATAATAGATCCAAAGTGAAATATTTCTAGGAAAAGATGATGATAGGTCTAGATACTCTAAACTGATTGGTTTTAGACAAGTTTAGGTAACAAATTTAACCTTATCTTTTGGCTTTAACCCTTAGTTAAATAAATTAACTCTTACCATGTCTTCTTGTATTTTTACACTATATGGTCAATATAGTTACTATAAAATACAAAAAAAACCTCAAGTAGATCATTAATGACATTGGTAACATTATCTACATCATTTGGCCTAATATTATATTTTTATGACTATTATATCATTTAATAAAATATTTTTTTTAAAACTCATTTATGCCAATTTTGACAATATTTAGTAATTGTTTTTGTTAAAGCTATAAAAACCTGATTGATTAAAAAAACTAAATTAAATAAAATATAAAATGGAATAATAATACAAAAAAATTTGTGTAAAACATCAAAATTTTAAAATTACATCTATTTTAATATTTATAATATCATTTATTTGAATCTTTCATTAATAAGGTAATCACTATATCATCATTATGTCATAAGTAAATTTATTTATTTAATATCTAAAAATTATAAATTAAATAACATGATTTAGGAAATAGTTTTATCTTTATATTTAATCTTTATATTCAAATATATAAATTATATAACCCCACTTTAAAATTATTTAGTAAAAAGATATATGTTTTTGTTATATTTCCCTTTACTTTAAATTATTTATTATAATATGTCAGTTTCACACCCAAGTGGCTCCCAAATGTCAAACTTTAAGACTATGGATTTTTTTAGTCACCCATGAATCATAAAATAAGATCAGTACACATGTTAGGGTAGTTTTATATTACTATAATATTATTTTTATCCTTATTTACCTAATTTACCCTATAACCGTGGTAAATAAAAATAATTACAGAAGTTACTATTCATAATGTCCAAAAATAAAATATTCCTATTTAAATAATTTGGATCTTATAATTATAAATATGGAATCCATTTTTTCAAATTCAAAACATATAATTTTCATTAATTAATTTAAAATTAATTCTCATTATCAAACTAGAAAGTGGGTTTTTAAGAAGTAAAAACTATCAAAAGATTGATATGTGTTTATGTCCAATTTAAATATGAAATTACTTAAAATGACCAAAATTAGATTAAAAGATAAAAAAATAATCCAATTAAACTTTAAAACCAATTAAAAATATAGTCTAACTATATAAATAAATTAGATTAAAGTACAGTTTTGAATTAAAATGCAGTATTTTTCACTATTCATTAAAATATGTATTTCATCAGAAAAATAACAAAATTTAAACCAAGGTAAATTTTTATGTCCCTATTCCAAATAAGAAGTTTATTATGTCAAATATAACTAATAAAAGTTTAAAAAACTAGATTTAAAATGGGTTCTCCATCAAAAGGTGGTAAAACTGCATTTTTAGAAAAACACTCATTTTATCCATAAAATTGAACTTGTTCTTATATCACGTCTATAAAATATATAAGATGAATTTTAAACATTAAATTTAATATATTAAATATATATTTCACTAATAAAGTCCATAAAGAGTGATTTTATTATTTTATAGACTCACTTATTTTCATTTAAATAGTTTTTTAGAAGGAAGCTTATACCATTCATACCCTCCATTATAAAGACTAGGTTATAATATTTAGTTATCACTTATAATCAGTATTGTATAAAATGAATTATATTAAAATAACTTGAAATTGTGCGTAACAAAATCCAAGAATAGTGTTGTGTATACTGCAAGATAATACAGTGTTGCGTATAGCGCAAGATAATCTTGGTGTAGTGTAAAACACAATACATCAAAAGATGTCAAGAAAGGTTGAAAAAAGCTACCTAAATACCTTTAATTCAAAAGTGTCTCAATCTGAGTGGGAAGCTGTAGACTCTGATTATGGAAATGAAATGTCATATTATGATTTCTAGTTTTGATGAATGAGGTTAACTATGGTTGTTTTACCCCGTTCACCATTTTTATGTACTTTCTTTCACTCTTTTAATAAATGGTCAGAATCTCTGCTTCTGACTAGACCTATTTGTTTTAAAAAAACCCCATGTAAGTAAATAAGTTTCATATAAATTTCATAATTTCCTCATAACATAACCCAGGGAAAATAAATAGGTTTCATAAACATCTCACCATTATACTCATAAACAAACCATAGAAATAATTTGATGATATCATTGGATAATATCCCTAATAAAATAAAATTGACAACAAAGGATGTTATTATAGATGAAAATTATTTTAAAATAATCACTGTAATATTTCATAAATAAAACAAAATTTTTTACTTTGAAATCACTTATTTGAAATATAAATTTTTTCCAAATATTAAGGAAAACATTTTATTTAAAAATAACATTGAAATTTTGTAATGTAATCCTCAAATAATTAAGTGTTCATGAAAATGGGATATTTTGTTCATACTGTATTAGTAAAAGGAAAACATTCTTTTCACACTTTTGTAAAAAGTCAAAAGTACCTCATTTGGAAAATGGAAAGAAGATTCCATTTATTTTTTTTGAAAAAAATTAAATCATTGTTAAAAATTACTTTAAAAAATCATAGGTTAATTTTAAAAACATTCTTGAAAACATTTTTATAAAGCATGGATATGGAAGAAAAATTATTTTTGACTAAGAAGATAAATAAAGTTGGTTTTCCTTAGAGATATTATTTCAATCTGTTGAGTACTTAAAGAGTGAAAAATGGAAGGAAAACATGTATTATTTTGAAATAAATAGAGCAAAGAAAAATAAAAGGGATATATCAGATAAGTATCATATAATTTACTCAATGTAAATTCAAGCATAAATAATCTCGATTAAAAATAGAACTGAAACATAAATCACTAACCTCAAGTATTTTATTTATTCATACAAATTTGAACCTCATGTATAATAAATATATATTTATTATATATTAATTCCAAAATAATACTAATATCCATCATACCATTTATGATTTAATCATGACATCATATGTTTATAAATAATTTGTTATTAAAATCACTATTCTGAGTGATAACTGCTTTGTTTTTATTCATATTTTGGTTCAAAAATATTATTACATGTACTTTTATAATTGTTCCATAATATAAATAATTTTAATTATGTTATAAATATCATATATATTCATTATAAATATATTTATAGTCATCCATAAAATGTAGAGATAGAAAAATGAATTTCACAATTTATGGAGACACTAGACCATACGTTCGCATGAACACTATTTTCACCTTTTTACACATATAATGAAATAAAGGTAAATAATAATTAATTTTGCATGAATCATTATTGTATAATATATATTATATTAACATCCATGTAAAATATAAATGAAGAACAAATTACATCGCTTCATGGAGGTAGCAGTCCACACGTACACACGAGCGACATTATCGTTTTCCAACAAATGGAAGGTAATAAGGTAGATGAAATATTATAATTAAAGAAGTATAATTATGTCATAAATAACATATATTAACATTATATACATCATAATAACCATTCATGAAATTTAGTGATGAGAAATTAATTATAGCACAATATGAAGATGGGAAGCTGTATGTACGCTGGAGCGATATTTCACTTCCCATTTGAAGGAAAAGGGGGTTAATAAAGGTGGTTTAATAGTAATAATAATAAATTTTAAGTATATTTAGTATACTTAAGTTATTATTTTATAATAAATATTACATATTTAGAGTATGTAAAAAATTAAGTAAAAATAAAGTGATTCGTCAAGGTGATTACCTCTTATTTGAATGAACTTCCTTGGATATCCTCTAAAGAACCCTAGGATTGGTCTTTTGGGGATACCATCACCTATATAACATATATATGGATGTTTATTAGAGAATTTTCAAGGGATTAGTCGATCTAGAAGTCTCAATGTGGTGTAAAGAAGAGAAAGGTGGGGTGTCCTATAAGGGAGGGAAATGACACACTTGGAATTTCTTAAAAGATTAAAATATAATAAATAAATTCTCAAGAAAAATCCTTCCAAATGAAAAATAATTTGATAAAAAATAGGATAGGGTCTAAATAACACCATAAAATTAAATTTAAATATGTTTTTGTGTCATTTTAAACTGTATTTTTTGATTAAGCCCTTCATTAATCATCTTTGACCTCATCTGTGGTATCAATATTTCAATCACAAAGGGATAAGATTGTTACCATAAATGAAAAATGACTAATAAATGGACCATGGTTTATATTTTCAACCATATTACATTAATATGGATAAATATAATATTTTTATGAATTTTGAATCATTTAAAACATTATTTATTATAAAATATTATTAATGTCAATTTTGGAACTATTTATTTAATTTGACTTTAAGGAGACCAATACAAATATGGAATTTGAATATAATATTTTCACACATCCATAATA
Source organism: Viscum album (assembly GCA_963277665.1). NCBI lineage: Eukaryota > Viridiplantae > Streptophyta > Magnoliopsida > Santalales > Viscaceae > Viscum > Viscum album. Next base: position 1,291,065,911 of record OY728138.1, on the reverse strand, counting down.
TGTCATATGTATCTAAAAAATTATTAGAAAACAATAATTAACTTAATTTTTATTACTTTTATTATTTTTTAAAATCATTTATTTTATTTTTCAATTAATTGAATAAATATTGTGTCAGCGTTGCATAAACATTTATGGTAATTATGAAATCTCTAAAAATAATAAATAAAATAATATAATAAAAATTAAATTATCTTTAAAAAAATTCATAACCAAACTTATCCTCTTCTTATCATGGAAAAATCTTAGAGATATTAAAGTCAAGAGAGTGACATTTTGTACCTATTCTTTTCTTAAATTAATACAGAGGTTATATTCAAAGAACTATGGCACGAAGTGGCTATATATTCAAAACTTGAATGTAAATGGATGAAATAAACTACTCCAAACTTAGAAATTAAAGTTTTATTTAAATTTTAAATCCATGTTCTAAATTTTTAACCATATTTTACCCGTTTTACCATTACCATGGGGATACAAATTTACTACAGTTACTATTAATATTGAAAAAAACAAGAGGGTACTATTTATAAAAATTTTATCATCATAATTAAAAATATGGAATCAATTTTTGAAGATTCAATTTCTATAAGTGGAAGATATATATATTTTAAAATACGTGCACAAAATGAAAAGAAAACCACTTTTTAGAAAAATACAGTTTTAGCATAACACTGTATTTATTATTATCCCTTGACTAGAAAAAAATATTAGATGGAATTTAAATCATTTTATTTATTGTATAAATTTCATTAAAATCATTAACTAATAATGGTCAATTTAATTTATTATGATAAAAACACATTGCACACATAAAAATAGTTTTTTTCAGAAAAACATTCCCTTTATTTTCAAATGATTTTTATTTTAATTTCTAATTAATTGATAACCAATAAATTAATTTTTTAGATATATAAACAATATATTTTTCATAATTTAGTTATTCCAATTTATACCCTCCAATCTTACAGATAGGTGATAATTGTAACATTAAATAATAATATTTTAATAGTATATTACAAATCATTTAAACTCAGTGTTGTGTGTAACAAAAGAAATCAAAGAAATTAAATTTATTTAAAAAATTAATTAAATCTTAGGGTGTTACATTTACCTTATTTATAATTATCATAACCTTCTTAAAAGTAGATATTTATAGGAATATATTTTCACTAGCTTAAAACTCTAAAACTCACCGATGATTGTGAACACAAACTTTTTGTTGACTATGAGATGACCTAATGTGATGATGAATGGTTCTAACATTATATGTCATTTAATTAGGAATATCAAGTCCCTATTTCTTTTTTTCTCTAAATTTAACCCAACAATTTTTTTTTACTTTATTCTATCTATGTCTTCATAAGGAGCCATATGAATGATCGATTGAGAGATATTGTGATTATAGAACTCAACCAGGTAAAAGTGTTGATTCTAAAAACATTTTAAATCCATATAAAAATCTATCAACACATCTTACTAGGTTTGGATTTTCATCTCATTCTTTCCATTTTTTGAGGATGACATGAAATGATAATGTTTAAATTTATATTCAAAGATTACTGAAGGCTTGTCTAGAACTTCAAGGAAATCCTTATACCTTGATCATATAATATTGAGAGTGGTACACCATGAAAAATTACCACATAATTAATGTATAACATGGTGATTTGATCAAGAGATATTTATTCTCTGATAACAATAAATGTGCTGATTTCACAAGGAAATTGACTACAACCCAAATAGTATTATTCCCTTTATATGTCTTGGGGATTCCAAAGATGAAATATATGTTGATGTTTTCCCATTTCCATTTCGGTTTGGGTAATGATTATAACATCAAATAATACTTATGTCTCCCAAACTTAACTTTTTGATATACTAGGCATAAAAATACACGCTCTTCAATTTAGCTTTTTATATTTCCCCATCAAAAATACAATTTTAGATCTATATATATTTTCATACTTAAAGTACGGATAGAGAATTATGAAATATTAGCTTCATATAACAAATCTTTCATCAATTACAGTATTAATGAGACATATTCTATATTGCTAAACCTTATCATTCCATCACAATCATAGTTTAACTCAGAACTATTCCTCACCTTCTTTTGCAGTTCCATATATTACTTATGTGTCTATTTAATCCTCACATGGATGGATAGTTACTCATTAATCTAAGAAATATATGATTTATATCATTTTATCATGATTTTGAGATCCATAATCTACAAATCCATAACTATTATATCTATTTCAATCCTCATCATAGACAAACCAGCATAGTCTTTCTAACTCAAAGCATCATCCACCTTGTTCATATTTATAGGGTGGTAATGTATTGAGTAGTCATAATATTTAATCAATTATAACCATCTACTTTGGAATATATTTAACTATTTACATGAGAATATAAACTTTAAGATTTTATGATCAATATATATATATATATCTCATTTTAACCATAAGAATATTGATTTTATATTTTCAATGAAAAAATTAGCACTTACAACTCCAAATCATGATTTAGGTAATTTTTATAATAAAATTTCAATTGAAATGATGTATAATCTATCAACATATCATTATACAAGAGGATTCACCCAATTAACTTATTTTAGCATCACTATAGTTCACAAACCATTATCTACTATAGGACAGTGTTAGAAAAAGTTCACTCACCAATATTCTTTTTATCCCCTTGAAATTTTCCTCATATTCATCTATCCAAAGGAACTTGGATACATTACATGTAAAATTGGTTATGTTATTATATATCCATGATAAATCTCTCACAAAGTGTTGATAATATATATCCAACCAAAGAAAACTATATATCTTTGTCACCATGGTTGGTTTAGACAGTTTCTCAATAACTTCCATCTTTAAAGGATGCAATGATATACCCTCACTTGAGATTATATATCCTAATAATGGAAATCTATATAGGCAAAATTAAAATTTTTTATGTTTTTAATATAGATTATTCATCCTCAGGGTATTTACCACAATCCTAAAATGATCTTCATGCTCTTCTATTCACTAGTAATATAAAAAAATATCATCTATAAACACTACCACAAATTGATTGATGTAATCTATAATGAATCTATTCATTAAATCCATAAAGATAACCTGAGAACTGGTAGGTCCAAATGACATCACTATAAATTCATAATGACCATACCTAATACATAAGACTGTATTGGGTATATCCTCTATTTCAACCCTTAATTTATGATATATTGAATGAAGGTTAATCTTGGAAAAGTATTGAAATCCATGAAGTTAATCAAACAAGTAATCAATATGGGGTATAATATACTTTATTTTGATAGTGATCTTGGTAAGTTCTCAGTAATCAATGATAATATACATTTACCCATCTTTCTTATTAACAAAAAGAACAGGTGAACCCCCTAGTGATGTACTTAGGCATATGAATCCCTTTTCTATATTTCCATGGAGTAAATTCTTAAATTCCAACAACTCAATAGGGGAAATTATATATATATTATTTTAAATAGATGTAGAAATAGGAATGAGTTATATTAAAAATTAAAATTCATGATTCTATGGAGAACTACATAGTCTTTAGAAAATACATCAACATATTCCTAAAAAATAGGCATACATTTAGTGTTGTGTTTTTTCCCAACCATTTGAGATAAATACACCTCATGAATAGGTGGTAATACCAATAAATTGAAAGTGATTTACATTATAAGTATTTATTCATAATCACACTGAAATATGATCATATGTTGATTTATAATATCAAATGTGATTTCCTTATTCTTAAAATTTAAACTGGATCTCTATAGATAGATCTTATAAATGATCAAAATCAAATCAAATTCTACTAAAGTATAAATAATAAGATTTTAAAAGGGAAATTTATTGACAAATTTAACATGAAATCCCCAACCCTAGAGTAAAGGATAAGTGTGATTCAACCCTGATGATCTACTTTAGTAATTTACATAATACAAGCCCTTCATTGATTTAGGATTTATCCATTATATTATAGAATTTACTCAGATAAGTACCAAGTTCACCATATATATGACATTGAATTATTAGTGTTACCTTAGGATGAAATATATTTCCCTCCATCTAACTCTCTGTTTTTCCTTGGCAATTATTTAATTTATTCCCTTATTTTCTACAAATAAAATATCTTCCCATTCCTTTAAGACATTTCCCTGGGTGCTTCTTCCCACATTCTTGACACGTAAGAAGATAAATATTCTTCCCTCCATATTATTTATCACTTTAACTTTCCTAAAATTAAATTTTTTATTATTTTATACATTTAGAAACCTGCCTATATTTAGGTTGTTAATCATAATTTTAGAGATATAATTAGACATAATCATAAGGTTTGGTATTTCAGACTCTCATATTATTTGGTTTCTCATGAGGACAGTCATTTCATTGACCATCAAATTCATTATTCACATGGTTTCTCATGATTATATCCATTTACTAATTCCAAAAGTCTTATTTTGAGTATCAAACATCAATAATTAGAGTAAATAATTATATGATTTTGAAAATGATTCTTATGATGTCCTAAATTATGACACCTTCATTCAAACCATGACAGTTTAAGTTCATCTCATATCACTATAGATTATCATAGGTTGAAATATATTCTATCATATCATTCATTATAATGGTTCATAAATAGAATGTGAATTAACCAAAGCATATCCCTTGGTAGTTTTTATCTAGGTGTATAGTCTTAGGCCCACTCATCATGCATCGAGTGAAGATCAAGTTGATACTAAACCAACCTTTTTTAGGGTATTTTAATTTAGGTGAATCTATTCCACATTCGCATACACTTTATAGTATCTGGATAGAGATTAATTTTTTAGGAAACCATACAATCTCTACTTTACCAAAATTTCATGATATTATACTCTACTTAGTCTTGTCTCTAGGGTTTTCACCAAAGTTATCTAATACTAATCTCTAAAAATAACTAAACCCTACTCTAATACCAACTGAGGTAACCCAAAATTTACATACAAAAATATTACATCATGTTAGATTAATATTAAATACATCTCATAACAATTCACATATGAGGTCCCTAAAGGTTTAGTACCATTAGAGACTAGTTATATAATTAAATTATTTCATAAAATATTATTAAAAACTAAAACAAATTTCTTCCATCATATCACACTTATTAAACATAACCTACTTAAAAAATTTCTTCATAACATGAAGAAAGGAAATATAAGAAAGGGAAAGCTCATATTCTTAGCAAGGGTAAACATAGGAGATATTATTCAATGATCCTAAGTGAGAATAATATATATATATATATATATAAGTGTATAATAATAACACCATAACTTATAAAATTCATACCCAATCAGTAAAATATCATTAATCATGAATCATGACATAAGGACTTATGATAACAAAATACATAAAAAATAAGAGTATAAAATCATCAATAATAAAACACAAACCCTGAGAATATATCATAAGAACAAGATATAATTTTTTTACACATGCATAAGAAAATAAAATCATTTTTTTAATCAAGGTTCACTTCAAAGACTATCATAGTAGAAAAATTACAATAGTGGATTGGATTCACTCCTGATTCCATCATTTCCTTAGTCATGGTTTACTCCCAAGACTATCATAATGGACAGAGTCCCCTATTAAATTGGGTTAACACTCTATTATAGTCGATATTATCTCACGAGATATCAATATTTAACCAATATATTTGAGGGATATATAATTAGAGACCCACCTGTCACATAATTGAAACCATACATAAGTTTTATAGAATATTATAAAATCATTTATCATTTAATCATAGTGTAACCCATGCAAAGAAAATTTATTTAATAAACATTTCATAATTACTTAATTAACCCCTGAGAAAGAAACAAGTTTCATAGAATCATCCTTAAATCATCATATTCATAAGAAATAAATTGAAATAAATTGGATGGTATTACAAGATTATATCCTTAATGAATAATAAAAATCCTTAAATGATGTTGACATAGATGAAAAATTCATTTAAAAAATTACTTGAACAATTCTTAAAAAATAAGGAAAATACCCTTTTATTTTGGTATTTTTAAAAGCTATTTTTTTGAAATATTAATAAAAATAATTTTGATTAAAATAAACACAGAAAATTTTAAACTAATATTTAAATAAAATAACTATCGTGAATTTTGGAAAATATTTTCATGCCTTATACATTAAAAGAGAACATTCTTTTCACACTTTTGTAAAAAAATCAAAAATATATTTTTTAGATTTTTTTAAAAAGTTTACTTTTAAACCTCAAGAAACAAATTAAAAGGTAGTAAAAATGAAATTTTTTAAAACTTTTTAAGTATATATTTAAACTTATATAAAACAATTTTATGATCATAGATATTAAAAAAAATTAATTGATCAAAGAGGAAATAAGGTTGAGTTTTCTTAAAAATATTTTCTTGATCATTTTAAGTACCAAAGAGATGAATATAATAATATTACATGAAATTTATAGGATTAAATAGAAGTGAATAAAATTTTTTGGGTTTAAAGGATATGAACCATATAATTTTCCTCAATATAAATTTAGTATAGATAATCCCAAAAGGAAATGATATTGTAACATAAACCTTTACCTCATGTTCCTTCTGGATTTGTATGTATTCAAAACTATTATATAATAAGTAAAGAGTTATTATAATTATATTCCATAACCATATTAATATATAATTTTCTATTTATTATTTCTTTATAATATTCAATTATCCTTTTATTAAAAATTCTTCATTTAAATGAACATTCAGGTGAAAACAGGTCCATTTTCCATGCATATTTTGGTTTGATGGTTTCAGTCATTACACCTTGGTCATGGTATCATCATCTACAGAATATTAATAATTTCATAAGTATCTTATTTATTCATTATATAAAACTTTATAACCATTCATATAAATAAATGAAAAAAAATTTATTACATCACTTCATGGAGATGGTAGTCCGTATGTACACATGAATGATGTTTCCACTTTTCGATGGATTAAAAGAAGTAAAGTTAAATAATAATCCACTTTTATAGGATAATAATTATATAAATTTTCTAATATATATTCATTAAATATATCCTTATCAAAATCCATGTAAATAGGAAATGAAAAACATATCACATCACTTTGGGGAGGTGGTAGTCTGCACATACACACGAGTGATGTTATCATTTTACAATGGATGGTAAAGAGATATTAAATGGATATAAAATTAACATAAAAATATATAATTATAGTTAATATACTTATGAAATCATGTTAATATGGTTATATAACATTTTTATGGGGTTTAAGAAGAAATAAACATGAAAAATATCAGTAAGAACATATACCTCTTCTTTATGTACCCTTCCTTTAAAAGAACCTTAAGGACTCTTAAATGGGCCATTTGAGAAGACCAGAACCTCAAGATCATGTATCAGAATGTTGGGAGAGTATTTTTTTAGATACTGGTTGAGATAAATTTCTCAATTGGTATGGATAAGATAGGATAATAGGTTCAATTTTATAAGTGAGGGGAGTGACATAATTATAATTATTAAGAATATTAAAATATTACAATGTCACTCTCATGGAAAAGTGGATCCAAATTGACTCAGGATAAAATATAGGATGATATAGGATTTAAATAAATTTATTAAATAGTATTTATACAAGTTTTTATGTCATTTTCAACCTTATATATTTAGTTTAACCCCTTGTTAACCCTTTTAACCTTTACCATAGTAATAAAACTTTACCTCAGTTACTATTCATAACGATAAAAAATAAAAGTATCCTCATTTCCATATTTGAAAATTATGATTAAAAATATATAATCCATTTTTTCAAATTAATTAATTTAATCAATATAAATTCATTTTAAATTAAACACACATAATGCAATGAAAAGCATTTTTATTAAAATGTATTTTTAAGCATAAAACTAAATTTATTTTCATTATTTCATAAATATTTATTAATTTAATTTATTTAGATAATAAAAAATTATGTGAATGAAAATAGTTTTTCATAAAAACATATCTTTTTTAATTTCAAGTTATTTTATTTTTATTTAAAACCAATTTATAACCCATTAATTCATTTTATACATGTTTTAAAAAATAATGTTTTTTATAATTCTGTTTTACCTATTCATACCCACTAATCCAACAGCTAGGCGATAACTAAAATATTTAATAATAATATTTCAACAATATACCACTGTTTGTTTAAACATGGTGTTGCGTATAAACAAATGTATCAAAGACATAAAAATTATTTAAATTGAAATATATCATAAAATATTTGGGTATTACGGAAATTAACCTAGTACCTCACTCATGGAACACCACCCCATAGTGAACCTGATAAAATAAATAGGGAACCAATAAGTGTATACTCTAAGATGGTATAACACTTATCTCTATTACCCAAAAATGTACCTAAGGATTACCATGTGAAACTCCTGAAAATAAAAATATTATAACATGGATTACAACATATATAGACCTAAAAAACAACCAATTAATGAGGCATGTGCACTATTAATAATAATAACTATATCATAAAATTAGGGAAGAGGTGGCACCCAAATAATGTACCAATAATAAATTACCTCAAAATCATCAATCCATTCTAAAATCACCTAACATGAATCTAAAAATGAACCATAATTATAATTTAGACTACACCACAGACTTCTTCTTTTGATAATTTAACAAAACAAATCATAGAAGGTGTCCCAAATTACCATATAAAATATTGGTCCAAGGATATTTCAAGAAATTGGGATTAAAATTACTTGGTATTACACACCAAAAACACACAAGAGATTTCCTCTTCCCATGAGAAACCACAATGCTATAGAAATAATGAACCTCATCAACTTAACTTTCAAGACTAGGATCATGCTTATTCTGATTTAATTCTTCCATCATAGAATCCTCAACTATATCCTTTTAAGAAATTAGGATAGATTCAAATTCCACTTATCAAAGGTTTGGGTGAAGACCTATTTCAAAGAATTGAGATTTTATAACATCACTATTCACTAGATCTAGGGAAAATAACACCAACTATGTGAAATTTTTAGTGAACTCTTTTAATATTAATTCCCTCTATTGAAGGATCATTAATTAGATGAATTTCTCTACCTTTATATTCTCAGGATAATTCCACTGAATAAATATCATCTTGAATAATTATCAAGACATACTGTCAAGTAGTTGAGTTGGGACGATGGTACCCCACCACACTTAAATAGGTCCTTCAAACAATACTAAAAGAAATTTCACTCTCAAATATTCATGAGTTTCCATAGGATTGAGTATTACCTAAATCATATATAACTACAAATAACCCTTAAGTAGACCTTTGTAACGTCCCAACCGAGCTGACCATTAATCCGGTAGCAAGACTGGTGGGTCACATGGCCTCAAGTTTGTCTCCCTATACACTATAGGTGACCAAATAGAAGTGAGGGTCTCAAGAGGTGATAGTGAGGATACTGTACCCTTATATAAGAGTTTTCATAGTGGTGTATTAGTATATAAATAGAAAACAATATTGAAAGAAGTAAATAGATAGATACATAGTAGCAAAAGAGTAATATATTCAATTTATTTAAAGTGTCCAATGCCAGTTCATACACTGATGAATGCATGTCAAGTTAATGACACATATCAAAAAATAGTAAACAATACAACATTCTTTTCTAGTAAAGTTCAAAATAAGGAAAAGATAACAAAGCCCCATAGGAGACCCCCTTGAGCATCCCGAGCTCCAGGTCAGTCCTTTGCTGCTAACTCCTTGTACAAGCAACACATCAATCAAAATAGGTCCTGCAAATATAAGGTCTACTCAGGTACCAAGGGTACCCGAGTAGGGTGTGAGATGAAATATTAGCAGGACGACACCCACGGGGTCAATTCCAATCCATAGGAACATAAATTAGATAGTGTACAGGTATAGGTAATTTTATAAATAGAACTACATACATAAACAACACCCATACAGGGTCCTAAGGGACAAATGACGGCTATACACGCTTCAACTTATTTCTAGGTTAACAGTCTAATCATGTCACTATATATATGTATATATTTACTGATACATGTATATATATATATATATATATATATATTATAAATCGGGTGGGGTAAGCTTGACTCCCACCCATAAATATAAGATAATTATCATGAGGTAAGCATGCCTCCCGTTCATAAAAGTATATACTGGTATTGGGTAAGAATGCCTCCCATCCCTAAATAGAAGATAACTGGCATGAGGTAATAATGCCTCCCATATATAGAAGTATATGTATCTGGTATGGGGTAAGAATGCATCCCATCCACAATAAAAGATAACTGACATGGGTTAAGAATGCCTCCCATCCATAACATTTATAATACTAGCATGGGGTATGAATGCCTCCCATCCATATATTTATATAGGTTATAACTGGCTTGGGGTAATAATGCCTCCCAACCGTACACATTCATATAACTGGCATGGGGTAAACTACCTCCCATTCACAATAAATTATACAATCATTGTCATAGTCGTAGTATAATGCATAACGCACTACCACTTATTCATTTCAAATATCCATACCATATTCATAATTTATACACAAGGCAATTCCTTTTAGAATCGACACATAAGGACTAACCTCTTATGTGTTTCAAATTAACACATTTTATGCTATTTAAGAAATTCAAGGGAAAGTATGTCATTAGGAGATCCATTTTTTTATAGGTTCAACACATTCAATTTTCCTAACTTGGAAAATGGGTTTACATTACACAAGTGCCAAGAAAGGTGGAATAGTAATTTTATTAAAAGGATGTCACTATCTCATTTAAGTCATCCTAACCAAAGTAATTCACCTCAATAAAAATAAAATCCTAATGAAAAAATAGAATTACCATTTATAGGATAAAAGGGGAGTCACTTAGAGGTGACATAGTCATGACACTACTTGCCTACTTAAGAAATTTCATCTTAAAAGTCTATGGCACTTAGAGGGTGCTTTGGTCTAAACACATGTTTCAATAAAATAGGGTGATTCAATTTAAAAAAAAGCCAAGAAAGCCTAAGTAATCATCAATGTAATGATATAAGTAGGTATAAAAGTCTAACATTACATTTTTTATCTTGAAGGTAACACACCTCCATTGGATGGGTTTTATTAGGAAACCATGACTTTTCTTATCAAATATTCATTTACCTTTTTTAAGCATTATTTAAATTTCACCAAAGAGAATAATTTAACAAAAGATAATATAAATAGAAAAGCAGTAATCAGAGTGAAAGAATGAATAATTAATTAAATAATGCTTTCATAAATAAAAAGGGCACATAAAGGGATCCTACCTTAGGGTGGAACTAAACTGAACATTTCAGCTCTTTGCACTTTCTAACTAAAAGCTGCTTCTCCCCCATTAAGAATATGAACCTTCACATACATGTAAGGATACCTATAACCTATTAACACACCCACATGTCCATACACATGTGCAATGAGATCCTCAAATATATACTTATGTGCATATACCAATCTCCACTAACCTACGCATGAATTTTCACACACACACACACACACACAAGAAAACCTAGCCCCATACATGTATATTCACTAACATGGATGAATATAAACAGAAAAGAGGAACCTAAATATATATATAATTACCTATGCATATGCAGGTGAGTCACCTTAGACCCAACGACTCAAAAACACACAAAACAGTCCAATGCACTACAGAAAAAATGACACAAACCTTAAAAAAATTAAAGACACTAATTTAGAGGGTGTGAAATAAAGAAGAAAGTATAAAACCTCACCTTGAATGGTAGTTAAAGATTGAATTGAAGTGTACCACTTCATCTCAGTGGTGGTTTCCAGAAGACGTACCCAAGGGTCCTAAGGAAGCCTTCACACAACCTAGAATCAGAGGACACCAAAAATTGAATCAAACCCTAACATAGAGTGTTTGGATGATTCAATTAGGGAGATAGAAAGAATTAAATCAACCCAGAAGAGGGAGGAAACTAGGTAATAAGACCTTAACTTGATGATTTGAGGAAGAAATACAAGAAATGATTGAAGGAAACTTGATCGAGATGAGGCCAAAAGGAGGGTCGAGCACATAACCAGGGGAGATCCTAAGGAGGTCTTGCGATTGGGTATGAGGGGTGAGAGATGAGTGATTTATTATTAGATTTGTAATTTATTTTAGTCATGGAATAATCTATACCATGATCATGATATTTTCCGATTTAGGCCTAGACCACACAGTTTTGATTTCCCTAGGCTTTGGACCTTAGGAATCTCTCAGGAAAATGCCTCATGATGGGAGAGGTATCCACACCACCTTATAAAGGGATGTTTCATGCTCCTCCTCCTTTGATGTGGGATTTCCATAACAATCACCCTATCGGCGACCAACATCCTTGCTATCACATCAAATTGACACTGACTATAATACCATTTGATGTGCCAACAAGGATATTGGTCCCTTATAGGGTGAGGATTATGGAAATCACACATCGAAGGAGGAGGAGCACAAAGAAGACCTTTATAAGGTTATGTGGATACCTATCCCATCATGAGGCCTTTTTCTGGGGGATTCTTGAGGGGCATAGGCTAGGGAAAGCAAAAACATGTGGGTTAGGTCTAAATATGACAATATTATGATTGTGGTATGGACTAGTCCATGACAAATGGTATTAGAGCCAGTTTCCATTCGATGTGCCAGTGAGGATGTTGATCCCTTCTGGGGGGGAGAGGAATATGGAAATCCCACATTAAAGGAGGAGGATCATGAAACACCCATTTATAAGGTGTTGTGGATACCTCTCCCATCATGATGTCTTTTATTGGGGGATGGATGCCTAAGGGTTAGATCCTCGAGAAAGAAAATCTGTGAGGGCTAGGCCCAAATTGCACAATATCATGATCATAGGATAGACTGGGTTGTTAAAACCTTGATCACTATAGAAAAAAGAAATAAAATGATTCAAAAATTCCTATATATGATCCAATAATTAATAGGATCCCAACTCCACCACTTGGTCCCGAGTTTGGGTTGAGTTAACAATTAGAAGATTTATACTCAAGAAATGGGAGGAATCACCTTGAGGTCCATCCCTGGAGATATAATTTACACTTTTATTCAATACATTTCCAAGAGGAATACTCTAAATAACATGAAACATGAACCCAATCAATTAATGCTTCTAAAATCAAATCAAATAGTCCTAATACAAATCCAGTGATAATTCTAAAATAATAAATTCACTAAAAAAACACAATGTCAAATATTTTTTTTAAGAGACCATTTTAATAAGGATTTGAAATCCATTTCATCAAAACATAAATAATTTGAAAACAACCCATCCCTTGAAATCATTCCATTATATTTTGAAAACATTTAATCTTCTTTTATAAACTAAGGAAAATTAATTCTATAATTTTATCAAAAATTGAACTATAAATTATCCATAGGGGAATTAAAAGTATTTACACTATATTTGAAACCATCAGCATATTATGAAAACAAAATATCTATATTAACATAAAAATTTTTCTCTTTTCATATCATAACATTTTCCAAATTCCCAAATGAAATCAACCAACGTTGAAAACACTTTAATAAAATAAAAAACCTTTTTAAAACCCAAACCAAAAAACTTGGTTTTGAAATATGTGTTTTCATAAAACTCTATTTTTACACCAAATTGACCTCTATAACATATATAAAGGAAAACAGAACACAAGAAAACTTTCAAATCATACAAATAAGTAACATAATTCACTAAATATAAATGAAAACTCAACCCAACATCATCCATGTAATAAAAAATCCCTTGAATTAATCTCAATTGAATGATAAAAATCATTAGAATCAATTTGAGAGTAAAAGTTGGTAAAAAAAGGAGTGGTGAAGAACTATTCATGGTTAGGAAGAACAATCTGGAAAACTATGTGAAAATCGTGTGATAATTACAGTATTGTTTTTATACCCATGCACATAGGATCCTCAAAATTTTCTTGATAGTACGAGCTAACAATATATATCTAGTTTATTCTCTATTCCCCCAAAAATAAATAAACCCCAAAGTATTTGATATAACTTAATAGGAATCAAATTATTAACATATCAATTCAAAATAGATCATAAATAATTAAACATGAAATTCAAATTCAAGACTAAACTATTGACTACCCATGGAAAATAAAGTTTTCATCATTAATGGTGGTGATTAATCACCCAATCACGACATACCTCAGATGTATTTATAATACTATTTCATACACAACCACAACACACACAAATAATAAGAGGGTGATATGATATTATTTTGTAATGAAATAGCCCTGTTCAACCAAAAACATCCCTTGAACCGATCCTCTATAAGGCCCGATGCACATTCCCGATCACCCGAGGCTAGAAACTACTTCCAAGGTATCACACAATCACAAGTGGTAATGGTTTAACCATAAAATAATAATAAATAATCAATATAAAATAACAAATAATCTGGTATGGATTTTCCATACATTATACTTAAAATGTACATGTAATAATTTTTTCCAAACAATAAGTTAATCTAAACAGTTCATAATTAATAATAAATATCAAAATGAGTCATAACCAATGGGAATAATTTCGATCATTTTATATAAAACCCCAACAAACTCCAAAATAAATATATTATGATAACCAAAACAAGAAAAAATACACACCTGACTGAATTAGCTGATACATAACATCCTCATTAATAAACCACAAACCCAAAAATCATAATGAAACACCTCAATATGACCCATGGTCACTCTATACATCCCAAAACATCCCCCAATTAACTAAAATGAATGGAAACCACAAAATATCACAACCTAGTCATCTAAAAGAAAACATGGGAGCTACATACACATGAGTATATATGTAGGGTGTGAATGAAATGTGCCCAATTGGATTTCACAAAAGAGTATATATAATTCATTTCATAAGTCATTTAATAAAATCTAGTTTGAAATGTATTTAGAAAATATATTATTTTTCTCATGAGAAATTCTAAGGAAGAAAGTGACATTATATAATACCTTTTTTGAAACTTCTACCCTTTTTACAAAAATGAGGGTGGAGAACCAATTATAAAGCAAAAGATTTAGAACCTTGAAATGGGAACTTTTGAGTTTATGGAAATA
Source organism: Viscum album (assembly GCA_963277665.1). Classification (NCBI taxonomy): domain Eukaryota; kingdom Viridiplantae; phylum Streptophyta; class Magnoliopsida; order Santalales; family Viscaceae; genus Viscum; species Viscum album. The sequence goes on along the minus strand of OY728138.1, from coordinate 1,291,050,642 downwards.
AAAAAAATAAATTTCTTCATTTTAAAATATTTCTCAAAATAAAATACATAAAATAAACATTTCCATTTTACCCCTTTGAAATCATTCTTTGAATTCACACTTGAAAATCATTAAGAGAATAAACCAAACCCTGAAATAATGAAAATTAAAACTCAAGAAGACACTATAAAATCAATAAAGTATTAAATTAATGAAAAAGTATAATATAAATGGTTCCATGAATCAAAGAGACAATAAGGGGATACAAACAGGTATGAAGTGGGAATACCCTAAATATAATCATTAAACAAGGAAAAATTGTCATGGGATACTCACCAGGTCTAAATATAATATGATCACTAATGAAACTCATATGTAATCAACTATTAGTCTATATATAATTCACAAAAATATAATATCTTGAGTTACTATCATTGTCTCATCAGGGAACTCCCCCAGAAAGGACACAATCTACACTTGGGGAAACTAGACATTATGTAATATAATATAGTGTTGAATAAACCTATATCTATCACTTATCTACCTAGGTTTCCCATGGAATCAATCAATTAGAAATGATAAACAAGTATAGCATGTGATAAACACATGTATCAATAATAAAATGTAATAAATAAATCTCATATCACCTTCAAAAAACTCTCAATAAATATCCCCTTTTCAAATTTATCCAAGCATTTTATAAAATTTAAATTTATTCCATAAATGGAAAAAATTTCTCACAAAACATTTCATATACCAAGGGGATCATAACTAAGAGTATTAAAAAAATCAATAAAAATCCTTTTATAAAGTTCCAAATGAGTCTTGAAAACCAACTTTGAATACCAAGATGCTATATCATCCTTTAAAAACTAACCTTGAAAATTGTCTTTTAGAAATAAATTAAGAAACAAGACTTTTCTTTGAAACCTCATATAATAAAACACACTCCTTTGATATCATGAACTTACCTCTTTGAAAGTGTTTTTAAAATAAAAAAAATCCATTTAGTTAAAAACATTCCTTGAATCCATGATTTAAATCTTTTTAAAACAAAACCATGTCAAGAAACTATTTATCTTCAAATTAATTTGAGATAATTTAATTTTGAATTTACACGAACACTTTTCATACATAAAAATATAGGTTTATAAACCATGAGCTATAAAATCATTGAAATAAATTTATTATAAGTTTATAAATCATGAAAAACATTTTATAATCCCATCAAAGGAATAATATATAGCTGTATATTTTAAGAAAATCATTTATGAAATTCAATCATTACATGATTTTTCAAATAAACAAAATTTCACAAAACACTCACCTAAAAAAGTGGAAACAAGTAATATTCAATGGTAGAAGTAAAATTTCAATAAATAATGGAATTTATAGAACCAAGAAAACCAAATACCCATGCTTATACCCAACCCAAACCCTATATTCAACCCACAAAAACATTATGTTTCATGGGAGAAAAGAAAAATCAAGATGAATGGAAGAAGGGACGAGAGGAGAAGAAGGAAGAAGAGTAGAGGATTGATTTACCTATAGGAATCACTTGAAATATAAGGATAAAGAGTTCAAAATAACAACGGATACAAGGAGAGAATACCTATGGATATAATATGGTTAGTTTGATGTACATGAGGGAGGATTAAAAATAAAAGGTATAAAATTGAGTAGGGGAGTTATTGGATTTTCAAAAAATTTAGAATCCTGGATAGACCTCATGGTTTGGACTTTTAGTTTACTAAACTATGTTCCAACCTTGTATCTCACACTGTAATGGAACTATAACATCAAATAGTTGGGTCACATTATTTATCAAACCATGAACTAACCATGCACCCCCACTATAACCAATCCATAATAATCCACATTGTTTCCAAGAACATTTTTCTATAACATGCTCAAGTTATCTGGACTACACCCCATACATAAGAATAACTCACATGATTGCTATTGAAACCTAAAAAATTTACTCAATACATGTGCTAACTATGTGCCTTAGAAAAATTTATGTGTAAAGTTCACTCAAATAGTTTACACTAAAATATAAGGTTTATCTATATAGTTTTCCCTAACCATGCAGTAACCGTGTGATAGAGAAAAACCTTTGAAAATTTAAATTAAAAATAAAAAACTACAAAAATTTAAAAAATAACTTGAAATAAAATAATATATAGTACCACATTGGCATGGGGCTGTCAAATAATCACACATTTAAGTAAACCATTGTCGCACTCCATTCACCATCCACCCATCTACACTAAAATCAACCATCATTCACTTAACTATAACAACATCGCACCATCTACCTCACCATGACCACATCACATCATCAACCTTATCATATTCAATAACTTTAATAATAGAATAACTATAACTATAATAACCACCCACCATTAAAACTAAAATAAAAATAACATCAAATAATTACCACATATAAGTATGATAATAACAACAACAACAATCATACCTATTGTGGGAATAAAATATACTTTAGGGAATACAACATCACACTACCACCTCATCATCAATTAATACAACATCCCTCCATACAATCTCATTATCATAGAATAAGAAATCCCATATAAAATACTATATTCATCCTTATCACATCGTCATTAGGGAATAAAATACATATAAGGAGAGTATAACATCTATCCACACCGTATCAATATCATAGATAATATAATATCAATATCATATATCATTATACATAATAAAATATTATTTATCAACTCACATTGTCAACTTATATCTAAAACTAAATATCATACCACCAATTTATGAAAAAATTAGTTTACCACATAACAATACTAGGAAATTCAGTCATAGGTAGGCCCCTGACTATTTATTAAATAAAAGAAAAGTACAACAAGTACATAGAAGAACAATTACATATCATAAACTTCATAACCATCATATCCCCCATACGAACCTCCTTCCGCAGTGGTCATCTCCCATTCCGAGATTTCATAGTGCTTTAGTATCTTGGCATACTTCATTATAAGGTTTAATTTCTCCAACGATACCAAGTCATGCGGAGATTGTTTGAAAGAGGATCTAGTGGACAGCGGCTTTGGCAGATCAGAATAGTCTTTCCACATCCCTCTTTTTGCTGTGATGTTCACCTCCTGTCCAGATTTCCCCTTCCCGTCCTTGAGAACCTCACAATAGGAAGGCCTGACCATCACACCGTGATTTTCCTTGTCACTATCCGAGATGTACCCCCCTATTTCCAGCTACCATGATGTCATTGAAACCATCAGCCACCCCTCGATCCCATTCATTACATCTGTTACTATCAATTACAGCCAGACATGGAGGATGCCCTTCTATCACTTGGCTGGCATCCACTGCCTTAACTGCATTTCCTGGACTAATCCCTTCATACTTCCCTTCAATCTCTTGTAAAGCATCCACTTCCTCTTCGTATTCCAAGAATTTGAACCGGTTACAGGTAGCAGCATTAGTCCCTGAGGAAGCAGGTTGCAGCTGCATCTTCTTCCTCTCACTATTCAGATAATGACTGACATCTGTCATTTGCCCACAACCTTCTGCAATCGATGGCATCCCCCCCTCATTCGGACCCGCACAATTGAACCCAACATCGACAACAACGACATCAAGCCTGCCATCCTCAGCTTCCATAGAAGGCCCCTGGTTCCCACTGCTCACCTTGTCACTGCCACACCCCATCACAACAGCATCCCCCAAAAGAAAGCCACCTTCTATCATGCAGCGATCAAGAGGAGACCGTCCAGTACTAATGATCCCTGGAGATTCTTTCCTCTGCTCTACAGCCACCGGTGTGCATGATACCATGCCAACAACAGCACCCCTTCTGTCCATAGCTCCCTTGGAAATAATCCCCCGATGCAAGTCCATCTTCAGTCTATTCATCACCAAAGACACCAGAGGATTTGTAGAATCAACTGGCTTTTCCAAAACAGGTGCAGCATAGGAACCACGTCCAGATGCATTGCCCACCGGATCATCACCAGCATACTTCCCCCTCACATCAATAGATTTCCCTATCCTTTTATCCAGACCAAGAGACCTCCTGCTACCAAGTCGATCTTGACAGCTACCATCTAAATGCCCCATCCTATTGCAGGTATTTCAATAATCGATCCACTATTCGTAAACCACTTCCTGCTTCCATCTGAACTCTTGGCCCACAGAAATCTAGACCCATTCAACCAGAGGTCTCGAGATATCCACCGCCACATAGAGTCGAGGATTGACTGGGTGACTCACCGTGGCTGTTCGAGCATCAGAGCACAAGAATCTACCAACCAAGTTCCCAAGCAAGCGCATAATCGCTGAGTTTTGGAATGGTTAAGGCAAATGAGGGAAACTTACCCAAATAGGGACGGAGGCAGGATCACGACCCATAAAGAGATCAAAATTCCATTGAAGGAGAATAAATTTACACCCGTTGCATCGCCTTGGAGAATTATCCCATGGCCAAATCAGGTCTTCCTCTGAGGTGAAGCGTATCATAAAATGTCGGCTATCCAAAAGACCAATGATCGCATGATCTTGCAGGTCCCATTTCCCAAAAACAAACTGATCGAAATCATCAACTGATGGTCTATGGAAATTAAATCTAGCCACCAGGGTCAGCTCTAGATGAATCGTCGCTTCAAAAAACTCCGACATTGAGATCGGGATGTGAGGATTACCAAGATGTAGATCCGGCACCTTCGGACTCACCGCTATCTCTGGAAACTCAGGGAGATACATAGGATTGGATAAAGGTACAAAGGGGTTTCGCGACCTCATCAACAGGCCCTCCCCCCCTTCCCACCTCTGGGAAGGGGGGGAAAATCATCATCTGACATCAGCTAGGGTTTCATCACCATTTGGGACGAGCTCTCTCTGTGGGTTATCTTCTCCCAAGTCACCACATAATAATATATAAACACATTAACCACATAAAAAATTATCATAATATCATTTATCAAACCAAAATATCATTCCAACATTCATTCCAATAATTAACATCATAATTATTAACAAAAAATCACCAAACACAAATTTTACTTTCAACCACATGATTTTGATGAATTTTTTCAACTACCAACATTTTCACCCTTTTCTAACTATAAGATCATCTAAATTCATATTCATCATATACCAAACATCACATGTACTTGAGAAATTAATATCATTAAATCATGCATCTATTCATAAACTTTTCCAAAATTTCATCATTATATATCAATCTTAACATCCTTATTCCATGTGTTTAATTAAATATTTATTATCATCCTTTACTATATAATATTAATAATATGAAAAAACTATATTTTACATATCATCACTTACAAAATAAATCACAATCAATTCAACCAAACTACATATCTCTTTTTTTATTATCAAAATGATCTCTTTACCAAACTTCCTATTTTAAATTATCATTCGATGCCAGTTACTTTCAACAAATAATAATAAAAATTTATAAATTTAATATTTCATAATTATAAATTTTCATACATTAAACTCATCAAATAAATATTTCTGTAATTAAATTTTTTTATAAATGGTCATATTGATTGATGGTTTCCATAAAAATTTATCATTATTATTTGAATTACCTGTTTAAAAATATTTAACTACCACCAAATTAGTATAATTATACAAATTAACAAGTTAATGACAAAGAAAGGTTAGATTCCCCTAAATTTCCAAGATCTAGAATTCCTCATGGAATAATTTTCATCTGATCTCCCCACTTTAAATCCCCAAATACTTATTCATGGTAATAAAATCTCATAAACTATCCATATGATTTATTTACATATCGAATTTCACATAAAAATAATTAAGATAAGATTTAATTTATCATTTACCAATAAAAAATCATGGTATTTCACTTATCTCCAACCCAAGGTTCGATCCACTTAATCCCACATAAAAAATTATCAAATGAGTGTCTAATAACCTTATAAATAATTCATAATATACCTTAAGGTTAGTATAAAAGTTAAAAGGGGTAGTTATAAGGGTTAAATCAATATTTCACATTATTTAAAAGCCAACCCATGGGTCTTTAATTCATTTCCATGATTTGGTTACATGATTATTTAACCAGGTAGAGCCTGTGTAATCATTACTAGCTAAAATTTACCAAAATTCACACTTTAATTTCATGATCATGTATGGATTGTACAATATAAACTTACTTGAGATTCAAGAACCATGTAGTTTAATTTAACCACATATGTACAATGTACAACCCACCAAATCCTATCCTAAATTCGATAAAAAATCTTTATTCTCATAAAATTTATATGCCAAGGCACACCACCCATTTTAAACCTAATTTTATAATCAAAATTAACTTTTATATCATTATGAAATCTATTTTATACTTCTAATTCCCATGGTCAATGAAATTACCCTAAAAATTATTAATATCAATGAACACAATTTATGGATCTCTTCATTATACTATTTACTATGATGGTTATCAATAAAACCATCCTCTTTTCTTAAGTAAACCCTTGAATATCCTTCTTATACATCTATTACACACATAAAAATGTGTCATTAAACTTGGTCCAGATGTTCCTAGGGTGAGAATGAGTAGCATTGAGGGTAGGGGGTGGGGAGTTGAATTAGTTCTCACAAAAAATCACCCTATATAATAAATCTTTTCCATACTAGTTAATGTGTAGGACCTATTAATCAGTTAAGAAAATAATGATAGATAATAACAAAGATATAATAACTCACACATAAGAGATTTTTTATATGATTTACCAAATATTTATGATTGGATAGTTCTTACTGATCAATGAGTGGTATCCCATGTCCCATGACCTTTATTTTATTATCAATTTAAATTGAAATGTGAAGGAAGATAGTCTTAAAATTCATGAAATATTCAATAAAAAATAAAACAAGTGTAATAGTCAATAATGAGAATGAATAAACATGAATGATCTTATTTTATCCTCTTTATGTAACTTTGATCCATTTAAGATGTGTACACCCTATTCTTCTCTGAAATATTACCCATTACTCCTATGAAATGTCTCTAGAAAATTTGGGGATATCTCTCTTAATTTTCTAAGTTATTGTTTATATTTATATAAATTCTAAAAAACCATGACATGGTGGAATAAAACACAACATAGTTTTTCCTGGCCAACTAAAAATTTTAAAACTATAGAAAAAAATTAAAACCTCCTAAAAATCCAAAAAGTACTTTTCTTTTTAATATTCATATCTTTAACTGAAACCATGATTTTGTTTTTAATTCAAGGAACACTATCACAAAACTATGATCATCTTCTCTCCAAGACGAAATGTGATCAATGAAACCATGACATAGTTTCTTTATATGGTGGACCTAGCCTTCAATAACCTTCTTTAAGATCTTTCATAAGATTATTTTGAATAAACATAACTATTTTTATAGAGAAATAGTGTGGTTTCTAGAATAACCATATGGTTTTACTCTTTATTGAAACCAGTGAGTGACAACCTAAAATAAATACCCCCAAAAGATAATATTTCATATGATTCATTTTTATAAATTTTTCCTTGAGGTTAAATTTCTATAGAATGCATCCCTTGGTAGAGGCTATAGAATACATTACTGCCAATTTATCCTTAATAAATAGTTTGAGAATATGTTTCTGCCAACGTATCCTTAAAAAATAGCTTAAGAACACAATTATTAAAATATAATCTTAAAAATAGTTTGAGATTATGTTGTCACTAATTTATTAAAATATGTATAAGATGATAAGTATACTTTGTTACAACATAATGATCAAATGATAATTATTGTCATTCAAACACTTCTTCCACATTTGTTTTCATTGACGGATCATTACATAAGATACAAAAATAAGGGATATTAAATCATACAATGTATGAAATTATTGAGGTATTAACTAAATAATTAAATTGAATTATTTAATTAGAAAAATCTCCATGAGCATCCACATTGGAATGTAGGGAGTTCTTTAGGCTTGGTTGAAGCTCCCAGTTATTATATCTCTCAATATCTTCCTTCTTATCCAAAAAATGTGATGACATGTTGTGGTGGTTGGTGGATCCCATTTATATAATGAATAATTCTAGTGTAACATGGGGATATATCTAGAGGTGGTATACGTTTTGGTTGTCATTTTGGTGATTTTTTCAAATCTAATTGAAGGTGTTCAGATAGGATTCAAGATGCAACTACAATACAAGGTACACATTATGTTATCATTTAATATTTATGATTTTAGTTTTTCTAAAGAATAGTGATTTAGGGTTTATGGTTTCTAATATATTCTGTTATAATTAGAAGGAATTTATCTTTTTCTTAAAAACCAATAGGTGGTATTAGAGCCACTATTTAATCTGATTGTTTGAAATCATGTATTAGAAATGAAGAACAATAGTCAAAATTATGTTCAACATCAATGTAATATCAACCAAAAACATTTCCATTATATCATATATTTAACATAATCTCAATAAAATTACCCATTTTATTCTTATATAATAACATAATGTTCAGTTCAATATGAATAACATGTTATATTATAATGTATCGTATATCTGCTGCCATAAAAATATAGTATCATAAAATGAATCCTTGAAATGATATTGTGAGAAAATATAGTGTGAAGAGATCTACTAGAAATTATGTTGTGAGACAATGTAATTTATAGTGTTGTTGTCCCACTACTTTGTAAGACAACTTAGTGTCGGGCTCGAGCTTCATAATATGTTAAGGGTTAACATACTCTCAAGCATATATTCAAAACCAAAATTAATTAAAATTAAATATTTTGGTTATTTTTTTTATAAATGAATGTTTAAAAATTATAATTAAAAGGTATTTTTATATTTTATTAATTATAGAAGTTTTATAAGTTAATCAATCATAAAGTTTCTATAATTAATTAATTAAATGTTTTTGAAATTTTAATTAATAAATATTCTCTAATATGAAGAGTTAATATTAAATACATTTTTCAATATAATATAGAAGGATTTATGAATTATAAATAAAACTTTTATTTAGAAATTATAATGGGTAATATATAAAGGTTTTATAAATTTATAAATAAGGTCATATTATAAAATTTTTATATTTTAAAATTAAGATTTGTTTATAATATTTGAAGTATTTAAATTATGGGGCCTTATTTGAGATATTATTCAAACTATAAAAAAGGGGTTTTTTATAATTGACATGATCAATGTTTATATAATGTAAATTATATGATATTTATCTTATATAAAATGTTTATAGAAAATAAATTTAATTATAAAAGGTTTATAATTCATAAAATATCAAATATTTTAACTAATATTCTATATAATATATAGTATGAAAAAAATCATATTATGAAATGAATATGAAATATTTCTATTCAATATTATGGAGTGTGCATAATGTTTAATTAATTTATATAATGTTTATAAATATATTTTTGTTTATTAATTTCTCATAAATAATTATCGCATGTTTAAATATTTTAAATTTTCATTTACTTAAATATTTTCCCCTAATATATAAATAGTTATAAAATTTTTATATTATGAATAATGTATGCTTTAGTTTAACTGCTATACTACTTCTTAGATATTATCATACATGAATACAAGAAGTTACATGCTAGGTATGATAAACAAATTTAGTTTCCACATACCTTGAATTTGGTTTGTAATTGAAGTTATTAGCTTGAAAATAGTTATTGAACATAGTTTATACATATTAGGTATTATAGTTATGATTATTTGTATTCTATCTCAATTAAAGTATCCCTAGGTAGAGGGTCAGAATTGCCATTAGTTTGGAGGCTTATTCCTTATTCTAGAAAAGTAGGGCTTGGCTATCTTTGAATCTAGGATTACTTATGTGGAGATTATAAATATCATACAATTATAAACCATTACATGAAAAGTTCAAATAACTTTTTCATGAGATGCATTTAGATATGTGTAAATATGTTTGTCTTATATTTATGGGTGAGTAATAAAAAAATATGGGTTGTGTAAAGAGTTATATATCAATATATTTTGAACATATTGACTTAGTGGGAGGAAAAAAATTCTAAAACTAAATAGATAGATGCATAAATACTTAAAGGGAATAATAGTAAATAAGATGTTGAGATTAAATCCCCTTAATAAATAATAAGTGTTAGATTCATTCCAAAGCAACACTTGTAAAGACCACAATCATTTAGTTTGGATGACCCTAACCATTAGGTTCCTATGAATTATCTTGTGTAAGGAAAGAAAACAATAAGGTGACCCTAACAGTTAGGTTCCTTGTTCATAGAATTATCTTTATGTTAAACTAGATGGGAAACCCTAATGGTTAGGATACTGAATGAATAGAGTTGGGTTTATATCCATAAGATGAATTGGATAAGGTGTTTTCCACTAAATTATCCAAGAGTCATATATAATATGATTAAAAATTACTATATACTAGATATATTTATAGATTATTTACATGAAAAAATGATGTAATTAATGATGAAATATGTATCTTGGATCAGTAATAAATATGATGAGTTCAAAAGGGGTTATAATTTAATTAGGGGCCTATTTAATAAAATTACTTATTAAATGGAAATAGAATTTGGTACTAATATGATAAAATTTTACATTGTAGATAAATGTAATTATCATCATCTATCTTGACATTGTGATCAATTTTTGATAAAGAAAAAAATAAATAGAAGTAATTTTATCAACGGGTACCAGAACATAAGAATAATTCTAAAGCAAGAAAGAAACTTCTATGTATTGGAAAAACCACTTTCAAAGAAACCAACTGGGAATCCATTCAACAAATGGAGTGATATGCCTATGATAAGAATATAAATTATTCATTATAAGTATCCACACTCATGATTGTAACCATGTAGTGTTGGTTAAAAAATAAACCTGAGACTATATATGCCTATAAAATTTTGTTAGAATTGGTTCCCTTGAACTAACTACTTTATAATTTTGATTAATTATATATTAAAAGTTCTGAATATTAATAAATATATTATTATATGACGATTTTTATTATTTGCGACATTAATGTGATAATGTTCTTATATTATATGTCACATTTAAAAATAGTATTAGTTCCCCTCTATGATGAGAACCTTGAAGTGAAACAAACATATTATTAAATATATATTTTATGGATGGATGATTTCATCTAACTGGATACAGATGATATAACCTATAGGGTTTAGGGGTCTCATAATACATTGAGAGTTCTTCTCATGAAGTCCCCCTTAATATCTGGTAGAGAATATTATGATAACTGAACCACCTATAGAAATTCCATATTTAAATGTGTTATTGGATATTCCTATCTCTAAAAGTGTGTATTGGTCTTTAAACTTGAGGTTATAATTAATTCATATCCAGAGTCATGTACTTTGATGTGTTAATGAGAAAAATGATTACATATGCTCACAATAATGTGGGATAGGTTTCGTGCATCATGAATAATTTGAAATTTATGAATAATTAAAGGGAGGATTTTTCCCTTCTAAGTTAACGAGAGTTGGTATATTTGGCACTTTGATGGAAATAAAATTGTCTAATTAAGTCCATGGCCATAAAGGTTTATTGATGAGTTAATTTCTATAATGACATAGAAAGATATATAAAGCATATATTCTTATCAAACAAGTGATGCAACCATATTGATGAGATGTCAATACAAATGGATTATATTGTGTGATAATAGTTCAAAGGAGGTAATCATAGATATGACTTATTATAATATCTTTAGGGTCCATGATGTGTTTCTAGATACCTCTCTTGGTCTATGAGTTATGTAACATCCTGCCTCGAGTGCAACTTATTGGTGCCCTGAGATGGTGGCAACGAGAGCTCAAGTGAGCCTCCCTGAATGCTAGAGGATTCTAACTATTAGTGAGGGCTTAGGGTGTGTCTATGGGGATACTATGATGCCATATATTAGAGTGAGCACAAAAATATATAATAAATGGTAAATAACAGAAGTAGAAATAAGAAACTGGTAGCAACCAAAATAATGGAAATAAACCAAGTAAGAGAACTAAATAACTGGAAGAATCTAAATAAAAATAATAGATAAAAAATGATCATGATGATCACGATTCTATAAAAAAATAGAGTACACCAGAATCATGGGATATAGTAATAGACTACATTCTATACAAAAGACAAAATGAAAAAAAAACTGCTACAACTAACATCTCTAGCATAGGCTCACTCCTCTACCCATAATCCACCCTAAATTTGTAATCAATCTAGAATCAGAATCCACAATATTTACTTTATCAATACCTATAATCATTAAGTCTTATTGGGAACCAAAGGTGGACCAAGTAGGGGGTAAGATACAATCTCAGTAGGCCACCACCAATGATGTCTATAATAATCCATTTCATGTAATTAATAAATGAGCTGTATTCCATAATAATAAATTCATAGAAATAAATAAATAAATAAAAACTTTGGTCTGAGTTCCTAAATGGACACTTGATCGATACCACCCGCTTTAGCCTAATATAGATATCTGAAACAAGGTACTTGTACAAGTGATATCATAAAAACACAAGATAACATAAATGAAGAAACCAAGGAAATAAGTCACCAAACTTATTCTTTATCTTGGTGGTAACATCCCCATGACATCATACTAGAAATATCGAAATATAAATAAGAAACATCACACATGAAACAAGAAAGTATTCCATCAAATCCATGAAGGATTCCTGAACTCATCCATGATGATCTAAAAAGAATCCCAAGGGTCACTATAAGATTCTATGATATAACCAATACCACTAAGACCATCCAAGTTAACCCATTAAGGAATCCCTTGTATCACTCATGTCATGGTGATCTCTGAGTCCATACCAAGCATATCACATAGGGTATCGAGTATCACCCAAGTCATGGCGTAGCCATCTTTCCAATGAGTTCATCCACATTTTCTCCCCTAGGGGACTAGTTTCACTCCTAATTATAATTAATATTTCTAGAAAACCCATAGAAAACAAGCCAAGGTATATCTCCTGGAACGTTAATTAGATCCGAACCGAACTAGGTGAGTCCATCTGCGACATCCTCAAGTCAGAACCCGTGTTATCTCCTGACCCGTAGTAGGTGAACATAACAACCAAGGAACATATCCCAAGGCATAGAATTTACTAAGACATTTCATAAATAATAAACTCAACATTTCATGCTTAAAAATCTAGAAAATTTATAATATTTAATCTAGTCAACTGTGGCATAAAGCAATTAACATAAAATATGGCACCGAGCACAAGGCACATGGCATAAACCATAACATGAGGGAATGAGACATAAGGGCTAAGGAATAACGACAGGGGACTAAGAAGAAAGCTCAGGTATAAGAAACATGACATGAAATAGATATAAAACAATGACATAAGTCATAAAACACGAGGCCTATCCAATAAACATGAAATATAGGGCATTACAAAAAGGAGCCTAACCCATGGCTTACAATTCATTCTAATTCAATTTATAAATTTAAGTCATTTTATCAAGGTGAAATAAACACATGCAAGGTGGTTAATAATTTGAGTCATGCAAAAAATGGTCCATTAATATGGGAACACCCAAATGGGTGACCAAAAATGAGACGAACAACCCGCAGATGGGTTTTTCCATAATGTAGGGTCAGAAACAACATGAGGAACCCATTAAATTAATTTATTTAACAAAATTGATGCATTTCAGAAAGGTTTTGGCATGTGTAATAATGACACATCATTAAAAAGTGATGAAATGAGTAGGAAATACTTACCACATACCTCGATGTAGCATCACTCCATTTATCCCTTATTGAAGTTTGAGTCAAGGTAGAATGTTAAAAAATGAAGAAACCATCCAACACCCTAAAAATATAGAAAATGTATTCACACCTAATTAGTTCAACAAAATATAGAAGAACCTTGAAAAATAAGGGATATGATGAAAGATCTTACCGATATATTTCCAAAGGATATGAGGACAAGAGTTTTGGGGGAGGAATGAGGGAGATCTTCCAAAACCCATAAATGAGGAAGAAAAAGAGACCAAACATGAGGGAGGAGGGATAGTGAGTTGGAGAAGAAATGGAGGAATAAGAAAGTGGATAAATTCTTTAAAGTGGGAAAAATTATCATTTCACCCACATAGGAAGGGGAACATAGTTTGGACACACAATTGGCCAAACCATGCACTAGGTTTTGTTTCAAAGGGGAACCCCATTCGGCTAAGCGCACAGTTTTCTAAACTATGCTCAAACTATGATAAATTCCACTATCCCCCAGGGTATGAAATTACCACAAAACTATGTGTCTAGGGCCACACAGTTTCCGAAAAACTATGCATTCCCAACACCCCACTGTTTGAAACTGCATCATTAGAGAAGCCATGTGGGCTGAGTGGTATAGTTTATACTAATTGTGTGGTCATGTATAAAAATTTATTTGTTAGGGCTCTAGGATCTAAAAAATCCTTGTACACCCCTGAGAATTCCATGAATCCTTTAGGAATATTTATTAGGTCCAAAATCACTTAAAACTAAAAATTAATGATCCATACCTTTGAAAAAAGGATCGAGAGGTTACAACCTCCCCTTCTAAAGACAACTCATCCTCAAGTTTACCTTCCTAGGGTGGTAAAGTGTCATCATAAAAAAGTTATGGACACTACACATGTACATTAGTCTCCCACTCTCAGGTCACTTCCTGTACATGTATGTGCTGCCACAACACCCTAACCAAAGGAACTAACCTACCTTGAATAGCCTTTATGCTCCGATCAATGATATAAATTGGATAATCCTCAAAGGAAGCATCTTCCTCCATCTCAATGTCCTCAGTGTTGAACAAATGAGATGGGTCAGGATGATACTATCAAAGTAAAGATATATAGAACACATCATGAATGGTATGATACCTCTAGGGTTTCTATAACCGATAGGCTACCGACTATCTCCACTATCTCAAAAGGCCTGATATATCGAGGCGATAACTTTATTTTTCTCCTAATTTCTCTATGAGCCAATATAGGAGATTCACATAGAAAGACCCGATGTCCCACCTCAAATTCTAAAGTTTATTTATGATGATCTTTATAAGACTTATTCCTAGACTTAGTTATATCCATATGCTTCTAAATTAACTAGACTTACTCTGAAGTCTCCTGAATAAGTTGAGGACCCAATAGAGATATCTTCCCTACCTATAGTCGACATAGAGGTGAAGGACATAGACTACCATAAAGGGCCTCATATAGATCCATATAAATTGTTTATTTGAATATATTATTATAGTAAAAATCAACCATAGTAATATAATTTTCCATAAACCTTTGAAATCATAGATGTAGGCCCGAAGCATATCCTCTAACACCTGTATTTTCCACTTAGACTGCCCATCAGTCTGAGGGTGATATGATGTACTCAAGGGAACCTATAAACCTAGTACCTTATGCAAACCTTTCTAGAATTGTGATGTGAAATGGGAATTTCCGTCTGAAAATAAATAATGGGTTACACCATGAAGTAACACTATCTCACAAATGTATAGCCTTCCCAGCTCATCGATAGAGAAGGTTTTCATAATCAATGGAAACTGTACAACATTCATTAACCCATAAATGATCAACCATAATACATATCTTCCTCAAGGGGATCTCGAAAAGACAATTATGAAATCCATGGTTATATCATGCCATTTACACTCAGGAATGGAGAGAGGCTATAGAATTCCAACAGGGCACTGATGCTCTACCTTCACTTACTGACAAGTGGATCACTGGGTGATAAATCCTTCAATCTACCTTTTCATACCTGACAAAAAATATTGATAAAGTATATCTCTATACATATTAATAATCATAATATGAAATTCCCAAATAAATTCCTGAGAATCCCTCATCAACTATCCCTGTATATTAGAAGGTACCCACACATGACCACAGATGAGTAGGGTTTCACTTCTATTAACAACCCAACAAGGAGGTGAGTTGTCACTCATAAAACTCTCCACCAATATGAGGCCCTCATATTTATATAATTTAATACTCTATACCTTCTCTATAATAGATAATTTTACTACTATATTTGATAAGACTTGTTTCCCATGCTATTCCAACACCTCAAGATGCATCTCAAGAAACAGATCCATTAACTACCACTCACTACTGGCCTCCTTGATGGAATTTGTCTGTGTCTTCTAGATCAAATAATCAGCTATGTAATTACCCTTAACATGTGTATAAGAAATCTCAAAGTTGAAATATTGTAGGTATTCCACCCACCAGAAGTACCTTAGATTCAAATCTCACTATGAAGAGATATATTTTAGACTTTTATGATATGTGTAAACAAAAAATATTTCCCCAATAGATAGTGCCCCCAACAGTATAGATCATGAACCATGATTTCTAGATTGAGATCATGTGTAGGATAATTCAACTCATGTGGTATTATCTCGTAGGAACCAAAATCCATGATCCGATCACCCAATATTAGAACTGCACCTATCCCAATTCCTGAAGCATCACAATAAATGATATAGACTCTTTCTGGCTTTGGAAGAATCAAGGTTGACACTGAATTGAGCCTTCACTTTAATTTATGAAAAGATATATCACAATCCTTAGTCTAGTTGAATTTCACACCCTTCTTGGACAAGCTAGTAATTAGTTCTTCTAGTCATGAGAATTCCTCGATGAATCTCTTCGAGTAGCCAGATATATATAATAAACTATGCATGTCAAACAAATTATTGGGATGCTCCCAGGAAACCACGATTCTCACTTTCTATGGGTCAACATATTTTCTTACTTAAGATATTATATGACCCTAGAAGTGAAAATTATAGATCAAAAAGTGTAATTTACTAAGCATCACATATATATGGTGCTCTCCTAGTGTACTAAACATGATATCAAGATGTTTGGCATGGCCATGTCTGTTGAATGAATATAATAATATGTTTTCTATGAAGACCAGCAAAAAAGAATCATGATAGGGTGAAAAACCTGATTCATCAAAGAAATGAAGATTGTAAGAACATTTTTCAGACTGAACAACATGACCAGATACTCATACAAGTTTTACCTACTTAGGAATGTTGTACTTGGTATATCTGATTTCCTCACTTTCACCTGATGTTATCCCAACCTCAAATCATTATTGGAGAAAACTATTGCTCCTTAGATCTGGTTAAATAAGTCATCTATTTGAGTAAGTGGATACCATATTTTCATTGTTATTTGTTTCAATCTACAGTAATACATGCACATTCTAAGGGTACCATCTGCTTTCTTGGAGAAAAGGATGGGTGCACCCCATGGTGATGTGTTGGGTCGAATAAAAAATTGAGCCTTAAGATATCCATGTAATTTCCTATGTTCTTAGAGCTCTATAGGTTCCATCCTATATGGAGGAATGGACACAAGTTCTACACTTGGAAAAATATTTATAGTGAAATAAAACTCTCTCTTAGGAGGTGATCCAAAGAAATCTTCAGTGAAGGAATCCCCGAAATGATCCCCAATTGGATAGAACTCTACTAACTGTATTCTATGATCGTTCATGAAGAGATAAAAAATTTAAGATATCATTCCACCATTCCTAGTACAATTGGGTCGAGATTTAATTTCATGGATATCCTATTTTCCTTTATAGATATAAATATTTCCCTCAGGTGATGAGAAAGACACTCAGCATTGATAACAATCCACTTGGGCACAATGAGGAACAAACTAGTCCATATTGAGAATGATGTTGAAGTTGGTTATCTAGAGGATGAAGAAATTATAAAATAAACAGTACCTAACTATTTAAAGGGGGGAAATCTTGGCATTGGGGTATTCCCTTTGTTCCAACCCCTAATAGTGTGTCAAGAGACATAGTACCAAAGAATTAATCAATTGCAAGGATCATACTTTACTCAATCGTAGTAGATATAAAAGAGTGCAATGGAACTATATCAAATAAAGAAGATACTAGAGTAGAGGATATCAGAATATTACCTCTAATTGTATATGGACCTAGAATCCGCTCTTTACGCACTGGATATACTTCATAAATATGTCCCAAACCACGACCTTGGGATGCTACCTGACTAGCCTGCATAGAGCCACTTTGCTTATACTAAATCTCCGGGGAATAAATAGATCAACCACTAACACTACCACCTCATCTTAATAGCTAGTAGAAGACCAAATACTATCCTAAAATTAATACATAGATCCTATAACTAACAAAGGAGTCATTTTGGATCCCGTCTCACTATATATAGGAGGAAAAGATAGAAAAAAGCATTGAAGGTGACCCATCCTACAGTAATATCGACACTTGATCATCTTACTCACGCACTAGGGATTCTTATGGACTAGTTTTCCAAACTAGTGACACACTATAGATCTGTTAGTGTGTTTCAAATGTTTGGAATCACCCCCACATGCACCCTCGAAATGGCACTTCCTACTACCAGGTGAATTGTCGCCCTGCCTTGGAACAGAACTGCTGTGGATCACATTACCAACTTCTTTGAGATTTTATTCTATAATTATGTATTAGTTCACTACTTCTATAATGTTAGAAAAATAGAATACAATTACTTATGAGTGGAAAGTGTATCTAATCCCATCCTTGAAATTCCTCACAGTTGTCATCTTATCACTGGTCAAAGATGAAGTAACACTCTGGAGCACAATGAAGCAAGAAGAATACTCAAGCACGATCATAGTGCCAAGATAAAGATGAATGAACTACTTGGAATGATAAAACCTTAGATTCTATGGGAAGAAGTTGTCATTGAAGAATTTTTGGAAGCCTTCCTAGACCATTTCCCGAGAGGTGATGTCCCACCAGTGCTTGGTGGAATTACATAACATGTAAGCATCGATCTTGACACTATGCTCTAGAGGAATCTAAAGATGGTCAAAGAATGATACCATATATTCTAACCATGAATCAATAGCATGAGGTCTTTCATCCCCAAATAAGGTGGGAGGATGCTACTGCTTAAAGTCTTGAGTTAGCTCTACTATAGTAGGGGCAGGCCGGGGAGCACGGTGAACATATTGCATGAATTAAAGAAAACTATCATGGAATTGAGAATCAATGAATAGTGAAAGATCAGAAAGGGGTTCATCAGGTGGCACTATAGGAGGTATCATAGGTGGATTAGGGCCCGCCACCTCTAGAGTGTTCTCATCACCAATCTCTTGGCGTGTAGCATGAAGATGTCACAGTGGCATAGATCTACATTTTCCAAGAACATTACTTAAATAGTATTTATATTAGATAGGAAAAGTGGTAAGTAAATTACAGGTTCAAAGCCTACCTATAACACAACACAACCCTTAGACTTCCCCAGGATTTAGGTTTGGGTGATCAGAAATGGTTGTAGAAGATTTATAGGAGACGTAACATATTTCCCACTCTTAAGTTCAGGTCAGGTCAGGTCAAGGTCTCACACGACACAATAAAGGTTCCAATATATGGAGTTTCAAATGCAAGGTATAGAGGAAAAAAACCTTTAACTTTCATTTATAATCCTCATCTAGTGGTAAATTTTTTATTATAAAACATTAATTTATTTATATTGATTCTTATTTATTAGGTTATTATTATCACAATCTAGTTAATTATGTCAGCAATTCCAATTTGTAATGGTCTATACTCTATAAATTAAAATTATCACATTAAGTAACCATATATTGACCCTTACATAAAAAAAGGGTGTAACAACACATTGTAGTGTTTTAATTGAATGAACTTCTATTGTCATTCACCAATCAAACCAACTAATGTGGCATTATTGGTTAATTGGACCAATTATGTCACATTGGATAACACTAACACACTATAAGGCATAACATATAAGGCACCATGAAAATCACATAAAAGATAGGAAATGCACACTGAATTTAAATATGACATAGAATAATTCATGAAATTGTAGTCCTAAGGTTCCTAGTATGATGCATGATTCTATGTTCCATCATATCAATGGGACAAAGTAAAAGATATACCATCAAAATAATAGCAACCCAAAGCAAGTGAGTCACCCTATGATGAAATCAATGAAACAATAAATGTATAAGAAACAACATCATTTACCATCCCAGGTAATTTGGTTTTCCACTGTATATTGGGAAGCTACTCCCAGGTACCAAATCATTTCCAAATTTCAAATTCCGATATCCTAGCCTCTTTTATAAAGAAAAACAGTAATAAATAAGGTATAATGTCACACTAATACCACTTTATAGAATCCCACTCTAAGTTCCACTTTATGGTGCCCATAAGACGCTACCCACATGACCTCAAGAATGCCTCCTTGAATGCTAGAGGCTACCAACTAGCAGGGATCACCTAGGGTTTGTCTGTGGGAAGGATATTCCCTCATATATAAAAATGATCACAACATTATATAATAAATTTTAAATAGCGGAAGAATAAATAAGAAACATAAAACAATTTAAATAATGGAAATAAACTAAGAAAAAGAACTAAATAATTTGATGATGTTGAATAACAATAATAGATACAAAATTATGATAATGATCATGATGCTATAAAAAATAAGAGTATATGGGAATCATGGGATATATGCATATATTACATGCTATAAAAAATCAAAAAAGACCAAAAACCACTACAACTATCATCTCGAGAATAGTCTCAATCCTCTAACCCACACTCCATCCTAAATCTATAATCAATCAAGAATTAGAATTCATACGCTTATCTTTATCAATACCTACAATCATGAAGTCTTCTTGGTTACCAAAGGTGTCCCAAGAAGGGTATGAGATACAATATTAGTATTCCTCCATCCACAATTTCTAGGACATTCCATTTCATAAAATAAATAAATGAACTGTGTTTTATAATTATAAATGTATAGAAATAACTAAATAAATAAAAAACACCGGTTTAGATTCCTAAATGGACACATGATCAATACCACCTGCTTCGGCCTAATTTGTATATATAAACCAAGGTACCTATACAAGTGATATGGTAAAAAAAATACCCCCATAAACGAAGCAACCAAGGTAAGTAGACCCCAAGCTTGTGCTTTGGCTTTGCGATCACATACCTATGACATAATATCAACAAGATCATAATATAAATAAGAAACATCACATATAACATAAGAAACCAATCCATAAAATCCATGATGGAGTCCCAAGACCATCCAAGGTGATCTAAAAAGAATCCCAAAGGGCCAATACAAGATTCTATGGAATAACTAATTCCACCGAGTATAACCAATACAACCCATTAAGGTATCCCTTATATCACTCATGGCATAGTGAACTCTGAGTTCGTACCAAATATCTCATATAGGGGACCAAGTATCACTTGAGGAGTGGAGTATCCATCATTATAACAAGTATATCCACAATTTATCACCTAGGTAATTAGTGTCACTCAAAATTATAAGTAATATGACCATAGATACTATACTAAAAAAGACCATCCACGACATCCTTAAGTTAGGACCCATGTTCTCTTCCGACCCATAGTAGGTGAACATAGAAACCAAGGCACATATCTCAAGGCATAAAATTTACTAACACATTTCATCGATAAGAGTCTTAACATTTCATGATAAACAAGCTATCCAAGTCATAATATTCAATCCGATCAACTATGGAATAAAGAAATTAACATAAAATGTTGAACAAGGAATATGGAACATGGCATAAACCATAGCTTGAGGTAATGATACATAAGTAAAAAGGAATAACCAAATGGGAATAAGAAAAAAGATCAAATATAAGTCACATGGAATGGAATAGATGTAAAATAATGACATAAGGCATAAAACATGAGGCATACCCAACAAGTATGAAATATAGGGAATTACAAAAAAGGGGCCTAACCCATGAATTGAAATTCATTCCAATTAAATTTATAAATTTAAGGCATTTTATCAAGGTACAAGACACACACATAAGGTGGTTAATCATTTAAGGTATGGGAAAATTAGGCCATTAATGTAGGCACACACAAAGGAGTGGACAATGGTGAGACGAACAACCCGCAGATGGATTTTGCTGTAATTTAGAGTAAAAAAACCATGTAGAACCCATTAAATTAATTTATTTAACAAAATTGAGAATTCAATGAAAGGGTATGAAACACAACACAATGATGCGTCATTTAAAAAGTGACGAAATGAGCGATAAATATCGAGTCTGCCTACCTCGATGTATTATCACTCCACTCACCTGTTGTCAAAACTTTAATCGATCTAGAATGATAGAAAATGAATAAATCATCCAATGAAAGAAAAATAGGGGAAAAGGAGTCACCCTTAAATAGTTAAACTGAGGATGGAAGAACCTTGAAAAAAATGGAGAGGATGATAAATCTTATTGAGATCTTTTCAAAGGATCCGATAGTGAGATTTTTGGTGAAATAATGGGGGAGATCTTCCATAATCTATGAAGGAAGAAGAAGAGGAAACCACAAATGAGGGAGGAGGGATGGTCCACTGGAGAAGTAATGGAAGAAGAATAAGGTTTTTTAAATCATTAAAGCGGGACTAAATATTTATTTAACCCACATGGGAAGGGGCACATGGTTTGGCTGTACGGTTGGCCAAACCATGCACCAACCACATGTAATGTTATGTTTCAAAGGGGCACCCCACATAGTTAGACACATGGTTTTCCTAACTATGCACAAACTGTGTGAAATGCCACGGACCCGAGGTCTGCAATTCTCACATATCCATGTACCTATGGTCGCATGATTGCAGACAAACCATGAAACCCCTAGAACCCCATTGTCTTCAATTTCATGGTTAGAGAAACCATGTGGCTTAGTATTCCACTTTAATTTTTGGGGATATTAGCTCTGAACGAGCTCTGAACACCCCTGAGACTTCCATGACTCCTTTAGGCATATTTATTAGGTCTAAAAAAGGAATTAAAACTAAAAACAAATGGACTATACTATTGAAAAAGATCTAGGACATTTCAAGTTGGACTCACTGATATCGAGATGAGGGCTAATATGGCCACACACAAAGTGTATACATAGTTTCCAACAATTTGGATGAATTGGAGATTAGGGAGAAGTAGAACCCACATGTAGGGACTAGTAGAAATCCAAGAGAACATTCAAAAGTAAATTATTTCAATTATATTATTCTAGATTAGAATAATGAGAATTGAATTTATTACTTAAGATATTCAAAATTTATTTAATTATATATAAGTGAATATGAGAAATTATTATTTTTTTTGAATGAAAGTTATATGTTCAATTCTAATTAACTAATTATTTAAGGAATGAGCCGAGTTAATAGATTATGGTTTATCACATGAAATTTTTTAAATTCACCAATGAGTGGTGAAATATTTTTGACATGAAAAATAAGTTTACTTATATATTCATGTAGTTTTAGGCCGGTTTAAGTGGTTTAACTCATCCAAGGTATTAAAGGAAATTTTGAAAAGTTAAAATCAACTATTTAAGATCATTTTGATCCATTTATTGTAAGGATGTATATTTTCATGAATTTAGATTTCTCTTCTCCTCTCATCTCTTCTCTAAAGATTCAAGAGATAGAAAGTTCTATAATGGATCAATCCAAGTTTGAGAATTAATCACGTGATCTTTTAACAATTGCATGAGTGTTGTAAGGACATAAATTTCAAATTCTAGAACCCGATAATCATATAACTAAATTTGGAGAGATGTGGTATATTTTTGTATGATATATTAGGCATCTAGTTTGGTGTCTTGAAGCTATAATGATACAGGGAAGAGTATATATCATTAGGATCATTCTATTCTACCAAGGTACTATTTTGATTGTGTTTTCAAACATTAATTTAATTTCATGATATACTTGGAATGAATCTAGTATTTCTATACTGAATTAAGAATTTTATTATTTTTTGGTGATTATTATTGAAAATTAACCTAATTTCACACTTTTTTATGCACCTCATTCCTTCAATGTTATTAGAGAAATATTGAAATTATTTAAGTTAAAATTATTATTACATTTTCTAAAATTGGGAAACAGAGCATTGATACAGTTCCAATGCCACTGACGACATATCGATCTGAGTCCCAATGGTTGTAAAAAACCATTCAAAGATCGATTTGTTTTTAGAAATCAAAAAAATGAATTTAATATATATATATTGTATATATATATATATATATATTAGGGGAGGTGTGTTTCTGGTCACTGAGGAGGCACACAAACTATTTTTAGATTGTTAAGTAGAGTTTTCGATGGTGTGGACTAGGAGCGGTCACCAGGTGTCATCAGAGGAGATGTCACTGGAGAGGGTGGTGTCGTGTCACATGATACATGTGGATAATAACTAAATGAATAATAAAAATAGAGATAATGGTGGGTGGAATCAGCCATCCACATTGAAATTTCACCCCCATTGATTAGGGGGTGGGTGGGTGGGTGGTGGTTGAATACAATAGTGCCCCATGGGACACTTTATGTTTTGAAGGTTTTATTTATTTATTTAATGTGGAACCCCTTATGAGGCACCCAATTTTCCCTACTTGTGCACCCCATAAGGGGGCATGCTACCATGACTTGACTTCTTGTCGAGCTGAACTAGACCCAACTATCCCCACTCAACCATGGTTTAATAAGTCCCTATTTACCCTTTAGGGGCCCATTATAGGGTCCAACGAATATGTAATTTTTTTAAAAAAAAATCATAAAATTAATTGTAATGTTTGAAATTTATAAAAATATTCCATGTGTTATGGAATGTATTTTTAATTAAATAAAATTATTTTAATTCCACTTTAAGTATAAAAAATATCCTCAAGTTGAATTTTAGAATTTTGGAATTTTATTATTTAATTTTATTATATGTTTATTGATCATGAGCTGAGACTGAACCATGCATGTTTGAGTACTTATTCATTTAATTTGATTATTTAATTTTAGTTTTAAAATGAAAAAATTGTTAATTATTTTGATGATATGTGAATAATCTCTCCATATTTAAATTTATAAGAGCCTTAAATTCCATATTTGAGTGATAAAATATAATTTTCACATCTTGAGTTCCCATAATATGTGTGTGAGTATACATTATAAGGATTAGAGGAGTTCACGATGACACCTTTTTAGTCAAGATCCAGTGTGAAACCAAAAAAGTGAAATGCATGGTTGTTTGACGTGCATAGTAATATGAGTTGAGATATGAATCAAGGAATTCCCCTAGGGTATTGGTTGATCCATTATACACTATATAGATATACCAATATAAAAACAACTCATGTTCGTATCATTATTATTAATTTTTTCTTGCATGTTTAATTATGTGAATGTGTGGATATTATATGACCACATAGGATAATTAAAAAGCATGCAATGATAAAAAAGAATAATTGTATAAAAAATATTTCTATTTACGTATGGTTAAATATATGAATTTGATTAAATAGTAACAATCATGATAAAAATAATTAGATTCCAATCAAAAAACATAATTATATAAATGGATTATGTGTAAATTATTTTATCAATACATGGTTAATAAATTATGTAAAATCTACATAATATTAACAAGAATGTAAAATGATAAAATAAAGTATATTTATGCATAAGGTATAAAAATACCTTAAGGAAATACTAATTTATTATAGCCTTCAATTACTTGAGTAAAAATTTAACCATAGTTCAAAGTGCTCTTTTTGGATGAAGTCAAGGTTCTTTCAATTATCATAGAGTTTTAACAAAAGTTTTGGGTTGAATTAACCTATTTTACATAAATGTATTTCTACCCACAAGGGTATTGGTTAAAATAGGAGGCATGTTTTAAGGAAATATGAGTCTAGGATTTCATAATTAGAGAGTTGACTCAATGTATCAAAGAGATGTGAGTTAATGCAGTTGAAATGACCTATATACCTAAATACCCTAGAATAGATTGTTGGGTATAAGTATGGGTTATGAGAAGGAAAATATGGATCCTTTACACTATAATTTCCATGATATAGGATATTATGAATCCAATGGCGGGGGCTATTGGGATTTGATAAAATAGTGGGATATTAATAAATAATTTTTTACATCGCATTTTGGTAATCAAAATAAAGTAATAAAATAGTATTTTATTTTTTTATAAAAAATTTAATGTATAAGCATGAAAAAACTATGATCATTCTTAGACAAAGACCATATCCAGACCAAAATAAATTTCCAAGAGTGGTGTAACCATTTATACAGTGAACTACAACTGGAAAATTTATATTATGTGATAGTGTCTATATTCTTATTCAACCACCTTATTAATCAAGAGATGGTTAGTTTGATGCCTATAGAAGTTACATGGACTCATCCATCATGGTTACTCATATCACATGACTTGAAAAAGGGGAAAAAGCATCTTAAGATAAATAGGATTTTCACTACACTATTTTTGTGTAAATTGGCAGACAAATACCTAGAATGTGATTATGATTTCAAAATATTGAAGTAAAGTGATCAGTTAGAAAATAACTACTTTCATATGGATAAATAGTTTACCATTAATCTCATATTTTCATCCTTACCATTAAAGTTCTATATATTCATCAATAATTATAGGATAAGAAATATAGAGAATCAAATCAGGAATATTTTGTTAATACTTCAACCTAAAGATAAGGATGGTAGGAATTTGGTTCCAAGAAACTTATAGAGAGTGTAGTGAAAGATCGGGTTGAAAATACCATGACTAGTTCAACATTGATACATCCCTTACAACATATTTCAAGGAGACATAATATTTATAGGTAGTGTGGCAAACATGAGGCTATTTTCTTCTCATGTGGATAGAAAGGTGATTGGAAGAGGAACTACAATATATTGAAGAAGAAAGAAGTAACTTATAATTTAGTTCTATTCATCATTGCATGTAATATTTAGGTTTTAATTCTTGGGTATTGAAGAAAATATATTGTTTTGAATTTTATATTAAAATACAGGAACCGATGAATTTTAGACACATCACAAGAAGTAAGGCTAATTATGATAGTATCTGAGAAAGGATGATTCCTATGTAAGTGGTGAGAATCTAAAGAATTCAGTTTTCTAAGTGGATTGATTCTTGTAAAACTATTTTTTTTGTATTGACTACTACCAAAAAAGTTATATTAATTTCTAGTCAGGCATATCAAGAAATTATTTATTTTAAAATAATTTTTTTGTGGGACTTCATAGTTTAATTAATACTTAAACCATGGATATCCAATATCAACAACAAATGATGAATATATAATACAAAAATTATAACCAATTGTGGAAATATAATTATTAGTTAAGTAAAAATGATAGTACTTGTCAAGTTTATATATATAAATGTGTTTAGTTATTCATGATATAAAACACTAGGTATAATTATAAATACAATTATTTAGTTTTAGACAAAGAAACGTTTAGAAAAAAAGGTATGCTAAAAATATTTTAGAGTTAGTTTAGACTTATTGAAATGGATATTATAAGGAGAAGATAGAGGTAAATTCATATAATTCATGAGTTTCCTTTAATAAATTTTACGAATGATCAATGAAAAATTAATTCACTTGGTAATAAGATAGTAGATCCTCTAGGATGGTTTTTCAGAGTATAAATTAACCAAGTATTCACCAATTTCTTAAATTTAGAGTGAAGGTTTTCTTAAACTCACATTACCTTATAACTATCATAGTGGTTATGATGGTAATAAGAGTATTGATTTGGATTCTTATATGTATTACAAGTCATCCATGATATATTTCCATACATTTTTTTGTAAATAAAAATGTAACTTCTAACCATATGTAAACTTATTGACTAATGGATGTTATATAAGTTTTTATATGATATTATTAAATTACATTAGATCCTCAATCATTGATGGAAACCATTTTTTAAACCTAGTTATAGATACAAAAATACATCAAAGGAAACAGAAATTCCATCTTATTTAATTATCCTATGGTGACTTAGAATAATAAAATCCTCAAGATAGAAATATATGAGTTAAAACCAACTATATTTATTTGAGGTAAGCATATATATATATTTGAAGATAGTGTGAGAAAACTTGAATTAAATGTAATATAGGATTCATATTCCCATATTTTTGAGTAGAAACACAAACTCCACAAGTTTTAGTGGGAGGAATTGTTTCATAGACACATATTATGTAATAAAGTTAAAACTATAGAAGTATTTTTATAATCACCTATAACGGTTATATATTATTCGATATGAATAATGATTCCTATAGGGAGTAGTAGGTTTAAACTATCTTTGATTGAAAAGTTTATAAAAAATTAAAAAATGGATTCCATGTACCAAAATACAATTCCTCATTTTGGTAGTTTCTCTAGTTGATGTAAATCCATTTGTGAATATTTGAGAGAAACTAAACATGGGTGATACAACTATGGTACCAATAGGGCATGTTTTGTTATTCCAAGCTATCATACTTAAATACATTTAAATTTTACTTGTGATTGAAAAATTATATGAATGGTATACTAGGAATTAGAAGTAAATACCATTTTCATTGGAGGAAAACTTATGAAATATATATGATGTGATAATAAGGGTTGGTGACACCAAACAAAGATAATAAGATATGAAAGTTTCTAGGATCAATTTATAGATTAAAGTATGATGATTATTGAATATTAATTTTGAATTAATGGGTACTAGGTATATAAAATAGGTTAGTGTGGGAGATATATTTTTACCAGATAGATATGTTTGATAATATATAGAAAACAAATGATTGGTCTTATTGATGATACTAAAGATAATTTCTCAAAGAATGAATTAAAATAGAAACCTTGTTCTTGGGAACGTGACGTACGTAGGTGGATTATTATGGTTTATTAGTTTAATTTTTAGTATATATGTTGATTTTTTATTGAAAAATAAATGTTGGAATAATCAAAACAAAATTGTTTATAGTGTTACATGGCATGAAGTCTCCCTAGTTGATGTGTGAAAACACAAGTGGGTATTCTTATGATGAAAAGACTACATATTACAAAGAATATATTAGAAATTTATCCCACATTATATGATATATAATTAGGTTTAATATTAATTATGCATAAATCATAAAGACTGTATATCAAACACAACCATAAGAATTGAAAAGGCTGACATTCAAAACTATCCAATAGTTCTTGGAAAGTAAAATAGGGTGAATACCTAGTTATTGGAGAAATTAGAATACTAGTTATAAATGGGATACAAACTAGTGTTCTTTTAGATTAGTTTGATTTATGATCAAAGTTTAGATAAGGTGTTATGAAATAGAAAAACACATCACAGCCAGTGGTTTCCATAGCTACATTGACCATGTAGGTTGAAACTTCTGATGAATCTTAAAAAGCAGTTTGGGAATGTTTTATTATATATTTTGTATTTTTACCTAGATAGTAAATTTTCATCATATTATAATGAACTTTAGACTATAGTATTATTCATGATGATAAGAATGTAATAGTAAAAAAGGTATATGCTCAGTGATATTGTCACTTGAGAGATTTTACTAGTGATATGAGGTTATAGTAAGTAAAATAGTCACCAAAGAATTGTAGGTATAATAATTGTATACATTCTTAGTATAATAATTTTTATTCTGTGAAGCTAACCAATGGGATATTTAGAAGTTGGATCTAGTGCATTTGGGAGTCTATTAGAGTTGTTTCCCTAGAACTATCTATTTCGTACTTTGTATTACCCATATATGTGATGTTTTTAATATTAATAAATATATTATCACATCATTATTGTTCTTATAGATTATATTAATGTGATAATGTCCTTAGAGTATTTTTCACATAAAAAGGTCATAGTAGTTCTCCACTATGATGAGAACCTTGAAGTGAAATGATGTTATTATTAAATATATGTTTTATAGATGGATAAAATCATCTGATTGGACACATATAATACATTATATCATAGGTTGAGGTATCATAATACATCGAGACTTCTTATCATAAATTCATCCTTTGGTAACCTCCAAGAGATGAGGTTATGATAACTGAACCACTTATTGGAATTCCACATGTCTTATATGTCATTGGATATTCTTTTTTTAAAATGTATGAATTGGTCCTCAGACTTAAGATTATTATTAATGAATATCATGAGTAATATAATTTTATGTAATGAGAAAAACCTTAATAATTTATTTACATATAGAGGTAGGATAGGTTGTGTGTGTCGTGAATGATGTGACATTAGTAAATAAATAAATATAGGATTTTCCCCTTTTGAGTAAATGTAAGTTGATATCTCGGGATCTTTGATGGAAATAGAACTATATAATTAAGTACATGTCCATAACAGTTTATCAAAAAATTCATTTCTAGAAAGTTAAAAAAGATAAATCAATCACATTATTTCATGACACAAGTGATGCAACCTTCTTGATGAGATATCGAGACAAAGGGATTATATTATATGGAAATCATTTATAAAAGGTAGTTATAGCTATGAATTATTCTTATCTATTTGGGGACCATGACGTGTTTCTGGATACCACTATTGGTATATGAGTTAGAATCACTACTATAGAGACGATGTTCTAGAAGGTCACACAAAAATTTTATCCAAAGGTTCCATTAATTTAGATGAATTTTATTTCATGATGAAGCATACCTCACATACAAGGACCTGTGAATGTCCATGTGAAGAATCACAATTAAATTATTTCAATTAAATTATTCCAATTTATAATAATGATAATTATATTTATTTGTCAAGGTATTAATAAGTTATTTAATTATAAATAAGTGAATATGAGGAAATATTATTTTTCAAATGAATGTTACACATTAAAGGTTGGTTAAATAATTACGAGAGGAATGAGATGAATTAATGTATTGTGGTTCATCATGGGGAATTTTATAATTTCATTAGTTACTATTGAAACACTTTTGATATCCATAGTGAGTTTACTTAGAAATTCATTTCATTTTGAGAATATTTAAGATATTTAACTTATCTGGGGGCTTAAAGAAAATTTTAAAAAGCTAAATCTAACTATTTAAGATCATTTTGTGACATGAATATTAATGGTGTCCATTTTCAAGAATTTGGATTTCCCTTTTACTCTCCTCCCTTATCTAAATCTTTCATAGAGAGAAATATCTAGAATGGATTGATCTATTTTTAGGAATTGATTTCATAATCTCCTGGTGATCATAAAAGTGGCATAAAGCCTTTGATTTTCCACAATAGAATCTAGTAATCAAATAATTAAATTTTTGTAGTTGTGGTACACATGTGGATGATCTATATGTCATATAATTTTTGGTATCCAAGATATGATGATCCATAGAAGAGTGGATATCACATGAATTGTGTTGTTCCACCAAGGTAGTGTATTGATTTCATTTTCATATTTAAATCTAATTTCAAAAAATACATGGAATAAATAAAAAATAATTAGATTGAATCCAATATTTTA
The DNA here is from genome assembly GCA_963277665.1 of Viscum album. Classification (NCBI taxonomy): domain Eukaryota; kingdom Viridiplantae; phylum Streptophyta; class Magnoliopsida; order Santalales; family Viscaceae; genus Viscum; species Viscum album. The sequence continues at coordinate 1,291,019,169 of OY728138.1, read as the reverse complement.
TGATATTTTTCATGTTTAAAATTAAAAATTAACATAATTTCATGGTTCCTCTATATTTCTGGTTTCTACATTTTATAGAAAATCTTAAAAGGATTTACCAAGAGAAATCTTGGAATGAAAGGTATGAATTGTCAAAAGATATTTTTCAGTGAAAATGGTAGAAGTAACTTTATTATCAAATAATGTGATAAATATAAATGGGTACCTAAATGATTTATAGAAGCTAGGTTTACCTCTTAAACTTGAGCTAGCCACAAATTTTAATATGCAACCACTTCAAGAATTTTTTCAATAGTTTATTGTTAATAAAATTAATGAACACTATAAGTCATTATATGATATCCTCATTTTGTAGAGGATAACAGAGTATGAAATTGGTGTTCCTTGAACAAGTTCCATGATTATAGTAAAAAAATATAAGGGTGAATGTTTTATCAAGAATGAAATAATTGGTTTTGGAGAGTCCATACCACTAGAAAAAATGAAGAAGATGAATGAAGGACAATGTTGTCATTGTGAAAATATTTTACATTGAATAAGGAATTTTATATATTACTTAATGGTATGTAAGAATCCATATTAAGATTCCACTCCAAGTATAAATGTCATAGAATTGAATCCTTTTATTCTGAATGGTATATGATTTCAACTGTATCTTTTATAGGAGTTTTAAATATACAAGAGGACATATGTAAAGAAATAATTAAGTGATGAAGATTTAAGTTTACTTTCAAGTGTTGAATAAAATGAGTTTCTACATGAAAAACCTTGGATGATTCAAGATTGAATGAATTATTAAAATATGTATACTGATTATCTCATTTTTTCCTTGAGAATAGATTTTAATTTTTTTTGTTTAATTAAAATTTAAATCCCCATGTGTATGGATGGGTATAAAATTTCAGTAGAATATTTTATTTTCAAATTAGCGGGTGGATCATATTATTAAGTGATATTTAGAGTAAACTTTTTGTAGTTTTTACTCATCAAAAACATTTTTTGGGAATGCTATGGAGTGAGGGAAGCATCCTGGGAGACTGAAAGAGCCCTAGAAGGGTATGAGGGACTGATAAAGTTGAAAATTACAACATAAAACCAGCCAAAAAGTGGGTATAGTTCAAAAATTCCTAGGTTATTTGATTACCATGATCTAGATGGTAGGGCTAGGAAGTGGGATCTATCAGCTACAGGGGCCACCAACTAGCTGATGGCTCAGTATTGGCTAGTCAGTGGACTTAAAGAGAGGAAAATTTATGATTTATCCCCCTATAATTTATGAGGGTCATCCCCTCCTCTCTTTCAGTGGTGTTCACAATAAAGAGGTGAAAAAAGTATTCTCCTCTCTATTCTCCCCACCAAGTTTGGTTATTTTTGGAGGCATTTTTCTGGTGGTATAAGGTAAGATTCACTTTCATCGATCTCTATTGGTCATATCACCATATCATTATAAATTTGTTCTTCTCCTTGATAAGTTTTTGATTCTGATTCCATGGGATCTTGGTGTAATTAACTAAATGAGTTGGTTCTTATAATCTGATTTAGAGGAGGGAATCCTTAGACCCTTTTTGCACATATGTGCTTGGCAGTTTGATTGAGGTATATCACAATAATTATTTTATTATGGTTTTTCCTTAAATTTAAAACAGAACTTCTTATGAAAATAGTGACATATGACGGTGTTTGTTCCTACATTGAGGTAAGGAGTGAGGTATAAACCTCCCATGGGGGTTTGTCATGGTTCCTACATGGTGATTTCATTGGAAAGGTATCATAAGTTTATGTGTTGAGATATTTCAGGTTATCCAATTATCATTTTATATTTAAAATTAATTATCTGTTTTGTTGGTCATGAGTCAAGACCTCATATAGAAGACGATGTCCATTTATCCTTAGTTTAGGATTAGATAGGCCATTGAAACTACTAATAGACCTTAGAAATAAAATGAAAAATGTTATAAAATGAGTTAGGTGTCCCCTAAATTCACCAATAGTCTAGATTTACTTCTAAGTACATGTTATGAAAGTCTAGTTAGTTTCTGAGTAATGAACATATGAAATAATTAAATGTTTTAATTTTTTTGCATAATTTATGTCCTTAGACATGTAAAATCATTAAAAGGAAGTATCCTAGTGGGGTAACTTAGGTAAAAAATGGACCATGGGTTTTGGAAAATTAATTTCCAAATGATATTCATGATATGCTTTAGATTTTGAAAATAGAGATTTTGAAAATGGAATTAGAATGATAAAATAATTGGTTTTAATGAAAGAAATGGAAAATGGTTTTGATCACCTATTTTGGAAATTCAAAATTGATATTTCGATAAATATTTTTAGAAATTAGAATGGGGAAACAAGTAAATTGATTTAATTTCTTTATATAGAAATGTTAATGGGGTTTGATATCTCATGTTTGTATTTAGTTTGATTTTTACTTAAAAATAGTATTTTGATATGTTGAATGAAAATGGTATTTTGAAATGTATTTGGACAGTTTAAATGGGATTTGATATTGAATATGGTTTGTAAAATGGTTTATGGATAATGGTACTTGTTTATTTTTTAAATGTAAATGTTAGATAATCCTTATGTCTTGTTTTTTTTATTTTATGTTAGGCCCTGCGATAGCTAAATCCGGGGTGAGCATGCCCCCTTGGGTGGATGTTTGGTTAGATTTATGGTTAAATCAGAATGAACATGACCCCCAAGGGATACATGAAATTATGGTTAACCTGGGTTGAACATTCCCCTTGGTGGATATAGATATGGTAAAATGTTGGGTGAAAATGACCCTTGAGTGGACACAATGTCCTGGGGAGTGGCATATTACCCCTAAGTGCCTATTTCGACTAAGGATGGTTATATTACCCCTATCCAGGAGTGATTTTATTGTAATTATCATCATGTCATGTTCATATATACCTAAAACTAGTTGAGAATGGTATGTATCATGCTCAAGGTGAACCCAGACCTCAGGTTTGATGTTTATTTTTGTGCATTTAGTTTTTAGTATTTTATTAGTTGTACTTAACTATTTTACTTGGAGAAAATCTACATGAAATTTGTATAGACTATTTATGTTCATGGAAATCATTATTTGTGGCCTATTGAGTTTCACTCAGACCCTTATTGGGCTTCCATGACACATGGGTGACCAAAACTCCCTAAAGTTTTACAGGATCAGTTTGGGATGATGCATTGGGATTTCATGATCAAGAGGGAGAATATTGGATGGGATTTGGTGTTTTAGATGATGTGAATCTTGATTATTATAGTGGATAATCCTATAATTTTATTTTAGTTTTATTTTTTACCTTTTCTTTTTATTTTTATATATGATCGGCCCAATGGGAGATCCATCCTGTATGTCTGTATGTCAACATCTATTTTATTTATAATGTTTATTTTATTTATTCCTTATGTACAATATGATGAATATTATATTGATTCATGAGTTTTGGTTATTTATTTTATGATTTTACACTTTGATACATGCGGTATAGTCTCCTCACAACATGATCTTAGACCCCCATTGCTAGTCAACATCCTATAGACTATGAGTTGATGTTCCTGAGGTATAGTAGTGACCGCCAGTCTGGGTACCGATCTATGGTCTTGGGTAGTGAGGCATTACGAGATGGTATTATAGTATTGATTTATTTTTTCATATGGTTTTGAGACTTGGTATACAAGATATATAAGAATGTTTTGGAGCCTGCGATAGATACTAGGATGGTACATCATGAACACTTATTCTGGTTAGAATTCAAAGTTATTGAGGGATTTATATTTTATGTTCTTGGTAAGTGATTTTATAATTGATATTATTTTCAGCTTATTTAATTCACATGGTGTTTGAGGTTGATAGTTTTTTCTCATTGGACTATTAGATCTTGTAACATTAGTGAGGAACCTATTAATGGATCTGACTCTTGGCCCATAGAGGTAAGAGGTGTTATATGCATCATGATTAGTCACCTAGTATTTGCATGAAATGTATGCCTACATGTGTGATATTTTTATCATTGAATACCAAGTTTCATTTATTTAAAGTGTCAAAAAATGATTATATGGTGTTTTCATGTATAAATACTTGGTGTAATTCTTCTTAATAAGGCCAATTTTTTTTATTTTCTTCTAATGTTAGTTCATGTGGAACTATGGTGAGACTCCCATTGATGATGAGGATATAGTATATATTCATAGGAAGTGTAGTAAACCTAGTAGATTAGTAAGAAACATGGTTCCTTAGTGGAGAAACCCTAGTGGGTTGATAGTATTTAGGTCCAATTATTTAAAGTTCCTGTAACAACCTATATCGAATTTCCCCATACAAATTGGAATGAAACTCTACTTAACCAAGCTAGTGGTTATGGTTTTTCCTTGGTACAAATCATCCAATAATATGTACATAGACGTGGAAGTGCTAATTGATTATTTTGGGATTCTTGAAGAAGTAGTTTTGTGTAAATATTATCCAGATAATCAGTTCCCTTTTTGGCTATTTGGCATTTTAGGTGATAAGGATTATTGATATGGGAGAATCAATAACATCTCATGGGTGGTGACCTTATGTGAGCTATGATCCTAGGGATAGGTGGATAGACCTAGTGACCCTAATTTGAGACTCAACCCTTGGACTAGGTGGGAGACCTAGATACCCTTTGAATTGAGTTGGACTTGGGGAGCTAGTGACTTGTGTGATAAAGTGTGGTCCATTAGATAGGTTATCCTAAGTTTCTTTTTTTCCTTAAAGATTATAAGTATGATCAGGTGATTTAGGTTATGAATGGTGCATGTTAGGTGTTACCAATACGGTATAAGCATGGGGATTCCTTTAGAATGTGGATACAAGAGGGGTGTTCCTGGGTGATGTGTGTTAGATCAAGTAAATAGGTGCTTAACCTATGAGAATACCTTCATTTAGATTTGATGAAAGGAATAGAAAATTCCATGTGACTTGGGAAGGTATATAACTTAAAGTGTTTGTTATTTTCATCAAAATAAAAATTTAATAGTAGGATTTTTCAGGTTCCTAAAGATATTTCATGAGAATGTATTAGTACAAAGTGAGAGAATGGTAGATTCTTGTGATGTGAAGAGACAACAGGTGGTGACCAAGCATATGAATGAGGTTGAAATTTTTTAGTACTTGGTTGATGCCTATGGTTTAGAAATGACTCCCATATAGAAGGTTGTCATGAAGTAAATCATGTCCCAGGTGAAGTTCCCATTTTGAAGTAGAGTGCCTAGGGTGCTCCTAGTTGGATAGAACTGATGTGTGGTAGGGAAATCATCAGTGATTTCCTATGGTGAGCCTTGAAATAGGTGATATGTCAGGTTTCTTTTTGTATGAGATAATCTTGGATACTAGGGTTTTGTATGAATAAAATAAAAGAGGAATTTTGAATATTTAATTAAGATCTTGAGATTAATTTTGATAGGCTGCAACTCACAGAGTCCTATGTTTGGGATCAGCGGTCAGGTGCTATGTGGGAATGCACCCATCTTGTTTAAATGAGTTTTAAAAATATGTGTTTGTAACATGTGATTACTAAGGGATATGGATCTATTATGACTGCATATTATCCAAGTATCAATGAGAATGTTTAGGAATTAAAGCCAAGTCTTAATAGCATGTGACTTCGGAGACCATGAGTCAGTTGTTTTGTGTTTAGGTGGTATGAGGGTGCATGCCCATCAATTTTCAGATGGGGTTGGGATAATTCACATGGTTTGAGTATATAAACTATTATTACTAAATCAACTGTAGTTTTTTGTGAGATAATGAACAATGGAAATTGATGATATCCATGTGGTAATGATAGCTTAGGTATGGTTGAGAATTTGAAATGTCCCTCTATGGTTGATGAGGTATGGTAAATGAAATTGGTGTCATGAGATAGTTGATATGAGTGCATTCCTAGTAACCCAAAACCTAGAGTGAGATTTTTGGTTCCCCTATATAGAGAGGTAAAATATTGACTAGGTTAGGTGCTGTATTATGACTGATGCAAGTCGGAACTAGAAGGTAGTATTAAGGGTTGGCGTAGAACTAGAGCATGGCTCGGGTGGATAGTCATGTGTATGTTGATGTAACTTTTGTGGTATCCCTCAAGGAGAAGTGAAGGGTAATCCATATGGTGGAAAGTGCACCATTGGTAGTTTTAGGGAAGGACCCTCATTATTAAGGGGGTTTTAGTAGGTTCCATGTAATGACATTCCCAAGACCGGAGAGTAGCTAGAAATTTTCATTTCATGTTAAATCTTGGGCATGTGTGTTTTGTCCATGACACTCATCGTAATCTATGATGGACAAGGCATGGTCCATGAAGTTCATTTTTGGTATAGTGAAGTGATGTTGATGGAACACCTAGGTGGGGAGACCGATATCATACATGAGAAATGTGACCCTGTGTGGATTCATAGGAGCATAGAACCAGACATAAGGAAGATAACTTTTCATTGGTAGGATGATGAGTAAATGGGTGTATTTTATACATATTTCTTAGTGAATTACAGCTGTAATCTTGGGTATTTAAATGGGTGGAGTTTGAGTGTCATATTTTGGCTCAGTATAATTTGATATGATCGAGATGTATATCTATGCCTATGGTATGGTAGGTCTCAATGACTCATTTGGTGGGTTACTGGTTCATCCATGGGAATTCTCTGTGATTCAAGTATATACTTTAATGAGTATATTCCAAAAAAAACATGGCTCCAAGTATAGATGCATAATGATTGTGGAATTTTGAGTGTTTTTATGGATGAATTTGAGTGTTTTTTAGAAAAGTTATCATGTTGAGGTTTGCCTTATGACTTTGCATGTGATTTGGAATGGTGAGTTATAATCCATGTTAGAGATATCATTTTGTATGTGAGGGGTTATTTTATGATGTGGAAAAGTTTTTCATGTAATTTCCATCATAACCTAGCCCTATACTAGGTGTTCAGAATTGGTCTTATTTACTTGGGAATTGAGAAATAAGAGTTAGTATCAATTGGGGACTAGTGGGTTTTTCTTGTGTTTGAGGGTGGTAAGTTGGGAAACATGCTGATCAGGTTATTGGACCAATAAGATCATGTTTTATAGGAAACAATAATTTTTGGAAGCATTGAGGTACTGGATTTTTCCTTAGTAAGTTAAAGCTCATGGTTAGGAGCACCATATACCAGATGATCAGTTGGATGGAAGCACAAACATGTCTTAGGATGGATGAGCTTAGGAAATCATAATCCCAATGTTTTGATGATAGTTATGAGTGTTAGTTCAAGTGATGAATTTGAGAAACACATTAAGCATTAAAGGGTAGAACATGAATGATTGGATGGTAATTAAAAACCGAAGTAGGAAGAGGATGATATTATAATTCTCAGTGATGATTCTCGAGGATGAGAAGTTCTATGGTGAGTAAGATTATATAGCACCATGTGTTCAAATGGGTTTATTTTTTTGGAGGATCTTTAATTTTAAAATCTGTTGCAAAATTGGATTTTGAAAAGGGATTAGAGTCAAGTTTGAGGAGTTTAGACTCATAAAAAATGTGTTTTTATTCATGGTGTGGAGTTCAAGAAGCATCTTGGGGGTTTAGGTGACTATTGTAGTTAAAAAATATAGTAGTTTTCTAGCCATCCAGTGGATATAGGATAATAATCCATTAGTAATTATATCACCAATGGCTAGCTGGTGTCCCAACACTGGTTTATTGGTGGAGTTTATTTGTAATCCCTCTTGGTTATAAGGGCTAATGACTAGCTGGTGTCTTAGTATTTTCTATAAACTAGACTTAAAAGGGAGAAATTTTCAGTTTTACCCCTCAAATTTATGAGAGGAAATCACCTCCTCTTCTCCTTAAGTGGTGAATAAAACAAGGGGGGTATAAAATCCCATTATTCTAACTCTTATCCCCTTGACATTTGAATGTTTTCATAGGTGTTTTTTCAGTAATTTAAAGTAATATTTTCCACCTTTTATCTCTATTGTTCCTCTCTTAAACTTGTTTTAATTTTTTTTCTCCTAGATAGGTGGTTTAGGTTGGGGATTTTACTCGGTTTGACCACAGGAGTGAGGTATGAACGTACCATGGGTGTTAGTCATGGTTTGTGCATAATAAGTTATATGATGTTTACGAATTGAGTTATTTTTGGTTGTTTAATTAATTTTTTTGTTTAAAATTAATTATTGGTTGTGTTGGGTGTGAGTTAAGACATCATGTAGATTAATATGGATGTTTGATTTGATTTAAGTATTGGACATACCTTTATATCTACTTATAGACCTTGGAAATAAAATGGAAAATCTTATAAAATTAGGTAGGTACTCCCTAAATTTACGCATAGAATAAATTTATATCTAAGTTCATGTGATGGTGGTCTCACTGATTACTAACCAATGATCATAGGAATTAATTAAATGTTTAAAATTATTTTTTCCCTAATTAACACCCTTATACATGTTTTATCCTTAGAAATAGGTTCTTTAGTGGGGTGACTTGGGTAAAAAATGGACCATGGGTTTTGGAAAATGAATTTCCAAATGATATTCATGATAAGCATTCAATTTTAAAAATGGGAATTTTAAAAATGGAAGATTGGAATGATAAAAGAATTGGTTTTAAAGAAAGAAATGGAAAATTGTTTTAATTAACTATTTTTTTAATTCAAAATTTTTATTTCTGTAAATATTTTTGGAAATAAAATTTGGGGAAACTAGTAAATTGATTTTTTTATTTAAATGGAAATGGGAATTGGGTTTGATAACTTGTATTATTCTTTAGTTTGGGTATTCCTTAAAAATGGTATTTTGAGATATTGATCAAAAATAATATTTTGAAATGGATTTAGAAAGGTTAAATGGGAAATAGTGGTGGATATGATTTATAAAATAAATTTTGGATAATGAGACTTGGTTTGTTTTGAAATATAATTTCTAGTTGATCATTTTTACTTATTTTTTTATTTTGTGGTATGATTTGCAATGATTAAACCCTGGGTGAACAAGACCCCATGGGTGGATGCTTGGTTATATTTATAGTTAAAATAGGGTGAAAAAACCCCCTAGGGGACACATGATATTATTGTTAACCCATGGTGAAAACAATATCCATGTGAACTCAAAGGCCTAGGGATGAGTATATAACTCACAAGTTCCGATTTGGATTGAGTATGGGTATATTACCCCTTGTCATAAGTGGTTTGGTTGGAATGGTAACTATGATGTACTCAAAGACACTATAACACCAGTTTAAGTAGTTATGTATTATTTTTGGGGTGAACCCAGCCCTTAGGTTTGATATTTTTTTTGTAAAATGTTTTATAGTGCTTTTATAATTTTACTTGAAAATTTTACTTAAAGAACATCTGAATTCACTTTGTAAAGAATGATTATATTTAGGGAATGCATTGGTGGTGGGCTACTGAGTTGTACTCACACCCTTCTTAGGTTTCTATGTCACTTAGGTACTCGATAATCACAACATTTTTTTCAATATTTGGTTAAGCCAAGTCCCTAAGATTGAATGATTGAGTTAGAGAAACCTAGATGAGATTTAGAGATCATAATGAGGTGAGGCTTGGGGACTATAATGAAGATTATTTTACTTTAATTTCAGTTATATTTTTTATCTTTATTTTTTATCTATACATGTGATCAACATAGTGGGTGATCCATCCTATATGATTGTATTTCAACATCTCTTTTATTCAACATGTTTTATTTATTTATTCCTTCTACATACACTGATCGATATTATATTAATGGATGTTTTCTAGTTATTATTTTATGATTTTCCAAAATGATATTGGGTTATAGTCTCCCCATAGTACCATATTAGAACCCCTATTCTAGTTGGTAGTCTCTGAAATAGGGATAGGTTCCCCTAAAATACTAAAGTGACCAATGGTCTAGGAAACAATCAGTGGTCCATGGAGGTATGATGTTACAAAAATGATACGAATGTTTTTGACACACATTGTTTCTGATTCATTGAATTATATAACATGTTTTATAGGTGATGATGGTAAAAGATTATTTTCAACACATAGAATACCATATAGTTTATGTGTTAAATATTCTTACTAAAAGTAAATAATTATTATTTCCAAATCAAAAAAGAGTTTTTATATCTTATAAAAAAATTCTTAAAAAAATATACTGTCTAATATAAAAGTGGGAGTATGTTTGGTATTAAAAAGTTAAAATTTATAAAATAAAGAATTATAACACTCTAATATTGAATCTATTTCTCACTTAATATATTAAAGAGTTTAGGATATATGATGATAAGTAAAAATGTAAAGAGTTGCCTTTAATTAGTATAAGAAAAAGAATATTTCTATTTTCTAAAGGATCATTCCAATTAAAATTAATGTAACTTTATCCTAATGGAGTTTAGGATGTTTTTTAAATAATAATATGAATAGTTATGTTAATTCTAAGAACCATGCTGATGGAAAACGTTTCCAATGATTATGATGTTAAACTTATAAATAATTCTAAGTAGACAACATAAGTCAACATCATAACATTTGATGTTGTGGAGTTAAGGAGTTTGAATTTGTTCAATGAGTTGAACATTAGGAATATAAATCCTTAATATCACCATTATTATTTTTTCTTCATAGATGTTAATCAATAAATAGTTTAGTGGGATGGTTTTATCAGATGGTCAAATAAAGATGTGACATAGATTGCATATAGATATAATAAGTTAAAATTACCTTAGAAAGTGAAACAAATATAAGGTTGATCTACCAGTTTATCATATATGATATGATAGACTAGTTATTATGTTGGGTTTTGTTAATTATTATTAAAATAGTTTTAATAATATAAAATTTATCTTAAAAAATGAAATATCCACTTTATCATTCTTTCATGATAATTGCATAAATATAATAAATAGATATACATTTTCTAAAATGTAATGAAAATTGACATCTCAATGTTTGAATTTGAGCTATCTCTAACTGATCTTTGTCATGAAAAATTATAGGTTATGATGAAATGTTAAGGTTAACATGAGTAGAATTATTTTATAGAGAAACAAAATATTATTATAAGTTATAAAAGGTGTTTTTCACTAGATCATACATGAAGTATACCACATGAAGTGTTATAAACTATGTATTTGGTATACTAGGGGTGCATGAATCATAGAGGAGTCCCCATTACCTAAATTTGTTGAGAATACTATAATGAGAACCTTTATACTTTGATACCTTTCTTACTCAAGACTTAAGGATTAGATATTATGGGGATGTTTTGGTATGTTGCTGATCAAGTCATCAGTTAGAGATCTACTAATATGGGATTTGTCCTCTTATTTGATGATAATGACATACGGTCCCTTAATTGAGATATACTAGGTAGTGTAAAGAATCACCTAGATAGTACATATCATGTTCTTATATATTAATATGAGATACATGAGATGTGATTATCCATAAAGGTGAATGAAATGTGATGTATTAATCAATATGGTCATTCTATACTCATAGAATCAAGAAATAATGGGTTTGTTATATGGGATTGATATACTATGGGTCCCATAGTCATTTTATGTATTGAAAAAAAGTTATATATGTTAGTCTGTTATAGCATGTGATGTGATTGGTGGGCACATGCATATATTTTCATGTGTTTTACGGATATCATACCAAAACCATTATAGCTTGAGTAATACTGACTCTTTATTATAAGCAACTATTTTCTTAAATTTATATATTAGATGTTTTTTATTTATTATGAATGATATAAATCCCTATGGGGTCAAACTTTTTGGTTAATTTAATGAGGATTGAGTTTTACTTAGAGAGTTTCTCTGAAAGTGTTTTAGAGTAAATACAAAAGAGTTTTGGATGGGTATTCACAGTGTATTATATTCTATTTAATTTATAGTTAAGTTAATGATATCTTTCCAAAAGTGTTTTGGTAGATATCCAAAATGAGTTTTGGATATAATTTCACAAGTTATTGTATACGTGACACCAACCATATCAATGTGTTTTTTATTCTATGTTTTCTTTAGTTTGAGGATTTGTTTGTGTTTCTATGTATTTTTTGCCTAAAACTTGAATTTTGTTTTATGCTTAATGTCTATTCATAGTTAAGGTGCAAGGTTTAATGGGAAATCATATAGAAATCCATATGTTCAGTTCATGTTGAACTCACATAGTTTAAGTTTCATAGGATATGCATGATTAATCCCAAACCATGCGATTCTTAGGAGTAACCGTGTGGGTCTTTGGTGAGCCTGGGGTGTAGCGTACAATTTGTGCATAGTTCGGTAAACTATGAGGTAATAATTAATATCACCTATGTGTTTTGATAGTTCTGAATGGAATGCTTAGAGAATGATATTTCCAACTGTGTAGTTCCTAGGGGAAACCGTGTGGGTGGGGTCTGGCCAGGAAGAGGCCATCACATGGTTAGATAAATTGTATGGCCTTACCATACAGTTTTCCTGGGTTTTTAAAATTTTATTTTTCTTTATTGTTTTTCATTTATTTATTTAAAACTGTAAAACTAAATCCCTAACTCTCCTCACCCCTCCTATATCACATGAAAAACCCCATATGCCACCCTCCTATCTCAGGTGAGCCCCCACGGCTGAGACCCCCTAGAGAAGACTCCCTCATCTTCCAAGATCCATCCTTGTGGAGATTTCATCATGGGTTTATGGTTAATTCTCCTAGGTAAGGTCTCCACTTCCCTCATCCTCCATTATTCTAATGTTTTTTTAATCTCTCACGCCACTCTTCCTTTATTGGTCAAACCCTAGGTCAAATGGGTTGACCCGATTTTTTTTCTAATATCTAAATTTCTAGGGTATGAAATGGGTCTATTGAGTAATATTCTTGATTTCTTCAACATTCACTGCTGAAGGCAATGCGTTTTGGACTTTTTAGGCTTGACTTACATCGTTTTGAGGTAGGTTTTTATATGGAACCCCTTCTATTTGATGTTATAAATTTCTTATGTGATTTTAAATAACCTTTTTTTATAAATTTAAAGGCCTATCATATACATTAGTATGCTTAGGATTATTTTTGATTTGTTTCTAACACTTAGAATGGGCCTTAGTTGCATTAAATTATTTGTGAAATTTCTCATGTGGTGATTTAAAAATATTTCAAGCATATTGAAATGTTTTCCATGTAATTTTTTGGGTGCGAAAAATCATATTAATTTTTTATGGCTTTAAAAATGGTTTAAAGGCTTGGAATATATCTTGGTCACATGAAAAGTGTTGGATTAAATGCATGTTTGGATTTTCTAAAGTTATTTTAATATTTTAAAAATATATTTAAAGTTGTTCTTCCTTTGAAAAAGGGTGTGAATAATTTTAAAGGTACATTTTATAAGGGGGGGGGGTGACCCTTTTATGAAATTATTAAATCGAGATTCTTTGAGTTGTTTGGTTTTTATTAGTGTTGATTGTGATTTAAATTGGATTTTTGTTTGGTTTTCAAATGGTTTTGTAAATGGGTGTATATATAAAGTGATAATTGAAGGGCCTAGTTGGAAATTTGTGATGTGATGATGATTTATTGGTTTGTTTTTTCCTTTTTAATCCCCATTATATTTTTATGGAATTTTTGTGTATCCATGAGATGGATGTTTGTATTGTGATTCATGTTGTTCTTGTTGGTTGGGGATCTTTCTAAAGGAAGTGTGTGAGATCTGAAGGATGTGATTGTGATGTTATCCTATGGGATTTTCTATTTTCATGAGACGAGTTCTTATTTGATCCTGATTCAACATTTTAGCTATTTCATGATTAACCCTAGGTAACTAAGTGGGAAGTTATTAAACAGTTCTAGGAAAGTTGATATTACATACTAACTTTTCACCCATAGTTGTATGTAATACCTCTTTAGTAGGAGTGTTATTGATGAGACTAGGTTAGAGTGATTTGGTTTAAGAGACGTGTGACCATTAACCTAACGGTAATTGGTCCACCTTTTCATGTCTTTTACATGTCCCATTAGTCCCTCTAGGTGGTGATGGAGGTTTTTAGTTCCCATTCTATTAACTTCCTTCAATATATTCTGTTTCTTATTTATTTGTTCCTATATTTTCTCAACATGGAAATCTGATGTATGGATAGGTAATTTTTATTTTTATTATAGTCATGCTATTTATTTTACTCTGATTATTAGGAGAAACCATTCCTATGTGTTTTCTTGTGATTCCCAAGCACTAGTTTCCTGACTGTGGGGATCGGGAGTGCCCTTCGGGTAAGTGGCATGCCATTTCAGGTGTCTGTCAGATGGAAAACCTAGATTGGGTTGTTAAAAATGTTATTATAGGTTTGGGTTCTTCTTCTCTATAGAATTATAAGGATTTTGATTTCCCTATGTTATTTTGGGTGTTATAGTAAAATCGATTTAGAATTTATTAATGGAAATTTGGAGGTAGGTGTAGGGAGAGTCTATCTATATCTTTCGTACCTCAAGCCTCGAGTTTCCATGGGAATTAGTGTTTGAATATTGAGTTATATATTTTTTTGTCTTTACCATTTATGACGTGTTGATCCTCATTTTTCATAGTTTATTTGCATTATGGATCATATGGGATGTTTTTATATGATGATAAAGAAGGAATTCATGATGTAAGGTTGCTTCGTAGGGCTTGAAAAACTATGAAAAAACCAAATTCTTAATTTTAGACATGCTTTAAGGACTAATGCACGATAGACATGTGGCCATCAACTATGTAGAAATGTTGGTCATGGTTCTACATCCTAATTGATTTTATTATTTAGACTTATTGACCCTTATATTTTATAGGATGTGTTTGGGAAATGAGATAAGAGTTATGGTAGGTCTTGTGATATGTTAGCATCTTTGTATTTATTTTGAATCTTGTGTTGTTCCTTTGTTATATAGTTTTTGCATGTGATGTGAAATTTATTTTTGTGTGAAAAATGGATTTCTATGAATTTTTTTTTGGTTTTAAAACAATGCCTTGGGATTATTTGAAAAATGATATTGGTTTCCTATAATATTTTAAAATATTTTATTTCATTTTGGAATTTTGAAAAAAAAACTACATGTGATTGGACTTTCTAATTAAGTGCACATGGTTTTTTAAATATGGTTTTTCTATTTTAAGGGAAACCATTGTTTTCAAAATTAGGCTTTTACCTTTAGTGAGTGTATTTAAAAAGGATAATTTATTTGAAAACTATTTTAAAAAGTAATTTTTGTGTTTCATTTAGAAACCCAAGATGGTGTTTTTGATTTTAAACAATTGGTGTTTGTTTTGAAATTAGTTTTGAAAACATTTTAAAATTATCCAAGTCAATAAAAGCTTTGGGTTTTAATTTTTAAAATGGGTTCTGTATGTTTTTTAAATAAATAGTTCCCAATTTTAATGGTTCCAAAGTTAGAAAATGGTATTTTGGAAAAGAATTTGTTTTTTTATTAAACATTGTGTTTTTTGTCCCATCTCTTCTTTGGGATAGTTTGGTGTGTTTTTATGGACAAGATCATACAAGGGTATATGTATTAGATTTGTAACACCCCAAGCTTCTACGGTACGTTTCCCTTCGAATAATGCGATAGCGTGTGTTGTACGCAACCTCGAGTTCTAACACACACCACAACTAATTAAACTAGCCGTTGTGAATAGTAATACCTACTTTTTGAAATCATATATATTCTATATTTAAAAATGGACTTTATTTTTGGATTCGGAATATCAAAATTAGCCTAGGGTGAAATTTTGGTACATTTCGGATAACTTTCATATTTTGATGAATAGTGAAAATTTCTAAATTTTAATTAAAAACAACTTTTTTAATCAAAATAATTAATAGTGATAAATTATGAATTTGAGTGGTTTTAAAGTATATTTATAATATATTTTTACCATTCAATTTAATGTTTATCATTGGACATAATTTTACAATTAAACCGAACATAAACAAGTGTCAATCTTTTGATAGTTATTATCTCTTAAAAACACGCTTTTTGTTTTGACAGCGGGAATTAATTTTAAATTAATTTCTGCAACTTCTGTGTTTTGAATTTAGGAAAATGGATTCCATATTTGGAATCAGGATGTTCAAATTGTGTAAATAGTTAACTTTTATTTTTACACATTTTGAATAATTACTGCGGTAAATATTTTATTTACCATGGTTAAAGGGTAAATCTGGTAAATAAGGGTTACAAAATAATATTATAATAATACTAAATTACCCTAAAACGTGTCTTACCCCTATTGGTTGATACATGGTCGACCATGGGCATCTTTGTGTCAATTTTGGGACCCCATGGATCCACTTGTAAGTGATAATGACACTTTATTTTAATTAAGTTAAAATGAATACAAAAATGACACAAGCATATATCTTTTAGAACAACAATTGTTACATAGGGTTATATATGTTGGATTTTAGATTATAAATATTCATTAGAAATATAAAAATATTTCATACATAATGATATTTTATTTATAATTTTTAGACATTAAATAATTTATTTTATATATGACACAATGATGATGCAGTAATTACTATAATAGTGAAAAATTAAAATAATTGATATTATAAATACCCAAATAAATATAATATGAAACTTTTAATGAATTAAAATAATTTTCTAGGATAATATGATATATTAGGATTGATATAATTGACTTTGTTCGAAGTAATCAATCTGTTATGAGTTTCAAAAAAATCAACTATTGAATAGTGTCAAAATTGACATAAAAGAGTTCTTAAAACAAATATTATATTATTAATTGATATTAAATTCCTAAAAATCTAAGGTTCGGCCAAGAGACTTATATCATGATAGGTTCATCATTAATGTACCACTTGGGGGTCTCTTGGATGTATATAGTAAGTTTATTAACCATATTATATAAAAATACAAAGAGACATTGTAAAAGTGAAACTAATTAACTTAGAGTTAATACTTAAAGATAAGGTTAATATAAGTACCCAAACCTGTCTAAATTCTATTGGTTGAGTGGTTTTCGACTTATCCCCACCTTAACCTTTGAATAATAAGCTTTGGAGCCATTAGAAACCGAATATAAATTTATTATAAATTAATATTTCTAACTTTTCCAAAGGTGCCCCTCACCCCTCTTATAAAAGGGCACTCCTCCTTCTCATTTCTTCACACCTTCAAAGCCTTTTGGTTCGGCCAAACTCTGCCCAAATACTCTCCCAACATCCCTCACTACAACCTAGAGGCCTTAGTTTGATCAGAAAGCCAACCTAAGGAGCCCTTTTGATCAAATCAAAAGGAAGAACCCGAAGAAGAGGTAATGATTTCACCACCCTTTTCTAAGTTCATTTCTTCTTCCACTTCTTCTTCCTTTGTTCTTACCATTCTGAAATAATAACTCCAGTATCTCACATATACTGTGATGTTATTATAAATATGGTACAATCATATTTAGTATTCTATCCACCCTTTGAATAACATGTCACCATACGTGCGTACGTACGGCTTACCGTCTCCACGTCGTGGTGTAATTGTTATTCAATATAATATTATTTGGATGGGTATAATAATGATGTGTAACTCATGTAAATAATAAATATAACATGTTAATGATTCTGTATATATGATATACCATCCATTTATATATTATTTTAATATCAAAAGAATGATATTGTCGCTCGTGCGTACGTACGGACTACCGTCTCCACGAACGTGATGAGATTCATTCTCCATCGTATCCATTCAAGTATAATTATCATTTGATGATTTAAAAATGATGTTTAAGGACTGTATATCATTCTGGATATGAATAAGATACAACAACCATGGCTTATGTAACAAAACATATAAAAGAAAATGAGTAAGTTAACTCCCGAAACGACGATAATTCTAAGATATTATTAACAAATCAATGTTAAAAGATCATATATGATATCATATTAATATATATGATTCTTGTATAATTTAATAACAACTATTTCACCATTATACAGGAGGTTAACCTACCCCAACCAAGGAAAAGTACAAGGTAAGGTTTATTTCACAATCTCTTCATTATCCGAGGTTGTATTATACGTAATAATCTACTGGGATCTCTTTATCATCCACATCCATGTTTCTTTGAAATGTATTTCAAAACATTTTTACTATTTACAAGAATATGGGTTAAAGTCATTTATACCCTTGTTTGACTTTTTATAAGAGGTTTATAAAGGAATCTTTCCATCGTTTTCAAAACAAGGTCCTTTTTAACCTTTTCGACAGAATTGAGGTAAGAATGTTTTTTTTAACTTATACGGCGGGTGCAGTTATTTTACGCCGTTATAAAATCTTCAAAGCTTTACTTACAAGCTTATAAGAATATTTTCAAAGAAAATGTTTTATTTTATATGGATCTTAAATGATTTCAAAATAAAAGGAGATATTTCTTTAAAAAGAATTTTGATTTCATCTACGTCAACATCCTTTGATGGATTTTAAGATTATTTGAAGTTGATTTATTATGATACAAAACTTCTATATTGTATTGAAGGTTTTGTGATATGTTTGACTATGGATGTGATATTTTTATACCATTCATAGTTTATGGTGAAATTATTGACATTTCGTATGCTAGTTTTAATACGAATGTTTATGTTATGTTTAAACCTTTTCATATGGGAATGCATTGGACTTAATAAGTGAAGGGTGGAGCCCGCTATAGCTCCTCGATGCATCGGTAGGTCTCATGAGACAAACTAGTGTCTTGGCACAAGGCCTTGACAAAATCTTATTTGTAGTCTTGGCACGAGGCCTTGGCTATGTGGTTATGATAGTCTGGCATTATGCATTCCAAAATTATGAAAGTGGTTATTGATATTGCATGTGATTATTCGATTAGTAGAATATCCATGTGAATAAGTAAATGGCATTATTTCATTTTTATTTTTGCCATACTATGTTGAAGTTCAATTTTAAAAGGCTTTTGTTTTAGTAATTCATTGCCTTAAATGTTTATGCTTATTATGAATGTTCCGCTATATTGTTATCCTTACTGGGCATTTGAGCTCACCCCTTTTCTATGTTTTATTTTTCCCAGGTAGTGAAGAAGTAAATTATGAATGACTTGCAGGGATATTATGAGGGGTTAATAGTGTGGATATGAAGACTTTGTTGTTGTAGTAGTTTTTCACTTTGAAATGTAATGTAAAACTTTATGATTATATCTAGTGTTTCCAAGGCTACTAAACCAATCGGTCTTTCGAGATTTGATCTTTCTTGTGATCATGCCAATGTTATGTAATTAATGCACCGACTCTGGGCAACTGGGGTCGGGGCGTTACAGTTGGTATCAGAGGAAGTTTAGTACAAACCTTGGAAACTAGATTTAGATAAACTCTGATTAGAGCACGTAGACCTAAGATGAACTTTGAGGATTAGTATAGAAGAACTTCCTAGAATTTTGGTATTGTAGAGATTTTGTGAGTTTTCCGAGAAATACATCCCTGTCTGGATACGAGCAGGTAGAGGCGGCTCTGGCACAGATGTACCTAGGGGTAAAACCCGAAAACACCGCTTTGAGCTAGACTCGAACGGGAACTGGTGCACGACAACGGGCCTTGCTGCACTCTTGGTTACGACACTCCCGGGGGATATGCTTAGGATAACTCTCATTATCTTTACAAATAATTATGAAGGGTTTATGAGTATATACTTCCTCAAAGAAAACATTTTTATGATTATGGATTATATCCATAAATAGTTCAATTTATGTTAAGTGTTTTATAAGTATGGGATTATGTATTTTGATTCATAAACTGATCTAGTTTATGCCATTGTTTAGAAATGGCGCCTAGTGGAAGAAATGGAAACCGTATCAATGCACGCACTCCATGTAGGGATTGCCCTCCTGCTCAAGATAATTATAGTGGGGCTGGCGATGCAACTGGTGCTGATCAGCTAATCACCATACTGGGACAACTTACTCAGGTTATGAATAATAACCTTACCCGCATGGAGCACCCTGATCCGCAGCGTGGAGGATCAATGTTAGATCGATTCATGAGGCAACAACCACCAACGTTCAATGGGAATACAAATCCCTTAGTAGCTGAGCAATGGATATGTTCCCTAGAGAAAATATTTCAGGCTTTGGGGAGCAGTGAAAGGGAAAAAGTTATCATGGCAGTTTACCGCCTCACTGGAGATGCTGATCAATGGTGGTCATTGATTCAAAATACGAAGGAAGATGATGAAGTATCAAATATGGAATGGAGGGAATTCAAAGATCTGTTTTTAGAAAAATACTTCCCTCACGACCATCGAGCGGATATGGAAAGACAATTTCTGAGTCTGAGACAAAAGGAGGATGAGAATGTCACAAAGTATGAGGCTAACTTTACAAGGTTAGCGAGGTATGCTGGAGATTATATTCGCAACCCAAGAAGTAAGATTGATCGTTTCTTTGATGGGTTAAAACCATTTCTCCGTCGAGCATTAGTCTCACAATCCTTTTCATCGTACGAAGACATTGTCTCATGTGCTATAAAGACCGAAAAGGAATTCTCTAAGTCTTATGACTTTAAAGCAAAGCAAGAGAAGAAGAGACCTGCTGATCAATCTGGGAATGGAAATAAGGGGAATAAGGGAAAGGTTGAATATCCATCTTGTGGTAAATGCGGGAAGAAACATCCTGGTACTTGCTTGAAGGGAATGGGAGTCTGTTACAAGTGTGGTGAAAAAGGCCACCAAGCTCATGATTGCAAGGGGAAGAAGGAAGCTACCAATGTTCAGTGCTACAATTGCAGGGAGATGGGGCATTATGAAAATGCATGTCCTAAGCGTCAGGAGAACTTACCTCAGAAAAGGCCAATGGATCAAGGCCAGGCTTATGCTATCACTACTGCTGAGGTAGAAGCTCCGAAAGACGTGGTGGCAGGTAATTTAATGGTTTCCTCAAGTTTAGCAAATGCATTATTTGATTCTGGATCATCGCATTGTTTCATATCTTCCCAGTTTGCTAAGAAAATTAGATATTTCCAATTTGATTTAATAAGGGAGTTTTCAGTTAAAACTCCTAAGGGAAGTATCGTTGCAACAAAGTTTTGTGAATCAGTCCCCATTAGAGCACATAAATTTTCTTTATCTTCTGATCTCATCGTCATACCTATGATCGAGTTTGATATAATCCTCGGTATGGACTGGCTTTCGGACTATGATGCGAAGATTTATTGTAAGAAGAAAGAGGTTACGATTCTTGATGATAATGATAAGGAACACCTTATTTTTAGAGCAGAATCGTCACCACCTAATTCTTATTTAGATCCACCCTCAATAGCTCAACTAAATTCAATTATTGGGGAGGAAGAGAATGAAATAACTGCGGGTGAGGAAAGGAATGTTCAAATAGAGGATGTACCTGTTGTGAAAGAATTTGTAGATGTATTTCCAGAAGATTTACCTGGACATCCTCCAGAACGAGAAGTTGAGTTTTCTATTGATTTGATTCCTGGATCAAGGCCTATATCGAAGACCCCTTATAGAATGGCCACTGTAGAGTTAGTCGAACTAAAGAAACAACTAGAGGAATTGAGTAATAAGGGATTTATTCTCCCTAGTGTTTCTCCATGGGGAGCCCCTGTTCTTTTTGTTAAAAAGAAAGATGGATCTATGAGGTTATGTATCGACTACAGGGAGATCAATGCTATAACGATAAAGAACAAGTATCCCCTACCTCGTATTGATGATTTATTTGACCAACTGCATGGAGCTCAATACTTTTCAAAGATTGACCTTCGATCTGGATACCATCAGTTGTGTGTGAAGAAGGAAGACATTCCGAAAATAGCATTTCGAACCAGGTACGAGCATTACGAGTTTACTGTAATGCCGTTTGGATTGACTAATGCACCCTCTATATTCATGGATCTGATGAATAGAGTCTTCAAGGAGTATCTCGATGAATTTGTGGTGGTATTTATTGATGATATCTTTGTATACTCCAAAACCTACGAAGATCATGAAAATCACTTGCGCATTATCTTGAAGACTCTGAGGAGGCATGAATTATATGGGAAGTTTAGCAAGTGTGAATTCTGGCTTCAGGAGATTTCTTTTCTTGGCCATATTGTCTCTAAAGATGGAATCTCTGTTGATCCTTCTAAGACCAAGGCAATCCAAGAATGGCCAGCACCTACGAGTATAACTGAGGTACGTAGTTTTATTGGTTTGGCAGGTTATTATCGACGTTTCGTCCAGAATTTTGCCCGATTGGCTAACCCATTAACGAAGCTCACACGTAAAGGGGTTAAATTTGTTTGGACAAAAGAGTGTGAAGAATGTTTCGAAGAACTGAAGAGAATATTAGTCAATGCTCCTATATTGACTCTACCATCGGGGAATGATGGGTTCGTTATTTATAGTGATGCATCGAAGAAAGGACTTGGCTGTGTCCTTATGCAGAATGATAGAGTTATTGCCTATGCATCACGACAGTTGAAAATTCATGAACAAAACTATCCTACTCATGATCTTGAGTTAGCAGCTGTGATCTTTGCTTTGAAGATATGGAGGCACTACCTCTATGGTGAAAAATGTGAGATTTATACTGATCACAAGAGTTTGAAGTATATTTTCTCACAAAAAGAACTCAACATGAGGCAAAGGAGATGGCTTGAATTACTCAAGGATTATGATTGTACGATACACTACCACCCGGGGAAGGCAAACAAGGTGGCAGATGCTTTGAGTAGAAAAGACCATGGAGTTTTGAACAATATGAGAATTGAAAGGGATCCAATTT
The DNA here is from genome assembly GCA_963277665.1 of Viscum album. Lineage (NCBI taxonomy): Eukaryota > Viridiplantae > Streptophyta > Magnoliopsida > Santalales > Viscaceae > Viscum > Viscum album. Next base: position 1,290,996,419 of record OY728138.1, on the reverse strand, counting down.
TCATGGATCTAGTGAAAATGGACATGGGAATAACCAGGGAAGGTGAAACATCAATGCTTTTTCAAATGGTTGCCAAACCATCTTTACTAGAAAGGATTAAGAGTTCTCAGACCGATGATGACGAATTCCAAAAGAAGATTAAAGCTGTGAATGATGGGAGATTGAGAGACTTTGTGTATGAAGATGGAATTTTGAAATTCGGGAAGAGACTTTGTGTTCCCAATATACCTGATCTAAAAAGGGAATTGCTGGATGATGCTCATAGTTCCAATTTCTCTATACACCCCGGGAGCACCAAAATGTATAGAGATTTGAAGGAACATTTTTGGTGGGACAACATGAAGAGGGAGATTGCTGATTTTGTGTCAAGATGTATGGTTTGTCAACAAGTGAAAGCTGGAAGGCAACAGCCTGGAGGAGTCATGCAACCTCTTCCCATACCGGAGTGGAAATGGGAAAATGTTACGATGGACTTTGTCATGGGGCTACCAAAGACTCCTAGAAGGAACGATGCAATATGGGTTATTGTTGATCGTCTTACCAAGTCAGCACATTTTCTTGCTATAAGAGAAGATCTACCCCTGGAACGTCTAGCAAGACTATACATTAATGAAGTTGTGAGACTTCATGGAGTACCCCTATCAATTGTTTCTGATCGTGATCCCCGTTTTACTTCAAGATTCTGGAAAAGTCTTCAGAAATCCCTGGATACAGAACTTCATTTGAGCACTGCTTACCACCCTCAGACAGACGGACAATCAGAACGGACTATTCAAACCTTAGAAGACATGTTGAGATCTTACTCACTTGACTTTCAGGGTATGTGGGATCAATATTTACCACTGGTAGAATTTTCCTATAACAATAGCTTCCATTCGGGTATACAGATGGCACCATATGAAGCGTTATACGAAAAGAGATGTCGTACACCAACCTGTTGGGATGACGTTGGTGAAAGAAAACTTGTAGGCCCAGAGCTGGTGGAGGAAACGGTGGAAAAGGTGAAAGTAATCCAAAATCACATCAAAGCAGCTCAAAGTAGGCAGAAGAGCTATGCCGATAATCGAAGGAAGGATTTGGAATTTCAAGTCGGTGATCATGTTTTTCTGAAGGTATCTCCGTGGAAGGGAGTCATACGTTTTGGTAAGAAAGGTAAATTGAGTCCCAGGTACATCGGACCTTTCGAAATTCTAGAACGAATTGGGGTTGTAGCTTACCGATTGGCAATGCCGCCAAGTCTCTCCAAAGTTCACGATGTGTTCCACGTATCTCTATTGAGGAAATACATGCCTGATCCGACGCATGTACTCACCTATGAGGAATTAGAACTGGAACCCGATCTGTCTTATTGCGAAGAGCCCGTCAGGATTCTTGATACAAGAGAACAAGTACTGAGAAACCGGACGACGCGTCTGGTAAAAGTTTTGTGGAGAAATCATAAGATGGAAGAGGCAACGTGGGAACCCGAGGAACTTATGATGAAGAACCACCCGAGTCTTTTTATGCAGTAATACCCTAGAAATTGCGAGGACGCAATTATTTGAAGGAGGGTAGAATGTAACACCCCAAGCTTCTACGGTACGTTTCCCTTCGAATAATGCGATAGCGTGTGTTGTACGCAACCTCGAGTTCTAACACACACCACAACTAATTAAACTAGCCGTTGTGAATAGTAATACCTACTTTTTGAAATCATATATATTCTATATTTCAAAATGGATTTCATTTTTGGATTCGGAATATCAAAATTAGCCTAGGGTGAAATTTTGGTACATTTCGGATAACTTTCATATTTTGATGAATAGTGAAAATTTCTAAATTTTAATTAAAAACAACTTTTTTAATCAAAATAATTAATAGTGATAAATTATGAATTTGAGTGGTTTTAAAGTATATTTAGAATATATTTTTACCATTCAATTTAATGTTTATCATTGGACATAATTTTACAATTAAACCGAACATAAACAAGTGTCAATCTTTTGATAGTTATTATCTCTTAAAAACACGCTTTTTGTTTTGACAGCGGGAATTAATTTTAAATTAATTTCTGCCACTTCTGTGTTTTGAATTTAGGAAAATGGATTCCATATTTGGAATCAGGATGTTCAAATTGTGTAAATAGGTAACTTTTATTTTTACACATTTTGAATAATTACTGCGGTAAATATTTTATTTACCATGGTTAAAGGGTAAATCCGGTAAATAAGGGTTACAAAATAATATTATAATAATATTAATTACCCTAAAACGTGTCTTACCCCTATTGGTTGATACATGGTCGACCATGGGCATATTTGTGTCAATTTTGGGACCCCATGGATCCACTTGTAAGTGATAATGACACTTTATTTTAATTAAGTTAAAATGAATACAAAAATGACACAAGCATATATCTTTTAGAACAACAATTGTTACATAGGGTTATATATGTTGGATTTTAGATTATAAATATTCATTAGAAAGATAAAAATATTTCCTACATAATGATATTTTATTTATAATTTTTAGACATTAAATAATTTATTTTATATATGACACAATGATGATGCAGTAATTACTATATTAGTGAAAAATTAAAATAATTGATATTATAAATACCCAAATAAATATAATATGAAACTTTTAATGAATTAAACTAATTTTCTAGGATAATATGATATATTAGGATTGATATAATTGACTTTTTTTCGAAGTAATCAATCTGTTATGAGTTTCAAAAAAATCAACTATTGAATAGTGTCAAAATTGACATAAAAGAGTTCTTAAAACAAATATTATATTATTAATTGATATTAAATTCCTAAAAATCTAAGGTTCGGCCAAGAGACTTATATCATGATAGTTTCATCATTAATGTACCACTTGGGGGTCGCTTGGATGTATATAGTAAGTTTATTAACCATATTATATAAAAATACAAAGAGACATTGTAAAAGTGAAACTAATTAACTTAGAGTTAATACTTAAAGATAAGGTTAATATAAGTACCCAAAACTGTCTAAATTCTATTGGTTGAGTGGTTTTCGACTTATCCCCACCTTAAACTTTGAATAATAAGCTTTGGAGCCATTAGAAACCGAATATGAATTTATTATAAATTAATATTTCTAACTTTTCCAAAGGTGCCCCTCACCCCTCTTATAAAAGGGCACTCCTCCTTCTCATTTCCTCACACCTTCAAAGCCTTTTGGTTCGGCCAAACTCTGCCCAAATACTCTCCCAACATCCCTCAATACAACCTAGAGGCCTTAGTTTGATCAGAAAGCCAACCTAAGGAGCCCTTTTGATCAAATCAAAAGGAAGAACCCGAAGAAGAGGTAATGATTTCACCACCCTTTTCTAAGTTCATTTCTTCTTCCACTTCTTCTTCCTTTGTTCTTACCATTCTGAAATAATAACTCCAGTATCTCACATATACTGTGATGTTATTATAAATATGGTACAATCATATTCAGTATTCTATCCACCCTTTGAATAACATGTCACCATACGTGCGTACGTACGGCTTACCGTCTCCACGTCGTGGTGTAATTGTTATTCAATATAATATTATTTGGATGGGTATAATAATGATGTGTAACTCATGTAAATAATAAATATAACATGTTAATGATTCTGTATATATGATATACCATCCATTTATATATTATTTTAATATCAAAAGAATGATATTGTCGCTCGTGCGTACGTACGGACTACCGTCTCCACGAACGTGATGAGATTCATTCTCCATCGTATCCATTCAAGTATAATTATCATTTGATGATTTAAAAATGATGTTTAAGGACTGTATATCATTCTGGATATGAATAAGATACAACAACCATGGCTTATGTAACAAAACATATAAAAGAAAATGAGTAAGTTAACTCCCGAAACGACGATAATTCTAAGATATTATTAACAAATCAATGTTAAAAGATCATATATGATATCATATTAATATATATGATTCTTGTATAATTTAATAACAACTATTTCACCATTATACAGGAGGTTAACTTACCCCAACCAAGGAAAAGTACAAGGTAAGGGTTATTTCACAATCTCTTCATTATCCGAGGTTGTATTATACGTAATAATCTACTGGGATCTCTTTATCATCCATATCCATGTTTCTTTGAAATGTATTTCAAAACATTTTTACTATTTACAAGAATATGGGTTAAAGTCATTTATACCCTTGTTTGACTTTTTATAAGAGGTTTATAAAGGAATCTTTCCGTCGTTTTCAAAACAAGGTCCTTTTTAACCTTTTCGACAGAATTGAGGTAAGAATGTTTTTTTTAACTTATACGGCGGGTGCGGTTATTTTACGCCGTTATAAAATCTTCAAAGCTTTACTTACAAGCTTATAAGAATATTTTCAAAGAAAATGTTTTATTTTATATGGATCTTAAATGATTTCAAAATAAAAGGAGATATTTCTTTAAAAAGAATTTTGATTTCATCTACGTCAACATCCTTTGATGGATTTTAAGATTATTTGAAGTTGATTTATTATGATACAAAACTTCTATATTGTATTGAAGTTTTTGTGATATGTTTGACTATGGATGTGCTATTTTTATACCATTCATAGTTTATGGTGAAATTATTGACATTTCGTATGCTAGTTTTAATACGAATGTTTATGTTATGTTTAAACCTTTTCATATGGGAATGCATTGGACTTAATAAGTGACGGGTGGAGCCCGCTATAGCTCCTCGATGCATCGGTAGGTCTCATGAGACAAACTAGTGTCTTGGCACAAGGCCTTGACAAAATCTTATTTGTAGTCTTGGCACGAGGCCTTGGCTATGTGGTTATGATAGTCTGGCATTATGCATTCCAACATTATGAAAGTGGTTATTGATATTTCATGTGATTATTCGATTAGTAGAATATCCATGTGAATAAGTAAATGGCATTATTTCATTTTTATTTTTGCCATACTATGTTGAAGTTCAATTTTAAAAGGCTTTTGTTTTAGTAATTCATTGCCTTAAATGTTTATGCTTATTATGAATGTTCCGCTATATTGTTATCCTTACTGGGCATTTGAGCTCACCCCTTTTCTATGTTTTATTTTTCCCAGGTAGTGAAGAAGTAAATTATGAATGACTTGCAGGGATATTATGAGGGGTTAATAGTGTGGATATGAAGACTTTGTTGTTGTAGTAGTTTTTCACTTTGAAATGTAATGTAAAACTTTATGATTATATCTAGTGTTTCCAAGGCTACTAAACCAATCGGTCTTTCGAGATTTGATCTTTCTTGTGATCATTCCAATGTTATGTAATTAATGCACCGACTCTGGGCAACTGGGGTCGGGGCGTTACAAGATTATTTTATGTGGGCCCCTCCCCTAGAAATTTCTAGTATAAAAGTATATTTTTTTCCTTTAGGGGTCCTTCATCCTTCTACTTAACACTTCTTTGGCTCAAATTAGAGTGGTATGTGTAGTTTTTCTCTCATAGTGGTATGATTTGGATTGATCTAAGGTAATTTTACTTTTACGGTTCCTTTAGATATTATTGGGTCCAGTGGTTTAGAACCATGAATTTTGGTTATTATATTGATTGGTTAGGATCATTTTCCGTTTTTAATCTATTTTATAATCTCTAGTTTAGGATGATTGTTCATTTGGAATTTATATATTTGAGGATTGATTGTTGAGTGTCCATTATTCAGTGTACTCTTTGAGTGCTAGGTTATGTCACTTTTGGATGAGAGACCATTTTGGAATTTTTGCTCATTGAGTTTATTTTAGTTTTCACTTGAGGATACTTTAGCCCAATATTTTCTTAGTTTCTTTCTTAGTTTCCATCGGGGGCAGTTTTCCTTTTCGAAATTTGTTCATACATTATTGTTTGATGTTGTTGTTTCCCTTATGTAGTCTAGACCATGGGGTGACTTGGGATTGTTTCTTTAGATGTGGGTATAAATTGGGGTGCATGTATGAATACTTGTGGTGTAGATTTATTTCTGTCTAGGATGTGCATTTCATTTGGTTTTATTTCTATTAGAATTACTATGGGATGGTATTTAGAGGATTTAGATCTAAAAACCATCATATGTCGGTTGTGACCCTTTGGTCAGATCCATAGCATTTCTTATCGAGGAATGTATCCAATTCATTCACTCCTTAGTTTTTTGAAACCTTTAGTTTCAGTGATCTATTTTTGTTCCTTTGGGATGGTTTAGGTTCATTCCTTCCTTGGGTGGTTTCGGATTGGTTTTCTTTGTCCGGTGAAGTTTTGTGAATTCCCTTTAAAGATTTTGGGAATGTGGTTGCTCGATATAATTCTATTCTACTGTGAAAAGAGGTTACAAGTCATTCCACCATTTAATATTTATTCTAAATGGTGTTGTGACCAATGATTGATCTACATTACCTTCAATATTCTCTTTGGGTACCTTTTAATCGGTTTGTGATTCTATTTTGTTTTAGGATTCTGTTATTCTTATACTTTCTTTTTATAATTCACTCCCTTTTGACCTATACTTAGAAATAGTACTTTATAAAGGTATAAAGTGGTATTGTGGGGAGTTTTTGACACCCAACATGTCACTATAGTTTTTAAGTAATTTTTTTTAGTTTGAGGATTTTTTTATGTTTATGTGGAGTTTCATCCCAAAATTTGGAAAATTTTGAGGTTTTCCTTATATGAATGGTTAAGGTGCATTTTTTAATAAAAAATTATGAATCCACCCATACACATAGTTAAGTTTTAACTCTCATGTATTGGGTCTCATAATTATTTCATAGTTAATCCCAAATTGTGCGAGTCTTAAGAGTAACCTTGTGGGCCTTTGGTGAGCTTGGAGTGTGGCACATGGCTTGCACATAGTTAGTTAAACCATGTGTTAAGAATTTATACCACCTATATGTTTTTATAGTTCCAAATGGAATTGTTGGATAATATTTTTTTCAACCATGTGATAGTTAGGGGAAACCATGGGGGTAGGTTTTGGCCAGGTAGAGGGTAGTGCACAGTTAGCACATAGTTAGGTAAACTGTTCGACCTAACCATTCATTTTTACCAGGTTTAAAAAAATATATTTTTCTTTTTATTAATTTATTAAAAACCATAAAATTAAATTCCTCACTAACCTTACCCCTCCTTCATCACGTGACACACCCCATGGGTTTCCTTCCTCTCTCACAAAACACCCCCATGGCCAAGACCCCCCTCACACATGCTCTATCATCCTCTAATCTCCTAAATTATGGGGATTTATTCACTGGTTCAAGGTTAATTATCTAAGGTAAGGTCTCTAGTTCCTTCACCCTCCCTTATTATGTCATTTTTCTCTTTCCCTTCAACCCTCCTTATTTGGTCGAACCCTAGGTTGAGGGGTTAACTCGATTTTTGTAATTCGTTCTTGTCTATGGCATGTGATGGGTATCTCAGGTTGAATTCTTGCATGATTCAACATCTACCTTTTATGAAGATACATTTTAGACCATTTCAGTTCACCCACCACCTTTTTGAGGTATGTATTTATATATAACCCCTTATATTGCATGCTATAATTTTATTATGAACTTTTAAATATCTTTTCAATAAATTAAAAATCCTATTATATGTCATAGTATACTTGAAATGTTTTTTGATTAGTTTTTAGAACTTGGATGGGCCTTGTTTGCATTCAATTATTTTTGAAATTTCCTATGTATAACTTTAAAAATATTTCATGCAATTTAAAACATTTTCATATGGATTTGAATGGGTGTGGTAAACCTTATTAGTTTTATGTGGTATTCATAATGGTTTAAAGGATTATAATATACCTTGGTCACATTAAAAGTATTATAATAAATTATTGTTTAGATTTTCTAAAGAGATTTCAATATTTTAAAAATATATTTTAATCCATAATTCCTTTTGAAGAGGGTGTGATTAATTTTAAAGGATCATTTTATAAAAAGTCAGGGTTGACACTTTTATGGAATGAAATAGAGATTTATTTTAGTTATCTAGTTGTGATTAGTATTGATTGTGATTTACCTTGGATTTTTTTGGTTTAAAAATGGTTATATATATATATATAATGTGATAAGTGAAAGGATCATTTGGTACTTTGTGAAGTGTTGTTGATTGATTGGTTTTTTGTTCCCTAGTTGAGCCCCGTTATATTTGTTGATTATGTTTGGGTTTATATATACGATAAATGTTTGTATTGTGATTAGTGATGTTCATGTGGGTTGGGGATCTTTCTAAGGGAAGTGTATGATGTGGGAAGGATGTGATTTTGATGTTAGACTTTTATATTTATAACTCTCATGGGATTATATTTTTTTATTGTGGCCCACTTCATTTAGTTATTCTATGAGAAACCCTAGGATATTAAGTGGAAATTTATGGGACATTTATAGGATAGTTAGTATTATGTATTGGTTGTCACCCCTAATTTTATGTAATACCTAACTAGTGGGAGGGTTTCCAATGATACTTGGTTAGAGTCATTCGGTTGAGGGGATGTGTGACCATTAAACTGCCGAAAGTTAGTCCAGATTTTTATGTCTTGTACTTATTTCTTTAGTCCCTAATGTGTTGCCTCATGATATGTATGGTATGTTATTACTTATTTTTTGTATATTGAGATTTTGAGTTTCTTACTTATTATGTTATGCATGTGTTTACATGTTGGTTATTTTATGATTGATATTTGAGATTATGTGGGTTTACTTGTGACAATATTGTTTCTCCTTATGACTTTTATGGCATCAACTTGTGTATATTTTTAAAATAATTTAAAATTTATTATTTTATAAATTGTTTAAAAGTAATATTTGAAAAAAAGGAAATGGTTTGTATTTATTTAAGAGTTTAAAGGAATGAGGTTTCCCTAATATTTTGTATGAAAATGGTATTTTTCATGAGATGTTAATGAAAAGGGTAAAATGTATTTTGGTTTGTTTTCCATGGTTTAAAGACCCCTATCCTTAGTTTAAGGATTTAGTTTAAAAAATTATAACTATACTTGTTTTAATTTTAAAAATGATAGTTGTTTGAAATTTTACTTTTGATTTGGTTTTAAAAAGAATGTGAAAACATATTTTATACCTTATATTAAATCTAAAAATTTATAAACATCTTTACTAAGGTATTTCCATAGATTTAGTGGGTAGTACTTACCTACCGAGTGCGTATGTGCTCAAACCTATTTTATATTAGTTGTAGGTTCTTGTTTATATTTTGGATCACTCTTTGATTGTTGATTTTTCTAAGTATAGTGTTTTTTTATTGAATTTATCTAGATATTCATATTACCTGATTTGGTAGTACTTTCTTTAATTTTCCTAGAATTCCTAAAAAGTTTCCATTTAATATGGTTTTTTGGACAATTAGAATTTTATTTCTTTTAAAAGTTGGATGTGTAGTGATATTTTAGTGGCTAAGGATATGTATTTAGTGGGTATATTTTCCTTAAGGTGAGGGGGACCAAGGTGCCGAGGAAGGTTTTTGGTGATTGTTTCATTTACTACTTTCTTTATATTCTATTTCTTGTTTATTGGTTCTTATATTTTTTTGGCATGGACGTCTGATGTATATATGGGTCATGAATTTTTTTGTTATATTCTTACTATCTCTTTTAGTCTGATTATTGGGAAAACCCATTCCCAATCATGTTATTATGATGACCAATAACTAGTTGCCAGCCTGTGGGGATCGAGAAGACCCTTCAGACCTATGACCGGATGGTTCAAGTGTCCATTAGATAAATTGACCAAACCAGTTCATTATAGTATATGATACAATACAAGGTGAGTTGGAAAAATATATTTTAGAATTTTGTGCAAGTGGGATATTGAAATGAATATTTCCTAAATAAAATATAGCATATGATGAATTTTTGTAACTGCAGCCTTGGAGTTATGTTTCCATATAATGTGGCCTTAGTTTGAATATTGAGAATATGTTTCCTCTAATTTATCCTTAATAAATAGATTGAAAGTATGTTCATTATAGCATACCATTATGTAATATCTTAAGAATACATTTATACCAATGTATCATTAAGAAATAACTTATGAATATGTTGCTTCCAACGCATCCTTAATTAATAGATTGAGAATACATTGCTTCCAACATATACTTCAAAAATAGTCCAAGATTACATTTCCACCAATGTATTATAATATGAATAATATCTATAAAGATACATTGGTATAATCTAGTGAATAAATTATAATCATTATCATTAAAATATTTCTTCCACATTGGATTTCATTGAAGGAGTGTTAGATAAGATATACCATGAAGGGATATTAGTGCATACGTTGCATGAACTGACTAAGGTATGAACTCAAGAATTATAACACAAGTTAATACAAAAAATTATTGAGAATAATCTTATAAGGCCCTAAAGATATTCCTCTTCCATGTGATATAATGTGGATAGTTCTTTAAGATTTCTTAAAGATCCCTATTCTTGTTACTATCATTATCTTCCACTTTAGCCTGGAAAGTCACTAGACCATCATAAAGGTTGGTGAATATCATTCATATGATGAACGATTCAAGTGAAACTTTTGGATTCCTAGAAATTTAGGATACCTTTTTTTCACTTTAGTGATCATCATAAAATCCATTCGAAGGTGTTCAGATAGGCTATAAGTTCTGACTAAAATACAATGAACAAATTACATTTTAATTTAATGTTTACAATTTCAGTTTATCTAAATCATGGTGATAGAGGGTCTTTTGGTTTATAATAACATACTTTGTAATGATAAACTATTTATCAAACCCTTAGAAATCTAGAAACCCTTTATCCTCATGAACCATGGTTAAAACAATCATTTTTTTATTTTTCTTCACATGTTGTTTTTCTTATTCGTAAAAAATGTCTTATTTTAAATAACACTATTATGTGGTATTCATGTGAGTGATGTTTATTTATTAAATTAGTTATAACTATGATGTGGGCTATGCCTCACCCTAGGAATATTTTCATATTCCTTTTCTACATGTTCAACTATAATCAATTTCAAACAAATCCATGAGCACGTTGATAATAAATTCAATATGAAAATGAATTTTAGTATTATAAATCAATAAATCAATAAATCAATCATAGTGAAATCCTAATATGAGAGTCATTTAAGCACCACATTTCCTAGTGAATGAAAAACAATATTATATTAACCAAGTCTTATCCTCAAGATCTTCTTTATCAACTCACTTCCAAGGTTACTTAAATCTCTTCTAAGACCTCCTTCAATATAATTGAAGGATCTTAAATATTACACATTTTATTTGTTGGAAAGATGAATTTTTTCGAACCTTAAGGGTAATGTAATACTATTAAGAGGGGGGGAGGTGAATATACCAGATTAAAAAACTTAATGAAATAGATTAATAATGTAGATTAATTATGAAAGTTAATTAATAAATATAATTATAATTAGAATAAAATTATGAATACAAGGATGTTTTTAATATTTTTTTCAAAGTGAGACTAATCTACTCTTATACCTCTCTACTTGGTGACAAATACATTGTGTAGTAATCTGATTTTTAAGGTAAATCATAACCCGATTACAGAATCCTTTTCAAAAAAATTAGAGGGATAACCATCGACACATTTACATTTATATGAGGAGTCAGAACCCAAATAAAACACTAAATTTATACTACAAGAGTCAAAAATTTAATGGTTCTGACTTTGGAATCCAAGAGTCACAACCTGGGGAAGAGAGAAATAAATTATTTTGTATATAAAAGATTAAATAAAAAATAGAGTGTACCTGAAAGATAGGAAGAAATGTTATAGACACATGAAACTGGATGAAGTAGAATATAAATGAAGAAATAACAGGTATTGGTTCTTGAGTTTAGGGTTTTCTCATATCGTCAAGGAAGTATAATTCTTAGAAGATATAATTCTACTCTTGAGAGATCATCCAGATGATGAAACAAGGATCACACATGACATTATAGATTGTAAAAACACTTGATAAGTTGAAAACATTATTATTCAGAAAAAAGAGTTTCAGAGATGCTATCCAAGTTTCATGTAATTTGAATGTGTCCCGAAACCTTTAAATAGATTCTAGAAAAAATAAACAAAACCAATCTCCAACCAGGTAAATTAATTCAAATTGAAATTACAAAATTATTCAAGAGAGACAAAGTTATCATCCATAATAATCATAAAAAATATCATTTGAATTTAAAAAATAAATACCATTTTAAACCAATTTGAATTACCCACTAGATATCTCATAAAGACTCTATAATAATATTTCAAGGAAATCCCATGAATATTGTAAGATAATTTGACTATTTAAATTTTAAAAGGCTTTATAATTTTATATATGGTGTAATAATTAATATATTTAATTAAAATTAATTAAAAACTAACAAATAAGTTTAAATAAGTTGGTTGACTCTAAATAGTAATTTAGAAAAGAATAATTTCAAAAAATCAATTCAAAATATAAGTATTTACATATTTGTAAATGTGTGATGTAAGTGTACGCATGTATAACGGGATAATTTATCAAAACATAAAAAATAATTGAAATAATTTAAAATCACTTCACATGACATTCATATAATATATATGGGTTTTATAAGTTAATAACAAACTTGAAATAATTATAATTAGTATGAAGCTAATCAAAATATTAAAAATGATGAAAAATAGAGCATATTAAGATTTTCTAAAAAAATAAAATTAGGAATTGTAGTAAGAAAAATATAATCGATGGTGGGATAATTCTTTACTGGGTGGTAGAAAGAAGTTTCTACCTCTACCGTTAGAATAAGAGGTGATGTGATGCCACCATCATAATCTAGGTACCATTTCAAAGCATATCTACTATCATGGTGGATTGGTACTACCATTATAGAGGAGGATCGTGGTGCTACTTTCATAGTGTATATGATACTGTCATTGTCTGAGTGGAGTTACCATTACTACAATCTACTATCAAGGAAGGAGAAACCATTTGAAAAGATATATTATGAGGTAGAGATCTACAGTGAGTTAGTGATAGGACATATACTATTGGGAGGAAGTTGTAAATGGTATTACCATCAAGCAATTGATTGAGCTACCACTATTTTTGAAGATACTACTATAGTTGTGTAAATGAACTACAATTTAAAAACTAAGCACCACTGCTACAAGATAAAATTAGATAAATTAATATATAACATTGTTGATTATAAAGATCCACCATTTAAGAATACAAATATCTATAGTTGTTGAAAATTAAGATGGAAAAATACCATTGATGTACATCTAATGTTGAAGGAGGAGATGAGATTTGCTAATATGAAGTGTAAAGATAAAGAAAGAGAGATCCTAGTGTGAAATGGTGAAGGATATTTTTGCGGAAAGAGAGGGATAAGAGATAATTTATCCATGTAGGATAAGGTGGATAAGTAAATGGTTAGAGAAGATGAATAATACAATATTTAATGAAATATTGATATATAAAATTTATCATTTTTTTATAAAATATAAATTATATAATTAGAAAAATGTCCATCGGACTTAAATAAATATATTTTCGAGATCTTTCCAACATAAAAATGGCTTCAATATAACATTTATAACAATAAATATCACTAAAAAATAGTGAAATATATAAACCTGACCTTCTAAAAAAGTAATTTAAATGTTTCAGAACTTTGGAATTTTTTTTGGTATCATAATGGTATTTTTAAATTTTTATAAAGTTAAATGAAATTTATAAAAAAAAATTATCATTCCAACTCAACAAACAACATGTGATTATAATTTATATCAAAATATATATCATTAAAATGAAAATATTTTTAATTCTAAAAATTATAGAATTACAAAACTATTACATAAAATTTGGGAATTTTTTATATCATTAAAAAAATAATTTCAGACTTCCATTTAGTTTAATTAAATGCAGATAAATCTATTGGATATCCAATGGAATAAGTTGTGTGAGAATCCGATCTATATAAATCATGTTATAATAGAATACCTAAAGAAACATTAAAACACTAAAAACTGAAAAATATTATTCAAACAAAAAACATATAGTATGTATGAAAAATATGTGACCATTTTAGAGATTGATTTATACTTCATTGTTGGGGAATAAGAGTTAGATAAAATTATTATATTTCAAATTAAATAGGAATTATAAAATTATGATAACTGAAAATCAATTTAAAATTAAAAATATTGTAAGGTAGTAAAACTAATTTCTACATAAAATAATGATAGTTTTTTAGAACATAAACTAACTAAATGTAATAAAAAAATAAAAATACATGCAATCAAAAACACAAAAATCTCCCCCTTTTTGTTTGATTATTAAAATTAAACATTTAAAACCAAGTAAAATTTATTTTCTCCAAACTTTTTTAAATAAATAAAAAGATAAAAAAGAAACTCCTCCTATACATATTCAGAGATAAATAAATTAAACTTCCAACATATCAAGATCAAATTTAATTTTTTTCAAATTGAGAAGAGTCTAAAGGCTTAGTATAGATGTTTGCAAGCTGATTTTCAGAAGGGATAAATTCAAAAAAATATTACCCTTATTCACATGATCTTTAATAAAATGAAATCTAAGATTAAAAATATTTTTTATAAAATGATGTAATGGATTTTCAGATATATAAATTAAAGATGTGTTATCATAATAAATAGAAAATTTATGAAACTAATATTAAAATCAAATAAAAAAATTTAATCCATAAGATTTCATCACAATAGCTAGTAGCATAGATGTACTCAACTCCTACAGTAGATAAGGAAACATATAATTGATTTTTAGTAGACCAATATATTAAACATTTTACAAGAAAATGACACATATCTGATGTTATTTTTTCTATCAATTCTACAGTCTTTAAAATTAGATTCGAAATAGAATATTAAATCAAAATAGTTACATTTAGGATAAAATAAACCAGAGTTAATAGTTCCTTTCAAAATATGTAATTATTATTTTCATAGATTTAATATGACTCTATTTTGGATAAACTCAAAATATTTCATATAAATAAACACTAAACATGATATCATATCTAGATAAAGTTAAATAAATCAAGCTACCTATCATTTCTCTATAAACATTAATATCAACAGATTTACTGGATGCATCAAAATCTAATTTACTATTAGTACTCATAGGAGTTTTCATAGATTTATATAAATCAATACCAAACCTTTTAACCAACCCTTTAGTATATTTAGACTGATTAAGAAATACCCCATATTTCTTTTGAGAAATTTCAAGTCCAAGAAAGAGATTTAATTCTTACATTAAACTCACGTAAAACTTAGATGACATTAAAGTAGAAACAACAGTACAAAGTAATTCACTAAAAGAACCAAAAACTATATCATCAACATTAATATTCACAATTAAAATATCATAAAAAATTATTTTAATAAAATGTGCAGGATAAATATTACCTATTTTGAAACCATTATTTAAAATAAATAAATAAATTCTTTCATATAATGCATGAAGTTATTTTTTGATACCATACAAAGCTTTAGATAATTAAAAAATATGATTAGGAAAATTTTCATTTTCAAAACCAGTGGGTTGAGAAACATAAACTTATTTAGTTATAAAATCATTTAAGAAATAAATTTTTACACCCATTAGATATCATTTAAAACACTGAAAAATGAAAGTGTTAAAAAGATTATAATAGACTCTAACTTAGAAACAACTAAAAATGAATCTTTAGTGTCTATAACTTCTTCTTGAGAGCATCCTTGGGAAACGAGTTTGGCTTTATTTTTTACAATCTATCCAAATTCATCAATCTTTTTTCTAAATATCCATTTAGTTCCAATTTTTATCTTATAACTCAAAAATTATACTAACGAAAAAATATGATTTCTAACAAACTGATTACACTCATCTTGCATAGATATAGTCTGGTTGGTATTATTTAAATAATTATTAACATTATTTTGGGAAAATGGTAAATAAAGTAGAACTTACAAAAAAATTTAAAACAAAATTTATATTTTTAACACTAGAATCAATATTCCAAATTAAATTTTCAATAGGAAAATCCTTATGAATCTTCAATGATCTTGGATCAGGTTGAGAAGGAGTCTAATCACCCTCAATTTATTTATCCTTATCTTGAATTTTTTCTTCACTAAATTTAAAATATATAAAATCATTATAAAAAACATTATAATTATAATTTAATTTTAAATTATTTTAATGAAATATAAAATGAAATAATTCTTAAATAACTATAGTTATTTTATTATAAACTTTATAATATTTACTATTATTTGAATAACCAAGAAAAATAGCTTCATCACATTTATCATAAAATTTATCTAAATAATATTTTGAATAAAAAAACTCTAAAACTAATAAATTATAAAATAACCATATTTAGGATTTTTATTTTTAAAAAATTCAGAAGATGTGTTTTCTTAAAATAGGTCTAATAAAAATTATATTTGAAATATAAAAATCACTAGAAATGGATTCGACCAAAAAATATATTGGAAAATTATATTCACTTAACATAGTATTATCCATTTCAATAAGAGTTTTATTTTTCTATTATATAAATTTTTTTTGATGTGATGTTCTCGAAGTATAAAAATTATGATAATAACCATTATTTTCACTAAAATTTTCAAAATATATATTATTAAATTCAACTCTATTATCACTAAGAATAGAAACAACTATAAAAACTTTTTAATTTTGAACTATATTATAAAAATAAATAAATCTAGATAAATTATCATTTTTATGAGAAAGAAAGTAAACCAATGTATGTATAATATAATCATCAACAATAACTAAACTATATTTATTTCCACCAAGGATATAAGTTTTAATAGGAACAAATAAATTAAGATATACTAATTTTAAAGGTCTATTAGTACTTATCTGATTGATAGGATTGAAAGAAACTTTTAATTGTTTCCCTTTCATGCAAGTGTCACAAACATGAAGTTGTTCATTACTCAATGAAGGTAATTATAACACATTCTCATGTTTATGGATATTATGAAACATTTTGAAATTAACATTCCTTAATCACTGATTCCATAGGATTATATCATATACACAAAATTCAAAAAAATTAACATGTTAAATAATTAGTTCTGCAAAATCAATAGTATATATATTTTTATTTTGATTAACATAAAATAATAAATAATCATTCATAAAAAAATAAACAATTATCATTTTGAAATTTAAATTCCAGTCTATATTCACATAATTGAGATATACTAATTAAATTATGTTTTAAACCATCAAAAAATAAAAATTTAGAAAAAAGTAGAATTAGAAATACCCACTTTACCCAAACCATTTACTTTGTATTTGGAATTGTCTCCAAAAGTAACATTAACTCTATTAATTGTGTTATAAGTTTTAAAATTTGGTGGCTCTCCAGTCATATGCATAGTGAAATTTTTTTTCATTTATCATATGTTGTTCTTGATACATCCAAGGCATTTTTCCAACAAAAATAAATTACATGAAAATTTTGTTATCCAAGGTACTTTAGGTCCAATCGGATTAGTAATATATTTTTTAGGCACCCACAAAAAATTTTAAAAATTATTGTATGGAACTATAGATAAAAAATATTTAGACATATGGGTTTTTTTTAAATCCCAAATAGTTTTTATATCTAAGAGAACAATCATTTTCATAGTGACCTTTTATGCCACATTAAAAATAAGTAATAGTGGAAGTTCAACCATTTTCAATTATAACAAAATGATTTATATAAATTTTAGGTAATATCTTATCATAGAAAAAACCATATTTATTTTTATTTATTTTATTAAAAGACATCATCTTATGATATTTATCTTTAACTTGAATAAAATAAGAAAAACTTTCCTTAAAACATTGAACTTATTTTTTCATTATTTCATTAAAATATTATTTAGATTTTAAATGTTCATAAACTGTAGATTGAGAAAAAGAATAAGTATTACCTAGTTTTTCATTCTCCTATGAAAGGGTTTTATTTTCAATTTTTTTTTCATTATTTTACTTAATTTTATTATATAAATCACTAGATTTGAGAAAAGTATTTTATTAATATTTCAATTTATTTCTTTAACTCAAAGACATTTATATTTTCAAAATCATAATCAGAATCAGATCATCCAGAATAAAATCTACCATCACTAACCTTATATGGAAAATCCCTAAATCATAATTTTGTATATTATTTCTCATTTATATATTGTTCACTAGAATCAGATTCTTTGGTACAACTCTAGCTAGTTTTCAATTCCATTTTGTCTTTTTTTATTTTCTCTTTATTATTTAGTTTTGGGTAGTTAGGCATGATATTCCATTTCTTTATACACTCAAAATAAGTAACATTTGAAACATTATAATTAGTATTTCCTTTCTTATGTCCCTTTAATTTTTAATTTTGAATTTTTCTTCTAAATTGGTTCTTGAATAATTTCTTTTTATTCATTTTAAAACTCTAGTCATAATCAGAGTCATATGTTTTTTTGACTATCCTATAAAGAAGATTCACAAGAGTTATTAGAAACAATATTCATTGATTTAAATGTTATACCTTTTATTTTTTTGTTGTATCATATTTATCTATGTTATTCATTTTTAGTTTATAATGAAATAGTGATCCAATCAATTCATCAAGTGTGTATTATTTGAAGTTGTTTCTTTTATAAATGAAAGACTTTTTTTGCATGAAATTTCTATGGTAGAGATCATAAGACTCTTTAAATAAGTTCACGGTTCTCCAAATATTCTACAAGGTAATTCATTACATTAACAATGCTTGTGAATCAGTGGAACATTTGGTTTAAAATTTTGTCTTCACCCATTTCGAAGTCTTGGTACACTTCTTGATGCATTCTAAGTTTGGTTTGAATTAATTTTTATGATCCATGGTTAGTGGATTGAATAATATTCTAAATATCATGAGTTTTCTTACATGTAGACACATGACTAAACACACTACTATTAATAGAAAGATATAAAATATTCACTACTTTTCAATTTAAAACATATATAATTGCATAATTTGCTATAATAGTATTTGAGTTATCTTATGGTAGTGTGTACTATTTTTCCCTGATTAAAAATCGTTCAATGATAAAATATTTGAGGTATGCCACCATTTTGAATCTCTAGTATCCATAATCAATTCCATAAAAGCGAGGTAACTTCTGAGGAATCCAAGCATCATCTTTATTTATTCTTTCCACCTTATAAGATTTTATCTTTATATTGTGAGGTATGAGAATAGGTTAGCATAGTAAAATATAAACAACAAAGTCTACAGAAGTTCTGGATAAATCTAAATGGAATAAGATATAATCATATTTTTTAGGTATTATGATAGAGAATAAAATATCTAATTTTTTAAAAGGTTTAGACTATGATACCAATTATTAGGCCTCGAAGGTTAATGAAAGATAATGAATAGGGGTGAATAGACCAAATTATAAAAATTAAAAATATATATTAATGATATAAATTAATTTTGAAATTTAATTAATAAAATTAGTTAGTAGTGGAAAAAATAATTAATATATGGATGTTTTTATAGTTTTTTGATCCAAAGTGGGAATACTCTACTCTTATACCTCTCTACTTAGTGAGAGATACATTGTGCACTAATATTATTTTTGAAGGGGAATCATAACCTGATTATAATATAATTTTCAACAAATTAAAGGACTTTTATATGGGGAGTCACAACCTAAATACAACGCTAAATTTATACTATAGTATTCACAATCATAATGGTACTGAATTTAAAATCTAGGGGTAATATCCCAAGGAAGTGAGGTAGAAATTATTTTCTATGTAAAAACTTTAATAAAAAACATAGTGTACATGAAAGATAGGAATACGTGTTATAGACATAAGAAACTAGAAGAAATAGAATATAAATGAAGAAAGAATAGGAATTGGTTCTTGAGTTTAGGATCATATCATCTCATTAAGGTAGTAGAATGTGAATCATATGTAATTCAACACTTTAAAGATCACTCAGATGATTAAATAGGGATCACACAAGACTTTATATATTTTACAACACTTTAGAATTCCAAAGATTTATTAACAATGAAAAATAGAGTGTCAAATATGTTAGATAAGTTTCATGTTTTTTGGATGCATCTTTAAAACTTTAAATATATTTTGAAAAAAAAACCAATCTCCCACCAAGTAAATCTTTTCAAATTTGAATTAAAAAATTATTCAGGAGAGATAAAATTATTGTCCATAATAATCATAAAAAATATATCGTTTGAATTAAAACATAAATACCAATTTAAACTAATTTTAATAACCCATTATATATCTCATTGAGAATCCATAATAATAGGTTAAGGAAATCCCATGAACATCGTAAGATAATTTAAATATTTAAATTTCAAAAGACATTATAATTTTATAAAAAATGTAATAATTAAAAGATTTAATTATTCTATATTAAATACTAAAAAATATGTTTGAATAAGTTGGTTGACACGAAATATTAATTTATAATATAATAATACCAATAAATAAATTCAAAATATAAAGAATTTGAATATCTGGAAATGTGTGTTGTAAGTGTATACATGAATAAAGTAAAAATTACTAAAAAATTTAAAACTAATTCAAAAAATTTAAAATAAATTAACATGAAATTCATATAATATATATGAGTTTTAGAAACTAATAAAATAATTAAAATCATTATAATAAGTATTTAGTTAATAAAAATATTAAAAATGATGAAAAAAAGTGCATTATGAGATTTTTGGAAAAATGAAATTAGGAACGATAGCAAGAAGAATATAACTAGTGGTAGGATAAATTTATACCCAAAGGTGTAAAGAATATTCTACTACTACCATTATAAGAAGAGACATTTCACTGTTACTGTCGTAATCGAGGTACCATTTCATAGCGGTGATACCGTCACACTGGAAGGGTGCTACCGTTACAAAGGAGGAAGAAAATGCTATTGTCACAGTGGATATGCTACTATTACTGTTTGAGTGGAGTTACCATTATTACAATCTAGTTTTTATGAAGATGAAACCATCAACAAAGATCTACGACGATGCATAGATTGATCATGATGTAGCATGAGAGAGAATTTACTGTTAGGAGGAAGCTGACAACGATACTACCATCAGGCAACAGATTAAGCTACCACTATTTTGAAGCTACTGATACCATTGTGTAATTGATCTACCATTGGAAAAAAGAATTAATTTTTCTACATGATACCATTTTATAAATGAAGATCTACCATTTTAGTATATGAATATATACTGTTGGATAATATTAAGATCTACTATTACTAAAAATTAATCTAGAAACCTACCATTATGTATATCTACCATGGTAGGAGGAGATGAGATCCGCTAATATGTAGTGTGTAAATGAAGTAGGGGAGATGATGGTGTTCAATAATGAATGAGATTTACACTTAAGGAGAGAGATAAGAGCTACTTTAACCATGGAGGACAAGGTTGAGAAGTAAAATGTTAGAGAATATGACTAGTGAAACATTTTATGCAAAGCTTGACATATAAACTATGGTGATTTTTATCCCATTTAAAAGATTAAATTAGAAGAAAGTACAGAATACTTAAATTAATATAATTTTGATATATTTCCAAGGATAAAAAATAGATTAAATATGATATTTATATCAAGATATTTCATAAAAAACTTTTAAATATATAAATTATAACTTTTGAAAAAGTAATTGAAATTTTGCATAACTTTAGAAATTTTTGAAACTATATAAATCCAATTTTTATAGTTTCATGAAATTGAATGAAATTTAGAAAAATTTATTTGATTTCAAATGTAATAAAAAGTTTGCAATTCTGATATATATCATTGAATTAAAAATATTTTGAATTTTGTAAATTCCATAATTCAAGAACCATTGCATAAATTTTGGGAATATTTATGGTATTAAAATAAAAATTTAAGCCTTCTATTTAGTTTAATTAAATGTAATTAAATATATTTTTATACAATGTATTAATTTTCTCTAGAATATGATCTATATAGCTAATGTTATAATAAAATAACTAAATAAATTTTAAAACACTACAAATTGGAAAATATTGTTCGAACAAAATACATGTAGTATGTTCGGGAAAAGATGTGAAGATTCTATAGATTCATTTATAATTATTCGTAGTCTAATAAAATATTGATACTTTTATATGAAATATTAATTATTAAATTCTGATGACTATAAATCAAGATATAATTAAAAATACCGTAATCTAGTAAAACTAATTTCACATAAAATAATGAGAGTGTTTTGAAACATAAACAAACTAAATAAAGTCAAACAAAAAAAAAATACATGCAAGAACATGAAAAAAAGTGTTCAAAAATAAATTGTATCATAATAAAAAATCCTCATGTATCTATCTCATGGGTCCCCCTAAGACATTTATCCCTATTTGTTTCCCTCTATGGACTAAAAACTATCCCCCTTTACTAAGAAAACTCCCAAATATTCTCCCCCTTTTTTAATAAATACAAAATAATAAAATAAAGAACATATAAATTGAGGTATCAAATAGATTTTGAAATAAAATTCACTCCACCCTCTCCATGATTAAATTTTATTTTTAGTTAATATAATTTAACCTTGAGTATTGCACTAGATTATTTGACAAGTAAACTATAAATTGGTTATCACACATAATCACCAATGATAATTTGACTTCCATGATCACATATATAAGCTATAATTATATCCAAAAAAATTGTTTTGTAGCTTGTGATGCAAAAATATGCTTATCTTTAATTGTATTCATAGTGATTGAATTTTTATTATTTTAGTTCCATGAATCACATCTTACTTCAATAAATAATACTCCGCTGATAGTATAATTTTTGGTCTCTAACATCACTTTTCTAATCAACATTTAAATAACTATAAACATGAATAGATTTATCTTTTTCATGCCTCAAGCCATACTCAAGATCCTTGGATCCTTAAATTAACACCCAAGAATTATCAATTTGATTTAATTTACCCTCCATTTAAATAATAAAATCTTTGTGTTGTACAATATCTTTAACATTTCTTAGTATCACTTATGAAAGTAAGATTTTATGACTTGAATTCATCAATTTTATTCAAGTTTGAACTCATTGACAATAATTTCTTATTATGATTTTAGTATTTACATGTTTTTTAAGTATCAATAACTTAGATCCACTTTGTTTTTAACATTACTCATTAATTGAAACATCAAAATTACCTTTTTTTATGGAAAATTTTTGTGCCAAAGAAATTTGTAACATGCTGATAATTAAATTATCCATGGGACTCTTCAATATCATCATCAAAAGAAAATTTTGTTTTTTAAGTACCATGTTCCTCCATAATAATAATATCAAATTTATCTTCCATTTTCATGATATTGGTTGTAAATAATCCCTTTAGATACTACTTCAATGTTCTGGGTTGTTGTGTTTATTGAAAAAGTGTTTTGAAAAAGTTTTAGTGTGTCTGTTGAAAAAACTATTCTGGAATCAATTATAAGTAATAGGTAATTTTTTGGAAAAACAGAGAAGGATGGATTTTTGTGAAGAAATTATGTAACTACACTTTAATTAAATTTAAGGATAAAATGCATAGAAAATATGGATGGTGCCTCAAAAAATTAGTACATGGCAGTGAGACTATGTAGGAGTTATGTGGAAGATGGTCCATAAAGGAATTTCATGGTGTTGGATTTTTGTGACCATGAAAGGATCATGTGGTTATAGTTTTTGAAACCAAAAAGAGAGTTCACAATGGATCCTAGTCATTTTCATTCATGTGGCATAAATTGTATGTTAACCTTGAAGGTCATGCACTATGTGAGGATATGTATGAAGGTCATACATAGAGGTAATTTCATAAAGGGACGAAAAATTATTTTGGGGTTAAAAGATATATTGGGGTCCTTTTAATATATAAGGATCTCCTAATAATTTCATTTGATAGAGAAAAAATTAGTAAAAAAATCATTTTTTATAATTTCATAAATTTAAAAAGAAGTTCATAAAGAACAATAGTTTGCAAAGAATAATAGTTGATGAAGTGAAAAGGGTAATTTTGAGTAAATTGATACATAAAGTGTGAAACATGATGGAGGTTTGTGAGACAGTATTTGGATGAGTATTATGTGGGGGAAGTATGTGTACCGAGTAGTTCTTGATGGATCTTGTTCAAATCTAGTTAATGGGGGGATTTCATAAAGGAGGAGTCTGTATGAAGTAGACTACAAGGGACTTATGCATAGGGGTAGCATGAGAAGGAATAGTTCACAAAGGCAGTATGTGAAGGAGATTCATAGTTCATGAAGGAAAGTTCATGAATAGAATATTTTGAAAATTTATTTTTTATGAATCATATTTTATGTGGTAGAGGATTTCATCTCATCAATGAAAGAGAAGTTACATGTCACATATGTGTTAGTGCAAACCGATTCAAAGATGATTTATATCATTAGAAGAATTTTCTGGAGGATCAATGAGTTCCTTATAGTCAAGAGGATAGTGAGTTCTCAAGTGTGAGTGATTTTAAACTTTGAGGGACAATGATTCCACTCTGAAAATTGTAATATTATATAAATTTAGTGATTTTGGTACATTTAAACATTATTTTTTTATGCTTCTTGGATTATCCTGGTTTGGGTGAAACAAGTAAAAATATCTATGTCTCTTGAATGATTTACTTTCGTTATATATCACTCTATGAAAAATAGAGAAGATTTTATTATTTAACAATAAAACAAGATCACAAGGTGGGATTATTTTACTCCATAATTCCATGATTAAACCTCCCTCTCAAGGTGTTTAACCTAGTATTGCCAACAAGTGGTATCAAAACTAAAAATTAACGTTAGTTGAATTATCAATTAGAGGAAGTCATGGAAGATATTAATCATAAAGGGATTGTGATATTCGAAGAGAATATTTTACAACTATGTAATAACTAGATGTATTACTACTTCTAATCTGTAGGAATGGATGTGTATACAGCTACTATCCATGGTATCATAGTTAATATGGGAAAAACTATTTATCAGAAGGAGACTATAAAAAACCGGATGCTTAATCCAAAGGTATCAATGCTTGAGGTGGAATTTTATCCAACAAAATCTAGGTGATGTTTATGTCATGTAAATCCTCATATTCCATTTTAAAAAAGATGATTAATATCTAGGAAGGAAATTCAAAATTCTGAGAAGCTAAATTAGTGGTTTTGAGGAACAATTATGAGGACTTGAGGATGCACCTGAATAAATTTTTGATTCATTATTTGATCGGGTGAATGTTATTGTAAAGGATATGTTTGGTATCAAAAAAAACCTCTATAGTTGAGGATAAATATCTAAAGGAGGAAAAATTGGATAATATTCATAGTACTATTATCGTATATAAAATGAGGAATGATAATAATGAGGCTATGGAAAAAGGGAAATCAAAGGAAGTGGAATTAAAGTCATTGAATAATCTCTCAATGTAGGATGATCTGGAAGAAAAAGATATTGATAAATTCATGACATTATTTTCCTCAAATCTAAAAAGGGGAAAAAGAAATTTCAAAGGGAAACTTACATTTGGATGATTTCGATGTAGAAAGGTTGTGCATCTTGAAACAAAGTGACCTAAAAATTTTCATGATGATAATGATAATTAAGAATTTAACATAAACAAATCTTCAACTAATATGAATGGTCGGGGGATTGAGAAAAAATTATTCAGGAAGAAGAACCATCTTTCACAAGAGGATAATAGCTCAGAAGAAATAGGGGAATAATAGATTTCAAAATACAAATACCTCAAATAGTATGTTCATGTAGCTATTGTAGACATGTAAAAAACTAATTAGGAAATTAATAATGATAAGATATAATTTTATTTAGAGTTAATATCTTACTAGTGTTAAAATATTCCCTAAAAGAGATGGATTTTTTGAGAGCTGAAATAAATAAATCCATTGGAGTTGTTCATGATGACAAACTCTATATTAAACAATACCAAGAGGAGAATACTGAGTTAAGAGCAGAGGTTGAAAATATTGAATATGAAAATCTAAAAAAATTAGAGATGTTTGTTGAGTAAAATAACAATATTTAAGAGAAGGCCATGGTTATCGATGGTTTGACTAACATAGTAAAAGATTGAGTCAAACATATTGAAGAGCTTGGGGAAGAATTTTTTTGGCCTATGATAAAAATATAATATCATAAAATATTATTGACCCCATATATAACATCAATAAATCATATTGAATTGGTGGAATAAAAGGTAAAATATATGTTTGGAGGTCCAATAATGAATTTAAAATATTTTTTTGTGGAATAAAATGACACATAAAAGTAAAAAAGTTGTTATAGGACTTGATTATAAGAAGAAGGTAGTGTCAACTAATGCTAATCCAAAAGAACCCACTCCAAAGTTAAAGGTTTATTTGGGTGTAGATTAAAATAATAATAATTAAAGAACCTAAAAGAACACAAGTTCAATAGAAAGTACACATAAGAGTGCACTGTGAATTAGGTGTTACTATTATAGAGAGATAGTACACTTTGAATTTTTTTCTTCCATTGCTAGAGGTATTGGAAGAAGTAAGAGAAACAGAGTAAATTAAGTAGAGTTCAATATTACATGTATAATGTTGATGGTATCTATTTCTAGTGTGGTGTATATGGACATGTTTACATGTGTTGCTCATAGATGTTTAATAGTAATGTGACTTTGAAAACCAAAACAAGTTATATAAAACAGATCAAAGAATCATCAAGTGGGATGAAAATGAAAAATTTATTTGAATATTTCCAAGACGAATTTGGTAAATAATTTAAAAAAATGATAAATTATACTAATAAAAACCAGGTATGAAGTCTAAGACATGGATCAAAAAGAAAAGAGCTAAGAAGGCAGTGATTATAAATATTTCCCTGAAAGTATCAGATCATTAAGATGCATGGATTCTTAATAGTTGATGTACTTACCATATGAATGGAGACAAATATATTATCATATGCATCAAGTATGATAAGAAATGTTTTTTTATATTTGAAAATGATGAAGTCTTAAAGATCATTAGATTTAGAAAATCCAAATTTAGGGGAAATACATAAGACACACATATTTATTCATTGTTGGAGGTTTCGGTAAAAAAATTCCACATGTTAGTAAATTGTGTGACTAAAGAAATGAAATAAAATTTTACAATAATACATATATCATCAATGGAAAGAAAAGAAATTATAATTCAAGGTAATAACATAAAGGGTAATTTATACCTTTTCAAGTGAGAATAATACATGTTCTTTCTACCCATGGAAGAAGAAAATTGATTATGGAATAAATATCTTGTCCATTTGAGCTAAAAATACTTGTAATATTTGGTTAAAATTTATGTATCTTGAGATCAACCTAAAATCACATGTGATCATAGGCTCATGTGTTACATTTTATAAAAAGTAAAGACCATTTAGAATATGTACAAATAAAAAGATCAGAAATCAACAAGGGTTCCTGAATTAGTTCATCTTGATATGTGTGGGCCAATATCACCAAGATCCATTTATGGGAATATATATTATGTTATTTTCATTAATTATATTAGAAGGATGATAGGATTGATGTCCATCATCCATAAGTATGAGTTTCTTAGTTGCATTACTCAGTATTGAAGAAGTTTTGAAAATATTCTGGACAAAAAATTATAAAATTATAGACTGGTAATTGCATGGATATTACATACAAATAGCTAGAGGATTTTTTCCAAAAACATAGGACAAGGCAACAGGTATCAATAGTTAGAACACTTTAAGAAAATGGTGTGGTTGATAGGAGATAACTAATTATAAACATCATGTATAGAATGATTCTTATTGACAAAAATCAAACAGGTATATTTTGGAAGGAAGTAGTCATGAAATCAGTTTATATTTACAATAGATATTTTTTGTTTCTAGGGGAAGAAAAGACTCCACCTAAGATGTGGTATGGAAGTAAGTTGACACAAAATTATTTTTAATATTCAAGATTAAGTGTTTCATTCTCAATAAGTAGAAAGACATAAAATTTTAGTGTCATGGGGATGAAGGTGTTTTACTTGGTAATCATGAAAGAGTAAAGAATATAAATTCATCTATAAGAAGCTATGAAATTTTTTTTAAAGTAATTATGGCATTATAGATAATAATGGGTAGAATATTCCAAAACATAGTGAGAAATGTAGTATCCCCAACTCTAGTAAACTAAAGTTGGTGCTTAATTATTTTATTGGAATAAGATATAAGGTATGACACCATAAAGGATTGATCATTTTAGTAGTCCTGAAAAAATAAAAACATACATGGATTCCATATTAAATTGGAAATTAAATATATATCATGGAAAAATTTATCGTATTCTTGAAAATAATTCAATGATTCATTCTTCACATCCTAGGTAAAGGAAAAAAAATAAATTTTAAGATTAGGTTATTAGTAATGGTTACATACAACATATGCTATCATGAGTAAATAAGGTGTTGGAGTTAGTTCCCTAGAACCATCTTGTTTAGTACTCGATTATCTGTTTTTATTATTAAATAAGTTTTATTATCACATCATTATTATTCTTATACTTAATATTTTTATGTGATAGTGTCCTTATAATATAGGTTGTGCTAAAAGGTTATAGTATTTTCCCATTATGATTAGAACCTAGAGGTTCCACAATATTATTTTTGAACCTTGTTCTATGTCCAGATGATATTTTCTAATGATAAGTGTATTTAATGTATACATTTTAGAGAGTTTTAGTAGTTTGATTTTTGGATTTAATTGAATAATTTTTCCAATTTTAGAATTAATTGAGTTGTTTTATGGTTTATGGAAGTAAATGATGAATTTTTTATAAAGGAATGAAAATGGATGAAAATATGAGATAAAGGAACTTTCATGCCCTGAGCTTCACTCGTGATGTGAGACCAGATTTTTAACGATTAAGAGAAGCTGAAAAATAGAGTGAAAAAGTTACAAGCCGTGTAATACCATTACACATCGTGACATGTTCAAATGGAAATTTCCATTTTGGACAGGTTGTGACTTTAGTACACAGTGTGAAAAGCACTTACACGTTGTGAGTCTCCAATTCATTTCGTGAAGTGAGTCAAATAATAAAAGTAGTATATGATATTAATGAAAGATTCACACACACAGAGGAGAAATCAGATATAGATTACACGACATGTAACCCAGTTACACGTCCTGACTTTGCTGATGTGTAGAAAAAATAAAAACGATGCTGCAAGCAATTCTAGTGGATTTTCCTATAAAAGGAGCACCCATGACACTCTTCCAACACACCTTGGACCAGAGGAATGTTGAGATGGTATGTCTGAGTATGATATACTATATAATACCAAATGTAGGATCGAATATGTAAAATGAGATACAAATAAAAGAGGGGGGGGGGTGAAATGTATACTTTTAAAAAATCCTTAAGGAAATTTTGTATAACCAAAATTCACAACACCTCTAAGTTCTAATAACTTGCTTGAATCTGGAAAAGTGATTCTAGAAATGAAACTTAACAAAAGATTACACCATCTAAGATTCTACCTTAAAGCATATAGAATCTAACTAAAAATCAGAGTACAAGTATAAGGAAGTATATGAAAGTTATACTTTCCTTAACAATACAAATGCCAAGAAGAAAACAAATTAGTAACACTACAAGTAACAAATAGGAGCTCTTTTAACCCAAATAGGATGGTATCCAACAACCCTGGATAACAGGTCCCTTGATTTATACTTTCAAGAAAGTCTATCTTACCCAAACCTAGGTAAGCCCTCAATCTGAAGATCGGTATCTGTCTTAATATCCCTATAAGCCCTCGATTTGTAAGGAAATTGGAACCTTCGACTTCCCAACCTGAAGTCTCTGATTTCAAGGAAATCGAACCTCTGCACTAAGAAAATCAGAATGAAGCAAAGTGTGAACGAGCAGTTCAAAACTTTCTGCACGGAGCTTGAGAGTTTATAAGAGTCTCTCTCTCTAGAAATCACTTCTGAAAATCCTAAGCTTCAAAGAATTCAAAAGTTCCAAATGTTGTGAGCTCTTTCAAATGAGCTCCTATTTATAGGCACGACTCCAACGGTCGGCTCCCTCCTCCAATGATTATATTTTTCCTTGAATTTCAGAGGGACCTGTATATGTGTCACTAAAACAATGGTTAGTGAGTAACTGAAAGCAAAACATCGTTTTATAACTAAACTGGTGTTAGTATAACTAAAGAATGATATTGGGAATGAGAGTAAGTTAAAGCTCAGAGTCTAAGTAAAAAATGAGTTCGGAGTCTACAACACTAGGATATTTAGATTCTATTTTGTAGGAATTCAGAACATGAATTCTATAGAATTCCAGAGTCTGAATTTCAATGAAATTCAAAGTCTAGATTCAATAAGAATTCGAAACCTGAACTTATAATGTTCGGAGTCAAAGTTCATGAGAATTCGGAGTCATAACTCATAAGATTTTGGGGTCTTAATCCAGAGAACTTGGAGTCAAAACTTGGATAAGTTCATAAACAGAATTTGTAATCAGAATTTGGAGTCAGAACTCAAAAGAGTTCGTATCCAGAATTCGTAATCAGAATTCATAGTCAAACTTTTCATAAGTTCATAATTAGAATTTGGAGTCAAACTTCATGAATGTTCGTATCCAGAATTCGGAGTTGAACTTCATGAGAGTTCGTGTTAAGGATTCGGAGTTGAACTTCATGAGAGTTCATAACCAGAATTCGGAGCCTTAAAAAAATGCCTCATGTCTAAGTATTATATGATTTTGAGGTTTTTGGTTTCAGTCCTATTTTTACACTTAGAGAAAAAAATATGATTTGACCAAAGAAAATATGGTAAGGATAAATTTCTTTGGGTAAGGAATTTTTTCCTTAAGGGAGTAAAACAAGGGGTAAAATGAGTTTTTCCTTGAAATAAGGT
Source organism: Viscum album (assembly GCA_963277665.1). NCBI lineage: Eukaryota > Viridiplantae > Streptophyta > Magnoliopsida > Santalales > Viscaceae > Viscum > Viscum album. The sequence goes on along the minus strand of OY728138.1, from coordinate 1,290,965,443 downwards.
GTTTGTGATTTTAAAAACAAGAGGGATGATAAAGTCATAAGGAAAGACATAATGAATTAACAATCACCCCCTTGAAAGAAGGAATAAAAAAGTCATAAGGAAAACCTTATTGACTCAAAAATCTCTCCCTTTTTGGAAAGCACAAACATCCTTATGAAAAAGAATACAAGGACTTAGAAAATTTTTCTAGACTATGAAAAAAAACTTATCTCCCTTTGTTCATGGACAATGGTGAATAAGACTAACTCCCCATTAGTATTTTGAACTCTAAAGATCATATTATAGATTTCTAGAATGAGAATTTTCATTTTAATGTGGAAATCTTCATAATGAGAACTCCCCCTTACTTAGGGATAGTTCTTCTTAGAAATATTTTTCCTTCTCCCCTTTAGAATTATTTTTCCTTCTCCCCATTTTTGATTTTCCAAAAGTGTTTGAGGGAATGGAAAAATAATATAGTACCTGAAATATTAGTATAGACATCCAAACAAAACAAAATATCGGAGTGGGATTTATTCTGCTTCTTTTTGCTTGGGCATGATCTTCTTCACTATTGTCTTCAACTTCTTCAGCTCTTTGTGATCTTCCTCAGCTTGCTTTTATAAGGCTGTGATCCTGTCTTCTTGAGCCTTCAAGGCTTCCGCCTGAGCCTTCAGCAATTCCTCTTGATTCACAATCTTTTATTCAATCTCAATCTGAAGATCCATTTCAGTTTTCCTGCTTTGAACAAAATAATTCATCTTTCCATTCAGATCTTTCACCTCTTAAATATGAGTATTTTGTTCAAGATTTAGCTTTTCCTAAAAACTATCTGAAATATTTTTTATTTTGGCATCTTCGATACCAAAGGATTCCTTGACATCTTCCTGAAACTGATCAAGCTCTTCTAAATCTAGAACTATTTTCTTAGACCATTTGGTCATAAGCTTGCAGGATTTCCTGTGGGCTTCATAGTTGATCCGAAATTTTTTGTGATCAGCCTCAATATTCACACATCTATCTATAACCGTGGATATAGAGTCTGATTTTTGATTTATACTATACTGAATCATCTGATATCTATATTCTATTGCAGAAAAAATTGGAATGGTTTCCACTAGCTTCATCAGGGGCTAAACAACAAAATCATGTCCCAAGGTAGATGACTTTGAATTAGACATTTTTCTTTGAGATGGTTCTTCCTCTATCTCTACCAACTTTCTCTTAGGGGTTCCTCTAGATTATTTCTTCCTCAAAATATCTTTCGTTGGAGTTTCAACTACTATTTGTTTCCCCTTGCTGATTCTCAGTATTTCTTCCTCATCTGAAGATTCATACTCATTTTCAGATAGTTGTACAATCTTATCTTCATCAGCTTTTTCTTTCTCATCTCCAGCTTCAACATCTTTAGGAAGGATGAAGTCATGATTATAACTCTCTTACTCTGAAAACTTATTCAATTCTTCTTCTTCTCCTTTCCCATCAGCTCCAGGAGTGGCAATTTTTGAAGATCCATCTTGAGAAGTCCGGATTGAAAGCTTCTCGGAAGCACTCTCCTTTTCATGAAATTCTTCTACTTGATTTAACAAATCGGCTATATTTTCAATGATTTGAGCTTCTTGGACTTCTTCCACATATTCCTGAACTTATTCTACAACTTCCTTATCTTTGGTATTTTCCAAAGTCCTCTTACCTGGGGTCTCATACAATTGTTCTACAAGGAATGATTTCAGCACTGGAATAGTCTCGGATACAATTTCAGTGGCTTTCAAAAGAGATTGGAGAATCTCTACCTATGAAATTTTCTTCTTCAGTTTCTTTTCCTTGGCCTGATTTTCTAACTCATATGCAGATTTCTCTTTCAATGCCCTAGCCTCAGCAGGATCCAAAACAAGCTGTGGCTCCCCTGGTTTTCTATTCTTCTTATCCTCCCCCATTTTACTACCACCTTATCTGGGTAGGATTTTTTGCTTCTTTGGTTTATGAGGTGCAGATTGGACTTCCTTAGAATTAGGGGTTTTTTCTGTTTCTTCCACTTCCTTAAGATTTATATTCTTCCTGGCCTTCTTTGATGGTTTATATTTTTCAAAATTTTCGTTATTGGCTTCTGCCTCTTCTATTGGAAGATCATAAAACTCCCCTGTCTCTTTAGAGAAGCCAACATTCATTCTCTTCAAGGTATCATCACTGACTAACATTACCTTGCAATTCCTCAGCTTGGAACTCCATGGGATCTTGAAATATTCAAGACACCGAACTATTATCTTGGAAAGTAAAGCAGGATACATAATAATCTGAGCTCTCAAATTCCCATTCTTGATGTTCTGTATCATAATGAGGATGTGACTCTTTAAATTGTTTTTCCTTAGATTTACCAAAAAATCTAAGATGTTCATGTCACTTTTATTAAGGGTGTCCTTGTCACCCTTTCTTGGTATGATGAGACCTTGTACCCATAACTGTAGAATTTGATTGTTGGTAGATAGATGGGAAATCTTGGATGTCTTTACATCAGTAATTCCAAGGCATTCCATTGGCTTCACCATAATGAATCTTCCTTCCACATCCGACATCTTGTGGGAGAAAAATTTGGCTTCACCTTCATATGAGAGCCCCACCAAGCTCGCAGCCTTGGTGTAAGAGAGTTTACATGTCTTTCTATAACTCTTTAATGAGAATTTTTCTCTACCCTCTTCCTTAAAAAAGAAAACTGATTCATAGAATTTGATGAGAAGATCCAGATAGACTAAATCCTAAGCTCCTGTCTTTGAAATATCTATACTTTCCCATCCATTGAGATTGATGTTCTTGGAAATTATAGAGTCATACTTATTGAAGAAGTTTGAATGAACTAGCCTCTCCCTGTAAATTTTCCACTCTGAAATTGGCTTGATAGTAGACATATCTTGAGAGGGAACTTCTGTAGACATTTAGACTTGAGGACCTCTGAAGAATTCAGAACGACCTTTTGTAGAGAGGCAAAGCTTCAGCATGCAGAATATTGAAAAACCGATGTGGGAAAACGATCAGGGGTCCCCTTTATATAGGCGATGAAGTGACCTTTCAACTTAAAAATCCAATCTAACAGTTGGAAAAACATCTGATCTAATCTAACAATTGATATGATAGCCGCAAGGAATAATTTGGTAGAATCTGATCTTTTGAGGTTTTGTAAGAAATTCGGATTTAAGGAAACTTGAATCCGAGCAAAAGAAACTAACATCAAATAAAAGGTGATTATGAAAAACTCGAGAAAGAATCATACCTTTAGGATTTCTAGGAATATTATTCGTACTAAGGAATATTCTTCTAGGTGAACTTTGGATTCCAGAAAAAACATGAATACAAAAGTTTCCCTACAAAAATTTTCAAATCTGAGAGTTTCAATTACGAAAATTTCAAATCCGAAGATTTTCATTACAAAAATTTCAAATCCAAAAATTTTATTACGAAAATTTCAAACCCAAAAAATTCCATTACGAAAATTTCAAATCTGAAAATTTCCATTACAGAAATTTCAAATTCATAAATTTTCATTATGAAAACTTCAGGTCCGAAGATTTTCATTACAAAAAATTTGAAAAACCGATAATGAAAATTTATGAAATTTGTTGAAAAACTAACTACAAAAATTTTCATTATGAAAAATTTGAAAAACTAACTATGAAAATTTTCATTATGAAAAATTTGAAAAACTAACTATGAAAATTTTCATTATGAAAAATTTGAAAAACTAACAGACAAATGTACTCCCCCTATGAGAAGGAGTTTATTACTATAAAAAGATTGATTCAACAAGAAGTTAATCAAGGAAGATTACCTTACGTTTATCATTCCTAAATTCTATTTAATTTATTCAATTCTATCAGAGGGTAGTGATTTTGTGAAAATATCAGCAAGTTGATCTTGTGTTCCGATAAACTGAAGAATGATATCTCCTTTTTGTGTGTGATTACTAAGAAAGTGATGCCTAATATCTATGTGCATTGCACGAGATTGATGTTCAGGGTTTTTACTAAAGGAATTGGCACTTGTGTTGTCACACATAATTTGAGTCTTAGTAAAACTCAAGCCATAGTATGTGAGTGTCTGTTGCATCCATAATACTTGAGCACAACAACATCCAGCTGCTACATATTCAGCTTCAGCAGTGGAAAGTGATACTGAGTGTTGCTTTTTTCATAACCAAGAAACCAATGAATCTCCTAAGAAATTAAAAGTTCCAGATGTACTCTTTCTATACATTCTACATCCACCAAAGTCAGCATTTGAAAATCTTTTAAAAACAAAATCATTTCCAGAAGTATAAAATAGTAATAAATTCATTATTTCCTTTAAGTAGAGAAAAATTCACTTCACTGCCTTTAAATGAGATTCCTTTGGATTGGATTGATATCTTTCACATAAGAATACTAAAAACATTATGTCTGGATGAATAACTATCAAGTAAAGTATACTTCCTATCATACCTCTAAAATTTGTTTGATCTACTGGTTTCCCAGCTTCATCAAGTTCAAGTGTGTTTGAGGTACCAATGGGAGTACTTATACTTTTAGTGTTGTCATATCCATACTTTTTAAGAAGATATTTAATATACTTATGTTGAGATATATAGATTCCTTTTGGTTTTTGAGAGATTTGAAAACCAAGGAAAAATGTTAACTTACCCATCATACTCATTTCAAACTCATATTTCATTAGATTCGCAAAGGAATCAGTTAAATATTGCTGAGTTGAACCAAATATAATGTCATAAACATAAATTTGAAAAATAAATTTTTTTTTGTTGTCTTTATTTATAAAAAGGGTTGGATATGTATTTTCCTTAACATAGTTATTTTGAATCAAAAATCCTATAAGTTTATCATACCAAGCTCGAGGGGTTTGTTTAAGGCTATACAAAGATTTGGTAATTCTAAAAACATGATCAGGATGTTTTTTATCTTCAAAGCCCGGAGGTTGTTCAACAAAAACTCCCTCTTGAACATAAACATTAAAAAAAGCACATTTCACATCCATTTGAAAAATTTTGAAATTAAAGAATGCTGCAAAGGCAAGTAAAATACAAATAGATTCAAGTATATCTACTGGATAATAGGTTTCTTTATAGTATATTCCTTCTTGTTGATTATAGCCTTTAGCAACTAATCTAGATTTATTTCTTACAATGATTCCATTTTCATCACACTTATTTCTAAAGACCCATTTTACTCCAATAATAGAGGTTTCCTTAGGTCTTTCAACCAAGGTCCAGACTTTATTCCTTTCAAATTAATTTAGTTCATCTTGCATGGATTTGATCCAATCATCATCACCTAAAGCTTCATTAGTGCTTTTTTGTTTTAATTGGGAAAGGAATTATAGATGTTATACTTCATTTCTTATGGAGCTTCTAGTCTTTATAGGTTGATTCATATCACCAATGATACTATCACTAGGATGATTCTTAATAAATGACTGATTTGGGTTTTTTAAAACCTGTTCATCAACATAGGGTATGAAATCTTTTGGGGTAAAAGTTTCAGAAGAATCTTCTTGAACATTTTCCTTATCATAAGGATATTATATCAAAGCTTGATAGTCAGTTTTTGAAAACACATCTGAAGATGTAGGTAGGGGTTGTTTAAAAACAAAAGGACCAGTTTCATAAAATTTCATATGCACTATGTCTTCAACAGTACACGTGATTTTATTTAAAACTCTATATACCTTAGAGGTTGTGGAGTAGCCTAAGAAAATTCCTTCATCAGATTTTGGTGAGAATTTATGTAGATTATCTTTAGTATTCAGAATGAATATCTTGCAACCAAAAACATTAAAGTATGAAAGTCTATGTTTTCTACCATTCCATAACTCATAAGGAGTTTTATTAAGAAAAGGTCTAATAAAAAAACGATTTATAGTATAACAAGCAGTACTTACAACTTCAACCCAAAAATGTTTAGCTACAAAATACTCACTCAACATGGTTCTAGTTATCCCTTGAAGAATTCTATTTCTTCTTTCAACAACACCATTTTGTTGAGGTGTTCTGGGTGCTGAAAAGTTATGAGTAATGCCTTTTCTACTACAAAAAGTTTCAAAATCGTAATTTTGAAATTCTCCTCCATGATCAATATGAATAGTTTTCAATGGAAGGCTTTTCTTATTTTTAACTTGGGCTCTAAAACTTTTGAAATAAGAGAAGTCTTCATACTTATTTTCTAGAAAATGGACCCACGTAAATCTTGTGTAATCATCAACCAAAACAAATATATAGTACTTGCACCCAATGCTTCCAGTTTGTGTTGGACCAAAGAGATCCATATGAACTAGAAATAATGCATCATTAGTTGAGACATCACTGACAGATTTAAAATTTTATTTATGTTTCTTTCCATATTGAAAAGTGTCACAAACTTTATAAGAATCAAATATAAGCTCCAGTAGATCCTTAACTAGTCCTTTCTTAGAAAGTTTTCATAAGTTCCTAAGGTTACAATGTACTAACCTTCTATTCCACAACCAATAATGATCTTCCATTTCACTAACGCATGATAAGTCTTGTCTCCTAAGGTCTTCTAAGTTTAGTGTGCAAACATTCTCTTTCCTATTGGGAGAAAGAATAAATTCTTCCTTGGAATTGTGTAATAAGAACTTTTCATTCTTAAAATTTACAAGGTAACCTTCATGACATAATTGGCTTATGCTAATGAGGTTGTGCTTAAGAACATTAAAAAATAAAACATTTTAAATAAATGTTCTTCCAAGAATAACAATGTTACCTATACCAATAATTTATCCCTGAGCATTATCTCCGAAAGTTACTTTTCCTCCTTTCATCTTGATAATATTTTAAAAGTAGTTTTTGTTACCAGTCATATGCCGGGAACATCCACTATCCATGTACCACATGTTGCTATTGGTACCTTCTCTATTTTCTTGAAAATAAGAGAGTTAGACATTCGAAATAAAAAATTTCTTCGATCCGGAATTGTTAGAAAACAATATTTTGGGTATCCACATATATTTAGAAAAATAATATTTATGAAACCCAAGAGATTTAATTTTATTCAAGGAGCAATTTTTCTTCCAATGACCACCAATTTGACATTTAGTACAAAAAGGGGATCTAGAAGGAACAAAATAGTTGTTTTTGAAAACTAGCTTTTGGTGAGTATAACCTACTGTAGTAGTGTTTCCTTGAGTTTTAATTTTAGAATACATATTGTCAAAATTTTCCTTCCCAGAGGTAAAGTTTGCAAGAAGCTTATTAAGAGAGAATATTTCGGATTTTAGTCTGATGACTAAATTCCTATCCTCAGGAATCATTTCCTTAGAGTTATATTTTTCCTCAAAAACTTTTATCTTTAAAATAACATTATTAAGATCTTTAGAAAGTTCTTCTTTAATAGAATTTGCTTTCTCAATGTCTTTAGAAAGTTTTTCTAAGAGCTCTTCTTTATTTCCAAGATATCTAGAAAGATCTGAAATCTCTTTTGTAAGAATTTATCCCCATGTATTTTCCTTGTCTAATTTCTTAGAAATTTTACAATTTTTTTCTTTATGTAACTTGGAAAATCTAGATACTTCTTCAAATGAAGGTTCTTCATTTTCTGAAGATGAATTTTCTTCATTAGAAGTATTATTTTCGGAATAGTAATTCTTATCAAGAGATAAATTTGTTAAAGCCTCGACATAGTGTACCTTTCCCATAAGACATGTATTAGGGAAAGATGTAGTAGCAATGAATCCCATATTCTTCTGTGATGATGAATCATATTCAGAAGATTCACTTTCTGAAGAGTCTCCACATCTATCACTCCAAGTATTATTGGATTTAAGACTATTATTTTTCTTTGATCGATATAATTTCTTCTTGTTCCTTTATGAATTCCATTCCTTCTTATCCTTCTTTTTCAGCAGGGGACAATCAGGTCTGATTTGACCTATTCTTCTACATTCATAACAAGTAACTTCTCCATCTTTGTTATCTCTGTAGTCTTTTTTCTTATACTTATTCTGATGATTCTTTTGAGGTACAATCTTGTTCATTCTCCGAGCAAGATTAGATAAATCATTCTCAAAATTTTCTGTATCACTATATTCTGACTGAATAATGACTTTCTTTGACTTTGATCTAGTTACCATTTCTGGGGTCTTCGATTTAATATGTTTGGAAGTGGTCATAAAAACAACTCCTCCATTCTCATTCTTCTTCTTAACATTTTCATCATCTCTTCTCATTCTGGTTTCATGCTGAAGAAGAGTTCCAAAAAACTCATCTACGGAAATCTGAGTGACTTTCTTATTTTCATCAATAGCTGTCCTCTTGGACTCCCATTCATTTGGAATGATATCTATGATATTTTCAACAAGTGCTTCATCATCCAAACCTTTTTCTCCCATATATTGTAAGCTATTTACTATAGTGATAAACCTTTGATGTACTTTTCTTACAGGTTCTCCATAAGGAAAATTAAAACCATGATACTCAGCTCTGAGCATGGCTCTTATAGTTTGAATGACTTTGGAAGTTCCAAAGTGAGTAACTTCAAGTTTCTTCAATATAGAATTTTTTGATTCACAATATTAAATTTGGCTATATATATTTCTAGTCATAGAACAAAGAAAAGTATTACATACCTTATAATTCAGTTGATATTCATGCTTTTCTTGATTAGTAAAGGTACTAACTTCTTTGTCATGGATTTTTTATCCTTCAGTAAGCATAAAAAAATTGTCAACACCAGTATTGATAATGAAAGTCTTCATACGACCTCTCCAATACTCATAATAATTTCCATCAAAGATAGGTGGTCTTGTCGGATTGATATTGTCAATAGAACCAACATTTAAACCTGTCATCTTTAAGAAAATCTTTGGCACACAAACTTGTTAGTTGTAAGAGTTTGTAAACAATAGAAAATATCCTAATCAAGGAACTAGATATTTTATCTCTAAGAAAGAATGAATCCGAACTTTATGAGTCCAAAAAATAGATTCAGAAAAAGTTTGAATTCGGAAGTTCTATTCTGAGAATTCTCTTCTGAATCTAATCGTGAGATTAATTCATATTAAACCAACCCTCTGATACCAATTGTTGAGATGGTATGTCTGAGTATGATATACTCTATGATACCAAATGTAGGATTGAATATGTAAAATGAGATACAAATACAAGGGGGGGGGGGGGGGGTGAATTGTATACTTTTAAAAAATCCTTAAGGAAATTTTTTATAACCAAAATTCACAACACCTCTAAGTTCAAATAACTTGCTTGATTCCGAAAAAGTGATTCCGAAAATGAAACTTAACAAAATTTTACACCATCTAAGATTCTACCTTAAAGAGTATAGAATCTAAATAAAAATCAAAGTACAAGTATAAGGAAGTATATGAAAGTTATACTTTCCTTAACAATACAAATTTACAACAGAAAACAAAGTATTAACACTACAAGTAACAAGTAGGAAATATTTTAATCCAAAGAGGAGGGTATCAAAAAACCCTATATAAGAGGTACCTTGATTTATACTTTCAAGAAATTCTATCTTACCAAAACCCAGGTAAGTCCTCAATCTGAAGATCAGTATCTATCTTGCTATCCCCACAAGCACTCGATTTGTAAGGAAATCGGAACCTCTGACTTCACAATCCTAAGTCTCTGATTTCAAGGAAATGGAACCTATGCACTAAGAAAATCTTCACGAATAAAAGTTTGAACGAGTAGTACAAAACTTTCAGTATGAAGCCTGAGAGTTTATAAGAGTCTCTCTCTCTAGAAATAACTTCTGAAAATCCTGAGCTTCAAAGAATTCAAAATTTCCAGAAGTTGTGAGATCTTTCAAATGAGATCTTATTTATAGGTGCGGATCCAATGGTTGGCTCCCTCCTCCAATGGTCATATTTTTCCTTGAATTTTAAAGGGACCTGTACACGTGTCACTCAAACAATGGTTAGTGAGTAACTGAAATAATGACATCATTTTATAACTAAAAAGGTGTAAGTATAACTAAAGACTGATATTTGGAATGAGAGTAAGTGAAAGTTCAGAGTCTAAGTAAAAACTGAGTTCGGAGTCTACAACACAATGATATTCGGATTCTGTTTTTTAGGAATTCAGAACCTAAATTCTGTAGAATTACAATGTTTGAATTTCAAAGAAATTCGGAGTTTGGATTCAATAAGATTTCAGAACCAGAACTTACAAAGTTCAGAGTCGAAGTTCATGAGAATTCATAGTTAGAACTCATAAGAGTTTGGAGTCTAAATTCAAAGAAATTGGAGTCAGAACTTGGATAATTTCGTAACCAGATTTCTTAATCAAGATTCGGAGTCAGAACTTAGAAGAGTTCATATCCATAATTCGTAATCATAATTCATAGTCAAACTTTTCATAAGTTCGTATCAGAATTCAGAGTCAAACTTCATGAATGTTCGTATCCAGAATTCAGAGTTGAAATTCAAGAGAGTTCTTGTCCAGGATTCAGAGTTGAACTTCATGATAGTTTGTAACCAGAATTCAGAGTCTTAAACAAAATGCCTCATGTCTAAGTATTATATGATTTTGAGGTTTTTGGTTTCTATCTGATTTTTAAACTTAGATAAAAAAATATGATTTGAGAAAAGAAAACATGGTAAGGATAAATTTCCTTGGGTAAGGAAATTTTTACTTAAGGTAGTAAAACAAGGGGTAAAATGAGTTTTTCCTTGAAATAAGGTGTTTGTGATTTTCAAAACAAGAGGGATGGTAAAGTCATAAGGAAACCCTTAATGACTTAAAAATATCCCCCTTGAAAGAAGGAATAGAAAAGTCATAAGGAAAAAATTATTGAATCAGCAAAGAAGCAAGTGATACACCAAGGTGATACCACCAAATGCACAAAGTGACGATCCAGGCCCGACTTTGCCGCTAACCTTCACCACCTTCTTTCTTCAGGTATCGATGCTGCCTGCTCTCAGCATGGGCGGGTAGTCCACTTAGTGATAAGTGATGTGATTGTAAGGGTATGTGTGATTTGAGATTATTTTCATGTTTTGGATTACTTCAACTCATTTTATTCAATTCCAATATCCTTATTTTTGAAATCGTATGACCATTGATTGTTATTTTTCGGTGTTTATTATTATTGCATAATTAATCAAATTAGTTTGTGTATGACCATTATGTAATTTGGGTCGATTATGTTTAAAAAAGGTTTTTCATCAACAAGTTTTGTGTTTTAACTAAGTAGATGACCATTCCAAAGGTGTAACCACATTATTAGGGAGGGATACTAAGACCAAGGATCCCTACTGACCCAATTCTAACACCAAAACTGAATAAATCAATTATCAATGAAACTCCCAGCACATGAAGTTAAATTTAAAAAAACCTAACATGTATCCCATATTTATTTCAAACCCTTGTCAATCCTGTCATTGTTTCCTTATATCAACAAATTAAACAATTTCAAATCTAATTTCCTTAATTAATTTAGAACATATGATCCGTCCCTATGGGTTCGACACTCAAACTTACCAAGTACTACATTTTTAGTTAGGTTGTATGAGTTTATATAAATTACTAAACTTGGTTAGCCCCATTGGATTTAAAAATTCCCCATAGGTTTTCATCTAAAAATACACATAAAATATAGGATAACAAGGGTATTAGGCAAAAAATAAATTAAGACACATTATCCGGGTTTTCACCCTTGGTAATCTTCATGATAAGAGGTTATGAGAACATACTAATTAATTGGAAATAAAAATTTCCTTGTGTCATTGTATGTTCCCATTTTTGAACATATGTGTTGATCCTTAGACCTTTATATTATCATTAATAGATATCATGACTGATATACTTTGATTTATTGATGAAAACCATGATGACATATGATTGTGGTAAAGTAGGCTGTGTTGGGTGCATCATGAGTTATACTGCATTGACGGATAATGTGAGAAAATATTTATCCCTTCTGTATCTATATGGAAGTTGATATCTTAGTCCCTTTGATGGGAATGGAAATTCCTACATAAATCCATTTCCATGGTGTTCAGTGAGTGATTTCATTTACTAAAATTCAAATAAAGAGACATCAATCATATTGGTTTATGAAGCTGATATGAAACCTTATTGATTATATATTTCACACCCATGACTAATTTTAAATGTATTTTTCATTTAACTTCCATTATTTAATTTTTTTCGAGGGTTTCCCATGCATTTTTGTAGGAAATGGTGAGTTTTCTAGATTTGTTAAAAACCATGAGCCCATTTCTAGATTTAAAAACAATTTATTTTTTTTAACTCCTTCATTTTCAACATTTTTCACCCATTACACTTCTCACTTGGCGTATCCTTACCTATTAAAATCACCATAGACATTTGGAACCCTTAGAAACTCATTATCATTTTGGATTTTTGTGATTTATTTAGTCATTGGTCTAACCCGTAAGCCCATTTTCTATTTTAATTGTGTTTATTAATTATTTAATATATTATTCATTTTTTACTCTTTTTTAGTGATTCCACCTCTCACCTGATACCAATGAATCTAGGATAACCCCCATATTGGTTTATCTCTCTTTGGAGCTCATCTTAATCATGGAATAGGGAAACACTTCTCAAGATTTCTCAAATCATCCAGATTTGAAAAGGTAATTTGTTTCATTTATAACTCCTTCATTTCCCACTCGTTTTCACCAATTTCAGTTCCTAAATGACCTCCTCAGCCTTATTATAGTCTAAATACTATTTGTGGATATTTGGAGATTCATATACTAGTGTATTAGGGGAGATTTTCTCAATGTTTCTCAATTAAGTGAGTTTCCTCTCATGTTCCTTCCTTTTTCTTAGGGTTTCTTCCACTTTTCATGAAGTTACTAATGTCCATAAAGTAGTTCTTAGAATATAGGGTTTTATATTGGGTTTATTGGTCTAATATTGTGGTTTTATGTTGTATTGAACTCTCTTGTGGTGCTGTGGTGGTGTAGGTGAAGTTTTGCACAAGGACTTTCTGTTTTGACACTTGTGGTACGTGGTTCCATGTGTAAGCACTAATAGATGAGTTATAATTTCTTGATTTATATTTTTATCATATTTTTTTTCATTGTTCTTGATTCAAAATTTTTTTTGGTGGCATTTGTTAAGAAATTGATTTTTTAGTGCCAATTTTGTGTGAAAAGAGATGTTTTACATGTCCATTCAATTTTATAGTAATAGGGGTTGTTTTATAACTCATGTAATGGTTTCATTAAAATGTTTTAGTGCTACCAATTATATTTTGGGGTAATATTGGTGTGAAATTGGTTTTCAAAGAGGGATTTTAAATTGATTTCAGGTGAAATTTTCGATGGTATACCTTGAACCTGTTTTATGAAAACATTTTATTGTTTATTGAGTTGAGTAAATGGTGCAAAGCATGTGTAGCTACTATTTTGAGTTTGTATGAAAATAAATTTGGTTTTTATTTGAAAATTTATTTTGGAAACATGTAGAAAATTTTTGATCACAAGGGGGGAAACCTTGGTATCTTGGTGGGTGGACATGTACTAGTATGCTAGTGACCTGGAGCAGTTTTATCCCTATTTCAATTTGCAATATGAATATTAAAAACACTAAAAATATATATTGATGATGATTATAAACCAATATGTTATGGGTATTTTCCCTAAGAGTGGATCATTCATGGGAATGAATATTACTATGGTTACTTTACACCAAGATACGATGTACATGGGCCCCAAAGCTAACTAGTGCCTAGAAGTGTTCCCAAGATTAGTGCTCATTGGATATTTTTATTTATCATTTCCTTAGGGTGTGTTTGGATGAAAAAATAATCATATTACATGTTTTAATTAAATGAGTTCACTCTTTGAAATTTCCCTTTGAAATGGTTTACCTTTAAAAGTTTTATTCTTTTTAATTTATTTCCACCATTTCTTGTTTATCAAAAACTTGCATGATTTTCATCTGGTATTGATTAATATATAGAATATTTTGGGTGTTATCCTATTGGGATTAGGGTCACACCCTAATTAAAACCTTTGGGTATAAGTATACTTGATCATGTTTGACTCAGGTAAAGGCTATTCCTTGGGTGACTGCAGTTCAGGTTCCTAGTTTATTCCCTTGTTGCAATGTTATGGAGACGACTTATGGTTGATAACCCCTTGTCGTGTGGAGTCCCTTGGGATGTTTCTCTGAAAATTTTATGTATATTTGGAAATCTTGTGTCATGTTTAAACTTATGTGTTTAGTTATGGATTTTATTTAAGGCATGTTTGGCATAAATTTTCAGATTTGGTTTATTTATTATTTTTGGTTGATAAATGATTCTAAAATTGGGTAAATCATTCCAAAACCATAATACATGATACCTAGGTAATTGTTCCAGTCCATGGGGATAGGTAGCACCCTTAGGTTCTTTCCATGGGCCTGGTCAAGAGCCGGTTTTAATGGCGACTAGATTCGGTTCGTGACAAAATGGTATTAGAGGAGGTTAATGTTTTTGGGTAATATTATTATTTTGGGATGAGTTGGGCTTGAAAGGTGCTAGGATTGTCTGGGCTCCTAGTTTTGGTCACGAGTGGGGTTCTTGGCCAGCACCTCTCATGAAAGACCTTGAGTCACCATGGGACGTTGGAATTGTTTGTTTGGTTTCACTTCGAGGTGAGACGTGTGGGATGCAGACTACACATGGATATCGGTTGGGGGTGAAGTAGTTATTCATTTTATTGTTGTAATGTGTTTGTATTATTTTTATTTTATTTTATTAATGAAATTTTTATAATTGTTGTACTGATTTGTGTTCTTGTGACTGTTTTATTTTGTAGCAACATGCCTCCTAGGAAAGCTCCCATGCACCCACGAGAGGAATAAAAAGAGATTTATCCCTCACCACTTGATTAGAGGCTAGTAGAGGATGTGGTTAAGGCTCTGCAAGCTCTGGGATAGGAACCAAATCCTCTTCCAGCTCTGGTTAGGTTAGATGAGACCAATCCTAGGAAGGACAAAGCCCAAGAGTTTCTGAAAGAAAAGCCTCTTACTTTCTGAGGTAGCACATAACCCCAGGAAGCGGAGGAGTGGCTCAAAAATATTGTACGCATGTTTGATTTCTTGGAAACACCTAAGGAGGTTAGGGTGAAATGTGCCTCTTTCCTGATAGAGGGTCCCAGCTGAAGGTGGTGGGTATCAGTGCTTTAAGTTGGGAATCAAGATCAGATGAGCTGGAAGGACTTCAAAGTTATATTCAACGATTATAACTGCCCTAAGGTTTTGGAATATGATTGATCTTGTGAGTTTATGAAGCTTGTTGAGGGGGATATTTCTGTGATGAAGTATGCCAAAAAAAAATTATGAGTTGGTCCGGTTTTCTTTGGAAATGCTCTCCAATGAGCAGATGAATGCCCAAAAGTTCAAGAGGGGTATGCAGTCATAGATCTATTCCCAAGTCATCCTATTCTAGATGAAGACCTATGCAGAGGTGGTTGTCCGGGCGCGTATGGTGGAGATCAACTGAAATGGGAGGCCTAGTTTTTCTGGGATGATATTAGGTCTGGGCAGTGGAATCTCTTCTTACAAGAAAAGGAAGGCAGAGGAGTAGGGAAGGAAGGTGGGTGGAAGCCCAAGCCAACCTTCCATGCAGTTTTCTATAGTGTCTTCTAATGAGAGGTCTGTTATGTACCACCAGTATGGGAGGCCATGGAACATCTGACCAGAATGCACTTTTCCTCTGAAGCCTTATTATCAGTGTGGTGGTATAGGGAACTTGAAACACTTTTTCAGGATGACACGTCCACTCCAAAGTGGGGCATGATCAATGGATTTTAGGGGAGTTCCAGATCAGTCAAAGCTATTGAGGATAGGGGGATCTCTGTTTGGTGGATGTGGCAGTAGGGATGGATCATCTTCTGGGTAGAGCCAGTTCAGGGTACAGCCACAGACTAGTGGCCATTCTCAGGTAGAGACCAGACATCTTCATACGATGGATCAGGCCCCAGTAGGATTATATACAGGACCATCGACAGTTCGAGGTACCATTTTGATTAAATTTTCTATATATGATGCTCTTTTTGATACTGGTTCCTCTATTTCATTCATCTCTACCTGTTTTGTGAACATGCAAAGTTTTACAACTGATATTTTTTATTTTTCAATGGATTTTGTGACGCCGTTGGGAAAGGAGTAGGGTCTCAGGTGCCCATCATGTGCGCTTTCTGTGTCACAAGTTAAGATGGAGTAGGACCTCCTGGTCTTTGATATGGATCTATTTGATGTGATACTTGGCATGGATTGGATGGTACAATTTCAAGAACACATTGATTTCTATAGGAGACGGGTCAGTTTCACGACACCAGATGAGAGTCGTCTGGTTTTCCTTGGGGATTCGGATACTCGGTCTGGTTGCATGGGACCTCCACTCCCAGAGTTGGGGAATCTTGTATCCCAGTTATCATCACTCATGCTATAGGTAGACGGTCATTCTACTGAAGGTGGAATACCTCATGTAGAGGATGGGTTTCCGGAGGTGTTCCCAAATGATTTTTCAGGCTTACCTATGGAGCGGGATATGGAGTTCTCGATTGATTTGGCACCGGGAACACAACCAATATCTCTTCCCTTGTATTGTATAGACCCTAAAAAGATGAGGGAATTAAATATACAGATGGATGATTTATAATCCAAAGGAATCATTCACATGAGCGTCTCTCCATGGGTTTCTCCTATTCTGTTTGCGAAGAAGGATGATAGATCCCTCTGGTTGTGTATTGATTACCGAAAGCTGAAAAAGATGACCATTAAGAACAAATATCATTTTCCCTGAATAGATGACTTATTTTATTAGTTTAAGGGGGTAAAGTGGTTTTCTAAAATAGACTCGCATTCTGGTTACCCCCAACTCAGGGTGAAAGAGGCAGATATCCCGAAGATAGCCTTCCAGAGCAGGTACGACCACTTTGAGTACTTGGTCATGCCCTTTGGATTGACCAATGCTCCAACAATATTTAAGAAACTCATGAATATGGTGTTACCCCAATATCTCATCTTTTTTTACATGGTATTTTTGGATGACATACTGGTTTACTATGGATCTGAGGAGGAGCATAATAATCATTTGCAGATTGTGTTGTGCACTTTGTGAGATCATTGACTTTATGCAAAGCTATCTAAGTGCACTTTCTAAATTAGGGAAGTGATGTTTCTGGAGAATTTGATCTCAAAGTAGGGGTTTTCAGTGGACCCCAACAAGATCATTGATATTATTTCATGGGAGTAAACAAAGAACGTGTTCAATATCAAGAGTTTCCTCAGCTTGGATGATTACTATAGGCAGTTTTTTCATGATTTCCATCAGCTTACTTCTCCCATGACCGCGCTCACCCGAAAAGGGGTGAAGTTTGTTTGGGGCCTAGAATGTCAGGAATTTATCTAGGAGATGAATTATTGGTTTAATAATTCCCCCATTTTGTCTTTCTAGAATCTAGAAAGGGATATGTGGTGCATTTTACCACTTTAGGTTTGGGTCTCAGGTGCGTTCTTATGCAGGATGATCACGTGGTGGCGTATGATACCTACCAACTCTGACCACATGAAAAGAATTACTCATACCATGACTTAGATCTAGAAGCTATGATTCATGATTTGAAGACTTGGAATGACTACCTATTTGAGGAGAAGTTTTTGGTCTACTCTGATCACAAAATCTTGACCAACATCTTCTCACAGAAAGATCTCAATTTGAGATAGCACCGTTGGATAAAGTACTTATAGGGGTTCTACTTTGACATTGTTTATACCCCACACAAGGGTAATGTGGTGGTATATTCTTTGATTAGAAAATTACTAGTGATATCCTTGAGTAATTCCAATGATGAGTGGAATCTTATGGGTCTCTTTTCTCAGATGCATGTGGAGAACAATGATCATAGTGGAGGTGCATTCTTGGAGAGCATTCAGTTAACTCCTTCTCTCTCAGAGTTGATTCCGTGAGAACATCCCAGTGATGAGATTTGATAGGGATAAAGTTAGATTTGTTTGTGGTGGGGAGATGTATTTTGATTTTTCTTTGTCCCTGGAGTGTATCTTGTGCTTCAAGAGCCGTTTAGTGGTGCCTCTGTCTCTACAGAAGGTGGTGATGGTGGATAGCCACTAGTCTCCGTGGGCAGTCCATCATGGTTCCACCAAGATGTTTTATGATGTGCATCAGAAATTCTGGGGGCCAGGTATGAGATGAGACATAACTGACTTCATTTCGAGATGTTATACATGTCATCAGGTGAAATCAGAGCATCAAAGTCCCTCTAGGTTTCTCTATCCTCTGCCCATTCCTACCTAGAAGTGGGATTTGGTTTCCATGGATTTCATTATTGTCCTACTTCATACGCCCTAGGGTAAGAATGCCATATGAGTCCTAATTGATCATCTGAACAAATCATCCCATTTCATTCAGATCAAATATACTGCTAAAGTGGATGAGTTGGGATATTTTTATCTCCAGGAGGTGGTAATAATCCATGGTGTTCCTTCAGAATTTGTCTCAGATAGAGACCCCATTTTCACTTCTCAGTTTTGGTAAGGCCTTTATAAGGCCTTGGGGTTGTAAATTAAGACGAGCATGACATACCATCCTCAAACAGATGGTCAGGCAGAGTGGGAAAATCAGATCTTAGAGGACATGATCCGTGCATGTGTTTTTGACTTTGGAGGTTCATGGGATAGTCATTTGGGATTGGTTGAATTTTCCTATAATAATAGTTTTCAATCATCATTTCGAATGGTTATTTTTGAGGTGTCTATGGTCGGGCTTGTCATTCCCCCCTACGTTGGGTTGAGGTCGGTGAGACTTCACTGTTGGGGTTTTGCCCTGTGCAGGATATGTCTGAGAAGATCAAGTTGATCAGGATGCACTTGTTGACATCTCATATTCATCATAAATATTATGTTGACCAGAGGCATCAAGACCTAGAGTTTTCTGTGGGTGACAAGGTATTCTTGAAAGTGGCTCCTCGTCCAAGCCATCAACGATTGGGAAAGTTAGGGAAGTTGAATCCATGGTATGTCGGTCCTTTTGATATCACTGAGAATATTGGTAGGGTGGAATACAAGTTGGACTTGACTTCTTAGCTGACTTCCATTCATGAAATCTTCCACGTCACCCAGTTGAAAAAGCACAACCTGAATCCGTCCCATGTGTTGAATTGGGAAAAACTGGAGAAAGAGCCTGATTTTTCTATTTTTGAGTGGCTGGTGGGAATAGTTGATTCCCAAGAGAAGTTTATTTGGGTAATGTTAATTACACTAGTTCGGATTATTTGGCAGCATGGGAATGATACACATGAGACATTGGAGCAGAAGTCATGGCTTGAGGAAGAGTACTCGTTCCTGTTTTCCGATCAAGATTCTAGTTGAATTTTCAGGGATAAAATTATTTAATAGTGGGGATAATTTCCACATAAATGACTTATTTTAAATTTATTTCTCATTTAATTTATATTCTTTCGTTATTGTAGGGGTTCCCAATCATTTTTTGAGGAAAGAGTGAGTTTTCAAGATTTTGGCCAAACTGTGAGCCCATTTCCAAATTAAAAAAACTATTTCTTTAATAACTCATTTTTTTAACATTTTTCACTCATTCCACTTCCCACTTAGCCTCCCCAGACCTTTTAAAACCACCATATCTATTTGGACCTCTTAGGAACTCATTATCATTTTATATTTGGGTGATGTATTTAGGCATTGGGCCAACCTATAATCCCATTTCCTATTTTATTTTTTTTAAATTATTTAATATATTATTCATGTTTTAATATTTTTTTATGATTCTACCTCTCACACAATACCACTGAACCTAGGATCACCCCCATTTTCATTTATCCCTCTTTGGATCTTATCTTCATTACATATTAGGGAAAAACTTCTAAAGCATTATCAAAACGTCTTGATTTGAAAAGGTAATTTGTTTCCTTCATAACTCCTTCATTTTTCACTATTTTCCCCCATTTCAGTTTTTTCATGACCTATTCATCCTTATTAGAACCTAAATGTCATTTGCGGATATTTGGAGAATCAGATACTGGTGTATTTGGGGATATTTCTTCAATATTTCTCAATTAAGTGAGTTTCCTCTCATGTTACTCCCTTTTTCTCAGAGTTTATTCCACTTTTATTGAATTTCCTAAAGTCCAAAAAGTAGTTCTTAGAATATAGGGTTTGATCTTGGGTTTCTTGGTCTAATTTTGTGGTTTTATGTTGAATTAAACTCCCTTGTGGTGCGGCGGTGTTGCAGGTGAAGTTTCGCACAAGGATTTGGTGTTTTGACACTTGTGGTAGGTGGTTCCATGTGTAAGCACTACAAGATGAGTTAGCCTTTCTTTATTTATATGTTTAGAATAATTATTTTTCATTTTTATTGTTTTGAAAATTGGTTTTGGTGGAATTTGTTAAGAAATTGATTTTTAAGTTCCAATTTTGTGTGAAAATGGGTGTTTTACATGTCCATTCAATGTTATATCAATTGGGGTTGTTTTATAACTAATTTAATGGTTTTATTAAAATTTTTTAGTGTTGAAAATTATATTTTGGGGTAATATTGTTGTAAAATTGGTTTTAAAAGAGGGATTTGAAATAGATTTCATGTGTACAGTTTGGTGGTATACCATGAAGCTATTTTATGAAAACATTTCTTTGTTTATTGAGTTGAGTAAATAGTGAAAAGCATGTGTATCTACTATTTTGAGTTTGTATGAATATAAATGAGGTTTTTTATTTGAATATGGATTTTGGAAGCATGTGGAAATTTTTTTATCATAAGGGTAAACTCAGGTATCTAGGTGGGTGGATGTGTACTAGTAAGCTAGTGATATAGAGCGGTTTTATCCTTGTTTCACTTAACAATATGGACCTTGAAAACACTAAAAAAACTATATTGATGATGATTGGGGACCACTAGACTATTATTATGTTCACTACTAGTGGATCATTCATGGGAACAAATATTACTATGGTTACCTTACAATAAGATATGAGGTACATGAGGCCTAAAACTAACTAGTGCCTAGGGGTGTTCTTGAGATTAATGCTCATTGGATATTTTTTATTTATCATTGAATTAATGTGTGTTTGGATGAAAAAATGAATCATCTTACATTTTTTAATTAAATGAGTTCACTATTTGAAATTTCCCTTTGAATTTTTTTTTACCTTTAAAAGTTTCATTCTTTAGAATTTATTACCACCATTTCTTGTTTATCAAAAACATGCATGTTTTTCATATTGTATTTATTAATATATGGAATCCTCTGGGTGGTATCCTATTGGTCTTAGGCGCACACCTTAATTACACCCTTTCAGTATAAGTATACTTGATTATGTTTGACGTAGGTAAAGGTAAGGCCTTGGGGGACGGAAATTCGGGTTGTAAGTTTCTTCCCTTGTTGCGGTGTTGTGGAGACGACATTTGGGTGATAACCTTTTGTCATGTGGATTCCCTTGGGATGTTTTCGTACTATTTTTAGGTATCTTTGGAATTATTGTGTCATGTTTAAAACTATGTGTTCAGTTTTGGATTTTATTTAAGGCATGTTTGGTATAAATTTTCAGATTTGGTTTATTTATTGTTTTTTGGTTGTTAAATGATTCTAAACTTGGGTAAATAATTCCAAAACCATAATAAATGATACCCAGGTACTTGTTCCAACCCGTGGGGATAGGTAAATCCCTTAGGTACTTTCCATTTTTCAGGTCAGGAGTCAGTTTTAATGGCGACCAGATTCGGTTCGTGACAAAATGGTATTAGAGGAGGTTAATGTTTTTGGGTTATATTATTATTTTGGGATGAGTCTGGATAGAAAGGAGATAGGAATATTTGGGCTCAGAGTTTTGGTTACAATTAGGGTACCTAGACTGCACCTCTTGTGAAAGAAATTTAGTAACCATGGGACTTTGGAATTGTTTGTTTGGATTCACTTCAATGTGAGATGTGTGGGATGCAGACTACACATGGATATCGGGTGGGGGTGAAGTAGTTGTTTATTTTATTGTTATAATATGTTTGGATTATTTATATTTTATTATATTAATGAAATGTTTAGAAATTATGTACTGATTTTTGTTCTTGTGACTGTTGTCTTTTTTAGCAACATGCCTCCTCAAAAAGCTCTCATGCACCCACAAGAGGAATACAGAGAGTGTTATCCCCCACCGCTTGACCAGAGGCTAGTAGAGGTTGTGGTTTAGGCTGTCCAAGATCTGGGATATGTACTGAATCCTATTCCAGCTCTGGTTAGGGAAGATGATACTGGTCCTAAGAAGGAAAAATCCCATGAGTTTCTGAAAAACAAGCCTCTTTCCAAGGTAGCACATAACCCCAGGAAGCGGAGGAGTGGATCAAAAATATCCTTTACATGATTGAGTTCCTAGACAAACCTGAGGAGGTCAGGGTGAAATGTGCCTCTTTCCTGTTAGAGGGTCCCAGCTGAAGGTGGTGGGAATCAGTGCTTCAAGATGGGAATCAAGAGTAGATGAGCTGGAAAGACTTCAAGGTTATATTCAAAGACCAATACTTCCCTGATATTTTTGCATATTCTAAATATTTAGAGTTTATGGAGCTTGTTTAGGGGGATTTTTCTATGATGGAATATGCCAAAAAATTTGCGGAGTTGGTCTGGTATGCTCTGGAAATGCTCTCCAATGACTAGATGAAGGCCCAAAAGTTCGAGAGGGGTATACAGCTATAGATCTATTCCCAAGTCTTCCTATTCAATCTGAAAACATATGAAGAGGTAGTTAGATGGGCATGTATGGTGGAGATCGACTGCAAGAGGAGGGATGGTTTTTTGGGGATGATATCAGGTGTGGGAAGTGGTAGCTATTCTAAGAAGAAAATAAAGGCGGAAGAGTATGGAAATAAGGGTGGTGGAAACTCAAGACAACCTTCCAGGGAGTTTTCTTTAGTCGATTCTAATGTGAGGTCCGCCGTGTGCCACCAGTGTAGGAGGACAGGGTACATCTGACCAGAATGCACTTTTCCTTCAAAGACTTGTTATCAGTGTGGTGGTATAGGACACTTTTAGTGCATTTTCAAGATGGCACGTCTACTCCAAAGTGTAGTAGGATCAGTGGATTTCAGGGGAGTTATAGATCAGTTAGAGCTATCGAGGATAGGGGGATCTTGGTTTGGTGGTCATGGAAGCAGGGCCAAATCATCTTCTGGGTAGAGTTAGTTCAGGGAATAGCCATGGACTTGCGGTCGTTCTCAGGTAAAGACTAGGCATCTTCATATGGTGGATCAGGCACCTACAGGATCAGAGGTG
Source organism: Viscum album (assembly GCA_963277665.1). NCBI lineage: Eukaryota > Viridiplantae > Streptophyta > Magnoliopsida > Santalales > Viscaceae > Viscum > Viscum album. The sequence continues at coordinate 1,290,942,184 of OY728138.1, read as the reverse complement.
GTACCATCGATAGTTTGAAGTAAAATTTTGATTACATCTTCTATAGATACTACTCTTTTTGATACATGTGCCTCTGTTTCATTCATCTCTTCCTGTTTTGTGAACAATCTATGTTTTATAACTGAGATTTTGTCTTTTGTGATGGAGTTTGTGACGCTGCTGGGAAAGAAGGAGCATGGTCTCAGGTTCCTGTCATGTGCGCTTTCTCTGTCAGGGGTTGAGATGGATTAGGACCTCCCAGTCTTAGATATAGATATATTTGATGTGATACTTGGCATAGATTGGCTGGTACAATTTCATGTGCACATTGATTTAAATAGTCGATGAGTCAGTTTCATGGCACCAGATGGGAGTCGTCATGTTTTCCTTAGGGATTGGGATCCTCAGTCAAGTCGCACAGGACCTCCACTCACAGAGTTGGGGAATCGTGTCTTCTAGTTATCATCACTCGTGCTAGATGATGATTGTAATTATTCTAATGGTGGACTACCTCGTGTAGTGGATGAGTTTCCATAGGTATTCCCAGATGATTTTTTAGGCTCACCTATGGAGCGGGATGTGGAGTTCCCAATTGATTTGGTGCTAGGAACACAACCAATATCTCTCCCCTCATATTGTATATCCCCCACTGAGATTATGGAATTAAATATACAGCTTGAAAATTTATAATACAAAGGATTCATTTGCTTGAGCATCTCTCTGTGGGCTACTCTAGTTCTATTTGTGAAGATGGCTGATGGATCCCTCTGGTTGTGTATTGATTATAGAAATCTGAACAAGCTAACCATCAAGAAAAAATATAATTTTCCACGAATAGATGAATTGTTTGATCATTTGAAGGGGGGTAAAGTGGTTTTATAAAATAGACTCATGTTTAGGTTACCACCAACTCAGGGTGAAAGAGTCAGATATCCAAAAGACAGCCTTCCAAAGTAGGTACAACCACTTTGAGTAATTGGTCATGCCCTTCGGATTGACCAATGCATCAGTGGTCTTTATGGAACTCATGAATAGGGTGTTCCACTAGCATCTCAACTCTTTTTTCATGGTATTCATGGTTGAAATCCTGGTTCACTCTGGATCTGAGGAGGAACATAAGAATCATTTGAATATCATGTTGTGCACTTTGTGAGATCACTGCCTTTATGCAAAGATATCTAAGTTCAATTTCTAGATTAGGGAGGTGATGTTTTTGGGGCCTGTGATCTCAGAGAAGGGGGTTTCAGTGGACTCTGACAATATCAGTGCTATTATGTCATGAAATAAGATAAATAACGTGTTTTAGATCAAGATTTTCCTCTGTCTGGATGTTTACTATAGGTGGTTTGTTTAGGATTTCTCTCAGCTTGCTTCACCCATGACTGTGCTCACTTGGAAAGGGGTGAAGTTTTTTTGAGGCCCAGAATGTTAGGAATCCTTAGAGGAGATGAAGTGGTGGTTGACTACTTCGCCGATGTTGATCTTTACAGAATCTATAAAGGGCTATTTGGTGTATTATGATGCTTCAGGTATAGGTCTCGGGTGCATTCTTATGCAGGATGATCATGTGGTGGCATATCGTTTCCTCCAACTCCGACCACACAAAACGAATTACTCATCTCATGACTTAGATCTAGTTACTTTGATGAATGATTTGAATACTTGGCATCAATACCTCTTTGGGGAGATGTTTTTGGTCTACTTTGATAAAAAAATCTTGGCCAATATCTTCTCACAGAAAGATCTCAATTTGACACAGCATCGCTGGATCATGTACTTATAGGGGTTCTACTTTGACATTGTCTATACCCCAGGTAAGAGAAATGTGGTGGTAGATGCTTTGAGTATAAAAATACCAATGAAATACTCGAGTAAGTACAATGATGAGTGGGATATGATTTGGCTCTTTTCTCAGATGCATGTGGAGATCAAGGATCACAGTAGAGGTGCATTCTTGGAGAGCATTCAGTTAACTCCTTCTCTTCTAGAGTTGATTCAGTGAGAACATACCAATGGTGATATTTAACTATGTTCAAGGTAGTTTCTTTATGGTAGGGATATGTCTTCTGATTGGTCTTCATCCCCAAGTGTATCTTGTGCTTCAAGGGATGATTAGAGGTGCCTTTATCTCTATGGAAGGTGGTGATGGAGGATAGCCACCAGTCTCAGTGGGATGTCCATCATAATGACACCAAGATGTTTTATGATGTGCATTGGCAATTCTGGTGTCCAGGTATGAGACAAGACATAGATGAATTTTTGTTGAGATGATATACATGTCATCAAGTGAAATCAGAGCATAAAAGGCCCTCAGGTTTTCTCAAGACTCTACCCATTCCTACTTGGAAGTTGGATGAGGTCTCCATGGATTTCATTGTTGGTCTGCCACATACACCCCAGGGTAAGAATTCCATATGGGTAGTAATTTATCATCTAACAAAATCATCCCACTTCATTCAGATCAAATATACTGCTAAAGTGGATGAGTTATGATATTTGTATCTCCAGGAGCTATTAAAGCTTCATGGTGTTCCTTTATAAGTTGTCTCAGATAGAGACCCCCATTTGAATTCTCAATTTTGGGAAGGCCTTCAGAAGGGCTTGGGGTCATAGATTAAGATGATAACAACATACCATCCTCAAACGTATGGTCAGACAGAGCAAGTGAACTATATCCTAGAGGACATGATCTGTGCATGTGTTTTGGACTTTGGAGGTTCATGGGATAACCATTTGGGATTGGTTGAATTTTATTATAATAATAGTTACCAATCCTCAATTAGAAAGGCTCATTTTTAGGTGCTATATGGTCGGCCTTGTCGGTCCCCCCTATGTTGGGATGAGGTAGGTGAGACTTCATTATTGGGGCCAAGACTTGTGTAGGATACTTCTGAGGAGGTCAAGTTGATTAGACAGTGCTTGTTGATATCTCAAATTCCACATAAATCCTTTTCTGACCAGAGTCATCGAGACCTAAAGTTTTCTATGGGTGACAAGGAATTCTTGAATGTGGCCCCTTATCTGGGTCATTGTCGATTGGGAAAGTGAGGTAAGACGATGACATGGTATGTCAGTCCTTTTGAGATCACCAAGAATGTTGGTAGGGTGGTATATAGGTTGGCCTTGCCTTCTCAGTTGACTTCAATTCATGAAATATTTCACATCTCCCAGTAGAAAAAGTATAACCTGGATCCGTCCTATGTGATGAATTGGGAAGAACTTGAGATAGAGCCCGATTTTTCTATTTTTGAGTGCCTGATGGGATTAGTTGATTTCCAAGAGAAGTTGCTTTGGGGAAAGTAAATTCCCTTAGTTTGGATTGGATGCATGGGAATGATACACATGAGAGATGGGAGCGGAAGTCATGGGTTGAGGAAGAGTACCCATTTCTGTTTTCCAATCAAGTTTCAGGTTGAGTTTTTGGGGCAGAAAGTCTTTCACAGTGGGGATAATTGTCACATAATTGACTTATTTTAAATTTATTTTTCATTTAATTTTCATTATTTCTTTATTTTGGGGGTTCCCAAGCATTTTTGGAGGAAATAGTGAGTTTTCAAGATTTTGGCCAAACTGTGATCCCATTTCAAGATTTAATTTTTTTTAATAACTCCTTAATTTCTCATCATTTTTTACCCATTAGACTTTCCATTTGGACTCCCCTGACCTATTAAAACCACCATAGACATTTTTGACCCTTAGTAACTCATTATCATTTTGGATTTGGGTGATTTCTTAGGCATTGGGCCAACCCGTATGCCCATTGCCTATTTTATTTTTTAAATTATTTAATATATTATTCATATTGTAATCTTTTCTGGTGATTCCACCTCTCACCCAAGACTATTGAACCTAGGATCACCCCCAGGTTCATTTATCTCTCTTTGGATCTCATCTTCATTGCAGATTATGGAAGAAATTCTCAAGCTTTCTCAAATAATCTAGATTTGAAAAGGTAATTTGTTTCCTTCTTAAATCCTTAACTTTTCACTCCTTTTCCCCCATTTCAGTTCCTACATGACCTCCCCAGCTGTATTCAAACCTCAATTTCATTTTTGGATATTTTTAGATTCATCTGCTGGTGTATTTGGGGATATTTCTTCAAATTTTATAAATTAAGTGAGTTTCCTCTCATGTTACTTCCTTTTGCTTAGGGTTTTTTTCCAATTTTCTTGAATTTAATAATATCCATAAAGTAGGGCTTTGAATATAGGGTTTGATCTTGGGTTTCTTGGTATAATATTTTGGTTTTATGTTGGATTGTACTCCCTTGTGGTGCGGTGGTGGTACGGGTGAAGTTTCGCATAAGGATTTGGTGTTTTGACACTCGTGGTAGGTGGTTCCATGTGTAAGCACTACTAGATGAGTTAGGATTTTTGGATTTCTATTTTTAGAATAATTATTTTTTATTTTTCTTGCTGTGATAATTGGTTTTGGTGGAATTTGATAAGAAATCTATTTTTAAGTTCTAATTTTGTGTGAAAATGGGTGTTTTACATGACCATTCAATGTTATGCAAATTGGGGATGTTTTATAACTCATGTAATGGTTTTATTAAAAATTTTAGTGCTTAAAATTATATTTTGGGGTAATATTGGTGTGCAATTAGTTTTTAAATAGGGATTTTAAATAGGTTTCCGGTGCAAAGTTTGGTGGTACACCTTGAAGCTATTTTTTGAAAACATTTCATTGATTATTGAGTTGAGTAAATGGTGTAAAGAATGTTCAGCTACTATTTTGAGTTTTTATGAAAATAAATGGGGTTTATATGTGAAAATGGATTTTTAGAACATGTGGAAATTTTTTGATCATAAGGGGGGAAACCTGGGTATCTAGGTGGGTGGACGTGTACTAGTACGATAGCGATATGGAGTAGTTTTATCCCTATTCCACTTAGCGAGCTGAACATTTACAACACTAACAATACTATGTTGATGATTATTGGGGACCACTATGTTATGGGTATGTTCCATACTAGTGGATTGTGCATGGGAAAAAATATTACTATGTTTACTTTACACCGAGATACCAGGTACATGGGGCCCAAAACTAACTAGTTCCTAGGGGTGTTCCTGAGATTAGTGCTCATTGGATATTTTGTATTTATCATTGACTTAGGGTTTGTTTGGTTGAAAAAATTAAGCAGATTATATGTTTTAATTAAATTTATTCACTCTTTGAAATTTCCATTCGAAAATTGTTTACCTTTAAAATTTTCATTCTTTAGAATTCATTACCACCATTTCTTGTTTATCAAAAACTTGAATGATTTTCATCTTGTATTTCTTACTATATGGAATAATTTGGGTGGTATCCTATTGATATTAGGATCACACCCTAATTAAACCCTTTTTGTGTAAGTAAACTTGATCATGTTTGACGTAGTTAAAGGTAAGACCTTTGGTGATGGCGGTTCGAGTTGCTAGTTTGTTCCCTTGGTGCGGTGTTGTGGAGAAAACTTGTGAGTGATAATCCCTTATAATGTGGAGTCCCTTGGGATGTTTTTATGATACTTTTATGTATCTTTTTACATATTGTGTTATATTTAAACCTATGTTTTTAGTTCTAGATTTTATTTAATGCATGCTTGGGAAAAAAATTATGTTTGGTTTGTTTATTGTTTTTGGTTGTTAAATGATTCTAAACTTGGGTAAATCATTCCCAAACCATAATACATGATAATCGAGCACTTGTGCCAGCCTATGGGGATATGGAACTCCCTTAGGGGCTTTCCATGGGCTGTTTAGGCAGCTAGTTTTCATAATGACCCAAACTTTTGAATAATATTTGTTTCCTATATTTTCATGTTATTTTATTTTATACTCAACAGAACTATATCCTTTAATTAAATAAGTGAGTATAATTAGAATGAGAGTACTGGTTTTTGACAGTTATATGAGCATTGGTAAATATGACCATTGGAAACTATAATCTTAACGTTATGATTATTGTTTTTAAATACAAGTGATCATTATTAATTAATACAGAAAGAAGTGTCTATGGACTCATCTAGTAGACTCTGGACATACGAAGCCCATCTGTCAGATCTTGGGAAGGAGGTTACGTCACTAGGATTTACTCTGGATCAAGCCCAATATGAGCTTAAAAATGTGAATCTTGAATGGAATTGCCTACGGGAGAAGTTTAAGCTGATAGAAATTACCACTCAGGTAATGTTATCCGAGTCACCCCAACACTACTGGAAAAGGAGGATTTACCAATGGTTCTGAACCGTTGGGAAAGGCCATAGAACCATTGGTATACCTTATACCAATAGTTCTGTGAACCGTTGGTATGTAAGCCATTGAGATATCTTTTCCCAATATTTTACATAGAACTGTTGGGATATGTTAGAAAAATTATCCTACCCCAACGGTTCCCTAAACCGTTGGGAAAAGTTTTTCCCAATGGTTTCCCTTGAACCATTAGGAAAACCAACATTTTTCATGGTTCCCAACAGTTTCTAAAACCGTTGGTAATGTATTTTTACCAACGGTTCCCTTTGAACTGTTGGTAAAAACTTTCTATGAATCCTATTCCAATGGTTTGAAACTGTTGGCATAGGCTATGCTGTGCAAATTGCACAGCAGCCTGCAATTTGCACAACAACCGGTAATTTGAACAACACTGGTAATTCTCCAATCTCCTTGTACCTGCAATAACAAACTAACACATACATATACAGAACAAATTCATACACATTTAACATATAATGCATCTAGAACTATACACATCTAGAATTAAATCAGAATCCATAACTTAATTATAAACATACATAAGTCATTTAAACATACACATTTAAATGTGTTTTTTCTAGAAATGATGTCCATTTTAAACAGAATACATACACTTGGAGTGATACCGACCAGAACATGCCTCAGATTGAGGCAAGGTTGACTCATACACTTCACAAATGACCCATGGATCATTTTCCTAAAGTATTAACATATTCCAAAATTATTTGGTCGGTTTTCCGTATTCCATTTATTGTCACTTAAAATGTTGTTCATTTCAAAAAAAATGAGACACTTTGAGTGGTTCTGGACATACCATGACTCGGATTAAAGCGATGTTAACTTGTACACATCACATATGATGAATTGATCATTGTGCTAATGTTTCAACACATTCCGAATGTGTTTTGTTTGTTTTATATATGCAGGTAGTTTTTAATTAAAATGTTGTCCATTTCAAATAAATGTGAAACTTTGAGTGGTTTCAGCCACATCACGCCTTTTATTGAGGAAGGGTTGACTTTTACACGTCACATATGACCCATGGATCGTTTTCCTAATGTTTCAATGGAATCCGAATGCGTTAGGTCAGTTTTCCGTATCTCAGTTGTTGTTTTCACTTAAAATGGTGTCCTTTTAAAACAAAAAAGAGACACTTTGAGTGGTTCCACCCACACCGTGACTTGGATTGAGGCGGCGTTGACTCATAAATGGCATATATGACCCATGGATTGTTTTCCTAAAGTTTCAATAGAAAATGAATTCATTTGGTCGTTTTTCGTATGTCAGTTGTTGTTTTCACTTAAAATCTTGTCCATTTTAATCAAAAGAGAGACAGTTTGGGTGGTTCCGGCCACACCGCTCCTTGGATTGAGGAAGGGTTCACTCGTGCATGTCATATATGACCCATGAATCATTGTTTTAATGTATCAACACAATCAGAATCTGTTGGTTGGTTTTTCATATGTACTTAAAGTGTTGTCAATTTTAAACAAAAGAGAGACACATAAAGTGATATCAGCTACACTACGACTTGTATTAAAGCGAGGTTGACTCGTACACGTCACATATGACCCATGGATCGTTTTCCTAAAGTTTCAATAGAATCCGAATGCGTTTGGTCAGTTTACCGTATGTCAGTTGTTGTTTTCAATTAAAATGAAGTCTTTTTTAAACTCTATAGAGACGCTTCGAGTGGTGATGGCCACTCCACGCCTCGGATTTTGGCTGTGTTGACACGTACACATCACATATGACCCATGTATTGTTTTACTAAAGTTTCAACAGAATATGAATGCATTTATTCAGTTTTCCGTATGGTAGTTGTTGTTTTCTCTTAAAATGTTGTCCATTTCAAATAAACCTGAGACACTTTGAGTGGTGCCGGCCACACCTGGCCTCAGATTGTGGAAGGGTTGACTCGTACATGTCACAAATGACTCATGTAACATTTTACTAAAGTTTCAACAGAATATGAATGCGTTTGGTCGATTTTCCATATGTCAGTTGTTGTTTTCACTTAAAATGTTGTCCATTTTAAACTATAGAGAGACAATTCAAGTGGTGCGGCCACACTGTGTCTCAGATTGAGGCTGGGTTGACTTTGTACACATCAAATATAACTCATGTATTGTTTCCCTAAAGTTTTAACAGAATCCGAATGCGTTTGGTTGGTTTTCTATATGTCAGTTGTTGTTTTCACTTATAATGATGTCCTTTTGAAAAAAATTAGAGACACTTTTAGTGGTTCCGGCTACACCGGGCTTCAGATTGAGGTGGGGTTGACTCGTACACATCACATATGACTCATGGATTGTTGTTCTAAAGTATCAACACAATCCAAATGCGTTTGGTTAGTTTTTCGTATGCTAGTTGTTATTTTCACTTAAAATGTTGTCCATTTAAAATAAACACGAGACACTTTGAGTGGTGCCGGCCACACTGGGCCTCAGATTGAGGCGGGGTTGACTCATAAATGTCACATATGACCCATGGATTGTTGTGCTAAAGTATCAACACAATATAAATGCATTTGGTCGGTTTTCTGTATGCTAGTTTTTATTTTCATTTAAAATGTTGTCCATTTCAAATAAACCTGAGACACTTTGAGTGGTGCCGGCCACACTGGGCCTCATATTAAGGTGGGTTTGACTTGTACACGTCACAAATGACCCAAGGATCATTTTACTAAAGTATCAACACAATCCGAATGCGTTTGGTTAGTTTTCCGTATGTCAGTTGTACTTTTCACTTAAAATGTTATCCATTTCAAAAAAAAGTGAGACACTTTGAATGGTGTCGGCCACACTATGCCTCAGATTGAGGTGGGGTTTACTCGTACACGTTACATATGACCCATGGATCGTTTTTCTAAAGTATAAACACAATCAGAATCCGTTTGGTTGGTTTTCCATATGTACTTAAAATGTTGTCCATTTTAAACATAAGAGAGACACTTAGAGTCATCCCGACCACACCACAACTCGGATTGATCCGGGGTTGACTCTTACACATCCCATATGACCCATGGATCATTGTGATAAAGTATCAATATAATCCGAATGTGTTTGGTCGGTTTTCTGTATTCCAGTTGTTCTTTTCACTTAAAATCCCATCCATTTTAAACAAAAGAGACACAATTAGAGTGCTACTGGCCACACCACGCCTCGGATTTAGACGGGGTAGACTCGTACATGTCAAAAATGACCCATGGATCATTTTTCTAAAGTATTAATATAATCTGAATGCGTTTGGTTTGTTTTCTCTATGCCAGTTGTTCTTTTCACTTAACATGTTGTCTATTTCAAATAAACCTGAGACATTTTGAGTGGTGACAGCCACGCCTGAGGCATGTTATTACCATATTTCAAAACAGACATGTCCTCGGTTTATCTTCAAGGAACCAATATCACTCATGAGTAATAGAAACCATCCTGGTATCCTTCACTTAGAAACCAAAGCATGCATCCTGGAATTTCAAGTCCAAATTCCCTGAGCATGAAGAGTCCGTCCATGAGTCCTTAACATGTAACCATGTCTTATCCTAACAATTGACAAGTAAACCAAATCAAACAAGGCATAATTCACATAACATGGAGATTGTACAAAAAGGATTTGTATTCAAATTAAAGCATATCATCACATGAATTTGATGAGCATGAGATAATAAGCTTACCAAGACATTCATATAATTCAAGACATACAAAAATGGAATAATCCTAAATAACATTTCATGATCAGAGAAATAAAAAAAAGGCATGTGAAATCAAGGAGGATGGTGGGGGGGTGTCTGGGGGTCCAGGGAGGAGGGTGGGGGGCTATTTGGGGGGGGGGGGGGGGGCTATCCGAGGGGATGTCCGAGGTCCAGGGAGGAGGGTGGGGGGGATATCCGGGGGGTTGTTCGGGGGGCTATCTGGGGGATATCCGGGGACCAAGGAGGAGGGTGGGGGGCTGTGCGGGGGGCTGTCCGGGGGGTCTTTGGGGGGCTATCTGGGGTCCAAGGAGGAGGGTGGGGGGCTGTTCGAGGGCTATCTGGGGGGCTTTCCGGGGTCCATGGAGGATGGTGGAGGGTTGTCTAGGGTCCCGGAAGGAGGGGGGCTGCCCAAGGAGTTTCCAAACACACAAAAATCTATAAACATGCTCAAGATACACTAAAACCACTAAAAGACATCAATATCCATGAAAACAGACAATATATAAAAATAAATCAACTCCAATACTATACTACGGGTCTAGATAAAACCAACAACTAGAATAGATTAAACATAAAATCTTAGTAATATTAGTAAAAAATGTAACAGATCAATTTTTCCTACATCACCATCACTATCATCACCATCATCATCACCCTTGTCCTTGTCCACTTCCTCCTCAACGCCCTCCTCCTCACCCTCCTCCTCGCCCTCACCATCCGCCTCGCCCTCCTCCTCTCCCTCCTCTTTCACAGCAGACTCCTCACCATCATCATCGTTAGGTTGTACATCGTCTTGACCACCACTAGAACTATTACCTGGTGCACCATATATAGAACGCATCGATCAAATATATTCATCAAAAGATGGTATGGCCTCTGGTGGAAGTGTTGGACGTAGAACTTCAATAAATTTCATAAATGCACTGTTTTCCCTAGCAGACTATTATGTCATCTATATGGACCTTTTGTCAACCTGTTATGCCTGTTACCTAACTTGATGCAGCTCAGTGGCAGTAAAACTCATACCTGAGGAGGTCCAATACCTCGTCGGGGCTATCCTAGGTCGGTAGAGTACTCTGCCAGGATGCTTCTCTCCCAACACCGGATGTAAGTGATCAGTTGGGCCAAAATTGTCTGGTTCTTGGGAATCGAGGGCCTCTAAAGCATCCTTTTACAAATATAAATATATTATTAAGTTACAAAATAGATATTAAAATATAAAATAAACAGATTAAAACTTACAATCTGCTACTGAGTCGGTTCGTTGACGACACTTCCATCCTTTTTCCATCTACTCGAGCAAAACAGTTTTTCTCAAGGCACACATCCTTAAATATTATGTATTTTCCTCTATAATGACATTGAAAACTAAATTTATATGAAAACATTATCAAACGATTAAATAATTGAGGAAACAAAAGAAAGTGTAAGTCATAAAGAAAATTTATAAACAATTGTCATACCTGCTTCCTCTCATGATATGGCATCGTAGTACATCCCAGTGTGTGGAGATCTTTTTTTGCATCAATGTTTTTTTATTTTTTCCAGATGATTCCTAAATAAAATTTGATAATTAAAAAGATAGTATTAATGCAAAACATGAAAGTTATTATTTAAATACCTCAAATGTAATTAATCCCTTAAACTGGGTAGTCGTCCAATGAGTAATCATCTGAAGATACTGCTCTATAGGACAATCATCCATGACTCGTACTGCCTCTAACTCAGTTCCAACTCTAGCATGCCAGCCAATATACAACTCATGCTTTTAGGCTCTCCAAATCTTAGCTAAATCCTTTTGACATGTCGGTCGTGCACCCTCACCATCGGGAAAATTAAATCGAATCTGACATCAAAATTTTAATTCATATAAATACAAAAAATAATTCATGGAATTAAATACAACAGATTTTTTAACCCAAATCTCTGCCCAATCTCTATCCTTGACCTCATGTGGAAAATTTCTCCATGATAGCGGGCTGACGGGAATGATGTTGGAGTATTTGGAAAGCGTCACCAAAAAACTCCGACATTGGTGCCCTGTTTTCTCAACCATTTGGTTATCTTCATTGTAATCCACCATAACCTGTGTGCGGCAGTTCCACACCGCACGCATGCGTTTACTCTCCCACCCTATACTCCTATCATTAGATGTATCTTTCATGAAAGAAAACAAATATTTTATCAAAACAGGTTATAATGAAAATAAATATTACTATAATTTTTTTTAGGGTTCTATAAATATACCTGCACCAATCTGATCGCTGAGCACCGCTGGATCCACATAAACTGATGGAACACCCTGTGGTGGAACCAGAGTCGAAGAAGATGGAATATAAAAGCTCAGAGAGACAGAAGTAGAAGGAAAAGAAGATGGCATAGCTGTATGACCAGATTCTGGCTGGGGAGTGGGAATCATCATGGGATGTGAAAAAGATGGGTCATAATATGAAAAAGGTGGCAAAAACATGGGAGACCTAAATATCTCGTGTGTCCCTAATGACACACCAGGATCAGAATGTGGGAAGGATGACATTTCAGTGAGAGGGGCAGGTTCTAGTCGGGTATGCGAAGCTGCTCGTCCACCTCTGGTACGAACCCTCCTCATACCACCGACCAGAGTACTAGGACCAGGACTAGGCTCCTTGTCAAATAACTGTCGACGTATAGGTGGATCCTACAAAAATTTTTATAAAAAAATTAATCACATGACATTATATATTATTTATATATATATTTTTTAAATAAAGTACTCACTACAGGCTCTAATAGTGGAACACCCATATGCGTTATTCGACGATTGTTCTCCATCATTTTTTTCCTTCACCTCTCTTCAATTTGATGCATTTCCTTCTTTTGAAAACAAATATGTAATTAATTATAAAAGGGAAAATAATTTGTAACCCAAAAAACTAAATATATGAGGGAATAGGGGGATTCATTAGAAATTTAGCTATCAATTGTTTTATAAGAGCTTGAATTGATTTAATAAATCATACAAGTTGTAATGTTCACCCAGTTAGAAATATTGTTTGACTAGGTTTGAATACAGTTCAATTTCAAATTAGAAAATGCAATTCAAATAAAACTGCAACCAATAAACATTGAAAATTCACATAATGGTCAAGTCAGCTAAAACATATTTGTGATCAATACTAAATCAATTTGAATATTACCAACCTTAACAACCCAAATCTAGGTAAACCAAAAGAATTGATAACATGGATGAATGATTCTATATATTTTCAACCACAACTTCAGGTTCACAATCAACTCTAAAAATTGAGATATTGGAGTCATTAAAATAAATAAATGGATTGGTTCCAATGGCACTAGGGACAGTGTCAATTCCATGATCACCATCATCAAAAATATGTCTTGGAATTACTTCAAATATGATAAACAATTCAGGTTGAAGTTGGTCTTTGACATAAATTTTTTTTAGCCATTGATGCCAACACATATGGTTCTTCGATAGCAAGAGTGCAAGTCATATTAATTAATCAAAATCCACAATCATCAATAAATGTGCCCTATCTCGTCATCGAATCAAACCAATGGAATTTCATTATTGTGACTCATCCATGAGAGTAATAATCCAATATTATTATTTTCTCAACGACTCTATAATAACCCACATTTTCAAATAGCGGTCTACTATCTGATACACTGGCATAACAATCTGTTGTGGCAGTAACCATAACACTATCATGTTGTGTTCTCATGTTCTTTGCTCGTTCAGTGACAATAAATTTGTACCCATTGATAACAATTAATTTACAGTCATGAACCAGGGTATTAGGACCAAAATCCAAAGCTCTTATTTCCTCACAGATAGAGTAAGAATACAAACTCAATACCTGCAATATAAATTACTATTAAACTTAATTAAATATTGATATAATTATTTTAAATAGTAATATTTTTACCTTTAATTTTAACCAAGCAGAAAACTCTTTGATATGCAAAGTCTCCCTCCTTCTCAAAGATAAAGAACGATGCTTTATATTTATCATTGTTTTATGTTCCCTATAGATAAAAAATATGAATAGTTTAACAGATATATATGTAAGATATACATATTCAATTTAGTTACCCGATATAGTCATCGAACAAATCACAGTTGAACAAAACTGTACAATGTGCCATCTCCCACTCTTCATGGCTTAATGTATTCAATGTATATGATCTAGGAATTCCTCCTGTTTGAGGAAGTGATGGAAAAATAGGTTCAATTTTCTCATACTATTCTTATTCATTTCTCATTGGTCTGTTCCTTCTTGTAGTAATATCAGACAAATACATTGAGCAGAAATCCATACATTCTTGATTCAAGTAACCGTTCACGATAGAACCTTCGAGATGAATCTTGTTTCAGACATAATACATTAATGTGTACACTTTTTTTTTGTTGGATACATCCAAAAAAATAAATAGGTCCTTTGAGAAGTATTTCAGTGGGAATATGTACAGTCAGATGCAGCATGCATGTGAAAAATGATGGAGGAAATATTTTCTCCAACTCACACAAAATTAATGGGGCATCTGTCAACATTTTTTGAAATAAATACTTTGACCACTTCTTAGCACAAAGATCTCTAAAAAAATGGAAAAACCAAATAATAGTCTCCCTTACATTATTGGAAAAAAGATGATGTATTTCTATTGGAAGCAACTCATGCAGTAGAATGTGATAATCATGAGTCTTCAAAGATTCTAGCTTTTACTCTCTTCTGTTGACCCATTTAGATATGTTTCTTGAATAGCCATCATGAACCATAATAGTCTTTAATACTTCCAGAAATTGTTTTTTTTCATAGGTGTCATCACATAAGAAGCACATAGAAGTTTCCATTTATTTTCACTGATATGCACAAGATGCAATTCTGGTCTGATGCCCCAATCCACCAAGTCACGCCGAGATCATAAATCATCTTTTGTCTTCCCCTTGACATTTAGAAGAACCGAAAGCAACATTTCGCATATATTCTTTTCAATATGCATTACGTATAAGCAATGAAGTAATAAATTGGTTGACCAATAAGGAAAATAAAAAAAGATACTCATCTTCCTCCAATAGTAACAGGTTTCAGTGGAAACATTCTTTCTCTTTCCAGATTTCATTTAACCCTTCCAAATGAAAAACTGAAATCTTTCAATTCATTAAACACATTAGTTCTATACATACACTAAGGTGGATCATCTTTCTCTATGGTATTATCAAATCTTTGAAAATTCATTCTATATGGATGATCCTTTGGAAATAATCATCGATGTCCCATAAAACTGAAACTACAACGATGTTTCAATCTTCTGGATTGTGTATTCTTCATACAAACTGGTCATGAAAGTTTTCCCTTTGTGCTCCATCCAGACATCATTGCATAAGCATAAAAATCATCGATCGTCCACATAAGCGCAACACGTATCTGAAATATGTCTTTCGAACATGCATCGCATGTGCACACACCCACACCCAAAGAAGTTTCAACTATTTTATTAAAGGTTTCATGTATACATCAATATCAATGCCATGATCAGAAGGACTAGATATGAGTATACTCTTGAAAGTGAATGTTTTTTTCATACACAACCATGTGGGAAGATTATAAATGTGTATAAAAACTGGCCATGTTCTATGCGAAGTAAGCATCTGCCCAAACAGATTAAAACCATTGCATGAAAGACCCAACCTCACATTACGCATGTCAGCTGCAAAATCACGATGTCGAGCATCAAATCTCTTCCATGAAAATCCATCTGCAGGATGAACCAACTCATCATTAGTCTTCTTTCTCTCGGTATCATGACATCTCATTTTTATTGATATTTCATCAGATATAAAATGATTTTGGAGTCTGGGGATCAATGGAAAGTTCCATATTACTTTCTGTGGAGCGTGGGATGGTGTTCCATTAGATTTGGACTTCTAGCAGGATGCGCCACATTTTAAACAATCATTTCATTCAGTGATTTCCTCCCAGAATAAACTGTAATCTTTCGGGAAAGAATGAAATTTTTTTCTTGAAAATATTAGTTCCTCAACTAACTTCCATGCCATATAGTGGTCTGAGGGAATATCTGCATCATCTGGAAGTAAATCCGTCAAGAGTGTAAGAATGTAATCGATTTCTATATTAGAAATCCCATACATAGTTTTCCCATGAAACAATCGGATTAAAAATTCCAACCTTTTCATTTTATCATATTGTCAATATACTGGAGTCGTGGTAGCATCATTTAATTTCTTCACCTTATCAATATCATCATTTTCACTAGATGCATCATCTGCCCTCATATCTAAGTCTTATTGAGTCGAAATCCTTTCTTTTTCATGATAACGAATAAACGGAAACCGATCATCTAACAAAGTCTCCATTCCAGTCCTTTCATTTCGATCATCACCAATTTGAGATTTCATTTTCTCCCCATTGTGATACCGCAAAAAGTATTTTGCTTGAAAACCATATTTGGTTATGTGGTATCTGACTTCTTCACGGCTCAACCAAGGTCTACCAACACAATTGAAACATGGTCAGTGTATGCGACCCCTATCTGAAGCATTGTGAAATGAAAAATATATAAATCTCTCCAAATTGTTTTGAAAATCGCTTGAGATCCGATCGATTTCATACATAAAACTTTTTTACATTCTATAAAAATAATTTATATAAGTCATTTTGTCATAAACAATTCAATAGGATTGAACTTTAATAGAAAATACATTTAAGTAAATGATAAAGGAAGAAGTTTCTAGTCGATGCAGTGAACTATTAAAATAATGTAAAGAACAAGTACTCAAAAATTAAATTAAAATTTATTTATATTCATTTTCATTTTGTATATAAGAGGCACATGCCTCAGGTACCATTATGTGTTATAGGCATCCCAAATCATTTACTCATGTTCAATAACTCATTATTGGCACCTCTATGGCCATACCTTTCATTACCCAATTACTTTCCCAAGTCAAGCGCACCCCATGGGTGAATAAATTTTAGGCTTATACACTAATAGGTTGTTCATGGCTTGTAAAAAGATTTAATTTCATAAAGTATAGAAAAAAAATTTATTTTTAAATTTGAGATTAATAATAAAGTATGTCAATGATAACAACATTACTGAATTAAACTTGTGAATTATCTAACATTTTTATGGATGTCTACACATTCCAGCATGGTTAGTGAAAAGCACCCCTCCCTCATAAAAATGAGTATTGGCCAAGTAGGACACATAATATAAAACATACAATGAGAACCAAATTTAATTGACCCTAAATTTATATTAGTACAGTAATCTTGGGGGAAATGAAATATATGATCCTGGTTAACTGATGAATTCAAAATCTCATATTCTATATGCTGGACACTATATAAGGTAAGAAATAAAGTGAGGATGGGTATACATCATTCAATTTCTTACATGCTAGTGAGAATGAAGGCTAGATTAATGACTTGAGTTCACTGATTAAATGAGGGTAGAGGTTGCATAGGCTGTGTAAATAGAATGATTAAATAAGGGTAGATGTTTCATACACTATACATGGTGGGGGAGTCTCAGCCGATTTAGAAACTAAAATAAATTCCCACCATAGGTATCAATAAGAAACATCAGCATAAAAATAAAATCCAAATAAAAAAGGACTAAAAACATCAAACATTTCAAGAATACACTACTATGCATGGTTTATCCACATGTTTAGCTGTAATTATATGTCTTAATCATGAACCATCTCTACAACTCCCAATTTTCACCAATAAACATAAGGTAAATATCTCAAAATATCTTTAAAACAACTCATTAATAGGCTCAAAACGTAAATATATTCTTGAACCAAACATGGAATCTCTTCCACAACACATTCTCACACACCAGTTATCTCATGTGTTACTAAATACTAAACATAGTCACATAACAAGTGTACTATAAGAAATTACATTACACAAGTATTATTAAAAAAATTCTCATTTTAATAAAACACTTTCCTCAAGATTAAATCATTTCTGAAATATCTTTTGAAATCCATTTTAAATCACCTATGTCTGCCTTTACCAATGGTTTTATGAAACCGTTGGTAAAGGCCTCCTTGATGAACTGTTGGTATAGGAGCATTGGGAAAACCCATATTTCCAGTAGTGGATTCCACTAGATGAGGTATGAGTCCAATAGTGAATCATAAATCTAGATTTTTTCATCTAACTATCTAAGTCACCAAGACTAGTCAAAAGAGGTGAGTAAGATAATGAAGTTATGAGGATCACAATGAGGATCCTTATCAATATCAATCATATTATTCAGACCTCAAATCATATCTCAATCTCACCCCAATATCCATTGATGTAAATAATCCCATTTTCAACATCCATCAATTGTAATTACAATAATTGAGAAAGTTACATTAATGAATTATTACAATTTAGGATCTTCATAAAGTTCCAACTGAGTGGTAAAAAATCATCAATTCAATTCAAAACCCCTTATTTAATTTAATATTTAGAAAGGTTATATATGATAACTTCCTTCCAAAAACTAACATGTAATTCTAAACAAGCCTTCAAAAAATCCTTTATTTCAAAACATCCCAAAGGAATTAAAGGATGTTTTACAATTAAATGTTATCAATATTAATTCAAAACATGGGATTACAACCTATTTTCACATGAATAAATATCTAATTTAAAATTACCAAAGAAAAATCATTTCAAAAAAAAAATCCAAGAGGGTTCATTGTCATTTCACATATTAAGTCATTTGAAACTACTTATAAAACATTAAATAGGTCAACTCATTTCATGAAAATAAATTTATTTCATTCTTTGAATAAAAACTCAAGACAAAGACTCAATTTCACCAATTCAATCTTTAAATATTTTTTGAAAATAAATCTAAACACTCATGGAATTGAATAATTCATAAATACTTCAAAGATGTTAAAATTATAGTCATCAAATTCATTACTTGTTTAATTCAATTAGAATAGGGTTAAATAATATTTCACAAGGAATTTCTAGGAATACATTCATATAAACTTGCTAAAAATTAATAAACACATATAAATAAATTTCCAATTAACAATTAATTACAAGATGAAGAAAAAGCATAAAAACACATACTTAGAAAATCTAGAATCCAACCGTAATGAATTTGAGATGTTTCTTCTTCGATGGAGGGTTAAAGATTTAATTAATTAAATGGATTGGAATGGAAAAAGTCTAGATTAAATAAAAACACAAAAAAATGATATACACATCAAAATTAAAACTTAAAACTGAAATATTAGATGAATAAAAATAAAAACAAGGTAGAACTTAAATATTTTATGTGTATAAAGAAGAAAATACCTGATTTGAGATGAATCCTATGGAGTTTCAGTAGTTCGGATGGTGGAAGTCGCGAGAGGAGACGAGCGCTGTATATTTAGGGTTCTGTCATGAATGGGGGAGAGGTGCGGCCGACTATATTTGGGGTAAAAATTTACCAATGGTTTTTAAAAATCGTTGGTAAAGGGGTGTTTGAGTCACCCTTTACCAATGGTTCACTAGAACCGTTGGTAAAGGGGTGCCCCTTACTAATGGTTCTATAGAACCATTGGTAAAGGGTGTCCTGGACCTTCTTTACCAATGGTTTAAGAAAACCGTTGGTAAAGAACCGTGGGGAAAACCTCCCATTCTAGTAGTGCAAGATTCTATCACCATTGAACACATTACTCTTTGGTCCTATGCAGGTGTTATACGGGGATATGTAATGAGGCATTAATTACTTTGTGTAATCCTTTTTTATAAATAAAATTTTTTATTTCTTATTATGGTAAAATTTTTGAATTTAAAATATCAAGATAAATATAGGATGAATTTATAGAAGTTCCTTATTATTTTTGAATATTGGAAAATGGATATTCTAAAATATTTTTTTAATACTTTAAATAATTAATAATGTAAAATTATTTTCAAAAAATTATCTTTTACAGTTGTTATCAGTAAGAAATTTATATTCTAATAAGATGAACTTATTTTTTGGTGAACAGTAAGTTATGAATAGTAATATTACCCTTATGAATAGTAATGTGACTAATGGAATAGTAACCTCACTTAATTAAGAATAAATATAATTTAGGCATCTTGAATGGTAATGTGATATAATAGCTTAAGTAAATAACTGTTTCAGAAATAATTAGTTCAATATTAGTATTTTTCGGGTAAATAGTGTTTTTACTTAGATATTAAAAATCCCATAATTAGAAAATTATTTTCATAAAATGGAGTTAATTTTTGAAATCAGAGCATCAATATTAGGTTAG
This sequence comes from Viscum album, assembly GCA_963277665.1. NCBI lineage: Eukaryota > Viridiplantae > Streptophyta > Magnoliopsida > Santalales > Viscaceae > Viscum > Viscum album. The sequence goes on along the minus strand of OY728138.1, from coordinate 1,290,921,984 downwards.
GGGGTATTTATGAGATTTTTATAAAATGTTTTGATTTTCGGTGAATAGTAAAAATAGAGTTTTAGGTTTCGGTGAGTTTAATGACATCATTAATGAAGTAATAATGATGTGATAATTCTGTTAGAATTTTGTACAGTAGTATATGTTATGAGGTGTCCCATTTGGCCAATACCATGGAAAAATACTATGGGCAAGCCCATGGTTTTTAAAATACAACTAATGAGGTGTCCCTCGAAAATTAATAAAATATTCCCCCACTTTTTCTATAAATACCAACCCATTCCTTCATTACTTTCATTGAAAATTCATCCTCAATGAAGCTATGGTCTTTTAACCTCCTAAAGAGTCCTTACGAGGTGCCCTAAATCCCCATAAGGTTCCAACCTTCGAGTTTTTGAAGCTACTGTTCAAGGTAAGGGAACCTTTCACCCTCCTTTTTAGAGATGACTTATTTTATGTTATGTCTTCTAGTTTCCATTTTATTATGTGGGGGTATATTATTATATATCTTTAGTACTATCCATTTCATGTCCCACTGATGAGATACCCTTTCTTCTCTCATCAACTGATTTTCTTAATTTTTAACTTATACTGTTAGGCTGCCGATTTTTTGTAAAAGAAACTGCATCTTCGCCTTTCTTTCAAGTTTCCTTTTCATGTAGTATGTCATTAAAATATCCATACTATGATCTTATTTAAATTTTATTCTTTCTCTATAAAGTATTATGAGTTTTTTTTGAGTTTTTTTACCCCTTTCCCCTCTATTTTTAATGTTTTCTAAAACCATGTTATATATTCGTTATGCTGTAGAAATTTCATCTCAAAATCTCTCTATCTTTTTCTCAAGAAATTATCTTATTTTATTTATATGAATACCCAAACCTATTCCTTTTATAAGGGTATTCATAAAAACATAAAAATGATATATTTTATTCTGTAATTTATATACATTAAATATTGATTCCTTTTACATGGGTTATAAATGACATAATGATCAAGTTTTTAAGCACTTTTAAAATGTCACGATTTTGAAATGAAACCCATTTCTTTTATTCTTTTTGGGTTATTTATGAAAAATGTGTTTATGATATATGTTTATTACATGAAAATAAATAAATATTAAGGGTGTTACCTAATATATCTTCAATTAATTTGGTAAATAATTTAATCTCTAGATATGAAAAGTTTCACGATACCATGGTGAATAACCTTGATAATTTTTATGACACCACGGGGATGGACCATGATGATATGTTCATGAATGTATAAATTAAATTTTGTATCCAAATTTTCAAGTTATTATTCATGTTATTATTTTTATGATATTCCTCTATCATTACTTTATGATATCCCTCATGTTCTTATTGATATTGCTCAAGATTAAATGTAAATTGTTTCACTTGTTTTCCTTAATGGGCCTTCTGCTCACCCTTTCATTTTATGTATGTCTCCAGGTTAGGATATCCAGTAATTTTACTTAGTATGAACTTATGATGAAGCCTTAAAATGGGATTAAAATAATTTTTTATGTTTTTTCATGTATATTTTTCCGGATTTCCAAGACACTAGACTTTAGAGACCCTCTGTTTGTAAAATGTAATGAAAAGTTATGTATTAAAAAGGTGGTTTGCCACAGTTGGTATCAAAGGATAGTTTAGTTATTTGTAGAAACTGGGATATAAAAATTTTATGAATAAACCTATAGAAAATTTTAAATATTGAAAAAATTCCTAGTATTTTGGTGAAATATTATGTAAGTGGTTTCAGAAAACATAAATCCCTGGTTGGATACGAACAAGTGGATGTAGCTCTGGCACAAATGTAACTAAGAGTGAAAAATCTGACAAGTAGTTTCAGTCTTGACCTGAGGTATCCGGGTACATGAAAACAGGCCTTTCTGCACTCCTGGTTTGACACTCCCGGGGGATATTTTTGGTTAATCACCAGCTTTTTATAATTCTTTATGGAGGTTTTATAGAGAAATGTAATTGTTTAATCATGATGTTTTAAGAAATAAAAATCCTTTATAGCTAAAATATTCATAAATGAAATAACATTTTAACTAAGGTTTTATTCTTTTAGAAAATGGAAGGCAATATTAGGAACTATGTAAATGGTGACCGTAATTTACCATGCACTGATGGCCCTCTGATGGAAGCCGGGATGAAAACTTTCATGGGAATGATGAACCAACTGAATCAAGTTATGGAAAATAACTTGAATCAAGCTAAGAGAACAATTTAATCGTGAAGGGAAAAACATAAAGTTGAGTCATTTATGCATAAAAGACCACCAACCTTTAGTGATTCTACTGACCCATTGAATACTGAATAGTGGATCAGCTCTATCAAGAAGATCTTTTCTGTGCGCTGCTATTAGAAACAAGAGAAGGTCACCCTAGCTATTTACTGCTTAGAGGGAGAAGTTGATCAATGGTGGGAGATGGTTAAAAACATGATGAAAAGAGTGGAGTTCGAATCTATGGAGTGGGAAGATTTTAGAGGGATCTTCTTCAATAAGTATTTCCTTCATTCTATGAGAAACAAATGGAGAACCGGTTTCTTGAGATGAAGAAGAACGAGAATGAATCTGTGGGAATCTATGAGATGAAATTCACAAGGCTTTCATGTTACACCTATATATCTTTCATGGATATAAATGGGAAGGTTGATATATTCTTTAGTGGACTAAGACCTCATCTACAGAATAATTTAGCCAACAGAGACTATGACAAATATGAGGAGATCGTACAGAGTGAAATAAAAATTGAACTGGAGTTCAGTGAGATGTAGTGGTCTCATAAATCCAATAAAAATAAGAGATCAATAGATCCCATCTTAGTTAGGTCCTTTGATCATGGAAAAAGAGGAAAGCAAGTGAAATGTCCCATGTGTAATAAATGTGGGAACGAAGCATTCCAGGAACTGCCTGCTTGGGAGCGATAAGTGCTACAAGTGTGGAAGATATGGCCGTATTGCACATAATTTTTGTACTGAGGTGAATCCTCAACTTCCCAAAACTAATGACAAGGGGAAGATGATGCATGCACTACCTGATGTCTAATGCTATAAGTGTGGACAACTTGGGCACTTTATAATCACTATCCAAATCTGACGGTAGTGGAGGGGAACCACCATCCTCTTCAGCAAAGGCCAAGGGAGAAAGTTCAAGCTTTTTATATCACGATAACTGATGTTAAAGTTCAAAATAATTTGGTGGTAGGTACTGTTGTTGTTCTCTCAAAGATAACAAGTTCTTTGTTTGATTATGGTTCTATGCATTTCATTATTTCCTCCAAGTTTGCAAAGAATTTAGAATCAACCCCTAATTTGCTAAATGTAGAGTTATCGGTCAAGACTCTAGGTGGCATTATCCAAGCATTGTCAGTTTTTAGAAACTCTAGTGTTTAATTTAGTGAGAAAAATATTATCACAAATCTAGTAGTCATTCTTATTCGGGAATTTGACATTATACTAGGGATGGACTAGTTCTCAAAGTATAATGCTAAGATAAAATACATAAACAAGTAAATCTCAGCAGTCTTGAATGGAAAACCTATAGTTATATTAAAAGGAGAGATTTATCAACCAAATCATTGTCTAGAAGATCCTCATAAATCCTTCTTTATGGATTACATCAATGAAGAAGAAGAAGGAAATGATAGTATAATGATAGAAAATTTCACCATTGTCCAGGAATAAATTGATGTATTTCATGAGGAGTTATCCAGACCTCCCCTACAAAGAGAGTTAGAGTTATCCATTGAACTCATACCTAGATCTCATCTAATTTCAAAGACCCCATAGAGGATGGAAAATGTGGAGCTGAAGGAATTAAAGAAACAACTCCAAGTTTTTTTGGATAAGGGGTTTATCTGACTCAGTGAGTCTCCTTGGGGATCACATGATCTCTTTGTGAAGAAGAAGGATGGATCTATGCGGCTATGAATTGATTATAGATAACTGAATGGGATCACAGTGAAGAAAAAATACCCTCTTCCAAGAATTAATGACTTATTTTTCCAACTTTGTGGGGTTCAATTCTTCTCTAAGATTGATATTCATTCTGTTTATCATCAATTGAGGGTGAAGAAATATGATATTCTAAAAAATTTTCTTCTGATCAAGATATGAGAATTATGAGTTTGTTTTTATGCCATTCATACAGACTAATGCACTTGATATTTTTATGGATTTGATTAATAGAGTCCTGAAGGGATACCTTGATAACATTGTGGTAGTTTTTATTATTGATATTCTGATATATTCCAAAAGTCACGAGGATCATGAGGATCATCTAACGGTTATTTTTAAAACCCTATAGACGGAGAGGCTTTTTGAAAATTTCAGAAAATTTGAATTTTGGTTACCAAAAATTGCTTTCTTGGGGCACATTGTAACCAATGATGGAATCATTGTTGACCTTGCAAAGACGAATGTTGTAGAAGAGTGGATTCATCCTAAAACAATAACTGAGATTCATAGTTTCCTTGTATTAACAGGATATTATAAGAGGTTTGTGAAAACAAATTCATGACTTTCTAATCCCTTAACCAAGTTAACTCGATAAGGGGTCAAGTTCATTTAGACAATGGATTGAGAGTAATTTTTCCAAGAGCTGAAGAAAAGATTGGTTACTGCACCCATGTTAACTCGACCCTCAAGTAGAGAAGGATTTGTTATTTTTAGCGATGAATCTCTGAAATGGATTGGGTGCATCCTCATGAAAAATGACAAAGCCATTGCTTATGCATCTCAATAGTTGAAGATTGATGAGAGGAACTATCCTACATATGATCTGGAGCTGGATGCGGTCATTTTTTCTCTAATGATATAGAGGCACTATCATTATTGAGAGAAATGTGATATATACATATACAATCAAAGTTTGAAGTATATTTTAACACAAAAAGAATTGAACATGAGACAAAAAATATGGTTGGAACTTTTTAAAGACTATGCCTTTTCATTTCATTATCTTCCTAGAAGAGAAAAAAAATTTCTGATCCATTAAGTAGGAAAGACCTAGTAGTTCTATCCATGATGAGGATTCAAAGAGATCCTTTGATTAATGACCTAGTAAAGATGGATAAGGGAATTATAAGGTAGGGGACATCATCAAAACTAACCCAAAGTATTTCTCAACCGTCATTACTAGATAAGATCAAGAATTCTAAAAAAGAAGATCCTTTGTTATAGGAGAAGTTTGAGGCTATGAAGGATGGGAAGTTTCCAGAGATCAATATTGATCAAGAAGGTGTACTAAAATTCTGTACAAGACTATGTGTTCCATATATTCTGGAAATAAAGAAGGCATTTATGGATGAAGATCATAACTCTACATTCTTTGTACATCCTAGAAGTAAAAAAATGTATAGATACCTTCATGATCATTATTGGTGGGATAATATGAAAAGAGAGATTTCTGACTACACTTTAAGGTGCCTGGTATGTCAGAAAGTGAAGGCAAAGTGACAAATTACTAAAGGGGTATTGAAACCACTTCCTATACCAGCATGGAAGTGGGAAAATATCATAATAGACTTTATCACTAGTCTCCTGAGATCTTCCAAAGGAAACAATGCCATATGGGTTATTATGGACCGTCCCACCAAGACTGCCCATGTTATCTCTATTTGGGAATATTTATCTCTTGATGAAATTTCTAGGATTTACATGAAGGAAGTGGTAAGGCTGCATGGAGTTCCACTTTCTCTCATATCTGATTGTGATCCAAGGTTCAATTTAAAATTGTAAAGAAGTCTTCAATATGCTCTGAGTACCGAGTTAAATTTCAGTACGACCTATCACCCCCAAAATGATAACCAATCTGAAAAGACTATTCAAACACTCGAGGATATGCTGAGAACATGCTCAATGGAATTTAAAGGTGGATGAGATAAAAATCTCCCATTAGTTGAGTTCTCTTACAACAACAACTTCCACTCGAGAATTCAAATGGAACCCTATAAAGCTCTATTTGGGAAGAGATGTAGAACTCATACTTTTTGGGATGAATCTATTGAGAGAAATATTCTTGGGTCTGATCTTGTGCAAGAGATGAAAGAAAAGGTCCATGGCATCCAACAAAACATTAAGGATGCTTAGAGTCATCAAAAGATCTATGCCGAAAACCATTGAAGGGACATGGAGTTTGATGTTGGTGACAAAGACTTTCTTTGAATTTCACCTTGGAAGAGAGTCACGAGGTGTGGGAAGATAGGTATGTTCATCCCAAGGTACATTTGCTAGTATCAAATCCTTGATCGCATGGAAGTAGTGGGCTATAGACTTTCACTTCTTCGAAATCTAGCACAAGTTCATGATGTCTTCCATGTATCCCTCTCGAGGAAGTACATACCCAACCCTTCACATGTACTGAATCCAGTGGTGGTATAACTGGAACATGACCTCTCTTTTGAGGAGTAGCCAGTGGAGATCTTGGATCATAGAGACAAGGTTCTACAAAATAAGACTACCTACCTTGTTAAGGTGTTGCAATGAAACCAAAAATATGAAGAAGCCAAATGGTAACCAGAGGAGTCTATGCAGCAGAAGTACGCACATCTATTCTCTTATGAGGGTATGAGTTGAAATTTTGAGGAAAGAATTTCTTAAGGTGAGAAGAATGTAAAGACCCAAACTTTTGAATAATATTTTTTTTTTCTGAATTTGTGTGTTATTCTATTTTATACTCAACAAAACTATATCTATTAATTAATGAAGTGCGTATAATTAAAATGAGACCATGGGGTTTCAACTATTATATGACCATTGTTCAATATGGCCATTGGAAACTATAATAATAGAATTATGATTATTGTTTATAAATACAGGTGATCATGGTTAATTAATACAGAAAGAGGAGTTGATGGCCTCATCTAGTAGACTCGGGCCATATGAAGCCCATCTGTCGGAGCTTGGGAAGGAGGTTGCATTGCTAGGCCTTTCTCTGGACCAAGCCCAAGCTGAGCTTCAACATGTGAAGCTTGAACATAATCGCCTATGAGAGAAGTTCATGCTGATAGAAATCACCACCCAGACAATGTTTTCTGAGCCTCCCCAAGATTCTATCACCATTGCACATCTTACTCTTAGGTCCTATGCAGGTGTTATAAGGGGCTATGTAGCAAGGCCTTAGTTACTTTGTGCAATATTTTTGTATAAATAAAATGGTTATTTCTTATTATAGTAAATTTTTTGAATTTCAAATATCAAGATAAACATAGGATGAATTTATAGAAGTTTCTTATTATTGTTGAATATTGGAAAAAGGGTATTTTAAAATATTTTTTAATACTTTAAATAATTAATAATGTGAAATGATTTTCAGAAAATGGTCCTCTACAGTTGTGATCTGTAATAAATTTAGATTCTAATAAGATAAACTTAATTTTTGGTGAATAGTAAATTATGAATTGTAATATTACCATTATGAATAGTAATGTGACCAATGGAATAGTAACCTCACTTAATTATGTATAAATATAATTTAGGCATCTTGAATGGTAATGTGATATAATAGCTTAAGTATATAACTATTTCAGAAATTATTAGTTAAGTATTAATATTTTTCGGGTAAATAGTGTTTTTACTTAAAAATTAAATATCTCATAATTAGAAAATTATTTTCATAAAATGAAGTTCATTTTTTAATTCTCATCATCGATATTAGGTTAGGGTGAATTTATGATTTTTTTATAAAATGTTATATTTTTTGGGTGAGTAGTGAAAATATAGTTTTAAGTTTTGGTGTGTTTAATGACATCATTAATAAAGTAATAATGATTTAATAATTCTAGTAGAATTGTGTATAATATGATATGTTATTAGGGGTCCCAAGTGGACAATACCAAGGGAAAATACCACGGTCAAGCCTATGGTTTTTCGAATACCACTAATGAGGTGTCCCTTGGAAATTAATAAAATATTCCCTCACTTTTGCTATAATTGAAAACCCATTACTTCATTATTTTTAATTAAAAATACCTTATCAATGAATCTATGGTCTTTTTATCTCCCAAGGATTCCTTCATAGGTTCCCCCGATTACCCCAAGGCCCCAACCTTCGAGTTTTTGAAGCTACTCTTCAAGGTAAGGGAACCTTTCACCATTCTCTTTTAGTCATGACTTCATTTATATTATGTCTTCTAGTTTTCATTTTATTATGATGGGGGTATATTCTTATATATACTTATTATTTTATATTTCATGTCCAATTTAATATATACCCTTCCCACTCTCATTAACTGATTTTATGAATTTTTAAGTGATGCTGTTAGGATGCCGAATTTTCGTAAAAGAAATCACATATTCTCTTTTCTTTCAAGTTTCATTTTCATGTGGTATGTCATTAAAAAATTCATACCATAATCTTATTTAAATTATATTCTGTCCCTATACTGTATTATGAGTTATTTATTAGTGGGTGACCCTTTTACCTTATCTTTTTAATGTTTTATAAAACCATGTTATATAGCCATTATGTTGTAGAAATTTCCTCTCAACATCTCTCTCTCTCTTACTCAATAAACTCTCCTATTTTATTTATAAGAATACCCAAACCTATTATATTTCTATGGGTATTCATAAAGAAATAAAAATGATATATTTTATTCTATAATTGAAATACATGAAACCCTCATTCCTTTTCCATGGGTTATAAATCACATAACGATCAAGTTTTTAAACACTTTTAAAAAGTCACGATTTTGAAATGAAACCAATTTCTTTTATTCTTTTTGGATTATTTATGAAATGATTGTTTATGATATATATGAATCAAATGAAAATAAAGACATATTAATGTTTCACCCTGATAGAGCTTCAATGAATTGGGTAAAGAATTTAATATCTAAAGATGACAAGATTCACGATACCTTAGTGAATAACCTTAGTATTTTTTTATGAAACCTTAGGGATGGACCATTGTGATATGTTCATGAATGTATAAATTAAATGTTTTAGCCACATTTTCAAGTTATCATTCATGTTATTATTAGTACTATATGCCTCTTTATCATTCCTTTACTATACCCCTCATGTTCTTATTGATATCGCTCAAGATCACATGTAAACTCTTTCACTTATTTTTCTTACTAGTCCTTCTGAACACCCTTTACTTTGATGTTTGTCTCCAGTTTATAAGATGAAGTAATTGTACTTAGGATGAACTTATTATGAAGCCTTATAAGTGGATTAGAATAATGATTTATGTTGTTTTCATGTATATTGTTCCTGATTTCCAAGACACTAGACATTAAAGATCCTCTGTTTGTAAAATGTAATGAAAAGTTATGTATTAAAAAGGAGGGATTCCACAGTTTTAATGGAGAATAGATATGGTTCATGATAAGATATATCAGGACAATGGGATTATATTACATGGTAAATGTTCATATAAAGTTGGACATTTTTGTGACGTTAAATTCTTTCTCCATGGAAGACTTGGCATGTTGATAGATGATAACCTTGGGCTATAAGAAGTTATGCTTAACACCAATGAGAAAGAATCCTAGAGGTTCATAACCTAAGTTTATTTTCAATATCAATTAAATTATAGTATTTAATTTAACAAGTTAGAATAAATAATATTTATTTTTATTTGGTTGATCTTCATAATTTAATCGCAAGTTATTCAATAGAATAAGTGACTTAAATAATAATAAAAAATATTTATTTTCAATTTTTTCAAATATAATATTTATTATATTTATTATAGAACAATATAGTGACATTTAATAATTAAATAGTTTTTTTAGGATCAATAAATATCAACTAGGGAAAGGGGACTGAGATTAATGGTCTGATTGGAAATGGTATAAATGTTATTTATTTATATTATTTATGCATTGAACATGTCAAGTATTTAATAATTATAATAATTATATTATTATTATTGGAAATAGGGTCAATTAACAATTATGGATTTGGGAATGGGTTTAGTATTCAATTTTACAACCCTAAACCTTCCATAATAAATATCTAATTATATATATTTCCTAAAAATGGTGTGAACAGTAGATAGAGTGAGATACTCTCAAGGCCAAGAGAGAGATTAGTAGATCTAGAGTTCTATCCTCCCCTCATCACTCAATCAAATTAGAAACCATAAATATTTGTTCCTCTATCAAAAAGAATTATTTTGTGATCAACCATTAACAATGCACACAATTAGGATCAGTTGTGCCAGCACCTAACAGTTCTACAACGTCGTTCAGAGATTGTGGTGTAACGACCCAAACTTTCATTAATGAAAATTCCACTTGATCTAATTAAATGTATTATTATGGTTATAAAAAATGTTAACTTCATTAGTTTTATGTTTCTGTATTTTAAAATACCGTTAATAATTGTGACAGTTGCTAATATAGCCGTTGAACAGTGATAACATGATTAGTATAAATATAGGGATATAACAAATCCAATTTACTCAGATAAAGGAAGTGATGGCCTCATCTAGTAGACTTTACCCATATGAAGCCCATTTGTCAAAGATCAGAAAGAAGGTGGTGTCATTGGGCTTCTCTCTTGACCAATCCCATGCTGAGATAGAATACATTAAGCTCGAGCAGAACCGCCTACGAGAGAAGTGGAAGTTGATAGAGATTACCATCCGAGCGATGTTATCCGAGAAAACCTAAGAGTCTATAACCATCGCACACCTTACCCTTTGATCTTATATGGTTTTTATAAGGGGTTATGTAACAAGACGCTAGCACTATGACTATGTACATTATTTTTGTATAAAGAAAGTGCATTCATTTTATATTGTTACTTTGTAAATAGTTTTTAAAACACAAATAGTATTTTTTAGTTAAGATTAAACTAAGAAATCTATTTTTATGAATTAATGGATTTTTTAATTAAATGTTATTTTAATATAATATTATTAATAAATTAATTTTTATTAAATATAAATGATCAATTTTTTTTTATAAATTCAGCTGTAATTTTTATTAAGGTTTGAAAGCTGTTTTTGTCAAAACTCATGAATTTTCGATAAATGTTTATTTATACATTGAAAGTAAAAATTCACATATTTAGAAAATTATTTAGATAAAATGAATATTATTTTTGGAATCAGGATGTTGAAACAATCCAATGGCGGATTTTTCATAAATTTCTGAGACAGTCAATTTTTGGGTAAAAATTAAATACCATTTAAATATATAATGTGTTTTATAACATCATAATGACCCAATAGTGATGTAATAAAATACTATAAATATTATATTTGGACAATATATGGTTCAACATTAAAATAATGTGATTTTATATTTGTTTTATTTATTTTAAAAAGCTTTAGTGGACCCTTCAAGGCTTATAAACCATTTTGTCTTTTTAAATTTTTTTCCTTGAGAGTGTGACTCACCTCCACATAAGCAACCCTATTAAATTATAAAATTAGTCCATTGAGTTTAAAAAATGGTATTTTCCACTCCCCTTTTGAAAAAACCATTTGAAAAAACCATTTGAAAAAACCATTGGATGGTTTGTGGTTTTGATAAGTTTAATGTGTGGTGTCCTAAACCTAAATAATAAAGAATTCCCTCTCCTATCCTATATAAACCCACCCAAGATCCCACTTACTCTTCAATAAAAGCCTTTGGAGTTTGACCAACCCTTTAAATCATCTCTATATAATCCTCCAAAGGTTCCCCAAGATCCTAATAAGCCTCTCTCAAGCCTCTCCCAAGCCTTTGGGATCACACTTCCAAGTAAGGGATTCTCACATTCCTTATTTATGTCCAAGTTTCCTTATATTGTTATGCCCTTTTATTTTCAATTATAAATGTTGGTGTATGATTTCTAACCTCCCCCATACTTTCCTATTATTGTTTGAATAATGAAAGATCCCCTTTCTCTCTAATTAATTCCTCCCATGTACACCCATTACCATGCTTCTTTCCGTAAGGAATTTATCTCTCCTCATTTACATTCAAGTAATTCTTTTGTATTATGTATCTAAATTACATTACATTTGTTGGGACATGTATAAATATGAAACCCTTAATGTAAATTTAATTTAAACATGATTAGAAACCCATTTCTCTCTCATCAACCATATTTATGAATTCTTATGTCACGCCGTTATGCTGCCGAAATTGCACCGCATTTTTCAAATCCAAGATCATTGTGTAGTGAATACCACACCCATGTATCTATCAAGGGTATTAACCTTTATGAACATATACATATTGAATGGTACTTTCATGTATTTATTCCACATTCCTTAATCATGTAATAACTTATGATGTTGATTGATTCCATGTTATATAATCCATGTGTCACACTTATGCATTAAATGAAATGTTTAAGAAGGGTGTGCCCTGATAGCACTCCAATGAATTGGGTAAAGTATAATATCATGATACATCATGTGAAATGGGTGTTGACTCATTCTAATTCAAGTGAAATGAGGGTTTAGTCATGCTTCATGAGCATTGAGGGTTTACTCATGCTCTATGTGCAATGAGCCTTGGCTCATGCTAATTCTATGTTAAGTGTTGTTGCCACATCTCCGTGTTATGATTATCATGATTTATCATGCCTTTATGTTCATGTTTCTCTTGTGATCCATTGATATTCCTATTGAATAACATGTATTGTATTCCTCATGTTATTACATGTTTATTCCATTACTAGGATTTATAGCTCACCCTTTTCTTATGCATGTCTTCAGGTTATCCCATGCTATGCTAAGTATGAGGGAATGTAGTGGTCAGGTAAAGGAATTTTTCAATAAAGATGTTGTATTTCCTATTTTAACTTGTTATGTAATGATCCTAAGCCCCAAATACACCATTAATCTTGATCTTCTATGTTGTATCAAGTGATTTTTATGTAATAAATCATGTTTAAGTGTGTAATAAAATGAAGGGTTGTCATAGTTGTTATCAGAGGATATGTTTAGTTATTTTTGGGATTAGGATTAGAAAACCCTAGTGAAGCCTCAGAGACCAGATTAAGTATAACAAAAACATCCCTAAGTTTTGGTGGGTATTTAGTAAGTGTTTTATCAAGAAAATATATCCCTTTATGGATACAATCATGTAGAGGTGGCTCTGAAATAGAGGTACCTAGGAGTAAAAACTTCGACAAGGAGTTTCAGGCTTGACCCAAGGTATCCTGGTACATGACAACAGGACTTGCTGCACTCTTGGTTATGACACTCTCGGGAGATATGCATTGGTAAATTCACAATATTAGTATAAAAAATTATTAAGGGAATAAAAAAAATTCCCCTAAGAATATATGTTAGAAATTAGATCATGTATAACATAGAATAAAGCTTATAGATTCATATTTTAATGAAATAAAAGTAATCTATAAGTCACCCATTTTTGTCTTTGGATTTCAATTTATGTGTTTAAACTTTAAATATACTCATCCCTAAGTCTATTTTGGATGATATAAATGAGTATAACTAGAATAAAATGGTGAAAGGTAGGTTTATCATCTATCATTCTATGAATTCTTTTATTTCCCAAAATTTTAGTAGAACAATCCAAACACCACCAAAAATCATGGAAGTAAAGATGATGGTGAGTATGAAAAATGGGGCAATCATTGTATCACATGAATATAACTCCTCCCCTATCATAATCGATGGATTGAAATTCCTGACGAACCTCATCATACTCCCTCTGGTGGAATTTGATGCAATTCTTGGCATGGATCAGCTTTTCCTATATAGATCCAACATAAATTGCCGTGAGAGGGAAATCAAACTCCATGTGGAGAATCGACCCTGATTCTGTACAAATTCAAGGAGAAAGATTAATTTTCTTTAACTCCATCATCTCAGGCATGGATATTATTGCTCTATGAGCATGCGTATCTGGATCAGATTATTGAGTCTAAGAAGGCAACCACCCTTGAAGACATACCTATTGTGAGGGAATTCGCTGAAGTGTTTCCTGAGGAATTTCCTGGTCTTCCTCCTAGAAGAGATGTTGAATTCTAAATTGACCTTATACTTGGGGAGTTTACAATATCAAATAATCCATATAGAATGGATATTGTTGAGATTGATGAGCTGAAGAAACAACTACAGAAGAATCTCGATAAAGGGATTATACACCCAAGTGCTTCACCATGGGGTACACCAGTCCTCTTTGTCAAGAAGAAGGATGGGTCAATGTGCCTTTGCATAGATTATCGTGAGATTAACAAAATCATAATAAAGAAAAAGTATCCTCTCCCACGAATTGCTGACTTGTTCGATCAGCTATGTGGAGAAAAATAATTTTGCAAGGTAGATTTGTGGTCAGGATATTATCAAGTAAGGGTGAGGAAGGAAGATATTCCCAAGACTAATTTTCGTACAAGGTATGGGAACTATGAATTTATAGTAATTACATTCAGACTCACTAATGATCCAACAGTATTCATGGACTTTATGAATAGAGTCTTTATATATTACCTTAAAAAATTTGTGGTAGTCTTTATAGATGATATTCTAATATACTATAAATCCAAGTAGGATCATGAGAAGCATCTAAGAACTATACTAGAGACCTTGAGAAAGGATAAGATCTATGAAAAGTACAAAAAGCGTGAGTTCTGGTTGAAGGAGGTCTCATTATTGGGCCATATCATCATAAGCAATGAGATATTTGTGGATCCCTCCAAGAAAACTACAATAGAGGGATGGACAAGGCCAACATCAGTAATGGATATCCGTAGCTTCTTGGGGTTAGCTGGATGTTATCAATGATTTGTGAAAAATTTCTCACTATTTTCCAACCCTATTACCAAGCTAACTCAGAAGGGAGTACATTTTTCTTGGAGTGATGAATGTGAAGAAAGATTCAATGAGTTGAAAAAGAGGCTTATAACTGAGCCCATGCTCAGTTCACCCACAAGTGGAGAAATTTTTGTGGTATTCAGTGATGCTTCGAAGAATGTACTGGGATGTGTGTTGATGAAAAATGATAGAATCATTACCTATGATTCAATGTAATTGATAGTTCATGAGCATAATTATCCAACACATGATCTAGATTTGGCTGTGGTGATCTTCACTTTAAAAATTTGGCGGCATTATCTCTTTCGTGAAAAGTGTAAAATATATACGGACCAAAAAAGCCTCAGGTATATATTTACATAGAAAGAGTTGAACATGTTCCAATGAAAATGGTTATAGATAATCAAATACTTTGACTACTTAATCCATTATCACCCTGGGAAAGTGAACAAGGTGGAAGATGCTCTAAGTAGAAAGTACCCAGTGATTCTATCATTGATGAGAATTGAAAATGATTTAATCTTATTAGATTTGATGAAGATGAACATGGTAATCCAAAAGAATGGAACATCATAAATCCTTTCACAAATTATTGCTCAACCATATCTTTTAGAAAGGTTAAAGGATGATCAAAAGGATGATGTAGGAATTCATAAGAAAGTTGAAGCTATTATAAAAGGTAAATCCTCCGAGTTCAATGTTAATGAAGAAGGAATTGTGAGATTTGGGAAAAGACTATGTATTCCATCAAGTCTGGAGCTAAATAAAGAACTTTTGGATGATGCACATAGTTTAAATTTCTCTATTCACACAGGAAACAAAAATATGTATTGAGATCTCTGAGAGAATTATTGGTGGGATATTATGAAGAAGGAGATCACTGAGTATACATCAAAGTGATTGGTGTGTTAGCAAGTGAAGGCAGAGAGTTAGAAGTCTAAGGGGATGATGAAACCATTTCCCATACCAGCATGGACATGGGAGAACATAACCATGGACTTTGTCACCAGACTTCTGAATACATCCAAAGGCAACAGTGAAATCTAGGTTGTTGTGGATCATCTTACAATGTCTACACACTTCATTGCAATTTGGGAGGATTTATCATTGGATCAACTGGCATGAATATACATCAGGGAAGTGGTAAGGCTACATGGAGTACCACTATCTATTGTATCCGATCGAGATCCAAGATTCACCTCTATGTTTTGGAAGAGTCTTAAACATGATCTGGATACTGAACTGAACTTTAGTATGGCCTATCATCCTCAAACTGATGGCCAATCTGAGTGAACTATTCAGACACTCGAAGATATTTTAAGATCATGTTCAATGGAATTAAAAGGAGGTTGAGATCAACATCTTCCTCTGGTTTAATTATCCTATAATAACAGTTTCCACTCGAGCATCCAAATAACACCTTATGAAGCCCTATATGGGAAGAGGTGAAGAACACCATCATGTTGGGATGATGTTGGTGAGCGTAAGCTGATAAGACCAGAAATAGTTGACGAAATGGGGGAGAAGGTGAAAACTATTCAGCAGCATATCAAGGCAGCCCAGAGTCGACAAAAGATTTATGTAGATAACCATCAACAAGACCTTGAATTTAAATCTAGAGACATGGTATTTCTACACATATCTCCATGTAATAAGGTCATGAGGTTTGGAAAGAAAGGGCAGTCAAGTCCTAGGTACATCGGCCCCTTTGAGATTCTTGATCGTGTTGGGGTTGTGGCCTATTGACTAGCACTTCCACCTACCATTGCCACGGTATATGATGTATTTCATGTATCCCTCTTAAGGAATTACATACCAAACCCTTTACATGTACTCTCTTCAGAGGTAGTACAACTAGAGGATGGTCTTTCTTATGAGGAGAAACCAGTGAATATCTTAGATCATAGAGAAAAAGTTCTACAAAATAATACAATTACCCACGTCAAGGTGTTGTGAAAAAACCACAATTTTGAAGATGCAATGTGGGAATAAGAGGAAGTGATGAAGCAGAGTTACCCGTATTTGTTTTAGAGTGGGAAAAGGAAATTTATGGGGAAAAATTTCTTAAGGGGGGAAGATTGTAATGTCCCAAACTTTCATTAATGAAAATACCTCTTGATCTAATTAAATGTGTTACTATGGTTATATATAATGTGAACATCATTGGTTTTATGTTTTTGGATTTTAAAATACCGTTAATAACTGCGACTGTTGCTAATATAGCTGTTGAACAGTGATCACCTAATTAGTATAAATATAGGGCTTTAACAAATCCAATTTACTCAGAAAAAGGAAGCGATGGCCTCATCCATTTGACATTCCACATAAGAATCCCATTTTTCTGAGCTTGGAAAGGAGTTTTCATCATTGGGATTTTATCTTGACCAAGCCCAAGCCGAGATTGAATATGTTTACCTCAAGCAGAACTGCCTACGAGAGAAGTGGAAGTTGATAGGGATTACCACCCAACTGATGTTATCTCAGCCACACCAATAGTCTGTCACCATCACACAACTTACCCTTCAGTCTTATGTGGCTGTTATAAGGGGTTATGTAAAAAGACCCTAGCACTATGACTATTTACATTATTCTTTTATAAAGAATGTGAATTCATTTTATTATAGTTACTTTATAAATAGTTTTTAAAGCACAAATAGTATTTTTTAGTTTATATTCAACTAAAAAATCTATTTTGATGAAATAATGTATTTTTGAATTAATTAATATTTTGATAAAATATTATTAATAAATTAATTTTTATTAAATATAAATGATCATACAATTTTTTATGAACACAATTGTAATTTTTATAAAGGTTTGAAAGCTATTTTAGTCAAAACTCATAAATTTTCGATAAATGTATATTTTTTTTAAAAGTAAAAATTGAAATATTTAGAAAATTATTTATTTAAAATGAATATTATTTTTTGTAATCAAAACGTCAAAATTATCCAATGGTGATTTTTTCATTATTTTCTGAGATAATTGAATTTTTGGGTAAAAATTAAATACCGTTTAAATATATAATGTGTTTTATGACATCATAATTACCCAATAGTGATGTAATAAAATACTATAAATATTATGTTCGGCCAATATATGTTTTACCACTAAAATAATGTGATTTTAGATTTGTTTGATTTATTTTACAAAGCATCAGTGGACCCTTCAAGGCTTATAAAACATTTTGTCTTTTTAAATTGTTTTCCTTGGGAGTGTGACTCACCTCCACATAAGAAACCCTATTATTTTAAGAAGTTAGGAAATTTTTCTTATAAAATATTTTTTTCCACTTCCCTTTTGAAAAAATCATGGGAAACAACCATGGTCTGGTTTGTGGTTTTGATTACTTTAATGTGTGGTGTCCCAAACCTAAATAATAAAGAATTACCTCTCCTTTCCTATATAAACCCACCCAAGATCTCACTTCCTCTTCACTAAAAGACTTTGGAGTTCGACCAACCCTGGACCTCATCTCTCTAGAATCCTCCCAAGGTGCCCCAAGATCCCAAGAAGCCTCTCTCAAGCCTCTCCATAAGCCTTTGGGATCACACTTCTAAGTAAGGGATTGTCACTTTCCTTATTTATGTCCAAGTTTCCTTATATTGTTATGCGCTTTTATATTCAATTATAAGTGTTGGGTTATAATTTGACACCTCCCCATACTTTCCTATTCATATTTTAATAATGAGATATCATCTTTGTCTTTTATTAATGCCTCCCATGTACACCCGTTACCATGCTAAAATTCCATAAGGAATTTCTCTCTCCTCTTTTACATTCAAGAAATTATTTTGTATTACACACCTAAATTCCATTAAATTTGTTGGGACATGTATCTATATGACTCCCCTTACTGTCCATTTCATTTACATATGACGAGATACCCATTTCTATCTCATCAACCATTTTTATGAATTCTTATGTCACACTCTTATGCTGATGAAATTGCACAGTGTTTTTCTAAGCCAAGATCATTGTGTAGTGAATACCACACCCATGTCTCTATCAAGGGTATTCAAATTTATGAAAATATAATTATTGAATGGTAATTTAATTTATTTATTCCACATTCCTTAATTGTGGAATAACTTATGATGTTGATTAATTTGATGTTATATGTTCTATGTGGCACACTTATGCATGAAATGAAATGTTTAAGAAGGGTGCACCCTGATAGCGCTCTAATGCATTGTGTAAAGTATAGTATCATGATTCGTCATGTGAAATGGGTGTTGACTCAGTATAATTCAAGTTCAATGAGGGTTTACTCTTGCTTCATGTGAAATGAGTCTTTACTCATGCTCTATGTGCAATGAGCCTTGGCTCATGCTAATTCCATGTTAAGTGTTGTTGCCTAATCTCCATGTTATGATCATCATGACTTATCATACCTTTATGTTCATGTTTCTCTTTTTCTCCATTGATAATCCTATTGGCTAACATGTATTGTATTCCTCATGTTATTCCATGTTTATTCCCTTTATGGGCTTTATAGCTCACCCTTTTCTTATGCATGTTCTCATGTTATCACATGCAATGCTAAGTACGAGGGAGTTTAGTGGTCATGTAATGGAGGTTTTCAATAAAGATGTTGTATTTCATGTTCTATGTTATTATGTAATCATACTAAGCCCCAAATACACTAGACCTCTTGAACTTCTATGTTGTATCAAGTGTTGTTTATGTAATAAATCATTTTTAAGTGTGTAATAAATATAAGGGTTGTCATATTACAGGGCATGTGTGCATCAAATCGTGAGGGATTATACACTTGGATCCTATATAAAAATGATGTTACACCAAGATTTTTGTTAACCAGATCATCAAAAAAAGTGGGATTAAAATTTAATATAATTTAATATATTATCATAAATTAATTACAAATTACATGTGAATAGGCTAGATTTGTTTGTAGAACTAATTCCATAGGTCCCCATGAATGATGTTGTTCCTAAACCACAAGTACTATGTACGATCACAAGAAAAAAAAGAGAAACATAGATATATGTTTTTATAATAATTGATAATGTTGACTCATTATTAGTTAAAAATGATGATCTTATATCCTAAAAGGAGGTAATAGAGATCTTAGAAGCTATAAGGTGTCAGAATCCATGAATTATGAGATGGATTCCATATATAAAAACCAAGCTTGGGATCTAATCGATCTACCAGTTGTTGTAAATCCTATTGAATGAAAATGAGTATTCAAGATAAAACTAGACATATAAGGTAAAGTAAATACCTATAAGTCATGAATAGTGTCTAAAGGGTTTAAAAAAATCAAGGCATGAATATGAAAACAAAATTACTCCAATTTCCATGTTTAAGTACTTTGAAATTTTACTTTCCTTAACAACCTAAAAAGATTATGAAATTTGGAAAATTGATGTAAAAATAGATTTCTTTAATGGGAACCTTCAAGAGGATATGTATATGACACATCCCTAAGGATTTGTGACTCCAATAAATTCCAAAAAAGTATGAAAGTTGTACAGATCCATTTATATACTAAAAGAATAATTCAATTCATAGAACATTCAATTTGATGAAGCCATAAAATAATTTGGTTTCATTAAGAATGATTGTGATCCATGTGTTTAAAGTGGTTTAGTAGAAGTATAATTGTTTTCATAGTAGTATATATTGATGACATATTACAAATTGGAAACAATATACCAAACTTAAAAGAGGTTAAAACATGGTTAGACAAGTGATTTTCCATAATGGACTTAGGTGTACCAGCCTACATTCGAGGTATCAAGATCATGCATGATATACCCAAGAGGTTTCTTGGACTAAATCAAGGTATATACATTGATTAGATATAGAAGAGATTTAGAATAGAAATATCCAAGAAGTGATTGGTTCTAGTGTCACATGGTATGCATCTTTATATAAAATGTGTCCTCATACACATGAGGAAAGATCTAAAATGAGTAAGATACCATACTATTATATAATTCATGTATTCCATGTTATTTTTGAGGATTGATGTTTCCTATGATTTGATCATGGTAGGTAGATATCAAGCATATCTAGGTGAACATCAATGGAATTTTGTAAAGATTATCCTTAACTATCTGAGGCATATTAAGGATATGTTACTAGTGTACAGAAGAGATGTCGAACTAATTACTAGGGGGTTGTACACATTATTATTTTTAGAAAAATATTAATGATCTAAATTCATAGTCTGGATATTTATTTTATCTGAAAAAAAGAGCTACTATCCAGAATAGTTCAAAGAATCTAGTTTTTGTTGATTATATAGTAGATTTTGAGTATATTGTCAGTTCCGATGTATCCAAGGAAGTAGTTTGGACTCATAAAGTTTTCAAAGAGATTGATGTAGTACCTATTATAAAAGATCCTATAACAGTTTACTATAATAACACTACAGCGGCGGCTCTCTCCAAATATCCAATGTCACACCGAAGGAAAAATATCATACTTCAAAAGTTTCATCTCTTGAGGGATTTTTCTCAATGAGTTAAAGTTGAATTGATTAGAGTAACTTTGAGGAAGATGTGTTAGACCCCTTAATAAAGAATTTATCTTATAATAATCATAAGTATCATGCAATATCTATGAAATTAATGTTTTTTAGTTGGATCTAGTAAAAGTTGGAGTCTGTTAGAGTTGGTGACCTAAACAATTTTTTTAGCACTTTATTACTTGCTTTAATTATTAAATATGCTTTCTTATCACATTATGATTTTTTTACATAATTTTTTATGTGATAATGTACTTAGAATACATTTCATGCTAAAAGTTCATACCATTTCCTACTATGATGAGAACTTAGATGTTCTGTGACATTATTCTTAGACCTTGTTTTTATCCAGATGATATTTTTTTGACATGTTACATAAAATATAGTATACATGGGGTAATAGGCTCGTAATAAATTGATAAGACTTCTCATGGTATTCTTCTTTAGTAATCTCCAAGATAGGATATTATGAGAAAAAACCTGTTAATAATAAATCTGTATTTCTATATGTCATTGGATGTTCCAATATGTGGATGTGTGTATTGATCCTTAGACTTTAAGATTATCCTTAATGGATATCATGACTCAGTTACTTTGATATATTGATTAAAATCTTGATGAAATATGTTCATGTATAAGTATGATGTGTTGGGTGTGTCACGAGTGATATTGCATTGATGGATAATACGAGAAAGGATTTATCCCTTCCAACCCTAGATGAAAGTTGATATCTAAGGCCCTTTGATGGGAAAGAAACTACATGAATTGATCCATGGTCATGGTGTTTAGTGGATGAGTTCATTTTTTAAATTTCAATGAAAGAGACATCAGGCATATAGATTGATGGAGTCATTATGTAACCTGCTTCATTTAGAGATATCATGATAAAGGGATTGTGTTACATGGTAAATGTTTGTAGGACGTTGGACGTCATTACGAAATAAAGTTATTTCTCTATGAATGAATTGATGTATTTCTCGACACTAAACTTAAAATTTAGGTAATTATGCCTAATTCCATTGAGAAATAGGCATAGAGGGTTGCATACTAAGTGTGTTTGTAGTCGTAGTTAAATCCTAGTATTGAATTTAACAAGATGGAATAAATAATATTTATAGGGGTTTGGGTGGTTTCTGTAATATAATAATAATTTATTCAAAATAATAAGTGAGTTAAATAATAATAAATATTTATTTTCAAGTTTTGTAAATATAATATATATTTTATTTATCAATGAATAATGTAGTGACATTTATTTATTAAATATTCATTATTCAAGGATCGGTAAATATCGACAAATGAGAGTATAATGAGTTTAATGGTTTAATTTGAAATGATATAATAGATATTTATTAATATTATTAATGAATTTCAATTATCAAGTGTTTAATAATAATATTTATATTATTATATTTGTCATGGGGATACTAATAATTATGGAATTGGGAATGGGTTTAGTGTTCAATTTTCCAACCATAATCCCACCATAATAAATATCTAAATTATATCTTTTTCCTAAAATAAAATTATTTAGAAAAACGAATAGAGTGAGGGTCTCTCAATATATCGATACAGATCAAAATATCTAAAATGATCTCCTCTGCTACTATCTCATGCCAATACGATATCACAAAGAGTTCCTACCCTCTTGAGAATAATTATACTGTGATCAACCAAAAATAATGAATGTGATTAGGATCATCCATGTTAGCGCCCAGTGGTTCCACGACGTCGTTCAGAGATTGTGTTGTACATGTGAATAATAACTAGAGGGATTATTCCCTTTTATCCTGAAGTGAAACAATATCATGATAATATATTATTAAATGAATCATTAATAAAAGTGGAATTACAAGTCGAGTTAATTCTATATCTGCTAATAAATTGATTATAAATTACATGTGAATATCCTTTGTTGTTGGTTTTGATGTTTTAATCCAGTGGATTATTCTACTATATTTATTAGACATGATGTTTTGATCATGTAAATAAATTATTACACTTGATTCATGAATAAAAGTCAACTTTTTAATACCATCAAATGATGATTTCACTACACCCAGAACCTTCATAAGGAATAATTAATATGAAAGAGTGGATAATAGAAACATATACCATTAAATATGAAGATCCCACTTTTTTTATGAGTTGTATTTTTGGTGAATTATTTTCATTTGTTGTTAATTTTGATCAATAAAATAGGAATATTTCTTTGCTGTTGAAATGATTAAGAAGTTCCAAAGTTAATGAAGCTTGGATGAAGTCCTCAAGTCTTGATATTTCAATAAACATCTGTTGAAGACTTTGAGTTTCAAAGGTGATTCCTGTAGAATTGTTATGGATTCAGGAAATGAAATTTGATCACATGTCTGAATAATTCTTCTAGTCACTATGATGATTGATGAATTTATTTTCATGTCAAAGACTTGTTTTAATAGCGACATAGTGTCTACAAAAATGAAGATGATTAAAGTTCCATCCCTTTTTGGATACAGTGAAGTTGAATACCATAAAAATATTAGTTTTCATGAGTTTGAAATAATGAATATGAATGATTCTCCATCCATTTTTTATTAAGAGAAGTTAAATACCATGAAAATATTTTTTTCGCATGATGTTATGATTTGAAGAATCTATTTGTAATTTATATTCCAAAAATAATAGAGGTAGATAATTTTCTGAAGAACACGAAATAATTCAATTTTTCATGAGAACCATGTAATAGCTAACTTGAATAACATTTAAATTATGATTTTCATGGATATATAAGAATAGGTTTCATGAATTTGAAGTTGGATTTATATTTTAAGAATACCATGAAAAATAAATTTTTCATGGTGATGCATGATGAATGGTTGGATTGTAATTTTAATTTTGTAAGTTTTTAT
The DNA here is from genome assembly GCA_963277665.1 of Viscum album. Taxonomy (NCBI): domain Eukaryota; kingdom Viridiplantae; phylum Streptophyta; class Magnoliopsida; order Santalales; family Viscaceae; genus Viscum; species Viscum album. The sequence continues at coordinate 1,290,897,846 of OY728138.1, read as the reverse complement.
TTCATTTGATACTTAGGTTTTTCTAAGTACTTAAAAAATATTGGCCATCCCACCTATCAATATGAGGCCATATCAACCCTAAACACTTGTTGGACTAGATTCAACAACTTTTTAGGGAGCCATCCCTAGACAACCCATGGGAAACATAGGAAGTATATACATAGTGACCACAAAGAGTGAGAATTATTATGTATAAGGAATGCATTGTGAACATTTGAAGTCATGCATAGTTTGGGATAAAGAATCCTTTAATGAATCCCAAGGACCATGTGTGTCATGACCCATTTGGGTGTACTGTGTTGTGTATTTAGGTACCGACCTCAGTGTCATCTTGAAGAGGTATCAGACATGGATTCTATTATATATCATGTCTAAACCGTGATGAAGATAAATGTAGGATTCATGATAATGTGGTATTGTTCCTACCCTTTATTTTTTTGGACATAATTTAGTTGTATGATTCGATCGATCCCAACTATTTCATTGTCATGAGAGATCATCTTCAACCTGTGTCCTTCAATGAAGGATACCTATATGCCCGAGGTTCTATAAGTCGTAACTTCCATTATTGATTCAATATAAAATGATCTAGATTTAGAGATTATGAAGGCATGAATCTTAATGCATGCATGATACACTTTTCATGAAAATAAGTGTTTTAAGAATATGCTTCATCCAAAAGAAATAGTTGTAGAGTTCGATTTGAGCCTTTGATAGGAATTGAAGAGTTTGTGTTTGTGCACATATGCGATTTCACTTGACTGCATGCTATTGAGGTGTCACCAAAAAGGAGAAGGTTGATCTTGAATAAAAAACAAAATTATATCTAGCATCATTTAACTCACATTTGAATAAATCAAAGGCTGAGTCCTTCAGGTATTAGAAGTGATTATTATCATGACATGACTTGTGGGGATTTAATTTAGTGATTATACAAGGAAGGGGTGGTGAATCTCTCCTATAAATACCAAATCCCCGATGAGTAAAATGTTGCAGTTTCTCACATTAGTTTTGAGTTCCCTCATTTTCTAAAAAAATCTATTACTACCTTGAGCTTCCATTCACATGATGTAGTAGAGTTCTACGATCATCCTTGGAATCATGAATTGAGGAGTGTCATGCTCATGTACATAGTAAAGGAGTTACATGCATCTCTATTTGTATGTGGTTGTTCTATAAAGTAGTTTTTTTTGGAAAGAATAATCGGGAACAATTTATATGTGACTAATGCACTCAAGTGTTTCAAAAATAGGTTGAGATACTAAGCCTAAGTTTATCAAATACTATTCTACTGTGAAATGATAAAATGATCTGTGAACCAGTGCACGAGTTTCTCACTCAGACCGTGTTATAAAAAATTGATCTATGTATAAAAACTATATATAAAGATACTGTAAATACATTTGATACATAAAATGATAATGAAGAAGAACAAACACACACTGTGGTGTTGTATAAAAAAGTAATCAACATGAAGTAACCTATTTTTGTGCAAGGTAGTGTGAAGTTAAAAGAGAAAAAAACAAACAAAATAAATATAACACATAAAATAAAATATATTTATATATATGTATATATATAAGTGATAAAGGTTTTCATAAATGTTCTATGAAATAATTTTATAAAGTTAATATCACATGAAATAGTGAGTTCTTATTAATTAATTGAAGTCGAGACTTCTTTATAAGAAGGAAGAATAATTTTATCAAGCATTTGATTGACTAAGAAGATGATATTTAACATTATTTGTATTTCTTGTATGAAATATTGTATAAATAATACTTCATTTTATAATTTATATTATGTATAAAAGAAAAATAATTAAATGTGATGATGATAATATTATTTGATATTTATTATTTCAACAATCACAAAGGAAGTTTGTGATAAAATAAAGAGGAATTAGTTTCAATGTAGTCTGTTTTGAACTGAAGAATAAAGAGATCAAGAGACTTCTATATACACTATTTAATATTATTGTGTGTCAAAGATCAGATACAGAAGATTTTTTGGCGTCCAATTTGATATCAGTTGATCATCACTTGGTTCAGTAAGAATTACATGTTCATCATTCCATAACACATCCTTGTTATTATGACCTATAGAAGAAGAAGTGCATATTTTACTTTGATGATTTTATGAAGAAGAATAAGAGTTTCTTTTATACTAATGAGAATGTAACCAAGTGAATAAAAAGTTATGATTTAACTTTCAAATATTTGAGTTTCTTTCCTGAGTCAACAATGAAGTGATTTTTTGGTGTAGTGCAGTTTTGGCGAAGAATCAATTATCTTTGAGAAAAAGTCTACATCTACTAGGACCATGATGAATAGAAAAATGAAATAGAAGATAGTGTTAAATAATAAGTCCCTATTATATAAATAATAGGATGTATATATTTATCCATGGCTTTTAAACAATGAAGATATAGTAGGCATATATAATTCCTTCCTCTAGTGATCATGAGTTATGTGTTAGTACATTTTAAAACTTTCTTCAAGATAAATATGCTAGCATAAGTGGTGATGATGATAAATCTATAACTTTTCAAGAGTTATTAGTTGTTATATTAATATTTGTTTCATTTTTTTCCCAAATAAATAGACTCACTTTTTTTGGATTCCTTCAATGTATGCAAGAAAAAATCACCCAATTGGAAAGAGAATATGATGTTTTGGAGGAGGTCTTGGAAGAAAAAATTATAAAATGTTTAAATCTATCTAGATAGGTTGGAATCATTAAAGAAATAAATATGAAAATTTAAATAAGTTCCTCAAAATGCCTCAAAGAAGTTGAGGAGAAAGTGGGAGTCAAAAATACTCTAGAATTAAATAACCATACACTTGAATAGAAATTTAAAAACAATATTGATGCTAAGAATTAACAATTAGAAGAAAATTACAAGAAGATCAAGGAATATGACTCTTTGATTCAGAAAAAAGTTAATATTAATGAATATGAAGTTGAAATAATTAAGAATAATTGTGAAGAGAAGGTGACTATGGTTAAAGATCATAAAATCATCCTCAATATAAAATTTCTCGATTTGGAAGTTCAGTTGGACAATCTAGATAAGGCACATATTTAAGGTTCACAAAATAAGAAGACAATTGTTGCTAGCACTCAATTCTCACTAGATTATTCTACAGTCAAAAGACCTCCAACATGTGATAAAAAGATCATGAATTCATTCAATTATCTATCATAATAATTTGAGAATAAAAAGGTACCATCCCTACCATGTTGTACTAATATTTCTAAATTTGTTTCCGAAAATAGTACAGGTTGGGAAAAAAATTAAGAACAAGTATTTATGAATTAAAGTGATAATAAAAAAACCACCATGAATAAGGAAGATAGGTTAAAGACTGTGGAAGATGGTTACCCATAATGAGAACACAAAACTATGAATAAAACCCAAAAAAATTATACAGAATAAATAATAAGATCAAGGTTTGTGGTTCAATGTTGGTGCTGTAGTAGATTCAAGAATTGTACATTATATTATTGTTATAATAATTTAAATACAAAAGCACGTAGGAATACCATCTCAAGGGGGAGAAATATAGAGATAAAAAAGAAACATCCACATGTTAAGGAGAATATGTATACTAAAAATAGATTTTTTAAATCTTGAAAATATCTTTGACGTATTAAATGGAATTATTCATATTTCTAGTATATTTTCATCTCAATATGTATCCAAATTTGATAAGAAAATAATAACATAGAAGCTAGATAAGAATAAAGAAGCTACCTTGAGAATAAATGAGAATAATTTTGTGAACAAGCATTCTCCTAAGAAGATTTAAAGAAGGAAAGATGTGATGACCTTGGATTCCAAATCCAAGAAGTTAAAGAAAATTTCATTATCCAAAATAACTACTAAGATGGATTATACTCATAATAACTCATGTTGAATATCCAAACTTGATACCATGGTTCACAATGAAATATTAGTTATCTAGATAGAATATTTGGAACAAATTATAAAAATAAAAGATGAAAAATCTAAGTATATTGAAAAATAAAAATAAAAATAAAATATTCCAAATAAATATAATGAAGATCTATGTGTGAGGTGGAACCTGGATTATCACACTGTTATAAATTTCCTTGTAATTATTCCAAAATAAGAAGAATTCTGTAAGAAGGTGAAAGTTTCACCAGGAGATAAAAGCGATTTAAAATATCTTAAAGAAACAAGGCTCACACAAAAATTCATTGAAGAAATGATAAGATCCACATATCCTCAATCATAATTGAATATCAGATATACTAGTGTGAATAGTGGTGTAGATGAAGTAACTTGGTTGAGAAAACCATCTCAACCTTTATGTTCAAATTTAGAAACCAGGGGGATCCACCTTATTCCACTAATATTTGTGTATTATATTGGTTCTTATAATTCAAGTAACTAAAGGGCATTCATGTTCTCAGGGGAAGATCCATATAAGTGTTGAGTGTTGTCGAATCTTAAAAAAAATGAATAATTATCCATCCTTGAATGATTTCTCAAATGATATTGAAATAAAAATATGATAGAGGATCATCATTGATGAAGTTGAAGTTTGTGATTTCAGATCCTGGAAAACAAGGTTAAAGAAGATACAATTTTTTTGATCATATATTTGATATTATTAAGATAGAGTATTGAGGAAGATCATTCATGAAGAAATTGTAAAAGTTTATAATTTGGACAATCATAAGATGAAGATCTATTCTGGTGTATTCCCTATTCTGGAACATCTTGAAATCCATTCTTGAAGAGATACATCGTTATGAAGATACTGAGAAGTGTTTCCCTTGAGGGGGAAAATGAAGGAATGATGAATCTGTAAGAATCATTAATTCCATTTTTATCAAAGTTAATTATTCGAGATATTTTTTAAAGGTATTTTCATTAGAAAAGTGAGTGTAGGAGTTTCAGGTTGATTTTTTTTAACATTTTCATATCACATTTAGTATCTTTAACCTATTATGAAAGTGGATAACCCTTGAAAACAAGTTTGTAAGTTCTCATTTCATTAGGTATCATGATCAATTAGTAAGGGAATTTTTTTGTCTAAATCAAATACTCTTGTTCTCTACACCGAACACAGCTCAAGTAGACTTATAATGAAATGATGGATGAAACATTTCTTAAATATGGACTGATACCCTTTCCCCATGAACTTTGTATTTAATTTAAATAAGGGGGAGATAAAGTGAGATGAATGTTTGAAATAGTAAAGGGGATAGAAAGTATATATCAACATGTTGAAACATTCATTTTGAAAAAATTGAAGGTATTTCCAAAAAAACAAAGGGGGAGATTGAAGACACCAATTTGTGTATGAGTGGTATTTTTTGTCAGTGATTTTAACTGGTTAAAAATTGTGATAAATGAAATAAGAATATTTCATTGATATAAATTTGATGAATATGTTCCAAATTTAATAGAGTTTTTATGAATCCCTCAAGTCTTGATATTTCAAGAAACATCTATGGAAGACTTTGAGCTTCAAAGGTGATGCTTGGAGAATTGTTATGTATTCAGTAAATGACATTTTATGGAATGCTTTAATAATTATCCTAGGCACTCTAATGATTTTAAACTAATTTTCATGTCAAATACTTGTGTCAATAATGACACATTGTCTATAATAACGAACATGATTAAAGTTCCATCCATTTTTGGATGAAGTAAAGTTAAAGACCATTCAATTTTTTTCATGAGTATAAAACAATTAAGACTATTGAAGTTCCATCCATTTGTGTGTGAAGAAAAGTTGAAGACCATTAAAATATTTGTTTGTATGATGTTATTATGTGAAAAATATCTAATAAGTTTATATTCCAAAAATAGTAGAGGAAGATAATTTTTGGTTTTATGATAACCATGTAAGATATAACTTGAAGAAAAATCAGATTCTAATTTGCATGGAGATAGAATAAGAGGTTCCACACATTTGAAGTTGGATTTATATTTGAATAAGACCATAAAAAATAATATTTTTCATGTTTATACATGAATAATGATTTTCTTGGAATTTTAATTGTGTAAGTTGGTATTCCATTTGATACTTTGATTTTTCTAAGTACTTAAAAATATGGGCCAACCCACCTATTAATCTAAGGTTAGCTCCACCATCCACACTTGTGGGATTGGAGTCAACCAAATTTTAGGGAGCTGACCCCAACCAACCAGTGGGTGGTAGAGGAAGTTCATATATAGTGAACATAAGGATTGTTCGGGACCGTGTATAAGGCTATCATTATGCACACCTGAAGGTGAACATAGGTTGGTATACAAAATCCCACAAGGAATCAAATAGATCATGTGTGCCATCGACCAATTGGGCATTTTGTGATGTGTATTCAGGTGTCAACCCCAATGTTATATTGAAGAGGAAGGGGATATTGAATCTATTATATAGAATGAATAAACTACACTAGAAATTAATGTGTGATGTGTTGTGATGTAGTATTGTTCCTCCACTTTAAAATATTTTGGACATAATGCAACCATCATATTCGATTGGTTTCATCCATCTAATCATCACAAGAGATCGTATTCAACCAATGGATTTCGAAGGAGCATATATGTATGCCTGATGTTATGCATTCCATAACATCTATTGTCAATCCAATCTCAAACTCTTGATATTTTGAGACTATGAAGGCATAAATCTTCATGCATGCATGATAAAATTCTCATGAAAATAAGTCTTTGAAGAAGATACATTGTTTGAAATAAAAAAACTTATAAAGGCTTATTCGAGCCTCTAATATTCATGGAGGAGTTTGATTTTGTGTATTCATGCAAATTTTCTTGATATCATGTTGATGAGGTGTCACCATACAGGATAAGTCTAACCATGAAGCAAAAATACATGATATTTAGCATCATTTAACTCACATTTTAAGAAATAAAATGTACAGTCCTTTGGGTATTCGATGGGATGATTATCATGGAATGATTTGTGGTGTTTTTTGGGTGATTAATTGAGGAATACATAGTGAACATAGATTATAAATACTGAATCCCCAAGGAGGAAAATGTTTTTTCTACTCACATTATTTTAAGTGGATCTCATTTTCTAAGAAAAATAGAGTACCCCTCCAAATTTCTATTCATGTTATGTAACAAAGTTCCATGAGCCTCCATGGAATCATGAAGTAGGAAGTTCCACACTCATCTATAGTGTAAAGTAGTTCCATGAAACATTGTTTTAATGAGGTTGTTACAAGAATTTATTGCTTTCATGAAGAAGAACTGTAACCATTTGATATGCAACATACACATTGAAGTTTTTCACAAAGAGGTTGAGATACCAATTTTAAGTTTATCAATTACTCTTCCCTTATGTGAATAGAAATAGTACCATGAACCAGTGCATGATTTGTTCACTCACACTATGTTACATGAAATAGATATGTGTATAAGAACCTTTCATGAAGACACTACATATTTTTTTTGATACACAATAGATAGTGAAGAAGAAAAAATGCACACTGTGGTGTTTCATGAAGGAGAAAGCGGTATGAAGTAACCCATTTTTGTGAAAGTCAGTGTGAAGTTAAAGGAGAAACAAAAACAAAATAAAATAAATATAGAACATGAAATAATATATATAAATGTATATATATATATATAATTGATAAAGTTTTTCATGAAAGTTATATGAAAAAATTGAATGAATTTAAGATCACATTTAATAGTTAGTTCTTGTTAATTAATTGAAGCGAAAATTTCATTAGATGAAGGAAGAATAATTTTATTTATAATTTGATTGATTGAGAAGCTGATATTGAACATTATTTATATTTCCTATGTAAAATACCAGAGATCTTATACTAAATTCACTAATTAATATTATATATAAAAGAAAAATAATTAATTATGATGATGTTGAGTTGAGTATAGCTTTATTGTTTCAATAATCACAAAGTAAATTTTTGATTCAATAAAGAATAAGAAGTAGTAGTTTTAGTGTAGTATATTTTTCACTAAATAAAAAAGAGATCAAGACACAATAATATCCAATATTGCATATTATTGTGTGTCAAAGATAAAAGACAGAAGATGTTTTGGTTTCCAAGTTAATACCAGTTGATCATCACTTGGTTTAGGAATAATTCTATATTCATCACTCCACAATGCATCTATATTATTGTGACTGATAGAAGAAGAAGAATCATAACTTTTAGTGTGCCATTGAAAGGAATAAAAAGGGTTTTTTTCCTATTACTATGCAAGTAACCATGTGAATAAGAAGTTAGTGGAAGATCAAATAAGCACAATGACATCCAAAATTAGTCTCAAAATGTGAAATACTTTATTTCTGTTATAAATAACCTTATAAAAAGTAGAATAATGTCTTCAGAGGTAGTATAAAGATAAATCCAAGAGCTATAAAACATGCACTGAAAGTGAAAGAGTATTTACTACTTACTGTAACCACATCCAAATGATTACATTCTAGTGGTTGTGTGTTTAGATCATTTCCATACCATGCTAAGCACTAGCTACTCTAATTGAGTAGTGAACCTTTAAAAAATATCAAGTGATATCTTTTACTAATTTTATATATTTGCATGTAATAGGGAAAAGAGAATAATAGAATCAATATCCTAATAGGTTTAATATGTAAAGGGATAAAAATGTGAGATTGAATTAAAAATACCCCAATAATGACTCAACTGCCTCTAAGTATTTGGCATAACTAAAACTGGTCCTTTCACAATCAACAACTTGAGTTCAAAGTATAAACATGGATAATATCAATATAAAAATTACATGGATAATGAAAAATGAATTCTTAATAAACTAAATGAATAAATTCAAACATTCATGATCTTACCATCAATGATTTGACCAAGATATCATTAATATTAGTATAAAGTCCCTGTCTAAGACACTTTCATTGAATAGTTTGGTGTATATGAATTAACTAAATATTATAACATGATTTTAAAACCATATCATATACATCATAAAAAATTGTTTTGTAAGATTAGAAACTTTTTCAAGACCTTATGTTACTCCTTTTAGATACCTTTGTACCCTTTTTTTAATCTTGTTTTTGTTGGGGCTTGTATCGGGTGAGTTTGGATGACTTTTGGATGTTTTTTTGTGGGTGATGGGGTGGGTGTTGGGAAGTTCATGGTTGGCACACGATTTTCTCAAACTATGTACCCCCCCCAAAAAAAACATTCATCCTGGGATAGTGATGGTTTAAATAGTTGGTTCATGGTTTAAAGAACCATGTTCCTACCTAGGAGAAATTGTGCCCCCAAAACTATAGGAGAGCATGGTTAGGGTGAGAAGTCTGTCTAACCATTTGATATATCTAGGAAACTATGCGTGAAGACTTTAAAACCCCCAAAAATTTAATTATAAATTATCAGACCCCTTATATTTATTCATAATCACCCCACTAAACCTAAATTGAATTATATTTCATTTTTAGAATCCTGAGAGGATTATTAGGCTACTCAAACCTCTTCTCTTATGAATCAAATATTCAGTAGAATAAATCAACTCCTCTTCAGCATGTGATCTATTCCTTGATTCTGGCTTTGTCTCTCCCTTATTTCTCTCCATTTGGAGAGGGATAATCCTCCTATTGTTGATTTTATATATCTAGGTTTTAATAGTTCATGTTTCATTAGATCTTGATCCTATATTTTGGTCCTAGATCATCCTCACCATTATATTTTCAGTCTTTTTACCTTGAATCAAGGGCCAAGGTCTTGTGAATGCTCATCAACAACCCTAAAGTTGGTGGTCTACATGAATATTCCAATAGTTTTTATGATTGTCTTGTGTGGTAGTTGTATAATTTAATAGCCATGATTCACAATTATGATTAAATTTATAAAAGTGAATTAAATCACAATGAATTTTTGTGACCCTTCATGGATCCCATTGAATATGTTGGAGATTATGAGACTGGGTTTAATGGATACCCAAGGGGTGTTCCAATTTACTTGAAATGATAATTGTGGGATGTAAATGGGGAATTATAGGGTTTATGCAATTATTATTTTTTCAATGCGTTTAGCATGTTAACTTGTAATAAATGATTATTTGGATTAAAATGGAAGTTTTAATGAGATGTGAGATGATTGATGGTAATTGAGTTAAATGGTTAAATAATAATATTTTCACATGATTAAGTGGTTAGAATGATGTTAAATGGGTATGTTGTGAATGAAATGGTATTGTGTTGTACATTTTATGAAAGGTAATTGATGTTGATCCTGGACATGTGTGAATAATGGAATATAATTGGTGCTAGATTGATTCTCTAAGTTCCTATGATAATGGTGTTGGACTAATGTTCTAAGTACCCATGATAATGGTGATAGACTAATTCGCTATGTACCCATGATAATGGTTCTAGAATTATTCTCCTGGTACCCACGATTTTGGTTCCACACTAATTTTCTAAGTACTCGTGATAATGATGTTGGACTGATGGTCCAAGAATCAATGATATAGTACCTATAATGATGTTCCAGGGTACTGAAATGAAATTAAAAAAATTATAATGAAATCTATTGTGAATTAAAGGGTTTATCCTATGTTATATGGTTTAGAATATGGCATGGGCCGAATTAAGTATGATTAACTCAGGTGTCATTGAGAACCCGTGGGCTAATAAGGTTAATTAAATAATATTAAAAAATTGTAAAACCTGTTCACTTATTATTGAAATATTTATGATTCATAATACTAATTCATACACGTTTATAATATTGATATTTCTTTAGACACTATTGGTGGTGGCCTACTAATTTATTGTCACACCCTACACATGCCACCGATTGGTACCCGAGTAGAGTTCATGTTTACAAGTTAGGATAAACACAATGGACCGATTTTAGATAGATGAGTTGGGATTCAAGAAGGATCATGGAAGTGGGTATGAGATATGATTTCAAGAAATGTTTGGGAGTTGTTAATGTGTCTTTATTTTGGGTTTTCATTCAAAACCTGACACTTATATGGAATGAAATATTTATTGTTGTGGTTTATAGTCACCTTACCTATTTTAGGAATTTATTATGTTATGTATGGTATTTATTGGTTATTATTTATTATTATCTTGACCATTGATATATTTATTTATTATATTGCCTTTATCTTATAAATAGAGTATAGGTTCCCTAAGTTTCATGTTATACCCTCACTACTAGTCGATAACATATGGAATATAGGGAGACCCACTTGAGGTCACGTGAAAAACTTGTTCGAGGCATCGATATGTGTCACATGGGTTGGTACTTTACAAAGTGGTATCCGAGGAGGTTTTTTCCAGTTATTTTACTAATTTGGAAAGTTAGATAGAACAATAGGATATTTTTGGTCATGAAAAGAATCTTGTGAATGGGAGTAGCTAACCTATGTATGAGGGAAAACCCAAGCTCACAGGGTGGGATTGCTATTCTTAATTTTCACTATTATAGTTGAATGTTATTTCACCATGGGTGATTCACTTGTGTGGTGTTATTATTTTATAAGTTTTTAATTTTGGCTCTTTATGGAAAGCGAGTTTATTATGTATGCATTATTATAGGAACTCAATGATATATGTGACATGCATCATTTTAGGAATTCATGGAAAAGCAGGTTATGAGTGATATGTTAGACAAGAAAATGATATTTTTTACTTTTGTGTTTTAAAAAAATGGTTCTTAATAATGAATTTATAATTGTTAAAAGATGTTGAAATGTGGTAATTTTAAATGGTTAAAAAAGGACATCTAATGGAAAACTTATAAATAAAAATAGTTTGTTATCCTGTGTTATCCATGAACCAAGTTAGGGATGGTTGAGGGTAGTTATTGTGTCAATGTTTTGACCATGGGGCAGTGTAATTGGGAGGAATTATTGTGTATTTTTGTGAATATTTCTTGTGAAAATGTGTCAATGATGTTTTAGGTGTTTTGTGTCATGTTCTTGGAATTTTATAGATATGCCTCCATAATGATGTTTGTTTGTGGGGAGACTGGAGGGAATTACTAGAAATGAACCTCCACAAGCACTAATAGTTCTGAGTGAAGGGGATGAAGATTAATTATGTGATAACTTCACTCACTTTATTCAGTTTATGTTAAGAGATCAAGGTTGGGTTATACATAATATGTCTGATCTAATCTGGGATTTCCAACTGAATCACCTTCTAACGTTCACTAGAGAGGATGTACCTATGAAGGATGAGTTCTAGATTAAGTCTATCCAGAAAATCTTGGATCATTTAAAGACTCCTTGATAGAAAAAATAAGAATAACAAGCCTATATGTTATGAGGACCAGTTAAGCACTAGTGGGATATTCAGGCTTAGGATGAGTAATTATAGGGCATCATATGGAAGGACTTCCAGGATATGTTCCTGAAATACTTTTACATAGAGACACTAACATAGGAGAGTAAAGAAGGGTTTATGTGCATGATCTGGGGAAGCATGTATATGATAGACTATGTTGGCTGCTTCATCGACTTGTAGTGATTTGTCCCAATGTTGGTTGGATATGAGGTAGCTATAGTGAGATATTTTTAGGAAAAATGGAATTATGATATTAAGTACCGGGTTAAAATATTCCAATTAATTAAGTTTTTTGTTGATTTAAATCAGACCTTTGTTTATAAGGGGAACTTGAAGGTGGATTTCAGTATAGGATAAGTGGATTCAACTGGACAACCATGAGGTACATGTTTTGAGGGTATGAGTGTAAATATGAGAATGTTCACTAGAGTAGTGGTGGATAGGGTAGCTAGGGAAGATGATCCATTACTCAGGGAATTGATGGAGTATTTTCCATCAGTTCAATAGGATGGGTTACATTCATATCCAGTGTCCTTGACCATCAGTGGAGTGATGAGAAAATAGTAGGATCTAACACTTATAGAGGTTCTGTAGGAACCCTTGATTGATGAGAAGTGATGAAGGACCTAGGATTACCCAAAGAACTAGAAGGGGATAATCTACCATATACCAATCAAACAGTTAGAGTTCTAGAAGTCATGTTTGTCAGGTCAGTGGACTTGGCACTTCAGGAAAAGATAATCCATGTCAGTTGGGAAGTTTAGCACATGGGACTCAGACTAGAGCACATGGTAGAGTAAAAAAGTTAGTTTCATGTTGTTCAATAAAAACATGTTGACAGAGAGGATGGTTCATTGACAATAAAAGGTACAATTCTTATAGATTATATGTTTTCTAGAATTTTATTTGATATAGGATATTCATATTATTTTATACATTCTTGACATGTAGACAGTTTGGCCTGAATAGTTGACTTTTTATGTGGGGTTATGACAATTAACACCTCGTTGGGTTTACGGTTGAAGGATATCTATCTATTCAAGGGGACTTCCCTCAAGTTTGGTGAGTTTAATTTAATTTGGTATTTGTAAATAATTAAAATGTTAGGTTTTGAATTGATTTTGGGTATGAGATGGCCAGTATTGTATCAATCCCACATCGATTGTTACCATAAGAGAGTGACCTTCACATATCCATATGGCACAATATATGTTCATCCTAGAGAATAGGATATCTAGGTAGGTCACGTGGGACCAATTAATCAGCAATTGGGGGATCTCACCACATAGTTTTCAAGTCTTTTATTGGATGATAGGGGTGTGAAGCATAGTGTATTTACACTCATACTTGGACTAGTTTGTGGTTGTTTTTATTTAAAAAATCTTGGTCTACTCCCAGACTCATGATGATCATTCTAAATATCTTGAAATATTCTTGAGTACACTGATTAAGAATCACCTATATACCAACCTATCTATGTGTAGTTTTTGGATCGATATAGTTCATTTATTGGATAAGATCTTCTCAAATTATAGTGTGCCTATATACCCAAAAAACATTTTATCAATTGTTTTTTGGGATCATAACAAGATTTTTTTTATATCTGAAGATTTTTGTGTTTAGAGGGATATTAATGAAGTTTAATCAATGGATTTTCTCATTTGTGAGTACAAATTTCAGGCTTGACCAAAAAGTGTATCAAGTTTTAATGGTCTGTAGAATGTGAAATTTTCTTATAGAAGTTAAATAATTGTTTGAATACTGCATATATTTTGATCCTACCTGAGCTGGGTGATGAGTATAACTTGTTTTGTGATGCGTCTTGGATTGGAATTGGGGAAGTATTGATGCAGAGAAATTGAGTTGTGGAGTATGGATTATGATAGTTTAGGCCACATGAAAGGAATTATCCTATGCATGATACCGAGTTGGTAGAAATGGTTTATTCCATATAGTGTTGGCATAATTACCTTATGGGTGAAATTTTTATTGTTTATACTAACAAAAAAGGCTTAATTATATATTTAATTAGTAAGATTTAAATATCAAATAGTGAAGATGGGTCAATTATATGAAATCATTTGATTTTAATATGCACTATTTTCTAGGGAAATGAAACAATGATTCTAATTATTAACTCTGAAACACACAGAATTAGGTAGTCCATGATTTAGGTTTCGAATGGAAGATGATGGCTTTGTTGTCTTAGATTCTCATGGATATTCAAGAGGAGTAGAAAAATATGAACCTTTTTTTCTTATCCATTGATCCTTCACTTTTGAGCCAGATCAAGGAAAGGTAGTATGTGGATTGGGATTGTCTGGAATTGAGGGGAAATTTTTATAAGGGAATCAATCTCCTGATTGGACTATAGATAAGGAAGATATATTTTATGTTTGGTTCTGTATTGTTGTGACTACTTTTATATGGGAACATATGATGCATGAGTTTCATGCATTATAGTGGGCGGTGCACCCTGGTTTGAAAAATATGTATAAAGATCATCAAAAATAATATTTGTGACCAGAAAAGAAAATGGATATTGTAGGTTTTGTGACATGATGCTACACCTATTAGTAATTAAAGGCCAAACATCAGTGACTTTTCGACCTTCAAGAACCTTTCCCATTCCAAAGTTGAAATGGGGAAATGTCACCATGTACCTTGTGGTAGGTCTTTTGAGTACCCCATAAATAAATTATGTAGCATTTGTGATTGTGGATCATTTAAAAAAAGTGGCCCATTTATTTCCAATCTTGGAAAATTTCATGGTTGATCGGTTGAGTGACTTATATGTTTGGGAAATAGTGAGCTTTCATGGGCTCTTATGAAGTATAGTATTTGATCATCATTCACATTTTACATCATGCTTATGAAAAGTCGTATGGATGGAACTTTTCACTGAAGTGTTTTTAAGTACATTTTTTTCACCCATAGACAAATGGGAAATCAGAGAGTACTATTTAGGTGTTGGAGGAAATATCGAGGGCATGCTTCCAAGTATTTGGTGGATATTTGGAGAATCACTTAGCATTGGTTGAGTTTTATTATAGCAACAATTACCATGAAAATATTCATATGGAACCATATGAGGCACTCTATGGTATTCCATGCATATCACCTTTTTATTGGATAAAAGTGAGTGAGTTAGAGTTGTTGGGACTGATTCTCATACAAGAGTCATTAGAATATGTTCAGTTTATTTGGAAATGTATAGCTACAGTGAAAATTAGATAGAAGTATAATATGATTGACTTTATTGAACTCTTGATTTTATAGTGGGTGATTGTATATTCCTTCGGTTGTCACTAATTTGGTTCACCATCAGATTCAGATGTAGGGAAAGTTATCACCCAAGGTTGTCAAATCGTTGAGATTGTGAAGAGGATCAGACTGATGGAATATCAACTGGTTGTTCCACATAGTTATAATGTTATGAATGATTTATTCCACATTCCGCATCTTTATAAGTACCACCTTTAACCTTATCATGTGATCTAAGAAGATTATATTGAGCTTGAGGTGGATGAATCCTTTGAAGAGAACCTAATCTGTGTTTTAGTATGTAGTGAGAAGGTTTTGTTAGGAAAGACCATGCCAATAGTTTGAGTGTAGTGGAATAATGTGTGTGTTCAAGTGGAAACATTTTAAATGGAAATAGATATGCGGGCCTAGTGGCCTGACCTTTTAACCATGGAATCTTAGTGGTGATTGGGAGTGTAGCTTAAGGACAAGATTTTATAAGGTTGGGATATTATAAGATACCAAAAATTCTCAAAACATTTTTTTTACTTTTCTTCAAGTTCTTTTTTACCATTGTTTTAATATCCTTTTGTTTGGGACTTATCTTTGGTGCAATTGGGTTTGTTTTGGATGGTTTTTGGGGTTTTTTGGGTAGTGCACAGTTGGCACATGTTTTTCCCAAACCATGCAAACTCCCCTAAAAAAACATACACCCTAGGACAATGGACTGTTTCTATGGTTGGCACATGTTTTAAAAATCCATGTTCCTACCGGGAGAAAACCATCCACCTTGAATAGTAGGAGAAAAAAATTAGGGCGCACGGTTTTTCCAACCCTATGGCTTGTCCAAGAAACCATGCATACAGACTTTTAAACAATTAAAATTTTAATTAAAAATTCCCTTTCCCATGTTTTTAATTCATAATCATCCCACTTAAACTATATTGAATTAATTTACTTTGGGGATCTCAAGAGGATTCATAGTCTCATTAAACCTATTCTCCTATGAATCGAAGATCTGGTGGAAGAAATCAAATCCCCTTCAGTATGTGATCTCTTCCTTGATTTAGGTTCCCTCTCTCCCATATTTCTATCCCTTTGGAGAGGTATATATCCTCCACTTGTTGATGGTATAAATATTAGTTTTAATGGATCTTGTTTTATTAGATTTTGATCCAAGGTTTTGATCATAGATCATCCTCACTGTTGTGTTTTCAATCATTCTACCTCGAATCAAGGGCCAAGGTTTGGTGGAAATTCATCAACAACCCTAAGGTTATAGATCTAAAATATAATTCCCATAGTATTGATGATGATCTTGTGTTGTAGTTGTATCATTTCATATCCATTTTATGTAATTACATTTATATTTATAAAAGTGAATTGAATACCTATGAACTTTTGAGACCATTCTTGGATCCCATTGGATATGTCAAGATTATGAGATCAAGTTTAATGGCTACCCAATGGGTGTTCCAATTTACATGAATTGATAATTGTGTAATGAAGTTGGGGAATTAGAGGTTTTATGAAATTAAACCATTTTTGAGGGTGTTTAGCATGTTAAATTGTTAAAAATGATTATTTGGATTAACATGGAAGAGTTAATGACATGTGATATGATTAATGGTAATTGGGTTAAATGGTTAAAGAATAATTTTCTATGTGGATAAATGGTTGGAATTATGTTAAATGGATATGTAGTAAATGAAATGGTATAGTATTGTATATTTGATAAAAGTTAATTGATGTTGAACCTAGATATGTGTGATGAATGGAATGGAATTGGTGCTAGACTGATGCACTAATTATCGATGATAATAGTGATGGAATGATTCTAAAAAGTACCTAAGATAATGGTGCTGGACTGATACTCTAAGTACCCATGATAATGGTGTTAGATTTATTCTCCAAGTACCCATGATTTTGGTGATGTTCTGATGCTCTAAGTACCCATGATAATGATGCTAGACTGAATTTCCAAGAATCCTTTATATGGTACCTGGATTAACTCTCCAAGGTGCCAAAATGAAATTTTAACATAATGATAATAAAACCACTTATGAATTAAAGTGTTGTTCTTATGATATATGGTTCAAACTCCACCAATGTATGAAGTAGGCATGATTGACTCAAGTACCATCGAGAACCTGAGGGCCAATGTAGTTAATTAAATAATATAAAAAAATGTGAAACATGTACACTTCTTATTGTGATGTTTATTATACCTTATAATACTATATACACTATTGTAGATTGTATATTGTTTTAGACACTATTGGTGGTGACATACTGAGTTGTACTCACACCCTACTTAGGCCGCCAATTGGTACCTGATTAAACTTTATATTTTCATGTCAGGATAAGATTAGAGGCCCTATATTATAAGGGGGAGTTAGGATTTAATAAGTATTATGGATTAGGGGACCCGACATGATGTTGAAAACCATTTATGCGTTGTTAGTGTGTCTTTATTTTTGGATTTTTAGTCAACACATGACACTTACATGACATGACATTTTTACTATATTGGTTTGTAGCCACATTCCCTATTTTGGTATTTTTTTATGTGTTGCATTTTCCTTGTTAGTTATTTTTTATTATTATAATGACTATTTATATACTGATTTTTGATGTTGAATTTATTTTACAAATATGGTATGGCCTACCAAAGTTTCATGTTAGACCCTCACTACTAGTCGAAAGCGTCTAGCATACAAGTAGATGCGTAGGAGGTCATGTGGAGAACCTGATCGAGGAATTGGTATATAGAACCCAGGTCTGGACATTAGATGTTTTATCTCATGAGACCTATCGATCCATAAAGGGGATATCAATACCTAGGCCCCACATTTCACTTACACATCTTATGAATTCCTCATGTATTTAATTATCAATATAATCTATTCTCAAAATGTCTTATGAATAAACATTTATAAACATAGAATCAAGAAAACATGATATTTCTCTAGTAAATGATATAAATTCCTTAATAAGATTCATTCAGCTAATACCATAAATAGAAATGGCATGAGGTTGGGAGAACATAAAAGTGGTGGAAATGATTCTGTAAAAATAAAGGATTCTTTAAATATGGACATGGAGGATAAAATGATGTCCAATTAATTAATGAAGAGTGACAGGGAATGTGAACATTGGAAAGTTAAATACTATAAAACCATAGATTATTACAGGATTAAAAAGACCATTAATTCACCAGAATTAGAAGTTTTTATAGTAAAACCAATCCTTTAAAAATAGAAAATAAAATCAAAGAAAAAAATAAAAATAACTTCCTTGTATGTTTGTGTAAGAGTGAAGTTAAAAACCACTTTCAAAATTATTTTCATTCCTTTAAGAAAATAATACCCTTTTATTTTGAAAATATTTAAAAAAAAAATTCTCAGAATATTGAGAAAACATTTTCTTTTAAAATAACTACTAAAAAATTAAAATGATGTTTCAAATAAAATAATGATCATAATGATAGGAAAATCAGTTCATGTTTTATATGTCAAAAGAGAACATTATTTTTACAATTTTAGAAAAAAGTCAGGAAAACAAATTTTTTAATTTTTTTGGAAAGATTTGAAAAATATTCCTTTTAAAAATTTATAAATAAAGTAAAATATGGTTGAAAATGACTTGAAATAATAGTTTGAGTATAAAGAATAATATTCTTGATATATTTAAAATAACATTGACATGAAAAAATTGTTAGAAAGAAAACATTAAAATAATATTTTTAAAATAAAGTCTCTTACATGTAACTTACTTATTGATTCTTGATCCAAAAATATAATAAATGGAGGATAAACATGTAAATCCCAAACATATACAATTCATAGGAAAATATATGGGGTTTAGTGGATTAGGATCATATAATTTTCACAAAGGAAATATGAACATAAACATTCTCAAAATAAAATGAGATTTTAATATAATTCCCTTACCTCAAGTACAACTTGCTTCCTATGTTCTCTTATCGTCCAATATAATAAATTTAGATTTATTATAAATTTATAATTGAACCATTTTTATACTTATCATACCATATATGTTTCACTTATAATGACACTTTAATAAACAATTCTTCATTAAAATTATTTTTTTCGGTGAAAACCTGTATGTTTCCCATCCATGTTTTGGTTTGACGGTTATTTTCATTGAAATTTCAATAAAAAAATAAATTTAGATATGTTTTCTAGATAAATTTTCTCAAAATGTTTCTAATGTTGAATTTAACAATGCTTTACGTAAAATGTTCCCGAATTAACCATGTTTTTAACAATGTTTTAAAATATTCTAATTTTTTTATTTAGTAAAATTTTCTAAAAAATGATTCTAATTTATAATTTTTTTAAGAAAACATCATTAATAATATTTATGTACATATATATATATATATGTTTATAATATATTAATAATATATTTTTATTTATTTATTATTATTGATATGTATATATATGTATAACATAAATATAATAATATATATAATAATATATATATATATATATATAATATATATATATAACAATATAATATATATAATAAATATATAACAATATATATATATATATATATAAAACATATATATATATATATATATAACAATATAATAACAGTGTTTATATGATAATAAATAAATAAAATAATAAATATATAATAATAAAAATATATCAATATATATATAATAATATATATAACATAAATAAATAAATATATATATATATATGACAATATAATAACAATATATATGGAAGTAAATAAATAAATAATATATATATATATATAACAGTAAATATAAAACTATATACTTTGTTAGAAATATAATAACAATATATAACAATATAATAACATTATATATATATATATAACAATATATAACAATAAATATATAACAATATATAAAAATATATAACAATATATAAAAATATATAACAATATATAAAAATATATGACAATAATATATATATATATATGTAATAAATATACAACTATATATATTTTTAGATAATATACAACATAAATATATATTTTGTTAAATAATATATTAATAATAATTTATTTTTATTATATTAAAATATAATTTATTTATAATATAATTTATTATTTTAAAATAATTTTAATATGTGTTATATATATATATATTAATTATATATATATATAATTTTAATAATATAAGGGCGTATGTGTTTGGTGGAAATACCACATGGAAAATTGACACGAGTTGTTCGCTTGTTAATAAGTAAAGAGGGGGTGGGTTCTGGTCATTATTTATGGCTCTTCATTGTTCGGGGTCACATTCTTTTGCTACAACAGGGGTTCGTAGTCAGTGGAATAGAGAAGGGGGCGGTGTGGGTTGTTGCTGTAGTGGGGGTTCATTAGAGGTGGGGTAGGGAAGTAGTTGTTGGGGGTGTGGGGGTGGCTATTGCAGCGGGTCTTTATCGATGGTGGCGTAGGGAAGAGGTTGATGGGGGTGAGATGGGTCTTCGTTGAAGGAGTAGAGAAGCAGGTGGTGATGGACGATGGGGCGTGAGGGGGGCGGGTGTTGCAGGGGGATTTCCAAAAAAATCCATAAAATAAAATTACCAACCTTTTTAGAAATTATTGGTAAAAAAAATAAAATTACCAACATAGGTAAATAAAATAAAATTACCAATGTTTCTAGAAAACATCAGTAAATAAAATGAAATTGCAAACATTTTTGTAAAATATAGGTAAATAACTAAAAAATACATGGGGTGATTTCCAAAAAAGATCTATAAAATAAAATTTACCCACATTTTGGAAAACACAGGTAAATAAAATGAAATTACCAATATTTCAGAAAAAGTTGTTAAATGCATAATTAGCTACGTTTTTAAATGTGTCTAATTAACAACACCACATTTCCCAAAATTTTTCAGAAACATAGGTAAATTTGTTAGGAATATTTTAAAATGTAGCTAATTCAAAAAAAAACTAACTTAATTACATTTGTCTTATTGTGCTTGGTAATGATTTCATTATATACATAATATTAATCATGTCATAATTATCATATTTGTTAATTATAAATTTTTTTATAACCATCTCTATAAGGTGGTGATGAAAAATGAATTACAACACTTTGTGGAGATGGTAGTCCGTACATACGCACAAATAATGTTTTCAATTTTTAATAGATGGAATGAAAGAAAGGTACATAATTTTTAATCTTTATATAATCATTATTATACTATATATATAATATATATTCATTAAATATTTCTTTATTTCCATCCTTGTAAAGTTGAAAAGAAAAACGAATCACATCACTTGGTGCATGTGGTAGTCCATGCATACGCACGACCGATGTTATCATCTTCCAATGGATGGAATGGTATAAAGGTAAGTAATATATCATATTTCAAGAATCATAATAATATCATAAATATTATTTATATTCATTTTATCCATTATTATCTCCAACCATGAGAGACAATGTTGAAAAATAAACAATATCGCTACGTGGAGATGCTAGTTTGTACGTATGCACAAGAGACACTTTCATTTTGCATTAGATGAAAAATGAGATGAATAAGAGTTTTTTCATATACATAATAAAATTTAAGTATATGGAAGATACTAATGTTATTATATCATCATGATTAAGATATAATTAAAGGCGGTAGAAGGATAAATAAATTGAAAGAACTCAATTAATATTTATACCTCTTCTTTGGAATCCTTCTTCTAATTAAAACTTAAGCCTTATTATAGTGGTATTATATAAATAACATAAGATATAGTATGTGGGGAAGAAATCTAGATAGGTATTTTTATAGGTCTTGTTTGAGTTAAGTATCTTAATGTTAGTGAATAAGAGTAGAGTGAATGTTCCCCTTTATAAATGAGGCACAAACTTGTAAATTATTGAATATAATATGTGTCTAGATCCAATAAAATGGATCAAAACTACATTATCATTTAATATAAGGAGGATAAAGAAGAAATAATGTCAAAAAATAAATTTTGTAAAATTTTAGGTTTCATTTTAAACATTATCTTTTGTTTTAACCACCCAATTAACCATGTTTAACCTTAACCATTGTAACAAAATTTTAACTCTTTAAGGGCCATGAAAGTAATTTTTAAAATGAAAAGTGGCACATAAATGAACCATTCATGATAGGATATACAATTACCCATAACATTGAGTCAATATAATATATTTATATTTTTATAATTATTTAAAAATAATTTTTAAACATTAAATACCATTTATGGTCGTTTTTATGACTATTCACATATATTGACTTTAAAGGTCAAGATAATAATGTAATTTGAATATAAAATCTTAAAAAACAATAATTAAATTTAATTATTCAATAAATTCCTAGTTAATCACAATTAATCCAAAATTTAATACTTTTAATATTTTTAAAACCATATATTTGATTTTGCAATGCTTATACAAGCATTATGTCGACGTTGGGTTAGCGTTTAAGGAATTATACTACATGTAAAAAATTAAAATAAATTAATATCATAAAAATAATTTCTTAATATTTAAAATAAACATTTGTAAACATTTATAACAATTCATATATTTTTATCCCTATGAAAAAATATTATTAATATTATAAGAATGAAACCAACATTTTTTTAATTTTTCTTAACTTAAAAAAGTATAATGGTCATAATCAAAGGTAAGTGGTTGAAAAATGAAATATTTTATATGTTAAGATGTTAATGGTTGAATTAATCTCATAAAAGTAAATAAATTCAAGTATTAGGTTTAATTTTAGACCGCACCACTTAGTTTTAACCTTAATTTACACATTTTACCCATTAATATGGTGAAAAATGTTTACCATGGTTAATATTAATTATAATTAAAAATTAAATTAGCATATTTAAAAAATTTAAACCACCATAATATATATATATATACAATATTAATTTTTCAATATTCTATTACTATAATTTTTTGAAATTTATTTTAACATAAGTACGCAAAACACATCGAAAACAGTTTTTAAAAAATTGTTTTTAAGAAAAAACAAGCTTATACAAAAATAAAATATAATGGTGATTAATATGAAATTAATTATATAATTTTTAATAAAATATATAATATTTTTATTTAAAACCAAATCCAAAAAAACATTTTATTTTATAATTACTTGATTTAATCAGAAGGAAAGATAGTTTTTAAAAAATCATCATTTTTCACTATTTACTCAAAAAAAATCTTTTCAGAAAAATATAGAAAAACTTCCTAATCCTATTTTGAAGATATTATTTCAAAAAATATATCAAAATTTTAAAATATAATCTATAAAAGTGGCATAAGTTAATTTTAATCTTCACACAGAAAATCCAATAAAAACATTTTTTGATGAGAATGTATTTTTGAAGCATAAAATGACTTTATTCTATTTAATTTTCAAATAACCATAATTAAATAAATGATAATTAAATAAATTAAATATATAATCTAATAATTTAATTAAAATCATATATAAATATTAATTAATGTAATCTATTAAGATCAAAATTCATCACTCACATAAAAATAGTTTTATTAAAAACATCTCTTTTACATTCAAAAGATTTTATATTCATTTCCAAAAAATTAATAGTTAATGTATGATTGATTATTTATTTTATAAGTAAAAAATTTCTACATATATTTCATAATATTGTTATTCCTATTCATACCCACCAAACCAACGATTAAGACATAATGTTAAAATTTAAATAATAGTATATCATAGTTCATTTATTCTTGGTGTTGCATGTGGTGTATGCTATAGAACATATTGTTACTACAAAAGAAAATATAAAATAAAATTTTGAGGTATTATAATATATTATACTTATTTAAATTAAATCCTCTCAATTTTAATTAATCTTTTCTAAACTGAATATATTATAAAATATTAATAAAATCTGATATAAATTTTATTATGAAATTTTTTTCGATATTATGGCTAGAAAAGTTATTATACATATAAATTTATAGAAAAAATACTCTCAAATGAGATGATGAAAAAATACCTTGGTATTTTATTTGTACATTACACATAAGTCTATATAGATTTATCTTCAATTTGATTGAGTTTGAGAAATTCATTTTCCATTGGGATAGAAAAATATGATAAAATTTACTTACTTGATTTCTTCTTATTATATAATAATGATTTCAGGCATAAATGGGTATCCCCATTATCATGATGAATTTATAATGAATAAATAACTACAATAAACTTTTAATTGACTAAAAAATCTAAAAAATTATGAAAATTTATTCCTATTGTCTAAAATCGAAATTGTTATCACAATCTAAAATAATAATCAATATGAATAAAACATTATAAAAATTAATATCTAAAATCATAATATTAACCAAAGATCAATTTAAAACTCCCCAAATATACATGATTAAATTTTATCCCAGAAATAAAAATGGGTTGATCACATATTATTCCAAAATATTCTCATTTTTATCTCCAAACAACCTTTATCACTCAAATATGTATATGAACTAATTACATATTCCAAAATATAATTTTTCCCAAATAAACAACAACCAAATGAAATAAAATTCACCAAGATCCACCTTACCATATCACATAATATACTTTATGTTCATCTATACATTCTTCAATAAATATCTAAAAAAATATCACATTTTTCTTCAAAATCACTTTATAAGATGATTGATACTATTCAACATTTGTTTCCAAAATTCAAACTTTCTAAATTTTCCATACAACTGGATATTATTATAACAATACTTGGATGTTTTCTCTTAATCCTCATACCGAACTACCATTTATAAATACCACCACATCATAATCATATTTTCTTTAATTAAACTATAATTATCATAAGTTCAAATCCTTAATGATTATATTCATCCATAAGGGATATTATTTTATTTCATTTTATCTTAGAAATATATATAGATATTAAATATATAAAGACAATATTTATATTAAAATAAAAATATTTAAATGAACATTAAAACTCATGAAATTTCTCTTACAACTCCTTTTACACTATAAGTTTAAATAATGAATCTCAGTTAACAATCATTCTCTTCAAAACCCTCAAAGTATCTCAAGATTAATCAATAAATACCAAAAAATAATTATGAGGTAAGTACTTGAAACTTAGGGAATTAGTTTTCATAATACACCAACTCCTTATAGTTAAATCACCAGACATTAATATATTCCTTCTTACCTTTGAAATTATGATCATGATATACTTTTTCTCAAAACTTGTAATAAACACCAATTAGATTTAATAATTTACCCAAGTTCTTATTCCAACATTTTGACACATGTGATGTTGATTATTTTTCATTCCATAGTATTTATCACCTGAACATTTATGAAACATTACTTTTCACATATTGTTAAGAAATTTGGTTAGGTTTAGAATGTTTTTTATAACTCGAGATAGTTTGTTAGGAATAATCAAAATATCATTCACTACAACTTCTGAGATGTTTGGTCACTCCATACAAGAAAAGATATTAATAATAACCTGATTTATTTTCCCAGATATGTCTATTATTTTCTAATCTCCAACACCCACTATATTAGCATGCTCAACTGGGTAATATCTATATTGACCAAGGGTGTTTATTTCATTTCTTCCTATAGATTCCATCTTTAAATCGTATTAAACATTTAGTTTAGTCAAAATCATCATGAATATTGATTCATGGATTAAAAATCCCATTTAAGGTAAAATTTATTAAATATTCTGTGGGATTATAATGCTCATGTTAGCTATGTTTTTCAAAATATACTTCCCAAGGTTCCTATTAAAATTCCTCTAATACCAACTGCAGCATCCCCGACTCTAATTACCCTGATCCAGTGATTACTTATTATATTGGTAAAGAGACAAGGGATCACACCCATTATGATTGATCCATTTATAATTCTTGTAAAACTAGATTAATACATGACTTCCATATTATATGGGAAATTAAAAATAAGGCATGAAAAACACTCTTTCATCATGGAAAATCATTCAAATATTCCTTCTTCATATCCAGGGGAAAATAAAATAAATAAAGGGTGAGATTAGATGCACAGTAAGGGTTATATATAGTGGATTATATCATGATTAAATAAGTCATAATTAATATGGTAGATTGGATAATCAAAATGAATTCAATCTAATCAAAAAATTTAGGTTAAAGTAAATCCATGGATAATATCAACATAATAATCAAAGTAAAATGAAAAATGAATTATCAATAAAGGAAATGTATAAATTTATACATTAATGATCTCACAATAAAGGCCTCAAAAAATATATTAGAATATTACCATTAAGGCATTGGACAGGACCCTTTCATTGAATAGGTAGGTATACACCAATTACCCAAATATTATGACATGATCTTGTAGCCTCGTGTTATACATAATGAATACTTGTTTTTTATCATGAGACCCATTAATGAATCAAGGGGAAATATATAACCAAAACACATATGTAACTTTCATTCTTCATATATTTACTGATCAATACAATTGATTCTCAAAATTTCTTATAAATAAATATTTGTCAATATTTAATCAAGAATTTAGAATATTTACTTAGTCAATGAAATAAATTTCTTAATCAAATTTTTCCAAACAATAACATATAAAATATAAAATATGTTTGATATAGTATTAATGTGGTGTAAATGGTGATGTATGAATTTATGATACTTCAAATCTGGACATAGAGGAGAAAATAATATCCAACAAAATGATGGAGAGTGATAGGGAATGTGATCAAGACAATATCAATAACCCCAAAATAATATATTAGTAAAGGATGAAAGAAGACCATAAATTCATAAAAATTGAAGGGTTTTTAGTAAAAAAAATCCTTTTATAAATAGAAAATAAAATCAAACCAAATCATTAAAAATAAATACCTTGTAAATCTATGTAAGAAAAAATTTATAAATCATTTTCATTTTTTTCATTCCTTTAAGAAAATAATACCCTTTTATTTTGAAAAAATTTAAAATAAAAATTAACAAAACATTTAAAAAATATCTTTTTTAAAAAAATTATGTTATATTATAAATTAATATTCAAATGAAATAATTTTCTTAATGGTGGGAATATTCATTCATGTTTTATATGTTAAAAGATATAATTCCTTTCACGCTTTTGTAAAAATTGATGAAAATAACTTTTCGGAAAGCTTTTAAAAATATTCGTTTTAAAATTTAGTAAATAAAGTAAAATATGGTTGAAAATGACCTCAAATAATAATTTTAATATAAATAATAATATTATTGAAATATTTAAAAGAACCTTGACATGGAATAAAAACTGTTGGAAGGAAAACATTAAAAATAAATTTCTTAAAAGAAAGTCTCTTACATCTTACTTAATTGTTGAATCCTGAGCCAAAAAAGAGAATAAATGGAAAATTAATATATAAAACCCCAACATAAATATATTATAGTAAAATATATTATTTTAATATATTATGATCATATAATTTTTCTTACGGAAATCTAAATATAAACAATCTCAAAATAAAATGAGACTGTAACAGAAATCTCTTACCTAAAGCACAACTTGATCTGTATATGATTTTATCCTATTATAAAATAAATTTAAATTTATTATAAATATATAATAGATACATATTAATAACTATTAGGTGATATATTATTCACTTATGAAATTCCATCACTCACTAATTAGCTATTCTTCATTAAAAATACATTTCAGGTGAAAAATGATATGTTTCTCATTACTATTTTGGTATGAGGGTTCCAGTACATGCAGCTTGGTCATGGGGTCATTATATTAATATTATTAATAATTTAATAATTATAATATTTATTAATTATATTAACATTTATAACCATCCATATAATTCTATGATGAAAAATTAATTACACCACTTCATAGAGATGTTAGTCGGTATGTGTGCACGATTTATGTTTCCATATTTAGATGCATCAAATGAAAGATATGTAAACAATAATTCACCTTTAAAAAATTAATATTATATCATAAATATAAAATATATTAATTAAATATATTCTTACTATCATCCATGAAAATAATAAATGAAAAATGAATCGCATCACTTTGCGAAGGTGGTAGTCCACATGTACCAACGAGCGGCGTTATCATCTTACAGCAGTTGAAAGGCTATAAATTTAAGTAATATATTAAAGAATCATAATAATATAATATATATTAATTTTATCTATAACTAAATCCATCCAGATAAGTAGTGATGGAAAATGAACCACTTCATTATGTGGAGATGGTAGTCCGTATATAGGCACACCTTACACTTTCAGTTTCCATTAGATAGAAAGGGATATGAATAAGGGGGTTTTCATGAAGAAAATAAAATTTCAGTATATGGAAGATACTTATGTTATTATATCATACAAGTTAGGATAAAATTTAAGGAGGTAGAAGAAAAATAAGAATAATGAACCCGATTAAGAGTTATACCTCTTTGGAATATTCTTTTGGAACCTCAAGCCTTCTTAGGATGGTATTAGAGAAATAAAAAACACTAAAATGAAGTGAAGGAAAATAGGAAGGTATTTTTGTAGGTATTTTATTTATCTAAGTGACTTAAAGTTTGTGAATAATAGTAGAGAAGAGGTTCTCTTTTATACGTGAGGTGGGTAGAAAACTTGTAAATACTTGAAATACTATTATATAATATGTGTCTAACTAATTTAATATAGTTCAGAAAATGTATTATATTCAAATATATAGAGTATAATTTATAAATATAATAAAAAATCAATTTTAAACAATTTTATATGTCATTTTGAACCTTATATTTTGGTTTAACTCCCTTCATCAACCCTGTTTAATCTTAACCACTTTAAGAAAATTTTCACTCTTTAGGAGTCATGAAAGTAATTTTAAAAATTAACATAGAAAAATACATGAACCATTCTTGATATAATATAAAATTTTCCATCAAATTGATTCAATATAAAATTTTTATAATTTTATAATGATTTAGAAAAATCAAACAGTAATCAGTATTTAAGGTCATATTTTAGATCATTGACATATCTTGACTTTAAAAACATAAATATATTAATAGAATTAGAATATAAAGACTTTAAACATCAATTATAAATTATATTTATCCAATAAATTCTTTAGTAACCATAATTCATCCAAAATATAATACTTTTAATGTTTTAAAATCATTTATTTTATTTTTATAAGGTTTTCAAAAACACTGCATCAATGTTGTGTAAGTGTTCAAGGAAATTATACTATCTATAAAAATTTAAAATATAGTGCTATTGTAAATTTTTTATTAATATTAAAAATAACCATTTATAACCATTAATATATTCTTTTTATCTCTAAAAATTCATATTAGTGATATTTAAAGAAAGAAAGTGATATTTTAAAACTTTTCATAACTTAAAATAATATAATGGAAATAATAAAAATAAATTGGCACCAAAATTACATATTTTTAAATTTAGGATGGTTACTATTGAATTTGTATTATAAAATAAAATAAAAGAAAGTTTTGGGTTGACTTTGATACCTTATCTCATAGTTTTAAATTGGATTAACCTGTTTTACCTATTATTGTAGTGATAAACTTTTTCCATAGTTACTATTAATTATGAATAAAAATGAAATTGAACTATTTAAAAAATTTTATCCTCATGATTATAAATATGAAATCAATTTTTAAATATTTAATTCAAAAAATTGATAGAAATTTATTTAAATATATGCACCAAAAATGCAACAAAAACAGTTTCTAAAAAAATACGTTTTAAGCATAAAAATGAACGTATAAAAAAATAAAATATAATACTGATTCTTATAAACTTAATTAGACTAATTTTATCAAATATCTATTATTTTAATTTAAAACTAAATACAAGACAACAATGTATTTTTGAATTACTTGATTTAAATAAATCATATGATTTTTTTTAAAAATAATCATTTTCGCTATTCACTCAATAATTATTTTGTTTCCGAAAAATATCAAGATTTTACACCTAAGATTATTAGAAAAATTCAGTTTCAAGAAAGATACAATTTCTTTAGATAAAATTTATGAAAGTGATAGAAATTAATTATAATATCCCTACATCAAATGAAATAAAAACCATTTTTTAATAGAATTTATTTTTGATGCATAAAATGACTTTATTGGCATTACTTACCTAATAACCATGATGAAATGAATATTAATTCATTAAATTGTATATATAATCTAATTATTTCATTAGAATAATTTAAAAACAGTAATTAATTTAATCTATTAAGATCAATGTACATTGAACAGTTAAAAATAATTTTATTAAAAATATCTCTTTTACCTATATAAGATTTTATCTTCATTTCCAATCATTTAATGATAAATATATGATTAATTATTAATTTTATTGAGGGAAAACATTATATATATATATATCATAATATAATTATTCATATTTATACCCACCAAACAAACAATGAGTTCATAATAGTTATATTTAAGTAATATTATATCATAGTTTGTTTAACTCGGTGATGTGTGTGGTGTCTAATATCAAACATAGTGTTATTTTAAAAGAAATTATAAACTTTATCTTTATGTCTTACAATAATATTATAGATTAAATTTATTAGTATGTTAGGAATATAGGGGGAGTACAAGGTGATGAGGAAAATTAAGAAGAAGCCACTGATCATGATAAAGATGAAGTTAGAAATTTATCTTCATAGATGATGAAGAGTCAAGTTAAATTTAGTTAGAATAATATTATTGGTGAAAATATAATAGCAGTGAAAATGAGGAGAATTAATTCTCTATAACATACATATTTATTATCCTAGGAAGAGTTATTTTTTTAAATAATATACTAAAGGTGATAATTGGGTTCAAGCGATGAAAGAAGAGATTGGAGAAACTGAAAAAAAATTAGAAATGGGTGTGTTTTGAGGATGATGAGTAAGAAAATAATTGGGACTGAATTTCTTTTCGGAAATAAATTCAATTAATATGATGGGGTGATTTGAAAAAAGGAATGACTATTATGAAATGGGTACTCATAAATAAAATGCACCAATATAGATAAAACATTTTCAATCATGGAAAGGCTTGAGATAATTCAACTATTTTTAGAAATAATAGTGAAAAATAAATTCAAGTTATTCCAAATATATACAACATAAGAATTTTAAATTTATTACTTGAATAAGTGACATATATTTAGTAGTGATATGGTTTTGATGTCTATGAACATGAGAACAGAGTTTTCTGAATGAAGAATCTTCTTTATGGATTAAATCAAGCACTAAGAGAATGGTATCAAGACTATACTGGTACTTGAAGAAACACAGTTTCCATTATAGAGGAGTTTTTTACAATCTCTATATTAAAAAATCTAGTGATCAAAATATTATTGTTATTTTCTATGTTTAATACATAGTATTTATTAGATCGAAGGATGCACCATGAATGAAATTTATAGAATTCATGAGGTGAAAGTTTCAAATGTTAATGTTTGGGGAGTTAAAATTTTTACTTTCCTTATAGGTGATATGATGAAGGAATGAAACATTTATCTCTCAATAATTTTTTTCCAAATAAGACCTTAAATGTTTTGGATTGGTGGGTTCCAAGGTGATGACAATAACAGTTTCTAACCGTACGAAGTTTTCAAGGGATGACGATGGTAAAAAGACTATTTTCATTTAATCCTAGAAGATTATCAGGATTCTGTTGCACTTAAAAGAGACATGGCCTGATATTTTATTCTTCACCAGTTGAGGTAAAAGATATCATATCAATTCCAAGTAAATACACTTATTATCAATTAATAGAATAGTAAGGTATATCAAAGTCATAATTGATTTTGGTTTTCTTTATAATGAAACATCAGAACATGAGTTGTTGGGTTATATTGATTCTGATCGGTCTGGTTTATAAGATTTTAGAAATAAATATTAAGTAGTGAATTTTATTTGGATGATTTTGAATTTCTTATATAAGAAATAAAAAATACAACATTTCACTGTGCACATCAAAAGATTAATATATTTCAACTACTCAAGCTTGCATGAAACTATTTTGGATGAATTAGTCACTTAAAGATATCAGAGTTGAGGTGAATCATCTGATTATAATCAATTATGACAATTCAAGTTTTATTAATATTAAAAAAAATCTTGTTCACACTCATGGAAAAAGTACATTGAAATAAAACACCACTTTATTAAGGATTAACTTGATCATGGGATGGTGAAATTATATTATTTATAGTGGAACATACTTTTCATACATAGATATTATATCTTATTAGATAAATATTCATTATATAATATTATGATCCAAACTAGAATCGTATAGGTCTAGTATCTTTTGAAACTTGGATACATAAATAACTTCTCTATAAGAGATCTACATAATTTCCCACTAATTTCTTCATAACTATAACCCTTCTTAGACGTAACATACTCAATACCTTTCTTTATAACCTAGGTAAAGGAAACATAATAAAGGGTGAGATTAAATCCTCAGTAAGGGTAAAAAAGGGATATGTCAATGATCCCTTAATCATAACATGAGCATACTGACAAGAGAATTTGAGCTTAACATTTTAAAACCATACACTAAATATCATAGATCAAAATATTGAGTCATTACAAAAATCATGGTAGTTCATAATACATGAATCATAAAAGAATCAAATAACATAAGCCCTGAAGGAATAACATTGGAATAATATATAAATTTGTGGAATACATATAAGAATAGAAAATAAATCCCTTATTAGTCAAGGATCATATCCAAGACTCTCATAATGGATTGGGTTCTCTCCCTAAACAATTATAATAGTCATGGTTCACTCCCATTAATATCATAGTGGATAAATTCCATTACTAAACTAGTTTCACTCCACATTCATGTCCTGTTAATCTCTTGAGATATCCATATTTACCCAATTCATTGGAGGGATATATAATTTTTATCCCTCATGTCACACAATGAAATTCATATAGATGCGTTACAAAAGATCATAAAACATTCATCATATCATAACCCATGTAAAAATAAATGAGTTTCATAAAAATTTCATCATGGAATTTCTTATAGAAAAGAAACAAGTTTCATAAAAATATTTCCATCATAATCATACACCATCCAAAGAAAGAATAATTATGTTATACTTGGATCATATATCCAATAAATAATAAGTAACTACAAAGTATTTAATTATGATTGAAAATTCATTTAAAATATCACTTGGAATATTTCCTGAGGAAAATACTCCTTACACATTGAAATCACTTCTTCAAAATATAAAAAATTCCAAAATATTATGTAAAAAATTTTATTTGAAAATATGCATATAAACATGTAAAGTAATCTTAAAATCTTTGAGTTTTCATGATGCTGGGAAATTCTATTCATGCTGAATAAGTTAAAATAAAACATTCCTTTCATACATATGTACAAAATTTAAAAAAGTAACTCGTTTATAAAAAAGAATAATATTACTTTTAGAACATTTTAAAAAAAATTAAATCAAGGGTGTAACACCCCGAGCGTCCACGATACACTTCTCTTTCAATAATGCAATAGCTTTCATTGTATGAAAGTTCGAGATTCTAATACACGTCGACTAATCAAAATAGCCATTATGATTAGTAATACCCACTTTTTGAAATTATATATATTTTATATTTCAAAATGGACTTCATTTTTGGATTCAGAATGTCGAAATTAGCCTATGTTGAATTTTTTGTAATTTTCTGAGAACTTCCAAATTTTTATGAATAGTAAAAAATACTTAAAACAACTTTTTTAATAAAAATAATTTATAGTGATAAATTATACTATTGATTGGTTTTAAAGTATAATTAGAATATATTTTTACCATTTTATCCAATGGTGTTCATTAGAATTAATTTCACTTTGAAATTGGACAAACAATTGTCAATCTTTTGATATATATTGTTTCTTAAAAACACGCTATATGTTGTGACAACGAGAATTAATTATAAAATTAATTAATGAAACTTATATGTTTTTAATTTCATAAAATAGACATCATTTTTGAATTCAGAATATCAATTACATCTTAGGGTGAAATTTTGGCATTGTTCTGAAAAACTTCAATTTTTGATGAATAGTGAAACCACTAATTGGTAGTTAAATAACTGATTTTTCATTTAAATGAAATATTACCACTTCTGTGATTTTATTTTCAAAAATATTACATACATGGTTGTCATTAGGAAGTAAAATTTGGTTCAATGGGATTAAAATAATTTTTTTGGTGAATAGTAATATTTAAGTTTAATTAATCGCGATTAAAGGTAATTAGTGAAATTTAAGGTAAAAATGATATTATAAAAATATAAAAATACCTTTACACTTGTCCTACCCCTATTGGATGAGTCATGTCCGACCACGAAAATCCATGTGTCAACTTGGGGACCCCATGGAGCCACTTTGGTAGGAAAATGACATTAAAAACTTTTTATTTAATGTTAAAATAAAAATGTCACAATCATGAGTTCTTTTACTAAAATAATTTTTAAATGGGGTTATACATGTCATATTTTTGACATAAATATTCATTATAAAGAAAAAAATATTTCCTACGTCATGATATTTTTTTTATAATTTTTAGACATTAAATAAATTAAATTATTTATGACACCATTATGATGCAACGATTACCTCATTAATTAACGATTTTAATAAAATGGAAGGATAATATAAAATATAAGAATTAAACTTGTCCAAAGCCTATTGGATGAGTATATTTCGAACCCTTATCACCTTAGCCTCGAATTATATAAGTGTGGGACCTTTAAAATCCGAAACTCATTATATAATAAAGTAACATTTCATTACTTTCCAAGAGTGCCCCTCCTCTCCACTTATAAAAGGCCCCCACCACTACCACCTTACTCACACTTTAAAAGCCTTTTGGCTCGGCCAACCTCTGCCCAAATACTCTCCCAACTTCCCTCCCTTACTCCTAGAATCCTAAATTTGGGCAGAATTCTTCCCAAGGAAGCCTTTGGCTCAAATCAAAAGAGTTACCCGATTTTAAGGCAATGTCTTTGCTTATGTTATTTTGTTTTATTTTGCTTATCCAACCCCCTAAAATCTTTTTATTCATTTATTTTGTAAC
Source organism: Viscum album (assembly GCA_963277665.1). Taxonomy (NCBI): domain Eukaryota; kingdom Viridiplantae; phylum Streptophyta; class Magnoliopsida; order Santalales; family Viscaceae; genus Viscum; species Viscum album. The sequence continues at coordinate 1,290,862,125 of OY728138.1, read as the reverse complement.
AATACCAGTATCCTAAATATACTAGGATGTTTTTATAATAATTATTCGAGCTACACTTACACACACCTACATCTAATGGTTAAATAACATACTGTTTCTATGGATGGGGAATTTCTGCCTCACGAAACGATGATTGTTCAACACTCATATAACACCTTCAAAGGTGGAAATTAAGATGTAACTCTATTTATAAATGATATATAATATGTTTATGTTTTACTTAAGGTTCTTTATTTTTCATTTATGTCATACCTTTATTGTTTCCATTATGGGTAAACGTGATATTTTCATTTTAGGAAGTGCGGACTACCGCTCCCTCAAAGTGATTTGAATCGTTAATTCCATATGTGGGATGTATAAATGATGGATTAAATGATATGATATATGATATTATACTGGAATTATTATATACCTTTATATCATTATTATTTCATTAAATACGAAATAGAAATGAAAGTAGCGTTCATGCGTACGTACGGATTACCGTCTCCATGAACGGTGCATTTCATTTCTTACCTCTAAACGTTATGGAATATAATAAATGAATGTATATACTGGATATATATGAGATATATGATATCTATATCATGAATATAATTCTGGATATAATGGATATTTCACTACATGAAAAACTTGTAATTATAAGAAGTTTATTTTTGACTCAAGTACCAAAGATCGACAAAACAACCGTTATTAACTTAAATAATTACATAATGTTCGTAAAATTGTAATAAGTGATATAAAAGGAATAAAAAACTTGAAAAAGGTTATTAAGCAATTATAAATTAACTCTAGTTTATTATTCAGGAGGTTAAAGAATGGTCGAGTCAAGACAGGACGCAAGGTAAGGGAACTTCTTAACCCAATTTCCATTCTTTGGGTTAATCTCCTACTTTCAAATTATGTCATGATATTATTATGTCCTATCTTGTATTTGTACTTTATTTATGTGTACTTATAGTGAATACAAATAATATATGTACTTTATTTAAAAAAATGATCTTTGTGAGGGACTTCGTCTCAATCTCCTTTCATTGAGGCATATTTGGTTCTATACACAACCTTCTTTTATACGGTGTATAAACCACTTTGACTTTTACGTTTATTCAAAAGGAATATTTTTTATACAAAGCATTTACTAAATGAAAAAAGGGAATGTTTTTGTTGTACTTATGCGGCGACAACGACTTCTCCGCCGTTGTGACTATTATTTGAGTTTCGGCTTCCTCTACAAGCCATAATTTTTTTTAAATGAAAAATAAATACCATGTTTTAATTTTATTTTATTTTGGTATTGAAAATGGTTTTTATAATGTTTTTATTATATCAATGTGTCATATTGATATCGTTTGATTGAAATGTGGAAATCTTATGTTGCCTTTATTCATGTTTTATGTGATACGATTATTTTATGGTTTATGATATGTTTAAACCTATTCATATGAGGAATGCGTTGGACTTAATAAGTGACGGGTGGAGCCCGATATAGCTCCTCGATGCATCGGCAGGTCTCATGAGACAAACTAGTGTCTTGGAATGAGGCCTTGACAAAATCTTATTTTTAGTCTTGGCACGATGCCTTGGCTATGTGGTTATGATAGTCTGGAATTATGCATTCCATCATTATGAAAATGGTTATTGATATTGCATGTGATTATTCGACCAGTAGAATATCCATGTGAAAACGTAAATGGCATTATCTCATTTTACTTTTTCCATATTATGTTGAAGTTCAAGTTTAAAAGGATTTTGTTTTAGTTATACATTGCCTAAAATGTTAATGTTTATTTATGAAAGGTTCCGCTATATTGTTATCCTTACTGAGCATCTGAGCTCACCACTTTCAATGTTTTAATATTTTCCAAGATGTGAAGAAGTATTTTATGAATGACCTGCAGGGATAGTCAGAAGAGGATGTGAGTGTGGACTAAGGAGACATTGTTATTGTAGTTTTTCACTTTATGATGTAATGTAAGACTTATGAATGTATCTAGTGTTTCCAAGGCTACTAAACTAATTGGTCTTTCGAGACTTGATCTTTTGTGATCATGCCAATGTTATGAAGTAATGCGCCGACTCTGGGTAACTGGGGTTAGGGCATTACAGTTGGTATTAGAGGCAGTTTAATACTAACCTTAGAAGCTAGATTTAGATAAACTCTGATTAGAGCACATAGTCCAAAGATAGAATTTGAGGATTAGTATAGATTAAATTCCTAGAATTTTGGTATTATAGAGATTTTGTGAGTTTTCCCATCAATACATCCCTGTCTGGATATGAGCAGGTATAGGTGGCTCTGGCACAGATGTACCTAGGGGTAAAACCCGAAAACACCGCTTTGAGCTAGACTCAAACGGGAACTGGTGCATGACAACGGGCCTTGCTGCACTCTTGGTTACGACACTCCCGGGGGATATGCTTAGGATAATTCTCGTTTTCTTTACAAACCACTATGAAGGATTATGAGTATATACTTCCTCAAAGAAAACATTTTTATGATTATGGATTATATCCATAAACCGTTCAATTTACATTAATTATTTTACAAGTTTGTAATTATTCATTGAAATTCATAAACTAACCTAGTTTATTCCATTGTATTGAAATGGTGCCTAGTAGAAGAAATGTGAATTCCAGCAATACGTATGATCCAAAGCGTAAGAAGGATCATATCGTTCACGGTATTAAGCCAACATTTAGAAGGGAAATAATCTCCCATGTGTTCTCAACATATGAAGAAATAGTATCATGTGTTAATAAGATAAGTAAAGAATTCTCTGAGTCTTATGGATTTTAAGGGAAGAAAGATAAGAAAAGGATGGAAGAGAGAATGAAGGAAAAAAGGACGTGGGAAAAGAAGAATTTTTCAATATGTGATAACTGTGGGAAGAAACACCTTGGAACTTTACTGAAGGGAATGGGAGTTTGTTATAAGTGTGGAGAAAAAGGACACCAAGTGCGTGACTGTAAGGGTAAGAAAAAGGTTTCAAATGTACAATGCTTCATCTGCAAGGAGTGGGGACACTACGCAAACCAATGTCCAAATCATCAGAGTGTGCCCCAAATGATGTTATTGGATAATAATCAAGTTATGATACTACCACAGATGAGGATGAATGATTAGAGTTCTTATGTTGTTTTTAAAGAATTTTCTAATTTGAGTGTTGTATCAATGATGTACTGGTTATAATAATTATGGAGTATATAAGGATTGTACTGTAGTACTATTTCATCAAGGACTTGAGATTGTGTGGAACCAAGAAAAGTGACTCCATAGTAGGTTAAATTTTTGGAAAATATATGGTTGAGATAAAGATAAACCATAATATGGTTCTGATACCGAGATAGTGATTTTGGAATAAGACATGATTGATTTGGATAAATTATATTGGATATTCTTAACTTCCTTGAAATTGATTGATGATTTGTATACAATTTTGGACATAAGGAGTATATCTAGTATTCTATAAGGAATAAGGGATCATGGTAATTCAGGATGTTGCAGTGTTTTAAAATAATACGTGATGAAGGTGTTCACATGTTGTTACACGGAAAAAAAGGGGATCTTCATTATGTTTACCTTCCTCATAAAATTTGGACTGTGAGTTGGACAGAAGTATTTTGGATAAATATAAAGGTTGGAATGGATTAAGTTGAACCTTGGATAGTAATGTTTAAGGTTAAAATATTTATGAATATTATTTTTGGAATATTATAATAGTTTTAGAAAAAGGACAACCTTCAGGTTGGGTGATAACCCGTCGCTTCGGACAAAGCTGCAGGAATCGAACCCACAACCATATTGCGACAGGCCTTTATGACCTACCACTAGCATACAGGAAGTCCCTGTTTATTACAAAATAGTTTTCGTAATCTAAATGGCATGTGTTAATATTTTGAACCTTGTTCGATTAGGATAAATATAATATTTTTGAGTTCTATTATCTTTTTGAGTGAAAGATGAGTTTGTGGTAGAAATTAGTTGAAGGTTGAAACTCTACTTGTCAAGCATAAATATATATATATACATATATCTTATTCTATGAATAAATTATTTCTTAAACTTTAGTAAAGGGATATTAAAACAAAAAAATGTGTTATCCTAATATCTTATGTCTTGTTGAACTGATGATATTTTAAATCAACATAAATTGAAGGCTTTGAGGCCCTCAATTTGACACTTGTTTGTGATTGATGACCTCAATCACTCCCTACAAATATTTACGTTTTTTCTCCAATTATATGTCTCTAATTTCCACCAATGTTCTCCTAATCGAGATCATAATTGGGTGGTGACTTTTTCATTTCCCTTTCCCTCTTATTAAGGCTAAATTTTATTAACCTTATTTCCGATGTGGGTTTTCCTCAAAGGTATTTTCTATTTTCAACCTTTTATTTTCAAAGAAAAATTTCAAATTGCGAGGACACAATTTATTGAAGGAGGGGATAACGTAACACCTCGAGCTTCCATGATACACTTCTCTTTCAATAATGTAATAACTTGCATTGTACGCAAGTTCGAGATTCTAACACACCGCGACTAATCAAAATAGCCATTATGAATAGTAATACCCAATTTTTGAAATTATATATATTTTATATTTCAAAATGGACTTCATTTTTGGATTCGGAATGTCTAAATTAGCCTATGTTGAATTTTTTGTAATTTTCTGAGAACTTCCAAATTTTTATGAATAGTGAAAAATACTTAAAACAAAATTTTTAATAAAAATAATTTATAGAGATAAATTATACTATTGAGTGGTTTTAAAGTATAATTAGAATATATTTTTACCATTTTATCCAATGGTGTTCATTAGAATTAATTTCACTTTGAAATTGGACATAAACTATTGTCAATCATTTGATATATATTGTTTCTTAAAAACACGCCATATGTTGTGACAACGAGAATTAATTATAAAATTAATTAATTCAACTTATATTTTTGTAATTTCATAAAATAGACATCATTTTTGAATTCGGAATATCAATTATAGCTTAGGGTGAAATTTTGGCATTGTTCTGAAAAACATCAATTTTTGATGAATAGTGAAACCACTAAGTGGTAGTTAAATAACTGATTTTTCGTTTAAATGGAATATTACCACTTATGTGATTTGATTTTCAAAAATCCAACATACATGGTTGTCATTAGGAAGTAAAATGTTGTTCAATGGGATTAAAATAATTTTTTTGGTGAATAGTAACTTTTAAGTTTAATTAATCGCGATTAAAGGTAATTAGTGAAATTTAAGGTAAAAACGATATTATAAAAATATGAAAATATCTTTACACTTGTCCTAACCCTATTGTATAAGTCATGGAAGACCAATAAAATCCATGGGTCAACTTGGGGACCCCATGGAGCCACTTTGTTAGGAAAATGACATTAAATACTTTTTATTTAATGTTAAAATAAAAATGTCACAAACATGAGTTCTTTTACTAAAATTTTTTTTAAATGGGGTTATACATGTCATATTTTTGACTATAAATATTCATTAGAAAGATAAAAAGCTTTACTACATCATGATATATTTTTTTTATAATTTTTAGACATTAAATAAATTAAATTATTTATGACACCATGATGATGCAGCGATTACCTCATTAATTAACGATTTTAATAAAATGGAAGGATAATATAAAATCTAAGAATTACACTTGTCCAAAGCCTATTGGATGAGTATATTTTGAACCCTTATCACCTTACCCTATAATGATATAAGTGTGGGACCTTTAAAATCCTAAACTCATTTTATAATAAAGTAACATTTCATTACTTTCCAAGAGTGCCCCTCCTCTCCACTTATAAAAGGCCCCCGCCACTACCACCTTACTCACACTTTCAAAGACTTTTGGCTCGGACAACATCTTCCCAAATACTCTCCCAACTTCCCTGCCTTACTCATAGAAGCCTCACATTGGTCAGAATTCTTCCCAAGGAAGCCTTTGGCTCAAATCAAAAGAGTTACCCGATTTTAAGGTAATGTCTTCGCTTATGTTATTTTGTTTTATTTTTCTTATCCAACCCCCTAAAATATTTTTCTTCATTTATTTTGTAACAAAACCAGTATAATAAATATACTAGGATGTTGTTTTAATATATATTAGATATACACTTACACACACCTACATCTAATGGTTAAATAACATACTGTTTCTGTGGATGGTGAATTTCTGCCTCACGAAACGATGATTGTTCAACACTGATATAACACCTTCAAAGGTGGCCATTAAGATGTCACTATATTTATAAATGATATATAATATGTTTATGTTTTACTCAAGGTTCTGTATTTTTCATTTATGTCATACCTTTATTGTTTCCATTATGGGTAAACGCGATATTTTCATTTTAGGAAGTGCGGACTACCGCCCCCTCAAAGTGATTTGAATCGTTAATGTCATATGTGGGATGTATAAAGGATGGAGTAAATGATATTATATATGATATTATACTTGAATTATAATATAACTTTATATCATTATGATTTCATTAAATATGAAATAGAAATGAAAGTAGCATTCATGCGTACGTACGGCTTACCATCTCCATGAACGGTGCATTTCATTTCTTACCTCTAAACGTTATGGAATATTATAAATGCATGTATATACTGGATATATATGAGATATATGATATCTATATCATGAATATAATTCTGGATATAATGGATATTTCACCACATGAACAACTTGTAATTATAAGAAGTTTATTTTTGACTCAAGTACCAAAGATCGACAAAACGACCGTTATTAACTTAAATAATTACATAATTTTCATAAACTGGTAATAAGTGATATAAAAGGAATAAAAAACATGAAAAAGGTTATTAATAAATTAAAAATTAACTCTAGTTTATTATTCAGGAGGTTAAAGAACGGTCGAGTCAAGACAGGACGCAAGGTAAGGGAACTTCTTAACCCAATTTCCATTCTTTGGGTTAATCTCCTACTTTCAAATTATGTCATGATATTATTATGTCATATCTTGTATTTGTACTTTATTTATGTGTACTTATAGTGAATAAACATAATAGATCTACTTTATTTAAAAAAATGATCTTTGTGAGGGACTTCCTCTCAATCTCCTTTCATTGAGGCATATTTGGTTTTATACACAACCTTCTTTTATACGGTGTATAAACCCCTTTGACTTTTACGTTTATTCAAAAGGAATATTTTTTATACGAAGCGTTTAATAAACAAAAAAAGGGAATGTTTTTGTCGTACGTATGCGGTGACAACGACTTCTCTGCCGCTGTGACCATTATTTGAGTTTCGGCTTCCTCTACAAGCCATAACTTTTTGTTAAAATGAAAAATAAATATCAAGTTTTAATTTTCTTTTATTTTGGTATTGAAAATTGTTTTGATAATGTTTTTATTATATCAATGTGTCATATTGATATCTTGTGATTGAAATGTGGAAATGTTATGTTGCCTTTATGCATGTTTTATGTGATACGATTATGTTATGGTTTCTGATATGTTTAAACCTATTCATATGAGGAATGCATTGGACTTAATAAGTGACGGGTGGAGCCTGCTATAGCTCCTCGATGCATCGGCAGGTCTCATGAGACAAACTAGTGTCTTGGCACGAGGCCTTGAGAAAATCTTATTTGTAGTCTTGGCACGAGGCCTTGGCTACGTGGTTATGATAGTCTGGCATTATGCATTCCATCATTATGAAAATGGTTATTGATATTGCATGTGATTATTCGACCAGTAGAATATACATGTGAAGAAGTAAATGGCATTATCTCATTTTACTTTTTCCATATTATGTTGAAGTTCAAGTTTAAAAGGCTTTTGTTTTAGTTATACATTGCCTAAAATATTAATGTTTATTTATGAAACATTCCGCTATATTGTTATCCTTACTGAGCATCTGAGCTCACCCCTTTCAATGTTTTAATATTTTCCAGGATGTGAAGAAGTATTTTATGAATGACCTGCAGGGATAGTCAGAATATGATATGAGTGTGGACTAAGGAGACATTGTTATTGTAGTTTTTCACTTTATGATGTAATGTAAGACTTATGAATGTATCTAGTGTTTCCAAGGCAACTAAACTAATCGGTCTTTCGAGACTTGATCTTTTGTGATCATTCCAATGTTACGAAGTAATGCACCGACTCTGGGTAACTCGGGTCAGGGCATTACAAAGGGTGAAAATAAATTTAAACAATCATATAAGGATATTTAAAAAGTTCTTGAAAATATTTTTAGAAAACATGGACATGGAAGAAAAACAATTTTAGAACAAAGAGAGAAATAAATTTGGTTTTCATTAAAAAAATTATTTTGTTCTATTGAGTGCTTAAAAAGATTAATATTAATGGAAAACATATAATTTCAATAAATTATATAGGATAATAAAATTTATTTAAATTCTTGATAGGTAGACCATAAGATTTCATCATTATAATTTAGTCATTCACAATCTTGATAAACATTAAGATTATAACATAAAACCCTAAACTTAGGTCTGAATTACTTCATGTGTGTTATAACCTACTATATAATAAGTATATATTTATCATAAAAACCAGATATTTTCATCAAATTTATCATTATTACCATCCATGAAAATCAGAAATAAAAAATGAATCCCATCCCTTTTTGGAGGTGGCAGTCCACACGCACACACAAGCGACATTATTGTTTCCCAATGGATTGGAAAGTAAGAATGTGGATATGATATTATCATTCAAAAAGTATTATTATTTAATTAATATCATATATAGACATTAAACCAATCATAATAACCATCCATAAAATATGGTGAGGAAAAATGAATTGTATTGCTATGCGGAGTTAGTAAGGTGTACGTATGCACGATCGATACTTTCACATCCCATTTGATGGGGAAGATAGTGTATAGTAGTGGTTTCAAAATCATAATATAATATTATTATATTTATATTAATTAATTAATCATTTTAAGATAAAAAATATATTTAGAGGAGCTAAAAGAATAAGTAAATAGAAAGTGATCGGTTAAGGTGATTACCTCTTATTTGAAATAAATCCTTTATATATCCTCTCATGGACCATAAGGTTTGTTTTTTGGGGATCAAAATGACTCTATAACATGTAGAGGGATTTTTATACTGTAAATTTTTGGGGTTTGGTCAAGTTATAATTCCCAAAGTGGTGTAAAAAAGAGAAACGAGGGGTGTCCTTTTATAAGGGAGGGAGATGACACACTTGTAGTTACATAGAAAATTAAAATATAATAAAGTAATTCGCAAGAAAAATGATTCCAAGTGGTCATTAATTTGTAGTAAAATAGTATAATAAATAAATAAACTCATAAAATAAAATTTATATGGGTTTTTTTTAAACCATATATTTTTTATTAACCCTTCGTTAACCATTTTTATCTTAACTGTGGTAAAAAATATTCTAATATTGAAGGGTTTAGAATATCACCATAAATGGAAAAATGACTCATAAGTGTAAATTTTTTGATATTTTCAACCATATTAAATTTATTTGGATAAATGTAAATTTTTTAATAAATTTTAAATCATTTAATAAAGTATAATTTGTTATAAAATATCATTAATGTCAATTTTGGAACTATTTATTTAATTTGACAATAAAGACACCATGAAAATGATGGAATTAAAATATAATCTCCTCATAAATCCCTAATATTTCAAATTTATATAAACAATTAATGGAAAAAATAATTCACTTAAATTTTATTATTTTAATATATTAAAAATAATTTATTTTATTTTTTTATTAATTGAAAAAATACTGTATTGTTCTTGAGTAGGAATTGAATGTAATTAATAAATTAAAAAAAATTATAAATAAATTAATATGATTAAAAATTAATTCATATTCAAAATAAAAATTTTGGACTGAACTTATCCTCTTCTTATACTTACGTAACATTTTTTTAGATATTAAAGTTAACAGAGTGCTATTTTTTATTAATTATTATTGTATTAAATTAATATAATGATGATAATCAAAGACATATGGTATAAATTGACCATATATTCAACACTTGGATATAAATTGATAAAATTAACTCATCTAATAGGATAAAAGGCATGTTTTTGTTAAAATTTAAGGCCTTATCCAAAACTTTTAACCTTTGTTTACCCATTTTACCCTTACCCCAATGATAAAAAATTACTACGACTACTATTAATATTGACAAAAGATAAAAGAGAATTATTTACCAAATTTATACCTAATTATTGGAAATATAGATCCAGTTTTCATAATTAAATGTATATAAGTGGCATAAATTCATTTTAAAATAAGTGCACAAAACATGATAAAAACTATATTTTGAGAAAAATACATTTTAAGAATAAAAGTAGATCTATTCATATACCATGACTAGAAAAAACATTATATGAATGTTAAAAAAATTATTTAATATATAATATATAAATTTATTTAAAATCATTCACCAATTTTGAATAATTTAATTTATTAAGATAAAAATATATTGCACGCATAAAAACTATTTTTTGGAAAAATATCTCCTTTATTTTCAAATGATTTTTATTCTAATTTATAATTAATTGATAAGCAATGGTTTTATTTTATAGATATGTAAACCATAAGTTTTTCATAATTTATTTAGTTTTATTTATAACCACCAATCCAACAGGTAAATGATAAGTGTCACATTAAATAGTAATATTTTAATAGTATATCACCATTCATTTAAACTCAGTGTTGTATATATTGCAAGATATCAAAAAATTAATTTTTTTCACCTAATTATATCACAAAATCTTTGGTTTCCAAATTATTTCCCCTTTAAATGAAATTACCCCTTGAAAATTATTTTCCTATGATATAAAAAATTGATGATATATTTGTTTCATTATATTCATTGGTTCCCATGTAGCTTCTTCAAATTTATGATTCCTCTATAGAACTTTAACCATGTGAGTAGTTTTGTTCTATTGAACTTTATCTCTATGATCCAAAATTTTTACTTGTTGTGTAAAGACCCGTAAATTCCAAGGAAATTTTTTTTTCTTAATTTTCTTTGGAATTTTACAAGAACGCAGTTTCTGACGGCGCCTGATTCCGAGGCCCGGTGTGCCCGGAATCAATTTCCGAAGTTTGGCTCGGGTACGTTCAGTGAACGGATGAGCGGATTTTTCTAACGTTTGAACCAGTGCTTGGAATCAAATTCTGAGGGCACCAATGGAATCGCAGCGCCGGTAATTGCTTGGAAACGCCTCTTCCGGAGTTGCGTTTACTCGGGTGTGGTTTTTAATTTTCAGGCTTAAAGTTAAGAAATAAAATAATTGTACGACAAACTTTATTTTATTTCACTTAAGCTGCTTAGAAGCCACTTGAAGCCACTTTAAGCTACTTAAGCTGGGTTGAAGCAGATAGGGTGCGACCCAAAAATATCCTACCCTCTTGGTAGGATATTTGCGAGGTGGGACCCGCATGAGCCCCACCGTTTCTTTTCCGCTAAGTAACGCACCCACGAAAACCCGTCATTATGAAAGTCAACTGACGCATTTTATTAATTTCTTAACGCACCAATTAATTGGGCAGTTAAGTTTTACAATTAATACTTCGAATTTAATTGTTCGTTTCTTATCATTTGTTTTTCAATACTTAAGTTGATAATAAAATAAGTTGAGGACTTATTTTATTTTTGTTGAGGGGGTTTGTGTTGTGTTAAACCTTCGTGAGAGAAGAGAGAGAATTATTCGTTCTTCGACGAAGAACGCGAAGAATGCAAAGAACGCTCCGACCTCCGATGAAGAACGCCAAACCCCCGGAGATCGACGACATGACGCCGACGACTCTCCTTCCGCGACGTTTCTTCCGCGACGAACCCTCACTCGACGACTTCGACGAGGTAGGGGATTGTCATGTTGAGAATAATTTTATTCCCTTAAATTCTTTCTTTCTTTCTTTCTTTCATTCTAAAGAAAACAATGAACACAGATCAACTTATTACCTAGTTGATCCACGAACGTTTTCCTTGCGGGTCGGGAATTTCTGTTGCAGGAAGTTATGGGGGATTATTTTTATTTTTGATCGTGATCTCATCTGTCGCCTTTCTTCCTTATTTTTTTTGGGCCGCCTGTTATCAAACTAATGGGGGAAGTTCGGACCGCACGAACACGGCCGACCCTCCTTCCCCCCTTGTTGTTTGAGATCGTTGCAGCACGAACAAAGGTGGAACAGTGCAACGACACCGTGCAGACACGAGAAAGAACGCGGCGAAGGAGCGCGGCGCCGTCGCGCCGCGCCGTTGAAGCCAAGCGAAACCGCGGGCGGAGTCGGGGCCGCAGAGGCATTTTGATGACCCCGCGGTTTGCTGTCGAAGTGCGGATCGACGATCGATGGTGAAGCGGGCCGCGAAGACATTTTGAGGGCCTCGCAGTGAAGATCGGGTCTCGGGAGGACCACTGGCAAAGACCACACACAAAACGGACCACCGGAGCGCGTCCGGTGGCCCGCGGGAACTCCCGCTGGTGGCGCCACGCCGGCGCGGCGGCGCCCGGCAAATCCTGCCACGGCGGCGACGCGGTTCCTCGGCCGCGCCGAACTGGTGGAGGGACGTGGCCCGGCCGCCGCGTCCGCTGGCAAGGCGGCCCCAACCGGGGCCGCGGGTTCTTCACGCGGGGGCATCGCGCCCCCGCGGCTTTCGCGCTCGGCCGCTCGGCCGAGCCGAGCCGGACCGGCCAGCGAGCCATGCCGCGCCCTGGCCAGACCGGACCGGGCCAGCCGGGTCGGGTCGACCCGGTTCGGCCGACCCAGGGGGGGGGGTCGGCCCGGGTCGGCCCGGGCCCGGACCCCCCCATCTTCGGACCATTTTCGGTCTTTTGGCCGTAACTTGAGCTACGGGCCTCCGAACGACGCGCCGTCAGTGGAAACACGATCCTTGGATCGAGACGGTCGTTTCAGTATATTGCACTCAAGGTTTCAGAATACTTTGGGTTCGGCCGGGTTGGTTCGTACACAAAACCAACCTGGCCCTCGGAGCGGAAATGCTCATATCTTGAGCTACGAACGTCCGATTGACATGCCGTCATCTTTTTCAAATTCCTCTAAGTGAGACGGATCTTTTGGATTACTCCGCTCGAGGTTTGGACGCAGTTGGAGTATGGTCGGGTTGGTTTTAACTTAAAAACCAACCGGGCCCCTAGGACGAAAAAGCCAATAACTTCCAGACCGGGCGTCCGATTGACGCGCCGTCTATTGCGTTGCGTTCCTATTGATGATACGGAACTTTTGGCATCCTCCGCCCGAGTTTTGGATGCAGATGGATAGTGGCCGGGTTGGATCGCACCGAAATCCAACCGGGCCCCTGGAACGGAAAAGCTGATACCTTTCTGACAGAACGTCCGTTTGACGAACCGTCAGTGGCGTTAGTGATCACGTTGAGAAACGGTCCCTATGAGTATTCCCTATGGGAGTTAGGGGTACAGTTGAGATACGGCCGGATTGGTTCGCTCACGAAACCATCCGGGCCCCTGGGACGAAAAGGCTAATAACTCACAGACCGGACGTCCAATTGACGGGCCGTCTGTTGCGTTGAGACCCCTATGACGAGGCGGTCCTTTGAGATATTTCTTCGTGGGACCTTGAGATACTTGGAGTATCGACCTGTAGCTCGTGGAGCGGACCCTCCCAGAGACGAGCGTGCGGAGTACGGAGACCGTGTAGCTGACTGAGACCTGACGACTGCTTGACCGACACGACTTGGAGTGAGTCGACTAGCCCAGTGGACGGAGCACTACTTTCTGAGGTGCAGACCCATGGCGGACGGAGCACTACCTGTGTGACAGTGCAGACCCGCGGTACTCGTCCGGAGAGTACCTCAGCAGGCTACATGGGGGTGTGCACTACTGTGTTTGGGTGACATACCCCGGCGGGAAGCACTACTGTGTTTGGGTGGCTGACCCGCGGTACTCGACAGGAAGAGTACCTCAGTAGTCTTAGGTTAGTGAGCAGTACCTCAGAGTCATGACAGGACCACTGTACACTCCAGAGACGGAGCTCTTCAGCAGTTACGGTTTCGATAATGAAAATCCTGGTTTGAGCTGAGACTTTTGACCTTTGTGTTTACCTCATGATTGAGATGGGTCACTGGATAACTTAGGTATATGTATGGGCATATACCTGGGTAGTGGTTATCCGTTGATTTCACAATCCTTATGTTTCCTCATGATTGAGATGGGTTACTTGATAACTTAGGTATATGTATGGGCATATATCTAAGTAGAGGTTATCTGTTGAGATCTTCTTGTGGTTATCCTTGTTGGTTTAGTGAGACATTGAGGGTCTCGGGGTCCCTACTGAGTATCGTTATACTCACCCCTGCACGGGCTATGCCCGCACCTCGTTGTGTTGGTTGCAGACGACAGGCAGTGCCGTCGAAGGCCGATTGTTCGAGGACTGGTCAGTACCCGGAGGTGGACTACACGACGAGTCAGTACCCGGAGGTGGACTACACGACGAGACGACACACAGAGGAGGTTGACAGACGAGAGCGTGGAGGAGGCTATATGTACCTACCCTTCAGGTAGGATCCGTGGTGGACGACCAGGAGCTGCGCTATCTGTACCTACCCCTCAGGTAGGACCCGAGGAGGACGACCCAGGTGCTGCTTCCTTCTTCCAGCTGTTTGTCTTTTTTGCTGTTGTACCTTGTTCAGTTGTAGTTGTACTTCCTTTTGGGTTTTTATTCTGGCCCATTTACTTTTCAGCATTTCTTTTGTACTTAGTGTTTTGCTTCTACTTGTACTCTGTGGTGCTTGTTTTCTTTTATAAAGGCAATGCCTTCCCAGTTATCGGGATTTTTACGCCTTTGGTGCTAGTCGCCAGCCCCTGGCCTATGGAAGGCGGGCTTGGGGTAGTAATGACATGGGCCCCGAGGATGGTTCGTGACAAATTGGTATCAGAGGAGTCGGTTCTACCGCAGAACTTATAACTCTGATATTTTCTTTCTGTGAAGCAATAGTGTTAAGAGTACCGAGTGTGGTTTTCAGTTCAGGGAGTCCAGTGTTGGTGCGGGCAGTCGGCGTATCCATACACCAGGACCCTGACAACTGATTTCCGACTTTGTGCACGAAAAAACTGATTGCGTGTTTGTTTTCAAAGGTTTCCCCTTAAAACAGCTCAAACCAGGTCATCTCACTAGGTATAATCGTTTGACCGTGTTACGTTGTTTCTTTCAGGATGCCTTTTCTCGGATGAACAGCTAGATCCCAGAGGGATGTGCGTGCTGACCGCCTATCAAGTGATGAGGCTTCGGTACAGGGACCTCTTGCAGTTGAGGCACCAGCGGTACTACCATACGTTGGTCCACCGATGCCACCAGCCCCAGCAGTAGGCGATGCCCGCTACTTGAGTGCGCTGTATGAGTTCCAGCGCTAGAGGCCACCCGGGTTCCGGGGAGAGACAGACTCGCAGGCGGCTGAGGATTGGCTGGAGGCTGTGGTGAGAGTCTTCAGGCTAGTAGGGACACCGACAGACTTCATGGTGATCTTTGCTGCCATCCTCCTTCAGGCAGCAGCAGGCAGGTGGTGGAGCCACTTGTTCCAGTTTTGTGACGGGATGACCTTCGCATGGGAAGACTTCGAGACCTTCTTCAGGGTGGAGTTTGTGCCAGTAGCTCTACACCCCGAGCGTGTACATGAGCTCCTGCCTTTGCCGCAGGGTTTTTGATCAGATGCCGAGTCATCTGTGGGCAGTAGACAGATGATGCAGAGGTCCAGGAGGACCAGACCAGCAGTTGGACGATCTCGAGTTTTAGGACCGGTGGTGCAGGGCACCCTGGGTGGGAACAGAGCTAGGCGTACCAGAAGAAGGTTGTGTTACTCATGCGGCGGAAAGGGTCACCTGGCACGTGACTGTCCGAATCCTCATACGGTTGATCAGCGGGTGTTGGAGGAGCCACCGAGACAGAAGCAGCGGCTGGTGCTTGAGCAACAGCTGAGCAGTGGACAAGGCAGTAGATCTCCGAGAGTAGGTGGGAAGGAGAGGAACTAGTGGATACGTCCTTTGTACTTCTAGTTCCATGTTGCTTTTGTATTCGTGTCTTTGTACTATGAGCTGCAATAATAAAAAGACACTTATCTTTGTTTGCTTTCCTGTCCTTTTGTTTGGTTGATACTGAGTGGTCCCGGTTAAACTGTTGAATTGACCCTCACTTTAGAGATTTCTACTGGAAGAGACCCAGTGACCTCACACTGATGCCGATAGTGTGACTCGACCCTTGTAGGCGAGAGTGACAGTTGGATCTCTTGGTAGTTACGTTGAGGCCTTACGACGTCATCCATGGCATGAATGCATCATTCATGTCAGGATTGACTGTATTAGGCAACGAATGTGGTTCATCCAGGAGATGAGACAGGGTTTCTCTTATCGGCAAAGAAGAAGTCATAGAAGCTCTTGTGATACTAAATGAGGTCCAGGTCATCCAAGAGCAGATGAAGACTGCATAGTGCAGTAAGAAACAGGAAACCGGTGCCAGTCTTAGAGACTCAGGTGTGTTAAATGTTTCAAGAAGTGGAAGATTTAAGGATATATGAGTCTGCGAAGTAGCAGACGTGGAGGCAGAGCTAGGAGAGCAGTATGAGGTGGTTTACATCTTAAAATGATACAACCACCCGCCTTAGTTATCCCCGCCAGGCTCAGGGAGCTGAAGGGCGGTGGAAGAGTGCGGCTGCTTGCAGTCAAGGAGTGTGACCCAATGGCTCTAGAAATGATTCAAGGAACAGTATGTGTCCACTACTAGCTGCTGTATTAACAGACGTCAATATGAATCATTCCTTGCTTTCACAAATCTTGTTCCAGACCTAGAGTTTTCGGTAAGCCGTGGACTTAACCCTCACGTCTAGAGGTACCATGGGAGGTGACTCGATACTCACACTTACGCTAATGGTGTGGTCAGACCCTCGAGGTGAGAGTTTCGATTGGAATCTCTTGGTGGCAGCGTCGAGGCCTTACGACGTTGGTTTGAGTATGGACTGGGCAATCACAGTTCATACAAAAATTGACGGTATTAGGCAAAAAGGTTGTATTTTAACTACGACATCAGGATGGGTTTTCCTTGGTCGGCGAAAAAGGAAACCCCAGGCAGCGCAGGGTAACTCTTGCACAGGAGGGTGCGACCGATCACTTTTGAGTCGGTCAACCTTACCCTCGTAGCAGCAATCGTTTTGAGTTTCAGTTCTATCAGAAAATGGAGACCTCTGGAGTTCGAGGATGACGACCACGTCTTCTTACGAGTCTCACCTCGACGAGGTTTACGGAGATGTGGCCAAAGCGGTAAGTTATCTCCAAGGTTCAACTGACCTTTCTAGGTCCTCAGCTGGGTAGGCGAGGTGGTTTACCGCTTGACCCATCCACTTCAGTTGCAATAGGTGCATGACGTTTTCCACGTATCCCAACTGAGGAGATACGTGCTCGACCCTCCGCATATCATCGACCATGAGGAGCAGGACAATGGCGATGGGGTTACTTCCACGGAGGTTCTAGTGGGGATCAAGGATCGACAGGAGCAGATCCTACGAGGACAATCGATTCCTCTGGTGCACTTTCTCTGGCAGTACGGAAACCTCCAGGTGAGCACATGGGAGCGGAAGGATCAGATGCGTGATCAGTACCGCCTATTTATCCCTAAGTTGTGGTGAAGCTTTACATGGACGTAAAGCCCTATGGTGGGAGTAATGTAAAGACCCGTAAATTCCAAGGAATTTTTTTTTTCTTAATTTTCTTTGGAATTTTACAAGAACGCAGATTCTGACGGCACCTGATTCCGAGGCCCGGTATGCCCGGAATCAATTTCCGAAGATTGGCTCGGGTACGTTCAGTGAACGGACGAGCGGGTTTTTCTAACTTTTGAACCGGTGCTCGGAATCAAATTCTGAGGGCACCGATGGAATCGCAGCACCAGTAATTTCTTAGAAACGCATCTTCCGGAGTTGCGTTTACTCGGGTGTGGTTTTTAATGTTCGGGCTTAAAGTCAAGAAATAAAATAATTGTACGACAAACTTTATTTTATTTCACTTAAGCCGCTTGGAAGCCACTTGAAGCCACTTGAAGCTACTTAAGCTGGGTTGAAGCGGATAGGGTGCTACCCAAAAATATCCTACCCTCTTGGTAGGATATTTGTGAGGTGGGACCCGTACGATCCCCACCGTTTCTTTTCCGCTATGTAACGCACCCGTGAAAACCCGTCATTATGAAAGTCAACTGACACATTTTCTTAATTTCTTAATGCACCAATTAATTGGGCAGTTAAGTTTTACAATTAATTTTTTCGAATTTAATTGTTCATTTCTTATCATTTGTTTTTCAATTATTAAGTTGATAATAAAATAAGTTGAGGACTTATTTTATTTTTGTTGAGGGGGTTTGTGTTGTGTTAAACCTTCGAGAGAGCAGAGAGAGAATTCTTCGTTCTTCGATGAAGAACGCGAAGAACGCGAAGAACGCTCCGACCTCCGACGAAGAACGCCAAACCCCCGGAGATCGATGACGTGATGCCGACGACTCTCCTTCCGCGACGTTTCTTCCGCGATGAGAAATCCGCGACGAACCCTCACTCGACGACTTCGACGAGGTAGGGGATTGTCATGTTGAGAATAATTTTATTCCCTTAAATTATTTCTTTCTTTCATTCTTTCATTGTAAAAAAAAACAACGAACACGGATCAACTTATTACCTAGTTGATCCATGAACGTTTTCCTTGCGGGTCGGGAATTTCTGTTGCCGGAAGTTATGGGGGATTATTTTTATTTTTGATCGTGATCTCATCTTTCGCCTTTTTTCCTTCTTTTTTTGGGCCGCCTATTATCAAACTAACGGGGGAAGGTCGGACCGCACGAACACGGCCAACCCTCCTTCCCCCCTTGTTGTTTGAGATCGTTGCAGCACGAAAAAAGGCAGAACAGTGCAACGACACCGTGCGGACACGAGAAAGAACGCGGCGAAGGAGCGCGGCGCCGTCGCGTCGTGCCGTTGAAGCCAAGAAAAACCGCGGGCAGAGTCGGGGCTGCGGAGGCATTTTGAAGACCCCGCGGTTTGCTGTCTAAGTGCGGATCGACAATCGATGGTGAAGCGGGCTTCGAAGACATTTTGAGGGCCTCGCAGTGAAGATCGGGTCCCAGGAGGACCACTGGAGAAGACCACACACAAAATGGACCACCGGAGCGCGTCCGGTGGCCCGCGGAAACTCCCGCCGGCGCGCCACGCCGGCGCGGCGGCGCCCGGCAAAACCCGCCGCGGCGGAAGCCGCGACGGTGATGCGGTTCCGCGGCCGCGCGGAACCGGTGGAGGGACGCGGCCCGGCCGCTGCGTCCGCTGGCAAGGCGGCCCCAACCGGGGCCGCGAGTTCCTCACGCGGGGGCAGTGCGCCCCCGCGGCTTCCGTGCTCAGCCGCTCGGCCGAGCCGAGCCGGACTGGCCGGCCGAGCCAGGCCGCGCCCAGGCCAGACCGGACCGGGCCAGCCGGGTCGGGTCGGCCTGGGCCCGGACCCCCCGTCTTCGGACCATTTTCGGTCTTTTGGACGTAACTTGAGCTACGGGCGTCTGAACGATGCGACGTCAGTGGAAACACGATCCTTGGATCGAGATGGTCGTTTTGGTATATTTCACTCAAGGTTTCAGAATACTTTGGGTTCGGCCGGGTTGGTTCGTACACGAAACACCCCGGGCCCTCGGAGCGGAAATGCTCATATCCTGAGCTACAGACGTCCGATTGACGTGTCATCAGCTTTGTCGAATTCCTCTAAGTGAGACGGATCTTTTGGCTTACTCCACTCGAGGTTTGGACACAGTTGGAGTATGGTCGGGTTGGTTTTAACTTAAAAACCAACCGGGCCCCTAGGACGAAAAAGCCAGTAACTTCCAGACCGGGCGTCCGATTGATGCGTCTTCTGTTGTGTTGCGTTCCTGTTGACGATACGAAACTTTTGGCATCCTCCGCCCTAGTTTTGGATGCAGATGGATAGTGTCCAGGTTGGATCGCACTGAAATCCAACCGGGCCCCTAGAACGGAAAAGCTGATACCTTTCTGACAGAACGTTCGTTTGACGAACCGTCAGCGGCGTTAGTGATCACGTTGAGAAACAGTCCCTATGAGTATACCCTATGGGAGTTCGGGGTACAGTTGAGATATGGCCAGATTGGTTCGCTCACGAAACCAACCGGGCCCCTGAGACGAAAAGGCTAATAACTCACAGACCGGACGTCCAATTGACGGGCCGTCTGTTGCGTTGAGACCCCTATGACGAGTCGGTCCTTTGAGATACTTCTTTTTGGGACCTTGAGATACTTGTAGTATCGACCTGTAGCTCGTGGAGCGGACCCTCCCAGAGACGAGCGTGCGGAGTACGGAGACCGTGTAGCCGACTGAGACCTGACGACTGCTTGACCGACTCGACTTGGAGTGAGTCGACTAGCCCAGTGGACGGAGCACTACTTTCTGAGGTGCAGACCCATGGCGGGCGGAGCACTACCTGTGTGACAGTGCAGACCCGCGGTACTTGTCCGGAGAGTACCTCAGCAGGCTACTTGGGGGTGTGCACTACTGTGTTTGGGTGACATGCCCCGGCGGGAAGCACTACTATGTTTGGGTGGCTGACCCACAGTACTCAACAGGAGGAGTAACTCAGCAGTCTTAGGTTAGTGAGCAGTACCTCGGAGTCGTGACAGGACCACTGTACACTCCAGAGACGGAGCTCTTCAGCAGTTACGGTTTCGATAATGAAAATCCTGGTTTGAGCTGAGACTTTTGACCTTTGTGTTTACCTCATGATTGAGATGGGTCACTTGATAAATTAGGTATATGTATGGGCATATACCTGGGTAGTGGTTATCCGTTGATTTCACAATCCTTATGTTTCCTCATGATTGAGATGGGTTACTTGATAACTTAGGTATATGTATGAGCATATATCTAAGTAGAGGTTATTTGTTGAGATCTTCTTGTGGTTATCCTTGTTGGTTTAGTGAGACCTTGAGGGTCTCGGGGTCCCTACTGAGTATCGTTATACTCACCCCTGCACAGGCTATGCCCGCACCTCGTTGTGTTGGTTGCAGAAGACGGGCAGTGCAGACGGAGGCCGAGTGTTCGAGGACTGGTCAGTGCCCGGAGGTGGACTACACGACGAGTCAGTACCTGGAGGTGGACTACACGACGAGATGACACATAGAGGAGGTTGACAGACGAGAGCGCGGAGGAGGCTATCTGTACCTACCCTTCAGGTAGGATCCGTGGTGGACGACCAGGAGCTACGCTATCTGTACCTACCCTTCAGGTAGGACCCGAGGAGGGCGATCCAGGAGCTGCTTCCTTCTTCCAGCTGTTTTTCTTTTTGCTGTTGTACCTTGTTCAGTTGTATTTTTACTTCCTTTTGGGTTTGTATTCTGGCCCATTTACTTTTCAGCATTTCTTTTGTACTTAGTGTTTTGCTTCCGCTTGTACTCTGTGGTGCTTGTTTTCTTTTATAAAGGCAATGCCTTCCCAGTTATCAGGATTTTTACACCTTTGGTGCTAGTCGCCAGCCCCTGGCCTATGGAAGGCGGGCTTGTGGTAGTCACGACACGGGCCCTGAGGACGGGTCGTGACAGGTTGTTCTTCATAGGAAATATCATCCTACAATGATATGAACTATGATTTTAGTACATGTGATGGATAAATTATTTACTTGTTTAGGAGAGAAGCATGGAACACATAATGATCTTGAGAGAGTTTTGTTGGAATCTCTAAGTGATAATATACCATACCTACTAAATCAATAATCTTGAAGGGTACAATAAAACTAAGGCTCATATTTCTATTCTTTCTATATCTCAAAACCTTATTCTATGGATAATTTCATAGAAACACCATCACACAAACATCGAACTCTAGATCTCACTAATGATTATAATTATATCTTTTTTACTGACTTTGATATTCCTTGATGTGATTTTGAATAGATCTAACTTTCTAAAACATTTCCTTATCTAGATCAAGCCCCAACCAATTTCTTTCTCCAAATCCTTCCCAACACATTGGTGTTCAACACTTCTTTCCATAGAGGGATTAATAAGGAGCCATCTAAATCTTAAAGTAAATCTATTGTTGTAAGAAAATATTAATAGAGGAAGGTATTGATACCAACCACCTTTGAAATAAATAGAGAAATATATCAACATATCATATAGGGTTTGAAGGGTTATATTAGATTTACCATATGTTTTAGGAGGATACACTATACTAAAAATAAAATTTGTATCTCAAGTCTTCTAAATACTTTTCCAAAACATCAAGGTAAACCATATATCCTAAATATATAAAACAAATATGGTACTACATGTTACCTCACCACTTCCTTAATGTATATTCTGTATGCATCTTCGTATTGATGAATAGAGAATTATAAACTATGAGCCTCATCAAATATTTAATTAAAATTTGGTGTGGATATAACACAAAAATGATTCTTAAACCTTATCATTCCATCTCAATCAAGGTTTAACTCAAAAATATTTCTAATCTTCTTTTTCACCTCAAAATCTTCCTTTTATTCTTTTTTAATCCTCAAATGGATAGATGGTTGGATAATCATTTGAGAAAGATAAGATTGAGAAAAAATATCAACCACCAAAGTAGAGATAACCAAATTAGAAGAATGAGAGGGTATGAAAACTGCCATAGGGACTAGGAACTCTGTAGCTCTGCATAGGGCAATGCTAGCTGATCATCCATGTGAAGTGGGGAGATAGGGAGGGGTGGTTTCAAGTGTGTTAGGTTATGGGACTATACGTCCATTTATTGGGTTGTGTATAAGACTTGTTACTTGAACCTATGGGTAATTTAAGGGTTCTCATTCCACCCTTAAAAGGGGGATTATCCAAAAATAAATAAAAAAGATGGCATTCAGGCCATTTTGGTTAGAAGAAATATAAGAATTATCCCCTTCCTTCAAGATTTCTAGTTTCATCCTTTTCCAATATAATAATATTGGATATTTTTTAATCCTCATCATAGATAATCTACATGAACCTTTTGACTTAGATCATCCACCACCTTGTTCAATTTCCTAAGGTGGTGATGTATTAAGTAGTATGGATCTTTAATTAACTCCAAAAATCTCCTCTAGCACATATTAAACTCCTTCTGAGTGAATATATAATTTATTTTTTTCTCTAGTATATATACCACAACTTTCATTGTAAATATAATTCCTCCATATATTTAATATAAAAATTACCCAAACTAACTCTAAACCATGATTTGAGTAATTTTTCTCATGAAACTAAAATTAATGCGAGGCATAAGATATCACCATAACATCTTCATGAAGAATAATCACATTACCTTATTAGATTCATTATTATAGAACTAAAACTTTTCTCCACTATAGGGTAGTATATGCACTGGTGAAATGACTAATATTCTCTTCAGTTACATGATATTTTCATCACATTCATCTATCCAAAGGAACTTGGATCTCTTCCAAGTTAACTTGGTGAGTGGGTTGTACAATCGTGATAAATTTTCCACAAAGTGTCTATAAGAAAAAAAAGAAAACTACAGGTCTTAGTCACATTTTTTTTCTGGTCTAGCAGTCAATAACATCAATATTTTATAGATCCATTGTTATACCCTCTCTTGAGATTATATGACCAAAAAATGAAACATTTTATAGAAAAAATTCACACATTGAAAATTTTTACTGCAACTTATCCTTATGGTATTTAGTAAAATCCTAAAGTGATATTCATGATCTTCATTTCTGAATATATAATTATACTGTCTTCAAAGACTACCAAAAAATGATCAAGGTAATCTCTAAAGAATATATTCATTGAATTCAAAAAGGTAGTAAGGGAAATTGTAATACTAAATGACATCACTATAAATTCATAGTGTCCATAAATTATATAGAATATGGTCTTGCATATATCCTCCTTCTTAACCCTCAATTGATGGTATCCATAATAAAGGTCAGTCTTTTAAAAGCAATACTATTCGCACTATGGATCAAACAAGTCATTAATATGAGGAATAATATATTTATCCTTGATTATGATCTTATTAAGTTCTTGATGATGAATTCATAGTAGCATTGATCTATATTTATTCTTAATAAAAATAACAGGTATACCCTAAGGTGACACACTTGGATGAATGAATACATTTTGAAGATTCTCCTGAATTTTTTTCTTCAATTCCAACAACTAAATTAGGTTCATTCTATATATAGTATTTTAAATTGATGTAGAACCGAGTATGAGATATTTTGAAAACTAAACTTCATGATTTGGAGGAAAACCGTACAACTATTCTATAAAAACTTCGATGAACTACTGTATAATAGGTATATCATCGATTTTTATTTTCTCCCCAACCATTTGATATAAAAACCTCATTTGAATAAGAATAAAAACCCATACAATAGATGAAATTTAAATTGGATGTTCATATTTATCATTTCACTGATAGATGATCATAGGTTGGTTCAGAATATTAAACATTTATTCCATTCCATAGAAATTGATGTGGGATTTAAGTAAATAAATCAAATACATGCATAATATAACATCAAATTCAACTAGAGTAAGAATAATTATATTTACAATAAGTAAATCCCAAAAAAATCAATTATAGAAGAATAATAGACTTGTGATGTGATCATCATGCCATTATAGGTTTTCAATGCTAATTCAACATCTAATCATTGATTTTGTACTGTTATACCCCTAAAAAATTCTTCTGATATAAAATAGTGGGTAGATCCCAAATCAAATAAGGGATTATAATTTCTAGAGAGGATCTTATGTGTACCTTTCACCACATAATTATCATATTCAACATAAGAAATAATGATCACATGAGAATTCCATTTATCACTTGAATTAAGATGTTACTTGTTTTGATCTTTCTCATTAGACTTCAGTTTTGAACACTGGTTAGTATAATGACCATACTCATTGCATTTGGAACACTAGAGTTTGGATGGTTTATTCTATGGTTCTTTTTCATTATTACTTTTATTGAATGATCTCTTCACATCACATCAGAATTCTATTTCCCAATGAACTTCTTTTCCACACTTAAAACATTTACCATCCCCATTAATAAAATTAATTTCAATTCTCCTTCCAAACATTGAGAATAAAGAAAATCCCATATTCTTATCTCTATGGTTTTTAGAAATTTCTTTTAATTACATATTTCTTTTATTTTAAAAACATTGAGATGTTTAAGTAATTTTAATCACCATTTCCAACATGATATCACTCAAATGATTTTTTCATAGCTGTTGAAGCCACTTATGGCTAACATCCTTTATAAACATTGTTTTAATACATTGAATAATAGATAAAACATACTTTTAGGTTCGATGATAATACTATAAGTGTACCTCATAAGTCTTGGGAAATTTTCCTCATAGGTACTAACAGATTCACCATTATTCTACTTTAGATCAAGGAATTTCTTCTACATTTGTTTTACAAATAATATAATGAAAATACTTATTGAAAAATAATATTTTAATCTCATCCTACTCCATGGATTCAATTTATTCATATTTCCTCATTTTATTGATAATATTCAACCATTTATATTATTCACCTTATAAACGATAAAAAACTAAATTACTTTTTCATGTTCAAAACAATAGAGAATGGAAAAAATCTTTTGAATGGTAAATATCCATTTCATAGAAACAAGTGAATAAAGAAACATGCTAAAAAAAGGAAGTTTTTTCCTCATAAAGGACTCAATATAACTTTGTTCCATCCTTTGATGGTTCAGAAGATCAGAATGAATCATATCTTGAGAAAGTTATGCAAGCATCACAATATTATTTTTCATTACATCTCCCATAAAATTTATCTTCTCAAAAGGGAAATATTAATATTTTTTTTCATATTTAGCATTAATATGATTTATTCAGGTTCCAACCATTAAATTAAACAAAAAATCATTGTTTGTGAAACAATAATTATAGTGTTAAACCACATAATCATATAAAATTATTTATCGGATGTCTAAATAAAGACACCTTATTTTCAATCTATGAGACCTTAGGTTCAACCTAGGTTATCTATGACCATTACCAAAAATTTAATACGTTATCCTATACTTATAATTACCCCCAGGGTTCTCATAAATGTTTTCTCATCATATTTTTAAAAGGTAACTAAACCTTTTCTTGATACCAACTATATAAAAACACACTTTTCATATATAGATATTACATCTTAGTAAATGTATTTACAATAAATAATATTACAATCCATTCTAGAGTAATAAAGATCTAGTGTATTTGGATACTTGGATACATAAAAAACTTGTCCATAAGAGATCAAAATCATCTCCCACTAAGTTCTTCATACCTAGACCCATTGATTAGACATATCATATATAATACCTTTCTTTATAACCTGGGTAAAGGAAATATAAGTAAGGGTGAGATCAAATATTCAGTAAGGGTTAACAAGGGAGGTTTCAATGATCACTTTAGAATAAAATGAACATAAGGGTATAATAACATGATCTTAACATTTAAAAAATACACCATTCATATCATAGATCATAATATTGAGTCATGTCATAAATCATGGAATTTCATAAGACATGAATCATAAAATAATTAAAGAACATAATCCATGATATCATAACATTGGCATAATACCATGATTTGTGGAATACACATAAGTATAGAAAATAACATCCTTAATAGTCCAGTGTTACTTCCAAGACTATCATAGTTTATTTGGTTCACTCCTGAAACATAGTAGTAGTCAATTTCCTCTCCCAAGTATATCATAATGGACAAATTCCCTTATTGAATTGGGTTCACTTCCCATTCCCCTCCTTTTTATAAAATGAGATATACATATTTATCTAATGCATTAGAGAGATATATAATTCTAGGACCACCTATTATATAATTAAAATGATATATTTTTCTCTATAAGAACATAAAACATTCATAATATCATAACCTCAGAAAAAAGAATTGGGTTTCATAAACATTTCATTTTGGTATAATCCATGGAAAATAAGTGGATTTCATAAAAATATTTTTATCATAATAATGAAACATATAGAGAAAGGATAAGTATGGAATGTTTAGATAATATCCTCAATAAATAATAAGTAACACAAAATGATGTTATTATAATTTATAATTCATTTAAAAGAGTACTTATAATATTTATTGAGGAAAATACACTTTTTACTTTGAAATCACTTCTTTAAAATCTAAAAATATCAAAAATATTATGGAAATTTTTTAATTTGAATGAAAATATGAAATTTTTTAAATGAATATTAAAATCATTAAATGTTTATGATGGAATAAAATTATATTTATTCCATATAATTTAAAATAAAACATTTCCTTCATGATTTTGTAAAAAAGGACAAAACGAACTCCTTAGGAAAACAACAAGAAGATTCCTTTTCAAAAATTTTGTAAAAATTAAATCATGGTAATAAATTTATTTAAAAATTCATAGGAAATTATTAAAAACATTCTTGAAAACATTTTTATAAAATTTAGATATGGAAGAAAAATAATTTTTCACCAAAGAGAGAAAGAAAATTAGTTTTCCTTGTAAACATTATTTTGGTCCCTTATATACATAAAAAAGAAAAAATAAAAGAAAAAAATTTAATTTATAGAAATAACCAAATGAAAATAAAATTAAAGAGAATTATTGAGAGGAATACAATAATATTTTATCATTAGAAATAAATCTTAAAAAATCCTGATAAATAATGAGATTGTAACATAAAACCCATACCGCAAGTCCGAATTCCATTGTACATGATAGAAAATGATATAAAATAAATTTATTTTTATTATTAATCTATTACATAACCATAATAATATATATCATACCATATATTACTTACTTATAACCTTTTATCACCTATAAATTAACAAATATTTATTTAAATCACTGTTCTAGGTGATAACTACATCGTTATTAATGTATGTTTTGGTACTTATACTTTGATAATAGTTATATAATCTTAATAATGTTAAACATGATATAAATATTTTATATATTCAATATATATATGTATATATATTAAGATTCATCCATAAAATTAGAGATAAAATAAATGATTTACACCATTTATGGAGACGGTAGGTTGTACGTACGCATGAACACTGATGTCAATTTTCAAAAAATGGAAAAAATAAAGTTAAATAATAAATAACCTTTAATGAATCATTATTATATCATATAAATTATTTATGTTTATAAAATAAATCATTATTACCATTCATGTAAAGCATAAATGAAAAAATAATCACATCACTTTGTGAAGGTGATAGTTCAAACGTACACACGAGCAAAATTATAATTTTCTAACAAATTTTAAAGTAATAAGGTATATATTATATTATAATTATTGAAGAATATTTTTTTATAAATATTATATATTAATTTTAAACCCATTATAACACTCATACATATAATATGATGGTGAAAAATGAATTGTATCACTATGTAGAGATAGTAAATTTTACGTACGCATGATCGAAAATTTCTTTTCCCATTTGAGGGGAAATAAATTGGATAATAATGGTTTCATAATTATAAAACATTTTACTATAATAAATATACTCTATTTATTATTTTGTTGTAAATAATTCATATTTAGAGGAGGTAAAAGAATAAGTAAAAATAAAGTGATCAGTTAAGGAAATCACCACTTTGAAAAAACTTTTGTAGACCTCCTCTCAAAGAACATTGGGTTAGTATTTTGGGGAGACTGAAACATATTGAAAGTGTGTAGAGAATTTTATAATGTAATTTTTTAGGTTTTGGTCAATATATAAGTCTCAAAGTGGGGTAAATAAGTTAAAGGAGGGGTGCCCTATTATAAGGGAGTGAGAGGACACACTTGAAATTTCTTAAAATATTAAAATATAATAAATTAATCATCAAGAAAAATGATTCCAATTTAAAATTAATTTGAATAAAAATATTATAATGTCTAAATAACATAAAAACTAAAATTTAGATTGGTTTTGGTGTTATTTTGAAACATATATTTTTTTATTAATTATATAAATACTCTGTCAATGTTGTGTAGGAATTTAAGGTAATTATTCAATTTATAAAAATTATAAATTAAATAATATGACAAAAATAATAAATTATTTTTAAAATAAACATTTACAACCTAACATAACCTTTTTTATCTTTATGCAAAAATTCTAGAGATATTAAAGTTAAGAGAGTGATGTTTTATGTTTATACTTTTCCTAAATTAATATAAAATTTATAATCAAAGAAATATGGCACCAAGTGAGCATATATTAGATAATTATATGGAAATGTTAGAGAAAACTCATCCAATAGGATAACATAAATTTTTAGATAAATTTTAAAGACTTCTCCCAAAGCTTTAACCCCATTTTACCTGTTTTACCCTACTGGGGTGAAAAACAATTATTAGGGTTACTATTAATATTAACCAAAAATAGAAGGGACGTTTTTAAAAAAAATTAACCTCATAATTATAAATATATAATACATTTTTTAACAATTAAATTTATATAATTATTAGATAATCATTTTAAAACAAGTGCACAAAACGTGATAAAGAGTGATTTTTTGAAGAATACATTTTATCCCTAAAATAGATTTATTCCCATCCCAATCCTTGAAGAAAAATTAAATGAATCTTAAATTTATATTGAATATAGAATATATATATTTCATTTAAATAATTCACTAATTGTGAGTAATTTAATTTATTAGGATGAAAAATATATTACGCCCATATAAATTGTATTTCAAATAAAATCTCCATTATTTAATTTTTTTTTATTTTCATTTAAAATTAATTAATAACCAATGAATTTATTTTATAAATATGTAAACCATATGTTTTTTGCAATTTATTTAGTAATATTTATACCCAACAATCCAAAAGTTAGGCTATAACTATCACATTAAATAATTATATTTTAATACAATAAGAATTTTCAATTAAACTCAATATTGCGTGTATCAAAAGCTATAAAATAAATTAAATTTATTTAGAAATAAATATATCATAAAATCTCAAGGTCTTACAGTATGTTCCTACTGAACATCAAGTCATATATATCATCCAAAAAGACTTACCCAAAGAATCTTTTGAAAGTAATTGACTGGATTTGGGAGTCCAGGAGATCCCCACACTTAAACAGTGTTAATGTGGATCCCTCACTCCCTCAGGCGTGTTAATCATTTCTTTGTGTGTTAATAACTGTTATTTTCCCTGTGACAGATAATAAAAAAGTGACCTTTGGGTTTATTGATAAAGGGTGATAAATATTGTTTTTAAAAGGGGGAGATATTACTCAAAACCTTCTATAGGGGGAGAGTAAATTTGATGAAGGGGGAGATCTATTATATGTTTAACTAAGGGAGAAAGGATACAAGGGGGGATTTTTTCTAATCCTAATGAAAATAAATTAATTCTAAAATTGATTATATATAATGAAAGGGTGAACTTTGGGTTCATGATACATGTGGTTTACTAAGTGGGGTTTAAGAGGTGGTCTTGAGGGATAAACAGTGTTCAACAAGTGAATGGATCAACAAATGGATGGTTCAACAAGTTGTATCGATAATGAAGTGTTTCATCAAAGATGTTTTCTTATTAGCCATATTTCTCACACTAATATTGATTCATGTAGGCCTATAATATGTTTTCAGTATGTCTTTGACTTCTATTTGGTGTCACTTGGTGAGAGTAATTTTTGGAGATGTGTTGGGAAAAAATCCCTCAATACATATTCTTAGTATGTTTTGGGTGTGGTTGTGTCTGTTGACAAAGCTAAATGACCACAAATTAGTATGTTTGGTGTTTACTAAAGTCATGTTTTTAAGGTGGCATAGTTTCTTAGTGTTTTCCAAATTTTGGGGTCTCAAAATTGAGAATTTGTGTGAATAATGGCGAATGAAATCGATAAATAAAGAGAAATGAGGAGCCCGATACATGGATCAAATACCATGTATGGGAAGGGTATGTGGTCACATATTGGGCAACAAGAATGGTATGAGGATGTGGATCGTGAAACCAAAAATGGTTTTAAGTGGATGGAGGTACGGTACATGGGTGAGGTTCACAAAATCGAACATGGTTCATGGAGGAAGGTGAAGAAGTGCACAGATGGGTTGTTGTCGGTGAAGGAAATTGACTACGTAGAAGCAAATGCGGTTCTAGGAGTGCGTAGAAAAATATTTCACCAACGGCTTGAGGTTCGTAGTGGCATGATTATCGGTAAGCAGTGGGTTGAAGATTTAGTAAATCTTGGTTTAGCAGATTAAGCAGATATCTTTGCCTATGTAAGAGTTTACAATCCCACCAATTACTATGGATATAAAACATCATTAGAAAGCATATTTTTATCCGTGATTTCGGAAATGACCATAGGAAGTTCGCGAAGGCTGAAGTGGTTCGAGAAGGCTGAAGTGGTTCGCACAGAAAGGATTTTACTGAAGGTGTTTGCAGGGTTTCATAACCCACAAAGGAGATTCAGTACGCAGAAGCGAAGGTAGTTCGCGAACAATGAACAGTTTGCAGACAAAGAGTGATTTGGAGAGGAGGTTCACAGAATCAGTACGCGGTAGCGGTACATGATCACAAAGGCGGAGCCAGTCTATGGACGAAGGGCAGTATACGGAAGCAAATGTGGTATGTGAAGAAGGTGTACCATGTACCAAACTCGGTACTCACTACACAGGATAGTAAAGTGGTTCTCAATTTGCACAGGAAGCTTTCGAAATATTCAATTCAGTTTGAGAAAGTATTTTTTGGTATCTAACAACACTCGAGAAGGTGGAATTCATCTACGGGTGAAAACGAGACTTCAACAGAGTATCTATCTATAGCTTAGGATGCATGAATTCATGGAAATGAAGGGACCTACATGTCCATAAACTATGTTTGACCAATAAGTTGATAAAATATGAGTGGATTCCTTTCCAAGATTAGTGAGTGAAAGAAGAGTAAAACAGTGACCCTTTCCATTGGCAGTGAACCAAAGAAAGAAGCATAGGGAGTGACCCTTGGGAATGCAGTGAACAGACCCTAAACCTTGTAATGCCAGTGAGCATGGGTAGAGAAGATATAGCACAAACATTGTACTCATTATTGGTTGTGAGCCCTAGTGAATTTGGTACATCGACACATTTCCATTATATTCTCCTTGGATGTATCCTAGTGAGGGTGAACCAAGTAAAAATCATTGTGTCATGTGCATGATTTCATATCAGTCTGTATATTTCCACCGGAGGAAGAGAGAATTGAGTTTTTTCTAACAACGAAACAAGATCCAAAAGAGAGAAAGTTTTAATCTACCATACCCTGATTCACCCCCCTCTCCGGGTATTATACCTAGTGGACCAAACAATTGGTATCCGAGGGAAGGTTGAAAGTCAGTGGTTCACTCTCAAAATAAAAAATAGAGGTGTTCAATAATAAAGTAATTATTATCTTTAATGGAAATAATTTTTAACTATGGAATAATCGAATGAAACACTACTTTCGATCAATTGGAATGGATGTCCTCATAGCAGCTATGCATGGAATATCAGTTGACATTAATAATGGTTCTTTATCGGAAGCTGAAATAAGAGAATTGGACGATGATGCTAAATGGATCAATGCTTTAGAGGGAGCCCTATCAAATTCAATTTACATAAAGGTTATGTCCTGTAAAACATCACATGTAAAGTGGGAAAAATTGTTAAACATTTATGAGGGTGACACAAAAGTACGAGAAGAAAAGTTTGAGGTTCTATGGAACAAGTATGAGGATCTCAGAATGAATCTCAACGAGACAATTGATGCACTCTTTGATAAGATAAATATTATCATTGAAGAAATGCGGGGTTTGGGAAAAGTCATTGAAGATATAAAGATTGTGAAATGAATCTTGAGGAAACATCCACCATGGTTCAATCTGAAAGTTTCAGTGTGGGAAAAAAAGACCCAAAAGATCTGACACTAGATAACCTGCATAGTACCCTTGTTGCATATGAAATGAGAAACAATGACAATGATGTAGTGGAAAAGGGTAATTCAAAGGAAGTGGCATTTAAGTTCATGAAGAATCTCTCTGTTGAAGGTAGTTCAGAGGAAGACAATATGGATGATGTGATTCCATTTCTAACCTATAATATACAAAGATGAAAAGGAAATTTCAAAGTTAAACTTCCATTTAATTGCTTTCGATGCGGAAATATTGGGCCTTTTTCATCAAAGTTTCCTAAGAAATATGATGATGAAAGTGAAAAAATTATGAAATTCCCTAAAAGAAGTATTCATCAAATGAGAAAGAGAGGAGAAGTACTAGGAGAAAGTTCTTCAAAAAGAAGAATCTGATTTAAAGAGGGGATGAAAGTTCATAAGAATATGAGGAAGAAGAGTTGGAGGACTGCACAGATCATAAAGTAGATGCTTTGGTGGTATTTTTTAGAAATTCTTTAAGAGAAGAAAGTGATAATGAAGAAGAATAATTTGAATTAAGTGTTGATCGTCAGGATGAATTAGAAGCTACTCTTAAAGAGATATATATTTTGAGAGCCAAAATGAAGAAATCTAACGCAGTTGTTCATGAAGCCAAACTCTTTATGTAGTAATAAGAAGTAGAGAATTCTGAGCTGAATAAAGAAATTGAAAAGCTAAGGTCTTCAATTCCAGAAAGCCCTAAAAAGATGGTTGAGTACAAACTCAAAATTGAAGAATATAAAATTGAAATTGACAATTTGACTAAAACCGGAAAAGATCAAATCAAACGTATCAAACAACTAGAAGAAGAAGTCATCAGTCTATGACGAACAATTGAAGATCAGGAGAAACTGCTTTGAAATAAGGCCATACTTGCAACATAGAAGATGAGATTTGAGTAGAGTGTTCCATATGAACAGGAGATACAACCAATTCTAAATGATAAGGATGGTATGAGGACTGATCTAAAATAGAAAGCAGTCACGGTTCAAGTCAAACAACAAGAAACCACTCTAAGATTGAAAATCTAGTTGGGTATGAAGTAGAATCAGAAGATTCAGAGAATCTAAGGAACAACTAGTAGTGCATCCTTTCCACATAGAAACTTAACTCACATAAGATGTTATTTTTGGGAAAAAATGGGACACTCTAAATATATATGTTCCAAAGAAAAGAGGTACCAAAGTGAACAAGACCAATGAAGGTTGTTGTATAAAGCTCAAAATTCCAAGCCATCATCAGATGTAATTTGTTTCAAGTGTAACGGATTTGGACATATGGCAAGATAATGCACATCAACAATGGAATGTAATGTGATAAGGTAGACTGAATTTGTTCATAAGATGCAGCCAAATGTATCATCAAGAGAACCGAAAATTCAAAATCGATTTTCATCCCTTGAAGTTGAAGTTGTTCCATCACATGCTGAGGAAGATCAAGATTTTAATTACTTGATGGGTATGAAATAAAAAACATGGGTCAAAAATAAAAGGTCTGAGCAAGCAGTGGTTGCATAAATTGTATTCAAGGCATCAGATCGCACTGGGACATGGATCATTGACAGTGGATGCGCTTCCCATATGACGAGAAACACATATCTAGTGACCAGAATCCAGTATAATAAAGAAGGTGTCGTAAGATTTGGTAAAGATGAGGGCTTGAAAATTATTGGTTCAGAGAAATCCAAGTTTGGAGGAAAACACATGAGGCAATCAAATGTATTGGTTATTGAGGGGATTAGTCACAACTTGCTTAGTGTTATTCAATTGTGTGACTCAGGGCATGCAATAAGTTTTTCCAAGAAATTATGTATCATCAAGGAAAAAGATGGTGTTGTTGTTTGGAAAGGAAATCGTATGAAATATAATCTATACCTCATGAGTGGAGAGAAAGATATGTGATTTCTTCCTAAGGATGAAGAAAACAAGTTATGACATAAATGTCTTGGTCACATCAGCCAAGGTTCCTTAAAATATCTGGTGAAATATGATGCATCTTGAAAAATACCTATACTATCACATGATCATACTCATACGTGCGATGTCTACTAGTAGGGGAATATCATTTAGAAGACATATAAGCAAAAGGATTACAAGTCAACAAGATTGCTTGAGCTGGTGCATATTGATGTGTGTGGGACAATTTCACTGAGGGCTATTGATGGGAGGAGATATTATGTTCTCTTCATTGATGACTATAGTATAATAGCATGGGTTTTAATATTCACCCACAAATATGAATTGTTCAGTTTCATTAAAATATATCGATGAGAATGTGAAAAGATGATTGGTCAAAAAATCTGAACGATTCGAACAGATAATGGAAATCAGTTAAAAAATAGCCAAGTGGAGGATTATCTCGAAAAATATGGGATCAGGCATCAAGTTTTAGTAGTAAGAACTCCACAATAGAATGGATTAGTTGAGAGAATAAATTGTATTTTCAACAACATGGCCAAAAAAAACTCATTGAGAAAGACCTTTTGAAGAAATTTTGGAAAGAAGCAGTGATGAAAATAGTATACACTTCAAATAGATATTTACTTCGTCCAAAAGAGGAGAAGAATCCATATGATCTGTGGTATGGAAAAAACTGTCATTAAAGTACTTTCGAATATTCAGAAGTAAATTTTTCATTCTCAATAAGGAGAAAAATAGGAATTTTGAATCCCATGGGGATGAAGGGATATTTCTTGGATACTCAAAGAAAAGAAAAGCATATAAATGCTTCAATAAGCAGCTGGGAAAGATAGTTGAAAGTCATGATGTGACTATAGTAGAAAATAAATAGAATCTTTAGAAAATATATTATTATACTTAGGAGGATAGAAATGAAGAGATAAGCAGATCCTGAGACACTATAGCTATAGGGATTGATTTGGAAGAAGACTCAGATGATGAGAATAAATCAGTGTCTTCCTAGAGACTAACAAGAAGAGCTAAATTTTATAGGCAAAAAATAATTTGTGATCAAACAACACTAGCACAGACAAGGAGGATGAAGAATTTACAACAAGAATTATACTTATCATAGGTAGAAACTAAATGTTGTGATGAAGTAGCTGGAGATGAGAACTGGGTTCAAGCCATGAATGAAGAGCTTGATCAAATTGAGAATAATTAAACATGGTAAATTGTTTCGAGACTAGAAGACAAGAATGTCATTGGGAGAAAATGGATCTTTCACAACAAAATGAATTAAAAAGTTATTGTGATTCGATATAAAGCACAACTGGTGTGGAAAGGGTACTGTCATATAGAGGGTATTGATTTTGATGAGACATTTACACCTATTGCAAGGCTCAAGACAATCAGATTATTCTTGGATATATCAATGCAAAGAAAGTTTAAGGTTTTCCAAATGGTTGTCAAGTCCACATTTCTGAATGGATTACTAGAAGAAGAAGTATACATTGAGAAACCATATGGTTTTTTATTCATGAAGATGAGAACAGAGTTTTTTGGATGAAGAAGTTTTTATATGGATTGAAGAAAGTAATAAGAGCATGGTATTCAAGGCTCAATTAGTTTCTAAAGAAGATCAATTTCTAGCATGGTGGAGTTGATTAAAATATGTATTTTAAAAATGGAAATAGTAAAAGGATGATGGTGCTGGTTTATGTTGATGACATAATATTTGGTGGATCATATTAAGTACAATGCATACATTTCTCTGAATTCATGAAAAAAGAGTTTGAAATGCCGACGATTGGTGAGATGACATTTTTACTTGGTTTACAAGTGATGCAAGGATGGAATTACAATTTTATTTATCAATCTAAATATTCCAAGGATGTTTTGAGAATATTTGGAATGGATAATTTCAAAGAGATGAAGACCTCATTTTCCAATAAACTAAAACTATCACAGGATGATGAAGGAAAGGTAGTTAATATCATAGAATATAGAAAAATAATTGGAAGTCTGTTGTACATGATAGAGACAAGGCCTGATATCATATTTTCCATATTTCAAGAAGCGAGGTATCAAAGAAATCCCAAGGATATCCATATGATTGTAGTAAAAATAATTCTTCAGTATATCAAGGGGACAATAGATTTTGGCCTAATGTATAATGAAAAATCTCAATTAGATTTATCGGGATATATAGATGCAGATTTGGATGGTTCAACAGATGATATGAAGTCAACTTCAGGAGGTTACTTTTATCTATTAAGGTTATGTATTTCTTTGTTAAGCAAGAAACAAGAATTCATTTCATTAAGCACTAAAAAAGATGAATACATCACTACTACTCATAATTGCACGAAACTATTGTGGATGAAGCATCAAATTGAAGATATGGGAATTGAAGTGAAATCTCCAATCAGAATTCATTGTGATAATTCAAGTGCTATAAATTTGAGCAAAAATCCAGTCCATCACACAAGGAAAAAACATATTGAAATCAAATATCATTTTATCAAGGAGAAGGTGGAGCAAGGTCTTGTGAAGTTGGAATATGTTCCTACAGAACAACAAGTTGCCCATATTCTTACGAAGGCCTTACCCAAAGAAGTATTTAGAAGGCATATACTGGATTTGGGAGTACGTTCTAATCCCCACACTTAAAAAAGTGTGGATGTGGATCCCCCTCTCCCTGAGGTATTATGTTCCTATCTTTAATGTGCTAATATTTTTTATTTACCTATTTAAAAAAGTATTTAAATTCCCTTTGTGTTCTTTGAGAAAGAGAGATAAGGTGTGGCTTCTAGGGGGAGAAAAGACATGGAGAGAAGCTGTTAAGAGGAGCAGTGAGATAGGGGGAGTTGAAGCTGAGTTGAAGCTATTTGGAAGAGCTATAAGATAGTGGGAGCATTAAATGTGATGATTCTAGAAAATATCAATCAAAGAATAGATATCATGATAGCTGAGGGTTCTGATAAAAGTACAAGAGTGATGTTGGAATGGTGTGAGAAGGTTTCCAACAATCAAAAATTGGTATCAGTTTAAGAAATTGGTATCAGTTTGGTGTCAAAATTTGGTTTCTGAAAGGAAGTGGTTCATTGACGATCTTTTCATTTAATCTTGTTTCTCACAGAGAGCATTGCTCACGTGGGATTAGAGTATGTGTTGAGTATATATTTTATTTCTATCTTAATCGTGTGGAGAGAATGGTGGTTAATGTTGGAAGGAGTTTTAATGAGGTATCAAAATGTTCATGAATTGTTCTAAGAAGAGCTGTCAACAAACACAAAGGGGGGGATTGTTGAGAAAAATACCTCAATACATATTCTTGGTATTTTTTGGGTGTGGTTATGTTTGTTGAAAAATCTAAATGTCTAAAAATGAGTATGGTTGGTGTTTACCGAAGATAAGTTTTTAAGTTGGAGCAGTTTCCCAGTATTTGAAAAATTATGAGGCCTCATAATCGGGAATTTGTGTGAATAATGACGAATGAAATCAGAAAAGGAAGAGGAATGAGGATCCCAAGAGATGGATCATGTACCATGTATAGAAAGGGTATGTGGCCTCATACCAGGAAGTGAGAATGGTACACAGATGTGGCTCATGAAACCAAAAATGGTTCACGGTGGATGGTGGTACGGTATGCGGGTGAGCTTCACAAAACATAACATGGTTCACAGTGGAAGGTGAAGTGGTATGAAGATGGGTTGTCATCGAAAGAGGAAACTGACCACGTAGGAGAAAAGGCAGTATGCAGAGTGCATAGAAAAATGGTTCACAGGTGACTTTAGGTTCACAGTGGCATGAGTATCGATAATCGGTGGGTCGAAAATTCGGTAAATCTTGGTTTAGTGGATTAAGAAGATATATTTGCCTATGTAAGAGTTGATAATCCCACCGATTACTGTGGAGATGGAACATCATTAGAAATAATATTTTGATTCGAGATTTTGGTAAAGGCCAAATGAAGTTCGCGAAGGCCGAAGTGGTTCATGAAGGCTGAAGTGGTTCACATAGATGGGATTCAACCGAAGGTGTTTGCAAGGTTTATTAACCCTAAAAAGAGCTCTTGTACATGGAAGAGAAGGAAGTCTATGAACAAATAATAGTTCGCATATAGAGAGTGATTCATAGATGAGGTTTGCGAAATCGATACACAGTAGTGATATGTGATCGCGAAGGCGGAGGCAGTCTGCAGACGAAGGGTGGTTTGCGACAGTGGCATTGGTACACGGAGAAGATGTCCCACGTACCAAACCCGATACTCAGTACGCGGGAGAGGAAAGTGGTTCACGATTTTCACAAGAATCCTATGAAATCTTCAATTCAGTTTTCAAAAGTATTTTCCAGTATCTAACAGTACTCGGGAAGGTGGAATTCATCTATGGGTGAAAATGGGACTTCAATAGAGCAACTATCTATAGTTGAGGTTGCAGGAATTCATGAAAATGAAGGGACCTACATGTCCATAAACTGTGTTTGACCTACAAGTCGATAAACTATGAGTATATTCCTTTCCAAGAGTAGTGAGTGAAGGAAGAGGAAGAAAGTGACCCTTTCCACTGGCAGTGAGCCAGAGAAAGAGGCATAGGGAGTGACCTTTGGGAATGTAGTGAGTAGAACCTAAACCTTGTAAAGACACTGAGACTTGGCATAGAAGATCTATCCCAAACAATGTACTTATTATTGGATGCGAGCCTTAGGTAATTTGGTACATTAGAACATTTTCAGTGTATGCTCCTTGGATGTAGCTCGGTGAGGGTGAACCAAGTAAAAATCATTGTGTCATGTGCATGATTTCATATCAGTATGTATATTTCCACGGGAGGAAGAGATAATTGAGTTTTCTCTGACAAATAAACAAGATCCAAAAAAGAGAAATTTTAAATCTACCATACCCTGATTCACCCCCTCTTAGGGTATTTGACCTAGTGGACCTAACAAGATGAAATTGCACAAGATTTTTCAGTGGGATGGTTAAGAAGTTTTAAGTAATGTCAAAAACTACAAAGGGGGTATATGTAGAAAAGTACCTTTTGATTTGATTTCATGGTTTTATATTGCATTGTTTTTTGAAAAATATACAGTGTTATTATAGATAAACTAGGTAGAAAAATTTGTTCTAGAAGCACTTGAAAGTAAGTAGGAATTGCATGAAAAAATTGTAAAATGATGGATTTTAATATAGAAAGTATGTGATCATGTAGTAAGTACATGGAAAGAGAAATCACATTGGTATTTCATGATCGGTGGTTCATTAAAGTAGTATATAGTAGGGAGGTCATGTAAGAGTTACATAAAAGAAGATTCACAAATGAATTTCATGGAGCTGGAGTTTTATGACTGTGAAAGGATCCTATAGTTATAGTTTATGAAATAGAAAATGGATTTATTAGTAGAGATTCATCATTTGTGGTTAAGTGGTAGTGATTTTACATGGAACATGAAGGACATGTGCTATGTGAGGTTTTATAAAATGTTGTACATGGAGGATATTTCACAAAGGTATGAATAGTTTTTTTGATAATAGTTTTATTGGGGTCCTTTTCCTATATAAGTATGCCATGATCCCTTATTTTGAGAGAACAAAAATTAGCATAGAAGATCATCACTGGGGAATTATAAAAATTTAGAAATAATTTCATGAATCATAGTCGACAATGATGCGTAAAATTTTTCAAATAGTAATGAGTGTCCATGAGGTAAGCTGTAAGTGAAGCGTAAACCATAAAGGAGGTTTGCAAGGTTATACATGAATTAGTAGTATACATAGGTAGTCTATATATGTAGTAGTTTCTAAGGGACCTTTCACAAATAAACATCATGAGGAACTTATATAGAGGAGGAGTTTTAAAAAATTAGTATATGAGCCATATGGGTAGTACATAAAGGGAATGTTCATAGAGATAATACATGAAGGTTGTTCGTAGTTCACAAAAAGATTTTATTTGAAGTAGATTTTATATGATAAATAATATTTTATCTCATCAATGAAAAATGAGATTTATTCCACACCTATTCTAGTGTGAAATAATTTAAAACAGATATATATCATTCAAATATTCTTCTGTAGGTTCCATGAGTTCTCAAGTAGGAAAAAAATGTAAACTAGGAGGGACAATGAGTTTTCGTGAACATTGCAACAATAGTGTGATTTAGTGATTCTAATACATTAACACATTACCTTTGTACGATCCTTTTATTATCCAAGATTGTGTTTACAAAGTAAAAATTAATGTTTCTCTTGCTTTATTTCATTTATTTATATATTATTGTGATAAAAATAGTGAATAGTGTTTTATATAAAAATGAAACAAGATCATAAGGATGAATTACTTTAATCCTCCACACCCTAATTAATTACCATAAGTATATTTAACCTATTATAGAAATAATATTATTATAAAACCAATATATGCTTGTACTAAGTTTATATCTAAGAAAAAATAATTAATTGGCCCTTTCTTCAAAATTTAATAAATTTATTACTTTGGTTTTGATAAAATATGGGTAACTAAAGTACTTGGAATTTATGTTATTTTTAGAATAATTATCAATGTTCATGTTTAATAAATTTGTTAAAATAAAAAAATTGATATTGAATGAAGAAAAATGAAGTTATTTCTTTCCACTAAAATAATTTTTAAGTTCCAAGCTCTAATAACACAATTCATCATAAGTTTACCAAAATACAATTATTTTTCATTGCTAATAAATTTTGTTGATTGATATAAGGATATATATGTTTATAATTTACTTTATGCTTATAAATATATTATTTTAAAATATATTTGTGTATTTGGATCCATTTTTAAATCAAAATATTTTGATAACATATCTTATTTACTTTTTAATATCTCATTGAAAACATTAAAACCTATTAGGTGACCATGATTCACTTTCCATAAATGAATCATAATTTATATGAGTAACTTTAATAAAATTTATGAAATGCTCCCATAAATTTGTTTATTTTAGACCCATTAATACATATACATATTAATGTATGAATTTAAGTGTCTTCTTTATTTTTATTTCCACCAATTTTTTTATTTTTGTTCAATATATTACATTTAAGAAAAGCTTAAAATAAATTGATTCATTATCAATTTAGATTTAAAATATTTATCAAAAAATCACAATGGGAAATCCTCCTCATATTATTTTGGCTTAAATATCCCTGGATTTGATTCCATAATTTATTTTCCTCTTTTATACTCAAGTAATAATAGTTTATATCATTTTAAATCTAAAATAAATTAAATCTCATTCACTATTATTTCATTATTATTGTTACAAAATTAAATGTTCTAATTAAATAACCCTTATTTCAAAATATTACCTCATTAATATTTCCACACAATTGAGATACACCCAAAATGCAATTTATCTATCCATCAATGAAGAGAATAACCTTTGAAGTGATTTTCTTCTCACCAATTTGAGTTTTCCCAATGACATTGACTATTAAGGGAAATATCATTCCCAAAAGTTATACCATCACTATCATATTTTTTAATACCTTTTAATATATCTTTATTTCTAGAAAAGTGTGATGAGAAACCACAATCCAAAATCTAATTCCTATTATCTTTAGACGCTTTTCAATAAATTTCAACCACCAATTCTTATTCATGATTTATTAATTCTATTCTTATGAGATTTAGAGTAATTTTTTTCACTGGATTCTTTGAAAGTATTTTGAGACAATCATTAGTAATATTCCCTTATTTAGTACACCTAATATAAGACACTTCAAGTGTATCAAAGTTATATTTCACTTGGAATTTTTCTTTGGGGTGATATATTGGTTTCATTGTTGAATTTTCATATTGTATAACCCACAAATATTTACCACTCTATGATTAATGTAAATAAATGTTATATCAAAAAATATATTCCTTATAGCCATAAACACCATAATTACAACATCTACCTTATAATATGTATCACCTCATAGGTTAATTTTTGTTCAAACATTCTGATTATTTTTTCACTAGTTGTGACTCCTATAACTTTTATAACTTTCTCATTCATGGTTTAGATTTTTTTAATATTAGTTTTTCCATTATAATAATTAATTAATCTTTTCTTACATGAACTATTGTTACCGTGGTATTCATTATAATCACTAGATAAAGTAATATCTTTATTATCCTTTTTAAATTAAGCTATTAATTTATTCCCCTTATTTTCATAATTGTGGGTATTATTTCCACTTATTTTTGTTTCCAAAGTGAGTTATTGTTTTCTTTTAGGAAAGTAATCCATTTTTAGTATATTTTAAGAAAAATCACTTGTTATTTTGAGGATATTTCCATAGATTTAATAAATTTTATAAAATCAAACTGAATTTTATTAATAGATGTTTAG
This sequence comes from Viscum album, assembly GCA_963277665.1. NCBI lineage: Eukaryota > Viridiplantae > Streptophyta > Magnoliopsida > Santalales > Viscaceae > Viscum > Viscum album. The sequence goes on along the minus strand of OY728138.1, from coordinate 1,290,818,835 downwards.
ATTCATGTAACTCCACCTCAAGTGTGTTTTCATACTATTTCCTTACAATCCACACAACTTCTATATCATCAAATATCATATTTATTTAAGTAATATATCATTGGTAACATCAATATTTATTAATAATTAACCTTCCTTCTTAACATCCATTTTAACATTTGACATGGTAAAGGATTTCTTCAATGATGAATTCTCCTATTCAATTTTATTAAATTTTTAAATGAAAATAATAATCTCTATTCGTAGTTGAGATCCTTTTTTATTTTTATTCATTTATATCCTCTTCATTACCTTCTTATTTACTAAAGGATTTATCAGTGTCTTCGGATTGTTCCATGAAATCTTGAACACCTTAAATCTCTAAGTCTTCCAATTACTATTTAATTTATTTTTCACAAGATAAAACTTCATGTTTATATATGAAATTATTCTTTCTTGATTAATCAAACTTCTATTTTTTCCTTTAAAAAAATTTATCTCCAAATATACATTGGCCACCATGTTTTCCTTAATTGATAATTTTGTGGGTTTATCATACTCATCCTCATTAGGATGTTTATCAGAGTAGTTAGTTATAAAATATCTAATATTTTCATAATTTAAACATTTAAAAGTAAGTTTAACCTTGTACCTACCTTTTCCTCTATGAAATATTTTATTGAATAATGAAATAAAATTATTTTAATTCTTTCAATATCCATAAACTTTAGATTATTAATTATGAGAGTTATTTTATTCATTGATCATCAAATATTTGAATGTGTGAAACGTGGTCACCCTATCTCATCTCCCTTTATTATTACAAAAATTTCCTCTTCTAATCTCATAATAAATAATAATATTTTTAAGTTTTTTAATTATAAAATTTTCCATTTCTTAATACTCAAGAGAATAATTTTTTTATAATGTTTATTTGGTTGAATTATCATAAAAATATTCAAAATAGTTAAATATTGATGTCTTTATCCATATCTACAAATAATATAACATTATTATTCACTAATGTAAAAAACCATACATCTCCTCATCATTATATATTATTTGGTCTTCAAATTGAGAATGAAAATATTAAACTCAAAAATCTATCACATTCTTATCTCTTTTATAAAAAAAACATGTAATTTGTTTCATATGACATTTTCTATTTTGTAACCCATCACCAATGTAAGATCCTTCTCATTGAGTGATAAAAAACACATTATATAAGAACCTCTATCAACTTAAACATTTTTTTGATCTATCAACGTATAAGTTTCTCTTTTTCCCAGTAGACTAAAACTATATTATATGATTTCAAGAACATCCAGCCCTAATGAAATATGATATAGATCCACCCACTAATTCCATTTATGAATTCATTTTCTAAAGAACATGGGAACTCTTTTTTTTATAGAATTCATAATCTCCATGATAAAGTATTCAATTGAAAAATTATTAATATATAAATAACTCAATATCCCTAAGAATAAACCTCAGATTTGATACAAATTGATGATCCTAGGGTGACAATGTGGAGCTATGGAGGGGGTGAATTAGTTTCAACAAAAACTTATCCCACAAAACATGATTCTCCCCTACTAATTATGTGTTTGATATACTTGTAAATCAAAAAAATAATGAGATATAAAAAATATGATAAAATAATACCTGAACACATGAGACTTTATACAAGGTTCACTGACTTGTTATGAGTGGTTATTCCTTATTGATTTTTAGGTAGTATCTCATGTTGTATGACCTATGTTATTATCAATTAAAATTAATGGAATCAAAAGATAGTTTAGGAATTTTTACAAGATGAGATATTTAAAAAAATAAGAAGAATGATCAATGAAAAAAACTAGAAAATAGGAATAAACTTCTTATGTACTATACAAGTTCCTTTTATCCACATAATATCCATTATCATTATTATTCTCTCAAATACGATTCTTTCATACTAAGGAAGTTATACAGAAATTCTAGATTACTAATCCCCTCTATTTACAAGTGTAAATTTATTTTTATATAGAGCCTAATAAAATATGAAATGATCTCACATAGTTAGATAAAGATCTAAAAATAATGGTTAAAATATTGAACCTCATAAAAATCCAAAATTAAAATACTTTTGAATATTTATAACTTTTATTGGAACCATGATTTGGAATCCTTTGAAACAAGAAATTATTTTTTCATTTGAGAACAACGATCACCAAACTATTATCGTATTTCTTTCAATCCAAGATGTGATCAATTAAACCATGGAGTGGTTTCTTTATATGATGAAAAATTAATTCAAAAACCTTATTTATTATATTTTATCATCACATGTTGAATAACTATAAATATTTTTATAAAACAATGACATAGTTTCCAGAACCACCACATGGGTTTTCTCCTTGTTACAATTGATCAGTGATTCCATTCTTCTTTAGAAACTATGGTCAGAACCAAACTATTTTTTTTCTTCATAGACTATTTTTATAATTCATAAATTATGATGTGTTTTGAAACAAACTATGAAATTATTTTTTACATGAGTGATATTTTTTAATTACATCAGTCTTAACCATAATGTGGATTGTTCCATGCCATTATGTGGTTTCCACATTCCCAAGATTCCACCATTCATCTATATCTTGTTTAACTCAAATAAATCTCAAATGAATCTTGGAATATTTTTAAAACAAATAAAACATGAAAATAAATTCATATATAATTAGTTAAAAACTTAAGAAACTAGTTATAATACGTTTCCAATATAAGAGTTATCTAAAAACCATATTACTTCGTAGATTAAAATTTATGATAAGACTCCATCTATTTATATAAAGAATAGTACAATATTGACCATGTTTCATACTTAAGATATTATTTTTCAACTCATTTCTCATGGACTCTTCAATCCACCCCAATAACTCATTCAATTTAATTATGGGATCTTTATTTCCATAATCACTACTTAAAATTATTCCATTTATTACCCACTTGTTTTAATATCCATAGATGTGTAATTGCATAAGTAATATTGAAATAAAAGAGCATATAATAAAAAATACATTCAAATCATAAAATAATAATATATTTAATAATGAAATTTAATTTAATAAACTAAAATTACTTAATTAATGTTAATTTCTTCCACATATCAAATACCCCATTATTCATTGAATGTGTCATATATATCCAATCAGTATAAGTAATGGGGAGGTTCACCAATTTATAGTCTAATTTCCCCATGATCTACTGGTATATTCCCTCAATATCTAATGTTGGTACCATATAATAGTTGAATGATACCACTATCTTAAAATATTTAATATTCTAAGCATTTAGACCATCAATGTTTTCACTCTTATTTTATTTTTTTATCTATTTGAAAAACCAATTAATTTATTTGTTCCAATAAACAATAATATATTTCTATAGAAACAACTAATTTAATAAAAGTAATATAGAGGGAATCAGATATAGTGGAGGATGTGGTATGGACAACATCTTATCGTGGATGTATTGAATTTTTTATTTCAGTTGTTTGTTTATTATGTTATAAAGATACAATTATTCCTTTAAAATGATATTTCCTCAATATTTGTACCATAAAAATATGTTAAAATATTTAAAAAAATATATGAAATAAAGAAATTATAAAAATATAAATTACTAAAATTAAATATTTAATTGATAAAAATGTATTTTAATATAAACACATGTACATAATTTTGAAAATAAAGAATAAAATTCATAAGTTAATAAAATGATACACATATAGTCATTTTATTTTTAATTGGTTATATTTTTAACAACCTCTATGATTAACATTATTTCTTATACTTCCACCTTACTTAGAAGAGAAATAATTTTGATATTATTATGGATAATCAATGTGTAGTATTATTATTGATGGTATTTAGTGTTATAAATTAATACTACAGATTTCTCCCCTATATTATATAAGTACCTTTATTTCATATAAAAAACTACATTTTACCATTTATCAACTGTATATTCATATAATATACGATATTTTCATATGATGAAAAATATATGTATTTTGTTCTATGTTCTCACCAATACCGACCAACAATGAGAAGTTGAAAAAAGTAAATTGTAATTGATCTCTCCTTATAACCTTGGAAAACTTGACTCAATTTCTATAAAATAATTTAATTTCAAAAAATATATAGTAGTTCAATTCAATAATGATAGTAAACATTCATAGTATCCCAACTACTAGACTGTAAATATTCGTCTCTTCTTTATTTTTAAATTCACTTCATGGTCAAATGTACAAAATTTTAATCCTGGTATCTTGTAATAATTGAATTCCCATGCTTACTTTAGGGAAAACTAAACTAAAAACCTTATATCATGTGACATAACAACTTTAATATAAATATTCATGATCTTAAAAAATTAATATATATGATTAATTTTATGTAATATATATTTTAACATATTATACATATATATGGATTAGAGAATTTATAATCTTATAGAATGTACAAACCATTATGAAATCAATTTATATTTTGTTCTTAAATTCAACTAATTATAAGTTTGAATCCTTGGATTATATTAATTTTTTTCCTTATATCTTCAATGAATATATCTATAATTAGAATATTTCATGGAATATATTTATTTTATTATAAAAACTCAAATTTTGTTAGTGTAATTTTTGAGATATTCCCAATCGATCAACCTAAATTAAGAAATATTATTAATATATTTCCAAATTGAGACTATCATGAGATATCATAAACACATAGAAATTAATTAAATCTTGTATAAATTATATATAAATACTTAGAAAAAAACGAGAGACACTTTTCCACCAAACAACTTTCAACAAATAAGCCTTTATTTAATTTATTTTTTATTTATGATTTCAAATTATTAAGGAACCTAATTAAAAGAATAATTAAACACAAATAAATATATAGGTAATGATTTTCAATAAAAATATTGAATAAGAAAAAATAAAATTAATGTATTACTCAGTAGGATATATCCATTGATATTATACAAGTCATCTTATTTTAAATTCCTAAAAAAATCATAGTTAAATTCATTATCATGGTAATAAATAATTGGGTAAATATCATATCCATTTTAAATAGTTTATATAAAATTATTTCTCAAATATATTTAAGTTTATGTGAACAAATATATATATTTTTTAAAATTTTATTTAAAGAATATGTAAATATCAATTACAGATGCAATCAGTTTTTTAGGTAACTATTAATGTAATTTCAAAGGTAGTAAATAATCTAAAAAATATGAATAATTAATTATTAATACATGTCCCACAATTTTTTAATTTAATACATATTAAAATGCTACTTAAATAATTTTCAAGTATTTCTACATCCTTTAATATTCAAAGGAATATATCTTTTTCTAGATTTCTTATTTGATAAATTATTATAACATGTTTATCCTCACCATATTCTTATATATTTCACTTTATATTAATTTCATTTAAGTTCTTAATACCATTAATATGGTCCCTCTATTTCCCCAATTCATTAAGTAATGAAAAAATAAAATCATCACACACATTTTTTTAAAAATGCACAACCTTATGATTATAATATTGTAAATTAATTTCCCAATAGGAAATTTTAAAAAATGTACCCTTTTACCTAAATATTATATTCCAAATACGTCAAATTATTTACATCAAACCCATTTCCACCATAGTTCAAATGAAAAATCTTCCTGAAATTTTCTCTATCATTTACTAACTATGACAATAAATCTGAATGATTTTGGTATCCATTTTCAATCAATGAACCCATTGAATAGTATATTGTAAAACGAAAATATATTAGATGAATAAATGGATCTATGATGACAATAAATAACCATTTTATAATATAATTATTCCTCTCACATTGAAAATAAAGGGAAAATATTAGAAAATCGATGTTAGTGTGACTATCCCAACTGGATAAGTCATATAATCCAAGTGAGTCATTAATCATCCATATTGAGGAAAAATTAATTTTAAATATATTCATTATATATTCACTATATTATTTATATTATTTAACACCATTGATCCATAACTCCTTAAAGTTTTAGATAAGATGTTGATGGTATATATCAATGTCATTTTCAAGCATTTTTTTCTCTCAAATAATCATTTAAATAATTTTGGAAGTTTTTTGTAAACTCGTATAAGTAAGTAGATTATAAGTTATCATAACAATTGACCATATGCTATAATTTTTATATAAATTCCCTAATTATCTGAATACATCGATATCCAATCTGAATCACATATTCGTAGGATTAGAATCTAGATGTGATAAATCAAATGTATTACATGATTTTGAATATTTTAGATTTCACATAAAACCATCATTTATATTTTATATATAATTCCAATTTATATGATATTAAATTTTAGATAATATGATTATTATTTAAAATCACAATTTTTAATGAAATTAATGTAAAACCATCACTAGATTTTTCTTTTTCTTTTTATTTACAATAGTATATTGATTGGAATTTTTATCATTATTTGGTGAATTCCATCTATAATTAAATCATATTTTGTATTTATTAAAATATTCTCCCTAATAAAGTATAAAATCATTGGATAATTCATTTATCATTTAATAATTATTCCAAATATTTTTACTGACTTTTATAATCTCATAAAATTACATCGGTGTCTTAGCATTAAAAAATGAACCCGAAAATAATTCCAATATCATAGACATTAATTTCTTTTAACTTCCATATATTCAATTTATATGGTTTCACTTTAGTAGAAAATATAATTTTTAGTATGTCACATATCCTTTATAAAATTACTTATTTATACCTTTAACTAATCTATAACACGTTACATTATTGACTTCATTTTTTTATTTCAGATTTTAATATTCTGAATAAATAAAATCTCAGTAAGATTTGATGTTTATTATTGAATATAGAATAATATGATGGTTATATTCTATTTTATTTCAAAAGGAGGTTTTTGAGTGTGGTTATAAGGATATAAAATCCTAAGAGAATTATTTTTTTAATAAATGTAGGGAAAATGAGGGTTGTGGTGGCTCTAGGAGGTCACTCGGTGCCTGGTAGCAAGCCACTGGATAATAAGTGGTTAGACACCCGGTACCCAATATATATTCTAGCCAATTTTCAAATATAAAAAAATGATATTTTTAAATAATGTTTTATTTTAAAGTGAATTGGAGGATGGTTTCCAATTCAGTGGTATAAAGGAAGATAATTCTCTTCCTCCCTCCTCTCACCTCCTCATTTTATATTTTTTTAAAGGTGAATTGGGTATCAAAGTCATGAACAATTTGAAGAACTAGGTTTATAGTGGATATATAGAGGAAATAATTGTGATTTTTTATGTGTTCCTACGTATATTACTGTTCGGGAGCTTAATATATTAGTTTGAGTTATTTTATTAGTTTTGTTAGATCAAATTTGTTTGATCCAATTCAACTAATGATATTTGATGTATGATCCTTAATTAACATCCTAGATTGGTTTATCGAAATATTTTACATGATATCCATATTAAACTTGTTTTTATGTGTGATAAGAGATTATAATGAACATAGGATAACCAATTGAGTATCATCAGTGTCAGAAAAAATTATGATTAAATTCATGGGGTCTAAGGAGACTAATGTGGTCACCCTGGAATTATCACTTAATTTATTTACCACCTAGTGATGATACCCCTTAGGGAGTTCATAAATAAATAAATAAATAATGTGTTTTCTTAGGTACTCCTAATAGTTGAAAAATTATAAAATAATTTATAGGTATTGAGATGTCTAAGATAAACATTCCTCTTGGGAGGAATGATTTTTAGATGGCTTTCCATAATCATTGTAAAATAGAGATGTATGAAAAAAAATTAGAAAAAAAGATTTTTATTTTTATTTTTTATCATGAACCAACCTCTCTAGTACTCCAACAATGCTATAAATGTGTTTGAGAATAACCTCTAAAATTCTCCTCCAATATGCCACAAGCCAAGGCTCACAACCAAGACAATATAACATTTTCTGCTCGGTTTATTGCTCATGAACCATACCTTGTATCTCATGAGATGAAGAAATAATACAATGCATTTAGAGATATATAATTTTATTTTTACCCATAACATCATAATAGGTACATGAATATGTATTCCACATAAGGAAATGAAATCATTCATAAATCATAATCATTAGAAAACCCTTAAGGAGGAAATGGGTTATATAATCTTGGCTCAAATAATAATTGAGTGGTATATCATAAATTTTCAAAAGTAAAGAAGAGATCAAGGAATTTTGGATGTTATTAATTGAATAAATAATCATATGTAATTAATATTTAGTTAAAGTGAATAAATATTCAGGATAAATAATTGGATAAGTAAATGTATAAATGAGCAACGTAAATGATGTTTTAAGAAATGAGTAAAGAAAATTTAAATAAAGTAAGAAAAAAGTATTTTCTTTTTAAAAAATGAAACCTAATAGTTTTATATAAAATGGATATTATTTTGGAAAAAAAATGTTGATAAAATTACTTAAAATAGTGATACATGAAATGGAATAAGGAATACAAAAGTTCCCTTTAATAGTTTTTCCTTAACGAAAAGCATGGGAAGGGAAACTGAAAAACTTATATATACCTAGAAAATAAAAGGAAGATAAACTATGTATATATGTAAGGAACATATATTTATAATATTTTAAAAAATTAATGTAAATAATAGAGATATAAATATAGGTAAATAGATTGAAAGGATAGACCAAAATAAAAGAGTGTGGTTTGGGAGTTCTATTACCACGGGCCCCGAATCACTTGGTACGTGCCTCTAACCTAGAAAATAATAAAATTAAATTTATTTAAAACTTCATTCCAAAATTTTATATATATATATATTCAATTTATTATTATATTTTATATTTTTAATAGTCATTATATTAATGAATTATGATTATGTTCACTTCCCTAGGGATTTTTTTTCACAGTTCCAAGGTCGAATTAGTCTACTGATAATGAAAAACGTTATTATGAAATTAGTCCATAAATCAATAATTTTATATGTATTTATTTCTAATCATTTAAATATAATAAAATTTATACAATTCAATAGTTGGTCCAAAATTATTCAAATTATGAAATATGTCTTCAAATTCTTGTTTTGGGTGGTTAAAATTTCTATGATCATTTATTATTAATATCATTAATATAATACCAAATTTAAATTTTAATAATTTTAATCATGAAATAAATATTATATGAATTCATTAAATCAATTTCTAAAACCATCCATTTAAGGTGGTAATAGATTAATTATAACACCATTTCTATAGGTGGTTGTAACCGTCCATGATGAAACAAATGTTATACACAGCTATAAAATATATTTTATGAATTATATATTGATATAATATTTATTTTAGCTGAATTATATTCTTAATTTCATTATTTGACATTAGTTTAATAAATTTATAAATTGGAGGATGAAAATAATGAATGAATAAATTGAATGATAGGATAGGTATCTTACTTTTCTTTTTGAGACAACCTCCTTAAGATTGTAGAACAAGGCTTATAGAAATGGTATTATGATAAGACCTGGACATATAACAAGTATATAGGAGACTCAAGAGTTTTATTTTATTATATTTTTTGCTAAGGAATAATATATAAGTGAGTAAAAATTGTATGGTGGGGGTGGTATTTATAAGGGGAGTAGTTGAGTGTTTTGGAATAAAATATTAGAATAAGATATCATATCTTTAAATAGAGATATAAATTTTGATTTAATAGTAATGATATTTGGATTTAAAAATAAAATATAGATTAAAATATTAATATAACTTCTATAAACCTCAAAAATTCATTCAAAGGCACTACTACAAAATCTAGCTTTTCTACAATATTTTTCTATTCACCATAATATTTTTTTATTTATGAAAAATATAGAAACTTCATTCTAATTAAATTTTTACATATTGATTCTAAAAATGAATTCAATTTTATCAAAATAATTTTCTAAATGAATGAAATTTAATTTTTAAATAAAATCCTTATTTATTGAAAACTACTATTTTTATATACTGATCATATTTTTTACCGTTAGAAATATCACTTATGATTTTATAAAATTATATTATTGTTTATATACGAATAAGTAGTTTTTTATATTTTTTATGAAAAATAATATTTTATTTTAAAATTTTATATTTATTATTAAAATATATTTTAATGAAAATAAAACATATATATTTTACCAAAAATATAATTATTCCCTCTTTGTGTCCAATATTTATTTTATTATGTTTAACTATATTTATTTAGTTATCTTGTGATATAAATTTATTACATTTTTATTTTATAAGATACCTAAATATTATTTAAAATTCCAATGGTCAAGTTACGATTCCCAGGGACCAATTTACTATTCAAATGGTCATACTTCTTTTAAACTTATGATAAATACCCTTTATTTCATTCATTATTAAATTATTTAAAGTCCTCTCAAGGTAATGTATCATTTATTTTAAAAATATTTATTACATTACTAATGTTTTGTCTCTTTTTTACAGTTTTTTCATGGGTGTGATAATTCTAGGAGACCAAAATGATCCAAATTTTCTTATTCTAGATATTTATTTTTGTGTGAGTTTGTTGTCCTATTGTATAATTTTTTATGGACTATATATATTATAAAAATTTAATATTATAAATTAATATAAATTTTTTTATTGGGTTTTATTATGTGGTGCATATGTTTTATACTACACTATGTTCCTAACTTTGACATGCATACTTATTTTGATGGAAAATTCCTAATATAAAAGTACAGGTCATTACATTATTTCGAATTTATAAATTTTTTCATTGAAATTTAATTTCACACTCTTAGATAAAAATAGAAGAGGCTACTTCTATTTTATCACTTCCTTAGGTTTCCATGTTTCCTCTTCGTACTTATGGTTTTTTTAATGTACTATGACAAGTTGAGTTGTCTTGTTTCATAAAAATTTATCTCTACAGTCCAATATCTTTACCAAATACTACTTATAATAGAGATAATTATTAATCTATACCATATATGGATTTTTTTCATATGAGAGATATAGTATTTATTTATTCAAGAGAAATATATAGAAATTATCATGCACCTGAGATAGGTTTGGATGGAGTGATAGTTAATAGGTCACATATTCAATGTTATCAATTACCTAAATGTGGAAAATTTTTCTATAACTTAACATTACTTTCTTCATAAACTTCATGACTCTCTTCCATTGAAGATATATGAAGGAAAAATTTATCTATAAACTCAAACTCTATGTCTCATCAATTTTTTTTTATCATTACACTTATATCAACTATGTGCTGCTCAGATGTGTTGTTGAATGGATTTGGACTTATTTACTATTTATATGACCATTTATGGTCCTAATAGTTTTCGTTCTCTATCTTAATTCCAACATATTAGGGTTTTACATTTCTTCCTACAGAGGTATTCAAACAGAGAAATCTGGATGCTTGAGTGGAAGCTATTGTTTTATGAGAACACAAACAGAGGAATATATTGATCTCATCCTACTTTAAACTCTATAGAGAAATTTCTAATCATATCATCATGTGTATGGATATTATTTTCAGATTATCCATCATTCTTGGGGCGATTTTACATATTTAAGTTTAAATCTATATTCAATTCATGTTGAAGACTTTTTTTTGAAAACATTGATTTGCATCTTGGGTCTCAATAAGATACAATCGATAGTGGTGTTCCATATATACTTAATAATAATAAAATTTATTTATTTTAAATTTTATTAAGTAAGAAGTACACATGAATGACTATTAAGTGAGAAATATTTATAAGATGGTTCACTATAAAATATATATAATTATTTCCTTAGGATGTATTCAAAAGATCCATGAAAAAATCCTTGATGATGTTCTCTGATTTCCCTGTAGGTATGGGTAATGGCTGCCTCATCCCTTGGTAAATTTTCTTTTCTACCTTCACTTTCTAACATACCAATCACTTTGATGTATATTCTTCATATCCTTATTTATATTTCCCCACCATTAGTACTCTCAAATATCTCTATACATCTTTTTACTCCTAGTGTGGATAGAGAATGTAGAGCTATAAGGATCATTCAATGTCTCCTTCTTTATCTAAGACACTGATGGTATGCATAATCATGTACTAAATCTCTCAAATCATTCACTATCAATGTTGAAAACTAAGACTTTACCCTTCATTATAGTGTTTATCTTTATGCTCCCAAAGTCTATAGAGAATGTTGAGCTACGAGTATCATTCAATATTCCCCTATTTATATTAGACTTAATGGTAGGTATAATCCTTTCCTAAATCTCACAAACCCTTCTTTATCAATTTTGATCTCTATGCCTTTCCCCTCCTTATAGTATTCAGTTTCTTTTTCATCTCTATATCCTCCCATCGATCTTTCTTAATCTCTCTAAAATAGATGGCTGAGAAATAATTTGTTCCAGGAAGTATGTTGTTCCTTCTTTTATAATTCCCCTGTATATCCTTTACATTTTTAAAAATATTGGATCCATCTAAATCTTCATCTTGGAAAAGGCTAAAGGATATTTTCTTATTAGAGAATCATCTTTGTAACACCTCAAGACTTTGTGAAATATATTTTTAAAAATAAATTTAATATTTTATATATTTTTCATTACACACAATATCGAGTTTAGATTGTATTATATGTAACATTGGTTTTATCTTGAGTTACATGTAACATTGAGTTTATCTTTCCTTACACACAACATTGAGTTTAAAAAAATGTGACATATAATTAAAGTATTATTATTTAATATGATAGTTATCATCTATCTAATTGAATAGCAAGTACGAGTATAATTACATAAATTATAATTAATATGGTTTAAAAATGTATATAAAATAAATTATTTGGTAACCAATTAACAAAAAATTAAAATTAAAACAATTTTAAAATATAGGGAATCTTTTTCAGAAAAAAATATATTTTTATGAAAGCAAACACATTTTACCTCAATAAATTAAATAATATTATTTTAGTGAATTAATTTAAAAAAATTTATATATTATATTTTTAATCAACTATTAAATATTCAAATTTTTTGTTTTCTAGACAAGAGATAATAATAAATCCAATTTTACACTTAAAAAATGTATTTATCTAAAAAGTAGTTTTATTACCTTTTACACTCTTATTTTAAAACTAATTTTTGAAACTTTAATTAAATTTATTTTATAAAAATAATCTTCATTTTTAAATCATCATATAAAAATTATATAAAGTTTATTATTTGATAATTTCATGAAAAGAATAATTTTTTGATAAATAGTGAAAAATATATAATCTTATTTGAATGTGGCCTTTTCATATAATATATTTATAAAGTTAAATTATATTTTAAATTTTTTTTAATGTAAAAAATAGATTAATTATTTATCAATTAATCTAATTTATGTCATTCAAATCAATTCCATATTGAAATTAGATATAAGAACTTTGTAAACTTTTGAACATTTTCTCTTTGAAAACCCACTTTCTCGTCACGCTTGTGTGGTTAATTTTAAATTACGTTTTGAAAATTCTATGAATTAAATTTGAAAAAATGGATTTCATATTTGAAATAATAATTATTTATATTATCTAATAAATCCAACATAATTTTTGACTAGAATGAATAGTGAAAATAGTAAAAATTAATTACCACAGTTATGGTAAAAATGAGTTTATTAGGGGTTAAACTGAAAATATAATAGTCAAAATGACATAAAACTTACCTAAAATCTATTGTATAGGAATATCTAGATCCTAGAATGTATAAGTATCAACAATAAATAATTTTGGATCCTTTTGGGATGTAAAAAATGTCGGTGAATCTCTTTATTTTCTAAAAAAATACGAGTGTGCCACTGACCTCATTTATAAAAGGTTACCCACTATCCTATATTATTAATACATTTAAAACATTTTTGTTCCCAAAATAACTACCCAAATAACTTATCCACTTCTCTCCAATCATTCTAGAATCCTTAGTTTGGGTATAAATCTAATATAGAAAGTATTTTGGTGAAAACCTAAGGAGGATACCCGAAGAAGAGGAGGTTTGAACGTGTAAGAAGGAAGTCGAGACTTAAGGTAAGACATTTATAGTCTCTCATTTATTTTTGTGAGACATATGACGATTCAATACTAATTTAATTTTTATGGTTTATATACTACCTGACACACGCTTGTCATAGGGCATAGAAAAAGAACATTTATTTTCTTAATTCAATAGAAAGGCCAACTAAGGTCGTCTTATTTAATGAAATTTTTAGCAGATTCAATTACTTAATATAAATTACCTAAGATGAATTATTTTTTGATTTATATTATTTTATCAAAACAATTAAAAATTTTGGTTTTGTTTGTTTTCTAAAATAATGACAAGGCATGCAATATAAAAAATAAAACTAAAATAACATGCAATGATAAATAGGATGTGATTAAAAAGAAAGTACTTAGTCCTAGGCTTGGTTTTAGGCTCCATCATCATTATCCAATATCTGATTAAATTTATTTTGAAAATTAAGCTATGAAATATCATTCATGAGTTACTATCATTTCCTTTATCATTTTGAAATTTCAAATGATATAAGAAATATAAACTCCACCTACTCCTTTAACAAATGTTTATGACACACCTCATTTGAGAGTGTAACATCTTACAGGACCCAGATCCATCATATGTCATTTCATTTATTGGTTGGATAAAATTCACCATGTGAATATATATTCAATGGGTGATAGGGAAAATAAGTAAAATCAAATAATATAAATAAAATTGAGTTGCATGCCACATGGGACAATCATCACACCCATGTATGACACTCACATGTATAAAAAATATAAAATAAAATTTAATAAATAATTTAAGAACAACTTAACCTACCCTGATCCAAGACCCAAGTTAGCCTCACATTATCAGGAGTAAGAGATTACAATGGTGAAAATAAATAATTGAAAAAGATGATAAAAGAAAAAAAATAAAAAGAATGAGGATGAGAAAATAAGAAGAAGAAAACACACACATGAAAAAAAATAGAAGATGAAGAGAGAGAGATAGAAGAATAAATAAAATAAAATAAATATATATAATATATAGAAAAATTGTTAAAATAATAAAACAATAAGTAATAAAAATAAAAAGAAGAATAAGAATAAGAACAAGAAGAATGGATGGAAGGATGAGAGACAAACATTAATAAAAAATACTTGAATTAATTATTTTAAAAAATAAAATTAAAATTAAAAAAAAAAGAAACAAAAAATGACAATGGAACAATGAGTAGTGGGTATTATCCCTCTCTAGTTTGTTAACTCTTCTTCATAGCAGTCAGTTGCCTCTAATTTATAGGAAAAGGAGAATTTGTGACCTCATCCTCTAGTCAATATATATTCATTTTATTTCAAGGATCTTTTTAATATCATGGATATTTTGAATATCAAAATTTTTAACTCCAAAAAATCTTAGGTTTCCCAAGCTACAACATGCACCAGGCCTTGGAGGGGTATCCTCCAGCATGCATGGAAGACATGGGCTTTGCATGGGGACATGTGACCAAAAGTGGTGCTTGGTAGTGCCTATATCATGGAATATGACATAATCAACACCCATATATCCTTTATCGATGTTGGATGGGTTGATCTATTTATCCATCACAATGATTGTCTAAGGCTTCAGAGGGGATCCATGGTGGTGGACAAGAATAGTAGTGGTCAAAGTCTCAAGATTAATCTTCTAGGGGAGAAAATGGTGTTTCCCATCGAGTAGCAAGGGTAGTCAGTGAGTCAGATGTGATGGAAGTGATATATATTGGTGGCACGATGTGTCAAATGGATACCACACATGAGATGAGTGCGTGATGACATCATTTGTGTAAAAATGAACAATGATTAGTGGAGAGAAGTCCCAGATCAAAACTGAAACCATGAGGTTCACTAGGTTATAATAAATGACGTGAGATACCTAGATTATATTACTTATGTGAGTATGGGATCTTGCATCCACTTTCACACATGAGATATGGACCACACAACACGCAACCCATGCTGGTCTATCTTGAGTCTGGCCAATTGTTTTCCTCAAAAAATAATTAACACTTATAAAATTTCATAACACTTATAAAATAATCATGATTCATAAATGCAATTCAACTTAAAAAATTACCATTATTTTATTCAAATAATTCCCTTTTGATTCAATTTTCATAGTTTTCCATAATTTACTAAAACATTGGAATACATGGGTATTTAGATCAAAAATTCAATTGAAAACGAAAACTATTTAAAAATATGCATGAAAATTGAGTGTATCACTAACACTTTGACATGTTATTACATAAAAATAATCATAATAATTTTCATTGTATTTAAATTTTCATTTGTTGTTATGCTTTATTGGGTATTAAATTCAAAATAATACTAATGCGGTAAGGTATTTCTATATCACTTTTCAATTATATGAGGCACATGCCATATTCACAACCTATTTATTTTATGTAGTGTATATATTTTCCAGGAATGTATTTTTTGATTCTCCACCTGAAAATTATTTCTATTACATATCCATTTTAGAATCTCTTTTTCATGGTAATTATGTTTCAAATGATTAGAAAAGTGGTAATGGATTTATATTACAATCACATCATTTATCGATATTGATTATATTTATGTCTTTTATATAGAAATATTATGATATATCTCTTAATAATTACCTTCTATATTCTTCTCCTTTAGTTATTCCTGATATTTTCAAGTAATAAGTAATTGATAAAATATTTTTAAGAAAAAACATCTTTATTTCTCTCTTCAGTTGAAAAACCTTTTCCCTCCAAAACCATGTTTTATAAAAATGAATTAAAAAATTTCTTCAATATTATTAAAATGATTTATTAAATAAATTTTTAACATTTTTTTAATTTTTATTACAAATTTATTTAAAATTAATCTTCATATTGTTTTCCAAACAATGCCTATTTGGCTTTTTACAAAAAATATGAACGGAATCTTTATATTAACATGTGTAACATGAATAGAATTTCCACCACCATGAAAATTATTTAATTTGAATATTCCTTTAAACTACACCAAATTGATCATTTATAGGTGGTTTTTAGTATATTTTTTATAATATACTACTAAAAAAATGAAAAAATAGTAGCGGTTTCCAGAAAATTGATGATAAACCTTTAACATTAAAAAATGAACTTCTTACCTTACTTCCCATAAACCCCAAAACCCACCCCTCCCATAAGCCCCTTCCCTTGATCCCTCTCCACCCTTATTTTTGATGCCCCCTTCTCCCCATATCCCCCTGAGAAGAGCCATTTCCGCCTACCCCTCTCTCTCCCAAACCCTCATTGACGCCCCTTTCCCCTCGTTGTTCCACCACTGCTCCCCCTTTCACAAAACTATCACCTGCTACTCCCCTATCTACCCTGAACACTCACAATACTGGTGAACCCTAACATTATGCTCCCTCTCTCCCCAAACCCTCACATGATGCTCCCCTTTCACGAAAATCTCACTGCACCACTGTTGCTCCTCTATCTCCCCCAAACCATCACCTGCTGCTCTGCCCCTTTCCCCTCATCGCACCACCATTGATTCCAGGATGTGTTTTGGTTATTTATTCCATTTTCTATCAATTTTAATTAGGTTCTTATTTATTTCTATTTTACACATTTTTTATAGGGTTTCATAGACCTCATTGAGGTGGGATAACACCACCATATCAAAAGCACCAAGTTTTAGATACCTTTTATTAATCTAATATTTCCTAGTATTTATTGAAGTATTTTATATTTACTAATCCCTATGAAATTATTGTTACATATTATCCTTCTCATATTTTATTTTAGTGGTTGTGTTGATGAAAAATATTTAATCATAAATTTCTAGTTCACATCATCCATTAATTATAGAATTATCATGATAACTTCCTTAGATTATATCGAGTTATTATGTTATAGTGTTGAATATTAAAATTTTTTGGTGACTATATTTTCATCATATAAATATATAACTATATATTCTACAAATTTTTATCATAAAATAATGTTGTTTTTTAGTAAATTCCTACAAAGTAAAGATTAAGGAAATTCTAGATATGAGGAGAGGTATAAAGTGATGATTTGTTTTCTACATCATTTCTTATATTGGTAGCTTGAATGTTATAAACATAAATTGTTAAATTAAAACTTGAAATTTCATTTGAATTAAAGGTTTTTTATCTTCATCATAAGAATTAAATAAGTTATAATAATTTTTTGGAAACTATGTAATATTTGAGGTATAAGAAATTATTCCATTATATATTTTTAATATATACAATCAGTTCCTTTAAGAATAGTGGGAGGAAAAAATCACTTTGCGAAATATTTTAAAAATTACAAGGAAAAAGGTTTCTCTAATATCGATTATTGGGTATCAAAGAGGGATAGTTGAGGTTACTAATTGAATCATTACTCTTTAAATTTTCAGAGATTAAAAGGTAATATAAATTGAGAGATACCTATGATACCAATTATTTTTTCAAGGAGTGTAAGTGGACTTGTTCATTTAATGATCAATGAAATATTTTCTATTATCGGTTGTTCTTTTTTGTTAGACCTTATGAGAAACCTAGGGTTCTTGTGTAGGCTAAGCTATACAGTTCCTCCACCACTATTAATTCTAGTGAAGTATTATACAACATCCCCTCTATCTAGATATGTGATAGAAATCGAAATACACTTCTAGGGTGATATAGAATTACAAGGAACTCTTATACTTAGTGACCCTATGATGTTTCTACCATGATAACTATTTTAAATTAATGATTGTATGGTTTTTTTATTGCTTCTATTTTACATTATACTATCCATTATTTATTTATTTTTTTTAATTTGAACATTTTTGTAATTAAATGAATCTTCTTATAACTACTTGGGTTATGTTTTTTTCACTTCCATTTATCTCTTTTCTTGTTTATTAATAATTATGTGTTTTAATTTTCTTCAAAAAATTATAGGCACATTATGATATATATGGATAAAAGTTGGATCACATTACTGAGGAACACACCTTAGTATGCTAAGGTTTGGTAGGATATTTTAGATTTTTCAGTTTCCAATTGATCCATTTATGGGATGATAATATATCCATGACCTAAATTTAAATTTATAATATGGTTGAAGAGATATGAAGTTTATGAACACTTGATATTGAAGAAATTCCCTACTCCATATTTGTGTTGGATTTAGCATGGATAATAAGACATTATAGAATGTTTGAGTACTAATTTCAATGAACATAATGAGCTAAAAACATCATAGATAATGTATAATGAAATGAAAAACCATAAAAACGATGATCTAGGCATTGTAAGACAATAACATCAACTACCAAACATAGTAGAACAACCAGTTGAGGGTGATACAAATAGTAACTTAACAAATTATTTTTTTGGATTATAAGAAAAACAGATCCAGATCATAACATATCATTGGATATCACTCTTGATTCTGTGGAGAATAATGTAAGATATAACATCATTGAGAAGAAAAATGTGTTTCATGATTTAGTTAATGATGGAAATTAAGATCCATTTCATGGATTTATGAAAAATTTAAAAAATTATTTTATGCTAAAGTTTAACCACATCAAACGCCTATATAGAATTACAAATAAGAAAATGTCCATGATATTGGAATTGTTTCATGATGAATTTACTGAAACTAAGATCCCTTGGTATTTTTATGATAAAAAAATTTGTTAATAAGATTGGTCTAAATTATGGAAAAATAGATGCTTGTCCAAATGACTTTATTCTTTATTAAAGAGAGGATACAAGAAGTCATGATTATAAAAAATGTTCGACTTCTATATGTTAATCAATTTGTGATGTAGTAGTCTAAATAAAATTACTACTATGAAGAAGATGAAAAATATCACACACACCAAGGTTATGTAAAACTTACCTTAAAAAACTCTACTACAAAGATAATTATTTTCATCGAAAACCGCTGAGCACATGAAGTGGAATTATATAGATAATGATAATGAAGGGTTAATGTGACATACAAGAGATTCAAAATAGTTGAATATATTTGATTAATTTCATTTTAATTTCTAATCTAATCCTATGAATGCGTGATTGGGATTGGTTTCCATTAGATTGAACCGATTTGGGACTCTGAGTACCAATTATAGCATTTGGATGGTTGTTTTGATCCCTTACAATCTACCTTCATGGATTTGTATACAAAAAAATTCATTTATCATTTCAAAGATTATTATTGGGAAAAAAATCTTTGAAATGATAATGATTTATACATTCATCCTCCAATTTAAGAATTATAGGAGTTATGAAGAAATGATGTTAAGATATATGATGCATCTTGTAGAACAATGATTGAACTTCACGCTACTCTAATGTGGACCATTAGTTAATTCCCTAGACTTGGAAACTTATCTATCTAGAGAACTTAAACGTGTCAATATTTTCCTATTAGTAACTTTTATTTTGAGCCCGAATTAATTCCTTGCAACAAAAATGGTTTTTCTTATGTCATTAAATATTCCTTGATTCATCTCATAGATTTTAGTTGAACAAGTCAAAATTCAATGGTTCAATTGATCGTAGACCACCTCCAAAGTTTTTGATAGGTTTTAAAATATTGGAAAAACTCTGAAATGTTGAAACTGAATTTTGGAAGGTGAATCATTTTAATTATAGTGGTAAATAAGTTCTGCATGCATTATCAATTTAGATAGGAACACAACAATGGATTAAAAAAGTGTATTCATCAAAATTTTGTTTTGGGAATTTAATTTTTTGTGTTATAGTGCTTCTATTAGGCATATTAAAAATAATTTTTTTTAAACATTTGATATTCACATTACTTAATGGGCATGGAAAATTGAATAATAATATAAATTATTCGAAGGAATTATAAACAATGAAAATAAAGAGGGATCTATAGATAGATGAAAATATAAAGTATTCTCCGGAAATTTTCGCAATGAACTATAGGAATAAATATACATTCCATTGAATATTAAAACAAGTGAAGGTATCTGATGGGTATTCAAGTAAAATATCAAGGTGCGTTGACTTAAAGAATCATAGGTTATATGGATTGAAAATTCACGATTCACGTATTTTTTCACAACAGCTAATACCATCGACATTGCGTATATTATTACCTGAAAAGGTAACTATATTTGTTCTACAATTTTTTACATTCAACATACAACTATGTGATAAAACTCTACAACAAGATGAGATTGAAAACCTTTAGGATATATTTGTACTGAATATTTGTGCAATGGATATGATCATTACTCCATAATTTTTTACTATCATGATGCATTTAACTAAGAATTTCGTCGAGGAAACTAAATTTTTAGATCCCATGCATTATCGATGAATGTATCCAATTGAGAGGTACATTATTAATATATTTTTTCACCTTAAGTAATAAATTATTATAACTTCATTAAATATGTAATTATGTTTCATTTATTTTATTTCATAGATACCATTATCATTTTAAATCATACATGAAAAATAAATCTCAACCTGAAGGCTCTATTTCTGAAGGCTATTTAGTATAGGAGTGTCTTACATTTGTTCTAGATATTTGGATGATATTTAGACAAGATTAAATTGAGTTGGACATGTTGATTACACATCAACTCAATATAAACTATACAAGAAATCAAGAAACTCTCCAAGTATTGGGTGATCAGTTGGGAGGATCTTAATTAATACCCTGAATGAAATGGAATTATTGGTGGAATATAGATATGTTCTACAGAATAGTGAAATTTTAAATTCATTTATTGAATATTTCAAGATACAAACAAAGAGGTGAATGAGAATTTAAACATGAAATGACAAAGATATAACAAAACATTTCATAAAGAGCTTGTATAATGGTTTTCATATTGTGTATCTTCATAAATATTTTAATTAATATAGATAATAGGTTGAAACATATATTTTTTAAATATAATAATATATATTATTTTTTTATTGATCCTGAATACTAATACTTGGGTTGAGTTGTTAGAATATTTGATGTTTATGGATTTAGGTCCTCTAAAATTGGCTATAAAGTTTGATGCTTATAAAGTGAATGTATTTAATTTTTGTACAGTCAATCGAGAAGAGGGTTTAAAAACATAGAATAATGGTATATTTATAGTTTTTGAGAAGGGATACTATAGAAATTTTACTAAAATTATCTAATTAAATTTACATGGTCATTTTTTAGTTGTTTTATTCAAATAAAAATTTGTCGATATTACCATGGGTATTAGAAGTGATTCCTTAAATTTTACTTTTATAAAATTATCTCTTTTGATGGATGTTGGTGAACATGAATTACATGATCCATATATCTTATTATTACAGGAAAAATGGTATATAATGTGGAAGATGTTGTGGATGGATGGGGGAGTGTAGTTGTTTATGTTATACAAAGAGACTTGTATTATATGGGTGACGACGTGGAAGATTTAACCTTTGACATTGAACCCCATCAACAACAAGAAATAGACCTATTATTCCATCATGATATTGAAAATATTAGTCTTGAAAGGGTGGACGAAGTAAATGAAGTAATGATGTAGCAAGATAATGATGTGGTTGGAGGAAAAAGTGATTGTATGTGCAATCATCCATTAAATTATCAACCACCTATTCTAGTATCATGGATCTATTATCATATTTAAATTTATTTGTATTCATGAGTTGTTTAATTTTAAAAATTTAAATTCTATAGTTTTTGTATGTGTAGTTTTTCATTATAATAACTATGTATATTTTGATTTTTAGTACGGTGCCTCTATTATGATTTCTAAATTTATTTTTCTACATGAATTTATCAAAATACACATTCTAAAGTTAATGCTACTTTTTTAAATGATAGGGATTCCAAGGATAAAGCGCATAACTGATCCTAATCAACTCTATATTTATTTATGAGGATATTAGAGGGTTATGGTTATAGGTAAAAATTTAAATGTAAAAGAAGTTATTGTGTCTTTTATACTAATAATTATTTTATCATTAAATATGAAAACAATGTCACTACCAAGAAAAATATGAACACTTCATATGTCTAGAATATGAATAGATTGAAGATATTTATCCCCTTTGACTGTTATGGGGTCCCCATTGATGATGTTGTAATATTATTTGTCCAGATTCTAGGCTATTTGGTGGTGAATCTGGTTAACCATTTGATTACATATTCTGATTGGAGGCATATGCCTCAATCTTAGAAGAATAAAGTCTTTGATTCCAAGATAAAGGTAAATTTAATACATTATGGATCAATTGAATTCCATTATGTAATTAAATTATAATATTTTTAAAATAAATCTCTTTGTATAGATGTTATTGTACTTTACCATTATTCTTTAGAAATCATTTGTTGAATCATATCAGAATATGACTGGATATGTCCCCAGTGACATTGCATCCATTGATGGTTTGAGTGAGAAGGTAAATCACACAACTAAATGATCATTTAGTACAAAAAATTTTATTGTTTTCAAGTTTAAATTTAAATATACATCACTATTTATCTTTCAAGAAAATTTTTATATAGCTTTTGATAGCAGGGATTGGAGACGGAGAGAGATAGTGTCAATCTTAGTTTTTTAGGTAGTGATTAGGGTTGAATTTGGATTCATTAGTGGTGATGTGTAACTAAAATCTTGACAGACTAACACTGATATGATGATTGAGAAAC
Organism: Viscum album; assembly: GCA_963277665.1. Classification (NCBI taxonomy): domain Eukaryota; kingdom Viridiplantae; phylum Streptophyta; class Magnoliopsida; order Santalales; family Viscaceae; genus Viscum; species Viscum album. The sequence goes on along the minus strand of OY728138.1, from coordinate 1,290,795,014 downwards.
CATGTCGTGGTTTGAGGTAGGGGATATCTACATTTCCCTTAAATTTTCTGAAATCTATATTCTTGTTTGATTTGTTGTGTTTTCTTCTAAATTTTACCTTATACACATCATTCTTAGGATCGTAGGTTTTTTCCATGTACCTAATTTTCCCACGTAGCCATTTCCCCCAAGTATAAAACCTTTACACAATTCTATAATTACAGAAAACTAATATTTTTAACAAATTTACTTATTAAAATAACTATCCATTCCAAACAACATATGTGGTCAGAAATTTTATTTGATATGGTATAATGTTTCTTATTGATTATTTTTTTATGAGGATTTCTATGTTGTGTTTAGACACACACGCACACACACACACATGGTATATTAGATTTAGCGGTTTTAAAGGGGAGTTTCTCCTTTATTTATATGGTGGTTTCAAAAATACACTTGAATAATGTATCTAAATAATAGATTGTTTATAAAGTGGGTTTTGAAGAAGTTTTTATATGTATTGTTATTATCTTAAAACCAAAGTTCTATTTGATCCTTTATATAATTTTTTTTCACAAAATGTGTTACAACCTTGGTTTATTCTCTGATATAGCCTTGTTTTATATAAATTTTTGAATCCTATGAGATAATCTTGATTGTTGTTTATTGTTATGTGAACTGTATACGAGTAATATATTAGAAGGGTGTATGGGGGAGGTATGAGTTATGGAATTTATATGCTTTTCCTTGTGTCATGTTATTAATGTGTGATTGATATGGGATACATGATTCCCACCATTGATATCTAGTATCAGGGGAACCTTTTACATCTATGTTGAGATTGAGGGATGGTTTATATGATATCCAGGATGAGACTCTAACAAGGGGATATTTGCTATATGATTTTGTTTGACTACATAGACTACCATCAAGTGAGGATTGTTTGAGTAATCTGAGAGGTTATTATCTAGGAACATCATTAATAGTTTGAATACTGCTCCATCCAAGTATATCTATGACTATATCACCAGTACCATATGAGTTTCTCATCATTAAATATACTTTATGAGACTTAATTAATATTATAATTGATTATTTTTCATTCATAATACGTGCTTCCCTTCCTCATGTTTTTTAAGGTTTCATTTAATTGTATTTTTCTTTTTGGTATAACTATTTTTGGGGGTGGCTTTGGATGGTTCACTTGGTTAACATGAAGGTTTCCAGTTTAGAATTTTGGGTTTTCACTATTATCTTATACCATGCATGTATTTTCCAATTTAACATATCTATATTAAGATATTATGGTTTATATTTATTACTTGTCTTGGTTTTTATGTTATGTTGATATATAATATGGATGTTTGTTTTTCTTTTATATTTTCTTGATTTTTTGGGGTTGTAGTTTCTTTATATTTATTTTTTAATTTAATTATGTAGTGTTGGTTTAAACCACCACTAAATATGGTCAAACATATATTAGAAGAAGTTTAAACCACTTCAAAATATATTCAAAATAGTATTAGTGGTAGTTTTAATTTCTACTATATAATCCAATATTTAGTGTCTATTTAAACCACTACTAATTCATGGGTAATTTTCTAGAAAAGAATCACTTCTAAAAACGTAGTTACTGCCACTAAAAAAATGTTTCACAACAATTCTTAGAAACCATTTCTAAATGGACGAAACCAATGCAGGTTGGATGCTGACACCAACATTATTAGAAGTTTTTTAAAAACCATCAAGGAAATATTTAACAGTGTTTTAAACCTCTACTAAACCTCTATTTTATATAGTGTTATAATTTTTAAAGTTTATTTTCAATGAAAATTATTTTCAATGTTTTTATGAGTTTTTAGTTTTAAAAATTAATTTTATGAAAAAAAAAATATTTTTCTCAAGAAATGTTCTAAGTGATCTTTAAAAATCATTTACTATATAAGAATTAGACCTTTGATATAAATTATTTTTTTCTATGGATATAGACTAAGGATTCCATTCTTATTCTATATCTGATTGTTTTATCATGAAAACATGTTTATGAAACCTGTTTATCTTATATGGTTTATACCATGATTAAATTCTTATGAAACCCACTTCTTTTTTCATAGGTTATATTATGATGAAATGATTACCAAAATTATCTCTTTTCTATAGGTTATGATATGAATAAACATTTATAAAACCCATTCCATTTTATAAGTTATGATATGATGAATGTTTTGTGATATTGTGGCACTCATACATATGATTTTCATTATATGATGGGTGGGACCTATATCTATCTCTAATACATTGGGTAATAGTTAATGTTATATGAGATCAACTGGAACAGAGATAGGTAATCCCGAGCCCAAAATAGGGTACATTAGAGGTTATATGAACCCAAAATAGGGTACACAGAAGTTTATCCCAAGCCCGAAGTAGGTACCCGAGTGGTTATCCCAAGAATAAAATGTTACAAATATCTTTGTGTGTAGCCTTGAATTATGATTTTCAATTATTATGTGTATGCCACAATTATATATCTTATGAAAATGTTATACTCTCATGGATCATGTTCTTTTATTCCCTTATGATTCATGTCTTATGAATAACTAATCTTTATGTCATGAATCAATATTAATATATTTGATTTTCTTGGTATTGTTTTGATATTTTATGCTCATGTTACCATACCCTTATGTTAATATTATGATTATGTATCTCCCTTGTTTAACCTTACTGAGCATCTGATCACACAATTTCTTATGTTCTCTTCCCCAGGTTATGAAGAAAGGTTTTAAGTAGGGTCTATCTGTGAAGAGTATTAAAGGAGAATATCTTTATAGGATATATTAATGACCTTTCACCAAACAAGAAGATTGTATACATAATCTACAAAGACACTAAAATATTATAGTCCTTAAGAATGTGTTTGGGTAATGTATTGAATATTCATATAAATATATGTAATATCTGTAGATGCCAAAAAAAATTCTCAAGGGATGAAGGATGTTTTGACGTGACAAAGTAGAGAAATATTCTGACCCGGTGATGCATTCTGGGGGGCCTGGAAGGTCCACATGAAAAAATCTCAGCTGGGCACGAAAAATATATATCCCATGCGGAAAATAGTGGGATCTAGGGTAGTTTCCCACGCCTGCACGAAAACTCTCATGCCGCGCGGAAAATGCTGCGCCTGCTTGGAAAACTCCCGCCCCGCGCGGAAACTTCCACCCTAGTGCGTAAACATCCACGTTTCCAACTGTGGGAGTGTAATTTTGTGCGTGGCATCCCACACAGAAGATCTATTACGTTTCCAACATCAGCACACAAACTTTCGCGTGGACTTATTTTCGCGCATATCGGGTGACCCTGAGCGCCTATAAATAGATGGGGCACCCCTTCAAATTCTGATGGATGAAGAGTCTGAACCATCTCCTCCACATGAAATCCACCTCTCCTAGACAAAAAATATGGCTTTTAGGTATGGTATTTTTTTTGACAGGTTTCCCAAGGGCCCGCCTTCGCACGAGACCATATGGGCTTAACCCTCGTCCAAATATCTTCGAGTCTCGTACCCTATGTTAAATCCCTTTCAATTGCGCACAATCGGTTCCAATTTCATGAAATCCCATCCAAATTGCATGGAATATCTTCCAATTACATGCAATCCCATCAAATTTCCCGAAAACCGTATGACTTACGTGTAATCTCCTCTATTTGTGCGCAAAATCGTGGATCCCCTTTACATGCTCGACCTCTCCAATTGCACGCTGACCCGGTATTTTTCATTAAAGGGGATCAATTGGACACCCAACTGGCATATTTCGTGTAAGGGGCTCAATTTCACAATGGCCTGACATTTTTCACACAAGCAGCTCAATTGCGCGTCGGCCTGGTCATTTCCACACATGTGTCTCAATTGCACGCCATCCTTCCATTTTCCACGCAACTGTTCCTTTTGCATGCAAACCTCCGTTATTACGTGCACGTGTTCGATGTCTCTATTCTGGAAATCATTTTTGGATGCCTCCCATGTCCAAAACATATACGACACACACCATTTTCCCATACGACCTTCTAGGCTCGTATGAAGTAACTTCAAAGTCCCTTGGACGATACTACCCATTGTGTTACTTCGCTTCATGCTTCTTCTCGTAGGAACGCTAACATATATTATTTCTTCACATAGCCACACTAATGTGGACTCCCCAATGGTTCGCTCCATAACACCCCATAGCCATGGAATTTCCTGTCCGTTATCTTCACCAAGGTGTAGAGGGTGATAGTTATGTAAGTCCTAGGGGTGAGGAGTAAACCCACCCCGTCTGAGCTACAGGAAGTTAAAATTCCAAGAACCTTCATCCTCAGCACATGACGTTAAACTGGGACCTCGCCATGTGTCGTGCACACGAGGTGCCCCATATTGGAAATTCTCTACACCCACTGATCTCCACGAGAGTGAGATCATCCCTCACATGGAATGACATCCTCTTTATTGGAGTGGCACCAGTCCGCGGGGAATGGTCAACCACCCTGGTTTAATCCCCTAGCATTCCTTGTAGGAGGAATCACCTTTGTGCCTCCTCTCTTCCTGGGTGCCAAATCCCTCTTCTGCTGGGCTTTTTCACCACCCGGGCCTCCCACCTAGAGTTAGTCCCAATCTCCATCACCTTAGGCTGCTAACCACGCATAAGCCCCTGTTTCCTCTTTGGGATTCTAACCACATGTAAGCCCCACTCTACATCCCACTGATGCACCTTTGCGTTGTGATCATCATGTCTTTTCTATCTATTGTTTCTCACACCGAGCATGACTCATGTGGGCTTAGAGAAAGCATCAACCATGACATCCTCTCCGGGAAGCCTAGAGTGTAATCCCTAAACACCAATTTGAACTACGTGGTCTTTGATCCTTTCCAAGGTGAGGTACGTATGAAGCCTCCCTGAGGTTTAAGCCCACCACATATTGGTTATGACCCATGTCATTTCACCAAAATATTCCATGAACTACGAGGTCTTTGATCCTTACCAAGTCATGGAACGTAGGAAGTCTCCACAAGGTTCAAGCCCACCATCCATTTGGACCCCAGGTCCTCCTTCGCATTGGTCCACCGACCCTCATCCCATATGAACTATGTGGGTTTGAACCTTGTCTCCTAGATAAGGTATGTAGGAAGCCTCCATGAGGTTCGAACCCATCCAGTAGTAATCTGTTGCGACTCCATTCAGTGGTAAGCCTTTTTCAACCCCATCCGGCAGTAAGCCGTTGTGTCTCCATTCAGTGGTAAAATGTTGTTAACTCCATCCATCAGTAAGCCGTTGTGACCCCATTCATCGGTAAGCCATCGAAATCTCCATCCAGCGGTAAGCTATTGTGACCCCATTCAGCAGTATGCCGTCGACATCCCCATCAAGTTGTAAGCCGTTGAAATCACTAATCGACGATAAGCCATCATCAGATGAACTACAAGGAATTTTATTCCCTACCACAGGGATACATAGGAAGTCTCCATGAGACTAAATCCCAATATTACCATCATCCTCACGACGGTTCCATCCCATCTACTATCCACTTCATTCAAACACTCCATCATCCATATTGATTCTTACCTGGGCTGCCACATCCCAGTGAGGTCATGAAAACTCACCCCCAACATCAGTGTTCCCTCGAGAGGTTTCACCCATCTAATCCACTTTAATCAGTGTTTTGATCAGTCTGAACTGTCTCCGCCATATGTTAAACCAATGGCACACCCTGTGTTAAACATGGGAAGCTGAGGAAAACCTTAGATACATACCTATGGCATATGGTTCCCCACGTATAACGTGGGATGCCTCGGGCTTCCGTGCCCTCGAGAATCCCTATAATAAGGGGAAGAAACCCAGACACGCCAGTGTTGCAACGTCCATACACGCCAGTGATATCCAACATGACTAATCCCTTTACTTACGGTTTCTTCCATGACCGGACCCTTTGGAATGTCCCGATAGAATCAATGTAATTAACTAGTGTCCATGAAGATATAACACTTGGAAGAGTTTCACGAACAACGTCTTAAATCTATAAGCGAGACCTAGAGTAGGTGACAAGTTCTAAGGAGGAACCCACATAAGGAAGAACCGACATCCCATCATCCTATTTCAATCAAGAATCAAACTTCCATGAACAAGGAATAGATGTTGCCTACCTTTGGAATGTTGGAATGCGGGGAAAAAACCACACCTTTAATAATCAAGCATACGAATGCGCACTCCCTAGAGAAAGTGTCAGAATTAGAAATGGTGAACCCGACATGAATATCATCTCCTAAATATAGATATTATTAGCGTTCGAGACATTAGTGGATTAGCATGTAACCGGATCCATATATCTGGCACTGGGTCCCACCAAGAAAATAGCGGTCCTGGCATGAAACTCACCATAAGTTGGGGTAGTAGAACGTTGGATGTCCCGGTTTACGATGTTGTCAGTGTGGACCCCTCTTACTAGTCATGGAAGATAGGATGACGCAGGGGAACTGGTCATTGGTTATTTTTTCTTTTAGAAATGATTAGTTAATCTCCCTACTTTTAAAAACCATGTTGCTACATCTGGAGTTCTGTCTCCGCCTGCCCACCGACGTAGGGGCAGGGGCAGGGGCGTGCCAATGCAGCAGTCCCGTGTGGTGCCACCGCTTCCTCAACAACCTCTACACCCACGACCATGGGGTGCCGACGCCCCATATCCCTGTCCTAGGTCATCCAACGAATGGTGATCAATGACCCCGTATGCCAGTATGAGGAGGAGGGAATTATCCCGACTCGGGATATGGCCCACCTAGAATTAGAGGTGTCTCTGCCTCATCATCAACGCCACCCCCGAGAACTGCGTATGGATCCACTAATCTCTGCTCCAACATATAAATACTTCGTGAGCTTGTACCCAGAATGCTCCGATGACTCCCTACCCTACGCTGATGAGGTATGGGATGTCTGGGCCAGCCCGGTTAGAGTCCTATTCCAAGGGCTCCCAGTGGGGGATCCCACCCGGCTGCGTCAACACCACCGCCCAGTCTTACTGGATGAGAAGTGGGTAAGCCATGAACCTGCACCATCATCTCTGGTCCGTCTAACCCGACGCCAGCGTTGGGTGCAAGCCGAAGAGGATGCCCGCCAAGGGGTGTCAACGTTAGCGGCTACTATGGCCTGAGCCACCACTGAAGCATACCACCAACTCCCTGTGTATGTTGAATAGATAAATTCATATGCCTGACCTAGATCGAGGCCCCAAATGCCCCATGTGTAGGCTAGGTCAAACCTCTTGGTCGCCGGCACAGGCAGTGGCCACCGCATACTAACCCATGGCAATGACACCCAATACGGAGGTCCTCCCCGTACTTCTATCATGGAGAACATGGGCCTTCCCTGCTTCCAGGATCAATATGGAGGTCTGCCCCATTCCACCTTCAGTCCAAATGAGGGTTCTCCCCGTGATAGTGATGCTCACTATGGAAGTCTCTCCCATGCCAACTACACCGTATATGGAGTCATTCCTCCCTCCAAAGATTGTTGGTATGGGGACGTTGAACATCCGGTCACTTGTTAACATGGGGACCCTCCCCGTGTCCTCGTAGCAGTTGGAGAAGGTCCTCCTCACCCCAACAATCAGAGGAGTGAGGGACGACTTTGTCTCACCAGCACCTAGCACGGAGGTCGTACTCATGTTCAGATCGACCAGTACAAGGCCCCTCCTCATACTGATGTCATCAAAGGGAAAAAGCATGGGGGTCCCACCCATGCTCCTATGTTCTCAAGCGGAGGTCCTACCTACTCCAGCACTTCCCATAGAGGTCCTCCCCATATCCCTTTTGATATCTGCCCCAGTGCTCCTCACACCCCAGTTTTCTCAGGTGGAATTCCTCCCTTCCCTAGAACCAATATGTCCAATGGACCTACTTGTGTCAGAAATCTACCCTGTACAAGAGAGTTATATCAGGTCAGGAAGGCGGTTCGTTGCCACCATAAGAAGGATTTGGGGAAGGTCCAGATAGATATCAAACCAGTCTGCTTCTCAGACTCTGAAGAAGAGTATGACTCAGCACAGAAACCCTCCCCTCTCTCCTCCTAGCCAAGGGCTGGGGAAGGAATGAGGCACAACATCCTAGTACTCCCAGAATGTGAGGTCCATCAGATTCCCACCTCCCTCTGCAGGTATATCCATGAGGATGAAAATTTGGCAACCCCATAGGTTACAGTCCTACAATCACCACTATCATCACCAGAATCACTCTCTACCTTGAGTAGAGATCACGAAGAGCTGTTCTAGGGACCAATGACAGGATAGTAGCAACGTGGCCTATATCCTGTATCCCTAGCCCCTACACCAGGAACTACGGTCATTATCTTGTCTTATCGCGACATAGCGCCCATGTCACTACACTCTTCAGAGGACAACCTGAGATTTGGCGGCCAATCAGCCCATTCTCCATATTCCCCACTGGTGAGCCTACCATCCCAGTGTTCAGTCTGAGTACCGCTGCCAGTTCCTCAGCCGTCTCCGGTTGATGAGTGGGGCAATGAAGGGTCAGAACCTGAATCCAAGACAAGGAGCTTATGGAATATCCTCACTGTGAACCACTTCCCCAAAATGTTCTGGTCGGTTGCCATGCCAAATTTCAGTGCGCCAGAATCCCTCACCCCAGAGGAATTGAGTGTTTTCATCAAACCCTCTGGGCGATGCACTTCTGCCGTCATCATCAACGAGTGGTTTATCCCAGGAGCCAAGTGCATTTTGAAGACATCGACAAGCAATTCCGTCGAGTTGACCTGGCTACACTCTCTCTGGCCCAGCACCCTGAGTCACCAGGCCAGCATAAGGCCCTCCAATAGCAATGCATTCAGAGTTTCAAGGTACTTTACAAGATTATCAAGGAGGCTTCCCCCCACGTACAAATCCATGGATGTTGGAAGTATGTTTCCAACTTCTTCATTCCTATCTGACGATAGCATGAATCGCTAGGCGATATTGAGGACATGCCCCCAGGATGGGTCACGATCAACATGGCCGACATATTAGACAAGGAGAATGAGATGGAGCTTATTGATGGGGACTTACCTCCTGAGGGCATGCCACCATTACTGGATACATTGGGAAGAGTTACTCTCTAGTAGAGGAATCTACTAGGTCTCCCTACGCCCACTGAGGCATTAGTCCTTATCTGAAATCACGGTAAGGGTAAAGATAACCTTGGAGATACCTAACTCTCCAACCCATCCACCTCAATGCAGAAGACAAAGGAGGACCTTGAAAAGGCCGTGTTTCACCAACAACTTTCTGAAAAAAAGAAGTTGGTCAATGAGCTCCTCGCTGAACACACTACAGAGTGACGGCTAGACTACGGAAATCCTAGGACAGGGTAGCAGGGGCAGGAACAAATTCCCCTCGGCGAGATGCCTCTAGGTCACCCTGACCATCCTACCCCCGTAGGAAGGGTTGAGTCCAGAACCTATGGAAAGAGGGAGCGGTATGTCTTTCCAAATCCTTCGGAATGGCGTGACAATCGAAGGAACCCAGTTTGGGTTCCCCCAACTGCCCTGCAGGTCACTCCACCAGCCGTCGAGCCACCTTACCATGTTGAAGAACCCACCAACACACTCGTGGTTAGGGACCCCCGTCAAGACAGGGACCCTCGCCTAGATGATCCAATGGTGGCACTCACTACCCGCCTTGAGGCATTGGAAACATGACAGGTGGAACTCCCACCTGATGGAAAGCCATATCTAGCATGGGTGGATGATATACCAACACCTCCAGGTTTTGGGAATCCTACCTTTTCCCCCTTCAATGGGATAAAGGATCCGCCACAACATCTAGCCCACTTCACCTCAAGGTGTGGGCCCATGTTAGGGACTCCAACGCATTAGGAGGATGCCAAGCTCTGATGTTTTGTGTAGACATTGGAGGGTCCTACGTTTGTCTGGTACAACCAGCTCCCCATCAGATCAGTGACCAGCTGAGAGGACCTCTGTTGGCAATTCCTCTACCAGTTCAGCTCCACCCTGCAGAAAAAGAACATCGCAGACCTCTTCAAGTTAAAATAGAGGCCTAATGAGCGTGTTGCGAACTTTATCACCTGGTGGAAAGGGCTTACATACTCCCTTGACATGCCCCTGAATCATGAGCAATTACTGACGATGTGTGTAGGGAATGCTAAAATAGAACTGGTTACCCCTATTATCACCAAGGAATACCCTGGAGGATTCTGAGACTTCTTTGATAAGGCCCAATGCCAAGAAGAAGCCCTGTAATAGGCTAGCCAGGCACGTCCATTGCACCCTGTAATTCCTGCAAGGAGGGATTCCAGAGCCGAGCCCACTGTGGTGGCCCAAATAGAGGCCCCCAAACAGCTAGAATTATTACCAGTGGAGTCGCCTCTGAACCTCGCAGAGGCCCACCACCAAAGGCTCAGCCTCTATCCCAACAACGTCCACCTCAGAACCGACAGTTTCCCCCACGAAACGCGCAGCCACCACCCAAGCGGGATAACCAAGCTCCACCTCTTCGACAAGATCATATAGCTCCTCATTAGGGGAAATCTCCAAGGCCCCCTTTTTAGATAGAAGAAACCGAACCTACTCATTTAATGAGAATCAGGATCCCAGTTATTTTCGAAGTGCCTTGGAATAGAGGATAGTGCATTTACCTGAGTGAAGAAGGCCAGAAGAGGCAAACCTCACTGTTTGCCCCAACTACTACCCCTATCACCAGATCCTCGGAAACACTCTCAAGCTGTGATATGTGTTCAAAGATTGGATTCAAGACCAGGTCAATAAAAACATAGTCAGGTTGGCCCCGACCCCAACATAAGTGGCATGTGTCGTCGTAAGGTCAGACAATAGTAGCAACAGCAAGGGAGAGTGGCATCAGGTTTCTAACCATGGGTCTCAGAAATATGATGACTATATGGATTGAAAAATGGTCACCCATTCCCATGGTATCATTCGTGCATGCCTAAATCGGCCAGATCCTTTAGAAGATATGGCCACCACTTCTACATCGTCGTCTCAGCCGGTCTCTTCCTAGAAGATAAAACACCGGTGGTGCAAGCGAAAGCAATGCGCCCCACCAATCCCATCATTGTACCATACTCTTGGCAACTTCATGCCCTTGGAGATGGAGATTCATACCAGAATATGACTAGTAGTGGATGGATATTCGAGTGATAGTCAAGGGTACGCTTCGGTTAACACCGTAGAGTTGGTAAACCCCAACATGACTCCCGACAATGGGGATCGCCAGGCGGATCTCCCCAATGTACCCAACTGACGTCAATATCAATGGATCAACGACAATATGGTTCGTCGAGGCACATCAGTTGGCACTTCCAACTAGGCTGTATATGCCACTGATATTAGACAGTAGGCCCAGCGCAAATCTCATCATGCGCAACCTCCTCATCTGATGTCATCAGGCCCGCCTTCACTGCCGTTTGCACTACTGGATCAGGTAGAGCCACCTCGACCATGCCACGACTTGCCATGCCCTACTACAGGCCAGTCTCAGTCATCCGGCCATCATCCGGTAGCCACTCTACAGGCTTCGACTAGTGAGCAGTGGGGTATTCCCAACACCAGTCAGTCGCCGGCCCAGCCAGCAGGCACCACTGTACCGCCTGCCATAGAGCGACCTCCTGCAAGCAGAAGTTCACGCCTGACATGGAATTATGGTGTTCTCAAGAACATTTACAGCATCCCAATAAGGGTTTCCATCCTCAAGGACCTTCACCTATCGGTAGATATGCATGAGGCCCTCGTCGAGGATTTAAGAAACCCCCTCTAATTTGAGACGTTGGTAGCAGCTGCAGAGGCCTTTCATGCGGAAGTGATAGAGAATGCTGAATGTCAGACCATTATCTCATTCTCTAGAGAAGATGAAGGTTCTCCCATACAAGGTAAAATTTTCCCACTGTACATCACAATCCAATTCAATTGTGTGGAGGTTTTCCACTATCTTGTTGGCAGCGGCTCCAAGATTAACCTTATCTCAACACGGACACTGCAGAAGCTGGTGTTTTCTGAAGTTGATTTGACTCCCTCCGACCTAAAAATCTAGGGTTACAATTGGACAGAGTAGACCCTGATCGACATGATCTGTTTGAATACCCAGTTTGGTGGCCTAGTTGCTAGTACCGAGTTTATGGTTGTCTATCAAGACACCGTGTAAAATTCATTGATGGGAAAAACATGGATCCACCTGCACATGACAGTTCCATCATCGTATCACTAGTGCCTCAAGTACTCCCTCAATGGTCGAGTGGGCATGCTCTAAGGTGACACATCTCCTTTTCCCTCCTTTTAAGCCCAGTACATGGATTCTAACTATTACAAGAGCAAGAAAATCAGATTCAAAAAAATGAGGTCGATCATGTCGCGGTTGCAACTGACCCCTCGGTAGGTCTGGATGACACCTATGTCTTCCTGATCCATCGATTCGAGGCCATGACCCCTAATATGGGGAAATGTTTTTTTGTCTTTGGTAAAAAGGGGAAGCATATTATAAGGTCTAAGAGACGTCGGTAGATCACTTTGTATTCTTATACGAATCAAGACTTAGTGATCCCTGATCCCCCTACTCCTATAAGGTATCGAGATATCTGCCCCATGGCAATGGTGATATGTCATAATTTCCAGTTTTGATGGTCTAGAATCAACCATGTCAATCCAAAGTGCCACTATTTCTTTGATATCATCAAGTGTGGCCCCTTGGGCCGAAGATTAGATGGGATCAGGTCGAAAACCTTCATTGCTATGGTTTCGACATTACCGGAATCTCCCGATGCAGTGACCACTGCTGCTCAGGCTGGTACTAGCCTCCCATTAGAATATTACGACCCAGAGGAAGCTCCTCCCATTGGGGATCCCTCCTCCGAAAGTGAAGAATAGGATTTGGAGGACGCTACCCCTACCTTTTAAGAGGTGATTTCGACCACGATCGATGAGTTGGTACTGGTAAACCTCGGTTGCGAGGCAGATCCAAGACCTATATTAATTAGTGCCTCCATGTCCCTCGAGGAGAAACAATGGTACATAGACTTCCTAAAACAAAATCACAATATATTCTCCTAGAGCTATGATGAGATTCCAGGACTAGATCCTCAGGTAGCTGTCCACCACCTCGGTCTCCCTGTAAATCATCACGGGTTCAAACAACTTCCCAGGAAGATGCACCCTTCTCACGACACCATGGTGTAGGTAGAAGTTTATAAGCTAATTATTGCCAATTTAGTTAAGGAGTTATAGTACCCCAAATGGCTATCCAACATTGTTCCAGTCAGGAAGAATAACAGACAGATTGAAGTTTGCATCGACTTCCTAGATCTCAATCATCACTGTCCGAAGGATGATCTCTCCCTTCCTGCGAAGAAGTTACTGATTGATGCTAAAACTAGGTTCCAAGCCCTCTCCTTCATGTATGGGTACTCTATGTACAACCAAATTTGAATGGCCCATGAGGATGAGAAGTCCACAGCCTTCAGAGTTCCATAAGGTATGTTTTTTTACCAGGTCATTCCCTTCGGCTTAAAGAATGCAGGTGCCACCTATCTGAGGGCCATGCATCGCATATTCAATACAATCCTCAAGACATTGGTGGAATTCTATATGGACGATCTGGTGGTCGAATCTCGCTAGCACTAGGACTATCTCAAGGACCTTGAGAAAGTGTTCAGATTCCTTCGTTCCCGCCACCTGAAGATGAACCCATTGAAATGTGCCTTCAGCGTCACCTTTAGGAAGTTCCTTGTCTTTGTTTTTAGGTATTGGGGCATCGAGATTGACCTAGAGAAGATCAAGGTCATCATCAAGATGCCTTTACCAACTAATATTTGGGAGCTTCGAGGATTTCAAGGCCACTTAGCCTACATACGCCGATTCATTGTAAATCAGGCCAGAAAGTGTAATCCCTTTCTCAGCTCATGAAGAAAGGCACCAATTATGAATAGGACGAAGAGTGCCAGAATGCGTTCAAGGAAATGAAGCAGTATCTGATCTAGCCTCTGGTCTTAATTCCACCTGTCTCCAAAAATCCATTGGTCCTTTATGTGACCTCCTTGGAATGATCTCTCAAATCCCTTCTCACCCAGAAGAATAATGAGGGGACAGAAAATAACCTCTATTACCTTAGTTGTATGCTTATCGATATAGAGACCAGATAATCCTCTATAAAAAAGAGTTGCCTTGCATTGGTATTCGCAGAACAAAAATTGCGACACTACTTGCAGCACCACGAGGTACAGCTGGTTTCTCGGGTAGACCCACTGAAGTACATTATAAACCGCCCCCCATGTTGACAGACCATCTTAGCTTGGTGGGCAGTGATTCTTTATCAGTTCGATATCAGGTTTATCCCTCAGAAAGATATTATGGGGAAAGCATTGGTAGAATTCATTGCTTCCCATCCGACTCCTGCTAACCAGTCCTTGGATCTCGATTTCCCCGATGAGGCAATCCTCTCAGTAGATCATTCCATCCTATGTTGGCAGATGCACTTCAATGGTTCTCCCTGGAGTCCCACCGGAAGGAGGCTAAATGATCCCAAGCTCAACATGGTAGGCTTGGGTATTGTCTTTATTACCCTGACGAAAGATATTATTCCATACTCATTCATGTTTTCAGAAAGCTACACCGACAATGAGGCAGAGTATCAGGCTCTTATCACTAGCCTCGAGCTGGCCCTCAAGATTGATGTGCCCCATTTTCATGTGAAAGGGGATTCCAAACTAATCATCAAGCAGATCAATGGTGACTACGTCATCAGAAAGCCGGAGCTCATACCATTGTTGGAGCGAACTCTCCAGCTAATGGCTGAGTTCCCATCTCGGCTGGAAGTTACTCATGTCCCTCGATCTCAGAATGATTAAGATGACACCCTGGCCGGACTAGTTTCATCACTTGCAAAACCGGAACCAGATGATCTGATTATCCATGTGGCACATCGGAGAGTCATTTCTCTCATCACCCCAGGTGACGAAGATGACCTACAAGTGATCCATATTACCACCAGAGCCTCCACGCCAGGACCCCCAGGTCCCTTATATGCAGTGGTTGAAGTGACTCCTAACTAGAGATCCCCCTTTATCAAGTATCTCCAAAATGGTTACCTCTCGGCTTATTGGGATGAGCGTGAGCGAATCTGACACCGCACACTACGATTTACCCTCCAGAGTGGTCCCAGTCTTGAGAAGATCATCTACAAACGTGGGTTTGATGGTCTTATCATCCATTGAATCCAAGGAGTCAATATTTCTTAGGTCATGCGGGAGGTTCACATCGGTTCCTATGGGGATCATCAAACTGGGCTGAAGCTATCTCACCAGATCCAGAGACTAGGGTACTTTTGGCCCTCTATGATCCATGATTTCATCGAGTTCACCAAGAGATTTCATGCGTTCCAAGTTCATGCCAACTTCGTACATCAGCCACCAGAGCCTCTCCACACTACCAAGTACTCTTGGCCCTTCGCAGTCTGGGGACTGGATGTCGTGGGACCATATCCACCGGCGAAATATCACCAGTGCAGGTTCATCCTGACTGCTATGGATTTATTTTCCAAGTGCGCAGAGGCAGTTCTGCTCAAGGAGGTCAAGGCCCATTCTATCATTGAGTTTGTGAGCTCCAATATCATCTATCAATTTTGAGTCCCTCACGCCGTGATCACTGATAAAAACACCAAATTCTGAGTTGAAGAAAGTGTATTCCAAGTACAACATTCATTCTAACCATACATCCCGCTATTATGCGCAAGAAAATGGGAAGATCGAGGCGTTCAACAAGACCCTCTCTAACATTTTGCAGAAAATGGTTGGTCTGAACAAGAAGAGTCGACCAAACAAGCTCTCCAATTCCCTCTAGGATTATTTTATGGCGAATTGTAATTCCACATAGGTGACCCCATATAAATTGGTATATCGAACAGAAGCCATCCTGCCTATCAGTATTCAGTTGCCTTCATTACGCATAGAGGTCTATGACTACCAGGTTCTAGATAAGGTAGTTGAAATTCGTCTGGATGAATTGGAAGAACTTGATGAGAATTGGCTTTGTGCCCTGTACAACATAGAAAAACACCATAAAAAGATAGCTAGATCCTTTAACAAGAAGGTCTGCCTCCACTCTTTAATAAAAGGTGATCTGGTATCGGCCATCCGGACACCAATTATACCTGGTAAGAAACCACCCAAGTTGGATCCCAAATGGGAAGGAACTTTCGTTGTTCACAAGGTTTACCCCAATGGTGCGTACTCACTGGTGACCATGGATGGTGAGCGTATAAATCCTCCCACCAATGAAAAATTCATCAAGTAATACTTTGCCTGAGCCAGCTAGTCTGACATAACCCTAAACTATTTGGTCCGACATTACCCTAAACTGTTTGTTCCGGTATGACCCTAAACTGTTTGGTTCGGCATGACCCTAAACTGTTTGGTCCCACATGACCCTAAATTTGATGTTCCTACAATACTTTAAACTGTAAAACATCCTGCATGATGTTAAATTGTATGTCATCCTGTAAGACGTTAAACTTCACTCTTAGAACTATATACGGCTTGATTCCCATCTGCATGGGATACGTAAGAACACTCAGAGCTCGGCCCTGAGTCCATCCCCCAAACTCTTCTCTTTGACTATCCCCCTTGGGTATAGTTCTCTCAGAGGGTCCTTTCATAGTATAGTGTAGGCTCCTTTAGCCTCACTCATGTCAGAGTTATGACGGTCACACCATTTTCCCCCTCCCCGTTCTTTTATCCTCCCACATCCCCACTGCATGATGTTAAACTACATGGACTTTAAGAACTACATATGACTTGATTCTCATCCTCATGGGATACGTAGGAACGCCCCGACATTTTGTCTGTTGGCCCAGCCTGAACTTCAGAATCTCCCCTCGGGTCACGAAATATTGTATGGTATAGGATTTTACCCTAATTCACATCGATCTTATCTCGATCCCGCTATACGCCCTGCTCCCCTGAGATATTCATCACTTTCACCACCCTGCTTGACGTTTAAATTCATGGGCACAGCTATGCTTCACCCACTCCTTTGATTTGGAATCCACCATCCTTCACATCCAAAAGGACACCTGGCTAGCATGGGTACTCGGCCTAAGGGCTCTCCTACCACTTCGGGCCAACACCCTCGAGGATGTTGAGAAAAAATTGATACAAGTCCCGCGTTGCGAATATGTTCAGTGGTTGATGCTCATCTATTGTTCCCATTTTAGGTCACACTATAAGGAAGATATGTTTAGAACATGTTAAGTGGCTATCATTTTTCATTGTCACCACCCCTATAGATCCCAAACATTGAGTATGGTGGTTCATCTTGCCCACTGCATCTTCAAGTCGCGACTTCCTTCGGGCAATGCCAGCTATCATACCCTTATAGGATAAAGAAATCTGAATCTTAATCCTTATTTCCCACACTGAGCACTACTCAAGTGGTATTAGGAGCTTTGATGAGGTGGTAATCTCACAAGAGGTGATATGGCTACAGTTGGCCGGGAGGCCCAGCCTTAGGTCCTTCGACCCCTTCGGGCCCCTTGCCCAAGTTCTCATTTAGGATTGTGTGGTGCGGTGCAGACTCATGTCCTCATTCACGTCAGGCTATTTCACCATGCCACACATATCCCATTGAGATATCCCTTCCTTCATTTATCATCCATTCTACGAGCACAGGCCCTACCATGCTCGACATGACCCATCATTTGGGTTTCTGTCACTCTCTATATCCAGAATGGCCCCCGAATGGCATGGATTCTCAGCCCAAGGGCTCTCCTACCATTAAGAGATAACACCCTCGAGGATTGCGACCGATAAGTTGATACAAGTCGCATGTTGCGAATACGGTCAGCAGTTGACACTCAATGGTTTTCCCCAAATTCTGGTCACACAATGGTGGATACTGTGTTGTGAACCTGTTCAACAGTTTTCCCCAATCATCATTGTTGCTTCGTTGTCTTCCATAAGCAAGATGATTCACCCTTTCTTTCCCACACATATGACATTAAACTAGGCATATAATGTCCGAGTTCTATGACACTAAACTAAGATCACTTCCATCCTCACTACAAATTGTTAAACTGTAAGCTGGATATGATGCTTCGTCCATGGCCCAGCCTCAGGCCCCTTGGCCTTTGTGAGCCCCCGTACCAAGTTCCCACTTGGGGTTGTACGGTGTGGTGCGTATCATGTCCTCATTCACATTGGGTTTCTCTCCATGTCGTACACATCCTTGAATGAGATACCTTACCCCTACCTTCTTCCTCACTGGATGACGTTAACCTACAAACTAACATGGACATTCCATATGAGGCCCAGCCTTAGGCCCCTTGGCCTTTTCGAGCCCCTGGCCCAAGTATTCACTTAGTATTTCATGGTGTGGTATAGGATTATGTCCTCATTCACATCGGGTTACTCACTACACCATACACCTCCCTTGTTTGTGGTATCTTACCCATTTGTGTCCTTGCTGCATGATGGTAAACTACACATTACCCTCTTCTAGAACTACGTGTGTCTTGATTCCCATCCTCATGGGATACGTAGGAATGCCCAAACATTTCATCTATTGGAACATCCCCATATTGTAAAGATATCCTTCTTATCTAGGCCCCTTGGCCAGTATTCTTTCATGAGAGGGATATATGGTGTGGTATGAGATTATGTCTTCATTCATGTTGGGTTTGTAACAACCATGCCATGTATCTCTTTCTCCTGAGAGTTCTCCATATCTATGTTATGTACTCATATTTTAAAATCATATTCTCTCAAGTTGAACCCCTTGACCCTCTACAGTGGTTCACCAATGTGCCCAAGAGTACTATGGTTCTGCGTTTGTAGTGTCATATTTTACCTGGACATGCTTTCGCCCATTTTCTAGGCTTCATGTTCCCCTTCATTTGGGATTCCATAATCTTTCACACCCGAAGGGACCTTCAAATGGCATGGATGTTAGGCCTAAGGGCTCTCCTACCATTACGGGCCAACGTCCTTGAGGGTTTCAGACAGAAAATCGATACAATTCCCACATTGCGAATATGGTCAGTGGTCGATGCTCATTTTTTGTTCCCATTTCAGGTCACACAATATAGATGATGTGCTTGGAACATAGTCAACATTTATCCTCCATTTTCATTCCAACCCCTTCAATCCTTGAATGTTGGTTACATGATTCACATTATTTTCCACCACATCATGTCCAAATGGAATTTTGACACTCCTGGCATTATCCCATAGTGCGAATTTTCACGTTAGGAGGAAAAAATCCACGGTAAAGGAATCATTTGGGGATCTGCTCTGATTTCACATTGGCGTGCGTTCCAGGTATTTCAAAAAACCTCTTTTTCCCTTGTTTCCCACATTAATTTTGACTCATGTGGGCTTAAGAATCTGATTGAGGTTTTCAATTACTTGGAAGTATTTCACTCTTCTATGGTCCAAGCTCTAATACCATAAACTAAGTCCTCTTTTAGAATACATACAGTTTGATTCCCATTCCCATGGGATACGTAGTAACACCTAGAAATCTTGTCTTTGGGTCTAGCTTGAGTTCCACTAATTTATCTCTTCTGTTATGCCTTTGGGGTTTAACTCCTACGGTACTGTGTGGTGTGATATGGGCTTATGTCCTCATTCACGTTGGGTTTAAATTAGCCGCACCATGTACACATGTTTCTAAGAGTTATCCCCCCTACTTCCTATCACAGATGATATTAAACTGTATGTAGTCCCGCAAGATGTTAAAAGGAACCTTCAAGAACTACGTGTGGCTTGATTCCCATTCTCATGGGATACGTAGAAACACCCGAACATCTCGTCTTCAGGTCTAGCTCAATTGGGAGCTAGTTTCTCCTGCCCCATATCCTCTAACCTTTTCTAGACCCTCAGCCCGAGGTTTCTTTCGTAGAATCATGCACGGTATAGTGTATACCTCATCCCCATATGCTTTATCATGTTGTGCGCATCCCCTATGGAACCTGATCTCTCCTGTATAAATCTAGGCCATATGACTTTCAACTTTGATTCTTAGTCCCACACAGCTTTAAACTATTTCATCTATCCTGAATGACATTAAAAATGCATGGTTGGTCCCATCACATGACCCTAAACTGTGACATTATCATCTTGGTTGCACGATGAAAAATGACACTACGCCGTGATATCCTCACTCGAGGAGGCATCAAGTTTGGTATCAGTCATACACCATACCATTTGTCAACACCTGCACACGGCTTGATTTTTGTGTCGATGCCTGGACTTTCAATTCTAGGTCTATCGCTACACCAAAAAAACACTCATTCATCCTAAATGAAAAACAAGATCCATCAAATACCGATTCTTTCGGTACAAAGTCCAGACCCGAATGACCTTTTAGAACTACATGTTGATTGATTCCCACCCACATGGGATACATAGTAATGCCTGTGCACTTTTCCTCAGGCCCAACCTAACTTATGTTTTCGGTCCCTCGACCTGAAATCTCTCCCAAGAAGTGCACGGTGATCCGTACCATGTCCTCATTCACAAAGAGTCTTGTACTTACATAATCATGTGTCTTGTATTTCCAACCATTCATAGTCCAAGCTCTACGACCATAAACTAAGACCACTCCACGTCCTTTCCACAAGACGTTAAACTACAAGACATCTTTCAGAACTACATTTGGCTTGATTCCCATCCTCATGGGATACATAGGAACACCCATGTATTTTTGTCTTCAGGTCCAGCCCCAAGAATCTAAAAATATTGTCCTTTCTTTTTCGTCCCCTCAGCCTGAACTCATTTGGGAACATGTGGGATTATGTCCTACTTCAATCTAGGGTTTTCAATAGTTTCACCATGTGCTTCCCATATCTTTTCATAGCATGGTCCAAGTTCTATGACCCAAAACTAAGATCTTTCTATGGGAACTATGCATCATGTTTGGCCATTTTGTCACCCTATGCATAGTCCACTAAATCAAGCCCCCTTAATGGTCAACCATAGGACCTTAAGTTGAAATTTTGTGACCCCAGGACCATTTTCCTTGGGAAGGGACTCGAATCCCTCTATACAATACGTCTTATAGTCGTATTCAGATGTGTTTTGAAAAAGATCCTGAAGTATGGAATTTTCATAGGGACATTCCCCTCATTCTATGTCCAAGATTTGTGAGCCCATCATCTGGATCCTCATCCTCTTCCATGTATGAAGGGAACCCCTTTGTAGCCTAGTTTCATGCCACACTGGCTTACCTACCATTCGGGGCCAATGTCCTGGAAGATCTCAAACGGAATTTGCGACAGGTCCTGTGTTTCGAACATGGTCAACAGTGGACCCTCATCTGTTTGTCTCCATTTCAGGCTAACACAATATGGATGATGTGTTTAAAACATGGTCAAAAACTATTCCCTATCATCACACCACCATTATTGTGGTCCAGATCTCAAGCATCATGATTCACATATTTCCACATCCTTATGTTCAAGTGGAATTCCAATATACTCAGCTTTACTCCTCCGTGCATCTAGGTGTGCTATATAGGCGGGTCAGCATCAATGAGAGATCATTCACTATAGTGTACCATCATCCCTAACTTTTGCCTCCTAGTGTTAGGAAATTCCCATCACTACTTCTTGTTTCCCACATCAAACATGACTCATGTGGGATTAGTAGTTTTGGTTGGACGTGTATTGGTGCACCCATGCCACACGTACCTTTCCTCGTCCTGCATGATGTTAAACTGCACTTTCAGAACTACATATGGCTTGATTCACATCCACATGGGATACGTAAGAACGCTCGACCACTTTACTTCGGGTCCATCCTAATTTTCACTTTTGGTCCCTTGACCTGAAGAGTTCCCTCCGGGGATACGTGCTATGATCCGGACTCCAAGTCCTCATTCACATTGGGTTTATAGCTACCACACCACATACTCCCTTCGTGGGATCTTTCCTTTCAGTCCACGTCCAATTGTATGACGTTAAACTGCACAATTCCATATGTCCTCAACACATGACACTAAACTGTGGTTCTACCCTGAACAAGTTTAGGATTCCCTATGTTAATCATGGGATGCGTCAGTTTCCTCTCCAGAGGGGATTCTCCCTACCAGTACTGGTCTCTGACCACACCGTGCCCCAAGAACTACGTTTAACTTGATTCCCATTCACATGGGATACATAGGAACACCCAGACATCTTGTCTCTGGGTCCATCCATAGGAACCATAATTCCCATCCCCCCTCTTTTTTTGGTCCCCTAACCTAATCACTTTTAGGGAACCATGAAATTGAATTCGGGATGCCCCACAATAATATTGGGGGGATAAAATTTACTCATCAAAAGGGTCCTTTTTGGAAGTATATTTGATCCCTGATCAGACCAATGTACCCACCTAATGTGTTTCCACCACGGTGGTGTAATTTCAACAGTGTTGGACTCCCATCGAACAAACCCATCACTCCACTCTCCACTATTGGTGTGACCTTCATTCGGATCCTCACCCTCTTTCATATCTCGAGGAACCCCATAATAGTATGGATGCATGGCCTATGACTCACCAACTATCCTTAGCTAACATTCCAGAAGACTAACAGATGACATTTTGAGTCAGGCCCCGTGTTTTGAACATGGTCAACGGTCAACCCTCATTTGTTATCCCCATTTCAGGCTAACACAATAAGAATACTGTGTTTCGAACACGGTCAACAGCCATTCTTAATTGTCATGCCATCACTAAATTATTCCAAATATTGGGTATTGTGATTCACACCTTCCATCCCCCCTATTCGGATTTATTCAAGTGCCCCTGGAAATACACCATTTTTGCACCAGGATATACTGGGAAAATGGTAATTCGACTATTCTGAGAGCTTCATTCTCCAGTCAGGTCTCTCCCTTCTCTTACTGGGAATCCGGATTGGTTTTCCAACCCTCGGGTGCCCAAATCCTGGTTGGAACTCCTACATTTAAAATAAGTAATAGTGAGAACATCCCTTGTTTCCCACACCAAGTAAGACCCACGTGAGCTTATGAATGGATTGCTATTTATTTCAGGATTGTGGTTTAAAGAATTAAACCAAATGAACAAGTAAATAAATCTATACATATATCTATCTATAGATGAAATTCAAGAAAATAGGTAGTAAGTAGAAATGATTTTATTAGTTTGACCAAAATAGGGCCCTTAAGGATCAACATCTTGGATATATCATTCCAACACCACTATCTTTTGTCTTGTGGCCTCCAAGATTGCTTCCCTCCCCCTGAGAACCCTCTCCTCATCAGCGTCCATAGAGCATAGTGCACTATCTCTAGCCTATGCTCGCGCCTCACTACTAGAAATTCAGGCTTCTGTGCCTGCTATCATTAGCGACCGCTTTTGGCGGTCGCTAAAAGGGGTATTAGTGACCACCAATGGTGGCCGCTAATTCCGTCAAAAAATCTGGCGGGATTTTTCCCGCTTCCAGTCTTCTTCTTCACGGGTTTCCTGTAACACCACGGTGTCGCCGCCTCCTACCGCCTCCGCCGTCGCCCACGCCACCACGGGTGACCTCCAAACAAACCTCGAACTCTGTTGTTGTACCTAATAGGTCCTTTAACCACTGTGGAAACCTTACCCTACCTCCCCATGACATCCGCCTGGGTACCTTCTTCTTTCCGACCACCGGTAATCCGCCATGGATGGCGACCAAAGGTTTCGGCATCCCTCCCTGCCACCCCCCGCGTCACCGTGTTTAATCGACATCAAGCCACACAAAATGTCGCTGTTTTCATGCGGGGGTTTTAGCGGCCGCCATTGGCGGTCGCTGTTGAGATTCACCGACGAAGCAACAGCGACCGCCATAAGCGATCGCTGAGCGGCCACAAAAAGCCTTTAGCGACCGCTTTTGGCGGTTGCTAATGGCTGCAATTCTAGTAGTGCATGTTCCATTTTAATTTTAGTCACTTGGTGACCCACTTCCACTAGATACTCTTGGGTGTCCGCAAGCTAGGCCCTCAATTGCTCCACGAGCTCAGAACAATTGGTGACGAATACCTTCTTTTCTTTCATCTGTCCATCAAGGCTTCAGAACTCTTGTTCCACCTTCTGGAATGCTTGGGTACTCCCTGACTCTTTCTGATACTGGGAAACATTGGAGCATCGGCTACTCTCACATAACTTCTCAGCCACGTAGTCACGGACTGTCGAATGAAGACGGTGAGCATCCACCCCCTCAGCACAGAGAAAGCACATCTAGGTGTGGAGTGATTCTATCTGTTTTAGCCATTCCATCTAAGGATGAATGAGAATGTGCTTGATACATTTCCACCCCTTGCACCACATCATACGACTCTCATCAGATGCCTCCGAATCAGAATCATCTATGTCATGATGATTTGTAGGCCGATAGATGTGGAATGTAACCAAGAGATCAACGACAAGGTCTTTTTTAGGTACTCCTCCAAAGGGGTTGGGCTCTTCAATGACTGGGAGACCTTCCTCTCTCACATATATCTCGGTAGCTCCTTCACCAACTTTAGGCCCTGACCCAAAGTTAATACCACTGATATCCACATCACTTTGTTCACTAAGTTCCCAGGCCAGCTCGGTTTCAGAAATGCTCCCTGAATGGGATGACACATTTTCCATCGAATCACTCGCAGATGGTCTGGATTAGGTAGCCTTTCTATCCTCCAATGCCATGATTACTACACAAAAAATGAACACCTAGATCAACTGAGTTCTCTAATAGCCCATAAATGCATCTAAGTGAAAAAAAATTCACAAGAACTCAGTACATCGGCCTCTGGCATTCCCTTCGCTGCAGGATCTGTCGTGGTGGGGGATCCCTCAACACTTGTTAGCTCAATAATGGGCGTCGACTCCCCACCTTGTTCTATCGGCACCTCCTCCCCCCCCTTTGAATGGAGCATCTTGGTCAGTGATAATTTGCACCTGAGAAAAATAAAGAGATCTGACTGAGGTATACAAGAACAAACGAAAGGGGTAAAGATAGATAAGGGCTGGCACATACCTCAAGTAGCTCAGTTATGTCTACATCAGATCCAATGACCTCAACACTCTCCAGAATACTCCCTTGGTGGGACTTCCCCTGAGACCCTCCACCTTTGAGCTCCTCTTCTCCTTCACCCCACCTTCACCATCTCCTTCTACCTCCTCCTCTTCCATCTCACTGCCCTCCAGCTCCTCGTCACTGTTGTCATCCTCGGGCGGTATTTCATCCGGATCATGCTCCTGGATGAGCATTACCTTCACCAGGAGGGGTAGTTCCTCACGCCGAACTCGATGGCATTCATACACATCCATGGACATTAGGTACACATGCTGGAGATGGAATTTTACCCTATCATCGACCCGGATGAGTCCGAACTCAGGAGACTACATTCTGTCTCATGTTATCTTCTTTTAGAGGGCTTCAGTACCCATCAACTACTGTAGGGTAAACCAGGCCGACCACAGAGCCGAGAAAATTGCATCATTGGGAGGTTGAAACATATACATTATCTGCTTCCCAGGAAGTTCCCTGACCGCTCCGTGAGCCCCTCTCCCCTTGGGTGACAAAGTCACGACCATGCCGTGCAACGTTCCCGCTACTGTAGTATTGGCCTGTGCGGGTCGAGTTGCCCGACTTGCTTTTGACCTTTCCTCCCCAGCAGCACCTTATCTTCTCTCTCGCCACCTAGGTTCTACACTGGTTACCTTGAGCTACCAAACTCACTTACACAAATTTTCTTTTAGGGTATGCTACGACCCAATGTTCAATGTATTTTGTCGAGAGGACAATATCAACTCTGATGGGGGGAAGGGTAATGACGTCGCCAGAACCATGGGTAGTGAACATCAGCTACATTTGGAAAAGAACACATGGATTCCTATCCTTCCAGACATATGTATACACCTTATTTGGAATCCTCTGGAGGCATCCAAACTACCTAGAAAATCTTGACGGCACGTAGGGCTCACAAAAAATCATCCCCTCAATCCGCATGACAAGCACCCCACCTATAATGCTCTGGAAGAATTATCTTTGCTCTATTGATCCCTGCCTGCTATCTATAATTTGGCCAATCAGAGTGGGGAATGGGATGAAAGTGAAGTTGGCATGATTTTCGATTATGATCCTTACCCCCTCCTTGTTGAGCGTCAATGACATAACCCCTGCAATGTTCAGCAAGGAAGGTCACATGCTGTTTTCCAGAGGGTGAATGACATTTGGAAAGGTATATCCGCCGAAATGAGCCGTGATCTAGCCATGGAGAATCTTGAGGGGACCACATATCCTCCTTGGTGAGCCCTCTCTCAAAATTCACCCCAGGATGGCATACAAACATGTTAACACGAGGACTCCCAGATTGAACCTCTGATTTGCGGCCATGATGCCAGCCATCACCAATGTCGCTGGGTGAACTCCCATCCTTGCATCCCTTACTGGTAGGATCCACCCACTCAAGAAGGTTACTAGAAATACAGAGTACCGAACGTTCAGGTCTCGACTATCATTTATACTGAAACCCCATGATTGATACTCCCCCACCTCCAGGATCCTCCAGTACGATCTTTTATTGCTTCTTTGTACCAAGGTCGGACACCACCTTCCTTACCCCAGTATCTTGACTTCTAGATCCTTTTGCAGAAACAAGCTAAACCATTTTTTTAGGAAATTTCCTTAAAAAGGTATTTGATGCCCAGCCTGTCCTTAGAAAGCTCCAACAGATGCCATGTTAGGATATGAGTTTGTGATCTATCTCCCCAGATGTTCTTCTTCGGAAGGAATTCATCATACTGGTGCCCGTCCAAAGGGATACCCCCGATGAAATTAATTTCCCAAAGGCTGATACCAACTTTACCATGGTGAAGATGGAAGGTATTGGTATCGGGGGACCATTGGGTAAACAACTCAGGACCAAAATCATGCTGATGGTAGAAATTGAACTGCGACATCCACACTGCCTCGAACAACCCAATGTGCCACAGTTCGACCCCAAACTAGTCACACGTCTGGCATACCCAATACGCCCAAGCCCATTCACTGGTGAAATTTCCCCCAGGCCGTAGATCCCAATCCTACATCCAGACTTTAGTATCGTCAGTGACACTCTATCGAAATGTACTTGTGTAATGGGCCAGGGAGTCCTCTGCGACCGGGTCACTTCCTAAAATGGTTATGGTCCTGGGATACAGGACGTAAATGTCCATATGAGTATTTTCTCTAGAAGGATGGCCATTTTTGGGGATATTATATTGAGGTAGGTCATTCTCGTGGGTCACCTAAGACCGAGGTGTTTCAACTTCAAATCAGGGCACGGGTACCTCCTTCAAAATACCAAAGTCCCATATCGGCAAATTTTCGGACAGTGCATACTGCTTCTGGGATGGGGTCAACAGGTTGAAGAGAGTATGGTAGTTGGATACAATCTTTCGAGCTCCATAAACCTTAGGGTTGGAAACCATCTTAGCTCTTCGAGCGGCGAACGCAGCTTCTCTCTCAGTGTCATCCTGATTGACAGCCATCTTTTTCTATTGAGGTCTCAAGAAGTCAGCGTGAAAAAACTAGCAGTTGGCATAAAAAACGAAGAGTCGGTGTGAAAAAATGAGGAGTCGGTGCAAAAAATCAGGAGTTCGCATGAAAAATCAGAAGCATGCAAGAAAAACAGAGGTCGTGGCGCGAAAAGACCTTGGTCTGTGAGTAAAACGACGACTGAACTCAGAGAATTATGTGCTACCGAAGCGGTTTTTCATGCACGACATGGAAAGTTTTTCATGCGCGAGAGATCAGGACTTATTATGCGAGAAAAATCCATATGGACTGAGGCACCCGTGAGGGTATTTATAGATGCAGAATAGAAATTTTGTGCGTGCGTGGAAAGTGATTTGCGGGCGACATCCCTGTTTTTCACACACCTATGGGTTTTTGGCACATGGACTCCAGGCAGTTTTTCATTTCAGCATCTCCCTTGGAATCCAGCCTTTGAGTCCCCTCGTCGATCCGATTTCAAGGGGGGCATTTTTAGATGTAGAAAAAAACACTCAAGGGCTGAAGGATGTTTTGGCACAACAAAACAGAGACATATTTTTACCTGGTGATGCATTATGGGGGGCCTGGAAGGGCCGTGTGAAAAAATATCATTTGGGCACGAAAAAAATATATCCCGCATAGAAAATAGTGGGATCCGGGTCCATTTCCCATGCCTGCACAAAAAGTCCCACGCCGCGTGGAAACTATCGCACCTGCGCAAAAAACTCTAGCTCCACACGGAAAATTCCACCTCGGAACGCAAAAATCTGCGCCGCTGACCACAGGCATAGAATTTTGCATGTGGTGGCCCATGCAGAAGATCATTCTCACCACCGAAACCGGTGCGTAAACTTTCACACGGACCTATTTCCACACGGATTGGGTGACCCTGAGTGCCTATAAATAGAAGGGGCACCCCTTCAACTTCTTATGGATGAAGAATTAAAACTGTCTCCTCTACGCGAAATCCACCTCTCATGCATGCAAAATATGGATTTTGAGGTACGGGATTTTTTACGACATGTCGCCCAAGGGTTCTCCTTCGCATGAGACCACACAGGCTTAACCCTCGTCCAAATCCCTTCGAGTCCCAACCCCTACACGCAACCCCTTTCAATTGCATTCAATCGGTTCCAATTGCACGCAATCCCATCCAAATTGTGCACAATCTCTTCCAATTGCGTGAAATCCATTCAAATTGCACGCAAATTGTATGACTTGCATGAAATCTCCTCTATTTTCACGCAAAACCATGACTCCCCTTTACACACCCTACCTCTCCAATTGTGCGCCAACCCAGCAATTTTCCTACAAGGGGCTCAATTGCACGCTGACCCGACATTTTTCACTCAAGGGGCTCAATTGCGTGTCAGACCGACATTTTTCGTGCAAGTTGCTCAATTGTGCGCCGACCCAATATTTTCCACCCAAGTGCCTCAATTGTGCTCTGACCCTCTGTTTTCCACACAATTTTTCCTTTTTTTTTCACAAACTTCCCTTCTTGCGCGCACGTGTTCGATGTATCTCTTCCGGAAACTCTCATGCCCAAAACATCTATGGTACACACCGTTTTCTCGTATGAACTTCAAGGATAGTACAAAGTAACTTCAAAGTCCCTTGGACGATACTTCCTGTTGCGTTGCTTCACCTCATGCTTCTTCGCATAGGCGTGCTAATGACTATTTCTTCTTCGTATAGCCACACTAACGTAGACCCCCAATGGTTCTCTCCATAACAACCCCTATCCATGCAATTTATTATCCCTTCACTTCTCCAAGGTGTAGAGGGTGCGGGTTATGTAAGTCCTAGGGGTTCAGAGTAAACCCACCCCGTCCGAGCTACAGGACTTTAAACTACCAAGAAGCCTCGTCCTCAGTACATGAAGTTAAACTGTGACCTCTCCCTACATCATGAACGCGGGGTGACCCATCTTAGACATTCTCTACACCCACTGGTCTCCACGAGAGTGAGATCATCCCTTACATGGAATGATATCCTCTTTATCAGAGCAGTGTATATCTGTGGGGATAGGTCAACCAACCTGGTGTAAGCCCCTAGCTTTCTTTATAGGAGGCAGCACCCCAACTCCTCCTCTCTTCCTGGGTTCCAAATCCCTCTTCTGCTGGGCTTTGTCACCACCTGGGCCTCCCTCCTAGAGTATGTTCCAGTCTCCATAACCTTGGGCTTCTAACCCTACGTAAGCCCCTATTTCTTCTTTGGGCGGCTAACCACGTGTAAGCCCCACTCTAATTCCCATAGATGCACCTTTGCGCTATGATCGTCAGGTCTTTGCTATCTCTTGCTTCTCACACCTAGCATGATTCACGTAGGCCTAGATCAAGCATCAACCATGACATCCTCTCCAGGAAGCCTAGAGTGGAAGCCCCAAACACCAATTTGAACTATGTGGACTATGATCCTTACCAATGTGAGGTACGTAGGAAGCCTCCCTGAGGTTCAAGACCACCACCCATTGGTTCCAACACCCTTCACGCCGGTTCACCAAAATCCTCCATGAACTATGAGGTCCTTGATCCTTCCCAAGGCATGGTGCATAGGAAGCCTCCACGAGGTTCAAGCCC
Organism: Viscum album; assembly: GCA_963277665.1. Classification (NCBI taxonomy): domain Eukaryota; kingdom Viridiplantae; phylum Streptophyta; class Magnoliopsida; order Santalales; family Viscaceae; genus Viscum; species Viscum album. Next base: position 1,290,764,923 of record OY728138.1, on the reverse strand, counting down.
ACCATCCATTTGGTCCCCAGGTCCCCCTTCACGTCGGTCCACCGACCCTTATCCTGTTGAAATAGTGGGTATCCTAGACCCAACTATTATGTGCTTTTGATTACCATATCGTGTATACAGTAAGCTATGCATGATGTCATCTTACCATTATAGTGTATAATATTTTGTGTCCACTATAGAAATGGTAATGTCCAAAGATTAATTGTTGTATCGAAAGGTTATAGCAGTTCCCAGACAATAATAAGAACCTCCAGATACTGTGAAATTAATCTTAAATATATGTTCTATGGTCTAGATACATCTTACTAATTGGACATAGTAGATGTCTGACCATCAGGTTCTAGGGGATCCTAAGCATTGAGACTTCTTCTCATGAAGTTCACACTTGGTGATCTCTAGTAGTGAAATCATGAGGACTGACCCGCCAATAGGAACTACACATGTTTTTGGTGTTATTTGACATTCATATCTACGATCATGTGTAATGGTCTCCTGAATTGAGATCATTACCAATGTATGTCATTTGATTGCATACTTTGATGCAAGATGAAAACCATGGCGATGATGTCGTGGCGAGGTAGTTTGTGTCGGGTGCATAATTGGTGGCATGACATTGGTCGAATGGTCAAGAGAGGATTTGTCGCTTCCAAGTTATGGAAGTAATATATCTCAGTCTATGTTGATATGGATGGCAGTACCTTTATAAGACCATGTCCATGGCAGTTAAGGGTAAATCTGTCCAGTTAAATCAAAAAACTATAAAGCAAGAGAAGGGCGATGACACGAGAGTGCGTCCTGCTTTATGAGATATTATAGACAAAGAGATAATATTACACAGCGCATGTTCGTAGGTTGGTTGTCACTTCTGTGACAATCCTTATTTCTTCAGGGGCCATGATGGGTTGCTAGATCCCGCTCTTGGTCTGTGAATACTATTCACATCTGTTGAAATAAGGGCCTAGAGGGTCACACACAATAGCATATTCAAGAATCTTCCCCTATTCAGTTGAACAAGAGTATTGGACATAGTGGGCCCCGCTGCAGGGGTTCGAGAATTGTCCAAAGTTAAACGATCACCAATGAAATAAATGAATTCATATTATTCGAGTTTAGAATAATGAATAATGAATTTATTTATTAAATGTATTTACGAGTTTTAGTAAATACATGAAAAAAATATTAATTGATGAATATTAAATTATTCGAGGATCAATTAATATTTATGGGAGCGACGAGTCGAGCTAATGACTTAATTATTATCATGTAATATATTTTAATATATATTACAAGTAAGTGATAATAATATTTATGACTCAGACAAGTAGTCGTAAAATTTCGTTGATAGTGCGTTAAGTATTCGAGGCCGGTGAGGCGATACCGGGTATTTTAATTAAGCACTATAAATAGAACAGGAGGGGCATTTTCCAAACACTATTCATGGATCTTCTCTCTCCTCTCCTCTCTCTCACACTCTAGAGAGAGATGCTCTAGATCTAAAGATCTCGAATGGAGATCTCTCTCGGGCATTGCTAGCAAAGCGATGCGGTGATCGTTGGAATGTCGAAGGCATCGTCGGTATTCCGCTCTAGCACTCAGACTACGAAGAACGACACTCCCACGGATTCCTTGAAGCGCGTGTGGATGATCTAGAATAATTCCGCTTCGGATTCTTCGAGCAGCGATCACTAACGACGAGCAGACATCGTGCGCGACTTCGGATCTAAATCTAGTATTTTATGGTTTATGTTTGTTCTTAAAACACTTCATGCGTGGTTCTCGGCACTGACCGGGCTGCTCTTCACTGATGTCGGAAAGTTCACGCCGAACGATGGTGGAAAAAATTTAAAAACCCACCTATTTGGGGCTTCCGCTGCACGCTCGGTTCCAAAAAGTGGTATCAGAGGGAGTGCATGTCGATTTTATGCCCAGAATAATTAAATTTGCATTATGTTATGAAGAGGGTGTCGATACGGTCCCAACGCCGCAGACCGCGTTTTAATCCGATACCGAATGACCATTCTGCGGTCATCCGAAGTTCTAAATTTGAATTAAAACCGATAGTTTAATGAAGTTATAATTTAATGAACCAATTTTATCTTAATCCATTTACACCGGAATAGTATTTTCTGGTGGATATTATTAATTTTATTATTATAATAATTTTATTATAATATCAATAGTTTAATTATAATAATAATTTTATTATTATAATATTATATTATAATAATATTTTATTATTGTATGCTTTAATATTTTCTAGCCTAAATTTAGGGTTTAGAAAATTAAGAAAATGAAAGGAGGAAGACATTCTTTTAGGTCTTGTTTAAAAAAAAGGTGTTGGGTGGATTTGCAAAACAAAGAATTTTTTTAGAGGCTCCTCTCCAGGGCGCACTATAGCGCACAACAGCGAACCAGCACCAAGGATCCCCGCTGCCTCCTCCCCTTCGCTGCGCAGCAGCAGTTCACCACCAGGCCTCCCAAGGCTACCTCCTGCATGGACCCTGCAGCACCTTGCTACACCAGGCACTCCGGCTGCCTCCTGCGCAGACCACGCCTCCTCCCTGCCTGCTCCTTGCAGTAGTGCGCCGCTACAGCCGATCTCAGCAGACACCCGCCTCACCCACCATCCGCGCCTCTAGGCTAACCCGCAGCCGCCCGCACTATGCTCCACACCCGGTCCCCCTTCAAGCCATCAGGACTTCTTCCCATCGACCTGCAACGCGCCGAGGCCGGAGCTACCTGCAACCAGCCTCCCGCGTAGGTCTTCCCATGGAGCCGCAACGCACTGGTCGGCTAACCACCGGACCATCTCCTCCCTCCCGAGGAGTTGTTGTGCGGCTCCATCCTGAACCTGCAGCGACAGTCCGTTGCCGCCTCACCTGATGACACCCCAGCCTCCCACTATCGGTCTGGCCTCTTAAATCAGGTGCAGAGTTCAGGTGGCTAAGGCCTCCACCCCAGCCAGCCCTGAGACTATGCCACCGCTCCGTCGGGCGCCCCTGCCTGCCGCGAATAGCCCTGCCTGGGTGTCTTCATCCACCCGGCCACCGCCTGAGGGTGGTTCTATGAACCGGCCACCTCCCTCAGGTAGAGCAGCGCGCCACACCGCTCTTGGCCAAACTACACCATCCCGGACCTGCCTCCTCCCGACCACGGCCTGGTCTTCCTACAGGTCCGGGCGGGTTGGCCCAACCCAGAACGGGCTTGGGCGGACCGGCCCGTCCCAGAAAGACCCTACACGTGGTTGGAACTACCCGGGATGAGCCTACGCAGGTTCACCCCGACATGCACAGGTCCTGCCTGGGGTTTTTGAGGCTCAGGTAGTTTTATTTAAATCAAAAATTAAATTAATTAATTTAATTTGAGTTACAAATTTAATTAATTAAAATATTAATTTTTGGTTTATAATAAATGCAGCATAATTAATTTAATTTTGTGATTAATTAAATTAAATAATTAATTTAATTTGAGTTTAAAAATTAAATTAATTAAATGGGACTGTACGACGTATTTATTGGATTAAAAATTAGAGTGAAATTTTTAATTCAATTAAAATGCCCTCAAGTGTATTTTTAATGCAAGATTAATTTTATTTTTCATTTATTTGATATACGCGAGTTTAATGCATATATGACTGATCATGAGCTGAGACCTACCAATGCATGTATGGTGTTTATTTATTTATTTAATTATTTCATGTGGTTTGGTAATAATTATTTTAATTAAAAAAAGAAATTTGTGTGTCGTCTCAGAGTCGTTATATGTATAAGGGCATGCACGCCCATTCTCAGATTTGTATATTTATACCCCAAGACCCCCTCGTCTGCGTTTGTGTACAATTGTATAATGACGAGACGACTGGTGACGTATTTCGCTCCAAGTGACGGCGACACACCAGACATGAGTTGGATGCATTTGATGAGCAGACATTTCTATTCAAGTTTCAAGCCACACGACTAAAGGTATTTACCCCTAGGGTTTCGGTTGGTCCGTTATTCACTCAACGGATCAACCAATAGTACCGGATCATGATCAGGTTTTCATTTTATTTCTGCATGGTATATTATTTTTTGAATGTGTAGTTAGAACACGATCACATTGAATAATAATAAACAAGCATGCAAGATAAAATGAACATGTGACGCGATGAAATTTCTATTTCTTGCACGGTCAGTTGTTGGTGAGATCACATAGTATGTGTTTATAAAATTAGAAAATGATTTTTTTCATCACACTAAAAATAATAAAACCCTAGAATACATATAAAGTCTAAACTGCCTTCCGTCATTCAAATTTGGACAAAAGCAGCTGTTTGAGGTGTCGGTCATGCCTTAGCTGAGGATGCCTCTTACTACTAGGGAGTCCTTAAAAGAATGATGGGTCGACTTAACTAAAGTGATAATAAGTATTATCCCTATATAACTTGCTATAATTTTAGAGGCAAGCGTTGAGTAAATCAAATTTTGATTTTAAGATGCTAGGAATTCACTCAACAGATCAAGGAACTGCAAGTTAAAGCAGTCAGTCAGCCAAAAGCCTACCTAGAACCCTCCAAGTAGTGATGTAGCCTTAGCTTGTAGACTATGAGGGGTGGTTCTGGGATCCTTTCCACTAGAATACTCAAGCGACAGATTATTTCTATTCTAGAACAGAGGGTTCCTAGAATCCGATAAAATATTGGGATACAAAAAACTATTTAAGTAATTAATCAAAATGTCTAAACCGGTAATCCAGATAAAAGGCTCTCATCTACTAAAATTCTTTTTGTATAAAAATGGAAAGTTATACCACAAGTTTAAACAGCGACAAATAATTGACAAAGTAAATGTCTACACTAACACGAATATCCATGAATAGTACAGGCGCGTGTGCATAGTACTATGATATAGGAAACTCAAGGTGTAAGTGTCCCCAACATTGTTAAACTACATCATGAAGCGAGAGTGAAAATTGCTTACAGGAGACTAATGTACAAAGAATATGATAATTATATCATTGTGCTTTCATCAACGTCTAGTGTTAGTTGCGGTCGTTACACCCGGACATAGATGATATAACATAAAGTCTCATCTCCGAGAAGTTTTCCAGGAGAAAGTGAAACAATGATATAAAAAAGGCTAAGTTTACACCAGCATGTGTAAATTTAAAGATTGATCATGATCTTTAAATATCATTTTCACCACATTACTCAAGTCTCATTTTAAGTTACAAAACAAACAAGTATTGAGTAAACGCTTCATTACCTATCTAGGTAAGGTTCTCCAAGTGAATAAGAATAAAATACAATTAAGATTTAATTCTTATGGCGGATAAATTGAAAGACGATGTGAAATGTTCAAAGGCATTTAATTCCAATGAAATATTCACAATGTCCTTCAATTAACGAGGTATAAACAAGGGCTATTTTCATTGCATATTATAAAATAATACTACGGAAGTTTAAAAGCAATAAACTGATTTAAAGAAGAAAGTTTCTTCTTCTACATCAGGCATATTCATCAAAGTGATGTTTCCTTTTACTACTTGGGTATTAAATACAATATGATGGTAACATATGTGTATTCTAATACGATAAATAAGTTAGTATAGAAGCCTTACTAGAAGTCAGGTGTATTCTCCAAATAGGCTGTGAAAGGGTCATACCTAGGCCAGTGGTGAGGAGTACATGACTTCTCAATTGCCATGCGAAAGATTTGTGTTGAACTATTGTTGAGTATAACCACAAACATTAATCTCATGTGTCCTTGGATGCGAGGAGACATTGTTTTAGTTCCTGGAATGAATGCTGTTTTTGGTAAACTCAATCACTAGTTCAGTGATACATGAATCACATGCAATTAGTGATGAATATAAATGTAAGACTTATACCTAGTTGTGACAGGATAATTCTTTGTCAAGTAATACTTAAAAAGGAAATAATGAATATACCAATTATGGTATTTAGGGTCGGCACAGCTAAATACTTATGGTATTATCTATGTCTTTAGTTTGTACAAAAGAGCCTTTAGAAGTAAAGGTACGCCACAAAGCTTTTGAAAATAGTTCAACATGAAATTGTGAACTATTCCAAGTATAAGCTAGAGGTATATATACTTTATAAGATTCTTTTAAGTAATTAAATAATACCAAAGTGAAGTATTTTCATGGTCAGGAGATATGAGTTGCTTCGGGTTGGGATACTGAAGAATATATTGACCAAGCATTTATCAATCATGATAATGTAGCGTGGAGCAATTCCTAAATGCACATTACCTTATCCACATCATGAAATTGATGTTAATGGGGAGGATTGATGATGAAGTCTTACATATCAACATTGATCAACAAAATGTAGCATGGAGTAATTACTAAAAGCACATTTTATACATCAAAGTATTGATGTAAGTAATATCAATGTTGGAACTAGCAGAAAATTCTACTATATTTCATGAAATGATTTGAAAATAAAAACGATACCCCACAACCATATTCCAACTATAATGACAAATGGATATCATACAAGTCATAGTATGATGTAAACCCATTATGTCTTAAGAACATGTGTTTGGATGCAAAGAGTTTATTAGGAAATAAACAAACTAGCGTCAAGAAAAACACATTGTGCATTTAGTGTAATAATCCTAACAGTTGTTTAGGATGTTACATAAATCCCTAAGATAGAAGAGTAGGTATTTAAGCAATAGACTACACTTCTATATAAGGGTTCACATCTCTATTAGAGATAGTGGGAGATATATTGACCTGTGTTTAGTCAATGCTCAAAATGTACAAGTAGTTGGCATAAGAACTAGTTCCACAAGCACGTGTGGAACAAATTATGTTCCAAAGACACATACTGTGTAGGAAGGATAAAACCATGGTGATGGTTTTTATATTCACCGTGGTTGGTGATCTATTATTCAATGTAAATAAAATTTCCTACAAGTAAGCAGTGTATGGAAATTAGCTAAAATTGATAAGACCAACTAAAATTCATTTAATGGATTCCATTTATTAAAGTGAAAAAAGGGGCTATTATTTTGAATATTGCGGTGGGTATTCAAGTGAGTTGATACATGGATGGTACGAGCATAGTACCAATAAGGCTCAATTGGTTTAACAAAGTTGTTATGCCTAAATCCATTATAATTTTACTTATCATTGCTAATATCTATGATCAATTTATTTAGCATTGGATGTCATGACACCCAATCGTGGATGATGTCTATACGATGCAACCAGAAAGGGATAGTCACATCATAGAATGCTAATAAAGGTTGAAAGTTACTGAAATCCAGTTTAGGATTAAAGTAAGCAATGTGATAATAGTATATACGTTTAAAACAAATGTTTTCCATGTGTCTACCAGAGGTTAATGGGAGCGCTAAGGTTTTCCAATAAGAAATATGTTCGGTAACATAAGGAAAAAAGACATTGGTCTGATAGTAAGTTAGGACCAAAATGAAATTTACTCTCCAATGATTGACTTAAAGTAGCAACCTAAGTTCTAGGGAATAGGATCTACTAAGGTAGATCTATAGGTTTCTTGGTCCTAGTCAATTATATATATAGTGACATTTTTTTGAAAATACATGTTGGAACAATTCAAGAGATGAATTGTTGCCTATGTCACATGGCATATTCTCTCCATGTTGACTTGTCTGTGACATGGGAAGAGTTAAATGTAGTGATTTGAAATACATACGTCGTAGCAATGGATCAATCACGTATGCCATGATATGTACAAGAACAGATGTTTCCATGGTATATTTTACAATAGGAAAATATTAGTTATATCCAAGAGCACTATAAGGGATGTAGTCAGAACTATCTAATTGTACTTCGGCAAGTACAAAAGATATTTACTTAGTAAGTGGAGAAGAAAGGATACTAGTTTTTGGGGATATGAACTAGTCTTCCATAGATGAATGTGATCTAGTATTGCAGTTAGGCTAAAGGCGATGAATGAGTCAAGATCATATCAGCCAGTGGTGGCCATACCTACAAACCTGAGTACATTGTAGCTTCTTAGATATCTAAGAAGTAGTTAAATGCAATGGTTTGTTCCAGTTCCTGGAATCACACCTGGTGAGAAAAGTATTATCATAATGTAAGTTATGATATTTTTACTAGCCAAGATGTCAACATATGACAGTGGACAAAAGTGATATATACTCGAGACACCACTCTTGAGTAGTTTTACTCAAAGAGATGAGGTCGCAATAGCAGAATATCCACACGGGGGAACTGTGGCAGACCCAGTAGCTAAATCCATTACTCATTAGAAACATGATGTTCATCATGTGAGTAGCTAACAAGTTTGGTTAGCAAGTTGTCTCTAGTGCAAGTGGGAGTGTCGAAATAGTGGGTTCCCTAGACCCAACTATTATGTGATTTTGATTACCATATCATGTATATAGTAAGCTATGCATGATGTCATCTTACCATTATAGTGTATACTTTTCTGCATCCACTATTGAAATGGTAATGTCCAAAGATTAATTGCCGTATCGAAAGGTTATAGCAGTTCCCAGGCTATAATGAGAACCTCCAGATACTATGACATTAATCTTAAATATATGTTCTATGGTCTAGGTACATTTTACTAATTAGACATAGTAGATGTCTGACCATCAGGTGCTGGGGGATCATAAGCATTGAGACTTCTTCTCATGAAGTTCGCACTTGGTGATCTCTAGTAGTGAGATCATGAGGACTGACCCTCCAATAGGAACTCCACATGTTTTGGGTGTCATTGTACATTCCTATCTACGATCATGTGTAATGGTCTCATGAATTGATATCATTACCAATGTATGTCATTTTATTACATACTTTGATGCAAGATGAAAACCATGGAGATGATGTCATGGCGAGGTAGTTTGTGTCGGGTGCGTTGTTGGTGGCATGACATTGGTTGAATGGTCAAGAGAGGATTTATCGCTTCCAGGTTATGGAAGTAATATATCTCAAGGCATGTTGACATGGATGGACGTACCTTTATAAGAACATGACCATGGCAGTCAAGGGTAAATCCGTCTAGTTAAATCTAAAAAATATAAAGAAAGAAAAGGGCGATTACATGAGAGTGCATCCTGCTTTATGAGATATTATAGAAAAAGAGATTATATTACACAGCGCGTGTTCGTAGGTTGGTTTTCGCTGCTGTGACAATCCTTTTTTCTTCAGGGGCCATGATGGGTTGCTAGATCCCGCTCTTGGTCTGTGAATACTATTCACGACTATAAAAATAAAGGTCTAGAGGGTCACACACAATATCATATTCAAGAATCTTCCCTATTCTGTTGAATAGGAGTATTGGACATAGTGGGCCCCACCGTAGGGGTCCGGGAATTGTCCAAAGTTAAAAGATCACCAATGCAATAAATGAATTCATATTATTTGAGTTTAAAATAATGAATAATGAATTTATTTATTAAATTTATTTACAAGTTTTAGTAAATACATGAAAAAATATTAATTGACGAATATTAAATTATTCAAGGATCAATTAATATTTATGGGAGCGACGAGTCGAGATAATGACTTAATTATTATCATGTAATATATTTTAATATATATTACAAGTAGGTGATAATAATATTTTTGACTCAGACAAGTAGTCATAAAATGTCGTTGATAGTGCGTTTAGTATTCGGGGCCGGTGAGGCGATACCGGGTATTTTAATTAAGCACTATAAATAGAAGAGGAGGGGTATTTTCCAAACACTATTCATGGAGCTTCTCTCTCCTCTCCTCTTTCCCACACTCTAGAGAGAGATGCTCTAGATGCAAGGAGCTCGGATGGAGCTCTCTCTTAGGCATCAATAGCAAAGCAATGTGGTGATTGTTGGAACGTCGAAGGCATCATCGATATTCTGTGTTAGCACCTGGACTATGATGAACGGCGCTCCCACGGATTCCTTGAAGCCCATGTGGAAGATCTAGAGGAATTAGGCTTCAGATTCTTCGAGCCGCAATCACCAATGACGAGCAGACGTCGTGTGCGGCTTCAGATCTAAATGAGGTATTTTACAGTTTATGTTTGTGCTTAAAACACTTCACGCGTGGTCCTCGGCTTTGACTGGGCTTCTCTTCACTGACGTCGACAAGTTCACACCGAACGGCGGTGGGAAAAATTTAAAAAACCACCTATTTGGGGCTTCCTCTGCACGCCCGGTTCCAACACATCCCATATGAACTACATGGGTTTGAAACTCGTCTTCTAGATAAGGTATGTAGGAAGCCCCCCCTGTGGTTCAACCCTGCCTAGCGTTAGGCCGTTACGACTCCATTAAGCAGTAATCCATTGTCAACCCCATCCCACGGTAATCCATTGCGACTCCATTAAGTAGTAAGTCGTTTTCAACTCCATCCAGCAGTAAGCCATTGTGACCCCATTCAACAGTAAGCCGTCGATATCTCCATCCAATGGTAAGCTGTTGTGACCCCATTCAACAGCAAGCCATCGACATCCCCATCCAGTGGTAAGTTGTTGAAATCCCTAATCGACGGTAAGTCGTCATCAGATGAATAGTGATGACTTTGATTACCTGCCATGGGGATATGTAGAAAGTCTCCTCGAGACTGAATCCCAATATTACCATCATCCTCACGGCGGTTCCATCCCATCTACCATCCACATCATTAAAACACTCCATCATCCATCTTGATTCTTACCTAGGACACCACATCTCAGTGAGGTTATGACAACTCACCCCCTAACATCAGTGTTCCCTCTAGAGGTTACACCTATCTGATCCACTTTAATCAGTATTTTGATCAGTCTGATCTATCTCTTCCAGACGTTAAACCCACGACATAGCCTGTGTTAAACATGGTAAGCTAAGAAAATCCTCAGATACATTCCTATGGAATATGGTTCCCCGCATTCTATGTGGGATGCCTTGATCTTCTGCGCCCTCTATAAGACCTATAATAAGGGTAAGAAACCCAGATTCACCAGTGTTCTAGCATCCATACACGCCAGTGATGTCCAATGTGACTACTCCCCTAACCGAAGGTTGCTACCCTGACCAGACCCTTTGGAATGTACCTAATGAAGCAGTGTAATTAACTGGTGTCCATGAAGATATGGCACGGGGAAGAGTTTCACAAACAAAATCTTAAATATATAAGGGAGACCTGGACTAGGTGACGAGTTCCGAGGAGGAATCCATGGAAGGATGAACCGAAATCCCATCATCCCATTTCGATCAAGGAGAAAATGTCCCTGAACGAGGAATGGATGTTGCCCTCCTTTGGAAATTAGGAATGCGGGGCAATGAAACTTCACCTTTTGTACTCAAGCAGATAGACGGGCGTGCCCCGATGAAAGCTTCAGAAACAATATACATTTATGAAGTGATTGGGTCACAATATTTGGTTTCATAGAAATATTTTAGTTAAAATTTATAAACTAGGATAAGAACACTTTAGTGATATCCCTAGGGATATAATAAGGATATTTCTGGGGATGTATCTAAGAATAATTATAATGTGGAGTCAAAGTGTAGGAAGATGCCCAAGAATTATGGTAAAAGAGATATCAAGTGGTTTCTAAGAAATTAAATCCTTGTCTGGATATTAAAATTGGATGTGGCTATGGTATAGAGGTATCTAAGGTTAATTACTCTGAAAAGGGTGCATTGAGCTGGACACAATCATCATCTAGTGCACAAAAATGATCATTGTTACACACCAAGTTTGACACTCCTGAGGGACATACATTGTAAATACACAAAATCTTTATTAACCATCATGTAGTATTTGAATAATGATAATGGATAACCTAGGTTAAATCAAAAGGTCTATTGATAGTAAATAAGGTGTCCAGATTTAGAAATTTTATAACTGATTTTTGTAATTACATAGATTTCCACTACTAATAGTGTTTATCGCACTATATTTTTCTACTTTTTGTCAATTTATGGAACCCAAAATAACCATATAAATTCTAAATGAAATGGAAAATGTAATGATTTTTCTCATGAGAAACCAAATTTCTTGGTAGCTAGAATGAAAAAAATTATTGTTATGCTCACAAAACATTCTCAAGATATGAATCACCATGAACTTCCAAATATGAAACGAAGGGAAAAATATTATTTTGAGTCTTTTATGATGAAATATACACCCTATTTTAGTGGTTCCACTAACCCACTAGTCAGTGATCATTAGATCTGTACCACTGAAAAGAAACTTTCTGTTCTCAAATGTTCAGATCAAGAAAAAGTAATTTTAGTCATCTATTATTTGGAAGGTGGGGTGGATTAATGGTGGAATATTATTAATAATATGAGGCAATGAGAATAAATCGACTCCATATTATGCGATGAGTTTAGAATATTATTTTTCAATAATAAATTTCCTCATATTCTATGTACCAAAATGGATAAGAAATTCATCGATCATAAGTAGAAGAATACTGAATTTATCTGTACCTAAGAATTTTTTTTTACATGACATGAAAGACACACTAGGAGTATTATTATTCTGTATGAAAGTAATTTTAATTGGTTATTCAGTGGTTTAATACAAAATTTCTAAAGGGAATTTTACATAAGGTACTTTGGATGCTATAAAGGAATATTTTATTATGCACTAGAAGTGGAAATGGAATCTATAAACCATCATGGTTCTAGTGATAAGAAAATGAAGATGGGGTTCCCTGGAAATTCGAATGATATGTCACATGGTGGGAAGAAAAAGTTACAAACACTTTACTTCCAAAACTGTGTCAAGGAGAACATAGGTGAGTTTCTGAAAGGCATAAGAAGGTGTCTCAATTATGGGAATTATTATCATATAGTAAAATAATGTAGAATTAGTGTGAATATGTTATTAAATGAAACTAATGGAGAGAGAGAACAATATAATGCACCACCCACACTCATGTTTTTAAAGTGAAAGGAGTTTGTGAATAATATGAATCAATTACCAAATGTAAGGGCTAATGTGGATGATAATCCCCAATAAAATTTGAAGAAAAAGGAAAAATCAAAATCTTATGTAATAATAATGGATGGAGTGAATCATGATAATTAGGGAACACTTATCCTCTCATACTTATTTGTGAATTTCATGTTTTATTTAGTATGAATGATCCCTATGAAAATATTATTGTTCCTCCTTTAGTGAATTTTCATGTGATTATATCCCCCTACATTGATTCAGAAATAATGAAATCACATTTTATATTCTATTGGTACAAGGATGAACCCAATATTACAATAATGTTTTTGTAAAATATAAGTGATTATATAAATAATAAAGGGTGAATTAACATTTAAAAGTGTATATGTCACTATGTAAGATTAACTTAAGGGTTATGGATACCATCATGGGATTATGAATTTATGGTTGATCATAAGATCAAATTCTATAACACCCCTTTTGAAGTTATATATTTTGGAGTTCATCAAGATTAAGTATATTTTAAGATACACATATAGAAATAAATCCATTTGTTTTTGTATATATTTTAGCGAAAAATTTATTTGAGGAGGAATTCCTTTACACTCTGAGGACACATGTTTAAAGGTACTAGTGACCTTTAAGGTTTATCTTATCTTTGATATTGAGGAAATTATGGGCTGTAATCAATCACTATACAAAGTCATAAAACGTTTTTGCTATCATGGATGATTTTCATTTATTTCTGCTATCTATAATATGCATTAATGAAATGGTGAGGTTTCATGAAGTACCACATTATAATGTATCTGTTCAATATCTAAATTCTAAAATGATGTTTTGGAAAAGTATTCAACAAGATCTTGATACATAGTCTTGTTTTAGCACTCTATATCATCCTTAGATGTGTGTTTAGTTAGAGTGAATAATTCAAACCTTAAAGGATATTAGAAGATCTTATTTAATGGATTTCAAAGGTAGTTGGTATCAACAACTTCCTCGAGTTTAGTATTATTATAACAACAACCATAACTTGATAATTCTGATGGATCCTTATGAATCCATTTATGAAAAAATGTATAACTCCAATGTACTGGAATAAAGTGGCAGAAAGAAAGATATTAGTACCTTAGAAAAATTATGAGATAGAAGAGAAGGTCAGATCCATTCAAAAACATGTAAGAACTGAAAATGGTTTATAGAACTGTTATGCTAATAATCATAAACTTGAACTATAGTTTTAGGTTTGTAAGAAGGAATTTATATGAATTTATTCATTGAATAAAGAAGGGTAGACTAAACCCTAGGTATATCAGCCCCATTAAAATATTTTATCGTATCAGGACAGTAACATATCATTTCATACTTATACATAACCTCTATCAGGTTCATGATGTTTTCAATGTATAAATAATTAATAATTACATAATTGATACATCATGTGTACTAAAATTAGAGTTTGTACCATTGTATCATGATATTTCTTATGAGGGATAAACAATAAGGATTTTGGATCAAATAGATAAAGTTATACAAAACAATACCATTTACCTGGTTAGTGTTTTATGGTGAAGCCATTAGATTGAGGAAGCTACATAGGAACCTAATAAAATAATAGGGCATAATTATCCTCAGTGTTTGGTACCAAAGTGAATAATTTATAGGAAGAAAATTCATCTTAAGGGGGTAGAATATAACACCCCGAGATTTTGTGAAATGTTTTTTTTTCAAATAAATATAACCTTTTATATATTTTTCATTACATGAAATGTCATGTGGAGGGGGCTTCCTCCTCGGCACCTCATCTCGGAAGGTCTGCAATGGCATTTCCTCTTCCAGTGGAAGCGTTGCGTCGCAGGTTCACGGTGCTGTGGCGGTGATGCGGGTTCGCAGTGTGCTTCCTGTGGCGGTTCTTCTGGCTATCTCTTTGGTGGCACTGTGGATTTGCGGCGTGTGGTTGTGGCATCGTGGATCCGAGATGGTTCGTCGCGGCGAGGTCCCGATCCTCTCTACAGCGTTGTTCCAGTGGCCGAAGGATGTCTACGGTCAACCCCTGCTATCTATTTCCGTGGTGATGGTCCCCGGTCTTCTTGGCTTGGGTTCGGGGTTGCGGTGCGTTTTTCTGTGACTATTTCATGGGTTCGTTCTGCTATGGACGTGTAGTGGGTTCGTGGTTTTCTGCAGCGAAGCAGATGTTTTGAGTAGTTCGTCAAGGTTTTTTCTATTGCGGCTTCATGGGATTGTGATCTGCTATGGTGGAGCACCGGGTTCGTGATTGTTGCGGTGAAGCAGCAGGTTTTCAGAGTTCGTCGCAGCGAGGCCCATCCACCATTTTCTATGTGGCATCCAGTGTCGGTAGTGGGGTCAATTTTGCCTTCGGTTTGAGGATGCCTCTACTTTGATCTGCCGCTGGTGAGTGTTTTGGGTGGTTGCTGCAGTCCCCGCGAGGGGTATGGGGGTGAAGGGATTTGTGACTCTGGTATGGTGTTGGTTTCTTCATTTGGATCGCAGGAAAGTGAAAATGGGGTGTGTTCTTTGTCATGGTGTGATGATAGAGGTTTGGTTAGAATGATTTGGATCTACTAAAATTTCTTGGATTTGGGTTTCAATGCTTCAGAGGTGCTGGAATGAGATTTTCGGAGTGGCGTATTGTCCGAGGGTGTGCTGCGGTTGCCTACGGAGTAGGGGGCATTGTCAGGATGGCCTAGTCTTCCTCACTCTGGTCTGTTCGTTGTCCTTTGTGGATGTGCTCTTTTAAGGGCCCATCTCACTTCACTGGAGGGTTGGGTTGATTCCGCCAGGAGTTCACCAGCGGGTCTGTGGATTTGGGCTGGTGCGGCGGTCACATCAGTGGGTGTTCGAGGAGACTGGTTCTGAGGACTGTCTAGTTCTCCTGATGTTTTTCCCTAGTTTGTGGTAACTCAACCATTTCTTGGTTATTTTGGCTCCAGCTTGATGATTTTTCAGTTTGAAGGCTTGATTTGGTTTTTGTGGTGAAGTGGTAGTGATGTGGTGAGGTCATGATTTGTTTCTCACTTTTTTCCATAAAAGTGTTTGCATAATAATAAAAAACAATTTTCAGTCAGGCATATAGAATCGAGTTTATCTCACATTACACGTAAAAAATATTTTATCTTTCATTACACACAACACTAAGTTTAAATTAAATGTGACATATTATTAAAATATTATTATTTAATATGATAGATATCACCTAGCTATTGGAATTACAGTTACGAATAGGATTAAATAAAAAATGAAAATATATTTTTTACACCTGTAAGTAAAATTAATTCCTTGGTGACAAGTTAATTAAAAATAAAAATAAAAACTATTTGAATATAATGAAATCTTTTTAAAAAAAACATATTTTTAATACAAACACATTTTACCTCAATAAATTTAAAAAACCACATTTTTTGTGAATTATATTAACAAACTTTATATGGAATATATTAAATTAACTATTTAAATATAATCTTATGTGGTTTTTATACAAGAGATAAGTATAAATCCAATTTTATACTTAAAACTATAATTTTCTAAGAAATAGTTTTGTTGTGTTTCGCGAAATTATATTTAAACCGACTTTTCAAATTTTTTAGAGAATTTATTTTTAAAAAATAAAATTTATTTTTAAAATATTTATAGAAATATTTTCTTAGGGTGAATGTTTTAGGATTTTCTGAAAATATTAATTTTCTAATGAATAGTGAAAATACTTATTTTTAATTGAACAATGCATTTTCATTTAAGTTATTTATAAAGTTAAACTATATTTTAAATTGATTATAAAGTATAAATAGTTCGATTATATTTATATTAATCCAATTTAGATCATTCAAATAAATTACATATTGAAAAAACATAAAAAATTTTAAATCTTTGAACATTTTCACATTGTAAACCCACTTTCTCATAGTGTTTGAAGGATTAATTTAAAATTTAAATTTTCCAATTATGTGAATTGAATTTTTAAAAATTTATTAAAAATTTGTAATCATAATAATTTATATTATCTAATAATTTTAACTAATTTTTTTTATTAAAATTAATCGTGAAAATAAAAAAATAATAATTATAATAGTTAAGGTATAAATAGGTTTACTGGGGGTTTAAGTCAAAGGATACGGGGTAAAATTACCTTAAAACATGTCTAAAATACATGGTATGGACATATGTTTACCTTATAATGTCTAAGGATATATAATAATTCATTTTTTATCCTTGTTTCATGTTAAAAATATGGATACACCTTTTTCTTTTCAAAATAATTATAAATGTTCCACTAACCTCACGTATAAAAGACCACCCCATCTTGTCTCTTCTTCACAACTTCAAACCCTTTTAGTTTGGGCAATACCTACCCAAATACATTCCAAAATTCCCTAACCTCATACTAGAATCCTTATTTTTTTTATAAAGGAAACCTAAAAAGTCTTTTGTGCAATCCTAAGGAGGATACCCGAAGAGGAGGTGTGAACGTGTATAAAGGAAGTCAAGCATAAGGTAAGGGATTTCTAGTCTCTATTTTATTTATGGGAGACATATGAATATTAACCACTCAATTATTTTTTTGGGGTATATACTTCCATTTTTTACATGTTATATCATGAATAGATTCCCTTTTATGATATTTAGAGTTTAATTTGATGTTATTCTTTATTGGGGCTTATGATACAAAAGATTACTAAATTAGAAAGGTATTTCTATCTCGATATTTACTTCTATGATGCACATGACATATTCACCACCTATTTCTTTTACAAAGTGTATATACTTCGCATGAATGACTCTTCACCTAAGAATTATGGGGATTATATACCCATTTGAGGATCTATCTTTCATGGGTATTATGTTTCAAATAATTAGAAAAGTGGTAATGAATTTATATTGAAATATCATCATTTATCAAGATTATTTATTATGAAGTATCCTATGTTGAAAGTTTATGATATACCTCTAAATAATTCTCATTAATTTTATTCTCATCTGGTTATTCATTATATTTTCAAGTAATAGTACCATTTTTCCACTCTTTTGTACTTATTTATTTGATAAAATATTTTGATTGAAAAAAATATGTATTACTCTCTTCGATCAAAAAACCTTTTTATTCTAAAACCATGTCTTCCTAAAATGAATTATTTTTTTAAAAAAATTCTTATAGTGATTTATTGAAAACATTGCTACCCATGTTTTACTTTTTTTCATTTTTTTAGAAAATAATCTTCATATCGTTTTCGAAACAAGGCTCATTTAGATTTTACCAAAAATGTGAAAGTAATCATTATTTTAACATGTACTGTATGAACATAATTTTCCACCATCATAACCATAATTTTAATTAAATATTAATTTATAATTTTAAAGGATATTTTTTTATGAAAAATATTTTAATTTTTTTTGGATTTTTTATTTTTAAAAACTAATTTTCAAATAAAATTTATTTTCCTCAAGAAATGTTCTAAGTGATATTTAAAAATCATTATCCATCTAAGATGAAATCCTTTTATGTCACTTACGTTTTTTAGGGATATGAACAATAGATACCTTTCTTATTCTTTATCTGAAAGGTTTATCATGAAAATATGTTTATGAAACCAATTTCTCTCCCACAGGTAATACCATGATAAAATACTCACGAAACGTACTTCTTTTTACCTAGGTTATGCCATGATGAAATGATGAAATGATTATTAAACATGTATATTTTCCACAGTCTATGATATGATGAAATATTTAAAAAATCCATTTCATTTCATGGGCTATGATATGAAGAATATTTTATGATCTTATGGCACATACATGTGATTTTCATTATGTGACAGTCGAACCTATATATCTCTCCAATACATTGTGTAATGATTAATGTTATGTGAACTAAAAGGGTACATGGGAGGTTATCACACGTCTAATATAGGGTATATGGGAGGTTCTCCCAAGAATAAAACAGAGTACATGGGAGTTTATCCCAATCTTGGTGTAGGTTCATGGGTGTTTAGCCCAACCCTAATATGTTATGAATGCCTTGGTGGGTATCTTTAACATAATATTTTCTATACTTATGTGTACTAAAAAATTCTATGTCTTATTCCAATGTTATGCTATCATGGATCATGATCTTTGATTTCCTTATGATTCTTGCCTTATGAATTTCAAATATGTCTGCTATGACCCAATATTATGATCTTTGATATGCAGGGTATGGTTTTCATATATTATGATCATGTTCTTATACCTTAATGTTCATGTTATGCTTAAATATCTCCCTTGTTTACCCTTACTGAGCATATTATATTACCCTTTCTTATATGACCTTCCCCAGGTTATGAATAAAGGTTTTAAGATGGGCATGATTGTGATGAGTATAAATGATAATATCATTATGGTATGTGTTGAAGACCTCTCTCCAAACTAGAATATTGTGTACCTAGTATCAAAAGAAACTAAACTATTATAGTCCCAAGGTGTGTGTTTTTGTAATTTATTAAATTTTAATATAAGAAGATATAATATCCATATATGAAAACCCTAGGTTTCAATAAGATACTATATTTTCCTTTCCTCGACGGTAATATATTAATCAATCACATCCCTTGATTATCTCTAACCATATTCATTTTGGATCATGTTGAGCTTCTTATATTTGTATATATATTTTAATCTCTTGTGATCTGTATATATTTCACACTTCTCTCCATAGAGATAATGCCTCCATATCTTCAATATGAATATCACTTTAGGAAACTCTAGATCACGTGTTAAATAATTTTTGACATGAACTTTCAACTATTTTGAGTCATAGGCTATCATTTTATTGTTTTTCATGAGTACACACACTAATACCTTATTTTAAGAAACAATATAGATAAAAAATACTTCCTCACTTAAAGGAGGTATCAGTACAAGTGTAGTGATTAGACACTTCTTAAACACATTGAATCTCTCTTAAATTTCATTAGTCCAAACAAACTTCACTCCCTTTCAAGTCATCTTTGATAGCAAGTTTGATAGTCATGAGAAGTTCCAAAAAAATAATCGATAGTACCCAAATAATCTAATGGAGCTATAGATATTCAATATAGTTATTGGTTTGGGCCATTCCTTAATTGCCTTTATTTTATATGGATTCCTAGATATCCTCTTTCTTGTGATAACATGACCTAATAATGTTACTTTCTCTATCAAAAATTCACATTTACTGTAATTTTCCTATAAATTATCATTTCTTGATGTCATTAAAACAATACTCAAATTCTCATCATGTTCTCCATTTATTTTAGAGTATATTAAAATATCATCTATAATGACCACCACAAATTTGGTAAGTTAATCTCCAAAGACACAACTCATCAAGTCCATTAACATTTATAGGTCATTTATGAATTTTAATAAAATAGATACGAACTCATTGTGCCAATAACTTATATAAAAGACATTATTTGGAATATCCTATTTATCAACCATTAATTATTGTTATCCCAACTGAAGATAAACTTTATATAAGCACTGATAACCTCATAGTTGATTGAACATGTCATCAATATGTGGTAGATGATTCTTGTTCTTTGTAATGATCTTGTTATGTTCATGATAATAAATGTAGAGACATATGGAACCATCTTTATTATTGAAAAAGAAGATCGGAAAATCTGCTAGTGAAGTACTTCATTATATGATACCCTTGTCTAGATTCCATTGTTGTTTCTTCTTTAGTTTTTCTAGTCCAATGGGGTCCATTATGCAGGGAATCATAGATATGGGAAAATATCTGGGTATTATTTATACTGATAACTCAACATTTTGATTACGAGGAGTGCCACAAAACCCTTAAAGTAATCCAAAAAACATGTTCTCTCATAATATTTATGTATTTAAGAATGATCCCCTCCTTTTTCTCAATAATATTTACTTTATATGCATGTATATAAGGTTACAATATCCATACTTGAGAAGATGTTTCTAAATAAGATTCTTCATCCTCTTTATACTTGTATATAATTGAGGATTATTTGGGATATGTAAAGTGATTTACTTATCCAAGATGTAGTTTTTGGATCTATATAAGGATAACCAATCATACCCTATATAGAATTGAATTATACTAATGTTAGTTTAACAAGGTTGGGTTAGATATTATTTTCAAAAAATTTAATTGAAGAAGAGTTATATACTTGAGATTAAATAATTTCACCACTTGGTGTTTTCAATAATAACTTAACCACTATGTATTGAGGTGGTGTTTGAATATTTATACTAAATTTATATGATATAAAATAATGTATAGATCCAAAATCAAATAAGACATTTGATATTTTTGAATGAATAACAAGTGTACCTATCACCAATTGATTTTCATGATCCACCTCAACAGTAGTGATAACATAAAATTTTCCTTTATCTCTTAGCATTAGAGGTTATTATCATTAGTTATCCTCAAGGACCTTTGAATTAGTTCATTGAATTTTATAGTGTCTATGTTTCTTATAGTTGAAACATTATACCCTAGGTAGAGGATTGATCAAAACCATCCTCTCTTCCTTCATATTAATTATATTCTTCATTTCCATTTAGAATTCATTAACTTTATACTCTTCCTTTACACACTTGAAAAATATCCTTGTTCCCTTGAGATAGTATCCTAGATATGTCTTACCATACTTATGACATGTGAGAAGTTGGATTTTCTCCCCTCCATTAGATTTATCTATTGATCTTTTGGAATTAAAATCTATTCTCCTATTTTTATCCCCAGTCCCAAAACACCATTGAGAATCACTAATATTCATCTTGAATTTAAGTGAGAATCAGAATATTTCTTCACATCATTCAAATAATTTAATCACTAATCCATTTTGAAGACTAATATTTGTTTCACTATAGATGTGGCCAACCATAATTTCGAGGTTAATGACAAAAATAGAGGAATACATTGCAAGACTTGTGAAGTTTCACTCATAAGACCTAATTAACCTCCTACCTTTGTTTTAGTCCAAGAAACTCCCAATACATTTAAATATGAAGATTATGAGGAAAATATTTATTGAAAAAGATTTTCTTGAATTCAACCCACTCAACGATTCAATGTATTCTTTGAGTTTCATGTTCTTTATCAATTTCCACCATTAACTGGGTACTCCCTGTAAGTAATAAATGGATAATACAACTTTCTCTTACTCGAAAACTTAGAGGATATTGAGTATATTCTCAATGTAATTAATAAATTGTTAAATTATTAGGGGTTCAAAATGTCAAACCTTGTGTTATGAAAATGAGTGGGAATTTGAATGTCTGATATCATAGGAATTTGAGGGAAAAAATGTAATTTAAATTAGAAGATGATACCAAAAAATTTTGTTTATTGTTATATTGATTCTAGAAAGGGGTGTTCAACCCAGGGATGGAATTTGGTGAGATTCTATGTCGGTGTAATTTTTTAGAATATATCAATATTTATTTATTAAATATTAATTATTCAGGGTATGAAAACATTGATATCTACTTATAGTGGTCCCATATTTGAATTATGATTCTATGATTGATTAAATAATTTGGGGTTTTACCTAGGAGATGTATAAAATCCACTTGAGTTTCGAAACATGAGGAGAGCATTTAAATAGATGTTTAAATTAAATTAAATTAATAAAAATTTAATTAAATTTATTATTATCACCCCATTGGATTATCACATACATAGAATGGGGGGGGGGGGGGGTTATCACCCTCACATGATGACTAGATTGAGAGGATAAGGGGGATAGTTACAACCAAAATTCATTAATTGTTGAAGTTGAGACATGATCGGGGTACAATGACTACGAGATATAGATTAGGACTCAAATTTTTGTTGATTTCTTCATGAGGAAGACCTATTATTTTTTCACCATCCTCCCGTATAGTAGTTTTTTTATGTTTTTAATTTTCATATGGAATTTTGGGAGACCCTTAAGGGAAATTTTGGGGTAATTTAGGGAGAAATAGGGGTTTCAGGTGACTCACATGGGTTTTCTAATTGGGAAAACTGACTACATAGTGTGTAGTTTTCAAGAACACATGACATGTGTTCCTTATTCGGACAAATATATAAGAATATGACTACATTATGTGTTTCCCATTAGAAAATTTCCAATAAGACAACTTATTGTGTGGAAAAGTATTCAGCTAGACACCATATGTAGGGGAACATGGCTGTGTAGGGCACATGACTATCCCTTGATTGTGGTACACATATAGAGACCATGTCAAATATTTGTCCCGAAACCATGTGAGTCACATGGTCAAGTACCCCATGTGGGTGACATTCCATGTGGGTCTCATATAACATATGTAGTTGAGAAATACATGCTATTTGGGGAAACATACATGACTCAATGAGGGATTTTTTAGTATACATCTTGTACACTGAGGTACAATCCTTGTATGGTTCCCTTTAAGGGGTTTTCGATGAATTTACACCGTAAATATTGAAATGGAATCAATAGTAGTGTATTATGTGTGTTTTCCCACATATTACACGATAGTGGGGAGTTAATTGGGATTAGAAGTCATTTAAGAGATGATTTAGGTAAAGAAAGATATGATGGAGAGGATTCACCTTGATATGTTGGATTTTTAGGTCTCTTAAGGGAGACATGATATGAAACCTAGGGAGAATCGAGTAGATGATATGAGGACTAGGTATAATATTTCCAAGGTCCTTGGTTTTTTATAGCATGGGATTGTATACGTTTAGTGGGATCAGGTTATGAATCATGGAGATGGATAAGTTTGGTGTGTGAGAAATGAACTAGGATGATTGAGGATATGAAATTGGAATTATGCCATCTCTATAGGATGATGCATGTGAGGATTACCCTAGGAGGTAGGTGAGGCCTTAAAATGATGATGATGATGATGTCAAGGGACATTATACCCTTTAAGTGAAAAGTTTATCCCATGAGATAAGATTGATATTAGGTAACCCATGATTGGAATCAATGCTTGATGGGACCTAGGGCACCACAGAGGGTACCCCAATTAGATATTGACCCAAGAGAGAGTGCAGATGGTAAATAGGTAGTGATAATTACAAGTGTCACCATAGAACCTAAATCACTAGTGTGATATTACTATGGCTATGAAAATTAAAGATCACTCCTTTGAGATTCGAAACATATATTTGTGGTATGGGTTTAGGAAGACGGATAGACCCATTAAGATAAACTATTCTAAATGATTTGGATGGGGTTAACTATCCATCGAGATGGATACAAATGAAACAATTTGGGATGACTTTGACTTGACCATTGTGTTTTTATGGTGGGAATTATAGTTCAAAAAGGGACATATACTATGGTTTTGTATGACTTTTACATTATCTTTAAATACATATGATGTGGGGGATAGAAGGAGAAACCACCCCCCTAGATACAGATGATGAGATGTTTGTAGGGGGACATATATACCCATATACTTGGAAAATGGGTTTTGATATCTAGGTATTCACTAGATACAAGTGTTGGATTCCCAAAAGGTTATTACACAAGGATTATAGATGTTGTTTTCTTATCAAGGGAGAGGCACATGCCTAGATCAAAGTGATGGATTCATGACAGGGAATCCCCCTATGTTTCCAGTTGTGGTTTTCCTCAAATGGTTTTACCTATCCCTGGTTTTTCGTATTGGTTGGCATGATTTTGTGACATGATCAAAGAATCTCAAGTAAAATTCAAAGTAGGGGTTGGTCAATCCTATGTGTCACATTATAAATCTCGGATCAAAAACATTTTATTTATTTATATTAATATATTCATTACTCGACTTGGCAAGGTATATCATGTGTTCATACACATATTTATAAAAGTAGATAAATTGTATGACATTTGGGGTGGCCTACTAAGAATTTATTTTTTATCCACTGTATGAGAACTTTGGTTAACATTTAGAACTTTTTTATACTTTCAAGATTTACCATAGGACATGTAGCGGGTCTGTAAGAGTCACAGTGTTACAATGTTTTATGATTGGGCTAGATCAGTTCAAAGAGTCTTAGAGACTGGGACTGAGGCATGGCTTGGGGATGGTAGTAGATTATCTTATTTATTTTAGTTCATTTTTATTCTTTCTATGTGATTGGACCAGTGGGTGGTCAGTTGATGTATGTTGGAATGATCGTGAGTATGTATGATCACTTTATTCAGTATTTATATTTAATATAACATGTTTTATGTTTTAAATATTATAATTTTTTCTTTATTTTTTTATTGTGTACTATGATATGGGGTTATAGTCTCTGCATGGTACTACCCTAGACCTCTATTTCTATTCAGAAGCCTCCAGAATAAAGGGAAGTGCACTTAAGGTCACATAGAGATCTGGTTTAATTACTCAGGAATGGGACATTAAAAAGTGGTATTAGATATTCTAAGTGATTGATATCATATATTTTATTAGAGTTGTATTTTGTCTTATTATTTTGGGATATAGTAAAATATTGACATAGGAATGAGCCAAATATTTTAATGGATATTAGACTGGTGCATCATGAACAAGATTTCTGGTTAGAAGTCAAGGTTATGAGGATATGATATTGTTGTTCTTGGGTTTTTATGTTATAGTTCTAATATTTCACCTAGCCTGGTGCACTTGGGTTTGGGGATTTATTATTTACTATGTCTTTTGAACTATTTTCCCATTAGTAAGAGTCTAATGTTCATGAAGCCTAATTGACACATAGGATTCACATGAAATTTGAATTCTTGTGTGTTATTGATATAACTGATGATAAGGTTCAATTATTTAAAGTGTTTATAATAACTTCTAAGGGTTTTCCCATATAATTTATTTGTAAAATTATGCTTATCTAGACCAAAATATATGTTTATTATCTGGATAAACAATGTAGATCTATGGTTAGATTCTCCTAGCTAATGACTATATAGTACCTATTATAAGAGATTTATAGTGACCCTAGTGGGTCGATATAGGAATTTTATTCCTTAATGGATAGACCCATTGTGGGTGGTTTGATACTAGTTATAGAAAGGAAAAATGGTTTTAGTTATTTAATATATCAATAATAAACTATATGGTAACATCATGTTACTTTACCAACCCATAAATATGAATTTAATAGTAATGGTTTCATATCATTTCATTCCCATGATCTTTTAGGTTTCTATTTTTAGAGAATTAGTAAAAAAATATTATATAATAAAGTATTCACATCCACACAGAGTACATTTTTCCATAAAAATATGGATTTATGGTAACCCTATTTCATTAAAGACACTTTTGAATCTTTCATTATGATTCCAAAATGCACGGTTTGAAATTTATATTGTTAATAATCATCCTTAAATCCTATAAAAAACATTGGAAAATGTGGGATGAGTAAAAAATGATTATTAAAGAATATAAAAATAAATAATATCAGTTAGTATGGTGAAAATAATTAAAACCCATGAAAATGATTACCTTTTCTATAATAAATATTTGAGAACACAAATACAACATTTTCAAAAATGATACTAAATATTAATTGAAAGAAAACATTTGAAACCCATCATCAATATATGAAAATCATGAAGGAATCTTGAGTTAAATGATAACTCTTGAAAAATTTCCATGAGAAGCATACTTTTTGTCATTATAAGTTCATAAAATTTTCTGTCCTCATGAAATCAAAGGATTTAAATAAAAACCATTAGAAATCTTGAAATAGGTATCTTGGAGCACCATATTCATGAATTTTGAACACTTATGTTTAACCCATTTTAGAATAACTGATCCCCATTTAATTCCATTAGATCAACCTACCCATTTTCTCCCGCATTTTCTCCTTTAAAGACTAAATCATTTCACAATTAATTGGAGAGATATTTTTGGAAAACCCATATCCATGAGCTATATTAGGCTCACACATCAACATTAATAATTCCCCAAATAACATATAAATAATATTTTTTTTAAATATATAACTTTTTTATTATAAAACCCTATAAAAATCATCTAAATCGATAAGGAAAATTACTTTCCATTTTTGTATAAATTTTGGAGAAATATTCATTTATTTTGAAAAATATTAAAACAAAATATTTATTGAAGAATGTGAATAGGTTATTATTTGAAAACCCATGAGAAATTTTTGAGTAATATTTATTTTTAATAAATACTATGACAATAGGAAAGGGAGTTCATGCAATAAATGTTAAAATACATTCCTTTTATACATTTGTAAAGAATGTAAAAATGATCCATATGGAAAAAGTAAAGAAGATTAAATTTTTAAAAATATAATGAAATTTAGAAGGATATGAAAATTAAATTTAAATATATTTAAATTATAAAATTAAAATCATTGAAACATTTAAATGAATATGGATATAGAGGGAAAAGATTTAGAATGAAATCTTAAAACAAGGTTTTAATGAAAAATCCATTGTATCTGTAGTAAAATTTGATTCAAAAGAAACTTGAAGGTGTAAAATTCAAAAATATTTCAAACCACTTTAATTTCATTAAATTAATGATAATATGTATTCATATGGAAATATATGAACCACACAAAAGAAAATATGTGGTGAAAATGGAATGAGTCTCAAAGAAAGGGAATTGAGACAAGAAATATCTTTCTGTAAGTACCTTATATCATCATAAGTTCTCTAAATATTGAATAATAAAATAATATTAGTTATTTAATTTCTTAAAAACCTTTTTCAAATTCATTACATTATTATTTTTTCTTTTATTTAATTTATTACCTTATTTTATTTAGCTATCGAATCAGTTAAGTTTATGTCTGGCATTTTGTGGTCTTTCGATCTTTAATTTCTAAAACATCCTTAATAGGTTGACTATGGTCATGTGTTCATGGTTTTAATTTCTTATTAATTCCATATTTATTATATTTATACACTAAATAAACTTTTAAAACCAACCTTTTAAGTTCTTCAAGACAAATTAATCATGTTGTTTTATAGAGGTGGTAGTCTGCACGTACACCTGAGTGACAACTTCATAATTCTAAGATATGGAAAAGAAATAAAATCGATAAATTTTTACCTTTAAAAATTATATTTATTTTATAATTATAATATTAAATCATTAAATCCATCATTATGAACATCCATGTAAGGTATAATAGAAAAATGAATCACATCACTTCATGGAAGTGGTAGTCCACACGTACACACAAACAATATTATCAATTTACAAAGGATGTAGAGATAAAAGTTTAGACTTTATATTATCATTATAAAATCATAATAATGTATTAAAAATCATATTTATTAATAAATTAAATATTTATAACCATCAATGTGATTTAGTGATGAAAAATGAAACTTTTTGCTTTATAGAGGTGGTAGTCCACACATGCACACAAATGATGTTTTCATTTCCCATAGGACGGAGAGAAGGTAGAGATTTTTGTTAAATAAAAATAATAATATTTTTTAATATATATATATATATATGAGTTGATTTGTGGTATAATATCATTTAAACACACACACACTACACACACATGCTGATTGGGGCTTATACCTCCTCCTTCGGCATCCTCTTTTGTCATGAATGTTAAAACATTTAAAATGGGTACTATGAGAAGTCCAAGACCTATAATATTTATGGTTAATATTTTAGAATTAAATATATGATATATTTGGTGATATATGGTTCTCAATATGTTCGAATAAATGAGGAGTGGAGGTGCACTTTTATAAGTGAGGGGAGTGACACTCTTGCAACCATTCAATGTTTTAAAATAACATAAAGCCTAATTCAAAGGAAAATGGAACCAAGGAAAACAAATTTAAAATATAAGATAATATAGGGTCTAAATAATAACAACAAATAAAATTTAATTAAATTTTAGATATATTTTAATCCTTATCTCTAAGTTTAAACCATTTAAACCCATTTCATCCTTTACCAAGATAACTAAACATTTTACCAAGATTATTTCATTATATGGCCAAAAAAAGAAGCCTTATAAAAATATTTAAACATTATTTCTATAAATAAGTAATAAATTTTATTACATTAAATTTAAAAAAGTTTCCTAAATATAGATATTTATATAAATACCCAAAACACATGAAAAACAATTTTTAGAAAAATTCCTATTTTAAGAATAAAAATGATTTAATACTAAAATTATTCATATTAATGATTTTAATTACTTAAAATGTGTTATAATTAAATAATTTAATTTTATATAAAATTTTGATAATTCAAAAACCAAATGGAATATTGAAACCACTATATTAAATATAAATATCAAAAAATAGTTTTAATTAGAATAAAATATAACTTATGTTTAAAAAAGTCAAGCATGAGTCCCAAATTCAAAATAATGTTTTTAAATGATTTATTTTACTAAATAAAAATATTTATTAGATCCAATGGTTTGGGGAATTTTTAATTTAATATTACATGATGATTATTTCATTAAATTTAGGTATTTTTAAAAATGGAATTTTTCACTATTCCCTAAAAAACCAACCATTTCCAAAAAATTCCAAAAATTCACACTAATTTTTTTTGATATGATTATTTCAAAAATGTAATTTATTTATAGAGAAAAATTATAAAAAATATAAATTTACCTTCTAGATAAAACTATGTAATACATGGAAGAACAATTTAGTTAAAATAATAACTATTTCATTTTTGATTGAAAAATTGAAATACAATTATTTATAAAAAATGATGAATATGAATCCTTAAAATGATTAAATAAAAATTATAATATTAATTAATTAATAGGATTACTTGGGTTTTCACATTCTTATGACTTTTAAGAAACTATTTCCTTATAATTTCATTTATTACTTAATAAGTGAGGGTGTTTTTCCTTGATAGATTTTTATGATTCCTAAGTTTCTTACTCAATCATGTGATTATTATATAAAATATATATCTGGTAAATCAATTAATTCCTCAATAACAACTCTATATGACCTTAAATTTGAATGTGATTTTATTCGTATGAAATATTCTCTTCCAAATTTACCACCCCAAGGCTCAAAACATTAGATGCATTAGTTACATATTTTCATAAAAAAATATGAAACACATCATATAACTATTATAAACTCAAAGGTAATGATAATTGGTAAGATAATGATCCCATTTTTTCTATAATTTTAAATTTCCAATAAACCACAGACTTAACTCTCCCTTTTACCCAAATTCATAACACCTTTCTATGGAGATATTTTAATAATAGCATGATCACCCAACTCAAATAAAAGTTATTTCATCATGTTATCTACATAAAACATATATCTACTCTGAGCTTCCCCCATGTTCCACCAAATCATCTTTACCTTCTCAACTATTTACTCTACCAGATATTTTCCCAATAACTTCCTCTCACTGAATTCGTCCCTATATAGTATAGTTTGAAACCACATTACAAATAATTTCTCAAAAGTTTCCATCAGTGTAATAGAATAAAAGTAGTTATTATTAGTAAATTAAACTAATGAAATATGCAAACCCCAAATTCTATGATAATATAATGAGTAATATTGAACAATATCTTTTAAAGTTTGAATCATCTTCTCCAACTATCCAATATATTGAGGATGAAAATTTATGTTTAAATTTAATTTGGTACCCAATAACATTTTAAGTCCTTTAAAAAAAATTAGATGTATATATGGTATCATGATATTTTAAAATTAAATAGGGACTCCATGTAATCTAACTGTCTCTTTAAGGTCGAGTTTAGAAAGATGATCCAAATACATACTATCTTAAATAGAGACAAAATGCACAGATTTAGTCAATTAATCAATAATTACCTAGATCACATTATTACCTTCATATGTATTTGGAAATTCCACCATGATATATATATATATATATATATATATATATATTCTCCCATTTAAATTAAGGAACTAGAAAAGGCTAAAGCATCATATTTAGTAGTTGTATCTCAAATTTAACTTATTGATAAGTCAAACATTTCATTATAAAATCAGTAATATCTTTCATCATTCCATAACACCAATAATATTCTTGAAGGTATCTATACATCAAGTTCTATAAGGATGAATAGAAAATATAGATATTTAAGTTTCACTCAACAATTAATTATTTAACTAAGGACTACTTGGAACAAAAAAACTCTTTCCAAAACATACAACACCTTATATTCCAATTTTAAATTTAGGAAACTTACCCTTATTAACAAACTCTACACTTTCTTGAAAACCACAATATTCCTTATGAGCATGCTTAATTCTATCAGATAAAGATGACTGAACTAATACCTAGAAGAAAAGAGAAAGAGTTACTACTTGGATAATTTATAGGTAAAAATTTATTAAGTAATTAAACAAAATATCATATTCCATACATATCATAGCTAATGATCCATTATCTTTTTGACTCAAGTCATCAACTATTTTTTTAACTTTACCTGGATGATAATGAATAACTAAAACCCAATCCCTTATCAATTGAAAACATATTATCTACCTCATGTTCAATATTTTTTAAGTGAATATATAATTTAAAAATTTATTTTAAGAACCTGGGTTTTGACCCTGTAAGACTTTGAAAATTTCTTGATGTTATTCCAGAGCAGGGCATTCAGACGACGTGTAATTCGGAGTCCCGGTGTGGTCGGAATTAACATTTAAGTGAATTCACACTAGACATGCCAAATAAACCGAATAACTCCAAAAAGGTTGCTCGGATGGGAAAACCGAGGGCACTGTTGAGTCCGT
Organism: Viscum album; assembly: GCA_963277665.1. Lineage (NCBI taxonomy): Eukaryota > Viridiplantae > Streptophyta > Magnoliopsida > Santalales > Viscaceae > Viscum > Viscum album. The sequence goes on along the minus strand of OY728138.1, from coordinate 1,290,733,301 downwards.
AGTGTGTTGTTTACCCTAGGAGGGGTGTAACTTTTGTGGGCGCAACCCTTTTGTTGAAAATGCCACCAGGGGAATTTTCGTAATTTAGCAGCCTCGAGCGTGAACTTCATAAATTATGAATGGAGGATCAGATTAAAATTTTGAGTCCACTGTTGCGCTCAGAATTTGGATTTTACCCTAGGGGCGGCTTAACCCCGACCCCGTCGAAAATTCGGGTACGAGCCTACTGGTGGGTGATTAAAAAACTTATAAAATTTTGATTAATTTCCCTACTTAAACACCTCCACCCCTCCCCCACCCCCCTTTCATTTCTCCCTAGTTAAATCTCTCCCAACAAGGGAGAAACCTCCTTCAAGCTCCTCCTCCTCTCCGGTAAGGCGGTGGCGGCTCCAACGGACCGTTCCTGAAGCGATGGGCTACGCCCTGCGAGGTAGGTTCATGTGCTTTGTTTTTAATTTCCACACATATATTCGAACCCAAATTTTAGTGTCTAATTGATATTTAATATTTCGGATAAGGACATATTTGAGTAGGGATCGATTTGATATATCTAATGAGTCTTTCTGATCGAATTTCCGAGTCCCGGGTCGTCCGGGGTGGCCCCGAGAAGTTTTCCAGCCAAAAACATGTTTTTTCGGTGGTTCCAGGGCGGTCCAACACGGGTCCTCAATGGTCAGCGGCAACGCAGCTTCTAGGAGGTGGTGTGGAAGGTTTTCGGTGGTTGGCACAAGTGGTCTGGGATGGCGGCCTAACGCAGGGCGGCTCCTCGACAGTCGACGGTCCAGGCAAAGACCAGGGTCGTCGTGACCCCGGATGCAGACCGAGACCCGCGTATCGCGGGTCTCGTGGGGGAAAGTCTGGACCGACTCATTCTGGTCTAGGGGATGTGGCTTGGCCTACATGGTGGATAGCGGGCCACTGTGGACCAGGTGGTCCAGGAGGCCGAGCCGCGGACCGTCGGTCTGCAGGGGGCGGGGTGGTCCGGCGGAATCGGTCCGGCCCACCCCCTCTCCATCCATTGGTGTTTAAACGCCCCTAAATTGCAAACTAAATGTAAGATTCATGCTAAGTATATGGAAATGAGGTCCTCAGCTTGATAAGGATTTTTTTAGATGGTCTCAGGGATTTTTAATTCCCGAGATGGGGTGGGGGATCAGTGGCACGACACGCCGTTAAGTATTGTTTAGTGCCTCGCTGAGATTCTTCTTTTGGATGACACAAACACATTAGAAGTACGTTTTAGGCACCGTCAGCGGCATTGTAAACTTGGAGTCAAGAAAATCTATTCCAGGGTGGTTTTAGGCATTGGTGCTAGAGTTGAGGTGTGGGCCCCCACGATCTGTCTTTTAAGCTGTGAGTAGCATTTTGCGACTTTTTCATCAAATGTCCAATCGGGGCGAATTAATAGTCTTCTTGGTGTGTTTTTATGAGAGCATCATGTTGGAGCAGTTCACCCGACCTTTTTCAGGACCGAGGTGTGGGCCCCATGAGACGCCGTATGGGCATAAAGCAGTTTTGAATAACTTTTTCGTTGTTAGTCCGCTTCAAGAGAGTAAATAGTCTATCTCACATGTTTTTCCATGAGGAGTACAATTGTTTAATCTGTTTGGGTGTGTGGAGCCTCTTTATATATCTCATTAAATGTGGAAACATGAAAGGGAATTGTTCAGAGGTTCCTTTGACACACTCCGAACCAACGCACGGTAGCAACGATTAGTGACACCCAGTGATGGCACAAGAGGTACGGAGTTATTGGACCAGTTCAGGGTTTACCCTCCAGCGGGGCTGGGTAGTGTGTTACCCACCGGTGTATCAGGGTTTACCCTCTAGTGAGGCTGGGTAGTGGGTTACCCGTTGACTTAGGGTTTACCCTTTAGTGGGGCTGGGTAGTGGGTTACCCTTTGACTTTAGGGCTTACCCTCCAATGGGTTACCCGATGACCTCTTAGGGTTTACCCTCCAGCTGAGCTGGACAGTGGGTTACCCTACAACTTCTTTCAGACTCAACCCTTTCTATGAGGCTAGTTAGTGACATTTCTATGTGATTATCGGAGTGGGACCCTTGGTTTTATGGTTCAGTGATACGACAACTTTGGCATGCAGGACTTTCGGGCATTAGTGATGGATCTCCTTAGAACTGTTCGCGTCTTTTCATGGGATGAGCTTGAAGATAGGGATCCCCTTACACACTTGTTCAGGTTTCTTGTTGAGAATATATATATGTATACACCCTACTTTTTTTAACACTCCTTAGGTTCAGTTACTCTCCTTCTAGGAGGGGTGATGACACACAGGGTATGCCACATGCTTTCCGTGTCTAGCTTCTCTTGGTTGGATGGGTCTACTACCTTTGTTTTTTTGGGTTCAGATGCACTCTATTTACTATAATCATTCATTGTTCCTTGTACAGTCTACTTCTCACCATTTTAGTGCCTCCTTTCTTGCTCCCTCAATCTTTCAGGGCACCCTATTGAGTATCTATATACTCACCTCTTCTTGGGATTTTCCCGCACTTGGTGTGCCCTTGGAGACGACAGACATGTCAATCGAGACTACGAAGGACCGTAGAGGACACAGGAGCTTGCGCTGCGTCCAGGGGTCGTAGTAGGACTTTTAGGTGCGAGACTCACTAGTTGTTTACTTTTGTTTACCTGTTTCCAGGTTGTGGCACCTTTCGGTTTGAGCATGTGTTTTTCCTTTTTTCTATTCAGTTATATTTTCAGTGCTTTTCAGCACTTTACTTTTTCTATTTAGAAGTTGATGCATGACTGTGGTTGGGTTATAATTTTTTGTACTTTGGTTTTCTTTTTTACTCTGCAATTCTGCATCGAGTGGGCTGTGTGTTTGTATAGGTACATAGGCAAAGGCGTCCCTGATATCATCACACCTTCGGCACTTGTCTCCAGCCCCTGGCCTATGGAGGTGGGCCTGGGGTAGTTGTGGCTCAAGACTGGTAGGGTCGGGTCGTGAAAAAGTTGTATCAGAGGTGGTTCGTTCCTTGGGGAATTGTTCAGACATCCTTAAAAAGGAATTGGATGGTATTTAGGGAAATATTGTCGATGTGTCTCAAGAGAAGCTCTCAGGCCAGCGAGTCCAGTGATGGTATGGGCGGCCGACATATCCATTCACCAGGACCCTGATAACCCGCTTGTCGACTCGGCACACTGAGACAGCTGTTGCAGGGAACTTTGGAACATGCATCTGGTAGGATTGAGTCTTTGACTGTCCTTGTTAAGTCATATCCCCTTTGTGATTACTATTATATATATATATATATGATCATCTTATTGTGGTAATCCTTGATAATTTTTAGGATGCCCCCACGACAACAACCATCCAGGTTACCCTCTCCAGTTCGTGACGACGACCTGGCGAGTGATGAGGCATCAGTTCAGGGACCCTCACATGATCGCCTTCCACCCAGTCCTTCAGCAGTATCCCCTCCACCTGGGGAGTGGCAGTTAGTACAATAAGAGCATGCCGAGGTTGAGCACAGGCTGAGTGCGCTCTGAGACTTCCAGCATCAGCGGCCGCAGAAGTTCCGCGGGGACCCGGATCCCCAGGCAGCAGAAGACTAGATAGAGTCCGTGGAATGACTTTTTAGACTGGTACAGACACCAGCAGACTAGATGGTAGCCCTATCCTCCATCCTTTTCCTCAAAACAGTCGGGCGTTGGTGGGCGTTGGCTACGCAGACCCACGACGAGTCGTCTCTCATGTGGGATAGCTTCCAGCATCTCTTTTAGTAGGAGTACTCCCCCTCTTATTTATGCTCCGTTCAGATTCAAATTATTCTAGAGATGAAGAAGGGGGGGGGGGGGGATGACCATGGAATAATACTCGGCCTGGTTTACCGATCTGATAGGCTACTTGTAGGATATGGTCCACGATAGTTACTTTCGGGCGCGAAAGTTTGAGCAGGGTCTTCGCAGGGAGATCCGTGCTAGTGTAGTAACCCTGTGCATCCCTACCTATGTCAGGGTGCTAGAGAGGTCACTCGTGACAGAGAGCTTCTTGGATGAGGGATGCTAGCTGACAAGTCCTAGCAGTGGCTGCTTCAGAGTAGAGTCTTCGATAGCAGGTAGGAGGCAGAGAGCAGATACTCAGTCGAGGAGACCATTCTATGAGAAGACTCAGTGGCAGGTTCATACACTATAGTGGCGTCGTAGAGTACCGGGGCAGTCAGGAGAGATTTGATTCTATTCTTGTGACCGATGGGGTCACCTAGCACGAGACTGCCTGACCAAGCGTACCGAGTAGCCGTGGCAGGCAGTGGGCGCACCGCAGTGGCAGAGGTAGCACCGTGACTAGGGATCCCCTAGGCGTGGACAGGGTGGTCCTCAGGGAGGCATCAGAGGAAGAGCGACATGTCTTGGGGGTGAGGTAAAGAGTTTCGAGGTCCTTCCAACACCACCACTAGGTGGCCCATGCCAGGCTCAGGGAGCTAGCGGTAGGGGCCGCAGGCAGCTTCAGGCTATGGGTGTTCGTGACCATCCAACACACGAGATGGTGCGAGGTAAGATTTTTGTTTACTCTACGCTTGATTCGGTAATAGTAGACATAGGCACCATCCACTCTTTTATATCGCTTCTTTTTGTATGGGAGTTGGATCTTTCAGTAGAGGCAGTAACACTAGCGCTTAGCCTCGAGTTTCTTACGAAAATTGCCTCGTTGGTGACCTTTATCTGCAGATAGTGCGAACTGTCATTTGGAGGAGAGAGTTTTATAGGGGACCTACACATCATCACGATGGAACCTTATGACATCATCTTGGGCAAGGATTGGATCTCCATGGTTCATGGCCTGATTTATTTTCGGCGTAGACTAGTCAGATGCGTCCAATATGATGGGATGAGGTTCACCATCCTTGGTGAACGTGACCTTATGGAAGAGAAAATGGGTACTCTAAGCAGGAGACCACAACCATTTTCTCACCAGTTGGAGAGCATGGATCTCATATCAGCAGACTCTACAGGCACCTGGATCCCTACCATTTTAGAGGACTACATGGATGTCTTTTTTGAGGATGCACTGGGACTACCTCTGAGGCAAGAGATGGAGTTATGCATTGAATTGTAGCCGGGGACCACCCCGATATCATGTGCAAGATATAAGTTGGAACCCATAGAGATTTAAGAGCTATTACTTCAGCTGGGCGACCTTCGTGAGAAGCAATTCATTAGGCCCAGTGTGTCCCCTTAGGCAGCTTCGGTTTTGTTTATGAAAAAGGAAGATGGGAGCCTATGGCTTTGTATGGATTATCGCCAGCTGAATCAGGCCACAATAAAGAACAAGTACCCTATTCCCGGGATTGACGATCTCTTCGAACAGTTGGGGGGTGGAAAGTGGTTCTCCAAGATTTATCTTCGGCCCGACTACCACCAGTTGCGGGTTCGTGAGGCTGACATCCCAAAGTTGGCTTCCCGTTGTCGTTATGGGCATTACGAGCTTCTGGTGATGCCCTTTAGCATAACGAATGCCCCCCCATTTTCATGGAATTGATGAATCGGATCTTCCAGCCGTACATGGACTAGTTTGTGGTTGTATTTATTGATGACATACTCATCTAATCTGCGATGGAGTAGGATCACATGGAGTATTTGAGGATGGTCCTAGACTTACTCCGGGAGCACTAGCTGTATGGGAATCTCTCGAAGTGTCCGTTCTGGATTCATGAGGTTCACTTTCTGGGGAATGTCATTTCAGAATAGGGCTTGGACATAGATCCCACAAAGATAGAGGCAGTGCTTGCTTAAGAGACACCCAAGAATGTGTCAGAGGTGCGAAGATTACTTGGTTTGGAAGGGTACTATAGGAGGTTCATGGAATTTTTCTGCAGGATTATTGCCCCTTTTGACCATATTGATGTAGAAGGGACGATCATTCACCTGGACTGATCAGTGCCGGAAGGCTTTTGAGGAGTTGAGATAGAGGCAGACTAGTGATCCAGTGTTGAGGCTACCAAAAGAGGGCTATGAGTTCTTGGTGTACTGCGTCTCTTTGGGTGATGGGATTTGGTGTGTGCTGATGCAGCAGCGGGTAGTGATTGCATATAAATCGAGGCAGTTGAGGCCCCATGAGAAGAATTATGTGACTCACGATTTGGATCTGTCAGCGGTTGTCTTCACCTTGAGGTTATGGAGTCACTATCTTCTGGGTGAGAGTTTTTTGGTCTACTCAGACCACCAGAGCCTCAAGTACATCTTCACTCAGAGGTATCTAAATCCGAGGCAGAGGCACTGGCTGGAGTTTCTACAGGACTATCATTTCGAGATAGTCTACACTCTAGGGAAGGGAAACATAGTAGCATATTCCCTTAGTAGGAAGTCCCAGGCTCGTCTAGTGCGGGAAGCTTCAGAGTAGTTGGATTCCCTACGGCTGAACTTGGTGGAGAAGGAGGGTACGTATTTCCTACAGTCGATGGTTCTGACTCCTTTTCTCCTTGAGCGTGTGAGAGATTCGCAGTTGGGGAATGTAGACAGTGAGGTACTGCGTGATCAGATATCCACAGGCGACGCACCCGATGGGTATTCTGAAGGAAAGAATCATGATATCCTGTTCCAGGGGTGAGCTGTAGTACCAGTGGCGATGTGGGAGGAGGTGATGCAGGAGTTCCACACTTCTCCCTTGGATAAACATCCTGGTGTGGGGAAAATGTACAGAGGCCTTCAGCGGTAGTTTTGGTGGTCTGGCATGAAGCAGAGCGTAGCAGAGTTCGTTTCTCGGTGTCTTACATATCAGCAGGTGAAGGCAAAGCATCAGGTTCCAATAGGGTTGTTGCAGCCCCTTGATATCCCAGAGTGGAAGTGGGATGACATATCTATGGACTTCGTTACAGGTATTCCATGCACAGTGAAGGGCCACGATTCCATTTGGGTGATAGTGGACCAACTCACGAAGTAGGCACAATTCATTTCCATCAGGGAGCAGAGCTCGGTGGAGAGTCTAGGGAAGTTGTATGTTTGAGAGACCATCCACCTTCAAGGAGTACCCTTGATGATCATCTCCGACCATGATGCACGGTTTACATCGCGATGGTGGCGAGGCCTACAGGAGGCATTCAGGACTCCTCTACGGATAAGTACATCTTTTCACCCCCAGAATGACGGGCAGACATAGCGCACAATCTAGGTGTTGGAGGATATGCTCATGGAGTGCGTGTTAGACTTTGGCCTAAGCTGGTAGGATCACCTTCCCTTGGTGGAGTTCATGTATAACAACAACTACCACTCTATTACCAGCATGGTACCTTTTGGGGACCTCTACAGGATACCCTACAGGTAACCGTTGTGCTATACGGAGGTTGGGGAGACCTCCCTCGTGGGCCCAGAGTTGGTGCGGGTGATGCCGGAGAAGGTGCAGGTCATTCGTGAGTGGATGATGACGGCTCGGAGTAGATAAAAGTTCTACGCAGACCATCGTCGCAGGTCTTTGGAGTTTGAGTAGGGGGACCATGTCTTTTTGATAGCCTCTCCGTGACATGGTACACGGAGGTTCGGTCGGGGAGTCAAGCTATCCACGAGGTTCAATGGGCCCTTTGAGATCATGCGCAGGGTTGTTGAGGTTGCCTACTATCTTGATCTACCCCCACAGCAGGAGAGGGTGCATTACGTCTTCCACGTGTCGCAGCTCAGGAAATACGTGCACGACCCTACGCACGTCATCGATTGGGGAGATCTGGACATTGAGGATGGAGCCACCTTTGTAGAGCACCCGGTGGTGATTGAGGACCGACAGGAGTGGACACCGCGTAGACATACCATTCCTTTGGTTCATGTCCTGTGGTAGCACAGGAGGGTGCAGGAGAGCACCTGGGAATGGGAGAGCCAGATGTAGGCTCATTATCCCGAGATGTTTTTGTAGTTTTGTTTTTCGTGGACAAAAAACATGAAGGAGGGAATGATGTAAGAACTCGGATTTTGAGCCTGTAAGACTTTGAAATTTTCTTGATGTTATTCTAGAGCAGGGCGTTCAGAAAACATGTAATTCTGAGCCCTAGTGTGTCTGGAATTAAATTTTAAGTGCGTTTACACTGGACACACAAAAGAAATAGAATAACTACTAAGTAGTTTCTTGGATGGGAAATCCGAGGGCACTGTTGAGTTTAGAGTGTGCCGTTTTCCCAAGGAGGGGTGCAACTTTCTCGGGCGTGACCCTTCTGTGGAAAACGCCACGAGGGGTGTTTTCGTAATTTAGCGGCCTCAGGCCTGAACATTATAAATTCTTAACAGAGGCTCGGATTAAAATTTTGAGACCTCCGTTGCACTCAGAACATGGATTTTACCGTAGGGGCGGTTTAACCCCGACCCCATCGAAAGTTCAGGTATGGGCCTACTGGTGGGTGTTTAACAAAACTAATTAAATTTTGATTAATTTTCTTACTTAAACAACACCACCACTCCCCCTTCTTCCCCTTTCATTTCTCCCTGGTGAAAGCTCACCCAACAAGGGAGAAACCTCCTTCAAGATCCTCCTCCTCTCCATAAAGGTGGTGGTGGCTCCGGCGGACTGTTCGTGGAGCGATGGGCTACGCCCTACGAGGTAGGTTCGTGTGTTTCGTTTTTAATTTTCGTTATTATCATTGAACCAAAATTTTAATGTCCAATTTCTTTTTAATCTTTGATAGAACTCCATATTTTAGTAGGGATCTATCTGAGCTTTCCAATGAGTCTTTCAAATCGAACTTCTGAGTCCCGGGGCGTCCGGGGTGGCCCCGGAAAGTTTTTCGGCCAAAAACATGTTTTTCTGGCGGTTCGAGGGTGGTCCGGCGAAGGTCCTCGACGGTCGGTGGCAGCGCGGCCGGATTCCTAGGAGGTGGCGGGGTTCCCATGCGGCGGCGTGGCGCAGATCCCAGGCGGCGGCGCGGAGGGTCTTCGGCGGTCGGCGCAGGTCGTCCGGGACGACGGCCAGACGCGGGGCGGCTTCTCAACGGTCGGCGGTCCGGGCGAAGACCGGGGTCGTCGTGACCCCGGATATAGATCAAGACCCGCATATCACGGGTCTCAAGAGGGAATGTCCGGATCGGCTCATGCCGGTCCGAGGTGATGCGGTGCGGCCCGTGCGGTGGACCACGGGACGCAGTGGACCGGGCGTCCGAGCCATGGACCGCCGGTCTGCAGGGTGGCAGTGGTCTGTCCGAACCGGTCCGGCCCACCCCGTCTCCGTCCATAAACGTTTAAATGCCCCTAAATTGAAAAGCTAATGTCGGATTCACACACCATCTATGGAGATGCGATAATCGGATCGAGAAGAATATTTTCAGATGGTCTCGAAGATGTTTAATTCCTAAGACGTGGGGGGCTCGGTGGCGCGACACACCGTTATGTACTGTTTAGCACCTCTCCGGGATTCTTCATTCAGATGTTGCGAACACATTTGAAGTCCATTTTAGGTGCTGTCAGTGGAATTGTTACCCTAGAGTCAAGGCGATGTAGTCCAGGGTGGTTTCAGGCGATGAATCCGGAGTTGAGGCATGGTCCCCACGGGTCGTCTCTTAAGTTGTGAGCAACATTTTGTGAATTTTTCATAAGACGTCCGTTCGAGGCGAATGAATAGTCATTTTGGCATGTTTTTCTGAGAGCATATTTATGGCTCAGTTCACCTAAACTTGTTTGGGACCGAGGTGTGGGCCCCACGTGACGCCGTATGGGCATAAAGCGGTGTTGAATAACTTTTTCATCGGGAGTCCGTTTCAAGATAGTAAATAGTCTATCTCGTGTGTTTTTCCATGAGGAGTACAATGGTGTAATATGTTTGGGAATGCAGAGCCTCTTTAGAGATCTCATTAAATATGGAATCATGAAAGGGAGTTGGTTGGAGGGTTGTTTGATGAACTCCGAACCAACACACGGTAGCGATGATTAGTGAAACCCAGTGATGGCACAGGCAGTGCGGAGTTATCAGACCAGTTTAGGGTTTACCCTTCAGCGAGGCTGGGTAGTGGGTTACCCACCGGCGTATCAGGGTTTACACTCCAGTGAGGCTGGGCAGTGGGTTACCCGTTGACCTTAGGGTTTACCCTCCAGCGGGGCTGGGAAGTGGGTTACACGTCGACTTTAGGGCTTACCCTCCAGCGGGGCTGGGCAGTGGGTTACCCGACGACCTCTTAGGGTTTACCCTCCATCTGGGATGGGCAGTGGGTTACTGAATGAATTCTTTCAGACTCAACATTTTCTATGAGGATATTCAGTGACTTTTCTTTGTGATTACCAGAGCAGGACCCTTGGTTGTACTATTCAGTGATGAGACATCTTTGGTGTGCGGGACTTTCGAGCATTAGTGATGGATATCGTTAGAACTGTTGGAAACTTTTACTGGGATGAGCTTGGAGATAGAGATCCCCTTACACACTTGTTCGGGTGTCTTGTTGAGAATATATATATGTATACACCCAAATTTTGATCGCACTCCTTGGGTTCAGTTAATCTTCTTCTAGGAGGGGCGAAGAAACGTGGGGTATTCCACATGCTTTCCGTGTTTAGCTCCTCTTGGTTAGACAAGTCTACTTCATTTCTTTTGTTGGGTTGATCTGCACTCTATTTACTATACTCTTTCACCGTTCCTTGTTATGTCTACTGATCACCATTTTAGTACCTCCTTTGTTGCTCCCTCAAGCTTTCGGGGCACCTTAATGAGTATCTTTATACTCACTCTGTCTTGGAATTTTCCTGCACTTGGTGTGCCATTGCAGACGACAGATAGGTCGATTGAGACTTTGGAGGAGCATAGAGAACACATGAGCTTGGGCTGCGTCCATTGGTCATAGTAGGACTTTCAGGTGTGAGACTCACCAGCCGTTTACTTTTTTTTACCTCTTTCTGGGTTGTGGCACCTTTCGGGTTGGGTGTGTGTTTTACCCTTTTTCTGTTCAGTTATCTTGTCAGTACTTTTAAGCACTTTACTTGTTCTATTTAGAAGTTGATGCATGAATGTGGTTGGGTTATAGTTGTTTTCATTTGGTTTTATTTTTTACTTTTCACTTCTGCATCGAGTGGTTTGTGTGTGTGTACAGGTACTTAGGTGAAGTCCTCCCTCAGATCGTTATGACTTCGGTGCTTGTCGCCGGCCCCTGTCCTAAGGAGTCAGGCCTAGGGTATTTGCGGATCGAAACTAGTAGGGTCGGGTCATGAAATTTATGGCCAATATATATTTTAAATTTATCTCTATATAAATTATGTCTCTATATTTTTAATAAAAAAAATACCAGATACAGTTTAAGATCATGAATAGGATAATTCAGTACATGTGGTTTCAGTTTACATGTTGCATATGAAATCACTTGATCATTCAGTATCAAAACACAACCAAGAACCTTCAACAAAGAATCATTTTAAATGAAAAATGAAAAATTTATTATTTTCAAGGCTAACTCTGGATCATTACCCAATTATATTTTTAATTCTTGGATTTATTCACAACATTCCTTTATCCAAAATAATTTAACTCATTTTCGAGTCAACTTAGTTAGTAAGATATATAACGAAGAACTTTTTTCAAAAAATAATTTGTATTAACCATATTATCCAAGAAAACATAAAATATTAAAGAAATTATTAGGCATTTACCACTATCCCACTACTTTAGTTTATTTAGGATCAATAGTTATTCCATCTTTAGAAAGAATATTCTTAAGGAATGAAATCTTCTGTAAGAAAAATTCCCATTCTCTAAAATTTCCATATAAATTTTTTTCATTTAAATTATACAAAATATTCCTTATATTTCATTCCTTATCTTCATAAATTTTGGGACAAAACAGAGTGTAATCAATGAAAAACACCATAAATTTATCTAAATACTCATGAAAAACTCTATTCATAAGATCCATAAATATAATGGGTAGATTCTTCAACTTAAAATTAATAACCAAAAACTCATAATGGGCATACCTATTATGAAATTACATTTGGATAATTTCTTCCTCATTCACTTTCATCTGGTGATACCTGATCCTGAGATCAATCTTTAAAAAACGTAGAGCACTATGGATCTAATAAAAAAAGTCATCAATATGAGGAAATAAATACTTTTTCTTGAAAGTTATTTTATTGAGTGCTCTATAATCAATGAAAATTATTATGGAATAATCCTTATTTTTAACAAAAATAGGATCATCCCATAGTGAAGTTATAGGATAAATGAAACCCTTTTCAATAAACTCTTGTAACTACTTTTTCAATTCCAAATGTTTTACAACATCCATTTGATAAGGAGGTTCTGGAATTTAATTATCATCAGAAATTGAGTTAGTAGTAAACCCAAACTTCATAACATGAATAACATAAGAAAAATTACTAGGAAACACATCCAAATATTCATTTAATACTGGAACATAACTAATTTTAACAGTTCATTTATTTTCAACAATATGTGAAATATAACATTAAATCCCATATTTATTCAATTTATTATCTTTTTAATATGTTATTAAAGGTGTGAATTCATTCTTATGTACAAAAAAACTCATTCTGAAAAATAACTTCTTTAGCACTAAAATAACTCTTATCATGATCAACTAAAATCCTATCCATACACAGAATAACATAAAACTCAATAATGATAAATAAAATATGGTTTGAGGAAAAATCATTCTATTTATGATAAATAAAATATTACTAAAAATTATTGTTGAATTTATTCTACCCCTAGAAGTTTTAACCAAAATTTTTGACTTCATTTCTTGATATTTTATTTCTATTTTACTTTAAAAATTTCAAGAAATAAGAGAATATACTAATATCGAATTAAATTATACATTTCTATAATCTAAATAAAATTGTAATATACCGATTTCCACTGGATTTTAAGGTAAAAAAATTATTCTTAGTAGTGAATGAATTTTAAACACCTTTATGCTTTCATTATTTATGATTGCCACTTTGAGTAACTATATTCATACCTAAGTTAGCATAATGACCCAATTCATTAAAATTAAAACACCACACTAATGGATGATTATCTATTTTTATATTATAAGTCTGATCAAAACACTTTTACTTTAAGTCATGATCCAAATGACTAAACTCACAATTTTGGTAACACTTTTCAGAACCAATGAAACATTCCTTAAAATTTATTTTACCAAATATGGAACATTTTCATGTCTTACATTCATATTTCTTAGTTGAATTCTTCTCCACTACTTTCCACCGAGACTGCTTCCTACTCTTATTTTAACAAGGTATTTAATTTTTAAAAAACTCAATATCAACATTCTTAGTATATTTAATAATGTCCCTGTAACTTTTAAATTCATGAGAGGAAAATTTTCTTCATAAAATTGGTTTTAAACCTATGTGAAATCTATAAATTTTACTTTCTTGGTCCATAATGTAATTTGGTGCATACCAATCCAATATAGTAATTTTTTATAAGTTTCCCAAGATTAATTTTCAATTTTTTTAAACTATATAAATTTAATTTCCATTATAAGTTGAATAACTTACGGATAACACATCTCATGAAAACGATATTTAAATATCACCCACTCTATGGAATCAATCTCATAAATTTCCTTATTATTTGTAATCAGAGACCACAATCGATGGAATTCACCTTCAAATATATTCCATGCATCTAAAAACTTCAAATATCATCTCCAATACATTTATTCATACCTTGTATTACACTATGATTGAAGATCCACCGAAATATAAAGTGTTTTATTTCATGAAATACCCAGTAGAGGAATGTTCCATTGTAGAAAATTCATTAATTATCTTTCTTGGGTGCCACTATTAGAATCCTTCATCAGTTGAGTCAATTATATTATGTACATCTCTATTATAATCATTTTATCTTGCTTATTTGGATTTTTTTCATCGTCTTGAAACCCTCCTACTACAGTTACTTTACTTCTTCCTAGAAAATATCTTTAGAATAGACATGGATTCGATGAAGCATTATGGGAATCCTAAAAATATATATCATGATAATATTACCACAAATATAAATATCTTAATAGTGTATTTTAATAACTTCATAACCTTTAAATTTATCTAAACATCACTTTGATACAAACTATAATATCCAGTTACTTTAACAACACATAAATATTAGTTGAATAGTAAAAATTTTACATTCATACAATCCCATAATATTTTTGTTTTATATTTTTATATAATTAGGAAAAACATTACATAATAAAGTTTTCTCTTCCAAATAGTGAATTATTTTTCAATAAGGACAAGGATTTAAGTTTACTACCTCATTTTAATTAAGGAATTTTACTTCTTTTAAGAAGATTCCAAAGAAGAATGTCTGACCTAGATATAGTTACTACTCATTCTTATATCCCATAAAAAACATTTTTAAATGTGGTATTATCATTAAAAGATTATTAAGGGATATAAAATTGAAGTAAACCCAGTATTCCATTGAAAACATAAAACCTATGAATATTTTTACCCTTTCCACAATAAAACTATTACTATATAAATAAAATATTTCCACATATGAAAATAAATATTTTCTTAAATAAAACCTTTAAAACCCATTAAAAATTATATGAAAAATATAAATGGAACTTGAGAAACATGAGAAATCATGAAAAAGTCTTTTAAAAACAAAAGTTTCACTTTTAAAAGATCAAAAAACTTTTATTTTCTCATGAAATAAAAATAATTAAATATAAAATGTTTTAAATAATGAAATATGTATCATAGAGAATCATATTCATAACCCATTTTTACTCATTTTTACCTGTGTTTTAATAACTAAATCCCAATTAATTCTATAAGAGAAACCTACCCAGTTATCTCTCATATTTCTCCCTTCAAAAAACATAATCATTACACTATGCATTAGAGAGATATATCAAGCTTATCCATCATCATATACAATTCACAAGTAGCATATCATGAATAAAAATTGAAATCATGCACTTTTTTCATTATAAAACCAATGGAAACACTCATCTAAATTAATAAAAAAGAACTTGTCATTTAAAAAAAATATAGATAAATATAACTTTCTTTTTAAAACTCTTAATGAAAAAAATTCAACAATAATGGTAATAGGATCTTCTTTGAAAAATCATGAAAATTTAAGAGTAATATTATTAATGAATTACTATAACATAGGGAAAGGAATATCATGTAGTAAATATTAAATTTTTTTTTTAAAAATGTAAATAAATTAAAATGATTCATATAAAATTAATGAAGAATATTCCTTTTAAAAAATATGTAAATAAAGCCAAAAGGATTTGAATATGACATTTAAAAATATTTGAAGTATAACAAGAACATTTTTGAAACATTTATAATAACATGGATATGGAGTATGTAACATCCCAACACCCATTTTAAGGTACTTATATTCATTTTTTTGATCATATCTTATTTATACATTTTCTTATGATATTTTGGGTTACATTTGGATGTTTTTGGAGGTATTTAGGCCTATGAATGGTTGGTTTATAGTGAGAGAAAACTATTTGGGTCAATCTAGTAAACCATATGCATTTTATTGGAGTCTCAGAGGAGGGATAACAATTAGTAAAAACAATGCATCCAACCCCTAAAAACAAGAATCATGGGACAGTGGGTTCATGCAGAGTTGGCATAATTTTTTTCAAACCATACGTCCAAAGCATGTATATTTTCCAATAACCCACAAGTGGGTACACGAATGGTGCACGATTTGAAAAATCATATGACCAAATAGTAAAATGCATATTAATTATTTTTGTTTTTTATTTTAATATCCAAAAATCATCTGGTTTATCTCATTTATATTTATGTGGTTTTTTAGATTGACTAAGAGGACTTTTATTGGAAGTTTTGGGGATACCTTTCCTCTCGGTGTTGATTATTGATATATCGTTGGATGTTGGATCTTGATTATCAAAGGTACATGAATGTTTCTTATTTTTCTTTAATTATATTATATATCCACCATTATTTTCTTAAATAGATCCATATATCATTATAGTTAATACTAGATCTATGGTTTTTGATATGTTCTAAATGGGTTTTTTATATATCCATCATCGAATTCAGATCTTTTTTATGGATCTCAATTAGTTTTTTTGTTTTCTTTAGGAATTGTGGAGGTATGTGTTTTATCTATCTCCTATATTTATATAAATAATGAATTAGATATTCTTATTTGAGAATTAGGCTTCTAGGATTCTCCCTTGAATACTCTATCAACAACACTCCATTGGTGAATATCGAGTTGGGTTATAATTGATCTTGTGTTTTGAGTAGGTGGTTTCATAAGGAAATTTGTATCATTTGAAACCATTATTAATTTCCTAATTATTAATGGTTTTTTAATTAATTTAAAAATATTGATTTGATTCATTAATAGATAATTTTGAAATGGAATGGTGTGTGTGAGGATATTAATTTGAAAAAGGATTTGAAAATATAGTGTATATTTCTGAAAAAATGATCTTGAATTGAAATAAATTATTTGAAGAATGAATTTTATGATGAATTTTTAGAAGAATGGCTTGAAATTTTTTATGATTTAAAATTAAATATATATTTAAAAGGAATGAGTTTTTAATAAATAATATTTGATGATTGGTTTTTGGAATGAAATGGAATGTTTTGAAACATGCTATTGGGGCCAAATGAAATGATTGATTTAAATGATTTGAGATTAGTTGAAGTGAATGATAAATAAGAGTATGATTTACTGCCTTAATGAACATAGAATACTAGGCTGTTATTATTATGGATATGAATTATAGGTAAACTAGTACCTAGCAATGGATTTATGAAGAAAATGAGACTAAAATATCATAATATAAGAGAGTTTATTCTTTGGGATTCTGTCCTATTACCCCTAGGCTTGGTATATTCTGATTGTGTGCAAACTATAGTGATATTTCACTAAGATTGTGTGAAATATTGTAACCAGAACTAGCTAACCTCAGGCGTTATTACGACAATGTTATGATTTAAAATTATTATTCATTGCAATATTTTATTTTAATTATTATTCATTCTTATTTCTATCAAAATTATTAGTCATCAATGTCTTGAAAAAGATTCTTATATCTTCCAATTTTGAAGGAAATTAAAATTTAGACATATATTTTTTTATCCATTGAAATGTTGTATAAAACATGTTTTGGTATAAATTATAAAATATTTCCATGCCATTTTTTATTTAAAATTTATTCTATTTGGTTTATTTGATTTGGATTTTAATGGAATACTTATTGAGGTCTTGAAGGAATTTATTTACCACACCCAACCTTTGTATCTGGGTGTTTGTAGACATACTTATGCTAGGTCTAGGGAAAGGAAAGACACCACTTGGTGGTGGTGGGTGTTCTTGATTAGCAGGACGTTGGTAGTTGGTGGTAACTGGTAGATCATGTGACCCACTTGTTATGTGGAGATATTCTGATATTATCTAGGATCATTTGATATGATGACTTTGGAAACATACCATTTTTAACACTTGTATATGTCAACTTGTAGTAATTATATTTTGAGTATTATTTGGCATCCAAAATGTTTATTGTTTAATTTTTAATGATTTTTCTTGATAATTTATTATTGTGGAAAAATCATTCCCTACTATCTGTTTCGATGCCAAGGCCCTAGTATTTAGCCCATGGAGATTAGGAACACCCTTTAGGCCAAATTAAAACTGATTCAGGTACTATTTAGGCAAGTTATCTAGGCCATTTCATGAAACATTTAATCAAAGTAATGATAATGTACTTTCTTGGATGTTGATATATATCCTAGGATGTCTTGTTTAATAGGATACAATATTTTTGGGACTTAATGGGTAGGTTACAAGTGTGTGACTAACCGAATCTCATCGTAATGACCCTTAAGTTATCATTGGTAGTTGGAAAAAAGTAGTTTGTCCAAACCTGAACCAACCTGACCCAAACAGGTTGGGTTGGGTTGGGTGGGGTTATATGTGAGGTATAGTCAGGTTGGGTTAGTTTAGGTTGGGTTGAGGTCGGGTCATGTAAGGTCATGGGTTAGAAAATTTTTGACCCACCCCGTCCCAACCAACCGAACCATAATTATATATATAATAAAAAATAAATAAAAATTAATACCAGATTATAAATAATTAATAAATAATAACTAATTATTGATAATTAATTATTAATAATTGATAATAATTAATAATAATTTATAACAAATAATAAATATTAATGGAAAAAATTAGTAATAGTTTATAATAAGCTATAAGGTTATATAAAAAAGATATAACATAAATATAACATTGGTTTTACATTATATTGACATTATATTTATATAATATAACAATATATAATATTATATTCACATTATATAATGTCACATTTATGTTATATAACATTTTATTTATAGAAATATAATGTTTTATAACGTAGATATGTCATTATGTTTATGTTATATAACATTTTATTTAAATTATACAATTTTATATAATGTTATATTTACATTATGTTTATCAATAAATATTAATTGTTATTTATTATTTTAGTTTTAATTAAATCAACAGTTTTAATGGTTTTTATTGATTGTATTACTTTATTTGACCCAACTGACCCCACCCAACCCACCACTGGTCGGGTTGGGTTGGTTCATTACAAAAATATTGTTGATACCCGACCTGACCAATTTGTATGGGTTAGGTCAAAAATCCCCACCAAACCTGACCCAACCCGACCCATGGATGCCCGTAAGAAAAAGTGTCTTTTTAGAGTTGTTTGAAATGATCATTCACTTTTTCTAAAGATTTATCCTGATTTCTTTGTTTTCCAGTTGAAATATAATTGATATAGTTGATGATATTATGTCTATTGAGTGATGTTTTCCTTGTAATCTATTAATTGTGTGCTATAACATGCCCCCAAGAAGATGTTTGAAAAAATATTAAGAAGGTGTTTCTATAAAACCCTCTAGTTGATCAGAACTTTTTAGAGGTTATTGTGCATGAATTCTAAGCTCTGGGATAGTAACTGCACCCCTTCTTGTTCAAACTGTAGAGGTTATTCCTTAGAGGGATGATAACGAATATTATTCCTAGAAGTTTCTTCATCTTAAACTACTATCTTTCCAGGGTGCTAATGATCCTCAGAAGGTAGAGGATTGTCTGAAAATGGTTGAGCAACTGATTGAGTTTTTGGATAAACCATATTTTTTTAAGATGAATTTTTTCATCTTCAAACTTTAATGGACTGGAAGAAGTTGATGGGATTTTATAATTATGGTAGGGAAAATTTAGCATTAGAGTGGAAAGTCTTTAAGGATCTATTTACAAAGAAATTCTATCCATAATCGATGGTGCTTTCTATGGAAATGGAGTTTCTCGACCATCATCAAGGTAACAGGATAGTAAATCATTATGCCAATAATTTTATTAAGCTTCCTCATTTTTCACCTATTTAATGAGAAACCCAATTCCCATAAGATTGATATGTGTCTTTGAAAAAATATATAGTCTCATTTTTTCTTGTTGAATCTCACCTCATGTACTGATGTTCATGATAGATATTTTATGGTGGAACTTGACTTGGCTGATAAGTTATGGTTGATGGGAGTTCCTCTTACTCTCACCATTAAAATTAGTGGTCCCTCTTAAGGAAAGAAGAATAAGGATGAGTCTTATGGTGGAAATCATAGTGGTGGATCTCAATAATAAACTTCTTTTAAATCTTTTGTATTATATAGTAAAGGGAAACTAATTTGTTTCCAATATATAAAAGTTATGCACTCAAAACTTGTTTATATAGAGGAAAAGAAGAGATGAAGCTATTATGGATTCTTGGGTCACTTTTATAGACTTCATAATTCTTTTAAAACTCCATGTAGTGGTATGGGTTCAAGAGTACCAATATAATCTATATTGTAGTCAGATCATTAAAGAAAAAAGGGGTTCTCACAATAGGAATCAAGAATGAAGCTCCATCACGTAGTGTATGATTATCTACTGTAAGCACATATGGGACCTATTCTATTGATAGGTACCATTACCATTTCTTCATCACTATTTTATACTTTATTTGATATTTTTCCTCTAATTCATTTATATATACCCATATTATTTAAATATTTAATATTTCTATAGAACTCATGCCTTATGTAATGAATATTGCTATACCTCTTCGGGAAAATAAATATAAGGGTATCTACTACCCTTATTGTACATTCGATTTTATCAAAAGTTGATCTCATCTAGAAAAGTTTCAGATTTGGGTATGAAACATTTATATTTCATTATAGGGATGGATTGAATGATCACTAATAAATCTTTTATTGACTATTATATTTGGTGGATCTCATTTATTACCCATGACATGGAGTGTTTTGTCTTTTTTGGATAATGGGAACCAATTTAGAGTTGATCATAACCTCATATACTTGATTTGGGTATGAGGATAGCAAGGTTTACTTTTAAACTAGAGTAGAAATATTCTTGTGGTGATCTTTCTCTAGTAGCATATGAGTTTCCTGGTGTTTTTCCATCAGACATTTCTGGTCTTATACCGGTAAATGAGGTAAAGTTTTCTTTTGACTTAGTACTAGGTACCCAAAGTATATATATTCCTTTATACCATATGGATCTAAATGAACTAATGGGATAAAATAATCAGTTGGATGACTTGATGTCCATGAGATTCATTTAACCTAGTGTGTCTCCTTGGGTAGTGCTAGTGCTTTTTTACAAGAAATATGATGAAAGAATTTTCCTATGAGTTGATTACCAAAATCTCAATTAGGTCATAGCCAATAAAAAGTATACAATACCCAATATTGATGATTTTATGACCAGATTAAAATGGTTAATTGGTTCTCAAAGATTGATCATCCATTTGGTTATCTCCATTAGTAGATCAAGGTTTTTGATATCCCTAAGACTTATTTTATGAGCAGGTATGTCCACTATGAGTAATTTTTTATGCCTTTTGTTCTAACCAATGTTACTGATAAGTTTATAGAATTTATTAATAGGTTTTTCTATCAATACCTTAGTTCTTTAATTTTGATATTTTTAGATGGCATATTTGTTTACTCTAAAATTAAGGAACATGATGTGCATCATTTGACATAATTTCTAGATATCTTGAGGAATCACAAAATTTATGCCAATATTTCTAAATAAAACTTATGGATTAAAGAGGTAAATTCCTTGGAGAACATGTTTTACAAATATGTAATTTAAACTTTAGTCATTGAAGGCTATTATGACCTAGAAGGAACCACAAAATGTCTTTGATATTTGGAAGTTCATGGGGTTGATAGGGTATTACCATAAACTCTTAATCATTTATCTTAATTTATATCTTTGTTGATACTCAATAGGGTGTAATTTTCATATTAGATCTAAAATTATAGGATTATTTTGATGATTTGAAGCATTGTTTGTCTTAATATATTTTATTGACTCTTATAGAGGTTGGGCAGGGTCATGTGTTCTTTTGTGATGCATCAAGATTAGGTTTGGGCTGCATTCTCATGTAGGATGATCACATGGTGGCTTGTGGTTCTCATTAGTTTTGGTATCATGAGAAGAACTATCCCATACATGATCTCAAACTAGAATATATGATTAATTATATTAAGAGTTGGAGACATTTCATCTTCATAGAATGGTTTACCATATACTCTGATCATAAATGATTTAGTTCTATATTCTCACAAAAAGTTATGAACCTATGATAGAGGTGATTGGTGGCATACCTATTGTCTTATGAATTTGAAATTTCATTTCCCCCTGGTTAGGTAAATTTCATTGTTGATGATATGTGTAGAAAAATTCCATTACATTCCATGAAATAATCTTTTGATGAATGAAATTTGATGGATCTCTTTGCAATTATTCAATTGGGATTTTGGGAGAATGATACATATGTTTTTTATGAGTGTTCAGTTGATATCCTCTATTATAGAGATGATTCTCCAATAACAATAGCTTAGTGTTTAGTTTTTAGGCACAAGGTATTATTTATATGGTTAGGAGACTATCATTGAAAGGTATCTATCTTCAAAGGGTATCCTTTACTAAAGGAATAGGTTTTTTGTTTTTTTTCCTACAATATAAGATGTTATGGGGTAATGTCATCATTTATAGATGGAGGTATACCCCTGAATGGTGAAAATGTTTTATGTTATAAGGATATGATTTTGGTGTCTAGGTATGAATTGAGACATTATTTATTTTTTCACATTGTTTTCCGAAAATCAATGTTTGGAATCAAAATCTTTCTATCTCACTTCAACCACATCCTATGTTGACTTGAAAGTGTAATGAGACATTTATAGGATTTTTTGTTGGTTTTCTCTATATACCTTAGGGAAATAATGTGATTTTTATAGTGATTGAATGATTGACCAAATCATCTCACTTAATTCTCATTCTTGAAACCACCAAATTTGAGGACTTTGTAAATATGTATATTTATGAAATCAATAGATTTCATGGACTTATATCTTTCATAGTTTACAATAGGGATCCCCAATTCATTTATCATTTTTTAAGAGTCCTCCATGAAGTGATGAGATCCCTGGTAAAAATGACCATGTTGAAAAACCCTCAAATACATGGTCAGATAGAATGGGATATATATGTTCTAGTGTAAATGATTCATGCTTGTGTGCTTTACTTTTAAGGAGCTTGTAATTTACACTAGGGTCTAGTTGAGTCTTCTTATAACAACAATTACTATTCATCCATAAAGAATTCACCATTCTATTCCTTGCATGGATGACCTTATAAATCTCCATTTTATTGGTTGGGGAATGGTGAAACTTACCTTGTGGGACCTAGTCTAGTCTAGGAGATGATGAAAACTATTTAGTTGATTCATCCAAAAAATGTAATGACATAGATCTTTTATAATATTTATAGTGCTCATCTTCAATTACCTTTGGGTTTCTTGGTTGGTGACTGGGTGTTTTTGAGAGTCTCATCATAAATAAAATCTTTAAAAACATGGAAGATAGGGGAAGTTTTCACCTAGATACATGAGACTATTTGATATTGTTTTTAGGATTAGAATGGTTTCATACAGTTTGGATTTTCCACCATAGATGTCAATGGTCCATGACATATTTCACCAATCCAAGATTAATAAATATCTTTCAGACTCATCTCAGGCCTTTATTTGGCTGGAACTTGATGTGGAACCAGATATAACTGTGAATGAGTAGCTGGTTCGGGTTATTTACTATTAGATAAAGTTATTCATAGTAAGTACATACCCTTGGTTTGGGTTTTAAGGAACCATGGTTATGATTATCATAGGATGTGGGATCATGAGTTGTTTACAAGGGATTAATGGCCTCACCACTTTTTTATCGAGTGTTCTTGATAGTGTTTATGGGGGAATAAAACCTTTATGGGGGTGGGGGAGAGAATTATAACATACTGACACCCACTTCAGATACATAAATTCCTTTATTTTGACCATATATTGTTCGTATATTTTATCGGGTTGTTTTAGGTGACCTTTGGAAGTTTTAATAGGTTTCTTGGCCTATTCATGATTGGAATACAATTAGAGAAATCAATTCGGGTCATCCCAGGAAACTGGGCATCTTTTGTTGGTGTCTCAAAGGTTGGTTCACTATTAGAGAAATGGTTAATGAAAACTATGCGGCCAACCCATAAAACCATGTGACATGGGATAGTGAGTTCATTCATGTTTGTCACATAGTTTTTTAACCCATGTGTCCGAACCAGGTAGCTTTTCAAGTATCCCAAAAATGGGTTCATGGATGGTGCATGATTTGACTAGCCTTGCATCCAAACCATGGGGCATGTATTAATTATTATAATTCTTCATTTTATGTCCCAAAACACATATGATTTATCTAATTTCTTTTCTAGTGTTTTATGATTCATCCAAGGGGAATCCTCTTAGATATTTTGGGGATCCCTTACCTTATAGTGTTGGTTTCTAATGGATCATTTCATGTTAGATCTAGATTCTCAAAGGTAGGTTCTTATTTCTTATTTTTTTCAATGATATTCTATATCCAACATTATTTTCTTGAATTAATCCATATATCATGGCTATTAATTAAATATTCATGGGTTTTACTTGATGTAAATGGGTTTATTACAGATTCATTACGAAATTAGGAATTTTTGTTTGGATCTACTTTGGTTGTTCTATGTTCTTCATGAATAATTGAGGTATGTGTTTTCTCTCTCCCCCATTATTCTAGAAATTATGAATTAGAGATTATTATTTGATAATTGTGGTTTTATTATTCTCTATTTATTTTTCTAGCCATCAACTCTCCATTGGTGGATCCCAGCTTTGGTTATCTTTGATCTTTATTTTGTTGAAGGTGGTTTCTTATGGAAATTACTCTCATTTGAAACAATTATTTCTTTATTAATTTGAAGTGTATTTTTATTTTATTTCCAAATATTTATTTGTGTCTTTGATGGTTATTTTATAAAAGTCATGAAGTGTATTATGAAATTATTTTGAAAATTGAATTTTGAAATAAAGTGTGGAGTTTTAGAAAAATGATCTTGAATTGAAATGAATGATTTGAAGCATGAATATGATGATGTATTTTTAGAATAATGGATTGATATTTTTTTTATTTTAAATTAAAATTATTGATTTAAAAGTCATAAAATTTTCATAAAAAATATTTTATGGTTGTTTTTTGAAATGAAATGGCATGTTTTGAAACATAAACGTAGGGATGAATGTAATGATTGACTGAAATGATTTGAGATTGATTTAATTGAATTATATCCCCAAGTATGATTGATTACCTTGAACCAAATAGAATATTTGGTAATACGGTGGAAGGATATGCACATTAGGTAAACTACTATCTTGGAATGGATTTATAATGATAACAATAATAAACTATATCCAGGGAATATAATCTATTCTTTGGGATTATCTTCTATTCTACCTAGGATTGGGATATTGGAAGTGTTTTCATACTGGGATTCGTGCTTCATTGAGATTGTATAGAACCTTACAACTATAACCAACTTACCCCATGTGTTATTACCATGGTTATTTGATTGAAAATTATTATACATTATAGTGTTTTATTGAAATTCCTATTCATACATATTTTGATATAAATGGTTATTCATTCCAATTTTGAAAAATATTATTATAAATAACCATTTAAAAGGAAATAAACTTTTTAAACTATTTTATATTTTATATTGAAATGTTTTATAAATCTTGGTTCGATATGAATTGGGAAATATTTCTACACCATGTTTTATTAAAAATAAAAAATATTTGGATTACATGATATGGAATACTTATTGAATACTTGGTGAGAACTGACTGGGATTTTTTTCTCACACATTGACATTGACTTCAAGAATTTTTAGATTTTTATTCCAGATATAGATAGGGGAAAGTAACTATTTAGTGGTGGTGGATGATTTTGATTATTGAGACCTTGGGAGTTGGCGGTGATCAGTGAAACATGTGATCCAATATCTATGTGGTGATATTGTGACATTGTATATCATTTTTTGGATGTGAAAAAATTGTTTTATCTACCATTTTCGAGACTTTTATCTATCAAATTGTGCTAATTTTCTCTTAATTAGTGTTTATCATACCAATTATTTATTGTTTTAATTCTACTTCTTTTTCCCGATGAGAGATTCTCATAGTGATATCCCTCCCTCTTGTTTGATTTTATGGATAGGTGATAGTCTTCAGTACATTGGGATTTGTAATACACTTTGGGATATTTAAAAACTAATTCAAGTTAAATTTATGTTGTATATATAGGTTGTTTTGCGATAGAGTAAAACGAGTTGGAATGAAATATTTGAATAAGGTTTTTAAGGAAAAAAACCTTACAACTTTAGCAAATTTTAAATCAAAAAATGATTGAAGGAGATAACATGAAAATTATTTTTAAACCAATTTACTTTTATTAAATTATTGTTAAAATATATCTATATGGTAGTACATACACCACACAAATTAAAACATGTGGTGAAAATGGAATGAGTCTCAAATAAAAGAAATCAAGATGCTAAATCCACATCCTTACGTCCCTTATAGATTCATACATTCCCTAACTTATGAATAATTAAATTATATTAGTAATTTAATTTCAAAATAATAATTTTCATGTTTATTTAATTTTTATTTTCCTTTTATTTAATTTAATACCCTATTTTTTTATTTACTAAATGAATTAAGTTTAAGTTAGACATTTTGCAGTCCTTAGGTCTTTAATTTTTACAATAACATTAATAGGTTGAATATGGTATGTGTTAATGGTTTAAGTATCTTATTAATATCATAATTATTATATTTATAAACTAAATATACTTTTAAAACCAAGTATGTTAGGAATTCAAGAAAAATGATTCTTTCCATTTCATGGAGGAGGTAATTCACATGCACACACGAGAAATGTTTTTATTTTTTTAAGAGATAGAAGAGAAATAAAATAGATTAAGGTGTAAATTTAAGTAATAATATTTTATTTTATACGTATCATATTAATTCATTAAATCCATCCTTATAACCATCCATTTATCTTATAAATAACAAATTAACCACATCACTTCATGGGGGTGGTTGTCCACACATATGCACGAGCGACATTATCATTTTCCTACAGATAGAAGGGAAAGAAGGTAGATAATATATTATATTAATATAATAATAATAATATTATAAATATAATATATATTCATTAATTATATCTTTATAACCATCCATGTGAGTAAGTGATAAAAAATGAAACACATCTCTTCATGGAGGTGGTAGTCCATGTGTACACACAGGTGATGCTTTCATTTACCATGTGATGAGAGGGAGGTATAAAATAGTTATTACATAAATTTAATAATATATATATATATTAATCTAATTTAATAATTTTATAATGGTTATAACATATTATAAGAAGGTAGAAGAGGAAATAAACTTGAAAGAGTTTAGTTATAGCTTTTAACTCATCCTTGGATAACATCATTTTTATTACACCATAAGCCTTCTATGATGGGTATTTTGATAATAAAATGACTTATATAACATTAGTATGAGAGTTGGTAAGTAATTTGGGAAAATATTGGTTGATATATAGTGCTAAATTTGTTTCAAAAATGAGGATAGGAGGTGTCCTTTTATAAGTTAAGAGAGTGACACTCTTGTAATTATTCAATGTTTTAAAATAATATAAACTCTTGTTCATTGGAAAGTGGCACAAAAGAAACCAAATTTATAGGATAATATTATCTTTGGTCTAATTATACTCAAACAATCAAATTTAAACAAGTTTTAGAGATATTTTAAGCCTTATATCTTAGTTTAACCCCTTTAACACATTTTTACCTTTACTGAGATAACATAAATTTTTAGCAAGATAATTTATGTGTATGAAAAAGGGATCATATAATTTCTTTAAAATAAAAAATAAAAATATGGTATCAATTTTATCATTTTAAATTTTTTATGGTCAAAAAATTAATTTTAATATAATTATGCAAAACCCACCAATTGTTTTTTAGAAAAATGCACATTTTAAGCCTAAAATGAATTTTCACTAAAATTATGCATATTATCAATAATCATGAAATTAATATTATTTTAATTATAAAATTAAATTTATATGAAATTTTTATCCTGAAAAACTTTAATTTAATCTTTCAAAAAAAAAACTATTCAATAAATATATCTAAAAATATTTTTTAATTATTATAAAATATAACTTAAGTTAAAAAATGTCAACCATGAGTTCCCAAATTAAACATAAAGTTTTTAAATTTATTATTTACTACTTAAAAAAATATTTTTTCGATTAATAGGGTTTATTTATTTTTTAATTTCATCTTACATCACGATGATTTAAAAAAAGTTATAGTATTTGTAAAAATGGTATTTTTCACTATTCACTCAAAAATTAACCATTTCAGAAAAATAAAAAAATTTCAACATAATAAAAATTTTATATTATGAATGAAAAAATTAATTCATTTTTATCGAATTTATATTCTAGATTTTATAAATTTAACTTTTAAATAAAACCATACAATACATGGAAAAATAATTTAGTTAAAATAATAACTATTTCATTTTTAGTTGAGAAATTTAAATAAAGTTATTTATAAAATAATGATGAATATAAATGAATAAAATGAATAATTATATATCATATAATTGATTCATTAATTGTATTACCTAGGTTGTCACATTTCCCATATATCTTCTTAGCGACAATCTACTAATTTGAACCATATAATCATGGAGTACTCAACGTAGATCATGGTCGGGTGATGGTGTTATATATGTATACATGTGTACTTTGATGAGATTGTGATTCTTGAGTGGGTGATTCTACAATAAAGAGGTCTGGTTAGAATCATATTCAGATTGTGATCATCTAGGGTGTGACCCCCATATGATGAGGCACAATGAAGATCATCCCGAGATTGTGATCCTTTTGGTGTTGACTCTCGTATATTGAGTCCTGGTGGGGGTCAATCCAAAATTGTGATTTTTGAGGGTATAGTCTTATGTTCAGATTCCCTATGAGAGTTAGTTTCCTAGTTTGTGGATTATTTGGAATGTGATGCTCGATATATATGAAGTTGAGCACCTAGAGTGGGTGTGATAGAATGAGAGTTTCCTTGGGATGTTTGAGATAAGAACATGGATTTAACTCATGAGTTATGAGCTATGTGAGACATGGTTTATATGATAGGTGGCAAAGCCTAGTTCCCTTGGGACACAACTTACGGTGTTGGTGAGCCGAGTGATATGTATGAGGGTAACCAAAATGAGAGGACAAACCCTGTCCTATGAGTGCCTTAGATAAGGGAAGCATGGTTAGATTATTTGGGTTGCATTTAGTGCATAAGAGGTGCTACAAGGTATATGATAAAAGTATGGAAGTTTCTTGTAATTTCATGATGAAAATAACTAAATTAATTTTGGTATTAAATCTTTGTTTCAATGGGTAGTATCAGTAGGATCCCTGACCCTTTTTTTGGCCCACTTCCAGTAGTTTGGTGAAAGTACAGATAGAATAAAGGTATATACATATGATTTTGAGATGAATCTAGTTGGTAGGTGGTAATGAAATGTACCTTGACAAGGGAAGATGACTCAATTTTTAAGAGTAGTGTCAAGGGGGAGTTTTTCAAGGAGGTATTAAAATAATATGGAGCATGGTGAAATTTTTGGTTTAGGTACATGCGCATAGGTTCAATAATATATGATTCATGGGAGTGTCAGTCAGGATCTATTGGAGAGTACATCCATTGGGATCTAAAATTTAAATATAACACACACTAGTTACACATGGTTTTATTGAATTATGGACTAGTGAGCACCCATGTGCTGGATGAGGGACAATGGTCTTGATGGAATTTTTTGGGTATTGTTTTTTGAGATTTTGGATGAGAAAGTGGAATATCTCTCCATGGTATATGTGACATTGGAATGGATCGAGTGTGGTGGAATGGTCAATATATTAATTGATCCTATATAGGTGTTTCATGGGATGAGATGGGTGTGGCACATAAGGAGAAACATGGATGTGATGGTAGAGCCTATTGAGTTTGTGCTTAAGGACCAGTATAATGAAATATGTATAGTAGAGAGTGAAACATTTCTATTTGGGGTGTAACCCTCAATATGGACGGAAAATCAATATGTGTTGATGTTGATGTAACCATGAGCTGGAAATAATCATTGTTTTAAATTTAGGCTTCAATTTTGGTAATGAGTGATATAATTACATCTAGTCATTTTGTGTGATAATGAACACACCATGGGATGCAGAGGAATGACCTTATGTTGGTAGGGTCATGGATTCATGATAATAGTCATTATATGGGAGAGGTGATGTTTATATACGAATGAGTTTTCAAATCCAATTTATCTAGTTATATGCAAAATACTAGATTTGGGATTTGGATGTGGCATCATAAGAAGTCTATACATGGACACAATGTTCAAGATGGATATGATGTGATTCGATCATGTCATTAGACAAATAGAAATGCATTTTAGTTGAAGATTCTAATGAGGTGGAGCACCCTACCTTAGAATATACCCTTACGAACCAAGAATTATGGTGGGGAACACTATAGGATTTGAGACAAATCATTTGATGACACCTTAGTGTTGCGGGGTAAACGAGTGGTGATTGAGATCCATCTCAGTATCAGTGGGGATGATGAGTTAGTGGAGGATTTTATGATGGATATCATGAATCATGTATGAAGTTTCACAAAAAATATTAGTTTTCATTATAGAGAAGAACATGATAGGCTAGTGGTGGATTGATGACCTGATAGGTTAAGATTTTTGGTTATATAATATTCAATCTTCTTAGGGTCGAGAAGTGCTATAGTGGGGGGGGGGGGGGGTTGTAAAAACTGATATTATGAAGGTGGATGGGAATTATAAATTTTTGACCAAGATGTATTTTATGTGTAAAATAAAAATTTCTCCTAATAGAAGATATCATAGAAGTTTTTCATATTGTTCAATTGATTTTGGAATGGGGTGGATAATTTATGATTGGAATTTGGTGATATTATGATCTAATTGAAAATTTCGGAATATATTGTTATTTATTAAATAAATATTAATTATTCTTCCTATGAAAAAAATTAAAAACTCATGAATGGGTCCATGAATTGTAATTATAACATTTTAGTTGAGATCGTAATGGGGGATTTTACCTAAACAAGGTATAAAATCTTCTCAGGTTTTGGGACCTAAGGAAAATTTTAAAATTGATGTTTAAAATACAAAGGAAGGGGAGTCTCTTCCTCATGTGATGGCCCGATCAAGGGAATAATGGGTATATATGCTTCCATACTTCTTCACGATGATGATCGAGTCCCGATCTAGGTGCAACAGCTATGAGGCATAAATTAGGACATGATGTTTTGATGATTTCTCTATTAGGAAGGTCTATAATTGTTTTCACTGATATTCCGTTAGATTCATTTTATTTATGTTTTAAATTTTTTATATAAAATATTTGGATCCCCTTGAGGGCCATTGCGGTGTAATTATAGGAGAAACATGGGTTTTGGGTGATTTCCCAAGGGGGTTTTGATTCAGTAAAAACAACTACATGATCTTTAGTTTTCAAGAACACATTTCATGTGTTATTTACATGTAAAATGGTAGAAAATAATTATTACATGGTGTGTAGGTCATGAGGAAACACCATTTAAGGAAACCCAGGGTGTATCTGAGTACATGACAAGACACCTAGTGTGGGGAAACATAGCCATGTAGGGCACACGACTAAACTCTGAGTGAGGTACACAGAAAAAATCCATGTGAAATACTGATCAAATGGCCATATGAGCCACATGAAAAAGTAACCCTTGTGAATAAAATTACATGTGGTTCTTTTATGTTCCATTTATTTGAGAAATGGAAACTAAGTTGGGATATGACACATTCCTAAATGAGGGAGTTTGGAGTAAAAAATTTGTACTATTCCCTTTTAGGGGATTTGGATTATTTTATGCCTTGAAGCTAGAAATGGACTCAATAGGAGTCAAATCAGAGTGTTTTTATATGTAGATCATGATAGTGGGGACGAAAATGAAATTAAATGTCATTTAAGAGAGGATTAATACTGATAAAGATAATATGGATATGATTCTCTTGGAGATGTGGAATTCAACAAACTTCTAAGGTAGACATGATATGAGACCTAGAGAGGATCATTTGAATGATAAGAGGAATCATAATATGATTCCAAAGGTACTTATTTTGTGATAACAGGGTATTTTCCTTATTTATTGATACTAGGATATCACCCAGGTAGGTGGATAGTTTGGGTGTGTGATATCGACCTAGGATGACTGAGGACATGAAATGGGAATTATTATATTTCTCTATATTAATGCCTATGAGGCTTAACCTAGGAAGTGGGTGAGAAAATTATGAGATGATATTAATATTGTGGTATGATATTCCCTTTGAGTGATAGTATGGGCCTAAGAGATAATCGTGAGATTAGGGAACCCATGAAAAATGTTCATGTTTGATGGAACATGGGGGGCCATAGTAGGTTCCCAAACAAGTTGTTTCCCCTAGAGAGGGTGTATATAGGAAAAGGGTAGTGATGATTATAGGTGTCACCTTAGAACATCAGTCATTGATGTGATCTTTCTATATTTGTGATAATTGTAGGTCATTATTTTAAGAGGATGGATTTGTGAGACGGTTTCAGACAGGTGGTTGACCCCATCAAGATGTGTTATTCAAGATAAGTTTGGTTAGGCACACTACCCATCTATATGGATACAGATCATATGGTTTCAGATTCCTTGGAAATTTTCTTTGGATATATATGGTGATATTTATATTCCACCGAGACACCAATACAACAGTTTGGGATGCCTTAGGCATGTTTTTTGCATTTAGATAATGTGGGGTCTAATAGGGGGAAACACACCCCTAGACATGGACAATTTGATGTCTGAAAGAGGAGATACACACTTATTGACTTATATAATGATTTTTCTTAGTTGGGTACTCCCTGGATCTTGTTTATAAATTACAGATAGGGTACCCCTAGGTTTTTTGATATAGTTTTCCTAGTAGGAGAGACACACGCCCTTGGATCTAGGTGAATCATTTATGGACGGGTACAACCAGCCTTCTAG
Organism: Viscum album; assembly: GCA_963277665.1. Taxonomy (NCBI): domain Eukaryota; kingdom Viridiplantae; phylum Streptophyta; class Magnoliopsida; order Santalales; family Viscaceae; genus Viscum; species Viscum album. Next base: position 1,290,700,719 of record OY728138.1, on the reverse strand, counting down.
TAATGTAATTATTAGAAGGGGAGAGGAAAACCCTTATCTCTAGGGGATGGATTACTGGTAGGGGATATAAAAACCCATGGATCTTGGATATGGACTCCTAGTAGCGAAACCCCCTAAGTTTCTAGTTATGGTTTTCCTAGAAGGGTTTTCCTTAGCCCCGGGTTTTGGTATTGGATGGAATGATTTAGTAACATTCTTCGAGAAACTATGAAACTAGAAAAGGTAGTTTTGGGTCAATTTTAAGTTTCATTTTTCATTCTATTGATCAATTATGATTTATTTATTTATTTTATACTATTTATTAAGTGACTGGGTTGGGCATAGCCGATGTGCATACACATGTTTATGACTACAAATGATATTTACACCATTGGGGGTTTCCTACTAATAATTAATTTCTTACCCCTTATATAGGAACTTTGGGGCATGCTCAAAACTTATGTATTATTTAAGATTGAGGATAAAACAATTAGTGGTGTAGGAAGAGGCCTAGTGTTGTAGTGTTTCATGATTGGGCTAGAGAAATTCAACAATAATTGGAGAGTGGGATTGAGGTATGTCTCAGAGATGGAAGTAAAGCCTCTTATTTTTTTATATTTTTTTATTATTATATGTGATCATCCCAATGGGTGATCAGTAGATGTATGCTGTCATGATCATGAGTTAGTATGACTAATTGCTTATACATTTATATTTGATATAACATGTTTCATGTTATATGGATTCCATGTACTTTATTTATTTATGATGGATGATGTTTGGTGTATTTATTTTGTGTTATTAAGAACTATAATATGGGGTTATAGTCTCCACATGGTGCTACACTTGACCCCTGAGGCTAGTCTGTTGACTATAGCATGTGGGGAGGTGCACTTGAGGTCATGTAGCGATCCGTTCCAGTTAGTATAGATGAAATGAGACAAGGAAATTACAAAAAGATCCATTAAAAGTGGAAGGACTTTTTGTATAAACAACCCAAATTAAATTTATTATATCTTAAGATAAGGATGGGTTTTCACATGATTTAATTTATTATTCTACTAGATTTGGTCAATAATTTACCTCCATGGGGTTGTCGACTATCACTCTCATATATTAGGAATATCATTTAGAAAATTATTACATTTCCCTTATCATTATTTATTGACATTATTCCTAATATTTTCATCCTTTTAATTAAATAAAGGAATGTTTAGGATGATAATACATAAATTAACAATAGTATAAAAATGAAAAATATGAACATAGAAATAATAAATCATAAATGAAATGTATATCCCAACTTATGAATTTTTATGTTTCATTCTACTTGTTCATGTTGTATTTACTATTAGGTTCTCTAACCAAAACCCCCAAATAACTAGACTTTTATATTATACTATCTATACAAACCCAAGTAACATACACATTTTATTTCATGATTTTTAATATAAAAATCCATATATCACAACACATAAATCTATAGGTCTGATATCATTGGGAGATTTGTAACATAATACATCAACATAAAAATAAAATAAATAATTTTTGTTCTAATATCCATAATGTGATTTGAATTCCTTTTTTTATTTTATTACTACAAAGGATTCGATGGGGACATTTAAAAAAGAAATGGCTGAGATTATAAATCCTAGTAAGGGAATAAACATGATAATGTAGTATAATATACGAGTTAAGTAGAAGAATATGATATTATAAAATAAAATGATCATAAATAGTCCAATAGAATTAGAAAATAAATAATATGATATAATAATATCATGTCATCATAAGAATGTGGAAACAATATAAAACATGACACCATAAGAATATTTTAAGGCTCAATACCAAGACAATAAACCATAGTGTGCAAGTATTATTTCCCATGAACCATATAAAGTATCTAATGAGATGAAAACAATACCCAATATATTGGAGGACTATATAATTATAGTAACACCCATAATATCATAATATTTACATACATATTTGTTTTATATAAGGAAAATAAATCATATATAAAGCATAATAATGAGAAATCCCATGAGAAGGAAATGGTTTATATAATCTTGTCTCAAATCATAACAAAATGGTATATCATAATGATTCCCAATAAAATATTGGATTAACTAATTTTGGATGTTCATAACTCAATAAATAATCATAGATCATGAATATTGAGTTCATGTAAATAAAAATTTATTAGAAAGAATAGGATAAGTTGGTACATAAATGATCCTCGTAAACAATGTTTTAAGAAATGAGTAAAGAACATGTAAAGAAGGTAAACACAAAGTGTTTTACAGGAAAAATGAAAAAAAATATTTTTCATAAAATAAGTATTAATTTTCGAAATCATGAATGATAAAATAATTTAAAATATTTATACAATAAATTGAATATGTAATTGAAATATTCCCTTTAATCGGGTTTTATTTAGAGAAAAGAGTGGAGATAGAACATAAAAAACATGCATATACCCCTTAAAGTAAAGAAAAATAAAATAGTTATATATTTAAGTAACATATATAAATAACATATAATACATTACTATGAATAATAAAGATTTAAAAAGAGGTAATCAGAGATAAATTGTAACCCAAAAAATGGTGGTTTGGGAGTTCCCTTACCTCTAGTCTAAACTCACTTGGTATGTGCATAAACCTTATGAATAATCAAATTAAATTTACTTTATAATTTCTCAGAACATTTTCATGTATACTTAATTTATTCTTTGTAATTTCCTTGATCCATATCTCTCTCACATGGCCAAAAAGGGTTGGTTACTAGCCCTCAAGCGTGCCTCCTCATATGCTAGAGGATTCCGACTAGCCATGAGGGTGTGAAATGTATAATGCAGAGACTATACCCCCTGGTAAAAATCATCATAGAAGTGGAAAATAAAATACATAAATAAAATAAAATCAAAGTATATACACAATGGAATATAACAAGAAAAACCAACAAAATAATCCAATAAATAATAAAGGAATAATGTAATGATGTGCTAGAATTTAACTAAATGTAATGGTAGAAACAATAAAAGTAAAAGACTAGAAGACTAAAACAGAGACTCAAAATATTATGATCCCAAACCCCACATTGGTCCCAACTCCAAAATCCAACCCACCCAGCAAACAAGAAATCAATAATAAGGTCCCTTTCCCTTGTCCAAACTTATATCCATATAATCTGCTCGGGTACCAAACACCAAGCCAAATAGGGTGAGTAAAAATCACTAGGTCGATAGCACCATTTATAAACTAACCAGTATGATAATAGTGTATGAAATAAATCTATAATAGGTGTATTAATTAATTAAAGGATTAATAAAACACAACAGAATCCTGCTTTGGATATGTGCCAAAATATCACTGAGTATGTCTTATGACCATGCCAACCAAAACCATATAACCAAGGTAAATTTACCTTCTTTAGCACCATGCTAAAATGTATTTGATCATGTCTTATGAACATGGAAACCACCACCATATAACCATGGTATAGTCACAACAATATGGGTCAAAGACCTATAAGCATTACAACATCTAGGTCAAAGCCCTATATAAATTACAACATGGTACTGGGCATATACTGCTATCTATAAGAATTACATCATGAGACTGGGTTGAGCCTGATAAATATCATCATTTCAACATATAAGTGTTATAGTTCTAGGTCCAAGCCTAATATATAATCATTTCAACATGGAACTCAAGTCCTGTCATACATGATGGATATCGTAATATCACATCATATATATTAATGGTTAAAAATGTGAATTACCATTTTTATTTCATATAAAACTTTAAATTTAATAAAAAATGATGAATATTCATATCAATAAGTAATATTCCACAATTTAGGGATTCTATAACAATAAATCACTTATATTCACATGTCATACTAAACAAAATTTAAACCATTAGCCAGCTCATTTAAAATCATGGTTTTCTCACCAAACAGTTTAATATAATCCAAGTTAGAAGAAAATAGAAAATGAAGGAAATAGAGGAATAATAAATTTCATTTATTTAATTTATTTGGGATCACTCTATGTTTTTTAAATCACAATATTTCATAAACATGACAATTATCAAACCATGGGGTTTAAATTTAGACCCCTACCTTAATCGGTAAAGAACACAAGAATTAAAAAACAATCTGACAATAAGAAAGGTGAAGATGATTGGAAAAAGGTTCCTAGATCAAAATAGATCAATATCAAAACTAAAAACACAATCAGTAAAAGTATTACACCTCCACGGTTGGAAAACCAAGGGAGATAAGGAAAAATATGATCAAAACCACTTACCATTGATTTATCAGACAAACGGGACATCCAAATGGGAGGTGTACACTCTAAATCACTTTGATGATTCTCTAGGGTTGATATGGGAGATATGTTATGGAATAGAATGAAAATAATCCACACAACATGTTTAAAACATTAGGTTTAAGAATTACATGGTGTTTAATGAATTTACATTTCATGAAAAACATTTTAGTGGGATGCGTAGAAAAACCCATCACCTTGGATTTATTTTATTACAACACACAAACAATTAAATGATATATAATACCTTTACATAGTGTGTAACTTTATACAAATGGGTTTTCTACCCATTTAACTTTAAATAATCCAAACCCATTTAAAGCTTCACAACTTACCAAGAACCCTTGTTAACACTTAACCCATTTACCCAGACTCTATTAATTGAAACAAGCATACATCCCCAAACAATAGGTCATTTTACCTAACAAAGGATCTCTATATCTGAACAAGATTCATACACCAAGAATCAAATGAAAAAATAAATGATATAAATTCTTGAAAAAAGACGAGATATTATAACCTCCCCACCTTAGAACAGCCGATTCCGAGATGGTCCAAGAATCACTATGAGGTATCAGTGAACAAGTCTAGACATTATGTTCACATATCATAATCCACCTCATAGTTATCCACCTAAACTCTCTCATGATTCCACTGCACTCAAACCAACGATATAGTCCTACATTGAAGATATTTCACACTATGATCCACAACCTCTATCAGATGATCCTAAAATGATACATCATCATAAATCTCTGTGTCTGCTATGTCTATAATGAGGGAAGGTTATAGATGATATCTCTATAGATAATACACAAGGAATACATCATTCATGGAACTGTATAATTGTGGAAGGGATAAATGGTACACCCCTATACAAACACTTTCTACTATTTCAAACTGCCTGAAAACAATGGGCACCATCTTTCCCTATTTCCTGATACGGTTTTTTCTCAACCTAGGTGATACCTGAATTTAAATAGGATGACCAACCTTGAATTATATAATTCATCTCTGATGGTAAACATATGATTTCTATCTACTCTTTGTAGTTACCAACCACTGTAGGATCAACTGAACTTTCTCATACGTATTTTTCATGAGGCCAGACCCAACAAGTGCGGACTCACCTGCCTCCAACCAACAAAGTGGTGAAAAACATGGCTGTAATGAACAAAAATTTAATCAATGGAAATTCACTTCTTCTAATTATTCCACAAATCACATAAAAATATCATAGAGGACACAATATAAACTTCATCAATGAAGATTTAATGGAATAAGAGGTATTTATAGAAGTTAAGGAACCAATACCAATTGAATTGTAACTTGACCTTTAGAATATTAATACGACCCTTAAGAATAGTAATCCATCCAATATAATAGTAACCTCACCTATGAAAGTATAAATGAAATTTAGGTATTTTATAAAGGAAAAAATGATATATTTATTTCATGGTATAAATAAATAAAATTTTTAGAAATGATAAATTAAGTGTTGGTATTTTTGTAAGTTATAAATATTCAATTAACATTTTATAATTATTATAATGATTTAAATGAAAATATATTTTTATAAAATGTTTTAATAAACAATTATTTTGTTGTCTTGTGAAAATAAGACAATTTTTTGAGACCTTAAGTAATTTTTTCAAAGTGTCATAAAATTGATTAGTTTTAAAATAGATATTTTTATAAAAAATGATGATTTTAATTAAAAATTAAATTTATAATATTTATAAATTTATTTTCATAATATGTAGTTTTTTTGAATTCTAAACATTAAAAAATTATTAGGGTGATTTTGTGGAATTTTTTCTAAAATAGTTGAATTTTTGTTGAATAGAAAAATATGGTAATTTTCGATATATATACATTATAAATTAAATACAATTTTCCTTTAGTAATTTCTGATTTAAACACCATAATCTGTAAATATCCTTAATAATTTTAATATATTTAGTCATAAGGTTCAGACTATTCATAGTCTTGATCCAAAAAAATAAACTAATGAATAAAATAATAAAAAAACCCCTCTCCTCCACTATAAATACCACACCTCACCACCTCTTATAAACTCACCTAAAAGGCATTGAATATTGTCCAATTTATGACCAATTATCTTCCCAATCATCTAATCCATTTCTAGGAACCTTTGATCTCAAAAAAATACAAAAACCAATCTCTCCAAGGAGGTTCTCCAATTCAAGAGGTAAAATCATCTTTCTTTTCTTTTAATTTAATTTATTTTTTTCTCTCCAAATATTCCCTTATTCAAGTGGAATAATAAATCTTGCATCCTATATATACTTTAATGTTATTATTTTAATATAATAATCTATCATCTAAATCTCTTCTCTCATACCTTCTTTCTAAAAATTGAAACATCATCTGTGAGGTGTTGTTTTATCACCTTCAATAACAAAAATTTTTCATTTTACTTTACCACCTTCAAATATAGTCTTAAAACCATTATAATGGTTACAAAATATTGTAAAATTTATGTTATAAACTTTTTGTATTTTCTATAAGTAACTTATACACATAACATTAAATAATAAAATAAAACGAGTTCATTGTGATCGAAAACCCACAAAATTATTCAAAACGTTTATCATTAACATTTTATCTAATGAATCATCCTAATATAAGAGAAAAAAAATGATATATAAGAATAAATAAAATTATTTATGTTCATTAGTAACATATAATATCAATTTCGGATTATTATCCCCATTTTACATGATCTTCCATACATGTATAAAAGCAAACCAACCAAGAAAACCAAGAAAACAAACATCCCCAAATGATGAAATTGAACACTATAACTCATAAAAATGGACAGAAAAGAACTTAATAAAATGATAATGAATCAAATACATGTATAATAGGTTATGTGTTTATTAATTAATTAATTTAATTTTATTATAATGGACATTAATGTGAATAAAGAATTCAGACTTAAGGTTAAGGGATTCTTGAACCCAATTCTTCTCATTGGGTTATTCTCTCTTCCACGGTATGAATGTTCATATTATGTTCTTAAAACATCATTTAAATTTTATTTTATATGTTATACATGTTTCCAATATTATTTTATGAAAAAACCAAATATTTTTCCAAAATAACTCCTCTTTCTAAAAAAACCTTTTTTACTTCTCTTAAGAATTTTTCATCCTCACTCAAGATTGATTATTATTATAATAAGTATTTTATTCCCTTTTATTTTGGGAACCCCAATGTTTATTCATGAATGTATGATTTATTAAATTATCTTGAAACCCATTTCTATTCCATTGGTTATTTTATGTCTAATATTGATACACATTTCAAGTGGCATGCTTGATTATGTTAATGTAATGATGTGCTGGGTGCACCCAAAATTATATAATGATCCAATGAATTGGGCAATGTGATGTATCACATGAGATAATGTGAAATACTTGTGAACATGATTCAATATTTTTTCACAATTATTATATTATTATTATGTACATATTTTATATTTGAACATGATGTTAGGTTTTTTCATGATTATGTGGCGTAATTGACCACTAAGACATGATGTTTCATTTTTATGCATTACCACATTCAATGATTTTATGTAATTATTTATATAAAGATTACGATGAGGATCTCATGATTATGTTATGATGATTATGATTATTCTCACCCATGTTATATTGATTCATGTTCTTATGTATCTTCTTACTGGGATTCTACCTCACCACTTTTTTTGATGTATATCCTTAGGTAACTAATTATACTAAGGAGTAAATGAGAGACACTAAGAATCTAGAGAATAAATAATTAAATAATTTATATGCTTTATTATATAAATGTAATTATTTCTCCTTACTTTCCAAAGACACTACACATTTGGATCCTAATTTTTATAATGCTTTTATATTTTTATATTTAAAATAATGTAACAATAATATAAGAAAATCTAGGGTCTCTATAATGGCTTTCCATACTAATCCTAAAAAGGATCCATTTGGATCAAATCATGGAAGCTTTTATTATAAACAAATCCATGAGTGCCATATGTTTCTCCCATGAACCACCAAATTCCCAAACACATGCTCATAGCATATCCTCTAGAACTTGAATAGTCTTCTCAGATTGACCATCAGTCTATGGATGATAGGTTGGGCATAAAAGAAACTGTGATCCTAGATCCTTTTAGAAAATTGATGTGAAATGAGGATCTTTATCTTAAAAGATAATCCTCATAACACTGTGAAACTGAACCAATTCATGCATTTAAACACTACCCAGATCATCAACTATGAAGGTTTTATTGATAACTAAAAAAATATAATACCTTATTTAGTCAATCCAAAACAACCCATATAGTGTCATTATTACATGTTTTTCTGGGTAATCCCATCAAAAAATACATTATGGCATCATCAATTTTCTACTAAGGAATGGGAATAGTGATGAAAAATCCCAACTAGACTCTAATGGTAAGACTTCACCTACTAATAAGTGAAGTATCCAGTGAAAAATATTTCCACTTCCTTCTTTAATCTTGGACACCATTGTTGTCGACAGAGATCACAATGCATATTTTTTAAACTAGGATTCACCACCCTTATAGAAGAATTAAACTCCCTCATTAGCTCCTATTGTAATCTTTTTGGAACCCATACTCTACCACAGAAAATAATTGAATTTATAATGATGAGAGAACATCATGATGGTGTCTCCCCACCATATAATTTCTCTCTCATAACTGATCCCTATAGATTTGAAAACATCTCAATCTTAGTCTAGAAAAAAAAAGAATAGGTACAATAGCTGTGAATGCTTGAGCTACCCATCCTTGAGACTCCTGAACATCTAGATACATGTCTTAAAAAATATCCATTATCTAATACGCATCAAAAGACTCTCATACTTCTTCTATTTTTTTGTTTCATCTCAAATCTTTGGCGACGACATTTCTGTTTCCTAGTGTATAATCCAATTCAAAGTCAAAAGACTGTAGGTACTCAACCCTCCTCCTCTACCGAATGTTCAATTAATATTGACAAAATCCACACCTAAGGCTCTTAAAGTTCATGTATATCAAAAAACACTCACCCATGGGATAGGGTATCCAACATATTAGGACATGTTCCACTTCTTCCAACTCTAGATCATGAGAAGGGTAATTATTCTCAAGAAGTTTCAACTACTTAGAGCCATAAAAAAACTTGATCCTCTAGAATTGGAATTTCTCTGAGTATAACTCTTGATATGGAATTGTACACGATGTATGAATTACTTGATACTGGTAATGTGAGGATTGGTACTGAGGCCTACCTTTCTTTTAGCTCCTAAAAATCTCTCTGTCAAGAATTAGACCAAACAAACTTTACCCCTTTCTTGGTCAGCCCAGTCATTGGTGATTCTTAAAGGGATAAATCTTGGATAAATCACTGATAATAACTTGTTAAACATAGAAATATATAAATATCAAATATGTTCTTGGTTTGTTACCAAGATACAATGACTACGACTTTCTCTTATTCCACTGAATCTCTTACATATGAGATGACATGGCACAACAAGTTCAATTTATTAAAATAGAAACTGCATTTGGTTATTTTGGAATACATAAAATTCTCTCTCAATGTACATAGTGTGATTTAAATATGTTTGACATGATATTTTGGATAATTTATGTACAGTAAGATATCATAGAAAAACCACCACAAACCGGTCCATAAAATGATTAAATATCCTATTCATTAAGGCCATGAATATCTTTGGTGTGTTAATAAACCCAAAAAGAATCACTAAGAATTCATACAAGCCATAATAGAACCTAAAACAAGTCTGATGTATGTCTGATAGTATCACCCATAAATAGTGGTAAACTAATATCAAATCAATATTTGATATGATCTTAGAACCTCTCAACTAATCAAAGATATCATCAAAGTGCAGAAGAGGATTTCACTTCCTGACTGTCATTTGGTTCAACCTTCATTAATCCAAACAAATGTGTAAATACCCATATGCCTTTTTTGAAAAGAGAACTGGATAACTCCATGGATATGTAATAGGGTGTATTAATCCTATTGATTCTACATATTTCAACTGAACATTCAACTCCCAAAGATCTATTGGTTCCATAGTGTTAGGTGGGATAAAAACTAACTCTTCTACCTGTACCAAATCAACCATGAAATCAATCTATCACTTGAGATTTAATCCAAATAACTAATTATAAAAAACATCATGAAAATATTCTACCACTAGAGGAAAATAATCCTTATATATTCCACTATTTCCTAGAGAAAGACATGCTATATGAGATGTGATACAATCCAATTTGCACTGAATTAGTCTTGCATGACTAGCCTAAAGATCTCACACACCTTGGGGAAAATAGTTGCCTCAATCTGGAGATAAAAAGATAACTCTCCTCCTATAATAGTCGATATGATCCTAATATAGAACTAACCAATCTATACCAAGAATCAAGTTGAATCTTATCATTTCATGAAAAAATGGTTCTCAAAAGAAACAGAAACCACTAATCCCTAGAGAACACTACTAGAATCGTTTGATATTATCTGAACCCACTCTCGATGATGAGTCGATGGTTAAAAAAAATATAAGTATTCAAAATCCAAGACGAAAACATTTAAAAAAATATCAGATAGAAAATAAAGTGATTCTATGGCTTCAAATAGAACACATGCTAAGGTAGATGATACCAGAATTGTACCTCTGACGGTAGATGGTCCTACATCCACAATACCCCGAGTAGTCTACATAATGTGAAGGTGACTTGTCATTATTCCCTGGGCTCTAGTATAACTATCCTTAGATATTTATCTTACCTGGTATTTCTTCTCATGAACTTTGGTACCACATTACCTTCCTTGACTTGGAAGACTTGTGGAACTACAACTACCAGCCTACTGATGGATAACTAAGCCTCTTCCTAACTCAAGTGCCTATTCTAATCCCCTTCCATTGTGGGTGAGGACACTATGGAACTCTAGATACTATCCTATTGTGGAAAGTTCATATAGAACCTCTATAGATGACCCAATATGCCACATATGAGACACTAAACTATGGGGCAAGGACACTATGGGTGATTGTGAACAAACTTCTCACACTGATAGCACTGAAATGGAACACTGTCATGACATGGTTTTCCACTACCCTGACTGATCTATACAATACTACCTTGGTAGAAACATTCACAAAGGAATTTATTTCCACTTGAAAAAGAGTTCCCATATCACCCTACTGAAACAACATGACCACTTCTTAGGGCCTCTCTCATATTCCCATCCATGATGCTTTCTTCATTCATCACATCCTCAAATATTCTTACACAAAACACATTTACCTATGAACTGATCTCATAGTGAAGTTCATCCTAAAAATGTATCACATTGGAGATATAATTAGTTTCCTAATACAGAGAAAAGTGCTGAAGGTTGGTGAAACATTTAAGATAGTCCAATTCTAACATGTTCTCCTCCATCAGATGCATAGACTCATGAGACATTTCATCCCTAAAAGTTTTGGGATTGAAAGATCTCAAGAACTTCATCTCAAAATCCATCCAAGATAGCTCATCCTTATACCTATCTTCCTATATAATGTGCCACTAACTATTTGTATATCCATAAAACATATATGAAGTAAGATTCACTCTCTTATCCACAAGTGTCTCAAGATTCTTAAAGATTGTCTAGATTGACTTGATCCATAACTTAGCTATCTGGGGCACCCCTTCCCTAGTAAACATAGATGGATTCTATAGAAGAAACTATTTTTTCAGAACAAACATTGAAAGAAAAATTTGAATTGTAGCTCTTTCTAAGGATCACATGACCCCCAGACTCCCCATATCACTCTCGGATCCACCAAGTGTTTCCTCCTGAAACCCACCGCAATGGGGTCATCAGCGCATCTAAGTATTTTTTCTGTTATTTCATTCCTTTATTTATATCTTTTAACCTCCTCCATAATTATTCGTAATTAGTCTACATGGATTCTCTACATTTTTATTTCTAATCATGATGATGATGACTTATTTCAAGGAGGATTTGGGGTCCCGACGAAGGTTGTTGGATGTTGAATACCTTGTTGCTTCCACTGCTCTGAGATCATGTTTCTACCACTCCTCTACAATTTGGATATAGAGTGGAAGTAATTAAGGGGTTTTGTTATTTTTAGTTCACTGGCTAATGGGTTTCAAGGAAGTACCTAAGTCAACCTATTTATATTTTTTTGCTACTTTTTTTTGGTTCATCGATGATGTCATTTCTCAGAGCCATTGGTAAATCAAATACCTAATATGAACTCTCATTACACTTCTCCTCTCCATGTCGGATCTGGAGTGACAGTGGCAATGAAGTTTTGGTATGTGTGGTTTGGCATCCTTCAGAATTCCAGGTGTGTTCCCTTTGATGATAACATCATTCAGTGTTGGAAACGACTATGTCATTAAGGAAGTTTCTTGTTCGGTGTTTGTCCCTTAAAGTAATCATGAATGTTTTTTAGTTTCTATATTATCAGTTCATTATAGTTTGACTTTTATGTCATTTTATGTACGGTTTTTTCTTCTGTGTGGTAGATGTGGAGCTTCTATTCATGGTTCCGATGGACTGTGGTGGTATGTTATGGGTTTTTTATGGTGGCGATGATGGAATCCGGTGGATGGTAATCTCTAGAATACTAGTGTGGTGTTGGAAGGTGATGACGATGTGGTTATAGGATGGCAATATTGATAACTCTAACTCATGAGGATGATTGCTGGCATCCTACCAACTGACACATGTTTCTCACTATTTAATATCTCATCGTGTTTTGTGACAATGATTTGTTTTTTGTTTGACATTTTAATTCCAAATATAAATGTTATGATCTATATCCCATGTGATGTTATGGCTAACATTCAACCATTAAGTTGATTTTTGAAAATATAAAAATGTAATTTTCAGTCATGACCCTTAGGAAGTTGTCGTGAATCTGAACATCTATATGCACCTCGAGAATTAAAGGAAGCTTCAATTCAGCTGAATTAGAAGCATGTTTATTTTCACTCTCTTGATGATTAAGTCAAAGATAATGAGGATTAATTTTCTCAACAATACAAAAAATCTCATTAGATAACTTTCTAGCAACAAGGGAAACCTTAATAGGTGGCTACAACAAAGAACCACTGAATATTGGTCTATATAGACATGGATTACAAGTGTTTTAGCATGAAACATCAACTCAATTCATTTATCTACTGGAACAAATATGTCACCATATCATAGTTCAACAGGAAAATATATATCACATTAAAAATAGATATTTCCCTATCATGAACAATACATGTAAATATATCCCTATTTACTTATTATGATGCATGCATTATCATCTCCCGCCACACCGGGCCATGAGTACATATTTCAATAAACCATACACCCATAAAATAGAAACCTCACACAACATGTGAATCAACCGAAGTGAAATAACATCAACTGTAACATGAACACACCAAGAATAACAATCCCATCCTTGGGAACTCAAATTTCCCCCCATACCTGGGTTAGCTACTCCCATGCACAAACTCATTACAATGTACTGAAACATCCTAGTCTATTTTTTAACATTCCCAAATAGTAAAATAGATGAAAAAGAAAACTTGTGCTCTAATACCACTTTTTAACGTCCACTGATATGACTCTATCATGTGGCCAAATAGGTTGGTTACAAGGCCTCAAGCATGCCTCCCCATACTCCAAAGGCAACTGACTTGTAGAGGGGGTGTAAAATGTATTTTTGGGAGACTATACCACTGGTATGAAGTGTCATAATAGTGTAAAATAAACCACTTAATCAAAAGAAATCATATTATATACATAGTAGAAGGAAATAAGAACAACTAACTAAATAATCCAATAAATAATAAGTAATAATGTAATGATGTAATGGAATGTAAAAAAATTTCACGATAGAAACAATAAAAGTAAAAAAATATAAGACTCAAATAAGGAATAAAATGTCCCTAGTCTCGAACCCTGTGCTGTTCCCAACTCCAAACTCTAACCCATCCAAGAAACAATCAATCAAGAATAAGGTCCTTTTCCTTGTCCAAACATGCATCCACATAATCTGCTTAGGTACCAAATGGTTGGCCAAATCAAGTGTGAGTAAAGATCAGTAGGTCAAAACCACTATGTATAAACTTACCATCTAGATAAGATGTGTATTCAATAAAGTGATAACATGTGTATTAATTAATTTATCAACTAATAAAACACAATAATAACCTGATTCAGCTCTATGTTGGAATATCTTTGATCATGTCTTATGTCCATACGAACCACAACCATATAACCAATGTAAAATAACCTTCTTCAGTATTATGCCAGAATATATCTAAGAATATATTACAACCATTCCAACCACCACTATATAAGCACTGAATAGTCAAAAAAATCTAGGTCAAATCCTTATAATTATTACAACATCTAAATCAAAATCCCTATAAGCCTTACAACATTGGACTGGGCATATCCCAATCTATATAAGCATTATAACATAGGACTAAACCGAGATCACTCAATATCATCATTATAATATATAAGTTTTCATGTTCTAGTGCCAAGACAGAAATACATTCATTTCAGCATCGAACACATGTCCTATCATATAGCATGGATATCACATTATCACATCACATATCACAATGGTTAATTATGATAATTACCATTTATCATTCATATACCACTTTAAAATTAATCATAATTGATTAAAAGTTTTATCAATAAGTAATATTTAAAAATTTATGGATTATATAACAAGAAATAAACTAAGACCACATGTCATTCTAGACACACTTTAAACCATTATCCAATTCTTTTAAAGTCAAGGTTTTCTAACCCAACTTTTTTCCATAAGATAGGCCAGAAGCCGATTGAAAAAAAGACATTAAGGAATAATCTCTTTCACTTATTTAATTTATTTGGGTGAAGACTATATTGGCGCAATCACAATATTTCATAAACATTGCAATTATCAAACCATATGGTTTAGATTTAGACCCTGTACCTTAATTGGTGAAGAACATAACAATTCCAATAGAGAAATCCTATAAGAAGGAAGGTGAAGATGATTTAAAAGTGGTTACAAGATCAAAAAATATCATGATTAAAACCAACAATGTCATCTATCAAAGGATTAAACATCCACGATTAGGGGCCCAAGGGGGAGAAGGAGAAACAAGACCAAAACTACTTACCAGGTATTTCTCACACAAAAGAGACATCTAGAAGTGAGTTTGGCACTCCAAAATTACCTAGAAGATTCCATAGGGATGATAGGAGATTAAATACAGTGTTTTAGAATAAAAATCAGCCACACGTAATGTTTAAAAAAGTAGGTCATGAAATTACATGGCGTGTAATGCAGTTACACATCATGTAAATATTTTTAGGGGGATACACTGAAAAAACCCATCATCTCATATTTATTTTATTAAAACACCTAAAACATTACATGACATGTAATCCCATTACATGGTGTGTAAATATTTTGCAGATGGTTTTCATCCCATTTTACCTTTAAATAACCCAAACCCATTATAAATGTTCTCAAATTACCAAGAACCCATTTTAACAGTTAACCTATTTACTAAGACTCCATTAATTAAAAAATTATATGTCCTAGAACTTTATGTCATTTTCTCCTACAAATGATTTCCATATCGAAACAAGACTCGACCAACATGGATCAAATAAAAAACTCAAAGAGATACATTACTAGAAAAAGATTAGATCTTAAATTATTACCCTTATATTATTTTATAATCATTTTATTAACACACTATGTTTATGTTTAGTGTCATAATGATGTTTTTTCACGGTTTTAAGGTCATAAAAATTTATTGATAATGATGAGAATTATTTTCAAATGAGTTCATAAATACATAATTGTGGATTTATGGGGTCTCATTATTATAGTGGCATAAAATTTTAATTGTTTAATATATGATTCAACACATTTTCAAATTATAGAAAGCATCCCCATACGCTCAGTTGGGGTAGTTAAAATTATTATGATAATTTATTATTAATATAATTAATATAATGACCGATTTTTATTTCTATAATGATAATACTGTCATAAATATTATATTTATTCATTAAATACATTTTTAAAACCACCCATGAAAGGTGGTATATGGTTTACAATATCATTTCTATAAGTGGTTGAAACTGAAAATGATTGAATAATTGTTATAAAAAGTAATAAAATTTATTCTATGAATTATATATTTATATAATAATATTTTAGTAGAATTATATTATTGATTTCATGATGGATCATTATACTATCAAATTTATAAAGGGGAGGAAGAAAATAATGAATAAAGAAATTAAAAGAGATTAAGATAGGTAACTTACTTCCCTCGATGAGACAACCTCCTTAGGATTGCACCTAAAGGTTTATAGGAAGGGTATTTTCATAATACTAAGCCCTATAAAACATAGATAAGATACTTAGGAGTGGTAATTTGGTAGATATTTTTCTATGGAATAATTTATAAGTGAGTATAAATTTGGTGGAGGAGGGTGGAATTTATAAGGGGGAGAGGCATGTTTAGAATAAAATATTATATCTTCAAATAGTGAACAAAATTTAAATTTTATAGTAATGAGATTGTAAAATAATAGTAAATTTTAAAGTGAAATATTCATATAACTTCTATAAAATTCAAAAATTATTTCACATACAATATTACAAAATATATTTCTTATATGGTATTTTACTATCCATCATTGTATTTTATTATTTATGAAAAATAAAAAAAGAACTTCACCGTAACCAAATTTTGACATGTTGATTAAAAAAATGAAATCCATTCTATCAAAACTAACTTCTAAACATGAGAAATTTAATTTTTAAATAAAATACATCTTTATTAAAAATACTAGTTTTTTATGAGATGATCAAATTTCATACCCTTGGAGAAATTACTTATGATTTCACAAAAATATATAATTATTTATATGCGAATAAATATTTTTTTATAAAATAAATTATGAAAGATAAACTTTTATTTAATTTTTTATCATAAAAATATATTTTAACTAAAATAAAGCATATATAGTTTACCAAAAATATTGGAATGTTTTATTAATGTAAAATATTAATTTTATCATACCCAAGCCTTTTTAAATTTTTTATTAAGAAGTAAATTTATTATAATTTTATCTCATAAGTTACCAAAATGTTATTTTACTATTAATAATGACGAGTTTTACTATTAAAATGGTTATATTGTATTTATAATTTATATAAATACATCATGTTTTATCTATTAATCATTCACTTGAAATCATCTCAAGTTTATATATTCTTCATTTTTAAAATAATGATTAAATTACTAATATTTTTTTACTACATTTTTCACGGGTGTGATAATTCTAGGAGACCAGAATTATCCAAATTTTCCTATTCCAATTGTTCTATCTATTTTCCATTATACTATTTTCAATTTTAGATAGTATATTTATTCTCTAAATGTAATGTTCTTAATTAATATAATAAATTTTTGTTGTTTTTTGTATTATATGGTGTATGTGTTTTATACTATAATATATTCCTAACTATGACACACATACTTATTCAAAACTAAAATCCAATATATAAAAGTTAGGGTTTTTACATGAATAAACCATTATCCCATTATATAAGAAATATTTAGAAAGTCAAATATCTAAATAACCTGATGTATATATAGAGAAAAACCTACGCATAAGTGTCATGACCTATGTAAAACTACACCACCCCTATATACCTCACTAGATATAATTACATCTTCACCTGAAGTTGGAACAACCCCGTACCTATGTGACCCAACCCTCATGTAACTAACTGCCTCTCTTCCTAACAATATATCATTATTTATGATAAATTTCATTGGAAGTTGCAAGTCCCCATGTCAATTTTTCATGACCCATGCCAAAATTCTTGAAATTGGTGATCTTACCACAAAATTTATTCTCCAAAACATATAATATACTCATTCCCATTTACAAAATTAACACTGAACAAAATATTCATTTATCAATCATTGATATAATCTCCACCAAATTCTAATATAATAGACATATAAAAATAATTCTCTTTTTACATGTTTTTATATTTATTCATCATTATATCAATTTTATCAAAAAATTGATCAAAATTCACCATAATTTTTTTTATATTTATATAATATATTTTTACATAATGTATCATATTTAATTTACAATATTTATAAATTTCCACTAATAATCATCCATATCATAAGTCGTAAATATTTAAAATACTAACATCAAATAAATTCCATCATATTCATATTTTTAATTTACTAATATAATCTTTATCTAGGATAATCAATAAGTATATACCTATCATAGATGAAAACAATTATGGTATCTCGAGTCATCTACCTCAATTCTATGATGATCACCAATCATCAATCATCATCTTTCATCAATTCCTATTCAATATCTTCCTCCATATCCAATCTATGATGCCACATGGATTCATTGTTTTCTCATAATTGAAAGAATATAAATAATATTGAAATGTATCCAGTGAAAAAATTCATGAAAATGAGCCATACCTTCATCCTCTCTAAAAAATCACGTCATAACCATCCATTAATTCTATCATTGACTTTTCCATTCAAATCCCCACATTAATAATTCGAATTATACCATGAGTTATTCCATTGAATAAAGATATATATCAATATAAATCCTTAAATAACTTATATAAATCCCACCATAATATTTCACTTGATTTATTTGAAAAAATATTTTGATTAAAAATTATTCACTTAAATAAATATATAAATTCACAAACATATGACATTTACTAATAATTATAATGATCTATAAGAATAACCAAAATTTATTCCAACAATATGAATCATATACCATATCCAAATATGTGCTCAAATTTTCATTATAAGACTAGTAAAAGTACTATTTTACCCTTTAAATAAAAAAGATCAAAATAAACCTAAGAATTTTACAAACTCCTAAACATTAAATTGTATGGAATAAATATTACATATACTTTTAAAAAATTCTTACTTTAAAATATTAAACCATGATAATAAAGTTAAAACAATCTTATAAGCATTCTTATCAATGAACTATAATTATTATAATAAAATTCCAAATTGAAATATACTAAAAACAACTTAAAGAAATTTTGGATATTTTAATTATGTATATAATTCCCTTTCTCAAGTGATTTAATTTATCCTATTTTGTTTCCAAACATCTAAAAACAAAGGGAATTACTTGTTCGTATAGAACCTTCTCTCTGTGACCCCATATTTCCAACATATACTCAACAAAATTTATATCCTTTCGATATCAATATCACTTGAATCAATCATTTGAAAAAGTACATGGTAATAAATATAAATTTGAGACAAAAAACTTACATCATGAATCCTATATAATGATAGAGGGATCACCAATACATAGAGAACCTCCCCAGTACACTTCACCACCTCAAGATAAAATATAAATCTAAGTGATAACTTATATCACTTTCCCAAACTTCTCTTTGCGTATTGAGGGAAAACTTATAATATTACATGATCAAAAATAAATAACTCTAGAATCACCCTTCTCATATATAAATAGAATTTATGTATAATTTTATAATTACTCTTATAATCCTAAATAATATGAATTAGTTTCATTATATATTTCCTATCCTCAACCCAACTATTGTTGTCTTTCCACCCTTAGCCCAATATAGTGGTGAATGAAACATTTTCATAATAAAATCCTTAAAAGGTATATTTACTAATAGAGGAATGATAAGTTTAATATAAAAAATTTCCATAAATGGTAAATGGTCCACCAATGATCCTCTAAAATCCAAGACACACACCCTCAATATATCCTCCAAAAACTAAATCATCCACTGAGTTTGGATCTAATTTTGTGGGTAAAATTATGTTCTTAAGAATAACTGGGTTTAAAAGGGATAATCAAATCCCCTATATATCTATATTTTAGAGGTAGTTAAAAATAATGGAATTATAAAAATTATACTATCTTATCGTGACACTAAATTTCCTCCTATGTCAACTAGGTAATATCCATAGGATGAAAAACACTTGTTAGAACTTATTGTTTTGATTTCACCCACTAGTATACAAGACACAAAGATAGAAACACAAGCGCAAATTTATTTATTCCATGCAACCAAAAATATTTATTTAAATCCTAATACATATTTTAAATTCCAATATGTACCACTAAAGATAAATTAATAAACTCATATAGATTTTCTTCCCTCATACTCTGGGGAATAAATAAATTCCCATGAAATAACATACCATGTTCTTCATCCTCAATTCATCTATAAAGTGCATTACTAGTCACTATAAAATCTATCTACGCCTCCAAATAATGTTCTATTAATCAAGCCTCCTCCACCTATCACACCAATGAAGGTGTTAAAATCATTTAACAAAGACATTATATATGACCAATCTCTTTAAAACAAAGATAAAAATATGCCAAGAAGTCTTTCAATTTCAATTCCTCACTCACCTAGTGATAAAAATATACAAATAAATTTTGAATCATGGAATTAACTTCCACATTACCCTTTATAGGGTTATATGTTAATTTTTAGTCATAACATTGAAAAAATATACTCATATTCACTACCTCACCTTTTAATTATCCTGGGAATATATTTATCTCAAACTCTTATGATTTGTAAACTCCACCATTTCAAACTCTAAACCTAGTGTAGGATAGTTATGTTCCTAGGGAAGTAGCTATATAGATATACTCGTAATGATTTATCTCTCATATATTAATCCAGATTAAAATATTTGATGATATGTGTCACAATATTACTCATATAAAATACTCCCATTAAGTGGTTCAAGAACCACATCCCTCATCCAATTATCTTTAAAACTTTAAAAGGTAGATTAATATTATTCCATATAAGAAAAATAATTTACTTTTTAATTTAAAATTGATAGTCGAGTAATAATATGGGAAACATTTGGTATAAACCCCCTATAATATCATTCCAAGCCTAAGAAACTCCTCACTTCAGAATAATTATTTGGTAGGTTCCTATAAATAATCAGCTCTATATTATAAGGCTCTACTATTACACTATGATCTGAAATAACATGGCCTAAAAAACACAACTCACATGTTTAGAATAAATAATTACACATATTCCCATATAACTAATGTTCTACGACTAATTATAATACCATCCTAAGATGTTATATATGATCCTAAAATATATTTAAATAAATAAATCCATCAATTAATATTATAATAAAATGATCAATATAGGTTCCAAAAACCATATTCAAATATCCATAAAGAAACCTAGAACATCTATTACATTAAATGACATCACTTCCATAATTACATTGAAGAACTATATTAGGGTTGTTCCCATATATAAACTTTATATGGTGATATCCATATCTAAAATAAATATTATAAAACCAACTCACCCATTTTAAATTATTAAATAATTCATTTATCTTAGGAAAAGGGTAATAATTATTCACCATCACATGATTTAATCACCAGTAATTTACACATAAACATAAAAAAATCCCCACTTTATTTGTGAAAAATACTAGAGTGGCACATAGTGACACAATATGGTAAATAAAACCTTATTATATTAATTAATAAATTTGAATCCCTGACTCCCAAAGATCCATAAGTGATATAAAATAATATCTCATAGAAATAGAATACACACATGAGTAAAATTTTATCCAAAACTCAATCTCTCAACTCAGAGGTAGACTTGTAAATTCCTTTAGTAAAACATTGAGATAACCTTTCATAATTTTAGGAAACTCCAAAATATATATATCAAAAACACATAACATAAAGTTTTCTAATTTAGATACAACACTATATGACTAAAACTACCTTTTCCCTATGTAAATTTATCTTTCCCTATTAATCACTACACAATCTCCATATAAGGTGAAAAATGTATACCATTTTAAATAAAAATCAACACAATATTATATTAATTATAACAATTCCATCCCATGGATAACAACATTTGATTTTATTTAAAAAAATATTATGTTCTAATAAAATTGGTCTCATATCATAATCATCTCACAACAAAAAATCTCATACAACCTTGTCTTCCTCCCATTAGGGTAGAAAACTCTAGTGGAGCATAAATATTTCTTATTGTAATTTATAACTTCTAAACTTGGGAAGGGTGGATAATTGAATGTGAATAACCAATATCAATAAAAATATAAAAATTATTAGTAAATGTAAATCATACCTTGAACCACCTTCATTACCTTTAACTCTTACACTTCTATAAATTGGATTTTCCCTATGAAAACTATTCATATTACTTTATATCCTTATTGCTAGCCTCTACCTCCTCTATGGTCACTTATCTATCCTTATGGACACTAAGATCCTCCATGATGTTCTATAACAACAACACCTTGTGTTGGTGATCCCAATGATTATATATCATACTGCTACTATGGAAACTATTATTATGGAGCTAGAAAAAATTGATGGTGTGGTCTATCAACTATCACACTCTACTCACACCTTCTTTAGACACTATAAAAATATGCACATGTAAACTAGAAATTATTCATACTACCACAAGAGAAACATCAAAGGCCTTTTTTTAAATATGAATTTACAATATCATTTTAAAATAAATTATATCACAATATCATCTGACTCCCATTACCAAGATTGAAATTCAATTTCGCTGAAAATTGAGAACCTATACCTATAGTCCCACATTAAGAATTACCTTTCTGATAAATATCAAGGAAATAACCAATTTAGATCATCACATTTTATTCCATATCAGATTTATCTAATAGATATATAAAGGAACTCCGAGAAAAGATCCCCTACCATCAATAGATCTCAAGACTCAAAGCTCTTTAAAAATTATGATATCTCGGTTTCTCATCAGTAATGAAATAAGGAGAATAATTCATCAATTCTATAAACCATACACCAAACTCTAAAATAGCGGATCCAACTAGATTACCATTATATACCACTATTAATCAATTATAATATTCTAAAAAAAACTCTTTCCAAACAATCTGTTGAAACAGAATCCATCCAATAATAGACACATCATAATCTCCCATGTATATAATCTACCATTAATGCACCAAACATTTAAACTCACTGATAAGGTAAAATGATTCTCATACTCTATATAGATCAAATTATTAGTAATATTAACCTATTCCAACAAATGGTCAGTATCATTATTAATGATACACCCTTCATACATTTGTAACCACTACTTCTATAATACATTAAAATTTATTTTCCTAGGTTTTCTGACTTGTAATTCTACCATCTAATGCCAAAATTCATGTTCTTGTTACACCTCCTCATGCTAAACCTCATGATGATATTATAAAATTATAATAATTATAAAAAGGCAACCCAACCGCAACACACAAATACATATATGAGTAATGTATAACAATACTACCAAATATTTCAACCCCACATAAATCTTTACCCCAAAAACAACACATGGATACATTATGACGTGAAGATATATTATGCATGAATCCAAACCTCTAAATACACCCTTAATTGAACATACTATTTAATAAGTATTGATCAGTTGGTTACAGATTCCTTGATTAGATCATAAAAGATATTTTATGTTATGTTTCTGTAGTCAAATTCACATATTAGGTTTGAGTAATATCGTTTCCTTATAACCCATGCAATAATCACTAGTGACTAATTAGAAAATATCATAAAAAATATAATTTAATACCATTTTTTAATTGACCAGATCACCAACATATAACATTATGCACTTTGGGATCCACTCACACTTTCCCTCATGGTTTTCCTCCATCAATGTTGGGTTTCTCCACATAGTACCCAAATAATCCCTGAAAGATACATTATATAGTGAAGTTATATGCACCTTAATTCATATAAGGAATTATTTATCCCCACCACATATAATTTGAGACCTCACATTCCACCCCCTTAATTACAAACATCCTCACTTGAACACTGATATGGGTACTTTATTTCATACCATTCAATCTTGATTAATCCCCTCTTGGACTGCACTTGAGATGAAAATGAGTTTGATCATGAACTCTAAAGCCCACATTTAATAATCTATGGGTCGGTGATAGTAACACTAGTGTATCATCACACATATATAAAATCCAATAAATTTTTTGAAAGAAATATCCACAAAACGATAAATAATATCAATGCATTCCCAACCATAAGTACAAGAATAATGTATATAAAAATCATTCAATTCCATTCAAATCCTTTTAAAAAGTATAAAAAGAACTAAAAATCATGATCTCCACTACACCTAAAGAAAGGTATAATGATCTTCCACAAACTAGTCTCCCATTTCTAAAGTTATGGTCACTCAACACCCCCACCAAATCAATCAAGAATATTTAAATGTAATATATATATAAATAATGGGTAAAAATATACATATACTCTATAGGTTTCTCTTAAAAACTCTCATGTATCCATGTGAATGAATCAAATTATTTAATTCATGAATAAAGTAAAAAATAAGATTACAAAAAAATCACCCCAAAATCAACCACCAATCCTCAACTATCACATGCCTCATAATCAATACAAAAACCAAATAATAACAACATATAATTACCATCATATCCAATAAAAAAACCCAATTAGTTAAACAAGTCTGTACAACCATCCTCTATTGGGATTTTATCACAATATATAAGGGTTTTGTAGAAATACACCCATAGAAACTATCTCCACTATTAGGTGTCCACTAATAGAGACTGTCCACTGTACAACTCACAAACATTATAAAATCACTATTGTCATTAATGTTTCTAAAGATATCCAACCACAATGACTCTCATCGTTTCTAGGTTTACCTAAATAGGGGATCTCCCCACCCAAAACCTAATCATCAATATCTCATACCTCAAACTGATATATCATATCACAAGAAAAAATAATATAATTATCCAAATAATCCAAATAATCATTATAGAGTATCAAAAATGAATTCATAACCTCATTATCCATTAGTTAACCACATCAATAACATTAAAATCATAACCAACCATCATAAATATATTAGACCCCCACCATCCATTTTATCACCCTCATAAGGAAACACATAAAAAGGTCATAATAAATTTAAAAATATCAAGTGGACATACAATACTCTCACCAAGGTCCACATTAAATTGATCTTAGATAGTTAATCATCACTTAACATTATTCATATCCTAGGAATAAAATAATTCGAAAACCTATCAACTTATCATCTAACATTATAAATTTACCACACATATAGTCTTTATTTTATAAATCCTCATGATTATACTACTATCCTCTCATATATGATAGATTCAAAAATTCATAAATATGAACTATCCCATACATATATGTAATAGAAACCAAGAATAAGTGGCATGATCCATGTAAAACTAAACCAAATAGTGTTCCTCATTGGATAAAATCATGTATTTTCCAAAAGGTGGTATTCCCCCATTATTTGTGGCACAACCTTCATGTAACTCACTATCTATTTTCTCAACATTACACTAACACTTATGAAAATATTCATAGAATTTTTTATGAAATCCATATATATTTGGAACAACCCATGATAAACTCTATAAAATTAGTCATATAACTACTTAGAGTATTCATCATAAAATATCATCTATTCATAACCATTTTCACCATTTTAAAATAAAAATATATATTTATATGTCAATCATAACTGTAATTTACACCAATTTACAATATAATAAACATATCAAAATAAATTTACCTATATAGTTTTACATAATTATTTATTAAAAAATCAAATTCCACCACAAATACACTATAATTTACCATAAATCAATTAATATATTCAAAAATTGTATTTTCACTTCAATTACCTTATTATATTTCCTATGTCTTTTAATTTTCACTAATAATAAACTATATCAAAATAAATAAATATTTCAAATATCATCTTCACTATAATTAAATCATATTGATAGTTTCAATTTACTAATATGGACTTTATTTAAAATTATCATAAATTATCTACTCATTACACATGAAAAAAATCAGGGTAGATTCACATGAATTAAAAAAGAAGAAAATTCCAAGTCACCTACCTCAATTCCATGATGATCAATGATCCTCAATAATAACCATTCATCTATTCAAATTATTCATCTACCTCTATATTTTATTCTCTAGACCACATAGATTCCATGTTTTTTTGAGTGAATAGGAAGTATATAGAATTTAATCTAACAAAAAAATAGACCATAATGATTCAAAACTACATTATCTATAAAAAACCATGTCATAGAAATATGTTAATCTCAATATTGAATTTCCCATTCAAATACCTACATTAATAATGTTGACTTGACCACGAGTCATTCCATTAACTCAAAATATCTATCCATACCTCTCTTTAAAAAACACTTATCAATGACACCTCAATATATGAATTAATTTATTCGTAAAAATGATCTTATTAAAATTGAATTACATAAATAAATAAATAATAAAATAAATTTTACCCACACTTATTATTGATAATAATTCCAATCACAATGAAAAATTATCACAATTTCACCCAATAGTAAACATTACATCCCAAATCCAACAAAATGCTCAAAATTTCATACTAAGGATGGAAAAATTACCATTTTATATTAAAAAATAAAAAGACCAAAATACTATCAATAATATCACAAAATACCAAACATTTAATTTTTGGGTCCCTATATTTTTGGGGTACAAAATATTATGTGAAAATTCAGGCCATCTAATGGAACCATGATGATCATACATGATTAAAAATAATAGTTATCAATGATCTCAAGAAGGTAGTATCACAATGGAGGCTTGGAGTAATTTAATTTATAGAAAGTTTTTGTTATATTTTGATATTATTTTTTATATCTATTATAATTCTTATTTTTATTGGACATTCCATGAAATTAAAACTATTATGATTCATCCATTTTTTATAGTGAACTGTTTTCTGAATGACATGATTCTTGATATCATAATATGATGTGTCGTGTAGGATTTTATATGAGATTCAAAAAAAGGTGATTCTATAAATAGGATAGGGAGGAAATATAGGAGGTTTAAATTATTGATATTATGTGACATGTTTCATGATAGGATCCTAGGATTATGCCATTTATTTTTTGGGTGCCTTTTTTATTGATAATTGTATTTACATGTATTAAGATGATTTATTAGTTTTCCCATATTTAATATCCTTTTTTAATCATTTAAATGGATTGGGATTATTATACTATTTAGTAATCATATATGATGAATGTGGTATCAAGTATATTACTGATGACTGGTGGAATTTAAGTGATTAATAGGTTAATGTTTACAGTAGATAGAGAGAATATACTCTATGGGTTGAGAGTGATGTTAATTATCAAGATAAAGGTGGATACCTTATAATATATATATATATATATATATATATATATATATATATATATATATATATTTATATGTTTAAGATAGATGAACGATTATTTTTATATAATAATTATTGAGTCACCATGACTTTGAATCAATGCAGTTGGGATAGAATTTCTCTAGGGAAATAAGTCAATGCGAGGGAAGTACAGTTCACCAGGGTGATTATCCTGTGTTAGAGGATTATTATTTTATAGGATGAAGATTTTTTGTGAGTTGATTCTTTTTTTAGGGCAGTGACTAAGTATAATGGGATATAGTTTTTTACTAAGGCTAGAGTCAAGTCCAAGAAGGGTTATTTGTTTTTGGTCAAATATGTTATGTCATGACACCGGTGATTGTGTCATTACACCATGACTTAATATTTGGCCAGATAAAGATTCAATCCATGAGAAAACTATGTTACAATTTGAACCAAGAGAAATATATTCTATTACATGAAACAATTTATTATTCAGTGTGTAGGATATTTTATGTTTAGATCTAGTATTTTGTAAGATAAAAATTAACATTATGGATTAAATATATTACACAATAACCCAAATAATATACCAAATAATTGGGTTATATAATTAATGTATATAGAGGCATCAAGGCATATTAACTTTGATATTGATCTATCTATAAGTTTCCCATAATTTTATCAAGATATATGATTAGGGGAATGGATAGGTAATATGAGTTCTGATAGTGATGTGAAAGTGTTGGGTTTAAAAATGGGAAGATGCCTTCTTAGGTCCCTAAGTCAATCTGACATCAATTCACTACTCTAATTCAGTCGGTATAATATGAAATTATCCAAATTAGGTATATTAGGGGACCATGGTGGCATGGTAGATACATGGGTAATTGAATATATTTATTATTATCATTTTTGTTGTTCTTTCTTACTTTATTTGAGTGAACTAGGTTTTTCATTTCATGTGGTCTCATAATAAGAGAACATGTATACACATGTAAATCAAAACACATGTTTAGGATCAATTTGTGGTTCTTACTGAGTTATCATACTCACACATTATGTGTATACCATAGTTCACATGTAGTAAATTTGGTTTTTTCCATAGGAACATGACAGGTGTTTTGAGATAGAAACATGGAGTGAGAACAGTGAAATTTTTGGAATAAGTTTGTCCTTGGGATGTCAAGAGGGTCACTAATGACCTCATTTATATTATTTATTTTTTGATAAATTTAATTATGGTCAACCTAAGGTAAATTTCTATTGTATATTGTTAATTAATTATTAATTATTATCATTTTATAATATTATTGTGTCATGACTGTGAGTGGTGATGGAGGTGTTATTAGAATTTCACAAGGGAATTTATTTTTATATATTTATATTATTATTTATTATTGAGGTAATTATATCCCAATGATTGGTTTAGGCCCTTGAAAGTAGTCAATAACCTCTAGTGTATGAGGAGTTTGTCTTTGGGACTTACAGATATCTGGTCTAGACCATGCGATTTGGTGTGAAGTTGGGTGGTTATATAATGGTTTAAGAGATAGTTTTAGTTTTATGTAAATGTGTATAGATATATGAATGGATTTGATACTTGATAAATCATATATAAATAAAAAGGATCAACTTATTTATAGGAGAAAATCAAATTTTATTGGTAAGTCAAGAAAATTGAGATGGTCGGAATGGCTCCAACTGGGTTTTGAATTTTATTTTATTTAAATATTGTCTGAAGATGTAGATAGTGTAATTAATTGTCATGAATCATGGATAATAATGTAATAAATCAAGTAATATGTGTTCACATGTGACCTTCATTAGTAAAATGGAATATTTTTTTAGATGACCAAAAAGGGAAAAGGCCCCAAATTTATTAAAATATCACTAATAAATAATTAATTTTTTCTAAATTATTTATTATTGATAATTTAATTAGTTAGAAGATATGATATATTATTTTATTTATGGTTTTTGTTTAACCCAAAATAGAAAATATATATGATTTTATTATTTAGTGTTTTCCATGATTTAAATATAAGCAGATTATATGAGTTTTTATATTTATAAAACATGTTGGACATGTAGTTTTTTAAATTAAAATTAATTATTTTTATAAATAAGGGTTTTTATAAATGATATGATTTATCCAAAATCATGATTTATTAATGTTATAATAGGTTTTATTTGAGGGTAAATGTTTTTTTTATATTTTAAAAACATAATATTGGTGGAATATGATTGTGATCATGATGTTCTAAAGAGAAAAAAATATTTGTTTGATAAACTTGCAATGTGTACATAATGTATTGGATAGATAATTAATTAAAACTAGTTATATGATTGATGTAAATAATGTTAAGAAACATTATAATTAAATAGAATCTCGTGATAAATAAACACTATCCTAGACCACTTATTTATGAATTAAAATGATGACCAATTATATGTGGGTCAAAGGGGATATATAGTGTTTAATTTATAATGTATAAGGGTGTGATTAATTATATGTATTCTCTAGGATATTTAGTATACATAATTCTATATCCTACCCTACTTAGAAATAATATTTATTCTATATTATTGGAATTATGATCTATTTGATAAGATATGAACTGGATCTTTATACTATCCAAAAGAAAGGCCTATGAGGTTAGTAATGTTATCACCAAGGTCAATGCTATGAGAGGGATGCATATTGGGCATAGTTCTAGGTAGATTTCATGAGAATTTTATTTATATGAGACACATCTGTTATTTTAGAAATTGGCATGTGAGAAAGTCTAGTTGGATAATTTTTTCCATGTAATGAGAAATAGAGTTTTATATTTGGGATAAATGGGTTCAGTTCGTAATTAACTTATGTTAGGATAATTTGGGAAGATATGACGAAAGATACTTCATCTGGGTAAAATTTTATCATTATGAATAGAAATATGAAGCATGAGACTTGGTTTTGGAAACATCTAGGTGAATCTCAATGATAAATCTCAATAATTATATCCTTGATCAGGTGATGGTATCCCGAAACTCATGAGGTTTCACATGTTAATATATATATTTTAGTGCATGGTTTGAATTACTGATTCTTAGAAGGAACGAGTTACCCTTTAAAGGTAAGTCATTTTTTGAGATTGGATAAAATTTTTCAATTAATATGAAATAATGAATTGAAAATTACTTATTGGTAGGAGGTAAGTTATATCATATTACAGAGAGTCATTATGTAATAATAATATATTAAATTAGATATTAAGATGTGAATGATATTTCTCCTTAGGAAGTGTACCTAGGGAATTAGGTATTTGATTATACAACCCTTTCTATGAAAAAAATTGTCTGCAAGAGATTTTATTATAAGGATAATGGAATGAGACTAGTACTTAGAATAACACTTAGGAAATAGGAAATAAAACTTTTAAATAGGGAATATCACATCCACTATACCGATATTATAGTTGATAGAAAATATGTATTAAATATAAAACCATGATGCAGTGGTGATAACTATATCATAGTTTGATCTAGAATAAACTAGTTCATAGTGAATGCCCTTTACAATCGTACTCTACTATCACCTCAAGGTCCACTAGTCCCTTCTAGGTCAGTTGGGTGCGATGGTCTCTAGAAGTTTTTATGTTGTGTCGTGAAAAGCGGAGGGGGTTTATAGGTGGTGTGGCCTGAATTTAGGTGATGATGGGGATTCTGTTTTGTTGGGTGATGTGGAAGTAATAATGGAAATCTTTGGCGAAGAGACGATGAAGACAATAATGATGATTCTGAGGAAATTAGACAGTTATAAAGATGGAAATATCAATTGAACATGTCCTTCCTCAATGATGGTTTCCTTGACCAAGTCATTGGTTTTGTGAGGATCATGATTTTCCTGATGTTGAGATAAAGGAGTTCATTTCTTATTATTGATAGAGGGGTTCTGTTAGTGTATTATTATGTCGGGCGGTTGCTGGTGTTGTGGATGGTTGGGGATGATAGCGATGGTTTCATCAATGTGTGATTCACGAGGATGCTTGAAATCTAAGGTTTGATGTATTATGTTTATTTTTTTACTAGTTTTCATGGGTTACCATGGTTCTTGGTTACCTCAATTAGTGGCGTATAATAGATAATGGACCATGGATTCTGGAGTTCATAACTTGAGGATGTGGTTCAATGGTGATGTGGCTGTTATTTTGAATTTGAATTTTGTTTTTGAATTTTGAATGTTGTAATTCATAGGTTTTAATTTGAGTTATGTGGTATGTGTGGAGATGATATGGTTCTTGGTTTCTGGTTCCTAATTAACCAAAAATTGGATTTTAATGATACAAAAATACGATTTGTGTGTGGGGGGGGGGGGGTTAAGCAATCAATGAGAGTTTGAAACACATGATACAAATCATTATAACATTTTGAATTTTTTTTAAAAAATTTCAATTATAAAAACGTATATTTGAGACATGTTTTAGGACAAGGAGTTCCCTTGGAGGCCTATATAAAAGGTTTAATCCATATACAATGGTTTTACAATATTTTTTGATAGCGTGTGTGAAACTCAAAAACTAAAGCTCTTATTATCTCTTCTATTTAAATGTATGTCTTTAAAAACCAATATTTAGGAGAGTAATCCTTCCTAAACATAGGGAGATTCATTGAAAATTTTAAATTATCCTCATAAGCGTGATACTATACCATAAAATGGATATTTATAAATCCCATGTGGAATAACATGAACGAATAAACTTTGATAGGGATAATGGTATTTTCTTCATTTTTGATATATTCAATCCAAACGAATAGTTGGATCTTGTGGAAAATGGGTTTTTGTGGGTTCTTTATACTATATTTAGATAAGTTTTATCCCTAATAAAACCCTAATGTGATATCATAGTGACTACCTATAACATCTCAGACCTGAAAATCCACCTGAACCATGCTAAATGGGTCAGCTGTTACTAACCTTAGGAGCGCCTCCCAAAATTACAAAGGATGTTGACTAGTAGTGAGGCTGTAAATAGGTGTAATGGGGAGGCTATACCCTCCTAGAGGAAAATAAGGTACTGGTTCAAGAATAATATAAAATAATAGACTCTACAGACTTGAACAAGACCCATATAGTGGAATCACAATCAATAGAAGATAAACCAGCGGAAGAAATATTGAAACAAGTGTAGTGGAATATAACAAAACAACATGATGAACAACACTTATAACAACTATTGAAACAAAAAATAATTCATTCAAAGTAGGTCATACATGTCAATAACAATGTCGCCCATGGCTAACCAAAATTATCTACAAAATAAGTAAGCATATTGATACAAGAAAGAAAGCAAAACAAAGTAACTCCAGCTAGGCATGACCTCAGGGTCCATGCCAAATATTCATGTAAAAGATAATACAATCCATATACTAAAGATGATCTATTTCTGGAATGTAAATCCATAAAGTCCACATGATTTCTCAAGGGCCCATGTATGGTGTGAGATGAATCTCAGTAGGACACCACCCAATGGTGCGTACCTAGTATAGGCGTTTAAGAAGGTATGGATCAATAAAGAATGTAAATAGTACAATGCACAATGTAATCACAACATCCACTGGTTCTCATCATCCACCATGGAGCGTCACCTACTTTGGACAATACCAGAATCTCAGTGATGTAACTGAGCACCATGTGCCTCCTGATACCGCATGTTTCAAATACCAGCGTACCTAAGGCACATCCATGAAATAGTAACCTGGAACCATGTGCCTCCTGAAACCCAATGTATCAAGTACCAACATCCCAAAGGCATGCCTAAACAATAGTTGTCTAGCACCATGTACCTCCTGACACCTCGTGTCTCATGTACCGATGTACCATAGGTACACCCAAAAAATTTGAAGGCTCCTCACCTTCCACATGGCTTCCACAACAAGCACCCCAAACTATAATCACCTAATCTAAACTACGAGTGCCTCTACATACATGAGTGGTCAAAACCACCTCATCCTGGAGTCTACCTGTGTGAAGACGACCGAAATCACAGGTGAGAGGTAATCACTAAATTTAGAACCCAAGTCACAACCTTTCTGGCACCTCATGCCACTGTGACCATGTCGCTCAGAATTCAATAGCCTTTCCATCAATGTAACCTGAACCATTCCCATCCCGACTATCACACAACCTCAATCTGATGTCCACAATGCTCAATCCCATGGTCAAACCACCCAAATAATCTGGGTCAATCCCAACCTATGATCAACATTATTCAAGAGTATTCGGGCCATGCCCAACACAACCCAAAGGTTCCAGTATATGCAATATCAAGCATCACACACACACATAGATATATATTTATAACCAAAAGATTCACTTTAACAGTAAAAAAATTTAAACAGTTGAATTTCACTTTCCATGTGTTGCCCCAGATAGGCATTGAGGTCTTGAAAGACTCTAATAAACATAATCATGGTTGAACATTTTAAACTAGTAATTTTAATAAAAAACATTCTATTATAACCATTTTGGAACCCCTGGACAAAATGCCCCAAATGAGAAAGGGCCTCTAACTTGACCTCACTCATCCATAACAAGGTAAGGGAATTCCCAATGACATCCCATAAGGTATACAATCAATTCAATATAAAGAAGCATGGGTCTGTCTCAATACCCGATGTTGTGCTAAAAAGACTCAACCCACAAATGATCATGAAAGCACAAAGCAAGGTATACACCACCTACTTTAGACTCATTCATATAGGAACTTCTGATATCAAGCTCAATTTTGAAGACGATCTTCATAGATCAACATTTTCGTCAAATCCAAACAATTCTACTCAGATAGAAACTATGGCGTGTGAGGTAATGGAACAAAAAAGGAATAGAGTGTGTGGGTTTAGCCTTCCTGATGCGATCCCATTTCCACAGATGGATTGAAGAATGAATATCGAATAAGAAATATAAGAGAAGAAATATTCTCGGCCTCCCAGAGCGTCACAGTCTGAAAATAGGGATAAAGAAGATATTTTTGGAAATGATACATGACTCTCTCCCATATAAAAAAATGAAAATAAAAATACACATCGTGTATTAAAGACTAGACGTCGGGTAATAGCTTGTCCGTACTCCGACTTAATTGGGTTTTTAGGTCATCACATAGCTTAGATGCATCACATGGGTCAACATATGGGTAGGACTCTACCAGTATGTGTAGAGTAAAATACATGGTGAGTTAAGGAACACTACACATCATGTACTAGAATATTTTTACATGGTAACCTCAAAACATGTACTTAGTAAGAACATGGTCAGTACATGCCTAACATACACATGGTGTGTACTCAGCAGTACACGGTTTATAACCTAGAAATTTATAGAACTGCCTAGTTTCAGACTTTTTTCTAAAAAACAACGTAAAAAGAAAAGGAAAAAGACGACTCGTACCTCAATGGAAGAACCGAGTTCTTACAAACTTTCCCCCTTAAAGAAATTTGTCACCAAATTACCCTTCCAAGGTTTATAAAGAAAGATTCCAGAACAACTCTGGCCCAAAACTCAAATCAATCAAAGTACCATCGACCTATTACCAGGACCCATGGTCCTCCCATTATGCATCATCACCCTTGTAACCTATCAGGTGGCCCCGTGTCATTCTTGACACCCAAAGATATCCTTCACCACATCAGTGTCTGCCTGAATGAGGTCCTAAATCCCATGCACGGTAAAAAAAAACCTGGTGCCTTTCACCTTAATTACCCTCCATCATCGATGCCCCAATGCCTATGACACCTCAAGTAACCCGCATACTCGATGATCCTGATGCCACACATCTCAAATATATATATATAAATATACGATACATATAAAATGGTTCTAATCCCACTAAATCTCATCTAGTTAGTCCACATATATTCTGTGCACCTTGTGAACTCAAAACAGAAATGAGTCAGCAGGCCATGCCAAAAAGAAAAGAAAATCATAGCCAATTATATGGCGTACCTCTAACTGTCTTTGGCTCACCAAATGGCTCAGCCTATGTAGCTCC
This sequence comes from Viscum album, assembly GCA_963277665.1. Classification (NCBI taxonomy): domain Eukaryota; kingdom Viridiplantae; phylum Streptophyta; class Magnoliopsida; order Santalales; family Viscaceae; genus Viscum; species Viscum album. The sequence goes on along the minus strand of OY728138.1, from coordinate 1,290,664,848 downwards.
ATGATGTTCACCTAGCCTGAAGTATGATTGCCTGATGCTTTACCTCCCTCTAATGATACTCTCGTTACTACCACTGACCCCTCAGCTAGGTCTCACTATCTCTACCACTTCCTCCATGTGCAACTGAGCCTCGACTACCCTCACCTAGTACCAATCCGAAATCGACCCCAAATGCCACCATATGTCCTCGATCTTAATTTCCATCTATCTAAGAAGGCTACCTATAGAACCTCTCCAGATGTCTGACCTGTCGACATGCTCGACACACCTTTGTAGGCCTATTACACCAAGTCTTGACATGCCCTAGACACCCACACTGAAAGAAAACTATTGATGAACTACCATGATGTGTTCTAGCTGATTCCTTAGCCTAAATTCCCTATTGAAACTCATGTCGACCTCGCTTCCTGCTCTATGAACCATCACCTGAATCCACTGACCAGCTCAAATGGGTTTTTTCATCAATTTTCCCTTGGATATGAGTGCCTGATTCACCGCCTATGAGAACGAGGTCAACCTAAATATGTTTACCTATAACTTAATGGTATGGTGTAAGACATGCTCTAAATGACACACCCTCAAGGTGTCATCACTTACCATACCTGTTGTAATGCAAGAAAAATCAATGAAGGTAGCTGCATAGTCCATGACAGACATGTCACACTACTAGAGGCTCAATAACTCCCAAGATCTCTCTGCCCTCAGTGTCTCTATGAAAAAGTGCTCGAAAAACCTATCCTTGAAGTCCTTCTATGCCAGTTCATCATGTATGTGAGCCTGAATATACACATCCCACCAACGCTTCCCTTGTCTTCTCATCATATACATTACTACCTTGACCCTCCACCCTGGAGGCATCTCGATCTTCTCAAATATCATCTGCATTCTCCCTTTCCCATTTTTAGATGCCTGGGGACCACCCTCAACCTAAAAAATAGGTTGGTGTTGGGACTAGAACTCTTGCGTCATAAATTCCATAGAGGGATCTATACCATGCGTGCCTCTGTAAATCCCTTGCAAGACACGTACAAAAATAGATCAGAGATGCTCATCGATCCATGACCCAAATGCTGCCAAACCCAGTTTCTTTGCCCAAACTGGATCCTGATCTTGATCCTGTCCCTGAGCCTATACTTGCGTCTTATGCTCTACCTTTCCCTCTAGAGTCGGAACCTGATCGTGCTCTTAGGGCACTGTATCATCACCCGCCTGACACTCCATCGAGTCATCTAGGACGAACCTCCTGAATACCATCAATTTTTAGATAACCCATATATATATATCATAATATATTCACAGATATAAGAAAAGTAGTAAAAATGAATCCCATAACAACTACCCTTACTCTCCCCCACTGAAACCATGCCTCATGTCATATTGACCTCATGGCCTCCTTACCCTCCCTCGAAAGAGCCAAGTATCAAAAGTAATTTGGGCCATTATAGTCTTGAAAACCATCATTGCCTCAAACCAATCAATAAGTCCCCCAATCATGACAACCACACTGCCTCAAAAAGGCATCCAGAACACCCAATAATGGTGATTAAAATAACCTCAATTATAGTACATGCCTACTCATATAGAATCCAGGATGAAATCTCATTCCACATGAAATTTTACATAATTTAAATGATGGAATATTACATGGTAATAAACAAGAAATTCTATCAGGAATTTCACCGTTCACATTTTAAAATCATCTATAACATGGAATTGATATTATTCACGTGTTATTATCACTCTACAAAGCATACGTGTATATATGAAATTGAAATACCCTTAAAATGTGCCTATCAAAAGACAAAAAAACATGTCTTGTCATACCTGGCCAAGGACTAATTATTTCCCCCTTACCTCACTGGGTAAAGGATCACATATCACAACCAATAATATCACACACCAAGTTATCCACCAAGGTGGAAATCATATAAATTATAATCTGAGAAAAAGAATACAGTTATTCCCACCCAAGTAAACTTGTTCCGTCCCTCATAACTAGGGCTGAAGGCACCCAAGAACAAATTAGAAACCCACTTCCGACAACAACCTAATCTCCAATCTACCATATCCTGAATAGTAAGACTAACATAAAAAGTTTTCTTGATCTCATTACTAGACATTCAGAAACTAACACTAAATCCCTACCAAGAACAACCTCCAATGATACCACTTTGTAATATCCGGGAACCAAACAACAACCCAAATAGTGCTAAACAGGTTGGGTGTTACTAACCTAAGGGGAATCTCCCCGAACGCCAAAGGTTTCCGACTAGAAGCAAGGGTGTAAACAGGTATAATGGGGAGGATATATCCTCTTAGAGAAAAATAAGGTATTGATCCAAGTATAATATAAAATAAGAGACTCTATACACTCGAACCAGACCAACATAACAGAAGCACAATCAATTGAAGATAAACTAGAAGAAGAAATATAGAACCAATCACATCATAATGTAACAAAACAACATGTTGAAAACCACTTATAATAACTACTAAAACAAAAAATAATGCATTCACAGTAGGTCATACATGTCAATAACAATGGAACCCTTGGCTAACCAATAATAGCTACACAATAAGTAAGCATGATGATACATGAATGAAAAAAATTAACTCTAGATTGGCATGACCTCAGGGTCCACGCCAAATATCCATGAAACCACTAATACTATCTAGCTCCTGAAGCTGATCGCTTTCATGCACATAAATCCATAAAGTCTACAGGCATCCTGAAGGGCCTATGTAGGGTGTGATATGAATCTCAGTAGGATACCACCCAGTTGTGGGTACCTAGAATATGTGTTTAAGCAAACATGCATCAATAAGGATAATAAATAGTAAGATGTACAATGTAATCATAACCTCCATTGGTGCTCAGAAGCCTCTCAGGAGTGTCACCTACTTTGGCCAACGTCAGAATCTCAGCCACGTAATGGGGCACCATATGCCTCATAATACTACGTGTCTCAAGTACCGATGTCCCAAAGACATGCCCAAGAAATAGTAACAAGGTACCATGTGCCTCCTGAAACCTAGTGTCTCATGTACCGACATCCCATAAGCATGCCCAAACAATAGTAGTTTGGAACCATGTGCCTCCTGACACCTCGTGTCTTTAGTACCAATGTCTCATAGGTACACCCAACCAATATGAAGGCTCCTCACCTTCCACATGGCTTCCACGATAAGCACCCCAACCATAATCACATAACCGCAACTACTGAGGCCTTTACCCACACGAGTAGTCAAAACCTCCTCATCACAAAGTCTACATGTGTGCACACGACCCAAATAATGGATGAGAGGTAACCAAAAAATTGAGAACCCAAGCCACATCATTTATGGCACCTTGTGCCCCTATGACCATGTCACTCAGAATCAGATGTCCTTGCCATCAAAATAACCCATGCCATGCCCAACCTGACAGTCACACTACCTCAATTGGATGTCCACAATGCCCAATCCTGTGGTCAAACCACCCAAATAATCCGGTCCAAGACCATCCTGTGATCAATATCACTCAAGTGTATCTGGGACACATACAACACAACCCAAAGGTTCCAGCATATGTAATTTCAAGAATCAAATACAAATACAAACAAACACACACACACACACACATATATAATCAAAAGAATCACTTTAACATGAAAAAAAATTTAAACAATTTAATTTCACTATCCATGTGCTTCCCCATACAATTATTGAGGTATTGAAAGCCTCTAATAAACTTATACATGCTTTAATAGTTTAAAATCAACATTTTAATCAAAACAATTCAATTATAACCATTTTGGGACCCCCTTCCAAGATGCCCCAAATGCAAAAGGGCATCTAACCTATCATTGGTCAAGAATAACATGGTAAGGGATTGACCAACAACATCCTATAAGTCATACAATCAATTCAATATAAATAAACACAAGTATCGCTCAAAACTGGACATTGTGCTAAAAATCTGTAACCCCAAAATGACTATGAAAACACAAAACATGGTATGCACCACCTAACTTAGACTCATATATGTAGGAACTTCCGATAACGAGCTATAATTCAAATTTGATCTTCATAGATCTACATTTTTGTCAAATCCCGACAAATCTACTCAAATTAAAACTACGATGTGTGAGGAAAAGGAATAAGAACAGAATAGGGTGTATGAGTTTAGTATTCCTGATGCGATCCCACAACCACCGATGAATTGAATAATGAATGTTGGATAAGGAATACTAGAGAAGAAATGTTCTCATCCTCCCAGAGTATCACCGTCCAAAAATGGGGAAGAAGAAGATAGTTTTGGAAAGGAGACGCGACACTCTCCCATATAATCAAATAAACATAAAAATACATGGCATATATTAAGGACTACATGCCATATAGTATCTTTTCCATACCCAAACTTACATGGGGTTCTAGGTCATCACATGCTTAGATGCGTCACATGGGTTAACACAGAACTAGGAATCATCCGGTATGCGGAGAGTAAAATACACAATGTGTTAAGGAAGACTACGCACCGTGTAGTAGAATATTTTTGCATGGTCACCAAATGGAATGTACTTAGTCAGCACAAGGTCAGTACACACCTAACATACACACGACATGTACTTGGGAGTACATGGCGTGTAACATAGAAATTTCTATAACTACACAATTTTACCCCTTTTTCTCTAAAACAATGTAAAATGAGAAGGAAAAAAAAGACTAGTACCACAAAGGAAGAATAGGGTCCTTACACTACCATATCATTTATATTGATGTTTAAATATGTGAAGAATCTAAATAATATGTTCTTTCATAACCATGATGTGTTTTATGAATAAATGAACACGATTCAATATATTTTTCATAACCATGGGTAAGTTATAGAAAAATAAGGAATGGTCTATAGAAATTATAAAATCAATCTAATGTTTTAAAAAAAGAGGGTAGATAGTTTTTTTAAATATATGTAATGCCCAAAGTTTTTTTGAAGCATATTCTTGTTATAAACCATATCTTTATAATCATAAAATATTTTTATTCTATTTGATTAAAGGAATTGGAATTGATTAGTAAATAATTAATATGATAAATGAATTAAACTATCAACACTTTATTCATTTAAAAGATAACAAATACAAAGAAATAACATAAAACTAAATATTTCACCCCGGGGTCTATTACTCACAATGGATAAAATACATAATTTAAAAGTGAATAAATCAATATTGGAAAATATATAAAAAAGAATAAAATATTCATAATTATGAAATCCTTGGGATCATATTAAACCTTTAGGATTACCAATAGCCAAACAAAACCTATAATTAGGAGTATCACCTTGAAAGGAGAAATCATTATGAAAAATCTATAATATGAATCAAGAACTGTTCCTCGGGTAGTGAGAGTGGAATAAACAAATTATTCAGTAAGTGTGTGTATATATATATATATATAAAATATAGGCTTTGTAAATATGGTCTTTGAAAATATTGTCATTGGTCATATATCTAATAGCTATACTAAATCCATGTATTAAATAGTAAATTTAAAATAATATAACTCACAATGAAATAAAAATATTATATTAAAATATTATATATATATATATATACGAGTTATGTATAAATATTAATATAATTAATAACTTATGAGATTATGTATATATAAAATTCAAATAAATATGTTAATATCAATCTATTTTTAAAATTAAATTTTAGAACATAAATAATTAATTTTTTTTGAAATTTCATAAAGCATATTTGGTATAAAAGTAATATATATTTTTTTTCGAATAACAATTTCACTAAGTTTGGTAAATTTTACCCTATTATATTAAATAGAAAAATTTTAAAATATTATTATATATGAAATAAAAAATTAACATCTTTTAAATTTTAAATTAATATGAAATAATATTAAGAATACTTAATGTTAAAAAAATTCATTTTATTCAATAAAAACATTTTTTCTTTATAAATTGAATTTTCTTTTCAAAACCAAATTTGAAAATTTTAGAGTTGGATTTAAAAAAATGAACAAATTTTTTGAAATCATAATTTGAAAATTAGATCATGAATTTTTTGAAATATTTTTATAAAAAAATGATTTTTAGATGAATAATGAAAAATATCGATTTTACTAATACTTTAACTTTTATGATTTTTTTGACAAGAATGGAATGAAAGATTTTAAACCTTTTTAACATATAAAATATATTTTATAAAGTTAAAATAATTATTTTAAAATATCATGTTGATTTCTAATATCCATGCTAAAAATAACCTAAAATATAGGCAATGTTTTAACAAAAATTGTTTTTCATATATTTCTTTTAATAAAATTTTTACAAGGTGTAATTAGGTTTTGACTTATTTGAATATTAATTAATTATTTTTTTAATAATAAAAATCATTTTAATTTTAATAGAATCAATAAAAATTGATAATTTTATAATAAATATAAATCTTATGCTTAAAAATACACTTTTTTCTAAAAATGAGTTTTTATGAGTTACATGTGTTAATCTAAAAAATAATTTTTCTTTCACATAATAAATTTATTTCATAAATTTAATTTAATATTTAAAATCATTAGGTTCAAATTATATAATAAATCTCATTTTATTTTTATTTATTAACAATAAATTACTTATGTAAAAATTTGTTACCTCTCTAAAAACCAAAAATGGTAAAAGTTAAAATATAAGAGTAAATGACTTAAAACATGTTTAAAACATGAGTGGAAAAGTGTTGTTGATGATATATCTTACTTTCCATTCCCAAAATGTATTAATTTCCCATTTTAATTTACATTCCATGTGAAATATGTGATCTCCTTTTATTAAAGTGTTGTATGTGAAAAAATGTCCTTCTCTTCAATTATGAAAGTAACCATTATAACATCCTGAAATTATAAAAGAATATCCCATTATTTAATAGCATATATGAAACAAAACACCAAATGTACAAATAAATATAACATCCTGAGAATTTATGATATATTTAATATTTCAAATAGATTCAATATGTTCTATAGCTTGCAATGCATTCAAGATTGAGTTATCTTGTATTACATGCAACAATAAGTTTCTTCAAAAGCTTGTATTAAAATAAATACAATGTTTTACTAAATAATATTTTTATTATTATTTAAAATGAAATTTATCTCAAAGATTTTTAATTTTTTTCATGAATATGATAAACAAAATTATGAAAATATATGGTTGAATTTATTAGTTACTAATTAATTATAAATAAATATGAGAACCAATTTAATTTAAAGGAAATGTTTTTATAAAAAAACTATTTCTTTTCGTCGAAGGTGTTTTATCATAAAAAAGTATATTAATTAATATTATTGGATTATTTTAATGAAATTTATATATCATCTATTCAATATTTTTTAAAAATTTATCCAATATATTTGATATATATAAGATAATAACATATTCAATTTTACATATAAAAGGATCAATTTTTCTGAGTGTAGTTTTGTCACCTATTAATGGTGCACTTGTTTTAAAAATATAATTTAATTCTTTTAAAAATTTATTTTCAAAAAATAAAATTATTTTTTAAAATCATAATTTCAAAATTATCATTGGGTGATTTTTTTTTATTTTTATGAGAATTTTTATTTTTAGATTAATAGTGAAAATGTTGAATTTTTTTTGAAAACTTACCTTTTATATAAATAATTTATAATGTTAAATTATATTTTAAATGAGATTGAAATATAAATTAGATAAATTATACATTTATTAATTTATTTTAGTTCATGTGACTCATTCTTATATTTAATTTAGATATAAAAACTTAGTAAACTTTTGAACATTTCCACTTTAAAACCCCACTTTCTCATCACATTTTTGGGATTAATTTAAAATTAATTTTTTACACTTATTTGGATTGAATTTGTTAAAATGGATTAAATATATAGAATCGAAATAATTTAAAATTTATAATAATTCTAAATAATGTTTTGACTAAAGTGATTAGTGAAATCAAATAAAATTAATTACAGTGATTAAGAGAAAAAACGAGTTTATCAAGGGACTAAAATTTAATATTAAGAGATCAAACGACCTTTAAAATGTCCAAAAACCATTTTATGGACATAGTTAGACCTTATACCATCTTTATTGAGTGTTTTCCATTATTATAGCCACTTGGAATAGAAATATAAGATGGTGTAATCCCCTCTTTAAAAAATTTACAGATTTTCCACTCAACCCACTTATAAAAGTTATCCCCCTATCCACCTTTATTAACATTTATCAAGACCTTTTTCTCAGCCAATATCTGAAAAAAGTTCCTCCCAAATTTCCTCCCATAATCCTAGAATAATTATGTTTTTAATTAATCCAACCTAGGAATGCATTACTATAAACATAATGAGGATACCCAAAGAAGAGGAAATGTTTTTCTAAAAGTGTTTTTATTTTATTTCCTTATCCACATATGTAAATTATTTTTATTACATGATTATATAATAAAATAATTATCTTAAATATACTGAAATATTTTTATGTTATTTTTTCTAACTTAAACTTCACACACTTCCCACAAATGGTTTACGAAATAATCATTCATGTGTATGGAATACTACGACCTCGCGAATCGGTATCGTTTGTGTTTCCATTAAAAAATTTAAAGGTTGGTAATAATGAAATAAATACTATTTATATATTTTGTATTGATATTTATGATTTATTTATGCTTCTATAATTATTATATAACACAAAACTTCACTCTTTCCATTTTGTGGGAATACGATAATGTCGTTTGTGGGTACGATAGACTACTACCTCGCTAAGCAACGTGTTTCATTCATGATTTACATTAAATGTATTAAGGATGGGTTTAATAATAATATTATATATATATTAAATAAAAATGATACTATAATTTTAATATATATATATCAATTACTTTTTATTCTTTCAATACAATAAGAAAATGGAAATATCGTTCATTCGTACATATGACCTATAGTCTCCATTAATGAAGAATTTAATTTCCTATCACTTAATTTTATGGATTAATATAAATAAATATATAATAAATATATATGATATTTACATCATGGTTTAAATTTTGTAGATTATTAAAACAATATTAAATTAATTGGAACAAAAAATAACAAGTCAAAATGTAATCGAAAAACAAAGAAGTTAATACCCAAATCGATGAAAACAATGAAATATTATCAATGAAAGGTTAATAATATGTTATAAAATAATTATATATAACATTAAATATATTAATATGGATCTTTTACAAGATAATAAAATTCTTAAAACCATTATACAAGTGGCCAATATGTGTTCAACTACAAATAAGAGTAAGGATTGGGACTTCGTCTCAATTTCATTTCATTTAGGTATATTATAATGTTATGCTCTTAACTTACTTTTTATGGTGTATATACTACTAATTGAAATTTAATATCATTAATTATTCATTCTTCATTGTTTTTTATGTTTTGATTTTAATTATTTTATGAAAGATGATTTGAATTAAAATTTACAAAGTGGTAAATAATTATCTAACTCATTTATTTTCATTAGGTTATATTAATTCGTTATTATCATTAATATTTGAAGTTTATATGTATAATTAATTTTTAGTATATATTGTTTTATTTGATTTTTTATCTGTATTTACAATTGGTACACATAATCGATTTATTGGTTTATTCTCACTTCATAGTTATGATCATTGCATGGGTTTACTCCCCAATCTCATTTTAGTAGGGATTATTGACACTTGTATTTACATTGAAGGAAATTATTTGATAATGGTTTAAAAAACCTTTAATTTTATTCTCTTATGGATAATTATGATTATTTTCAATTAATAGTACCTTTTCCCACTCTTTGGTTCTTAAAATGTATTTGAAAAATGTGATTAAGAAAAACCGGCTAAGTTTTCCTCTTTGGTCAGAAACCTGTTTTCTTCCAAAACCATGATTTCTAATTTTTTTTTTCAAAAATGTTTTTAACCTTTTCAAAATAATTTATTAAAATAAATTTTTACCTTTTTCTTTTAATTTTTCTTCAAAGTTATCTTCTTATCACTTTCTAAACAAGTTACTAATCCATCATTTTCACTATGAAAAATGTAATATTCATTTACCATGTACAAAATTGGAAATTTTAATTTATTTGAATATTAATTTTAAAATTTATGAAGATATTTTTAAATATTTTTTTTTTCAAAAGTGATTCTTAGGGTAATTGATTTTCAAAAGATTTTTAAAAATTAAAATAATATTTTCCTCGATAATGTTTTTAAAGATCATTTTTATTTTACCAATGAAAACAACCCTTATTAATTATCCACTGGGTACACATCATCTTGTTACTATCCATATTATTTCTCAATAAGGATTATGTTTATTTTTAACAAATATAGTATTGACATTAAATTCATCGAGACATTTTTGTAGTCATTAACTTTCCCTTTATTTTTTAACTTTCCAGTAACCATTGAACATAAAATTTCCCCTAAATATCCAAGTTATTTATCTTGGGAATGATTATTTCCTAAACCATATACCATTTGTATATATGGTGTTTACCTTGACATTTAATTGATTATTTTTGTAAATATTGATAAATCCATATTCTTTACTCATTCTAGATATTTGATAAGGCATATTCTTTAAGAATTAAATAGATTATCTGATATATGAGGAATTATTTAGATTGGTATTACATGGTTTGGGGACTATTTAAATTTATCCCCATGTTGCATAAATATTATCATGGGATGAATATGTTGTCTAGACTTAGATAAATGGATTTCTACCCATCAGTTTTAAACTGTCTTGTCAATGGTCTTGACTGTAAAGGTTTGTATACCTGGGAAACATGGTGTCCAATAATTAATCATTTCCTTCTTTCATATTTAGTTATTATTATTCATGATATTTTCACTATGAAAAAATATAGATTCATTTAATTCTCATTTTATAGATTAAATGACTTATTCTTTCAGTTATTTTTATTTCCACATGGATTATTCTATATCTAGTTATTTCAATCTAATATGTATTCACCTATTTACCTTTTCATATCTATTATGAATTATTCAGTTATTTAAATGGAACATGTGTTTAGTTGTTTACCTTTCCATATTGATTATTTATTATTTACTCATGATATATGTCATCATACCCAACCCTTACTGATCATTTGAGCTCGACCTTATTTCATTTTCTTTTCTCCAAGATTTGACGAAGTTTACTATGTCTAATATGTAGCGATACAATAGATAAAATTAAGTTATTTTCAAAAAAAAATATTTTGTGATTTTTGTATTCAAAAGTTCTTTTTAAATAGTTTATGTATCTCGTCTGACATTACAAATAGACTATTCAGTCATTTGAGTTGTGATTTCATGTACCTTATGTCAATGTAATGGTAGCATGCACAAGCTCCGAGGTACTCTGGTTGGGGTTGATATAACCACCACCCATCAACCTATCCAAAATTACAAGTATATTTATTATTGACACAAAATCTTACCTAGTATCTTATAAACCATATCCCCATGTACTAAAAACTTTGGTCTTTCCAAAATTTCAATCTAGGGTTCCTTAAGGTGGTGACCAAAGTAGAACATCCAAAGTGAGATGTAACATTTTCCACCACACCTTATTAATTATTTTCTACTTCTAACACTAAAAACCTATTCTATATATGATATTATTATAACAATATTATTATTAATATTATGGTAGGTTTTTTGATTAATCAAACATCTATATTATACCTTTCTTCAAAACATTTCAAAAAATGAAGACGTTGTCAAGTATATGTGTAGACAATCACTTCCATGAATGATGTGTTCTATTTTTCCTCACCAAATTTCATGGAAGATTTAAAAAAGTATATTTACTAATATAATATGATATTTATAACATGAAAATTATTATTAAATGATAGGTTTTTTAATTTATACCTTCCTTTCACTCTTTAATAACAAGAGTGTCAATCGTGTGTTTCACGAGCTAATACCTCCAAATGACAACGTTTCAATTTTTTTGACACTAAATAAAATTGGTGGAATAAAACATTTATGTACTATATAAAAGGTTATTTAATAAATAATTAATATTTTTAAATTATTAAATTTGAAATTCCATAAGTTATAATAATAATAAATGGTTACAGTATATTTAAATGCGAAAAATGACATATCAATATTCCTTTTATATTTTTTTACAATCTTGTAAAACTTATTTACCTATATAAATTATATTATAACATCCTTACTTTTTTATCAGGTCTAAATTCACAACCTTTTATTATTTTTTGAGTTTTTTTTGTAAAAAAACATGAATTTTACACTTTGAAACTTAATTTCAAGAATTAAACACTCCAAATCATTGTTTTTAAATGTGGTTTATGGATCAAAAAGTTTAAATGTTCTACTGCCAACAAGAAACACAACGTCACACCCCCGACAACTCTTGATTGTGCCTGAGCTTCACCCTAACAACGTCAAAAATTTTATAATATAAAAACAAGAACGAATATAATTTAAATGTTTTACTACCAACATGAAACAAAAAATCTGAATCGTGGCTTCACACCCCCGACAACTCCTAACTGCGCATGAGCTTCACTCCAGACCTATGGATGGGGATCTAATGGCTAAAGCATATTTTTCCTTATAGTTTGGAAATAGAATCCTACAGTCACAACATCTTCTTCAGGCGATGCTTCCTACAAAACTTCTCTAGGTGACCGAGACACCCACAACAATGGCACGTCTTCAGAGGGGTGTGACATGATGGATTCATGTGCCCTAATCATCCACATAGATGTCACACCATTGAACGGTCCAACAAACTAGAAGTCAGAACCACTACATAGGACTCTTTAGAAATAGGTCCATCTAGAACACTCTGCTTTCCAGATGGGGAACCATATTGAGTAACTGGATACATTGGATTGTCAACCACCTGCACTCTAGAGACCAATTCAGCTAAGAACTCCTCATACAATAGAATCTCAAAACGATGGTCCCTAGAAGGGAGGACCAATTCCTTGATCTCTGGATTAAGACCCCTAATGAAGACAGAAGTCTTCATCAAATCCTGTGACTCTACCTCCAGATAAAAAGACACAAGTTACTTAAAATTGTCACCATATACTTTCACCATCCGTTGGCCTTGTTGAATACACACGAGATATTCCCATTTCTTTGCCTTCATCTTTTTGGGTATAAACCATCAGACGAAGAAAAATTTGAAGATGTCCCATGTCATCCCAACTTGCATTGATGGAGAGGAGAACAAATACCATTTTTCCAAAGCTAGACCATCAAACAGACCGAAAATAGCACACACTCTAAAAGCTTTGGGAGTTCCCAATACCCAGAAGATGTGGTCGACCTCTTCAAGCCACACTACTACCTTGAAAGAACTCCGATCACCGTGAGGGATAGGAAATGTCCACAAAGGACCAAAAGTTAAGAATGAATTATCAAAAACCTTGGGAACCTATTTGGGTGGAATTTTCTAAACAACATATGAAACAAAGATCGAAAACCAATATCAAGCAAAAGTAATATCATTGAAAGTAGATTAATCCAAAAAAAAAACTAGCTCAAAAAACCAAACAAATAAATACACAACCCAAAATTCCTTTTTCAAAATCCCTTTTTCATTTTAGATTTCAAAAATACCTTCTTTTAAGGACAATTTCTAATTACCAAACCCACTTTTCAAACCAAATTCAATTTCCAAAATTATTTCCACTTTTAAATTCAATTTATAAAAACAAGGTTAAGCCTTTACTTCCAAGTATATACACCAATATTCCCATGAACCATCATGCATGTATTTATCCAATTTCATCCGTACACACCAACACACACTTCCATGCATCATGTCACTTGTGCAAACATTCATAAAGAGTACCCAAGGTTGCACCAAAACCATTTCTCTACTAATTACAAGGAAACACAAAATTTTTAGACAAAGATATTTCAGTTTTAAAACCCATTTCATGAATTTAAATCAATTTAAAAGAAATCATTCTCATATCAAAAATACTTTTTCATTTTCAAAAGATAAATTACACCAATAAGAACTAAGAAATCACTAAACTTTCATAAAAATACAAGTGTGAGGGAGTAGTAGTCATGCCTAACCTGGAGATATGGTACTGGGCCATGCCGCAAGTAAGAATCAACAGTTAGTAAAACCTTAAACTATGTACTCTGAATCCACATGGGTCACTAATCTATGTGAAATCACGATGTTACATCAGCTTACCTTTGTTTTCATCCCTCAATCTAAAACAAACATGAATGAGTTAAGGACTCAATTCATGGAATACCCCTAGAAACTCAAGGTTCGGAATGAGAGAGGGTTCATGAATTCCTTCCCATACCTACTTCCCGAGTCCCGATAGTCCTAATATCCATCTATAAGATACCAAAAATAACAAGGGCTTCCTCTGATATCATTTGGTCACGAACCAATCTAGGTAGACCCTGAACCAATAACCTGATATGGTCTACAACATAGACTAAGGGGCATTCCTGATCCCCACGGTCTATGAAATACTGTTTGGAATAAAAAATTAACCTTTGGGAACAATTTGGACCATGAAAAAAGATAAACATATAAACAAGAATTAACAAAACAATAAAATTGATCTCTAACAAAAAAAATAAATAACCAGAATAACTCAACATACCTCCATGTGACCCTCAAGGTCACCACCCAACCAAAGGCCAAACTTGATCTAATAATGAGCAATCTATCCAAGAGAACCTTCAACTAAAATGATAAAATAGGTGAGAGAATTTAAAATGATCAGTAGGGTTTCCTAGATATACCACTGAATCCAAAAATCGGGCATCCAAAAACAATCCAATGACAAAATTTTGAAATACAATTATAAAAGTAAGGTTTTCATATTTTAAAATAAGCAAGATGATTTTTACCATTCAGAAATACACCAGATGCTGCATGCTATTTCAATAAAACCATTTTTTCATTTTATAAACAAAAACCTGAAACAAAAGATACCAAATCAGGGATAAAATAAAATAGGTAAATAAGGAAAGCTGAAAATATACTAGTATGATAGAAAGTAAAGAAGCAATGTAAATAAATGAGTAGCCATGGGTGATCCTATACATCCCTAGAATACCCCTGGATGTAATCAATTTCGGAACAACCTTTTGGAGAATGGTGAATCTCCTAAGTCTATAACCAACTGGACCCCCTATAAATGACCAATCCAGTGGAAAATCCCTCCTGGCCTAACAACCAATCTAGGGGGAACCAAACCGTCTAGTCGGGGTTGATCAAAAATTTTCACACGATCATCTAAAAGACACCCATGAACCCATGGTGGTTATAATAATATTGTGTAAGTAGGAGGCCCTCACAAGGGTAACTCATATCCCCACACATTCCTACCCCAAACACACACACTCTATATAATAACCTGCAAAGGGATATCCCCCTATAGAGGTGCCCCAAAAATACATATACATACATACATATGTCATATCATAAATGGTTCCAACTAGTCTGTCATGCCATAAGATCATTAAAACCATTTGATATTTTTTTTGAAAAATATTAAAATTGTAAAATGGGAACACAGTAAATGGAACACCATCTTTTCAAAGGATCGACACAAGCATTACACTAAAACTGAACGCTCCAAATGGGCATTATCCTCAACGTAACTATACTGTTACTAAAAACATCACACAAACACTATTTAGTATTTATAAATCCAAATGGGCCCTTAAATTCCAAAACACGCACCAAATCATTTCGCAACTTCCAAACGAGCCTTTTTCATTTTCAAACAATTGAAAAAATACATTTCAAAGGAAAATGACCGTGCTTTATAGAATTCAATTAAAGTAATCCTTAGAAATATCCCAAGGGGAACTAAATTTATTTAAAAACCAAAAACCATTTAACTCACAAAGGATTAAAGAGAAAACCATTTTTCAAGTTCCATATTCATTTAAAAACACATCCAATGGCACACCAAACAACCAAGAGAATATTTGAAAACCCTTTCTAAAAATTCATCGCTTGATTTAAAAACCAAACCCAACCATCCAAAACATTTGGAAAAATAAAAAACAACCCCGATAAGGCCATAAAACCCCCTCAAATAATTTTAACACACACATTGTTTTGGATTCACAACTCATTACTTTAAAACCAAAAACCCATTTTTGAAACCACATTATGAACCCAACTTCATTTTTAAGACAATTGACAATTTCAACATCTACAAATCATATGAACCCTATAAAGTTTACCAACAAGAAGATACCATCACATCATAATTAAAACGGTTTATAAAAACCCCAATTTCTCATTTCAAGCACAATGACATTTTATCTGATATTGTGGGTTCATAAACACATAATTTTTTTTTGAAACATGAATTGTCGAAAATTTCAATCCACATTCAAAAATTTATTAGAAAAATGAGCATTAATGAAACTATTTTTTAATTGTTGAAGATAAGAATACATAAATAAATACGTTAAAATTTTTATTTTTAAAACTTCTAGAAAAATAATATTATATTAGATCATCTAAGAAAAAATAAACTTGCTACTCAGATAAAATAAATAATGGGAACAATGAAAATGTTAAAGTAAAGCATCAAAAAGGGACAAACTTGGATTCACCTACCTCAAATCAAGAACGGATTAAATGAAACCTCTACGAAAAGACAAAAAACACCCAACAGACCAATTGCACACCCTAGTCAATGAGCATAATGTGAAAAACACAACTCTTGGTATTAGGATTCTACCAAAACAAATAAAAACACCACAAATGAAATGAAGGAAAAATAAATAAATAAATATACCGGAGTAGGGGGTTCGACTTACTACTTGCTGGAGAAAAAGGGAGAGCGAGTGGGGGGGGGGTATGCTGGTGTGGTGAGGATGACACAAGGAGGGGGTGGCCTTGCCGGAATGTGAAATGTCAGAGTCCAAAAGGGCGGGAGGTCGGAACATAAGGAGGTGGTCTTGTTGGGTGCGGCGATGCTGGTGCGACGAGTTCGAAGGCAGGGGGTCATAGTTAGGATTGAAATCTAGAACTAGGGAATGAGGGCAGAGGGTGAGCCCATCTGAGTCCTAGAGTGTGTGTTGGGAGCACCAGAGGGTTGGGATGGTAGGTGGCTGGAGCATGAGGCTAGGTGCATTGAGGGGGCGAGGCCAGATGCACAGAGGGTCGGGACAGAAGGAGTGCGGAGGCGGGGTAAGGATCAAAGGGTGAGGCTAGGTGGAGGGGAAGGGAGTGAGGGCAGAGGGGACCCATAGGGGCGAGAGGCTGAGCGATGGAGGCATGCATGTGATGCTGCGTATGGAAAGCGGGGGAGGGGATGGGGTCTTGCTGAGGTAGAAAGGGGGGGGGGAGGGGTGATGTGGGTAGTTAGGGTTTCTTAATTTTTTTATAATAATAATAATAAAACAAGAAATAATATAATTAAAAAATAACAATAATAAAGATAATAATAAAAAAAATAATAAAAATAAAAATAAAAATAATATCAATAAAAAAAAATAACAATTAAAATGATTAAATAATAATAATAATGCAAATAATAATAATAATAATAATAAAAATAATAAAAATAATAACAATAATAAGAATAATGAGCAATTGCATGACTCCTGGGCCGACTGTGCGGCTACCGCCAGCAACATGGTGATAGTGCACAAGTCCGAAACCCAGTAAATATTTTAAACAACAAAGAATTTAAACCAAGACCCAACCCGAAACTTGGTGCGAGGACCCAGAGCAATGAAAACAATAAAATAAAAAATAAATTAAAAAGTCGGGGTGTGACAGGGTAACCATATGGCTAGTAATTAGGTCAACTATTCATTTTAAATATAGTATGTTGAACAAACCCATTCTAGGGAATTTCAATAAATGTGACTTGACCTAGTTAGGTTGATAAGGTTATGAACCATATCCTATAATGCTTTCTACTTATGTAGCAAGGCCTTATGCACCTAGGTTGTTGACTACATGTAGAATAAAGAGTGTTTTAAATTTTGGATTGACCAAATTGGTTTAAGAAAAATCAATTGGTAACTTTTGTATTTCTTAACAGCCTAAGCCATAATACATTCCTCATATATATTTAGGATTACCTTTTTCATAATCCCTGAAATTGACCTCGCTCCCTCTATTTCTTCTTCTTTAAACCAAACTATGAAATTCTTAGTAAAAAACCCATGAGATTCAAATAAGGAATCCATTTACTAGGTTATAATCACTAGGTAACCATCTTTTCCAGTTATTCCCTATGGGTTAGACCCCACCACTACTAGAAATTTATGCTATAGCTACAGATCTATAGCCACGGTTTTATAGACCCGTGGCTATAGATTATTTATAGCCACAATTTTGTATATACTCCGTGGCTAAAAATTTGTGCTGTACTTTTTTTTCAAATCCCATCGGGCTCCTCCTTTATTCTCCCATGATCACTTTTTTTTTCCAAATCGCGTCGGGCTCCTCCTTCATCCCCCCGTGATCATGACCCTTCGAAACTCGGTCTCCCACAACGGCAACCCTCCGAACCCTGGGCATCTCTCACTGCGCACGACCGTCCTTCCCCAACCTATCGCGACATCTCCTCTCCACGATCCTCGTCCACTGACGGTGCCCCTCGCGACCCACAAAACCCTCGACGTCTCTGACAGCGTCGCCCTCCTCCATGATACCCACTGCGTGCGACCCTCCTTCCCCGACCCATGGAAACTTCTCTTATCCCCGATCGTCCCCCACCGACGGTGCCCCTCGTGATGGTGCCCATCGCTGACACCAAAAAAGGCAACCCCACCGCGAGCCGCTATCAAAGAACGCAGGACACCTCACCTCCACCACCGACGCTGCTCCTAGGTGGCCTCCACACCTCCTCCAGAATGCCTTCGATGCGGCCAACCCCCTTCAAGTGATCCTCTTCCTCCTTGTTATGAACAATTACGTGTCCATTATTTTGTTATCAGTGTGTAGGAGTAAACTAGAATAGTTTAACATGTTTGAGTATGGTAAAGAGGTTTTTCAATTAGATACATTATTCTAATTATAATTGATATGCGTGGAGTGAGGGACAAGTGGTTTTCGGTGAAGAACCAATTAGTCTAGATTGGGAATCTTCATGGTGGAGTTGTGGATAGGTGGAATGGATAAAACGTGATGGTATCAAATTTTTATGGTTAAATTGGGAATCAGGGGACCATCCTGGATGCTTCTCAAGGATTAAAATTCTTATGGTTGGGTGTTTTTAATGACCCACACAATTAGAGGGTTGGTAATTTTAGAGGATATTTTTTTTTGAAGAAGGGATATTTTTGAGAATTGTGATATGAATTGAAATTTCAAGAGTTAATACATCTCTGGGATGTGTTTTCATTTGAGGCTAATGGTTTTTTAGAGGGTTGGTTTCCAAATATTAGTGTGGTGGCTAACCGCAATAAACTGCAGTAGTTACTGGGTATTCAATTGGGAGACACTAGGTGCATCTTAATGGGTTTGTAAAAAACTACACCCTTTATAAGGTACCCCATGGAGGGGTACCAGGTACTCAGTGGGCTGGAATGTGTAGCAGAACGTTTATAAGGGCCATCAGGTACACAATGGAGGTGGATTGGTTACCCAGTAGGGATGGGTGTTGTTTTTTAAGGATAACAAAATTGTTATTATGGATTCCACCTCTAAAAATGCCTTATGGGGTTCTTCTACTTTAAATGGATAGATGTAAATATTCATATTCTACCTCCATTATTATTTCATATTTATATCTTTTAATATTTAGTTTTTTTAGGGTATGGTTTGTGTCAGATTTCACCAAGACTTATTATGGAAGATGAGAATGTGATGTTTCCAAGATTTATTTGCCCATTGACATGTTAGAAATATTGTGGCACATGGAAACATTGTTTTCCTTTTCTCATTATGTTAGATACTCAAATTCTTTCTTATTTATTAAAGTTATCCTTGATGAAATCATTACATTGTCACCATTCCCTCATAGAATGTGGTGCAATGACATTAAACTTCTACATTCTCATCTTTAAGCAAGATTTCATGTGATCTTATTCTTTCTTATATTTTGATATCTTTACGCAAAAAAAATACCAATTGATATAGTATATGTTTACTAGCATGATTATTATTTATCATGGTTGATTCCCTGCATAAATATTCACACAACAATGTTTCTTATAGATTGATTATATGTTAATACTATTCTAATATTTCTTGGATTCAGGTATGAGAAAACATGACCAAGATGTATCATGATCATATTTTGGTGTTATATTTAAAAATATAGATGTTCTAGAGTCATCCCCAAGATAAAGGTGAGATCCTGGAATTTACAGATCTATCCTATAGTGATAAAATCGAATATTTAACCCCTTATTTTTCTTTTGTGGTTCATAATTATTAGATTTAAAATTCTCAACAGTGATAATGAAGTTACCATCATTGAAGCTACTATCTGATGACATGGGATCAATGATATTCTTCCCACTAGGAAAATTTTAAATGTTACATCTTCCTATTTACCTATAGTTATCAAGAATAATATATTTTTTTTTCTAAAAACAATAAGTAATTTCATAATTCTAAAACTAAACCTCTAAAAATGTCATATTGAATTGATGTTCTTCAACATGTTCAATTGACTACTTTCATAAATATTATTGAATGAAAACATAGTGGAGACATAGTTTCTACAAACTATACTAATCCTGGGTTACTCTCCATTACATGTGTCCAACATTCTGAAACCCACGTTTCTTCTCTGCCCGACTTCCATGCACCTTCTTCGCGTCAATACCTTCCTCTCCCTCCCTCCCTCTTCGGCATGCAGTTTACCTTAGATTCTCCTCGAGCTCGGTGTTCATCTCTTATCAACCTAGGGTTCGTTGTCATCCTTTGCATCATACCGTTTCTTTTTCCTCACTCCCTCTTCTTCACGCGGTTTCCCTCGGTTTCTCCCCACACTCGCGCTTTTTCTAATGTCGACCTATGGTCCCCGCAGACCCCAGTTGCTGTCTTCCTCCTAATCTTGGTTCCCGTCCACTCCTCGGATTCCCGTGCACTATTGCCACCGTCGTACTCCAATACCATCCTTGGAATTAATCCACCCTAATTCACTCTATTGATTGTGATGTCGTCTTCCTTTTATGGATCTATAATTTGTTCACATCAACTCCAAGTATCAATTTCCCTCGGTTTCTCTTCCCGCTCGATTATCACCTCTTATCGAGCTAGAGTTCCCGCCTACCCCGGTTGACATCTCCCTCCATCACCTAGTTCCCCTCCACTCCACTAGGTGTTCCCGGTATTATCTGTCTCCTATGATATCTACCTCAATGAATCATTCCCTATACTCACTTCACGTTTCCATTCACCATCACCGAAACTTTCGACTTTCTTCAAAAATCTATCTTATTGTTGCTTCAGAGAAATAGATGAGAGGGTAGAAATGTTCTCTAAGCGCAGATTCATCCAGCTCCCGATGAATCATGCATATGGTATTTTCTCTTTTGTAGCTTCTCGGTATCATTTTTCTCTGCTCTATAGTTTCACATTTCACTATGTTCATACTAATTTTTCAAGTTGTAATACAATATAGTGCTTCACAAATGGTGGGTTCTGATAATTTCCTAGAAAAAATTTTAGTTCTCTCCAAGATTTAGTTTTTCTAGATACATATGGATTTTTCAAACATCAATACAATATATCTTTTGTTTTGATTCACCAATTACTACTTGTACTTCTTTTTATTGTCCAATATTTCTTCACCTAAAATTTCTTCCATGGTTGATCGACTTCTAAGTTATTAGGCTTTTTTCTAAACACTGGAGCACTTTTCATTGTAGCTCAAAAGTGTTTGATTTTCTTTGAGCTTTATTATTTCTCACATTCTAAACATTTATGTTGAGGAAACATGGTTTTCTCTTCTTTCACATGTTTATTATTGTTTGAAAATTGCATATTCACTTGAGAAATTAGAGAACTATCAATGTTTTTAATTTTTTTGGTTTATCCTTTTATAACTCATCAGACTATATGATCAAACATTCTTTCTTATCATGTTCAACCTTATTCATAGGTGTGGATCCATTTTTTTATGATATATTCTATTTGATTAGAAATTGTGTCCTCTAGTAAACTTTTATTATCGTGTGGGATAAAAACTTTTATCAAACAAAACCAAATTAAGCTGAAACTCAAGCCAAACTTATTATATACCATTAACAGGAAGAATAACTGTTAATTAATAGGAATGTACTATTTGATAGTATCATTTTGAAACATGAATCTATTTCTACATTTCTTGCAGGAACATGATTTGACCCATGGGGCATTGTGGTTCTTATATGTTGGGCAGTGACATGTATAGTCATAGGAGACAGGTATGTTTTAGTTTAGTTTTTATTTTATTTTCTTTATCTCATTGGCCACTTATACCTACAATGTGTGTTTGTAGCTATTTTGTGTTGACATGACCACCATAAATTATCATTCCAATGGGAGTGA
Organism: Viscum album; assembly: GCA_963277665.1. Classification (NCBI taxonomy): domain Eukaryota; kingdom Viridiplantae; phylum Streptophyta; class Magnoliopsida; order Santalales; family Viscaceae; genus Viscum; species Viscum album. The sequence goes on along the minus strand of OY728138.1, from coordinate 1,290,642,279 downwards.
CTAAATGATGATATTGTGGTAATAATAGAAAGGAATTATAGAATCTATAATGGTAATGGAATAATGTATCATTTATCATCACTGATCGCATATATAGAAGAAGTTGTTATATATCATTTCTTTTCCCACTATTTTCTTGCAGGTGGTTTCTTATGATGAGGCTGGTTCTATCCACCACCATCGATGAAAGTGAGTTCAACATTGGATGTGGGTAAGATTTTTTTTATTCTTTGGCCAAATTTTAATTAGGGATTTTGTGATTTTTGGGTTCTTTATATTTTTGTTGTGATTTCTGAATCTCATTGAGGTGGATTCGAGTTTCCATTAACAAAAGGCTTACATGTGTATGCATAGGTAGGCATATAAATATATAAGTTCCCCCTTTATATATATTCACTCATGGTAGTATGAATATATATATTGGGGCTAGGAGTGCTTATATATAGATATGAGAAATGCATACATGTGTAAGTGTAAAGGGGTGTATGCAAGTATAAACATATATATAAGGATCCCCTTGTGCATATTTGGCCATGAAAATATGTACATAGGGGCTAGGTGTCCTTATATATATGTGAAGTTTCATATGCGTGCAAGCAGAAAAAAGGAAGATTCGAGTTGTCATTAAAAGCAACGCCTTGAGGTTGAGGTAAGTTTCCTTTTCCTAAACATTTAATTTGAATTCCATAATTTCTCGAGTATTTTAAAAGCTATTTTTCATTATTATATAATGTGTATATTCTATTCAAATTGGTTGTGGCTCTTTATAATTTCATTTTCACCTGTTTTACATGATTTCCCTAAGCCTTCAATGTGTACTATTAGAATGTTTCATCCAACTCAATAGTAGAAAATAAAATTTCTTTCAGTTTAGAGATGACAGTGTCCTCATTTTGAGAAAACATCAACCGAGCATTCTCATAAAAATCTAAAACATAAAGAAAATATTCGTTTTCATTTCATCAAACACAAACAACCAGCTTTGAAAAATTGATACTTTGTTCAATAACATCATTGTGAAACACTTGACCCAGAAAAAGATAGAATTTAACCTATTAAAATAAATCCACCTCGGCATGATTCACAGTGTTACCAGGGGTTTCACACCATGAATCTCTACCCTTGGGAATTTCAGGGATTGAACTGAGGTTCACAACAAGAAATATTATTTTTTCATTGTTGGTTATGGATTCATGTATCATTTATCATGTACAGTTGACACACTGATCACATATATATAAGAAGTCGTTATATCTCATTTTTTTCCAACTATTTTCTTATAGGTGGTTTCTTATGATGAGGTCGGTTCTATCCACCACCATCGATGACAATGAGTTCAACATCAGATTTGGGTATGGTTTATTTTGTTTTTATTTTTGGCCCAATTTTAATTAGGGCATTTGTGATTTTTGGGTTCCTTATATTTTTGCAGCGCGTTTTGGATTTCGTTGAGGTGAATTCGAGTCTTCGTTGATGAAGGCTTACATGTGTATGCACAGGTAGGAATATACATATATATGTTCCCCCTTTATATATATTCACTCATGTCAGTATGAATATATATATTGGGGCTAGGTGTTCTTATATATGGATATGAAAGATGCATACATGTGTAAGTGTAAAGGGGATATGCAAGTATAAATATATATCTAAGGACCCCCTTGTGCATATTTGACCATGAAAATATGTACATAGGGGCTAGGTGTCCTTATATATATGTGAAGTTGCATATGCATTCAAGCGGAAAAGAGGAAGATTCGAGTTGTCGTCGTCAAAAGAAAACGTGCCTTGAGGTTGTGGTAGGGTCCCTATCCTAGCATATTTAATTAAAGAATGTTTTAAATTGCATTTGTTTGCATTCTTAATTCTGCATGTTTATATTAAATTACAATTCTTGAATAAGTGTTAGTTAAGATAATTTTTTCGTTTGATAAATAAGTCATGGTTTTGTAATAAAACTCTCCAACGGAGTTGCGCTGTCTGCAAAAACTCACTGTGGTATACCTTGCTTAACATTATTGCATTGATGTTTTCCATTTACTTGATCTCATTGTTAGTCATAAATCACACATCGTACTTGACCCTTTTTATATCCCTGTAGGGGGTTTCCCTCTTTTAATTAAAACAGTTTTTTGAACCAAGACACTCTTTAAGTGCCGTTAGACTTTTAAGATGGGTCCCATGTTGTGTGACCATGTCACATGGAATGTGATATTTAAATCCAACCAAAAGCCCAGTTCCATAGCCCAGGGGTCCCACAGTACCAGTAATGTTAGATTACATGTTATGTAGCCTGTGATTTTTCTGATCCCATGGGGTATTAATTCCTCTAGGTATTCCTACACATTGCTAGATCTCCAAACCTCACCGAATTAGGTATATCAGGGGTCATCCATTCCTCTAGTCAACATAGATTAGCATTCATTTCTTTAACTATTATGAGAAAACATCCTCTCATGCCATCCATATCATCCTATTTGAAACTAAGTGGAAGATGCTGCCCCGCAGATGTCGCTGGACCGGGCCAACACGCAGCGGTCACGCCGTGGTAATGCCGTGATTTGGCCCTGCTCCAGCTACACCCAGCCCACACCATCCCCCTTCCACCTTCATTTCAGCCCACTGATAACAACATTCCAGCCCGCAACAGCCCCCCCAACCACCTTCGAATCAGCCCACACCATCCCCCCAGCACCTGCAACCAGCCCCCTTCCACCTGCATTCGATCCCTCACCGAATTAGGTATATCAGGGGTCATACAATCCTCTATTAATCACATATTAGCATTCATTTATTTAAATATTCTAAGAAAACATCCTCTCATGCCATCCATATCATCCTATTTGAAACTAAGTGGAAGATACTGCCCCGTGGATGTTGCTGGACCGGGCCAACACGCTGCTGTCACGCCGCGGTCATGCCGCGGTCATGCCGCGGTAATGCCATGATTTGTCCCTACTCCAACCACATACAGCCCACACTATCCCCCTTCCACCTTCATTTCAGCCCGTTGCCACCAGCATTCCAGCCCGCAACATCCCCCCTACCACATTTGAATCAGCCCGTACCATCCCCCCAGCACCTGCAACCAGCCCCCTTCCACCAGCATTCGAGCCCTCACCGAATTAGGTATATCTGGGTCATCCAATGCTCTAGTCATCATTTATTAGCATTAATTTCTTTAAATATTCAAAGAAAACATCCTCTCATTCCATCCATATCATCCTATTTGAAACTAAGTGGAAGATGCTACACCGTAGATGTCGCTGGACCGGGCCAACATGCTGAGGTCACGCCGCGGTCATGCCGCAGCCACGCCGCGGTCACGCCGCGACCATACCGCGGTCACGCCGCGCTAATGCCGTGATTTGGCCTTTCTCCAGCCACATCCAGCCCACACCACCCCCTTCCACCTTCATTTTTTCCCACTTCCACCAACATTCCATCCCGCAACAGCCCCCCCCCCCCCTGCCACCTTCGAATCAGCCTGGACTATTCACCCAGCACCTGCAACCAGCCCCCTTCCACCAGCATTCCAGCTTCCTCCTGCTCCCTTCACTCCTTTCTGGAAGATGCTGCCCTGCAGATGTCACTGGACGGGGCCAACATGCGCGGTCACGCTGCAGTCACGCCACGATCACACCATGGTAATGTCGTGATTTGGCCCTGCTCGAGCCACATCCATCCCACACCACCCCCCTTCCACCTTCATTTCAACCTACTACCACCATCATTCTAGCCCCAACAGCCCCCCTTCCACCTTCGAATCAGCCCACACCATCCCCCCAGCACCTGCAACCAGCCCCCTTCCACCAGCATTCCAGCCTCCTCCCACTCCCTTCGCTCCTGACTGGAAGATGCTACCCCGCAGATGTCCACTACTAAAAAAATGACATATAGCCACAAATTTATATCCATAGTATAAATGGTCCGTGGCTATAGATTAGATATAGCCATGAGCAGATAATTCCCCATGGGAATAGATTCTTCATTTTTTGTCCACCGTCGAGGCTTTCTTCTCTACTCGCCCACTGCCCAATCTCTCTCTCAAAATCGTTCTCCTTCGATTGTCTCCCGAGTGATTTTCCCCTCATCTGATCCTTGCCAGATTCTCTTTCAACCTCACCGGCTTCTCCATTCATAGCTCATCCATTCGCAACATCTCCATTCGCAGTTCCTCCACCCCTCATGCGTTCCTCTCCTCCCACATAACCTTCTTCGGGTGTACCTCCTCTATCCAGCGCATCAACTGATGCTTCCCCTCTCCGAGATTGAGCTCCCTGTCCTCCACCCGACCGAACTGCCCTTCCATGCCTAATACTCTTGTGAAGGACTCGATCAACTCCCTGATCTCATGACATTTTGTCACATAATGAAACCCTACCCGCTCCATCACTCCCTGCTCTCGTGACATCGGCTGAGGCATTGTGTCTGATATACCTGGATAAAATTTTGTCTTAATTCACACTTCTTTTAGTTCTAAAAAAAATTCCTGAAACTTCTACCATCAATGATAAAAATTCCACCTATCCCTAAACAATAAACATGTTAGATTCTTTCAGCCATTGACAACATCATTAACCACATAACCAAGTCCAAGATTATTCATCAAACCAGATCTCAATCATGACTTACCTTGCCCAAAACATTCTCTGGGGAACTCAAGAAATCTCTATAATCATTAAAAAGCTTCACTCACTAGCTCAAGATCAAAAGATTTGCCTCATAATTAACTTTTCAATTATAAATTAGGGTTTTTTTTGTTTTCAAATCATTTTTTGTACCCTTCTATAGTTCCCTTGGAACATGGGTTACCATGATTAATGTGACGTATCTCACTTACCCTAGTCATTTTAATCATTCAAAACCTTATTTCAAATCTATGTCAGCGTCATACATGAATTAAAGCTTCTCTACATTTCAATATCCATTATTTCAAAAGAAAAAACACCCAAAAAAACCCACTTTATTAATATCCATCAACCATTTGAACTCAAAACCAATCACATTTTTTTTGGTGAATACATCTTGGACAACAACATTTGAATTGACATACAACTACCTTGCTTCGACACCACTCTACTCATCCTCAGCAAAACATAGGAATTTCATTTGTTAAATATTCTATATTTATGAAACCAAAATAATAAGGAAATTGGAGGCTCTAATATTTCATTTTTATTCAACCTGAATAGGGAACACTATCCATTGAATAAAAAACATTGTCTTTAATAGCCTCATAATGGAATGATTCTTGCCTTCAATTCCATATCCATGGAAATTTACTTAAAAACTTTCTTTGGAAATCGCTTCAATCCTATCAGTTTATTCATTCGTCATTGTTCCCATTTTATTTATGCTGAAATTCAAGGTATCTTCTCTATTCCATTTCTTATTCTCCAATTCATCATCTTCGATCATCACATTTAAAATTCTTTCATGAAATCCCATTGTTCCACAATATCTTATAAGTCTGGGATATCGTTGTTTAAATTGGATGAACACATCCTTTATTGGAACTTGATGTTTTTTCCACCTGTTCATAATACATTCTTTTTATCTCCATAATAGTCTAAAAAACCACTTCCTTTCTAAAAACCAATGTTATAATCACGTGAATTTAAATGGGTTTTAATATCTATTTTGGTGAAAAATATTTCTACATTAGCGTTATATTGACAAAGACTAAGCCATTAATAACTAGTAACTACATTGATCTATATGCAATTATTATCTATATAGCTACATATTTGTATTTATTTTCTAGTATACATATTTAGGTATGCGCTTATTTCCAGTATGCATTACCAGTTTTCACTCACATAGAAAATAAGTGTGACATAGCTACTGTATGCATTGATTTTTCACTATGGAGTACTATTATGCACTTATATAGAGAATAAGTGCATTAATATTAGTTCCTTCTTGTTTGAACTTGTTTTCCAAGAATTTATATTGGAAAAATCCAATATATGTGTAAGTGAATTTATAGTAGACAATTATTTTAAAGCTTAGATAGAAATAGAAGAGAAAATAATATAGAGGATAAAGAGTTTTGAGAGAAATAATATATATATAATCATATGTATTTATTATGATGTACTGTTAGTATATTATTTCCATACTTGTGATATATTGTTTGTATATTAAATAAATCATCAAATGTACATCTTGAGAAGAAATCCAAATCAATTAGGATGAAATACTCTTCATATTACATTCATAGTTATGTTAATATACCAACACTACATCATAATTAAATCAAATAGTACATCTTGAATTGAATCAATTTCAATTAAATAATATTATCAGTTTGAAAATGTTAAAATATTTTAAGGGAATCTATTAGGATGTATTAATAGTTGAGTTTGTATGTTAACAAATTATAATGTATAATTGATGAAATCATAAAAATACATTGTGATTAATATACAATGATGTATTTTGAACTGTTTTTATAACATCAATTATACATAGAATGTAATAATCATATGTATTTATAATAACCAAGGATGTGTTCTTTCTTAAATTAGAGGAGTTGATTAGAGTTTCTTAAGAAAAAACCAACTTAAAATCAAGTTTCTTAACACAAAAATTGTAAAGTAAAATTGAAATTTTAATCATAAAAGATCCAACTAAATTATGTTGGTTTATTTATTATTATGTATTGTTGTTTTTATGAATAGTACATCACAATTATACATTGATTTAATAACATAATTGATTGAAATCATTTTTGTTTACATCCAATAATTGATTTTTTCATAATAAATACATTTGATTATTATACATTGATGTTTTTTTTATATTGTTAGTATAATAAACTTTTGCAATACATTATTAAACCCCATTTTGCATATGATGAATCATTATTTTTGTGGTTTGACTATAAATTTCACTGTATTACAAGTTTATCCTTCTGATGTAACCTCTCGACAATCTGTTTCAAGTACTACAACAATGCCATATTCATACTCAATAGTATGAAATATTTAATTTTCTTTCTGTTTCAAGTTTATATTGAGAACACAATTTTTTTATTTAAACATTCACATTTTATTAGTGAAACTCCTTTTTCATTCTATGAAATCTATTTTTGAAAAATACATAAGCTATTATTTTTATACAACTTCTAAAAAATTAGATTTTCAATATGTTATGTAATCTCCTCTTCTTTTCCATAGCTTCTACTATATCAGTTTTATATATTCCAGCAACATACACCTTTCATTCAAGGTTTGATAATTAATCTCTTATTCTAATTTTTCCACACTAATTCAAGGTGTGGCACAATGAATTAATTTTTTCAGGACATTTCATATTAATTCATATAAATTCTTAGGATATTGTTCCATGATCTTCTCCTTTTCATATTATTGTTGTGATGTCCGTTATTGTGTGGTCTTATAAAATGGTTCATCTAACTCCACAAACTCCATTCCCTTTGTTCTTTATTTTGATCAATACCCATATCTGGAATTATGGAATGTTTATTCCTCTTCATGGCATGGATCTTTTTTAATAACTAGTTCCCTTAACATCCAACAATTTCCATCTCCAAAATTTCTCAGCCTCATTCATCATGGAATGGGGCAGGCTGTTGTGAAATTTTCAATCACCATATCACTTTTATCCTGCTCCGAATAATTCATTGTAAGCTCCAAATACTTCCAACTACAGATTATTATTTAATAAACATAATAAACAACATCAAACACCATTTGACTTTCCACCTCCACATGCGCATCCATATAATTCAATGTGAACCAATTCTCTATATCTCCTTAGAGAATTCTCTTTTTATAATGTCATTAATATATTCCTATTCTTTAAACATTTTACATCATTTTTGATTTTTTAAAAAACAACACACAAGCTCTTTGGTTACAAAATTCTCCCCATTTGGTGTTCATTCTCATCTCTACTCCCCCTTTCTCAAGAAACTTCTTTCACAAGATATATGATGGAAACAAATATCTTTTCATGCCTCCAAATATGAATTTCATACCTTATTCCCCTTGTTGGATAGAATAATTCCAGATTTTGTTATTTTTAATCTTAGAACTATTTTCATTAAACCCACCTACACTTTCCATAGTAAATTACAATTAGTGAATTCTACACATTGAATTGAGTTGTACAGAAATCCTCTAGGCCTTGTGAGTTGTATATTTATTTATTAAATGATATTTTAAGCCAATAAACTTGTTTGTTATGTGTCACTCACCTCTTTGACCTACCACATGATTAAATGGCCAATTATGTAAGTGTTTATGCCTATTTTTTTTTCTGTCCATTTCTTCAATCATTCATGTATTATTCTAATATTTAGTTATGAATTGTCTAGTTATTAAGTAGTTTATGGTATTGTAGAAGTGAAGGGATACACTTTTCATCGGTTTTAGGAACGTTCTTGATTGAGGATGGTCCCTATAATTTTTTCATGCTGCAAATCCTGCTTGGTAAGCTCTCTCAAATTCTATATAGTCAGGTATGTCCTGTAATCGTAGGATGTTCAATGTAGTATCTTCAAGAATCCATTTTTCTTCATTTTTTAAGATGATTTTTATGTGGCAGTAGGAAAGGGGTAGGGGTCCTGTCCGGGTTTGGGGGGGATCTGTCCATGGGGGGGGGGGGGGAATTGGAAGGGGGGAGGGTGCATGGGGGAGGTTTACAGGGCATAGGGGAGGGGTGCAGGAGGGTAGAGGGCTCTGCAGGGGAGAGGTGAAGGAGGGCAGGAGGGGAACTTGCAAGGGGAGATGGTGCAGGAGGTCAAGGGGGGGTGTCTACAAGGTAGTGGGGAGGAGGGCAGGGGGGAGTGGGGGGGGGGGGGGTCTGTAGGGGAGAGGTGTAGGGGACTGGGAGGGGGAGAGGGTGCATGGGGGTGTCTGTAGGGCAGTGGGGAGGAGGGAAGGGGGGGTCTGCAGGGCAGTGGGGAGGGGTGAAAGGGGGGAGGGGAGGGTCTGCAGGGCATAGGAGAGGGGTGCAGGAGGGGGGGGGGGGGTCTGCAGGGGAGAGGTGTAGGAGGGAAGGGGGGGAGTGGGGGGGGGGGGTGTCCAGGGTCTGGAGAGGGTAATTTTCAGGGGTAGGGGGACTAGCAGAGGGTGGGGGGATGGCAGGGGGAATGGGCAGGGAGATAGGGTGCATGGGGTGTGCTAGGGGCAGGGTGTGTGCTGGTGTCCAGGGTCTGGAGAGGGGAATTTGCAGGGGCAGGGGGGGACTGGTAGGGGTGGGGGGATGACATGGGGGAATGGGCAGGGGGAGAGGGTGCATGGGGCAGGGGGCATGCTTTGTGTGTGGGTGGGGGGGGGGGTGCATTGGACTGGGGGGAGGTGTAGTGGGAAAGGGGTAGGGGTGTGTGTAGTGGGCTGTGGGGGAAGTGAAATCGGAAGGGGGGAGTGCAGGGGCCAGTGTTGGGGAAAGGGGTAGGGGCTGTTTTTTTAATGGAATGGGGGGACATATAACCACGGTTTAAAACCGTGGCAAAAGGCCTATAACCATAATTTTAAACCGTGGCTATATATATTTCCAGACTTAGGATTATGCCATGGTTTGAAAACCGTGGCTATAGGTTTTTCCCCTATAGCCACGCCAATACCAGCCACGATTTATGAAAACATGGCTATAACCTATAGCCACGGTTTTTAGGCCTATATCCACAGTTCCAAACTGTGGATATAACCTTATTTTGTAGTAGTTCACACTACCTCTATGATACACCTTTGTAGATAGTGTAGTTTGGGTCAATATAAATTTCTAATGTGACAAAATTCCCAATCAGAATCAAATATGTTGTGTGGGAATATCAAATCTTAGTGACATTATTGGCGAATAGTTATTTCTTAGGCATAGTTAACATTTGTGAAAAACTGGGATTACCCCACACCCACTTTTCTATTTCTCCTTTATTTTTACAATTTTCACACAAAAAATAGAACCTACATCCATGTCATTATGCAAGTATATGAGCCGGGGTCCTTCGACTCATTCTTGGATCATGGACACTCAATAATTTCTTTTTTTATCCTAGTATTAAAATATACTTTTAGACATGTCATCATTATTGTAAGGACCCAACCTTAAATCATTACATAATCTTGAATTAAGTTAATAATTCACATTGAGAATCTTTTTAGGTTTAGAGATTTGGCGAATTAGGTCATAACATAAACATAACAACTTTAATATTACATGTAGACAATTCTACTTAGTATCCTTTTTTTTCATAAAATAACAACTAATTGAAAAAAAACAGTCATGTATAGTTCCATGTTTTAGAGAGCATGACTTTTCCTTGATACCATCCTTTACCCTATTCCACTGTAGGTCCTGTGAAAAATTTCAAAAACTTGGGATGAGCATAAAAATATCGGTAAGGGAAACACAAAGAAGGAAAACAAATAGCTTTTCAAAACAATAAGTAAACCATGAACAACTTATTATAAGTAATACCTTTCACCTTTATGATGTAGTAAATACTCTTCACTGAATAAAATATCATTCCTTACTATTTTGTAACCAAAATATTACCATAAAACCCATAGAAAGAACTCATAACATATACAGGTAACTTGAGACATAAACATACTTAATGGAATAAGCATACGGCTGACTTCCACACATATCTCTAAATGGAATTGCCATATGGACGAATTCCACACCCAATGCATTGGAGGTTATAACGTAACCACCTATCCTGGTTTTTCACGTCACCACCAATCATTTGATTTATCACGTAACCACCCATCAAATGTCCATGTACCATTATAAAATCATTACACATAAAATATTACAAATATAAAAATTTCACTAATAACATTTCATTTTCAATCACAAGAAATAATTTATAGATATTAAAATAATCAATCCATTTAAAAAATCATTTTCAATATCAAAACACCCACAAACATAATAAGGGGTTTCCTTTAACATTTTTTTAAACATTAAGGCGTATATAGGAAGCCAAATGACGATTACGGCAATAGAGAGGTCTTTATTGCTGCAAGCGTTAAAAACATTCCTTTTATCATTCAGTAAAATGATATGTAGAAAAAAATTACCTTTGAATGAAATGAAAAGTAAAAGGGGGTTTATACACCGTATAAAATAATGTTGTGTTTAAATCAAAATATGCCTCAAGGAAAGGAGATTGAGACAAAGTCTCTTACCTCGGGTCCGACTTGACCTGTTCATTATTTAATTTCTGGAATAATAAACTTATGTTAATTTATACATGATTAAGAACCTTTTTCATGTTTATTATTCATTTTTTATCGCTTATTACATTTCTATAACAATTAGATAATTATTTGACTTCATATCAAACATTTTTTCGATGTTCGGAACTTGAGTCAAAAAATGAACTTGTTATAATTATAAATTGTCCATGTGGTCGAAATTAAATTATCTGTTGAATTATATTAATTATTTAGATATCATATATATCATATATATATCTATTATATATATGTATTTATAATATTACATAACATTTGGATAAAAGAAATGAAATTCTCCCTTTATGGAGATGGTAAGTTGTATGTACGCATAAACTCTACTTTCATTTCAATTTCATATTTTAATGGAATGAAATCTTAATGATACGTAGGTATATTAAAATTCATGTATAATATAATATATAATTTCAGTAACTCCATCCTTTATACTTTCCACATTTGGCATGAACGAGTCATTTCACTTTGAGGGGGCGGTAGTCCACACTTTCTCAAATGAAATTATCGCCTTTACCCATTATGGAAACCATAAAGGTATGATATAAATGAAAAATAAATAAGTATAAAGACAATATAAATATAATATATAAAACATATAAATAATGTTCCATCATAATGGCCACCATGAGAGGTGGTTGGAGATATTTGAATAATCATCGTTTCATGAGGTAGTACTTCACCGTCCACAGAAACAGTATGTTCGTATCGATTAGATGGAGTTATGTAGAAGTGTAGTTAAAATAATTCTCATAAAAACGACCTAACATACTTAGGATACTATATTTGTTATAAAATAAGTAATAAAAAGATTTTATGGGGTTGGAGAAGTAAAATAAAAGGAAAGAACATAAGAGAAGACTTAACCTTTAAACCAGGTAACTGCCTTGGGTTTGAACTAAAAGGATTTATTGAAGTGCCTTATGCCTAAGGTAAGGCTTCTATGAGGAAGGGAGGGATGTATGGAGCTTAGTTAGGTAGATTTTTGATGAGCCAAGGAGCTTTAGAGGTGTCAGTAATGGGTTAGAGGTGATGACTTTTTATAAGGGGGAGGACGGGCGCTTTAGGAAAGTTTGAAAATATTATTTTATTATATAATGATTTTCAGTTTATAAAGATCCAAAACACATTAAAATAAAAGATAATATGACTCATGTTCGAAGTAAAATCATCCAATAATAATTTGATAGGTTTTGCAAACTATTTTATTTTTTATAATCTTATTTATTTAAATCATTCATTAATGAGGTAAACATTGCATCATTATTGTGTCATAAATAATTTTATTTATTTGGTATCTAAAAATTATAAAAAAAATAGCAGGATGTAGGAAATATTTCTATCTTTATAATTATTATTTATAAATGAAGTGGTAACTTATATAAATCCATGTAAAAAATTATTTAGTAAAATATATATGTTTATGCCATTTTTTGTCTTTACTTTATATTAATTAACATAAAGTGTCATTATCACTCCCATGTGGCTCTACGAGGTCCCAAAATTGACCCAAGGATTACCATGGTCGGAGCTATATCAACAAATAGGATTAAGACACATATTAAGATAATTTAATATTTTTATAATATTATTTTTTACCCATCTTTATCATATTTACCCTTTAACCATGGTAAATAAAAAATTTACTGAAGTAAATATTTAAAATGACTAAAAATAAAAGCTACCTATTTATAAAATTTTTATATCCTGATTCTAAATATGGAATCCATTTCTCAAAATTCTAAACATAGATTTGGTATAAAATAATTCATCATTAATTCCCATTGTCAAAACAAAAAGCGTGTTTTTAAGAAATAATAACTATCAAAATATTTACACTTGTTTATGTCCAATTTCAAAAATAAATTACTTCCAATTTCCAAAATTATATTAAATTGGGAAAAACATAATATAATTAAAATTTAAAACCTATTAAAAAGATAATATAACCATATAAATACATTATATTAAAAGGAAGTTTTGAATTAAAATACAGTATTTTCACTATTCATTAAAAACTGAATTTTATTAGAATAATACCAAACATTTACCCAATATAAATTTTGATGTCCTTATTCTAAAGTAGAATTTTATTTTTTTCAAATAGAACATATTAAAGTGACCAAAACTATATTTAATGAGGGTTCTTCATCAAAAGGTGGTAAATTGACCTTGTAAAGTAAATTATGCTCAAAATTAGATTCATTCACATTTTTGGCCTCTAACTTTTATTGTATAAATGTAAAAACATTTTACAAACATGTATAATCACATTTTAGTTATTTATATTCATTCCCACTAATACAATGGATTGGCGTTAAATACCATTTAAAATAATATCATATTAATATTTTTCAGTGTAACTCAACGTTGCGTGTATTGTAAGATTTCAAAGAAACCCATTGTTGTGTATCATGTACAATATCAAATATATAATCCCATTTAAAGTAAAATAAATATTTAATTAACTAATATTATTAAATATTAAAATTTCTTAATCTTTATTTACTAGGGATGTTACATCCTTCCCCCCTTTTGGAAATTGTGTCCTCACAATTTTATTCACTTATCAATTAAATGGGGGTATTTATCTCTCATAGAATTTTAAGATTCCCATGTTGCCTCTTCAACCATATAGTTTTTCCGCAGAACCTTTACCTAATGAATCACTTATTTCTGCAACACTTTCTCTCTTTAGTCAAGAATCTGGACTGGTTTTTCCTCATAAGAGACATTTTCTTCCAATTGAACTACCTTTAGGCTAAAAACATGAGATGAATCTGGAATATTCTTCCTCAACATTGAAACATGAAAAACATTGTGTACCTAGGATAAAGATAGAGGTAAATCCTCTCTATAGAAAACTAATCCAACTTTCTATAGGACTTCATAGGTTTCAATAAACGTCAGACTCAACATTCCCTTATTTCCAAAACGCATCACACTTTTCCATGTAGAAACTTTGAGAAAGACATGAACACCAACCTTGAAAGAAAGATCCTTCCTATGGTCGTCCGTATAAGTTTTCTACATACTATGTGATGTTCTCATGTTATTCTGAATCAACCAAACATTTTCTACCATCTCTTCTACCAATTCAGGTCCCATCAACTTCCTTTCACCTAATTCATCCCAAAAATCTAGAGTTCGACCCCACTTCAAATATAATGCCTTAAACGGAGCCATTTTTATACTGGAATGAGAACTGTTATTATAATAAAATTCAACCAAAGAAATATGTTGGTCCCAACATCCCTGGTAATTCATTGAACAAGCACATAACATATCTTCCAATGTCTGAAATTTTCTTTCTAACTTCCCATCTGATTATTGATGAAAAGCTAGACTAAAATTTAATTCAATATCCAATGAATTCTAAAGGCCTTTCCAAAAGTTTGATGTAAACCTAGGATCACGATCAGATATAATGGATTTAGGATCTTCATGTAACCTGACTATATCATTAACATACAACCAAGAAAGTTGATCTAGAGACAAAGTATCTTGAATAAGAAGGAAATGAGCAGATTTAGTCAATCGATCAACAATAACCCATATTGAATTATTACCTCGAGATTTCATCAGTAATCCGACAGTTTAGTCCATGGATATATTTTCCCATTTCTACTCTGGCACCGGTAAAGGTTAAAGCATCCCTTTTGGTAACTACCTCTCTTCTTTGACCTGATGACAAGTCAAACACTTCATAGTAAAATTAGCAATATCTCTTTTTCATTCCATTCCACTAATAATACTCCCAAAGATCTCTACACATCTTAGTACTGCTTGGATGAACTGAAAACGGAGAACTATGAGCTTAAAAAAATAACTCTTTCTTAAACTGCATATCACAAAGCACACATAACCTCTTCCCAAACCTCAAAACACAATCATTATCAATGTTAAAATTAATAATCTTACCCTTCTAAACCAACACTACCTTTTTCTGAAACTCACTGTCTTCCTTTTGTGCTTTCTTAATTCTGTTTGATAGAGATGATTTCACTGACACCTGAAACAAAACAGATGAATTTACAGCACTAAAAACTTCTATACTAAATTTCATCAAATCAAAAACCAAAATATCTCGTTCCAAACGTAGCATGGTTAATGTAGCATTATTTTTTCGACTCAAAGCATAAACCAATTTATTTTCCCTTCCCGGATGGTAATGGATCATGAAATCATAATAATTGATTAATTATATCCATCTCCTATGTCTCATGTTCAATTATTTTTGATTGAATATATACTTCAAACCTTTTTGATAAGTATATATTTCAAACATTACTCAATGAAAATGATGCCTCCAAATTTGTAAAGAAAAAAAATAACTGCTAATTCCAAATCATGTGTAGGGTAATTTAACTCATGAAGTTTCAACTAATGTGAAGCATAAGAAATTACATGATCATTCTACATAAGGACACAACCAAGTCATTTCAAAGAAGCATCACTGTAGATAAAAATTTCACCATCACTGGAAGGTAACGCCAAAATAGGATCATTCCCCAATTTTCTTTTCAATTTCTGAAAACAATCATCACATTATTTTGTCCAAATGAACTTAACACCTTTTCAAGTTAAATTAGTTATTGGACTAGATAACCGTGAAAAATTCTCAATAAACCTTTAGTAATAACCTGCTAAACCATGAAAACTACAGAACTCAGTTATATTTGTTGTTCTTGGCCATTATTCGACAACTTTTGTTTTAGCTGGATCAACAGTTATGCCATTTTAAGAAATAATGTGACCAAGGAATAAAATTTGTTGTAACCCAAACTCACACATTCTGAATTTCCCAAACATTTTATTTTCTTTTATGGTTTGCAAGACAACACTTAAATAACTTTAATGTTCCTATTTACTTTTAAAATAAAGTAAAATATCATCAATAAATAGAGCCAAAAACTTATCCAAGAACTCACAGAAAATTCTATTCATAAGATCCATGAATAAATAAGGTGAATTGGTTAACCCAAAAGGCATAAATACAAATTCATAATGGCTATATCTAGTACGAAACACAATCTTTGGAATGTCTACTTCCTTTAATTTCAACTGATGGTACCCCGACCACAATTCAATCTTCGAAAAATACTGATCTCCCTATAGATGATCAAAAAAATCATCGATATGAGGTAAATGATACTTGTTCTTAATAGTGATTTTATTCAATTCTCTATAATCAATGGAAAATCTCATTGAACAAACTTTATTTTTAACAAATACGACAGAATCACCCCATGGTGATGTGCTAGGTCTAATGAAACCATTATCTAAAAACTCATGCAATTTCTTCTTTAACTCTAAAAGTTCAATTTGAGCCATTCGAAAAGGGGTTTTGAAATGGTCTTAGCATTAGGAACCAAGTAAATAGTTAATTCAACTTACCGATCAGGTATAATACCAGGAAAATCATCAAGAAAAACATCAAGGTACTTATTTACCTCTGGAAAATCATTAATCTAAGCAGTTACTTTGTTTTCAATAATATGTGCAAGGTAACATTCATTTCCATATTTTACTATTTTCTCATCTTCCTCATATGTTATCAAAATTAATGGTTCATTATTTCACAAAAAATGAAAATATTTCTGAAAATAAACCTCTTTAGCTCTACATTAAATCTTAGCATGATAAACAAAAAGACAATACCTACCCAAAATAAGACCAAACTCTAATAGAGGCAAAATAATTAGGTTTGCAGGTAGATTTTTTATGCACACAAGTATAGGATGGTTTATATTTTTTCTTTGTGTCTCAGCATTTCCTCCAGGTGTTTTTACCATAATTTTGGGATTCATATCTTGAGTTGGAATTCCCAATTTACTAGAAAACTTATCAGAAATGAAAGAATGTCTAGACCCTAAATCAAACAAAAAATTGGCATAATCTGAACAAATAAACTATGTAGCTGATATTACTTAATTCGATGGAACAACATCTATTAGAGTAGTTGAAAAGGATTTCATCACCCCTTTCTACATTTAGTCTGGCTGCTTTCCCTTAGTTGAGTTCTTCGTTAGACACTCATTTCCATAATGACGCATTTCATTGCACTTAAAACATCTTATCGTTATCTTTTCATTTCCTTCTTGATTATCTTCCTTACAGTTATGAGCAATATGACCAGACTTACCCCACGGGAAACACTTTTCATACTTTGATAATCATTATCCAAGATGCATTTTTCCACACTTCTCACAAAATGGATATTTAATTTTCTTACCACTAGGATTCTTTGATTAATTTTTTCCCTTTTCCTTCCAACTGGACCTCTTCTTTTGTTTACTCTCTTGGAACACCTGATCATAAGATACTCCATTTTTACGTTCTAGGCACATCTGAAAAGTTTTTCATAGATTTTTAATTCACAAGAGGCTAATACTATTCAATATCGTGAATTCAGTTCTGGGTAAAATCGATTTATCTTACTATCAATATCTCAGATGCTGTTTGGAGAATACCTTTCCAGTCGAGTGAATTTTGCTTCATAAAAATCCACTGAGTCATCCTCCTACCTCAATACTAATAATTTTTTTTTATCCTAAGACGAACTACCTTAGGAAAATATTTCTCAAGAAACATACCTTTGAATTCATCAAAATCAAGAGAATCAATCTCCTCACTATCCCTGATATTTTTCACCATCGACCTCCACTAATAAGCTTTACCTTCAAAATGGTAAATAGTGAGACTAACATTTTGATGTTTTGATCACCCCATGACATCACAAATATTCTCCAGTGCTTTAATACAACCTTCAACTAGCATAGGGTCATATGATCCTATGAATGATGGGGGACGTTGCCTCATGAAATGCTCCACTACTGACATGTTCCTCTGTGGCTGATATGTCTAATCTCATGCATGGATACCACCACCATTTATAGCCTGATTAAACTGTTCCATCACTACAATAAATTGTTCAGTTCCGATTCCAACCATCTTAGGTTGCTGATTTGGAAGGTTGTCTTCCTCCTGATGTCGTCCCATCATAGCTGCCCTATTTCCTCTGTGGGAAACCATTATAAACATAGAAATATCTTAGGCTTATGGACATTAATTTTAACAACATCCTAACTCATATAGTTTTCTAAACAGACCTCTGATACCAACTATAAGGCCCCAACCTTAAACATTTACATAATATTGAATTATGTAAATAATTCACATTGAGGATATTTTCATGGTTACAGCTTTAGATAATTAGGTAATAACATAAACATAATAACTTCAATATTACATGTAGACACTTATACTCAGTATCCATTTTTTTCTAAAATAAAAACTCTTGAAAGAACGAGTCATATCTTGTTCTATGATTTATACAACATGACTTTTCCTAGATCCCATCCTTGACCCGATTACACATTATGTCCTATGAAAAATATTTCAAAAACATGGGATGAGCATAAAAATCTGAGTAAGGGATACACAAAGAAGGAAAAATGTTAGTTTTATAAAACAATAACTAAACCATGAACACCTTATCATAAGTAATACCTTTAACCTTTATGAATTAGTAAATACTATTCATTGAATAAATGACCATTGCTTACCATTTTATAACCAAAATATTACCATAAAACCTATAGAAATAACACATAACATATAAAGGTAACATGGGACATTAACATAATTAAATGGAATAACCATACGGTCGACTTCCACACATATCACTAAATGGAATAGCCATACGGTTGACTTCCATACCAAATGCATTGGAGGTTATAACGTAACCACCCATCCTAGTTTATCATGGAACCACCTGTCATTTGGTTTATCACATAACCACCCATCAAATTTACAAGTACCATTATAAAATCATATCACATAAAATATTGCAAATATAAACATTTCACTAATAGCATTTCATTTTCAATTACAAGAAATAATTTCAAGATATTGAAATAATCAATCTATTTCAAAAATCATTTTCAATACCAAAACACCCAAAAACAGAATAAGGGGTTTCCATTTTCATGTTTTTTTAAAAAACATTAAGGCTCATAGAGGAAGACAAATAACTATTACAGCGGTGAAGAGGTCATTGTCACTGTAAACGTTAAAAACATTCCTTATGTTGTTTATTAAAATGGTACATATAAAAAAGATTCCCTTGGAATGAAATTAAATTTCAATGGGGTTTGTTAACCATATAAAAGAAATTCGTGTATAAATCAAAACATGCCTCAATGAAAGAATATTGAGACGAAGTCCCTTACCTTGTGTCTGAATTGACCCATTCGTTCAATAATTTTCTAGATAATAACCTTAAGTTAATTTATAATTTATTAAGAACCATTTTTATATTTATTATTCCTTTTATATCACTCATTACCTTGATATAACACAAAGTTAATTATTTGAGTTCATATCGTACATTTTGTCGATGTTCAGAACTAGAGTAAAAAATAAACTTGTTATAATTATAAATTGTCAATGTGGTAGAAATTAAATTATCTCATGAATTATATTCATTTTTTAGACATTATATATATCATATATATCCAGTATATATATGTATTTATAATAGTATATAACATTTGGAGATAATAAATGAAATGCACCGTTCATGGAGACTGTAAGTTGTACGTACACATGAACACTACTTTTATTTCTATTTCATATTTTAATGGAATTAAAAATTAATGATACATAGGTATATTATAATTCAAGTATAATATCAAATATAATTTTTCTAACTCCATCCTTTATACGTTCCAAGTATGGCATGAACGAGTCATATCAATTTGAGGGGGCGGTAGTCCGCACATCCTCAAATGAAATTATCGCGTTTACCTATTATAGAGACCATAAAGATATGATATAAATGAAAAATACAGAATTATAGAGACAATATAAATATAATATAGATCACATATAAATATAGTTCAATCATAATGGCCAAAATGATAGGTGGTTGGATATATTTGAACAATCATCATTTCGTGAGGCAGTACTTCTCCTTCCACAGAAACATTATGTTCGTATCCATTAGATGGAGTTGTGTGTAAGTGTAGTTCAAATAATTCTCATAAAAACAACATAGTATATTGGGGATACTTTTTTAATATAAAATAAAGTAATAAAAATAGATTATGGTGTTGGAGAAGTAAAATAAAATATAATAACTTAAGAGAAGATGTTACCTTTAAATCAGGTAACTCCTTTTGGTGTGAACCAAAAGTATTTATTGAACTACCTTATTCCTATAGTAAGGATTCTAGGAGGAATATAGGGATTTAATTAGCTTATTTAGGTAGATTTTGGACGAGCCAAGGGGCTTGATAGGTGTGAGTAATGGGTTAGAAATTATAGATTTTTATAAGGGGGAGGAAGGGCTCTTTAGGAAAGTTTGAAAATATTATTTTATTATATAATGATTTACGGTTTATAAAGATCCATAAATCATAAAATTCAAATATAAGATGACTCAAGTTAGAAATAAAATCATCCAATAAATATTGGAAAATTTTTGGATTTGTTTTTAATTTTTATAATCTTATTTATTTAAATCATCCATTAAGGAGTTAAACACTACATCATTATTGTTTCATATATAATTTTATCTATTTGTTGTCTAAAATATATAAAAAAATACCAATATGTAGAAAATACTTTTATATTTTTAATTAATAATTATAGTCGAAGAGATAACTTATATTACCCCATGTAAAAATTGATTTACTAAAATATATATGTTTATGCATTTTTTGTCTTTACATTAAATTAATTCACATAAAGTGTCATTATCACTGCCAAGTGGCTCCATGGGGTCCCAAAATAGACCCAAAGATGAAAATGGTCAGACATGTATCAAGAAATAGGATTAGGACACATTTTAGGGTAAGTTAATATTATTATAATATTATTTTTGACCCTTATTTACCAGATTTACCCTTTAACCATAGTTAATAAAACATTTTCTGAAGTAAACATTTAAAATGTCTAAAAATAAAAGTTACCTATTTACACAATTTTAACCTCCTTATTAAAAATATGGAATCCATTTTTCAAAATTATAAATACAGAATTGGAAGAAATTAATTTAAAATTAATTCCTGTTGTCAAAACTAAAAGCGTGTTTTTAAGAAATAATAACTATCAAAAGATTCACAATTATTTATATCCAATTTCCAAGTTAAATTACTTACAATGAGAAACATTGGATTAAATGGTAAAATCTTAATATAATTTAACTTTAAAACCAATTAAATATACAATCAAACCATATAAATAAATTAGATTAAAAGGAAGTTTTGAATTAAAATAAAACATTTTTCACTATTTATTAAAAAATGAATTTTATCAGAAATATACCAAAAATTTACCCAAAGTAAATTTTGATGTCCTGATTCTAAATAGGAATTTTATTTTTTCAAATATAACATATAAAAGTGACCAAAACTATATTTAAAAATGGTTCTTTATCAAAAGGTGATAAGTCGACATTTTAAAGTAAATTATGCTTAAAATTAGATCCATTCAAATTTTAAACCTCTACCTTTTATTGGATGAATGTAAATTTTTTTTACAAACATGTATAATCATATTTTAGTTATTTCTATTCATTACCTCCAAAAAAATTTCTAGGTGTTAACCACCAATTAAAATAATATTATATAATTATTTTTCAGTATAACTCAACTTTGTGTGCAATGTAAGATTTCAAAGAAACCTATTGTTGTGTATCGGGTATTCCATTGAACATATCATACCCTTTAAAGTAAAATTAAAATTTAATTCACAAATATTAATAAATATGAAAATTTATTATTCATTATTTACCTGGGATGTTACAATTATAGTATGGATGAACTCAAAAACCTTGCACCACATAACCCTAAGAATATTCCATATGCACAACCTAAACCACACATAGAGCGACCAGTGCTAAAGGAGAAATACATTATGGAATATGGAATTCCAACCATTAATTATGCTATATTCAACATAATCCTTATTTATATTTATTCACATACATTCAAAATTAAACCTGGACTCATACACATGATCCAAAACAAGAGACAATTTAGTTGATTTCTGAGAGAAGATACACTTGATAATTTTTATGGTTTTCTAGAAGTTTGTGACACCATTTGAATTCAGGGTGTGATTTATAACACTATTAGACTCAGAATTTTTCACTTTTACTTGAATGATAGATCCAAGTATTGACTCAAAATACAATCTTTTCTGTCCATTACAAATTGGGATGATTTATCCAAAAAGTTATTAGATAAATCATTTCCACCAATACAAACCTGGATGCTTAGAAATAAGATCTAGAACATCACTCCGAAGGATGGAGAATCTTGTTGGGAATCTTTGGATCACATAAGAGACATAACCCAAAAGATCCCACATCACGGACTTTATGTGTGACTACAACTCTAAACATTTTACGAAGGATTGCATCCAGCTGCATGTACTATAGTGGATGCCACCACTGATCATGGAATCATGAGAAAAATGATAGAAGTAAGAAGAGTGATTTTAGATGATATTTAACACAATTATAGTCTCTAGAAGTGTGAAAAAGGACCAACTTGATGTGATATTCATTATGCAGAAGATAATACTAGCCTTGATTCCTAGGTTGACGTCCTCACAAAGAAGCTCGAAAATATTTAGCTGGATTCTCCACTACTACTGCTTATTACCCCTGTTATGGATATCTAGGACTATAAAATAAGTGAAGGGCCATACCCATACCTAGAATATAGAATAATAATGGAAAAAAAATCAAAATAATGATTTTAATTGTGTAAATTACAATAAAAAAATAAAAATTTCATCAACCCAGTAATACCAACAACCTTATTATCACTAAAGATTGGATTAATTATTGTAGTAAATAAAACAAGGGTACTACCAATAGACGAGTGTTCAATAACCACCATGAAATTGGTTACCTCCTAGGTACCCGCATCATACACTTTCTCCTTAACCTTAATAAAAACTTCCTCAACATTATTTTCCCTCATGATCCCAACAATGTCCACCCTAATAATAGTTTTGGAAGGATCCAATGAATAAGCCACAACAATCCCTTCCTCTGTAATAAAATATTAAAATCCTATTCACTAAATTTTTTTATGGTTTATCATGGGATAAACACCCAAGAAACTAAGATATATAGTCATAGGGCTTCCATATAAAATCTTGAGAACCAAGTGGGACAAGTATCCAAGACTCGACTGGACAAATTACCAGGTATGTTTCGTGGTATTAATGAGACACATCCAAGAGAGGGGGTAAAATGTGGTCCTTAGGTGTGTAAAAACATTGAATTTTTAGTATCCACACATAGGTAAGTAAAATAATATATAATTACCTAAAATAAATTCCAAAATCATCAACAAAGATACTGATGATATCATACAAAAAACTAATCAAGTAGGAAATATGAAATCAAAACCTACTAAAAAAGATCCTATATAAGAGAAACCTAAATTGGAATATGTTTATATGGAAATTACACCATATAAATACCATATTATCTTTCCAAATATAATTATAACAGGAAAAATAAATGGAAAATTCAAAATGTTTTTATATATTCTTTAGATGTTACACATCAATATCCCATTTGTAGAGGTCATCGATCAGATTCCTGCTCATGAAAAACACTCATCAGTTTATCTCTAATAAAATAAAAATAGAAGACCTAGGATTCATATATTCGAATGAATAATTCCGTACATTCATTAAGTGTAATATCCCTTATAAGATGAGATACCTTGGAAGCTTCTCGATTCCCTGGACTATCAAAACATGTAAATTTAGAAAATAAATGCGAGACCTCGGTCCAAGTATCAATCTCATGATTATGAGTGTATTTAAAAATTTAGGGCTTGAATATTTAAAACCAATAAGTGTTTCACTTCAACTAGCTAATTGCTCAGTTAAGTAACCTCATGGACTTCTTGATGACATTTTAATTAATATTAGTATATTCATTTTGCTTGTTAATTTTATTATATTAGATATGGAGGAATAAGAAGATGTACTCATAATTATAGGGATATTTTTTTACCAATGTAATGGAATGTATGGATGTGAATAAGGGATGGTTTTTTTAGATTTGGTGGTGAATAAGTAGTTTTTAATTTAGTGAAAGTTTCCAAATAAGGTGGCCATTAATTTAATTATCAAATCATCTTTTTGAGTGATGATAAAGATGATAGCATGACTACTGAGGATGATAGAGAGACCCTGCATCTTAATGAAGATGAGTATAGTGATTAAGATGAAGTGTATTACACTTAACCTCTAACTAGGGATACCATTCCACCATTCGTACCCTCAGTCATCAGTCCACCATCATTTTAATTTAAGCCTCTACCAAACACATTGAAGTGAACTTTCTTAGAAACTATAATAGAACATCCAATTATCATCAGTTTAGAGATGAATCAAGAGTAAGAATAAAAACTAATTGAAGTCCTATAAAGGCATAAGAACTCAATTTCATGGGGTTTGGATGATATCAAGGGGATCTATCCCACAAATTTCACCCACAAAATCTTATTAGATGAAGGTACTAAACCAAAACATCAACCCTGGTGGTGAATCACTCCACTGATGAAAGAAGTAGTCAATAAAGAAGTAATAAAGCTTATAAATATTCAAATAATATTTTCTATCTCAAAAATTGAGTGGGAGATTCCACTATAAGTTATCCTAAATATATCAGGCTTGATTGTTATTAAAAAAAGTGAAGTTTATTTAATCTCTGCTTGAACCATTACAGGATGATGAGTATGTGTTAACAATATAAATATCAACATAGAGACTTGAGAAGACCATTTTATACTCTCATTCATGGATTATATTCTAGATATAATTTCTGGGAATGAATTCTATTATTTTATGGATAAGTATTCTGGATATATCCAAATTTCAGTCGGCCTAGAATAATTTTTTGAAAACCACATTCAAAAGTACTTTAAAAAAATTTTCCCATTAAAGGATATCATTTTCAATGTGAAAAACACTATATAAATTTAAATGGTTCATGAAATACATTTTACATGATATGGTGGAGGGGATTATAGATATTTTAATGTATGATTTCTCTATATATAGATGATCTTTTGAAGTATTCCTAATAAATATGGTGTTATTTTTGTAGAATTGTGCATATAATTTAGAAATGTTGAAATAGAATAAATTTAATTTTATAGTCCAAGGATGAATAGTACATGGAAAAAAATATAAAATAATTTTTTGTAATTTTATCTTGAAAGGATTGAGGTGTCCAAATATTTACATGAAACCATATTAGTAAAAGGTAATATTAGTTTTCTAGGACATGTAGGATTTTATCACCACTTTGTCCAAGATTTTGAAAGAATATACCACCCATAGACACACCTATTATCTAAGGACACCACATTAGATTTAATTAAAGAGTGTCGATAGGCATTAAATACTATGAAAAATATCCAGGTGGCCGCTCCTGTCATAGTTTCACCCAAGTTGGATAAATAAATTGAACTGATGTATACTGCCACCAATTTTTTCAGTGGGTGATATTTTAGGAAAATGGGATGGACAAATATTACAACTCATATATTATTCCAACCATACCCTAAATAAATCTCATGTAAATTATAAAACCATATAAAAGGACCTACTGAAAGTGTTTTTCCTTTTTCCAAAGTTTTCTCATATCTCCTACTTTCTAAAGTGGGTGTGTGTAAATATCATTTAGTACTAAAATACCCATTTAGTAAAACTGATACAAAACCGTGGATAATAAGGTGGATACCAAAATTATTGGAATATTAAATGGTCATAATAGACCCAAAAGGGACTGAAAATTTCATTGCTCATCACTAATCTAGACTTCAACAACTGAGTTTTGAGGATGATGAAAATATTAGTATTGAAGGTGATTTTCATGATGAAACACTTTTCAATATAAAAATGAAAGAAAAAACATGGTATTATGATATTTAAAACTATATTTCCATGGGATCTCTATAACCACACTTCTCTTAACAATAGATGAATAATTTCATGGTCAATAATTCACAATATTTCTAGGATGATAGATATTATTAAACCATTGTGCTGATGGATTGATGTGTTGTTGCATCCTAGAGGATAAAATTCAGTGTGTGCTCAAAATGTGTCACAAATCGCTATCTAGAGAAAATAATAGACTTAAATTCATAGTATCTATGCTACTACATAGTGGACTATTCTGTCCCACACACCATCATGAAGTAAGGATATTTTTATAGTGTTGTGATTGATACAAGTAAATGGGCACCATTGGAAAGTGAAAAAAAATTACCTAGAACATTATCATTGAAGTAAAAACATTCAATGTATAGTGAATTTATTTCATGGTCCCATTATCAAATTATTTTGGAATGTATTACATCCTAGTTGGAAAGGATTACATCTTGAAGTGGTTAAAAGATGAGACCACCACCCATGAAACAACTATGGTGGTCAGGAATTTTCTAATGAAAAACATTTTCTACAGCTTTATATTTCCCTAATCACCCATTAGTGAGTGGGGAAAAACATTAAAAATAATTTCATTAAAGGATTTCTCGAAAAAATATGATATTTTTATACAACACTACAAATATTTACCATCCACAGACTAACATGAAAGTTAAATGTTCTAATTATGTGATCAAATACATTTTAGAAAAAACAGTGAGTAAAATTAGAAATGATTGGAGTATTAAATTGGGTGATGGACTTTGGTAATATATCACAACATATAAAATGCCCAACTACACTACTAAATTTCAACTTTTTTATGGGAATCCCTGTCATATATCTGTGGAATTATAACATAACTCGTATTGGGAAACAAAAAAAATTAAACTTGGATGCTCAAAAATCTGATTAACAAATATTATTGAAAATGGATGAGCTGGAAGATATTATAAGGCATGTGAAAAAAATAAAAAAAATTATAATGAAAAAACAATGAAATTTCTAGACCAATGCATTTCACAATAGATATTCACAATAGGGGACAAGGTTATACTCTTTAATTACTATATGAAGATACTCCATGGGAAATTGAAATCCGGTTAGATTTTCCCTTTTTAGGTTTTCAATGTTTTCCCCTATGGGATGATTGAAATAAAAAGAGGTTAAGGGCCTCCCTTTAAGGTTAATGGTCAAAGATTAAAAAAATTTCATTTAACATTTCATGAAAGGTTTTTTATTTATTTAAAATTAATATAACTCAATGTCTTTCTAGATCACTATGTCAAATGAAACACTAAATGGGCAGAAACCCAGATTAGGTTACATAGGTTAGATTAGGTTTTCTAAAGCATAGGAAGGATTGGTAATACTAGAAATAGGTTAGATGTTTTTTGACAAAATATGTCCTAACGGACTAATTCACATCATGCAAACTGTACATGAGAGAAAACTGTTAGGGTTTAAAATAAATTAATTACTAGGTTTTAAATGTTATGAAAGTAATAAAATATGTAAAAAACATGTTCTCTATTTATATATAGTGATTCTAGGTCTAACAGTCTATGTGAACCCCCCCCCACACACTCTAGAAGTTAGCCCCTATCTCACATGATCTCCTGTGGTATCCCCTCATCATTCTCATTCCTCTCTCATCTGAGCCTCCAACATTTCCCATCTATTCAACTCCTAATTCCTTATATCCATGATAGACTGCTAAAAACATATCCCTGATTTATCTTAAAAATGAACGATCCAACACAAAAACACTCCTCCACCCAAATTATTAGTATTTAATCATCCACCACCACCCACATATCCTTACCCTTCATAATCTTCATAAGGATCCACCACAAACATGCCCTCTGATGATACCGACTCTTATTCCATCCAATCTAGGGATGCTACCCATCACCCACACCTATTCCCTTTCCTATAATTGTCGACACCTAAGCATCGGGATCTCTTGTTCAATAATCAAACCAATCCCATGTGGACCAACAAGACTTTAGACCAAGATTTTATTGATAGTATCCTCATCCATGAGGAAGTCCTAGACCTCATTGGGTGCATGAAACTGTCTCGAATTACCAAGGTTTGATAGGAGTTGTATCGAGTGATATTACTTGAGTTCCCATCTACTTTTAATCTATCCATCATGCATGTTACATTTAGAATAAGAGTTAGACCATGGGATATAACATTGGGTGAGTTAGTGGTTGGAATGGGTATTTATTATTTATATTTTTTTTACTTATCTAGTATTTCTATCCTTGCAATTGAACACCAGTAATATAGACACAGTGAGGAGTTGGGCATTGATAACACCTTTCAAATAGAGTGTTTATGGTCCACATATGATAAAGGGAACCCAACTATGGTGTTCCACCTTTTGGATCATACATTGGGCTCTAGACCATGCTTGGATGGTCATAGGAGACACCCTTGGGGGAATCATCCAAATAAAGGTTATAATCTTATCTTCTTCTATGGGAAGCCCTTTTGTCAACATGTCCCACCATTTCTCACTCCACTATTAGGTCCCGGAATGATAAACTCATGTTACATTGATGAGGGAAAATTCATCACTCATTTAGCGTGTCTTCCTAGATTTTTCAATGATACTCATCCCCTTACCTCTCTAGGGAATATGAAGTCCATTGATCCCTTATTTCTCTAATATATGTGGATTATTCAGAATATAGGAGCACTAAATATGGGCCCCAAGTATGTAGAGGATGTTGATGATACCCCAACTCATCATACTCCAACCCCACCTTCTCCCATTCATGAGGCACCTATACCTCTTATCATAGCCCCTAATTCATCCATTATTTCACCACCCACAACTACACCACCCCTACCATTATACAACTACCCCACTATTTCCCTTAGACATATGGGATATTATTCAGTGTATTCTAGAGAACCATAGGTGGATTTGTAGACATTTCAGCATCCCCTTCACCAAACCCTCCCAGTTTACCACCGACGCACCACCACCAGCCACTACATCTACCCACCCACCACCTTATTCTGCTAACCCAGTTCCTACTATTCTCACCCCATCATCCACCTCTATAGACCTCAAAACATAGATTATAGACCCTACTTCATAGTAAGATATTTTGATAGATCAGGACTGATTGGGAAATGACCCCTCTTTACCTTCTTCTTCTGAAGTTCCCTTCATCAATCTAGGTGCCAAACATTTATACCCAATATGAATCGGTGCCTACGCTCCACCTATTATGACTTAAATAGTTTCCAACATTGTGAAACCTTCTATGGAAATCTATCCACCTGCCTCTACTTCTATTTCTTCCACAGACATGGAGGGGAAGCTCTAGGCACAAACTATTCTGGAGGGGACCACAGATGTTGCTCTAATAGGTGCTCCCCACTCATATTATTTTTCCATATAACCATCCCCCACTGTACTCTGATTTGGGTATATTTTAGAACTTACAGTATTCCATATTCCTAGTTGTAGAATTTATTATATCTAATGTATGGGATATGATTTTTGACTACATGGCTAGATTATTTTTGTTCTTACTTCTTTATTGATTTAGCTATGTCTTGATCTACTGCATCTTCCATCTTTATCGATGAGTCTGTTAGACTACCATATGAACTCCTATATATGTTATTTCCATAAGAAACTGACATATAGGAAAAAATACACGATCTTTATCTCTATACATTATAGATGTCCCCTCCACATCTTACAAACAATATTCAGATACCACATGATATATTTGGTTGGCCCATTCATATGGTGGTAAACCACACCAAGTGCCCATATGAGATCAAGGATACAACTACCTGTTCTAATAGGAGGATAAGGAAAAATGATCTGATAGACCCACCCACTTGATCGTTATCTAACAATCTTGATAATGATTCCCTATTATCACTCTATGGGAGGAAACCCATATTTTTCTTCTGCATCGTTATGATTTTTCATTTTTTCATATGTATTTTTATTTTCAGTTCCTTTATTACTCTAGTATACCCTACTTCTATCAATATGATATGCACTACTCTTTATTTCTGAATAATATGTGAACTTTCAACCTTACTGCTTTCATTTTGGTCATATCCTATGTACTGATTGATTATCTAGTATAGGTATGTTTAATTCTAACAAATTTTGTAGAAAACCACAAGTTCCTTCCCGATTGAATATTGTCCCAATGGAATGACCTTTACTATAGGGATCTCTAGATTCCCAAATTTAAATTCAAAATCTCTATCTCCAATTTCTACATGTCACTATTTATTTCTCTCCCACATAACATTCCAAAATAGTGTAGTCACTATTTCTTTTTATGTTTGTGGGATACATTTTTTACATTTATTATGTGTACACTTTGATTTTTTCTTATTTTCATTAGTCTAGGATAAATTTTTCATTGAAACAATTCTTTAAATTGTAATCTCATTAAACCCATTAAATTAAAAGAAAAAATTTTATCTAATTTTTTTGAAATCTATTTGTATTTCTTCTTAAAATTTTATCATGATTATGGAGTTAAGTAGTTTACCGTTGATTATCATATCTTGAAATTAATTTTGGTTGAAATATTATTGGATGTTATACGTTGAGTGAATTATCTATTTTTTTATATTACCATTCATGAGAGGATTCTAAAATTACATTGTCATATTATTTTGTGAGTGTATTTCTTAATAGATACTTGGGGTATATAAACTTATCAAAACTCACACTAGAATCTTATCAAGGTTGTGTCGAAAAATATATACTATTAAAAATACTAATGAAATCTTTATTGATCCATTTATCCTGAAACCCACTTATATATTTATCCTTATTAAAACCCGTAAAATCCATGAATGACCTTGTTGGTATTGTTCCATGTTAGAAGCCCATTTTATCTATTTCTAACATAATATTAGTATAATTTAATTATTTTTAGTTGAGTAAGTGTGGGGGAGATGGTAATTGATAATGGATGTGAGATGCTTACTACTGAGGAGATGTATGGTGATTTTTTTAAATGATCTATGGGAAGTGGTCCATGGTTCTTATTATATACCATTCATGATTATACTATTAATATATATATATATATATATATATAATATTATTTATGTATTCGGAGGGTCAAAAATTAAAATTACCATACTGATGAATCATATTATAGATCGTTATTGGTTAGGTGATGGATGTGATATATGGCCTAGCCTTGTGTTTGAAAAACATGATAATTTCATTTTAATTTTATGAAACATCTATGGACCTTCCATGAGATTTTAGGAATGTGGGTAATCTAATATTTATGAGGTTATTTCTCATTTAATTATTCATTATTATCATGTTTTATACTTGAGATTTTACCCTCCCTTTGAGCTTTATTTTTGTCATCTACTCACCTAACCACAACCATATAGTCATTTGAGACTTATTGATGAAGTCCTCATGATTAACTGTGTTTTTATATTTACAGGGTGGATATAATAGAACCAATGAAATATTATGGTTAAGAACATGTATTCAAGGTATGATCATAACTCTGGTTCATTTTACCTTGAGTGATGAGAGAAAATTCATAGTGGGGTAAATTGAAATATAGGTATAACTTCTAAGGAACAATTGAGAAATTATTATAAAGGAATAAATGATCTAAATAAAGAACCTTACCCTAAAGAGTGCTTGATTTTCTCTTCAGGAGTGATTCTTGAGTACTTTCTTTTTCCACTTGCAATTTTTTTTTGTAATGAAAATTCCTTGTTTA
Organism: Viscum album; assembly: GCA_963277665.1. Taxonomy (NCBI): domain Eukaryota; kingdom Viridiplantae; phylum Streptophyta; class Magnoliopsida; order Santalales; family Viscaceae; genus Viscum; species Viscum album. The sequence continues at coordinate 1,290,610,310 of OY728138.1, read as the reverse complement.
AAATTGTTTCATCTAGAAACCTTATTGAGATGTTTTTTTCATGAGGCCAAGATATTATTCATATGTGGGGAAATTTTATAAGATTAATATATATATATATATATATTATATACATTTTTTAGGATCTATTTATTCTTTATTCGATAATTCATTGGGTTAGGTTGGGTTTTTATAGAAAATTGGAATCCATTCTCAAAATAGGAGTTGTTGTATTTTAAGAAATTTTAGACATTACATGTCTTGAAACCTATTCAGAACATGAATTTATTAACCAAAGGGCTCCTTCAAGCTGAAGGATACCCCATGAAAATGGTACAATTCATGAATCCTTCAGGACAATTCAACACATAATGTGAACACATTACACTATGTGAAAGATTTGAATTATGAACCACTAAATATCCAGGCCTTGAAATCTGAAAGAAATAAGAGAGATACAATATTTTCAGTTTTTTATGGATCTCTGTTCATGATGTGAATATATATTACATGTTGTTAGAGTATCAAAGGAGAACTAACTTAAAGACAACTCTTGATGTGAAACCTTTACACGTAATGAGATTTTTGGGCCTATATATATTCCAATGCTCGAAGGATTAAGGATAGACATACTCAACTATATTTATTTACAATGTGATTTCATTCTATAACATTCTGTACCTACTTTTGTTCTATAACTTCTTTTCTTTTCTATTCATTTTTCTGCTATACATTTTCAAGGATTGTGGATTGCTTTTTAGTGATCATATTGTTGTTTCAATTATAATTGTTTTTCAACCTCAATTGTTTTTTTATTTCATGTTCATTGATTCAAGTATGTGTTTGATTTATTTTAAATTGATTTAACCATGTATTGATCTAGTCTTAATTGTTTAATTTTCCTATCAGGAATGTTTCTAGTTTCATTTCCATCTAATGTCATTTTTATCATGTGTGACTAATCCTCTAGTGTCAAGGGAGAAGAGTAGGAGTTTTTTAAACTTAATTAATCCTTAAATCAAAACCCATGCAACCATATGGATTTTAATTAAGTTAATAATTATTATTAATCACATTATATTTCACAACCTTGATATAGGGAATTACAATAGAAGGACCCTGATTTAGATGGAGTTGATATGGTTATGAAAAATAGCCTAGATTAACTACTAGAAAAATGATCTATATCCATGAAAATATATACATGATTTTATAGGTCTATCATTATATCTTAATTTATAGCCAAAATTTAAATTAATATTGTGGCTATATGGGTATTTGAATCCACAACTCATTAAAGTGTGTTGTAGAGGAGTTGATTCATTTACATGAATTTTATCCTCTTGATGACCCCTCCCATTAACCTCTTCTCTGCCCAACCCTACTCCCATGAAACTACACTCATGAGTTATCCTCTCCCCCCCCAATGTTTCCCTCATAAGTCATCCTCTCCCCAACCCTCTTCCCCGAATGCTGCCCTCATGAGCCATCCTCTCCCCAACATTCCTCACCAAATGCTTCCCCTCATGACACTGACACCTGATTCCACCCAACATGAACACACCATCATGATCTATACTCCCCACGATCCTCCTCCCCTGATGTTGCTGATCGTGTTGTCGAGCGTGTCAAATTAGTTGTTTAATTTTGAATAGAATTTCGGTAGTTTAGCAGCAACCCAAGGTCGTCTCTCGATGGAGCCTTAGATCATTAATTTTAAAAAATGGTTTTGATTATGAATGTAGAAGTTGAATGAGGTTTTTTAAAACTTGGGGGTTTTATGATTAATGATGAAAATAGAAAATGAAAGTGATAAAACAAAGTAGAAATGAACAAGATTGATTAAACGTGATCAACCCGGGGAAGTCTCATGATGCTCATCCTTCATTGCTTCAAGGGATGGGGTTATGATCTTTTAATCCCTGGTTTGTAACACATAGAACCAGAATGTTACTGAGTTTATACTAGGATACCTCATAGGTTTTATTCAAAAACACATAATGATTCACCGGACACCGCCGATGATTGGGTGATTTGTATTCGACATCATAACTGAAACTCACCAAGGAAACACATGAAGAATTAGATGTGCTGTCCAGGTTTGTATATTATTTCATTTTGATACCATTACATAAATGTGCATGACCTTGATAGTGATTATGTGAGTTTAATTTACCAATATGAACCACACAAACACTGCAATTGGAAGGGGGAAAAGAAAATGGTGAACGATGTGTGAAACATCACATGAATGGGTACCCACAAACATGATCATATGAGTTGATCATGACATACCAGTACATAACTCAATAAAATAAAAATATATGATGATAAAAAACAACAAAAAAACCTGGAATTAAAATGATGATTCAAAACAATAAAACTTTGAAGCTCGGGATTACATCACATTCCTCCCCGGGTGATCACAAGGGGTTTAGAAACCCATGGGAGAGGAAGAAGAAGAAGATGTTGAAGTAGCACATCCCATAGCCTCAATAACTGCTAGGGATGTTGAGAATAATCCTTGGGGACTCCAAAAAGGCAGCACCTTGCCTCCTGGCCAAACATACGAATGGAGAGCCCAAGGTGTCATTTTATAGGAAAATTGGAAGGTGGTTTTAGGAACACAGATTTCATCAATCTAATTGTACCACGTGTTTTGGTCTTTAGATAGTCTTATATTGCTTTAGAGAAAATAGAAAAGTTGTAGCCCTATCTCTTGGATGTCTCCAACGAAATTTTGTCACCCTTTGGACAAATACACCTCATGATATTGATAAAATACAGAACACTGCCTTTGACTTGGTCCATATTCGGTGGCTTGGACAGATCAGTTCGGATGGGCCCCATAGAAGCCGAATCAGGATTGGGTTATTTAATATTAAATGTATCCAATTAAATTTTGGACATTACCACAAAAGTTAATCCTATTTGGATGCACCAATTTTGTGTACTCTGCAAAACAGTGGACCGATGTCCATGGATCCATGCAATTTTGACCCATTTTTCTTCCACTTCATCAAAGGCCCTCCAAATCATCTCCAACTACATTGAAATAATAAAAACAAGCAAAATTGATAATTATAATATTTATTAACATTAATTGATTGATTCAAACATAAAGTTCAATTCATTATTATATTTTGAATATTCATTACAAAACTATTTTAAAACTGCGGTGTAAGGGTGGAATAAAACAGTGAATCGTGGTACGATCACACCCCCACACCTAAACATTTTCACTCCTGGGTAAAGTCACATATCCATATACAATGATTCAAATATATATATTTCCAAAATACTGAAGATTTATCATTTGAGGAAATTTTATTTAAAGTATAGTGATCAATGCACGAACCACACCAATGAGTTCTTCCTAGTGAAAATAGAAAAAGATGTCTCATAAATCATATCATAGAAAAATTCAAAAAGATTCATGATACCCAATTGAGAAAGGAATTCATAAGTAAACCATGACACTAAATCTCCATGTGTGTGTGTGAAAACCATTCCATGCTATTCTTTCCACTTGCTATCCAATAAATATATGTTATTTTAACATTTTTCAGCTTAAATGATTTTGTCACCGAACCTGTCCTACATCCTTTGCAATAATATTTCAAGACCCATTCATTTAAGAATTCCTAGAAGTCAAACCATAAGATCCCGACCTAGATATCCTCATATGTTGCACATTTTATCACTCCTCGCATTTATTATATATATATTTTTTGAAGTTTCAATTGGAACAAATCTCACACTCATCTCTCAACCCTTGTTTGATCTCCTCACGACACTAATTGAAATAGTTATAAAAAGATCAAATGTTGAGGAGGAGTGGTTTTTGACCTTCCCAATAAACAACAATGTTTTTTTTTGTTTTTTTGAGGGCGTACAATAGTCAGACATTAGGTACACACGCATAGGTCATTCTGGTACAGTAATGAAACATATCGGATAAGGAACGAACGTATGGAAATATCATTTAATGCTAAAAAAATATTAACCCAACATATATTTACCTTATTTTAAGTAAGAAATAATCACACATCATGGTATGGTGCATTTTTTTTGGAGATATTAGTGACAAATTTTTCCCAAAAACTACTCACACAAAGGGCATCAATCATCTCAAAGGATTCACATAGATACAACCATTTATATTATTGATAGAAAACCAATTCACTAATAAAATCACTCCTTGATACCAATATTCTTTTTAGCCTTCATTATGGTATTTTTACTTTCCCCACTTTATGGTCGCCAAATCATGGAACTTCGAAATTGTTGATGGGGAAAAATGAAAATACCATAAAGAAGGCCCAAAAGAGAAAACAAAAGGAGAAAGAAATGAAAATTACTAACTAAACCAGGAATGTATCCACCCCCTACACCTTGATTATGCAGTGTCCTCACTGAAATAATTGAGAATGTGAGAAGGAAGGATAAAACATGGTGTGTTTTATTGGTATGATGCATCAAGAAGGTGGATTTCCTCCACCGGATTCATCGGAAAATCCTCATAGAAGTGTTTAAGTCACTTCCCTTTGACGGTAAGACTTCTTCCACTCAGCTCATGAAAAACCTGTATTGTACCAAAAGGGTAAACATTAGTAATAGTATAAGGACCGAGCCATCGGGAACGAAGCTTACCTGGGTGGAGCTTAAGCCTGGAATTGTACATGAGGACCTTCTCACCAATATGTAACTTCTGTTGTTGAATCATGCTATCATGAATAGCCTTTGTCTTCTCTTTATGGATCCGGGAGTTCTCATATGCATCACATCGAATTTATTCCAACTCTTGAATCTGCAGCTTTCTTTGCTCACCTGCATCTGAAAGGTTCATATTACATTGTTTAACAGCCCAATATACACAGTGTTCTACCTCCACTGAGAGGTAACAAGCCTTTCCAAACACAATTCTGTATGGTGACATTCTGTTTGGGGTTTTAAAATCTGTACGGTATGCCCAAAGTGCATCATCCAAGTGCAAACTCCAATCTTTCCTATTGGGTTGTACCGTTTTTTCCAAGATTCGCTTAACTTCCCGATTTGAAATTTCCACTTGTCCGTTAGTTTGGGGATGATATGAAGTGGAAACCTTATGAAGATCCCCATACTTATGAAGCAAGTTTTTCATGTTGCGATTGCAAAAATGTGAACCCTGATCACTAATGATGAATCTTGGTAAATCAAACCTACTGAAAATTTGGGACCTCACAAAATCAACAACCACTCGAGATTCATCTGTCCTGGTGGCCTTTGCTTCAACCCACTTAGATACATAATCAACATCCAATAAGATGTATACAAAGCCAAATGAATTTGGAAAATGCCCCATGAAGTCAATCCCCATGCATCGAATATTTCACAGAATAACATGGGTTGTTGGGGAATTTCATTCCTCTTAGAGATATTCCCTGTGAATTGACATCGAGTACATGATTTACAAAACCTATGGTAATATCTATACAATATTGGCCAATATAATCCTGATTCAAGGACCATTCGAGCTGTACGTTGAGAGCCAAAGTGGCCGCCACAGGCCAAAGTGTGGCAGAATATCAAAACAGAGGTGAACTCATGGTCAGGGACACACCAAAGAACTACTTGGCCACTAAAAATTCTCCACTGGTATGGGTCATCCCAAATGTACCAACGATAATCATGCTTAAGTCTCTGGGATTGTGCAATGCTGAAATCAGTGGGGACCCTAGATGTTGCTAAAAAATTCACAGTGTCTTCATACCAGGGAGTAAGGTCCACAACATCACAAAGGTTATCATGAGGGAAGAATTCTCCAATGGGTAGGGGTGAGTCAACATGATGGTCCAATGGTGTGGAAATACTACTAATGTTGTTAGATACCACATTATCCACCCCCTCTTATCTCTAATCTCAAGGTCAAACTCTTGGAGGAGGAGAATCCACCGTATGAGACGGTGTTTGGCTTTAGGTTTCTTTAGGAGAAAACGAAGGGCATCATGATCAGAGAAGACGATGATTTTTGACCCGAGAAGATATGAAAGAAATTTTTCCAAGGCAAACATAATATAAAGGAGTTATTTTTCAGTGGTTGTGTAGTTTACTTGGGCAGGGTCAAGGGTACGTGAGGCATACACAATGACATGAGGGGACTTCTCAACCCTTTGTGATAAAACTGCCCCAACTGCAAAGTTAGAGGCATCACACATAAGCTCAAAGGGGAGATCCCACCTTGGTGGTTGGATTATGGGAGGTGATGTGAGACTCTTTTTTAGTGAATTGAATGCATCCTTGAAATTTTTATCAAACACAATCTCAGAATCCTTTTGTAATAACCGAGACAATAGAAGTGCAGTCTTACTAAAGTCTTTAATGAATCTATGGTAAAAACCAGCATGACCCAAGAAAGATCACACCTCACGAACACATTTTGGATATGGAAGGGTTGAAATTAATTCAATTTTAGATTTATCAACTTGAATTACCTTATTTGAAATGAAATTCCCAAAAACTATCCCCCGCTAAACCATAAAATGGATTTCTCATAATTTAAAACAAGATCTTTTTCAATGCAGCGGCGGAGGATAGAACCTAGGTGTTCCAAACAATTATCAAACGAAGAACCATAAACTGTGAAATAATCCATAAAGACTTCCATATAACTCTCAAGGTACTCAAAGAAAATACTCAACATACATCGCTGAAAAGTACCAGGAGCATTACATAGACCTAATGGCATCCTTCTGTATGAAAATGTGCCAAATGGAAATGTAAATGTTGTCTTTTCTTGATCCTAAGGGGCTATATGGATTTGTAAATAACCCGAATATCCACAATGGAAATAATAATGGGAATTACCAGCTAGTAGTTCTAACATTTGGTCAATGAAAGGTAATGGAAAGTGGTCCTTCAGAGTGGCTTGATTCATTCGACGGTAGTCAATACAGACTCGCCAACTGTTTTGCACATGTGTTGGAAGCAATTCATTCCTTTCATTTGACACAACTATTATTCCTATTTTTGTAGGCACAATTTGAACTGGACTAAACCATTTACTATCAGATATGGGAGAAATGATCCCCACTGCAAGTTATTTACTAACTTCCAATTTTACCACTTCAAGGAGAGTGGGATTCAACCGGCATTGAGATTGTCTTTCAGATTTAGCCTCATCATCCAAAAGTATATGGTGCATACAATAGATGGGCTAATCTCGGGAATACCAGCCAATGTCCATCCTATTTCCTTTTTACACTCTCTCAATTGTTTGAGTAGTTTCGATTGGAGAGAGGTTATTGGAAACAATGACGGGGAATTGGTCAATACCCTCAAGATATGCATATTTTAAATTTGATGGAAGTGGTTTTAATTCCAACAATGGGGGTTTTTGGATTGAGGGAGTGGATTTAGGGGGAGTTAGGTCCATTAAACTGTCTATATGCTCATGTTTATTCTCTAAAGATAGAGAATCTATATAAATAAGATTTTCAGAATCATCGACGGTTATGGGTACCTCAGAATGAACACACTCATTAATTAAATCACAAAATTTACACTTTTCAGAACCAACACAGCACTCAAAACATGAATCAAAACTCAAATAATCCAAGGGTGAAGAAAAAAAAAATTAATCAGAGTTTGGGTTGACGAGAGAATTGTGTGTGTGTGCATAGTTTGAGAGCACTTCCATCGAATAGAAAGGAAGAGTGGAGTGCTCTTCAACGGGGTGTTTCATAGCCTCATGGATGTTAAAAATTACATTTTCTCCACCAAAATCCATGGACAACGTACCATTGTGAACATTGATGATCGTCTTTTATGTTTTGAGGAATGGCCTCCCAAGTATGAGAGGGGCATGTCCTTGGGTTCAGGTATCTTTCATCTCATGAATGTAAAAGTCTGTAGGGAAGATGATATTCTTAACTTTTACGAGGACATCCTCGACCACTCCTGATGGGTGTGTTGTGCTTCGGTTGGCAAGTTGCACAACAATGCCTGTTGGTTGAATCTCTCCAACATATAAAGAAGTATACACGGAGTGAGGCATTACATTAATAGAGGAACCTAAATCTAAGATAGAATCAGAAATGAAGGTCTCCCCTATGTTACAAGGTATTGTTAATGTGCCTAGATCCTTGCATTTGGTTGTCATTGGAGGTTGAATCAAGGCCGACACATTCCATCCCAAGTTGACTCTCTCATTCCCCTTCAGCCTCCTTTTATGGGTGCAATCCTCTTTAAGAAATTTGGCATATCGAGGGATTTGATTAACTGTATCTAATAAAGGAATGTTAAATTGAACCTTTTTAAATATATCCATTATTTCTTTATCAATCTCATTATTAAAATTCTTCCTAGATTTAGAGAGTCTTTGAGGGAAAGGAAGAGGAATGGATTGTTAATTTGGATCATCAATGACAATTCGATTACCATTTTTTGTCTTGTTTTTATTTACATGAAATTTTTGAGGGTTGGGAAAGAGAGTTTTCATGAGGGGGACATACCGGCAGTGCAGAATCAGTAGAAGGAGAAACTTATTTACCACTACGAAGTGTAACTGCACATACATTACCTTTGTCCTTCAGATTGGAAATGGGTTGGGATGGTAGTTTTTCAAAACCTTTCATCTTAATCTCACCGATGGTGTTTTCCAATTTCCCCACTTGGGTTTGTAGGTCTTGAATAGCTAATTGTGTGGTTTGTTGAAACTAGAGGTTCTGGGTTGCCATTTTCTTCACCAAATCCTCAAGGCTTGGTTTAGACTTGAGAGGAGGAGGATTGTTTTGAGAAGTTGAAGGATAAGAAGTTTTCGTACCTTGGCCTTGTTGATACCAGTTCTTCTTGGGGTAGCTTGAGTTTCCTCCTTATTGGTATTGTGGGTGTGCTTGCCACCCGGGGTTTGGATTTGGCCTGAATGGTTCTTGCTTGAATAGTAGTGCTTGTTGGAATGGATTCCCAGGGAACACTACAGCACAAGACTCAGATGAATCCTGAAGTTGTGGGCACTGGTTAGAAAAATGAGTATTATCAGAACAAATACCACAATTTAATGGAATGGGAGGAGAGTGTGAGTTACCTTGTGCTTGATCTAATTTCCTTAGAATTGTATGCATCTCATCAATTTTATTATCTACCTTTTGTTCTAGGGATGAATGACTTACCTCATGAACTCCCCGGGTTGGTGCAATAGCTCGTGTACGAAATTGTTGTGCATTGTGAGCCATGTTGGATATTAAGTCACGAGCGGAAGAAGAAGTTTTGTCAACTAGGGAACCACCAGATGCAGCATCAATCATTCCACGATCCATTGGGATAAGTCCCTCATAGAAGTATTGAATTAAAAGTTGTTCACTAATCTGGTGGTGTGGGCAGCTTGAGCAAAGTCTTTTGAATCTATCCCAATATTCATGAAGGGTCTCTCCTTGTGATTGCCTAATTCCACAAATTTATTTCCTAATAGACGTAGTTCGGGAGGCAGGGAAGAACTTCTCTAGAAAGAGTCTTTCGAGGTCATTCCAGCCCCCAATAGTGGTAGGCAAATAGTATAGCCAATCTTTGGCTACACCATAAAGGGAGAAAGGGAAGTCCCTAAACATAATGAGGTCCTCAGACACATTTTGGGGGTTTCATGGTGGAGCACACTATGTAAAACTCCTTTAGATGTTTGTGAGGGTCCTCACCGGGAAGACCATGGAATTTTGGAAGGAGGTGGATGAGGCCTGATCTTAGCTCAAAATTGGTCACTTCGTCAGGATATTGGATGTATGCATGTTAGTACCCCACATCATGGGTGGTTGGTTCTTTTAATGTCCAGTTATTTGCAGCCATGATCTCTGGGGTTTGATTTGGTTCAATTTTTTATTGGTTTTGGAACACTAGAGGTTTCACAAGGGGTTCCTCAATGTTACTTGATTGACCTTCTCTAGATTCCTTGATTTGTGTGTGAAGTGACTTTTCAATTTCAAGATAAAATTCAAGTAGTGTTTCTTTACCAGATATTGTCATACAACAATGATGTCCAGTTTGATTGAATGATTTTTTTGTTGTGTTTTTTTATTTGAGATGGATAAAAAAACATAAGAAGGGTGAAATAAGAATAGAATGTTATACTATAGAATTAGAGAGGGATATGGAGAAGAATAGAGAGAGATATAGAGAGAGATAAGGAACACACCAAAAACAACCAAAAACAAAGACAAATCCCAAAACAAAAACAATAAAATGAGGGAGGGGTATTTAAAGGAGTACTAATTAATAAGTAAATAAACTAAATAAAAGGAAATAAAGAAAAAAATGATATTGGATCCCCGGCAATGGTTCCAAAATTTTATCGCGTCATCGAGCGCGTCAAATTAGTTGTTTAATTTTGAATAGAATTTCTGCAGTATAGCAGCAACCCTAGGTCATCTCTCGACGGAGCCTTAGATCATTAATTTAAAAAGAGGGTTTTGATTATAAAAGTAGAAGGTGAATGAGGTTTTTTAAAACTCGGGGGTTTTATTATTAATGATGAAAATATAAATTTAAAGTGATAAAACAATGTAGAAATGAACAAGATTGATTAAACATGATCAACCCGGGGAAGTCTCGTGATGCTCATCCTTCATCACTTCAAGGGATGGGGTTATGATATTTTAATACTTAGTTTGTAACACCTATAAATAGAATGTTACTGAGTTTATACTAGGATACCTCCTAGGGTTCAGTCGAAAACAAATAACGATTCACCGGACACCGCCGATGATTGTGTGATTTGTGTTTGACATCATAACCAAAACTCACCAAGGAAACACATGAAGAATTCAATGTTCTGTCCAAGTTTGTATGTTATTTAATTGTGATACCATGAAATAAATGTGCATGAACTTGATAGTTATTATGTGAGTTCAATTTACCAATACGAACCACACAAACACCGCAATTGGAGGGGGAAATGAAAATGGTGAACAGTGTGTGAAACATGACATGAATGGGTACCCCCAAACATGATAATATGAGTTGAGCATGACATACCAGTACATAACTCAATAAAATAAGAATAGATGATGATGAAAAACAACACCAAAACCAGGAATTAAAAATATCATTAAAAAAATACAACTTTGAAGCTCGGGATTACATCCCATTCATCCCCGGGTGATCACAAGGGGTTTAGAAACCCATGGGAGAGGAAGAAGAAGAAGATGTTGAAGTTGCACTTCCCATAGCCTCCAGAACTACTAGGGATGTTGAGAAGACTCATTGGGGACTCCAAAATGGCAACACCTTGCCTCCTGTCCTAACTTGCAAATGGGGATCCCAAGGTGTCATTTTATAAGAAAATTGGAAGGTGGTTTTAGGCACACAGATTTCATCAATCCAATTGTACCATGCGTTTCGACCTTCATACAGTCTTATCTCGCTTTGGAGAAAATTGAAAAGTTGTATCCCTATCTCTTTAATGTCTCAACCTAAATTTTGGCACCTTTTTGACAAATACACCACAAGATATTGATAAAATACATAACACCACATTTGACTTGGTCCATATTCGGTGGCTTGGACAGATCAGTTCATATGGGCCCCATGGAAGCCGAATTAGGATTGAGTTACTTAATATGAAATGTATCCTATTAGATTTTTGATATTCCCACAAAAGTTCATCCCATTTGGATCCACGTATTTCGTGTACTATGAAAAATAGTGGACAAATGTCCATGGATCCATGCAATTTTGGACCATTTTTCTTCCAATTCATCAAAGGCCCCCCAAATCATCTACACCTACATTGAAATAATAAAAACAAGTAACATTTATCATTATAATATTTATTAACATTAATTGATTGATTCAAACAAAAAGTTAAATTAATTATAATATTTGGAATATTCATTACAAAACTAGTTTAAAACTGCGGTGTAAGGGTGGAATAAAACCGTGAATCGTGGTACGATCAGCTGCCACCAAATGGGGCCACCGAACTCCCCACTAATGCTACTCCTATACGAGAATCTTTAGTGACCAGGTTATAACTTAATTACTTAAAATACTGGATATAAATAATGTTATTGAATCATTTACTTTCTTTATATCATTTATATATGAGGACATCAAACTCTAAGGGATGCTTGGCATTTTGGTGGTTTATATAGTGATTTTGTATACTTTTTATTTACATACCTCATGAGAATAAAAATCATATGCATAATGTTTGGGGTAAATGAAGAGGGACAAAGTATTTATAAAATTATTTCAATTGACATCTTGGAGTTTATTTATTATGATTATAGAGTTATGTAGAGGCTTTATAATATCTTAATTTTTACCTAATTAATTTTTAATTTTTATTGACATGTTATGTAGGTTATATTTTATAACATTTTTTGAAGAATTTTTTTGATTTAACTCTACTTTAGATTTCATTATAGATTTTATAACTTTATTTTTCTAATTATCATTGTTGATTTTGTATTTGTTTGCTTTATTGACATATAATATTATAGGGTAATTCAACTTATCACATGATAGTTATTGAATCTCTGTATAATTCACCATCCTTTAGTGATTGGGGAGTGAACTCGAGTCCTTGTGGCATTTAAACATTGAGACAAAGTCATTCCAAGGATAGATTTTACCACTTTTATAATGAGGCCCAATTTATTTTTCTTTGATTTCAATTTTTTCCTATCCTCTATTTTTATTTCTCCATCAATATATTTTTGGCTATGAAGTTTCACCACCTCCCCCACCCTTTATATTCTTTTTTGTTACATATACCTTTACTAGGGAAAAATTCGGAAAAATGGGTATAAAATTTACCTATATAGAGATAATGATTATAGAAAGGGATTTGTTGATTCATAATAGAAGTCTCATGGTTTTTCATATTTATTTTGAACATAAATGGTAAGAATATCCATAATAAATGATTTTACAATTTATTTTTATGGATGGAAATACTATGGATACTAATTGAATTTGGGCCTTAATGGGTGAAAACATTGTTAAAAGGGTCTCGTTATTTGTTTTTAAGGTTTGAATTTGGGATTAAATTTTCTAGTCTCCCATAATTATAAGAGTCCTAAATATTTCAAGGAGAACAATTATAATTCATGTAGTTGTAAATTAATGTTTCATTATCCACAAAAAATGTTACTCAATATTTGAAATCATACATCCCCTAACATATCTCACAATATTATAAAATTTGAATGAGGGTGGAATATATAGGTGTGAATTTCTGTAAATCATTAACCATCATTGATAATTCTTTTACATTTGCTATGAAAATAGTAGTATCTTTCAATTGGTTAATTCCTTAACTTAATGTTCATTTGTCACAATTATAAAGGAAGTAATTCCAAAATATTTCATTGATGAGATCACATGATATATCCAATGTTTTTATAATCCAAATTTTTTCTGTGGAGGAATCAATTACGACTCAAAAATTTGGTAGTAAACCATATTAGATAGGTTACATTTAGAGCCAAATGAGTAATCCATGTTGTTGAAATCTTCCCATCATATCTTATATTTATCACATTCCATGAATATAGATTCAATTAATTTTTGAATAAAATTTTATCTAATTCCTAAACATTATTATCTTTGATGGAATAATGTATTTAACCAAAAATTACATGGACAATATAACCTAGTTGGTCATTAAACTAGATGAAAAACTATTAAAAAAATATTTTACTCAATCATTCACTAAATATTGGAAGGACATACATATATTCGTACCATAATATACCTTATTATGTTTAAATTTTTCACATATCTCCAAAAATGGATATGTGGACATGATGATAATAATGTATCAATTCTCCAAAACGTCTCATATTTTGAATCATTTAGAATTTTATTAGCCTAATTTTAAAGTTATTTTCATGAATGGTAGGTTGAAAAATGATCTAAGAATCCACATTAGTAGAAAGTACACTCTAGTTAATGTTGTTTATATCCTATTCCAATTATTGATATCCTTACCGACAGTCCTTAGTAAAATGTCAAAGAACATCATTATTTTATGCTAGGGTGATTCCACTTTATCATAGATGTTCATTAGTGACTAAGATTGTACATATTAACCAAACTATTTGAAATATAGAGTCTCTTTTAAATCATTTATCCTATATCGAGTGATTCATATATTTTTCATTCAGCTATGAAACTATGAAAACATAAAAAAAAATCACACATAAAAAGCACAGAAAAAGAGAAATAAGTGAGAAAATTAACGGGTTAATCAAATATAAATTAAAAAATTTATGTCTAATTCATTCCCTTGAAATGATCCCAAAAACATTGCACAAGCGCTAGTATAATTAAATCAAATAGGTTTCAATGTTTAAATATTTTATGCTCAACTAACAACTAAAACCATTAAGGCATAATAAAACTAAATTATGCGATCATACCAAAGATAAAAAGTATGTTAATCCTTAAATATGTGTTTCTTACCAATTATTAACCCTTAATCAAAATGTTACAATTTTTAAAACTTATCCCTTAAAATTTAATCCCAAATTTTATGAAAATTGAAAATAAAATAAAAAATAAGAAGTCAATTTTAAATGATGATTTCCCCTAAAAATATGAAAACTCCTTCCCTTAAAATTCAATTACATCTATAGGTTGACAACTAATTAACATATAATTTACTGAATTATGATTTAATTCATAAATTATACTTAAATTAATTAAAATATATTGATCAATAAATTAAATGAAATAATTTGAATTAAATCTCAACCTTATTTAAAAAATATGAATACTTTTTGTTATATTAGAATACTCCCTGTCATCTTTCATATCATAACTTATTAAATTTGTTTTTCATATATTTATTAAAGAGTAATATTTGAATTAATACACTTGATGATTTTAAATTAAAATAACTTTTTTTATGAATGAATCTGACAAAAAAAAATATTAGGTACCCATCCATCCAATACTGAATTGTTATTTCTCAAGATACATCCACTACTGATTGATAAATCGATAATCATAAATTGAATAATCATCTCAATAACTGAGACTAAAAAATTAATTAAAATTTTAAAAAATAAATAAAAATAATTAATTGAAACAAAACACATAGATCATGGAGATTTGAAATGCTAATGAAATCTTCTAGAATAGAAAAGTGTGAGAGATAACTAATAATGAAAACTCTATATGTGAAAACTATCAGAAAAATGAATTTAAAAATATAGACCAATCATGCTATGATAAACTAAACTTGGACATGGTTTTCCAATCTACTTACTAAAAATTATTGATATTTTCTATGAATGGGATAGAACATTGAGATATACTCCTTTATATTCTAACCACAAGAACCTTCCATGTCATTATTTCTTTTATATTACTTATTTAATTTTAATTCCTCAAGTTCTTTAAAGTGAAAAATAGGGATACTAAATTAGATATTTCATCCACTATATTCAAACCATGATCTATGAAAAATTTCACGATCATATCAAACATCAAATAGTTTCACTATTCATGGTTTAATCAACATTAAAATTCACTCCGAAAATTTTTAAAGGGTGTTTTCTTCAGTTTCACTAGTATACACATGCCAAAGTGTGTTTTCCAAATCTCTGCTTGTTATTTTTTATCTTTATGATTTCTTTTCCTCCAATGTGATATAAACTCTAGAAATACAATTTTTGATATCTATATTGAACACATAATCAGATATATCACTGTTAATATTATCACATTCCATAAATTTATTTAAGATATAAAAAAGTACAAAACCTATAAAAGTAGTATAGTATCCATGTAGAAACTTTAATACATGTAATTGAGCCTTTTAAGTATGTTATATAATAATTAGAAAAATAAAATATTACCTTCAATATTTCATGAACTCAAATAACCACAAAAATATATTATATACTGCCATTTTCAAAGTAAATAATTGTTACAGGTAGACATATGACTATATAATAAGTTTATTATTGAACAAGGTATACCTACGACCATGGTCCATAGTGACTATGATCATAGGTATATTATTATTATTATTATTTTAAATAAATAATGATAATAATCATGAATGAATTTACCCATGAGTTTGAAGAATCAAACCTATGTTCCCTTTATTAAAAATATAAAATCCATATTAGGGTATGTGACATGGGAAGAAACTAAAATACACTCGACCACTAATTATAATAAAATACCGGATAAAATACTGAAAAATCTAGTTCAAAAAAAAAAATTATAGCCCCCAAAAGCCTAATCACTCTTCAATACACATCACCATCCAGATCTAGAACATCCATAAGATTGAATCTTAAAGATTTAGTCTCTAACCAAGATAATGAATATATATATATATATATACACCCCACAATAAATCCTTCCCATTCACCCAATTTCTCATTTCAACTGTATCAAGCCTCAAACATAATTCCATTGTGAAAACCACTAATAGAGGTTCCTAGATTTTCTAACCTTTCATATAATATGAACTAGTAAATATATTATGAGGAATATCAAGAACCTATAGATACAAACCTTTCCTTTAGATTTTAACCATTTTCCATGGATTTCTATGATCCATACAAGAATTATTAAACTTAATTTACTTACCAGTTAATGTCACGTATAACACCACATTAGAGTTTCTACTGATTCTACTACTACTACATATTAATACCCAACGTTGACCCATATATTAGAGATTCTCTTTATAATAAAATTTAAATTTATCTTTAGGAGGATTCACAATCAAAACAATTATATTCTAATGGAGTTCTTTAAGCTAGGATATATAGAAGTTGATTATGAATGTTTGTATGAAGGCTGTCTGTTTCAGAAGTGGAGAAGTAGAAGAATTTTTTTCTTAAAATAGAAGTCATGAGTATTATTTGGAATCTCAAAGGATATGGTTGAATATTTAGAAAATATTAAAAAATTTCTAGAATTGGTTGAGTATTAAAGCCCCCACAATTATAAGGGTCATCATATTCTGTAAGAGTCACCCAACTCATTTTATAAGGGTAAACATGTTTTATATCAATATATTTGTCAAAGCCTTAGAGGTACATCATTGTGAAAGGAAAGGGTCACCTGGACTAATTTATTTTATATTTTCACTTTGATTAGAAGAATCAACCACCAAATGAATCTTATTACATTTGGACCCCTTTATGTGGGAATATATAGACATATAAATCTCCTAACATGTATAATTTTCTTTGTAGATCCATTTACATGGTACTAATTATATTCATATACCATTATGAATATGGAATTTGTCATTTTTTATATAAAAAATTTAGTATAAAAAGAAACTCTTTAACCCACTCTATGAATTTCTTTTCATCCTTAAGATTTTTTTTATTATCCATAAATTTATATAAAAAGTCTTTGCCTATATCATAGAAAAATAATAAAACTAGAATATTATTTCTTAGACAGTTTTCAATAACATTTACATCTAACAATAATCCATATTCTGAAGTCTTTTACTCAAACAATAATAGCCTTTTCCATTAGATTGAAACCTATGAAATTTACCCTCCCCAACATTCTAATAAAATTTTCCAATATTTTCATCTATAATATTTATAATTACTATGATTAAAAATGATATGAAATATCATACTATTGGAATTTTTTTGTACTACATTACATATGATTTTTTTGAATTTGAAATATGTAAGAACATGTTCTGAATTATTAAAACTATAAATAAAGCTTCACTCTAGAAACATATTAAAAATATAAACTCATCTAGAATTGTCCATCCCATTTCAACAATTCTTCTATTCATTATTTCAGTGTGACTATTTTGTGTGTGTGTAGGGAGTACTATATTGGTGTTTGATCACATAATCATCACGATTGGATTAAAATTCATTCCCTATTAAAAAATTCCATTTGAAAATATTATCTTATTAATTTGAACACCATAATGTCTTCTAAAATCCCTTTGAAATATTTTATACATTTCTAATGCCTTTGACTTCTGTTTCGTGAACAAAACTCTTATCATAATATTATAATAATCAATAAATGTAATGAAATATAAGTCAAACCTAAAGAAATGATTCATCATGGGTCCACATAATTTAGAGTGGATCAATTAATGTGGTCTAGTTGATGGATTTTATACTCTTTTATACATCCTAGAAAACACCTTGCTCTTCCGACTGGTTATACAAAAAAATCTATTTTCCTATTCACCTATGGAAAATCCCTTACAACAATTTATTTTGAAATGTTATTAAAATTACTTGGAAAAGGTGTCCATGTAAATTATTCCAATGATTTTTCTCTTCCAAATAATTGATATAGAAAAAATTACATGGATATATAATATGAAACATATTATTACAAGTCTTTTCTCTTATTTTTATGATAATTAACTACTAGAAAAATGTTCTATAGCCAGAAACCTATAGTCATAGGTTAATAGGTCTACATCTATAGCCTAATTTATATCCAAGATTTAATTAAAACTATGGCTATATGGGTATTTGAATCCACTATTTTCAGTAAACCGTGGAAATAGGGTTCATTTAATTTGTCTTCTTTAAGAGACCCCCTCATGTTACCCTCCTGAGACCCTCCTCTCTATAAAACTCCTCCCTCGACACATCCCCTCGCAAGCACTCCTCTCTACGAACCTCCTCCCCAAATGCTACCCCTCATGACGCTAACCTTGTGATGTATCCCCTTGCGATGCTTCCCCTTGTGACACTGCCCCTTGCTACCACCTAATGCGTCCACCCTACAACAAGCTCTCCTCTTCATGACCCTCCTCCCCTAACGCTTCCAACCAACATGGATACTCCACATATCTATTAATAATACTCCTAGGAAGCTTCCCCACCACCTCCTCCAATGCACCTCCAAATCTACCATCCCACCTCCTAGTGATCATCCTCTTATTCATGCCATATCATCAAGAGGCCTTTATGTCTTACTATGCCTCAATCCTTTGAAAACTATAAAGTAATCTTTGAATAAAATTACCAAAAAAAGATTCTAATGACAAAGAAAAAATCCCCAAAAATCATAGTTATTAATGGTGTGTGCAATGGCATGCTATTGTGCCATGGCTTATGCGAGGGACCATTGTGATACACAATTATTATGAAATTACCCAGTTAACATGGTGCGTAATGGAATGATCTACGTTTCAAAATGGTGTGGTGTGACATTGTGCACACCATTGTGCCATTGTGCACACCATTGTGCCATCATAATATTTTTTTTTATTTTTTTGAACCATTTTGAATAGAATAACCCACCTCAAATAAAATACTTTATTAGAACACCCTATTGTAAGTCAATTGGATCCCCTCATTCCTCCCCTAACTCAATGCGATGCATTTATTGGGTGCCATAACCAACCACAACCAGAATTTAGGTCACTTTATCATATGATTCCTATAATCAAATTGTAATAATTCTTTATTTTAATGACTAATTACAAATTATTAAATATAGATTATTTCAAAATGAATTTTTATTGACATTTATATTTTTTAATTTTTTTAATATTTTATTATTCCTGATAATTTTACTATATAACTTATTATTAGTTATTATTTAAATATGTTTACATGATTTTTGTGTGCCGCAAGTTAATATTTCCACACACTCTGTGTCATACATGCGCTTTTTCATTAGAGGCCCTTGTCAACATTGTGTGCCATACACCATAAATAACCATGTAAATAGAGATCACATAATTCAAGAACCATATTCATTTCATTGTAGAAATATATAAATTATATAGTGTATGTGAAAAATAGATTGAACTCAACAATATATGATATATCCTAGGAGTGTATACATATATTACATTACATTCCATTTAATATATTTGTTATTATTTTTTTATAATCATGTTATTTATGATTACTAATTATGTTATGAAATAATACATATCACATTATGTAATTTTCTAGATTATTTATTTATTGTATGATCATATGTATCAGGATGGATAGAAGTTGGATGAACAATATTGATCAGATCACTGATGAATTTTAGGAGTTATAATATAATTTTGGTCCTTTCATTCAATAATTATTCGAATGGAGGAATTATTCGATGCCTATGTTATGATTATATTGGAGGACCATGGTTAACTTGTGAGGAAGTGAGTTACCATATCACTAAACATGGTTTACAAAAAGAAATTATTTTAGGTATCACGGTTGAGAAAAATATCTAATGTAGAATGAAATTGATTCATCTAAAATTTTTGTTTTGGAAAATTTGTTTTCTGATCCGTTTCCTTTTGTTTCTGAAGCTAGCTCTTCATGTATACTAGTGAAAGAGGAAATAAATACTAGAACACAATTTTAATTTATTGTTCAAAATAATGACATTGATAGTTTTAAAAAGATGATGAAAGATTCAAATACCCCATTATATTAGGTAAGTGAAAAAATGAGTAAACTTGAGTTTTTATTGAAATTATATCATGGAAAAGAAATGTATGGATTTAGTAATACTACACCTGAATACCTCCTTAATGTTTTAAGTATTTACTACCTAATGATTCATGTATATTTGAAATGATTATCAACCATCAAAGCTGGTTTAAAAAATTATATTTTCATCTACTAATATTCATTATTAACCCAAATATTTTTATCCGTTCTGGAAGGAAAATGAGGAGTTGAGTTAGTGAAAACAGTGCAGTAAATCAATGTGGAAGACCAATAAATATTGAACTCAATTCTGTATACAATATAAAGGGATGTGGAACTTCCCTTTAATTCTTAGGTCTCAAAAAAAATTATGATAGAAAAAATAGAAAGTAATATGGGATGACATAAAGATAAAATAAATAAGAATAATGATGAAATAATGAATTCTATAGATGGGTTATCTTGGAAAAAATTTGATAGGTTACATCTTTATTTTATAGCTGACCCATGAAATATTATATTGCGATTATCTAGTGATGGTTTCAAACCATTTCTCCAAATTCATACTCTACACCATACTTGACCTATTTTCATTCAAATTTATAACTTTCCTTCATGGATGTCTATGCAGAAGATATTTATTATCACGACTATTTTTATATCTAGACCTAGAGATCCAGAAAATTATATTTATATATACTTGCATCCACGAATAGATGTGTTAAAATAGAGTTATATTGTTTGTGTGAAAGCATATGATGAATTCAAGAAGGATTACTTTAGGTTTTGTGTATCTTTGTTATGGATTATAAATGAATTCCTTTCTTATGTAATCATGTTTCATTTGACTAAAAAATGGAAATTATCCAAACAAATTTGTATAAAAAATACACATTCTTAGATATTAAAGTTTCAAAGTACAATTATTTTTATAGGGAATCAACAACTTATACCGATGGATCATCTATACAGGAAAAATAAAAGACAGTTTGATAATTTTGTAGGGAAATATGAAGCACCTCAACAAATATTAGGGAATTATATTGTTAAAGAAAATGATGGTTTGAATTATGTTTTTTAAAAACTCAATCAAATATCAAAAATTGAAAGCATGTTATTTCAAATTCCAATAGAAATTTGGGAAATAAAAGTACATTCTTTGAGTTTCTATATAGGTCATAGAATTTATTGTATCATTGTTTGGATGCAATGCATATTGAGAAAGAAATTTGTGAGATGTTACTCACTACTATTCTAAATTTCAATAGAAAAATAGTATATGATTTTCATTCACATCATGATTTGATTGATTGGGGTATAAGAGTAAGACTTCATCCTCATTTAATTGGTAAAAATAAATGGAAAGTCTCTTTTCCTTGTTATTCAATGAAAAATATGGAGAATATTTTTTAGGTCTTAGAATGTTCTAAGGTTCCAGATGGTTATTCATGAATCATTTCAAAAAGGGTGAATACACAATATATGAAACTAAAATATCTTAAAACTCATGATTACCATGTCTTGTTACATGAGTTTATTCCCATTTCTATTTGACATTTACTTTCAAAAAATACTACGGTTGTTCTGAATAATTTATGGAATTTTTATCAAGACCTTTATTCCAAAATACTTAGAATAAGCGTTTTTAAGAAATTTCATACAGATGCACCGATTATTCTTTATGACTAGTAGAAAATTTCCCCAACATCACTTTTTACATGAATATTACATCTGACTATGCATATCTCTACACAAGTTCTTTTTAGTAGTCTAGTTTTGAGTTAGTGGATGCATCCAACTAAAAGAATGATGTTTACATTGAAATATTATGTGAGAAATAAATATCACCCCAAATAATATATTGTGAAATTATATTCATCAAAAGAATACATGGATTTATGCTCAACATACATAGATAACATCACTATGAGGTCTAATTGACTATAGAGAACTTAAGATGATCAATATGATCCCATTTATTCTATATTTCCTTCACTACCCCAAATATAGTGGGGATATATGGACCTTACTCATTATTTATTTTTAGTAGGGAAGTGTGGTAAATGGATCATCGTACTATATTATTCAACTATGGTGTGATAGATGATTAGATCAAGTAAGTATACTAATAAATATACATTTTTTTCATTATGTTATTTATTTATATCTTTGGACATTTTACATCATTCATATTTTTAGAGAAAATTTAGAAATTATAATAAGAAGAAATCATTCTCTATATATTTAAATGAAGGATCAATTATGTAACAAAGAATTTGTTGTTTGGTTAAAGTCAAAGGTAATAGATTTATTTTTTCCCTCAAAATCAATTCACATTTATTTTTTTAATAGTTGATTTTTTATCTTTTAGGTTCTAACATTACAAATGAATGATGTATCAGATTAAATAAGATCATTTTCTTTTGGTCAAAACAATGTGGTACGTAAATGTACGAAAATGGTTATCAATGGCTTTAAATTCATTATAAATAGCTGTGAAAAAATATCAAATTATAATGATGGTGTCATGATAAGTGCTGTAATATATTATTATACGAGTGCATTAGACAAGAAACCTCAATCAAAAAATATATCATATTATGGGGTTGCTGAAAGAATTGTTTTATTAAATTTCTATGCACATGGTCAGGTTGAAATGATGAAATGAAATTGGATTGATTCAATGATATTTAAACTCATCCATATAGATAATTGAGGATTTAGAGTGATTGATATGAATAAAAAATTCATACTAATAAACGTAATATTCTTGCATCACAAGCTAGATAGGTGTTTTATGTAACTAACCTATTCAAACAAAAATTTGGTGTTATTTTTAATGTTATTCCGAGAAATATTTTTTTACAAAGGCTTTGAGGATAATGTTTTTGGGGATGAACCAATCAGTATTTATTTGAATATTGAATTTTATGGAACAAATTATTCAATTGTTAGAATATATTTTGAACCATAAATTGTCATAGATCACACATAACATTGGTACATTTGTAAGTATTTAACTGATATTATTTTAATATTGTATGTGAATTTTTAACTTTCATTCATGATATCAAATTAAGTAGTAATTACTCATAAAATTTGATGATATATGATAAGTTTTTTAAATAATATGTTGATTATGAATTAAAAATATAAAACATTAAACTATACAAAATATGTTTTAAAATGAAATACTGATTTTTTATATTCTCAATAAATTTATTTTTTAATAAAAATTAGTGTCTTCATATAAATTTAAGTACCTTTACATTTTCACTATGATATTATTTTCTATTAGTTTTCCTCTTAACCACAATAATATACTTATTTTTATTTATTTCACTAGACTTTACACAACTCACCCACACTACTTCCTTTAACTGAGAAAAATATTCTTTTATATTTTAATAGTGTAACAAATTATTCTTTGTCACTCTCATGAACTATCTCTATTCCATGATTAAAGCTTATATTTTTATAAAACACTGAAAAAAAATATATTTTTTAGTTATAGTGATTACCATGTTTTAATGTGAATTTCAATGTCCCAAAATAAAAAAATAACTATTTGTAAGTACTCCCAAATTCTTATTCTTTCATTTAGAACTTCTTTTTCATGAATTTTGTTCCAGGTGACAACACCATAACATGAATAGCTATAGTGTGAATGCGTATTTAAAAAGTAACTCCTCCTCTTTATTTCACAACAACACTCTTATTCATTTTTTAAATAGTGTTTATCCTCTCTTGAATAAAAATTACAATTTTGTGATGGTCAATACATGAACAAAAAAACTTCAACATCATTAAGAGTATAAATTATTCTTTAGAAAAAATATTCTAGAAACTATGAATTTCATATTAATTATTCCTATAATTTCTCTAGGGTTTAATTCGTATTAAGTTTAAATGAAACTTATATATCTTTGAATTAAATGTATGGTAATGAGTCAAATGGTGATCTATAAATAACTAAAACATGTATATCTTCTTATTTCTCATACACTGAT
This sequence comes from Viscum album, assembly GCA_963277665.1. NCBI lineage: Eukaryota > Viridiplantae > Streptophyta > Magnoliopsida > Santalales > Viscaceae > Viscum > Viscum album. The sequence continues at coordinate 1,290,585,937 of OY728138.1, read as the reverse complement.
TCCAAATAACTCATATATAGGCTTCCTTTATTATGATATCATATATAGATTTCGTACCTTGTAAAAAAACACATGTGTAGGTCAGAAATAACTCATATGTGGTGTTGTAAAAGATCATATACTACATAAAATGAATCATACTAAGTTCCATAATATTTTTAATAGAGTCGAGTTAAATGTTCAATTACATGATTTTAGGAAGAAAATTCATAAATATACTATGTTTTTAAAGGAAATTTACACCAATTAGAGAAAGATAAATGTGGTTCAAAATGTATTTTATCGATTTATGTTACAGTTTTATTGTTTAACATTTCAAATATTATTTATTATCTTAGAATATTATTTTAAATTTCCATGTAAAAATGTATGATTATAATGATGTTAGAATAATAATAATACAAAGAAATGAACAACATATTAGAGATTTATCCATGTCTCCCCTGATCACCACTATAAGTGCAATTTATGTTGGAATATTATGTTATTTCATTCAATTTATCTTGTTTTTATTCATTTTGTTTTGTCATCTATGTTATTTTAGGATATATCTTCAAGTAGATGGTTGAATTAGGGTTCATTGGCTGATAGTATGGATGGGGGTATTAGTATGACCAATTATACAGTTTAGCCTTCCACTATGCCACTTCAGTCACTAATAGGTCATTTATTCAACCTCCCTTCATCCCGTCTGGTCACCGTGAGGTCATATTCCAATTATTCCATCTCCATATTTTCTATAACCACCTTTTCTATATCCATTTCCACCCGTACCCACACAAAATGGTAGTTATTAGGCTCTCATCCCTCCTTATTACCCATTCCCGCCATCCATTGTATAGGGCACTACTCCCCCATATATCCCACCACAATATCCATATCCATATCCACCCTCACCTATATAGGGCTTTCAATCAAGTTTTCTACCACCATAATTACACTTATCATCATCCACTATACATGGTAAATGCTATTTATATCCCAGAAACAACAGAATCTATTCCCCTCCTCTAAATTCATCACTTCATGGTTTATAAAATCCCCCATCTATTGGTATTTATTTAAACTTTATTGGTAGTTATTAATGATAAATTCATATATATTATTTTCCATTAATAATTTTTTATCATCATTGGCTATATACTCCACCAGATGATGAGGCCACACAAAAATGCAATAGTTCTGGAATTGACACACACAGATCATGGGTCAATATAATGAGGACAATGATATAATTGGAAAACATGGTTAGAAATCAACAATTTTTATGGGAACACTTGCTAAACATGATAATATCATTCCAGTTCAACGAATAAGTTAGAGAGAAGTTGGAGAACAAATAAAGAACAATTCCTAGATAGATATTTGGGTAATTAATGTTATTTAAAATGTATAAATATATAATTTAATTAAAAATATTTTCATAAAAAATATTTTTTTCAATACATCTTCGATATAATTTTCTTGATGGAAAGAATTCTAAGTCTATATGGTTAATGGAATTAAGTGATATTTTGTGAGCATAAAATCATGACTTGTATGTTTTTGGGAAATAGAGAGTTGATACGAATCCTGAAGAAATGTTGATCATTATTGATTTCCTAATATCACAATATAGAGAGACAATCGACTTTTGGAAGTGAACAGAGATTATGGTATTAGTTAAATTTATATATATAATCATTTATTAATTTTAAAATTATTATTAAATTATAAAATAAATATTTTATTTGTGTTAATGGAATTATATAATTTCTTGTTTATAAGAGAAATTAGATTGAAATAAAAGGAATAAGAGTGAAATGAAATAAATTAATACCCTTGGACATACTTCACTCCCAGATCATGTGAAAGAAAATGTAATATATTTTATTCTACCCTCACCATTAATCATTCCATTTTATTTTTAGGAATAATTTGTCTCCCTCAAAATTGTTATGAATCATATAATAAGTAAAATAAATAGACATTAGAAAATTTCATTGTACTTAGTGATTTTAACATAGGAATCCATTGATGATTCCAACCATATTCTAGAAAATTTCATTAGGAACTCTGATAATAGAATTCACATATATAAGAATGGGAGTTTAGAGACTAGAAATTTGGGTGATCTTACCTTCTAAAAGAAATAAATAAACTCTTCATGTCAGTCATTTATGACATCTATGACCATATCTTTGATGACCCACCAAAAAAATATAAAATAAGCCTAGAGATCCATCAGTCCTTTGAGAACTATTAAGTTTTAGATTGTTAACAGACCCTGTGATATCTTCCTCTATAGTAACATCATCAATTATATTATTAATTTAGTAACCAATTGAAAAATTTATATTATTGAAAATAGAGACATCTACATCCTCTCATATATGTGTACTGTAATCCACCCATAAAAAAATAGAATAGAGGAGATGTAAGATACAAAAAAGGCATGGTGACCTCAATATTGAATTCTAATGTTTCTTCAATTATTTATTTTTTCTAGAAAAAATCATTGAAAATCTAGGATTGTGTTCCTCACTCTACCTTGTTTTGTACAAGAAAGAAATATAGAGATAGTATTATGGTGAATAACGATACCCATAAGATTATTATAAGTATATTTAAATTTATTTTATTTTTATTTAATTTAATTATTCATATTATTTTATCATTTTAATTTATACTATATATCACTCAAAAAATTTATTTAGAGGGATTTTCACAAAAATAACCCAAAAAAGTTTTGCCCGAACAATCATTTGTATAATGTATTATGAGATAAGTATCATAGAAAAGTTTGTAGTAAATCTGTGAAGAAGATTATAATATTTATATACTGGTCTTCTGAAAAATTTTCTTCGATTACCAGTTCTGATATGGTTATAATGGAATAAATGAACTCCACAATAAAACTAGAATACCAAAAAGTAGCTCAAAAATTAGAATAAGTGACTCAACATCAATAGACAATAAATAAACATATAATGAATGCTATTTTTTTTCTTTGAACTACAAATTCACTATAATCTATTGTGGTGGTTGATTCCTGTTTGATGTTTATGCGTTATGTTTATGTAGATTCCCATTCTCTTACCAAGGTCGGTGTCGGTGCCATTACCTATGCTGATGTCGATGGTGATGCTGATTATAATGTCGATGTTGATGATGATATTTTTATTAGTAGAGGCAGTGATCATGTTTATATGGTAGGTGCAGAAAATATTTATAATGGTTCTGATGATGCTGATATTGAGGCTCCAATTTAATGAAAACTATATTTTTGTTTATTTATATATTAAATTTTATTCTGTAGTTATGTTTTATTATGGGTATATTAAATTGTATTATTGGGTGTCTATTTGTTTATAAAAATATTGAATTATTATATTATGATTTATGTATTTTTTTCAGTAGTTTTGTTTTATTATTATTATGTTGAATTTTATACTCCTTTAATGCAACCAACACACCTCCCTGCCAACATTACACTAAGGCGGCCACCTTATCTCCTCCTCTAGTGTGCCTCCAACAATATGTGTTAATAAAATTTTAAACTATTTTTATGGATTTTCTATGATGAATATGTTAAATTTTTATCCTCTAAAATATTTCCCCATTATCTTCAATAATTTTACCACATAAGAGTGTGCAGTCAAGACCTTCCATGAGAAGGACCCACACAAGCTGACCCCTACCATTTCTATGAACCATTCTTCTCCTTTTGAAATTCAATATTATTCCTTCATCAACATTTTATATTGCATCCTCCTCATTTTTGTTGATTGATCCTTTTAATAATCATATATTCTATTTAATTTTTGATTTATTTATAGTGTATTAATGTTTTTTTAGTCATTGGTTTATTTTCAAGTATCAAGCACCTTAAATTATGTTCTATGACTCTATTATCTATGTACTGGTTATGATTTTTAGTTTTGTGTCCAACATTGTTGATTCTTTACATCTCCAATGAGATCAATAGTGATATTCTCATTTTTTATTGAATTTTAATATTATTTTATCTGTAGATAAAAAATATTAATTTTAACCAGAAGGTTAAAATTTGAAAAACTGAATCCGCTCTTCAAATAGTTTATGTTAGTCATCCCCCCCATCATTTTATTTTCATATAATGATATATGAATTTTCATGCTTTTTACCCAATTATCTTCTAGGAATAATTGATAAAAGTAAATTTGAAGCATTGGAAGGTGTTATCCATCTTTCAACTTCCTAACTGTCCTTTCTTATTTATCATCACTAATCATCATCTGTATGTTTTGATTCTTGGGTTCTTTATCAATTTATGTTTGGTTATGTGGGTTATAGACCATTTTTATATGTTTTTAACCATTTCAATTCAATGTTCGGGGTTGTGTTATATAATTTGGATCAATTTCTCATGTTGGAAGAGTTCTAAGGTAAAAGAGAATTGAATTGTGATCTATATCATTGTAATTTAAAACAATAGTGTATGAACAATGTTTTTTGTGTTTCATTGTAGTTAATCATCCTTTTAGGTTTCTTGATCACCTACAAAAAGGTTATTTTATATGTGTTTAGATTTTTTTTCTTTCTTACCTCTTTCATTGTCTCCCATTTCCCGTCCTTGGAACATGACCATTTCTGATTTTTACATTTTAAAACCATGACATGTATGTTGCAGGTACCCTCTAAACCCACTTTTACTTTTTGTTATCATCCGAATGCTATCTTTGAAATCATAATAAAATAGATGGTTTTATAAAATTTAGGGGGATTTTACCCATCAAGACATTGCAGGACTTGTGACTACAATCCCCAATGGTGATGTTTAGGTTCATGAAGCCCTAACTTTTGCATGATATCAGCTATTTAAAGTCTAAATATCCACACTCACATTTAGTTTATATAGTGGATGGCTACATGAAATGGTACAATTATCTGAAAAATCATAGTAGGAGAAGTAACCCAAAGGGTCCTGCAACTGTGGATCAATCTATATTCTAAAGATAAAATATAAGTTTTTATTCCCTTTTTGTGTGTCCTTTTGGATCAATATTCATTAATTTAATGTTTTAAATTATTCCATATAATTAGAGAAATTACAATTCTTTATGCCTTTTATGATTTTCATTCATATTAATCATCATTACTAATTAAATATTTTTATTATCTTTTCTTATATTGTTGAATTAAAACGTCATTTCAAGTCAAAGATTATGTAATCTGGTTTAAGAAATAAAAATTATTAATGTATTTTATGCTTTTCTGTCAATTTTTTTCTCTTGTAGATCATTAGGGATAAACACATATTTCTTTCTTCTTTATAATATTCTATATATTAAAAATTAAAAATTACATAATTTTCACTTAAAAATTTTCTACATCGTTATGATATTATTGTTTCACATAATAAAAAACATTTAAACCTATTCACTTGGAGGTATTTCTCTAAGGTAATATACTATATTGAGAAGCTTGAGAAGGATGTTCTGAGTCAGCACTGTTCGTCCAAATATCCACTACTAAAGTAACATTCAACATATCATGTTTCTAAATGAAAACACATGTAGTACTATTCACTTAGTTGCAACATATGTTCAAGTCTAAGTTATAATTATTACAAATAAACATTGATACAACATCAAACCCCAACTAGAAATTTTCGCACAAAATTATTCTCTAAAACAAATCTATAGCCTCTCATGAACTCAAAATATAATATAGAGGAATGAGATTCCAGATGTTTTCCCTAGGATATGAAACTACTGACCCAAGATCCTACTCAATCCTCAAAAGTTTATTGTAATTAGAAAGATGCTCTAACCTGCAACATGCACCTTTCTCAATCCGACTGTTGTCTAGACCAACTATGTGATCAGCATAAATGTTTCTTTTGTTTCTCCACTATGATGGTTGACCATATCTCCTAGCCTGCATGTTTGGAAATTTTTACTACCTCTATAATTTTTGTTACCAACACAATTTTATTGACATTCTAGAGTAGAAGATTTTAAATTTTCTATTAGATGGTTTTCTAAATTCTATTAGTATTGGTGACCAGAAGATCATATCCCACTATATTTAATTTCTCCCAAATTTCCACATTAATCTCCTAATTATATAAAAAATCAACCTTGTTAAAGGGGTCCTTACTTGACACGATCAATTATTCTATTACAAATGATTCGTAAAAAAATTTAAGTGCATCACCTGATAACTTTTGGGAGCCATTGTTTTTCTCTTCTTTGAAAATTCGGTCATAGGTTTTTTATTCAGTATAAAATTCTTATGTATCAACATATATACTAATAAAATCCTTTCCCTTGTAACCAACCTCACCAATGGTTGTGTTTAGAAACTCAAGACCTTCCTTGTTTTTTATTCCTCTCTACCATTGCCTCCCTCTATTTTCTTTTCTTTCATGTGAGGTGTTTATATTCCTAATGAATTGTTTATTAGTAAATGAAAATTTATCTTATGTAGTCATATGATTTAATCATCTAATTTTTTTTTATTTTTTTTGAAGTAAGTCATAACTTTCTAATAATCCTAGTTCAAACCTTTCATATTACTATACAGAGTAATATTTTCATTTTTCTTCTTCTAGATTTTGTAATATTTCCTAATGAATTATAGTTTATATGTAATTTTTATATATATTATTATAATAAGTGTTTAAATAATCATAATTGATATATTTTCTATGGTCTATTCTTAATCTATTGAGAGTATCAATATGCTTGCTTCTATTGCAATAATATGATTTTATATTAATAATGTGCTTGTATCTATTTTAAATCAACTTTCTTATGCTTTAAGAAATAATTTTTTTAGGAACAAACTATTTGGTCAAAAGATTTTTCCTAAATTATTTTTCCTCATGAACAATAATTTTTCCCACACTATCCATTAAATAATCATTTATTAAAATTGTTTGCAGTGAGTTGAACCTTTATAATGTGATCCATTTTTTGGGTATTATAAGAATTAAATAAATTTTTTAAAACTCATGATTATGTAAACTTCGTAACGTGAAATAGTTAATTTTACATGAATTATTAGAGGGTGTTTTAGTGAATCATTCTTGAATTATAGGGTTTCACTATGATTTAATTAGAATGAATCATTTAAAGATGTTATTATTAAGATACAATTCAAGTTTCTCATTTTATGGAGAATATCAACTATTGAATTCAATCAACATTATATATGTATTCCACCAATTAAAATCAAGGTTTATGCTTTATACATATCTAACATAAATGTCTATTTAATCATTACATGTTATTGACTTGTACCCATAAATGATGAAAAATTAACTTTTGCTTATAAATATTATCTTTTAAGACTATCCACATTGAATAATGAAAATTCATCACATTTTGAAATTTTACTAATCAAAGAAACCATAATAATATCAATATTCATATTCAACAAATATTCTCAGTAGGTATTGTGTTCAAATTCATAGAATTAGATGAATTGATTAGTTTTGTGTTTTATCTTCATTATGATTAAATTTTAGATTGTACACTCAACATAGACTTGATGAACTCGAGCAATAAGCTATTCATATGAAATCAAATATTTTACAATGTATGATCAATATCGTTTTCCTATTTAAACTATTATATATTCATTATATATACCCTTATGTTCTACCTAATTTTATCTTGAATTTTATGAATCTATTATATACACTATGGGGCATTAGATAATATTCATTTACCTGTTAAAAAAATAAATATGGTGTGAAAATATCAATCCCCCTCACAACTAAAAAAACAATCCCTCAAAGTATTGTGATAAAAAATTTACATATGTTTTTGTCTACAACATACAAATAGCTTTTAATGTGGATATTTTTAATGATTACATTTACTATTGGTACATATATTGGTACATCTATTGGCATAGTTTTTTTGGTGCAATTATACCTATAAACACACTAATTTTAATTTATCAACTTTTTTTGACATTCTATATCATATTATTTCTAGAGTCATTTAGAACATGATATTGTAGGCTAGATATACATGCTAGTACTACTGGATAGTTTTTGTGCTGGGAAAAAAATATTTTTTGGGATAATGTTGAATCCCAAATACATGGATCGAAATATTTCCATTATTCTGCAAATAAAATAATCACAGAGGAGGGGGTTGTCCTCATATGGTGGGATTTTGTGTGTGTTGCATATTTTTCTCAATTTCCTAGTTCATTGATTTATTTTTCTCGAGTTATTTAGTTCTTTCTATGCATAACAGGAGGCTACATGGGTATGTTTTCGATGTAAACTATGATATAGATGTTTCTTCTATTAATCTGGATAGTAATGCTTCCATGTTCTCGTGCATGCCACCAAATGGGAGTCGAAAATAGGATGGTTTATTTTTTTTATTTTGGTTCATGAGTTCAAGGTGGAGTGGATTTGTTTTCTTTGCAGTGTATTGGCCTACCTTAGATGATTTCAGAAGTTTTTTTCTCATAAATTTCACTACTCTCTCTGGTTCATGTTGTTGATGTACTGATCAAGTTTTTAGGGTTGGGTGCCGTGTCTTTATTTTATGTCCTTTAATATAAATTGAATCTGGGACACATGGTGTTTGGTGTTGTATATAAGTTTTTTTAGTATTAAAACCTGATATATATTTTTTAGAAACTATAGGATGTAGCCACAATTGTGAACCATGGTAGTAGACCTAATGTTTTTATGGAATCTAGAGCATATAGCCATGGTTTTCAATTGTGGCTATATTTGTACTACCATTGTGTCAACTATGGATATATCCCTATAGATATAGTTAAAACCATGTTAGTAGACCTATAGATATGGTTTCAAATCGTGGCTATAGCTCAATGAGGTAGAATATATATCCAAGGTTTGAAACCATGAACATAGTTGTTCTACCACGATGGAAACTTTGGATATAGTTATTTCCCTATTTTCATTCCAATAAGAGCCAAGATTCAAAAAACCACGATTGTTACCTATATCCATGGTTTAAAACCATCACTATATCCTAAATATCTAGTGGTGATGCTTCCTACCTTCGAACCCAAGCCTGGTGCACTAGGGTTTTCGACTACCTCTTGACCAAAGAGTAGTTTCTATCTTGGGAATATCCAATTTTTTGGACCAAAACCAATTGGATACATTTACACTACTTCACATACTAATCCATAATACCTTCTTAAGCTACAAGTATGATTACCTTTTAAATAATCCCTAAAATGGACCATGATCCCTCTCTTTCTCTTGAATAAAAATTGACTACATAATTATTAGTAAACCAAACCTACTATATTTGTGTGAAATATCCATTTACAAGGTTCTCATCTCTTGGTTACTATATTTTTTAGTTGTTCACTATGGGTTTGACCCGACACTATATCTATGATATACCTTTGTAGCTAGTTTAGTTTGGGATAATATAAATTTCTAATTTGAAAAACACTCATATAGAATCAATGATGCTTCACAGGTTAGTCAATAATAAAACTATATTTTAGGAATTAAATAAGATGTGTATCAGTAAAACATTAGTAAATAACATTGGTGATTTATTCTTTAGTCTATGATTACTTTTAGTGGTTATATAATATATTAGAAAGTGCTTATTTTGTAAGACATGAGTATAAAAAAGAGAACAAAAGGTCTCAAGTGACTGGTGTGTCACTAAATATACTTGATGGATTTTTTGGGATAAGAACCTTTTTAGAAAAGCGTTTTTATTTCCCTAAATTATTGGATTTAATTTTATTGTGTACTTTTGAATTTTGAATTAAAAAACCCATATGAGATTGAAATTGTGATGATATATTGAGAAGATGACGATGAATCCATATTCCACGAATATAGAAGGAGGGTTTATGTGTGGTTGGTTGGGTAGAAAAACCAATAATAATGAATTTTTAGTGAAATTCTAGAAAAGGTGGTTTATAGTAGCTATAAGAGGTTACCAAAGTTTCATTACCATCCCACCAGGTAGCCGGTGGGCTAGGCGAAGACTCATGCCACATCCTTTTCCGTCATGAGCTTAATGAAAGGCCACTGATTACCTGATGATCCACTGGGATATTGGTGGGGTACCCTAAAGTATCATATTTATTTCATAATAATGATTTTTAAATATAACCATGTATATTTTTTACATATATTTCTATTTTTAAGGGAAGGTGACCAGTTTATTTGATCAGTGGTTATAGGGGAAGGGTGTTTCTCTTATATCTCCTCATTCCTCTTTCTTCAATATTCTTCTAAGTTAATACTAATTGTTATACTTCTAATTTGTTTATGGAAATGAGTTCATGGTTTTGATTCATAGTTTATCCCTATGGGTATGTTTATTATTTGTCTCTAAATTATTGTTTGGGCTCTTAGAGGAGAACTTTGGTCATTATTATTGGGTTTTTATGTTATAATTGATTGATATAATTAAAATGAAGATATTTAATTTATAGGATATGATTGGTATCCAAGGGTTTATTTACCTTAAAAAATTTACATGGTTACCAAATAATCTACATGTTAGTGTGTGATTAGTGATGAAACAATGACAGAGGACCCAAATAGGTACCATGCGTGTTAATAAAATTATGATTAAATTTAATATGTTTTGGAGGACAAATGTGGTTATCCTATCATGACCTCAAAATTTGGAGACCATTCGATAATGATGTTTCCTAGGTAGATCATAGAAAAATAAATGAAAAGAATGTTTCCTGCGTACTTAAAGTACCTAAAAAATTATGAAATAATTCATAGGCATCAATATTAATGTGGTATCACTTTCATCAAGGGGGAATTATTTTCATGTGTATTTGTGATAGTTCCACATAATAGATCCATAAGGGGGTTATTGGGAAATTGAGACTGAAATAGTATTTCGAGTTATAAAAATTTTATAAAACAATTTCATTATTTAGTGACAACCAGATATTATTTTTAGACCAATTAAAATAATTATTAAAGATCCCAAAATAGTAGACACATATTAAGTCTGGGAGTTATTTAATTGATATAATGATTTTTTTAATTTTAATATTTTATTTACATCAATGAGAATTCAAATTTGAATTGTTTATGAAATGTAATGGATTGTTGTTTTGATACAAGAATATTTTTCATTAAACTATTAATTGAATTAATTTACGAATGATATCATAGAATGATGCATGCTTATATGTGACATAAAAAATAAACGAATTAAATGGATGAGTTAAGTAATAAAAATATATAATCAATTATCATGGGTAAGTGAGACATGTCACAACATGATGTTGGTTATGTTATTTATTTTAATAAAACCTCTGTGATTGATTATTTGGTTCATTTGGATTGATATAATTTTTTAGTATGTGTATGATTTATATTTTATTCAAATTCATTAAATGTCATGGATTTCCATAGTTATATGAGAATCATTTAGTAAGGATATGGGATTCATTATGTTACCTATGGACGGTTTACTCAGATACATTGAGGCTCAACATAATGAGGAAAATTTTAAATATAGATACAGATCATCCAATCAATGGGATAGAACTAACAATAATTTACAAAAAATATTATATTCTAGATCATTTTGGGATATGGATTTTCCCTTTTTTATGTTTATGGGAGTTTCCTTCTCGACATGAAATTTTTATTTTTAAGGGTAGTGAGCCAATGTGAATTTATTCGGATATTTAATGGTATTTGAACCAGTTTAGGGGGAGTAATGATCACCATGTTATGAGGCAATGTAGGTCATCTTTTTTTTCTTGGTTCATGAGTGTAACTACCAGTGTCTGTTTGGGTATTTGAATTCTTGAGGATAAATTTGAATTTTAGTATAGTGGTGGGAATGATTTTTGAATTGGGATTCAGGAGAGAATATTAAAGGTTGGAATAACTTGAATTTGAGTAATTAAACATGAAAAAATGTTTTAATTGTTGATGGAGGAATCATGTTTGTGGACTAGGATCCCAGAAGAACTAGAACCAGGGTAGTAGAAAGAAGGTTAAACACCACTGATTAGCCATTGGAATTGGCGGTAGCTAAGAAAGTCTATTGAAATCACCAGTTGGTCAGCGGAAAAACAATTATCCATCTGATGGCCTCTAGAAGTTTTTTTACATGGGGGGAGGGAATACATTATATTTTACTTTCTCCCCCCATTATTCCACTTAGGGATGATTTTATCCCCTTGTAGGATAATAAGACCACCTTAGCACACCTCCATAATTCTCTTTTCCCCTTGTGCGTATTTACTTATTTTGATGTCTAAATCAAGCACCATCTCTTATTTTGAAAATGTAGAGGTATGTATATAAATCTACTTACCTCTATTTTTGTTTTATTATTAAATTGAGGAGTGTTTTTCTTGGTTCAGAAATTGTGATATATTTGAGGGAGTTTAGATTTTCTCATATTTTCTTTCTATTTAGGCAAAACTTGTGGTTTCTGCTTAGTGAATAAAATTATCTATGCATGAGGTAAATTTTCCCTAACCCTAACCCATAAATGTTTTATCTTTCATAGGTTGTGAAGTTTTGTGGTCAATATGGCCATCCTTCACCATGACTAATTTTAATTTAAATTTTTTAACTATATTTCATATTAGGTAATTTCCCTTTTTAATATGACTTAAACAATAGAAAATGTTATTCCTAAGAGGGATGACCTTAATTGGGTTTTGACCATGAGTAGGATTGGGATGAATAGTGGTTGTCTAATCCTAAAGGCTAAATTAATGGTTATATTTGGTATCAATTGTTTTTAAAGGTAATTTCACAACCATCAATAATATTAGAATGGTTTTGACCTTTAAATGGGATCTTGGGATGTGAGTGTTTAATTGTAAAAAGGTTTTTACACTTTATAAGAGACATAGGTAATGACATATGTGGTTTTTATAATGAATGATTTATGATGTAAAATGATTTTTATAAAAAAATGTGGGTTTATGGGAAAACATTTTATAGGGAAAATGGTGAGTTGTGGTGATGAAATGACTTTTGAATGTACTAATGTTGATATTTGACATGGGTATTTTATTAATTTGTTAAATATTGGTTTTGGTTAAATAGATAATTAGTAAGTATCCAAAATTGGTTTATCCCTTATATCTTATAAATGACAACCTATTTAAAATAGCCCTTAGATTATAGTAATGATATTATGAAATGGATTAATAGAATGAAATTTAATAATGGTTATGGTTTTTGGTAAATGTGTTTTATTGTATAAATGATGGATAATGTGTGTGTAATGCCTTGGGTGAAATTTCAGGGATTTAGATACGGATATTAAATGGGTGGAATGCCTTGAGTGAGCATGGATTTAGTTGAGAGACACCTTTGTATTCCATGGTAGTATGAATCATTATGTCAAAGTATGTCTAAAGAAAATTAATGGCAAAAGATACCTTGGATTACTCCCTAATTCTTTTTCATGAATACATTATGGAGGCCCCCTTGAATTTAGGTGATGTATTATATTATGAATTCCACATATTGATATTGTAAATTCCATCAGGGTTCCCTTGTGAATATCATTGGATGAGGTCCCCAGATTCTTCTTGATTATGTGAGATGGGATTCCATTGGTGTGGATATGGATTTTGGTCATTCTAGATACTTTAAATTCCTTGGTTTCTTGGATTTAGTTTAGATAATTCCAAGTTTGGGTTCCTTATTTTTTCTTGGATGGCACTGAGAAGAATACCACGGAATGATACCTCAGTTTATAGATCTACATGGAAAAATGGAAATTCCTAGTGGATCCCCAAGGGGTTTCCATATGTTTTAATGGCTTTGGTTGCCTTGGTTACGTGACTTGGAACCAATATGAGCTGTGAGATCTATCACCCTTATCATATTTACACTGATGATGGTCTAAGTAGGTATAGACCAATGTTAGTTGTCACCATCAAGAATGAGCATAATTGGTTGTTTTTATTCTATTCATATTTAGAATATTAAACTTTTAAAATGTAAACTATTAATAACAATTTCTTATTTATAGCACTCATGTATGCATTATCTTAGGGATTATTTATCTTAAGGAAATAATTGGGGGTGTTTTACAGAGTTTTACTCTCACCTTGATTGGGACACCTTGGAACATGGGTACCCATGTATAAGACTATTACATTTCAAGGATAGGTTTTGGGATGTTTTAGATGAGTTCATTTATTGTGTAATTCATGGATTGCGTGGAGTATAGATTTCAGGATCGGGAAGGAATCTCAACCCATTTTGGGTTTATTTTTATTCTATTTTCTCAAGTATGTGATATTCCCATGGGGGATCATTCTTCACATGGATGTAATACCCATTATTATATAATTTGACATTCTATTGATTTAGTTTTACCTTCCCTGGATTATTTATGATGGTTATTTGATATGATTTATTTATTTATTTTTATTTTTGATACTATTTTAACTTTGATAAGTGGGTATAGCCTCCACACCATTCCACCTTAGACCCATTATACTAGTAACAATCCTTTAGATTATGGGGAGATATTGTAATGACCCAAAATTTTAGGCTATGAAATTGCATTCTTTGAATAAATGTCTTATTACGTAATGTAGTTATAGAAAACACATGAAATAGATTAGAATATTATACCCTATAAGGTTTTAAAATACCAATAATAATCATATCTATTGAAAATATTTCAATTTAATAGTGATCATATCTCTGGTATATATAAAGTTTCATGATAAAGTCTAATTGAAATAGGTAGAAGAAGTGATGCCCTTGACCAATGGGATCATAACCTATGAATACCATTTATTGGAGATTATGAGGGAGATAATATAACTGTTATTTTCCCCTAAACAATCCCATGATGAGATTCAACAACCAAGTTATGAAAAAAATCATTTACGATAGAGTTTGAATCTCATCGAGACCATGGCCCAAAAAAATGTACTTTGCACCACCATAATAAAATCTCACCATCGCTCACATTATCCATAGAGTGTTTGATGGTGTAATAAAGAGTTATGTATCTTGACCCTAATAGTATGAATCTTTATATATTTTTTTTAAAATAATGATTATATTTTCTCTTTTTAATATTAATTTTTACTGATTATATAATGAGTTTGATAAAAATTAAAATTTGATATGATGAAACAAATTTTTTTATAGATATATAGATTTAATCAAGAAACTCTTTTATTAATTAAATAATTTTTTAAATAAATTATATTTTAATAAAATATTATTTTAAAGGATATATATTAAATTTAAATGATACTATAATTTTACATATTCAAATTTAATTCTTATAATATTCGAGAAAATGATATTGTAAATAATATTGGTATTTTTCAATAAATAGAGATTTTTTTCATTAAAAGTGTAAATTATCATTTATAGGTGACTATTTTGATAAAATAAATATTATTTTTAAAATCACTGAGTTGAAATTATTCAATGGTGAATTTTTCATAATTTTTTAGGAAAATCAAAATTTTGGGTAATAATTAAATACGATATAATTATACGATATGTATTATGACGTTATAAAAGACCAAAACCGATTTAATAAAAAATATAAAGGTTATCCACCACCAAATATATGTTTCCCCTTTAAAATAGTATTTTTATGTTATTTTATTAATTTTATAAATCTTTAATTAATCCTTCAAAATAATTATTATATTTTTAAATTTTAAAATAAACTATTTATAAACATGATGCACTTCCACACCACCAAGGGAATTAATTTAATGATATGTATTTTTAAAAATGGAAAATAATGAAAAGAACTCCAATTTTGTAGAAACCACAGGAAAACCCATGATATGGTTTTTGATTTTGATTAGTTATCATATAATGGCCAAAGCCTATGTTTGGAAATTAATAAAGAACTCTCCTCTATTTTTCTATATAAACCCACCAAATCTACTATTTATCTTCACTAAGTAATATTTTATCATGAATTTAATCGCTTACATTACATCTATATATCCATCCCAAGGTGGCCCCAATCTCTCAAGAAGCCTATTCCAAGATTTTAGAAGCACCCTATCAAGGTAAGGGATCCTCTCCTAATCCTCTTTATTCAAGCACCTCCTTTATATTAAGCCTTTTATTTTTTATTTTTTCAATTAGATATATTTTATAAAACATATATATTACTACAATTATTATTTTATTGTAATTATATATACCGTTAACTCTCATTAATCCCTTCAATAAACCTATATGCACCCCTATTATGCTTCTGAAATTATATTGTGATTTTCGTTGCTAAACTTTTTTTAGTGAATACCCTTACCCATTTTCACTCACTAGTATTCAGATAGATATACCTCTTCATTAGGGACTTATATGTATGCAACCCAAAATTCTTTATCTTGTAGTTAAATGTGATGAAAATTTTCTTCATGTTAAATAATAAATGTGGAACACATGTGCATGTTCATATTATGATGGGTGCGCCCATATAACACTCCAATTCATTGAGTAATGTTTTATTCCCATTAGACTTCATGTATGGGTTTTGGGAGTAATCCAAATATATTATGAGACTTTTTATGCCTGGTTATAATGTCTCAGTGGTTATCCTTGACCTATTTTTATGATATTTTAATTAATGTTGTCTCCACATTCCTATGTTTCCTTTGGAATATCATGTTATATCACACATCATTATTAAAAGACTATTGAAAAAGATTAACAAGTAGTCTTTTCATTGGGATTTTCCTTGTATTCCCATTCTATTTTTATCTACATTCTTTTACTTTATTTTAATAAAAGATGTCGAGCCTCCATCTTTCTTAAAAAAACATCATTATTCAAGATTATGATTCTCACCCCTATTATGTTACCTTTATATGAATATAGGATCAGATTTACTTGATTACCTTTTGTTATACATATTTAGTCCCTTGATGGTCTTTATAGCTCGCCATTTTATTATGTATGCCCCCATATTATCATGTTCATTTTGAGAAGATCTATATAATATAAGAGAATGTTGTGGAGTTTTTACTATAATTTTGTTGTATCCCATGTTCAAGTTGTTATTTTATAGTCCTAATAAACCAAAGTCACGAGGATTCATGATATTCTGGATTATATTAAGTGTGATATCTTGAAATAACATGTATTAAATACAAGGGTTTTCATAGATGGTATCAAATGGAGGTTTAGTTATTTTTTGTGTTTAGGATTAGGAAAACTAGAAATATCCTTAGGGATAGGAATAAACATATGAAAAGGACCATAAATTTTGTTAAATTATACATTAATTTGTTTCTAATAAAATATATCCTCGTTTGGATACTAGAAGTAGATGTGGATCTAGCATAGAGGTACCTAGGGGTAATAACCCAAAAAGGGAACATTAATCTAGAACCGATCATCGCTTAATGACTGAAAATAGGCCTTGTTGAACAACTAGTTTTAAACTCTTTGAGTATATACTTTGGTAAATTCACAAGATCCTTATGAACCATTATTAAGGGAATAAAAAATTTCCATGATATTTAATTTTAGGAAATATATAATGGATAACATAAATTAAAACCTATAAATTCATAGGTCAAAGAATATATGTCACTCATGAGTTATTCCTTTAATTTCCCTGGTTTCTTATTTATTCGTTTAATAGTTCAAGAATACACATCCCAAATTGTCACTTTATTCTATTCAATGGTTGGGAATAGGAGAAACTATACCAACAACTAATGTGACGGAAAATATGGTGACTTCCAAAATAATATTACAAACCTAATGAGATTAGGAATTGTGAATATAATTATGATAATTTCTCAATTGAAACAAGTTTTAAACTAAAAAATTGAATCAAAATAAATTACTAAATCCCCCATACGAAAGAAAAATTATGATCGAGACCTTCATGTGACAAGTGAATCTGAATTTAAATGGATATTTTGATCCCTTAATAATTGTAAAATAGATCAACTCCATTGAGAAGATATTCTCTATAAATTAATTATCTAATTAAGACATGGTTTTTCATGATGTTTATCATATATAAGGAGAAGCTAAATAATGGTGGATTTTGGTTAAAAATATTAATCCTAATTGGATATTGAAAAGACAAAATATAAGGAATGAAGTGAAATGTTTTATCGATAAATATTTTCCTTAAACTCTTCAAAGAACAATTTAAAGGGTATTCATTTTCCTCAAGAAAAATGACAATGAATTCATTGGGGAATAATAGGAAAACTTAAAAAAACAATCATGTTATGAATCTAACTTTTTTATTACCCCTGAAAGTAAAGTTGATATCTTCTTTGGTGGGATGAAGATGTTTTGATGAAAAGCCTTGGAAATTCAGTTTTTTAATAGCTATGAAGAATTTGTCTGATTTTCCCATAAATTCTAAAATAGTTATATGTAAATATCATGGTTATAATAGGGATAAAAAGTATAAAATGGAGTTTCATTATGGAGGTATGATGGAGAAATATAATGGTGGAAATAAATCCTAATATCCCACATGTCAAATTTTTTGGAAGAAGGATCCCATAAATTTACTGAATAGGATGAACAAATTCATTAGGTGTGGGAAGGAAGGGAATCTAGTTAGAGATTCTTAAAGAGGGAAACCCACCATTTGGATGGAAAAAAGGAATACTCTGGTTAACCCTCAGCCTATTATCCAATGTTTCAACTTCAAGGAATATGAAAACTATGAGAATCTATGCCCCAATCTTATGGTTGTCGATGATAACAGACAAAAATGACTTCTAAGGCCTAGAGATCAAGGGAAGGATTATGCCATCACAATTTTTGAGGTGGATCCCAACAATGAAGTGGTGATCGATGCAATAGTTATTCAACTAGGGATAGAGAACATACTTTTTATTTTGGTTCTACACATTATTTTATATCACTCAGGTTTTATAGAAGCATTTAAACATCATTTAAAATCATGGAAGTAAATATATCTATGAATAAAAAAAGGGGAAATTATTACATCCTAAGTATAAAACTCCCCCCATCAAAACTTGTTGGATGAACTCCTCTGCAATCCTTTTCATACTCCCTTCAGTATAATTCAATGTTATTCTTGGTATGGATTAGATTTACTTATATAAACCCAACATAAATTTCTAATGGAAGGAAATCACGGTGGAGATCACTAGTACTATTTTTTAAGAATAAGTATTATTCAATGCGACTTTCAATTTATTATCACGAGCTCAACAAGATCACTATAAATAAAATGTATCCTCTAACATGTATTTATGACTTATTCAATTAGCTACATGTATCCTAGTATGTCTCTAAGGTGGATCTTTGGTTAGGATACTATCAAGTAAAGGTGAGTAAGGAGGATATCCCCAAGACTTCGTTTTTATAGAAGGTACATGTGATAATAGTTCATAGTGATGCATTTTAGACTCAATAATGCTCTATAAATATTTGTGGATTTGATGAATATAGTATTTTGAGATTTCCAAAAAATATTTTGGTAGTTTTTATAGACAATATTCCTATCTAATCCAAAATCAAGGAGGAATATGGGGAGAATTTGAAAAAAGTATTGAATACCATGTGGGGAAAAGGTGTATGAAAATTATAGTAAATGTGAGTTTTTGTTTGATCAAGTTTCATTAATGGGGAATGGTATCACAAATAAAATTATATTTATAGACCCTTCAAAAAATGAGGAAATAAAATGATTTCCCAACCAACATTTGTGAGGAAAATCCATAGTTTCCATGGATTAGATGGGTAATATTATTGATTTATGAGAAGTTTCTCATGATTTTCAAGCCTAATACTTAAGCGTACATGAAATAGTTTCAAGTTTTTATGGACTGGTGAATTTGAGAAAAGTTGTAAATAAAAAAATAAGAATGTAATCACTACACATGTTCTCACATTACCCCCAATGGGGAAGGATTTGTGATTTATAGTGATGATTCTAAAAAGGTATTGCGTTGTGTACTCATGAATGATGAAAAATTGATATCCAGTTATTCTTATTGATTAAATATCCCTGAGAAGAACTAACTAATCCATGAACATGATTTTTTTGCATTAATCTTCACATTTATTATTTGGAAGCATTACCTCTATTGGGAGAAGTGTGACATATATAGGGATATCAAAATCCTGAATTATATATTCACACAAAAGAGATTAATACAAACCGATGATGGTGGTTATATCCCATCAATGATTATTATTATTCAATCTACTACCATCATGGGATGAAAAAAAATTGGAAGATGCCCTGATTAAAAATATCCCTCAACCCTACCAATGATGAGGATTTAAATGCATCCAATATTCTTGTTCATGAAGAGGATTAATTTGGGAATAATATAAGTATTTTCATCCTACCTTACTCAAATAACTACTCGACCATTAATTCTTTAAAGAATCAAGTAATCCCAATATGATAACGATGTTTTAAAAAAGAAAGTATTAAATATTTCAGATTTCAACATTTTTAAATATATATTTATAAGGTCTGGTACAAAGATATGTGTCCCATAAAAACCGTGTATGAAGAGGGAACTTCTAGATGATGAATAAAAATCATATTTCTCTATTCATCTAGGATGAAACATGATTTATAGAGATTTGAAAAAGAATTTATGGTGGGATAACATGAAGAGGGAGATTGAAAAGTTTGTATCTTGATTTTTGAATTCCAACAAGTTAAGGTCAAATGAAAAAATTATAAGTGTGTAATGAGAAAATTTTTTATACTAGTATAGAAATGGTAAAAAAACAACCATGGATTTTATCATAGGACTCCCTATGACACCTAAAGGAAATAATTCCATCTAAGTGGTAGTCGACCACCTTACAAAGTCATCACATTTCATTGAAATAAAATAATATTTCCCTCTCAACCAACTAACCAATATATATATAAGGGAATCAGTAAGACTCCATGTAGTGACACTCTCTATAGTATCTGATCGAGTTCGTAGCTTTACCTCGAGGTTCTGGAGAGGCCTTTAGTAAGCATTGAATATCGAGATGAGTTGTTTTACTACTTATCTCCCTTAGATATATGGATATTCAGAAATAACAATTCAAATTCAATCAGATATACTGATATCATGTTCAATACATTTCCAAGGATTTTGGGATCAAAACATTCTACTATTAGAGTTCTTATATAAAATCCATTTCCATTTTATCATTCAAATTGATCCTTATGAGGCACTGTATGGTAATACGTGTGAGAATCCAACATGTTGGTATGATGTTGTAGAATGAATGCTTATGTGACTTGATCTTATCCAATAAATAATGTAAAAGGTTCAAACCATTCAAAGTCATATTAAATCAACATAAATTTGGGTGAAAATATATGCAGACAATCATAAATATGATATATAGTTTGAGGTTAGAGACAATGTGTTCCTTCTTATATCACTGTGTAATAATTTCACGAGGTTTTGGAATAATGGAAAGGTTAGCCCAAGATATATTGTCTCCTTTGGCATCCTAAATATCATTAGAGTTATGGAATATCGACTAGTACTCCAACCTAACATATTTCGAGTAGTTGATGTATTCTATGTATCCTTCTTGAAGAAGTACATACTAAAACCATCACATGTAATAGATACATAGGTGTTACCATTGGAAAATGATATTTCATATGAGGAGAAGCTGGTTATGATCATAGATTGCAAATAAAAAGTTCAATGAAACAAGACAGATCACATGGTCAAAGTGTTGTAGTGGAATCCCAAGTTTGAGGAATCGACACAGGAGTCGAAAGAAGTGTTGAAATAGATATAGCTTCAACTATTTTAGTGTATGAAACTAAAATTTTGGGGGTGAAATTTTTCAATAGTGTAAGAATTTAATGACAGGAATTTGCATGCTATGAAATTACCTTCTTTGAATAAATTCCCTATTAACTAATATAGTTATAAAAACACAAGCACTATATTAGACTGTTATAAGATATCAGGTTTTAAAATTCCATTAAGAAACATAGACATTGGTGATATTGTTTTGGAATAGTGATCATACATATAATATATATAAAGGGTCATGATAAAGTCTAATTGACACATATGGAAGAACCAATGGCCTCAATTAGTAGAATAATACCTTATGAAGCACATTTATAATAAATTATGAGAGAGGTACCATCACTAGGATTTTTCCATAACCATTCCCAAGATAATATTCTATAACTAAATCATTGACACAACTTTTTATAGAATAATTTTAATATCATTGATTTCACAACCCAAACCATGTACGTCGAACCACCCTAAGAAAATATCACCATCACACACCTTACCATCAAGGTTCTAGATAGTGTAATTAAGGGATATGTATCTAGACCATAATAGTATGAATTTTTATATTTTATTTTTATAAAAAATGGTTATATTCTTCCCTTTTCAATTTTAATTTTATGTGATTAAACAATGAGTATGATAAAAATTAAACATTTATACGATGAAACACAAATTGTATTTTTGAGAGATATATAGTTTCGATCATGTAAAAAATTTATAAATTAAATTATATTTAAAATAAATTACATTTAAATAAAATATTATTATTAAATAATATTTATTAAGTTTCAATGATAATTTAATTTTAAAAATTCAAAATGTAAATTTTATAAGGGATAGAAAAATGTTATTATAAAAAACCGGTAATTTTTAATAAACGATGATTGTTTATTTAAAATCATAAATAATAATATTTATAGAATTATTTTTATAAAATAAATATTAATTTTGAAATCAAAATATTGAAATTATCCAACAGTTAAATTTCATAATTTTCTGAGATAGTTGAATTTTTGGGTAAAAATTAAATACAGGAAAATTATGTGTTATGTATTATGACATCATAAAAGCCCAAAAGTGATGTCATAAATACAATAAATTGTAACCATGACCAAATATATGTTTTAAATTTAATATAATTTATTTATTAGGTTATTTAAATAATTTTATAAATCCTTGGTGAATCCCCCAAAATCTATATTATTTTTAATGTTTTAAAATCAATTCATTATAAACATGACTCACTTCCACAATAATAAGGGTATTATTTTACTAATATAAGTTTTTAAATAACTAAAATAATTTAAACCACTCTAATTTTATAGAAATAAAGTAAAAAATTGTGATATGGCTTGTGGTTTTTATTACTTTATCATATAGATTCCAAAACCTATGTTTGGAAATTAATAAAGAACTCCCCTATATTTTTTAATATAAACCCACCCAACCTCCGATTTATCTTCACTAAAAGATATTTAAGCATTAAATTAATATTATCTCTTCTCTTTATATCTCTCCAAAGGCTCCCCCATTCTCTCAATAATCCCCTCCCATACTTTTAGAAGCACCCTCTCAAGGTAAGGGATCCTCTCACTCTCCTCTTTATTCAAGAACCTCTTTTATATTATTCATTTTATTTTACATTTTTCATTGTAGTATATGTTCTTACACATCAATATTCTTATAATTATTATTTCCATGTGATTAGAGACCCTTTTCAATCTCATTAATCCCTCCCAAGAACCTTTATGTACCACTGTTATGCTGCTAAAATTATCCTATGGTTTTCCTTGTCAGAAATTTATATGTGAATACTCGTACCCATTTCCACTCCTAGGTATTCACCGTGATGTACCTAAATATCGTTGGTTGGTCAATTATATGTACTCAATTCATGATCCTTAATCTTGGGATTAATTTTTATGAAATATGTATTTATATTTAATGATCTACGTGGCACACACGAGCATGTACATATTATGATTTGTACACCTAGATAGTGCTATAATGCATTGAGTAATGTTTTATTCTCATGAGGCATACTATATGATATTCAGAAATAAGCCTATTCCATTATGGGAATTTTTTCTATCATGGTATGATGTCTTGGTAGTTATCCTTGTCCTATGTTTATGATTTCATGATTAATGTTGTCTCCACATTATTATGTTTCCTTTTTTTTTCTATCATGTTATTTCATGATTCATTGTTCATGATTATGGTTCTCACCCCTCATATATTACCTTGATATGACTCTTGGATTACATGTACTACTTTACCTTATTTATGATTTTTTATTCCTTATTGTTATTTATAGATCACCCTTTATTATGTACATTCTAGGGTTATCCCAACCTGTTTTAGAAGATCTACGGAATATAAGAGCATGTTGTGGAGTTTATCATATAATTATTTTATATCCCATGTTCAAGTTGTTATGCTATGTACCTAATCAGTGAAATACACCAGGATTCACAATATTTTGGGTTTTATTAAGTGTAATTTTCTGCAATTAATAATAAAATAAAGTGTATTAAAGACAAGGGCTGTCATAGACATGCCTGAGGCCATGTGGTGGACTGGCTTGGGGAACCCGTGTAGTGGATTCTTGGGAGAGGTGTTACAAAATGATATAATAGATTTTTTTTAATATTTGGTCATGTTATACATAAGACTTGGAACATATCAAGCTTGGTAATGGAGATCATGTGTTGGGGTGATCAATACATACATGAGGTAAACGTATGTTGTTAAGGATAAATTTTTTTTGGTTACCACCTAAGTGTATCTCATTACCTAGGTGCCCCAAGACATGGTTTTAATGTCCCTACTACTTGAAATCAGGGTTTCATGGAATAAAATTGGGATGTCACACCATGAACATTGTTACCCAATCCCATATCTGGGAATGGAGGGGTGTGGGAATGATATAAAAGTCCCTTAAGTACCCATACCAATAATAAACCCTTTTCAAATCATTGGTGAGTTCTAAAAATCTATCCAAAGGAAAGAAAATTCACAAGGTACTAACAACCTAAAACATATAGTATTATGGTAGAGGGACTACTTCCTTGGTCCTAACAAGTGGTATCTTAGCTAAGGACAACCTCATATCCCCAGTGAAAGTGTTGAGGGGGAGATTTTGGATCTCAACTTAGTCTAATTCATTATCATATTCTCTATGACATGGGTTTAGCAGCCCTACTACTTTGTAGTAGGGTGTCACGATGTGGAACTAGGTTTTCATGTCGTGAAACATTTTCCCTAGTCACACATTAGGACATAGAGGGGTTCGAGAAAGATATATAAGTCCCTTGAGTTCCCTACCCCATAAAAATTCTTTTTTATGACATGAGTGATATCTTTGTAGCTATCTCTAGGTAAGATAAAAATATAAGGGACTGAAAACCTAAAGAAAAAAATGTTGTGGTGGAGGGACTTCAAACATGGTCCTAACAGTTGTTTTTTATGGATTTCACTAGTTGAAATGGTTTTTATTTTCAACTTTTACGAGGTACTTGATTCATGATGGGATGATTTATGGTATTTTTTCTCTTATCCCGGTATGGAAAGAGAATGCATCTATGTTCTTTCATTATTTCAAGAACATATTGATTCACGTGAAATGAATCATACTTGGGGAATGAGTATTATATGTTGATTTCATGATTCTTGTTATTTTTATTGAATTTTAATTATATTTTCCAAGTCATGTCAGTATGATTTATGTCTACCTATGTTATATATATTATAGGTAATTAAGAGTCATTATTTAAAATATATGAAGCATCGTATATAGTTTTTTCCATATGCGACTATGATGGAATCTTACTTGACCAATAACTATGATTATCTCCTGATGCAAAGGTAAATATAAATGGAATGATTATGGATTTGATTAAATAAGGTGTCATTAAGATTCCTATAATATGTTTTCACTCATAGCATGTGAATGAAAATTTATTTAATCAATATTTAGGAATGTGGAAATATTTTATTAGATCTTGTAATAATTTTCTGTAAACCATGGTTTTGATTGATAGTGAACCTAGTTGAAAATTTTAACCTTATATCTTGTGGTAATTTAATTTATTATAAATGTGATTTTTGTTTAAAATTATAGTTGGGATAAATAAAATTACAGTATACAATCTATAAAGCATATTCCTTTATAGAATATGAATGACATTCTATTTATCCTACCATATTTTTTGAACATCATTAAATGTTAAATTCTTAATAATGTAAACATGAAAAAGGGGGAAACCCTTAAGTATAAAACGGTGTATTATATGTATTATGTTTTTGGATTGACCATGGTGAGGGTAGGTGGTTCTAGAGAAAGACACCCATTTGTGAGGATCCTATGTTGGGTGTCTGGATGCAAGATGACATGTGACCTTAAGATGGGGACTAGTGTAATCCCATGTATTGTGAACCTTGTGAGAGTGGTCTTAGTGTATATGTGATTGAACCTAGTAACCCATGGGAATGAATCTAGTTAGTGAGTTCATTCCTAGTAAAATTTTAGGGTAACCCATGATAAGGGTTTACAAGATCCATTGTGAGGCCCTATTGGTGTGATATATGGGTATATATTTATGATTATGTGTTTAGTGAATGTCTGGTGCTTCAAAGTGGTGATGTAGTTATAGTTTCACACCTATGGTGTTAGTGCCAAGTGTCTAGGCCAGTTTTGAATGGTGGGTTCATTTGAATTCATAACCCTACCGTTTTTTATGTGTTCTATATGAAGTATATGTAGATTTGTGTGCTTGGGGGTTATTGGAAAAGGCACCAAGGGAGAAAAAGGTTCATTTGAGAAGACAAGAAACATATTAGGTGTGAGGATATTTTATGAGGGAATAAAATATTCCTCTCATTAGTGTATCTAAAATAATAATATAATGGAATGTATATTGGTTAAGCATTTGATCCTAATACTAGTGACACTTGAATCATGGGAAGATAAGTTAGGTTTAGAAAACTAGTTGCATTAGGGGTGTGACCCTTGAGTTTCAATGAGATAAGTTGGTGAAATAATGAGCAACTAATTTCTGGATGGAATTTGAGGTGATTCTTAGTGCTTTTATCGGTGCATGTGAGGTGCAATTTATAGAATGGTATAGGCATGAAAATTTCTTGGATAGTGTTAATGTGAAATAACCTAGGGTTCCAATGCTTGGTATCAATGATGGGGGTCCAATGAAGTAGTGGTTGAGTGTATTTCCTTTTATAATTTGGAGTCTATTTCTAGAAGATTGTTGATAGTGGGGATGAGTGCTTATAGTTTTGGAAAGATTCTATCCAGTGGGTGATCGTGTGATGGACCTTGTCACAATTTAAGTGTTTTTTTAGAAAGAATCACCACGGGTTCTCCCAAATAAGTAATGATAACCTATGTATGAGCCTAATCCATGTCGTATGTGTGTGATCCTAGTTTGGATGTGATATAAATAACGGGACAATGATTTTTGCATCATGGTTAGGTTGTATGAGAATTTTCACCCATTTTTGTTTGAGTGATTGATGCAATGTGCACTAGAGAGCATAGTGCCTATAATTTTTTGGGTTGGAAGGTGGTTGTGTGTGAGTTAAGGGAGGATGAACATAAGTGAATTTTGGAGTAGTGGTGACTAAGGTTTTATTAGAGAAGGAAAATCCCATTTTTTGAGAGGGCATTAATTGGATTATTTCAAAGTATGGTGACATGTTTTATACAAGAAAACAAGGCTTGGGTGGGTATCGGTAGGACAATGAGAATGGATTGGGAGGAGATAATTTTTTTTGGAAAAGACAGGATCCATTAGGTTATGTGATCTGGTAGTAATGGAAGAAAGTAAATGAGGCGGGAAGACAACTATATGTTATAAAGGGTTTGACCCTCACCTTGGATGAGTTTTGGTGAATACTAAGAATGGTGATCCATGGGTTAGAGGGAGTTAGTATTTGATGGTTGGAATAGAGATCGGGAATGAGCGTGTTTGGCATAATCTGGACAATGTGTTTAGTAATAGATGAGATTTGGGTCTTGAGATCAGGGTATTAACCCATTAGAATGACCACAAGGAGACACCCCTACTGGGGTGTGTCATGTGGATCTTTGGAATGCGACCCTTGGGTTCGAAAAATTTACTGGAGTGCTAAATCAATCTTTAGATGGTCATGAAAACATCTAATGATGGTTCATATGTTCTTTTTATATAATCAATATTCTTTTGGGAATAAAAAAGGTAAGATCATAAGTTATGCTTGTGGGAGTATAATAGGTTGTTTTGGGATTTGGAAGTAATATTGTGATCCATGTATAGTTCTATGAGGTGGTAAATTGGTGCTAGGGTAAATTAATGGTGAATAGTATAGGAAAATGGTGTTCATCCATTGAATCACATAAGGGGCCTGGTTGGACCTCAGAGTGTTAGGTTGAGTAGGGGATGCTACTTGTGGGAAATTTATCATGCTCTAGTACTCCAAAGGCACATTGGTGGAAGAATTTGAGAATTCTTATATTTAGTATGCTAAGGTTTTAATTGGGTAATGATAATAAGTGTCATGTTTGAACTATGATTTATATGATTGGGTGGTTTTGGAATGCCTTTTGAGAAAAGCATTAGGACTGAGATGTGAGGTAGCATATTGTTGACTGCTAATATTTTTGAGGTAGGTAGGTCAAATGAGGTTTACCGTATTATATCGTGTGTGGTTCGATGTTATGAGTTGAAAACTATATTGAGCATGTGATTTTGGATGTGACAATTATATCTCAAATGTTTTCTAGGGACTTTATATAAAACCCCAACCCCATAATCCTGGAGTCAGTTCCTTACCTTATTAAATTATAATAAGTTACAAGGAATCACCTACCCAAGGAAGAAATAGTTTAGTATTCTTTAAAAACTAGATACATATTTTAAATTCACATTTCAATCTAAAAAAATATAAAAAGAATTTTCTTCAAGCATGCCATTAATCCTCTTAGTGTAACCCTATACACCAATCCCAATACGCTTTTTTATATCATGGGGAAAAATAAAATATAAGAAAAGGGTTATCTCAAATAACCAGTAAGGGTAAGCATACAATGGAAGATAACTTTAATTAATAATGAATAATAAAAAGTAAAAGAATAAAATATTATGTAATAATTCGATATAAATAATCACATGATCTTAAAACATGACCATGGATATTATAACTAATAATATAATCCCATGGAATAATAATAATGAAAAAATTCATAATGTTGTATGCCTGAAATACCAAGATCTATCCTCCAGATTGTTACTATCAAAATCTATCCTCAAGAATGTTTATATGTGTGGGTAGAAACTCATCTTATTTCTGTCAGGATCTATTCTCTTTTAAATTTAAAACTTATTGAAAAAAACGTGAAGGGTTTTTCTCTAACTGATTTCATCTCAAGAGACTATCAATAAATCAAGGGGATTTCCTATATAAAGTCCCTACCTATAATTTCTTGTCCAATGCATTCTACACATGAATAAATAATACAACTTAATTAATATGTATTAACAAAATATTTAAATAGTCATATGGTATATCAATACTTCCCTAGTAAAACTGACCATAAACCATTTAATAAAGTATGGAAGATGGTACCATAAGATATAAACCTCAATGAAGTAAAAAATTCAACAAATTATGTCTACATAGATGAAAATACTTTTAATGAGATCACAAAACAATTATTGAAGAAAAACTACAATTAACCCATATGAAAACACTTTCGTATAAAAATAATCTTTTCCTTTAACAACCCATTTCCAATTCCAAATCACCATTTTCTTTGAAAAAATATTTAAAAAAAATAGCAAAAAATATATAAATGGGTTTTCATTTAATGAAACATGAAATCATGAAAAGGAGGCAAAAATAAAATAATGTCAACAGTAGAAGAAAATTCATTTCCACCATATACATTAATAACAAAACATTCCTTTTATTGTCTGTTAAAAAATTCTATATAAAACAGATAAAAATATAAAATTTTGAAAACATTTGAATTAAATTCAAAAAATACATAAAATTTCCCTTATAATAATTTTATATAAAATACTATCAAGAATGTTTACATGGAGAAAAATATTTGATAATTAAATCTTTAAACATTCAAGGTGTCCCATACAACTTTGAATAATTAAATAATAAGCCCGATGAAAGAATAAAATTTAAAAAAACATTAAATAACTTGATAATAAGTAAATTAATGACATTATAAGTCAATGGGTCTATATATAAACCTCATAAAATAATGTGGGGGTATAACATCGAACTATCCCTCAATGAAAGAAGATTGAGGCAAAGTCCCTTACCTTAAAAGTCATTCTTTTAAACCTGATTTAAAATCGTGTATAATGGTTTAAAAATGTTATTAACTTATATAAAAACCTTATTAATATTTATTTTATCATATATTATCTTGTTATATTATTTTATCACCTGTTTTTTGATAATATTTTATCATTACCCTTGTTTTGGGTGTTAAGTGCTTCATTTTCCTATGGATGTTTTATCATAAAAGTCATAGTTATTTTAAATAGGTGTTAGTTCTACAAGGCTGAATACCTTGAGAGGGGGGGTGAATCAGGGTATGACTAATTTAAAATTAAAGTCTGTTCTGATCTTGTTTCACTGTTAAGAAAAACACTCTTCTCTCTTTTCCTGTTGCACAATATAAACAGAAAGTAAAGCAAGAACAGGACACAACAATTTTACTTGGTTCACCACTAAGGGCTACGTACAAGGTGCATACGCCGACAGGTTGTTGGTCATACCAAATTCCACTATACTTCACTAGCTGTGGATACAAAGGTTCGGGCAAGATCACTTCTATGCCCAGGCTCACTGCCCTTACAATGTTTAGGGTTTTCTCACTGCTTTCCCAAGGGTCACTCCCTATTTCTCCCTCTCTCTGGCTCACTGACGGTGGATAGGATCCCCTTCTTTCTCTTCCTAAGCTCACTGCTCTGGAAGGAAATCCACTCACAGTTTATAGATCTGTAGGTCTCTTCATTTGCCTGAATACATGCATCCTTAACTGTTGATGGATTCTCTGTTATAGTCCAACGTTCATCCACTGATGAATACCGCTTTTCCTCTTATCCACTGGGCAATTACTTTGGAAACACCTTTGCAAAGCACTCTACTTCGCGAGGCTCCCAATTTCGCGAAGCTCAAACAAGCCTTCGCGATGATCCTGCCTTTTCGCGAAGCACTCTCGCAAAGCACTTTCACGAAGCACTCTCGCGATGCTCAAGCCGTCGCAGAGCGACATCCCTCGTGAAGCTCACTGAGACAACGCGGAGCTCGTAGGTTTCGCGGAGCTACAATAGCCTCCACGAAGCTCCTCTTTCATAAAGCACACTGGCTCCGCGAACCTCCTTCGCAATACGAGAGAAAAATATTTTCTCTGAAAATTCTCTCTACTTCTCTCGAGGGGGTCGACCTCTATTTATAGGTGATTCCACCGACCCTCGACACTTCCGCGCGATGTCAACACCACGTCATCTCAAATTGCAAAGCTCCAAACTTTCCGCAGGAATTCTGTCTAAATCATGAAGTACCTCGGCAATTTTTGGATCTCGGAGCTCGTCGTAATTGCGGAGAATCACCGTCAACATTCCTTCGCACCTTCGCCGCGAAGCTCCCTCGCGAAGCCCTTCATCGCCGCGATGCGCTTTAACTCTGCCATTCGCAAAGAATTGACGTAATCGCAAAGCATCACCGCCTCCATTTTTCTGGTCGTTGCGAAATCCAATCCATGCATCCCATCTTCGTGAAACTCATGCCTTTACCATATTAAATTATGATCTTCATGGAAATCCTATTTTCGTGATGCTCACCAAACTCCAAATTTTGGACCCCAAAAATTTGGCAAACACTGGGAAACGACGCCACCTTGTACTACTCTTTTGTACTACCTCCAGATCGTCCTTTCCTTTGTCATCGTTCTTTGTTAACATGGATTGTCAACAACTTCTCGGTAACTCGACAATTCTCCATGGAAACCTGCTTTGCAACAAACACAATCAACCCAAAAATACTTCAATGTTACCTTGAGGGATTTTTTTCCCAACAATAGGATATATATCCAACATCTAAAAAATTATATTAATGTTATAAATATCATATTTAATCATTAAATACATTTTTATATCCATTCATTAATTTTTTATATTTAAAATGAATCACATTGCGTCGTGGAGATGGTAGGTTGTACGTACACAGGATTGAAAATATCATTCCCTTAATAATTGAAAGGATAAAGAATTTTCTAGTGTATTAATTTTTCTATAATCAATATCATATCACAATTATAATATATGTCCATAATTTCCATCATTATATCCATCCATGTAAAGTGTTGATGAAAAACATATTACACCACGGTGTTGAGACAGTAAGCTGAAAGTACGCACACGTGGAAGGTTTTATTTTCATAGGATGGATAAAACATGGAATATGGTTTTACCAAAACAACAGTAACATCATATAATATATATGACGCTGTATTGAAAAACACATTAATTGGATGTATAAGAAGGAATGAACTTGGATAAGTTTGTAAAAACGATTACCTCTCCTTTTGTGGACTTCCTTTAGATATCTTCTTAAGGGATCTAGGGGAGATCTTTAAGAAGAACCAAAATCTTTAGAACATAGATAATGATTTTGGAATGTTAAATTTTTAGGGTATGGAAGAAGGATAATTTTTTTTGTGGGAGTGAGGGAGGAGGTTCCCTTTTATAATTGAGGTGAGGGTCACTTTTGAAAACTCAAAAAATATTAAATTAATATAAATTTATTTTCAATTAAAATGGATCCAATATTAGTTATTGAAAATCTATGATGAGTATGCGTCGAAATAATCATTTTTTTTCAAGTTTAGGTTACATTATTACACTTAAATTTTAACTTTAAACCTTAGTTAAACCCTTCAACTCTTACCATGTAAACATTCCTTTTTACTCTCTAAGGGTTAATATATTTAAGATGAAATTAAAAAAGAATAATAAATGAATCACGAATGTGATTTTAAACTTTTTCAAAATTACTTGGATGAATTTCATATTTTTATAAATTTTATATCATTTAATAAAATATTATTTATTTTAAAATATCATTAGTGTAAATTTTTACACTATTCACTACTTGATTTTTTTTAAAAATAAATAACAATATAACTTCAAAAAAAACATTTAATACATCCATAATATGTATATTTCATCAATAAGATTTATGTATGAAATTAATTATATCAAATTATATTTATTTTAATATTTTTAATAACATTTATTTGATATATCCCTTAATTGAACAATCACAACATCATCATTGTGCAAGACTTTAATTTAAATATTTATTACCAAAAAATTAAAAATAAATTATCATGATGAAGATGAAAATTTTAAATTTTATATTTTAAATTATTATTTATAGTTGAATATATATTTTTAATAACCATATATAAAAAAAATAATACTTATTAAAAACATGAGTATGACATATTTGACATTCCTTGGAATAAAATAATATAAAAGGAATAAAGTCATTAAACTGGATCCAAGAGGCCCTAAAATTGGATAAATTTTGATTTAGGTAAAAATTACTCATCCAATAAAATTACTAAAAGTTTTAGGGTAAGTTTATAATACCAATTATATTATTTTTACCCTTAATTACCCAATTTTACCTTAGCTATGGTAATCTTTAAAAAATAGTTATGTTGCAATTCATATTGTACAAAAATAAAAGGGTCCTATTTAATAAATTTGGAAATTCTTATTCAAAATATTGAATCTATTTTTCAAAATTTAAAACACATAATTGGTTGAAATTAATTTAAATTTTATCTCATTGATGGAATGAGAAAATGAGTTTTTAAAGTAAAAACATTCGAAAGATTAAAATGTTTTAATTTCTAAATTCAATTTGAAATTGATTCCAATAAACTAAATTAGATTAAATTATAATTTTTTCTTATTATTATACTTTAAAAATAATCAGAAAACATAACTTAACACCATAAATTATTTAGATGAAAATGTTAATTTCAATTAAAATGAAATATTTTCTTACTATTCATTAATACATGAAACTGCTCAGAAAATACCTAAAATTCAACAAGAGTAATTTTTTAAATTATTAATTAAAATAATAAGTTTTTTTCAATTATAATTTATAATTGTGTGAAGAACTACATTTAAAACATGTTATCCTTCAAAAGGTGGGAAAATCTATTTTTTAGAAAAATACTTCTTTTAGGTGTAAAATTGGATTTTTTTCTTATATCATGTCTAAAAAATATATAAGATGAATTTTAAAAAATATATTGGATATATTATATATATATATATATTTAATTAATATATTCCAAAAAGATTTATTTGTTTATTTATTGGTATAAAACACACTTGTGCACATTTAAATAGTTTTTTTAGAAAAACATGTCCTTTTATTTTAAAAGTGGTTTTATATTCATTTTTAATTAATTAGTAAGTGAATAATATATATATTCTTAAACTCTATTTTTATTATTTAGTTAATCCTATTCACAACCATCACCTTAATGAGTAGTATTAGTATAATAATATTTAATAGTATATCACGGTTTTTTTAAGCTCGGTGTTGTATATAATGTATAGTATCAAAGAAATTGAATTTATTTAAGAAGTTTCATACCATAGAATCTTAGGGTGTTACATTTTTTAGGTAAAATCAGTTCTTAGGTTGTTTTTGGATGGTGGAGGTACACCAATTTTGGCTATAAAGATGGAAAAAGGGAACATGTACTCAGGTTGGATAGTAATCTCATGCTAGTTGAGGTATAGTGCATTGGGAACTATGCTGAGGTGGTCGATGGACCATTGAGAACATGTTTTGGTAAGACACTTAGTTGGTGGGAGAAACCATGCATTATATATAACTTTTTTAAGCTATGTTATATTATGGGGAGAAAAACGTACTGTGTAATCAGGTGAATGATGATAGGTGGGTATCATGGGATAGACAAGATTATGAGAGCACTATATTACAATTTTGGAGTAGTTGAAAATGGTGTATCATGTTTTAATATACAGATCATTCGATTTTGGGAGTGGCTCTTGGAATCATGTTAGGCCATTCAAGAGTGGAACATGAACATTTTCCATCTGTATTACATTGACGTAGGCAAGGTGACTTTTTAGATAACCACCCAGAATTCTCGAGGAAGTGAAGTGATATGTGTTGGTTCCAGACACAGTGAAAACATGAGGTTGTGGGAGATATGTTGAATTTCTTTTAATTATCATTTCTTGAAACCATGAGTGTAGATATTTTATGTCAAATTTATAATTAATTTATTTAATATATGACTAAAAGAATATATAGGATTAGGATCATTCTTCATTGATGAATGTTGATCATATAAAAGGACACTTTTAGATTTAATTCATTATTTTGTGATGATCCAAGGATTGAATCACTCTAGCATTGATCCACACGTGCTCATATGGTATCCAAACAACATCACTCAGTCTTCGGGTTCTAGTACAATGAATTGAATGTATTTCATTGTTTTTTATTGATTGATTGTTCTTCAATATTGAATAGATATCTCTTGAATTTCTTATTCAAGAGAGTGAGAGAGAAGGAAGAGCAATGAGGGAATTAATTGTGTGCGATATTTTTTTATTTTGATTTTACCAATGAATACTCTATACAATAGATATTAACATATATTTATAGAGATAGGGTTTAAGTTAAAATATTTCTTTAATGCTTGCCAGCCATTAAATAATATAATAAAAGTTAATAAACCCCATTCCACATAATAAAATAATAACAATAATATTTTTTGTGTGTGCCAACTTGCGAAATAGTAAATATTATTTAATCAATGTGTTAATTAATATTTTTCACTGGAATTTGTCTTAGTTTATTCGAACTCCTCTAGTGTTTATTGAATATTTCAATAAAATTATTTTATCCCCATAAATAAATATTTTATTCACAAACTAGTAAACAAATATTTATTAGATATTAAATAAAATTAATAAATATATCTTATTCACAATCACATGAAAAAATATTTATTTAATTATGTGACCAATAAAACATTAAAAAAATTATTCCTTGTTATTGAGAATAATATTTATTCCATTAATTAAATTAAAATATAATTTAATGATGATCAATGGAAATACATAGTGTGTGACCCTATGGGATTCTTTATCATTAACACCATTAGGGTTTTCCTAAAGTACAAGATTACTATCTAGAAATGAGAAAAGAACCCAAAATAATAAACTTAATGTCATAATGACAATAACCACATAAGAAAATAGCTATGTAATATAATCCCTTTGTCATAATATCACACCATGCAGGGTGAACATCCATGTCACCAATATATATGTTTGATATATATTAATTTTACTATCTAAAATAAACATGTTGTTACATAATGGAAAAGGAATTTGGGTAGAATGTTATATTCCAATAAAAACTGAAAGATATCATCTTCCATAAATATATATTGGAAAACACATTCCTCAACTTATCCTTTAATGATGTGTCAATCATTATTCTCCCAATGTACCCTACCTCACCATGAACATATGTCATCATATTTTTCATCATAAAATCTAAATTTTTGATTCATGACATGAATTAATAATAATATAAAGCCCAAGGAACATTACACATGCTCACAAGTAGGAATATCAAAAGATAGAAAAACATATAGAATTCATATTATTGGTTCTGTTTCATAATCTCTATTCTTGGATATTAAGATGTGTGAAATTCTTGAGAAGAAGCATCACCTACTTATGAGTACTTTCACCTAATGTCCTAAATACTACGTGTCCCATCATTTTATGTTATATATTACCGTAAACATATTAAGAATATTTTCATATAATTTCAATGTTCTCATCATAGCGGGGAACTATTATGACCTTATAGGTGTGAAAAATACTCTACATGATGTTATTAGTCTAAATCCATGTAAAAAATGAACATTAAGTAATAAGGTGTTTAATTAAAATTCAATACATAGAATATATATGTAATGAAAGTAAAAATATTTAGTCCTAGGATACCCAATCTAGAACATTATGGGGAGTTTACTATCCCTAGTATTCATTTGAGAATTTTAATTCTTGATAGGGAATTTGAATTTTAGTATAGTGGATATGATGATTTTTTAATCGGTCTTCAAGAGAACAACTCGAATATTGGAATCCCAAAAACACATGTAATTAAATATGAAATAAAATTTGATGTTTGGTTGAGGGATTCATGGGAGTAAATAAGGAGACCAAAAATGGATCCAGGGATACAAAAAGATGTTGCGACACCACCAGATAGCCTATGGCCTTTGAAAAATCTAAGGAAGGTTGTTGAGCTCACCAGATTACCATTGGACCACTAACTAGCTAGTAGAGGAAAATGTCTAGGTGATATAATCCATGAATTTTTTATCTGGGGTAAAGCCTCGTCATTTTACCCAAGCTACCCCCTATTCCTCTTATGAATGATTTTTTCCCTTGGAGGATTGTAGAGCCCCATCATCACACCTACCTCCCTCTCATTTTACCTTAGGTGGATTACCTTCATTTTGTGTCTAAATCAAGCATAATATCTTATGATTTGAATCTAAAGATATGTCTACAATTATTTTTCCCTATATTTGTTTTCTTATACTATTGAGGGGTGTTCCACTTGGTCAGTTGATATTGTATATTTTTATGTAGTTTGACTATTTTTTATATTTTCATCTAATTTAGGTTCAAGAAATTGTTGATGCATAGTGATTTTACTTCTATTGGAATAAGTTAGGGGGTCCCTAAACATATCCCATAGTCTTTCTATTTTTCACAAGTGCTATATTTTATCATTAAATCCTACCATTTCATGACTTGAAAATATTTAATTTAAATGTTTTCAGTTGAGTTAAACTCATTTAATTTAGCAATTTAATATTCCTTGAACTATAGAAAATTTTGGCCCCATGCGAGGTGACATTATTTAGGTTTTGACCTTGAGTGGGCTTGGGGTAAGGAATGTTTGTCCAATCCTAAAGGGAAAATGAAAGGTTATATTTGGGATTGAATTTTGTGAAATGGGATTTTACAACCATAGATAATGTCAAAGTGGGTTGGACCTCTAAATGGGATCTTAGTATATTAGTGTTGAATTGTAAAATGGTTTTGACCCTCCAGATGGCACTAAGGGACTGACATATATGATCTGTATAATGGATGAATTATGTTGGATGTGGGTTTTTTGTATAAATAATGTGGGTTTATGGGAATACCATGTCATAGGTAACATAGTTAACCATCATGATGAAACCAATATTAAATGTACTAAAAACGATAATTAACATGTGTACTATATTGACAGGTCAAATATTTGTTTTGGTTAAATAGAGAACCATTAGGAAACATAAAGGGCGTTTTCCACTAAAGTTTTTTAATGGTTTTTTATTCAAACAATCCCTTAAATTATTGTAAGGATTTTAGGAAATGGTTTAATGGAATGGGGTCTAATAATGGTTATAGTTCTTGGTAAATGAGTTTTCTTGTATAAATGATAAATAATGTGTGTAAATTTTTTTGTGTTTCATCCCTTGGATTCAATTATAAATATAAAATGGGTGAAAAACCATGAGTAAATGTCGATTCCGTTAGCAGATCCGCATAGATTCCATGAGAAGATGCCTTATTTGATCTATAGATGTATAAATTTAAGGAATTCTGTTAGATTCATTGGATTCCTCACTGAATCATCACTATGAATGCCTCAGGGTATATCCCCATTGGATTCAAGTGGTGAGTTATATTTTTAATACCATGGATTAATGTAATGTATTCTCATGGGGTACCGTTTTGAATATCCTGAGATGAACCCCTTGGATTAGGCTTAATTATGCGAGATGAAATTCCATGGGTGTAGCTCTAGATTCTGGTCAAGACAAATACTCTGAAAGCCTTAGGCCGGTGGTTCCTTGGATTGAATTTATAGAGTTCCAAGGTAGGGTTTGATGAATTATCTTATATTGAATTAAGAGTAATTTCATTGATAGATTCCTTCGTTGGTGGATTGACTTGGTAAAAGAGTAATTTTCAGTGGATCCCCCACAAATTACCTTATGGTGTCCCAGATTTGGCGGCCTTTGTTAGACACCATTGATCCAACATGAGGAGTGAGGTATATAACACTGATAATTATTTTACTAGTGATGGTTGAAGTAGGTATAGACTGATTTTGGGTCTCACTATTGTGATAAAGTATCAATGGTTATTTTTCTGCTCTTTTAATGTAGAATATTATATTTCTAGATTGTAAATTTTGAAATATTAATTGTTTATTTATAGCATTCATTCATACACTACGTTATGGAATTTTTTATCTTAGGGACATTGTTGGTTGTGGCCTATCAGGTTTTACCCACACCCTACTTGGACATCCAGGGAACTTGGGTCCCCAAGAAGAAGACTATTTCATTGTATGGATAGGTTTCAAAAAACACTCGATAGGTTGATTGTTTGAGTATTTCACGGCTTGCATGGAGAATGGAATTCAAGACCATACAATACTCAAGAGTAAATTAATGTTGAGTATTATTCTCTTTTTTATCAATATTATGTGATCCACCCATATGAGATCATTCATGAATTTTACAGCGTGTAAATTATTACAACATTTGATATAGTGTTCAATTATTAGCACTTTTTTGGCTTATCTATAATGGTTGTTTTATCTGATTTATTTGTTTGTTATTGTTTCTACTTATATTTTAAATATGATAAGTGGGTATAGTCTCCCCACTATTACACCATAGACCTACGCTACTGGTCGATAGCCTCTAGAATATGAGGAGATATACTTGAGGCCATGTGGAACACCGGTATGGGGAATCAGTTTAGTAACTCTAATGGCAGGGTATTATAATAAACCAGTGTGAGTGGATTGTTTTTCACTAGGACAACATTCTAGTGTTATAGGATGTAATTGTTTACATGTTCTAGAGGCCAGTGTGACCAAATGTATTTTTTTGAGATACTAGTTCAATTATTATACAAAACCAATGAATTTTTTTATGATGTGTTTTGTTATACTATGACCCATAAATTATTGAGAAAAAGGTGAAATCTATTGGTTATATATACTATAATATTACCCAAGGGTTGTATATGTTACAACCTAATCCAATATAAAATGAGATGATTATTCCATTATTCATTTAAAGTGATGGATATATTCTTTCGTAGAGAGCTTCCACTATCACTTTTCTCCCCACCCTAGTGTTTCTTCCCCCCTCACAATGGATCAATACCTTTTGACCTCAATTTTTTCCTTATATTATTCTACTTATTCTACTTCATTTTTATACAATTTTTTTTGTTCTTCTTTAGTCTCTACCATTTGGGTGGATCTATCTAATTTAGTGATCTGGATTTCTAACATGCTTCCTCAGTGGTGAGTGGAAATTATACTGGCTATTCATTATTTTATAAGGCAAGTGTCTCTAGTTTTTTGGCCGTCTACTATGAATCATAGCAGCTCTACCGACCAGATCCTTCACACCAGACAACTTTTTTTTCCTTCTCAGCATTCATAATGGTGGTTTGGTATTTACTTGGGTTCGTGATAATGGTTTTCTGTGGGGGATTTTACAAGTTATTATGTTCTTCTATTTGATTGAATTATTTTCTAGGTATTTTTCTGTTTTTTCCTTGATATCGATGTCTTCATCTGGTGATGGTGTTTTTTCACATTCACATTGGTATTTTATGCCTAATGGTTCTATTCAAATGAGATGTTATGATTATTGGTTTGGCGTCCTTGCCAAACATGATTCATTATTCTACCCTTCATCCACTCAACTCTACCATAGATTAAAAATCCAATGCTCCTGTCTAAGTAGGCCTGGTGTGTTAGTTATGATGGATCTTTGGGAGGTGTAGTTTGAGAGGATGAAAGTATTTCAGGAGGTTATCTAGCATGGGGTTTACATTATTTCTATTTATCTGGTGATTTCTATAGACTAGTTTGAATCCCATTGGCATTGTAAAAGTTACTAGGTATAAGTATCTTTTTTTATTTACTTTATGTTGTGTGTTTTTCGATGGAAATAATGGTGCTCAATGTTGAAGACAATGGATTCCAGTGGTTTGTGGAGGCCTTCAAAGCTATTTTGGTGTTTTATAGAGGTGAGGTTATCTAGAGACTAGTGTGGGATAATGATGATGGTGATGATAAAATGGAAATGTCGATGGTGGCCCTTTTGATGATGATGGTAGGAAACATGATGCAACTTTTGAAGTTGTGTATACACATTTCTTGAGGTCTCCTTGGATGATTTGAATTTATTATTGATTTTGCAACATTGTATTTGATGTTTTTAACCTGTATCCCATGAAATACATTTTGGTTTCTACTCAACTATAAAGTGGTTTATTTAAGAATAAAAAAATAAAATTTTCAGTCTATATTCAATGAAATTATGGTTCTGGAAACATGTTGACCGTGCTATGAGAAAGATACTATAATGGGTAGACATTCTATGTATGAGGATTCCATTAAGGCATCAAGAAATATAACCCAAGGTGTTGAATTTTTTATTTAATTTATGATGAATCATTGATGCATATGATGGGAGTAAGAGACATGCGATATTGGGTTTGATACTGATATAGAACCGATGGGTCTATAAATTGGGATTGCATTCTCCAGCACCCATGGATCAGTGTGACATCAGTAAACTACTGTGATTTTTTAAGTATAATTCATCATTAGAAAATGTAGTTATATTCATGTACTATTGTATCCTTGTAGACCCATGGGGAACTAATTTGGTTTATTATTATTGTTCTATGTTATAATGACATACACCATTTGGATTCATTGGGATTTTTATTTCCCATGGTATCATTATAAATCCATATACATAAATACATGTAAGAATCAGAATATATATTTAGGTTCTTATGGTTTTCTTATTAATTCATTTTATTCACACCTTTCATATACACCTTGTTGGATATATAATTCTTATTGTTTTCATCGCATGCATCTAATAGATATTACAATATAAGTGTATAATATCATAGATGTTTTGTGGGAGTAGAATAGATTTAAAAATAGGTTATTTCTTGAGATGTCAGTATGGTAGTTAAAAAACTCCCTTGATTTATTTATTTATTTATTTATACTTTATTTTAAGAATTACTTGAAGTAAATATCAATTTTATATTTGTTGGAACCACATGTTGTCTTTGTTAGATTTTTATTCAAGGTGTTTGATTGCGATTGTCATTTACATGAAGTCAGTTGGAAGTCACATAAAGTATTTTGAGGTTTTTGAAATACCACTAGAGTGATTTTTTGTGTGAAACCCCAAGACATTATGTTATATTTTCTTTTAAATAAATTTACTCTCTTAGAATGATTGGAATACACCCAACCCTAAGTTTAAGTGAACCGTAAAATAGTTTGTGGTTATAACTGAGCCATTAAGTTGGAGGGTATGAATAATAATAACTAAATTATAAAAATATCTAATTGACACATTTTTATTTGTTATCTATTTATTATAAATAAAAAAATCATCATTTGAAGGTATTTTTTTATGAAAACTGTATTTTTTTCATAGAAAACAGATTTGTAACTTCTTGAGAACTTATGATAAAATTAATTTTTTACTCTTGTATAAAAATTATTTTATAAAATTAAATATTTTTTAAAATAAAAATATCAAAATTATCTTAGGGTTTTTTTTTTGTATTTTTTCAGAAATTTTTATTTTTCGATGAATATTAAAAAATACTAATATTTATTAAAAAATGCTTTTTCATTGAAAATATTTTCAAAATTTAATTATTTTTTAAATTGGTTTTAATTTAAAATTAGATAAATTCTATTATAATTAAAACAATTTAGGTTAGTCTAATCAATTTAATATTGAATTTTGATATTTTAACCTTCTATATATATGAGAAGTTTCCCTTTGGAAACCCGCTTTTAATCGCGTCTATGGGTATAATATTAATTTAAATTCATACAATTATGTTAGTTAATTTTGGTAAAACAGAATGAATATTTTTAATCAGAAAAAATAATATTATATACTAATTTCAACTTAATTTTATTCCATAATGAGTAGTGAAACAATGAAAATTAATCACCGTGGTTAATGTAAAAATCGGATTACTGAGGAGTTAAATTAAGAAGATAAGGGTTAAAAATGACCAAAAATATATAAAAATACCATTTTATAGATATATTTATACCTTATAACATCTAAGTCTTTATAATGGATCATTTTTATCCTTTCGGTATTTTAAAAACATCAGTACACTTTATTATTTTCTAAAATTCCATGTGTGTTCTCTACCCCACTTATAAAAGTCCACCCATCTCATCCCATCTTCACAATTCAAAATAAATTTGTTTTAGAAAATAACCAACCAAATAACCTTATTAATACTATAAAAACACAATTTATCCCTTATTTTGATAAAATATCCACCCTAGGAAGGCTTTTGGTTCAAACCTAAAGAGGTCATCCTAAGAGGAGGTAATGTTCTTAAATGATTGTTTTTGTTTTGTTTCTTACTCCACCATCTTAAAATATTATTAAATAATGATTGTATAATAAAAAAGTATCTACTATATAATAAAACTTTATTATGTTAACTTCATAACCTATATCAATCTCCTCTTCCATAAAATGGGAAACGAAATTGCTAATCATGTGTACGATGGAGTACCATTT
Source organism: Viscum album (assembly GCA_963277665.1). NCBI lineage: Eukaryota > Viridiplantae > Streptophyta > Magnoliopsida > Santalales > Viscaceae > Viscum > Viscum album. The sequence goes on along the minus strand of OY728138.1, from coordinate 1,290,542,403 downwards.
CTCGAACCGATGTAACTCATTTTCCATCAACACCTACCATGTTTGAATATAATTATGGATTTAATATATATAAATATATATATATTATTTATGATATAATTAAACTTATATAATTATTCTATCATATACACCTTTTTAATTTCCATTCCATTTAAAATATGATAATGTCTCTTGTGTGTACGACAGACTGTCGCATTGCTAAGTGATGTGATTCATTTGTCACTTATGTTTTACATAGAATGTGATAAGGATAAATTTAATTAATATAAGTTATATAAACTACATGATATCAATTCTATAAAATTAATATATCATACATTTTATAGTGACCTAGGATTTTTATACATGGATTTTACATCATTTTAAATGAATATTCAACACATTACAAAAGTACATGCTTGAGGACCGTAATAGTTCAATGTCTTTGGAAACATGGAAAAAAATATTCTTACTTGGTGAAAGATCTTAAATGTTTCCCAAAAATATCTTCCAATTTATTACTCCTTCTTAAAACCTTTCTTCATAACATAGAGAAATGATACATAAGAAATAGTGATCTTAGATACTCAATATGGGTAAATAAAGGAGGTACATGAGCATAATATAAACATAAGGGTTTGAAAACAAGATCATAAAATTTAAAGATCATAACCTACATATAAAATATCATACACATGATTCTAGGAATTAATATTGTAATAGAATGAAACATGAATCATATGATAATCATAATCATAATCCATGAGATCATTACGTAGGAATAAGATGTAGAATTCTGGAAGATACATAAACATATAAAATTATTTTCATAGTAGTAAAGGATCACTTAAAATGTTTTATTAGTGAAATGGGTTCAATCCCCAAACCATATTAGCAGTCAAGGTTAATTCTAAAGACCATATTAGTAGTCAAGGTTCACTCCCAAGACCATCTTAGTAGTCAAGGTTCACTTCTAAGACCATCTTAGAGGAAAAAGTGCTTTACCAAATAAGGTTCAATCCCAATTGAATCCACTTATATCTCATGAGATATAAATCTTTACCCAATGAATTTGTAGGAGATATACTTCCCACCTATCACATAATAAAATCCTAAATATGTGTGCTACAGGATAATAAAATATTCATTAAATCACAGCCCATAAAAAGAAATGGATCTCATAAACATAATATAATAACCCATTAAATGAAATGGGAATTATAAAAATTTAATCATATCATAACATATGTAAAATAGATAGGTTTCATAATCATTTAATCCTAGAATAACCCATGAAGGGAAGAATATTTCATAAGGGTTTATCATCGTATAACCTATTAAAGAGAAACATGTTTCATAAATAACTTGTCATCTTAAACATAAAAAATTAAAATAAAGAATTAGAAGCGTGTCCTTGGATCATATCCTCAGTAAATACTAAATAATATCAAAGGATTTAATCATTGATGGATAATTATTTAGAATAATCACTTAGATAATTTCTTAAGGAAAATAAATTTTCTTTGAAAATCATTTTTAATACATAAAACATTTTCAAAATACTTTTCATCAAAAATAACTTTAAAAACTGATTAATTTATGTTTTTAAAAAATTGAATTAATTTCTTGAGGGAAATATCCATTTCACTTAGAAAAGGTATTTCTTAGGGAAATATCCTTTCCGATGTATACACAAACAATGATTTTGTAACCCATTTGATGGAAGTGATAGTGGTTATAGATTCTAACCTTGAAATAAAAATATCTTAATATATATATATATAATACTAATGTTATTATATAATTAATATATTTAAATAATTTAAGGAGGTGGAGAAGGATATAAAAAAAAATGCTTTTAGAATAATATTGCCTCTTCTTCGGGTATCCTCATTAGGTTTGTAATAAATCATTAAATGGTTTTTATGCATAAACTATAGATCTTATAATTATAGGAGGAAAGTTGTTAAGTTATTTTTTTAGTGTTTGGTTGATCCAAATGGATTTATATGCGTGAATAATGGGGGAGAGTGAGTTCCCTTTTATAGTTAAAGAGTGAAATTCTTATAAAAACTCAACAGTTGTGACTATAAAATGGTTTCCCTTACCTCCTACAGCTCAAAGATTTTATAATAATGTTAGTGATGTTTTATGCAGTTTAGAAATACCTCCGACACAGAAAAATGAAGACATTTTTATAAATTTATTCCTAAACATTGATGTTTCCCTATTTTTTCCATATTTTTATTAAGGTAACTAATTTTCTAACATAGGTAATTTATTCATTATGAATAAATTAAAGTGAAAAATCTTATAAAATGTATACTTAATGATTATAAAATATTATAATTAATTTATAAAATATAAATCCCATATTCTTTATAATTTAATTTTAACCGAATCATAAATAATGCATAAACACACCACCTTAACCCTAAATGTGCTAATAAACTCTTTTTCTTCTATTTTGGGGTCAATATGTTCATTACAAAAGATAAATTGGTCCATTTAAAGAATATATTATATATTTATTAACATTTCATATTCACTTTTACGAATATATGATTCTTATTAATTTTAAATCATTTAATAAAATATCATTTATTATAAAATAATATTAATGTCAATTTTGACATTTTTTATTTAATTTTCATTTAAAATTATCAAGACAATAATTTAATTTTAATATATAATGTTCACACAAATATAACATGATTTATTAATATTATGAAAAATTAATTTAAGACAATAATTTATTCAATTTACTTCCCTTTTAATATTTTTAGTATCATTTATGTTACTTAATTATAAACTAAATAATTCATGCATTGGAATTTCCTAAGCATTTAAAGTAATTAGATGATATCTAAAAAAATTAAAATAAGTTATCATGATAAAAAATAATTTAAATTTAAAAAGAATATTTATAACTGAACCTATGTATTTATTTCCCTTTTCCAATGTTTTATAAATATTAAAAGGAAGAAATGTACAATTTTGGTCCTTTTCTTTACTAAGATTATTATATGGGTAAATTTCATGGAATATTATCCCAATCACTCATAAAATTTGATCCTATGGTCACATTTGTATAAATGGGACCATAAAATGGTGTTTTAGAAAGTTTTAGGTCATTATTAAACCTTATATTATAAGTTTAACCACCAAGTAAACCCACTCTTTCATTAATCGCTATTATTTATTTTTAACTATTTTCACAAGTCAATTTAGAAAAAAATAAATTGGACTTATTATAATTTATAATTTTTTATTATTCCAAACTTATATAACCCATTTTTAAAAATTTAATTCCTAGAAGTGGTAGAATTTAGTTTAAAATTAATCTCACAAACGTGACGAGAAAGAGGGGTTTTAAAGTGAAAATTTTCAAATGTTTATAATGTTTTTATATCCTATTCCAGTATAAAACTGATTCAAATTACATAATTGTATTAATTTATATATAAATGAAGTAATTATACATTAAAATAAAATTTATAATAAAATTTAACTATATAAATAAATTAATCCAAATGATAATTTTTAATTAAAATTAAGTATTTTTCACTAATAATAAAAAATGAAACCACTCAAAAAAATTACAAAAAATAACCCTAATATAATTTTGATACTATTATTTTAAAAATTAAGTATATTTTTTCAAATAAATTTTATAAAAGTGGTAAAATTTAATTTTAAATTATGTGCGTAGGGCATGATAAAACCGCGGTTTAGGAAAGATGTAATGTTTTCAAAAAAAACATTTCTTTTTGTTTTTAACAATTATAATTTTATTTATAAATAATATATAACTAATAATAAATTTGAAAATTATATATTTACAAATGTTAGTTAATATTATTCATTCCCACCATTCCAGCAGCTAGGTGATAACTATTATGTTAAATAATAATATTAATATTATATTATAGTTTGGTAAAACTCAATTTTGCATGTAATACAAGATATTATAAGAAATAATTATTTTGTGTAATACAAGTCAAAATTAGTGTTGTGTGTACCACAATATAAGTTCAGTGTTTCATTTAGAGAAAAAATAAATTGAGGTTGCGTAGAATGAAAGCTAATCTTTGTGTAGCATGCAATGAAAGCTATCAAAGAATTTTAATTAATTTTAAAAAATAATAATTCATAAAATCTAGAGGTTTTAAAAACTTCATTACCCTTTAAACCATTAAGGGAATTATATTTTCACTTGTGATTACGCACGACCCACTGTCTCCATGAAGTAATGCGATTCATTTTCCATGACCAACTTTTAATAATGGTTATAAAAAGGTATCTACTAAGTAAATATGATATTTATAGAATTATTATCAGTGTGTAAAGGATTTTTTATATCCTATGTATAAGAACTAGAACTTTCCTGAAAAAAATAAATGAGAAAATAAGGTAATTAACACCCCAAATAATGAAAATAATGAAATATTATTAACAAATTTGTGGTAAAATGTTATAATTCGATAATATGTGATATTATAAATATAATTATGGTTAACGTATAAATTAATTACATAGTTAAAAAAATTATAAATAAGGTTAAATAATTTTCTACCAAAGGAAAGTGTGAGGTAAAGGATTTCATATGTATTTCCATTCCATTCATACAAATATGTTAATATACAACAATTCACTTTTATGGGGTGTATATACTTACCCTTTGATGTATTTAACATGAATAAAATTTATTTGTAATGAATAAGGTTTTTTTTTCAAGATTCCTCTTCCACGGGTTACAATTTAAAAGTTACCAGAGTGGCAAAAATTATTGTGCAACCTCATTGTCATTTGTGGTTGTTTACTTTCTCTTGAAACAACCACTTTCTTGTGATAAATTTTCAACAGAAATTAAATTTCTATTAAATATCCATATTATTATATGATGGATATAATTATTTACAAAACAATATACCATTTTTATATATAGTTTTTACTTTTAAAGTTATTTGATTAACTAGTGAAATATTGATAAATTTATATTTGTTACTCAATATGGATATTTTATGATAATGAATATTTATACATAAATTAAATAAATTATTTGATATATGAATAATTATTTTGAGATGAATATTGGGTTATTTCCAAGTTATATATATCTACTTAATACATCAATAGGTCTCATGAGACAAATCAATTGTGAAAATTATATTGGGTTTTTACTTGTAGTTTAAAATGTATTGTGAATGGTTTTGAAACATGATGTATGATGATGCATGAGATCCTAAAATCCAATAATTATGCATTAAATTCATTGAGAATTAAATTATTTTTATTATCCATGATATTTTCACATTAATATTATCTATGCATGAATTTCATTCTCATTTTATTAATTAAATGGTATGGATGTTGATTTAGTTACTTTTCTATATTGATTTTGCCTAATTTCATGAACAAATTATTGATTAAATGACATGTGTTTTTAGTTATTTACGTTTCCATAATGAACATGTTTCTTAATCATAATATATTCTATTATATATATCCCTTACTGGTCATTTAGTCTCACCCTTATTTTGTTTCATTTCCCCATGATATAAAGAATAAATATTAGAAATATTTTCAAGGATGCAAAACATTTTATTTTGATATTAGTTATGTTTTATTTTATATTCCCAATGTAAAATGTGTATCATGTATTATATGGTTCTTTAATACTATTAAACTATTTGGTCAATTGGGATGTGATTTCTTGTATCTAGTGCTAATGTAATAAAATTTTCATTGGCTTAGAGTTACTGGAATTGGGGTCATTACAGTTGGAACAAGATAAATATTATTAGAAACTATGAAAACTATATAAATAAAACATAGATTAAGGAACAAAACCCTATGATATATTTTGAGGATAAATATATATAAACATCCTAATTTTTTTGAGGACGATATTATGTTTTTTTTCTTATAAATACATCCATGTATGAATACTACATGTGGATGTGGTTCTAGATTATATGTACAAAGGGGTAATAACTCTTAAAAAGGAAGGTTTGGCTTGACTCGAGAATTGAATCGTACATGAAAATGGGCTTTATTGTGAACATGGTTTGAAAATCTTAAGGAACATGCTTTGGATAATTTAAATTTACTTTAAAAATAATTATAAAGTGTTTGAAAATGAATATATAATCAAATAAACCAAGTTTATGATTATAATATTAAAAATTCTTAAATTATTGACTTATGTTAAGTGTTACACCATATTAATAATTATGCATTATGATTTAAAATGAATAATTTTTTGAGATAATCGAGTACGTGTCATTGTTTGGAAATAGGTATTGGAATAATTAAGGGTATCAATACTCATGGAAAATATAAATATTTCCCTACATAGCTATCCAATAGAGTTGGTACTGGAACTGAGAAGATCATGGATATATTAGGGAATCTTAATCAGGTTTTGAAAAATAACCATGATTGAATGGATAAACCTATTTTTCCATAGTGTTAATATTCTATATTGGGTAACATCAAGCAACAAAATCCCCCATCATTTTATGGGACTACTAATCCAATGGTAGAATAGATATGTATTAAATATATTGAGAAAATATGTATAGGCTTGGGTTGTGTGAAGAGGAAAAGGTTACAATTGTTGTCTTTTTCCTTGAAAGAGATTATGATCAATGGTGGCTATTGATCCAAAATAATAGGTAAAAGAGGAAACATAAAACATGGAATGAAAAGAGTTTAAGGAGGCATTATTCGATAAATATTTCCCTCATGAGAAATAAACTAAAACTAAGAGAAATTTATTTATCTTAAATCAAAAGGAATAATAAAGTATTGGGGAGTATGAGTCTACGTTTACAAGTCTATCCAGGTATGCTAAAGATTACATATGAAATATAGAATGCAATATTGTGGTTTTTTGAGTGATTCATCCATGTCTCTGAAGGGTGTTAGTCTCTCAAACCATTAATTAATATAATGAAGTAATTTTATATTCCATAAAAATATATAAGTAATTATCTTGATACTATATGTTCAATGGGAATCAATAAAATAAGTGGTTAACTAAGCACAAAGAAAAAGTGAATGTGTTAGAGAAGAAGAATATAATTAAGTAATTTCCATCTTTTGAAAACTGTTGAAATAATCATCTAGGGAAATTCACGGGGGGAATGAGAGATTTTTATAAGTGCATGGATAATGTTCATCGGGAAAAAGAATTCAAATGGAATAAATAAAAAAAATTATTCAATGTTTAAAATATAGGGATATGGGGCACTATGGAAATTAATTCTCCAAGCATCAAGGGAATGTACCACAGAAGAGGATGTGGAGAGAAGGCGAAGCATATGTTATCACTAAAGCTAAGGTGGATGAACCTAATGATGTGGTGGAAGTTACTTTAATCATAGACTAAATTTATACAGTTTTTTATTTGATTCTAAATCTTCACACTCTTTTATATCTTTTTTGTTTACTAAGAGAATTTAATATCTCTCTATTACCTTAAGAAGTGAGATGTCAATAAAAACGCATGCTAAAAGTCTCACTGCAATAAGGATGTATCAATAAGTCACCATTATGATACATTAACATATTTTATTTGTAGAATTTTTTATCATACCTATGGATGACTATCATGTAATCCTTTTTATAGACCATTTTTAAAGATATTATAAAAAATTTATTATCAAGAGAATGAAATTATGATTGGTGATGAAGACGAGGAATTACTTATCTTTAGAGCGAATATTTCATCATATGAGTCATGTCGAGACCCACCAACAATATCTATTATAAATTAGATTGGTGTGGAAGAAGAGAAATAAAAATACATATATAGAGAAGGTAATAATAAAATATTGCATGTACCTAGTATATAGGAATATAATGATGTATTTCCTAAATAATTACCCAGGCATGCATTAGAGCGTGAAGTTGAGTTTTTTGTTGATTTAATCCCTAATGAAAGACTAATATCAAATAATTTCTCAAAAATTACTACTATAGAATTAGTTGAGTCAAATAAACAATTAAATGTTTTTTGTAATAAATTATTTATTCTCCCCATTGTTTCACCATGGGGATCCCCTTTTCTCTTCGTTAAGAAGAAAGATGGACCTGTGAGGTTTAACATTGATTATATTAAAATCAATGCAGTTATGATAAATAAAAATTATCCCATACCTTGCTATAATGACTAATTCAATAAAATTCATATATATAAATATTTTCAATGATTTTACTTCGTTATGGGTATCATTAATTTAATGAATATAGGGAAGTAATTCTGAAGATTTCATTCCAAATGAGTTATGGACATTATGAGTTTAAAATAAATCCATTTGAATTAATTAATTCACCCTTTATTTTTATGTATCTAATGAAAAAATAATTGAAATAATATCTTGATGATTTTTTTATTCATTAATGATATATTTATGTACTATAAATGATATAAGGGCCATGATATTTACTAACAGATCATTTTGAGACTCTTATAAGGAAAGAGTTATATTGTAAGTTTAATAATTTGGATTTTTACCATCAAGAAGTTTTTTTGATGGTCATATTGTCTCCATGGATGGAATATCATTTGATACTATGAACACAAAGGAAATCATAGAATAGAATACACCAACAAACATTACATGGGTATGTAGCTTTATTGGTTTGATACGTTACTATTGGTAATTCATTGATAATTTTGAATGATTGGATAACATGTTAACCAAGATTACATGTATGGGGGTTGATTTCATTTGGAAAAGTAATTTAAATATTTTTTTTGATGAATTAAAGAGAATATTGGAAAATGATCTAATTCTGTCTCTAACATCTATAGATAACTATTTTTTGATATATAGTGATTCCTAGAAGAATATACTTGGTTGTATCTCATAAGATTATTTTGTATACATATATTTATGGGTTTCTATGTATGAATTCATCGAATATCAATTGATTTAATATAAGATATATTCCTAATATTAATATTTTTAATTTTTTTTTCAAGAATAAAATATAGATAAATATTAATGAAAGAATGGGGAATGAGGAACAAACTAACACTTTGCGCCATGAGCTTTGCTCGCAGCACGACAAAAAATTTTTAAAGATGAATGGGATCTCAAAAACAAGAAAAAAAGTGAGTACCCATCATGTACTATCAATACACAACATGAATTGATATACAGTAATGCTCCCTAGTGGACAAGTCATGATGATGAAATAGGTTGTGAACAACCAATACATAACATTTACCTTAGGTACACGATGTGACTAAAGTAAAACCAAAATTTGAATTTTCTACAGATTCAATGTAGGGAGGAGAAATCAGATTTCAAGTACACAATGCATATATCGAGTACATGCCATGAAAAAAGAGATGCATGAAAATTAAAATCAACACTCCAAGACACACTACAAAATTTTCCGATAAAAAAGAGGACTTCAGACTATCTTCCAACACACTCTGGACCCAAGGGACAAAGCGCGACCTCCAAGAGATTCCATAGGATTCAACCATAGATAGGTTTTATTTTTGTTTTTCTTTTCTGTATTTGATGTTATCATTGAATTCATTATAAATAAATTCTAGTCCTTGTGTTTTCTTTATTATTATCTATTTCTTTCATTTTCAATCTATCTCTTATGGAATTGGGTTTAATCATCGTTGGTGATCACCCGAGGATGGTTGGATATACCAATAGGGGAGAGAGAAATCGGTCAAAGTGGGTGCATACCATCATAGTTAAATTTATCTCTGCTCATAATGATAAGATCATATGATATTATAATATTGTGCCTACATTTCTATTTTATTATCCATTGATTCATTGACCAAATGATTTTAATAATGAATGAACCCCAACATGATTAAGATAATTTATTCATGGTGATTGAATTGAATTACTCTTCTCTATATATAAATCTAAAATAAAATAAATTTATTTATTTTGATTCATTTTGACACGATGAACTGGGATTATAATGTAGTTTGATAAATAATGAACATTTCTTCTATCAATGAAAACTTTGGTTGCACATATATTTAATATGATTATTTTGCGAGTAAGGTGGAATTAATTTATTTATAAAAACCACCCCTAGAAATGGATTCCCATCTCTTTTTTTCTCTTTTGAAATTTATATATTTTAATTTCACAATTAGTTTAATAAAATCAAACTGAAATTTGATAGACCCAACCTTCAGTTAAGATTTGTCTTTGCTGCTTTCCCCGCTCTCTGTGAGTATGGACCTGCAATTCTTTTATACTAAAAAGTTTTAGATAATATGGTTTCGGACATTATAAATTTCTAATTTTACTCATGATCAGAATAATTAACAAATAGTTTTGGGCAAGAAAATTTTTTGACGTCGTTGATGGGGAGCAACGGAGCATTGAAAATAACTTAAGACCGATTGATTACGTCAAAGACAATTCTTATCCCATATATGTTTATTGATTTTAATTTAGTTATTAATTTTGTAGCCAATTTTTATTTATCATATATTATTCTTTTGGTAGTTTTTCATCATGTGAAGGATAATTTTTTAAATGAACCAGCACTATACCGCACCACCATCAGAATACATTGAATATCTGAAGTATCCAACAGTATGGGAAGAACTGAATTCTGAAGGGCGGATAAAGCATGAAAATGGTCGGGATGAGTCATGTTATCTTGAGTATGATGAATTCGAACCAAAATAGTGGAATGAAACCTACTATCAGTCTGATGAAGGATCTCCTAATTATCAATGCCACCAAGGAAATTGTTGGGCTAAGCAGTACACTCATTACAACGCCAACTTTCAATAAATTCAAGAGCTGTATCCGAATAAAAGACTATCCAGATTTCTCACCGAGGTTATTGAATTGATGGAAAAAGGATGGAAATTAATGAGGATAATCTCAATGATTAGGGAGAACTGACTAATTACCATTCCAAAATCATTTTAAATTTTAGTTTTTTCCTTCTAATAGCTTTTAATATAGATACATATTGTTTTTTAGATGATGTATGTTGAGAAAATGAAGCCCATGATCTTTATACAATAAAACCTCAAGAAACAAATTCAATAAGATCATTCCTTCCAACAAACTCATGACAAAAATTCAAAATATGGATTATCCACAATGCTCACACAATTCATTGCAGTGTTGGTTAAGAAATTAGAGGATCATTAAGCCCAACTCAATGAATAAAGAGAATTGATTACACACCTATCTCGAGTTAGTTAAAATTTAAATTCCATTTTGAATAATATATCGTTAAATTATAGTGTAGGTATTGAGTATTATGAATATGGTGAAGAGGAAAATCATATTTAGGATATTCAACTATTGAAACAAACTGAAAAAATAAGGATTAGGATATCAAGGATGAATTCTTTGAAAAAGAATAGATCATTAAACAAGATGAAACCCTAGACCTAGAAAAGTATTTGAACCTGAAGCACCCCTTCTATGAATACAAAAAGATCAAGAAGGAAAAAAAATAATTTCATTTGAAATGTTAAGAAGAAGAGGAGGAGGTCAGAGTAGTAAAATCAATAAAATCAGAGGTTCAATCTAGTGAATTTATAATGGATAAAAGAAATGCAAGGAAGTGGATAATGAGAAAACATACATATGTCTCATGGGTATTCTTGAGACTAAAGATGAATGGAACTCCCTTCAATGACTTCATGAATAATAGAAGAACAATAATGTTGCAAATGAAGAATCCATTCAAAAACATGAACCCGAGGGAGATAATAAAGAATTAGTGGTTGAAAAGGAGAATTGAAAAATCTGGTAAGATTTTGATTTCCTATTATTTTCATTACATCTATCCTCAAACAGTATCCCACCAATTTTTAAGAAGAAACAATGTCAGATGAAGTAAAAGGCAACCCTAGATTCATAACAAATCAAGAAGTGGTTAAATAAAATACAATTAGCTTTGTAACATGTTCCAATCAGCTAACAAAGGTAAGAGGTCGACTGAACGACCATAAAAAAGGTGCAACTAATGGGAGGAAAATCAGATGTTAAAAAGAGATTTCTATGATGTATATTTATTATATTTTATTAGTTTAAATAAATCTCCATGTGGTTTTCCACTTTTATTATTTAATACAAATATTTTTAATTCTCAATATCCTGTAATTTCACTATTTACTTTTATATTTGAGGTCCATAGAAGGATGGAGCAAGAAGCAACTAAAGAGATAGGAATTGGAACATTACATGTCATGTAATCACAATACATGTCCAGAACCTGGAAAGATATAACTTGATAGAATGATTCAAAAAAATCAATGGAAAATGAGTACTATTTTTACATGTTAATATCTTTGTACCCATAGTTTTTTCTAGCACAAGATTAAAAAATGAATTAATTTATTTTATGAACTAAATTGAATTTTATTGTACCAATTTTTTCTGGAATTATGTTTCTTGTACTCACTGATCTAAGAGAAATCATTACCAAGGATAAATATTTTAACATTTTAGAATATTTAAAATATGATGAGCATAAATGAAAAGATATAAATGGAAATTTTGGAAGCCAGTTTCTTTTTTTTAAATAGTAATTTCTTGAAAATAGTTGCTGATGTGATTTATTTTCGTGATGTTGATTCCTAGAAACATGAATTGAGTAAACTGATTATTGATTTTCATGCCATGACCTGATTGACTCATATTTTATTCCCATTTCCAAAAGGAATATAGACCGAATATTTCTTATTTTTTTGATCAAATGTCTTGAGTGAATCGTAGGGCATTTAAACCAACTAGAACATATATTTTTATATTATCAAAGCTATGACTATAAAAATTCAATTTTGAAATTATTAAGGAATTTTATTAATGATACATTTTATCCTGAGACACACTTGTAAATTGATCATCCTTAATCCTGTAGAATCAATGGATGACCATGTCAGCATTAATCCATAGTACAAGACATTATTTACATTCCTACCCAACACTTTTTATTTTTCATGATATTCAATTAAATGAGTGTGGGGGAGGGGTTTTTTATGGTTGACATGGGATGTGATATCTTGAGGGGAGACTTCATGGTGTTATCATGGGATTATGGGGAAGGTTCATATATACATTCATTATATTTCATTTTATATCCTTTTTATTGTCAAAAAATGAATAAAAAAAAGTTTAAAAAATGGGTTGTGAATTATGAGAATAAAAAATCACTATTTTCTAGACTGATGATTTTTTATCATATGTGGTTAGGTGGTGGATGTGAGGTCTATTCCAATCACAACTTTTGAAAAAAAACAAAAAAAATAAAAGGAGAAAAAAATATATAAACAAGAGAGGATTATCTTTCATTATAATTACATTTTCTGTTAGCTTTCACTATACACATTGGGCGGTGTGCGAGATGACATTTTATTTTAGTCAGTATAATTTTAATTGATCTTTCATTTTGAATATCATGAATTGTTTGTTAGATTTTAGCCTCCTCCTTGATCCTTACTAGAGTCATGTGATCCATATTTCAATGACCCCACAATTAATTGTGATATTTGTCTTTATGTGGTTGATAAAACATATTCAATTAAATCCTATGGTTAGGAACCTGTACTTGAAGTATGAGAAAAACTCCACTAAATTCATACCTTGAGTGTTGAGTGAAAAATTAAATGGTGAGGTAAATCATAAATGGAATGGGTGTTTATGAAAAGTTGAAAACTGTATGTGTAAGGGTAAAAATGTCTTCAATTGAAATTTATTAATGAAGCATGTGTTTTGTATTATTTATGAGGTATGTTATTGGTATTTAAAAATATTTAGTTATAACATTTTTTTTATCATCATAATTTTAAAATTCCCTTGTTAATGTATGAACTGTTGGTGATATGATGTTGAGGTTATTATTGAGGACAAGAAAAGATTTGAGTGTGGGGGTATTTGATAAGTCTATTTTGTATACAAATGTTTATGGGTTTCTATTTATGAATTCATTGAATATTTTTGGCTTATCGGGTGGCAAGTTTTACATGCCTATCCAAATTAAATGATGTGTTTCACATATCATTATTAAAAAATTACATGATAAAACCAAAAACTGTTCTCACCTCTGATAAAATATAATTGAAACCTGATATTTCTTACTATAAAGATCCCATACAAATTCTTGAAATAATACAACATGTATTTTAGAATAATATGGATTGGTTGGTAAAGGTATTTTAAAGAAATCATAAAATGGAGGATGCAATATGGGAACCGAAGTATGTTATGAAGAATAACTGCACTCATCTATTTATAAAGTAATATCTAAAAAACACGATGCAATTTTTGTGTTAGGGGACAATGTGACACACAGAGACTTTATGATATATTTTATTTTAAATAAATTTAGTCTCATTAAAATCTTGTGATACACACAACCGTGAGTTTAAGAGAACTGTAAAATAGTATACTGTTATAAAATAGATGATACATTTGATAATATGATCAAGACTAACAAAATTATTAAAAATATATATTGTACACACATTCCTTTTTTATCTATTGACTAGAAATAAAAATAAGAATAATTAGAATGTAAAAGAAATGTTTCCTTATAAACTGTATTTTTTTCAAAGATAATGTTTGTCGGTTCTTGAACACTTATGATAAAATGAAAATTTGAAACTTTTATAAAATTTATTTGCTAAAAAGGACATAATATTTTACATCATAATATCATAATTATATTAGGATGATTTTTTTTTGTTTTTTTAAGAAAATTTTCATTTTTCAACGAATAGTGAAAAAGTAAATTTTAATTAAAAACTACATTTTCATTTAAATTATTTAGAAAGTTAAATTAAAATTTAATTTTTTTAATTTAAAATTATTTAAATTATATTATAATAAATTCAATTTATTATAGTTTAAAAAATTTCATACAAAATTTTCATTTTAGAAAATTTTTGTACTTATGAGAATTTTCACTTTGAAAACCTGCTTTTTCATCGCATCTATGGGTATAGTTTTAAATTAATTTATGAAACATATATTATTTGAATTTAAAAAAATAGATTTCATATTTTAAATCATAATAATTGAAATTATATAATAATTTTAAATTAATTTTTGACCATAATGATTAGTGAAAATAATAAAACTTATTTACCACATGTAGGTAAAAATGGGTTTACTGGGGGTTAAACTAAGAAGATAATAGTTGAAATGACCTAAACCTTTTCAAAAAACCATAATATTCCCATATATATACAATATCACCTATAATATTATATAATTTCCCTTTTTGAATCCTTTGTGAATGTGAAAAACATAGTTACACTTTATTAATTTCCAAAATTCAATGTGTGTCCTCTCCCCAACTTAAAAAAGGCCACCCTCTATCCTTCCCTATTCACACTTCCAAAGCCATTTGGTTCCAAAAATACCTACACAAATCACATACTTCAACACATTATAACTTTATATATCCCTTATTTTTATCATAAATCCATCCCATTAAGTATTTTGGTGTAAACAAAAAGAGGCTATCAGAAGAGGAGGTAACATTCTTAAATGATAATTTTTCTTTTATTTCTTCCTCCACCCCCTAAAATCTTATTAAATATTAATAGTATAATAAAAAAAGTATCTCTGATATACTTATATGTTATTTTTTAATTTTATAACCTATATCCATGTCATATTCCGTCAAATGGTAAATGAAATCGTCGATCATGTGGACGACGAACTACCGCCTCATTAACCGATGTAACTCATTTTCCACCAACACCTCTCATCATTGGGTATGATGATGGATTATGTATATATATATATATATATATTATATTTATGATAAAATTATACTTATTGAATGATAATTTCACATATAAAATTGTACATTACATTCTAATTAAAATATGATAATGTCGCTCATGTGTATGGAGGACTACCACCTCGTGCAATGATGCGATTCATTTTTCACTTATTCTTTAAATGAAAGGTAATAAGGATAAATTTAATGAATGTATATGATATATATAAAATCGTAAAATTATTTAAAATTAATATATCATACAATTCCCTACCTTTTCACTCAATAAGGGAATGACATCATTGCTCGTGAGTGAGTACGGTTTACCATCTCCCCAAAGCGATGCGATTCATTTTCCATGGACAAAATTTACGAATGGATATAATAATGTACATACTAAGTATATATAAAATTTATAACATCATTATCATTATTTATATGGTTTATTTATATCCTATTTACATGAAATGTAACTTTTATAGAAAAACACACATGAAAAAACAAGGGAATTAACACCCAAAACAATGAAAATAATAAAATATTATTAACAAATGGGATGTAAAAAGTTCTAATGTGATCATATATTATATTATAAATATTTATATGGATATTTAATAAATTAATACCACTATTAAAATTATTTTAACATAGGTAAAATCATGTTCAAATATAGGAAAGCATGAGGTAATGTATTTCATATCAATTTTTATTTCATTGAGACATATTTGTTAATATAAACCTATTCACTTTTATGTGGTGAAAATAATGAAAAATTAATTTATTTAAAATGAATAATTTTTTTTCATTATGATTAATGTTTAATTTAAACTTTATTATTCAAGGTTTTATAATTTAAAATTTACCAAATAGGTAAAAATTGTTGTACAATCACACTTTATTTTGTGATTGTCTACATTATCTTAAAACAATCACTTTTTATGATCACTTTTCATTGAAAATTACATTTATATTAAAAATATATAGTACTTTATGATGGATATTTTTATTTACTAGACTATATTACATTTTTACATATTTTTTTCACTTTTAATGTTATTTTATTAACCAGGGAAATATTGATAAATCTATATCCTTAACTCAACACAGATATTTAATGATAAATAATATATATTTATGAATGAAATAAATTAATATCTATATGAGTAATTAATTTTTAATTATGTTACGTGTGGGTTCTTATTATATATAGAACCTTGATGCATCGAAAAGTCTAATGAGATAATTTAGTTGTCCAAATCAGATGGATTTTTATATGTAGTTTTAAAATGTCTTATGAAAGGTTTTGAATGTAGAGGTATCATGATGATTGAGATCATAAAGTCTAATAACTAAGCATTTACATCATTGATAATTTTGTAATTATTATTATTATCCATGGTATTTTACCATTTATATTATCTCTGGATGCATTTCTTTATCATATTATTGATAAAATTTAATGGGTGTTCAGTTAGTTAACTGAATATATTGATTATGTATTATTTAATAAACATGTAATTAATTAAATGGATTATTTTATCTGTTTTTTTACAACTATGTGTTAAAAATGTATTTTTTATCATAATATATTCTGTTGTATATAACCCTTACTTAGAATTTTAGCTCACCCTTATATTGTTTCCTGTCACCTGGATATGAAGTAGAAATATTTGAATGAGTTTCAAGGATTCATTTCATTTTATTTTTTTATGTATTATGTTTTATTTTCTATTCCCAATGTTAAATGTCTATCATGTATGTATCTCATTATTTAAGTCTACTAAACTATTTGGACCTCTGGGATATGATCAATTGTATCTAGTGATAATGTAATAAAATAGACACTGGCTCTGGGTTACTAGAGTAAGGGACATTAAATTATGGATTTTTTAGAAGTTACATATTTCATTCAATGGTTCTATGCATCATTACATGAATTGAGACATTAGATGATTCATAAAAATCACAAATTAATTGGTCTCACCATAAAGGTTTGTTAATAATAATTAAAATTTCTGGAGTATCATGATATACAACAAAATCACAGAGGCCATTTCATGATTCTTACCAAAATAACATTAATGTTTCTAGAAATAATGTGGCTACACTATGATAGAGATGATCACACCATGAATATTATTATAGAAGATTCAATTATTTTAGAGTGGAAGTGCTCACACCATAGAAGATAAGACATGTCATTCCAAATGAAGGTTATGTGTGGTCAAAGTATATCATATGAATCCTATAGGGACATGAAAATAATTTCTTAAATTATACACCATATGAAAACTTAGGTAATGTTGTGACCTATATTATAGTTTAGGGAAGTTAATAAGAAATTGAATCATTATTTCTTAATGCATAATGTCACACTATGATTCTGGTTTTCAAAAAACATTGAACAATAATGATCTTATGTCAATGATTTTTAGATATTTAAACTACTTATAACTACTATTTCAAATATAAATTATGGTGACTAATTGAGAATAAACTCAAGGGATTGATTTGAATGAGGAGTTTTTTGAAGTTTGAATTTAAAATTCAAAAATTCTCTAAATATAAGAAATAAATCTTCTATATAGAATAAGGAGATCACATAAAAAAAAGAGGTAAAAGGATATATTGAAGATATCAGATTAGTGGATTAGTAGTGATGAATATTGAATATCTATTATTGACTAGAAAATTGTGATCAGTTTGAATTGTCTTGAAAATCAGGCTTGGAATAAGGTTATTCTATGAATATACTTGTACTGGATGTGAATTATGTAGAAACATGGAGAACACCCTTACTATTTGGTGTTTATTTATTTATTTCAATTCTTGTATGATAGATAGTGTGTCGACTTTATCAATGCATTCATCTTGAAAATAGTTCATGTAAGGGAGGTAGAGGTAATGGAACTTTGATGAGTGGTGTGCTCTTTCTAATAATGTAATCACACACTTGTGCAGTAGTAATATATCACAATGTCAACACATTATTGATATGTTCTCCTTTTATTTATCTCATTATTATTGAACTATGAAAAATCATTGTGTTCTTTATCATTTACATTTTTAGTCCATCTTTAGATATGTTTAAAAAATATAATTTATTTAACATGTATTTTACAATGTGAAGACAATATATGATGAATTTAAAATTCAAGAATAAATTATAATACACCTTAATTAACCCCACCACCACATATTAGGGTTTATTGGGACCTTAAGGTATAACAAGTGGTTTCGTTTCCATTCATGGTTTCTTGAATATGTGGAGAGATATTTGTTGTCATAGAGAACATTGTGAATATAAAGAGACCACCCGGATTTGATGGGTGAAACTAAAATATTTTCAAGAATAGAATAAGGTCACATCATATATCACTAATGATAAATGTTTACTATAGAATTATAAATGGGATACAAGTAAGTAACCCACTGAAAATTTAATGATAGAAGTTCCTAGGAAGTAGCTACATGGCCATGCTAATGCTCAAAATGACATATCACGAGCACTATATAATCCAATATATATTGAGGTGTTGAATTTTCCCACAATGATAGGAGTTGGTGATAAACTCAATAATATCTATAACGGTGATACTAATGTGAAAGAAACAAAGATATAGGTTTTAGAGAACAAGTTATATGATCATAATATGAACCCATGTGTAAATTTGGATAGATTCTTTAAGAGTCTCACTAATTTTTACGCATTGTAAGTTGATTTTTTCATCAAATAAAGTAATTCTGATATTGTAAAGAAAATAATCTAATGGTTTCTAATATTTTATAATTTAATGTCTCAACACATAAAGAAATGAATCTTGGGGATTTATATCTTTATTGCTTCTATAATAAATTAGTTACTTGTGAGATGAGAGTGAATCTAGAGAGCTCTTTAGATCATTAATATAAAGATATTTCATTTAAAAAAGTTGAGAATAACGAGTTTTATGAGTTATAAATTGATGATTACAGTATTAATGATTTCCTATATCTTATTTCTATAAAGATTAAAATTAGTAAAATAATATTCAAGGGAAATATACCTATATATTGTTTTCATTATGGAAATATTAGACACATAACTAATATGTTTTCAATGATATATGATAAAAATGGTGGTGAATTTGAATTATCCACAAAACAGATGAAAAATATTCCACCAATAAATAATTTTAATTTTTTAAATTAAAGTGGGAAGAAGTTTCAAATGGAAGTACCAATTAGACAAGGAGAAAAGGATTATGAGAAAGTTCTACCAGAAGGTATAGAAACATAATTTATATTATATATAAAAGATTCCATGATGACTTTATTTGATAATTTTAACACTGAATTATTTGTGAATGATAAACAAGATAGATTTTTTGATATTATTGTGGAATTGAATGGATCATTTTAGGATCTTGATTTATTGATAATGAAAAGAATAATAATTGGAGTTCTTTTGAAAGATTATTTAAAATATATTGATTAATTTTATGTATAAATTGAAAAAATTGTAAAATTAGTGGAATAATGTGAGAAAAATCTTGTGAAATCTGAAGAAGATATGAATCATTGATTTAAGATTGATTAATAGACCAAAATAATTAATGATCTTAATATAACTGTTAAGAAGAAAGTTAAGAAAATTGAAACACTAGAGGATGAAGTTATATCTTTAAGGAACATGGTTAAATGAGAAATTAAAATAGATGGTTTAAATAAGAATCTTCATTTTGGGAGATTTTGAGATGAAGTTTTAAAAGAAAGGGATGGAAAAGGAACCCAAACTATAACATCCCAAACATTAATATATGTTGAATTTTCCTTTTGAATATAAAATGTTTTTGTATTTAAGAATATAATATAGCTTTCAAATATGAAAAAAATATTGATTTATTTCATTAATTTGGAACCTTACATTTAAAAAAGTAAATATAGACATAAAAATGTAAACTATTATGATGGGATAGTAAACATAAAAAATATATAAAACAAGTTGACCTAGGAAATATAGATCACGTTGATCTCCTAAAATTATCGCATTTGCGAATAGAACTGTAAAAAATATAAAGAAAATTAGTAATATAATTGTAATTTTTGAAATTAAAAATATATAATGTTGGGAGTAATTAAGGTGAATATTATATTAAATACTTAGGGTGTATTTATCAAAGATAATATGGCCATTTTAATTGTATCATAACCATTAGAAATAGTAATGTGACCATTATGAATAGTAACCCGAATCTTGGAAATGTAAATTGACCACAAAATATTAAAATTACATGTAAATAATATTTATCTATAATAATTTAAGAAAATTTAAATATTTTAATTCCTTAAAATAAATATCATGACTAAAATCTCATAGAAACTATAAGCACATTTTTAATAAACTAAATTTTAATATATTTCATAAAGATAATAATTTTTATATTAATTATTAAAATAAAATATTTTAGAAAATTATTTTGATAAAATGAGATTAATTTTTATAATTATCACATAAAAAGTTCTGTGGTTGGTTTTTTTGATAATTTTCATAAACACTTCAATTTTTAAGTAAATTGTACAAATAATTTTCTATAACTATTATGTTTAAAATTAGTTTTCTCATGATATAAAAATGACATAACAAATTATATAATTTTAGGATTGAAAAAAAATGTTTAATAAGTAAAATAACTCATGAAATTACAACTTCAGACCTAAAAACTATTTTCTAAAGTCTAAAGTATACAGTATTCCATTTTAAAACATTTTTTTTATTTTCCTTTTTCCTTTTTACTAAACTAATGAATATGGTTAATAAAGGGTTATAAAGACCTAAAACATTTATTTTAAATAAAATATAATTTATAGTGCAAAAAATATCACTATTATATGGTTTACCTTGGAAATTATATGACATTTAATATGTTATCCTAAAACACCCCCCCCCCCTAAACTATAAATACTCCTCTCCATCCTCTTGGAAAACCATTTCAATTCTATTTACCATATCCAAATATCATCATCATTACATTATATTATGTCCCTTATGATCTCTAATAATGTTATTAATTAATTAAACTGAAATATCTAAAGAATCCAAGGATCATGGAATGTGAACAACTACAAGAAAGAGGTAATGTACTTTCCCCTTATTATTTAATTTCCTTTTTCTTATTTCCTATCATCCTAATGTTTTATAATATGCACCATCTTAAAAAGATTTAATAATTTATTTTTCTTGATAATTAAAAATTATTATAAAATTAATATTTATAATATAAGAATATATTATATTTCTCACACCTCCTCATTGGACAATGACCCATTAAAAGCCGGTTAACCGTCCAAAAGGTTGTTTCAAAATCTCTACATATCACAAACACAATGGATGATTATAATATATTATTTATAATATATAAATGCATAAATATATTTATTTATAAGATTATTTAATTAATTTTATCAATGTATAAATTGAAATAATCAAAATAACAGAATCTAAACAAGATAAGACAATTATAAATAAAACATAATATCGAAACCATATAACTTTAACAAAAAAAATTGAAAAAATAATATAATGCTAATCATTGATCAATGGTGAAAAATGAACATAATTCTATTTTCGTTCTTGTTTTAATAAACCTTAGTACATTATATATGTAGTGTAAAATTAAGGAAATAAATTGGGATATAAGTTAAGGGGAATCATGAACCCAATTCCTTTTGGGATTATCATTTATTTTTCATTATTCACAATGTTGAATATTCTTAATTACATTAAAACTAAATTTCAAACTTCTGTACCTTTTTATTCTCTCGTGTATGTATTCTTTTACTTTTTAGAGATGATTTCAATGTTAGTTATAATAATTTTCAAAAAATACCTTATTTTTTAAATACCTGATTGATTACTTTTAAAATATTAATTACTATCACCATGACTTATTGTCTTTTAAGAAGAAAATGGATTTATAAAACTATATTTTTTCCTTTTTCTTTTGTAAAACTACAAGGTTATTCTTTGATACATGATTCATGAAAATTGTTCTCTTTCTATGGATTTATTTCAATTCTATCATTACAACATGTTCCTTATATATGTGGAATGCATGAGCATGATCATTTTATGATGTGATAGGTGGGAATAGAATTATATATCCCCCTAATTCCTTAGATAATGTTATATATCTCATGAGATTATTTTTATCATGCATGAACAAGATTATTCCTTGGTTCACAATTATAATGTTTCAGTTTATACACATAAGATACATGTGAACAAGATACTAGAATTTTTCATAACTATTTGTGTTATTTTAACACTATTATATTATGTTTCATTATTATTAATATACCACATTCCATTTCTTTTTAAAATGATTCCATCATGCTTATTATGAAGATATTATACTTAAAAAAATTATGATGATTATGGTTACCCATGTAATATTGAATCATGTCTCTTATTCCTTTCAGGATATTCTTCCCCTTATCGGGATTTTAGCTCACCCCTTTCCTTGATGTACATTCTCATAGGAATACATATACTAATAAGATAATTGGAGCTTTTTGGAGGGCTACGATGAAGGATTGAAATAGTGATTATTTTTTATTATGTACGTGTGATTTATTAACCTAATTTTCCAATGATATTAAACCTTTATATTTTAGAATGTATTACAATTTTTTTACTTATCTTAAAAATTATATAATTTTCATGTAAGAAAAAGGTGGGTCACTATACATGTTATCAGATCATGGTTTAGTTAATTTAGGAATTAGGACTATAAATCATTAGTAAAAACCCTAATGATAATTCTAAAAAATAGAAAACATCCTAAATTTTAGAAAATTAGTGTGTGATCTCCAAGAAATGAGATCTTTGTATTGATATTACAATTGGATATGGTTATAGAGTAGATATAACTAGGTGTAATAACCCCAAAAAATGGATGGATGTGTATTAACTCAATCTTCACCCTAGTAATGTGAAATTAGCCTTATTGCACTCCTGTTTTGATACTCCTGAGGATTATTATTTGGTAGGTTCAAAAATCTATTTAAAAACTGTTATAAATGATATATGTAACATCCTGATGTCCACTTAAATGGGGCCCCTGAGCCGGTGGGTCACATGGAATAAAACATGCATCCCCATATCCCATGGGATATCAACTAGTAGTGAGGGTTTAAGGTTGTATAGTGGGGATACTACACCCTCGTATCATAGTAGAATAAAGGATAAAATAAATAACGGACCGCAGTGGAAGCATGATATAAAAAGTCACTAAAAACTAGACTAGTAAACCTCCATAATAGAAGCACATAGAATAGATATAATAATAAACCACCGAACCATAAATTACTGAAAAACTAAATAATACTGTCAAAATTCACTAGGTAGTGTCATATACACGGATTCATGTCATGTTGATGTATAAGAAGAATATGGGACATGCATATACAACATGGTATACAAAAACATAAAAAAGAACAAAAGCCTTATCCACTATAATCTCAAGCATTTTCTGATGCACCTGATTTGTGTATACATTTTCATACATATTAATGAAAATAAAAACAAGTTTTCACCAAATACCTACTTCTTATTTGACATATACTTTGATTTTGGTGGACTTCTCTATTTTCAGGAGCTTTCTAGCCAAAATACACAAATCAAGGGATGTCTGTGAAAATTTTGAAACTACAAAGCATGTACTATGTATACACGCCGTGTAAATCCAGACAGGGACTCTGGTTGAAGGAGGGAGTATACGCCTGTTTCACCAGAAAGAAGTATACACGCCATGTGCGGAAGCATTACACGATGTGTACTACATTCTAGAAGCGGTTTTTGCGGAGAAGAGTCTACACCCCCATGTGGCCATTGAAGGAGACACGACATGTTCCATTTCTACACGCCGTGTCTGCTATTATAGAAGGGTTTGGTGGCCACATTTTGGAATTACACGCCATTTATGGTGGCGCTACACGCCGTGTACACTCACCTACAGGTGGCGTCATGTTCAAAGTCAAAGAAGGCGTGTTAGGCCACCTAGCAGTGGAGAAAATGGCTCCAAAGCGCGTTGACAGAAGTACACGGCGTGTACTTTCTATACACACTGTGTACTTTATTTTTCTATAAATAGAGGCCTTGGCCTTCAGATTTTGGAGTTCAAAACCATTGGAAGGAGGGGAGAAGTTCTGCTGCTACCATTCCCAAGCCACCATGGTGCCATAGTTCCACCATTCCACCTACCGACACCACTCCTCGAAGCTTACACAATGAATTCACTAGGTATCAAGTGTATTGTTCCTATTATGCTTTCCATGTGTAACTAAACCCCTTGTGTTAGGGTCGTGGGTGATGAAAGATTGTATTATGTTGTATTAATCTAGATAGTTGCGTTTTTACTTCTTTATTCTTCCTTCTCCTCTTAAGTCATTGCTAAATATTACTGAGAATTTTGAGCCGGACCAAGGGAAGAATTCTCAGTGATATAAAAGAAGAGTAATAGTGAAATATTTCATGACCATTGAAAAGGTTTCATCGATTCATAAATGGACTGAACCACATTAAGAATTGAGAAACACTGACTACCAGACCAAGGAGTCAATTTCTTAAATTCCAAACAAGAGAAACCAGACCAAGGGATCTTGTGATAAAAGGAAATCCAGAATGATGAATTATCATGAACAACACAGCCATTTAAGAAATCTGTATAAAAACTCCATAATCACTACAGCCCCAATACACCATTTCTTCCTGTTAAAACACCTTTAAATCACTTGTTGTTTCCTTTGAATTGTTAATCATTTTATTAAAGTAATGAAAACAGTTTCACTCAATCCAAACCAACCAATCCACTCTAAATTCTGTATGTTTCACTAAATTAATTATGAACTCAACTGAACCAACGCACTGCCAAAGTTCCCTGTGGATCGACCCCGCACTTCAACAATACTAAAGTTTTAAGAGTGGGTTAATAACAATTTGGGGCACTGATAATATACTTCTGGTGAAACGACCAACAAAATTTTGGCGCCACTGCCGGGAAACATTTTGTTTCAGTGCTATAATTTAAGTTGTGTTAATAATTGATTAAGTGAAAATAAAAATTAAAAAAAAATTCCCAAAAATTTCTTTCCTGATCCTATTTCTTTTTCTCTTATATTTTTCCCTTGTGACACCTGTTATTTGTGTTGTGATTATGTAGAAGATTAAAGTGCATGAATAGACGCCTATGTAACACATGAGACTTTTATGTTGTATAAATAATCAAAGGAATCTTTTTCTACACAACACTGGCTTGGCTTTCTTTACACGAAATCGCGACCTTCCTCGATAGCTTGCGTCGTACGCAATACCGAGTTTCACTAAACAACGATATACTATTAAAATATTATTAAAACTAGCCGTTATGAATAGTAATAACCACTTTTTGAAATTTTTTAAATTTTATTTTTCAAAATTGACTTCATTTTTGGATTCGGAATATCGAAATTATCCTAGGGTGAAATTTTGGTATTTTTCCGAAAACTTTCAATTTTTGATGAATAGTGAAACCACTAAGTGGTAGTTAAAAAAACTGAATTTTTTATAAAAACTAATTTTACCGCTTCTGTGAGTGGAATTTCAAAAATCCGAGAGACACAGTTGATGTCAGTAAGTAAAATGTGGTTCAATGAGATGAAAATAATTTTTTGGTGAATAGTAACTTTTTACTTTTTTTTACCACAGTTAAAAGTAAATAAGGTAATTAAGGGTAAAGATGATATTATTATTACCCAAAAACATGTCCTAATTCTATTGGATAAGTGTAATTCGACCAAAAACAAACTTAGGAATAAAATATGACCATTTAGGCCCACTTGGATTAGATTAGGACATTTATTATTAATTTATTTAAAGAAGGGTTAAAATAGTTAAAATCAAAGTTTAATAAGTAAATAATTTTTAATATGGGGTTATCCATAAGATAAATTCAACTATAAATATTAATTAGAAATATAAAAATATTTCCTACATAATGGTATTTTATTTTTAATTTTTAGACATTAAATAATTTAATTTATTTATGACACAATGATGATGGAGTAATTATCATATTAATGAAATATTGACATAATTGATGTTATAAACACCAAAATAAATGTA
Source organism: Viscum album (assembly GCA_963277665.1). Taxonomy (NCBI): domain Eukaryota; kingdom Viridiplantae; phylum Streptophyta; class Magnoliopsida; order Santalales; family Viscaceae; genus Viscum; species Viscum album. The sequence goes on along the minus strand of OY728138.1, from coordinate 1,290,515,516 downwards.
ATTTGAGACTTTTTACGAATCCCACTAATTTTCTAGGTTAATATGACATGTTAATATTGATTTAATTAACTTTTTTAGAACTAATAATTCTGTTATAATTTTCACAAAAATCAATTACTAAATTGTGCCAAAATTGACATAAAATAGTTTTTAAAACAAATATTATATTGGTAATTGTTATTTTATTCCTAAAAATCTAAGGTTCGGCCAAATGACTTAGATAAGGTTTCATATATTAATAATAAACAACTTGGGGTTTGTTTGGCTGCTTATAGTAAGTTTATTAACCTTATAGTATAAGAACACAAGAAGACACGGTAAAAGTAAACTTATTTAACTTAATGTTAAATCTAAGTGATAAGGTTAAAATAGGAACCTAAACTTGTATAAACTCTATTGGATGATAGGATTTCGACCCATCACCACCTTAGCTTATAAATATATCAATTTGGAGCTATTTAAAACCGAACTTGACTTTATAATAAAATAATATTTTTAGTTTTCCCAAAGGTGCCCCTCTCCTCCATTATAAAAGGGCACTTCCTCCCTCTCTTCCTCACACCACTTTGAGCCTTCATGCTCGGAAAAACCCTGCCAATTTCTCCTCTACAATCCCCTAGAGACATCCTAGAGGTCATGGTCCTCTTCAAAGACAAATTTTAGTGCCCTAAAAGATGGTCTCAAAGAAGCACTTCAAAGAAGAGGTAATGTCCGTTACCGATTCTTTCATCATTATTTATTCTTCCACTTCTTCTTCTTTAGTTGTTTCATTATTAAGTAATAACATCATTATCAATCATATACTGATATGTTATTATATGTATGAAACAACCCTATTTTACCATCTATCCATCCTACGGAAAAATAAATCACCGCGCGTGCGTACGTACGGAATACCGTCTCCACGCCGTGGTGTAATCTATTTTCCACCAACACCTTACTTGGATGGGTATAATGGTGTAAATAATGACTATATAAGACTATTATAAAGTGATAATGATTCTAAAATAGTATACATACACTCCAATACAATTCCATGATCATAGGAATGATATCATCACTCGTGCGTACGTACGGAATACCGTCTCCACGATGTGATGCGACTCGTTCTACATGATCTTCATTTCATAATGATTATATAAATGAATTTAATGAATTAATATGATATATATTACACTAATACCATTCTGGAAATGAGGTATCTATAACCTAAATAGAATAATAAGAATTTATTCGACAAGACACGCATAAGAACAAAAAGTTATAAACACCCGAATAACAAGTAGCAATGAAATATTACTACTAAGAAGCTAAGAATATGACCATATATGATATCATAAAAATAATTATGATTCTGGAATAAGTCAATAACATTATTTAAATTATTATACAGGAGTTTCGGACACTTACAAAGCAAGTCGGACTTATGGTAAGGGAAATATCACAATCTCATTTTTATCCGAGATTGTTTATACTTTGGTATTTACTGGGGTGTATTTTATCATACACATCAATGTTTCCTCAATATGTAATATTTACATCATTATACAATAGTTTATATCAACTTTTACCCTTCGGTGAGTTTTTAGTAAAAGATATGAAATGAATCTTTTGTCGTTTTTCGTACGAGGTACTTTTTTACTTTTCCGACAAAAGTACAAGAAGAATGTTTTCTTCTAACTTATACGGCATGAATGGATTTTCAAAACATTATTTCCAAGAATCTTCCTTTACAAGTTTTCAAGTTTATTTTTAATCAACTTATTTTTAGTTTATAATTGTATGACATATTAAGAAAGGAAAAGTGTTTTTAAGAAGAAAGGATATTTTCCTCAAGAATTCATTTCAAGTGTTTTATCAAACTTATTTTCCATCTAAGATAATATAGGGTTCTGTTTATATCCCTATTATTACATTGATTATGTTGTGATGGAAATATTTTTATGAATTCCTTTATCTTATATGAATTGTTTCATGATGTCCCGATGTATAAGATTCCCATTTTTATTACATGGGTTATGAATTGATGTATGATGTATGATTTTGTGGCACACATAAGAATGGTATCATTATGAGATGGGTGGAAACTATATCTCCCTCCAATGCATTGGGTAAAGATTTTATATCTCATGAGATAGACATGGCTGGAACGGTAGGTTATACCGGTTCAGTGAAACAGGACTGAAACGAGGGTGACTCGGTTTAGAAAGGGACTCTGTCCACTAAGATTGTCTTGGCAATGAGTCATGAATAACAAGAAATGATTCTCTATGACTATGTGTGTCTTCCACAAAGTTTCATGTTTTAAGTTATGATTATTCTGATTACATTTCACTGCCATGATTTATCCCATGTTATGAAATTATGATCTCTTTTACAGGTTAATATTTATAAAAGTTATGTGCTTGTATATACGATGTGATTGATATTTATTTTGTTTACCCTTACTGAGCATTTGAGCTCACCCTTTTGTATGTTTTCTTCTTCCAGGCCAGGAAGAAGGTTATTAAGTAGGATATGCCAAAAAGGGACTCTAGATATGATGAAATAAGTGGGAGGCAAAGTTGATGCTTTATGAACCAGTTGTTTATGTTTCCCAGTTTCTAAAGACACTATACCTATACGGTCCTTTCGTGGTTTTGTTATATGTTGTAATAAGTATGCTTCAATTTTGAAGTATTAACAATGTATATAAAGTATGGGTCGTTATAGTTGGTATCAGAGGAAAGGTATAGTCAACCTTTGAAAACTAGGATGCGAAAGCCTTAGTAAGAACCCTAAGGATAAGTCTAAGAATAGAACACAATCATAGTGTTTTAGAAATGGCCATGAATAACCTAGGATAAGAACTTAAGTGTGAACTTTTATTCTTGATTATGTGGTTTTCATATTATAATTAGTGTTGCTCGCACTATTCTTCTTGGTTATAGTAAATGGCTGGAACCCAAAGGAATCGTGTTAATGCGGAATGCGACGGGCAATGCAATGATTGTCCCCCTGAGAAACCAAACGTTTTGGGAGCTGGAATGCAAAATCTTGTATCCATGCTCACACAACTTTCTCAAGCTATGAAGCATGCAGGACTTCCAAACAAGCAAAGGAAGGAGCAACATTATGTTGAATCCTTCATGAGACAGCGTCCACCTTCTTTCAGCGGGTCTACTGATCCATTAGTTGGTGAACAATGGATTAGTACTACTGAAAAGATATTTTTAGTTCTTCAATGTTCTGAACATGATAAAGTCATCCTAGAAGTGTATCGTTTGGAAGGAGATGATGATCAATAGTGGAATCTTATTAAGAATACGAGGAAAAGGGATGAAATTGAGTCCATGGTATGGGACGAGTTCAAGAACTTATTTTTCAATAAGTACTTACCTCGTATTCTCCGAACAAAGATGGAGAAAGAGTTTCTTGAACTGAAGAAAAAGGATGATGAATCTGTTGGTACCTATGAAGCAAATTTTACAAGACTTGCAAGGTACGCTTCTGGTATTATTATCCAACCTGAGAGTAAGATCGATCAATTCTTTAGTGGCTTAAAACCAAGTCTTCGAAGGGCGTTACCCATAAGGGACTTCAATAGCTATGAGGAAATCGTTCTATGTGCTCTCAATGTTGAGATGGAGATTGGAGTAACCCATCAGTCATATGGGTTTGATAAGAAGAGGAAAATGGAATTCAAATGAAAATATAAAGAGCACACTGAAAAGAAGATGAGCTTTCCCTTATGCTCAAAGTGTGGAAAGAAACATGGAAGGAGTTGTCTTAAAGGGACAAGTAAATGTTTCAAATGTGGAAAGGAAGGTCATCGGGCATTTTAATGCCGCAATGATGGGAAGAATATGTCTAATGATGAAAAAAAAGGAAGGGATACACAAAATTAACCTACTACACTTCAATGTTTCAAGTGCAAGGAGATGGGTCATTATGCCAATAAATGCCCTAATCCAAGGGTTGATGATGATGGTCGACGTCAACAAACTCTTAAGGCTAAAGACAAAGGACAGTCACATTCAATTTCTATCAGTGATGTGGAGTACGATAACGATGTGGTGAAAGGTACATTTACCATCCACTCTAAAGTAGCGAATGTTTTATTTGATTCTGGATCCACCCACTCTTTTATTTCTGAAGAATTTTCTAAGGGTATCACTGTATTACCTCAACAATTAGATGTTGAGTTAGCTGTGACAACACCTAATGGCACAACAATCACATCAAAAGTTTATAATTCCTCTCCGATCGAAGTTTGTGGGAAAGTGCTTCCTGCAAATCTTGTGATCCTTCTTATAGTGGAATTTGATGTGATTCTTGGCATGGATTGGCTTTCTTTATATGGATATCATATCAATTTCCAAATAAGGGAAGTCACATTTCATATTCTAGATCAATCTATGATCGTTTATCAATGCAAGGATGAACATAACCTTCCAGTGGAAATTTCTTCCATTTTATGGGTATTGATTCCAGTAAATGAAGGTTATTTATCTCAAATGGTTGGTGAGAAACTCACGATTAAGAATATGCCCATTGTACGAGAGTTTGATGATGTCTTTCCGGAGTAATTACCGGGTCTTCCACCAAATCGTGAAGTTGAGTTTTCAATAGAACTCGTACCAGGTGCTTTGCCTATTTCAAAGACACCTTATAGAATGACCCCAATTGAGTTGTAGGAATTGAAGAAGCAACCTCAAGAGAATATTGATAAGGGATTCATACGCCCTGGTGCGTCACCTTAGGGAGCACCTGTTCTATTTGTTAAGAAGAAAGATGGATCAATGATACTCTGCATTGATTATCGAGAACTTAACAAGATCACTATCAAGAACAAATATCCTCTCCCACGCATTGATGACTTATTTGACCAACTACGCGGAGCTCAATACTTTTCCAAGATTGATCTTCGTTCATGGTATCATCAATTAAGGGTAAAAAGGGAGGATATCCCAAATACGGCTTTCCGTACAAGGTATGGACACTATGAATTTATAGTGATGCCATTTGGTCTTACTAATGCCCCTGCTATCTTCATGGATCTGATGAATAGAGTCTTTAGAGACTATCTTGATCAATTTGTGGTAGTCTTTATAGACGATATTCTTGTCTATTCAAAGAGCAAGGAAGAACATGAAGATCACTTGAGAATTATATTGAAGACCCTGAGAAAGGAGAAGCTTTATGCCAAATTTACCAAGTGTGAATTTTGGCTTCAAAAAGTTGCATTTTTGGGTCACATAATCTCAAAAGAGGGGATATCTGTGGATCCAGCAAAAACAGAGGTTATCGAATGATGGTCGAGACCAACAACAGTAACTGAGATCTGAAGTTTTCTTGGTTTGGCTGGATATTATCGACGTTTTGTGAAAGATTTTTCACGATTATCTAATCCACTCACCAAGTTGACTCGGAAAGGAGTTAAGTTTGTCTGGACGGAGGAATGTGAAGAAAATTTCAAGGAGTTGAAAAGAAGGTTATCCAGTGCACCTGTGCTCACACTGCCTTGTAGTGGAGAAAGGTTTGTGATCTACAATGATGCATCCAAGAAGGGATTTGGGTGTGTTCTTATGCAAAATGATATGGTGATAGCTTATGCCTCACGACAGTTGAAAATCCATGAGCAAAATTACCCAACACATGATTTGGAGTTAGCTGCGGTAATCATTGCATTAAATATTTGGAGGCATTACCTTTATGGTGAAAGGTGTGATATTTATATTGATCATAAAGGTTTAAAGTATATTTTCACAAAAAAGGAGCTAAATATGAGTCAAAGAAGATGGTTGGAGCTGATTAAGGATTATGAATCCTCAATCCATTACCACCCTGGGAAAGAAAACAAGGTGGCAGATGCATTAAGTCGACAAGACCATGCCAGTTTATCCATGATGAGGATCACAAAAGATCCAATATTTATGGATTTACAAAGGATGGATCATGGAATTATAATGAAAGGGGAAAAATCTTATCTTTATCAAATGAATGTTCAACCATCTATACATGTGAAGATTAAAGAGGCACAGAAAGAAGATGTCGAGTTACAAAAGAAGGTGAGAAATGTTCTTGAATTCAACCTTGATTGTGATGGGATAATAAAGTTCAAGAATCGGGTTTGTGTTCCTCCCATCCCTGAATAAAAGAAGTAACTACTGGATGAGGCTCATAGTTCTTCATTCTCTATTCATCCTGGAAGCACGAAGATGTATAGGGACCTGAAAGAGTACTTCTGGTGGGATGGCATGAAAAGAGATGTTTCTGAATATGTCTCTCGATGCTTGGTTTGTCAACAAGTTAAAGCTGAGATACATAAGTCTAAGGGGATGTTACAACAATTACCCATACCCGAATGGAAATGGGAAAACATCACTATGGACTTTGTCACAGGACTTCTTAAAACATCTAAAGGCAATAATGCTATCTGGGTCATAGTTGATCGTCTTACAAAGTCTACACACTCCATTGCTATTAGAGAGGATTTCTCTCTGGATCAGCTTTCCAGGATATATGTAAAGTAAGTGGTAAGACTTCATGGAGTACCACTTTCTATTATCTCTGATCGAGATCTGAGATTTACCTCAAAGTTCTGGCGAAGTCTTCAGCATACTCTGGATACAGAGTTGAGTTTCAGCACTGCTTATCATCCTTAGACAAACAGTCAGTCTGAGAGAATAATTCAAACTCTAGAAGATATGTTGAGAGCTTGCTCTATGGATTTCAAAGGTGGTTGGGATCAACACCTACCTTTGGTGGAATTTTCTTATAATAATATCTTTCACTCTAGTATTCAGATCGATCCTTATGAAGCTCTCTATGGAAAGAAATGTAGGACTCCAACTTGCTGGGATGAAGTTGGGGAAAGAAAGCTCTTAGGACTTGATCTTGTTGATGAAATGGAAGAAAAGGTCAGATCTATTCAACAACACATAAGAGCAGCTCAGAGTCGATAGAAAAGTTATGCCGACAACCGAAGAAAAGACCTAGAGTTTGAAGTGGGTGATAAAGTGTTCATACGAATATCTCCCTGGAAGAGGGTTATGAGATTTGGAAAGAAGGGGAAGTTGGGCCCTAGATATATCGGTCCTTTCGAAATACTGGATCGTGTTGGGAAGGTAGCTTACCGATTGGCGCTTCCACCGAATCTCTCTCAAGTTCACGATGTTTTCCATGTATCACTCCAGAGAAAGTACATGCCTGAACCTTCATATGTACTCAGCTCAGAAGTTGTACCGCTGGAGCAAGATCTTTCTTATAAAGAACAACCGATAGAGATTCTAGATCATAGCGAAAAAGTCCTACGAAACAAGACCACTCGATTGGGGAATGTTTTATGGAGGAACCACCAATTATAAAAAGCTACATGGGAGCTTGAGGATATGATGAGAGAGAGGTATCCTCATCTGTTTGTTACAAAGTGACGAATTTCGAGGGCGAAATTCATTTTAAGGGGGGTAGAATGTAACACCCAAGACTTTTATGTTATATAAATCATCAAAGGAATCTTTTTCTACACAACACTTTCTTGGCTTGCTTTACACGAAATTGTGACCTTCCTCGATAGCTTGCGTCGTACGCAATACCGAGTTTCATTAAACAACGATATGCTATTAAAATATTATTAAATCTAGCCGTTATGAATAGTAATAACCACTTTTTGAAATTTTATAAATTTTATTTTTTAAAATGGACTTCATTTTTGGATTCGGAATATCGAAATTAGCCTAGGGTGAAATTTTGGTATTTTTCTGAAAACTTTCAATTTTTTATGAATAGTGAAACCACTAAGTGGTAGTTAAAAAAACTGAATTTTTCATAAAAGTTAATTTTACCGCTTTTGTGAGTGGAATTTCAAAAATCCGAGAGACACGGTTGATGTCAGTAAGTAAAATGTGGTTCAATGAGATGAAAATTATTTTTTGGTGAATAGTAACTTTTTACTTTTTTTTACCACGGTTAAAAGTAAATAGGGTAATTAAGGGTAAAGATGATATTATTATTACCCTAACACATGTCCTAATTCTATTGGATATGTGTAATTCGACCAAAAACAAACTTAGGAATAAAATATGAAAATTTAGGCCCACTTGGATTAGATTAGGACATTTATTATTAATTTATTTAAAGAAGGGTTAAAATAGTTAAAATCAAAGTTTAATAAGTAAATAATTTTTAATATGGGATTATACATAAGATAAATTCGACTATAAATATTTATTAGAAATCTAAATATATTTCCTACATAATGGTATTTTATTTTTAATTTTTAGACATTAAATAATTGAATTTATTTATGACACAATGATGATGCAGTAATTATCTTATTAATGAAATATTGACATAATTGATGTTATAAACACCAAAATAAATGTAATTTGAGACTTTTTATGAATCCCACTAATTTTCTAGGTTAATATGACATGTTAGTATTGATTTAATTAACTTGTTTCGAACTAATAATTCTGTTATGATTTTCACAAAAATCAATTAATAAATAGTGTCAAAACTGACATAAAATAGTTTTTAAAACAAATATTATATTGGTAATTGTTATTTTATTCCTAAAAATCTATGGTTTGGCCAAATGACTTAGATACGGTTTTATATATTAATAATAAACAACTTGAGGTTCGTTTGGCTTCTTATAGTAAGTTTATTAACCTTATAGTATAAGAACACAAGAAGACACGATAAAAGTAAACTTATTTAACTTAATGTAAAATCTAAATGATAAGGTTAAAATAGGAACCTAAACTTGTATAAATTCTATTGGATGAGAGGATTTCGACCCATCCCCACCTTAGCTTCGAAATATATCAATTTGGAGCTATTTAAAACCGAACATGACTTTATAATAAAATAATATTTTTAGTTTTCCCAAAGGTTCCCCTCTCCTCCCTTATAAAAGGGCACCTCCTCCCTCTCTTCCTCACACCACTTTGAGCCTTCAAGCTCGGCCAACCCCTGCCACTTTCTCCTCTCCACTTACCTAGAGACATCCTAGAGGTCATTTTCTTCTTCAAAGACAAATTTTAGTGCCCTAAAACAAGGTCTCAATGAAGTACTTCAAAGAAGAGGTAATGTCCGTTACCGATTCTATCATCTTTATTTCTTCTTCCACTTCTTCTTCTTTAGTTGTTTCATTATGAAGTAATAACATCAGTATCACTCATATATGGATATGTTATTATATGTATGAAACAACCCTATTTCACCATCTATCTATCCTACGGAAAAATAAATCACCGCGCGTGCGTACGTACGGAATACCGTCTCCACGCCGTGGTGTAATCTATTTTCCACCAACACCTTACTTGGATGGGTATAATGGTGTAAATAATGACTATATATGACTATTATAAAGTGATTCTGATTCTGAAATAGTATAAATACACTCCATTACAATTTCACGATCATAGGAATGATATAATCACTCGTGCATACGTACGGAATACCGTCTCCACGATGTGATGCGACTCGTTCTACATGATCTTCATTTAATAATGTTTATATAAATGAATTGAATGAATGAATATGATATATATTACACTAATACCATTATGGAAATGAGGTATCTATAACCTAAAGAGAAGAATAAGAATTTATTCGACAAGACATGCATAAGAACAAAAAGTTATAATCACCCGAATAACAAGTAGCAATGAAATATTACTACTATGAAGCTAAGAATATGACCATATATGATATCATAAAAATAAGTATGATTCTGGAATAAGTCAATAACATTATTTAAATCATTATACAGGAGGTTCGGACACTTACAAAGCAAGTCGGACCTAAGGTAAGGGAAATATCACAATCTCATTTTTATCCGAGATTGTTTATACTTTGGTATTTACTGGGGTGTATTTTATCATCCACATCCATGTTTCCTCAATATGTAATATTTACATCATTCTAAAATATTTTATATCAACTTTTACCCTTCGGTGAGTTTTTAGTAAAAGATATGAAAGGAATCTTTTGTCGTTTTTCGTACGAGGTACTTTTTGACTTTTCCGACAAAAGTACGAGAAGAATGTTTTCTTTTAACTTATATGGCATGAATGGATTTTTAAAATATTATTTCCATGAATCTTCCTTTACAAGTTTATTTTTAATAAACTTCTTTTTAGTTTATAATTGTATGGCATATTAAGAAAGGAAAAGTGTTTTTGAAGAAGGAAGGATATTTTCTTCAAGAATTCATTTCAAGTGTTTTATAAAAATTATTTTCCATCTAAGATAATATAGGGTTATGTTTCTATCCCTATTATTACATTGATTATGTTGTGATCGAAATATTTTTATGAAATCCTTTATCTTATATGAATTGTTTCATGATGTCCCGATATTTAAGATTCCCATTTTTATTACATGGGTTATGAAATGATGTATGATTTATGATTTTGTGGCACACATAAGAATGGTATCATTATGAGATGGGTGGGACCTATATCTCTCTCCAATGCATTGGTTAAAGATTTTATATCTCATGAGATAGACATGGCAGGAACGGTAGGTTATACCGGTTCAGTGAAACAGGACTGAAACAAGGGTGACTCGGTTCAGAAAGGGACTCTGTCCACTAAGATAGTCTTGGCAATGAGTCTTGAATAATAAGAAATGATTCTCTATGATTATGTGTGTATGCCACAAAGTTTCATGTTTTATGTTATGATTATTGTGATTACATTTCACTGCCATGATTTATCCCATGTTATGAAATTATGATCTCTTTTACAGGTTAAGATTTCCAAAAGTTATGTGCTTGTGTATACGATGTGATTGATATTTCTTTTGTTTACCTTTACTGAGCATTTGAGCTCTCCTTTTTGTATGTTTTCTTTCCCCAGGTCAGGAAGAAGGTTATTAAGTAGGATATGCCAAAAAGGGACTCTAGATATGATGAAATAAGTGGGAGGCATACTTGATGCTTTATGAACCAGTTGTTTATGTTTCCCAGTTTCTAAAGACACTATACCTATATGGTCCTTTTTTGGTTTTGTTATATGTTGTAATAAGTATGCTTCAATTTTTAAGTATTAAAAATGTATGTAAAGTATGGGTCGTTATACCCTACACGGTCCATGAGCGCCGATTCATCAGAACTTGTTCCGCTTGATCTGGAGATCGAACAAACCCTGCTTAGTCTTCGACATGCACTAAATGAAACTCACAACCAACATCCACGGACCATGGTGAACAAGGAAGAAGGAGCACCAGCCGTGGATCCTGCAGCTGAGCATCTATACCAGGACCAGCAGCCTCCCATTACTGGTACACCAGAGCAGGCGCCTAGAGGCTTTATGTCACGACCCGTCCTCGGGACCTGTGTCGTGACTACCCCAAGCCCACCTTCAATAGGCCAGGGGCTGTAGACTAGATCCAAAGGCATAAATCCCGATAAAAAGAGGAATTAATTTCCTTATAAAGTAAACAAACACCATAGAGTAAGCCAGAAGAAGTAAACACTAAGTAAAACTGGGTACAACAATAAGTGCGGAAAGTAAATGGGCCAGAAAACAAACCCAAACTTAACGTAATGTACAATTGGAATGAAAGTATAGAAACTGAAAGTAAAGCAGCAACGTCGAGCCATCCACTGGAAGTCCCATCTGAAGGGTGGGTACAGATAGCCTCCTCATCTCCTCAGGTCCAGCTGTCCGCTCCGTGTACGTCCCTCCTAGCGGTCCACCTCTAGGTACCAACCTTCTCCACGAGCCTCAACCACGATCAGCAATCTCCGTCGTCTGTACCCAACACAACATAGTGCGTGCATAGCCCGTGCAGGGGTGAGTATACGCTACTCAGTAGGGACCCTGAGACCCCCGAAGGTCTCCCAGAATCCACAAAGGATAATCCACAAAGGAAAGATACAATCACGAAGTAACATCCAACACTACTTAGGTATATGCCCATACATATACCTAAGTCATCAATTCCAGTTCAGCTCCAACATCTGAGACCATGTTCGATCACGTTCGCATAGGATAGTATAATCCGATCCACATAGGAAAGCAAAAACACAATCCACATAAGAAAGAAAGTCAATAATATCGAAGATAATGATTGAAAGTCAAGACTCAGCTCACACAGGTATACTTCTTTGTAAGGTGATAGAGATGATCAGAAGTAGCCACTGATTCATCTATGTTGGGACCCATGTATGTTACTAAACCAGCTAAGCTATCGGACCCACGTAGGATACAAGTCCAGCTACTCTGTCGGACCCATGTAGGATACTACAACAGAGGTCAAGTACTGCGGGACCCACGTAGGATACAAGAACAATAATACTACCAGACCTACGTAGGATACAAGAATAGTAGTCATCGCCATCGAAGGAATGGAGTATTTTAGTACAGTCTTCATCACTACCGAATCCATGGAGGATTTTAGTGCAGTCGTCATTGCTGCCGAACCCACGGAGGATTTCAGTGCAGTTGTCATCGTCGTCGTAGTCACATCCAGCTCTAGGGTTCCCGCACACAACATGCTCATTTCCAGGAGGGTCTGCTCCACGAGCCAAGGGGTTCGATACATCAACTGAAATGTAGTATGGAGTTTATACATCCCAAAGTTCCTCCTCGACATAGGGAACTCAACACGACATATGACGCATCAATCAGACACCCGATCTGAGAGTTATTGTCTTTTTTGTTCTAGGGGTCGGGTTGGTTTTTAAGTCAAAACCAACCCGACCGTACTCCAACTATGTCCAAACCTCGAGCGGAGTAAGCCAAAAGGTCTGTCTCACTATGAGGAATCCAACAAAGTCGACGACACGTCAATCGGACGTCCGGAGCTCAAGCTATAAGAATTTCTGCTCCGAGGGCCCGGTTGGTTTCGTGTTCGAACCAACCCGAACGTACCCAAATTCCTCATAAACCTTGTGTTTAATATACCAAAATGACCGTCTTGATCCATGGATCACATCACAACTAACGGTGCATTGATCGGAGGTCTGTAGACCTAGTTACGAGAATTTAAATGAACTGTCCGGTTTTTAGGGGGTTTTGGGCCCGGACCGACCAGGCCGAAGACCCCCTGGGCCGGCCCGAACTGGGTCGACCCGACCCAAGTCTAGGTCTAGAAACCAGGGCGTGGCCTGGCCCGGCCGGCGTGGCCCAGCCCGGCCTGGGCGGTCGGTTGGCCTAGTGCGGGCGCGACCCGCATGCCAGACAACTTGGCTCGGCCGAGCTGTCGCGGAAAGGGGGGGGGGGGGGGGTTGCCCCCCTGATTGAGAAACGACCCACATGAGGGGGGCCAACCATTTGCCAGTCGGGGGTTATGACCCCCGACTTTCTCGGAAACTGCCCATCCAAGACGGCTAGTGTGTCATCGCCGGACCCCCCGCGGGTCCCGCCCGCCTTGCACCCGCGACCGGCGGTTTCGACCGTCGCTCCCCGCACCACCACGACCATAGGCCACAGCCTTGTCCAACCGGCACCGCGCGATGGCGTCTTTCCCCTCCGCCATGGACCTGCTCATGCCGCGGCTTCTTCGTGGTTCTCCGGTGCGACGCAACAGCGTCGCGGCTTCATTCGGCCTCAACGGCGCGGCACGACGGCGCCACGCATCTTCACCCGTTCCTCTTGCTTCCGCGTGGTGTCGTTACACTACGCTGCCTTTGCTCGTGCCGCAATAAGTACACCATCAAAGGGGGAGGGGGTCGGCCATGTTCGTGTGGTCCGACCTCCTCCCGTTATTACGATAACAGGCAGCCCAACATAAATGTCGATGAACGACAAAGAAAACATGAACAAAAAAACCCCCTACCTCGATGAAGTCGTTAAACGATGCTCGTCATGGAAATAAGACGTCGTGGAAGACAGCCTCACGGAAGGAGGCTCCGTAAGCATTGTTGACATCGCGGTACACAACGTCGCGGTGAAGAGGATCATCTGTGTCATGGTACATGGCGTTGCATCATCGATCTCCGAGGAATTAGTGTTCTTCATCGGTGTCGGTGCGTTCTTCGCATTCTTCGAGGAAAAAGATGAAGTTCTTCATGGAAATCTCCTTCTCAACACAACGAACCAACCACTAATGAAATAAGACTTTTGTCTTATTTAATTAACACACACAAGCCAACATTCCATTTGAAATTCAAAAGAATTAATTCAATTAATTGAATTAATTGAAGAGTCTTAACATTCCAATTAATGTGAGAGTTGACTTGGCATTTAATAAGGGGGTGTGGGTGTATTAAAAAATAATGGGGGGTTTGAGGAAGGTGAATAGGTGGGGATAGTGTGGGGCCCACCTCACTAAAATCCTATCAAGATGGGTTAGGATATAGTGGGTCCCAACTCAACTTCCATAAGTAGGTTTAAACTAATTAGAACATAAAATAAAAATTGTTGCACAACTTTTATTTTATTCATTAGTTAACCCTTTTTTTTAAAAAACCACACCCGAGCAAACGCAATTCTATAAAAGGTGTTCCTAAGAAATTACTGGTGCTTTGGTTTCATTGGTGCCATCAGATTTCAATTCCGAGAACCATTTAAAAAGTTAGGAAAACCCGCTCGTTCGTTCACTGAACATACCCAGGGTAAACTTTGGAAATTGGTTCCGAACACACCGGGCCTTGGAATCAGGTGCCGTCAGAAACTGCGTACTTGTAAAATCCCAAAGAAAATTAAGAAAAAAATTTCCCTTGAAATTTATGGGTCTTTACACTTTATGGAATTCCTACCAAGGGATTACCAACGACCGCCAAAACAACCTCCTCTGGCATACGACCAACTACAACAGCTGCAACAGATCTTACAACGACCATATTTCTCCCCTCACGAGCAGTAGTATCTGCAACCTCCACCCCCTCAGCATCTACCTCCATGCCGTACCCTTATGGAGTACGGTCTTCCTTCGATCCATGGAGCAGATACATGTATCATTCATCCTCCAGTCCAGGCCCAGCACTTCGAGATCAAGCCTGCTATCATGCATCAGATCCAGAACACCTTCCAATTTGGAGGTCTGCCCAGAGAGGACCCGAACAACCATATCTCTAACTTTTTGGAGATCTGCGACACATTTCATTACCATGGCATGTCCGAGGACACCATTCGTCTTCGCCTATTTCCCTTTTCTCTACAGGAAAAGGTGAAAGACTGGATCAAGGGGCAGCCAAAAAGATCTATCCTCACTTGGGAGGAGCTAGCCCAGGTGTTCCTGTCCAAATACGTCCCCCCATCAAAGATGGTGATGCTATGGAACGATATCCACAACCTCTAGAAGCATGACTCAGAGTCGTTATACGAGTCTTGGGAACGTTTCAAGGAGATTCTATGAAAATGCCCACACCACAGACTCCCACTTTGGATGCAAGTCCAAACCTTCTACGGAGGAATCACAACAAATACCATGTCTGTGGTAGATGATGCTGCTGGAGGTACAGTGATGATAAAGTCTCCCAAAGAACATTTTGAACTACTAGAAGATATGTCTTCCAACAACTTCAAGTGGCACTCTGAGCGGGGGACTCAAAAAAGAGGTATGCATAGTATTGATGCTACCACCATGATCGATGTTCATTTGGATGAAGTGTCCAAGAAAATCGACACATTGAATCTCAAAGGAGCATCTCAAGTTCATGTGGCAAACCATCCAGTATACGGTGACTGTGGTAACAACCAAAATCTTGGAGAATGCCCGAGACTTCCATCTGACCCTCAGACAAGCGAGGTGAGCTTTGTTGCTCAAAATTGAGGGTTGAATCAATATCAACAGTACCAAAACCCGGCGTGGCGAGATAATAAGAACCAAGGCTGGGACCAACAACAGCAAAACCCTCTTCCCCAACGACCGCCTGACTACAATCAGCCTCGGTATCAGAATCAGTTTCCGAGATAGTAGTTCCAACAGGGTTCTTTTCAGTAGTAAGGATACCAGAACCCTCACCTGCAACAACAAAGGCAAAAACCACCTCCACCATATGCCCAACCATCTCAGCAAGAGAACACATCATGGTTAGAGGACCTGATGAATAAATTTATATGAACTGCTGAATCAAAATTCTAGAACCCGGAGGCTTCCATTCAAATCCTCGAGAATTAAATTGGCTAGATAGCAAACAAGCTATCAGGGAGGCAGCCTGGTACACTACCGGGAAACACTGAGAAGAACCCACAGGAGGAGGGCAATTATATCACCTTGCGTAGCGGAAAAGCATTTCCACAGAAGGAACCAACCCACCAGTCAACTGCACCTCCATCCCCTGTTGATAATGAAGGTTTAGTTTCATATCCCTCTTCATCTGAAGAAACATCACCAGATTCTCAATTAGGAAAAGGAAAAGAAGTCATCAAACCATTTGTACATGCATTACCTTTTCCAGAAAGAATGAAGCAGGGAAATCAGGACCACCAATTTGGTACATTCATGGAGGTGTTTAGAAATCTCCACATCAACATCTCATTTGTAGAGTCCCTGACACAAATGGCTACATACGCCAAATTCATGAAAGGCATACTTTCCAATAAGCGTAAGATGGAGGATCTGGGCGTTATTTCACTAACAAAGAAGTGATCCACAGTCGTTCAACATTCCATCCCTCCCAAGCTCCAGGATCCAGGTAGTTTTACAATTCCATGTACAATTAGACCCTGTGAATTTGGAAAATCTTTATACAACTTGGGAGAAAGTTTCAATTTCATGCCATTCATAGTTTTCCAAAATCTCAGGCTCCATGATTTGAAGCCAACCTAAGTATCCCTTCAACTTGCTGATCGATCCATTAAGTATCTGAAGGGGCTATTGGAAGATATACTGGTGAAAGTAGGACAATTGATACTACATGCTGAATTCATTATCCTGGACATGGAGGAGGACTAGGAGGCACCACTTATATTGGGAAGACCTTTCCTAGCCATTGGTAAGGCACCCATTGACGTGCACCAGGGAGAGTTGATTTTCCGGGTAGGGGATGAAAGAGTCTCCTACAATGTTTTTAAAGGCTGTTAAACAAGCATTGGTACCTGAGCATGAGGACTACTACAAAGTGACTTCCTTGGATAAACAACTATGTGGATAAGAAGATCCTCTGGTATGCTCTTCCATTTCAGATGATAAACATTTTTCAGATATACCTACCGATGATAAGCTAGAGGACCTCAAATTCATTGAAGGCTAGGGCAGCCACTACTGGAAACGAGTTTTCATTCCTGAAATCTTAGAAAATATAGAAGTACAACCATTGGTTCCTTTAGTTCTTCAGGCACCTGAACTAGAGATGAAGCCTCTCCCATCTTCCATAAAGTAAGGGTATTTGGGAGATATTTAAACTTTTCCCATTATACTTAGTGTAACACTATCACAAGAATGGGAGGAAGCACTTATTCAAGTTTTGAAATGGAGGAAACATGCAATTGGATGGACAATTGTAGATTTCAAGGGTATCAGACCCACCATTTGTACCCATAAGGTGCTACTCGAAGAAGGATCCAAGCCATCCGGGAAACCACACCAGCGTCTGAACCCTCCCATGAAAGAAGTCGTCAAGAAAGAAGTGATCAAACTTCTGGATGCAGGTATCATTTATCCAATTTCCGATAGCTCATGGGTAAGTAATTTTCAAGTGGTTCCTAAGAAGGGAGGTATCACTGTGGTATCCAACGCCAATAATGAGCTCATCCTTACTCGCACTGTCACAGGCTGGAGAGTCTGTGTTGATTACCGGAATATCAACGACACCATGAGGAAAGATCAATTTCCCCTGCCTTTCATGGATCAGATGCTAGAAAGACTAGCAGAGCATGACTATTATTGCTTCCTTGATGGCTACTCTGGTTATAATCAGATATCTATTTCCCCAGAAGACCAAGAGAAAAGCACCTTTACTTGCCCATATGGTACGTTTGCCTACCGTAGAATGTCTTTTGGTATGTGTCATGATCCCGCTACATTCCAGCGATGCATCCTGGCTATTTTCCATGACATGGCAGATCAAATCTTTTAAGTCTTCATGGATGATTTTTCCATTTACGGGAAGTCATTCACCACCTATTTACGGCACCTGGAGCTTGTACTAGAGCGATGTGAAAACACTATCCTAGTTTTAAACTTGGAAAAGTGTCATTTTATGGTGCAAAGTGGCATAGTTCTTGGCCACATGATTTCAGAAAAAGGGATAGAGGTAGAACCAGCAAAAATAGAAGTCATATCATGACTTCCTATCCCAACAACTGTCAGAGCCATCCAAATCTTCTTGGGGCATGTGGGTTTTTACAGGCGGTTTGTCCGTGATTTTTCAAAAATAGCCCCGCCACACACTAATCTCCTCACCAAGGATTCCATATTCGAATTAACTAAGGAATGAGACTCGGCCTTTGAGCACTTAAATCAGTGCCTGGTGGAGGCTCCAGTCATGATTTATCCAAACTGGGAGACACAATTTGAAGTCATGTGCGATGCATGTGATTATGCAGTGGGAGCTATCCTGGGTCAGCGGCTGGATAGAATTTTCTGACCCATCTACTATGCCAGCAGGACACTCAATGAGGCCCAAATGAACTACACCACTACCAAAAAGGAGATACTGGCAGTGGTATTCACATTTGACAGGTTTCATTCTTACCTTGTGTTGTCTAAAGTTATCGTTTATACTGACCATGAAGCACTTAAGTACTTGTTAAACAAGAAGGATGCAAAACCTCGATTGATCTGATGGGTCCTCCTCTTAAAAGAATTTTATTTAGATATTCGTGATAAAAAGGGGATAAAGAACATGTTTTCTAATCATTTATCCCATCAGGAGCTTCCCCACTTAGAGAAGGAAGATGATCGATAAATAAGGGAGGATTTTCCTGATGCACAACTCTTTTAAATTATTGAATCCCCTATTCCCTGGTTTGCTGATATTGCTAACTATTTAGTTACAAGTTAGATTCATCCCGACCTCTCCTTCTAGAATAAGAAAAGATTCCTCTCTGATGTTCAGCGATACTTCTGGGAAGACCCACTCCTATTCCGATCCTGTGGAGACGGGGTGATCTGACGGTGCATTCCAGAGATGGAGGTCCAAGGGGTCCTGGAATATTTTCATGCCTCACCCATTGGAGGACATCATGTGTCAGACTGTTCCATTCCGAAGATTTTACAGTCTGGGTTTTTCTTGCCCAAGATGCATAAAGATGCTCAAGCCTTCGTTGTCCATTTGATACATTCCAACGTACAAGTGAATATCCGAGATGCCTCAACATCCCATCCTAGAGGATGAGATTTTTGATGTCTGGGGAATCGACATCATGGGACCATTTCCCTCTTCTTTTGGGCATACCTACATCCTCTTCTGTGTTGATTACATCTCCAAATTGGTGGAAGCCACTGCTACAATCCACGACACAACCAAGGTGGTCGCAAACATTCTCAAGAAGAACATTTTCAAATGGTTCGGCATCCTTGTGTGCTGATCTGTGATAGAGGGACTCACTTTGAAAACACGTTAATGAAAGTAGTGCTGTCAAAATATGGGGTGAATCATCATATGGGTACACCATACCATCCACGATCAAGTGGAAAAGTGGAGCTCTCCAACCGTGATCTCAAACAAATTTTGGAGAAAATAGTGAATATCTCACGGAAGGACTGGTCCAAAAAGCATGATGACGGTTTTTGGGCCTATCACACTGCTTTCAAGATGCCAATGGGGATGTCACCATTTTGTTTCGTCTATGGAAAACCATTTCATCTACCAGTAGAGCTAGAACACAAAGCATATTGGGCCATCAAAGACCTAAATTTTGATCTGAAGGCAGCTGTGGAGAGACGTAAGTTTCAACTATCAAAAATCAATGAAATCAGAAGGGAAGTGTATGAAAATTCTAAATTGTACAAGTAGAGGACAAAAGCCATCCATGACCGGATGATTTTGCGAAAAAAATTCAACCATGTGATCAAGTACTCCTCTTCAATTATCATCTTCATCTATTCCTAGGAAATTTCAAATCAAGATGGTCGGGACCATTCGATGTCCTACGAGTATTCCATCACAGATCGGTGGAGATTGCTAAGGAAGATGGTCAACCGTTCAAGGTGAATGGACAACGCCTACAGATTTACCATCCCATGGAACATATAGTGGAACAATCTACACCACCCCTTTCAGGGAAGCAAGGTAAGAAGGTCAATCCAACAACCTAAAACAAAGGCACTTCCTAGGAGGCAACCCAGAGGTTACACACCGTGTCCCACTTATATACACGGCGTGTACTTATCTTTTTAATTTATAATTTTAATAGTATAAATCTATAGAATAACAAATAAATAACTAGGGATGATACCAGTGCTGATGGTAATGTCACTGGAGTTTATTCGAGCCGCCCCCGATTCGAATCCTCCAGACCTACCTTCACCATGGGGTTCATCCTTTTATTTACACAAAGTGTGTGTTTTTTTATCAAATATATATATATGTGTGTTTAAATATAATAAAACCTAGGATGGGGATGGACCAGTTGGATAGAATCGTAATCCAGTTCCAAAAGACCCGGGTTCGAACCCAAACAACCGTCCGATTTCCATCCTTTGTTATTTTAATAAAACCACATGACTCGCACTCCGATATACGCCGTGTGCGCCATAATTTTTCAATGCAAATTAAAAAAGTTTTTAAAATAAGAAATTATATGTGGGTGAAGTTGGCAGATTGGAAAAGTCTCGGCACCAGGTTCAAAAGACCCAGGTTCGAATCGCACTAATCTCCCTACTTCATCCCCATCCTTTCCTAAATAAATACCACACACCGTGATTTTCTTTATTCTCATGTGTATAGGACATATAGAATATATATATATATATATATATATATATATCATAAATATGGGTAGGAGTACAACCTTTTCTCCCATGGTTGAGGGCCTCCATTTGGAACGGCCGATCACTGGTTCGAACCTCGCCCCGACCACCGGACCAAAGGTTGTACTTCTCTTTTTACAATTTTTAAACACACGACCTGTATTTTCCCACTACATTACGTGTATGATTTTATATTCTTTTAATTATATATATACATATATATATACCTATTTTAATTTTATTTTTAATTAATTAATATAAATTATTATATAGTATATTTTATGTTTGTAAAGAAAAAAATGGCAATACAAGGCATGTAGTCTAGACATACATGAAATTTACCTCTGCTATATAGGCAGAGGGCCACTCGGCTTCAGCCCGTGTCACACGACCTCCCCATTTTCTTCCCCCTTCCCTTTTTCTTCTCCTGAACGCCACCTGAACCACAATACTCAGATCCATCGATTTAGGGCATTTTAGGTTCAGATTCTTCTTTCATTGCGATCCTCAGTCAAGGGTATGACAGATCAGGATCCTTCCTGAGGGAAGCAGCCGACCTCCGCCACCGTGGGAGAGAGGCTCATTTATCGTCGGATCTGACTCTGACCTCCTACGCAGCTGGATCCAGATGCTCTGGTCTTTGTGCTCCCTCCATTGGCCATTCTGCTGCCACTCACTCCCTCAGCGGAGGCTGGGTCTCCTTCACCTGCTGCTCCATCGCCCGTCACTACACAGGCCATGAACTCTGTTCTGCTATCTATTGTGGGCCCTACTGCTACTTCTCCTACTGCCACCACAACTGCCAGTCTTGGGAGTCCTGCTGCGCCTCATTTTCTGGATCCCGTGCCTGCGACTCCTACTTCTCCAACATCCCATCCCGCCACCAAGTCCGCGCCTTCATCTTCCACGCCTCATGTGCCATATTTTCCAGGTGATCCTGTCCTAGATGGTGCATCTTATAAGGCGACCCCATGATTGGTTTTTGGACATATGATTTTCATTGTATATATATTTGTGACCTCTTATGCCCGTGTTTGTTATGCTTTCTTTCCATCTTTATTTTTTACCATCACTTGTACTCTGGAACATTTTGGGCTTCGATTTTACTTCACCTACCATTTTTCTTCGCCTGGACACGAGGGGAGTATTCTTTTTCATTTTTCTATTTTCCTTCTTTCTTTTCCTACTTTCATTACTTTCCCTCAGTCTGGTCCACTTTTTTTGTCCCCACTTTACCTTGTTCTTTATTGGGCCCTTGGTGGGCCGCGTGCGATTCTTAGTGTGGGGGATCCCCTATCTATTTCACCTTAGTATTTTCCCTTGAACTAATCTAGGAGACATCATTATTAGATTATATATTTGAAAAATTGAGGCAATTTTTGGTTAATCATATTTATCAATTCTCAAGTTATCTGTAGGGTCTTTTTGAGGGTTTCATGCTTATTCTAATTCTTAATTATTTTAAAATTATTGCCGATATAGTTTCAATTGCAACTTTTAATCCTTGATTAATTACATTGATTAGGAAAATAATTTATATTAATGTAAGGAACTGATTGTCCCTTTATTATTTTTCCACTACTGAGAAGTATTGTAAACCCTTTTTCATATTTATTTTCTAAATACCCTCTTTCTTGAGAGATTCTTAAGATATGCATCACTACCAGAATTTGGAAGTTTTCTTTTCAAAATCTGATGAATTTTTGAATTAATTTAAAATGATTAAGGAACTAGATTGTTTTGAACCTTTTATCTTGAGACCTACCCTACATTTAATCTTTATTAATCCCATAGAATCCACAAACAACCTTTATAGGAAGCCATGTTACACGCCAATTTCCCTTCCTACCCTATTTCTTTTTGAACATTGCATGATTATTCATTTTGGAGCTTTAAAGATGGAGTTGTCAATACATGGAATATTTTTTGTACACAATCATGAAATAAAGTGTGGTGGAGTACCTCTTGACTATTTGGGACAGAAAGGGTTCCAAACAATTATTCGTCGTATTCATAAGTGTTTCCCTTGAGTTCTTTAAAAAAACAGAATAAGAAGGGAACCTTGTTCTCATTTGATTTAGGAACCCTACTTGTAATGGAAACGGTGGTGATTACAACAGCATTCGACTGATCTTGAGAAGGAAATATTTTCATTGAACTTTACTTTGAATATCATGCAATGTTGTTTAATGGAATTAATATTCCTTTTTTCAAGCCTTAGAATTTATTTTTCACATCTAAACCTACCAATCCTTAGACACAGAGACATCTGAAGCTTATTGATAAAGCCGTCATGATTATTGTAATTAATTTTTTTCTGAAGTAGAGAACAAGGGATCTTGAAAACCAATGGATAGAGTGTATATAACTTAGATTGAGCATAAATATGAATAAAAACATCTTGAGTGTGGAGTGTGATATTTACTGGTAAGGTAGATCATCAAGTGGCATGCTTATTTTTGAAAGGTTGAAAAATGTGTTGAAAGAGGATGAGAGTAGTTAATTGAATTATATATATGTGGCATGATTTTAATATCTTATGAATTGAATTTGTTTGTGCCTTTTAGAATTTTACTTATTAAATTTATCATTTACACTTTTGATTAATTAAATTCCTTCCTTTTAAAAGTATAGGCTCTTTTAATTAGATGTTGAGATTTTCTTGAGGAAAAGCAAACAACTAAGTGTGGGGGAGTTTGATGCACCTGATTTGTGTCTACATTTCCATACATATTATTGAAAATTAAAATATGTTTTCACCAAATACCTACTTCTTAGATGACAAATACTTTATTTTGGTGACCTTGTCTATTTTCAGGAGCTTTCTGGCCAAAATACACAAATCAAGGGAATTCTGTGAAAATTTTGAAACTACACGGCGTGTACTCTGTATACAAGCCATGTACATCCATACAGGGATAGAGATTGAAAGAGGGAGTACATGCCCATGTCACCAGGCATAAGCCACACGCCTTGTGGGGCTGCATTACATGCCCTGTACTACATTCTAGAAGTGGTTGTTGTCGAGATGATTCTACACGCCCCTCTGGCCGTTTAAGGAGACACAGCGTGTTCCATTTCTACATGTCGTGTCTGCTATTCTATAAGGGTTTGGTGGCCACATTTTGGAATTACACACCATGTATGGTGGCACTACATTCTATGTACACTCACCTACAGGCGGTTCCATGTTCAAAGTCAAAGATGACATGTTAGGCCACCTACCAGTGGAGAAAATGGCGCCAAAGCGCGTTGACGGAAGTACACGGCGTGTACTTTCTATACACGCTGTGTTCTTTTATTTTTCTATAAATAGAGGCCTTGGTGTTCGGATTTTGGAGTGAAAAACCATTGGAAGGAGGAGAGAAGTTCTGCTGCTACCATTCCCAAGCCACTGTGGTGTCGTAGTTCCACCATTAGACATACCGACACTGCTCCTCGAAGCTTACACAATGAATTCATCAGGTATCAAGTGTATTGTTCCTATTATGATTTCCACGTGTAACTAAACCCTTTATCTTGGGGATGTGGGAAACGAAGGATTGTATTATGTTGTATTAATCTAGATAGTTGTGTTTGTTCTTCTTAATTATTCTTAATCCTCTTAAATCATTGCTAAATATTACTGAGAATTCTGAGCCAGACCAAGGGAATAATTCTCAGCGATATAAAAGAAGAGTAACAGGGAAAGCTTTCATGACCATTAAAAAGGTTTCACCGATTCATAATTGGACTGAACCACATTAAGAAATGAGAAACACTGACTACTGGACCAAGGAGTCAATTTCTTCAATTCCAAACAAGAGAAACTAGACTAAGGGATCTTGTGATAAAAGGAAATCCCTAATGATGAATTATCATGAACAACACAACCATTTAAGCAATCTGTATAAAAGCTCCATAATCACCATAGCCCCAATACACTTTTTCTTCCTGTTAAAACACCTTTAAATCACTTGTTGTTTCCATTTAATTTTTATTCATTTTATTAAAGTAAACAAAACCGTTTCACTCAATCCAGACCAACCAATCCACTCTAGATTCTGCATGTTTCACTAAATTAATTATAAACTCAACTGAACCAACACACTTCCAAAGTTCCCTGTGGATCTACCATACACTTCAACTATAATAGTGTTTTATGAGTGGGTTAATAACAATTTGGGGCACTAATAATATACATCCAGTGAAACAAACGACCAATATTCCTCTTCCACTATTCTCCTTCTATAAGATAAGAATATCAAATATCATTAGTAGGAATATTTCCCTTTATCTAAACCATCAGACAAGTAATCTACTCAAGAACTAAAGGCGGCCTGAGTAGGGTGTTAGATAAAATCTCAATAGGCCACCACTAATTGTGTATATAAGTAATCCATGTAGTGTTCATAGCTAATCAGTGTATATGTATAAATAAATAATAAAAATAATGAATAAATAAATACCATCCAACACAGGTGCCTAAAGGAAACATGACAGTTCTACCTACTTCGATTCATTACCAAAATGAGTGTCTGATAAGTAACAATATTCATATAGTAAATATATATACATAGTATATTTATATATTTCACCCACCAATATGGACTTATTATATGTAGATGAAAATTTCCATATACTTGGAATACTATTTGTTGGATGGACAAGGGAATAACTTAGTCAACCATAATAAGTTTAAATGAGCCTATAAGCTCAAAAAAGGGTACATGCCATACATCCCATGATGATTGATATAAATCATGTTCAACACTCAAGATGGTGTTTGTGTCATCACTAAAACACCCAAAAAAGGGACATAGTGTTCCATGCTCATCATCCAAATAGTATCAATGGTGTGAGTCATCATTCTCAACACACAATATAAGGGAGACTGAAACGCCATGCCCAACAAGTCCCCAAACCATCATACCATGGACAATATTAATGGTACGATCAGAAAAACAATAATAATTATGAGTCAGTACCTATAATGTATTATATTTACCAATACCATTATAACCAAGTCATAACAATTCAATTAAAGTGTTAAATAAAGTATACAATAATATGTTTCTCCTTACCCCCCTTTATAAACCTTCTTGAATGGACTGAAGGCTTTCACATTTTTACTTATTTTGATAATCCACCTCTCAAGGTTGAGGGGGAAACCATTCAAGTGATGAAGTATTAAGTGACAATTATATGACTCGTTTGTATTAGAGGAAATCATCCAAGTAAGACAACTTCTAACGACCCCTTCCTAAATTTTTTTGTCTTATCAGCACTCCACCTTCACAAGGTTGGTTAGAGAGATGTCCTGTATAGACCTAAATATATCCGATATCAATAGAAAAGACATACCTTCTCAATCTTCAAAATTCGGTTATCTCTGCTCTGGGGAATGTGCTTGATCTAAATCATCATATAGAGTCATGTCTATTTTAATTTGAATGGTTTCATATGTATTTTTTTAATGTGGCCTGAAGGAAATAGGGTGGCCTAAAGGCCTTAAGTTATCTTGAAGGCCTTGAGAGACAATTGGCCTGAAGGCCATGGTTAGACCAAGGGTCTTGCATGACCTGAGGACCAAACCGGCGGCCCAAAGACCCAAATAGATGAATAGTTCCGGCTAGTATAGTACCAAATAGTACCTATTATAGCTCATGCTACAGTAACTCAAAATTATTTTTAATGGTTCAAAGAAGCACTTAGAAGGTTCATTAGTCCATTAGAAAATTACCTATATTGGAAACTCTATTAATAAGTAATTCTATTCCCTTAGGAGGTTCCTTGGGTTTAATAAACATTTATATAAGAAGACATTCAATTTACAACCAAATAAAAACCCTTAGTTGGGATTCTAGACATTTAAAAAATTAATTATATAGGGTAATTAAAATAGTACACCTAATTGGTGTCCACAATTCTAGTTGGAATCATTTATTTATATAAAAATGATCTCAGGAAGATAACAAGGTGATCATAAAAATTAAGAATGAAGAAATATATCTTAAGGTGATGCTTGGAAAATTATGGAGTGTAGCACAATAGAAAAGCTATGAAAACACTATAAATTTTTCAGAATAAAACTATACCACCTACCTTAGGGTTATTGATGACTCCTCATCCAATGTGGACCTCAGATTCGACGTACATTGGAAAAAATTGAATAAATGATCCAATGCTCTGAAAATAGGGTAAAGGATATTGCACTTAAATAACGTAACATAGGAAAATATGACCTTAGAATGGAATGAAGAGGATTGAAGATTATACTGTGAGATATCCTATGTTTCCAATGAATCTTGATTTAGAGTTTGGGTGAGAAAGTTAGATCAATGCATAGATTGAGGAGCTGGGGAAGCCCTAAGAGAAAAAAGGGAGAGATCATATTTCAGAATAAAGAGGAGAAAAGAGAAATTAGGTTTATTATTTTATTAAGATCAAATTGAATATTTCACCCTAATAATAGGATTTGTAGGCTTTGGCTGCATGGTTTTTCCAAACTATGCACAAAACATGTGAAGTCTACTATCCAAGGAGATATCTTCCATGGCTAAGGCACACTATTTTCCTAACCATGCGTAAGATGTGAAAACTTCCTCTATAAAAAATACAGATTTCTCACATGATCATTCACCTTAGATAGATAGGTTATAGACAAACTGTGTGGCCCCTACTTCTAAAAAGGTCTCTAGCATAGTTAGTAGTAACCATACGGCATGCACTTTTTCCCATTTTTCTGAACTCCAGGCTTTGAACAAGCCCCAGATGCTGCTGCGGGCTTCCTTAGTCCATAGTGACAGTTTAGTAATATTAAACAAAGGATTTTCATAAGAAAACAAATGAGTTATAACTATTTGAAAATATATGTCATTGATACCTCCTTCCTTAAAGAAACTTGTCCTCGAGTTGGCCTTCTAAGGGTAATGATATATAATAACAAAGAGTCTTCACCACTGATCTTGTATATCATCTTCTCATTATCAAGTCTCATCATGTACTCGACCATGATACCAATTAACCTATACCAAAGGAACTATCCTACATCATAATGTCTTCACACTTCAGTCAACAATATGAACTGGATACCCCTAAAGATAAGCATCTACATCCAACTCATTCTCTTCAGGCATGAAGACATTTAATAGTTATGGATAATACCAATGATGTTAAGATACATGAAATACATCATTCATGGAATGGTATCAATGAGGAAGTGCTATCTTGTATTCCTCTAGTCTAATCCATTTCAAAACCTCAAAGGGTCCAATGAATATAGGTGAGAGATTACCCTACTATTTAATATTTTGATGCCCCATTATAGGTATGAATAGAAATAAAAAATGATCTCTATCCTCGAAATCAATAGTTCATCCGTCCCAGTCAGAAAAAGACTATTTTTGGACTTTGATATCATCTTGCACTTTCATATAAACTAGTCCTGCTCTACAGTCTCTTTAATGAGACACAACCCAAGAATAGATACCTCCCCAAACTCTAGAAAGTGTAGAAGAGAATGAAAATGGCTATTATATAAGGCTTCATAAGGATCCATCTCAATGGTAGCCTAAAAGTTTTTATTATGAGGGAACTAAACAAGGGGTATGTGTTTATCCTATGAACCCCCAATGTCAAGGACACAAGCACATAGAATTTCCTCTCACACCAGAATCACTTATGGAAATACAAGTTTTCGCAACAGTTCGGAACCATTGGGAAAGCCTGCAGAACTGTTGGTATATGTTATACCAACGGTTCTACAAACCGTAAGGAAGTAAGACGTTGGGAAAGCTTTTTCCAATGGTTTACAGTGAACAGTTGGGATAGGTTGAGAAAACATTAACCTATTCCAATGGTTGTGCCAAACCGTTGGGATAGTTTTTTCCAACGGTTTGGATCCGTTGGGAAAACCAAGCACTCTCTTATTTCCCAATGGTTTTAAAATCATTGGGAAAGGATTTTTACCAACGGTTCTATGAATCGTTGGAAAAAACTCAGAGAGGCTATACCAACGGTTTAAAACCATTGGCATAGCCTATGCTGTGCAAATTGCACGACAGCCTGAAATTTGCACAAAAACTCTCATTTTGTAATATTTTCACAGTAGGTCTCATTTTGTGCATTCCCTCTCATTTTCAATCCAATTATTGTACCTACAATAAACTAAAACATACATATACAATTATTTTACCTGCAATAACCAACTAACACATACATATAGAGAACAAATTCATACACATTTAACATATAATGAATCCTGGAACTATACACATCCATAATTAAATTATAATTCATAATGAAATTATAAACATACATAATTCATTTAGAATTCAATTTAAAATTTAGATGATAATTATATGTGGAATTCGGAATCCAATTCATAAGTTGATCGGTTTTTTGTATACCATATATTTTTACCTAAAATGATGTCCATTTTAATCAAAATACATACACCTAGAGTGATACCGGTCAAACTGTGCCTCAGATTGAGGCGAGGTTAACTATTACACGTCACAAATGACCCATCGATCATTGTACTAAAGTATCAACATATTCCGAAAGCGTTTGGTTGGTTTTCCATATGTTAGTTGTTGTTATCACTTAAAATGAAGTTTTTTAAATAAAAGAGAGACACTTTGAATCATGCCGGCCACACCATGCCTCAGATTGAGGTAGGGAAGACTCATACACATCACAAAATGACCCATGGATAGTTGTGCTAAAATATCAACACAATCAGAATCCTTTTGGTCGGTTTTCCAAGTGTACTTAAAATGTTGTCCATTTAAAACACAAGATAGACATTTTGGGTGGTCCCAGCCACACCGCGACTTGGATTGAGGCACGATTAACTCATACACGTAACATATGACCCATGGATTGTTGTCCTAATATTTCAACAGATTTTGAATGCGTTTGGTCGGTTTTCAGTATGCAAGTTGTTTTTTTCACTTATAATCGTGTCCATTTTAAACAAAAGAGACACAGTTATAGTGGTACTGGCCACACCGCATCTTGTATTTAGACGGGTTTGACTCATAAACGTCTCAAATGACCCATGGAGAATTTTCCTAAAGTATCAACACAATCCGAATGTGTTTGGTCGGTTTTCCATATGCCAGTTGATGTTTTCACTTAAAATGATGTCCTTTTGAAACAAAAGACAGACACTTTGAGTGGTTATAGGCACACCTCATCTCAGATTGAGGCGGGGTTGATTCATACACATCAAATATGACCCATGGATCGTTGTTCTAAAGTATCAACACAATCAGAATACGTTTGTTCAGTTTTACGTATGTACTTAAAATGTTGTCCATTATAAACAAAAGAGAGCCACTTAGAGTGATCCCGGCCACACCATGCCTCATATTGAGGAGGGGTTGACTTTTAGATGTCACATATGACCCTTGGATCATTTTCATAAAGCATCAATACATTTTGAATGAGTTTGGTTAGTTTTTCATATGTATGTTATTG
This sequence comes from Viscum album, assembly GCA_963277665.1. NCBI lineage: Eukaryota > Viridiplantae > Streptophyta > Magnoliopsida > Santalales > Viscaceae > Viscum > Viscum album. Next base: position 1,290,485,252 of record OY728138.1, on the reverse strand, counting down.
TTTTCACTTAAAATGACGTCCATTTTAAACAAAAGAGAGACACTATGAATGGTGTTGGTCACACCGTGACTCGTATTGAGGCAAGGTTGACTCGTACACATCACATATGACCCATGGATCATTGTGAAAATGTATCTACAAAATCAGAATACGTTTGGTTGGTTTTCCGTATGCCAGTTGATGTTTTTCACATAAAATGATGTCCTTTTGAAACAAAAGACATAAACATTGAGTGGTACCGGCCACACCACGTATTAGATTGAGGGGGGATTGATTCTTACACGTCACATATGGATCATGGATCATTCTCCTAAAGTTTCAACAGAAACCTAATTCTTTTGGTCAGTTTTCCGTATGTACTTAAAATGTTGTCCATTTTAAACAAAAGAGAGACACTTAGAATGATCCCGGCCACACCGCGACTTGGATTGAGCCCGAGTTGGCTCGTACACATCACATAGGACCCACGGATCGTTGAGATAAATTATCAACAGATTTCGAATGCGTTTGGTCAGTTTTCCGTGTGCCAGTTGTTCTTTTCACTTATAATCCTGTCCATTTTAAACAAAAGAGACACAGTTAGAGTGGTGAAGGCCACACCGCGTCTCGGATTCAGACAAGGTTGACTCTTACACGTCTCAAATTACCCATTTATCAATGTCCTAAAGTATCAACAAAATCCGAATGCGTTTGGTTGGTTTTCCATATGCAAGTTGATGTTTTTCACTTAAAATGATGTCCTTTTGAAACAAAAGACAGACACTTTGAGTTGTGCCTGACACACCGCCTCTCAGATTGAGGCGGGGTTTATTCCTACATGTTACATATGACCCATGGATCGTTGTGATAAAGTATCAACACAATTAGAATCCGTTTGGTCAGTTTTCTGTATGTACTTAAAATATTGTCCATTTTGAACAAAAGAGACCCACTTAGAGTGATCTCGGCCACACCGTGCCTCAGATTAAGGAAAGGTTGACTTATACACATCACATATGACCTTGGTTAGTCTTCCTAAAGCATAAACACATTTAGAATGTGTTTGGTCAATTTTTCGTATGTCAGTTGTTGTTTTCACTTAAAATGAAGTCCATTTTAAACAAAAAAGAGCCACTATGAATGGTGTTGGCCACACCGCTCCTCATATTGAGGCGGGGTTGACTCATAAACGTCACATATGACCCATGGATCATTGGTATAAAGTATTGACACAATCCTAATGCATTTGGTCGGTTTTTCGTATGCTAGTTGATGTTTTTCACTTAAAATGATGTCCTTTTGAAACAAAAGATAGACACATTGAGTGGTTCCAGCCACACTGAGTCTCAGATTGGGGCGGGGTTGATTCATACACATCACATATGACCCATGGATCATTCTCCTAAAGTTTAAATAGAAACTGAATGCTTTTGGTCAGTTTTCTGTATATACTTAATATGTTGTCCATTTTAAACAAAAGAGAGACACATAGACTGATCCCGGCCACACCGCAACTCGGATTGAGCCCGGGTTGGCTCATACACGTCACATATGACCCATGGACCGTTTTGATAAATTATTAATAGATTATGAAAGCGTTTGGCTGGTTTTCTGTATGCCAAATGTTTTTTTCACTTATAATCCTATCCATTTTAAACAAAAGAGACACAGTTAGAGTGGTGCCAACCACACCACGTCTCAGATTTAGATGGGGTCGACCCTTACATGTCTTAAATGACCCATGGATCATTGTCTTAAAGTATCAACACAATACATATGCGTTTGGTCAGTTTTCCATATTCCAGTTGATTTTTTTTCACTTAAAATGATGTCCTTTTGAAAAAAAAGACAGACACTTTGAGTGGTGCCAGCCACACTGCATCTCAGATTGAGGCAGGCATGATTCATATACGTCACATATGACCCATGGATCATTCTCCTAAAGTTTCAATTGGAACCTAATTCATTTGATCGGTTTTTTGTATGTACTTAAAATGATGTCCATTTTAAACAAAAGAGAGACACTTAGACTGATCTTTTCCACACCGCGACTCAGATTGAGTCCGAGTGGTCTTGTACACATCAAAAATGACCCATGGATCGTTGTGATAAATTATCAATAGATTCCATATGTGTTTGGTTAGTTTTCCGTATGCCAGTTGTTCTTTTCACTTATAATCCTGCCCATTTTAAACAAAATAGACACAGTTAGAGTGGTGTCAGCCACACATCATCTCAGATTTAGATGGGGTTGACTCATAATCGTCTCAAATGACCCATGTATCATTGTCCGAATGTATTAACACAATCAGAATGCATTTGGTCCATTTTCCATATGCCAGTTGATGTTTTTCACTTAAAATGATTTCCTTTTGAAACAAAAGACATACACTTTGAGTGGTTTCAACCACACCACATCTCATATTGAGGTGAGGTTGATTCTTACATGTCACATATGACCCATGGATCGTTCTCCTAAATTTTCAATGGAAACCGGATGCGTTTGGTCAGTTTTCCGTATGTACATAAAATGTTGTCCATTTTAAACAAAAGAGAGACACTTAGACTGATCCCGGCTACACTGCGACTCAGATTGAGCCCGAGTTGGCTCGTACACATCACATATTACCCATGGATCATTGTGATAAATTATCAATAGATTCTGAATGCATTTGGTCATTTTTACGTATGCCAGTTGTTCATTTCACTTATAATCCTGTCCATTTTAAAAGAAAGAGACACCGTTAGAGTGGTTTCGGCCACACCGCACCTCGTATTGAGACAGGGTTGACTCGTACATGTCACATATGACCCATGTATAGTTGTTCTAAAGTATCGACACAATCCGAATGTGTTTGGTTAGTTTTCCGTATGCCAGTTGATGTTTTTCACATAAAATGATGTCCTTTTGAAACAAAAGACAGACACTTTGAGTGGTGTCGGCCACACCGCATATCAGATTGATGCGGGGTTGATTTTTACACGTCACATATGACCCATGGATCATTATTCTAATGTTTCAAAGGACACCAAATGCATTTGGTTGGTTTTACATATGTACTTTAAATGTTGTCTATTTAAAAAAAACAGAGACACATAGACTAATTCTGGCCACACCACGACTCGGATTGAGCCCGAATTGGCTCATACACGTCACATTTGACCCAAGGATCATTGTGATAAATTATCAAAAGATTAAGAATGTTTTTGGTTGGTTTTCCGTATGAGAGTTGTTCTCTTCACTTATAATCCTATCCATTTTAAACAAAAGAGACACAGTTAGAGTGGTGCCGGCCACACCACGTCTCGAATTTAGATGGGGTTAACTGGTACACATCTCAAATGACCCATGGATCATTGTACTAAATTATAAACATAATCCGAATTCACTTGGTCAGTTTTCCATATGCCAGTTGATGTTTTTCACTTAAAATGATGTCCTTTTGAAACAAAAGACATACACTTTGAGTGGTGCCGGCCACACCGTATCTCAGATTGAGGCGGGGTTGATTCGTACACGTCACATATGACCCATGGATCATTCTCCTAATGTTTCAATATAAACTGAATGCGTTTGGTCAGTTTTCTGTATGCACTTAAAATGTTGTCCATTTTAAACAAAAGAGAGCCACTTAGAATGATCCCGGCCACACCGCGACTCTGATTGAGCCCGTGTTGGCTCATACACATCACATATGACCCATTTATCATTGTGATAAATTATCAACAGATTCCGAATGCATTTGGTCGGTTTTCCATATGCCAGTTGTTCTTTTCACTTAATATCCTGTCTATTTTAAACAAAAGAGAGGCACTGTGAATGGTGTCGGCCACACCGCGCCTCGGATTGAGGTGGGGTTGACTCGTACATGTCACATATGACCCATGGATCGTTGTCCTAAAGCATCAACACATTTCAAATGCGTTTGGTCAGTTTTCTATATGTACATAAAATGTTGTCCATTTTAAACAAAAGAGAGACACTTAGACTGACCCCAGCCACATCATGACTCGGATTGAGCCTAGTTTGGCTCGTACACGTCACACATGAACCACGGATTGTTGTGATATATTATCAATAGAATATGAAAGCGTTTGGTCAGTTTTCCATATGCCATCTGTTCTTTTCACTTATAATCATGTCCATTTAAAAAAAAAGAGACACAATTAGAGTGGTATATTAGTTGTTTATTCACATTATTCAAATACAGTATTTGACTATGGGTCTTTAAATTAATTTATTTATGAAAAATTTACATTTAAAATGAGAATATCAGGAAATTAATAGAAGAGAAAACTTTTACTAAAAATCCTTGTGGAAATATTAAGGTAAACATGATTTATGAGAATCCTCATGTTCCTATTAGTGGAATGGTATTTACTTAAAATCTTGTGGAAATTCATATAGAATATTTTTATATCATTATTAATATGGATTAGATTTTAGTTTATCATGCTATGAATCATTTCAGAGCTAACAATGTCATGCCCAATGAATACATCCCGTTTATAACATACCAAGATTCTATGATATTAATTAGATGTGTAAATGTGATTTACATTGATTATCATGATGAAAATAAATAAAATATATATTATAGATTTTATAGTAGTAAATGAAATCAAGGTGGGTGGGGGGCTGTCTGGGGGCTGTCCGGTGGGTGTCCGGGGGGCTGTCCAGGGTCCAAGGATGAGGGTGGGGGGCTATGCGGGGGGCTGTCTGGGGGGTGTTCGGGGGGTTGTCCGGGGTCCAAGGAGGAGGGTGGGGGGGGGGGGGGGGGGGGTGCCCGGGGTCCAAGGAGGCGGGTGGGGGGGGGGGGGGGGGTGTCCGAGGGGGTGTTCTGGGGGCTGTCCGAGGACCATGGAGGATGGGGGGGGGCTATCCAGGGAGATATCCAGGGGGCTTCTCGGGGTCCAAGGAGGATGGTGGGGGTTGTCCGGGGGCTGTTCGGGGGGCTGTACTAGGAGTTTTTCGGGGTCCAGGGAGGAGGGTGGGTGGGGTATCTGGGGGCTGTCCGGGGAGGTGTCCGGGGGCTATCCAGGGGCCAAGGAGGATGGTGGGGTGCTGTCCGGGGGGCTGTCATGGGTCCAAGGATGATGGTGTGGTGGGGGGGGGGGGGTTCCAGGGTCTAGGAAGTAGGGGTGTTGTCTAGAGAGTTTCCAAACACACAAACACTAAAATAAATCAAAATCCATGAAAACAGGCAATATATAAAAAAAACTCAACTGAAATACTATACTACAGGTCTGGATAATACCAACAACTAGAATAGATTAAACGTCAAATCTCAGTAATATTAGTAAAAAATGTAACGAATCAACTTGTACCACATCACCATCACTATCATCACCATCATCATCACCCTCTTCCTCATCCCCATCATCGCCCTCACCCTCCTCGCCCTCTCCCTCCGCCTCGCCCTCGCCATCCACCTCGCCCTCCTCCTCTCTCTCCTCTTCCGCATCAGACTCCTCTCCATCATCATCTATAGCCTGGAAATCGTCTTGAACACCACTATAACTTCCACCTGGTGATCCATATATAGAACGTATCGACAACATATATTCATCAAAAGTTGGGCTGGCCTCTGGTGGAAGTGTCAAACGTAGAACTTCAATAAATTTCATAAATGCATTGTTTACCCTAGCAGACTGTTCTGCCATCTCTGTGGCCCTTTTTTCAGCCTATTATACCTGTGCCCTAACTTGTTGTCGCTTGTTGGCACTATAACTTGTACCTGAGGAGGGAAAATACCTCGTTGGGGCTATCCTAGGCCGAAAATGTACTCTGCCAGGATGCTCCTCTCCCAAAACCTGATGTAAGTGATCGGTTGTCCCAACATTTTCTGGTTATTGGGCATCGAGGGCCTCTAAAGAAGCCTGTTACAAATATAAATATATTATTAAGTTACAAATTAGATATTAAAATATAAAATCAATATATTAAAACTTACAATCTGCTGTTGAGTTGCTTCGTTGAAGGCACTTCCATCCATTTTCCGTATACTCAAGCAAAACAGTTTTCCTCGAGGCACACATCCTTCAATATTTTGTATTTTCCTCTACAATGAAATTGAAAACTATAATTATATGAAAAATTTAGTAAACTATTAAATAATTTAGGAACAAAAGAAAGTGTAATTCATAAAGTAAATTATAAACAATTGTCAAACCTGCTTCCTCAAATGATCAGGTATCATAGCGCATCCCAGTGTGTGGAGGTATTTTTTTGCATCAATGTTCTTTTTATTTTTTCTAGATGATTCCTAAATAAAATTCAAAAATGAAACAGATAGTATTAATGCAAAACATGGAAGTTATTACATAAATACCTCAAATGTAATTAATACCTTAAATTGAGTACTCATCCAATGAGTAATCATCTGACGATACTGATCTATAGGACAATCACCCACCACTGGTACCGCCTCTAACTCAGTGCCAACTCAAGCAACCCAGCCAATATACAAATCATGATTGTAGGCTCTCCAAAGATCACCTAAATTTTTTAGACGTTCCGGTCGTGAACCCTCACCATCGGGAAAATTAAATCGAAGCTAACATCAAAATATTAATTCATATAAATACAAAAATAATTCATGGCATTAAATAGAACAGATTTTTTTACCCATATCTCTACCCAAGCTCTATCCTTGACCTCATGTGGCAAATTTCTCCATGATAGCAGGCTGACGGAAATGATATCGGAGTATTTGGCAAGCTTCTCCAAAAAACTCCAACATTGCTGCCCTCTTTTCTCAACCATTTGGTTGTCTTTATTATAATCCACCATAACATGTGTGCGGTATTTCCACACCGAACACATGCGTGTATGCCCCCGCCCACACCTCCCGTCAAAAGATGTATCTGTCATGAAAGAAAAACAAATATTTTTCAAAACATGTTATAATGAAAATAAATATTGCTATAAAAATTTGATAGGGTTATTTAAATATACCTACACCGGTCTGATCGCTGAGCGCCGCTGGATCGACAAAAACTGATCAAACACCTTGTGATGGAATAGGAGTTGAGGATGATAGAATATAGAAGATCGAAGAGATAGAAGTAGAAGGAAATGAATATGGGACAGCTGTCTGACCGGATTCTAACTGGGGAGTGGGAATCATCATGGGATGTGAAAATGATGGGCCAGAAGATGCAAAAGTAGAAAAAACATGGGAGGACTAAATATCCCATGTGTCCCTAATGACACACTGGGATCAGAATGTGGGAAGGATGACATGTCAGTGTGAGGGGCAGGGTCTAGTCGGGTACACGCAGCTGCTCGTCCACCTCTGGTATGAACCCTCCTCGTACCACCGGCCTGAGTACTAGGACCAGTACTAGGATCCTCGTCGAATAACTGTCAATGTATAGGTGGATCCTACAAAAATGTTTACAAAAAAATTAATCACATGACATTATATATTATTTAAATATATCTATTTTAAATAATGTACTCACTGCAGGCACTAATGATGGAATTCCCAACTCCGCCATTCGACGATTGTTCTCCCTCATTTTTTTCCTTCGTCTCTCTTCAATTGGCTGCATTTCCTGCTTTTGAAAATAAATATGTAATTAATTAGAAAGAGGAAACTAATGTGTAACCCAAAAAACTAAATATATGAGGGAATAGGGGGATTCTTTGGTAATTTAGCTATCAATTGTTTTAGAAGAGCTTGAATGGATATAATAAATCATACAAGTTGTAATGTTCACCAAGTTAGAAATATTGTTTGAATAGGTTTGAATACAGTTCAATTCCAAATTAGAAAATACAATTCAAATAAAATTGAAACCAATAAACATTGAAAATTCACATAACGGTCAAGTCATCTAAAACATATTTGTGATCAATACTAAATCAATTTGAATATTACCAACCTTAACAACCCAGCTCGAGGTAAACCAAAATAATTGAGAACATGGATGAATGATTCTATATATTTTCAACCACAACTTCAGGTTCATAATCAACTCTAACAATTGAGCTATTGAAGTCATCAAAATAAATAAATGGATTGGTTCCAATGGAACTAGGGACAGTGTCAATTCCATCATCACCATCATCAAAATTATGTCTTGGAATTACTTCAACTATGACACCAAATTCAGGTCAAAGTTGGTATTTGACATAAAAAACTTGTTTAGCCATTGAGGCCAACACATATGGTTTTTCGGTAGCAAGAGTTAGATTCATATTAGTTACTCGAAATCCACAATCATAAATAAATGTTCCCTGTATTGTCATCGAATCAAACCAATGGCATTTCATCATTGTGACTCGTCCATGAGAGTAATAATTAAATATTATTATTTTCTCAACAACTCCATAATAACCCACATTTTCAAATCGCGGTCTACTATCTGATGCACTAGCATAACAATCTGTTGTAGTAGTAACCATAACACCATCATGTTGTGTTCTCATGTTCTTTGCTCATTCAGTGACAATAAATTTGTACCCATTGATAATAATTGATTTACAGTCATGAACCACAATATTAAGACCAAATGCCAAAGCTCTTATTTCCTCAGAGATAGAGTCAGCAGAAAAACTCAATACCTACAATATAAATGACTAATAAAATTAATTAAATATTGATATAATTATTTTAAACAGTAATATTTTTTCCTTCAATTTTAACAAAGAAGAAAACTCTTTACTATGCAAAGTATCTCTCCTTATCAAAGATAATGAATGATGATTCCTATTTATCATTATTTTATTTTCCCTGTAGATAAAAAATATGAATATTTTAATAGATATATATGTAAGATATACATAATAAATTTAGTTACCTGATATAGTCATCAAACAAATCACAGTTGAACAAAACCATGCGATGTGCCATCTCCAACTCTTCATGGCTTAATGTCTTCAATGTATATGATCCAGGAATTCCTCCTATTTGAGGAAGTGATAGAAAACTGGGTTCAATTTTCTCATACTGTTCTTCTTCATTTCTCATTGGTTTGTTCAATCTTGTAGTAAGATCAGACAAATACACTGAGAAGAAATCCATACATTCTGGAGCCAAGTAACCATTCAAGATAGAACCTTCAGGATGATTTCTGTTTCGGACATAAGACTTTAATGTGAACATATTTCTTTCAGTTGGATACATACAACGAAAATAAACAAGTCCTCTGAGAAGTATTTCAGTGGGAATATGGACAGTAAGATGCAGCATTCAGGTTAAAAATTATGGAGGAAATATTTTCTGCAACTCACACAAAATTAATGGGGCATCTGTCAACATTTTTTGCAAGAAAGACATGGAAAAATTCTTATCACAAAGATCACTAAACAAATGGCACAACCGAATAACATCCACCCTTACATTATTGGACAAAATATGATAGATTTCTATTGGAATCAACTCATGCAGTAGAACGTGATAATCATGAGTCTTTAAAGAGTTTAGCTTCAACTCTCTTCTGTCGACCCATTTAGATATGTTTCTTGAATAGACATCAGGAAATATAATAGTCTACAATACCTCCAGAAATTGTTTTTTTGTAGGTGTCATCACATAAGAAGCACATGGAAGTTTCCATTTATTTTCACTGATACGCGCAGGATGCAATTCTGGTCTGATGCCCCAATCCACCAAGTCACGCCGAGATCGTAAATCATCTTTTGTCTTCCCCTGGAAATTTACAAGAACAGAAAGAAAATTTTGTATATATTCTTTTCAATATTAATTACGTCTAAGAAATGACGTAACAAATTGGTTGACCAATAAGGAAAATAAAAAAAGATACTCCTCTTCCTCCAATTGTAACAGGTTTTAGTGGAATCATTATTTCTCTTTCCAGATTTCATTTGACCCTTCCCGAATAAAAAACTGAAATCTTTCAATTCATTAAGCACATAAGTTCCAGACATATGCTGAGGTGGATCATCGGTCTCAATGGTTTTATCAAATCATCTACTATTCATTCTATATGGATGATCCTTTGGCAAGAATCATCGATGTCCCATAAAATTGAAACTACATTGATGTTTCAGTCTTCTGGATCATGTATTCTTCATAAAAACTGGACATCACAGTTTTCCCTTCGTGCTCCATCCATATATCATTGCATAAGCCAGAAAATCATTGATCGTCTACATAAGTGCAACACGCATATGAAATATGTCTTTCAAACATGCATCGTATGTGCACACACCCACATACCAAATAAGTTTCAACTCTTTTATTAAAGGTTTCTTGTATACATCAATATCAATGCTGGGATCATAAGGACCAGATATGCGTATAGTCATGAATGTGAAAGGTTTTTTCATACACAACCATGGGGGAGATTATAAATGTGTATAAAAATTCGCCATGTGTTGTGCAAAGTAATAATATTCCCAAACGGATTAAAACCATTGCATGAAAGACCCAACCTCACATTACGCACATCAGCTACAAAATCAGGATGTCGACCATAAAATCTCTACCATGAAAATCCATCTGCAGGATGAACCAACTCATCATTAGTCTTCTTTATCTCGATATCATGCCATCTCATTTTTATTGATATGTCATCAGACATAGAAAGATTCTGGAGTCTGGGGATCAATGAAAAGTGCCACATTATTTTCTGTGGAATGCGGGATGGTGTTCCATCAGATTTTGACTTCTATCAGGATGTGCCACATTTTATACAATCATTTCATTTAGCGGTTTCCTCCCATAATAAACTGCAATCTTTTGGGAAAGCATGAAATTTGTTTCTTGAAAATCCAAGTTCCTCAACTAACATCCATGCCATATAGTCATTTGAGGGAATATCTACATCATCTAGAAGTAAATCCTTCAAGAGGGCAAGAATGTAATCGATTGATGTATTAGAAATCCCATACATAGTTTTCCCATGAAACAATTGGATTAAAAATTCCAGTTTTTTCATTTTATCGCATTTTCGATATACTGGAGTCGTGGCAGCATCATTTAATTTTTTCAACCTATAAATATCATCATTTTCACTAGATGCATCAGCTGTCCTCATATCGAAGTCTTCTTAAGTCTAAATGCTTTCTTTTTCATGATGATGAATAAACATAAACCGATCATCTAAAAAATTCTTCATTCCAGTCCTTTAATTTCGATCATCACGAATTTGAGATTTCATTTTCTCCCCATTGTGATACCACACAAAGTAGTTTTCTTGAAAACCATTTTTGGTTATGTGGTAGCTGACTTCTACATGGCTCAACCATGGTCTACCAACACAATTGGAACATGGGCAGTGTATGGGACCACTATCTGAAGCATTGTGAAATGAAAAATCTATAAAGCTATCCAAATTGTTTTAAAAATCACTTGAGATCCGATTGGTTTCATACATCCAACTTCTGTCCATTCTGTAAAAAGAATTTATATAAGTCATTTTGTCATACAAAATTCAATAGGATTGAACATTAATAGAAAATAAATTTAAGTAAACGATAAAGGAAGAAGTTTCTAGTCGATGCAGTGAACTATTAAAATAATGTAAAGAAGAAGTACTCATAAATTAAATTAAAATTTATTTATATTCATTTTAATTAGGTCTATAAGAGGAACATGCCTCAAGGCCCATCATGTGTTATAGGCATCCCAAATCATTCACTCATGTTCAATAACTCATTATTGGAACCTCCATGGCTATACCTTTCATTACCCAATTACTTCCCCAAGTCAAGCGCACCCCATGGGTGAATAAATTTTAAGCTTCTACACTAATTGGTTGTTCATGGCTTGTAAAAAGATTTAATTTCATTAAGAATAGAAAAAAACATTTATTTTTAAATTTGAGATTAATAATAAAGTATTTCAATGATAACAACATTACTGAATTAAACTTGTGAGTTATCAAACATTTTTATGGATGTCTACACATACCAGAATGGGTAGTGAAAAGCACCCCACCCTCATAAAAGTGAGTATTGGCCAAGAAGGACACATAATATACATCGTACAATGATAACCAAATTTAATTGACCCTAAAGTTATATTAGTACAGTCATCTTGGGGGAAATTGAATATACGATCCTGGTTAACTGATGAATTCAGAAGATCATATTTCATATGTTGGACACTATCTAAGGTAAGAAATCATGTGAGGATGGGTTTACATCATTCAATATCTAACATGCTCATGAGAATGAAGGCTTGAATTAATGACTTGAGTTGACGGATTAAATGAGGGTATATATTGCATATGCTGTGTAAACAGAATGATTAAATAGGTAAATATCTCAAAATATCCTTAAAAGAACTCATTAATAGGATAAAAACATAAATATAATATTGAACCAACCATGGAATCTCTTTCACAACACATTCTGGAACACCAGTTATCTCATGTGTTACTTAATACCAAACATAGTCACATAACATGTGTACTATAACAAAATACATTACACAGGCCTTATTAAAAAATTCTCATTTTAATAAAACACTTTCCTCAAGATTAAATCAATTCTGAAATATCTTTCGAAATCCATTTTAAATAATAAAATCCCTTTGATCATTTTTAAAAAACATTTGGAGTATTCTCAAGGTACCCCCATTTGGAAAAGTCACATTAAATGCCCAATTTCCATGCCAAACAATTGAAAAAAATTAACATGAGACAATCATCAACCACAAATAACTTAACTAGAAATTAAAAAAATAGAAACCAAATGTGAAATAGAATTTAATGTTAAGTTAGGGGAAATGAGATTAAATAGAGACAAAAACATCATAAATGGTTCCAACATCATAAATTTTGATTAAAACAACCCATAATAGGAATGGGAATGCCTCATACACCTAATCCATAATAGAACAAACCAAATATCCAATTAAAACATTGAATTTAGGGTTTCCACCCCACTTGGACAACCCTACCCCCACCCCACTTAGACAACCCAGCACCCCCACACCACGTGGACAACCCTACCCCCACCCCACTTGGAAAACCTAGCCCCCCATCAGACCTGGATACCCATACCCCCCCACAACCAACTTGGAAAACCCAGCCCCCCCCCCACCTGGACATCCCTACCATCACCCCACTTGGACAACCCATCCCCCCACCCTACCTAGAAATCCCCTCCCCCACCCCACCTGCACACCCTCCTCACCCCACTTAGACATACCTACCTGGACACCCTCCCCCACCCCACCTGCACACCCTCCCCAACCCCAAACAGCCCTACCCCCACCCCATTTGGACAACCCAGTCTCCTCCCCCACCCTACCTAGACAACCCCTCCCCCACCCCACCTACACACCCTCACCACCCCACTTGGACAACCCTGTGTGGTCACCCTCCCCCACCCCACCCTACCTAGAAAACCACTCCCCCACACCACCTGCACACCCCCCACCCCTCTTGGACAACCTTGCCTGGACACCCTCCCCCACCCCACCTGCACACCCTCCCCCCCAACAGCCCTACCCCCAACCCATTTGGAAAACCTAGCCCCCTCCCCCACCCTACCTAGACAGCCCCTCCACCACCCCACCTGCACACCCTCCCCACCCAACTTGGACAACCCTACCAGGACACCCTCCCCCACCGCACCTGCACACCCTCCCCCACCCCAAAAAGCCCTAACCCCACCCCATTTGTACAACCCAACCCCCTCCCCACCCTACCTAGACAACCTGTCCCCCACCCCACTTGGATATCCATCGACATCCTCCCCCACCCCATCTGCACACCCTCCCCCACCTCAAATTGAAACCTGAATTCATTCAAATAAAAATCCAATTTTCAACTAAAATAAATTCCACCAAAAGAACCATATCAGACCACTAAACAAACCATTTACCATGTTTGACGTGTAGAACAAAAAACAGAAAACAAATCCAAGGGTTCTGTAGACAACAACCCTAATTTAGCCTAAATCAAAACATCAAACACCAAAAAATAGAGGAATAACACTGAAGCTAAGGTAACACTTACTAATTTGGAGAGTGAAATAACATTTTGTTTGCTTGAAGATAGATCTTAGCTAGAAGGAGTCTCGCGGCCGAGAAGAATTCGGAATCTCGATTAGGTTCTGTCTGCAATCGGGCTGAGTGGGGGTTTGGGGGAAATCTTTCTCAACGGTTATTAAAAACCATTGGGAAAACTGATTTTTTTTCCACATCTTTCCCAACAGATTGATGAAACCATTGGTAAATATAATTTTCTTCCAATCTTTCCCAATGGTTTCATCAAACTGTTGGGAAAAATCAATTTTTATAGATCATTACAAACAGTTAATGAAAACCGTTGGTAAATATGACCTACACCAACGGTTCAAAAGAACCGTTGGTATAAACTATTGGGAAAACCATGATTTACAGTAGTGAATCTTTCACTCTATCTATCCATAGATATGTGGGTGATAGTTCACACTCAAAAGAACTTATATACCTCATGAATTCTGTATCCCCTACCAGAACCATGATGTAAAGTGAGTGTCTCCATCAGAAATGATATAATGAGGATCTCTATAAAGTCCAACAACCTCCTTCACATACAGTCTCCCTAGATCGTCTACCAAGAATGTTTATTACATAGGTAAGAATTGTGTAACATTCATCAAATGATCAATGAAACTGACATTGTATTGTTGTAATGAGGTGGTATAGGTAAAACAATCAAGAAATTCATAGAAACATTGTCGAATTTCCACTCAGGAATGGACAATGGCTATAAAATCCCTATTCGACATTGAGGATCTATTTTCACCTATTTATAGGAGAAATATTAAGGGATAAATATATAAATACACTATTTTATACTAGGAAAAGAATATTCCAATCATAAATCTCAATAAATCTTAGTGAAATTGGGACGAACTAACCATGAAGAGGTATAAAATTCCTGCATCAACTCATATTTGATTTCTTCAGAGACACTAGCACACCCATGGAATTGTAAAGTATAATTCATATCCATGGTCCAAACAGATAATGTTTCATCATTCGAGGCACTATCCCTTATGAAAAATCCCTCATGATAATTTTTTTTATCATTCTCACCCATTAGAGAAGGATAGAGTTCAATGTTAAGGATTTGAGGATACTCTAGCTATGATCCTCTTTAACCACAATATGAATATTTGAGAATAAGGGCATGAGATGCCATTCTCCACTGGCCTATTCAACCTTATGTATCATAATCTTCAAGATCAAGGAATCAGATACTTCATTTCCCTTACTAGGCATGTAGGCAAGCTTGAAATAAAATGACTGTAGGTACACAACCCACTTGCACTACCTGAGATGTATATCTCAATGTGTAAATATGTACTTGAAGCTTCTGTGATATGTGAACACAAAAAAAAATCTCCAAGTAAACAGTTTCTCCAACAACATAAGACATGAACTAAAGTAGCTTTCATGAGTTCATGTGATAGGTAATTCCACTCGTGAGACCTCAACTGATGAGACCCATACATAATGAATCACTCATCTTACACTAGAACAAATCCACGATCAATTCATGATGTATCATAGTAGACTGTATAGGTCTATCCTAGCTCTCCAAAAACCATTACCGACACAGAATTAAATCTTCCATTTAACCCCATAATGAATGATTCAAAAGCTTCTGACTATAAAAATTTCACCACATTCCCTATCAATCATATAAGCAGTGATGTACGGTGTGATAAATCTTAGATAAAGCATATTTGATATTCATCCATCTCCAAGAAACTTGGGATGTAAAAGAAGTTATTAGGATGATATTAGGAAACTACAACTCTCACTTTCTTGGAGTATACTAAAAATACTAACTCTGAGATGATATAACCTAGGATGTGCACTTTATAGATCAAAAAGTTCCATTAAATAAGCTTAGAAAATAGCTGATTCTCTATTAGGGTATTTATCATGATCTCAAGATGGTTTTCAATATATTGTCGAGAATGATAAAACACTAAGATATCATAATCAAATACTACTAAATATTAATCTAGATACATGTAGAAAACCCAATTCATTAGAGCCATAAATACTGTAGTTGCATTGGTGAGACCAAATGGCATGACTAGGAACATATATTGACCATACATAATCCTAAATGCTATAAGAGTTATGTCTGATGACCTACCATTGACCTAATGATATAGCAATCTCAAATATATCTTTTAAAACACTCTCTCTCCTCAGAGATGATAAAATTGGTTGTCAATTTGAGGAAACAGATACTGATTCTTTGTCATGAACTCGTTTAATCGACGGTAATCCATAAAATGACCAATGGTACCACCCACCTTCTTATTGAAAAGGACCAAAAAACCTGAAGGATAAGTGTTAGGGAGTATAATGCCTTTAACCTTAAAATCCTCCAACTATTTTTTAAAATCTATTCGTTACATAGGTTCCATCCTATAAGGAGTAATTATAACTTGTGCTACTCGTTGAATTATCTCAATGGTGAATTATACCTCTCGCACTAGATCTAGACCAGTTAAACTATCTAGAAATAAATCCCAAAAGTGCTCCAATATTGGAGGGAAATGGTGGATCATAACCCCTAATAATATAGGAAAATACTGACGATCTGATCTATCACATTTTCAAGCCTCTACTTCTTAGGTCTAGATCTAGTTGTATAAACATCCCATTATCCCTTATGCATGTGATTACTTCCCTCTAGTGATGTAAACATTACCCTTTGTTTATAGCAGTATATATAGGCTCAATAAGCAACTAACTATTTGATCTCAATGATTACATCAAATCCCATTATTTCAAGAGAAAAATCATCTATACAAAAAGGTATCTGCCCATCTGATCGGGACAATCCTTTCAATAGGGAAGTCTTGTTTATCAGATACCTAACTTGTTTTCCAGAGTCATAATTACAGATATGTGTTCAATCTTGAGGCCCAGACTCTCCATAATTTCCTCAGATAACAAATAATGATATGTGTATATTTCAAATAAAGTATACACTAAATTGAAGGCTACTAGAATAATACCTCAAACTATAGAATTTCTGGAACTATACTCATACGACATAGGATGGACTGAATATACCTAAATTTTACCATAGTTGTGAGTCACTACGTGATTTTCCAAAACATTCCCACTTTACTAGAGTTAAGAATCATGAGTCTGACTACCTCTACCTCAACCACCACCTCGACCTGAGCAGTCGATGGTATTTCTTATACATTCTTGAAGAGATACTACATACCCCTCTCCTGAACGTGGAGTTGGTGTAGATCTATTCTCTCTAGGTGCTAATGGAAATGTCCTGTAGATATGATGTATATGGACCATCAATCCACATAATATAAATTATACTATATTTCTTAATCACTATGGTTTTTTTCTTGCTTCTAGTACTGATGGCAGATAATAATGATTTCAGCACGAACTACCTGACTACTTCTACCCCCATGAGAAACCTCTAAGAGATGATTTCGGCCTCTAGAAGAAGCACTGATATATTTATGTGTTGAACTTTCCTAACTCACCCCATCAACTTACCTCAAATTATGCTCTATAATTAGGTCCTGGTTGTTGATTTTAGAAATACTAGTCAACCTAAATACATTGACCTATGATCAGATGGTGTATACCAGGCCATACTCAAATCTCATAGAGATCATAAGATCATAACCTATTCGAGTCGGTGCGAACTATTACAACTCAGTAAGGTGAAAAAAATACTCCATGATAGACATATCTCATTTCTATAGGTTCATAAACTATATTTCCATGTTATCCATTAGAGTCTATAGAATAAACAATTCATACCATATAGTCTAAAAATCTTTCCAAACTATGTCACAATATCGATCTACCAAAGTAATAACCTCACACAAATGATTGGTAGAATTGTGTAGAATATAAGTAAGTATCTTGACCCTCAACTCTAGAGAAATATCTATATTATCAAATATAAAAACAATAACTTTGATCCTTGGATCAGCAGCATGAGTTCTTCCATCCCTTGAAAAGGTCAGAGGGTTCTATTGTTGGAACTCCTGAGTCAACACCGCCATTGTCGGGGCAGGTCGAGAAACACCTTGTATAGTATTTAATATGAACATAAATATATCTCAAAAAATGGGATTTAGTTCCCATTTAGGAATATGAAGAGGTTCCATGGTTTTCACTATAGGTGGGATCATTGGTGGCTCGAGCCCACCACCTCAGGTGAATGGTCATCACAATGTTTAGGGTGTATGACTAGAGGACATCATGGTGGAATGACACTACAATTCCGAATTAATGACTCATAACATATATTAACCATTAAAGATATTAGATATAGAAAATAAGGACAAGTGTATAAACTTCCTATGAACAGATCACACCTCTCTAACTACTTCAAAATCTAGGTCTAAGAGGTAAAGAAAATACCATAACAGATATAAGAATATAGGAGGGATACCAATACCCACTACTATGGATAGGTTCATATCTAGGTCTCATGTCACACATATAAGAATAGAATTATATTTTTAAAATTTATATTCTTTTTAAATTTATACCCATTTATGTATTTAAATATATTAAAATGGTTGAATTATATGGATTAGAATTTTATAACTACAAGGGCTCATGCTTCTCATGACATGAAATATAGCATCCACTTAAGCAACACCATAACACATTCCAATCTATGTAACTAATAGTCTGTGTATCAATGTTCCATGAAAAAATACTTAAGGTGTTAGATATAACCTATATAAGAAAACAAAATTAGTTTAAGGAAGGAACATTAAGTTTCAATTATGTTTTCTCTATCATGTAAGGAATTCCAACCCAATTCCAAATGTTATCAAGGCACTAATAATACCAAAAAGGAAAAATAAAGCTGGAAATAAATGTTTCCTTGAAAAATTCATGTCATATATGTAATATTATGCCTATAATGATGCATTTAAGGCAACACCCTTAGTTCATTAGGCTAAACTAACCGAAATATCATTTCAATAACTCAAATATCAATAACATAACATGACATCTGTGTCACCCAATAGTGATGTCGTATTAAATATAAAAGAAATAATCCATAATAAAAATTACCCATCCTTGGTAATTTGGGTTTTCCCTATATATGGGATATATACGTCTAGGAATAGGGTCATTTCCAAATTCCTTTAACTCATAGTCTCCTTCATAATAGAGAAATTGTAAGGAACTGAGAAAAAATAAGTTTTTATACAACTTTGTAGTGTTTTGAACCATCATCTACATAAATGGGTCCCCAGGATGGTTGGTAACTTTTCCTTAAGCTCTCCTCCCTATATACTAGAGGCTACCAACATGTAGAAAGGGGTTTTGGTGTTATAATGTGGAGACTATACCCTCATATCAGAGTGTCATAGCAGATACAATATATAATAGACAATAGAGGAAGCATTATATAAATAGAAATTAATGATTGAAGTAGTTACCCATCATAGAGGAAGAACATATATTAAATATAATAATAAATTTTGGAAGCATAAATAACTGAAGAACTAAATAATAATGTTAAAATACACTAGGAAGCGTACTGTACAGATGCAAGGCATGCTAATGTACAAAGGGAACAAAGGACAAGCATATACACCATGCAATACAAAAAGACAAAAAAAAAACAAAAGGATGAGATACTATGATCTCGATAATATGCTCGATCCTATACTATTATGCTCCATCTATAAGATAAGAATATCAAATATCAGTAGTAGGGAACTTGCATTTATCCATACCTGACAACAAGTAATCTACTCGGGCACCAAAGATAGCCCAAGTAGGGTGTGGGATACAATCCCAATAGGTCACCACCGTAAATTTATAGAATTAATCCAAGAAGTTTACATAGTTATATATTATTAATGTATAAATAAATAATCAACAATACATAATAAATAAATAAAATCCTTATCAGGTTCATAAAGGAAACCTAGCAGCTCTACCAGATTCATCTCATGGATGGCATGAGTGTCTAATCGGTAACCATATGCATATAATAAATATATATACATTGTATAGTTACATATTGAATCCACCTATATAGACTAAGTATGTGTGGATGTAAGTAGCCATATACATTGACTACTAGATTCTGGATAGATCAGAGCATAACTCAGTCATCTATATATAGTCTAAATGATCCTATAAGCTTAAGAAAAAAAGTATTTTCCCTATATCCCAAGATGAGTGGGATATGTCATGCTCAACACTCGAGATGGTGGGTCTGACTTCTTGTTATCACCTAAAACAAGGGATGTGGTGCATCAAGCCCACAGTACAAATAATGTCAATGGTGTAAGTCATCATGGTCAACACTCGATGTAAGTGAGAGTGAAACACTATGCCCAACGATTCCCTTAACCATCATACCATGGCTAATATCAATGGATTAATCATAATAAGAATAATATCCATGAGGAATTATCTCTTATTAATTATATTTACCAAGACAATTATAACCGAGGAAGAACAATTCAATTAAATCATTTAGTAAAGCATGCAATAATAAGTGTCACATTTCCACCATTTATAAAACATTTTAATTAATCAATTTAATTAATTTAGTAAAGTCCAATAATTATGAATAAATCCATTCAATTAAATAAAATACATTTAATTAAATCAAAACATGGATGTAACATTTCATGGTTCAATAAATCACTTCTGACGTTCCATAATCAGTTACGCAATTACCTACATGGGAAATTCCATTTATAATTAGTTCAAAGAATATATGAGGTGCCTTTGGTTCAGTAAAAATTTATATAAAAGTGGAAATTAAATATACAACCCCATATGAACAATTAAGAGGTGTTTGAGACATATAAAAAATTAATTATAAAGTGGAATTACAATTGGCGCACCTAGGAGGTCGCCAAAATCATGTTTGGATTCCATGATATACATAATAATGATTCTTAGGAGTATAACATGGTTTGTATAACAATTTACAATGAATTAATATATTGTAAGGTGACTCCTGGAAAAGAAAAAAATGTGGAAAAACAAATAAGATATTAAAAAACTATAAATTTTTGAAAAAAAACTAGACCACCAACCATAGGGACATTGAGGAATCACCATCTGATTATGGCCTTAGATTCGAAGTAGATTTGGAGAAATAGAAGGAATATTCCAACAACATGAAAATATAGAAGAAGATATTTCTCCTAAATAGAAGAACATATGGAAAGATAAACTTAGAACAGAAGGAAGAGGATTGGAGATCTTACTAAGATCTATCTAATGCTTTTAAAGTATCTTGATTTGGAGTTTGTATCATAATTTTAACTTAATGACTAGATTGATGAGGAGGAGAAGCTATAAGAGAAATGTGGGTGATATAATCTTCTAGAATAAAGAGGAGAAATGAGAAATTTGGTTAATTATTTCATTAAGTTCAAATTAGACATTTCACGCTCAAAATAGGGGGCACAGTGTTTGGCCTCATTAGTTTTCTAAACCGTGTGAAAATCGTGCTATGATAATTATCCAAGGAGAGACACTGCATAGTTATGGTGCATGGTTTCCCTAAACATGTGTAAACAATGTAAAATTAATTTTTCAAAAACAATGTATGGAACAAAAAGACATGTTTCTTGGGCTGCACGATTATAGAATAATCATGTGTCCCCTGATACTCAAAAGGTTCCATGCATGGTTACCCTACACGGTTAATAGTAAATGTACTGAAACCATTTGGCCTACAATTTTTACCCATTTTCTAAACCATTGGTCTTCAAACAATCTCTGGGTGGTCCTAGAACCTTCATTAATCCATAATACATATTTACCAAGATTAAAGAAAGGGTATTCATTAAAAAACAAATGAGTAATGTTTTCATGGAAGGAAGAGTCATTAAAAAATATAACTGAGGAAATTATTCGTCTTAATGATATAAATGAATTAAATTATGATATCCCAAAATAATTGATTAAGAATAATATTATGATAAAAAAATAATCCCATAAAAGATGTCTTTAGAATTGATTTTAGAATGAGAATAAATTATCTATGCATTCTTCATTGGATTAATTTTTATTCAAACCTTTTTTATTTTAGAAAATGGTGGGAACTTGGAGAAACTAGACCAATAACCTATGTGAGGTACAATATAATGATTATCTGAATGACATTACCAATGAAATGATATGTGGAGTAAACAACATAATAGTTATACTAACCAACTTATATCAGGTCATAAAAAATAGTCTGAACCATGTGGAACATTTTTCATTCACCCAGTAAGGTATATCTATCCAACAAGTCCTTTAGGAAGAAACAAACATTGATTCTTAAAAGATCTTTAGATCCACTTTTCATGAAATAATGGGTTAAATTAATGGAAAATATATTTTTTGTTCACTACTATTATAAGAGGGATAATATTGATTTTGGAATCTATAATTTATATAGATATGTTTATCAATGGCGGCCATTGATAAAGAGTATAATGAAAAAAATATGAAATGGAGGAAATAGAGTGGGAAGACATTACGAAGATATTTCACAAAAAGTGTTTCCATCAAAATCATAGAATAAATATTGAGAGATAATTCCTAAATCTTAAAAAAATGAGAGTAAATATATGAACTTTTATAGGGAAAGTTTCACAAGTCTTTCAAGATTCACCTTGATATTTTTTGTCAATAATTATAGAAATATTGATAGATTTTTTAGTGGTTTAAAATATTATCTTTTAATGGATATAATTATCAAAGACCTTGGGAGTTACGAGGAAGTAGTTTAATATTGTATCAATATAGAGATGTTGTTTGGATAATGGTCCCATATATATGGAGATAAGAATATGATAATGGATTTTAAATATAGGGATACTATATATAAATGATTTTGAGAAATACATAATGGGAATTGAATCAAATGAATGTTAAAATGATTTAAGTGTGGGAGACATGGCTATCTAGTTCATGAATGTTAATGATAAATGAATAATTTGGCCAATATGATGGATGAAAGGAAAGAACCACCCAAAGCACCACACATGGCTCAATGGTTAAATTTTATATAGAAAAGAGACTATGAAATATATTGCATTAAGCCAAGGTTATTTTTGGATAATCAATGTTTATATCCAACAATGTTGAGTGGAAAAGAGAAATCTTATCCCATCACCATAACTACAGTGGATCCTGAAAATGAGTTTATATAAGGTACACATCCTATTCAATCAGGAATAAAAAAGGTTTTATATGATTTTGGTTCTACACATTCCTTTATATAATGAATGGTTTCTAGAACTATTGAATCACACCCTTGATACCTTGATGTATATATATCCATAAAAACACTTAAAGATACAATAATTATAACCCAATTATTGGACACTTCTACAATTAGCATACGTGGTAAGATACATCCAATGAAACTTACAATCCATCCTATAGTGGAATTTGATGTTGTACAACTAATATATTATCTCTCATTATATAGAGTTCACATCAACTATTGTGAAAGGGAAATGTCTTTATATATTTCAAATCAACCCATGATCCGGTACAAATGCAAAGAAGATCATGAATATCCATTATAAAATAACTTAATGGTGTGGGTTTTGATACCAAATTAAGAATAATATCTTTCCCAAATGTCCATGTCATTGGAAAAAATAAAGTATGATGAAATTACCATTGTGATGGAATATACTAATGTATTTCCTAAAGAGTTTCCTATAATTCCCCCTTATCGCGTGGTATATTTCCCCATAGAATTTATACCTAGAGACAATCCTATATCAAAATACCCCTATTGGATAGCCTCGATAGAATTGGAGGATTTAAATAAGTAGTTGCAAGATCATTTTGATAATGGGTTCATATTCCCCAGTGCATCACCTTGTGGGTGAATCGTTTATCGTTATCATGAAAAGGGATAGATCAATGTGGTTGTTCCTTGATTATCGAGATCTTAACAAGATTACCATAAATAACAAGTATCCACTGTGAAGGATTTATGACTTTTTAAGTAAAATTCATGGAGCATAGTGGTTCTCAAAGGAGTATATTTATTCTAGATATCATCAGTTAAAGGTGAAGTGGGAAGATATCTATATGACAACCTTCTATATGAGATATGGAAACTATGAGTCCATAGTGATTACCTTCAGACATACTAATTCCCCTAAAATATTCACAGACATGATGAATATATTCTTTAGAGACCACCTCAAAAAATTGGTAGTCTATAATAAAAATTATTTCATATACTCTAAGAGAATGAAGGAATATACAGATCATCTAAGGATAGTAGTGGGGACATTAACAAAAGATAAAATTTAAGATTAGTTCCAAGAGTGCTAATTTTGGAATATGTTAGTCACATTCCTGGGGTACATGATCAAAAGTGAGGGAATTTATAAAAACCCATCAAATAAAAGGTAATTGAAGAATAATGAAGACCCTTAAGTGTCCTGGAAATCCATCGTTTTTTTAGACTTGATGGTAACTACCAATGGTTTGTGAGACACTTACCTTTATTTTCTATCCCAATAACCAAGTTAACACTGAAAAGGGTAAATTATGTTTGAATAGAAGAATGTGAGGAAATAATTAATGAGATCAAAAGGAATCTAATCATCACACCACCTATCACTCTACCCTTAAGTGGACACTAGTTTGTGATATACAATTATGCTATAAAGAAAGGCTTAGGTTGTCTACTCATAGAGAATTATAAAGTGACTATCTATACCTCATGAAATTTAAAGATCCATGATCATTAATACATAATGCATGATTGGGAGTTAATATATTTAATCTTCTCTTTAAATATTTGAAGGACTACCTCTATAGTGGTAAATTTGAAATACATATAGATCAAAAGAGTTTAATTATATATTCACCTAGAAGGATCTCAACATGCATAATTGAAGATGGTTAGAGTTAATCAAGGACTATGATTTATATGTTCCCTACCATATTGGAAATGAGAATAAAGTAGATTATGCTATTATAAGAAAATAACTTTTTACAATATCCACAATATAGATTGATAAATACCCTATTTTTATGGATATACAAAGGATGAATCTAGAAATCCTAAATGAAGGATAGAAATCCAACTTTTCCAAAAATATTTCCCAACATTCTATCCAAGAGTAGAAAATTTATTCACAAAGGGATGATTTAAATATTCAAAATTATGTGATATCATTAAAGGAAGGAATGTTTCCTTAATTCAAAATAAAAAAGATGGTGTGATTTAGTTTTTTTCGATACATTATATTCCTTCATCACCTGAGATAAAGAATTATTTATCAAATAATTCACATAGCTCATATTTCGACATACATCCTACAAGTAGAAAGATTTAATATGATCATCCAGATCACTTTTTGAGGGATTACATGAAGAATGAAATATTTTAATACACCTCAAAGTGCATAGTATATTAGTAAGTTAAAGCAGAGAGATAAAATTGTAAGTATCAGTAAAATAGATACTTGCCTCTGATACCAATTTTCGGATAAAAATGAATAAGAATATGGATAAATACAAGTGTTGGGTGAATTATAAGTTTAAAAACATTAGTTTTTAATCTTAAAAGGAACTTAGTTTAATGAGGAAAATCTAATTGTATCCAAGAAACATCTTGGGTATTTAAAAGGTAACCAAACTTGGCCTTTGGGTCCGATAATCGAGGCAAGATAATCAAGTAGACTTTGATATGTATTCCATAGGCCGTAATGAAATTATAACTTAATAACATGTATAATCATATAGTGGTAATGTATTAAGAGTTTAATCATATTCATATTAGAAAAATTTAATCAGATTAGGAATAAAAGGAATCATAATCACAATAGTAATATGAGTATTATGAAATTAGTGATTCTATCTATGAGTTTATAGAATCGTAATCAATGTAATAATGGTTTCCCAATTTAATACAAGTTAGAAATATTATATTTTAATGAAATATATTATAATAAGAAATATAAAAATATAAAGATGAATATGAAATGATTCACTTTCTATTAAATTTACAGCAGAAAAGAAAGACTTGTAATAAAACAAGTAATACAAATGAATACAATTATATTATCCTAAAGAGAAGGATAACTAATTAACTTTGATAGAGTTACATTTTTTTATACATTCAAGAAATTCGATCTTTCTCTTACTTGAGAAAGCCCTAGATATGATGATCGAATTTTCTCCTACTACTTATCCTTGGAAGCACTTGATACGATGATCAGATCTATCTTGCTACCACCATAATCACTCAATCAATAAGGTTACTAGATCCTCTATCTTCCCATTCTCACAATCCCTTGATCATGATCACAACGATATGATCTCCCAAAGAAAATAAAATATGTTCTAATGCAGACAACTGGAAAAGGTTTTCTAAAGAAATAATCTTCTAAAGAAATACATAATACTAAGAACTTGATGTTCATGATCTGTACACTTCAAAAAAATTGACAGTGAAAAAATAAAAAAGGGACATAATAATGGTATTTGTATAGGGAATCATTTTGGAGGGAATAATAAAATTTTAGTTGGAATATTCTCTCAATTAATGAGTTTATAATTTCAGATTTAATTTATTAGAGAACTGAATTACATTATTGGGTTGTAAATACATCAAAAGAATGGTTTTTTATATATCTCATTGTTTAATAATGGAAAATAAATCTTAAATAAATTGAGAAAGGAAGAATGAAATCATGTTTCAACTTTGATATTAGGAGGAACAAAACTTGGTAAGTTTGAGGACACTGAGGAGGGTAGATTCAATTTTATATATAAGAATCATTGGGAGATTACACTATTATACTACAACCTGGAAATATATCTATTATGTTATGTTATTATCTGTTGGCCAGAGTGAGTAAATTAATAGGGGGTGAATTTAGGAACAAAAAAATATCTGTTGATAAAAAGATGAAATAAAATCCTCTAATCTAAAAAAAATTTCCTATTTAATCAAAAAACTATTTTGATAAAAGTTTTATCTTTTAACAAATTTCTCAAATCTTGACTATGGCTTAGTTAAAACAATATATGAAATTACATTAAAATTTTAAATCAGTTTACAGAAATAGATCCTTATATAATAAAAAGTTAAAACCTACTATAAAGTAATTTTTTTTTACAAATTTAATAAAAATAAAATTTAATATTTGAAATCAAGAAAATAAACACAAAAACACAATAGAATAAAAAAGGGCTTCAAAATCAACACAAGACTTATCCCGCTCCACTTGGAAATCACCCACTACCAAGAATATTATTATAACTAATAATATGATCCACAACCTAGATCATGTATACAAAAAATGGAACAACATTTTCAGGATAAGATCCACTACCATAGTTATACCTAGGATCAAATACAACATTATACACATATGGACCTCTTAAAAAATTACCATGGGTAAATGATAAAAATATATAGAGAGAATATCAATTATTCTCCCATTTTGGCACAGTATTCGGTGTTTGAAGATATACAGAGCAATAAAGTACACTGCTCAAAAGTATGAAAAACAATGAGATAAAATAAATGGAGATTAATAAATGAACTTATTGTCAATTTATAATGATCCGCAATATCAAAAGTCCTTGGGTTTGGATTGGTGAGGAGCTCAAATTATTTCATTTAATGTTGTGGGAAAACATAGTGTTGTGGAGTTCTCTATTATGTATGATGATTCTCTGAATGTATTCTCTATAGAAAGGTTCTTTATCATCAATATTTTTCATACTTTTATAATCATTTTTCAGAAATTATGCATTATGTAAGTTCTGTAATGGTTATTAAAAGTGATTGAGTGAGATCCACTGAAATATAAAGTAGTGTAGGTTTGAATACCCATTAGATAATAATAATAAATATTTTCTAGATCCTCATACTAAACCTATAACTTCTCTTCAATGCATCCTTTAAATGGGTTATAAATAATCATTAAATAACCCCTTTAAATTAGCTCTAATAAATTAGACATTGAAGCATTTAATTTAGACATAATATAACTAAAACAGTGGAAAAGATGATGATAGTACTCATGGAGGTAGCTCATCTGCTAGTATCATGATCCTAGTAGTGGAAAAATCTATATGTATCTCATTTTATGGTAGCATATTTTTGTGGTAGTAAGAGGTGGTTGTAGGACACTACTAGAAATGGAATAATTCTAGCATTGGTATGCCTAATAGTATTTAGACTCTAGAATTTTCAAGATTATGGAGGTAGCATATTCTAATGGAAGAAAATTATGGTGGTGGAACACCTAATGGTAGTAGGAATCTAGTTGTGGAGAGAATCTGGTAGAAGTAAATTTTTGATGGTTTCACTTTTATACACATAGAAACTTTTCTTCAAAATAATGATTTATAAAATAATATACTATTATATAATAATAATATCATTCTTAATATAGGAAGAATGATTTCTGAGCAATAAAAAAAGGAGGTTCCAACAATCTCACCCTATTTGATGATCATAAATCTTGGAATTTTATGAACCATATATAAATAAAAAATATTAAAAAATAGATGACTTTAAATAATAATGGTTTTCATAACATTTCAATTTAAAAATGAGAGATATAATTAATTGATTCCTTAAAACATGATTAAAAATCATCACCTAAATTTTTAAAACTTAAATTGAATTAGTATCAAGAATAAAATCCATCCAAATGAATTTGGTAGCCAATAAATCAGAGGATATGTTTGGTATTAAATAATGGGTATCAAATTAAATTTTATAACTATTATCTCTATTTTGGTATTATAAAGAAGATAAGAAATATTAAATAAAAATAAGAAAGATATTAATTAGAAGAGAAATTTCATTTAAAAAAGTTATTGTATTACACCAAAAAGAAAAATATAAAAAATACAACATAGTCCCTATCAAAGACTATGTCTAATCTGAATCACTCTCAACCAGAGAGGTAGGACCAATAGGTCCATTTCATTTTTTAGAGGCAGGAGGTATTGAGGTAGAGATTGAAGGTTCTGAGGTAGTCTGAGGCATTTATCAGATGACCATAGGTTTGAGAATTCTAAATTCATTAATCAAAGACATACCAAAATAATGAAACTAAGGAGGTAAATCAATTAAAGAAGGTTCATAAGTGAGGGTCTTAATGGGAATTCCTTCTAGTGCAACCACTGTAGTACCAGATACATACATCAAAGGCTTCATGAGATTCACACAGTCCATGACAATGTTCCCTCCTAAATCAATAGAACTATAAAAATACTTCTTCTCCTTTATGAATAACTCTAGAAAAGGGGATATAACCTTGAGTTGGTCTACATGTTCATTGAATTCAATAGTAATAAGTGGAATCCTTCTATTTCTAGCTAAAAACTGAAATTAGAATTCAAATCATGTTTTTTATATATTCTATAAAGATAATTTTTTATTTCCATGTGATGGTGTCCTGATCACTTCGAGTTTTATTCAAACATTATAATACTAGTTTTTATATGACCTCACAATGTTGTTGAATCTGGTGAAGATCCTCATGGTATGATGTATGTATATCACCCATAAAACCATGGACCTCCTCTCTATTGATAGATCTGATCAAATTATAAATAACTAAGGTAAATGTGTTGGAACATTGGATCTAGATGCAACAGTATGTAAACTCTCCATAATTTCCAACATAGTAGAAAAGGAGGTCCTCATATCCTCCATAATAGTTCTCAAAGTTGTTATCTCATAGGAAAACCTTTGATTTCCAATATAAAGGTTCTCAATATGAAAATTAATTTTAGGCTAAATATGAAAAAAAACCAACTCAAAAGGTTTCTGGATTCAAATTTACTAATCTTATTGATAGGAGGTTCCTAAGATATTGAAACTCTTCTGAAATTTATAATCATCCTCTCTCTGAGAGACTCTAAATGAGATCTAGAAACAATATATGAAGGCATTTAGGGAACAAATCTCTCTGTACTAGGCATAGTAGCCTCTTCAGGCTTTGATCTAGCACTAAAATCTAATGGAAAGGCATGGAGTTCCCCTGCATCATCAATATTCTCAACTAATGATCCCTTAGGATCTATCCCACCTCTAATTGAGGAAACATGTCCACCATGATCTGATGTACTGTTTTGATCATCACCACTCCCATCATCATCTTAAACTAGATAGTAAATTCCAAGTAATTTAGAGCTAGGGGATGGCTCCCCCTTAGATGATACCTCATTATCTGCTAAGGCAGATCCAGATTGGGAAACCCTATGATCTTTGTATTATTCTTTAACTTATTTGGTCTCTTTGTAGACTAGTCAAAGTAGGGAATATCCGAGGAGAATTTCAATCTCTTCATGAACTTATTCTTCCACACTAACATAAGTCAAATCATATGAATCAACAAGATCAGCTCAGTGATCTATATAACATGGGGATTACTTCTGCTCAACAAGTTACCTCGACTCACATCTAGAAAAGGCAGCACCACAAACTGGATGAACTAAATAGATCAATCCATAGATACATATTTCTTTTAACCATGTCTCTCCATAGAACAAAATTAAATAAAACTAGCAATGGATGGATGATGTTATTGTTCCCTAATATCATTATCCTACTCACCATCACCATCATCTTTAGTACTTTGATTATCAGAATTTGAAACCTCTAAAACTTATTTAAATGACTAATAAGAAAAATTCCTAATCTATCCATATCCATAAATCTAAGTCTCCTTATATTAATCAATATTACTCAAGAGACACTCTCCATTAAGAATAGTGACAGGTGGACTAGATGATCTAAAATACATGATATGGATCTTAGGTATATGAGGATCACTTATCTATTTAATAGGGGATACCACATCCTCTTCTTCAACAACCACAAAATTCTTTCTTACACATTAAAATAATAAACAATATCATCTAGTTCCAAGATAGGATCAATATGGTTCTTAGGCCATGAAGGGTTATCTATGAGATTAAAATCATCATATATCATATCATTATATTTAACCTACTTTTTCATCCATGGATACCAATTCACATTCATCCTTTTTTGAGTAACATTACTCAATCATAAAACAAAAAAAAACTTCATATTCCTCCTCTTAATCATCATCCAATCATTTGGCTTCTAACATTGTTTAAATCAATATATCATAAATAAGAGAGTTAAACCTATAATATTACTTCCATGTCTCCATCATGTACACCATTAGGTATCTACAAAGATTAATTATATCCACTCATTTCATAAGTAATATAACGTACACATCCTAATTTAGAATAGTACTAAATTAACCTTTCTTGGGACACAATATATGTTCAATGAACATGAATTGAAATATGTAGTCACCATCCAACCTAGTATCATTTGTAATTCTCAAAGTATTGTCTTCAGCCAGCTCTAGAAAAGAATTCTCATAAAAAATGACTCATTATCATTGGGAATATATTTTTTATAGTATTAAAAATATCCTATTTGACTCACATTTATGAACCTTTTCCATTTTTTTTGAATAAAAGGTAAACTCATTACCATATATCATGCTCTGAATGGAATATTTCTTTTCATTGAAACGAAAGTATGCATATTGATAGAACTGATCAACCAACCTAGAATAGAAAGGCCAATCATTTCTAGGGAACCATTTTATCCATCCATGGTCCTAGATCACCTTGAGAACTAAATATTTCCTAGTAATACACGCTTTATCATCCATTTCCTTTTTGTCAACAACAACATGATTCATGAGCTATGGGTTCAACAGCTCAACAATTTCCCAGTTTTGTTATCCTAAGGTCTTTTTTGTAGGCCTCGATTATTTTGGAGATGATACTACAATATAATTAGCGCTCACCATTTTTGTGGAATTAAGGTTCACAAAATGGAGTGATAAGGTTGATGTTTGGGAGAAAAAGGGAAGCTAGAACGGTTTGATGGGAGCAGGTGCAAGTGAGAGAGAGTGGCTAAGAATTTATATTTTAAGGGTGATTTATCATTTATGTATTTTAATTCAAAAAAATATAAAAAAAATATAAAAGAATAAATAAAAAAAATGAGATAAAATTAGTAATGATAAGAAGACTTAAAATAGTTATGAGTAGTAAAATTGAGACATGTAGAAAAATAGAGACCAGTAGCATACTAATACTGGATCATTCCAATGGTGGATCATTCCAACATTGCCTTATATAATGGTTTCTTGTCCAATGGTTTCTTGTCTAATGGTGTCTTTTCCAATTATAGCTTGTCCAATGGTGGCTTGTGGAGTGGTGGTTTTTCCAATGGGGGCTTGTCCAACTGTGGATTGTCCAACGGTGGCTTGTATAACCATGTCTTGTCCGACCATGGCTTATCTAACAGTGGATTATTAAATAGTGGATTATCTAATGATGTATCCTATATAACTAAAGATTAACTAAAATATATCATTCCTAATTCATGTTTTAGGTATCTTGTTCACTCAAAATATAGTGGTTTTGTAAAAATGTCAACAACATAATGTTTTGTTCCTATGAAATCCAGAGTTATATCACCCTTTTGGAAATGATATCTTAAAATGTTATGTATTGAATAAATATGATTTTATCTAGAATGATAAATATGATTCTTAGATATATTTATCACACTTGTGTTGTCACGATTTAAAGGGAGATGTCTAAATTGATATACGTAGTCTAGAAGAGTGTATTTCATCAATAAAATTTGTTCACAATAACTCTTTATAGCCCCGTAATCATCTTCAGTAGTTGAAAATACAACAATTTTTTTTCTACACCATGATACTAGATACTTTCCTAAGAGCTGACATGTTCCATAGGTTCTTTTAATATCTAATTTACAACCATCAAAATATACATCTAAATAACTCACTAAGTTAAATGGTTGTCCTCTATGGTAGAATACTCATAAATTGGTTTCATCTTTAAGGTATTTGAAAATTATTATAGTAGAAAGTAAATGAGACTCTTTAGAGTTTTCATCAAAATAGGCACACATACACACAATAAACATAATAATAGACTGGATTGCAGTTATGTATAGAAAAATTCCAATCATACCTATATAACTGGTTTGATCAGATGACTTTCCAGCCTCATCAAGATCCAACTTACAGGTTGTAATCATGGGAGTATCACTACTTCTAGTGTTATCCAAACCAAAATATTTTGGAAGGTATTTAGTGTACTTATGTTTATTTAAATCAACTTCATATTAGTTTTGAAAAATTTAAAAATCGATAAAGTGTTTAATTTCACTCATAAAACTCATTTTAAATTTAATTTGCATCATTTTTGAAAAATTAGTGCATAAATTTTTCTAAAAGATCCAAAAATAATATCATCAATATCAAGTTGAATGACTAAACCATATTTAGAATTTATTTTTTTAAAAAGAGTAGGATCATTTATGCCCTTATGAAAAAAATTATAAAATAGATTAGTGTTGAGCCTATCATACAATACTATATGATCTTATTTTATACTATATAAATATTTTGTTCATTTAAAAACAAGATTGGGAAAATTATGATTTTGAAATATCACGGGTTGTTCAACAAAAACATCCTCAATTATATAACCATTTAATAATTCAATTTTAACATCCATTTGATATATTTTAAAATCCAAATGTGTCTCATGGGCTAGCAGTATTCTAATGGATTCATGTCAAGCAACTGTTAAAAAGTATTTTTTATAGTCAATGTCCTCTTCCGGACCATATCCTTATGCAACCAACACAACTTTATTTTTTACTATAGCACCTAAATCCTAATCATTGATTCTAAACACCCACTAAGTGCTAATAGTTAGAGTTTATTTAGGTCTATATATAATTTACCAAACCCTATTCCTCCCAAATATATTAATTTCCTCTTGCATTGACATCATATATAATTCATAACTAATTACATCACTAGTGATATTAGGTTTAAGATGTGAAAACAATGATTGATGTTCATCCAGATTCCTAATATATGCTTTAGTATGTATACCTCTATCTTGGTTTCTAACTACAAAATCTATAGGATGGTATATATGAGTCCTAGCAACACTAGGAAATGAACTTTTGGTTTTCTTATGATCATTTACAAATTCAAGTTCACATTAATCCTCGGAATTAGATGATTTTATACTTATTTTATCGATTTTTATAATGGTTTGTCATTGATGTTTAGAATTAAAAATTCCTCCTCAAGGCTTTATAATTGGGTCTTAGGATCATGTGGATCTATTTCATAAAATGTTACATAAATAGACTCCACTACAATATTGGTTCTTTTTTTAATCACCGTACATGATTTAATGGATGTTAAATAACTGAGGAAAATTTCTTCATCACTCTTAGAAGAAAATATTTCAAGATAACCCTTATTATTAATAATAACGAATTTGCAGCCAAAAAAAATATAAAATAATTAACCTTTTTCTTTATAATATTCAATAATTCATACAGATTTTTCATTAAGAGAGATCTAATTAAAAATCAATTAATTATATAGCAAGTTGTATTCACATCCTATGCCCAAAAATAAATAGGATGGTCATAATCCTAAAGAATAGTCTGAGAAATATCTTGAAGGGTCATATTTCTTATTTCTATAACACCATTCGATTGCATATTCTTGGGAGTAGAAAAGTTATGACTATATCCATTTTTGAGAAAAAATATTCTATGTATTTATTTTCAAACTCATATCCATGATCCCTTCATTAGGCCTTAATCCTAAGTCCAGTAATATTTTCTACATATTTATCATACTTTGTAAAATAATAACATGATTCTGTTTTGTGATCAAGAATTAATACCCAATTATACCAAGAAAGTTCATCTACAAAACATAATCATAGTGCATTATATTTTAACTAGAAACTCTAGATGGTCTAAAACAAAGTCCATTTGAATTAACTCTAGGGGGTGAGTAGTTGAATATTCTCTTCTATTTTAAATAGATCATGTGTTGTTTCCATTTTTGACATTGGTTACAGACTTTTTCATTTGGGAAATATAGTTTAGGTAGATCTTTGACTAACCCTTTACATGTTATATTTATAAGTGAGTGAATATTGAAATGGCTTAGCCTCATATGCCAAAGATATATTTTTTTGTGAAAGTTACATAAAAAATAAATTTTTAGAGAGAATGAAAAATCTAAATTAATAGCTTAAAAATTGTCATTTCTCAAGGTATTAAAAACTAAATAAGTATTAGATCAAAAAAAATTATAGTAATTAGTTTCAAACCTAACATAAAAATCATCATCACGTAGCTATGATACGATAATAAAATTTAACATTAAACCATGTACAAAAAAATTATAAATTAAAATAGTATTAGAATTACTAAATTAACAAAGGATTATTATTTTTCCATTTGGAATTTTTACCAAAAGTGACATGTCCACCATCCACGTTTATCAAATTTTTGATGCTTGAATAATCTTCATTCCTCTGTCTAGAATAAACACTTTCCAGGTATCGTAACATTTTACCAAAGCTCTTCAAGTATGTTTCCTACAAAATAAAACTTACACACAAAATTATTTTGGTATCCAAATATTCTTGGGTCTAGAAATGTTAGTGATTAAAGCTTTAATAACCCATAATTTTTTAATAGGTTTCCTATAATAAGAATTTAAACTATCATAAATAAATACATTTTTGGGCCTGTAAGAATAATAAGTAATAAATGATTTTACATAGCTTGAACTAGGAATAAAAATATTTTTAAAAATCATCATCTATCCATGTTGATATCCTATACAAGTAATGTAATTTGGTACAGTACATTATATAAGTATTTTAGTAAGAGTATTTATCCCATTGATTAATCATTATAGATATTTCTTTATTTTCTCATTATATAATTTCAATTTATTGTTCTATATTAATAGTTGACCATTTTTCTCTTTTTAAATAGTAATACTAGACATAAAACTAGTTGTTAAATCATTTTTTATTGAAAATGTTATATTTATCCGTGATTTTATTGAATTTATCTTCCAATATGTTACAATATTCAAACATATCTTCATTTATCATGTTATCAAAAAAAAATTATCTCTATAATGATAATAAATACTAATAGCGATGTAAGGATGTCATTGAATACCTAAGAAGTGTTTTTCATGAAACACATGTTAGCTCTGTCATGATAATTCTCATGGGTTGAGTCTGAATAACTCAAGCTATCTTTAAAATCACTCCAAGTTGCTTTGATTTTTTCTAAGACCTCTTATCCTTATTTTCAGTACAACTATGTTAAATATACTTGGACATGGTGAATCAGGGTGTAAGATATTAAAACTACTTCCCATTTGGATCTTCTTTCTTCATTAAACAAAAAATTATACTCCCTTTACTATGAAAATGTATAAGTGGAAATGAATGAATGAAC
Organism: Viscum album; assembly: GCA_963277665.1. Taxonomy (NCBI): domain Eukaryota; kingdom Viridiplantae; phylum Streptophyta; class Magnoliopsida; order Santalales; family Viscaceae; genus Viscum; species Viscum album. The sequence continues at coordinate 1,290,448,949 of OY728138.1, read as the reverse complement.
GAGACACACAAATTTTACATGGTTCACCCACACTAGGATATATCTTCTAAGAATAAAAATGAAATGTACCAGTGTAAAAAATCTACTAAATAAAACCTATGTTACAAAGATCAGAGTAATATCACTATCCCTTCAGGTTTATAACCAATAATAATTTGAAAGCTCACTTATCTCTCATCTAATGTATACTAAATTCTCTTTAAGATGATTCTCTTTTTGATCACACGAATCAACATGATTTAAAACTCATATGGTCCATCATTAACTTCTACTTTAATACACTTAAAGAATAAAAATATACCATTGATTTATTGGGCCATCCCTTTTCAACACATTCATGATTCTCACAACATTCATGAAGCTCACAAAAACATTAAGAAATGACACAATTATTCATAGGAATATTCTTATATAATCAATCCCACAACATTCATGAATCTCACCCCTTTTTTACAATTCACATAGCCTCCACCTAGCTCATTAATTTCATGAAGATAAATTAGCCCTCACAAATATCACTAATTTTGTGAAGCTTACTTAGAAATCACAAACCTGAATACTTTCACGATGATTAAAACATTCATTTAACTTATATATCCTTTATGAACTTCATTTATTCGCAATATTTTGTCCCAGAAAAACCTTCATGAATTACCTTTTCGAATTTAGATAATTTTTATTTTCAACAATTCTTTCTTAATTTCAAATGAGGGGGTAGAATTCTATTTATAGGCTATTCCTTCTCTTCCCAAAGAATCCTTGATTTCAACCACATTTTACCAAAACATTTCAAACATGTTCATGATGCTCCCTAATCATGTTCATAGGGGTCCCTATTTCTCGATGCTACTGGTAAATATTTTTTTTGCAAAGCATTCCATAGTTTCAGAGATTTTATATCCTTCCATTACTTATATGCAAACCTTTATTCCTTCATCACACCATATGCCTTTATAATGATCTGAATATTCACAAAACTCGTGGATTAACTATATTTTTTTGATTAATTCATAGAATAAATATTTCATGATGCTTGAGAAATTATCCAAATTTTAGACCCCAAATATTTGGAAAACACTAGGAAATAGCACCTCCTTGTATGTAGAATTTTTTGTACTGCCTCCAAATCATTTATTCTTTTATATTTATATTTTTTAATCAATCATGATGAAACTCTAGAATTGACCTTTTCCACCTACTTTCTCAAAAAACATGATAAACCCAAAAATGATACGTAGTTTACTTCATGGATTTTCTCCCAAAACTTATCATCATACATTATTTTGTATTTTAGCTTTGGAAAGTCATTTTTGACAAGACCTTTCAATTTTTATACAGAGAAAATGATTTCATTTAAAGATTCATATTTCTTATGATCCTTTATACAACTTCCATTACTGTCATGTTTTAATTTATAAATTTATTTTTAAAAGAACTTATTCTTCTCATAAAACTTTTTAAATCAACTATCCATATTGACCATAGGTTCATCACTATCAGCAAGTGATTTTTCATCTTTTGAATTTTTAGCTTGAATTTTAATCTTTTTTTTGGTGTAATATATTTGAAGGCTACTGATTAAATTTTCGGTTCATCACCATATTCACTATTCAGTTTGAGTTATTAATCATACTACATTAATTTGGAAATTAGTTCATCAATAGTTAACTTACTAACAACACATCATTCTCTGATTGATAAAGCAATTCTTCTCTATCTATTTGGAATACACCTTAACAGGAACATCATATGGTCTTTATCAAAAAAAGGTTTCCCTAGTGTGTGTATTTTATTTATGATCTCATTGAACCTGATTCACATATCAGAAATAAGATCACCATGTTTCATTTAAAATTATAATATTTTATATTCTTGTTATTTATATTCATTTCTTTGACATTAGATGATTCCTCATGATATATAGATAAAGTTTACCGAATTTTAGAAGTTGTTGTGAATGAGAATATTCTATTAAATTATTTATCACATAAAGCATAATATTTAGAATTCAATGATTTTAATTTTTTATTATAAGTATATTTTGCAAGATTATCCCATGTAGATCTAGAAATTTTGGGTATTTCATATTTTCTATAATAGCAGAACATATTTCAAAACCCATGCACTAAATATGCATTTAATCTTCATTTTAAACTAAGAAAAATTAATGCCATTAATTTAAGGAGGACTTATGGTAGTAGAACCATGTTTTCTATAATTTATTATGAAATAAAATTAAAAATAATAGAAATTTAAGATCTTTAAAAGAAAAAAAAATCATATTTGAAAAGTGATTTAAATTAATTTGATACCAAATGATGGTTGGAATGAGTAACTCAATAGGAGGGTTAAATTGAGTACCCAATAAAATATCTATTAAAAATAATTTCAAATAAAATATAGAAATATAAATAAAATTTACCTATTAATCAAAAAAATAGTTTTATATAAGTTTTCTTTTTCAAAATATTTCCCAAAACTTTATTAGGTCTCAGTTTAAACAATATATGAAATTACATTAACTTTTGAAATCAATTTACATGAACAAATATTTATATAAAAACTAGTTAAGAAAAAATATAAAAGTAAATAATACGTTTATAGATTTGAAACAAATTATATTTAAGAATTAAAATAAAGAAAATAAAACACAAACACACAATCGAGTAATCAAGCGGTTCAATATACAGACATGAATTAATCCCCTATATATGGGAATCACCCACTGCTATGTAGATTATTATAACCAATAATCGAATTCATTAACTGGATCAGGTATACAAACAACATCAAAAGTTATCTAGGATCAAATACACTTACACAATTATATGTGGGAATAAAAACAATTCCGGACCCATAGAAAACTCTTCCCCAATTATCCTGGGTAAATAGATAAAAAGTGATAGTGATAATATCAATTATTCTCCAGTGTAGTAACGAGAGTATCTCTATGTAGATATATAGAGAAATATAGAACACTCCTCAAAATTAAAGTAAACAACAAATAGATCAAATAAATATTGGTTAAAAAATAAATTGTTTTTGGTTTTTAATTAACCATATGTTCGAGAGTCCTCGGGTTTGGCTCAGTGAGTATCTTGAAAACTTTTTTGGAATGTTGTATGAAAACAAAGTATCATGGAGTTTTCTTTTTTGTATAAAGATGCTCTAAAAGTATTCTCCGTATAATGATTTTTATCTTCAATATTTTTCTCACTTTCACACTCTTTTTTCAGTAAGTATATAGTATATATGTTATCTCTTGGTCATCACATGCACGTGAAGGAGATCCTCTAAAATATAATGCAATGTAGGTTTAAATAACCATTAAAGAATAATTATAAGAATGTTATGGATCCTCATACTGAACCTATGACTTTTATTTAATGCATCCATTAAATGGGTTATAAATAATAATTAAATAACCCTTTATCATTAACATTGATAAACTTGTAATTGAAGAATTTAATTCAACCAAAAAAGAACAGAATTGGTGGAAACATAGATGTTCGCACTACTGGAGGTAGCTCATCTGGCAGTAGCATGATCCTGGTAGTAGCACAATCTAGCCATATCTTATCAGAAGGTATCATATTCATAACGGTAGAAAGAGATGTCAATAAAACATGGTTTCTAGTGGCATTCGTCTGGTGATAGCACACCTTATGGTCGTAGGACTCTATTCGTGGAAAGACTCTATTGGTAGGAGATTTTGAATGTAGAAAATTCTAGCGGTGGCATGCCAAATTGTAGAAGTACTCAAGTAGTGGAATGAATCTGGTGGTAGTAAATTTTTGATTGTGTAACTTTTCTAAGCTAATCAAAATTTATTAAAAAATATTCTTTATTAAATAATATAATATCATACAATAGTATTCTCATTAGAAACATAGGATGTATGATTTGTGATCATTAAAATAAATTTGTGTCAAGATTATCTATATGTTTCAAATCTATCCAAAGAAAGAGAATCTTCACGTAGTGATGAGAATAATGAGATATATAATGGGAACACCAAGTTATGGTTTGGTTTCCAAGGACGAAACAAATCTAGAATTATTGGCCTATTTTGATGTAGACCAGGTAGGTAAAACTATGGATAAAAAATACACAACTGGGGGATACTTTTACATTAGAAGAAATTGTATTGGATTCTTAAGTATGAAAAAAGATTGTGTTTCATTGAACATAATGTATATTGAGTATGTTTGAGTTACCAAATATTGTACAAAATTTATCTTGATGAATGAGCTATTTAATGACCTCGATAAAGTGGTGAAACATCCAATAATGATTAAGTGTAACAAAAAATGTGTTATTGAGTTGAATAAAAAACTAGTAGAATATATTTACATGAATCATATTGAGTACCTATATCATTTTATAAAATATAAGGTGGAGAAAAATATTGTGGAACTACTGTTTGTTAGAACTCAAAATTAGGTGGTAAATGTCTTCACCAAATGTGTGGCGAAAAATTTGTTTGGAAGGCATAGATTTAAACTTATGTTAAAAAAAAATTTCAAACTAAGGTGGTTTGAATACCCCTCTCCTCATTGAAAATAATGATATAATTGGTTCTTTTCTCTGTATGTATGGAATTTCCATTATTGTAAATAATAAGAGAGGGAGAGACACTATCTATGTGGATTTTAAATAAGTAAAGGATTGATCCTTTTTAATGAAAAACATTTTTTCATTTAATTTTAATATTTTTTTTCTACAATTATCCTTGAATCATGTAGTATTACTGATTAATTGAGTAATATTTGATTATATTTTGAACAAAGATATAATTTTCAATTTTATAATCATGGTTTTAACTTAAAGTAAGATAACCATTTTAATTTTATATTTTATATGGGAGAGATATCATATTAAAGAATGAAGAATGTAAATAATGTATAAGAGTGAATTAAATCTAGGTAAAGTCAACATGGGTGTTTGGTAGATTGGGTTTTTTGTTTATATTATGATAATGGTTGAACAAAATCCAAAACAGGGAGATTTTTGTAACTATAGGTTTTTTGGTTTGATTTGTTGTCAAGGTCTTTTATAATAATTGCTTTTTATGTGAAGTTAGTTAGAAGTTACACAGATTGATTTAATGTTTTTAGAATATCAAAAGAGAGGGTTTCTTGAAATTCGGGATACTACATAGGTGGATTAGACTGTATACATCACATCATAAATAGATAATTTTAAGAGTAATACATGAAAACTCAATTAGTCTCACATAAAATCTTGGTTTGAAAGAATTTTGAGTTTTTGGATTTCATTCTATATGTCGTATTCATATTGTCTACGATATGAAGGTTTCTGGAAGAATTTTATTGTTCTATAAAGTAAATGGTCACTCCATGATAGATATGGTCATATTGTGAAAAATATTTGAGTAAATTAAATAATATTAGATTAAAAGTGCTCATGGAGTGTAATATATTCCACACCATGACAAATGAAGGACATGAAGTATGAAAAGATTCCTTGTAAATCCAATAGGACCCTAAATATTGAATCACAAAGTATACATTCCACAAAGGTTTAGGTTGTGTTGTGACCTTTTTAGTAGTGGAGGGATGTTAAGAAGAGATTGACCAGTCATTCCATGAAGCAATAGGTCACACCATGATTATGGTTTTCAATAGAATTTGAGGAAAGTTGAAAATGGGATATTTTTATAGAGACTTAATTGTTATTTAAAATACTAATAATAACTCTAAAATTTCATCGATCGAGTAGAAATAGGAATCAATTTGAGGGATGGATTTTAAAAGTATGTTAGTTGATGTTTGAATTTCAAATTCAAAATTAAAAAATTATCTAGATATTGGGAAAATATTTTATACCAAAGGATATCACATATCAAAAATATAGAAAAATTAATATTGAATATCCATGATAAGAGGATAAATAGTGAAGAATATTGAAAATATAGTATTTATTAGTGAAGTGTGATTAGTTTGTATTACATTGAAGATCGAGATTAGAAGAAGATTATACTATGAAAATATATGAATAAATGGAAGGTAATTTTGGAACAATGGGGATACTTCCCTTTTTATTTGGTTTAAATTTCGTTGTTGAAAATTTTATCAGATAAAATTTTGTGTCATCTTTATCATTTTATCCACATTAAATTTGGTGTGTAGAAAGGAGGAATAGTTCATAGACGTTGGATGAGTAGGGATATCTTCCCAAAGTTATAATTACATAATTATTTTAGTAGTTATTTATTGGCATATGAAAACACTCTTTATATGTGATACTTGGATATATACCATTACAGGTTAACCAAGTAAATTCAATTTATTATTTCTCATTTACATTTTTACATTCTATAATCGAATTTTTGTAATGAACATAACATATTAAAGGTGCCTTTTCTAATGTGAAGACAAGATCCAGTTAATTTAAATGTTAAGAATAAATTTTAATTCACAATAATTCTCCCCCCTCTTATGGTGTAGCAGAGCCTCAGGGTACACAAATATTATATATACATTATTATTTATTATCTTTGTTTATTATAACTACTTCATGGTTCTAACATGTAGTGAATGTGTTAATGGAAATATACTTGATAATTACTTTTTTATTTATTTGAGTTACTAATTATCCATGAGGAAATAATACTACCCCAACCAGTTTAATTCCTACTCACAAGTCAACTACCTCTATCGTATAATGAGGAATGGTTTTCGTCTTGTGATTATTTGACCCAGGATGTGTGGTTCGATTCTGATACAGATTAATATATAAATTTTTAAACTTATTTTCTATCTCAATTAATTTATCCCTCATATTAATATTTGTAACATAAAGAAGTGGATCAAATACTATATTACAATATCAATCATCTTGTCCCATGTTTTAGATGAATCGTTTATTAAGTTAATAATTACAACATCAGCATAGGGATATAATAATATGTTATGACCTTAATGATGTGGTTCAATTTTTCCAAAGTTATCATAAATAAGTTCTTTAATACTCTATAAAATACTAGGGAAATAACTTATTTATTATAATGATGTGAATAAGTATAAAAATTCATGATATTGTTTTATTCCCCATGAAAAATATATCTTCTAAATTGTGATATGAATTTCATCAATATCAAGTGTTCATGAAATTCATGTTCCTTTAACCGTCTTATTAATATATAATTAGAACATGAATATTTCATTCTTTTAACCATCAATCTATTTGAAATTTAAAAATATGAATAAATTTCCAAACTCTTAACATAATATGGTATGTTTTGAGATAATATAATATAACTTTTAATTACATGAAATTGATTTCATATACTTTTAGATATAAAATATACTGACACAATTTTTAGAAATAAAATATGACATCTTAGTTAAACACTAACATTTAAACAGGCATAATAACATATTTAGAACCACTACTTACTATATAACATAGAAGAAAATGTTTCAAATTAACCATAAAAACTATTTAAATTAATGGCGACAAATGAGTGACATTAAAAACGTAAAAATGAAAAAATAGATGAAAAGAATACATAAGAAAGTCCAAATTTTATAAAATAAAATAAAAATATTATTTACTTTTCCCCTCTCTTGTGTTTTTCATTTATTAAATTATTATAAAGAATATTAGTTTAATATTATTTTTGAAATAAATAAATAAATAAATATATATATATTAATCTGAAATATAATCTCATAAAAATATTTGTAGTTCTGCTTTTGATAATTACATCAAGAATCAAACAGATTTCAATGAACCTAATAAAAAAAATAATTCCATTCTTATTTTTATCCAACACTATGTAATGGATAAGTCTATGCTTAATAACTCTTAAGAATTATTTTAACCGCAATGAACAAAACATATTGAAAACACTTGTAACTATTAATTTAATAATTATAATAATAATAACAATAATTTTATATGTTTTATAAAAGAAAATACAATAATATAAAATGGGTGATGATATAGAATGATATATTTTATTCAATATGGTTTGACTTTTTTTGTTTAATTCTCAAATAAGAAAAATACAATAAATTCAAAAAATATGTAGATATATTAAAAAAAATCACTTATTATATAGTTATGTTACCAAAAAAAAATTTGATATGTTTTTAATGATTTTTTATATATAGATATTCTATTTAGAAAAATTTAAACATTATTCCATATGTAAAAAAATTTCCGAACCAACAACATGAAAAACCCAGACGTACCCCCACGAGCCCACAAAATTCCTCCATTGAATGGCACATCCATGATCATATTAATCCATTATGTTTAAAAAGAAAGTGTAAATACAATCACTAAAAGAAATATAGGGGAAATAAGATATGAAATCAAAAAAAGAACCAAACATTGGAAAAATTAAACCTAACGATAACCTATAAAAAACATAGGCAAGCACATATGGACCAAACTAAAACTAGTAAAAAAATCCCACATAAAATTGGAATTAAAAAACACCACCAATACATGATTTCTAACATTCTTCTATCTCAATACCTATTTGAACTTGTTTTAATGAAAATTAGATCCTCCTCACGATTTGTCGACAAGATCGCACACTTTTTGGGATAAGCCAACATGTAGTTACTGAAAAATCTTCTACAACACGAAAACACAGTCGAACCATAAATAAGGCACCATATAAAATCACTATTACCTTGTATAAACAACAAGAATCACTAAAAAAATAAAAAAAAAATTCAACTCAAACCCACCCCACACAAATACCCTCCGAGAACACACATGAAGAAAAAAATAAAACCAAAACTAGAAGAACAAAAAATATTTAACAATTTTTCATCATATTAAATCCTATCTACTAATGAAAACCATAAAATCTAGCTCTTCCCATTAATGTATGAATCAGATATATATGGTTTTAGGGGAAGAAAAATTCACAGATAAAAAAATCCACATGAAGAAAAGAAAGAAAATAAAAAAACAAGAATAAATTATCTGGTTTGATGGTGTGCCAACATACAAAGGAGAAGGGCATTGTTATTATATTTCCCTTATTTGGATAAAAATTTAGTGGATATATATATATTATTATTTTTATTACATTCTTTTAATTTTACCCTATTTATAAAGATAATAAAATCAGTGATGTCAAGGGTTTTTTTAATTGGTTCATCAACACTTGATAATTCTCCCTACCACTAGCTGATATCACCATGTTCATTATTGATTGAAGACATATTCCTGAAGCTGATGTCAATATAAATATACTTCCACCCACAATTATCTCCCTATGTTTGGTTTTCCCCTATAAATCCTCCTCATGACCAATTCAGGGTAGAAGCTAAACCTATTGTCTCCATTCTTGTTTCTAGATTTTATTTTGGTATAACCTTTTCTTCATATATACCTAATGATCATTGATGTGAGTTTATCAATCTTGAACATTTTTTTCAACACCTTATAAATCCAGTGATATTGAAAATTGATGGTTTTTTAACTGAAATTAAATGTCATGTTCTTATTGGGATGAATAAAACTATGACTATAACAATGGGGAATATAATTTTCTAGACACTTTCCTAGATCCAATAAAAATTTATTTAACCAAATTATCATTTTTAAACCGTTAGTGAATGTGATATACTCTACTTTAGTGGTAAAAATGGAAAAACACTTCTAATGTTGTAATTTTCTTGAGACTTCTCCCCTTTAAAATGATATCAAGTATCTAGATATATATTTTCATGTTCCTATATCTCCATCCCTATATGCATATGTATATATTCTAAAAATGTTTGTTATTACCTAAAAATAAACAAAAATTTGATGTACGTAAAAGTTACATTAATATCCATTTGATATTTATACCATTCTCATTTCTTGGATTTGATACGAACTCAGTCATAATGCCTATATGGTGATAAATGTATATTATTGTGAACACAATAGCATACATAAGACTTCTATATGCTAACTAATAAGTAATTTTCTCCATATATTCTTTCTTATCTTTTTTGATAGACTATAGATTATCTTAATACTTAAATGACTTAAAAATAGAGTACTAATTAGTTTTTTCTCACTCATGTTGATCATTTAAAGAACCTTATCAATGTATAATTCATGAGAAAGCCAAATATTAAGATTGCTGATATCATGAGTAATCATCATACCATGATTCGAAGTATCCTCTATCAAGTCATTCATTTTAAAATAATTATTCAACTTCTTATTTAATATGTAAATATTAATGATATCTCAACCAATAATAAGTATATCATCTACGTAAAGTGATAGAACAATGAAACCCATTTCATAAAACTATTTGATAAAAACAAAATGATCTACAATCATTCTATCATACGCATTTCCTCCATAAATGAATCAAACTTCTTATATCATTTCCTTAGTTCCTACTTCAGATCATATAATCATTTTTTATGTTTATATACATCATTTTCTTTTCTATTCACCTTAAAAAATTATGGTTCCTCCATATTAAAATACACTTAAATATCACAATATAATAATGTGGTCTTTAAATCAATTTGTTTAGCCTTTAGGTTGAGACTAACTTCCAATCCAAGATCATCTATAATAAAAGATATTTTTACCACAAGAGAAAACACTTAATCAATGTTAATACCTTTCTTCTAACTAAAATTATTCAAAACCATATTTTTCTAAAGCATGGTTATAAGCTTCCATATTCTCCTTTGATTCTATACCCCCACTTGTTATTGAGTTCTTTATTTCCAAGTCATAACATTAACAAATAAAATATACAAATCTCGTACATGTATTACATATACCAATGTATAGAATAATTACATTCCATCTTCTATTGACTCGAAATCCAATCATCATATTTGTCTAGATATACACTTCCAATAAAAATCACATACTTGTGTGGGGAGTATCTATGACTCAGTTTCCATTCAATTTTAGATCTCCTCAACTTCAGTTCTGGTGATATTTATTCTATAATATCATGTGATGGAGATATATTAGATGATGAATACATATTACTGAGAAATAATGAATCAATAGTTTCAAAAATCTCACCCAAACTATTTGGAACTTAAGATAGTTATGGAGATTACTTCTTATAAATGATGATGGAGATTGTTGATGAATACATTTTACATGGAAATGATGATGGAGATTGCTTCTTTGGATTTTCAAGAGTTTCAAAAAATGTAGATTTAATGATGTTTAATAAATACAACATCATTTATTATAATGATCCTTTACCATATAGTATCCCAAAGTCAATATAAAAACTCATGATGATGATATACCAAAAAGATACATTACATTCCCTTTCTATCTAGTTTCACCCTCTCATCTTTTCAAATGTGAACAGATTTTTTGAAACCAAATACTCTCAAGTGTTTTTATGAAACATATTTACCTATCCAAAATCATTCTGTTATGTCACAGTTTGGTGGAACTATTGGATAAATATTTATAATATCAATTGTGTTTGTTATCAACCCTAATATGTTTTGATGATTTTTATTTTAGAGAATACACCTAATTATCTCGTAGATGATCTGGACCATCCTCTCAGTAACACCATTATACCAAGAAACCTCTATACTGGTTTTTTGATCCTAATGATGAAAATACCATAATATTTTTCAAATACACTACAATACTCTCCTTCATCATCTACATATACACACTTCAATTGACTATATTTTTCTATTTACAACTTCACATGAAACTCCTTGAAAATATATGTCACTTGATCTTTAGTTTTCCAATCAAAGACCCAAAAAATTATAGAGTGATGAACTATGAAGTTCAAAAAATAAATATCACCTACCATTGTCTTGGTTCTCATCATACAATCCTCATTTTGTATCAATTTGAAAACATTTCCCTTCATGGAGGGCAAGTTACCATTAAAATTTATTCAGTGTTTTTCCCATGGTATAATAATAACAAGTATCTAAATTTATAACATGGAATCCTTGAAAGAGGTCTTTATAAACCAAAATTATTCCTACCTCACTCATTTTATTGATCCTCCGATGTTATCCTTATGTTGGAACCTCCTTTCTAGTTGCATTGATTTCTCCTCCACATAGTTTGGCATCTATGTGGTATAGAGAACAATTTTTCCTACCACTAAAAATTACCACATTACCTTTGGTAAGTTTCTATTTTCCATCATTGAATTACCAATGTATCCATCATCATCGATCATTCTGGGGGATATTAAATAAAGGTGAAATGAACACATCTCACATCCCTCAATAAAGACCATTATATAGTATTGGTTTTTTGAAAATTGTTACCAATACCAGTGATTTGAGATGCACTATCATTTATCATCTAATCATCTAAAAAACTCTCTAAAGTATATTATGATAATAAATATTGTCTGGTTGTGACATGGTAGGAGGTTCTTGAATCAATCACCCATGATAAATCATTGCTTGAAAGGTGGTCCGGACCATCTTCTTAAAGAATAATGATATCTTTATTTACAACTGAATCATCATTATTTTGGGTTTTACCTTCTCTATTCATATAATTTGCTTTCGACTTTTCACGCTCCAGATGAAGTGTCTGGGCTTTCCAAAATGGTGAAACTTCATGTCGTATCTCAATATAGATTTATTTAGTTAATTCAATATTGATTTTTTGTGATGATGTTATTTTTCTTTTATTATTCTCCTATATTTCTATTCCCATTATCATTGATGAAAAATATATTCTAATTCTAGAATACATCAATCATACTTCCTTTGAGACTCTTCCTTTAACATTTTGTCTGTCACCATTTTTATGGTGAGGTTTTCATATAGAGTTGAATTGCTGACTAACACAAAAAGTGTTCCCCACATATTTGAAATGGATCTCAACATCAATATTTACAAAAAATCATAATCAAACATCATTTTTGTAGAATTAATTTGATTCAAAATACCTTGAAACATTATCATGTTCTATAATATGTTGTTCTAATCTAGGTACTTTAGGTTGAAAAGATGACATACCGGGTTTTTTTATTATATATAGTTTTCCATGACTTTAACTTTTCAAATTTTTACCATAAAAGGAAGCATCATATTTGTTGGTAAAATTTTTGAAGATAATATTATCGATCCACTACATGATTTAATCATTTAACTTCCTACTGAGCACAACCCACTCTATATGAATTTTTGGGATACTAGTAAATTATTTCTCACTAGATCGGTCATCTATCAAAGTATCCACTGATTACACTATAATGATACTAGTAACCAATATTATTAGATTCCATAAATCTCTAAAAAATATAAGATCATAAAATCTGGGTCTCCAGATATCATAATTAAAAAACAAAATATTAATCATGTTATCAGTATTTTCCTCTATTGATGTGGTTCAAATATTAAAAAAACTAATTGAATGGTTGTGTTATATACATTTGAGATAATAATAATCCACTATTGGACCATCATAAATAGGCATAAATTGAAAAATGTATATCCAAAACACTATCAATGATTTAGATATATCGATGGCTCAACAGTAACGTGGAACACTAGATATGCCGCCAGAAATGTCACTAGAAATTCATTACTGGTGTGAAAAAAACCATCATATTCAACAAAAAAGTAAAATAGGCCTATAAATTTGACCTGAAGTTTGACCTCCCACCAAGGAGATTGTTTTATATCCATTTTATTGGTTTATTGAGCTGTTTAAATCATTTCAATGAGATATTTCTGAAATTAAATTTAAAAATAGATTATGACCACCATGAAATTTCTGATCACTAGAAAACATTTCTTTAATTCTAATGGCTATGATACCACATTTTTTGGGGTAGAAGAACCCCAAGATGATGAATCACACATGAAAAAAAGAAAGAAAATAAAAGAACATGAATACAATACTAGTTTAGTGATATTAATAGATCTCCCCACCCCTAGATGTTATCATTATATTCATTGATTATTGAAGAATGTTTCCCAAAGCTACTGTCATAGAATCCCTCTAGAAATTTCCACCTCATATTAAGAGTGGACGCTATATAATAGAATCCCTAAATTGACGAAATAATCTCCAAAATATAAAAAACATATAATAAATGAAATGGGGGAAAAATCATCACCAGATCTACCAAATCCAATGGAACAAATCCATGAACCGAGAACGTAAACAAACCGAACATGATGAAAACCCAAAGAACAATTGAATGAAAATAACCAAATCGTCTCAAGTAAAAAAAAGACACAAATAGTAATAATCTATTAAAGGTGAATAGGATCGAACTCCCAAAACCAATAAAATTAAAAAACAACAAGTAAGAAAGGAAATGGATTTTAACTAAACCATCTCTAAAACATCAGTCTCTATTAATCTTAGCGTTATGGGGGAAGGAATATCCAAATCACCAATCAAATCATCCATGAACACCACAAGTGTATCTATAAAAAAATATACCTAGGACCCATTGTTACCCTTCAATCTCTAAATCATATCTAACACATAAAATAATTTCCCAAAAAATAGTAATCAATTACCATGTCATCTCATTGAGAAGTCACAACTTAATATCATCCAAAATATAGGAGACATGGGAACCTAATTAACCATAAGAACAATGGAATCCACCAATTATGTACTATATTTTTTCCCGAACATCATGAAAAAACAGTCATAAGTCATTGGACTAGGATTGAAGCATCACATCAAGGGGCACAAGGAGTGATGACCAGGAGACGACGAATCGATGATGATAGGGAAACCATCAACCATGACCATAAAACTTGAAAAAAGTGATCAAAACCAGACTGTGAACAACCCAAATAGAGAAATACAAGGGGAGAAACACTAAGGTCTAGTATAAAATGGGTGATACAAAGAGATAAAAAAAGATGTTGAGGATATAAATTGGTTTGTGATGTTTTATTAGGTAATGTAAAGGGGAGAGAAATGATAAAGATAGAAATGGAGAGATATATATTTCTATCCTACTACTGATTTTAAATCACCATAAAATTGAGATTATTTGGATGGAAATGGTGATGGAGAGTTTTTAATATTTCAAAATTATGATTTTATTCCTCTTTTCTATATTTATAACAAAATAATTTCACTTATTTTTCTTTAAAAAGATTCACCAAACAAGATGAAGAAAAATCCAAATCATTTATTTTTTATTTACTAAGTGATTGATCCAAAGAAAAGGAGAGAAATCAAAATCATTTCATTTATTTTATATTCTTTTATAAAATATCAAATAATTTCTTTTCTTTTACTAAAATCTCACTAAACATAGTTTAATAAATCATCAGAGAATGATGGAAAAAATCAACAACACAGATGTGGGTGGTTTTTATCCATAGTGCGATCGTGTGTTGGAAAAAATGTAAACCCTACATCATGATAATTTCATAAGGTTCTATTTTATAGAAACAAATATACAATATTTTGATTTAATGATCCTAAAATGACTAAACCATGATTTCTCACATCATCTAGGTTAGTTTGATTTTTAATTTTTTAAAAATTATATCAATTTATTATATTTTGTGATTAAAATCATTTAAAAAAATTGATTAGGAATGAATATAAACAACATTTATTTGAATATCAATATATTATTTAAAAATAACATACCAAAATTCAAAAATATTTAAATTATTAAAAAAAATCAAGAATAAAAGTGTATAAATCATAATTGTTTTAACTAAATATATATAGGAGGAAATGCACTCCAATTTAAAGTAATACCAAAGAAAAAATTAAAAAAATAGGAGAATTATATAACATAAAAAAAGGAACAAAGAATTTAATTAGGTTTAAGCTTAGAAATCATATACTAGGATAGGGATGAGAGTCTATAATAATGAAAAATAATGAAAGAATATAATAAAAATAGATACCTATTATGATTCTTGACAAACAAGATGACCTAGTTTCTCATCCATCATCATTAAAAAAATAAAAATCTTTCTAGTATAAGGTGATATAATATCAAAAAACCATGTACCTATTGTGAATCATTAGTGATAGTGATCATGCACTGTTGGGGTTTAGGTTGTGAAGGGGGTGTGGTTGTGGTAACACAGTGGGGTGGGGGAACATTATAATGGATGAATAACTAATGGGGAGTGTCATTACATTAGATCTATAAGGGGATGGATTTTAGGATGGGGTACATGTTAACAAAAATGTTCGTGTTATAATTTTTCCATAATTTTTTTAGAAACAGTAAGATTAATATCAAAGAAGACGATTAAAGAATACACTATGGGTATGTATTGTATGTGTTTTAAATTGAAGAAGAATTAATAAAAGCATATTGTAGTGTTTTCAGGGAGGTGATGCTAATGAATTAAAGATGATGTTGAATTACTCTCATGAAATAGAGTTTGAAGAGATTTAGTATTTTATTGAAGATATACTTCCACTGATAAAAATGTTTTGTATATTAGATCATAAAATAATTTTTATTGAAATTATATATATTTAATTAAATGTTTAGTGGATAAAAGAAAATGTTTTATTGACATGACTATCTGTGTAGGATGAATTGAATGGATGATTGGATGTGTCTCATTATTCAGGTGATGGATAAATAGGGGAAATTAGACAATTGATGGATTAAATTGAGAATGTGTTTATAAATACATGTTTAAGGATATTTGACGTGTTTTGAAGAGAATTTATATAATAATTATCAATTAAATAAGTTTTTATGATGTGTGAGGTTGTATTGAATATTTAAAGTCTATAAAATTGTAATGTCTAAATATTGAAGTTTTTTTAATATTTTTTTGTATAAAGTAGTTATGTTAGATGGAATTTTGGATCAATGGATCTAATTGAGTTTGATAAACATGTTCTAACATTGAAAAAAAGATTTAAAATGTTTTGTAAGAGTGACATGAATGTTTTCACATTGTGTGAGGTTAAACTAATTATTAAACAAGTTGTATGAAATTATATTATATTTTATTACATTCATGGGATATTAGACTGGTTATTTCAATAGTTCCATGAAAATGAAATGTGTAAAAAATGTTTTATGTAAAATTTAATATTAAGTTTCTAAAGTTTTGTGTGATTGAACTAAGTGGAATATAATTCAAATGTAGTTGGTTTAAATTTTTTGAAGGTTATTTTCGGTGCTTATGATCATAGGAGAATCTACTGAACTGATGTTTTTTAGTTGAATTCAATGTTTTTTATGAAATCATATAACATGGATTGTGTTGAATAGTTTGTAATATAATCACAAGATAACTAGTGGATGAACATGTATAATAGGATAATCCATTCTTATGTATTTATCTGGAGTTTTTTATGTAGAAAATAAATATTAAGTGAAACTTAGACAAAATCCTATAATCATACACAAGGAATGTGGGTTATTATCAAAAAATACAAATTTTATTAGTGGATTGTATTTAAATTACATTTTGAGATATTTATGATTTATATATATCAAAATTTGTATTACATAAAATATTATTGATGAATGCTCATGGAGTGATCTCCAAAAAAGGTTGAATTGAGATGAAGAAGAAATCTATGTAGGTTCTGTTGTTGATGAAAAACACACACATACACATGAATAGAAACATAATAGAATCATATTAAAAGTAGTGTATATCAAGTAGATATAGTATAAGAAGATAGTTCTTGTATTAGTATAGTTTTAACTATCTATGAATTAGAGTGAAACAGTTATGGTATCTTGAAGAGAATGAGAGAGAGAATAATTATATATAATAATCAATTGAAATATCATATGAGGATGATGATCATCTTTTTAAAGGTAATATTATCCTATGCTATATTTATCTATCTCATCATTTGAGAATACAATTATCTTGAGATTACTCAAAAATGGATTGTGCTAAATTGATGTCTTACTTTAGATGTTTAATAGTTTTGTTATATCAATTATTTAATTATTGTAACAATAAAAGCTACTTGGATATAATTTTTTTTGATCAAGATAGTAAAATCCATACTTGTTTGTAAATATTTTATGATGATATTAAATCATATAACAATGATTAATTCTAGTAAGTCCAAGTATATGACCATTTGTGATGAGCAGTAAACCATGTAAATACTGGTGTGATCTTTTCATGTATGTTGACTATGAGTTTTTTTGAATGATATAAATTATTTCATATCTATTTTGAAGTTAATATTCAATAATTAAAATGATAGACCATTCCCTCTAACCACATTGAATGTTGATTTGTGAAAAAAATCATAAATGTAAATGAGAACTCCATATCCATCATGAAATTTCTTCTATAAAAAACTCAATGATAATCCTGTGAAGTTGACCCTCTATAAGGAAGATGGGTAATATGGTGTCCACATAAGGATGGACACAAACTCGATACCAATGGAGAATATTACTACCTAATTATACAAGTAGGAGGCATCATCTACGATATTAGGGGTTTAATGGTTCTAAATTTTAGTGCCTTTTATGAAATAGGGAACTCAATTAATGTGGATTCCAAAAAATTGCATAACAGATTCACATTATCAATACTATAAAATTTTTGGTTGTCTATAGTGAAAATTGATTCGGCCCTGAGGGATAACTTTTTTATTTTATATCTTCCAACTTATCGGGCCATCAAATATAACATCTGAACATGAAATGGTTTACTCAAGTTGGAATTGTATATTCAACATATGAGGTGAAAGGGGAACATGGTGTCCAATATTCATGATTTTAAAGGGGAACATAATGATAAAATAAAAGCATTATATAAAATGAGATCTCTTCCCATAGAATATGTGAGAATTATTTATGTGGTCTCCCTTTGGATTTATCATTTTATACCCCTTTAATTTTTATACTTTTCTGTATCACCTTCCTCTTAATAAATATTTATAATTATGAGGGATAAAAATAAGAAAATGAGAAAAGATAACGAATTCAATTTTTCAACCCCACTCAATGAAATGATTTAGGACCACTACTAGAAATTTAGGATTTTGTGCCTGTGATCATTAGCAACTGCAAAAAGTGGACGCTAATTATCTCAAAAAGTATGGAAGGATTATCTTTCTTCCACTCATATTATTTTCTAGTTTTTATTACAGAACACCATCAATACCCCCTACTACCTCTTATACTACCCCATTACCTATGGTGACCTTCAAAACACCACGATATCCATTGGTATACTTGAGGGGTCCCCAGATTGTTGTTGCAACATTACCCTACCACATATCAAGGTTCATCAATATACTTTCTTCCCCCTCGCCACCATGGATCTACCATGGGTAGTGACGAAAGATTATGGGGTCCCTCCCCATCACCCCCATGTACCGTTGTATCATTGATGACAAATGACACTTTAAAATGGGTGTTTTGATGTAGGAGTTTTAGCAGACACAAATAGCGGTCATTGTTGACCAACATCAACGGACCAACTATGACTGTGAAAAGCGGCCAGAGAGCAGCTGCTACATGCCTTTAGTGGCCACTTTTTGTGGTCTCTTATGGGATCTTTTTCTAGTAGTGTACTCTCTAAGTAGATTTATAGATAATGTCTCTTTAAATTATTTATTTGTTTTCTTGGTTGATCAATGAATGTGATGTATAAGATCAATATTGTTGGTTCTTGAAAATATTGTTAAATTTTTTATAATATGTGATTACTAATTTGTTTAAAATATTTTTCAGTATAAATACTAATTTTTTTATCAAAAGTTCTGAAGATATTCCCAAATATTTCTTATGTGATACCATAAATTGTTCCATTTCATGATCTCTTTGACTTTTCTGATCTTTTGATTTAATATTCTATAATTATAATCAAATTTATTTTTATTTCAAGTAATTTTTAATGTATTTTATGAAATAAAAATTCATTATAATTTTTTCAATCAATATTAAGAACTGATTTAAAAGTATCTATATTGATTTATTCATTTTTTAGTAAATATCATATTATTTGTATGATGTACACTTGATGTTATTTTTTTAATGTGAAATTCCATACTATTTTTTTATTAAATGATTACATAAAATATAGTGAAAACCAGATTATGCTAACCAAACGAATAGATAATTGCTTAGGTAATTGGTAATCCTTAATTAGAGATGAATAACACTCACCCTAAACTATATAGTAACAAAATAACTAATTTAAGTTATAAGAAATTTTTTGAGAATGAATATGATCAAAAACTATATCATAATAATATATCTCTATCAATTTAATCTATTCCATTCAATTATTCTTTTTATATAAACCCAAGTACATTTATTATTATATTCATTTTTCTATAAATGAAACTACTTACAAAACACTATAAGAGAGGCAAGGCCATCATGCTCTGATTGAGGTAATGGATTTGGTTGTAAATTTCTTTATGGTGCCTCATTAATATTAGGGAAAAAATACACAATAGGTTTTACAAATATTATAACTAAATTACCCCTATTGAAGTGTATTGTAATAATATACCCTTATAAAATACCATAACATCTTTTTATGTGACCCATCCCCCCCAGAACCTCCATGTATTATAATATAAAAGGAGAAGGAATATTTACTCATGCCAAGTAGATTATGCCCAATATTTTAATGGGTAAATCTTGTACATTTATATTTAGATGAAAAGTATTCTACTCTATAACACCAAGCTCATGAGTTTTTATTTCTATAGAGAGAAAAAATATTATAGGATAATATTTTAAAACGAATGAATAACCCCATTCCTTGAGAACCATAATCGATCCAACTACCAATTGGGGAATACTATACCAAACTTTCCATTTTCATTTTTTCCTTCCTTTTGGATTCAACCGTTTTTGCTTTTACTATCACTATTTTCTCCATAGAAAACATATAAACCACACTCCCTAGAAAGGGAAAATTGAATTCACCTTTAATAAGTAAATGTTAACATCACTAACTAGTATTGTACAATTTGATACCCCATCATTGTGAATTTATATATAACTAGAAATAAGTTAATGGGGGAATACCCATAACATGATCACTACACCAAGTCATGGATTACCAATACCCATAAAAACATTCATACTTTAATATCCATAACATGGTCATAGATTTTTATCCTTTCCTCCTAGAGCATCTATACCATTCACACATCTATGGTCTAAAACCAAAGAGGGAAGATTTTAAAACATTATATCATTCATTATTATTACTATAATTAGTCCATCAATGTATATACACGAAATTTACATAATTTATTTTTAAATTTTTATATCAACCATTGATATTGATCATACTAGTGGATTTAACAACTTTAAGAAGTGAAATAATTGATCCATGTTTCCAATAATATAATTTATTTATATCATAACTCCTTTTTATTCTCATAAAAATAAAATATAGAGGATTATATGAAATATTGATTATAAAAATTATGAAATACATTACAAGATACTTTAGGGTAAGGTTTCTATATTATTAAATCAAATAAAAGAACCTATAGATCCATCCAAAATCTTAAGGTTAACTGGATTTTGGAATGGTTGAGGAAGACCTAATGGATGAACTAAAACTACATTCTTTAGGGTATATTTACTCAAGGAAAATTTAAAAGACCACTAATGGAGATACAATTGGAATGAATTAAAGGATTATGAATATATAGACCAATCCCTTATAAAATTGTGTTTATCAAAAATTTGAACAATCGTATTACAAGATTCATAAAGACCTATAAAGAGTTTAACCTAAAATTATTTGGTAAATAAATTTCATATATTGGATAAAATTTATAGAGAATTTGAGCATTATAACCATAAAAATGTTAAGTGTTTCATAACACTACCTACTTAGTAGAATACTTTAAAAAGTTTTCAAAATTAAATTAGATAATTAGGATTTATTTCTAATGTAAAGATATATACATTACTCAGTGAATATTGTAAGGGAAGAGGTAGTCATTAGTTGAACAAAAAAATTAATAAGAATGAAGTGGTGTTCCTATTTGGTTAAAAAACTATGATAGTCACTGTGAAAAATATCAGTTATCTATTGAAAAATATTAAATAAAATTATTTTATAGAATTTAATAAAAACTTGTTTTTTATGAATTTTAAAGAGAAACAATATTTTGAAAACTGAATAATAACACCAATAACTCATAATTACATAATTGTATTCATGATTTAATCAAGGTTGTATTTTAAAATTATAATTCAAAAAAATTAAATCCTTATAAAGTTATATTTAATTATGAGGTGTTAATTTAAATATTATTTCAATGATAAAGGTGAAATAGAAAAAAAATAAAAGAGAAATTATATTAATGTTGTCATAAAGGGTATAAAGCTAAAAATTAAATTGAAATCTAGGATGATATGGATTAATCAATCTCCTACTTTAAAATAAGGTTATATGTGGAGAACCCCATTAATTTTATTATAGTAAAAAGAATATTATGAAGTTTAAAAATTATTTAATTTTGGGGCAGTCAGAAAATGTAGATGATAGAAGTGGAAGAAAATATAATTACAAAGTTTATATATGATATTTCTATAAAATAAGTATTTTTTATGTAGATTTATATTTTTATAAAATTATTATATTGCAATATATAAATGAGGTGGATAAATGAGGGTTTCTTAAATTGTATGGAAAAGGATAAATTCTTGTTTTTATTAGTGTTTAGCATAGTACAATATATGAAAGGTGTATAATTTTCTATGGAATATTGTATATTGAATTTCAATTTTTTTTAAAACATCCTATATATAAATTAAACTTAGATTCGATAAAAATGAATATTAGTTTAAGGGTTAAGAATAAACATGATAATAAATTTATTGATAAATGTTTTTAGGAAAAAAATAGGTAAAATGTGTTATAGGGTCACATTATAATATCTTTTGGATTATTTATTCAAGGGGGTGAAATTATAAATAAATAATATTTGAGAAATGACATATTTAGAGAAATATTTATTCAAAATTCAATGGGTAAATCTATGATTTCAACATAATAATATATTTTTTAATCTATTAGATGTATTAATACAAGGGGAGTCTCAATAATGGGAAGGTTGGTTTTATAAGTTAGAGAGTTAATGTGATCAATAAATATTTGCATTTAAAAACTATTTATAAATTTAAATTAAACCAAAAAGGAGAGATTAAAGTTTCTATAAGTGTTTTTTTTATTTTAATCACCTATTATAAAAAAAATAAAGTGATAAATATCAAAGGGGCTCATTAAATCATAAAAAATATGATTATATTAAAATTGTTATTAATAGATGAAGAATTGACATATTGATATTAATGTTTCCTGATGGTAATGATGTTGATAGTTAAATGATTTTAAATTAATGTACTTTTATGAAATATAGTTTGAAAAAAATTATATTTTATTGATTAGATGCTAATATATATATATATATATATTTAATTCATTACATTAGTGGATATTGTATTTTATTGTTTTTTTATATTGGAATATTTTTTAATGTAATATAATATTTTTATATAAAGATATAAAGTATATGAGTTTAATGATTCATTACATTCATTTAATTGTTTATGATATGGATAAATTATGAATTGAGAAAATTAATATATTATATAGAAATAATATTTAAAAAGACATGGTGTAGGAAATTTGAAGTGTTTTAAAGATATTTTTTTGATAATGATTGGTGAAATACATTAATTTTCAAATATATGAGGTTAAATTTGTTATTTTTATTATACTCAATATTACCATCAAAATATTAAATTCTATTTATTATTAAATCTTCAACTAAACTTGTTATGTGATTTTGTACTATATATCAATAGAATTTAATGAGATATATTAATAATTATATTACACTAATTGAAATTGAATAAAATATTCAAAATGTTTTGTAATAAATACTTTAAAATTTTTACAATATTAAAAGTTGAAATTATCTATATATTACTTATTTTATATTAAATTTAATATTATAGAATCTATGTGATATTGAATTAAATATTAAAAATTTGGTATAAGATTGAAATTTAAAGCATAATGACTATTTAATATTGAGTTACAGGTTTTAGAATCTATGTTTGATTGAACTAAGTGTAAGAGAAATGTATGTGATTTATATGAATTATAAAATAATTACATTTCCTATAGAAAATCATAAAATCATATACACACATGATTTTTTTGAGTAAAAGTTATCATTTTTTATGGAATCATTTTATACGGATTGTAAGGATTTTTTTTCAAGATGACTTTGAATCAAATATATAATAAACATGGATAATGAGTGAAACACTCAGGATTTAATTATTGTATTATTTTCTTTTTAAAGAAATAACAACACAATACACATAGTTTTATTCAAGATTGAGATTAAAAACTAAATTAAATTTTTTTATAAATTAAATTTTCATAAATTAATTTCGTATTTGAAACAATAATATCAAATTTAAACTAGGGGTGAAATTATGGGATAGTTATGAAATGATTGATCTTTTTAGTGAATAGTTAAAATTCCATATTTTCAAATACTGCCATTTATTTTCATTAAATTAAGTAATTTAAATGTCTTGTTATATTTTGTAATTAGTCTCAAAGTGAAATATTATCAACTTTATTTATAATAATATAATAATATTTTTTACAGTCCAAAAGTGGCCTAGATAACCTAAGAAGGGAGTGAATGAGGGTATGAATATTCTTTTCCAAACATATCTTACCCAACTGGATCATTACTTCATTATTATAAGGGTCCAAATTATTCTCTCTTAAGTGTTTATAATGATCTTATAATTTTCTTATTTATCTGACGATGATGCACTAAATGTGAAATATTAAATCAATCACAAGGACACACATATTTTACTTGGTTCACCCTCATTGTGCTACATCCAAAGAAAATCCAATGATAATTTTCTGATGTACCAAATCCACTAAGTCTCACTACCTAAATGTTGTTTAGGATAGGTAAATTATATTCCTTGGATCAATAAATTTACAATGTTTAGGGTCATCTCAATTCTTTCCCAAGGTTCACTCCCTGTGTACAGTTCTCTGGATCATTGCCAGTGGAAAGGATCGCCATCTTCCACTTTCATTGCCGACTTCTCTTTGAAGGGATTCAAAAAAAGTTTATCGACATGTAGTTACCTTTATTAAACATAATACATACATCCTAAATTGTAGATATATTCTCTATTGAGTACCAACTTTCATCCAGTTGATGAATATCACTTTACCATATGTTTATTGGGAAATCCCTTTTTTAGACATTTCATGATGCTGACTGCCTTCTCAAAGCACACATCTTTCATGAATCTCAAATTGCCTTCACAAATCTCCCTCCTTTTGAGAAGCACACTTAGTCTTCATGAATCTCTACACTTTCAATCATCTTTTATAGTATTCACAATCTCTTTTACTTTAATGATGCTCATAGGTTTTGGATAAAATTTCTAGAATTTATGAAATTCCTTTCCTTGTGAACATTTTCATATGAACTACCTTCGTGATCCAACTTCATGAATACATATCTTTTGAATCTTAGTTATGACTTAATTCTTTTTTGATGGGGGTAGAAGCCAATTTATAGGCATTTCCACCAATTAAAGAAGCTTTCATCCACATCATCACCATTTCAAAATTATCCCACATATCCTTCGTTATGATCCCTATCTTGCAAATCCCCATGGGAATTTCCCATTCATGATGCATATCGTAGTCATGGAGATTACCGTCAACTTATCTCTGCCTTTATGAAATCGCTTTCGCAAAACCCATTATTTGATAAACTTAGGCCTTTTCCATATTTTCATAAGGCCTTCAAGGAAATACAATTTTTACAATAATCTCCATACTCTAAATTTTAGACCCCAAAAATTTGGTAAACATTGGGGAACACTGTCACCTTTTGTATGTAATTTTACATACCACTTCTAGGGAATCTATTCCTTTGTCTTCGATCCTTGTCAACATTCACAGTAAACAATATCTCTAGAATTCCAAAAATTACCATGGAAACCATATTTTTCAACAAAATGGTCAACCCTAAAATACTATAGTGTTAACTTGAGAAATTTTTTCCCTCAAAATATTTCATTATTTTGATATAAGTTAATTTTTTTGCCTAAAAATTCCTTTTCTAAAAACTATTTTTCGTTGTATTTTATGCATTTATATGAAAATTATTTCTTCCATGTATAAAAAATGAATCTTGAAAAATCTATACCATATTTGGAATTATGTGGTTCAAATTTGGTAAATAAGTCCCTTTTATTTTAATTCATAATGAAAAGTAATTATGATAAAATTTGTCTTCTTAGTAAGGATAAAATGGGCGAAACAAGGTTAATTTTTCTAGGACAAGGATTTAAAAATTCTCCAACACTTGAAATTATCCTATTGGATGAGTGAAGTTTTACCATTATAATCTAAGGCTCAAAATTATGTTCACATGGTTCCCTTTTTCTTTGATATTGACCTTTATATTATTTCATGAAAATAATAAATACAAGATGCCACTCTATTGACTTTAATATATATAATATTTGGACATAAGGATAAAAGAGGTTATGTTGGGTTTTATATTTTTATTTGAAATTTGAATTAATATTTTTTATCACTGAAATATATTTTTAATTTTTAGTGATTGAATGATTAAATTAAATTCTTATGTAATGTTAATAAAGTTCTTGTAAAATAGTACAAAAACATGTAAATTATTTTAAAAATTAAAATTCTAATTTTTTGAGTAATTTATAATGTAACATGAGTTTATATAGATAAATATAAAATATTATGGATTTTTTAAATTTCAAAAGTCGAATTCATTTTATATCATGTGATTTTTAAAGTCAAAATAAATAATAGTCCCCAAAATAACATTATTGTTATTTTATAATTAATACTACATTATGATTTAAAATTAATAATAATATTAACATTGGACAATTCAGTTATATAAAATTTAAAATATAAAAAATGGTCTATTTATGTGTCTTTTTCCCTTTTATCGTAATATTTATTAAACATTAAGGGTAGAAAATGTTTAAATTTTGTTAATTGTCCAAAGGGTTAATGGGCGTTAAATATAACGATTAGGGTGAAATCATATCAAAAAATTATAAAAAATTTATTATATGAGAGTATTTAGCCTCATTATAATATTATATTATAATTATATCAATTATGATAAATTTTAACCTAAAAATAATTTAAATTAATATAATATTTTAATAAATTAATCGAATGCCTCTCCTTTCACTTATAATAGGAAACCCCTTCTCTGTGTTTTGTACCCAAAATTGAGCATTACATCATGAAAAAACCTTCTAATTTATCTTCTCATTATCATTTTTAAAGTTTTAGAGGTTCTTGAAATTCCAAAAGGCCAACCCTTGATCCATAAAGAGGAGATCTTAAGGAAGTCTTCCTAAGAATAGGTAATCATCTTTACTAACTCTTTAAAATTTAATTATTCTTATACATCCTCTAAATATATTTTAATAATTATAAAATAATTAATATAATATAATAAATATACTTATATGTGATTATTATTATAGTACCCCCATTTTCTACTTCCTTTCCATCCTAAGAAAAGAAAAAACACTACTCATGTATATATATAGCATACCATCTCCACGTAGTGGTGTAATTCATTATGCATCATTATTTTACTTGGATGGTTATAAATATAGAGATAATATTTATATATGTTATTTATGAAATCTTTATTCTTGTTTAAATATAATATCATATCTACCTTATTACCTTCCAATCCAATCAAAAATTATAACATTTTTCGTGAATAAATGTGGAATACCCCCTCCACCAAGCGATGCAATCGATTTTTCATTTAAATATTACAAGGAATGTAAGAAGAATATATTTTATGTATATAGATATAGATAAATATTATAATTATATCATTATTAAACATTTTTATATAATGGAACCATAATCAATATTCAAGTACTAAATCATCTGCGACAAAATAGGCCTAAGCAAATAAACAATAAAATCCTAAAACAATTATAATAATGGATGTTTTTTTGAATGAGTGATATAATATTATAAAAGGATCATATATGATATAATAAATATTGATATGGTTCAATTATAAATTAATTGAATGTTTAAAACCATCACACATGAGGTTAAATAATGTTTAACTAAGGAAAAATGTGAGGTAGTGGATTTCCTCTCAATTTCAATTCCATTGAGTCATATTTTTGTATTATGAAAACATTTAATTTTATGTGGTGAATATAATAAAACTTTTATGTATTTGGATGAACATATATTTATTCATTAGGAATAAATTCTCAATACAAGTTACACTTTTAAAGGGTATCAATTTAAAAGATACCAAAGAGGTAAGAATTTATATTATAACCTCATTTTTGGGGATTATTCTTAATTTAATTGAAGGAAAATTACAAAATATCCATTATAAAATCAATATATATTTCTAAAATCAGAATATTTAAGGTTCTTCCATGTTTTCTTCTTATATTTACCATCTTTGGATCTTTAAATATGAAAATTATGTTTTAAAATAAAAGATGATCTTATTCTATTTTCAGGAAGGTACATTTTTCTTCCAGGTCCATATTTCTAAAAATTGTTTAACAAAAGCCATTTTTATTTAAAAAATGTAAAATTTTAGTTATAATTAAAAATTTAAACAATTTAAAATAAATCAATATAATATTTTTAAAAAGGGTTCTTTTATGTTTTAAAAAAGATAAATATTTAATGAAATTAAATTTTATTATATGTCTTCCATTTTCATTATTTTTCTGAAGGAAATGATTTTATTACAAAACCTATATTTACGATGAATTAATGGTCATATTTTATCACTTAGTAATTTTTTGGCCATTAAATTTATCTTGAAACATTCACTTTCTTGTGATAATTAAACATTACATTTATATTAATTATCTATATTATTTGTATGGTGGATATTATTATTTCATAAACCATAAACCATTTCTATATATGGTGTTTTAATTTCAATGTTATTTGATTGACTGGAAAAATATTTATATTTCATACTCTTTATTCATTTCAAACATTTATTGTTAAGGAATATTTTTTATGAATTAAATTGATCATTTATTATATGAGGAATTCACTGGAAATGAATTCGTAGGTGGGGCTTAGAATTATATATCCCCTCGATGCATTGACAAGTCTTATAAGACAAACCAATTGACTAGACATATTAAATGGGGTTTTGTGTGTACCTACCCATATTTTAAACTTTCTTGATGTAAGGTATTTGTGGTAAAGATATCAGTATGTCTGAGATCATGATATCCAATTTTTTGAATTTCCTTCATTAATAATTTAGTAATTATTATCCATGAGATTACTACATTGATATTATACTTGGATGCATTCTATCCTAGAGTTTTTTATTAAATAGAACGTGTTTCCTATTATTTACCTATCCATGTTTATTATGATTTATTTACTCATTATGAATTCAATTGTACACAAACCCTAATTAGTATTTGAGATCACCCTTATTTTATTTCCTTTACCCATGATATAAATATGAAATTTGTCAATGAATTTTAAGGATGCCAAACATTTTCTTTTGTTATGTTCAAATTTTAGTTCCAAGTTTAAAACACAAATCAAATTTTTATCTGGTTCTTCAAGAATACTAAACTAATTGATCCTTCGAGATGATATCCATTATAAATTATTCCAATTTAATAAATTATGCATGAAATTTTGGTTACTAGAGTTGGGTTAATTGTAGTTAGTCTTAGAGGAATTTTAGTATAATCCTTGGGAACAAGATTTTAAATGAACGTAGCTGACATGACAACAATTATATTCCCTTGTAGTATTTGATAACATTTACTATTATAGTTATTTTTTTATTGATCAATATTCATGATGATTATGATATAACTCATTTTGTAATAATATTTACTAATGTCACTTAACAGAATAAAAGGAATCAACACCCATGGTCAATGTAGGGATTCCCCAGCTGAGAAATCCAATATAATTAGTGTTGGATTTGAGAAGACCATATCCATATTAAAACAACTAATTTAGTTTATTTATAATAAAGTTTCTCATATATATAAACATGATGTTCCATGGAATGATACCCCTATGTTGGATCATTTTTTGTAACATGTTTCTATATATTTTAGGAGAACTACAAATTTAGTGGGAGTTGAGGAATGTATTAAGTCTCTTGAAAAGATATTTATAGGATTTGGATATAATGAAATGGAAATAGTTATATTGGAAGTGTTTGTTTAGAGGTAATAATAATTAATGGTGGTTTTTGATCCAAAATAATAGGGGGAAGAAGAAATAGAACATATATAATGGACATATTTTAAAATGATATTCTTTGATAAATATTTATCGCATTAGAAATAAATATAAATGTAGTGAATGTACCTAGGATTAATGAAAAAGGAACATGAAAGTGTTTGTACAGTATGGGGATACATTTACAAGACAATCTATGTATGATATAGATTAAATATTTAATATAGAGATAAAGATTAACCATTTCTTTTAATGACTTAAGTCAAACCTCTAAAGGGAATTGATTTCTCAATTTGTTTATCATATAATGAAATAAAATTATGTGACATTAAAGGAGACAATGAATTTTCTAGGTCCTATATATTTATATAAAATCAAAAGAAGATGAGACTATATGATAGATATAATAATTAAATTATTTTTCATATGTATTTAATTAATTAAAACACTTACACTTTTAGAATTAGAGATTATTTTCCTCACATTTTTTTGGGGAATTTTTGTTTAAAATGTGAAAATTTCTTAATTCTATGATTTTAATTATTTTCTATCATTTATTTATTTAAAGAATAACTTTCTAAATATTGATCCAAATTGAGTTATTATTATTTTTGGATTCTTTTATTTGTTTCATTAAACATCTTCAACTAAACCTGAAGCACATTTAAACATCAATAAGCCCAAAAAATCAGTTAAGTTGGAAAATATTTCTGGCAGACAGAGTCGACAACTCCTCATTGACTGTGGAATATCATTGTATATAGGAAAACAATTATGTTTATTCGTGATTTAAATTAAATATACCCTGAAATTTCATGTTAATATTAAATTTCATTGAGAAATTCAACATTAAGGTAGCCTTTACATACTTCCAAGTAGAGGAAGTTGAAGGGTCTCTTCAGGAAGAAAAAGATGGCTTGAGTAATTCATGAATAAATTTTTGTAACTGTCAAAAACAATTATATTTTTATGGTTTATGGATAATCAATTATGAAATATTCTTAAGAATATAGGTTGGAATGATTAGGCCTGAAAATGGGAAAAAGAGATAGAATATTTAGAGAACATATTCTAGAGAAGAACTTTTCTTCTCTTCATTTTCTATAAATTTTTCTTTTTAGTTTTGTAATGGATTCATATTACCCCCTTCTTAATTGATACACTTAAAATGGTGGGGTAGAATTTTGAGTGACTAGGTAATGTGAGGTTTTAATTTTTAAATACATGATTTCATACAGTTCATTGAATAAAATCCTTTTTCTATTATTTGAGGTTGGCTTCAATATTTTTATAATAGTTTTTTTTATCTTGTATGATTGTATTTTATTTTAGATTTTATTTATATAATTTCCTATTTCAATTATCATATTCCAAGAGGAATAGGTTTTGGTTTATATATGATGGAATTTAGTAGGGATTAGTTTTGATGTACACGATGTTCGTCAGTCTTTATGGGGGGGGGGTGTTGGAAATTCTTGATTATTTGTGATAGAAAAGTCTAGATTGGGAGTTTACAATATCAATTGAGGGTATTTAGTAAAAAATATATCACACCTAGGAAGAAGGGTATAAAAATATGAGATTTTTAAGGCTTATTATCTCTATCACCATTTGAAAAAGGGAGTGAGGGGAGGAAATATTTAAATCTCACTTTAATCTGTTTAGTATAAGAGTAGTGAATAAAAATTAACTAGGATAAAATTGAAATTAGAAAACCAAACCCAACATGATCCCCCTTCTCATATCAAAATTTTCACTATCTTTTTTAATTTAATTCATTTGTTTCACTAAATATTATGTTTTCAAAATCAAACAATTTCAAAAACACTGACTTGTTATTCTAATTTGAATTGAGAAACTTGATCATTTCATGATCCTCTCCACATTAATCTTAGGTTATCCACTTTTGTACATCTTAAATTTGGAAATAATTGTTGTTTATAAATCAAATTAAATAAATTTATTAAAAATTAGATCCATTTATACAAAGGTGGTTCCAACAATCTTTTTTTTAAATTTCATGAATAGAAAAATTGAAATTGATCCATACCCCCGTGATACTGAAATTAAAATAACCTTGATGAATAGACATAGAATCATTAAATTTCAATCTGAACTTTATTAAGTTTCTCATGCAAACTCAAGTGAATCCTTAATTGTTCACTCCAAATCTGTCATCATTGCTCAAAATACCAACCAAACCCTTAGATACCTCCAAGAACTACAATTCCTTCAAAAAAAATAAACATTTCATTATACAGTTACAATATAATTTAATGTCTAAACCAAAAATTATCCCATTACTTCTAAAATTTCATGTATTGGTAGGATAACACCTAGAAAAACAAAATAAAGAGTTCAGATTTCTCTGGTCTACTTTTCGACCGCGACGATTAGCTAAGGAGTTGGTAAAGTCGAAGGCATTACCATTTTCACTGGATGGAGCTACTAAAGAATGATTTTAAAGCCTAAAAATAGGATATGTTCATGAATATAATGACTTCCTGATATGATTTATGTAAATACTATTCACCATCATTAGAAAAAAATTTATTAGAAAGGAGGTCTATTCCATCATACAGTTATATGAAGAGGCCCTGTTTGATAACTATAAAAAGTTTAAGAAACTATGTTCTGTATAACCACATCAGGAAATTGAGGATCAAAACTTCCTTGTTTTATTTTACCATGTCTTAATATATAATATAATGAACCATTTGGAAGCATCAATTTGAGGATAATTGATTGAAAAGTCACTAGAGGAATCCAATGGTTTGACTAAGAATGTTTCTAAAAATTGCCAATAATTTGGTATAAGAGGCAATAGAAAAAGAGGTATTCATGAGGTAAAAATTCTTATCCATAACCTTTATAGTAAACTATGGTTGATGAGAAAACAGTTTTGTGATACATATATATTTGAAACAAGTGAGTGAAAAATAAACACCGACTATGTTATGTGGTTTATGATCATGGCCTAAGAGTTTCACTAACACGTGTGATAAAGTTCATGAAATAAAAAGATGTGCAGTACCATTTCATCCAAGGTAGTTCAAACCACTGAGAGAGCCTAACTAATTACAATATTCATTTAGAAATAAATAGAATCATGTTAAACCCCTTACCAGAATCTTTTCCAAAACCAACCCCAATTCCATCATCAATTCAAAAACCCACCACAATTTAAAAAAAAGAAATCCAATAACCATCCAATTTATCAATAACCACCAATATTCTATAGACCCTCTGAATAAGCTTCCATAGGTTCAAACATCCTATGCAACATTAATAACTACAATTTGAGGTTGTGGTGTATAATGAAAAAAAAATATTTATCTTGTATGTTTGGAAGCCCTATGCAATTTTTATCCAAATATCCATGGAAACTCCTAACCCAAAAAATACTAAGTCCCACTGGAAATATTATTATGATAAAACATGAAGGGGAGAATAAATACCACCACTATAAACCCATTAACCAGAAACATGTCCACCAATGATGGAGGAGAATTAATTTATAAATTCTACAAATTATCTGGAAAATTCATCAATAAGAAGAATGAAACGAAGGTTAGGATAATGATATGAAAAAGAGGAAGAGAAAATGAACACCATTTTAAATAAAAAGGTAGAACAAAGACTTATCTCCACTATTTCTATCAAGGATGGTGTAATCAATGAAAATGTAGAATTAAGCACTTCAAAAATAAATTTTGGACTCCTTATAGAAAGTGAAATTAATACCCCCATTTTTTATGCACTAAAAAAAATCCCATGTAATGCTAAATTTTTTTGTATATATTTTCACTAAAAATATGGTAATTTAAGGTAAATAAAGGATCAAATTGGGTCGATGTTTCCCAACACTTATCACACCATAGTTTCCGAACAAATTTCAAGATACATAGAGATTTTCTATTCAATGAATCATTTGTTCTTTAACATTATCTTATAATTTATATGACCTAGATTCTTAAATTAATGTATTTATAAACTCCTTGTACACTTATATTCATATCATAAAATTGATTCCTATAATAGTGGTGTCCCATCTTGTAAATATATCCACAATATTCCAAGAAAGAGTTTTGAAAGACTTCCTTGTGAAATTAAAATATATCTTATTCCCATATGAATTATTTGTGCTGAATATAGAATAATATTAAAGTATATTACACTTAACCATTATTTTGGAGATACCTTTCATGATGAAAACAAAAAACCATCAATTTACATTATGGGAAAATCACTATGAAGATTGGAGAAAATATTATCAACTTTAATATTTTTGAAACCTTAAGGAACCCATCAGACGACCACTCACTCTTTTCACTTCTTCATGATGTTTGTAATCATCCAATTGAATAATCAGTCATGTTACTTGAATTCATATTTATAAGAGATAATTTTTCGATTGAAAATACCAATGAACAGGTGAGTTCCCAAGCCTCTAAATATTTTGATTAAATGTTGGAAGAAGTGGTAAAATCTAATTTCTTTAAAGATTTTTTATGTAATGTAGAAGATGATATGATTTCTTGCATGCATGAGCTCCAATATATGGATGTGGGGAACCTAAATTTGACTTCATCCCTTGAATATATCCTAGATCTAGAATTAAAACCACTCCCCATTGATTATAAATAAGTTCACCTAATGGATAGAGAAAAATCACAAGTGATAATTTCTAATAATCTATCCAAAACCCAAGAAGAATCATTGATTGGGATTTTGAGAGATAATGTCAAAGTATTAGGGGGTATCTTCGGTGATATCCAATGAATAAACCTAAAAATAATCTCAAGTAGAATCCTACTTGAGGGAGATTCCAGATATGTCAAAGATCCCCAAAGGGGTCTGAATCCCACCATGATAAAGGTTGTGAAGAAGAAGATTGATAATATCATAGATTAATGGATCATATATCCCATTTTAGATTTATAATGGGTTATCCCCATAAATTTAGTTAAGAAAAAACTAGAATTATAATTGTGAGGAATAACAAGAATGAATTAATCCCACTAAGAATTCAGAATAGCTATAGTGCATGCATAGATAGTAGGAATTTGAATAAGGTCACTCAGAAATGTTATTCCCACATCCCCTTTGTTAACCACATTATAGAGAGATTGTAAGGGTGAAATTATTATTTCTTGTAGGATAAAATTTTAGGTTATTATCAGGTACCTATTGATCATGTGGACCAAGAGAAGACTATATTTATATATCCATTTAGAACATTTTATTACAAAAGGATTCCATTTAAATTATGATATTCTCTTGATACATTTCGGTGATACATGTTAGTTATATTTTATGAAAAAATTTATGATTTATTTAATGATTTCTTGTATTATTTCAAAGTTTTGGAAATTCTTTTGACCATTTATTGAAAAATATAGAAAAAGTATTGAAAAGGCTCATAGAAAAAAATATTATTGTATATTTTAAAATTTTTCATTTCATATAGGAGAGAATAATTTTCCTTAGGAATTTGATTTAAAAAAATTCATTGAGGTGGATAAAGAAAAAACTGAACTAATAAATTAATTTCCCTACCCAACTTGGGTAAAACATGTTTGATAATTTTTAAGACATGCATGATTATCTGAATGGTTTATCAAGGATTTTAGTAATATTTCATTCCTTATCTCTAGATTTATTTTTATATATTTCATTTTTTATTTAAATGGTTATTTTAGTAAATCCTTTAATGGTTTGAAGAGTATATTTATTACACCACTAGTGATGAAACCACCAAATTAGGAAGAACCATTCATGTTATTTTGTGTGTTCTTCAAACCAAGAAGTTGGAGAAGTATATAATTCATAAATTTAGGGTGGGACAAAAGTCATTTTTCTATTCCATAAAATACTTATATTTATCCCAATTATATTACACAACCCAAAAAATATTTTTCTATAGTTTCATTTTCTTTATAAATATTTAGATCATATCTTTTAAGAACTATAGTCCCTATGATCTATGATCATTAAGCTCTTAGGTGCTTTATGAAGAAGGAATAAAGTAAATTGAGGCTATTTAAATGGATGTTACTACTAAAAGGGTTTAACTTAGAAATAAAAGACATGAAGTTATCTGAAAACCAAGTGGTTGATTACTTAAGTAGGCTACCCAACAATACTGAAGATGAAATCCTACAAAAAGATCCACTAAATAATCACATTCTAATAGATTAGTTGTACCTGATTAATGTATAAGTGACTTGGTATACCGAGATGATCAATTATTTGGTAACATATAAGATCCCATCTTATTTAAATTCCCAACAAATTCCAAAACTATATTCTGAATCCAGATATTACATTTTATAATATCCATTTATTTGGAAGATTTGCGATGATAATTCATATGAATATGTTTTCCTAAAAGTAAAATTGAATATTTATTTTATTTTTTTCATAATTTATCTTGTGAGGGAAACTTTTAACTTCAAAGGATATAAATGAACGTTTTAGAATAAGGAATTTATTGGCCCACACTTTTTAAAGATGCTCATAAATTTTTAAAAAAGTTGTAAAAAATTTTGGTTTTTGGAAATATTTAAAATATATAATAATGTTCAAAAAATACACGTAATTTTTGTTATATTTTTTAATTATGTGGGTTAAATTTTATGTTACCTTTCCTAATTTCATTTGGAAATTTTTATATCCTAATTAGAGTTTTTTACATTTCAAAATGGGTAGAATAAAATTCTACCAGGGCTGATGATGAAAACGTTGTTTGTGATTTTTGTCAGGGATAACATAATTTGTAGTAATGGAATAACTAAAAACATAATGAGAGCTCAAGAGACTCACATTTTCAATAGGACAATGGAGGTTTTACTAAGAAAGTGTGGGATTCATCATAAAACATAAACTCCATATCATCCACAAATGAATGGTCAAGTTGAATTGTCCAATAGAGAAATCAAAGGAATTTTAGAAAATACTAATAAATCAAATAGAAAGGATTGGATAAAAATATTGGAAGACACCTTATGGGATTATAGGATAGCCTATAAAACCCTAATAATAATGAGTCCTTATAAGTTGATTTATGGGAAAACATGTCGCTTACATATGGACTTGGAGCGTTAGACATATTGGGATGTGAGAGAGATGAATTTGGATCTTGAAAGAGATGGAAAATATAAAATATTACTGTTATAGAATATTGAAATAATTATATGTGAATATTTTTAAAATACTAGGATTTACAAAGATATAACAATTGTGGATCATGATTAATTGATACAACTAGAATACTTATATCCTAGAGACACATTGCTGTAAATTAATTCAGACTCAATATGTAGCTATTTAAACTTAATTATATAAGATATGGTCCATTTATATTTAATCATGTATATTAATTTGTTTTTTATATTATCTATGAATTAGATAATTTCCCATTCACTATTAATGGAAATGGGCTAAAAAAATTCCATGGGAACATTCCATCTGAGTTAGTGGAGGAGATCACACTCTACCCAATTTATCAATAAAATACATCAGGTTGTACCTATTATTAACACTTTATTTCCCTGAATATTATTACATATTAAATATTATGGAATTCATTGAGTAATATTCATCTTTTAAGTGTGGGGAATGGAATTTTTTTAGTTTAATTTTTTTAAAATTTCTTTTTTTTAAACTATGTCTTTTCCAAATTTTTATGTGTTTTTCAATTTTTGTGTGTTTTTGAAACTTTTAAGATCAAATGATTATATTTTCCATTTTTGAGACACATGAAAATGAGTGAACCAATTTAACCCATGAAATTAAACTTAAATTAATGCAAAAAAATTAATTTGTTTCATGTCTACAACATTATAAATTTAACTAAAAGGTCACTGATTTTTGAATTCAATGCCAAATGTCACTATCTATATCTTTGAAATCAATTTACCTTAATGATTATGAAACTTTTTGGTATATTATTTACATTCACCTCACTAATTTATATAACCAAACCATGTATGATTAACTATAATTTGTTTTATTTCTGTCAAAACTTATGGGTTTTAGGTACTTGTGTTTTAAGTGATTGAGGAATTAGCATGGATTAAAAATCCCACGTTTTCAAGAGAATACTTTTTATTCAAGACTAACCTATAAATATAATCCTTTTATTCCTTAGTATCAATGAAATTATTATTATGTTAGATATATTACTATCAAATTTTCACTATCCAACATGATTTGGAAGTTAAATTTCATGATCTAGTTGAACATTAGTGTGAGGGAAGCTGTCTTGTGGTGTGCTATATCATTTGTTTTAATTTTAGTTGGAAGATAAAATAATGAAGAGATGTTTTTATGGAAAGACCCGTAAAATTCAAGGGAAATTTTTTCGTAACTTTCTTTGGAATTTTACAAGAGCGCAGTTTCAGACGGCACTTGATTCCGAGGCCCGGAGTGCCCAGAATTTCTATCCGAAGTTTAGCTCGGGTACGTTCAGTGAACGAACGAGTGGGAATTTCTAACTTTTGAACTGGTGCCCGGAATCGAATTCCGAGGGCACCAATGGAACTGCAGCGCTGGTAATTGCTTAGGAACTCCTGTTCTGGAGTTGCGTTATCACGGGTGTGGATGATAAAAATTATGGAAGTTAATTTATTATTATTCTACTATTTTTATTTTCCGCTTGTGTTTTAAGGCTATGGGTGGAAGTTGGGTAACTACCCAACCTCCCTTGGGAGGTTATGAAGGTAGTGGGGCCCACACGAACCCCACCCCTTCATATTATTCAACTCTTCAACTCCCCATTAACTCCCCTTAATTTAATTTGACAACTTGTGTAATTTTAATGAAGTGAGTTAAGTTTGGTTAATTGAATTTCAAACTCTTGAAATTCAAAAGGGTAAGTTGTGTTAATAAATTAAGACTTGGGCTTATTTTATTAATGTTAGAGTTATGCCACGTTGAGAGGTTTTGGGAAGTGTGAAGATCTTCTTCATATCCAACGAAGAACATCTCCGACGAAGAACAATGTTCTTCAATGAAGAACATCTCCGTCGAAGAACACGGAGAACATCTCCAACGAAGTTTCCTCTTCGGACGCACCTTGACGACAACGGAATCGAAGTTCATTTTCCGCGACGCCCAACCTCCACGAAGCTCATCTTCTGTGGCTCGTTGACATGCACCGTTCTTGAAACAGAGGTAGGGGATTGTATTTAATTAATTTGTTCGTGATTAATTTCCTGAATTTCTTCGTGAAATTTAACCAACTCCTATCAATTAACATGAGGGGGGGGGGGGGGGGGACCGCACAAACACGGCCGACCCACCTCCTTATTTTTCTTGTTGGATTCTTTTGGATTGAAATGGAAGTGGTGCGGTGCCGTCGCACCGCGTGGGATTTATTGCGGCATGAAATATGCGGCGCCAACGCGCCGTGCCGCGAATTAATACAAGGACGCGATGCCATCGCGCCGCGTTGGAGACATCCGAAACTACCGCGGCCGGTACCGGGGCTGCGGCAGAGGGGCGGGGCGCCATCGCGACACGCTGGACGACAAAGGCCACGACCGGTTCTCGGCCGCAGCGGATCAGGGTGAATGGCGGCCGGTACCGGGCCACCGGCGTCGGAGCTGGAAGGTGACCGACCATCGCCAGTCCCATTAAGCAGGAACCGGCAGGCCAGGTCGGGCCGGCTGGACGAGGGGAAGCCGATTGAATTAATTCCCCGGCCGACCATCAATGCGACCCCCAATTAAGGGGCCACAGTTACAAGAAAATGGGAGGGGCAGTGCCCCCCCCCCCCCCCCCCGCGCGA
The DNA here is from genome assembly GCA_963277665.1 of Viscum album. Classification (NCBI taxonomy): domain Eukaryota; kingdom Viridiplantae; phylum Streptophyta; class Magnoliopsida; order Santalales; family Viscaceae; genus Viscum; species Viscum album. Next base: position 1,290,408,902 of record OY728138.1, on the reverse strand, counting down.
GCCAAAAATGGCTCGGCCGTTTTGGCTGAGCAACCGACCTGCGCGCCCAGCGCGCGGGTCGCCGGTCCGGGCCGCGCCGCGCCTAGGCTGGGCCGGGCCGCGTCTACCGGGCTGGGCTGCGCCTAGCCGAGTTGGGCCGTGCCGGGCCGGGTCGACCCAGACCCAGGTCAGGTCGACCCGGTTCGGGCCGACCAAGGGGTCTCGGGCCGAGTCGGTCCGGGCCCGAAACCCCCGTTTTCGGACCGTTTGGGTTCAATTGCCCATAACTCGGGCTACGTACCTCCGATCGACGCGCCTTCAGTAGTGACACGATCCTTGGAACGAGATGGTCGTTTTGGTATATTGCACTCAAGGTTTCAGAATACTTTCAGTTCGACTCGGTTGGTTCGTACACGAAACCAACCGGGCCCTCAGAGCGGAAACACTCATATCTCAAGCTCCGGACGTCCGAATGACGTGCCGTCGACCTTGTTGGTTTCCTCTTAGTGAGACAGATCTTTTGGCTTACTCCGCCTAATGTTTGGACGCAGGTAGAGTACGGTCGGGTTGGTTTTTCCTGAAAAACCAATAGGGCCCCTAGGACGAAAAAGCCAATAACTCTCAGACCGGGCGTCCGATTGACGCACCGTCTACGACGTTGAGTTCCTATTGACGATACAGAACTTTTGGATACATAAACTCTGGACTATGTGTCAGTGGATATATCAGCCTCTCGGCTCGTGGAGAGGACCCTCCCGAACGAGCTTGCTGTGTGCGGGAACCCTAGTGTTGGCTGCGACTGCTACTTTGACTGCGACGATGACTATGCAGAGATCCTCAGTGGATTCGACGACGATGACTAAAACACTCAGCAATCCTGTGTGGATCAGTGCTACTGATCCTGTGTGGGTCAGCGCTCAGCGGTTCTGTGTGAGCCAGCGCCTACAGATCCTGTGTGGGTCCGATTCTGTGTGGGTCATTGCGGGGGTTAGTACCTATCGATCCTTTCTGGGTCCGACGACTTAGATGGATCAATGAGCATCTCTATCGTCTTTCGAAAGAGTATACCTGGTAGAGCTGAATCCTGTTTGCTTTCCTATGTGGTTTGTGTTGTGCTATCCTGTGTGGATTACGTTTTTCTTTCCTGTGTGGAATACGTATGCTTTCCTGTGTGGACTTGGTTGTACTTGGGCTCGGAGGTTGGAGTGTTTGGAATTGATGACTTAGGTATATGTATGGGCATATACCTAATCAGTGTCCGTTCTTACTTCGTGATTGAATCTTTCCTTTTTTGTTTATCCTTTGTGGATTTTGGGAGACCTTCGGGGGTCTCGGGGTCCCTACTGAGTAGCTTATACTCACCACTTCACGGGCTATGCCCGCACTACATTGTGTTGGTTGCAGACGACGGACATTGCTGATCGTGGTCGAGGTTGGCGGAGCAGGACGATACCTGGAGGTGGACCACTGGGCGGGTGTACTCGGAGCAGACGGCTAGACCGAGGAGCTGTGGAGGATATCTGTACCCACCCATCAAGTGGGATTTCCAGTGGGCAGCTTGGCATTACGGCTTTACTTTTCTGTTGTTGTTTTCCCTTTTGAGTTGTACTTTACTTTCAGTTTGGGTTTGTATACTGGCCCACTTACTTTTCCACACTTCACTCTTGTACCAGCTTTTACTTAGTGTTTACTTTTTCCGCTTGCTTACTATGTGGTGCTTGTTTACTTTACAAAGGCAATGCCTTCCCTTTACCGGTATTTACGCCTTGGTGCTAGTCGCCAACCCATGGCCTATGGAAGGCGGGTTGGGGTAGTCATGACACGGGCCCCGAGGGCGGGTCGTGACAAATTGGTATCAGAGGTTCCAGGAGCTGAGACTGAGATTTACCAGCGCACCTATCTTGGGGTATCCTGAGGAGGGAGTAGGGTATATAGTCTACTGCGATGCATCAGGGACCGGACTCAGATGTGTCCTGATGCAGGAGCGGGTAGTGATCGCCTATGGATAACATCAGTTGAGGCCGCATGACCAGAACTACGCTACCCATGACCTGGAGTTAGCAGCAGTGGTCTTCGCTCTAGAGACATGGCGACACTATCTGATGGGCGAGGATTTTACAGTCTTTTCTGACCATCAGAGTCTCAGATACATCTTCTCTCAGAAAGATCTGAATATGAGATAGCGGCGATGACTCGAGTTCCTCCAGGACTATGACTTGGAGATAGTCTATACTCCTGGGAAGGGGAACGTGGTAGTCGATGCTCTCAGTAGGAGGACGAGCATTCAGCTACTTGAGGTGGCGACATAGTAGCTAGCCTCTTTGAAAATATCCTTCCTGGATAGAGATGGAGGAGCCTTCCTCCAGTCTGTCATAGTCACTCCTCCACTACTACAGCGGGTCAGAGAGGCACAACGTGGGGACGGTGACTGTGAGACGCGGCGTGCACAAATATCCTCAGGATAGGCACTTGATGGTTTCTCTTTTGGAGCAGAGCACGATGTAATTTTCATAGGACGTACCTTGGTTCCAATTGCATTACGAGAGGAGGTGCTGAGAGAGTTTCACACTTCCCCTTTGGCGGTACATCCTGGAGTGGCGAATATGTACTAGGATCTCAGACGACAGCACTGGTGGCCCGGAATGAAGAAGGCTCTGGAAGAGTTCATTTCTCGATGCCTCACCTGCCAGCAGGTGAAGGCAGAGCACCAAGTACCAGCAGGCTTGGTACAACCCTTGGAGGTTCTGGAGTAGAAGTGGGAAGACATATCTATGGACTTCGTGACTAGACTTCCACGCACTACCAGAGGTCATGAATCAATTTGGGTGATTTTCGACCGACTCACCAAGTCGGCTCACTTCTTACCCATCAGAGAGAAGGGATCAGTGGAAAGCTTGGGACGTCTTTACATTCAAGAGATTGTGCGGCTTCATAGAGTGCCATCATCTATCGTCTCCGATCGAGATGCTCACTTTACTTCCCGGCTATGGAAGGGATTGCAGGAGGCGTTCGGGACGCAGCTACTTCTGAGCACATCCTTTCACCCTCAGACGGATGTTCAGACGGAGAGGACCATTAAGACTCTTGAGGACATGCTCCGAGCATGCGTCCTCGACATTGGTCGCAGCTGGGAGGACCACCTACCCTTGGTGGAGTTCGCGTACAACAATAGCTACCACTCCACCATAGGGATGGAACCATACGAGGCGTTGTACGGCCGACCTTGCAGATCTCCTTTGTGCTGGACATACCCTGTGGAGTCAGCACTTGTGGGACCGGAGATGGTGCAGGCCACGACAGAGAATGTCCAGGTCATCCAGGAGCGGATGAGGACAGCTCAGAGCCGGAAGAAGTCTTATGCTGACAGGGGGCGGAGGCCACTAAAGTTCGAGGATGGTGACCACGTCTTTTTGTGTGTCTCTCCTCGATGTGGATTATGGATATTTGGCCGAGGCGGAAAGTTGTCTCCATGCTTCATCGGACCATTCCAGGTCCTTAGTAGGATTGGCAAGGTGGCTTATCGCCTGGCTCTACCACCTCAGTTGCACTGAGTGCATGACGTCTTCCACGTATCTCAGCTGAGGAGATACGTGCATGACCCGACGCACATCATTGACCATGTGGAGCTAGACATTGATGATGGAGCGACTTTTGTAGAGGTCCCAGTGGAGATCGAAGATTGACAGGAGAAGGTCCTACGTGGACGGTCGATTCCTCTAGTGCGCATCAGATGGCAACACGGGAACCTCCGGGAGAGCACTTGGGAGCAGGAAGCCCAGATGCGTGATCAGTACCCTCATTTGTTTCCCTAGTTATGATGTATCATTAAAGGGACGTAAATCCCTGAGGTGGGAGTAATGTAAAGACCCGTAAAATTCAAGGGAAATTTTTTCTTAATTTTCATTGGAATTTTACAAGAGCGCGGTTTCAGATGGCACTTGATCCCGAGGCCCGGAGTGCCTGAAATTTCTATCCAAAGTTTATCTCGGGTACGTTCAGTGAATGAACAAGCGGGAATTTCTAACTTTTTAACTGGTGCCCGGAATCGAATTCCGAGGGCACCGATGGAACCACAGGGCCGATAATTTCTTAGGAACTCCTGTTCCGGAGTTGCGTTATCACAGGTGTGGATGATAAAAATTGTGGAAGTTAATTTATTATTATTCTACAATTTTTATTTTCCTTTTGTTTTTTAAGGCTATGGGTGGATGTTGGGTAACTACCCAACCTCCCTTGGGAGGTTATGAGGGTGGTGGGGCCCACACGAACCCCACCCCTTCCTATTCTTCAACTCTTCAACTCCCCATTAAACCCCATTCATTTAATTTGACAACTTGTGTAATTTTAATGAAGTGAGTTAAGTGTGGTGAATTGAATTTCAAACTCATGAAATTCAAAAGGGTAAGTTGTGTTAATAAATTAAGACTTGGGATTATTTTATTAATGTTAGAGTTTATACCACGTTGAGAGGTTTTGGGAAGCGTGAAGATCTTCTTCATATCCAACGAAGAACATCTCCGACGAAGGTCAACGTTCTTCAATGAAGAACATCACCACCGAAGAACGTGGAGAACTTCTCCAACGACATTTCCTCTCCGGACGCACCTCGACGACAACGGAATCGACGTTCGTTTTCCGTGACGCCTGACTTCCACGACGCTCGTCTTCCGCGGCTCATTGACATGCACCTTTAATGAAACCGAGGTAGGGGATTGTATTTAATTAATTTGTTCATGATTACTTCCCTGAATTTCTTCATTAAATTTAACCAACTGCTATCGATTAACGTGAGGGGGGGGGACCGCACAAACACGACCGACCCACCTCCTTATTTTTCTTGTTGGATTCTTTTGGATTGAAACAGAAGTGGCGCGGTGCCATCGCACCACGCGAGATTTATTGTGGCAAGAAATACGCGGCGCTGCCGCGCCGCGCCTCGAATTAATACAAGGACGCGATGCCATCGCGCTGTATCGGAGACATCCGGAAATACTGTGGCCAGTACCGGGGCCGCGACGAAGGGGCACGGCGCCGTCGTGCCCCGCCGGATGATAAGGGCTGCGGCCGGTTCCGGGCCGCGGCGGAGCAGGGTGACCGGCGGCCGGTACCGGGCCGCTGGCGTCGGAGCTGGAAAGGGACTGGCCATCGCCGGTCCCGTTAAGCAGGAACCGGCTAGCCAGGTCGGGCCGACCGGACGAGGAGAAGCCGGGGGAATTAATTCCCCCAGCCGACCATCAATGCAGCCCCCAATTAAGGGGCCGCGGTTACAAGAAAACGCAAGGGGCATCCCCCCACCCCCCCACCCCCCCCCCCCGCGCGAGCCAAAAACTGCTCGGCCGTTTTTGCCGAGCAACCGACCAGCGCGCGGGTCGCCGGTCCGGGTCGACCCGGTTCGGGCCGACCCAGGGGGTCTCGGGTCGGGTCGGTCCGTGCCCGAAACCCTTGTTTTCGGACCATTTGGTTTCAATTGCTCATAACTCGGGCTACAGACCTCTGATCGATGCGCCGTCAGTGGTGACACGATCCTTGGAATGAGACGGTCGTTTCGGTATATCACACTCAAGGTTTCAGAATACTTTGAGTTTGGCCAGGTTGGTTCGTACACAAAACTAACCGGGCCCTCAGAGCGGAAACGCTCATATCTCAAGCTCCGGACGTCTGAATGACGTGCCGTCGACCTTGTTGGTTTCCACATAGTGAGACAGATCTTTTGGCTTACTCCGCCCGAGATTTGGACACAGGTGGAGTACAGTCGGATTGGTTTTTCCATAAAAACCAACCGGGCCCCTGGGACAAAAAAGACAATAACTCTCAGACCGGGCGTCCGATTGACGCGCCGTCTGCGACGTTGAGTTCCTGTTGACGATACAGAACTTTTGGATACATCAATTCTAGACTATGTGTCAATGGATGTATTAGACTCTCGGTTCATGGAGCGGACCCTCCCGAACGAGCTTGCTGTGTGCGGTAACCCTAGTGCTGGCTGCGACTGCGACTGTGACTGTGACGACGACTGTGCAGATATCCTCAGTGGATTCGACGACGAAGACTACAACACTCAGCGATCCTGTGTGGATCAGTGCTACCGATCCTGTGTGGGTCAGCACTCAGCGGTTCTGTGTGAGCCAGCACCTACAGATCCTGTGTGGGTCCGATCCTGTGTGGGTCATTGCGGGGGTTAGTACCTATCGATCATTTGTGGGTCCGACGACTTAGATGGATCTGTGATCATCTCTATCATCTTTAGAAGGAGTATACCTGTGAGAGCTGAATCCTGTTTTCTTTCCTATGTGGATTGTGTTGTGCTATCCTGTGTGGATTATATTTTTCTTTCCTATGTGGAATACGTATGCTTTCCTGTGTGGACTGGGTTGTACTTGGGCTCAGAGGTTGGAGCGTTTGGAATTTATGACTTAGGTATATGCATGGGCATATACCTAAGCAGTGTCGGTTGTTACTTCGTGATTGTATCTTTCTTTTGTGGTTTATCCTTTGTGGATTTTGGAAGACATTCGGGGGTCTCGGGGTCCCTACTGAGTAGATTATACTCACCCCTGCACGGGCTATGCCCGCACTACATTGTGTTTGTTGCAGACGACGGACAGCGCTGATCGTGGTCGAGGTTGGCGGAGCAGGACGGTACCTGGAGGTGGACCACCGGGCGGGTGTACTCGGAGCGGACGACTGGACCGAGGAGATGTGGAGGCTATCTGTACCCACCTTTCAGGTGGGATTTCTAGTGGGCAGCTCGGCGTTACGGCTTTACTTTTCTGTTTCTGTTTTCCATTTCGAGTTGTACATTACTTTCAGTTTGGCTTTGTATACTGGCCCACTTACTTTTCCGCACTTCACTCTTGTACCAGCTTTTACTTAGTGTTTACTTTTTCTGCTTGCTTACTCTGTGGTGCTTGTTTACTTTATAAAGGCAATGCCTTCCCTTTAACGGGATTTACGCCTTGGTGCTAGTCGCCAGCCCCTGGCCTATGGAAAACGGGCTTGGGGTAGTCACGGCACGGACCCCGAGGACGGGTCGTGAAATTTTCTTCTAAAAAACATTCTATTAAAATATGTTACTTTTTAGATATTTCATGAAAAGATGTTGTGACTTTTATGATATTTAAAATAAAAAAATTATACCTTTTGGAGATTTTATAAATAATATAATTAGAATATTCTGAAATATTAGGAATCAATTGCTGTTCTAAACCAAAAAATTTAAATAATGTGTTGGTTTTATATGATACTAATTTTTATATTATTTTATATATTGTTTTCTACTATAGGGTGTAAGGATGATATCATAATTGAGTGAAAATTACAATCATTTGATTTGCTTCAAAAGATCCAAATCCACCTTATTCTACCTTAGAATTTTTAACATATAAATCCTACCAAATGAAATCCACTGAACATAACATGAAAATTACTCATGATAAAAAAATGTTATGGACTCACATATAGTGGAGATTTAGGAATTTATCATGCATTTGGTAAATCATTCATGGATTTGGAGGACAAAATCATTATTGAAACTAACATTTATGTCGTGAGAGAAAATGCTTGTGAGGAAAGTGTTTTGTGTGAATAAGAGGATAAATTAAGTAGAAATGGATTGGATGATCTGAATAGAGAACTTGAAATAATATTTTAAGTAGGTATTATATATTTTGTTTCCTGTTTTCAAATTGGTGGGCCTCACAAGCATGTGTTTTGAATTTGTTTTGATTTGATTTTGATGCTTACTAATTTATGAGTCCAAGAGACATGTGTGGGATAATTTATAGAGATAATATTTCATTATATTTCATGTTTATTTTAATTATTCAATCCATTATAATTTAACAATTTCAAAAAAAATTTATAATTATTTGTTTTTGGTGGATTTTTAGCTAAAATGTTGAAATTTATACTTTTTTAAATTTTAACAGTTTTATATCACTAATGTATTTTGAGAAACAATTTCCAATATTTATCCAAATGGATCAATTCATTTTATGGATTCATTTATTAATGGGATTCAACTTATTTAGCAAGACCAAAATTTTATTTAAACTCAAATTGGCACAAAAATATAAATTAATTTGGAAAATATTTTTGGCTGAATGAATAGAAAACTCCTCATTAAATAAATCATATCTAGGGATATAGTACAAAAATCACGGTGAAAATATATAGAAATGAAATATGACTTAATAGTTTATGTGTGCAATAAATTTCATGAGAAAATTCACTAATTAAGATAGTATTTATATGCGTCAAATTGTAGGAACTTGAAGGGTCTCTTTGGGAAGAAATAGAGGGATTGAGTAATTTTTATTTTCTAAAAAATGTAAAAAAGCATTGAATTGTTTTAGGTTGATAGAAAAATCAATTCCAAACAACTCTTAATAAGGAACCATGGAAATATTTGGCTGGATGGTGGGAAGAAATTGAGAAATCTTTCTGAGAACAGATTTAAGAGAAGAAATTTTTATCTCTTCCATTTCTCTATTTTCTTATTTTTAGATTCATAAGGGATTCCTCTCCACTATTCATCATAGATACCCTTCACGTGTAGGGGTAAAATTTTGAGTGATTGGGGAAGGGGGGAATTTATTTTTTTATACTTTAGTTCTTTCTCTTCTTGAATAAAATATTTTCTCACTTTTGTGAATTTTGTTTCGTAATTTTAACAGTAGAATTTATTATCAAGTATGATCATATTTTATTTTAGATTCTATTATTTTTATTGTAATGACTTGGGTATTTATAAAATAATACTTTTGGATTTATATTAATACTTATGAATATGAAATTAATTTTAAGATAAAAGGGATGATTTTTTTCTAATAGTGTACTTGACACGCAACAACAGACATCTCTTAAATCTAACATTGTAGAAAACATTAAGTTATACTAGAACATAACAAAATAATAATAATATTATTGTTTTTAACCCCTAGACATTGGAATGAAGGATATTAATAGTATCAAGTGAATTTTGAAGTATGTTTTACCCATTTTTAAATGATGATTCATTGATTACCAAATTTATTAGAAATTGAAATAAAAACCAATTGAATATAATTGATGTGTTTTTATGAAAGCCTATTTAAAAGGGAATAATTGTGTTTTCATATCACCCTTTATGGATTTTTATTTAATGATAAATATATGATATATATTCAATGTAATGTTTCAAATTCATCTTATATATTTTCTAGATATGATATAAGAATAAATTAATTTTTTTTTTAATAAAAGAAGCATTTTTCTAAAAATGCATTTTTAACGGCTTTTGATGGAAAAACTTTTTGAAATCTAGTTTTTGACACGTTAATTTGTTTTATTTGAAATAATATACTTATTCTTTAGAATTGGAACATCAATATTTACATTAGATGAAATTGTGGTATTTTTATGCTAAAGTTCATTTTTTTAATAAATAGTGAAAAATACCGCATTTTAATTCAAAACTACCTTTTAATATAATTTATTTATATATTTAGAATATAATTTTAATTTTTTTAATGTTTAATTGGATTATATATTTATAATTTAATCCAATTTAGGTCATTTTGAGTTATTTTACTTTGAAATTGGACATAAAAAAATTTCAATCTTTTGGTAGTTTTAAATTGTTAAAAACACACGTTTTGGTTCTGACAATGAGAATTAATTTTAAATTAATATTCTTCAACTTATGTGTTTTGAATTTGGAAAAATGGATTCATTATTTGGAATAAGGAGTTCCAAATTTTTTAAATAGGTAACTTTTAATTTTAGACATTATGAATAGTAACTTTATTAAATATTTTATTTACCATGGTTAAAGGGTAAATAAAGTATATAAGGGTAAAAAAATACTGTTATAGTAATATTAAATTGAAATTACACATGTCATAAACCTATTGGATCTGATATATCCAACCATGGGCATCCATGGGATGATTTTAGTACCCTATGGAGCAACCTCTGTGTGAAAATGACATTTAATTACTTTTAATTTAAAGTTAAGGAAAATATAACCTAAACATTTATCATTTAGTAAAAAAAATTTATAAGAAGTTATAAAAGTTATATTTCTGAATTTAAATATTAATTAGAAACCTAAATATATTTAATACATCATGTTATTTTATTTATAATTTCTAGATATCAAATAAAAAATATATTTATGACATAATGATGATGTAGTGATTACCATATTAATGATAGATCAAAATAAATGAGATTATTAAAATTAAAATAAATTTATATTGAAACTTTTTCTGCCATCAAATAATTTTAGGGATGATTATTACTTGTTATATTTTAATTTATGAAGTTTTTTGTAAATAATAAATTCTTCTGAATTTTAAAAAAATTCATGATATGACTAGTATAAAAATTGACATAAACGAGTTTTTAAAAAACATACTATTTTGTTAAAAGATATAATAGTCCTAAAATTTTAATATTTGGCCAAATGAATTATATAATGTTTTAAATTACTTTAATTAACCACTTAATGTTATATTGGATTTTTATTGTATCTATATTTACCATATAGTATGAATATACAAGAAGATATAGTAATTGTTGAATTAGTTAACTAAGGGTTAAAGCAAAATGATAAGGTTAAATATCAAACCAAAACATGTCTAAAACCTATTGGTTGAAGGGATTTCATAAAATAATAATATTATATTATAAATAAATGAGTTTTGGACCTTTTTAAAATCAAAATTCTATTTATAATAAAATAATCATTCAAGACATTCCTAAAGTACCCCTCCTCCCTCTTATAAAAGGCCACCACCTCTAACCCCTTACTCACACCTCTCAAGACCCTTGTCTCATTCAACCTCTTCTACAATAAGCTCCCAACATACCTATCTTCCTTCTAGAATCCTTGCCTTATTCAGAAGTCAATTCAACAAAACATTTTGACTCAAATCAAATCGATGTACGTGTTTTAAGAGGTTGTGTTTTCTCTAATGTTCCATTCCAATATTCTAATTCTTCAATCCCTATTATATTATTATTCCTTTATTAAATAAAAAAAATAGTATCCTCAACATACTATAATTTTTTAAGAGAATTATTTAAACTACACTCACACACGCCTCCATCTAATGGATTTAGAACATACTATTTCTGTGGACAATGAACTACTGCCTCATGAAACAATGATTGTTCAATTATCTCCTACCGCCTCTCATGGTGGCCATTATGATAGAAATATTTTTATATGATATATATTATTTTTATATTTTCTTAATGTTTCTATAATTTTTATTTACAAAATAAATTTATTCTTTTCATGATGTATAAACAAAATAATTTCATTTGAGGAAGCGTGGACTACCGCCCCCTCAAAGTGATATGACTCGTTCATGCCACACATGAAACGTATAAAGAATGGTGTTAATGAACATATGTAATATATATAAAATATTTTATTATACAGGAATTATAATATACCTATGAATCATTAATTTTTCATTCCATTAAATTTAAAATAGAAATGAAAGTAGTGTTCATGCGTGCGTACGACTTACCATCTCCATGAACGGTGCATTTCATTTATTTTCTCAAAATGTTATGGAATATTATAAATACATATATACTGAATATATATAACATATATATATATATATATTTATGAATAATATTCTAGATATAATGGACTTTTGAACACATGGACAAAATATAATTATAACAAGATCATTTTCGACTCAAGTACCCAATATCGACAAAATGAAAAATATTAACTTAAATAATTATATAATTTTTATAAAATGAAAATAAGTGATATAAAAAGAATAATATACTTGAAAAAATTTAGTAAGATAGTAGAAATTATCATAATTTTTTTATTCATGAAATTAACGAATGAACTAGTCAAGTTGGACAGGAGGTAAGGGACTTCATATCAATCTCCTTTTATTGAGACATATTTTCAAAATATACACCTCCTTCTTTTACTTGGGGTATAATGAACCCCATTGAAATTTATTTTCATTCAAATGGAATATTTTATCTATGAATCATTTTACTGAATAAAAAATGGAATGTTATTAAATTTTGCAATGACAATGACCACTCCACCACCATATTCATTATTTGACTTCATCTATAAGACTTAATGTTTTTAAAAGGAAAATAAATCCCTAATTCATTTTGTGTGTGTTTTGGTATTCAATTTTATTTTAAAATGGATTTATTATTTTAATATCTTAAAATTATTACTTTTTATTAGAAATGAAATGTTATTAGCGAAATATTGATATTTTCAATATTTTATGTTTCATGATTATATAATGGAAATTGGAGATTTTTTTGGGTGGTTACATGATAAACCAATGACTGGTGGTTAAGTGATAATCCAAGAATGGGTCATTACTTTATAACCTCTAATGCATTGGGTATGGAAGTCGGCAGTATGGTTATTCCATTTAGTGATATGTGTGCAAGTCGACCATATGGTTATTCCATTTAAGTATGTTTATGTCCCAAGTTTCCTTTATTTTTTATATGTTGTTTTCTATAAAATTTATGGTAATAGTTTGGTTACAAAAGGGTAATAAATTAACTTATATTCATTGAAGTTATTTTGATACTTTTTTATGTTGAAAAGTATAAATTTATGATAAAGTATTCATGGTTTTCATGTTGTTTTAAAAAAAATTCCTTGTTTATGTATCTCTTACCATACTTTTTATGCTCATCCCAAGATTTAAAAAAAAACCATTTCACTTTAAGATGAATAGGGTCAAGGATGGGATAAAAAAATTAATGCTGTATAAAACATGGAAGTAGATAAGTTTCTTTTTTAATAGTTTTTGTTTTATGAAATAAATGGATAGTGTGTATAAGTGTCTACTTATAATATTCAAGACGTTATGTATAATTTATGACCTAGTTCTTAAAATATATAAACATAAAAAGATCCTAAATGTGACTTATTAACTTAATTCAAGATTATGAAATGTTTAAGTCTAGGGCCTCACAGTTGGTATCATATGTCAGTTTAGATAACTTTAGATGTTACAATGTTATTTAAGAATAAGTGAAATAACCCTAATGGTTAGAATATTAGAAAGAGTTGTGGTTATTTTAGATAAATTCAACTAGTTTAAGATAACATTAATAAGTATATATTAGTATTTTCCACAATCATAAGATATTATATGATTATTTTACTGATATACTCATATTGAATGTTTTGGTATTAGTAAATGAATGGATCTTGCAGGCACCAAAGTAACAATATATGTGAAGAAAACTGTGACATTTTTCTGAATAAGTACCCAAAATGAAATGGGAGATGCAATGAGAACTCTTTTGGTTATTCTCAACCAACTATCTAGAGTCACAATTGACCACCTGAACTTTGGTGATTTTTATAAGGCATCGTATATATGAGAAAAAAACCCTATAAAAGTTCATGTAATAATCATAAAATTAAGTATATTAAAAAAACTTATATTTCTAGGATGTTGAACGAAACAGCTAGGGAAAAGATTCAAAGGGATTGGAAGATGCTATATATGTGTTAATGAATGTCATAAAGAAAGAACCATGTGTGAAAAAATGAACCGTCCAGTTGAATCCAGGAAAGGAAAGGAAGTCCTTTATCAGGGATAAATTTAATGTTTTAAATGTGGTGTGCATTGTCCTTATACAAATAGATGTCCTAGGAAGAAGGTTTAGGAATGAGATAATTAGTACTATAAAAATATATTTTCACCAATACCTAATTCCATTCCATTTGAGGATGAGGAAACTGATAATGACCAATGAAAGGTATGGATTATTTCTTAGCTGATGTTTTGACATTATTGAATCTTAGAATATGATTCATGATTTTTTTAGGAAAGATGTATTATAAAATTAGTTGGAAAATAATGGTTAATGGATCATCAAGAATGTTAAATGTGTAATAAGTATACAAATATGGGATTCAAGAGTTACAATATATTTTAGGATGATGAAATGATTAAAAATATTAAGGCTCTTTTGATGACCAGATTACTTTGTAAGAATTTTTCTAGTATGTGGGACCCCGAAGTGTGATATGTGAATTTTTTTTTTCAAGAATGAATTATCTTTTCATCTGTGGATAATATGGATTACCTCAGGGGTTCATATTATCTTTTGTTTTTGAGGTAATAAATTATTATTGCATTTTGGGAAGAAAAATGAAAGGTATTAGATAACCTTTGAGGATAAAATAGGTTATAGTTATTTTTGAGGAAATTATATTATTTTTTATAATGTTATAATAATGATATGGTTTTAGAAAAAGGACACCCCACGAGATAGTTGACAACCCATCGTGACCAGCAAGGCCATGGTAATCGAACCCACAACTGAAGGGAGACACAGGTGCATCACCTACCACTGGCCTACGAGAAGTCCAAAGTTTCTATGATTTATTATTTTTAGTTAAATGAATTTATTGATCAAGAATAATTTTATTTTTGATATTTTGTTTTATCAAATATATATCCTTAGTATTGGAAAATAATTTGGTGATTAAGTGATAAAGGTTATTTTGGAAGATGTTTTCTCTTTTGGGAACACTATATGCCTATGTAAAATTGAATACATTGGGATTTCAAATGAAGAGTAATGGTGTAATTTTATTTCGGAAGAAAATATGTTTTTATTATGGAAATATAGTTATTTTAGTTATTTATGGAAATGAATAGCTTATCATAGAGAATATGTGATTAGGTTAATTACTTTTTAGTGTGAGACATTAAGAGTACCCAATGTTATTTAGAGAAGAATGTTAAGATTTTTATGGAAGACTATGTGATCAAAACCTTCTGAATTTTTTGTTTCAAACTTAGTTTAGATTATTTTTAATAATTTTGAGGAAAATTTTGTATTGAATGGTATTTTTTAGCATTGGTTATAGTTTTTTTAATTTTGGAGATTAAGAGTAGTATTTCTTTTTATAAAATATTATCCTTTTGGGGATTATCTGATCTTATACTAACCATTTTGGTTTTTTTATGTGTAAAGATAGGGGAGATATATGGTTCATCTTTGGTTGATCATGTTATTCTATAAAAGTCTATTATGGCACTTCATGTGTAACCAAGTCATCTTCAATACTCATCGTTTGGATAAAAGATTTTTTTTTGTAGAAACTCATTAATGGATAAAACACTACTTGAAAAGTAAGTATATTTCTTTATGTTATTAGTAAATATCATAAATAAATTCTAAAAATTTATAAAAGGGAACATAAAATAAAAAACATTTTCTGTTTACTTTTCTTGCTGGGGAATCAAAGATTGTTTAACCTATCATAAGTTTTTGGTTTTTTATTGGTAAAATTTATCCTGATCATGTTTTTTTATCACTCTCCATTAGAACACGATGGTTAGTTTTCTCTTCCATATCCATGTTTTCATGGAATCCTAGTTTTTTTTATCTCGGGTGACCATTATACTTCTCTTTATTTATTTTCAATCGATAGTTTTATTGACTCTTTTTCGGATGTGGGACTTTCAATGATGTTTCTGAGACAAATATTAAAATTATAAGGACACAATTTCCAAAAAGGGGGAAGGATGTAATGACCCAGGTATTTATAGGATAATACTTTTTTATTTTTATTAATAAATATGAATAAGATATTAATTTTAAGTTAAAGGGTATTATTTTTCGGATAGAGTACTCGACACGCAACAACGTGCTTCTCCGAAATCATACATAGCACACAACATTGAGTTATACTAAAAAATAATCTAATAATAATATTGTTGGTGCTAATTCCTGGACTTTGGAATTTTGAAAATAAATATTATCAACATAATTTTGAAATATTATTTACACATCTTTAAATGATAATTCCTTGATTACCAAGTTTATTATAAATGGAATTAAAAACCAATTGAATATAATGGATGTGTTTTTATGAAAACCTATTTAAAAGGGAATAACTATGTGTTTCATATCACTTTAATGGATTTTTATTTAATATAAAATATTTGATATATATTCAATGTAATGTTTTAAATTCATATTATATGTTTTTTAGATATTATATAAGAATAAATTAATTTTTTTCAGATAAAAGAAGTAGTTTTCTAAAAATGCAGTTTTACCACCTTTTGATGGTGAACCCTTTTTAAATATATTTTTTCACACATTAATATGTTTTATTTGAAAAAATAAACTTCCTCATTAAGATAAGAACATCATAATATATTTTGGATTAAATTTTGGTATTTTTCTACTAAAGTTCATTTTTTAATGAATAGTGAAAATACTGCATTTTAATTCAAAAATGCCTTTTAATATAATTAATTTATATAGTTATAATGTACTTTTAATTTGTTTTAAAGTTTAATTACATTATATTCTTATCATTTTATCTAATTTTGGTCATTTTAAGTAATTTCACTTTGAAATTGGACATAAACACATGTCAATCTTTTGGTAGTTTTTACTTCTTAAAAACATGTTTTTTAGTTTTGAGAACGAGAATTAAATTTATATTATTTTCTGAAACATTAATATTTTGAATTTGGAAAAATAGATTCCATATTTGGAATCTTTAGGTACAAATTTGGTAAATAGGTAACTTTTATTTTTAGACATTATGAATAGTAACATCAGTAACTATTTTATTTACCTGTGTTAAAAGGTAAATATAATAAATAAGGGTAAAATAATTATATTATAATAATATTAAATTACCTTAACACAAGTCCTAACCATATTGGATTATATATTTCCGACCATAGGTATCCTTGGGTCTATTTTAGGACCCCATGGAGCCACTTGTGAGTGAAAATAACATTTAATTGCTTTTAATTTAAAGTTAAGGAAAATATAACCTAAACATGTATCTTTTAGTAAAACAATATTTATATGGGGTTATATAAGTTATATTTAGACTATAAATAGTCCTTATAAATCTAAAAATACTTTAATCATCATGGTATTATATATATAATTTTTATACATCAAATAAAACAATATATTTATGACACAATGTTGATGTAGTGATTACCTTATCATTGAAAGATTTAAATAAATGAAATTATAAATATAAGAATAAATTTATTTTCAAATTTTTATGCCAACAAAAATTTTAGAGATGCGTATGATTTGTTAAATTTTAATTTATGATGTTTTTTGAAATAATAAAATTTTATGGATTTTTAAAAAACTCATTATATGAATATTATAATAATTGAAATAAATGAGTTTTTAAAACAAATACTATTTTATTAAATGATATAACATTCCTAAAAATATAATATTTGGGGAAATGGATTATATAATGATCGAAATTTCATTAATGAATAACCTGTGGTTTGATTGGAATTTTGGGTAACTATATTAACCATATATTATGAATATACAAGAAGACATGGTAATAGTTAAATTAGTCAAGTAAGGGTTAATGATAAATTATGTGCTTAAATTTGAAAGAAAAACTTGTCTAAAACCTATTTTTTGAAAAGATTTATAACACTCCAAATATTATCTTCAAATTAAATGAGTTTTGTACCTTTAGAAAATTGAAATTCAGTTTATAAGAAAATAATCATTCAAGACATTCCTAATGTACCCCTTATCCCTCTAACAAAAGGCCAGCAGATCTAACCTTTTACTCGCACTTCTAAATCCAATTGTCTCATCCAACCTATACTTCAGTAATCTCCCAACATCTCTCTATTCCTTATAGAAGCCTTACCTTATGCATAAGGCATTTCAAGAAATCCTTTTTTCTCAAATCAAAAAGAATTTACCCATTTTAAGAGGTAGTCTCTTCTTTAAAGTCCCTTTCCAATATACTAATTATTCACTCCCTATTAAAGTTTATGTGGTTGGCGAACTACTTCCTCACGAAACGATGATTGTTCAATTATCTCCTACCACCTCTCATGGTGGACATTATGAATGCACTATATTTATTTGATATATATTATTTTTATATTGTCTTTATGATTCTATAATTTTTATTTACAACATACCTTTATGCTTTTCATGATGTCTAAACAAGATAATTTCATTTAAGGAAGTGCGGTCTACTGCCCTATCAAAGTTATATGACTTGTTCAAGCCATACATGGAACATATTAAGGACAAAATTAATGATATTATGTAAAATATATAAAATATTATATTATAATGCAATTATAATATACCTATGTATCATTATTTTTTCATTCCATTAAATATGAAATATAAATGAAAGTGGTGTTCACGCGTACGTACGATTTACCATCTCCATGAATGGTGAATTTCATTTCTTATCTCTAAATGATATGGAATATTATAAATACATATATACTGGATATATTATATATATATATATATATATATGAATAATATTTTGGAGATAATAGAATTTTGACTACATGGACAAATTGTAATTATAACAAGATCATTTCCGACTCAAGTACCCAATATTGACAAAACAACTGATATTGACATAAATAAATATGTAATGATTATACCATGGTAATAAGTGATATAAAAGGAATAATAAACATGAAAAATGGTCTTAAGGAAGTATAAATTAACATATTTTTTTATAAGTCAAATTAAAGAACGAACGAGTCAAGTCAGACATGAGGTAAGGGACTTCGTCTCAATCTCCATTCATTGAGGAATATTTTGATAATATACACCCCGTTTTTTTACATGGTGTATAAAAATCCCCTTTTAATTTTACATTCATCCAAAGGGTATGTTTTATCTACTATGTTTTGTAATAAATCAAAAGAGGAATGTTTTTAATGTTTGCGGTGACAATGAACTCTCTGCCGCCATAATCATTATTTGACTGCCTCTATATGACTTAATGTTTTTAAAAGGAAAAGAAATCCCTTATTCAATTTTTTGGTGTTTTGGAATTCAAAATGGTTTTGAAATGGATTAATTATTTCAATATATTGAAATTATTTATTTTGATTGAAAATGAAATGTTTTTAGTGAAATATTTATATTTTCAATATTTTAGGTTTTATTATTATATAATGACACATGGACATTTGATGGGTGGTTACGTGATAAACCAATGTTGTTCAGTAACGTGATAAACCAAATGATTTGTGGTTTTGTGACAAACCAAGGAAGGGTGGTTATGTTATAACCTCCAATGCATTAGGTATGGACGTCAGCCGTTTGGATATTCCATTTAGTGATATGTGTGAAAGTCGACCGTATGGTTATTCCATTTAAGCGGTTTTATGTCCCAAGATACCTTTATATTCTATAAATTTTTTTATATGAGCTTTATGTTAATATTCTGGTTAAAAAAGGGTAAGCAATGAGTGTATATTCCTTTTTGTGTTTTTGTTACTTTTATAAGGTGAAAAGAACTACTTTACGATAAATTATTCATGGTTTACATGCTTTTTTTGAAAAACTAGTAGTTTTCCGTATTTTTATATCCCTCATTGACTGTTTTATGCTAATACAATGTTTTGAAATGTTTTTCACAGGACTTAAATATGAATAGGGTCAAGGATGGGATCAAGGAAAAATCATTTTTTCTAAAACATGGAACTAGACATGTTTCTTTTTTGAAGTGTTTTTGTTTTATGAAAAAAATGGATAGTGAGTAGAAGTTTCTACTTGTAATATTCAAGTTATTATGTATAAATTATAACATAATTATGTAATGATCTAAAACTAAAAAGATCCTCAATGTGAACTATTAACATAATTAAAGATTATGTAATATTTAAGGCTGGGACCTTACATTTATTATCTTGGTCGAAGATCATTTTCTCCCTCCACTAGGTTTTCGTTTATATATGATGGAATATAATAGGGCTAAGTAGTGAAGAATTTAGTAATCGTCAGTACATATGAGAGGGGTGGTTGACACTCTTTATTATTTGGGATAAAAAGGAACGAATTGGGAATCTCACAGGACAATTGAGGGTATTCATTAAAACTCTATCGAACATAAGATGGATGATAGACTAAGATGTGATTTCGGTAAGGTTTATTCAAACCATCACTACATGTCCAAGGGATTTAGAGGAAGCAATTATGGAATCTCACATAATCATTTTAGAATAAGAGGATTGGAAAACATAGAACATGGTTAACATTTTAATTATATAACTGACCTTGGAATAATCACCCTTATCATATCATATATTCAAATATCTTGATTACTTTCTTTCTTTTATTTAATTTCTTTATTGTGTTTTCAAAATTTACAATTCCAAAAACACCTCCACCTCCCTTCAATTCTAGGTGATAAAATTGACTATTGTGCTCTCTTATTTAGAGATAACCTAGGTTTTCCAATTTACTAAATTTTAACTTAGGAAATATTTTATTTTGGAACACCCCCTGAAAAACACATGTTATTAGCTGACCACTAAGAAAAAGGTAAATCATCACAGGAGAAGAAGGGAACAAATAAATTTCCATTTGGTGAAAACAGTTTAATGAAACATCTAGTAAATTTTTTGATGATCATGGGTGTTTTTACAACTATAGAGATAAGGTTCATATAGATAATGAATGAATGGGGAAGAAATAAAACAAGGTTATCTAGTGATTCAACTATAGATAAATGGGTCATTATTGAATCCAATTTTCTATGAGTCAGTGAAATCGATCATAGAATAGGTCAGGGGGATAAAGAAAAGATTATGTGATCACAGCATCTATATTTGAATTTCCTAAATATTTGGTCCATGATACTTTAATCATAGACCAAAATTTAGCCAATGATTTATTTTATTCTAGATCTTCACATTCTTTTATATATTTTATGTTTTCCAAGAAAATTAGATATTTTCCTAGCACCTTTATAAGGTAGTTATAATTCAAAACTCATAGTTGATATATCACTACAACAAGGATGTGTTAGTTAATTGCCATTATGAAACATAAACATTACATGTTTTTAGACTTCATTATTATACCTATTGTTGATTTTCATATAATATTTTGTATTTATTGGATTTCAAAATGTAATGAAAAAATTTATTTATAAGAAAATGAAAATATTATTAAAGTTGTCGATATAGAATTCCTTATCCTTAGAGGGGATAATTTATCATACGATTCATGTATAGATACACCTCTAATAGATCTCCTAAATTATATTCTTGGGGAATAAGATTAGATACAATATATAAATAGAAAATATAATCTTCAAATTTATGACATTCCCATTGAACAAGAATACGTCGATGTATTTCTTGAATACTGACTGAAAAGTTATTTTTTATTAATATCAAGACAAACCATATTACACTTCACGGAGGACGAAAATATTGTAGGCCAAGAGAGTCCTTCCGAACCACATTATCACACTCCAAAGGAAGAGAGTTAAGGCTGTAATAAACCACCAGAGTCTCCTCAGGTCGGCCCTAATGAGCCAACGCATCAGCCGCAAAATTGGATTCCCTCAGACTATGGTGTACCATCCTTCCCCGATTGGTCTCCATTTTACACCTGCGAAATACATACGTTAAATCCCAGGATATGTCATGATAGACCTGGAGAGATCTGACGAGAACCTCCGAGTCCGATTCCACCTCCATCACTGGGAACCCCTTCCTCCTGCATACCATCAAACCTGATAAAAGGGATCTAAACTCCGCACCCATATAATTACCTAGTCCATAATAAGCACTGAAAGCAACAAGAACCGAACCCCAGCAGTCTCGAGGCAAGCCACCGCCCCTCATAATTCCTCCCACACATGAGCCATCCACATTCAGCTTCCACCCATGCTCTGGAGGCTGCCATTTAACCCACCGTCCTCTATCCAACCTTTGACTGGCATGTCTACCAAGTAGGACCTCCATCATAAGTGAGTGAACAACTTTGTTGAAAAGGGAGGACAATTCCACTTTAATGGTTTTCATCTGGATATGAAGATATAACAAGGACATCCCACCACCCAACCTCACCTGGTTTCGAGCCTCCCAAATGGTCCAGAAAATGGCTACAAGAGTGATGATGCGTGTTGTTCGCTCCCCCGACCTGCCATCAAGCCTAGAGTACCAAAACAAAATGTAGTCTCGAACCGAGTGGCACTCTCTGCATGGAAACCTGAACTGATCAATCTGAGACTAGAGGAAAGAAGCCCAGCGACCCTAAAAAAACAGATGGACTATAGACTCCGAGTTTGGATTCTCACAACAGTAACACCACGAGGCCATGCTGATCCCTCTTCCCTGAATATTCTCCTCCATTGACAGGGATCAGTTTCTGACCCTCCACACTAGAAAATTCATCCTCGCTGGTAATACATTACACCAAGTAACTTCCTCCACTCCCACCGCCGCATCATTACCATGAAGGATTCTTCTATACCCATTCATATTGAAACGTCCCGAGATCACCTCTGTGAAACAACATTTTTCTGGATCATCATTCATAACCACATTTCCTAGATGATTCATTTGCAATGCATTAATATTTGGATGCATGAACTCATAATTTCGACATGCCTCCTTAAACAAGATGTCAGGATGCGAGCAGCCTTCAAACCAAAGCCTCTCCTATGTCCACATGTCTTTCCAAAAGCTAATCTCCCCCCCGGAAAATAACCCATCTCGTGTGATCAAGCAGTACGTCTAGATGAGAGAACATGCATCTGGCTAGGCTCATCGCCCCACGCATGCAGAACTCCCCATGCCAACCATACTGGGCTCTGAAAAATCTGGCCCACATAGTCTTACCCACAATCACCTACCACGCTAATTTGGCCTGCATTCCCAGTATGGCTTCCTGTAGATCCCGTAAACCAACCCCACCCTCCTCCACTGGATCAACCATCCTCTTCCACGAGGCCCAGTGACACCTACTATCTCCCTTCACATCCCACAAGAAAGATGTAAGAATTTGCTCAATTCTATCCATAGATCCCTTTAGAGGGATGATGATGGCAAACACATGCATGGGTATAGACAACAATACACTATTAATAAGCATAATACAACCCCCAAACGAAAGTACCTTGTTCTTCCAGTTGAAGATCCTTCCCATGATGTGATCCACAACCCCATTAAAATGACTCTTCAATATCCTCCCGCTGGACAAAGGTATCCCCAAATAAAGAATAGGGAGATGTTTCTGCCCACATCCAAGAGTCTCCTGGATAATCCTACATCTCCTTCCTGAACATTTGTTGGATATGAACACATGTCTCTTCTCATGATTGACTGACTGCCCACACTGCTTCCCATACAAGACCATAATAACCTTAACGGCTTTTAGAGTCTTGCATCCTCCATTCAAAAATAAATGTATGTCATCAGCGAACATCAGATGAGATACATCCCCTGAGTTTCTCCTACCACAGAAAGGATTCAAAGCACCCTCTGCCACGACCTTCTTCAAACTTCTGGACAAGGCATATTGAGCCATGACAAAGATAGCAGGTGAGAGCGGATCCCCCTGCCGCACCCCCCTCACCGACTTGAAGAATCCAAAACACTTCCCTAGTAACGAAACCGATATCCATAGAGAGGCAAAGCATCTGAAACAAAGATCACAGAAACATTCCCGAAACACAAAGCTCCTCATGACCCGAAGTATAAAGCTCCACTCCAAGTTATCATACACCTTCTTCATATCCCTTAGTGTTTCACTATGGGGAGCCCTTGTTATTTTCATTAATATGAAATACATATCTATGAGGAAGTACATTGATTATAGGGAAATCAATGCTATTACTATAATGAAAAATTATCATCTTCCTTATATTGATGACTTGTTTGATCAACTATATGGAGCTCAATATTTTTCAAAAACTAGCCATCATTCTGGGTATAACAATTTCAAGTAAAAAATATATTTCAAAGATGACATTTCATATGAGGCATGGAAATTACGAGTTTATAGTAATTACTTTTGGATTGACTAATAGACCCACTTTTCAATGGTTCTATTGAAAAAATTCCTCCTAGAATATCGTGATAATTTTTTTGTGGTATTTATTTATGATATATTGGTTTAATCTAAAATCTACAAGGGCTATGAGAATCAATTTTGAATCATTTTTAAGACTCTAATAAAAAAGTATTTATATGGGAAAATTTAGAAAGTGTGAATTCTAGATTGCGAAATTTATTTTTTGAGATTTATTGTCTTTTAGGATAAAATATTAGTTGATCCAGTAAAGAAAAAGGAAATAAAATCATTTCCCACACCAATGCACATAATATAGGTATGTAGTTTTAATGGTATGACAGATTTCTATCTTTGATTTTTACTAAATTTCACCTTATTGGGAAACCTGTTAATTAAAACTACATGTAAAAGGGATAAGTTCACATGGAAAAAAGAATGTGAATATTTGTTTTGATAAATTGAAGAAGATATTGGATAATTCATTGATTTTTACTCTACTATCAAGAAATGATCAATTTAAGGTATAAATTTATTCATCGAAGAAGAGACATGGTAGTATACTTATGTATAAGGATAAAGTTATTTTCCTTGAATAAAAGTAGTCGAAAACTCAAAAACAGAACTATCCAACTCATTATATTGAGGTGGAAACCGTAATATTTTCTTTAAAGATATTGATGTTGGAGTTGGTTCCCTAGAACTAACATAAGTTTAATTTATGATAACATGTATTCATAGTTTTGAATATTAATAAATTGTTTATCTCATCTTGATCATTAATCTTTGTAACATAGTATGTGATAATATCCTAAGTGTATCTACTTCAATGAAAGCACATAGTAGTTCCCCACAATGATGACTACATTGAAGATCCATTATAGTGTTGATAAATATATATATACGTTATACAGATGGATGGAGTCATTTGAGGGACAAAAAATGATTCAAGATATCATGGGTAGAGACTCATATGACATTTCAGCACCTTCTCATGGTGTACACCTTTGGTAATATGAAATGTGTGATATTATGAAAATTACCCTCACTAGTATGAAATCCACATTTATATGTCTCATTGGATGTTTCTATTTTTGGATCTGTGTATTGTCCATTAAACATTAAAATTATTATTAATGAGTATTATAAGTCTTATAATTTGATATTTTGATAAAAACATTGATGACATATGTTCACAGTGAGGTAGGATTTGTTGGGTGTGTCCTGAGTAATATTTCATCAATGAATAATGTGAGAAAGGATTTTTCAATATGTTATTTAACAAAAGTTGATATCTCACTCTATTTTATGGAAATTATATAGCCTAAATAAATAAATTTCCATTGTGTTTTATAACAATTTTTGATTTCCCAAAAGTTAATGAAAGAAACATCAATCACATAGGTTGATGACACCAGCATGCATCCTACTTGATTAGAAATATCATGATAAAGGGATTATATTACATAGTACAAATACATATGAGGTATTATATCATTTCAACATTAACATATTTATTTATGGAGGACTTGGCATGTTTTTAGATTCTAAACTTGGACTTAAGGCTCATTCACCAAATGCCATAGATAAAAATGTCTAGAGGGTCACACAAAATGTGTATCCACAATCCTAGTTAAATAATATATAATTTATTTATTATTTAAAAAGATGAAAAAACATTTTCCCACACATGGTTTACTAATTATTAATTTTTTATTGAACAAATTTATTCTTTCAGTAGTTATTTGGGATTATATTATGTGAGTAGTTTATTTAAAAAAATTATTATTTCCTATTCAGTTAATATAATACTTCATTATTTATTAGAGAATAATGCAGTGATATATATTTATTAAATAAATAGTAATTATTCAAGGACATATAAATATTGTTGAAGAATGAAAGACCACATTTATAGGACTGGTGAGAAATAATATATATTTCATATTATTCTAACAAATAATATTTAATTTTAATTCACGAGTTTATCATATGTAGAGAAATAAAAATTATAATAGTATTTTATAAATGGGGTTCCATAAGGGATTAAGAAAATAATAGAGGGAATTTCGAAATTATTTATTTCTAACCATAGATGTTTAAAAACTCAGATATATTATTCTTAAATAGATCAAATTCATTTGGTGTGAACAATGATTTTTAATAATCCACTCAAATCCCTAGAGAGACCCCTTATCCAAGAATGCTCCCACGAATAGAGAGCAATCTTCCTCCACCATCCATTCTCATGTCAAGAGAGATAAAAGATAACACTTTGGATGTTATAATCATGGAGATCAAAGGAATATGACATAAGAAATAGGATCTTCTATGATAGCACCTAAAGATTCCTATAGTGACATTTAGAGATTTTTGGAACACATGTGGAGCACCGCTATAGAGAATCTGATAATGATTTATATAATGAACTGATTGTAAAATGTAAATCCATTGATAGATCCATTAAATAATAAATTAATTATCTTAAGGTACTTATTTAATTGATTAAATTTATTATAAAAAATATGTGATGATCATGCGTTCTGGTTCTAGCATCTTATCCATTTTCTATTTTATGTGATTTAGTTCCATTGATCACGATGTTTATCATAATGTAAATTTCGGATTGATCATTGATCTTGAAAAAAATAAAGGTTGGGAATGACCCATCAGATGCTTCTACTACCCCCTAAACCTATAAATAGTATCATAGCATTGAAATAATTATTTAAAATTATTTAAAATATCATTGATTGATTTTAAATAAAAATATTCAGTTTTCAATTCATGATTAATCATTGATTTATCTGAATTTTGAGATATGTTTTTTCCAATTTCATTTCTCATAAATATAATTGAATTGATTAATTTTATTAAGCAAATAAATTCCTATAAATCATCTAGGGGTGCCAAGGAATCCGACTAGATAACACAATAGTACACACCATGTATCCTAGAGGTACACAACATGTTATAGTGTTCAACTCAACAAGAATTAATTCATGGTGAGTAAATTTATCTCATGTGGTTCATTTTTTTATTCACCATGTGTTGACAGGGCCATCCTGGAGAACTATCATCTGGAGTACACACCATGTTACTAATATATACAACGTGTAGTATTCAAGTCACTGATGGGTCATGTATCTTCTGACATGACATACATAATAGGAGACTATGTAAATAGGAGACCACATGTCATGTATCCCATGTACACACCATGCACTCAAATACTTTCCATAACACGTTTAAATGTCAAATCCCTAGGCATATGCCTCAGATAGACAGTGAGAATAGTACATTCCCTGTAGCTGGAATGTACATGTTTTGTACTCATACCAAATTACATAGAATTCAAAAATAATTCATTATACTATTTAAAACTTATCGTCATGCAGTTTCATGTGGTCATTAAGTTGATAAAAAATTCCTTGTGATTGGATTTTAATATATATAAAATTTTAATTAATTTCTATATAATTTTTAAATCTACATATCATGTATGATTTATATTTTAATTATTAATCTATGTACATTGAAGAATAACACATGACATAAAAATCATGTAATTTATGTAATCATTAACATGATAGTACATGTCATGAAATTATATGATAAATCATGTATGACACATGTTTCAAAAGTAAATAGTATACTAGTATAATAAATGTTGGGAAGTTTAGATGTGTACTGAACATGTTTCCTCTAAGGTACATTTATGTACATGGTTAATTTTATATAAATTTATTTAATCTATTTAAAATTAAAAAAGATGATAATATCATGGAAAATTTGGATGAGAATAAGATAAAATAATTGATTCATTAAATAAGATAATTAATTTATTTTATCATGATTTATATTAAATAATAATTATTATAATTTAATGGTAATTTTTTTAAATGAACTATTCATTTCATACATATGGATGATCATGATATTATACCAGATATTTGTATGTTATTGGTTTCATTAAATTTACTATGAAATTAAATTACTGTCCTACATCCCATCTCTCATCTCATTATATAAGGGCATGAGTTCCCATGGTTTCAATTATGAAAAACCTTTCCCCTCCCATGATTGTGATTAAAAAAATATGTAATGGATGAAGATCTCATGGTAGTGTAGGCTGTTCAAGTTTAGAGTTGATTTGAAACCAATCCAAGAGAGATACATAGGTTTATAGGTGAAAGAACCGCAACATAAACCATAAATGGTACACAATATTTTTTCACTAAGTTGACAGTTATTTTATAATCCTCTAGATAAACTAACCATTAGTAAATGTTCATGGAAATAACACTTTATTATTTTATTTCTTTCAATTTGAATTTTTATTTAATTATGGATGTTATTTCATGATCACATAAACTAATGAATTAAGAATCATGAATGTTAGAAATAAAATTAATTGGCTTATGCGTAAATGTTATATTTGACATGGTTAATCACTTAATGAAATCCAATTAATATTAGAAAACATGTGACAAATATAATAATCATAAAATTATTAATGAATGATAAATACCTCAATTTTATATTAAGTCTATATAGTCTTCCACTACATTAGTTGAAATTGAACCACGGTTCAAAGTGATTAAATAGCTAATGTGTGAGTGATTTAAATTATTGGGGAATTTTAACATGATTTTTTGAGTTGAATTAACTTATTTCATATCAAGGGTTGACTACCAAAGTTGTACATTGTGTAATTGAGAGGCAATAGTTGAAGAAATACATTTCAATATTTTAATATGGTGGAGCCCACTCAATAGTTAAATGAAATATGAGTTAATGTAGTTGGAATTCATAACTACTATATAAAACCCTTAAATGTTCTTGAAGAACCAAATTTTGGGTAATGAGAAGAGGAATATAGAACATTTCCACAATAATTCCCAAACAACATGATATTGTAAAGCCAATTTGGAGGGAATTATGTTTTAATAAAATAGTGAGAGATTAATAAATATAATATATATTTATTTTTATAATTTTTTTAGATAATGTACTAAATCCCTACTTATCATATTTTTAGAAACCTATGTTAGAATGACTTCCAACATATCACTGTGATCCATACTTGACATGGATTGCATTCCCACTAGCATAAATTTACAAGATTGGAAAAGGTGATTACGTTTTATCCTATGCCATGGAAAGAGTTTTTTTCGTGATGGAAGAACCTATTCTTAATGAACATGGTAAGGAGGATATTGAGGGAGAGTTGTCTCACAATAATTTTATTTTTAAGTTACTATAGATGTTCAATGTTTCATTCTATCATCCATGAAAAATGAGATTTTGGAGGAACATGAGGAAATGTATGCATATAAAAAGATGTCTCACCTTCAAAATCATTATTAAGTGAAGGTGATGCGTGAGAGATATGAGAACTCTAATTTTCTATTAATAAATATTATAGGAGAGTCTGTGACATTTGCTTTTCATGTAGTCAAGATTATTGGATACCTTGAATGCTTATACATCTTAGGGATTAAATTTCTAGATGAGTTTCACACCAATATCATACTTTCCTCAAAACCTTAGAGCTTACCTTGTTTTATTATTAATTATAATAAGATGAATAATGATAAGAGTATCTTAGAAAAACTTTCATTGATTTGAAAAGTAGATAAGGACATGGGACATGAAAAAAACATTATACTCATGGTGAATAAGTTATGAATAACAAGGAAAAGTGTCCCAAGACCCATAACAAGTCTAAATCTCATGATCACAGTCCTTACAATAAGGGAAAGACCCATAGGAAAACAATTGAAAAATAGGCATTATGTTTTTCATGTGGAATGTAAGTCCACGGGAAGAAAAACTTCACCTAGAAGAAAGGGGAATCTAGAGGTTAATTCCTTATCAAGTGTAATATTTTAATATCTACACATTGGGTATTATATATTGATTTTGATGCTCGTTACTATATCCAAATGAAAAACCAAGTAGATTCTGAAAGATTTCTAGAGGATGTGTATATTTATGAGCTTCCAATGGTGTGAGGATTGATGATCTAGCCATTGGTTACTACCACCATTCATTTCTAACAAAAATAATATTGGTTTTAAGTAATTGTTATTATATAACAACTATTATCAATACCATAATTTTTATTTCATTCCTATATGGTTATGGTTTTACATTGAAGCTTAGAAATAAAAGTTGTTTCATTTATAAACACAACATTTTTATGGTATGGATTATTTAAATAAAATGACTTATATATTAAATTAGGAAAAAAAGTTTTGGAAATAGATAATGAATCATGTTCACATGGCCAATATAACACTAAGCTATGGCATCACTATATTTGTAATATAAACGAGAAGAGTTTAACAAATCTATATCAAGATATTAATTTGTAATCCTCTGAGCTATAACCACTTAAAATATTTAATGATTGTTTACAAGAAAAAATTACCCAAATGAAATTCGGTGGATAGGGTGAAAAGGGCACAAAGATTATAGGACTGGTACTCACAAATGTGTGTGGACCATTTTCACTTTAAGATATAGGTGGGTATTCTTACTTCATAAATTTTAGTGATGACTTGAGTTGATATGAACATGTCTACTTAATGAGGTATAAGACCGAGTCCTTTTAGAAATTAAAATAATTCATGAATGAAGTATAGAACAAAATTAGAAATAAAATAAAGAATCTTTTCTCAGATTGAGGTGGTGAATATCATAACCAATAGTTTATCACCTCTATATGGGATTTGGGATTCTATATCAACTCACTCAACCTTTCACACTATAGTGTATTGTTTTTAGTGAATGTAGGAACCATAACTTTTTAGACATGGTATGTTTGATGATTATTCATGAAGATATTCCATTATACTTTTAGGGATATACATTACAAACTTCATTATACACACTAAAATAAGTACAAACTAAAGAGGTAAACAAATTCCCTTCTAGTAATGGAATAAAAAGAAAAAATTTCATCCACACACACACATTTACATGGTTATAGGGAATTTTTAAGGACTTATCTGGAAGAAAAATAGAACCCCAAGGACCAAAGTGCATCTTTACAGGATATCATAAGGAAATGAAGGGATACAGACTATGTAAACCCATAGATAAGAAATTGTATGTCGCTAGAGAAGCTATCTTTCATGGGAGGGAGCACATCCTCAAAACTAATAGTGGTAGATGGATTTAATTAGAAAATGTTGATGCTCAATAAACAAAAGAGTTGGTAGAGGAATACATTCCATAGGTCCCCATGACAGAAGTTTTTCCTAAACAATATGTACTTTATAAGAGCACAAGAAAAGTAAGAGAACTAGGGAGATATGGTTTTGTTCTCATTGATGTTGGTGACTCATTAGTGGATAAAAATAATGAAATTATATACTAAAAATAGGAAGTAGAGGGATTAGATACTTCAATATGGAAATAATCCATGAATTAAAAAATGGATTTCATGTATTAGAACCATGTTTGGGTTCTGATTGATTCTCCAATTAATGTATGTCCTACATGGTGAAAATGGGTATTTAAGAGAATAATGGACATGGAAGGTAAATTAGATACCTATAAAAAATTTCTAGTGGATAAAGGGTTTAAAAAGTTGCATGAAATTGAATATTATGAAACTTTTTCATCAGTTTCCATGTTTAAATACATCATAATTCTACTTAATATAGTAGATTAACCTAACTATGAAATTTGGTTGATGGATGTAAAAACTACATTAATTAATGGTAACCTTTATAAATATGTCTATATGACACAACTAGAAGGGTTTTTGAATCATAGTTACAATAAAATGATTTATAAGTTTCATAGATCCATTTATGGATTGAAGCAAGAATCTAGGTCATAGAACATTAAAATTGATGAAGCTATAAAATAATTTGGTTCCATTAAGAATGAATGTGAGTAATTTTTTTCAAGAGGATTAGTGGAAATGGGGTCATTATCCAAGTACTATATTTTGATTTCATATTACTAATTAGAAATGACATACCAGTCTTATAGTCTATTAAGAACTTGTTAAACGTGTTTTTTTATAAAGGATTAGGTGAAACAACCTACATTATATGGATCAAGATACTTAATTATAGATCCAAGAGTCTACTTAGTCTATGTCAAAATACATAAATTAAGCATATTCTAATGATACATTGTATGGACCAGTATATGAGTGGATTGGATCTAGTGTCACATGGTCTACATCTTTCAAAGAAAATGTGTCCTCATACACAACAAGAGAAAAATAGAATGAGTATGATCCCATATGATTCATCAATAGGATCAATGATATATTCCATGTTATTTTCTAGACATGATATTGACTATTCATTGATGATTGTATGAAGTTATCAAGTAGATCCTATAGAACAATGTTGGTATGATATTAAGGCTATCCTTAAGTATGTGAGTAGAACTAAGGATATGTTTGTAGTGCATAGGTTAGATGAGGAACTAGTAATCTGGGGTTATACTGATGATTGTTTTCAAATATATCATAATGTTATAAAGATGCAGTTAGGATATGTTTTCTATCTCAATGGAGGAGATATGATCTAGAAGAGTTCAAAGCAACCAGTTATCCTTTATTCTACAGTGGATTATGAGTATATAGTGGCTTTCGATGTAGCCAAGGAATCAATTTGGATATGAAACTTTTTCCATGATCTTGATGGGGTGCCTAGAAGTAAAGAACTTATCACATTGTATTGTGATAAAACCAGAGTGGTGGATCTTGTAAAAGAGCCAAGGTCACACTAAGAAAAAAATAACATACTCGAGAAGTATCACATATTGATGGATTTTTATTAGAGGGGTGAAGTTGTAGTAGGAATAGTACCCCCATAAGAAAATGTTGTGGAACACTTGACTAAAGGCCTATCTCAGTAGAAGTGTAAGTATTATGTGAGATCTAGTGGACTGAATGTTGTTAGTAGTTGCTCTTGTGAAAATATGAGTCTATTGGAGTTGGTTTTCTAGAGAAAACACTTGTGTAATTTATGTTAACATGTATTCATAGTTTTTAATAGTAATTAACTTCATTCACATCATGATTTTTCTTCTATGTAACATAATATGTGATAATTTTCTAAGAGTATTTATCACACTAAAAGGTCATAAAATTTCTTCAGTATGATGAGAACCCTGATGTTCGATGAAAGTATTCCTATATGTATATCTCTGTGTGTGTGTGTGTGTGTGTGTTTCTTCTATGGATAGATGGAATTATTTGAGGGGTAAAAATGATTTGGGCTGTTATATTTGGATACTAATAGGTATTTGAGTCACCTTCTAATTGTGTACACCTTTGGTAATATCCAGTGTAGGATAATATGAGAATGATAACTACTAATAAGAAAAATACATTTAGATGTTCCATTGGATGTTCTTATCTACATATATTTTTATTCATATATATACAATAATATTCTTATTAATGAGTAATATAATTAAACAAATATGTTATATTGACAAAAACCATGATGACATATGTTCGCGAAAAGGTAGGATATGCTGGGTGTGTTATGAGTAATATTGAATTAATGAATAATGTGAGAAAGAACATTACCCTTATTTTCTTTAATGGATGTTTATATATAAAACCCTTTTATTTAAATGATATATACTAGATGAATACATGTCCTTGGTGTTCTATAGGAATTTTTCTTTTTTAGAAATTCAATTAAATATATATTGAGCACATAGGTTGATGACGCTAGCAAATAACCCGCTTGATTAGAGATATCATCATAAAGGGATGATATTACATAGTGATCATCCATAAGAGGTATTATTTCATTTAATTAATAAATTATTTCTATATGGGTTCCTTAAAATCTTTCATAACATTAACCTTGGACTTTAAGATTCTTCACCAAATGTCACTAATAAAGAAGGCTAGAGGGTCACACACAAAGTGTATCCAGAATATCAGTTAAATAATATATTATTTATTTATTATTCTGAAAATTGAATAAAAATTAGTCATACATTTGGTGTAATGAATTTTAATGTTTTATTGATCATGTATATTCCATAACCAGTTATTTGAGAGAATATTGTGTGAGGGTAATATTTAATAAATTTTTATTTTCTATTTATGAAAATAATATTTATTTATTTATTTTTGACTAATAGAGTGGTATTTATTTATAAAATAAATAGTTATTATTCAAGGCTCGATGAATATTATTTAGGAACTAATTACCAATTTTATAGGTCTAGGGATAAATAATATATATTTAACATTATTTGAAGAAATAATATTTAATTTTAATTCACAAGTATAGAGCATGTCGAGAAATAATAAGAATATTATTATTTTAGACATGGGGTTCTATAAGGGATTAAATAAATAATAGAGATAACTTGAGTAATTATTTATTTATCACCCCAATGATATATAATCCCAGTTATATTATTTTTCAAGAGATATAATTCATTGGGTGTAAACAAAGAATATGAAGAATTCTCTGGAAGCCTTAGTGAGATCTCTTCTCCAAGAATTCTCTCAATAATAGAGATCAATATTCCCCAACTTTCTACTATCTATTCAAGAGAGATCAAATAGAATAAATTGAATGTTATTCTCATGGAAATAAAAGTATAATGACACAATAGATAGGATCTACCATTCAATCACCTAGAGATATCAATGGTGACATTCGGAGATTTATGGAACATGTGTAGATCACCTCCATAGGGAATGTGATCTTGATTACTAAAAATTGTGATAGAATGTATATATGTTTTCAAATCTATAAATTAATAAATAATTCCTCACAAGGTAATTATTTAATTGATTAAATTAATTAGAAATAATATGTGATGATCTAGTGCTGTATTTCTAGAGTTTTATTGATAGTATGTTTTATTTTATTCAATTTTGTTGGTATTAATGTTTATCATCATTTAAATCTAAATTTCACTATTGATCTTGATAAAAAAGAAAATTTATTCATGAACCATCACATTCTTATTTTGTGACCAATTACTATAGTGGATTCATTTTATTTATTGTGAAAGATGTGAGATATAATTAGATCATAAGCACCTAAAATAAAACTTTCCACCAAAATATCTTAATATGAGGCCAAGGTGATGTCTCTATCTACCTAAGGTTTATGTTTTATTAATATAATACCAATTAAGAAAGGTAAATAAGGTTGTAGATGCATTTTCTAGGAAGGATCATATATTCCCAAACAAGATGAGATTGACTGGGATCTTATTCTCATGAATTTTGTAAATTTAGATATAAGAATTATTAAGTAATGAGAAAAATTAGTACCATTTAAAATTATTTCCAAACTATATTTATTAGAAAATATAAAAATATATCAACCTGAGGAAGAGATTTTTTAATGGGAGAGACATCATCCTAGTAATGATATACAACCTCTACCTATTCCTATATGGAAATGGGATGAAATTACTATATAACATATCACTAGATTACCAAATAATCCTAGAAATAATGATTAAATATTAATTATTGTGGATTGACTTACTAAATCTACCATTTACTTCCTATAAGAGAATATTCTCCTCTTTAGTGCCTTACACGACTCTATATTAATTATGTTTCATGATTTCGTGATGCATCTCTTACTATTTTTTCTGATCATGATCTGAAATTTACATAAAAATTCTAGAAATGTATTTAGAAGACTCTAGATATTGATCTTTATTTGAGAACTACCTACCACCCTAATACCGATGGGTATTAAAAAATGACTATTCAAACTTTTGAATACATTTTGAGGTCATTCTCACTTGACTTTCAAGTTATGCGGGATTATTATTTACCTTTAGTAGAGTTCTACTACAAAAATAACTTCCATTGAGGTATTGAAATGGTGTCGTATGAGGGATTATATGGAAATATTTGTTGTTATTCATCTTTCTGGGATGAAGCAAGTGAAAGAAATATTGTGGGCCTAGAACTTGTTGAGGATACAACAACGAAGGTAAGGGCATTCAAACCTATATTAAAACATCTTAATGAAGGAAAATGAGTTATTCTTATAACTAAAGAAAATATTTAAAATTTAAATTGGTAGATCACATTTTATTGAAATTTTTTCTTTGGATGGGTGTTATAAGGTTCAGTAAGAAAGGAAATTTTAGCTCACCTAAATTGGACCTTTTGAAAATTTTGAACGAATTGTAGTTATGGATTACCCTTTTGCAATACCACCAAGCCTCTCAAAAGTACATGATGTATTATATGTATCACTATGGATGAATTACATGATAGAACAGATTTTTTTTCTCACTTAACATGAAATATAATTAGAACATGATTTATCTTATTATGAAGTGCTTATCTAGATTCTGGACACAGGAGAACAAGTGTCGAGGAATCAGACTACTCTATTGTCAATGATACATTGGAGAAATCATTTTATAGAAGAGGAGATATAGGAACCAAAAGAATTTAAGATGAATAACTACACAAATATATTCATGATGTAAAATTATATAAATTTTTAGGATGAAATATTTTATGAAGGGAAGAATGTAACACCTGAGCATCAATTATAATAATATTTTCTTTTAAAGAAACAATAGTACAATACACATATTTTTATTCAAGAATGAGATAAAAATTAAATTTTATAATTTTATAATTTTTTTAAAAATTAATTTAATTTTCAAAATTAAATTAGTGTGTAATTATAGGATTTTTCTAAAATGATTTATTTTTCAAAAAATGGTGAAAATAAATATTTTCAAACACAACAAATTATTTTCATTAAATTATGTAATTTATAAGTCCCATTAATTTTTTTATTTTTTTTAAAAATGAAATAAAATCCATTTTATTTATAATAAACCAATCAATAATTTTCATGATTTTTATATAAGTTAAATTTTATGCTTAAATTTTTTTTTCTAAAAATTAGTTTTCATTTATTTTTACATATTTATATTAATGCTAATTTATAATAATGTTATAAAATGAATCTTAAAAAAGGGATAAAATATTTGTAACCATAAGCTTCAAATTTGTTAAATTGGGTCCATTTATTATTTTGAAATATGAATAGGAACCGTGGAAAAATTTGTCACCTCAGTTAAGGTAAAATGATTAAAAGAAGGTTTGAACAATAAGAAAAGGCTTTAAAAACTCTCCAAAACCTGAATATATCTTTTATGATGAGTGGATTTCAAACATTATCATATAATTATTGAATATATGACCACTTGGGGCCATTTATCTTTGATATTGACCTTTATATTATTTTATGAATGGAATAAATACAAAATAACACCCCTTTGACATTGATATATCTAACATTTTGACATAAGGATAAAAAGAGGTTATGTTTAGTTTTAGATATTTATTTGAAATATGAAATAGTATTTTATGATTTTTATTTATTTTTAATTTTTAGTGATTGAATAATTTTCTTAAATGCTTACGCAACGCTGACATAGTACTAGTGAAAGTAGTTGAAAAACCAAGTAAATGATTTTTAAAACTCTAAAATAATTATTTTTTTAGTGAGTTAGAGTGTCCCATTAATTTTATAGATATATTAATAAATATTAGGGATATATTATAGGTTTATATTTTAATTCCATGGCTTTTAAGTTATTTTCAATGTAAAATTAAATTATTATTTCCCCAAATGACTTTAAAGATATTTTATGAAGTATAATATTTTTTGATTTAAAATTCATAAAAATATTATTATCAAATAAGTAAATGGGATATGGTTGAAAATATAAAGCATATTTCATTTATGGGGTTTTTTAATTTTATTGTTATATTTTTAACCCTCAAAGGGAAAAAACATCTATATTATTTTAATAGTCAAAATGGTTAATATGGAGTTAAAATTAAGAGATAAGGGTAAAAAGATAGAAAAAAATTGCATAAATTTTAGTGGATGAGAGTATTTCGACACATCCTCATATTATATTATAATTATATAAATTTGATACATTTTTATATAAAAAATAATATATATTACTTGAATACTTTAGGAAATTTGAAAAATTCCCCACCCCCTCACTTATAAAAGGATACCCCTTCTCTCTTTTCTTTAAACAACACTGTGAATATTATCATGAAATAAACCTTCCAATATATCTTCTAAAAATTATTATATCATTTATAGAGGTTACTATTTTTCTCAAAGACCAACCCTAGCTCCCTTAAGATTATATCTAAAGGAATACTACAAAAGAAGAGGTAATCGCCTTTACTAACTTTTTAAAATTTCATTCTTATTCTACTAATATCAATATATTGCAACCATTATAAAATAAGTAATATAGTATAATAAATATAATGAGGTGTTATTATGATTGTAGGAAAAATCATTTTACACATCTTTTCTATCCTACGGAAATTTAAAACACCACTAGTGTGTATTTAAAACATACAATCACCACAAAGTTGTTTAATTCAGTTTTTCATCACTAGTTTAATTGAATGGTTATAAATATGGAACTAAATGTTTATTTATTATATTTATGAAATAATTCTTCTTCTGTAATTATAAAATCATATCTATCTCATTACCTTCCAATCCATTGGAAAATGATAACGTCTCTCGTGTATACATGTGGATGACCACCTCTATGAAACAATGTGATATATTTATCATTTCACATTAAATGGATGGTAATCAATATAGACTTAACAAATATATATGATATTTCTATCATGCTTAATATTTTTATGATAACGGAACTATGATCAATGTACAAGGACCAAAACTTACATTCAAAAACATGAATGAGAAAAAAAAGTGTTTTAAATCCAAAATAACAATAATAAAGAAATATTGAAATAGAATTACTGGTAATATTTAATAATGAGATCATATATTATATTATAAATAAGAATATTATTTTGGTATACATTAATACCATGTTCAAAACCATCATAAAAGTGGTTCAATCGTGTTCAACTAAAGAGAAATGTGAGGTAAGGTATCTCGTCTCAATTTCAAATCCATTAAGACATATTTGATATTATACACAAACATACTTTTATGTGGTGTATATTTTAATATCCTAAGCTTTAAAAATTATATTATGTTTGATAACTTGTATGAAATAAAGCATCAAGTGTAAATCAACTGTGATTTTTATGTAAATGTGATCATTATAACCTTGATATTAAATTGTTAGGTATGAATAGGATTAAATAATTTTTAATATATATATATATATATATATATATATATATATTTCAATATAAATATATTTAGTAATTCTTAGTAAATAAAGAGACAATTTTTTGTAACGCCATTTTATTCTTCAAAGATATATTCTCTTCAAAAAGAGTTTTATTGATCAAATAACATAATTAATTTTTATAAAATTTGTAAATTATATTTAATAAAATATATAGATTTTTTCAAATAGTCATATAAAAATTATCCTATAGTTAAATATTTAATTTTTTTAAAAAGAGTGATTTCCAGTGAATAGTGAAAATAACAATTTTTATAGAAAAATGTAATTTGTTTTAAAGTATTTATAATGTAAAATTCTATTTTTTATTATTTTCAAAATTTAATTGGTTATTTATTAATTATAATAGTACAATTAGTATTTTTGAAATGAATTTTTTTCTTTAATTTAGTATAAAAACATTTTATACATGAAAATGCATTTTTGTAAAAAACTATTATTCATCACATTTTTTCAATTTAATTTTAAATTAAAATTTGAAACTTCTATTTTAAGAAACTTTTATATTGGATTAATTTTTTGAAGTTACTGGTTCTATGTTTATTAAATATATTATTTTTTTATTTTTGGTCAATCTGAATGGTAACCTTAATATTTTTTTTACCATGGTAAAGTATAAATCGGGTAATTAAGGGTTAAAAATAATATGATAAAGACAATAAGATGATTATAACTCTTGAATTAATTTTATTAGATGATTACTTATCACCAATACTCATACAAGATTTTATTATATGTCATTTTTTTCCATATGGGTGTGATTATTGGCATTATAATATTATATGTAAATAAAAGTAAATGATGCCACACTCTGGTTTTTAATAACTATAATATTTTTAACATGAGGAAAACAAGAATATTTGTTCTATTATAAATAATAATTTAAAATATAAATTAATTTTAAAAATTTAATTTTCAAAAATTTTTGTGAAGAAATAATTATAAAGGTCTTACACAAAGCTGATGTAGTAATTATTCAATTAATGGGAAAATCAAATAAATGATATTAAAAATATTTAAAGTAATATAATTTGAGGTAATTAATTTGATACATGAATTTTATATATTAATATAATAGGTTATGAATGTAATTAAATATTTGGCTCAAATAAAAGTTATTTTAATGATGTTAATAAAGTCAATGAAATGAATAGTTCTAAAAAATAACATTAATAATATTTTACAATAAATAATATTTTATTAAAGAATTTAAAATTTATGAAAATATGTTATTCAAAATATTGATTAGGATAGAGTTGATAATATCAACAATGATCCATTTATTGATCGTTTTATCATTTATAGAAACTATCTTAACCCTTAAAGAGTTAAAATCTGTGTTGTCACAATAAGTGTGAAAGGGGTTAATGAGGGATTAAAACCAAAACGATAAGGGAAAACACAAAGTCATAACTTGTGAATTTTTTTCTATAAGATATTATTGAGACCTATCATAATCATATATTTTATGTAAATCATTTTTATCCCTTTTGAATTGATAAATAATATATATTATTTTAATATTTTTTGAAATTTCAAGAGTGCCCCTCCACTCTCTTATAAAAGGACGTATCTTATTCTCTTTATATGACACTTCAAGAAACATTTGTTTCGGCTAATACCTACCCAAATACCTTCCTTAAATATCTTCTGATGTCCTAGAGGCCTTGGTTTAAAAAAAAACCGAGGGATGATTTTTGTGTAAACATTAAGAGGTTTTTTGAGTAAGAGGTGTTGAAGGACATATATAGAATTTTTGGACTCAAGGTAAGTGATTTTATATAAATTTACTTTTATTGAAGAATATTTTATTATTTTACACCTAATTTATTTTTATGGTGTACATACATCTATTTTACATGTTATAACATGAATCCTTCATACTTCATGATATTTTACATTGTAATTTGAATTATTTTATCCAAGGGGGCTTGACTTGAAAAAAAAAGTGGTAAAGGGTCTCTTAACTCAATTTCCTAATGTTGGGTTATAATTATTTTTACTCTAAATTTATATTCCACGATTATTTATTAATTTATCTATAAATTGTTTTATTTTGTATTTCTACTAGTCATATGAGGATTTAAATCTTTTACTCATAATCACTCAGCTGATTAATTCAAAATTTAATTATATGATTTTTGTAAGGGCTATTCATCTTAAATTCACTTTCCTTGGGATATATGTTATGATGTGCACATATGTTTCTTTTACGAGGTGCACATACCACCCTTTTGACATAATTTATCATGAAAAAACAATTTTTAATGATATTTAATGTTTTATTTTTTGTTATTATTTCTTGAGTTTACGATTGAAGAGTTACAAAAGTGGCAAAGGCTTTATGATGAAATCAATTTTATTTTCAGGATTTTTTATGTTCACGGTTTCTTAAGGGAAATCATAAGTTATTATTTTATTTAACCAAATATCATTTATTCTAATCTGGTTTTGAATGTGTTTTATAAGTTTAATTTCCATTTTCCCCTTATAAATTAAAGAAACATCAAGAATGTAATTTATAAGTGACGATGAAATTGTACATTATTTTAGATCAAGAATCTTTCTATTCCATATCTTGGTTTTTAAAAAAATCAGAATATTTCATTTTAATTTTTTTTTCCATAAATATATTTTACAAGATGTTTTTACTTCTTTTAAAGAGATTTAAAAAGGAAATTTCTTAACATTTTTCAAAATGGGTCACTTTTTACTCCTCTTACAAAATGTTTGAAAAGAATATTTATTATTAACAACTAAAACATGAACATATTTTCAAATCATCATGATAATTATTTTCTTTTAATTTTATTTATAAGTTTATTGGATGAGTTTCAAGGAAAGGGGTTTTGAAAATATTCTGTATTTTTTAGTTTTTGAAATTTATTTTCAAAGAAAAAATGACATTTTTCCCAGAATTTTGTTAAT
The DNA here is from genome assembly GCA_963277665.1 of Viscum album. Taxonomy (NCBI): domain Eukaryota; kingdom Viridiplantae; phylum Streptophyta; class Magnoliopsida; order Santalales; family Viscaceae; genus Viscum; species Viscum album. The sequence goes on along the minus strand of OY728138.1, from coordinate 1,290,366,944 downwards.
GATCAATTATTGGTAGTTCTGTTCCAAAATTCTAATAACCAGTTTTTTTAATTATAAAACACTTAGGATATTTTGTAAGGATACCATCCTCATTCTTTCTCTGGGTGGATTATTTTCATTTAAAATATATTTTCATTGAACATATTTCTTTTCCATGGGTTAATCATGTTATAAAATTAATTCTCTATTTTAATTTATATGATGAAAATGACATTTACCACCACCATAACCATTATTTTATATTGATATTACCTTATAATATTTCACGATTTCATTAAAAAACCCCTTCTCTCAATTTGGGTGATTTATGTTTTAAAAATGTATTTTTTAAATATAAGGGTGTTTTGATTTTTGAAAGTGTTTTTCACATGGGTTTAAAAGGTTTTTTAAGGGTCCTATTTATGTTGTAGTGTTTTAACAGTTTTTATAAAGGGTTGAGCCCCATTATAAATCATAGATGACCTCAATATATCTTATACAATGGGTGCACCTAGATAACATTTTAATGGATTAGGTAATGACTATGTTCTATAGATAATTTTAATGTAATTTCCTTATATAGTTAACCCAATAGTAAGGGTTCTATATGGGCTCTATAATGATTATTTTCTAAGGTTTGAAAACATTTTTTTGCTTTATATTGTTTATAAATGTTTCCCTTGATCAGGGATGACATCACATTGTTCATGATTATTTATTCTTATGAAACTTGTCCTATGGTAAAGCTTTATTCCAAGATTAGTGGTTAATGATCCATGTATTAATTGGAATAGAACATATAATGTTATTCTTGTTCACCTTGATTGTGTCATCATATACTTCTTTTCATCTTACTCTCACTCAGTACATTCAATTTTTATTGCTTATATTTACCCTTACTAAGAATTTGATCTCACCATTATTATGTTTCATTTTCCTTAGGTTATGTAGATTGATAAATAATTATCTTTTTCTAGAAAGGTTTCCTATGTAGATAATTTTATGAGATATGTTGAAGACTTAATATGGAATATTATAAGATGGGTATAGTGGGAGAGATACTCACTTGAAGTCAATATTTTGTTAATGTATTAGTTGTTCATAATTATATTAAACTATAATCCTAAAAGGTCCTTTGGTATGTAAGTGATCCAAAATTTCTTTTATATTTTGTAAGGCATGTATTTATGAAATTATATCACATTTATTAGTATCAAAGTCAGATAAGTAATGATTATATTTTTAGCACCAGATATAGTAGTGTGTTTTAATGGCTATTATAGTTGGTATTAAAACAATGATTAGATATATTTTTAGATTAGGATATTTTAATATGATGGTATCTTAATAGTTATAGTTACCATCATTGGTTTATATATTTAAGTTTGATCATAATATCAATGTCTTAAACGCCCCTTAGGAGGCATTAAGTGATAGAATGTTAAGGTAATAAATGATATTTTGGGAAAGGATTTGTTGGGTTGAGGTCTATGTAACCCTTCGGTTTAAAAATATTAATTATTTTGAAAAAATCTTTTACACTTTTGGGAATGTAATCTTAAAGGTATGCGATAAACTTTTAGGTTAAAACATTCAATATTTTTATTATTTGGATATAGGGTTATTTATTTATGGAAATGATTAGAATATAATAGAGGTATTAAGGAATATATATTATTTGTACAAGAGTTTAATAATTATTGTTATTATTTTTATATGAATGTTAAATATATATTATAATAATATCTGATCAAACCATTCTAGTTTTTAGGATCACTATTGGAAATCTGTGTCATTATTTAATTTTGGAGATTGTGGTATTATTTATTTATATGTAGATTTATTAATTTTAGGAATTATCACATTTTTCTAACTATTTTAGTTTTGGTTCATATATAATGATAGTATAAATGTATTTTTTTCTTTTTTTTAAAGTATATGATACGATGAAATTTGATAAAAAAAATCATCTTGAATACTAATTTTTTGGGGAAAAGGATGAGATTGCGATTAAAATAGATTGAAGGATGAAATTTTACTTGTTAATTAATAATATTTTATCATGTTTTTAGTATATATGGTAAGGAATTACTTAAATATTTGAAAAAAGGATATCAAGTCAAAAAATTTATCCTCGTACTTTATCTTCCAATGAATCGATGTACTTTTTTCACAACTGTTTAGTTTATGGTTTTGTGATCCTTGAATTTATCATGATCATTCAATTTCTTGTGATAAATGATATATATCACTCTAAATAATTATTTTTACATTATGATTTTCTCCGATGTACATATTCTCACATTCCATTAATTTTTTCTTATATGGAAATATAGTTATGTATTATTTGAGATGGCCTTCAAATTTTCATTGTATATTTTCAATATGAATTTTTATCAACCCTTTTTACTATATGGGGTTTCAAAAAAGGTATTTTAAAATATTAACCTTTGTCTACTATGATCGAGTTAAAAACCTTAATGATTAACTTTCTTTGTGGGGGGGGGGGAGAATGTAATATCTTGAGATTTTAAAAGGACGTTATGTTTGATAATGTGTACAACACACACCAGAGAGTGTAAATGAACCACAAAATATTATTATTTAATTGTGACAATTATCACCTATTTGTTAAATTGGAGGGTATGAATAGTATTAAATATTTTTTGATATATATATATATGTTTTAATCAATAAAAATGTATTGATTACTACTTAGGATATAAGCACTCAATTTTTAGTAAAACCAATTTATTTTTAAAAGACATGTTTTCTTCAGTTTTATATTTTTTGAGTGAATTATATAATTAAATTATGTAATTTTTAAAAAAATTATTTGAAAAAATAAATATCATTTTTAAAATAAACATATCAAAATTTACCTATGGTTAAATTTTGAAATTTTTTAAAATGTTTTATTCGAAGTGAATAGTGAAAAATACATATTTTTATTAAAAAATGAATATTCTATTAAAGTATTTAATAAGTAAAATTATGTTTGGGATTTTTTTTTAAATTTAATCAGTTCATTTTATTTAAGATAATCTAGTTATGTTTTTTTAAATTAGTTTTATTCTTGAGTTTATTATAAGAAATTTTATTCTTGAAAAGAAAATTTTCAGAAAAGTTATTTTTTTTTTCTGATCAATTAAATTTGAAATTAAATTTTTTCACTTATGTGTTTTAAATTTTTAAAAAATGATCATATATTTGGAATTAGTGGTTCCAAATTTGGTTAATTGGTCCCATTTATTTTTGGTAAACATAAATTGTAACCAAAGGAATTTTTTTACCCTGGTAAAGAGAAACTCAGGCAATTAAGTTTTAAAAATATTGTTATACAGACTATAAAATGACCCTAACACATTCCTTAATTTATTTTATGATTCCATATCATCAATATCATCCAATATTTAGTTATATGAATTTTTTTTCTATTTTATTGTGATTATAAACTTTATAATATTTTATATAAAGACAAGTAAAAAATATCACACTCTAGTTTTTTAGAAATACCAAATTTTTAAAATGGGGATAAAAAAGATATGTTATGTTATTACTATTAATTTAAAGTAATGATGAATTATATTAATACCGATACGTTATTTTCAATTTATAGTGAAGAAATAATTTCCTTAAATACTTACATAAAGATGATGCAATAATTATTCAATTAATGGAAAGTAAAATTAATGATATCAAAAATAATTAAAGTAATATAATTTGAGGTAATTAATGTGATCCATTAATTCTAAATATTAATATAATATGTTAAGGATATAATAAAATATATTTTATGAATTTAATTTGTTGTCTTTATGTAATTAAAATAAATATATTTAATTGTTTTAACAATTGACATTAATGACATTTTATAATAAATAATATTTAATTAAATGATATAGAATTTATAAAAATATTATATTCCCCCAAGTTATTAAGATATGGTTGATAATATCATCCATGGTCTAATTATTGGTTGATTTTCCTATCATAAACTATCCTGGATACCCTAGTACCCTAATACCCAAGCCGCCACATACATAGAAGGAAGGGCATTCTCGATCCAAACAGGTTAAATAATAGAACCTGAAATCATACAAGAACAAGAGGTAATGAAATTTCCACAAAATATTGTGAGATAAAATATAACAGTAAATATTATTAACACTCTAAATAATGAAATTATGAGAAACCAAACATGTATAAACGAAACCCAAAGAAGTATATAATCGAAGTAATCAACAACTGGAAATATTAAACTCAAATATCCCAAAGGAAACATGACACCAAGCCCAAATAAGCAAGAAAATACACAACATACATGAGGTTATTTTCCTTTTCTCAAACCCGACAAAAGAAAATCTATAACTGCCTGAAGCCAAAGGTAGGATGTGATCTATAAATCCCATCTTTGTCTCACCAAGTGTTATATAATCAGTACCCTAAAAATTTACCATTAATGATATTAATATAAAAAATAAAATGCATGAAATGTAAATTTTTATATGTAATAAAAAATAATTGTTTCATTATAAAAATATGATAGATATATAAAAAAACTTCCAAATAGGATTAAATGAATATTTTATATAAAACAGGTTATATAAATCATTTTGCATGAGTAAAATAGTTCAAATAATCAACGACATGTATATCAAGTAAAATAAATCATAGTATAATAAGAAAAATACTTTTAAAAAATCTTTGCGGTAAGTTAGTTTATCAGGTAATGGGATCCTCATGCATCTCATTGTGATAATAGCTCTAGTTATGTGTGCATACCCAAATACACCACAATAGTGGAACCCAACACGGGAAGTCTACAACCCAATAGGAGGACCCATTATAGAAAATCATACTGAAGATGTTTTAGTAACAATTATCATCATCAATTCATTGCTAGGGGGAAAGGTCCAAGTGTAATTTTCCCAGTTACCACTAACAACCCATGCTATCATGTGGATCAAAAAATAAATCAAATTAGAAATCAAATATTCTAAAAAAAATTAAAATATGAAATAAGTTGGATGCTCAGTGGAATCTGGTTGGCCGAGGATTATAATTTTTTTCATCATCAAAATTATGGAACTTTTCATTTGAAAATATCCAAGACCTAATATATTCTAGAGGATCTAATGTAAATTAAAGGAGAACAAAAACATATCCCAAAAAATACCTTTTTTGATTTGAATCAACGCTTGCCTGTAACTCATTACCAGATATCATTTCTTAATGTGTCCATAGAGGGATCATTCTAGATCATCCAAATGCACTTCATAATCCACTAAAGCATCGATCATAAAATTTTGGGTGCTTACGTGGAGATATGATGCCTCTTTCGATGCCCTGGTGATCACCTCAATGATATACCTTCTATGCCTAAGGGAGATCATGATATATGTGCCTGGATTGAAGGTATATATCTCTATAAATTGGGAGGTGAGTGGTTCTTTAGAATATTTTCCATGAATAATAATGATCTTGAGCCTCTCTCCACTTATTTATAGTGGATGATGAAAATACCCTGATGAGTTCCCTACCCCTCGTTTATTTATTGTCCACTAAATAAATAATTATGAAAAACTATACTGAGTAAATATTTTTACTATTTTATCACATAACTATAATATATATAAAATATATTATGAGTTAAACCATAGTCATTTAACTCGACTCATATTTCCTACTTAATATTAAATGAACATTGAATATTAAAATAACATTTGTTCGATTAATATTATTCCTCATATTTAATTAACCTATAAAAATATTTAATAAATAAATTCAATACTAATTATTCTTTATTTTAATAATATGAACTTATGTATTTATCAGTGATCGATATCTTGGACAATACTCGGACCCCATGGTGGGGCCCACCTTGTCTGATATACCTCTTTAACTAAATAGAGAGGATTCCTGAATACACTATTTTGTTTGAACCTCTAGATCCTTATCTTGATAGAAATGAATAAAATCCACAGACCTAGATTGGAGTCTAGAAACCCATCAAGGTACCTAAAAAGATAAGGAATGTCGTAGCAATGACAACCAACCAACAATCACACATTATGTACTATAATCCCTTTGTATTTAAATATCTCATAAATATGGATGCACACTAGTGTCATAAATATTTTATTCCTTTATTATTTTTTGATAAATCTAGATAGATTTACCCTCAAATTACTTGTTTAAGTTATTATGAAGGCACTACCAACCTAATTATCATGGCCCGAGATATATAACATCCTAAACCCAAAAGGTAAAAATCCTTACTTGACCATTCAACCAATTCCATGCCACCAATGACACAGCCAAAACAAGCTACCTCACCATAATTCCATTACTATGGTTTTTACATGAATCAAATTATAAAATCAAATGGAACAAAATGGAAATGATCTCAAGTTAGGAGACCAATACACATGTCTGTAGATATGAACAACAAATGACACCCAAAACATGTGGTGTTCCTATTGGAGGGCCTTCCCTCATGATCTCACTACAAGAGATCACCAAGTGTGAACATCATGAGAGGAAGCCTCAATGCTTATGACCGCCACCACAAAATATTCAAGCATCTATTATGACCGATTTGTACAATATATCTAGAACCTAAGACATTTGTTTAAGATTAATGTCAGAGTACCTCGAGATTATCATTATAACAGGGGAGCTTCTATATCCTTTTGATATGACACTTAATCTAAGGACATTACAATTAAATAGTGGACATAGAAAATTCTACACTATAATGGTAATTTACAAATCATTTATATCTAATTTTATAAACAATATGGTAATCAAAAGCACATTATAGTTTTGTCTAAGTCACCCACTATTTCAATACTCCCACATTCACTAGATCCAACTTGCTAAAAATATTTTTTTATCTACTTACATGATAAGTATCATGTTTCTGCATCGTAACAGCTTTAGCTATTGGGCCAGACACACTTTTTTGGTGTGGATATTTTTCTATATGAATACTAACATCTTTGAGTAAAACCTCTCAAATGATGAAAACTCGGAGTGTATGCACTTATTTCCACTGTCATAAATTGACATATTGGCTAGTACATATAAACGAATTATCATTATGATAAAAATATACTTTTTAGGTGTGATTACGATAACTTTACCAAATTTTTGAATTTAATAACTACTTATTAGATTCCTTAGAATGCACAACATACTCAGTTTTTTGTATGTATGGTGATATGGTCTCACTCAAAACTATAGCCAAATATTGATACTAGATCATATTGATCTTAAAGAGGACTAGATTGTGTGGTCTCAAACTGGTATTCGTTCCTCTCCACTTACTAGGTAAATATATTTTTTATATTCTCAAGAACAATCAGATAGTTCTGGCTACTTCACCTGCAGTTATCCTAGATATAACTGACACTTTCCTACTATAAATTACATCCTAGAAATATCAGATCTCATGCATATCATGGAATATGTGATTGATCTATCATATAAGTTTATGGAACTCAACTCACCAATTAATATCCTCATACTCCACTACATGTATACATGGAGAGATTTAAACCATGTGACACAAGAAACAATTCATCTCTTGAATTGTTCTAATTTGTATTTTTCAATACCATGTTAGTATATGTACAATTGACTATGTCCAAGAAACCATTAGATATAATTCAGTAGATTCTATTCCCTAAAACATAGGTCACTAATTTAAGTTATTAATTGGAGAAATACTTTCAACATGGCCTTAAATATCCTTAAGACCAATATCTATTTTCTATATGTTGTAGAACATAATTCACCTGGAAAACCATGGCTCTCACACTAACCTTTGGTAGAAACATGCAAAACATTCATTCAAAATGAATATTCTATGATCATGATGTTTACTTCAATGATGAATTATATTTACCTAACTTGAAACCCTTATTGGAATCATATGGTTTCATCATCCCTTTCTGGTCGCATTGAATAAACACCTTCCATGAGTGTTGATATTTACATCCAATGACTAATAAGATGATCTTAAAATTAAGCTATGACAAGTAAAATTATAATGGATTTAAGAATTATGACTTGTTGTAACTAATCACAACTTATTAGTACTATGATTTTATGACCCATCTATCAGATAATGTGAATACCCACCAAAATATTCAATATAATAATCCCCTCTTCACTTTGATACATGAAATAAAATATCTAAGTTCAATTGGTCATATCAATCCTAGCTAATTCCTATACACCGCTCACTTGTATGAAATATTATCCACAATGAATAATTTATCACTATCCCCAATGAATATAAATCCATCACTATGTTTTTAACCTTCCTATGTAGTATGTGTCTATGGAATATTCATGTTCTACATGAAATTGTAGAACTTGTTTTATGACAACTACATGTTCATCAATAACATTAAATAATACCAAGTAAATCATTCTCCAAATATATCTAATGGATATGTGAACCCTTTTATAGAAATTTAGTCTATTAATTGACTACATCATTTCAATCATAGGGATATGTTTAATATCCTATAAAATTGTTAGGATAATTACTTTATGCACAATGTGTTTAGCCTGAAGCAAGTTTTTTTATATCATAACGAACTCTTTGTATTTAAACACATGTCCGATGAAATAATGGTTTTCCATAATAATATGACTCGTATGATATCCATTTTTCATTTTTAGTTGGCACATTAGTTATTGTATTTTTCTGTTATTTACGAAGCATGACTTGAAATATGATAAAAGTTACTGCAGGTTGTAACAATGATACTACATACATCATAACATTGATGTATATAATATGAATTCAGTAAATTCTCCATGCTAAATTTTATTATCAATGTTAACATATAATACTCACCAGTTTTCATCTTTATTAGCAACAATTTAGTGATATAGATATGGTAATATGAGTTTAGGAACTAATCCATGCTACATTATCATGGTCGATGAATTCTTGGTCAAGATATTCTTCGACATGCTGATCTGAAGAAACACTTATATTCTAACCATGATTATACTTCACTATCACATCCCTTAATAACATAAAATAATCTTATGAAGTATCTTTACCCCTTACCTTCTCTTAGAATAGTTTACGCTCACTTATTAAACTAATTCCAAAATCCTTGTGACATACATTTATTTCTAATGGTTTCATTATCTAAACTAAATATATCGATTATACTAATGGGGTTGAGCTAAACCGACCCTGAATAACATATTGGGGATATAAATTACATCAAATTTTAATTTTTCCCGAAAGAAAATTTCTTTTCAAAAATGGGTAAAAAAGTATTACATTTTATAGTCATCACATATTGCCTATGATTCAAGTACCGCTAAACTATTTAGTAAGAATTTCAAACCCCAAACAACATTCATTCCTAAACATGGAATGATGTATCCTTATGTCGAGTGGAAATATGAGATTAATATTTTGGTTAGACTATAAAAATTTTATACTAGAATTTATCACATGGAAAATAGAATTTATGTGATAATCTTCATTGACTTAGGAAACACCCTTTCCTAGCTGCTTGAAGAAGACAACTCACTTCTTATAATGTTTATCTAATTACATGGTTAACTTATTGAAATACACATATGTGATTGGAATGTTGTATTTTATACCCAAGAAGCATGTTATAAACATTAATGGATTAATATAAATTGGAGAAGAAGTGGTTTCTTTATTATTTAATATACTTCATTGTAATTGAAAATTATATAAATTTATTTCAAGTTATGCGAAACAAATAACCTCCTCATTAAAAGGCGTTGCAAATGTGACTTTGTAATTACTCTACCGACTACAATTTTTGTCCTTTATTTTTGACTTATTCATCATAAAAAATAATGATTATGTTTTCTTTCATAGTCTTATTACTTGGTGATCCTTACCTAAAAGGTAATGATGCGTTTACTGTAACCTATTTGTTTGTAATTTTAAATGAAACTAGAGTAATTAGGGAAATAAATTGGATGCTTTAAAAGATTGTGATTTTTCAATCAAATTACATAAATCTAGTTTAATATCATCCATTCATATATTTCTTCACACTCTCCTCATAAACCACACAAATATGAGACTATATGATATATCATCCATGTTCTGATGTTGTAATTACAATAAACATCAGACATTGGTGACAACATTATAACATAACCATCATTTTCTTCATATGGGTCTCCTGTAAGAAATTTTACACCATTTATTCAAGAGGTTTCTTAACATGTATAAGGACACCAGCACTATGAATTTCTGATATTGTAGTATTATTCATGGACGCCTATACTACATGATGAAATTCATGCTAGTTTGGACATTAAAATATTCAAATATTTGTCATTGTTTTTCTGGTGGTATTTACAAAAATAAAAAATTATCAGATCAGTAATTTTACGTTGATTACTGGTTTATACATTTTGATTAAAAAAATTAAATAATTAAATGTCTCCCACTATTTTATCAAATTTTAGGAACCCTCTAGGCTAGAATACAAACGATCTGACTCAATAGTAATCTAGTGGCAGGGATCCTTAAACCTCCCCACATAGTATACTAGATTTTTCCTACTTCACTACATGGAGGGTTAGAGATTGGGGTTTGGTTGACCATTCACATTAACTCATGACTCATTGATCTTGTGAGTGAAGTACCAGCTTCTACAATCAAAACATCATTTACTCAATTTTGGCCTCTAAAATGATATAAATTTATATTTGGATAATCTTTAATACCACTTTAGTTAAGTAAACCCACCGCTCTTATAAGAACTCTCTAGTAGTAAGAGGCACCCTCATCTTTGGCCTGAAAAGCACTCCAAACACCCTGTTTTGTTCAAACATGAATGATGGAAGACGGTAAAGACTTAATATTTCATTGAGGGTTTTTTTGTTTTATATCAATAAATGTAATCCATTTATATTAATCATTTTCATTATTTTTATCAAACACAAAACTGATAATCAATAGAAAAAAATCCATCGCTTCATTATAAATTTTATTATTTATTATCTTATATATTTTTTGTAGTTATAAAATGCATAAAATAATAAATAAATGCATAATTGAAAACAAATACCTGTCTATTCTTGAGAATCCAAAATGACCTAAGGTCATCATACCTGATTCATATCTTCACTCTTGTTCCAGCTCCCCCACATAAAGTATATTTGATGCTCATTTGGAGTAACCCATCAACTTGGATTTTTTTACATTTTATGCCATCCTTATCTTTGTAGTGTCCACATCCCGACTAGAGTACCACCTCATCTTCGTGTGGTCCACATAATACACTATCTTTTTCCAATATACAATTATACTCACACATAGGAAATGGGGAATAGGGGTCTATATACACTTCAGGTTAATTGGAAATGTAGGTCCATATACATTATAACCAAAAATGAGGATGATGCCTAGACTTCCATTTAATTAATTATAGACAACATACATAGATAAATGATTAATTAAATAATTAAATGAAAAAAAACAATGGTTAGTGCTCAAGACATGTAAGTAGGAAAAATAAATTGAGTTAAAAATAAAATTGTAATAAATTAAGTACGAGGGATTTTAATTTAATTAAATAAATTAGATAATTCAAATGATTTAATTATTTTCGGTCAGGTGATAATTTAATCTTAATTTTAAAATTAAATTAATTGAATTCACGGAATTAAAATTATTAAATTCCAAACAAAATTTACACTTTAAATAATTTAACTTAAAACTAATATTAACACAATTAATTAAATTATTTTTTTTCACTTGGCCCTAAAAAACCATGTAGGCTCAAAGTGGGTCGTTTTATACCTGTACAAACCCATTTTGGGCTGAGCCCCGCCAATTCTATGCTAAACTGGGCTGGACAAGTCCGTCTAAACATGTACCCACCCAGAGCACTTTCTGGATAAAAAAGGTCTAGAAGATTTGTTTCACATATACATCAGGGCCTGAATTGGTCGTGGGTGGTCTGGTAGTGTCTGCCCGGGGAGATCTAATTTTGGAGGAGGCCACGACACCATAGAATGATAATAGGCGGCAGATCAATGTGTTGAGGTAGTGACCCTGATCTAGTTAAGTGGCGACACGTGGGTAGAATGATCCTGTTGGTGTGCTGGTGAAGGGAGCTCTGGATGGTTCTTTGGGTGGATCAAAGGAGGAGGCCAACATTGAACTAGGTGGTTTCATGGCCATGTTTCCAGAGGGGTTTAGGACTATATACAAAGAAGTTCAACAAACATTATATATTCCATAGATGGAAGTAGGGGGCATGCCAATCTGAGGCAGCGACACAATGGATATCTACCACAGGTGGTGGTCTAGGACTCCTGGTGGCGGTGGAGCAAGATGGACACAGCAGTAGTCTAGATCTAGACATCACTACTAGATATCGCTGTTGTAGGCTGGCCTGGAGAAAGAGGAGCTGCGAGTTTTTCTTTGAAAGAAGGGTGCTGAATAGTGGGAGGAGCTTCCGTTTGAAAGTAGAAGGCAACATGTTCAATGAGCGCCTCATGTGGGTTCAAGGAGGGTGGTGGCCGACCGCTTGTAGGAGGGCAAGGGGGTCTAGTACAGTGAAGGGAGTCGACTCCTCGAGATGGAGGAGGCCAGGGGAAAAACGTGATGACCTCTAGCTGGTGGCATGACGACTTGAGTGGGATACCACCTAAGGATTAAGGGAAGAAGACCAGCTGGTCACCAGACAATGGAAGAAGCAGGGAGAGAAGGGGGCCCAAGGGCCACCTCCTTTTTTGACATAACAAATGTTTTTTTGCCTTCCTCAGATCCCCATCCCCACCATCCCCAAATGAAAAAGGAACCCCCCCATTTTCTATAGTCTAATAAACTAGCCTTTAGATAATAATAATAATAATTATTATATTATATTAATTTAATTTAATTTAATTAATATTATTTCTAATTATTTCACAAAGGAGAACAAATTTCCAATAGAAGAAGTTTTGAAAACCATATTCCAGTCAGAACATGACCTGTATCTCAAAATTATTGAAAAGATTAACTCTAAAATAATTTGATTTGAATGGATAATAATAGTAATTTTAGTACACAAACTAAATGAAATCAATCCAAATTAACAACTTTATATGGCCATAACATGGCCATCCACTATCGAATTGACCTCTCATCAGTGGCATTGTGATTGAAATAAAATCCTATACTTATATTTTTGGAAACATAATTTTCTAGGGTAATATAATTTACCTAGATATGATACCAATTTAAGGTACTATGGTCCTCGGTGGAAGCCGGTGGGCAAGGAATTTTAAAACATTTCATCATCAGGATAACAGAAGTTGTTGTCTCCAATGATTTGAGTCCCGATATAGTCTAAAGGATCTCTTGTAAATTAAAGGAGAAAAAAACCAAAAATATACTTATTTTGATCTGAATCTACATTCGACTGCAACTCTTCACTGGGGATCGTTGTTTGAAGGATCCATTGAAGGATACCTCTATATCTTACCCATGTGCTTTAAGACCCGCTAGAGCATCGATCATCAAATTTTGGGTGCTATCATTGAGATCTAACGATGCATTTGATGCCCTGACGATCACCGCATTGATAGGCCTTTGATGTGTGAGTGAGATCATGATTTGTGCACGTAGATTGAGAGTCACACTCTCTAGAAAGAGGATTTAGAGAGAGGCTCTAGAAAATTTTCTTTGAATAATAATGAACTTGTGCCACTCTCCACTTATTTATAGTGGATGACTAAAATACTTTGTTGGGTTCCCAACCCCCGTTTATTTAATGTACACTAAATAAATAAATATGATTAACTATACTGAATCAATTTTATTTTTCATTTTATCAAATACCTCTAATATGTATAAAATATATTACATGATAAACCTGCTCTATTTAACTCGACTCATAATTCCCACTTTATATTAACCGAATCTTGAATACTAAAATAATATTCATCCGATTAATATTATTCCTCATATTTACTTAACATATAAATACATTTTCTAAAAAAATTTAAAACCAATTATTATTTACTTTAATAATTAGAATTTTTTTATTTATCAGTGATCGATAACGTGGACAATAGTCGGACGCTGTGGTGGGGCCCACCATGTCTGATATACCCATTCAACTGAATAATGTAGATTCATTAACACAATATTGTGTGTGACCCTCTAGGATCTTTTGTCGATAGTAGTGAATAAAACACACCAACCAAGTGTGGAGTTTAGAAACCAATCAAAGCCCCTAAAGAGATAAGAAATGTCATAGAAAAGACAACATACCTATGAACAGAAACTTTATACTATAATGTATTTGTCTTTAAAAATCTCATAAAGTAGTAAGAAAACTTGTGTCATCCCCCTTTTATTACATTATTATTTGTTGATCCAACTAGATGGATTTACCCTCGACTTCCATGGACATGGTCTTATGAAGGTAATAACATCCTAATAAAAAAGGACGAATATATATAACTTCTTAATCCAAGAAGTGACAAATATTTTCTTGAACATTCAACGAATGTCATGCCACTAATGCACACCCAACACAGGCTACCTCACCACGATTTCATTATCATGGGTTTTCCTTTCATCAAAGTATGTGATCAAATGACACACATTGGTAGTGATATCATGTCAGAACCCCAATTCGCATGTTCATAGATAGGAACAACTAATGACACCAAAAACATGTGGTGTTATAATTGGTCATTATATCCTCATGATCTCACTACTTGAGATCACAAAGTGAGAACTTCATGAGAATAAGTCTCAATGCTTATAAGCCCCCAACACCTGATAGTAAAAAATATATTATGTCCACTCCATAAGATATATCTAAACCATATTACATTTGTTTATGATTAATATTAGAGTATTTATAGGTTATTATTATAGCCTTTATTCTCCTATAACCTTTTGATATTACAATTAATATATGGAAATTACCATTAAATAATAAATGTAAAAAAATATAATCTATAATGGTAAGTTATAAATCACGTATATCAAACTATACGCACTATATGGCAATCAAAAGTACTTCATTGTTGGGTCTAGAGAATCCACCATTTCAAAAAATATTATTTCGCTATTTAAAATTTAAAATTTCATTTTCCATTACAAAACCAAATCCTAGGTTTTCATCATCTCATTCCATTATAAACCACTTTTCAATATAATATTTTTTCTCAAAATCAATTTCAAATCATTTAATCAAAATTATTTCCAAATTAATCAATCAATTTTCATAAATCCACCACATAATTTCAAATCCTTTGAAAGTGGATTTTTTATCCATTTCCATACTACATTCAAATCAAGAATCAAATCCTCAAAATTCTATGTTTTTAAATAAATTAAAAACTCATTTCAATTTAATCTAGAAATTCGTGGTTTTAATTGTAGGACAAAAATTATAGAACCACCTATATTTAAAACAAATATCACAACACACAACACCTACAATGGGGAATGCCAACGAAGATCAAAGGTGAATGAGATATATAAATAAAACCTATGAACATGATCCAATAAAAAAATATTTTATATCTATCCAATACATGATGATCCACAAAACTATAAATAGGAAGGATTGATAGATTGTAAGAAACCATTTGAGATCAAATCCACATATCGGAGAAGATTAAACGTGATAAACAAACAATATGACCCCCCAAGAGAAGGGGTTTCAGGATTTAAAACTAATTTTTGAGAGCCTCTTACACCAATGAATTTGAATTAGGTCATGTGGGGGTTAAACATGGGATAAAAAAGGGGTTTAGGATTTTAAAATTAAAATTTTGAATAATATAAAACCACACACAATGTTTTCTGGAGGGGGTCACATGAATAGATAAATCGTTCACCCAAATTATGAACCCCTACCCTGGGGTGAAAAGTTTCTTCTAGGTGGTAACATAGTTTATCAAACCATCCACTAGTTTTCAATACCATTACTATATAGGGTTTCATGGTTTTCACTAGGGGAACATGGTTTGGAAAAACTATTTACCAATTTTTCATAGTCCAAAAAGCATCCAAAATTTTCCAAATTTTACCCTTAACAACTACGATAAAAATCCCAAACAAAGTATTATAAAAATGGAATATGTGAAATTAAAAGAAAGTAACATTGATTTTTTAACCTCCACACCATATGAACTTTTTGTCCACAAAAATCCCATTAACAAGTCTCCATATCAATGGGACAAGGCCAGCGCTCTCTCATTAGTTTTATACACTCTCAAGTCTCTTGAGAATAAATACCATGATTCCATAGAAAATGGACTAAAGGTATTATCCTCTAATTAATTAATTTTTTATTATAATTTAATATCCTGACTGGATGATCAACAATGGATAAATAAGGATCAACATCAAGATCACTCCTTCTCAAATCATGAGATGGATCATAAATATTATTTCAAAGATACGATACATGAAACCCATTTTGTGTCGACATGAGTTGTGGTGGAAGTGAAAAATGGTGAGCCGATTTCTCAGCTACTTGACAACCTCAAAAGTATCTAAAAAATGAGGATATTGATTCCCTTTCCTCCCCAGCCATCTGTGATCTAACTTAGGTGAAAATCCCAAGAAAACTTAGCCCCATCAAAGAACTTCAATGGTCTATTATGATGATCAATATAAGAATAATACAAGATATGTTCCATCAACATTATTTGATGAATCAAATTAATATTCAACATCATTTCTTAAACCAAACTTTTTATAATGAAGTATGTTTCATCAATTTTCAACCATCAAAACTGAGATTTACATGGCAGTCCATACAAGGCCTCAAAAGGATGCATTCTGATATTGTACTGGTAACTATTATAATAATAGAACTCAACTAGTCAAAAATGGTTATACCATGATTTACCAAAGTTAATAACACTTGAAAATAACATATCCTCAAGAATATGTGAAGTCCCCATTTTTTGGACATCCATCTATGGATGGTATGTTGTACTCAAATGAACCTAAGATCCCATCACCACCTGAAGGCCTTGCCAAAAAATGAGAAATAAAATGAGGATATCAATAAAATACTCAATAATATGGAACTCATTTCAAAAATATAATCTCTTTTGGAGATATATTTATTATCTCCTCATCATTTTTGAGTCATGAATGGGTATAAAGTGATCCAGTTTGGTCAGCCTATTTATCAAAACCCATATCAAATTCTTCTTTCTAGGGGTATGTGAAAACACAACCATAAAGTGCAAATAAATATCATTACACTTCCATGTTAGCACTAGGTGTAGATAAAGAAAACCTGATGGTATCTAGTGCTTGGGATTGACCTACTTACAAGTACAGTAATGTGAAACGAAGTCTGTAATGTCCCATACAAGACCTAACCACCCGAATCATCACCACATTTCATATATCATCTTTGTTGTTCCTAAGAGTATATACTACTAAGATTTATTGAAACCCCCCATTACAATTTTCTCATTGAAAAAGGTACAACATAATGGTTTTAAAAGAATATGACACCCTTTATGGAGAATTACCACTCAACAACGGTCACCACACCATAAAGAGGATTCCCAATACTATAGAATTCATCATCAAGATGCTCTTCTTGAAGAATCGTCTCAAAAAGAGTAGCTAAACTGAACCATGGCCAAGAAAACCTTTACCTTCACTTATTAGAATCCTAAATGAATTTTTTTAAAAAGTTATATTATGTTCTAATCTTTTGATGATTCTTTCATGGACTAAGTCATAAGTTTTTTACTCAAAAAATCAACAATGATATTACCTTTTCCCGTCGTATATGCCATATAGAAATCAAATCTATATAGTTAGTCTAGTCAATTACTCTGAATGTGATTAAAATATTTTTAAGAGGGGATATAAATCAATAACTTGAGGTCTGAATACATGATGAACCTTTATCTAAGAAGGAAATTATGAAAATTCTTATGTTTATTCACCCGAACAGCAAGTTTGAGATCATTTTTCAAATAGTTCATCTCATTAGACCTAAGATATGAGATCCATAGGTTACCATGTGACGACCCAGCATAATAACACAACCCAAACATGAAACTGATGTGTTACCAAAGACCACATATCTCTACTCAACCATTAAAATATTTAACAAGAAAACAGAATTCAAAATACATTTTAACTCTATAAAAGAACTCTGAAATTTATCATTCTAAACTAAATTTCCTCCCTTATAAGTGAGAGTAGTAATTAGAGAAGGGAAATTTTAGAAATATTTTAAAAATATAAGATAATACCCTACTAAACCCAAAAATATTCAAATCATAAATTTTTTTTATGGTTTTTCCAATTTCAAAAAAACTTTCACTTTTTAGTGTCAACTGAGATACCATGTTTCAAAACCACATGTCCTAAGAACTTCACTTACCAAATCCAAAAATCACATTTCAATATCCAAGAATAGAGTCATTGATTTCTCAACATTTCCATAACTACTATTAGATGACACACATGATCCTCCTCAAACTTAGAGTAAATAAACATTTTATCCAAAAAGGTGACCATTAACGTATAAAGATACTCGTGGAAGATCCAATCCATAAAATCCATAAATACTGTAAGATCCTTGGTTAGACAAAATTTTATGAAAATATACCCATAATGACCATGGATGTTCCAAAAGGAGGTTTCTAGATACTGGATTCTTTTATTCTCTATTGGTGATAAAAATATCCAAGTTCAATCTTTGAAAAACACTTCACCACTTTCAATTAGAAAAATAGATCATCAATTAATGTTAACTAATATTTGTTCTTTACTATAACTCAGTTGAGTTTCTGGTAGTTAAAAAAAGGTAAGGTATTCCAAATGCTTTATTAGAAACAAGAATATGACCGTCTAAGGGGACACACTAAAGAGTATAAAGCCTTTATATAAAAAATAATCCAACTAATCCTTTAACATTTTCAGTTTAGCCGGTTTCATGTGGTAAGAAGGAATATAAATTGGATGACTGTCAAGAACTAATTCAATATAAATATCTTCCATTCTTACTAGTGGTAAACTAGTGAATTCATAAGTAAAAACATATGAAAACTCAATGAAAATGGAAGTGAGTTCATCACACAATTATTATCTCTCTAGATCAAAAGAGAAAACTGATATTACTTTCCCCAACTATGGAAAAGAAGTCCTGACTCTACTTGACCTTGGGACTTATTCTCCCAGAAAGATATGGAACACCCCATTAGGAATGATAAAAGAGACTCACTGAAGATATAAGTCAATTCAATCCATATTATGAATTATCTAATCCATCCTAAAAATTACATCAATTAGTTTCATGTTGATAATCATAACATTTTAAGTATGCTCAATATTTGATAAAGAGAATATATAAGTAGAACAATGGAGACCCTACTCTCGCTTCGTTCTGAGGGGCATAGTAATATCAATCACATAAGACTGAAGATCTATAGAAATACAAGTATGATCACAATATGAGTTTATATAAATGAGTGAGATGAACCAGTATCAAATAATGTAGTCACTGAAGATGGATATATAGTTGTGGTACCTCTCACATTCACTGGACTAGTATCAGCTACGTCTGGAAACACTTCCACTATATGAAGAAGTTTTGTTTGGGATGCCTCTTACTAGAATCCCTTATACATTGAATCATCTGATTTTAGTATAGTCATTTTAGGTTCTAATGATATTTTTCTACTCTATGGAGTATAAAATGAATGGAATAACTTCTATAGGTTTTTTGAATGACCACAAGAACTATAGAACATGGGAGCCTCAATTTTTTCCCATCTCAAATGCTAAAAAATACCATACTAGAAGAAATTAAAAGGGCCTATTCTAGGAACTAAAGGTGTTCTAGAGGACATATTCTATCAAGAATAACCATGGTATTATTTCTCTTACCTTTTAATGAACTCATAGAACCACCATTGGGTTAAAATGGAACTCTCGAAAACCATGACATAACATCCAGGGTAAGCTCAACCATCAATTCACTATCCAACACACCAATATAAGAAGATATATTCAGTATGAAAACATAAGAGTGAATATTTGTTCAAAGATCCATCTCAAACCATCTATTAATTATATTCTCATTCGATACAATCTCTGGTGAAAACTGCATAAGCTTGGGAAAGTGGTTCACATACTTCATTATGGACCTTTCAGCATGTTTGTGTTTAGAAAACTCCACATCTTTAGCCAAAAACATAGAATCAAGATTGAAATGATCGATGAAAATAAACCTAATGTCATACCACTATAAAATCTCATGCTTCTTTGTTGCCACCATTAAATCCCATAATCTTTTGCAAGACCGCACTAGCTTAAATGAAGAACACTTCACCTTAATTGAATAAGAAATTTCTATGAAATAAAATAAAATATATATATTTATTAAAAAATCAGTATCCTTTTCAGGATTACTAGAGACTTGGAAAATTGGTGGATTTTGTTGAAGGATATCCTAAGCATGATTTCGAGTTTCATCACTTTGATGTTCCAGAACTAGATCCTGAATGGAAATTGGTACAGATGCTTGTCCCAATGGTTGGACAACATGAAAAATAATATCAACAAGGTTTGATTCCATGGGAGGATCCACCTAATATGGTTATCCATTACCTTTATCCTAACTCCCATTAACATGTCTTCCCTGAGGGTTGATGCTACACCACATCAACAAATAACATTGAAGACATCATTAGATAACTCAAATCAATAACATAATCAAGATGAATAGGAAAATTAATCCTTTTATATTAGATAACTAGATTTTTATCTCAACATATATATAACAACCCTATTCTTTATTACCCACTAAAACAAGTTTTATTACATAGACATCAATTGATACAACAAAGAAGATCGAGAGGTCTAGTGTATTTGGGGTTTAGTATCATTACATAACAACTTAAAACAAGAAATAAAACATCTTTGTTGAAAGCCAACAAGCCTATGCCCGAGTGGTAAGGACTCATGATTGGCATCCAAGAGACCCAAGATCAAAATTAGGTGGAGCCAAATTTCCCGTTACTGTAGCAGTACTGTAGTAGTTACTGTTCGGTACTGTAGTAGCCAGAAATATTCACCCGATTTGGGCCTTCGGGCCACCGGTTTGGGCCTATGGGTCTCAAGGGACTCTGGATCATCAAATGACTTTAAGCCACAGGGACTTCGAGCCACATAGACCATGGATTATCCCAGTTCACACAGAACATGCACCAGAATAGGATCAGAGCAACAAGAGTAGCATCCACTAGAAGAATAGCTACCTAGATTGGAAGAATGAGAGGGTATGGCAACCGCCATTGGGACTAGGCACCGTATTGACTTGTTTGGGGAAATTCTAGCTGATCAGAAATGAAAGTTAGAGAGATAGCTGATCAATGATGCAGAAGCTGGGGAGGGGCAGTTCAAGTGGGATGGGCCTACAGGTCATATATTGGGCATGGTATGCCTCTAGGCCTTTGGGTCATGTATTGCGGGTCAGCCGAGCCATGTGCCTTGGGCCTATGGGTCATGTATGGGTTCCCCTTCAACCCATAAAAGGGGTATTAACCATAATAAAATAAAAACTAAGGACATAGGTCAATTCAGGGAACATCTTTATTGAAATTACTTCTTCATGACCACTACATTCCCTCGTACTTAGCTTTGCATGAGATAACCTGAGGACATGCATAAGAAAATGGTGAGAAAAAAAGCCCGGTAAGGAAATAAACATGGAATAACAAGAGGAATAAAATACATGTTATAGAATAGGCATATAAATGGAGTAAAGGAGAAACATTAACATAAAGGCATTCTAAATCATGATAATCATAACATGGAGATGTGGCAACAACACCTAACATGGAAT
This sequence comes from Viscum album, assembly GCA_963277665.1. Classification (NCBI taxonomy): domain Eukaryota; kingdom Viridiplantae; phylum Streptophyta; class Magnoliopsida; order Santalales; family Viscaceae; genus Viscum; species Viscum album. Next base: position 1,290,345,084 of record OY728138.1, on the reverse strand, counting down.
TAGCATGAGCCAAGGCACATTGAACATGGAGCATGAGTAAACCCTCATTTCACATGAAGCACGAGTAAAAACTCATTTCACATTAATTAGAATGAGTCAACACTCACTGTATACGATGTATCATGATAGTATCCTTTACCCCATACATCAGATCACTATCAGGGAAAACCCTTCTTAAACATTTCATTTCATGCATAAGTGTGCCACACGAATCATATAACATAGAATCAATCAAAATCATAAGTCATTAAAATATTAATTAATATTTAATAAATACAAGATAGTACCATTATATATGTATATGTGCATAAAGGTGAATACCCTTTATAGAGATATGGGAATAGCATTCACTACACAATGATCTTGTCTAGGAAAAATGCGGTGCAATTTCGGCAGCATAACAGCGTGACATACGGATTCATGAAAATGGTTGATGAGAGATAAATGGGTGTATCATCATATGTAAATTAAATTGAGAGTAATGGGGTCATATAGATACATGTCTCAATAAAAATAATGGAATTTAGATAAATAATACAAAAGAATTACTTGGATGTAAAAGAGGAGAGAGAAATCCCTCACAGAATTTCGGGAAGGTAAAGGGTGTACATGGGAGGCACTAATGAGAGATAAAGGGGTCTCCCATTATCCAAACATAAAGAGGGAATTACGTGGGAGGTGTTCAATTATACTCCAACATTTTTAATTGAAAAAAATGGAATAACAACTTAAGGAAAATTAGACAAAAATGAGAAAGGAAGAAATCTATTACATGGAAGTGGGATCCAAAAAGCTTAGGAGAGGCTTGAGAGAAGCTTTTTGGGAGCTTCAGGCACCTTTTGAGGATTCTAGAGAGCAGAGGTCAGATGTTGGTCGAACTCAAAAGTCTTTGAGTTAAGAGGAAGTGGGATCTTGGGAGGGTTTATATAGGAAAGGAGAGATATTTTTTTATTATTTAGATTTTGGGCACCTCACATTAAACTAATCAAAACCACAATCAAACTGATGGTTTTTGCTAATGGTTTTTGTAAAAGGGGAGTGGAAAATAATATTTTATAAGTCAAATGACCGAAATTCTTAAAATAATAGGGTTTTTTATTTGGAGGGGAGTCACACTATCAAGAAAAACAATTTAAAAAGACATATTTTTAAAAAGCATTGAAGGGTCCACTAAAGCATTGTAAAATAAATCAAACAAACCCAAAATTATATTATTTTAATGATAAAACATACATTGTTCGAAAATAATATTTATAGTATTTTATTACATCGCTATTAGGTAATTATGATGTCATAAAACACATTATGTATTTAAACCTTATTTAATTATTATCCAAAAATCCGACTGTCTCAGAAAATTGTGAAAAATTCCCCATTGGATAATTTCAAAGTCATGATTCCCAAAATAATATTCATTTTATCCAGATTTTTTATAAATATGTAAATTTTTTACTTTTAAAATAAAAAACTATATTTATCAAAAATTTTGTGGGTTATGAAAAAACTGCTTTCAAACCATAATAAAAAATACAATTGCATTAATAAAATTATAAGATAATTTATATTTTAAAAAAAGTAATTTAATAATAATAATATTTTATGAAACTATTATTTAGATAAAAAATCCATTAATTTATCAAAATAGATTTCTTAATTGAATATTAACTGAAAATACTCTTTGTGCTTTAAAAACCATTTACAAAGTAACAATAATAAAAAAAATGTATATTCTATATACAAGAATAATGTATATAATAATAGTACAATGTTATTGTTACATAACTCCTTAAAACACCAGAATAAGACCTTAGGGCAAGGTGCGTGATGGTGACAGATTTTTGGGGTGGCTTGGATAACATTGCTTGAGTGGTAATCTCTATCAACTTCAGTTCTCTCGTAGGCAGTTTTGCATGAGATTAACAAATTCAAGTTCGGCTAGGGTTTGGTCAAGATAAAACCCAATGACTCCACCTCCTTTACAATCTCCAATAAATGGGATTCGTATGGGGGATGTCTACTGGATGAGGCCATCACTTCCATTGTTTGAGTAAATTGGGTTTGTTAAAGACCTATATTTTTAGTAATCAAGTGATCACTGTTCAACATCTATATTATACATAGTAATAATTCTTAATTGTATTTTAAAATCCAAAACATAGAACCAAATAAGGGCATAAGTTTTACATAACCATAAAAGTTATTTAAATAGACCAAGTGGAATATTCATTAATAAATTTTTGGGTCGTTACAATCCTCCACCTTATGAAATTTCACCCTTGAAATTTCTTTTTCCCACATTAACACAAATGTGCGTAACTCCGATTCATCACTTCTTCCAATTCCCACATTGCTTCTTCAAACTTGTGGTTTTTTCACAACATCTTGATGAGGGGAATTTTCTTATTTAATAGAAATTTTTCTATATGATATAAAATCATTACTGGTTTCTCCTCATTGTAACGATCATCTTCTAACTATACTACCTCTGAAGAGAGTACATGTGAATATGTCTGGTATGTACTTACTTAAGACAGATACATGAAAGACATCATGTACTTTGGCTATGGTAGGTGGAAGTGCTAGTTGATAGGCCACAAACCCAATACGATCAAGAATCTCAATGGGGCCGATGTACCTATGAATTTACTTCCCTTTCTTCAAAAACTTCATGGCCTTCTTCCATGGAGATATGTGTATAAATATAATGTTTATAACATTAAACTCACGGTCTCATCTATGGTTATCCACATAACACTTCTGTCGATTCTGGGTTGCCTTGTTATGTTGTGCATTGGTTTTTACCTTCTCCACCATTTCTTCGACCATTTTTGTTCCTGACAGCTTATGCTCACCGACTTCATCCCAAAATTCCGGTGTTCTACACCTCTTCCCATATAGGGCTTCATAAGTTTCCATTTAGATGCTCCAGTGGAAACTGTTATTATTAGAGAATTCAACCAGAGAAAGATATATATCCCATCCTCCTTTAAAGACTATTGAACATGATCTTAACATATCTTCTAGTGTTTGAATAGTTCATTCAGATTTTCCATCAGTTTGAGGATGATAGGTTGTACTGAAGTTCATTTCAGTATCCAGAGAATTTAAAATACTCTTCCAAAACATAGAGGTGAATCTTGGATCTCAATCGGATACAATAGATATTGGTACTCCATGCCTCTTTACCACTTCTCTGATTTAAATCTGTGCCAGTTGATCCAATGAGAAATCATTTCAAATGTCAATGAAGTGTGAAGAATTTTTAAGACGATCCACAATAACCCAGGTTGCATTGTTTCTTTTAGATGTCTTCGGAAGCCTGGTGACAAAGTCCATGGGGTTTTTCTCCCATTTCCATGCTGGTATGGGCAATGGTTGCATCATCCCCTTATAATTCTGCCTCTCTGGCTTCAATTTCTGACAGACTAAGAACTTTTATGTATACTCATCGATCTCTTTATTCATATTATCCTATAAATAATTCTCTCAATGATCTCTATGCATCTTCATGTTTCTTGGGTGAATAAAGAATTTTGAACAATGTGCATCATCCAAACGTTCCTTCTTCAGCTCTGAACATCATGGAACACATAGTCTTTTACCAAATTCCACAATTCATTATTCATTAACATTGAACATCGAGAATTTCCTTTTTTATGATAGCTTCTACATTATTCTGAATTCCCACATCATCTTTTTGAGCATCTTTTAACCTTTACAAAAGAAATAGTTTAACAATAATTTGTGAAAGGATTTGTTGATGTTACCTTCTTTTTGATTTCCATGTCCATATTTTTCAAATCTAAGAAGATTTGATCCTTTTCTATTATCATTAATGATAGAATCACTGGGTCCTTTCTACGTAGATAATCTGCCACCTTGTTTAGATTTCTAGGGTGGTAATGGATTGAGAATTCATAGTCTTTGATCAGCTCTAAACATCTTAATTGGCACATGTTCAACTCTTTATCTATAAATATATACTTGAGGATTTTGTGGTCCATATATATTTCACACTTTTCCCCAAAGAGATGATGCTGCTAATTTTTCAAAGCGAAGATCACCGCATCCAACTCTAGATCATGTGTTGGATAATTCTGATCATGAACATTCAATTTCCTTGAAGCATAGTCAATGACTTTGTCATTTTTCATCAACAAACGTCCCATGAACTTCTTTGAAACATCACTGAATACCACAAAAAGTTCTCCACTTGTTTGTATAGTGAGCACATGTGTAGTGATAAGCCTCATTTTAAAATGCTTGATGCTTTCTTCACATTCATAACTCCAAGAAAAATTTACTCCTTTTTGAGTTATCTTGATAAGAGGGTTGGAAAATCGTGATAAATGTCTCACAAATTGTTGATAATATCTAGCGAATCCCAAGAAGCTATGGATATCCGTTACCGATGTCGGCTTCGTCCATCCCTCAATTGTAGTTGCCTTAGAGGGATCCACTAATATCCCATTTCTTATGATGATATGACCCAAGAATGAGACCTCATTCAACCATAAATCACATTTTCTATACTTTTCATAGAATTTATCCTTCGGCAAGGTCACTAGTATAGTTATTAGATGCTTCTCATGATCCTCCTTAGTTTTGGAGTGTATTAGAATATCATCTATAAAGACAACCACAAATTTATCTATGTAATCTCTAAATAATCTACTCATCAATTCCATGATGATTTCTGGAGCATTAGTGATTCTGAATGGCATTACTATATATTCATAGTGCCAATATATTGTACGAAAAGTAGTCTTGGGAATATCTTCCTTCTTCACCCAAACATTATAATATACCAATCTAAAATCTTACTTAGAAACGAATTGTGCTACACGTAGTTGATCATACAAGTCATCAGTTTGTGGGAGAGGATGCTTGTTCTTTACCATGATTTTGTCAAGGTCACGATAATCGATGCAAGGGTACATTGACCCATCCTTCTTCTTGACAAAGAGGACTGGTGCACCCCATGTTGAAGCACTTAGGCGTATAAACCCTTTATCCATATTCTCTTATAGTTGTTTATTCAACACCTCATGATCCAAAATAGCCATTCTATATCGAGTCTAGGATATTGGAAATGCCCCAGTTATAAGATCAATTGAGAATTCAACATCTCTTCTAGGAGGGATACTCGGAAACTCATTGGGAAACACTTCAGCGAATTCCCTCACAATAGGCATGTCTTCAGGTATGGTTGCTTCCTTGGACTCAATAATCTGAGCCAAATATATGTACTCATTGGGCAGTAATAACCACTCTTAATATGATGGATCTAAAGAAGATTCATCATCCTCCTTACACCTGCACAGAATCGGGGGTCAATTCTCCACATGGAGAATGATTTCCCTCTCACGAAAATTTATGTTGGCTCTATATAGGGAAAGCCAATCCATGTCAATAATTGCATCAAATTCCACTATAGGGTGTATGATGAGGTTATTTGGGAAGTTCAATCCACCGATTATAATAGGGGAGTAGTTAGATTCATGGGATGCAATGATTTATCCATTTTCCATACTCACCAACATATTTACTTCCATGAATTGTGGTGGTGTTGGGATTGTTCTATTAAACTTTCAGGATATAAAAGAATGCATAAAACCTGAATCAAAAAGTAATTTCTTTATTCTTGAATGAATAACTAGCGTACCTTTCACCACTTCATTGTCGGGGTTCACTTCGGTAGAAGTGATGGAAAAATATCACCCTTACTGCCTTGGAGGCTGTTTGTTGACTCTGAAAACCCTTGTCTTAGGGAACTGATTTTCAAGATTCCCTGGTTCTTTGCATTTGATTAAATGAACAACGCATTGAGGGTCGAATAGAGCATACCTCTCCTATGTCGCAGCCGTGGGTTTTTCTTGTCAGTAGTTCATAGCTAGGTGTCTTTCACCTCCGTACATAAAGAATTTCCTCACCCCCTTCAAGAAATTTCCAAGGTGCTTATTTCCACACCTTTGGAACGTGGGATGCTGGATCTTATAAGAACCATTTGATTTATCCATCGGACCACCAGAATTGAAATCCACCTTACACTTCTTATCCCCATGACACCCCTCAGATTCTCCGGTCTCTATTTTAACCTTGAGGGAACATCAGAAAATTTCCTCATAGCTATTGAAGTCACAAATCACCAGAGCTTTCCGTAGGCTAGATTTTAGCCAACAAAAAAGCGATCAATCTTGCATTCGTGGGTAACAAAAAAACCAGAGGCTTATCGTGCAAGCCTTTTGAAGTTTTCCTCATAAACTCTAATGGATTTGTCATCATTTTTCTTAAGGTAATGGATGTCCCTTTCCATCTTATGTCAGAGGGTGTGCGAAAAATATTGATCATAAAACATCTTTTAAAAATCCATCCATTCCAATTCCTTGATCTCCTCCTCAGGCTTAATTTTTTTGAAAAATGTATAGAATTTGTTAGCTTCACCCTCTATACGATAACCACCAAGGAGAACCTCCTCTAGTTTGGAACATTGAAGGATGGAGAAGATCTTTTAAATGTAGTTGATCCATTTTTCGGTGATTGAGGGATCATACGATCCATTAAAAGTAGGAGGCCTCTATCTCATGAAGCTCTCGATAATGACTTGTTCGTTCTTAGGTGGGGTTAAAAATTCCTCTTAACCCGTGTTTCTATTCAAATATTGAGTTAACTAAGAGACAATCATGACAAAGTTCACAATTCTCGCTCCCATCGGATTGGGAATCTCACTAGCACAATCATCACATTGATCTTCACATCAGTTGTTAGTTCGAGTCTTCCAATTACCAGCCATTGGCTGGAATAAAAGGACATTTAGGGGTAAAACATATAGAGTAATACAAGGACAAAACATTTTACTTATAAGTAGCTTTTATTTCCATAACTTATGAATCTATAGGCTTAAATCTATGTTATACATGATCAACTTTCTAACATATATTCTTAGTGGATTTTTTTATTCCCTTAATAGTGGTTCATACTAAGATTGTTAATTTACCAATGAATATCCCTCGAGAGTGTCGAAACCAACAGTGCATCAATGCTCATTGTTGTATACTAGGATAACCTAGGTCAAGCCTGAAACTCCTTGTTGGGGTTTTCACCCCAAGGAACATCTATGCTAGAGTCACCTCTACATGCTCGTATCAAGACAGGGATATATTTTCTTGATAAAAAACTTACTCAATACTCACCAAAACATAGGGATGTTTTTATTATACAGAGTTTTGCCTTTAAGTCTTCACTAGGGTTTTATAATCCAAATCCCAAAAGTAACTAAACTAATCCTCTAATACCAACTATAACAACCCTATTCTTTATTACATATTAGAACATGATTTATTACATAAACTGCAACTGATACTACATAAAATATCAAGAGGTATAGTGTCTTTGGGGATTAGGATCATTATATAACAACTTAAAACATGAAATAAAACATCTTTATTGAAAACATCCTTTACATTACCACTATATTATCTCGCACTTAGCATTTCATGGGATAACCTGAAGACATGCATAAAAAAAGGGTGAGATATAAAGCCCAGTAAGGGAATAAACATGGAATAAGATGTGGAATAAAATACATGTTTGAAATAGTCATATCAAGGGAGCACAAGAGAAACATGAACATAAAGGCATGATAATGCATGATAACCATAACATGGATATGTGAAAACAACACTTAACATGGAATTAGCATGATCCACGGCTCATTGCACATGAAGCATGAGTAAACCCTCATTTCACATTAAGCATGAGTAAACCCTCATTGAAATTGAATTAGTATGAGTCAACACTCATTGCACATGATGTATCAGGATACTATACTGTACCCAATGTATTGGAGTGCGATCAGGGCGCACCCATCTTAAACATTTCATTTCATGAATTAGTGTGACACATTATTCATATAATATGGAATCAATCAAAATCATAAGTCATTACATGATTAAGTACTGTGGAATAAATATATGAAAGTATCATTAAATATGTATCTATTAATTAATGTGAATACCTTTGATAGAGACATGGGTATGGTATTCACTACACAATGATCTTGGCTTGGAAAAACGCGTTGCAATTTCAGAAGCATAACGACATAACATAAAGATTCATGAAAATGGTTGATGATAGATAAATGAGTGTCTCATAATATGTACATTAATTGGAGATTAATGGGCCATATATATACATTTCTCAGTAATATTAATGGAATTTATATGCATAATACAAAAGAATTACTTGGACATAAAAGAGGAGAGAGAAGTCCCTCAGGGAATTTCGGCATGGTAAAGGGTGTACATGAGATGAATTAATGAGAGAGAAAGGTGTCTACCATCATCCAAACATAAGAAGGGAAGTATGGGGGAGGTTTTAAATCATACCCTAATATTTTCAATTGGAAAAAAGGGCATAACAACGTAATGAAAATTCTACAAAAATGAGAAAGGAAGAAATGCCTTACATGGAAGTGTGATCTAAAAAGCTTGGGAGAGGCTTGAGAGAAGCTTCATGTGAGAATAGGTCACCTTGGGAGGATTACAGAGAGATGATTTAAGGGGTTGGTTGAACTCCAAAGGCTTTCAGTGAAGAGTAAGTGGGAGCTTTGGGGGGGGGGGTTTATATAGGGAATGAGAGGGAATTCATTATTTTTTAGGTTTGGGACACCTCCTATTATACTAATCAAAACCACAACCTACCCATGGTTTTTGATTAAGGGTATTGAAAAAAATATTTTATAATTACAATGTCATAACTTCTTAAAATAATAGGGTTTCTTATGTGGAGGTGAGTCACACTCTCAAGGAAAGCAATCAAAAATGACAAAATTTATTATAATCCTTAAAGGGTCCACTAAAGCATTGTAAAATAAATAAAACAAATATAAAATGAAATTATTTTAATGGTAAACCATATATTTTACGAAAATAATGTTTATGATATTTTATTACTTTACTATTGGGTCATTATGATGTCATAAAACACATTATATATTTAAACGGTATTTTATTTTTACCCAAAAATTTGACTGTCTGAGAAAATTATGAAAAATTCACCGTTGTATAATTTCAAAATCCTAATGCATAAAGAAATATTTATTTTATCTAAATAAGTTTCTAAATATGTGAATTTTTACTTTTAAAATAAAAATCGACATTTATCAAAAATTCATGTGTTTTGACATAAAACAGCTTTCAAACCAGAATAAAAATTAAAATTGCATTCATAAAATCATATGATAATTTATATTTAATAAAAATTAATTTAATAATAATAATATTTTATAATATATTATTTAGTTTAAAAATCCATTAATTCATCAAAATATATTTCTTAGTTGAATATTAACTAAAAATAATATTTGTTCTTTAAAAACTATTTACAAAGTAACAATTATAAAAATAATGTATAATTATTATATAAGAATAATGTACATTATCATAGTACTAGGGTATTGTTACATAACCCCTTAAAACACCTGAATATGCCCTTAGGTTAAAGTGGGTGATGATGAAATACTCTAGGGGTGGCTCAGATAATATTGCTCGAGTGGTAATCTCTATCAACTTCCACTTCTCTCGTAGGCAGTTCCGCTCGAACATAACGTATTCAAGATCAGCTTGGGATTGGAAAAGAGAGAAGCCCAATGACACCACATCCTTTCTGAGCTCTGACAAATGGGCTTCGTATGGGGAATGTCTACTGGATGAGGCCATCACTTCCTTTGTCTGAGTAAATTGGATTTGTTAAAGCCCTGTATTTATACTAACCATGGGATCAGTGTTCAACGGATATATTAACAACGTTCATAATTCTTAATGGTATTTTAAAATCCAAAACATAGAACAAAATAAGTTCATATGTTTTACATAACTATAAGAAGATATTTAAATAGGCCAAGAAAAATTTTCATTAATAAATTTTTGGGTCGTTACCCTTTCCAAATAAAAAAAATGGGAAATACTCTAATTAGATCATGTTACTCCTCAATACGCCTTTACAAAACCACCCATGGTGAATTGAGGTTCATTATGATAGTAGATGGAATAAAATCACTCATAACTTCCTTCTAAGTATCAAGAATACATCTAAAATATCATACTGACATCATAGAACAATGCTTAACCTGTACCTTTGATACCACTTTTTCATGTACCATCATGAATACCCTGGTGCCCCAATACTCTATTTGATACTGACATAGAAAAAAGGGTGTTCCTTATACCCATGGGTTGGTGGCTAGCACCTGGAATCATAAAATAACAATAGGTAACACATTTTCCATAAAAGGAAGATGATAAAAGATACAAGTCATTATCATTCACACTCTAATGGGAGGAAGTACTGGAAACAAAATATGTTTAATGGAAACTCAAAGTAGTATATCATAAATGTACTCAAAAAATTGAAAGATAAAACTCAAATATCTGAAAGCAAAATCATGCCAAGCCAAAATGATCAAGAACAACCAACAACTCCAAGTGGTACTTTCAATTTTCTCATAATTTTCGTAAGAAGATCTACAAATTCCAGAAAGAAAAGATAAGATGTAAGTTATAATTATTATAGGGACTCACCAAGTGTTCCATAATTAAATGTATAAAATTTTACCATTAATGTTATAAATTTAAATAATTTATTTCATGGAATTTAATTTTAAATATTTGATTCAAAAACGTGGTTTAATTTTGAAAATATGGTAGATATATAAAACACACATTTAGACAGTATTAAATGAAAATTTCATATAAAAAAGGTTATATAAATCAATTATAATTAATAAAAGAATTACATTAATAAAAAGAATGTATATCAAGTCAAACAAATCACAGTATAGAAAAAAATGACCATGTAAAAAATCCTTATTATAGGTCTATTTTTCACTTAATAGGATCCTCACACATCTTATTTTGATCGTGGATTTAGTCAGGTCTGCACACACAAATCAAAACCAATAGGAGAAACCATCATCGGAACTCTACACCTCAATAGGGGAAACCATTATGGGATGTCATGTAAAAGTTGTTTTAGTAATGCTTGTCATCATCAATCCATTTATAATGAGGAAATGTACATGCATGCTTGTCTTTGTTATAGATTTCTACCCGGGAAAACAAGTGCTTCAACAATAAATCAAATTGGCATTCAATCATTTGAAAAAAAATTAAATATAGTTTCTAAATTTCAATTTTCAATATGAATTTTCCATTACAAAACCAAAACAAAAGATCTCATCATCTCATGGAATTTGGAATCACTTTTCAGTTTCAAATATTTTCTCAAAACCAATGTAAAATTATATAATAAAAAAAGTTTACAAATCAATCAATTAAATTTATTACATCCACACAAAAATTTCAATTCCATTAAAATTTCAGTTTTTATATGTTTTCATACTCTTTTAAATTAAATAATCAAGTCATCACAATTCCATGTTTTTATATCAATAATAAAATATTTTAAATTTAATTTAGAAATTAATGGTTTCTATTACAGGGAAATGATATATGGAATGATGTACCTTTAAATAAAAGATCACAATACATAACACTCACAATGGGAAACTCCAATAAACATAAAAAGTTAAGGAGATCAAGAAATAAAACCTTGATACACAATACAATAAAATTGAGTTTAGAATCATCCAATATATGATGATATATAAAACTATAATGAGTATGGAATGAGATATTGAATGAAACCATTAAAGAAAAGATAATCTCACCAAAAGATATTAAAAGTGATCAACTATGATTCAATCTACCAAGTGAAGGATCCGAGGAACCAAAAACACTTCTTTGTAGCTTCCTAAGACTTGGAATATGAGTTAGGTAAAGTGAGGGTTGAATGGTGTTAAAATCAGGGGGTTTTTTATTTTAAAATTAATATAACGAATAAACTAAACCCACACACATGTTTTACTGGAAAGGGAGGTGTGGATAGAAAACCCATACTCCCGCACCATGCACCCCGACCATGTGGTGGATGATTTCTCCTAGGTAGACACACAGTTTGGAAAAAATTTGATAACTATGAAAACACTCACTTTCCTGTGGTGGATGGTCACGATATGTGTGAAAGGGGTTAAAAAGGTTAAAAAATATAAGTGTAAAAGAATAGTCATACTTATCTAATTGTGGTTATATGAGAGTATTACCACCCCTAATTATTATATATTAGAATAAATGAGTTTGAAGAAATTTGTAATAAAAAATTAATTTATATGTATTTAATATTTCGAGAAATTCCAAGAGTTCCCCTACCCTCTCTTATAAAATATAACCACTTCTTCTCATTACTTAACACATCAATAACCATTTAGTTTAGATAAGATCAGAACAAATACCATACTTAAATCTCTAATCACATCGTGGAGGCCTTGGTTTTATTATAAAACAAACATGGGGAATTGTTTGGTGTAAACCATCATTGGTTTTCAGAAGAATAGGTGTTAAAGGATATATACAGAATGTCTGGACTCAAGGTATCAGATTTCCTCTCAGTTTATGTTAATTAATGAATATTTCATTATTATACCCATTATTTATTTTATATAATTTATATAATACCCTTTTACATTTTATATCATGAATAATTCATACATCATAAAATTTAATATTGAAATTTAAATTATTTTATCCAAAGGGATTTAACTTGAAATATACTATGTGGTAAAGGGTTTCTTAACTCATGTTACTTACATTGGGTTATAACTCTTTTTTCATGAAATTTTTATTCCATGATTACCTATTAATTGATCTCTAAATTGTTTTATTTTTTATTTCCACTAGTCCTGTGTGGATTTAAATTTGTTACTCATAATCTCTCCATTGATTAATTCTCAATTCAATGACAAGATATTTGTAAGGCTTATGTGTATCAAATTATATTTCCTTGGGATTTTTTCTTATGATGTGAACATATATTCATTAATTAGTTGTATATATTAAACATTTATCATAATATATAATGAATTCCATTATATACATAACATTTAAGGTTTCATTGATTTCATATTTTCATGGGATTAATATTAAAGTGTTACCAAAGTGTAAATGTCTTTATGTGGAAGTATATTCTCTTTTTGGGATTATTTATGTTCAATTATACTTAGAGGGAAACAATAAGTTATTATTTTCTTGAACCATATCTATTTTATTATCCTCTTGTAATTAATTTGGCTTACATATTTTATTTCTATTTCCTCATTAATTAATGAAACAATAAAAAAAATTTATATTTTGTACTTATCTTGAAACATCATAAAAACTAAGAATCCTTCTCTTCCATATCCATATTTTCTAAAATGTTATTTTATAAAAATATGATTTCCTAAATATATTTAAGTTTATATTTTTTACTTATTTTAAAATGTTTCAAAATTAAAATTTCTTAGCATTTTCTTAAATAGGTCACTTTTGACACCTTTTAAAAAATGTTTGAAAAGAATATTTATTTTTTACATCTACAATATCAACATATTTTCCTTCCATCATGAACATTATTTTTAGTGAAGACTCCTTAATAAGTTTCCAAGATTATTTTTAAATTAAAATTGATTCACAATATTTTTTTATTTTTTTGTTTTTAAAAGTTATTTTTAAATTGAAAATGATATTTTCCTCCAGAATGTTTTTAATGATATTATAATTGTATTTCAATTCATCAATGAAAATAAAAATTGATGTTACTAATACTGAAATAAGGATATTTTTGTAATGATACCATACTCATTATCTCTATGGATAGATTATAATTATATAATATAAATTTTCATGGAACTAGTTTCTCTTCCATGGGTTAATGAAATTATGAAAAAAATTCTCTATTTTAATTTTTAAGTCAATAATAAATTTTCCCACATATATAACCTTTATTTTATTTTTTTCATACTTTAAAAGATTTATTGTTTTATTTAAATACAAACTCAATTTTTCTTGTTCTGGTTGTTTTATTTTTTGAAAATTGGTTTTTAAAAGAAAAGGGTATTTTTTTATCCAAATGTGTTTAATGGATGGTTTTAAAAGTGTTTTTCATGGTTTTTATTCATGATATGGTACTTGGACATTATTTATGATGTTTTAGGCCCCATTATAGCTCAAAATTGAGCCTAAAATATCCTATACGATGGTCTGAGATGCCTTTTAGCTCACAGGTGAGCCTGATATAGCTTATACGATGTGAGTTCCTAGATAATTCTCTAATGAATTGGGAAATTATTATGTTCATTTGATAGTTATATTGGAAGTTGGACATATAAATATTCTAATTGCACCAATTTTTTAAGGGTTCTATGATGATTATTTAAAAAGGTAAAAACACTTTTTCATTATAATTTATATTTGAATATAAATATTTCCTTTCATTGTGGTTGACATGAAATTGATCATGATTATGGATTCTAATGACTATTTTCCTGTGGTAAATATTTATTCTAAGTTTTATGATTGATGATCCAAGTATTTATTTGCATTGATTTTATTATGTTATGGATTTTCTTATGTTATGGTCATGTACTCTGAATAATCCAATATACCCTTATGCTCATCTTACTCTCACCGAATACATTCAATTATTAATTATTATCTTTACCCTTACTAATTATTTGAGCTCAAACTTATTATACTTCATTTTTCATAGTTTATAAAGAACATTGAAAAATTATTTTTGTCTAGAAAGGTTTTATATATGGAGAATTTTATTGGAGATATTGAAAACTTAATATTGGAATTTAAAATATTGGTATAGTGGGCGAAATACTCTCTTAAAGTCAAGTGTATTTTTCATCTAAGGGGTTTTATAATTATATACTACTCTAAACCAAAAGGGTACTTGGGTATGCAAGTGATACAATATTTTATATTGGAATTGTAAGGTTTTTATGATAAAATTTGGGTGACTTTTATCAATATGAAACCCATAAATATACAGATTATTTTTTTGTACCATATACAGGAGTGTGGGTTGGTGAATGTTATATATATACTACCCCTTTAATGTATTCAAAATGAATATCTATTTTTTCCTAATGATCAAAATTTAAATTCTTGTTACTCTTTCAAAGGGTTACAATTTAAAATATTCGAATGAGGTAATTTTTTTACAATCTCATTTTTTGGGATTCCTTTTATTTTTATTAAAGTAATCTTATGATATATCCGTCAAAAAATCCATAAATTTTGTTAAAATATAAATATTTCAGGAATTTCAATGTTTTCATCCAACTTTTATCATCTTTATCACTTGAATAATTAAAATAAATATTTAAAATATAAGATGATCTTATTCTATTTTGGATCAGGTATATTTTTCTTCCGTGTCTATATTTTTCAAACTGATTGATGAAATTCATTATTATTTAATAAAAGGAATTTTTTTGATATCCATAAAACATTAAAGGGTTTTAATGGAATATTTATAATTTTTTAGGAAGAGTTTATTTTATACATTATTTACTAAAAGTTAAAATGAATGTGTTTTTAACAATTTCGACGTTAACAAATTTTCCTATCATGATAACTATTATAAACGATTATCTTTTTCTAAAAGTTTTTAATGGGTTTATAAAGTAATATAAATAAATAAATATTATTTTAATATTTCACTTCCAATTACTTTTTTTATCTAAAATATATATTTTTATTATAAATACTATATTTTTGATGAATTGATTGTTATATTTTACCTCTAAATAATTTTTGGTCATTAATATTCTCTTAAAACATTCACTTTCTTATGATATTTAGGTATTATATTTATCTTAAGCATACACATTCTTTTTATCATGGATATAATTATTTATAAAACCATATACTATTTATATATATGGTGTTTCACTTATAAAGTCACTTGATTGACTAGTGAAATATTGATATTTTGTACTCTTTTTTCAATATTGACATTTATTGATAAAGCATATTATTTACAATTTAAATTTATCATTTAATATATGATGAATGAATTAATCATGGAGTGATGGGTGGAGCCTAAAATTATATATCCCCTTAATGAATCAATAGCTTACATGAGACAAAGTAGTTGGAAAGCCTTATTTAATGTGTTTTTGGTGTATACCTACCCATAGTTTAATATGTCATCGTTCAAGGTGTTGATGGACAAGATATCATGATTTATGAGATAATTACCTCAAATATTTAGTATTTACATCACCAGTAAATTAGTGATTATTATATATGATATTTCTATAACGATATTATCCATGGATACATTTGCTTCTCCCATTATTTGTTAAATGATATTTGTTTCTAGTTTTTTACCTTTACATATTGATTATTCAACATTTAATCATAATTCATTCCATTATACATAACCATTACTGAGTATTTAAGCTCACCCTTATTTTTTTATTATCCCTAGGATATGAAGAGGAAACCTTTTAATGGGTTTAAAGGATGCGGAACATTTTATCTTTTAATGTTTTTTATTTTATTTCCAATATAAAATGAGAATCAAATATGTATCATGTTCTTTAATACTACTAACCCGATAGATAATTAAGAATTATATACCTTGTATATTATACCAATGTAATAAATTAAACACCATATCTAGGTTAATGTATATAAGGTTGTTATAATGGGAGAATCTACTCATGTAGATATATCCTATATCATATCTATAGAGTTTAAAGTTGAGATATGATGAAAACAAGGATGAAATGAAACTAGATAAATGCATGATGTAATTAGACAATATAGACCATATTACTAGAGAGTAATATTATTAAATATTTTTATATTTAATATTTATCTCTCTTAATAAATTAGGTGTATATAAGATAATTTATGAATATTGATGGATCCATTAAATTAGATGATGATTCAAGAAGAATGATCTATTTTAGTAGTCCATGTTATTGACTCTGAATATTTATATATATATATATAATAGAATAATATAAAAATTATATCAGATTAAATAAATAGTTTATAAAGATATAATTTCTATGTGTGCATTATTTTTAATATGTACGAATTAGAGATCAATAATTAAGGAAACTCAAATAAATATATAAAAGGAATAATTTATTAGAATAAAAAACTAAAATATTATAGAAGGATAATGATTATATTTTGAGTGATAAGGATTATATTATGATGTATTGATCTATCTTAATATAAAAAATAAACTATCTTGAGAAGGACTGATAACAGATTATTTTGAATTAAAATCACTTTTCATAAGGTCAGTGGTATTGTCACACCATTAATGTATGTGTATGAAGACTAAAAGTTATTAAGAGAAAATGAATTTTGTACTCAAGTAGGGATAATCCTTATTTTTTTATAAATCTAATGTGATGACATAAAATAACACGATAATGTGAATATGATCCATTCCAAGGATATAATCACTTTTTAGAAGTGGTGAACCCTTTAAATCTTGGTGTGAAATATTTATATGTGTATGCTATGATTTCTATTAAAATGATTCTTATTGAATAATATATATTAAATATTTAAATTTTTCTGGATAAAAAACCTTCAAAATAACAATTGTAAAGGGTTAATTTATAAGAGAAATCCTAAAATAAGAAAATATAAAATGCTCAATGATTGTCTCCTGCCTCAGTTAAACCATCTAGGTCTCTATAAGGCCAATGAAGGAGGACTGGGAATCATAGGTTTAGGTTATTTTTTAAAATTTTATTATTAGTGATTATGAAATCAACAAAATATTAATATAATTGATAAGGTTATTAAAAATCCACTAATAATTGATATAGTTGGAACATTTATCAAAAATAACCATTAAATCATTCATACAAATATCCAAATTTATAATTTAATAGAATATTTAGAATCTTATAAAAGGAATTGAAATATAATCAGAACATCATAGTTATAAATTTTATGTGAATATAACTCTACTATGAATCAAATTATATACCAATCTACAAATTATGGCATTGAGGCTATATATGTTGATATACATGAAAAGTCATATATGAATTTTGATGAATCTCACCTAACCCTATAATAGTAGTATCATTTATGATGATATAAAATTAATTCTATCCTCATATCATCATTACTTAAGGAAGAAAAGAATAATAATATTTTAATTAAATATATTAAATCTCATCATATATGTTTTATAGTAGTATTTCCGAAAAAATTTAATTATCCATGAAAATAATAATAGAAAATGTTTAGGTAAAATATCAGTTTATCATTATGGACGTGGTGGATAGTGTGATTGAGGATATGTCCCCAAATATGGATTTGGTATGAATGATTATCATCATAAAAGGAACATTGATTCCAGTACTCTACAGAATCTTGTAGATTCAATATACAGTTCTGGATCCAATGGTTATTAGTCCCATGCTTTCGGAACCTCATAAAATCTATAACAAAATATACAATGAATCACATTAAGTGCATAAATGTGAAGAAACTTTCACTAAGACATCCCATAAAAGCAAAAAACTTAGTTGAATGTCATCAAGAATCATGAAACTACAAATATTGATTTCACATACCTCCATGTGTGATATTTCTATAGAAATTATTTTGATATAATACATACAAATCACAAAGAATAGTATCCATGATTATGATTAGGTTTTATGATATGTTTTTCACATTTAATTAAGTGAATTATTTTTGTTTTTTTAATATTTAATTGATTATAGTATTTGTATTAATTTAATTGAATTAATTTGAAATAATAAAATGTGTAAAAAATATAAATCATGCTAGTTATATTTTCATACTAGATTGTGAAATAAAACACACAATACATTAAAATAAAAAATAATTATTTGATAAAAAATAAACAAAATTAATTACAAGTAATATAAGAATTTCTATTATTGTAATAGAATGGACTGATGAAGCAAAAATTGGTTTTCAAAATAGGAATTTGTTTTATAAAAGATGCATTGTTTTTTTCAATTACTAATAGAAACGTACAAATATTTGATGATATATACCATCATACATTTTATACTTACTTTGTAATTAAGGGTATTGAAAAATATTTATATCTTACCATTAATAAATTATATAAGAGTCTTTTACGTTGAAAAATTCAAAGTTATTGTCCTATAAACATTATATGGATATTCAATTTACACACAAATGGTATTAATAATGAACAAAAAATGTAAATTTAATATATGAATATTGAGGTTATCCTAGTTTAATAAATATGTGATGAATAATTAAAAATACTTAATTACATTTAATAAATGTCTAGAATATTTTCCACTATGAAAACTATATATAAGACTTTTTCTACGTGAAATATAATTATAGAACTATCACTAGTTTAAATTAATATATAAATGCGTACTTTTATTTAAACAAATTATAAGTGATATACATGGAAAAATTCATCCACCACATATACTATTTAAAATTTTTATGTCATTAAATGATGCCTTTAGTAAATATTCACATGCATGTTTTCTATCAACTCATAATATATCATTTGAAATATATTTTTCTCAAATATTTAAGTTGAAATCAAAATTACCAAATTATTCTATCTAAAAAATAAGGGTTGATAATTTTAGTTCATTTATATATCAATATTTAACTCATTATTTTATGAAAATTATAATTATAGTATTGTATCTAGACAGTAATGTGTATACTCAGAATATTTTAGCAGAATTATCGATAAAAAACATTTTTCTCAAAAACCCTTATATAATTACAAAAAATTAGTTGATCCATGTTTGAGTTAATGCGATATTACATTCCTCAACTTTAATTCACATCAGACCAAGTATATAAAAGAATAAATATCTAATAAAATTGGTTTTTAGAAAATATTTTGATATCTTTTTCTTAATAATATTTAATTATTCACTAAAATGTATAAAAAATTGGGCCCGATTGGATGATGAGAATATATTTGGGATAAAAACCCCTATATTTTGTTATATATCTTGAATCCCTAACCAGTGATTTTTTATGGAATATTTTTTTGATTATATTTTTAATGAATAAGTGTTCCCAGTATCAAGGGTGAAGTGAAGATATTTATTATAATGTTAAGTTTTTATATTTTATTAATATTTTTGCCTGATAGCGTGTGAGAGAGGTAAAAAATATTTTTTATTTTCTAGAATTGATAATTCAATTACCATATTCATTTACTAACATAAATAGAGTAACTAAATCACAAAAACTTTTTATTAATGTTCTAGTTATAATTGATGTCCCAAAGGCTCAATTAAATAAAAACATTGTATATATATAATAACATGACTAAAATAATGTAGAACTATTGGCACATAGGATAAAAACCCTCAAAAAAGAAAATAAAAGAAATGGTAATAATTAATAAAACTAACATGGAGGTGTTTGTTTTAGAATAATAATAATATTTAAGTGTCCCTAAATAAACACATGAAGAAGTTAATAAATGGATTTAAAATAACTTCTAAAAACCTTATGGATTTAGAAATAACGTAATATGTTTTACCTTTGACACGATAGTAGAATTATGGAATATAGATTAAATAAAAAAATTTATAAAAGAATTTCATATTCTATGGTACATGATATCTAGATTAAATATCCAAAATGAAGCTCGATTAGGAAATGTAAGACACTTCTTGGCTATGATAAAAATATATATAATGAAAACTAAATTAAGATCACATAATAATTGGAACATCATTAGAATCATTATTCTCACACTAGAGTACTAAATTCCATTGGTTATAAATAATTTTTTATATAAATGAGAAATGAGAAAAAATAATATCATTATGAAAACCTCATCTATTTTTCACATGATTTTTCCCAAAAGACCATAAATTTATTATGATGAGATATATTCTCTTTTTATATATGTAATTATATTTTAGTATTTAATCAGTATTAAAACATCTAGAAATACTAAAATGAATCCTATGGATTTCTTACAACATACTTACATGGGTTTCCTAATATTAATATATATATATATATACATGATGTATTCAAAATGATTTAGGCATTAAAATCAAATTCTATGGACCTATATTAAATTAAATATGTAAAACCTGTACTTGGATTAACATAATTTGAAAAAATATTTATAATCACTTAAGAAAGTATTTATGGGATAAAGGATAAGTGAATTACCCTATATTCGACTATTTTTTTAATTAAAAAATGTCTTAACATGTAATAATGTTTTTGCATGTCAATTATTTAATATCATCTAGTCTCTTAAAGAGGTCCACAAATCAAATAATAAAAATTAAATAAAGAATATAAAATTAAGGAATTTGGAAAATAGTGTTGTCTTGGTTTCAAAATTGAGTATATTTCATGTACCGTATCATTTAATTTATATTTAAAATTCACTAAATATATTTAATATCGTTAAATGTCATCTTTTAAGTATGTAAATGTTTATGAGAACACTAAATATTTAAAATATTCATCTATAATTTTTGATGAAAATGAATTGTTTGTTTTCCTAAAATTACTACAACTCAATGTAATATGATATTTAATATATACTGTTAATTATACTGAAAAAATAATTTTTTTACTAATATGTCTATAAGATTTTTTTATTTACTTTATGAAAAAATTATAATGAAATTGTATATATTTATATATGTTATTTTCTAATTATTTATTTGGTTTTGTTCTATTATAGAAAATCATTTTAAAAGATTTTTGGTTTTATAGATGTGTGTTATTTATCAAATACCAATACGGAATGATCGTATATTATATATGAATTCATGGTAGGATTAATTGAAATCTATTGATGATCATATAAGAAAAATAATATCCCAATATCTTCTAATTATGTATATTCAATAAAAATATTGGAGGCATAAAAAAAATATTTATGGTTAAAATCTATATCTCACCACTTTCAAATGAAAATTGAATTAAAAATAGAAATAATTATAATAGGGTTATTTAAATATAATTTTCCACACGTAACTAAGACAAATAGAGAATACATTAAAAGTTATTTAACAAAACAAATCATATCAATGTTATTATCTTCCACTCAATATATGATAAAGAATAAAGACATTAACAAAAAATATGTTCAATCAAGTCACAACGTGAATAAACTATCCTTGAAGGCACTACTAATAATTGTTTTAGAAAAGTTTTTCATGATATCAGGATGTGTATAATACAAATATTATAATTTTATTATAATATAATTCTAAGGGTAATATAATATAGTTTTAATTTTCCCTACTTCTAGTTTTTATCTATATGAATTTTTCATGAAATGGATTTTAATGAGGCAACATACAAACATATATGTCTCAATTCACTATATTAGATTATAGACAACAAAGGGAGGTGTTATAATACTTCAAGGTTTGTGGTCACCAATGAATAACTATTCAACCTAGGTTTCACTTGGAATATTGAATGATATTATGAATTATTCCCATTATCCATTTCCAACCTCACTTATAAAATATAGTATATCCAATTATCCTATGATGAAGAAAACCGAAAATATGAGAGCGATAAAATAAATTTGTACAAGATTCATTTCTCACACATTTAACTTTATTAAAAATTAATTTTATTTTTTCTCATATATACATTCATATAAAATAAATTATTCCAAATTTTCAATTTCATAACTATTAGTAAAAATCCATGTAACTATTTTTGGTTGTGTTTATTGAAAAATTCTACATGAAATCCTTCTAAAAGGCACAAAAAATTATTGAGAATTATTTTTATGATGTTTCATAGAGTTTAATGTATGGTATGATTAATTTAGTTGTATAACTAATAATCACATCATGGTTAAGGATTTTATAAAATCATTTCAGTCCATGGATTGAAAAATTTATTGAGTTTATGTTATTTTATCAAAAAAGTGTCAGCTGAGTCTACTATCCACCACAACTGAAAAACATGTGGTGGTTGATCCAGTTGCTATTATATGTGGTTAAAAAATGTGAAAGGGTATAGAAAGCATGTAATAGTTCCTATTATGGTGAAATTTTTGTTTTTATATGTTTTTATTTGAAATTAGGTGTGAATGAAATATAGATATGTTTGGAATATATTTTAAAGAATAAAAGGTTGTTTATATTTACTATATCATAGTCTTAATATTTTTTGAGGATGAAGAGAAAAAACATTAGTTTTTTAATTGTAGTGATTATAATGGTTATGATAATATAATAATGATTATTAAAGGAAAAATCATTACTCACCATGAGGATCTAAACCATTTCATTGATGTATCATGGTTTATGAAAAAAACGGAGGAGTATGTGGTTTCTAGAATGGAATAAGGAATTTTTCCCGAAAAAAACTATTGGAAGTATTATTATAAAACCACATCGTGGTCTTGATGAATCAAAATCTTGGTGTATAATATATATTAATTTCAAAATATTTAAATGATTTTTTTAATAGGGTTGAAGATTCTGAAATCATGGGTTTTTATGTTAAATATGAAGAAGCCAAAGGAGTGGGATGATGGATATTGTATTTTCTATCAATAGTTAAAGAACATAATAGATCTTGATAAGTGCCGATTCTTGATAGATTCAATGAGTAATAAAATTAATTTTAAAGATAAATATATATTTTCCTATTTTTTTTGGAATATTATATATCTAAATGAATATAAGGAGTTAAAACACTTTAATAGAGGAAGAGTTTATTTTGACTTCTAAAATTTAACAATGATATGTTCTAGAAGTAATGAATTCGAGTAAGTTCAACTACCATTTGAATATAAAGATTATTGGAATAAGTATATCTTGCGATTGTTAAGATAAAATTATTTATGAATCTATGCAAGTGAAACTGGTAGATGAAAGCTTTTTCAATTGCATGTTCAGAGTGATATTTGTAAGAATACTTTCTTTTGTTTACAAATAAAACATAAATCACAACTCAATGATTTTTAAGTAGCTATGTTTTAGGTTTATAGATCCATAAGTTACAATACCAATAATTTACACAAAAAATAAGAACATAGAATACAAAAAATCATGGGAGGAAATTCTGAAGTACAATATTCATAAGTTACAAGATGAACTCTCGAAGATATGATGGATCGATGATGCACTCATGAAATATGTGATGTGTATGTAACGTTGAAGTGAATATTAAATAAAATTGGTGGAGAAAATTGAATATTTATAATCTATACTCGCACAGAACCAAAATTTAGTTAATTTATGGATGTTTTGTGATATATACTAAAATTGAAAAGGGAAATTACCTTGTTTTAGTACAAAATATATTGTATATACATGAGGTTTTTGGAATATATGAAAAATGAAAATGTTATTAGAAGGTCTCTTAATAGATATACGTAACTGAAAACTAAGAAAATCAGAAAATTAAAGGAGAACACTATAAAATTAATGAGATACCATTCATTACTTAAAATAAAATAGAAATGAATGTTAGAGTATATCAGTTTGAAAATTTTGATATGAAAAGGATTCTATAAGGTATATTACCAGAAGATGAATTGGATATGTAAATTTGTATTAAAATTGGAAGATATGACTGTAAACAGAGTTGTGAAGACCGAAATATCTAAAAGGGATCAAAAAATAAAGAAAAATAATGATACATTGGTGTTTAAAATTGAAAAACGTCACGGAGGATTGAAAATTAATTATGATTCTAGCTGATTTAAATTTATAAATCCCTAGGAGAGAGTGAGTACTCTTTAGATTCAATAAGTTAGCCAATCTGAAGAATCTTTAAGAAGTGTATTCTTTGAAATGATAAAGGCCTTGAATATCTATGAATAAATATTTATTATTTAAGAGACAACATTAAATGATATAGGGATTTGGAAAAGGATAAAGCACTATAAGTTTGATCTTAAGAGCATATAGAAGATAAAACAAGAAGATGATGCAATAAGAATTTAATTCAGATGATGATTGTAATTAAAATTTATAATAATCGATGCTAAATAATTTCTTTATGATAATTTAAACCTAAATAATTCACTAATTTTAATTAATAACTGTGATGATTCATAGTAAAAAAAGATATACCATAAGAAGAACCTAGAATGTGTTTCAAATACGAGAAATTGTTTAAGTACATAAGTCTAGAAGTTATAGAGTTCAGATGTGTATAAGGGGTGTTTATTATAATCCATGATGATTTTAAGTCAAGATGATTAGAAGGTGTGAAGTTGAAGTGCGAGTATACAGAGTCCAAAAAATGTTTTGGAGAAATAAATAAGAATACCAGAAGATCAAGTGGATTAAAAAAGTAATTTTAAATTATTCAATGGTTTCATGTTTTAGATGTTAATATATATAGAGAAAACAAATATTATATGAATAATGTAGTTATCTATAGAATTAAATTTTGTCTATGAAATCTAAATAACTGATATAAATGTTGATAGTTTACATAAAATGTTGTGGTGTCAAAGTAATTGCGATGATGCTAAGTTGAACAAGAGAGATTTTTTTCATAAGAAGTCAAAATTATAATTCTAGATAATATTTATTAGATCCATGAATATAATAGATTCCATGATTTTTGGGGACTCTGATAAATTTACATGTTGATATATTTAGTGGTATTGAAGGTGGATGATAAAAAATTAATATAGGTTGATGATACATAGCATAAGGACCAGATTTATCAGTGTAAGGTTATATATATAATAATATATTTCATTTAGAGTTCAATTCCTATTATTTTGAGTGATACTAAAGAGATGGAGAATACATAATTTTTTTGGGATATCTTTTTGTTAAAATAGTTGAGGATATAAACATAAAATTCATAGAAAGTGAGAATAATTTGAAATTTAGAAAATTGGAATGTGTTGAGGAAGAAAAACATTCAATGACTACCTATAGAACTTTAGATTATTTATGTTCTTAGATATAAGGAAGATGTGAAACATATATTCTAGAAGATAGAGAGAGAAAAACTATATTAATCTTGTATAAGGTCTATTGGTTAGGATACATGGAAGATGTTTAGCTAATTTAGAAGTTACATCTTGTGTATATTTAGAGAGTATAATAATGATATGCATTCAACTGCAGTTGATTATTAAATAGAATTAAAATATTTATATTTAGAAATAATATATTATAGTTTATTTAGATACATCCCATAGCTAAAGTAATATCCTATTATGGAGTTTATAAGGAGTACCATTGAAGATTTTCAAGAGTTAATAAATAAACTATTAGGACACAATAAACATTTTTTGAGAGTTAACCTATTTGTGTTCAATAATATAATATAATAAATATTTGGATAAGGGTGATTCATTTTTTACACTACTTATAATCATTGTTTATGTTAGTGTAAAATCTATGTATTAGTCGGATTCAAACACAACTAGGAGTAAGTACCCACTTTAGGACTAAACCATGTAAAATTACAATGTGATATAATATATTTAATTTATATCATTTAATATAGTGTTAATGTGTGTTGGGTATTTATAAATTGATCTATATGTTATAACAAAAATATAATATTGATTACTAAAAATAGGTTACATGTTTTATTAGAAATAATTCAATAAACATAGTCAACATTGATTCACCCCATCTTAGTGTGATCCCATGAGACACTAGGCACTTAAATTAATATTGGTGCTAATATAGGTTCCCTTTAATTGTATGGGAAATTTTTTCTCCCATTTTCATTATATGTGATAAATGAAGTAACAATTTTCAAATGTTATTAGGATACCTTTTTTAGAGAAAATTTAAGTCATTAATTTATTTCCAACAATGAGGATTCATCTAAAATTATGAAAAATAGGATGAAGAGAGGGGATAATAAGTTAGGGAAGCTAATTTATAAAAATTAATATGAGGATGGCACAAAATTATTTGAAGTTAATTAAAGTGTCCAATTTTCATATCTTCAATCCATTGATTTCTATCCTCTAGATGAATCATGTTTAGGCTGTGATGAGGATGGGTCTACCAAATCAGTTAAAAAATCAAATTTAGGGTTAAATATTATTTAAAGAATTTTCATAGTGATTTAGTTACACATATATTTGAATGTTTCTTGAATATATATAATGATAAATCACAATAGATGGTAGATGCAAAAACTATGAAAAAAACATTAGGAGAATAGTTTTAAAAGTGAAACTCTCTCTTTAGTAAGATGAAATTGAAGAATAAATCCTCAATGATTAGTATAAAAAAATCCTCCATGGAGAAAGAGTCAGTTTAGTTCAAAATTAATGACAAAGAAAAGGTATCTAGGGTTTTTTAATATAAAATCAGTGTAATGTAATAATATCATAGAGTTATTATTGATTTCAATAATATTTATTTTGAGTTAAAAGATTAAAGTGTAAACGAACTTAATTTTTTTACAATATAGGTATATGTTGAATGAATATCGGGATAAAAAGATGATTAAATAATAGAAAGATATAATAAGTCTTGTTGAGGTTGATAAAAATAGAATCAATATAAATTATTTTGATACTGAAGTTAGACATATAAATCTAGAATAAATTAAGCTTCAAACATATCAATAAAGGTAAAGAAATAGTTCTACCATTAATGTTTCAAAATAAATATTACATTCAATTATATTTACTTGATCTACAAAAGGATCTTGAAATTATCATAAATAGCCCTTTACAAAATAGTAACCCGAAGTTATGAATGCTCTATGTTAACTAATTATAATTCATAGAATAGCCTAGAATGAATGTATGGTTCAAAAATTATGTGGGTGAATAAAAATATTAAGAAATCCACTATATCCATGAAGATGGAATAAATAAATGATATATCAAATGGTCCACCATAAAGTGTCTAAATAGTGGGATGTTGTTCTAAAAAACAACAAAGTACTTATATTATCTATACATTTACTCAAAGGAAGAAGAAATGGTATGTTGGTTATTATTGATTCTATGATAAATTAAAATTGAAATCTATTTACAATTTTTATAAAATTATAATTAATGAAAGACAATGAAGTCCTATAAAGGGGGGGTGGTAAATGAAAGTCATGAGAAATTCTCCTAAATTAAATAAACCAACATAGAATAATATAAATATGTTAACTTTTAAAAATTGGAAAAATATTTAGAAATTATATGTAATTAGTATGAATAGTGGTAATTATAAGGATTTTAGTTGGGTTAAACTACCAAGGATGATTAAGTTACTACAAATGATAGAAGAGCCTAGAGATTGAAGATGAATAAAAGGAATTTTGATGATGAATCTACCATGTTATGAAAAAAGGAATATACTAAGAAACATATACACAAGACGAAATTAAAGAAAGATTCGTATATCCATGAGAAGATGCTTCTATTTTGGAAGGAATAGCCATATCATTTACATGTGTAAGAAATCCATGAATGTTAATGTTAACAAAATCAAGGTGGAACAAAAAAGGAAATATATCAAATAGAAAACAATTAGAATGGTTTAGTGGAGGATAATATCAATAAACATGATGCCTAATTTTTTATGAAGAAGATATATTCAAAGAAGGGTAATCTTAAACATGTTTTTATTACATTCATGAATTTTTAGCCTGATCAGTTGTAATTTAGAAAGACGATGGAGAAAACATAGAAAAAGACATATTCCTTACTATCTATTATGAAAAAGAAACACATAGAGTAAAAGATAATGTAAATAAGAATAATTACATACATTATATTTATGTTCAATCATGGAATATAAAAAATTAATATTGCATGATGTTTTATCATAAAGATATACTAAATTGAATAAGGATTCCATGTTGAGAAATAATCCTAAACTGTGTTTCTATAACTAAATAGAAAAGGAGGATCCACCTAATTCTCATATATGATGTGATTATTTTATTTGTGTAGGAAATTGAATATGATTCATGTATTAAGTGGTAGAATTTAAGTAATAGACGTTTTGAAAGCCATACAACAATCTGAAACACAGCCATCATATATTTCCTTACTTCACATGATATAATGTTTCCTCCTCAACATAGTTCCAGTGGTATCATCCATGAATGATAAGAGCAATTAATTTTACCCTCTATGGGAGATGAAATTGGATAGATACATATCATGAAGAAAATATGAAGTTTTTGTAAGCCTTGGAGTTAGTGATTTTGAAAAA